>CM066043.1:253330941-258330941 GCA_033557465.1 Ichthyophis bannanicus | reverse complement strand
TCCCAAAATTAACATATATTTAAATGCCAACCACGGCTGCTGCGTTTTAAAGAGAAAAGTCTTTCTTCTGCATCAGGGCGTCTCCATTCTCTACACTATTTCAATAAGGAGTAAAGACAGCCAAACACTTTTCTGATCTGAAAAGTCCAGATGTTTCTTCCCTCAAGATTCAACAGCAAAATTTCCGCAGTGAGATCTCCCAGCTTTACTCACAATATGGCCAAGGCGTTTTTCTCTGCTTCATACTGGCCACTCCCACAATGAAATCCAGTCAAATTAAGATATTCCACTCGACTTGCTGATCCAAACCTGCCAGTTGGACAGTACGAAGAGTGAAAATCCAATACTGTTCTAAATAATTTAGTCAAGCCTGACGATCTCCTTCTCGCCAGGACACAGGAACACGTGCGATTATTCTCCATCGCAAATTGCTGAACTGATGAGCCGTTCTCAAGCTGTGATCCACCAGCGGAGCTCCACACCCAGCTGTATGTAACCGTGACCGATGCTCACACAGCCTGTGAATCATAGTTCTTCCCATGCGGCCAACATATAACATCTTACACGGGCACTGTCTGGATAGTGTCGGGGCAGTCTGTGAGTGGGGCAAGGATAGTCACTGGTGTTATCCAGTTAGTGATGATTTTCAGTCCACTAACCAGATAACAAACTGAATAAAGGTAGGCCACAAAAGAGGCAGGCCTAACTTCGTGCAGATTCCTATAGAGAGAACTCCACCAGTCCTGATATTCAGCATCAGAGGATGTCCGAATTCTGCTGACCACAGAGTTTAAATATTGGTCTCAGTGTAGCTGGTACACATCAGTAGTAGATGATCAGGGAGTCTCGGCAATAACGACTGAGCAGGCCGATGAGCCTTTATTGGTACATAAGGAACTAGGCCAGGAATGTTAAACTGCAATCCTGGAGCACTGCAAACCAGCCAGATCATAGGGGTATCCCTACTGAATACTCATGAGAATTACACACCTCGCCACCACTGCATATAAATACATCTCATATATATTCATTAGGGATATCCCGAAAACAGACAGAATTATTGTATGACACCCCTGAATTAGACAATTTGCCAAGTGCTGTGGACCTTACAGGCAAATTCTTGAAACCCAAAGTATCTTCAGCTGAAACCTTGATTCCACTGGGAGCCAGTGTCAGGCTTCTACCATCAGTGTTACTTGGTCAAATTTTGGGTTTGTGACATGATGACAGCCCCAGGCCCCCACAGAATCCTGATCAAAAGGCTGCCAGTAAACTGTCTTTTCAAAAGGAACTGCCGATTAGAGACCAGACAATAAGACAATACATCCACATTGAAATTACATTTTTGAAATGAATGTGTAATTGGATATTGCAAGTGTCAACCATGGAACCACTAGTTTATGAGCTTTGACCAACCCATATGGCAAAGGGTTGGGCCCACAAGTATTCAGCTTGATAGAACTAGAATACCACTTTCTTCTCAGAAACCATGTCCCAATCTGTTAAAATCTTAACAGACAAAGCGCTTCCATCTTTCAACAGAGAAGTTTCAAATGGTTCAACATCTCCCTGTAGAAATCGCCCTCGCCTTCTTTCCCAAATCACACACTACCCAAATCGTAATCATCACCCAAACAGTCCTTGTTTTTCTAACAATGCCTGAATCATGTCAACATTTCCTTTGGTTGACAGTGAGAAACCTGCATCTCACCTCTCCATTGTTCGTAACATAAGAAAAAATTGTTATGACTTGAAAAAGTTCTTCTGATCAAATTTCACCTTTAACCAGCTTCTGAAATAAAAGCCTTTTTGGCCTAGCTTAGTGGTTGCTTATAAGTGTTGTAGTGGCCCTCACACTTTTAAAAATTCACTAAAGTCTTGTCTTCCTTCCACCTTCTCTTCAAAAGATGCCATAAAATAATGAATGGAGTGGAATGTAGATCGGTGACTTGCTCCTTCAAAAAAGTAGAAAGACTAGGGACACACAATGAAGCTACAATGTAACACATTTAAGACTAATTGGAGCATATATTTTTTTCATTCAACGCATAATCAAACTCTGGAATTCATTGCCGGAGGATGTAGTAAAAGCTGTTAGTGTAGCTGGGTTTAAAAAGAGGTTTGGACAAGTTCCTGGAGGAAAAGTCCATTATTAAAGAGCAGGGAAATCCACTGTTTACCCCTGGGATAAGCAACATGGAATCTGTGTACTTTTTGAGAACCTGCCAGGTACTTGTAACCTGGATTGGCCATTGCTGGAAGCAGGATACTCCTACTACTGAGCATTTGTATAGCGCTACAAGATGTACGCAGCGCTGCATAGACATGTAAGAGACAGTCCCTGCTCATGATGATGATCATCAGAGCTTACAGTCCAGTCAAGACAGACAACACAATAGATGTAGACATGGGATACATCTAGGGGGAATGGTAAGGAAACACAAGGGAGATCAGGTGAGTCAAGATCTGAAAGCGGCAGTGAAGAGGCAAGTTTCAGCCTGGATTTGTAAAAGGTCAGAGAAGGCGCCGGACGTACAGACTCGGGTAGTTTGTTCCAGACATAAGGAGCAGCAAGGTGAAAGGAGCAAAGTCTGGAGTTAGCAATAGAAGAGAAGGGCACAGATAGAAGTGATTTGCCAGAAGAGCTGAGTTCCCGAGGAGGGGTGTAGGGAGAGATAGGAGAGGAAAGGTAGTGAGCAGCTGCAGAGTGAATGCACCTATAGGTCAGCAGGAGACGTTTGATGGAAGCGGAAGCGGATAGGGAGCTAATGAAGTGACTTGATACTGGACTTGATGGACCTTTGGTCTGACCCAGTATGGCATCTTATGTTCTTACGCAAGATCCTTTTTTTCAGGTAGCGACTCCTAATCTAGAACCCAGCATTGTGTGCCTATCATTAGGATTATTTCCCCTATATGCATCAATTTGTACTTATCCACATTAAATTTTACCTGCCATTTAGTTGGCATCCCTGCCAATCTCGTTGACTTGTCAGATTCTCCTGCAAATCCTCCATTGATCTTGTGACTGATACCGTGGACTTGGCGCTGCATTTACTGCTGCTTGCTCCCCCTGCTGGTCAGTGGAGGGGCATCAAGAATAAGCCTGCTCCAGTGTTGCTACTTTGATGGGCTGGCTTTGCTGTTCAATGCTGCACTTTCTCCCCCTCCTCCTTGCCTCCTTGTCTTCTTGCATTGGGCGGGAGCGTGAAAGGCCTTTGCCTAAAGTGAAAGATTTGAAAAGTCTGTGAAAGCACTAGGTCAGTCCAGCGGCTGCTACTCCCAAAACTATAGCATTCTAGGCAGCTGCTCATTTCTGCTAGTAGTTCCAGCATCCCTTCTAGTGAATCTAGAGCTGTTGGTATGCTTAGAGCTAAGAGCTGCTAATCGTGTTTATATCCTGAGGTTTTCAGCTGGTTTGTAATGTATCATATCTCCCAGGCCCCCCTCTGCTGTGTTAGGATGACAACACTCCTGAAATGATCTCGCTCTGTGTCCATGTCACCTTCTCCCGTCATTGCTACACTGAGGATATTTTGTGTGCTTTCATGATTTATTCCTCATTACGCAATTTCTCTTCCTCTCAAAGCCTTTGGTTCTCCCTCCGTGCTTAGCTGCCCTCAGAAATGTGTGTGGATGAGTGCAGAGTGTTACTGTGCTGTGTACAGGTGATGCGTTGTTCAGGTGTGTTCATGCAGCAGAGGCGTAACGGTTGGCTTGTTTGTTCTGCAGATTCCTGATATTGCCCAATGGTGCACTGCAAATTAGAAATGTGCAGGAGAAGGACGCAGGATCATACCGCTGCCTGGCAGCCAGTGTGGTGCCCGCGCGCTACAGTAACGAGGCCCGTCTCACCGTGATACAAGGTATGGCTGTTGGGGAGACCTCTGCAGCTTCACAGGCCGCCCCTCTCTTCTTTTGCCCTCTTCTCCTTTATCCGGCTCTCTCTCACCCTCTTTAGCCACTCGCTTGCTTGCTTTCTAGACCTTTCTTATCCTCTTCTTCACACTGTTATCCTTTCTAGAACATTCTCTTATTCTCTCTGCTACTTCTGTGTACGCAGGAGTCCAGTGCCCCATAAAATCCTGGCACTTCAAAAAGTCACATGCTGCCATTTCTGGGGCGAACGTCACAGTAACTTTCTCAGCTGTATGGTAAGCCTGAATGGGGAGAGCGGAACTGGAGCAAAATTCTTGATATTGTCCATTTAATGGTGTTGTAGAATATTGCTATTGTAGGCAGAAAACAGACTAGGATCAGGGCCAGCGGAAGGGTATGGGGTGCCCTAGGCAAGCCCTCAATTCTGTCCCTTCCCTGCTTCTGTCCTTGCTCCCATCGCCACTGCTGCCTCCCCCCCTCCTCCGGTACCTGCTGCAGCAGCAGCAATGTCATTTAAATGGCAGCAAAGTGCTTACCCGAATTCTCCAGCACTGCACTGCCGTCCCTTCTCTCTATGAAGTCTGCATCGGAGGGGCAGAAGTAGCAGCTCATAGAAAGAGGGAACGCAGTGCAGCACTGGAGAGTTCGGGTAAGCGCTGTGCTGTTGCCGCAGGTCCCGGACAGAGAGCCCCCAGGAATGTTGGCACTTTAGGCAGATGCCTAGATCAGCTATTGGGCCATAGCAGTCTTGCCAGAGATCTTACTATAGCAGAAACCTGTCCCAGAATCTGCTAACCCATGACAGGGTGAGGAGGAAGCCGTTCTTCTTACAGGGATTTTCTAGGCGAGTAACAGAACATGTTACACTCTCTTCCTGGTTCTCAAGGACTGCAGGGCTTATGATGAGTGTTTCAAAGAGTCCCAAAACACTTCAGGTCAGAAGGGCCAGGGTGAGCCAGTTCTGGTTTTGCTGCATGGTGGTGGCGGCCTGGTTTTGGAGAGAAATTAGCAGTATGCGTTTGTAGATGCAAAGAGCTAAAACCAGGACTGACTCCTCCTGGTCTCTTTGGCCTGAAGCTTGTTGGCAGCACTGGCATTGCATGGTGCCCCGAAGTACCCAGAGATGTGCAGAGAGAGACTTTCAGTGCCAAGAGCAAGCAGTGGCAGTGCTTCAGATGAAAGGCTCCTAGCAGAGGGGGAGGGGGGGGGGACAGTCTGGCCCAATTAGTTTGCATGCTGTTTTAGTTAATTATTCATGTATTTGGTTTATAAATCATGTCTCCATGCGGCTTAGTGTATTATACGGTGCATACAACTAACCTCTGCGTCGTCGGGACTCAGGAGTCAGCAGTGACTCGATGGCACACAACTACGTAAAATGCTGAGCTTGCCAATGGTGGTTTCTGCTCAAGAGAAGGTGAAGTATCTCTGTGTGCACTTTGGGATTCTCATCTGAGCTTGAAAGCCCAAACCCAGAGTGGCTGTAAGTGTTTCCTTTAGTTTATTGATCTCTTTGCTCAACTGCCTCTTGTGAAAAGCGGCAGGGTGGTCTGCAGAATTAGCATATGAAAGCTGAGTAGATTAAAGCTACTCGTATCTGATGTCAGGTTTTCTACCTGGCGTGCAAAGAGTGGTTCTGCCATCCATAAATCATTGCAACATACTTTATTGTGGACTTCCATGTGCCTCGAGTAAGACTCTGCAATTGTGCAAAATGTACCTTGCGGATGCCATTTGCGAGAATATATAAATCGGTATCTGAAGCTGTTGCAGAATTTGTGACCAGATGATTAAGACTCGTGTGAGATCCCCTTTGAAGGTCGTGCAGAAAACCTTGGTTCGTCCATAAGTCTTCTTGATCGCAGAATCTCTCTAACTCCCTGTGGTGCCTCTGGCAGATGCTGTGTAACTGAAGAGCGGAGAATAACCACAGCCACACAGATGAAATTTTTGTGAAACCAGTTTTATTTAAGAGGACCCGACGGCCAAGTTTCAGCTTGAAAGCCTGCATCAGGGGTCTGAAACTGCAGCCAGGTGCGGGAAAGCACTTGAGCTTCCTGGAAGCCCAGTGATGATATCGGCGCCCCCTTCTGTACAGTCACACCACTCGCAGATCCCTTGGTGCGGCCCCGCTGGTAGAGCACCTGTTGCATGATGTAGTTGGTGGTGTTTGTTTTCTCTTTTCAATGTTAAGTTAATTCTCACAATCCTCTGATCCTTGGCGTCTGGATGGACTGGTGCAGACACTCTTGGATCTGCTCTTCTGCTAGAGGCAGTGACCCTCAGCCTCCTCCAGTCCTGATCCTGGTGACTGCTCTCGGGGGGGGGGGGGCAGGGATGGGAAAGAGGGCCCAAGGCACCTGCTTCTTTGGGACAGCTTTCAGCAATGCATGGTACAATGACTTGGGGGCCAAAGACAGGAAACAGTTTCTGGCTGAGGTTTTTATAAACCAAGGGCTGTTCCTATTTCAGGAGAGTTTCTCCCAGCCTAAACGTGACTGGCAGGGGGAACCTCCCCTGATCTAGAAGTTGTCACAAATTTCCCACTGTTGGTAGAGCCAATGGATTGTGCTGCTGCATCAGATCCGTGGGGTTTCTACACCTGTTTTATGGAAGTCATGACCAAAGGAAGTATGAGTTGAGTTGTATATTTCTAAGTCTCGTAGGATGGCGAATCTTAGCAATGTCATAGTCAGGAATGTTTATTGATTTAGTTAGTATTTCACTAGTATTTAGCTTGCGCCTCTCCAGTAGTAGCTGACAATGCTTTTATCTTATTCTCATTGTGCTAGGTTATTATCTTTTGGTCTTTTTAAATTAGTGTTTAATTGTGAACTACCAGGAATGTTTGTGATAGGTGGAATAGAAATAGTTTTAAATAAATACATAAAAACGAAACTCCAAACACAATTTCCACAAGAATAATAAGAAATAAAGCCATACCAATGCCCAGCCTTCTGCAGGATTTTCTAGGAATCTAGCACTGCTATTTCCACTTCTCCATGACACAATCTCAGAATGTAAAGGTGCTTCCCATAATCTTTTGCACTGCAGCGTCTTGCAAAGATTTTTTTAAATTGTGGCATTTATGAAAGGCAACTAACTCTAAACACTAATCTCCTAGGTACTTTTCTTGCTCTACTGACCACTGTTCCCTCTAAGCTGTGCGCGTGTGTGCGCGCACACACCTCGCCGAGTGAGCGCACATACTTTATAACAGAGCGCACAAAAATTACAGCTCTGATTCTCATAGAAAACAACACAGACGTCTTAAAATTTAAAAGTTATGATTGTAATTGCTAGAAATTTCCCGCTTCATTTAGTAATAATCTATTTTCATTTAATTTGATTAAAATCAATGTGGTGTACATACTGTATTCTGACGTGTAGTCAAATTTTAAAGTATATAACTCCGAGTGTCGTTATGTGGTGCACAAAAATTTAACCTTCCTTCAAAAGCTGCACACAGCTCATATTTTATGCACACACAGCCTACAGAAAATTAGAGGGAACATTGCTACTGACCTCTTCTTTTGTTTCCTTTCTGTTTATCCTTGCGGAGTATAATTCTTATATTGTTTTATTGTAAACTCTTTGATTACTATTAATTTAATTTATACAGATTTGTATACCACTTTTTCCATCAATCAAAGTGGTGGTTACAAAGGACGGGTTTACATTGACTAAAGGATAACATAACTTACAAAGGGAAAGTATTACGTTAATGCCTGTTTGTAATATATAATAAATTCATGCATAGTTAAATGAGTTCATAAGTTTCTTGGTTACAAAATCCCATAAATAGGACTGTCTTGAGGGATTTACGGAAGTCCTTTAAATCTTTTGTGTCCCGCAATTTATCCGGAAGAGACTTCCAGAGTATTGGTGCAATTAATGAAATTGCCCTATTAGAGGTGGCTTGTTTTTTGTTTTGTGGAATCCAGCAGGCGTTCGTAATTTATTAGCATTGCTAGATCGTCTAGGTCGGTCATTGATGTCTTTGGTTTTATGCGAATTAGCATAATCCAATATTGGTATAATAATTGCTTGGCACACTGTTCTGAAATGGCCCTGACTGAGTATCGGCTTTAGCCTTCTGATGAGCTTTAATCTTTGGTATGCTTTAGCAGCGGTATTGTTTATATGAGTATGAACATTTAAATTTCTATCAAGTGTAATACCTAAATACTTCACCTCATCTTTTAATGGAATAGAATGACTCAGGATATTGAGGGTTTGAGGTGGATTAAAATTTGGATTTCTGGTAATAATCATTGCATCAGTTTTATCAAGGTTGATTTTCAGATTGTTATCAGTTAGCCAATTGTTGAGGTCTCTGAAGCAGTAAAGCATGGGATTAAAGTTAGGCGCTAGTGTATCATCGAAGCATACAGCATAGTGTCATCCGCTTAAATATTGTATTGTAACTTGTTTCGTTTGATAATATCACAAATTGGTTGCAAATAAATGTTAAATAATATGGATGAAAGTGCTGATCCTTGTGGAATTCCTTGTTTATTGGGGAACTGTGAGGAATTTTGGTGGTCACCTTTGATTAGCTGTGTTCGGTCTGTTAGATAAGATATAAACCATTTTATTGTATTGTCACATAAACCAATCTCCTGTAATCTTTTAAGTAGTACTGAATGAGAGACTCTATCAAATGCAGCAGAGATGTCCAAGAACACTAGTAAGAAACCATTGCTTATATTATCTAGACCCTTCAGTAGATCAGAGGTACTCAAATCCAGTCCTGGAGGGCCACAAACCAGTCAGGTTTTCAGGATATTCCTAATGAATATGCATGAGATAGATTAAAATACAATGGAGGCAGTGCATGTAAATATATCTCATGCATGTTCATTAGGGATATCCCAAAAACCTGACTGGTTTGTGGCCCTCCAGGACTGGATTTGAGTACCTCTGCAGTAGATTATCAAATAAAGATGTGAGAAGGGTTTCTACATTATGCCTTGGCTTGAAACCATGCTGATGAGGGTCCAAAGGGGCATGTATATCAATGTGGTCTTGTAATTGCCTTTGTACCACTTTTTCAATAACTTTTGATAAAACTGGAAGACTCGAAATAGGTCTGTATGATTTTGGATCCTTTGGACACAACTTAGAACTCTTAAAGCTAGGTCGAATTATGGCGTGTTTAAGCGATTGTGGAAGATGTCCTTCAATCAGTGATTCATTTACAATTTTTTGTATGTATGTTGAAAGTTGATCCCTAGAGTTCTTGATCCATTCCACTGGACATGGATCAGATGGAGAGGTAGTTGTATTTAATGCATTCACAGTGTCTTCTATTTGTTTTACTGTTGTTATCGAGAATTTTTTCCAAGTTTGTCCAGTGTTAGACCACATTAAATTAGACATTACAGTGAATTGCATTGTATTCTTATTCATTAGGGAGTATGCATACTCTTGGGGGATAGCATTATGTACTGAGTGGACTTTAGTGAGTTTTTTTACAATATTAAAAAGCTCCCTTGGTTTGTTCGCTGCTTTCATAATGATGTTAGTATGGAATTGTTGTTTATGGTCATTGATAAGATTATTAGAATTTTGCTGTTCGGTTCTATATTGAAGTAACATGTTTGGAGACTTGTTTTGTCTCCATTTTCTTTCAATTCGCCTAAAGGTCCGCTTTGCTTCCCTGATTGTACTGGAGTACCAGGGGGCATGAGTTCGTCTGTTAGCGAAAAGATTTTTTTTTGAGCAGAAGCAGCCGTAAAGAAAATTCCTGAATAAAATAAATTTAACTAAACCTGGTGCACCCCTAGTTAAAAAATAGCCTGAGATGGGAGGGTGGGATGGGATGCTTAAACGCTTCAGGGAATAACTAGGATGGTGAGAGAAAGAGAGAAGGTGTTCAGAGCTGAATGGGGAACACGTGATGATCCGTGCAGACACTGAGGTTGGTGTGCTCATAGTCCTTCCGCCGTGGCAGGTCACGCAGCTCTTTTCTCTCCCCCGCTCCCCACAGAGTGTCTCCCTCTTGCTATCCTCCTACTCTCTGACCAGCACCATTATCCCCTCAACCCCTCTCCCTTTCCTGCTGCTGACATGATATGGGAAAGTATTCTCCCATCCTCATAGTACCTACTCAAGATTTGATTCCATCGAGGTCTCTAGGCAATTAAGAACAGGGTTATTGGAAGCTTACACTGCATCTGTTCTGTGGAGGGCCTGGGGCTGGATTTCCACAGTAAAGTTTGAAAGCACCCCCTCTCCTTCTCCTCACACATCCAACTGCTAGCTGTCAGTTCTTGCTCTATAACAACAGCAAAATTTGCCCCTTCCTTTCCAAACCTACTGCTAAGACATTTATCCACTCCTTAATCACCTCCCGTCTTGACTATTGTAACCTACTCCTTGCTCGTCTTCGAATCTTCTCTCTCCCCTTCAATGTGTTCAACACTCTGCTTCGTGGCTAATCTTCTGCCAGCCTTGTCATGCTCATATTACCCTTCTTCTCAAGTCACTTCACTGGCTCTCTATCCGTTTCTGCATCCAATTCAAACTTCTCCTGCTGACCTACAAGTCCCTTCGCTCTGCAGCTCCTCACTACCTTTCCTCTTTTCTCTCTCCCTACACCCCTCCTCAGGAGCTCTGCTTTTCTGGCAGATCCCTTCTATCTGTGCCCTTCTCTTCTACTGCCAACTTTAGACTTCGATCCTTCCACCTTGCTGCTCCTTATGCCTGGAACAATCTACCTGAGTCCGTGTGTCGGGCTTCATCTCTGGCCCTTTTCAAATCCAGGCAGAAAATTCACCTCTTCGAAGCTGCTTTTGGATCCTGATCCACTTAGTTTCTTGCTCTCAACTATGTTTCCTTACCATTCCCCTACACATATCCTTGTCCCCAGCTGTTCTGTCGTCTGTCTTGACTAGACTGTAAGCTCTGATGAGAAGGGACCGTCTTTTACATGAGTCTGTGCAGCACTACATACACCTTTTAGCACTATACAAATGATCAATAGTAGTAATAGCAGTAAGACACCACACTCACCGACATGAGAGAGGGATGCTTGCTCAGCATAATGCACAGGGCATCGCCAAGGACCTAGCAAGAGGTGACAGTCGCGCATGTATTAAACCTAGTACTAGTAAAAAGAGATTTAAGGGAAAAGAAATCGTGAGTGCCATCATTATGTAAATGAGGCAGCTGAGCAGAAGATTGTCTTTAAAATAGATGAACAAAAAATAGAAGATAATGAACGTGTTTAGATTAAGCAAGTCTCTAGGTGGGGATGGAGTTAGCTCTACATTTTAGTAACTGCTCAAGATTGAAGTAGCAGAAGTGTTGCGTCTGCTTCTTATTGTCTCGGCAAACAGACTCAGTCTACTAAGCCGAAGGCGAGGCAGACTGTTGCTCAGACAGCTTGGTATCGCTAGTAAATATAGCAGTCAGCAACTTTGCAGAAATATCAGATCAAATACAACAGAGGTAGTCCGAGAAGCTCAAACAGGATATGTTCCGGGTTGGCTGTCATATGATAGCATTAGAAGCCTATGTGATATTTGCTGTGAAAAAAAAAAAAGCAAAAGGAAAAGGAGATTCACAATGCCTTGCTCTCTTAATATTGAAAAAAACTTGGGCTGACTGGTTTTATGGATTGTCTGTTAAAGAAGGTAGCCTTGGGGGAATATTTTTGTATTTGGGTCTCAAAACTGGCTGAAAGACTGAGAGCCTGAGTAAGAATCAGCAGAGGAGAGACTGAACCATTACCTGATTGGAAAGGTAGCATACTATCACTTTTATTGATTGATTGATATGGATTTAGCTCAAGCTTTTTCATTGGTAGCTCAATGTGAGTGAAATTCAGGAGTATTAGGTATTTCCCCATCCCAGAGGGTTGACAGTCTAAGCTGTTACTTGGGTAACACGGGAGGCTGAAATGATCCCTCCCCCTCTGTGAGTAAAAATGCGGTGTGGAGACAGAGGATGGAGCCAGCCACTAACACACAGGGGTTTCCACAACACGCTTTGGTCCTGCGGCAGGCCTGGTACAAAATCCATCTGTACTGACATACCAACGACATGGCCAGATCAGGCTCCTCCCTCTCCAAAGCAAATCTCATGAAGTTGAACCCTATTGGGAATTGGAGATACCAAGAATTTTGCTGACTGTTGTTGTATAGGAAAAGCAATGTTGGTTGAAGAGCCCTCCAGCAGTAGTTCCAATGACAGTGAGTCCCGTTTTTCCATCTGGGATGATTTATTTATTTATTTACAAAACTTAAAAGAGCCCCACATTTCCTAAATTTGCAATATAAAATATATAAAAAAACAAATATCTGTCCCAAGACTCCTTGGCATCCCACATTTCCTAACATTATTCCCAAACAACTTACTTAAAAATCCTACATGAGAAACATAAACCGTCTTTCCATCCTGAAATTCCTTAAACCCTCAACTGAAATGAGAAGACCTTTATATCTCTTATAGTCAACTGCTTGCCCTCCTTCAAAAGCCAGTGGAGATCATGGTGTTAATGTTTTCTCAAATAACCAGGCCTTCATCAACTTTCAAAATCATAAAAGATGACCCTTCAAAGCTAAGTGACTCCATAGTAAGGGATCAGTCCAACTAAAGGCAGAATGCTGTGTAGATTCCAACTTACCCCTCCCCAACTGAGAGATTCCGCGGTGATGATCACAGCAGTCACTTCAGCTTATATTTTCCCACCTGCTATGCAAAACATGACGGCTCTCCCATAAAACAACTGTACACTAATGTTAATATCTTAAAACTGGTTCGCTGAACCACAGCCAGTCAAAACTGGAGTCACATGGTCTTTTTTTTTTCTTCTCTATCACTAATTTGGTCACCATAGTTTGTATAAGCTGCAGCTTTCTAGGAGATTTCTTAGGTAACCCTTGATAAAGTAAGCTGCAATACTCTTAACCTATTTATGATTAAAGCATGGACCAAATCCTTCAAATCTAAATTGGGATGAAGTTGGCGAATCAGTCACAGGCCATTAGAAGATGATGTTGCATCCCTCAAATTTATGCGTAGTAAACCTTGCATATACCATCACCCTAAGGTGGTGTTTCTCAAGCTGGTCCTGCTATACCCTCCAGCCGGTCTAGTTTTTAGGATATCCACAATCAATATGCATGAAAGAGATTTACATACGCTGGAAACAGTGCATGCAAATCTCTCTCATGCATATTCATTGTGAGTAATGTGAAAACCAGACTAGCTGGGGGGTACACCAGAATTGGCTTGAGAAACACTGCCCCAAGGTTTCTAACTAATTAATTAGGGACCAGTTTCTTTGTTCCAGCAATCAACAACTGCCCTAGAAAAGGCTTATGGCTTTGTGAGGACCAAGTTGTCCTGTTTTTTTCGGGATTCTGTTTCAGGCTATGTTGGTATAACTAAAGCAAACTTTCGCAATACCACAGTTAAGATTATTCATGCCAGCCTCCTGGTTAGCACCAAAACGTACAAGTAATTGAAGATCGGTGAGTGTTTAGCAAGGTGTACCAAACCCTGAAAGAAGCTCTTTCAGCCATTAGGGAAGACTAGGCAGTTGACTGGGACAGCAGCTTCTAAGGGGCGTCAAAGAGCATCAGCAGCCAAAGCAAAACAATAGAGCCTGACAGCCCCACAAACTCATAGAGTCATCAGCACAGGGACAACCCACATACATACAAAGCCAAGTCTAAGCATTAAAAGAATGATGTCCAGTTATACAGTTTTATAGGACTGTTGTGGGAGGGCTGGTATTGGGATGGAAAATCTCAAGGGGAGAGTGTAAGACTGGATGCTCACGTAGAGCTCCCAATACCCTTGCACAGGCCCCAATCAAAGGGGCCAGATAAAGATTAAATAAACCAGAGAAAATATGGGACCTTGGGGTACTCTACACTCAATAGGTGGGGGTCTGATAGAGAATTCATAAAAGAGAACCTAGCCAAACATAACTGAAGCAAACCATCCCCCCGCACTAATTGAAGATGTTGGTTGCTAAGGTATTGGTGGGATAAGGACTGTTTGCTGTCATTAGCTGAGTTACAACATGTGTTTGAACTGAATGATAGAGACACTGTTTTTCATATTTGCAGTTTTGCACTTTATTCCAAAGGAATAAAGTCCACTGCAAGGTTGACTTACAAGACTACTTTCATGAACAGAAAATCCAGTAAAGGGCTGATCTCATTTAGACATAGTTTGGTAGGAAGATTGGAAGATGAAGAAACTGAAATGGAGTATTAGTTGGAAGGAAGGACTAGGGGTTCCTTGAGCAAGGAATAGCGACTTGCAGTGTGAACGGAAGATGAAACAATGGCCACATCAGGAACACTCTTAGAGAGGGGCAGCTGCCATGATAAGGAGATGGGTCCGAATGCCTGTACGATGAAAATGTGATCATTGAACTATGCGCTAACTAGACTGCTCAGTGGCAGGCTAACATGGTAGCACTGTCCCATCGTAGAGATTTTGCAAGCTAGTGACTATCCCTATGAGGGTGGAGACCCTCCAGCTCGTACTGTCAATAAAATATGTACAAGGTGGCTGCTGGGGTCTGAGTTGCTGTGAAATTGAATGAGCGTGAAAGCTTGAACTTAGTGTTTTGGTTAGTTGAAGATTGGTAATGTGTTGCTATGGATAAACTGACAAGAAAAACATGAAAGCAGCAGATTCCTGGATACATGGTCCGTTCCCTTTTCTGCACACCTGTGCCATTCGGATGAACCAAAGGACATCTAAAGGAACCCGAATCACAGAGTATGGGACCTTTTATGGTTCCCACCCAAATAGCATGGAGGAATAGCCTAGTGGCCCGGTAACCAAGAAACCAGGGTTTGATTCCCACTGTTGGGCCTTGGGCAAGTCACTTTACTCTCCATTACCTTGGAAGAACAGTCTGGCAATCTCCTTCTGGTCTCACCTTGCCAAGAAAACCCAAGGGGCTTCCAGGAGTCCTCATTGACTCAATAGCACACATTGTATTTTGCCCAAATGCAGGAGGGGAACATTCTCTAATGGTGATCTTCCTTGACATTCTCTAAGCCGCAGACCTGGTGGGCCGCATACGGATCCTTCCTTTGAAGTGCCACTGTCTGCTGCAGCAGGCATTAAACGCGTGTGCGCATGCGTGCAGTAAGAGCCTGCTACGCCTGCTCCCTCCAGCAGGAGGTTGCATTGGAGGAGGCAGGAACAGCAGGCCGTGAGTGCGTGCATGGGTGCTTTAAAACTCGCCGTGATGCTGAAGCAGCGGCTGACCTGCCACCCCTTCAGTGGAAGGATCAGCATGCAGTCCCTATCCCCCAGGTAGGTAGATGGATGCGGAGGGTCGTGGCATGGCGGGCATGAAGGGAGGAGGTGATGGCACAGAGGGCCTGCCTTGGTCTAGTCCTGTTCCTCTGTTAAGGTCCAAAGGCCCCTTTTTGCAAGTTTACATTTTATGTTCTGTGTTCATGCTTCTCTCTCGTACATCCGATTTCTCTTATCCTCTTATGGAAGTTTTCCTATCCTTTCTGGTAGCGACTGGACTATTTTAGTTCTGCTCGTACCATGAACCTTTGTTTTCACTTCCGTGGCTCTGGATCACCAGCCAGGGCTGACTTTGCAAATTCATGAGCACGTGCTGCTGATCTAGCCCTTTGTGCACCATCCTAAGTACTGCTCCTTCCAATCCATCTGAAGCCCAGGCGGGAAGGTGGCCTCTCTGTGCTCTGGGAAGAACAGTGCCCTCGTAGTGCTCTGCTTAAAAGATGAATTTCAGCTCCTGTGAGTGAATTTCCTGTGAGTTTTATCTGTCTGCCCTTATTTATTTATTTGTCACTGTTCGTGTGTTCTCTTACCTCTCTGCCCCTTATTTTGCACTTTTGTTCTGCTTTCTCAGCTGTATAACTTATCCCGCTCCCTTGCAGACTTTCAACACTTCAAATTCATGCTTGTCTCTTTCCAGTCAGCCATAGCTCTTGCCAAACAAGACTATTATGTCCATATGACTAACTCTCTTGCTTTTGACCCTCGCCGTCTCTTTACTGCTCTCAGCTCTCTCCTCAAAGTGCCTCCACCTCTGATCCCTCCCTTTCTGCCCAAACCCTGGCTGACTATTTCCATGGCAAAATCCACAAGATCACCCTCCAATTCCCCACAAAGTCAACTACTTCCCCTCCTCCCCCTCTTCACCCCCAACTTTCTTCCCCTACCTCTGCTAACCTCTCTTCCTTTCCTGTGATCTGAGAAGAGGAAATTGCACACCTTCTTTCTTCCTCCAAAATCACCACCTGCTCCTCTGATCCTATCCCCACCCATCTCCTAAGCCCCATCTCCTCCACTGTTGTCCCTTCCATTTCTCATATTCTCAACCTATCACTCTCCACTGCAACAGTCCCTGCAGACTTCAAATATGCATTGGTCACACCTCTCTTCAAGAAACCCTCACTTGATCCCACCTGTCCTTCTAATTATCGACCCATCTCCCTCCTTCCCGTCATTTCTAAACTACTTGAACGTGCTGTTCGCCGCCGCTGCCTTGACTTCCTCTCCTCTCATGCCCTCCTGGATCCATTACAGTCTGGTTTTCGTCCTTTACACTCTACTGAAACGGCTCTTGCCAAAGTCTCCAATGACTTGTTCCTGGCAAAATCCAAGGGCCTTTATACTCTGTCCTCATCCTTCTTGACCTCTCTGCTGCTTTTGACACTGTTGACCACAATGTTCTCCTCAATACCCTGTCCTCACTTGGTTTTAAGGGCTCTGTACTATCCTGGTTCACCTCCTATCTCTCCCATCGCTCTTTCAGTGTGTGTTCTGGTGGCTCCTCCTCATCTGCTATCCCGCTCCCAGTTGGTATACCCCAAGGATCTGTCTTGGGTCCGCTCCTTTTCTCTCTCTATACCCAGTCCCTTGATGCGCTTATCTCTTCCCATAGCTTTCAGTACCATCTGTATGCTGATGACTCCCAGATCTACCTCTCTAGGCTGAAATCTCTCCAGCAATCCAGACCCGGATCACTGCCTGCCTTTCTGACATTGCTGCCTGGATGTCTCACTGCTGCTTGAAATTGAACATGGCCAAGACTGAACTTCTTATCTTTCCCCCCAACCCCCCCCCCCTTTTCCTCCTTTCTCAGTCTCTGTGGATAACTCTGTACTCCTTCCTGTTTCCTCGGCCCACAATCTTGGGGTTGTCTTTGACTCCTCTCTCTCTTTCTCCACACACATCCATCTGATAGCTAAGACCTGCCGTTTCTTTCTCTATAACATCAGCAAAATCCGTCCTTTCCTTTCTGAACACTCTACTAAGACACTTATCCACGCCTTGATCACCTCGCATCTAGACTATTATAACCTACTCCTTGCTGGTCTCCCTTTGAATCATCTCTCTCCCCTTCAATCTGTTCAACACTCTGCTGCGCGGCTAATCTTCCACCAGCCTCGTCATGCCCATATTACTCCTCTTCTCAAGTCACTTCACTGGCTCCCTATCCCTTACCGCATCCAGTTCAAACTTCTCCTGCTGACCTATAAATGCATTCACTCTGCGGCTCCTCACTACCTTTCTTCTCTTATCTCTCCTTACAACCCCCCTCGGGAACTCCGCTCTTCTAGCAAACTGCTTCTATCTGTGCCCTTCTCTCCTACTGCTAACTCCAGACTTCGCTCCTTTCACCTTGCTGCACCTTACGCCTGGAACAAACTACCTGAGTCTGTACGCCAGGCACCTTCTCTAACCCTCTTCAATCCAGGCTGAAAACTCACCTCTTCACTGCTGCTTTTGGATCTTGACTCACCCGATCTCCTTTTTCTTTTTCTGTCCCCCTTGTTTATCCCTGCCTACACCATCTGTGTTGTCTGTCTTGACTAGCTTGTAAGCTCTGATGAGTAGGGACTGTCTCTTACATGTCTGTGCAGTGCTGCGTATGACTTGTAGTGCTATAGAAATGCTCCGTAGTAGTAGTGGCAGAGAGGCTGAACATTGCCTCCATGGTCAGACTGAGCAGATGAAGTGGTCCTTTTCTACTAACACCTCCTATGTGGCCATGACTTTTTACTTTTGACTAGTTTTCTTACGCTTTCAGCTTTTGTTGTCTTCCTAGAGAAGTGTGAACTGGATGGATACTAGGAGAGGAGATGAGTGATAGAAACCTCCAGGGCAGGAGGTAGAGAGGCAGCTTGGGGAGCCGTAGCCTTCACTTGACTTCAGAGCAGCGCTGCCGTGGGAAGGTACGGAGAAGATGCAAGAAGGGTCTGGACATTTGTTAAAGGACTACAGACATGTCTGACACTCGTTTTACTGCTTCTACTGCAGCAGAGAAAGAGGCTTCAGTTCCGGCAACTTACAATCATCAGCTGCAAAGTATGAAAGAAAGTGGATTACTGACAACGGGAAGGAAATCTGAGTCTCGGGCAACTACAGCCTAGCACTGAAAGATGGACAGTGCACATTATGCAGCCTGCTAGGAGTGTCCATAATTTATTTATGCAGATTAAGCCTTACCTTACATCGAAGCTTGTTTGGTGTCAGTTTGCGTTCTGGAAGATTGATCTCGTTTGAGCTCTGGGTGATTGATTGCCTTCTTATGTCCAGTGTTTGGTAACCAGGCCACGTTCTCTGGCTTTAAAAGCCAACGGTGCGCCATTGCTGTCACGAGGCGCACGAGCTGTCCCATGGATGATGACATCTTACATTGTTCCAGTGTTATAGTCCAGCAATGATGTCATCAGTATGAGACTGGGCTTGACTTTCATGAGTCACTTAGAAAATTGCTTTCGAATAAAGTCACCAGTTCCAGTGAATTTTTAGACATAAAGGTTAATAAACAGGTTGCAGACAGCTCTATGATATCAAAGCTAGTCGCACAGTAACACTGGAGATGGAATTAGAACCTGGATCTGCTGGTGTCCCAGCCCTGGGATCTCCTTGCACTGCAGAAGCTGCCGTGTGCTGTTTCATGCCAGGTGTGAGTCAATTTTCTGGGTCATTAACCTGCCTTCTGCGTGATAACTCACCCTGAGAGTGAAACATAATTGCAGACGTTTAGTAATCTTCTGCATGAGCGGCTTCCATGAAATTATAGAAACAATCCGAGGAACGTGCTTGCTGAATGTTGTACTGTGGGCTCCCCTTGTTTTGTAGGGAAGGCCACCTCTGGTTTTCTCTCCCATCCGTCTCCATGAAGATGTCAGCAGGCAAGAGACCGTCTTCTGCTTTACTTCTCTTCCATACTGCGTAGATTACAGACAGCTTCCAGGGGTTCATACAACCACTCGCTCCCCCGGCATCTGTCTCTCTGGACATCCCTGGGTTGTAAAGTGATTTGATGTGAAATCTATAGCTGTCCCCTGACTGATTTCCTGCCCTTCTGCAGCTCCTTCCTTTCCCTCTTTGAATGCTAGTACTGATTGGGATTAAGAGATTTCTTTTTTGTCCTGGCAGTTAGTTGCCTTTTGCCTCGTTGATCTTCTAGCTCAGTAATATAGACCTTCATCCTTTTCATGCTGTCTTATTGCCCTCTCTCAGATCACTTTATTCCAGTCATTGCAGTGACCACGTTCCAGAGATCCTTCCAGAATCCTGCAGTCATGGACTCTAAATCCCCCAAATCCTGACCAATCCCTGGAGCAACAGCTTGAGCTGGGAATCAAGCCTATGTTCCTGCACTTGGAGGGCTGCCAGCTGACTGGTATTTGGCCAACCTGGCCGGTTTCATTCAGAGGGTCGATGATTGGCAGGATCTTTAAATCAGCTAATGGACTGCTAATTTTTTGTCAACCACAGGCAAGTAGACTGGCAAAGACTCACCCCTCTTTCTCCTCCCCCTCCCCATGGACCCTTTTTGGATAAAGCAAAGGCAGGTTCGAGGCCCAGTAGGAGCAGCAGGCGTGCACAGTAAAGGCACATGGATTAAGGATTGAGCACAGGCTCCTTCACTCCTGCCACTTCCTGCCTTTCTTATGGGAGGCCTGCCTGAGAGTGGAGGAATCTGTGTTCAGTGCCTGGTGCATGCATCTTTAAAACATGACTGCTGCTGCAGCGGTGTAGCAAGGTGGGTCTGGGAGGGGGCCATGGCCCCTTGGTGCCAACCTGTGTGGGGGAGGGGAAGGGGGGTACAGGAGGAGCATATGGGATGAAATAAAAGGTGCTGAAGGCACACCACACACATAAGCCCAGCACCTTAAAGCCAATGAGCATAATCAAGGCCCTACCACATCCCTTCTCCCGTAATAGGAAGCCTGCATCAGAGGGCGCAGGGCCCCAACAGCACCCTGAGCGCACATGGTTTTACCTTTCAGTATGGCAGCACAGGCCCAGGCCGATACAGCTTTGGGGCAGAAAGGAAGGCGTTAGAGAGAGAAGGGAGATGGTGGATGGCAGGTGGGGAGGGGCGAGGAGACATACTGGCTATAGAGTGAGTCAAAGAAATGCTGGATATGGGTAAGGGAGACAAAGATGGAGGGGAAATACCAGACAAGGTGGGGAGGGGGAGATAGAGGAGAGATACTTGCAATGTTTGAAGCATGGGAGAGAAAGGGCCAGGGGGAGGGGGCAGCAAGGAAGTGTGTGAGGGATGCATTGTAAAGCTCCATACTAGGGGGGAGGGAGCATGGACTCAGTTGAGGGGGGGGGGAGTGAATTTGGGAACTTGGTTGTTGGGTAGGGGGTAGACTAGGGATTTGGTGATTGAGGTGGGAGTAGTGAGGGAGGATTGGTGATAATGTGGGGAAGGGAGGAAGACTCATGGTTGGGGAGGAGTTAAAGTAAGGGCCGATGGGGAAGATGGGCTGGGAAGAGGGATGGAGTAGTAGATGGAAGGCAAGAGAGGGCCTGACATTTAGAAAGACTTAGGCAGTTGTGCCGATGTCATCTGTTCTATGTATAATTTTATGCACAGCCTGGGAGGTGGGGTATGGGGTGGGCAGGAAAGTTATTCACAGAGTACTGAAATGTAGTCCCTCTGCATACAGCTTCTACTACATATAGGTCTGGCCAGCAACAAAGCAGGCTTAACTTATGCCTAGAAGTGGTGTCGTGGTATATTTGGCATCTCCAATTAAATGGGCTGCATTCCCCATTTCCTAGCTCCCTCTTTCCATCCTATGGCCTGATCCTAGCTGAAAGCAGTGGTGGGACGTGCCAGACCCACTCTAAGTTCCTTTCCTACTGCCTTTGCCGAAAGCTCTCTGAACCAAGCTCGAACACCAACGTAGGGCTCTCATATCACATACCCAAACTTCCACATGCTCATATATGGCTGATTAAAAAGGAAAGTGACCGAGCGACTGATGGCACTTCCATTGCAGCTGGGATTATTGCTACACTACACGCCACTGCGCTAGAGCATGAAAGAAGGGGCCATCGGATGAGCTCTGCAAATTGTGCTTCACTGTCTCAGTGCTGCAGCAATCCAGCAACTTCTCTGTATCCAGTGCTCAGTGGGGAACGTCCCAAGATGCTTAAAGAAATTCTTTCACTTATCTCACAAAGCGCGCGAGGATGACAATCCTTTCTCAAGCAGTGCAATATTTTAAATTAACCATTTAAGTTGGTCTTTCTAGTTAGTATTTCTGATAGACCGAGTGACCAACTTTGAATTTGGGTGTCTTTCATATATTCGGAATATACTGTACTTTTATATGAGCATTTGTAATGGAGCTCATACCGGAAAACCTTATGGGAGAGTCTTAGAATATTTTTGTCCTAGTAGAGTTTGAATGAGTGATGGACTGGTTTCATTTTTGCTATAATCAATTAAACCGGTGCCCATCAAAGTATTTTGCATGAATCGTACTTTGAAGCACCCTGTGTGCCATAGACGTCTGTGGAACGCCATGTGGGCCATCTGAGCTGTAACGCACATGATAGGAAGAGCTGAATAGAGATGTGACGAATCTTCAGTGCCCCGGCTGTGGAGAAGTTACTGAACTCTCTGCTGGGCACAGGAATGTGTCCTGTGCCTGACAGTAACTCGCTTTCAGCCCAGCTTTGTCGGGGTAAGTTATTAAATCTGAAAGCCACATCCCTACTTTACCAAGTAAAGATCCTTGAGGGGAAGAATAGGGATTTTGTTGCTTGTAGAGAGGAAGTTGGAGGGCATTTTGTTTTGAAAGTGGACTGATTTATTTGCATGTAGCTCAAGGCGATTTGCAGTCAAGTACAGTAGGTGTTTCCCTCTCGTCCAGGGACTCCCAATCTAGTTTTGTACCTACGGCAACATGGGTGAGGTCACAAGACGCATCAGTGGCAAGTTGGCAATCCTACCACATGACAGTGCATGGAAGTGGCACTGAGCCACTGGAGTGCCCTCTGAACAGTCTTTTGTCTCAGCAGCATTGGAGCTTTGTGTGTGTGGTGTGTGTCGGAGATCTAAGCATCCTAATGTGAAAAGGTCCTTCTCCCTGGCACATAGGCTAAATTCCTGCTCTCATCTCTGGCTCTCTGGTTCTGTCTGGTGGAGACTATGAGCATTGCAGGTATATTTATCAAATTCAAACATCTCTCTGAATCTAAGGATGAAATCCATGGATGGGATGTTCAGAACATGAAAAGTAACTAATATGGGCAATTATATCAATTAAATATAAAGGTGGTAAAAATGATTGTCGGGTGGGGTGGTCTTGGAGGTGTTCCATGGGGCCAAATGGAATATTGTCTTATAGGAGTTTGGTGGCTGATGAAGTGGTAAAGGGAGAAAGTGAGACGAAAGGGGTTTATCAGCAGCGGTCTTCAGTGAACAGATTACCTTGATAGGATTTGCTCCTTAAGGATTAAGCAAGAAGTCAAAATATTGTTTCACTAAACCTTTGAACCAGTTGCCCTGTTAATGTGTTTTTTCATTTCTGTTGCTTAAAGACTTAAAGTGAGACGACAAGTCTTCTTTCAGGTTTGTCAGGAAGGCCAGAGGTGCTGAGGATCAAAATGAGGAGAGTGACAAAGAATAAGCAGAGATGTTTCCAAATACTTCTCTTTGGTGTTCATGGAAGAAAACCCTGGAGAAGGCTCTCAAGGAAACAGCAAATGTACGCTTGAGAGTGGAGTAGATACCAAGCTGTTCAGAGAACAGAGTGTTTCTAGACATCTTGGAAAACTGAAAGTAGACAAAGCCATGGGCTGAATGAGATACTTTCCATGATACTGAGGGAGCTCAGAGAGATTCTGGCAGAACCTTTGAAGGATGCGTTTAATTGATCCTTGGAGATGGGGAGGTTCAGTGGGATTGGAGATGGGGGAGGTGGTCCCTCTTCACAAACATGCTAACAGAGAAGAAGTGTGAAACTACAGGTGGTAAGACTTCTCTCAGTGGAAGGAAGTCCTGCTGCTGAAGGAAAGGATAGTGAACTTTCTAGCAGCCTGTAGGCTGATCTGAGGCAACATGGTTTTACAAGAGGCATATTGTGACAAACTAATCTGATTGATTTCTTTGACTGGATCATCAAAGAAATAGACTGAAGGCCAGCCATGGATGTGATGTAGTTGAATTTAAGCAAAGCCTTTGATGATGATCTTCATACATGGAACTGCCAAAACATAGAAAGTGACAGCAGATAAAGATGGCTGCCCATCCACACCAACCACTAAGTACTACAACCCCCTCCTCTCCCTCAGAGATCCTCTGTGTTTGTATCATGGTTTCTTGAATTCAGATACAGTTCTCACTTCTGCCACCTCCGCTGGGAGGCTGTTCCACACATCCACCAACCTGTCTGTAAAGAAATAGTTCCTTAGATTACTCCAGAGTCTCTCCTCTATCACCTTTATCCTATGACTCCTCATTCCAGAGCTTCCTTTCAATTGACAGAGGTCCTCCACCTGTACATTGATACCACTGAGGTATTTAAACATCTCTATCATGTCACCTTTCTCCCACCTTTCCTCCAAACGCTTGTGAATAAATTGAGTGGCATGAGGATAGCTTCCAAGGTGGTAAACTGGATTAGAAACTGGTTGACTGACAGTCGACCAAGGGTAGTAGTAACTGGAATTCACCGTGAGTGATACTGCTGAAGGATTAGAAGGAAACGTTTGCCTTTTAGTAGGTGACACAGAGTTGTGACAAATTGGGCATTCCTAAGGGACTCGACAACATGAGAAATGATCTACTAAATTAAAAGACTGGTCAAATGTTTTGCAATAAACTTTAATGCGAAGAAGTGCAGAGTGATGGAATAAGAATACAGAAATCCAACGGCCGATTTACACAGACTAGGAGGTAGACCTTAAGGTTCGGGCCAGCCCAAGGGTTCCTGCTGCCCCAGGCAGAAACCTCAGCCATGCTGCCCATGTGCCACACCACCTTCGCTGAGCCACGCCGCCTCCCCCCACTGCTACTGAATCTGTCTTATGGGGGGAGCCAGCAGCAGTGTTTTAAAAGCGACAACTTTGTGCCGCCGCTTTGTTGCCTGCGGTAGGACGTGTGCTTCAGCAGACATGGCTTGCCACTTCTGACCTCCCTCCGACAGTAAGTTGCATTGGAGGGGGATCAGAAGCAGCAGGTCATATGTGGCAACAAACAGGCAACAAAGTAGTGGCACAAAGCCACCCACCTGGGTTGACTGCCCTATGCAGCTGCCTTGCTCGCCTTGTGGACGGGCTGGCTGTTCTTAAGGTAACCATGTCTGATGACCGCAAAGTAGCAAAATGGTGTGATAAGATGGCAACTAAAGCCAGAGGATGCTGGGCTGCAAAGAGAGAGCGGCAGCAGAAAAGAGGAGTACAGGTCACTGGTGAGGCTTCACCTGGAATACTAGGTTCCGTTTTGGAGACCATGGAACTGATGGAATAAGCTGCGCTACCCTTTATCATAGTAGTTTACTCCTGATTTTCCTAAATTAATCTTACTCCCAGCACAATAAGGATTCTTAGCATGGTGAGTCTGTGGTAAAACCTGGGGTGCAGTACTTCACCTCAGGTGACCCTTACTGGCAGGCCTCCCTGCTGGCCCAGTGAACTCCTGGACCTCTCAAACTCCCCACCCCATGGGCATATTCTGGTGGCACTGTGGAACTCTGGACCTGCTGATCCTCTCCACGACCCCCACCCATCTTTAGGGTTGGAAGGCAGGAGCAATGCCCATTTACTTCTGCTTCTGGCACTGCCATCTTGTAAGATGATGGTGCCTGATCCCTAGGGGTGCACCACTAAGGGTTAGAATAAGGTAATAAGAGAAGCACTGACCCTTAGCAGTGCAGCTGACCTTTAGTGGTGCATATCCTTTATTTGGCACTGCTAGGGGTTAGGTGCCACTATTTTACAAGATGGCGGTGAGAGGAGTAAGACACCACTGGACACCTCCCTGAGTCAGGTAAGCATTACAGGTCCAGCATGGAGGCTGTCTGGTTGAGGACTTCTTAATTTGGGGTGATGTAACCTGTGGTGTCCAGGCCATGAATGTTCCAGATCAGATTGCCTCTGGGGGGAGGGGGGAGACAGAGGGTTCAGGGCCTACTGGGTCACCAGGGAATGTTTGCCAGCTGGAGGGTAGGGTTGGTTGTCTGGGGCTCATGAGGCTACTAGGGAATCTTTACGAAGTGGGGGTGCAACCTCATTTGGAGTATTATGTGCAATTCTGGAGACCGTACATTCAAAGGACATAAACAGGTTGGAGTCGGTGCAGAGAGTGACTGCTAAAATGGTTAGTGGTCTTCGTTATAAAGCATATGAAGACAGACTTAAAGATCTTAATATGTACACCTTAGAGGAAAGGCAGGTCAGAGGAGATATGATAGAGATGATTAAATAACTCTGTGGCATAAATACACAGGAAGAGAGCCTCTTTCGATTGAAAGCAAACTCTGTTATGAGGGGACATAGGATGAGGGTGAAAGGGGATAGATTCAGGAGTAATATGTGGAAATATTTCTTTACGGAAAGAGTGGTAGATGCAGGGAATAGTCTCTCAGTGGAGGTAGCAGAGATGAGGACAGTATCTGAATTCAAGAAAGCATGGGACAAACACAGAAGATCTCTAAAAGGGACTAAAGTAATTGATATGGAAGGGCAGACTAGATAGGCCATATGGTCTTTTTCTGCTGTCATGTTTGTGTGTATTGATGAAATGCAAGATTATCTTATTTTCTTTGGCGTAAAGCACTGTGGACTGGGTTTTTCTTCAAGGAAGGTGATAAACAATAACTTAACAGATCTTATACAGCTTTTAAATGAAGGAAATTTTCTTAAAAATTACCCAAAGACCTTTCAGCAACTCGGCCCCATGAGAGATGCTGTGGTAGTTTCTGAAGCAGCCTCCTGTGATGGTAAAAGCTTTAGGATCATGGCTAAATAACAGCTTTTGAAGAAATTCACATCATTACTACTGTTGTTATTCAGATAAAACCAAAATAACACATCTGTGAAACATTTCAGTGCAGATCATTTCCATCCCAAGAAAGAAAGCTCCCAGCTCCAGAGAAGGACTTCTGTATCGTTCTTAGAGTAACAAATGTACACAGTTGTCATACCAATAAAGTTATGTGAATCTGGGAGTAATGAGATGCTCTTGTAAGAGGGAAGTGTAGACAGGTGCTGCAGGAAGACGATTAGCCAGTGCATGTTGGGCGTGAAGAGTAACTCGGTTTCCTTCCTCACACATGGAACCATATGGGGCACTGCACTTTCTTCTCCACCAGGCTGATTGCGTGACGTCTTCTGCAGGGTCTCAGGCTACCACTAAGGATGTGACTATTGTTGCTGCTCCACAGAACACAACAGTGGTGGCGGGTCAGAGCGCAGTCCTGGAGTGTGCGGCAGCTGCAAACACCTCGCCCATAATCTCCTGGATTCGGCAGGGTAAGGACAGACCTGTCTTCACAGAGCTCCTGGGTATGATATGGTAAGAGCAGACCACTCCCATCCCAATGCTCTCCTCAGGATGATGGTGAGCACACCCCCTCTCCCAGGATCTCATGGGTACATAAGGATAAGGACAGAGGCTTTCCCCAAGGGTCTCCAAGTTATCCAATGTCTGTGTTTAATGTACATTACCAAGTTTGTTATAATGTAAACTGCTTTGATTGAAATGATAAAGCGGTATAAAAAAACCTGTTAAATAAAATAAATGTCATGGTAAGAGCAGACCCCCTCTGCCGATGATCTCCTCAGGATGATGGTGAAAGCAGACCCCCTCCCCCAGGATCTCATGGGTACAAAAGGATAAGGACAGAGCCTTCCCCAAGAGTTTCTTGGGTATGACAGTGTGAGAGTAGACTCTTCCCTCAGGATCTCTTGGTACGGAAGGATGATGACAGACCCCCTTCACCCATGATCTCCTGGATACAGCAGGGTAAAGGCAGACCTATCCTTACAGAGCTCCTGGGTATGACATGTAAGAGCAGACCATTCTCACCCCAATGATCATCTCAGGATGATGGTGAGCACACTACTACTACTACTACAATTCAGCACTTGTAAGCGCAATGCACGCAGCGCTGCGCAGCTGACCTACAGGAGGTAGCCAACATACAAGAGACAGTCCCTGCCCTCAGAGTCAGGCTCATCGGAGCTTACAATCTAGTTAGAGAAGTACATAAGTTAGAACAGTATAGAGCATTAGTCAGTTCTGCGCAAGGTACGGTTTGGTCTGTAGTTTGGCCATAACGATGGCAGGGGTTAGGGTAAGATGAGGAAGGAGTCAGGATCTGAATGCAACGGTGAAGAGGTGGGTCTTCAATCTGGATTTGAAGAGGGCCAAGGAGGATGCTTGGCGCACAGATGCAGGTAGGCTTTTCTAGACGTAAGGTGCAGCGAGGTGAAAGGAGCGCAGTCAGGAGTTTGCGGTGCATGTGAAAGGCATTGATAGAAGTAATTTGTTAGCGGAGCGCAGATTTTGAGAGGGGATGCAGGGAGAGATAAGAGATAAGAGGTATTGAGGGGCCATGGAGTGAGTGCATTTATAGGATAGCAGGAGAAGCTTGAATTGGATGCGGAATTGGATAGGGAGCCAGTGAAGCGACTTGAGAAGAGGAGTAATGTGGGCATGGCGAGGTTGGCAGAAGATTAGTCGAGCGGTGTGATTTTGTATAGATTGGAGGGGAAGGAGGTGGTTCGCGGGAAGACCAGCGAGGAGTAGGTTGCAGTAGTCAAGGTGAGAGGAGACTAAGGAGTGGATAAGTGTCCTGGTAGTGTGTTCAGAGAGGACGGGGCGGATTTTGCTGATGTTGTAGATAAAGAAGTGGCAGGTCTTAGCTACAAGCTGGATATGAGCGGAAAAGGAGAGAGAAGTGTCAAAGATAATAACCCCTAGATTGCGGGCTGAGGGAACAGGGAGGATAGTAGATCCATCCACATGGATTGAGAGAGGGGGAAGTGGGGGGGAGGAGTTAGGTGGAAAGACAAGGAGTTCAGTCTTGGCCATGTTCAATTTTAATTGGCGATGAGACATCCAGGCAGTGATGTCCGAAAGACAGGCAGAGATCTTGGACTGGGTTGCCGGAGAAATATCAGGTGTAGAGAGGTAGATTTGGGAGTCATCGGCACACCCCTCCCCCAGGATCTCATGGGTACATAAGGATAAGGACAGAGCTTGCCTCAAGGGTCTCCTGGGTATGTCATGGTAAGAGTAGACTCCCTCCATCATGATTTCTTCAGTCTGATGGTGAGAGCAGACCCTTCCCTCAGGATCTCATGAGTACATAAGGATAAGGACAGAGCCTTCCCCAAGAGTCTCTTGGGTATGACAGGGTGAGAGTAGACCCTTCCCTCAGGATCTCCCAGGTAAGGATAGACTGCTCCCCCAGGGGTCTCTTTTTTATGACACTGTAAGAGTTAAGGTTGCCCCCTGCTTCAGTAGTTGGGGAGATAGCAGGAGGCATCCCAAGAAAATTAAAATTTGAGTAAGTGTGCCGTACTGGGTAAATGTGATTGTTGTGAAGCCTAGGGGAGGAGGAGTTAGTTGGGAAGGGGGCTCTGTGTATGATGTAGCGATTGTTATGCTTGAACAAGTATGTCTAGTCTTTCTCACAAAGGCAGGGCTGCAAGACCAGAGACCCAATGGGGAAAAATCCAAAATGAATCAGCCAACAACTCTAGCCAATGAAACCTCTTCTTGGTGATCTTGGAATTTTAGGGTTAGCTTTGAAAGGGGCTGAAATGGTCACTGGTGGCCAGTGGATGTAGGCGTCTACTCTCTGTCCATTTTCAAACAGTATCGCAGGTATGGTGTTGGGCCAAAAATCCCTCTAACCGGTCCAACACTCTGTATATTGAAAGGTAGAGGTAGGAAAGAGTAAATACAGAGTCGCAAAATAATCTGGGTAGTGAAGATACTGAGCCGTTGTCTAGATAATCGATATGTTTAGTTTAGGCCTATTAAATAGCTGCAGCAGTACCGATTGCAGCATACTGTACACACATTCGACACCAATAAACATTATGGATTCATTTAAACAGTGGTGCTAGCATTAAATTAAAACAGGGAGCACCACCACTGAAAATTCCTTCCTTATGTGTCAGAACGAGCTAGAAGGGATAAAGACTCCTGGCGATGCTCATTACACCCTACACCATGTCAAAGTGTGCGATAAAGGGAAGAGAAAGTCTCTCCTCTCACCCTCTTTCTCTCTGTCCTTCTGTCTCTGCTCTGTAGACGGCGAGTCCATCGCTACAGATGTGGTTGTACTGGGAGAAATGAACCTTCTGATTCCTCACACTCAGCCTCATCACTCTGGGGTCTATATTTGTCGCGCTGATCAACCCAGCACCCAGCACTTCGTTACAGCAGAAGCTGAGCTGCGAGTTCTTGGTGAGTAGAGAGGTTAACCCCAGGGCATTGTCCTCATTGCATTGCTGGCCTGGGCTCATGTGGTTGAAAGTAGCATGAGAGAGCCAAGGGCAGGATGGGCCACTAGCCCTGTAGAGCGAGAGGAATGTTCCCAACTTGCAGGTAAAAAGTGATCATTTTATTTGCAGAATCCATCTGGGTCAGGACATCTCTCTGGGATGCTAAGACCTGCCCCTGTTTTTAACCTTTGATCCTCCGAGCAGACCTCAGCTGGTATTTCATGCCCTGATTACATTCTCCATCGATGCACATGATTTTAGGCCCCTGCTGTTTGCTTTACATTGAATAACAAGTTAACAATTTCTAACCACCGCAAGGCGGTGACCAGTATAAAACATAAAATGGCGCATTGCATAAGATGTGAGAAACCAGAAATAAACATAAACCAGAGTCTGGAAACCAAAAACCACTTAAAAAATTCAAGAGAAGGTTTATGGTAAAAACTACGCAAGACCTTGTCACAGCAAAATTTACCTTCGTATGTCTCCCTGTTAGCGGCAGGAGTGCAGATTACGGGTCCTCAAGCAACCATTTTGAAAGGAACCCTAGAATCAGTGGAGTCTAACCCAGAAGACCTGGGAGCAGCTGAAAGTGGACTCCCTTCATCCTTGGGGCCCCCCCCCCTTCAATACAGGGGCAGAATTTATGCCACTGCTTCCTGTGTCTCAGTTCCGATCCCAGCTATGCCACTGTCTCCCTCTGTGACTTGGGGCAAATCTTTTGTCTACGATTTTCATGTACTTTGTCCACCTTTAAGCACTGTGCCAAATGCAGACCTCAACAGGGACAGAGGCACGTTGGCGCAAGTGCTGTGTTTTCTTTGGGGGGGGTGGTTGGGAAGTTATCAAGAGTATTCTTGATCTATCTGGGGACATTTCTTATGCAACCTGCTTTTCAGGTCTTGCCTGTTTGTAGAATGTCTTCTGGATCTCCAAAGGAAGCCGCTGGATATGTCGTTGTCTGTTGCCATTAAATCAGAGTTCTGTTGGTCTTTGCGGTTTTCCTGGTCATACTGCATCTCAGGAACTGGAACCGACGTTTCAGCCGCCATGCGCTTTCTTTAGATGAAATGGTTAAGCAGTGAATGTCTGTTCTTTTTTTTTTGTTTGTTTTGTTTATATCTTTTTTTTTTTTTTTCATATAACACAGCCAAAGCAGCTCACTTTTTCACTTGGGTCATGCAGGATCGATCATATTCCTGTTTCTTGTTATATAACATTCTAACCAGCATTAACCTTATAATCTTGTTTTTTCTTTCGTCTTTTAAGACCAGCTATGGATGTCCAAGGCTGTGTCTCCTAAGTTGCCAATGGGGTCATTCCGAGGCACGAATAGCGAGGATGTCCATCCCTGCTATTCGGGCCCCTTCTGACCCCAGCTAACTTCCCTGCTTGTTGTACGGGGAACTTAGACGGGGCGCTGTTAGGGTGGGTAGTGGGCGGTCATCGGCCCCGGATGTACAGGGCCGATTCCAATGTCAGCCCTGTACGTCCGGGGTCGGCAGCTTGAACGGGTAACTTATTCCACCTCAGAGGTGGAATAAGTTCCTCAAGTCACTGGAGGGAGGCAGGCCCAGGGCTGGAAAGCGGCGGGAGGGGGCAGAGGAGATTCCCCGCAGTCCGACCCTGGCCTTGGGAAGCCAGATCGGGGCTCAGGCTGCGGGGAATACAGTTTGCAGTCCGGTGGCCAGGGATTGTGGCTTTTGAATGGAGCCGCGATGTCATGGCAACAGGACGCCATGACACCGCGGCTCCATTCAAAGGCCTGACTGAGCTATCCAGGCAAGGCCTATATGTGCAGGCCGACCTGAATCGGGGTCCTGGCCTGCATGTACAGGACTGGACGCGATTCTGATCCCGTGGGGCTAGATGTGCCCCACGGGATCAGAATCCCGGCTAACTCTGCATGTCCGGTTCTGACCAGGCACGCAGAGGGCCAGGAGATCCATGTCAGAATCGGGCTCCAAGTGTTTAATCCTTTCTTATGGTTTATCCTCTTTATGTTGTCTACTCTACTACTCCCCTCTTGCAACCCCCCCCCCCCCCATCCCTCCTGTGGGTATTGTGTTGGAAACCATCTCCAAAGATATCTGTATCTCTCCCATATGGGTGTCTTATATCGTGCGTAGCTATATATTGTTCCACTCCTGCTACTGTGTGCATCAGTGAGCCAGCGAGTGAATGTCGGGAATTCCTTCCCCACCCAATATTGCAAAACTAATTTCTTAACTACCCATAAGCCAATCAGGAGGAATTTCCCTTCCCCATGTTGAATTTGTCTGTCTCTCAAGGAACTTTCCTCCCCCATGATTAGTAGGCTGTAGCTCCAGTTTACCTGTTTCTGGATCACTTTGGTGAGGTACTGCAGCACTGAGTTCCAGATTCCCGTTAGTTTGGGGCACTCGAGAAAGGCCTGTCTGAAGGTGTGTATATGTATTTTGCATTCTCCGGGAACAAGCAGGAATCAGTCCTCACATATGGGTGACGTCGGCGCCGACGGGGCCCTCGTGCGGAGCAATTCCCCATCTTTCAAAGAAAGCCTTTGGGATTGCATCGCGCATGCGCGGTCCCCTTCCCGCCCAAGGGTGCCATCTTGCTCAGTCTCCTTTTTTCCGCGGAGCCCTTCGGACGTTGTCCAGTAGTCACTGTGAAAAAAAGTGCTTAAAATAGTTACAATTTGTTTCTTTCCTTCCGGATCGACACCAGTTCCCCTTCCCGCCTTCGGCTCGGTACACTAGTATCGAGGTCAGTTTGATTTTTCGGGTTTTTTTCCTTAGTGACTAGCGTTCGCGCTCTTTTTCTTTTTCACTGGCAGCCCGGGTCTTCGACCTTGCAGGGGCCCTTTTTCCCCCAATGGCTGCCAGTGGGTTTAAAAAATGTGATTGGTGTACAAAACTAATGTCCCTCACCGATACACATGACTGCTGTCTCCGGTGCCTCGGGCCTGACCATGACCTGAAGTTCTGTGGCCCATGTAGGAAGATGTCCTCGAAGGCCCTGAGAAGTTGCCAGCAGCAGCATGATAGGAATTTTGCTGAGTCCGTACCTTCGCGGACCCGGACCTCGTCTGAGGCCTCTACGTCTCGGGGGGAACACTCCGAGCCTGAGCATTGTAGAGGTTCCTCGGAGACATGTTGTTCCTTCGATGTTCCTCACGGTAACATCGAAGGAAGAAAAAATCCTCGAAGGCGTCGTCGTTGGATGGCTCTGAACTGCCAGGTCCCGCCCAAGACCGGTCGCAGAGCCCCGAGCGCCGGCCCAGATCCTCAGAGATGTAGTGTCCAGCAAAGCTTCCTCAACGGGATACGGAGCAGCCGAGGCAGGTAACGGTCCTCATTGAGGACTCTCCCCCAGGAGAACTGGCGTCGGGCCCGATGTGGCTGCGGAGCCTTCTGAGCTCGGTCTCAGAATGGTGGCCCTGGAGCGCAGTATGTCTGCCTTCATGGAACAGCAACGGGCGCTGATTGCCGGTCTCACTGGTCCTTCCGCCCCGACCACCGGGCCACCGACATTCAAGTCGACCCCGGAGGGCGAGCCGATCCTCTAGACCATGCGTACTCGAGTCGATCCTCGGCCGAGGTCTCCCTCGACCTCCCGCTTGGGGCCAAGGTCATCATCGCCGGTTCCACCGGCATCAGGGCGGTCAAGGCCGGGGCCCTTCGATTCCTCCTCAGAGGCATCGGGCTGGGAGGCAGAGGAGGAGGAGTCCCCAGACACCTGCTGGCACAGGGACATCCCGTCAGATTCCCCGGTGTCCGAGCCTCGGAGAAGGTCCCCCCCGGAGGACACTAGGTTCTTGGACTTCATGAGGGACATGTCAAAGGCTTTGGTATTCCCTGTGGAGTCCGAAGAGGATCCTGGAGCCGAAGAGCTCGAGATCCTCTGGTATGACTCTCCCACTCGGGAGGCCCTTACTGTAACCGTGCCTCTGATTGGATGGTTCGGAAGAATGTATCCTTGAAGGATACTACCAAAAGCAGAGAGGTTCCACAAAAGAGTAAAGTAGCCCAAATGCCCTCAAGTATGGAGCAGACAGAGCTTAAAGATCCCAATTTACCCATGTCTAACAATAGCCAAATTAACATGAATAAAATACATTCTCTAAAATGCTTGTATGCAAATGCTAGAAGTCTAAAGAATAAGATGGGAGAGTTAGAATATATAGCACTAAATGAAAGGTTAGATATGACTGGAATATCAGAGACATGGTGGAAGGAGGACAACCAGTGGGACACTGTGATACCTGGGTACAAACTATATCGTAATGATAGAGCTGATCAAATTGGTGGAGGGGTTGCGCTCTATGTTAGAGAGGGCATTGACTCAGAAAGGATTAAAGTTTTGCAGGAAACAAAATCTGCTGTAGAATCTATATGGATTGAAATTCCATATAAAAGGGGGAAGGCGATGGCAGTGGGGGTGTACTATCGAGCACCTGGCCAGAATGACCAAATGGATGATGAAATGCTCAAAGAAATCAAGGAAGCTAACAAAAGTTACAGCGCAGTAATAATAATGGGTGATTTCAATTACCCCGGTATCGACTGGGTCAGTGTCACGTCAGGACATGCTAGGGAGATAAAGTTCCTAGATGAAATAAATGACTGCTTCTTGGAGCAGCTGGTTCATGAACCGACCAGAGGGGAAGCCATATTAGACCTAGTCCTTAGTGGAACACCAGATCTAGTGCAAGAGATAAGGGTGTTGGGGCCACTTGGCAATAGTGATCATAGCATGATCGCCTTTGATTTAATTAGTGGAGGAGGGATAGTAAGAAAATCCACAGTACTACCTTTTAACTTTCGAAAGGGAGACTATGATAAAATGAGGAAAACAGTTAAGAAAAAACTAAAAGGAGCAGTTGCGAAGGTTAAAGAAGTACATCAAGCTTGGGTGTTGTTGAAAAATACTATCTTGGAAGCCCAGACCAGCTGTATTCCACGCTTTAAGAAAAGTGGAAGGAAGTCCAAAAAACTGCCAGCATGGTTTAAAGGTGAGGTCAGAGAGGCTGTTGTTGCCAAAAAAGCATCTTTCAGGAAATGGAAAAAAGAGCCAAACGACGAAACCTGGAAACAGCACAAGCACTGGCAAGTCAAATTCAAGGTATTGATAAGGCAGGCAAAGGGAGAATTTGAGAAGAAGCTTGCTGCGGAAGCAAAAACGCGAAGTAAAGACCTTTTCAAGTACATTCGTAGCAAAAAACCTGTGAGAGAGTCAGTTGATCCATTAGATGATAAAGGGGTTAAAGGAGCACTAAGAGGCGACAAGGCGATAGCGTAGAGATTGAATGAATTCTTTGCTTCAGTCTTTACTGAGGAAGATGTAGGGATGTTACCCATGACTGAAGTGGTATTTAAAGGTGTGGAAGAATTGAAGGAAATATTATTAAGAAGTGACCGAAGATATCAATGCTTGACCCAGCACAAGCATTGTGGAACTTGTGTCTCTTGGGAAAAACTACTAGGTAAATATGACCTAGATTGGCCACTGTTGGAAACAGAATACTGGGCTTGATGGACCTTGGTCTGACCCAGTATGGCATATCTTATGTTCTTATGATCCTGGAACGACTGATGCTCCTCATGTGGGAGACACCAGTGTCAGCGCTGGTGATCAGCAGATGGATCAATTCGATGTATCGAGTCCGTAAGAGCCCTGGGTTTCAAAAAGCACAATTGCCGCAGAACTCCATAGTTGTGGAATTGGCCTTGCGCAGGCTGAAGAGCCAGAAGACGCACTCCTTGGTGCCTCCTGGCAGGGAGGCCTGCAACTTGGACGCCCTCGGCAAGAAATGCTTCCAGGGTTCTATGCTGACATGTCAGATCCAGGCATACCAGCTGTACATGGGCATGTACCTGAGGGACCTGGCGAAGGAACTCGCCGGGTTCTCGGCTGGTCTCTCTGAGGGACCTTTGCAGCGCTTCAAGAGCCTGTCCACCGGTGTCCATGAGTGCTCGAAGTTCATGACTTGAGCAGCCTAAGACTGCTTCGAGTCAGTGGCCCGGGTAGCTGCAGCTGGCATTGGTGCATGCTGCCAAGCATGGCTACAGTCGTCAGACCTCGAGCAATGGGTTCAGGACAAGTTGGTTTATGTCCCATGCCAGGGAGAGAACCTCTTTGGCAAACCCATGACTGACAAGGCTGCTGAGATTGAGTCCGAGTACATGACCAGGACAAGGCTCTCAAAGAAGACCTCTGCCCCTTCTAAGAAGAAGGGCTCGGGTAAGAAACCCTTTTACCCAAGGAAGGGTGCTGCTTACCGAAGCTACCCCCCATTTCAGGCCTCCCTGGCTCCCCAAGAGGGGCAGCAGGCCAAGGGACAGGGGCATGGCCCACGTAAGCAGAAAGCCCCCAAACCCCAGCCACTGGCTCCGGCCCAACCTGGGAGCGGCTGTTGATTGTCAAAGCATAGCCTCTCTCACCACCGGAGACAGGCAATGCACAGGAAGAAGGCTTGCCCTGTATGCCTGCAGATGGACAGCCATCAACACCGATGCCTGGGTCCTACAGATAGTCCATCAGGGCTATCTCCTTCACTTGACCCAGGAGAGCCCTTCAGGTCTCCACCGAGGCCTTCTTCTGAAGGAGTTAGCAGGTCTTCTCGAGGATCAGGCAGTAGAACCGGTGCCCCACCACCTACAGGGCAAGGGCTTCTACTCCAGGTACTTTCTGATACCAAAAAGGACAGGAGGCCTCAGACCCATCCTCGACCTGCGCAACTTAAACAAATTCCTGGTGAGGGAGAAGTTCAAGATGCTCTCACTTGGAATATTGCTGCCTTATCTCCGCCAGGGAGACTGGCTATGTTCCTTATGTGCATACAGACATCCTGATACACCCAGACCACAGGCAATATCTACGCTTTGTGGTGGGAGGAAATCATTACCAGTATAGGGTACTTCCCTTTGGCCTGGCCTCCGCCCCCAGGGTATTCACAAAATGCCTGGCGGTGGTGACCGCCTTCCTCAGATCCAAGGAGTTTTTTTCTTCCCCTACCTAGACAACTGTCTCATCAGAGCCACTTCAGCCATAGAGGTCCAACAGGCCACATCTCGCACCATCCAGGTGCTCCAGCATCTGGGGTTTGCAATCAATTACCCCAAGTCCAGCCTAGTGCCCACCCAACAACTAGACTTCATAGGGGCAAGACTAGATACCCTTCAAGCAAGGGTCTACCTGCCAGCAGACAGGGCAAAGAGGCTTCTGGCCCTGGCACGCCAAGTGAGTCGCAGATCCCAGGTATCAGCAAGGCACTTTCTGTGCCTCCTCGGGCACATGGCCTCCACCATCCATGTGACACCGGATTCCCGCCTCCACATGCGCACAGCTCAGTGGTGCCTCAGAGACCAGTGGACGCAAGCCACAGGCGGCCTCCGAGACAGAGTCAAAGTGTCCAAAAGACTGGTACAGTCCTTGGACTGGTGGCTTCAACCATTACACTTGGAGGCGGGGATGCCCTTCCAGGCTCCTCGACACACGAGGATCCTGACCACGGATGCATCCTTGCTGGGCTGGGGAGTCCATTGCCAGGGGCTTTGTACTCAGGGTGTGTGGTCTCCGGATGAGAGCACACAACAAATCAATTTCTTGGAACTTCGTGCCATCCGCCTGGCTCTATGAGTTTTCTGTCAGACTTTGGCTTATCAGCCTGTCTTAGTACAGACGGACAACCAAGTAGCCATGTTCTATATGAACAAATAGGGTGGCACGGGGTCCCGCCTACGGTGTCAGGAGACCCTGGATCTGTGCTCCTTTGCAGTCCGACATGGCATGCATCTGAGGGCAGTTTACCTGCCAAGCCAGGACAACTACTTAGCTGACAGACTAAGCAGGATTCTGCAGCCCCACAAGTGACAACTGGACAAGGAAGTCAAAATAAAATCAAAATAAACTGAACCATCTAACTTCTCAACAAATAGGGGTGTCCTGCATGGAGCGGTGGGTTCATCCATAAACAAAGACATGGGGAGGGGTGGCCTGAGGGGCGGCCTGCACAGAGTGGCACCTACTCCTGCCATCTTATTCCGGCCTTCTTACTGGGCAGACTAGATGGACCATACTTTTCTTTATCTGCCGTCATTTACTATGTTACTATGAAGTAGTCCATTGGCTTTTTCAGACCTGGGGACGGCCAGTAATGGACTTGTTTGCGAGTCCGCAAAATCACCAGATGTCCCGGTTCTGCTCCAGGCAGCCACACCCACACAGGGAGGCTGCCGACTCATTTCTCATATCATGGTTTGTGGGCCTCCTGTATGTGTGTCCCCTGATGCCTCTGGTGGCCAAGACTCTATTCAAGGCTCTCCAGGACAGGGCCTCAGTCATCCTGATAGCCCCCAGGTGGCTGAGGCAACCCTGGTTTCCACTTCTACTTCAGCTAGCAGTGGAGGCCCCCATTCCTCTGGGGTCCTCTCCAAACCACCTGTCCCAGGAGGGGGGCAGTCTCCTGCACCCCAATCTCAGCTCCCTCAACCTAATGACATGGCTGCTGAAAGGGTAGTGCTTGCACCACTCCTCCTTCCAAAAAATGTGGAAGAGGTCTTGCTGGCCTCAAGGAGGCTATCAACTAGACGGACCTATGCCGTCAAATGGCGTAGGTTTGGTGTTTGGTGCGAGAAGCAGAAAGTGAATCCTTTCTCCTGCCAGGTTGCAGTGGTACTACAGTATCTTCTCCACCTTTCGGATTTGGGCCTTAAGTCCAACTCCGTCAGAGTGCACCTCAGTGCCCTGGCTGCACACCACTTTCTGGTGGAAGGAAAGCCTCTTTTTGCACATCTTATGGTGTCTAGATTCTTGAGAGGCCTACTTCTGCTGAAGTCCCCGGTCCGCTCTCTGGCGACCGAGTGGGATCTGAATGTGGTTTTAGGGCAGCTTACTCGGCCGCCTTTGAGCTGATGGCAACCTGCCATCTACGCTACCTTTCTTGGAAGATAGTTTTCTTGGTGGCACTCACGTCGGCTGGACGGGTGAGTGAGCTTCAGGCCCTGGTGTCCGACAGGCCTTATACAATGTTCTATAGGAACAGGGTGGTGCTCCGCACACACCCCAAGTTCCTTCCGAAAGTGGTCTCTTCCTTCCACCTCAAACAAGAGGTGGTGCTGCTTACCTTCTTTCCCAGGCTGCATGCTAGTCGGGCAGAGATAGTTCTGCATACCCTGGACTGTAAGAGGGCGTTGGCCTTCTATATTCAACGTATGCAGGGCCATAGAAGGGCTTCTCAACTCTTCGTATCCTACGACCCCAGTAAGCTGGAAATGGCTGTTTCCAAGCATACTCTGTCCACCTGGGTGGCAGACTGTATTACCTGGGCATACAGGGCAGCCGAACTTCCGTTGGAGGGTCGCCTTACGGCCCATTGGGTCAGGGCCATGGCGGCATCAGTGGCTCATTTCTGCTCTGTTCTGCTGGCAGACATCTGCTGGACTGCCACCTGGTCTTTGGGTCAGACTTTTGCAACCCATTACTGCCTGGATAGGGTGTCCCGATGGGACAGTGCTTTCGGCCAGGCTGTACTTCGTAACCTTTTCGAGGTCTAGGCAACTCCTGCCCTCTTTCCCTTCTGTGTCAGGCTACCAGAGTGCTAATCTCTCAGATTCCTATTGTGGCTGCTTGCGGCTCTCGTAGAGGGAGCCTATTTTTCAGCTGTGGGTTCTCGGTAGCCTATAGCTGGGGAGTCCCATATGTGAGGACTGATTTCCTGCCTGTTCCCGGAGAAAGCATAGTTACTCACCTGTAACAGGTGTTCTCCGGGGACAGCAGGAATCAGTCCTCACGACCCTCCCTCCTCCCCTTGGAGTTGTAGTCCTATTATTATATTTTGTTCTTTTTGCCGTCTTTTTAGCTATGTCATTTGACTGAGCAAGATGGCACCCTTGGGCGGGAAGGGGACCATGCAAGCGTGATGCAATTCCCAAAGGCTTTCTCTGAAAGCTGGGGATTTGCTCCACACGAGGGCTCCGTCGGCGCTGACGTCACCCATATGTGAGGACTGATTCCTGCTGTCCACGGAGAACACCTGTTACAGGTGAGTAACTACGCTTTTTTCACATTGGGCCTATTCACACATGCCATACTTAACTCCTCTTTCCTTCATCAAATACCCCCTATGCAGTATTTGGAATTGCATTTCCTGATATCTAGCGGAGGAAAGAATTTTTGCTATTCTTTGGAAACATTTCTCCAGTTGTTCCTCCCTCATCCCTTCCCCCAGTTCTTCTGTCCATTGTTTTGCGAGACTCCGTAGGCATGTGGGGAATGTGTCTCTAAGTATCCAATACCAGTTTCCCAGACAATTCCACTGGGGAGCCAAGTTGCGAAAATCCTCATCTCCTTCCCTCACTTGAATGTCTTTCAGGTTTTGAGTCGCTAGGATTTGCCAGTAGTGTTTTAAATGCAAATACTGAAAGTAATGGTGTGCTGGCAGTTGTAGTTTTTGCTGTACAGTGGCAAATGACTGAAAGGTGTCCCCCTCCCATTCCAGGATTTATCCATTATTTAGCTCTTTATCTTGGCACCACTGAGTACATTTGTTGGTTCTCTGTTCTGGTAGAAAAGCTGGGTTTGCCACTATCTGCAGGAAAGACAATACTCGCCGGCTTCGCTTATGTTTATTGGTCCACCATTTTCACGCTTTCCTGAAGGCCCCAACCCATGGTGTCTGCTCTGTTGAGGACCTGTCTATTTTGGTGTAGTGAAATATACTAAGTAACCCATATGGCTGGTTCCATGTACTCAGCACCCCTCAGACATATATTGCCGAACTCCAGTGTACGCTTTGTGTATTCAGCTCATTAATACCGCTACATTATATGTCCTAAGATCAGGCAGGCTTGTTCCGCCCACTTCGCTGGCCCTAATCAATTTTGCATAGCTGATAACGGGTTCTTTTTCCATGCCACAAGAAGCCTTTCATTACAGCTTTGAAATATTGTTCGCCCGCTCGGCTGACCCATAACGGCAGCATCTGGAGCCGATAAAGTATTTTTGGGTGATAACCTTCTGCACCACTGCTTTTCTCCCATACAATGATAATTGCAAGTCTCCTCATTTGTCACATAGAAGTTTGAGTTAAGGAATTTTATTATGAATATTTAGTTGGTATACCAGCTTGGGGTCAGAGTGTAGAAAAATTCCCAGATATCACATAGGTTCTGTTGTCCATTTGAAATGCGCGCTCTCTCCTGTGGGGTTACTGGATGAACTGCTGATTTCCCCGTTTATTTTTAGGCCTGAAAAGGTCGCAAATTGTTGCAGTGTATGTTCTAGAGTAGTCCTTATCAGCAAGTCATCTGCAAACAGGCTTATTTTGCTCTCTGTGTGCCTCAACATTAGCCCCCTAATACCAGTGTCCATTCAAATTTTTGCTGCAAGGGATTGAAGGGATAAAATAAATAGGAGCAGCAACAGTCATGTGCCTCGCTTCAGCCTAAATGGTTCTCCTAGCCAGCCATTCACTAACACTTGGACGGTGGGTTGGCGGTAGAGCGTTTTGACCTACTGCAGAAAGTATCCCAATATTCCAAATTTTGGCAACACCCAAAACAGGTAGTCCCATGCCACCTTATCAAATGCTTTTTCCACATCTAAATTTATCACGACTGCTGATGATTCTGCTGTCCCGGATTGCTGGTAGTGGGTCAGGGCCCTTAGTATGGCTGCTGCTGCACTACATATATGCATGAAGCCCACTTGGTCCGGGTGGATAATTTCTGGAAGGGCGACACTGAAATGTTTTGTCAGTGTGGTGGGGAGAATTTTCAGATCTTGATTCAGTAAAGACATAGGTCAATACCAATCAGCTTTTTCCCAGTCCTGTCCCCAGCTTAGGCAGCAGCACCACAGCTGCCCTATCTGCATGTACCCCTAGGTGTCCCATGTGCAGTGCAGCTTCCCCCATATCTACTAGGGGTTTTGTCACTAAATCTAGTAATATTGTATAGAATTCTGGGCCCAATCCGTCCAGGCCAGGGGCTTGTGCATTAGTTAGTCCTTAGATAACCCTTCGTATCTCCCCAATTGTTATGGGCCTGTTGAGCTGCTGCCCTTACTCCTCTGTGAGTCTGGGAAGGTCAAGCTGCACAAAGAATGCATCTCTTGTTACCTTGTCCGCCTTCTCCGCCCTGTACAGGGCTTCAAAGTACATGGTAAATTGTTGGGCAATTTCCCTCTCTTTGCTAAGTATGGTCCCCTTCTCAGTCTTTAAACGTGTCACTGTGGTTTTGATTTTTCCAGGCCAAATCAGGTTTGCTAATAATTTGCCTGTCTTATCCCCCACTTGTGCAGATTATATTTATATAGCCAAATGCTGCACATGATTGATTTATTTTTTGTAGTAACACTTGTACTTTGTTCCGGCTTTCCTGCCATTGTCTGTAGGTCTTCTGAGTGCCCTCCCTCAGATGTTGGGCTCAGCGGTCTCTCAAGAGACCCAATCCCTGCTGTAACGCTGACCCTTGTTTTCGCTGCTGTGCTATGTCTATTCTTTTATATAGAGTTCCTCAAACCTTCCAATCTGTGGAAAAAGAGAGGTCTCCAGCCTTTCTCTAATGGACTTTCACGCCAAAATTCAAATTCAGATTTTCCTGCCTCAGTCTCACCAATTCAGTTTGAGGACTACTATATAAACGAACAGACATTCACTGCTTAACTACTTCACCTAAAGAAAGCCACAGCATGGCGGCTGAAACGTCAATTCCAGTTACTAAGACGCAGCAAGACCCGGAAAACAGCAAAGATCATCATACTAGCTTTCGAAACCCAAGAGAACTGTGTCAAGTTGTTGGAAAGATAATTATGTGTCAACATTTTGAAATGCCAGAGGTGGATAAGCTTGGAAATCCTTTACTGTGTCGCCTTTGGGCCTCTGTTGAAAGGTACTTAACATGCACCCGGAAAGCGGTTGTCTTATGATCATTGTATATAGCCTCTAGTCCCTCATGCCTCCAGGGTTTGTTTTCTGGTTCTCTTGTATTGTTCTAGAGTGGTTGATTTTGTGTTGTCAATGCACTAATAATAATAAAGACACTTGGAATTAAAACATAAGAAATTATTTTTCCTTTCTTGTCCCCTTTGAAAGCTTCTAGGGTATCCATGTGCCAGTCCTTCCATCCCAGACATGGCAGCTGTCATCCTGTTTAGGGAGAAATGCTGTGACTATTATTTGTACTGCTGTTCTTTCAGCTCCTCCATTTATCTCCCAGTATCCTGAGACCATCTCCCGCACCAGGGCCAGCACAGCCCGGTTTGTTTGCAGGGCGGAAGGTGAACCAGCCCCCATCATCTCTTGGCTGAAGAACGGTGCACCGCTCAGCTCCAATGGCCGTGTGAAGATCCGGCCTAGTGGCAGCATTGCCATCAACCAGATTGGGCTGGAGGATGCCGGCTACTACCAGTGCCTGGCGCAGAGCAGCCTGGGGACGGCATGTGCCACTGCCAGGCTCTCCGTCACTGTCCGTGAAGGCTTGCCAAGTGCCCCGCAGCATGTGGTTGCAGTCCCCCTCTCCAGCACCAGCGTGGTCGTGTCCTGGCAGCGTCCAGAGCAGAACAGTCAGCAGATCATCGGTTTCTCTCTTCATTACCAGAAAGTTGCCGGTGCGTGGTTGGAGGGGAGGGAGGGAGGAGGGGGCTGCTTCTGGTACCACCGGACCAGACTGTACTCAAAGAGAGTCCTGCTGTCTCATCACCAGTCAGAGCACAGGGATGGTGATCTGCCAATATTCGCAGATAACCATCACCGTGCAGGCTCATATGTCCTTTGATTGGTTAAATATTGCTTTCAAATTCCTGAAAATAGAGACATTCGTATAATGAGAAGCAGTGCAGTAATAGACGGATAACAGTACTATGGTTGGGAAGTTTGCATGTATTTCATTATCTATACATGACGTAAGCCTGATGGATTGGTGGTAATGCTACATCCTGCCACACAAACTCAAAAAGCTGTGATATAGCCACCCTCCTGTTCACCACTGCCACCTCTATCCTACCATCAGGTTTCAAGCTCCCCGGCTTGAGCTGTCACAATGTGTAGATGCCAGAGTATTATGGAATTCTCCAGGATCAAGCAGGAAGTCAGTCCTCACATATGGGTGTCATCGGCGCCGATGAAGCCCCAGCGGAGCATTTCCCCAGCTTTCTATGAAAGCCTTTGGGAATGCAGGCACGCATGCGCGGTTCCCTTCCCGCCTAAAGGTGCCATCTTACCTCAGTCTCTTTTTTTCCGAGAAGCCCACCGGACGTGTGTCCTGTCATCCCGGATAAAAGTTGATTTTTTTCGGTGATTCTCGCTGTTTTTTCTCCCGGTTCGACGCCGGTTCCCCTCCTGCTGGGTTCGGTACACCTGTATCGAGCCCGATTCTTCTTTTTCGGTTTTTGCCCTTCGTGGCTGGTGTTCGCGCCCTTTTTTGTTTTTCCCTGGAAGGCCGGTCCTTTGACTTCGCGGGGACTCTTTTTTTTCCCCGATGGCTTCCAGTGGTTTCAAGAAGTGTGATCGGTGTAAGAAATTAATGTCTCTCACCGACACACACGACTGCTGCCTTCGGTGCCTCGGTCCTGATCACGACCCTAAGTCATGTGGACCATGTGGGAAGATGTCTTCCAAGGCACTCCGAAGTCGCCAGCAGCAGAAAGAAAGGCTTTTCTCAGACTCAGCCTCTGGCTGGGCCCGGACCTCGTCTGAGGCCTCGACATCTCGGGATTCGGGTCCCGAGCGCCGTCGAAGCTCCTCGGACAGGGGGTCCCCCAACCGGGAACGCAAGAGGAAGAAGCGGATCGCGAGGGCGTCGTCGTCGGAGGTCCCTGGCTCCTCGAGGGCCAGGTCTAAAACCCCCGACCGTCGCCCCGGGCCCGTGGAACAAGAGAAGCCTGCCAAAGTTCCTCGCGTGGAGCCGGAGTCTGCTGGACACATAAGCCCCATAGTCCTCGAGGACTCTCCTCCCAGAGAACCGACGTGCCGGGCCCGAGTCGGTGGCTGCTGCGTCTCCCGAGCTGAGTCTGAGGATGACAGCCTTGGAGAGCAGACTGTCTGCCTTCATGGAGTACATAAAATAAAAAGTTATTCCATACAAACATACATCAATGCCTTCATGGAGCAGCAGCGGGCACTGATGGCCAGCCTGTCTGGCGCATCTGCCCCGACCACTGGGATATCGACTTCGAAGTCGACCCCGGAGACCGAGCCGATACTCGAGTCCATCATGGCTCGAAGTCGACCTCGGTCGAGGTCTCCCTCGACCTCCCGCTCGAGACCGAGGGTGTCGACGCCGGTGCCTCCGGCGTCGGGGCGGGTGCTCCAGGGCCCCGCGGGGTCGGACCCTGACTCCTCGTCGGACGAGTCCGCCTGGGAGATGGAGGATGAGGAGTCCCCCGATACGTTCAAGACTCGGTGCGTCCCGTCGGACTCACCGCAGTCTGAGCCCCGGAGTAGATCCCCTCCGGAGGATACTCGGTTCTCGGAGTTCGTCCGGGATATGGCCACTGCCTTGGCTATTCCGGCGGACCCTGAGGAAGAGCCTCGAGCTGAAGAGCTCGAGGCCCTGCAGTATGACTCTCCTCCGAAGGAGGCCTTTACTGTCCTGGTTCCTCCGATGCTGGAACGGCTCCTCTTCAGGATTTGGGAGGCACCGGCCTCGGACCGGTTTTAAGCAAGCGAGTCGACTCGATCTATCGACTCAGAAAGAGCCCTGGCTTTCAAAAGGCACAGCTACCACACCATTCCATGGTTGTGGAATCGGCCATGCATCGTCTGAAGAGCCAGAAGATGCACTCTGCGGTGCCCCCCCCCGGCAGGGAGGCCCGAAACCTCGATAGCATCGGTAGAAAGTGCTTCCAGGGCTTGATGCTTGCTTGCCGTGTCCAGTCTTATCAGCTGTACATGGGCATGTACTGTGATAAGGAAGCTTATCATAGCTCAGGAAGGAGCTATAGGAAAGGTGAAGTGACTCTGAACAAGCAACCTGTCAGTTCTGGTAGAAATAAGAAAACAGAATTATGCCATAAAAGACTACCAGTCCCAGAATGCACCAGGTTTCCAACAGCCATTAGAGGAGCTGAAGTGGGGAAACGTGTGTTCAATCAGGAGGGCTATGAGGTAATCCCTAAGCACTCATCTCAAAGGGCAGGGCCTGATTCAGCACAGCTGCGCTGTGTTAGGGAGGAGCACTCATCTAAGCAGAATAAAGGTAGAGTTTATTCTACAGAGAATCATCATCATCTTCATGATCAACTTGGATATCCTCAGTTTCATCTGGAGGATCATCAGAAGCAGAAGCCAAACCGGACGGACAGAGAGGGAAAGAAACCCTTTGGAAGAAAGAGGAGAAAAGCCTTTGGGAGGTCTAAAGGAGTTCATAGCAGTATGTATACTGGAAGGCATTCCAAGGGCCAGCATACACCATTGGACTGGGGAAAGCCAGAGGAATGGTGCTGCAGAGCTAGGAATCTCCAGACGGTACCTGTGAGGGAGACAGCTGCACTTGGAAGGGACCCTAAGATCCGTGCCAGAAGGTATGTGAAGAGAGACCCAGTGTCCAGGGATCTGGATTGGAAGGCTGGACATAGGAACTGGACTACATATTGGCCAGGCTATATAGAGAGGAACTCTAACAGCAATGGGAGCTCAGGTATGAACACTGATCTATGCCCTAGCTATAACCTTGAAAGACAGCAGGGAAACAAGTATTCTCCTGAAAGTGCTCCATTGAGAAATTCATCTGTGCCAATCCAGGATATTGAACCCATGATTGTTGAAGAAGGGGGAGTGATTGCAGATGAAGGATGTGCTTACATGGATTGCTCTCTGTCTAAACTCCTTTGGTGATTTTCTGTTATAAAATACAACAACCATCACAAAGAAATACAAACTTGTTCTTTAATCTACTCAGAAAAGCTCCTGAGTAGGATTTCTAGCCACGCAGTAGAAAGCAAGCCAGCTAAGGGGTTTCAGCTGGGTAACTGCTAGCAATTGAGCCTTACCTAATTGCTTGTGAGCTCTGAGGGAATCACTTCTGAATCTATGTGGGAAGATATAAGAAGTTAACCTGAAAAGAACAGTTTTTCCCTTTCTTTGTGGATTTTGTTTGTTGTTTGATACACTGCTAAGAAAATATTAGCTAAAGCTTACAGAAAAGACCAGTTTGTTACCAACCAGGTCTTATTTCTTTTGCTTTGATTGCCTGACAAGTTCAAATGTTGTTTTCCTGATTTTGTTTTTCCAAGTTTAACACTGAAAGCAAGTAACCTGATTTATGTGCTACCAAGCATATCTGTGTTGGGAGAAATAACCCCATAAATAAATCTCTTATTGGCTTTACCCTGAAGCACAACTAATTATTGTGAGCAGCTGTGTCTGGTGTGAATGGACTGCATTGCCCACAATCCCTTGCAAATCATATTGATATATGCACTTGCCAAGACTGTGAACATTCTCACCCAGGCAGCCGTCTGACAGTACTTGCGGGACCTGGCCAAGGAGTTGGCCGGGTTCTCTGCTGGACTCTCCGAGGAACCCTTGCAGAGATTCAAGTCCTTGTCCTTGGGGATTCGGGACTGCTCGAAGTTCATGTCCCGCGCCGCCTACGATGGCTTCGAGGCTTCGGCCCGAGTTGCGGCAGCCGGCATCGCGGCTCGACGCCAGGCATGGCTGCAGTCATCGGACCTCGAGCCATGGGTTCAGGACAAGTTGGTCGATGTCCCTTGCCGAGGTGAAAACCTTTTTGGCAAGCCCATGACCGAGAAGGCCGCCCAACTTGAAACAGAGCACCTTAAACGGACAAGGCTGTCTAGAAAGACTTCTGCCCCTTCTCATAAAAAGAAGGGCTCGGGTAAAAAGCCCTTTTACCCGAGGAAGGGCACTGCCTACAAACAGTACCCTCAATATCAGGCTGCCCAAGCTGCACCCCAGGGTCAGCAAGCCAAGGGGCAGGGTAATGGGCCCCGTAGGCAGAGGACCCCCAAGCCTCCGGCCCCTGCTCCCACTCAGCAGGGTGGGAGTTTTTGACTCCTTGAGCATAGCCTCTCCATCCCTGCTCTCCCAACCCTGCACAAGAGGTCGCCTCGCCCTCTTTGCCCACCAGTGGCCCCTCATCACCGGGGACAGTTGGGTGTTGGACATAGTCCAGAGAGGCTATGCCCTGCATTTTCACCAACTGCCTCCTCCATACTTTCCAGGGGAGCCTCCAAGGCCTCCCCTGCACACAGACCTTCTCCTTCAAGAGCTTCAGGGTCTGTTGGTGGACAGGGCGGTGGAGCCTGTGCCTCCCCACTTGCACGGTCACGGATTCTACTCCAGGTATTTCCTGGTGCCCAAAAGAACCGGTGGCCTTCGACCCATTCTGGATCTCAGAAACCTCAACAAGTTCCTCGAAAAAGAAAAGTTCAAGATGCTTACTCTTGGAACACTTCTGCCCTACCTCCAGCAGGGAGATTGGCTATGCTCCTTAGATCTAAAGGATGCGTACACTCACATCCTCATTCATCCAGACCACAGAAAGTACCTCAGGTTCATTGTGGGAGGAAACCATTATCAGTACAGAGTACTGCCTTTTGGCCTCACCTCCGCTACCAGGGTCTTTACCAAATGCCTGGCAGTGGTGGCGGCCTACCTGAGAAATCAGGGAATCTTTGTCTTCCCCTATCTGGACGACTGGCTCATCAGGGGTCAGACGTGCCAGGAGGCCAGACAAGCCACCCTCAGGACTATTGCTCTTCTTCAAAGCCTGGGGTTTGTAATAAACTTCGCAAAGTCCACTTTGCTCCCCTCCCAGAACTTGGAGTTCATAGGAGCAAGGCTGAACTCCCTGCTAGCAAAGGCTTTCTTGCCAGCAGACAGAGCCCAAAGACTGATAAACTTAGCAAACCAGTTTCTCAGCTAGTCACTGGTCTCAGCCAGACTCTGCCTAAGGCTGCTTGGCCACATGGCTTCGACAGTGCATGTGACCCCCAATGCCAGGCTCCATATGAGGCCTGCACAGTGGTGCCTTCGGACTCAGTGGTCACAGGCCACAGGCAGCCTCAGAGACAGCATAAGGGTGTCCAGACAATTTCTGAACTCCCTCAACTGGTGGCTGCACCCACCCAATCTACTAAAGGGGGTGCCTTTTCAGATTCCTGGGTACACGGTGGTACTGACAACAGACGCCTCCCTGCAGGGCTGGGGAGCTCATTGTCTTGGCAAGTGCACCCAGGGCCTGTGGTCTCCTTGGGAAGCTGCACAGCTGATCAATCTCCTCGAACTCATAGCTATTCGATTAGCACTCAAAGCTTTCTCTCCTACCCTGGCTCATCAATCTGTCCTGGTTCAGACAGACAACCAGGTAGCCATGTTTTATGTGAACAAACAGGGCGGGACTGGGTCCAGAATCCTTTGTCGGGAGGCTCAGGACCTTTGTTCATTTGCCCTCAAGCACCACATGCTCCTCAAGGCTGTGTACCTTCCAGGCCAGGACAACTACCTGGTCGACAGATTAAGCAGGATTCTGCAGCCCCACGAGTGGCAGCTGCACCCTTCAGTAGTTCAGAAGATCTTCCTAAAATGGGGTCTCCTTTTGGTAGATCTCTTTGCCAGCCCAATGAACAAGCAACTGCCAAAGTTCTGCTCCATATATAAAAGGCTCCCAATCTCAATAAATGACCATCTTAATAATTATTCTTTTGTCGGAGCTAGCCGTGGGAAGGCCGGAAGGGAAACCGACTCTCACCAGGCGGGTAGCTACTTTTATTCTCAAAGGTTCTTCACCAAAAAATAAAGTTAAAGTGCAATTAACCAGTAAAATTTAAATCAGATAGACTTATCTCAATCCAGAAATGTCAGTTATAGTAGGTACACGACGTGCACGTTTCGGGCAATCCAGCCCTGTTTCAAGTGTAATAACCAGACTTCAGAAATTCTTCATAAACTAGTTTCAAAACGACTGCTTCCAAAACGCCGTCATCGCAGCTGCATCGTTTTGGAAGCAGTCGTTTTGAAACTAGTTTATGAAGAATTTCTGAAGTCTGGTTATTACACTTGAAACAGGGCTGGATTGCCCGAAACGTGCACGTCGTGTACCTACTATAACTGACATTTCTGGATTGAGATAAGTCTATCTGATTTAAATTTTACTGGTTAATTGCACTTTAACTTTATTTTTTGGTGAAGAACCTTTGAGAATAAAAGTAGCTACCCACCTGGTGAGAGTCGGTTTCCCTTCCGGCCTTCCCACGGCTAGCTCCGACAAAAGAATAATTATTAAGATGGTCATTTATTGAGATTGGGAGCCTTTTATATATGATACCAATTTGCCCTGATCTAAAGGTTTTCTTAGTTCTGCTAAAGTTCTGCTCCAGGCAACCGCATCCTCTGAGAATAGCAGCAGATGCTTTTCTGATTCCATGGTCTCAGGGCCTCCTGTATGCGTTTCCTCCCACGCCCTTGGTGGCCCGAACTCTCTTCAAAATTCTTCAGGACAAGGCCTCGGTCCTGCTGGTGGCTCCCCGGTGGCCGAGACAGCCTTGGTTTCCTCTTCTGCTTCAACTGGCGGTGGATCCCCCACTGCCTCTGGGGTTGCAACCCGACCTCCTCTCACAGGAGCAGGGTTCCCTTCTGCACCCCAATCTCAAAGCTCTCAATTTGATGGCCTGGAGGCTGCAAGGGTAGTCTTGGCTCCCTGGGGCCTACCTCAGGAAGGTTGAGGAGGTTGTCCTAGCCTCTAGGAAACAGTCCACTAGGAAAACTTATGCCCTCAAATGGAAAAGGGTTTCTGTGTGGTGTCAGCTACGTACAGAGGATCCTTTCTCCTGTACTGTGCCAGTAGTGCTTCAGTACTTACTGCACTTATCAAATCAGGGACTTAAGTCCAATTCTGTTCGGGTCCACCTCTCAGCTCTAGCAGCTCACCACTCACTGGTGGAGGGACATTCTCTGTCAGGTCACCCCTTGGTGTCCCGCTTTCTCAGGGATTTGCTTTTGCTCAAGCCTCCAATCCGTCCTCCTGCCCCTGAGTGGGAGCTGAATGTGGTCTTGCAGCAACTGACTCGCCCACCTTTTGAGCCGATGGCTACTTGTCCACTACGCTTCCTCTCCTGGAAGACACTCTTCCTGATCGCCCTTACTTCGGCTAGGCGAGTGAGTGAGCTTCAGGCCCTGGTCTGTGATAGACCTTACACTAGGATTTATAGGAACAGGGTGGTTCTTAGGACTCATCCAAAGTTCCTCCCAAAGGTTGTATCCTCTTTCCACCTCAATCAGGAGGTGGTTCTTCCAACATTCTTCCCTAGGCCTCATGCAAGCCAGGCTGAGGCAGTCCTGCATACCCTGGACTGTAGGAGGACCTTATCCTTCTACCTTGACCGTACGCAGGGGCATAGAAGGGCTACTCAGCTCTTCGTATCCTTTGACCCCAATAAGTTGGGGTTGGCTGTGTCCAAGCGTACCTTGTCCATCTGGGTGGCTGACTGTATCACCTGGGCTTACAAGGCGGCTGACCTTCCTTTGCAGGGTAGGGTCACGGCCCATCGTGTCAGGGCAATGGCTGCCTCAGTGGCTCATCTCCACTCTGTGCCCTTGGTGGACATCTGCAGGGCTGCAACTTGGTCTTCAAGCCAGACTTTTGCGGCCCATTACTGTCTGGAGAGGGAGTCCCATAGGGACAGTGCTTTTGGCCAGGCAGTACTCCGGAATCTCTTTGAGGTTTAGGCAACTCCTGCCCTCCTGCCCTCTGTTGGGCTACCGGTGGAGGTTGTGTCCTTGAAAAGCCTTTCTTTGCTGCTGAGACTAGAGGGAGTACTCTTGTTCAGCCTGGGTTCCTCGGTAGCCCAGAGCTTGGGAGTCACCCATATGTGAGGACTGACTTCCTGCTTGGTCCTGGAGAAAGAGTAGTTACTCACCTGTAACAGGTGTTCTCCAGGAGCAGCAGGAATCAGTCCTCACAACCCTCCCTCCTCCCCTTGGAGTTGCAGTTGTACATAGTTTATTTTTTTATTTTTGTGTGCTGTTCTTAGCTATGTCATTTGACTGAGGTAAGATGGCACCTTTAGGCGGGAAGGGAACCACGCATGCGTGCCTGCATTCCCAAAGGCTTTCATAGAAAGCTGGGGAAATGCTCCGCTGGGGCTTCATCAGCGCCGATGACACCCATATGTGAGGACTGATTCCTGCTGCTCCCGGAGAACACCTGTTACAGGTGAGTAACTACTCTGACCACACATCAGAGCATAGCGTACTATGAACTGTAAGAGACCTGGTTTGTTTCTCCACTGACAGTCCCTAGCTTCCTTGTTTCAGGTGTTGATAACACAGAATATCAGTTTGCTGTAAATAACGACACTCTGGAGTTTCACGTCCGAGATCTGGAGCCCAACACACAGTACATGTTCTATGTGGTCGCCTACTCTCAGCTGGGAGCCAGTCGCATGTCTACCTCCGCTGTCGTCCAGACCTGGGAGGATGGTGAGTTACATTTCAGGATTCTTATATACAGTGTTATGGAAGGGATAAAGGGTTGGGGGAAGGGGGTGGCGCTGAGTGAGATGCCCCCCCTTCGCCGAGCATCATGCTCAGAGGATGGGACACAGAAGATCCTTCATGTGTAGGAGAGAAAAAGTGGAGTTAGTGCTGCAGTGGGCAAAGAAATATTAGGGACATGCTGTCATTTTAAAATAACCCAAAAACATCACCAGTATTTATGCTGTTTAGTTTCATTTCTCATCTAAAACAACAGAAAAATAATATCTTTTGGGTCCTTTATATCATTTTTGCTCTGAGTTCCCTACCTGCTATACAAGCAATGTCATCTTTTGCTGCTTGAGAGACGAGATCTGTCTGCCTCAACTAATGCTCCATAAAGTCTCTTATACCGGAAGAGTCATCAGCCGTTTATCACACGTTAGGAAGCAGCGAGCATTTTTTCCAGATGTGAACCAGAAAATGCAGCACAGGTGAGGGCAGACTGAGAGCAGAACTTCTCTGGCATTTTCTTCCTGCCTGGGAAATAGCTTCTATGTGGGTAGCATAAGCCTAGTTACTCACCTATAACAGGTATTCTCTGTGGACAGCAGAAATCAGTCCTCACATATAGGTGATGTCAGTGCCAACAGATCCCTCATAGTAACCTCTCCCCAGCTTTCAAAGAAAGCCTTTGGGAGATGACCCACACGTGTGGTCCCCTTCCCGCCTAAGGGTGCCATCTTGCCTCAGTAGATGACATAGCTCAAGACAGCAAAAAAAGAAAAGAAAAGGAACTCCATGGGGAGGAGAGAGGGTTGTGAGGACTGATTCCTGCTGTTCCAGGAGAACACCTGCTACAGGTGAGTAACTGTGCTTTCTCTGGGCACAAGCAGGAAGTCAGTCCTCACATATGGGACTCCCCAGCTACAAGCTACCGAGAAACCTGTAAAAGCCACTGGTGACCAGAAAAGGGTGAACTGTGAGAAGCAGCAATTGAGTCAAGAAACAGCAGACTCATGAGCGGCCTTGAGTGTCAAGTGAGGAACCAGTTCTCTGGTAGCCTAAACACACTGAAGGGCCAGAGGGCAGGAGTTACCTTACACCCCAAAGAAATGACAGAGTACTGCCTGGCCAAAGGCGCCGTCCTGGCAGGACTCCCTCTCCAGGTAGGCGAAGGTATGGACTGAGAACCAGGTGGCGGCCCAGCAGATCTCCATCACAGGTTCACCACAGAGGCTGCTATGGCCTGGATGCTGTGCGCCATGACACAGCGGTCCAGCGAGAGACCGGCCTGCTCATAGGTGAAGGTGATACAGTCCGCCACTCAAATGGACAGCATAAGCTTAGAGACCGCTGACCTCAGCCAATATGGGTCATAGGAGATGAAAAGCTGAGAGGAGCGATAGTGGGCCTGGGTACGCTCGATAGTAGGCCAGGGCCCGCTTACAGTCCAGAGTGTGGAGAGCAGCCTCCATCCTGATAGCATGAGGCCGCAGGAAGAAGGTGGGGAGCAACGCCTCTTGGTTGAGATGGTATGGAGACACCACTTTAGACAGAAACCTGTGGTGTGTGTGGAGCATGACCCTGTTCTTATGGTACCTTGTATAAGGTAGTTGGGCCACCAGAGCCTGGAGCTCACTAACCCTGTGAGTGGAGGTGAGCACTACAAGGAAGACCACCTTCCAGGAGAGATACTTGAAATGGCAAGAGCTGAGAGGCTCGAAGGGTGGTGCTGTGAGTTTTAAGAGAACCATGTTGAGATCCTACCCCACCACTGGGAAGCAGACTGGTGGCCTTGAGAGTAGTAGGCCCCTCAAGAAGCGAGTCACGAGGGGCTGAGAGGAGAGGGGCTTGCCTTCAACAAGATGGTGGTGCACCGAGTGCGCTAAGGTATAATCTAAAGGAGTTGGACTTCAGCCTAGCCTGGGACAGGTAAAGCAGGTACTGCAGCACCAACTGGACTGAAAAGGAGAAGGGGTTGATCTGCTTCTCTGCACACCACACAGAGAACATTCGTCATTTGAAGGCGTAGGCCTGGCAAGTGAAGGTTTTGTGGGAGGCCAGGAGGAATTCCCCATAGCCTGGACTCATCACCCAATGAGGCCACGTGACGACGTCCAGCTCTTCAAGGTGCATCCCTCCCTGATGGAGCCCTGGCTTGATGCTCCATGACCTTAAGGCAGCGTGGTTGCCACGCGAGGCCGAGGTCTCCGTGGCAGCCTTTGAGGGCGCTGGTCCCATGGATGACTCCGGGGCTGAGTCAGTCTTATGAAAAATTGACTCATGTTGCTTCTTACAGACTCGGAGGGCTTTGGGGGTCATCTACTGGCAACGACCACACGCTGAGGCATCATGATCCGGCCCGAGGCAACGAAGGTAACAATTATGTGGATCCGTGCGCAGCATATTATGTGCACAGCGGTCGCAAGGCTTGAAGCCATTGACCGAGGCTATAACGGGGAATACGACCCCCACAAGGTCAAACTCCTTTGGCCCGAACAGAAAGGGCACATAAACCCAAGCACCAAAGAAAAAAACCCGAGGGAAAATAAGGAACTTGAGCAAAACTGTGATGTCGAATGCAAGCGGACTTTGGGAGGTGTGAAGGACACCGATACACAAACTGGAGATGGAATCGATTTAAAACCAAAATAAAAGACATGAAAAAAATCATCTTTTTCCGGGGGAAACGACACACGTCCAGTGGGCTCTGCAGAAAAAAAGAGACTGAGGCAAGATGGCACCTTTAGGCGGGAAGGGGACCACACATGTGTGGTGCATCTCCCAAAGGCTTTCTTTGAAAGCTGGGGAGAGGTTACAGCGCGGACTCTGCGAGCACCAACATCACCCATGTGTGAGGACTGACTTCCTGCTTGTTCCCGGAGAACTATAAAAATAGCTGAAAGAAGTCAAACTAACGAAGGGTAGTGAGAGAAAATGAAAGTGGATTCTCAAAGAAGAAAATCATTTAGTCGGTGTCCTGAGAGAGTTTCATTGCTTGGATGTAAATCTGAAATGAGCGTTTGGGGTGGAAAGGTTCATATGAAAGTTGAGCAGATTGGGGGGAGGGGAGAAGGAGGGTCCTGCCAGGTACTTGTGACCTGGATTGGCCACTGTTAGAAACAACATACTGTACTGGGCTCAACGGACCTTTGGTCAGATCCAGCGTGGCAGTTCTTATGTTCGCATTGCTGCTGTGATTTGCATCTCGTTTTTGAGGGTGCTCATGACCTGTTCTCTCTGCAGTTCCCGCAGCTGCTCCTCAGCTCTCCCTGTCCACCACAACACATGGGAACATTCAGGCCAACTGGGCCCCTCTCTCACCGGAGCTTAGCAATGGCAGAATCGTCAAGTATAGGGTGGAGTACTGCCCCCTACAGGAAGGTAAGAAACCTCACACAGGAGAGAGCCAAGGTGCTTAATAGAGAAATCACAAGCCCTATGGAGGACAAGCAACAGAAGGTTAAAGCAGCAGCAGTAATGCCTACAGTCCTCAGGAACAAAACTGCCCACTTCCTCGAGCGCTTGCTTATATTCTCTTGCCCTCACTATCTTGTGTCAGAGCTTGCATCTTTCTATCATGACTAGGCCCACCTCTTAGTTTTAGGATTTTTTCCTTAGCTGTTTAGCCCTGCCCATTTTTCAAAGCTATTTAATTTTGTTAGGATTTCATTGGTAGGTCAAGGTGAGCTACTTTCAAATATGGCAGGTATTTTCCTATCCCTGGAGGCCTATTGCTGATGACAGACAGGACAGGTTAACTTTGAGTCACAGTGGTTGGATTCAGGATAAAACGTTTTCAGAATTCCACACGCAGATCTTGCATTGATTGGTTCTGACTGCTGAAAGATCGATCTACTAATGTATTACAGCATCTCCTTTACTGATAAAAGTCACTTTGTAAAAATAAACATTGTGCTTTCTCGCCTGTTGTCTGCCGCTGATATATTTCACTCTGTTACTGCAGAATTTTATAGATTAGGAGGGTCAGATTAACTGGCATCACTGCACTTTTTGAAAAGGAATGAACCACAAAGAGTAAAACAAATTCTACTTGAATTAAAGCGATTAGTCAGAAACAGATGTGATCCTGGGTAAAAGCAAGCAGATCACTTTTGGCTGAAGCCACTTTCTTGGATAGTGTAATAATGTGCTGATGGACTGCAAGCATGTACCGTGTCTTCCATACAGGGATCACAGGACACCTGTCGGTAACTTGTTTCCAAGCCTGGTCGATAACCCACCTCTCTTCCCTCCACCCTCTCCTCCCAGGAAACTGGATCTCGTCACTAGAAGTTCCAGGGAACCAGACACAGGTGACACTCTACTCACTTCACGCCAACCAGGAGTATAAGGTGCGAATTGCAGCCGGCACCGCGGTGGGGTATGGCACCTCTTCTGAATGGACCCAGCATCGCAGCCCTGACGGGGAGAACCAGATACATGGTATGGAGCCTTCACAGCAGGGGAGGGAATACTTGAAGATAGAGCTGTTGAGGGCAGGGGAGATACCGGGAACTTTGCACGATTTGAATTCTGATAGACATCCTTGGTTTTGGTTTCTTTTCATAGTTTTGATGGCTCCCACGGATTTGAGAGTCCAAGCACAGATGGAGTCACTCCTGGTAACGTGGCAGCCGCCGGCTAACCATACCCAGATCTCTGGCTACAAGATCTATTACAGGGAGGTGGCCAACGAGGAATTGACCAGCAAGAGCCCGACTGAGGCAGATGGAGATGGAAGATGGGTTTTGGGTTCTAAGAGGATCAAAAAGAAACAGAAAGAGTTTGAAATAACCGGACTAGGTCAGTGCTATGTGTAATGGATAGGTTTTTGTTAATCCTCCATGCTAGCACAAAGGAGACCGTAGCTCCTCATACAATGTAAGAATGCCTTTCAGAATCTTCCAAGCACAGCCAGGGAGGTGCTGTCGGTGGGCCCCCACGTCCCATTGCCATCACTGCCGCCCCTCTCCATTAGCAAGGGAACCACGATGCATTGCTTGCCCACGGCTCCAGCGCTGCCTCGCAGTTCCTGTCTGATATATTATCAGCCGTTTCGTCCCCTCTGACACAGACCTCTAGTTTGCAAAAAAACAGAAGTCTGTGTCGGAAGGGTGCCGAAGCGACCGATAAAAGCAGACAGGAGCTGCGAGGCAGCGCCAGAGCCGTGGGCAAGCACTGTATCATGGTTCCTTTGAAATTGCTACCACTGCTGGCCCTGGAGAGGGCTGGCAATGGGCACCTCCCAGAAGCCCAGTGCTCTAGGCCCCCACCTAGTTTGCCTAATAGTAGCACCAGCCTGAGCAGAGCCATGCAGCTGTGGCCTGATTTTAAAACAGGATTGCCTGCTTTAAGCCTATGGTATGAAGGCAACATAGGCACCGATGTACCTTTATAAAAGAGCTCCCAGACCCAGTCCCAATAGCCCACAAATGCCAATGCACACATTTAGACCCGTTCCAAGGCGGGTGTAAGTCTGTGCCTATACTTAACCTGTGTTGTTGTTAAGTGTCGTCAAGTCAACCTGTGTACCCATGTATTTGCTGTACCTGGGAACGTCACCTTTGCTCCACCCACACTACGCCCCTGGGAACACGACACACAGATCACACTTTCATGTGTGGATTTGTATGCATCTGCTGCTGTGCAAGCTTCTGAAAGAAAAAAGAAGAGAGGAGATTCTCCGCAAAAAACAATAGACGTCCAGCAGGAGAGCAGAGAAGAACCACAGCCACACAAGTAAAGTCTTTGTGAAACTAATTTTATTTAAAAGGACCCGACTTGGCCAAGTTTCAGTTTGGAAACATGCGTCAAGGGTCTGAACAAGTATAAAAACATACAAATAAATATAGATGTATCAAAATAAAACATTAAAAATCATCTCTGGGAATGACATAAAGCATATATAGCTTACAGTTCACTCAAGGATTATAACATAAAGCATAAACAATGAAATGATAAAAGAATATTATAACATTCTCATATATCATAGAAGAAGAATGATTACTGCTAAAGTAAAACGTCACGTCCAACTTGACACACATGTGTAGGAACACTATGGCATATATAGACCTAAAAGAAAATCATATTAAAAAACATAACAGATAAATAAAAAAACCTGTGTTAAAAATATATAAATCATATTAAAACGGTTAAACGAATATAACCACATGTACTAAGCCTAAAATATAGTAACCTAAAATACAATAAAAACATACAAAGATGCAGATCGTATTGAAGATTAGAAAAGATGTTTAGGACATCTTTAAAATAACCCTACCAAACAGAGACTGGTAATTGAACAGTGTTGCATAAAAAGAGGCAAAAAGGGGGCAGTGTACCAGCAAATTTTAAAACTAAAGTTTTTTTAATGCAGTTTTTTAAACAGTTGGGAGGCAAAAAAATAAAACCTTTGGACCGCTAAGAGACAATCCTGAAACTGCAGCCAGGCGCAGGAAAAATGAAAGGACCGCGCATGCACATGTTTAAAACGGACGTTCTTAACAAAACTCCTCCCCTAAAATAAAGGTGGACCAAAAAGTGTAGCAGAGGCTTCATGACTGTAAAACTTGACAGTGATAAAAAGTGCATGAGGTTCATAAAACGAATCTCAAAAGTTCTTTGTTTGAAATACGTTGGGGTACTAATAAAGTCTGTGGACCGCCACCTGTGCGACAGCTCCTTTTGTTTTATACTTTTTGTTAGACCACAATTGACATTATTTCTAAAGTACCTAATTGTCAGTTCCAAATGCCTCCGTATTGAGTACGGATAGTTTGTAATCACAACGGCAAGCTTAACTAAAACATGTTTTAAGCTACATGTATACAGGTATCTTTTCAATGCCCTCTAGCATAGATTGCTGTCAGTTTTGAATCTCCCCCTTCTTTCTGTCTCATTCTGATATGTATACCCGAACCACTGCAATAAGGTTTTACTTTCTTTTTTATGTCATGTATAACATCTGGTTTAACTTTCATTACGTTCAAATTGACATTCTAGTTCACAGCTAATCGCGAGTTTGAACAAAGATTATCTTTTGTGCACCAAAATGCTTAAACTTAAGAATATAGAATGTCCCGAAATGACACTTTGATATATCGTAGGTTTTTTAGCGGTTTTTTAATTAGGGGCTGCATGCTGATGCCATCTTTTTAAGGTCTTCTTTCTGACATCTATGGCGTCTTTAGAATCATGTTGTTCTCGCGATTTGGCTAGTAGAAAGATCTTTCTTTTTCTCTTAAAAATTTTCATTTCGCTGGTCTGCTAATAGATGCTGTTTTGCATATATTTTTACAGCTTCTATGTTTCAGTGATGTTGCCTTTACACTTATATCTGAATGGATCTTTTAGCCTGGGGCCTACTTCTGACCAGATAGTAAAACTTAACCTCGATCCTTGGAATTCAGTTCTCTAAATTCAACTGCAAATAAAAAAGTACACAGACACAGAAAGTTCCTTATCGTCCCTCCAGTCCAGTCTCGCACTTCCGGGTAGTGCACCTCATCCAGCAGCTTGGAGACTGAGCATGTCCAAAATTGAAGTCACCAGTTCTAATACCGCTGGCACCGCCCACCAGCTCCCAGTATGCTCAGTCTCCAAGCAGCTGGAGGTGGTGAGCCAGGGGTGCTCACTGAGGAACAAATAAGGACTTACTTAGAAACATAGAAACATGACGACAGAAAAAGACCACATGGCCTATCTAGTCTGTCCTTCCATAACAACTACAACAGTCCACTTTTTGCCTTTAGAGATCCTCTGTGTTGGTCCCATGCTTTCTTGAATTCAGTTACTGTCCTCATCTCTACCACCTCCACTGGGAGACTATTCCACGGATCCACTACTCTTTCCGTAAAGAAATATTTCCGCATATCACTCCTGAATCTATCTCCCTTCACCCTCATCCCATGTCCCCTCGTAGCAGAACTTGCTTTCAATTGAAAGAGGCTCTCTCCCTGAACATTTATGCCACGGAGGTATTTAAACATCTCAATCATATCACCTCTATCCCGCCTTTCCTCTAAGGTGTACATATTAAGATCCTTAAGTCTGTCCTCATATGCTTTATAATGAAGCCCATTAATCATTTTGGTAGCAACCCTCTGCACCGACTCCATCCTGTTCACATCCTTTTGAAGGTGCGGTCTCCAGAATTGCACACCATACTCCAAATGAGGTCGCACCAAAGACTTATACAGAGGCATTATCACCTCCTTTTTTCTGCTAGCCATTCCTCTCCGTATGCACCCAAGCATCCTTCTAGCTTTTGCCGTCGCCTTTTCTACCTGTTTAGCTACTTTAAGATCATCAGACACAACCACGCCTAGGTCCCGCTCTTCTTTAGTGGACAAAAGTACTTCACCTCCTATACTGTATTGCTCCCTTGGATTGCTGCAGCCCAAATGCATGACCTTACATTTTTTAACATTAAATCCCAGCTGCCAAATTCTAGACCATTCTTCAAGCTTAGCTAGATCCCTCCTCATGTTATCTACCCCTTCCTGGGTGTCTACTCTATTGCAGATTTTGGTATCATCCGCAAAGAGGCAAACCTTACCCGACAGCCCTTCCGCTATATCACTAACAAAGATGTTAAAAAGAATTGGACCAAGGACAGATCCCTGGGGCACACCACTGGTAACATCCTTCTCCTCAGAGTGAGCTCCATTTAATTGTACTCTTTGTCGCCTCCCACCCAACCAATTTCTAACCCAAGCAGTAACTTTAGGGTCCATCCCTAGGGTGCTCAGTTTGTTTATAAGTCGCCTTTGAGGAACAGTGTCAAAGGCTTTACGGAAATCTAAATACACCACATCTAGAGCTCTCCCTCGGTCCAACTCCCTGGTCACCCAGTCAAAAAAATCAATCAGATTTGTCTGACAAGACCTGCCTCTGGTGAATCCATGCTGCCTCGGATCCTGTAATCCGCTGGACTCCAGAAACCTCACTATTTTCTCTTTCAGCAGCGTTTCCAATAATTTACTCACCACCGAAGTTAAACTAACCGGCCTGTAGTTTTCAACCACTTCCTTACTTCCGCTTTTGTGTAAAGGCACCACATGAGCCTCTCTCCAGTCCTTTGGCACCACTCCTGACTCCAACGAGGCATTGAAAAGGTCAGTCAGTGGAGCTGCTAGAACGTCCCCAAGTTCCCTCAGTATTCTAGGGTGTATCCCATCCGGTCCCATCGCTTTGTCTACTTTAAGTTGAGCTAGTTTCTCACGAACACAGTCTACTGAAAATAGTTCAAGATGTCCCTCGCTTCTGTTCTTATTTGTGGGTGTTTTCTGAGGTCCTGCTCCTGGTTCTTCATCTGTGAACACAGAACAAAAATATTTGTTAAGCAATTCCGCTTTATCCTTATCAGCTTCTACATATTCCCCCCCTGCACCCTTGAGTCTGACAATACCACTTTTGCTCTTCCTCTTCTCACTAATATATCTGAAAAATGTCTTATCCCCCCATTTTATTGCATTGGCTATTTCCTCCTCCTTTTGAATCTTTGCCTTCTTGACTACTTTGCTAGCTTCTCTAAGTTTTTCCAAATACAGATGCTTGTCTTCTGCTCTCTGTGATCTCTTGTATTTCATGAAGGCCTCCCTCTTTTTCTTCACTTTTTCAGCTACTTCCTTCGAAAACCATAGCGGTCTCCTGTTCCTTTTGCCTTTATTTACCATTTTAACAAAAAGGTTGGTTGCCCTTAAAATACCCCCTTTCAGTTTTGCCCACTGTTTTTCTACATCCCCCAGCTGTTCCCATCCCACTAACGACTCCCTGAGGTATTGGCCCATCTTCGCAAAGTTAGTCTTCCTAAAGTCTAAGATCCTCACCTTGGAATGGATTCTAACAGCCCTAGTCCTAATACTGAACCACACCATCTGGTGATCACTGGATGCAAAATGATCTCCCACTACAACATCAGAAACACTTTCACCATTGGTAAGCACCAAGTCCAGTATGGCCCCTTCACGTGTGGGGTCTGTTACCAATTGCCTGAATAGTTCTCCCTGTAGAGAATCCAGGATCTCCTTACTTCTAGATGATACTGCAGCAGGAATGTGCCAATCAACATCTGGCATATTGAAATCTCCTATCAGTAGCACTTCCCCTTTCTTAGCAATGCTGCGTATGTCTTCAATTAACTCTCTGTCCACCTCTTCCTCTTGTGAGGGAGGTCTGTATATCACTCCAATGCAAATAGATTTCTCTTTCCCTCTTTCTAGTTTAACCCACAATGCCTCCTCTCTCCCTTTTAAGCTCTGTAATTCCAAAGCTTTAATAGTAGTTTTTACATATAGTGCCACTCCTCCTCCTCTTCTTCCTACCCTGTCCTTCCTGAATAAAGTATAGCCAGGTATAGTTACATCCCATTCATTGTTTTCTGTGAACCATGTTTCTGTAACTGCCACTAAATCCAAGTCAGCCACTCCCACCAAAGCTTCAACCTCAGGGATCTTATTTCCCATGCTACGGGCATTAATACACACTGCTTTCCATATGTTACCCCTGTTACCCATTTCCATAAAGGTATTTAATGTATCACCTACCTGGGGGCTTTCACTTACCTGGGGGCTTTCTTCACCCATCCCCAAGGAATCTAGTTTAAAGCCCTCTTCAGTAGATTAGCCAGTCTACTACCAAAGATGCGTTGACCTCTCTTGGACAGATGGATGCCATCTCTGCTTTGCAACCCTTGGAAAAGCATCCCATGGTCTAGGAAACCAAAACGCTCTTGATGACACCATCCACGCAGCCATGCATTTGTCTCCAGGATGCGAGCCTCTCTGCCTTGGCCTTTACCCTCAACAGGGAGGATTGAAGAGAACACCACCTGTGCACCTAACTGCTTCACCCTCTGTCCCAGAGCCATGAAGTCACTTTTGATACGTTCCGAGGTATACCTGGCAGTATCATTTGTTCCAACATGGATTAGCAACATTGGGTAATAGTCTGTGGGCTTGATGAGTCTCGGCAAACTCTCCGTAACATCTTGGATTTTGGCACCAGGCAGACAGCATACCTCTCTGGACTTGGCTTGGTGTTTTCTTTATTTTGGATTTGCTTTGTTGGTTTACTTAAAGTTAAAAAAAAAAAAAGAAAAGAAAAGAAAACAGTTGTTTACAGAGCAGCAGCAGCAAGCACTGGTGGAGGAGGATCTCTGTCAGCCCTGTTCTCTTTGTCTCCCCCCACTCCCTCTTGGAATCTCGGGGGGGGGGAGGCTGTTGAGGCACTAGATGGCATCCCAGGGCTTGGCGGCTCCGGATCCCCGTGATCGGGTGAGGAGCCGCCGTTTCTGCACTGCAGCGGGGGAAGAAGAACGTTACCTGTTCTGTCTCCTCAGCGCCGAAGCCATTGTAGGGCTGAGCATGAGGTCGGCGTCTTGCTTCTCTCAACTCCCATGGCTAGCTGTTCAGCGTAGTTACTTACCTGTAACTGGAGTTCTCCGTGGACAGCAGGATGAGTCAGCCACACCTGGTGTCGTCCCCCGACGGCGCCGAATACGGAAGTGCTCTCAGAGCTCAGACTTATTGAGCATGGGCCAGAGACCCCACCCACGAGCCCGCCCCTAGCCAGCCAGTGAGTATCTAGCTGTGCCCGGCATAACCGTGGCTAGGGGCGTGCGGAGGCCGACCTCGGCCTGGGGCGGTGGGCGGGAATGTGTGGCTGACTCATCCTGCTGTCCACGGAGAACTCCAGTTACAGGTAAGTAACTACGCTTTCTCCTAGGACAAGCAGGATTCGTCAGCCACACCTGGTGCCTCCCTAGCTGCGCGGTAGCGCGGAATAGCAGTGGAGAGGGAGGCCGAGGCAAAAGCTTTATTGTCAGTGCACCAACAGATTAAACATTCCAAAGGTCATACAATCACTCATGAAAAGTGGACAACGTGGCCAAAAAACACACTACAGAACCGTGGCCAACATGGCCAAGTCGTATACAGTTGAATGCCAAAAACACACTACAGAACCGTGGCCAACATGGCCAAGTCGTATACAAGTTGAATGCCCGCCACTATGGCCGTACGATAAGGCCATCATGGCCGGAAGAACTGGGCTAGCATAAGACAATGAAATGTGGCTGTACCCAAGTCATGTCCTGTTAGCGGTGGAGAGGATAGCTTGCCCGAAGGCGCAACGCGTCTGCGTGTCTAGGTCCAGACAGTAATGTTTCCGAAAGGTATGTGTGGAGGACCATGTGGCAGCTCTGCAGATTTCAGTAAGTGGGATGGAGCGCAGGTTGGCTATGGTGGCAGCGAGCGCTCTGAGTTGGTGCGGCCCTACGTTGGGAGCCGCGTGTGTGCCTGCCATTTCGTGGCAGAAGCCGATGCAGGTTGAGATCCAGAGTGCCATCGTGCGCTTTGAGACCGGGCGCCCTGGCTTGTTGGGGTTATAGGAGACGAACAGCTGAGAACTCTGCCGGATGGGTCCTGTTTTGAGGATATAGGTCCGGAGGGCTCTGGTGCAGTCGAGAGTGTGCAACCTCTCCTCCTCGGGAGAAGAGTGTGGTTCTGGATAGAAAGTTGGCAGTTCGATGGTTTGATTTATGTGGAATTCAGAGGCCACCTTGGGGATGAACCTGGGATGAGTGCGAAGAGTGGCTCTGTCGTGGAACAACTGAGTGTATGGTGGGTGGGCCACCAACGCCTGAAGTTCGCTGATTCTGCGTGCAGATGTGATGGCGATCAGGAACAGAGTTTTCCATGTAAGGTACTTCATGTTGGCCGTGAGCAAAGGTTCGAAGGGCGGCTTGGTCAGCTGCTGTAGGACAAGGTTCAGGTCCCAGGCCGGGACGGGGGCGCGTATAGGAGGCCGTAGGTTGTGTAGTCCTTTCATGAAGCTCAATACTAAGGGAGCACAGGCAATCGATCTACTGTCCATGCGTTCGTGGAATGCCGCAATGGCTGACAGGTGTACACGGACAGAGTTTGTTTTGAGACCTTGTTCGGAGAGCGAGGCCAGGTATTGCAGGACGCAAGAGACCGGGCAGTCAGAGGGGTTGATCCCTTTGGGAGCGCACCAGAAGCTGAAGCGTCTCCACTTGAGGCCATAGGATTTTCTTGTGGAGGGCCGTCTGGTCGCCAGAATGATTTGTTGTACCTCCTCCGAAATGCTCAGCGACGCGAGCGACATCCGCTCAATCTCCATGCTGTCAGCGCCAGGGACCCCAGGTTGGGGTGGAGCGTGAGCCCCTCGTCCTGTGTCAGCAAGGACTGGAGGAGAGGAAGGCGGAAGGGTGGTTCCAGGGAGAGGCGTAGCAGGGTCGGAAACCACATCTGTCTGGGCCAGTATGGGGCCACTAGGATAATCTGGGCTCTGTCTTGAATGATTTTCTGCAGCGTCTTGGAGATTAGGGGAGTGGGTGGGAAGGCATATGCGAGAGACCACTCCTCCCAGCACATGGCGAAGGCATCCGACGCCACGCTGAGGGCTGACGGATGTTTGGAGCAAAACCGGGGACATTTCGTGTTCTGCTCTGTAGCGAAAAGGTCGATCTCCGGTTGGCCCCAGCGCTGGAAGATGAGATCGATGGCCTGTGGGCTCAGGGCCCATTCGTGTGGACTCAGTTGACGGCTCAATTTGTCCGCCAGGCAGTTCTGGTCGCCCGGAAGGTAAGACGCTTTTAGCCAGCAATGGTTCGTTGTAACTAGCGTCCATGTTTTGAGCGCCTCCCTGCATAGGCGTCTCGAGCCTGTCCCTCCTTGCTTGTTGATATAGAACATGGCCACCTGGTTGTCCGTCAGTATCAACACTGATTTGCCCTTGATATGTGGCAGAAAAACCTGTAGTGCATACCGTATGGCTCTGAGTTCCAGGAGGTTTATGTGGAAGTCTCTCTCTCTGTCGACGTCCAGACTCCTTGCGTGCGAAGGTGGCGCATATGGGCTCCCCATCCAATCTGTGATGCATCGGTGGTGATGGTTACTTGATGGCTCGGTTGTTGGAATCGTTTCCCCATCATGAGGTTTCGTTTGAGAGTCCACCATCGAAGGCTCCTCTTGGTGCGGGGGTCGAGGGTGACCTTGACAGAGAGCGGTTGGGCACGCTGGTTCCAGCAAGAACGTAGGCGCCATTGAAGAGTGCGCATGTGCAGTCTTGCTACGGGTAGCACATGTGTGGTTGCAGCCATATGGCCCAGGAGGCATAGGAGGGACTGGACTGTTGATGTCATTTGGACAGAGGCCGCCATGGCTAGAGAGGCCAACCTCTTGGCCCTCTGAGTTGGAAGGAAGGCCTTCGCCTCGACGGTATCTATTTCGGCCCCTATGAACTCCAGGCGCTGAGTGGGGGCAAGATATGACTTCTGATGGTTCACCAGGAACCCGAGGGTAGAGAGTAGACGGATGGTCCGCTTGATGGCCCAGCAAGTCTCCTGTGGGGATGGGGAAGCTAGAAGCCAGTCGTCCAAGTATGGGAAGACCTGGATCCCCTGTTTTCGTAGGTGGGCCGCTGCGACCCCTACACACTTTGTAAACACTCGGGGCGCTGGTGAGAGGCCAAAGGGGAGTGCCTTGTACTGGTAATGGTTCCCGAGGACTTGAAAACGCAGGTACTGCCTGTCCTGAGGGTGGATTGGAACATGCGTGTACGCGTCCTGTAGATCCAGGGAGGCAATCCAATCCCCTGGTTGGATGAGGGGTAGGATTGAGTCCAGAGAGTACATGCGGAACTTCTCCTTGAGAATGAACTTGTTTAAATTCCGCAAGTCCAAGATGGGTCGCATTCCCCCCGACTTCTTTGTAACAAGAAAAAAGCGGGAGTAGAATCCCTGATTGATCTGATCCGGAGGCACTGATTCTATGGCTTGGATTGACAGAAGGTGCAGCAATTCCGGGTGTAGAGGGAGGGATGATATGATGTCGTCGGGAGGTGGCGGCGCACGTTGTTGATAGGGTCGGGACTGGAACCGTAGACGGTAGCCATCTCGAATGATTTGTAGGACCCATGTGTCTGATGAAATAAATTGCCAGGAGTCCCAGAAGGCGCTTAATCGTCCTCCGACAGGGAGATCTGATGTTGGCGCCGCCGGCTGGTTGTCAAAAGGACGGTGTGTTTTTGCCGGAGAGGGGCGTCCTCTTCTTTTGCTTCCTGTCCTGCGGCTTCTGATGATGGGCGTTCCCATACGCAGGTCTGTAGGGGGCCTGCTTGTATCGAGGGGGCTGCCATTTGCGGTGCGATTGATACCCTTGGTGGCTGGCGTAGGATTTGCGGTTATACGTTCCTTTGTTGCCAGTCCGACGTTCTAGCCCTTCATCAGCGAGTGTTTGTAGCGTCGAACAATGTTCTTTTATGTCGTTGACGGTGTCAGCAACTTTGTCACCAAAAAGTGATTCGCCATTGCAGGGGGCATCTGCTATACGCTCATGAGTGTCTTCACGCAGGCCCGAAGCTCTTAGCCATGCTAACCTCCTGGTAGAGATGGCGGTGCCTGCTGTGCGTGTAGCAACTTCGAACGCATCATGTATCGTGCTGATGAGATGTTTCCCGCATTCATTTAAGTCAGCAATCAATGTCAGCGCTTTTGCTTTTTCCTCGTTTGGGGCGGAAGCTAAAGTGTCCTTGAGGGTTGCCAGCAAGGCATCCTGAAAGAGTACGTGCTGGAACTGGTGTGCCGTAATACGCGCATTCAGCATGGCACCTTGGAAGACTTTCTTTCCGACGTCATCCAGAAGTTTGGGGTCCTTGCCCGGCGGTGAGTTAGCGTGATTGCGTGAGGATTTCACGCGCTTCAGGGCTGAGGAGACCACAATGGAGTGGTGTGGCAACTGGCTTTTTCCAAATCCGGGTGCTTGCTGGACTTGGTATTTTACATCCAATTTCTTAGGGCATGCATGTGAAGAAGCTGGGCTTTGCCATAGTTTCAGACGTGCATCCAGAAGGCGCTTATGGATGGGCAATGTGATGGGGGCCTTCGGAGCGTCGAGGTACTTGAAAACTTCTGGGCCATCCTGCTGAGGATCTGGGTTTGAAAGTTTGAGAGCGGTAGCCACCTTACGCAGGAACTTGGGGTATGTGAGCTCCTCCTGCGGAGGGATAGGTGTCGACCCCTCGCTGGTGCATGCCCCTGAGGATGTTGATTCCGAGATCTTATCAGAAACCGCTGGGGTTTTTGGCTGCTCGGATCCGAGAGGCGTCAGTTCATCTTCTTCCCCGGAGCTGAGAGAAAGGGAGGAGGCATACTCCTCAGAGGCGCTGCTGTTGAGGGTTCTCTCAAGGTCAGCGGGGTCTGAGGGCTCAGCTAAGATTGTATCCCGAGTAGTGGACTGTCGGGTGTCCTCAGGGGTGGTTAGGGCAGCGGGACTGCTGGAGCCGCTCCGTAGAAGTTCAGTGAGGTTGGTAAGAAGTTGTAGAATGGTACCTTGATGGGGTAGTGCAGGCGTAGGGGAGACAGACTCAGTGATTTGTATTGCTGTGTCTGAGAGTCTCTTGGCTGCCCTGGACAGGGAGCTGGGGCTGCGGTGCTTCCGTTTATGAGAGCAGTGAGTTTCATACTCACTCTGTCTGCTGTGGTCCCGTTGTCTGTGTTGCTGCAGTTTGCTGAGGCTCTTGCAGCTGCGATCATGCTCCCTGCTCCGATCGCGTTGTCTGCCCCTCTGATGGCTGTTGCTGTTGCTCAGCTGGCTCCTGTGACTGTCCCGGCTCCGATGCCTGCCTCGGCTCCGATGAGAGGCTGGAGACACGGAGCCGTTGTGGAGGGGCGGGCCAGAGTCAGTGCTGACATGGGAGGAAGCCCTGTGATGTCGAGGAGACTGCTGACCAATGGGCAGAGGCTTGGAGGAGCTGGATGGCCCAATCGGGAGCATGTGGGAGGAGCTGGGGAAGTCCTGACGTTGCCCAATAGGAGAGGAGGAGGCGGGACTCTCTCAGCGATGATGTCATCAGCAAGATGGCCGCCCCCAGGTGAAACGTGGCTGGAGCATGGAGGGTCTCCCCGGGGGGTCTCCCGGGAGTGTTTCTGCTTCTTAATTCCAGCGCTGCGAGGGTCGGAGGGCTTATCGGAGGCAGATAAAACAGTACCTTTTGTGCCTCGGGCATCCGAAATCCTCGTGGGGGGCAGCTGTTGTTTGAAGGGAGCTCCGGAGGTGGAAGGCTGGTCCGTGGCAGCGCGACCGGGGATGGAGGCCCCGGGGGGGCGCATCCCGTGTCGGTGAAGAGATCCGGTGGCCTTCGGGATGCTGCGCAGCAAGGAAGTCCTTAAGGGCATGGCCTCTGGACTTTAAAGCCCTGGGGGACATCCGGGAGCAGTGCTGGCAGTCCTGTACCTGATGGCTGGCTCCCAAGCATCTAACACATTGATCGTGATCATCTGAACTACTCATCTTCCTAGAGCAGCAGTTGCACTTCTTGAAGCCGGGTTTTGATGGCATCTTTGTGGTAAGTTGGTGTTTAAAATTTCTTCTCTGGCTAGAGAGAGCAGGATCCGCGTGTGAAAGGCACGGCGGAAGAAAAAAGACTGGCTGGCTAGGGGCGGGCTCGTGGGTGGGGTCTCTGGCCCATGCTCAATAAGTCTGAGCTCTGAGAGCACTTCCGTATTCGGCGCCGTCGGGGGACGACACCAGGTGTGGCTGACGAATCCTGCTTGTCCTAGGAGAATTGACAGTACCTCTCTTCGTGCCGGTACGGAGCAAGGCTTCAGGTACGTTGGGAAGATTCCTTTTTAAAGTGTGAGAAGGACCCGAGGCCGCTTGGCGCTGTTGCAGGCGGCGGCTCCTCCTGCTAAAGCATGGGAAAACCATTGCAGTTCCTCTTTGCCCACGTTTTTTGGTGCTCCTCGGGGTGAGAGATTGAAAGACCGTCTGGCCAGGGTTTCAATGGGCGTTTGCCTGGTAGTATTCCCGGAGAGGCTTAATTGTCTGGGTTATATTTTTTTATTTTTGTCAGGGCTGCTTGTTTTATTAAAAAAAAAAAAAGAAGAGAGAAGCTGAACCCACATGTGTTGTTCCCTCAGGGGGTTCAAATCTTGAAGTAGCTGGATGCTCCTCTTTGCTGGTGAGTGCTCCTAGGCGGCTGGAGCCTGGGAACAGCGACCTGCCCTCCATGCTGGTGCATCCGCAGTACTTAGTCTGTGGAGCCCAGCATGGGATGGTGTCCGAGACAGGTCTGCCACGGCTGTATGACTGAGGCTATGAGTATGGAGCAGGTGTTACAGGACAAGCTGCGGGAGTCTGTGAACCTGTCAGCTCAGGAGGTTCAAGTCTCCGTAGATCCTTATTTATTTATTTGTACATTCTTTTATACTGCTTCTTCCAGAGATCAGATGTGGTTTACAGGTAACGTAACGAAAATAATAATGGAACTATTATTATTTTTACAATGAACATTTTTAGAACATGGAAATGTCTTTCGCACTTCCCGGGCCCTTGACCTCCCAGGGTCTTACGGTTGGGGCTCTTCTGGGGGAGTTCTTATTGCATCAGGTCTTTTGCTTGCACCAGCAAGGCATGGCAGAGGTTTCCTGTCCCGCAGTGGCCGGTGCAAAGTGTGGGGCTGCGGAGAGGAGAGAGGACACGGTGGAATTGCCGGTTAAGAAGATCAGGTCCTCAGTAGGAGGACCGGAACAGTCTCCTCTGTCGGAGACCGGTGACTGGGAGCTGGAACCAGAGTTTGAGGGCAAAGAGCTTGAAGAGGGAGAGATTCCAGAACCGGAAGACCAGGCGTGAGTGGTCCGAGTCTTTCGGCGGAAGGAGTTGCCGGCACTGATTGCAGAGTCGCTTAAGGCGCTCAATTTGCTGTCTAGCCTGCCTATCGAGGAGGAATCTTTAGAGGATCCTCTCATACAGGCGGTCAGTCTTCCTGGTCCACAGGGTAGTCAAGCAGATGATTCAGGATGAGTGGGACCTGCCCAAGGCGAGTCTGAAAGGGTTCAGGGCCATGTCGCACCTCTACCCTGTATCAGAGCAGGAGTGCTAACTGTTTAGAAATGGGGTGGATGCAGCAGTTTCTGCAGTTACTAAAAAGACCACCATCCCGGTGGAGGGAAGTACAGCATTGAAAGATGCGCAGGATAGGAAGATGGACATGCTGTTGAAGCAGACCTTTGATATCAATGCCCTGTCTTTGCAGGCCTCCATTTGTGGTGCCTGGGTGGCGAGGGCCTGTCTGCGGTGGTCGCAGCATCTGCAGCAGTTGGCGGACTCCGCTCCGGAGCAGTAGGCTGAGGTCGCTTGAGTCTATCGAGTCGAGAGTGGCTTATCTTTCTGACATCCATTATGACCTCATTTGCGGCCTCGTGAAGAGTATAACCTTGGTAGTAGCGGCCCACCACTACCTCTGGTTGTGCAATTGGGTGGCGGACAGCTCTTCCAAAGCACGGCTTAGCAAGCTTCCCTTCAAGGGGAAGCTGCTGTTTGGGGAGGATCTGGACAAGTTGGTGAAGGATTTGGGAGAATCAAAGGGAGGACGTCTGCTGGAGGACAAGCTAAAGCAGAGCTGCAATGCCTCCTCCTCGCAGGGCCAGCCTCGGGACTTTCGGTGTTTTTGTATGTCCCATCTGGGGGCCTTTCAGAGGGGTAGATTTCCTGCCCGAGGGCAGGGTTTTCATGGCTTCCGAAGAGCGGGCCGAGGCTTTGCTGCCGCCTCTTCCTCAGGTTTTAGAAAGCCTCAATGAAGCGAAGGGGACCCAGGCAGGGATCCAACCCATGTGGGGAGGGTGGGGTTGGCTATGGGATTTTTACCCTGCTTGGGCCCAGATCACGTCTGACCAGTGGGTCCTCAAAATAATCCGCGAGGGCTAAGCCCTCGAGCTAGCATGGCCAGTAGGCAATGCTTTCATTCACTCCCCTTGCAAGGCCCTAGGCAAGGTGATGGCTGTCAAGGACACTCTGGCTCCAGTTTGGGGCTGTGGTACCCATGCCCTGGAATCAGTTTGATTATGGTCGATACTCCATTTATTTCGTGGTTCCCAAAAAGGATGGCGCTTTTCACCCTATCCTGGATCTCAAGCGAGTGAACCGCTGCTTGAGGGTTCCGTATTTTCGCATGGAAACTTTGAGTTCTGTCATCGTGGTGGTGAGGGAAGGGGAGTTTCTTACATCCCTCAATCTCACAAAGGCATACCTTCACATCCCCATTAGGCCAGAGCATCAGTGGTTCCTTCGGTTTGCGGTTCCAATGTGGCACTTCCAGTTTCAGGCTTTGCTGTTTGGTCTGGCAATAGCTCCTCGCATTTTCACCAAGGTCACGGTGGTGGTCACCACAGCGCTCCAAAAAGAGTGGGTGCTGGTGCACCCCTACCTCGACAATTGGTGAGGAAAGCCTGCAGGTGACGTCGTGGGTGGTGTGCCTCCTAGAGAGTCTTGGCTGGGTGGTCAACCGGGCCAAGAGTCACTTGGTTCCGACTCAGGAGCTGGAGTATCTGGGAGCCCACTTTGACACCCGGGTGGGGAGAGTTTTCCTCCCGGAGCAGCGGGCTCAAGGGATCCGGCGCTTGGTGCGGGACTTTCTGCGCCAACCAGAGTCAACAGCGTGGCAGTACCTGCAGCTGTTAGGAATGATGGCAGCTACATTGGAGTTGGTCCCATGGGCGAGAGCGCACATGTGACCTTTACAGCGGGCTCTGCTCTGGCGGTGGTCGCACCAGGCGGATTTGCTGTCCTAGAAGCTCCGTGTCCTCACGGGGTGCGCGGGGCGTTTCACTGGTGGCTGTGTCTGGAGCACTTATCGGCGAGCATGCTGCTCGAATCCCTCCAGTGGACCCAGTTGATGACCGATGCCAGCCTTGCGGGTTGGGGGGACCACTGCGAGGGGCGGTTTGCTCAGGGGACCTGGGACAAGCCAGGAGGCCAGTTGGTTGATCAACAGACTGGAGCTGTGGGCAATTGCCAAAGCACTCTGAGCCTTTGAGTCACAGGTGAGCGGGAAGGCAGTAAGAGTCCTCTTGATCAATGCGACCACAGTGGCATATGTCAACCGACAGAGGGGAACCGGCAGCGCAGCTTTAGAGGAAGAAGCGGAGCTGTTGTTCAGCTGGGTAGAGCCTCAGCTCCAGGCCCTGTCGGCGGCTCACGTGGCGGGTGTCGACAACGTGATGGCAGATTATCTCAGCCAGGTGCAGGTGGAACCCGGGGAATGGGAGCTTCACCAGGAGGTGTTTTCACAGGTGGTGCGTCGGTGGGGAACACCGATCATGGACCTGATGGCAACAGCCATGAACACCAAGGCGAACCATTTCTTCAGCAGACGATGAGAAAGGATGTCCGAGGGTCTAGATGCGCTATTGCAGCTTTGGCCCACGGAGAGCCTTCTATATGTCTTTCCCCCTTGGGCTCTCATAGGCTGCGTGGTGCAGTGGATCGAAACGTATCGGGGCCGAGTCATTCTGATCACTCCAGACTGGCCACAGCGCCCTTGGTATGCCAACTTGATTCGACTGCTGGGGGATCAGCCGTGGCACCTGCCAGGTCGAGGAGACTTACTGATTCAAGGACCAGTGCGCATGCCTCAGGTAGATCGGTTCTCACTTACGGCCTGGCTATTGAAAGGGCAAGGTTGAGGAAAAAGGGGCATTCGGGTCCGGTGATCTCAACCTTGTTGAAGGCGAGGAAGAGATCTACGTCGCTGGCCTACATTCGTATCTGGCGTATCTTTGAGACTTGGTGTGCAGAGAGACGGGCTTGGCCCACTGTGGCTTTCGTTCCAGAGGTCTTAGCCTTTTTACAGGACAGTTTTGAGAAAGGCCTGGCTGCTAGCTTGTTGCGGGTGCAGCTGGCGACGATTGCATGCTATTGTGGTAAGGTCCGCAAAGTCCCTCTGGGGTCCCCATTCGGATGTCTTGCATTTTCTCCGGGCTGTGGCTCAGCTTCACCCTCCGAGGTGGGCAGTGGTGCATTCCTGGGATCTCAATCTGGTTCTGTGGGCTTTGACGAAGGAGCCTTTTGAGCCACTGACTCGAGCTTCGCTGAAGGATTTAACGCTGAAGACCATTTTCCTCGTGGCAATTTGCTCCACCCGTAGGATCTCAGAGCTACAAGCCCTGTCATGCCGGGAGCCTTTCCTTTCTTTCTCTCGGGAGAAGGTCATCTTGAGGCCTTTTCTCCCCAAGGTAGTCTCGGTTTTTCACATTAATCAGCCCGTCTCCTTACCGGTGTTGGAGAAGACGGGAAGTGACGCTGTCAGCCTCAGTCTACACAAGCTGAATGTGCGACGCATCCTCAAGCGTTATTTAGTGGAGATGGAATAGTTTCACAAGTTGGAGCGTTTGTTTGTGCTTTTTGGTGGTCCACGCAAAGACGAAGTGGCGGCGAAAGCTTCCATTTCTAGGTGGATTCAGGAGGCCATCGCGTCTGTGTATCTCCTTAGTGGGCATCAGGTTCCTCTGGGGTTACACGCTCATTCCACTAGAGCGCAGGCAGCGTCCTGGGCTGAGTATAGTCTAGTGCCTCCTTTAAAAATTTGCAGGGAGGCCACTTTGTCTTCCCTGCATGCCTTTACTAAACATTATCGCTTGAATGTCCAGGCGGCAAGAGAGGCCTGTTTCGGGTCGGTGGTTCTGCGTGCCGGTCTGGCGGGTCCCTCCCATTAGTACTTTTACTGCTCTGTTACATCCCAGAAGTGCGGGACTGGACTGGAGGGATGATAAGGAAAGCAAAATTAGACTTACCTGCTAATTGTTGTTTCTTCTGGAACTCCAGTCCAGTCCAGGATCCCACCTGAATTGAGTCTGGTGTTGCGGCGCGCGGGGGCAGAACATGGGGGTTTGTTTTTCTTCCTGGCTGGCTGTCTGCTTTCGGGGTTCCCTCAGGTCAGCCTCTGTGGTTTTCTCTTCTCCAGGGGAGGACTACAGGTTCCTTCTCTAGGGTTGGGGGAGGGAGTTTCTGTCACTTTAGTTGGGATATTGTTTAGTGACTCGTTTATCTACTTATTTGTTACTCCTATGAGTCTTCTTTATCAGGTACTGGGAACTGGTGGGTGATGCCAGCGGTTTTAGTACTGGTGACTTCAGTTTTAGACATGCTCAGTCTCCAAGCTGCTGGATGAGGTGCACTACTCAGAGGTGTGGGACTGGACGGGAGTTCCTCAAGGAATAACAATTAGCAGGTACGTCTAATTTTGCTTTATATAAAGCAGTGCAGCTTAAGCTTAAGTGAGGAACTCATAGCTGTGCACACTTGTGCAGATTCCCATGATCCCCTCCCCCCTTCAGCTAGGCCATCTCACCTCCTTTTATTAGGGGAAAAACTCTTACATGGTACAAATTCAGCTCTAGCTCAAGCTTTGTTTATCTAGTTGTTCTAGGTCAGAACAGAGACATTTCTGCTTCAGCATTCTAAAAACAAAAGCATTCCGTCTCGTTCTCACAAACAATGTAAATACCATGTATATAGTTAGCCATGTTTTTTGTATATAGTTAACCCTGTTTACCGCCAAGTTTATGTACCCTGTTCTTTGTAAAAAAACAATGCTGTCTGTGTCATTGTGTTTATATTTGTTCATATGTAAACCGCACTGATTAAAAGAGCGCGGTATATAAGAAAAAATAAATAATAAATAAATCTCAAAGTAAAACCTCGGCTTTTATAACATCTCTCTCGCCAAACTGCTGGACCTCAGACTGTCAGTAACATTCCAAGCCATTCTCCATATTAACCCTTTTCAGAGGGCCCTGGGACCCCACTTCAACAGTCCCCCCTCTGATTCTGGACAGAATCACTACAAATGAATGATAGCTCAAACATATCCAAAATAAATCTTCTGCCGTAGTAGGGAACATCTTTCTCTTCACGTGCTTCAGAGTCCTCGCCACCACATCTGGTTCATAGGTAGATTTCAGCTTGCTGGTTGGAAGAAGTCTTTATACATATGCTCCATTTGACAATATAGAAAAAGGATTACAAGCATCCTGCAAATTAACCCAAACTATATAACACTGTTTGCCCTTGCTAGGTCTCAGTAAGAATGTGTATAGAGAGTAAGGTTCTATCAGTTATTCTTACAAGCAAAATATCTGACAGTAACCAACTGCTCTTCATAGATCTCTCAGTAGTTCAGAAGTTTACGTTCACATTCGCATCACGACTGTAAGTTTTCCAGCAGCATTCTCTTTTTCACTCGGGGCTGCACTATGCACATCTCGGACAGTTTATTATTTATTTATTTATTTATTTTATTTATTTAATTAATGTCTTTTCTATACCGCACTTTTTAGAATCAGTGCGGTTTACAGTCAACAATAATTTGTACAGTGCAGGTCAACCTGCACTGTACTTACAATAAACAGGTGTTGAAACTTGGGGCTAACTAGAAACATAGAAATATGATGACAGAAAAAGACCACATGGCCTATCTAGTCTGTCCTTCCATATCAACAACTACAATAGTCCCCTTTTTACCTTTAGAGATCCTCTGTGTTTGTCCCATGCTTTTTTGAATTCAGTTACTGTCCTCATCTCTACCACCTCCACTGGGAGACTTTTCCACGGATCCACTACTCTTTCCGTAAAGAAATATTTCCGCATATCACTCCTGAATCTATCTCCCTTCACCCTCATCCCATGTCCCCTCATAGCAGAATTTGCATTCAATTGAAAGAGGCTCTCTCCCTGAACATTTATGCCACGGAGGTATTTAAACATCTCAATCATATCACCTCTATCCCGCCTTTACTCTAAGGTGTACATATTAAGATCCTTCAGTCTGTCCTCATATGCTTTATGATGAAGACCACTAATCATTTTAGTAGCCACCCTCTGCACCGACTCCATCCTAGTCACATCCTTTTGAAGGTGCGGTCTCCAGAATTGCACACTATACTCCAAATGAGGTCGCACCAAAGACTTATACAGAGGCATTATCACCTCCTTTTTTCTGCTAGCCATTCCTCTCCGTATGCACCCAAGCATCCTTTTAACTTTTGCCGTTGCCTTTTCTACCTGTTTAGCTACTTTAAGATCATTAACCACGCCTAGGTCCCGCTCTTCTTTAGTGGACAAAAGTACTTCACCCCTTATACTATATTGCTCCCTTGGATTGCTGCAGCCCAAATGCATGACCTTACATTTTTTAACATTAAATCCCAGCTGCCAAATTCTAGACCATTCTTCAAGCTTAGCTAGATCCCTCCTCATGTTATACACACCTTCCTGGGTGTCTACTCTATTGCAGATTTTGGTATCATCCGCAAAGAGGCAAACCTTACCCGACAGCCCTTCCGCTATATCACTAACAAAGATGTTAAAAAGAATCGGACCAAGGACAGATCCCTGGGGCACACCACTGGTAACATCCCTCTCCTCAGAGTGAGCTCCATTTACCTGTACTCTTTGTCGCCTCCCACCCAACCAATTTCTAACCCAAGCAGTAACTTTAGGGTCCATCCCTAGGGTGCTCAGTTTGTTTATAAGTCACCTGTGAGGAACAGTGTCAAAGGCTTTACTGAAATCTAAATACACCACATCTAGGGCTCTCCCTCGGTCCAACTCCCTGGTCACCCAGTCAAAGAAATCAATCAGATTTGTCTGACAAGACCTGCCTCTGGTGAATCCATGCTGCCTTGGATCCTGTAATCCGCTGGACTCCAGAAACCTCACTATTTTCTCTTTCAGCAGCGTTTCCAATAATTTATTCACCACCAAAGTTAAACTAACCAGCCTGTAGTTTTCAACCACATCCTTACTTCCGCTTTTGTGTAAAGTCACCACATGAGCCTCTCTCCAGTCCTTTGGCACCACTCCCGACTCCAACGAGGCATTGAAAAGGTCAGTCAGTGGATCTGCTAGAACGTCCCCAAGTTCCCTCAGTATTCTAGGGTGTATCCCATCCGGTCCCATCACTTTGTCTACTTTAAGTTGAACTAGTTTCTCACAAACACAGTCTTCTGAAAATTGTTCAAGATGTCCCTCTTCTGTTCCTATTTGTGGGTGTTTTCTGAGGTCCTGCTCCTGGTTCTTCATCTGTGAACACAGAACAAAAATATTTGTTAAGCAATTCCGCTTTATCCTTATCAGCTTCTATATATTCCTCCCCTGCACCCTTGAGTCTGACAGTACCACTTTTGCCCTTCCTCTTCTCACTAATATATCTGAAAAATGTCTTATCCCCCCATTTTATTGCATTGGCTATTTCCTCCTCCTTTTGAATCTTTGCCTTCTTGACTACTTTGCTAGCTTCTCTAAGTAGTCAAGAAGGCAAAGATTCAAAAGGAGGAGGAAATAGCCAATGCAATAAAATGGGGGGATAAGACATTTTTCAGATATATTAGTGAGAAGAGGAAGGGCAAAAGTGGTATTGTCAGACTAGGGTAACTATTTACAGGATGAACAGCTTGGGACTAGCTAGGGTAACTATGTACAGGCTGAGCAGGAGTCGCGGATAATGCACTGACCAGGTTTGTTTGGCAACTCTTTCAGGTAACTATATACAGCCTAAGCAGTCGGGTCACAGATGTACAGTGTTGACAGGAGCTGCTTGGCAGCTATTGTATAGTGGTGCTACTGGGCAGGGCTGCATCGGTGTGATGTAGATGTGTTGGGGGGCTGGATGTGATGTGTCGCTATTATGTGAGTGGTGCTTCAGTGCCTTCCTAAATTGGGCAAGGTCAGTGATGGACCAGATGGTGGGTGGGAGGGCGTTCCAATGTGTGAGTGCATAGTACACGAAGGCTCTGTTCCTTGTTGCTTGAGAGCATTTCGTAACTGTACTAGGGATTCTCAGTGTGTTGGCAGCGAAAGACCTTCTGGCTCTGTCTGGGGGGGGGGGGTGGGGAGGACGAGGTCAGTGATGGAGGTGGCGGTGCAGCTGTTGATGGCCTTGAAGGTCAACAATAGTATTTTGAAGGCGAGTCTGCAGTGGACCGGCAGCCAATGGAGGTAACATAGTAACATAGTAAATGACGGCAGATAAAGACCAGCATGGTCCATCCAGTCTGTCCAGCAAGATACGGCAAGAGTAGGTGCACCTTTCGCTCTGTGCAGGCCACCCCTCCCCATGTCTTTGTTTAGGGGTGAACCCACCACTCCATGTAGGACACCCCTATTTGTTGAGAAGTTAGATGGTTCAGTTTATTTTGTTTTCATCCTGTTGCTGTAAAGGGATCCGCTGTGCTTGTCCCATGCTGTTTTGAATTCCGGCACTGTGTTTGCCCCCACCACTTCCATCGGGAGGGCACTCCAAGCATCCACCACCCTTTCAGTGAAAAAATATTTCCTGACATTGCCTTTCAATTTTCCACCTTGCAGCTTCATGTTATGCCCTCTAGTTTTGCAGCTTCCCCGTCTTTGGAAGAGGTTTGTTTGTTCATCGTTCCTCTTTAAGTATTTAAAGGTCTGAATCATATCTCCCCTATCCCTCCTCTCCTCCAAAGTGTACATATTTAGGTATTTCAGGATTGGGCTTACATGATCCCTCTGGCAGCATTCATTATAAACTGAAGTGGGTTCAGCGTGTTCTTCGGGAGTCCTTGTAGGATGGAGTTGGCATAGTCAAAATGGGGGATGACCAATGCTTGGTGGATTGTCCAGAAGTCGTCTGGTTCCAGTAGAGGTCGAAGATGCCAGATTGTCCTTATTTTATGGTATACTGCCTTGACAGTGTTGTTTATGTGGGCTTTCATGTCTAGTTTTTGGTCTAATGTGACCCCTAGATAACAGACCATGGGCTTGCTTAGGAGCTCGGCACATCTTACTTTTAGTGATGCGGGGGGAGTATATGTTTGTTTCCTGGTAATGAATAGTGCCTCCGTTTTGTTGAAGTTTATTCTGAGGTTTTGGGTGTGGAGCTAGTCAGTGACAGCATCGAAGCATGTTGTTAGTGGTGAAAAGTCTGGTTGGTCAGTTGAGAATGGCATGTAGAGTAGTACATCGTCGGCATATACCAAGCAGGCGATGTTGAAGGAGCAGATGAGAGTGCAGATGGGCTGCATGTATATGTTGAAAAGCAGGGCTGAGAGCGAGGAACCCTGTGGCACGCCATGTTTTTTTTGGAACGGTTTGGAGGTCATGGAGCCGGTCCGTACGTGTTGCCATCTGTCTGTCAGGTATGATTTGCACCAGCTTAGGGCTGTATCATGAATTCCCTTCTCTTAGAAGCACCAGAAGTAGTTCATGGTTGACGGAGTCAAATGCCGGGGCAATGTCCATGAAAATTAGGACATATCCTTGTCTGATGTTGTCCGTTCCGGTGATTAAGGTGCTGAGAGGGTGGTAAGGAGCGTCTCGACTCCATGTGATTCTCTGAATCCATGCTGGCATGGGTCTAGAGGAGCGATGGTTTTGATATGGTGTTGGATTTGGCGTTGGACAACCTTTTCAATTAATTGGCCATTAGTGGAATGCTTGATTGGTCTGTATGAATCCACTTTCTATGGGTCAAGTTTGCTGTTTTTTAGAAGTGGCCTGATGGATGTTTGCTTCAAGCTTCGTGGGAATGAGCCTGTTGAGAAGGATAGGCCAATGAGTTTGGCCAGGAATGGGCTGAATTCCATGCGCAGTGATTTTATCCAGAATGCTGGGCGGGGTCGTTTGGGGCTGTGGTGGTGTTGATGGCTGTGATGGTGTCCTCGATGCCTTTCTCTGATGGGGTTGAAAATGTGGTTAGTGGTGTTGGGTGGTTTGACACGTGCACAGAAGTGGGGACAGTGGTCTTGTCAGTCTGGATTGTTTTTGACTGAAGGTAGTCCGCAAATTCCTGTGGGTATGGCATGCTTGGTTGGGTGGGGGAAGGTTCTTTTGTGAGGGTCTTCACTAGGTTGAATAGGTCATGCGGTTTGCTCAGGGAGCGCTGCAGGATTTCTGCGTGGTATTGCTTCATTTTTTCTGTGACTGCTTCGCGGTGTCTTTTTAGGTGGGATGTGTAGGTTCCCAGGTCATCAATGAGGTGTGATCAGTGCCATCGTCTTTCAAGCTTCCTTAGGTGGAGGAGAGATGATCGTAGCTCTGGGGAGTACCATGGAGCAATCTTTCTTCTCCTTGGTGGCTTATCTGCAGTTTGTAGGTGGGCGATGGAGCCGAGGATATTGTTCCAGGTGGCGATCATTTCCTCGAGGCTAGGTTCCGTGAGGTCGAGGAGTGGTAGGCTTTTGCTGAATATCTCTTCTTTGTCGAAGGGTCGGAATCATGTTTTTGGCACTGTGAAGGTCTCAGTTGCGGTACTGGCACTCAGGTGATCAGGGTGTGTGGGCATTTGGAATCTTAATCAAGCTGTGGTCGGACCATGGGACCAGAGTGATGGATAGGGCGAGATCGTGGTTTGGGCCTGTGGCCGACCCTGGAGCGAAAACCAGGTCCAGCTTGTTTCCTTTTAAGTGAGTGGGTGCCTTGATTACTTGCTCGTAGCCCAACCCGCTAAGCGCCTCAAGGAAGGCTTTGGAGTGGGCATCTTGGAGGGAAGGCAGGTTGAAATCGCCCAGTATCCAGTTTGGTATGCGCGGGTTCTTGGTATTGCAGGCAAGGTCGATTATCGTTGAGAGGTCATCTGAGGAGGGGGACGGGGACCTTTAGATTAGGTTGATGGAACTGTGTTTGTTGGTTATGGTGATAAGAGTCGAGGTTCATTGTGCTAGTGGCAGAGATCAGCTGAAATTGAAGCTCCGTTTCAGTGACTGTCTACCCAGCTTCATGGCTGCATATATATATCTTTCTGTAGCAGTGCTGGAATCGCTGATCCTTGCTTCTATCCGGCTTTCAGCAGCATTGCAGACATCCTTTCATTCACAGTAGTCGTCGTCTTCGGCCCATAGGATTCAGTGCATGTAATATATAATTTGCAGAACCAAAACTCACTACTACAACACTCCTCTGATTCCTCACAATTGCAGATAAGCAGCACTGCTAATGGCAATATAGAAGTGAACAGAATTATCTTATCTAATCTAATGTTAACTAATTACAATACATCTACTGCTAGCATTAAATTATTACAACGTACTTAACTATATGGAGACCAAGATAGCTTGCAACATACTTCTATTTTGCTTCTACTTTCCTTAATTTTTCTCTTTATCACATTAAAGTTAGCATGTGACCTAATAGACACACTTCTTTTATCAGGTGCACAACTTACAAGGTATATTACTAATTATGTTTGTAATTTATTTCCCAACCATGACAATATACAAAGTATAGTTAATCTTATTACTTAAGGGGTAACAAACATCAAAACACAAACTGACAAGTTTATGACAAATAAATTAAACTCATTTCAATTGTTATCAAAAGTTCTTAGGAAAGCTCCTTTATCTCAGGTAATGGTTTGACTCACAGTACTCTGAACATTGTCTGATTGACGTAGACATCTCAGCTCACAAAGGAAGGACATCAGGACACAGAACAAAAAGAATCAAATACAAATACATATAGGTCATTACATAGAATTCCAAGAATTATGCTCCACAAAAGGTAATGCATTCATAACCACAAACTTTCCAAACATAGAATTTAAACCCGTTCGAAATTCAGTTGTCATTGTTTACAGCTTCTCTTTGTTAACACTTTATTCAGCACAAGCAGCATAATAGCGGATCAATTAATCTCTTGCACAGGGTAAATTTATTTAAACCTTGACTCTACCTCAGTCAGTGATACTAATTCAATACCTATTCCACTAGCAACAAAGCATCAGTTCTGCAGGAGTCATTTCATAATAACAAAACTGAAACACACAGCATAAGAATTTAAGATCCAATAGACTCTTGTAAGTGGCTTATAATACTCAGGACATTGCTACTTTAATCTGTTGACACTCAGAGTGAAATCAGCAGACACATTTTCTTAACCAGGATATGTTCAGATCCCTAACCTAGAAAATAAAACTTGCACATCATGGATTAAACTTATTTACTGCACACAAATAAAGAAAAGATTAATGTTATTTCTTCCTCCTCTATCACACTTGTTAAATCAAGATAATCTTAAACCTAATACAATTACGATCATGCAGATTTATTTCTCAATAATTCTACTGCCAATTGGAATTAGAAGTTGTTCTTATTATATATTCAGAGGGAGAAAGAAAAGAATTTGCAACATTCAGGCTGTACTTTAACTGTAACTATTTTTTTTTGTTTAAAAGGAAGTTCTCTAACAAAACTTGCAAAGTCTTCTCGCCAGATAACTGCATATAGTATCTCTCACTACAGAGTTATTGTAAACACACAAAATTCTGCCAAGCTTGTTATCTGTACTGTCTGCTTCTAAGGTTCTTACTTCACTGTACAATACATTCCAATCCCAATCCCAATCCATTGACTCAGAAAATCCATTCCATACTACAGTACAAACTCATACAGATAGAAAAAAAACACTAGCTGCCCAAATACATTAACACTGCAAAATCCATCATAGAATCTCGCCTCTTTCCATATTCATTTTACTGTTTATCAAACATCCTTCTATCTCTATTAATATCATATCTCACTTTACGCAATACCTTCTAATCACTTGCACATACCACTAACTACATTCTCGTACCATCTAACATACATGCATATGTCATCAAAACATACTAATCCTTACAGACTAAGGTTTAAAACTTTCTGTACAGAAATCACAGCACCACAGCATTTATCTGGGTTTTTTTTATTCATACTGAGATCAGTAAGCTATTAAAACAGGCAACTCTCTAGAAACCAAAACACACAACTCAAAACAGAAAAACAATTGAAATTACCTAAGACCCAAGAGTGAAACAAAACAAGAAAAATCTGTCTTTACACATTACCGACTAAGAAAGATAAGAACACAGACATTTCAAATATCAACTTACAAGTCTGACAAAATACAGCTTTGACTTACTAGGAACACAACAACTAATTACCAAGTTTCAGCCAGGCTTTTGACAACCAGAAAACATTATCCTTTTAAAGCGCAACATCAGAAAAGGAAATAAATGAATCATTATACACTTTCTCTTCTAATACACACAACTTATATCTACCCTTCAATTTTTCACATGTACTATTATCTTCAAACATCACAGCAACTCTGACATAGTCTCTCCTAAAGGACTTCACAATATCACCATGTTTACAATAGGCTGCCTCTCGTAAACACTGTCTGCACGCCATACTCACAGTCTTCTGTTTCTGCCTTGAATGAAGAGAAATGAATATCCGAGTCACGGCAAAACTGAATGGATCTCTTAGCTTGGGGCCTACTTCTGACCAGATAGCCAAATTGAACCTCGATCCTTGGAATTCAGTTCTCTAAATTCAACTGCAAATAAAGAAGTACACAGACACAGAGAGTTATATAAAACAGTACAACTTAAGCTTAAGTGAGGAATTCATAGCTGTGCACACTTGTGCAGATTCCCATGATTCCCCCACCTCAGCTAGGCCATTGCACCTCCTTTTATTAGGGAAAAAACTCTTACATGGTACAAATTCAGCTCTACGTCAAGCTTTGTTTATCTAGTTGTTCTAGGTCAGAACAGAGACATTTCTGCTTCAGCATTCTAAAAACAAAAGCATTCCATCTTCTCACAAACAATGTCATCTCAAAGTAAAACCTTGGTTTTTATAACATATCTCTATCCAAGCTGCTGGATTTCAGACTTTCAGAAACATTCCAAACCGTTCTCCATATTAACCCTTTTCACAGGGCCCTGGTATCCCACTTCAAGTTACTTCCAACAATATCCACCTTGACTGCATAAGGCAATTAATTGTATTATCAGTCTGGTTTGAGGCACACATATTTTAACAACTATCGATTCAGTTTCTTTTGTATATGAGAATTGAGGCTCCTCTGTTTAGCAATACTTCATGATCAATATCCCTTATTTTTGTTTGAAACAACTATCTCTGCTATGAGCTGCCAATGACAATTTATGTGCCATGTTATAACAGCGGAAATGTATCTGGGTTCCTATTTCTCCTGACTCTTGTTGTAGAGAGACGTTAACGCCCACTTTTCCTCTTCCTCTCCCCTTCTTTCTTTTGTTTTAGGTAAATCAGCTATTAAACAATTAGTTTGTCATTAATTCATCATTCTATTTTTACTCATTTTATGTTTTATTTATTCATTCTTATTTTTGGACATTTTTTACGTATAGGGTTTTGGTTCTTTTAGCCATAATTTATGCTACCAGTGATCATTTTCATTGAATTCTAAAGTCATGTCTGCTGGTGCACTACCAGTTTTTACCTCCTTCTTCTCCCTTTTTGTCTCTTCTTTTGTAGGCAACACTGTTCAATTACCTGTCTCTCTTCTGGTAGGGTTATTTTAAAGATGGCCCAAACACTTTTTCTAATTTTCAATATGATCTACATCCTTGTATGGTTTTATTGTATTTTAGGTTACCACGTTTTAGACTTAGTACATGTGATTATATTCTTTTATCTGTTTTAATATGATTTATATATTTTTAACACTATTTTTTAAATTTATTTATCTGTTATGTTTTATATATGATTGTCTTTTAGGTCTATATATGCCATAGTGTTCCAACACATGTGTGTCAAATTGGAAGTGACGTTTTACTTTAGCGGTAATCATTCATCTTCTGTGATATGAGCATGTTATAATATTCTTTTATGATTTCATTGTTTGTTTTATGTTACAATGTTTGAGTGAATTTTATGTTATATTTGTCTTATGTTATACCCAGAGATGATTTTTAATGTTTGTAATGTTTTATTTTGATACACCTATATTTATTTATATGTTTTTATACTTTAGACCCCTGACACAGGCTTCCAAACCAAAACTTGGCCAAGTCATAGTAACATAGAAAATGATAGCAGATAAAGATCAGTATGGTCCATCTAGCCTGCCCAGTAAGATGGCAAGAGTAGGTGCACCTGCTGCTCCGTGGAGGCCACCCCTCCCCATGTCTTTGTTTAGGGGTGAACCCAGCGCTCCATGTAGGACACCCCTATTTGTTGAGAAATTAGATGGTTCAGTTTATTTTGATTTTATCCTGTAGCTGTAAAGGGATCCACTGTGTCTGTCCCATACCATTTTGAATTCTGTCACTGTATTTGCCCCCACCACTTCCATCGGGAGGGCATTCCAAGCATCCACCACCCTTTCAGTGAAAAAGTATTTCCTGACATTGCCTTTCAATTTACCACCTTGCAGCTTCATGTTATGCCCTCTAGTTTTACAGCTTCCCCTTCTTTGGAAGAGGTTTGTTTGTTCATTATTTCTCTTTAAGTATTTAAAGGTCTGAATCATGTCTCCCCTATCCCTCCTCTCCTCCAGAGTGTACATATTTAGGTCTTTAAGTCTCTTCTCATAAGGCTTCTGACGCAGGCTCCAAATCATTTTGGTCGCCTTCCTCTGAACAGTTTTCAGTCTTTTTACATCCTTTGCAAGACATGGACTCCAAAGCTGAACACAGTATTCCAAGTGAGGCCTCACCAGTGACTTGTACAGTGGCATAAGGACCTCTTCCTTTCTGTGGTAATTCCTCTTTGTATGCAGCCCAACATCCTCCTGGCTTTTGCCACCGCCTTGTCACACTGTTTTGCCACCTTGAGATCTTCGGAAATAATCACACCAAGGTCTTTCTCCTGATCCGTGCACACCAACCTCTCGCCCCTTATCGCATTCATTTCCCTTGGATTTCTGATACCCAAGTGCATGACACTGCACTTCTTCACATTAAATCGTAATTGCCAAGCATTAGACCATTCTTCCAGCTTTTGTAGATCTTTCCTCATGTTAACCACTCCCTCAGGGGAGTCCACTCTTGCAAATTTTTGTGTCATCTGCAAAAAGATAGACTTTTCCATTCAGTCCTTCAGCAATATCACTCACAAATACATTGAACAGTGGCGGGCCCAGGACCAAACCCTGGGGCACCCCGCTAATCACCTTCCTTTCATCCGAGTGAGCTCCATTTACCATCACCTTCTGTCGTCTGTCAGTCAACCAGTTTCTGATCCAGTTCACCACCTTGGGACCCATCCCCAAACTACTGAGTTTATTGATAAGCCTCCTTTGAGGAACAGTATCAAAGGCTTTACTGAAATCCAGGTAGATGACATCCATCGCATGCCCCTGATCTAGTTCTCTGGTCACCCAGTCAAAGAACTCAATCAGATTTGTTTGACAAGATAATCCTTTGGTAAAAACATGTTGCCTCGGATCTTGCAACCTGTTGGTTTTGAGAAAGTCCACTATTCGCTCTTTCAGGAGAGCCTCCATTACTTTTCATGCCACCAAGGTAAGGCTCACAGGCCTGTAGTTTGTCACTTCTTCCCTGTCACCACTTTTGTGAAGAGGTACCACATCAGCCATTCTCCAGTCCTGAGGAACTTCTCCTGTTTCCAAGGATCTGTTGAAAACATCCTTTAATGGCCCGGCAAGAACCTCTCTGACCTTTTTCAGTATCCTGGGATGTATCCCATCCGGTCCCATGGCCCTGTCCACTTTCAGTTTTGCAAGTTGTTCTAACACATCATCTTCTGTGAATGGTGTGGTATCTACTTCATTCCCAGTTTTATATTTGGGAGTCAGAGGTGGTCCTTCTCCAGGATTTTCTTTAGTAAAAATAGAGCAGAAGTATTTGTTTAGCAATTTTGCTTTTTCAATGTCACTTTCCATGAGTCCGTTCCCAGCACTTTTGAGTCCTGCAATTCCATCTCTGATCTTCCTCCTTTCCCGAATATACCTGAAGAAAGTTTTGTCGCCACACTTCACATCTTTAGCCATCTTTTCCTCTGCCTTTGATTTTGCTATCCTTCTTTCTCTTTTTGTCTCCTTGAGTTTGATCCTGTATTCATTTCTGTGTTCTTCTGTTTGCAAGCTTTTGAATTTTGTGAAAGCTGTGTTTTTTGCCTTTATTTGAGCAGCCACTTCTTTGGAAAAGCAAATAGGTTTCCTTCTCCTCTTGTTTTTATTTGCTTTTCTTACATATTTTTCTGTTGCCCCTTTTATTGCCACCTTTAGTTTAGCCCATTGCAGTTCCACTTCCCTTATCCCCTTCCACCCTGCCAACTCCTCCTTTAGGTACTTGGCCATTTTACTGTAGTCAGTGTTTTTGAAGTTTAGGACTTTGAGCTTGCTGTGATTGGACTGCATCTTGGCTTTTATCTCAAACCACACCGTGTGATGATTCCTGCTGCTCCGGTCCTTCTAAATAAAATTAGTTTCACAAAGACTTTACTTGTGTGGCTGCGGTTATTCTCTGCTCTCCTGCTGGTCTTCCAAGCTTTTACAAGCCCTTTTCTGCGTGTGAAACAGCCTTTACATGCAGAAAGATCTTTATAAAATTTCTTTCCATAACATTAGTTATGGAAAGTACCTTCTCCAGAGATCTTAGTCTTATTTCTGTGGCGGCCCATTCAGAAGGTGCACATCCGGGCCGTCCGGACGTCCAGAAGTCTGGATGGCCCGGAGGTGCACCTGATTCTGCTCCCGCCAGGGCTAGACTCGCTCGTGGGAGCAGAATTGCAGCATAGGGATTGGACGTCTGGGACGTGCCCTGATTCAGGCACCCTGGATGTCCAGTCCATTGCCCGGTTATCCCAGCCTGGTTCCTGCATGGAGCAGCGATGTCATAACATCATGTTGTCATAGCACCATGACTCCATGCAGGAGCCACAGTCCCTGGCAAGAACAGCGAATCCTTCGTTCGCCACGGCCCGACCCCCGATCGGGCCTTCCATGGCCAGGGTCAGGCGGCAGGGGACTCCCTGAACCCCCTCACCTGTATTGCATGTCCCGGCTCTGGCATCTCCCAATGTCCAAGGTGACTTATTCCATCTCTGAGGTGGAATAAGTCCCCTGTTTAAATGGCTGACCCCAGATGTACGGGGCCTACTTCGGAATTGGCCCTGTACGTTCTGGAAGGAGGAACACAAAGGGAGCAAAGCCCTCGCAGAGAAAGCAGGAAACACAAAGGGCGAAGGCCAGTAGTGGTCACAGGTGTCAAGTTTTATTGGTTAAAGATCCCCTACCAATAAATTAACCAATAAAACTTGACACCTGTGACCACTACTGGCCTTCGCCCTTTGTGTTTCCTGTACATTCTGGATACACAAAAAAGCAAGAGACGAAGTAGATAATGGATGATCAACAGGCGTTTATTCATAAGAAACTCCAACGCGTTTCGGCGCAATCGCCTTCTTCAGGGGGTATGCAGCTGAGCGTATGGACTCAAATTATTGTGCCTTCTACGTACAAGGTTCAGATAAAAGCCCTGAGCTTGTAGACTAGGAATATAATGCCGTCAATGTTCAATGATCGGGTAGAAGCCGCTGCTATAAAACTTTAAAGAGGAAAAAGGAACTGTCAATAGTTCTACATCAGGGAGTACATAGCCTTCCAGGATGCGTTGGGGTTTCTTATGAATAAACGCCTGTTGATCATCCATTACCTACTTCGTCTCTTGCTTTTTGTGTATCCTGGTGGGTGTTGCAAGAGCGCTGCTCCTAGTTGTCTTTCCTGTACGTTCTGGGACATGGCTCCGCCCACTGCCTGCCCTCGCTTCCTCGTCAGCCCGCCCCTGTCCAGAGCCCCCCTGCACATTTCCCCTATACGTGTGAGGAACTTTGGAGTGGGAATACGGTTCCGGCTGCTTTGCGGGTCTGGACATCCAGACCCGCTAAATAAGATTGAGAATGACCCCTTTAGGGTTTTATGCTTTGAATTGAGCTTAGAAGCAGAGTTAACGCACATGCAAACCTGCAGCCTGAAGCAGCTCCCCTGATATTGTAGGCAAAACGATGGGAGCTTTCAAACACTTTCTCCCCAATTCAGCTCGACTGCATTGTATAGGGTTCTGTTGTATGTAAACCACACTGATTTGAATAGCGCGGTATAGAAGAGAAATTAAAGAAATAAAAATTGCAGACTAAAAACAGCAGTTTTATAGGAGAGATTTGAAATCCAGTCCTTTCACAGGAATGGTGACAGAAGTAAGCAGGAAAACAGCACAGATGTTTAAAGAGGGGATCTTCATCAGTGTTGCCCTTATACAAATAAAACATGCATTATAATTCTTAAGATTTTATAGCGCTACTGTCCCAACGAGCTTATAGTCTTAGTGGAACTCTCTCCCTTCCGACATCCGTGCCATAGCCGACTTAACCCAATTCAGAAAGGCCATTAAATTCATCCTATTCACCAAATACTACCCCACATAAAACATAGCTTAACAGTCCCACCACTTATCCTTCCAATTTTTTCTTGTTCTCTTACTCTCTTCCTTATGTCCTCCAAATCTGCTTCATTCTCGCCCAACAACCATGCTAAATCATGTACATAGTTCGATTATGTTATCTAGTTAACAGACTACATATTCCATGTATATAGTTCTCCCAGTTTGAACCAAGTTGTCACCCCTGTTATATGTAATACCGAACAGCCTGTTGTTCTGGTTTTGTTATTGTTCCCTGTGAACCGCGCTGATCTCAAAAAGTGCGGTATATAAGAAACTAAAATAAATAAATAAATAAATAAAGGAAGTCATGTTAGAAAGATTGTGCAGCAGCTACATGAATCACTAGCAACATTTATACATGTCGATACCGGCTTTGCAGTGCCGCTGTTTAGATGTGGAGGTGCCGTGGCCTGTGTTATGCTCTGGGCATGATTAGGGTATCTCGCATTTTACAGTGGGAATCCATATATATTTTTAAAAAGATCCCTCTGCAGCGTGCACTATTGCAGACATGTGGATCTGGGGACTCCAGCGGTGATTGAGGGGGATTCTGCTGACCTCAGGTCTAACACCACCTGAAATACTGAAAAGTAAGAGAGATTTGACTGAGACCCTTAAATGGCTTCTTGTGCTTGTGTAGCTTGGAAAGATCTGTCCCATGTGAATCTTGCCAGACCGGCATGTGTAGTTATTCAGAAAAGCATACGGATCACCAGCGTCGGCCATAACACTTCAGAGCAGTTTAATCATGTGAAATTAAAACAATCATAAAAGTAGCAAATACAGATATCAGTACTAAACCTAAATACTGGTGTCGGTGCCTGGTCCTGTTGCTCTTTTTGGGAACATGTTTTTCGGCGACATGGCTGTTGCCGCGAGGCATGCCGGTAAATATGTGAGCGCATTCTGCAGTCCTTCTACATGTTACAACAGGCAGAACCTTTTCTAAAATATTCAGGGAACCGGCGACGACCCATTTACAACTAGACGTCCTCTGCAAAATGGGTCTGCCTCTGGTTTTCCTAAGGTCACAGGGGAGGGGGTTAGATTGGAACCCTAGTTTCATTGGCTCATTGTTCTAACAACTAGGCCTCTTCCCCTATGGGAGGGGGGGTCCTGAAATCAGTGAATATGGTTATAATAGGAGCTAGTCACCATTTATTCTGAAGACATGCAGTACAAAAGGAATACAATGCATTAGGACCAAACCAGAAATGGGGAATTGAGAATAAGACTCAAAGAGGGCATAATTATCGCCAAGAATCCTGGGACTGAGAGAGGAGGTTTTAGGAGCTGCTGTGGGGTAAAAGGACAGAGAGAGGAGCAACAGGACACACCCAGCCCCAGCAGAGGTATAAACGTCTGGCACTTGGAAACTTATGCAGGGTGGTAATAGGGAATGTGCCAGAACCTCTTACGCTGTGGATGAGTTATTTACAGGCCCTTCTACTAAAGTGTGGTACGTTTTTGCAGTTACCGCGCATTTTGAGCAAAGGTTAGTGCAAAGTAAGTGCAAATGTTGTGCAGTAACTGTCATGAGCATGTCAGCATGTTTCCTGCAGTTACCACACCAAAAGGTTCCTTGCCACACATTAAGGCCTTTCACAGTTACAGTGGGTGCATTTAACACCCCCCCTATGGAGGCGGCGCTGTGTGCAACTGTACTAATTGCAGTATTGACAGCGCTCGGAAAATAGCCTGCGCAAACTGCAGTCCGCAATCCATGTCCACTCTCTCCACCCATCACCTGCCCCGTCATGCACTCAACTGCTAACTCAAGAATTAGCACATGGTAACTGTCACACCAGTGCGGTAACAGTTACTGCGACCCCACGCTGACAGTTTTTGCATGCTAAAATGTATGTTAACCCCTTAGCACATTTTAGTAAAAGGGCCCCATATGTGGGGCTGTGAAGGAGAGCTGGGCATCTGTCTGCGATGGTATTTATACCATAACAGAGAAACTGGCATAAGTCATATTTCTACAGTGAGAGGAATTTTGCCATTTTGCTTTCCAAAAATGTATGAAATGAATGTCCCTCTCCCGTTTCTTCTGTGGATTGGTCTCTTCTTGCCCTTTTTGGTGCTCATCTCCTACAGTGAATAGTGGAATGTCTCCTCCTTCCCCCCTTTAATGCAGTGGAATAGTCTCTTCCACCCCTTCTTACATGCAGTGGAACTGTCTGGCCTCTCTCCTCTCTCCTATAATGCTATGGGCATTTCCTCCTCAGCTCCCATGTCCTCCATATTTCATGGGATGCTCTGGTCACACGCTCCCAGTGGTGGGATCTGAACTGACTAAAAACTGGTTCGATCTCAGCCCTCCTACGTGCGTGACGGCCGGGTTGCTGCGCCTTGCGTGGAGGCGTTACAGTGCTCGTATGCTTGGGCCGCTGCCCTCCACCGAGGTGCAGCAACAAAGCCGTTGCCCTGCGGCCCGATCTCCCACCTGACAATGTTTTGACGGCATCGGGGGCATCTCCCAACGCCGCAATCCCCTGATGCCATCAGACGTTGTCAGGTGGGGGATTCATGTCACTGCAGTGCCAGCGTTTCCATGTTGTGTTTGGCCCGTTTCGGTGAACGCGGGCTGCAGCAGGAACTGGTTCGCATGAACCAGACCGAACCAGTCCAGGCCCACCACTGCTTGCTCCCCTCTCTCAGACAGTGGAATGGTTTATTCTTTGTGCACGTGGGCAGTCATACGGTTTTTTGGTTAATGTTGCTCAAGATTCAGCCAGTAAAGGAATATGACCGGTTTATGCTACTCAGTCCTTATAGATAAATGACAGCCACAAAGTTTCTTTGCATTTTGCCCTTGAATAGAGACTCCATGTTCATTTGATAATTTATCAACCTCTTTACCTCATGCAGCTTTATCCAGTATCAGGTGATCTGTTCCCAGTTCCTTAGGGATATGTCTTCCAGTAGGCAGCAGACCCCACGGCCTTGGTTTCCCTATGTATCATTATATATATATGTGCAGATACGTTAAGCTAGTTATTGTGGGCCAGTTTTTAGCTTTCCCTGGAGTTTGCAGGTTCACCGATCCACATCTAGAAGCTTATTTTGAGAAGGAATCTTCCCGTGAATTTCCCTTTCAAAATCCAGTCAGGAGAGTCCATGAGTACAAGAGCCCCTGTGGACTTTGCATCAGCTATTTCTGTAAGCCAGGTCTGCAGGAGAAAGGATGCATGGGGGCTGGACAGTCAAGACCCCATATGTACTTCCTCCCTCCCCACAAATCTCCGTTACCCGCATCCAAGAGGGATATTTTCAGATGTATTTTACATGGGTAAAACACTTTGACAGTGACTCTCCCCATATTTCCACGAGTCTGAGCCTTGCACAAGAATGGCTACATGACGCATTGCACAGCTCTCGGCTTTGGCTGCAGGCTTGCTCCTGACAGGTACCTGCTAGTTATCCTCCTGTTTGCTTTCTAGCTCCAGGGAAGCTCTATGAAGTGAAGCTGGTGGCTTTTAATAAGCACAGAGATGGTTATGCAGCCGTCTGGAAGGGCCAAACAAAAAGGTCAGCAGGTAGGTGACATTCTTCTGGATTTACAACAAAGCTGTAAAGGGGCCGTGCCGAGCACATACAGCCTAATGAAAGAGGGGTTTAGGAGTGCTTCCGTCTCCCTCTCTTGTGAAAGGCTGCCCCTAGCTCTCATCCTGGAAGGCAATGGCTCCTAGCTGAGCACTATGGATGCCTTTTTGGCTGCTAAGGCTGTACACAGGCTGATCCAGTGCTGCTTATGCATGGAGTTGAAGCTCTGCTTTTCTTAAGGAAATAGGAATTAGAGCTGCATGTGTGGAATGGGGCAAAACCAGCACTGGATCAACCTGTTTGGTTAAACTGAGTGAGGTCATAAGCCAGCCAAACAAGTATCTGTAGCGCCCAACTATTGCTGTTCTGAATGAACGCTGGAGGCATTTTTTAGAAAGCGAGGCGCAGTCAGACAGCCGGGAAGACTCCTTGCTTCCTCTTTAGATATGGTTTTATGTATTAGGGGGTCGATCTTCAATGGCGGCGTCCAGCCCAAGTACAGCGGCCGGCCATCACCATTTAATTTAGACCGGATATTCAATGCTGGCACTGGCATACGAAGAGCAGGGCAGTGGGAGGGGGGCGCACCTCTGCCGGCCCCACAGAGGCAGCGCGGCAAACTTACAATGAAGCTGCTTTGCCGCGGTGCCTCCTGTTGTGCTCCCCCGACCAGTCCCTGGAGCGCGAGGCACTGCGGCAAACCAGTTTCATTGTAAGTTTGCCATGCTGCCTCCATGGGGTCAGTCTGGATTGGGGGAGGGGATGTTGGTGTGCATCGTGGTGCCGGCAGCACGGGGGGGGGGGGGGGACGGGACACTTAGGAACGCCACTGAATGCAGAGATCATATCTGGCCACTGCATTGAATATCTGGTCTGCCTGGATACTGTTTTAGCTAACTGGGCAGTGGTGATACTCAGCTGCTGCCCAGTTAGCTAAACCAGCTAAAGTTAGGCCAACCTTTTCTGTGTCTAACATTAGCCAGTTAAAGTTAAGCAGCTGGCGACTGAATATCGCCACTGTCTGGCTAACTGGAGCACCCCCAAGATGGCTCAGATGCTACACGGCTAGCATGGGGGTGTGCAGTGATGTTACGAGGGGATATTTAGCATCACGAAACAGCTGTATGCCGCCGAATAACCCACTCACCCAGATTAACTTGGTTAGCATGTCTGCTAACCGTGTTCATCCTTTTGAATATGCCCCCCTATGGGAGTCATTCTGAGCCGCATTTAACTAAATGCCCAGATCACTCTGCCTGCAACAGAGCTCCCCACAGGTAGTGCCAGTTTGTACAGGGAGCTCTGTTCATGGGCAGGAGGGGGAGGGCTGTGGGAGGAGAGAGAATGGGCGGTGGGCAGCGACTGACCCCAGATGTACGGGGCCAATGCTGAGGTCGGCCCTGTATGTTTGGGGTCAGCCACTTAGATGGGGAACGCAGGAGCTGGGGTGTGGTAGAGAGGTAAGGGGCACAGGGGAACCCCTCAGCCCAACCCTGACCATGGGAGGCTGGATCGGGGGTCAGGCATGGGAAAGAGGCATCTCCATTGTGGCTGGGGAGCACGGCCCCTGAACGGAGCCATGGTGATGGGATGCCATGGCACTGCGGCTCCATTCAGGGGCCTGGCTGAGTTAGCCGGGTATGTGGCTGGACGTGCAGCCACTCAGAATCAGGGCCCGGCCTGCACATCCAGGCCATAGGACCCAATTCTGATCCTGTGGGCACGTCTAGCCCCCGTGGGATCAGAATTGAATCTACCTCTCTACGCCCCGATTCTGATCGGCCTCACAAGGTACTGAACAGTCAGTACAGAATCGGCCTCTGTTTCTCGTTTTACAGTATTTTCCTCGTCCTGACCAATCTCACTAAACTCTTGGGCTTCTGTGCATGTTTTTCTGAAGGAGTAAGCAGAAGCGTAGCCAAGGAGGTGCCTCAAGACCTGTGCCCCTCCATTTTTGGCTCAGGCCTCCCAACTGGACCAAACCACTGCATTGGGCAGAACAGCTGGAGCTCAGCAGGAGCTAAGACGTGACAGAAGTGTGGGACCTCAGCGCAGGCTACGTCTCTGCCCACTCCGCAACAGGGGGATGTGGCATGTGCTGGGGCCCCACATTCTCATCTTCTCTTAGCTGTTGCAGCTAGTCTGTGCCCCCTCGCAGCACTGAAGATTCAACAACAAGGGACGGACAAAGGTGAGATGCAGGAGGGAGGGGCAGAGGATGCTGAGCTGTGGTAGGAAGAGAGGGGGCGGAGAGCTTCTGGACTGCTGCAGGAAGGGAAGGAAAAGAGGAAGCAGGAGATATTGGACTACAAGGTGGAGGGGGACGGAGAAGACAAGGAGAGGGAAGATTGTTAGGCTATGAATGGGGGAACAGAAAGATGTTAGAATATGTGAGTAGGAGCAGGGAGGTGCTGAACTACAGGGGAGGAAGGAGAACAGACAAGGGCAGATGCTAGACTACAGAGGTGCTGGATTATGGGGGAGGGGGGAAGAGAGGGGTGGGCAAATGCTGGAATGAGAGGGCAAAAGGAATGGGGAAAGAAGAGAAGGGAAGATGCCAAATCACTGGAGTGACATGAAGATGCTCAACTATTGAAGGGGGGCTTGATTATGAGGGAAAAGAGGGAGCAGGAAATGCTGGACTATGGGGGGGGGGAGAAGAGGGAAATGCTAGTTCATGGGATGAAGGGAAAGCAGAGGAGATGGGCATATGTTGGACTAGAAGAGGGGATGCTGGACTGTTGGGGCGGGGGCAGGGGGGTAGAGATGAGAGATGCAGCACATGGTTGAACTATGAAGCAGAAGCTATGGGGGATTGGCAAGAAGATAACGGGAGAATGGAAATGGAGCTGGGGAGGTGGTAGAAGGGATAGTTGAAGACTGGGTGGAGATAAGAGAGGGGAGAAAGGGACTGGAGGGGAAGGTAACAGGAAAGACGCTGGGGCTAGTGAAGGGTTAAGAGACAGAGCAAAGTAGATGAGGAATGGGTTGGGGTAGAAATTGGTAATTGGGAATGGTTGAAAGGCAGAAGGGAATTGAAAGCTGTGGAAGATGCGAAACAGGAAACGGGAGAGCTAGGGAGAGGGTAAGAGTGAGACGATGGGCTGGGGAGGAAGTAAGAGAAGGAGATGGAAAGTTGATAAATGGCTAAAGAGTAAAGAAGGAGACTAAGGAATGGAGGGTGATAAGGAGGGATAATTTTAAGCAGATAGAGAGGCAGAAAGGAAAGAAATGGAGGGAGAAGTTGAAAGGGAAAAATCAACATCAGAGACAGATGTGGGGGAGGAATGAAAGAAGACAGGAGGAGAGAGGAGAAATGTCAGATATACAGCAGACCCTAGAAAGGGAGGTAGAAGCCAGAGAAAACTTGGACCAAAGCAATTGGAAAAATAAAATGCCCAGTCCAAAAAAGGTAGAAAAAAAGTTTTTTATTCTGAATTTATTGAATAGAATATGTCGGCGTTGGGAAATGTGCATCTCTGTGTTTGTATTTTGCTCAGTACAAGCGGAAATGCATTTCTGTTTTTCCAGTGCTGGCCGTATGCAGATCTGACTTCTTGGGGTTTCCAGTTCAATTTTTGCCTTCGCATCTCTATTACTAATTTATGGTCCCTTGTTCCTCTTTGGCGAGAGGTCTGTCTGTGCCTTGCATGTACAATATTCTGCTAGCATGTAGATATCTCCAGCTGTCCTGCTTGTTCTGTTTCTCAGTAGGTGGTATATTGGCGTTTTAGGACCTGAGGTAATATTTGCAGTGTTGCCTTTTCATAGATAAGATTGAGTCCTGGAAGTTATGGTATGGTAAGGTTCTGGGTGTCTTTTTGCAGGTTTTTGTTACTTCACACTGTCTGGCAGTGGAGAGATTGTGAGCTCCGTTACTGAGGTGACATCAAAACTTTTTTTTTTTTTAATCCTCATTTCAAAAAATGCATATCACACCAATACATAACCGGAAATATTAAGAAAAAAGAAATACTGAAATTAACAAACCTCACAAAACTACATAATTGCATGACAGACCACAATAAAAGGGAGGAGGTATAACCAAAACGTAGGGAAAAAAAGAAAAGACCGCCCCCACACCAGGGCGCCTGGATCCAGCAATGGCAACTGAACGTTCATTATTGGGTGTATCTGCTAAACCCAGATTACCCTCATGAGCTGTAACAAACTCAGACAACTGATTAGCATCATAAAACAAATGCATTTTACCCTCAAATGATACCACACATTTACAAGGAAATTTCAAAGTATACCCCACTCCAAGGGCTTCCACCCTTGATCAAAAAGGCCCTCCTATGGGCTTGGGTAGAATGTGAAAGGTCAGGAAATATATGCACAACTGACCCCAAAAAGCTGACATGCATATTACGGAAATATAATTTTAAAACAGAGTCTCTGTCCCATTCAAATGCGAATGTACACAACAAAATAGTAGTATCGGTGACTACTTCCAGGGAGGATCCTAGGAAAAAGGTTAGGTTAAGTACTATCTTGTTCGCCCAGAAGAGAAGACATCCCAGCCTGTGGAAGAGAGATATATTATGCCGTAAGCAGCGGCAGGAGATTATCAGATGGAAAATTCAAAGCCTTCCTCAAGTATTTCTTAACCATGTCCACGGGGGCAATCAAAGGACACTTAGGGAAGTTAAGAAAATGGAGATTCCTGTGCGGATATCCAGTTTAGTCCTCCACAATCGGGTACTGCCCCTCTCACTGCAGCCTGTAGACTGGACCAATCAAATCTTCTGTAGTACATATCCAGCAGGAGCTCCCAGAAGCCCCCCAGTGTGTCCAGTCTCGTTGCAGTGTGTAGACGTAAAAGTGTGTCCTCTGGGCACACTTAGTGACCTTTGCAGGAGCAACACTAGTTAGTTGTTTTTAGGGTTTGTTTTGGGGCATTTCTCTACTATTTTTGTTTTTGGTAGCTAGCTGTGCCTTTAAAAAAGAAAGACAAAAGAAGCCTGTCTCCCTGGAGCTGTGCCACAGGAGACTAGGAGAAAGTCAGACCTGCTGGCTGCTGTTGCCTGCCTAGCACATTTTATCAGCCCTGGGTGAGCTTCCCCTAGACAGGACGGGGAATTGCCATACCTATAAGGCAGTGCCTGGTACTGGGAGATTGTGGCTGAATCTTCTGTTCCTGAGCTGGTAGGAGTTTGCATTTCATTTTTTTCTTTCTTGTGTGCAATGCTCTGTCTGGGATGCCAGCGTTTCTGTAGGCTCTCCTGAGCCCATTTGGCAGTTTTTATTCAAACTGCTCGTGTGCCCTGTGTTAGAGGGTCGTTTTATTTGTTTTCCATATTATTTGGTGGTTTTTATATTTTCGCGCCGTTTTTTACCGCGGGTGAAAAAGTGCGGCGGCCATTTTGGATTTTAAAAGTGCTTTTCCAGGCATTTTTGATCGCTGTGCACAGGTTCCCCTAGCGTTTTTGGGGTCCCTCTTTCTGGCGATTTTGCTCAGGGCACCCCAGGGATCCTGGGATATATTTTGTTTCTTGTAAAAAAAAAAAAAAAAAAGTTAAGTTACTTTTAAATCGGGGCTGATTTGCATAGGATTGCCCAGGTGGTGTGGGCTTTCCTGTGGCTGTCTTATTCTATTCCCCTGGGCAGAGGTGGCCTTGGAATGGCTTCCAAGCCCCAGTGTGTGATTTGTGGGTCCCGCAGGACGGCAGGGACTGACTCTGGCATCTGCAGGGGCTGTGCTGCAGTGCCCTCTGAGTTAGAGCAATCTGTGAATGTTCAGGAACAGGCTACCCCTGGGGATGCTTCTACTTCCGGGGACAGCGTTCTTTCTCCAAGCATCCCTCAGTCTGGCTCGGTTCCTCCGGCCAGCGGTTCAGTGGCTGCGCTCCAGCAGGCGTCTGTTGCTGCCTCTACTATGGACTTCTCCCCTGATTTTGTACTCCTCATGCATCAGGCATTTCGCCTGAGCAGGTCCGGACAGTTGCCGGCTGTCTGGCCCCCCTCCCTCCCCTCGGGGTCCTTGGGGGCGGCTCAGTGTCCCTCATCGCCCGGGGGCAAGCGGCTTCGGTTGGGGGGACAAGAGCAGGACGCCCTGGGTCTCCTGGATTCCGAGGCAGAGGGCGATCCTGAGACTGAAGCGGAGGATTTGGAGGATGGGGAGATCCCTGGGCCGGAAGATCAGGCTCGGGTCATTCGAGTGTTCCGTAGGGACGAGCTGGTTCCTCTGGTCACGGAGTCCCTTCAGGCGCTAAACCTTTCGGCGGTGCGGCCCCTGGAGGAGGAGGGTCTTGAGGATCCTCTGATTCAAGCAGTCAGGGATGCCCAGGTGGTTTTTCCCGTCCACCGCGTGGTGGATCAGATGATCCAGGCGGAGTGGGAGCACCCGGAATCCGGTTTGAAGGGGATTCGGACCATGAATCGGCTTTATCCTCTTGCTGACAAGGACAGGGACTTGTTCAGGTCCCCCCGGGTGGATGCTGCGGTCTCCGCAGTGACCAAGAAAACCACCATCCCGGTTGAGGGGGCGGCGGCCCTCAAGGACGGGCAGGATAAGAAGGTTGATAACTTGCTCAAGCAAACCTTCGATACGGATGCCGTGTCATTGCAGGCCTCTATCTGTGGGGCTTGGGTGGCTCGGTCGTGTCTGAGGTGGTCACAGCAACTGCGCTCGAGCCCCGGACTAGACCAGCAGGGTCTGGTGGAGGTGACCCGGCTGGAGTCCGGCTCGGCTTACCTGGCGGATCTGTTTTATGATTTGATCCGCGCGTTGGCTAACAGTATGGCATCCGCGGTAGCAGCGCGCCGGTCCCTCTGGTTGCGCAGCTGGGCGGCGGACAGTTCTTCTAAGGCCCGCCTCAGTAAGCTGCCGTTTAAGGGCAGATTATTATTTGGGGAGGCTCTCGAGAAATTGGTAAAGGATCTCGGTGAGTCCAAAGGGGGCCGGCTTCCGGAGGATAAACCAAGGTCCAACCGGTCCACCTCGTCGGCGCGGGGATCCTTTCGGGATCAGCGCAGGTTTCGGCCCTCCCGCCGGTGGTCCTCGCAGCGGGGCCGGTTTGGAGCCCGTAGCCAAGGATTTCGGGCTTTCAGGGGAGCCGGCAGAGGCTTCTCCGCAGCCGGCTCTTCTTCGGGTTCTTCCTTTGGACGCAAGCCACAATGACGCCAGGCAGGCTCTGGAGGGAGGACCGCTTGTCGGCGGTCGCTTGCGCGACTTTCTTTCCTCTTGGGCCCAAATAACGTCGGATCGCTGGGTGCTACAAATTATAGAGGAGGGTTACGCTCTGGAATTTGCGTTCCCACTTCCAGATTCCTTTGTTCTGTCTCCCAGCAGGGGCGAGCAAAAGACGAGGGACATCCGCGTGACCCTGGCTCGATTGTTAGCGCTGGGAGCGGTGGTTCCAGTGCCTCCCTTGGAAAGAGGCGCTGGTCGCTACTCCATCTATTTTGTGGTACCCAAAAAGGGCGACTCTCTGCGTCCGATTTTGGATCTCAAAGGCGTGAATCGCGCGCTCAGAGTGCCGCATTTCCGCATGGAAACCCTGCGGTCAGTCATTGTAGCGGTGCGAAAGGGGGAGTTTTTGACGTCCCTCGATCTTACCGAGGCCTATCTGCACATTCCGATACACCCAGCCCATCAGCGGTTTCTCCGCTTCGCGTTCCCGTGGGGCCACTTTCAGTTCCGGGCCATGCCGTTCGGCTTGGCTACGGCCCCGCGCACTTTCACAAAGGTGATGGTGGTGGTTGCGGCGGCCTTGCGCAAGGAGGGCATTTTGGTCCATCCTTACCTGGACGACTGGTTGATACGAGCAAAATCCGGTCGAGAGTGCCTGCGGGTCACGAGCAGGGTGGTAGCTCTGCTGCGATCCCTCGGCTGGGTGGTGAACGAAAGAAAGAGTTGTCTGCGGCCCTCGCAGGACCTGGAGTATCTGGGGGTGCGCTTCGACACTGCTCGGGGGCTGGTGTGCCTTCCCGAGCGCCGCGTCCTGACGTTGCGGGCTCTTGTCCGACTATTTCGGGGGATGTCCGCTCCGTCGGCGTGGTGATACCTACGGCTTCTCGGAACGATGGCGGCGACCTTAGAGGTGGTTCCGTGGGCGCGGTTCCACATGCGCCCGCTACAGAGGGCGCTCCTTCGTCGCTGGTCCAACCAGTGCGATTCCTTGCACAAGAGACTGCCCTGCCCGAAGGCAGTGCGGCGGTCGCTTCGGTGGTGGCTCTCCTCCGAGAACCTGACGCGGGGGATTCCCTTGGAGCCTCCTCTGTGGGTCCCCCTCACTACGGATGCAAGCCTAGTCGGCTGGGGAGCACACTGCGAGACCCGCTTCACGCAGGGGGTGTGGTCCTCGCAGGAAGCGTCTTGGTCGATCAACCGCCTCGAGCTTCGGGCGGTCCGACTAGCCCTGATGGCCCTGGAACCTCTGCTCCTGGGCCGGGCGGTCCGAGTCTGGTCGGACAATGCGACCACGGTGGCGTACATCAATCGCCAAAGGGGGCACAGGGAGTGTGGCCCTGGAAACAGAAGCGACGGCCTTGTTCAGCTGGGTGCAGACTCGGCTGCCGGCGATCTCGGCGGCGCACATTGCAGGCGCCGACAATGTCCAGGCCGACTTTCTCAGCAGAGTGCGGGTGGACCCCGGAGAGTGGGAGTTAAATCCTCAGGTATATGCGCAGATAGTTCGGCGGTGGGGTCCGCCCATCATGGATCTCATGGCGACCTTCCAGTCGGCCAAGACAAGTCGCTTCTTCAGCAGACGGCGGGAGCGGATGTCCGAAGGACTCGACGCTCTCATTCAGCCGTGGCCGACGTCCGGGATGCTGTACGTTTTCCCCCCGTGGGCCCTGATCGGTCGGGTCGTCCAGCGCATCGAGGGCCATCAGGGCCGGGTGCTGCTGGTGGCTCCGGATTGGCCCCGGAGGCCCTGGTATGCCGACCTCGTTCGGCTTCGAGACGGCGTGCCGTGGCGCCTTCCGGCGCTACCGGATCTTCTTCTTCAGGGCCCCTTGCGGATGCCCCAGGTGGCTCGGTTCTCGCTTACGGTTTGGCCATTGAGAGGGCTCGGCTGAAAAAGAAGGGTTATTCGCCCGCGGTGATTTCCACCTTACTGCGGGCAAGAAAGTCGTCCACTTCTCTTACTTATGTTCAAATTTGGAGAATTTTGAGGACTGGTGCTCCCGGCGTGGAGTTCGGGCGGCGACGGTCTCGGTGCCCGTCGTGCTCAGCTTTCTGCAGGATGGCTTCGAGAAGGGTCTCGCGGCCAGTTCCCTGAAGGTCCAGTTGGCCGCGCTCTCTTGCTATAGAGGCAAGGTCTTGGGCCGCCTTCTTGGCGCTCATGCGGATGTGCGGCGTTTCTTGACCGCCGTGTTTCATTTGCGGCCTTCCCGCAGAGCGGTGATTCCTCCGTGGGATTTGAATTTAGTTCTGCGGGCCCTGGCTCGGGAACCCTTTGAGCCCTTGCGGAGGGCATCCTTGAAGGATCTCACGTTGAAGACGGTTTTTCTGGTAGCCATTTGCTCGGCACGGCGCATCTCGGATCTACAGGCCTTGTCATGCCGAGAACCTTTCTTGTCTTTTTCTGCGGAGCGGGTTGTGCTCCGTCCGGTTCCCTCCTTCCTGCCAAAGGTGGTGTCTCCTTTTCACCTGAATCAGGCAGTATTTCTACCAGTGATTTCGGCGGCCTCGGTCGAGTCGGTGGACAAGGGGCTTCACCGGCTTGATGTGGGCCGCACGCTGCGTCGGTATTTACAGTCTACCGAGTCATTTCGGAAGACTGATCGGCTTTTTGTGCTCTTTGGGGGTGCACGGAAAGGGGAGGCGGCGGCTAAGGCCTCCATTGCTCGATGGATTAAAGAAGCGATCGCCTCCGCGTATCTGTTGCAGCGGCGGCCGGTTCCGGAGGGGCTCCGGGCTCATTCTACTAGGGCTCAGGCGGCCTCTTGGGCGGAGCATGGTCTGGTTCCACCAGCGGAGATCTGTAGGGCGGCCACTTGGTCGTCTCTGCATGCTTTCAGCAGGCACTATCGCTTGGATGTGTCAGCGGCTCGGGATTCCTGTTTTGGTTCGGCGGTTTTGCGCGCCGGCCTACAAGGTCCCGCCCGGTCTTAACTGCTCTGTTACATCCCGATTGTGGAGGACTAAACTGGATATCCGCACAGGAAATGGAAATTACACTAACCTGGTAATTGTAGTTCCTGTAGGATCCAGTTTAGTCCTCCTTCCCTCCCGAATATCTGCATGATCTTGCGGCGCGCTATCCCGAGCGGGAGATTCTAAGATAGTTTTGCGTCCCGTTCGGACCTTAGCGGCAGTCGTGCTTATAGCTATGGCTCTTCCCTTTCTTTTGGGGTTCCGTAAGCTCCTTAGTACCTGGGGGGAGCTCTGTGTCAATTTAGGGGCGTCGATTCCGGCGCCGTGCAGTGTTCTGACTTCCTCGTTTGGGGAGGGAGTTGGTTATTCCAGGGGGGGAAGTACAAGGTTTAATGTTAATCTGATAATAATCTGATGTGTTGCTTCGTTCAGTATGCTTTGTTACTAGTACACTGGGGGGCTTCTGGGAGCTCCTGCTGGATATGTACTACAGAAGATTTGATTGGTCCAGTCTACAGGCTGCAGTGAGAGGGGCAGTACCCGATTGTGGAGGACTAAACTGGATCCTACAGGAACTACAATTACCAGGTTAGTGTAATTTCCATTTGTTATTCCTAGACTGATTTTCAAGAAAATCAGTCTTCCAATTTAAAACTTCCTTCACCTTAATTTGGTCAATCAACAGTTCTTGTTGCCTGACACTCAACATCTCCAACTCTTCCACCTTTTCTCCCACCTGGGTGAACAACTGAACCTGGGCAGGGAACTCAAAAGTAACAGTCAGTACCTCAGTCTTTAAGGCAGCTATCGATGCTGTTATGGATGACTCCAGGCTTTTCAGGGCATCCTACAGCATCTCCATCGACACTTGAGCAGCCTTCTCCACACCATTGTTTTTACTAGGAGCCCCCATCACCTGCCCAATTGTTGGATCTACTGGTGAGGAGGTCAACGATAGCAGTCCCGATGGCTCGTGGCTCACAGCACACTCATTGCCATTCCGTTGAGCAGCAGCAACAACTCTACCGAAGAAATCGCTTTCAGGACGCAGACGGGGGGTGGAGGCTGCTCTCTTCTCTGGGCTTAATGAAGCCCCTTCGGTGCTCTGGTCCACTGCCTGCAGCACTGAGCCAGTCAACGCCTCTTTCTGAATCCAAACGGAGAACGCTCTTGTAGTCGTCCAACAAAGTCTGCCCTTTCACAGGGTTACCCACCATGTCAAGACCTTGCTTGGGTTTCCCTTTCCTCTTACCCAGCATTGTAACATTGGGAAGAGACCAGGACAGACAAAGAAGGACACTGTGGAGCACTCTCAAAACCACCTCAGTAGGATGTCATAGACAAGACTCCTCCCCCTCTTTTGTGACATCAAAACTTTATTATAATATTTGTTGTATGTTGAATTGCAAAGTGAAATATCTTAGATGTGCTCTGCACCCATTGCACTTTTGTTCCTATGATTATTGTTCTATTGTAACGATGTTGCTCTGTGCCTTGAACATTCCAGAAGGAGACTTAAGTTATGTGTTGACCTGTTTTGTAAATGTACATTGATAAGGCATGCATTTGTATAACATCAGATTGTAGCAGCAAAGCGCAGACAAACCAATGATACCAGGAGTCTGTTCAGAAGGTCCAAATCATTTATTTGTGCACAAGTCTCAAGCAAGGCAATTTCAAAATGGCTGAGCAAAGTTTTCAAGCATTACAACAACTTTTATAGACTTCTGTTCCATTCTAGGTATAGAAAAACACTTCATTGGTCCCGGTACTCTCCCGTACCTCCCGTAGCCCTTCTATTGGTCCCGGTACTGATAAGTTTCTCCAATTATGTTCCTTCTGTGGGCTTCTGTAGGCATGACACCTGCCTGCCCCCCTTCTAGTCCCAATTACAATGGTCAGTTCATCAACTTGTTACTTTCACACTTTCAAGGCTATGGGACCATTTGTGCGTGCAGAAGAGCAAGGTTCTGTAACTCATCTGTCAGCACTCCTCAATATTTCTCTGCAAATGTACTCTTTCTTATCAGTAACTTTAAAACACATCTTTTCTGTATTTTTCCATTTCTTAATTCTGCAATTCTGCTTATCTAAGCTAATTCAATATTTCTACTGAGTTCTTTCTTACAATAGCAGCATATTGGGGGATGTGCAATCCTATATGCCTCTCCACAGGCCTCATTTACAGGTCAAGCTAGCCATGCTGGCCTGCCTATGTCAGACACCGTGGGTCACAGGCCTGCACCTGCCACATTCCCCCCTTTGATTAATCTCACCCTATTACTTAATAAGGTGTGAGAATTAAATCACTTTCTGAAGAATCACATCATGATTGAAGGATTTCTACTAGGACTAGCTTTGTATAAAGCCATTATTTTAGTTGCGGTCTTCCGCTCTACTGTACTATCAATAGCACTATGAAGGGAACGCATACAACATGGGATTAAACATGGTAAGCAGAGGACAACAGCAACAAGGATTAGTACTAAGATAACGAAAGTCTTAAATCCTCCCAGCCAAGAGAAAAGGTTAGCAAACCAATTAGGAAATTTCAAGGCGTGCCAAGTCTGTACTGGCACATAAGCATGTCTTTGCATATCTTTAGCAATTTCTTCAACTACTTGACCTTTATCATCTATTTTCAAACAGCAATTAGTTAAATTCAGTTTACCACATACTCCTCCTTCAGCTGCTAGCAAATAATCAAGTGCTAAACGATTTTGGTATATGGCAGTGCGCATCTGAGTACTTTGTCTAGCTAAGAGCGTGAGAGCATGACTAGTTTCATTGGTTATTATTTCAACTACTGCTTGTAAGCGAATAATACGATTGATCATATAAATTGGGGTACGATAACCATACATACCATCATCATTCCAAGTGGCAGGTCCATAATACTCAATAATTCTTTCTGGTGGCCAATCATCACCTTGCCACTTCTCCCACTTGCCTATCTGTAAGGCCTCTCTTCTCTGTCTAGATGCTCCTTTGTGTTTGTGGGTTGTATATACAGGGTATCCTAATTGTTCTCCATGTTCAGTGTTTAACAGGAAGAAAGAAGGTCTGATGGTTCCTAAGACACATGCTCCTCCCCATTGTGGTGGGAGTTGCGCATATGCTCGGTTTCCACAGATCCAATATAGGCCAGGTGGGGCTTGCCAAGCTTGGACTTTGGCAAGGTTAGTCCATAGACCTGCAAGTTCAGGAAATCTGGCTAATGGGTTAGGAGGTTCAGGATGTCTGATTCCTGACCACCATGCTGTCTTTTTAGTCGTGGCATTATAGTACTTCTGGCTAAGACAGACCAGCTGTCCTACCTTTTGGGTGAACTGGGGTCCAGTTCTGGCAAAGCAAAGACGTCCAACGATTGAGTGCGCTAACACCCATTCACTGGTTGTCTTGTGTAATTCAGTCTGATTGTAAATCATGGAATAATTCAATTCTTGGGCTTCCCAGGGCCATTGATCTCCCATTTGGGTTCCGCCACAGAAATAACAATCTGTGATCTTAAGACTAGATACTACTGCTCCGGCTAATTCTAGAAACAAATTCTGTGAAGGGTGAGAGATCTCAAACTTATTTACATGCATAGCTTCATAAAAGGTATTATGAATATGATATTTAGATGACTTATGGGCTTGAGTATTCAATCTAATATATACAATGGTCCCTGGATCTGTTCCCCCTCCAGCAATACGTAAACCAAACTTATATCCTTGTTTCCATGCATGAGGATTATGTACACGCAAATGTAAGGGGTTACAAGCATCTTTCTGACATTTATCATTCGTGGTTGGCTTGGTTAGAGTAGCCATCCGTTTATCTATTTTCTCATCAGTTATACCAGTGTTCCAGGTAGCATAAAAAACACATTCCCAATACGGGCAATAGTAGTCTGCCGCTGTAGCAGTACTATACCCTGGTTCCTTTTTACCTGTACACTTCCTCCATCCTGTGGCTCCTTCTGGACACATATACTTATGGTCATTCCGATACGCTTTCTCCCATGTACCACAGGTGGACTGACTATCTCTATTAATAGCATTACATGCATCAAAATTCAAAACAGCAGGTTTAGTAATGTCCTTAAGTGGTGGTGTAGCAGCTAATATAGGTCCATCTGCATCCTTCCATCTTATTTCCAACGTGTAATAGGATGGATTCTGATGCGGATTATAGCATGCTTTAATTTTGCCATGAGTGCAAACATTTAGTTCAGTGGTGTTATAGATACACCGAGTTATTGTTCCCTTGCAGGTATAGTAAGAATGGTAAAGCAAAGTCTGAGTTACTTTCAGTCCAGTTCTAGTAGAAGTAATGCAAGCGGTGCATGGAGGTAGAGCATAAGTCTGTTCAAAACCTCCGAAGAAGGCAACCAAGGCAAAGCAGAAGCAAAGATACATGTTGATGTTGATTGGAGTTCTTCTGAATCCTCAGCTTGCTGATCTTGATCACGACGGTCTACTATTCTTCGTCCCGTTTGCTAATGAAGCAATTTAACGGGTGCTGAGTGTTGATTGAAGATCCTCAAGGTGTCCAGCACACATTGACCAACTTAGCAATTCAGTTGGCTTGTGAAGTCTGGCTTAGTCAATGTAGTCTCAAAGTAGTGTGTCAAATCACACATGCAAATTGGGTTCGTTGAAACAAAACTGTTGCTGCATGGAAAACAGCAATCCTCTTCGAAAGACTTGGCTACTGCAAAGCACTTGTGATGAAGTGTCTATGCTGCTGGTTGCCGTCTCAGAGTAACTCGCAAGGGTACATCAGGGTGCTGCTCTGCTGTCCACCGCTCTGGTTCAGGATCGGCGGCGGGCTTGACTCGGCTGTGGTGGATCCAGGCGTCGATCTCGGCTACCTTTACTGCAGTTGGGGTAGACAGGATGACGGTGTACGGTCCCTTCCAATGGGGTTCCAACGGTATCTTCTTCCAATCTTTGATCCACACCGAAGTTCCAGGCTGGTAGGGATGCAAGGGTTCCGTCAAGTTGATAGGCAACTGGTCTTGGATCCACGTATGGAGAGTCTGCAGAACAAAACTAAGAGCTAGGAGTTCTTGTCTGGTTACTTCTGAACCAATCTGGGCTAGATTTCCTTTGACTCCCTGCACTATTGGTGGGGGTTTACCATACAAAACTTCAAAAGGGGAAAATCCTGTTGACTTTACAGGGGCTGAGCGTATTCTGAGTAAAGCTATGGGGAGCACTTGGGGCCATTTCAAGTGTGTCTCCTGACAAAGCTTAGATATTTGGGCTTTCAATGTACGATTCATTCGCTCAACTTTCCCTGAACTCTGGGGTCTGTATGCAGTGTGGAGCTTCCACTGTATCTGCAAAGCTTTTGCTAACTGCTGAGTAACTTGAGAGACAAATGAGGGTCCATTGTCTGACCCTATTACTGCTGGGATTCCAAATCTGGGGACAATCTCTCTCATTAAGGCTTTGGTAACTTCTCGGGCTTTCTCAGTTCTGGTTGGGAAGGCTTCTACCCACCCGGAGAAAGTACAAACTAATACTAGTAGGTAATGGTATCCATTAGCTTTTGGCATTTCGGTGAAATCAACTTGGAGGTTGTGCATGGGGGTCACACCTCTTGACTGAACTCGGGGTGCTGTAATGAGGCCTTGCTTGGCATTATTCTTGGCACAGATCTGACATTGTCGTGCTACTGAGGCTGATATGGTTGTCATCAGAGGAATGTAGAAATGTGGTCTGAGTGCTTTCTCCATAGCACTCTTTCCATAGTGGGTAGCTTCGTGGAAAGCTTTGACAAAGGATGGTCCTAACAGTTCAGGAATTACTATTCTTCCCGGAGGTTGACTGCCCTCTTCTGGTGGCAGCTCAATCCATCCGTCTTTCAATACTCCATTTTCTTTGTCACAATAGTAATCCAATTCTTTGGTGGTATATCGTGGGGTCCATAGATTCAAAGGTACTGGAAACAATGCTGCTTGCATTGGCATAGCTTGTGGGGCAATTTGTCCTGTCATAGCTGCTTGTCGTGCTGAGGCATCTGCGAATCTATTCCCTCGAGCAACTTCTCCTTTTCCTGCTTGATGTCCTCTACAATGCATGACAGCTACACGTGTTGGGGCCCAGACTGCATCAAGTAACATCAATATCTCGGGACCATATTTGACTGATTTTCCTCCGGATGTGATGAGTCCTCTTTCTTTGTAGAGAGCTCCATGGGCATGCAAGGTAGTGAAAGCATATTTGGAATCTGTATATACATTCAGCACAAGTTTTTCTCCTAACAACAATGCTCTGGTGAGTGCTATCAATTCGGCTTTCTGGGCTGATGTGCCTGAGGCTAGGGCTGATGATTCAACTACTTCATGTTGAGTGACGACTGCATATCCGGCACAGCGTCGTCCGTCAAGGATGAGACTGCTCCCATCAACATAATAGATCTGGTCAGGATTGTCTATGGGCACATCTGTTAGGTCAGGTCGACTAGAGAACACAGTTTCCATGACTTCGATACAGTCATGTTCTGGGAGTTCTTCACTGATGGGTATCAAGGTAGCTGGATTCAAGGCATGGCTCACTTCAAGTTGTATCTGTGGATTTTCACATAACATGCTCTGGTACTTCAACATTCGGGAATTGGTGAGCCAATAATTTGCTTTCTGTTCCATAAGGGCAAGGACTGCATGTGGCACAGTGACTCGTATGTTCTGTCCTAGTGTGAGTTTGTCTGCCTCACTCACTAGTAGTGCTGTAGCTGCAACTGCTCTCAAGCAGGGTGGCCATCCTTTGGCCACAGGGTCCAATTGTTTCGATAGGTAGGCTACAGGTCGTTCCCAATTCCCTAATTTCTGAGTCAACATGCCTAAGGCATTTCCCTGTGCTTCATGTACAAACAAGTGGAAAGGTTTGTGGACATCTGGTAGTCCAAGTGCTGGTGATGACATCAATTCTTCTTTTAACTTCTGGAAGGCTGTATCCTGCTCAAGTCCCCACTCCAGTGGTGACTTCTCTTCTCCTTTTGTGGCTTCATACAGTGGTTTGGCAATTTGGGCAAAGTTGGGTATCCAGATTCGGCAATATCCTGCTGCTCCCAGAAAGGCTCTGACTTGCTTTCTGGTTGTTGGAGTTGGAATTCTGCATACTGCTTCTTTTCTTTCTCTGCCTAATCTTCTGCTTCCTTGGGTAATACGAAAACCCAAGTATTTCACTTCTGTTTGGCATAGTTGTGCTTTGGCTCTGGAAACTTTATATCCAGCTTCATTTAGTAACTGCAAGAGATCTTTGGTGGCTAATATACATTCTCTTTCTGATACGGCAGCTATCAACAGATCATCCACGTACTGGAGAAGTACTCTCTTCCCCGTAGCTACTGGATAGCTTGAAAGGTCTTGATTTAGTGCAGCACTAAAGATGGTAGGTGAATTTTTGAATCCTTGGGGTAATCTTGTCCAGGTGAGTTGGCCCCCTCTTCCAGAGATGGGGTCCTGCCATTCGAATGCAAACAATATTTGGCTTACAGGGGCTAATCTTATGCAAAAGAATGCATCTTTCAAATCCAGTACAGTGAAATGGGTAGCTTCAGCGGGTATCAATCCTAGTAGAGTGTAAGGATTGGGTACAACTGGGTGTATAGTTTCAACTGCATCATTTACTCTTCTCAAATCTTGCACTGGGCGATAATCATCTGTCTCAGGTTTCTTCACTGGCAAAAGTGGGGTATTCCATGGAGATTGACATACTTTTAGTAGGCCATACTCAAGCAATCTCTGTAGGTGGCGATGAATGCCTTCAATTGCGGCTCTTGGGAGAGGGTACTGTTTGACGTGCACTGGTGTAGCGCTAGGCTTGAGGGTTACAATCACTGGTGCTATATGCTTGGCTAGGCCTGGGGGACTGCCTTCTGCCCACACTTCAAGTGGTGCATGAATGTTCTTTAAAGTTTGTTCAAAATAGGTATCTTGAATCGAATCATCAATGTAGTATCTCCACTCTTCTTCTCGGGGTACTGTCAGCAGCATTACTCCTGCTGGTTTGGCTTGGGAATTCACTGTCATTTGCATTTCTCCTTGCTCAGAGAAAGATATTTGGGCTTGAAGCTTGGCTAGCATATCTCGTCCCAGTAGGGGTACTGGACATTCGGGCATGTAAAGGAATTGATGCGTTACTTGCTGTCCTCCTAGACTGCATATTCGGTTTTGTAGAAAAGACTTTGTGGCTTTGGCACCAGTTGCTCCTATAATGGTGACTGCTTTCTTGGTGAATGGGGCTATCTTTTTGTCTATTACTGAATGTTCTGCTCCAGTATCAACCATAAAGTTCATAAATTGGTCTCCTATTTGTATTTCGACCATAGGCTCCTGGAGACCTAAAGCAAACTTGGAGCCCGGTCTGTCCTAATCCACGTCATCCTCATCATGGGCCTGTGTGGCCAATGCTTGGATGGCTCCTCCTCCCCTCTCTCTCTGGAATTGTTCTCGATTGGCTCCTCCTCGGCCTCGGGGACGGCCTCGTCTTTCTTCTCGCCACTGATGATCGTATTCGTCATCTTGCTGGGCGTCTTCGAGTTGCGGGCAAGTATCTCTCCAATGTCCTTCTTCTTTGCAATAGGCGCATTGGTTCACGCCTAGTCTCTGGGTCCGGCCTCCGCCTTGACCCCGCCCTCTTCCTCTGCTCCTTCGATTAGGGACACCTCCCCTTTTCTTTTCAACTATGGCCGCAGCCAAAAAATCAGCTTTCTTCTTCATCTTTCTATCACATTCTCTCTGTCTTTCAGTATCACGATTCACATACACTTTATGAGCGACTTCCAATAACTGTGTTGCATTCATGCCCGCAAACCCTTCTAATTTCTGTAATTTACGTCTAATGTCTGGTTGAGACTGGTTTACAAAAGCAGAATTCACCATGCATAAACTTCCTGGTGCCTCGGGATCATAGGGAGTATACATTCTATAAGCTTCAGTTAATCTTTCATAATAATCTGCTGGGCTCTCATCTATTCCTTGGATAACTCCTGCGACTTTGGAAAGGTTCATAGCTTTTTGGCCTCCCCTTTTCAGGCCTTGTAAAAAGCCTTGGCGAAAACGGGCTAGGGCTGTGGATCCTTCATCTGTATTTGGATCCCATTGGGGGTCTTCATTCGGGAATTCTCTCTGAGCTGCTTCTCTACGATCTATTATATTCTGCCCCTGCGCCGGAGCGGCAGGGTTTTCTGCCATCCATTCAATAGCTGCTTTTCTAATTCTCGCTCGTTCTTCTGTAGTGAATAGAGTGGTCAGGAGCTGACGGCAATCTGGCCAAGTGGGTTGGTGAGTTTCCATAATACTAGTTACTAATTCTGTCAGCTCCTGGGGCTTGCTAGTATAGGAGGCATAATGCGACCTCCAATTTAATAAATCAGTTGTAGAGAAGGGGATATACACATAAGTTAGGGGTCCCGCTACCACTTCATCATTATCATTCTTTACGGGCACCCCCGGGACCTGCCTTAAGGGAAACAGTTTGGCTGTCGTCCCAGGCGTCATTTGGGTCTGGGATCTAAGGGCTATTGTCGTTGTCTTTGCAGGAGTTGCTTTCTTTTTCTCAACTGGTTTTGCTTTGGGTTTTTCTTTCACTGGCTTGCTAGTGCTAGCGCTGGCTTTCTCAATTATTTGTACACTGTCCTCTTCTTCTTCTTCTGGGGGATTCCTTCCTACTTCTTCTTCTAGCTCCGCTTCTGGCTCACCTTTTACATCCTCCTCTTCTCTTCCCGCTAATTCTGTCTCTTCCTCTCCTCCAGGAGGAGGGGGGTCAGGGGTTGGGTCTCGCCTCGGCTCCGGCGGTCTCTGGGGATCTGGGGCAGGACGCCGCCGGGCTATTCTTACTGGACCTGGGGTTCGGGGCTGCCTGAGGACTACTTCTGGGGAATCGGGATCTGCCAAGATGGGTTTCTTCTTGGCTTTCTTATCCTGTTCGTTCATTCTAGGCTGTTCCTTTTTCTGTCTAGAATCTGTTTTAGCTAACATTATTCTGCACTGTTCCTCATAACAGCGCTGCGCCCAGGAGGGCGGATCTTCACAAATACTTAACCAGGAATCTATATAGGGGTACTGATCGGGGTGCGCTACCCGCACTCTACGGTGTATTGACTGAATAATCTCTACGGTGAACGTTCCCTCTCGGGGCCAGATGGGATCTAGATCGGGCCACTCCCTAGTACACAAAATCTGCAAACGGGCTGCTGTCATTTTAATACCATAATCTCCTGAATATCCCTCTTTAAAATGTGCGATCATACATTCTAATGGAGTGTTCCTAGTAGACTCCGCCCCTCCCATTTCGATGTGTGCGCGCAACAACAGACAGAAGGGAAAAGGTGGGCGGACCGTGGGTAAGGGGTCCTCACGGCCCTGGAAACGTATAGGGAATACAAATAACAAGACAAGACGACAATCGCTTCCCCCTTTTCGCGACCTGAACGCGGTCGCCCGGTCAGGAAATGCGCTAATCAGGGGTCCGCCTTCACTTGGTCCGTGCTGCCAGACCTCTCAATCACACTTCATTCACACAATCATGCTAGCAACGTATTCCCAGAATGCATTCGTTTCTATCTGTTCTGACTAGTCTTTTCCCAAATTACAAAAAGGATGAGGGTTTCACCCAGCGCATTCCCATGCCAGGCTACTCGGCTCTTCCTTGAGAGTTGATCAAGCTCTCTTACCAATTCCCAATATCTCGAGATTACAAATTCCAAATTCCAAGTTCCAATGGCAGTACTGCTCTTTCTATTTCTGTCTAGACCCAAAATCAAAACTATACTCACCGGATCCGGTCCTCAAACTTCCCAAGCAGGCGCATGAGTTGGACCTCGGACTCCCCTCACTCGGGTTCGAGGCGTTGACTCCAGCCGGGCTCGTCACCCGCCGAGGTCCGACCAGCTCCCTCCGATACAAGGGACCGGTGGCGCCAGGGAGCGGCCCTCGTCGGAAGGGCGCGATCCCGGCAGGACCAAGCCTATAGAGGCGGAAAGTCGTGGTATATTGCCCTATATACACTTTGATTCCACAACTTCCCGGCCAACGCACCAAGGAATATGTAGCAGCAAAGCGCAGACAAACCAATGATACCAGGAGTCTGTTCAGAAGGTCCAAATCATTTATTTGTGCACAAGTCTCAAGCAAGGCAATTTCAAAATGGCTGAGCAAAGTTTTCAAGCATTACAACAACTTTTATAGACTTCTGTTCCATTCTAGGTATAGAAAAACACTTCATTGGTCCCGGTACTCTCCCGTACCTCCCGTAGCCCTTCTATTGGTCCCGGTACTGATAAGTTTCTCCAATTATGTTCCTTCTGTGGGCTTCTGTAGGCATGACACCTGCCTGCCCCCCTTCTAGTCCCAATTACAATGGTCAGTTCATCAACTTGTTACTTTCACACTTTCAAGGCTATGGGACCATTTGTGCGTGCAGAAGAGCAAGGTTCTGTAACTCATCTGTCAGCACTCCTCAATATTTCTCTGCAAATGTACTCTTTCTTATCAGTAACTTTAAAACACATCTTTTCTGTATTTTTCCATTTCTTAATTCTGCAATTCTGCTTATCTAAGCTAATTCAATATTTCTACTGAGTTCTTTCTTACAATAGCAGCATATTGGGGGATGTGCAATCCTATATGCCTCTCCACAGGCCTCATTTACAGGTCAAGCTAGCCATGCTGGCCTGCCTATGTCAGACACCGTGGGTCACAGGCCTGCACCTGCCACAAGATATGACAGACACAGTGGATCCCTTTATAGCAAGAGGATAAAATCAAAATAGACATAACTATGTCTTATATCTGAACAAATAGGAGTGATCTATATGGAGCGGTGGGTATACTCCTAAACAAAGGCATGGGGAGGGGTGACCTGCACGGAGCGGCAACTGCCGCTTTGTTGGGCAGACTAGATGGACCATGCTGGTTTTTATCTGCCGTCATATACTATGTTACTATTTTAGAACATTTTACAAGACGTGATATGCGTTAAGATGTGTCTGGTCAGGTTTAAGTAAAGCTATGGGACGCTATCTCTTGAGACATCTTTAAATATAATTGAATTGTTTTCCATAGGTGTGTCTGTGGTTTAGCCTTGACAAGTGCTTGAAATAACAGTTTCCCACGATGCATGACGCCGTTGCAGACTTTTTACTTGGAAATCCATTTCTAGGTGGATGCAAAGATAGTATTTATCAATAAGAAATAAGTAGCATGGCTCAGAACGGTATGCCTAATGCCACTCATGTTAATCTTGAGCCCTTCCAAAAAATCAGTTCTGCCTATGCCACTGGGACGGAGTATCAAGAGGGTTAAAAGATCCCTCTTTTTCCCTAACAGAGTTGCCAAGTTTCACAGTTCCAGGACTGAGATTTTAAGCCAGTCCTGGATCTTCTGCACTGAGTCCAATAGGTAACATTAGGGACTGCAAATACCATGGTGCACTGCAATGCAAGTTTAAAACCAGAACTGGCAAAAAATCTCATTCCTGGAACTGGGCAACTCTGCCAACATTTGACCCAAAGTGAGTGAGTCAGAAGCGCCGCTGCTTCAGAGATAAAGGTGCGCTGTGGGGATGCGCTTAGGGAACACCGAATGGGAAAGCAGCCTCTGAGCGAAGACTGCTTCTGCCCTGCTACTACCACTACTACTGAGCATCTGTATAGCGCTATGAGACGTACGCAGCCCTGCACAGACACATGTAAAAGACGGTCCCTGCTCATCAGAGCTTACAAGCTAGTCAAGCTGTAGACATGGGATACATACATCTAGGGGGAATGGTAAGGGAACACGGGGAGACCAGGTGTGTCAAGATCCAAAGGCGACAGCGAAGAGGTGAGTTTTCAGCCTGGATTTGAAAAGGGTCAGAGAAGGTGCCTGGTGCACAGACACAGGTAGTTTGTTCCAGGCTTAAAGAGCAGCAAGGTGGAAGGATCGAAGTCTGGAGTTAGCAGTAGAAGAGAAGGGCACAGATAGAAGTAGTTCACTAGAAGAGCGGAGTTCCTGAGGAGGGGTGTAGGGAGAGATAAGAGAGGAAACGTAGTGAGGAGCTGCAGAGTGAATGCACTTATATGTTAACAGGAGAAGTTTGAACTGGATGCTTTAAGGGATAGTGAGCCAATGAAGAGACTTGAGAAGAGGAGTAATATGAGCATGTCAAGGCTGGTGGAAGATTTGCTGCGCAGCAGTGTTTTGAACAGATTGAAGGGGACAGAGATGATTCAGAGGCAGAGACAGATGATTCAGAGGGGAGCCAGGCCTGACCACTCAAACCTTTCAAACTAGGAAAATCGCTGATAACAGAGGTCGGATACCTGTATTGAATCTAGAGGAATCTGCTCTCTGCCAACTGTCACCTTCAATGTAACTACGGGGCCCTTCTTCTGATGTGACACTTTGAAAGCTGAATTCTGGAAAAATGTTGTTCCTCACGGAGAGCTGGCTGAACCGTTGGACAGACTAGAGAGTCACCTGTGGCCGCTGTTTCTGCGAGATGGCAAAAAGCAGCTTCAAGCAAAGGAAAGCAATAGGGCCTGATAGCTATGCAAACTCACCATCAGCAAATACATTTACCTGCAGGAAAGGGGTGGGGGTGGGGGAGGAGGAACAACTTCCAAATAGCCCATTTACCTGGCTCAATAGCTTTTGGAAATTCTCTTCAATACGTGTGTGTGTGTATTCTGAGTTGCCAAAGTACCCAGTTCCAGGAGTGAGGTTTTTTGCCAATTCTGGGTTCAAATTTGCCTTGCAGTGCAGTATGGAATTCAGAGTCCCTGACTGTACCCATTTAAATCGATGCTGCAGGTCCCATAATGCATCAGGATGAGATTGTCAGAAATCCAGGAATGGCTTAAAATCTCACTCCTGGAACTGGGTAACTTGATGACTGGTGTATTATATATATATATATACACACAACAACAAAAAAAAGATGTCTGTGCAACTTAGGCGTAGTAATTTCTGAGAAAAAAAAAACAAAATATGACCTGGAAAGGATTAATGGTACTGTTCACTAATATTTGGTTGCACAGCCCTTGGCAGTGATGACGCCCTCCAAACATTTCTTGTAGCCATCTATAAGTTTCGTACATTTGTCTACTGGTAGTTTCTCCCACTCTTCAACTGTGATTTATTCCAGTTCATGAATGTTTCCAGGATTCCTTTTACCAATGGCAGATTTCAGCTCTTTCCAAAGGTTCTCAACTGGATTCAGATCAGGACTCATTGCTGGCCAGTTAAGAGTCCATTTGCTCCTTTTTAACCATTCTTTTCTACTTTTGGATGTATGATTTGGGTCATTGTCCTGCTGGAGGACCCATGACCTTTGATCCAGACCTAGCTTTCTGACACTAGGAAAAACATTTCACTCCAAAATACCTGTTGTAGTCCTCTGACTTCATGATTCCTTTAATACGTAAAAGGCCACCAGTTCCTGAGGCAGCAAAACAGCCCCCTAACTGTAGGAAGGGAGTTTTTTTCCTTATAAGCTTCATTTCTTCGCCTGTAAATGTATCGCTGGTCTGCATTGCCAAAGAGCTCAAGTTTGGTTTCACTGTCCACAGAACATTTTCCCAGAAGGATTGTGGTTTCTCAAGGCGAGTTTGGCCAAAGATCAGGCGTGCCTTTTTATGTCTGTCTTTGAGCAGTGGAGTCCTCTGTGGCCTTTGCCCATGAAGTCCTTTGTTTAGTGTGCAGCATATGGTGCAGGTTGAAACCACCACTCCAGATTGCTCCAGGTCAGCCTTAAGCTCTTTGGATGTTGTATGTGGTGTTTTTTCAACAGTTCACACTAACCTTCAAAGACTTCTTGGATTAATTTTTCTCTTCCCACCACGTCCTGGGAGGTTCCTAACAGTTCCCCATGAGCAGAAAACTTCTTAATAACATTGCAAACTATAGACACAGGAATCCCAAGGTCTTTGGAGATGGCCTTGTACCCCTTTGAAGTTTGATGTTTGGTGATAATGGCATTTCTCAGGCAGCTCTCTTGTCTTCACCATTGTTAAAATGGAACAGGGAGTGAATGTGGCCATTTTAAACATTAGAGCCATCATTCATTGGCTGATCCAAGTCATCTGAGTACTGACAATTGATCACAAGTGTGTCTAATTCTACTGCAATGGGAATGTGCTTCTGCTGTTCAAACTGATTTGAATTGTTTATAAGGGTGCCAGTAATCATGTCCTAATCTAACTATGAAATGTGTATGTCTAATTTTTGTCGGAATCGTTGCCTTGAAGATGTAACACCCTCTCGTAGCAACTATATTCCTTTTATTCTTTATTAAAACGGGGGTCAACCCCAGAAACAATCCTTGAAGATAATTAAATCAAAAAGGGTAAACCGATTTTGTTTGTGTAGACTAAACTAATTATTAGAAAAAGGTGAGGATGAACTTAGCTCTCCCAAGTTGTCTCTTCCAACTCCAAAGGTTCCGTCAGCAAATGAGTCACTGGAACTCTGGGTAAGCCTCCTCCTCACCACTTAGATAACGAAAATAGCTCCAAAATTCGCCACTTATTCAAAAGTATTTGAGAAATAACCCAACGTTGTGTTTCGGGCTCCCGATTCTCACAGCCCTTCTTCAAAATTCCATTGCGAATGTGAATTACACTGCTCGCTCATACTCTTTAAATTAGTCAAAAAAATGTGACATCACAAATCGGTCAACCTACCAAAACCTCTGATAGAAGGACTCCCCCGGGTCAAAGAACACTCCACCAATCTAAAGAGGAATTCAAACCCTCCGGCATTAGAGAGTTTAGGTGGAAGATCCAAAATTGTTCACAGTATAAAAGATGTGCGCCCCGATCCCCTCCTCAAGGTTGGACAGGAACATGATCTAGAACACGCCATTTCAAATCCCGAAAATTATGGTGAAAATCCCAACAATGTTGAACAACTGGAGCTGACAATACTTTTGTGGTAATATGAGAATGATGTTCTTGCAGCCTCTGTTTAATACTGTGAATAGTTTTGCCAATGTAAAATTTATTGCACGGGCAGATCAACAAATATACAACAAAGATAGATTGACAGGTTGTATAAAAATGACTATAAAATTTTTGATGGGTTGTAGGATGTTCCCAAAACAAGCCTTGCAGTGTGGTAGCACAAAAGTCACAGTGTTGGCATGGGAAATGCCCCTTTGCTGACAATGGAGGCGTACGCTCAGTAGTATGAACCACCCAATCTGCGATGTTACAGCTCCTTTTAAAGGCTATCATAAGTGGCCTATCACGGCTAGAATGCATCGATAGTTCAGACCAATGTTTCCTCAAAATGGATACTACCTCAGTAGCTTGTGGTAGGAATGGAAGTACCCCTACAAAAGGAGCTGGATCCTGTTCCCCTCAACTACTGGCATCAGGCTCATTCCACCATTCAGCATGTTTTATATGGTAGTTAGTAAGTTCCCTTATAGACCATGGTATGGTAATAATCATGTCCTGGCAGTGGCCTAATTTTTATACTATTTCCTATTATTTTCCTGTATTAATTGGCCTTGTTTTATTTGATTATTTTATGTTTCAATATGTGTGCCTATATAGTCCAAAGCCATTTCACTGGCCACATTTTTTAGGAGATATTGGACATTAAGGGATTGAACTGCAAGGGTGCCAATAATGTTGAGCACAACTGTACCTCAGGAACAGCTTCAGTTGTCGGTCCTCTGAGGAAGAGACCTACCAGCTCTACCAATTAATTGTAACTTAAATTCAGTTTGTGTTGGAAAAAGTGAGAATTTAGGAGCCAATATTTAAACACCATGGTGATCAGCCACGGGATATTCCATTGCAGCACCTGGATCATGTGGGCATTTCTCCGAATAGTGATGATTTTCAGCCGTTATAACTTAGGCCAGCCATTTCTGCGGCCAAAGCTATCAGAATAACTTAGCCAGACTGCGGCTGAGAATCTCCCCTATCCAGGTAAGGTCCTGCTAATCTGGACAGTGGCCGCACCACCCTCACTCTGTCCACAGAAAAGAGGCTGGTTCCATGCTAAAGTGCTGCATTTAAAGTATTTCAATGACGGAGAGATTTCAGCTGTTGCTCCTCTGTGGAGGGGGCGATTTATCCAGCGTGTGCAGCTTGCCGGCTTCCTCGGGGCAGCTCCACCTACGTCATCGAGGGCCCTTATTTAAGATCCTGGTGTCTCAGAGCTGTTGGGAGAGATTTCAGCTGTTGCTCCTCTGTGGAGGGGGCGATTTATCCAGCGTGTGCAGCTTGCCGGCTTCCTCGGGGCAGCTCCACCTACGTCATCGAGGGCCCTTATTTAAGATCCTGGTGTCTCAGAGCTGTTGGGAGAGATTTCAGCTGTTGCTCCTCTGTGGAGGGGGCGATTTATCCAGCGTGTGCAGCTTGCCGGCTTCCTCGGGGCAGCTCCACCTACGTCATCGAGGGCCCTTATTTAAGATCCTGGTGTCTCAGAGCTGTTGGGAGAGATTTCAGCTGTTGCTCCTCTGTGGAGGGGGCGATTTATCCAGCGTGTGCAGCTTGCCGGCTTCCTCGGGGCAGCTCCACCTACGTCATCGAGGGCCCTTATTTAAGATCCTGGTGTCTCAGAGCTGTTGGGAGAGATTTCGGCTGTTGCTCCTCTGTGGAGGGGGCGATTTATCCAGCGTGTGCAGCTTGCCGGCTTCCTCGGGGCAGCTCCACCTACGTCATCGAAGGCCCCCCTGCTCTTTTCCTTCATTGGATATAAATTGCGGCGTTGTTTTCTTGGCGTCAGCCTGGGCGTCAGCAGTGGGCGTATCCTAAGGGGCGTATCAGAAGGGGCAGACCACGCCCCTTGGGAGCCCCTTAGGAGCAACTTAGGAGGCTGTGCTGCTGTGTATCATGCCAGGAGGCAAGAGAAAGAAAAAGATCCCCCCCGCAGAAAAGACCGCAGAAAAGATCGCGGGCCCCATGGACCGGCACGTTGTATCAACGCCGTTGGCAGTTCCTCCAGGTACTGTCTCTTCTCTTCCCTCTTTAGAGGGCGCTAGCCTTAGTTCGGTGGAGCGTACTCCGCCTTTGCCTCCGGGTTTTTTGGAACTCTCAGGACTGCCTTCTCCCTCCGTAGAATCATCAGAGATTGGTCCACTACCTAAAGTAGTCGATTGGAAGGAGCCTGTTGCCCCTGTTAGTTCTCCTGCTGGGACTTCAATCTCCCTGATAGATATATGGCAAGTAGTTAAAAGAACTGAGTCTCTTCTTATGGAGACGGTCCCTTCATTATGCCAATTTACCAGGGATACTTATTGTAAGTTCCAGGCAGTTGACCGGCGAGTGGATAATTTATCCTCCAATTGTCTACAATTAGATACTCAGGTTAAAGCATTATTATCCTGGCAGTCAGATAGTGTCAGGGATAGTTTGGTTTATTCCCAGAAGCTTGAAAGTCTGGAAAATATGCATAGATCTAAAAATCTTCGGGTGTTAAACTTTCCCTGTATATCTTTATTATCACCTTTAATTCTTTTTAGAAAATATCTTAAGGATATATTGCAAATTACTAATGCAGACACTTTATCTTTCCCAAAATGTTATTACCTTCCTTCCAAGGTGGTTAAACCCAACGGCGATGATTTAGTTGTCTCTGAAGAACCTGTGGTCTTTGATTTGACCGCTTTTTTAGAGGACACTCAGGATAATATCTCCACGCGGGCTACATTACTTGTTACTTTGTCCTCAGAGGAAGAGAAAGTTTCTATCTTAAAGGCCCACTTTAGGAAAAAAGATGTCTTATATTGTGCTGGGAAGGTTTCAATGTTTCCTGACGTGTGTCGTGCGACCCAGTTTCGTCGGAAGTCCTTTCTTTCCTATAGAGATAGAATCGTCGCTGTTGGGGCCACCTTTTTTCTCCGCTATCCTTGCAAATGTATTATTACCATAGATCAAAATAAATTTGTATTTTTGCTATCTACTGATCTGGAAAGATGGCTCTTGGAGAAGGAAAGGCAGGTACAGAGGGTTTCTTCTTCTTCTTCTCTGTCTGATGCCTAATTACCACCGGAAGTGAAATCCAGGCTAGTTTAATGTTAATCAGGCACTTCGTTGTGTCTGATTTGTTTTCTTGTGAATTTGTTTTCTTTAATTGAATACTCCCCGTGATGTGGTCTGTTGTACTTGGGAATCTTTTTTTCGTTTAAAATTGTTTTTCTTGATTTTTATTATGTTTCTTTTTCTGATCTGTATTGTCAGAATGTTAAAAATTTTCAATAAAAATAATATTTAAAAAAAAAAAAGTATTTCAATGACATTTTTATACTACCTATGCCACTAAATAATCTCACGATGCCTTCATCTGTAACCTCCATGGTTAAGCCCATGAATCAGTTTGCTGGCACAATTTCATAATGAGCTATTTTTTTGCCCAGAATTTTAACTTCTGTAACTTCTGGAAAGGGGGAAAACGTAGCACGTTTTTTTCTCTGGAATTATTTTCCTTTCCTGAAGGTGCAGGCTGTTCAAGCCCTACTCATAAAATGGGCTGCCAGCGGACTCACTTGGGAGATGTGTGCAGTATTTTCACCTGTAACACAGATCTCTGGCCATTAGCATTTTGGCTACTGTTCCTGTGACTCACTGGACTGATTTCTGTGAGAGTCCAGCCTGGGCCAACGACTGTTCCAGCTATGGAAATTAGAGTATTTGGTTGACAGTGTCTCTTATTACAGAAGAGTATTACTGCATGTGCAGAAGTACTTTTATTATTATATGTACTGGATTTAGCAAAATTGCATTTTTTAATACTGAAAAACCTCTGTGGAGAAAGGCTTCTCCCATTATTCATGAGGCATTTATAGGAAACTCTGGAAGCTGATACAGGCCAACCCGCCCATCCATTCTGCCAAGGCAGTCCTCTTCACACTATTCTGTAATTCTAAGCTATAAGCCTTAAATTGCGTGCTCCTGTACACAGCCCTTCGGGTTAGGCAGGAGACTATACATGGCAGGCAGAAGTAAGAAGAAAGCTCGCGCATTTTAATTCCCTGATGACAGCCAGATGGGAAGAACATAGAGAGATAGCGTGATGACTTCCTTGAGATATTAAGCTTTTTGTCCCACATGTGCCTTTGTTTCTGGACAGACCATTGTGTCTCAGCACAGAGAGACCCTTTTCCTGAACCAGCTGCCCCAGGCTTGTGATGTCTTGGCAAGATGTCCGTTAGTGATATAGCGGAAGGGCTACCGGGTAAGGTTTGCCTCTCTGCGGATGATACCAAAATCTGCAATAGAGGAGATACCCAGGAAGGTGTAGGTAACATGAGGAGGGATCTAGCTAAGCTTGAAGAATGGTCTAGAATTTGGCAGCTGGGATTTAATGTTAAAAAATGCAAGGTCATGCATTTGGGCTGCAGCAATCCAAGGGAGCAACACAGTATAGGGAGTGAAGTACTTTTGTCCACTAAAGAAGAGCGGGACCTAGGCGTGGTTGTGTCTGATGATCTAAAAGTAGCTAAACAGGTAGAAAAGGCGACTGCAAAAGCTAGAAGGATGCTTGGGTGCATAGGGGGAGGAATGGCTAGCAGAAGAAAGGAGGTGATAGTGCCTCTGTATAAGTCTTTGGTGCGACTTCATTTGGAGTATAGTGTGCAATTCTGGCTACTGCACCTTCAAAAGGATATAAACAGGCTGGAGTCAGTACAGAGGGTGGCTACTAAAATGGTTATTTATTTATTTTATTTTGTTACAATTTCTATACCGCGATTTCCAAAGATCAATTGCGGTTTACAAATAACAATAGTTTGAGTAGTTCATAAACAGGTACATACTCATATACATAGTTAGTTGTCTTCATTATAAAGCATAAGAGGACAGACTTAAGGATCTTAATATTTACACCTTAGAGGAAAGGCGGGATAGAGGTGATATGATTGAGATGTTTAAATACCTCCGTGGCATAAATGCACAGGAGGAGAGCCTCTTTTGATTGAAAGCAAGTTCTGCTACGAGGGGACATGGGATGAGGGTGAAGGGAGATAGATTCAGGAGTGATACGCGGAAATATTTCTTTATGGAAAGAGTGGTGGATCCGTGGAATAGTCTCCCAGTGGAGGTGGTAGAGATGAGGACAGTAACTGAATTCAAAAAAGCATGGGACCAACACAGAGGATCTCTAAAGGTAAAAAGGGGACTGTTGTAGTTGTTGATATGGAAGGACAGACTAAATAAGCCATGTGGTCTTTTTCTGTCGTCATGTTTCTAAGATTTGGCTCCTGCTGCTCAATGTCCCATGCAAGAATCCAACCCCTCTCTTTGCTCTTGCATTGCAGACTCCCTGGTGAAGAAGGGGCTCCCTCTGCCCCCCACACATGTCCAAGCAGAGTCCAACAGCTCAACCTCCATGTGGTTACGCTGGAAAAAGCCAGAGTTCAGCCGTGCAGAGATTACCAGTTACACTGTTCGCTGCAACCCCTGGGGGATGAAAAGCGCCTCACTAGTGACTTACTATGCCAGGTAACACTTAGCGAAGGCGTCTGATGCGCAACAGCTACACCCAGCAATTCCAGGAGGAAGGAAATGGAGTCAGTACCCCAGGGTCTTAACTCATGAGATAGTGGCGTTAGGTCCCCATGGCAGTGTTTGCTGGCCCTCATGAAATATAGCAAGTTGTGGTACTTCCAGAAACACTAAAATTGGGGGAGGATATAGGCAAATGAGGCTCCCCCCTGATGGGATGCTTTCTTTTCATAGTACAGAGGAAGCGCTTCTCATTGGTGACTTGAAACCTTACACAAAGTATGAATTTGCCATTCGATCTGATGGTGTTGGGATCGAGGGACCTTTCGGGGGCACAGTGGAGAGAGTCACACTTCCAGACCGTGAGTAAAAATTAGATGCACCTGCCCTTCCAGGAAAGGGACTGGTCCCATGACAGAAGTGGTGTAATTTAGAGATTTCAGGGACATTTTGAGGTGATTTGTATACTGCCTGTGCAGCGACAATGTCTGTGCGTATTTTTTATGATAGCATGGCACCATTTCTCATAATGAAAACACACAGGTTCACTTTGAAAGTTGACCAATTATACAGTTCCCATGGATATTTACACCTCCTTTTTCTGTAGCTATTTCTTTCTAACCAAAATAACATATATACTTTAGAAATTACAAAGGCCATGTGTGGTGGCAACCTTCATCCTTTCTCTGGCCCCAATATGCATATTTCTACCTATGCTCAGGGTGCGCAGTTTGCAAATCTCGCCAGGTAAAGTACTGTTCCTTTTCGTCCCTCTAGTCCAGTCCCGGCACCATAGAGTTTAGAATCTCCTCCAGCAGCCTTGGAGACTGAATGACATCACAGCTCTTCTCTCTCTGGTATAAATAGGCAAGGACCGCCCCCTTCCACCAGTACTTCAGTCTCCAAACAGCTGAGGAGATTCTGGGCCTAGGGCTAGGCCCAGCACAAATAGGCAGAGCTAGGAATGTTTTCTTTGTTTTTCCTTTTCTAATTCTTGATTTTATTTATTTATTTTATTTAGCTGCATTTATATCCCGCTTTTCACCGGGTCAAAGCGGTTGGGGGATACATTTAACACGAGGGGATATGAGACACATACACTAATACTTACAGGGAACATGGGCAATGGAGGGTTAAGTGGCTTGCCCAAGACCACAAGGAGCACCTGTGGGACTAGAAACCCCAGTCCTTCCAGCCCAAGGTTGCTGTCCTCTAGTGGGATTTGAACCACCGATCTTCCGGCCTGTAGTACCTTGTCCCAACCACTAGGCCACTCCTCCCTCCCTTGATGCTTTTTGTTTGGTTGCCTTTCTAAAATAAATAGCCACTTTTTTCTTCCCTCTGGCTCCAGTCCTGCTTCCTCCTTTCTCCCTCAATTTTTCCTTTCGTGGGGGGCTGCCCCTTGGTGAGAAGGAGCAGCTTTACAGAGCAGAAGAAGTAGCCTCCCGAGCCCGCAAGCAAGGGTGAGGAGCAGGTGGAAGGCTTAGCCCCAGCCATCTCTAAGGGACAGTGAGATTGGTGGTGGGAATACCGTCGGAGCCGAAGCCACGAGCAGGCTGAGCTCCGGCGTGTGTCTGCCTCATTGCAGCACCTCAGGTTGAAGCAGGGAACTGTAAGTAGGTCTCACCGACTTTAACGGCGTTTTTTCTTTCTTTTTGAATTTTCTTTTACTTGTTTCTTGGAGGGGAGTTGAGAGGGAAGTCCCTGCCTCAGCGGGGGATCTCATAAAGGAGTTCTTTGCCCTCCGGACACTTTTTTGCTGCGCGGGAAAAGTCCCGGCGGCCATTTTGAAAACCGCGGTTTTTTTATAGTGGCTTTTTGGAAGCGTTTTAAGCCTCGTTTGCTGCAGACCTGCTATAGGCTCATCAGGCGCTTACAGAGCGTTGGCCTGTTGGGAAAAAAAAAAGAGAGAAGTTCAAAGGGAAATGAGCTATGCTGTACTTTTCCCTTATTGAAATATTGAGCAGGTGTATCTAGGCTGTTTTATGCAGGGCTCCAACCCGGAGAGAGCCCTTCCTTCCGGGGCTGGCGGTCAGGGCCAGCGGGGGGGAGGGGGAGTTCCCGGGGTGGTTTAGAGCAGTTCTTTGAGGCGGCTGCTATGCCTGCAATTCCACGCTGTCTAGTGTGCGGCAGGAGGAAACGTTCAGTGCTGGAATCAGGAGTCTGTGTCCCTTGCTCCCTAGAGGCGCAGAATATGGATGGAGAGCCGGGACAGCCCCTAGCAGACCGGAAGGCTATTCGTACAGGCGCTGAGGCACTGTTATCTCCGTCTCTAGATCCTGAGGAGCCAGTGCCGGGGCCCTCCTCGGGCAGCGGCTCCGCCGGGTCACAGGAGCAGGGACAGGCGGGGGAAGTGACCGGGATTCCGCCGAACTTCGTTGCCTTGATGCAGCAGGCTTTTGCCTTCCTTCAGCCCGCGATGTCGGCTCTTCCTCACGGACCCCAGAGTCAGAGGCGCTCGGCCTCTCTGGTCGGTTCGTGGAACGGTGCTCCGGTGGCTAAAAGGTGTAGGGCCACTTCGGAGGGTCCCGCGCCTTACCTCGCTGAAGACCTGAGCGAGGGGAATGCCAAAGAGGGACGAGTTCTCGGAAGATGAGCTGGAAGACGGAGAGTTGCCTGACTCGGAGCAGCAGTGCTGGGTAGTCAGAGTCTTTCGGTGTGAAGGGCTTCCAGCCCTGGTTTCGGAGACGCTAAAGACACTAAACCTGCCTTCCAGCGAGGAAGCAGCGGAAGAGACATTAGAAGATCCGCTGTTGCAGGCGGTGCGGACATCCCAGAGAGTGTTTCCCCTCCAAAGGGCATTTCGGAATATGATACAGGAAGAATGGGATTTGTCAGAGGTGGCCCTGAAGGGGGCTAGAGCGTTGGCTCGCCTTTATCCGCTCGGGAACCGCGATAGGGAGCTGTTTCGTTCTCCAAAGGTAGTTGCGGTGGTATCGGCGGTCACTCAGAAAACCACAATTCCCGCAGCACTGAAGGATGTTCAGGACAGGAAAGTTAGACACTCTGTTGAAGCAGGTGTTTGATGTTTGTGCGCTGTCCATGCAGACCGGCTTCGGTGGCACGTGGCTGTTTGAGGTGGTCCCAGAGGTTGCAGGAGACCATCTGGAAGGGCAGCTTGAAGATGCCACGCGACTGGAGTCGGGAACCGCGTACTTGGCAGATTTTCATTCTGATCTCCTCCGCGGCTTGGCTAAGGGGATGGTATCCGGAGTAGCAGCTCGGAGGAATTTCTGGTTGAGAACCTGGTCGGCGGACAGTTCGTCTAAGGCTCGGCTTAGCAAGTTACCCTTTTGGGGTACGCTTTTATTTGGGGAGGATCTAGATAAGTTGGTCCAGGACCTCGGGGAGTCCCAGGGAGGACGTCTCCCAGAGGACAAGCCGAAGCAGGCCCGCAGTTCTGCAGGATTCAGGGAGGTCCCAAGAGACTTTCATAGTTTTCGTTCTCCCCGTTATGGACAGTCCCAGCGGGGGAAGTTCCCGCTTAGGGGTCAGGGGTCGAGGATTCAGGGGAGCAGGCCGGGGGTACGCTCCTTTCCAGTCCTCGGCCACAAAACAGACACAATGAGATAAGGCGGGCTCAGGAGAGGGTAGTTCCCAGGGGAGGTCGGTTGCGGGAGTTTTACCCTGCCTGGGTCCGAATTAAGTCAGATTAGTAGGTCCTGGAGGTCATTCGAGAGGGGTACGTATTACAACTCCATCGACCCGTCGTAGGTTCCTTTGTCCGTTCTCCCTGCTCAGCCCTGGGCACAGGCAGGCGGTCCAGGACACGCTACAGCGGCTGCTGCAGCTTGAGGCGGTGCTGCCGGTGCCCGCGGAGCAGTGCGGTTCTGGTCGCTACTCCTTCTATTTCGTAGTGCCAAAGAAGGAGGGCACATTTCGCCCGATCCTGGCTCTGACAAGGGTGAACCGTTGTCTCCGGATTACCCATTTTCGGATAGAGACCTTGCGTTCCGTGCTGGCAGCGGTCCGGACCGGGGAGTTCCTGATGTCGTTAGATCTCACGGATGCTTACCTGCACATCCCGATTCGGCAAGAGCATCAGAAGTGGCTGAGATTTGCGGTACCCATGGGACATTTCCAATTTCAAGCGCTGCCCTTTGGGCTGGCAACGGCGCCACGGACATTTCCCAAGGTCATGGTGGTGGTGGTGGCGGCGCTCCGCAAAGAGGGAGTACTGGTGTACCCATATTTGGACGAGTGGTTGATCCGAGTGAAGTCGAGAGAGGACAGCTCGGCAGCGACGGCCCGGGTGGTCCAGATGTTCAAAGGCCTGGGCTGGGTAGTCAACTTTGCAAAGAGCAGGTTGGTACCATCGCAATCCCTGCAGTACCTTGCGGTGCGCTTCGAAACAAAGCAGGGGAAGGTGTTCCTGCCCAGGGCCCGGGCTCTAGGTCTGCGACAACTCGTCAGGTGTTTCTTTTCGAGTCCGGCTCCAACAGCATGGCAGTACCTGCAGTTGTTGGGAACAATGGCAGCCACGATAGAAGTGGTTCCGTGGGCCCGAGCGCACGTGCGGCCGTTACAGGCGGCGCTTCTCCGTCGTTGGTCGCATCAGTCGGATGTCCTATCACAGAGGTTAGTTTGCCCTCAGAATGTGCGTCACGAGCTGCGATGGTGGTTGAGAACGGAGAATATGGAAGCCGGCATGCCACTGGACCGCCGTCCTGGGGACTGCTCATGACAGACGTGAGCCTCCTGGGTTGGGGGGGGCTCATTGCGAAGGCAGGTTTGCCCAGGGTCGTTGGTCTCAGGAGGAGACGTCTCGGTCCATCGACAGGTTGGAGATGAGAGCGGTGTTTCTGGCGCTACCGGAGTTTCAGGACACTCTCGGTCGGGAGGCGGTCCGAGTCTTGTCAGACAATGCGACAACGGTGGCCTACATCAATCGGCAGGGGGGCACAGGAAGTGCTACACTGGAAGCCGAAGCGGGTCAGCTGTGGGTGTGGGCCGAACACAATCTCCAGGCTCTCGCGGCTCAACATGTGGCCAGCATAGACAATCTCAAAGCGGATTTCCTCAGTCGTCGCAGAGTAGACCCCGAGGAGTGGGTGCTACATCCGGGGGTGTTTGTTCTTCTGGTGAGGCGCTGGGGAGTTCCGGTAATGGCTCTCATGGCGAGCTTCCAGTCAGCGCAGCTAGCAAGGTTTTTCAGCAGGCGCTGGGAATGGATGTCAGAGGGGCTAGATGCATTAGTGAAAAGGTGACCAAATAAGTAAAGGTCCCAAGAACAAACCCCCTGAAAAGTATTATATGAAAAAAATAACTTTTTTTGTCGGGATATGATAACAAAGTACAAGGAACCCAGTCCGAGTACCGCTGTAACAAGTCCCCTTTTAATTAGATATGGATAAAAATTTTAGAATCCAAACTTAGCTTTTTAGAGAGTGCTATCCTTTGCACTAACGATTTCTGCCAGCAAACATCATTGCTGGCAGCGTTCAAAGCTTGAATGAAAATAACCGCGGAGGTGTACCGCACCAAATAGTCGCCAGCGTCTGACGTCAGCAGATAGAAGCAGCCATGATCATCCAATCCCAAGACAGTCCTGACATCAGGGGAAAACCCACTTAAACAGGGAAACCCCTTATAGAAATTCCTCAAGTAACGTAGATGACAGCTAGATAATAGTATGCCAGTCAACCTGGAGATTAAGTCCACGTGGATGAATAGAATCCAAAGAATATATCCAGCGTTGTTCTCGCTGTTGAAGACGAAATTCTCTATCACCCCCCCTAGGATCAACAGGGATATGATCTAATATCCTCCACCGCAAGGAAGAGAAATCATGTGCCTTTGATAAACAGTGATCTACCATAGGGGCAGAGCGAGTCCCGGTCCGTAAACGAGAGGCATGTTCCGCTAAGCGAATTTTGACAGCTCGTATAGTCCGTCCTACATAGTATAATGAACAAGGGCATATTACTATGTAAACCACGAAACAAGAGGTACAATTGGTATGCCACCGAGTAGTGTAGACTCGGGAAGTATGCACATCTACCCAGTCAGATCCTTCCAGCGTAAGAGAACAGTATGTGCAACTCCCGCACAAAAAATGTCCATTATCAGCATGCCTTTCCAAAGGACGATCTTGTGGTGCAGTCGTATGAACAACGGAATCTCTTAAATTCGCTGTACGTGAGTAAGCAATTCGTAATGGGACATCCCGAAAACATTCATGAGATCCCAAAATAGGCCAAAACTGATGTAACAGCCTAGTAACTTGCGGCATACGAAGGGTGTACGGCAGGACCCCAGTAATGGCCACATCAGATGATGTAGTGTTCTTAGGGGCAAGTAGCCAATCTTGATGTAAATGTCGGGCTCTTTTAAAGGCCCGGTCAACAATTGCTGTTGGATAGCCCCTATCTAATAGCCGTGATTTTAATTCAGCTGCATGAAGAAGAAATTCAGCCAAAGTCGAACAATTCCGTCTCAAGCGTAAGAATTGACCATACGGTAAGCCCCTTTTGAGTGCTAAAGGGTGAAAGCTGTCAAAATGCAGAAGGGTATTGCGTTGAATTGGCTTACGGTAAAGGGTGGTTTCCAAACCAAAAAGAGTGCGGATCACCCAAATGTCCAAAAATTGGATACGATAGGGATCAATCTGAGCCGTAAATTGGATACGTGCCACATGTGAATTCAATCTGTCCAAAAATTGATCTAATTCTTCCCGTGGACCTGTCCAAATAAAAAAGATATTGTCCAGAAATCGTTTCCAAAAAGGGACATAACGAAAAGCCCTATCAGTATAGACATGATTAGATTCAAAAGCAGCCATATATAGAGTCGCTAATGATGGAGCCACTGTAGCACCCATAGCAAGACCATGTAATTGTTTGTAGAATTGTCCCTGATGTAAAAAGTAGTTATTATTAAGAACCAACTCCAAGAGATCCAACACAAAAGATTTGGGAAACCGAGCTGGAAGGTCTAGAGATAAATCACGTATACAACAGATCGCTTCACCTTGATCTATATTAGTGTAAAGGGATTGGACGTCGAGAGAGACCAAAAATGTATACGTCCCAACCTCTGTACAACATTTGAGTTGGTTCATAAAATCCGCCGTATCTCTGATATATGAACCAACCTGAGATGCCGCTGGTTGCAAAAAGAGATCGCAGAATTTTGAAAGAGGTTCCAAAATGGAATCTCTACATGACACAATCGGCCGGCCAGGGGGTGCACTTAAAGACTTGTGTATTTTGGGCACCAAATAAAAAACTGGTATTTTAGGGTGTTTCTTCTGCAGATAATCCAGTTCACGCTTAGTAATCCAATTGCGAAGAAAAGCATTGTAAACCACTGAGTGAATGTGAGAACCAATCTCAACAGTGGGATCCCCCGGTAGCCTCTGATAATTTGTCTGATTAAACAAATGAACCTCCACTTCCCTCTGATAAAGATCAGGCGTGAGAAGAACCGTAGCTCCCCCTTTGTCCGCTCTCCGGACTACAGCATCAAGATCCCGTAGTTGATGAAGCGTTTGACGTTGAACTGTAGAAAAATTATTATAAGAACAACATCTTGTCTGTTCCATATCAGTAAGGTGTTTAAGAACCAGATCTTGATAAATCTTAATCACCGGGTCTGGAACCCCCGGCGGAGCCCAGCGAGAGGGGTTCTGAACCAAAGAGCAGCTAACAGATTCAGACTTGTCAGAAAAATAATGAATCACTCTCAATTTTCGAAAAAATCGATACAGAGCAAGTCGAGTAGTGAATCCATCATAATAAGCTGTCGGAACAAATGACAGACCACGCTCAAGCACTTGGAGCTCAGAAACAGATAATTGATGGCCAGACAAATTTATGACGGACGAGTTTTGGTCCGGGACCGGGTGTCCGGTCCCTGCCAAAAATCCTGTTGATAATTACGCCGTGGCCTCCGTGAAAAGGTGGCCAGAGGGAGTTCTCCTTTCTGTTTTTTTTTTTTATAAACTTTATTTATGGTTCAGCACCAGATAACAGGCAATACATTAACAAGACAACAAGGCCCACGGCAGGGTGTACTCTTATCCCCGCCGTAGGACACGGCACAAATAAACCCACATAAACAATAACCAAGGAGAGCAAAAGTAGAACCAATCTTTTATAATTGTTTTTGAGCTATAACCCCCCGCCTCTATCCCCACCAACCCCCCCTCCCACCCAAAGCACCATGCCACAACCAGGAAGCCCACTAGGATCCAGGGAACTACAAGAAAGTATCTTACTCTATCCCATAAGGCCCCAACTACACACCCAATGCGCTAGAGACCCACTTGCAAGATTGCATTCCTGCAATACGGTCCCAACTGCTGGATGTAAGGTTCCCAGATCAGCATGAAAGTGGTCCAGCGTCTGACATGGCTCCTAGCCCGCCAACACTCCGCCAACATCAGCTGGTGAAAACTATTGCGCCACTCCAGAAAAGTCGGCGGGAGTGACTCCCGCCATCGGTGTAGGATGGGGCCTTTCCCCACTAGGCATGCCTTTCGCACCAGGAGGCGGGCTCCCCGCCCACTAGGGCAAGACTGAGGCAAATTGTCCACCACTACCAATGACCCCGACCACGGGAAGCGCTGTTGTAACAGTTCCACTAAATAAAGATGTATACGCCTCCAATAGGGGTGAATTTTTTTGCAGACCCACCACATATGGGCTAAATCCGCCAGAGGCTCAGAGCATCTAGGGCACGACCCGTCTTGGGTAAGGTGGCTCCTCAAGGCTCGTCGAGGTGAGAAATGTACCCGAGTTACTGCCTTAAATTGAATTTCCCGCCAGCGGGCCCCCTCAACCAGCCTGGCAATCCGTCCCAGGGCCTTCTGGATGGACCCCAACGGTATCTCCAAGCCCAGCTCCCTCGCCCAGGTCCGCTCCATGTTACCATAGCTCAGCGCAACCCGAAAGCCCGCAAGTCGCTTCTTAAAGCCGGCTATCGAGGGAGGGGAGTCTTCCCCAAGTCCAAAAAATTCTATAAGCTGCGCGGAACGCTCCACCGCAAGCTCTTCTCTAGGTAAGGAGGCCACATAATGGGAAAGCTGCATATACGTGAAATAGTGGGATGGCTGTAAGTCATACTCAGTACATAACTCCGGGAACGGCTTACAGGCCCCCGTCAATCCTACTGTGTGGCCTAAAGTACGTATCCCCTTCTCCCGCCACCGCAGAAATCCACCAGTCTCAGAACCTGGCGAAAAGTTAGCGTTCCCCCAGAAAGGCAGCCAACACGAAACTCGCCAATTTCGATTCCAGAAACTATTCAATTGCTGCCAGGTACGGCGAGCCGCCAATATCAGCAAACTCCACTTAGCTCCGACCGGCAATTGGGCAAGATCCGCATGCAACACCCCCAGCAAGGACAATGGGGCCACCGCCGCCGCTTCCATTAGACGGGGGGTAAAAACACTGGTCTCACCCAGCCAGTCCCCCACATGGCGCGCCTGGCAGGCCAAAGCATACAGCCATAAATCTGGTAGTCCTATACCCCCATTGCGCCAGGAGCCAATCATTCGCGCCATTGGAACACGGGCTCGAGCTCCCCTCCAGAGAAATCGCTGAATCTCAGATTCCAATCTGCGTAGATCCCGCTTCCATAGCCAAACTGGTAGGGTCTGCAACCAATACAGGATGCGAGGGAGAATAACCATTTGCACTGCAGCCACTCTTCCCAATAGGGACAACGGGAGGGGTTGCCAAGCTCTCATCTGTGTTTTCATGCCAGTCAAAATCTTTTCTAAGTTACGGGGATACAATTCTTGGGGCAGCCGCGTTAAGACAATCCCTAAGTACATAAAACTCCGATCGGCCCATTTCAAAGGAAAGTCCCCAGGCCAATGCCCACGTAGTTGGCCCGACACGTCAAGGGCCTCGGATTTGTCCTCGTTAATACGAAGACCAGTAAAGCTACCAAAAAGCCGGAATTCGCGCATTAATCTCTCAAGAGACTCTTGGGGCGTAGTTAGGTGTACCAGCATATCATCCGCAAAAGCAGAGATTTTGAACTCACAGCCACCAACCACCACCCCTCCTATCTCCCTGATCATTTCCACACTTCGAATCAAGGGATCCAGAGCCAGTACAAATAGCAGCGGAGACAGCGGACACCCCTGTCTAGTTCCCCGATAGAGGGCGAATGCATCAGATAAAACTCCATTACACAGCACGCGTGCTGTAGGCTGCTCATAAAGACTCTGCACCATCTCACAAAAGGACGTTCCCAACCCGTATCGCGGCAGTAAAGAGTGTAAATATCGCCAGTTAACCCTGTCAAACGCTTTTTCAGCGTCGAAGCTCACCAATAATGAGGGCAGGCCATGCAAATGCACCCACTCTAAAGATGTTAAGATTTTACGCAAATTGCGTACCGCATATCGGCCCTTAATGAAACCAACCTGTGCGTCATGTACTAAATCACCTAAAACCACTGCCAGCCGATCTGCTAATATTTTTGCCAGAAGCTTCATATCATAATTCAATAAAGAAATAGGCCGGTAAGACGAAGCCTGGAGGTGGTCCTTGCCCGGTTTAGGAATCAGGGTAATATAAGCCTGATTGTCCCCCCAACGTCTCCCTTCCCCTCCCACCCGTTGCCGATAAGTCTCCGCTAATACCGGACTTACCCCCTCAGACAGTATCTTATAGAATTCGGCCCCAAAACCATCAGGGCCGGGTGCTTTATAGCATGTCGCATTCAAAATCACTGCTGTATTTCCTGTACGGTAATGGGTTGATCCAGGAGTGCCCGTTGTTGCTCTGTCACCCGAGGCAGATCCAATTTACTAAGATAATCTGCCATACAAATGGGGTCGATCTCCTCGGCCTGGTAGAGAGCTTGAAAAAAGTCTCTAAAGATGACACTAATCTTGCCTTTGCTACTATGTAATTTTCCTTGCCCATCGCGGAGGGCAGCCACTAGCCGCGTACCTCTCTGCCCTTGCAGGCATCTCCCCAACAATTTACCTGGCTTATTCCCAAAGCAATACAGTTTATGTTTGTAGTATAGTAGAGACTTCTTGGCACGCTGATGCAGCAAGGCATTAAGCGCTACCTGAAGCTCCCACCAGCTTTTTCTATTTGAAGCTGTGGGGGAACGCCCCGCTAGGCGTCTCGCACAGGCTACTTGTTGTTCGAGACGAACAATCTGCGCATTCAATAATCTGCGCCTCCGGGCTACGTAGCCAATAATATCTCCTCGGAGAACCACTTTGGCCGTCTCCCATACCAGTTCAGGGTCGTCATGATGACCTTTATGGTTCTCCTCGAATTCCCGCCATCTGTCATATAAAAACTGCCGGAATTGAGCGTCCTTATATAAATCGAGAGGGAACCGCCACAATCGAGTGAAGTCCTGTCCGCTGCCTACCTGCCACTCAATCCAGACCATGGCATGGTCAGATATCTCAAGCGGACCGATCTGAGCGTCCTCAATACACGCAAACTGAGCCGCTGAGACTAAGACATAATCAATGCGAGCACTAGTACCTCGTGCCCGGGACACATGGGTAAAATCTTTTTCAGTGGGGTGCAATAAACGCCAGGGATCCACCAGATGAAGTCTCGAACGAAGTCTTTGCATAATCTTAGATAACACCTGTCTCTCCCGAGTACCGGCCTCCCGCGAAGTATCTAGGTCAGCTTCGAAAACGCCATTGAAATCACCGCCCAAAACGAGAGGGGCGTCGGGCAATTGTTCGACTTCTGCTGCGATACGATTAAAGAAATCAGGGTCGGGTATGTTAGGACCATAGATATCTCCTAAAATGACTTCCCGAGCATCCAGCATTCCATGCAAAAGGAGAAAACGTCCGCGAGGGTCAGAGACCTGTTTGAGCAACGTGAACCGCATTCTCTTATGCACTAAAATAGCAACCCCCCCCTTCTTCCCCACTGCAGGAGCCCCCCAGACCTGACCCACCCAGTCCCGGGCGAGTTTTGCATGCTCCTCTGCTGTTTGATGAGTTTCCTGGAGTAGCGCACTGTCACACCGCGGTCTAGCTAGGGCTTTAAGTATTTTATATCTCTTAATAGGAGTTCCTAAACCACAAATGTTCCATGATATAATCCTCACCATGCATACAGCTGCTCTTGACCTCCATGCCGATTTGGTACTTTCCACCTGGTCATGGAGAGACCCCCCCAGCCTAGAGTCTCTCCCCATACTCCTCTGTAGTTCCCTAGTACTCCCTCCATAATATTGAGTAGCCTGAGCCAATCCCTGGTTGTGGCAACCACACCCCCCCTACCCCCGCTCCCCCACTCCCCCCTCCCTCCCTCAAGTCCCCTAGCACTCATACCCCCACCCCACCCAATCCTCAAACCCCCCCCCCACTCACCTCTACCCTTAAGCCTCCCTCCCCTCCCCGCCTTCGAGAAAGACTATTGAGGTCCCACTGAGCTCCACCCGCTCCCCCCCCCGGGCCAGGTAATGCCATACCCACCGCCGCGTCCCGCGGCCCCCTCGCACCACCGGGGCAGTCCCCGCCCACCTGGCCCCAAACCATAAACTACCCAGACTGAACCATCCTCCGCCCAGTCTGCAGAAAAAGAATTGGGCCCGGAATTATTCCCCCGAACAGCAGCCCAGTAAAAAAAAAAAAAAAATATCACAACATAGGGGTCAATTACAGCAAAGCAACCAAGTTAATAGCCCATGAGAGACAAAGAGTATCAGCATTATCAGGCACAGTATATTAATGCAGAGGTAGTTACAGCCATAAACCAAAGGATGAGCAGAGCCGCAGAGCGCCGACACACCCCACGTGTCGTCGCTCACGGGCCACACATACCGATTGACGTCATCCCAAGGTATCTCGCAGGCCCCCCGGAGAGAGAAAAAAAAAACAAAAAAAAACAGGAAGGCCAGCTAGGCCCCCACGCAGGTATAAAACTGCCAACGTAAGTGACCAGGCACTAAACTGGGCCAGGCCACCAGATAGACAATAAAACGGGGGTGACTGTCAGGGCCCATAGCATGGGGAATCTATAAAAAGGGGGAAGCGGGGTCTAGATTTTCCCCAGACCACAGCCCACTGAGAAATAGCACAATAGCTGGGTAATTACCACTAATACAATCAAACAGAATCCCATGAGAAACAGAAAGCAGCAGCATTATCATGCATATCAGGTTAACTCAAAGATGATTACAGCTGTAGACCAAAATATGTGCTGAGCCACAGAGCGCCAACACGCCCCTCGTATTGTCGCTCAGGGAGGCCAAGCACACTTGTTGATATCCTCCCACGGTACCGCTGTGGGGCCCCTGGGAACCAGGCATTAAACTAGGCCAGGTAGCCAAGTAGTTAACAAAAGTGGAATAACCGTCAGGGCCCATATCTTGGTAAAAGGCAATGCGCACCTCCCGCTGTCATTAATAGGGGACCCCCTACACCAACCCCCTTAAAAGAGCGGCAAGGCCAAGCTCTTGACATCGGATGGGTCTAAGGCCCGCTGCGCTGTCAACCCCAATACGGCGGGATTTACCCCAGAGCAAGAGACATGCTATGTTAAAACTGAAACATTTAAATAGACAAGGACATTGTCCCAAGTCCATTATGGAACCGACTGAGTCTCCCGCGCTTGGGACACTACTTGATCCACGTAAGTCCCAGCCGCTGTCGCCGACTCAAATACTCTGTGTGTGTTATGATGGAAAACATGTAGTCGGGCTGGATACTGCACCGAAAAGCGTATTTGCGCAGCAATAAGTTTTTCACAGAGGGGCGCATACTCTCGCCTTTGTTTGCTGAGAGCCACCGAGTAGTCCTGTGCCACCCGAATCTTAACATTATCGTAGGTGAAGTCTCCCTTCTGTCTCGCTGCCCGCAGAATCTTCTCTTTGAGAGGGAACCGCAGGAATTTGGCCAGCACAATCCGCGGCCTGCGATCTCGGGTCTGAGCGTTCCCTACCCGGTGCACTCTCTCAATACAGAGCCGCTCTGCGGGGTCGGCCTCACCCAGGAGCTCCGTCACCAATGTCTCCAGGTACTCAAGGAGATCTCTGTCCGCCACCGTTTCAGGGACACCCATGAACCGTAAGTTGTTCCGGCGTGAGCGGTTTTCGAGGTCATCGAGTTTGGCCGCTTGTTGAGCAACTTGCGTCTTCAGGCCCTCTACCTCGTGTGTCAACGCTGCGGCGCCATCTTCGGCCTGTCCCAAACGTTCCTCGACTTCCCTAAGTCGACCCCCCAATGTATCCACTGAGGTCTGCAAGCCATCCATTTTTTCATGCAGTGCTGCAAATTGAGAAGACAATGCCTCCGCTACTGCAGCCGACACTTCATCAAGGAAGGCCGTCGACTTCGGTGATTGCGGTGCCCCAGCAGCCTCCACCATCTTGCTCGCACCCGCCAGTCGCTCTCTTTCTTTTCGGGCGGATTTTACTGCGGAAGCCATGGCCAACTCCTTCCACCGCAAGTGATATATTGCGTGCGGCTTAAATGCACGTGGCTCTGAAGGCTCCCACACCTCTCCGGTGGGAAACGGTCAATTTTCGCCGGTTTAATTAAGGGGGGAGCGGAGCTCGTTCAGGATGCGGCCACTACCGTGCTCGCATCACGTGACCTCCTTCTCCTTTCTGTTTTTTTCCACCTTCGGCCCTCATGGGCAGGGTGGTGCAGCGCGTTCGGAGACATCGCAGTCGGGTGATTCTGATCGCGCCCGATTGGCCCTGAAGGCCGTGGTATGCAGATTTGGTACGGCTGTTAGTGGACGATTCGTGGTAGTTACCGCAGCGGGAGGAGCTCCTACGGCAGGGTCCCTTGCGCAGGCCCTAGGTGAGTCGGTTCTCACTTACAGCTTGGCTCTTGAACGGGCTAGGATGACAGCTAAGGGTTATTCGGCGGTGGTCATTTCTACCTTGCTAAAGGCACGTAGGCGTTCCACCTCGCTGGTGTATGTCAGGGTCTGGAGGATCTTTGCAGCTTGGTGTGTGGAGCATAATATTTCGCCGTTGAGGGCTTTGATTTCGCAGGTCCTTTCCTTTTTGCGGGATGGAGTGCGGAAGGGATTGGCAGCCATTTCCTTGTGAGTGCAGTGGGCGGCGATTTCCTGTTATAGGGGGAAAGTGCTCGGTCAGCCGGTAGGATCTCACAGTGACATTAGGCTTTTTCTGAGAGCTGTCTTGCTTCTTCGTCCGTTGGTACGCTGTTCGGTGCTGACATGGAAGCTGAATCTGGTATTGGAGGCTTTGCTTGAGCTACCGTTTGAGCCGCTAAGCATCTCCACCCTGAAGGATTTCGCGTTAAGGAAGGTATTTCTTGTAGTTATTTGTTCCGCAAGGAGGATTTCGGAGTTACAGGCTTTATCCTGTAGGGCACCTTATTTGTCTTTCTTCCATGATAAGGTCGTGCTACGCTCAGTGCCGGACTTTCAGCCGAAGGTGGCCTTTCATGTCAATCACGTGGTGTCGCTTCCAGTATTCTCTAAGCAGCAAAAGGAGAAATCGGAAGGCAGGTTACATCCCCTAGATGTTCGTTGGGTTCTTTGGAAGTATCTTCGGCGGACGCAGCCGTTTCGGAAGACTGACAGATTGTGGCTTTCGGGGGGCCACGTAAGGGTGAAGCGGCAGCGAAAGCGTCCATTTCTAGATGGTTAAAGGTGGCTATTGCGTTGGCTTACCTTTTGAAAGGTAGGGTAGTTCCAGAAAGTCTCAGAGTGCACTCGACCAGGGCGCAAGCGGCATCGTGGGCGGAGTACAGTTCGGTTTCGGTTGCAGACATTTGTAGAGCGGCGACTTAATCATCGTTGCATTCATTCTCGAAGCACTATCGGTTAGATGTGCAGGCGGCGGAGGACGTTCGTTTTGGCTCAGCGGTGCTTCAGGCTGGGTTTTCTGGTCCCTCCCGTTGATGTGCACTGCTCTGTTACATCCTCTATGGTTCCGGGACTGGACTAGAGGGACGAAAAGGAAGAATTAATTAGACTTACCTGCTAATTGTTGTTCCTTAAGGAACTCTAGTCCAGTCCCGGACCCCCCCAGGGTATGCAGCCTGAAGCTGTTGTCCGTTGTATCTTAGTAAAAGGGGTCAAATTGGAGAGGATGTCTCCGGAAGAGGAGTGGGGTTCCGGAGGACGCAGAGTGTAGCCACAATGGGAACCCTGCAGAAGCGCGGTTTTGTTTCTACGTTTTTGGCATTTCTACAAGGTCCTTCGTCGAAGAGAAGGTTAGAATATGCACAGGTTTTTAGATTCTAGCCAAAGTTTATTTAGTTTATCTTGTTGTTCTTTATCTACTTATTTGTTGCTCTGCTGAGTTGCTTTGTCAATAGGTACTGGTGGAAGGGGGCGGTCCTTGCCTATTTATACCAGAGAGAGAAGAGCTGTGATGACATTCAGTCTCCAAGGCTGCTGGAGGAGATTCTAAACTCTATGGTTCTGGGACTGGACTAGAGTTCCTTAAGGAACAACAATTAGCAGGTAAGTCTAATTAATTCTTTTCCTATAGAAATAGCTGTGAACATTTCCTTCCCTAAGCCCTTGATAGGTCAGGCTAGACGGGGCCTGAAGCGTCCTGCTGGTTCTTACCTGCTTCCAGGCTGGGTCTTCTGCACCTGAACCCTCATAAACGCCTCCATTTGCCAACATGCCACCACCTACAGGTTGAGAAATCTGAATGAATTAAATTAGGTTTCTTATATTTTTAAGTTTCAAATTGTAGTGAGGTGTGTTTTCGTAGCGGGTCCCCCGGCAGACCATGTGTTTGCAGGACCAGAGGATCACTCGTTGTCTTTTAGCCTCTCACTCTGGTGCTCTCTTCCACTGAAAAATATCTATGCCCACTCCAGAAAGTAGGATTAAAAATATAATTTACTGGGTGAATTAGTGGGGTAAACTGTTCCTCTATTACTTTCACAGATATCTAATGAAAAAAAATAAAAATGCTTTGATTCAAAGTTAGATACGGTTTTTTTTCTCTCCTGAGGTCTTCCTCTCACTATACCCAGGATCCTTTGTCAGGACCTTCCTCCATGCTTTCTTCACTGTTAAAAATATCTTCTTGTCCTCTGGTTTCTGAAACAACATCTCATCTCCACACTTCATATGGCTTTTTATGATCTTACGCTGTGGTTACACAGAGAAACTGTAATCTTCCCCGTAAATGCCAGCCCTGTTTTCTGGATGGTCAGACCTCTTGACATCTCCTCGAGTAGGTCTACAGACAGAAATACAAACAAACCAGTTACAGTCCTTGTGCTTGATAAAAAAAAATTAGTTCATAATTACATTTATTCTGTAATTAGAATCCAGGTAATATCCTGGGCCACTGGGTACAAAAGAAATGTTTATTTCTAATCACTTTCCATTCAGAAGTCATACATGTGAAAACAGGAAGGCTGTGATCATTGTTTAGATGAATGTGGGTGTTGGAGAGCACTTTTTAAGCAGGAAATGGAGATCACAAATCTAATCTGAAGTATCTGTTCAATTGTACTTACGTGTTTGATGGTTATATTAACTAATGACTGTGCATCTTTAAAGAGAGAAACTGGGAAAAGGGTCCATGTCATTGGACTACCCAAGTCCCCATGGGTTCTTAGTGAGCAGAATGGCGAACGTGCTTATGTATTCTCCGTCTACGGCCAGGTGGTTCCTGGATTCTTGCTACTGTCTTTCACTCATAAGACCAGTCTTCAGTGCTCTCCCTTGTCTGCTGACCTTAGTATGATAAGTTTACTTGAATGCACGCACTCAGTTCTTGGACAGACACAGCCTCTCCTTGGGCAAGTCGCCCTACATTACTTTCGGTAGAAACATTGATTGTAAGCCCTCTTGGGTAGGAACCTACCTATCCACTTTGCCTGAATTTGTAACTTGCCTTGAGCTTGGATTAGAGTTGTCAACCGACTCTGGATACGCTCGACGAGCTTGATCCAGTCTTGGGTTCACCCCATTGCATGAAGGGACACGTAGTTCTGATTTCGCCATTGCACTCCATAAGAAAAGCAAGACTATGGGGTATGTTTACTAAACCAGGCTAGCGGTTAACCCGGGCTATGTGCCACTAGGTTCCATATTATTCAATGGGACCTAGTTGCAGATTGCCCGGGTTAACCGTTAGCCCGGTTTAGTAAACATACCCCTATATGTCCCTGCATGCAGTGGGGTAAAACCAGGACTGGATAAGCCTGTTTAGTACATTTAGTGCCAGTTGGCAACCCTAGCTCGGATTTGGGAAGGCAATACATTGCAATTCCATATCTTTCATGTGCTCTTTACTGCCACCCCAAAGAACATATAAAACTGTATCTAATTCTGCCTGGTGATTTAAATCTTTTGCGAGATGGGCTTGCTTACAATTCACTACCCTTGAGAACCATTTTCCAAGGAAGCTTTTTTGCGAAGCTCTCTGCAGGTATAGGCCAGGCAATGCAGCATGAGTTCTAAGCCTTGTTCCGGTCCCTCTCATATTCTTCTTGTTTTGGCAGGACCTGCCACGCCTCCCTCTGATGTGCAGTTAACTGCGACTGGTCAGACCTGGGCACAGCTACGCTGGCAACCTCCGACGCAGCCTAACGGTGTGATCCTGGAATACGTCATAGTGTACAGCTGCAACAGTACCCAGCCTGAGGACACATGGATGCTGCTGGTGACAGGAGGTGAAGTACTGTCTGCTAGGGCTGTGTGCGCACAGGAGAGGATACTGGGGTAGAGGAGGGCTGCATGTGGAAGAGGCTGCTCAGGGGAGAGAGTTATCTATCAATGGAGGAAATCATTAGCAGTGGAGGAGGCACCTAATGCTTCGAACAGTGTTGACATTTCCGCGGTTTTCCTGCCCAACTGGGCGACTTTTTCACCTAGCCTGTGAGAAAAATGTGTGGGTTGCATTTCTTTGGGTGATTTGCCTTGCCGCGTAGGGTGAGAAAAACACTGAAAATAAAGGGAAAAAAATGAAAAAATAAAAAACTGATAAGCTGCATCTCATTGATCAGAACCCAGAGTAGCTTACCAATGAGATGTGGCAGGATGGGAATGATTGGCTGCCAAATTCCAGGGAAGGGAAGGGCATGGCCATGTGGCAGAGTGGGTGTGGCCATACCAGATTGGCTGCCAAATCAGCCAATCAGGAAAGGTGATGGTGGGGCCAAGGGTGAGTCTCAGTTTTGGGCTAGTTTTCAACTCAGTTTGGATGGGAACTACAGCGACAATTTGGAAAAACCTGTGTTAGAGCAGCAGGCTGAGAACCAGGGAAGCCAGGATTCAAATCTCACTGCTACTCCGTGTGATCTTTGATAACATAGTAAATAACATAGATAAAGACCAGCATGGTCCATCTAGTCTGCCCAGCAAGGCAGTAAAAGTAGGTGCACCTGTCGCTCCGTGCAGGTCACCCCTCCCCATGCCTTTGTTTAAGGGTATACCCACTGCTCCATGTAGGTCACCCCTAGTTGTTGAGATATAAAAGATAGTTAAATTTATTTTGATTTTATCCTTTTGCTCCCAGTTATGGGAGCACTTCCACAAAATAGGAACCAAGCAAATCACAGCCATTGTCACAAGCCTGAAAAGCACCACCTCCCCACTAGATCCCTGTCCTGCATCCTGGATCAAGGCAGTGAAACAAGACATAGCACCTCACATAGCACACATAGTTAACCTATCCCTACAACAAGGAATCATGCCCTCAGAACTAAAGAAATCAGTCATTAGACCGATCCTAAAAAACACTACACTCAATGGAGAAGACCCAGCCTCCTACCGTCCCATATCAAGTATCTCATTCCTGGCAAAGATCATAGAAAAAACGGTCCTTCTACAACTCCAAGACCATCTGACTGACAGTGCTCCTCTTGATGACCAGCAATATGGCTTCAGGCAACATCATGGAGTTGAAACCCTGTTACTAGTTCTACTTAACAACCTCCTAAAGGGCCTTGAAAACAAAAAGAAAATGTACATTCTTGTATTCATTGACATCTCAGCTGCCTTTGATACAGTTAATCATGGGACCCTCATAAATAGGATAAAATCAATAGGAATAACAGGAACCCCACTAAAATGGTTCTCATCCTACATCTCAAATCGAACACAACAGGTTCAATTCAACGGAGAAAAAAGCAGAATCTTTCTCACAAACACAGGGAATCCCCCAAGGCTCTGCTCTCTCAGCACTTCTGTTTAACATATATATGCAGCCACTATGCAAAATTTTCTCACGGCACGAAATTAATTACCACATCTATGCCGATGATATCATGCTATACACACAACTAGACACTAAAAACCCAGACTACAACCCACTGGAGACATGTATCGGAGAGATGCAAGACTGGTTACAACAAAGTAGTATGTCAATTAATCACAAAAAAACCGAAGTAATGTATATCTCCAAAGAACCGAATTTTGACCCTCCCACATCAATAACACTATGTAACAACACTTACCAAACAAAAAAAGAAATAAAGTATCTAGGAGTCACATTTGACTGTGACCTAAAGATGGAAAAACACCTCCGAAAGACCAACAGAGCAGTTTTCCACAAGCTTAGAGTGCTCCAACCCATTCGGAATATTATTGATCCCCAAGACTTCAGAACAGTGGCCCAAGCACTCATCATGCCACATTTTGACTACTGCAACGCCATCCTACAAGGTTTACCTAAAAAAACCCTAAACATATTACAAATGGCACAAAATGTAGCTGCCAGGGTCATAATGAAGAAAAATCTAAGTGACCACATCACACCAGTACTAATTCAATTACACTGGCTACCCATAACAGCTCGCACAAAATACAAAATACTAACAACCACCTTCAAACTCATCCACAACTTAGCACCTTCCTTCCTCAACAACCTAGTAAGATTGCAACCTCCTACCCGAAACAGAAGAACCCACAATTCCAACATCCTTCACACTCCAACAGATATAAGATCTGCCAAAGCTAACACCAGCCACAGGGCTTTCTCATATGCGGCGCCAACACTGTGGAACCAACTCCCACCAGAACTACGAGCTAGCAATGACCTTCTAGACTTCAGAAAGAAACTCAAAACGCACATTTTCCAATCACTTTTCAACCTGAACTAAACCCACAGATGGAGCAGCCCCTGACCACTGTGTCCAAGAAGATTATCCTGTATATATGTATTTATGTATATATGTAAATGAACTCCCCCATAGCTAAGAAGTGTTAACTCTGTATGATGTGCTTTTCTGACAATCTGTATGTAAACAAAATTTGTACCTGCCTTGATTCGGCAGTTTCACAATAGTAATCCTACCCGCTTCTGATCGCTGGAAGGAGCGGGCTACAAATGCTTGCTAAATAATAAATAATAAATAAATAAAGGGATCCACTGTGTCTGTCCCATGCTATTTTGAATTTTGTCACTGTATTTGCCCCCACCCCTACCATCGGGAGGGCGTTCCAAGCATCCACCACCTTTTTCCTGACATTGCCTTTCAGTTTACCCCCTTGCAGCTTCATGTTATGCCACGTCCATTTTAAATGTCAGAGCCGTGCGGCATTCTCAGCCAGGGTGGCTGGTTTTGGAGCGGGAAAGTTAGCTGTGCAGCCTGCGAGAGCCACAGCGTTTTCTTTCTCCTGTGTAACATTACTTCGGGGGAACGTTTTATTTACAGTGCCCTCCTCCTTCAGAAGTGTACTGTCTACAGCTACAAGCGGACATACTTACATCACAGGGGATTCTTGGCCTGTTCTGCTTACCCGGGTGAATCTTCACTTTCTCCAGGACCAAGCAGGAAGTCAGTCCTCACATATGGGTGACATCGACGTCGATGGAGCCCTTGCGGAGCCTTTCCCCAGCTTTCCAAGAAAGCCTTTGGGAATGCAGGCACGCATGCGCGGTTCCCTTCCTGCCTAAAGGTGCCATCTTGCCCAGTCTCTCTTTTTCCGTGAAGCCTACCGGACGTGTGTCCTAGTCCTCCCGGAAAATAGTTAGATTTTTTCACGATTCCTTCGCTATTTTTTCTCCGGTTCGACGCCGGTTCCCCTCCCGCCGGGTTCGGTACACCGGTATCGAGCCCGATCTTTTTTTTTCGGTTTTTGCCCTTCGTGGCTGGCGTTCGCGCCCTTTTTTTCTTTTTCCCTGGAAGGCCGGTCCTTTGACCTCGCGGGGACTCTTTTTTCCACGATGGCTTCCAGTGGGTTCAAAAAGTGTGATTGGTGCAAGAAGCTAATGTCTCTCACCGACACACACGACTGCTGCCTTCGGTGCCTCGGTCCTGACCATGATCCTAAGACCTGTGGACCATGTGGAAAAATGTCTTCAAAGGCGCTTCGAAGTTGTCAGCACCAAAAGGAAAGGCTTTTCTCTGACTCAGCCTCCCACTGGGCACGGACCTCGTCTGAGGCCTCGACATCTCGGGAATCGGATCCCGAGCACCGTCGGGGCTCCTCGGACAGGGGGTCCCCCGACCGGGAACGAAAGAGGAAGAAGCGGCTCACGAGGGCGTCGTCGGAAGAGGTCCCTGGCTCCTCGAGAGCTAGGTCTCAGATCCCCGACCGTCGCCCCGGGCCCGTGGAACAGGAGAAGCCTCCCAAAGTGCCTCGAGTGGGGCCGGAGTCTGCTGGACACGTAAGTCCTGTAGTCCTCGTGGACTCTTCTCCCAGAGAGCCGACGTCGGGCCCGGCGCCTCCGGGGCCGGAGTCGGGGGCTGCTGAGTCTCCTGAGCTGGGTCTCAGGCTGACAGCCATGGAGAGCAGACTGTCTGCCTTCATGGAACAGCAGCGGGCACTGATGGCCAGCCTGTCTGGTGCATCTGCCCCGACCACCGGGACATCGACATTGAAGTCGACTCCGGAGACCGAGCCGATACTCGAGACCATAAAGGCTCGAGGTCGACCTCGGTCACGGTCTCCCTCGACCTCCTGTTCGGGACCGAGGGTGTCAACGCCGGTGCCTTCAGCGTCGGGGCGGGTGCTCACAGGCCCCACGAGGTCGAACCCCGATTCCTCATCGGATGAGTCTGCCTGGGAGACGGAGGACGAGGAGTCCCCCGACACCTTCAGGACTCGGTGCGTCCCATCGACTCACCGCAGTCTGAACCCCGGAGTAGATCCCCTCCGGAGGATACCCGGTTCTCGGAGTTCATCCGGGATATGGCCACTGCGTTGGCTATCCCTGCGGACCCCGAGGAGGAGCCTCGAGCCGAGGAGCTCGAGGCCCTATAGTATGACTCTCCTCCGAAGGAGCCTTTACTGTTCCGGTTCCTCTGATGCTGGAACGGCTCGTCTTCCGGATGTGGGAGGCACCGGCCTTGGCTCCGGTTCTAAGCAAGCGGGTCGATTCTATCTATCGACTCCGGAAGAGCCCTGGTTTTCAGAAGACACAGCTACCACACCATTCCATGGTGGTGGAATCGACCATGCATCGCCTGAAAAGTCAGAAGATGCACTCCGCGGTGCCCCCTAGCAGGGAGGCCCGGAACCTCGATGGTTTTGGTAGAAAGTGCTTCCAGGGCTCGATGCTTGCTTGCCGTGTCCAGTCTTACCAGCTGTACATGGGCATGTACTTGCGTGACCTGGCCAAGGAGCTGGCCGGGTTCTCTGCTGGTCTCTCCAGGGAACCCTTGCAGAGGTTCAAGTCCTTGTCCTCGGGGATCCGGGAATGCTCCAAGTTTATGTCCCGCGTTGCCTACGATGGCTTTGAGGCTTCGGCCCGTGTTTCGACGGCCGGCATCGCGGCTCGACGCCAGGCATGGCTGCCGTCATCGGACCTCAAGCCATGGGTTCAGGACAAGTTGGTCGATGTCCCTTGCCGAGGTGAGAACCTTTTTGGCAAACCCATGACCGAGAAGGTCGCACAGCTCGAAACCGAGCACCTCACGAGGACAAGGCTGTCTAGGAAGACTTCTGCCCCTTCCCACAAAAAGAAGGGCTCGGGTAAAAAGCCCTTTTACCCGAGGAAGGGCACTGCCTACAAACAGTACCCACAGTACCAGGCCGCCCAAGCTGCCCCTCAGGGTCAGCAAGCCAAGGGGCAGGGTAATGGGCCCCATAGGCAGAGGACTCCCAAGCCTCCGGCCCCTGCTACCACTCAGCAGGGTGGGGGTTTTTGACTCCTTAGGCATAGCCTCTCCATCCCTGCTCTCCCAACCCTGCACAGGAGGTCGCCTCGCCCTGTTTGCCCACAAGTGGCCACTCATCACTGGAGACAGTTGGGTGTTAAGCATAGTCCACCAGGGCTATCTGCTACACTTCCAACAGCTTCCTCCTCCATACTTTCCAGGGGAACCTCCAAGGCCTCCCCTGTACACAGACCTTCTCCTTCAGGAGCTCCAAGGCCTGTTGGTGGACAGGGCAGTGGAGCCTGTGCCTCCCCACTTACAAGGTCAAGGGTTCTATTCCAGGTATTTCCTGGTACCCAAAAGAACCGGTGGCCTTCGGCCTATTCTAGACCTCAGAAATCTCAACAAATTCCTAGAGAAGGAAAAGTTCAAGATTCTTACTCTTGGAACACTTCTGCCCTACCTCCAGCAGGGAGATTGGCTATGCTCCTTAGATCTAAAGGATGCGTACACTCACATCCTCATTCATCCAGACCACAGAAAGTACCTCAGGTTCATTGTGGGAGGAAACCATTATCAGTACAGAGTACTGCCTTTTGGCCTCACCTCCGCTCCCAGGGTCTTTACCAAATGCCTGGCAGTGGTGGCGGCCTACCTGAGAAATCAGGGAATCTTTGTCTTCCCCTATCTGGACGACTGGCTCATCAGGGGTCAGACATGCCAGGAGGCCAGACAAGCCACCCTCAGAACTATTGCTCTTCTTCAAAGCCTGGGGTTTGTAATAAACTTCGCAAAGTCCACTTTGCTCCCCTCCCAGAACTTGGAGTTCATAGGGGCAAGGTTGGACTCTCTGCTGGCAAAGGCATTCTTGCCAGAAGACCGAGCCCGAAGACTGATAAACTTAGCAAACCCGTTTCTCAGCAGGTCACTGGTCTCCGCCAGACTCTGCCTGAGGCTTCTTGGCCACATGGCTTCGACAGTACATGTGACCCCCAATGCCAGACTCCATATGATTCCATCTTATATAAAGAACACAACTGATTTTCTCCGTTTGTTAGCTAGCAATCAACGGTGGGCAGGAAATGATGCCATCTTGTTAGTAACATTAGACGTGAGTTCCCTATACACCAGCATCCCTCAAGAAGCAGCTTTTGACATTGTAAATCATTATTTACGTTCTCGTGGAGACCTTGGAGAAGAACAGATGGCCTTCATTTTACAACTAGCGCGAATAGCCATCTTTCAAAATTGTTTTGTGTTTGAGGGGGCAATTTATCACCAGCTTTCAGGGGTAGCCATGGGGGCTACATGCGCCCCTTCTATAGCCAATTTATATATGGCTAGATATGAAGAGCAGTGGCTTCAGTCCAGTCCTCATAGGTCCCACATTAAAATGTGGTGCCGGTTCATCGATGATGTTTTTATGTTATGGGAGGGCACGTTTCGGCAATTTGAAGTTTTTTTTTGAGTGGCTCAATAGTTGCGACGTTAATATCAAATTTACCTATGAAAGCAACAGAGTAGAAATATCGTATGTAGATGTCAAAGTCATCCGATGCCAGGGAACTTGGGCTACCACCATTTTTTGTAAAGAAACAGATCGGAACACGTTCTTACATTTTAAGAGTGCCCATCCATCACGTTTGAAGACAGGGCTACCATGTTCCCAATTTTTAAGATATCGAAGAAATTGCTCGGACAAACGAGATTTTAAGAAGGCTTCACAACGGTTGATTGCCAATTTCGAAGAACGGGGTTACCCACCTCAGATAATTTGACAGGCATACAAGAGGGCTCTTAACAACAATAGAGATTTGCTGTTGCAAAGTAGGTTGCATTTTAAACAACCAGCAGAGGATGACCATATCAATCTAATTACTCAGTACTCCCCGCTCAGTAAGTTTATTCAACGTATAGTGCGGAAGCATAGTGCTGTGTTGGAGGTGATTCCAGCATTTCGGGAAAAGAAAATTAGATGCGTGTGGCAACGGGGGAAAAATTTAAAAGAATATTTAAGTCCCTCGATATTACGAACCACTGGTCCTACATCAACTCCAGGAGGGGTTCCGTCAGGACACCGAAAATGTGGAAAATGCAGTATTTGTTTTATTACCAAGGAGATTGATGTATTTTATCATCAGGGTAAGGAATATAGTTTGCGACATTCTTCTACCTGTGATTCTACCCATGTAGTTTACATTATACAATGTCCGTGTAATCTAGTGTATGTGGGGAAGACCAGTCGGGCTTTCAAGATCTGCATGGGGGAACACAGAAGTCGATTGAAGAATAAGGTTATTGAAGCCCCTATTGTGCAACATTGTCTCATGTTACAAAATTCTTTTGAGGACCTTCAGTGTTTTTGCATCGATGTAGTAACCAGGGGACAATCAGGCAAGTCCCTAGACCAATGGCTCATCATTAAAGAGCAGAGATGGATTTTTGAACTCAGTTCGGTGGACCCGGGGGGTCTGAATGGCTTTATAGATTGGAAAGCCTGTATGAGTTGATCCCCGGTGGTAAGCCACAATAGTTTATTGCTTCAGTCCATCTGAGTACTGTTTTTAACACAATTTGTTTCGGGGGATTCCCAATTCGTATTGCTTTTGGGGGGACTGATGTCATCACGTTGCACGTGGATTCCCGTTAAAGCCCAGACTGATTGCTTCAGGCCGCATGCGCGGCGTTTTTTATTAAGAATCACATTGGAGAGTAATGGAGGAATCTTTCTCTGAGGATGGACGCGGGCAGCATCTGTAATTTTGGTTAGTTCCATAAGAGGGGACAGTACGAGTTAACAAGATTTTTTGAAATAAGCAATGAAATTTGGGGGAGTAGGTATTATGAGAATGGGAGGTATTTAACATTGTCACTTTTGTTTCGCAGTAGATTGAAGTCAAAATCTTGGCACGAATTTTAAACAGTTTGAATGAGAACCCTTGAAGAAACGCGTAGTGAAACGCGTAGGCATTGCCTCTTGACGGCGTTGGGGAGAAATTGTTTTGGAAAAATCGTTTTTGACTGTGCCATCTTGATACCACAACAAGATAAGAATTGTTTTATTTTTCATACGGTAGAAGGATGAAATGAAATGAAAGTGCTTTACTTTTGTGCAATTACACAGTAAACCCTCATAATTATATATACAAAATCACGCACGAGATGAAGGGTCATTGATGCAAAAGAAGTGTGTGAGCCCGTCAGTTTGGCCACGGCACTATCAAGTCTGAGACCCGGCGTGGATAAAATTAAAAAATTGTAATATGATAAAATTACATTAGTAAATTAAGTAAAATTGAGAACATATAGGTCAGAAGGCATACTATCTACTACTTTTGATATTTGTTGAGTGTATTTCAATTGAAAAGACTCCATATGAGGCCTGCACAGTGGTGCCTTCGGACTCAGTGGTCACAGGCCACAGGCAGCCTCAGAGATAGGATAAGGGTGTCCAGACAATTTCTGAACTCCCTCAGCTGGTGGCTGCACCCACCCAATCTGCTGCAAGGGGTACCTTTTCAGATTCCTGTGTTCACAGTGGTGTTGACCACGGACGCCTCCCTGCAGGGCTGGGGAGCTCATTGTCTAGGCAAGTGCACCCAGGACCTGTAGTCTCCCTGGGAAGCCGCACAGCAAATCAATCTACTGGAACTCAGGGCTATTCAGTTAGCCCTGAAAACTTTCTCTCCAACCCTGGCTCATCAGTCTGTCCTAGTTCAAACAGACAACCAGGTAGCCATGTTTTATGTGAACAAGCAGGGCGGAACTGGATCCAGGCTCCTTTGTCAGGAAGCACAGGATCTTTGCTTGTTTGCTGTCAGGCACAACATGCTCCTCAAGGCTGTGTATCTCCATGGCCAGGAAAACTACCTGGCCGACAGGTTGAGCAGGATTCTGCAGCCCCACGAGTGGCAGCTCCTCCCACTTCCTGTTTGGCTGCAGCACTGAGAGGCTCAGTTGAGCAGAGCTCCTGCTAGGGAGAGGTTCCTGTTTCTCTGCTCGTGCCTGGATGTCGGGACCTGGGCCGCCTCCGGAGGGGGAGGCCCAGGCCCAGAGGCCTGCCAAGCCGGGTGGGCCTCCTATTTTGGAAGTGGCTGGCGGAACCCGTAACCTGGAACCCCGGGAGGGGGCTTCCCCCAGTAGGACTGCACTTGGCCAGGACCGAGGGACCCACAGGTATGGAGGTATGGGCCCGCCACCCCAGGGAGGAGGCTCCTGTCCTCTCCCCAGGCATGGTGTGGAGGCTGGGTGGCAGCAGGGAGAGGCCCTGGGGAGACCCTGGAGGACCGTGGAATGTAGTACTGAGGGAGGTGGGTTCCCCCCTCCACCTCGGGTCCTGGAGGAGGCCTCTACCTCCTCCAGTGAGGATGAGGGGGAGGGGTCGGTCCTGCCTTCTTACCAGCAGCCCGCTAGGGCCCCTGAGGCAATTGTAGCAGCGGTGCGACGGCTTCGGGGTCTCCAGGAGGAGGCGGCCCAGCTGCGAGCCCAGCTCTCCCACCTGGAGAGCCTGCAGGCCACCATTTCCGGGGAGGAATGGGTGGCCTATGTCACCTATTGGAAAGGGGTGAAGCGGGCCCTGAAGGGCAAAAACCGAGAAATAATATACCTCAAGCAGCAGGGTTGTGGGTCCCTCACAGAAATATATCAGGCCTATGATAGATGGGCAGTACAGGGAGCAGTTCAGGGGGGGCCCCCGGGGGTAGGTTGGATGGCTGGGACTCCCCATTCTCATAGTCTGCCTTTTTCCTATTATGCCCCGGCGAGGGGAGAAGAGGATAGATGGTCCAAGGACCCTTACCTGAATAAGTCTCATCGGACTGGAAGGAGAGTTGCCCACTTTGTGAGCCCTGGTCCGGTCGCTGTCCCACCTCCAAGGGCTGGTATAGTGGCTCCCTGTCCAGAAAGCTCTGTTTGCAGCACTGTCAGGGAGGGGCCTGGTGATATTCTTCCCCTCCAAAAATCGCGGATTTCTGAGACCCATTTTCCAGCGTCATACACAAATCCAGAGGCAGAAGATTCCTGGCAGCATGATCATCGAGGGATGCAGGTAGAGAGAGCCACTGGTCTAGAGCAGGGAGCCCCGATGCGGGATGTCGTTCAGGGGTGTTTTCCCAGTACTTCGGACTACAAAGATGGCCGCCGTGAAGATCATGAGGTCACTTCCGGGTTTGCCAGGAAGTGTGTCACTGCTACTTCCCCTTCTCCTCTCCTGTCACTGAAGCACCGGCAAGGTTCCAGGAATGCAGACCGGATCCCCATCGGAAGGCCTGTTGTCGGAGGGGAATCGGTGCTGCCTAGTAGGGGTTTGTCTGCTGTTTCCTCCTGTCGGGGCTTGGATTCAGCAACAGCAGCTTCGGGGATGCCTTCTACGATCCCGCGGAGCAGCATTTCATCTGCTTTGGCTGTGCCCTCTCTCAGTGTGGCCAGGAGCCTGAAGACTGGCTGCCCCCCGTCCTTTGAGCCTGCTGAGTCTGTGGAAATCCGGAGGGTGGCTGATTTGTCCATTCCCTGTCTGGATCTGCAGCGTCCAGGAACTGTACAATCTACCATGGTTTTGGGTGGGGGGGAGGGTGAAAGTTCGGCCCCCCCTAATGTGGATGTTTTTCCGGTGCTCAAACAGTTATGGGATGGCCGCCCGGCTTTCCCTGAGGCGGCTGTTTGGCGCCGGAAAGGCATGAGTAAAGGGATAGGGAAAGATAGGGGGCCACTATCTTTGAGTTCTGGATCAGCGGAGCGGGATGCACCGGTGTCTATCCTGTCTGGTGGCATGGCTGAGGTGAGCCTGGCTCGCAGGGGGGTGTCCGCCCTCCCTGCTGGAGCCTTGGCTACCGGCCGGACTTCTCTGGATCCCTGTGCCACAGCTGGCACCGACGACCAGGTAGGACCTGAGAGGGCAGAGGGGCAGGGGGGTGGCTGTTTAGGGGGTTTTGCTATGCAGGGATCTGCCCCGCTGTCCCGAGATGGTCCTGCCTTGTTGGCGGTGGCCATGCAGGGAGTGGAGGACGGTGGGTTGGTGGAGAGTATGGCGGAGGGAAAGGGGGAGCGGACGACAGGTTTCGTTGTGGGGCAGGAGGGGGAGGTTGCTCAGGATGGAAGGAAGGGGATGTTAGAAGGGGGAGTGAGGGAGAGGATGGTTCCCCTGGCTTCCGGGATTGGAGGGGAGCGGGGTTCGTCCCCGGTAGTGGTGGCCGAGACCCAGGAGCCTTCTGCTGGGTCGGAGAAGCAGGATGGAAGTTTGGGGGGGTTTTCCGGTTCCCTGGGTATTAACGAGAACCAGGTTTGTGCCGCTTTAAAATTGGCTTTGGAGACCCCGACGGGCCCTCCTGGGGCCTTTGCTGCATTTCAACATCAGGCGGTGGCGACGGGGGATGATCCAGGGGTTCTCGGTGGTACCCAGGGATCCGGAAGGGAGAGCATCCCGGACTCTGTATTTGCGGAGCTGACCCTACCCAGTCCTCAGGTTGCTCCAAGTGAGGAGATCACGGATCCTGTGGTCCGGCAACAGGTTCCCCCGCAGGTGGAAGGAGGAGGAGAACGTCCAGAAGGGCGGGGGATGGAGGCTGGGGGGCCGGCTCCCCCCCTCCGTACCTTTGCGGAGGCTCTGAAGGGGTCGGGCACCACTCCGGGGACGTCGGGGGAGGGGGGGGGAGGGGAGGTATGCAGGGAAATGGTCCCGTAGGAGGGGAAGGAGGAGGGGGAGGGGGAGGGTTTCAAAGGGGAGTAGGGGGTGAGGTCCGACGGCGCAACGTGGCGCAGATCCGATGGGCTGGGGAGGGGTCCCCTCCAGCCAGGGAACAGGTCTTGAGGATGGTCCTTGGGCTGGGGTTTCTCCCAGGAGATCTCTACGCCTTTATCCACATGAACAACACCATTGAATATGATGTTAGTTTCATGCTGAGACGGGGGCTGGAGATTTTCTGGGACCGATACCAGCAGCAGAGGGGGCAGGGAGGGTGGGCTGACTTTCGTGTTGTGCCTATCTCTCGCCAGGGGACGGTACCTGTGACCATCCTATCCAGGAATGAGTCGCTCCCAGGGCAGGACATCCAGTTTTGGTTGTCGCGCCATGCGGTGCTCCTCGCACCCCTGGTTAAGGGCGCTGGGCCCCTAGGGGTGTGGGACGGGTCGTGGAAGGGTAGGATCCGTTTGCGTGAGGTGGGAAACGTGGTGCAGCACGTGCCCTCGGCCGGTTTTCTCGGTCGGGATCGCATCTTGTGCTATTACCCCGGGCAACCCCGCGAGTGTCACCGCTGTGGCTCATTCCGCCATTTGAGCATGAACTGTCCCGAGCAGGTCTGCACCCGTTGTGGTGGACGGGGTCACGCTTCGGCCGGGTGTTTGCTAATTCGGTGTAACCTTTGCGGGGAGTTGGGCCACCCCTTTGCCCGCTGCCCCTCCGCGTCACACAATGGACCGGGGGGGTTTGCCGTCACTCCACCTCGGGCTCCTGTGCGGGAGGAGGCTGTGGAGGCCCCTCTCCCTCAGGAGGAGCCAGGGGGCCCTGGGGTGGAGGAGTCCATTGAACCGAGGGAGCCACCAGGGGGAGGGGATTTGGGTAGGAGGGAGGAGAGGGTTGATGTGGTGGAGGTTGATGTGTCACGACAGGATAGTGGGTCGCGGGTGGTGCCACCTCAGGAATGGACCACGGTCCCTTCCAAGGGTGGCAAGTCCAAGAGGAAGAAGCGGGAGACCTCCCCATTGTTGGAAGTAGAGCCCGTGTTGGACGTTAACCGTTTCGTCTTCTTGGCTACTGATGCGGCTGAGGTGGATGAGGGCATGCCTGTGGAGGCAGGGCTTCCTGTGCGGCGCTCGGAGCGGTTGGCGGCGGGGGCGGCCCCTCTTCCTCAGCGGCGACCTTCAAAGGTGCAGAAGGCGCGCCGCAGTCAGGGTCCTCCAATCAAGGGGGATACTGGCGCCCGACGGGTGAGGGAGGATGGCCTTGTACCCCCGCAGTTGGGTTCGGGGCCTTCGCAGGAGCCCCCTGCTGACCCGGCCGCCCTGGCCTCCCCCGCGGGGGTGGGCACTGTCGTATTGTCTCAGTCTTTGTCCGGGGAGGGGGGGCTGCACAGGTGGTGGACCCCACGGAGGAGGTCATTCCTCCGACCCCTGACCCGTTTGTACCTCCTCCTCCGGTAGGGGCTGGGCCTGCCCTCGCGACAGCTTTGCCTGGTGGTCCCGGGGGCGCCAGCACCTCCTGGGGTGACAGGGTCGAGCGGGAGGAGGAGGAGATCCTCGAGGTGGTCGATGTGGACCAGGAGGAGTTGTTTGAGCTCGCAGGCCTGTCCTGCAAGCGGGATTCTGGGGATCCCGGGGTTGGTGAGAAGAGGAGGAAAGGGTCACTGCACTCGAAATAGGCATGGCGTGCACTCCTGCGTTCTCGTGCGCCACCATCAACGTGGCCAGCATTTTCTCAGACCAGGCGCGGGCTATGGCCTATGATTTTCTTTCTACGAGTGGGCTGGATGTCATCTTCTTGCAGGAGACCAGGCTCACCTCGCTCGCTAGCCTTCATCGGGCGAAGCGGGAGTGGAGGTGGGGCCCTTCGTACTGGTCCCTTGCGGCACAGCCCTACGCAGGAGTGGCGGTTTTGTTCACGTCTAACCGATTTCAGGTGCAGTACGTGTGGGAACTGGAGCAGGGCCGGTATCTGCTTTTAGATGGCTACTGCGGGCCCCATCGGTTTCGTTTCGTGGTGGTATACGGGCCCCAGTCTAAGTTGGGGCGGAAGACCCTGTTCGGGGTCATCCGCCCCTACTTACACACCTCCCGTTTGGTGGTCCTTGCCGGGGATTTCAACACCACCACCTTTTTGCAGGACCGAGGGGGGGAGCGTTGCCCACCTAGTTACGAGGGCCTCTTTTTGGCCGAGATGACCCGGACGGCTGACCTGGTGGATGTTTTCCACCGGGCCTTTCCACGGTCGCCGGGTTTCACCTACTACCATGGGACCTGCAGGAGTCGTATCGATCGGATATATGTGAGTGCCCGGGTGGAGTGTTCCCCTCCGCAGTTGCAGGCGGTTGACTTTTCGGACCACCGCGTCCTCTCTGTGTCCTTCCTGGCCAACCACGAGGAGCTTAGCAGGGGTCCTGGCCTGTGGCGACTGAATGTGCAGTTGTTGGCAACATCAGAGGTGGTCCAGGAGTTCTTGGCCTTTCTCGCAGACCAGGAGACCCTGCTGAGTGTTTTTCCTTCCCGTGGCGCCTGGTGGGATGAGGTGAAGACGCGTGCCCGACAACTCTTCCGTTCCCGGGGTACCTCCATGGCTCGATCCCGCTACCTCACCTACACTGTCCTCCGGAGGTCGCTGGATCGTTTGGTATCCCGAGGGGCAGCGCGGGAGGAGGTTGAAGAGGTGCGCGTCCAGCTCCGTGGCCTGCTTTACGATCGCCATGCCTCCCTATGCTTCGAGGGGGCGGCCGGTGGGGGCGCCACTCCAGACCCTTTCCGGACTTGCAGGGAGAGGGTTCAGCGTCGGGAGGTCATGGCCCTGCGGGGCGAGGACGGTACCATTCATACCTCCCAGGAGGACCTTTTGCGGATGGTGGGGGAATACTTCTCGGACCTGTTTGGGGATCGCCCCGTGGACCTCACCCATATCCGAACGTACCTGGGCCTTCCCCCGGTGTATTCGGCTGTGGTCCAGGCACAGGTTGATGCACTCGCTGCACCGATTCAGCAGGTGGAGGTGGAGAGGGCGATTCGTGCTATGCCGTTGGGGAAGGTGCCTGGGCGCGATGGGCTCCCTGTGGAGTTCTATCGCACCTTCATTGCCCAGCTGGCCCCCTTCCTGACCTCCCTGTTTCAGGAGATCATGGACACAGGGTATCTCCCGCGGTCATTTCGTGAGTCTGTCCTGCTGCTGCTCTCCAAGGGGAAGGACGATAGCTCCTTGGACTTCTGGCGGCCGCTCTCTCTTCTGAACGCGGACCGGAAGATCCTGGCCAAGTGTTTGGCCAACCGACTGGTGGAGGTGTCGGGCGATTTGCTGTCCCCTTCCCAGTATTGTTCCGTTCGGGGGAGAGGGGTTCTGGACGCTGTCGCCACAGTCCGGGAGATGGTGGAAAGAGGCCGGTCGCTCCAACGGGACCACTGGTTGGTCTCCTTGGATCAGTCCAAGGCCTTCGATCGAGTCAGTCACCGGTACCTGTGGGTGGTGCTCCAGCACTTCGGCCTCCCCGCAGGTTTCCTCTTCGTCGTGCAGGCGCTGTACCGAGGGGGGGGTGAGCTTCCCGTTTATTAACGGGTGGCTCGGACGGCCGTTTGGTGTCGCCTCGGGGGTGCGGCAGGGGTGCCCTTTGAGCCCCCTGCTGTATGTTTTCTCCCTCGACCCCTTCCTCCGGAGATTGTCCTCAGGTGGGTTGCGGGGCCTGGAGGCGCCCGGTGCGCCCCCGGTGTCCGTCGTTGCTTACGCTGACGACATCTCAGTTTACGTGGACGGCACTGATGGGGTAGAGGCCCTGCGAGAGGCCGTGGAGGAGTACTCGGAGGTAGCCCATTCTGTTGTAAACCACAGCAAGTGCCAGACGCTGTGGTTGGGCTCCTCAGAGGCCTCCCCGCCTTCCTGCGCCCCCTTTCCTCCTCCCGTGGGGGAGGTCCGCGTTTTGGGCCTCGTCTTCGGGTCGGAGGACTGTGCGGAGTCCAATTGGGACCGTTGTCTCGAGACTGCACGGTGTCGGGTGCTGCGGTGGAGGGGGTGGAGGTGTACGTACGAGGAGAAGATCAAACTCCTCGGGACGTTTCTGCTTCCTCTCTTTCTGCACGTGGCCACGGTCTTCGTCCTTCCGTTGTCCCGTCAGGCGTCTGTCTGTGCTGTCTTTTTCTGTTTTCTGTGGGGTAACCGCTTGAACCCCGTCCAGCGCAACATCGTTTGCCTGGATCGGGCAGAAGGCGGTTTGGGTATGTTGCACCCCCTTGTCTTCCTGTCAGTCTTGTCTATGGCGTTCCACTTGGGTAGGATGCGGGAAGGGGGTGGGGTCTGGTGGGTGGCCTCCTATCGGGAATGGTTCTCCCGCTTCTGGGAGCAGTGGGAGGGGGCGTCCTCGGTCCCACGTGTGCGCCGGAGAGGGGAACAGGCCCCATCGTACGTATTCGTGATGGTGGGGCTCATTCGGCGGTGGGGGGTGACCGACCCGCTCGCCCAGTCCTTGGGGCGGAAAGGCTTATACCGGATGGTTCTCACCTCTCACTATCAACCAAGGTGGGCCCTGCGGGACTGTCCGGCGGATGTGATGCAGCGGGGCCTTCGGCTGTTGAACTCCCCTCGGCTACCGAAGAAGGTTCGGGATGTAGCCTGGTTGTCTTTCCACGGGCGTTTGTACGTGAGGGACAACCTCAAGTACAGGTCACAGGCCGAGCGGGTCTGTCCGAGGGCCGGGTGTGAGGGGCAAGCGGAGACCATGGACCATTTCCTCCGGCAGTGCCCCTTTAACGTGGAGGCCTGCCGGTTGGTGTCCGCTGCTCTTCACCTGCGCGACCTTTCCCTCCTCACGTATGCGGAGTGGGTGTACGGGGCCTGGTCCTTTCCTCTAAGGCAGGACTCCAGGACCCTCTACCTCGTCACGGCCGTGGTACGCTACCACCTGTGGCAAGCGCGCTGTCATGTCTCGACCCGGGGGTTGGTCCTGCCCCTCGACGAGGTGGTGCGGGACATTCTGGAGGAAGTGTCCAGCATGGCGCAACGTGAAAGGAGGGTGGTGGAGGCTCATCGTTGGGAGCGTCTGTGGCGTCACCTCACCCTTCGCCCCCCGTGAAGGGGAGGGGTTCCCTGGGGTTTTCGTCCCTGTAGGACTGTGAGGTTTTTGTTTTGGTTTGTTGTTCCCTGGGGGGAGGGGTGTGATCGGAGGGGTTAGTTTTTCCCTTCCCTGGGGTTTTCCTTCTCGTTATGATTTTGGGATGTTTTCCTCCCGGGAGGGGAGGGGGGGGGTGAGCTGGGGCTCCATAAGGGGGTTTTGACCGGTTGTCCGCTTTCCCTTTCTTCTTAGAGGGTGGCCATCCCAATATTTTTGTTTTCCGTGTTTGTCTGTTCTTTTTGTTTTCTGGGCATCCCGCTCCGTTGTCTGAAGGGCAGGGCAGTACAAGGGTTCTGTATTTCCTTTGTATTTCGCTATTTGATTTGATTTGTATGATTACTTATGATTTGTTTTGATGGGATTGTGTTGGGGATGGGCTAAGGGGGCCCTTATGTTTTCATTTGGTTTGGGGGGGGGGGGGGGGGGAGGTTTGTCTTTGAAGTGTTTGTCTGGATGGGATGGGTCTGAAGGGTGAGGGATAGGGATAGGGGGTTTATGTTCTGGATGGGTGGGGAGGGGGAGTCTGAGAGTCAGACAGACTGGACAGTTGGACATTTGGATTGGTGGGGGTTGGGCGGGGCAGGGGTTCAGGGACTGCAAGATGCAATGTGTGGGCTCTGCTGGGGTGGTCTGGTAGGGGGAGGAGGGGTCGGGCATGGACATTGGACTGAGGGGGGGGAGGGGACATGGACATTGATAAGGACCTTTTGGGGGTTGTTGTTGGGAGGAGGGCACGTGTGTTTATTACTGGGTTTGGTGGTGGGTTTGGGGAGGTGGGTCACGGGGGGTTTGTGATATTTGTTTTGTGCTATGTCGGGGGGTGGGGGTTTTGGGGGGGTGTGGGACTTGGTTGGGGTGATTGTTTCTACTTTTTGTCTGTATTTTGTTGCTTGTTTAATAAACTCAAAATTTCCATCCTTTGGTGGTTCAGAAGATTTTCCTGAAATGGGGACTTCCATCCATCGATCTGTTTGCCAGTCCACTGAACAAACAGCTGCCAAAGTTCTGCTCCAGGCAACCGCATCCTCTGCGGATAGCAGCAGATGCTTTTCTGATTCCATGGTCTCAGGGCCTCCTGTATGCGTTTCCTCCCACGCCCTTGGTGGCCCGGACCCTGTTCAAGATTCTTCAGGACAAGGCCTCGGTCCTGCTGGTGGCTCCCAAGTGGCCGAGACAGCCTTGGTTTCCACTTCTGCTTCAGCTGGCAGTGGATCCTCCACTGCCTCTGGGGTTGCAACCCGACCTCCTCTCTCAACATCAGGGTTCCCTTCTGCACCCCAATCTCAAAGCTCTCAATTTGATGGCCTGGAGGCTGCAAGGGTAGTTTTGGCTCCCTGGGGCCTACCTCAGGAGGTTGAGCTGGTTGTCGTAGCCTCTAGGAAACAGTCCACTAGGAAAACCTATGCTCTCAAATGGAAAAGGTTTTCTTTGTGGTGTCAGCTGCGTACAGAGGATCCTTTCTCCTGTACGGTACCAGTAGTGCTTCAGTACTTACTGCACTTATCAAATCAGGGACTTAAGTCCAATTCTGTTCAGGTCCACCTCTCAGCTCTAGCAGCTCACCACTCACTGGTGGAGGGACATTCTCTGTCGGTTCACCCCTTGGTGTCTCGGTTTCTCAGGGGCTTGCTTTTGCTCAAGCCTCCAATCCGTCCTCCTGCTCCTGAGTGGGAGTTGAATGTGGTCTTGCAGCAACTGACTCGCCCACCTTTTGAGCCGATGGCTACTTGCCCTCTACGCTTCCTGTCCTGGAAGAAACTCTTCTTGATAGCCCTAACCTCAGCCAGGCGAGTGAGTGAGCTTCAGGCCCTGGTCTGTGACAGGCCTTACACCCGCTTCTATAGGAACAGGGTAGTCCTTAGGACTCATCCAAAGTTCCTCCCAAAAGTTGTCTCCTTCTTCCACCTTAACCAAGAGGTGGTTCTTCCAACATTCTTCCCTAGGCCTCATGCAAGCCAGGCTGAAGCAGTTCTGCATACCCTGGACTGTAGGAGGGCCTTATCCTTCTACCTTGACCGTACGCAGGGGCATAGAAGGGCTACTCAGCTCTTCATATCTTTTGACCCTAATAATTTGGGGTTAGCTGTGTCCAAGCGTACCTTGTCCACCTGGGTAGCTGACTGTATCACCTGGGCTTACAGGGCGGCTGACCTTCCTTTGCAGGGTCGGGTCACGGCCCATCGTGTCAGGGCAATGGCTGCCTCAGTGGCTCACCTTTGCTCTGTAACGTTGGTAGACATCTGCAGGGTTGCAACTTGGTCCTCAAGCCAGACTTTTGCGGCCCATTACTGTCTGGAGAGGGAGTCCCGTAGGGACAGTGCTTTTGGTCAGGCAGTACTCCGGAATCTCTTTGAGGTTTAGGCAACTCCTGCCCTCCAGCCCTCCGTTGGGCTACCAGTGGAGGTTCTGTCAGTGAAAAGCCTTTCTTTGATGCTGGGACTAGAGGGAGTTCTCTTGCTCAGCCTGGGTTCCTTGGTAGCCCAGAGCTAGGGAGTCACCCATATGTGAAGACTGACTTCCTGCTTGGTCCTGGAGTAAGAGGTGTTCTCCAGGAGCAGCAGGAATCAGTCCTCATAACCCTCCCTTCTCCCCTGGGAGTTGCAGTTGTACATAGTTTATTTTTACATTTTTGTGTGCTGTTTTAGCTATGTCATTTGACTGAGCAAGATGGCACCTTTAGGCGGGAAGGGAACCGCGCATGCGTGCCTGCATTCCCAAAGGCTTTCTTGGAAAGCTAGGGAAATGTTCCGCAAGGGCTCCATCGACGTCGATGTCAACCATATGTGAGGACTGATTCCTGCTGCTCCTGGAGAACACCTGTTACAGGTGAGTAACTACTCTTACCCGGGGGAGTCTTCTCGCACAGTCAGTAGGCAGCGATGGGGGGGTCCCACTGCTCTGTCACCCCCAGTGGTCTCCAGGGTTGCTCCTCCCTGCCTCCTCCTCCCTCAGCCTGCCGATCCTCCGGCTCAGACGCTGCTGCCTCAAAACCCATCTCAGTCTTCTCAGAACCAAGATTCACAACAATTTCTAGTGCTCCTTAGGCTTGGACCCTTGGTACTTGGACCCTGTCACCTCTGTTCTGTGGACTGAACAGGCCTCCAAGCCATCGCTAGACTCTACGTTGGGGTCCCAGAAGTGTTCTTGGAAGGAGTGAGTTCTTAGAAACACAGGGCATCCTCTCAAGGAACTTTTCTTGGGCTGCGACTGCCTGTGCACCTGATTTCCCAGATGAAGAAGCTTTGTCAGCCGAGGATAGCCTGGGTGCCTCTGACTGGGAGGATGGTGAGCTGACGAGCAAGACAGCACACAGGATATCCGCCTGTTCCGCAAGGATGAACTCCCTGCTCTGATGATTCGAGTAGTGGACGGCTTACACCTCACCGATCCTCTAGAGCACAGTCAGCCTCAGGCACTCTCTCAGGCCGATCTGATCCTGCAGGGCATTCAAAAGCCTTTTCCCACCGGAGCTGTCCTGTGGGACATTCCAAATCCCGCCAGGGCCTTCTTTTCCCCACCAGGGCTCTCCTGCGGTGCAGTCAAAAGCCCGCCAGGGTCTTTCCTTTCCCACCGGAGCCCTAGCAGATGGTATCTCAGAAGTGCAATTCACCTGATGCATACGGCTCGCCATCTGGGACAGCACTACTTTACGGACTGTGCTATCTTTGCTCTCCAGCAGATCTGGACAGGTGCTTTGCATATCTGAAGATGGCTGCTCTGGTGACTGCCGTCACTAAGCACATCACTATTCCGGTTGAATGGGGTGCGGCCCTTTCGAATCATTAGGATAGGAAACTCCACTCAGACATCAGTTTGTAGAGGTCTGGTGGCCTATGCCCTCCTACATTGCTCTAGCTTTTTTAATGGTCAGCTGATCCAGCCTTTAAGGCGCGCCTTTCTAAGCTCCCCTTCCAAGGCAAGTGACTCCTTGGTGAAGACCTTGACAAGCTTGTCAAGGACCTGGGGGAAGTCAAGCCACAGCGGCTATTGGAAGGCAAGCCGCAGTCCTTTACACGCTGTGGCCTCATGCCGGTCAAAGGTCACAGTCCTTCAGGGAGTCAGGAAAGGATGGGATGCCTACGTCGCCGCCAATACGAGGAGGGCAGATGCCTTTTCCCAGCAGTGAGCCTACATGACCTTCAATCAATGGGTCCTCAAAATCGTCAGCCAAGACTATGCTCTCCCATCCAAGAAGCCTTCCTAGTTTCGCCCAGCGGAGGGTCCCGAAAGAGAGCAGCCATACAATCTACCCTCCACTTCTGCAGTTTCTTTGAGCCGTTCGACCACTTGCAAAGAGGGACTCTGCTCGTTATTCCATTTACTTTGTGGTATCCAATAAGGAGGGTTCTCCAGGACCAAGCAGGAAGTCAGTCCTCACTTATGGGTGACATCGGCGCCGACGAAGCCCTCGCGGAGCAATTTTCCCCAGCTTTCAAAGAAAGCCTTTGGGAATTGCAGCGCGCATGCGCGGTCCTCTTCCCGCCCAAGGGTGCCATCTTAGCCAGTCTTCTTTTTTCCGCGGAGCCCTACAGACGTCCCCGTCTTGTCCCCGCGAAAAAGTCGATATATTCTTCATTATTTTATTCTTTTTCCTTCGGTTCGACGCCGGTCTTTTTCCCGCCCGGACTCGCGACGCCGGTCACGAGTCCTCTTCCTTTTTTCGGTTTTTCTGACTTAGTCAGCTTTCGTTTTCGATTTTTCCCTGGCAGCCCGGTCCTTTGACCTCGCAGGGGCCCTTTTTCCCCCGATGGCTGCCAGTGGTTTTAAGCGGTGTGGTCAGTGTGACCGAAATATGTCACTAACTGACACACACGACTTTTGCCTCCGCTGCCTGGGCCCGGATCATGAGGAATTGATCTGTGGGCCCTGCGGCAAAATGTCCTCCAAAGCGTTGAGAAGTCGGCGGCATCAGCGTGATAGGATCTTCGCTGACCCCAGCCGTACCCGGACCTCGTCGGAGGCCTCCGCGTCCAAAGGCTCCAGCTCGGACCGTCGCCGGAGTTCCTCCGACAGGGGTTCTCCCTCCGGGGACCATCGTCGGAAGGTGAAACCCGCGAGGGCGGCGTCGGTGGACGCTCCTGGTTCCGCGAGGGCCAGGTCGCATAGCCCCGACAGCCGCCCCGGGTCCTTGGAGAAGGAGCACCTCACGAAGCGACCTCGCCTGGAGTCGGAGATGCCTGCTCGGGTAAGTCCTGTGGTCCTTCTGGACTCGCCTCCGCGACAGCCGACGTCGGGCCCGACGCTGTCGGGGCCCGAGTCGGGGGCTGCTGGGTCACCTGAGCTCGGACTCAGGTTGACGGCCTTGGAGAGCAGACTGTCTGCCTTCATGGACCAGCAGCGGGCACTGCTCGCTGGCGCCGCTGCCCCGACCGCCGGGACGTCGACGTCCAAGTCGACCCCGGAGACCGAGCCGATCCTCGAGTCGATGCGAACTCGAGTCGATCCTCGGTCGAGGTCACCCTCGGCCTCCCGTTCGGGACCGAGGTCGCCGACGCCGACTCCCTCGGCGTCGGGGCGGCAGGCGTCGGGGCGGCAGGCGCCGCGCCCTGCCCGGGCCGACCCCACCGAGTCCTCGTCGGAGTCGGTCTGGGAGTCTGAAGAGGAAGAGTCGCCTGATTCTTTCCGGACTCGGTGTGTCCCCTCGGACTCACCGGAGTCCGAGCCTCGGAAGCAGTCCCCCCCCGGAGGATGAAAATGAAAATGAAAATGAATGAAATGAGGATGCCCGGTTCTCGGACTTCGTCAGGGATATGGCCAAGGCTTTGGCCTTCCCTGCGGACCCCGAGGAGGAGCCTCGAGCCGAAGAGCTCGACGCCCTCCAGTATGACTCTCCCGCGAGGGAACACTTTACTGTACCGGTTCCTCCTATGCTGGAACGACTACTCTTCCGCATGTGGGAGAGTCCGGCCTCCTCGCCGGTCCTGAGCAAGCGGGTCGATTCTATCTATCGAGTCCGCAAGAGCCCTGGCTTTCAAAAGGCACAGCTACCACACCATTCCATGGTAGTGGAATCGGCCATGCATCGTCTTAAGAGCCAGAAGATGCACTCCTCGGTGCCTCCTGGCAGGGAGGCCCGTAACCTGGATGGCCTTGGTAAGAAGTGTTTCCAGGGCTCTATGCTCGCATGTCGTGTCCAGACCTACCAGCTATACATGGGCATGTATCTCCGAGATCTGGCTAAAGAACTAGCCGGTTTCTCCGCTGGTTTGTCCGAGGAACCCTTGCGGAGGTTCCTGGCCTTGTCCACTGGCATTCGGGAATGCTCAAAGTTCATGTCCCGAGCAGCCTATGATGGCTTTGAAGCATCGGCTCGAGTGGCCGCAGCCGGCATCGGTGCCCGCCGACAGGCTTGGCTTCAGTCGTCTGACCTTGAGCCCTGGGTGCAGGACAAGTTGGTCGATGTCCCCTGCCGAGGCGAAAACCTCTTTGGCAAGCCCATGGCTGAGAAGGCTGCACAAATTGAGACTGAGACTCTCACCAGGACCAGGCTTTCTAGGAAGACCTCTGCCCCTTCCCAGAAAAAGAAGGGCTCGGGAAAAAAGTCCTTTTACCCGAGGAAGGCGACTGCCTACAAACAATACCCCCATTATCAGGCCCCTGCAGCTCCCCAACAGGGCCAGCAGGCCAAGGGACGGGGTAACGGGTCCCGTAGGCAGCAAGCCCCCAAGCCTGCACCACCAGCCCCTGCTCCGCAGGGTGGGGGTTTTTGACTCACTAAGCATAGCCTCTCCCCCCCCGCTGGTTCCTCCCAGCACCGGAGGCCGGCTGGTTCACTTCGCCCACAGGTGGTCCAGCATCACCGCAGATGCCTGGGTGCTTCAAGTCGTGCGAGAAGGCTATCTTCTCCACTTCCACCAGGTCCCTCCCTCCTATTTTCCGGGAGAACCTCCACGACCCCCTCTGCACAGGGAATTACTCCTTCAGGAGTTAGCAGGTCTTCTGCAGGATCAGGCGGTGGAACCGGTGCCACACCACCTGAGAGGTCAAGGGTTTTATTCCCGGTATTTTCTAATACCAAAGAGAACAGGAGGCCTCAGACCCATCCTGGACTTGCGCAACCTCAACAAGTTCCTCGTGCGGGAGAAGTTCAAGATGCTTACCCTTGGAATCCTTCTGCCCTACCTCCAGCAGGGAGATTGGCTATGCTCCTTGGATCTAAAGGATGCCTACATGCACATCCTCATCCACCCAAGCCACCGCCAGTACCTAAGGTTTGTGGTGGCAGGAAATCATTACCAGTACAGAGTACTGCCCTTTGGCCTGTCCTCCGCTCCGCGAGTCTTCACAAAATGTCTCGCGGTGGTGGCGGCCCATCTCCGGCTTCACGGCCTCTATGTCTTTCCGTACCTCGACGACTGGCTCATCAGAGCGACGTCCGCTCCGGAGGTCACCAGCGCCACACACCGCACGGTGACTCTTCTGCAATACTTGGGCTTTGTTATAAATTTCGCAAAGTCCACTTTGCTCCCCTCACAGGATCTCGAGTTCATCGGCGCAAGGCTGCACACTCCTCAGGCACGGGCGTACCTACCGCTCGACAGGGCTCAACGGCTCATGGACCTAGCCGACCGTTTTCGCAGCCGGCCCCTGGTCTCCGCCAGGCGCTTCCTGAGACTACTCGGCCATATGGCTTCCACCGTCCATGTGACCCCCAATGCCCGCCTGAATATGCGGCCTGCTCAATGGTGTCTCCGCCAGCAGTGGCGACAGGCCACGGGCGGCCTGGCAGACCTAGTGCGCGTCTCCGAGCCGCTGATCTCGTCTCTCCGGTGGTGGCTTCAGCAGCCGAACCTGATATTCGGAATGCCTTTCCAGTCACCCCAGCCGGCCCGGGTGCTGACCACGGATGCATCCCTCCTGGGCTGGGGAGCACATTGCCAAGGGGCACGTACTCAGGGCCTCTGGACCACGTGGGAGTCTGCTCAGCAGATCAACTTCCTGGAGCTCAGGGCGATCCGCCTGGCTCTCAAGGCCTTCTCCCACCTGACTTCCCACCAGTCCGTCCTTGTCCAGACGGACAATCAAGTTGCCATGTTCTACGTGAACAAGCAGGGGGGCACGGGCTCCTTCCTCCTCTGCCGGGAGGCACAGAAGCTCTGCTCTTGGGCCGTCAGTCACGGCATTCTCCTCAAGGCACTTTATCTCCCGGGCCAAGAGAATTGCCTGGCGGACAAACTCAGCAGGATCCTCCAGCCGCACGAGTGGCGGCTGGATCCCTTGGTAGTTCAGAAGCTCTTCCTAAAGTGGGGCCTCCCCACGGTGGATCTCTTTGCCAGTCCTCACAACCGGCAGCTTCCTCGCTTCTGCTCTCGTCAGCCGCACCCCCTTCGGGTTGCGGCGGACGCGTTTCTAATTTCATGGTCGGGGAGCCTTCTGTACGCTTTCCCTCCCATCCCGCTAGTCTCTCGGACTCTTTTCAAGGTTCTCCGAGACAAAGCCTTCATGATCCTGGTGGCCCCTCGTTGGCCCAGACAGCCGTGGTTTCCGCTCCTGCTGCAATTAGCGGTGGAGGATCCATTCCCTCTGGGGGTACAACCGGATCTCCTCACTCAGGATCAGGGGTCTCTACTACACCCCAACCTCAGGTCTCTCAACCTCATGGCCTGGCTGCTGAGAGGGTAGTCCTTGCTCCCCTTCTCCTGCCGGCGGAGGTGGAGGAGGTCGTCTTAGCTTCGCGACGGCCTTCTACCCGCAAATGCTACGCCCTTAAATGGCGTCGCTTCGCCGTCTGGTGTACCCAACAGTCTCAGGATCCCTTCTCCTGCCCGGTGTCGGTGATCTTGCAGTATTTGCTACACCTCTCTAATCTGGGACTTAAGTCCAACTCCGTCAAAGTTCACCTCAGTGCTCTTTCGGCCCATCATGTGCCAGTGGACGGTAGACCTCTCTCCAGCGACCCTCTCGTAGCGAGGTTCCTCCGAGGTCTCCTTCTACTTAAACCACCTCTGCGCCCGCCAGCGCCTGACTGGGACCTGAATGTGGTTTTGCAGCGGATCACCTGTCCGCCTTTTGAACCTATGGCTACCTGTTCTCTCCGTTTTCTGTCTTGGAAAACACTGTTCTTGATAGCCCTCACTTCCGCTAGACGCGTAAGTGAATTGCAGGCCCTCGTGTCTGATCCCCCTTACACTCGGTTCTACAAAAATAGGGTAGTCCTACGGACGCACCCAAAATTTCTTCCAAAAGTGGTCTCCCCTTTTCACATCAATCAGGAGGTGGTACTTCCGACCTTCTTTCCCAGACCACACTCCAGCCGAGCTGAAACGGTCCTCCATACCCTGGACTGTAGAAGGGCATTGAACTTCTACCTTGACCGTACGCGGGAGCACCGTAAAGCTGCTCAGCTTTTTGTGTCTTTTGACCCCAATAAATTGGGGCTCCCGGTCTCCAAGCGTACTCTGTCCATCTGGGTTGCGGACTGTATCTCTTGCGCTTATGGGGCAGCCGGACTCTCCTTAGAAAGTCGAGTCACGGCTCATTGCATTCGGGCAAAGGCTACGTCAGTGGCTTACCTCCGCTCTGTTCCGCTGGCAGACATCTGCCGGGCCGCTACTTGGTCTTCGAGCCAGACTTTTGCGGTCCATTACTGTCTCGAGAGGGAGTCCCGCAGGGACAGTGCTTTCGGACAGGCAGTCCTCCGTAATCTCTTTGAGGTCTGAGCAACTCCTACCCTCCATCCCGGATGTGGGCTACCGGTGGGTGATACTTCAGCGAAGATTCTTTCCTTCTGTGCTGCTGAGCTAGAGGGAGCTCATTTTTGTGCTTAGGGTCTCCGGTAGCCTTGAGCTTGGGAGTCCCATAAGTGAGGACTGACTTCCTGCTTGGTCCTGGAGAAAGCGTAGTTACTCACCTGTAACAGGTGTTCTCCAGGAGCAGCAGGAATCAGTCCTCACTACCCTCCCTCCTCCCCTTGGAGTTGCAATCGTCTGCTTATGTTTGTTTGCAAATTTTTATGCTGTCTTTTTTAGCTATGTCATCTGACTGGCTAAGATGGTACCCTTGGGCGGGAAGAGGACCGCGCATGCGCGCTGCAATTCCCAAAGGCTTTCTTTGAAAGCTGGGGAAAATTGCTCCGCGAGGGCTCCGTCGGCGCCGACGTCACCCATAAGTGAGGACTGATTCCTGCTGCTCCTGGAGAACACCTGTTACAGGTGAGTAACTACGCTGTCCTTTCAGCAGAGTCTGGGTCTCAAGGAGGTCTATTGGGCCCTTCATGTACCGGTTTTTCACATGAAAATGATATGTCCAATAATTCAAGCAGCCCTTATGGGATAATTCCTTGCCTCGTCCAGCCTAGCAGAAGCATATTTACATATTCTTCTCTGGGAGGATCACCGGCGTTTTCTGCGCTTTGCCATGCTCGGGCAGCATTTTCAGTTTTGCGTTCTGCCATTTGGCCTGATGACTGCAAAATCATTGTGATGGCTGCAGCAGCCTTGCGCAGACAGTGCATTCAAGTCCTTCCATACTTGGACGACTGGCTCATTCACGCAAGTTCCATATCGGAAGCCAGTTAGACGGTCTCCTGGCTGGTCACCTTCTTGGAGAGCCTCGGTTGAGTGGTCAATTATTCCAAGGGTTGCCTCTGGCCACCCCAAACTGTGGAGTTTCTCAGAGCACTAGTCGATAACAGGTATCCCTGACACAAGAACATTTTCTCAAGCACTCTGCACACCTTCAACTCTTTCTCCTAAAGAGCTGCGCGCGCGTGTGTGACTGTCTTCAGACCCTAAGGTCCATGGTGGCCACCATAGTTTATCCCATGGACCAGAGCCCACATGCAGAGCTTTCAACACTCCTGTCCATCCCACTGTCCCTGGTTTCCATGATCTATGACTGTCGCCTCTCCCCCCTTACGCTACGTGACGCAGTCTTCTATGGTGGTATTCAGTGGCCCATCTGCTTTGGGGCATTCTCTTGCAGGCTGTTTGCTGGATTCTAGTAAACACTCACGCCAGTCTCTCAGGTGGCAGAGCACTTTGCCAGTCCCAGACGGCTCAGAGGACCTGGTCGCCTCAGGAGGCATGCTGGACAATCAACCGCTAAAACCCGGGCGGTCCACCTTGCCTTGCTGCACTCTCTGCCTCTCCTTCGATCCCAGGCGGTCTACTTTCTTTCAGTGCTATGATGGTGTCCTATTTAAACCGATATTGCGGAACAAACGGTCCGTGAATGGCCAGGGAGATGGCTCTTCTTCTCCCCTGGATGGAGTGTCATCAACAAGTCGGCACAGCACATTGTGGGGATGGACAGCATGCAAGCAGCTTACGTCAGCTGTCACATTGTAGATCCCAACACTACTAGAAATGATCAGTTTCTGAACGCGTACTGTCACTATAGAGCAGGATACGTTCAATACAAACAAAACTTTGGGAAAATTAGGTTTCAAATTCACACTACAAAACCAATAATTAACCAGCGAAAAACAGGTCTCAGAACTTAAGCCACCAAGAGACTTATGTCTACTGTTATGGTGTCTTTGGAACATCAAGGACCTTTATTTAAAACTTTTTGCCGTTTTTATTGGATTTTAACTATAGCACTCATCACAAGAAACACCTTGCATCCAAACAGTTCTTTATGTAGCATACTCAAGTTGTAACTTTTTTCAAAACTTCAGCAATCCACTTTGTACTTATGCCGTCTAGGCCTGAACTCTCAATGACATTGCACGGTTTAGAATAGTATACTACTTAGCTTTCTTGTGATTTGAGTTTTTCGCTGGTTATTTATTGGTTTTGTAGTGTGAATTTGAAACCTAATTTTCCCAAAGTTTTGTTTGTATTGAACGTATCCCGCTCTATAGTGAAATTGTAGATCTCGACAATTGGGAACTAGCCTCCTGGGCATTTCCACAAATTCTTCGCACCTGGGGGTTGCCCACAGTGAATCTCAGGCCGTCGGCACAGAACGCCAAGACACAGGCCTTTGTCGGTCGGCAGAAGGAGCATGGGCCTTGGGGCCTGGACGTGTTAGTTCAGTCCTGGCCTTCGCTCCCCTGTTGTGCATGTTTCCTCCTTGTGTCCTGCTTGGGAGGATTCTCTGTCAGATCGAAGCTCATTCTGGCATGGTGATCTTTGTGTCATGCGACTGGCCTCAGCGGTCATAGTATGCTGATCCTGTTCAACTAACCCAGTCATCTCCCTTCCTCAGAAAGGTCTCTTGCAGCAAGGTCCAATCACCATAGCCGATACTGTTCCCTACTTGCTTATGATCTGGCGCTTGAAAGATGCTGGGTGAGTTACAGAGGTCACTCAACACAGGTAGTGTTTCTCCTGTCCAAGGCAGGATGGCCCGTTACATATTTAGTCTACATGAGAATGTGGCAGCCTTGAGTCTTGGTGCTTTTGGCAATGCCTTTCAGATCCTGGACATTCTGTAATTCCTTCAAAACGCTCTCAACTCTGGTGTGGCCCTAGGCTCTCTCTGGGTTCACGTCTCTGCATTAACCTGTTTGAAGGACGCTCAATGGTGTCTCCTGCAGAAGTTGCTAGCTTTCTCATGGGTATGTGGGTGCTTGGTCCTCAGGGCCTTATCCGGGCATCCTTTGAGCTGCTCAAACATACCTCATTCCGGGACTCGTCCCTCAAGACGGCATTTCTAGTAGCCATCAGTCTTGGCCAGGAAAGTCTCCACGGTGCGTGACCCTCTGGGTGCTTCCTTCCTTCCTACCTAAGGTGGTTACACTTTTTCACTCAAACTGGATGATCAATATAGGACTTCACACCATAGATCTCAGTAGGGTGCTACGGCGCTCTCCGAGGTCACCAATTTCTTTTGCAAATCTGATCTCCATTTGTACTGTTTGCAGGGCCTGAGAAGGGCCTTGTGGCCTCCACAGCCTCCATTACAAATGGCTCTGCACAACCATTGAGTCGGACTACATCCTCCAGGGTAGGCTGGTGCCCGTGGGGGCTCATGGCTCGCTCTACCTGGTCTCAAGCAGCACCTTGAGCAAAGGGCTCACAACCTGGGCACTGTCGCCTTGATCTCCAAGTGTGCGATGTGATGCAATTTGGTGCCAGTGTGGTGGCAGTTGCTGTCTCTTCCCGCCCTGAAGTGGGTTAGCTTGGGTACTCCCCATTTGTCTGGACTGGTCTAGCAGGATGACTTGGAAAGAGAAATTTCACTTACCGTTAATTTCCTTTCCTAGAATCCTGCTAGACCAGTCCAGGTCCCACCCGTTCTGGGTACTTTTCAATAGCCTATGCTCACATTCTTATGTTGCGGTTCATTCGTTGCCGTACCTCATAGTAACATAGTAAATGAGGGCAGATAAAGACCAGTATGGTCCATCTAGTCTGTCCTGTAAGATGGCAAGAGTAGGTGCATCTGCCGCTCCGTGCAGACCACCCCTTCCTATGTCTTTGTTTAGGGGCGAACCCACCGCTCTGTGTAGGACACCCCTGTTTGTTGAGAATTTAGATAGTTAAGTTTATTTTGATTTTATCCTGTTGCTCAGGAAGGGTTGTTGCTTCATGTCACTTCCTTGACAACCTAGCTGCTGCCTGTTATAGGCCTTATATCAAGTAAAATGAACTATAATCTATAGTTCTGGCCGTTGCATGAGAGCAGCGCTCAGTTGTTCGGGTATCATGCCTTATTCAGTGACTGTTTCATGGCTTTGTCAGAGTATACTGAGGGCGACCTCTAGGGGTACAGCTATATGTCTACCAGGGTTCAACCAATCAAGCTTCTGGTAATTTTTCTCTGTCTCCAACATCTGCTGGCAGGGGGACTTAACCATTTGTCTAGGCTAGTCTAGCAGGATTCTAGGAAAGGAAATTAATGGTAAGTGAAATTTCTCCTTAAATCTTCAGTCCAGCGTCTCATTGTTGATAGAGTGGTATCCATAGCTGCTGTTATTGTATCGATCCATCTCATTGCCAGACTTCCTCTTTTTGGTGACCTATCTTGCCAAGCATTATGTCTTTCTCTAATGATCTCTCTCTTCGCATGATGTGTCCAAAGTATGAAATTCGAAGTCTTGTTATTCGATCTTCTAAGAAACGTTTAGGTTTGGTCTCCTCTAATACTGACTGGTTTGTTCTTCGGGCAATCCATGATATACAAAGTATTCGTCTCCAGCACCATAATTCAAAGGCATCAATTTTCTTCCTGTCCATCTTTTTCACTGTCCGACTTTCGCATCCATATGACGTTATTGAAACTACCATGGCTTGGACAAGTCGAATCTTTGTATGGAGAGAGACATTTCTGCTCTTGAGAATCTTGGCTAGGTCCTCCATAACCATTCTACCAAGAGCAATACATTGTCGGATTTTTTGACTGCTAGTCCTTTATTTATTGTTGATCCAAATAAGTTAACGCTATCAACTATTTCAATTTCTTCTCCATCAATGATGAACTTACTGATTTTGCCAGTTGTCAGAATCTTTGTCTTCTTAACGTTAAGGTGCAGACCCATTTTAAGACTATATTCCTTGATCTTGAGAAGCAAATGTTTCAAATCGTCTTCACTTTCAGCTAGTAGTGTGGTATCATCAGCATAGTGAAGGTTGTTGACGAGTCTTTCACTAATCTTCACACTTCGGTTGTCTTCATACAGTCCTGCTTCTCTGATGATTTGTTCTGCATATAAATTAAACAGGTAGGGGGAAAGTATGCAGACTTGTCGTACACCTTTGCTGATTTTAAACCATTCTGTTTCTCAGTTCCGTTCGAACTACTGCTTCTTGATCACTGTAAGGGTTGTGCAAGAGAATGATCAGGTGTTCTGGTATACCCATGCTTCTTAATGTGGCCCATAGTTTCTCATGGCTTACACAGTCAAAAGCCTTGCTGTAGTCAATAAAACACATATGGATATCCTTTTGGTATTCTTTTGTCTTTTCAAGGATCCATCTCACATCCGTGATGATGTCTCTTATTCCTCACCCTTTCCTGAACCCTGCTTGCACTTCAGGCAGTTCTCATTCCAGGTATGGTTGTAGTCTCTGCTGAAAGATCTTGAGTAGAATCTTGCTGGCATGTGGGATCAGAGCAAATGTGCGATAATTTCCACAGTCAGTTGGGTCACCTTTCTTCAGTATTGGTATAAACACAGATCTTTTCAAGTCAGTTGGCCATGATGTTGTCTTCCAAAGCCTTGTAAGTATGGCAACAGCCACATCTGATTGCTGTAATACTTCAATGGGAATGCCATCAATGCCCGGTGCTTTGTTCTTTGATAAGGCTTTCAATGCTGCCTCGACTTCTTCTTTCATCACCAATGGTTCCTGATCATAAGGTACAGGTTGAAACGGCTGTTGGTCCACTTGATCTTTATGGTACAATGACTCTGTATATTCTTCCACCTTTTCTTGATCTTCTCAGCATCATTCAACATGGATCCTTGGGCATCGTGTAGCATTCGAATTCGAGGCTGGAATCTTTTCTTTAACTCTCATAGCTTTAGAAAAGCCAATTCCTCTAATAGTTTCTGATTCTATTTCCTTGCATGTGTTGTGCCAAATTATGATCCAGCGGGGCCAGGCTCTCTCATTTCTATACTTTCTGATTCTGTCTTCTGACTTTTCTTCCTCTTACTGCCTTCAATTATGACGTTCTTTTCCCCATAATTTTTATTGGGAACCACTTTGATACATGCTGAAAGACGGCTTACCAAGTTTCTAATAAAGATGAAGATAAAAGATACAGGTCACAGCCCCAAAGCTCTGACTGCCTCAGAAAAACTTCACACGGCTGCATACTTTCAAAGTTTTGTCAAAACCATCTTTATTAGGCGTGCCCCCTCCCCCCACCATGAGAACAGTATTTAGAAAATGAAGCAAAAGGGAACATCCACAGAAAACAAACAGGTACAGTTCAAAGAGCGTGGCAGAAGACGACAGCAAAATGCTGTGAGATCAATATTCAGCGGGATGGGCAGTGTACGTCTGGAAAAGTCTAATTTAGACAGTTCCAAATTATTAATACAGTCACCAGGGCTATCTGTTTAGACAACGGAGAGATTTCACATTACCTGCTTTTTGTATAGCCCAACTAGACGTATTTGGCCTGATATTCCAAACGATTAACGCGGTTAGCAGAGCTGCAAATGGAATATTCAGCAACACTTACATGTCTGCTGGTTCAACACGTTCTGGTGCTAACCGCATTTGGGTGTGTTGGGGGCATGCTGGAGCAGAGCAGAGGCGGTGCCCACCGGAAACTGGGCAGCAGCGATATTGAGCCACTGCTGGGTTAGCGACATGCGGCAAAAGCCAGGCACAGGTAACAGTGGCCTAACTTTCACTGCATATCTTATCCTTATCGTCACTGCCTGATTGCCGGCTGGCAAAAGCTGCGGCCAGGCATGACACCGGCATTGAATATCTGGCTTTAATATTCAGCACTGGCAGCTATTCGTGATAGCAGCGCTAGCCACCCGCATGGAATATTGGGCCTATGATTGGCCGAATACTGCAGCTGATACGTATCTGTTATGTGTATAACTGCAGTGCTCTCGGAACCCCCCAAACCCTGTCCCTTTTTCAGCCGTATAATTCTGGATCTATAGAGGGTAATTTAATAACGGGGGGCTTAGTTAAAGCGTGTTTTAATGCACCTAAATGAAGTCTATTATATAAAGACAAGTAGGCGCATGTACGGTAGAGAAGACACCTTAAATTAAGGCACGATCACCAGGATGGGAGACGCCCTAGTGGACGTCATCCCTAGTGTCCCGCTCCCACGCCCATTGCCGCCGCCACTGCTGTCCCTCTCTGACACGTGCAGCGGCAGCAATGCTGTTAAAAGAGCACCACCGCACTTACCATCACCCCCAGCACTGCCTCCGCCTCTCGCATTCCACTTCCTTCTGCATTGGGGGTGGACGCAGCTGGTTCAGCCAGGAGGGGAGAAGCAGGAACAGCACCTCGGTGCTGGAGGTGATGGTAAGCACTGCGTTGTCACTCTCATCGCCACTGCACATCCCGTGTACCTTAGGTAGTGGCAACTTTCTCGTCTCCCGTCTTTCCTTTGGTATCGCCTGGAAGATCCTCTCTCCTGGTATCCCATCTGCTTCTCCAGCTTTCGATGTGGGCATCCACTCTTCCTTCTCTCTCTCTGGAAAGCACTTTAAACAGGATAGACTTTCTCAAAATATCACAATGTCTCCTAGGTGCTTGTCTTCAGTACTCCGTGCTGGACTCTGTACAAAAGCCACTCAAACGTAGCAGCCTTTCAGAAGGTGCAGAAAGAGGGAAAAGTGAAACAAAAATCCAGTCAGGATTATTCTAAAGACTGTACTTGGGATGCACAGCCTGAATTTCCCAAGACATTAAGGGGGCTGCACCATCCAGGTCCCAAAACTTCCTGAGATACACAAAAATCACTCCGGCAGCTGGATTTCTTTAGGAACACTTGGCCAAGTTCCTTTGGACCTCTGCTGCTTTGGTAGACGCTCACGGCTGGTACTTTAGTACTCTTCTGTCTTTTTCTGCATTTAGGCCAAGCCGGCCTAGCGAACCCCCTCTCCTTCTCTCAAGGCCTAGCTAAGGATGTAGAGAGTCAGCTCCAATTGCTGTTCCACAGAAGCCTTCTGCCCACTCCAAAATGAATCATCCAAATTCCAGGGTCTTTCTAAGACGCTCCAATATACAGAATTGGTACACTCACTGACAGTGAGGACATGCAGACCCATCCTGCATTACAGCACTTTAAGCACAGACCAAATTAGGAGCAATTACTTCAGAAACCCCTTCACCTTAAGAAGAGAGGAACATTTAGTGGCCTGCTACACCCCAGGTAACTCCTTGAGGTTTGGGATTGGAATTAAGACAAACACGACAAATCAAAGCCTTTGAACTAAAACCGCAAAAACCATGACTAAGAAGAATGAAAGTAGAGGAGTTATTGGTGGGTTTAAGTGAGGAGGTTGCAAGGAATAACCTTCCCCTTCCCATGCCTCGCCTACTTTTCCTGATAGCTGTCATCCCTCCTCCTACCTCTTTAAGTCCTCTCTCATTTCCCTTTCCTTACTCTAGTTCAGTAGCACTCTGAAGGCTTGCTCTGTGCCCTAAACTCTTCCCAAAAGGAATTTCAGGGGCTATAGAGGAGGAAATGAACAAGAGGGCTCAGAAGCAGATTTCTCAGAGAGGCGAGCCTGTGACAGTGAGCCCATCAGTGAGATTGGTCCACAACCACTGAACCTGGTGCTGCCTTTAAGCTCTCTGGGTGGTTCATACTTTGATCCCCCTCCGCCTCCCCCCAGACACAATGATTCACAGCTTAACCCTCAAGCCCGCTCTTCACAACACACATTGAGCCCCTCGGACAATGGCTGGTTTCTTGATCCCCCTCTTCTTTCTCAGGAGACATTTTGAAGACGGATGTCAATGGTCTGCAGAGCAACACCAGGTACTTCTTCAGGATGGGAGCACGGACCATTGCGGGGTCAGGACCTTACTCCAGTGTGCTGGACGTGTACACGCTACCAGAGAAAGCTACAGGTATGAGATACGGTGGGTTGCTATGCGAAGAAGGGTAGGATTGTGGTATTTGCCATGTGGCATGGCAGCCTTCAGTGATCCTGTCATTAAGGGGGCGTGGTAACGTATGCGCCTACTTTGCTGGTATTTTAGTTGTTTACATGTGTAAGTGACCACCTAGGTGTGATAATGGCCTCTTAGAAAATACCATCCAGCGTAAAAGTATGCGCGCCCATACAATGGCACATATTTTGTCACTTATGCTAGTATTTAGGCGCTGGCCGTGGCACCTCGTTACAAATGTACTCCCCAGCTCAGTGGCAGTGCTGCACATAGTGTGAGGAGGTAGATTCAGTACCTGGCTCTGGTCTTCCTTTGCTCAGGCTGGCTTGGTGTGGCAGTGGGGAACAGAGCCCCAGCCGTCATTCAATGGTCACACCTAGAGGTCAGATTAAGGCCAAGAATTACAGGGCTTTTGAAGGAGCCTTGGTTTGTGGCTCCCATTGGTTCCTGCAATGAATGGTGCAGGTGAGTCGGGATGGGACATAAAATAGGGGGAAAACCCCAGGTAGCTGGGAATGAAGGCTCATGGAGCTGTAGCCCAACAGTGGCCAGTTCCTACTGAGCTGGTAGCCCAGGGAGCAAGAGGAACTGCCAGACAACTCTTCCTGCCCTTCATGCACTTATATCTCAGCGATGACACTGTCATTCCCTTGAAACCTGAGGTAACCATGCTCCAGACAGGTTCACATTACATAGGTTAATTCCTGATTGGTTCATGCACGTGTGACCTCATAGTTTGAATAGATGAATTAGATCCTATGCAGGTGAGGTCACTTTTAATCCAATTCTGGCTGTTCCCAGGGGTTCTGGGGGTGCAGCAGAAACAATCTAAGGGAAATAGAATGTTGTGGGACTCATTGTGTGAAACAGAACTTTCAGAGAGCTCCTGGGATGTAGGTTCTAATCCCAGCTTTGTGCTCATCTTTGTGACCCTCGACAAGCCCATTCATTTCCCTGCCCCTCATTTCTAATCCCAGCTCTGCTGTTTGCCCCAGGATGGTGGTAAACACACAGAAGGGCATATTCAAAAGCAAATGCCAATCACTGGGCCATTCTGTGGTATTAACCTGGTTAGTGCTGCTGAATATCCACTGCCAAACAAGTTAAAGGCCCTGGTGCTATCCGGTTAGCACTGGGACTTCCATGGGCAGCGCAAGGTCTTGTCAGCCGCTGACCGGATAGTCAAAGCACGTAAAGTTAGAACAGGTGAAAGGCTGCCTTAACTTTCTGCAGTTTTGCAGTCCAGTTAGTGGCTCCATATCGCCCTAACCTGACTGCAAATCTACAATCCGGGCAAATCGGATATTCAGTGCCAATCGCCAGATATAAATATCTGGTTTAAATTTAAAGAGGCGGCGGCCAGCGGCTTTAGTGGCGCTGTCACTGTTGCTGTCGCTGAATATGCCTTCTGCTGTACATTATCAGCTTTCTGTTCCTTAGGAAGCTGCTAAGTAAATCTAGATAATAGTGGAGATTCTAGAAGTACTAATTCTCAGAAACTTGCAACGGGTCCTATACTACTAGAAGGATTACCCCTCAGGATCACAGTCCTCTGACGTATCTTCATCCTGACCACCAGTGGGGAAAGAAAAAGGTTTGGTAGAAATCTTGTATTTTTCTGACATCCTGTCCTTCTGTACTGGGAATTCTTAATCCATTTTCTGCAGTCAGTTAAAAGATACCTCTTATTGTATAAGAGAGTCGCCTCTTGCAGTTTTGAATTGAATAATGTAAAATCTATGGAATGCATGCTGCAGTATGGTTTCTCTTACAGCCCTGATATTGATGGTCTGCGTTTCGCCATCGTAACCTGTGCTCCCTCCGCTCTCTCTGTTTCTTCTGCCTCCTTCCTCAGGCCCAGTTCTGGATATCCACTCGGTCACGGGCATCATCGTTGGCGTGTGCTTGGCTCTGTTCAGCATCCTCTTCTGTGTGTGTGCCAGATATCGGAACAGTAAGGAAAGGTAAGTACCGGGCGAGGCGAGGCCCTCAAGAACTCTCCAGCCGAGTGGTGGGGGAGGGTTACACGGGCACCAAGATACTGAAACCCCAGGGACTGCTAGAGAGATGGAGGTGAGCAGCCCTAGTGGGGATCATGAACCCAGCGCCCCTGCAGGTTAGTGGTTTACCTGCATCTGTGGGACTGGCATCGCAGTGCTCTGAAGAAGAACCCGAGGCATAGCCCAGAGGCTTTCATCCAAAGAGGCTATCAAAGGGGAACACTTAATGTAATGTAAACACATAGTTCTACTGGCGCAAGCTTCAGAACAAAAGTATGCCCATATGTATATCGTCATGTACTGATTTAATTTACTTCTGTTCTCCACTAAAGCAAAGTCCTTAGCAAACTGCAGGAAAACACAATCTGCATAGGCATAAAACACTGAAATGAAAATAAAAAGCAAATGATTAAAATAAACCCAAATGATAGCATTCCTAAAACCCAACAAAGGTACAAACAACCACCTCGTAACCTCCCTCCCATCTCAGCTTATAGACTGAGAACTCCCGAGATTCTTCTAAATTATCAAGGAAGGTTTTATTTAAAAAAAAAAAAAAAAAGAGTTCAGTTTTCTTTTAAAATCCAAAATATCCGACAGCTTAGGACAGGAAAGAGTTAAATGTTGGAGACAACACCAAAGTTGGGTTTAACATGTGCGTGAAGAATCATAACTATGAGGTCAGATGATGTGTGTTTTTTAAATGCCAGCCAGAGCCTTTAAAGAATTTTTGTAGATTCAGCGCCTCCTACTACTACGTGTCATTTGTATAGTGTTAGCGGCTACCTTCCGCTCAGGTTCGGAGGCGACACTCACCTAGTGACTCCAAAGTGTTGGGGAATTATCCAGAATAGCCTTCCCTTGCTATATCCTCCCCTCCCCCCTCGGGCACACATACCAAACAACTATCGCAGAGCTCAATAAGAAATCTTTATTATAGAAGCTCAAGTATATTATCTAATTACACCTAGCAAACAGAGAGCATAAGCTTACCTAGCGAGAGAGAGAGAGAGAGAGAGAGGTCGGTTCAGCCCACTTCCGTGTCTTGTCCCACTAACTCCCTCCCATACACTTTTTCTCCTAGTTCCTTTATAGGCCTTCCAGCACGTACACCCGTGAACACACATACATTGTTATCTCTATATTTCCTCACTAGTTTTTCTTCCCAGACATCATTTCTTTCTGCAAAACATTTTTCTTTTTAATTAATTAACTCACATCCTGCCACCTAGTGTGTTACATTTCAATGATCGCCTCCCCTGCATTCCTGCTTTCTTCAGTGCACTATGTTCTTCAGTGTCTGAATCTGACCTTGAAGGTCAAAGACAACTGTGCTGAACTTTTTCACACACTTTCTCTATTAGCCCTTTTGCTGATGTTATAGTAAACAGATTGGCAGGCCCCTACTCATCAGAGCTTACAATCTAATTAAGACAGACCGCGCAACAACAACTGGGAACTAGAGTATGATAAGATACGCATAAATGGTGAACAAGAGAGTGAGGAGCATCAGGATCCAAAAGCAACCTCAAAGAGGTGTGTTTTTAGCATAGATTTGAATAGGGCGAGAGAAGGAGCCTGACGTACTGACTCGGGTAGTTTGTGGCAGGCATATGAAACAGCAAGGTGGAATGGACGCAGTCTGGAGTTGGTAGAGGAAGAGAAGGGCAAAGATAAAAGGGATCTGCCAGAGGAGCAGAGTTCCCGAGGAGGGGTGTAGAGTGAGAGAAGAGAGGAAAGGGAGTGAGGAGCTGCAGAAGGAATGCATTTGTCGGTCAGTAGGAGAAGTTTGAACTGGTTGCGAAAACTGATAGGGAGCCAGTGAAGTGACTTGAGAAGAGGGGTTACATGAGCATAGCGACACTGGCGGAAGATAAGCTGTGCAGCTCAGTTTTGAACAGATTAAAGTGGGGAGAGAGATGATTCAGAGGGAGACCAGCAAGGAGCCAGTTGCAATAGTCAAGATGGGAGGTGACTAGAGAGTGGATAAGGGTCTTAGTAGTATGTGTAGAGAGGAAGGGACACATTTTGCTGATGCTACAGAGAAAGAAGTGGCAGGTTTTAGCTATCTATTGGATGTGTGCAGAGAAAGAGAGAGGAGAGTCAAAGATGACACAAGATTGCGAGCTAAGGAAAGAGCAGAAGTGTCAGTGATGAGTATACTTTAGAGCAGTGAGCGCCTCTGCTGTATGCATAGACAGCGATATTCAGCCGCTGTTGAAATAATCTTCATGTACATTTAGATAACTTTTTTCCTGGCCTAAATTTGTCCACATAGCTATATGGATAGGGGACTGAATATTGCTGCTCTCCGTATAGTTAGGTGGAACCTCCACGCCCCACCACCCAGCGTTATCAAGAGAGTGCTGGGGACGGGAGTGGGTGGGGGGGGGGGGGTAGTATGTAATAATTTTCAGCAGCATTAAATGGATAAGAGCTTTGGAAAATTTGCCCAGGGAATTTAAGTGCTTGCATTTACTTCTGCTCTTTATCAGGCCCAAACGTTTGGGGTGACTCTGTATACCTATGGCTGAATTTCCAAATCGTATATGCTTGTAAATAAGGCCCCCCCCCCCCGCACTAGGAATACCTCCACTTAGGGCCCCTCTCGTACTAAAGCCTGCAGAGGGTTTGCATTTAGTGTGCAAAAAACCACACGTTAAGTGCTAGGCCTCCACGATAGCTGTCGGGGACACCACCAGCATATTCCTGGCAGCTAACACACGATGGGCAACTTTAACATGAAGTGCGCTGATGCAAGTCTACCTATCAACAGCCATAGAGGTGTCATTAGGAGCACTTGAGCTAATTGCCACAGTGCCGCTGAGTGCACAGCAATTGCCCTCACACTAGTGACAATGTGCTCTCTGCCTCTTCCCTGCCCCATAGCCAGTTACCACATGATTTACCATGCCCCCACATTAGCGTACCTGTCTGCCAGGAGCCCTGCATTAAAACTCACGCTAACCCTCTACCAGGCTTTAGTAAAAGGGGCCCTTAGGAGGGGGTAAGGTTACAGGCTATAGGCGGTTAACTTTATGCATATATCAGGTGCACAGTATTTTCAAAATCTGTTTCTGCACGTAAAGCACTGCTTTATCAAGGAAATGCTTTTCAACATGATCCTCTATAGGCTTAGAAGAATCCAGCACTGTGATTCGTCAGTCCACACCATGTGACAGTGGGCATGTCATGAAGCTGTGACCAGTGGCAACGTATCACCCAGTGACATCATGATAGGTCTGGGCCACATTTGAATTTCAGAGGTGAAACCCGGAACTGAACAAAATAAGCTGTTTACCCAGTGACGACATAGCTTGTTTTCTTGCATGTATACAATGTTGCCATCAGTTTGGGACAGGATTCAAAAATTAAGCATTGGAAACGTCACAGAACTTGGGTTTCGCTGTGATGCACAGGCTCATATATGATGAAGACGAATAACTGTATTTTTAAGGTGGTGATGGATGTCCCTAGTAAAATCTGAAGACTCCATAAGTTGAGCAAAAGCCCAGCACAAACCTCTTCGCATGTGTATGCAAAAGGTTACTTACCATCCCAAGAACCGTGTTCTGCACGCCTCTCCATGGGGCCTTTAACCTGTGTACACAGGCTGCAGTGAACACAGATCAGAGGAGCTAGACAGTGGATTTGAGCAACAATTGCAATAAGAAGGTCTCCACTGCATTGGTATGTGCCCATTTGGAGAAATTGCCTGAAGTAACATTATAGTTCTTAATCACTTACAACTACTGTCATTCTGGAAATGCCAGTAACGAATGAGGTGATCCAATTTACAGATGACACAAAATTATTCAAAATTGTTAAAACACAAGAGGATTGTGAAAAATTGCAAGAGGATCTTGAGAAATTGGGAGCCTAGGCGTCCAAATGGCAGATGACATTTAATGTGGACAAGTGCAAAGTTGTGTATGTGGAAGCCAATTATGAAAATGTGCACGTCTGGACAGTGGACACATCCAAATGGAATCATGCAGAAATAGAACCCAATTCCGCACACGGGGGGATAGATGCAGCCGCATGCACAGAATCCCCAACATAGATATGCTAGGCACGGCCCGTACACGGTGCTATGTTGTTCAAAGATGGGTATACGTCCCTGTGCTCACTGTATTCCAAAAAGATGTCATCTGTGATCCTGCTTATCTCTGCGATATACCCGCGAATGGCCACACCCCTTTCAAAACGGGCAGCTGTGATGCTGCTGTGGGCACGGACAGAGCTGTTCTGAGGCTGAATGACAATGTAAGATGGTGAGACCCACAGGTGGATGCAAGTTAGACAATAGAAACCAGTCCGTGGCATGCCCATACCACTACAAAGCACTCGTACTGTAGCAGGAAAATGGGTAGATAGTGAACCTACTGGTACAAGATGCAGTGCAGCACTACAAACATGGTGGTAGATGCCCCCCCCCCCCTGAGGTATGCATGTTGTGAACGGCTCAGGAACATGACTGTACAATGCTAAGTAAGGACATGATCCCAACTGAACAGGCCCCAATAGAGAACTACCCAAACACTTCCCCTGCACTACTAAAGGGCCCTTGGAATGACAGCAGTCAGCAGTGCAAGCACCACACAGACATACCCAGAGACACCATCGGCACTCCCTACAAATGTGCACATTTGTAGAGGCCATTCTCAAGGAACAAGCAGGAAGTCAGGCCTCACATAAGGGTGACATCAGCGCCAACGGAGCCCACGCAGAGCATTTCCCCAGCTTTCAAAGAAAGCCTTTGGGACATGCTACCATGCATGCGTTGTCACCTCAGGGCCATACTAGAACTGCGAAACTTGAACAAGTTCCTGGTGAGGGAGAAATTCAAGATGCTCTCACTTGGAACACTGCTGCCTTACCTCCACCAGGGAGATTGGCTATGCTCCTTGGATCTGATCCACCCCTCCCACATGCAATACCTCAGGTTCGTAGGGGGAGGACGGCACTACCAGTACAGGATGCTGCACTTTGGACTTGGCTCCTCGCCAAGGGTCTTTACCAAGTGCCTGGCGGTGGTAACCACCCACTCGCACCTACAGGGGACCTACGTCTTCCCTTACCTAGACGACTGGCTTATCAGAGGTAGCACAGCCTCAGAGGTCAGGCAGGCCACAAAGCGTACAATCCTCTTGCTGTAGCACCTGTGATTCATCATCAACTACCCAAAGTCCCTCCTCACCCCAACCAAAACCTGGCATTCATAGGAGCGCAGTTGGACATGTTACTGGTCAAGGCCGTCCTCCCAAAAGAACGGGCAGACCGCCTCTGGCAACTGGTGGCAACACTGCCACTCGATGCCGGCTCGCCTTTTGCTTCGCCTGCAGGGCCACATGGCCTCAACGGTCCATGTCACACCCCTAGCCCGCCTCCCCATGCTGACTGCCCAATGGTGCCTCTGCTCATAGTGGACCCAGGCTACGGGCCAACTAAAGGACGGGATCAGAGTTACTCACCAGCTGGTGGAATCCCTAACCTGGTGACAAAACGTGCGCCACCTCCAGGCGGGAATGCCATTTCAGGCACCTGCACCGCAGAGGACCTTGACAACAGATGCCTCCCTCCTGGGCTGGGGGCACATTGCAGGGACCACGCATGCAAGGAAGCTGGTCCCAGGAACAGTCATTCTTACAAATCAACCTCCTGGAACTCAGGGCAATTTCCATAGCTCTTCGAGCATTCCGCCACCATTTGCAACACCGCCCAGTGCTGATCCAGACGGACAATCAGGTGGCAATGTTCTACATCAACAAGCAGGGGGACTCGGGCTCATTCTCCCTCTGCCAGGAGGTAGTGGCCCTTCTCTCCTTTGCACTGTGCAATGGCATGCTCCTGCAAACAATACTGTATACCTGCCAGGCCAGGACAACTGCTTAGCGGACAGGCTGAGCAGGGTCCTTCACCCACACAAGTGGTGCTTGTGCTTGAACCCCAGGGTAACGAAGCAACTCTTCTACTGCTGGGGCAGGCCCATGATGAACCTGTTCGCCTCCCCGCACAATGCGCAGCTGCCTCGCTTCTGCTCACGTCAGCCACACCAGGGGAGAGTGGCAGCAAACGTCTTCCTGATCTTGTGGTCAGAAGGCCTATTCTATGCATTCCCACCGACCCCCACCCTGATCTACAAGACCCTCTTCAAGGTCCAGAGCGAGGGGGCATCAGTGATACTGATTGCACCCAGATGACCCAGGCAGCCCTGGTTTCCCCTGTGGCCTGCCCTGTCGGTAGCGCTCCCCATCCCGCTGGGACAGGCTCTGGATTTCCTGTCCCAGGAGGAGGGCACCCTTCTACACCCCAATCTGGGGTCCCTAGTGCTAACAGCATGGCTGCTGAAAGGGTAACCTTGGCCCCTTTCCACGTCCCAGGGGAAGTCTAGGGGGTCCAACTGGCCTCCCGGAAACCCTTCACCAGGTGGAGTTATGCCTTTAAGTGGAGAAGATTCTCCATCTGGTGTGTGGAGAGGGAGGAGAACCCCTTCTTCTGTCGCATGCAACTCCTTCTCCAGTATCTGTTGCATCTGTCCCACATCGGGCTGAAATCCAACTCTGTGAGGGTGCACCTGAGTGCAATAGCTGTGCACCACCATCCTATTGAGGGGAAGCCCCTATCAAGTCAGCCCCTGGTCTCCAGGTTCCTCCAGGACCTTCTACTATCGAAGCCCCCCCCCCTCCAATCCCTGGCGGCGGAGTGGGACCTCAATGTGGTGCTCTCCCAGCTCACTAAGCTGCCCTAAGATATTTGTCTTGGAAAGTGGCTTTCCTGATGGCCCTCACATCAGCATGTAGGGTCAGCAAACTCCACGCCCTAGTGGCGGAGCCACCATATAAGAGGTTCTATAAGAACAGGGTGGTACTCTGCACACACCCCAAATTCCTCCCAAAGGTGGTATCTCTCTTCCACCTTTACCAAGAGGTGGTCCTCCCCATCTTCTTTCCGCAGCTCCATACCGGCAGGGAGGAACTAATACTTCACACCCTTCACTGTAAGCAGGCCCAGGCCCATCACAAAGCTCCTCAGCTTTTTGTGTCTTATGACCCCAGTAGACTGGGGCTCCCATGACCAAGCGATCTCTGTCCACTTGTGTGGCGGACTGTATTGCCATTGACTATGAGTGAGCTGGCCTCTCCCTTGAGCACTGGATCATAGTGCATTGCGTGAGGGCGATGGCCACGTCGGTGGCCAACCTCCGCTCAGTGCCGGTGATGGAGGTTTGCAAGGCTGCACATGGTCTTCAATTCATACGTTCGCAGCTCACTACTGCCTGGAGAGCGAGTCCCGCAGGAACACTGCCTTTGGTCAGGCAGTACTCCATAATACTTTCGGAGTGTAGGAAACTCCTGCCCTCCGATCCTTTTTGTTCAGGCTACCAGCGTGATAGTGTTGCTGGACACTAGGGTCTTGCAGAGTCTCTCAGCGGGGACTCACCTTCTACAACTCATGGCTACCTGATTGGCCGCTGGTGGTGCTGTCGTGGCTTGGTCCCCGGCAGCCTGGAGCTGTTGAGTCCCATATGTGAGGACTGACTTCCTGCTTGTTCCTGGAGAAAGTGTAGTGACTCACTTGTAACAGGTGTTCTCCGGGAACAGCAGAAATCAGTCATCACAACCCTCCCTCTTCCCCTGGGAGTTGCCTCCCTACTGTTTTTAGTGTTTTACTACCATCGTAACTATGTCATCTGACTGAGCAAGATGGCACCCTTGGGTGGTTAGGGGACCACGCATGTGTGGTAGCATGTCTTAAAGGCTTTCTTTGAAAGCTGGAGAAATACTCCGCGCAGGCTCTGTCGGCGCCAACATCACCTTTATGTGAAGACTGATTCCTGCTGTTCCCAGAGAACACCTGTTACAGGTGAGTAACTATGCTATGCTGGTACACCTGAGAATGGCATACTGCACTTTGCACCATTGCACGCCCACCCTCTGAGGTCCCCTGAGTAGTGACAGGGAAGTGTCTGAACAGGGAAGTGATTGCAGGACCATCCTGCGCACTTCTGCCTATATGCACTGGTGCCTGATGAGGCTGCAGACTGCCCTATGGTCCAGGTATCTGCCAGGCATATCTTTCTCCCCCGATATGTGGATGAGCAATCTAGACCCCCTCCCACGTACACACATGCACTCTCACTTGCAGCCCCACAGAAACAACCATCTGCCAAAAGAATGCCCAACACCGAATGTCTTAGCTGATGGTTAGGGAACCATAGCAATCAATACTTCCAACCCAGCATCACACCTGCTCACTACATTTATAGTTGGCTTCCTACATACATGATAACTACAATGGTGGACCTCAATCTGCTACAGAGCTGCAATAAGGCCAAACAGCCCTTCCAGTATACCTTCCTCAAGGGTCAAACCCCATATGCACATTGCACATCATAGGCCTACAAATGTAAACAACCGCAACAGTGACCCGTGTACAAGATATGTGCTATGTAGCCACCGGCATAAGATATCCCCAGTATAGTGTTCCAATAGGAGTTACATAAGACCTTATCTTCACCAGAAGACTGTGCACATTGCATAGAGCATATTGTGTAAATCCACTGTGTGGAACACCACACTCCATTCAGCTGGGTGCTGCACATAGCACAGATGTCCGTCTGGGCTTACATTTTCACATGGGGGTCCTAGGACTCCGTCACCAGTATCATACCCAGGACATGGACATTGGTAGGGTGCCCTAGCTGTGTCCCTTTAGCTCACACAGCAAATGCCAGCACAGCTGGATTGAGCACCAGTGCTGTACTGCATACATGTGTGGGGTGTTTATTTCTGCTGCTTTGACGTACATCCTCCCTCTCCTCTGCTTTCTGTTCCTTAGCACTGCTTGCTGTAGTTTTCCAGACTGCAGTCACACCAGTGCATAGCGTAGGTTAGATATCCAGTCACCACTATTGGCTGCATTGGGGTGAAGAGCAGAAATATTTCTAAGTCCCACCTTTATTCCATGTTTCAGCAGGTATAACCTGGATGTCTGTGGGCCTGCCTGCAGACATACACAGATGTGACCGGAATACATTTCATAGGTCTCCATGGCTGGCCACGCCTCCATTCCACCCCTTCCTGTCCATGTTCTGCGATCCCCATTTAAGTGCCGTGTACGTGCAGGGCCACGAAAGTTCAGAATACAGTTTTGGACATTTTCATGAGATACACATCTATCCCGTACATACAGGCAGCTTATTCGAGCTTCAGAATGACCCCTTTAGGGGAGAACAACCCAAATTACTGTTACATGATGCAAGGTTCTACACTAGGAATCACCACCCAGAAAAACGACTTGGGCATCATCATGGATAATACAGTGAAACCTTCTGCCCAGTGTGCAGCCACGGCCAAGAAAGCAAATAGAATGCTAGGAATCAAAGAAAGGAATGGAGAATAGAACAAAGGATGACATCATAATGCCTCTGTATCGTTCCATGGTGCAACCACACCTTGAGTATTGTATGCAGTTCTGGTCACCGTATCTTAAAAAGGATATGTCAGAATTAGAAAAGGTACAGAGAAGAGTGACCAAAATGATAAAGGGGATGGAAGGATACCCCTATGAAGAAAGGATTAAAAGGTTAGGACTCTTCATCTTGGAAAAGAGATGGCTGAGGAGAAATATGATAGAAGTCTATAAAATAGACGCCTATAGAGTGGAGTGGAATTGTAGCAGCAGAGCGCAGACAAACCAATGATACCAGAAGGTCCAAATCATTTATTTGTGCACAAGACTCAAGCAGAATCAAATTCAGAATGGGTAAATGTAGATTGGTTATTTACTCCTTCAAGAAGTAGAAAGACTAGGGGACACGCAATGAAGCTATAATGTGGCACATTTAAAACTAATCGGAGAAAATATTTTTTCACTTGATGCGTAATCATCTTGGGAATTTGTTACCAGAGGATGTAGTAAAAACTGATAGTGTAGCTGGGTTTAAATGAGGTTTGGGAAAGTTCCTGGAGGAAAAGTCCATACACCATTATTAAAATGACTGGGGAAATCCACTGCTTACCTCTGGAATAAGCAGCATGGAATCTGTCTACCTTTTGGGAACCTGACAGGTACGTTTTACCTGGATTGGCCACTGTTGGAAACCAGATACTGGGCTTGCTGGACCTTTGTCTGACATATCTTGCAGTATGTTCTTATGTTTCCAAGCCAGCTATTTACCTCTTGCTGCCCAGTCTAGCAGGAATCCTCACTGTGGAATTCCTGATGGGACACCTTCAGCTTCACCTTCTCTATCGATCTCTAAGTGAACTCAAAACATGGGCAGATGTGAAATCTTTGTCCCCTCCAGCTTCTGATTGGCCAAATCCACTTTTGCACTCCAATTGTCTGCTAGAGTTGTGGATTCCTAGTCATGAATATACATGACTGCTGTCACTCCCAGTTATGACATCAGGAAGTGACAGCCGTGCAGAGAAGGGCTGCGGGTGTCCAGAAGACATAATTAAGCAATTTGCTGGCTGTACCTTCATTAGAGGCACAGATTATGGGGTGACTGCACAAAGAATAGGTAGGAGAGTACCACACTTTTACTCCCGACATGTTTAGGATTTCCATTTAGCTGTTTCTTGAAGAGCTGCTTTATTTTTTAAATAAGTTTTCAAAAGAGACAATCACACCTTTCCATCTTGCTTTACTCAAGGTTTGAGTCTGATCATTTTCTTCTTGCTATATTTTCCTTGCCGCTCCTTCTGAAAGACTGCAGTAGACTTTATATATTTTATAATTCCTTTTCATCTTTTATTATTTGCAATTTACAAAACACCTGCCCAAATTAGTACACTAAGGGCCTGATTTTCATTTGGGTGGTGCTGTGTCGTATTCGGCGCTGGCATTGAAAATGTGCTTCATATGGCACAGCCCAGAAGCCACAGGAGCTAGCCGGGTAGCAACGATTTTCAATGCTAGCCACTTAGCCTCTGTGCCTGAAAGATATCGCAGATAGGTGCTACCCATTTAGCCCTTTCCTCCACCCCTGCTCTGCCTCAGAATGCTCCCTAACATGCCCCGATGCCAACCGCATAGCATCTGGGCGCGTTAGGGTCTTATCCGGGATTTTCAAAGGCACTACCCATGTAGGGTAACTAGGGCAGTTACCCGTGTAAATGCCGCCCAAAGAGATTTACAATGCGCACTGGAATTAAAATATCAAACAAATTAATGCAACATCAAAATAAATACCACATATAATTATCAAAAGAATAAAATTGCCTAAAGAAGCTGAGCAAAACAATTTGGAGCTGCAGTTACAACCACTCTAGTCACCTTACTGCGCAGACTAGATGGACCGCACTGGTCTTCATCTGCCATCATCTACTACGTTACTGTGTAAATAAAGATAAATAACATCAAAATCAAGTGAAAGTGTCATTTAAAAGGAGGTCTTGCAGGCCCGAAATGCTAAATAATCGATGCAATATGTCATCTCCACACGAGTCTTGTTCCACAAATGCGAGCCATACAATGAAACGCACTCGCAAAACCCGAAAACCATCCCGGGAAAATCGTACAAACCAATTGAGTTCATAATGAACCCATCGAGTAAATAGGAGCTTCCTTTAAAAATTGTACCCTGCCTTGAACCATGACAATTTGATGGGATATAATAACTTTAAATAATTCAAATAAAAAGAGTTGTATAAATGTCACAAGGGACCATAAATTTCACTCAAAATACAGTTGGACGCCAATGAATCCAACTCTTGAGCGATGTGATCTGAAAATGTAAGTTCCAGTGGAACTGTAGCTGCAGCGTTCTGCACAGAGTGCAGTCTCTTTCTTATAAAATGTCATCAAAAGGGTGTTATTTAATTTATTTAACAGGTTTTTTATACCACTTTATCATTTCAGTCAAAGTGGTTTACATTGTAGCTTAAACTTGGTAATATACATTGAACAGGGACATTGATAACTTGGATTTTTCTGAGGCATATTATATTATCCTAACCGAATAAATATTAATGATTGCGTAAGGGGGGCTTGATTTTCAACTGATATGTTTATAGGTTATGGCTATCCTCCACAGAAATAAAGCTGGCCTCTCAAACATGTAACTTAGAATGAAGAGGGAGCAGACAACCCTTAAACTGGATACTGGGTTCAATAAATTGCATATTTGATTGCTTAACCCAAACTACCTCAGTTGTACATTATAAATACACTAAATCAATATTCAAAATAAAAAAATAAACATAAAATAACTGTCAAAAAATAACACAATTTTACACTCATGCAGTAAACATACAATAAACGTACAGTGCAAAAGATCATGGGGCCCCCTCTTTCATTTAAGTGGAGGAGGGAGGAAGCCGACCCCACCAAACATCAAGACAAAGCGCAAAATAGAGGCATTATCAGACACTTCCCAGTACATTCACCTACAATGGAAAAACATAATAACTTTGTTTTATTTCTAAAGGAAAGAAAATTAACATCCCATTTTAGCTGAACGGGCAGATTGTTCCAGAGAACTGGAGCTGCTGTGAAGAAAGCATGCTTTCTCCAGCAGTCCTTCTTAATAACCTCATCATTATTCATAACAAGCTTTCTTAAAGCTGACTGAATTACTGCATTATTTCAAGGAATCGGGAAAAATTCCAGTAAACAGAATAAGCAACAGTTATAAGCTTCCTTTTCAACTGATGGTTTAAACTGGCAGTGAAGATTATCCTAGAAGGTTTGGCTACACAGGCTTTTTACTAAAGTTCATTGAGCCCCTAGGAGGTCGTTCTATAAGGGGGCACACAGTAAGCGGGGGTTATTTTCATCATTAGCACACATATGTGGCTGACCAGTGGAAAGTATGCACATTTCATGATGGTGTGTAGTTTGCCGGTAGGCGGGCACCTGGGAAGAGCACATAAGCGTGGTTAATACTGCTGAATATCTGTGGTTGCTGCCGCTCCACGCCCCAAGGCTAACTGGCGAAGCGGGGGCGGCACCTGGGGATAATCGTGCATCAGCCATATTCAGCTGCTGCCCAGTTACCCTTAAGCTGTGAAAGGCTGACCTAACTTTCGCCACCAAGTTACAGTACAATTAGCTTCAGCGCTATCTATCTGACCCAGATAGTCAAAGCTAGTGGCTGGATATGGCCCGGCACTGAATATCCAGGTCTTACGTTCTGCGGCGACAGCTAGTCGCTGCCATTAGAGTTCATATGAGTTCTTGCAAACATCTAAGCACAGCATTAACACACACTCTATTTATTTATTTATTTATTTATTTATTTATTTGCAGTCTCTTTTATACCGCGCTATTCGACATCAGTGCGGTTTACAATGAACATAAGAGTTGCACATCTCAATTTCGTGATTTGTGCTTACAGTGAAACAGGTATAATAACTTGGGTATACATTAAACAGGAAAATTAAACTTGGGTATGCATTAAGCAGGTATAACAGGTCTCTGGCTTAACTTAAGGTGAGATCTCCGCCATTTAGGCTAGTATTGTATGAAGATACCCACATGCTTTTATAAAAGAGGCTTTAGCTAGGCAGCTCCTTAGGAAATTACCCTCCCCATGCGTGAGTTAGTGTGCAGTGTTAGCATGGACCTGTTAATAGTGTCAGTGCAAAACAGACAGCACTTGGCTAATTCCACGCTATCTGCTTACTGCAGGACAGGGTAGGGTCGGAGAGTGGGTGTGTCTGCACACCACAGTTACCATAGAGACGGTAACGCACGCTCATTATCAATGTTGCAGTTAGCACCGGTGCACTTAATGTTACCTCAGTGGGTGGCGTTAAGTGCATTTGCATTAAGTGCAAATGCAGTTGGCAAGCGTGCATGCCCACATCTGTTAGCAAATGACTGTTGCATGTACGTTGATTTCTACTCTCAGTGTGCGATGCCTGCAAAGCATTGCTGTACTTTTATAAATATGCCCCTTACGCACTAAGTGCAGAGCATGGAATGGAGGTGGGAGATGGGCGTGGACTGGGCTTAACTGTTACCGTCGCAGATACTGCAGCTCACTTAACAGCACGTTAATAGATGGCATGAAGTGACTCTGCATTTTCTGTAATGCAGTTGTTGTAAATGCCATCGAATTGGAGTCGACACATGACGACCCTCTGGATAGCTGTCCTAAATTGTGTTCGGTCTTCAGTCAGGCGGCTCATTCTTGACAGACTGGTATCCGTAGCTGCTGTTATTGTATCGATCCATCTCATTGCTGGCCTTCCTCTTTTGCGTTGACCTTCTATCTTGCCGAGCATGATGTCTTTCTCTAATGATCTCTCTCTTCGCATGATGTTTCCAAAGTATGAAAGTCGAAGTCTTGTCATCTGAGCTTCTAAAGAAAGCTTAGGTTTGATCTCTAGTACCGACTGGTTTGTTCTTCGGGCAGTCCATGGTATACACAGTATTCGCCACCAGCACCTTAATTCAAAGGCATCAATTTTCTTCCTGTCTATCTTTTTCACTGTCCAGCTTTCACATCCATATGATGTTATTGAAAATACCATGGCTTGAACAAGTCGAATCTTTGTATGGAGAGAGACATCTCTGCTCTTGAGAATCTTATCTAGGTCTTTCATAGCCATTCTGCCAAGAGCAATGCGTCATCTGATTTCTTGACTGCTTGTTGCTTCTTTATTGATAGTTGATCCAAGTAGGTTAAAGTTGTTCACGATTTCAATTTCTTCTCCTTCAACGATGAACCTGTTGATTATGCCAGTTGTCATGATCTTTGTCTTCTTTACATTAAGGTGCAGGCCCATTTTGAGACTATGTTTTTGATTGTGAGAAGCAAATGTTTCAGATCATCTTCACTTTCAGCCAGTAATGTGGTATCATCAGCATAGCGAAGGTTGTTGATGAGTCTTCCACCAATCTTCACACCTCTGCTGTCTTCATACAATCCTGCTTCTCTGATGATTTGTTCTGCATATAAATTAAACAGGTAGGTGGAAAGTATGCAGCCTTGTCTTACACCTTTGCTTATTTTAAACCATTCTGTTTCTCCTTGTGCCGTTTGAACTGTTGCTTCTTGATCAATGTACAGATTGTGCAAGAGTACGATCAGGTGTTCTGGTATACCCATGCTTCTTAATGTGGCCCAGAGTTTCTCCTGGTTTACACAGTCAAAACCCTTGCTATAGTCGATAAAGCACAAATAGATATCCTTTTGGTATTCTTTAATCTTTTCAAGGATCCATCTCACATCCGCAGTGATGTCTGTCGTTCCTCGCCCTTTCCTGAACCCTGCTTGCACTTCAGGCAGTTCTTGTTCCAGGTAAGGTTATAGTCTCTGCTGAATAATCTTCAGTAGAATCTTGCTGGCATGTGGGATCAGAGCGATTGTGCAATAATTTCCACAGTCAATTGGATCACCTTTCTTTAGTATTGGTATAAACACAGATCTTTTCCAGTCAGTTGGCCATGATGTTGTCTTCCATATTTCTTAGCAGAGCCTTGTAAGTACGGTAACAGCTGCATCAGATTGCTGTAATACTCCTATGGGAATGGTATCAATGCCTGGTGCTTTGTTCTTTGATAAGGCTTTCAATGCTGCTTCAACTTCTTCTTTCATCACCAATGGTTCCCGATCATAAGGTCATAACTACTTTGCCTTCTTCTTTGTTGCCGACTTTTGCGTTCCAGTCACCCATGACTATCAGGATATCCTGTTTGCATGTTCTGTCAATTTCAGCTTGTACTTGTTCATAGAACTCTTCAATTTCATTCTCTTCTGCAGCTGTTGTTGGGGCATATACTTGTATTATAGTTGTGTTGATAGGCATTCCTCGTAGACGAATAGAGATTAAGCGTTTGCTGACTACATTGTATTTCATTACAGTTCTTGCAAGTTTCTTCTTTATTATAAATGCAACACCATTTCTTCTTTGTCTTTCATTTCCAGCATAGTAGACCATGTGATCATCTGATGCAAAGTGCCCGATGCCAGTCCATTTCAGTTCGCTGACACCCAACAGATCAAGTTGTACACGTTCCATTTCATTCTTGACAACCTCCAACTTCCCTTGGTTCATGTTTCGTACATTCCATGTTCCAATGCATAAGACATCTTTACAGCTTCTGACTCTCATTTCATGCGCAGCTACATCAGCAGTCAGACGTCTTGAGGGCTTTGATTCAACCACATCATAAATGCTGGCTTTAATCTGAAAAGTCTTCAGCACTTCCCCAGTAGCTAGTTGAGTGCCTTCCGACCTGGGGGTCTCATCTTCCAGCACTATAGCACAATTTGTTTTGTTGTAACTATCCATTGGGTTTTCATGGCAAGATACAGAAGTAGATTGCGGGGCCTTTCTTCCGCGCAGTTTAAGTTTGGTGGTGTTGCCGTTGTCACAGAAATGTGATCCTCCGCCGTCAACACTATCCCATTCTGCTGCTGCCCAGATGGGTGGTTTGTCTTGGTCTGGCACCTCAGCTGAGACCTTTCCATCTTGGGAGACCCTGCCAGTAGTTAAACTACCGATAGTTTAGCTCTCAGCATCACTGATGCACACAAGCCCTCACAGCACGACAAGCTGCAAACCAAGTGAGGGGTAATGCAGTTAACACACAGTAAATGTATTTTCTCTGTGTTAACTGTATAGCAAGATGTTGGCCTCCCCCCAGCAGTTACCACAGTGGCTTTGGCATTACCATGTGCTCATTTTTTACAACTAACGCTCGATAACTGGACATTTTTATCATACGGTAGTAAAAGAGCCCAAAAGACTCAAATGAATCCACCTGCAATACTGAGGGATCGCATACATTTCCAGATACTACCTAGAAATCCCGTCATTGCCAGGGGTAACGCTGTCACCGGCTGCTTGCAACTCCACAGGGGTCGCAGAGTTAATACATTCCAGACCAACCTCAGATTCACATCAAAGCTAGAAATTGCCGGCCCTTCAGCAGATGAAAAAATCCCCTTTAATTTGTTCGACTGCTTAATCCATTCTGGCCACGATTTCTTTTTCTTCCCCTTAATCAGCTTATCATTGCTGCCTCAGAACCAACTTATCATCTTCATTATAAGCTCCACTGCCACTCCAGCTCCATATCGTTCAAGCTCGCATCAAACCCACCCGGCTGCTGAGCATAGAGAGCACTGTCTACAGCAACACTGTTCCTCTCGCAGTGATTCCACCAGGCCATATTCAACTGGGCCATAAGATTTACCTTAGGTGTCAAAGTACAATAGTCTTGTTATATTAGGTATATCTTAGGTCCCTGCCAATTATGTCAAAACTAGTCAAAAATGATTGGAGCAGGCCACAAGCTGAGTGTCGAGTTGACGTACATTCCTCCATGATAAAGGAAAATTATAGAACAAACTAAATGCCAAACTTGGCCTTTAGCATGGGTTTGGAGAGACTGTAAACTGCTTACGTCCTTGAGCTGATGTCACTAAATACAGATGAGCTGCTGGTACCATTGAGGAGCATCTGCTTGAATATTAAAATGACCCATTATAAGAAGAGGGACATGAAATATCAAGTGAAATAAATCATTCATGGTTGACTCAGAAGCCCCCAGGGACTTAGATACCAATCCCAACATAATCTGCACCAGATGACTGAATGATCTGGATATCTCTACATCCACTTGAGTCAAAAATTAAAACAATGTTCCCTCCTTTCTTGCAGTCAAACACAATGTATGGAATGCTCCAAACTCGGAGGGGGAGGGGGGTTATACTGAGAGAAAAACAATCCATCATCCATGATGCCAATTGCTCTGCTTGCCGTATGTTTCACCTGTCTTAGCAGATTTTGTTCTTCAGCTCCTCTTTTGCCCTTATATGTCTCTGTCCCGTTTTTATACCTTCGAGTTTTATTGCGCATTGATTGTAAACTGCTATAATGTTTGGATACCTATATAGAAATACTGCAAATAAATAAATCTTGCAACAACTGTGCAACCATCACAGGTTCAAGTTGTACATTAACCACGCCCATTTAGTAGCAGAAGAATCAACTTTAAAGTGCACATTATCATTTTTAACAAGGATCATAATCAAATCACTGGTCTCCCTTATCTGCTCTTTATAAAAATAAAAATGACAGGTTTAATAATAATCAAAGGCACTTACTGCTTAGCAGCACCTGCTAATAGGCCAAAGGTAGTTTCGTTGATGCTATCCAGATAGTACAGGAGCACTCCAGGGGCGGAGCTTGGGCTTCTGGATATCTCCCCGCCATCTGAAACTGAACATGGCCAAAACTGAGCTCCTTATCTTTCCCCCTAATCCCACCTCCCCCTTCCTCCCTTCTCTATTTCTGTGGATAATCCTCTGCTCCTCCCTTTTCCTTAGCTCGCAACCTTGGGGTCATCTTTGACTCTACTCTCTCTCTCTGCACACATCCAACAGCTAACTAAAATCTGTTGCGTCTTTCTCTGTAACACTGGCAAAATTTGTCCCTTCCTTTTTACACATACTACTAAGACCCTTATCCACTCTTTAGTCACCTCCCATCTAGTCTATTGCAGCCGCCTCCTTGCTGGTCTCCCCCCTCTACTCAAGTCACTTCACAGGCTCCCTATCCATTTCCATATCCATTTCACACTTCTCCTACTGACCTATAAGTGCACTCATTCTGCTGCTCCTCACTACCTTTCCTCTCCCTACACCCCTCCTAGGGAATTACACTCTTCTGGCTGATCCCTTCTCTTCTACTGCCAACTCCAGACTTCGCTCCTTCCACCTTGCTGCTCCTTACGCCTGGAACAAACTACCTGAGTCTGTGCGTCAGGCTTCATCTCTGCCCTTTTCAAATCCAGGCTGAAAACTCACCTCTTTGAGGCTGTTTTTGGATCATGATCTGCTTAGTCTCTTATGTGTTTCCTTGCCACACCCCTAGATGTATCTTTGTCCTCAGCTGTTGTGTTGTCTGTCTTGACTAGATTGTAAGCTCTGATGAGCAGGGACCGTCTTTTACATGTGTCTGCGCAGCGCTGCAAACGTCTTGTGCACTATACAAATGATATGTAGTACTAGTAACTGAGAATTGATGCTTCGCGGAGAGCTGCTGGGTTTGGCCGCTCTCTATGACCTGGAGGAATCAAGCATCCTTCACCGCTGACAGTCCAGTTCTTACTCTGGCTATACTGCAGAAACCATCCTAGCGTCCCTTCTTAGTGAGATCTGTCAGTCATATGATTGCGGGCACATCTGTCTCTTTTGGTTTCTCGTAACCTCTCCCCAGCTTATGATTTAGTGGATCATACTGTCCTGCTCTCTCGCCTCTATGTCACAGGTTTACGCGATACTGCTCCCACCTGCTTCCACTCTTTTCTTTCAGATAGTACCTTCGCTCTTACTTTCAATTCCTCCACCACATCCTTCTACCCACTAACTTGCAGGGTCCCAAAAGGTTCTGTTCTCGCCCCCCTTCTCTTTAATATCTTTTTAGCCTCCTTAACTATTCTTATTCAACAGTTCATAGTATCTGCTTATTATTATGTTGATGACACCCTGCTTGTCTTTCGTACCCACGCACAAGCCCCTGATCTCTCACCTATCAACGCTTCTCTCCACAATAGCTTCATGGGTTTTTGTTTCTTTTATTTATTTAGTTGTATTTATATACCGCCTTTCACTGGGTCAAGGTGGTTTACATAGAACAAGAGAGAAAATACATTGTAACAGCATCTTCAACTATATAGAACATGCAGTTGACACATAAGAGTTTATAACGGTGTACAGTCTTAAACTATGTACATGGTTAACTGAGGACCGTTGCAGTTTGGCTCTCTAATTCCCCTGCAGTACCATCTCTTTGCCCTCAGATTCAGGATATTTCTATTTCCCTTATGCCAAATACCTAGGCGTGATTCTCTTCCTTAACTTTTCATGATCACATAAGTGCTCCTATTGCACTTTTCTCTCCATCAAATCAGGTCTATCCATCCTTTTCTCTCCCCACCTGCACTTGCTACTGTCCTCAGTCTGACGCTTACAGACCATTTAAAATTCTGCCATTAGATTATTATCCTGTGCCTCAAAACACAACCATACTATTCCGTTGCTTATTCAACATCACTCGTTGACAATACATTACAGAATTCTGATATTGGTTCACAAAGCTTTCTGCTGTGGTACATCCTCTGATCTCTCATCCCTGACTATTCCCCTTACTTCTCATAGGTCCCTCCATTCAGTTCAGACTAATCGTCTCTTTTTTCCCTCTGCTACCCAGGCCAAATATGAATCCACCAGACATTCTGCTTTTTACTTTCTCGCATGTCGAGTGTCTGGCTCCCGGACTCCTCCAGTCCATTTCTCAACCATTTAGGTCCTCGGGTTGTCCAGCATCCAACAATCAGCAACCAATATCCAGCATCTATCAATTAACATCCAGTATCCAGCAATCGGTTGTCACAAGCATCCCAACTCCAGAAGGCAGTTGAGTATCCTCCTCAAAATTATGACTCCCTGGTCAGGAAGTTCTTATTTGAGGTCCCCCGTATATTTAGGGTGAGTTCATGGGTTTGCATGGATGGTCCTCTTTTAGAACTCCCTGCTAAGGGGACTTGAAAAGGGGTTGTTTGGAAAAGTCTCCCCCCTTCTGGGAGGAGATCCCAGGAAGAGTTCCCAGGTGGTTATCTTAAAATGAGGGTCCTGACAGTTCTGACCCTGTCACATTTATTTTATTTATTTATTTACATTCTCTTATATACCGCGCTATTCTGCATCAGTGCGGTTTACATTGAACAAACTGAAATTACATTGAACAGGGCATTATAGCTTGGAGATAACTATTTTACAGGGAACATGGGCTCTGGAGGGTTAAGTGGCTTGCCCAAGACCACAAGGAGCACCTGTGGGACTAGAAACCCCAGTCCTTCCGGCCCAAGGTTGCTGTCCTCTAGTGGGATTTGAACCCCTGACCTTCTGACCTGAAGTACCTTGCCCCAACCACTAGGCCACTCCTCCACTCCTCCTCCACACATACCCTTCCTCTTCCAAGACATCCCACCCGGGATCTCTCTGCCAGAGCCCCACCTTCTCCTCCCTCCCAGGACAAGTAATCCGCATTAAGATGGTCCTTTCCCTTCCTATGAACCAACTGAAACTTATAGGTCTGAAGAGAAAGGTACCATCTCATTAGCCAGAGATTGATGTTTTTCATTACCCCTAGCCATTTTCAAAAAGGCATGGTCCATGACTAGGGTAAAAGGTCTTCCTAGCAGGGCTGCAGGGAATCCATGGCCCACTTAACTGCTAAACACTCTTTCCAAATCATCCTGCTAGACCAGTCCAGACAAGCGGGTGTAGCTCCCCTACCAGCAGATGTTGGAGACAGAGAAAAAAAACACCTGATTGGCTGAGCCCTGGTAGACATACAGCTGTACCACTAGGGGTCACCTCCAATATTTTCTCTGTCTCCAGCAGATGATGGTATCTATCCCTTTTTCCTTCAGAGGTTTATTTTTTCTTTTTTGTTGACCACTGGATGCATCCAGGGCACACATGAGGTGCCCCTCTGGATTTCCCAGCCACAGTTGAGTGCTGTATTTGGGTTGAGCTCCTGCTCAGGAGGACCATGTGAGCTCCCCACAGTGAGGGGGAAGCCAGCTTCAGGTCACAAGGATCTGCGGTGCTGGTAGCAGGGGGAGCCCTCGGATCTTGGCAGCAGCCTTCTCCAGGATCTTCGATAATTTGCAGCCTGTCTTGACATCTACCCTGGCTCCCCTGCTCTGCTACTGCTACAGAGATACAGCGCAGTGCGTCTTTGCTAACAACCCCCCCCCCCCCCCCGCTGCACTTTGCTCTCCCTTGAGGGGAACAAGCCAGCTCTCTTGACAGCTTTGCTCTTAGCAGCGTGTGCTCTTGTCGGCAGTGGTATTGTCTGAGAGCGGGACCTTAGTTTTTTTCTTTTCTGGCACACCTGTCGGCAGCGGCGCTCATTGCAGCAGCCATCTTACTTTTTGCTGCTCCCAGCCATGTGGTCTCAGCTGCAGCGGACATTTTGAGGGTGAAACTCTGTTTTTCCTGTTCCCAGCACACGGTCAGAGCTGCTGCGACCTCTTAGGGGGGAAATCCGTGCAGGGCTCTGGCCCGCCAGCCATTATACCGCCCCATGGCAATTTTCAGCAGGTGACTAGCCCTCCTTTTTTCATCATCGGGATGCCGTCGCTGCGGAGGTGCATTGTGTGCAGCAGGAAGCACAGAGAGTTGAAGGATAGGATATGTGCTGCGTGCTCGGCTCACCCGGAGTAAACCTCCAGCACGATGCCCACTGCGCTTCAGGACAAGGACAGCTCTGCCTTGGCACTTCCACTCCCAGCAGACCCTAGGTCAGGTGGAATCTCTGGAGCCACCACTGTTGGTCCCGTCTCTAGCCTCTGGGGAGGCACTTCCACATTCGGCACCTCTACAGGCACCAGATGCCCAGTTCCTAGTCCTCTTTAAGCACGCAGGGACCCTCTGGTGTTCAGACCCTTCTGTGTTTGAGTCGGAGTCCTTTTCTACTCGTATCACACCACACTCGGCACCGGGGTCCCGAAAGTGTTCAGAGGGGATGAGGCCCCCAAAGAAGGTAGCCGCCCACCCAAGGAGGTCTCTTGGGGTTCAGACACTTGGCCTATAGGCCCAGAAGATGACATTTCCTCGGCAGACGACAGCATGGAAGCGTCAGACTGTGAGGACAGGGAATGGTGCCCATCAGAAGCTTCAGCAGAGGGCCACGACGATATGCAGGATATACATCTATTTCGGAAAGATGAATTGCTGGCAGTGATTGCTCAAATGGTGGAGGCTCTACGCTTGTCAGATCCTCCAGAGCAGCAGCCCTCACAGCCTCTGTCTCAGCCAGATCCCATTTTACAGGGCATGGCGGAATACCTTACTTAGGCCTCAGTAAGCTTCCTGCTAAGGAACATCACGGAGTGCTCCTCCCCCATTGTTACTTGGCTTAGCACCACCCCTAGTCCAATGCCCAAAGCTGTCTGTTTGTAAAAGAAATTCCTATTGAAAGTCTATATTTTTTAAGACAGGCCTCCTTGAGTTGCTTAAAGGCCTGATTGGTCGTTCCATCCCAAACTAGCCGATTGGGACGGGAGATTTTCAGCAGCAAGGTGAGACTAGTTCACAAAGTGTGGCACAAATTTACGGTGGTACCCTATCAGTCCTAGAATATCTCATAGCTGTGTTTTCATTTGCAGTGGTCTGACCTCTTGGATCGCTGTGATCTTTGATGGCATTGGCCTCATCCAATCTCCCCCTACGCAATGCCCGAGGTACTGTCCCTCCTTTTGCCCTAGGGCACACATTTTCGGGTTTGCCATCAGTCCAGCCTGATGGAAAGCCTTACAGACTGCCATTAGGTGTTTTAAGTGCACTTCCCAGATAGGGGAAAAGATGATGACATCATCCAAATACCCCTGAGCCTAATTCAGATGTGGCTGTAATACTTGATTGATAATTCTCTGGAATGTTGCAGGACCCTATGAAGGCCAAAGGGAAGCACTCTGAACTGGTATAGGCCCTGATGGTCACAAAAGTGGTCTTTTCTTTAGACTTCTTCTCCAGTGGGATTTGCCAAATCCCTTAGTTAGGTTGAGAGTGGATAGGAACTGCGCCCCACCTAGCTGTTCCACTATCTCGTCCACTCTCTGCATGGGATAGGCATCAAATTGAGAAATGGCATTAACCCCCTGGAAATCCAGTTTTGTGGCGAGGACTATGGGGCTAGCCCACTCACTAGAGGATTCCTCAATTATCTTTAATTGTAGCATTACTCGAACCTCCCTCTCTACCTCCTGCTGTTTAACTCCTGAAGTCAATAGGGCTTCTAAAAACTAATTTCCTGGGGACAGTTTCAATTCAATGGACGCCTAAGTGAGTGCATCCCGGGAGAGAGGAAAACACATCCTGAAATTGGTTTATCACGTGGGTCAACTGCACTTTCTGCTGGGGAGTCAGTGATTTGCCTATCTTCAGGGGTTGTGTATCCCATACTGTCCCCAAATCAGGGCCTAAATCTTCTTCTCTGTCGACTACCGCTTTACTGGTTAGCCCGTCCCGGCCTACCCAAGGCTTTTGCAGATTAATATGGTAGGCCTGATATTTACTGTGGTCTTGGTCCACCTCATAGATGACATAAGAACTTAAGATATGCCATACTGGGTCAGACCAAGGTCCATCAAACCCAGTATCCTGTTTCCAACAGTGGCCAATCAAGGTCATACGTACCTAGTAGTGTCCCCAAAAGATACAGGTTCCACAATGCTTGTATTGGGTCAAGCATTGATATCCTGGGTCCCTTCTTAATAATGGTTTATGGACCTTTCCTCCAGGAACTTGTCCAAACCTTTTTTAAACCCAGCTACACTAACAGGCTTTACTACATCCTCCGGTAACAAATTCCAGAGTTTAATTACACGTTGAGTGAAAAAATATTTTCTTTTATTAGTCTTAAAAAGTTTACCCTGTAGCTTCATTGCATGTCCCCTAGTCTTTCTGTATTCTGATAACAAACAATTGAGCTACGTTTACCCGTTCCACTCCGTTCATTAATTTATAGACTTCTATCATATCTCCATTCTATCATATCTCCCCTCAGCCGTCTCTTTTCCAGGTTAAAGAGCCCTAACCTTTTTAGCCTTTCTTCATAGGGGTATCCTTCCATCCCCTTTACCATTTTGGTAAAGGGGATGGAAGGATATCCCTATGAAGACCCTTGCCACCTCTTCACCTGAAATGGATCTCTCCATTGGGCCAACAACTTGTTGGCCGAGGTGGGTACCAACACTAGTGCCTGGTCCTGGGGTTGGAATCAGAGGCGGCCCAAGGGGGGTGTGGGGCCATGTGCGGAGATTAATTGCAGGGCCTCATTTGCATAGGGAGCCTTATTTGCATAATATTTGCATAATGTTAACATGCATTTTTAGTAAACATGCTTCTTAATGAGTGTCTGGATAAAGAAAGACTAACAGATTTCTACATTACTATATTCCAGTGCCAACCGCCAGGCCCATTAGGAAGTACTGTAAACACTGACCATTTAGAACTCATAGCAAATCCACCATATCATAACAGCTCTGCCAGGACTCACAAAGCACCAAACCCTACCTATCAAAAGGCAACACTGCAAATATTAAACCAATACATCTCAGAGAATACCAAAACATCTCACTGAGGGAAAGAGAACAAGTGGGACTGTCAAATAGAAACTACATGAACAGAATACCTCAGCTTGGTTAAAATGCAGAACATAGACCGTCACCAAAGAACAAGGGATCACAATTTAGAAATAGGAAGACAATAATTAAACTGGGAACCCTAAAAGCCAAACTTGGGATGTACAACAACACTGGAGAAATAAAACTATAAATTAATTTCCTCTTGTACTAAACAAAACACAAAAGACGTTAACAATGCACATTTCCCAGAGTTGATATATTCCAGTTAATAAATTCAAAATAAAAAAGTATTTTTCTACCTTTTGTTGCTTGTGCATTTTCTTTTTCAGTTACAATTGCTCCAATCACTTTCTTCTGGTTTCTTCGTGTCTTCTGCGAGTTATCCATTTGTCCTTTCTTCTCTTTTAGATTTTTTTCCAAATTTTTTCTCTGTATCTGCTTTAACATACTGATCTTTCCCCTTTTGCTCTTTCCCCCATTTCTTTTCTTATTCCTTTATCATCCACTCAAATTTCACCCTTCCATTCTCAATCTCCACTTACTCTTCCAATACCCGGCCCATCGTAGACTTTTCTTCCCTCCCACACAAAATATCTTTTCCCCTCTCCATTCTCATTCCCCATCCCTTTCTAGTCCTCCCCCAAAATCAGCTCCCTTATAATTCTAGACCCACCCAGCATCTGCCCCCTTCTAGTCCCAGTCTCCCAAGCTTCCCCATCAGCCCATTTCCAGCCCTATTCCAAATCCCATCAGTCCTATTCCAGCCCCCATCAGCCCATTTCCAGTCCTAATCCAGCTCTTCATCAGTCCATTTCCAGTCCATGTTTCCCCCCACCACCATCACAGCCCATTTTGTCCGTTCACCCCCACCATCACAGCCCATTTGCAGTCCGTTCCCCCCATCACAGACCAATTGCAGTCCGTTCCCCCCATCACAGCCCATTTCCAGTCCGTTTCCCCCGACCATCACAGCCCATTTCCAGTCCTATGCCCCCCATCACAGTCCACTTGCAGTCCTTTCTCCATCACAGCCCAATTGCAGTCCAGTCCTATGCCCCCCATCACAGCCCATTTGCAGTCCATTCCCCCATCACAGCCCATTTGCAGTCCTATCCCCCCCCCCAATCACAGCCCACTGGCAGTCCTTCCCCCCCCCCCAATCACAGCCCAATTGCAGTCTGATCCCCCCCACCATCACAGCCCATTTCCAGTCGGTTCCCCCCCTCACAGCCCATCCAGTCCTTGCCGCCCCCCCCCTCTGAAGAGCCCGGCACCGTCTAAGGGGCTGCAGAGGGAGTCGGGGAAGCCCACACGAGGCCCCGGCTCCCTCTGCACAGCCGCCAACGTGAAAAGCCTTTTCCTTCACACGGGCGGCTGTTTCAGTGCAGCAATGAATGCCGGGAAAGGTTAAAGGCAATGCCCTTTAACCTTTCCCGGCATACACGGCTTAATTGAAACAGTCGCCCGCGTGAAGGAAAAGGTTCTTCATGCTGGTGGCTGTGCAGAGGGAGCTGGGGCCTCGCGCGGGCTTCCCCAGCTCCCTCTGCAGCCGTCCATTGAGCGAGAATGTGGTTTGCGTGGGGACCCCTGAAGTGTGGGGCCCTGTGCGAACAACATTCTCGCTCAATGGACGGGCCGGCCCTGGTTGGAATTACCTCTCCCTAGCACCTTGATCATAACACAACTTCTGGTTGGCCTGGGTCCTCCTCAGGTTTTCTCTTGCAGCCTCCCAAAGTCCCTCCAGTTTCTTCCTTAGCTCCTGCAAGTATTCAGGAACTGAGGTGACCGCTCCTTCTTTGTCCACCCAAATTTCCTTTATTACTTCTAACAGGCCCTGAGGCTGGTAGCCGAATATCAGCTTAAATGGCGAGAATCCCACAGAGGCCTGGGAAACCTCCCTATAACGAAATAGTATATAGGGGATGAGCATATCCCATTCTCTGACGTCCTTCCCTAGGTATTTCTTTATCATGTGGATCAAGGTCTGATTGAACTTCTCTACCAGACCATCCATCTGGGGATGGTAAGCGGCTGTCTTTAAATGTTATATTCCAAAGAGCTTGGATACTTCTCCCAAATTATGGGACAAAAAATTGGTTCCCTGGTTGGTTAATACTTCCTGAGGGAACCCTACCTGAGAAAAAAATCATTAACAGTTCCTGAGCGATTCCCCGTTCATTTGTCTTTCTCAGGGGAATGGCCCAGGGGTACCTAATGGCGTAGTTCACTATCACTAGGATATATTGGTAACCCTGGCACTCTTCTCCAAGGGCACAATAATATCACCTGCTTCTCGATGTAATGGCTGCTCCAGAACAGGCAATGGGATGAGTGGGGATCTTTCGCGACCTTCTGAGGCACCTTTTGACACTCCGGTCATGACTGGCAATAGGTCCACACATCCTGGTAAAGGCCGAGCCAGACGAATCAAGCTTTAAGCCTGTCTGTGGTGCCTGCTCACCCCAAATGGCCTGCCAAGGGATACACATGGGCCAGGGTTAATAGGGTCCTTCTAAAAACTTTGGGAATCATCACTTGTTTATGTTCTCCCCGAGGGTACCCTCTGTAAACTGATATAAGTTATTATTTAGCTTCCTATACTCGAGGCCTTTCCCTCCCATCCTGGGTGCCTTCAGATTTTGCCCAGTACCCTTTTAGGAGGGGTCATTTTTCTGCTCTTTTGCAAACTGATGGAACCTATGCATAACCTCCTTTCCTACCGCTTCCACCTGCCCAGGGGAACCAACCATTTCTATTTTTCTAGCTTTTTTGCATTTTGGCCTTCCTATTCTTTCCTGGCCCTGCAATTATCTCTTGATCCGAAAAAGGAAATATATCCCTTAGCCAGAAGCTCTCTTCCTCCTCGGCAGGATAATCTTTCACCCTGGTGGACACCCACGCCTCCCTAGGAGCTAACACTGCCTCCATCCCCTCACAATCTATCCCCAATAGCAGGGGATATGGCAGCTGCTGGACTACTGCTACCTTTAGGGGTTGGGTCTGTCCCTCCCAAATTACCCCAATCTCATAGGTGGGCTCTCTCACTATATCGCCATAGACACACTGAACATTCACTATGCCACTAAAAATCCCTATCATGCTCCCAATTCCCAACCTTTCAGCAAGGGATCTGGATACCAGGGACTGGTTGCTCCTAGTGTCCAGTGGGGTTATAACGTCTGCTCCTCCCGCCTGTACCCCTCTTCTTAATATCTGATCCATCTTCCCCTCTATAGTGGGAAGACCTATTCCATCCCTGAAAAAAAGCAGTCCATGTGAGGGCCTCCCCACAGAAAAAACACCTAAGAGGGGCTCTATTGTTTGGGTGGGGTGTACTATCCACGGGGTTCCAGTGGACTTTCCCCAAATCCCAGGACCTCATTCTCCCTTGTCCCCCCTTAGGGCTTCTCTTCTCCTCCCAGGATATTTCAGTTTGTGATCTTTTTGGGTCCACTGCCGATAGGGCTTTTCTAGATATGACTTCTTCCCGCTTCCCCTTGCCAGCTTTCCTCAGTTTCCATATACTGCTCAGCCAAGTCTGTGGCTGTTTCCAGGTTCTTTGGGCCCTGCCGCATCACCCAGGCTCTCCCGGCAGGGGGGGGGGGGGGAGAAGAACAGTCAAAAATTGTTCCATGGTAATCAGTCTTACTATATCCTCTGCAGATTGCAGGGTTGGCTTTAGCCAATGTGTAGAGTAATCTAGTGGGGCTTGTGATATAGCCCTAGGGAGATGCTTTTTTTTTAAACTTCCTGATTCAGAATTTTCTCCAATACTGTTCCATGGAAAACCCCAGCCTGTCCTGTATTGCGGCCTTTACATGTGCATAGTCTAGGGCCTTGACGACGTTTAACGCTTAATAGGCAGCTTGGGCTTCCCCAATTAAATAAGGGGCCAACCAATTGGCCTACTGGTCCAAAGGCCATCTAGCCACTGTGGCTACCCTCTCGAAAGTTGTTAGAAAAGCCTCAGGGTCGTCCCCTGGTCCCAACTTGTTAAGGGTTATTCCTCTGGACTGTTCTGCTGGGTTTTGTTTTAAAGTCTGCTGGGTGCAGCACACCTCTGGATTCTGATGTGCCACTATCTGGTGCACACCATCCGCCAAGCACTGGATCTCCTTCATCTGCGCCTCTAGAACTTGAAGGTCAGGTTGCTGCTGCTTCCATTGTTGCTCAAGAGTTCAGATAAAGCAAAGATCCAATGCCTCCTGCTGAAGCTTCTGCTGCTCGACCAGCCATTTGAAGGGTTTGCCCAGATCCATCCCTGAAAACAGAAGAGAGGACAACCAAGTGTGATGCTTTCAATACCACCCAAGTTTCCCAGACTGGCCCAACAGACTCCCCTCCTTTGTGCCAAGGTACACTTTACCTTACACATAGGTGAGTCTTCATTCTGCCAGTCTGTTGTCCTCAAGCCACAGGCAGTTTCTGCATCCCACTTCTGACACCAAATGTCAAGCATCCAGCTCCCAGTCTCTCTCGGTCGGGTCTTCAGAACATCTAGTTCTCAACTCCAAAAAGAAAAGAAAATCCTCCCCAAAACTATGGTACTCTGGTCAGGAAGTCCTTATTTGAGGTCCCCCATGTATTTAGGGTGAGTTCCTGGATTTGCATGGATGATCCCCTTTTAGACTTCCCCTGTTCTATACCCTCCCCTCCTCCTAAGGGTGCTTGAAAAGGGGTTGTTCAGGAAAGTCTTCCCCCCTCCTAGGAGGAGATCCCAGGAAGACTTCCCAACTTCCTCTGTTTATATAGATAATATGGAAAACGTCTCCAGACCCAGAATCCACTCCTCACAGTCTTACTGGCCACCCACCACCAGCTGCACAGTCAAGGATTCGCTATCACTAGTTCTGAGATGGGTCAGACCAAATCCTGGTCTGCGCTACCTGCCACCACCCACATAGCTGTCCCTGGTCGACTACAACCGCTTGCTAGCAGGTTTTAAGTGATACTCTCTGATCAGAATGAGATGTGAGCCCCCTTATACCCAGGGGGTGACCTTAAACTGAGGGTCTGGACAGTTCTTCTGTGGCAGGACGTACATCATGTCACATTGCATGTCAGTCGCTCTCCATAAATCGTAAGATTCAATAGAGCTAATCAGACCTGGCCGGCCTCTATTTTCTATGTTTGTGAATCTCACCTCTATCCATGTCTAACCTTTCCTAGAGTTTTTTGTGTATTAGGGTTTAGTTCCAGTGATAAATTGAGTGAAATTAAGATCTATTTTTGTGGTTTGGGGGTTGATTTCAGTGGGTGTATAGTGTTGGATAACCTTTCCTATCAGCAGTGGAGTTCATTTCTAGGTTTAATGTTATTTTAAATTATTGTAAACTGCTTTGCTGTTTACGAGAGGCAGTATATCAAATTTTAATTAAACTAAACTAAACCAAACTACTCACACCAACCACTATCCAGAGCCTGGCACTAAATATTCATTTCTAATTTAACTGCAGCAGCCAGTGACCGTAATGGTTAAATATTGATCTGGAAAGGCACACCCCTCTCTTCCTTGTGTAATTGGGGTCTGACTCGGTGATCTCAGTAAAATGCCCATTCTCACAAGTAATATCATGGCAGAAAAATATCAGCCAGTGCAGACTCAAACTCAAGGCAAGCTGTGACACACGTGGATGGCAGACAAGAGTGCCTTTGTCACACCTTTTTGTCTACATGCCAGTGGTGGTGTACCACAGGAGTTGTGCTTATATCCCCTGACACATTTATGGCAGTGATGAAGCCAGTGGAGGACGGAGCAAGAGAACCTGACCCCTGAGACGAGGAACCTCGCAGGTAACGGTGTGACGTCAGCGCACACAGCACGCTTGCGCCACTGCAGACAGGAACTATTGCAATATTTTGTATGGGCCTGTCTAATTCTCCGCTTCGCTCTTTGAAATTAATACCCAATGTGGCTGTAAGTGTGATTTTTGGTCTTAGGTGGACGGCTCATTTTTTATAAGGAGCTGAACTGGCTTTGGGTTAAGGATCATATTCTTTTTAAATGACTTTGTACTGTTCGTTGTGTTGTATGTACTGATGTTGCAGATGAATTGTCAGGGTTATTATGCCCATATGTTCCTAGCTGTGCACTGCGCTCTAGTCAGCCACAGCTTTTGGAAGGCTCTTCTGGCCATGTGTTAAGAGAGGCTTGCACTCGTGCTAGGGCCCATTATTTGGAAGTCTAGTCCACCGTCTCGCCAACAGCAATGCCATTATCTGTTTATCCTGCCTGAACCTGATCTTTGAAGCTAAGCAGGGTCAGGTCTGGCTAGTGCTTGGATGGGAAGCCACCTTGGAATACCAGGGGCTGTAAGCTCACTGCACAGAAGAAAGACCTGGCAATCTACTGGTCATACCTTACTCAGGGGCTGGGTTGGCAGGAGTCAGCATTGACTCAGTGACACACATTGTACTGAAGATTTGCATACATGCTTTTGTGTTGTTGCTTTGGAGCGTTTTTTATGTATGTGAATTGTAACTCGCCTAGCAATCGCTTGATAAGTGAGAGATAATATAATGAATGAAGTGAAATGTAAGGAAATTAAATCCATTCGTGTGTAGAGACAAAAACATCCAGGATGTCTAACTTCATCCAGTCATTCAGAGGCATGTGAAGCACATCCCGTTACAGTAACCTGAAGGTATTTGTCCATCATGATGTCTCTTGTTGCTTTACTGAGCCCGACATCCTGCAGAATTTCATGTGTTTTACTGCTGGTTCACTCTGCAGCATGTCGGCTCTCTCCTCTTTCGGTGAGTCTGTATATGTTTCCATCTCCCTGTCTGTAGATGCTTTGTTGAAGTCTGCGTGCACAGGTTCGCTGTCAGCCTTCTCCGAGACCGTCTGATGGGCCAGTGCTTAGTAAAGAGCAGTGGAGCCCCAGAAGTAGATATTGCTCATATGGTGGCATTGTATCCACAAAAGCCCTTATTACCAGAAGTCTCTTGGATACAGTTGATCGAGATGGTTTGTGTCAATGCTCTTGTGAGTGGTGTTTGTGATACCAGTGTTACAGAAGAAAGCAGAGGATGGCTGGATAGAGCAAATTCACTGCAAGTACTTCACTGGTACCCATCGCACTTAGCCCTGAAGGATTGTTTTAAGTCTTCAGCGGTGCGTTTGGTCCTTTCAGTGGCAGTAGAAAACACTCTTTTCAACTATCAGTATTTGCAAAACAAATTTGTTCTCTGAATCTCTCATAGTGTTGAAATACGTCCATATGCTCGAAGGCAGTCACACTATTTTGCTGAGAATCATGGGGGGTGGAGGTGGGGACAGGAAAATAAAAGACTAGGATTATATCTGAATTCGAAAAAGTTTGAAAGAAGCACAGAGGATCTCTAAGAGAGTGCAAGGGATGGTAGAGCTTAATATGGCTGAGCAGTCTAAATAGACTCTGTGGTCTTTATCTGCCGTCATTTTCTATATTTCTATATAAATGCTAATAGAGATAAAGTATGAAAAGATAATAGTGACTTGCTCACCCCTACTCCTTAACTTAGTGGGTTGGTTATTCAGAAAACAGCTTGGTAGAGTCTATTGGAAATTAACACACATTAGGGGTCATTCCGAGGCACGAATAGCCAGCGGGACGTCCATCTCCACTATTTGTGCCTGTGATCCCGTCTAACTTCCCTGTTCGTTGTATGGGGAAGTTAGACGGGGCAGGATAGGGGCGGATCAGGGGCAATGTTAGGGCGGGCAGTGGGCAGTTGTCACCCCGGAAGTACAGGGCTGATTCCAATGTCAGCCCTATATGTCCAGGGCCAGCGGCCTGAACAGGGAACTTATTCCACCTCTGAGGTGGAATACGTTCCCCTAGTCTGGAGGAACAGGCAGGCCCGGGGCTGGAAAGAGGCGGCAGGGGGCAGAGGACATCCCCCGCAGCCCAACCCTGGCCTTGGGAGGCCAGATCGGGAGTCGGCTCTGGGGAATGCAGTTTGCAATCTGGTGGCTGGGGATCGTGGCTTTTGAACGAAGCCGCAGTGCCATGGCAACAGGATGCCATGGTGCCGCGGCTCCATTGAAAAGCCCTGACTGAGCTATCCGGGCAAGGCCTGTACGTGCAGGTTGGATTGTATCGGGGCTAGATGTGCCCCACGGGATCAGAATCCCGGCTAACTCTGTGCGTCCGGTTTCAACTGGGCACACAGAGGGCAGGGACGTCCGGGTCTGAATTGGGCCCATTGTGAAAAACATGCTCCAGTCATTATTCAGTTTTAAAAAACTACGATGTGCTGATATCCCACTTATGACCAATGATAATTCCAAAGCAACTGACAATAAAATCAAGCCCATTCAAACACATAAAACATAAAAGAAAAAAGTGAAACACTATCAAACCCCTTACCCAACCCACCTCTCATTTCCCTTCAATCTTCCCCCACCTAAACGCTTCCTGAAATAACCACACCTTAACCAGTTTCCTAAAACAAAAGAATTCAATTCTGCGTTCAGCTGCTCTGGCAACTCATTCCACAGCTTGGGGCAAAGCAGCGGAAACTGCCGTACTGCCCCTCTGAAAAAAGCTCTCCGAGAAGGTCACAAAGAGCAATAGAAGGAACGAGGCAACTAAATCCTCTGGGATGCCTATCCACAAATATTTCAACACCACATACAGCACAGTTACTTACCTGTAACAGGTGATCTCTGGGAACAGCAGGAATAAGTCTTCATATATGGGTACGTCGGTACCGACGGAGTCTGCGCGGGAACGCTTCCCAGCGTCCAATCAAAAAGCTTTTGGAAGCATCCCACCACGCCTGCGTGCTGCCTTCCCGCCTTTCCCAACTGCCTCTCCTCAGTTAAGTTTTAAAGCTGAGACAAAGAGAGAGAGAGAGACAGAGAAGGGAAAGATAGAGATATAGAGATGCAACTCCTAGGGGAGGTGGGTGGGTTGTGAAGACTTATTCCTGCTGTTCCCAGAGATCACCTGTTACAGGTAAGTAACTGTGCTATCTCCAGGAACAAGCAGGAATGAGTCTTCACATATGGGGACTCCCAAGCTAAGATGCCTGGAGTCTCAGCATGTTAGAGACTGGAACATGCTACACGTCATATCGCCAGGCATCCTGAGGATGGAGGGTAGGAGTTGAAAACAGAAGGGTGCTGTAAGAGACAGCTAACCTAACATAGGACTGCAGAGGAGGAGTCCTTGTGTGGATGACAATTATCATCAAATATACTGAAAATGAAATATTGCAATATGGACCTCCCCTAACAGGATTGTACAAAAGTATGGAGGTTCATGAGATCTACTGGGGATCCAGTAGAGGAACCTCAAGGAGGACCTCACTGCGAAAGTAGAGGTAATAAACCTGTAGGAAAACACAATGGAGGTCAGAAATTCTGAAAGGTAAGAGGTAACCCCAGGGATAAACTGGGGTAGTACAAAAACTGTAAGCTGTCAGCGGAAGGCTTTATGAAAAAAGCCCAAACTCTTGTGGCTACAGAGTGGCTCACTCATAGGAGCAAAAAGAGGAAAAGGGTGATTGATTTGGACAAACAGGCCTAGTCCTTGTGGGAAGAAGGAGTATGGAAAACCCTTATATCCCAAAAGAAAGGACAGATGCCCGAGGCGTTAGCCTCAGAATAACTGAAGATCTGCAATGTCTTTCCTAACTGATGTCAGGTAGGAAAGATACTGGAACATGGAGAGCTTCAGAGGTACCTAACCTGAAGGATATGGTAAAAAGGTTGCTAACTACCACAGGAAGTGGTGGTGTGTGTAGAGCCCTAAACATGCTGGAACAGCATGGGTATGGGTAGAGCCCAACTGTCAGAATCATATAGAGATGTATATAGCTATATGAGCATAGACAGTCAGATAGATAAGTGTGCAGATACATATCTACCTATAATAAAATATCTCAACGATACACATATATATATAGATATAGATAGACATATGAAAATATATCTATAGTGAGATATAGAAGGGCATAAGATACACACAAAGAGCATAGGTATAGATCTATAGAGATGTATACATATATATATATATATGCCTATATAAGGGTGTCAGCAATTAAGCAGACAGAGATTTGCCCATAAAAGTATAGCCATATAGGAGATGTGGAGAGATTCATCTAACAACAAGAAGGTGGAACCTACTTGGGAAGATATATAGAGAATCTATTCTCCCTGGTTATGAAGGAGGGAGTCAGGGGAAAACTCTCCCTGACAAGAAACAGACTAGACTGCTGCAAGAGTGCTAGCCAGTGAAAATAACCAGGATGGTTACGTGAAAAGCAGAGGATAATATGCGTCTGCAGGCAGCAAGTCCCGAGTCTTCCAGAACTCTAGCATGGTAAGTGGACAGAAGACGCATAGGAATGAGATACCATGTTGACCTACTTGAGGTGCAAAAAGGGTATCATGCATTCTTTAGCTGAATATGGACTGTCCATGAAGGATTAGAAATACCATGAGGACGAGCTGCAGTGAAAAAGAGCATATTCCCTGTGGGAAATCTTGTGGACCAAACCAGGGAATTGTCAACTCTTTAAGCTTTCACGTAAGAGAAGGCCCATGTCCTTTACTTTAAAAAGGAGATAGTAAGGTAGGAAGAGCCCTTCCAGTCATGAAGGGCATGACTGAGGGAGCCTTTTCCAACCATCTAGGATAGCTGTTGGAGAAAATCCTAATGCTCTCTAGCAAGGGCCCATAGTGCAGAGCTTCTCTGTAAAATTGCAGAGAGCAAGATGCAGTAGGAGTAGGAGATAGAACTGGCTGCTGGAAAGGCCAGTACCTACGTCAACTATGCTGCCAAACCCAAGAGAAGTGGAGATGGCAAGAATAGAAGATCATTCAAGAAGCCTGTAGTGATAGCCCAAGAAAGATGATTCCACTGTCTTGGAGGCACAACTAAGGCCAGAAGAATGCGAGTGGAGGACAACTCTGGTTACTTGTGGAAAAGAACCAGTGGTCCAATCACTAGGGCTCCTGCATAGGCAACTGCTAGCAAAGACAGCAGAAAGAACAGACAGAACAGGAGGCAGAAAACTCTGGACATGTCTGATAAGCTGCCTCAAAGCAAGATTGACAAAGAGGAGTTGACTCAGAAAGGAAAACTCCGCACTGAAAAGTAACAAAAACTACAGAGGCTAAAGAAAATACATGCTGGTACAGGAAACTATCGTTTGATAGTTGTTAGACCTCTTTCCTTAGCAGGAAGAAGAGGAGAAACCTGTGACCTATAGGCACGAACAGCTGGCATAACATAGAAATGGATGTCTTGTGGAAAGAGATCCATGTCTAGAGTTTAGAATAAAAGCAGTAGGAGGCCTCTATTGGGAAGAAGCAAACTGCAAGTTGCAAACCCTAAGAGGCACAAAAAATGTGATACTGATTAATCAGAAACCCTACGGTTGCTGGGTTTGCTGAGCCTGGTTAGAATTTGGCATCGGAACAGCCATCGGTGACAGCTCAATCGGTACCGAGGTAACCGAAAACTTTCGGCAGTCACCCTCGGCACCGAGCCTCCGGTATCGACAGGTCGCGGTACCAAGGCATGTCGGTACCCAGTCTTCTAGACTAGAGATCGATTCCAAACTCGGCATTGAGGGTAATGTAGACATCGGTACCGACTTCGGTACCGTGTCTGATACCGATGGATGAAACCCAGCCGGTGGCAACTCAAACGGCATCGGAGGAACCCAGAGTTGTGGATCTGAACCATCGGAACCGAGCCTTCGGTACCGATGGGAGCCGGTACCAAGGCGAGTCGGTACCCAGTCCTCCAGACTGGAGATCGATTCCAGACTCGGCATCGAAGGAAGCGAGTCTATCGATGCATGTCTGGAGGGTACCGACATCGGAGGTAGTATCGGTGCCGGTACCGATACTGGAAAGTCAGTCTGGAACATATCCGTCGGACCCGTAGGTACCGAGGACGCCAGACAACGATCCCTGGTGAGGAGTGTTTCATCCAACACCAGTGCCGATGCCGGGGTATCGGTACCGCTCGAAGCGGATACCACCACCGGACACGGCTCAGGTATGTTCTGTGGGGGGTGAACCCCAGGAACAACCTGAAACCCCTCATACGCTTTGGAGGCCGAAGACTCCCGCCGGGGTTCTGGAGCCAGTGGACTCTCGAGGGCAAGGCCATAGGCATCTCTATGCTCTGCATGAGATCTACCGCTCGAGGACTGGCTAGCCTTGACAGACTGTTTGTGGGTTACCTGATCCTGTGTAGAAGAAGGAACGGTCGGTGCTTTGAAGTTGGAAGGGAACCGGGTATTGAGGGAAACTCGATGTTGAAAACCTTCTCTCAAAATACTGTTGCCCAAGGGCAGAGGGAAAAGGTCAGGACCCAAACAGGTCAGACACCGACTTTGAGGATCTAAGAATAAAGTTGTACCGCCACAGTATGAACATTTCTTGGAGAAAGTGGCTGGCAGTTCCATGAAGGAAAAAGGAAAGGCCTAAAAGGCCTGAGAAACCGTGAGACACTATGAAGAAAAAATATTCCTTGAAAAGGAAAATTTCACAAGAAATGAAAAAGAAAACACCAGCGGTATCGGTGGCGTCGGGGAAGACAGCCGCGACCACAAGAAAACTAAAGAAATAAAAGAAGAATTTTCTGCGGTGACAGGAGGACGTCCTGCCGGCTCCGCGGAAAATGAAAACTGAGGAGAGGCAGTTGGGAAAGGCGGGAAGGCAGCACGCAGGTGTGGTGGGATGCTTCCAAAAGCTTTTTGATTGGATGCAGGGAAGCGTTCCCGCGCAGACTCCCTCGGTACCAACGTACCCATATGTGAAGACTCATTCCTGCTTGTTCCTGGAGATAACATTTTCCATTTTACTCTTTGCTGCACTGTCAGGAAATGTCACTCTTTCAATAAAGGAATCACACGATCATATTTTCCTATAGCGGAAATCATCCTGGCCGTACACTTCTGCATGTAGTGGATCCTCTGTGACTCATACTTAGGAAAAACAAGGCACACCACATTACAATAATCAATATGCAATGTAACTATAGCTTGAGTCACTTTCAAGAGGTCCCAATTACTAATATAAAGGCGCAGTCTCTTAGGATGACATAATACACCACCTGACCTCTGCAATTTGTTTCACCCGACCTCTGCAATTTGTTTCACCCGACCTCTGCAATTTGTTTATCAAAATTTAACTGGCTGAACAACTGGATACCCAGAATACCTACCACCTCCCTGGGCTCCAACAACACTCCCTCTACTTCTGGCCTAATGTTCAACACATGCCCACCACATCATCGCACATTTTCTTGGATTAAGCTTCAGATGGTGTCTACATAGCTATCTAGAAATCTCACTCAGTCCCTCGTTTAACACTAACACTCCTTGCATCGGATTTTTCCTGTTAAAGTCACACCATCCGCATTAAGGGGGCAACCGATCTAAGAACTGAACCAAGGGGGCCAAATAGATGTTACACCCAAGCTGTGACAACACTAACGCTTGTGGAATACTATGAGTCACATTTCGCATGGTTGAACGCTGACTTTTCCAGATCCTCCAAAGAAGATAAGGCCCACGTCAAAGCAAGAGTGTATACATCCACCGTCTCAACTATATCCATCAGCAGATTATGTGGGACAGTGTTGTGCGACAATTCCAAAGCAACAATGTTTTTTTGTACAAAGTTAACCATGTTAGATGTAAATTTTCAAGTTTTGTTCCTTGTAAACTGCCTTGATTGCCATATAAGGTGGTATAAAAGACTTTGAAATAAATAAATAAAATCCCTTATCCATAATCAACCTAGCGGAGGTCAATACTGCCACCAGTACCATCTCTGTACTCTGATGTATTAGGTTATCCTCCTTCCAGTCAGGCTATCTATCTTCACAAAATTCCTAAGCTGAATAAACACTGCACGCTCAATGACTTTCCCTAAAAAGGGTAACGGGAATACCAAACAAAATGATTCCCATCTGACAGATTTCTTGCACCTCCCTTCACTATGGGATGGACGTTGCCCTCTTCAAACTACTTGGCAAGTGGCTCATTACTAAAGAACCGAAAATGAAAAAGTGCCGTTATTCTATACCCAGAGGGCATAGGATCATTAGTGCATGTCACTGCCCACATTTGAGACAACACTTTCTGAAGACCAACCACATTTAAACCCTAAAATGTATCCAAATTTAAAGGTCTTCCTCTCCCCCAGCTACCAACATCCTCACTTTCAGGCTTTGCCTCATCTAATTCCTAAAAGCCCCTCACCACCTTTCTGTATCTTTCATTCAAAAATGTCTGCAAAGTCCTCCCTTTTCAGATGATAACCCTTCCTCCTTCATATCTGAGGCTGGCTCTGCAAAAGGAACGCACTACTTTACATAGCTCCTGACTACGATTCCCTGTGGTCTCCGAGCTATGACCGATAACGCTCATTGAGTGTGACCAATCTTCATCTCCTCTGGGCTGCCTGTAATGACGTTCCTTCTATGGATATTTCTTTTTTAATTTAAAATTTATTGAATTTTATAGCAATTGAATTTCAATAGCAACAGATGTCATCACTATACCTGTATCACACTGATATAGAACATCATTAGTACAGACACCCTCCCGCCCCCCACAAGCACAATCACATCCTCTGCAACGTGAGCATGCCTGTGAGGACAGACAGTGCCGCCTCAGGGAGCATCAGCCCCTCCCCCCCAGCATGAAGAGTTCCACTGGTTTCCAGACATGAAGCATCCTCTGATATCCACCCCCCACACACTATTATCAGCTCTCTTCTGTGGCAGTGTTTGATGTAAGGGCAGGATGCGATGGGGCCTGGAGGAAGAGAGTTCACCTTTCTCCTAAGGTTTCGCTATTTTTGACTTTCTTCTTTTTCTTTCTGCTTGACCCATCAGCTTCCCTCTGCTCCCAAGACTGGGATCCTGGTTCCCTAACACTTCATTTGCAATGATCTGAGGGCTCTTTCCTCTATTTTAGGTTAGTCCTCTGCCAGCATGCCTGGTCTGGTCATTGCAATGATGGTCCAGTGCCACGGCCAGCCACTAGGGGTCGCCTTTAAGCAATAAAGCATAGTTAGTCACCTGTAACAGGTGATCTCCGGGAACAGCAGGAATAAGTCTTCACATATGGGTACCGTCGACACCGACGGAGCCCAGCGTCCAAAAGGAAAGCTTTTGGGAGCATCCCACCATGCATGCGTGCTGCCTTCCTGCCCAACTACCTCTCTCACTTCAGTTGAGTTGAAAGCTGAGACCAAAGGAGAGAAGTAGAAGAAAAATAGAAAGAGAGAGAAAGACAACTCCTAGGGGAGGTGGGTGGGTTGTGAAGACTTATTCCTGCTGTTCCCGGAGATCACCTGTTACAGGTGAGTAACTACGCTATCTCCAGGAACAAGCAGGAATGTAGTCTTCACATATGGGGACTCCCCAGCTAAAAATGCCTAGGGATGACCCCAGCATGTTGTGGATTTAAGTAAGATGGGCCATGCTTCCTCCCAGGGACCTCAGGCATCCAAGAGTGGATGGTGGGAAGGAGTTGATCTAGGAATGGAAGAGATGCTGTAGAACAGCCTGACCGAACAAGGCATCCCGACGGGAGTCCTTGTCTAAACAATAGTGGGCAGTGACAGTATCTACAGAAGCCCAAGTAGCTGCTTTGCAGATCTCATCAATAGCAACTGAACGAAGATTAGCTGTTGAGGCTACCATGGCTCTAACATTATGAGCCGTGACATGGCCTTCAAGAGGGATTCCTTTACTCTGATAGGTAAAGGAAATACAGTCTGCAATCCACTTAGAGAGAGTTCTCTTAGTGACTGGAAGTCCTAAATGACTAGAGTCAAAAGCCAGAAAAATCTGCAAAGACTTTCTAAATGGCTGAGTTCTGTGAAGATAAAAAGCCAGAGCCCACTTACAATCTAAGGTATGAAGATTTCTTTCCGCGCTGGAGACATGAGGCCTAGGAAAAAAGACTGGGAGATAAACCGATTGGTTTGAATGAAAAGGTGATATCACCTTTGGCATAAAATGAGGATGAGTCCTCAAGACTACTTTGTCATGATGAAACCTCGTATAAGGTGGGTCAGCCACTAAAGCCTGCAGTTCACTAATGCGTCTTGCAGAAGTGATAGCAATTAGGAAAATGACTTTCCATGAAAGAAACTTTAGCTCCGAAGTAGCTAAAGGTTCAAAGGGCGGCTTCATGAATTGACCCAGAACAAGATTAAGATCCCATGCCACCGGAGGAGGTTTGATGGGAGGTTTTGTTAAAAGGAGACCCCTCCTAAATCTTGAAACAAGAGGATGAGAGGAAATTGGTTGTCCATCGAAGGGTTTATGAGAAGCAGCAATAGCACTAAGATGGACTAACAGAATTGGTCTTGAGACCAGAAGCTGATAAATGAAGTCCAAAAGGGACTCTACTGGTACCAAGAGGGGATTAAGTCCCCTCTGGGAACACCAGATTGAGAACCTCTTCCATTTAAAAGCGTAAGAATGCCTTGTGGAAGGTTTTCTGGAAGCTAGAAGAATATCCTTCACTTGTTGTGAAAGGCCTAGATCTTGAAATTCTATGCCTTGAGCAGCCAGGCCTTGAGATGAAGGGACTGGGGAGTGGGATGCAGTAGGGATCCGTTGTTCTGGGACAGAAGATCCGAAGCACTCCCCAACTCCAGAGGAGTGGCTCGAGAGAGACCTAAGAGAAGAGGATACCATGTTTGCCTTGGCCAACAGGGAGCTATGAGTATCATGCGACCTCTGTCTCTCTGGAGTTTGAATAAGGTTTTGGGAATTAGGGGAATTGGTGGGAAGGCATAGAGAAAATCCTGGCCCCAATGGAGCAGGAATGCATCCCTCACCTGACAATTTTGAGCTGGAAGTCTGGAACAGTACCGGGGAAGTTTGGCATTCTGTGGACTTGCAAAGAGGTCTATGTCTGGTGTTCCCCAGACTTGAAATACTCGAGCAAGTTGATATAAGTGGAGAGACCATTCGTGTGGCAACAGGACTCGGCTGAGCTGTCTGCCCAAACGTTTTGAATGCCTGGAAGGTATACGGCCAATAAATGAATGTGATGCTCTCTGGCAAAGGCCCACAGTTGCAAAGCTTTGTTTCATAATTGCAGAGAGCCTGTTCCGCCTTATTTGTTTAGGTAAAACATGGCTACTTGATTGTCAGTTTGCACCAGAACTGTTTTGTTTATGAGATGGAAGCAAAAGACTCAAATAGCATTGGAAATGGCCCTTAGTTCTAGGAGGTTTATTTGAAGAGAAGCCTCCTGTGGGGTCCAAAGACCCTGGGTAGACAGATCTCCCAAGTGGGCTCCCCAACCCAACTTGGATGCATCCGTCGTCAGGACAGCCTGAGGTAGGGTTTGCTGAAAAGGAGAGCCTACTGTAAGGTTTTCCAGAGATTGCCACCAATGCAGAGACGCAATCAGGCGAGTGGTAACTCTGATCTTGTCCGACAGGCATCCTGAGGCCTGGGACCATTGGGAAGCTAAGGTCCACTGGGCCGCTTGCATGTGAAGGCGTGCATAAGGAGTCACATGGACTGTAGATGCCATGTGTCCTAGAAGTCGAAGCATCTGTCGGGCAGTGAGGAAGGTTTGTAGCACTGCTTGAGATGCTAGTTCGATGATGCGCAGACAGCGAGGCTGAAGCAGGAAAGCCTTTGACTGCTGTGTGTCCAAGCGAGCTTGAGGGATTGAGATGGGGTGAGCTGGGACTTTGGAAGGTTTATGATACATCCCAAGTACTGCAGTATGTGCATTGCTCGGGAAAGAGCATGACTTGCCTCTAGAGCTGACGGTGCTCGAATGAGCCAATCATCTAAGTAAGGGAAGACAAAAATTCCTAGAGTCCTCATAAATGCTGCTACTACTGCCATGCATTTTGTGAAGACCCTTGGAGCAGAGGCCAGTCCGAAAGGAAGGACCCTGTATTGAAAATGTCTTCCCTTGACTAGGAAGCGAAGGAATTTTCTGTGATCTGCATGAATAAGGATATGCATGTAAGCATCCCTTAAATCTAGAGAACATAGCCAATCTTGCTCGTGAAGGTATGGAAGAAGTGTGCCAAGGGAGATCATCTTGAACCTTTCTCGGACTAAATATTTGTTCAGTTCTCTGAGGTCCAGGATTGGTCTTAGTCCCCCTGACTTCTTTGGAATGAGAAAATAGGGGGAATAGAATCCTGTGCCCTGCTGGGACATTGGAACCTCTTCTATAGCCCCTTGAGCCAGAAGAGTGGTGACCTCTTGCCACAACAGGTCTGAGACCGGTGGTTGAGGTTTGAACTGTTTTATTAGCGTGCATGGGGGCAAGCTGAGGAAATGAAGCTTGTATCCCAGACTCACGATAGATAGAGTCCAATCTTCTGATGTGATTTGTTGCCATCTTTTGGAAAAATGGCAGATACGGCCTGGAATATTTAAAGGTTCTGGGCTTAGAATAGGAAGAATGGCTAAGTTCTCTAGACAACAGTCAAAGACCCTGAGGAGGCTGGGTCTGCTGAGCCTTCTGAGCTTGTTTCTTTCTTTGTCTAGTTTATTGTTGCCCCTTCTGGGGAATATGTGTTTGCTGGGTGGAAGATGGATAGAATTTTTTCTTTTTAGAGAAAAAAGGTTTTTTGAAAAACTTTTTCTTGGCTGGGTTAGCTGTAGATTTTGACAGTCTGTCTAAAGTTGTATTATCAGTGTCAATTTCATTAGCTTTGAGCTGCCAATCTTTGCCAAAGAGATTTTCTCCTGTGCAAGGAATGTTTCCCAGCTTATCTTGCACCCATTCCTCCAAGTCTGAAGCTTGGAGCCAGGCAATACGACGTGCTCATATGGATATAGCAGATGTTCTGCTAATACATTCAAAGTAGTCAAAGGTAGCACGATTCGTAAACTTAGAGACATGTTGAGCATGTTTGAATAAAGTCAAATGATCTGTCCATTTATCCTCTTGAAGAAAAGGGTTCAAAAGTTCCAAGTCTTTTATAACCTGTTCAAGAAACATTCCCATGTATAATATATGGGAACTGATTCTTGCTGATAGCATGGAGGACTGAAAGCATAGACAACCAAAGGCATCCAGTGTTCTAGACTCACGACTTGGTGGATTGGAAGAGTGTCTTTTAGCACTCTTAATCCACCTCATGGCGGACTCTACCACCATAGAATGATGTGGTAACTGAGTCTTCTGAAACCCTGGAGAAGGTGGTACTCGATACATAGTGTCAAGACGTCTAGAATGTGGAGATACTGTTAAAGGAGCTTCCCACATTCTTAACATTAGATCATGTAAGATTTGGTGTATAGGAAGCATAGCAAAGGATATTGAAGAATTCTCAGTTCTGCCCTAGGATGAGAATTGGTGGTACTACTTGTAATGGCAAGACCCTTTGCCATATCACGTACAAAATCATGAAAAGACATGTCCTCAGGAGGGGACATTCTGCGTTGAGGAGAAGGAGTTGAATCTTGTAAAAGTTCAGCTCTGGTACCGGTGGAATCATCCGAGTCATCGGAATCGGAAGACTCAAAAGGGGGAAGCACCGGGTTCTCCCGAAGCAGATGGCGTCGGTACTGCTCGATGTTGGTACCGAAACGAGTCGGTACCTGATCCCCCATGCTGGAGAGAGATTCCAAACTCGGCATCGGTACCGGTGCCTGCGGAACCGTCTGCAGCGACTTTAACGGTACCATAGTAGCTAAAAGAGTCGCTAGACTGCATTCGATAGCGAGGAATCTTTTGTCCACTGCCGATGCCGGGGTGTCGGTACCGGTGGAAGCGGCCACAACCCCCGAGCATGGCACCAGTAGTTCCATCGAGGTCGAGGCCTTGGGAACATCCTGGAGCCCTGATAAAGCTTTGGAGCCCGAAGACTCCCGCTGGGGCTGTTTCGCCGGTGAAATGTCCTCGAGGGCAACGCCAGTGGCATCTCGACATTTAGAGGGAGATCTACCCTTCGAGGACTGGCTAGTCTTAGAAGACTTGTGTTTAGTTACCTGAGATCCCTGGGAAGAAGTAGAAGCCCTGGAAGACATCGATGCAACAGACATCATGTCTGAAGCAAAAAGGGCACCGAGTTGATTTGCTTGATTCTGAAGACTTCTTTTAGTCAACTTCCTGCAGGAGAGACACTCCGTAGGGCAATGGTCAGGACCTAAACATTTAAGACACCAGTCATGGGTGTCGGTAATAGAAATTGTACTGCCACATTTTGAACATTTTTTAAAACCAGTGGCTGGTTTTTCCATGGTAAGGGAAAAGAGGGCCTAATGCCCAAAATGGCGCCAAGCACCAGAGCAGGGAAGAAATCCCTGAGAAAAAGCACTAAAATTGAAATATTTTTAGAAGAAAAGAAAGAAAAGCACCGGTGGTACCGGTAGGCGTCGACGGAAGGCAGACACAACCACAAAAATATAAAAATAAGAGAAGATTTTCTGCGGTGACAGGGGACACGTCCTGTTGGCTCCGTGGAAAATGAAGAACTGAAGTGAGAGAGGTAGTTGGGCGGGAAGGCAGCACGCATGCATGGTGGGATGCTCCCAAAAGCTTTCCTTTTGGACGCTGGGGAGCGTTCCCACACAGGCTCTGTCGGTGTCGACGGTACCCATATATGAAGACTACATTCCTGCTTGTTCCTGGAGATCCACAACTCCCTCCTCCCCTCCTGGGGCTTTCTTTATCGTTATCTTTATTAATCATTAGATATACCGTCCTAGGCGACAAAAAAGAGTTGTGTACAATTTTTTCTTATTAAAAAAAAACGGATGTATTGAAGAGAAGAAAGGAACATCAATACTGACAGGACAGTTTAGGTGAGCAAAGAGGGTTGGGAGTGGTTAGCTAGGCAGTTGAGGGAGACAGGTCAAAAGCAAGCTGGAAAAGATGGGTTTTAAGCATGGATTTGAACCAGGGAAATGAGAGCTCTGAGCGTAGAGTGGTGGGTAAAGAATTCCAGGAAAAAGAAGGCAGAATGTCGTGTTTGCTCCAGGTGCGCTCGGGACTCTGAAGGAAGTGCCAGTTGATGGGTGTGGAGTGACCTAAGGACGGTGAGGAATATGAAACTGGAGGAGGTCTTTTAGGTATTGTGAGCGATGAATACTGCTTCTGCGTTAACCCCAGCCCTAGCTAGCCCTGGAAGTGAAAGGCCCATTTCAGGGATTGAACCAGGGACTTTGTGCATGGGAAGTGCACAGCACTGCAAGGATGAAGGACGGCATCCCACTTCTTTGAGGTGAAAGACTATGGGCCAGGTTAGAAGGACAGATCAAAGAGGGAGGTGGGGTGAAGAAGGGCAGCGTCTCCTCCCGGAGATTTATGTGCAAGGGTGGGCATGGGAATGACCTAATATTTTCCGTTCTCTTATTACAGCTGTTAGCAAGCACTTTGAGAGAAGGAACAGGTAGTGATACTATTTTAAAGCATTTCACGTCATTATAAAACAGAAGATAGTTCATTAAAAGGGGTTTTTTTTCATTTTTTTCACTTCTGACCTTAGAGAAAAAAAATCTTTTGTTTAAATGTTCCAGTTTTATCTGGGCCTTCAGACTTAGAGACATTTGCGTACAGAGGCATTAGGCTGGGCAGGAACTAATGGCTTTCATTGTCTCTCCTGCCACAGAGCGGATGCAGCAGACATGGATCCAACCTCAGCAGAAAATCCTTCCTTCTATTCCCGGGCACGGCAGGGTGCCGCCGGCCAGACCCCCTGCTCTGACTGTCATGAGATGGAATCTCTCATGTCCCCACGGGTGGAAGACCTTTCTCTCCATCTGAGCAAGACTCCTGAGAGCTCTGAAGACCACAGACCGGTCAGGACCCATCTTCCAGAGGAAAGCCAGCATGTAAATCTGAAGGAATTCTCGTCCCCTTGGTGGTGCCCTCCCCTTGTGTAACAGAGAGTCTGAAGAGCCCCAATCTCCCCTTTTCCTTGATGTCTCGTTTAGAGTTCCCTCATCTGGAGACTTTTTCTACATTTAAGAAATGATGTTGTTGTATTTTATCTTTTCAAGAGCTGTGGCCTCTTTAAGAATTAGACAGCAATGTCAGCAGTAGGAGAATCATCGCCATTGGATGCAGCAGGATGAAGGAGAGTGCTGGGAACTGGCGGGCGAGACTGCGCTGATGGAGACAGGCCCCAGCACAGGCTCACAGTGCTGCCTTTATTGGGTCACTTCAGCAACGATGACAGTGTTGGTGTTTGCTGCCCTTCATTCAGCTGCAGACAGTGTGAATGACTCTTCTCCTGCCACCATCGGGAGGGGGAACCAGTGGATGGCAGAGCAGTGACCTTTCCTGGCAGTCTCCTTTAATCAAAAGCAGTCCAACTGGGCAAATACGGACTGGCTAGCAGCCCTAACCCACAGCCGGTCACAAAAAATATGCATGAGATAAATTTGCATAGACAAAGATCACGTGCAAATTTTTCTCATGCATATTCAGCATGGATGTCCTGAAAACCTGGCTGGCCGTGGAGGTCACTGGGATAGGTTCAGAAAACCCTGTCCTAGCATGTGTGGTTTTCCTACTGCAGTTACTGTGTCCTCCTGTGGTCCCTGTGTCTCTAGTAGTTGGGGTTGTATGAGGGCAGTTTCTCCACCATGACAGTCATGAACCTCACTTCTAAGCGCCGGGGTACGTGCAGTATGATCTCAGTCTCACATTTACTGCTAAGACTCGGTGCAGTAACTTGTATCGTGCCTCCTCTGCAGCTAAGAAGATGTAACCTGTATGGGTAATTTATCAAGGTGTGCTTGGCAATTCTTCTTAAAACTATGACGCTCAATATGCAGTGGTGACACGAGGGTTTCTGCCACCCAAAGCAGATCCTCTACGCCACCGTGCCCACAAAAGACCGGCTCCGTCTAGCCTATCATGCCGCCCCTCCCTGTGCTGAAGCGGCGGCAGCTGAGCTGTCACTTCAGCACTGCATCGGATCTTAAAGTGCCCGTGCACATGCGTGCTTATGGCCTGCCACTCCTGCCCCTCCTCCCCCCCGATGCAACTTTCTTGGAAGGTGGGCAGGAGCGGCAGGCCAGAACTGCACGCACGTGCACAAGTGTTTTAAAGCCCGCCACGGTGCTGAAGTAGTTCTCTCACTTCTTGGGGAGTTGGGGGTAGTGATGCTGCCCACCAGAGTCTGCTGCCTTAGGCCACAGCCTAGTTCATGGTCTGGCCCTGGCACTACGATGGGAAATAACTCAGTATCTTTCTGCTGTATGTTCTTGGTCTCTGACGACATTTCTTGGGGTTGTGTCTGTGAAGGAGATTCTCTGTCCCTTTGACCTCCTTCCTTATGGTTTATCAGCTGACTTGCAGATTGTTCTTAGGAGTTCTCCTCAGGCTCTCGGCCTAGTCCCTCTTCTCTGTCCTCACTGGCCTCTATGCATCTGCTGCACTGTTCATTCTCCTGTCCCTAGGCCCCTCTATCCCAAACCCACAGTCCCCCTCTCCTTCCAGCCCCTAGCCGTTTGGCATCCTGATTCTTTGTCTTTTTCCTCCTCCAACTCCCTCTTTTCTTGTTTTGGTGCAATGTTTCTTCTGTATTCTGGTACAGCTTATGTGGAATGGATCCATCCACCAAACCTGGGCCACTAACATCATCAGCTGCAGATACAACATCACAAGTGACTCTACTCCGATGATAGTCAACAGATCTCTGAGGCCAGCTGCAAATTCTGGTCAGGGACGGGAGGCCCTGCTCCCCCTCTTGGGGGCAGCAAGGTGAGAGTGGATGAAAGTGCACTTTGACACCATTACACTTTCCGGCACACACTGGCTTCTTAACCTTCTCTAAGGTGTTAGTTTGAAAAGGAAAAGGAGAGCGCTGGGGCAAAACGATGTCCAGGCCTAGCCGGTGAGCCCATTCTCCTACCTTCTCATCTCCAAGCTTCCCCCATGACCCTACCAACTTTTGCTTCCACACAGAAACTGGGGAACTCAGGAGGCAGGGGCACAGACAGTCCCCCCCCCCCCCATTCTTGCCCCTGCCGATATCAATTTGTGCACCTCCTCCTCCCTTCCCAGCCAAGACCATTTGGAGCTGATTAAACCTGAGGGCAAACAAAATATGTGAGATCCTAAAACTGGCTGACGTACTCATTCCACCAAATGTCTGACTATTACTGTTGCTGGGGGCACTACTCTCTGAACTCTCCTCCCCACTCCGTAAAAGGAACCAAAGCACATTATGATATATAAGAGCATAGGATTTGCCACATTGGGTCAGACCAAAGATACATCAAGCCCAATATCCTGTTTTCAACAGGGGCCAATCCAGGTAGACGGATTCCATACAGATTTTCCTCAGGCTACTTGAATAATGGTTTCTGGAGTTTTCTTCCAAGAACTTGTCCAAACCTTTTTTAAACCCAGCTACACTAACAGCTTTTACTACATCCTGCGGCAACGAATTTCAGAGCTGAATTACACATTGAGTGAAAATTATTTTCTCTAATTAGTCTTAAATGCACTACTGTGTAGCTTCATTGCATGTCCCCTAGTCTTTGTACTTTTTGAAGAAGAAAACAACCACTCTACGTTTACCCGTTCTACTCCATTCATTATGTGATAGAACTCAATCATATCCCCCCTCAGCCGTCTCTTCTCCAAGCTGAAGAGCTCTAAGCTTTTTAGTCTCTCCTTATAGGGATATCATTCATCCTCTTAATCATTTTGGTTGGTCTTCTCTGTACCATAAAGAATTGACTCTACTAAGGGAAGAATTAGCTGCATTGAAACACACTTCCTCTAGGTTGTTACAAACTGAACAAAATCCACCACCACTTCTACAAAGAATCAAACAGCCCAGGAACAAATGGATCACAGTGGGCTCTGGTAGGTTGCGACCTGTAATGCAGAGACACCCTATACATCAAGTGATATCCCTGCATAATGCCTTCTGTGCCTTGTATAATGAGGGTGTCCAATTGATGGAAACTGAAGTTCCCTTAAATGATAGAATTAATGCCAAATCTACTGATAATGTACCAAATAGGAAGAAAAAATCATAAAATAAAGCTACTACTCCTTGGAAATTCCATCATCAGAGGCACCAACTTGGGAACACAGCTCAATGGAGAGAGGATAGTCAAATGCATCCCAGGCTCTTCAGCCAGCAGGAATACAAACCAAATTGTTGGTATAGTTAGTGCAGAAAGTGAGCACTCTAAAACTGATATTATCATCCACTTGGGTACAAATGACCTGGCTAGAAACAGTGCTTCTGCAGTTCAAAGGGACTTGCAAACCCTGGGAGAGAAACTCAAGCCCATTGCTAACACTATAGCATTCTCAGAAGTTCTACCTGTTCTTGGTAAGGGGGCAGAAAGGCTGCATCGCATAAACAACATTAATACATGGCTCCAGTCCTGCTGCAAACAAGAAGGATTCAGATTTATAGGCAACTGGGAAAACATATGGATCAACAAGAGACTATACTGTACTGATGGACTACATCTCTCTGCCGCAGGGAAAAATATCCTAAGTGAAAAATTCAGGCACTATGTGGATAGGCATTTAAACTAGGGAAAGGGGGGTGACAGATGGAGAAGGACAAGTTCAGTACGTCACTCCTAGCAAAAGCAAAACAACATTGGAAACAGCCACACTTTTTAACACATCAATGGCAAGCGGGAAAGGGCGTGTAGAACAAAACTCATGCAAAAGGAAGGCAAGCCATTCAACAAATGCTGGAAAGCAAGGAGTACAAATGCTCAAAGCCTAGCCAACAAAGTTCCAGACCTGGAAGCCCTAATGGTGGAAATGGACTTGAACACTGTGGTCATTTCAGAAACATGGTTTAACGAGTCACATGAATGGAATATAGCCATAGCTGGCTATAATCTATTTAGAAGAGATAGAGAAGGTAGAAAAGGAGGAGGAGTAGCCCTACTGTATATGTCGAAAGCAATATTAAAACTGCTGAAATGCAGGGGATGTGGGAAAAAGAAGAAGAGCTAAAGATTGTGTTGGAAAGAGGAGATGGCACTGTCATCCATACTGGTGTGGTCTACAGGCCTCCAACTCAAACCAAAGAAATGGATAGCGAATTGATTGTTGATATTGCAAAGATAGCCATGAAGGGGGAAGTGATCATATTGGGTGACTTTAATCTACCCAATGTGGATTGGAGTATTCCTTCTGAAAATATGAAAAGAAGTAAAAAAATTGTGAATGTCTTTCAAGATGCATTACTTAAACAAATGGTGATGGAACCGACCAGGGAGAGCTCTGTGCTGGATTTAGTGCTCACCAATGGAGTTAGCGTGTCAAATATCAAGATGGGTGCCCATTTGAGCAGCAGCAATCATCACATGGTGTGGTTTGAGATAAATGCCAAGGTGAAATCCATTCACAGCAAACTCAAAGTCTTAGACTTCAAAAATTCTGTAAAATGGCCAAGTACCTGAAGGAGGAGTTGGTATGGTGGGAGGGGTTAAGGGAAGTGGAATTGCAATGGGCTAAACTAAAGAAATCAATAAAAGGTGCAACAGATATATACGTAAGGAAAGTAAATAAAAACAAGAGGAAAAGGAAGCCTTTTGGTTCTCCAAAGAAGTGGCTGCATGAATAAAGGCAAAAACCATAGCTTTCACAAAATTCAGAAGCTCGCAAACAGAGGAACACAGAAAGGAATACAAGATCAAACTAAAAGAGACAAAAAGAGAAATAAGGATAGCAAAATCAAAGGCAGAAGAAAAGATGGCTAAAGGTGTGAAGTGTGGTGACAAGACTTTTTCAGGTATATTTGGGAGAGAAGGAAAATCAGAGGTGGAATTGCAGGACTCAAAAGTACTGGGAACGGTTTCGTGGAAAGTGACATTGAAAAAGCGACAATGCTTAACAAATACTTCTGCTTTGTTTTCACTAGAGAAAATCCTGGAGAAGAACCACCTATGATTGACAAATATACAAATGGGAATGGAGTAGATACCACACCATTCACAAAAGATGATGTGTTAGAACAGCTTGCAAAACTGAAAGTGGACAAGTCTATAGGACCAGATAGAATACACCACAAGATACTGAAAAAGCTCAGAGAGGTTCTTGCAGGGCCTTTAAAGGATGTTTTTAAAAGATCCTTCGAGACAGGAGAAGTTCCACAGGACTGGAGAAGGGCTGATGTGGTACTTCTACACATAAGTGGTAATAGGGAAGAAGTGACAAACTACAGGCCAGTAAGCCTTACCTCGGTGGCGGGAAAAGTAATGGAGGCTCTCCCGAAAGAGCGAATAGTGGACTTCCTCGAAACCAACAGGTTGCATGATCCGAGGCAACATGGTTTTACCAAAGGACGATCTTGCCAAACAAATCTGATTGAGTTCTTTGACTGGGTGACCAGAGAATTAGATCAAGGGCATGTGATGGATGTGATCTACCTAGATTTCTACAAAGCCTTTGAAACTGTTCCTCATAGGATGCTTATCAATAAACTCAACAGCTTGGGGATGGGTCCCAAGATGGTGAACTGGATCAGAAATTGGTTGATTGACAGACGGTGACAGTAAACGGAACTCACTCGAATGAAAGGAAGGTGATTAACGGTGTGCCCCAGGGTTCGGTCTTGGGACCGGTACTGTTCAATATATTCGTGAGTGATATTGCCGAAGGGCTAAATGGAAAAGTCTGTCTTTTTGCAGATGACACCAAAATTTGCAACAGAATGGACTCCACTGAGGGAGTGGGGAACATGAGGAAAGATCTATAAAAGCTGGAAGAATGGTCTAATGCTTGGCAGTTAAGATTTAATGTGAAGAAGTGCAGTGTCATGCACTTGGGAAGCAGAAATCCAAGGGAAATGTACGCGATAGCGGGCGAGAGATTGGTGTGCACGGACCAGGAGAAGGACATCGGTGTGATTGTTTCTGATGATCTCAAGGTGGCAAAACAGTGTGACAACCCAACATCCTCCTGGCTTTTGCCACTGCCTTGTCGCACTGTTTTACCACCTTGAGATCCTCAGAAATAATCTCACCAAGAATTTTCATGTCATCTGCAAAAAGACAGACTTTTCCATTCAGTCCTTCAGCAATATCACTCGCAAATACATTGAACAGTGCAGGGCCCAGGACCGAACCCTGGGGCACCCCGCTAATCACCCTCCTTTCATCTGAGTGAGCTCCATTTACCATCACCTTCTGTCATCTGTCAGTCAACCAATTTCTGATCCAGTTCACCACCTTGGGACCCATCCCCAAACTACTGAGTTTATTGATCAGCCTCCTATGAGGAACAGTATCAAAGGCTTTGTTGAAATCCAGGTAGATGACATTTATCGCATGCCCCTGATCTAATTCTCTGGTCACCCAGTCAAAGAACTCAATCAGATTTGTTTGGCAAGATCGTCCTTCGGTAAAACCATGTTGCCTTGGATCATGCAACCTGTTGGTTTTGAGAAAGTCCACTATTCACTCTTTCAGGAGTGTCTCCATTACTTTTCCCGCCACCAAGGTAAGGCTCATGGGCCTGTAGTTTGTCAATTCTTCTCTGTCACCACTTTTGTGAGGCCTCACTTGGAATATTGTGTTCGGTTTTGGAGACCGTATCTCGCAAAGGATATAAAAAGGCTGGAAGTGGTTCAGAGGAGGGCGACCAAAATGATTTGGAGCATGCATCAGAAGACTTTTGAGAAGAGACTTGAAGACCTAAATATGTACACTCTGGAGGAGAGGAGGGACAGGGGAGATATGATTCAGACCTTTAAATACTTAAAGGGTATTAATGGACAAACAATCCTCTTCCAAAGACGGGGAAGCTGTAAAACTAGAGGGCATAACATGAAGATGCAAGGGGATAAACTGAAAGGCAATGTCAGGAAATACTTTTTCACTGAAAGGGTGGTGGATGCTCGGAATGCCCTCCCAATGGAAGTGTTGGGGGCAAATATAGTGACAGAATTCAAAATGGCATGGGACAGACACAGTGGATCCCTTTATAGCAACAGGATAAAATCAAAATAAGCATAACTATCTCTTATATCTGAACAAATAGGGATGACCTACATGGAGCGGTGGGTTCACCCCTAAACAAAGACATAGGGAGGGGTGACCTGCACGGAGCAGCAACTGCACCTACTCTTGCCACCTTGCTGGGCAGACTTGATGGACCATACTGGTCTTTATCTGCCGTCATATACTATGTTACTATGTTTTCCAATTCCATTATATCTTTTTTTTAGATGCAGCAACTTGAACCGCACACCATTAAGTGATACAGAGGCATTATAATATCCTTGGTTTTATTCTCCCTTTCCTTATGATTCCTAGCATTCTAGTTGCTTTCTTGGCCACTGCTGCACATTGAGCAAAGGGTTTCAATGTATTGATCTTGATGATGCCTAGCTCCTTTTCCTTTGTGGTGGTTCCTAATGTAGAAACGTTTGTTGTGTAACCATTGTTCTTCCTTAACTTTGTACTTGTCCAGATTAAATGCCATTTGCCATTTGGATGCCCAGTCTCCCAATTTATCAAGATCCTCTTGCAATTTTTCACAATCCTCTTGTGTTTTAGCAACTTTGAATAATTTTTTCATCTGCAAATTTGATTACCTCACGCATTATTCCCATTTTCAGGTCATTTACAAATATGTTAAAAAGCAGCGGACCCAGTACAGAACCCTGCGGTACTCCACTATTCACCTTTCTCCATTGGGAAAATTGGCCATTTAGCCCTACCCTCTGCTTTCTATCTTTTAACCAGTTCCTGATCCTATCCCATGACTGTTTAATTTCGCCAAGAGTCTCTCATGAGGGACCTTGTCAAAGGCTTTCTGAAAGTCCAGATACACACTATATCAACCGACTCACCTTTGTCTACCTGTTCATTTTTCCCTTCATATGTCTAGATTTATATGGAAAAATGCTATGTGGGGCTTCTTTCAGCTTGGAAGGACAGAGTAGGAGGATAAAGTCTGCCTTGGTTCACTTTGAGAATGATGTTTTTGTATAGAGTGCCCTTCTGATAGTGTAGGTGTCACTTGATGTGGGGGGGGGGGGGGTTTGGCATGAATCATAGGCAAGGCTAGGGCAACCATTCTGCAAATTAGGCAGTTGCCTAGGGTGGCAGTTTCGGCAGGGGGGAGGGGGGGATACAGCAATAGATTCTGAGAGCCGGGGCAGGGGAGCAGAAGGCTTAAGGTTTGCCTAGGCTGCCAGCCCTGGTCTTAGGTAAGGGAACCCAGAGGTTCCATGTCAGAAGAGCCAGGCATGATTTGGTCTGTTGTGTCTAGGAGTTTCCAGTTCTAATTATTTGAGTAAACAGAACCGAATCAGCCAGTCTCTGAGGACACGGTGCTCTCTGGGCAGCTCATTCATGACCACGTCATGTCACGTAGGAAACCCTGTGATGTTTGTAAGACTATCCCAGAATGATTGTAGCATATCTTAAGAAGGAGGAGCATCCAGCATTGCCAAGTTACCCAGTTCCAGGAGTGAGATTTTAACCCAGTCCTGGATTTCTGACAGTCTCGTTCTGGTGTAGTATGGGACCTGCAGCACTGATTCCAATGGGTAAAATAAGGGGCTACAAATACACTGCACTGCAATGCAAAATTTAAAACCAGAACTGGCAAAAATTCTCACTCCTGGAACTGGGTAGCTTGTCAACTCAGCATCCTGAGGCTTCAGCTGCACCACCTGCTTGTGTCTATGTCGGGTAATTCATTCTCCTCTTCTCTTATCTCCCTTGAATGCAGAGTGAAACGAAGAACCACGGAGGCCTGGCCACTGGCTGCAATCAATTGGAAGCTGATGTCATCGTCCATTCCAATTTTTCTGCTTCTGAAAGAGCAAGTGTTGGCCAGTGCAAAGAGCTCGAGGACCAAGCAATGCCTGCTGCTGAGGAACAGCATTCCGAGGGTTGTCCCTCAGCCCCCGAGCTGCTGAAAAGCAGCAGCAGCAGCAGCACAGGGCATGGGAACTCTGGAGATGAAGCGGGACTTCTCCTAAGTATTGACAGACAGACAGGAGGCTGGCAAAAGCCACAGGTCAAGCAACAGCTTCTATGAAAATGATGAGTGCTGTGGCAGCACAAGAGACCGGGCCTTACTCCCCGAACACAGAGCACAGACTCAGTTGCTGAAACAGAGCCCTAAGTCTCCTGATCAGCTGGGCATGGTGTAAGAGCAGCAGCCTCTGTGGCTGAGACCATATGTCCATCACCGTGGGCAGACAAAGAAGGAACTGGTTTTAATCATGAGAGAGAGATTATGCTTTACCTCTCTGCTGCCAAATTTAAAAACCACATCATCTTCTGACAACTAAGTGATGTCTTTCTGGGGGCTCTGAGTGCATTGGGGGGAAACTTTCAAACTGTGGATTCTTACAAAGTCTGTGGCTATGTTCTCTTTTGGATACCTGCTGTTTCTCTAAGTACTTTCTCCACGAGAAACTATGTGCATAGAGTTGAAAATGCAAAATTATGCATTAGTCTCTCCAGACATGAACTCCACCTGCTTTTTCCCATGAGCAAAAGTGCGTACGCTGTTGTTGCCTTTACTCAGTTCTCATTCTTCTTGATCTTTCTGCCGCTTTGATACTGTTGACCACCTTCTCCTCCTCGACACATTATCTTTTCTTGGTTTTAGGGGTTCTGTACTGTCTTGGTTCTCTTCTCATCTCTCCAATCACTCTTTCAGTGTTTGTTCTGGAGGTTCCTCCTCTACTGCCATCCATCTCTCGGTGTATCTCAAGGGTCTTTTCTTGGCCCTCCCCTTTTCTTTCTATACCCGGTGCCTTCTGTCTTCCCATGGCTTTCAGTATCATTTTTATGTTGGTGACTTCCAAATCTATCTATCTATCTACACCTGACATCTGTCCTTTGCTCCAAACTTGTATCTCTATTGCCGCCTGGATGTCTCACCACCGCCTAAAATTTAATATGGCTAAAACTGAACTTCTTATTTTCCCCTTAAACCCACCTCCCCTCTTCCTCCTTTCGCTATCATTGTAGACAACACTCTTCTTCTTGTTTTCTTGGCCCACAACCTTGGAGTTATCTTTGACTCCTCCCTTTCCTCCTCCACACATATTCAACATATAGCTAAAACCTGTCATTTCTTTCTCTACAACATTAACAAAATTTGTCCCTTCCTCTCTGAACAGACTACCAAGGCTCTTGTCCACTCTGGTCACCTCCCATCGTGACTATTGCAACCTCCTCCTTGCTGGTCTCCCTCAGTGTCACCTCTCTCTTCAGTCTCTCCAGAACTCTGCTATACGGCTAATCTTCAGCCAGTCCCGATACACTCATGTAACTCCTCTTCTAAAATCACTTCACTGGCTCCCCCTCCGTTTCCATATCCAATTCAAACTTCTTCTTCTAACCTATAAATGCATTCAATCTACTGCCCCTCATTACATGTCCCCTCTTCTATCTACTTACACCTCTCCTCGTGAACTCCGCTCTCCTCTAGCTTTCTTCTCTCTGTGCCCTTTTCTTCTTCTGCAAACTCCAGACTTTGATCTTTCACCTTGCTGCTCCTTATGCCTGGAACAAACTTCCTCTATCTTTACATCAAGTCTCTTCTCTCCCCCTCTAAAAATCCATGCTCAAGGCTTACCTCTTTGAGGCCACCTTTGGATCCTAATCCCTTGTTCTTCATCCTTATTTGAACCCCCTTGTTTCTCTTGTATTGTTCTATCTGTCTTGATTAGATTGTAAGTTCGATGAGCAGGGACGGTCTTCTTTATTTGTTTGTACAGCGCTGCGTTTGCCTTGTAACACTATATAGATGGTTAAGAGTAGTAGTAATTTCCATGTACAGGATATACAGTTTTCAGTCACATAAAATGAGATGTCCTGTTACAAACAGATGTGTGTGAACATGAGGGCTGTACGAAAACTCTGGGCCCGATATTCAAAGCTGGCCAGCCAATGGGAGGTGACCTGCAAAGTGCGCTCACTGCGATATTCAGCAGCAGTACCCGAATAGCGCCATCAAGTATCTAACACTGTCCGGTTAATGCAGGGGAAGGGATAACCTGATATTCAGCCAAACCTAAGCCGCTTGAAAAGCAGGCCTAAGGTGCAAGGTGGATAAAATCGATCCTAACCGGAGTCAGCTGGTTAGCGCCGCTCAGCCCAGATATTCAGCGGCAACTCCTATCCAAATACTGCTGCCAAATTTCCCGCTGCTATTTAGGCTCTTTGGCTGACTGCTACAGTGTTTGGAAATCGGTCCCTCTGTTTTTAGTTTTTTAGTGAATTATTTATGTAGTAGCGCAGTGACATTGTTGGAAGGCTGGCGAGGCACAAGGTACATGAAGCATTTTGTAGCCTTGTGAAGGATATGTTTATAACAGGTACCTAGGTTTGGAGATGGACAAGTGGCCTAGTTTGTAAAGACACAGAGGTGCCTATGTATCTTTATCAAAACCCACAATTCTGCAGAAATTGTATGTAGGTTTAAGGTGTGGACGTTATGCCCACCCAAGAGAGGTGTAAATGTTTGTATTGAGTTTATGCGCATATGTGTGCATTTTATAAAATAAGCGCCTAAATCATGGCTCTGCCCTAACTCCTCTGAGCAGGCTTACTTAAGTATGCACCGTCTTGCATCCAGGGCCGACCCAAGGGTTTCTGTCACCCCAGGCAAAAGCCCTGGTCATGCCACCCCACCCATTGAGCCACGCCACACCCCTGCACCCGCGCTGAGCCCACCGCTGCTGTCAATTCCATTGGTGGGATCAGTGGGGGGACGGCTTGGTTCAGTGTTGTGGAGGCAGCAGCTTCGGCACACATGGCCTGCTGCTTCTGACTCCCCTCCGACACAACTTCCTATTGGAGAGGGCGGTGCCGTGCCTCCCACAGATGTCTGCTACCCTAGGTGGTCGCATTGCCCGCTTAGAGGTTAGGCCAGCCCTGCTTGCACCATGCCTATTTTTAGACATGGCTTAATTCTAGGCAAGACCTTTTCTGCACCTATATCTTCATTTTAAGACTGCCCCCATAACGTTCAGGAAATTTTCAAAGAGGAACAACACAGGACCGAGGAACATGCACTGGAAATATAGTTAAGTGAGCAGTTTACACCCCCCTCCCCTGGCAGATCCAGCTGGCTAGCCTGATAAATGTCGCGCTAGCGTCCTCCCAGTGGTTCGTGCAGTGACTGAGAAACCAAGAAGCTCAAGGTTCATATCCTGCTTCTCCCACCGCTACTGCCCCTTGGGATGTCGGTGGAGTCACTACACCCTCCATTGCTTCAAGTAAAAACTTAGACTGTAAGCCCACTGGGGACAGGGAATAAGCACGGCCTGAATATAGCTCACTTGAACTACCAATGAAAAGGTGTGAGCTAAAAAAAAACGAAAACAAAAATTGACCTCAGAATGTGAAAGTTTCCTAGGTAACCCTCACTTTTGTTTGTATTTGTGAGGTTGTTGTACTTTGCTCTTTTAAAATCCGAGTTTTTCAACCTCAACCTTTGCTTCCTAAGATGGTGCTTGCTGACTACTCTACTCCTCTGTCATGCTGAGTTTGTCAGGCTGGTTGTGTGTGTGTGTGTGCGTGTGCACGCTTTAGCACAACTCTTTCAGAATGTGCATATGTGTGCACGCCAGGATTCAGTGCGAGTCAGAACCAGAGAGCACCCACAGACCGAGTGAGAGCAGCTCATGCAGCGCCCCTGTGCTGAAGGGTAGTTCCCTTGCTTGTGTTTGCTGCTGATGGGCGGGTGTACACCATTGAACAGCTAGTACAAGAGAACCTTCTGCAGCTTCTGGGTCATTTCACCCACTTTGACCTTGTCTTCCCCTACAGTAATCCATGCCTGCTATAGCCTGAAGAGATGCCCCGTGTGTGCTGTTGAGTGACGAGTTTGGCATGTTCTGTGGTGACTGTGTGTGTGTTCTAGGATGACGGTGTGCCCTCAGTGGTTTGTGTGCATGGATTACGGTAAGGGGCCAGTTTTTCTATATAATATTTTAAGTCCCACATTTGCTCTTTTAATCTACTCGAGTGTATTTTGGATTTATTATTTAAATGTATAAAGTGAAACAGAGTTTGGATTTAGGACCAATTCCTTTTGTTCTCTTTCTAACACAGCTGCTTTATATCTGGTGGAAGGCAACAGCTCACGGTCTCCTATGCAGCTCCGTGATTTTGGATTATAACCTCAATGCGCTTCTTTTCCTCCCTTAGATTTGGCTAGTTCTTTACCTCTTGGTTTCAGCATAGAGAACTCAAAATGTCAACAAGTCCAGTTGCTGACTGAATATGTATAGTGCTGAGGTAGAGCGCTTCACATGATGAGAAGCACAAAGGTTTCTCATTTTCCTCTGAGAACAAGTAGGAAGTCAGTCCTCACATATGGGTGACATCGGCACTAACGGAGCCTGTGCAGAGAAAGCCTTTGGGAGTTAGACCACACATGCGCGGTCACCTTCCCGCCCAAGGGTGCCATGTTAACTCAGTCTTCTTTTTTCCGTGGAGCCCATCAGACCCTGGAAAGCGTTTGCGTGTTTTCTCTTGGTTTTTCCTTTATTCTTTCATCCAGTTGGGTACCATCACATTCTCAGTTCCCGGAATTGCTGCCGCCTCATCATCACACAATAACAGCAGCTACGGGTACCAGTCTGTCAACAATGAGCCGCCTGACTGAAGACCGAACACAATTTAGGATAGCTATCCAGAGGGTCGCCATGAGTCGACTCCGACTCAATGGCACTTAACAACAACAACATCATCACAGTTTTTTCGTGTACTTTTCCTTTCTTTTCTTGTTCTTCAGTGGGTAGCTTTTTTCTCGTGCCCTCCCTAACCAAGACCTTGGAATTTGATCTTGCGTTTTCCCGCTATGTCCTCAGTTAGTGGATTTAAGCAGTGTGACTGTTGTGGGCACACCATGTCCCACATGGATCCCTCGAGTGCTGCCTGCGATGCCTCAGAGCTGATCATGATGCCTCTGCCTGTTCACTCTGCCTTCAGATGACGAGCATCATAGGAATCATGAAAGACAGCGAGAAACGCTATTTGGCCACAAGACCTCCTCTTTGGCCCCAACTTCCAGCACGGAATTGACACCCTCAGCTGCCATCGGAGGCCTCATCCTCACCTGGAAGCTGTGCCCACTCAAAGCCCCAAGGTCACCAGGTATCGGACCAGGGATTGTCCACAGAGAGCCGTCACTGGAAGGATCGGACCCTGTCCGTTGCGGCATCAAAGGATGATGCCGGAACCGGGGGTAAGACTCTCGGTCATCAGCATTGGAGTCCTCATGTGATGGTGAGGGTGATGGCCAGGAGCAGCCTTTGAAGCTGCCCTGGCAGGAGGAGACTCCAGTGGCATTGGGGGATAGGCATCGGTCCTCCGAGGCCATCGTCATCGAGGAAACCCACTCAATGGAGCTGGCATCAGGACCGATACCCTTGGTACCCACGCTGGTGGCTGAAGAGCCTCCTGGCCTTGAGTCAGGATTGAAGCCTTGGAGCACAGCCTTGCTGCCTTCTTGACCCAGGAGGGAGCCTGATACCCGGCGACTGGTCCCTCTATCATGAGGTTGTCACCTGAGGAAATCCAGCCAGTGGTGGAGCAGCATTGGCTTCAGAATGATTCCAGGCAATGCTTCTGATCCTGTTTAAGGCCTCAGGTCTCTCTCACAAGTGCCTCCGTTTTGGAGTGCTGGGGCCCCAGGACCCTGTCGACGCCACAGCTGGGTATGCACACGAGGCCCGTTGGGTTCTCAAAGTATCCTCCAATTCCGACTCGAAGTGGAAGACTAATGGCAAGTTGCTGGACACCCGGTGACACCAAGATGTCTCCTTGGACTTGTCTCTGCCTCAGGAGCATCGGAGGTCTCCACTCAAGGACCTCTCCTTCCTTGACTTCATCTGGAACATGGTGAAGGCCCTGGCCTTCACCACAGAGTCCGAGGAGGAGCCTTGGTCAGAGGACTTTGAGACCCTGCAGTATGACACCCCCTCCCAAGGAGGCGCTCATGGTGCTTATTCCCCACATTTTGGAATGCTTGTTGTTCAGGATGTGGGACTCGCCTGTTATGGTTCCCACTGTGAGCAAGCAGCTGGATTCCATGTATCGAGTCTGCAAGGGCCCTGGATTCCAAAAGACACACCTATCACACAATTCCATGATGGTAGAGTCAGCCATGTGCGCAGGATCAAGAGCCAGAAGATGCACTCCTCGGTGCCCCCTGTCAGGGAGGCCCGCACCATGGATGGCTTTGATAAAAGGTGTTACCAGGGCTCATGCTTGTAGCCCATATCCAGGCATACCAGCTGTACATAGACATGTACTTGAGGGACCTGGCAAAGGAGCTTGCTGGATTCTCAGCTGGCTTGTCTGAGGAATCTCTTCAGTGATTCTGGACCCTGTATTGACTGTCAAGGAGTGCTTCAAATATGTCACTCGAGCGGCCTATGATGGCTTCGAGTCCGTGGCTAGAGGAGCTGCGATGGGCATTGGTGCCTATAGCCTGGTATGGCTATGGACCTGGAGCAGTGGTTTCAGGACAAGTTGGTCAATGTCTCATGCTGAGAGGAGAATCTTTTTTGGCAAGCCCATGATGGACAATGCCACAGAGCTGGAGTCCGAGTATATCACCAGAACCAGGCTCTTATGAAAAAACGCCAACCCTTCCTGACAAAAGACTTCAGGGGGAAAAGCCCTTCTATCCAAAGAAAAGGAAGACTTATGGAACTTACCCCCAGAATCCGGCCTATCTGGCTCCCCCACAGAGTCAGCAGGCCAAGGCCAGGGGCCTGGCCCTTGTAAGCATAAGGCCTCCAATTTCCAGCCTATGCTGCAGTCACAACCTGGGGGGAGGGGGGGGTTGACTCCTTGAGCGTGGTCTCTCTTCCCCTGTAGGGTCGAGGGCTGCAGCATACATGAGGGTGTCTGACATTCTTCGCTGACTGGTGGACCACCATAACCACTGACGCCTGGGCCCTCCGGGTAATGAGGGACAGTTACCGCCTCCATTTTGAGCAGACGCCCCCTCTGTTCTTTCCTGGGGAACATCCCATGACTCCTCTTCACTGAGACATTCTGCAGCAGGAGCTCGAAGGCCTCCTTGCAGCCAAGGCAGTCGAACCTGTCCCGCCACCTCTAAGGGGTGAGAGGTTCTACTCCTGCTACTTCCTGGTTCCCAAAAAGACAGGTGGCTTTAGGCCTATCCTGGAGCTGCGGGATCTCAGTTGGTTCTTGATGAAGGAGAAGTTCAAGATGCTCTCCCTTGGAACATTGCTGCCCTACCTCCAGCGGGGAGACTGGTTATGCTCCTTGGATCTAAAGGTGCTTATATCCACATCCTGATCCATCCTTGCCATTGGCAGTACCTCCGCTTCATCATCGGAGGCCGCCATTACCAGTAGAGGGTCCTACCCTTCGGACTGTCTTCTGCCCCAAGAGTGTTCACCAGATGCCTGGGGGTGGTCACCGCCTACCTCCGGCTGCAGGGATGTCTGTCTCCCCTATCTGGACAACTGACTCGTCAAGGGCAGCTCCACCGATGAGGTCTGTCAGATGTTGTATCACACCATTCTCATTCTTGAGCACTTGGGCTTCATCATCAACTATCCCAAGTCTTATCTGCAGCCGACACAGTGTCTGGAGTTCATCAGGGCTCTCTTGGACACCATCCAGGCCAGGGCCTTTTTTCCTCTGGACAGGGGCTGGCACCTAGCGGCCCTCGCTGCGGAGATGCAGGATTGCTCGACAGTCTTGGCCCACCTCCTGTTGCGTCTCCTGGGGCACATAGCCTTGACAGTGCATGTCACGCCCGATGCTCACTTCCGCATGAAGCAGGCCCAGTGGACTCTCTGCACTCAGTGGACTCAGGCAATGAGGCACCTGGAGGACAGGATCCACGTGACCACACCTCTCTCTAAATCCCTCATCTGGTGGCAGCAGCTGCTGAACCTCATGGCGGGGATGCCTTTCCAGGCCCCGACGCCTCAGAAGATCCTCACCACAGGCGCCTCCAACCTGGGCTGTGATGGCCTGTGGACTCAGGGTGTCTGGTTGACGGGGGGAGTCTCCACCAAATCAACTTTCTTGAGATAGAGCAGTTGCGAACATCTTGAGGGTGTTCTGACACCACTTGGAGAACCAGGTTGTTCTAGTCCATACAAACAACCAAGTGGCGATGTTTTATTTCAGCAAACAAGAGGGTACTGTGCTGGGAAGCTGTTCGCCTCTGCGCCTTCGCAAGTGAGAGTGGGATGCTCCTTCAAACAGTGTACCTTCCTGGTCAGGACCACCTACTGGCGGACCGGCTCAGTAGGGTCCTTCGACCCCACGAATGGCGACTGGACCTGTAGGTGGCCAGCCGCATCTTTTGGATGTGGGGCTCTCCTTCAGTGGATCTCTTTGCCAGCCCCAGAAACACCCAGTTCCGTGCTTCTGCTCCAGGATGCCAGCCCCTTCTCGGGTGACAGCCAATGCATTCCTTATCTCATGGACGGAGGGCCTTCTCTATGTATACCCTCCCACTCCCCTGATCTCAGAGACCCTTCTCAAGGTTCAGTTTGATTGGGCCACCTTAATCATCATAGCTCCCAAGTAGCCATGGCAGTTGTGGTTTCCCCTGCTTCTCCGTCTTTCCCAAGCACATCTGATTCCCCTGGGCTGTGCACTGGACTTGATCATGCAGGAGGATGGTGCTCTCTTGCAGCGTAACATCAGAGCCCTCGCCCAGACAGCCTGGCTGCTGAGAGGATGACCCTGGTACAGTTCCATTTGCCCAGGGACATGGAGGATGTCTTGCTAGCGTCCCAGGCAGGCTTATGCCTTCAAGTGGTGTAGGTTCTCAGTCTGGAGGAGCTTCAGTCCTTTCTCCTGCACCATACCGATGGTGCTGCAGTACTTGCTGCACCTTTCCAATGCTGGCCTAAAGTCTTAAGTCACTCAGGGTACACCTCAGTGTGCTGGCGATGCAAAATCATCTGATTGAGAGGCAACCCCTGTCCATGCATCCTCTCGTGGGCCGCTTCATGAAGGGTCTTCTGCTCACTTGGCCTCCCATTTGCCCTCCTGCAGTGGCTTTGGATTTGAATGTGGTTCTTGGGAAGCTCATGGTCCTGCCCTTCAAACAGCTTGCTTTTGTCACCTCAAGTACCTCTCTTGGAAAGTGATCTTTCTTGTGGTGCTAACGGCCAGGCGCTGTCTGGGGAATAATGTTACTCCTTTCCTCTAGCCCTTCTGTATATCCAGGCCACCAGAGAATTGATTCTCTAGTCAAAGCTGTGATCGTTCCTGAGGTCTTGCGGTCACTCAGTGCTCTCTGCTATCATTCACAGTTCGATTTTTTCCGGAGAAAGCGTAGTTACTCACCTGTAACAGGTGTTCTCTGGGGACAGCAGGAATCAGTCCTCACAAACCTCCCTCCTCCCTGTGGAGTTGTTTTTTACTTTTTTGGCTTGATTAAGCTATGTCATCATACTGAGGTAAGATGGCACCCTTGGGTGGAAAGGTGACTGCGCATGCATGGTCTAACTCCCAAAGGCTTTCTGTGAAAACTGGAGAGTGTTCACTGTGCAGGCTTTGTCAGTGCCGACGTCACCCATATGTTTATTTATTTATTTATTTACATTCTCTTATATACCGCGCTATTCTGCATCAGTGCGGTTTACATTGAACAAACTGAAATTACATTGAACAGGGCATTATAACTTGGAGATAACTATTTTACAGGGAACATGGGCTATGGAGGGTTAAGTGGCTTGCCCAAGACCACAAGGAGCACCTGTGGGACTAGAAACCCCAGTCCTTCCGGCCCAAGGTTGCTGTCCTCTAGTGGAATTTGAACCCCCGACCTTCCGGCCTGAAGTACTTTGCCCCAACCACTAGGCCACTCCTCCACTCCATATGTGAGGACCGATTCCTACTGCCCTGGACAACACCTGTTACAGGTGAGTAACTGTGCTTTTTCCCTAAAAAAATTTGAGTAAATACTAGTGCCCAGTGGGTTTCGGACTGCTAGGTTAGTCGGCTGATGAGTAGCAGAAGCAGCATGGGGTTTTCTGGCAAGTTACCCAAGAGGTTGTGAAATTGCCTTTGGGGTGAGTCTTACCTGGGTGCAACTATTTCATAATGGCTGGCTCACATCACCTTTGTCTACCAGTTTAATGGCAAGTAAGTGCAGAGGGAAAGTGAACCCTGGAGCTTGGGATGTCAGATAGCAGCAGCTAATAGGAGACCTTCCAGTCTTGTGGTTCCATCCAGGTTTCCATTCTGTTTTCATTCAGCAGTGACTGAAGCTGTAAGGAAGGGATGTCAACCAGTTAATTGAACAAATGAGGCCGGTGGTCATTCTAGAGATGCTTGGAGTATTAGAACCAGTTAGATGGTTATTTGGCTCTCTAACATTACACTGCTCTGTGTCCATTGCTCTAGGTATTGATGGGATAGTATCAGATGTTTGGAAGATCTGGTTACAGCACTTGCCGGTACATTACTCTGGCTATCCTCTGGACCTGCAGCATGGGCTCGTTTCTCCCATGTTCATCTTCTTACATGACATGAGATGCATCAGCAGCAACAGCTGGAGTCAGCTGGAACATAAGAACATAAGATATGCCATACTGGGTCAGACCAAGGTCCATCAAGCCCAGTATCCTGTTTCCAACAGTGGCCAATCCAGGTCACACGTACCTAGCAGTTTCCCCAAAAGACACAGTATGAAACCTGAAAATTGCTTAAATTCTGCTACTCTTAAAAGTCATTTTGGTCCAGCCCTGGACCCTGCTTCACTGCCTCCATGGGCTTCCAGTACCTACAGGAGTTCCAAGTCCATTAATGCAATAAGAAAGAAACTGTCTTAGTCTGTCCCAGGTGAGATGAAGCCATCTGATTCCATAATGTTCATAACTCCAATGAGTTAATCACAGTCCGCATCTGTGAAGTGATTTATCTCCTAGCTATGTCACTGTGTCAGGCCCCTCTGTAGTTTGTATAGGAAAATAATATCCCTCCTAAAAACCATGGGCTCTGGCCCATATGCCTGTTCACTGGTGCTACCCAGACCTGTGCATGGACTTCATACCAAACATGCTATTGTTCAGTTGTGATAAACATTGGCACCCTGGCAGTTCTACCCCTTAATGCCGAATATCTCCTAAAAATGAATAGCCAGTGAAATGGCTTTGGACTATATATGCACACATATTTGACACATAAAAGATCAAATAAAATAAGACCAATTAAAAAAGGAAATAGTAGAAAATAGTATAAAAAACTGGGACATTGCCAGGACATGATTATTCCATCAACTCTCAGTCCAGTCATACAGAACAACGAATATATTATCTATAAAATATCTACAAAAATATCATTCTACCATTACCAAATTAAGAGATAATCACATTAGGTCACTAAGAAAAACTTAAAGGAGCAGTTGCAAAGGTTAAAGACTTACATCAAGCTTGGGTGTTGTTTAAAAATACTATCTTGGAAGCCCAGACCAGCTGTATTCCACGCTTTAAGAAAAGTGGAAGGAAGTCCAAAAAGCTGCCAGCATGGTTTAAAGGTGAGGTCAGAGAGGCTGTTGTTGCCAAAAAAGCAGCTTTCAGGAAATGGAAAAAAGAGCCAAATGATGAAAACGGGAAACAGCGCAAGCACTGGCAAGTTAAGTTAAATGCAAGGCATTGATAAGGCAGGCAAAGAAAGAATTTGAGAAGAAGCTTGCTGTGGAAACAAAAATGCGTAATAAAGACTTTTTCAAGTACATTCGTAGCAAAAAACCTGTGAGAGAGTCAGTTGGACCATTAGATGATAGAGGGGTAAAAGGGGCAGTAAGAGGGGACAAAGCTATAGCGGAGAGACTGAATGAATTCTTTGCTTCAGTCATTACTGAGGAAGAATAGTGGAGTACCCCAGGGATCTGTGCTGGGTCCGCTGCTTTTTGACATATTCATAAATGACCTGGAAGTGGAATAACGAGTGAGGTTATCAAATTTGCAGATGACACAAAACTATTTAAAGTTGTCAAAACCCAAGAGGATTGTGGAAAATTGCAAGAGGATCTTGATAAATTGGAAGACTGGGCATCCAAATGGTGGATGAAATTTAATGTGGACAAGTGCAAAGTTAGGCACCTAGGAAAGAACAGCCCAAACTATGGTTACATAATGCAAGGTTCCACATTGGGAACCACCACCCAGGAAAAAGATTTAGGCGTCATCATGGATAACATGTTAAAACCCTCCGCCCAGTGTGCAGCGGCAGGCAAGAGAGAAAATAGAATGCTAGGTATGATAAGGAAAGGAATGGAAAATAAAACAAAGGATATTATAATGCCTCTGTATCGTTCCATGGTGCGACCGCACCTTGAATATTGTGTGCAGTTCTGGTCGCCATATCTTAAAAAGGATATAGTGTTATTAGAGAAGGTACAGAGAAGAGCCACCAAAATGGTAAAGGGGATGGAAGGATACTCCTATGAAGAGAGGCTAAAAAGGTTAGGGCTCTTCAACCTGGAAAAGAGACGGCTGAGGGGAGATATGATAGAGGTCTATAAATTAGTGAATGGAATGGAACGGGTAAACATAGATCGATTGTTTACATTGTCAGAATATAAAAAGACTAGGGGACATGCAATGAAGCTACAGGGTAACCTATTTAAGACTAATAAGATAAAATATTTTTTCACTCAATGTGTAATCAAACTCTGGAATTTGTTACTGGAGGATGTAGTAAAAGCTGTTAGTGTAGCTGGGCTTAAAAAAGGTTTGGACAAGTTCCTGGAGGAAAGGTCCAAAAAACAATAATTAAAGGGGACCCAGGATATCACTGATTGACCCAATACAAGCATTGAGGAACCTGTGTCTTTTGGGGAGACTGCTAGGTACTTATGACTTAGATTGGTCACTGTTGGAAACAGGATACTGGGCTTGATGGACCTTGGTCTGACCCAGTATGGCATATCTTATGTTCTTAAAAGGATCTCAGCACCTGTGGGCTAACATGTCTCAGCTATAAAATTAGGCCATGGACCAGCACCAAAATATCAAAGATCCAGAAAAACTCCCTTCCTATACAACACATTACCAGTATATATACCTAAACATCCATCTCTAACAATAAGCCATTGGTTTTAATCCTTATGAATCTTATCACAACATATTAGCCCCCTTAAATCCCAAAGTATCCTCTACATAGCTGAGTAAATTTCACATAGCTGAGTAATTTTCACTTCATCATATCAGCCTCCTTAAACCCAATGGATAAATGGAACAAAATCCTTAATAAATGTTTCTTGGATCTGATGGTGCTTACAATTGATATGATTAAAGATAAGCAGACTGCTCTGCACAAAGAGATTGAGGAGACTATTTTGACTTTGAAAGCCACCGAATCTGAGGATATGTTTTGTCAACAGTTTGAGGATGTACAGAGACAGATTGAATTGTGTAGGTCTGATATATAAAAAGTTAAAATATAAAAAACTGAAACGGGATGAGAATGATTATACCCTTGGGTGAACCCTCAGCGAAATGATGAGAGGAAATTTAAGAAACGGGTGGAGTTTGAGGCTACATCAGATGAGTCCTGTGGCACTGAGAGCAGACAATGTGGTAATGAGCCTTTTTTAGGAGGAGGCAGAGGACAGTGGAAGAAACTATTACCAGAACATGGTTGGGAAGATGATCCCCCATGGATACAACGACGGTATTAGATGAGATCCCGAAAGCAGAACGATATTTAGTGGTTAATTTATCGAGTGTTGAACTTACTCCACAACAGATTCAAGTTTTGGACAAAGGCTTGTCATTGGTGCCAATGATATCATTTGACCCTTTTCAATTCTATTTGGATTTGGAGCGTTTTTTACGAAAAGTGCATATCAGGGCATATTTTTCAGCATCTGAAGTGGATACTCTGGAGGAGAGAGGGGGTGAGGATGGCTTGAAGAGATTAAAATTGCCTTTGAGATTGACTTGGATTCCCCAGGACCTCCACCATCGGCTGCGGAAGTGTTTCGGATCCTTGTATCTCGTGATGTTGAAACTATATTGAACTCTTCCCATAGGAAATTGTTATGGGTACTCTCGAATGCTGAACACCAAGCTTTAGAAGAACTTCAGGTGATGGAAGAAGTGGTCATCTGGCAAGCTGATAAAGGAAGAGGCATTGTGGTGCTAGATAGATCAGCTTACTGTGAGGAGGCAAGAGACAATTGGGGGATAGTTCAGTATATGAATTATTGTCTGTAGATCCAAACACAGGTTTGCAAGCTTGAATTAAAGGGTTAACAGAACAGGCTTTTGCACGCGGCATCATTACAACAAAAGAATTGTCATTTTTGAATGTGCATGCCCCGGGGGTGGCAATTTTTTATCTGTTACCTAAGATACATAAAGATTTATCTAAACCCCCAGGACGCCCAATATGTCTACTAAGGGAATAGTACTGGAACCCCTGTCGATTTATATTGATACTTTCTTATGTCCGTTGATGCAGCAGGTCCCTTTGTATGTTCGGGATACTACACATTTTCTGTATCTAGTGAATGAGGTGGGGCTAACTGGCCTGCAGCCTGATATTATACTTGTAACTCTGGATGTGGTGGCGCAGGAAATACTGGCATCTGTGACCCACAGGGGGGATTTGGGGGAAGTCCGTACACAATTTTTGCTGGATCTAGCTGATTTGATTTTGAAGGAAATTTTTTTCCCAATTAGCTGAAAATTTATATCACAAAGGAGTAGCAATGGGGACGACGTTTGCCCTGTCAATTCCAAATTTATTTATGGAAACATACAACACAATGTGGCTGGGTTATATTGATGACGTTTTTATGCTGTGGAATGGACCTGAAGAACCTCTGTCTCAATTCCACCACTGGTTGAATGGTTGGGATGCTAATATTCAATTTTCTGTGGTATATGATCAGAAACAAATTGCGTTTTTGGATATTATGGTTATGAAGGGTGAGCATGAATGGATCACCACAGTGTTTAAAAAACCCACTGATAGAAATACCTTTTTATATTTTTCTAGCCTTCATCCACTGTGTCTTAAGGAGTGGTTACCCTATTCTCATTTCATTAGATATCGTCGGAACTGTTCTGTGTTTAATGATTTTCAACATCAGGCGAAGTCTCTTGGAACTGAGTTTGTATCTAGAGGGTACCCTCCTCGGTTGTTAAATGAGCATTTGTACGGGCTAAGTATAATGACCGGGAAAGATTGTTAGATTGTTGGACCAGGGCAGGTGATAATGTTGAGATGAGCTATATTCATTTTGTAACTCCTTATTCTCTGTTGTCAGGATATTCAGAAGATTGTGAAAATATACTTTCCAATTCTCCAGACCATTCCTGGATTGCGTGATAAGCAAGCCAGGTTGGTCTGGTCAAGGGGGTGAAATTTAATCCTGTGCCTGCCTCGTCTGCAACCGTTAGGCCTCCAGCGGGTGGAGGAAAAAGGTTTTTTCCATGTGGGAGGTGTTTGATGTGTGAAGGGCGAACCCCGGTAAAAGAATTCACATGTAAAGGTAGAGAGTATCGTCTACGCTGCTATATTACCTGTGCATCAACGTATGTGGTATATGTAATACGCTGTCCATGTCAACTTGTTTATGTAGGAAAAAAACACACGTACGTTTAGAAAGCGTATGGGAGAACATAGAAGTTGATTAAGTAGAGAGTGTAGGGAGGCACCAGTTGTAGCTCATTGTTTAGAGCAGGGCCATAGCTTTATGGATCTGGAATATTTTTGCATTGATAGAGTGAATCTGCTGGTTGTGATAGGCTGTTATCAAGATGTGAACAACGTTGGATTTTTAGATTCCAAACTGTTACACCGGGAGGGTTGAATGCCCAACTTGAGTGGAGTTCCTGTATGTAGGATGTGGTGGTATAATAGATGGTGGTAAAGTGCTTCTAGGGGGTGTACACCTGTATGTGTGGATAAGCCAGGATTTTGAATCGCTAAGGTGATTGGGTTCTAATGATATTGTAGAGGAGATCCGGTATATTGCAGTCTGATATGATGAGCAATCCTAGTGGTGATTGGCCTTTTTTGGATTCGTTGATTGGAGATGAGTGTGGTGTATTGTATATAGGTCTTATCGGTAGGTGATTTACTGAATGAACCATGAGTGTTGGTGTGATTGATGGGCTTCTGCCAGTGGGAGTGGTTGATTGCCAATGCTGGGTGTGGGCAACGTGAGATAAGTGTTAAGCTTTTGAATGAGGGGTGAGTGCAGGATCCTTGGATTGGTTGCCCGTTAGATATGGGAGGGGCTAGGCGTGATTGGACAATGTAGTAGTTATAGGGCTGCACTGGCTGACGGCCGGGGTTTGAATGGCGGGCCGGTGCAGTACGGAAGGGCTGCTACATGTGGTTGTTATACTCTATGAGGTTTGTAGGGACGCTATAGGGAGATATTCGTAGGGAGATGTTTGTTTGCCAGGAAGTGAGTGTGAGTCATTTTAAGGGAGATTTGGTTAATTATGTTATTTATTTGGATATTCTGTTGTTTTCTAGCATATGCCAATGGTTTGGATACCTGTTATGGAGATCCCTGCCGTGACGCTCCCCTGAAAAAGCGATAGCGAAATGCTTTAGGGTGTCCGTTGTAGCGCTGGGATGAGCTGTTATGTTTGAGAAAGGAGCTGTGCACACGATGAGTTAAGTGGCTATATATGTGAAAGTTACTCAGCTATGTATAGAACAGGATGAGTTGCTATGTTTGAGAAAGATTAGTATTGTGCACAAGATGAGATAAGCTGCTATATATGAGAAAATTACTCAACTATGTGTATGTATAAGATACGTTGGGTTTAAGGGGACTAATACGTTGTGATAAGATTCATAAGGATTAAAACCAGTGGCTTATTGTTAGAGATGAATGTTTAGGTATATATGCTGGTATTGTGTTGTGTTGGAAGGGAGTTTTTCTGGATCTTTGATGTTTTGGTGCTGTTCCATTGCTTAATTTTATAGCTGGGACATATTAGCCCACAAGTGCTGAGATCCTTTTCTCCCTTACTGACGTAATGTTGCGATTATCTCTTAATGTTGGTAAGGGTAGAATAATGTTTTTGAGGGTAGGACCTGATTATTGGCACCCTTATAAACAATTAATATCAGTTTGAACAGAAGAATTCTCATTACATTCCCATTGCAGTAAAATTAGACGCACCTGTGATCAATTGACTCACATGACTTGAATCAACCAATGAATGATGGCTCTAATGTTTAAAATGGCCAGATTCACTCCCTGTTCCATTTTCACAGTGGTGAAGACGAGAGGTGCCTGAGGCCATCAGAAAAGCCATTATCTGGAGTGATGGTTTTAACCCACACCATAAGCCGTGCACTATAGAAGGACTCCATGGGTGAAGGCCAAGGAGGCCCCACTGCTCAAAGACAGACATAAAAAGGCACGCCTAATCTTTGCCCAAACCCACCTTGAGAAGCCACAATCCCTTCTGGGAAAATATTCTATAGACAGATGAAACCAAACAATACAGGCCTGCAATAGATTTACAGTTGAAGAAATGAAGCTTATAAGGAAAAAGAACACTCTTCCTACAGTTAAATATGGCAGAGATTCTATAATGTTGTGGGGCTGTTTTGCTGCCTCAGGAACTGGAGGCCTGGAATGTATTAAAAGAATCATGAAGTTAGAGGACTACCAAGATATTTTGGAGAGAAATGTGCTACCTAGGGGTATGTTTACTAAATCGGGCTAACGGTTAACCCGGGCTATCTGCCACTAGGTCCCATATTATTCAATGGGACCTAGTTGCAGGTAGCCCGGGTTAACCGTTAGCCCGGTTTAGTAAACATACCCCCTAGTGTCCGAAAGTTAGGTCTGGGATGAAGATGACCTCCAGCAGAACAGTGACCCAAAACATACATCCAAAAGTACAAAAGAATGGTTAAAAAGGAGCAAATGGACAGCAATGAGTCCTGATCTTAATCCAATCGAGAACCTTTGGAAAGAGCTGAAATCTGCATTGGTAAAAGGAATCATGAGCTAGAAAACATTGCATTTGAAGAGTGGAAGAAACTACCAGCAGACAGATGTATGAAACTTATAGATGGCTACAAGAAACGTTTGGAGGCTGTCTTCACTGCCAAGGGTTGTACAACGAAATATTAGTGAAGGATGCCATCAATCCTGTCCAGGTCGTATTTTGTTTTTTCTCAAAAATTTCTATGTCTAAGTTGCACAGACATCTTTTTGTTGTATACGTTTAAATATATTATTAAAATATGATGACATGCAGATGGAATATTTCCAATTATTTCTCAAGATATTGTACACAACAGTCCCAAAATGCAAGGGTGCCAATAATGTAGACCACAACTGTATGAAACATTATTATTTATTTATTTTATTTACAGTCTCTTATATACCGCACTATTCAGCATCAGCGCGGTTTACATGGAACAGAAATGCTCACAAAAACATCAGAAGAGGACACACTTCCTACAGTGGACATGGTTGTTCTAGGGCTTGGCAAGGAGCTAGGCCTTGCAAAGATCTTACATGCCAACCCTAATGAGTTCCCACATCTGGCGGCACAGTTCTGGCAGTGCTCCAGCCCCCTCCTTGTCACACTTTGCTTGGACTCATACAACTTTCTTGTCGGTACCTGACTCAACAGGTCCTTGGTGCCAACTTGGTTTGTGTTTGAGAAGAGATTTTCTCCTGGCGGCTTCATTCCAGGCAACTGAATTTTCGTAAGATATATTTCAACAGCATAACATGACACATTTCAGATCCATCAACCAGGCCCTGCTTTAAGTTCTTAGGATTCCATAAGATCCAACATCTATGGATAAGCGCGAACACCTATATGTTGGATCTTATGGAATCCTAAGAGCCTGAAGAAGGGCCTGGTTGATGGGCCTGAAATGTGCCATCTCGTGCTGGAAACTTGAGGTTTTTCTGTCCCCCATGGATGCTTTTCTAATGAGATACGTTTATTTTACACTTACCAATAAAAATGATTAAAAAGGAGCTTCCAGTTTGGGAGTGAGTTTTCTCTCTCTCCCCTCGATGGAGCCTCCGAAATTTTAAAACGGGTTATTGAATAAAGCTGGGCTGCTTCCGGGGATCACACCTATGATAGAATTCTCTTTGGCCCTTAGTCTCTAGCTTCCTGAACCTAGTAAATGGTCAAATAGCGTAGTTACTCACCTGTAACAGGTGTTCTCTGGGGACAGCAGGAATCACATGGGTGATGGCGCCAACGGAGTCCTTGTGGAAACATCCCCCCCCCCCCCACGGCTTTCAAAAAAAGCCTTTGGGAGATGCCACCACACATGCGTGGTGCCCTTCCTGCCCCAGGGTGCCATCCTGCTCAGTCAGATGACATTGCTAAAAGATGGCAAAACCAAAAGATGGTAAAGAAGCAACTCCAAGGGGAGGAGAGTTGTGAGGACTGATTCCTACTGTCCTCAGAGAACACCTGCTACAGATGAGTAACTTTTTTCTCTGGGAACAAGCAGGAAGTCAGTCCTCATATATGGGACTCTCTAACTACAGGCTACTGCAAGCCAGTAGGAAAAAAACCCACAGACGTCCCCAAGAGGAGCCATGAGCAGCAGCAATTGAGTTTGCAGAGAAAGACTGCTGTAGGACCCGTGAGTCCGCTGGAACCAATACTCCGGTAGCCTGAACACAGAAAGGTCGGAGGGTAGGAGTTGCCTAGACACTGAAAAGATTCTGGAGTACGGCCTGGCTGAAGGCGCTGTCCCATTGGGACTTCTTTTCCAGGAGGTAATGAGCTATGAAGGTATGGACTGAAGACCAGGTGGCGGCCCAGCAGATGTTCACAGAGGCCACCATGGCCCTGACAGTGTGGCGTGACGTGGCCATCCAGCAGGAGCCCCATCTGCTCATAGCCGAGGGTGAAACAGTCCACCACTTAGGTAGACAGTTTGTTTGGTCACCGCCTCTCCCAGCTAACTGGGGTCATAGGAAATGAAAAGCTGAGAAGCTTTTGGTGGCCCTGGATATACTGAATGTAGAAGGACAGGACCCTCTTACAGTCCAAGGTGTGGAGGACAGTCTCCACCCTACTGGCTTGAGGCCTTGGGAAGAAGGTAGGCAGCTCTACCTCCTGGTTGAGGTGGAAGAGAGAAACCACCTTCGGAAGGAATTTGGGGTATGTGCGGAGCACAACCCTGTTCTTGTAGAACCTGGTATATGGCACCTCTGCCACTAAAGCTTGGAGCTTGCTAACCCTGCGAGTGGAGGTGAGCGCTACCAGGAACACCACCTTCCACGAGAGGTATCACAGGTGGCAGGTAGTCAGAGGCGAGTGAGGTGCGCCAATACTACGTTAAGGTCCCACTTGGTCGCCAGGGGTGGATGGGGGATTTTGATAACAGAAGTCCCTCAAGAAGCGGGTCACCAGTGACTGGACCGAGAGGTGTTTGCCATCCACCAGATGGTGATACGCCGCTAGGGCACTGAGCTGCACTCTGATGGAGTTTGATTTGAGCCTGGATTGCGAGAGATAGAGAAGCTACTGCAGGACCAGCTTCACCGGGCAGGAGAACAGGTTAACCCCTTGCTCCAGGCACCAAACCAAAAATTTGTGCCATTTGAAGTCATATGCTTTCCTGGTGGAAGTTTTATGGGAGGCCAGCAGGATCTCCTCCACTTCTCCTGAGAGGTTGAAAGGGGCTAAAGTCACCCATTCAGCAGCCACGCTGTCAGTGATAGGGACCCCAGGTTGGGGTGCAAGAGCGAGCCCCCCTCCTGAGATAGGAGCCCTGGGGAGCTCCCCAGTGGGATGGGAGTCTCTACCGACAGCCAGAGGAGTAGCGGGAACCACGACTGCCTGGGCCATCGAGGGGCTATCAGGATCAGGAAGGCCTTGTCGCGGAGGGTCCTGAACAGCGTTTTGGCAATTAGTGGCGTGGGTGGGAAGACGTACATGAGACCTTCCGATCACGAAATAAGAAACGCATCTGCCACCACCCAGGAGGGGTGGGCTTGCCAGGAGCAGAAGGAGGGCAACTGGTAGTTGTCCAGGCTGGCAAAATGGTCCACCCATGGTGTCCCCCAGAAGTGGAAAAACCGGTTGGCCAATCTAGGGTCCAGCTGCCACTCGTGCGGCTGGAGGACCTTGCTCATTATGTCTTCAGGGAGTTGTCCTGGCCTGACAGGTATACTGCCCATAGGAGTATGCCCTGCTGGACTGCATAGGAGCAGAGCATCATTGCCTCGCAGCAGAGGGTGTGAGAACCCGTGCCCCTCCTGTTTGTTCACATAGAACATTGCCACTTGGTTGTATGTTTGGAAAAATACTGGCTGGCACTGCAGGTGGTGGCAAAACACTCGGAGGGCTAGATATATTGCCCAAAGCTCCAGGAGGTTGATCTGATGGTTGCTCTCATCCTGTGACCAGCTGCCCTGGGTGCGGAGTTCCTCGCAGTGGCTCCCCATTACAGTAGGGAGGCATCTGTAGTGAGAACCCTTAATGGGCTTGGAGTTTGGAAGTGCATCCCTGCCTTGAGGTGTTGGGGATTTTGCCACCAGGCCAGAGATCATGCCAACTGGCGGGACACTGAAACTCTGTCCTGGAGATGGCCTGTGGCTTGTGTCCACTGGTCCCAAAGGCACCACTGTGTGGCCATCATGTGAAGGTGGACATCTGCTGTGACATGGACAGTGGAGGCCATGTGCCCGAGTAGGCGCAGCACGAGCCGAGCTGACACCAAGGGATGGTGTTGTATGGCTAGGGCCAGTGCCCTGAGACGGTTTGCTCAGTCCCCAGGGAGGAAAGCATTTGCCTGGAGAGTGTCCAGTCTTGCCCCTATGAACTCTAGACACTGTGTTGGGAGGAGATGGGACCTGGATGGTGCGTGCGGTGGCCTGCTGCACCTCTGTAGCCGTGCCTCCTTTTATGAGTCAATCACCCCCTGGAGGCAGAGGAAAGTGGCCACGACTGCCAGGGACTTGGTGAAGATCCTTGGAGCGGAAGCCAGGCAGAATGGTAGCACCCTGTACTGGTAGTGGCTGCCCCCCACCATGAACCGCAGGTACTGCCTGTGGTTGGGGTGAATGAGGATGTGGGTATAAGCATCCTTCAGATCCAAGGAGCATAGCCAATCTCCCTGCTGGAATAAGGCAGCAATATTCCAAGGAAGAGCATCTTGAACTTCTCCCTCACTAGGAATTTGTTCAGGTTGTGCAGGTCGAGGATGGGCCTTAGGCCCCCTGTTCTTTTTGGTACGAGGAAGTATCTGAAGTAGAACTCCTTGCCCCTGAGATGATGGGGAACTGGTTCTACCCCTCTGTCCTCAAGAAGACCTGCAAATTCCTTCAGTAGAAGGTCACGGTGAAGGGGAGACCTGGAGGGCTCTCCTGGGAAGAAAGGAGGAGATGTCTGAGCCAGATGGACGAGATAGCTCTCCTTGACCACATGGAGTGCCCAGGAATCAGTGGTGATGGCTGGCCACTTTTGGGCATAATGAATGAGACATCCCCCAGTGGGCTGCTGAAATCCTTGGGGTAGAAAGCCTATGCCCGAGGATTCAAAAGCTCCCTCCTGGCTGGGCCGGGGCCGACGCCTGGGGCTTGAGAGCCTTCTGCTTACGAGGGCCTTGCCAATGTTCCGTGACCTGCTGACCCTGCTGGGGAGCTGGGGAGGCCTGAAAAAGTGGGTAGTTTCTGTAAGCAGCCCCTTTCCTTGGGTAGAAGGACTTTTTACTTGAATGCTTCTGTCAGGGAAGAGCAGAGGTCTTTTTAGGGAGCCTGGTCCTCCTCATGAACTCTTTCTCCAGCTCGGCAGCCTTGTCGGTCATGGGTTTGCCAAAGAGGTTTTCCTCTTGGCATGGGACATTGACCATTTTGTCCTGAACCCATTGCTGGAGGTCAGATGACTATAGCCAAGTCTGGCGTTGGGGATCGATGCCCGCCGCCGCTACTTGAACCATCGACTCAAAGCCGTCATAGGCTGCCCGAGACATGAATTTGGAGCACTCACCAATGGCCTTGGCCAGGTTCTTGAACCACTGCTGGAGTTCCTCGGAAAAACCAGATGAGAATCCGGTGAGTTCCTTCGCCTGGTCTCTCAGGAATATGCCCATGTACAGCTGGTAGGCCTGGATCCAGCCAATGAGCATCGATGAGCATTGAGCCTTGGTAGCACTTTCTGCCAAGGGCATTCAGGGGGCACTGAGGAGTGTGTCTTCTAACTCTTCAGCCGATGCATGGCTGACTCCACCACCATGGAGTTGTGCGGCAGCTGTCCCTTTTTGAAGACCGGGCTCCGGTGGACTCGGTATATTCAGTTGAGTCGCTTTCTCAGAACTGGCACCGATGCCGGTGTCTCCCATTTACGGAGCATTAGCCATTCCAGGATGGGTGGGATAGGCACCATAAGTGTTTCCCTCGGGGGGCCTCGTATTGGAGGATTTCTAGCTCCTTTGTCTGAGGATCCTCCTTAGATTCCATTGGGAACGCTAGAGTCTAGGACATGTCCCTGACGAAGTCGAGGAACACCATGTCCTCAGGTGGGAACTGACACCAGGACTCCGAGGGAGGGGAGTCCAAGGGGACGTCGTGGTGGAGACGGGGGTCCGGCGACTCCTCGTCCTCCATCTCCCACTCGGAACAGTCCGTCAAAGACTTGAGGAAAGGATGACTTGGCTCTGGGCCTGAGCACCACCTGTGGCCATTGGAGGCCCCGTGACTGGTGCCAAGCATGCTAGTCGGTGAAGATCTCGGCCCCGTGGAATGGGAACTGGATTGAGACCTCAGCCGAGGATCAACTCGAGACTGAAGGATCTCGAGGATCGGCTTGGCTTCCGGGAACATCTTTGACCTCAATGGCCTGGTAGTCTGGGCAGAGGAACCGGTAATCTCCAGGAACAAGCAGGAATGTTGTCTTCAGATATGGGTATCATCGGTACAGACGGAGCCTGCGCGGGAACGCTCCCCAGCGTCCAATAGGAAAGCTTTTGGGATCATCCCAGAGTGCCTGCGTGCTGCCTTCCCGCCTTTCCAACTCTCCCTCTTCAGTTTTTTGTTTTCCGCGGAGCCGACAGGATGCATACCCTGTCACCGCAGAAACATTTATCCTTATTCTTTGTTTTTTTGTGTTCGCGTCTGCCTTCCTTCGACGCCTACCGTTACCGCCGGTTCTCTTTTCTTCTTTTTCAACCCCCCCCCCCCCCCAAAAAACTAGTTTTCTAAAATATTTTCTTTCAGGGGCCTTTCTCCTGGGTTAGGCGTCATTGTGGATACTAGGCCCATTTTTCTTCAAATATGGAGAAACCAACTAGTGGTTTCAAGAAATGTTCTAAATGTGGCAGTACCATTTCTGTCACTGACACCCATGAATGGTGTCTTAAGTGTTTAGGTCCTGACCATTCTCCATCGGAGTGTCTCTCCTGCAGAAAGATGACCAAGAGGGGCCTGCAGAATACAGCTGCAAAACTCGGTACCCTTTTTGCCGCAGATACGATGTCAGGGCTTCATCTTCCTCCCATGGATCTCAGGTAACTAAACTTAAGTCTTCTAAGACTGGCCGGTCCTCAAAGGGTAGATCTCCTTCCAAGTATTGAGATGCCACTGGCGTTGCCCTCGAGGAAAGTTCACCGGCAAAACAGCCCTGGCGGGAGGCCTTGGTCTCCAAAGCATTAACGGGGCTCCAGAATGTTCCAGAGGCTTCTTCCACCTCCGCAGAACTACTGGTCTAGTGGCCCTCTTACTAGCTTCGGTACCATTAAGACCGCTACAGATGGTTCCACAAGTATCGGTACTGACACCAGTACCAGTACCGAGTGCTTCGGCAGGTATGCTTCCCCCCATGCCGAGTCTTGAGTCTATCTCACGTATCAATGGATTGGTACCGAGACACCTCAATACCGACTTCGAGCGATAACGGTACCATGTGTTACAAGAATACCCGGCGCAGAGATACTTCGAATCATCCAATTCCGATGACTCTGATGACTCTGCCGGTACTAGAGCTATTCTTTCGGAGGATCCATCCCCTTCTCCTCAACAAAGAATGTCTCCTCCAGAAGACATGTCCTTCCAGGATTTTATACGTGATTTGGCTCGAGGTCTTGCAATCACGGTGACTCCAGAGAAGGAACCTAGAGCAGAAGAATTAGAAATTCTTCAGTACCCTAAGGCTGCTAAAGAGGCAGCTACTCTGCCTATTCACAGAATCTTGCATGATCTTATGCTAAGAATGTGGGAAACTCCTTTGATGGTGTCTCCACACTCTCGACGACTCGATACCATGTACCGAGTTCCAAGCTGTCCTGGCTTTCAAAAGACTCAATTACTACACCATTCAATGTTAGTGGAATCGGCAATGCGTAGGATTAAGAGTGCTAAAACACATTCTTCCAATCCTCTGGGCCGTGAATTGAGGACTCTCGATGCCTTTGGGCGTCGATGTTTCCAATCCTTCATGTTGGCAGCCAGGATTAGCTCCTACATTCTCTATATGGGAATGTTCCTCAAAGAAGTTACAGGTGACTTGGAGCTCATGAGCCCTCTTCTCCCTGAGGAAAAAAGGGGGGAATTCCTTACTCTGGTCAAACATGCCCAGGATATCTCAAAATTTGTAAACCGTGCAACCTTTGATTGCTTTGAATGCATTAGCAGAACATCTGCTATTTCCATCGGTGCATGTTGTATTGTCTGGCTTCAGGCATCAGACTTAGAACAATGGGTGCAAGATAAACTAGGAAATATTCCTTGCACAGGAAAAAATCTTTTTGGCAAGGATTGGCAAGACAAGGCTAGTCAGATTGAATCTGAAAATACTACCTTGAACAGACTATCAAAGTCTACAGCCAACCCAGCAAAGAGAAAGTCAGTCAAGAAAACCTTTTTCAACAAGAAAAAGAAATTTTACCCATCTTACACTCATCTGGGACACTGTCCAGTTCATGTTCCCCAAAGGGGACAACAACAGAACAGACAGCAGAGGAAGCCACAAGTTCCAAGAGCTCAACCGGCTCAACAGACTCAGCCTCCTCAGGGGCTTTGACTCCTTCCTAAAGAACTTAGTTTTTCTGCCCCTGAAAGGTCCAGAACCCCTTACCATCCCGGGCAGGTTATGCCATTTTACCAGAAGATGGCAACAAATAACATCAGAAAACTGGACTCTGTCCATTGTACGAGAGGGGTACAGACTTCATTTTCACAGTATGCCCCCTCCTACAATGATAGGACAGTTCAATTCTCAGGTCCCTGCCACCAATCTCTTGGGTCAGGAGGTTGCATCACTTCTTGCTCAAGGAGCAATAGAAGAGGTACCCATACCCCAACAGGGTACGGGATTCTACTCCCCCTACTTTCTCATACCAAAGAAAACGAGGACACAGGCCTATACTAGACCTCAGAGAATTAAACAAGTATCTGTTCCAGGAAAAATTCAAAATGATCTCCCTCGGAACACTCCTGCCATACCTTCAGAGTCAGGACTGGCTATGTTCTCTAGATCTAAAGGATGCATATATGCATATTCTCATCCATGCAGATCACAGAAAATTCCTTTGATTCCTTTTCCAGGGAAGACACTACCAATACAGGGTTCTTCCCTTAGGTCTGGCTTCTGCCCCAAGAGTCTTCACAAAATGCATGGCAGTAATAGCAGCTTTCCTGAGAACTCTAGGAATATTCATCTTCCCCTACTTAGACGACTGGCTCATTCAAGCATCAACAGCTCCAGAGGTCAGCTTCGCTCTTTCTCGCACCATGCAAATCCTTCGATACTTGGGACTGGTCATAAACCTCCCAAAATCTCATCTCACCCCTTCTCAGTCTCTAGAATTCATAGGGGCTCGTCTAGACATAAGGCAGTCAAGGGCTTTCCTGCCACAGCCATGGTGCCTTCGTATAGTACAACTGGCCTCCCAAACAGCTATGAAGGTCTTCCTGACTGCTCGGGAGATGCTTCAGCTTCTGGGGCATATGGCATCCACGGTCCACGTGGTTCCCTATGCTCGACTTCATATGCGAGCAGCCCAGTGGACCCTATCCTCTCAGTGGACACAGGCCTCGGGTCGGCTAACGGACAAAATCAGAAACTCCACACGTCTCATTTTGTCCCTGCAATGGTGGCAGTCACTGGAAAACCTTCTCGTGGGTTCTCCTTTCCAGCAGCCTCAATGCCAAACCACCCTAACAACAGATGTGTCCAAGTTTGGTTGGGGGGCTCACTTGCACGATCTATCAACTCAGGGTCTCTGGACCCCACAGGAGGCTTGTCTTCATATAAACCTCCTAGAGCCCAGAGCCATTTTCCATGCTGTCTGAGTTTTTCAGGCCCATTTCAGCTACAAGACAGTTCTGGTCCAGACCGACAATCAAGTAGCCATGTTCTATGTGAACAAGCAGGGCGGAACAGGCTCTCTGTCGTTATGCAACGAAGCTTTACGACTATGGGCCCTCGCCAGAGAGCTTCAAATCCACCTCCTAGTGGTATATCTTCCGGGTATTCAAAATCATTGGGCAGACAAACTCAGTCGAATACTGCTGCCAGACGAATGGTCTCTGCACTCAGACCAGCTTGCTCGAGTGTTTCGATTCTGGGGAACGCCAGATATAGACCTCTTTGAAAGATTCTGTTCTAGAATTCCGGCTCAAAACTGTCAGGTAGTTCCTCCTCCATTGGGGTCGGGACTTCCTCTTTGCCTTCCCACCCATTCCCCTCATTCCCAAAACTTTGTTCAAGCTTCAGAGAGACAGAGGTCATATGATACTCATAGCTCCACGTTGGCCATGGCAGACGTGGTATCCTCTGCTTCTGCGTCTCTCTCAAGCAACACCTTTGGAGTTGGGATGTGCTCCAGATTTTCTTTCCCAGGAGAACGGGACGCCATTGCACCCAAATCCCCAGTCCCTGCACCTCAGGGCCTGGTTGCTGAAAGCAAAGAATTCCAGGATATCAACCTATCTCAACAGGTAAAGGATATCATTGTGGCTTCCAGGAAGCCTTCCACAAGGCGATCCTATACCTTTAAGTGGAAGAGATTCTCTGTATGGTGTTCTCAAAGGGAACTTAACCCCCATACAGTGCCTGTCGAATCGCTTCTGGAGTATCTACTCCATCTATCAGATTGTGGTCTTAAGACCAATTCAGTAAGGGTCCATCTTAGTGTCATTGCTGCTTCTCGCGAACCTCTGGATGGACAACCTATTTCCTCTCATCCACTTGTAGCGAGATTTATGAGAGGTTTACTTTTAACAAAACCTCTCATTAAGCCACCGCTGGTGGCATGGGATCTGAATCTTGTTCTTGGGCAGTTCATGAAACCGCCCTTTGAGCCTTTAGCCACTACAGCTCTAAAGTTTCTTTCTTGGAAGGTCATCTTCCTAGTTGGCTCACTTCTGCAAGACGCATCAGTGAGTTACAGGCTTTAGTGGTGGATCCTCCTTATACAAGATTTCACCATGATAAGGTAGTTCTTAGGACTCATCCTCACTTTATGCCAAAGGTTGTTTCGCCTTTTCATTTAAACCAAGCGGTTTACCTTCCTGTATTCTTCCCTAGGCCTCATGCCTCTAATGCAGAAAGGAATCTTCATACCTTAGATTGTAAAAGAGCCTTAGCTTTTTACCTTCAAAGAACTAAGCAACATAGAAAATCTTCTCAGCTTTTTATTGCTTTTGACTCTAGTCATTTGGGACTTCCAGTTTCCAAAAGAACTCTCTCTAGGTGGATTGCAAATTGCATATCCTTTGCATATGATAGTATGGGACTTTCTCTCGAAGGCCATGTCACAGCTCACAATGTGAGAGCAATGGCAGCCTCAATGACTAATCTTCTTTCTGTGTCCATTGATGACATCTGTAGAGCAGCCACTTAGGCTTCGGTGCACACCTTTACAGCCTACTATTGCTTAGACAAGGACTCCCGTCGGGATGCCTCGTTTGGCCAGGCTGTGCTCCAGCATCTCTTTCAGACTTAATACAACTCCTACCCGCCGTCCCGGGTTTCGATGCCAGAGATCCATTGGAGGAAGCATGACCCATCTCACCTGGGGTTCGCAGCTTGCTGGGGTCATCCCCCTGGCATCTCAGCTGGGGAGTCCCCATAGAAGAAGACAACATTCCTGCTTGTTCCTGGAGATAGCGTAGTTACTCACCTGTAACAGGTGATCTCCGGGAACAGCAGGAATAAGTCTTCACAACCCACCCTCCTCCACTAAGAGTTGTATCTCTCTTTCTTTCTCCTTCTTTCCTTTTATCTTAGCTACAAGCCCAACTGAGGAGGGAGAGTTGGAAAGGCGGGAAGGCAGCAGCGCAGGCGCAGTGGGCACCGAAGGACTCAGGCCCGGTGCCAGTTCCCCCAAGGGGGAATCCTCAATGAGGATAGTGTTTGGAGACCGAGACTGGTCTGAGGTCAAATCCTTTGTAGGCCATTCCCTCTCATCCCTCGGACGAGCGTCAAGGACTGTGGGGCCTGGCTCAGGGCTTACGCGGCCTGTCGTAGTCGTCCAGGGACACCGCCTTCAAGGAGTTCCCTCAAGAGAGTCCCCATTTCTGAAGAGCCACGGCATCGATCGGGGTCCGTAAGGCTACCCAAGATTCCGCGGCTTCAGAGGAGGCCTTGGCCTTTAGAGGTACCGGGGACTCCGGGAAAAACTTATCATGCTGCTGCTGGCAGCTCTTAAGGGCCTTAGTGGACACCTTTTTACAGAGGCTGCATGCCGTGGGGTCATGATCTGGCCCCAGGCAGTGAAGACAGCAGTTGTGTGTGTCGGTAAGGGACATTATTTTGGCACACCGATCACACTTCTTAAAGCCACTGGTAGTCATGGGGGAAAAAATTACCCCAGCAAGGTCAAAGACCTGTGGTGCTGCCAGTTGGAAAAAAGGCACAAAGGCACTGAAAAGGAAGAATCCGAGACTCGATGCCGGGGCAGCAAGTTTGGGTGGCGGGAAGAGTACCGGTGCATTACCGGAGGGAGTATGAAACTCAGGTCGAGAAAAATCAACTTTTTCCAGGGAAAGACCAGACAGACATCTGAAGGGCTCCGTGGAAAAAAGGAGACTGAGCAAGATGGCACCCTTGGGCGGGAAGGGCACCATCCATGCGTGGTGACATCTCCCAAAGGCTTTCTTTGAAAGCTGGGGGGATGCTTCCGCAAGGGCTCTGTTGGAACAGACGTCACCCATATGTGAGGACTGACTTCCCACTTGTTCCCGGAGAAAGCTGCAGATCTTTGGCAGTGACCTTCATTCTTCCATTGGGTCAGTATGGAGGATACTGGACTAATTATCAACATTTTGGGTCCAAAGCCTAATGAAGTTTCCACCAGCTGTGGACAAATGGAGAGAGTCAGCTGTAAAGCAGCAAGCCACAGGTACCTTCAGCTTTTCCTCTCTGAAATTCTCAAAGGCATAGCTAGGAAAACGAGTTGGGTCTGAATCTAGGTAGTGCCGCCTTAAATGGGATCCATGGAAAATCTGACTTTTACCTACTTAGTGACAGGGATTTAAAAATGGAGATTGGCAGCGATTTAAACATGCCCAGCGTGCTAGTGCACAACGCTGGCCATGTGTCTGCCAACAGTGAAAGACTCTAATTAGATCCGGGGAACCTATCTCGGGATCCAGATCTACTGGATCTAACTTGAATCTTTCACTGCTGGAATAGAAACCTGTCCTGCGCTGTGCAGTAGTGTTCTGGGCAGTTAAAATCGCTGCCATTAAGCAGGTAAAAGCCCGATCCTCCCTGGATCCATTTTATGGTAGCATTAACTAGATCTGGTTTTTATCTATTTCTAAAGAGTTTGAAGCAGAAAATGATTTACTTTCCTAACGATCGCTGGGTTCCTTGCTGCTCGGTTCCTGACCCACTGCCACATTGGCAGTTCTTTGACCTCATTTTGTACTGAAAGAAAGACCATTTTGGCATATGGAAGTATACTTCTGAATCGGGCTTTAAATCATTGGAAATCTCTTTTCCTCTCCTCTTCCCCTCTGTTACATCTCAGCTAATTCACACATTTGCATTTGTTTCTCTGCAGTTGTCGTCACAACGAGGGGTAATAAAATGCACAGCATGGTGTGCACACAAATAGGCAGGAGTTGTGCAGAATATATTTCTCCTAATAGCAATGCAAAAATACATAGTTCAGGCCGCAGAGACTTCTGTGACCCTGTGTGTCCTCTGCAACAAGACAGATTTTGATAATCATTTTCCGAAACTCTTCCTTCATTCTTATCTCACAGATTTAGGTCTTTTGTTTTAATATGCTGAATGAAATGAAAATTGCATGTGTAGCTGAAGGAATCGGCGCAAGTCACCAGCATGACCAGGGTCACATGGTCTCTTTCAGCTAATAGTGTGCCCAACTTTGGGTCGTTGAGGGCCTTCCTTTGAGTTAGGCCAAAGAGGGACTGCTATTGCTGCTGGATAAAATTAAGTTATTTTTGTGGAAAAGCAGTTTTAAGTGTGATTCCCAGCTGTTCTCACAACAGACAGCAGGGTTGTGTCATGGAGCAGGTGTTGACAGGGAGAAAAGTCCTTATCATGTCTAGCCAAGAAGGTCTACATGGAACCTCATGAGATGACCACCCTGCTGGTAATGACACCTGTCCCAGCTGCATGGACAATTAGCCAGATATGTGGTGTCCAACCCAAATGGCCCTATGTCATCAGAAACAAGCTGGTCCAGACCTGGTTTTAGCCTCATTCATCATGCATGGTTTTGGAAAAGGTGCCAGAGAAAATACCACCGCGAGCAAAGGCTGCTTCCAGTGCCCCCTTGCATTTTGGGCTTGAAGATGATTCAAGGTGATGTGGATCCAGTTAATTCCAGACATGCAACAGGGGTGTTGGGGTCTGGGTGTGTTTAGAGCAGGGGTTCTCAACCCAGTCCTCGGGATACACATAGCCAGTCAGGTTTTTAGGACAACCACAATGAAAATGCATGAAAGAGAGCTGCATCCAGTGGAGGCAGTCGAGACAAATCTCTTGGACATATTCTTAAGGGTTAACCTGAAAACCTTACTGGCAAGTTGTGTCCCAAGGACTGGGTTGAGAACCACTGGTTTAGAGGGATGGGAGGGAGGGAGTTGTGATAATGACCCCAGTCTAGCATTGAAAGTTAAATACAGATGAGTATAGATACGAGCTTCTACCTCGTAATTAGCAGGAGGCGCTCTGCGGTAAGTTGATCCAAGGGCCGCTGCCTCTGCACCAGAAAAGGGCTGGTTCTAGGCTCAACTGAAATGTTTCATTGTGGAGTGTGAGGGTTAATGTGTGGGTAGAGGGACAGTACGAGAGGGTTCGGGTATGCTGGGGGACGGTGGGAGAAAATGTTGGGGTTTGTGTGCTGGAGTTCTGAGAAGGGGGTTCTCATTCTCCACAGACAGAAAGGCATTTCTGATATAACATAAACCCTGCCACATTTAGTTCCTTTTTAATAAAACTTTGACTCTGGCACTTAGCACAGCAATAAGATAAAATATCAAACAAATGCTCATGTTTGTAGATCACCTGTTAGATTTATTTATTTATTTATTTAACATTTCTTATATACCGCCTTTCATGATATCAAGGCGGTTTACATTGAACAAACTGAAATTACATTGAACAGGGCATTATAACTTGGAGATAACTAATTTACAGGGAACATGGGCTATGGAGGGTTAAGTGGCTTGCCCAAGACCACAAGGAGCACCTGTGGGACTAGAAACTCCAGTCCTTCCGGCCCAAGGTTGCTGTCCTCTAGTTAGATGAGGAGAGGATGTCGGAACTGTAGAGAAGAACGGAGGTAGAGTGCGGAGATAGCACTTTACCAGTAGACATCGCATCATGTTCATTAGTGCTTCCCAGGCCATGTGTACCTCGGCAGGCCACTTAACAGAGCACTAAGGAGAAGCAAGGGTCGGCCAGGTTTCTCATCTCTCAATTAATTTAAAATGGGGTAGCCTTCTCTAGTGCGAGCTGCTGTCCCATTCGCTGTTTCATAGGACATATGTTGTCAGGGAGAAGAGTCTTTGTCATGTCTAGCCAAGAAGGCCCACATGGAACCTTTCAGGCAGCGACACCTGTCCCAGCTGTATATGTGCAATGTCCGACCTGGCCAGCTTTTCCTCAAAGCATATAGCCTCTACTGGGAATTCATAGGGCAGAGCCGGGAATGTCGCTTTTCAGTCCCTCAAATTCTTAGACCACATGATGTGTGCAAACAATAACTTCCAGATGTTCCTTTTGAAACTCCTGAAATAGACTCTGTTCTGAGCAGGGCAAGAACGGCAAGATTTGGCCAGTGGGATCGGCCTGCTGATTTGTGGCTCCAAATCGCTGCCTAGTCTTGCTCGCCCTGGATGGTATGAGAGGCCGGGGGCCCTCTGTTGGGTGTTTTGCTTTTCCTGCATCTGATTCCTGTCCGTATTCTCTGCATTTAATCAGCTGGTACAAGACTTTACTAATTGCTGACAGCTTCAGCAATTAAAGACTGACAGCTAGCAAAGCACTTTCAAACCATGTGGAAGATTGTGTTAAACTCACTCATTTTCTCCGTTTAACAGCTCAAATTGATATCCTGTAGTTTAATTCTTACACTCCAGTACCTGGTTGAGCAAAGATACAATTAATTCTATAAAAATGATGCCAAATCTTTGAAATTTTGTATTCCTTCTGAGTGAAACAAAATTTAGCGTGACTTAAGCTGTCAAGCAACCCAATCCCTGAAGAGGGCGTTTAGGATGATTCTGGCTCGATACTCCCCCGGCCAGTGTGTTCTGGTACTTGTACAGCTGACTGGAAAAAGCAGACATGAGAATCCCAGAATGCATTGGCCTTAGATCCCTCTAAGACCTGCCAAATTGTGCTCTTTGTTTGGTATTTGCCAGGATTGGGTCCTTTAGCCATTTTCTAGTAGATTTACTGGACTGTCCGATTGTTATCTTGCTTTATGACTCACTTTTATTTTTGGCTTCAGCTCATGGGCAGATGTCCTGACAATCTTCATTAGAATTTGTTGATATGAATCAGAATTCATGGCTCCATCAATACTGGCAAGCCGTTCTGCTCTTGATGTGGCAAATTAGCTCCATGCTGATATCTCTACCGTCATCCTTGGTGGTTGGGATGAAGTTCTTTCTTTACAAGACAGCATTAGGGTTTCACCAAACAAAATGTGTGATTTTGAGACTGAAAAGTTCAATTTTTAACTTCTCTGTTCACCCCAGAAAAGGTTGATATTTTTTTTTCTTGTCTTTCTCTTCGATTCTTCTCTGATTGCATACTGGTGCCCTCCCGCCTCCCAAGTCCGCTTGCCTTTGGTGTTGCGTTTTTCTTCAGGTTCTTTTTATCTTTTCTTTTACCCTTCGGGGATTTCCTCCGGTGAGCAGGTTTTTGCGCCCTTTCGGCTGGGCCAAGTTTGACCTTGCGGGGACTGTCTTCCCCGCCCTGGATTCAGTCAGTAGCTTCAAGCCATGCAACCACTGCGCTCATAACATAATGATATATCATAAGAACATAAGAAATGCCATGCTGGGTCAGACCAAGGTCCACCAAGCCCAGTATCCTGTTTCCAACAGAGGCCAGTCCAGGTCACAATTACCTGGCAGGTACCCAAAGTCCACAGCTTCCTCAATGCTCGTCCTGGGGTAAGCAGTGGATTTCACAGGTCCTCTTTAATAACTGTTTATGAACCTTTCCTCCAGGAACTTGTCCAAACCTTTTTTAACCCAGCTACACTAACAGCTTTTACTACATCCTCCGGTAACAAATGCCAGAGTTTGATTACACGTTGAGTGAAAAAATATTTTCTCTTATTAGTCTTAAATGGGTTACATTGTAGCTTCATTGCATATCCTCTAGTCTTTCTACATTTTGATGGTGTAAACAACTGATCTGCATTAACCTGTTCCACTCCATTCATTAATTTATAGACCTCTATCATATCTCCCTTCAGCCTTCTCTTTTCCAACTTGAAGAGCCCTAACCTTTTAAGTCTTTCATCATAGGGGTATCCTTCCATCCCCTTTACCATTTTGGTGGCTCTTCATAAGAACATAAGACATGCCATACTGGGTCAGACCGAGGTCCATCAAGCCCAGTATCCTGTTTCCAACAGTGGCCAATCTAGGTTATACGTACCTAGCAATATCCCCAAAAGACACAGGTTCCACAATGCTTGTACTGGGTCAAGCATTGATATCCTGGGTTCCTTTTTAATAGTGGTTTATGGACCTTTCCTCCAGGAACTTGTCCAAACCTTTTTTAAACCCAGCTATACTAACAGCCCTTACTACATCCTCCGGTAACAGATTCCAGAGTTTGATTACACGTTGAGTGAAAAAATATTTTCTCTTATTTGTCTTAAATAGTTTACCCTGTAGCTTCATTACATGTCCCCTAGTCTTTCTATACTCTGATAGCGTAAACAATTGATCCACGTTTATCCGTTCCACTCCATTCATTAATTTATAGACCTCTATCATATCTCCCCTCAGCCGTCTCTTCTCTGTACCTTTTCTAATTCCGCTATATTCTTTTTAAGATATGGTGACCAGAATTGCACACAATATTCAAGATGCGGTCATACCATGGAATGATACAGAGGCATTATAATATCTTTGGTTGTATTCTCCATTCCTTTCCTTATGATTCCTAGCATTCTATTAGCTTTCTTGGCTGCTGCTGCTGCTGCATACTGGACGGAGGGTTTCAACATGTCATGCACAGACCCACATGATTGTTGCCTTCGGTGCCTCGGGTCGGATCATGATGTCTTGGTGTGTGGTCTCTGCCAACAGATGACCCCCAAGGCCCTCCAAAGCCACAAGAAGCAGTATGAGTCAATTGTTCATAAGACCGACTCAGGCCTGGAGTCGTCTGCAGGACCAGCTCCCTCCTTGCATGGCGAATGCACTGCCTCAGAGCCTCAAGGACATCAAGCGTCGAGCCGGGGCTCCGTCAAGGAGGGATGCCACTCAAAGAGCCTGAAGTCATCAGTGGCCCCCTCGGATGATGAGTCCAGGACAGAGCTCTTGAGACAAGGCCAAGAGCAATGGCTGGGAGTGATCATCAAAGTTGCCCCGGCAGGAGAAACCGCCATTGGTATCAGGGGATTGGCCTCGGTCCTCCGAGGTTATCCTCATCAAAAACACCCCCTTGACGATGTCAGGACCAAAATCCTCGGTACCCATGCCAGTGGCTGTGGAGCCTTCAGCCCTTAAGGCCAGGATGCCTTCATGGCCCAACAGTGGGCTCTGATGCCTGGTTACTCCAGGTCATCCATCCTGACCACTGGTCCTTCCACAGCAAAAGCCTCCCCAGAGGTGGAGCCAATTCTCAAGTGCTACCGGCTTCAAGATGCTCTGGGGCCTGGTCCCATTTGGGACAGAGGACTTCCCCGCAAAGCGCACCCAAAACAGAGCACAGGGACACATGGGCCATCAGCGCTGGGGTTCCAGCTTGAGGCCCAGAGAACCTTTGAGGTCTCCTTGGACTCCAGTCCGACTGGGAGAGAGAAGACGACGAATTCCCAGATATCCAGCTCCACAGAGACTTGCCTCGGGCCCCTCTCCTCTGGAGACCCAGCACCAGTCCCCACCCAAGGACCTGACCTTCCTGGACTTCGTGAGGGACATGGTGAAGGCTCTTGCCTTCACCATCAAGTCCAAGGAGGAGCCTCAGGCAGAGGACTTTGAGATCCTCCAGCATGAGACTCCCCCCAAAGAGGCCCTCATGGTGCCAGTTCCCCCTATTCTGGAGAAGCTGCTCTTTCAAATGTGGGAGACCCCGGTCTCAGTTTTCATCGTGAGCAGGCGACTGGACTCGATGTACTGGGTCTGCCGGAGCCCTAGCTTCCAGAAAACTCAACTGCCCCGTATTCCATAGTGGTGGAGTCAGCCATGCGGAGGCTTAAGAGCCAGAAAACCCACTGCTTGGTGCCCCCGGATAGGGAGGCCTGTGCCATGGATGCCCTGGGCAGGAAATGCTTCCAGGACTCAATGCTCGTCAGCTGGATCCAAGCCTACTAACTGTACATGGGCATATATCCGCAGGACACAGTGAAGGAGCTCGCCGGGTTTGCAGCTGGTCTCTCTGAGGAACCTCTTCAGCGGTTCCAGATGCTCGTCTCCATGGTCAGGGAGTGCTGCAAGTTTATGATTCAAATGGCCTATGACAGCTTTGAGTCGGTGGCTAGAGTAGCCACGGTGGGCATTAGTGCATGTTGCCATGCCTGGCTATAGTCTTCCAACCTGGAGCAATGGGTACAGAACAAGTTGGTCGATGTCCCTTGTTGGGGAGAGAACCTTTTCAGCAAACGCATGATGGAAAAGGCCGCTGAGCTGTTCATGACCAGGACTGGGCTCTCCACTGACCTTCCCGATGGAAGGCTTCAGGCACAAAGTCCTTCTACCCGAAAAAAAGGAAGGTTTACGGAAACTACCCTCATCACTCGGCCTTCCCAGCTCCCCAACAGGGCCAGTAGGCCAAGGGCACTAAGGCCCCCAAGCCCCAGCCCTTGCCTCAGGTGCAACCGGGGGGGGGGGTTGAATCCTGGGGCATAGCCTCTCTTCCCCTAGGAGGGCCTGCCCTGCAGCACATTGGGGGGCATCTGGTGCTTTTTGCCGACTGCTGGCACACCATCACCACAGATGGGTGGGCTTTGCAGGTGGTGAAGGAGGGGACCTCTTCCACCTCAAACAGACACCACCACCATTCTTTCCAGGAGAGCTCCCAAAGCATCCCCTTCACTGGGACCTTCTTCTGCAGGAACTCGCAAACCTCATGGCAGACAGGGTGATGGAACCCATCCCTCTCAGAGGCGAAGGGTTCTACACCCGCTACTTGGGCGCTACTTGTGCCAAAAAGAACCAAGGAGTTTCAGCCTATCCTAGATCTTTGAGACCTCAACAGGTTCCTGGTGAGGGAAAAATTCAAGATGCTCTCCCTTGAAACATTGCTGCCATACCTCCGGCAGGGAGAATGGCTATGCTCCTTGGATCTAAAGGATGCCTACATACACATCCTTATCCACCCCCTTCACAGGCAGTACCTCTGCTTCATGGTGGGGGGCTGCCACACTCAATACAGGGTTCTTCCCTTCGGTCTGGCCTAAGCCCTGAGGGACTTCACCAAGTGCTTGGCAGTGGTTGCCGCCTTCCTGAGTCTCCAGGGAGTGTTCGTCTTCCCATACCTGGGCATCTGCTCATAAAGGGTGGCATCGCTGCAGAAGCCCAGCAGGCGACGACCCACACCATCCTCATTCTGGAACACCTCGGGTTCATCATAAACTACCCAAAGTCCCATCTCCAGCCGATGCAATGCCTGGAGTTCATAGGGGCGATGCTGGACACCATCAGACCAAGGCCTTCCTCCAGACGGGGCCCAGCACCTCCAGAGGCTCACAGGGCATGTACAAGGTCAACCCTCCGCCTCTGCTTGCCTCATTCTTCTTTCAGCTCCCAGTGGTCACAAGCAACTGGGTTCCTAAGGGACAGAGTGGCAGACTCCCTCGGCTGGTGGCAGCAGCTCCAGCACCTGCAGGCCAGAATGCCCTTCCAGGCCCCCGTCACCCAGAGGATCCTCACCACAGATGCCTCTAAACTGGGCTGGGGAGCCCACTGTGACAACCTCTGCACTCAGGGCAGCTAGTCGCAGGAGAACAGCCTCCAGAAGATCAACCTCCTGGAACTCCGAGCGATAGCGCTCGCTCTCTGGGCTTTCCAACACCACCTTCAACATCAAGCGGTCCTGATCCAAACAGACAACCAGGTGGTGATGTTTTACATTAACAAGCAGGGAGGGACGAGGTCGTTCCCCCTGTGCCAAGAGGTGGCGAGCCTCTGCTCCTTCACCAGCAGCAGTGAGATGCTCCTGTGGGCAGTCTACCTCCCAGGCTAGGACAACATCTTGGCAGACCGGCTCAGCCGAGTCCCCCAACTGCACGAGTGGTGACTGGACCCCAAGGTGGCCAGTCGACTGTTCTATCTCTGGGGGCTCCCGCAGACGGACCTCTTCACTAGCCCAACCAATGCCCAGCTAGCCCATTTTTGCTCCAGGCAGCGGCACCCTGGTGGGTAGTAGCTGACGAGATCCTCATCCTGTGGACAGAGAGCCTCTTCTATGCCTTCCCACCCAATCCGCTGATCTCCAAGACCCTGTTCAAGGTCCAGCTCGACAGAGCCATATCGATACTGGTGGCCCCTCAGTGAGCCTGGCAGCCATGGTTCCTGCTGCTCCTTCACCTGTCCCAGGCGCCCCCGGTCCCTCTGGGGTGCAACCCAGACCTGCTCTTGCAGGAGGATGGCTCCTTCCTACACCTCAACTTGGGGTTCCTATCTCTGTGCTAAAAGGGTAGCCTTGGTCCACCCTGGTCTCTACAATGAAGCAGTTCTTTTGGCGTCACGCAAACCTTTCACCCGCCGGGCTTATGCCTTCAAGTGGCGAAGGTTCTTGATCTGGTGTGCGGAGAAGCGGATTAACCCCTTCTCCTGCTCAGTCCAACTGGTACTTCAGTACTGCTCCACCTGTCCCAGGTAGGGCTGAAGTCCAACTCTGTCAGACTTCACCTCTGAACACTTTGAGTGCATCATCATCTGGTTGAGGGCAAGCCCCTCTCTGCCCAGCCCCTCATAATTCAATTCTTGAGGGGCCTACTACTCTCTAAGCCACCCATCCACCACCAGTGGTGGAGTGGCACCTCAATGTAGTTCTTTCGAAACTCACTGCACTGCCATTCGGGCCCCTCAGCTCACACCACCTCAAGTATCTCTCCTGGAAGGCGTCTTCATCATGGTGCTCATCTCAGCTTGCAGGGTCAGCGAGCTCAAAGCCCTGGTAGCTCACCCACCTTACAATAACAGGATTGTGATCCACATGCACTCCAGGTTTCTCCCAAAGGTGGTATCTTCATCTCACTTCAACCAGGAGGTGATGCTTCCCACATTATTTCCGTGGTCCCATGCCAGCAGGGCTGAGGCCACTTGCCACACTCTGGACTGTAAATGGGCCCGGTCCTTAGTCCTGGAGTGTACTCAGGCCCACTGCTGCTCCTCACAGCTCTTAGGGGCTTGTTTACAAAGCCGCGGTAGTGGTTCGCGATCGCGATCGCAGCCGCGGCCCCATTGAAATCAATGGGGCCGCGGCTCCGATTACGATCGCAAACCGCTACCGCGGCTTTGTAAACAAGCCCCTTAGTCTCCTACAACCCGGGTCAGCTGGGGACAGTGGTCTCTAAGTGTACCTTGTCCACTTGGGTGGCAGACTGCATTGTCTTTGCTTACGAGCAGGCTGGTCTTTCACTGGAGTGCCGTCACAGTGCACAGCGTCTGGGCTGTGGCAGCATCAATGGTGAACTTGCGCTCCGTCTCCTTGGCTGTCACCTGGTCCTCTCTTCATGCCTTCACAGCCCACTAATGCCTGGAGAGGGAGTCCTGCCAGGACAGTGTCTTTGACTAGGCATATTCCATTATTTATTTGGGGTGTAAGGAAACTCCTGCCCTTCACTGTGTTCAGGGTACTGATGAACTGGTTCCTCGATGGACACTTGTGGGTCAGTTGTCTCTCGACTCGGTTGCTGCTTCTCACGGCTCACCTTTTCTGGTCACCCGTGGCTTTTTACAGGTTTTTTCTATAGCCTGTAGCCAGAGTCCCATATGTGAGGACAGATTTCCTACTTGTTCCCAGAGAAAGCGTAGTTACTCACCCGTAACAGGTGTTCTCCGAGGACAGCAGGAATCAGTCCTCACAACCCTTCCTCCTCTCCGCGGAGTTGCTTTTCTTTTTCCATCTTGTGCTATGTTATCTAAGGCAGGATGGCACCCTTGGGGGAGAAGGGGACCACCCATGCGTGGTACATCACTCAAAGGCTTTCTTTGAAAGCTGGGAAGAGGTTACCATGAGGGCTCCGTCAGCGATGAAGTCACCCCTATATAAGAACTGATTCCTACTGTCCCTGGAGAACACCTGTTACAGGTGAGTAACTTCGCTGAATATCCTCCCCATTGTTCCCACTGTGTACATTATAGGGTCTCCAGAAGCACAGAATCATTTAGCATATACCCTTTTGGTGCATTATAAAAAACTGGTTTCAATTAAACAAGGTTATTGCGATAAGAGCTTCTAATTCTCTCTATACTTGGGGTTTGCAAACTTTTTCTCAACACTGTATAATTCAAAGCTTCCCAACCTCTTGCCAATATCCACACTGCTAGTGGGATTTTTGGGATATCCGCAATGGCTATGCATGAGATCACTTTGCATATAATGGAGACCTATACGTCTATCCAAATATATCTCTTGCATATTCATTAAGGAGATCCTACAAACATGAGTGGATATGAGAGCATCAGCACAGATTTAAGGCGTCCTGGGTCTTTATATGAGTGGATATGAGAGCACCAGCACAGATTTAAGGCGTCCTGGGTCTTTATATGAGTGGATATGAGAGCACCAGCACAGATTTAAGGCGTCCTGGGTCTTTATATGAGTGGATATGAGAGCACCAGCACAGATTTAAGGCGTCCTGGGTCTTTATATGAGTGGATATGAGAGCATCAGCACAGATTTAAGGCGTCCTGGGTCTTTATATGAGTGGATATGAGAGCATCAGCACAGATTTAAGGCGTCCTGGGTCTTTATATGAGTGGCTATGAGAGCACCAGCACAGATTTAAGGCATCCTGGGTCTTTCCATGAGGGAGCTATCCTAAACTTTCATCTTTGATGCTCTCAGAGCACTCCGGTTTTCGGGATAACAAAATAAGCAAACAGGTTCTTTGACTAATATCCTGAAGACCAGAGTGGATCAATTCTGGGACCCACAATTGTCATTTATGCTCTTTTTCCTTTGGCTGCAGTTGTGCACCATTGTTTTAAGGACAGAGTCTGATTTTGAGGTTATGCAAATTAACCTGGGTTTTAGCCCGATGGTGTGTAAATATACCTTTGGCGAGTGTTCTTTATGGGTATCCTGGACTAGACCTCCGGTAAGCATTTCTTTGAAAAGAAGGCCCCAGAATGTTTGAGGACGGCCCCTTACGTCAGGCCTGTGCATAGTAAGAGATAGAACATAGTTGCCTTGTGTTGACTCCTGCAGAACTAACCCAGCTGGAGAACTGCTGACTGTGTTCTTTCTCTCAGTGGTACGCATTCTTTCAAATATGGATTTTATTGATGATATTATGAATTCAAGCATGAAGTGCAAAACAATAATCGAGCAAGACTTCTATGACTATTAAACATCCTAACATAGTGACAGAAATCAAAATACTGACCAAGAAGAATTATGAATTGTTTTGTTCAGTAAAATGTAAAACGGGACTCAAATCAAATCAGCCTTTAACTAGAAAAGGCAACCATTCTATTCGTGATATTCACTGGGAGGTACCGAAGACGACAGCTGTAAACCTTCCGAAATCAGCAGTTTGCTTCCTGGAATCTGAGTATCTCTATGATATCTAAGTTCGCTGAGAGACTCCTCCGAATAATCAGTGTTACAGGGGAGGGAAGCAAGTCTATCATGTAAAAGAGCTTCCCAAATCATTTCCTGGTGACCCCCAAGACAAATAGGTTTTCAGAATATCCATCATAATGACAGAAACATGATGGCAGAAAAAGACCACATGGCCTATCTAGTCTGCCCTTCCATATCAAACCCTTCTTATACTTTAGAGATCCTCTGTGTTTGTCCCATGCTTTTTAAAATTCAGACACTGTCCTCGTGTCCACCACCTCCACTGGGAGACTATTCCACGGATCCACCACTTTCCGTAAAGAAATATTTCCGCATATCACTCCTGAATCTATCCCCTTTCACCCTCATCCCATGTCCCCTCGTAGCAGAACTTGCTTTCAATAAAAAGACGCTCTCCCCCTGTGCATTTATGCCACGGAGGTATTTAAACATCTCAATCATATCACCTCTATCCCGCCTTTCCTCTAAGGTGTACATATGAGGACAGACTTAAGGATCTTAATATGTACACCTTAGAGGAAAGGCTGGATAGAGGTGATATGATTGAGATGTTTAAATACCTCCGTGGCATAAATGTTCAGGGAGAGAGCGTCTTTTTATTGAAAGCAAGTTCTGCGACGAGGGGACATGGGATGAGGGTGAAGGGAGAAAGATTCAGGAGTGATATGCGGAAATATTTCTTTACGGAAAGAGTAGTGGATCCGTGGAATAGTCTCCCAGTGGAGGTGGTAGAGATGAGGACAGTAACTGAATTCAAAAAAGCATGGGACCAACACAGAGGATCTCTAAAGGTAAAAAGTGGACTGTTGTAGTTGTTATGGAAGGACAGACTAGATGGGCCTTGTGGTCTTTTTCTGTCATCATGTTTCTATATTAAGATCCTTCAGTCTGTCCTCATATGCTTTATAATGAAGACCACTAATCACTTTAGTAGCCACCCTCTGCACCGACTCCATCCTGTTCACATCCTTTTGAAGGTGCGGTCTCCAGAATGGCACACTATACTCCAAATGAGGTCACACCAAAGACTTATACAGAGGCATTATCACCTCCTTTTTTCTGCTAGCCATTCCTCTCCGTATGCACCCAAGCATCCTTCTAGCTTTTGCCATCGCCTTTTCTACCTGTTTAACTACTTTAAGATCATCAGACACAACCACGCCTAGGTCCCGCTCTTCTTTAGTGGACAAAAGTACTTCACCCCCTATACTATATCGCTCCCTTGGATTGCTGCAGCCCAAATGCATGACCTTACATTTTTTAACATTAGATCCCAGTTGCTAAATTCTAGACCATTCTTCAAGCTTAGCTAGATCCCTCCTCATGTTATCTACACCTTCCCGGTTATCTATTGCGGATTTTGGCAGCACTGTACCTAGCCCTATTCAAGTGATGCAACCACAAAGGGCACAAAAAAACAGGGGCGTATTTGGAGCTATTGCCTCGACTCCTCCCCAGGCTGCCTGCCCTTATCCTGCCACCGCTTTTAATGTTCCCTTGGTGGCAGCAGAACCTCCAATTGAAAAAAAAACATGTGGGTCTCTCAGACTCCACGTTTGCATGCTGGCCTGATCCCCCTCTTCTGACGTATGTCTGCATCAGAGGAGAGAGGGACCAGCCCAGCCATTCAAACACAGGTCTTTCATCGCTAGGGTGCTCAGTTTGTTTATAAGTCGCCTGTGCGGAACCGTGTCAAAGGCTTTACTGAAATCTAAATACACCACATCTAGGGCTCTCCCTCAGTCCAACTCCCTGGTCACCCAGTCAAAGAAATCAATCAGATGTGTCTGACAAGACCTGCCTCTGGTAAACCCATGCTGCCTCAGATCCTGCAATCCATTGGACTCCAGAAACCTCACTATTATCTGTTTTAGTAGCATTTCCAATAACTTACCACAGAGGTTAGACTAACCGGCCTGTAATTTTCAACCACATCCTTACTTCCGCTTTTGTGTAAAGGGACCACATGTGCCTTTCTCCAGTCCTCTGGGACCACTCTCGACTCTAAAGAAGCATTGAAAAGGTCAGTCAGTGGAGCCGCTAGAACGTCTCCAAGTCTTCTGAAAATTGTTCAAAATCTCCATCTGTTCCTATTGGTGGATGTTTTCTGAAGTCCTGCTCCTGGCCCTTCATCTGTGAACACAGAACAATTTGTTAAGCCTCTACATATTCCTCCCCTTCACCCCTGAGTCTGACAATACCACTTTTGAACTTCCTTCTCTCACTAATATATCTGAAAAATGTCTTATCCCTCCATTTTATTGCACTGGCTATTTCTTCTTCTTTTTGTATCTTTGCTTTCTTGACTACTTTCCTAGCTTCTCTAAGGGGCTTGTTTACAAAGCCGCGGTAGCAGTTTCCGATCGCTATGATTTCAATGTGGCCGCGGCTCCGATAACGATCGGAAACCGCTACCGCAGCTTTGTAAACAAGCCCCTAAGTCTTTCCAAATATTGATGTTTGTCTTCCTCTCTCTGTGATCTCTTGTTTTTATGAAGGCCTCCCTCTTTCTTTCTTTTCATCTTTTCAGCTACTTCTTTTGAGCAGGGAGAACTATTCAGGCAATTGGTAACAGACCCCACACGTAAAGGGGCCATACTGGACTTGGTGCTTACCAATGGTGAAAGTGTTTCTGATGTTGTAGTGGGAGATCATTTTGCATCCAGTGATCACCAGATGGTGTGGTTCAGTATTAGGACTTCGGCTGTTAGAATCCATTCAAAGGTGAGGGTCTTAGACTTTAGGAAGACTAACTTTGCCAAGATGGGCCAATACCTCAGGGAGTCGTTAGTGGGATGGGAACAGCTGGGGGATGTAGAAAAACAGTGGGCAAAACTGAAAGGGGGTATTTTAAGGGCAACCAACCTTTTTGTTAAAATGGTAAATAAAGACAAAAGGAAAAGGAGACCGCTATGGTTTTCGAAGGAAGTAGCTGAAAAAGTGAAGAAAAAGAGGGAGGCCTTCATGAAATACAAGAGATCACAGAGAGAGGAAGACAGGCATCTGTATTTGGAAAAACTTAGAGAAGCTAGCAAAGTAGTCAAGAAGGCAAAGATTCAAAAGGAGGAGGAAATTATGCAATAAAATGGGGGGATGAGACATTTTTCAGATATGTTAGTGAGAAGAGGAAGGGCAAAAGTGGTATTGTCAGACTCAAGGGTGAAGGGGAGGAATATGTAGAAGCTGATGAGGATAAAGCTGAATTGCTTAACAAATATTTCTGTTCTGTGTTCACAGATGAAGAACCAGGAGCAGGACCTCAGAAAACACCCACAAACAGGAACAGAAGCGAGGGACATCTTGAACAATTTTCAGAAGACTGGGTTCGTGAGAAACTAGCTCAACTTAAAGTAGACAAAGCGATGGGACCGGATGGGATACACCCTAGAATACTGAGAGAAACTTGGGGACGTTCTAGCAGCTCCACTGACTGACCTTTTCAATGCCTCATTGGAGTCGGGAGTGGTGCCAAAGGACTGGAGAGAGGCTCATGTGGTGCCTTTACACAAAAGTGGAAGTAAAGATGTGGTTGAAAACTACAGGCCGATTAGTTTAATTTCGGTGGTGAGTAAATTATTGGAAGCGCTGCTGAAAGAGAAATTAGTGAGGTTTCTGGAGTCCAGCGGATTACAAGAGCAGAGGCAGCATGGATTCAACAGAGGCAGGTCTTGTCAGACAAATCTGATTGATTTCTTTGACTGGGTGACCAGGGAGTTGGACCGAGGGAGAGCCTAGATGTGGTATATTTAGATTTCAGTAAAGCCTTTGACATTGTTCCTCACAGGCGACTTATAAACAAACTGAGCACCCTAGGGATGGACCCTAAAGTTACAGCTTGGATTAAAAATTGGTTGGGTGGGAGGCGACAAAGAGTACAGGTAAATGGAGCTCACTCTGAGGAGAAGGATGTTACTAGTGGTGTGCCCCAGGGATCTGTCCTTGGTCCGATTCTTTTTAACATCTTTGTTAGTGATATAGCAGAAGGGCTGTCGGGTAAGGTTTGCCTCTTTGTGGATTTATTTATTTTATTTTTTATTTAACATTTCTTCTATACCGCGCTATTAAGATCAGTGCGGTGTACATTGAACAAAATATACAACAATGTATGCAAGTAACATTGAGTTTACATAGAACATGGGAATATATAACATGGATTAACAGGGAAAACTATGTACAGTCAACATCATATATGTATCATCATCATGAGATGCATTCAAATACAATGGAGGCAGTGCATGCAAATATATCTCATGCATATTCATTAGGGATATCCCAAAAACCTGACTGGTTTGCGGCCCTCCAGGACTGGATTTGAGTACCTCTGGTCTAGAATTTGGCAACTGGGATTTAAAGTTAAAAAAATGTAAGGTCATGCATTTGGGCTGCAGCAATCCTTCACCCTCATCCCATGTCCCCTCGTAGCAGAACTTGCTACAAGAGGACATGGAATGAGGGTGAAGGGGGATAGATTCAGGAGTGATATGCGGAAATATTTCTTTATGGAAAGAGTGGTGGATCCGTGGAATAGTCTCCCAGTGGATGTGGTAGAGATGAGGACAGTATCTGAATTCAAAAAAGCATGGGACAAACACAGAGAATCTCTAAAGGAAAAAAGGGGACTGTTGGAGTTGTTGATATGGAAGGACAGACTAGATAGGCCATGTGGTCTTTTTCTGTCGTCATATTTCTATGTTTCTATAGTGGCCTCCTTTTCCCTTTACATTAATTTACCTAACAAAAAGGTTTGCTGCCCTTAAAATATTCCTTTTCAGTTTTGTCCATTGCTTTTCTACATCCCCCAGCTGTTCCCATCCCACTAATGACTCCTTGAGATATTGTCCCATCTCGGCAAAGTTAGTTTCCCTAATGGCTAAGACCCTCGCTTTTGAATATATTTTATCATCCCTAGCCCCAATACTGAACCACACCATCTGGTGATCACTGGATGTGAGATCTCTCACTATAACGTCAGAAACACTTTCCCCATTGGTAAGCGCCAGGTCCAGTATGGCCCCTTTAGGTGTGGGGTCTGTTACCAGTTGCCGGAATAGTTCTCCCTGTACAGAATCCAGGATCTCCTTACTTCTACATAACAGTGCAGCAGGGATGTGCCAATCCACATCCGGCATATTGAAATCCCTATCAGTAGCACTTCCCCTTTCATGGCTATACTGTGTATGTCTTCTATTAAATCCCCGTCCACTTCTCCTTGTAAGGGAGGTGTGTGTATCACACCAATGCAGATAAATTTCTCTTTCCCTCTTTCTAGTTTAACCCACAATGCCTCCTCTCTCCCTTTTAAGCCCTGTAATTCTATAGCTTTAATATTATTTTTTACATATAGTACTGCTCCTCCTCCTCTTCTTCCTACCCTGTCCTTCCTGAATAAGATATAGCCTGGTATAGTTACATCCCAGTCATGGTTGTCTGTGAACCATGTTTCTGTAACTGCCACTAAATCCAAGTCAGCCTCTTCAATTACAGCCTCAACATCTGGGATCTTATTTCCCATGCTATGGGTATTTATACACACCGCTTACCAGATGTTGCCCCTTTTACCCCTTTCTGCAGTGGTATTTAATCTTTCCCTTGCTTTCTTCACCCATTCCCAATTTAAAGTTTAAAGCCCTCTTCAGTAGGTTAGCCAGTTTGCCTGAGATAGCCAGTGTGGCTATTCCTTGTGGACAGCTTAGAAGCTTAATTGAGTCTTGGGGACAGACTTGGGAAGCCCTGATTTAAGGGGTTTGGCTTTAGAAAGTGGCTTCTTTTATGAACCTACCACTTTCATTTGTACCATGAGACTGGAGGCTCTGTGGGGCATGGGTTATGCCTGTGTGCAGCTCACACCCCCTCCCCTCAGGCTGTATTAATAGAATAGTGTGCTGGGTACAAAGCTCTCTGCCAGCCAGGTCCAGTAGAGGACATCAGCAGTGGTAATGAGGCACCACACTGGGGTTCGATGGGCCCCTAACACGGGTCTGGTGCTGCAGAAAGAGCTATATTCTTTATTTCGGTCTTTAATGTCCCTAGATATGTGCCGTCTTTTCTGCATCTAGTGTGAACCAGTGGCCAAGTGACAACTCTTTTGAAAGTGCCCGATGCTTCTTTCCCTCCATTCTCCACGCTTCTGCCCTCCTTTAAAATTTGCTGTGCTGTGCAGCTCACTTGCGCCGCCTTGCGGCCATTTACAAAAGGACAAAATCCCTCAATAATACGCTCTGCCTGTTTTTGTGGTTTCTCCGGGCAAAACAATAAACTAATGTAACTGTGCATAACTGCAAAGAAAGGCGATGCTCCTGCTTTAAGAAGGGGGCGTAAAGTTACTCGCTTGTGCATTTTGGTTCTCTCTTGGCAGTAGGCGGCAACTATGGAAACAATGCTTTTGCTTCTTATCTCCGAAATGTAACATTAAAGGGTGGGTGGTGATCATTTTAGGGAGACTGCTTTCTTTTCTGGACATGTAAAAAGAACTTCCCACCGTGGGGTTCATTTATTGAGAGGCTTATGGGCGAGGGGACCCCCTTTCATCCAGCAGAATCAATGAGTGCAACCTCGTTTGCTCTCCCGGATTATTTCAGAAGCTTCCTCTGTGATGCAAAGCGAGCATCAGACGCTGGAAATCCCACTACGATTCTCTTGCAAATAAAAACACAAACCCGGCATGATGCAACGTCCTTAATGATCCGAATCGTTACTGTTCCCAGGGGCCGATTCCCCTGCGCCCACCTCGCAAACGAAAAGAGCCTGTTTACTATGCTTGTCTTTTGTTTTTAAGTAACTAGCGGGGAAGACTCGCGCTTTCCTTTGTCCGTCCAGTTATTTTATATTTCGAGCCCGAGCTGTGCACTTTTGCAAGGGGGGCCCCCTCCCCTCCCCTCTCCCCCCGCACGGGGCAAGGGGGGATCCTGCGCGCGCTCTGCCTCACAATGTCCACTCGCTCGGCTCTTTTGTTCCCCAGACGGGGCCTCCGGAGCAGCGGGAGCTCGGCGCAGTCACTAGCGCGCTTGCAGGCGAGATGCTGACGGGTCTCCGATCTGCGCGCAAGACGGCGCAAAGCCGCTCCGAGTCCTAGGCGGCGCTCGGCCCGATCCAGCTTCGCCGGTGCCCGGACTTGGCGACCGCAGACCCGCCCGCCCGCCCATGGCTCGCCCCCGGCTGCTGCGCGGCTGCCTGGCGCTGCTGCTCGGACTCGGGATCGTCCTCGGAGGTAAGTGCCGGGGGAGATCGGGGGCAGCTGGAAACTTTGCCGGGTCTCAACCTCGACTTTGCACGTTGCGATCGGGGTCACACGAATGAAGTCCGATCCCTGCCCGTCTGTAGCTTTAGCTCGCCTCGGCCACTTTGTCCGTCTTGGCACGTGAATTCCCCCGGCCAGCACCGGAGCCGATCCTGCACCCAGGCTGGATAAAGCAGCCGGGCAGCGCCCCCTACAGTCAGGGTAGAGGGGGGCACTCGGGGTCCTGATGGTCACAGTCCGCAGCAATGAGAGCGAGTCAGTGGGGGTCAAGTGCCTCACCCCAGGCTCAACCTGCTGAGAAACTGCAGCCGGGGGGGGGGGGGGGGGTTTGTCTGCACTGTCCGCGCTTAAAGAGTCCCAGATAGAAGCGGTAACGAAGGAATTGCTACCGCTGGAGTTACTTTTCTAAGCCAGGGATTTGCACAGGATGCAAGGAAAAGTTTCATCCAGAAGGATCCACTTTCTGCCATGCACCGGTGCTTGCCCCTTTCCCCAGCAAGGTAGACTCTATAAACACACAGGGCAACAAGAAGGGATAAGAGAAAGTCTTATTAGCAGTGAAGGTCAAGGTGACCTCCAGAGCAAGGGCCAGGAATTCCCGACCGTACCCCAGACAGCAGAGGGAGGGATGTAAAGACAGGCTGTAATTTACATCCCAAATCACAGCAACCCACAGAATAATACTTTTCCCAAGCCTTGGAGATTCGAGGCTCAAACCATATCCTTCAAAATGAAGGGGGCAGGGGGCACATCTTGGGGAGGGGATGGAGAGAGTGGCTCAAGTATCTGGCCACTATTTAAAGATAAAGTCCCGAGAGAGCTCCTCCCAAACTTTTAATACATCTGTCCTTCAGAGAGCTCAGAGTCCTTCACAGTGGGGGTCAGACCTGGGGTTAAAAGCTCTCATTCGGAAAACTTTATTGCTGCGACGATTTTACATGTGTGTAAAGTGATGGCGAAATAAGGGTTGTGAGACCTTGCTGGAAAGCCTCGGGCAGGTTGTAGTAAAGCGTCTAAATGCTTTCCCACCACACGGATGCATCAGCTTCCCGACCGCCCGCATCCGCTCCGAGGCAGCTGCAGGCTTGTGCGTCTATGGGCTGGGAGGAGGCGGCACCTATGCGCGGCATTTTCTAAGATGTGCGCATAAGTTCTGCTCCTGCCCCTGGGAACGCGCCCTCCGAGCAGGGGCCTCTGAGCACTTGAGGCTATAGGCGTGTACCTTGGGCAATTTTATGAACAACCGTTTTACAAAATCGCCTCCAAAGCAGTGGCATAAATCCACCCAAGCTCGGGGGGGGGGGGGGGGGCAGAGAAAGAGGGGCCCATTTATAGCTGTTCCTATATCTTCCCAGTGTGGATTCCTCCTTCCTCTGAGGGCCCGTTCGGATATTTTGCCTGGAGGGGCCTCAAATGTGGATTTCTGCCATTGCTCCAAAGTAATTTAAAAGTAAAAAGGGGTACCCTACTGTATCATCTAGAATAGTAATAACAGGTGCCGAGGACCTCCAAGCTTTATAAGATGACTGCAGCCTCCCTCCCTCCCCAGCCTCTGATTCTGTGCTTGTCCAGCACTATAAGCACTGAAGTCCTTGATGAAATTACTCCACGTGTCTCTGTACAGCGCCCATCCACATAATACCTGTTGGGGCAACTGTAAAATTGGGAGGAATGTGTGGCTATTTAGGAGATTTATTCATTTATTTATTTAGACATACTTGTATACCACCTTATCCTATAATTTCATAAGCAACCCCAGTGTGTAGAACAACATTTTACGCTGTCAGTTGGCACTTGGAGCGGCTAGGAAAACGCCTCCGTTTCTGCAGTGTAGTGGAGAGCGGGCGGAGATGGGTGGTATCAGTACTTCTGTGGGTATCTTACACACGTTACTGTGGCCTCAGGGGGGCACTGATGTTCGAAAGACACAGATGTTACCCTTATGAAACAGGTGCAGCCTATACAACTGGGTGCCCTGTTAGAAAAGGAGCGTTTTAGTGGTGCTGTTGAAGTGCGAGTGTCCTGCTGGAAGAAAAATGAATGCAGGTTTGCAAGTGCCTGGTATACCCCTGAAGCTCTTCTTTTGGTGCTTAAAGAGACAGGAAATTCTTGCCAGAAAGCCAGAGCCACTGGTCTCCAAACCCACGATCACTCGGTGCCCATCAAAGCTAAAGGAGCTGGTTCCTAGAGAGAATCCCGGTTGGGTTTCAGCCCTTTGCTATCAGGGGCTTCTGGAGATGGTGTGAAGCGCAGCCCTTCTGGTTACTGCAAACACTCTTTGCTTCCTGTACAGACTTTCCCGAATCCAAGCTCTGTCCCTCTTCCAGGTGAACAGGTTGGAGGGCATTAAAGGGCTTCCCTTCCGGTTTCCTTTTTTCCTTTCCTAGAGGTTTTGCCCTGAATGATGGGGAACTGCCACCTGTCCCTGTGCCAAGCTCTGTTTATGTGGGGTGCCTGTGGCCTCAAATTAAACCCAACTGGCCATATCTCCGCCGTCTTGGCCATGTCAGGACTCTGGTCAGGCTTAATGGTTTTGGCTCTGCTGAATACTTTTGCTGTTAGGGTGACATTGGTCTGTTATCTGTTGTGCCCTTCATTTTATCTTTTTGGTTCAGTGGGTTCCGTTTGACATTTGGCTTTGGAAGTGTCTTCACTAGGCTCTGTGCATCTTCACTCTCAGTCAGTCTCGCTTTTGTTCCCTAGTTTAGAGCCTTTAGCCCAGCTACTGCATTGATAGTTCTTGAACCATGGACACTATCGGGTCGTTCCCAGAGCCCCTGCGATCACAGGCCCTAAAACCAGCCATAAGGTGTCACTGTTGAGCAATGACTGCGATGCCCCTGTGCACCTCCAGTCTTAGCCACTCCGGGGACAGAATCAAACCGTGATCCCTCTGCTTAGCACTGACGCGGAGCCATTCGACCGCACCCTCCCCAGCACCCTTTTTCTTAACACAGTGCATGCTTACTGTTAATTTCATAGTCTGGCAGATGTTCAAATAAAGGGCCCCAAACAAATTCTGAAAGGGTCCCTAAGTAGGAGGAGTGCATTTCAAAAGCTGCACGTGGGGCCCCTTCTTCTATGGGACATGCCCTGCACTGAAAGCGCTGCTTGGATGGAATTTACTTCAATGCACAATGTTTAAAGCTTTTGCTCATAGACCCAGCTCAAAATCCAGGGTTTAGTTCTGCTCTGGATTAGTTAATTTGATGCCTCTCCCTATTCCATTTGCAGCGTGAAATTTCTCCAGGATTAACTGTGGGACAGTTACTGTTGGTGATCAAACTTTCCAAATTCCATTCAGATTCATTGTAATCCAGTACTAGCTATTCGTGTGGTAACCAGTCCAGGAGTTAATAAGCAATTTACTTTTCAGATCTCCTAGAGCAGAAGTGTTTAGGGGAGCAGCATGGATGGATCAGGGCTGGATTGCAGTGTGCTGGGGACATCGTAGAATATGATCCTAAAAGAAGCAGAACAGGCCTCTCTTCAGCCTGGGTATTTGATGTCTTAGAAATTTGTCACACTTAGCAGTTGCCTATGTTACCTGTGCCTATATCAAGGCCTGGTGTGGAACTGATCTCCGGAGGCTTCAGTTCAGGGCTCTTATTTCACTCCAGTCAGCTTTCATTTCATATCAAACTGACCTGGTTGGTAAAGTGAGAACAGGGATTCTCTGATGCCCGAATTCTTCAGCTCGAGTGGAGCGGTGTTGTAGCTCTCATGGGAAATCGTCCCGTCTTTCTCAGACCCATCCTCATACCTGCTCTGCTGTCAGGGCCACTTCAACCCCTTATGGGGCTTTGGGCAAATGTTTCTGGTGGGGGTACCCTCGGTTCATGTGGCCCCTCCCCCAATTCACACAGCCCCCCCTCCTCTTGCCACTGCTGCTGCCCATTTCCGGGATGTTGACAGCGGTAATTCATTAAAAAGGCACCGCAGCACCTCCAATTCGGGGGGGGGGGGGGGCGGAAATGCAAATGGCACCGCAGCACCGGAAGAGAAAGTAAGTTCAGCACCGTGATGCCTTTTTAATGTATTGCCGCTGGTGCATGTTCCAGAGAGGGGCAACAGTGGGGGCAGCTGGACCCTGTTGCCCATAGGTAAAAGTGGTCCAGTCTGCTTTTCAGAATATTCGTCCGCTTTCCCCTGTGCTTTTTTTACTAGCAAACAACATGCCTGTACTCGCATGCATAGTTGTCCTTATGGGGTGGGGTGACCACTGAGGGACCTGCCCCCGTAACAGCCGCAGAGGCAATGAAAAGGCAACACTCAGTTCCTAGAAGACGCCTCTCACCTCTTGTTGGAAAAAGAGAACAAGCTGAACTGCTGGAAATCTCTACACAGAAGCAACGTGCTCACAAAATGCTTTGGTTCATAGGCAAAATATGGCTAGAGCCTTCCCAAAACCAGAATAAAATGACCATGTATTAGACCTAGAGCTGAACTGGAAACCCACAAAGCTGAATTCTGCTTGCGGTACTGCAGAAATAGAAACAGTACAGTAGAAAAGGCAAAGACGTCAGAGATGCTGCGCGTTCAAATTCCCAACGTCGCGCTATTCAAATCACTAAACCAACACTAAAGGTTCTTATTTCTTCCTTTATTGTCTGGGCAGCTCACGTCCTCCGCAGTTTACAGGGGCTGAGTTATTGCGCAACATTGCCTCAAGGACCTGCACTGCCTCTGCCCTTTGGAGGGCTCTCTATGTGTGTGCCCAATCTGGACTCTTCCATTGATACTTGAGGACCATGGGTCAGTTGTAGCAGGCAGTACAAAGGGTGCACGTACTCAGTACAATAGATTCTGCTAGTCTGCAAGTTTAACTCCAGTCTCCAGGAGGTTTTGACCTACGTGATCAGCAGACTACAGAAACCATCTGGGTTGATGCTGGTAGATTGGTGGTAGCCGGGTGCCATCCAGCAAGGTCATGGGAGCTAAGCAATCAAACATTTGCCTCTCAGCTTCACTAGAGTTAGTTGCTGTTTAGAGAATTACCAGACTGTGCGATGGCGTAGCTGGGGGTGGGGGTGGGAAAAGGAGGAGAATGGATTGGTGTTGGGTTAAGATTGAGAACTTGCATGCTCATCTGTGCAAGCTAGAAGAGACAAGGAAGAAGACAACAAAACTCAGCTTGGATAGGAAGCAATATCTTTCGAACTTCTACAGCTGGGAGCTCCCCTCCCCAGTGTAGATCAGAACTGGGCAGACCGGGCAGTCTCCATTTGCCTCCATCTGCTGTGCTATGTGATGTAGGTGGACCTGGGTCCATTCCTCCTCAGAGTCCAACTTGTAGCCTGGTGCCAGGCACGCCTACCGTTGCCAGCTGCTCTCGAGAGGAGCGTGTGCCTAATTGGCTGAACATTCAGTTAATTTGCCTAATGAGTAAAGTAGTTTTTAGAAATGTTTTGCATCTCGCCAGGAAGGAAATGTAATACTTGCAGGGCTCGGCGAATACATTTGCATAAATTTGCTTCTCTTGGGGCTTTGCATGCGGCGGCGGGTGCTTGTTCTGCGTAGCCAAGGTGTGAAGATTCCTGTCAGCCCGGCCTCCCTGCTGCGGTTTTGACTCAGGATTTTCTTTTCTTTCGATTAATTACACTGCAACTTCAGTACTTAAGGGGGAAATTTCTAACCACAGCCTTTTTTTTTTTAACGTTTGTACTCTCCTGGTGTACTTGCTATATTTAATTAGGTAAATCTGATATGATTTTGGACTGCGGAGGCAGATTATTTTAAGAGTTTGCAGCTTAAGCAGACACAATCATTCATTTTCTTTTTATGCTAAGGAGCACAGAGCATCTGTAACTTTTTCTTTAATGATTCTTGTAATGGGCTGTGTTTGTTTTGATTATCTGTAGATATGGACGTTATAGCATCTGGCCCAGTTCCTCTTCCGGCACACCTTTCTGTGGGTCTGGGCTATTGTTTGACCCAGGGAAAGAGGCAGCCGGACTGCCCAGTCTGCTTTAGACCTCACTGGCTTACCTCTTTGACTTTGGATTTGCTGAGCTAGTTCTGACTTAATCTTCATTGCACTGAGACTAGTGTGTAGATGCAGTGGGGAAGCCCAGGAATTGCCAAGCTTGCCCCTGATGATATGGACCTTGCTGGCAAACCTATGTTGATAATGGTCTTCTGGGCCAACGCTAGGGCTCGGTGAATCACAGCTATGGCTCAGCGGTTACATTGGTTCTAGACCTCAGATTTGTGGCCCTTGGTTGAAGGCCTGGCTAGGCTGGACTGAGGGGGAAGGGGAAGATAAAAATAGAGGAAGAATTCTTACATAGTTGTGAATGACCCACTAGGGGCCCAGAAGTAAAGGCGGTTTCTACTGCTGGGGGGGGGGAGGGGGGGTAACCCTGTTGTGGCAGCTGCTGGGGCGAAGATTCCAGTGAGTGATGTTAAGTTCTTCCAGTGCTTTCCACTACATTCTCACTAGGAAAGCTTAGAGAACGGCTTGTGTCTATAACTTACGTTCTAGTGGGATAGAGTCTTGCCTTGTTTTTCCCTTTCCGTTGGTTCTGCCTAGCAGCCCAGACTAAATCTTCTTTTGCTTTTGCATTGCAGATGGAAGCCACACTATGGAGCTGGCTTTCGCCATGGAGCCCAGTGATGGTGTGGCGGTGCAGGAGCGTCCTTTGCTGCTTGACTGCCTCCTGGAAGGGACACAACCCATAACCATCTTCTGGAGAAAGAACGGGATTCTGGTTCTGGACAGTGAGCACGTGTCTGTGCTGGCCAATGGATCACTCCACGTCTCCCAGTTTCAGACAGTTCGAGCCGACGGCTCTTCGGATGAAGGCGAGTACGACTGCATGGCTCAGAACCGCTTTGGGTCACTGGTTAGCCGCAAGGCAAAAGTCCAGGCTGCAAGTAAGTTCAGTTTTCCAAATTCAGTTTTATTGTAGGTATTATGCAAGAGAGGTTGTTATGTATGACTCCAGTTTTACAAGAGACAAGCAATGTGTGGGGGGCACTGGTTCCAGTAAGTCATTACTGGCAAGTTCAGACATCTGACTCTCTTTAACACGGGGCTGTTGAGATGCTGTTGTACGGATTATGGGAATTATGTAGAAACTTGCTAGGCAGTATCAGACGTAAACAGTTGTGTGTAATACAAAGTGAATCTCACTGCTGGGGTCTCCTTTATTTACTAGAGGTGCACACTGGCAGAAATAGTTTCCATCTAATTGAACAGCAAGAAATGTACCATCCCACAATGGTACTGAGGAGCAGAGAGGCTCCAGGGCAGGGACTGATAAAATTCCCCATTTAAGCAGAGTTGCCAAGTTACCCAGTTCCAGGAGTGAGATTTTAAATCAGTCCTGGATTTCTGACCATCTCATTCTGTTGCATTATGGGATCTGCTGCACTGATTCCAATGGGTACAGTCAGGGACCACAAATATCATACAGCTTTGCAGTGAAAATGTTAAAGCAAAACTGGTGAAGAATCTCTCTTGGAACTGGGTAACTTGGCAATTCTGTTCATCTAGTTTCTCTCTCTCTCTTTCACTCTCCCACATAACTCCCGACCCAGGCTTCACCCAGTCTCTCTCTCTTAACTCTCCCCCCACCATACTTCACCCAGTCTCTTTCTATCTCTCATAATCTCCCACCCCCAGGCTTCACACAGTCTCTCTCTCTCATAACCTCCCCTTCCCCCACTACGCCTCATCCAGTCTCTTTTTCTCTCTCATAACCTCTACCCCCCCCCCCCCAGGCTTTACCTGGTCTCTCTCTCTCTCTCTTAAGCCTGCCCCTACACCTCTTTTAGTCTCTTTCTCTCTCTCAACCCCCCCCCTCCCCGGCTTCACCCAGTCTCTCCTTCTTTCTTTCATACCCTCCTTCCGCTTCATTCAGTCTCTCTTTCTCTCATATAACCCCCTTTCATCCAGTCACTCTTATCACCCACTGATTCTTGGGCCTGGTTGCAGCTCTTGAAAAATCCATCATTTCAGACTTCTCCTACTGCAGTCCTCTCTCTACATGCTTGCGCCAAGTGGTGGAAGAAGTTCAGGCTGTTCTTACGAGACTTGAAACCATAAGATCAGTGCAAACTTTCTCCACCATGCTACTGAACTATATAGAGTGTCGATCGTGGTGGAGGAAGTCTGAAACGCTGCATTGTTCAGGAGCTCCAGGCAAATAGGGGGCATGAAATTCTGGGTGCCAGACTGCAATTTCTAGGCACCATGGCAACCTTGTGCCTGGGATTTGTCAAGCCCTGATTTAAGAAACGCGGTGAGCATTAGTTACTCCATCTCACGGTTAAGTAACAGTGAATATTCCGTCTCACGGCTGCTCTTGAGATCATCAAATGCTCCATCAGTGGGTCATTCTGAGTAGGGTCATAACATGTGTAAGCTCATTTCAGGGTTACAAGTGTACTTCATCTACACAGTTCACTCTGTGGCAGTGAATAATCCATCCCCAGGACGCTGAGTAGCGATGGTGCATACCCCACACAGTTACCCCCAACAGAAGCGACTACTCCATGCCAGGAGCAAGTCCACGTTACACTGTGGAACTGTGAAAAATACCCATATCTCCCTGATCGTAAGGCTTCACTGAGGATCTCTGAACACTTTCTATCCTGGGCTTAGGCTGAGTAGCAATAGACGCACTATTTCAGGGAAACATACCCTAGAGTGAATACTTCAGTCTGGGGCCATCTTGCGTAGAATCAGAAGCATCGCCCCAGGGAAGTGCAGTGTAGTATAACTTTACACTTACATACCACCTTTCTGAACAAAACCAGAAGAAATAATAAATACATTGTAATACATAAATAAAATAAAAATACACTACTCAACACAATGTAGTGATCAATAAAACCCAATAATCAGAATCTGTCAGTAGAATATGTCACCTCTGAAGGGTCTCTATCCCAGAGATACAGAGAGTAGCAATAAATACTCCTTTCACCAAGTAACAGTGAATGCTCCACCCCATTGATACTCTGTGAAGAATGTATGCTCCATCTTATGGATACTCTGAGTAGCAATAAATGCTGAATCCCAGGGATACAGCGAGCAACAATAAATACTCTGTCCCAATCTAGGGATATATCAAGCAACAATAAATACTCCATCCTAGCGGTACTTTGAGTAGGAAGGAATATCCTGTCCTACGGGTACTCTGAGTAGCAATGAATACTCCATCCCTGGGATAGAATGAGCAACAATTTAACAATCTAGGAATTCGCCGAGTAATAATAAAAGCGGCATCTTAGCGGTGCTTCGAGTAGAAGTGAATCCGCCATCCCAGGACACAGATCTAGATCTAGATCCAGATTAAGCACACCCACTAAGATAGAACGCAACCCAAAATTCCTTCCGCCTCACCATACTCACAGTTAATCCACTATAGCCATGTTTGTACTTATTAACCTGTTAGTTCAAGTTAATTAATATTTCGTTCTTGTCTCTAATGTTGCTATATATAACCCTTGATGCACTTAAAGTTCTCTGTTTTACACACCCAGTTCTTTGTAAACTGTTTTGACTAGTAGAAAAATGGTATACAAAATGCGTCAAATAAATAAATAAATAAAGTGAGCGACAATAAATATACTCCATCCCAATCCAGGGAGTCAGTGCGCCATCCCAGGGTTACCATCAACAGCTGTAAATCCTTCATTCTTTCCTGGCAATACACCAAGTAATAAATACTCTGCCCCCAGGCCACACGGAGTAGCAGTAACTTCTCCATTGCAGAATTCGCTAGGGCTGTATCTGCTCCATTCTGAGAATAAAGGGGGATGTGTCCATGGGGGGGGGGGCTTTTAATATATGAAAGCTCTTCCTCTCCTAGAAGCTGGAGCTTTCTGAAGGTGTCGATGCTTTTCTTTTATTGTCCGGGGATGGGGGGGAGGGGGGGAGGAGGCGGGGGGGGGGTGACGGGGGTGGCTTTCCTTTACTCGCCTCCTGGCCCGGACAACAGCAGAAAGGCCACTGCCTGACTTGCAAGTCTGTAACAACAAATAGAAAATGTGAAAGAGTCAATAAAACCCATTTTCAGATGAATATTGGAGAATGCGATGGAGGGGTACTCGAGTCCAGGGCTTGTTTGCGAGGGAAATGCGTTCCTCTTTGAGTGACGTTTTTAACATTTGCAAGCCATTCCAGTGCCCGGGATCGTAATTATGCTTTTAGCTTGGAAGTGTTAAGCAGGAGTTCTTTGACACAGCTTTTCTTAACTGCTCCAGCTCTGCTACCTGGCAATGCTAATTCCCTTTTTATTGGGGTAATGATTAGCCAGCTTCTGTACAGCCACAGGCAGCTAATACAATAAGACTTGGGGTTTTGTGTCTTATCTCCTTTGCCATTTCTCTGTGTCTCCTTGAATGACTCTGTTTACAGAAATCGTAGGTTTGCGCAGACAGGCTGTGATTTTGCCTCCATGTTGATTGCCTGTAAGATTGGCGGCTTCTACTTTCTTAGATTTGCAATTGAAAAAGAGCGACTGAACCCATCACTGGATGCACATTTGCTTACCCCCTGTGCAATGCATGCATGCGTCAGTAATGTGTTGCTAAGGGCGATTCCAGGGCTTCCTAAACCTAGTATGGGGACTCCACAACCAGGTGGGTTTTCAGGATCTAGTCTGGTTTACATAGAAACATAAAAACATGATGGCAGAAAAAGACCACATGGCCTATCTACTCTGCCCTTCCATATCAACCACTACAACGGTCCCCTCTTTTGCTTTAGAGATCCTCTGTGTTTGTCCCATGCTTCTTTGAATTCAGATACTGTCCTCATTTTTACCACCTCCACTGGGAGACTATTCCACGGATCCACCATGCTTTCCGTAAAGAAATATTTCGGCACGTTCCTCCTGAGTCTATTCCCTTTCACCCTCATCCCATGTCCCTATGTAGCAGAGCTTTCAATCAAAAGACGCTCTCCCCCTGTGCATTTATGCCACAGAGGTATTTAAAAATCTCAATCATATCTCCTCTATCCCACCTTTCCTCTAAAGTATATATATATATATTAAGATCCTTAAGTCAGTCCTCATATGCTTTATAACGAAGATAGTAACTATTTCAGTAGCCACCCTCTGCACCGACCCCATCCTGTTTATATCCTTTTGAAGGTGCGGTCTCCAGAATTGCACACAGTACTTCAAATGAGGTCACACCAAAGATTTATACAAAGGCACTATCACCTCCTTTCTTCTGCTGGCCATTCCTCTCCCTATGCATCCAAGCATCCTGCTAGCTTTCGCTGTCGCCTTTTCTACCTGTTTAGCTACTTTAAGATTGTCAGACACAATCACTCCCAGGTCCCTCTTTTCTTTCATGGACATAAGTACTTCACCCCCTATACTGTATCTCTTGGAGTTTTGCAGCCCATATGCATGACCTTGCACTTTTTAGCATTAAATCTCAACTGCCAAATTCTAGACCATTCTTCAAGCTTAGCTAGATCCCTCCTCATGTTATCTACACCTTCCTGGGTGTCTACTCTATTGCAGATTTTGGTATCATCTGCAAAGAGGCAAACCTTACCCGGCAGTCCTTCCGCTATATCACTAACAAAGATGTTAAAAAGAATCAGACCAAGGACAGATCCCTGGGGCACACCACTGGTAACATCCTTCTCCTCAGAGTGAGCTCCATTTACCTGTACTCTTTGTCGCCTCCCACCCAACCAATTTCTAACCCAAGCAGTAACTTTAGGGTCCATCCCTAGGGTGCTCAGTTTGTTTATAAGTCGCCTGTGCGGAACAGTGTCAAAGGCTTTACTGAAATCTAAATACACCACATCTAGGGCTCTCCCTCGGTCCAACTCCCTGGTCACCCAGTCAAAGAGGTTTATCAGATTTGTCTGACAAGACCTGCCTCTGGTGAATCCATGCTGCCTCGGATCCTGTAATCCGCTGGACTCCAGAAACCTCACTATCCTCCCTTTCAGCAGCATTTCCAATAATTTACTCACCACCAAAGTTAAACTAACCAGCCTGTAGTTTTCAACCACATCCTTACTTCCGCTTTTGTGTAAAGGCACCACATGAGCCTCTCTCCAGTCCTTTGGCACCACTCCCGACTCTAGTGAGGCATTGAAAAGGTCAGTCAGTGGAGCTGCTAGAACGTCCCCAAGTTCCCTCAGTATTCTCAGGTGTATCCCATCCGGTCCCATCGCTTTGTCTACTTTAAGTTGAGCTAGTTTCTCACGAACCCAGTCTTTTGAAAATTGTTCCTCGCTTCTGTTCCTGTTTGTGGGTGTTTTCTGAGGTCCTGCTCCTGGTTCTTTATCTGTGAACATAGAACAGAAATATTTGTTAAGCAATTCCGCTTTATTCTCATCCGCTTAAAGCGGAATTGCTTAACAAATATTTCTGTTCCGCTCTTCCAGCACACAGATGTTTGTAATCCAGCATATATTAATCTATTTTATACACAATCACTGTGGCTATCTTGAAAACGATACCAGAGGGTCCCCAGGAGAGGTTTGGGAAGACCTGGTTTAATCAAAGGGCTCATACCAACTTCATTCCAATTGCTGAGATGGTCTCTGTTTCCTAAAACACTGTAACAGGCAAGTCATGCAAGGGAACGGAGTCTCCTTAGCACCTCAGATGATGGGACTGTGTTTTTTCAGTGGATTAGAGAGCAGAGGTGTGCAGCTCTGTTATGTAGAGATACTCTCTCAGTCTCTGAGGCAGGGGCCTAGCTGGAACACTGCATTTTTTTGGGGGGGGTGGGGTGGCTCTAGGGTTAAGGCATGCAGCCCCCTCCCCTTTCAGCGCAGTTCTGTTTCCTTCCCTCATTTGTAGTGTGGACGTTAAAACATCACAGGCAGCATATCCCAAAAGATGTGTGTACCACATTGGCAGGTAATTGGTGAATTGGAGGGGCCCGAATCAAAAATAGAGGGGCTTGGACCTCTCCTAGACCCACCTATGGCTGCGCCGCTGCTGTGAGATGCGCGCGCATGCACACACGCGCACCAGGCTCTGCTGGTCTTCTGATACCAGACATAGGGCTTCTCTCATGCATAGCTCACTTTCATTTGCACACTTGGGCTGATTCCGAGTTAGTCTTACTGAGCTGGATATTCAAAGGAACTCATGCATCTAATGCAAGGATTCTCAATCCAGTCCTTGGGACACACCTAGTCAGTCAAGTTTTCAGGATAGCCACAATGAATATGCATGAGAGAGATTTGCATACAGTGGGGGCCATGCATGCAAATCTCTCTCATGCATATTCATTGTGGCTATCCTGAAAACCTGACTAGTTCGGTGTGTCCCTGAGGACTGGGTTCAGAACCCCTGGTCTAATGGCAGCCCTGAAACGTCCATGAATTTTCAATGGATAGTGCCACTGGAAATTTCTTCTGAGCGCTCCAGCAGTATGTGGACTGCTGCCGTAACTTCAGTCGCTTACGTGAATGCATGATGGCTGAATATCGCCGCTGTATGTTTGGTGGCCGGTGGCGAGCACGTTCCATGTATACACAGTGTCACCACCTATCCAGATAGTGATGTCAAATATCTAACGTCGTGGCCAGCGTTTAAAAAATGTCGATGGATCTGAAATATTGACCTGGTCATCCCTTCTGTGTACATTATCAGGTCTCAAGAAGCCCAGAATTTGTTTAATTTATACCCCTTTTATTAGCTAAGATAAATCTGGTTTGAATTAAATAGGGTTATCACAGTAAGAACTCGTATTTCTGATCATTATATGTGGGTTAACAGACTTCTCTCAGCATTTTAGGTACTTTTTTATTTTATTTTATTTTTTTATTTCCCATATTTTTCAAAGCAAGTATGTAGAACACACGATAGAAAATAAACACGATTTTTCATATAACAAAGCAATCACAGAATCAATTAGACCACATCTTGGGGAGAATTTATCAAAAGAAAAGAATCATATAAAATAAAAGGAGCAACTCCTTATGACCTGCAGCCGATCTAAATCCCACCATTTACATCACCCCGTCACTTGTTTCTTGCGCTCAACCAAAAAGGCCTGTAAGTGTAGCAGAACCCTGAAAAGTGACCAGGCACTTACAGGCCCCAAGAGCAGCACCCTCAGGAAATAGCACAGAAACCGCTCTTTATAAAGTTCTGAAAAAGCGTTTTCTTATCTTTCACTTATAAAATCTGTTTGTTTTTAATGGTAATAAACTAGGGTAATGGAGATCCAGAGCCCATTTAGAAATAAGAAGACACGTCGCCTTTCCTAAGCAATGATTCAGAGTTGCCAAGTTACCCAGTTCCAGGAGTGAGATTTTTTGCCTTATCTAGTTTTAAATTTGCATTGCAAAGCAGTATGGGATTTGTAGTCCCTGGTTTTACCCATTGGAATCAGTGCTGCAGATCCCATAATGCATCAGGATGAGATTGTTGGAAATCCGGGGCTGGGACTGGGTAATTTGGCAACTCTGATCATGGCCAGACACAATAATACCCAGGAAAACCTTCTTCAGTCCCACATAACCTGTTCACAGAATTCCCCTTCCCCCTTTTCAGTTTTATCTTTCTCAGCCCTGTCTATTGTCCATTCTGAAGGATACAAATCTGATAGTTTATGAAAAGTTTTATCTTCGGTTTCCACTGAAATTATGCCCACAGCGCAAGTCCAAAGTGTCCGGCACTCAGAAATAGGGGGTGCAGAGAGGCTGGTCAGTTCTTGCTGTCAGTCAGACGGTTGGACCAATTAGAGCAGAAGGATGGGGTGGGGACCAGCCTGTGATCATCAAGTGAGGGGATTAGATAGCTCTGCATGGGAGGAGCTAGTTCTGGCCTTCTGCCCCTTTAAGGTTACCGGATGTCCCCAATTTCTGGGGATTGTTCCTGATTTTAGAGCTGTGTCCCCGACTCCCATCTGTTTAGTTGCCTCCTGTCCCCGATTCCAGCTATGGGGACAGAGGAGGTAGAAAAAAAATAATTTCCCTTTAGTGATTTGAATATGTCAGTTTTTAGAATCTACATCCATTATCTTTATATCATGCACCTGGAGCTGGGGCGTTCTTCCCTCCCCCCTCCCCCAACACACTTGGGATAAGTGTCCCAGATTTACCTGCAAAAAGGTTTGGTAACCTTACGCCTGCTACTGGCAGGGACACCCATTTCCTGTTTCCTCGGACCCTGAATGCAGTGAGGACTGACTCAGTTTCTCTCTCCAGGTGTGGGCGCCCTATACTGAACTCTGGTTGATCCAGTGAATGAGGTGGAGTGGGGGGGGGGGGGGTGGAGGGCGCTTGCAGTGGTGAGATCAGGTGTGGTTTCTTTACTATTGATAGAAACATTGATTTAACCTTTGCCCTTTTGCTATTGCCTGGATGCACATTTTTCCCTATTTCCCCAACAGTATATATATAATGTATCCCTGTAACATGATAAGTGAGCCTTTGTCTGTTTATATGAAAAGTAAATGAAGTTGTGATAAATCAAACAAATGGAGCCTCCTCTGCTGACCTCTGGCTATTGATTTAATGGGTAAGTGCATGAAGCCGATAAGCATCTGGAAGCTGTGTTTTCAGTTCCTGGTCCAGGAAGTGCCTTGCAATATTGCACTGGCCATCTGTGGATTTCCTCTTTAGACAGACAGAGCCCAGCTCTAATCAGGCCACCACAATAGGGAAGGAGGAAAGTATCTAAGCAAGCCAATACCCTATTATACTAGGGGTGTTTTCTAAAATGTCTGACCTCAAGACAGTATCAGGTGTAGATGCGTCTTTCCCACGTTCCCTCCTAGTCAGCAAATCTCGGTGATAAGTTAATGAGCACCATTGTGTCACTCCATTCTTTGCTACATTTTCAGAACTTCCTGTAAAACTGGGTACATCACTTCCTCCTCTGCTCTTTCAGAACTTCCTGTGCAATTGGTGCATCACTTCCTCCTCTGCTCTTTCAGAACTTCCTGTGCAATTGGTGCATCACTTCCTCCTCTGCTCTTTCAGAACTTCCTGTGCAGTTGATGCATCACTTCTTCAACTTCTTTGCAACTTCCTATGCAGATGATGCATCATTTCCTTCTATTCTGTCTCTTATTCTCTGGAGTAATGTCTCCAATTGGGTTAATTTTACATGTGCTAACACAGGAATGAACTTCACAGCTATGGTAGGGTATGTTTGATATTGTTTCTGTCGCTAAGATTTACTGCTGATGCTCATCTCAGCACTTGCATTGTCCAAAGCGAGCACCCTTCTGGCATTCATAAAGTGTACATGGTATGTTATTGCACTACTGTCTTCATTCAGTTCAGTCCTTTTAACAAGCTCAGTAATAAGTACAATTGCGAAGTGTTGATGAATTAATGGTGAAAGTTGGGGAAGAGGGTAGGTGGGGGATATTGGTGGTGTATATTCCACCTACAGTAAATTGGATGGAGTTATTTGGATGTTTTGTTGAAGCTCTTGGTGGATTTGCTTGTGTGTGGTAGGAGATGTTCATCTTCCTTCCTAAGAGAAGGGGCAGGGAAAGTTAGTTATCTGTTCTCTCATTTGTGCAGGGGGCGGATCTTCTCATGCATGATGAAGAGCATAGTTTGGACATTGTGATTAGACCATTACTTGGAGACTGGGTTGACAGTTGGATTTTGATACAGTGGTCATCCCTTGTTTGGGCCATTTTTGGTCATTTTTTCCAATTTTTATGAGGATAAGGGGAATGAGAGAATTTAATGGAGGAGAAATTTTGGAGTCTCTTCCCATGGCTTTCAGTACCATCTTATGCTGATGACTCCCAGATCTACCTCTCTACGCCTGAAATCTCTCTGGCAATCCAGACCCAGATCTCTGCCTGCCTTTCTGACATTGCTGCCTGGATGTCTCACCGCCGCTTGAAATTGAACATGGCCAAGACTGAACTTCTTATCCTTCCCCCTAAAACCTCCACTCCTCTTCCTCCTTTCTCAGTCTCTGTGGATAACTCTGTACTCCTTCCTGTTTCCTCGGCCCGTAGTCTAGGGGTTGTCTTTGACTCCTCCCTCTCTTTCTCCACACATATCCATCTGACAGCTAAGACCTGCCGTTTCTTTCTCTATAACATCAGCAAAATCCGCCCTTTCCTTTCTGAGCACACTACTAAGACGCTTATCCACTCCTTAATCACCTCCCGTCTTGACTACTGTAACCTACTCCTTGCTGGTCTCCCTTTGAATCATCTCTCTCCTCTTCAATCTGTTCAACACTGCTGCGCGGCTAATCTTCTGCCAGCCTCATCATGCCCATATTACTCCTCTTCTCAAATCACTTCATTGGCTCCCCATCCGTTTCCGCATCCAGTTCAAACTTCTCCTGCTGACCTATAAATGCATTCACTCTGCAGCTCCTCGCTACCTCTCTTCTCTTATCTCTCCGCTGTCATCAACCCCCCTTGGTGGCCTGTGGCTGCAAGGGCAGGTTGAGCATTTTATTATTGATGGAGGTAAAAGACTCTTTAAGCCAGATGCATCCTGGGCATTGTAGTCCTCCTCCTTATGAGAATAAGTTGTGTGAGCCAAAATTGAGGGTAAATAAGGCTTTTATTTCCCTTTTATGCACTGAGGTTCGCTAGGTAACAGAGAAATTAAAGTATTTCCTTCTTGTCAGGTTCTTCTACCAAGGCATAAGTTGAACAAATAAACTGTTACATTCTTTCACAGCTTCTTTGTAAAAACAACATAGGCTTTCCTACTTTGGAGCAAAAATAACTTGGTGAGCTTTTCTCTTTCGCTCAGCACAAACAAAACAATATTAGAGCTTGTCCATATACAATTACAGCTCAGGGAGTGACTCAAGGCTTCCTGCTATACACATAGAGCAATCCATTAAATCTTCCTGAAACGATATAACTGAATCTCCATATTCCACCTGCATGGGCTCTGGGTCATTTGTGCTTCCCTCAGCAATTGACCTTTCCCTGGCTGCAGTGGTTTGAAAGTCAATATTCCTTCTCCCTAGCCTCCAGCTGGGCTGTTCTAGGGCTTTCAAGTAAACAGCAGGGCTTGTCCCCAAACCTCTAGGCAATGGCTTGTAAAACTCCTGCCTGCTTTCTTTTCTCTCAGACTGCTTATCTGCTCTCACAGACGCTCTATGAGCTGAGTTTCTCTTTAGACAAAAAGAGTCACTGTACCTTGGCTTTGTAACGTCCGTGTGACCGGTACTTGCACAACCAGGCACCTCTCTCTGGACACGGTCTCTTCTGTAGACTCCCTCTGGAATCCTCCTGGATAGTGCTTGTCTTCTCTGCAGCTTGGGAAGACCAGATAAAGCCTCCAGGCTTCTTGGCTTTCTAGCACAAGTAATCCTCCTATCAGGATTTTCTCTTCCAGTACCTTTAAATCTTGTTACAGATCCTTCTGGTGAGCACAAGCACTCTCCCCAGGCTAGGCTCCCTTCTCCTGAGCTCACTGCCTCTGGGATTTCTTCTTACCGGGTCTCTTTCCAGTATGACTCTCCCAGGTCTCACTCCAGCACTTCTTGGTCTGTATCTTTCTCTCTCTCCTTCTGAGCTTTCCTCTGAGCTCTCTTCCGAGGTTCCTTCCTCCCTCCAGGCCGGGCCCTCCTCTGAGGTTCCTTCCTCCCTCCAGGCCGGGCTCGAGCTCTCCCTCCAAGCAGGGCTCTCTCTTTCTGAGCTGCCTCTCTGCTTATAAAGCACAGTTACTTACCTGTAACAGGTGATCTCTGGGAACAGCAGGAATAAGTCTTCACATATGGGTACATCGGTACCGACGGAGTCTGCGCGGGAACGCTTCCCAGCGTCCAATCAAAAAGCTTTTGGAAGCATCTCACCACGCCTGCATGCTGCCTTCCCGCCTTTCCCAACTGCCTCTCCTCAATTAAGTTTTAAAGCTGAGACAAAGAGAGAGAGAGACAGAGAAGGGAAAGATAGAGATATAGAGATGCAACTCCTAGGGGAGGTGGGTGGGTTGTGAAGACTTATTCCTGCTGTTCCCAGAGATCACCTGTTACAGGTAAGTAACTGTGCTATCTCCAGGAACAAGCAGGAATGAGACTTCACATATGGGGACTCCCAAGCTAAGATGCCTGGAGTCTCAGCATGTTAGAGACTGGAACATGCTACACGTCATATCGCCAGGCATCCTGAGGATGGAGGGTAGGAGTTGAAAACAGAAGGGTGCTGTAAGAGACAGCTAACCTAACATAGGACTGCAGAGGAGGAGTCCTTGTGTGGATGACAATTATCATCAAATATATTGAAAATGAAATATTGCAATATGGACCTCCCCTAACAGGATTGTACAAAAGTATGGAGGTTCATGAGATCTACTGGGGATCCAGTAGAGGAACCTCAAGGAGGACCTCACTGCGAAAGTAGAGGTTATAAACCTGTAGGAAAACACAATGGAGGTCAGAAATTCTGAAAGGTAAGAGGTAACTCCAGGGATAAACTGGGGTAGTGCAAAAACTGTAAGCCGTCAGCAGAAGGCTTTATGAAAAAAGGCCAAACTCTTTTGGCTACTGAGTGGCTCACTCATAGGAGCAAAAAGAGGAAAAGGGTGATTGATTTGGACAAACAGGCCTAGTCCTTGTGGGAAGAAGGGGTATGGAAAACCCTTATATCCCAAAAGAAAGGACAGATGCCCGAGGCGTTAGCCTCAGAATAACTGAAGATCTGCAATGTCTTTCCTAACTGATGTCAGGTAGGAAAGATACTGGAGAGCTTCAGAGGTACCTAACCTGAAGGTTATGGTAAAAAGGTTGCTAACTACCACAGGAAGTGGTGGTGTGTGTAGAGCCCTAAACATGCTGGAACAGCATGGGTATGGGTAGAGCCCAACTGTCAGAATCATATAGAGATATATATAGCTATATGAGCATAGACAGTCAGATAGATAAGTGTGCAGATACATATCTACCTATAATAAAATATCTCAACGATACATATATATATAGATAGACATATGAAAATATATCTATAGTGAGATATAGAAGGGCATAAGATACACACAAAGAGCATAGGTATAGATCTATAGAGATGTATACAGATATATGTGTATATATATATATAAATTTATAGAGATATATATATATATATATATATATATATATATATATATATATATATATATGAATATATAGGCCTATATAAGGGTGTCTGCAATTAAGCAGACAGATATGCCCATATAAGTATAGCCGTATAGGAGATGTGGAGAGATTCATCTAACAACAAGAAGGTGGAACCTACTTGGGAAGATATATAGAGAATCTATTCTCCCTGGTTATGAAGGAGGGAGTCAGGGGAAAACTCTCCCTGACAAGAAACAGACTAGACTGCTGCAAGAGTGCTAGCCAGTGAAAATAACCAGGATGGTTACGTGAAAAGCAGAGGATAATATGCGTCTGCAGGCAGCAAGTCCCGAGTCTTCCAGAACTCTAGCATGGTAAGTGGACAGAAGACGCATAGGAATGAGATACCATGTTGACCTACTTGAGGTGCAAAAAGGGTATCATGCATTCTTTAGCTGAATATGCACTGTCCATGAAGGATTAGAAATACCATGAGGACGAGCTGCAGTGAAAAAGAGCATATTCCCTGTGGGAAATCTTGTGGACCAAACCAGGGAATTGTCAACTCTTTAAGCTTTCACGTAAGAGAAGGCCCATGTCCTTTACTTTAAAAAGGAGATAGTAAGGTAGGAAGAGCCCTTCCAGTCATGAAGGGCATGACTGAGGGAGCCTTTTCCAACCATCTAGGATAGCTGTTGGAGAAAATCCTAATGCTCTCTAGCAAGGGCCCATAGTGCAGAGCTTCTCTGTAAAATTGCAGAGAGCAAGATGCAGGAGGAGTAGGAGATAGAACTGGCTGCCGGAAAGGCCAGTACCTACGTCAACTATGCTGCCAAACCCAAGAGAAGTGGAGATGGCAAGAATAGAAGATCATTCAAGAAGCCTGTAGTGATAGCCCAAGAAAGATGATTCCACTGTCTTGGAGGCACAACTAAGGCCAGAAGAATGCGAGTGGACGACAACTCTGGTTACTTGTGGAAAAGAACCAGTGGTCCAATCACTAGGGCTCCTGCATAGGCAGCTGCTAGCAAGACAGCAGAAAGAATCTTTCTGTTTAAAAACAAAGGACAGACAGAACAGGAGGCAGAAAACTCTGGACATGTCTGATAAGCTGCCTCAAAGCAAGATTGACAAAGAGGAGTTGACTCAGAAAGGAAAACTCCGCACTGAAAAGTAACAAAAACTAGAGAGGCTAAAGAAAATACATGCTGGTACAGGAAACTATCGTTTGATAGTTGTTAGACCTCTTTCCTTAGCAGGAAGAAGAGGAGAAACCTGTGACCTATAGGCATGAACAGCTGGCATAACATAGAAATGGATGCTTGTGGAAAGAGATCCATGTCTAGAGTTTAGAATAAAAGCAGTAGGAGGCCTCTATTGGGAAGAAGCAAATTGCAAGTTGCAAACCCCAAGAGGCACAAAAAATGTGATACTGATTAATCAGAAACCCTACGGTTGCTGGATTTGCTGAGCCTGGTTAGAATTTGGATTCTTCAGACCAGGATGATGTTTCCCCTGCTTGGGAACATCTGTATGATGGGCAGGTGATGAATAAAACCTTCTTCCCTTATGGGAAGAAAGTTTGGTAGGACATTTCCTACCTACTGGGAAAGAAGAAGGCGTAGAACGGCCCCTAGAAACAGGTAAATCAGTGGATAACTGAGCAACCTGACGTAAAGACTCCTTGTTGAAGAGATTTTCTCCAGTGCAAGGAGTATTTCCCAGTCTGTGCTGTGCCCATTTTTCCAAACCTGAACCTTGGAGCCAGGCCCTACGTCGTGTCCCTACAGTCATAGCAGAAGTCCTGCTAACAGACTCAAAGGAGTCTAGGGAAGCACGAGTAAGAAACCAAGAGATATTTTGAATATGACTAAGCAGTGAGGAATAGTCTGCACTCTTGGATTCTGGAAGAGAAGGAGTCAAAAAGATGCAATTTCTTTGTGACCTCCTCAAGAGATAGACTCATATAAAAAATATATGAGAGAATTCTTGCTGAAAGCATAGATGTCTGGAAGGTTTGACGCCCAAAGGCATCTAGTGTTTTAGACTCACGACCTGGCGGACAAGAAGAGTGCTTTTTCTCACTCTTCACCCGCCTCAATGCTGATTCCACTACAATGGAATGATGGGGAAGTTGAGTCTTTTGAAACCCTGGAGAAGGGGGCACCTGATATAGGAGATCAGTTGCTCTGGAAGGTGGGGGTATCCTTAAAGGTGCTTTTCACATTCCTAGAAGGAGATCCTGCAAATAATGATGCAAAGGAAACATTATGTTGTTCCTTGCTTCGGTAGGATCATGCCTAGGAATGGGAATGGCAAGAGATCTTGCCATATCCAGGAGGAAACTCTGAAAAGAAGGATCCCCAAAGGGAACCTCCCTTGGACAGGTTAGACTTGCAGAACTAGCCTGGGCACCGAAGGATCTATTCAAGTATATAGGAATAGAAGATCCTGCACGGTGCAGTGTGGAATCCTTAAAGGATGGCCACCAGTACTGGAGGTCAGGACCAGTGACAGTACCACATCGTCCATGCCAGGTATCGACTCCAAACTTGGTATAGAAGGGAGCGATCCTGTTGAAAGAAGCATGGAAGGAGCTGGCCACGATGCTACAGTGGATACCGGTACCGATGTCGGAACCGAACCAGACACAGACATCGGAACAGCCATCGGTGACAGCTCAATCGGTACCGAGGTAACCAAAACTTTCAGCAGTCACTCTCGGCACCAAGCCTCCGGTATCGACAGGTCACGGTACCAAGGCGTGTCGGTACCCAGTCTTCTAGACTAGAGATCGATTCCAAACTCGGCATCGAGGGTAATGTAGACATCGTTACTGACTTCGGTACCGTGTCTGATACCGATGGATGAAACCCAGCCGGTGGCAACTCAAACGGCATCGGAGGAACCCAGAGTTGTGGATCCAAACCATCGGAACCGAGCCTTCGGTACCGACGGGAGCCAGTACCAAGGCGAGTCGGTACCCAGTCCTCCAGACTGGAGATCGATTCCAGACTCGGCATCGAAGGAAGCGAGTCCATCGATGCATGTCTGGAGGGTACCGACGTCGGAGGTAGTATCGGTGCCGGTACCAGTACTGGAAAGTCAGTCTGGAACGTATCCGTCGGACCCGTAGGTACCGAGGACGCCAGACGATGATCCCTGGTGAGGAGTGTTTCATCCATCACCAGTGCCGATGGCGGGGTATCGGTACCACTCGAAGCGGATGCCACCACCGGACACGGCTCAGGTATGTTCTGTGGGGGGTGAACCCCAGGAACAACCTGAAACCCCTCATACGCTTTGGAGGCCGAAGACTTCCGCCGGGGTTCTGGAGCCAGTGGATTCTCGAGGGCAAGGCCATAGGCATCTCTATGCTGTGCATGAGATCTACCGCTCGAGGACTGGCTAGTCTTAACAGACTGTTTGTAGGTTACCTGATCCTGTGTAGAAGAAGGAACGGTCGGTGCCCTGAAGTTGGAAGGGAACCGGGTATCGAGGGAAACTCGATGTTGAAAACCTTCTCTCAAAATACTGTTGCCCAACGGCGGAGGGAAAAGGTCAGGACCCAAACAGGTCAGACACCGACTTTGAGGGTCTAAGAATAAAGTTGTACCGCCACAGTATGAACATTTCTTGGAGAAAGTGGCTGGCGGTTCCATGAAGGAAAAAGGAAAGGCCTAAAAGGCCTGAGAAACCGTGAGACACTATGAAGAAAAAATATTCCTTGAAAAGGAAAATTTCACAAGAAAAGAAAAAGAAAACACCAGCGGTACCGGTGGCGTCGGGGAAGACAGCCGCGACCACAAGAAAACTAAAGAAATAAAAGAAGAATTTTCTGCGGTGACAGGAGGACGTCCTGGCGGCTCCGCGGAAAACGAAAACTGAGGAGAGGCAGTTGGCAAAGGCGGGAAGGCAGCACGCAGGCGTGGTGGGATGCTTCCAAAAGCTTTTTGATTGGACGATGGGAAGCGTTCCCACGCAGACTCCGTCGGTACCGACGTACCCATATGTGAAGACTCATTCCTGCTTGTTCCTGGAGATAGCCGTTTTACTTCTAAGTTCCTCGAGCTACTCTTCAGGTGGAGCTGATTAGCTCCTGCACAATCAGTCCCCGGGTGTGTTAGCTCAGCCTCTGTAGATTCATGCCTGCTCCCTCTAGCTGCTTTGCAAGGGAACTGCATCTTCTGCAAGTTATTTGTTTTGTAAGAAACAGCTTTTTTTCCTAAGTTTCTGCTTTCAGTGGCTTCTACCTTATCACACCGCTCTTCTAGCAAACTGCTTCTATCTTTGCCTTTCTCTTCTACTGCTAAGTCCAGACTTCGCTCCTTTCACCTTGCTGCGCCTTACGCCTGGAACAAACTACCTGTGTCTGTACGCCAGGCACTTTCTCTAACCCTCTTCAAATCCAAGCTGAACACTCACCTCTTTGCTGCTGCTTTTGGATCTTGGCTCACCCAATCTCCTTTTTCTTTCACCTTGCTTTATCCTTGCCTACACCTTCTGTGTTTGTCTTGACTAGAATGTAAGCTCTGATGAGCAGGGACTGTCTCGTACATGTCTGTGCAGCGCTGCGTACAACTTGTAGCTCTATATAAATGCTCAGTAGTAGTAGTAATAGTAGTAGGGTGATGGTTTGATAGGGTTTTGCAAGAAAATCAGTTGGGGCTTTGGATGAAATGGTGGAGAATTTGAATAAGGATCTGTGAGGGACTTCAGATAAGATTGTTCCATCTAGATGCAGAGTGAGGAACAAAAGAGGGAACTTGGTTTAGTCTAGGTTTAAGGAAGTTGAAGACTTTTTGAAATGTGAGATGTAATAGTGGCGACGTAGGACTTGAGCAATGCAAAAGAGGGATGAATGGAAGAAGCTTAATCATATTTATATCATAAAATTAAGGCAGAAGACGGAGTTCTTTTCAGACAGATTAGCCCAAGTGATGGACCCCTCATGGGAATTGTTTAGGATGGGGGGGGGGGGGGGCAGTTGTTTGCGCCACCCAAAGAGGAAGTAATGAGTGTGATGCTGAGTGCTGATGTGTTTAGCAAGATTTTTGTGGACAATGTGGTGAGATTAAGAGATTCCTTGGGCACTAGCGTAATAGAGATTGATGAGGAGGGAGAGGATTGATTTGAGGACTGACTGGGGGATCTTTTTGAGGTGACTATGGAGATGGTTTATTTCTCTCTGGAAAGGGTTGTGCAGTAAATTTGATTGAGGACTTTCAGCCAGTCATTGAATGCTCTGCTGGAGATCTTTAATAAATCATTGATGAAGAGTAAGGTTCTTGGGGAATTGAAGAAGGGTGATTCACGTGATGGATTGTGTTGCACTAGTTATTGTCCAGTGGCAAAAACATCTTTTTTTAGCAAAGTTATTAGAGGCAGCTGTTCTAGTTCATTTGCCAGCTGTTATTGAGGATAATTTGGATGACTTCCATTCAGGTTTCTGAAAGCAGGACAGTATGGAAACAGTACCTTCTAGGACTATTTGATGAAGGTTTTCTCTAGAAGGACTGAAGTCTTGCAGATTCTCTTGGACCTTAATTTGGCATTTGATTTGATGAATTATGTCCTTTTATTGGATAAGTATTCTGCGGTGGGGTTGTGGGTAGAGTGTTGAATTGAATTTCTTCATTCTTGCAGGAAAGGCTATTCCAGGTATAGGCAAATAGTGAACTATTATGATTTTATATCTAGTCTATTCTCCCTCTTTTGGAATTTCCTTCAGATCCCTTTTCATCTTCAAGCCTCCCATTACATTCCTCAAAGAGCTTCCTAACACCAAGGGCTGCTTATCACTTTGAACCAAGGGAACCACTGGAGTCATATTTTCTATTACCTCATGTAAAGCATTTGTCAAAATCTTAGCCTGATTTGGATACTTCGACTTTTCAGGCAGATAATAAAGGAAACTCATAGACAAGTGATCATGATAAGAAGTTGGAGGAGAAAATGTGAGAAATCCTTTCTTACTAAGAAAATAGTGACTACCTGGGATTGACTACCTACTGAGGCAGTGGCTACCCAAAATAAAGCAAGCCAGTTGAGTCAGATAAAGGGCCATGGAGTCCAGTGTCCTGTCTGATGGAGGCCATTCAGGGCAACAAGCACCCAGCAGATCTACTGTAACAGAGCCCAGCATACTGGGGACAGATCTTGTGGGCAATGGTGAGGAGGAGGGAGGGAGCGGGAGATCGATTAGGGTCTATGGTGATCCAGTACATTGGATGGGGGAGGGGGAGGCTGGGCAGACTGGATGGCCACGAGACCCTTATTTGTTGACTTTATGCTACTGTAAAACAGTAGTGACTTTGGAACGACTCCTTGAGGTATTGTCCCATCTAGGCAAAGTTAGTTTTCCTAAAGTCTAGGACCCTTGCTTTTGAATGGAATTTATAAGCCCTAGTCCCAATATCCGTTTGATTCAATAAATGGAGGAAGGATGGCAAGGGAATCCACAGTACTGTCTTTTAACTTTCAAAAGTGAGACTATGATAAAATGAGGAAAATAGTTAAGAAAAAACTAAAAGGAGCAATTGCAAAGGTTAAAGATTTACATCAAGCATGGGTGTTATTTAAAAATATTATCTTGGAAGCCCAGATCAGCTGTATTCCACTCTTTAAGAAGAGTGGAAGTCCAAAAAACTGACAGCATGGTTTAAAGGTGAGGTCAGAGAGGCTGTTGTTGCCAAAAAAGCATCTTTCAGGAAATGGAAAAAGGAGCCACATGATGAAAATTGGAAACAATATAAGCACTGGCAAGTTAGATGCAAGGCATTGATAAGGCAGGCAAAAAGAATTTGAGAAGAAGTTTGCCGTGGAAGCAAAAACGCATAATAAAGAGACTCTTTCAAGTACATTCACAGCAAAAAACCTGTGAGAGAGTCAGTTGGACCATTAGATGATAGAGGGGTAAAAGGGGACACTAAGAGGGGACAAGGCCATAGTGGAGAGACTGAATGAATTCTTTGCTTTGATCTTTACTGAGGAAGATATAAGGATGTTACCCATAGCTAAAATGTTATTTAAAGGTGATGCCGCAGAAGAATTGAAAAAAATATTAGTACACCGGGAAGATGTATTACAACTATTTGATAAACTGAAGAGTAGCGAATCACCTGGACCAGTTGGTATACATCCAAGGGTTTTTAAAGTACTGAAATATGAGATTGCAGACCTACTATTAGTAATCTCTGAACTATCATTAAAATCATCTGTAATACCTGAAGACTGGAGGATAGCCAATGTAACGCCAATTTTTAAAAAGGGTTTCAGGGTTGATCTGGGAAACTACAGACCAGTGAGCCTGACATCAGTAGCGGGACAAATGGTAGAAACCATTATAAAGAACAAAATTACTGAACATGTAGATAGTCATGGCTTAATGGGAGACAGCCAACATGGCTTCAGCCAAGAAAGGTCTTGTCTTACTAATCTGTTATGTTTTTTGAAGGTGTGAATAAACAGGTAGACAAAGGTGAGTTGGTTGATATAGTGTATCTGGACTTTCAGAAAGTCTTTGACAAGGTCCCTCATGAGAGATTCTTGGTGAAATTAAAAAGTCATGGGATAGGAGGCAGTGTACTATTGTGGATCGGGAACTGGTTAAAAGATAGAAAGCAGAGAGTAGGGCTAAATGGCCAATTTTCCCAATGGAGAAAGGTGAATAGTGGAGTATCCCAGGGATCTGTGCTGGGTCCGCTGCTTTTTAACATATTCATAGATGACCTGGAGATGGGATTAATGAGTGAGGTTATCAAATTTGCAGATGACACAAAATTATTCAAAGTTGTTAAAAACCCATGAGAATTGTGGAAAATTGCAAGAGGACCTTAAGAAATTGGAAGACTGGGCATCAAAATGGCAGATGAAATTTAATGTGGACAAGTGCAAAGTGATATACCTAGGAAAGAACAACCCAAACTATGGTTATACGATGCAAGGTTCCACATTAGGAACCACCACCCAGGATAAAGATTTAGGCGTCATTGTGGATAACATGTTAAAACCCTCTGCCCAGTGTGCAGTGGCGGCCAAGAGAGCAAATAGAATGCTAGGTATCATAAGGAAAGGAATGGAAAATAAAACAAAAGATATTATAATGCCTCTATATCGTTCCATGGTGAGACCGCACCTTGAATATTGTGTGCAATTCTGGTCGCCGTATCTTAAAAAGGATATAGAGTTATTAGAAAAGGTTCAGAGAAGAGCCACCAAAATGGTAAAGTGGATGGAAGGATACTCCTATGAGGAAAGGCTAAAAAGGTTAGGGCTCTTCAACCTGGAAAGGAGACGGCTGAGGGGAGATCTGATAGAAGTTTATAAATTAATGAATGGAGTGGGACGCGTAAACGTACGTAGATCAATTGTTTATGCCATCAAAATATAAAAAGAGTAGGGGACATGCAATGAAGCTACAGTGTAGTCTATTTAAGACTAAGAGAAAATATTTTTTCACTCAATGCATAATCAAACTCTGGAATTTGTTACCAAAGGATGTAGTAAAAGCTGTTAGTGTAGTTGAGTTTAAGAAAGGTTTGGACATGTTCCTGGAGGAAAGGTCCATAAACCATTATTAAAAGGGATCCGGGAAATCCACTGCTTGCCCCAATACAAGCATTGTGGAACCTGTGTCTTTTGGGGAAACTGCTAGGTACTTGTGACCTAGATTGGTCACTGTTGGAAACAGGATACTGGGCTTGATGGACCTTGTTCTGACCCAGTATGGCATATCTTATGTTCTTATGTTAATACTGAACCACACTATCTGGTGATCACTGAATGCAAAATGATCCCCACTATAACATCAGAAACATTTTCCCTATTGGTAAGCACCGGGTCCAGTATCTCCCTGGAGAGATTCCATGATCTCCTAACGTCTAGATGACACTGCAGCAGGAACGCGCCAGTCAACATCCGGCATATTGAAATCAGCCATCAGTAGAACGTCTACTTTCATGGCAATACCATGAATGTCTTCTGTTAAATCTCGATCCACTTCTTCTGCCTGTGAAATAGATCTACATATCACACCGATGCAAATGGATTCCCCATTCCCTCTTTCTAGTTTAACCCACGGTATCCCCTCCTTCCTTTGTAAGCCCTGTAATTCTGTAGCTTTAATATACGTTTTTCCATATAGTGCCACTCTCCTCCCCCTCTTCGACCCTGTCCTTCCTGAATAAAGTATAGCCTGGTATAATTACTTCCCAGCGAGCTAAGTGGCCTGCTAGGGCGACAGACCTTAGTGGGCGGTGCAGCAGGCCATGTGCTTCAGCACGCATGGCTTGCTGCTTCTGACCCCCCTCCAACACAACTTTGGGGAGTCAGAAGTGGCAGGCCATGTGTGTCGAAGCACATGACCTGCCGCCGAGCCTAGCCGCCCCTGATGCTGGAATCAGCTGCAGCGGGGGGCAGTGGCACAGCTCGGCTTAGTATGATGGGGAGGATGGCACAGCCGGGCTTCTGCCTGGGGTGGCAGAAACCCTTGGGCCGGTCCTGCATCCCAGTTATGGTTGTCCATGAACCATGTCTTTGTAATTGCCACTAAATCAAAGTCAGCTTCTTCTATTAAAGCCTCAATATCTGAAATCGTATTTCCCATATTACGGGCAGTAATGTACACTGCTTTCCAGACATTGCCCCTTTTACCCTTTTCTACAGAGACATTAAATGTTTCACTTACCTAAGGGCTTTCTTCACCCATCTCTAACGAATCTAGGAGGAACTGGAAGCTGTTGTGATACTGAACACAGAGTTAAAGCTCTTGGACTGAGGCGTTGGAGGATGGAAAACCTTTGGGACTGTAGACTATCAATAACCAAGATTAGCTGAGCCACAAGCTAATAAATATTTCATTCAGCGGGCATTCTGTTTTAGGGATTTTATGTTTCTGATCATAATTTAACTGTATGAAATAAAACAGAGCAGTTTGAAAATCCTCTGCTTTAGCACCCTTCTGATAATACAGCTCGATTTTGAAATCCTGAGAAGGGTCAGGCTTTTCAGTGTATTTATTTGTTTCACCGTGTCAGTAATTGCCTAGAGCTCTGGATGTTGGCGCTCGTGCATGGTAATAAACCCAGTGATTTATTCTTTTCCCTGGCTTAGATCATTGGTTGCTGCTTTCTAGGATTTTATACAGTTCTTTGGAGAATTTTAAAACAGATTTTGAGCGTGTGCTGTACTTACAAATGTTGAAGTGCTTGCAAGACCTTGTGATGCTGACATGGTCTGCTGTGCTAGCTCTTTTCTGGAGTGGTGCCTTGACAGATAGGTGAAGCTTAATGGACGTGATAAGAAGTGCTTATGATCAACCATTGCCTCGCTTTTCTAAGTAAAGAGTAAGGCATGAGTGTGTGGGGGGTTTCCTGTAGGGGAGGCAGGTCCTGAAGGATACCCCTATGAGGAGAGGCTAAAAAGGTTAGGGCTCTTCAACCTGCAAAAGAGACGGCTGAGGGGAGATATGATAGAAGTCTATAAATTAATGAACGGAGTGGAACGGGTAAACGTAAATCGATTGTTTACATCATCAGAATATAGAAAGACTAGGGGACATGCAATGAAGCTACAGGGTAAACTATTTAAGACTAATAAGAGAAAATATTTTTTCACTCAATGTGCTATCAAACTCTGGAATTTGTTACCGGAGGATGTAGTAAAGGCTGTTAGTGTAGCAGGGTTTAAGAAACGTTTGGACAAGTTCCTGGAGGAAAGGTCCATAAACCATTATTAAAGGGAACCTGGTAAATCCACTGCTTGGCCCAGTACAAGCTTTGTAGAACCTGTGCCTTCTGGGGAAACTGCTAGGTACTTGTGACCTAGATTCGCCACTGTTGGAAACAGGATACTGGGCTTGATGGACCTTCGTCTGACCCAGTATGGCATCTCTTATGTTCTTATGTGCTCAATGATCAGTATCTAGGTTGAAATTACCCAGGGAGGTTTTTTAGTTACCACAATGCCTGCAGATACTCAAGGGATACTATTTTATTTATTTATTTAGCTGTATTTATATTCTGCTTTTCACCGGGTCAAAGTGGTCAATTGGGGAATACATTTTACATGAGGGTATATGACACACATATGTTAATACTTACAGGGAACATGGGCAATGGAGGGTTAAGTGGCTTGCCCAAGACCACAAGGAGTGCCTATAGGACTAGAAATCCCAGTCCCTCCGGCCTGAGATTGCTGTCCCCAGGTGGGACTTGAACCCCCGGCCCTCTGGCCTGAAGTACCTTGTCCTAACCACTAGACCACTCCTCCCTCCCAATTTGGATACTATAGGAATATATCAGATAACGACCAATTGGCTTACCCATTTGGACCAGTTATTTCTGTCCACACATCCAGTCATAGAAGCTTGATTGTTTGCAAGATATTACCCCTTAACCAAGTGGATAAGCCTACAAGTTCCCAATCCAATACATCTGTCCATCACGCTTTGTGATAATCCAAACAGCTACCAAGCCAGTGAGGCTGTTGGCCAAACATCTAGCCTCATATGTCATCATAGCCCTTTTGGACAGTATCTGGTATCTTGGTTGCTTTCTGGTGATTGATAGCCTTCTGCTACATTGCATCCCAGCAGACACGGTTTCACTATAGGTAAGGAGCGTAATATTTTCTCAGATTCCAACCTTTGTTTTCTTTGAAAGGTAGAAAAATGAAACACTTAATATACTTTTGTCTCCTTTTAAAGTTGGTAGGCATTTGAGAGGGAAAAAAGAAAGTATTTAGGTTTATTTATAATAACGTTTTGTCTTTATACCAAAATTCCTATCCCTCTTGGATATCTGTCAGCATGAGTGATTAAATATAGAAGTGGAATTACACTGATAAGAAGTAAAAAGTGTTTACAGAGGTATCATGACAATTAGCGTTAAAAAGACAGACTGCGATTTTGGGGCGTTTTAATACATTATAAACATTTTTTTGAAAGAAAGTTTTGCTCCCTTTCAAAAAAGATAGAATTTGGAATATATAGATGTGTGAGGTCCTCCTAGCATCGTCTGCATTAATGCCCGATTCAGTTCTTCTTTTTATTAAAAAAAAAGTGGGTCTATCATACAAAATATGAGGTCTCTCCTTCCTTCCTTCTGATAATACAGATCATTCTGGTTTTATTATGGTGATGTCACATCTTCCTGAAACCCCCCTCCCCGTCTTTATCAAGTCTTTTGATTTTATTTTTAGCACATTTCAACGTTTTTAAAATGCAAGTGTTCCCCTTAGGTTTGCGAGACACTTGCTGAGCTAGAATTAAAACTCCTCCTAATGTAGTTGATTGTACGTGAAGATAGATGGTGTTTAGTGAAGTTTTTTTAAACAGGAGGCTTGAATAGAGGATTAGTAATAATGGTGTTTGTGAGAGAGATGCTTTTGTCGTTTTACAACAGGATTTCAGGTTTCATTTCCATTCATTGGGAGTGGGAAAGTAGCTCTCTTTGAGATTAGGCACAAGAGCTATAAGGTGCTTGACTGGGTTAAGACTAGACCGCATGTGTTTCCTCAAGGTTTTGCCTTTGCTTACATTTAGTTCACAATAATTGCATTGCACATAATTATTTTATAATTTGCACATCTACCTATTTTCAGTATTTACTTTTATTCTGTTTTAAAAAATTGGATGACGTATCACCATGTCTCTGATTCACTGTTGCATCATGGCAGTTTTTAAGGTTTTGGATGACGTTCCTTTTTTATATACATATTTTTTATTTACCTTTGATACACTTTCTACACCTTTTACATATATTTAATGTTATAATTGTTTGATTTGTCTTGTCTAATTTAAGTATTTAATTTTATTAATGTTTTTATATGATTTGGGTTTATGTTTATCTTTTGTATAGGCCAGTCCCCTGACGAAGACAGTGCCGAAACACGGCCGTGTCGGATGGCCCCTAGCAGTCCCCTTTGGGGTGGTACATTCAATAAGAGTATTTGAGATCACACTTTGCTCTAGCCTGGTGGTTTTGGCTTCCTGCGAGCGTGCAGTGCTTCTCTTGGTTGGATGTTTGATCATAACCTTATTGGATAGTATCTGGTATCTTGGTTGGTTTCTGGTGATTGATAGCTCCTGATACAAGCCCAGCTACTTCATTGACTTCTCTGTCACTAGGTGGTGTCTTCTTTCTTCATCCCTTTGAAGTGCTTGGTCACCATCAACCTCACAGCATTGACTGAGCTGGTTTTGAGGTTGATGGGTTCCCACATGACTGCCCCATGGCTTGTGGTATCATTTGGCAGTGCCTCTGTTTCCTGCTTCTTGGGGGGGTTTTTCTTACCACCTTTCCTTCTGCTTTCTCTCGAAGAGGGTGCTATTCAAAATAAGCTGAACTCTTAAATTTAGGTGCCTTGAGATTTAGGGGTGGTGGGATTTTGGAGTATTATTGAGCTGGGGAAGGTGTTGAGCGAGATGGATAATAAGTTTTCCTTACGCCATCCATAAGCTTCTAGTTTTCTGTTACATGAGGCAATGGCATTGTGCCTGGTTTTGTGTCATCAATAATCAGAGTTTAGTGGAGGGTGAACTACCACGTGTATTAAAGGAAATGGTGGTTTGTCCTGTTTTGAAGAGAATGGGATTGGGCCTAGATATAGTGGCATTTTTTTGCTGATTCTAGAAAATGCTTTTAGTGGGAAAGGAATAGAAAAAGTGGAATTTCAATAGATACCCACCAGCTCTCCTGTCTTACAGTTGGACATCCTCCCTATGGATCAGGATTTTGGCAGGGTATAATAGTACAGAGACTTTGGGGCTTGTTTACCGCGGCTTTGTAAACAAGCCCCTTTGTGTTAAGCCAAAGTGGATAATATGTGGGTGCAGATAGAAAGGAGGAGTGACTCCTTAATTGTTTTGCTCGACCTGTCTGCTACCTTTCATATTTTGGACCATTGCCTGTTTTTAGAGTGGCTGAGTGGAACAGTATTGAAATGATATGCTTTTGTTTTGAATGAGTAATCTGAAAGCATGTAGTAGGGGGATGGATCGTTATTGTGTGGCCATTCCCCCGGTTTGACCCTATTTCCTCTTCTTTTCAATGTTTATTTGCCACTGTTAGCAAATCTTACTCAGCAGTTTGCAGTCCAGTGTTATATGGAAGGGTGAACGGCGGCCGCCATCAGAAGTCCTGATTTGGTGTCCCTCCTCAACAGCGGAGCTGGCCAATCAGCGGGAGACGAACTGCCTTAAACCGCCAACACTGGAGCGCGCCCGCGCCTGAGGGCCCTTTGGCATGGCCCTTAGACGTAGGACCGTGCGGGACCAGGAAATGGCTATGATATGATTTGTTCTGTTTACCGAAATGTTTATTGTAGTTTAAATGTAATGTAATTTATGTAATGTGTTTTCACGTTGTCATGTTTTCCCTGTGTGACGTATTGTATTGTTTTGTGACCGCTTTGATTGAAGGAAAAAGCAGGATACAAGATTTGTTAAATAAATAAATATGTTTGCACTGTATTCAGTTGATAATGCACTGTGACTACAGATCAGGTAACTGCAATGTCTACTTTGAATAAATATTTCCGAGATTCAGAAAATTAATAGCTGAATGGGTTGGTTAGGCCTCTTTCTGTTCTTCCATCAGTTCTGAAGTAAATCTCCTGGAGGCATTTTCTTCAAATGGGTTAGTTTTCCACATACCATGACAGTAATGAACCTCACTCCTGTCAGGGTACATGGAGTACGATTTAGGTCTCTCAAATTTACTGCTAATGCTCGCCATAGTACTTACATTGTGCCAAAGAGAGTTTCCTTCTGGAGTTTATAAGATGTAACTTATATAGACAACTTGTCAAGGTGTGATTGGAAATTCCTTTTTATCGGAAATATCTCCCAGTATGATGGAAAATATTTCTTTATATTTTTGACACATTTTCTAGGTCTCTGACTGCATTTCATGGCATTTCAGGATCTTCTCCCTCGCCATCCAATTCATAGAATAATCACTTGAACTGACACCTCTATGATCAATGTCGTTCTTGTATTTTTCTCCTTTACCCCTATATCTGGCTTCCTTGCAACCAGCTTTTTATTGGTTGGAATGGGAATGTCCCAGGTGTTCATAACTTCTTCATTTTCCGTTATTTTCTTAGGGTCAAGCTCCCAGTGTTTTTCCGTATTGTGATGTTATAGTGCTTACAAAGGTTTTCAGTGGATGAGACATGCCACCTTGTTGTGTCTTTCTGTACAGAAATGTTCTATCTTCAGAATTTCTTAACCAGCGACAGTATGAGGAACTGTTTCCAGCTCTGTCTTACAGAATCTGCATATTGCTGTTTCACCAATTTTCTCTGTGTTCGCTGTGAACCATCTCGTCTGTAACCCACTATCCTGGACTCCAGCTATCTGTCTCTCATCCTTAGGTTTCAGTTCAGAAATTTCATAGACAAGTGATGGCTTTATTATTTTCTGAACTATTTGATTAAAAACTGAAACCTGAAAATGAGGTAATGGTTTCATGGGGTTAGAAGATATATTATTGATGGATTTCATCTTGGGAGTTGCTTGATACTGGTTGGTTGGCAGTGTAGAGTGTTCATGGTAATTCTGTTGTAGGCATTATTTATTTAACATTTCTTATATTCCACCTTTCAGTGTTATCAAAGCGGTTTACATTTAACTCAACAATTATACATGGAACCGGTAAAGGTATAACTATAATACATCAAACAGAATTAACTGTGCTATATCAACATCAGTAACTATTTACATTTACATTTAATAGCTGAATATGAATAAACAAGTTAGGTTATTTACAATCCAAGTGAGGGTGGTATTCTCTCAGCGGCTGGATGGCAATGGTTGACATGAGTACTTGTAGTTGCAACTGGGTGCTAAGTCATTGGGTCATAGTATTCGATGAACAGACGAGTTTTTAATATTTTTCTGAAGTCAAAGGTGTCATTGATTGATCTTAGTTGATGTGGGTTCCAGAGTGTTGTTCTGTAGATTTCAAAGGCTCTCTGGCAGGTTGAGAACTACTGGTTCTGTGAGCTGGGATTGAGAAGGTATTTTGGTGTTGTTTCCTTCTAGTTCAAGACTCTGGGATCACCTGGATCAATGGTTGTAGGCAGTTAGCGGGCTGTTTGTGTATGGTCTTGAATATCATCATTATTGCTTTGTATTTTATGCGGAATTGTATAGGTAACCAGTAAAGCAGGGGTCACCAACCTGCGGCCCGCGAGGTCCCTTCGTGCGGCCCGCGAGGCTCTACCCCGGTGCGGCCCGCCAAGGATGCTGCTACAAGTACCGGCAAACTCACCGACTCCTTCTTCTGCAGCCGCGGCTCGCTGCCTCTTAGGGAACCGCGGCTGTGCTTGTAAAATCATCGCGGAGCCCTTCCTGTCTTGACGGGCTCCGTGCAGCATTGTCCCGCCTCCAAAGGAAGTGGTAAACAACTTCCTTTAGAGGCGGGACAATGCTGCACGGAGCCCGTCAAGACAGGAAGGACTCCGCAATGATTTTACAAGCACAGCCGCGGTTCCCTAAGAGGCAGGGAGCCGAGGCTGCAGAAGAAGGGAGGGAGCTGACATGGAATAATTTTCAAAGCAGAAGTACAGGTATGAGCATTGTTTTTTTTCGCGGGGGCGGGGGCGGGGAGAAGGGGGGTGCGGCCCGCGAGTCTACCGGTAGTCGGCTGTGCGGCCCGCGGCCCTCTGGAGGTTGGTGACCCCTGCAGTAAAGTGATTTAAAATTGGTGTAATGTGTTCTTGTTTTTTTGATCCAGTGATTAATTGGGCTGCTCTATTTTGAGCTAGTTGTAGAGCTTGGGTGGTGTGTTTGGGGAGGCCGTGATGTATTCGATTGCAATAGTCCAGAAGTGTGGTGATTATTGCTTGACATACTGTGCAAAAGTGGGTATGGTCTAGTAGAGGCCGTAGGTTTTGTAGCGTCTTCATCTTGTAGTATGCTATGTATATCATTTTCTTAATATGTGCTTCAAAGTTGAGCCTCTGGTCTAGGATTACACCTAGATATTTTACTTCCTTTTTCACCGGTATGGAGAAGTGGTCTATTTTGAGTGCATCAGATAGAGTGTAGGTGGTACCTCTCGTGATTGTAAGGAGCTCAGATTTGTTATAGTTGAATATGGTATTGTGAAGTTGTGTCCATTTTGTGACTGATTTCATGCAGGATATTATAGGTGAGTAATCAGATTTTCTGGATTCAAATGGGGCATAGATCATCAGATCATCTGCATAGAGGTGGTACTATAGGTTCTGCACACAGTGGATCCCTTTACAGCAACAGGATAAAAACAAAATAAACTGAAACATATAACTTCTGAACCATTTAACATCTCAACAAACAGGGGTGTCCTACATGGAGTGGTGGGTTCACCCCTAAACAAAGACATGGGGAGAGGTGGCCTGCACCTACTCTTGCCATCTTGCTGGGCAGACTAGATGGACCATGCTGGTCTTTATATGCCGTCATTTACTATGTTACTATGTCCTAGAATGATTTTGCAGACTGGTTGTATGTATAAGTTGAATAGGCATTAACTAGAATGATTGTGTTGGGGAGGGATATGTGATTGAATTTGTATGTTGTTAACTACCTTAGGATGATTTCAGAATAGCAGTATATGAAATTTAATGAAAGTAAAGAAAAAGCTTAAGTTTTCATATGAAATACACCTTCATTTAGGATCCTAAATATAACTAGCATACAGTCAGCAACTCTCATCATTGTGTGACAAAGCACCTTGGAATCTGATTGATCAGTAGGCGATGATTGGATAGGAGAGCTTCCCGTCTTCCTGCTTTGAGACTTGCCAGCCACACGTAGACTGTGGCTTAAACAGCTGTAATCTCTTTGCATCCTAGGGGCAAGCGTCCCATTACAGTCAGTAGCCTAAGTTAGGTGGCTAATGCTGAACATCAGTGCTAAGCTTCTAACACTGTCCCCATAGCCACCCACATTTATGACCCTAAATTTGGGATCCTAGAGAAACTAAGATCCTAAAATTAAGAATTCGACCTTAGTCAAGTCAACTTAAGCCCCTAATGCCTAAAGTTACTTTTACTACTTATCATTTATATAGTGATACAAGACATACACAGCGCTGTACAGAGGCATGTAAGAGACAGTCCCTGCTCATAAGAGCTTATAAACAACACAACACAACAAGACAGACAACACAGAGAACAAGGATATATCTAGGGGAATGGTAAGGAAGGACATAGGAGATGGACAGGAGACTGGGGGGATCAGGATCCAAAAGCAGTCTCAAAAGAAGTGAGTTTTTAGCCTGGATTTGAACAGGGCCACAGATGGACCCTGACATACCGATTCAGGTAGTTTGTTTCAGGCATAAGGAGCAGCAAGGTAGAAGGATCGAAGTTTGGAGTTGGCAGTGGAAGAGAAGGGCACAGATAGAAGGGATCTACTAGAAGAGCGGAGTTCCCGAGGAAGGGTGTAGGGAGAGATAAGAGAGGAAAGGTAGTGAGGAGCAGCCGAATGAATGCACTTACAGGTCAGTAGGAAATGGATAGGGAGCCAATGAAGCGACTTGAGAAGAGGGGTTATATGAACATAGTGACACTAGCGGAAGATTAGCCATGCAGTTGAGTTTGCTCCAGCTCAGAAGATAACCCGTGAATTGGGTTTACTAAGGGTCATGTTAGTGGGTTCCATCATGCATAGAGGACTATCAAAGCCTCCTGGTTCGATTAGGTGATTTGTTTGTCCAGCTGAACACTTGTCAAAGGCTGTGAACAGTGTGAGAAGGGATTGCTTAGCAGTGAAAATCAATCCTCTTTACCTGATAGTTGACTGTGATTCTTTGTAGCATGAAAAATGTCTCCGTTCGGCATGATACATCCTGTTGGCAGCATTTCTATTGCTCTTTTTCTGACCAGAGGTTAATGAAAATAGCTGGAAAAGAAATTCTGGAAGAAGGAAGAAGCAGATAAAAGGCTTTATTTATGATGGCAGTGAAGTCTTCAAAAGCTGAGAGTCCATGCTCAGTCCGAGATACCTGTACTCTGTTGACTTTAGGTGATGGTTACCTGCTCCAGTATTCTCTAAAGTTATGGCATGAAAGAGTAATTAGCAATCCTCTAAGAGGTGTAGGCAAGTGGAACGTTTGTTTCCAGCTTAGCTTTTGTCTGGTTCAGCATGCCAGATCTCGTTTTGAGCCACAGTTTTGCAGTCAGCTTAGGCTTTCCTGTTCGGCAGTGAGGAAGTCTTCCTCACCTTGAACTCGCTGCAAGATTTTTCATCTGTTAGCTGTCAGGTTAGCTTCTTTGTGGACAAGCAGGAATGAAGTCCTCAAGTATGGGTGACGTCACCGATGGAGCCCTGCATGGGAACGCTCCCCAGCTTCTATTGGAAGCTTTTGGGAGGCTCCACTGCGCCTGAGCGCCTCTCTTACTGCCTGTTCTTCATTTTCTGCAGAGCCCCACTGACATGAATCGATCGTCCACTGGTAAATGTTTTGTTTTTTCCCCTTTGGTGGTCTTTTTTGTGCAATTTTCACTTTTCTGCCTGCTGTTGGTAGCGTGGGGTCTGTTGATCACAGTTCTGCCTTCAATTCCAGTGCTTTTTTGTTAATTTTTATTTTCTTGTTGTTTTTTCTTGCAGCCGACTGGGCCCCTGGTCACCATCGAGCCATTTGATTTAGCCATGGACGTCTTCCTCAGATATGTCCCAGAAACTGGCCAGTGGATTCAAGAAATGCATCAAATCTGCCCAGACCATCTTGGTCACCGACAAGCACAATTGGTGCCTCCAATGTCTGGGTCCCTATCACCAGCCCTCTTCTTGCAATTTGTGCTTGCAGATGACAAGGAGAGGCCTGAGGGATCGCGAGAAACAGAGAGAACCTCTTTGGCTAGAGGTCTGATTTAGCATCTTTGGCACTTGTATCAGTTTTGATGGCTTCCCTAGGATCCACCAAAAGTGCATCGACATCGAAAGGTTCCTGGGCTCATTTGGAGCCATGTGCCCGAAGTGTCCCAGAGCATCGGTCTTCGGTCTCTGCCTGGAATCGAAGGTCTCGACCTTGACTGCTTCAACTTCAAAGGGGGACCCTTCTGAGCACCAGGTGAAGTCCCATATGCATCGGCATTGGAGCCCTTCCCAACGCGATGTTGAGAGCGATGGCCACGAATGGCCCAAGGTGCCCCAGAGAGAGGAATTGACTTCCAGTTTTTTGGAGGAGTACTGACCATCTTCCAATATGCTGATGCCCCTGCAGGGATGCCGGAGACATTGGTCAAAGCTGCTCAAGCCCTAAGGCCTTCGGAATCAGCAGCCATGGAGGAATGCCTTCAGGCACTCGAGGTCCGCATCAGATTGATGCTGGAGAAACAGCTGGCTGCTGCCTCAGTGCCCAGGGCATCGTCACTGAGCATTGTGCAGCAGATTCTTGAGACATACACTCTGCCTATGGAGGCATCGACATCAGGGCATCAAAGAGATTCGACATTGATTCCTGGCAGGGCTTTCTCTCTCTCAAGTGTATCGGGTTCCAATATCCAGACAAAACTCCGAAAGCCCTCGATGCATCATCGATCCTGTCGATGCTCCCGTACCACTCAAAGACGGAGAGAGCTCTGGGCAGAGTCTCAGAGGTACTTTGACTTCCTTCAGAGTGTGACTGATGGCTGGGTGACCAATGTGGAATCGGAGAACTTGTCGGAGGACAAGTCTCCTGAGCTTCCATCAGACCCCTCCTCTCTGCACGAATGGTGGAAGTCTCCTCCGGAAGACATGTCCTTCCAGGACTTTGTGAGGGATATGGCTAAGGCCATTCCATTTTCACTGGAGATGGAGGATGAGCCCAGGGCGGAGGAGTTGGAGATCCTACAGTACCCCTTGGCTCCTAAGGAAGCAGTGAGGTGCCGGTGCACTAAATCCTACAAAGACTGCCAATGAGAATGTGGGAGAACCCCCTCACTGTGCCATTGGCTAGTAGGAGGCTGAACTCGATGTACTGGGTTCAAAAGGCCCCTGTATTTGAGAAGCCTCAGTTTCCGCACCATTCCTTAGTGGTAGAGTCCACCCTGAAAGAGATTAAGAGCACTAAGTTTCATTCCTTGACGACCCCAGATAGGGAGGCTCAGACTTTGGACTCCTTCAGAAGGAGGTGCTTCCTGAGCTCCATGCTTATGGCTAGAGTACACTCTTACCAGCTTTACATGACCATGTTCCTGAAAAACGTCATGTGTGATCTTGCTGACTTGTGCCTGTTCCTCCCTCTGGAGAAACTGGAGCATTATCATGTCCTGGTGGGCCATGGCAAGGACTGCTCAAAGTTCCTGATCAGGGTGATGTACGACATCTTTGAGATGGTCTCCAGAGCGGCGGCAGTGGGCATTGGAGCCCGCAGGCTCACCTGGCTTCAATCTTCCGACCTGGAGCCGTCAGTACAAAATAAGCTTGCAGACGTGCCGTGCCAGGGAGAGAACCTCTTCGGAGAGCAGGTGGAGGAGAAAACTGGCATCATAAAGAAGCAGCACATTACCCTCCCCAGGCTCTCGAGACACACGTCCGATCCCGCTGCCTTTGCAGGAGGTATCAAGGTAGAGGCCAGAAGAAAGCCTACTACCTGCGTAAGTGCAGATACTTTCCTGGTCCTTACGCCTCCCAGCAAAAGATCCAGGCTCCTCGCCCGCAGGTCGCGATATACTACATAAACAAACAGGGGGGCACAGGTTCATATCTCCTGTGCTGGGAGGTGTTCTGGTTATGGAAGTTTGCCATCAGTCATGGTATGGAGTTAAGAGCCACATATCTGCCAGGGGAGCAGAATACCCTGGGTGACCAGCTGAGCCGCGTCTTCCAGCTGCATGAGTGGACTCTGGATAGGGATATCATGGCTTGGATCTTTCAGAAGTGGGGTACTCCCTTGATAGCTCTGTTTGCCACTCAGCACAATGCCCAAGTGGATCAGTTCTGCTCCAGGGTCACCTTGTGCAACAGGCTGGTTCCGGATACTTTCTTCCTACACTGGGGCAAGAGCCTGCTATATGCGCACCCTCCCATACTTCTCATAGCGAAGACCCTGCTGAAACTCCAGACAGACAGGGGTACGATGATCCTCATCGTACCATATTGGCCCAGACAGCTGTCGCATCTTTCTCTACAACATTAGCAAAATCTGCCCCTTCCCACATCGGAACACACCACCAAAACACTTATCCACTCTCTAATCTCCTCTCGCCTCGACTACTGCAACCTACTCCTTGCTGGTCTCCCCATGAGCCATCTCCTCCCCCTTCAATCCATACAGAATTATTCTGCTCGACTAATCTTCCGCCAATCCCGCCATGCCCACATTACTCCTCTCCTCAAGTCGCTTCATTGGCTCCCCATCCAATTCCGCATCCAATTCAAGCTTCTCCTACTCACCTATAAGTGCATTCACTCTACAGCTCCTCCGTACCTCGCATCTCTTATCTCTCCCCACATCTCAGCTCAGGATCTTCGCTCCGCTAACAAATTACTTCTATCTAGGCCTTTCACTCATACTGCTAACTCCCGATTTTGCTCTTTTCACCTTGCTGCACCCTATGCCTGGAACAGCTTACCTGCATCTATACGCCAGGCACCTTCCCTAGCCCTCTTCAAATCTAGGTTAAAAACCCATCTCTTCATGGTCGCGTTCAGATCCTGACTTCTATCCTTCATCCTAATCTAACCCCCATCATTTTCATGACCGTACTGTAAAACCCATAGAATTGATTAATGTTTTGTATTATCTTGACTAGATTGTAACTCGGACGAGCAGGGACTCTCTTGTACTTTTGATTGTACAGCGCTGCATGCGTGGCGCTTTACAAGTGTTTAATAGTAGTAGTAGTAATGCCCAAGTGGATCAGTTCTGCTCCAGGGTCACCTCGCGCAACAGGCTGGTTCCGGATACTTTCTTCCTACACTGGGGCAAGGGCCTGCTATATGCGCACCCTCCCATACTTCTCATAGCGAAGACACTGCTGAAACTCCAGACAGACAGAAGTACGATGATCCTCATCGCACCATATTGGCCCAGACAGCTGTGGTTTTCCCTTCTGTTTCAACTCTCCCAGTGGGAAGTTCATGGTTCGGCTCTGCCCCAGACCTGATATCTCAGGAGGATTGGAGGATGCTGCACTCAAATGTCAGATCATTGGCCCTCAATGCGTGGATGCTGAGAGACTATTCTTGTCAGAGCTTAACCTGCCCAATGGAGTGACAGATGTTCTGTTGGCCTCTAGGAGGGCCTCAACGAGAAGGTCTTATGCTTTCAAATGGAGGAGATTTGCTTTCTGGTGTGCAAAACGGGTACCGGTTCCCTTTAATTGTTCCGTTGACAGACTTCTCGAGTACCTCTTACACCTCTCGGAGTCAGGTCTGAAGTCCAACTCTCTCCAGATTCACTTCAGCGTGATTGGGGCTTACTATCACGGGTTGGAGGGAAAGTCCTTATCAACTCAGCCTTTAGTGGTTCATTTAATTTTATTTATTTATTTAGCAAGCATTTGTATACCGCTCCTTCCAGCGATCAGAAGCGGGGATAATGTGAGATTTAATGTGAGACTTGCTCCTCTCGAAATCTCCCTTCAAGCCTCCAGCGGTGGTTTGGGACCTCCATGTGGTCCTGGCGCAGCTTATGTTTCCTGCTTTTGAGCTGTTCGATTCTTGACCTTTGAAGTTTGTGACATGGAAGTCTTGTTCTTAGTGGCAGTTACCTCAGCATGCTGAGTTAGTGAGTTCCTGGCTCTAGTGGCTCATCCACCATATATCAGGCTCCATTATAATAAAGTGGTCCTGCGCATCATCCTTCATTCCTCCCAAAGGTGGTATCGGTTTTCCATCGTAATCAGTCGGTTGTTCTGCTGACTTTCTTCCTGAGACCTCATGCCCATAGAGGGGAGGTGGCGCTGATCATGCTGGACTGTAAGCGAACCTTGGCTTTCTTCCTAGAGTGGACAAAGGTCCACTGAAAATCCATCCAGCTGTGTGTCTTTTTTGACCCCAGCAAGCTAGGGGATGCCATTTCCAAACTCAGTTTGGCTGGCAGACTGCATCTCTTTCACTTATGCTCAGGCTGATCTGAGCCTTGATGGTCATGTCACAGCCCACAACATTGAAGCCATGGCTGTGTCGGTGGCCAACTTGTGATCGGTCTTCATGGAAGAGATCTGCAGGGCTGCAACATGGTCTTCTGTCCACACATTAACATCTCACTACTGTCTGGATGGGAATTCCCGACACAACAGCAACTTCTGCCAATCTGTACTCCAGCATCTGTTTGGGGATTAGAATCCAACTCCATCCCCCCAAGGCCCTACTGTCCATCCAGGCTACCAAAAAAACCCCAAAACGAAGCCAAAGAGCATGAATGGTAATAAATGAAATGGTATGGTGAAGAAGCTGAATGAGATGAGTTCTCCTTTGGGAACTACCAATGCTGTACATAGTTGATTATCCAGTTCTTAGTTCAATTTATCCCTGTTAGACTTGTCGGCCTCCTCAGTTTCGGTAGCCTGTAGCTTGGGAGTCCCATACGTGAGGACTTCATTCCTGTTTGTCCACGGAGAAATGTTAATTACTTATCTGTAGCAGGTGATCTTGTCTGGCTCAGCTGGTGACATCCTTCTTCTCACGCAGGGCAATGATGTGTCTGCTTTTGTTTTCTGGAGAATGATGAATGCACACCAGGCACTGTACCTTATTTATTTATTGTATTAGTATTCCTTCTGTGTGCTGTTATGTTTTTGTTTTGATATTGAATTTTTTTGTTTGTTTTTTTTGTTTTATGGTCTTTTTTACAGATTTTTATTGATATTTGTTCATCATCTTGCTGTTTATGAAAGGTGATACACCAAATTAATAAACATAAACATCTATACTCAAAGGCACCTCATTTTATGCAGTTTTAGCAGCCCCAGGGCTCTCGAGTGGTTCCAGGCCTGAACGAGGCCTGCTTTTGTCCACTTGTTACAATTCCAGTGTCATTGAACAAAGTAAGACTACAAGACCCAAATGATGTTTGTGGGTACAGGTGAGAAAGCAAACTCATCCCAGGTACTTACATACAGAAAATTTAGATTTGAATTGTGTCTCCTGATTGCTAACGTGTTTGAGTCTGTTATAGTCATTCAGAATTCTAATTGTTGGCCAAAGATTAGTGAAGCTTGGGGCCATAGCGAAAAAGCAGGACACGCATTTCAAATAATAATATGGAGTGGAGGAGTAGCCTAATGGTTAGTGCACTGGCTTGTGGGTTTGATTCCCACTAGCACTCCTTGTGGCTTTGGGCAAGTCGCTTAACCCTCCATTGCCTCAGCAAAATCCAAGTTCTCCATGGACTAGCAGGATTGCGTCAGCCACACCTGGTGACGTCCTCCGGGCGGCGCCATAGGTACGGAAGTGCTCTCTCTAGAGCTCAGAAAGGTGAACCTTTCTGAGCATGCACAGGTAGCCCACCTTACAGGCCTGCCCCCTAGCCCGGCCAGTATTCTTCCTTCCACCTTGCCTGCAAGACGGACTCTGCTCTCTCTCCAACTTTAACTACATCCAAGAACATCCAAGAAATGCCGAAACCTGGATTTAAAAAATGCCACAACCCGGATTTAAAAAATGCCACCACTGTAAGAGGAAAATGAGCAGCACCGATACGCATAACATCTGTTTGCACTGCCTGGGGCCTGACCACAACGTGGACAATTGCAAACATTGCGGGAAGATGTCTCCCAGGGCCCGGAGGTCCAGATGGCACGCTTTGCAAGACTTCCTAACCGAAAATGCAAGTACCTCTGCTAATTTTCTACCTCCCTCGGCTCCTGCTCCAGCTCCAGCTCCTGCTCCTGCTGTTTCCTCGCTGCTGGCTCCGGCTCCAGATGTGCCCGCTGCAGCCTCCATCCCCTGCCGTGCAGCCGAGGGTTCTCTCTCTGCCCCCCTGATGTCTCCGAGGCCATCCGCGGCTGCGGTGGATTCCTCTGGCCTCTTCAACGCGGCGGGGGCGTCCAGCTCCGTTTTTGCCACCGCAAGAATCCATGCGGCCCTCCAAGATGGCGGCGGCCTGCAGTCCTCCACTCCTGCGTTGCAGTCCTCCAGCTCCGCCCACCCTAGGGGCGGGACCTAGCCCCGGAAGCATCAATGGAGCACAGCAGGGAGCGCGACCATCGGCGCCGACGCTCAAGCACCGCACGCAGGCCCTGCCCAGCAACCCAGGACATGCACATCGGCGCCGGGAGTTCCATTGGAGCCGAATCGCCCCCACGCCGGCCGCACAGAGGCAGATCGGGCAGATCCAAACATCGGAGGAGGAGCAGGGGCACAAGACATCAGGACTCTAGCGGTAGCGGCAGTAGTAGCGCTTCCAGCTACAGGAGGTGCAAGAGCAAGAGCTCAAAGCGCCACCACCGCTCCCCGCACCGCCAAAGCAGAGAAACCTCACACCGGAGACCTCGGAGTGCACACCGGAGGCTCTCTGACTCCTCCAGCCCTGCTCATAGCAGCAGAAGTAAGTCAAGCGGCAGATCAAGCTTCACCAGCATCATGAACTTGTTGTCCCAGCTTCTAAGACAGCCTTCCTCCCTGATCATCCCTCCACCTCCTGATCCTATGGCTCCCTCTGTGGTTAAACCGTTGGAGCTCCAGGAGGCAGATCCGGCTATCCTGGATATCAGGACTTCCACCCCAGAGAAGCGGTCAGACATTCGGTCCGCAATAGACCCCTCCCCGGACAGTACCGCTGAGGAGCATGACGTGGAGGAGGTGGTTGTGGGCTCTGCATCCAACGAGCACTCAACCTCGGACAACAGACGCACCATGGAGGTGGAGGACCCCCCTCCCCCCCCAGAGGACCTCACATATCCTAAATTCCTTAGCAAGCTTGCCTCAACCTTGTCCCTGAAGGGCACAGCTGACGACAGCGAACCGGTACCGGAGGTTCTGAAATACCTTGCTACCCCGAAACATACCTTTGCACTGCCTATACACCAGACATTGCGCGACAATTACTTGAGGCTCTGGCTGACCCCAGCTTCCAGCCGACCCTTTCCCAGGAGGCTGGAGTCAAAATATCAGGTACAACCTGTTCCCGGTTTCGCAACTCCCCAACTGCCTCACCAATCTATTGTGATATCTTCAGCCCTCAAATGCATAAAATCCTCGTGCACTCACGCCAACAGCCTGCCCGGTAGAGATCACAAACTCCTTGATGACATCGGGAAGAAAGTCTTCCAAGGAGCCATGCTCAACGCAAAGATTGCAGCACATCAGTTCCAGCAAGTCCTCTTCCAGGACGCATGCATGGCGGACTTCAAAGCCTCCATCGCTTCACTGCCAAAAGAATCTCAAGCTGCACCATCCAGAGCGCTCACGGATATGTCTGAATGCAGCAAACATATGGCCAGTGCAACCTTCGACGCTTTCGACACAGCACTGAGAATGGCTGGTACAGCGATCTCCGTGAGGCGGTGGGCATGGCTGAGGGCATCCAGATTGCGTGACGACACCCACGACAGGATCGCGGATGCAACCCTGCACGGGTGATTCCCTCTTCGGTGACAAAGTCAAAGACACGGTCAACGATATGAAAGACCATTATACTACTCTACAAACCCTAGCTGAGGACGGCTTCGAGTGCCACAGTGGCACTCTGAGAAGCAATTCCCAGAAGAAGCCATACTACAACTCCAACAAAAGGTACCCCTCCAATCGGAGATGGCAGAACAACAGATACAAGTATAACTCTTACCATGGCCCCCCACATCAGCGCAACTCCCAGAGGGACTGAAAACAGAAGAAGACCAACAACACACCTGCGAACAAAAGTTGGCCCTCCTTTTGACGGCGAGCCTCAGGCAACCACCCGCTTTGGGGGTCGCCTGACACATTTCCTCCGTGGTTGGCAGCAGATCTCTTCAGACTCCTGGGTTCTACGGATCATCCAAGAAGGCTACCGCCTGCGCTTTGCAGCACCACCAAGTCAACGCAATCATCCCGTCAGCGACACCCCCCCACACTTGCGCCTAACGATGGCTGCAGAGTTGCTAAGCCTGCTAGCCACCCGCGCCATAGAGGCGGTACCTCCTGGCGAAAGAAACTGTGGGTTCTACTCCAGATACTTCCTGATTCCCAAGAGGACGGGCGGCTTCTGCCCCATCCTGGACCTCCGCAAACTCAACAAGTTTATAGTCGAGGAGAAATTCAGGATGTACTCCCTCAACTCCATCCTCCCCCTGATCCAGACAGACGACTGGATGGTATCCCTGGATCTGCAGGATGCCTACACCCACATCAGCATCCACAAATCACACAGGAGGTACCTCCGCTTCCACGTATTGGGACAACACTACCAATACAAAGTCCTTCCCTTCGGACTGTCTCCTGCCCCACGAGTCTTCACGAAGTGTGTGGCCGTGGCAGCGGCACACCTCCGCAAGCAGAACGTTTCAATTTTTCCGTACCTGGACGACTGGCTCCTCACAGCCCCGTCGGTCCCGGAACTTCTGAAATCCTTGCGAAAAACCACGTCACTGATCACATCTCTGGGGTTCGTCATCAACTTCCACAAGTCGTATCTCACGCCCTCCCAGAGATTGGAGTTCATTGGAGCCATGATCGACACCAAGACCTCGAAAGCCTACCTTCCCAAACGCAGACTAACTGCCATCACCTCCCTGGCATCCAAGGCGACAGTGAAGGAGACCTCTTCAGCGAAGTCAGTACTATGTCTGCTGGGCCACATGTCCGCGACCACATCAGTCCTTCCCATGGCGAGGTTGAGGATGCGCCCGCTCCAGTGGCACCTACGTACGCACTGGAATCAACACTCGCAACCCCTCTCCAAGCGCATCCCAATGACCTCACAGATCAGAGCTCAGATTTGCTGGTGGACGCAGTCGAACAACCTCTCAGGGGGCAAGGACATCCACCCGCCCGAGCATCAAATGATCCTCACCACGGACGCATCCACCGCCGGCTGGGGTGCTCACCTTCGGCAGTTCAGCACCCAGGGAGCGTGGTCTCCACAGGAGAGGATCCTTCACATCAACCTGCTCGAGTTAAGAGCCATCAGATACGCTCTCAAAGCCTTCCTCCAACAAGTGCGCGGCAACACCATCCTCATTCAGACCGACAGCCAAGTCGCCATGTATTACATCAACAAACAGGGAGGTACGGCCTCGCGCTCCCTCTGCCGGGAAGCGCTACGAATATGGTCCCTGGCCTCAGAAAACAGATGCAGTTTACGAGCCTCCTATCTCCCGGGGGACCAGAACAGTTTGGTAGACAAGCTCAGCAGACAACTGCAACCTCACGAATGGTCCCTTCTTCCAGAGGTCGCCGATGGTCTCTTTCGGCAATGGGGAGCACCGAGCATCGACCTGTTTGCCACGGAACTGAATGCCAAGTGCCCTCTGTTCTGTTCCAGACACCCGTCAGCCAGGAGGTTGGCGGCGGATGCGTTCGACTTGTTCTGGGGGGAGTGGTCTCTCGTGTATGCCTTTCCGCCGACCCCCCTCATCCCAGCAATGCTTCAACGGATAATTCGCGACAAAGCCCGCGCCATCATAATTGTGCCCCACTGGCCACGCCAGATGTGGTTTGCTCTCCTCCTGCGCCTGGCATGCGGAGCCCCGATACACTTGCCACTCAGACAGGACCTCCTCTCGCAGAACGGGGGCACCACATGGCACCCCAATCTCAGAGCCCTAGCTCTCACTGCCTAGAGGTTGAACGGCTAAGTCTCTCTGCACTCCAGCTACCCTCAGAAGTACAGGATGTGGTTCTAGCTGCCAGGAGGCCTTCTACCCGAAAATCCTATGGGCTCAAATGGAAGAGATTCTGCATCTGGTGTGCAGCTCAAGGTCTCGAACCCATCACCTGCCCGCTGCCCAACGTCCTGCAGTATCTCAGCTCCTTATCCAACCTCGGCCTGAAGACACAGTCCATCCAGGTACATCTTTCGGCGATAGCAGCCTTCCATGCTCCGCCTGAAGGGGCCAACTCCATTGCGGCACTGCCCCTCACGGCACGCTTCATGAAAGTCCTAATGAACCTGAAGCCTCCGATTAAACACCCGGCCCCAACTTGGGACCTCAATACAGTCCTACAACGTCTGACACAGGAACCCTTCGAACCGCTCCAGTCAGCCGAGATGAAATTCGTCTCATGGAAAACACTTTTCCTGATAGCCATCGCATCGGCCAGGAGGATCAGTGAGCTGCAAGCACTGGTCTCGCATCCTCCTTATACACAGCTGCACCAGTCCCATGCATCCTTACGGACAAACCCCAGGTTCGTACCAAAAGTGCCTTCTGCTTTCCACGTCAACCAGTCCATTGAGCTTCCCTCGTTCTTTCCCGAACCACATGCGACAGACGAAGAATGACGCTTGCACACCCTGGACTGTCTACGAGCCCTCCGGATCTATCTGCACAGAACACAACCCATCCGGAAGGGCGAGCAACTGTTTGTGTCCTTCGACCCAAACAGGCCCGGAAGGCCTATCAACAAGAGAACACTCTCCCATTGGGTCACCGCCTGCGTTGCTTTCTGCCTTGACCCTTCAGGCACCCAGGAGCGTCCGAGTGTTGGCCTGCACCAGCTCAGAGCGCTCTCCACCTCAATTGCCAACCTTCGCGCTGTCCCTCTGAGCGATGTCTGCAAAGCTGCCACTTGCTCTTCTCCGCACACGTTCCAGAAGCACTACTGCCTTGACCTTAGGTCTCAGGAGGAAGGCGCCCTCGCCACGGCCGTCCTCTCCACCATAACAGACCGCCTGTCAGGGACATCCAAGAGACCCTAAGCATGTAGCTTTCTAAGAGACCCTAAGCATGTGCTAATATTAAGTCATGACCTGTATGCATTGTTGTTTTCACTGTTACTGCTCTGTTGCACCACTTCTTGCACTGTTTGCACAGTATTGCACGGTATTGCACTGTTTTGCACTGTATTGCACGTTTCATTTGAATTGCACATTGAAAAAAAAAAGAGGATTTTTTGTATATTAACAAGCTGCTCTTTGCCTGTCATTGTTCTTTGCCTGTCATTGAACCTCTTACGTTGCTGTTGAGTAAACGATTTACAGCTAACCTGGTCTCCTTCGGTCATTGTGCGCTGGTCTCCTCCACCACAGCAGACTGCTACAGCTAGGGAGACACCAGGTGTGGCTGACGCAATCCTGCTAGTCCATGGAGAAAACGGGGTTACTTACCTGTAACAGGAGTTCTCCGTGGACAGCAGGATAAGTCAGCCACACAATCCCACCCACCTCCCCTGGAGGAGCACAGCTCAGAGACCGCCCCCTAGCCGCAAACTCTAGCTAGGAACATACTGGCCGGGCTAGGGGGCGGGCCGGTAAGGTGGGCTACCTGGGCATGCTCAGAAAGGTTCACCTTTCTGAGCTCTAGAGAGAGCACTTCCGTACCTATGGCGCCGCCCGGAGGACGTCAGCCGGAGGTGTGGCTGACTTATCCTGCTGTCCACGGAGAACTCCTGTTACAGGTAAGTAACCCCGTTTTATCAGTGTCCCTGTTTAATGTACATTACCAAGTTTAAGTTACAATATAAACTATTTTGACTGAAATGATAAAGCAGTATAAAAAACCTGTTAATTTAGTGAGCTCAGCTGTTTTTAAGTTGATATACAGGCCACTTCCTACTAGCAGCACCACGCCATTGACTGTCACACAAAGCAGGACCCATTGCTACCAGCAGCAGTACCCCCCAAATGATCTCTTGTTAGGGGCAGCCAGGCAGTTTCTCCTGGGCAAGTTACTCTAGTCTTTAGGTGGAGGATGGATAGAACAGGATGTGGGGAACAGCTCCCTCTCCCCCTCCACATCTTTTTGTTTCGTTAAGAGGCGATGCATCGCTCCCGTCGCTCCATCTCTGGGGAACGCCTTTGTCTCTCTTGTGAGAGGCCCCTGTCTCCTTCACTCCTGCTGAACTCTGGTCTTGCCCCATCACTGAGCCCTGGGGCTGCCCTTCACAGGTCAGGGGAGAAGCACAATTCAGGAGACAAGCCTGTGCAGGAACAAAGGACATTTTCCTGCATCTGAAAGCGCTAATTAAAGGCCAGGATCAGTTCTGGTGCACAATAGAAGAGGAGGCTGTAGTGTGCAAATGAACGATACCATTGGAAAGGACAGAAAGAAATCTTAAGCCCTGCCTGACAGTGTCCACTAATCATTATTCAGCTGGGGACAATAGGACGCTGTCTTTGACTCCTCTGTGCATGAAGGAATGTATTAAAGTGAGAATTCATCTTGGTCCATCGCAGGGTGTACAACCCGGGCTAAATAAGATGCTTTACTTTTTCAGGAAAGGAATAACCTTAAGCCCTTAATGTGGATAACAGTTTAACCCTCTGTCGCCCCAGATACAGGCTTAGGGGAATGTTTACAAAAGTTTTTAGCATGATCGTCTTTTAGTCTGCGTCCTCCACCATGCTAAACATGCCGGTTAAGAGACAGAGAGTGGGTAGTGACATGGTGTGTGGCTGGGGCGGCCGTGCTACTCATGCTCAAGTGTTGCGCCTACGCTAGTGACATTATCGTACTTACCACTTGCTTTGCTAGTGCATTCTGAATGCACAGTTCGTACGCGAGCGTTAGGAAATATGAAGGGCAGCCAGGGGGCTGCTTGGATTTGGCCACCTTCGTGGGGGTGGGGGGTTGCATTGTGGTGTCCCCGTAGGGTTCTTCTTAGGTATTTCTAAGTATGTTGTTTGGTTGTGTTTAAAAATGTTTTCGGAAGTCGACAGGGACACTTTGGAATCTTTTAAATCTCTGCTCTTCACTTAAAGGCACCTATTTTTGGCTTTGTTGCAACCTCTCTATCAGCCATTTATGTAAATAAATATTTTGATAGTCCTGAGTCTATCCCCGTTCATGCTCATGCAATTTATGTTTACTTTATTTGATATGCCACCCATCAGTTAAATATCTCAGTGGTTTACAGAATAAAAATATCAAGATAGAGATGTTTCTGAATATTGGTAGCTGGTGATCATGATGTTGGATTGTTCTCCAAGCTTGATAGTTTGAATGCAGACATTTTGTCACCATTTGAGGAGACATCATCAGTGCAGGGTTCCAGATGGAATGTGCATGGATGCTTGCGTTTGTACTTATACTGGGGTTAGTGGTGACTCAGCACTTTGGTTCGTAGGGATTGATTGGTTGGTTTCCCTGAGTGTTGTTGGGGTTATGCCATGGTCTCTTAGTAGTCTTGCGGTCATTTCGGAGGCATTCTGGATATAAGGGAGGGTGAATCGTTGGATGCACTTGTGGTCTGGAGGTTCGGACTTTTTGGCTGCAGGCATTTGCGGATGAAGTTCCGTGGGTATCCGTTTCTTGTTAATGCCTTGTATAGGTGTTTCTCTTCTTCCACTTTAGCTTTTGTCATGTTGCAGTGGGATTCTACTTTTCTGAATAGCATTTTTATGCAAGCTTTGTTTGTGGCACTTTGGGTGGTTGCTGTAGAAGTTCAGGATTTGGTCCATGTGTGTTGTTTTCCTGTAGACTGATGTGTAGAATTCACTAGTTTTGGTTCTTGTGACATCAAGGAATGGAAGTTTGTTGTCATTGGCTGTTTCTATTGTGAACCGGATGTTCTCAAAGACGCTGTTGGGTAGTTAGAATATTTCTTTGATTTGGTTGTGTTTTATTATGACAAAGAAATTGTCGACGTACCGTATCCACAGTTTTGGGTTTATTTGTGGGAGTACGATGCTTTCGACTTCTTACATCACAATCTCAGCAACTAGTCCGGATATGGGGGATCCCATTGGTGATCCTTTCAGTTTTTCATAGATTTGTCCATTGAATTTGAAATAAGTTGATAGGCACAGCTCAAGGAATTCACATATGTTTTGTTTTGTGAGAAACCCTGTCCACGTTGTTTGGTCATTGAGTAGGTCTGTGACTATACTGACTGCCAGTTTTTGATTGATGGATGTAAATAGTGCTGTGACATTGAATGATGCCATCTCTTCATCTTCGTCAATCTGATGGTCAGAAACTGTTGGGCATTGTTTGTAGAGTGCTGTGTCAGGTGTTTGAGACATCTCCACATGTCTTTGGCTAGATTGTAAGTAAGTATGCCTGGGAGTGAGACTATCGGCCAGAGTGATGCACCTTCTTTGTGCACTTTTGGAAGTCCGTAGAACTGTGCCATGTTGGATTTGGTTGCTCTCATTTGTCAGCATTCTTCTCTTGTGATCTGGTTCGATTGTTCAAGTTTCATTAGGGTTTTGTTGATCCTGTTGGTGAGCATCACAGTTGGGTTGTTGTTGGGGGGCTGGTAAGTTGATGTGTCCTGTAGTAGTTGTTTTGCTTTCTGTATATACTCTGCCCCGTCCTCCTTTGTCGGCAGGGAGAATGACGATAGCATGGTTGGTTTTCAGGGATTGGAGCACTAATTTCTCTTGTTTAGAGAGTGCATTGAATTTTTGGTTTTGTTTCAAAGCTGGGACGATGGGTTGGTGTATTAGTTGTTGGGTATCCTCTCCAATGTGGTTTGATTTGAGTAGGTTTTCGAGGCTGGCAAAAAATTCTGTGTTGGTAGCATTGCTTACATTAAATTGTCCTTTTATAAGAACTTGCTTTTTGTGGCTTTTGAGTGGCCGGTTGGCTAGGTTTCTCATCCATTGTTCTTCATTGTTGTGGCGGTCGTTGTGGCTGAGTACAGATAGTTTTTTCAGTAGCGCCTGCATTTTCTCTCTCTTGTGTTTAGTGCTCTGCGCTCTCTAGCCGAGTCTAGGTTAAGGGTAAGTTGTGGTTGTATTGTTCTCGTGCATTCAGACCTCTATTCAGTCAGGTTGGTTTTGTATTTTCTGAGGAGGTTGTGGGCGTCTGATATCATCAGACAAATCATTTGTTGGCCATTTTGGTGTGCCGTAGAAACCAAATTGAAGAAACATTCCAACTTCTCAACAGTGTCTTTGAGGACATTCGGTTCACAATGGAAACAGCCAAGGACAACAGTCTCCCATTCATGGATGTCACAAGAACCAAAACTGATGACTTCCACACATCAGTCTATAGAAAAGCAACACACACGGATCAAATCCTGAACTTCTACAACAACCACCCGAAGTGCCACAAACAAAACTGCCTAAAGAATCCCACTGCAACATGACAGAAGCTAAAATGGAGTGGAGGAGTAGCCTAGTGGTTGGGGCAAGGTACTTCAGGCCGGAAGGTCGGGGGTTCAAATCCCACTAGAGGACAGCAACCTTGGGCCGGAAGGACTGGGGTTTCTAGTCCCACAGGTGCTCCTTGTGGTCTTGGGCAAGCCACTTTACCCTCCATAGCCCATGTTCCCTGTAAAATAGTTATCTCCAAGTTATAATGCCCTGTTCAATGTAATTTCAGTTTGTTCAATGTAAACCGCACTGATGCAGAATAGCGCAGTATATAAGAGAATGTTAATAATAAATAATAATAATAATAATAATAATAAAATGGAAGAAGAGAAACACTTATACAAAGCGTTAACAAGGAACGGATATCCACAGAACTTCATCCGCAGGTGCCTGCGGCCAAAAAGCCCAAACCTCCAGACCAAAAGTGTACCCTGACAATTCACTCTACATTACATCCAGAACATCTCCGAAATGACTGCGAAACTACTAAGAGACCATGACATTACAATAGCCCACAAACCAACCATGACTCTGAGAAGAATCCTATCAAAACCGAAAGGACAACCAGAGAAAGATCAAAGGACAAAAGTTGTGTACAAAATTCAATACAGTGACTGTGACAAGAACTACCTTGACCAAAACTATCATCAGACTACACGAACACCAACTAGCCAGCAAAAGACACGACCTACTCTCCCTGGTCTCAATCCATGAAGACGTGGAAGGACACAAATTCAACTGGAACACAACTAAAATCATAGCACGAGCACAAACCAAAAAAATTTCTGAAAGCCTGGTTTTTCACCACAAACTCGATAAACAGACATATCGACATAGATCCAATCTACCAATCCCTGTGGACCATAGAGCTGAGGCACCACCAACAAGGCCCAGAAACAGCAACCACACCCCAGCAACCCTCAGGGAAACCAACCAATCTATCCCTGTGGACCAAAGAGCTGAATCACCACCAACAAGGCCCAGAAACAGCAACCACATCCCAGCAACCATCAGGGAAACCAACCAATCAATCCCTGCGGACCAAAGAGCTGAGTCATCACCAACAAGGCTCAGAAATAGCAACCACACCTCAGTAACCCTCAGGGAAATGAACCAATCAATCCCTGCGAACCAAAGTGCTGAGTCACCACCAACCCCAATATAAGCACAAACGCAAGCATTCAGGCACATTACCATCTGGAACCCCGCACTGATTTGTCATTCAAATGGCAACGAAACGTCTGCAATCAAACTATCAATCTCAGAGAACAATCCAACATCAAACATCAAGATGCATAAGAAATTATGCAATAGTACAAATGCATTACATAAGATGATAAAAATAACATAGCAAATAAAGCATCTTATAAGCAGACATCAAAATAACCTAATCAAAATTATACGAAATAACAAAAAATTAAATCTGAACTGCTGAACACAATGTTTTAAGCAGAGGGCTTTGCTGGTAGTCCTGCTCCCCCTTCATAAGTTGCAAGGAATCATCTTAACCCTCTTTCACTCTTGTTCCATGAGTCCTTGTTTTGTGAAAAGAGGCTCAGCTCCTTTCTATTTATTCCCTGGACACAGTGGCAGAAGTTGTTGTCACCCTCTCATGGCAGCCTCCCATTGTCGTGCCCCCATCCCATGGCAACTCCCCATTGTATCGCCCTCCTTCTTAGCAAATGTGCTTTAATTTGTTTGCTGCAGTGCCTACGCTTTCGGCCCAGTGGGTGTTCTTCCTGGGCCGAAGTCTTGCAGTGCAGCTGTTATTGTGAGATTCAGTCCAAGCAATAATAGTCTCTGGGCCCGGAGCAGAGGCAGCGTGGCAAACAAGTTAAAGTCAGTTGCCACACCACTGTGTGGGTCCCTTCCTGCCCCCTTCCTTCCTTCCTGCATTGCAGGGGCTGCTTGGGCAGAATTTATGCCACTGCTTGGATGTATTTAAATCAGTCCTTTTCCTTCTTTTCTGCCAGGGCTACATGTTTCTTTTTTAAGTCTTCCCCTAGGCATGGAGGAATAGCCTGGTGACTAAGAGACTAGGGTTTTACTCCCACTGGCACACCTTGGGCAAGTCGCTTTATCCTCCATTGCCTTGGAAGAAAGGCCTGGCAATCTACTTTCAGCCACATCTTGCCAAGAAAACCAAGATTCAGCATTGACTCAATGACACACATTGCATTATCTTGCAAGTCTGTCTCCATTTGTGTTATGATGAAGACTTGGTCATTTTAGTAGCTGCCATTTGGTCCAGCTCCATCCGGTTTATTTATCCAGAGACTTACACCTCCTGGGTCCTGCTGGCCATTCCTTTTCCTATGCATTGAAACATAACGGAGTTACTTACCTGTAACAGGAGTTCTCCGTGGACAGCAGGATAAGTCAGCCACACTTGGTGACGTCATCCAACGGCGCCAAGACGGAAGTACTCTCCGTAGCTCAGAAGGGCTTTTCGCCCTTCTGAGCATGAGCCAACCGGCCCCACCCCCCTGCCCATCCCTAGCTAGCCAGTACGTCACAGGCTGAGCCTTTTGCTGCTAGGAGGTGGGCACCAGGACGGAGGCCGACCCCATCCCAGGAGAGGTGGGCGGGTATTTGTGGTTGACTTATCCTGTTGTCCAAGGAGAACTCCTGTTACAGGTAAGTAACTCTGTTTTCTCCTAGGACAAGCAGGATGAGTCAGCCACACTTGGTGCCTCCCAAGCTGCCATGTGCTGTGGTGGATGGGGGAAGGCCGAGACACTACTTCAGGGGTAGCATGTGCCCTTGTGGTACAGCATGTTGCAGCGAGAACATGAAGATCTGTAGTGGCGATGCACGCATGTGCAGCGTTGTGAGAGGGTGAAGTTACCAGGCGCCTTACGACAGATAGTCGCGATGCACAGATGTGCAGAGGGTGTAGTTGCAAGGCACACTTCGTCGCAGTGCACGCAAGTGCAGAGGGTTTTGTTGCAAGGCACACCTGTGCAGTAACAGAGATGTAGGCAGAGAGACATAGTCACATCGAGACGTAGGCACATCGAGCAGAGTTGCAAGGCTCACCTGTGCGATAACGGAGATGTAGGCACAGAGATGTAGGCACATCGAACAGTGCGGAAGTCACCGCAATGAAGTCACGGCATCAATATCGGTGACCACGAGAGTGGTACAAGTTGGAGCATTAATACATCACTAACAAGAGAGGCTTCTTTTTTTTTTTTTTTAATGTGTACACAACTCTGAAACTTGGTACTGGAGGGTGTTGTAAAACCGTTAGCGTAGCAGGATAACCGGGACCAGGAATTGTTGCTTGGCCTAATACAAGCATTGGGGAACTGAAGAATCCTATTCAAGACCCTGGTACTTACCTTTAAAGCCATCCACGGCATAACTGCTGAAACATTAGTCAATCTACTTCAGCCCACTCCGCCCAACAGATCCAGAAGATCCACAACAGCAAACACCCTAATTATACCAAATTCATCAACAAAATGCACATTAACAACATCCAACAGAGCATTCAGTTTTTATGCCCCCAAGTATTGGAATTCACTACCTCCAGAAATTCGAGCCATTACTGATCTCATGCAATTCAGGAGGGAACTCAAGCACCACTTATTTATACAATACTACAAGATAAATCATAATCCACCATAGCTGCACATAATGCCTACTTTTAATACCTATCCGTAGATTGATTACTGTTACATATGTAAATAACTGTTTTGCATGTCCCCTAAGTTATCCAAGTTGTATTTCCCTGTTCTATGTAAAAACCAATACTTGTTATTTATGGTTTCTTGTTCCATGTAAACCGCGCTGATACTAAAGAGTGTGGTATATAAGAAAAGAAAATAAATAAATAAAATAAGACATGACCTAGATTGGCCACTGTTGGAAACAGAATACTGGACTTGATGGGTCTCGTTCTGACGAGTATGGCATATCATGCGGTCTATGTTATCAATGTTGGGATAGCAAGGCAGCATCGGCTGTGCTACAAGAGTGGTATGAGTCCGCATTGTCCATAAGTTAGTTCCGGGCCCGGGCGACATGCGGAGGTGGCAGTCCAGACGGGCCTGGGCGGCATGCGGAGGTGGCAGTCCAGTTTATTGGGGCTGCCTGGACGACAAGAACTCATGACCTTATACTTCTCGTTCCGGCTACTGCGTGAGGTGCACACATTACCGCTGGTGTTCTTGAAACGATGTGTACCATTGCCCAGGTGATGTGATAGTCCCTGGGACGCAGGGGGAACCTCTGGGGATGCGTGCATCAACCCCTGGCATGGCTTGCGTCCTCGCTTGCATCTGGGCAGATGGAGATTTAGGCGGAGTCCCTAGAGGTGTAGTCTCCAGGGACTGGGTGGCCAGGCTTATGCACTGTTCAGTGTATGTCCTGGGCGTACGGTTGCACAGGGCCATGAAGCTTTCCAGAGCATCAAGTGAAATAATTTCCCTGCAGATCTACAGTCTCGAGGGGGCTCCCACTCGGTGTTGGGGGCTGCGTGCCAGAGGGGGCCATAGCAGCCATTCAGTCATGGTGCACTGGTAGGAAGAAGACCGCAGGGTCAGGTTGGGTCAAACCTGTCAACAGGGTCGGGCTCCTGGGGGAGAACCAGACTGGTACCGGACAGTAAGCATGATGAGCGGCATTGTCCACTTTAATAGTCGCACTTTCTGTTCTCCACATGGTGAGCAGATCTATTTGTGGCCAGTCCCCACTGATGGAGGATGCCTGAGGGTTCAGCTCCAACATGATTCCAAGGGGAAGGACTGCCCGGAGCATCCGTTCCCTTACTGTCCAGGACCTGGAGTGTATAGCCGCAAGCATTGCTGAACCGTGGTGATGCGTTAAATTTTTTTCCGATATTGTCCTCATTTAGGTCTTGAACCTGTGACCCGCTGGCAGGGACACCTGCCCTTGTGCAAGCTGAGTCAGAGTGCAACCCTTGAGTTGATCATAAGGTAGATCCAGACTGGGAATCCCGGGCTGGCTATGAGCCTGTCACTCTGCCTTCATGCATAAGGTTTGGTGCCACAGAGCTTACTGGAGCAGGGTGCTCTCTGCATGAAGGAGAAGGTGACCCATGCCATGGAAATGATGATGATGGCAGTTACGGAGGGACTGCCTGGGTCTTGAGGAGGTTCACAAGACAGCTCAAGGGTAACAGGCAGGCATGGTTTGCTGGATCACAGCATGGGGCTACAGAGATAGGAAGGCAGAGGTGGGCAGTGGCGGCTCATTGACAAGGTGTGAGAAGCCCAATGTCCTTTCCACAGAAGTGAGCTGCCACCATATGGCTTTTGAGGGCACAGCATGGGCCTATCCGCCCAGATGGAGTCTGGAAAGGGAGATTTTTCCCCTGCTGGTTAGTAAGGTATGATGGGAGGGGTATGTGGTTGCATGCCTGAGCCAAGGCTGTTCCTTGGCAGGAGTGGCTGTGCTGTTGCCGAGAAGTGGAGGGGTAGCTTACCTTAGAGGCCCGTTTTTTTCTTGGTTGGTTGGGAGTGCCCAGAGACCCATGCGTGGCCCATGTCCCTTGCATATGGACTGTGCCCTGACCATTAGGTGACACCTTAGATGCAGGATCTACAATGTGCATCATGCGGACATTCCAGGGCTGCCAGATCAAGTTGATGCTGTTTACTGGTTCTTAAGGTTGGGCAATGGGGTTCCTCCTCTGGATGTCCCTGTGGGAACAGTAGGCCATGAGGTATCCCCTTGTGAATGGCATCCGTCGCACTCCCAGATGCGGGCTTCTTAAACTCCCTGGCTGAAAGTAGGGACATGCACTGCAGGATCCACAGCTGGGATTTGAACTTGTGACCTTCTGTTCGAAGGCACATTAACTATTTATACTTCACCACACCGTTGCCACTACAACCGGTGTTGGCTTGTCAGGGCTTCCTTTGGGGCCCCGAGGAGAGCATCTCATCCACGTCTGGTTGACTGCCAAGTCTTCCATTGTAGTCCATTGTGTAGAGGCTACAAGGGGTGCAGTTCACCCAAGTGTCTTTGGACAGAGTGGCCTGTGCATTCTTGCTACCGACTTGAAGCCTCCCGTCTTCTCTGGATTGTGATCTTTCATGCAGGCTCTGACATGATGTGTACAATATCACCTATACGGGGTCTGACCTGTGGTACCGTGGCCTTTGATCGTCGAGGCTGCGATCCACTTTGTGTTAGTGTGTGGAGATCCACGCCTGTGACTGGATGAAGAGCCCTTGAGCCTTTCTTTGGAGGCAGTAGGTGGTCAGGTGAATGTGTGACCTGAGGGAGGCACTGGGAGAGCTACTGACGTGCTGTGATGTAGGGTCCTCCGGTGGTTGCTTTGTGCCGGGGCACTTCCTCGAGGCTGGCCGGTCCGGAGGGGAACTGTACGCGGTAGCAGGAAGTGGCGTGGAAGCTCAGAGGTTCCAAGCGTTGGGCAGTTGCAGGCTGTACTGTAGTAAGGAGAAAACCTTTCACTGGCTTCATTTCTCACTGACGGAGCTGGTCTCAATCTGTGACCTTGGAGATACAGGACAAGCGTCTTGCCACCATGTCCTCATGGGGGGACAGCCAAGGGGTACAAGGAGAAATCTGAACCCTGCCTTCCCTGATACTAAAAGGAGGGTTAATGACGTCCAAGGTCACACGGAGCTCCAGTGGGGATTGAACCCTTGATCTTCTGGGTACTAGGCAGTTGCACTAACCACCAGGCTACTCCTCCACTCCTGTCTTGTGGGAATTGAACCCTGGTCTCTGCATTCCCAAGCCAGTGTTCTTAACCATTAGGCTACTCCTCCACTTAGGCTAGTCTATAGGGACCTTAGAAGGAGCCACAGGGCAGCTATCCGTGCGGTGTATCATGAGTTGGATGCAGACCTCACTTCCCTCCAGCCTCGCCTGCACCATGGCTCGGCCGAGGCCTGGGGTGATGACGCAAATATGTGGAGGCCTGACCCAGAACACTGTTGCCTCTGACTGACTTGGTGTTCGTTGATGGCAGCGAGCTGCCCCCTTTAGCCTTGACCATGTCTTCAGCCCCGCTTCAGTAGGTTAATTCTCCGTTCCTGTTGAGTCACGGGTTCAGGGAGCGCCCCCTTTATGACTGCTTGTTGAGATTTCTTCTTGGGCATTCAAGGGCCCTGGCAAGGAGCATTGTGAAGCCGCAGCAATATAAGGACATGGTCTGCAGGGGCCACAGCTGGGACTTGAACCTGAGACCTTCTGCCCCAGAACACACTGCACCAACCGTTGCCACTGATGCGGTATCTGCTGTGGGGGGCACGAGCGGGATGCCGGGGGGGGCAATGTCTGAGGACTTGAACCCAAGACCACTGCTTGGACCGTCATTGTACAAACCAGGATGAACCTGTGCCCTTCCACACATGTGCATACCAACCATGTGTGAAGTCTCGCAGTGCTGCCATAGGCTGTGATGCAACTTGGCTCATTGAAGAAATCCTTTAAGTTCAGCCCTGTACAGCAGCAAGTAGAATTCTGGTAGCCTGCAGCGCACATGCAGTCTCCAGGCCGGGAATGGCCGCACGGTCAACCGACAATGACTGGGCAAGTCGCAAAGCGGTTGGTTCACAGGATGCAGGTCAGGACCGGCACATGCACAAGGTGTATCGGCACCGAGGCCCGAAAGGATGCTGCGCCGAGCCCCAGAGCGATGACGCTTAGGAGGGGGAGTGGCAGCAGAGCGAAAGCAGCCAGCATAAATATGCAGCCAAAGTTGGTTTAAGTAAAAATCTTAAAAAGAACTGCCGCGGACACAGTCACAGAATGCCCCATCTGCTGCTGCCGTTTATGCTGCTGCGCCGGCGTCCAGCGTTGGCGCGGTCCTAGGTGACGCCTCCTCGTCGGACGGGACCGTCGGTGCTGGTGGAGGGAGTGTCATCTGTGTGATCAGCTGCTCCTTCTCTGCTTGCAGCGGCGCCGACCAATGGCGCTGCAGGGGGAGGAGCCAGGAGCCGTGATGTCATCGGGCAATTCTCTGATTGGATTGGCACTGGCCAATGGCGCTGAAGGGGGAGGAGCCGGGAGCTGTGATATCATTGGGCAAGATGGCCGCCGCCATGACTCGTCGTGACTTGTGGCTGGTCAGATCAGAGCTGCTGGGGCTGTGGAGCAGGCAAACGGAAGGTTAGACCTCTGCGGCCGGGGATGGAGGCCCTGGGGTGCATCCTGTGCCGAGTGAGTCCTAAGCAGCTTCTTCGTGATCAGCTCAGGCATATCCAGGGCAGAAGGCCCAGGTGGGGGTGACATATGCGGCATGGCCGGGAATGGAGGCATCAGAGGTGCATCCCGTGCGGCAGCGGCTGCAGCAGCAGCAGTTTCGCAACCCACTTAAAGCCCACTAGCTTCATATCTCACAGTTGGAGGGAGGTCCTGAACATCAAGCCTTAGAGTCACAAGGCAAGCATCTTGCTGCTGAGCCATCATGCTGCAAGCGCATGGCCGGCAGGCACAGGGAATCCTAGCCATCTCTCCTTGGATGGCACTGGAAGAGATCTGAAAGAGGAGGAATCAGAAATAGCGTTAAAACCCTTAAACGGCAAGTAAGGAGGAAGGATTCCTCCCCAGAATAGTGTGTTTGCGGATTTTCAGCTGGAGAGTAGAGAGGTCCGTCTTGCTGGCAAGGCGGAAGAACTGAAACTGGCTAGCTAGGGACGGTTAGGGGGGTGGGGCCAGTTGGCTCATGCTCAGAAGGGCGAAAAGCCCTTCTGAGCTATGGAGAGTACTTCTGTCTCGGCGCCGTCGGATGACGTCACCAAGTGTGGCTGACTCATCCTGCTTGTCCTAGGAGAACGCTGGCTCTTGTCATTAGCTTGTCCTTATTTCTGGCCATCTTTAGATCATCAGACGATCACTCCCAGATCCTGGTCTTTTTTCATGATCAGAGGTATTTCACCCTCTATACTGTACTGCTCCCTTGGGTTTTTGCAGTCCAAATGTCCACTGTACCTGAATGTAAATCATGAACTTAGCTGGCTTGTATAGTTATGAACTGTTTCATCCGTTCATGAAACAGGGTCTGATAAACCCCTCCCATGAGCGAATGCCCATATTGTACATTACGTTTGTGATACAGTAAACCCCTCTCCTGGATGAATATGCAGAATATAGGTGGGGTCTGTGATTGGATAAACCCATCCCATGGGTAAATGCACAGATTGTGGACAGGCTTGCAATATGACACACATTTCTCACAGATATACACTCAGATTATGTAAGTGGTATGTGATCTGGGTCACTGGGAGTTAGCATTGACTCAAACGACACACATTTTATTATATTGTGTGATCTAGTAAATCTCTTCTACGAGTAAGTACCCAGATTGTGGATGGGGTCTATGATCCGATTAGCCTTTCCTGGGTAAATGTTCAGATTTAGGGATAGGGTCTCTGATCTGATAAACATCTCCAATAAGTATGTACTAGGGATGTGATTTCATTTTGAAATGAAAGTGGCATGTGCTCTGTTGCGCAATCGGGCGCAACCACATAATTCTTTATTCTCCCCCTCTCCGCATTACCTCCACATGCATTATCGATTGTGTATCATTGTCTTATGTTTGTCCTGTCATGTTTTGTAACCTCTCCTGTCTACACCTATCCTGGTATCCCTTTCTCTCCTGCTATTGTGTTTTTCTCGGGTACTGTCTGGTTATGCCTGGCTTTTATCCTTTGCTGTCCTGTCTAAATATTGTAATTTATTTTCTTTTTTGTGGCCAGTGGCCGTCTACTCTATTTGTGAATTGTAAACTGCCTTGATTGCTTGCTTGAAAGGCGGTATATCAAATGCAATAAACAAACATAAACATAAACATGATACAAAGACAAAAAAATGATTAAAAGAAAAAGAGAAACCTAACAAATTGAAATTTTTGTGCTTTGCTCATCCCTAGTAAATACTCTGATGATGGGTGGTGTCTATGATATAGTACATCCTTTCCATGAATATCTACATTATGGATGGGGTCTGTGATCTGATCACCCCCTCCCATAGCTAAATATTCTGAATATAGACAAGATCTGGCATCCAAAAATCTTTTCCCATGCTGGCAGCTATTGTGATGTGCACAAGCAAAAGCTTTTCAGTTCTTTTTCGGATTTTTTAGACTTTTTCGTGATTTTCAGGCATTTCTTTTTGTTTGTAATGGACATGGGGCCCGGTATTGAATTATGCCAGCTATGCGGCCTCAGCATTGAATGTCCAGGTTTGCCACACAGCCTCCCAGATGCAATAGATTTTTATTTATTTAACAGTTTTTTTATACCGCTTTATCATTTTAGTCGAAGCAGTTTACATTGTAACTTAAACTTGGTAATGTACATTAAACGTGGACATTGATAACTTGGATTCTTCAGAGGCAATGGAGGGTTAAGTGACTTGCCCAAGGCTACGAGGAGTGCTAGTGGGAATTGAAACCTGGTTTCTGGGCTCCCTAGCCAGTGCTCTAACCTTAGGCTACTCCTCCACTCCTAGCCAGCATGATTTTGCATGTTTCCCGGTTAGCTTCTGCGGCTAAAAGATAGGCAAGCTTTTGCTTCGCCTATCTTTTAGCCGCAGGTTGCTAACTGGACAGTGTGCAATATCGCCGCTGCCTGGTTATCTACTGTCGCCGCTTTCGCTTCTCCCCGGAATGCCCGCGACACGTCCCGATGCAAAGCAGTTTGTATCGGGGCGCGTAAGGGAGAAAATTGGGGATATTCAGCGGCACTAACCATGTTGCTGGTTAGAGGACTGTAAACCGTGTAAATGCTTTTCGAATATCCGGCCTATCAGTTTTAATAATAACTGTTTAACATGCATTATGTTTTTAATATGTGCAAATTGAAAGTACGTATGCTAATTCATTGGTTAATGTACATTAAATTGATTTGGCGTGCACTACATTGACGGAGTGGTAATCAATCATACGCCCTTTGCTTACGCATAGTGGGCATAGTTTTCAAGAGGCGGTGCTCTCTTTGGGCTCTAACATCCAAGAAGGCAGACTTAGCTGATGGGTCATCTTTCTTACAATTTTGGCCCTGAAATCTCTCAAGGGTCAGGTACCGGGGGTGTGTCCAAGATATGTCCTTAGCAGCACACCCTCATGTCTCCCACTTCCTTATGAGTGTGAAACACATCTGTTTGGCCTTGCTGTCAGTGGCTTTGCCTTCTTGCTGTGGAACGTGCAAGTCCCTTACAGACTGGGCCCCTTTCTTCGGCCTAGGGTCTGGCTGTTTACCGCTTGCTTGTAAGCTCTGTCCGCCTGTATATAACATGTTTTATTATTTTTCTTATCATTGTTTGTTAGAATGCCTTTTCAGTATTTTTGTTTGTGATTTTCTTCAGCACTCCCTCTCTGTTTTCAGCTCTGTCTCTGTCTCCTCTTCCTTATTATCCCGCCCTCCTTTCCCGCTGCCCACCTGCCCACTTGCTTATAGTCTCTTATAGCTGCCCCTTGCTCATTACCCCGATCACGCACAGGTGCACCTTATCCCCTGAAATCTCCACCACCTGTCCTTCTACTTCCTCTGACTTCTGTTCTCCCCTCCATCTCTCTCTTTATGGCTCCTCAACACTTTCTCTTCCCATTGCTCATACTCCCTAATTGTCTCCCCTCCTACCAACACCTTCAAGCCCCTCCCCCTTATCTCCCCCTTATCTCCCCTTTGCCATCCTCACTTCCCCCACCATCTTGTCCTCTACCCTATCAGTAGCTCTTGAGCTTCACCACTTTCTCCCTCTCATTCAGCCATCTCCTCTCCCTCTGAAACAGCTTCACCCTCGTTACCACCAGGCTGTCTCCTCTCTGCCCCACACTCTTCTACTCCTTCTCCTTCTCTCTTCCAGAGATATCAATCCCAACTCTGGCCACCCTAGACTTCTGTCACACTCCAAGACCAGATCCTCACACTACAGCTCAAAGTTTAGTCACATCCCTCTCCTTTCCCCCTCCTCTCTCCCTTTCTCATGTGCCTTGTGGAACTCACACTCCATCTCAAATAAACTTGCCTTTACTCATTATCTCTTTATCTCTAATGCTCTACACCTCCTTGCTCTAACTGAGAACTGGCTCCTCTCAAAGGTCTCAGCTTCAGTCGCTGCTCTTTGTCATGGTGGCTATTAGTTCTCCCACCCGCCTCATCCCACTGGCCGTGGTGGTGGTGGGCGTCTACTCTCTTCTTTCTGTCAATTTCAACCCCTTCTGCCTCAGTCTCACTTCTTTGCCTCCTTTGAAGTCCACTCCATCTGGCTTTTTACTCCACTACCTCTCTGATTAGCTGACGCCCTGACAAGTCCACCTCTACCTTTCTCTTTGACTTTGACTCATGGCTTTCCTTCTTTCTGGATTCATCTTCCCCCTCCCTTATTCTCAGGGATTTTAACATTCATGTTGATAACCCCTCTGAACCTTATGCTTTAAAGCTCCTCTCCCTTACCTTATCATTCAACCTCCAGCTTTGCTCTACTGCCCCTACTCACCAGCAAGGTCACTGCCTCAACCTTGTATTCTTCTCTAATTGCTTACCTCAAACTTCTGTACCTCACTTCTTCCCTTATCGGATTATTACCTGCTAAGCTTCACTCTTCATCATTCACCACCTCAACCTCACCCTGTCTCCTCCAACCTCTTTAGAAATCTTCATGCTATTGACCCATTGGCTCTTTCCTCCACTGTCTCATCACCTCTTTCTTCCACTATGTCATCTGAGTCTGAGGCAGTAACTTCCTATAACACTGCACTTTCCTCTGCTCTGGATGCTCTTGCTCTGCCCATGCCATGTCCTGTGAGACATACTGTACCTCAGCCCTGGCTGTCTTCCACTACCCGCTATCTTTGTTCCTGCACCCGCTCAGCTGAGCGTGCTTGACTCAAATCCCACACCCTTGCGGACTTTCTATACTTCAAATTCATGCTTGTCTCATCTGGTCAACCATAGCACTTGCCAAACAAGACTATTATGTCCATTTGACTAACTCTCCTGCCTCTGACCCTCACCGTCTCTTACAGCTCTCAACTCTCTTCTCAAAGTGCCTCCGCCTCCGACCCTTCCCTCCCTTTCTGCCAAAACCCTGTCTGACTACTTCCATGACAAAATCCATAAGATCACGCACCAATTCCCCACAAAGTCAGCTACTTCCCCTCCTCTCCCTCTTCACTCCCAATTCCACCCCCCCCCCCTGCTACCCTTTCTTCCTTTTCTATGATCTCTGAGGAGGAAACCACACACCTTCTTTCTTAATCCAAACTCACTACCTGCTCTTCTGAGCTTATTCCCACCCGTCTCCTTAGCTCCATCTCTCATATTCTCAACCTATCGCTGTCCACTGCAACGTTCCCTGCAGCCTTCAAGCTTGCTGTGGTCACTCTTCTCCTCAAGAAACCCTCACTAGACCCTACCTGTCCTTCTCACTATCGACCCCTCTCCCTCCTTCCCTTCATTTATAAACTACTGGAATGTGCAGTTCACTGCCGTTGCCTCGATTTTCTCTCCTCTCAAGCACTTCTGGATCCTTTACAATCTAGCTTTTGTCCTTTACATTCTACCAAAATGGCTCTTGCCAAAGTCTCCAGTGACCTCTTTCTGGCAAGTTACAAGGGCCTTTACTCATTCCTCATCCTTCTTGACCTTTCTGCTGCTTTTGACACTTTTGACCACAACCTTCTCCCTGATACCCTGTCCTCGCTTGGTTTTAAGGGCTCTGTGCTATCCTGGTTCTCTTCTTATTTTTCACATCGCTCTTTCAGTGTTTGTTCTGGTGGATCCTCCTCTACTGCTATCCCACTCTCAGTTTGTGTACCCCAAGGATCTGTCTTGGGTCTGGCTCCTTTTCTCTCTCTATACCCAGTCCCTTGGTGCGCTCATCTCTTCCCATGGCTTTCAGTACCATCTTTACACTGATGATTCCCAGATCTACCTCTCTACACCTGAAATCTCTCTGGCAAACTAGGCCAGGATCTCTGCCTGCCTTTTTGACATTACTGCTTGGATGTCTCACTGCCACTTGACATTGAACATGGCCAAAACAGAGCTTCTTATTTTTCCCCCTAAACCCTCCTCTCCCCTTCCTCCTTTCTCGCTCTCTTTGAATAACTCTCTACTACTCCCTGCCTCCTCAGCTCTCAACCTTGGGGTTGTCTTTGATGTCTCTCTCTCCTTCTCCACACACATCCAACTGATAGCTAAAACCTGCTGTCTCTTTCTTTACAACATTAAAAAAAATTTGCCCACTCCTTTCTGAACACACTACAAAGACACTTATTCACTCCTTAGTCACCTCACATCTAGACTATTGTAACCTCCTCCTTGCTGCTCTCCATCTGAATCATCTCTCTCCCCTTCAATCTGTTCAACACTCTGCTGCACGGCTAATCTTCTTCCAGCCTCATCATGCTCATATTACCCCTCTTCTCAAATCACTTCATTCTCCCTCTATCTGTTTCCACATCCAGTTCAAACTTCTCCTGCTGACCTATAAGTGCATTCACTCTGCAGCTCCTCCCTACCTTTCTTCTTTTCTCTTTCCCTATACCTCTCCTCGGGAACTCCGCTCTTCTGGCAAATCGCTTCTATCTGTGCCCTTCTCTTCTATTGCTAACTCCAGACTTTGTTCCTTTCACCTTGCTGCTCCTTATGCCTGGAACAAACTACCTGAGTCTGTTCATCAGGCGCCTTCTCTGACCCGTTTCAAATCCAGGCTGAAAACCGCTGCTTTCGGATCTTGACTCACCTAATCTCCTTTATGTTTCCTTTCCATTCCCCCTAGATGTATCCTATGTTTACAGCTACTGCGTTGTCCGTCTTGACTAGATTGTAAGCTCTGATGAGCAGGGACTATCTTTCACATGTGTCTATTCAGCACTACGTACGTCTTGTAGTGCTATACAAATGTTCAGTAGTAGTAGTAGTCAGTGGTTCCCCAGTGGAATCTCTCTGTGGTTCTGAAGGGCCCCCCATTTGAGCCCATTTGCAAGACCTCTCTCAAAGATTTGACCCTTAAGGTGGTCTTTCTGGTGGCGATTGTGCATACCAGATGGGTATCAGAACTGCAGGCCTTGTCCTGCAGGGAGACCTTTTTGGGTCATTTTAATGACTTCAGTCTCCTTAAAATTGTGCCGTCCTTTCCCCTAAAGGTTCTGTCCCCTTTTCATTTCAGTCATATCGTAATGTTGCCCTCCATCTTGGAGGAAGACCTTCAGGTGACCTCTCTATGAGTTTGCTGAACATGAGGAGGGCAATCAATACTTGAAGATCACTAACTCCTTTTGTTGGTCAGTCTATCTCTTCATCCTCTTCAGTGATCTGCGGAAAGGACAGGCAGCAGCCAAGTTCTTGATTGCCCACTGGATTAAGGAGCCTATATGTTCATCATACCTTCTTGCTGGGAAACATATGTTGGAGGGAGTCAGGACACAGGCCTCTTCCTGAGTGGAGACCACATTGTTGCCTCTGAATGACATCTGTAAGATGGCTACTTGGTCATCTCTGAGCACTTTTATGAAACACAACACGTTGCATGTGGGAGCTGGTAGAGATGACGCCATTGACAGAGCATCTCCTCCCATACTGAATCCTGACCGCTTGGGTCCCACTCATCTGGACTGCTCTAGCAGGATAATAAAGAAGAAGAAATTTATATACCTGCTAGTTTTCTTTCCTTGTATTCTGCTAGACCCAGGCCAGGACCTGCCCTAGAAGACTTCTCATACAGGTCTGAGAGCCTCACTTCCTCTTGTTGCATTGTCAGGTTCAGTGTCTGACACAGAGCTAATTATGGTAAAAGAGCCAACTAGTTTGTCCAAATACTTATTTCAGTTTGAGTGGTTATTAACCTTCATAGTTTCAGAGATTTTTCTGAGTTTTTCAGTCTTGCTTACTGCTTGGGAAGTATTTATTTATTTATTTTATATTCTCTTATATACCACGCTATTCTGCATCAGTGCGGTTTATATTGAACAAACTGAAATTACATTGAACAGGGTATTATAACTTGGAGATAACTATTTTACAGGGAACATGGGCTATGGAGGGTTAAGTGGCTTGCCCAAGACCACAAGGAGCACCTGTGGGACTAGAAACCCCAGTCCTTCCGGCCCAAGGTTGCTGTCCTCTAGTAGGATTTGAACCCCCGACCTTCTGGCCTGAAGTACCTTGCCCCAACCACTAGGCCACTCCTCCACTCCAAGTATCACACAAGTTTCTCTCAGTGCTGCCCCAGTAGATATACCAAGTGATGACATCACTGAAAGTTGCTCTGGTCTGCCTCCACCTGCTGGCTGGGGAGCATATCCGACTTGTTGAGTGGTCTAGCAGGATTCAAGGAAAGAAAATTATCAGGTATGCAAATTTCTCCATTTTGGGGACTTCACCTAATAAAAATATTCTGTTTAAATAATCCCCTGGAGTGGAGTGAGAGTCCTTTGGTGTTTTGGAATTGTCCTGTGAGTGAGCCATTGAGGGCTTTGGGGCATCATCCCCATTGTACCTGCCCACCAGAACCTCTTTATTTTGCATTTATACCCATGAGGTGTAGCCTCTGAGACAAACCCTCACCTTATTGAGAGAGGGATTCCACTTGTGATGGTTTCATACTGTCCAGTCCGTTCCCTTTGATCCATACACGGAAACAGATTATGCCTCCCCCACCAATCTGAGCCAGGTGTGAGGCTACAAGGCACTCCACCTTCTTCTTTCCTGTCCCGTCACTGGGAAACGCCCTACCTGCCAACCTCCATCTACAGTCCTCCCTCAGCTGTTTCAAGACAGATTTGAAAACGCACCTCTTACGTCAAGTATTTGATCTTCAAGAATAAGCAATCACTGATTGGGGCAGAGTCGTGCGTTGACCCCACCTGGAAGTCCCCGTGAGTTTGTCTGCCTTCTCGAGTGAGTGTTCTTTCCTCTGGTGCCTGAATCTGCTACCTACACTGTCCTATCGTTTGATGGGGTTCCTCTTTTCTCTTCTTTGTCCTTTTTGATATTATATTTGTAAACCGTCTTTTATACTTGGCAAAAGGCGGTATAGTAAGCTAAATAAAGCATAAACCATTGTAGAATATCAGACTTCATATGTGTGCAAATATCACTGAATTATGCTTTTACACCACATTCATTTTCCATATAGGAAATAAAGTTATTAGAGGCAAATTCCAACAAGAGCTTTGGCGCCTCTCTGCTCCGCCTCAGAATGGGAGCCTGTGATACCCCTTCCCCAGCCTCTGCTTTTGCCATCAGGCCCTTGGCTGTTTCCTCATATTGATTTGACTTTGCTGTTTGTTTTCTTCTCCTAGGCCAAGGTGATCCACTTCTTTTGTGCCATTTCCTGTTCATTTTTACAAATTCACGCTCAGCTGTCCAGAAAGGCTTTTCTGAAAGGCCAAGGCTGGCAGGGAAACAGGGCTGCCAGCCGAGGGTCTGATCGGAGCCCCTTACAATCTGCCTTTGTCCTGGCCTCAGAATGTGTTCCTTTGCAAGCCAGTATAATCTTGCGCGATTATCGTTTCTCATTCTCCAGTTAATTAGGACTAATGCTTGTCTGAACAAATCCACATATGGACCAGTGCAGGAGCTCGGAATACATTGCTGAAAAGTGGAAAAGGAGAAATCCTGGGACTGAGGGGTAGGGAGGGAGTACGTGCATTTCAACATAAAGGTGACTTTTTCTCTGCTGGGAGAGCTTGGCGCATGGCCAAGGCTGTCATGGTGCTGGCGTGCAAGCATTAACGGACAATTGCCACTTTTCTGCGGCAGTATAATTGCAGGAATATTGCTTGGATGCTTTTCTTCTCTGGGGCTTAGTCAGTCACATCCAAAGACGCTGTCTGGGGGAGAGCCTGAGTGTTGTGACAGGCTAGCTTGAAAACGTGAGTGACAGAGGGGCATTTTGACACCTTGACTTCAGCTACTTACTGGAAATGTAAATATATTCATTTCTATCCAATTTAGATAAACCAGGCCTTCTAATGGAGAATAAATAGTTGGTTTCTTAATGGCTGAGGCCTGCGCTGCTGGTCAGATCCTGCTGAGGTTTGTGCTGTGTGACATGCATCCTGTTTCCGTGCTGTTTGCCTCTTTTCGGCCTTCATTTCCAAGAGAAGCACAGATACGTATTTCTGCCCTCCCAGTCAAGTCCTCCAAGGCTGATACGAATTTTGCCAAAAACGATTTTGAAAAACGACAGTATTTGATATTGCTGGGCTTATCCGTTTCATCTTCAGTTCATGGTGGCCCTGGGAGCTTATCTGAGGTCTGGTGTGCATTGTGCAGGGACTTACTGCTGCACTTGACATTGGAGTCTAAGCAAGAGGCTTTTAATCCCCGCTGCTGTCAGTAGAAAAACCAAACGCGGACCGAGAGAGTTGGAGGATGATGGTTATCATTCCTCTCCCTTTAGTGACTGTTGGGGTCTTTGCTTCTTCGCCCTTGACTGGGGCCCTATGTGCTCCTGTGTTGAATTGTTGTTGTCTCAGGTAGTTCCGAGCAGTGGGCCTTGTGTTTGTTGCATTGTGCTGCCTTTCCTTTACTAAGGCATGATAGATTGGGGGCTTGGGATTTAAGATGCTGAGGAGGAGGTGTGAGATGAGTCATATCATGGGGGGAGAGGCTGTTTGAGTGAGGTGACTGGCTTCTCTCTTGCTGATCTGGTATTTACTGCCTGTGCTAGGGAACTGGATGCTATTGGTTGGGGTGGGAGGGTGGACAGAAGGGAAGTCAGGGGAGAGGAAATAGGAACTGGGCTTCTCTGACTAGGGAGGGTTGGTTTAAGAGGCTTTGGTAAGACTCCTGCTGCTACTACTAAACATTTGTATAGCGCTATGAGACATACGCAAGGCTGCACAGACACATGTAAGAGACGGTCCCTGCTCATCAGAGCTTACAATCTAGTCAAGACAGACAACAGAGTAGCTGTAGACATGGGATAATCTAGGGGGAAATGGTAGGGAAACACAAAGGAGCCCAGATCTGAAAAGTGGCAGCGAAGAGGTGAGTTTTCAGCCTGGATATATAAAGGGTCAGAGAAGGCGCCTGATGTACAGACTCAGGTAGTTTGTTCCAGGCATAAAGAGCAGCAAGGTGAAAGGAGCAAAGTCTGGAGTTAGCAACAGAAGAGAAGGGCACAGATAGAAGCAATTTGCCAGGAGCATTCTCAACAAGGGGTGTAGGGAGAGATAAGAGAGGAAAGGTAGTGAGGAGCTGCAGAGTGAATGCACTTATAGGTCAGCAGGAGAAGTTTGAACTGGATAGGGAGCCAATGAAGTGAGAAGAGAGGTGATATGGGTATGGTGAGACTGGCGAAAGATTAGCCACACAGCAGAGTGTTAAACAGATTGAAGAAGAGAGGAATGAAAGAGTGGTTGGTGCAGAGTATGGGGGTGTTAGGTGGTCTTGATCGGGGTGTGAGACTGGTAATGTGTGAGTGGGAGAGGTTGCCTATTGATGATGCGGGTGGAGATGCTGAGTTTGGCTTGGGAAGCTAGACTGCCACAGGGTGATGTGCTTATGGTGCAGGAGACTCACCTCCGACAAGATCATCAGAAGTGGTTGTATTGCCAGGGCTACACCATCTGGGTGGGGGCATGGGATGTTTCTGCATGCAAGTACTGAAGTGTTGCAATTTTATTTGCTACTTGTAGAAGCCCTGAGATCCTTGGAGTGAGGAGAGATACCTCAGGCTGTTGGGTGTTCATTAAAGTAAGCATTTGGGGGGGATCTTGTATACCTGTGTGAGCATTTATGCCTTTAACAAAAAACACAGGCCCTTTTTTGATGGGCTTAAACTCCCTCAAAGATCCCCTGTTCTTATCCCAAGCTTTCTTGAATTCAGATACAGTTCTCGTCCCCACCACCTCCACTGGGAAGCTTTCCATATTTCCTTAGATTACTACTGAGTCTAAAGCGTAGTTACTCACCTGTAACAGGTGATCTCTGGGAACAGCAGGAATTTAGTCTTCACATATGGGTATCGTCGGTACCGACGGAGCTCGCACGGAAACGTTCCCCAGCGTCCAATAGGAAAGCCTTTGGGAGCATCCCACAGCGCATGCGTGCTGCCTTCCCGCCTCTGTACCTCTCTCAGTTCAGTTGAGTTTATAGCTGAGACCAAAGGAGAGAAGCAGAGAAAGAGAGAGATAGAGACAACTCCTAGGGGAGGTGGGCGGGTTGTGAAGACTAAATTCCTGCTGTTCCCAGAGATCACCTAACTACGCTATCTCCAGGAACAAGCAGGAATGTAGTCTTCACATATGGGGACTCCTCAGCTGAAAGATATCAAGGGGTGACCCCAGCTAGCTGCAAACCCAGGTGAGATGGGTCATGCTTACTCCCATGGACCTTAGGTATCCAAACTGTGGATGGTGGGTAGGAGTTGTATTAAGTATGGAAGAGATGTTCATGTATGGAAGAGATGAGGCATCCCAACGGGAGTCCTTGTCTAAGCAATAGTGGACTGTGAAGGTATGTACCGAAGTTCAAGTGGCTGCTTTGCAGATGTCATCAATAGAGACAGAACAAAGGTTAGCCGTTGAGGCTGCCATTGCTTTCACATTGTGAGCCGTGACATGGCCTTCGAGAGAAAGGCCCTTACTCTGATATGTATAGGATATGCAATCTGCAATCCAATTAAACTCTGTATAGTGCGATTTGCAGAGGGGGCCTAACTAATAGCTGTATAGCCTTGGAGATGGATACTACGGGGAGGGGGGGCCCCTTGGGGAGGGGTTCTAAGACTCTACAAAGTTTTGTGAGGGATCTGACACTAGTGGACATTTGGAGGTCCAGCACACTGAGGAGAGTACGTACACATTTTAATCCCACCTCCATGATCTTTATACTGAACTTGATTACATTTTTGTGGAGCAGAAACATGGAGACTGGGTTTGGGCATCTGATATTGGCCTTACTCATTGATAGGATCATGCCCCATGTTGAACTGATTTTGACTATGGGGATGTGGGGTTTCATCCACTGTAGACTTTGAATAATAGTCTATTGAAATGCAAGGAGATAGTGAAAGTCTATAATCAGCTGCTGAAAGCTTTTATCAGTTAGTGTCCAGAAGGTGTGGGATGCCTATGAGGTAGTGATTTGGGGCTTCTTCACTGAGAAAACATTGAGGCTTAAAAAACAAGGGCAAAAAGAGTTTCTTCAGTTAAGGAAGAGGTCGTTTGTTATTCAGGAGAAACAGGTGGCTGTGCAGCGCTGCGTACATCTTATAGCACTATACAAATGCTCAGTAGTAGTAGTCATTGGGGGTACATGGGGGCCAGAGAGTGCCTGGATCAATGGGCACAGTGGGATTCAGTTTATCAGATGGATGGGCTCAAACAAAGGTATTATGAAACGGGGGAGCAAGCTGATAAACTCGTAGCATATGAATTGAAAAAGCAGAAGGTGGATGGTTTGATCTTTACAATTAAGGGGAAGGATGGTACAAAGTCTTATCGGCTGATAGACGTACGAAAGTGCTTTATTCACTTCTTAGTGCAACCTCTATATGGTTGATTGGGGAGGAGAGCAGAGAGCATTGTACAATATTGGGAAGGCGTAACCCTTCTCCAACTCACATCGCAGCAGCGAGCTGCATTGAATTCAAACTATTTATCAAGAGGTTGTTTGCCTGAGAAATTCCCTGTGTTGGATGGTCTTACCTGGAATGTTATAAGACTTTCCAGACTCAAATTGCTTCCTATTAGGTGAGGATTGATAGTAGAGTCTCGGAGGGGAGGATTTAACACCTAGTATGTGGAATGCCTGAATTACAGTTCTCCTTAAACCTGGGAAGGATAAATTGGAGTATCCGTCCTATAGACCAATCTTGCTGCTGAACGGGATCTCCAGGAACAAGCAGGAATGTAGTCTTCACATATGGGTATCATCGGTACCGACGAAGCCCGCGCGGGAACGCTCCCCAGTGTCCAATAGGAAAGCCTTTGGGAGCATCCCACAGTGCATGCGTGCTGCCTTCCTGCCTCTGTACCTCTCTCATTTCAGTTCTTTGTTTTCTGCGGAGCCGACAGAACGTGGTACCCTGTCACTGCAGAAAATGTACTTTTATTTCTTCTTTTTTGTGGTCGCGTCTGCCTTCATTCGACGCCTACCGGTACCGCCGGTTCTCTTCTTCTTCTTTCCTTAAAAAAACAACAACAACCTTGTATTCCTTCAGGGATATTTCCCTGCTTTTGGTGCTAGGCGCCATTTTGGGCACTAGGCCCATTTTTCTTCAAGCATGGAGAAACTAGTGGTTTCAAAAAATGCTCAAAATGTGGCAGTACCATTTCCGTCACCGACACCCATGATTGGTGTCTAAACTGTTTGGATCCTGAACATTGTCCAACGGAGTGTCTCTCCTGCACAAGGATGACCAAAAGGGGCCTGCAGAATAGAGCTGCAACACTCGGTACTCTTTTTGCCGCCGACACGATGTCAGTTGCATCAACGTCTTCCAGGGCTTCATCTTCCTCCCATGGATCTCAGGTAACCAAATTGAAGTCTTCTAAGACTAGCCGGTCCTCGAAGGGTAAATCTCCTTCAAAGTATCGCAATGCCACTGGCGTTTCCCTCAAGGATACTTCACCGGCAAAACAGCCCCGGCGGGAGTCTTCGGGCTCTAAAGCACTAACGGGGCTCCAGGATGTTCCAGAGGCCTCCACCTTTGCAGAACTACTGGTGCCATGTTCTGGGGTCGTAGCCGCTTCCACCTGTACCGGCACCCAGGCATCGGCAGGAGCAATGGATCACAGAATCCTCGCTATCGAATGCAGTTTAGCGGCCCTCTTATTGGCTTCGGTACCACTAAGACCGCAATAGATGGTTCAACATGTATCGGTACCGACATCGGTACCGGTACCGACAGGACCTGCTTCGACAGGACTGCTTTCCCCCATGCCAATCTCCGGTATCAGGGATCAGGAACCGAGACATTTCGGTACCGACTTCGAGCGGTACCGATACCATGCGTTACAGGAGCACCCGGTGCTTGAGTCTTCCAATTCCAATGACTCTGACGATTCTACTGGTACCAGAGTGAATCTATTAGAAGATTCGGTTCCTTCTCCTCAACGCAGGATGTCTCCTCCAGAGGATATGTCCTTCCAGGATTTCATACGTGATTTAGCAAAGGGTCTTGCAATCACTGTGATTCCAGAAAAAGAACCTAGGGCGGAATAATTAAGAATTCTACAATACCCTATGGCTCCCAAGGAAGCAGCTATGCTTCCCATTCACAAGATCTTACATGATCTAATGTTGAGAATGTGGGAAACTCCTTTAACAATACCTTCACATTCCCGACGCCTTGACACTATGTACCGAGTGCCAAGTTTATGTTTATGTTTATTTATTTGCTTGACCGCCCTTCAGTAATAAGCAGAGCGGTTTACAATAAACTCTTCACTACAGCATGGCACAAGGCCGGAAAAAGGAAAAGGAAATTACAATTCAATAAAGGATAGAAAGAAGAGAGCAAGAAAAGGACAGCCAACGCAGGGAAGAGGTTAAGGCTAGGAGGGAGGAGGGTTAAAAGCAAGGGCAAAGAGGTGGGTCTTCAGAGCATGTTTAAAGGTGGGGTGATGGGGCTCCAGGCGGAGAGCGGAGGGAAGGGAGTTCCAAAGAGCAGGACCTATGAAAAAAAAGGCTGAGGAGTGGGTGGATTGAAGGTGAGCATGCGAGGGGGGAGGCAGTGCGAGGCGGTTGAGATGAAAGGAACGGGGGGTATGCCTAGGGGTATGAAAGTGAATTAGGTCGGCCAAATATTGCGGGGTGGTGGTATGAAGCGCCTTGTGAACAAGTGTGAGAAGTTTGAAATGGATACGAAAGGATATGGGAAGCCAGTGAAGACGGAAAAGAAGGGGAGTGACGTGGTCTCTAGGGGAGGAGTAAGACACAAGTCGGGCGGCGGTGTTCTGGAGCCGTGTCAGTTGCAATTTAGAGATGCCGGAGAGAATGGAATTAGAAAAGTCGACACGGGAGATAACAAGAGCCAGTAACAAGGTGGCAAGAGCGGAGGGAGAGAGTAAGGAGCGAATAGAACGGATTTGGCGGAGGTAGAAAAAGGAGGTCTTGGAAATATGGGAAACATGGGCAGAGAAAGAAAGATCCGAATCAAAAAGCACCCCGAGGTAACGAAAGGTGGAAACCAGTGAGATGGGTGTACCGGGGAAAGACGGGGCAAGGGAAGGGGGCTGGTGACCGTGTGGAAACCAAATAGCCGTAGTTTTCGAGAGGTTGAGGTGTAGACAGTTTTGAGTCATTCAGTCAGAGACAGCAGCCAGGCAGGAGTTGAGCGCGGCAAGGTCGGGGCAAACAGGGGAGGTGTGGTAAAGAAGAAGAATATCGTCCGCGTAATAGAAAGCTGAGATTACAAATTGTTGTATTAGTAATGTGAGAGGGGTTAAGAAAAGGTTAAAGAGGAGTGGGGCCAGTACAAAACCTTGGGGAACCCCACAGGATAGGGGAAAGGATTCAGAGGAGGGGCCGGATGGGGAGGATGAAAGAACAGCGCCAGATCGGGAGAAAAGAAAGGAGTGGAACCACCGAAAGACAGTGCTGCAGAGGCCAGCTTTGCGCACTCGGGACAGGAGGAGAGAGTGATCGACCAGGTCGAAAGCAGTGGAGAGATCAAGGGCCACCGCCACCGAAATTTCACCACGGTCGTGAGCTACGTGCAGTGCATTGGTGAAAGCAAGAAGGACGGTTTCAACACTGTGCCCAGAACGGAAGCCAGATTGGCGGGGGTGAAGGAAATTGGTAGAGTCAAGGTGGTGAGAAAGTTCGGCAAAGACGATTTTTTCGAGGAGTTTAGAGAGAAAAGGAAGGTTAGAGACTGGGCGATAGTTGTTGGGGTCAAGAGGGTCAAGAGAAGGTTTCTTAAGTAATGGGCGGATCAGGGCGTGTTTCCAGGAAGAGGGAAAGGTTCCGGTGGAAAGACTGGAGTTCAAGATGGTTTGAATATAGGGGAGGAAAGACAGGGAGGGAACAAGCAGCCAGGAAGGAGGGATAGGGTCGAGGGAACAGAAGGTTTTGTTGGATGAAGAGATAAGGTGGTGGAGTTCAGCAGTGGTGGTCAAGGAGAAAGAAGACCATGTGTGGGACAGTTGGGAGATGGGGGGAGGGAAGGCAGCTGGAGGAGGAGAAAGAATAGGTGAGGGGTGAGAGGGCAGTGAAGCCCTCAGGGTAGAGATTTTGTTGCTGAAGGCCGAGGCTAGAAGAGAAGGGGCGGGGACAGGATGAATAGGTGCAGCAGGAGAAGGATGAAGGGAGGTAAGAAATTTCAGGGTAGAGTAAAGGTGACGGGTCTGGTTGGGAGCATTGGCGATAGCATTGGAGAAGAAGGTGGACTTAGCAAGGTGAACCTGGGAACGGTAGTGAGAATGCTGGGCTTTGAAGAAGGACAGAGTGGCTGGTGAAGCTACCCTGGTTTTCAAAAAACTCAGTTACCACACCATTCAATGGTAGTGGAATCGGCTATGCGAAGGATCAAGAGTGCTAAAACACATTCTTCTAATCCTCCAGGCCGTGAATCCAGGCCTTTGGCCGTCGATGTTTTCAATCATCCATGTTAGGAGCCAGGATCAGTTCCTACAATCTTTATATGGGAATGTTCCTGGAAGCAGTCACAAAAGACTTAGAGCTCCTTAGTCCTTGTGTTTCGGAGGAAAAAAGAGCAGACTACCTTATTCTGGTCAAGCACGCCCAGAATGTCTCTAAATTCATGAACCGTGCTACCTTTGATTGCTTTGAATGTATTAGCAGAACCTCTGCTATATCCATAGGAGCACGTCGTATTGCTTGACTTCAAGCATCAGACTTAGAACAGTGGGTGCAAGAAAAGCTGGGAAACATTCCTTTCACAGGAGAAAATCTCTTTGGCAAGGACTGGCAGGACAAGGCTAATCAGCTTGAATCTGACAATACTACTTTAAACAGATTGTAAAAGTCTACAGCCAACCCAGCAAAGAAGAAAATATTCAAAAAAACCTTTTTCAGTAAGAAAAAGAAGCCTTACCCATCTTACACCCATCAAACTCACTGTCCGCTCCATGTTCCCCAGAAGGGGCAACAACAGAACAGACAGCAAAGAAAGCCGCAAGCTCAAAAAGCTCAACTGGCTCAACAGACCCAGCCCCCTCAGGGTCTTTGACTTCTATCTAGAGAACTTAGTCATTCTGCCCCTAAAAGGTCCAGAACCCTTGACCATTCCAGGAAGACTATGCTATTTTGCCAAAAGATGGCAACAAATAACATCAGAAAATTGGACTCTGTCCATTGTACAACTGGGGTACAAGCTTCATTTTCTCAACTTGCCCCCACCTACAATAATAAAACAGTTCAATTCTCAGGGCCTTGCCACCGACCTCTTGTGGCAGGAGGTCACATCACTTCTAGCTCAAGGAGCAATCGAAGAAGTACCCATTCCCCAACAGGGGACAGGGTTTTACTCCCCCGACTTTCTTATTCCAAAGAAGAGAGGGGGACACAGACCTATATTAGACCTCAGAGAATTAAACAAATATTTGTTCCAAGAAAAGTTCAAAATGATCTCCCTCAGAACACTTTTACCATACCTCCAAAGTCAGGACTGGCTATGTTCTCTAGAGCTAAGAGATGCATACATGCATATTCTCATCCACTCGGATCACAGGAAGTTCCTTCGATTCCTGGTCCAAGGAAGACACTTCCAGTACAGAGTTCTTCCCTTCGGACTAGCTTCTGCTCCAAGAGTCTTCACAAAATGCATGGCAGTGGTAGCAGCATTTATGAGGACTCTGGGAATATTTGTCTTCCCTTACTTAGACAATTGGCTCATTCGAGCATTGACAGCTCCAGAGGCCAGCTTCGCTCTCTCTCGAGCAATGAGAATTCTTCAATACTTGGGGCTGGTCATAAACCTCCCAAAATCTCATCTCACCCCCTCTCAATCTCTAGAATTCACAGGGGCTCATCTAGACACATGGCAGTCAAGGGTTTTCCTGCCCCAGCCACGCTGTCTACGTATAATACAACTGGCATCTCAAGCATCTATGAAAGTATTTCTTACTGCTCAGGAGATGCTTCAACTGCTGGGACACATGGCATCCACTGTCCATGTGGTTCCCTATGCTCGCCTCCACATGCGAGCAGCCCAGTGGACCCTTTCCTCTCAGTGGTCACAAGCCTCGGGTCGACTAACAGACAAAAACAGAACTACCACACATCTGATTTCGTCCCTGCAATGGTGGCAATCCCTGGAAATCCTCCTTGTAGGCTCTCCTTTCCAGCAGCCTCTATGCCAAACCACTCTGACGACAGATGCGTCCAAGATGGGTTGGGGAGCCCACTTGCACAATCTCTCCACTCAGGGTCTTTGGACCTCACTGGAGGTTTCCCTTCACATAAACCTCCTAGAGCTGAGAGCCATTTTCAGTGCTATTCAAGTCTTTCAGGACCATCTCAGCAACAAAACAGTTCTGGTCCAGCTATGTTCTATGTGAACAAGCAAGGCGGAACAGGCTCTCTGTCGCAATGCAACGAAGCTTTGCGAATATGGGCCCTTGCCAGAGAGGTACAAATTCACCTGTTTGCGGTATACCTTCCGGGCATTCAAAGCTTGTGGGCAGACAAACTCAGTTGAATACTGCTGCCACATGAGTGGTCCCTTCACTCATACCAGCTTGCTTGAGTGTTTCGAATCTGGGGAACACCAGATATAGAATGCCAAACTTCCCCGATTCTGTTCCAGAATTCTGGCTCAAAACTGTCAGGCAAGAGATGCTTTCCTACTCCACTGGGGACAGGACTTCCTCTATGCCTTCCCACCCATTCCCCTCATTCCCAAGACTTTATTCAAACTTCAGAGAGACAGAGGTCATATGATACTCATAGCTCCACATTGGCCACGGCAAATGTGGTATCCTTTTCTTCTGCGTCTCTCTCAAACCACTCCTCTGGAGTTGGGGAATGCTCCAGATCTCTGTCACAGGAGAACGGATCTTTACTGCATCCCAATCCCCAGTCCCTACATCTTAGGGCCTGGTTACTGAACACCTAGAATTCCAGGATGTTAACCTTTCTCAACAAGTAAAGGTATCCTCCTGGCTTCCAGAAAACCCTCTACAAGACGTTCCTACGCTTTCAAGTGGAAAGGGTTCTCTATCTGGTATTCACAAAAGGGACTTAACCCCCTTTTAGTACCTGTAGAGTTGTTACTAGAGTATCTTCTACAATTATCAACTTCTGAAGACCAATTCAGTGAGGGTCCATCTTAGTGCTATTGCTGCTTTTCACAAACCTTTCGATGGACAACCTATTTCCTCTCATCCACTTGTATCAAGGTTCATGAGAGGCCTGCTTTTAACAAAACCTCCCATTAAACCAACACCGGTGGCATGGGATCTGAATCTTGTTCTTGGTCAGCTTATGAAACCGCCCTTTGAACCTTTAGCCACTTCAGACCTAAAGTTTCTTTCATGGAAAGTCATTTTCCTAATTGCCATCACTTCTGCAAGACACATTAGTGAACTACAGGCTTTAGTAGCTGACCCTCCTTATACAAGGTTCCACCATGATAAAGTAGTCCTCAGGACTCATCCTCACTTTATGCTAAAGGTGGTTTCGCCTTTTCATTTAAACCAGTAGGTTTATCTTCCTGTATTCTTCACTAGGCCTCATGCCTCCAGTGCAGAAAGGAATCTTCACACTTTGGATTGTAAAAGAGCCTTAGCCTTTTATCTCCAAAGAACTAAGCCACATAGAAAATCTTCTCAGCTTTTTGTGGCTTTTGACTCTAGTCATTTGGGACTTCCAGTTTCCAAAAGAACTCTGTCAAATTGGATTGCAGATTGTATATCCTATACATATCAGAGTAAGGGCCTTTCTCTCGAAGGCCATGTCACGGCTCACAATGTGAAAGCAATGGCAGCCTCAACGGCTAACCTTCGTTCTGTCTCTATTGATGACATCTGCAAAGCAGCCACTTGGACTTCGGTACATACCTTCACAGCCCACTATTGCTTATACAAGGACTCCCGTCGGGATGCCTCATCTCTTCCATACATGAACATCTCTTCCATACTTAATACAACTCCTACCCACCATCCACAGTTTGGATACCTAAGGTCCATGGGAGTAAGCATGACCCATCTCACCTGGGTTTGCAGCTAGCTGGGGTCACCCCTTGATATCTTTCAGCTGAGGAGTCCCCATATGTGAAGACTACATTCCTGCTTGTTCCTAGAGATAGCGTAGTTAGGTGATCTCTGGGAACAGCAGGAATTTAGTCTTCACAACCCGCCCACCTCCCCTAGGAGTTGTCTCTATCTCTCTCTTTCTCTGCTTCTCTCCTTTGGTCTCAGCTATAAACTCAACTGAACTGAGAGAGGTACAGAGGCGGGAAGGCAGCACGCATGCGCTGTGGGATGCTCCCAAAGGCTTTCCTATTGGACGCTGGGGAACGTTTCCGTGCGAGCTCCGTCGGTACCGACGATACCCATATGTGAAGACTAAATTCCTGCTGTTCCCGGAGATCACCTGTTACAGGTGAGTAACTACGCTTTAGACTCAGTAGTAATCTAAGGAAATATGGAAAGCTTCCCAGTGGAGGTGGTGGGGACGAGAACTGTATCTGAATTCAAGAAAGCTTGGGATAAGAACAGGGGATCTTTGAGGGAGAGAAAGGGATACAGCAACATGGATGGGTAGACTAGATAGGCCATATGGTCTTTATCTGCCAATATTTTCTATGTTCTAGGGGCTGATTTTGAATTAGGCAGGCTATGCGCCACGTTGGCACATAGCCTGCCCGCCGACCCCATTAACCCGGATTTTCACTTCCATGGCGGTGGAAGTGAAAATCCAGGTTATGCTGCTTGTGCGTATCTTTAAGGCGCAGAGGGCTAAGCAGGTGGCATCGAAAATCGCTGCTACCCGTTTAGCCCTTTCCTCCGCCCCCGCTCCAACCCGGAACACCTCCAACATGCCCTGATTCTAACCGCAAAGCATCTGAGCGCGTGAGGGTCTTATCCAGGATTTTCAAAGGCACTACCCGTGTAGGTGCCTTTCGAAAATCCCGGACAAGGCATTTACATGAGTAGCTAGGGCAGTTACCCATGTAAATGCCTTCAAAACTCGGGCTCTAGGTTTTTATGGATAGTAAAATCTTAGAGAAAATCTTAGCTATGCAGTTGAATAAGGTGATGCTGGGATTCATAGCTGGGAGACAGGCGGTGGATAATATTTGCTGTACCTTGCAGCTGATACAGATAGCTAAAATGTCCAATAAACAGGCTCTCCTAGTCTCAGTGGGCACTGAAAAGGCATTTGATAGAGTGTGTTGGCGGTATCTGCAACAGGTCTTGGTCAAAGTGGAACTGGGCCCTAAGTTTTGTAAGTGGGGGAACAGTTTTTATAAAGATCCTAGAGTGTGTCCCTGGATAAATGGCGGTAATTGCTTGGCATTTAATTTAGAGAGGGGTACGAGGCAGGGCTGCCCACGTCTCTACTTTTGTTTGTTCTTGCTCTGGAACCCCTGGCACAGGTCCAAAATGAAAAGAATATGAGCAGGTTCTAGTGATCATAAGATAGCTCCATTCCCTGTTGATATTTTACTTATAATGACAAATCTGGCAACGTCCCTGCCTAATCTCTTATGGGTTTCTGATCAACATGGCCGTGTGTCCGCATTCAGAATACATTTTAGCAAATTGGCAGCTTTTAGTGTTAATCTGTCCCCAATGCTCCAGGTGTGCTTGAAGGAGGGAATTCCCTGCCAATGGGTAGAGAAGGACGTGAAATATTTGGGTGTGAATGTGATCAACTGCCTGCAAATACTCTGAGGCCAGTCATCCTGTCCTAAATTGGCAGATTGGCAGGGATTTGGACATTTGGTTCAAGTTCTTGCCGAGATGGTTCTACGTATGTCACTGTCTGCCTGTGGAAGTGCCCAGGAAGGTCGTGGATGGTCTTCCGTGTTAGATTGTTGCATTTATATGGGGTGGGGGGAAACCCCTGCGTAGCAATGAGGGATTTATTCACAAAGAGGGGGGCAATTTCTCCAAATGGGTTAGTTTTGTGTACAATATGAATTTGTCGGTGGAAAATTATATACAGGAAGATCTTCAAAAAACTTCAAACATATATTGCAAAACAACAGGAGCACATTTAAAAACAAGCAAAAAAGAAAAATGTATATGAAAAAATGTTTTGAAAATAGAAAGTGCTTATCGGGTTGTCATCTAGTTCAAACTTCTACTGACCTACAAGTGCCTTTACTCTGCTATTCCTCTTTATCTCTCCTCTCTTATCTCTCCCTACACCCCTCCTTGGGAACTCCATTTACGAGACAAAGCCCTTCTATCTGTGCCCATGTCTTCCACTGCTGCATCCAGACTGCATTCTTTCCATCTTGCTGCTCCGTATGCTTGGAATAGACCACCCGAGTCAGTGCGTCAGGCCCCATCTCTCACCCTATTCAGATCCAGGCTAAAAGCCCACCTCTTCGAGGCTGCTTTTGGATCCTGACTCTCCAGTTTATCACCCATGTGTGTTAAAACGATCTCCCCTGTTTGTCTTGCTTAGATTGTAAGCTCTGTCGAGCAGAGACTGTCTCTCTGGTGTATATATGCCGTGCTGCATACGCCTTGTAGCACTATAGTAACACACAGGCCATGTGTGCAGCTGATTGAACGCTGTCCCTTCAGATTGCTTAGCACATGCTTAAAGGCATGTGCGCACACAGAATGTCCTCTAACGCCGTGCTCGTGTTCGCAGATGCAGCCTTTCCTTGCAGTTTTGCTGGTGAGTTACACCTTGTGGCTTTTCCTGGCATTCTGAGGTTGATAACCCTTTTGTCTCTCTTTGGCTGTGGCCCAGGACTGGCGAATTGTGAGCAGGGGCACACGGCCAATCAGAACTCCAGCCCATTGTCCAGGGGGATTGATTTGTAAGAAGAGGGGTGGGGGGAAAGAGGAACAAAGCCGGCCTTCTTGTAAAGGAATTCTGTTTGGATCTGGAAGGCTCCAGACCACCCTGACCTGCATAAACAAACCAACAGTAGGATCCCAAATTCCTTCCGTGACTTTGAAGCCCAATCTGGGGAATTCCGAAGGGATGAGATTGGAGGTCAGTGGAGGTCATGGTCAAAGAAATCTGTTAGTGATGCATCTAACAGAAAGGGGCAAGAACGAGGGGAATTTTCTGCTTTTTTTTAAGACCTGGTAGGGTTAGGCAACCAAACCAGTCTGGTGATTGAAAAACGTTAAAATCCTACACTTGTTTTTGCAGCCTGGGTAGGTAAGGACAGGAAAAAAGGAAAGGTACAGTGCAACCGTAAAAGCTGTGTTTCTTCCTGGGTGGCTTGAAGTGGGGGTTTGATTGGTCCTTCTTTCTGCAGAAAGAGGACAAAGCAAAGTTTATGTTATATAACTGGTTCCCAAAAGACATTAAGCTCAGAGATGGGATGTGTAGAGATCCATGTGACGCCTGCTTTGGAGCTGGAGTCAATGAGAGGGTACTGACCTGATCAGACAGATATTGAATTGCAGAGAAAGAGTTCTGGCAGCTGAACTTGTTCTGGTAGCATATATCATCAGGCCGATAAAAGAATTCAACAAAGATGATGAGTTGAAGATCGTAGAGACTGATTCCTGATTGCATCTGAAACTGGGATCTGTGCACTCTTAAAATCTTAGACGCAGCATCGACTCTGGTGAATTCTTACCCTGGTTCAGTGGAAACTTGGGTGGCCTGCCCAAAAACCATTTTATATAATGGAGACCTAGGGACCCTTTTACTAAAGCCAAGAAGGACTTGCAGTTAATGGGACAAACAAATGCACATCACTGCAAAGCTTCTGTGTTAGGTGTCAGGGGCAGGCTAGTATGTTCCCAGCAGCAAACATGTGATGGGTCATAGAGGAGTCGTTAGCTGAATCCATGTTGCCTCTAAGGATGTGGAATTACCCTAATGCTAGCAGTAATGTGCTCTCCATACTCACTCTGCCCTTTCCCAGTCCATCCTGCGATTGCCGATTAACGTTCATTTTAGCGTGTGGTGGCAGACACCCTCACGTGTTAGTTTTCCCAACTGGCAGTTGAATTGGCTAACAGTGGGCCTTAGTCTTCTCACGATCTATAGGTTTCTTGCTGTTGAAGTCTTTTTTATTTGTTTTCTCTTCCTTGTTTTATAAAGGAAATATTCTCTCTGGATGTCCCAATCTAGTGGTTTCTAAAAGCCTTTGGGGCAGGTACCCTTCTCAGACTGCGTCTGAATACCCAGTCTAAGCTTACTGAGTCTCGACTACTGGTAGAAATTTTAGCCAGGCTGTCTGCTTTCGTTAGTGCCCTCTTTCATCAGACCTCACTCTTTATTTCTCTTTTCAGTCCTGAGAGTCAGAGGGCAGCAGTGGGGGGTGGGGTGGGGTGGGGGAGCTTTGAATAAGTCATAGGGCTGGCGGTCATACTCTCTCCCTCTGAGCTCTGCAGAGCTGGCCCCAGGGTGCTGATCTGTGACCCTGGCTCTTTAATAAACACACATCAAGTTAGGTTGAAGGAGAGGGGAAAAGATCTGTTTATACTCAGTGCAAGGGCGCCTTGTCTGTTCGCCTCGGCCCTGCCGTTCCTAGGCTGACATGCTGATCCTAGGAGTAGATGGACCTGGGCTCTTTAATTCTTCAGAAGGACCAGAATACAGTGGGATGAAAGGTACAAAACCAGGAATGGCTTGAAACCTCTAGAGGACGTGACTTTAGGGTGGTGGAACCAAAGCACATTTTTCTTGTTCATGATATCAACAAATGAGTCTTTGAGAAGTGGAATATTTTTATCCAATTATTTCTTTTTGAAATTTCTAGGTCGGAGAATTCCTGGTTTGTGGTCCTGTTATTCCTGCTAGATGAGTAAGAATCTGCATATGAACGATGGTAGTTAACTTCTAAGCCTTGAATGACTTGTCCTGCTGCAGCCACATTAAAGGACAGTGCTCCCGTTTACATGAGAACCATGTGCCTACACTGAGAGCTTACAGCCAGATAGAAGCACAGGCAAGTTAAGTACCCAGCGGAGGATGACGCAGACAAGACTAAGGGCTCTGATCCCTCCAGCCTCGGGCAGCTTGTGGCATCTAACCATCGCTGACCATGTCCCAGAGGCAGTGAGTAAGGGCGGCAGCTAGTTGTCACAGGCGTCCTATCTGTGTGTCCTGGATTCCTTACACACTGAGTCCAGAGCTGGGCACCGGATCCATCCGTTTCAGCTTGAGTTAATGCTGAGATTGGGTGATACCTCCTGCCACCCCTTAGAGGTGGCTGCACCTTTCTTAGCCCTGTGAAGGGCTGATGATTACTTTATTCCCTCTGCTTAATGTCAACAGACTCCAGTCCATGCGAATCCAGTGCTCGTATGTAGCCACTTCCCCTTGATTCCTCTTCCCTGCTAGGATTCAAGAAACGCCTTCTGTTTAGGCATTCTGGAACCAGTTCATCCAGGGGAGATGGTGTCTGATTTCCCGCTTTTGATCTTCCTGGGAAATCCTGAACTTTTGCTACTTTCACTTGCGCCTCGGAATTAGACTCCAAGGTTTCTTCCATCCTCAACCCATCTCTGCCTCTCTCTGTCTCCCACTGTCACTGTAGTGGTGACGTTCTGTGGTTCATCAGTTACTCAGTGTCATGGCTCTAACGGCTTCCTCGTTCATTAATTGTATTCGGGTATTAACTGCTGTAGAGCCTGAATGCAGAGACTTTCACCATTATTCCCCCCAGCAGGCAAAGCGCCACCGGTTGTTATTCATAAAAGTGATCAGATGCAGTTTGGGTGCCTTGCTTCTCTCAAGCCAGCACCATAGAAATTTCTAGGAGCTTCTAGGGACATGGTTGGGGGGAGGGGGTGTAATGAATGACCATCCCTGCATCCATTACCACCTCAGAGGACCAGGACACTGACAGCCAAAAATTGATGACTGTTGGCTGCAGAATGTTTCAGGAGGCCCTGGAGTTTCCGTCACCCTGCAGAGCAGGAATCGCAGACTGTGTTTTCTCCCTCTGCTTCCAATTTAAGAAGCTGCCAACACCTTAAGGTCAGGCAGTGGGGCCCCATTTCCTGGGCTGGCAGGGGATTCTTGCAAGCCCTGCTGGTGTTTGGGTAGGGGGCGGGAGGCCTCAGGCTGTTTGCTTGCACTCACCTAGTGCATGGCTGCTTTTGCAGGAGTGTGAAAATATAAGTTGAAAAGAAAGCAAGAAGAGACGGGAGCAGGGGCAGCACTTGGAACCTCCAGGATTTTGCATCTAGTATGAATTAAGTTACCAGATGTCCCCGATTTTCGGGGATTGTCCCTTATTTTGGAGTTAGGTCCCCCACTTCCACCTGTTCCTGATTCCAGTAATAGGGGCATAGGTAGAAAGGAAAATGATTTGCAGTTTAGTGATCTGAATATGTCACTTTTAGAATTTACATCCATTATCTCTATAGTTTGCACCGTGCGGGGGAAATGCAGCACTGGTTCTATTTCTGTCGATTTGGAAGTGAAATTGTTGCTTTTATGGATAGCTGGGGGGGGGGGGGGGGGCAGGGTAATTATCCCCCTTCCCTCTTCTGCGCCTTGTTGCTCAAACCTGGAACTAATGTGTCCCTTCCCCTCCCCCACCTCAACTCCCACATACACACACTTAGGATAAGCGCCCCAGATTTGCCTGCAGAAAAGCTGCTAATCTTAAGCATGAAAGATTCTGACACGGCAGTGTATCTCTAGGGGTGACTTGGGCACTTCTGCTACCCAGTATAGAACATCAAGGAAATGAAATTCCTAAGCTATAAGACAACAGGTGAGATGCCGTGAACTGCCCCAGAACGAGCCCCTTCTGACTAATGTGCTACCAGATCCTCTGCAGGGCCGTGGTCACTGCTCTGGAACAAAAATCCAAATTATCCTAGATCTGTGAGCCCTCTTCATCCCTTCTGTGGACCTCCCAAGTCACATATGCTTCTGGGGTCAATTTTCAATAAATGCTTGGTATCCCGAATTTTAGGAGCCAGACTTCATTGACAGAAAGTGTACTTAAACTTAGAATGTTTAGGCCTGTTATTGATTTGCATAGATTCAGGATCCTAAGTTAGTTGCGTAGTGCTGAAAATCAGTGCTAAGCTCCTAATTTCTCCCTCTGCTATATCCTTCCCTGTAGCCACTCACCATTTAGGCTCCTATATTTAGGTACTCTGTACCAGTCAGTTTTCAAAGTGCTCAATGTAGAAGCCTGACTCCCAAACGTAAGCAGTTAGAGCCACTGAAAACAGACCCATCGGTGGCCTTCTCTCTCTCTCTCTCCCCTGTAGACAGCTCAGGGAGTCCATCATATTTGGACATTTCTTACACTAGTCCGAGATGAGGTATCACAGACTCCAGGAACCCTACAGCTACCAGAACTCTGCACTCTGGTTTCAGACCTGCAAAAGAGAAGCCGTTTTTAAGAGATGTTCAGCACCCTGCGTAGTGCAGTACCACACAGCACAGTCCCTGCTGTACCACCCCCAGGGAAATCAGGGTTCAGACCCCACAAATGCTCCCAGTGATGCAGGAATAAGTCACTTAACCCCTCATTGCCTTAGGTATAGGCTTAGACTAAGAGCACTCTAGGAAGAGGGAAATATCTACTGTACCCATATGTAACTTGCCTTGCACTGTCCCTGAAAGGGCCTGAGCTGAATACAAGAGAGAACAGCAGTTTCCCTCACTACCGAAAGCCCCTTGCCTTAGACAAGCTATTAAAATTATTTTCCAGTCTGGGTATCTACAGTTTGATTTCTGCCCTCTTCCCTCTCCTTGTTCTTCGTCTTATTTCCATCTGTGCCTTCTCATTCCCTCTGCTGTCGTTCTGCTTTTCTGCGTCAGTAGTCTCCCGTCCTTCTTTGTCTCTTTCCCTGCTTCTCTCTTTCTGCTTTTCTCTCCTTTCCTATTCCTCCTCCCTGTTCCTACATTCTGTCCTCCTCTGTTGTCTTACAGGATTCTTGCACTCTCTTACCAAATCCAGGGTTCTTGTTTTCTTACCTCTATCCTTAGTTCTCTATCTCTTTCTCTGCCCCCATAGTCTGTCCTCTCTCCTTCCTCATCATCGCCAGTCCTCTCGCTTTCTCTCTTCTCCTCTGTCATAAGTCCTGTCTCCAGGACCACACAAGAAAGAAGCAAGTGAAATAGAATGTCACAGTGCTTTATTCAACCCCCTACGCGTTTCAGCAATGTTGCCTTCCTCAAGGGGCAAAACTTCAAACGAAACCAATTCAAATAAAACCATAACGCATAAGAATAAAAAATTAAATAAATAAATAAAAACAAACAATATAATAGTCAAAACAAATAAAACCAAAAGTTAAAATACTAAAAGTAAGGCCGAGTACAAAAAACATTCTACAAGCCTTTATTCTTTATTCTTTACATTTGATATACCGCTCAGGCCTAAGCATCAGAGCGGTTTACAGTAATATAATAATGTCACAGAAAATATGAAAGGAACGCCAGTTATATGATAGGACAGAATAAGAGATACAGTGACAGTTAAAGAAAAGAAAGAAGATACAGGAAGGGAGGAAATAGCAGGTTTCATCCACAAGATACCAGCAAAACAATTATGCTCACGATTTTTAACTGTAATATTAGAGGACAGTGCATTTATGGCTAGCAAATGGCATGTGGAGAGAGATGAGGAGGCCGTAATTGCATAAAAGCCCCAAATGGGAAGATCTTTTACTCACAAGTACACACTGGAGGTCATTCTGAGGCCACGAATAGTGGGAATGGATGTCCCAATGGGACGTCCATCCTCGCTATTTGTGCCGACTCCTGTCCCTGCATAACTTCCCCGCCGGTTGTGCGGGAAGGTTATATGGGGGCGGGGAAAGGGCAGCATGGGTACAGAGAGTGGGCAGGCAGTGGGCGTTCACCGGCCCTGGATGTACAGGGCCGATTCTAAGTTGTCCCTGTACGTCCAGGGCCGGCGAAATGGCTAAGGAAGTTATTCCACCAACTTCCATGGACGTTTCAATTTTGCTGCTCCAGGGGGTGGAAGGGGCTGGTGTAGTGTTAATTCCCTGCAGCCCGTCCTGGGCCTTAGGAGGCTGGATTCAGGCTTGGGCTGCGGGGAATTAACATTTTGGGAAGGCGGCCGGCATCACAGCTTTTAAATGGAACCGCTGTGTCATGCAACATGACGCCATGGCACCACGGCTCCATTTAAAAGGCCTGGCTGAGTTAGTCAGGCAGTGCCTGTACGTGCAGGCCAGGACTGAATCGCAGTCCTGGTCTACATGTACAGGCTTGTTCACGATTCTGATCCCACGGGGCTAGACATGTCCCGCAAGATCAGAATCGCGATCTCCTTTGTACGTCCGGGATATATGTCAGGATCGGAATCGGGCCCACTGTGTATTGCAACTGGATAATAAATTATATCTGTAAGAGATAAAATAAACTGATGAAACATTATGTCATCCCTGACCTTATTTGAACTGTTTATATAGAACAAAGGAGACTGAGAAATGTATAACTTAACAAGTATTTTTATAGAGCTTGTACATTTTTATTTATTTATTTTTATTTAGCTAGTTTTATAGACCGCTTTTCACCAGGTCAAAGCGGTTTCCAGAGAACAGAACATATGTTATACAAATAACATGGTATATTCAACCTTTAACACATTAAAAAAATTTGTACATAGAACTTTATACTTATCATCAGCAACTATTTACATTAGAGATTCTGTTTTGGTTGGGTTATGAGTTTGGAGGGGGTTAGGTGAGGGGGCCAAAATGTTCAGTGAATAGGTTGGTTTTCAGGTGTTTCCGGAATGTTCGGAGGTTGATGATATTTCGTAGTGTGTTCGGGAAGGAGTTCCATAGGCAGGAGCATAGAATTTGAATGCTCTGTGATATGTTTGTTGATTGAATTTGTGTTTGGTTGGTGGTATGTTTAGTTTGTTAATTGTAGTCTGTCTTCACGGCCTGGAAGTTTGTGTTTTTTGTAGTAGAGCTTTGAGGGACATTTCTTGCTGAGAATGGAGTGCCTTGTGCATGAGGAGAATGCATTTGTAGTTTATTCTTTTGTTGAGTGGTAGCCAATTAAGTTGTTTTAGGATGGATGTGATGTGGTCATTTTCATATGCACTTTGTATGGAGGGAGGAGTGGCTCAGTGGTTGGGACAGGCTACCTCAGGCCAGAGGTTCAATTCCCACATGGGGACAAGTAACCTCAGGCCGGAGGGACTGAGGTCTCTAGTCCCATGGCTGCTCCTTGTGGCCTTGGGCAAGCCACTTAACCCTCCATTGCCTCAGGTACACTTAGATTGTGAGCCCTTCAGGGACAAGGGAATAAAAAGTACCTGTTAGTATACATGTAAACCGCTCTGATGCATAAGTAAAGGGTGGTATATCAAATGCCTAAACCATAAACCATATGTGCAGCGGTGTGTAGAGCAGTTTGTAGTGGAAGGAGTGTTAATTGAGGTAAACCTTGGTATATATAGTTAGAGAAGTCTGTGTGAGGGATGGTGAGAGCTTGCAGTACGGATCTGAAATCTGTTGGTTCAAGAAGGGGATGAAATCGCTGTAGGGTCTTTGTTTTAAAGTACATTGTCTTTGCTATCATTGTTATTTGAGTTTTGAATGATAGTTACTGGTCAATTATGATGCTGAGGTATTTCAATTCAGGTTTTACATTTATTGGTATGTTGTTTAGTTTAATAATGGATGGGGGTGTGCAAGAGGTGTTTCTTGTAATGAACACGGTCTCTGTCTTCTTAAGGTTGATGGATAGGTTGTTGGTTGTAAGCCATTGTGTAACTTCTGCGAAGCAGTCTTGAAGTTGAGTGTAGTCAGATTGATTGGAGAGGAGTGGGCAGTACAGCATTATATCATCAGTGTATATGTGATAATGAATGTTGTGTTTTTTGATAATGCTGCATAGGGTTGAAGGTATAGGTTGAAAAGGGTTGCAGATAGGGTGAAACCTTGAGGCACTCCTTGCATCTCTTGTTAGGGTTTGGAATTGTTTGAGCCAATTTTGAATTGTTTTCTTTTTGTAAGATATGATTTGAACCATTTTAGTACTGTATGCTGTAATCCAAATATGTGTAGTTTCTGTAGTATGATGTTGTGGTTGACTGTGTCGACTGCTGAAGAGATGTCAAGGAATAATTGTAGGTTCGTGTATGAGCTTGGTTTCTTCAGTTCATCTCAAAGTGTATTCTTTAGAAAATGGGTAAACCATTACTATGAACCGGGTACGAATCTATGTAGATAAAATCAAGGAGTGTGTAATTGTACCAAAAAGTCATTATTGCAAAGTGTAAGTGTTGTAAGAAGGAGGAATATTTAGTTTTGAAGGGATGTTGCGGTTCTTCTTATAGGCAATAGTGAGCTGTCTTGATGTAAACATGGATATTGACGAGAGAAGGTGCCTTTCTCGTTTGAGAATGCGTACAATATCTTTTGAAAAACTGGAGAAGGTGAGGGCACACACCATCCTGTCAGAGGTGGGATGGCGCATGCCTTCAAGAAGAATGACTTGGTCAGTGTTCTTTGCTCTAATATAGGCCTTTTTAATGCAGTTTGTGGATATCCTCATTGTGCAAACCGGTCTCCCTCTGGCATTTGTCCAGTCTGATTGCAGAAGTAAAACTTGTTTTTTTTTTTCTTTTTTGTGTACATTAGGCTTGGCCCTAATTTCCCAGTTACTGTACATCAAGGGGTTTAGCTTTGTACCTTGAATACCATCATAAGTAGAGGAATTGATTTTTTTGTTATTGTTGGTATTGGTCCACCGCTATGGCGCCTTACCATACTTTACATCGAGGTGCATCACTTGCGGCAGCCTAGCTTCCCAGGCCAAATTCAGGATCCCCATCCGCAACATCATTAGGCATCCTCTCCCACTCATACATTACCAGTCTCACACCCCAATCAAAACCACCTAACACCCCCATACTCTGCACCAACCACTCTTTCGTCTCTCTCCCCTTCAATCTGTTCAACACTCTGCTCTGCGGCTAATCTTCCGCCAGTTTCGTCATACCCATATCACCTCTCTTCTCAAGTCACTTCATTGGCTCCCTATCTGTTAACGCATCCAGTTCAAACTTCTTACAGTACTTACACTTTGCAATAATTAGCTCTTTATATTGATGTTATAGTCGTGCCTTTTTGAAGTTACCAGATAGTTACACAAATATTTATCACCTGACATCTCTTGACATCCCATTGGATTCTGGCACTTTCTGGGTTTTGAAAATAATGACTTTTTGGTACAATTACACACTCTTTGATTTTATTTACATAGTTAGGTTCATAGCCAGTTCATAGTAATGGTTTACCCTTTTTCTAAAGAATGCACTTTGAGATGTACAAGCTCTATAAATACACTTGTTAAGCTGTACATTTCTCAGTCTCCTTCGTTCTAGATAAACAATTCAAATAAGGTCAGGGAGATGACATGATGTTTCATCAATTTATTTTATCTCTTACAGATATATAATTTGTTATCCAGTTGCAATACACAGTGTGTTCTTGTGAGTAAAGTATCTTCCCAATTGGGGTTTTATGCAATTATGTCCTCCTCATCTCTCTCCACATGCCATTTGCTAGCCATAAATGCACTGTCCTGTAATATTACAGAGGCTTGTAGAACGTTTTTTGTACTCAGCCTTACTTTTATTATTTTAACTTTTGGTTTTCATTTGTTTTAACTATTATATTGTTTTTCTTTATTTATTTCTTTATTCTTATGGGTTATGGTTTTGTATGGTTTTATTTGAATTGGTTTCTATTGTTTCGTTTGAGGTTTTACCCCCTGAGGGAAGGCAACACTACCAAAATGTGAAGGGGTTGAATAAATCTCCTGTGACCTTCTATTCCACTCACTTCTTGTGTGGTCCTTGCTTTGCCTGCGAGTATGCTCGCCCTGTTTGACACATGAGTCCTGTCTCCTTCTCTCTCTACCAAATACATTGTCCTTTCCTTCCCTCCTCTATCTTGAGTCCAGTCTCTTGGACGTCACTTTCCATTGCTCTTCTTAGCATTTTAATTTTTCTCACATTCTTCAGCTCTCTCAGCTACCCCTCCTCTCTTGTCCTGTCTCCTACCCTTCCATTACTTCTCCACCCCTTCATTTTTCCATCCCACATCATCCCTTATCTCTCTAATCTCTTCCTTCCACTCCTCACCTCCAGCAATTTCTTTCCTTCTGCTCCATGTCTCCATCCCTAGGCATCTGCCCCTTCTCTGTTCCTCAGCATTGATCCCATACTTCTCCCCTTATCCAGACTTCGGTCCCCTTTCTTCCCCTCTCATTCACCAGCATCTGCCGCACCTCCCCCACTCTTCTCCCCTTCCCTCATCTCCCTCCAGCAGTATCTGCCCCGCGTCTCTCTCTGCCTTCTTTCTCCTTTTGCAGCATACACCTTGTTCTTTCCCCCTTTTCTCAGCATCTGTCCTCTGCTGCCTCTCCCTCCCCTAGTGAATATGAGCCCCTGCTTCACTCCCCCTCCCCCCACATCTCCCATACCTCATTTCATGGTCCTCTGCTGCCGATGTAGGAGCCACTCTGCAGACACTCGGGCTCAGACATCACGGGCAGGCACTTCCTGTGTAGGATTTAGTGCAAGATCAGAAGCAGGAGGTGCAGGTCAGAGAGGTTTGGGGCGGCTTGCTGAGTTATGTCTGCAAAGAGATGGCTCAGAGCCGCAGCAGACAGGCTCTTGCTGCCATCGTTCACGGCAATGCCAATGTTTGCTTTATTGCCCCCAGCTTGGAGCCCATCTTGTGGTATGAACTACGCAGATATCAGGGCTTATACTACAAGAATGGCCCCACACTAGAAGGTGCTTTTATTGTCCGATCATTTTCTTTTTCTAATTGGGTTGGTTCTGGTCTCTCTTTGCCATTTCCTCTCTAAGTCCTTTTCCAGGATCTCATTACCATTTCCTGTTTCTTCACGCGCCCCGTCTACTTCCCTTCCTTCCCTACCTCTGTCTTTTACTTTGATCCTTCTGTTTCATCGTTCTTCTCCATTTCTCTCACCTTTTTATTTCTTGTAGTGATTGTAAACTGCTCTGATGCCCTTCAGCCTGGGCGGTATATCAAGAAATGGCATAAACATACCCATAGCTGGATTTCATTCCTCCTTTTCCCCCACCCTCTTTCCATATTTCAGCTCCTTACCCGCTTTCCTTGTCCTACTTAGTTATTTCCTAGTCCTCCCATTGCCCACCTCTGTTTCATTCCTTCCCCAGAGTCCTAACTTTCTAGTTCCCCATTTCCTCCCTCTTTACTCATCCCCTCTCCAGTGTCCTCTACATTCCTCTACCTAGCCTCCAGTTCCTTCCATGTCACTTATCCCCTTTCCACCTCCAGTCCCTTTCTTATGTCTTAGTTGCCTTATCCTGACCCCATTCACTCTTTTCCCTCCCCTGTTTCTACCCTCTCTTATCTCCTTCAAAGACCTGTCCCCTTCCTTTGTCCTTCCACCCTCTCTGTAGTCCTCTGACCCTTTCAACTGCCTCCCAATCCTTCCAGGTCCTTCCAGACATCTCCTCTCCTCATTTTTTTGCACTTAGTTTCACAGCCCTATTCATACCCTTTACCCAATCAACTAGTCCTCATGTCTTCCCTACTGTTATATCTCATCCAATCCCTAAATCCCCAAGCCCCGAGTCCCCACTTGCACTCTCCAGCCAATCTTATTCTGTCTTCTTTTGGTCTCCCACCAAATCCCAGAGTCTCCACTTAAGTCTGAGTCCCTGCTTGTCTGCATCCCCAAATCCACATTATCTGCCCTCCTGTCTCTTTCTACCATTTCCTAAGCACCCATTGCCCCGGTCTTCTCCCACATACTTATTTCTTGCCCTCCCCAGCCTCTTCCCCTGCTTATACTCTAACTTCTCCCCCTTCATTCTCTTTGTCCTCGTCATCCTTCTCCAAACCCCAGTATCAGCTTCCATACCCCAACAAAAGACCTGATTCCTTTTCTCAACAGTGGACACCCTGGAGGGTGTTGAGAACATGAAAAATGATCTACAGAAATTAGAAAAATGGTCGAATGCTTGGCAGTTAAGATTTAATGCGAAGAAGTGAAGCGTGAGGAACTTAGGTACAGAAATCCAAAGGAGCAGTGTGGGATAGGGAGAGGCTGATGTGCACGGACCAGGAGAAGGACCTCAGGGTGATAGTGTCTGAGGATGTCAAAGTGGCGAAACCATATACAAGGCAGTGGTCAAAGCCAGATGGATGCTAGGCTGCATAGAGAGAGGCATTACCAGCCGAAAGGAGGTGGTGATAATGCCCCTGTACAGTCATTGGTGAGGTCTCACTTGGAGTACTGGTTCAGTTTTGGAGCTCGTACCTCACAAAGAATATAAAAAGACTTGAAACGGTTCAGAGGAAGATGGCCAGAATGATTTGGGGCCTGTGCCAGATGGAATATGAGAAAAAACTTGAAGACCTCAATATATATACCCTGGAGAGGAGGGACAGGGGGGATATGATACAGATGTTTAAATACTTAAAATGTATTAATGAACAAACCAACCTTTTTCAAAGACAAGAAATGAAGCTGCAAGGAGGTAAAAGCAACTTCAGGAAATAGCAATTCAAATTGGCATCGGACAGACACAGAGGATCACTATATAGCAAGAGCATTCCTACTCAAAGCAACATTTAAATTACTTTTATTTATTTGTTTTATCATTTCAGTTAAAGTGGTTTACATTGTAACTTAAACTTGGTCATGTACATTAGACAGGGACGTTGATAACTTTGATTTTTCTGAGGCAATGGAGTGCTAGTAGGAACCAAACCCTGGTCTTTTGATTCCCAAGCCAGTGCTCTAACCATTAAGCTCCTCCTCCACTTTGGACTTCAGAACAGGCACAGAGAGGGTTAATCTGCACAGAGCGGCTGCTATAACCCAATGTGAAAAGCATCTTACTGGACAGACTGGATGGGCCACACTGGTCTTTATCTCCTGTCATTTACTATGTTACCTGCAGCAACTTAAATGGATAAGATAGCTGCTTAACTTTGGCTGGGAGAACTGACTAGGTGATTTAAACTGTTTCGAATCACTCTTTATATGGAGTATCTGTCTAGGAAATGAAGAGAGAGGGTGTGAATTAGGTACCCATGCCTAGCGCACTGGATCAGAACAATGCGCTCAGAACTAAGTCCATTCATAGCTGATATCGCAAAGCAATCTTTTACAACTGGAATCTTCCCAGATGCCCTTAAGAAAACATTCATACGACCATTACTGAAAAACAACCAGCTTGATCTGAAGAGAGAGGACTCCTACCGTCCAATCTCTAGTATCCCTTTCCTAGCCAAAATACTTGAGAAGACAACTCAAAGACAGATTCAACAGCATATAGAACCTCTCCATTGGACCCATGTCAACATGGATTCAGAGAGGCGCACGGTGTAGAAACCCGATTAACTTCATTAACAAACACACTCACCAGTGGGATAGACAACATCAAGAAAGGCTTTGCATTGATCTTCCTGGATATCTCTGCAGCGTTCGACTCAGTAGATCACGAACAACTCCTGATGAGACTCCACGCAAAGGGAATCCATGACCGCGCATGGGATTGGTGCAAGTCTTACCTTCAAAGCAGATGGCAGCAAGTTCAGATCGGCAACAAGACATCAGAACCCTTCCAGCAAAGACAGGGAGTACCACAAGGATCGTCATTATCCGCACTACTTTTCAATATTTATATGCAGCCAATCTGTGACATAACTCGCTCCTTCGGCATATCCTGCCTCTTTTATTTATTATTTATTACAAATTCTTATATACCGCGCTATTTAGTATCAGTGCGGTTTACATAATAATCATGTATGCGGACGACGTTTTGTTACTCACACCTATAACGGTCACATGCCCAGATTTCACAACGTTAATTAAATGCTTCAACGCAATAACAGATTGGCTCTTCAGTCAGAATATACGTATAAATTTCAAAAAGACAGAAGTTCTATTTATCACACGGAAAAAAGACTTCTCTCCGCCATCAACACTAAAAGTTAGAGATGCAGAACTTCCGGTCAAATCCAACATACGCTATCTAGGAGTAATATTGGACCAACACTTGGACTTCAAAGATCACATCAAACGCACAGTAAAATCTATTTACTTCAAAATCAAAACCCTCCGCCACCTAAGACCCATGATGGAAACTGACGACTTCCGAACGGTTTTCCAGGCCCTAGTGACACCTCATTTTGACTACGCTAATATTATACTACATGGCCTCCCAAAAAATACCCTGAACCCACTACAGTTAGCTGTGAATGCAGCGGCTTGTGTCCTGTGCGGAGCATCCAGGAAGGACCACATCTTACCTATATTAAAAGAGCTTCACTGGCTCCCAATAAGCTGCAGAATCCTATATAAGACCCTCCTCATTACCTTTAAAGCATTCAATAAGACATCACCCTCTTCATTTGTTGATCTACTCATTCATACCCCCAATAACAGATCCAGAAGAGCACTTGCGGAAAATACTCTAATCATACCAAGTGAATCTATAAAACGTAACCAATCAACCATCAATAGAGCATTTACAAGCTATGCCCCCAGGTGTTGGAACAAACTCCCTTCCAGCATAAGGGCAATCAGGGACCTCATGCAGTTTAGAAAGGCCCTCAAACATCACCTGTTCCTCATGCACTTTACACAGCCTGATGATCCCCCCCTACCCACACACTCACCCATCTATGTCAACGGAGAACACATTCACACTAAAACTGCAACCTGACTGTATATCGTAGGATATTACAGCACTTTAACTCTTCTTGACCAGCAGAGTACAAACACGCTGTAATCTAACTTGGATTGTAAAACTTATGAGTTCAACCTGTTATTCACTTGTAGCTAAATCTCATATGTATATAGTTTCCCCAGTTAAATCCATGTTAAAACCCTGTTTTATGTAAACGTAGGACAAAATCTGTATGTCCAAGTGTTTATTGTTCGATGTAAACCGCACTGATGAGAAATAGCGCGGTATATAAGAAATGTTAAATAAATAAATAAGGAGAATCCCCACACTGGAGAACTGGAACTCGGGTATCAAAAGCAGCTTCAAAGAGACGAGTCTTCAGGCTGGATATAAATGCGATAAGAGAGGGGTCCCGGTGAGCACCTTCAGCAAGACCATTCCAGGTATTTGGTGCAGTCCATTGGAAGGCACAGAGATGGATGAGGAGGGTGTATAGAAGAGCAGCTTACCTCACAAGCAAAATTATGGAAGAGGAAGAGGGGTTTATGGGGAGGTAAGAAGCTGAAACTTCAAAAGAGGCGGATGGGAATCCAAAGGAAATCAGAAGCATCCCATGAGGTGCTGCCTTTCGGCATCACATCTCTCGGGTGCTGCTGGTTGAGTCCTAGCTTTAAGGACTGCAGAAAGGCACTTTGACAAGCAAACATTTCATCCATGATATTCCTGCCGTACTATTTATTTATTTATTTATTTATTTAGCGTACATTTATATCCCGCTGCTTCCAGTGATCAGCAGCGGTTGTAACACATGGTGAGGGTGGCTGTACTGGCCAGAATTAGGTTGAATACACTCTGATTGGAGGGGGGGGGGCACAGCAAAATACAAGTTACAGGCTTATAGTTGATTGTTATATACATATTCACAATTGATTGTTATATACATATTTACAATTGACTAACTGTTAAAAACTTTATAAGTGATCTGTATATGCATATTTACACGCGGTCGCGTGTAGCTCAAGATGTTAGGTTGTAATGGGATTTGAAAAGGTGCGTTTTAAGCTCTTTTCTAAAGTCCTTTAGATCACAGATTTCACGCAGGTCACTTGGTAACCGATTCCAGAGTGTAGGAGCTGTAAATGAGAAAGCTCTGTTAGTGGTAGAGGCATTAGCCTTTGTGAATGATCTCGGTAGGCAGATGGTGTTGAGGTTCGCTGCTCTCCTACTTCTGTTGTTGGGTGGATTGGAAATCAAGCTGCTGAGGTGAGAGGGTGCTATATTATGGATAAGTTTGAAAGTAGTGACTAGCAATTTGTACTGGATGCGGGCTGTGATGGGGAGCCAATGTAGCTCAATTAGGGTGGGTGTAATGTGGTCAGAGAGCTGTTTTTGCATGATGATCCTGGCTGCAACATTTTGTGCCATTTGCAGAATATTTGTAGTTTTCTTCGGCAGGCCTTGCAGTATGGTATTGCAGTAATCTAGGTGTGGGATGATGAGGGCCTGAGCGACAGATCTGAAGTCATCATGATCGAGGATGCTACGTAATGGCTGCAGGATTCTTAATTTGTGGAAAATGGCTCGATTGGTGTTTCGCAGATGCCTGTCCATAGTTAGGTTGCTGTCAAGCATCACACCTAAGTATTTTATCTCTGTTTTTATGTTGTACTTATTGTTGTTCATGGTGACATTTTTGGGGGGCTCGAAGCCTGGTTTCCTGGAGATACACATTGCTTCTGTCTTCTTGTGGTTAATGAGCATGTTATTGTGTTGGAGCCAGATTTGAAGCTCGAGTAGGCATTTTTCCAGCTTGCTGATGTTCGGGTTGTTTGCATCTAGTTGTGTGTAGAGCATTAGGTCATCAGCGTAGATATGGTAGTTGATCTCGTGGGCCTGGAATATTTTGCACACTGGTTGCAGGTATAAGTTGAATAGGAGAGAGGAGAGGGCGGAACCTTGCGGAATGCCCTGAGTTTGCGGGAAAGGGGTTGCTTTGTCGTTGTTGAAATTGACCTGCTGCATTCGGTTTGTTATATAGGAGGAGAACCATTTTAGTGGGGTCCCTGCAATGCCTATGGATTCAAGTCGTTCTAAAAGTGTTGGATGGTGCACTGAGTCAAATGCAGCTGAGATAGCAATGAAGATAAGCATAAACATTGAGCTCTTGTCCTCCAGACCCTTAAGTAGATTGTCCAGCAAGGCTAGTAGGAGGGTTTCCACACCATGATGTTGTCGAAACCCGTATTGATGCACATCCAAGGCATTTGTATCATCAATGTGGTCCTGTAACTGCTGCTGTACTGCCTTTTCAATGATTTTGGCGAGGAAGGTTATGCTTGAAATTGGGCGGTAGGAGGTAGGGTCATCTTTGCTAAGTGTTTTGTTTTTCAAGATGGGGCGTATAAGTGACTTCTTGAGGAGTGTTGGCATGAGACCTTGCAGCAGTGATAGGTTCACTATATGGGAGATGTGCTGTGCTATTTCCTCTTTGGTTGCCTTGATCCAGGAGGCTGGACATGGGTCAAGAGGGGAGGTGGTGGTTTTTAGGTTGGTGATGATGGCTTTTATCTGTTGGTCGTCCACTTTCCGGAAGGTTAGCCATTTTCTACCGTGATCAGTTCTTTCCTGTGTGTTGATTTTCTGATGGTAGTTGGTTGGGTCCAGCGTGGGGGTGATGAGGGTAGGTGCTTCAGGATTAAGTTTGCTGGCATAGTGATCTGCCAGCTGTTGTGCTGTTATGGCGCCGCTGGGATTGCTGTCTTGCGGTGCTTTTGTGAGAGATTTGACGAGCGCGAACAACTCTCTGGGCCTGTTGAGGGCTTTATTGAGAGTGATTGTGTGGTGTGTTCTCTTTGCCTGGTTGACTTCATTCCTGTAGGTTGATAGGAGGTCGAAGTAGGACTTTTTGCATTCCTCGGTTTTGTGCTTTCTCCATCTTCGTTCATGCCTTCTCAGGTCCTTCTTCAGTTCCCGCAGCGTTGTGGTGTACCATGGTTCAGCCTTGTTCCTGGTTGGGTACCTTGGGTGATTCCAGGTGGGTTTTGAGGCAGCCTCGATTCCTATGTTCCAGCGATTCGCCAGTATCTCGAGGTCTGAGCAATCTGGGTGAATGTATTTTGCTATGGATTCAAGGAGGTCTTCTTTGATGAGTTTTTGGAAGCATCTCCGTTGGGGTGATGCTTGGTCTGGTTGAGTTGTCTTTATGTAGTCTTTATGTTACTATTTTACGAGTGGTTTTGGAGGGATGATCTAAATAATGAAATAAATGGAATGAAAGACCCAGAACGTCTTGGAAGATCTTTATCTTTATTATTATTTGATTTACCTTAAGATGACCCAGAGATGCTTTGCTGTGGAGCTACTTCTCATGCTGCTCCCTGGCTGTCCACTAGGTGTCATTCTGAGCAGGTTTTAGCAGCCTGGAACAGTGAGTATGCGGTAATTAGGCTGCATATTGACAAAACTGATAGCCCTGCACTATAATTACTGATTTGGAAACCACTACAGCCCCATCAGCAGTCTGCCTCAGGAAGAGTACGCCTTTCAGCACCTCCGATGAGCCAAGCAATCAGAGATGTCCTCACACTGAAAATTCCCAAAAGGCTATGGAATGTTTTGACCCAGATGGGCAAAAATCCTCAGAGAATCATGGAAATGATTTGTCAGCTTTCCTGGGTTTGTTTTCTGTATATTGCGATGGAATATCCATTGAAAGATAATTTGATATCAGCAGCACTGAATTTTGGCTCCATGGTTTTAAGTGCATGTGCTGTGCTTTTATGCCTTCTGACATCAGCCAGCAATGATTCCAGTTCACCGTTGCAAGATCTGCATTTTAGCGAACCTGGCTAAACGCTGGGGGACCGCTCGCTGGTAGGGGCTGAACCGAGCGAAATTGAAGGAAAAAAAAGGAGAGGCGGTGCTGGAAGGAGGTGAGTGCGGCGCACAGACTGTGCTTACCTCAAGCAGGGCCTCCCCATGCCGATCTCCCATCTGGCCCGGCAGCAACCATAGCACTTAGCCTTCATCTCAGACTACTGTGGGCCGAAGTCTCGGGATATGAGCAGTAATATTATTGCTAGATTCGAGCACTGTGGCAGCCTACGTTAAAGACCTTAAGCACTTTCGTAAGCACCTTAAGCATGTTGCTGCCGGTCTGCATGGGGGAACATTTGCAGACGGGGACTGGGAGGCGGTGCGGCAACACCAGCACTTTCTACGCCACACTCCCCTCCTTCCAGTTCCCAAATATGTTTTATAAGGCCCTTGGGAAGGGAAAAGAGCTGGGGAGTGTCTTCCAACCTATCCCCCATCTCCATAACAGACCTTATCCACCCCATACCTGCTAATAGGGCCAGAAGATCATGCGCTTTAAACAAACTCGTAATCCCTGGAGCAATAACAAAATGCTCCCACACAGCAAGGAATACAGCGTTTGTATATTACGCACCTACGTTCTGGAATGCCCTCCCACCCCCCCATCCGGGCAATAACTGAGCTCGCCCAATTTCGAAAGGCCCTGAAGCACCACGTATTCCTCCTTCATTACTCCCTGCCCGGTGAAACAACACAGCCAAGCCTACCCCCAACACAGCCAAGCTTACCCCCAACCACCTAATGACACATCCTAACATACCCACGGTCTGAATACGACTGCCCAAACTTGTATATAACCTAATATGTAATCAGCTCAGAGAGTGCCTGGGACAGACATGTTGACGCACAGCTCAGTTGTACATAGTGTAAATAGTTGCCTCGTTGAATCCAAGTTGTAAAAACCTGTTCTCTGGAATGTACACTGCATGCCTGCTGTTTTGTACAATTTGTTTGTGTCATGTAAACCGCGCTGATTTTAAGAGCGCGGTATAGAAATAATATAAATAAATAAAATGCTGTATGTACTCCTCTTGCACACTCTCCCCTCTACTACAGCCCTGCCCCAGGCAGAAACCTCAGACCAACTTCCCCGACGCCCGCACTGTGCACTCAACAACCCTCTCTTTGGTCCCTTATACAGATACACATATACTCTGCCTCACAGCTCACCAAAGCCCCCAACACGCCATGCAGATATGCATCACATATACACACTTCCAACTGTGTGGTGTTTCTAGTTCCTGATTCTATCCATAGAAAATAGTGCTACCACTCCCAGAATGCATCAGGATGAAGTTGTCAGAAATCCTGGACTGGCCTATAATGTCCCTATTGCAGCCGGGTAAGGTGACACCAATGCTATACGTCAAACTAATGGCTAACATTTTAGGGCTTGTTTACTAAACATTTAGGGCCCGATATTGAATTGCAACAGCTATGCGCCTCTATGACGTTTAACCCCGGATGTCAATCCAGGGCCATATCCGGCCGCCAGTATTGAATATCCAAGTTTGTCGCACAGCCGCACACGGCACAGAAGCTAACCGTGCAGCGGCAATATCCAGCTTCAGTGGTAAACGTTAGGCCAGCTTTTGCTGCGTCTAACTTTCGCCATTGAGGCCTAACAGGGCAGCAACTGAATATCACCACTGCATGGTTATCCCTGGGTACCGCCCCAACACGCCCTGAAGCTAAGCGGTTAGCAGTGGGGTGTATAGCGGCATTATTCTGGGATATTCAGCGGCACTAACCATGTTAGTGCTGCTGAATATCCCGCTTAAGGCATTTAAATGGTTTCTACTGTAGCTCTGTAAACCATGTTAATGCCGTTCAGTATTAAATACTTCTGTGGCATAAATGCACAGGAAGAGAGCCTCTTTCAACTGACAGAAAGCTCTGCAACAAGGGGGGTAGGTTGAAGGTGAAAGCAGATAAACTCAGGAGTAATTTGCAGAAATATTTCTTTATGGAAAGAGTGGTAGATGCGTGGAATAGTCTCCTAGTGTAGGTAGTAGAGACAAAAATTGTATCTGAATTCAAGAGAGCATGGGACAAGCACAGGGGGAAAGGACTGTAGAGCTTAGTGGTTGGTATGGAAGGGCAGACTGAACAGGTTGTATGGTCTTTATCTGCCGTCATGTTCTTATGTTTAGCACGTGCTATTTGCCACTATCCTCATAGGAATAACATTGGTGCTGCAGCAGATTGTACGCACTAACGTTTAGTAAACATGGCCCTTCATGAATTATTGTATCCTATCAAGAGCAATCAATTCCTCAATGGGGATTTATGCCAATGAAAGGGTGTTTACGCATGGAAAAGCCCCCTTTAGAACAGGATTCCCCAGTTCTCCAGGACCAAGCAGGAAGTCAGTCCTCACTTATGGGTGACGTCGGCGCCGACGGAGCCCTCGCGGAGCAATTTTCCCCAGCTTTCAAAGAAAGCCTTTGGGAATTGCAGCGCGCATGCGCGGTCCCCTTCCCGCCCAAGGGTGCCATCTTAGCCAGTCTTCTTTTTTCCGCGGAGCCCTACAGACGTACCCGTCGTGTCCCCGCGAAAAAGTTGATTTTCCATCATAATTATTCTTTTTTCTTTCGGTTCGACGCCGGTCTTTTTCCCGCCCGGACTCGCGACGCCGGTCACGAGTCCTCTCCTTCTTTTTCGGTTTTTCTGACTTGGTCAGTTTTCGTTTCGGTTTTTCCCTGGCAGCCCGGTCCTTTGACCTCGCCGGGGCCCTTTTTCCCCCGATGGCTGCCAGTGGTTTCAAGCGGTGTGGTCAGTGTGACCGAAATATGTCACTAACTGACACACACGACAATTGCCTCCGCTGCCTGGGCCCGGATCATGAAGAAATGATCTGTGGGCCTTGTGGCAAACTTTCCTCCAAAGCGTTGAGAAGTCGGCGGCATCAGCGGGATAGAATCTTCGCTGACCCCAGCCGTACCCGGACCTCGTCGGAGGCCTCCGCGTCCAGGGGGTCCAGCTCGGACCGTCGCCGGAGTTCCTCCGACAGGGGTTCTCCCTCCGGGGACCATCGACGGAAGGTGAAACCCGCGAGGGCGGCGTCGGTGGACGCTCCTGGCTCCGCGAGGGCCAGGTCGCATAGCCCCGATAGCCGCCCCGGGTCCTTGGAGAAGGAGCACCTCACGAAGCGACCTCGCCTGGAGTCGGAGCTGCCTGCTCGGGTAAGTCCTGTGGTCCTTCTGGACTCGGGGGCTGCTGGGTCACCTGAGCTCGGACTCAGGTTGACGGCCTTGGAGAGCAGACTGTCTGCCTTCATGGACCAGCAGCGGGCACTGCTCGCTGGCTTCGCTGGCGCCGCTGCCCCGACCGCCGGGACGTCGACGTCCAAGTCGACCCCGGAGACCGAGCCGATCCTCGAGTCGATGCGAACTCGAGTCGATCCTCGGTCGAGGTCACCCTCGGCCTCCCGTTCGGGACCAAGGTCACCGACGCCGACTCCCTCGGCGTCGGGGCGGCAGGCGCTGCGCCCTGCCCGGGCCGACCCCACCGAGTCCTCGTCGGAGTCGGTCTGGGAGTCTGAAGAGGAAGAGTCGCCTGATTCTTTTCGGACTCGGTGTGTCCCCTCGGACTCACCTGAGTCCGAACCTCGGAAACAGTCCCCCCCGGAGGATGCCCGGTTCTCGGACTTCGTCAGGGATATGGCCAAGGCTTTGGCCTTCCCTGCGGACCCCGAGGAGGAGCCTCGAGCCGAAGAGCTCGACGCCCTCCAGTATGACTCTCCCGCCAGGGAACACTTTACTGTACCGGTTCCTCCCATGCTGGAACGACTACTCTTCCGCATGTGGGAGAGTCCGGCCACCTCGCCGGTCCTGAGCAAGCGGGTCGATTCTATCTATCGAGTCCGCAAGAGCCCTGGCTTCCAAAAAGCACAGCTACCACACCATTCCATGGTAGTGGAATCGGCCATGCATCGTCTTAAGAGCCAGAAGATGCACTCCTCGGTGCCTCCTGGCAGGGAGGCCCGTAACCTGGATGGCCTTGGTAAGAAGTGTTTCCAGGGCTCTATGCTCGCATGTCGTGTCCAGACCTACCAGCTATACATGGGCATGTATCTCTGAGACCTGGCTAAAGAGCTAGCCGGCTTCTCCGCTGGTTTGTCCGAGGAACCCTTGCGGAGGTTCCTGGCCTTGTCCACTGGCATTCGGGAATGCTCAAAATTCATGTCCCGAGCAGCCTATGATGGCTTTGAAGCATCGGCTCGAGTGGCCGCAGCCGGCATCGGTGCCCGCCGACAGGCTTGGCTTCAGTCGTCTGACCTTGAGCCCTGGGTGCAGGACAAGTTGGTCGATGTCCCCTGCCGAGGCGAAAACCTCTTTGGCAAGCCCATGGCTGATAAGGCTGCACAAATTGAGACGGAGACTCTCACCAGGACTAGGCTTTCTAGGAAGACCTCTGCCCCTTCCCAGAAAAAGAAGGGCTCGGGAAAGAAGTCCTTTTACCCGAGGAAGGCGGCTGCCTACAAACAGTATCCCCACTATCAGGCACCTCCAGCTCCCCAACAGGGCCAGCAGGCCAAGGGACGGGGTAACGGGTCCCGTAGGCAGCAAGCCCCCAAGCCTGCACCACCAGCCCCTGCTCCGCAGGGTGGGGGTTTTTGACTCCTTAAGCATAGCCTCTCCCCCCCCGCTGGTTCCTCCCAGCACCGGAGGCCGGCTGGTTCACTTCGCCCACAGGTGGTCCAGCATCACCTCAGATGCCTGGGTGCTTCAAGTCGTGCGAGAAGGCTATCTTCTCCACTTCCACCAGGTCCCTCCCTCCTATTTTCCGGGAGAACCTCCACGACCCCTTCTGCACAGGGAACTACTCCTTCAGGAGTTAGCAGGTCTTCTACAGGAACAGGCGGTGGAACCGGTGCCCCACCACCTGAAAGGTCAAGGCTTTTATTCCCGGTATTTTCTAATACCAAAAAGAACAGGAGGCCTCAGACCCATCCTGGACTTGCGCAACCTCAACAAGTTCCTCGTGCGGGAGAAGTTCAAGATGCTTACCCTTGGAATCCTTCTGCCCTACCTCCAGCAGGGAGATTGGCTATGCTCCTTGGATCTAAAGGATGCCTACACGCACATCCTCATCCACCCAAGCCACCGCCAATACCTACGGTTTGTGGTGGCAGGAAATCATTACCAGTACAGAGTACTGCCCTTTGGCCTGTCCTCCGCACCGCGAGTCTTCACAAAATGTCTCGCGGTGGTGGCGGCCCATCTCAGGCTTCACGGCCTCTATGTCTTTCCGTACCTCGATGACTGGCTCATCAGAGCAGCGTCCGCTCTGGAGGTCACCAACGCCACGTGCCGCACGGTGACTCTTCTGCAGTACTTGGGCTTTGTTATAAACTTCGCAAAGTCCACTTTGCTCCCCTCACAGGATCTCGAGTTCATCGGCGCAAGGCTGCACACTCCTCAGGCACGAGCGTACCTACCGCTCGACAGGGCTCAACGGCTCATGGACCTAGCCGACCGTTTTCGCAGCCAGCCCCTGGTCTCCGCCAGGCGCTTCCTGAGACTACTCGGCCATATGGCTTCCACCGTCCATGTGACCCCCAATGCCCGCCTGAACATGCGGCCTGCTCAATGGTGTCTCCGCCAGCAGTGGCGACAAGCCACAGGCGGCCTAGCAGACCTAGTGCGCGTCTCCGAGCCGCTGATCTCGTCTCTCCGGTGGTGGCTTCAGCGGCCGAACCTGATATTCGGCATGCCTTTCCAGTCACCTCAGCCGACCCGGGTGCTGACTACAGATGCATCCCTCCTGGGCTGGGGAGCGCATTGCCAAGGGGCTCGTACTCAGGGCCTCTGGACCACGTGGGAGTCTGCTCAGCAGATCAACTTCCTGGAGCTCAGGGCGATCTGCCTGGCTCTCAAGGCCTTCTCCCACCTGACTTCTCACCAGTCCGTCCTTGTCCAGACGGACAATCAAGTTGCCATGTTCTACGTGAACAAGCAGGGGGGCACGGGCTCCTTCCTCCTCTGCCGGGAGGCACAGAAGCTCTGCTCTTGGGCCGTCAGTCACGGCGTTCTCCTCAAGGCAGTTTATCTCCCAGGCCAAGAGAATTGCCTGGCGGACAAACTCAGCAGGATCCTTCAGCCGCACGAGTGGCGTCTGGATCCCTTGATAGTTCAGAAGCTCTTTCTAAAGTGGGGACTCCCCACGGTGGATCTCTTTGCCAGTCCTCACAACCGGCAACTTCCTCGCTTCTGCTCTCGTCAGCCACACCCCCTTCGGGTTGCGGCGGACGCGTTTCTACTCTCATGGTCGGGGAGCCTTCTGTACGCTTTCCCTCCCATCCCGCTCGTCTCTCGGACTCTTTTCAAGGTTCTCCAAGACAAAGCCTTCATGATCCTGGTGGCCCCTCGCTGGCCCAGACAGCCATGGTTTCCGCTCCTGCTGCAATTAGCGGTGGAGGATCCACTCCCCTGGGGTTTCAACCGGATCTCCTCACTCAGGATCAGGGGTCTCTGCTACACCCCAACCTCAGGTCTCTCAACCTAATGACCTGGCTGCTGAGAGGGTAGTCCTTGCTCCCCTTCTCCTGCCGGCAGAGGTGGAGGAGGTCGTCCTAGCTTCGCGACGCCCTTCTACCCGAAAATGCTACGCCCTTAAATGGCGTCGTTTTTCCGTTTGGTGTACCCGACAGTCTCAGGATCCCTTCTCCTGCCCGGTGTCGGTGGTCTTGCAGTACTTGCTTTACCTCTCTAATCTGGGACTTAAGTCCAACTCCGTCAAAGTTCACCTCAGTGCTCTTTCAGCACATCATGTGCCGGTGGACGGCAGACCTCTCTCCAACGACCCTCTCGTAGCGAGGTTTCTCCGAGGTCTCCTTCTACTTAAACCACCTCTGCGCCCGCCAGCGCCTGACTGGGACCTGAATGTGGTTTTACAGCGGATCACCTGTCCGCCTTTTGAACCTATGGCTACCTGTTCTCTCCGTTTTCTTTCTTGTAAAACACTGTTCTTGATAGCCCTCACTTCCGCTAGACGCGTAAGTGAATTGCAGGCCCTCGTGTCTGATCCCCCTTACACTCGGTTCTACAAAAATAGGGTAGTCCTACGGACTCACCCAAAATTTCTTCCAAAAGTGGTCTCCCCCTTTCACATCAATCAGGAGGTGGTCCTTCCAACCTTCTTTCCCAGACCACACTCCAGCCGAGCTGAAACGGTCCTCCATACCCTGGACTGTAGAAGGGCTTTGAACTTCTACCTTGACCGTACGCGGGAGCACCGTAAGGCTTCTCAGCTTTTTGTGTCTTTTGACCCCAATAAATTGGGGCTCCCGGTCTCCAAGCGTACTCTGTCCATCTGGGTTGCGGACTGTATCTCTTGGGCTTATGGGGCAGCCGGACTCTCCTTGGAAGGTCGAGTCACAGCTCATTGCGTTCGGGCAAAGGCTACGTCAGTGGCTTACCTCCGCTCTGTTCCGCTGGCAGACATCTGCCGGGCCGCTACTTGGTCTTCGAGCCAGACTTTTGCGGTCCATTACTGTCTCGAGAGGGAGTCCCGCAGGGACAGTGCTTTCGGACAGGCAGTCCTCCGTAATCTCTTTGAGGTCTGAGCAACTCCTACCCTCCATCCCGGATGTGGGCTACCGGTGGGTAATAATTCAGCGAAGATTCTTTCCTTCTGTGCTGCTGAGCTAGAGGGAGCTCATTTTTGTGCTTAGGGTCTCCGGTAGCCTTGAGCTTGGGAGTCCCATAAGTGAGGACTGACTTCCTGCTTGGTCCTGGAGAAAGCGTAGTTACTCACCTGTAACAGGTGTTCTCCAGGAGCAGCAGGAATCAGTCCTCACAACCCTCCCTCCTCCCCGTGGAGTTGCAATCATCTGCTTTAGTTTTTTTTTTTGCAAATTTTTATGCTGTCTTTTTTAGCTATGTCATCTGACTGGCTAAGATGGCACCCTTGGGCGGGAAGGGGACCGCGCATGCGCGCTGCAATTCCCAAAGGCTTTCTTTGAAAGCTGGGGAAAATTGCTCCGCGAGGGCTCCGTCGGCGCCGACGTCACCCATAAGTGAGGACTGATTCCTGCTGCTCCTGGAGAACACCTGTTACAGGTGAGTAACTATGCTATCTGTCCTGAGGACCCCACAGCCGGGTGAGATTTCATGATGTACATTTGCATATGCTGGGTCTGCACTATGGGCAGATTTATCTCATTGCTGGTCTTCCTCTTTTACGTTGATCTTCAACCTTGTCAAGCATGATGTCTTTCTCTAATGATCTCTCTCTTCGCATAATGTGTCCACAGTATGAAAGTTGAAGTCTTATCATGTGAGCTTCTAAAGAAAGCTTAGGTTTGATCTCCTCTAGTACCAACTGGTTTGTTCTTCGCGCAGTCCATGGTATACGCAGTATACATCACCAGCACCATATGCATTAGAACTTCCTAATGTGCCCAGATTGATTGTACATGTGCTAATTTGTAGGTTAACATGCATTAAACCGACTGAACGCATGCTAACCAATGCACATCCCTAGACTCAATTTTTCATCCATGCCAAGAACCCAATTAGCTCATCCTCTTCTTCTCAAGCCTCTCCTCCCCCTCCATCAGCTCCCTTCCCCGCTTCCCTCTGGAATCTCTTCTCCCTCTCCAACCCACAATCCCATCTCTTGCCTCCATCCTGCATTCCTCTTCCCTCTCCCCACTGATCACTAAGATCCTCCCGTCTTCTGCCTCCCAAAGAAACCTAATTAATTCACCAGACACAGAAGAAATGTCAGAAAACCATTTTATTTATAGAAAGTATAACACAAATTAGCATGCTACAATATGCAAATCTGGTCTTTAAGTTCATGGGCAACACTCAATAACCGATTCCTTAAAAGCTGTCAGTATCTACAAAGATTCCAGCTAACTCCAGGTGTAGTTTGGCTGCTGAAGCTTCTATTACATTATTAGAAAGAGGAAAACTCAGATTATGGCACCCATATTGAGATACAGTTCTTCACTGCTCATTGGCGCTTTCGTCGGTAACCCTGAAAATAAATAAATACCTCCCACCTTCCTAGATCCTTGGCTTTCCACTTGCTTTCTACCAATGTGCCTGGTAAATGCAGAACAGTACTTTGGCCCTCTCTGCGGGAGTGCAGCCCTGGCATCTCGTCTATCCTCCCCTTGGGAAACATACGCACAAGTTGAATGTATGCTGTGCCATCTTATCATAGCTGTATAGCAAAGGGTCCTGAGCAGCTAATGGCTCTGGTCTCACCGTCACCCTTTTTTAGGAAGTTTTCTGCGACCTGAGCTCTGACAGTCCTGAATTTAGGTGAGCTGTATTCATCTGCAACGTTGCAGTGCAAATCCCAGGACTTCTCTGAATATTTGCTTGGATCAAGCACTTTTTAGTTGACTAATTAGTAAGCTAATTGTTTAATGCTTTTGTAAACTCCAGCTTTTTTTGTCCTAATGAGCTGTGGATTTAATGAGAAAGCAACAGGAGATGATCAGGTTAAGACCAGAGAAGGCAGGAAGGGAAGTCTGTGTAATCTGGTTTTGGGAGGCTTCCAGAGTCGCCGCACCCACTTGAGTCCCACAGTGTGGGATGGAGGAGCTGTTGGCCATTGTCTTTTGTAGAGTTGCCTCATTATCCCATTGCATTGGGGATGTGCTGTTTCATTTTTCTCCAAGAAAGACTGAAGCTGCCATTCTACATATTCATTGGGATCAAAACCTCCCCCCTAACCCCACCACACTTGTTATTTATTACATACAGTTCCTTGTAAACCGCTTAACAGCCCTGTTAATGCGACAGTTGTGTTTGTAAACCACTATGACTGGTAGAAATAGCGGTATAAAAAAGCTGATAAATAAATAAATAACATGGACCTTGTTGACCACTCAGTTTTCAGGTCTTCAAAGGCTAGTTGATCTGTAGTGCTAGGTCATGCTATTTCTCTTCATGATTCTTTGTTGAACCTAGATTGTCACTTTGAAATGCAGAACTGACCTTCGAGCCACACATTTCAGTAGCCACCCAATCTAATTTCTTTACACTACATGAAATCTGTCTGTCCAATCACTATTAGATGCAAAAGCCCTTCGAGCTTTAACACAGTGCATTAGCCCCATGTTGCCTCAACTATTGCAACTTTAAAAAATCCAAAATACACCAAACATTTGACAACATCTCACCGCTTCTACGCATGGAATATTGGCTTCCTGTTTCATTCAAGATTAAGTTTAAAATTCTTGTGTTTACCCATAGAGCCCTACGTATGGGGGTTTCTAAATATCTGGCAAACTTTGTGATACTTTATGCCCTATGTTGAGCTCTTCACTCCCAGAATAATCATCTACTCATGCTTTCATCCAGTACATACATTAGATTCGAGATCGCTCGTAGGACAGCATTCCTGTACCAGGCACCTACCCTATGGAATGCATTACCTTGTTGTCTAAGAGAGGAAGCACCCCTAACAAGTTCAAAGCAGGACTAAAGATCCTACATTTTTGAATAGGTCTTAAATTAGGTTGAAGGCAATCAGCGGTGACCTCCACTACACTCACCCTTCCTGGGATCCTTCCTTTTCCTATCTGCCTACTTTCCTTCCTTTATCCTTTCAGTTTTCTTTGTCTGCTATTTTATTTTACTGTATCTGCTACTATTTTTACTTATATTGAAGTAATTGTACTTTTAATGTAAATTGCCTTGATGCATTGCTATTGAAAGACCTCTAGAAAATTCACATAAATTAAACGAATTGGATTTGAGAGGAAATCTAGCGCAGAACTCACGCCCATGGTGACGACGTAGGGTTTAGTCTGAGCAGGATGGATAATTCATATCCAGATGTTGCCCATCGAGCAGGAGAACTGCTTGCATCCCAAGGCCAGGAAGTCACGTCTCACAGATGTGTGGTACAAGGAAGCAGGAAAACATCAGGTTTCCGCGTCAAACCAAAGTACAGGCGTCTTGGAAACCGAAAGAGAATTCCAAGATGGTACAAACTGATCCGAGTTGGAAGAGGAGACAAGATACAGTGGCTATTTCTTCATGGAGTGAAATACCAGAGGTAGCTTGGTATCCTGCTTACTTTCACTCCTCCTTCCTCTCGTAGACTGTAGTCTGGATTTATCTTTTTTGTGAAACCAGAATTTTTCCAAGCCTCTGATTGCAGTGCAGAAGGCTCATGATCAAGGCAACCAAGCATACCAATAACTCTTGGCAAAAGGAAGACTAATGACATTCATAAACTGCAGCTAAAATGTATAAACAGACACATAGAGAATGACGGCACATAAAGAGCACTCGGCCTCTCCATTCTCGTACCAATTTCCAAGCTCTACAGTCCTTTCTTCTCCCTTAGAGATCCTCTGTGCTTGCCCCGTGCTTTCTTGAAGTCACATGCAGTCCTTGTCCCCACCGTCTCCATTGGGAGGCTGTTCCACCCATCGCTACCCTTTCCATAAATAAATATTTTCTTAGATTAAAAGGATGTTGGCTGACTGGGACAGTGGAGTTGCACCAGCTGGAGAGCATTTATGTTCTGTCTTTATTGTGCTTCTACTTTATTCTGTTCCTTTTACTTTTTATCATGATTGTGTTATTTGATTTATAATTTCTTGATTTCATCTGTGTTCTGTTATATATGTCTGTGTACTTTTAAGACACCCCCTAGCTGCTTTGTCCTGAAACCCCCCTATACTGTACCACTCCCTTGGGTTTTGCAGCCCGAAAGCATGACCCTGCATTTTTTAACAATAAATCTGAGCTGCCAATTTTTAGACTATTCTATAAGCTTCACTAGGTCTCTCCTCATGTTATCTACACCTTTCAGGGTGTCTGCCCTATTGCAGATTTTGGTATCATCTGCAAAAAAGCAAACCTTACCCGACAGCCCTTCCACAATATCACTTATAAAAATGAACCAGACCAAGAACCCAGGGTCATACCAAGCCATAACTGTGCCCTGTGCAATTTGCAAACCTGGCGGGCCCCCCCCCAATGACATCAGACTTTTGTTTTCTGCTCCCTATCCCTCCATTCCCTCCATGTCCAGCATCTCCCCATCTTACCCCACCTCCTCATGTCCAGCCACCCCCCCCCCCCCGGTGCTGCCTGCTCTTGCGCAGCTGACACTTTTCCTGTTCCCTTGGTAGCGACGGCAGTGGACCTCCAATTAAGAAAAAAAGTGTGGGTCTTTGCAACTCTGCGCTTGTATAGCTGGTCTGATCCCTCCCTCCTCTGACATATACTTGACCAGCTATGCAAGCACGGAGTTGCAAAGACCTGCATTCTTTTTTAAATTGGAAGTCCGCAGTCGCGTCCACCACGGGAACAGGAAAAGCAATGGCCGGGCAAAAGCAGGCTGGGCAGGCAGTAGGGGGGGGGGGGAGCTGAGGCCGGCAGTCAGCAGAGACCTGCACTAAATGCACCCATATTTTTTTGCGTCCTGTGCGGCTGCACCGCTGGCACAGCCGTAGCTATAGCGCTGCAAGAACCGATCCCTGTGGCACCCCACTGGTAAAATCCTTCTTTTCAGAGTGAGCTCCATTTACTTGTACCTTTTGTCACCTCCTACACAATCAATTTCTAACCCAGTCAGTTGCTTTACGGTCCCTTTGTAGGGTGCTCAGTTTATTTATAAGTCATCTGTATGGAACAGCATCAAAGGCTTTACTGAAATCTAAGTACTGTACACCACATTTAGGGCTCTCCCTCGGTCCAGCTCTCTGGTTGCCTAGTCAAAGAGATTTCTTTGAGAAGACCTGCCTCTAGTAAACCATGCTGCCTCGGTTCCTGCGATCCATTGGATTCCAGAAACGTCACTCTTCTCTGTTTTAGCAGCATTTCCATTAATTTACTCACCACATAGGTCAGAGTCCGGCCTGTGGCTCCGAACTTCATTCTTACTTCCAATTTTGTGGAGCGGGGCCAATTTCACCCTTCTTCAATCTTCTGGGACTACTTCCGACTCGAAAGAAGCATTGAAAAGGTCAGACAGTGGAGCTGCCAGAACTTACCTAAATTCCTTTAATACCCTTGGATGTAACCCATTTGGCCCATCGCCTTGCCTGCTTTTAGTTCAGCTAGCTCCTCATGAACAATCATTCCCGACCTGCCTTATTTCCATTTCTGTTTGTGTTTATTTTCTGAGGTCTCACTCCCAGCCTTTTACCCATAGAGCACAGGACAGAGATACTTGTGAAACAATTTCACCTTATTCTCATCAGCTTCTACTTATTCTCTCTTTCACCCTTGAGTCTGGCAATACCATTTTTACATTTCCTCCTTCATGAATATCTCTAAAAAAAAAAAAGTCTTATTGCTCCATTTTACTGTATTCATTTTACTCCATTATACTGTATAAACAGGAGGCTTGTCAAGTGGCCTCTTTTATTAGAGATACTACACATTCTTTGCAGATATTGACTACGTTGGAGATACCATCAAATGTCTATTTAGTTACCCTCGATGTTGTATCGTTGTATACTAATATAGATCAGGGTGAAGCACTCAATTTGTTAAAAAACCGGTTTAGTTTTGCTCCAACTCGGTTACCACGGTTCTTCTTGATCCAATTGATTGAGATTATTTATTTATTTTATTTACAGTCTCTTATATACCGCACTATTCAGCATCAGCGCGGTTTACATGGAACAAAAATGCTCAGTACAATTAACACGTATGAGTTTACAGATAACAGGGTAAATAACTTGGATAACAGGGGTAAACTATTTGCAAATCTTGCTACATAGAGTCATATGTACATGAATTCCATAAAAACATATGCACCACTAAGGGTTAGAGTATCTTTCTTGGCATGTTGTTGGGAAACCATATATTTGCTTAGCGGATTGCATCTCCGGTCTCAATGGGGTGGGGTTGGGTTCTATGAGGTACTTATTGAAAAGGTGGCATTTAAGGGCTTTCCTAAACTGTGTAAGGCTCTTAATAGCCCGGATATCTGGAGGTAATGCGTTCCAGCATCTTGGCGCACTGATACTAAACGCCCTATTGGCTGTGGATGCAGAGCAATCTGTTAATGCTTTCGGGACTTTTAGGGAGTTTATAGCCATGGATCTTCTTGCTCTATTTGGAGATGTGGTATGGATGAGGGCAGTTATTGAATCAGAGGAGAGCTTGTTAATTGGTTTTGACAAAGAATTATTTCCTGTCAGGGGGTGTTTTTTATCAGCAAATTTCAGGAATAGCGATGGGTGCAACAGTAGCGCCCTCGATCGCCAGCTTATATATGGATGAGATGGAAACTAGCCAAATTCAGTGCTCTACGGTATTCTCCAAAGTTTTGATTTGGAAACGATTTCTCAATGATATTTTCTTCATTTGGACTTCTGATTTGCCATCTCTTCAACAATTTATAGTCTGGCTTAATACATTACAAACAAATATTCAATTTACAGAACATATTAGTTCTACAACTATTGAATTCCTTGACCTGCGAATTACATTAAGTACATATCCAATATGAAGCCAGTACAACGTAACAGTTTGTTACATTTTCGCAGTTACCATCCTGGCCCTCTGCGCAGGGGTTTACCTTTTGGTCAGTTCTTAAGATTACGCAGATTATGTCATACTAATGAGGAATTCAACTTACAAGCACGTGATCTACACCAACGCCTATTGGATAGGGGATACCCTATTACTGTAATTCGAAGAGCATTTCGTCAAGCTAGTCATATTCATCGTGAATGGTTATTAGATCCACAATATAGGAATGAAGATCCACAATCTGATGTTTCAATTACAGGGGTCCTCCCATTTACTGAACGAAGCTCTGAGGTTTTGAGAATTCTACATACCCATTGGCCAATATTACAACTGCTTGATTGTTTCAAAAAACCATTACGGGTTGCTTTTTCTAGGGGCTGCAATTTGGGGGATTGGTTAGTGAAGACATCACTTGAATCTGATCGAGTGCAATTATCATCAGTGACATCTAGGCATTCTCCATGTGATTCTTGTACATATTGTGCAACTACTATATCAGGGCTGAAATGGCATCACCCGAAAACTGAACAGATATACAAACGGAAGTGGGACACTACCTGCCAATCTATTTATGTGGTGTATTTATTGCAATGCCCTTGCCTTCTGCTCTATATTGGTCGGACGATTCGTCCCGTTAAAATAAGACTTTCAGAACACGCTTCAAGATTATGTCAACAGGTGCTCTCAGCCCCGATAGTAACTCATTGTGTTTCCTATAACCATCGCTTGGAAGATCTTAAATGGTCCGTCATCGACCATGTTCTGGTAGACCCTCGTGGTGGAGACCGGATGAAAAGGTTACAGTGGCTTGAGCAGAAATGGATCTTTCGGTTAGATACTATTGAACCAAAAGGTCTTAATGGTGAGATTGAATGGCAGAGCATACTGTGACATCATTGTTAGTTAAACCAATGAGGATTGGGATTCCCCTGTCAGTGGGGTTGACCCTGTTTTCATTGGTTGGTTCCTCTTTACATATGCCTAATATTCTAATACGGCCTGATTAAAAGTTCAACCTTAGCCGCGATGACGGTGTTTTGCTGATCTCGTTGCCTGTTGAAGAGGAGATTTGTAAGCACTTGAAACAGGGCGTTAGCCCGAAACGTGCACATCGTGCAGAATTGTTTGACTGGGAGCGACGTCTATGAAGGTGGTCAAAAGAATTTTATGGATAAAAAGAAGACTGAAGAGATAAGTGAATAATAAAGAAATTTGATGGTGGGGAACCATAATTGAAAAAAAGAAGCTTGCCGTCTGGTGTGGGATGTGTTTTTATACTGTCCCTCCTGCGACTTGCTCCGACAAAAAAATAAGCTTTTGATGAGGTTTTCTCTCTTTTTTTGGTGAATCTTATACATTAGCTTCTTATTTGTTTCACTAAGGGGGTTTATAGATTATTGGATCCATTTTACTGTATTGGCATTTGTTTTGCTTTATTTGGCTTCCTATTGAATTTTGAGTCTGCTTTGTTCTTCGAGTGCCTTCAGTTGGGTTTGTTTTTCCCCACTTCAAATTTTGTTATGTTGTATCATTCTATTTGGTCTTGGAGTTGTTCCAGGATCTGTAGGAACTCTTGGAGTTAAACTTCAATGAAGAATTTGGAGTATTGTGTGCAATTCTGGAGACCGCACCTTCCAAAGGATATAAACAGGCTGGAGTCAGTGCAGAGGGTGGCTACTAAAATGGTTAGTGGTCTTCATTATAAAGCATATGAGAACAGACGTAAGGATCTTAATATGTACACCTTAGAGGTGATATGATAGAGATGTTTAAATACCTCCGTGGCATAAATGCACAGAAGGAGAGCTTCTTTCAATTAAAAGTAAACTGCAACGAGGGGACATGGGATGAGGGTGAAAGAGGATAGATTCTGGAGTAATATGCGGAAATATTTCTTTCTGTAAAGAGTTGTAGATTCATGAAATAGTCTTCCAGTGGAGGTAGTAGAGACAAAGATTATGTCTGAATATGAGAGCATGGGGCAAACACAGATCTCTAAGGAAAAAAGGAACTGTAGAGCTTAGTGGTTGGTATGGAAGGCAGACTGGATAGGCCGTATGGTCTTTATTTGCCATCGTGTTTCTCTGTTTCTAATTTTCTTTCTAGTTCCGGTCCACTTGAATGTAATCAGTTACCAACAGTGATTGGACTATTGATTGATTTTCAGAAGTCAGTAAAGACCTTGGACCTGATATTCAAAGGAAGTAACCTGCTAACTCTGGTGCTCCCTTTATTTGGGATATTCTGCGGCAATAATATGGTTAGTGCTTCTGAATATTGTTGGGTGCTGCCGCTATACGCCCCGATTCTAACCGGTTAGCACTGGGGCATTCCAGGGGTGACACCCAGTGATAACTGGGCAGTGGCGATTTTGAGCCGATGCCTGGTTATTGCTAAGTGTGAAAGTCGGACGCAGTAAGTGTGGTCCAGCTTTCGCCGCTGAAGTTAACCGGACAGCGGCTGAATATCGCCGTTGCTCAGTTAGTTTATGGCAATACAGGCAACCTGGATATTCAGTGCTGGTGCCCGGATATGGCCCGAGCATTGAGTATCTGGGTTTAAAGTTCAGCTGCGGTGTCTAGCTGCTTTAGCAGAGTTGGCTGCCGCCACCAAATATTGGGAGCCTTTTATTTTAATTGCACATTTGGAACCATATGCTTGATATTTATTGATGTTTTAATGTGTTTTGATTGTTTGGGTCAAATTCGTTTTGCTTCGTAATTTGGATTCTTTCTTATGTTGACTTCTACATCTGCTTAGAACTTCCAGTGATTACTGCATTTTCACGCAAATAATGCATCCAAGTATATAACATGCACACGCATATAACGCACAGAGAAGACGCCATTCTGTTCAAGAATTTTCAGATAACACGCCCACACATATACCGCGTCAGCACATGCCGTTTTTGCTGTTGACCTTTCTGGGAATGAAATGCAAGTCCTATACCACTGACTTCAAACTAAAAGTTGTTGTGAGAGCGGAAGAAACAAGCAACAGATTGGCAGCGAGAGAGTTCGAGATTGCAGAGACGTCCATTCATGAATGGAGAAAGGAGAAAAAGGAGCTGGAGAATATGAATCCCTGCAAACTTGCACATCGTGGACCCAAAGCAAAATGGCCTAAACTGAAGAATGACATTAGAGACTGGGCTCTTTCTCGGAGGAAACAAAATCAAGCTCTCTCTACTGTTGTAATTCAGATCAAAACAAACTTCTGGCAAATGAAAGAGGAATGCCTGATTTCAGAGCAGGTTTCACCTGGATTTCTATATTCATGAAAAGAAATGGACTTTCAGTGAGAATGAGAACCACTGTAGGCCAGCAACCTCCGGACGACTGGGAGCAAAAGGTGAACGACTTCCATGAATTTGTTTCCAAAGAAATCTCTGAACATGGTATCTCTGCAGTGGAAGTTATAAATATGGATGAGATTTCAATGTCTTTTAACATCCCTGTCACCAGGACTATAGCTGCTTCAGGTATGAAAACTATAGCCATTACAATCACTGGCTATGCGAGGGCTTGCTTCACTGTAGTCCTTGGATGCACTGTGAGTGGGGTGAAATTAAAGTCAATGGTAGTTTTCAAGAGAGTTACCATGCTCCATACAAAGAGTTGACTTGTCCAGGCCATGGCATTTTCAATAATAACATATGGATGCAAAAGTTGGAGAGTGAAAAAGATAGACAGGAAGAAAATTGATGCCTTTGAATTATGGTGCTGGTGACGAATACTGTATATATCATGGACTGCCCAAAGAACAAACTGTCAGTTCTAGAGGAGACCAAACCTAAGCTTTCCTTAGAAGCTCAAATGACAAGACTTTGACTTTCATACTTTGGACACATCATGCAAAGAGAGAGATCATTGGAGAAAGACATAATGCTTGGCAAGGTAGAAGGTCATCGTAAAAGAGGAAGGCCGGCAATGAGATGGATCAATACAATAACAGCAGCTATGGATACTACTCTATCAACAATGAGCTGCTTGGCTGAAGACCGAACAAAGTTTAGGTCAACTATCTAGAGGGTCGCCATGAGTTGACACCGACTCAGTGGCACTGAACAACAACAACCAAACCCCACGAAAAACTGCCCACCAGTGTGGTTGTCCATTGCAATAGAAGGGATGGATGGATTATGACCTTATGAAAGTATTGGTTGATAAATGTTATAAGGCCAGGAGAAGGGGATTCTTCACCAAGAAGACCTTACTAATTTTTGACGCCATAGCTATCCACAAAGAAAAAAATTTCAAAATGATATAAACTCTGCTGGTTCCCATGTAGGTGTAATATCTGATGGTCTTACCTGCAAGCTACAGCCAATAGATATAGCAGTTAACCACCCATTCAAGACGTTTGTGAAAAAGAGAGTGGGATGAATGGATGCAGTCTGGGATTCACAAATTCATACCATCAGGAAGACAGAAGCAGGCACTGTTTTCGAAGTCTGCAAATGGGTGTCTTCTGCTTGGGGTAAAATAACGCCACAAACCATCCACAATGGCTTCAGAAAGACTGGGATTGTCTACCAGAAGAATAAGACACATTTGGAAACCGATGACGAAGGTGAAGATGCCAATAGCAGTGATGACGATATCACTTCAGAAATTACAGAAGAGCATCTGCAGTTGGCTCTTAGCTATTTCAATGATGAGAGTGAGGAGGGAATGGACTTTGAAGGGTTCAAGGAATCAGATAATGATGACGTTGATTGAACTGGAATTGGCCTAATCTAATTTAGGGGTATGTTTACAAAGCAGCGGTAGCGGCTTCCGTACGATATCGGAGCTGCAGTCCTATTGATTACATTCAATGGGGCCGCGGCTCCGATGTCGCATGGAAGCCGCTACCGTTGCTTTGTAAACATACCCCTTAGTCTCATTTAGTTTAATTTACTCACATTTAGTCTCATTGAAATTCAGCATTTCAGAAATAAAGAAGTTATTAAAAAGTTAAAAATGACTATGGATTTCTTTTTGTGTTGAATTGATAATTATGTATATAATGTGCAGACGCCTATAAAGCATGGGGGAGGGGCATGTTATATGTGTGCAAATACAGTAGCAGTATACAAATGATTTATGGCTTATCGTTTATTCAACCTTCATATATCACTTGTCTAGTCTCTAATAAATAAACAAATATTTTCATCTTTGCTTTCCTAACTACTTTCCCTTAGCTTTTCCAGATATTGTTGTTGTCTTCCTCTTTCTGTAATCTCTTGTACTTTATGAAGGCTAATCTCTTTTTTTCTTATCTTTTCAGCTTTTTCTTTTGAGAACCATAGCGGTTTTCTTTTCCTCTTACTTTTATTTATTTTCTTAATAAAAAGGTTCATTGCCTTTAAAATATGTCTTTTTAGTTTTGCCCACTGCTTTTCTACTTCCCCAAATGTTCCCATCCAGCTAATGATTCTTTGAGGTATTCCCCCTTCTTGATAAAGTTAGTCTTCCAGAAGTCTAGGTCCGCACCTGTGTCTTAAGACTGAACCACACCATCCAGTGATCACTGCACAGCAGATGACACCCACTATAACATAACATAACAGTGTCCCCATTCATGAGCTCCAGATCCAGTATGGCTCTTCCCCCATGGGTTCCCTTACCAGTTGCCAGAATCGTTCTTCCTGTAGATAATCCAGAATCTCCCTACTTCTGGATGACACAGCAGCAAGGATGTCCCAGCCAACATCCGGCATATTGAAATTACCCATCAGTAGCACCTCTCCTTTCAAAGAAATATTGTGAATGTCTTCAGTTTAATCTCTGCCCTGCAAGGGCGGTCTGTATATCACGCCAATGTAAATGGATATTCTCTTCCCTCTTTCCAGATCAATCAACAGTGTTGCCTCCTTACCATGTAAGCTTTACTATTCTGTAGCATTAATATTATTTTTTACATATAGTGTCACTCCTCCTTCCTCTCTTCCTACTTTGTCCTTCCTTAATAGACTATAAACCTGTATAATTATATCTCAGTCATGGTTCTCAGTGAACTATATCTCTGTGATCACCAATAAATCCAAGTCAGCCTCTTTCATTATAGCCTCTAGATCTGGAATTTTATTTCCCATATGATAGGCATTAATATACGCAGCTTTCCAGAGGTAGACCTCTTCCCCCAATTCAGGTAATTAATGTTTTACTTCCTGAGGGCTTTTATTTCCCTAGGGCCTTTGTTCACCCATCCCTGACAAACCTAGTTTAAAGACCTCTTCATTAGGTTATCCAGTGTGCTGTGTAAGACACTTTGCCCTTTCTTTGATAGATGAGCGCCATCTATGCTCAGCAGCTCTTGGAAAATCATCCCATGTTCCAGGAAACCAAAACGCTCTCGATGACGCTATCATACAGCCATGTATTCATCTCCAGGATGCGAGCTTCTCTGCCTCAGCCTTTACCCTCAACAGGGAGGATTGAGGAAAACACCACCTACGCACCTAACTGCTTCACCCTCTGTCCCAGAGCCATGAAGTCACTTTTGATGCATTTGGAGGGATACCTGGCAGTATCGTTTGCACCAGCTTGGATTAGCAGCACCTGGTAATAATCAGTAGGCTTGATGAGAACATAAGAAATGCCACATTAGGTCGGATCAAAGGTCCATCAAGCCCAGTATCTTCTTTCCAATAGTGGCCAATCCAATTCACAGGTACCTGAGAAATCCCAAAAGTAGCCATTTCCATGCTCTGTAACATCTCAAATTTAGGACCTGGCAGACAGCAGGTTTCCCAAGACATCATGTCTGGTTGGCAGATTGATGCTTCTGTCCCATTCAGAATGGAGTCACCAGCCCCACTACCCTTCTCTTCCTAGTGATCACTGAGCCGGCAACTTGGAGGGTTTTGAACTGTTCCTCCTGTTCCTGGGCCGGATGGTATACATCCAAGGGTGTTGAAAGAACTGAAATATGAGATTGCAGACCTGCTATTAGTAATCTGTGAACTATCATTAAAATCATCTCTAATACCTGAAGACTGGCGGATCGCCAATGTAACACCAATTTTTAAAAAGAGTTCGAGGGGTGATCCGGGAAACTACAGACCGGTAAGCCTCACGTCAGTACCGGGAAAAATGGTAGAAACCATCATAAAGAATAAAATTACTCAGCATGTAGATAGTCATGGCGTAATGGGAGACAGCCAACATGGCTTTAGACAAGGAAGATCTTGTCTTACTAATCTGTTATGTTTCTTTGAAAGTGTGAATAAACAGGTGGACAAAGGTGAGTCAGTTGATATAGTGTATCTGGACTTTCAGAAAGCCTTTGACAAGGTCCCTCATCAGAGACTTTTGGCAAAACTAAAGAGTCATGGGATAGGAGGCCGTGTACTACTGTGGATCAGGAACTGGTTAAAAGATAGAAAGCAGAGGGTTGGGCTAAATGGCCAATTTTCCAATGGAGAAAGGTGAATAGTGGTGTACCCCAGGGATCTGTGCTGGGTCCGCTGCTTTTTGACATATTCATAAATGACCTGGAAAGTGGAATAACGAGTGAGGTTATCAAATTTGCAGATGACACAAAACTATTTAAAGTTGTTAAAACCCAAGAGGATTGTGGAAAACTGCAAGAGGATCTTGATAAATTGGAAGACTGGGCATCAAAATGGCAGATGAAATTTAATGTGGAGAAGTGCAAGGTTATGCACCTAGGGAAGAACAACCCAAACTCTGGTTACACGATGCAAGGTTCCACATTAGGAACCACCACCTAGGAAAAAGATTTAGGCGTCATTGTGGATAACATGTTAAAACCCTCAGCCCAGTGTGCAGCAGCGGCCAAGAGAGCAAATAGAATGCTAGGTATCATAAGGAAAGGAATGGAAAATAAAACAAAAGATATTATAATGCCTCTATACCGTTCCATGGTGAGACCGCATCTTGAATATTGTGTGCAATTCTGGTCGCCGTATCTTAAAAAGGATATAGCGTTATTAGAAAGGGTTCAGAGAAGAGCCACCAAAATGGTAAAGGGGATGGAAGGATACTCCTGTGAAGAAAGGCTAAAAAGGTTAGGGCTCTTTAACCTGGAAAAGAGACGGCTGAGGGGAGATATGATAGAAGTCTATAAATTAATGAACGGAGTGGAACGGGTAAACGTAGATCGACTGTTTACGTTATCAGAATAGAGGAAGACTAGGGGACATGCAATGAAGCTACAGGGTAAACTATTTAAGACTAATAAAAGAAAATATTTTTTTACTCAACGTGTAATCAAACTCTGGAATTTGTTACCGGAGGATGTAGTAAAGTCTGTTAGTGTAGCTGGGTTTAAAAAAGGTTTGGACAAGTTCCTGGAGGAAAGGTCCATAAACCATTATTAAGAAGGGACCCAGGATATCAATGCTTGACCCAGTACAAGCATTGCGGAACCTGTGTCTCTTGGGGAAACTGCTAGGTACATATGACCTAGATTGGCCACTGTTGGAAACAGAATACTGGGCTTGATGGACCTTGGTCTGACCCAGTATGGCATATCTTATGTTCTTATGATGTTCTCGCCTCTTCACTCCCAGGGCTTCATACTGATTCTTCAGGTGGAGTTGGGCTCTTAATTTTCCAGGCTTTGGTAATCTGTGTCCAGTGGTCCTCTTTCATTACCGTTCATCTTCCCCTCTGCTGGAGATCACATGATAATAATGGTGTTCTCATTGGTTGATCTCCAGGAACAAGCAGGAATGTAGTCTTCACATATGGGTATCGTCGGTACCGACGGAGCCTGCGTGGGAACGCTCCCCAGCGTCCAATAGGAACGCTTTTGGGAGCATCCCTCAGCACATGCGCGCTGCCTTCCCGCCTTTCCAACTGTCCCTCTTCATTTTCCGTGGAGCCGGCAGGATCTATACCCTGTCAACGCAGAAAATTCCATCTCTAAAATTGTTTTCTTATGGTCGCGTTTGCCTCCGCACGACGCTTACCGGTACCGCCGGTTCTTTTCTTTTCTTTTTCCAAAAAAAACCCAAACAACTTATACTTTGAACTGTTTCTTTTCAGAAACTTTTCTTTTTTAGTGCTAGGCGCCATTTTGGGCAGTAGACCCCATATTCCTAAAACATGGAAAAACCAACTAGTGGTTTTAAAAAATGTACTAAGTGTGGCGGTACCATTTCCATCACTGACACCCATGATTGGTGTCTTAAATGTTTAGGGCCTAAACATTCTCCATCTGAATGTCTCTCCTGTATGGGGATGACTCAAAGCTCGGTACCCTCTTTTCTTCGGATGCCAGATCCATTGCATCGACATCTTCAAGGGCCTCCTCTTCCTCCCTTGGATCTCAGGTAACTAAACATAAAAGCCGGTCCTCAAAGGGTAGCTCTCCTGCTAAGCATCGAGAGGCCATTGGCATTGCCCTTGAGGGAACCACAACGGCAAAGCAGCCCCAGTGGGAGGCTTTGGCTTCCAAAGCATTGATGGGGCTCCAGGATGTTCGAGGCCTCGACCTCGCAAGAACTACCTGTGCCATGTTCAGGGGTCCCAGCCGTTTTCACCGGTACCGACACCCAGGCATCGGCAACGTCGATAGACGAGAGGTTCCTCGCTATCGAACGCAGCATTGCAGCTCTTCTCTCAGCTGCGATACCGTTGGTCCAACGAGCACCGGTATTGATACCGATGCCGGTACCTATACCGGTGCAGACACCGGTACCGGTACCGGCCCCGGTGGGAATTCTTCCCGCGCCATCTTTGGCTGGAATCGACAGGTCGGTACCGGATCAACTCGGTACCAACTTCGATCGATACCGGGACTGTGCTTTGCATGAGCATCGTGGTCAGGAATACTTCGAATCCTCCGATTCCGAAGACTCTGACAATTCTGCTGGTACTAGAGGGCTTCTGCCAGAAGATCCCTCTTCTCCCCAACACAGAATGTCATAAGAACATAACATAAGAACATAAGATATGCCACACTGGGTCAGACCAAGGTCCATCAAGCCCAGTATTCTGTCTCCAACAGTGGCCAATCTAGGACATACGTACCTAGCAGTTTCCCCAAGGGACACAGGTTCCACAATGCTTGTATTGGTTCAAGCATTGATATCCTGGGTCCCTTCTTAATAATGGTTTATGGACCTTTCCTCCAGGAACTTGTCCAAACCTTTTTTAAACCCAGCTACACTAACAGCCTTTACTACATCCTCCGGTAACAAATTCCAGAGTTTGATTACACGTGGAGTGAAAAAATATTTTCTTTTATTAGTCTTAAATAGTTTACCCTGTAGCTTCATTGCATGTCCCCTAGTCTTTCTATATTCTGATAAGGTAAACAATCGATCTACGTTTACCCGTTCCACTCCATTCATTAATTTATAGACTTCTATCATATCTCCCCTCAGCCGTCTCTTTTCCAGGTTAAAGAGCCCCAACCTTTTTAGCCTTTCTTCATAGGAGTAGCCTTCCATCCCCTTTACCATTTTGGTGGCTCTTCTCTGAACCTTTTCTAAAATCGCTATATCCTTTTTAAGATACGGCGACCAGAATTGCACACAATATTCAAGGTGCGGTCTCACCATGGAACAATATAGAGGCATTATAATATCTTTTGTTTTATTTTCCATTCCTTTCCTTATCATACCTAGCATTCTATTTGCTCTCTTGGCCGCCGCTGCACACTGGGCCGAGGGTTTTAACATGGTATCCACAATGACGCCTAAATCTTTTTCCTGGGTGGTGGTTCCTAATGTGGAACCTTGCATCGTGTAACCATAGTTTGGGTTGTTCTTCCCTAGGTGCATAACCTTGCACTTCTCCACATTAAATTTCATCTGCCATTTTGATGCCCAGTCTTCCAATTTATCAAGATCCTCTTGCAATTTTCCACAATCCTCCTGGGTTTTAACAACTTTAAATAGTTTTGTGTCATCTGCAAATTTGATAACCTCACTCGTTATTCCACTTTCCAGGTCATTTATGAATATGTCAAAAAGCAGCGGACCCAGCACAGATCCCTGGGGTACACCACTATTCACCTTTCTCCATTGGGAAAATTGGCCATTTAGCCCTACCCTCTGCTTTCTATCTTTTAACCAGTTCCTGATCCACAATAGTACACTGCCTCCTATCCCATGACTCTTTAGTTTTGCCAAAAGTCTCTGATGAGGGACCTTGTCAAAGGCTTTCTGAAAGTCCAGATACACAATATCAACCGACTCACCTTTGTCCACCTGTTTATTCACTCCTTCAAAAAAACATAACAGATTAGTAAGACAAGATCTTTCTTGTCTAAAGCCATGTTGGCTGTCTCCCATTAGGTCGTGACTATCTACATGCTGAGTAATTTTATTCTTTATGATGGTTTCTACCATTTTTCCCTGTACTGATGTCAGGCTCACCGGTCTGTAGTTTCCCGGATCACCCCTGGAACCCTTTTTAAAAATTGGTGTTACATTGGCGATCCTCCAATCCTCAGGTATTAGAGATGATTTTAATGATAGTTCACAGATTACTGATAGCAGGTCTGCAATCTCAAATTTCAGTTCTTTCAACACCCTTGGATGTATACCATCCGGCCCAGGTGATTTGCTACTCTTCAGTTTATCTAATAGTTGTAAGACATCTTCCCGATGTATCGATATTTCCTTCAATTCTTCCACACCTTTAAATACCACTTCAGTCATGGGTAACATCCCTACATCTTCCTCAGTAAAGACCGAAGCAAAGAATTCATTCAGTCTCTCCGCTATCGCCTTGTCGCCTCTTAGTGCTCCTTTAACCCCTTTATCATCTAATGGACCAACTGACTCTCTCACACAGGTTTTTTGCTACGAATGTACTTGAAAAGGTCTTTATTTCGCGTTTTTGCTTCCGCAGCAAGCTTCTTCTCAAATTCTCTCTTTGCCTGCCTTATCAATGCCTTGCATTTGACTTGCCAGTGCTTGTGCTGTTTCCAGGTTTCATCGTCTGTCTCTTTTTTCCATTTTCTGAAAGATGCTTTTTTGGCAACAACAGCCTCTCTGACCTCACCTTTAAACCATGCTGGCAGTTTTTTGGACTTCCTTCCACTTTTCTTAAAGCGTGGAATACAGCTGGTCTGGGCTTCCAAGATAGTATTTTTCAACAACACCCAAGCTTGATGTACGTCTCTAACCTTCGCAACTGCTCCTTTTAGTTTTTTCTTAACTGTTTTCCTCATTTTATCATAGTCTCCCTTTCGAAAGTTAAAGGGTAGTACTGTGGATTTCCTTACTATCCCTCCTCCACTAATTAAATCAAAGGTGATCATGCTATGATCACTATTGCCAAGTGGCCCCAACACCCTTATCTCTTGCACTACATCTGGTGTTCCACTAAGGACTAGGTCTAATATTGCTTCCCCTCTGGTCGGTTCATGAACCAGCTGCTCCAAGAAGCAGTCATTTATTTCATCTAGGAACTTTATCTCCCTAGCATGTCCTGTTGTGACACTGACCCAGTCGATGCCGGGGTAATTGAAATCACCCATTATTATTACTGCACTGTAACCTTTGCTAGCTTCCTTGATTTCTTTGAGCATTTCATCATCCATTTGTTCATTCTGGCCAGGCGGACGATAGTACACCCCCACTGCCATCGCCTTCCCCTTTTTACATGGAATTTCAATCCATAGAGATTCTACAGCAAATTTTGTTTCTTGCAAAACTTTAATCCTTTCTGACTCAATGCCCTCTCTAACATAGAGAGCAACCCCTCCACCAATTTGATCAGCTCTATCATTACGATATAGTTTGTACCCAGGTATCACAGTGTCCCACTGATTGTCCTCCTTCCACCATGTCTCTGATATTCCAATCATATCTAACCTCTCGTTTAGTGCTATATATTCTAACTCTCCCATCTTGTTTTGTAGACTTCTAGCATTTGCATACAAGCATTTTAGAGACTGTATTTTATTCATATTAATTTGGCTATTGGTAGATATGGGTAATTTGGGATCTTTAAGCTCTGTCTGCTCCATACTCGAGGGCATTTGGGCTACTTTACTCTTTTTTGGAACCTCTCTGCTTTTTGTAGTATCCTTCAAGGATACATTCTTCCGAACCATGCGCTCTTGGGCGACTGTCGGCTTTCCCCTATTATCTAGTTTAAAAGCTGCTCTATCTCCTTTTTAAAGGTTAATGCCAGCAGCCTGGTTCCATCCCGGTTAAGGTGAAGCCCATCCCTTCAGAAGAGCCCCTCCTTTCCCCAGAATGTTCCCCAGTTCCTAACAAATCCGAACCCCTCATCTCTGCACCATTGTCTCATCCACGCATTGAGACTCCGGAGCTCTGCCTGCCTTTTGGGTCCTGCACGTGGAACGGGAAGCATTTCGGAGAACGCTACCCTGGAAGTTCTGGATTTCAACTTCCTACCTAAAAGCCTAAATTTAGCTTCCAGAACCTCCCTACCACATTTTCCTATGTCATTGGTACCGACATGTACCAAGACAGCAGACTCCTCCCCAGCACTATCTAAGACCTTATCTAGGTGGCGTGTGAGGTCCGCTACCTTTGCACCAGGCAGGCATGTTACCAGGCGATCCTCACGTCCACCAGCCACCCAGCTATCTACATGCCTAATGATCGAATCACCAACTATAACTGCTATCCTAACCCCTCCCTCATGGGCACTTGGCCCTGGAGAAACCTCCTCGGTGCGAGAGGGGTTTACATCACCTGGAGGACAGGTCCTAGTTACAGGATCACTTCCTGCCACACCAGGGTGATGCTCTCCTGTCACGTGACCTCTCTCCTCCATGGCAACAGGGATGCTGCCAGACTGGAGGTGGGACTTCAGGACTATATCCCTGTAGGTCTCGTCTATGTACCTCTCTGTCTGTCTTATGTTTTCCAAGTCTGCTACTCAAGCCTCTAGAGAACGGACTCGTTCCCTGAGAGCAGAGAGCTCCTTGCACCTAGTGCACACGTAAGACCTCTCACCAGCTGGGAGAAAATCATACATGTGACACTCAATGCAAAAGACTGGAAAGCCCACATCCCGCTGCTGGACTGCTGTCTGCATCTTAGTTTTAAGTTTGTGTTTAGATCTTTAAGTTCTTTATGTACTAAAGTGTGCTATGGATATTTATACCACTAAAACTGTACCTAAGAAGTTTAATATACCTTGTTCACCTGAAGCTTAATTAATCTCAGGTCCTTAGTGTATGACTGATTTGGGTAATGAGCTTCACCTGAGAGCACCTCCTGTCTTTTAAGTTGTGCAAGTACCTATAAAGCTGTGATTATCCCAGGGGAGGGTGGGTGTGGGGAGGGAGGGAGGGATATAACACTTATTAAAAAAAGGGCTGCTACACAGTACCCTGTCCTGTGCTGCTGAGGTAAGCTATATTCTGATTTGATTTAAATTATAGCTCTTTGCTGCTGCTAGGCTCTAACCTATTATGAAATTTAAACTACAAGCTCTCTGCTGGATTCTAAATTTAACCAGAAAGCTCTCTTCTGTGTTTTAATTTGAAACTAAAAGTACTTTGCTGATGCTAGGCCCTGAGTGACTATGAAATTTAAACTACAGCTCCCTACTGGGTATGAAAGGTAACCAGAAAGTTCTCTTCTGTGTTTTAAATTGAATCTTAAACTTTTGCTACTAGGCCCTGACTGATTAAACAAACAATAGTGGGTTCACAGATTAATTAGCTTTAAAAGAAAAAAAAATTCCTTTCAGAAAAATTCCCAGAAGTATATACTCACAATTTCAGATTTCTCTCCAGAAGTAACAGCCCCCCTTTCTAGTCCTTCAAGACTGAGGGTCACAGAGCTCTGGTTGAGCTATTTATGCTTGTGCTGCTGATGTAAGCAGTGACCTACTTCCTGGGTAATTAACAGTCCTTGCTTGGATAGAAGGAGTCTTTCAAAATGGCCTTTTGAACTGCCAGCTGGTGTTAACACCTATTGAAAAAGCTTCACAGGTCGCTTGCCCACTAGGTAGAAGGCCTCTTTGTAAAGGTCTCTAGAAGACTTTATATGCTGCTCAAGGAGAATTGACCTTGTTTTGCCTTTTGTGCTAAGCTATATTCTGATTTGATTTAAATTATAGCTCTTTGCTGCTGCTAGGCTCTAATCTATTATGAAATTTAAACTACAAGCTCTCTGCTGGATTCTAAATTTAACCAGAAAGCTCTCTTCTGTGTTTTAATTTGAAACTAAAAGTACTTTGCTGATGCTAGGCCCTGAGTGACTATGAAATTTAAACTACAGCTCCCTACTGGGTATGAAAGGTAACCAGAAAGTTCTCTTCTGTGTTTTAAATTGAATCTTAAACTGTTGCTACTAGGCCCTGACTGATTTAACAAAAAATAGTGGGTTCACAGATTAATTAGCTATAAAAGAAAAAAAATTCCTTTCAGAAAAATTCCCAGAAGTATATACTCACAATTTCAGATTTCTCTCCAGAAGTAACAGCCCCCCTTTCTAGTCCACCTCCAGAGGACATGTCTTTTCAAGATTTTATTCGTGACATGGCCAAAGGCCTTTCAATCACGGTGGCTCCTGAAGAGGAACCCAGAGCAAAGGAATTGGAAATTCTCCAATATCCTAAAGCTCCAAAGGAGGCAGCCACTCTGCCCATCCTTGAAATTCTGCATAACTTGATGCTCAGAATGTGGGAGACACCTCTGACTACATCTCCTCATTCTAGGAGACTTGATACTGTGTATCGAGTTCTGCCATGTCCTGGATTTCAAAAGACTCAGCTGCCACACCATTCAATGGTGGTGGAGTCAGCCATGCATAGGATGAAAAGTGCAAAGAGGCATGCATCCAAGCCCCCAGGTCGTGAATGCAGGACTCTGGACGCTTTTGGGCGCCAAACTTTTCAGACTTCCATGCTTTCAGCTAGGATCAGTTCATATATCAGTTCATATATAGCATATACCATCTCCAAAGAGCCCAAAACATATGCGCCAAGATGGTCACTAAAGCTAATCTAACAGACCATGTGACCCCAATTCTCCTAGACTTACACTGGCTCCCTATAAACAGCCGAATAAAATATAAAATCCTCCTAACTACATTCAAAATCGTCAACAACATCTCCCCATCACAACTATCCACCCTAATACACCCCCCATCAGATACTAGATCACGCAGACAGAACGCAACCCACTCCCTCAACATAAAAACAAATTTTAGAAAAAACTAAAAACAAGTGACAGGGCATTCTCCTTCGCTGCCCCCACCCTCTGGAATGAAATACCATTAACACTCCGCATGATAAAAGACCTTCACCAATTCAAAAAAGAATTAAAAACCTACCTCTTTACAAAACACTTTGAAATCCCCTACCAACAAAGAACCTCACCAATACAATCACAGAAACACATACACTGTACCCAAGACAGAACAAATGACTAACACAGGAAATTTCACTAACCCCACACAACACGCTAATGAACCACCCAAACAGTTGACTATTTCACCACTGTAACTGTAACTAACTAAGATGCGCTCCATGTATATAACTTGTAAATAGTTTGAAAAGCTCTGTTATAGTTAATGTTCAAAATATGTTCCCTGTAAGTACACCTGTACATAGTTAAAGCATAATGTTCCTTGTAAATGTATACAGAAGTATACAATTGTTCTGTTTAATGTTCAATGTAAACCGCCCCTGATCTCTGGAAGGGGCGGTATAGAAAAGACCGTTAAATAAATAAATAAATAAATAAATAAAAATATGGGAATGTTCCTCAAGGAAGTTACAAGAGACTTGGAGATTATGAGCCCATTTCTCCCAGATGACAAGAGACAAGACTTTCTTGCTCTAGTTAAGCATGCTCAAGATGTTTCCAAGTTTGTCAATTGTGCAGCCTGTGACTGCTTTGAATGCATCAGCAGAACCTCTGCTATTGCCATTGGTGCACGGCGGATTGCCTGGCTTCAGGCATCAGACTTGGAGACTTGGATACAGGACAAGTTAGGTAACATTCCTTGCACGGGAGAGAATCTCTTTGGCAAGAACTGGCAGGAAAAGGCTAACGAGTTGGATGCTGACAATACTACTCTAGATATATTGTCGAAATCTACAGCCACTTCAGCCAAGAAGAAGCCTTATAAAAAACCCTCTTTCAGCAAAAAGAGAAAATTTTATCCTTCCTATACCCAGTAGAGTCAGACTCAGGGTCAGGTTGCCCAAAAGGGACAAACTAGACAGCAAAGGAAGCCAAAAGGCCCGAGAGCCCAACCAGCTCTGCAGGTTCATCCCCCTCAAAGGCTTTGACTCCTTCCTAGAGAGCTTAGCCTTCCTGCCTCTGAGGGGACCCCAACCCCCCAATATCCCAGGCAGGTTATGCCACTTTGCCAACAGATGGCATCAGATAACAGCAGAAGATTGGACTTTGTCCATTGTAGGAGAGGAGTACAAGCTCCATTTTCACAGCATGCCCCCTCCTACAATTCTAAAGCAATTCAATTCTCAAACCTCTGCAGACAATCTGCTAAATCAGAAACATAGAAACATGATGAGAGAAAAAGACCACATGGCCTATCTAGTCTGTCCTTCCAGGTCTCAACGCTTCTTGCCTAAGGGGCAATAGAGGAGGTACCCATTCTTCAACGGGGTGCAGGGTTCTACTCCCCATATTTTCTTATTCCAAAGAAAACAGGAGGACACAGACCCATTTAAACCTCAGAGAATTGAACAAATACCTGTTTCGAGAGAAGTTCAAAATGATTTCTCTAGGAACTCTTCTGCCATACCTTCAAAGCCAGAATTGGCTGTGCTCTCTAGACTTAAAGGATGCATACACTCAGATTCTGATCCATCCAGATCACAGGAAATTCTTACGATTCCTTTTCAGGGGAAAATATTTCCAGTACAGGGTTCTTCCCTTTGGTCTGGCTTCAGCACCAAGGGTATTCACGAAATGCATGGCAGTAGTAGCTGCATTTCTGTGAACCCTGGGGATATTCGTCTTCCCTTACTTAGACGACTGGCTCATTCGAGCCCCTACAGTTACAGAGGCCGGCACTGCACTGTCTCGCACAATGTGAATCCTCCAATACTTGGGGTTGGTAATAAACTTACCAAAATTCCAACTTGTTCCTTCCCAATGCCTGGAATTCATAGGGGTCTGTCTAGATACCAGACAGGCAGAGGCTTTCTTTCCACAGGCCCGGTGTCTTCGCATAATGCAACTAGCTTCTCAAGCAGCGGGGAAATCCTCCCTAACTGCTCGGGAGCTAATACAGTTGCTGGGACATATGGCATCCACAGTTCATGTAGTCCCATATGCTCGCCTCCACATGCGAGCAGCTCAGTGGACCCTATCCACACAGTGGACACAGGCCACAGGTCATTTATCAGACAAAATATTAAACTCTCAATGACTAATTTTGTCTCTCCAATGGTGGCAATCATTAGAAAATCTGACAGTGGGGTCTCCTTTTCATCAACCCCTCTTTCAGGCCACCCTAACAGATGCATCACAGGTGGGTTGGGGAGCACACCTGAATCATCTCTCTACCCAGGGCACCTTGACTCCACAGGAGGCTGGTCTACACATAAACCTCCTGGAATTAAGAGCAATCTATTTAGCTCTTTGAGTATTCCACACCCCTACAAGACAGTCCTAGTCCAGACGGACAATCAAGTAGCCATGTTCTATGTGAACAAGCAGGGCGGGACAGGCTCTCTGTCATTATGCAACGAAGCTTTACGACTGTGGGCCCTCGCCAGAGAGTATCAAATTCACCTTCTAGTGGTATATCTTCCAGGCATTCAAAACCTTTGGGCAGACAAACTCAGTCGAGTACTGCTGCCTCATGAGTGGTCCCTCCACCTAGACCAGGTGGCAAAGATATTTGCAAGTCCACTGAATGCCAAACTTCCCCGGTTCTGTTCCAGGATTCCGGCTTACAATTGTCAGGCAAGGGATGCCTTCCTCCTTCACTGGGGTCAGGACTTCCTTTATGCCTTCCCACCCATTCCCTTCATCCCCAAAACACTCTTCAAGCTTCAGAGAGACAGGAGTCTCATGATTCTTATAGCGCCACGATGGCCACGCCAAGTGCGGTATCCCCTGCTTCTACATCTCTCTCAAGCTGCACCTCTGGAGTTAGGGCATGCTCCAGATCTCCTTTCCTACGCTATGGCACTCGAATCCCCAGTCCCTGCATCTCACGGCCTGGTTGCTGAAGGCTTAGATCTCCACAATTTTAACCTGCCCAACAGGTAAAGGATATCCTTCAGACTTCTAGAAAACTTTCCACAAGAAGATCTTATGCCTTCAAGTGGAAACGTTTTACTATATGGTGCTCCAAGAGGGGATTAAACCCCCTTGTCATACCTTTAGAATTGATACTAGAGTATCTCCTTCACTTATTGAATTCTGGTCTAAAGACCAATTCGGTAAGAGTCCATCTTAGTGCAATTGCAGCTTCTTATAAGCCTCTAAATGGACAACCAATTTCCTCTCATCCACTCATATCCAGATTTATGAGAGGTCTTCTATTAACCAAACCTCCCATTAAGCCACCACCAGTGTCATGGGATCTAAATCTAGTTCTCGGGCAGCTCATGAAGCCGCCTTTTGAGCCTTTAGCCACTACAACCCTTAGGTTTTTGACCTGGAAGGTCATCTTCCTAATTGCAATCACCTCTGCACGTTGCATTAGTGAACTGCAAGCTTTAGTGGCTGATCCTCCTTATACTAGATTTCATCATGATAAGGTTGTTCTTAGAACTCATCCACACCTTATGCCAAAGGTGGTTTCGCCTTTTCATTTAAATCAATCAATTTATCTTCCTGTATTTTTTCCGAAGCCTCATGCCTCTAATGCAGAAAGAAACCTTCATACCTTGGATTGTAAAAGAGCCTTAGCCTTTTACCTACAGAGAACACAGCAACATAGAAAGTCCTCGCAACTGTTTATAGCTTTTGACCCTAGTCATTTGGGACTTCCAGTCTCCAAAAGAACTTTATCTAAATGGATTGCCCAATGCATATCCTTTGCTTATGAGAGTAAGGGTCTTCCTCTTCAAGGCCATGTCACAGCTCATAACGTGAGAGCCATGGCATCTTCCATGGCTAATCTCCACTCTGTGTCTATCGATGACATTTGTTGAGCAGCCACCTGGGCTGCGCTACACACCTTCAAAGCCCACTGCTGCCTGGATAAAGCCTCCCGTCGGTATGCCTTCTTTGGCCAAGCTGTTCTTCAAAATCTCTTTCAGACCTAATTCAACTCCTACGCACCAACCCTGGTGGATTGCCAGAGATCCATGGGAGGAAGGATTCCCACCTTTCTAGGGTGGCAGCTTCCTGGGGCTATCTCTCTGGCATCTTCAGCTAGGGAGTCCCCATATGTGAAGACTACATTTCTGCTTGTTCCTGGAGATAGTGTGGTTACTCACCTGTAACAGGTGATCTCCGGGAACAGCAGGAATTTAGTCTTCACAACCCACCCACCTCCCGTAGGAGTTGTCTCTCTATCTCTTTGTCTCTTTCCTCTCTCCCTCTATCCTTTCACTCAACTGCAAACTTAACTGAAGAGGGACAGTTGGAAATGCGGGAAGGCAGCACACATGTGCTGAGGGATGCTCCCAAAAGCATTCCTATTGGACGCTGGGGAGCGTTCCTGCGCAGGCTCCGTCGGTACCGACGATACCCATATGTGAAGACTAAATTCCTGCTGTTCCCGGAGATCACCTGTTACAGGTGAGTAACTACGCTATACTACACAAAAGATCACACTTTCAAGTAAAATCTTGTTAAATCTTATTGTTTGAGCTAAAATATGGCAAACTCAAATTTGCCACACTAACACTGTTTGCATTTTGCATGCATGGCTGTCTTACCAGAGACTTCATTAAGAAATTCCCGAGTAGAGTTTGTTTTATGGCCTGCTGTTGTGATAGCTTTCCCCTTTTGTAGTTTCTCCATAGGTCACTTTCACAATGAGAACCTTATTTCTCAGCTCTGCTGTTTACTTTTTGTTTCACTGTCTGTTCCTCTCCCATGTTCCATGCATTTATTTCCAGCCTCCTCTTCTATCCCCCCCCCCCCAGCTCCTCGCTGTTTTAAAGGGGGCTGATGCAGAAACCATGCACTAGGTCCTGGTGCCAGTGCTCTAGCTCAGGTTTTCTAAATGCAGGTTTTCTAAATGCATGTTTGCGCAGGCATGCAGTAAGCAAATAGCATGCAGATGAGCTGTGCACAAGAAGTCATTGCTAAACCTGGAGAGCAAGCCAGGCACACGCACACAGAGGTCTGCGTCAACAGCACCTACATCCTGCGCACAAAAAGGCACGTGTGCGCATATGCTGAATGCTACGTGTAATCATTTCATTCAGACGTTCTGCTCCAAAAATATCCTCGAACATTGACTACTCGGAGCTCTGAACAGAATGGATTGCTGTGTGCATCACATATATGTTCCAGTACGCTTCCCCTGCTGGTTTTTTCAGGCTTCACTCACTTCAAGTAAAGCTCCCCAAAAAAGCTGTGGGTGCTGTCCGCTCATGAAACAAACATACATTCCTCCTCCGCGCTGAGCACGGACCCCTTACGTCTCCTCTGAGCTGGCGTTAAAGTCCCGTTGCAGAGCTCGGCCTTCTGTTCTTTTGTGCATGTCTCTGCATCCAGGCAGCATAGCTGATTATCATACAGTTGAATACATCTACCTGGGCTGTGCGCCGGCAGCCGTGTCCACAATTGTGAGCGATTATGCTCACGCCAATTCCCTTTCTGGATTGTGACATGGTAGTGGCTTATAAAAAATGCGCACAGACGTCACGCCAACTCTGTGCTAAGCATGCACTGATGTTACTGCCACCTGTAAGGGCTGATTAGATCTGTTACATCTCATCTCGTTATACTGCAATTAGCTGGCATCTTCACAGGATATAATTAGAAGTTATGAGTACTATTCCTGATAGTCTCTTTCAGCTCAGTACATTTTTTTGCAAAACATTCTAAGAACATTTTAGAATCCAATTTAAACCTTTAAAAAACAATTTAATTGTTAAAAAAAAAATCTGCAGCCCAGTATTGAAACACTGCTGTCGACATTTTGTTAAACACTGGCTATAGTGTTTAAAAATACTCTGGGTATTCATCCCCTGTATCCGGATAGTGCCTGACATTGAATATCTGGACAGAGAGTGGTGAGCGCCGTTACCATCCAGAGAGCGGCACTATCGAATAGAGGAGTAACCTAATAGCTAGTGCAGTGACTGGAACCAGGGAATTCAGGGTTCAAATTCCACTTCTGCCCCTTGTGATCTTGGGCAAGTCACTTAACCCCCCATTGCCTCAGCTACAAACGTAGGACCTGCTCTTGAGCAGTGGCTAGCTGGTGCCGCTGAACGTTAGACCTGGATATTCAATGCCCGGGTCCTATCTGGCACCGGCATTGGCTGTCAAGGTCAGCTGGATAGTGGTGAAGCGGTATTCAGCCGCTGCCTGGTTATCTTCAGCAGTGATAGTTAGGCCACCCTGTAATGCCTAACCTTTGCCGCTTAGTGCTAAATCGGGTAGTGTCTCAATATCACCACTGCCCACTTCTCGCCAGGTGCCACCCCTGGAATGTTCCGGCACTAGCCGGCTAGCATCGGGGCGTTCAGTAATCTGCTAACCTCATTAATTGCTATGAATATCCCCCCTTAGATTATAAGCCCTCTGTGCACAGGGAAGTACCTGGATGTAACTAGCCTTGAACCTCTGAGAAAAAGTATTGAATGAAATCCATTCCATGTCCCCTAATATTGAGACTGCTGTTTGGAAAGCTGTCTGAATATTGCCGCTCTTCACATAACTCCAGAGCCCCAGGTCGAGGCAGTCTAGAAGACTATTCAGTGGCACTATCTGCATAGTGCTACTAAATATCCACAGATAGTGGCGCTATGCAGATAGTATCCGCTGTTATCCTCTAAAGTCCTCATTCCGTGTTGGAGCTGAGACCACAGCAGCCTTCCAGAAAACAGGGATTTGAGGCACTACGACCAGAGCTCCTGAGATGTCATAAAATACCAGGGCTGTAAGTAAATAAAATGCCGAATGGATGGGTCGAAGATGCATCTGCAGTCTAAGGTGAGAAAATTGGATGGAATGTGTGATACAGCCGTGGACAGATTTATAGCTCACAACAGCAGGAAGGCTAATGGCCGCCCTTTCTGGCTTTGGTTGTGGTAAGTGCATGAGGATGTTTCTGCTTGTGCAGCTGATGCTCTGAACTGAGTTGGCCTCCGTGGGGGTGTTATGCGGCTGCCTATTGTAATTCAGCATTAGTGAGGCTTTGGTAAATGGCGTTAAGGCGTTTCGTCCTTGCAGGGCTGGGTAATTCTTGTTGATGAATTTCTGCTTGACATTTTCTGCAGAAGGCACAGTTCATCTCATGGAAGAAGACCCACTGCTGTGACCCTGCTGTACAGTGCTATATATCATGCAGATGAGTAGAGGAGGTTGGGTTTTGCCCCCCACCCCCTCTTGGTTTGCTGAGTATAATTCTTGCCTTAAAAGGATGGACTGGATGACAGGCTCCTCTCCTCCTGGCTGTGAAGTGGTGCTGGGGATCTCTTAAAGGAGCAGGGCTTGCAGTCATTTATCTCCAGCTTCATGCTTGTGGGTTTGCAAGCCTGATTTCCCCAGTGGTCCTCTAGCCAGCTGCATGATGGGGGCTTTGCATAGGTTATCCAGCCCAGTGCCAGATGGTGGGCCAGTGTGTGAATCCCACCTCATTAGCATGTCCATTGTGTGTTAACACAATAGAGGCACTGGCCGTTTCTCTGCTGTCTTCTGCCCAGTCACTTGCCTCCGTAACGGATCTTTTGGAGGTTTTATCGTGCATCCATTGTAATTTATGCTAAAAATTCCTTTTTATGAACCAGCGACACACATCCTGAGGCTGGGGGGCTGCTTGTGGTTCTTTCATTCTGACTCTTCCAGGGCAGATCTGTTCAGTTCTGTGTAAGAATGCATCTCACAACGTGTGCATGGAGTGACACAGATATGTGCACCGTATGATAAGGGTTAGCAAACAGTAAAGCTAATTAAGAAAGCATGGGCGGCTTAGCGCGGATTCTGTGCGTTTTCTGCACCGTTGGGGTCGCCCTATACACAGAGGAGTTTAGTGCTGGAAAAACTGCTTGCAAAGAATTGCATTACACATCGGTGCACCAGTCATTTAAAGCCAGTGGTCATGAAGACACGAGATCCGAAGGCTTAACGCCTGGTTTCCCACCCTTGGGGATTCAGCACGTGGTCAGAGGAGGAGTGAAAAGCTCATTTTTCTGTTGCTTATCTTAGGAAGGGTTTTATGCCAACTTCTCTTCCTGTGCCAGCATGAACTACCCGCATCTCTTTTCTTGTTTAATGAATCGAGCAAGTAAAATGCAGGGGGATGAGGCGCTGAGCTGTTCGCGTGACTGAACGTGAGACTGAAGGGGAGGTGCCGTAACTGTGGAATGACGGGCAACGTGCTTGACTACAGACGTTGACACGGTACTTTACCAATAATATGCATGCGTGGCATGCGCATTTGGCCTTAAGATATCCACCTCTAGTGCGCATACGACTCCACCAGGTACTACTCATGCAAACCACTCAATTGCTAGTGCACGCTTGATGCGCTGGAACGTACTCATGGCTCCATGGCAGTTAGTGCACTCTTCTGTGTTTACGCATATTTTTTGCGCACATTATTTACATACGATTTGTTTACGGCATCGGGGGTGGAGTTTGTGCGGACTGTGAGCAGACTCGCTGTTTACGCGCACACTGTATGACGTCAGTCTACTCTGAATGTAAGCACCCAGCTCTAACCGCAGCTTATCACACTGGCCCAGAAAGAGCTGGGAGGCAGTCGGAAGTCTCCTCTCAGCTCTAGTATCCAGCCGCTCAGTGCTCTGCCTATTTGGAGTATCAGTTCTGTTACCTACATGTATGAAATATCTCCCGTGCCATACATTAAAGTAAGTTGCCATACAACTTAAAGTAGACAAAGCGATGGGACCGGATGGGATACACCCTAGAATACTGAGGGAACTTGGGGACGTTCTAGCAACTCCACTGACTGACCTTTTCAATGCCTCGTTGGAGTCGGGAGTGGTGCCAAAGGACTGGAGAGAGGCTCATGTGGTGCCTTTACACAACAGCGGAAGTAAGGATGTGGTTGAAAACTACAGGCCGGTTAGTTTAACTTCGGTGGTGAGTAAATTATTGGAAACGCTGCTGAAAGAGAAAATAGTGAGGTTTCTGGAGTCCGGCGGATTACAGGATCCGAGGCAGCATGGATTCACCAGAGGCAGGTCTTGTCAGACAAATCTGATTGATTTCTTTGACTGGGTGACCAGGGAATTGGACCGAGGGAGAGCTCTAGATGTGGTGTATTTAGATTTCAGTAAAGCCTTTGACACTGTTCCTCACAGGCGACTTATAAACAAACTGAGCACCCTAGGGATGGACCCTAAAGTTACTGCTTGGGTTAGAAATTGGTTGGGTGGGAGGCGACAAAGAGTACAAGTAAATGGAGCTCACTCTGAGGAGAAGGATGTTACCAGTGGTGTGCCCCAGGGATCTGTCCTTGGTCCGATTCTTTTTAACATCTTTGTTAGTGATATAGCGGAAGGGCTGTCGGGTAAGGTTTGCCTCTTTGCAGATGATACCAAAATCTGCAATAGAGTAGACACTCAGGAAGGTGTAGATAATATGAGGAGGGATCTAGCTAAGCTTGAAGAATGGTCTAGAATTTGGCAGCTGGGATTTAATGTTAAAAAATGTAAGGTCATGCATTTGGGCTGCAGCAATCCAAGGGAGCAATACAGTATAGGAGGTGAAGTACTTTTGTCCACTAAAGAAGAGCGGGACCTAGGCGTCGTTGTGTCTGATGATCTTAAAGTAGCTAAACAGGTAGAAAAGGCGACGGCAAAAGCTAGAAGGATGCTTGGGTGCATACGGAGAGGAATGGCTAGCAGAAAAAAGGAGGTGATAATGCCTCTGTATAAGTCTTTGGTGCGACCTCATTTGGAGTATGGTGTGCAATTCTGGAGACCGCACCTTCAAAAGGATGTGAACAGGATGGAGTCGGTGCAGAGGGTTGCTACTAAAATGATTAATGGGCTTCATTATAAAGCATATGAGGACAGACTTAAGGATCTTAATATGTACACCTTAGAGGAAAGGCGGGATAGAGGTGATATGATTGAGATGTTTAAATACCTCCGTGGCATAAATGTTCAGGGAGAGAGCCTCTTTCAATTGAAAGCAAGTTCTGCTACGAGGGGACATGGGATGAGGGTGAAGGGAGATAGATTCAGGAGTGATATGCGGAAATATTTCTTTACGGAAAGAGTAGTGGATCCGTGGAATAGTCTCCCAGTGGAGGTGGTAGAGATGAGGACAGTAACTGAATTCAAAAAAGCATGGGACCAACACAGAGGATCTCTAAAGGTAGAAAGTGGACTGTTGTAGTTGTTATGGAAGGACAGACTAGATGTGCCTTGTGGTCTTTTTCTGTCATCATGTTTCTATGTTTCTATTTGGAGTCCTCAGCCATTTTATTAACTGTTGTTATTTGATTTTGAACAATGGGCGCATGCTGTTTGTTTCTTTTTTGACCTAGATACTAGGGAACGGTAAACCTCTTTATCACAATTCAGAGCTGGGTTCATGATTTATTTGGATAACTGAATTCAGCCTCTGACTCTTTCAGATTTGTTTTTTTTTATTCCTTTTATTTCAGAAAATGTAGCGTTATCTTGCTAGGTTGAAATTTTATTTATTGGTGTGAATATCTGCAAATTTGAAAAAGACTGAGCGAATTTCAGACTTGTAGTTGAGCAGGGAATGACTGGGGTTTGTGCAAACCGTTCCAGCCTCACTATATGTAACTCTGGGGATCCTTTGCTGGTGCAGATCGGGGTCAGAATTGATCGGAACTTGTTTTACCCATCCTGATTCGATAAATGCCTTAAGCATTTTCCTTCCTTGTTTTTTTATATAAGGTTGCAAGGTGCAGGTCTCCGCTATTTGCAACAAATCTGCTCCCCTAAATATGCTATTAAGGTAGTATGTGCGGTCTCCTAGGGAGAAGCTATGTGGGGGTGGGGGGGGGGAGGAGAGGGTTGTAAAACTAGCTTTAATCACCCGGCTGGATTCATCTTGACTGAGTGCAGATGGCTTGTCAGGGCTCTAATAGCAGAGTTGCTGTGGTGTGTTAGTTTCTGGCTCTGTCGGCATCACCTTCATTAAGAGAGATATGGGGGATATTGTCAGGGGGCCGAGGAATCATTTCCTAGGCTCCTCCATGTGCATCTTAGAAGCAAATAGTAATCTTCTTAGAATAGGAAAGGCTGAAATGGTGAACCTAAGGTTTCGAGAACTTTTCCTCATGGACAACTTTGTCTAGAAGCTTGCGGAGTGCAAAGATGAATCCTCCCATCAGAACCGGGTCTTTTTTATTGAAGAAGGATCAGATTGGAGGGTATTAAATTCATCTGGAATAAAGGATTTTGTACTTTCTTAGAACCTGGATGAAACGTGTCGGGTTTGTGACGCTCAAGAATGAAAGATACTCCCTTTAAAATGCCTTGGAATATGAATTCCATATTTCTCTTTTCTGTTACTTATAAGGGGCCTGTGGGAGATTGCAGAAGATAAAGGTCTTTGTCGCTGTTTAGCAGACTGTAGCATGGCCCACTTTTTCCCAGTGAATTCGCACATTGCAGAACTGTGATCCAGTGAATCAATGCAAGCAGACTCCCCACTATGAACCTGCACCCTGCTTTAGTGCAGCATGGTGTAGCTGAAGCCCGCTCTCTGCTGAATCTGCTGATGCCTTCGGAAGTGGGATGAAGGGCAGAAAAAGAGCAGAATGCATACACCCATGTTTGTGAACTTCTCTGTGCACTATTCGCCTTTTATCACATGTGATGTTGCATTTGCAAAGCTGTTAACAAACATTATGCAGAATTGCTAGGGACTTGTGACCTAGATGGGCCACTGTTGGAAACAGGATACTGGGCTTGATGGACCTTGGTCTGACCAAGTATGGCATATCTTATGTTCTTATGTTCAAAAATGTAGTCCGTTGATCCAGTAGAAAGGCATCTTCTTTTCGTTTTTTGTTTTCTATTTATTCATTGCCTATTAAAGTGTACTAAGCCAGCAAGCACACTACTTTATCCATTAATATGTGAGTGAGAAAGCGTCTTAGAAAGCATTTGCCTTGTGTAGGCTCATCTCTGAGTGACGTGGTGGAGATGGGATATGAGAGTTTCCAACACTTTACTCTTCCTTCTACTAGCAGCTCTGTATAGCACAATCTTAGAAACATACGCGTCAGTACTGAGCTATGGCAGTCGGTAAGCTTTTAAAATGCCAGCCATCGCAGCTGAAAATACTCCAGATATTCAGCACACGTATCCAGATAGTGGCTGGCGCTGTATGTCTGGATATTGCAGCTAGCGCTGCTTCTGTGTACTGCGATGCTCCTGCCTGGGCCCTAGAGCTTACAGGCAGGAGTGGCCTTATATAATGTCCCTTGTGAATAAAGGTGGTACTGATCCCTCTGAATGCTGGGATTCGTAGTACACTTGTTTTCTTTCTTTAGGGATGAAAGTTGTAGTTGTGACTCGAGTGATAAGGCTTGCAAGAAATGTATTTGTTGTGGGGATATTTTCAACGCATTACAATTCAAAGGTGCATAACGTAAAGGTGCAACTTTCAACATAAAGGTGAAATCAGGAGGTCAGGAAAACAACTGAAATCAAATAGCTTTAACTCAGCTTCACACAGTCACGGTAGCTTCTACTCAGCTTTGCCTCGTGTGGTTGTTTGGGATTATTGCAGCCTCACAGTAACAGGTGTTCTCCTCACAGCATGGCTTTACAGAAACAGGTGAAAACAATTTGTGAACTTTCACGGCTAGGCAACAGGTATAGCAAACGTTTTGTATTCTTCTCATACAAACTCCAGATGCTTCTTTACACTGTTACTCTCTAAAACATAAAGAGCAATCCATTGCACAAGGATCATAACTCAAAGTAGGCACATCATTATCTATCTGCATACATTCATCTGGGCTAAGGCAAGTGTTCTCTTCATCAGGTTTCTTAGGTTTCCCTGACTTTAGCTCCAGAAATTGCTGAAACTCTTTTAGAAGCAATTCAGCCTGTAGCTGCTCTTTAGCTGCTTGATAGTCTCCGGTAAGGGTCACACCCTTCCCCCACTCACTATCTGCTCCTGTTGCAGAATTTGGCTTAGGGAGGTCAGCACAATAAAAGGGTTTCTCCAGCAAGGCATTAAAATTAGGAAATTCAGCTTTACCTTTATCAGAGACGTTGGCATAAGAACAGGCATCTTTCTTCCAGGACTCTCTCCTCTCTAGAAACTCAGGAGCCTTATGGCTAGTTCTTCTGCTAGGGGAATTTCTCTCAGAAAAACTTCTTTCCTGTTTTGGTTCCTGGCTTTTATAGCACTGCTCGCCACCAGACAAAATACCTTTTCTCCAAGAGCTTGGTTTGCTAGCCTTCCCACGTTTAGGCTCTACTGTGTAGTAAGGATCTCCTTGAGAGTATATTGGGCTCCAAGGCTTACTGCTCCAGGGTTCTGCCTTCTCCCAGGGTTCTAGCGTTTTTCCCCTTTGATTCCAAGTTCCTCCTGAAGACCAACGTGCACTGGAAGCTGCTTCTCGTCTGCTTCGTTTCTTGCTGCTCTCCTTCTCAGCCTTGCTGCCTGCCTTGCCAGCCTTGCTGCCTTCTTTGCCAGCCTTGCTGCCTCCTCTGTCAATCCTGTCTGAGGATTTAAAAAGGGCTTCATTTCCCGGTACTCCCTGTCGTTCCCCTGGGCGTGCCCAATCAGTGCTGAAGCCTAACTCCTCCCCTGGGCTGGGGCTTGTCTTCAGCTCAGCCGATAACTGTGTTTTTTCCAAGTCAGTTTTGGAAATCCTGTGTGTGTCATCCCTTCTATCAGGACTTTCCCCTATCTCCATTTCCTCTGGAGGGGAGTCTTCACCACAGTACCCCCTATATGGATGATTTCTGGCTCTTTCCCTTCTCCGCCCACGGACCGCCCCAGTCTGCGAGACCATTCCCTGGCACTATCCTGGTCAGCAGCAGGTATCCAGTTAGCAGGTACCACTGAACATCAACGCCACAGACTATAACAGAATATAAGGCCATGGGGCCTGTCTAGTCTGTGCAAATTATTTCCTGATGCAGCATTGCGGTTCCCTGTTGATTTCTTCCATCGCCTGGGTCTGAAATGCATTCCAGAGACGTTTCAGATACAGCAGAATAACTCATTTTAAAGATCAAGAAGAAATAATTCAAATGCATTATTATGGACTTTATGCAATAAAAAAGCTCGTCTTCTGTTGCGAAAGTGCCGCTGAATATTGACCCAATTGAAGGCTAAAAGCGGTTAGACTTTTTCTTAAATTCTTAACTGGCTAGGAGATGCTGTTTTACTTTGATTTCGGTAGCTGTTTTAAATTGTCCGTCTCTGTCTTATGTCTGTAAGATCAGATTATTTTGTGCATTTTTGTGAGCTCCTAAGAATTATTTATTAGTATAAATAAATAAAAAGTTTCTTTTTTCACTCAAGTAGCAATGGGTAGTGACAATGGACTAGGAGGAAAAGATGCAATCCTTGCACATTAGTCATGCAAGAAGTAATCTGGAGCCATTAGTTACGTGCCCTCAATGCTCATGTGTAAGTCACTAAAAGTACATTGCTTAAGTGGATGGGTTTTTATGTGCATATTTTATCTGGTTCCTATTCTATAAGTACGCATGTCAGACCAATGGCGCGCCTTTCACTGTGGGGGTGCACAGGGGAAGAGCGCAAATCTACGTGCCCAAATTATAAAATAAAAACATAAGATATGCCATACTGGGTCAGACCAAAGTCCATCAAGCACAGTATCCTGTTTCCAGCAGTGGCCAATCTAGGTCACAAATACCTAGCAGTTTCCCCCAAAAGACACAGGATCCATAATGCTTGTATTGAGGCAAGCAGTGGATTTCCCAGATCCCCTTTAATAATGGTTTATGGACCTTTCCTCCAGGAACTTGTCCAAACCTTTTTTAAACCCAGCTACACTAACAGCCTTTACTACATCCTCTGGTAACAAATTCCAGTTGATTTCTAGTTAAAAGCTACTCTATCTCCCTTTTAAAGGTTAATGCCAGCAACCTGGTTCCTTCCTGGTTAAGGTGGAGCCCATTCCTTCAGAAAAGTTCCTCCTTTCCCCAGAATTTGCCCAGTTCCAAACAAATCCAAAATCCTCTTCCTTCCATGCATTGAGACTCCAGAGCTCTGCCTGCCTTTTGGGTCCTGAGCATGGAACGGGAAGCATTTATGAGAATGCTATCCTGTAAGTTCTGGATTTCAACTTCCTGCCTAAAAGCCTAAATTTGGCCTCCAGAACCTCCTTCCCACACTTTCCTATGTCTTTGGTACCAACATGTACCAAGACAGCAGACTCCTCCCCAGCACTATCTAAGACCTTGTCTAGGGTGGTGTGTAAGGTCCGCTACCTTCGCACCAGGCAGGCATATTACGAGGCAATCCGCAAGTCCACCAACTATGTACATGCCTAATGATCGAATCACCAACTATAACAGCTGTCCTAACCCTTCTTTCATGGGCACGTGGCCCTGGAGAAACCTCCTCAGTGCGCGAGGGTTTTACATCACCTGGAGGACGCGTCCTAGCTACAGGATCACTTCCTGCCACCCCAGGGTGGTGATCTCCTGTCACAAGTGGATGAGTAGCCTAATGGTTAAGCGCACTGGCTTGGGCATCCAGAGACCAGGGTTTGATTCCCACTAGCACTCCTTGTGGCCTTGGGCAAGTCACTTAACCCTCCATTGCCTCACAAAAATCCAAGTTATCAATGTCCCTGTTTAATGTGCATTACTACATTTAAGTTACAATGTAAACCGCTTTGATTGAAATAAGCAGTATATAAAACCTGTTAAATAAATAAACATGACCTCTCTCCTCCATGGCAAATAGGGAGGCTACCGGACTGGAGGTGGGATTTCAGTACTACATCCCTGTGGATCTCATCTGTATACCTCTCTGTCCTGCAAGTCTGCTACTCTAGTCTCCAGAGATCAGATTTGTTCCCTGAGAGCAAAGAGCTCCTTATACCAAGTGCATACATAAGACCCCTCACTAACTGTGAGAAAATTATACATAAGAACATAAGATACGCCATACTGGGTCAGACCATCAAGCCCAGTATCCTGTTTCCAGCAGTGCCCAATCCAGGTCACAAGTACCTAGCAGTTTCCCAAAAAGACACACAGGTTTCACAATGCTTGTATTGGGGCAAGCAGGGGATTTCCTGGGTCCTCTTTAATAATGATTTATGGACCTTTCCTCTGGGAAATTATCCAAACCTTTTTTAAACCCAGCTACACTAACAGCTTTGACTACATCCTTTGGTAACAAATTCCAGACGCTCAATGCCAAAGACTAGAAAGCCCCCATATTGCTGCTGGACTGCTGTCTGCATCTTAGTTTTAAGGTTTTGTTTAGTTATTTAAGTTGGTTACTTACTTAAGTTTGCTGGGGATACTATACCTAATAGGTTTAATGAATTTTTTCCACCTCAAGATTAATTAATCTCAGGTCCTTAATTAATCTATTCCTGATGAGGATAACCAGCCGCACTTGAAAATGAATGTGGGCAACTCTTTCCCTTTCATAGGTTTAAGAGCCTATAAAGCTAAGATTATCCCTGAGGTGGGTGGGGGGGGGGAAGAAGAAGACAATAAAAGCTGGTTTGCTACACAGTGCCCTGACCTGTGCTTCTAAGGTAAAGTCTTACTAGTTTCCTGGGTGATTCACACTCCCTTGGTTTGATAGAGGAGGCCTTTCAAATTGCCCCTTTTATACTATACTTATGCGTGTTCTTTAAAAATCTATCTGCAGGCATTTATGCCAGTCCTAGGGTTGGTGTAACTGATTGCACCTAGATTCACCACTTAGACCCCTATTTTATAAAGTTAAGTACACACATACTCGACTTTATAACATAGACACGATAGATGCACGGCACCCTATATGACAATTAGGTATGACTTTATAAAACTACCCACTTAATGTCCGCTTACTCTCATGAATTTGCAATGGAATCTATTTGGGTTGAAATGCATTTTTACATTCTGTTCATTTTCATTTTTCTCTGCCTTTTAATCTTCATTTTCAAGCCATCCCCTTACATTTTTATCTAACTAGACGTACAAGCTGGTCCACCTTGTCATACCCAGTTTAGCTGTTTCTCGTGCCTAAAAGTGTGATATTGAAGCAGTGCAGGCGGAGGACTCAGGAACTTTGAGTACAGTATGTGCCTTGTTTTATTGTAAATCTTCCTTATCTTGTTCCAGAGGTCACATTGCATTTAGAACTTCGGGGTTCCATGAGTTGGTTCTAGGGTGGACGCTTTGGCTTTAGGTTTCATAGTGGAATGCGTCTGCTGAAATACGGAGGAGGAATGAGGGTTAGCCATAGATAACAGCTGCAAATTCAGTCTTCTTGTCTTTGCAGCACCTTAGGTAGGAAACATGAAAGCACATGAACTGAGCGGCTCGGCTAAATCACCCGCCAAGGAGCTGAACTTTGCCTGTGCAGCCGTAATAGCTTGGCTAGCAGCCAAGAGCCTCCGAGCAGCTATTTTCAGCCAACGGGGTTTCTCTGTTGGCGAAGAAATAGAATCAAGATCAGTCTACACAGGCGATCATGTGGCCCACTTAACTGCACTTGGCCTATTTTCTTAAGAATGGCTGCAGTTCATCTTGAATTGCCTTGAAACTGTGCTAGCAAGCAGCTTGAGGCCAGCGTGTGTGAGATGCAAGGACGTACAGCTGCAGAGGCCAAAAGGCTTCAGCTTAAAACTAGATCCTGGCCTGGCTTACCTTGCTGGGGCATTGCTCAGGGCCTGTGCCACAGTTTCATGGTGCCTGCTGCATCTTTACTCTAACCTGTGGCCAAAGCAGTTTTTAACTTATTCTTGGAGAATAGTTTCAGGTGCATTTCTTGGCGCTGGAACGCCCCCCCCTCCCCCTTTCGGGAAGTCTGCAGTGGACTGAACTGAGGATCTGCAACTTTTAACACCGACCTAGAACCTTCTTGAACTTGCTTCCTTTCCTTCATTACAGCTAAAATGGAAGGAGGAACCTTTTCCCCCTCCCCTTCACTAGTCCAAGCTGGGAAGTTCTTTTTAGAAACTTATCACTGGAAGACTGAAGCATATAAATGCTGGAGGCAGTCGGCGTTTAATTTAAACCACAGCTCCAACATTTAAATTAATATGTGTACTCAGTGGCACTAATGACGTATTGGCCGCTGACCACCGCTGCAACAGTCCATTTTGTTTCAGCATTCTGTTCAACAGGCCTAAACTAAATGCATACATTATGGGGGTCATTCTGAATCATGAATAGCAGGGATTGGCATCCAATGGGACGTCCATCCATGCTGTTTGCGCTGGCTTCAGCCCCTGGCTAACTTCCCTGCTGGTTGTGCACGGAAGTTAGTCGGAGGCGGGGAAAGGGTGACCCGGGGGTGGAGAGTGGGCAGGCAGTGGGCGGTCACCGGCCTTGGATGTACAGGGCCGATTCTAATGTTGGCCCTGTACGTCCAGGGCCAGCAAAATAGCCAGGGAAGTTATTCCACCTCCAAGGTGGAATAACTCCCCTGGATGTTGTTCTTTTTTTAATTTGGGGCACGGAAGGGGATGGGGGGGGGCCAGGGGACATTTCCCGCAGCCTGATTCTGGCCTTCGGAGGCTGGATCGGGGGTTGGGCTGCAGGGAATTTTCAGTTTTGGTCGGCAACCGGCACCGCGGCTCCATTTAAATGCCCTGACTGAATTAACCGGGTGCAGTCCTGCTCGTGCATGCGCAGGATTGTTTGCAATTCTGATCCCGCGGGGCTAGATGTGCCCTGCGGGATCAGAATCGCTATCTCCTCTGTGCATCCGGTTCAGACCGGACGCACAGAGGGGATGGATGTGTGGGACAGAATCGGGCTCTATGGGGGGATATTCAGGGCTGCTTGTTAATGCGGCTAGTTACCAGCGCTGAACTTAAACCCTGGATATTTGATGCCGGGGTCATATCTGGGTTTGCCAGATTGCCATGAGGCTGTCCAGGCAATGGTGATATTGAGCCACTGCAACGTTAGGCCAGGGTTACCCACGTCTGACCTTTGCCACATAGCGATAAATGCTGCCTCCGCTCTGCCATGGAATGCCCCATCGGGGTGCGTAGTGGTGGCACACTGGCATTTTCAGCAGCGGTAGCTGAAAATCCCGCAGAGCAGCATTTACACGGTTTGCAGGTCTGAAAATGCAGCTGATTGGCTTTCATTGCCACCCCACTCTGCTTTTCCAAAATTTGGATCATGCCAGGCTGTTACATGTATTTTTGGCACAACACTATCCATTTAGCCTTTAAATATGTTTTGGATACTGGAGTTCTGCATTCACTGGTTGCCGGAAACGTCTACCTCTGTTTGGAACTAGACCCCATTGTCCCTTTCCTCATATTCAACTAACTTGGTCATTGTATGAATATCAGAACCTACTACTACATCAGCTTTTTGCACAACTTGAAGTCCCGTCCCAAAGCATGCTGGGTTTCTAGGTTTATTTATTTATTTAAAGCTTTTTTATACTGCGCTCTTCATTATCAGTGCGGTTTACAGTGAACAATTCTTGCAAGAGACAATGAAATGCCTAGTGCTACATCGAACAGGATCAAAAAACTTGGAATTGTAACTGGGTGAACTATTTACACATTAACTAACACAGTTGTAACAGAGTAACTGTTTACAAGTTCTATGATAGGCTTGACTAAATGGCTAAAGCTGGGTCTTCGAGTGTTACATTATCATATCGTCATTCTTGATTACATTAATGATCAGAATCACACATGCAAAGTACTGTGTGGTATGGTTGTGTTGCTTGGTTGGTATTATTCGGTTTGCAAGGTGTTGGGCGTTGAGAGAGTGGGTTGGGGTGTGGGGTGTGGATGGGTTGCGTTTGGTTGTGAAAAGTATAGGAGGATTAGGTGGTGATTGAGGGCTTTCCTGAATTGTGTGAGATCTCTGATTGCCTTCGGAAGCATGTGCTGTTGTACATTAGAGATCCCGGCAGAGGTGTACGTTTGGTAAATGAATGTCTATATGGTCTATAGTGTACATAAACACTGTAAGTGTGCATAATCCCTGCTGGATAGCTATAGGGAGAGGGTGTGCCTATGAATCCCGGTAACATACTGTTAGAGACTTGCCAACAGCAGAAAGCTCACAAAAGTTGAAATTCTTTGTGACTGATTACTCACCCAGGCAAATCAAACTTCTGCTCTGCTGCTGCTCACATAAAATGAGTGGCCCTGAGGAGAACGGTGACAACATGTCCAAGATGGCAGCTTAGTTTTTAAGCTGCATCACAAGGCTCATGGAAACTGCTTAATTCCCCTGATTAAACGTTTGTGGTGTCAGCAAGACAGCTCGTCTACTAGATGAGCTAGGTAGTCATCTAGGGCAGCCGACCCAGCTGGTACGCAGCAGCAGCAGCAGTACACATGGGTGGGGACGGCAACAGCACCCATGGGCAGCCGCACCGCTCCTCCCAGCTATCGCTGATTCTGTTTGGGGGAGGAGGCGGCAGCTGTTGGGAGCAGTGCCTGGGGTCGTTGGAAGGGAAACTGGTGACAGTGAGCCCAAAGACGGCTCAGGTGGAGCAGGGCCAGAAAGCGCTGTGTGGCAAACTGGAGGAGATTGAAAATCGAGCCAGCAGCAATAAAATCTGTGCATCAAGGGTGTGCCGGAGACGCAGCAGTATCACAGTGCCAAGGAGGTACATCTGAAGATTTCTCGGTATGTACTAATTGAACCTGCTATGATAGTGGAGCCTTCTGACATTTTAATTGAACGGGTACACCGGGCTTTGCAGCCTCCAAGGCCTAATGTACTGCGGTGTGCTTGTTGCACTTCCCAGTCAAAGAGTCTGCGTGAGCAAAGCAGATGGATTGGGAAGGAAATACAATTTGATTGTATTGGGATTTGTCACAAATCACTTTGCGGAAGCGGAGGGATTTTATGCCCGTTATTAGTGAAGGCAATGTGGTGGGCATGGCTGAGCACACATATCCTGCTGATCTATAAGCGCCTTCACTCTGCTGCTCCTCACTACCTGTCCTCTCTTATCTCTCCCTACACCCCTCCTCGGGAACTCCGCTCTTCTGGCATATCTTTTCTATCTGTGCCCTTCTCTTCCACTGCCAACTCCAGACTTCAATCCTTCCATCTTGCTGCTCCTTACGCCTGGAACAAACTACATGACTCTGTGCATCAGGCTTCATCTCTGCCCTTTTCAAATCCAGCCGGAAAACTCACCTCTTCGAGGCTGTTTTTGGATCCTGATCTACTTAGTCTCCTATGTGTTTCCTTACCACTCCCCTAGATGTATCCCTGTTCTCAGCTGTTGTATTGTCTGTCTTGACTAGATTGTAAGCTCTGATGAGCAGGGACTGTCTTTTACATGTGTCTGTACATAAGAACATAAGATATGCCATACTGGGTCAGACCAAGGTCCATCAAGCCCAATATCCTGTTTCCAACAGTGGTCATAGGTACCTAGCAGTATCCCCAAAAGACACAGGTTCCACAATGCTTGTATTGCGTCAAGCATTGATATCCTGGGTCCCTTTTTAATAATGGTTTATGGACCTTTCCTCCAGGAACTTGTCCAAACCTTTTTTTAAACCCAGCTACACTAATAGCCTTTACTACATCCTCCGGTAACAAATTCCAGAGTTTGATTACAAGTTGAGTGAAAAAAATAATTTCTCTTATTAGTCTTAAATAGTTTACCCTGCAGCTTCATTACATGTCCCCTAGTTTTTCTATAGTCTGATAGCGTAAACAATCGATCTACGTTTACCCGTTCCACTCCGTTCATTAATTTATAGACCTCTATCATATCTCCCCTCAGCCGTCTCTTTTCCAGGTTGAAGAGCCCTAACCTTTGTAGCCTCTCTTCATAAGAGTATCCTTCCATCCCCTTTACCATTTTGTTGGCTCTTCTCTGTACCTTTTCTAATAACGCTATATCCTTTTTAAGGTACGGCGACCAGAATTGCACACAATATTCAAGGTGCGGTCGTACCATGGAACGATACAGAGGCATCATAATATCCTTTGTTTTATTTTCCATTCCTTTCCTTATGATACCTAGCATTCTATTTGCTTTCTTGGCTGCCGCTGCACACTGGGCCGAGGGTTTTAACATGTTATCCACGATGACTCCTAAATCTTTTTCCTGGGTGGTGGTTCCCAATGTGGAATCTTGCATTGTGTAACCATAGTGTGGGTTGTTCTTTCCTAGGTGCATAACTTTGCACTTGTCCACATTAAATTTCATCTGCCATTTGGATGCCCAGTCTTCCAATTTATCCAGATCCTCCTGCAGTTTTCCACAATCCTCTTGGGTTTTTACAACTTTAAACTGTTTTGTGTTATCTGCAAATTTGATAACCTCACTAGTTATTCCCTTTTCCAAGTCATTTATGAATATGTCAAAAAGTAGCGGACCCAGTACAGATCCCTGGGGTACTCCACTATTCACCTTTTTCCATTGGGAAAATTGGCCATTTAGCCCTACCCTCTGCTTTCTATCTTTTAACTAGTTCCCGATCCACAATAGTACACTGCCTCCTATCCCATGACTTTTTAGTTTTGCCAAAAGTCTCTGATGAGGAACCTTGTCAAAGGCTTTCTGAAAGTCCAGATATACTATATCAACCGACTCACCTTTGTCTACCTGTTTATTCACACCTTCAAAAAAACATAGCAGATTAGTAAGACAAGATCTTCCTTGTCTAAAGCCATGTTGGCTGTCTCCCATTAGGCCATGACTATCTACATGCTGTGTAATTTTGTTCTTTATGATGGTTTCTACCATTTTCCCCGATACTGACGTCAGGCTCACCGGTCTGTAATTTCCCGGATCACCCCTGGAACCCTTTTTAAAAATTGGCGTTACATTGGCGATCCTCCAATCTTCAGATATTACAGATGATTTTAATGAAAGTTCAAGAGATTACTAATAGCAGATCTGCAATCTCATATTTCAGTTCTTTCAACACTCTTGGATGTATACCATCCGGTCCAGGTGATTTGCTACTATTCAGTTTATCAAATAGTTGTAATACATCTTCCCAGAGTAGCGATATTTCTCTCAATTCCTCTGCAGTATCACCTTTAAATACCACTTCAGTCTTGGGTAACATCCCTACATCTTCCTCAGTAAAGACCGAAGCAAAGAATTCATTCAGTCTCTCCGCTATAGCCTTGTCTCCTCTTACTGCCCCTTTTACCCCTCTATCATCTAACAGTCCAATTGGGAGGAGTAGCCTAGTGGTTGGGGCAAGGTACTTCAGGCTGGAAGGTCGGGGGTTCAAATCCCACTAGAGGACAGCAACCCTGGGATGGAAGGACTGGGGTTTCTAGTCCCACAGATGCTCCTTGTGGTCTTGGGCAAGCCACTTAACCCTCCATTGCCCATGTTCCCTGTAAGTATTAGTGTATGTGTCTCATATCCCTGCGTGTTAAATGTATCCCCCAATTGTGTTGTGACCGCTTTGATTGAAGGATAAGGCGGTATACAAAACTGTCTAAATAAAAAATAAAATTGACTCTTTCACAGGCCTTTTGCTACGAATGTACTTGAAAAAGTCTTTATTTCGTGTTTTTGCTTCCGTAGCAAGCTTCTTCTCAAATTCTCCCTTTGCCTTCTTTATCAATGCCTTGCATTTGACCTGCCAGTGCTTGTGCTGTTTCCAGGTTTCGTCGTTTGGCTCTTTTTTCCATTTCCTGAAAGATGCTTTTTTGGCAACAACAGCCTCTCTGACCTCACCTTTGAACCATACTTGCAGTTTTTTGGACTTCCTTCCACTTTTCTTAAAGCATGGAATACGGCTGGTCTGGGCTTCCAAGATAGTATTTTTCAACAACACCCAATCTTGATGTAAGTCTTTAACCTTTGCAACTGCTCCTTTTAGTTTTTTCTTAACTATTTTCCTTATTTTATCATAGTCTCCCTTTCGAAAATTAAAAGGTAGTACTGTGGATTTCCTTACTATCCCTCCTCCACTAATTAAATCAAAGGCGATCATGCTATGATCACTATTGCCAAGTGGCCCCAACACCCTTATCACTTGCACTAGATCTGGTGTTCCACTAAGGACTAGGTCTAATATGGCTTCCCCTCTGGTCGGTTCATGAACCAGCTGCTCCAAGAAGCAGTCATTTATGTCATCTAGGAACTTTATCTCCCTGGCATGTCCTGCCATGACACTGACCCAGTCGATACCGGGGTAATTGAAATCACCCATTATTATGTTTATGTTTATTGTATTTGATAAAAACCGCCTTTCACTGGAACCAAAGTGGTGTACAATTAAAAATTCAATAAAAGAAGGCCAAGGCCAACGAAAAGGAAAAGAAATTTACAATGTTTGACAGGACAGCTGAAAAATCAAGAAAACAGGACAAAAACATAGATAGGGGGTAGGCTGTGACTTTTGTTAGCTTCCTTGATTTCTTGATTTCTTTGAGCATTTCATCATCTATTTCTTCATTCTGGCCAGGCGGTGGATAGTACACCCCCACTGCCATCGCCTTCCCTTTTTTACATGGAATTTCAATCCATAGAGATTCTATAGCAAATTTTGTTTCCTGCAAAACTTTAATCCTTTCTGACTAATGCCCTCTCTAACATAGAGCGCAACCCCTCCACCAATTTGATCAGTTCTTTCATTACGCCAGAGGTGCATACACCTTGTAGCACTATACAAATGATAATTAGTAGTAGTATTAGTGGTTAGTATCTCAGGGTTTTTGCTACTGGTGGGCATTATGGAGTTCCCCTCAGGGTTGGAGCCTTCAGTGTTTTGGCACTGGAAGGGCAAGGGGATTGGTACGATAATGCACCTTTTGGGTTTGGGAGGGGGGGGGTATTATCCTTTGGGAAATTGAATGGTAGATTTCTATTTGCAGACCCAAGATTATGTTGACTCTTTGCTGAAGGAAGGGGGAGAGGTCCTAAAGGATGCTAGTTTGGGAGGGTGGCAACGGATGTGCCCAAGCCATGTGGTTTGATGTCCTGGCTCTGTAGGAACCTTTTGGGAGAATTGGTCATGGATCCCTTTGGAGCCGCAGTTCAGAAGTGAGTGTCTGAGATGAATGGGGAGTTTGATTCGGATGATTTTAGCTCAAGCATATATGGTGTGCATGAGTTGGTTGAGTAGGTGAATTACAATTACAAGTTTTGCATCAGTTATATGAGCTTTTCATGCGGGACTCGTGTCTTCAGGTGTGTGCCTAAAGTGTGGAGCCGTTGAGGGTACATGCACTGGCTGTGGACCTGGCTGAAGATCTAGCAATTGTGGAAAGAAGTTATTTACATGTTTGTTGAGCTGGTTGGGGACAGAGTTGGAGGCTGGATGTGAGTGCCGAGCTCCTCTTGGGCGATAGTAAGGAGAGTTAGTTTGTGTGAACAATGTGTTGGGGTGAAGCGATGTATTATGATTAAATGCAGCAGTCTTCCCTGTGCTAGTGGAGACTCCATCTTCATGAGTTGATGAGCATGAAGCGTATGACAGTGGCCTGAGGGTGGCTCATGGAAGGGATTCGTGCATCCTTTTCTGATGTCCGTCCCACCAAGGTGTCACAGTGCAATATGGAACGGCTTGGTTTTGCCATCATAAGGATGTGGTCACTGGGTGAGGGAGGGTTAAACAAGAGGGGGGGGGGGGTTGTCTTTGTAAATGCCATGTTGTATTTGCTTGGGAGTTTTGTATTGGCAATAAAATAGATTAAACATAAAACATGAAAGTCCTGTTATGCTGGAAAATTTCAGCATTTGGTCCAATTCAGTGCTGCTAGGATGATCCGGATCTGACTTTCTTCAACACACCGCAGCAATCTGACAAATGGGTGACCCTCTTCCTTTAAATAGGAAAAGGCAGCAGCACAGAGTTTAAGGAGCTCAGCTATGGACCCATCTTGGCTTGTCTCAGGCCAAGTTGCAATTTTATGCAATTCTGGAGGAAGATTTCAGGTCACGTCTACATTTCTGAGAACTCAGCCTGGTGCATTATGGGACCTACTGCACCTATTCCAAAAGACAGAATCATGGAGTACAAATAGTGGGATGCCAAAGAGTCTCTCTCCTGAAACTGGGTGCCGTGGCTGCTCTGCTCAGGTAAGCCGTGTTAACCTTAAAGGGTCAGAATTCAGCCAGCGCAGTCACAAAATGAATTGACCGTTTAGGTTAGGCCTGCTATGCAAGTGGTCCATTGGGTGTTGGGTGGCCAGTGCATATCTCCCTTAGCAATAGATTTTCAGAAATTATAGAAGTTAAACATTTAGGGACTGATGTTCAGTGGGGCTTATGTGATTTGCAGCACCTGCTAACCGCATGAAACCCTGTTAGTTACCATCATCAAACAGGACGATGCAGAAAGCGGGCGCTGAAGTCATAGGCTGTCAACTTTTTACGCCTGTTTGCAGCGCACCAATAGCGCATGACTTCAGCGTGGCTATGCAGAAAGGGACTCATATGCAAATGAGCCACGCATTAAACTGAGCACAAAATGGCAGTGTTAAACTGGGAGAGCAAACCAAACACTTGCGCACAAGAAATTGGCGCTGGTTTGCCATGCTCTACCAGAGAAACAGGCACTGCATGGCTAATTTGCATATCAGCCCAGGCAAGATTTTGATGACTCACACTCTTGGTCTGCCATCTTGGAAAATGGTGGCGCCAGGTGAAGTCAGATTGCCAGGATGCACTGTGTGCAGCCAGGTGCTGCCATTTTCTAAGATGGGACCAAGAGCAGGAGCGCATAGACAGCGGTCACACTTTAGAAGATATCAAGAGGAGTTCTGGGGCCACTAGACCACCAGGTTACTTTTGTTTTATGTGAGATAGGGGATGGGGGTTCTGGGGCCGCTGGACCACCAGGGAGTGACTTTCTGATGTTATTTTTGGCCCCACAGTATTTTGATGGCATCGGGGGCTTTTCCTCATGCCACGATCGCCCCCGATGCCATCAAAATCCTGTCTGTGGCACGTGCTAGAGGTTTAAGCCATCTCAGACCCAGGCGTGGAGAGATTGGTGCTAAAGCTGGTTGCAAAATCCTCTATTCCTGACTCTGCATCAGATGCAGCAATGATTTGCATACCAGATTATTATGTGTAGCCCATTTGCCTGGCACTAGTTTTCCCATTGCCATTTACGTGCGTGTCCGTTTCTTTTCCACATTTGACGTTAGCTTAAATGTGCTTAAAGTGTGCTTAAACCTGCCGTTTTCAGTGCTGAAAGGCCGCGCTAGTTTTCTGCATCGGCTTATAAGTTTGTTAATATGTTACTATCTATCATGTGTACGTAATCACTCTGTTGATGGTATTTATTGTTCTATTGTTCTGTGTAACACAGTTTAATGTTTTTGTTAATTGTAAACTGATTCCCAGATAAAGCGGTGTAGAAAAACAGAAAAATAAAATAACTAAATATGTTCATCGACGCTGCCTAGACAGATGGTGATGTCAGATGTACAGAGTAAATGAGGCGCTGGTGCTTAATGTAATTCGATGACCGCTGCAGCTGAAATGCAGCCCAGCAGGCAGAAAATAAGTCGATACAATGATCCATTTGGTGGCTGATAAGCACCACTAAATGGATCATTTGTGGCACTGACCCCCCTCCCCCCTTCCCTAATCCAGCCCAGGGTGTTTAGTCATTTAAATGGATTGATGCTATCCATAAATGTTCTAAAAATCGACAAATAAGAGAGATATGTGTTGGCCACCTGATGGCCAATGCCTTTCAGGGCTGGCCCCTGCTCTAGGCCAACCAGGCATCCGCCTAGGGCAAGACAGTGTTGGGGCAGAGCCAGCAATGTTGGCAATAGGGCTAAGACAAATATCCCATTTTGAACATCGCCCAGAGTGAGTGCGGGACTTCGGTGCACATGTGTGCACTCTATTCTAGCCGCTTCTCACCTCCTCTGACACGGGCACTTTACATCCGGCTGCTGCAAAGTCTTGTGTCTCTTTTATTATGTGAATGTTTTAGCAGTTCCAACAGCAGCAAGGAGAAGGGGAGCAGATACTGGGCACAGAAAGCTAAGAAAAGGGGGGGGGACAGGGAAATGAAATGCTGGACATAGGGGAGGTGTAGGGAGGGGGAGATGCTGGGCTGTGGAGGGTAGGGAAGGGGAGAAGATACTGGGCACAGAAAGCTAAGAAAAGGGGGGGGGGACAGGGAAATGAAATGCTGGACATAGGGGAGGTGTAGGGAGGGGGAGATGCTGGGCTGTGGAGGGTAGGGAAGGGGAGAAGATATGCCAGAAACCTTAGCGGGGTGACTAAGGGAAGGAAGCTGGAATGCTGGCCATCTAGGGAAGGGGAGATGTTGAACTGTAGTGGGGGAGGGGAGCGCCTTGAACCATCCTGGGGGGGTGGGGGGGGGGTGGTTCGCACAGCTGAAGGTTTGCTTAAGGTGTCAGATACCCTTGGGCCAGCCCTGCTTCCTTTGAATATCAAGCTGAATGTTTTAGCACATTTACACTTCGACCTAAGAGTCCAGTACGGTGATCCACTTCAGGAAAAGAAAATGGCCCCTTTCTCCTTGTGGCAATATCTGATCCTACCTTTTTTTTAGCTCGCTAAAATCACAGATTTCAGGGACCTCTTGTCACACATAATTTATCTAATTCACCAATTAAAAGGTTTCTATAGACAAGACATCAAAGAATTCTTTGCTGGCTCTCTGCTGTGCCTTCTTACACTCTCCACACGCCATCTTTCCTTGGCAAATGGAGGGATTCAGCTCATTCGCCACATCGCAGCTTTAACAACTCTGGCTCCATTATCATAGCCAACTACCTGGGATTATTTTCAGAGGAATGAGGCAGGGTAGGAATTAATAAATTCTTAGGGCCCGATATTCTTTTGGGACGGCCATGTGCTTCTATGGTGCATAGCCATCGCCGCCGAACTTTAACCCTGCATATTCAATGCCGGACAGAACCACCAAGAGCAAGGGAACCAGTACACCCTCTAAAATTTGAAAGGTGCTGAAACGCCGCTGGCGTTGGGGTTTCAATAAAGAAGTCTATTCCGAACTTTAGAGAGTGTACTGGTTTCCTTGCTCTTGGTGCTTCTGTCTAGTATTGCGAGGACATGCACTTCGGTTCATCTCCCTATTCAGTGCCGGGTTAGAGACCGTTGCCACCCCAGGAAAGCCCGCGGCACCCCCTGATGCTAAGCGGTTAGCAGTGGCCTTAACTGGGGATATTCAGCAGCACTAACCATCCCAAAAGAATATCGGGCCTGTGGCAGGTCTGTAAACTGTGTAAATGTCTTTGACTATCAAGCCTTGAGTGTGTATTTTCTAACTGAAAGAGGAGTCTGGTCTTTAAATAGGTCTTTCACGCTCATGCAGCGGAGATCCTCACAGTCCACTGTGGAAAGACTATTCCAGAAAGATAAGCAAACTGGCACAAAGCGGTTCTGTATGCCCTGCACATGACCCCGAGACTGATTCATAGCTCTTCTTGCTCCATGTTGCAGAAAGCTGGAAGCGTGAGTGTGTTAAGCGTTACACAGAGCAGCCTAGGCCCGAGCTGCAGGACTAATGATGGTTTTATGTGAGGTGGCTGCTGAAGGGGCTCCAGTAACAACCTTGCAGTTGTTAGAGGGACTGCAAGACCCAGGGCCAGTGGAAGGATATGAGGGGCCCTAAGTGAACCTCATTCCTGGCGCCCCCCCCCCCTGTAGCTACTGTGTTGTCTGTCTTGACTAGATTGTAAGCTCTGATGAGCAGGGACCAGCTTTTCACATGTGTCTGTGCAGCGCTGTGTATGTCTTGTAGCTCTATACAAATGTCCAGTAGTAGTAGTGCCCCATTGCTGCTGTCACACCCCCTCCCCTCCACGGGCCTTGCAGCAACGGCAATGACTTTAAACAGTAGCATGGTGCTTACTGTGACCTCTGGTGCTGCAAGCTGTTGCTGCTACTACCTCCTCCATTGCAGCCCTCCTTTCATGTGGGGGTGCATGCAGCTGTCCACAGGGTCACAGCACAAGGTTGCTTACACAGCAGTGATATGCATGGGAGAGTATTCACTTTGTTTCTAGTTATTTCATTTCTTACCCTCCTTTTCTATTTATTTAGCAGATTTATCATTTCAGTCAAAGTGGTTTACATTGTAACTTAAACCTGCTCATGAATGTTAAACAAGGACATTGATAACTTGGATTTTTCTGAGGTAATGAAGGGTTAAGTGACTTACCCAAGGCCACAAGGAGTGCTAGTGGGAATTGAACCCTGGTCTCTGGGCTCCCAAGCCAACGCTCTAATCATTACGCTACTCCTCCACTTCATAGTAGTCCTATGACTTCATCAGAAAAGTCCTCATCTAATGCATGAAGGGAAAACCAGTCCTTGATAAGCCTGAAACTTTGGGAACAAAGCTGAACTACTGAGCCACTAGCACAGAGGATACATTGAGGAAAAAGGTGAAGCATTTGAAAAGGAGAGGTCAGATATTTCATCAGGGCCATGATCCAGAACACATCTGAAAATCAACCGTGAAATACAAGAAAGAATGATGAAGGTTTGGGAATGGCCCTGAGCTGAATATTATTGAAAATCTCAAAAATGTAGTGCATGGGAGAGACCTAAGAATATTTATCTGTTTATTTTCACAGTTTTATAATCCTCAAATTCAAAAACATATTTATCCAGAGAGGGTAAGAATCAGTATAAATGCAATAAGACACACTTAAAATAGACCATAAACAGAAAAAAGAAGCAAGCTACTTAGTATGGAAAGGCCAAATTAAACACGTTGGGCAAATATTCAGAGGCCGCTTGGAGGGATATTCAGCAGCATTAACACGCTTAGTGTCGCTGAATATCTCCAATTAACACCACTACACACCCCGATGCTAACCGCTTAACACTGCGGCGCGTCGGGGGATTCCAGAGCTGACTGGAGGCGATACCAGTTGCTAACCGGGCAGTGGCAATAATGAGCCGCTGTCCAGTTAGCAACCTGTGGTTGAAGATAGGCCAGCTTTTACCCGTAGGAGCTAACCAGACTGCGACTCAATGTTGCTGCTGCCTGGTTATCTTCTGTGCCGTTGACAGCCGTGCGGCGAGCCTGGATATTCAATGTTGGGGCCAGATGTGACCCCAGCATTGAATATGTGGGTTTAATGTTTGCCGGCAGCACTGAATATCAGGCCTGTAGACCTTTAGGGGGTAATTTGTTAAGACGTTGCATAAGATACGACCGTTTATGCTTGTAAATCACACTTCCTTTTCATCCCTCTAGTCCAGTCCCGGAACCATTGAGTTTAGAATCTCCTCCAGCAGCTTTGGAGACTGAAGCACGTCATCGCTTTGATGACCTCTGCACATATATAGGCAAGGACCGCCCCTTCCTCTCCAGTACTTTCAGTCTCCAAGCAGCTGGAGAAGCTTCTGAGCTCTAGGCTCACTCAGCACAAATAAGAAGAGTTAGAGATATAGTTGATAGTGTATTTTTAAGGTGGAAGTTATGGTATAGTTACTTGGTTTTCTGATTCTTGCAGGGAAGGTGCTGCTGCTGAAGGTGTCCCTGTGCTGCTGCTCGGGATCTCTCTGTCTCTCCTCTACTTTCTCCCCCCCCATCTCCCCTGGTGGCTCTCCCCTTCGATTTAATGAGCAGTCAAGAACTCGATCAGCACCTTCGCCTCCCTGCTCCCGAACCCACAGTAACGGGTGAGGAGCAGGTGGCAGGCTCAGAGTCTAAGCGCCGGAAGAGCAGAGACTCAGGCACCGATGGAACGTGCTGCAAACGGCCGGAGCCAAAGCTGCGATCCGGCTGAGCTCCGGTGCGAGTAAAGGCCTCCTCCCTGTCTCAGCAGTCATGGAGGTGAGTTGGACAGTGGCGGGCAGCGCAGGAGAGCCTGGGGGATTGAGCGGGAGAGTAAACCGCGATCGTGCACCCAGGCCGCCCGCTTGAATTTGCGCGGGAATCGGGACGGCGGCCATTTTGAAAGCCGCGAGGTGATTCAGCGTGTCCCGGGTCAGTCGAGGTTTTGGGGGGTTTAGAGGCCTCGGTTTAGACTCTGTTAGGCGCCGCAGGGCTAGGCAGTTAGTTGGGACTACAGGAGTTCAAAAAAAAAACGTAACAGTGTTTTTTCCCGGGTTGGAGCTGCTAGAGGCCGGCAGTGCTTGCTGTACAGGGGGGGCATGCCGGCTAAGCCGTGTTGTTTGGTGTGTGGTACGAGGAGAGAATTGATGGAATCAGGGGTTTATGTTTATGTTTATTTAGAATTTGATATACCGCTCAGGCCAGAGGCATTAGAGCGGTTTACAATACTATATCATTCGAGGAAATAGAAAAAGAACGCCAATTATATGATAGGACAGAGTAGAGAACAGAGATAGTCAAACAGATAATAGAAGGAGAAGAACATGGAACAGCGAATTACCACAAACTATAGGCAGGACAACCCAATCCATACCATCGGTGTACCCTTCAGCAACAGTCACCACGGACCCACGCCAAAGGGCCCGCAAGGCGCGGGCGCGCCCCTGCAACGGCGGTTTTTAAGCCGTTCCATATGGCTGCTGATTGGCGGGCATTGGGGAGGAAGGGGGAGCTCCTGCTCTCACCCCCAACAAGATCGCTGCTCTCCTCATCCATGCAACGGCGGTTTTTAAGCCGTTCCATATGGCTGCTGATTGGCGGGCATTGGAGAGGAAGGGGGTGTGTAGGCCTTGCACCCGCGAAGCGGCCCTAAGTGAGGACCCTCTGGAGGGGACTAGCAGAGACCCGTTGGGGGGTGATCGGGATAAGGGGGAATCCCTGCCCTTCTCGGGGGTTTCCGCTGAGCAGAGTTCTGGTCCTGCCTCGGGGGTCGGGGCGGTCCCTTCTCCTTCACTCAGCCAGGCGAGGGGTCCAGTGGAGATTTTGCCGGATTTCTTCTCGTTCATGCAGCAGGCCTTTGCCCTGTTGCAGCCGGTAATGGTGGCACCTCCTCAGAGCCCGCGGGGACAGAAGCGTGGGGCGGCAGCGGAGGTGGAACCTCCTCCATTCAAGAAGAGTAAAGGGGCTAGTGTAGAGGATCCCATGTCACCTCTCTGGGAAGACCTGGGGGCCGGGGATGGGGATCTTGCAGGAGTATCGGAGGATGAATTGGAGGAGGGAGAGTTGCTTGATGCGGACCAACAAAGCAGAGTGGTCCGGGTGTTTAGAAAGGAGGAGCTGCCAGCACTGATTGCAGAGACGCTGAAGACGCTGAATATGCCGTTGGTGGAACTGGCCTTGGAGGAGGCACTGGAGGATCCACTGTTGCAGGTGGTCCGCACGTCCCAGCGGATGTTTCCCGTGCATAGGGTGCTTCGGACTATGATTCGGGAGGAATGGGACTTGCCGGAATCGGCCCCAAGGGGTTCTAGTGCGATAGCCAGGTTGTACCCGCTCTCTGACCAGGATAAGGAGCTTTTCCGCTCTCCCAAGGTGGATGCGGCAGTGTCGGCAGTCACTAAAAAGACTACGATCCCGGTAGAGGGGGCCGCGGCGTTGAAGGATGTACAGGACAGGAAGTTGGATACCTTGTTGAAGCAGGTGTTTGATATTAGTGCTCTATCCATGCAGGCCGCGATAGCGGGGGCCTGGGTGGCGAGAGGATGCCTAAGATGGTCCCAGAGATTACAGGGGGATCAGTTGGGGGAGCAGGAATCCGAGGTAGCGCACCTAGAGTCGGGGACAGCTTATTTAGCGGATATTCATTATGACCTCATCAGGGGCCTGGCCAAGAGTATGGCGTCGGTCGTAGCGGCGCGTCGATATCTGTGGTTAAGAAACTGGGCAGCGGATAGTTTGTCTAAGGCGCGTCTCAGTAAGCTTCCATTCCGGGGGAAGCTTTTGTTTGGAGAGGATTTAGAGAAGTTGGTTAAGGACCTGGGGGAGTCCAAGGGGGGACGTCTGCCGGAAGATAAGCCTAAGCAGAGCCAGGGGACCCCCGGATCAAGGGGACTCAGCGGGAGTTTCGTAGGTTTCGGTCCCCTCATTTTGGCCAATCGCAATGCGGAAGGTTTCCGGTGCGGGGTCAGGTATTTAGAGGATTTAGGGGGGCAGGCAGAGGTTTTGCGCCCTTTCAGTCCTCTAGCGTTAAGAAGTCGCAATGAGATAAGGCGGACTCAGGTAGAGGTGCTGCCTACGGGAGGTCGGTTGCGGGAATTTTACCCTGCCTGGGTCCACCTTACATCAGACCAGTGGGTCTTAGAGGTCATTCGAGAGGGTTATGCTTTAGAACTTCATCGACCCGTGTTAGATTCCTTTGTCCTGTCATCTTGCAGGTCCCCTCACAAGGTGCGCGCGGTGGCGGAGACGCTGCACCGTTTACTGAGTCTCAAGGCGGTAGTGCCCGTTCCCTCGGATCAGTGCGGGTTCGGTCGGTACTCCATCTACTTCGTAGTTCCAAAGAAGGAAGGCACGTTTCGTCCGATCCTGGATTTAAAGAGGGTGAACCGGTGTCTCAGAGTGTCTCATTTCAGAATGGAGACTTTACGCTCCGTGATTGCGGCGGTCAGAGAGGGGGAGTTCTAACGTCGTTGGATCTCACGGAGGCGTATCTGCATATCCCTATTTGGCAAGAGCATCAGAAATTCCTGCGCTTTGCGCTCCCCATGGGGCAGTTTCAGTTCCAGGCGATGCCCTTCGGACTGGCAACAGCTCCGCGAGTGTTCACGAAGATCATGGTAGTGGTGGCGGAGGCGTTGCGGAAGGAAGGCGTACTAGTGCACCCGTATTTGGACGATTGGTTGATTCGGGCGAAGTCGCGAGAAGAAAGTGTCAAGGCTACCGCCTGGGTGGTACAGGTGTTGGAAAGCCTGGGCTGGGTGGTCAACCGGGCAAAGAGCAGGTTAGTCCCAGCTCAGTCCCTGGAGTATTTGGGGGCAAGTTTCAAGATGGGGCTCGGCGAGGTTTTTCTCCCGGAGCACCGTGTTTCCGCGTTGCGGAGCTTGGTGAGAAAGTTTCTGGCACGACGTGCCCTGACAGTGTGGCAGTACCTCCAACTGCTCGGGACAATGGCGGCGTCCATCGAGGTAGTACCATGGGCCAGGGCACATATGAGACCGTTACAGGGGGCGCTCCTGCGACGGTGGTCCCATCAATCAGACCCTTTATCTCGCCGCCTCGTCTGTCCGTCGGAAGTACGGAACGAATTGGGTTGGTGGTTACGGAACGGGTCTTTGGAGGCCGGCATGCCTCTGGAACCTCCATCCTGGAGACTGTTGACGACGGATGCCAGTCTGAGCGGGTGGGGGGCCCATTGCGAGGGACGGTTAGCCCAGGGACGGTGGTCCCTAGGGGAGAAGCAATGGTCCATCAACATGTTGGAGATGAGGGCTGTGTTTTTGGCCCTGCAAAAATGTCAGTTTTGGTTGAAGCGGGCAGCAGTCAGGGTGCTGTCCGACAATGCGGCGATGGTGGCCTACATCAATTGTCAGGGCGGCACAGGAAGTGCGGCTCTGGAGGCAGAGGCGAGTCTGCTGTTAGGTTGGGCCGAGCAGAATCTGAGGTGTCTGACAGCGCAGCATGTGGCCGGGGTGGACAATACCGAAGCGGACTTTCTAAGTCGATGAAGGGTGGACCCGGGGGAGTGGGTCCTCCACCCGGAGGTTTATGCTCTTCTGGTACAACGGTGGGGTCCTCCGGTCATGGATCTAATGGCAACCTTCGAGTCCGCAAAGGCGGCAAGATTTTTCAGCAGGAGGCGGGAACGGATGTTGGAGGGGCTCAACACGTTGGCACAAAGTTGGCCAAGAGCGGGCCTGCTCTATGTGTTTCCGCCTTGGGCCCTAATAGGTCGGGTGGTGCAGCGCATAGAGCGGCATCAGGGCCGAGTGACCTTAATTGCGCCCAATTGGCCCAGGAGGCCGTGGTATGCGGATTTGGTATGGCTCCTGGTGGATGACCCATGGAAGCTCCCTCTGCGGGAGGATCTGTTGATGCAGGGTCCGTTAAGAATGCCTCAGGTGGCTCGATTCTCGCTTACGGCCTGGCTCTTGAGAGGTCTAGGATGAGAGCTAGAGGTTATTCTTCAGCAGTCATTTCTACTTTGTTGCGGGCGCGTAGGCGCTCCACGTCGCTAGCTTATGTTCGGATCTGGCGCGTTTTTGAAGGATGGTGTGCGGAACGAAGTTTGCGTCCGTTAGGGGCGTCGGTCCCTCAGATCCTTCCTTCTTGCAGTGTGGTGTGGAGAAGGGCTTGGCGAGTTCCTTGCGCGTTCAGTTTGCCGCGATTTCCTGTTTCTGGGGCAAGATTCAGGGCCAAGTGTTTGGGGCACATAGCGACATCCGCAGGTTCTTGCGTGCGGTGTTGGTCATGCGGCCGCCGCGGAGATGCTCGGTCCGGGCGTGGGACCTGAACCTGGTGTTGGAGGCTTTGGTCAAGCAGCCATTTGAGCCGTTAGGAAAGGCCTCGATTAAGGATTTAACGTTAAAAACGGTGTTTCTCGTCGCTATTTGTTCTGCTCACAGAATTTCGGAGTTGCAAGCTTTGTCTTGTAAGGAGCCGTATCTATCCTTTTTTGAGCACAAGGTTGTGCTGCGTACAATACCGGCGTTTTTGCCTAAGGTGGTTTCGGTGTTTCATGCTAACCAGGTAGTGTCTCTTCCGGTATTCTTGGATGAGCAGGCAGCAAAGCCAGATAGCAGGTTGAATCTTCTGGATGTGCGGCGCGCACTCCGGAGATACCTCCGCGGTATGGCGGCTTTCCGTAGGTCGGACAGGTTGTTCGTGACGTTTGGGGGTCCGCGGAAAGGAGAGGCGGCAGCAAAATCGTCTATCTCCAGATGGTTGAAGGAGACTAGTGCGGCGGCCTACATTTTGAAGGGTAGAGTGGTGCCTGAGGGTCTTCGAGCTCATTCGACTAGGGCGCAGGCGGCGTCTTGGGCGGAGTTTAGTCTGGTGCCCGCTGTGGACATTTGTAGAGCAGCGACCTGGTCGTCGTTGCATTCCTTCGCAAAGCACTATAGGCTTGATGTTCAAGCGTCGGAGGATGTGCGTTTTGGGTCTGCGGTACTTCAGGCTGGGCTAGCAGGGCCCTCCCGTTGAAATTCACTGCTCTGTTACATCCTCAATGGTTCCGGGACTGGACTAGAGAGACGAAAAGGAAGAGTAAATTAGACTTACCTGCTAATTGTTGTTCCTTAAGGAACTCTAGTCCAGTCCTGGATTCCTCCCCAGGTATTTCATTGCCAGCCTGAAGTTCACAGGGGGGGGCAGTGATGCTTTAGCGGAGGGTGTCAGTAGCCAGAGCAGGGGGCATTCTTTCGCAGCACTGCTTCGTTCCCTAGGGGAATGTCCTTTTTCTTTTTCAGTCAGTTATATATACCAGGAAAAAAAAAAACCACCAGAAGAAGTAAGGAAAAAGAGGACCGGGGTGAGATGAGAATGTAAACCATCCCTAGAGGGTAGGGAGATAGTGGTTAAGTTATATGTTTTCATTACTTGTTTAACTACTTATTTGTTGCTCTGCTGAGTCTGCTTTGTCAGTAGGTACTGGAGAGGAAGGGGCGGTCCTTGCCTATATATGTGCAGAGGTCATCAAAGCAATGATGTGCTTCAGTCTCCAAAGCTGCTGGAGGAGATTCTAAACTCAATGGTTCCGGGACTGGACTAGAGGGACGAAAAGGAACAACAATTAGCAGGTAAGTCTAATTTACTCTTTTTCAAGGACTTAAGCACATGAATGGGCCACTTACACGTGCGCTTTACTGGGTCGCTGTTCTCTCAGTACATGCATAAGACGTGGGCAGACATGGGCGAAACATGGACAGGATGCAAATTTATGCACAGGAAGTTATAAAAGCCAAGATTTAACACACGTTTTCAAACTCTTCGGTCCCTATTTTATAAAGAAAAGTAGGCACCTCCTTTTCCTTATAAAATAATCTCAAGAGAGGTGCATTGTGGATGCCTAGAACTAGGCGACCGGTTATAGAATTACCCTGTTAACTTCCTACGGAACACCGAGTAGTCCTGTTCCAGTCAAGACTCCATCGGGCAGGAGCTCTGTAGAATTGGCAAACAAGATAATGACGTCAGACAGGGCATAATATGATCATATGCACTAGAAGAGTGGCAAATAATTCCAAAAGAAAGAAGAGTCCAAATCTTAGCTGGCTACAGGAAACCTTTGGAAGCTGATATATCTGCCAAAGGACATTACAAAGTACTGACTGAAAGGATGCATAAACACTTACTCCTGCTATAAACCCTTTTTCTTATTTCAGATCCCTAAAAGATTGCCAATACATAATTATGCATTAACATTTGCAGGAAGGTGTCTTGTTTAACTTTGTACCATATACAGTATAGATTGCGGGACATATTCAAAGCATTTTAGCTAGTTAGCAGACTAAAATGTGATCAGCCTGGTATTCAGTGACACTGTCCCCCAGACCATGGGAAGAATGCCTAGGTAAAACCAGGGGCGGATCACGGACAGTGACAGTGACGGCAGCAATACTCAGCCACTAACCAGATAACTTAACCGGTTAAAGTTAACACCTTTTAACCGGTTAGCGCTATGTGGTTAGTGGCCGAATATCGCCGCTAATCAGATAGTGTTACAAGTGTCCATTGAGCCTAGATATTCAACGATGGAGACCACTGAATATTCAGGTTCCGTTAATGCTGTCGCAGCTAGGTGCTTTTATTAGCCCCCTGTTGCATCAGCTTCTGTTCACGTAGAGATTCATTGAAACGCACAACTTGACCAGAAGTGTGTAAACACTTGCACACCAATGAGAGTCGATCCAACTTGTTTATTTATTTATTTCAATGGTTTTAGATACCATTTTTCTACTAGGCAAGACGGTTTACATAGAACAACAAGAGAACATTTACATAGAACAATTGAAAATATATACAGGGAACTTTAAAAACGAGTAACTAAACATTGTAAACTGCAGCCATGGGTCTCTATCAACCTGTCCATTCAGATGTCATGTGGCTTTGCAGGAGGGCTTCCAAGGTTGAGACTTTGTTTGTCATATGAAAGAAGATGCTGACTGCTTGGGTGAAATATCTTGTTAAGAAAATGAAGAAATAAAAAACTCAGGAACTGTCTCCCAGCCTCATCCACTGGTTTGCCATTTAAGGCTGATAATAGAGGCCTGGGCTGGCTGAAGTTTTGTTTGGTTCTCAACACCCCATGTGGGATAAATAAACATCTCTATCCTGAGGCTTGTCCCAGTGTCTCCTCTATGGTACTGTGCATTATAGATTTGGCATGCGGGAAAAACAGTCAAAAGCTACATCAAATCCTAAGATCAGCCCGATCAGACCAGGGGTTCCAGAGAAATAAAGTCCCCAAAATAAGGACCCAATGCATTTCTATAGGAGAAGCAGTTTCAGATTCTGAAGTATATAAACATTGATATACTGAAATAGCAGTTTCAGAATTAATATTAGAACATAAAAAATGCCATACTATGTCAGTCCAAGGTCCATCAAGCCCAGTATCCTGTTTCCAATAGTGGCCAATCTAGGTCACAAGTACCTGGCAGGTTTCCAAAAAGGTACACAGGTTCCACAATGCTTGTCCTAGGGTAAGCAGTGGATTTCCCGGGTCCTCTTTGATAATGGTTTATGCACCTTTCCTCCCGGAACTTGTCCAAACCTTTTTAAAACCCAGGTACACTTTTACTACATCCTCTGAGAACAAATTCCAGAGCTTGATTAAGTGTTGAGTGGCCTTCTTTCCACTTTTCTTAAAGTGTGGAATACATCTGGTCTGGGCTTCCAAGATAGTATTTTTAAACAATACCCATGAATGATGTAAATCTTTAAGCTTTGCAGCTGCTCCTTTTAGCTTTTCTTAACTATTTTCCTCATTTTATCATAGTCTCCCTTTTGAAAGTTAAAAGGTAGTACTGTGGATTTCCTTGCCGTCCTTCCTCCATTTATTAAATTAAATGCGATCGTGCTATGATCACTATTGCCAAGGGGCCCCAACGCCCTTATCTCTTTCACCAGATCCTGTGTTCCACTAAGAACTAGGTAGAAAATAGCTTCCCCTCTTATCAATTCATGAACCAGTTGCTCCAGTAAGCAGTTATTTATTTCATCTAGAAACTTTAGCTTCCTAGTATGTCCTGCTGTGACATTGACCCAGTCGATACTGGGGTAATTGAAATCACCCATTATTATTACTGTGTTATAATTTTTGTTAGCTTCTCTGATTTATTTTAGCATTTTATCATCAATCTGTTCATTCTGGCCAGGCGGTCAGAAGTACACTCCCTGGCTGTTTACATATGGAATTTCATAAGAACATAAGATATGCCATACCGGGTTAGACCAAGGTCCATCAAGCCCAGTATCCTGTTTCCAGCAGTGGCCAATCTAGGTCATACCTACCTAGCAGTATCCCCAAGAGACACAGGTTCCACAATGCTTGTATTGGGTTTCTATCCATAGAGATTCCACAGTGTATTTTGTTTCCTGCAAAACTTTAATCCTGTGTGACTCAATGCCCTCTCTAACATATAGCACAGCCCCTCTGCCAATTTGATCTACCCTATTATTGTGATATATTTTGTATTCAGATTTACATTGTCCCAGTGGTTGTCCTCCTTCCACCAGGTCTCAGAGATGCCAGTTATATCTAACTTTTGATTTAGTGCTATATATTCTTACTCTCTCATCTTATTTTTTAGACTTCTAGCATTTGCATAGATGCATTTTAGATGGTGTATTTTATTCATATTAATCTGGTTATCAGTTGATGGGGTAATTTGGAATCTTTCAGCTCTGTACTTAAGGGCATCTGAGTTACTTTTACCTTTATTGGCACCTCTAATTCGGGATGCCCTAACTTCATCCTTTTGCTAGTATCCTTCAGAACCATGCGCTCCTGGGCGACTGCCAGCTTTCCCCTATTATCTAGTTTAAAATCTGCTCTCTCTCCTTTTTAAAGGTTAATGCCAGCAGCCTGGTTCCATCCCAGTTAAGGTAGAACCCATCCTTTTGGAAAAGTCCTCCCCTTACCCAAAATGTTGCCCATTTCCTAACAAATCTAAACCCCTCTTCCTTGCACCATCGTCTCATCCACACATTGAGACTCCAGAGCTCTGCCTGCCTTTTGGGCCCCATGCATGGAACAGAAAGCATTTCAGAGAATATTACCCTGGAAGTTATGGATTTTATCCTCCTACCTGAAAGCCTAAATTTGGCCTCCAGAACCTCCCTCCCACACTTTCGTATGTCATTGATGCCAACATATACCAAGACAGCAGACTTCTCCCTAGCGCTATCTAAAACCTTGTCTATGGTGGCGTGTGAGGTCCGCTACTTTCACACCAGGCAGGCATGTTACCAGGTGATACTCACGTCCACCAGCCACTCAGCTATCTACATGCGTGATACGTGTTGCTGTGGGACAGTGGCACCCTATGGTTAAACTGTAAAATCCATTCTTTGAAATGCGACCTGTAGTGGTTTGATATATCATCACATTTTGATCTTATTATTCTTTCCAAATCAACAGAAAGTTTTGGTGCCACTTCATTCAAACTGCCCCACCTCTCTCCTCTCCAGGTCAGAGAGACACACAGAAATAAACCACACACACAAGCACACCCTGAGAGGTTTCTACAAAATTGCCATGAGCTATGCTGTACAGACATTCTCCACCTGTTTATTGTTCTAAATATATTTGCGTTTAGCCTACCAGAGCTCTGCTCCCTTTAGCAGACAGTGCAGAAGGAGAAATTCATGGAGCCTTCTACTGGAACCAGTTGCCAGTCTTTTCCTCACTTTCTGAAACCCATTAACTGCCAAAATGTTTGTGCCGGATAACGTGAAAGAGATGCAGAACCACCCAGCCCAGGTATGGCTGATCTGTTATCGGAGGCATATTGCAAAGTTTACTCACCCTATCTTGCATATGCGAATGAATTTTAAATGAGAAGCATTTTTGGTTGTCAATGACCATTTTTCTGTCAGCAGTCACTCCAGTAATAGCCTGGAAATTCTCAGCTTTCACTAGCTTCCCTCTAAATTGCTGTTAATTTGTGTTTCCGACTGTCTTTGTTCCACATTGGGAATTGCTGCATTTTCAGCACAGCTGTAAGGAAAAGTAACTTTGCTTCCCTGTAGTCACTGGGGGGAGGAGAAAGACAGCAGACCTCTCTCTTGGCACTTAGCTTTCATTTTGAGGGCATCTTTCATAGGAATTTACCCAGATCACAAGGCCTCACCAACCAATGAGAAAAGCATGGCTCATAGAATTATTTTCAGCTTGCTTCCAGGTGTGTTGCACATCTGTGTATATTTGTGTCTGTGTTTCATTCTACTATGAAACCTACTGACTGAACCGTTCACTTTGCTACTGGTTGCTATATATACTGCCACCTAGCAGAGAAGGAAAACTGCATTACCTTTTGCCTTGGTACAGCGGAACCCTGTGTGTAAGACTGTGAAATCCATCCTTTGATCTCTGTTGACAGTAACATGCATTGGTTAGATACTTACTCCTTTATTTATAGTCTGCCTATTCTCTGAAAGTTCTAGGCGGTATTATAGGAAACATGAAAGAAACGCTTACATATCAGACAGAAAGACATGCACGGGGGATCTTAGGGAACTATTTAACATAAGCAGAGATGTAAAACAATAGCTTACATTTCTGAGAATAGATTGTATACATCAGTCCATAGTAATATTGATTAACGGGGGCAGAGTTTCAAGTTAATCGGAAGGTGTCTTCAAAGAGTTCTGTTTGGAACGCCTTACGAAAGTCTGTTAGGTCACTTAATGCTCTTACATGCCAATGGAGAAAACTAGCATGGCTTTTATGCAAGAAAATGGCACGTTTCAAACACGTTTTAAGCATGCTTAAGCTAACGTCAAATGCAGAACAGAGACGGACACACGCATAAACAGCGACAGAAAAACTAGTATACAATCAATGCCAAGCGTATTTAAATGTAGGCAAATGAGCTGCAATACAGTTAGTACATGTCCCTACCTCTCTACCAGTTGTTTATGTTCTATATAAAGTGCACAGTTGTTATTGTTTTGATATTACATGGCACAATGTTAAATGTAAACCATCTTGACGTGTAGAAAGACGGTATATAAATATTGTTAAATAAATAAATAAATACACATGCTAAGCTGGTATGCAAATAATGCCTGCGCCCGCTGCAGAGACAGGTGTAGAGGATTTCGCACAGCTTTAGCACCAATATCTTTATGCCTGGGTCTGAGGTGGCTTAAAAGTCTAGCACTTGCCTCCGACAGTATTCTGATGGCATCGGGGCTTTCCCTGTTGCCTGGATCATCTTCCCCTCAGATGATCCAAGTAAACGGGCAAAGCCCCCGCTTCCATTAAAATACAGAAAGTAAATCCCTGGTGGCCCAGCGGCCCCGATCCCCTCACCCAACAGTATTTTGATGGCATCGGGGGTGATCGTGGCATTGAGAAAAGTTCTCGATGCCATCAAAATACTGTCGGGGGCTGGTGCTCTGACATAAAATGACTCCCTGGTGGTCTAGTGGCCCCTGAAACCCCCACGTGACTTTTAAAAAAAAGTTAACCTGGTAGTCTAGTGGCCCTTGAATCCCCCACCTGGTACCTTTAAAAGCTGGAGAGCTGCCTATATGTTCCTGCTTTCAGTCCGCCATCTTGAAAAATGGCGGCACCTGGCCCCACACGGTGCATCCTGGAATGCACCAGGCAGGGTCAGACTGCCATATAAGGCATATTCTACTGGATGAGCGGTTCAGGAGCCACTAGATCATAGGTTACATTTTGTTTAAGTCGGGTGGGGGCTGCTAGACTTACCCGGGGGTCACTTTTTGTTGGGGCACCAAACAACTTCAAAAAGAGCACCATGACTACTGGCATCCATACTATGGAACCCCCTCCCAATGAGCCTGAGGGCGTTAGATGACCTCACAGACTTCCGCAAAGAACTCAAAACATTCCTATTTATAGAAACCTATGAGCATTCAGGCAACATCCCCTACCCAAACAGAAATGCTACTACCTCCACCAACTAAACACACATCCATACTACCCACACACAGAAATCTTTCATACCACGTTCTAAATACCTTCATGTTAAATGTTACCTCAATTGTACTGTCTAATTACTGTCAGGTGACTGTACTGTCTAAATGTTTACATGTACCCTAATGTTAGATGTAACCCTCCAATTATCATGGCTTTTTCCGATGTTGCAATCATCCCCGATGTCGTCAAATTACTGTTGGGTGGGGAGATTGGGCTGCTAGGCCACTAGGGAGTCACTTTCTATCAGGGCACCAGCCTCTAATAGTATTTTACTGGCATCGGGAGCTTTTCCCAATGCTGCAATCACCCCCCCTGATGCAATCAAAATACAGTTAGGGTTGATATGCATATTAGCCACGCGGGGCCCATTTCTCTGGGAGAGCATGTGTTTGGCTTGCTCTCCCAGTTTAATGCTGCTGTTTTGCATGCTAGCCCATTTTCTGCATGTCCGCACTGAAGTCGTGCACTATTGGTGTGCTTCAAACGGGCGTAAAAAGCTGGTAGAATGTAACTTCAGCGCCAGCAGTTCATTCTAGATAAGAGTGTTCTACAAGGAGAAGGCTCTTTTGCGAGGGGCTTTAAACTACCTTTAATCAGTGCGTCAGGCTCCTTCTCTGGCCCTGTACAAATCCAGGCTAAAAACCCACCTCTTTGAGGTTGCTTTTGGATCTCGATGCCCCTCACTCCCTTGTTCATCACTTACGAGTATCTTGCCGTGCTCTAGTTTTGTTTTGTGATGTTCTTCGTCCTTATTAGATTGTAAGCTCTGATGAGCAGGGACTGTCTCTTACATCTGTATGTACAGCACTGTGGACCCCTTGAGTAGTAGTAGCAATAGGTTGTTGACATTTGAGTGAGGGTATTGAGTGAGTACCCTCTGGTGGGCAGGATTGAACAGTACCTTCCTTTTGATCAAACTACGAAGAGGTTTACTGAGAGGTTTAGCTTTAGATATATTATCACACTTTATCTTATTTTGTTATTCTTTCCAAACTAACGGAATGCTTTAATATCACTCCATTCAAGCTACCGCTACCCTCGCCCCTCCAGGTCAGAGATATGAATATGGAAACGGGCCCCCACCCCTCCAGGGAGCTGGAAAGAATTCTAGAGCCATGCTCCTCAGCACTTTTCCCACTGGCTCTTTTTTGCATTGTGATGTCACACAAGCCATAGTTGCAGCGTGACTACCAACACCTGATCCCACCCTATCTTAGAATTTAGGAGTGATTGTGTTTTAATGACTGGAACAGGCCTGAAACTGACTGTGATGCAACAATTTAGTAATCTATTCCTGTGTCTCTCTTACACCTCGGTGAAAAAAGACCTATAGTGACCTGGGGTACAATTTAATTTCACCAGGAGCCAAAGACCAGTTGTTTTTCTCTTTCTCTCTCTCTTTTTTGTAATATACACGTGGAAGGATTCGGTGCAGACTCTTTTACTCTTCTGTGTTTCTTGGTGAAAAAAAAGAGAGTTAGGAATGTTCAAGGTCATATTTCTGCCTGACATGAAAGCGCGCTTCCAGCAGCCTTCTTTCAGAACAGACTGCCAAAGGGCAGGGTACGTGGTCTAGCCTGGGCACATGGACCACAGAGATGTGGTGTGTTACTGTTTTCTCTAGCACCTTAGTCTTCATGAAGTGGCCTCACGGGTGCATATTAGTAAAACACTTGCAATATACGAGGAGAGCATCACCTTTTATTAAAGAGCCCTTTTCTGCTTGGAAGTCTCTGCAGTGCTGGGACAACGCACAGACCCCTAGCAGGCTCCGGACGAGAGAGCAGCATCTGGACCTCTAGTGCTGCTGTTTGTCTGCTTCGCTGCATGTAGATGCAGAGGAGAGGCCAGCGACCAAGGACCTATTTTTTTACCTAGTGCAGCACTATGGGCTTCTCGATACAATGGCTTTGCTTTACTGTCCTCACCACCGAGGATCATGTTAATGGTAACGATCACCTTGCTGCATAGGCTGTATGGTGGGTGAGCTGGCGGAGAGGAGGGAAGACCGTGGGTCGTAGGTGCTTTCGTTTACTATGGTCAGGCTTCTCCTGGTGCCCAGGTGCCCCTGCTTTCGAGATCTGACTGGATTGTGGTACAGTTGATTGACTTGCCTGTGAATTCGCACTAGTAATAAGACAGATTTATAACTCCTGACTGACACTCTCATAAAGCAGTTGGCAGTTTATTACCTCTCTGATGATTGATTTGTAGCTTGTGCACACCATCCACTTGATCATTTTCTGCTAATTTTGCTGCTCTTTATACCTCTAGGGCAGCTTAGAGCCTCTTCATTTTTTAACTATAAATAATGTTGCAGAGACTCCAGGAAAGAGACTGATTCCTTTTTATTTTTGTAGATCAGATGCATTAACATTTCAGAGGCGTACAGTGACACAGACATAGAAAACTCTGTGTTTTTATGGCTGTGAATGCAGCCTGTATCTTAAACACAACATTTTGGGGTTTCCAAAAAGATAAGAATGATTTTGTACCATGTTTCCTGAATGAGTTAGAAGCTGGCTTTATTTATGATAAATATTGCTGGCTAGTTTTTCACTGGCACAAAATTATGTTGGAACAGAAGAGGCGGAATTTGAACACAGCACTTCAAGGTACTTAGGATGGACGTGGGATGATTGTCGGTGAAAGCACATCAGTCATGGTTAGGAAGTGGGGGCGGGTAGAGCACAGCATCTCCCTCTATAAGATCGGGGGGAAATTTTTCATTTAGATATTTTTAGGGATTTTCCTAGCACTCAGTTGATTTTGTCAGACAGGGACGTCTAGTAGTTGAAATTCTCTGAGGCCCCAACCAAAATATGGAATGCCAGGGTTTAAAATACCAACAACTCCAGCAGAAACAGAGCACAGGGCTTGAAAATCCAAGATACACCAAGAAAATGTCCGAATACAGGGCTAAAGATGCCGTTGTACTGCAGCAGGCAACTTGTCCTTGGTATGCCCTCGACCTTGTTGTGGTATAAACATTTGCTTTGGGTATGACTCAGTTTGTGCTGTGAATTCCTGCAGACCCCCACACACACACAGGCACCAGATGGCCACACTGCTCATGTATCTGCTACACACTCTGTGTTGGTCCTGTTTTCCCATGAACGCACCTCGTAACAAATGGGCTGCCACTTGCGCTCTAATTTCCTTGTGTCCCACTTGCATGACCCCCTCAGGTGCTTTCTAATAAAAATGAGATGCCACTTTAATGTACGGCTAACTGCGGGATCTTTCTCCTACAATAGCTACAAGCACTGGGCTTAGTTAAAGTCATTTGTACATGGTTTTTATTAACAAGATTTTAGAAGACATTGCACTACTTGATAAAAAGTTGCAATACAATTGCTTTATAATTTTAATTCAAATTTTTTGGCAGTGTCATTATTTTACCACTAGGATCAAACGCTGACTCCTTTATTCAGAAAATCAGTTCTAGATTAATACAGCCAAATAGCATGGGAGCTTGGTGTTTACAGTGATTTGTCTGGGTAACCTTGGGAGTTATCCAGTGGGATTCAGGAAACTAGAGGGATTCCATCCTAAAACGCGGTCTCCCCACAAGTAGCGTCCTTTTTAGGGGAGGGTATTAGGGGGATAGGACTGTAGTTCCTCGATTCTCCTTCTTGCAGCTCGATCGGGACCAGGGGTGCAAAAGCACTGGAGATTTTTTTCTCTGCCGTTTCAGCGGCGCTCCTTTCGGAACCTTCAGCCGTGGTCAGGGCATCAAACCTTGAAATATTTTGTTTCGATCCAGGTTTATGTTCAGCTTTACCAAAGTAATTCCAGTTAGAGCCAATAAAAATTTAGAGGGGAATTTTAGAAAGGACACCCAAATGCAATCTGGGATGTATCTAAGCCAGAACGTCTGAAGAAGAAGCAGGTGTGTCCAAGTACAGACACGAGGGTGTCTACATAGACGTTCCTAGAATAGTATTTCCGAACCTGGATGTCTAGGAAGGAGTGGGCTAGGAACAGGGAAGCCCGGGTTCAAATCCCACTGCTGAGTACTGGGGACGATTGTGTGCTCTGGATATTTTCAGCCAAAACGAGACCTTTTCAGATGCCTGTTTGTGCCTGGAACAGGTCTAAATTTAGACGCAACGCAACATTTCTAAGATCAGGCAGGGATGTCCCAGCCACGCCTACAGCACACCTCCTTTCAGACTTGGATGTCCTCACACTGGGGACGTCCACAGACCCAGTTTCTAAAATGGCTCTGGAGACGTCTCTGTGCTTTGGATGTCCCTATGCCTGTTTTCAGACTTCCAAAGCATGAACAGGGCTTCCAAAATGACCCCATTAGTAAATGGAAACCAGAATTATTTTGCTCTGGGTCAGAATGAACACATAAAATGAAAAAAGTTGTAACACCTCTGCAAAAATGATTTTAATAACATGTCTTCCAAATACAGTTTACTATTTGAGGCAAACTGCTGTAAAAGAATAAGAAAAAGTAGATTTGCATATTGTTTGCAGTTCAGATCACCCCGTCTCAGAAAGGGTACAGTGGAATTAGAAGATGTTCAGGGAAGGGTGACAAGCAGGATAGAGGGGCTGGATTGGCTCCCTTATGAGGAAAGACTAGAGATTAGGGCCCCTCAGCCCAGAAAAGGGACAGCTGAGAAGGGATACGATAGAAGCTCGTGAAATCATGAGTGGAGTAGAGTGGTAAAATGGGGAAAGGACACGCCATGAAACTAATGATTGAGGACAAATTGTAGAAACTATTTTTTCACACTGCATCATTAGGCTCTTGAATCTGTTGTCAAAGGATATAGTCAAGGCCACCAACGTAATGGGGTTCAAAAGAACTTTGGACAAGTACCTGGAAGAAAAGTCCATCAAAAATTATTAGCCAGATAGAACTGGGAAACCCATCGCTTGTCCCTGGAAATGTGTTATAAGATATAGATCCTTTTTGGGATCTGCTGAGTGCTTGTGACTCGGGCTGGCCATTAATGGAGGCAGGTGCTGAGCTCGATGGACCTTTGGTCTGAATTATATTCTTAAATAGTTCCAGGGGGCACTTATCACTTTCACTCCCGCACACTTGTGTATCTCTCGGCCTTGGAACGGATTTTCAGAGAGACGTGTTGCAATCTTGTTCTTTGCAGCGAGTGTGTCTGTGGGTGGAGGTTGGGGCAGTGTGCATACATGTGAAAATCCAATCTGCATGAATTACGTCCTGCCCCAACCTATCCCTACCCCAGGAACAGCGCTTTTTAATCCAGTTAAAAGCATGCACATCACGAAAGCCCAGGGGAGAGGGGACGTTTTCACCCAGGGCAAAAACTACTCAATCATTCTCCTCATGAGAAATGCCAGGAATGTAGGGGAGAGTTTCTTTGGAAAATAAAATCAGCACGTGCTGTTTTCTGATCTGCCTGGGAATGCTACCCTAAATCTCAGTAAAAGTATGTGTATTGTGGATTCGCACAAGGACTTATACCTGTATCGAGGGGAAACTTTCAGAAAGCCAATCTGCATGCATAAACAGCCTGCCCGAGGTCACAAGGAGGATCTGTGAGAGAAGCACAATTTGAACCCTGACCTGCCTGGGTTTAGTCTGCTCCTTCACTCCACACAATAACCACAATTGCACCTAGTGTAGAAGAAAGGATCGAGACATTTAAATACCTTCAGGTATGAATGCGCAGTAGATGAACCTCTTTCAATTTATAAAAAGGTTTTCAAGCAAGGGGGGTCATAGAAAGAAGGGGAAAGGGGATAGACTCAGGAGTAATCTAAGGAAATACTGTATTCCTTTAGGAAAAGGTGATGCATGTGTACAGCGGTAGAGATGAAGGCTTTATCTGAATTCATTTATCTAGGCTTATATACAAGTCAAAGTGGTGTACATTCAGGTCCTGTAGATATATTCCCCTTGTCCCTGAAGGGCTCACAATCTGTGTTTTTGTATCTGAGCCAATGGAGGGTTAAGTGGCTTGCCCAGGGCCACAAGGAGCACCTGTGGGACTAAAAACCTCAGTCCTTCTGGCCCAAGGTTGCAGCCCTCTAGTGGGATTCAAACCCCTGGCCTTCAGTAACTTGCCCCAACCACCAGACCACTCCTCTCTCTCTCTTCTTGTCCCATGGGAGAAGAACAGAGGCTCTCTGAGGGTGGGAGAGGAAGGGGCTGTAGAGCTTGCTATGGGAGGCAGACTGGATAGACTGGATGGTCTTTATGTGCCGTCATTCTCTATGAGGAGGATTCTGAGTGGTGTTGGCTAGCTCCTGTAAAGCGGCTAGCCGCCACCGCTGAAATTTGACCCCAATATTCAATAATCTAGCCACCGGCATTGAATATTTGGGTTGGCCACAGAACCCGGAAGCTAATTAGGGAGCGGCGATATTGAGTCGCTGCCCGGTTAGTTTCTGTGGCTAAAATAATGCCCGTATTTGCTGCCCCTTACTTTAGCCGTGTGTCGCTTACCGAGCAGTGGCTCAATATCGCCACTGCCCAGTTAGTGATGGGTGCTGCCCTAGACATGCCTTGATACCAAGCAGTTAGCATTGGGATGTGTAGGGTGGCTGCCTTGGAATATCCCCCCTATGTTTCTAACATGCTAGAATTTCATCTCCTATGTCTTGACCTTTATTTCTGTGGAAGACCAAATCTTTAATGGGTGATTCTTAAATAGTCTGCCTGGTTGCTTATTACATGCTTTGTACACACATATTTGGGCGGATTTTCAGCGAGGAATGATCTGCGCAGTTTCCCTTTATAAACGAGCCGCTGCAAAGTGAGCGTTGAAGTGGCCGCATGGCTAACCAGAAGCAAAAGAGTTTGTGCCCTTCTTGGAACGTTTTCTAATGCCACTATAGCTGTTCTGACCAAGACTGCAGAAAATACTGTCCCACCCCCCCAGGAATACTGCTTTGTCACACGGCTAACAGTGGACTTTTAGCATTTGAGAAACACAACTTTCCATTGGGTCACTCTAGCCAGATAAATAGCAGTGAAGATTGAGTCCTTTTAGGTCTAAAGCCTGTTTTACTTTTAAGTGATCTACCCGCTGGGTTTGCCAGGATGTCATTTCGGAGTTTCAGTATCCATGCATATTTTGTAAAACGTGCAAGGACATGCAGTGGGCACACCTTCTATGAAGCAGGTGAACGTTTGTGCAAGAGGGTTTGTGTGTTCCTGGGAGTCATTCTATGAGCTCAGTTTCTGAAGGCGCCTTATATTGCTACATGGCCATAGTAACCCCATGGTGATAGCCCAGTAATTTTCCTATGTGGCAGTGAATGGCAGCATCCTTATTTTCCACAGTTGAGAATCGCACGCAACTCCCTATCTGCAGACACGGCATTGTCTAGATTAGCGACTTGGCCCAGGGAGACAGAGGCATCGGAAACATTTCTGGCCCCGTTCAGGATCTCGGGAAGATACAGCTTCAGAAGCCATCCTCCGCCTGGGTAGCAGGGAGGCGCCAGAAGAGTCCCTGGAGGCGGCAGGAGTGGGGGTAGACCAGGAGAGTGTCAAGAAAATGGAGAGGGAGCATTAGAGCCTGGGCTGAGAATGAGAGGGGGAGGGAGAAGGGGAAAGAGGGGGGACACTCATTGGGGGTCGGACTGTAGGAGAAGACTGCGCCTGGGTGGGGTGGGGTACGGTGGAGTGGATGAGCAGAATGAACAGGCTGGGATACAACCTCCAGGAAACAAAATGCACACACCATGCAGCCCTGTCACCCCCACCCTCCCCAAAAGCAAGTGACAGGAATTCATTGCACTTAAGACCCAGAGGAATTTTAGAATTTCTGCCCATTTGCTGCTGTAAGAATTTCAGAACATCAAGTCTAGGTGTTGGCTTTGAGACTTCCAATAAATGGTCTTATGTGTCGGATTTATGTGCTCCCCTTTTCGAAATCTGAGCTTGAGGTGCATTGCAAACAGATTCACAAGTTATTACAGTCTAATAGGTCTATTTGTTGAGCTGCCTTGACCGGTTAACATAGCTGGGAAATGGACCTAACCGAGAACAGTTGGGCTTGTATTTAACATGTGTCACCAGCTAATGCAGCTTATTAAACAGACCTAGAAGCAGAGCCAGTGCTGTCCAATAGGCAAACTAGGCAGTTGTCCAGAGCACCAGCATTTTCAGGGCAGCCCACTGCTGTCCCTCTCCAGGACCTGCAGCTTGCCATTAAAACAGCGAGGCAGCACTTACCTGAAGCCTCCGACACTGCGTTGCTGTTTGTGCTCGCTTTGACCAGTTGCTTCCGCCCCCATGCAAACAGGAGGTCTGCGTTGAGGGGGCGGAAGTGGCTGGTCAGAGCGAGCAGTAACAGCAACGCAGCATCAGAGGCGGTGGGAGTGGAAACAGGGGGATGGCAGATTGAGAGCTCACCTAGGGCACCTCCTATCCTTGTGCCGGTCCTGCCTATGATAAGGGATTAAATGGCCTGCCCAAGGTCACAAGGAGTGTATGTGGGAGGTGCTCAATTTGAATCCTGGTCTCCTAGAGTTTTAGGCTGATCCTCCACTCCACGCAAGGTGAACCAACTAACAGCCATGATGACAGTACTTTACTCAAATCCTCGAGCGTTTTGTCTGTTTGTAAGGTGCAGGAAACCATCTTTGTGCGTCTGTGTTTAGGCAGATTAAAATGCTGTTCTCCTCTGGGGACCGCGTCTCTTTTCTTAAAGATCCTGTCTTCATGCCTAGTCCAACGCCCCACCGGCAGGAGCGCCAGCAGAGGGCACCTGTGCAGCTCAAGGCTGTTTAGCAGGAGTGTTGGCTGTGCCACTTGCGACCGTCTTTCAGTCCCGTGACAGCTTTCTGAATTAATTGGAGCTGGTGCAAACACTTTGTGCGTTCCACAGCATCACATAGGAATAGTATCAATATTTAAAACATGAACCTGAGTACTCCAATTATTTCCCATATTATTATCTGGAAATCAAAGTAATGCATCACTTATAATGAGCTGGAAATGCAGAAAAGGACAGCATCTCCCGACCCCAAGGCCACTGCCCCTCCTCGCATTGATCCTTTGCCAGGTGTAAAGCCGCTTAGAATGAAATGCACTCCATACAGTATGTGTCTGAAGGGTAACGTGAAAGGGATGTTAACCTTTTTTAGACGTTGTGCCCTCAGTCAAGCTGTCTACCTCTATACGGTAGAAACATCAGCAGATTAAAGCAATGTGCAGACATGTGCTTAAGCGAGGAGCCGCAGAGAGCTGTACTCTGTTCTCTTTCATTCCCCCCCACCCACTACCGCCCACTGACTTTCAGAGAGCTGAGATTGGAGTTGTCACACTTGAAATTTTGCATTAGCTGTGACCTCTGACCTCTTGGCCTTCATTTTGCTGAGTGGACATTGATGTGGGCGTTGGTGTATGTCAGCAGCGTATTGCCAGAGGGCAAAATTCCTCTTCCCCCACATTAGTTGGGGAAGAGGGACATGCCAAGTTTTAAAAGTGCAAAATAATTGTCATTTAAGTGAATAATCACTGTTGCACTGCAGAGAGCTGACGAGGCCGTTGTGGAGAAAGCTCTTAATAATTCTACGAATGGGCTCCAATGTGGGGAACAAAGCAGTTTTCCTTTCACACAAAGCATTGTTAAAGCCTGAGAAAAATTCTGCTTATTGGTGCCCCCATGATCTCAGCCAGGGTAAAAGGCAGGTGTCCTTTAATGGTGTGCACGGGATTTTAGCCTGAGGAAAGGGCAGGTGTCCTTTAATGGTGCACTCGTGATCTCGTGCAAGTCACTTAACCCTCTGTTGCCTGAGATGTTACTGAAGTACGTTAGGGTTTTGCACTTAGCTTTTGTGCTAAAGACGCGTCAATGTGCAAAGCCTTTGTGGTGACTGTCAGGGGCGTGACCTGCATGTTCCCAACAGTTAACATACAAATGCATACTCCAGGTCGTCAGATTTTGTGCGGATTTAGGAGCCAGTGCTGTGACCTCCTCGTCTCCCCCCTCCCCTCCAGTTCTCTCACGCTGGTCTAATGTTCTCGTGAGACCAGCGCCAGAAAGCAAGTGTCTCTGTGGGCGTGTGGTGCAACGGTGGTGTGCCTGTCTGTGTGTGGGATGTGGCAGTGGTGCAGTGCCTGTGTTTGTGTTGCAGAGCTGGGGAGCCTCTGTGTGGGGCAGAGGTGGGTTGCCTGTGTGTGCATATGTGATGTGTGGTGCAGAGGTGAGGTGGATATGTGTGTGTGGTGCATGTGTGTGTGTCTGCGATGCAGATGGGAGTTCGTGTGTGTAGTGTGGGGGTGGGGTACTTCTTTAGGGTGGGGGTTACACCCTTTGGCATATACAGATTGTCATGATTGTCCCCATGAATTCATCCCTTTAACCTCCACCTTGCACTCTTCCATCCCTACTTCAACCCCTCCCCACTCTCTGTTCCCCTTCCAGACTCTCCCTTTCTCCCTCTCCCCAGCACTAATGGCAACATTGACACTTAATTCGCGATATGTATCCCCGCACCAACTGCAATGTGCTCATCACGCCCACTATCCACCCCTTACCAGCCCATTTGGCACCCTAACTCATGATTGGCAATTAGTGGCATGCCCTTGTTGCATGGGTGGACTGACAGTGATCTGCACCCCCAGGTAATAAGGGTCATTGGCCCCTAACCACCCATGGAGGCTAGGGGAGAATGGGCCCCCTACTGCTGTGGCCCTTGGACACTGTCCTATTGCTCAACTGGTCAGTCTGCCCCTGCCTTGTGGTAACTGTTACTGCAGGCTGGAGCACACAGTTATCCCATGTTAACTGTATAGCGCCTTTTAGTAACAGGGGCCCTTAGATTGTAAGCCCTCCAGGGACAGGAAGATACCTACAGTTCCTGAATGTAACTCATGTTGAACTTCTGAGCTAAATCCAGTCTAGATCTGCGTACAAGGCAGGTGTCCTTTAATAGCGCCCACACAATCTCAGGTCAAGGAAAGCGCAGATCTCCATGATCTTGACCTGATGACAGTGCTCAACTCATTCCTCAGAAGAGTTCTTATTGACCTGTTTCTGTTCTCATTCCTGCCAGCCATGTCCGATTTCCATGTCCTCCCTGAGAGCACGGTGATGGAAGAAGGAGGTGTGGCGAGGTTCCAGTGCCAGGTCCATGGCCTCCCGGAGCCCATAATAAAATGGGAGAAAAACCGCATCCCCGTGGACACAGACAATGTTAGGTACGAGTTTTCAAAGTACTTTATTACTGAGCATAACATGACATATGTTTTACGTGTTTTCTGCTAGCCATTTGCTTTTGGATTTTATCTTTTACCATGTTTGTAGAGATTGTATAATTGATTTCAGATGTTCACTTATAGCCACCTAGAATGATAGATAGTCAGGATAAATAAAATAAAAATGCAGGTGCAGTAAGAGGCTGGAATGATTCAGCCTCACCTGGAAGAGTTTATCACTGACTTTCCAGCAAGGCTCCATTGTATGCAGATCTTACTATGGAAGCTTGCAAAGGAGAGACAAGGCAAAAACAGGTTCCAGTCATTCTCCAGGACCAAGCAGGAAGTCAGTCCTCACATATGGGTGACGTCGGCGCCGACGGAGCCCTCGCGGAGCAATTTTTCCCCAGCTTTCAAAGAAAGCCTTTGGGAATTGCAGCGCGCATGCGCGGTCCCCTTCCCGCCCAAAGGTGCCATCTTGGCCAGTCTTCTTTTTTCCGCGGAGCCCTACAGACGCTGTCTACAAGTCACCGCTGAAAAGTTGATTTTCTTTCTTTATTTTAAGTATTTCTTCGGTTCGACGCCGGTCCTTTTTCCGTCCGGCCTCGCGACGCCGGTTGCGAGGCCTCCCCTTCTTTTCGTTTTTTCTGTCCTTCGTGACAAATTCGCGCTTTTTTCACTTTTCCCTGGCGGCCCGAACGTTCGACCTCGCAGGGGCCCTTTTTCCCCCGATGGCCGCCAGTAGTTTTAAAAAGTGTGTTAAGTGTAAGAAACTTATGTCTCTTACTGACACACATGATTGCTGCCTCCGTTGCCTGGGCCCAGATCATGAAGAAATGATCTGTGGGGCCTGTAGCAAGATGTCCGCGAAATCTTTATGGAGTCGGCAGCATCAGCGGGAGAGAATCTTCTCTGACCCCAGCCGTACCCGGACCTCGTCAGAAGCTTCGGTGTCCAGAGAATCTGGCTCTGAACACCGTCGGAGCTCCTCTGAGAGGGGGTCTCCTACCCGGGAACATCAGCGGAGGAAGAAACCCGCGAGGGCGGCGTCGGTGGACGCTCCTGGCTCCTCGAGGGCCAGGTCGCATAGCCCCGATAGCCATCCCGGGTCTTTGGAGCTGGAGCGGCCGTCCAAACAGCCTCGTCTGGAGATGGACTCGTCTGCTCACGTAAGTACTGTTGTCCTCGTGGACTCGCCTCCGAGGGGTCCGACGTCGGGCCCGACGCCGTCGGGGCCCGAGTCGGGGCTGCTGGGTCTCCTGAGTTCGGACTCAGGTTGACGGCCTTGGAGAGCAGCCTGGCTGCCTTCATGGACCAGCAGCGGGCATTGATCGCTGGCCTCGCTGGCGCTTCTGCCCTGACCGCCGGGACGTCGACGTCTAAGTCGACCCCGGAGACCGAGCCGATCCTCGAGTCCATGCGGGCTCGAGTCGATCCTCGGTCGAGGTCCCCTTCGGCCTCCCATTCGGGGCCGAGGTCGTCGGGGCGGACGGCATCTGTGCCCGCCCGGCCGGAGCCGCTCGACTCTTCCTTCGAGGAGTCCGCCTGGGAATCCGAGGTGGAAGAGTCGCCTGATTCTTTTCGGACTCGGTGTATCCCTTCGGACTCCCCCGAGTCCGAACCTCGGAGACAGTCCCCTCCGGAGGATGCCCGGTTCTCGGACTTCGTGAGGGATATGGCCAAGGCCTTGGCCTTCCCTGCGGATCCCGAGGAGGAGCCTCGAGCCAAAGAGCTCGAAGCCCTCCAGTATGACTCTCCTGCAAAGGAGCATTTTACTGTACCGGTTCCTCCGATGCTGGAACGACTTCTCTTCTGCATGTGGGTGTGCCCGGCGTCGTCGCCGGTGTTAAGCAAGCGGGTCGATGCCATATATCGAGTCCGCAAGAGCCCTGGCTTCCAAAAAGCACAGCTGCCACACCATTCCATGGTGGTGGAATCGGCCATGCATCAGCTCAAGAGCCAGAAGATGCACTCCTCGGTGCCTCCCGGCAGGGAAGCCCGCAGCCTGGATGGCATCGGTAAGAAGTGTTTCCAGGGCTCTATGCTTGCTTGTCGGGTCCAGACTTACCAGCTCTACATGGGCATGTATCTCAGAGACCTGGCTAAAGAAATAGCCGGATTCTCTGCTGGTCTCTCCGAGGAACCTTTGTGGAGGTTCCTGGCCTTGTCCACTGGTATTCGAGAGTGCTCAAAGTTTATCTCTCGAGCAGCCTATGATGGCTTTGAGGCATCGGCTCGAGTAGCCGCAGCCGGCATCGGGGCCCGCCGACAGGCTTGGCTTCAGTCATCCGACCTCGAGCCCTGGGTGCAGGACAAGTTGGTCGATGTCCCCTGCAGAGGTGAAAACCTCTTTGGCAAACCTATGGACGAGAAGGCTGCACAACTCGAGACAGAGACTCTCACCAGGACTCGGCTCTCCAGGAAAACCTCTGCCCCTTCCCAGAAGAAGAAGGGCTCGGGGAAAAAGCCCTTTTACCCGAGGAAGACGGCTGCCTATAAACACTACCCTCATTATCAGGCCTCCGCAGCTCCCCAACAGGGTCAGCAGGCCAAGGGACGGGGTAACGCGTCCCGTAGGCAGCAAGCCCCCAAGCCTGCGCCACCGGCCCCTGCTCCGCAGGGTGGGGTTTTTGACTCTTTCAGCATAGCCTCTCCCCCTCCGCTGGTTTCTCTCAGCACGGGAGGCCGGCTGGTCCACTTTGCCCACAGGTGGTCCAACATCACGTCAGATACCTGGGTGCTCCACATAGTCCGAGAGGGCTATCTTCTACACTTCCACCAGGTACCTCCCCCCTACTTTCCAGGGGAGCCTCTACGTCCCCCTCTTCACCTGGACTTACTCCTTCAAGAGTTGGCAAGTCTTATTCAGGAACAGGCGGTGGAACCGGTGCCCCACCACCTGAGAGGTCAAGGCTTTTATTCCAGGTACTTCCTGGTACCAAAGCGGACTGGAGGCCTCAGGCCCATCCTGGACCTGCGGAACCTCAACAAGTTCCTGGAAAGGGAAAAGTTCAAGATGCTTACCCTTGGAATCCTGCTGCCCTACCTCCGGCAGGGAGATTGGCTATGCTCCTTAGATCTAAAGGATGCCTACACTCACATCCTCATCCACCCAAGCCACCGACAATACCTAAGGTTTGTGGTGGCAGGCAATCATTACCAGTACAGAGTACTGCCCTTTGGCCTATCCTCCGCACCACGAGTCTTCACAAAATGTCTCGCAGTGGTAGCGGCTTATCTCCGGCTTCAAGGCCTCTTCGTCTTCCCTTACCTAGACGACTGGCTCATCAGAGCTCCGTCCTCCACGGAGGCCACTCACGCCATGCAACGTACTGTGACTCTGCTCCAGTACTTGGGCTTTGTCATAAACTTCGAAAAGTCCACTTTGCTCCCCTCTCAGGATCTCGAGTTCATCGGCGCCAGATTAAACACGCTTCAGGCGCGGGCTTTTCTGCCGCTCGACAGGGCACAATGGCTCATGGCTCTCGCCAGCCGTTTTCGCAGCCATTCCCGGGTCTCGGCCCGGCTCTTCCTGAAACTGCTCGGCCATATGGCGTCCACGGTCCATGTCACCCCCAATGCCCGCCTGAACATGCGGCCTGCTCAGTGGTGCCTTCGCTCTCAATGGTGTCAGGCCTCGGGGAGACTAGCGGATTCAGTACGAATCTCCAGCCCGCTGGTCTCTTCTCTACGGTGGTGGCTTCACCTACCCAACCTAGTGCTCGGAATGCTTTTTCAGTCTCCTCCACCTGTTCAGGTACTGACGACCGACGCTTCTCTCCTGGGTTGGGGAGCACATTGCCAAGGGACATGTACTCAGGGTCTCTGGACCCCGTGGGAATCTGCCCAGCAGATCAACTTCCTGGAGCTCAGGGCGATCCGCCTGGCTCTACGGGCCTTCTCCCACCTTACCTCTCACCAGTCCGTCCTCGTCCAGACGGACAATCAAGTGGCCATGTTCTACGTGAACAAACAGGGGGGCACGGGTTCCTTCCTTCTCTGTCGGGAAGCACAAAAGCTCTGCGCTTGGGCCGTCAGCCGAGGAATCTTCCTCAAAGCTGTCTATCTCCCAGGTCAAGAAAATTACCTGGCAGACAAACTGAGCAGAATCCTCCAACCACACGAGTGGAGATTGGACCCGTTGGTGGTTCAAAGGATCTTCCTCCAGTGGGGCCTCCCCACGCTGGATCTCTTTGCCAGTCCTCTGAACAGGCAACTTCCTCGATTCTGCTCTCGAGAACCGCATCCCCTCCGAGTAGCGGCGGATGCTTTTCTGCTCTCATGGTCCACGGGCCTTCTGTATGCCTTTCCTCCCATGCCGCTGGTGTCTCGAACATTTTTCAAGGTTCTCCAAGACAAGGCCTCGGTGATCCTGATAGCTCCCCGGTGGCCCAGGCAACCGTGGTTCCCGCTTCTGATGCAGCTGGTGGTGGATACCCCGTTGCCTCTGGGGTTTCAACCCGATCTCCTGACCCAGGATCAGGGGTCTCTCCTACACCCCAACCTCAGATCTCTTCATCTGATGGCCTGGCTGCTGAAAGGGTAGTCCTTGCTCCCCTCCTGCTGCCTCCGGAGGTGGAAGAGGTCGTGCTGGCTTCCAGGCGACCCTCTACCCGGAAATCCTACGCCCTTAAATGGCGTCGCTTCTCCACCTGGTGTACTCAACAGTCTCAAGATCCCTTCTCCTGCTCGGTGTCAGTGGTCTTGCAGTACTTGCTTTCCCTCTCCAATCTTGGACTCAAGTCCAACTCGGTCAAAGTTCACCTCAGTGCTATTTCTGCACATCATGTGCCAGTGGAAGGCAGGCCTCTTTCTGGCCACCCTCTCGTGGCACGGTTTTCCCGAGGTCTCCTTCTCCTTAAACCACCTTTGCGCCCCCCAGCCCCTGACTGGGACCTGAACGTGGTTTTACAGCGGATCACCTGTCCGCCTTTTGAACCCATGGCTACATGTCCTCTCCGTTTTCTTTCTTGGAAAACCTTATTCCTGGTAGCCCTCACTTCTGCTAGACGCGTTAGTGAACTGCAGGCCCTAGTGTCTGATCCCCCTTACACTAGGTTCTACAAGAATAGGGTAGTCCTGCGGACTCATCCTAAGTTTCTTCCAAAAGTGGTCTCCCCTTTTCACATCAATCAGGAGGTGGTGCTTCCGACCTTCTTTCCCAGGCCACACTCCAGCCGAGCTGAAATGGTCTTACATACCCTGGACTGTAGAAGGGCGCTGAACTTCTACCTTGATCGTACGCGGGAGCACCGTAAGACTGTTCAGCTCTTCCTGTCTTACGACCCTAATAAATTGGGGCTCCCTGTCTCCAAGCGCACTCTGTCCATCTGGGTAGCTGACTGTATCGCTTGGACTTATGCGGCGGCAGGCCTCTCGTTGGAGAGTCGAGTCACCGCTCATCGGGTTAGGGCGAAGGCTGCGTCAGTGGCTTACCTCCGCTCTGTTCCATTGGCAGACATCTGCCGGGCTGCTACTTGGTCTTCGAGCCAGACTTTTGCGACCCATTACTGCCTCGAGAGGGAGTCCCGCAGGGACAGTGCTTTCGGACAGGCAGTCCTCCGTAATCTCTTCAAGGTTTAAGCAACTCCTACCCTCCATCCCGGATGTTGGGCTACCGGCTGGAGATTAGTCAGAGAAGATTCCTTCCTTCGGTGCTGCTGAGCTTGAGGGAGCTCATTTTTTGTGCTTAGGGTCTCCGGTAGCCTTAAGCTGGGGAGTCCCATATGTGAGGACTGACTTCCTGCTTGGTCCTGGAGAAAGCGTAGTTACTCACCTGTAACAGGTGTTCTCCAGGAGCAGCAGGAATCAGTCCTCACAACCCTCCCTCCTCCCCTTGGAGTTGCAGTCATATGATTTAGTTTTTGCAAATTTTTTTGCTGTCTTTTTGCTATGTCATCAGACTGGCCAAGATGGCACCTTTGGGCGGGAAGGGGACCACGCATGCGCGCTGCAATTCCCAAAGGCTTTCTTTGAAAGCTGGGGGAAAATTGCTCCGCGAGGGCTCCGTCGGCGCCGACGTCACCCATATGTGAGGACTGATTCCTGCTGCTCCTGGAGAACACCTGTTACAGGTGAGTAAATACGCTATATCCAAAAACCACTTATGTAACCAGAATCAGCTGCTGACCTTGTAAGAGTTTTTTCCCCCAAAACATCATGGTATGTACGGTGTTTAACCTATAGCACATAAGTTATTATGAACCCAATATTCAAAAGGGTTTAGCTGGTTTGAAGAATCTGCAAAACACCTAAACCCCGCTGAGCCCGATATCAGTGTCACTAACTGTCCACAGGCCACCTTGGCACTGTCTGGATAGTGCTGGGATGGTCCCTGAGCAGGGCTGGGAAGGTCCCAGCACTTATACCGTTAGTGGGGATTTTTAGCCCTAACTTTGTGCGGTTTTGCTATCTGGAGAGTGGCTTAATATCACCACTAACTGGATAGCAATGTAGGTTTTTGCTGAAAGCAGATATTCAGTGTTAGAGGATATCCAGCATCTGGTGTGAATATCCAGTTTAACGTTTGCCTGCAATGACCAGATGCTTTACACATGCTGACTGCCACAAACTGAATATCGGGCCCTGTACGACCGAACGTTATGTGTTTAAAGTGGGAAAGGATTTGCAGCAGGCTGGGGGAGGGGCAGAGGTTACAGTACCTGTTCTCTGTAAATACAGAGCAGCTCTGGCTGCTCTGTATAAGATACTGTTGTATGTAAACCGCACTGATATTAAATAGCGCGGTATAGAAGAGACATTCAATAAATAAATAAATAAAATAAAAAGTTATATGTATAGAGGCACATTCCAGTGTATCTGTCCTGGCCCCTGTGCGTCTGATCAGAATTGGGATGCCCAGAGGTAGACCGATTCTGATTCCGCGGAGGCTAGACGTGCCTGGGGATCAGAATCAGGTCTAGGGCCTGAATGTGCAGGCCGGACCCTGATTCCGATCGGCCTGCATGTAAAGCTACTTACCTGGCTACCTCAGTCAGGTCCCTGAATGGAGCCACACTACTATGGCGTCTCATTGCCATGGCACCGTGGCTCTATTCAGGAGCTGCAAATGCTGGCCGCCGCCGATTCTTTTCTTTCTCCACAGCCGGACCCTTGATCCGGCCTCCCATGGACAGGCTCCGGCTGGGGGGAGCTTACTGCACCTCCTACCTTCTGTTTCTGGCTCGGCAGCTCGATCCCCCGACATCTAGTGGGATTTATTCCATCTCTGCAGTGGAATACGTCCCCCGTCTAAGTTCACGGCCCTGGACATACAGGGCTGACCTCAGAATCAGCCCTGTACGTCCGGGATCGCAAACCACCCATGCCCCGTCCTTGCTCCACCTCCAGAATGCCCCCTCCCACCTCTGTCTAAGCCTCCCCGTACAAACACGCTGTTCATACAGGGGAGGCTTTTGCCGGGGCCGGCAGGGGGGGTGAATAGCGGGGATGGATGTCCCGTTGGGACAGAATGACCCTCATAGCAACTATTGTCAGTCACTGTCTGTCTGAGTTAGGTGTCCAAGTCTCCGCGTAGAAAGGGGCGGGACAGCTGATTCTTACAAAGTTCTGCCAGCACGTGTAGTGTTAACGTTATCACTTAACTGTAAGTGGTTAATCGAGGTACAAAGAGATAAAGTGCTGTGCACAAGGATTTATTATCTTTACTGACAAGCTGGTGGGTGCCCGGCATAGGCAGCAGTAGAGGGCAGTGGACAGTCAAAGGACAACGGGGCAGGCTGGCTACTAGGAGGTGCTTAGCTGCTGACAGCTGCTCTGTTAATGCTGTTGTAGGTATACGCTGCTCCCCACTGGAGTCCTGCAGATCACTGGCCTGAGAGCGGAAGATGCTGGGCTTTACCGCTGTGTCGCTAGAAACCTTGCCGGTGTGAAGTTCAGCCCAGAGGCCAAGCTCACCGTGTCAGGTGAGTAACTGGGGGCAGGTTTGGGAGAGGGCTACGCTGGAAACTTTGCTCTTTTCCTCCAGTTTAGCTCATGTTAGTTAATCCCTCCCCTAATCTGCTTTTCCTCTTAGGAGGGCTAAATCCTTCTGGTGATTTCTAGAACTCAGCAAAACCGGAGAGTCCTCTCTTTTCATAGGACTGGGCACTGTCCTGCTGTGCAGGAGTTTGGGATTGTATGAATCGGCTGGTGGAATATGAGGGGTCAGCATTTAACTGCAGTGGTGGTCAGCATTTCTTTAAAAACACAGGCCCCCAGGATTAAATAAAATCCGCTTATTCTGCACCGGTGTGCACATTGTGGCTGGCACAGAATGTAGAGATTCAGAGCTGACCCCTACTCTATCTGGAGAGTTAACCAGATAATGTCAGCACAGTCTCTTTGCTGTTCTGACTTTACCTGGATGGTTATCTGGTTAGTGGGCTGAATATTACCAGTAACCGGATAAGCCATAACTCCATCCAGCTCCACCCTTCGACCACTATTTGGCTAGTGCTGAGCCGGTCAGAAGATATATTTAATGGCACTATCTGGACGGTGCCTCTGAATATTTTTCTGGCCTGCAGGTCCTGCTAAGAACTTTTGAATACTGGCCCGACCTGTTGAGTTTTATCAAGTGCAGATTCTTCAGGAGATTTCCCTCAGTCTGGGCCCTATCAGTGAAGCAGAATGCGAACTGCTTGGCTGAAAGAGTTATCTTGAGAAATTGAAAGATTATCCATTATTGTTTTAAGGAATGGATTTGATCTCTCATATGCCATCAGATGACGAGATGATTATATCTCGGTAGAAAAGCACATGTTCAGTTAGCTTTGGGGAAAGTTTGAATAGTCAAAGCAAGGTTAATGTTGGTACATATGACAAGATAGGTTGGCCAATGTTATAATAGCAGGTCTTCTCATGAAGGATGGACAGGCAAATCGGAGGTGAAGAAGAAGGATTTCAGAGAGAGTTAAAAAACAGAATTGAGATCTCTCCAGGTCCAAATCCAGTTCAAATTTCTTAGAATTCAAAACGTGTTTTGTGAAAAGTTTCTCAAATAGAAAAAGTGATTGCAAAAGGCAAAACTACTCACTGAAAGAAAGCTGATAGAAACAGGTCTCGAACACATCGTAAGAGCTTCCAAATGTCTCGAGAACAGAGCTACTAAGTTACCCAATTCCAGGAAGGAGATTTGAGACCAGTCCTGGATTTCTGGCAGACTCATCCTGGTGCATTATGGGTGGAATCAGGAAGTACAAACACTACACTGCTTTGGGATGTAAATTCATACCCAGGTCTAGTCCAAAGTCTCCCTCCTGGAACTGGGTAAGAAGAGTTTGAGACGGTTGATGTTGCTGGAAGCTCTGATGGATGGGAGTAGGTGCTGAAAATGCAGAATGTAGGGTCTGAAACCAGAGACTGGAGCAGTGTGCAAAATGCTGAGACTGCCCAGTGATGCACCTGACAATAGCACGAGAGGGCTGAAAATACTGGGGACAGGAATGTCTCTTCTAGTTGCCCGCTTCCTTTCGGACCAGCCTCTGCTCAGCAGGGATAACTGCAGACTGCCTGCTACTTTCTGCGCACTGTCATCTGAACCTAGAGCTTCATCCTTTCCATTGGATCTGCAGAAGTCCATCCGTCTTTCCATTTACGATACTGGTGACCCCTAAAGTCCAGCTCAGTCTTTATTCAGAATCAGTGAAGTAGAGTAAAAAATGGGCTTCTACTGTGGAAGGAAAAATTACAGCCATGGCTCAACCCCCATAAATTGGGAGACTTGACTGGTGACTGTTTGCAGCTTAATCACTAGCCTTATCTTTTTGTACTAGGCCAAAGGGTAGCTCTTAACTCCCCACTATGGGGGAGAGCGTGGCGAAAGGGACGCTTTAAACCTGAGTGAATGAAAGTCTTCTCCAAGGTTTATGCATTAAGATGTCGAACTATTCAGCTCCAGAATGAGAAAATAACCTTCTTAATTAAGTTATTTCATCTGCAGTTTCCATTCTCTCCCCTTTGCGTCCTTGAGCTGATCATGGAGTGACTGCAGGAATTTGCAACTTCCTTTAAGCAAAGAGCAGCAGTGTACGGACCCCAGGCAGGAGTCCTAGAATCTGTTCCTCGGACTGACCAGAGCTGAGAGGCTCACCACTGAAAGCAGCAGTACAGAACAGCGGGAGGAGATACACGGCAGCTGCAGTGATCTGCTGCTGAGACATGAGGGGCAAATGACAGCAGCCGTAGCAGGAGCAGGGTCTAGCTGAACCGAGAGCCCAGGAGGAGAGAGAAATAGAGCCGAGGCACTCATGGTGAGATCAAGGCTCTAATCCGGGACTCTCTGCAGGCTGGGTACCGTGCGTGTGCCATTGAGTCAGTGCTGACTCCTCTGAGAAACAAAAGCCATCAAGAGGTATTGAAAAATTGACCGTCCAGTTCTTTATTGGCTGCCTTATTTTGAATATTTCCCTCCAAGGCAGTGCATGGCAGGTGTAACTGGACATCGATCTGTGACAGGATGTCCACTCAGTGATCAGCATCCAGCAGAATTAGAGTGATAAGACTAACGAGGCCGGGCTGTTTCCCAGGGGGACTCGGGGCGACTTAGCACTAGCATATTTTTGCATTGCCACAGTTCCCAAAGGTTCGTGAAAGAGCCAGACTCTGCACACCCCAGATGCACACTGTTGATCCCCGCCAGCCCACGGGTGCATGCAGACACGCGCTAAGAGGCTGAGCTGTCCAGACCATATATTTATTTATTTTATTTATTTATTTATTACAGGCTCTTATATACCGCTCTATTCAGCATCAGCGCGGTTCACAATATAACAACAGACCAGAACGACAAACTGTTTGGTTTTACAGAGAACAAGGTCAGAGAACTTGGATAAAACATGGGACGTCATTTCTGCAACTATTTACATGAGTATTTACAAGTATACACAACAGGATTTGTTATTAGTTATAGGGTAAGGATCGAGATTGGTTAGCTGGTCAAGTAATATTGGGGGAAAAGGTGGGATTTGAGAGCCTTTCTAAAAAGATTGGTTTAGTGATTTGAGCATGCCACATTTGGGAATCTGAACGTGCAGCAGCTCCGATATCTTTGGGTTTTGCATTTCTCTGGTGTTGTCCTGCAGGCAGCTCCTTGGGGTTTCCAGTTCTGGTTTTGTCTGCACGTTTCTCTTTCTAATATAGGTAGCACGTGTCTCCCACATTTTGCAGGAGTTGACGTTGCCCCTGTGGGTTTTGCAAATGTGCCCAAGGTGAGCTGTTTTGCGAGCGCGTAGCTTCTGTGTAGGGATTTCTAGCACTCAAGCTGGTTCTCTTTTCCCAAGTGCTGTGTTTTAGGGAATAGAGTAATATTTGCAATGCTGCTTTTTCAGAGACTCTGTGGCTAGTTGCAGGGGGCATGGCTTTTGTGGGGGGCGCAGGTCCCTTGGAGGTCCCCCCATCTCTTAAGGTCAGCCTTGCATGTGAGTACTGCACCTTTTATGCTAGAAACCCCCCCACTGTAACTATGAATATGCAGATGAAATTATAGTAATAATAATAATGCAAAACAGTATCCGCAGAATATTCCTTTAAAGAACATAGGAAAGCCTTCATATATTAGAGGCATGGTCTTCACAGTATCAGCACAGTAAAGTCTGCCTTCAGGAACCAGGCATGCCTGTACATCCGCAGTCAGCATGTTCATGTAGGGCCAGACACACACACACACAGAGTGATCTTGTAAGCCTTCTTTTCCTTCAGAAAGTAGGTTCATAAAATGAATATATGTATTTACGCATATGTCCATAATATTATTCACTGCAGCCATCTAAGTTAGAATAGGTATGTTCACCTTATTCGCATACATTTCCATGTCTACTTCAAATGAGTGCCCCGCCCTTCTCACAAAGTCTCAGTGATGCTTACAAGTATTTTTGTTTAGTAATGCGCTTTGTACTGTTGTAGTGGAAGCATGCTATTCCATTGAAATAAATGAATAAAATAGTATATAATACAATTATAGCATTTCAGTAAAAGCATAAAATAAAATGAAACCCATTTTAACACACAGTACCCCAATAGAAACAAAATCCGCTTCAAGCAATCTGCCACACAGAGGCTAAGTGGAAGTTTTCTAAAGCATGCCCTAATACGCCCCATCTTGAAAAATAACACACTAGACAAAAACCTTCCCACTTCATACAGACCTATTTCTAGCCTCCCGTTCCTGTCCAAGCTGATCGAAAAGGTAGTACAAGCCCAACTCCAGGACCACGTTGATACCTTTGCCCCCTTAGATGAAAACCAATATGGCTTTCGCCCATACCATGGTGTAGAGACCCTCCTCACTGTTTTGATTGACCGGCTCTCACAGGGTATTGACAACACCAATCAAGCTTTTCTCCTCCTCTTCCTAGACATCTCAGCTGCCTTTGATAGTATTAACCACCTCATAATGCTCAACAGACTACAACAGATAGGTATCAAAGATACAATTCTTCAGTGGTTTACATTGTACCTTTCACACAGAACCCAGCAAATATGTATAGGAGCACGTACATCCCAAATTTACGATCAAGATCAAGGCCTCCCACAAGGTTCCGCCCCCTCTGCCCTTCTGTTTAACATCTACCTACAGCCCATCTGTGCAATTTTCAAAAGATTCCAAGTGAACTACTACATTTATGCGGATGATATTTTAATATATCTTCCTTTTAACGTCACTAAACCGGTAATGCACCATCTAAAAAACTGTATCTCAGAAGCAGCAAACTGGCTATCATCCCAAAACCTCAAGATCAACTTCAGCAAAACCGAAGCACTTTACATTACTAAAAATCAAAACTTTACCCCACCAACACATATTACATTCCAGGATGTTAACATAGCTGTCAAAAGCGAGGTAAAATATCTCAGAGTTATGTTAGATAGTTTACTTAACATGCTGTCACAAATTAAGCAAACAACAAAGAAAATCTTCTACAAGATTAAAATGTTGAAACAGCTCCGCCCTCTACCCCCACGACTTTAAATTAGTTATCAACGCCATTATCACACCCCACTTTGATTTCTGCAATATCACCCTTCAAGGCCTATCTAAGCAATCCATAAAACAACTCCAATTAGCACAGAATGTTGCTGCCAGAATAACCTCAAATGTCAAACTAGCAGAACATATTACACCTCTATTATATAACCTTCACTGGCTCCCAATCCAAAGCCGCATACAGTATAAAGCACTCCTAACTCCCTTCAAACTTATTAAAGGCATCGCACCATCCCTCCTTGAGACACTCATTTCCAAAGACAATAACATTCAAAGCCAATGAGAATGTAACAAAAATAAACTATCTATCCCATCCGATTTCAGGAAAGCCCAAAAACTGACGAACAACAGGGCATTCTCCCACTTCTCCCTCATCTTATGGAATAATCTCCCAGACAACATAAGATCCATAAACGGTCTCTCCACCTTCCGAAAGAAACTCAAGACCCAACTGTTTTACCCTGCACTTTGGAGACACAAACAACTCAAGCGAACGCACAAGCACTGTCGACACCCACCCTGAACTCACCCCTTCCCCGAGCACAACCCTTCTCTATCCTCAGAAAAGACACACAAGAGATATTACCAACGCGAAACAAGAAGACAACACTGCCCTACCTATGTATATATTTAATTTGTTAGTTATTGTTTAGACTAATGTAAATAGTTCACTGTTCGATGTGATTGAATACGTACCGTTCTGTACAATTCAAAGCTTTGTTTACTGTAAACCGCATTTGATCGCCTGAAAAATGCGGTATAGGAATTTGTTATAAATAAATAAATAAATAACGCCCTCACCTTGTCTCACTAAGGGACTCACCTCTTCAGTGATGATCTGCCACCCCTCAGCAGGCCTCTTTTTCAAGCTCTGAGCCTGCCCTGACGCCAGCGGGGGGGGGGGCGCAGCACAGTCAGGAACACAGCAGCGGAACGGTAACACTCGGAGTGGAAGCGTACATGGACACAAGGAATGGGGCTGCAGGCAGTCACCCCCCCCTCCCACCACGGCCATGTGAATTTATTATAGGAGCAGATTTTGTAGACTTTATTACATTCACGGAGGTCGTAAGATTAGGAAAAAACAAGCCAGGGATCATATCACAGCAGTTCTTAGAGAGCTGCATTGGCACCCCATTGAAAATAGAATTGAGTTTGAGGTTCTTCTGGCACAGTCAGATGCTTGAATTTGGGAGTACCTGGTCATCTGAGAAATTTATTTGAGTGTTAGAAGCCGTCAAGGACTCTCAGGTCTCCCACAGCCTCTCTTCAGCTCTTCTGTAGTGAGGCGGCATTGTACTTGCCGGAAAGCATTCGGTTACCTGTGATTAGAGGCAGAGTTCCAATTCTTTTATGAAGAAAACCAAGCTGTGGTTGTCGAGCTGGGAAGGTGAGGGCGGGGGCCATGCAAGTTCAGTGTGTTGGAGGTAGGATTGGCCAGTTTGCTGTTTGACCTGCTACTTTATCTGTGTCCAAATTTCATTATGATTAAATGATTTTTTAAAATTATTGTTACCATCTGTATTGCAAATTTGAAAAAGTGGGATATCAAGTTTTACTAAATAAATGAATATCAGGAGTGATTTTCAAAGGGATTTCTGCAGATAAATGTGGGTTTACCTACAGAAAAACCCTTTGGAAGCCTCTTGAAAATTTACCACACTCACCATCCACACTGCCTATCACATATGGGGAGGCTAATTTTCAAACCTGTGGGGGGAACCATTAGTGCTTGAGGGATTGCAAACCAGTTTCCAAGCTCTAGGGAGTTTCCCTTAGAGAACCCTCCAGTAGGCCCGAGATGTGGGAATTTATTTATTTCACGACTTTTCTATACTGCTGTATCTATGTTACAGCAGTATACAGGGAACATGATTGGAACAATTTACATAGAATTTAAGTAACAGCAGTCAACAGTATAACTTATAAGAACATACGTGCAATTGCTGGCAACAGTGACTTTAATAATTGCTGGAGTTGGGGTTATCAGGTGCCGGGGAGGTAGGTGTATACAATTGCTTGGGTTAGGAATGGTTAATTGTTAAGGCAGGTGGACTTGGGCAGGATGGGGTGGAGGAAGGGAGGTAGGGGAGGAGTGGTTGGTGGTTAGGGGTGTGAGAGGGGTAGGAAGGAGGTAGAGGCTAGTGTACATTGGGATAGGGGGCAGAGAGTGTGTTGATGGTTCTTTCAGGGAGTTAGGTGCTTGGACCATAGTGCTCTATAAATAGATGTGTTTTCAGCTAGCAGCGGAAGTCGCGCATGTCCGTTATTGATCAGACGTCCATTGGGAGCGAGTTCCATAAGGATGGCATGTAGAGGGAAAAGGCTCTATTGGAAGTTGCTTGAGTGCGTAGTGAAGTCATGAATGGGCGGGATAGAAAGCTTTGATTAGCATTCCTTCTGGCTCTGTTGTCTGAGGGTCAGAGGATGAGTGGTTCAAGTGTTTCTACAAAAGCCTTGTGGAGGACTTTGAATATGTTTAGTGCTGACTTATATTTAATCCTCATGTGAATGGGGAGCCAGTGGAGCTGATTTAGGATGAGAGTGATTTGGAATTGGTGGGTGGTACCTGAATGATTCTGGCAGCAGTATTTTGTGCAAATGAGAATGGAAGTAAGGTAGACTTTGGGAGACCCTGGTAGATGATGTTTGCATAGTCCAGAATTGGAGTAATGAGTGCCTGGCATACGTTTCTGAAATCGTCGTGTTCCAGTAGAGGGTGGCTTGCTTGGAAGTCGAGTCTGTGGTTGAGGAGGATGCCTATGAATTATTTGCCCCGCGCATGTTGGATAAGCCATGAGGCAGTGAGTACGCGGGGAATTTCAAATTTAAGTCCACCCTTAGTCTGCCGTCTACACCAAACCTTCCCCCATGGGTTTTATCCCACAGGTGTTTAGACACAGAAACCCCTTTGAAAATTGGAGCCCCATAATTGTAACATGCCAACGAAAATAATAAACCTTTCAATATACATCTCTAGAATAACTTCACTTACAACGTACACGCCTTTCTAAGCCTGTTATTGAACAGACATAAGATGCTGCCGTCAAAGAGCTTTTGAGGCGACACAGATACGAAAAAAAGCGCATTGTTTAGCCATTTCTTACTCTGGTCCCATAAAACGCATCAGAGCTGGAGAAAATCCAGTTTTCTCCAGAACTTGTAGAGTTGCTTGAATATTTAAGTCCCATGCCAGGATCTGGACCACACCAGAGAGGAGGCACAAACCGTGCATTTGACCAGTCTGCATTAAGCAGGTGTTATCCGCTCTTAGGCATGCCAGATACCTGTGCCCTAAAAATCCAGCCGTCTGGGGAGCGTGGGGACTCCCCGAGCCATCCTTCCCTTCCAGAGCTGTTCTCGGGCCGCACCTACAGCTGATCCTCCCTTCCTGCGTTTCTCTAGCATGTAAGATTAGTCTTGTCTTCTCTATCAAAGGAAACAAGCTTTAGGTAACAAAGGGAGCTATTGTATATCAAATCTGACTGGGGAGAAAAGGTTAACCAGTGTTGAAGGGCCAGTAATGCTGCGTATCTGTGCATTTGATCTATTAGAGAAGTGTCAAGAAAGGACAAATGTAGAATAGCTAGTGGGAGCTCTGAAGTTCTCTTTAATGATTTATAGCCTTGTGTTTTAGCTTGACCCAGTGTGAGCAGGAGGGGGGGGGGGGGCGGGCTAGAAGGTAGAATCGCTTGTAGCTGCCTTCTGGCTTTCTGATTGTGTCTCTCTTAGAAATGACCACTTTCCAGAACTGTCTTTCTGGATCATTTGTCAGAAACCTGGCATGAAAGTCACCCACATAGCAGCTGACCCCAAGCCATAGGGGACATGAGCAGCCGGAGCTGTTTTATAATAGGACGATGAAGAAGCCTTGCGCTAGAGCCCGGTACTAAAACTGTACCACAGAATTTCCTAATGCAAGTTTAACGTTGACGTTTTCTGCAGCGATGATAAATGTAAACAGCTTTCAAATCAGCTAGTGCAAAATGTCAGCGCTCAACAAGGAGAGCACGCCAGACACATGTGCACAGGGCCCCCTCCAATCATGGCCCTCCTACAGGGGCGGCCCAAGGGGGGTACGCGGACTCATTTGCATAAGGGGCATCATTTGCATAAATATTTGCAAAATGTTACCATACGCTAACCTCTTAATGAGTGTATGGATAAAGAAAGACTAAAAGATTTCTACATTACTATAATCCAGTGCCAACCGCCAGGCACATTAGGAACTACTACAAACACTGCCCATTTAGAACCCATAACAAACCCGCCGTATCCTAACAGCACTACCAGGACTCACAAAGCACCAAACCCTACCTATCAAAAGGCAACACTGCAAATATTAAACCAGTACATTTCAGAGAATAACAATACATGACCTACTGGGGAAAGGGAACAAGTGACAATGTCAGATAGGAATTACATAAACAGAATACCTCAGCTCAGTTACACATGCAGAACATAGACCATCACCAAACAAGGAATCACAATTTAGAAACAAGAAGACAATAATTAAACTGAGAACCCCAAAAGCCAAACTTGGAATGTACAACAACACTAGAAATAAAACTATAAATTAATTTCCTCTTGTACTAAACAAAGCGCAGACGTTAATGATGCACATTTCCCAGAGCTGACATATGCCAGTTAATAAATTCAAAATAAAGAGATATTTTTCTACCTTTTGTGCATTTTTTTCAGTTGCAATTGCTCCAGACACTTTCTTCTGGTTTCTTTGTGTCTTCTGCTAACTCTCCATCGCCTTCTGTCCATTTGTCCTTTCTTTTCTCTTCTAGTTTTTTTTCATTCTCTCTCTACATCTGCTTTAGCATACTAATCTTTCTCCTTTTGCTCTTTCCTCATTCCTATTTTATCCACTCAAATTTTACCCCTCCATCCTCAAGCCCCACTTACTCTCCCAATACCCGGCCAATTGTAGATTTTTCATCCCTCCCACACAAAATATTTTTCCCCTCTCCATTTCACTCTCCCAACCCCATCCCATTCTAATCCTCCCCCAACATTAGCTCCCTTCTAGTTCCAGCCCCACCCAGCATCCGCTCCCTTCTAGTCCCCACATCAGCCCATTTCCAGTCCTAGCCCCCCATCAGCCCATTTCCAATCCTATCCTACCACACCATCAGCCCATTTCCAGTCCTAGCTCCCCCATCCATTTCCAGTCTTATCTGAGTCTCTCCATCAGCTCATTTCTAATCCTAGTCCCCCATCAGCCCATTTCCAGTCCTTTCCTAGCCCCGCCATCAGCTGATGTCAAATCCTAGCTCCCCTCCACTCAGCTCATTTCCAATCCAAGCCCCCCCATGAGCCTACTTCCAGTTCTAGCCCCTCCATGAGTCCATTTCAAACCAAGCCCCCACCACAGCCCATTTCCAATATTAGCACCCCCAAAAAGCCCATTTCCAGTCCTATCCTAGCCCCTCCATCAGCCCATTGCCTGTCCTAGCTCCCCCCACTCAGCCCATTTCCAGTTCTAGCTCCCTCCCCTCACAGCCCATTTCCATGCCAAGCCCCCTCCCCATCAGCTATTTGCAGTTCAAGCCCCCCTTCCACTCAGCGCATTTCCAGTCCTAGCAATCCCCCAGCCCATTACCAGTCCTAGCCCCCCATCACCCCATTTTCAGTCTTAGTCCCCCCATAGCTCATTACCAGTCCTAAGCCCCCCATCAGCCCACTTCCAGTCCTAGCCCCCCCATAGCCCATTTCCAGTCCTAGCCCTCCCATCAGCCTACTTCCAGTCTTAGCCCCCTCCCATAGCCCAGGTAGATTAAAAAAAAACAAACTTGCTGCTGCTGCCGCCATGGCAGCGGCAGAATCGAGCGTCCCGCGGGGCCCCCCTGCCCGGCAGAGTCCTCCATGCGGCCTCAGCTCTCTCAGCGCAGGCTTTTCAGAGCCGCGAAGGGAGAGTTTCCCTTTCTCACGGCTCTGTTTAAGCCCACGGGGCTGATGGGAAACAGGAAATCCTGTTTCCCATCAGCGCCAGCAGCTTAACAGCTTAACAGCATGGAGGACTCTGCAGGGCAGGGGGGCCCCGCGGGACGCTCGATGCTGCTGCTGCCATGGCGGCAGCAGCAGCAAGTTTGTTTTTTTTTAATCTACCTGGGCTATGGGAGGGGGCTAAGACTGGAAGTAGGCTGATGGGAGGGCTAGGACTGGAAATGGGCTATGGGGGGGCTAGGACTGGAAGTGGGCTGATGGGGGGCTTAGGACTGGTAACGAGCTATGGGGGGACTAAGACTGAAAATGGGGTGATGGGGGGCTAGGACTGGTAATGGGCTGGTAATTTACCAGCAGATGCAGAATGTTGTTTGCGCAAGGCCCCCTGAAATGCGGGGCCCTGTGCAAACAACATTCTTGCACAATGGACGGGCCGGCCCAAACCTCCTATGTTGAATCCCCCCACATGAATGTGATCCCCTTGCCATAATCAAGAAAATAGCCTGGTGGCCCAGTGGGTCCTAGTCTCCACCTGCCGCAAGCCCCCTCTCAAAAGCATCAGGACTCCCCAGGTACCTTAATAGTCGGGGGAGCAGGAGCAATGCCCACACCCTTCTGCTCCCTGAGTACCATCTTGAAAGATGGCAGTGCCTAACCCCACACTGATTACTGTCCCCCCCCCCTTTTTTTTTTTGTTAAACCGCTTTGACCCAGTGAAAAGCGGGATAGAAATACAGCTAAATAAATAAATAAATATAGGGATACACCGGGCAAGGTTGGTCTTCCATATAATCACTAATGAGCATGCGCTGGCGTCTCGGAGTGGTGGAGAGGCCGCATGGGTGCTTTTCTTTTTGGCAGTTCAATCAAGCGTTGAAGCAGGGCATGGAGTGTATATTTGCCCGAAACGCAGTGCTGTGTACTTTTGGATAACTGCTTTTTTTGGAAATTGTTCTTATTTGGAAGTTGCCACTTCTGTCCGTCTTTTGGAGATTTGGGAAGAACGTTATCTGCTGCTGTGTTCCGTTCCCTGTGAAATTCAACTGAGGGCTAACAGCAGTTCAGATAAGTGGAGTTTTTAAATTGAAATCCATATTTATATAAGTACATTTATGTTTTGTAGGTGGCACCAAGTTGTGGGGTTTTTTCACCTTCACTTTTTTGGCTCCGACGTGAGCTTATTTAATTGGACTTTAATAAAACTGAGTAAAATGGAAGTAACGGCTTCGAGAGGCTTTTAACCTCATGGCTGGTCTTCCGACAAAAACACTTCCAACACAAACATTTTTCTGCGCTCGCTCATATATTGTTTGGATATTTTTCACTCTTCTTTAGTTTAGGGATTGTATGTGTTGAGTGATTGTTATTTTGTGAATTTGGTCTTCCATATAAGGCAAAAATTGGCTTATATGACAGAGTGATCTTCCAGAGTGCAGATGACCCCATGCTGCCTTCCCAGGTTGCATTGTGTGGATATTATCTTACTCCAAAATTTTTTCAGAACTATTACCTGTTCCCAATGGTAACTCTTTACTCATACATTGATATTGAAGCAACAGGTCTCAGACTTCAGAGAGCTATTGGTCCTTATTCAGTATTGACCACGCTCCAATTTGCATCAATGACCTATAGGTTGCTTCAATGGTTTAGTTAATAATCACTTGCAATTCAATAGTAATCTTGCAAACAGAAAAATTAATGAGTGCTTATCTTTAAATCTGCCCGACGCCGATTTCAGCGCTGTCGCGTTTCACAATCAAGCTGTTTCTTCAGGGGCTAGCATCACTCAATTTCCATGAATAAATGTTCTGAATGGCAAGTTCAGTTCTCAACGTTTTTGTAGACTTCTCATTCGTAGCTGTGTTGTCAGTTGCTTCTCTCTTTCAAAACCATGTGTCTCTGAACAACGCCGCGCAGAGACACATGGTTTTGAAAGAGAGAAGCAACTGACAACACAGCTACGAATGAGAAGTCTACAAAAACGTTGAGAACTGAACTTGCCATTCAGAACATTTATTCATGGAAATTGAGTGATGCTAGCCCCTGAAGAAACAGCTTGATTGTGAAACGCGACAGCGCTGAAATCGGCGTCGGGCAGATTTAAAGATAAGCACTCATTAATTTTTCTGTTTGCAAGATTACTATTGAATTGCAAGTGATTATTAACTAAACCATTGAAGCAACCTATAGGTCATTGATGCAAATTGGAGCGTGGTCAATACTGAATAAGGACCAATAGCTCTCTGAAGTCTGAGACCTGTTGCTTCAATATCAATGTATGAGTAAAGAGTTACCATTGGGAACAGGTAATAGTTCTGAAAATATTTTGGAGTAAGATAATATCCACACAACTCAACAGTATTTTTACTCCGTAAGATAAGACCATATCATACCGTTGTTCCCAGGATGCATTGCAGGGAGGGTCACTGCCATACAAGGGACTTTTGCCTTATATGGCAGATCAACCCTGCCTGTTGCATCCTGAGATACACTGCATGGTGCCAGGCGCTGCCATATTTTAAGATGGCGGCACAGGGGCGAAAGCATATGGGCATCACTCCTGCCCTTGACGACTTTTAAAGTACTCCAGCAGGACTTCCGGTGGCATGGTGAGCTGAGCGGGACGTGTTCCTCTTAGCTCCGGACCTCGCTCTCCTTCCCCCGTTCTATTTCTTGTTTTAAATACCCCATTTCTGTTCTAACGGGGAGGACGCCTAAATACATCACTCAGTGCACTCGGTAGCCGTGCGCTTGGGCGGAGGAGCGGATTTGTATGGCCACAAAAACCTCCAGACGGGAGAAGCCGCGTGCCGGTGACAACAAGATGGCGGAGGTGGTCGCCGGAACTCCGGTGCCGGCAGATACAGCAGCGATGGTAGCCGAGGTGTCTAAGGCAGTGGTGTCTGCCCTAGAAGACCGGTTCGGGGGATTGGCCACACAACTCGCTGCAGTAGCACAAGCAGTGTCCGAATTTGCCAGCCGAGTGGAGCAAACTGAACGCCGCATCGGTTCCTTGGAGGACACGCGGATTCAGGATGAAGCGAGAATCAAAAAACTGGAGGAGGCCCTTGCCAAGCACCAAGACAAGCTGGAAGATCTCGAAAATCGTAGCAGGCGCAACAACCTACGATTCATTGGAATCCCTGAGTCGGTGCTGGACAAGGACCTGCGAGATCACCTGGAGAAATGGATACTGAAGCACCTTCCCTTGGGGGAGCGAACCGGAGACATCGTCCTGGAAAGGGCACATCGGCTGGGCCCTCCTCGAGCTGGCGAGAATAGACCCCGAGCGGTCATCGCCCGTTTCCTTAATGCCGCACAGAAAGAAGAAGTGTTGCGTGCCTCACGGCAGGAGAGGCGATCGGGAGTAAATACCCGCCGAGTTCTGATCTTCCAAGATTACTCGACTGGAGTTTCTCTCCGCTGCAAAGCATTTAAGGAGGCCTGCGGGCGTTTGGTTGCAAGGGGCGTCCGCTTCACTTTGGCCTACCCTGCCACGCTCAGAGTGGATGGCGAGGATGGTCGTCGGACCTTCTCAACCCCAGAAGAAGCTACGTCTTATTGTGATAGCTTGGACTGAGGGGCGCGGTGTCCGGGTGGCGGAGTCCTGCGTGCAATGTGGCCCTCATTATAGTAATCTAACCCTTTGCCTGGACGCTCTTTGAGTAGGCCTAAGGGATGGGAGAGTGGTTTTCTCACACCCTTTTGTGGTCTGCCTCGACGACGACAGGAACTTACTGGGGCCCTGGACTGTTTTTGGTCCCGGTGAGCCGGGGCGTCGGCAGAACTGACATTTTTGTTGGTGCTTTCGCACATGTTATAGGGGATCCGTAGATGGTTCCCTACAGCTTGCAGCGGTTTTGCTGACAGTTTGAAGAGACTCCATGAACCCTTTTGCCCGGGACAGCGACCTGGCTGCAGAGTCGGGGGCAGATGGGGAATCCCTTTCCTTCATACTTTTGATTGGCCTTCATGGTCTCCCACCTGTTACCCTTTTCTTTTTCTTTCCTGGGGGGCGGAGGGACGTCCGATGGCTTGTTTATACCATTGCCTTTGTTGAGGGTGTATTATTACCACTGCAGCCTTTTGCGGAGGTTTTCTCGCTCGTGCTCTGGGTGCGTTTGCATCCCCCTTCTCCCTCCCTTTTAGTTTTCGTTTTTTTAGTTTCTTAGTTTTCTTAGTCTATTAGTTTTTTTTACTTACAGTATACTGTTTCTTATTTGCTTTTTCTTTTTAATTTTATTTTCTTTCCCTTTCAAGTAACGCTCATTTTTTCTTGTTTCTTTCCTGTTATTTTACTTCATTTCGCATTATTTTATCTTTTTCTATTTCTTTATCTTACTTTATCCTTTCTAATTCCCCTTTCCTTTTCTTTTACCTGGCTCTTGTTTTTAATCCTGAGATGTCTGCCTTTTTTTAAATGGCACGAAGTTCAGCTTTTTTATCTAAACCTTATTTCAATTTCTTTCTTTTTCTCCAATGCAATGTGGTGTATTGATTATTATGTCTCATTCTTCCTTTTATTTTCTCGTTGTTCGCTTGCTGTATGCTGTTCCCTAGGTGCACATTTTTTTCCTAACTCCTGCTGTTCCCGCAGCGGGTATTCTTTCTGGTCCCCCCTCCTCCGGCTCCTGCTTTGCCTATGTTATCTACGGCCCTCCCGGACCCAACTATTTAATTGTATTTGCGTTAACTTGAACTTTGACATCTTTACTGTTTGATTATTTCAATATGATGTTCATGTTGATGGGATGTTTCATCGCGTCTGTTGGGCTGGGATGTCTGGAGCCTCCGGGGGAACACGCGGCCACGGCTGGGACTGGGTTGCCCTATTGCTGCCTGCTTATTTCACTGGGCTGGGGCTTGTTGGGAGGGATGGTGGGTGACTGGTCGGGGGGGGACCCCTTGACTAATCTAACTCCTCATGCCTGCTATGCGGGTTGTAGCTATAAGGGCACCTAGGCTTTGGGGGTGGAGGAGGCGACGAAGGCTGGGGCATGGGCGGAAGGTAGGGGTAGGCCTCATAGGGTGGAAGGGAACCTGGGCTACGGGTGGGAGGCTGACGCGGAAGGGGGGGGGAAAGGGTTAGTCTTTGCGTTACGGCAGAGGTGAGTGGTGGGGATAACCGGGATAACTGGGATAGGCAGGGGCGGGGGGGGGGCGGGTCCCACATGCCTAGGAAGTCGAGGTGGGGCCAGAGCCGAGAGCTCGGTGGTTAGTAGGAGGAGAGGGGGGATGGAGGGTGGAGGGCAGGGGGGGAGATGGGAGGGGGGGGGGGAGGGGAGGGTGGGGTGTACATAATTCAGGGCTCATTACCTGGTCATGGACTGGGTTTTGGAGGGAGGGACTATTGGTTTATTTCCTGGGGTTTGCGTGTGGGGGTGGAAGGTTGTCTGGTGTGCATGTCTATGCGGCTGTCTGCGAGAGGTGAGATGTGGAAGCAGGTGGGGGCTCCAGGCTGGGGGGCCGCTGCCTTTTACACAGGAGATTTGCTGGACTTGGGGTTTATTTATGGGTCCACGATCCTGGGTGAACACACTAGAATAGCTTCTTGGAATGTTTGTGGCCTGGGGTCACCGATGAAGCGCTACAAAGTAATGCAGCACCTGAATCGTCACCGGTTGAGCGTTGCTATGTTGCAGGAGACGCATCTTTCTGCAGCAGAACATGTGAAGCTCGGCAAAGGCCGTATCTCGCATGTTTATGGGGCCCCGGCTGTTGGAAAAAAGCGGGGGTCGTTATTTTAATAACGACCTCTGCTAGCTGGATTGAAGAACGCGTAGTGGCGGACACGGAGGGCCGATACGTTTGTGTCTGGGGGGTGCTCAATGGACTTAAAGTGGCTATGTGCTCGGTCTATGGTCCCAATGTTTATGAGGCCGGCTTTTATGTAGCTTTAACGCATCTTTTGCAGGATACTAGTGGTTACCAGGTCATTATGGGGGGGGGACTTCAACGAAGTCTTGGAGGCGGCAGTGGACCGCTCAGGTTCGGTGCGCTGGGGTAGCCGGAAGGCTCGGCGGCGACTTGGGGGGCTCTGCGAAGCACATAAGCTCCTTGACATATGGCGGGTGCTCCACCCTGGAGAGCGGGACTATACTCATTTGTCCCGAGCTCATGGCACGTGGTCCCGGATTGATTTTTTCTTAGTCTCCGAAGCGCTGTTTGGTCGGGTCGGTAAGGCGGAGATTGGGCCTGTGGTTCTGTCAGACCATGCGATGGTCCTTTTGGAGCTGCACTGCAGTAGCACCTGCCGTAATGGTCTGTGGCGCTATCCCCTGGACCTTAGTGGGGACGTGCAGTTTGCAGCCTATGTCCGAGACCGATGGAAAGATTATGTGTCCTTCAACGACCAGCCGGAGATCTCCCCGGCCCTTTTTTGGGAGGCGGGTAAGGCCGTCCTTCGAGGCGAGATCATCAGTTATCAAGCCCAGAGACGGCGGCGGCTCAACCAGCGGATTCTGCGGCTGGAGCGGGAGCTGGGTAGAGCGCGCCGGGTGCTGGCGGGGCGCAGGACCGCCGAGAACCAGCACAAATTACGGGAACTTCAGACGGAGTTGGAGATGCTTCTCCACCGGCGGGCCCAAAAATCGATGCTATACTACCGATATCGGCTTTATCAGCATGGTAATAAGGCAGGCAAGCTGCTGTCCTCCTTGCTGAAGCCACCCGGGGGGTCTCGCCATATAGGAGCCATCCGTCATTCTGATGGGACCCTTCGACGTAAGGCCGAGGACATTGAACATGTCTTTTTAGATTTCTTCAGGCAGTTGTATGCGAACGAGGGCGATCGGGAACAGGATGGCCGCGATTTTTTGACTCAGTGTGCCCTGCCTAGGCTCAGCGAGGAACACTTACAGGCTCTTAATCAACCTATTTCGGGGCAGGAGGTGCAAGAGGGCATTCGGAACCTTAAAACGGGCCGGGCCCCGGGAGTGGATGGATACCGCAGTGAGTTCTACAAAGTTCTGGGCAGTGCGGTGGTGTCCCCTCTGGTGGGCTATTTTGAGGACTTGGTGCAGAGAGGGAGGTTTCCTTTCGAGGCCAACAAGGCTCTGGTTACCATTTTACCTAAACTGGGGCGCGATCCCCTTCTTCCTGGATCCTATCGTCCCATTTCGCTCCTCAATGTGGATCTCAAGCTGTTAGCTAAAATAATGGCGGATAGATTAGCTAATTATCTACCGGCCTTGATTCACCGTGACCAGGTGGGCTTTGTCCGAGGCCGTCATGTGGCATATAGCCTTCAACGTATTTTGCTTTCTCTTTGCGTTGCGCGGGAGGGGGGGCTACGCTCAATGCTTATAAGCTTTGATGCCGAAAAAGCATTTGATAGAGTCACCTGGAGTTTCATGTACCAAGTCCTGGAGGCGATGGGCTTTACTGGTTTCTTTGTCGATGTAGTACGCCTCTTGTACGCTAACCCAATTGGGGCCTTGTTGGTTAATGGAAATATGACAGCTGACTTCGAGATTCAGAAAGGGACTCGTCAGGGTTGCCCGTTGTCCCCTCTTCTCTTTGTTTTGACTCTGGAGCCCCTTGTGGTTCGGATACGCGCCGCAGAGCAGTTTCATGGTATTTCGGTGGGGAAGGAAGAATTCCGAGTGGCGGCTTTTGCCGATGATCTTTTGATACATCTGGCGGAGCCCCGTGAGGGATTGCCTGAGTTGTTGCACTTGATGCGGGATTATGGGCGGCCCTCGGGGTTCCGTCTCAACCTTGATAAATCAGAGGCCATGCAGATCGGGGAGGAGGAGCATGGTGGATGGGAGGGCGTCTTCCCACTCCGGTGGGTGGATGGCTATTTCAAATATCTGGGTATATATCTACCGGCTAACCCGAAGGACTTATACCAACTGAACATAACCAGGCTATTCCAGGTGGTGACGACTTGTGTGGATAAGTGGTGCGATTTACCATTGTCTCTAGGGGGGCGTGTTGCTTTATGCAAGATGGCCATCTTCCCAAAGGTGTTGTATACGCTCCAGACCCTTCCCCTATTTGTTAAGCGGGTCGATGTTAGGCGGCTGGAGCGCTTGCTGAGTCGGCTTTTGTGGAGGGGGCGATGGCCGCGGGTACGTCTTGAGGTGCTGCGGCAGCCCCGGGAGCTAGGGGGGCTGGGTCTTCCGGATATACGGAAATCTAATGTTGCATGTTTGTTGCGGTTCGTTCGAGATTGGCTGTGGGACCTGAATGACTTTTCCCCCTTGGAGATGCTCCGGGCTGTGGCGCGTCCCTTTCACCTGCGGTATCTTCTACATGCTCCGCAGTCCAAGGGGGTGGGGATTTTGTTTCAACAAGTTTTGTTGGCTCCCCTGCGGACAGCGTGGCGGCATTTTTGTTTGAGTCATGGGCTATCGGCAGTTTTTTCCCCTTATCTTCCCCTACGTGGTAATGCAGCCTTCACTCCAGGTTTAGGTGGATCCGGCTTCGCACGCTGGGAAAAGATGGGGCTTGTCAATTTGGAACAGGTGCTAACTGTTGAGGGTAGGGTGGAGGACTTTTCAGTTCTTCGCCAAAGGTATCCGTTGGGTGATCGTGACGTTTTCCTATACGTGCAACTATGTAGTTATATTCGTTCCCTCCCCCAGGGCAATTTGCGGGGGGAGATATGCTCGGCTTTGGAGGTGGCCTTACTAGGGGGTGAGTCTGGGACACGTGTAACATGGCTTCACAAAATGCTGTGGGAAACGGCCGTGCCGCTGGATCTGGAGGTGTTGGCACAGACCTGGACGACAGACCTGGATACTGAGATTACCACTGAGGGGCTACTCCGTGGCCTGGCTGCTGTCTCTTCGCTCAGTGTGCAAGTAGCTCACCGTGATACTCAATTTCGGCTCACTCGACGACTATATTTTGCACCCGTTCGGGCCTGGCGGGCTGGAGTGGGAGACTCCCACTGTTGTCCCCGATGTGCGGTTCCTCGAGCGACATTGGGACACATGTTTTGGAGTTGCCCAAGGGCTCAGGTCTTTTGGCGTCGGGTAATGGATTACCTGCTGATGTGCCTGCGGCAGGCCGTTCTTTTTACAGCTGGCAATTTAGTGCTTGATGTTTGGGAAAGCTCGTGGGAATCTGAGCTTGGCTCCGCGGGATTGCGCTGGTTGGGCCTGGTGTTGGTAATGGCTCGCATGACCGTGTTGCAACAGTGGCTAACCGGTCGGGGACCGACCTACGGCCTTTGGAGAATACAACTGCACCGGGTTCTGCTTATGGAGAAGATGCATGCTAGTGGGGTGGAGAGGCGCTGGCGGTCTTTCCTGGAATGTTGGGGCCCCCACCTGCAATCTTTACGGCCGGCAGAGCGTGGCAGAATTTTGAGTTTGTTTTGAGTTTGTTTTAGGTGTTGCGTGGCATCCTTGCAGTGTGGCTGTTTATATTACTTCCTTGGGCCCTCTCTGGGCTCCATTACACTTTTTCTCCTTCTGTCGCTGTTTCTTTTCCTGTGTTCCCTTCGGGGAGTCCCGTGGTGTGACTTGTTTGTCTCTCTCGTAGATGGCTAGATGCGCCTGGGATGTGGGTCAGCCTCCTTCCCAGCCGCAGCATGTCAAACCCTGTCCTTTGAATGGGATTGGATGATTGGACGGGGGGGTGGGGGGATCGGGGGGGGGGGGGTAGGATGGGTAAGGCCTAGCCGGGCTAGTGTGGGGTTTATCCTGGGGGCCTTTATTGTAAGTGGGCCTGGGAGCAGAACACCCCCCAGGCCTGTAGGTTCGTTGTTTCCTTGCCTTCGTTGAACTCGGTACGGTCTCCGGGCATTGGCCCTACGCTGGCTACTGAGCTTTATGTTTATGACTGAGTGTGGGCTTGGGTTGCTTTGGTGGGGGGGGGGCGGAGGGTGGGGGGCAGCTAGCTAGCAGCTTTGGGTGTCGCGTTGGAACAAGTGCTATCCCCTGAGGCTCTCGGTGTCAACCTGCTTCCATGATATCTGCTGTTTTATTTTGTAACATTTTGGCCTTTAGTGTTTATTTTCCGCTGTGTTATATTCAGCTGTGTGCCTTCTGTACTTTCGGATGGGAGCTTCCTGCTGTTGTTTGTACTCGTACTTGTTATGTACTTTCTGATGTTCCTACCTGTAGCTGCTGGGATACGGTGTACAATTGTTGCAGTCTTCACTGTTTGTTACCTATTGGATGACGGTATTACCTTCTGTTTGGGGTACTAAAAATATTAATAAAATGTTTGAAACATAAAGTACTCCAGCAGGATATTTTCTTGATTCGGGTAGGTGTGATGATATGGGGGGAATACCAGGCGTGGACCGCGATCGGGAGAGCTCTAGAAATCTGATATGAAGTGTCGCTCCTGCTGCATCTCGATGCATGTCTGAAGCTGCTGCAAAGATCCAGTGTTAAAAGAAGGATATAAAACCGGGCTGAGTTCCAGACAGGTTTTACATCAGGAGAAATTCAAACTTCATTATTTTGCCTGCAGTTAGCACGCCTACTGCATTATGCTTTAGCGCAGTGGTTCTGCTGGAGAGTTCCCCTTTCTGCATCAGAAAGCAAGACTAGTGCGGGAATATCATGAGTAAAAAGCAGCGCTAGAGCATAGTGCGGTTTGCAGCATCAAGCCCTAAGTCTTCTAGCTCCAGGAACAATATCATAGACTGCTACTGCCGGGAGATTCAAACTACTGCCGGGAGATTCAAACTGCTCTCTAACATCCCTTAGGGTGGGGGTTCAACCATGACTCTGCTCAGGCTTTTTTGTGTGCCACTACACAACAGTACCAAAGTAACCACCTAACTAAAGATTTTCCCACTATACAATTGTAAAAAAATGGAAAACTGTGTAACCTAAGTCTAAAGACTGACGTATATGTGTGTGCAAATGTCGGAAGTATAGCCTTGAGACAATTTTCAATCTCTTGTAGCTATCTTTCCATTTTACTCAAAATTGAGCCCAAACGTGAGCACGTTTGGGCTCAATTTTGAGTAAAATGGAAAGATAGCTACAAGAGATTGAAAATTGTCTCAAGGCTATACTTCCGACATTTGCACACACATATACGTCAGTCTTTAGACTTAGATTACACAGTTTTCCATTTTTTTACAACTACACAACAGTACGGCATGCTGGCACCTTTTTCGGGGGGGGGGGGGGGGCGGCACCTTAAAAGAAACCACCTCAGCGATTTGTCCTCCTCTCCCTGATACTGCTGCCACGTTTCCTCTGTCTGCAGCAGTGACGGGCATCGGACTTTAACCAATGAAAAAACAAAGCCACGGGTCTTTGCGACTCCACACTTGGAAGGCCTGCAAATGCCCGCCCCCTCGAACACGATGCAATATGTCGGAAGAGGCGTGCATTTGCAGGCCTTCCAAGCACAGAGTCATGAAGACCCACAGCTTTTTTTTTTCGTGGTTTAACATCCAATGCCCGCCGCCACTGCAGACACAGGAAAAATGGCAGCCACAGCAATGGTGAGTGAGGTTGCAAGGGAGGTAATGGCTGGAAGGCAGAAGCCGGCTGTGTGGGGAAGGGGTTAATGACTGGAAGGGAGATGGTGGCTGCCGGGGCGTGTGGCTAAATAGGGCAGAACCATGGAAATCACCCCTCCCCTAAAGTTAGCCGAGTATGTGAATACCAATATCTTTCTTTTTTTTTTTTACAAACAGAGCACTGACTCTGTTGGTGTCTGGCGCTGAGCTCACAGCATGCATATAGCGGGTTGCTCTTTCTGGCACTAGGTGTAGGTAGCTAAATTCAGCCTTGAGAGTGCAAAATCCATTTCTACTGAAATTTCAATGTGCGCAGAATCCCAGTGTCCCTGGCCAGAGATCATAAATCTCATTTTTCTTCCAACGTGCAGGATTTCTAAACCCACAGGTACCGAGGATCAATGTCTTAAGAACATAAGAAAAGTCATACTGGGTCAGACCAAGGTCCATCAAGCCCAGTATGCTGCTTCAGGCAGGTTCCCAAAAAGACAAACAGGTTCCACAATGCTTTTCTGGGGCAAGCAGTAGATTTCCCGGGTCCTCTTTAATAATGGTTTATGGACCTGTCCTCCAGGAAGGTGTCCAAACCTTTTTTAAACCCAACTACACTAACAACATTTGATTACGCATTGAGTGAAAAAATATTTTCTCTTATTAGTCTTAAATGGGCTACACTGTAGCTTCATTGCATGTCCCTAGTCTTTCTACTTTTTGATGGAATAAACAACCGATTTACCTTTGCCCGTTAAACTGCATTCTTTAATTTATAGACCTCTATCATATCTCCTCTCAGCCGTCTCTTTTCCAGTTGAAAAGCCCTAATCTTTTAAGCCTCTCCTCATAGGAGTATCCTTCCATCCCCTTTACCATTTTGGTGGCTCTTCTCTGAACCTTTTCTAATAATGCTATACCCTTTTGAAGATACTGTGACAAGAACTGCACACAATATTCAAGGTGCGGTCGCACCATGGAACGATACAGGGGTATTATAATATTCTTTATTTTATTCTCCATTCCTTTCCTTATGATTCCTAGCATTCTGTTTGCTTTCTTAGCCTTCCCTGCACACTGGGCGGAGAGTTTTAACATATGTTATCCACGATGATGCCTAAATCTTTTTCCTGGGTGGTGGTTCCTAATGTGGAACCTTGCATTGTGTAACCATAGTTTGGGTTCTTTCTTAGGTGCATAACTTTGCTCTTGTCCACATTAAATTTCATCTGCTATTTGAACATCCAGTCTTCCAATTTATCAAGGTCCTCTTGCAATTTTTCACAATCCTCTTGTATTTTAACAACTTTGAATAATTTTGTGTCATCTGCAGATTTGATCACCACACTCATTATTCCCATTTCCAGGTCATTTATAAATAGGTTATAAAGCAGCGAACCCAGCACAGATCCCTAGGGTACTCCACTATTCACCTTTCTTCACTAAGAAAATTGGCCATTTAGCCCTATCCTCTGCTTTTTATCTTTTAACCTGTTCTCCAGGAACAAGCAGGAAGTCAATCCTCACATATGGGTGACATCAGCACCGATGGAGCCCTCGTGGAAGCATCCCCCCAGCTTTCAAAGAAAGCCTTTGGGAGATGCCACCACGCATGCGTGGTACCCTTCCCGCCCAAGGGTGCTATCTTGCTCAGTGTCCTTTTTCCCGCAGAGCCCTTGAGATGTTTGTCTGGCTTGTTCCTGGCAAAAGTTGATTTTTCTCTCCAAGTTTCATACTCACCTCCGGTATTGCACCGGTATTCTTCCCGCCTACCGACCTCATTGCCTCAGCATCGAGTTCGGCCTCTTTTTATAGTTTTTCATCCTTTTTCCTGGTGTCTTCGTGCTTTTTTCTCCCACTGGCAGCCCGGAGAGTCTTCGACCTCACAGGGGTACTCATTTCCCCTATGGCTACCAGTGGCTTTAAGAAGTGTGATCGGTGCTTTAAAATCATGTCTTTGACTGACACACACGACTGCTGTCTCCGCTGCCTTGGACCAGACCACGACCCGGCAGCCTGCTGTTTCTGCAAGAGGATATCCAGTAAGGCCCTCAAGAGCCGTCATCAACAGCACGATACATTTTTCCCCAAGTCCACGGTGCCTCCAAAGGCCAGGGTCTCGTTTGAGGCCCCGACATCTCGGGCAGAACCTTCCAAGCCCGCGCCTCGTCATGGGTCCTCAGAAAGGGGGTCTCCCTCGAGGGAACCCAGGAAGAAGAAGAAACCCCAAAGGTGGTGTCCTTGGATGGTTCCGACCGGCTAGAAACTCTCTGGGCCTGGTCCCGCAGTCCGAGACGCTCGTCCGAGGCGTTGGAGAAGGAGCGGCCTGCGAAGGTCCCCCGGAAGGATCCGACCATGGACCGGCCTTGATCCCCAGACACTATCCTCATCAAGGATTCCCCTTCGGGGGAGCTGGCGTCGGGCCCGAGTCCCTCTTTGCCTGTGCCGAAGGCTGTGGAGCCTTGTGGTCTAGAGTCCAGAATGATGGCCCTGGAGCACAGTTTGTATGCGTTCGTGGACCAGCAGCGGGCGCTGTTGTCTGGCACGACCAGTTCATCCACCCCAACCACCGGGCCCTTGATGTCCAAGAAGTCCCTGGAGGCCGAGTCGATCCTCGAGGTCCTTTGGCCTCGAGTTGATCCTCGTCCGAGGTCGCGATCTGAGTCCCATTCAATGGGACCGAAGTCATCCCTTGCAAGTTTGCCGGGCACTGGCCGCAGGGCATCAGGGGCCCTGAGGTGCGCGGAGCAGCCTTCCTATGAGTCCTCGATGGACTACTCCGAGTGGGAGACAGAGAACGAGGAGTCCCCCATCGCCACCGCAACATCCCATCTGACTCTCCCATCTCGGAGCCTCGATGGCAATCCCTGCCCAAGGATATGGGCTTCCTTGATTTTGTCAAGGACATGTCTAAGGCCCTGGCGTTCCTAACCGAGTTGGAAGAGGACCCTCAGGCGGATGAGTTGGAAATCCTCCAGTACGAGGCCACTCCATGGGAATGTCTATCCCTCCCATCCTGAGGCTCTGAATGTGGGAGACACCTGCTTTGGTGCTGGTGGTGAGCAAACAGCTCGACTCGTATCGAGTCCACTGGAGCCTGGGTTTCCAAAAGTCACAGCTACCGCATAACTCCATGGTGTTGGAGTTGGCCATGCGTTGGCTGAAAAGCCAGAAGACGCACTCCTTGGTGCCCCTCGGCAGGGAGGCCTGCACCCTGGATGCCCTTGGCAGAAAGTGCTACCAGGGCTCAATGCTCATCAGCCACATACAGGCCTACCAGCTATACATGGGCATGTATCTGAGAGACCTGGAAAAGGAACTCACCGGGTTCTTAGCTGGTCTCTCCGAGGAACCCTTGTAGCATTTCAAGAACCTGGCCAAAGCTGTCCCTGAATGCTCCAAATTCATGTTTTGAGCGGCCTATGATGGGTTCGAGTTGGCGGCTCGTGTATTAGCGGTTGGCATTGGTGCACGCCGCCAAACTTGGCTACAATCGTCCAACCTCGAGCAGTGGGTTCAGGACAAATTGGTAGATACCCCCTGCCAAGGAGAGAACCTCTTTGCAAACCCATGACCGACAAGGCTGCCGAACTGGAGACCGAGTTCATGATGAGGACCAGGCTCTCCAAAAAGACCGCTGCCCCTCCCTGATGGAAGGGCTTGGGTAAAAAGTCCTTTTACCCGAGGAAGGGAGGTGCTTAGCGAAACTACCCACTTTATCAGGCCTCCCCAGCTCCCCAACAGGGTCAGCAGGTCAAGGGACATGGACATGGGCATGGCACGTACAAGCAGAAGGTTCCAAAACCTCAGGCACTGGCTCCAGCCCAGCCAGAGGGGAGATTTTGACTCCTTGAGCATAACCTATCTACCCCAAGGAGATCAGCAGCCCACAGGGGGATGTCTGGCCCTCTATGCCCAGAGGTGGGTGACCATCATCACCGATTTCTGGGCACTTCGGGTAGTCAGGGAGGGTTATCTCCTCCACCTGACTCAGACACTTCCCCCTTATTTCCCAGGAGAGCCCCTCAGGTCTCCCCTCCACCGTGACCACCTTCTGAAGGAGTTGGCAGGTCTTCTTGAGGACAAGGCAGTGGAACCGGTGCCCCACCATCTCAAGGGCAAAGGGTTCTACTCCAGGTACTTCCTCATGCCAAAAAGGATGGGAGGCCTCAGGCCCATCCTCGACCTGCACAACCTCAACAAATTCCTGGTGAGGGAGAAGTTCAAGATGCTCTCCCTTGGAACATTGCTGCCCTATATCCAGCAGGGAGATTGGCTATGCTTCTTAGACCTCAAGGAGGCTTATACCCACATCCTCATCCACCCCAACCAAAGGCAGCACCTGCGGTTTGTAGTGGGGGGCAGACATTTTCAGTACAGGGTCTTCCCTTCGGCCTAGCCTCTGCCCCTAGTTTTTTCACAAAATGCCTGGCAGTCGTGGCGCCTTCCTCCGACTCCAGGTGGTCTTCGCCTTTCCCTGCCTTGACGACTGGCTCATAAAGGGAGACACAGCCTCAGTGGTGCAGCAGGCCACTGCACGCACTATACAGGTTCTGTAGCACTTGGGGTTTGTCATAAACTACCCCAAGTCTCACCTCCTTCCGACACAGTGTCTGGAGTTCATTGGGGCAAAGATTGACATTCTCCAGTCGAAGGCTTTCTTGCTCAGGGACCGAGCCAATCGTCTTCAGACTCTGGCTCGGGACATACAGTACCATCCCTCGGTGCCCGCTCGGCTTCTCCTGCACCTCCTCGGGCACATGGCCTCCACAGTCCACGTCACCCCCGATGCTCGTCTCCACATGAGGGCTGTGCAGTGATGTCTCCGGGACCAGTGGTCTCAGGCCTCGGGCCGCCCCCGAGACAGAGTTTCTGTGACCCGCCAACTGGCGGATTCTCTGGTCTGGTGGCAGTCTCCCCAGCATCTCGAGGCGGACATGCCTTTTCAGGCCCACACATGCCTCCCTGCTCGGCTGGGGAGCCCACTGCGGAGATCTCCGCACTCAGAGAGCAGCTGGTCACCAGACATGAGCACCCAGCATGTCAACCTCCTGGAGCTCCGAGCCATACACTTAGCCCTGAGATTTTTCTGTCATCACCTGCGTCACCAGCCAGTGCTGGTCCAGACAGACAACCAGGTAGCGATGTTCTATGTGAACAAACATGGGGGCACAGAATCTCGTACCCTTTGTCAGGAGGCACTGGTCCTCTGCTCATATGCAATCCAACAGGGTATCCTCCTGCGGGCTGTGTACCTGCCAGGCCAGGACAACCTCCTGGCCGACAGGCTCAGCAGAGTTCTCCAGCCACACGAGTGGCAGCTGGACCCCAGGGTGGCCAGCCGGCTTTTCCAGCTCTGGGGGGAACCAATGATGGACCTGTTTGCCAGCCCAGACAACTTTCAGTTGCCCCGCTTCTGCTCCCCGGCAGGTCCCCACCCCTCCAGGGTGGAAGCGGACGAGTTTCTGGTCTCATGGTCGGAGGGCCTCATGTACACCTTCCCTCCTACACCACTGATCACCAAGACCTTGTTCAGGATCTTCAGCGACAGGGCCTCGCTCATCCTGATAGCTTATCGGTGGCCCAGGCTTTTCATCTCCTATGACCCCAGTAGGCTTGGGGAGGCGGTGACCAAGCGTACGCTGTCCACTTGGGTAGTGGATTGTATCGCCCTCGCTTATGAGCAGGCGAGGCTCCTGCTGGATGGCCTCATCATGGCGCACCATGTCAGGGCCATGGTGGCCTCGGTGGCAAATTTGCACTCTGTCATGATGGTGGACATCTGCGAGGCCACCACCTGGTCTTCAGTCCATACCTTCACAGCCCATTCCTGCCTGGAAAGAGAGTCCCGACGGGACAGTGCCTTTGGCCAGGCTGTGCTCCGTAGCCTTTTCGGGGTTTAGGCAACTCCTACCCTCCGACCCTTCTGTGTTCAAGCTACCGGAGTATTGGTTTCATCAGACACAGGGGTCCTAATGTGGTCTGTGGGCACAGACTCAATTGCTGCTGCTTGTGGCTCCCCAAGAGGGAGCCCCTATTTTTGGCATGGCCGAGCTGGTATCTGAGTTCCTGACCAGGACCAGGCTCTCCAGAAAGACTGCCGACCCTTCTTACAGAAGGCTTCGGGGAAAAAGCCCCTTTACCTGAAGAAGAGGAAGTGTTATGGAAACTACCCCCAGTATCTTGCCTTCCCAGCTCCCCAACAGGTCCAGAAGGCCAAAGGACACTGGCATGGCCCACGTAAGCCTAAGGCCTGCAAGCCCCAGGCAGCACCACAGCCGCAACCTGGAGGGGGCTTTTGACTCCTTGGGCATAGCCTCTGCTCCCCTGAGAGATCTATCCTTGCAACACATGTGTGTGGGGGGGGGCATCTGGTGTTCTGTGCCAACCGGTGGTCCAGCTTTCAGTAGCCTGTACCTGAGGAGTCCCATATGAGGACTGACTTCCTGCTTGTTCCCGGAGAAAGCATAGTTACTCAACTGTAACAGGTGTTCTCCGGGGACAGCAGGAATCAGTCCTCACAACCCTCCCTTCTCCCCTTGGAGTTGCTCCTTTACTATCTTTTATTTTTGCCGTCTTTTAGCTATATTATCTGACTGAGCAAGATGGCACCCTTGGGCGGGAAGGGCACCACACATGACCATCTTTGAAAGCTGGGGGGAAGCTTCTGCGAGGGCTCCATCGGTGCCGACATCACCCATGTGAGGACTGATTTCTGCTGTCCCCGGAGAACACCTGTTACAGGTGAGTAACTACACTTTCTTGATCCACAATACTACGCTGCCTCCAATCCCATGACTTTTAAATTTTGCCAAGAGTCTCTCATGAGGGACCTTGTCAAGGGCTTTCTGAAAATCCAGATACATTATCTCAACTGGCTCACCTTTGTCCACCTGTTTATTCACACTTCAAACAAATATAACAGATTAGTAAGCCAAGACTTTCCTTTGCTAAAACCATGTTGGCTTTCTCCCATTAAACCGTGACTATCTACATGTTCAGTAATTTTGTTCTTTATAATGGTTTCTACCATTTTTCCCAGTACTGATGTCAGGCTCACTGGTCTGTAGTTTCCCAGATCACCCCTGGAACCCTTTTTAAAAATTGGTGTTATATTGGCCAGTCTCCAATCTTCAGGTATTACACATGATTTTAATGATAGTTCACAGATTATTAATAGTACTATAGGCAAGATACTGGGGGTAGTTTCCATAACACTTCCTCTTCTTCAGGTAAAGGGGCTTTTTCCCCGAAGCCTTCTGTAAGAAGGGTCGGCAGTCTTTCTGGAGAGCCTGGTCCTGGTCAGGACTAATTACTAATAGTACTATTAGTAATTAGTAGTCTGTGAACACATCTTTCAACACCCTTGGATGTATACCATTCGGTCCAGGTGATTTGCTACTCTTCAGTTTATCATATAGTTATAATACATCTTCCCAGTTTATTGATTATTTCTTTCAATTCTTCCAATACATCACCTTTAAATACCATATCAGGCATGGGTAACTTCCCTACATCTTCAGTAAAGACTAAAGTAAAGAATTCATTCAGTCTCTCCGCTATGGCCCTGTCCTCCCTTAATGCCCCTTTTATCCCTCTATCATCCAATAGTCCAACTGACTCTCTCACAAGTTTTTTGCTACGAATGTACTTGGCAAAGTTTTTATTGTGCATTTTTGCTTCCACAGTAAGTTTTTTCTCAAAGTTTCTCTTTGCTTGCCTTATCAATGCCTTGCATCTAATTTGCCAGTGCTTATGTTGTCATTTGGCCCCTTTTTCCATTTCCTGAAAGATGCTTTGTTGGCATTCTGACCCAATACCTCAACACCTTTTTACCCATACTTGGAAGTTGGCATGTATGCTTGACAGGGTGGGCTCCAGAATTGGTTCAAGATGTTGGTGCCCTAGGCAAGCCTTACATCTCCTCCCCCCCGGCAGAATCTATTGTTTAGCTTTGAATGCCCTGCTTTTGGCCACCCACTAGAGGCTGCAGCCCTTGGTGGTCACCTAGTTTGCCTAGTGGTTGGGCCAATCCCGATTCTTGATGTGTGTAATCAGCCACGAATTCTGTGAATCATTTTCCATATGTAAAACATGATTTACACCTCCCATTGCTACCTATATGGCCCAAAAGTTCCATGTAAGTGCCAGCAGTCTTTTCAAAAAGGCACTTACGTGGTCAGCCCCCACTGCTTCCTGCATATGATGCCTTATAAAAAGTCATGTACAGTTTTTGCATTCTGCTTTTTAAAAATAAAAATCAGACTGCATGGAGGTAAGGGTTGGTTTCACTGATCTACACAAAAGACTCTACACTTTCAGCGTGACAGAATAATTGTGATGTATTCAACCTTGTTGGCATTATCGGTGTTTGAGCGATTCATCTGTACTCTTATTGCATTTGTGAGCCAGTTGGCCTCCTTTGAGGAAAATGGCACATGAAAAATATGAAATAATAAATACATTTTAATAAATGTAAGCATTATAGAAATATTCAAAAAAGAATAAGTAATCAAAACATCTCGATTGCATATGTTTTCACACCAACAGCAAACCTGACTTAGATCCATTTCCAAAACTAACCATAGTGAGGTTCATAATAAGTTGACTAGAGCCCCCCCTACATTTGGTCACAATAGCTGAGCTGATCCAATTGCTCTTTAATGAATAATCAAGTTGTTTCTATTGTATGAACTGAATTTGAAGTAAAGGTCTAAACATGCTGAACCCAGATATGCTGAAAGAATTCAAACTGCCAGGTCCATCATTGAAAAGTGGAAACAGTTTGACCTCATCAAGACACTGCTTTGATCAGTCCACCGCTCCTATGTCTGTAGTCTGTTAGCGAGTGGCTGAGATGGGGTTAAATGTTAACTGCTGATCCTTTTCAACGTTACTCTAAGGGAGAGTGGCAAGAAGGCAGCTGCTTCTGTAGAAAAGCCGTATGCCCTGCCGCATTTTGCAATGAAACACTTAGGGGACACTGCACACGTTTATGTATTTATTTAGCTGAACTTTTATACTGCTTTTCACTGGGTCAAAGCGACATACATTTAACTGAGATATAGATCTAGGTTTACATAGAACAGGAACTATTTACATTAACTTGATGGCATGCATGGGAAACTAGAACTGTTTACTATTTACATACGTGGAAGAAGGTCTGATGAGATCAAAGTGGAACTTCTTGGTCTCAAAGTCAAGTGATGTGTCTGACATAAGCACAGCACATCGCCCTGCTAGCGCCTGCCTACGGTAAAGCCTGGTGGTGGTGGCTGCGGCATTATGCTGTGGGATGCTTTGCAGCAGTGGGGACAGAGAGGCTTGCGAAGACAGAGGAAACTAGGAATGGTACAAAACAGAGGCAGATCCTGGAGATGATATGGCAAATCCTGCTTCAATCTGTCACAGACCTGGGAATGGGGAGAGGTTTCACCTTTCGGCAGGATGATGATCCCAAGCAATGTTCCCTCTAAGCTGCGCTGGGTCCGCCGCCAACATTTCTGACGGCAAGAGGGGGGGGGGGAGCAGTGCGATCGATAGCTCCACCCCTCCCCCCACTGGCGGGAATGCTGACGTAGGACCCGGCGCAGATGAAAGGGAACATTTCAACACACGCCGCAGCACCCTCACAATGTTCCCTTTCATCTGCGTCAGGTCCTCCGCCAGCATTCCCGCTGGTGGGGGGAGGGGAGGACCGATCTATCGCACTGCAGCCCCCCCCCCCCCCACTGGCAGGAATGTTGGCAGCGGACCCAGCGCAGCTTAGAAGGAACTTTGATCCCAAGCACAAAGCGAAAGCAACAATGAGGTGACTCGGCAAGACCATGAATATCCTTCATTGGCCCAGTCAAAGATCAGATCTGAATCCAATAAATATCTGTGGCAAGACCTAAAGATTGCAGTCCACAGGCAATGCCAACCATCTGACAAGAACTGGGGGTTATTATGCCAAGAAGAAAGGGCAAAAACAGCACCATCCCACTACTCAAAATTGGTAGACACTTTCCCTAAATCGTTCATGGCTGTTATTCCTGCAAAGGAACTTCCACCAAGTACTGAATCAAGGGCTATAGGGCCCGATATCCAACCCACGGCGGTCAGCGCCTGTAAAGAACCTGGCTATTCAGTGTCATGCCAGATATCCAGTTTCACCATGACCTCCCCTTCTATCCAATCAATGGCGACGTAAACCATATAAAGTTAGAATAACCATTGTCCTGTCCTAATGCTATGTGGTTAACTAGCTGAAAATTGCTGCTAACCAGATAGGTGCCAGGTCTACTCTAGCCCTGCCCACTGTCCGCCCTGATACCATCCACATTGTGCCATGGTGGCCCATGGGGATAGTCGTTGGCACTCCCAGGTTACCGCTGCTGAACGTCAGAGCTCAGCGAAGTTTGTGGGTAGAAGGTTCTGCTAACCGCATAGGCCCTTCCACATACTGGGTCCATAAAGCTATAGGCATTGAAGACTTTTTGGTTTCGGAATTCTTAACTAATTTTTGAACCTTTCTATAATTGTTCTTTCATGTTGAAAGTGTAGAGTATTTGGTATAAAATCAGTGTGAGAAACTCCTATTTTTCTGCTTTTTAAATTGTGGCTGATATTAGGCGCTTTTAAAGCCTCTCGCCACCGTTGCTTTATGTAAACTGGATATTTGGCTCTGGAACGTGTCCAACATCTGGTACTGAATGTCTGATTTTGCAGATCAGCACCATTGCAGTCCAGTTGGCTGCTAACTGGATAATGGTAACTGGTTAAAGTTAGGACAGCCGTTGACCTGTCCACTTAGCAGCTGAATATTGCCGCTGACCACTCCAAGTCCACCTCCAGAACACCCAGGGTTTTAACCGGCCATTTTTATGTAGCCCATGGCAGTACTCAGTGGCCCTGTCCAGACAGTTCCGTTGAACGGGATTGCCACGTTTTAGCTGGTTAGCGGGACTACTGACTGGCTGAATATGCCCCCTCTGTTTTTAAGCAGAAGAGTATGAAAATATACAAGGATATGAAGACGTTTGCAAGGCAGGTGCCTTTGAGTATCAGGCCGTTGTATTTTTACTTTTGTGCACATCTTAGGAATTGAAAGGGTGGGCTGAACAATAGAAAGAGAAGAAAAATGGAGGGGTTCTGATGGCGTGCTCTGAAAGGAAATGGTGAATTTTGGTGATGTTAGACAGAAATCTGAACTCTAATAGCATCTCAATGTGTATTACTCTGTAGCGGGTGAGTGCTTTCTTCTCAGATTGATAATCCTTTTATTCAGCCGCCTCAATGTACAACACCTCTTGCAGCTGGACCTGATGCTGGTGAAATGCTCTCATGAGTTGGAAATTTGAGGGGTTCCTCTTTCCTTTATTGGCATTGAGCTGCCTGTCAGTAGCACTGAGCTGAGATCCAAGGAGCCTTCTTTGAATGCTTGTCTTAGGATGTAGGCTCTGTCCATGTGTTCTTACTCTGTGCCAAAGAACCCGTGCAGTGACTCCACAGTTTTAGACTGGACAGACGCCTTGCGAGTATGAGAAAGCCGTCGTAATTCCAAGTATCATTTTTTGCAGGCTCTCATTCCCATGGTTATAAGGACCCCATGATTTTGGTTGGCCCGGAGAACTTGACTCGGACTGTCCACCAGACGGCTGTCCTAGAATGCGTGGCAACTGGCAACCCCAGGCCCATAGTGTCCTGGAGCCGACTGGGTGAGTACATGCAGGGCATCTCAGAGCTGTGCTCTCAAGATCTGCAGGGTGAAAAGCTTACAGCACAGTCAGCCAAAATATATCTGTGCTGAAAAGCTTTATCAGAGGTGTACAGTATGATTACATAGTCTTTGCAAGGTACAGATACGACGTTCCTTAAAAGTCACTATTTCCCCAGTAAGGTGGGAGCAATGAGCAGCTGAGAACTTGCTCCCTCTTTAATAATCTTCTGAGTGTGTCAACAAAAATAGTGTAATTAAAATGTAAAATAAAGCCCTGTCTAAGGGACATTTCTTCTAAACAAGGGCAATTTGGCTCAATTCCTCCAGATGAAACGAAGTGTGTGGGAAAAAAGCCCGACTTCCATTCTGAACGTAAGACTTAATGCTGATGAAATAGCCTCCTAAACGTTTACCCTACAAGCAACCAGTGCAAGCACAAAGGGCTTGTTTTCTTTTAAAGCGAGAGCGCTGGGGAGTGGTGGAGGAGAGGGTAGGGATAGACGAGGGCCTTGGAAGGAGGGGGCCTTGTGAGTCCCCCTCCACACAAAGACTTGATCAAATACAAAACATAAAGAGTTGATGCCAAACCTTTCCCAGGAGCCTGGTGCATGGCAGCATTTTCCAGCCTCTGAAACCCAACGCAGCAATGTAGCCATTTGCTTAATGCCGGGGTGAAACCTTAAGCCATTAACGGCGCCTTAAAAAGATACAGTGTTTCAGTGGTTTCTGTGTTCCCACTCAAACACAAGCGGGCATGGCCACATCCGATAAAGAGCATTGCTGATGAATACCTATGTTCGACGGGCTCCTCACCCACCATTCTTCTGCTGACAGGCAGCTGACTGGCCCCCTTCACGGAAGGTACTGAAACAGAATAATGCGCTGTTTGCAGGGAGCGAAGAAAGCAAAGCCCAGGCCGCGATGAAAAGGAAAAGAGAGGCTGGTGATTAGCTGATAGCAGCCTCCGAAAAGGAATCCCACAGTGGGAAGGAAATTGCGGCCGAGGGTGACCATTCAAGACAAAAACCCCGAGGGCTATAGTTTGGCGAGCCAATTAATTGGGAACTTATTGGACACAGAAGCCGCTAGCCGAGGGGCTGACTGGCTGCCGGGAGCCCCTTTTCTGGAAAGTGTTTGGGAATAATGGAGTACATTTCACCACTTCAGATGCTGAATGGGAAAGAGTTGCAGTGTAGCCTAAATATGGTAATAGGTGGGAAAGCTGGAGACATGGACCAATGTTTCTGAGAGGGCAGAAGAGGAAAAGAGTCAGCACAAAAGGGGCAAATTAAGAACACTAACAGTTGCTATTTTCTCCTTTGAGATTTTTAATGAAGGGACTGCCTGCGCTGCTCCATATTTATCTGGCCGGGTGTGCTTTCGGGAAGGCCTGTAATTGGTACCAGCGTGCCTGCTGCGTCTGAAAGGGACCCTCAGCCTCTAGGGTCTGCCCGAGCCACCCTGGGAATAGGGAGTCCTGTTTGCGAAGCTGGGACGGGTGATGGATGGAGCTGGGAGAAAAGGAGCACCAGGGCCTCATTTCAAAGCAATTCTCAGGTCTTAGGGGCTTATTCAAAACTCCCATGTGTAAAATTCAGCATTTACACATCAAAATGGCATCCATGTGGAAAAGGTGATTTTAAAGAGGGCTCCGCTTACATGTGGATGTCCTTACTACGTAGACATGTTGGGGGTGTAATCAGGAGATCAGAAACGTACCCATGTGTTCTCCATTTCATATGTGGAAGGCATGTGTACGACCACAGTTGTGCACATTGGGATTTACAGCCGCTCCCTGGCACATATAGGTTTTGAAAACTGCTCATTTCAACCAACCCTTTACAGGAAGGTTGTCCCCCTTGTTTATTTTCCCTCCAGAGTGAAGTGAGATAAAGATAGCGGCCTCTGTAGTTAACTGGCAGCATTTATATGTGCCGGTTTGCAAGTGCCGGCATTTACAGGGTGACGGTGCTCAGTTGCCTCACTGGTAATGTGCCACGTCTAGGTTTGGAATAATGCTTCCTCCAGCTCCACCTCTCAGCATGAACACGTGCAGTCTCCTGCACATCCTCAGCCCCCACGTAGTGTCTAAAATGTGCCTTCACATTTTGGGCTGAAAATTCATCTACATTTTGCTGCCTAGATTTAGAACTTAAGTCAGTTGCCTATTGCTGAAAATTAGTGCTAAGTTCCTAATTTTTGCCCCGCCCTAACACCACAAAGCCCCCACTTTTTAGGCTCCTAAAAATAGATTCTCAGTCCTAGTCAGTCTTCATAAGGGTCCAAGGCTGGTGCTACCATTAGGTGAACTAAATGGTTGCTTAGAGCACTGAACCTCCAGGGGCACCCATTGCCCCCACTGCCCACCCCTCTCTGGTCCCAAAACTGCAACACAGCACTTACCCACCATCTCCAGGCCTATGTCACAGTTCTTCAACAGGAAGTTGTGTCGGAAGGGGCAGAAGTAGCAGATTCGGCAAGAGAGAAACCCTGATGTGGCCCTGGAGATGGTGGGTAAGTGCTGTGTCACAGTTTTGGGGCCATTGCCGCCGCTGCTGCTGTCAGCCCCACAGAGGAGATTGCAGGTGGGCAGCGGGGGGGGGGGGGGGGGTGCGGCGCAGGATGGAGGGCCCGCCTAACCCCAAAACCCTTAAAAGGCAGTGAACAAGCATCTTACCAGGAGGAATGAATGAATAATTATAACTAGTATTTTTAAACCACTTTTCCAAAAGATGCTCCCCAGGGAATTATGTGCCAAAATTTCAAGATTATGCATTGAAAAAAACAGAACTATGCAAAAGTAAATTTTTCTTACACAAATAAATTCTGTAACATTATGGAACTTGCTTACAGATTAATGCAGGCGCTAAGGTGCGTGAAACCACATTAAGAGCCACGTTGCTGATTGCCATGCCCACTCCCCCATTCCCCACCCCATCCCAACTTGCAGTGGCCACTTAACGCATGTTTTAGCATGTGGTGGTAGACACGACTACCAATTGCCACACACTAAAACACGTTAAACGGATAATGGACTTTAGTAAAATTGTGCAACTGCATGCATAGTGCCTTGAGTAGGGAAGCGGATGTGTTGTGTTTGAGAGTGAGCGACTGTGTGTGTAGTGCCTTGATTGTGGAAGCATGTTTGACGTGTTTGTGAATGTGTGACTGCATGTGTAGTGTCTTGTGCGGAAGCAGGTGTGGTGTGTTTGTGAGTGTGTGACTGCATGTGTAGTGTCTTGAGTGGGGAAGCGGGTGTGGTGTGTTTGTGAGTGTGTGACTGCATGTGTAATGCCTTGAATGGGGACATGGGTGTGGTGTGTTTGTGAGTGAGCAACTGTGTGTGTAGTGCCTTGAATGTGGAAGCGGGTTCGGTGTCTTTCTGAATGTGCAATTGCGTGTGTAGTGTCTTGAGGGGGGAAGCTGGTGTGGTGTATTTTTGAGTGTATGACTACATGTGTAGTGCCTTGAGTGGGGAGGCGGGTGTGGTGTGTTTGTGAGTGAGCGACTGTGTGTAGTGCCTTGAATGTGGAAGCAGGTTTGGCGTGTTTGTGAATGTGAGAGTGCGTGTATAGTGTCTTGAGTAGGGAAGAGGGTGTGCTGTGTTTTTGAGTGTGTGACTGCGTGTGTAGTGCCTTGAGTGGGGAAGTGGGTGTGGTGTGTTTGTGAGTGTCAGACTGCATCTTTAGTGTCTTGAGTGGGGAAGCGGATGTGGTGTGTTTGTGAGTGTGTGACTGCATGTTTAGTATCTTGAGTGGGGAAGTGGATGTGGTGTGTTTCTGAGTGTGCGACTGCATGTGTAATGCCTTGAATGGGGAAGCGTGTTTGGCGTGTTTGTGGGTGAGGGACTGCGTGTGTAGTGCCTTGAGTGGGGAAGCGGGTGTGGTGTGTTTGTGAGTGTGTGACTGTGTGTGTAGTGTCTTGAGTGGAAAGCGGGCGTGGTGTGTTAGTGAGTGTGCGACTGCGTGTGTAGTGCCTTCAGTGGGGAAGCAGGTTTGGCGTGTTTGTGAGTGTGCGACTGCGTGTGTAGTGCCTTGAATGGGGAAGCGGGTGTGTTGTCTTTGTGAGTGTGTGACTGCGTGTGTAGTGGCTTGAGTGGGGAAGCGGGTGTGAAGTGGTTGTGAGTGTTGACTGCGTGTGTAGTGTCTTGAGTGGGGAAGCGGGTGTGTTGTGTTTGTGAGTGTGTGACTGCGTTTGTAGTGTCTTGAGTGGGGAAGTGGGTGTGTTGTGTTTGTGAGTGTGTGACTGCATGCGTAGTGCCTTGAATGGGGAAGCGGGTGTGGCATGTTTGTGAGTGTGTGACTGTGTGTGTAGTGTCTTGAATGAGGAAGCGGGTGTGGTGTGTTTGTGAGTGTGCGACTGTGTGTGTAGTGCCTTGAATGGGGAAGCGGGTGTGTTGTGTTTGTGAGTGTGTGACTGCATGCGTAGTCCTTGAATGGGGAAGCGGGTGTGGCATGTTTGTGAGTTTGCGACTGTGTGTGTAGTGCCTTGAATGGGGAAGTGGGTGTGTTGTGTTTGTGAGTGTGTGACTGCGTGCGTAGTGCCTTGAATGGGGAAGCGGGTGTGGCATGTTTGTGAGTGTGCCACTGTGTGTGTAGTGCCTTGAATAGGGAAGCGGGTGTGGTGTGTTTGTGAGTGTGCGACTGTGTGTGTAGTGTCTTGAATGAGGAAGCGGGTGTGGTGTGTTTGTGAGTGTGCGACTGTGTGTGTAGTGCCTTGAATGGGGAAGCGGGTGTGTTGTGTTTGTGAGTGTGTGACTGCATGCGTAGTCCTTGAATGGGGAAGCGGGTGTGGCATGTTTGTGAGTTTGTGACTGTGTGTGTAGTGCCTTGAATGGGGAAGTGGGTGTATTGTGTTTGTGAGTGTGTGACTGCGTGCGTAGTGCCTTGAATGGGGAAGCGGGTGTGGCATGTTTGTGAGTGTGCCACTGTGTGTGTAGTGCCTTGAATGGGGAAGTGGGTGTGGTGTGTTTGTGAGTGTGCGACTGTGTGTGTAGTGTCTTGAATGAGGAAGCGGGTGTGGTGTGTTTGTGAGTGTGCGACTGTGTGTGTAGTGCCTTGAATGGGGAAGCGGGTGTGTTGTGTTTGTGAGTGTGTGACTGCATGGGTATTGCCTTGAATGGGGAAGCGGGTGTGGCGTGTTTGTGAGTGTGCGACTGTGTGTGTAGTGCCTTGAATGGGGAAGCGGGTGTGTTGTGTTTGTGAGTGTATGACTGCATGGGTATTGCCTTGAATGGGGAAGCGGGTGTGGCGTGTTTGTGAGTGTGCGACTGTGTGTGTAGTGCCTTGAATGGGGAAGCGGGTGTGGCGTGTTTGTGAGTGTGCGACTGTGTGTGTAGTGCCTTGAATGGGGAAGCGGGTGTGTTGTGTTTGTGAGTGTGTGACTGCATGGGTATTGCCTTGAATGGGGAAGCGGGTGTGGCGTGTTTGTGAATGTGCGACTGTGTGTGTAGTGCCTTTAATGGGGAAGCGGGTGTGGCGTGTTTGTGAGTGTGCGACTGTGTGTGTAGTGCCTTGAATGGGGAAGCGGGTGTGGCGTGTTTGTGAGTGTGCGACTGTGTGTGTAGTGCCTTGAATGGGGAAGCGGGTGTGGCGTGTTTGTGAATGTGCAACTGTGTGTGTAGTGCCTTGAATGGGGAAGCGGGTGTGGCGTGTTTGTGAGTGTGCGACTGTGTGTGTAGTGCCTTGAATGGGGAAGCGGGTGTGGCGTGTTTGTGAGTGTGCGACTGTGGGTGTAGTGCCTTGAATGGGGAAGTGGGTGTGGCGTATTTGTGAACGTGTGACTGTGTGAGTTGTGCACCGAGAGACTTGTAGATGTGATGTATATGTGCATGAAATGAGTGATGAGCCCTGTTTTGAAGGGGTAAGCAAATGGGTTCAATAAGTCTGAGTAACGTAGTATATGATAGCAGATGAAGACCAGTACGGTCCATCTAGTCTGCCCAGTAAGGTGGCTAGAGTGGTTGTAACTGCAGCTCCGTGTAAGTCACCCCCCTCTAAGCCTGTGTTTAGGGTTGTCCTTGCCTCTCTGTGCAGGTCAGCTCTCTCTATTTATTTAAGTATAAAAGATATTTAAGTTTGTTTTCATTTCGTTCTCTTGCTATAAAGGGATCCATTGTGTCTGTCCCATGCCATGTTTTTGCCCTACCACCTCTGTCGGGAGAGTATTCCATGCACCCATCACCCTTTCAGTGAAAAAGTATTTGCGGATGTTGCCTCAGAATTTACCGCCTTGCATTTTCATTGTATGCCCTCTAGTTTTACAGCTTCTCCTTCTTTGAAAAAGGCGTGTTTATTCATTAATACCATTTAAGTATTTAAAAGTCGGTATCATATCTCCCCCTGTTCTTCCTCTCCTCCATTTTATAGATATTTAGGTCTTCTGGTGCAGGCTCCAAATCATTTTGGTCACTTTCCTCTGAACCATTTCAAGTCTTTTATATCCTTTGTGAGATATGGTCTCCAAAACTAATTACAATACTCCAAGTGAGGCCTCACCAGCGACTTGTACAGGGGCATTAATACTTCCTTCTTTCTGCTGGTTATTTGTCTCTGTATGCAACCCAGCATCCTTCTGGCTTTGTCTACCGCCTTGTCACACTGTTTTGCCAGCTTGAGATCCTCAGACACTATCACTCCAAGGTCCTTCTCCTGATCCGTGCACACAAACCTCTCTCCTCCTATCACATACATTTCCCTTGGATTTCTGCATCCCAAGTGCATGACTTTATACTTCTTTTGCATTATATCTTACCTGCCTAGCATTAGACCATTTTTCCAGTGTTTTTTAGATCTTTCCTCATGTTATCCACTCCCTCAGAAGTGTCCACTGTGTTGCAAATTTTTGTGTCATCTGCAAAAAGGCAGACTTTTCCATTCAGTCCTTCCACAATATCACTCACAAAGACGTTGAACAGTATCGGTCCAAGGACCAATCCCTGAGGCAAGCTACTACACATCTTCCTTTCTTCTCGGTGAGTTATGTTTACCGCCACCTTCTGTCATCTGTCAGTCAACCAATTTTTGATCCAGTTCAGCACCTTGGGACCCATCCCCAAACTACTGAGTTTATTGATAAGCCTCCGTTGAGGAACAGTATCATAGGCTTTGCTGAAATCTAGGTAGATCACATCCATCGCATGCCCTTGATCTAGTTCTCTGGCCACCCAGTCAAAGAACTCAGTCAAATTTGTTTGTTATGATCTTCCCCTAGTAAAACCATGTTGCCTCGGATCATGCAGTCCATTGGTTTCCAGTGGGTGGGTGGGTTACCGTAGGGGAGTTTGTGTGCTTGTGCATGGCTGATTGGGAGTGGGTGGCATGCATGGGTGGAGGGCGTCTTACAAGTGTGTTTAGTTCTGCATGGGCACCGTTGAAAGTTTGGAAATGAGACAGTGTGGGTGGTGTGCTCTTGTGACAGTGGCATGATTTGGCTGTGTGTGTTTTGTGTGACTGTCCTCTATACTCATCCCCTTGCCCCATCTCCTCCAGCTTATCTCCTCTTGCATACGTTTACGTTTATTAAACTTGATATACAGCAAGTCATATAGGGCACGATTTCCGAAGGCATTTACATGGGAAGTACCTTTGAAAATTCCCTGGTTTGTCCCTTATGCGTCCTGTTGCTATGCGGTTGGCATCAAGGCGTGTGGGGGGCGTTCCAGGGCATGTCAGGGGCGGGCCATGGCGCTACCTGGTTAGCGCTTTGCGCCTTAAAGATAAGGCGATGGGGGGTAACTGTGTGGCATCGAAAATCGATGCTGCACAGGTAGCTCCTGTGGCCTCCTAACTGTGTGGCGATACCCGGGACCGCACATGACCCTGGCATGGAAAATCTGAGTTAGGCAGGAGTGGCGGACTATGCGCTGATATGGCACATAGCACCGCCCAGATCAAAATTAAGCCCCTAATATCTAAGCGGTTTACACTTGTAATTAATGCATTAATGTTAGAAAATAGAAAAGAAATACAATGAACGCCCTCCCTCTCTCCCTGTTGTCCCCAGCTCGTCTCTCCCCCACACGTTTCCCTTACCGCCGTCTCCTCCAGCTCCCCTTAGACTCTTTTTGTCCCCAGTTCCCTGTTTCTCTCAGCTCATTCCTTCTCCCACGCACGCTGTTATCCAGTACAACGACCCCCATGTTTCCTAAGTCCGAAGGCCCCTCTTTCCTCCAAGTCTCTTCCGCCGCCTCCCTCCCCCTCTCCAGCGCACCTCCTGGCATTGCATGTCATTGCTGGGTGCGGCTCTCTGGCTCTCTGCGGTTCAGGAGCAGCTGATTCTATGGCTTTCCTGCGCCACAGGGCCCCAGCAGTGCGATCAGCGTGGTGCTCAAACCCTGGCACAGGACCTCTGCACCACACGGCAAGAGCTGCACAACGCAGGAAGGTCGCAGAACTAGCTGCACGTCAGCCATCAGTTTCACCTTCTACTGGCTTGAAGGAATTTATGCAGAATTAGGTGATTAGGCATATACTCATTAATTATGTGGAAAATTATGGGCACTCTTAATCACATCGTTCCCTGAGGTGTAAGAAGAGCTTCCAGCGTAAAAGGATGACTGAGATAACAGGAGAGAAACGGACTTATTTATGAGTGTTGGTGGGAAAAGTGCGATTTGAACTGTCCTATAATACTCCGATTTTGCCCCCTCCCCACAGCACATGCCCCAGGCACATTCTTTTGCCCTACTGCCTCCCCTCCCCCCATAATTATCTGACATAAAAGAAGGAGGAGAACAGCTGTGCCCCAGACCAGGTCATTCTTCTCCTCTGTCACTAGAGCTGCTTATTACAGAAGAGAGAATGTTCTGAGAAATTTGATGATGTCATTTTATATAACTCACATATGAGGGATTCACTGAAGGGCTTGAGGAACTCTGAGAGAAGGGTTCCCCACAGCCAGTCAGGCATGAGCTCATTTTGCAAACAGTGAAGACCCAGCGTATTCCAGTCTCTCATACCTATTCCTTGCGGATATTCTGTGAGGGGTCATGTGGACAGGGTTAGGGATCGAAGAGCACAGTACCCCAGATTCTGCTGGTAGCTGGGTCATAGGGAAGACCCCGTATACAGTACTCCACATACCCTGGCTTAGGAGTGAGCTTTGTGACTGTCTGAGTACGCGCAAGGAGAAATTGCTCCTTGGAAAACCCAACTGACCAGTTTGATCTGCTTGCAGATTGAGCCCTGATGGCTAACTTTAAAGAACAAAATTAAGGACAGGAATTTCAGTTGCAGAGATAAAACAGGCCTGTGGCGGGAGAAGTACCTGGGCGTGGGCAAGCCCTTAGTGTGATGCTTCTGTGTTACCGCTCTGGGATTTCCAGTGCTGACAACCTTAGTTTACTGATTAAAATCCCATTTTTACACACGCTAATTCGCAATGAGCGCATGGGATGTGTTTTTACTTAAATGTCCACTGAGGGTTAATGTTCTGGAATAAAGATTTTCCTTGTGTGTGAAATTATTGCGACCTGGCATTTCTGTGGTGACCCAAAGTGTGACGGGATGATCGCTGGATCTTTGTTCTTTGCTCAGATGGCCGCCCCATTGGTGTGGAGGGAATCCAAGTGCTTGGAACTGGAAACCTTATGATTTCGGACCTCACTGTGCAGCATTCAGGAGTCTATGTTTGTGCTGCCAACAAGCCTGGCACTAGAGTGAGGAGGACAGCTCAGGGGAGACTCGTGGTCCAAGGTAGGTCCGGTCTGCTTTTCTTCAATCACCCGTGTACCCGAGGGCACTGTGGGTATCAGATTGATGGGTTAGCCAATTGCCCGAAACGGCTGCTGGATTCCACCACAGGGTGAAGGGCCGTGATTTTGAATCTAAGGTATAGACAGTGCACAAATCATAAATAAGTATTCCTAATTCAATAACCTTGAAAATACAAATATGAAAAGTAAAAGTAAATCTTTCGCTTGCCTTGCGCTTGCAGTGGTGCAGACTGAGTATGCTAGCCCAACATGTCTTAGGAAATCACGTTAGGAAAATATTCTTTTTCATTTAACGCCTGCATGTCCAATACCAGTTCCAGGCAAGTTACATTCAGGTACAGAAGGTATTTCCCTGAGACATCGCAGGGTTAAGCAATTTGCCCAAGGCCACAAGGACGGGATTTGAACCCATCTTCCCAGTCCACTGCTGTAATCACTAAGTTACTCCTAGAAGTTAGAATAGGAAAATGAGGGTTGCAGGACTGTCACTTGTGCGGGGAAATACACTCTCTCAAGTAGCTCGGAGGGATGCTAAAAATCCCCAAAGTTAGGTAGAATCAGATATTTTATTTATTTATTTAATAGCATCCCTCTCCTCTTGCTAAATTTTCTAAACTTATTTGCTTCTGTTAAGGCCTTAGACTTACATTTCCAGGCACTCAGCACAGGATTTACCCTTTAGTGATCCCTAGGCACATCGAGCCCAAACTCGCACAGATAGTGCCGCATGTGGTTCTGACTGCAGAGGAAGCCGGCAGGAAAGGAGGAGCCGTTAAGACGTGCCACTCACTGCCTCCTCTTGCCAGCTGGAGGACAGCGTGTGGGGTGGAGGGACAACACGAGTGGGTCTGGTCTACCCCCCCCCCCCCCATTCTTTATGTTAGCAAGTGACCTACCAGGACAAAAGTCTGCCTTAAGAGCCTTTGAATTACATGTCTGAGAGGCCCCCCCCCCTCCCAAACATTATGGCGTTGACGCATGCTTTGGTTGCCCGGCCTGAAATGGGGATCCGTGTCCTTGTTGCTTTCAACCTAGTCTTTCCTCCCCTTTGTGATTCTGTCACCTGTATGTGCGTGCCTGTTTTCTGCATAAAATATCTGGAAATCTGTTTATTGGTGTAAGGGAAGGGCACTTTTCAAAATCAATGACCTGGGTGAATTGGTCTCTCTGAAAATAGCTCTCCTCTGTTCGACTGAAAGTGTGTACAAGCTTCCACGACCTGTGTACTTTAACCAGCCTAAAAAGCCATGTTCCTGGGAGGGGAGGGGAGTCGGTCAATAGCACTCATACATGGATTTCCAGAAGTAGACGGTCCATTTCAAACAGCATGCACAACATACACCCTGAGCCCCCTGTTGCCCCAAGCAGGGGCTGGCAGTGATTCCATACGGTTTAGGACCCTGAAGATGTAGTAAGAGTTAGAGGGTCTGGAACCCCTACATGTGTCCTTATCTTCAGATAATTCTTGACCACTGGATAAAAGGCATCTCAGCCTTAAAGAATCCAGAAAAGCAGGAAATAGGGGGAAAGACTGATCATCTGCAGGAATTCAGTGCAGTATAAGAGGGCAGCTCCCAGCTTTAGCATTCCCAGACGGCAACCCAGGAGAGCAGAGTAAAACAGAAGCCACTGGAGCAGACAGTGGCTGTGGCCCGTTTTTAGGGTGCCCTTAAGGTGCTCAGCGCATGCTGCTGCTCCTAGGTTTCCCATATAGCACGGTTCCTGTTGCTGTTGAGGTGCTAGCATTGTGGAAGGCTCTCCCTCGCAGGTGGACGGCCCCATTAAACAGCCTGAAATCGCTGACCTGTGAGTCTCATTAAGGGAGCCGCAGAGAGCTGAGCGGGACACGCAGGGACCGTCCAGGGAACAAAGCAACAGCCCTGAAAGGGGACTAGCCAAAGACCAGGAAAGCAAAGTACTGCTCCCAAACTGAACAATTTGCTTTTGATGTCGGTTCCACCCCCAGCCTTTTAGAGCCTTTTGTCATCTCCCGCCTCTCAATTAATGCAGATGGTATGGAGAATGCCTTTGGAAGCCCCAGAGCTATTTCCTTGCTGTGTCACTGATGGCTTTGGACTCTCTCTCTCTTTTTCCGCTCGTTAGCTTTCTTTCATCTTCTTTTGTCCCATCTCCTCCCAGGAATATCTCTGGTGCAGATGGAGGAGGCAGTGCTGGGTTTAATGATAGAGGAGGTTGGGGGGGGGGGGGAGGAGCTGCAGGTGGTTAGAGACTTCATTTTCCTTCAGACGTCTGTAAAGAGAGGTGAGGCACGGGCTTCCTTCTTGTAGCACTTGCAAGGATCCCATTGGTCTCTTGGCACTGGGAACACAGGGTGGTGGCCCACTGTACTTGCCCTGGACCGTCCTTTGGGTCATTTGCTGGGTGTAGCAACGCCAGAGTAATAATAATTATAGCTGTGTGCACGCCGTGAAAACTTTCCTCCCATAGAGTGGGATCTGATTCGCCCCTTTCACCCTGCTGCTCCTTATGCCTGGAACAGACCACCTGAGTCTGTACATCAGGCACCTTCTCTGGCCCTTTCCAAATCCAGGCTGAAAACTCACCTCTTCACTCCCGCTTTCAGATCTTGACTCAGCTGGTCTCCCCGTGTTCCCTTACCATTCCCCCTAGAGGTATCCCATGTCTACAGCCACTGCGTTGTCTGTCTTGAATAGACTGTAAGCTCTGATGAGCAGGGACCGTCTCTTACATGTGTCAGTGCAGCGCTACGTAGGTCTTGTAGCACTATGCAGATACTAATTGGACCAGTCAGAGCCCTCCCCTTGGAGTTCATTTGTAGCCATATTCCGAACACGGTGGCTTCTAGGGTCTCAAGGAGCTGCTTGAGTTTTAGCAGCAGAATCTTTCTTTATCCCACTCCTCTGCTCTGTTTTTCCTCATATGTCTGGAGCTGATTAGTAAGGGCCTGGCTCTCCCTAAATGTACTGAAACTTCCAGCAAATGCACATCATATGTGGCCCCTGCATGCTTTTGATCCCCAGCACCTTGTGCAGACATCACATGGCCGGAAAGAAGGCAACCTGTTCCCAGATAAGGGTTATATCTAAGCCCTGGGGAGGGTCGTGTTTTACTCTTTCTGAACTGAGGGAGGTGCTGTTAGCTGTTGAAAGCTACTCAAGAAACAAACTGCGTTAATCCAGAAAAATGTGCCTTTATATTTTTGACGCTTTGTCTTTATTTCTGAAGATCCAAAGAGAGCGTGCAACCATGAACTAAGCACTCCCCAAAAACTGTTTGAAAGTGTACAAAAATATATTAAGACAGAACAGAAAGGAGATCCTGGGAAAAGACCCAAGAAACAAACAGTAGATTTTGAGCAGTCCCGAAAATTGAAGGTTAGGGCCAGTTATTGGAGGAAGCTTTGGTAGGGAATGGCTGGTGAGGGGCGCAGTATTGAGCTTTTCGGGAAAGCAGATGCAGGTGTGCGGACAGTAGTAGGCTGAAACCATGAGAGTGAGTGTACTTAGACTAAATAAAACTGAACCACTGGGCACAACTATATTGCGGCCTGCCACCAGGGAAATTGGGCACATCTCTCACTTTTTCTTTTCCAATAGTCTGATGTGATTTAAAAACCGAAGTGGATAAGGAGTTCTAGTTGGTGCCACATCCTGCTTTAATAACTCTGGGATCACGTGGCGACGATGTTAGAGTTACTTTGGGGATTAGGTCCAGGCTATCAGAGGTCCAAGCTGCAGCTTTATGTTCCCCATAGAACTTTGCGGCTCCAGGGGTTGGGGATACTGGTCGTTCCCAGTCTGGGATCAGTCCTTTTTCTGAGGCTTTTTCTGTTCAGGCACCCACCTCGTGGAATTAAGAACAGCTGTGGAGGGATTAAAAGTCGCCCGGGGGAAGAACAGAAGTTAGTTTGATCAAGGGGATTCTTATTCATATTAGATTTTATTTTCTCATGATTTTAGTTACCTGGCCTGTGATTTAGCAGATTGTTTTGTGTTGTTCACTGCTGAGAGCTTGGAGGAGATGCAGTTTATACATGTAAATAAAGTAATAAATATGGGCTAGTTTTGACCCATTACATTTTGGGACAATGTTCGTACAGATGATAAAGCAAATCCTAGAGAGCGTAACGGCACTTACATAGTGGTGAAGCCCAAGGGTACTTTTCCTGTGAAAATGACCCAGGCAGAAGGTACTCTGGGGTTCTGCAGGTGCTTGGAGGGTAATTTTATAACCGGGCGCTTAGTTTAAGGCAGTCAAAATGCTGCCTATTTGAAGCCTGTTTTAGAAAGAAACATAGGCGCCTACAGATTACTAGCGTAAACTCAGCGGCGGCTCAAGGCAGTCTGCTACCTGAGGCAAGAGATGAGCTGGCATCACCCCCCCTAGCATCAGGGTTGGTGCAAGGAAATTGGGCGCTCTTGGCAAAATTCCAGCCTTTCACTCTCTTTCCCCCCCCCCCAAGATTTTGATAACAAAATTCAACAATTGTGATCACCCTAACAGCAGCCCTTCGACAATAATCCTATACAAATGTATAATTGGACATCATTGATTTAAATGTTGAACTTTGCTTCATGTGTGTGCGTGTGCGTGCTGCTCTCCCTGCAGGGACGAGAACGCGCTGACGGCTCTTTGGGTTTGTGGCTGGCAGGATCTAGTGTTTTGCTTTGACTGCTGCTGCTCTTTGCCACCCCTCAGAAGTGGCCGCTCTAGGTAGCTGCCTAGTCTTGCCTAATGGTTGGGCCGGCAGGGCACCCAAAATAGAGAGGACTCCTCAGAGCTGCAGCCGGGGAGCACTGGATCCCCTCACTCAGAATACCAACAGAAGGTTGCTCCAAGAAACAATAAATCCACATAATCCCAGGCTACATCGTTTTCTAAAACTCTTTGCGATGCTGTTTATAGACAGCAAAACTTGTAGCCAGGCCCAGCAACAGAGTTGGTTCAAGTCGTTGGCTCCCTTGGCAGACCTTAAGGCTTATACTTCCCCTGGCTGCTCTTTGGCATCTCCCCTCCTCTCCCAGCATCTGCCGCACTAGGCGATCGCCTAGTTTACCCAATGGTTGGGCCGGTCCTGATCGTAGGAGTTTAATTATGTAGTCTGGGAATCTAATATTAAACATACCTACACCTGAGAAAATTGAACAAGCCGGATCCCTAAATAGAGACTCCATCCTAACACTTCACCTGGTCTTGGCCACAAATGCAGAACACAGAGAGACCCTCATCAAGTCTAGAATAATGACTGCAAGCTAAAAATAGAAATATGTAGACAAAAATTACACTGACACCCCCAGAAGCCATGAGGTACAGAGACGTAGATGCCCCTGTACTGGGCAACATATAAAGACGGAACATGTAAATTCCAAAGACTGACATATTCAATCACTAAAATGAAAATAAAAATGACTTTTTCTACCTTTGTCTGGCCATTTTGTTTCTCTAATCATGCTGATGCCAATCTCTGGTTTCTGCTTTCTTCGATCTTGTCTAATCTCTAGTCCATCTGCACTTTTCTCCCCTCCTTTCTTCTTCGCTTCCTTCCATCTGACGTTGCTCTTTTCCTTTCAGCTTTCTTCCATTTATTTTCTAAGCCTCTGTCAAATCAGATTTCAAGTTCTCCTTCTTATCATCCGGCCATCAGTCTCCATCTTTTTACTCCATCTACCTACTACTTTTCAGTCGTAAACACTGCCCTCTTATTCCCCATTTCTGTCTCTCCTTACCAGTCTTTAGCTAACTTTCCCTTCTCTGGGTCCAGCATCTCTCCCCCCATCCCTCGTATCCAGCATCTTCCCTCTCTATTCGCGTACCCCCTGTGTCCATCATCTCCGTCTCTACCCTCCCCATATCCAGCATCTCTTCCCTATCCTTCTACTCTTTGACCAACCTCTGCCCTCCATCCCACATCCCCTTACCTGTGGCCACATTTGCCGTCCATCCTCCTATACATCCTTCTCCATGTCCATCCTCTCCCCTCTGCCCTCCTACCCCATGTCTAATGTCTTCCCTCCACCCCCTAACCCATGTCCACCCTTTTTTCCTCCACTGCCACCCCATGTCTACATCTGCCCTCCGCCCATTCCTACCCCCTATCGTGTGTCCAGTGTCTGCCCTCTGTGCTCAGCAACCCCATGTCCATCATCTGCCCCCTACTCCTTCCCATGTCCAGTGTCTGTCTAGCCCCTACGCCGCCTCCAACATCTGCCCTCTGCCCCTCACCCATCTTGTGTTTGCCATCTGTCTTCATTCACATCATCACTCCCCCCCCCCCCAGCCTCCTCTGCCACAATATCTCCCATCTGCAGCAGCAAAAGCAATTAAAACGCAAACAGGAGGGGAGTCTTCATGCCTCCTGCGTGCTGAAGGTCCCTGCAGTCACGGCCTTTCTGACGTCAGCGGAGGGCAGGACTGGGAGGGTCTGTGCAGCATGTAAAGATTCTGCTGCATTTTTATTTTCTCTTGCAGGCTGCGCATCACCACCGCCAGCCTGCTGCAAAGTGGTGCGGCAGCCAGGTGAAACATCTGACTTAATTGTTTTCTTAAAGGCAGGGTGAAGTGGCCGCTACAGGGATGTTTTGGGGCATATTTTGCCACACCCAAAAATTTGCCTCCAGAAGCGACTGCTTCACCCTGCCTAGTGATAGAGCCCGAGGGCCAGCGGAAATGCCTGCACCTAGATTTATAAAGAACGCACATAAATTACATGATTTTGTAATATTTGGGTGTACTTGTAAACTCCACCCATGCTTTGCCCAAACCCCGCCCATGTGCACGCCCACTGTGAAAGAGTGCACGATTGGATCTACAGGCCTACTTTAGCACCAGTGTGAAAGAGGTCACTTGCGCACGTAACTGATGAAACTACCGAGATTTCGGCATGGGCAACTCCTTGTAAAATCACCCCCTTAGTTTTGAAGCTGCAAAACTGTATGTTGTTGCCTCGTGCATCATAAACACACCAGCAAGAGCGCTTCCACATAGTGCATTGCGGCAGAATGTGCCGACTGTTAACCTTGTGGAGGGTGAGCAGTTTCCCAAAAGCCCATTTACCTAGGTAAATGGCTTCTGAAAATTGTCCCTGAATTAACTTCAGACTGCAACCGCTTTCCATTGGTTACCTCTGTTTGCTTTCCGATCAAGGTTTGGTTTGTCCTTTGCAAGCTGTAGGCTGGAATTTTCTCTGTCAGGCATCGTCAGCGGATTTCCCAGCTCTGTGGGCTCTTTCCTCACATCCCGCCATCTTCAAGACATCAGTTTGCTGCATCTCACCGGTGCTGCACTGTGGGATTTCGGGTGTTTGCTAACTGGGATGGGCACAGTTCTGGCTTCAGTTCATTACACCTTAAAATGTAAAGTCTATTGGATGAAGGCTTAATACTCTTGAATTGACTTGGCCTAGGTAGTTATACCATAGGGGGAGGTGGTCTGGATTGGAGGGGGGGGGGATGGGATGGGGAGGGGTGGTCGCACTTGTGTACGTGTGGTGTGTACAGTTCCCTGGGAGGGTGTCAGAAACACCCACCCCAGAGGGGGGTACCTAGGGTTTTTCTCAACTGATGCTCTAGAGCAGAAGGGGCAGTGAGGGAGGGGACGGTCTGTAATGGGGTGGGGGATACACTAAAATGCTGAGTCTGTGGCTGCTGATTCGTGATTTGTTATCGGATGCTGTGTAAAGGAAGGGCAATATGGACCCTTGGCCTGACCCAGTATGGCATAGCTTATGTTCTGTTTCCGCATCTTCATTGTTTAATAAAGTGCTATAAATATTACATTTGACAAACTGCTTGGCCACCAAGGCATCAGAGAATTACCACTGATGCTACAGGGCTGTAGGAAAGGGGGAACGGTTCGGCGTCATTGCACGCTCTTTTTAGCAAGCAATTAGAATGGCTGCGGTACACTTACAGTCTCCTGCCACTCCACACCACTAACCATTCTGTTTCACATTTGTCACCCACGGGCCTGACAGCAGCACGTCTTTTCCAATCACGCAATAAAGATGAGAGAGGAATGAGAACAGTCGAGTGGAGCCCCCGTGAAATTTCCACAAGAGACTGTGTAACCAGGGGTGGCCCAAGGGGGGTGCCGAGACTCGGTGCGGGCCGCATTTGCATAAAGGGCCTCATTTGCATAAATATTAGCATAATGTTACCATACACTAACTTTTAGTAAACATGCCTCTTAATGAGTGTATGGATAAAGAAAGACTAAAAGATTTCTACATTACTATAATCCAGTGCCAACTGTCAGGCACATTAGAAACTACTACAAACACTGCCAATTTAGAACCCATAGCAAACCCGCCGTATCCTGACAGCACTACCAGGACTCACAAAGCACCAAACCCTACCTATCAAAAGGCAACACTGCAAATATTAAACTAATACATCTCAGAGAATAACAATACATGACCTACTGGGGAAAGAGAACAAATGGCAATGTCAAATAGGAATTATATAAACAGAATACCTCAGCTCAGTTACACATGCAGAACATAGACCATCACCAAACAAGGAATCACAATTTAGAAATAGGAAGACAATTAAACTGGGAACCCCAAAAGCCAAACTTGGAATGTACAACAACACTGTAGAAATAAAACTATAAATTAATTTCCTCTTGTACTAAACAAAGCACAGACATTAATGATGCACATTTCCCAGAGCTGACATATTCCAGTTAATAAATTCAAAATAGAGATATCTTTCTACTTTTTGTGCATTTTTTTTTCAGTTACAATTGCTCCAGCCACTTTCTTCTGGTTTCTTCGTGTCTTCTGCTAACTCTCCATCGTCTGCTGTCCATTTGTCCTTTCTTCTCTCTTCTAGTTTTTTTTCCATTCTCTCTCTCTACATCTGCTTTAACATACTGATCTTTCTCCTTTTGCTCTTTCCTCATTCCTATTTCATCCACTCAAATTTTACCCCTCCATCCTCAATCCCCACTTACTCTTCCAATACCCGGCCAATTGTAGATTTTTCTTCCCTCCCACACAAAATATTTTCCCCTCTCCATTTTACTCTCCCAGCCCCATCCCATTCTAATCCTCCCCCAACATCAGCTCTCTTCTAGTTCTAGCCCCACCCAGCATCCGCTCCCTTCTAGGCTCCGCATCAGCCCATTTCCAGTCCTAGCCCCCCCATCAGCCCATTTCCAGTCCTATCCGAGTTCCTCCATCAGCTCATTTCCAATCCCAGCCCCCCATCAGCCCATTTCTAGTCCTTTCCTAGCCCCACCATCAGCCCATGTCAAATCCTAGCTCCCCTCCACTCAGCCCATTTTCATTCCAAGCCCCCGTCCCTATCAGCTATTTGCAGTTCAAGCCTCCCCTTCCACTCAGCCCTTTTCCAGTCCTAGCAACCCCCCTCCCATCAGCCCACTTCCAGTCCTAGCCCCCCCATAGCCCATTGCCAATCCTAACCCCCCCATCAGCCCATTTCCAGTCGTAACCCCTCCATCACCCCATTTTCAGTTTTAGCCTCCCCCATAGCCCATTACCAGTCCTAACCCCCCATTCACTCCATTTTCAGTGTTAGCCCCCCCATAGCCCATTACCAGTCCTAACCCCCCATTCACTCCATTTTCAGTTTTAGCCTCCCCCATAGCCCATTACCAGTCCTAATCCCCCCATCAGCCCATAGCCAGTCCTAACCCCCCTCCCCCATCAGCAAAATTAAACAAAAAAAAAAGCTGGCTGCTGCCGCTGCCGCCATGACAACAGGAGGATCGAGTGTCCGCGGGGCCCCCCCTGTCACGCAGAGCCCTCCCTCCCTCCCTGCATCCGTTCCCTCTCACGCTGGCTTTCAGATCCGCGAAGGGAGAGTTTCTCCCTCGCGGCTCTGTTAAGCCCGCTGGGGCTGATGGGAAACAGGCATTTCCTGTTTCCCATCAGCCCCAGGCCCCAGCAGTCTTAACAGAGCCACGAAAGGGAAACTGTCCCTTCGTGGATCTGAAAGCCAGCGCGAGAGGGAACGGATGCAGGGAGGGAGGGCTCTGCCGGGCAGGGGGGGCCCGGCAGCAGCCAGCTTCTTTTTTTTTTATTTTTTTAAATTTACCTATGCAGAATGTTCTTTGTGCTGGACCCCTTGAAACGCGGGGCCCTGTGCAAAAAACATTCTTGCTCAATGAACGGGCCGGCTCTGTGTGTAACTCTCGTGTCTCACATCATTGAAGAAGGTGAAGCTCTGCTGCTGTGGGTCCTTCACATGTCTCCTTCGTCTGTCTTCACACAGGCAAACTAGGCAGTTGTCCTGAGCAGCAGCTTCTGAGGGGCAGGAAAGAGCAGCAGCAGCCAGAGCAAAACACTAGTTGCTGCCAGCAAGACAAACGCAAAGAGCCGTCAGCACAGGCAGAGCGACAGCCACATACATACAAAGCCCAATTTACGCACTACAGGAAGCATCTTTACAGGACGTTGTGGGAAGGGGGAGGCTGCAATGATCTCGAAGGCGGGAATGGCATAAGGCTGAAGATTCGCCTACGGTGCCCAATATCCTTGCATTTCGGTGCATTTTCATTCTTACTTCGGGAGGGCAAAGGGTAAGGAAGTCATACTGACAGTGGGGCAGAGGGGCAAGTTCACCATTGGCGCCTGCAACATTTGGGGGGGGCACTGCCCTGCCCTAAACTACAACTATGCCCTTGAACCGTCCCTGCTAAAGGATCCTCCAGAGCTGTCCCCCCGTGAGTCCCTACCCCACCCTGCTCTTCTTTCCCCCCAAGACAGACATTTCATTCTCAACGCCATTACTGGTACAGCTCCCCCCCCCCCCCACCCACAACACTCGGCCGGGGCTCAGCCTCTTTGCATTCGTCAGACAAACTGCACGCCGGATAACTCATTCACAATTTGGCCCCCTCAGACACCTCGTCTTCCCCATCCCTCTCCCCTCTCCAAACCTGAGACTGACGTGCCTTGGCCCCTAACCAACCATTTTCTCCAAAACACTACCCCAACACACAAGCCAGCCTTCACCACGCTACACTGTCCTGCAGTCTGATTCGCCCTTCCACAGCCGCAGCCGCAGCCTTCCATTTCCAGAAGCACTTGGATTAATCTCAGACACCCACATACGCAGCCACACTCCCTCACAGTCCAGTCTTCAGCACAAATTTAGATTGTTTCAGCAGTCCCACGTCACAGTCCTTCTGGGTCTGTTAGCTTCATGTTCCTAGTACTAAGCCGGCCCTTTTTTTCTCTTTTTCACTTCCTTCTTCTCTCACTTCTCTTCTTCCCCAGGCCACAGACTTGCTCATCCAGGCCATGGCCAGTCCTTTTTGCTCAAATCAAGTCCCACTGAGGCCGAGAAGATCTTGGTCACTGCTTCAGAAGAGAACATGCCTCCCCGTCTGTCTCAGATTTATTAGCCGCAACACTGTCCTTCGACCTTGCCCTAACAGTCGACCCCACATTGCCCCCGCTGCCTCTGCCTCTGCCATCCTGCGCTGCAATCAGATAGTCCTTTACTGCCCCCAGAGGAGTATCACTACTGCTAGCACTATTAGACATATGCAGCGCTGTCCACATACGTGTAAGAGAGAGAGTCCCTTCCCCATAGAGCTTACATTCTATTCAAGCCACACAAACAGGGGACCAGGGTATTGTCTAAGGGAAACGATCCAAGGACGCATGGCAACACCAGCCACTGGACACAGCAGCTGGAACGAATGTTTCTCTGATGCCACACTTGCTTGGCTTCCATAGCGGCAGTCCTCCTCCTCTGGGCAGTTTCCAAACTACAGTCCAGAAAGATCATTATTTTATGTTTTTTATAGGAAGGCTGCCTCAGTTCTCATGTATCCACTCTCGAGCACGAAAGTAACGCAGCTTCACCAAAATAGCCCTCTGTAGCTCACATCCCACGTACTACACTCCCAAAATCTCGTGCATCTGCTAAACAGTTAAGATCCAGAGGCTGCGCGGTGGAAACATTCTTTATGTGGGTTACCAAAAGAATCACATACATCCTCTCTGGTGCACCCAGGATTCTCATGTTACATCAGTGCGACATGTGCTTCAGATCCACCAGTTCACAGTTTCAAGTTTCCCCACAGTGCTTGACTCCCAGTTCTCTAAATCGCTGCTCCAGATCTTCTATCTGGGGAGTGAGAGCGCCAAGTTTGACAGTTACCTCCGACTGAGATCTCACATGTGTCCTTTTCCATCGCTCTCCACAGTGATGTTATTTCCTCTAGCACTTGCTTCATCGCCCCTGGGCCACTTTCCTCCTGTCGGCCTGCCACCTGCATGATGCCTTGACCATGTGCTCACCAGCTTTGCTACAATAGTAAATGATCTGAGCCTTTCCACTTGAATCTTTGGTCTTCCAAGTCGGCATCTCAATCCATTACCTACTGAGGTTATCGATATCAGCTGAGTGGGAGAAGCCAATTGATCTTCAGCAGAAAGCATCAATTATATATTTTGACAAGATTCTTCTGGACTGGGGTTGGGGTGATCCTAGTTGAGTTTATTTAGCAACTCTTGATGGCTAAGAGTCTGGGGTCTTGAGCATTAATAGAGTGGGACTCGGGGCTGAAGGGTTGCTTAAGGCACCGGATACCTGGGGGCAGGGGAGGAGGAAAGGGACAAAGAGATGTGATTGGGAAGAAGAGGGAAGAGACTGAAGGGCTAATGAGAGGAGAGACACATGGTCCCCATTTCCTTGTGCTGATATCAGTCAGCTGAAAGGAAAAACGTTTAGTTGGTTTTGTTTTGTTCGACTTTCTGACAGAATTATAAGATACTATAAACAACCTAGAAAATAAGGATGACAAAGACCAGACAAAATGAAAACCAAAAAAGAAAGGAGATTTAGGAATAAGACCCTTTACAGCACTAAGTGCAGCTGCTGTAAAAAGGCTTTCTCAGTGAATTCAATAAAAAGTAATTTATACTCAGTTTGTCTTTTATATTTTTGGGCAAATTTTCTGTAGCCACCTAATCAAGAGCCTACGCATGGATAGTTCAGTCAGCATGAGCCCAGCCCATTTTAAACCACTTGCGTAGTCTTAAATGAGGGTATGAAGGGCGCCTACCTGCCTGTGCCCATTTTTGAAAATAAAATGTCCCCGTAAAAGGGCCTGTTTACTAATGCTTAGCACGTGCTAATGTACGTTAGCATGCACTATCTGCCGTCATGCCCACAGGAATATAAGAGGCTGTAAGCATTAATACCACTCAAAACGTATTGGTCTGTTACACAGAGGATTCGGCTATTGCAATACGTATTATCTATTCCTCCAATATGCCCAAGGCTATTTACTTAATTAGTTGTGGAATTTCCAAAAACTCTCTTTTCCACACATCGCACATTTGAGTTTGTGAACTGGGTCTCAAACTTCATCAGTACATGTTACGGGATTGGCTCCCCGCTGTACTACCTTTGCATCAACGACCACAGTTCAGATTCGTTTTCATACCCATGCATTCAAAACCTAATGTTGATTATCTCTATAATATATTTCTGTAGGCTATAAATGAATGCAATATCGAGATAATCAACATTAGGTTTTGAATGCATGGGTATGAAAACTAATATGAACTGTGGTCGTTGATGCAAAGGTAGTACAGCGGGGAGCCAATCCCGTAACATGTACTGATGAAGTTTGAGACCCAGTTCACAAGCTCAAATGTGCGATATGTGGAAAAGAGAGTTTTTGGAAATTCCACAACTAATTAAGTAAATAGCATTGGAGGAATAGATAATACGTATTGTAAGCATTATTAAGCAGGCCCGGTGGCTTCTAACATGCCTCTTATACCTGGCCCTGGACATTGCTTTTCTCTGCGGCCAAATGGACGTGAATTCTGCCAGCTAAACACCTGCTGACGTCTGCGTCTAAGCGTTGGAAAATTTGCCCCATGCTGCTTTGCTTTTCTTTCTGTATTTTTTCATATTTCTTTTTCATTTTATTTTCTTTGTTTTTTTTTTTTTTTGAGTATTTTTTTGAGTACTGTTTTCATTAAGCACTTGGTAAGTGGGTGATGGGACCTGCTTTTACTGAGAAGCAGAGCAGCTTCCTTCCTGCCACACGGAAATCCAGAGAGACGGTGCAGCATGTGGGAGATTGAGAATCTGATCTCTGTACGGCGATGCTGCAGGATCTGATAGGAGCGCGTCTAACTACAGGCAATCGGGCTCTTCGTGCACTGTCACTGGCTGCTTCTGTTGCCTCTTTCTAATTCAGGATAGTGTGAAACTGCCTCCCATACTTTGCACAGGGGAACCCTTGCGTTTCTTTTTAAACACAGATTGCGCCATTATTTTAAGGTGCTGGGGAGGTCTTTCAGTGATAGGTTTGAGCAGTGTTCCCATGAGGCTGTGCAGGAGTCCTCCCATGCTGCTTCTGGTAGGGGAGGTGCTGCGATATCGCAGCATCGCCCCCTACTGGACTCCCATGCAGCTTCATGGAAACGTTGGGTTTGGGATGTCCATCATTGCCTTCTGGTGTCTGATTAATGCTGCTTTCATTTTTTCTTCTCCTCCCTGGCAGCCCCTGCGGAATTTGTGCAGCACCCGCAATCCATTTCCAGGCCTGTGGGGACCACTGCCATCTTTACGTGCCTGGCCCAGGGCGAACCCCCTCCGCAGGTGACTTGGCTGAAAAACGGACAGATACTGGAGACCACCGACCACATCAAGCTGAAGAACAATAACAGGTAGAGAGAGCTGCACGTCAAGAATCCCGAGTGTGTCAGATATCAATGTTATCTGCATGTAAAAAAGTAGCGGTTTAACTTTACAGCTCAGTGCATGAGTGATGCCAGCTTCTTCACCTCCTTTCCCCAGAACTGGTTACCTACTTTAGAGAAAGGAACTTCAGCCTCACCGGAGTAGCGGAATAGGTGATGTGCTATACAGACATGTCTTCGCACTGTTTCTAGGGCTGCTGATTTGGGATAAGGGGTGGAGTTCAGGAAAAAACACTAGTACCTGACTTCTCTGCGGCAAAGTACATCCATAAGCCAAGGGCCACAGTGCGCCAGGGCTCTCTCACTTCCAGCATCAGCAGACCTTCCTTTGCACCAGCCTTCCCGGCAAGTTCCATGGGAGTCCTCTGCCCGCAATGCTGCCAGTGGGGGAGGTGCTGCGATGCGGCTCCTAGAGACTCAAAGCGCAGCACCTCCCCCAGCAGCAGCTTCGTGGGAACGTTGTGTGTTTGCCTTCTCCCATTCGCAGGGCCAGGAGGCACACATGGCATTTACAATAGTAATGCTACTTACTGGCTCTGAGTTCAGTTCCCACATAAATATCTGGATATGCGTTTCACGTCCTTTTCAGCAGCACTGATTTTGGACCAAGTCCGTCCCATGAAACGTCCCATCTCGGCACAGCGAAGCTTCTGTGTTAACAGCGTTACCTCATTTCCCTTGAGTAGCCTTTCAGAAATATATATTCAGGGTGAATTCGACCCTTTCTTGAAATTTGGGGTACGAAAAGGGGGAAACAAACATTAAAGGACCCAGAACGCTTTACTGTTAATAAACATTCCCCTTAGTGTTCCCAGCATTCATTGCATTCTGAACTAACACCTGAATTTTATAAACAGCAGATGAGAAGTGACTAACATCGTATCCATAAAATATTCTTTCCCTCTTCCTGAGCTGCTTCACCTCTCAGATGCTGAAAGACATCCAAGTCTGCCCTTGACATGGGGCATTGCCTGTCATTCGCCCCACCCCTCCCCTCCAGATCTTTCCCCCCTGCTCTAAGCTCTATTGCTGATGCAATGTCGGCACAGCTGCCTGCTGTGTGCGGGGCGCAGGTGTTGTAAGCTGACCTGAGCGGGAGCTCCACATTTGCCCTGAAGATGCACCAGTGAGATCAACTTTGCGACACTTTTCTGAGCCAATACTTACAAACTGTTGCCTGATGCTGGGGGGACTATGGCTCTCTCCTGAGATTTAGGAGCTTCTGCAAATTATAGATCACAAAAGCCAAGATGACACCTGCTGTTTTCTGCTTCTGTCTTGGCTTCCCCTGGGGAGGGGGAGTGTAGTTCCATCCGATAGACACAGTCCCAGCATGTCTTACCACTGCACTCCCTTCAGTCCCGGCATGGACCCCTCCCCTCCTCGCAGCACATCTAAAGGTACCGATTCCTCCTTCAGTGAGCCCCTGGAAGCACCGAACTGCAGTCCCCTCTATGGACAAGGAAGAGCTGCGAGCGAAGGATGGCAGGAAGACACCTTCCTGCCTCTCCCTCTCTGGGACCCATGTACGACACACTAAAGTGCGTTTTAGCAGATGACGCAGGAGGTAATTTTATCAAGTCATTCCTGCACTAAGTGACCTCTTATAAAATACTGACTGGCGTAAAAATATACGATTTGGCATGAGAGTGCGCACGCTGCCAGGGGATGTAGCCTGAAATGCGGTCTGAAGAGAGCGTGGGTGGAGTTTTCACATACACGCTAGATTATAACATCTATGTGTGCATGTGCGTAAAGTATGCGTAAGTGATTTGTGCCACATGCCTCATAAAATAGCTTCTTCCCACGGTCCCTGGTATAAAATCACCCTCCATGCGCACATTAATTCCCACGCATTTGGGGAATGGGTGCAACCTGTGCTTTGCAATTCACACAATAACTTACTGCCCATTCGCTGTTAACGCAGCTGATAACGTGCAGTGGTTACCGCCACCTCAGTGGACAGCGTTAAGTACATCCACATTATCTGCAATGCAGTCAGCACCCAGTAAATGTATCGTGTCTGCATTACTACTACTACTACTTACCATTTGTATAGCGCTTCAAGGTGAATGCAGCACTATACAGAGACATGTAAAAGATGGTCCCTGCTCATCAGAGCTTACAATAGTGAAGACAGACTGTGTGGGAAGCTGCTGGGATCGTGCAAAGGCCTTGCAGTTAGCGCACATTCAGTTTTCCTACTGATATATGGTAACTGCAATATTTGTTTTGTGGACTTGTTTATTTGTCAGATTTTCATAACCCAAAGCTTAACTTTACCTGCTAATACAGGAAACATATCATTATACATCGTGCCTTACCATAGCAACCCTATCCCACTCTTCTCCCCCCCAATGCCCCATCCACAGACCTGACACCCAACTTCCATGAGCCCACCCACCCATCCTCCATCATCCTCCATCACCATCCAATGCAGTCCTAACATTGCATTCTCCAAATCTTGTGTGCTGCCCAGATCTTAACGTATTGATCATGATGAAGCAGTGCGGGAGATGTAATCTAATTGTTTCACAGTCTCTTCCCAACGGAGCACATTGGCATTCTTCCATACTTCTGCTAACGTCATGCGCACAGCAACCCATATCATGCCACCCAACCTTGTAATATCATTATCTACATGCTCCGAGGCCAGGTTGAGAGGCATGCACTGAGAATTCAAGGTGACCTCCACACCCGTCAACTCTTTTAGGAAGCTCACAGCCTTAAGCCACACACTCTGCACCTACCCGCAGCCCCAGAACGTATGCATCGGATCCCTTCCCTCTCACAACTCTTCCAGTACAATGCACTGAGCTCTGCCGTCACCTGATGCAACTGCACCAGCATAAGATACACACTATAGAGCACTTTATGCCCATTCTCCTGGAGAACCTCTTAACCCAGTCAAAATGCATTGCAGAACCTGTGCACCTCTTTGGGTTGGTCACTGTTGGAAACAGGATAATGAGCTTGATGGAGCTTGGTGTGACCCAGTATGGCGCTTCTTCTGTTCTTATGTAACCCGAGCCCAACGATCCTCCCCTAGCTTCTCTCCAAGATCCCTTTCCCAGGCTACCGTAAAATTCATCTCCCCAATCATGTTCCCCTCTGTGTTTCTTAATGTGTACAATATAGACAATACTCCCCTGGATCTCCAACAGGTAAGATATAACTTCTGCAGTTTGTGCTCTGCTGTGGTCACCCCCTCCCACACTCCCCTACTACATACATATTGGATTCTCTAAGTCCAAAGCTGTCCATAGCCTGCTCAAAACTCAACACTTGCCCACCCTGCCCCAGCAACTGCTCTACCCTCCATAGTTCCCCCTCTACCCACCTATTAAGAGCCATCCCAGAGGGAAATCCCGGTTATAGGAGTGGAGGAGTGGCCTAGTGGTTGGGGCAAGGTACTTCAGGCTGGAAGGTCGGGGGTTCAAATCCCACTAGAGGACAGCAACCTTGGGCCAGAAGAACTGGGGTTTCTAGTCCCACAGGTGCTCCTTGTGGTCTTGGGTAAGCCACTTAACCCTCCATAGCCCATGTTCCCTGTAAAATAGTTATCTCCAAGTTATAATGCCCTGTTCAATGTAATTTCAGTTTGTTCAATGTAAACTGCACTGATGCAGAATAGCACGGTATATAAGAGAATGTAAATAAATAAATAAATATACTGCAAAGGAGTCATGCATTCCCATCCCCCCATCTCTGCCCAACACCACATTCCTAAACCCCCTCTACACTTTCAAGGTTAGGGCTGTAAATGGGCTACCTCACTCCCACACCTCCTCTCCTTTCCTGTAACCACAAGCTATCCCACAATGAACATCTCCCCACCATACTCTGCTAAATGTCCCCCCATACTGCTCTTTCTGAACACACCCTCCAATCAGACCCACCCCCCCATACTTCTGCTGCCTCATAATAAGCCTTTAGGTTAGGGACTCCCAGCTCTCCACCCTCTTATCCTTAAACAGAACTGTTCAGGCCAGCTGTGGAGGTTGCTTCCTCTACAGAAAAGCAAAATGTTTCCTTTGCAACCTCCTCAACATCTCCTCTGGCACCTCTATCGGCAGGGACATAAATAAAAATAACAGTCTGGGGAGCACATTCAGTATTGCTCTTCTCCCCAGCTACGTAGCCCCACCTTTCCCCATCTCTCCAGATCACTGTCCAGCTTCTCCAAAAGTGGCCTACGGTTTAGATCAAACAGGTCTCGTCCTTCAGCCCCCCCCCCCCACCTGTATCCCAAATACTGCAAATACCCCATCTAAACAGGAAACCATCCCATAACCGGGCTTCTAGGTCCCTCAGTATCTCAGTTCTGCTCGTGTTCACCTTGTGCCCTGACAAACTGCTATATTCTGCCATTTCCCTCATCGACATCAGTAAGGAGGTCAGTGGAATTTCTCAAAGAAAATATGACTTCGTCCGCAAACAGTAAGATTTTATATTCCCACCCTCTTGCCTCTATCCTCTGCACATCCTTGCACCCCCAAATCCTCTCCACCATGGTTCTATGACCATCACAAAGAGGAGTGGCGAGAGAGGGCATCGCTGTCGCATTCCCCTTCCCAACCCGTATTCACCTGAATATCCTGCATTAACCTGAATTCTAGCTTTAGGGTCCTTGTTTAAGCTTGGTGAACCAGGTCTTTCAATGAGTGGTCACTGTCCTTACTTGCTGCACCTCCACCACACACACACACACACGGGAATTTATGGGCCAATTTGCACACCAGGGAGGGTGAAAAGAGGCACTTTACTTCTCAGCCCAATGGAGCTAAGGTCTCAGCCGTCCACCATGGCCAATGACGTCACTTCCTCTGGTAACTGCAATATTTTAATGTAGTTTAGGTAAAGGGCCCCTCAGTCTCTCCTCTCCCAGTGCCCGTCCTTTCTCTGTCTCCTCTCTCTCTTTCTGATTCTTGTGCCTCTACTGTTTCTGTCTCTATTCACCTCTCTCTGTCTTTTAGTTCTTCTCTCACTCTCTCAAAAGAAAGGTCCAGGAAAGTGGTTTAATGCTGAAAGTCAGGTCTACAGAAGGTGTCTAATAACCCAAGAGGAGGGTTCCTTATGCACCAGATCCCTGGCATGCAGTGAGTCATGTAAGGGGTCTTTGGGTCATAGCAAATGCCTATGGCAAAGATCTTCAGGGACACCTCAGTGTTGCTCAGAAAGCCCTTCTTTTGTCTTGGGAAGTTGGGAGATGTTTATCCTCTCCTCACCTTGAAATTGACAGTGCATCCTGTTATCTAAGCCCTTTTTAAATAGGTGATGAGTTAATGCCTGGTCTGAGTGGGTGTTAGGTGTTTGCCCTTGAGCTAGTATGTCAGAGAGCATATCAGCTATTCAGTGTATGCCTGCTAAGTCCTAATTTGCATTTGATGTATTTAATATAATCTGAGCCTGGTTTAGTGTGCAGCCAAGATATATGCAAAGGCTCTTCAGTGAAGTAGCTTCGTAGAAGAAGCACAGCTCAACCGATTTCCGAAAATATCCACGTGTTTAGCTCACGACATAATTACATCTTCTTATGCAGGAAAGAAACATGGATACGAAGATAGAAAATTCAAAATCTCAAATATATTTTTATTAGTAATGAAAGTGATAAACAAAAGAGGTTTCTACAGGTGAAGTCACCATTTTACAAAGGACATCCAAGTGCAATCTAGGACATCCAAGCCAGAATGTCTGAAAAAAACACAGGCACGTCCAAGTTCAACATGATTTCCCAAATGTAGACATGCCTGATAGGGACGTCTATTGGGGTGTCTACATAGACATCCCCAGAATAGTATTCTGGAACTGGGATGTCGACTAGCCTAATGGTTAGAGTAGTGGGGGGCTAGAACCAGGCAATCCAGGATTTGAATGTCATTGCTTCTCCCTGTGATCTTGGGAAAGTCACTTAACCCTCCAGCTTCTCTACACCCTCTGGATGTTTTATGGCCAAAATGAGCACTTTCGTGATGCCTGTTTGGTCTGGAGCAGATTTAAACTTGGATGAGGTTGCAGATGTCCCTCCTAGATTTCAGAAACAATGGGGACGTCTATGCCCAGTGTGGGGACGTCTGTGCATTTAAGCATCCCAGACACACCTCCACCGTGCCCCCTGCCTACTTGGCCACTGCATGGGAGACATCTTTAAAAGTCCTTGTAAAATGGCTCTGGGGATGTCTCCGTGATATTGTAAATAATAACATGAATGGAATAATCTACCATCACCCTTTCTGTGAAAAAGTATTTCCTGATGTTGCTGTTAAGTTTACCTCCTTGAAACTTCATTTTTATTCCCTCTAGTTCTGCAGCTTCCCCGTCTTTGAAAAAGGCTTGTTTGCTCATTAATACCCTTTTAAGTATTTCAAGGTTTGTATCATATCTCCCCTGTCCCTCCTCTCCTCTAGGGTATACAGGTTCCTTTTCATACCGTCTTCAGGCGCAGGCTCCAAATCATTTGGGTCGCTTTCCTCTGAACCATATTAAACCCCCCCATTATTCAAAGCTAGCTGTTACGCCATCCTATTGTCCGCTTCAAAATGCTCTAGGTTCCCATCTCCCAAATTCAAGCTAAGAGCTGATCCATGGCTTATAAAAAACCCTTCCTAGTCCACCATTAACTAGCATTTCCAGGCTCTCAGTCAGTGCTTATTTCTGGAGGTTTTGCCTTTTATATTAATCTGATGGTGGTTCAATTATATCTTCCCTTCATGCTTGTAATATCTTAAATCTGGAATAAAATCTGTGCCCCGTTTATTATGCTTTATTGCGCACAAATCTCTGCCAATACGACTTCATGTGCTCCTTTGATTATGGCCAGATCCCCTTTTTTGTAAAATATTCTTCCTTTAAATTCGCTCCTCAGCTGTGCATTCACGCTTCGCCCCTTTCAGTCCGATGCCTGCCTGGGGCTCTGAAGAGGATAAGCACAGCTGCAGCCTAATTTATTTAGATTTAGGAAGGGAGGAGGAGCTTCGGGTGGCTTTGCTGGTGAAATATAATACAGCGCAAGTTTGAAAGCCACTGTACAAGGGCGGCCAGTTATTAGCTTGGTCGACTACTAAGAATTGCAGAGAAACGGGTTAGATCCAAAGTGCAGCTGCCTCGTCCAGCACTAGGGCCTTGGGAGGAGAAGGTCTCGGGCTAGCGGGCTGTCCTGTTGCTAAGTTACCGCTAGCGCAACCGCGAGGACAAAAGGCTGGCAGCCCCTTTGCAAAAAGGATGGAAATATTGATTGATTGCAGAATGGTAATTAAGGTTTCTTTATTTCCTGAGGCAGTTGCAGAGGTGCAGTGGGGAGTGTTGGGGCAGATGACGGGTCCAGGACCACTGGGTCACTTGAGATCTTGGGTCATCTGAGGTGAAGTTTCACACTTCACCTCAAAATACCCCTTTGCTCCCATGCTGTTTTCACTCCAGTTCGGAGCTGATGTAAATATTCAGCGCAGTTTCTTACCTCGGGAGCAGTTTTCTATTTGGTTCTTTGTGTGCGATTTGCGTACCCGCTTCGCAGTTGTTTTACGGGTGATTGTCCCATGTTAGAAGGCCTTCTGCATGGGAAAATCGCAAGGAAACGGCTTCACTAAAGCTTAGCGCAGTTTATTGCACCAGTCCCAGCGTTTCCTCTTGCTACGGGCAAGGAACATCTTCAGGTCAAGGCTGCAGATTGGTTTCTCCGGTAACAGCCTCAGACAACGCTGCTGTCACTGAGGTGCCCAGACACTCTAGAACTTCCTGGGGTCAATTAAGGTTAAATATCAAAGACTTGATATCCCCGATGATTGTTTTACTTCTGCAATGACTTTGGTTTATTTCTTAATTCATTAAATGCATTAATTGTCTTTCTAATAGAGCTCAAAGGGGGGGGGGGGGGGCAGAGGTTAGGGAAGTTATGCTGAGAAATTTAAAACAAAACCAGATCCTATACTTAGGTTGTACCTGTATCTTGTAATGTTATGCCCACTGTGATTCACAACACTGAGAACACACAGCCCAGGCACCAGTCGAAAATTATCCTGTCCCTCTTAATCTCTCCATCTTTCAGTTCTCAATCTGGTGGAGGGGGGAGGGGGGAGCCTGTCAGTGCCTTTCTGCCGTTCCCATCCCTTTGAGATAAAACGAAGGCCTCAGTCATAAAGTCTGACCTCTAGCTCCACGGAAACAATTCATCTTGATGGCCCGGGACCTGGGAGACAGCTCAGGAATGTGAATCTCCTCTCCCTACTTGTTTTTCCTTGAATTTCTTTCTTTGAAACCTGTTTGGTGTGAATCCCAGGCTCAGGCGCTTTTCTTCCTACACGGCCCTCATCAGGCTGTCCCTCCAGGTATAACTGAGCTTCTCAGCTCTGCAAACTGCTTAGTAAAATCAACAGAAAGATTTTTAAACCTTGTTTAGTGGAGCTTCTGCAGGGCTCATTGGAGCCAGGTCATAGGATTTCTTTGAAGCTGACCTTGGGTCTATTTTTTGTCATGCATATGGATATAAATCACATTAAACGAAGATGTACATGCAGGAGCTAAAAATATTTCCTGGGGTCGTGATTTGAGGGGCTGGGTCGCCAAAAGTTAGCATTCACGCAATGGCGCACATTACATTGGTTTGAGACAAAAGGCAAAGAGGATCTCTGAGCGAGAGGAAGGGATTGTAGAGCTCAGCAGCTGGTGTACATTTTCAAAAGGCAATTCACACTGCCAGAGCGTTGTTCATTGTCAAAGGTGAAAGGTTGGGCCAGCACAGGAGAGAGTGATCCAGGTTTCATTCCCGTTCTCAGCTCCAGCATAATGGGCTGGTGAGATGCAGCACTAAGGCGAGTCTCAGACACTGCTGTACAGAGACACCTGCTGGACAAGAGCAGTATTGATTTAACTCTTGTTACATTTGCCTGGTTTGCACTCTTAGGATGGGTTTAGTGTGCATTTCTAGCCTTTGGTTCCAGGACCCTGAAAGAATCAAGAAAAGCTCTTCTTGCATCCAATTCCCTCCCTCCTCCCCAAAATCTATTTTTTTCTTTATTTTATTTATATTTAACTCATACCTTTCCAGTAGTAGTTCGAGGAGTGTTACATTCAAGTACAGAAGGGTATTTTCCTGTTCCAGGAGGACTTATAGTCTAACAGGCCGATGCAGAAACCCTATGCTCGAGCCCAGTGCTTAAAGCTCTAGCACAGGGTTTCATAGCGTGACTTTAATGCTGACTGTGCTGAAATGCAGTATTCAGATTACCCAGTGTACAAAAAGTCAGCGTTAAACTGGGAGAGCAAACCAAACACATGCGTACAGAAGTTGGCACAAGTTTGGCATGCTGTCTTGGAGAAACAGGGTCATCTTCCCCTCAGATGACCCCAAATGATATCGGGCAAAGCCCCCAATGCCATCAGAATACTGCTGGGGGGCCAGTGCCCCTGACACCGAACCCCCAACAGAAATAAAATCCCCAGTGGCCCTGCTCCCCACCCACCCACTCACCAAAAAACAAATCCTTAGTGACCCAGCGGCCCCGGTCCCCCAACCCAATAACAAAAGGTCCTAGTGGCCCGGTGGCCTTCAAACCCCCCACCCCCTCCTGGTAGTTTAATTTGGAGCGGGAGCATTGCCCACAAGCTCCTGACCCTATGCTGCCATCTTGAAAAATGGCAGCACCTGGCCCCACATGGTGCATTCTGGGATTGCATCAGGCAGGGTCAGACTGCCATATAAGGCGGAAAATGCACAACGTGGGGCCAGGCGCTGCCATTTTTGAAGATTGCGCTGGGGCAGGAACACATGGGCAATGCTCCCGCTCCAGATTAAAGGGCGGTGGGGGGTTCAGGGGCCATTAGGCCTTTTAGTTATTGGGTGGGTGGGATCAGGGCCTCTGGGCCACCAGGGATTTTTTTTATTGATGGGCAGGTGGCGATCGGGGCAACAGGGATTTGTTTTTTGTCAGGGGTCTGTGTCAGGGGCACTGAGTATTCTGATAGCATCGGGGGCTTTCTGGCTGGAAGCTAGCATGAAGAAACAGCGGTGTTTGGCGTTTTTCCGGCTCTACCTTTCTGGATCGGAGAACAAGCCCAGCATGGGAAAAAGGCCAGAAAATACCACACTAAGCTTTTCTGCATCAGCCCTTAAATTTGTACCCAAGGCAAAGGAGGGTTAAGTGATTTGCCAAAGCCGCAAGGAACGACAATGGGATCTGACTTCATGAGAACCCCGTGCAAAAAGTAGAAAAATATTTTGAAAAATATGCACCAGACAGAATTTTTAGGAAGCACGTAATATAGGCTTCTTTTTGTCTGTAATTACTACTCTGTGTTTATTTTATTCTGTGGTTTTATTTGGAGCTTCCTGTTTCCTTTATTTTTGCTCATTTTAAACTTTTTTGCATCTACAGGGAAGTTTGCTTTTTGTTGTTTGTTTTTTTTTACTCCTTCCCTCAGCCTGGTTGCAAGAGCAACACCCTCATCCCCCATCCCACAGCTACCAATGCTTCATTTTTGGGGCTAGAACTAGGTGTAAAATTTCAGTTACCTGGGCACCCATGATTTTTCCAGCCTTAGTACAATAGTAAATGACTGCAAATAAAGACCAGTCTCTCCATTCAGTCTTCCCAGTTGTCTTTATATTGGTTCTGTATCACTTTGGGTAGATCCACATTAACCAACACCAGCTCCGACTCATGCCATGTACCCAGCCTTTGAACCCTGTTCCTATCACTGTCCCAACCATGGTTCTATTCTGTTATTGTCCTGGCTTTCAGCACCTCTGCTGGTAGGCAGGTCCAGGCCTTGTCATTTTCCTCTGATTCTGACAAGCCCCACACGTAACTCAACATCTAGGACCCCTTCCATATCTTACCAGCAAACATTATATCAATCCAGAAAGCAAGTACTGGACTGGTGGTTTTGGTGGCGAGGGCTGAACACTGCCTTGCGAAGGACTAGATGTTGATTGCCAGGTGACAATTCTGCTCCCCTTGCTAAGTGGCATTCACAGCTCCTGCTTGGGGGAGTCCTAGCCATTGCACGGTAGTGGCATCTAGTGGCCAGACCATAGGTCTACATTAGACTTGGGAGGGTGTGGCACTTTATAGCGTCCAGCCAAAGACTGTCATTCTAATGACTGGACTAAGTTGTGAAGAGATAAAATGGAAGAATAAACCCTGTGCAGTGCCAAATGAAGGCTCATGGCCCTTTAGCACAAGAGAGACTGTTTTCAATTGAGCTGGACTCCAACAGAGCAAGCAAAAACGAAATAATCCAAACATCCCCAAAACTAGTGAAACTGTTGTCCAAAATAGCCAGCTGTCCTGTGCTGGTTGCTGTTGAGGTTGTAAATAAGCCCGTTGCATTCAGATGACCTCAGCCTTCCTGGAGGCTTGATGCATTTATATGGCCTTACTGTATTCTGCCCATTGGCTTATATTCTCTTCTCTGAAGTTCCATCTGTGTCTGTCATGAGCACATCTAAAATCTGTCACAGTTTTGGTTGTCATTACCTCTGCTGGTAAATTAGTCCAGATATCAACCACCTTTCTCAGTTATTGTTCTTGTTAAGTGCCTTTGAGTTGATATTGACTTATGGTGACCCTGTTTAGTTGTCCTAAATTGTGTTCAGTCTTCAGTCAGGTGACTTATTGTTGAGAAAGTGGCACTCATCGCTGTATTGCCGGTGTTCCTCTTTTGCGTTGACCTTCAGCTTTGCCAAGCACAATGTCTTTCTCTAATGATATGTCCAAATTATGAAAATCAAAGTGTTGACATTTGAGGTTCTAAGGAAAGCTTAGGTCTGATCTCCTCCATTACCAATTTGATTTGTTCTTTAGGTAGTCCATAATATATGAAGTATTCTTCGCCATCAGCATAATTCAAATGCATCGATTTCCTTCCTGTCTTGCTTCTTCACTTTTTCAACTTTCGCATCCATATGATGTTATTGAAAATATCATGGCTTGGACAAGTTGAATCTTTGTACACAAAGATACATCTTCACACTTGAAAATCTTCTCTAGGTCCTTCATAGTTCTGCCAAATGCAGTGCATGATCAAACGTCTTGTCTGCGGGTCATTTCATTATTGATTATTGACTCAAGCAGGTTGACGTTGTCTGTTTCTGGTTTTTCTCCATCAAAGAAGAAATTATGGATTTTGCCAGTTGTCAGGAGCTTTGTCTTTGGCACTTTAAGGTATTGGCCCATTTTAAGATTATGTTCCTTGATGTTAAGTTTGCCTTTCCTCCCTGCAAATTCAGGCCCTTGAATTTCCTTTTCCGTGGAGAGCATTTATCATGCCTTACTTTATTAAGACTTATGCAGTATTTGACTGTTTTGCGGTTATCCCCCATGCCTTGTTTCTTGTAGCAAGAATATTTTCAGCCTCTCTCTATAATGTTGTATCAGTTCAGTTGCTCATCTTTAAACTTCTCCATCCTCTCAATGCCCATAGAAAGGTGCAACTTCCAGAACTCAAAAGATTCTCACTAGTGACCACTCTCTACTTATGCAATCGAGCTGACTCTTACCTTTCCCTCTTGCCTATTTTTTATTGATGTTTTCAGGATCTTCACCAGTTCCAGCCTGAGTTGTGTGCTGGACCATTCTATTGTAGTCCAAGCAATAGGTGCATGTCATCTTGTGATAATATCCGTATTGTGGAATGACAGCTTTGGTTCTGCTGGCCCCTATATAACCCTTCGGATTGGGATGTAAGGTGTGAGAGTTTCTGTGGTGATTGGTTTGGTTGCAACTGAAGTCTTTTGTGTGCATCTTTCATCTCCAGGAACAAGCAGGAATGTAGTCTTCACATATGGGTATCATCGATACCGACGGAGCATGCGCGGGAATGCTCCCCAGCTTCCAATAGGAACGCTTTTGGGAGCATCCCTCAGCACATGCGTGCTGCCTTCCTGCCTTTCCAACTGTCCCTCTTCAGTTCTTCGTTTTCCGTGGAGCCGACAGGACCCATACCCTGTCACCGCAGAAAATTTCGTTTTTAAAATTGTTTTCTTGGGGTCTCGTTTGCCTCCGCACAACGCCTACCGGTACCGCCGGTTCTTTTCTTTTCTTTTTTCAAAAAATGTTATACTTTGAACTGTTTCTCTTCAGAAACTTTTCTTTTTCGATGCTAGGCGCCATTTTGGGCATTAGGCCTCATATTCCTGAAACATGGAAAAACCAACTAGTGGTTTTAAAAAATGTACTAAGTGTGGCGGTACCATCTCCGTCACTGACACCCATGATTGGTGTATTAAGTGTTTAGGGCCTGAACATTCTCCATCTGAATGTCTCTCCTGTATGGGGATGACTAAGAGAGGAAGACAGAACTGGGCTGCAAAGCTCGGTACTCTCTTTTCTTCGGATGCCAGATCCATTGCATTGACATCTTCAAGAGCCTCCTCTTCCTCCCATGGATCTCAGGTAACTAAACATAAAAGCCGGTCCTCAAAGGGTAGCTCTCCTGCTAAGCATCGAGAGGCCATTGGCATTGCCCTTGAGGGAATCACACCGGCAAAACAGCCCCGGCGGGAGGCTTCGGCTTCCAAAGCATCAATGGGGTTCCAGGATGTTCTTGAGGCCTCGACCTCGCAAGAAATACTGGTGCCATGCTCAGGGGTCCCAGCTGTTTTCACCGGTACTGACACCCAGGCATCGGCAGCGTCGATAGACCAGAGGTTCCTCGCTATCGAACGCAGCATTGCAGCTCTTCTTACAGCTGCGGTATCGTTGACACATATGGTTCAACAGTCACCGGTACCGGTACCGATACCGGTACCGACGGTACCGGCCCCAGTGGGAATTCTTCCCACGCCATCTTTGGCTGGAATCGACAGATCGGTACCGGATCAACTCGGTGCTGACTTCGATCGATACCGGGACCGTGCTTTGCATGAGCATCGTGGTCAGGAATACTTCGAATCCTCTGATTCCGAAGACTCTGACAATTCTGCTGGTACCAGAGGGTTTCTCCCGGAAGATCCCTCTTCTTCCCAACGCAGAATGTCACCTCCAGAGGACATGTCTTTTCAGGATTTTATTCGTGATGTGGCCAAGGGCCTTTCAATTACGGTAACTCCTGAACAGGAACCCAGAGCAAAGGAATTGGAAATTCTCCAATATCCTAAAGCTCCAAAGGAGGCAGACACTCTGCCCATCCATGAAATTCTCCATAACTTGATGCTCAGAATGTGGGAAACACCTCTGACTACATCTCCTCATTCTAGAAGGCTTGATACTATGTATCGAGTTCCGCCATGTCCTGGATTTCAAAAGACTCAGCTGCTACACCATTCAGTGGTGGTGGAGTCAGCCATGCGTAGGATGAAAAGTGCAAAGAGGCATGCATCCAATCCCCCAGGTCGTGAATGCAGGACTCTGGACGCTTTTGGGTGCCAAACTTTTCAGGCTTCCATGCTTTCAGCTAGGATCAGTTCATATATACTATATATTGGCATGTTCCTCAAAGAAGTTACAGGAGACTTGGAGCTTATGAGCCCACTTCTCCCAGATGACAAGAGACAAGACTTTCTTGCTCTAGTTAAGCATGCTCAAGATGTCTCCAAGTTTGTAAATTGTGCAGCCTTTGACTTCTTTGAATGCATCAGCAGAACCTCTGCTATTGCCATTGGGGCACGACGGATTGCCTGGCTTCAGGCATCAGACTTGGAGACTTGGGTACAGGACAAGTTAGGCAAAATTCCTTGCACGGGAGAGAATCTCTTTGGCAAGAACTGGCAGGAAAAGGCTAACGAGTTAGATGCTGACAATACCACTCTAGATAGATTGTCAAAATCTACAGCCACTCCAGCCAAAAAGAAGCCTTATAAAAAACCCTCTTTCAGCAAAAAGAGGACATTTTATCCTTCCTATACCCAGCAGAGTCAAACTCAGGGTCAGGTTGCCCAAAAGAGACAAACTAGACAGCAAAAGAAGCCAAAAGGCCCGAGAGCCCAACCAGCTCCGCAGGTTCAGCCCCCTCAAGGGCTTTGACTCCTTTCTAGAGAGCTTAGCCTTCCTGCCTCTGAGGGGTCCCCAACCCCCCAATATCCCAGGCAGGTTATGCCACTTTGCCAACAGATGGCGTCAGATAACAGCAGAAGATTGAACTCTGTCCATTGTAGGAGAGGGGTACAAGCTCCATTTTCACAGCATGCCCCCTCCTACAATTCTAAAGCAATTCAATTCACAAACCTCCGCAGACTATCTGCTAGATCACGAGGTCTCAACACTTCTTGCCCAAGGGGCAATAGAAGAGGTACCCATTCTTCAACGGGGTGCAGGGTTCTACTCCCCCTATTTTCTTATTCCAAAGAAAACAGGAAGACACAGACCATTCTAGACCTCAGAGAATTGAACAAATACCTGTTCCGAGAGAAGTTCAAAATGATTTCTCTAGGAACTCTTCTGCCATACCTTCAAAGCCAGGATTGGCTTTGCTCTCTAGACTTAAAGGATGCATACACTCACATTCTGATCCATCCAAATCACAGGAAAGTTTTACGATTCCTTTTCAAGGGAAAACACTTCCAGTACAGGGTTCTTCCCTTTGGTCTGGCTTCAGCTCCAAGGGTATTCACGAAATGCATGGCAGTAGTAGCTGCATTTCTACGAACCCTGGGGTTATTCGTCTTCCCTTACTTAGACGACTGGCTCATTCGAGCCCCTACAGTTGCAGAGGCCAGCACTTCATTGTCTCGCACAATGCGAATCCTCCAATACTTGGGGTTGGTAATAAACTTCCCAAAATCTCAACTTGTTCCTTCCCAATGCCTGGAATTCATAGGGGCCTGTCTAGATACCAGACAGGCAAAGGCTTTCCTTCCACAGGCCCGGTGTCTTCGCATAATGCAACTAGCTTCTCAAGCAGCGGAGAAATCCTCCCTAACTGCTCAGGAGCTACTATAGATGCTGGACATATGGCATCCACAGTTCATGTAGTCCCATATGCTCGCCTCCACATGCGAGCAGCTCAGTGGACCCTATCCACACAGTGGACACAGGCCACAGGACATTTATCAGACAAAATAGTAAACTCTCAACGACTAATTTTGTCCCTCCAGTGGTGGCAATCACTAGAAAATCTGACAGTGGGGTCTCCTTTCCATCAACCCCTTTTTCAGGCCACCCTAACAACAGATGCATCACAGGTGGGTTGGGGAGCACACCTGAATCATCTCTCTACTCAGGGCACCTGGATTCCACAGGAGGCTGGTCTGCACATAAACCACCTGGAATTAAGAGCAATCTATTTAGCTCTTCGAGTATTCTGCGCCCAGCTCAGCTACAAGACAATCCTAGTCCAGACAGACAATCAAGGAGGTAGACAATGGCCAGTGTCAAGAGTTTCTTTGGACTTGTGCACCTGACCCCCCCCCCCATCCCTCCATGGAGAACCTGCTCTCTATGCAAAAGAGTGAATGCAAGCTGAGTGAAGGAGCGGGAGAGGGCCTGGGAAATAGTTGCTGGTGAGGGTCCTCACGATATGACTTGACCAGAGGGAGTCTGGTAACATTTATAATTACAGTTGAAAAGAAAAACTTGAAATCAAACAAGAGTCAGCAAATATGTACAAAGAAATATAGAAACAGAAGCAGATAAACAATTTTCTCCTGTATTTCAAGTCCACGATACCTGACGTTAATATAAATGGGGACTAGGTGCAGTGACTAGGTGCATATAAATGGTGCAGTGACTGCTCTTTTGTGGTGAACTTCAACGGCTCATAGAATATATTTCTCCAAGACTGATACTGGCAATATGTTAATAAGGGAAGTTAAGAAAAAACAAAGCCCCTATTGGTAAAAGTCCAGGGCTTAACAACAGAAATTATTTCCTTCTTGGTTGAGTGTCCTTAGCCACATTCGGAAACATTCTGACTTTGCAGCTGTGAAAACTTTAGCATGATAATGATACATGAACCCATCATAGCAGAAGTTACTAGTTCAGGGCCAGATTGTTCCCAAAAAATGGAGGTTAAATGAACAATGTCCATTATTTTAAGAATCTTCTTGTGTTTGCTTATTAGAATCGTTTGGGGCGGGGCAAGATGGAGACTGAGGAGGAAGTGTTGAGCTGCGCTCCAGATCGACAGTGCTTTCCCTTTTGGCGTTTGGGTGCTTTGGAATGGGGCTGCGTAAACGCAAACAGAAGAACCTTCCCTCACGTACTTCTAAACCTTTTTCTTCATCAGTGCAAACTACACTTGTCGATTTGTGGAGGGCTGGTTGCATTGGTTCCTTACCTGATTCCAATCTGAGTAGCAATGGAATTTTCCTGAGCCCCGCGCTGCGCTTCGCCAAGAACCAGAAGTGTGCCCGTGGTTGACAGCGTACTCCCCCTCAGCATAGTTTCAAGCATGCCAAAGAGAGGGAGTTAAGAGGGTGCTTCTCCCGCGGGTTTGGCGGCCAACCTCTCAGAGAAAGCTGTTTATCGGTACCTTCAACATCGGGGGAGAGTCTGCCATGAGTAAACCCTACTGAAGGAACTTTAGACTTGTTAGGTGGTGGAAAGATTGAAAAACCAGCACATATTGCATTAGACTCGCTATGAGATGCTAGGAGCGCTCTTCCTCTCTCCTTTAATAACTATGTTGGGGTTATTCAACGTGATTTGGTTGAAGTTAGGTCCTCTGTTGGTGAGGTCTCTCAGGAGCAAGAGTCACTGGAGGGGAAGGTGGCTCGCTTAGAGGAACAAGCTGGGAGCTACAGAAATTGGCTGCGGCACAAGTCAAGGATAAGACTCTGTTGGGGAAAAAGTTGGACTATTTGGAAAATCAATCAAGACAAAGCAACTTCATACTGTTGAACTTCCTCAAGTCTCCCTTGCTCTCCTCTGTGGAGACGGAAAGGAAATACGTATGTTCACAGGTTCTAAAGGTCTCTCAGGATGATAAGCTCCTGATCGTCAGGGCACAACACCTCCCAGTGGGAACGGCTTCGGTACTATCATTTGGCTTTCAGCCAGTGCCCCAGGCAGAGGATCTAGATATTATCTTGGATGTTATTATGGACCAAACAACCCTTGCTCTTGAATCTGGCGGTAATTTTGTTTTGCGCTTGTTTTATAGAAATATACACGAGCGGTTTTTGGGCTCAAGAGTTTGGATTTTTTTTACTTTTGCTAAAGAAAACCAAAAGAGAAGACCGGAGTTCCTGGTGTTGAAGCCAAGAACTCTCTCAGTGCTAATTTTTCCTAAAATTCCCTTGCAGATGTGTTCTGATATTTCCTGATAAGCAGTTCCTTGTATGTTTTTTGGGCTGAGGAAGAAGTTGTGACGGTGTGATACTTCTCATCTGCCGCTGCTGCCAAGGTCCCCTCCCTCCTCTTCTCTACAGTTCAGCTTATTTCCTTTATATCTCCGGATTTGCCCCTCTGATATGTGGGCAGATTTATTTTTCGTTTTTTGTCTGATTTTTCTTTTCTATATTGTATATTTTCTGTGTTTTCCTGTTCATTCTGGTTATTACTTGAATGATAAATGTAATTGAAAGTGAAAATCTTTGGTTCTGATCAATCAACCTTATTTGCAAGTACCCAGGAATTTGCTCCACCTCGCCCCTATCATTTTAATCCCTGGTCATGTGCTTATGTTTCTGTGAGGCACCCTGGAAGCTGGTTTGTGGCAGAAAGTTTCTCCAAGTAAGGCAATCTGCTGTAAGGGGTATGAAATGCCTTTCTCCAGGGATCCCAAACGGGCAGTTTTCAGGATATCCAGAACCAATATTTACAGACAGTAGAACCAGTTGAGGGCAAATAAAACACGTTTATATCATCTCCTGAAGCCTCATCTGTGAGAGCATGACGGCATTTCGCAAGATTGATTTGTTTACTTATTTTTTTAGAATTTGATTTCTTGCTTTTTGCTTTGGATAAAAATAAACGTATACCCAAGATCAAAACCACAGAGTACAAGCTCAGTGAAAAGGTCAGATCAAAATAAAGAGCAAAGTTATTGTTTTAATGTCAGAACGTTTGTTGTGCGAGGTCAGAAAACCTTCTGAATAAGAAACATATCCTTTTATCCGAAATAAAGTGGTGCCCAACCACCAATGTGCTAAGATAACTAAATGCGCAAAACTGCTGAGGTAAAATCACATTTAAATGGCCAATAGAAAGAGGCCACAAATGAGTATTTAGCTAGTAGTCGAAGCCAGGGAAAAGCGTCACAGGACTGTGTTTCGAGCCCCACAAAGATAGCTCTCTATCACGCTTTCGGCAACAAAAGTTGATGCGGTCCAACTAATAGTATCCCAGCCTTTCTCCACGAAAATTTAGTCAGATGGAATCAGTCAAACGACTTTCGGTCTCCACCAGACTACCACTTGCCAGTTGCCAACTAAGTACTTGTTTGTGGCCTTTTTCTATTAGCCTCAACAGTTTTGCTGTTTATTTTGATCTGACCTTTTCATGGAGATTTTGCTTTGGATAGCAAAGTGGATTACAATAACAAATCATCCAATAATTTTTACAAATAACCACAAAATACCCAAATGGAACATAGCAATTATACAAATATAATTAAAATATGAAGCACAACAGCTGCAGCCAGAAACCTACAGATCCATCAATCCCCCCAGCTCTCTCCAATCTACCAGTCATCCTTCGGGCCATAATAAGCCGTGCCTTTACCGAGCCTAGCAAATCAGTTTCCATCAACAAATATCTGGCTATAAAGCCATGCCTTCATTTTTTTTCTTGAAAAACAGGTCATTTAACTTACCCTGAAGCTTTAAGGGAAATGTTTCCCATCATCCGTCCAGAATAGCTAAATGTCTACCATCTTGTAGATGTCAGACGCACCTTTGATAAACAAGGAGTAGACCAAAGTTTTTGTTGGGCGCCTGTAAGAACCGTGATGGGCCCATCTCTATTTACTGTAGGCTATTTTGCCCAATGTTTCAGAATTCCTCAGTGAAGACATTCAGAAATTAAACTTAAGATCTTGAATTTCGATCTAGCTTTGATTGGTGGCCAGTGGTGACCATAGTAACACAGTAACATAGTAAATTATGACGGATAAAAACCGGCACTGTTTAGTTTCATTTATTCAGGTGCTGGGTGTACCGCCTTCCTGCCGTAAAGGGTCGTTCAGCGTGGTTTACAATAAAGACATCAAATGACCATAGGAAACAGTGAAAGGAAAAAAAATTACATCTAGCTCAAGAAAAGGAAAGCTAAGAGAGAAAAGGCAGGAAAAAAAAGGGAAAGTAGTCAGGTACCAGCTGAGACTGTGGTGGGGAACTCGCCAAAGGCCAGAGTAAAAAAAAAAAAGAGTTTTCAATCCAGATCTGAATTTGGTACGACTTGACTCCCCTCTGAGTTCATGGGGAAGGAAGTTGCAAAGAAATGGTTGAAACGAGAAAAAGCAGCACATGTAATATTTTATTTATTAGTATTTAGCCCACACCTTTCACATGGTAGTTCAAAACGAGTCAGAGGACTTACGCAATCTAACTTTGAACCTGAGGCAATGGAGGGTTAAGTGACTTGCCCAAGGTCACAAGTAGATTCTTAGTAATGGTTAGACGCAGAAGGGAGGACAAGCTGATTGACACAGGGTGAGTGAGTTGGCAGGAGGAGCTGCATGCAATAACTAGGTCAGAGCCACAATGAATATGCATGAGACAGATTTGCATATTAAGGAGGCACTACATGCAAATCTGTCTCATGCATATTTATTTTATTTATTATTTATTACATTCTCTTATATACCACGCTATTCTGCATCAGTGCGGTTTACATTGACCTAACTGAAATTACATTGAACAGGGCATTATAACTTGGAGATAACTATTTTACAGGGAACATGGGCTATGGAGGGTTAAGTGGCTTGCCCAAGACCACAAGGAGCACCTGTGGGACTAGAAACCCCAGTCCTTCCGGCCCAAGGTTGCTGTCCTCTAGTGGGATTTGAACCACCGACCTTCCGGCCTGAAGTACCTTGTCCCAACCACTAGGCCACTGTGGAAACCCGACAGGATGGCTGTACCTCGAGGACTGGATTGAGAGCCAGTGCTCTAGGATATACAGTGTCAGGCCTTCAAGACTCTTCTCATATACCTTCTGGTGCAAACCCCATTCCATTTTTGGTTACTCTCCTCTGAACCGCTTTATGTCTTTTTATGTCCTTAGTGAGATGTGGTCTCCAAACCAGAACATGGCGTCTTCCAAGAGAGGCCTCAGCAACGGCCTGTAAAGGGGCATTATCACCTCCTCCTTTACATCCTTGTGGTATTGGCCACCACCTTGTCACATTGTTTGCAGCCTTGAGGGCTTCAGACCCATCATCTTGGGGTCTTTCTCCTGGTCCATGCACCTCGGCCTCTCGCCCCTTGTTGCATACTGCTTTTTTGGATTTCTGCACCTCAAATGCATCACTCTGCACTTCTTCACATTTAATCTTAACTACCAATCATTAGCTCATTCTTCTAGATTTTGTAGATCGCTTCTCTCTCTTGTAAATGGCTGTGCCATCTGTGAATCTTTTCCTTCGAACTCTTTGGCAATGCCACTTACAAAGATGTTGCACAGAATCTGAGGCACTCCACTCTTCATCCTTCTTTCTTCTGTGTGAATGCCATTTCTCACCGGCCTCTGTTGTCTATCAGCCAGTTTCTAATCCATTTCACCACCTTGGGCTCCAACTTCAGGCTGCTCAATTTATTCATGAGCCTCCTACGAGGAACAGTATTAAAGGCATTGATGAAATCCAAATGGATTCCACCCAGCACATGCCCTTGATCCCGTTCTCTGGTTACTCAGTCAAAGAAATCAGTAGATTCACCTGGTACAATCTGCCTCTGGTAGCACGACAGTATGTTGCCTAAAGTCTTGCATCCCACTGGATTGTAGAAAGTTCACTATCCTTTCCTTTACTAGTGTCTCCATTATTTTTCCAACCACTGAAGTTTGACTTCCCAGCCTGCAGTTTCACGCCTCTTCTCTATAACCACATCAGCCCTTGTCCAGTCCCACTGAACCTCCCCCATCTCCAAGTATCTATTACATACATCCTTAGGAGGATCCACCAGCATCTCTCTGAGCTCCCTCAGTATCCTGGGATGTATCTAGTCCGGCCTCATGGCTTTGTTCACTTTTAGTTTTTCAAGTTGTTCATAGGCACTTTCTTCCATGACTGGTGTGGTATCTACTCTATTTCCATATGTATCTTTGTCAGCTATCTGTATTCCTTCTCCAGGTTCTTCTTCTGTAAACAGAACAGAAGTATTTGTTCAGTATTACTGTTTTTCCCTCGTCACATTTCAGACTGTGGTCCACAGCATCTTTCAATCATTCTAATTTCTCTCTTTGCCCCTCAGGGCAATTTCTCCAAATGGGTGAGTTTTGCGCCTATCATGACAGTCGTGAACCTCACGTCTAAGCCAGGGCATGTGCAGTATGATCTTGGTCTCTCCAATTCACTGCTAAGGCTCGGCGTAATACTTCCATCATGCCAAAGAGAGTCTCTTTCTGCAGTTCGTAGGATGTAGCATGTCTAGGCAACACTTAGGTTTAATTGTGTTCAATGCTTAATCCTCTTGGTTGTTTCAGTTTTCGTTCAATGTTCCATGTACTTCCATATTAATTTGTTCTATGTAAACAGCCTTGGCTTTAAGATTAGATGGTATATAAACCACTTAAATAAATAAAGACATAAACTTGTCAAGGTATGATTGGAAATTCCTCTCAATCAGGCCTGTGGCTCCCAATACGATGAGAAAGATTTCTGTATCTTTCTGCCACATTTTCCTGGTCTCTGACTGCATTTCATGGTACATGAGGATCTTCCCCCCTCTCCACACAATTCACAGAATAATTGCTTGGAACTGATCTTTATTATGAGAAGTTGAAGGCGATTTACATTTGGGTACAGTAGGTATTGTCCTGTCCCCAGAAGGCTTAAAATCTAAGCTTCTACCTGAGGCAATGGAAGGTTAAGTGACTTGTCCAAGATCGCAAGGGGCAGAAGTGGGATTTAAACCCCGACTTCCCTGGTTCTTAGCCCTGCTGCACTAACCTGAACGAACGGTTAGTATTAAGCCTGTGGAATCCCTCCTTTTCTTAGAAAGGTTGCCTGTTACCGTAAGCACTTTAGGAAACGCCATAGAACCCTCCGTACACGGAGATGCGGGTAGTGAGGACGGAGTGCAAGGGACCATGCAGACGTTCTCAGACAGTCTGCTTTGTGCATAGTCCGTAGGTATTTTTAACTTATGACCTTTGCAGCATTGTTCAAAGGGAGCACATGTGTGTACTTTGAACTCATGCATGGATAGAATAGAAAGAAGGGTAGTGCATGGAGATTTGAAAATACCATCTACACGTGTTTTGGATTTGGGCGCTGCAGAAGACCGAAACACAGAAACATGATGGCAGAGTAGAACTATACGGCCTATCCAGTCAGCCCATCGAAACCAAAAGCCCAGTCCCTTTAGCCCCTTCTCTCTGGCTTGTCTTTTGGTTTCTTGAATTCATATGCTGTCCTCACCTCCACATCTCCACTGGGAGGCTGTTTCACATACTCGCTGCCCTTTCATAGAGAAGCAGGTCTTTAATTTCTTGCGCACTCCAGAGCTCCCTTGCAACGGAAAGAGGGTCACCTCCTGGGCATTTACACTGTGGAGGGATTTGAATATTGTTGCCATATCTCCTCCTATCCTGCTTTTCCTCCAGATCTTTAAGTCTGTCCCCATCTGCTTTATGAGAAAAGTCATGTTAGTAACTCCAGGTATTTTAGGTGACTTGGGAGTCAGTCAGTTTACCCAGGTAATTAGCTATTTCCCCACATAAATGTCTTCAAAGGAGCCCCCATATACAGGGCCAACCCAACCATCAGGCAAGATCAGGCAGGGGCCTAGGGCGGCAGCTTCTGCGGGGTGTGCAAAGATCAGCAGCTGTCAAAACAAAACACTGGATCCTGGACAGCCGCAAACCCAAAGAGCCATCAGCACATTTGTTTACTACACACACACACACACACTCACACACAAAGCAACATTTAATCATTCAAAGCTTGTTGTCCAATTCTGCATTTTTACAGGATTGTTGTGGGAGGGCTGGTGTGGGGATGATCATGTTTGTTAAATTTAATTAAAATTTCAGGGGCAAGGGTGTGAGATTGAACGTTCGTCTAGGACACCCAATAAGCTTGCACCTGCCCCATAGCAGTGAATTTTTTGACACTGTCGCATCGCATAGATCACCGAGTTAGACTGTGCGTTTTCCTCTTCTTAGCACTCTGACAATATACGGCATCAGCCCTACAGATGAAGCTATCTACCAATGCATCGCCGAAAACAGCGCCGGCTCTACCCAGGCCAGTGCACGTCTCACTGTGCTGTGGGCCGAAGGCTTACCAGACCCTCCCCAAAACGTGAAAGCTGTGACCATTTCTGCCACTACCATCCAGGTGTCGTGGAGAGAGCCTCTGCAGAACACCAAAGACATCATTGGTTATGTGCTGCACATCCGAAAGACTACAGGTATGAGAGGAAGCTGGGGGCCGTGGCTCAGTATCACACACGTGGGTCTCATTAACACGCCTTAAAAAATGTGGTGTCCGCTAGATGACTTTAATGCAAGTGTGCTAAAGAATTTAATGTGCTTTAAGATTTTCTGTTAAATGTAGGTGTGAAATAAACTGAAAAAAATATCTGAAAGGCAGGGAAAAAACCCAAATGAACTGTAAGTTTTTGCCCTGTGCACAACATTGCATAAAAGCATTAAGGCTTCTTTATTTCAGCCGGCCTTTGCTCGATAATCATGAATCATTATTGTAACGTTTGTATGTTTTGTATGGTAATAGATTATGGGGCCCTTTTACTAAAGGGTGCTGGGGTTTGCAGCCAATGCACAAATAGCACATGTGTTAGATGCAAAGCCTCCGTGTTAACTGGGGGGGGGACATGGACAGCGTGCTCCCGGAAGTTAATGCATGGCGCCGTACCCTTGCACAGGATACATATAGGTAACTGCATCATGGGCGTAGTTTGGCCGAGGAGGGGGGCCATTGCTCCCCCAAATGAACTGCCCCAGTAACCGCGACCCTTTGCCCATGGGGATCTGATCTCCCTGGGCATAAGGGAAGAAAATCTCTTTTGTCCATGGGGGATTTGATCCCTGTGGACAGACATAGTAACATAGTAATTGACGGCAGATAAAGACCAGCATGGTCCGTCTAGTCTGCCCAGCAAAGATGGCAAGAGTAGGTGCACCTGTTGCTCTGTGCAGGCCACCCCTCCCCATGTCTTTGTTTAGGGGTGAACCCACCACTCCATGTAGGACACCCCTATTTGTTGAGACGTTAGATGGTTCGGAAGTTAGATGGTACCATTTATTTTGTTTTTATCCTGTTGCTGTAAAGGGATCCACTGTGTTTGTCCCATGCCGTTTTGAATTCCGTCACCGTGTTTGCCCCCACCACTTCCATCGGGAGGGCATTCCAAGCATCCACTACCCTTTCAGTGAAAAAATATTTCCTGACATTGCCTTTCAATTTACCACCTTGCAGCTTCATGTTATACCCTCTAGTTTTACAGCTTCCCCGTCTTTGGAAGAGGTTTGTTTGCTCATTATTTCTCTTTAAGTATTTAAAGGTCTGAATCATATCTCCCCTGTCCCTCCTCTCCTCCAAAGTGTACATATTTAGGTCTTCAAGTCTCTTCTCATAAGGCTTCTGATGCAGGCATCAAATCATTTTTTTCGCCTTCCTCTGAACAGTTTCCAGTCTTTTTACATCTTTTGCAAGATATGGTCTCCAAAACTGAACACAGTATTCCAAGTGAGGCCTCACCAGTGACTTGTACAGTGGCATAAGTACCTCTTCCGTTCTGCTGGTAATCCCTCTTTGTATGCAGCCCAACATCCTCCTGGCTTTTGCCACCGCCTTGTTGCACTGTTTTGCCACCTTGAGATCATCGGAGATAATCACATCAAGGTCTTTCTCCTGAACCGTGCATACCAACCTCTCGCCTCTATCGCGTACATTTCCGTTGGATTTCTGCTACCCAAGTGCATGACACTGCACTTTTTCGCATTAAATCGTAGTTGCCAAGCATTAGACCAGTCTTCCAGCTTTTGTAGATCTTTCCTCATGTTAACCACTCCCTCGGGGGAGTCCACTCTGTTGCAAATTTTTGTGTCATCTGCAAAAAGACAGACTTTTCCATTCAGTCCTTCAGCAATATCACGCACAAATACATTCAACAGTGCCGGACCCAGGACCGAACCCTGGGGCACCCCGCTAATCACCTTCCTCTCATCCGAGTGAGCTCCATGTACCATCACCTTCTGTTGTCTGTCAGTCAACCAATTTCTAAACCAGTTTACCATCTTGGGACCCATCCCCAAGCTACTGAGTTTATTGACAAGCCTCCTATGAGGGACAGTATCAAAGACTTTGCTGAAATCCAGGTAGATGACATCCATCGCATGCCCCTGATCTAGTTCCTTGGTCACCCAGTCAAAGAACTCAATCAGATTTGTTTGGCAAGACCGTCCTTCGGTAAAACCATGTTGCCTCGGATCTTGCAACCTGTTGGTTTTGAGAAAGTTCACTATTCGCTCTTTCAGGAGCGCCTCCATTACTTTTCCTGCCACCAAGGTAAGGCTCACGAGCCTGTAGTTTGACACTTCTTTCCTGTCACCACTTTTGTGTAGAGGTACAACATCAGCCATTCTCCAGCCCTGAAGAACCTCTCCTGTTTCCAAGGATCTGTTGAAGACATCCTTTGATCTGTTGAAGACACCTCTCTGAGCTCTTTCAGTATCCTGGGATGTATCCCATCCGGTCCCATGGCTTTGTCCACTTTCAGTTTAGCAAGTTGTTCTAACATCTCATCTTCTGTGAATGGTGTGGTATCTACTTCATTCCATTTTTATATTTGGGAGTCACAGCTGGTCCATCTCCAGGATCTTCTTTAGTAAAAACAGAGCAGAAGTATTTGTTTAGCAATTTCGCTTTTTCAGTGTCACTTTCCATGAGTCCTGCAATTCCAACTCTGATCTTCTTCCTTTCCCGAATATACCTGAAGAAAGTTTTGTCGCCACCCTTAACATCTTTAGCCATCTTTTCCTCTGCCTTTGATTTTGCTATCCTTATTTCTCTTTTAGACTCTTTGAGTTTGATCCTGTATTCATTTCTGTGTTCTTCTGTTTGCAAGCTTTTGAATTTTGCGAAAGCTGTGTTTTTTGCCTTTATTTGAGCAGCCACCTCTTTGGAAAACCAAATATTTTTCCTTCTCCTCTTGTTTTTATTAACTTTTCTTACATATTTATCTGTTGCCCCTTTTATTGCCTCCTTTAGTTTAGCCCATTGCAATTCCACTTCCCTTATCCCCTTCCACCCTGTCAGCTCCTCCTTTAAGTACTCGGCCATTTTATTGAAGTCAGTGTTTTTGAAGTTTAGGACTTTGAGCTTGCTATGATTGGCCTGTACCATGGCTTTTATCTCAAACCACACCATGTGATGGTCGCTGTTGCTCACAGGGGCACTCACGCAGACATTCGACACGCTATCACTGTTGGTGAGCACTACATCCAGCGTTGAGCTTTCCCTGGTTGGTTCCATCACCATTTGTCTAAGTAACGCATCTTGGATAGCGTCCACAATTTTTTTGCTTCTTTCCAGATGTGCAGAAGGAGTAATCCAATCCACATCAGGTAGATTAAAGTCACCCAATATGATCGCTTCCCCCTTTGTTGCTATCTTGGCAATGTCTATAATCAATTCGTTATCTCTCTTCAATTTGAGTCAGAGGTCTGTAGACTACAGCAATACAGATGACAGTGCCATCTCTTCTGGGCCACAATCGCTGCCTGACCCTTTTCTTCTGTTTGTGAGGATCCCATCCCCCATAGGCAGAAAAGAAGGGGCAGGCTGCAAGCACCGCAAAGACCCCTTCGATCTGCCTGCGGGAAATCGGATCCCGGTGAGCAGATGAGTAGAGGGAGGTCGCGGTCGCAGCCTGAAGCAGAAAGTGTTTGTGTGTGTGGGGGGGGGGGGGGGGAAATGAGATAAAGACAGGAACAATTTAGAAAAGGAGGATGGGGGAAGGGGATTTTAAGGCAAGGGGTGGGGGTGGGTTAGTGAAGGTGGGAGAGTCTGAAGGGTTACTGGGGGGAGCCAGCAGGAGAAGGGTTGGAAGGGGAAGGAAGAGTGCAAGGTGTTGCCAAAAGGTACATTCCCCTCCCCCTAGAACACACACAAGCACCCCACCCCCATACCACACACACACAGGCACCCCACTTCTGCATGACAGACACACACTCACAGGCATCCTACCTTCTCATGACACGCACACACACACAGATGTCCTGCCTCCGCATATCAGACACACATACACACGCACCTCACCTCTGCATGACAGAGAGCCTCCCCAGCTCTGCAGCACACACAAACGTGCACTCAGCCACTCTCACCAAGGCCCCCACTGCCACATTCCACGCACAGACAGGCACATCACCGTTGCACCACACACACACACAGACATGCACCTCATCCCACCAAGGCCCCCACTGCCACATCCCACGCACAGTCACATCACCATTGCACCACACGCACACACAGACATGCACCTCATCCCACCAAGGCACCCACCGCCACATCCCACGCACAGTCACATCACCATTGCACCACACGCACACACAGACATGCACCTCATCCCAGCAAGGCACCCACCGCCACATCCCACGCACAGTCACATCACCATTGCACCACACGCACACACAGACATGCACCTCATCCCACCAAGGCACCCACTGCCACATCCCACGCACAGACAGTCACATCACCATTGCACCACACGCACACACAGACATGCACCTCATCCCACCAAGGCCCCCACTGCCACATCCCACGCACAGACAGTCACATCACCATTGCACCACACGCACACACAGACATGCACCTCATCCCACCAAGGCCCCACTGCCACATCCCACGCACAGACAGGAACATCACCATTGCACCACACGCATACACACGCATACACAGACATGTACCTCATCCCACCAAGGCCCCCACTGCCACATTCCACGCACAGACAGGCACATCACCGTTGCACCACACACACACAGACATGCACCTCATCCCACCAAGGCCCCCACTGCCACATTCCACGCACAGTCACATCACCATTGCATACACACGCATACACAGACATGCACCTCATTCCACCAAGGCCCCCACTGCCACATCCCACGCACAGTCACATCACCATTGCACCACACGCACACACAGACATGCACCTCATCCCACCAAGGCCCCCACTGCCACATCCCACGCACAGACAGACACATCACCGTTGCACCACACGCATACACACGCATACACAGACATGCACCTCATCCCACCAAGGCCCCCACTGCCACATTCCACGCACAGACAGGCACATCACCGTTGCACCACACACACACACAGACATGCACCTCATCCCACCAAGGCCCCCACTGCCACATTCCACGCACAGTCACATCACCATTGCATACACACGCATACACAGACATGCACCTCATTCCACCAAGGCCCCCACTGCCACATCCCACGCACAGTCACATCACCATTGCACCACACGCACACACAGACATGCACCTCATCCCACCAAGGCCCCCACTGCCACATCCCACGCACAGACAGACACATCACTGTTGCACCACACGCACACACAGACATGCACCTCATTCCACCAAGGCCCCCACTGCCACATCCCACGCACAGACAGGCACATCACCGTTGCACCACACACACACACAGACATGCACCTCATCCCACCAAGGCCCCCACTGCCACATTCCACGCACAGTCACATCACCATTGCATACACACGCATACACAGACATGCACCTCATTCCACCAAGGCCCCCACTGCCACATCCCACGCACAGTCACATCACCATTGCACCACACGCACACACAGACATGCACCTCATCCCACCAAGGCCCCCACTGCCACATCCCACGCACAGACAGTCACATCACCATTGCACCACACGCACACACAGACATGCACCTCATCCCACCAAGGCCCCCACTGCCACATCCCACGCACAGACAGTCACATCACCATTGCACCACACGCATACACACGCATACACAGACATGTACCTCATCCCACCAAGGCCCCCACTGCCACATTCCACGCACAGACAGGCACATCACAGTTGCACCACACACACACACAGACATGCACCTCATCCCACCAAGGCCCCCACTGCCACATTCCACGCACAGTCACATCACCATTGCATACACACGCATACACAGACATGCACCTCATTCCACCAAGGCCCCCACTGCCACATCCCACGCACAGTCACATCACCATTGCACCACACGCACACACAGACATGCACCTCATCCCACCAAGGCCCCCACTGCCACATCCCACGCACAGACAGACACATCACCGTTGCACCACACGCATACACACGCATACACAGACATGCACCTCATCCCACCAAGGCCCCCACTGCCACATTCCACGCACAGACAGGCACATCACCGTTGCACCACACACACACACAGACATGCACCTCATCCCACCAAGGCCCCCACTGCCACATTCCACGCACAGTCACATCACATCACCATTGCATACACACGCATACACAGACATGCACCTCATACCACCAAGGCCCCCACTGCCACATCCCACGCACAGTCACATCACCATTGCACCACACGCACACACAGACATGCACCTCATCCCACCAAGGCCCCCACTGCCACATCCCACGCACAGACAGACACATCACTGTTGCACCACACGCACACACAGACATGCACCTCATTCCACCAAGGCCCCCACTGCCACATCCCACGCACAGACAGGCACATCACCGTTGCACCACACACACACACAGACATGCACCTCATCCCACCAAGGCCCCCACTGCCACATTCCACGCACAGTCACATCACCATTGCATACACACGCATACACAGACATGCACCTCATTCCACCAAGGCCCCCACTGCCACATCCCACGCACAGTCACATCACCATTGCACCACACGCACACACAGACATGCACCTCATCCCACCAAGGCCCCCACTGCCACATCCCACGCACAGACAGTCACATCACCATTGCACCACACGCACACACAGACATGCACCTCATCCCACCAAGGCCCCCACTGCCACATCCCACGCACAGACAGACACATCACTGTTGCACCACACACACATACAGACAATTAATATCTGAAGTTATAGCTGCTGTTATTTGTATTTTTGTTTAACAATGCCATGCGGTATAGGAAATCTGGTGCTGGTCTTGCGAGATGAGAACATGAGACCAGCGTTAGAGACAATTGGGGGGGGGGGGGTGGCTGAGGACGTCACAAGCACTGGCTACTAAGATGCCCACCGCAATATTTGTGGTGCTGTTCTTTTCTGGATAAGCTCCTTATTGTGTTAATTTTAGAGGCTGGTGTAGATTTGTATTATAGATCTTCAGTGACTTTTGTAGAGTTTTGTGTTAGTTTATAATCTGCCTGCTACTGGCAGCCCATCGAGCCCAGTATCCTGTTGGAGACAGGATACTGGGTTCGATGGACCTTGGTCTGACCCAGTATTTTTTTTATTTATTTATTTATTAACAATTCTTATATACCGCACTATTAGACATCAGCGCGGTTTACATTAAACAGAAAACATCCGACAGTTTACATATGTCTGGTCATTACATTTAACAGGAGGTATAACTTGGAGAAATAGGGGAAACTAAATACAGTGGTGGTTTATCTAATAAGGGATATTATGGTGAACTATATACAAACTATATACAAAGTATGGCATATCTTATGTTCTTATGAGAGGCTGTTAATGAGATGACACTGGAATCCTATTTTTGTTTCTTATATGTTGGGTTTGATAGTGAAATGTCCTAGTTCTGCTCTGCACCTACTGTTGGAGGAGGGGTTTCGTTGGACAAAATAAATGTTCAAGAAGAAAAAGAGAGAACCATAGCACCATTAGAAACTGCGCTGTGATTCTCTTTTTCTTTTTATCCTTTTGGCGTGTGAGCACCTTACTTTTTTTTAGTCTTAGAGTGCCAGGCTAAATAATTAAACAGCTACAATCTTTGCTGCGTTTTAATTATACAGCCTGGGAATATGTTCCTTTCCTTTTTGTTTTGGTAAAGTCACTGAATGAGAGAGAACCTTTGCTCCCTCTTTGGGTATCTTGGGGTGCGCCAGCTCATCCCTCACCTGCTTGATTAACTGTCTCCTATCCATCTAGTATTTTTTTAAGATAACCATAATTAATATGAAAATGATATGCAAATATGTCACCTGTCCTTTGCTCTCTGAAATGAAGCCTTCAAACTACGCCCATAAATTGTACCCATGTTAATTGCAACATGGGCAGATCGCGCACAATGTGTACCACACGCTACGTACAATGCCGTCATCAGGCCCCCCTCTCCGCCCAACCCGCCCATTCACTACCCCGATGCACAAGTCACAGATACCACACAAATCAGCACACAGTAACTGTCTTGCCCCCACATTAACAGTTACCTTAGACCTGAGCACTTGGCTACGGAGTGCCTAAACCCGCCCTAACTGCACAGTGCACTTTAGTAGAAGGCTCCCTATATGTGTGTATGTAATATCGCTTGGCAGAATGTTAATAGGTGGGTTCTAAATGAATTGAAATAAATGAAATCCCTAGAGGGGCTGTGCTAAGACAGGCTGGACAGAGCCATGGAGAGTGGTGGTACGGTATTTCCTTCCCTCTCCTTTGGCATCGACATTGCTGGAGCACTGTGTCCTGGCATGGGCGACACCTACCAAGAAGTAGGGGAAAGTTCAGAGAAGAGCAACACAAATGATTAGAAACTAGATAATATGAGTTCTGACGAAAGCCTCTGGGTTGTTTAGCTTATGGAAGAAAGAACTGATAGCAATAGTCAAAAGTTTCAAGGGAGTTCTCCGTCCTCACCATAGACCAGAAAAGAATTAATGAGATTAAATTATAGGAGGAAGAGAGTTAGGGAAGATGTTGGGAAATTACGAATTAAGCTATGGAAAAAGTTACCTATCACTGGAGATTTTAAGGAGCAGGTTAGACACATAACTGTCTGGGCTGGTTTAGGTCCAGGAGATTCTGTCTGGAGGTGGGGGAGCAACCAGGTAACATTGTTTGGACTCCATCCTGCTCGCCTCTTACACGAAGCCCTTTGGGAAACTCCATAGAAGCCTTCAGATATGGCTGGATTGGTTGCTAGGACAGACAGAGGACCACGCACTGTAGGGTAATAATGGCCATGGGGTATATTCCCTGTGTTTTTCCACCTCTTGCATGTCTCTGAGCAAGAATGTGTGTGTTTCTCTTTGATTTATTTAACGGCTCTTTTTATACTGCTTTATCCTTTGGTCAAAGCGGTTTATACTGAAACAGAACATTTACAATGAACAGGGAAGTCAACTTGGGTTAACTTTGATAAATGTAATCGTGGGTTGACTATGTACAGTTTTATATAGGGGAATATGAGTCGAGGGAGGTTGAGGGTGTTTGGGAAGGAGTTTGAGGGGAGAGGAGGGAACAGGTCAGGGTTATGTTAGAAGGTAGCATTCTCTGAAAAGATGGGTTTTAAGAGCTTTGCTGAAGGAAGCTGCGTCGGTTGTAGTTCTCAGGCTCTCTGGGATAGAGTTCAGGACACTCTTTCTGTAATTCTAAGATTATTCAGATCAGAGCAGCAAAAACATGCCTGACTACACATCTTTTCTGATTGTGATGTTACATTCATGTAGTAAAGACACCTGTCTATAAGGATTTCCCCTCCCTCTGTGCCAGTCTGTAGTTCTCCATATCAGAAACATGAGGGAATATACACATGGGCTACTCAGAGGTTTTGATGGGAAATTTCAAAGGGATTCTCCAGAGGTAGATATGTGTTTAGTTACCCCAGGAGAAGGCCCCCTAGATGGCGAAAGGGCTAGAAGGGGCGGGGTTAGAGTGGGCCTTTCAAGTACACATAGGCAATTTGTTTTGAGGACCTTATTTAACTCATGTACGTTGCATTTGCAGGGTAGGTAGGGTAAAGGTTTCCCAACAGATTCTCAAAAGGAAAGTCTGCAGAGAGTTTCATTTTGAAAATTAGCCCAAAAACCCTTCTACCGGACTTTGCTACACAGCCACCCCCTCGGGACTGTCTGTGGCATTTCTTGTCATGTCTTTAAGCCGCTGACATTTACAGAGGGACCCTGTCACTTGAAGCACTGGTCCAGGAGAACGTGAGACAGGTGCTGCGAGGCTGTCGCCCTGGAAGTGAGGATCCTCAGGTGCACTGGAATCTGCTTAAGTTAGGCATTTTGATCTTTTGAATAGTGGCCCCTGTGTGTATGGACCTGGCAGCTCTGCATGTTTATGGAAACGTTTATTGCATTGTAACTGGCTGTAGACTGCTTGATAGTATTGCGCAATGGCAGTTACTACTCGGCTGGAATACATTTTCCTTTTTGCATGAGCGATATTTGAAGTTTCTGCTGTACTGATTAGAAATCTGCTACTGTCATGTTCCTTCACTCTACCGCTTTGTTCTTTTGGGCTTATTCATGGCTCTTGTATGAATGATGGCAGATAAAGGCCACACAGCCTATCCAGTCTGATGATCCAGTACGACTGCCCAGTCTCTAGTCTGCAGCCCTTTCCTTTCTCTCAGAGATCCTCTGTGCTTCTCCCAGACTTCCTTGAATTCACATACAGTCCTCGTCTCTGCCGCCTCCGCCAAGAGGCTGTTGCACACATCCACCACCATTTCAATAAAGAAATATTTCCTTAGATTGCTCCTGATATAGTGCATTTGGATTTTCAGAAGGCATTTGACAAAGGCTCTCATGAGAAGCTCCTCAGGAAATTAAAAAGTCAAGAGACAGGAGATTGGCTAAAAAACAGGAAACAGAGAGTAGCGTTAAATCGAAAGAGTCAGTTGTGGAGTGCCCCAGGGGTTTGTACCGGGACCGGTTCTGTTTAATAAATTCACAAATGATATGGGTATGGGAGTGACAAGTGGGGTGATCAAATTTGCAGATAATGTGAAATTATTCAGCCACTCAAGCAGCACAAGATGGTGAGGATTTGTGAGATTAGAAGACCCGGCCTCCGATGGCAGGTGGAATTTCCTGAAGACTAGTGCAAAGTGATGCACATAGGCAACAATAATCCCCACCGCAGGTACAAAATGCTGGGACCTCAGTTAAGAGGCGCAATGCAAGAAAACGATCTTACAGTCAGTGTGGACAATACAGTGAAATTTTCAGCCCTGTGTGTGATGGCTACTAGAAAAGTTAGCGATTATTGGAAAAGGGATAATATCATTATGCCTCTGTACAGTTCCCCGGTGTGACTACCCCTTGCATACTGTACGCAGTTTTCATCCTACTCTGAATTCATTCTCAGACTTTCGGCTGCCTTCATTGCAGCCAGTATGTTGCTTAAATCGGCCTTTGCCTCAAGGCTTCTCTCCTCCTACTTCTAGCTCTGATCAAACGAAGGAAAGTTAATTCTGCTGCTTCTCTTTGCAGACCCCTTGGAGATGGAGTACCAGGAGGCCGTTAGCAAAAGCACCTTCCAGCAATTAGTAACTGATCTAGAACCATCTACTAGCTACAGTTTTTATATGAAGGCATACACATCCCGTGGGGCGAGCAAGCCTTCTGAGACAGCCGTGGAGAGCACTCTAGGAGAAGGTAAGGGCAATGCCTCCTAAAACAGGAAGAAGAGACACAGGTTTCTACCCATGGTATGACTGAAAAAACACACAGTCATTGCTAGCAGTCTGAGAAAGAACCCTCCTCTTGCACACATGTTATCGGGGCTGCGTATGAAAGTGTTGCGTCTAAACTCTGCAGACCTGCATGTCCTCGCAGTGCTGCTCCTCTTGCATGATTTACTGCCCGACGGAACGGCAGTTCTCCTTTCCTGCTGCATACGCCGCTGTGGCCTGAAGAAAAGGCAGTTCTCCGTGAACAGCATGGACATGATTCTGACCTCAGGGAACGTTTATCTTTAAATAATAGATTTAGGGGCTGATACTCAGTGGCAGTGGAAGTGCCGCCGCCGCCACTTTGAATAGAGCTAGATATTCAGCGCTGGAGCTTATCCGGCATCCGGGGCTCAATATCCAAGTTCACCAGACAGGGAGATTCAGCCGCTAACAGGATAGCAAAAACCACATAAAGTTATGGCAGCCATTAACCTGTACCAACCTTATGCAGTTTTCCTGACCGGTTAGTAGCTGATAGGCACCAGGAACAACTGCCCCAGTTTTAACTGAGCATCTTTCCTGTGATCTGGGTGGATATTCAGAAGCACTATCTAGATAGTGCTACGGAATATCACGGTCAATATGGTTTAGCCACTTAACAGGTCCTGCTACGACTAAACCCTTTGAATATCCCACCCTTAGAAAATGACTAAAACCTTGGTTATTTGAGCGGTGGTTGGAATCAATACATTTGATTGATTAAAAAATTAACCTGGTTATGCCGATTTAAAGTCTTTAAGATAAAGTGAAAGTAGTGGGAATTCCATGTTGAGGGAGTTAGGAGATCTGCTGTATTAGTTAGCTCATTATGTAATTAGGTAACATTCTTTTAGAATTTTATTGCATTTTCCTTTCAGTATAGTCAGCACAGACCTGAAGGCACATGTTGCATTTGCACTGTAGAATGTAACTTTGAGGATAGAAGCAGGTTGTAAATATGCAATTAAATTAAATTAAATATTGCAGTTACGTACATGATACTGGGCACTTTCCCTCTCTTCTATGGAAATGATTCTTTGCATGGTGCTGACATTTCTTGCCAGACATAGAGAGAGCTTTTTCCATCTCTCCTTTTCAGTGCCGGCTATGCCAGCTCTCTATATTAAAGTCCTGAACAGCACGGCCATCCAGGCAGTGTGGGAACCCTCCATTAAACTGGGCCAGCACGAAGGCTTCAAGCTGTATTACCGTAAGGTGCACGCCTCCCACTTCACTGGCCCCCTGCTTCTGCCTGGCGCTGTCACGTCCTACAATATCACGCAGTTAGGTAAGTAACACCCTGAGTCTGCACAGACTGAGTTAATCAAATGGTTCTTATCTTCCCTGTTTCTTTCTGTTTTGCCGTATCCTGTATCCATCCGTCTTGGTGACTCAGTAAATTTGGGGGGGGGGGGGGGAGATCTCTCCTAATGAAATCCATCTATTATTTTCCTACTCTCACACAATCGGTGATGTGTTAATAAGTTGCCTGGAGAGACTCTTGTAGTTGGGGTGAAACGTGCTTTGCTGCTGTTAGATGAGAGGGAGGGCTGGGACTCGACACAGAGCTCGGCTTAGCTGTGACCCCCTTCCCATCTTATTAATGGAGACTTGCTGCATTTCAGGACAAGGGTGCCAAAACCACATCTGATTAGGAAGTCTAATGTGTTAAAATAGGGCTCAAATCTGGCGCCACACACCCTTCAATCTAGAATATTCTTTAAAAGAAATTATGGGGGTGGAAGGGAGACGTTGTGCATCAAAGGTTAACCTATGCCAGGACTTCTCAGTTCCCTACCCACCGCCATGTTGTCAGGGACAGGCTGAGCCAGGCCGTGGTTTGTGCCACCTCATGTAGGGTCTTGTGCCTGTCTCTGGTGACACGGGCCATCTGGTGACCCCGTTCCACTGACAGTTCTCTTCAGAGTTCCTGCAGGAGTTTGGAGAGTGGCTGGAACTATTTCCTACTCAGAAGAGTGACTAGCTTTCCTGGAGAAACTGTGCTGTCTGTCTAGATATTTATTGTCTCTATTGACCTTTGCTGCTGTCCCTGTCTTCACATTGTCACTCCCTGCTCTTATCTCTGCCTTCTTCCTACTAGACTCCACGGCTGTATATGAGGTGAAGCTCCTGGCGTATAACCAACATGGCGACGGCAATGCCACAGTTCGCTTTGTGTCTCTAAAGGATGCCATTGAGAGGACGGGTAAGGTGCTGAGTCTTCAGGACCAGCCAGAGCTGCAGTGGTCAGTGCTGCTTACCTCCGTGACTTTACAGTGTCCTTTCACTCATCAATGCTGTTTTCCTTCCCAGAGCTCACCTCCTCTTCCTTGCTAGGATGGATTGTTTCTGTCCTATCAGCAGAGTGTAGGTACTGAAGATGGGTAATCTCAGTAGTGATAGAGCGGTAGATTGGGGTGGGTGTATTTTGTGAGACCATTGGCGTGCCTCTGGAGGGAGCCTACTCTTCCAGTGTTGGAGGTGAGGAGCAGCAGAGCAGAGAGCTTTGAAGTGAGAGGGAGCTGAAGAGGCTGAAAGCAGGATGCAAGAAAGGGCGTAATAGCAGATGGACTAAAGAACGGCAAGGCCTTGGATCGCCTTTCTCTTTATAGTGGGAATAATATTGAGCGGCAGCGGTCAGCATTTTAGCGTAAACATGTGTAGTCCATGGCACTGCGCTTAGGTATAACGCAGTCATTGCTCCCGCCAATATTTATTCGGTTTAGGCCAGCTATTGAGCAGGTCCAAACTATCCATCCAGTGGCTGAAATTCACCTCTGTGTAAATATTTGGTTGCCGCTGTCGCTCCGACCCTCTATTATACAGACAAATGTAGTTTTAGCCTGACACTATCCATGTGAAGGTGCATTTTAGAAAGGCTGTTTGTGGTTGCAGCGACGTCCAAGTGAAAAAATGTGGCCGCCTATGTCAGTTTTAGAGGAGAGGGTGGGTCATGTAAGTCCAATGTAAACGACATAGCTCTGCCCCTCACCATAGACGTATGTTTTATATTAAAGAAGAAAGCAAATGGAGGAGTCATTTTATCAAGATACACATATGAAAAATCACTGGTGGAAACTCGGCAAATTACACGTGCAAGTGTTGGCATTTTACAACTGCCGCATATACATGTCAGCACGTCCGTGTCTGTCTTTGCAGTTTTGCAAATCCAGATGTGTAGATGCCCTAATTAACTACAGAGACCTCAATCTTTTCTTCCTTGTGATTAAGAGAGACAGATAAAAATTTGGGACAAAAGAGGGAGATTCTCCTTAATGACCTCTGTAAAGGGAAGGGCAAAAGGAACTCTTTTTTTTTTTTTTTCCTGTTCATGCTGGGGAGCAGGTGTAATCCGGATAGGGGCAATTTTAGCATACATGCATGTAGATTTTGGTGGTATCTTGGCCATGCCCCCGATATGTCCCCATGCAACACAGGCGTGATATGAACATCCACATGTAAAAAGAGCTCTTTCTAAAATGGCCTTGTGTACGTGGATGTGATTTACATGGATGGGTGGTCATATTTCCGTGTACAAATCACGAATAAGGTTTCTAAAATAGCCATTGGCTGTCTACGGATAGCGGCGTTGTAGGCTTGCTGGCCATTGGCTGTCTACGGATAGCGGCGTTGTAGGCTTGTGGCCCCTGGTAGATGCAAATTGTCCCTCAGTGTTTCTTGTCCACTTTTGACTCCTCTTGCTGTAGGTGGTGAGAGGAAACTGCAGCCCAGTTGAGAGTATTCTGTGACTGGTTGCCACGCGCAGCCTTCACTTCCATGTAGTAAAGGATTATTTCTTTCCAAAGTGGGACAGGGAAGGGAGGGAGTCCTCATTGCTTTTGCTGGGAGGTGAGATTTTGTTTTTTTGGCCATTACTGCGCTCCTTTCTTTTCCAGTTCATTTACATTGCACTCCCAGTACAGCCCAAATAGTCCCCCTTCCCCTATTGCTAGAAGCAGACTCCTTCCCTCGTCCTGCTCTTTGTGAACCGGTGCCTGGGGCCCTGTGGGCTTGCCCTTCTTTTAAGGTGAAGGGGTTGGCATCCGTGTCTGTTGCAGTTTACCCGAGCTGTGAGATGGCGTCTAAAGCGTACTGTACGCATCCAGTCACCTGAAAATCCCCTCAGCACCAGGCAAAAGCAAGCACAATAATGGTGCCTGTATTTCCGAATGAGAGAAAACCCCACAGGACTCTTATTTTTACTGAATGGGTAATTGCTAAGCTGCTGCATTTCCTGTAGTGAAATTGTGCGTGAGGCTTTTAAATGGTAATTATTCCCAGATTGTTGCAATGAGATTTGAAATGTACAGATGAGCACATGGAGGAAAGGAAGACGCCTTGTGCTGCTAGCCGGCATTATGCATTGAGGGCCGCTCCCTTTCTGGCCTCGAGTAATGCCACCATCATGCCACGGATGACCTCTTATCCTTGGCTGAAGGCTGCTTTCTGAAGACGGCTGCTTTGGGAACTGCTCCTTCTGGTTTTTAAGGCAACAAAAGTGCAAGAAAAATGTCTTTCTCTCATGTAGGATGCTTGCTTACTCTTCAGATGTTTTAGTATCTCCTGTGCCGTTGAGCCCTCAGGAACAGGAGGAGAACATGCTGGATTTAAGCTCCCAGCCCATGTACATGCATTCACTGAGACCATCACCTTTACACAATTACTTTTCTCTGGGGGGGAGGGGAAAACTGGGATTTGGGTTTCAAATGAAGGGAAGTCCCATTCCTTTTACAATAGTGGCTCTGTAAGCGAACAGAGCATTGAGGATGGGACTGATGTGACTGCAGGCATGGCGCTCCGGAATGGTCCAGAATGGATGTTGCATTTCCTGCAGCAAATCAGAAGCCTGCATCCAAATATTCCACTTCCAAAACCCCCCACCTTCTCTGGCGAAGGATGAGTTGTTTTTATTTTCAGGCACTTGCTATAGCGCTGCGTGGCCGCCTCCGTGCATCTGTCATGGTAGAAGAGGAAAGACTTCCGAGTTCTGTAAGCCAAAGACCTCACTCCAATTTCACGGGGGCGGGGGCAGGGGGGCTTTGCAGTATTTGTACAGTTTCTTTTTTGCCTCAAGATAGAGATTAGATCAGATTGTGGGACTTCCCCGAATCTCCCCCCACCCTGGCCCCAGCACCCGAGGAGATAGGCGAGCGCGAGTCCTGCACCTCCCATGCTGGAAATAACGCAGCTCCCTTTCCTTCCTTCAGTGCTGAGCCCTCCATGTGACTGTCTCAAAGATGAGCAGAGCAATAAAACCTCAGCCACTGGCATCATCATCGGCATCCACATCGGAGTGACCTGTATCATCTTCTGTGTCCTCTTCCTCATGTTTGGATACCGCGGAAGGTAACGTGTCTAGTGCCTTTCTGGGAGGGGCAGTGGGAGAATGTCAAGGAGGATATGTGACCTGCTTTGTAGTTCCGCTCCCAGAGCATTGTGGGATTTGTAGTCCTGCTTTTCCCTTTGCAGTGCACTGGGAGAGCGCATCGGAAGGCCAGGACAGAGAGAACATCTTCCTCCGAAACCCTCATCCCTGGAACATGCTGCATATGAACTGGGACTCAGGGGAAACAAAACGAGGGGGGCAGAGGGGGATCAGAAACGATCCGCATGCAGAAAAGAGCGGCAGGGGGGAGACAGTGTACCTGGATTCCCTTATCATAGGAAGAGGAGGTGCCTCATGGCACGGTCCATTGTGTTTGGCAGAGGCACTTGTCAAGTGGATTATCACAAGGGCGTGATCGGGACCCGTGCGCCCTCCCTCTAGCCCAGGTGAACCCTGACAGTCTGAGTGAGTTTGCTTTTCCCCCCCCCCCCTCCCCGATGACCAGAAAGAGTTTGGATGGGAAGAAAGCGTGCTTGTGCTCCCCCAGTATTAAGGTTTGGTGTGAGAGTGCAGCAGATTTCTGTTGCATGTGGAAGGACAGAAGGAGCCCAGTGCATGATAGAGAAGCGCAAAAAGGGAATTGTGTCTGGTGTGGTGGATACCTGCTGCCTCGGCTCTTCCAGATTGACAACATTCTCACTTTCCCTTTCCTCACTAGGCTGCTGATGTGTAAAACCATTCCAGACCAGCTTTCCAGCCCTCAGGTGCCTCAGGCTCACTGGAACTCCTCCAGCCTGGCCCTGAACGGTGCTGACCGTGGGGAGCGGGGCGAGCTGGAGGCCAGCAGGAAGCAACTAGATATGAATGAACTTGAAAGGTTATTCCCAGCATCCCTGCTTCAGGATCCACAGAATATGGAACAAGAGGTGAGTGGTGGGTGAGGAAAACTTGTTCTTGGTGCCACCCCCCCCCCTCCCCGATCAAAATCCTCAAGACTGAGAACACCAGACGTGCTGTACTGGGTCAGACCAATAGGTCAGTCAAGGTGACTTGGAAGCAACTGGCAGATCTTAATGGGGATAAGCAGTGGATTTCCCAGGTCCTCTTTAATAATGGTTTGTGGACCTTTCCTCTAGGAACTTGTCCAAACCTTTTTTAAACACAGCTGCACTAACATCTTTTCCTACATCCTCTGATAACGAATTCCAGAGTTTGATTACACGTTGAGTGAAAAAAAATACTTTCTCCTTAAAAGTGCTACATTGTAGCTTCATTGCATGTCCCCTAGTCTTTTTATATTCTGATGAGGTAAACAATCAATTTGCGTTTATCCCTTACTCTCCATTCATTAATTTATAAGCCTCTATCATATCTCCCCTCCGCCTTCTCATTTCCATGTTGAAGAGCCCTAACCTTTTTAAGCCTTGCCTCATAGGGGTATCCTTCCATCCCCTTTACCATTTTGGTAGCTCTTCTCTGTACCTTTTCTCTCTTTTTTTGTATTTAACTGTTTATTCAGCTGTACCAACATTTACAGTCATAACAATAATATTTCTCCATACCTTTTCTAATTCTGCTCTGTCCCTTTTAAGATATGGAGACCAGAATTGCACACAATATTCAAGGTGCGATCACATGATGGAATGATACAGAGGCATTATGATGTCATCCTTTGTTTTATTTTCCATTCCTTTCCTTATGATTCCTAACATTCTATTTGCTTTCTTGACCACGGCTGCACACTGGACAGAGGGTTTCAGCATATTCTTCATGGACAAGCAGGAATGAAGTCCTCATATATGGATGAATCACTGTTCAGGAACGCTCCTCCACAGCTTCTGTTGGAAGCTTTTGAGAGGCTCCACCATGCTTGCATGTCTGTCTTCCCACCTGCTGCAGCACCATCTTCTCCAGTCTTCATTTTCCATGGACAGACATGAATCAGTAACATTTTGTTTTTCCCTTTTGGGGGTCTCTTTTTTTGCTTCTATTTAACTTTCTGTCTGCCATCGGTAGCATTGGGTCCATCAATTGCGGTTCAACCTCGGTTCCAGCGTTTTTGCGAACCGTTATTTTTTCCCATAGCCCAGCTTGGCCTCTGGTCACATCCAAGCCGGTTGATTTTACCACACCATGTCCCAGAGACCAGCCAGTGGGTTCAAGAAATGTACCAAATGTGCCAGGACCATCTCGTTCACTGTCAAGGACAATTGTTGCCTCCATTGTCTGAGTCCTGATGAGAAGAGGCCTGAAAGGTTGAGAGAAGCAGAGAGAATCCCTCTTTGGCCAGAAGTCTGATTCAGGATCTTTGGCACTGGCATCAGTCTCGATGGCTCCGCTAGGATCCACCAAAGGTCCATCGACATCGAGAGGTTCCTGGGCTCAATCAGAGCCGAGCACCCATGGTGCCCCGGAGCATTGGCCATCAGTCAGTCTCCGCCTGGAATCAAAGAAGGACTTGACCTTGACGCCATTGACGTTGAAGGGGAACCCATCTGAGCACTGCTCTAAGTCCCATGTGCATCGGCATCATAGCCCTTCCCAACACAATGTCGAGAGCGATGGCCATGAACAGCCTGCTAAGGTGTCCCGGAGAGAGGAATCGACCTTTGGAAGGGCACTGATCGTCTTCCAACCGCCAAGGTCCCTGATACCACTGTGGGAATGCTGGAGACATTGGTTGAAGGTGCTCAGACCCAAGGCCTTTGGAACCGGCAGCCATGGAGGAATGCCTACAGGGGCTCAAGGCCTGCATTGCATCGATGCTGGAGCAACAGCTGGCTGATCCTTCGGTCCCCAGGGCATCATCCTTGATCACTGTGCAGCCGATCCTCGAAACGCATGCTCTGCCTGCAGAGGCACTGACATCAGGGTATCGAAGAGATCCGACGCCAGTTCCCAATGGTGCCATCTCTCTCTTGGGTGTGCCTGGTTCTGATGTCTTAGCAAAGTTCTGAAAGCACTCAATGTATCATTGATCTTGTTGATGCTCCTTCTCCCCTTGAGGCCAGAGGGAGCTCCAGGCAGAGTCTCAGAGGTACTTCGACTCCCTCTCGGAGTCTAACTCTGATGGCTGGGTTACCAATGTGGAATCGGAGAACCTGTTGGAGGCCAGGTCCCTTGGGCTTGCCTCAGACCCCTCCCCTCCACACGAATGGCAGAAGTCTCCTCCATAGGACATGTCCTTCCAGGACTTCATGAGGGATATGGCCAAGGCTATCCTATTTTCACTGGAGGCAAAGTATGAGCCCAGGACAGAGGAGTTGGAGATCCTCCAGTACTCCTCAGCTCCTAAGGAAGCGGTGAAGGCGACTGTGCACCGCTTCCTTACAGAGGCTGCATATGAGGATGTGGGAGAACCCCTTCACTCTTCTCTCAGTTAGTGGGAGATTGGTCTTAATGTACCTGGTTCAAAAAGGCCCAGGCTTTCAGAAGCCACAGCTTTCACACCACTTCTTAGTGGTGGAGTCCGCCTGTAAGTGGATTAAGAGCACCGAGACTCATTCCTCACTTCCCGGGTAGAGATGCTCGGACATTGGACTCCTTCGGCAGGAAGTGCTTCCAGAGCTCCATACTTGCTGCTAGAGTACACTCTTATCAGCTCTACATGAGTATGTTCCTGAAGGACATCATGCATAATCTCATTGACTTGTGCCCATTCCTCCCTCTTGAGAAACTGGAGCATTATCGCACCCTGCTGGGCCATGGCAAAGACTGCTCAAAGTTCATGGTCAGGGCGACGTATGATGCCTTTATGGTTTTTATGGTTTTAGGCACTTGATATACCGCCCTTTACTGTGTGTATTAGAGCGGTTTACAGAAATATATTCTAACGCACTTTTTATTTCCTTGACCCCAAAGGGCTCACAACCTTTAGAATGGTGGTAGTGAGTATTGGAGCCTGATGGCTTGCCTGGCTTTAGTCTTCCGACCTGGAGCAGTCTATGCAAAATAAGCTTGCGGGAGGAAACTGGCATCATAGAGAAGCAGCACATCACCCTTACTGGTTTCTCGAGACACACGTCCGATCCCTATCACAGGAAGTATCGGGGGGGGGGGGGGAGGCTAGAAGAAGGCCTACTATCCGCGAAAGCGCAGGTACTTTCCTGGTCCTCAAACCTCCCAGCAAAACTCACAAGCTCCTCGCCCACAGAATCAGGAGAAACCTCAATAGGCTCATCCTGTCCTGCAACCCAAGCCAGGGGTGGGGTTTTGACATAGGGGTGGAGCATAGCCAATCAACCAACATCTGCAGAGGGGAACCCTCCAGTGGGGGGATGGTTCACTCTCTTTGCCCACAGGTGGCCCGACATCACTTCGGACATGTGGGTGTTACAAATAGTTTAAAGTGGCTATAAGTTGCATTCTGCTGAACTGCCACCTCATTGCCCCCCATAGGTGTTTTCCCCTTGACCCTCGGCATCAAACTTCCTTCAGTGGGAAATCTCCACCTTTCAGACCAGTATCGCCATCGAGCCCATGCCTCAGGAGCAGGTCAGATGGGGATTTTACTCTAGGTACTTTCTAGTCCCCCAGAAGACGGGGAGGGGGGGGGGGGTGTTTGGCCCATCCTGGACCTTAGAGACCTCAACACTTTCCTAGTGCAAGAAAAATTCAAGATGGTTTCTCTAGGGACCCTGCTATCTTATCTACAGAAAGATGATTGGCTATGCTCCCTGGATCTAAAAGATGCGTATACCTACATACTGATTCATCCCTCCCACAGGAAATATCTCAGATTTGTCCTGAGAGACAGCACTTTCAGTACCGGGTGTTACCCTTCAGACTGGCCTCGGCACCCCGAGTCTTCATAAAATGCCTTGCATTGGTAGCGGCCTATCTCAGAACATTAAGGGTTTTTGTCTTCCCTTACCTGGATGACTGGCTCATAAAAAGCACTATTCTGGACAGAGTCCAGCACTCAACACAGTTAACCATCCATGTGCTCAAGCTGTTGGGTTTCATTGTCAATTATCCAAAGTCCCACTTTCAGCTCACCCAAGAACTGAAGTTCATAGGGGCTCTCCTTGACACAACTCAGGCAAAGTCCTTTCTCCTGATGGATGGACTCCAGACATTGATGGCTATAGTCCGTGATACCCAGCCTCTACGGTGCACATCACTCCCATGGCTCATCTGTCGATGAGACAAGCTCAGTGGACTTTGAATTCTCAGTGGAAGCAGGCCACCAGCTGCCTCTGGGACCGGGTGGCGATCACCGTACTCCTTGTCCAGTCCCTGCAATGATAGTTGAATTCTCAGAACCTGCTCAGGGGCCTTCTTTTTCAGAAGGTGCCACTGCAGAAGATACTGACCAGGGACACTCCAAACTGGGATGGGAAATGCATTTGGATGGCTTCCACACTCAAGGCATCTGGTCCGAATACGAGAGCCTGCACCAGATCAATTTCTTGTAATTACGAGCCATAGCGAATGCTCTCAGGGCTTTCTGGGATCACCTAGCTAACCAGATTTTTCTGGTTCAGACCAACAATCAGGTCGCGATGTACTACGTAAACAAGCAAGGGGGCACAAGGTCACATCTCCTGTGCTGGGAAGTGGTCCAGTTGAGGAAGTTTGCCATCACTCTCGGTATGGAGTTAAGGGCCACATATCTGCATGGGGAGCAGATTATCCTGGCAGACCAGCTGAGCCATATCCTCCAGCCACATGAGTGGACTCTGGACATGGATGTCGCAGCCTGGATCTTTCAAAAGTGGGGTACCCCCGTGATAGATCTATTCACCACTCAGCACAATGTCCAAGTGGATCACTTCTACTCAGTGTCACCTCGCGCAGCAGGCTGGCTCCAGATGCTTTCCTCCTGCACTAGGGGGAGGTCCTGCTATACGTGTATCCTTCCATACCTCTCATTGCAAAGACCCTGCGGAAGCTCCAGACAGACAGGGGGTTGATGATCCTCATCATGCTGTACTGACCCAGGCAGCCTTGGTTTCCCCTTCTGCCTCAACTTTCCCCGTGGAAGCCTCTGTGATTGGGCTCTGCCCCTGACCTTATCTCACAAGGATACAGGAGACTGTGCCACCTCAACATGAGATCCTTGGCCCTCACTGTGTGGATGTTGAGAGGCTAGTACTGTCGGAGCTTAACTTGCCCGACAGCAAAACAGCTGCCTGTTGGCCTCTAGGAGGGCCTCGACAAGAAGGTCTTATGCTTTCAAATGGAAGAGATTTGCTTCCTGGTACACAGCACAGGCACCGGATCCTTTTACTTGTTCTGTCGACAGACTTCTTGAGTACTTCCTACACCCCTCGGAGTCTGGTCTCAAGTCCATCTCTGCCAGGGTCCACCTCAGCACAACTGGGGCCGACCATCATGGTTTGGAGGGAAAGCCCATATCGACTCAGTCTTTAGTGGTTTGCTTCATATGAGACTTGCTCTTCTCAAAACCTCCCTTCACCCCTCTGGTGGTGGCTTGGGACTTCAGTGTGGTTCTGGAGCAGCTCATGTTGGTTCCTTTTGAACCGCTTTACTCCTGTTCTTTGAGGTTCTTGACCTGGAAGATCTTGTTCCTGGTGGCAATATCCTCAGCATGCTGTGTTAGTGAGCGCCAGGCTCTTGTGGCTCATCTGTCGTATACTACGTTCCATCCTAGTACAGTGGTCCTGCACACGCATCCTCGATTCCTCCCATAGGTGGTTTCAGCTTTCCATTTTAATCAGTCAATCATTCTGCTGACTTTCTTTCCGAGGCCTCACGCCCATAGAGGGGAAGTGACGCTGCACATGCTGGACTGCAAGTAAGCCTTGGGCTACTACCTAAAGGTCCACTGAAAGTCCATCCAGCTATTTGTCTCTTTTGACCCCAGCAAGCTAAGGGCTGCTGTTTCCAAATGCACTCTTCCAATTTGGCTGGCAGACTGCATCTCTTTTGCTTGTGCCCAGGCTGGCCAACTTGCGCTCGTTCTCTACAGGGCTGTAACATGGTCTTCTGTCCACACATTCACATCTCACTACTATCTGATTCCTGATGTGGCAGCAACTTCACCAAATCTGTACTCCAACATTTGTTTGGGGATTAGAATCCAACTCCATCCCCCTAAAGCCCTTCTGTCCATCCAGGCTACCAACAAACCCCCCCCCCCTCTCCAAAGCATGAATGATCATGAATGAAACTGTATGAAGAAGCTGAATCAGATGAGTTCCCCTATGGGGACTACCACTGCTGTACATAGCCGATTCTCCAGTTCTTGTTCACTTTTCCCCTGTTGGGCTTTTCGGCCTCCTTGGTTTTTGGTAGCCTGTAACTTAGGAGTCCTATTGTGAGGACTTTATTCTTGCTTGTCCATGGAGAAAAGGTAGTTACTCACCTGTAGCAGTTGTTCTTCATGGACAGCAGGAATAAGTCCTCACAACCCTCCCACCTCTCTGATGAGTTGTATTCTGCTACAGCTTTCTTATCATACTGGAGATGGCGGCATTGCGGCAGGCAGGAAGACAGACGTGCAGGTACAGTGGAGCCTCCCTAAAGCTTCCAATAGAAGCTGGGGAGCGTTCCTGTGCAGTGCTCCGTTGGTGATGTCACCCATACGTGAGGATTTATTCCTGCTGTCCACGGAGAACACCTGCTACAGGTGAGTCACAACGTTGCCCAGATCCTTTTCATGGGTGGGATTCCTAGTGTGGAACCTTGCATCATGTAAAGGTAGTTTGGATTGTTCTTTCCTAAGTATATAACTTTGCACTTGTCCACTTTAAATTCATCTGCCTAATGGTTAAACCGGCCCTGACTCCAGAGCCTCTTCTTGGATGGTGACTCCCTAATATGGAACTCGGCATTGTGTATCTATAGTTTGGGAAATTCTTCCCTATGTGCACCGCTTTGCACTTGTCCACACTATAGTTCATCTGCCATTTAGATCCCCATTCCCTAATCTCATCAGATCCTCCTGCAACGCCTTACAATCCACTCATGTTTTCATTTCTTTGAATCATTTTGTGTCATCTGCAGATCTGATCATCTCACTTATTATTCCCCTTTTCCAAACTGTGTAGGAATATGTCAAACACCACCAGTCCCAGTACAAATCCTTGCTACACTGCAGTATTCATCTTGCTCCATTGATAAAACTGGTCATTTAGTCCTATTCTGGGTTTTTTTCAGTTCCCAATCCATGTTTGTCATTTCCTGAGGAGTCTAATGAATATCGATGTTGAGCAATTGGCAGCTTCTAGAGTTGCAGCACAAATTAAGTATAAGGTCCTCATACTTATTCATTGCCCTTTCTTTACAGCATCCCGGCTTGTTTTTCCTTTTTTTCTTACTCCTTATGTCCCTAACTGTGTCCTTCGTTCTTCCCAGGCTTCTCTTCTTGTTCTCCCCCTTCCCGTGATTCTGCTCTTTGGAACTCTCTCCTCTTCGCATTCACCAGGAAACTTCCTTCTCCCACATTCAGAAAGAACGTGAAGACTTGGCTTTTCCAGCTGGCATTTGGCTCGGATCCCAAGGCTGAGGGATGCTGTGTCCTCCACTCTCGCCTTCTTGCTTTCCTCTCCTTATTTCATTTTCAGTTTTCATCATGTTGCTGGCAGTCATTTTGTTTTGTTAACCACCTTGACGGTTTTTAGCTCTTTAGATGAGATGTTAATTGCTTGGAAATAAGTAAATAAATAAACAAACAAACAGACAGATTTCCTTCCAGCTTCAAAGAGCTATGCACGACTTACCTTTGCTAATTCCAGAGTGACTCTTCCCCGTTATGCCCCGTTTACCCACATGACCATTAATTCTGTTCTTACCAGCACTGACGTCAGTCTCACTGGTTTGAACTTTCGTAAATTACCCTCAGAATCCTCTATAAAATTGGCATCCTATTGGATGAGGAACAAGTGGAAGTTAGGGGCGAGGATGATCTTCCATGTGAGGGGAGAGTGGTAAATCACAGACCAGTGCAGATTAACTCTTTGCTGTCTGGAGCTACGGTCTGTAATGAACCATGGTGTTTTCTTTACTGGGAAGGAATCCCCACGGGGCCATTTTAGTTATACCAATTAGGTTATTGTGCTCACTTTTCAAAGAAAAAGTCCACACATGGAAGGTGATTTTATAATATCATGTGCAGACAAAGTGTGTTGCTGTACGTGTAGTGAAGGCCTATGTAAAGCACACCTGGGTTCTGTAACTTATAGTAACATAGTATATGACGGCAGATAAAGACCAGTATGGTCCATCTAGTCTGCCCAGCAAGGTGGCAAGAGTAGGTGCACCTGCCACTCCGTGCAGGTCACCCCTCCCCATGCCTTTGTTTAGGGGTATACCCACCACTCCGTGCATGTCACCTTGACTTGTTAAGATATCAGAGACAGTTAAGTTTATTTTGATTTTATCTTGTTTCTATAAAGGGATCCACTGTGTCTGTCCCATGCCATTTTGAATTCTGTCACTGTATTTGCCCCCACCACTTCGGGGGCATTCCAAGCATCCACCACCCTTTCAGTGAAAAAGCATTTCCTGATGTTTCCTTTCAGTTTACCCCCTTGCAGCTTCATGTTATGCCCTCTAGTATTACAGCTTCCCTGTCTTTGAAAAAGGTTAGTTTGTTCATTAATACTCTAAGTATTTAAAGGTCTGTATCGTATCTCCCCTGTCCCTCCTCTCCTCTAGAGTGTACATTATGCCCATAGAGATAGGCCTTGCCTATGCTCCACCCAAGCTCCTCCTCCATGCACACCTCAACGGAAGGTATGCATAGTGGGACTTGCGCCACGCACTTACAGAATAATGACCACCTAAAGCACAAACGTAAGTCATTAGAATAAGGACTTAACCCACGTTTCGCGCACATCCCATCCTGCATGCCTTAGAAGGAATTCCCCCCATCTAGTCCCTCTGAAAACTCTCCTGGGAAAAGATTTGCACTCTCTTCTATACTGCGGGTACTTTTTCCATGGAACAGAACACTTGCAGGTTCTAACCCCACTTCTTATCCAGCCTTTCCCCCATGCGTAAAGATCCGCGTGCTGTCGATGCATCCGGGGATCTGCTCTTAATTGTGCCGTTCCCTCCTACCTTAACGTTCACACAAACCTTTCTTATCACAAAATATTTAGGACATAAAGCTTTCACTCCTCCATAGATAAGAGTAAACTATACACTGAGAAGGCCAAACCAGCTGTTCCCAAAACAGGACCCTAGTGAGTTATCAGATAATGTCCGTTTCCAGCCTTTCCTGTCTGTGGGTGGATTTATGACTGAACCTTTCTATCTCTTTTTCCAGTCTCTAGTCTAGGTTCTCTCTCCAGTGTCAGTCTTTTATATTTTCTCTTTATGCTCTCCGTCCCTGCCATATTTCAGTACTTTCTTGTCCTTCTCTCTGAATACAAATTCTCTCTCCATTTCCTCTTCTTCTCCTTCCTTGGGTGCTCTGTTTCCTTACTCTCTCTCCATTTCCTCTTCCTCTCCTTCCTTGGGTGCTCTGTTTCCTTACTCTCTCTCCATTTCCTCTTCCTCTCCTTCCTTGGGTGCTCTGTTTCCTTTCTCTCCATTTCCTCTTCCTCTCCTTCCTTGGGCGCTCTGTTTCCTTACTCTCTCCCCATTTCCTATTCCTCTCCTTCCTTGGGCGCTCTGTTTCCTTCCTTGGGCGCTCTCATTTACTCTTCCTCTCCTTCCTTGGGTGCTCTGTTTCCTTACTCTCTCTCCATTTCCTCTTCCTCTCCTTCCTTGGGTGCTCTGTTTCCTTACTCTCTCTCCATTTCCTCTTCCTCTCCTTCCTTGGGCGCTCTGTTTCCTTACTCTCCCTCCTCCATGCTGTTTCTCCTCCTTGCATAATCGCTACTCTCTTTCCCCATCCTTCACCCCTGGCATAATCACCTCCCAATCGTCCCCCTTTGCCATTATCTCAGGCCAGTGGAAGGAATTATCTTTTATTCAGTCATATTGCATCACCCGCCTCTCGTAATCCCTACCAGCCTTCCTGGTTCCAGTACTCTCCTTTCCCTCTCCCATTTCCACCAGCCCCTCCCCCCTCTCCAGTTCCACTGCCCCTGGCCCTGACTCTCCCTTTAAACAGTGAAAACATTAAAGAGAGTGCTCTGATCTGGCTGTGCAGGCTGCAGCCCTGAGCCTCCTTCCTGGCGAGATTGTGGTCAGTCTCCTCCCACCCTGTGGCAGCAGCTGCTCCTCTCAGTCCAGTCCTCTGGCTCTCACTTGCTGTGCTGCGCTATGGAGCTGGGTCATGGGTAGAGTGGAGCTCTTCTCGCCCCTAAGTCAGGTGCTCCGCGTTGCTTCTCTCTCTGGATGAGGTCAGGACTGGAGCCGGGCTGATGTTCTTCTTAGCACCAGATTCCACCTCTGCTTGTCTCAAGCTATGCGGGGTCAGGGTGCCCTGGGCAAGGAGCTTGCAATCCCTGCCGTGGCTGCCCGTCTGGAGGAGGGGTTAGAAGTCTTCTCACTGCTGCAGTGGGATCAGCTGCGCTGCTCCTCTGTCTGACTCTCACAGGTAGGGCAGGGAGAGGGGGGAAAGGCAAAACACTTCCTGCTAGTGCTATCTGCTGTCCACTCTCACTACAGGTCTGAGGCTCTCCAGTGACTACTCTGTATTTCTGCTGCTCTGTAGGCCTCCGCCATCAAGAAATTTAGCCTAGTGCTACCTCCCTGCTCTGTATTGCCGCAGACGGATGGCGCATGTGTTGGAAACAATTAGCCAGTGCCACTAAATCAATCATAGACAAGTATTCAAATTTTGGGAGGTCTGGTAACCAGAAGAATGGTTCAGCAATTTTAGACATTCAGTTTACACGAGAAATGGCTTTTCAAAGTTGCCCTGCTCAGAAAATATGTACAGTGTGACCTAAAAATAGAAGATATTTTCACGTAATTAAATGAATTTGTCTTGAAAATTGCAAATTAATCATGTACTGGATTTTTTCCCTTGTTGATGCTGGTCAGGCAATAGCATAATGTGTGTCTGTTGTGTGCACGAATGCCAAAACAGTTAACTGCATTACGCCTTTGGTTATGTAAGCTGTCTGCATTAGCCATTGAAGTTAGTCCGTAGAGCGGAGGTTCTCATCCCACAGCCCGGGACACCCCTAGCCTGTCAGTTTTCAGCATAACCACTATGAACATGCATCTGAGACATTTGCCTGCACTGCCTCCATTACATGCAAATCGCTCTCATGCATATTCATTGAGGTTATACTGACTAGGTGTGTCCCGGGTCTGTACTGAGACCCCCTGCTGTAGGGTGTAGGATGTTTGGGTTTTAATGCATGTTCCCACGAAACTGCTCAGGAGTCCTCCGCCCACATTGCTGCCACTATGGGGAAGTGCTGTGATATTGCGCTTTTAGCCTGCTTCTCGAGACTGAAAATGCGCTAGAGCAGCATCCCCCTACGGGCAGCAACATGGACAGAGGACTCCAGTGCCGCTCCATGGGTACATTGGTGTTAACCTGCTGTGCAGTGCCGTAGGCTTTGGATAGGTTCCTTGGGTAATTCTCACACTTTTCTTCCTCGCAGTTGAATCCTGGGCCACCTGCTGCACCCAACGAGACTCAGATCACCGTGTTAGCGCTAGATGAGTTCAGCATTACAGAAGAGCAGACCATCCATTCAGAAAACACAGCTCTGGACCTTCACACAGGCCTCTCGCAAGATGCCCCCCAAGAAGACTCCCAACACAGCCCCACCAATGAAGGATGAATGCCAAGTCTGTAGGCATCTCGTAAGCCTCACCGAGAATCATTGTCACACCTGGTGACGTCTTTACTGACACTTCTCAATCTCAGGTCAATTTGAAAGTTCTTATAGTCTGTTGTTTTTTATTTTTTTTAATTATTATTATTTTTCTATATATAAATATATATATATAAATATATATATAAATATATATGGCCTTTTGGAGGCTACATGAAATTTGTCTCCGATCTGTCTCAGGCGTTTCTTAGACTTCTTGCATATCATGGCTGGTCATGTACATTACTGAAGCAGCTAAATGGGCTCTGGGCCTAATTTCTCCACAACAGCTGTGTATGGATCACAAACGAAACCCTTCCCATCTCTTCCAGTACTCTCTGGCCTTCCCTGCTTCAGAGCTACTTTCGCCCAACTTTATTTTTCATTTGGGTTTCATCATGTGTTTCCAGCTGAGCAATGGAGAAAACCGACACCATCATTCTCAGCTCTCCAAAGGCCGTCTTTCCTCACAGAACCGGTGATCTCCCACATTTCTCTATATCTCAGGATGTGGATTTTTTTTCTCTTTTGATTAGTGTAAAAAACATACAAAGTGATTAACAAATCAAACCTAAAAAAACGAATACTGTGTCAAACGCAGCCTACGCGAGGGCTACTGAAAGACTTGGAAAACCTGAGCAGAACTCTCTAAAAACCTACCTCACCCGAAATGAATGTCTTCTGGGAGGCAGCAGGTACCCACCTATGTCTTTCTTGCTTATTTTGTCATGAGTAATGCTACGTACTGTGAGCACTTGAAGAGCATAGCTCCAACTACCTCAGAAACCATTCTTCATGTCTGCCATTTCTGTGGATTGCTTTTGTTTTCAATTTAGCATTCAAATATTTTTGTTTCAATGTAAAAGCACTTCCAAACGTCGAGAGAAAAAAAATGTTCTACCTCAGTATTTTCTAGAATTTTCTATTTTTTTTTTTTTTGGTGTGTGTGTGTATGTTTGCACACAAGAATGTGTGCCACTGGGACCCTTCTCTCAAGGCGAGTACTGGCTCCATTCTCATGGCGGTCCAAAAAGGAACACAAAAGAAGCCGAAGGGCACCAAAGACGTTGTATAAAGTGAAGAGGATTTTGGCTGGTGCCACTTCATCAGTGTTAAGATTTTATTTCTAGATGAGTCGCTTGTGGTATAAGAAGGTGTTTGTGTAGGCTCAGACCTTCTGGATTTCCACATACAGAGTAGCACTAGGATTTCTCCACAGCATCTAGAGGGTTGCTAGCTTGGTGGGAAGGCAATGCTATTTCTGAAGGGGTCTCCTTGATTTCTGGAGATATCCTTTTGTCATCCTAACTCCATGTAAGCTTCCGAGAGACAAATTGTTTTTTTCTGGAAGCTCTCGACTCGTTCAAAAGGAGCTCGTTGTCCCAATGGATTATTTATCACTGTTGATAAGAAAACATAAATGTACCTTTTATTATCTCGTGGCTAAGAAAGTAGTCGGTTCCTTCATCTCTACCCAGCTTCACCCCCCTATCAACTTTACAGGCTGCTGCAGAAACCTAGCGCGGCCTTTAAGCACAGATAACACCACTTTTAAGCACACTTACTGCTACTGCCAAATGCAGAAAAGAGACAGATGTGCGCATAAATAGCAAAGGAAAAACTAGCGCACAGTTAATGCCAAGAGTATTTAAATGGATTTAAATTAGAGGCGAATGAGCTGCATATAATGAAGCGGCCTGTGCCTGATGCAGAGAGATGCGTTGAGAATTTTGCAACCAGCCTTAGCACCAATACGCCTGGGTCTGAGGTGGCTAAACGTCTAGCGCGCGCCCCCAACAGTATTCTGATGGCACTGGGGGATTTCCCCGATGCCTAGATCATCTAAGAAGAAATGCCAAAGATGATCCAGACATCGAGGAAAGTCCCCGATGCCATCAAAATACTATAGGGGAGCCGCTGCCCCCAACAGAAAGCAAATCCCTGGCGGCTCAGTGGCCCTGATCCTCCCACCTGCCCACTAAAAATATACTTAGTGGCTCAGTGGCCCCGAACCCCCCACCCCACTAAAAATATACCTAGTGGCCCCGAACCCCCCACCCCTCTCCAGGTACTTTTACAAATGAGCGGGAGCGCTGCCGATGTGCTTCAGCTCTTGCCCCGCCATATTTAAAAATGGCAGTGCCTGGCCCCACACGGTGCACTCTGGGATGCGCCAAGCAGGGCAGGTGCTGCCGTTTTTCAAGATGGTAGCTCTCCCGTTCATTTGTAAAGGTGCCAGGAGAGAGATGGAGATTCTGGGTCACTGGAGCATCAGGTATATTTTTAGTTGGGTGGGGGCTTCGGGGCCACTGGGTCACCAGGTTTATTTTTAGTTGGGAGGGAGTGGTGGCATCGGGGCCGCTGGGCCACCAGGAATTCGCTTTCTGTCAGGGGTACCAGCCCCCGACGGTATTTTGATGGCACTGGGGCTTTCCCCGATGCCTGGATCATCTGAGCGGACATTTCCTCTCAGATGATCCAGGCATTGGAGAAAGTCTTGGATGCCATCAAAATACTGTCGGGGCTCATATGCAAATGAGCCACGTGGTCCCCCTGTTTCTCCGGGAAAGCATGCCAAACTAGCGCAGACTTCTTTGCACATGACTTGCTCTCCCAGTTTGCCATTTTGGCAACAGTTTAACGCCTGGCTCATTTGGATATGAGCCTCTTTCTGCATGCCGGCGCTGAAGTCGCGCACTATCAGTGTGCTGCAAACGTTGATAGCGCGTGACTTCAGCGCCGGCTTTGTGCATGGGCCTGTTGTTGTATTCAGAGTAGCCCCTCGGATACTGCGGGGCTGCCCTAGTAGAGCATGGCCTGGATGCTAAGGCATTTCCCTCCAGTTTTCACGGCAAGATCATCACCGCAGGCTTACTCTGACTGAGCGCAGGTGCGGGTTACGGCTCTTTTTGGATCAAGCTGATGACCTTGTTCCTTGCTGTACCTAGCTGTGCTTTCCTTTAAATCTGAGTTAGGGGCTGCTCTTCCTTCCAGTAGTAACTAGGAAGACGGGGGAACCTGCTGTTACGTCCCTAAAAAATTCCAGAGTTTTTACTCCTTCCCCTAAAAGGATCCCTCCACCTGATACATTCTTACATGTTTCCCTCCAAAATTTCCCACTCACGAGCTCTCAGTTGCAGGTGCGTAGACTTTCCACGTTCCGTTCTCTTCCAGAACCTCCAGGGTCTCCTCAGGGAATGTTCCAGGCTCATGCTCAGAAAGTGCTGCCTGGGATAAAGTGTTTATTAATGAGTTGGGGCTACGGAGTTATTGCCTGTGTGTTCAGTGGCTTTTCATTAGTGCATTGCAAAATGAACATTCCTTGGCGACACCGTTAAGTGGAAAGGTTTCCAAAGAAATTTCCAGCTGTCACCCCCTAAATAAATATGTTTCTATGTGCACGCACTGCTGGCAGCTCTGTAACCCATCAAAGCATGCAAAATATTTGAACTAGCTCGTCCGTATCTCCCACAAAGCCAAGGGATTCCCCTCCAGAGTTTGAAGCTCCCCGCTAGAGATGAAGAGGGAACTCACCATTTGCTTAGCCACAAGGTATTTTTACATCAGCAAATGAAGAGAATCTGAACAGCCTTAATAAAGTGTCCACCAGGGATTTTATCTCCGAAGCTGTAGATATTGCAATGTTGTAGCATAACCCCAGGTCATTACTAGATGCTTATCCAGTCAAGGTTTTCCTGCTCCCTTTGCAGTGCATGCTGGTCCTTGTCATTCTGCTGCATACTGTAAGATTTAATCCCGAGCTGTTTTCTAACTTCCATCACAAAGACCTGAGGCCTGAAGCACGACCGCAAGGGCCAGAATGAACTGGGGTAGGAACTGAAAAGACAGGAATGGATTGACATCTTCTGACGACATGCACTGAAATGCCAAAGCAGAGCAAGAAGGAGCAGAAATGCAAGGGGAAGGGAGCCAGGAATCCAGAGCTGGATGGAAATGTTATGATGTCATGGAGATGGGTCAACAAGACATTCTGCAAAGTTTTGGTTGCCCGTCACAGCAGGCTTCCTAGACGACTCTTGAGTTATCCAGGGGTCAGTTCTTTAACCTCTGTCCTAGTGTGTGCAGTGCACTTAGGGGCATATTTACAAAACTGCGCCGGTAACAGGCGTGAGTCAGCCATGTTACCTATACAGGGCTCATCACTAATTGCAGGAGGCAGGTGCATCCATCTCCCTGCAGTTGGTGCAGGCAAGCTGCCCGTTACCACCATTGAGATGGTGTTAAATGCATCTTCGCTAACAGTGCCATGCGCAGTTAGTGGGAACCAGTAACCCCTGCGCTAGCTGCCGTGTGCCAGTGACACCGTAATCCGCTGTTGTCCCGCCCAGCCTCTGCCCCGATTCATGCTAGCGGGGCAGCTCAGAGTTTTCAGCATGGCGCCCAAACCGCTTCCTAAGCCCACATTACCCTGGAAGCGCGCTTTAGTAAACATGCCCCTTAGTGAAGGAAATCTGGATGACAGGTTACAAACCTAGGGAACTGGCCTCGTCCCAGAAGACCCTAGCTTTGACCTGCCCTCAGCACAGAGTCTGGTCCATTTAAATCAGGATCAAATAATTTCTTTGCCATTGTGCTGAGAATCAATCCATCAAAGATGCTTTAGGGCAGTTCTTGGTATCTCTGTGATGGCTGTAATGCTTTAGATCTATTTTTATACAGTAGTTTACCTGATGTAATCTGTTTTTTTTGTTTTTAAACGAAGGAAATCAGGAAGGAAATGGTTATTTTGTTATGTAAAAAGAAAAGAAAAAAGAAATACAATTTTTAGGGGTTTTAGTGATGATACATGCCTCTCCCCCTCTATTGTTTGATTGGTTTGTTCCTGTCCACGAGCAATGGGTTGTGTTTACAGGCTACAGCTTCCGGCTCGGTTGGTTTTTAGTCTTATTGCATTAGTGTGTCCTATAGGACCTCCTTGAAGTTCAGTACTCCGGGACCTTGGATGAGGGGATTCATCACCATACCCTTCACAGCTCTCATGCCTTACTTCAGTGGGGGCTGTTAACATCTAGAATTTTCCATTGCTGGTGGGTGACATTCTCCTAGGCTCCCGGTTCCAGCACCACGGTCCTGTAGGCTTATGCTTTCACTACTCTGTACCTGATGTGCTGCACTCTTTCAATTTCCTTTACGTTATAAATTTGGCCCGTCAGTTTCTTTCTGCTACTTTGACCTTTCAGTTCATTCAGAACCAGCCGCTATTGGCCTGTGTCGCCATGAATCTGTATTATTTACAACTACCCCTGATTTTTCTCCCCATTTTGTAATCTCACTTCCGGCGTAGCCTGATTAGGGGTCACAGACTATGGCTCCCTCCAGAGCCTACTATGCCACTAGAGGTCACCCTTGAGTGATGGCAGGAACTTGCTCCCCCACTTTCCAAGGGCTTGGATGGAAGACCTAACCCTGGAAGCAAAGCCTCTACGTGGCAGCGCCAGCATTACCCCTGATTGTTGGGCAATCCTGCTGCCCTTCATTTCACTCTTGAATTCACTGTCCCCTTCCCACTAGACTGCAGCTGCTGAGGGTTATGAACCCAGGTTAGTAAGTGCTCCTCAATGAAGGACTGAATCCCAAGTTTAAATTCGACTGGCCTTTGTCACATGCAAATGTGTCATGAAATTTCCTAGAATGCCTTCAGCAACTTTGTACAAAGGCATTCTAACTGTGTCCAGCACTGGCCTTAATCAGTGCAGACCTCTTCTAGCTTTACCATCTTACATGTAGGCCTTACTTTACAGAGACCTTTATTTCAGTGCTTCCCTAATGTGTTCCCCCACCCATTTAACAAGCACTGCATCGACCCTCTATAGCTGGGTGAGGGGAGAATGAGAGCTGAGATTACATCTGCTACCGTGCACCCAGCGAGGAGGCACCCGAGGGTCTAAAACATGAGACTTCCAAATGTGGCCTGTTATATTTCTCTTTTCTGTATTCAGTGCTGTACATATGTCCTTGGGGGGGGAGGGGGTGCCCCAAAAATAGTAGAAACCTCTACTGAAGGTACCTGGTGAAGGGAGGAGGCAGAAAGCCCCAAGCCTTTGCTGGAGTGACACAGAAAGATGCACAAAGCCAAGGCCACAGCAAAGGGTATCTTGAAGTAAAATCACATTGGCTTGGCAACTATAGTCAGGCAAAAATAAGAGAAAAGCAATGAGCACATGGTAAAGTCCCAGCGAGTGCCTGGGTTTTGAGCAGGTTCCTTCTCTTATCCTTCCCCCCTTCTTTTTCAGTTCCTCTGGGTCCCAGGCTGGATATCACAGATGCCTCACACAAAATCCTCCCAAACACTGTGACATCCTCATTCTGTAATCAGCACTTCAGAGAAGTAACTTTATGGGAAAGGCACAGGAAAAAAATACAAAGCCCCCCAAAATTAAACTTGCCATAAAATATCTCAAGTCTCTTTGCCGCCTGCCCTGGATCCATCACGTTTCCATGTAGACTTCAAGGGTGCTTGAAAACGATGCACCTTCCCAGTCCTCCAGATCCCCTCATCTGTTCCCAAACTCACTTGCAGATCTCTGACTTCCAGCACTGCAAACATAGCTGCTACAGCACTCAGCTTGAAGCTGACCACTCTCCTACAGCCCTTCTTTAGGACTATCACCTCTTCTCTCCACCATTAGGCCAAGCTGGCCTGGGAGGGGGGGGGGGGTTATGGCTACTGTGTACAGAGACAGGTTCACCTAGGGCTTCCTCTGAGTCTACAGTTCCTTGATCTCCATTTCTGGCAGAATATCCCTCTCAGACCCAGCCTAAGTATGGCATGTATCCCTTCAAAGGTTCAGGAGGAGATACCTGCCTGGCCATCGATGGCAGATAGACCCATCCTCCATTATATCACACTATACATGCTACCCAAGACCTTCCTCGTGCTGATCATGTAGAGGGGCATTTTGGAAAAGATGTCCAGGTGCAATCTGGGACGTCTAAGCCAGAATGTCTGGAAAACCTCAGGCACATCCAGGTGCAGACACGATTTCACAAATGATGGATGTGACTGATATGGACGTCTGTTGGGGCGTCTACGTAGACATCCCCAGAACCATATTTCAGAACCTGGATATTTAGGAAGAGCCTGATGGTTAGAGTAGTGGGTTAGGAACATTGCAGTCAGGGTTCAGGACTTGCTGCTGCTGCAGTTGAAATTGTGCTGAGTACTTTTTCAGCCAAAATGAGCTCGTTCATGATGCTTATATATGTCTGGAGCAGGACATTTTTGAGATCAGGTGGGGATGTCCAGGTTCCTGAGAATGCCCCAGCCACTTTGAATGCCCTGCTCTTTGCTGTCCCCCCCCCCCCCCACCCTCAAAGAAGACCCCCGCTCTAGACGACCTGCCCATTTTGCCTAATGGTTGGGCCAGCCCTGTACATAGAGAACCGAAGAACATGGTGACAGAAAAATCTCAAAGAATAAAACATCAAACATTAATTCAGTCTGATGCAACCAACTCAATGTTGGCATTGGTTCCGATGAATCTGTTATTTTTCGTGCTTAATAATCTGCGATGTTATGTCTTTTTCCTTCCAGATGACAGATAAAGACCACATGATCCATCTTGCCTAACCACGTCCCCTTCCTACTAGTATCCCGCAGATCCTATCTAGCCTCCAGCTTTGCCATCCACCACGGACCTGCTCCACCTGTCCCAGCCTTTCTGTACGAGCTCCATTGGGAAGCTGTTGCGGGAAGTCACCTGATCTGTCATTTCACAAGCCCCAGGCCACTGTAATCTATTATCTTCTTATCGCTGTCAGCTTAGTGGTAATACTCCGATGAGTATTGCAGAGAGAATTCAGACTTGCTGCCCGTTTGTTAAGTACTGGGCTGTAGTGTAGGATGTCCTTGTTGCACTTCAAGTACTGATTGTCTTTACCTTAATAAAATCAGATGTCTGCAATGTGATTATTGTGGCGGTCTAAAAGCTGTAAAGAGTCGCACGCTGGTTTGTGTTTTGTTTTGGGCTGCACGTTACTGAGTAGTAATATATCTGTGGCTTTTGAGGCGTCTTCTCCAGTATGTCTTGATGTGCTCCTTTGATTACTTTGGAGTCAGGTCAATAGTGTATATTGCCCATTTCTAGGAATCTAGTCCAGAAATCTGAGTGGTTCAGTCACAGAAAAACATTAGAGGAAGAGAAGAACAGGATGGTGGTGATCGGCAGTCTACGGTCTAGCCGACATGATTCATTCTCCCCTGGGATGTGAATTTTAAGGCATTTGGGGTCTGGCAGAACAGCTTTACAGTTACAGTTTAGTTTATTTGATATACCGCCTATGGCAAAAAAGCATCTAGGTGGTTAAACATAACAAAAATCAATAATAAAATAACAGGGATAGACCAACAATATGAGACAAGGACACGGGTTAGGAAGAGGGAGGGAGGCTGGGGTGAGCAGAGTGCCACACTAAAGATGGCCTCGGTTTGCTCCCTTGAACGATCACTTTATAAAACTGGGGCCTAAGCACTCTGCAGTCAGATCAGTTCTTTGCTCTTTTCTTGTGAATCTTATTGGGGTGTTTCCTTATCTTTTGGCAAAAAAAAAAAAAAAGTGAAAGCTTAGAAGGAGGCACCTGAAGGGATGGCCTTTGTTCTCTCCGTAAAGGGAATGAACTCGTTGCTCGATTGCCACTCTTTGACTCCTGCTGTGGCTTGTCCTGTGGATTCTGTTTGCAGTCTCTTGTGATTTCAGAGGTGGGCTTGATATTCCATCGGCCGACGAGTCTCACTCTGAGACAACTGCTCCCTCAGGGAAACCTTCTTGGATTGTGTTTAGTTCAACAAGGACGCGGTTTTATGACAGGGTAGTTTCACACTGTTAGATTCAGGTGTTCATTGGTGGGGCATTTCCTGTTTTTTTCTTCCTTTGTAAAAAATAAATAAATTGTAAAAAAAAAAAAAAAACCAACAATATATAGATATATAAATAATGTACAGAAGACAAGCTAACCACAGTCTGAACTTTTTATGATTTTCACTTGTAATGAAAAGAAAACTAAAGGTGGTCTTCTGTCTTAGGTATTCATTTTATGGTGCTTATCTCACTCTGTCTGTCCTGTGTCATATGACAACTGTGCCACAATGCAGGAGTAAATCAGACGCAGACTGCAAAGTCCTAGCATGTCTGATGAGCAGGACCTTGTGTACTGTGTAGAGATATATCTATGTGCGTATGAAAGGGCAGCTCTAAACCTCTCTGCTTACTCATTTCTGCTGCAGGACGTTTACGTCAAATCATCTTCCTTTCACGTCTCATTATTTTTTTGCCTCTTGTAACATTTCTGTGGCTGGCTGTGTTGATGTTGAAAAACCTTTCAGAGGTCGGTCACAGTGGTTGCAGGGATGCCGTTTTTAACCCCTTGTCTGCTGTCTGCCATTTTGGCCTAGTCTCTAGCCTCAACTGATGTCAGTGCAACAAGGAACAGAAGTGCAGTGGCCTCTCTCTGCCTTTGCCTGTTAGGGGTAATTGTAGAGCATGTTTTTGATGTGGAAAATGACTTTTTTAGAATTGTGTGGCTGAATACACACACATACAATTATTTGCACTTGCAGAACTCGATATACTTAGATGCGTCGCGCACACAGGCATTCCCAGGGGCAGGATCAGTGCTAACATTAGGGGAACTAGGCGGTTACTTAAATAGCTGGCCCTGCAGAGGTGCTCATTTCCACCACTGTATCCCCTCTCCGGGACCTACAGTGATGACAAAGACCTGAAGCAGCTCTGCGAAGCTTATCTCAGGGCCGTTTGCTTCCACTTCCACCGATGCCGGCTGCCTCTTTGCTTTGGGGCAGAAGCAGCCTCTGCTCCCAGACAAAAGCAAGTTGGCACTGGGCGTCAGTGGGGGCAGGAGCAAACAGCCCCGCAGCTCTGAGGTTTTGAGGGAAGCACGGCAGGGTTGTTTCAGGCCATTGCCGCCGCTGTAGGTCCTGGAGGTGCCGGGGGCTGGGGAGGGGCAAGCGATGAAGTTTGCCTTATCTCCTTGCACAGACAGAGGCGGTGTGGGATGGTGCTGCGATGTATGGTATAAAATGCAGAGTGCGTGCATAGAGTACATGCCTTCAGAGCGGCATCAGCATTTGTTCACCACTGTGACTGCTTCATGGCCCCTGTTTTGTAAGGATACCTAGGGTGCTCATTTTGCCTTTGTAACACAGGCATGAAACTGGTGGGGAAGGGGATATTCAAAGACCTGCAAGCCACATAAATGCCGCTCAGCAGGATATTCAGCGGCACTAACTCACTTTCTGCTGCCGAGTATCCCTGTTTTGGGTCACCGAATGCCCCGGTGCTAAGCGCTCACTGTCAGGGCACTGTGCGGGCGGAGCAGAGGCGGCATCAGGGGTTTACCGGACAGTGGCAATGTTCAGCCGTGGCTCAGTTAACCCGAACCGGTTATAGTTAGGACAGCTGAAGGGCTGTTATTCAGCCGCTGGCCGGATTGCAAAACTGAGTATCACTGCTGACTGCCATGCAAAATTGCAAGCCGCATATTCACTGCCAGGGCCCAGATATGGCGCTGACATGGAATATCTGGGCTGATGTTAAAGTGATGACGGCCAGCCGCTTTAAGTATGCTGGCCATCGCTGCTGAAAATCTCCCCCCCCCCACTGTTTTTTTGGGGCATTTCACTTATATGCCCTTTTATCAAATGACTCCCCTTAAAGCATAAAATGACTCCCTTAAAGCATGTAGCACCCAAGAGTCTTGTCAGAATCGACAATCCACCAAAACCTGTATCAGCTCTGGAGACATTTCCTGCATAATCACATAGACCGTTAGCTTTGCCCCTGTTTTCTCCTATTGATAATATAAACTCACTTGCCTCGAATCCCTTGGGCTGACCCATAATGGGGCAAAAAACGGAGAACAGCAAGAGGTATCAGAGCCTGGTGTGAAGCTCAAAAGGGACGAGTGGTTTCCCCCTGACAGCTACTACTACTACTGAGCATTTGCATAGCGCTACAAGACATATGCAGCACTGCACAGACACATGCAAGAGACAGTCCCTGCTCATCAGAGCTTACAGTCTAGTCAAGACAGACAACACAGTAGCTGTAGACATGGGATACCTCTAGGGGGAATGGTTAGGAAACACAAAGGAGATCAGGTGAGTCAAGATCTGAAAGCGGGAGTGAAGAGGTGAGTTTTCAGCCTGGATTTGGAAAGGGTCAGAGAAGGCCTGATGTACAGACTCAGGTAGTTTGTTCCAGGCATATGGAGCAGCAAGGTGAAAGGAGCAAAGTCTGGAGTTAGCAGTAGAAGAGAAGGGCTCAGATAGAAGCAATTTGCCAGAAGAGCAGAATTCCTGAGATGGGGTGTAGGGAGAGCTAAGAGAGGAAAGGTAGTGAGGAGCTGCAGAGTAAAGGCACTTATAGGTCAGCAGGACAAGTTTGAACTGGATGCGGAAATGGATAGTGAGACAATGAAGTGACTTGAGAAGAGGGGTAATATGAGCATGATGAGGCGGAAGATTAGCCACGCAACCGAGTGTTCAAAAGATTGAAGGGGAGAGAGATGATTCAGAGGGAAACCAGCAAGGAGTAGGTTAGAATAGTCTAGACGGGAGGAGACTAAAGAGTGGATAAGTGTCTTAGTAGTGTGTTCCGAAAGGAATGGGCAGATTTTGTTGATGTTATAGAGAAAGAAACGGCAGGTTTTAGCTATCAGTTGGATGAGTGTGGAGAAGGAGAGAGAGGAGTCTGACCCCAAGGTTGCGAACTGAGGAAACAGGGAGGAGTAGAGAGTTATCCACAGAGACTGAGAAAGGAGGAAGAGGAGAGGAGGGTTTAGGGGGAAAAATAAGAAGCTCAGTTTTGGCCATGTTCAATTTCAAGCGGCAGTGAGACATCCAAGCAGCAATGTCAGAAAGGCAAGCAGAGATCCTGGCCTAGTTTGCCGGAGAGATTTCAGGTTAGAGAAGTACATCTGGGAGTCATTAGCATAAAGAGGGTACTGAAAGCCATGGGAGGAGATGAGTGCACCAAGGGACTGGATATAAAGAGAGAAAAGGAATGGACCCAAGACAGATCCTTGGGGTACACCAACTGAGAGCAGCAGAGCAGTAGAGGAGGATCCACCAGAACAAACATTAAAAGTGCATGGGAGAGGTAAAAAGAGAACCAGGATAGAACAGAGCCCTTAAAACCAAGCAAGGACAAGGTATTGCAGAGAAGGTTGTGGTCAAGTGTCAAAAGCAGCAGAAAGATCAAGAAGGATGAGGATTGAGTAAAGGCCCTTGGATTTTGCCAGGAACAAGTTGCTGGAGACTTTGGCCAGAGCCATTTCAGTAGAATGTAAAGGACGAAAGCCAGATTGTAAAGGATCCAGGAGGGCTTGAGAGAAGAGAAAGTTGAAGCAACGGCGGTGAACCGCATGTTCAAGGAAGGGAAGGACGGAGATGGGTTGATAGAAGGACAAATAGGGTCTAGTGAGGAGATTTATTTTTATTTATTTTATTTATTTACATTCTCTTATATACCGCGCTATTCTGCATCAGTGCGGTTTACATTGAACTAACTGAAATTACATTGAACAGGGTATTATAACTTGGAGATAACTATTTTACAGGGAACATGGGCTATGGAGGGTTAAGTGGCTTGCCCAAGACCACAAGGAGCACCTGTGGGACTAGAAACCCCAGTCCTTCCGGCCCAAGGTTGCTGTCCTCTAGTGAGATTTGAACCCCCGACCTTCCGGCCTGAAGTACCTTGCCCCAACCACTAGGCTACTCCTCCATTCCACAAAGATGTGTAACCACAGCATGCTTGAAGGCTGCAGGGACAGTTGCAGTGGAGAGTGATAGGTTGAGAATATGAGATGGAAGGGACAACAGTGGAGGAGATGGAGCTTAAGAGATGGGTGGGATGAGGATCAGAGGAGCAGGTAGTGAGTTTGGAGGAGGAAAGAAGGTATGTGGTTTCCTCCTCAGAGATCACAGAAAAGGAAGAAATGGTGGTAGGGGAGGGGGAGTTGGGAGTGAAGAGGGGGAGGAGGGGAAGTAGCTGACCTCATGGGGAAATGAAGTGTGATGGAGAGCTTTCACAGCCTACCTAATCAGGGGGCCGTGTTTAGGATAAGGGAGTTCATAGCATTTACGCATTTCCTTTTGCAGGTGTCTACATCCTGTTGTACCTGAATAGCAACACAAATGAATGCGGGCACTTTATCTTTTTAAATGTATTATTTATTCAAGTTTTTATCATATCAATACAACATATGTGATAACACATCACCAGAAACAGAATATTCCTACCCCCTTCCCAACTGCCCGAAAGGCTATGAACAGAATCCAATCACATTAACAAATTATGCCTTAAAGCAAACGCTCCCTACGCCTTTTCAAACAGTGGGCGTTTAGCACTCTGGATGGATGTCAGTTTTTCCATCAAAAACACTTTATTCATCCTTGCATGCCAGGATTGAATTACATAAGAACATAAGATATGCCATATTGGGTCAGACCAAGGTCCATCAAAACCAGTATCATGTTTTGCACAGTGGCAATCCAGTTCACAAGTACCTAGCAGTTTCCCAAAAAGACACACAAGTTCCACAATGCTTGTATTGGGGCAAGCAGGGGATTTTCCTGGTCCTCTTTAATAATGGTTTATGGACCTTTCCTCCAGGAACTTGTCCAAACTTTATGTAAACCCAGCTATACTAACTACATCCTCGAGTAACAAATTCCAGAGTGTGATTACGCGTTGAGTGAAAAAATATTTTCTCTTATTAGTCTTAAATGGGTTACACTGTAGTTTCATTGCACGTCCCTTAGTCTTTCTACTTTTTGATGGCATAAACAATCGATATACGTTTACCCGTTCCACTCCATTATTAATTTATAGACCTCTATCATATCTTCCCTCTTCTCTGTACCTTTTCTAACTCTGCTATATCTTTTTTAAGATACGGCAACCAGAATTGCACACAATATTCAAGGTGCGGTCACACCATAGAACGATACAGAGGCATAATATCCTTTGTTTTATTCTCCATTCCTTTCCTTATAATTCCTAGCATTCTATTTGCCTTCGCTGCACATTGGGCAGAGGGTTTCAACATGTTATCCTTGATGACGCCTAAATCTTTTTCCTGGGTGTTCGTTCCTAATGTGGAACTTTGCATCATGTAACCATAGTTTGGGTTGTTCTTTCCTAGGTGCAAACTTTGCCATGTACACATTAAATTTCATCTGTCATTTGAATGTCCAGTCTTCCAGTTTATCAAGGTACTCTTGCAATTTTTCAAAATCCTCTTGGGTTTTAACAGCTTTGAATAATTTTGCGTCATCTGTAAATCTGATTACCTCACTCATTATTCCCATTTCCAGGTAATTTACAACTGTGTTAAAAAGCAGCAGACCCAGCTCAGATCCCTGGGGTACTCCACTATTCACCTTTCTCCATTGGGAAAATTGGCCATTTAGCCCTACTCTCTGCTTTCTATCTTTTAACCAGTTCCTGATCACAATAGTACACTGCCTCCTATCCCATGACTTTTTAATTTCACCGGGAGTCTCTCATGAGGGACCTTGACAAAGGGTTTTTGAAAATCCAGATACATTATATCGACTTGCTCACCTTTCTCTACCTGTTTATTCACACCTTCAAAAAATATAACAGATTATTAAGACAAGACCTTCCTTGGCTAAAGCCATGTTAACTTTCTCCCATTAAACTATGACTATCTGCATGTTCAGTAATTTTGTTCTTTATAATGATTTTTACCATTTTTCCCAGTACTGACGCCAGGCTCACCGGCCTGTAGTTTCCAAGATCAACCCTGGAACCCTTTTTAAAAATTGGTGTTACATTGGCCATTCGCCAATCTTCAGGTATTACAGATGATTTTAATGATAGTTAAAAGATTACTAATAGTAGGTCTGCAATCTCATATTTCAGTTCTTTCAACACCCTTGGATGTATACCATCCGGTCCTGGTGATTTCCTATTCTTTATCAAATGGTTGTAATACATCTTCCCGGTTTATCAATATTTCTTTCAATTCTTCCAATGCATCACCTTTAAATACCATTTCAGTCATGGGTAACTTCCCTACATCTTCTTCAGTAAAGACTGAGGCAAAGAATTCATTCAGTCTCTCCGCTCATCCTTGTCCCCTCTTAGTGTCCCTTTTACCCCTCTATCATTTAATGGTCCATCTGACTTGCAGGTTTTTTGCTACGAATGTACTTGAAAACTTTTTATTATGTGTTTTTGCTTCCACGACAAACTTTTTTTCAAAATTCTCTCTTTGCCTGCCTTATCAGTGCCTTGCATCTGACTTGCCAATATTTATGTTGTTTCCAGTTTTCGTCACTTGGCTCCTTTTTCCATTTCCTGAACGAATTGAATTGACTTCCAGAAAAGGGCTCTCTCATATCACACCACTGTTGCATGTATTCACACAAATTTTCCCTTATCACTCTGCCAACCTATTCCCGCTACCCCCAACAGCATCCCTTTTAGTCCCCACTCAACTTCTATCCCCAATAACTCCATAAACATCCCCCACCCACTCCTAAAACTCTACAATGTGTGATCACAGCCACCACATATGTAGAAAGTTGCCCCTACCGCTATACGCTCTCCAACATGTATCTGGATAACCATTAATCACTTAATGTAGGTTAACAGGAGACAGATACCAACAATAGATAACTTTGTATTTCATTTTCAACAATACAATCAAAAACAGAACCCTTGCCCACCCTTTGAAATATCTTCCCCCAAAGCTGACCATCCAGCTCTTTACCAAGATCATGTTCCCATTACATCTGAAACTTTGCTTTCTCCCCCTCCCTCTCCAGCAGCATCTTATAGATCCTTTGCTTACTGCAGTGGTTCCCAACCCAGTCCTCAGTCCTTGGGTATCCCCGGGCCAGTCAGGTTTTCAGGATATCCACAATGAATATTCATGAGATAGATCTGCATGCACTGCTTCCATTGTATGCAGATCTATCTCATGCATATTCATTGTGGGTACTCTGAAACCCTGACTGGCCTGGGGTTCCCTGAGGACCGATGTTGGGAACCTCTGGCCAATACAAACTTTCAAAGTCAGATAATCCCTTTTCAATAGCCTGCCCCCAACATTTTGCTCCTAAATAATGTTGAACTTGCAAATAACCATAAAGGTCCCTAGGTCCCAGGCCACAGTCTTCCTGAAGATAAGTGAAGGATACCACTTCCTCATCATAGCTGAATTAAGGAGCTCAATACCGCATGTCCCCGTCTCTTAAACAATGGATCAACCAGACCCTGCCCAAAGTCCGCATTATACCAGCTGAGCTGCAACAAAGAGACACCTTCCCCTCAACTGCTTGCAACAAGACAGCCTCCGCCGCATAGGGATTACCCCAAATAACCCTCCTACCCTTTCCCCACAACAAATACTTCAAAGGGATCCACTTAGTATAAAAACCTATTTGAACCCACTTCTGCCAGTATCCTCTACCCACCCCACCACATTATACAGTTATGCCACTACATAGTACCAAAAAAGCCAGCAGCATCCTATGCCCACATGAAACAGCACATCACCTTCATAGCAAATATAGCACAGTCAGCATCAAAAAATGCAATTTACCCCCATCAACTCACAGGACAGCATCCATAATGCCTGGACCACATTTGACACAGTTTACTGCTGAGCAGATTGACAGTATCATGTCTAGTCTCAACACAATATTCCCCCTAAATCCTTGTCCAGTCTCTTAGATCAAGATCACAAGATTGTATTTCATACCATTCATCCTAAAAATTGTTCAAGCTTCACTAACTCAGGGTTATATGCCCCCTCACTAAAACTGGACCCCAGTACCTCAACCTCCTATAGACCCATCTCCAGCATCCCATTCATCGCAAAGATAATTGAAAAGGCAATACAGAACCAAACTCAAAATTACATAAATAATCATATTCCACTCGATCAGCAGCAACATGGATTTAGAACGAACCACGGTATAGAGACACTACTCACATCATTATTAGACAGGCTTATCACCGGCACAGAAAATATTAGACAAGGTTTCATCCTCCTTTTCCTGAATATCTCCGCAGCATTAGACTCTATATCCCATCACAAGCTTCTCAACTGACTCCAGGATATCGGCCTACACCACACCACTATCCAGTGGTTCACTCCTACTTAACACTCCTACGTAACCAGCAAATAAAAATTGGCAACCCAAAGATCACCCTCTTTCATCCAACAACAAGAGGTAACCAGGGTCTTCCCTCTCCTCCTTGCTATTCAAAATTTATTTGTATTTATTTATTTATTTATTTTATTTATTTATCAGGTCTTTTATACCGCTTTATCATTTCAATCAAAGCGGTTTACACTGTAACTTAAACTTGGTAATGTACAGGGACATTGATAACTTGGAAATTTACCTTCAGCCATTGCGCTCACTAATCCAAAGTTACAAAATCCACTTTCAAATTTATGCCGATGATATTATGATATATGCACCATTTTCCACAACCAAACCAGACTACTCAAAAATAAACTGAATGCTTAAAAGCAGTAGTACAATGACTGCATCTCCATAACCTCTCCATCAACTACAAAAATACAGAGGTCCTTCATGTGACTAAAGACACAACTTTTAAGCCACCACAAACACTTAAAATCGCTGATACAGAACTGCAAGTCAAAATGGAACTCAACTGGGAAATAATCCTCGACCAAGGCCTAAACCTACAATCACAAATCAAAGGCACCACCAGATCAGTCTACAAACTAAACCATTGAAGAACCTAAGCCCCCTTCTTTAAACTAAAGACTTCCAAACAGTATGTCAAACAATAATAACTCCTCTCTTAGACTACGGTAACATAATTTACCATGGATTACCCAAGCACACAATATATCCGCTTCAATTGGACCAAAACACAGCAGCGTGGATCATGTACAGAGTATCACAGCACCCCCATATTAAGGCAGTTACATCGGTTCCCCATTATCACCCGAATCAAATACAAAGCAATACTCAGCACCTTCAAGGTAATACACAAACAATCGGCAGAATGCCTACAAACACTAATAAGAAAAAACACGGGTGACAAATTAAGCAGGCACAGTAGCAGAATCTTCGTGCCGTACCATCCCAGAGAACTAAGAGCAAACAGGCTACTTACAACCAGGCCTTCACACTTTATGCGCCAACCATCTGGAACTCCTTACCATTCAAACCAGAGTCATAGAGGTACTAGCCAATTTCCAAAAGAAGCTAAAGACTCATCTTTTCTTAGTATTTTATGACCCAGACTCCCAACAAGAATAAAGACACATCAACTCTGCCACGCCAGGCCAAAACATGGGACCCACTGCCTACAAGCTCACCAGACATCAAAATTATCCCCCCCCCCCATTCTACCTTACGATTAACCCCAATAATACTACCCACAACAACCCCACCGTCCACAGAAGTAAATAGTGTATAAATACCTGCACAAGATGGTATCCACACGCAAGAGATCAATAAGACATCAAAGGAAAGTCATTACTGCATCACTGTATATAAGTTAATTTAGCCAATCTAGTCTGTCTCTAAACTCCTGTTAACTATTGTTCTCGTTATTGTTATCTGTAAGACGGTTCATAAATATCATGTGCTTGTTCAAATGTACCTAGTTTATTATAAACCGCTTTGACTCTTAGAAAAGTGGTATAAAAAAAGTGTTAAATAAATATAATAAAATCAATAAATAAAAAGGTTTGGGATGGCCAACCCTCCCTGCTTTTTAGTTCAATAGAATACCGTGAATCCCCTTATCACAATATGTTTCTGTCGGGCATAGACCGCCTGAAGAAGAGAATGTCACTCTCCCCCATACGCAGTACATGCTCCTTTTTATTTAATTATCCATTTGGTTTTTTATACATGTATTTCAAAACCGCAAAATAAAGGATAACCACACTTAGCTGGTCAATACATATATAAAATACATATATAAAAAAACAAATGGATAATTAAATTAAAAGGGGCATGTACTGCGTATGGGGGAGAGTGACATTCTCTTCTTCAGGCGGTCTATGCCCGACAGAAACATATTGTGATAAGGGGATTCACGGTATTCTATTATGTTTGGACCTCTTATTGGTTGAGTACCGATCTTCTGGGTTCATTGTATTGATTTTAGTTCAATAGAGCACTTTCCATTCTACCCTCAGGAGATGCTTTTTCCAAATATACTGAAAGATCTTGCGCTGAACTGTTTCCAAATCTTCCCTGGAAACCTCCACTGGGAGCGTCTGAAAGTAGTACAATACCTTAGGCAAGGTGACCATCTTTATGCACGCTATACGCCCTAGCCAAAATAAAGGCAGCCCCATCCAACTCCCCAAAAACCATCTTCCACAAGAGCGGATAATTCAACTGATGCAGCTCTGTCAAGTCTCTTCCAGTCTTCATCCCTAAATACGTAATGCACTGAGTTGCCCACTTGAAGGGAAAGCACTCTGCAGCCTAGCTTTATCTGCCCCAGAAAGTGTTATACTCAAAGATTCTGTTTTGTCGAGGTTAACCTTGAAGCCCGGCACCCGTCGGTACCAATCCAATTCCTCCTGAAAGCCCAAAAGAGAGGTGTCTAGTTTGGTAACCGCAAACAAAACATCATCAGCAAACAGCGAGGTTCTATGTTCCTCTCCCACTAAGATCCCCGTTATATCTCCCTGTACCCTAATTCGCTCAGTCAAAGGTTCAATCGAAAGAGCGAATGGCAAAGGTGAAAGTGGGCACCCCTGTCGTGTACCTCTCTCCAAATCAAAAAACTTGGAGTAGCCCCCATTCACGTTCACCACTGCTTGAGGTCGAGCACACATACTCATTACCCCTTGTATAAAGTTTTCCCAATTCCAAATTTCCTCAGAGTTGCCCATAGAAAATTCCACTGAACCCTGTCAAAAGTTTTTTTCAGCGTCTACTGTCAAAGCCATAACCTGCAAGTTTTCCTCCTTGGCCAACCAAAACAAATTCAGTACCCTCTTAACATTGTCCGTGGCTTGTCTTCCTTTAATAAAACCTCTTTGGTCTGCATTGACTTTGACAGGCATAAATTCCCCCAACTGAACTGGCAGAACCTTTGCCAATATCTTCGCATCCAAATATAAGAGTGAAATGAGCCTATACGATACAGAACAAGACGCATCCTTCCCCGGCTTAGGGATGACACTAATACCTGCCATCCCCATCAAGGGGGGCAGCTCTCCACCCTCCAATGCCCCATTAAACACCTCTACCAGTATTCATGCCAGTTGAATGCTAAATGTTTTATACACTCATGCAGGCAATCCATTCAGACCCAATGATTTGTTATTTGCCAACCCATGAATTGCCCCTTGAACCCCCCCTCAAGGAAATGGGGCGATACTATTTCACCCTAGCGTCCTCCAACAGTTCTGGTAAGATTATCTTGTCCAGATACTGGGCTACTGTTTCCTGACTTTCCATCTCCTCCTTTTTATACAATGCTCGATAAAAATCTTGAAATTTCACCCTAATATTTTCATCCCCTATGACCCATCCTTCCCCCCCCCATCCTTTCACAATCTCACTACCGCCTTATGAGCTTGTTGGGTTTTGAGGCACAGAGTCAACAATCTCCCAGGCTTATCCCCAAATTCATAGTACCTGTGCTGCAAGCATTGCAACTTAAAATTTAATTCTTCCAGCTAAAGCGGTCTTTCCTGGGTTCTCACCTCATCTAGATCCATTCAACTTTCCTTGCCCCCCCACCCCCCACATCTGATGCATCTGCTCCAAGGCTTTAACCTGAGAAGAAACATTTTAAACCCATCCCACACCATTCCCAACCCCACCTTTCCTGTCTGATTAAGTTCAAAATATCCCCTCCACCAATGCCTGATCCTTCAGAACACTATTGTTCATTTTTCAGAAACCCCTGCACCACTGACCCTCCCCCTTCCAAAATCATCCAAACCGGCCCATGATCAGACCAGGTCATGGGTTCCTGCTCCACATCTCTGGCCACTGTATATAAATTCCAATAGTCAAGCAACATGTCGATTCATGAGTAGGCCTGGTGAGCCAGAGCAGAATGAGTATTCCCTGTCCTGCAGATGACGCTCCTGCCAACAATCTACAAGCTGCCACAATTTCATTAGTTCCCCAAGGTGCTGTCTATGCCAACTATCGGCCTCCCCCCCCCCCCCCCGCCTATCCACTTGTGGGCACAACACAACATTAAAATCCCCCCACTATAACTTTACCCTCTACAAACCCCAACAACTCCAACCTAGTCTATCAAAGAAAACCCTTTGTCCATGGTTGGGTGCACAGAGACTCACCACAGTCAACTTATTCCCCTGTAAACTCCTTTTAATAGCCACATACCTGCCCTCCAAATCAGTAGCCACATCCAGCATCTCAAATGACAAAGTGTTCCATAACAAAATGGCCACTCTGCCCGCCTTGGCCCCCCCTCTCATAGACGCATAATACACCCTCTGATAGTTCCTATCTTTTAATAATGCCTGGTCTCGGATACGCAAATGTGTCTCCTGAGAACACACTATGTCCCATTGCGACCGATTGAGTTCCTTGAATAGCAACTGCCTTTTCCTTAGCAAGTTGAGCCCTTTAACATTAATAGTTCCAATCCGCAATGCACCCATCAGTCTTACCTACAGTATCCTCATTCCACCCCACTAAACCCTCATAGCCTTCCCATCTTCTCACCCTCCTCCTCACCCCACCTCCCCTCCCCTACCCTCCTCCCCTACCCCAACCCCTCTCACCCCCCTTTTCCAAGCTGCCCAAACCCACAAGGCAGCTTTCCTAGCAATGGCAAGTGAAACCCACTGACCCCATTCAGCCTGCCACTCCGAGATCTGCTACATCCACACTCCTCATACTCCCTTCCACCCTCAGGTAATAGACATATCCAGCGCCCTTCACCCCTATCCACAAACACCCAGCACTGCCCCTCCATCCGCAACCAGCATACATACCTCTTTCACTCCCTCACACAAAACCCCTCCTTCAACCTCAGACTAGAAACTCAGCCTATACACATGCTTCCATGCATCCTCAACACTCTTTCAACAACAAGGTCAAATCAAAAACTACACGTTCTCAGTATCAGCCATTAGTCTCCAAGCCTCCATCATGTTTCTGTCCATCAGATTGCCTCTGAAGTCACTTACGGCGCTCCACTCTTTGCCACTTCTCTACTGGGTGCCACTGAGTAGGCTATGACTGGGGCAAATCTTCCACGCCAGTAATATCCAAGTCTGTAAGGCATGCTGATGCCTCCCACCTATTGCATGCCTGAACAGTTCTACTGTCCTTGGTAATAGCCAAGGCAAAAGGAACTGCTATTGATAGTGCAAGCCTAGTTTCCTCAATTTCCAAGTGGTGTCCTGCAACTCGCATCGCCTTTGCAAAGTAGTTGGCAGTAGATCCTCAAAAACATCAATCTTGTGTGAGTTCCATACTAGCACCATTTTTCCGAGCCCTGGCCGCTGCTTATTCTTTCATAGCAAAGTTGTGGAAACAAACCATAACATCTCTAGAGGGATTTGCACGCATCGGGCCAAGAGCTCAGTGGGCCCAGTCCAGCATTACATTGAGGCATTCCTCCTCGCCCTTCTATAGCTCATAAACCGCAATCCAGATCTGTCACTTCCTCTAGAATGCCCTGAAAGTGAAGGTTATTGTGGCAGTTTCTGTCCTCTAAATCCTCAACTTTATCTGTTAGGTATCCGTTTACTTGCTCCAGCACCATCATTTGCTTCTCGATTTCAGCAAAACACTCGCTCTGCTCCTCAACATGGTTCTCCACACTCCCCACCCATTTGCTGAGATCCACAATTTCCCCCTGGAGTTCAGATGCTAATGCAGTAATATCGCTCCGGGTGAGATCATCTCCGACTTCAGATCCCGAAACCATCTCCAAAACTCTGCAGGGGAAGGTTGATCCTCCACCTCTGACTCCGTACTACTGTCCTGCCAACGTGGTGTGCTGCCAATGCGATGCTGCAAGGTTGCCGCGGGCACCTTCTTGCCCTGCTCCTTCCTCAGGGCTGACATACGCTTAAATGCAATGTTCTGCAAATCCACTGGGCATTAACCAATGCATCCCGACAATCACTCAGGCTTGATCCACAAATTCCGGGGAGTATAGAGGGAGAAAAGCCACAAAATGCACCAAGGGTGGCAGAGCCTGTTCCTAACACCACCATTCGGCTCAGTGACATCACTTTCTCCGTGGGCACTTTATATGCATCTAAAATGCAGCCACTTACCAAAATAAAATGACTCAGAATATTTCCGAATGAAATCTAGATAGGTATTGGATTGGAGGCACACATTTGCAGTCCATGGGCTATTTAAAATAGCTCCTGTGATGGGAAGGGCGAGGTACTTTTATACAGGAAACCTATAAAAATTTCTAAAACATGCCTACGGGAAGCATCTATGCCTATTTGCCTTTCTAGAATTATTGCAAGTAGTGCACAGAGGCTCTGGTAGAAATGTATAAAGGGCTCTGTGTGTGCCCTTTATACATGGACATATGGACCTTAGAAAGCACACGGGAGCATCGCTGCTCCACCCCTGCTTTGCTCAGAGTAGGCCGCCAGCAATGTCTGATGAATGGAGGATAATTTATAAGAGGGGCGCCTACTTACAGCACCTGTGTTAAACCTATTTTATAAGGACAAATGGATCCTTCTTGTCTTTATAAAATACTAGCGTAAGGGGCAGAAATCACACCTTAAGTTAAGGCGCAAACCTAGAGCTGCTGTACGTGCCCACAGATTTTTCAAAAAGCCCCTTAAATTATGGTATTTTATAATCTACATGTATATTGTGTGCCCCATGCATGCTCCGCCCACACTCCACGAGCGCACACCTACTGGCAAAGTGCGCACCAACATGCAACAGGGATACTTTTGGTGTTCCATAAGACATTGTTAATGCATGTATGTAACCTTAATGACTAAAATACCCCCCCTGTTACACTGTACACTGTGTCTAAAAGTATGCACCCCCCATATTGTGTAACAGTAGATGGGCACAGTTTTATGAAAACTATTTTCTGGGTGTAAAAAGCATAGTTACTAACCTGTAACAGGTGTTCTCCGGGGACAGCAAGAATCAGTCCTCACATATGGGTGACGTCGGCGCCGACGGAGCCCTCGTGCGGAGCAAATCCCCAGCTTTCAGAGAAAGCCTTTGGGAATTGCATCACGCATGCGCGGTCCCCTTCCCACCCAAGGGTGCCATCTTGCTCAGTCAAATGACATAGCTAAAAAGATGGCAAAAAGAACAAAATACAGTAATAGGACTGCATCTCCAAGGGGAGAAGGGAGGGTCGTGAGGACTGATTCCTGCTGTCCCCGGAGAACACCTGTTACAGGTAAGTAACTACGCTTTCTCCGGGAACAAGCAGGAAGTCAATCCTCACATATGGGGCTCCCCAGCTATAGGCTACCGAGAACCCACAGCTGAAAAATAGGCTCCCTCTATGAGAGCTTCAAGCAGCCACAATAGGAATCTAACTGAGAGAGTAGCACAGAAGGGTCAGAGGGCAGGAGTTGCCTAGACCTCGAAAAGGTTACGGAGTACAGCCTGGCCGAAAGCACTGTCCCATCGGGACTCCCTATCCAGGCAGTAATGGGTAGCGAAAGTCTGACCCGAAGACTAGGTGGCAGCCCGGCAGATGTCTGCCAGCGGAACAGAGCGGAAAAGAGCCACTGATGCCACCATGGCCCTGACCCTATGGGCCGTAACATGACCCTCCAACGGAAGCTAGGCTGCCCTGTATGCCCAGGCAATACAGCCCGCTACCCAGGTGGACAGCATACACTTGGAGACGGCCATCCCCAGCTTACTGGGGTCATAGGATAAGAAGAGCTGAGAAGCCCTTCTATGGCCCTGCGTACGCTGAATATAGAAGGCCAACGCCCTCATACAGTCCAGGGTATGCAGAAATGTCTCTGCCCGACTGGCATGTGGCCTGGGAAAGAAGGTAGGCAGCACCACCTCCTGGTTGAGGTGAAACGAAGAGACTACTTTCGGAAGGAACTTGGGGTGTGTGCGGAGCACCACCCGGTTCCTATAGAACCTTGTATAAGGCCTGTCGGACACAAGGGCCTGAAGCTCACTCACTTGCCAAGCTGACATGAGCGCCACCAAGAAAACTACCTTCCAAGAAAGGAAGCTTAGATGGCAGGTTGCCATCGGCTCAAAAGGAGGCCGAGTAAGCTGCCCTAAAACCACATTCAAATCCCATTCGGTCGCCGGAGGATAGACAGGAGGTTTCAGCAGAAGCAGGCCTCTCAAGAACCTAGTAACTAGGGGATGTGCAGAGAGAGGCTTTCCCTCTACTGGGAAGTGGTTTGCTGCAAGGGCACTGAGGTGAACTCTGACGGAGTTGGACTTAAGGCTCAAATCCGAAAGGTGGAGAAGGTATAGTAAGACCACTGCAACCTGGCAGAAGAAGGGGTTTACCATCTGCTGCTTGCACCAAACCACAAACCTACGCCATTTAAAAGCGTAGGTCCATCTAGTTGACAGCCTCCTTGAGGCCAGCAAGACCTCTTCCACATTTTTTGGAAGGAGGAGTGGTGCGAGCACTACCCTTTCAGCAGCCATGCCATTAGCTTGAGGGAGCTGAGATAGGGGTGCAGGAGGTTTGGAGAGGACCCCAAGTGAATGGGGGCCTCCACCACTAGCTGAAACAGAAGCGGAAACCAGGGTTGCCTTGGCCACCTGGGGCTACCAGGATGACCGAGGTCTTGTCCTGGAGGACCTTGAATAGAGTCTTGGCCACTAAAGGCATCGGGGGAAACGCATACAGGAGACCCACAGACCATGATATGAGAAATGCATCTGCAGCCACCCTGTGCGGGTGTGGCTGCATGGAGCAGAACCGGGGCAACTGGTGATTGACTGGACTCGCAAACAAGTCCATTACTGGCTGTCCCCAGGTCTGAAAAAGCCAATGGACTACTCCCTTGTCCAGCTGCCACTCGTGGGACTGGAGAATCCCGCTTAACCTGTCGGCTAAGTAGCTGTCCTGACCGGGCAGGTAAACTGCCCACAGATGAATGCCATGTCGTACTGCAAAGAAGCAGAGATCCAGGGTTTCCTGACACAGTAGGCAGGACCCCGTGCCACCCTGTTTGTTCACGTAGAACATGGCTACTTGGTTGTCTGTCTGTACCAAGACAGGCTGGTGAGCCAAAGTTCGCCAGAACACTCCCAGAGCTAGGCGGATGTCATGGAGCTCCAAGAAATTGATTTGTTGTGTTCTCTCATTTGGAGACCACACACCCTGAGTAGAAAGCTCCTGGCAATGGGCTCCCCAGCTCAGCAGAGATGCATCCGTGGTCAGGATCCTTGTGTGTCAAAGAGCCTGGAAAGGCATTCTCGCTTCCAAGTGGGATGGGTGAAGCCACCAGTCCAGGGACTGTACTAGTCGTCTGGACACCGTGACTCTGTCTCGGAGGCCGCCTGTGGCCTGTGTCCACTAGTCTCTGAGGCATCACTGAGCAGTTCTCATGTGGAGGCGGGCATCTGGTGTCACATGGACTGTGGAGGCCATGTGCCCGAGGAGGCACAGACAGTGCCTTGCTGACACTTGGGATCTACGACTCACCTGGCGTACCAGGGCCAAAAGCCTCTTTGCCCCTGTCTGTTGGTAGGTAGGCCCTCGCCTGAAGGGTATCGAGTTTTTCCCCAATGAACTCTAGTTGTTGAGAGGGAACAAGGCTGGACTTGGGGTAAATGATTACAAACCCCAGATGTTGGAGCACCTGGATGGTGTGGGATGTGGCCTGATGGACCGCTCTGGCTGAAGTGGCTCTGATGAGCCAGTCATCTAGGTAGGGGAAGACAAAGACCCTTTGAAGTCTGAGATAGGCGGCCACCACCGACAGGCATTTTGTGAATACCCTGGGGGCGGAGGCCAGGCCAAAGGGAAGTACCCTGTACTGGTAGTGATTGCCTCCCATTACAAAGCATAGATATTGCCTGTGGTCTGGGTGTATTAGGATGTGTGCATACGCATCCTTTAGATCTAAGGAGCATAGCCAGTCTCCCTGGCGGAGGAAAGGCAGCAATATTCCAAGTGAGAACATCTTGAACTTCTCCCTCACCAGGAATTTGTTTAAGTTGCCCAGGTCGAGGATGGGTCTGAGGCCTCCTGTCCTTTTTGGTACTAGAAAATACCTGGAATAGAAGCCCATGCCCTGTAGGTGATGGGGCACTGGTTCTACCATCTGATCCTCGAGAAGACCTGCCAACTCCTTCAAAAGAAGGTCCCGGTAAAGAGGAGACTGGAGGGGCACTCCTGGAAAATAAGGAGGAGGTACCTGAATCAAATGAAGAAGATAGCCCTGATGGACTATCTGCAGGACCCAGGCATCAGTGGTAATGGCTGTCCATCTGTGGGCATACAGGGCAAGCCTTCACCCTGTGCATTGCCTGTCCCCTGTAGGGAGAGGGGCCATGCTGTAAGAGTCAAAAGCCGCTACCAGGCTGGGCCAGAGCCAGTGCCTAGGGTTTGGGGGCTTTCTGCTTACGCGGGCCATGCCCCTGTCCCTTGGCTTGCTACCCCTGTTGGGGAGCCAGGGAGGCCTGAAATGGGGGGTAGCTTCGGTAAGCAGCACCCTTCCTTGGGTAAAAGGGCTTCTTACCCGAGTCCTTCTTTCGAGAAGGGGCAGAGGTCTTCTTTGAGAGACGCGTCCTGGTCATGTACTTGGACTCTATCTCCACAGCCTTGTCGGTCATAGGTTTGCCAAAGAGGTTCTCTCCCTGGCATGGGACATCTTCCAACTTGTCCTGAACCCATTGCTCGAGGTCCAACAACAGTAGCCATGCTTGGCGGCGTGCACCGATGCCCGCCGCAGCTACCCGGGCCATCGAATCGAACCCGTCATAGGCCGCTTGATTCATGAACTTTGAGCACTCACGGACTCTGGTGGACAGGCTCTTGAAGCGCTGAAAAGGTCCCTCGGAGAGACCAGCCGAGAACCTGGTGAGTTCCTTTGCCAGGTCCCTCAGGTACATGCCCATGTACAGCTGGTAGGCCTGGATTCGATATGTCAGCATTGAACCCTGGAAGCACTTCTTGCCGAGAGCGTCCAAGTTGCGGGCCTCCCTACCAGGAGGCACCAAGGAGTGCGTCTTCTGGCTCTTCAGCCTGCGCATGGCCGATTCCACAACCATGGAGTTGTGCGGCAATTGTGCCTTTTGAAATCCAGGGCTCTTACAGACGCGATACATCGAATCGATCCGTTTGCTGATCACCAGCGCCGATGCCGGTGTCTCCCACATGCGGAGCATCAGTCGTTCCAGGATCGGAGGCATGGGTACAGTAAGGGCCTCCAGAGGGGGGGGGGGGGGGGAAGAGTCATACTGCAGGATCTCGAGCTCTTCGGCTCGAGGATCCTCCTCGGACTCTGTGGGGAATGCCAGAACCTTTAACATGTCCCTCATGAACTCCAAGAACCTGGTGTCCTCCAGGAGGGACCTTCTCCGAGGTTCGGACACCGGGGAATCGGACGGGACGTCCCTGTGCCGACAGGTGTCCAGGGACTCTTCCTCCTCTGTCTCCCACCCCGATGCCTCTGAGGAGGAATCAATGGGCTCCGGCATTGAGAGCCCCGGCATCGAGTGCCCCAACGCCTGTGGCACCGGCGGCGACAATCTCATCCCCGAGCGGGAAGCCGAGAGGGACCTTGGCCGAGGATCGATTCGAGTCTGCATGGTCTCGAGGATCGGCTCGGCCTCCAGGGTTGACTTAGACGTCTGTGGCCCAGTGGTCAGGGCGGAAGGACCAGTCAGATCAGCAATCAGCGCCCACTGCTGCTCCATGAAGGCAGACATACTGTGCTCTAGGGCCACCATCCTGAGACCAAGTTCAGAAGGATCCTCAGACACCGGGTCGGTACGGACTCCGGAAAAATCCTATCATGCTGCTGCTGACGGCTTCTCCGGGCCTTTGAGGACATCTTCCTACATGGGCCACAGACCTTCGGGTCATGGTCAGGCCCGAGGCACCGGAGACAGCAGTCATGTGTATCGGTGAGAGACATTTCTTAAACCCGCTGGCAGCCATCGGGGGAAAAAAGCCCCTGTGAGGTTGAAGACCTGGGCTGCCAGTGAAAAAGAAAAAGAGCGCGAACACTAGTCATGAAGGACAAAACCCCCAAAAAATCAGTCCAGACTTGATACCGGTGTACCGAGCCGAAGGCGGGAAGGGGAACCGGTGCCGATCTGGTAAGGAAAGAAGCTTTTTCCATGGCGACGGTTGGACCACGTCCAGAGGGCTCCATGGAAAAAAAGGAGACTGAGCAAGATGGAACCCTTGGGTGGGAAAGGGACCGCGCATGCGTGATACAATTCCCAAATGCTTTCTCTGAAAGCTGGGGATTTACTCCGCACAAGGGCTTCGTCGGCGCCAACGTCACCCATATGTGAGGACTGACTTCCTGCTTGTTCGCGGAGAACATATGTAGCTCCTTTTTTGCTGGGGGAAGGATTCTGGACATGCCAGTCCCAGAAGGTACACAAGAATATGCAAAACTACAAAAAGAGGTTCTGGGGGAGAGGAGAGGCAGATGATGCAAGCTCCTGAATGCCTGGACACACTAAAACTGTGCTTCCCAAAAGCCAGCCAGTCAGGTTTTCAGGATGTCCATAATAAATATGCATGAGAGAAATTTGCATGCAGGAGAGGTAGCGTCCCAAACGAAAGCACTCAGACTCGCAAAACACAAGGAAGATAAGTCTGGAGAGAAGTGACTCGCAGTAGACAAAACAATCTTTATTAAGGTGCATGTGGGTGTTGAATTAGAGTTCCAGATGCACCTTAATAAAGATTGTTTTGTCTACTGAGAGTCACCTTGCTCCAGACATTTGTTGCAGGAGAGGTAGTGCATGCTAGTCTATCTCATGAATACTCATTGTGGATACCCTGAAAGCTTGACTAACTGTGGAGTCCCCCTAGACAGGTTTCAGAACCACTGAACTAAAGAAAAAAAAACACGATGGGGGAGATTTTATAAGGGAACCGTGGAAAGATCTGCAGCCCCTATGCACGCAAGTCCATATTTTCCCAGATTTAAACGCATTCATGGGACCTTTCATACTTGCTTTTGTCAGGTGAGATTCTGTAGGTGCACATGGAAGTGTCCTGTGTGCCGATCCCGGGTTGGACTTTGCATGGGGATGTGACATGGGCGGAGTGTAGGCAAGACCGTGACAGATGCATATACATTATAAAACACTATGACGTACAGGCACCACCAGCTCCACCCACTCTGAAGCGCCTAGAGTACGGCATGCTTCACCTTATGAATTAGGGCAGCCATGTTTATGCAGGGATGTGGGTCAACTATCTGAGGGGGTTACAGAAAGGCAGTTCCACTCTTAGCTCAGAAGTAGTGGCAGCCTTTTGGGGTGTTATGACACACTTTCACATCTCTTGCTGTCACCATGAGACACCCTCTCTCCTGGTCACCGTGTCAACATCTCTCTTCTTGGTGTCCCTGAGTGGGCACCCACTCCTGCTCTCACTCTGGAAAACACTTCAGTCAGGAAAATGACATTCTCCCCAAAATATCCACAACTCTATTAAGTACCTGTGCAACGTAAGCTGTGATTCTGTGCCCTGGACTCTAGAAAATCTCAGACCACTCTCAGGAACAGCACCCTTGATGAAAGTCCAAAACATGGAAAAGTAGATCACCTCCCCAAAGACCAAAATCCACTGGAAATGAACTTCTCACTGGCAAGCACACTGCCAAAAATGCTCCACTCTGTGTGCTTGGGATGCACTAAACTGGACTTCCCAGTAGGTAATGTGGGATCACTGTGTTGGTGACAGTAAAACCACAAAAATCACTCCTTCAAGTTGGATTGTAACACTTGGTTGAGTTCCTTCAGCCTTTGGCTTCTTTGAGTAGCCACTGAAGCTGGTCCTCCACTCCAAACCCTCTCTAGGTCTGTACTTCTCTCCAATATCTTTCTCTCGGTTAGGCCAAGCTGGCCTAGGGAACTTTCTAAGTCTAGCCAGCCATTCAGAGAGGCAACTCCCTGGTCTTCTCCTGCAGGAGCCTTGAGCCTTTGGTCTCAGCTAACCCTACCCTGCAGGGCCACAGACTCCCACAGTACTCCAAACCCCCCTAAAGTACAGGGCCTTTTATAGTTCCCCTCAAGGCCTGCACCCACTGATACTGACAGATCTTTTAGCCTTCCCTCCATTCGATCATCCTAGTCACACAAACACTGGAGCAGGGATTCCAGAGACAACTTCATTGGGGGAATATAAGGGAAGCTTTTTGGAGTCGTGCTACACGTGCTTTACACATGGAAAATGCTTTAGAAATTACCTCCTAAAGGCTTGTATTTTCATTATATTCAGCAGCTTCTTTTCTGTCAAGTCTGTGTTATTCTGGACAATATACCGAGACTGTTAATGACATAGCCACAGCTGACCTTTGTGCAAAATCCTGTGGGACTGAAGGACCGAGGCAATGGTACAGAACTCTCTAGCTATGTGTTTCACATATGATGACGTAGATGGCAAAATTTCTAGCCTCACAGCTGCGGGCGAAGATTCCAGACCTTGTGTCCCATATAATAGCATTAAAGTGCAAAGCAAGTGCTTTAGAAACTGAAGAATGCTTGAAAGTACAACAATAGAAACAATTTATGCATTTAAAATACATTTTGTGGAGGTTTGAAATCTGCACCTGGCGACTGTAGGTGAATGTGCACCCCAGAGTTCAGGCGCATGGTATCACATAACAGGAGCAGTGAGGTGGCAGTGATACAGTGCGATCTGTTAATGGCAGACCCTCTGATGCCATTTCATGTGATCTCCACAAGCATCCTGTCGAGGTGAGAGCTGTGAAGCTAGACTTTGCTAGTCTAATATCAAAACAAGTCCAGTTCCTGGGGCTCTGAATGTTCTGATGTGAGAGGGGGCCGACATACAATTGTGACTCTTTTGTGTGCCAGTCTTGGATATGTGACCTTCCCTTCCCTCCCCCTCGAAAGGCTCATGCAGAAGCTTATGGACGCATTTCATTTGGTTTAGTCCTGTCCTCGGACACTCATCAATCCATCCTTCACCTCTAGTGCTATCAACAGCCTTGGCTTCTGAAGCCTTCTAAAGATTAACTGTTACCCTTCAATATTGCTAGCAAAGATCTACCACTATTTGCCTTTCAAGCCTTCCTTTAGGAAACTTTTCTGTGGCTGTCCTAGGAAGTGTACGCAGAGTCACGTCACTGCGCTAGAACTTCTTCTGTGCTTATTGTAGGTGGCGGCCAAATGCAGGAAACCTAATGTTTCAGTTGAAAGACAGTGAAAGATTTTTATAACAAAATTCTTCCATCAGGCTACAGGGTTTTATTATTCTTTCTTTTTTTAGCATCTAAAGAATCTCTCTCTTAGTCTCTTCTGTGACCACCTCACAGTCTTTAGTACTGATTCCTAAATGTTCCTGCCATATTGCTGAACATTTGCGTAAGAGCTTTGACCCCCAGAAGTTGCATAAGGAGAGTTTTCAAAGTCTTGAAAAAACTCCAAAGCTTTGTGATTAAGAAGCATGAAAAAAAGAAATGCAACTTATTGAATTACTGTGTGGTGTCCTTCCCTAGTATCTCTCTCCTAAGTTACAGTAAGGGCAGCTGCTATACAGGTACGTCCCCTATATGCTAATTTTCAGTGATATTCTTGCAGGCTCTGCTGGCTCCTTCCAGATAGTGCTTGGGGGGCTTGAGTGGCTATATGGACAGCAGCGGTATTCAGTTGGCTCTTCATTTAGCTACGCAGATACATTTTAGCTGGCTAGTTCTATAGGTAGCAGACTGCATATCGCTGCTTTCCATATACTGGTAGTGGCACTGACTATATGTGTCAGCACTTAAAAGAATCACTGAGCCAGGCATTTCAATATTGACCCATGAGTTGCGGCTAAAAAGTTATGATCGTTCCCATCAATTCATGCTTATTTGAAAGAATTGCTATGGCCTTTGGCCCTCAGATGTAATTCACACAGTAGATCTGCGATTGTCACCAGTCTAACCCATGTTATTAGGAAATCTACTCCAGTCCAGGTTACCTACCTGCCATCTCTCCCTCCCTCCCCTTCCCTTATATATTGTGAGTTCAAAGTCATCCCAAGCACCATTTTTCTTAGAAATGGCAATCTCCAAGGAGGTTTCCTCCAGGAATATTACATGTCACTGAAAATAAAGGAATTTCGGTTTCTAATAGAGTGTGGCATTTCTGGGCCTAGCAAACAGATCAGGGGAGAACTATCCTTCCTAAGCAATTGGAAATGGTGTTCCCATGAACAAACTGGTGACAAGAAGGATTCAGTCAGTTAGCAAGATGTGCAAACAGGTATCTGAAATGTGTAGACGTCTTAGCAGAATAAACGGAACTTTGTTCCAGCAGAGAGTAGAAATAAACTGTTTAAAGTCCAGTCTACAGTGCACTTTTGTGTGGTTCATTTTGATCTTTCTGATGTGTTCCTTGTTGATATTTGGAAACCAGTGAAAACTGTGATACTTAGCCCTGTATAAAACACATTCGCACAGTGTTTTCTAGTTTGAACTGTTTAGACCTTAGCCTGTGGCTACCTGTAAATGAAAATAAACTAGCCACGCTTCTGTAGAAGCAGAGTGTCACCTCGTTATTGCTGACTTGCAATCGCTGGTATTGAGAGCTGGGTGTAAGGGCAGTGGCGGGCACTCTCTGAGTATAAAGGGAGAACTCACCACAAAGTCACCATGGCTATAAAGTGTGAACAGAATGTAACGCCACTATTCCAGAGATTGACAACTCAGCACAGCAGGCCTCCCTTTTAGGAAATGAGCCAGTGGGATTATTTCATGAGAAGGGTTGGAGACATGGAGCAGCATAAAACTGATGCAGACTAAAAAGGGGATAAAAATCTAAATCCAACTTCACTAGCACACCCACACCTTATAAGAGAGGACAGACATACAGGCGTCAGACAATCACACCTGGCTAGGACAGTCATCACAGACATACGAGTTTCAGATAATCATACTGGGCTAGGACAGTCACCACCAGGGCCGTACTGAGTGTGAATCGCGCCCTGTGTGACTCGCATATCGGATGCGTATCCCTCCCCCCCACCCCGCACCTCCATCCAGCCACTTTCTGGACGGTGGCAGGAGAGAAGAGGCACACCCGATGTGCAGTCCTGGCACTCTAAACTTCAAGAAAACCGAGGCACTATTCATCACCAACAGGGGCGGCCCAAGGGGGGTGCGGGGCCATGTGCGGAGACTTGGTGCGGGGCCTCATTTGCATAAGATGCCTCATTTGCATAATGTTACCATATACTAACTTTTAGTAAACATGCCTCTTAATGAGTGTATGGATAAAGAAAGACTAAAAGATTTCTACATTACTATAATCCAGTGCCAACCGCCAGACACATTAGGAACTACTACAAACACTGCCCATTTAGAACCCATAGCAAACCCGCCGTATCGTAACAGCACTACCAGGACTCACAAAGCACCATACCCTAACTATCAAAAAGAAACGCTGCAAATATTAAACCAATACATTTCAGAGAATAACAATACATGACCTACTGGGGAAAGAGAACAAGTGGCAATGTCAAATAGGAATTACATAAAAAGAATACCTCAGCTCAATTACACATGCAGAACATAGACCATCACCAAACAAGGAATCATAATTTAGAAATAGGAAGACAATAATTAAACTGGGAACCCCAAAAGCCAGACTTGGAATGTACAACAACACTGTAGAAATAAAACTATAAATTAATTTCCTCTTGTACTAAACAAAGCGCAGACGTTAATGATGCACATTTCCCAGAGCTGACATATTCCAATTAATAAATTCAAAATAAAGAGATATTTTTCTACCTTTTGTTCCTTTTTTTCAGCTGCAATTGCTCCAGCCACTTTCTTCTGGTTTCTTCGTGTCTTCTGCTAACTGTCCATCGTCTGCTGTCCATTTGTCCTTTCTTCTCTCCTAGTTTTTTTCCATTCTCTCTCTACATCTGCTTTAACATACTAATCTTTCTCCTTTTGCTCTTTCCTCATTCCTATTTCATCCACTCAAATTTTACCCCTCCATCCTCAATCCCCACTTACTCTCCCAATACCCGGCCAATTGTAGATTTTTCATCCCTCCCACACAAAATATTTTTCCCCTCTCCATTTTACTCTCCCAGCCCCATTCCATTCTAATCCTCCCCAACATCAGCTCCCTTCTTGTTCCAGCCTCACCCAGCATCCATTCCCTTCTAGTCCCTGCATCAGCCCATTTCCAGTCCTAGCCCCCCATCAGCCCATTTCCAGTCCTAGCAACCCCCCAACCCAATTCCAGTCCTAGCCCCCCCATCAACTCAACAACACACACGGAAATGAAGCACACAACCTCTCATAACTGGTCCAATTTCAGCCAAATTTCAAAGACCACACTCAAAGCTACCATATCTAACATCAATACAACCACATCATATCTTGACCCATGCCCAGTTGACTGGATAAAAAAGACACACTCAATACTCTCTCCCTTCATCCTCCCCATGGTTAACATTTCACTAGATGAAGGATACTTACCACCATCACTCAAACATGTTCAAATAAGACCAATACTTAAAAATAAAACACTAGACAAATTATCCCCAAAATCATACAGACCCATATCGAGCATTCCTTTCATGGCCAAACTTATTGAAAAAATAGTTCAAACCCAACTACAGGATTTTATTGACACCTTGAACCTCCTTGACGAACACCAATATGGCTTCCGACCATTCCATGGGGTTGAAACATTGCTAACAGTCCTTTATGACACCTTACTAAGAGGAATTGATGACACAAAACAAGCCTTCATACTAGTATTCCTCGACATCTCTGCCGCATTTGACAGCGTAAACCATATAACAATGCTCAACAGACTTCAACAAATAGGAATTACATCCACTGTCTATAACTGGTTTAAATCCTACTTATCAAACAGAACCCAAACAGTAAGAATTCTTAACCAAACATCCAACACATTCAACCAAACACAAGGCCTCCCACAGGGATCCGCACTATCAGCACTTTTGTTTAACATTTACCTACAACCAGTCAGCAACATCTTTAAACGTCATGGCGTCCATTATCATATCTACGCCGACGATATAATGTTTTACCTACCATTTAAAATCCCACACCCTCCACTACAACAAATAACAGATTGTTTTAAAGAACTAACAATATGGCTCAGCGATCAGAACCTACACATTAACTTCTCAAAAACTGATGTACTATATATTACTAAAAACCAAACATACACACCTCCAAGCACCATCACACTTGATAACCATGAGATCAACATAAAACAAGAAATAAAATACCTAGGTGTGATACTTGACAATAAGCTTAACATGGATTCACACATAAAATATCTAACAAAAAACATACACTACAAACTTAAGACCTTGAGACAACTAAGACCTTTAATTCACTTACAAGACTTCATAACCATAATTCAAGCTATCATAACCCCACATTTTGATTTTGCAAATTTAATCCTTAATGGCATCACAAAGCAAAACATTAAAAAGATACAACTAACTCAGAACATAGCAGCAAGGATAATAATGAATATAAGTTCAATCGAACATATCACACCGATCTTGGCTGAACTCCATTGGCTACCTATTCACAGCAGAATAAAATACAAGATTCTACTAACTACATTTAAACTAATAAATAACTTAGCACCATCAGTACTCAATACACTCATCAATTTAGAAATAGATAAAAGATCACAAAGGAGTAGATACACAAACACTATTACAGTACCAAAAGACTACACAAAAGCTAGAAAACAAACCAACATGAGAGCCTTCTCTCATTCAGCACCTATCCTCTGGAATAACCTTCCTGACAACATTCGCCTACTATCAGACATAAAGGAATTTAGAAAAAAACTGAAAACCCATTTATTCTCATTACACTATAACAAAGGAGCAGAAACTAGCCAGACTACACAAAGAGACACAGGTTAACTAGCAAATACAACCATTATATAACTACGTGCCTTGAAGATTAAATTAATGTTTACACCTACAAGCGATATATGATAACTGTAAATATCTACTATGTACATATGTTCTAATAGTTTAACGTTCTAATAATTTACTGTTTAAATATTATACTGTTACCTGTACCTAGTTCACCTGTTCTATGTAAAATGACTTGGTATGATACTACCCATACCATATAACATAATGTTCATTGTAAACCGCACTTGATACTTGTGAAAGAGCGGTATAGAAATAATTGTTAAATAAATAAATAAATAAATAAATAACCCACTTCCAGTCCTAACCCCCCATCACCCCATTTTCAGTTTAAGCTCCCCCTATAACCCATTACCAGTCCTAAGCCCCATCAGCCTACTTCCAGTCCTAACCCCATCAGCCCATTTCCAGTCAGCCCCCCATAGCCCATTGCCAGTCCTAACCCCCCCCCCCCATCAGCCCACAGCCCATTACCAGTCCTAACCCCATCAGCCCACCTCAAGTCCTAACCCCTCCCCATCAGCCCATTTCCTGTCCTAGCCCCCCCATAGCCCATTATCAGTCCTAACCCCCCATAGCCCATTACCAGACAGCCCCCATCAGCCCACAGCCCATTACCAGTCTTAACCCCCCCCATAGCCATTACCAGTTCTTAACCCCCCATCAGCCCACAGCCCATTACCAGTCCTAACCCCATCAGCCCATTTCCTGTACTAGGCCCCCCATAGCCCATTATCAGTCCTAACCCCCCCCACAGCCCATTACCAGTCCTAATCCCATCAGCCCACCTCAAGTCCTAACCCTTCCCCATCAGCCCATTTCCTGTCCTAGCCCCCCACAGCCCATTATCAGTCCTACCCCCCCCATAGACCATTACCAGTCCTAACCCCCCCATCAGCCCACAGCCCATTTCCTTTCCTTACCCCATCAGCCCACCTCCTGTCTTAACCCCCCCCATCAGCCAATTTCCAGTCCTAGCCCCCCATAGCCCATTAACTGTCATAACCCCCCCCCCACAACAGCCCATTACATGTCCTAGCCCAATCAGCCCACCTCCAGTCTTAACCCCCCCCAGCCCATTTCCAGTCCTAGCCCCCCCATAGCCGATTACCTGTCCTAACCCCCCCCATCAACCCACAGCCCACCTCAAGTCCTAACCCCCTCCATAGCCCATTACCAGGCCTAAACCCCTCCCCCCCCCCCCATCGGCTCAAGGAAATTTTTTTTTTAAAAAAAAGCTGGCTGCTACTGCTGCTGCTGCCGCCGCAGTAGCGGCAAAATGGGGTGTCCCGCGGGGCCCCCTCTGCCCGGCTGAGTCCATCCCTCTGCGATGGCTGAACCCCTCTGTGCCGGCTTTCAGATTCGCGAAGGGAGAGTGTCTCCCTCGCATCTCTGGTAAGCCCACGGGGGCTGATGGGAAATTTCCCATCTGCCCCTGTAGGCTTAACAGAGACACGAGGGAGACACTCTCCCTTCGCGAATCTGAAAGCCGGCACAGAGGGACTCAGCCATCACAGAGGGAGGGATGGACTCAGCCGGGCAAAGGGGGCCCCGCGGGACACTCCATTCTGCCGCGGCGGCAGCGGTAGCAGCCAGGTTTTTTTTTTTAAATTTAATTTTGAAAAAAAGCAGAATGTTCTTTGCGCGGGGCCCCCTGAAACGCGGGGCCCTGTGCAAAAAACATTCTTGCTCAATGGACGGGCCGGCCCTGATCACCAAGAACCAAACCTTCTCCCCCCCCTGCATCCCTAAAAGTAAGAGGCGCAGTGCTCCAAAGCAAACCCACGATCTGCTACCTAGGGGGTCACACTAGACCAACAGCTGGATATGAAAGCTCACATAAACAACACTGTCAGGGCAGTATACCACAAGATACGGACAATCCGCCATCTATGACCTCTACTAGAACCTGAAGACTTCCGGACAATCTACCAAGCCTTGGTAATCCCACACTTTGACTACGCCAACTCAATCTTACAGGGCCTCCCAAAAAACACGCTTAACCCACTTCAGCTTGCAATGAATGCAGCTGCCAGAATACTACATGGAGCCACCAGGAGGGACCATATAACCCCAATTCTGAAACACCCCCACTGGCTACCGGTTCACTGTAGACTCGCCTTCAAAATTCTACTGTTGACTTTCAAGGCCATAAACAACCTCACCTCCTCCTCCATCAAGGACATCATCCTCCCCACCCCCTCAAACAGAGTCAGAATGTCAGCTGCCGCCAACACACTGAGCATCCCTAGTAGGATCACGAAATGCTCTCAAGCAACCAGAAATAGAGCATTCATGTACTATGCACCCACATGTTGGAATGCCGTCCCGCCAACATCCGGGCCATTACAGACCTATTCCAATTCAGGAAGGCCCTGAAATACCACCTTTTCATCCAGCACTTCTCACACAATAGAGACACACAACATCCAGCCACATGCAACCACCAAGACAGCTGCTCCAAGACTCTCCCTACCCACAGCCAAAGCCCTGCACATTAGCACAACCAGACTCCCTGGGATGCGCTTGTAAACAGCCACCACTCAGCTTGTATATAGCCGTTTAGCCTGTATATAGCTACCTACGGAATAGCCAGGCTACTGTATAGCCTGTACATAGTTACCCCCAGTTAGACCAAGTTGCATAACCTGCTTTTTGTAAGTACAGTGCTGGGGTGCCTGCACTGTACAAATTTACTGTTGAATGTAAACCAAGCTGACTTTAAAGAGCGCGGTATAGAAAAGACTTTAAATAAATAAATAAATCTGTCCCTCCCTGCTGTGACGTTGCGTTAGAGGAGGGAGGGACCAGGCCTGTTTAGCATGCCGCAAGAAGGCTTAAGGGGCACATTTCAGCTGTCTGCCGTTGCCTGCCGCTGCTGAGAGAAGAAAAAGTGGTGGCGCCAGGCAATGGCAGACAGCTGAAATGCGCCCCTTAAGCCTTTGCGGCCTGTGCAGCCGCACCGCTCGCACAGGGCTAGTTATGGTCCTGGTCACCACAGAGATATAGTCATCAGACAGACAATCACACCTGACTAGGACAGTCATCACAGACATACGGGCTTCAGAAAATCACATCTGGCTAAAGACTTACAAGCATCAGACTATCACACAGAGGCACACTGAGGGTTTAAAGCCATTACAGTCCTGATGAAACAAGTTTTCCAAATGGGTTCGTTTTGCTCATACTCTGAGAGTATTGAACTTCACTCCTAAGCCAGGGTATGTGGGGTATCAGCTCAGTCTTTCAGGGCTTGGCACAGTACTTGCATTGTGCCAAAGAGCGCCTCCTTCTGGAGTTCACAAGAGACAGTTTGTCATGGAGTTCTTGGAATTTCATCTTAATCAAGGTATGAGATATGTGTTATAAATATTCAGCCTGCGGTGGTCAGCGCTTGTAAAAATGAAACCAGATATTCAGCGCCAGATGTTGGTTGTCCACTGGCGTTGAATATCGGGTTTCACCATCGATCCGGTCCGTGGCGATATTCAGCCAATAACCGCATAAAGTTATCAAAGCCATTGACCTGAAAATTGCTTCAGACCGGATAGGTGCCGTGACTGCCCCAGCTTCACCTAGAGACCAGCTCAGCAGTATCCGAATCGTGGCAAGGTGGCCTGAGGGGCTACTCAGTGACAATGGCAGGTCCTGCAAACCACATAAACCCTTCTCGACATCAGGCTGTGCGTGTCCGAGTCATGCCGTGTAAGCATAATAACGTGAAATGTTGCGAGACTGAAAGAAAACCCTCTGAAAACAGAAAAGAAAAAAAGGCAAGGATTCCTTCCAGCTTCCAGAGATGGGAGACAACAGACAACATCATATCCTGGAACTAATCTGCCCCAGCAAGGCCATAAATGTGCCCGCTAATGACAGATAAGGCCTGTAATTTTCATGCATGTGGGGTTATGACTGGCTCATGGATCTCACGCTAAAAGATGGGGCTGTAACTCGTACAATAGCCAGAAGCTGCCTTGAGGGTAGTGATGCAGAACTGGGGAGAGGAGCAACCTAGAAGCCCAGAAATTAGTTTACATGGTTTTCATCCAAAGCAGATGAAATGGCTAAAAAACTGCAGCAATCAGAAAGATGAGAAACACAGAGCTGGACAAAGTCTGTGTGTATCTCAGCATAGAATTTGTTAAAACCCACAGGACACATTTCATTACTGGTAATTTGATTGGTGAGAGATACAAGATTCTCACAATTTTCCAGGCCAGCTGAATTGCTTTTGTGCCTTGGCCTGGTCCGAAACTGGTGCACTGCCTTTACATCCAGCACCTGCTTCCAGTGGGTCTCCTGCACCACGAATTCCTTACACCATAATAACAAACACTCTCTTGTGCCAGCACATACTGTGCAAGGGGAATGAGGTTACGTGGAAAGCGTGTGGGGGTGTCACGTGCAGTGGGTGTGGGAATTAATCCACATGGTAAGCATCTGTGTGAGGGGAATGACTGCAATAATACTATTACTTATCATTAGTATAGCGTTACAAGGAGTACGCAGGCTGCAATAATCTTATGGTCTTTGAGTTGCTTGTGCCCTGGATTCACGAGGACTGAATACCGTATTCTAAGCTGCAGGAGCTAAGGGTGAGTACAGTATATGCCGCATGTATGAGCCCATCTGCTAAAATGTGCTAAGGTTTTGCGTCTAATGCATGTTAACACGTTAGGTGCAAAACCTCTACAGTAGCTGTTAGAAGAATTCCCAGCACATTGAAGAAGGCAGCTGTGCAGTTAATGCAGAGCAACGGATACTGCTACATGTTAACGGCATAGCTGATAAAGCGTAGTTACTCACCTGTAACAGGTATTCTCCAGGGACAGCAGGAATCAGTCCTCACACATATGGTGACATCGGCACTGCCAAAGCCCTCGCGGAAGCATCCCCCCAGCTTTCAAAGAAAGCCTTTGAGAGATGCCACCATGCATGCGTGGTCCCCTTCCTGCCCAAGGGTGTCATCTTGTTCAGTCAGATGACATAGCTAAAAGACAGCAAAAATAAAAGATGGTAAAGAAGCAACTCCAGGGGAGGAGGGAGGGTTGTCAGAACCGATTCCTGCTGTCCCCGGAGAACTGATTCCTGCTGTCCCCTGTGACAGGTGAGTAACTACGCTTTCTCCGGGAACAAGCAGGAAGTCGGTCCTCACATATGGGACTCCTCAGCTACAGGCTACCGAAAGCCCATAGCAAAAAGAGGGGCTCCCTCATGGGGAGCCACAAGCAGTAGCAATGAGTCCGTGCCACAGACCACAGTAGGACCCCTATGCCCAATGAACCAGCCTGAACACAGAAGGGTCAGAGAGTAGGAGTTGCCTAAACCCCGAAAAGGTTACAGAGCACAGCCTGGCCAAAGGTACTGTCCCATTGGGACTCTTCTTTCCAGGCAGCGATGGGCTATGAAGGTATGGCCTGAAGACCAGATGGCGGCCCTGCAGATGTCCACCAGCAGGACAGAGTGCAAGTTTGCCACCAAAGCTGCCATGGCCCTGACACGGTGTGCCGTGACACAGCCTTCCAGCAGGAGCCTCTCCTGCTGAGAAGCAAGGGCAATACAGTCCGCCACCCATGTGGATAGCGTACACTTGGCCACCGCCTCTCCCAACCTACTGGGGTCATAGGAGATGAAAAGCTGAGAAGCTTTGCAGTGGCCCTGAGTGCACTGAATATAGAAGGACAAAGCCCTCTTACAGTCCAAGGTTAAGATGGAAGGGCTATACTACCTTTGGCAGGAATTTGGGATGTGTGTGAAGCACCACCCTGTTCTTGTAGAACCTAGTATAAGACTCCTCCGCCACAAGGGCCTGAAGCTTGTTAACTCTGCGAGCGGAGGTAAGCGCAAGCAGGAAGACCCCCTTCCAAGAGAGGTAGCGAAGGTGGCAGGTAGCCAGAGGTTTGAAGGGTGGGCGAGTGAGCTGCCCCAACACTATGTTGAGGTCCCATTCGGTTGCCGGAGGGTGAAACGAGGGCTTCGATAAGAGCAGGCCCCAAAAAAAATGGGTCACAAAGGGATGGACTGAGAGTGACTTGCCATCCACCAGATGGGCTTGATGGACCTTGGTCTGACTCAGTATGGCATATCTTATGTTCTTATGTTGCGCTGCCAGGGCACTAAGGTGCACTCAGACAGAGTTAGACTTGAGCCCGGATTGAGAGAGGTGGAGAAGGTACTGTAACACCAGTGTCACTGGGCAGGAGAAAGGGTTAGCCCTGTGTTCAGCGCACCAAACCGAGAACCTGCGCTAGCCTGGGATCCAACTGCCACTCATGTGGCTGGAGAATTCTGCTTAGCCTGTCAGCCAGCAGGTTGTCCTGGCCTGGCAGGTACACTGCACTCAGTAGGATACCCTGTTGGATTGCATATGAGCAGAGGACCAGTGCCTCCCGACAAAGGATACAAGACCCCGTGCCCCCCTGTTTGTTCACATAGAACTTTGCCATCTGGTTGTCCATCTGGACCAGCACCGGCTGGTGACACAGGTGGTGACAGAAGACTCTCAGGGCTAAGTGTATCGCTCGGAGCTCCAGGAGGTTGATCTGCTGGGTGCTCTCGTCTGGTGACCAACTGCCCTGAGTGTAGAGATCTCCACAATGGGCTCCTCAGCTGAGCAGGGAGGCATCCGTGGTGAAGACTCTTGAGGGGTTTGGGGCCTGAAAAGGCATGCCCACCTCAAGATGCTGGTGAGACTGCCACCAGACCAGGGAATCCGCCAATTGGCGGGTTACAAAAACTCTGTTTCGGAGTCAATCCATGGCCTGAAACTACTGATCCCAGAGACACCACTGCACTGCCCTCATGTGGAGGCAAGCATCAGGGGTGATGTGGACCGTGGAGGCCATGTGCCCAAGGAGGCGAAGGAGAAGCCGAGTGGGCACCAAGGAATGGTACTGTATGTCCCGAGCCAGAGTCCTGAGATGGTCGGCCCAGTCCCTGGGCAAGAAAGCCTTTGACTGGAGAGTGTCGATCTTTGCCCCAATGAACTCCAGACACTGTGTTGGGAGGAGGTGAGACTTGGGGTAGTTCATGACAAACCTGGCCTTTGGAGCCACCGAGGACTTGGGGAAAAACTTATTGTGCTGCTGCTGGCGGCTCTTGAGGGCCTTACTGGACATCTTCTTGCAGAGACCGCAGGCTGCTGGGTCATGGTCCGGCCCAAGGCAGAGGAGACAGCAATTGTGTATGTCGGTCAAAGACATAATTTTAGAGCACCGATCACACTTCTTAAAGCCACTGGTAGCCATGGGGGAAAAAAGTACCCCTGTGAGGTCGAAGACTCTCCTGGTGTCAGTGGGAGAAAAAAGGCGCAAAGGCGCCAGGAAAAGAAAAGAACGAAAACTACAAAAATAGACCGAACTTGACGCCGAGGCAATGAGGTCAGTAGGTGGGAAGAGTACTGGTGCAATACCGGAGGTGAGTATGAAACTCGGAGAGAAAAAATCTACTTTTTCTGGGGACATGCCAGACAATGTCTGAAGGGCTCCGTGGAAAAAAGGAGACTGAGCAAGATGGTACCCTTGGGCGGGAAGGGGACTGACTTCCTGCTTGTTCCTGGAGAATGCTACAAGTACTTAGCTATAGACCTCTGTGGATGTAGCTAACTGCATCAAGTTTTATGCTGTTACTGACCTCTGCATTAGCTGAAAGGCACTGTCCCCAGGCTGTGTGTTTAATGCAATAGCACGCGCTAGCAGTTAAGTCACAGTGTTAACTGTTAACGTGCCCCTTCACAGTTATCGCATCTTAAAAGCCATATTAAATACCTAACACATCTTAATACATAGATCCTGTAGTGTTTACATGGAGCACAAATATTCTTATGTTCTTAGCAAAAGTGTAATAATAACTTCATATTCTGTGCTCAGATGTAACATTTTCCTGTATTCTTTTTCACACTTTTTCTGCATCACACGCCTTTGCTCTGAAGGGTCGACGGGAAATGGTCTGCAGATACAAGACTCCACCCATCTGCCCTTTGACATTTCAACTTCCAAAGCTTTACAAGTTCAAAGGGATTTGAGGTCAGAGGGCTGCTGTCAGGATGTTCATGTCTTCTTTCAGAGGTTTTACAGCTTTGATATTGTGGGAATACAATCCAGATGACCCAGTCCCTAGGCTTTTAAGGTCCAATGGGGATTGAGGCCTCAGTTAGCAGGGAGAGGATAAATGTACCAGGAGGGCCATGACCCATTGACAACAGCCCTCTTTTGAAGTGGAAAGCTGATGAATTTAACATTTGAGGAAATAAAATGTCCCTTCATCTTAGATAATGATACATCCATCCTTAGGATCCACTTTCCAACACAACCATACATAGGAGCTAAATTAATAAAAGGGCGCCTAAAAAAACATCCACTTAAGGTGCTAATTTTAAGCCCATGTTTCTTTCTTTCTTATTAGTATTTAGCACATGACTTTCTAGTTCAAGGTGAATTATAATGATACTATAGGCATATATGTGCTTTTGTATAATAGGCTCCTCCAATGACCCCAACTAGAGAACAGATTCTCTCCCACACATTTCTACCTGCTCTGAAGCAGCTGGAAAGACGCGCAGGTACCGTACATGGGTACATACTTGCGTATGCTGTAGCCAGCACTTACTAGCACAGCTCCTGCAAACTGTGGGAGACACAGGCTACAGAGGCAGAGTTGTCCTGCAGTGGTAGCCAAATGTATTTTAATTTTGGTTCAGTGATTTGAATATGCCAGCTTTGGGAATCTAAATGTGACGCATCTCTGATATCTATGCATTTTGCTCAGTACAGGATAAGCAGCATGGAACCTGTGCGCCTTTCTGGGAACCTGCCAGGTACTTGTGACCTGGACGGGCCACTGTTGGAAACAGGATCCTGGGCTTGATGGACCTTGGTCTGACTTAGTATGGCATTTCTTATGTTCTTAAATGCAGTGCCGATTCTGTTTCTCTGCTGCTGTACTGCAAGACCTGAATGAAATCAAAACCACCAGAAGAAATGCAGGCACTCTTAAATCTATCTGCTTTTTGTTGGCTAAATCAGCAGGAGAAGAGACTTTTCTCACTCTCGAGTGCTGATAATATCCATTTTAATCAATAAAGCTCTAAAAGCACAAAAATATGGAAATTACACTTACCTGGTAATTGATGTTCCTTGAGGGAGTACAGTTCAGTCCTCCACCACTGGGTAGTGCACCTCCTCCTGCAACATGGAGACTGGACAAGTCAAACTTGTGACATCACCGGGTATATCCTGCTGGTCTTCTCCCATGATCCCCCAGTGACCTACTGTCAAAGCAGACTCAAAGGAGCAAACAAACAACCAGTTAAAGTACTAAATACAAAGCTATGCTCAAACTTCAACTTTAAAATCACAGGGCCCCAAAAAGAAAGGCCGAAAACACCCTCCTCCGTGCCCCTGTCCCCCTGCGCACCAAACAGCGGAAGACAGAGAGCTAGAAGGAAGGAGAACTAAGGAAGAGTATAGGCAGAAAAGGTTGCTCTCGCGATTACCTGCCAATCAGAGCCCGTTGCCGACGCTAGGATCCGAAAGCACACTCGGAACTGACGCCTCGCGTCTGAAACATCCATCCCCGGGCGGGAATGAGGACTGAACTGTACTCCCTCAAGGAACATCAATTACCAGGTAAGTGTAATTTCCATTTCCTTATCGGTCCTACAGTTCAGTCCTCCACCACTGGGATGTACCAGAGCAGTAATCAGTGGGAGGGACCTATCCAGTCGGCTCGGCCCCTAAACGAACAGAGCAGGCACCGACCCCAGCCCGCTCCTCACGTCAACAGGCGGTAAGCCAACCAGGAAGACACGACCGAGAGCCCACTTGGATCCTCTTCACTGGTGAAAACAGCACAGAACTCTGCCCCAAGCAGCGCTAGTGCTTCAGAAAGACAAACTCACCATCGCAAACACACTGAACGCCCTAGAAACAGACCTACTGAGAAGGCTACCGGAGCTCCGCCTGAAAAATCCGCTTGAGCTCCCCCTTGGCTCTCGACCCCACCAGGGTGTCAAGTGTTAGCAACCGCTGCTCTCCCACAGAACCCGCCTCCACGGAGGGACAGGCAGCGAAGAGACCTCCCAGAAAGCGGTGGAACCTTCACCTAAGGTCCAAGAAACGCAGGTTACAAGCAAAGTGTTCTTGCGTAAGTCCCAATCCGATAACTAGACAGGCACAGCCGGATTCCACGAGGGAGAACGGAACCGAGGTCCATCCAGACAGAGGTGGGAAGCAAAATGAGGGAAATGGAAAAACCACCAGCGTCAAACACCCTATTTGTCACACCTCTTAAGGGCTTTATTCTTTGCAACACAAAGTAGCTCTACAGCTATGTCCTGGACCAGTTGGAGTCTTTTTAATTGAGAATGTGGAATGCAGCTAAGCAATGAGTTGCAATAAACCAAGCGTGATCCACCAAGGGCATATAAGAGGGTGTCAAGTGCCCCAGAGTCCAGCGTTGTTTCAGAAGATGTGGAGTCTTACATGGTGTGACAAAAAAGAAAGGAGACTCTGGTAGCCACGCCCACGACGCAATGCCAGTAGGCCAACCGCTTACATCACCTGGATATGCCCTCCGGAATTGGAGGAACCATGCAGAAGTAGCAATCGCCGACGTGATCCATGGGCCCTCTCCAGATCATTGGAACTGCAAAAGACTTTGATGGTCTTTTCCCATCCATCCACAGCCTGAGATCTGCTACACATGTATTGCAGCATATGTGTGGCGCCTAGCTTTTATCCTGATCTTTTATTCTGCAGCCAAAATATAAATTGTAGGCTTTCTGAACCGCCACAGTCATATACCATTTTTGTGATGTAAAAGTCACATCACCACGACTAGAGCAGAAATTATCTGCATGATTAACACCAGTACGAGGAATCGCCAAATATGCTGTGAGTGACCTATCGGTATAAAATAAATATGTCTTTTTTTTTTTTTTTTTTTTACTGTCAAGCGAGGCAAATTTAAGTAGTGACTGCATCAACTGGTTTTGGACAGTTATTTCGATTGGTTGCAAGTAAAGATTATGCAAACTCACGCAAATGTTGCAGAATACACTGGTAATGGTCCCCACTGACTAATGAAGAGCACATATCTTAGCAACCAGACCCAGTCGGCCATTTTCACTATGACCTATGAAAGGCATAGAATGGACCGGGCCACGGCCCTGTACCAATGCGTCGACGCTATCCAGTAGCCTCATATGTCCTCTGCTAAACATCGACCCGTCGCCGCAGACTGACAGGTCGCCATGAGGTCCAATATGGGCTGACCGCATCTGAGCACACGCGGCGCGCACACCGCCTGATGCAATCTCACTCCTCCAGCAAACACTCGGACCCCGCTAAGGACATTCGCCACCACAGTGTCCCCACCGAAACGCAGGCCGCCAAGGCTTCAACCGCGCACGCTGTCCCTTCGCTCGGGCCACCCTGACCACCCGACTGACTCCACCCTGCCGATCGAAATAGGCCACCATCCCGGAGATCTCAGACAGCACCTACAGCGCTCGATCCGCTACCGTGTCCGCGAACGCCTGCCATGGCTGACGTACCGCGTACCGTTCCAGTCAGACGATGGAACACTGGGCGTGCTGCGTACACTAAAACGCCTTGTACATAAAGGATCCCCAAAATGTAGCTGAGTCTAACCACGCTCCGGCCAAGCTCCCGGAAGAAAGGGACAGAACCTTATAAAAAAAGAAGTGGGGACAATTAGGAAGGCTTTCCTGTTTGATTATTCTTTTTTTTTTTTTTTCCTTTTTACAACTCCATAAGGGCCACAAGGCACACAACCGAACAGGGCATTGTCCAGAAAACACAAGGCCCCTCCTCCAGGCTGACTCCACATCCACAGCCTAAACCGGCAGTCACCTTGGCTGATGCCGAGCAGCGCGGAAGCCAACTTGTAAGCCCAGCATATGAAGTATGCCTACTAGTACAGCATTCCAAAATGGAGGGACATGTAACCGGACGGCTTTGAATATGAACCTACAGATATCCCACGCTTGCTCCAAGACAAGCACTGTGCAGCCTACTGGTCTTCTCGGAGCACTGCCACGACCCGAAGACCTAAACCGGCCAGCAAAAGACGACGTACGCTGGGCCCGAAGGAACCTGGTTGAACGGATCCCAGCACTCCCTGTATCGTTAATCAAACTCTGGAATTTGTTACCGGAGGATGTAGTAAAGGCTGTTAGTGTAGCTGGGTTTAAAAAAGGTTTGGACAAGTTCCTGGAGGAAAGGTCCATAAACCATTATTAAGAAGGGACCCAGGATATCAATGCTTGAACCAATACAAGCATTGTGGAACCTGTGTCCCTTGGGGAAACTGCTAGGTACGTATGACCTAGATTGGCCACTGTTGGAAACAGAATACTGGGCTTGATGGACCTTGGTCTGACCCAGTATGGCATATCTTATGTTCTTATGTTCTTATGTTAGGATCGGAGCCTCCCCCCAAGGACTCAGCCCTGGCTGGAACTGGCTGAGCATAACTCCAGGCCCTGCGGCGAGCCCCCACGAAGAAGTGGGACGCAACGATGCCTTGAGGAAAGGGAAGGCGCAATGGGTGAAGCAAGTTGCTAGCCAACCAAGGGAGTAAACCCCACACGCGCACCTCAACGGAAGGACGGAAGAACCGAGGATTCTGGTCCCACAGGTGCGCCTGCTAGCCTTTAACAACATACACCTCCGCAGGTACAAAAAACTTAAATTGTGAGCACCTTCAGGGGTAAGGGGAATAGACGACAGCCTCCGACTGTGGACCACCTTGTCTTGCACAACAGACAGCAGCACCCCACCAAACAAATGATTGGGAATATATGACCTCAGAACCCCAAGGCAGAGGTAAAACAGTAGAACGTACAGTGGACGTGAATTTCCAGATCTGCTAGCCCCCCTGCCCACATTGAGAAGAGGCAGAGAAGAACTGGACCGGCGGATCTGGAGGGGTGCCTCCTGGACAGCCGGGCCACCGAAGGGAAAGCTGATGACTGAGGCCCAAACTCCTCAGGATGGCCCCGTCTTGCATTGGCAACCCCATGCAACACCATGACAACCCCGCTCACGATATCCCAAGTGATCTCTGTCATTGCTGCAACAATCACCTGAGCATGAGATCACAGACGGAACACGGACATGCAGACGCACTCAAGGAGAGTGCACCTAAGAAGTATGAGCCTATCCAACATCCAGCACCACATGTCCAGGTGTCCCACTCCTGTCACCCAAAACACAGGACGCTTGAACCTAGGTGACCGTCATAGCAAAGACAGGGAGGCCTGACTGCCGCTATCAACCCTTCCAGGACCCTGGAACATTAAGCCCCGGACTGTGCCATCCAGCAACACTTCTCACGATCCCCAGCAGGGGCCTTTCCCCAGATGGCCCAGATGGGCAGTGTTCCCGCCAAATGGGCAAGCTGCGCTCTGATAACATAGTGCAGAAAACGAAATCAAAGTGTCTTAACCTAGCTAATTTTTGTCTAATAGTGATCATTCATAATATCAGCCAGGCTCAATCATAACATTAGTATTAATGATCTCTAAAGATTGAAGAGTTACTAATGTAACACTAATTGGGTTTTTTTTTGGGTTTTTTTTTTAAAAGAGCTTCAAAGGCGATCTTGGAAACTGCAGACCAATGAATCTGAGTTCAGTGCCAGTTAAATGATAGAACTTGTTCTGAAAAGCAGCACCAAGCTGTCTTTTCAAAGGGTTAATAAACATGTGAGTAAGCCAAATGATATGTATCTGGATGTTTTAGAAGGTACTTGACAAAGCCCCTTATGAACTTCTCCTGAGGAAGGAGATGATGTGCTATTATAGAATGGGAAATGGATCAAAAACAGGAACACAATAGGACTAAATGGCCAGTTTTCTCACAGGAGACCCGTAAATAGTGGAATGTCTCGGGATCTGCACTGGAACTGGCATCTGGTAACATCTACTGCACTGAAATGATCTGGAAAAGAGATCAGCAAGCATGGCGATCAAATTTGCAGATGGCATAACGACATTTAGAGGCTGTCTGCACAATTTCCAAGCATATAAACATGGAAATAGCATCCTTATGTAAATGACAATTTCAGAAAGGGCTCAATTTGTAGGTAGTTGTGCCGCCGATGACCCTGAATGGCCAAATCCTAGCACGGAAACCTGCTGCTGACAGACGTCGCTAACTGCCAGAATGCAGACAAAGGTAAAGGCACCCCCCAAGAAGTAAAACCCAAACCAATCACATTGCATTCAAAGAACTATAAACTATCATGAAATTAAAAGGAAATTAAAATTAGAATTAAAATTAAAAGTAACAGCAAAAGGAAGTCCTTATCTGGGTGTAGCCGCGTGGAACAGCATCGTCTGCTCAAACGCGGGGCTGCTCCGCTCTCCGCCACGAGGCCTCAGCCCTTCCGAGAAAATAGCGCCAATCCGAAGCAGGCCCGTTTGGTGCCAGACACCACAGAGGCGGCAAGAGCTCAGAGCCCCTCCATGCGGACTCAAGAGACTCCCTTGTGGCGTCGGGATGCAGCAGTTACCCCGCTGTAGCTGCGGGGTGAAGAGCTGTCCAGACACGCTGCTGCCTCGCGCCACCAGAAGTAGCAGACGCTGCGAGCCCCGGCCCACCGGCTAAAGAACCTCAAACGGCCTGAGGCTCCCGCCGCGATGGGAATCTGCCGCATGGACACTGCCAAAATGCAGGTGTTCCACAGAGCTCTCCCCCGTACAGTCCTGAGGGAGAGATCATCACCGGGCACAGAGACCGAAGAATCCCAAGCAAAGAGGCTAGCTGGCAGCGTGAACTTTGAAAAGGGACAGAACCCCCCTTTACACTAAGGCAGACTAGGTGAAAATAAATAAAGTAAAAGTAAATTAAATTAAATGAAAATGAATACAATTTACAGGATTACACCTAAAGAAGGGCAAAAGAAATGCAAGGTAAATCAAATCCTGACTAACTGCTCCTAAACTGCTTCTCAAGTGAGCCCAGCACCTAGGCTCACTACGTCCTCATGCTGCATGGAGACTGGACACACTGGGGGATCATGGGAGAAGACCAGCAGGATATACCTGGTGATGTCACAAGTTTGACTTGTCCAGTCTCCATGTTGCAGGAGGAGGTGCACTACCCAGTGGTGGAGGACTGAACTGTAGGACCGATAAGGAACACACTTATCTCATAATACATGGCAACTTGAAAATGTGTCCAAATCCATACAAGGTGACTCCCAAATCCCGATGTGCACACTTTGAGTCAAAGCTAAGGACTCTGTATCAAGCGCTGCAAAGGAATGTTGCACCTGTGGGATTCCATATAACTGCCAAAAGACACCAAAAACATCTTATAAGAGTCTGCATACATTATCATTGGCTACATGTTATCATGTGCACTCAATAGAGCCACCAATGAGAAACAAGGGAATTTCCCCACGTCATTGGGGGAGCCCTCTTCCCATTGGTCCATCCTAAAACAAACTCAGCCAATCGATCTCCCTATTAAGACCGTGAGGATGAACCGTGTTTAATCAGTATATGCAACATTGTTCCAACTATTGAAGCTTTGAAACACAATTACCATCTCGGGGGTCCAACGGGACATGGTCAATGACTGTTCAAGTAAAGTCATCAAATGTGTGAGATAACTCCATACAATGTTCCACCAGCGGGGCAGAGCACATTTGAGAATGAATGCATGAAGCATGTTCACGCAAGCATGTTTTTATGGATCAAACTGTGTGGTCAATATACAATAATTGACAAGGACATTGAAGCAAATAAACCACATACTCAGAAGTACATGTGGTATTCCAATGCCGGTGGGGTGAAAAACCCATCATCAACCCCTCACAGCTTGTATCCGATAAAATCATAATACAATATGGACATTGGCCGCAAGATGTATGACCAAAAACCTGCCCAGACAAACATGGAGGATGATCCAAAGGCACAGCAGATTTAACTAAGATGTCCCGCAAATTTGAACCCCTGGAGTACGCGATGGTTAAAGGTTTGGCAAAAGATGAATGTACATTCAACACCGACCAATGTTTTTTCAACAGATTGGCCACCCGAAAATAATTATGCATAAAAGGTAAAACACCCACTATAGTATCCGAATCATGTAAATCTTTTGATTTATTTGATTTTTTGTTCCAATAAAAGCCAGTCACGATGGATGTTACTGGCCCGTTTATGAATAATTCCAGCTGGATATCCTTTGGCCTGTAATCAAGATCGCAATTCAGCCGCACAATTCTGAAACTATTCGACCGAAGAACATAATCTTCACAATCTTAAAAACTGGCCAAAAGGAAGGCTGTGGCGAAGAGAACCAGGATGGTGACTGTGATATCGAAGGAGGCTATTACATTGAGTAGATTTTCTAAACAAAGTGGACGACAATTTTCCTGAATCCTTATAAATTGTGACATCCAAAAAATCAATATGATGGTAATGAATATGAGGCATAAATTGAATATTAGGTTTTAATGTATTAAACCAAGTCAAAAAAAGTTGTAATTCGTCATGAGATGACCACCATATAAAGAAAATGTCATTCAAAAACCTATGCCAAAAAAAGTACATGGTTAAAGAAGGCAGATGGATATATAAATCGTTCCTCCTTGTCTGCCATGTACAAAGTAGCTGCCGAAGGAGCCACCGTAGCCCTCATGGCTATGCCAAATCTTTACAAAAAATAACTGCCATCAAATAAAAAATTGTTCATAAAAACAAATTGCATCAACTCCAACAAAAAGGTTTGGTATATGTGGCGGCGCAAACTGAAAAAGTGTAACTAACAAATTCATAGCCTCCTTCTGATCTATATTAGTATATAAGGCTGAACGTCCAAAGTTACAAGCCAAACCGTCTCCTTCGGATGGTCCAATACCATTAACTGGCTTCAAAAAATCGAAGGAGTCCCGAATGAAAGATTTAACTAATGATGCCTCTTGCTTCAAAAAAACGTCACAAAATTGTGACAAAGGTTCCAAAACCAAAGAACCCCTACATGAAACAATGGTTTTCCTGGGAGGGTCATTAATGGACTTATAAATCTTTGGAACTGTGTAAAAAATAGCTATCTTAGGAGATGAAACACAAAGAAAAAGTTTTTCCTGTTGTAAGGATGTAATGGGTTTTGGAGTGGAGGAGTGGCCTAGTGGTTGGGGCAAGGTACTTCAGGCCGGAAGGTCAGGGGTTCAAATCCCACTAGAGGACAGCAACCTTGGGCCGGAAGGACTTGGGTTTCTAGTCCCACAGGTGCTCCTTGTGGTCTTGGGCAAGCCACTTAAACCTCCATAGCCCATGTTCCCTGTAAAATAGTTATCTCCAAGTTATAATGCCCTGTTCAATGTAATTTCAGTTTGTTCAATGTAAACTGCACTGATGCAGAATAGCACGGTATATAAGAGAATGTAAATAAATAAATGGGTTCAGCCGGTAATCTCTTATAATGTCGGTCATTACATAACTGATCTTGTATACCTCTGTAATAAGCTTCCATGGATTGAAGAACAACCGCACCTCCCTTATCCACGCCCCTGATGACTATGTGGTCATCAATGGCCAGTTGTTGCATAGCTACCCTCTCAGTTGTTGGACCCCCGAGGTGGTAATCGTGTTTCAAAGCTTCAATGTTGGAAAAACATTGGGTATACTGATTAAACACTGTTCATCCTCATGGTCTTAATAGGGAGATCGACTGGCTGAGTTTGTTTTAGGATAGACCAATGGGAAGAGGGCTCCCCCAGTGACGTGGGGAAATTCCCTTGTTTCTCATTGGTGGCTCTATTGAGTGCACATGATAACATGTAGCCAATGATAATGTATGCAGACTCTTATAAGATGTTTTCGGCATCTTTTGGCAGGTATATGGAATCCCACGGGTGCAACATTCAAGTTGCCATGTATTATAAGATGTGTGATTTTTGTGCTTTAAGAATTTTATTGATTAAAATGGATATTATCAGCATTCGAGAGTGAGAAAAGTCTCTTCTCCTGCTGATTTATCTGACAAAGAATAGATAGATTTAAAAGTGACTGCATTTCTTCTGGTGGTTTTGATTTCATTCAGGACTTTATTGTAATCACTGGTTTGGGGACTGTTAGTTGCATGCTGTACTGCAAGAAACAGAATCCAGCTTTTGGAGTTTCCAGTTCAGTTTTTCTCTTTCTAATAAGCAGGGCTGGCCCCAAAGTTGGTGCACGTTGCTGGCACCCTTAGGCAAACCTTACTTACGCCTTATGCCCTCTCTGGCTGTCAGAATCTATTGTTACCAGTATAGCACCAAGTAAAGGAATGAGAAAAGATGTACAATCAAAAAAGAAAGAAACTTATTCCAAAATAAACGCATAGGGCTCCAAAATTCTTACAATATAAGGTAATAACTCATTAAGAAGAAAAGGATCTCAGACCATCTCCAACCTGCTGTTGTGCATAACCACAGCACTAAGGCTCAGTGTTTGGATCATAGCATCAAGGATCCTTAAAACTCCTCTTTTTTTTAAAGATTTTTTTAGAAACAATTTTCAAAAGGAAAATTTTCCCAAATCTAGCTCATTCAAAAGTGTGCCTTCATTCTCACAGGGCAAGCGTCCGGTAGTTCATACAACATCTTCAGTTCTGAACCATTTTCCAGAAACATGATCAAAACCACCACTCATCTGAATAGACACCATTCTCAATGCTGCAAGTGATGTCGTCCAGGCGTTTCATCACTGTTTCCTCAGGGGTAACTAAAGTGTCCCATCAGAACTTCATAAGTGTTGCTGTGAAGGAGAAGGCACAAACATTAATCTAAAAAGATAATAATGTCACTTAGGAGAAACATTTCACAAATCTATAGGTGCCCCAAAAGCATTTCTTTCTGGACAGAATCAACATTTACTTCAACATCCACAGAGGTTTAGAGAATTACACGCAGAACCATCTATCCCCAAGTACGACCTACAAAGGGAAAGGGGGTGTAAACATACACAACAGCAGTGCACCATCCAGTTCACATTCACCAGTACTGGAAGCCCCTACAGCAATAATATAAACCAGGGGAAGCAATCTTTACTCCATACTTCACGGAAACCTGAACATATCTCTGTGAACCCAGACCACCCCGGATAGATGTTAAAATATAGCACGGCGTCTACCAAGAACTTTCCTTCAAAGACTTTAGAAAAACCGACATTAACAACATTCTTCAGACATGACCAGGGAAAAACTATATAAAGGGATTGGAGCACATGCCGCAGCTGCAGTACTCCCAATTCACAAGCAAGCCCACCCTCATCAGTGTCATGAGCAGTCCCACTAACCCATCAGAGATTCTCACCAAACAGAACAGTCCAACAAAAAGAACATACTTAAGATTTATCATTTTCCCCATTACAGCAACACTGGGCCTAGCCTACCCAACATATTACTGTAAGTGTTTTTATACCAAACTAAAACCCTACTTCAGAAAATCACGGTGCTCCGAAATACACACCCGGACACATCCCATCAACGCTTAGCCAAAGGGAAATTTAAACCCTTCCCACACATGCATGGCATTTAGCTCTATCTCAAAATGGACAAGCCTCCGCAAGTAGCCAATCAAAGAGCATGAACTCAGATAGCTCTCATAAGCCAAACAGGTAAGCCAAGTCAAGATCCCTAGTCTCAGCCCCAAACAAATTCTTTAACAGCAACCTCACTCAATCTGTGAGTTCTCCAAGAACAAGCAGGAAGTGAGTCCTCACATATGGGTGACATTGGCGCTGATGGAGCTCCCATGGTAGCATCTCCCTAGCTTTTAAAGAAAGCCTTTGGGAGATGTGACAACGCATGCGTGGTCCCCTCCCCACCCAAGGGTGCCATCTTACTCAGCCTCTTTTTTTCTGCGGAGCCCAACAGACGTCCATCTTTTTTCTCTGGAAAAAATTCATTTTTTGTGCATTAAACTGTCTTTTCTTTCTCCGGTTAGCACCAGTCCCTTTCCCGCCTCCAAGCCCTGTTGCCCCAGCATTGAGTCTCAGACCTGTTTTTAGTTTTCTTTTTCAGCGTGGTTTCGCATCTTTTTTCTATCAGCTGGCCACATCGAGGGTCTTTGACCTCACAGGGGTTCTTTTTGCCCCAATGGCCAGTGGGTTCAAAAAGTGTGATCAGTGCACAAAAATATGTCTCTCACTGATACACACGACTGCTGCCTCCACTGTCTGGGTGCCGACCATGACCCAGAGGTCTATGCCCTGTGCAAAAAGATGTCCATAAAGGCCATCAAATATCATCAGCAAAAGCAAGACAACATCTTCCATAGGTCACATTCTGCCCATGAATCTCCAGTAGCCTCGCACTTTAAGGCCCCGCATGGGTCCTCGAAGTTCCATAAAGCCCCCGGGATGCCTGATCGGGTCCGTGGACACTCTGACAGTCCTCACAACCCTCCCTCCTCCTTTGGAGTTGCTGTAAAATCTTTTGCCATCTTCTTTTGTCAGCTCTAGCTATGTCATCTGACTGAGTAAGATGGTACCCTTGAGCAGGAAGGGGACCACATATATGTGATGGCATCTCCCAAAGGCTTTCTTTGAAAGCTGGGGAGATGCTTCTGCAGGGGCTCCTTCAGCACCGACATCACCCATATGTGAGGACTGATTCCTGTTGTCCATGGAGAATGTCTGTTACAGGTGAGTAACTACGCTTTAAGGCCCTTTGGCCAGATGGTATTCAAACAGATCCATCTTTGTTATCTTCATAACAGGGACTGATCCCCATTTGAGCCTATCCTATCACATTTTAACTAAACAAAAGCACCGTAAATCTTCAAAGAGGTGTCCCTGATCCAAACAATGTTGAATCATTGGAGCCTCCCAATGACCACAATGTAAAGAACTCTTGTGTTCCTGCATAATCAGCTTAAACATGAGGATAGTCTTACCAACATAAAGAAGTCCACATGGGCATTTTACATAATACACTACAAAACTTGAAGTGTAAGTAGTGGAGTGTCGAAGGTCATTCTCACGACCTTCATGAACAAAGCTGGTCAGATCCAATGAAATGGCACAAATTGAACAATCCCCACAAGGATGGTGTCCTAATGGGAGTCCTGCCTGGGCTACTAAGGGTCGCAAATGAGAGGGGCATAGAAGCTCTTTAAGGTTATGCCCCTAGACCAAACAGAGGATTTTATTCATCATACCTGGCACCACTCTCAATATCAAAAAATGTTTGTAAACCATACGTTGCAGCTGCCAACTAAGCGGGGAATGTTGAGTAATAAAGTGTATGAATGCACTCTTCTCCTGGCTTCATGAGTCACCGTTAGGGTGCAATAACCACTGCCTATCATTAAATTTCACCCATGTGTAAGCCTGCTCAACCACCCTCTGGGGATAACCCCTCTGTAAAAGTGCAGTCCTCAGATTCACTGACTGCTTGAAATTCAGACAGGGAGGAGCAGGTCAGTCTATAGCGTATGAACTGTGAGTAGGGCAACCCTTCCATCAGTCTCAGGGGATAGATACTCGAAAAATGTAATAGGGTATTATGATCTGTTGGTTTTTTAAAAACAGTTGTATGCCATTCCCCCATCCTCACAGATACCAATACATCCAAAAATGCTATTTGATGGCTATCAAAATCTATAGAAAATTGAATGTGTGTATCACAATTATTTAAACCAGAGGAGAAACGACTGGAGCTGATCAACTGTACCCATCCAAAACATGAACACATCATCAATATAATGATGCCACAATTTAATCCATGGGAAAAAGGGGATTTATAGACCCATTGCAATTCACATGCCCCCATAAAAATATTAGCAATGGAGGGAGCAAAATTTGCCCCCATCGCTACCCCCACTTCCCCCCCCCCCCCCTCCACTGCTGGTATATCATGTTCTCAAACATAAAATAATTATTGTGCAGGGATATGGAGGCTAGGCACATAATAAATTCAAGATGGTCCTCCACTAAGTCACCCCAATTATATTGTGCCTCTTGTATCACTGTCAGCGCCTTGATCTGAGAAATACTGGTATATAGAGATGTGGCATCTAAGGTCACAATCAGAAACTCAGCATTCAATAAGCTCACAACCATTTCAGAAGGAACATTTAAAAATTTTGGCTGTTTTTTTTAAGATAAGTTTTCCCTGCCTAGTTATTACCTGTGTATATTCTCTTAGATTTGAGTGTGCCCTCAGTTCATAGAAAGTCTACTGACCAGGGGCACCAATTCCCGCCCATCCTACCCCTCACCCCACCCACCCCAGGGTGGCATTGCCTATATAGTCCATCATATAAATTGACATCTGTCCTTCAATTCAATGTAACACCCACCTTTTCTCCTTGTCCTAGAACTGCTTTATAGCCATATTAATCAGCATGTTGTGTATTCAATGCAATAGTTGTGGTGTCTTCATTCTAAGAAGAATCATTTGGAGTGTAAGAGCTTGCCCTATATGCCTCAAGTTAGCTGCCATGCATAAAGAATTGATTCTATTAAGAGAAGAATTAGCTGCAATTAAACACACCTCCTCTAGAATACAAACTGAACAAACTCCACCACCGCTCCCTCTAGGAATCAAACAGCCCAGGAACAAATGGATCACAGTAGGCTCTGGTAGGTTGTGACCTGTAACCAGGAAGCACACCCTTGCCATCAAGAGAGATCCCGGCATAACGCCTTCTCTGCCTTGGGAAATTTAAGTGCCCAATCAGTGGAAACTGAAGCGTCCTTAAAAGAGAAAGTTAATGCCCAATCTATTGATAATGCCCTGCATATAAATTAACTGACACAAAAGAGGAAACTACTACTGGTGCAAACAAGAAGGATTTAGATATATAGGTGACTATAGTGTATTGATGGACTACATCTCTCCGCCGCAGGGAAAAGGATCTTAAGTGAAAAATTCAGGCATTATGTGGACAGGCATTTAAACTAGGGAAAGGGGGTGATGGATGGAGAAGGATAAATTCAGTATGTCACTCCCAGCCAGGACCGTACCTAGCCCTGTGTGAGTGGTGCAGCCGCACAGGGCGCAAAGGCTTAAGGGGCGCATTTCGGCTGTCTGCCATTGCCTGCCACAACCACTTTTTCTTCTCTCAGCGGCGGCAGGCAACAGTAGACAGACAAAATGCACCCCTTAAGCCTTCTCACGGCACGCTAAGCAGGTCTGGTTCCTCCGGGAGGGACCAGACCTCTTTAGCGTGCCAGCGACTTGCATATCGGGTGTGCGCCTCTTCTCTCCTGCCCCCATAAAATGGCTAGATGGAGGTGCGGGGGGGAGGCGCACGCCCGATGTGCAAGTTGCACAGGGCGCATTTCACGATCGGTATGGCCCTGCTCCCAGCAAAACAAAAATATTGGAAACAGCTACAAATTTGAACACATCAATGGCAAGCAGGAAAAGGCGTGTAGAACAAAACCCATACAAAAGGCAGGCAAGCCATTCAACAAGTGCTGGAAAGCAATGTGTACAAATGCACAAAGCCGTGCTAACAAAGTTCCTGATCTGCAAGCCCTAATGGTGGAAATGGACTTGGACATTGTGGCCATTACAGAAACATGGTTTAACGAGTCACATGAATGGGATATAGCCATAGCTGGCTATAATCTATTTAGAAGAGATAGAGAGGGTAGAAAAGGAGGAGGAGTAGCCCTATACGTCAAAAGTAATATTAAAGCTGCTGAAATGCAGGGGATGTGGGGAAAAGAAGAAGCGCTGTGGATTGTGTTGGAAAGAGGAGATGGCACTGTCATTCATACTGGTGTAGTCTACAGGCCTCCAACTCAAACCGAAGAAATGGATAGCGAATTGATTGTTGATATTGCAAAGATAGCCATGAAGGGGGAAGTGATTATATTGGGTGGCTTTAATCTACCCAATGTGGATTGGAGTGTTCCCTCTGCAAACCGGGAAAGAAGTAAAAAACTGTGGATGCCTTCCAAGATGCATTACTTAGACAAATAATGATGGAACCGACCAGGGAAAGCTCGATGCTGGATTTAGTACTCACCAACGGAGATAGCGTGTCGAATATCCGGGTGGGTGCCCATATGAGCAGCAGCGATCACCACATGATGTGGTTTGAGATAAAAGCCAAGGCGGAGTCCAATCACAGCAAGCTCAAAGTCCTAGACTTCAAAAACGCTGACTTCAGTAAAATGGCCAAGTACCTGAAGGAGGAGTTGACAGGATGGGAGGGGATAAGGGAAGTGGAATTGCAATGGGCTAAAGGAGGCAATAAAAGGGGCAACAGATACATATGTAAGGAAAGTAAATAAAAGCAAGAGGAAAAGGAAACCTATTTTATTCTCCAACGTGGCTGCACAAATAAAGGCAAAAAACACAGCTTTCACAAAATTCAGAGGTTCATAAACAGAGGAACACAGAAAAGAATACAGGATAAAACTAAAAGAGACAGATACCAGCTGTTCTTCTTCCTGGCGGTGTGCAGAGCCTGGACATCGGCTCGGGAGGCTGCCGTGGCTGCCGTTAGAGTGGAGGACTGTGTTTCTCTGTTCCACCTTAGCGGGCAGGCACTGCCGGGTCAGCCCTACCTGCGAGGTCCTTATCTGACTTTATTTCTGTGACGCGGGGCGTGTGTCGAAGGGGCGTGGTTAAAGGGGTACTGTGCTTAATTCTGAAGTCAAAGATTTTGTTTAGTGTTTATTTTCCTTTTATAGAGTCTGCTTTTGCAGATTGGTTTTGTTTTTTGTTTTCTTTGTTAGTTCAGTGTAGTGCCTATGGGGAAACATAAAGCTAAGGCTCCTGAGGCCGGGTCCGGTGATTCCAAACCGGTCGGCCCATTGGACAAGCATTTTGTTCCCCTTCCTTTAGCACAATCTTGCCTTGATGGGGCGTCGCTGACCTCCGGTGGGAGATCTCCTCCTGAGTGTCCTGCGTCCGGTAATTTACTTGACCTATCGAAGGAACCCTCTGATTTGGTAAGGAAAATGCAACCCATTGTTTTGCCTGTTCCTGTTCAGCCTTTAGGAGTCAGCGGCTCTTTTGAGCTTCCCACTCCTCCTTCAGACTCTAAAATTACTTTGAGGGATGTTTGGGGAGCTTTGCAATCGATTGATTCTAAAATGTCTGTTTCCTTAAATTCTTTATGCACTTTCTCACAAGCGGCTACGGTTGCTCTGCGGCATCTTGATGAGAAAGTTGTAGCTGCTGATTTGGCTAACACTAAATTAGAATCCCAGGTTCTTTCGCTACATGCGACTAGTATCGCTGGGATTAAAGATTCCTTGATTCTTCATTCCAAGGTGGAAGCCTTGGAAAATTAATTTTGTTCCTGTAATTTAAGATTCTTGAATTTTCCACAATCATCATTACTTTCTCATAGAATTTTGTTGGGTAAATTTCTTAAAGAAGTGTTGGCCATCTCAGATCCTATTACCATAATACAACTTTATTATGTCCCCTCTTTTGTAAATAAAATTGATGTCGCTGTAGGAAGCTTGATGAAATTGTTTCCCCTATGGGTAATTTAACCGCCTTTTTAGAGGATTCTCAAGATAACATCACTATGCGTGCTACTTTATTGGTTACGTTTTCCTCAGTCGAAGTTAAACAATGTATTTTAAGGGCTTTTTTAAAAGTCAAATCAACCAATTTTTGTGGCCAGCCGATTAATGTCTTTCTAGATGTATCACGGAGTACTCAATTATGCCGGCGGCAGTTTTTAAGTCTTAAGCCCCGGGTTGTGGCACTGGCAGGGCCGGCCCGTCCATTGAGCGAGAATGTTTTTTGCACAGGGCCCCGCGTTTCAGGGGGCCCCGCGCAAAAAACATTCTGATCCTAAAGTTAAATTTAAAAAAAAAAAAAAAAAGCTGTCTTCTTCCGCTGCCGGGGGCCGCCGCGGCAGCATCGAGTGTGCCGCGGGGCCCCCCCTGCCCAGCAGAACCTGCCCTCCCCTTTATCACCTCTGTCTCTCGTTGTAGCTTCAGTCACACGCGCCGGCTCTCAGAGCGCGAGAGGAGAGTTTCTCCCTCGCTGCTCTGTTAAGCCCGCGGGGCAGAGCCGCGAAAGGGAAACTGGTCCTTTCGCGCTCTGAAAGCCGGCGCGTTTGACTGAAGCTACAATCAGAGACAGAGGTGATAAAGGGGAGGGCAGGGTCTGCTGGGCAGGGGGGGCCCCGCGGCACACTCGTTGCTGCCGCGGCGGCCCCGGCAGCCGGAGAAGTCAGCTTTAAAAAAAAATAATTTCCCGGGCTATGGTGGGGGTTAGAAGTGGTGATGGGCTATGGGGGGGGGGGGGTTAGAAGTGGTGATGGGCTATGGGGGGGCTATGGGGGGGGGGGTTAGAAGTGGTGATGGGCTATGGGGGGGGTTAGGAGTGGTGATGGGCTATGGGGGGGTTAGAAGTGATGGGCTATGGGGGGGTTAGAAGTGGTGATGGGCAATGGGGGGGGGTTGGAAGTGGTGATGGGATATGGGGGGGTTAGTAGTGTTGATGGGCTATGGGGGGCTATGGGGAGTTAGGAGTGGTGATGGGCTATGGGGGCTATGGGGGGGTTAGGAGTGGTGATGGGCTATGGGGGGTGGTTAGGAGTGTTGATGGGCTATGGGGGAGCTAAGTCTGTATATGGGCTGATGGGAGTAGTCCTGGCAGTGGACTAGGGCGGGCTAGGACTGGTAATGGTTTTGGGGGGTTGCTAGGACTGGAAATGGGCTGGGGGGATTAAGACTGGAGGTGGGCTGATGGGGTTAGGACGTAATGGGCTGTGGGCTGTTGGGGGGGTTAGGACTGGTAATGGGCTATGGGGGGGCTAGGACTGGGAATGGGCTGATGGGGGGGTTAACACAGGAGGTGGGCTGATGGGGTTAGTACTGGTAATGGGCTGTGGGCAGATGGGGGCTTAGTACTGGTAATGGGCTATGGGGGGGTTAGGACAGATAATTGGCTATGGGGGGCTAGGACAGGAAATCAGATGAGGGGGAGGGGTTAGGAATAGAGGTGGGCTGATGTGGTTAGGACTGGTAAATGGGCTGTGGGCTGTTGGGGGGGGGGTTCGAACTGATTCTGGGCTTTGGGGCGGTTAAGACTGGTATTGGGCTGTTGCTGATGGGGGCTGTCTGGTAATGGGCTATGGGGGGGATAGGACTGATAATGGGCTATGGGGGGGGCTAGGACAAGAAATGGGCTGATGGGGAGGGGTTAGGACTTGAGGTGGGCTGATAGGGTTAGGACTGGTAATGGGCTGTGGGCTGATGGGGGGGTTAGGACTGGCAATGGGCTATGGGGGGCTGACTGGAAATGGGTTGATGGGGTTAGGACTGGAAGTGGGCTGATGGTGGGTTAGGACTGGAAGTGGGTTGATGGGGGGGGCTAGGACTGGTATTGGGTTGGGGGGTTGCTAGGACTGGAAATGGGCTGATGGGGGGCTAGGACTGGAAATGGGCTGATGCAGGGACTAGAAGGGACTGGATGCTGGGTGAGGCTGGAACTAGAAGGGAGCTGATGTTGGGGGAGGATTAGAATGGGATGGGGCTGGGAGAGTAAAATGGAGAGGGGAAAAATATTTTGTGTGGGAGGGATAAAAAAATCTACAATTAGCCGGGTATTGGGAGAGTAAGTGGGGATTGAGGATGGAGGGGTAAAATTTGAGTGGATGAAATAGGAATGAGGAAAGAGCAAAAGGAGAAAGATTAGTATGTTCCTTATCGTTCCTCCAGCTTAGTCCTCGACGTATGGGTAGTGCACCTCCTCCTGCAGCATGAAGACTGGACCAATCAGATTTCAGCTCCACTGGAATAAGCACACCCTGCAACTCAGGAACTCCAGTGTGTCCAGTCTTCATGCAGCAGGAGGACGTTAGTGAGCGTAGCTGGGCTCACTAGTTATTTAGATAGTATTCTTTGCCAATAGCTAACCTTTATTTAGGTCCTTTTAGGGCTTCTTTACCTTTTTTTCTTATTTAATACGCTGTCCCTTTAAATTTTCACTGTGATTCTCGGCACTCAGTGGGGGCGGGGGGAGGAAAACCGGAGGAAGCTCCTTCTCCTGCTCAGACCTTGACGACTCTCTGTGTACTTTTTGACTTTGGGGAAAGTGGATCTCTGCCCCAAGGCTCTTCGGGGCAGAGCTCCAACGAAGGCTGAGCTGCAGCTCGTCTCCAGAGACTGAAGACAGCTGCGTGTGTGCCGGTGAGTGATTGCAGCTGAGGGGAAGCTGGCCGGCTTTTGAGCCGCGTTCACTCCCTCCCTCAGCTGTTCAGGACAGTCGCAGATATTCAAGGGGGGAAGCGTCCCCGGGGGGGCTCCCGTTTTCGCGGCAGCAACGGGCTTATTTTCCTCGGGCCCTTCCCTTCACCGTGAGGCTGCAAAAGCCCGCCAAAACGCTTGCGGGTCTGCCGCGGCCATTTTTTCTCGGTCCGCGGTTTTTTTCTTTCAGTTGCCCCGCGGTAGATTTTTGGTTTCCTTTATTTTCCTTTCATTCGAATTTGATTTCAGTGACTTTCTTTTATTGTTATTTGCTTTATTTTGCCTTTGGTGTCTCATTCCCTCGCTGATTTTCTCCGTGGCAGCTGTCTGAGGAAGTAACCTCTTTAGTTCTGGGAGGTTTTTTTAATTGCATTTGCTTTTATTCTTAGGCTTTCTGAAAAAAAAAAAAATAAAAAAATAAATAAAAAAATAAATAAATAAATAAAATAAAGACACAAAGGGAAGATATGTATGCCTCTGAGGGAAAGCAGGCATAGCCTCCTTTCCTCACTTGCTGGTCAGACCTTTTCTCTTGACCTGCACCGCTTTCCTTTATTGCACACTGCCCAGTTCCCGCTTGGTTCCTCTGGGTCAGTGTGCTGTTGGTTCCCCTATCTTTTTTGGCTGCGGTTGGCTGGCGTTTTAAACACGCTAAACTCCCCATGTCCACGGGTTCTCTTTGCCTCATTTGTGGATCTCGGCGGGGTGCCGACGCAGAGACCGGCGTGTGCCCTCGCTGCGCCTCACTGTCTCGCAGCATGGAACAGCGCCTGGAGCATTCTTTGCCTGCATCGGCACAGTCTGGTGCCGCATCAGGAGATTTAGAATCACCGCTAGAGGGTCCCTCGGGGCTTGCTCCTAACAGTACCTCGGCGCCCGGGGCGCAACTAGCTCTGGGGGAGTCGTTGCCCTTGGAGGATTTTTCTGCAGATTTTGTATTGCTTCTGCATCAGGCGTTCTGTCGAAGGCGCCAGGTTATGGGAGGGGCGCCTCTACCACCGCAGGGACTATCCCTCCAGTCCCCTCTTGGAGAGCCTCCATTGTCCGACATCAGAGCCCCGAAGCGGCCGCGGTTGCACGACCCTGGTTCTGTGGAGGCGGACTGGCCTGAGGGGGATGATCCCGAGTTCGATCCGGAGGGAGATGTAGACGGCTTGGAGGAAGGAGAGCTTCCGGAGCCGGAGGATCAAGCGAGGATTATTCGGGTTTTTCCGGCGTGAGGAGCTTCCAGCTCTTGTTTCGAAAGCGCTTCAGACGTTAGGCTTGTCTTCTGCGCCTAAGGCGGAAGAGCCGGACGGAGTAGATCCCATCATTCAAGCTGTTCGTCAGACTCAAGTGGTTTTTTCCACTTCATAAAGTTATTGACCAGATGATTCAGACCGAGTGGGACACTCCTGAGACTGGTCTCAAGGGAGTTAAGATCATGCGTCGTCTTTATCCTATGGCAGAAACGGATTTGGAACGTTTTCGATCTCCCAAGGTCGACGCAGCCGTGTCGGCGGTGACGAAGAAGACCACCATTCCTGTTGAAGGGAGTGCGGCTTTGAGGGAGCCGCAGGACAGGAAGATGGATGGTCTGTTGAAGCAGGCCTTTGAGGCGGATGCGATTGCGTTACAGGCTTCGGTTTGTGGGGCTTGGGTAGCCCGTGCCTGTTTGCGGTGGGTTCAGCGATTTCAGCGTTCTCCATCCTTAGACACTGATACGCTGACGGAACTTCACCGCTTGGAGTCTGGTACGTCTTATTTGGCGGATGTACAGTACGATCTCATCAGAGCTCTCTCCAATAGCATGGCTTCGGTAGTGGCTTCTCGTAGAGCTCTTTGGCTAAAAAATTGGGCGGCCGATGGTTCCTCTAAGTCACGGTTGGGCAAGTTACCTTTTAAGGGTAAACTACTCTTTGGTGAGGATTTGGATAAGTTGGTCAAAGATCTAGGTGAATCCAAAGGCGGTCGCTTACCAGAAGATCGGCCCAAGCGGGGTAGATCCATTCCGGTCACTAGGGGACAATTTCGGGACTTTCGTAGGTTCCGGTCACCCCGTTACGCCAGCGCCCAGCGGGGTAGATATAGTTCCCGGGTGTCCAGTTTTCGCGGATTTCGTGGAGCCAGTCGAGGGTTCACGGCGGGAGGTGCCCCGGGCCCCCGCAAACCCCAATGAAAGACAGCGGGTCCAGGTGGAGCAGCCGATGATCGGAGGACGCCTTCGACATTTTCTCTCCGCTTGGATCCAAATTACTTCCGATCAGTGGGTACTAGACATTATCAAAGACGGGTATGTTCTCGATTTGGCCCGTCCAGTGCTCGACTCCTTTGTAGCGTCTCCCTGTCGAGGGGTTCAGAAGACCTTGCAGGTGCGCCAAACGCTCGATCGGCTTCTTCAGCTGGGGGCGGTCATTCCAGTTCCACCAGCGGAATATGGTCTGGGAAGGTATTCCATTTATTTCGTGGTGCCAAAGAAGGGAGGCGATCTGCGACCCATATTGGATCTCAAAGGAGTGAATCGTTGTCTAAGAGTCCCTCACTTTCGGATGGAAACGCTACGGTCTGTCATAGTAGCCGTTCGTCGAGGCGAATTTCTTACGTCCCTCGACCTCACGGAGGCTTATCTCCATATCCCTATTCGAGAAGACCAGCAGAGGTATCTGCGCTTTGCGCTTCCGTGGGGGCATTTCCAGTTTCAGGCTTTACCATTCGGTCTAGCGACCGCACCTCGCGTATTCACCAAGATCATGGTGGTAGTTGCCGCGGCTCTCCGCAAGGACGGGGTGCTGGTTCATCCCTATCTGGACGACTGGTTGATTCGCGGGAAATCGCGCGCAGAGAGCTTGGCAGCGACAGAAAAGGTCATCACTCTCTTACAGTCTCTCGGCTGGGTGATCAACCCACTCAAGAGCCATGTGGTTCCAACACAGCTTCTCGAATATTTAGGGGTGCAATTCGAGACTTGCCAGGGGTTGGTTTCTCTACCCGAACGCAGGATTTTGACTCTTCAGTCTCTGGTGCGAAAGTTTCGAGAGTCTCCAGCCCCGTCGGCGTGGCGATACCTGCAGTTGTTGGGGACGATGGCGTCCTCTCTGGAGGTGGTTCCTTGGGCGCGGTTTCACATGCGGTCCCTCCAGCAAGCCTTACTCCGCCGCTGGTCCAACCAGTCCGATCCGCTAAACAGGCGTCTGCCTTGCCCGATGTCGGTTCGAAGGGATCTCTCCTGGTGGTTGAATCCGCTCACTCTGCGAGTGGGGATGCCATTGGAGCAGCCGAACTGGATTCCGCTATTAACGGACGCCTGTCTGACGGGCTGGGGTGCTCACTGCGAGGGCCAGTTCGTCCAGGGTCTTTGGTCCCCAGAAGAGAGCGCCTGGTCGATCAACCGGTTGGAGCTTCGAGCCATTCGCTTGGCATTGCAGGGCTTCGAGACTCGGATATCGGCTCGAGCGATTCGGGTGCTCTCAGACAATGCAACGGCCGTGGCCTACATCAACCGGCAAGGGGGAACCGGAAGTGTCGGCCTCGCGGCGGAGGCTCGGACGTTGTTCGAATGGGTAGAGCCTCGCCTGTCAGCCATCTCCGCAGCACATATCGCCGGAAAAGACAATGTGACGGCGGACTTCCTCAGCAGAGTTCAGGTGGATCCCGGAGAATGGGAGCTACATCCCCGGGTGTTCGCGCAGCTGGTGCTGCGTTGGGGCCAACCACTCATGGACCTGATGGCCACGTGCCGCTCAGCAAAAGCGGCTCGATTCTACAGTCGGCGAAGAGAGCCGATGTCCGAAGGTCTGGATGCTCTGTTGCAGGTGTGGCCTTCCACGGGTCTGCTTTATGTATTCCCTCCATGGCCACTGTTGGGGCGCGTTATTCAACGTATCGAAGCCCACCGGGGTCGGGTGCTCTTAATCGCGCCGGATTGGCCGCGTCGTCCTTGGTATGCCGATCTGATGAGGCTGATCGACGGTCCTCCCTGGAAACTTCCCTTATTACCGGACCTGTTGTGTCAGGGTCCACTTCGCATGCCCCAAGTGGAGAGATTCTCTCTTACGGCTTGGCTATTGAAAGGGCTCGGCTAAGAAAACGCGGTTACTCCCGCTCAGTGGTAGCGACCCTCTTGCAGGCGCGAAAGCGATCCACTTCGCTGGCCTATGTTCGAGTTTGGCGTATTTTTGAGGACTGGTGTTCCAGACACCAGATCAGAGCGGCTACGGCCTCTCTGCCGATAATTCTGGATTTTTTGCAAGACGGTTTTACTAAGGGTCTAGCCGCCAGCTCTTTGCGAGTCCAATTGGCGGCTCTGTCTTGTTATCGCGGTAAAGTGCAGGGCGTGGCTTTAGGGGCGCATCCGGATGTAGTTCGTTTTTTGCGTGCTGTGTCTAGGTTACGGCCAGCCCGTAGAGTATCGGTTCCCGCGTGGGATCTTAATTTAGTGCTACGTGCCCTAAGTGCAGCTCCTTTTGAGCCGCTCTCTGGTAGTTCGGTAAAGGATTTGACTCTTAAAACGGTGTTCCTAGTGGCTATATGTTCCGCACGCCGTATTTCCGAACTCCAGGCTCTTTCTTGCAGGGAGCCTTTTCTGTCTTTCTCGCCTAACAAAGTGGTTCTGTGGCCTGTGCCATCTTTCTTGCCAAAGGTGACTTCTCCTTTTCACTTGAATCAGGTTGTTTCTCTTCCGGTTTTTTCGGAGTCCGAAGGGCATGCTTCTGATCGTGGTTTGAGTCGGTTGGACCTCAAAAGAGTTCTCCGCCGTTATTTACGAGTTACAAATGATTTTCGTAAATCAGACCACTTGTTTGTGCTGTTTGGTGGTCCTCGTAAAGGGGAAGCGGCAGCGAAGGCTTCTATTGCCAGATGGATTAAAGAGGCGATTGGTTCGGCTTACATATTGCACGGTCGGTCTCCGCCGCCGGGACTGCGGGCTCACTCTACGAGAGCACAAGCGACATCCTGGGCGGAATTCAGTCTGGTTTCCCCGGTAGATATTTGTAAAGCGGCCACGTGGTCGTCTTTGCACACTTTCAGTAAACATTATCGTCTTGATGTTTTGGCGGCGAGCGATGCTGGCTTTGGTTCTGCGGTTCTGCGTGCCGGCTGGCACAATCCCACCCGTTAGGCTGCTTTGATACATCCCATACGTCGAGGACTAAGCTGGAGGAACGATAAGGAAATAGTAATTACACTTACCTGGTAATTGTAGTTCCTTGAGAGACGACAGCTTAGTCCTCCTGCCTCTCCCTGATTTCTTTTCGCACGGCACGCCTTGGATGAAGAAGACGATTTTTTCCAGGTGAGTGCGTTTCATGTTACTTTCTTTTCTCTCTAAGTTTTTCGCTGTGGCAGGAGCGGGACTTTCCGTTCCGGTTGGTTATAATTTTTAGTATGTGGCCTACGCCACCAGTTGATAAAAAAAAAAAAAAAAAAACCCCAGTTAGGTTGCGGAATATATTTCCTATGAGAGCAGTTTTACTAAAGGTTAGCTATGTGTTTGAGTTTGCTTTGTCAGTAGTTCACTGGAGTTCCTGAGTTGCAGGGTGTGCTTATTCCAGTGGAGCTGAAATCTGATTGGTCCAGTCTTCATGCTGCAGGAGGAGGTGCACTACCCATACGTCGAGGACTAAGCTGTCGTCTCTCAAGGAACTACAATTACCAGGTAAGTGTAATTACTATTTAAAGCAGATGTAGAGAGAGAGAATGGAAAAAAAACTAGAAGAGAGAAGAAAGGACAAATGGACAGCAGATGATGGAGAGTTAGCAGAAAACATGAAGAAACCAGAAGAAAGTGTCTGGAGCAATTGCAACTGAAAAAAAATGCACAAAAGGTAAAAAGATCTCTCTTTATTTTGAATTTATTAACTGGAATATGAAAGCTCTGGGAAATGTGCATCATTAACGTCTGCGCTTTGTTTGGTACAAGTGGAAATTAATTTATAGTTTTATTTCTACAGTGTTGTTGTACATTCCAAGTTTGGCTTTTGGGGTTCCCAGTTTAATTATTACCTTCCTGTTTCTAAATTGTGATTCCTTGTTTGGTGATGGTCTATGTTCTGCATGTGTAACTGAGCTGAGGTATTCTGTTTATGTAATTCCTATTTGACATTGCCACTTGTTTTCTTTCCCCAGTAGGTCATGTATTGTTGTACTCTGAAATGTATTGGTTTAATATTTGCAGTGTTGCTTTTTGATAGGTAGGGTATGGTGCTTTGTGAGTCCTGGTAGTGCTGTTAGGATACGGCGGGTTTGCTATGGATTCTAAATGGGCAGTGTTTGTAGAAGTTCCTAATGTGCCTGGCGGTTGGCACTGCATTATACTGTAGTCTGGGCAGTGTTTGTAGTAGTTCCTAATGTGCCTGGGCAGTGTTTGTAGTAGTTCCTAATGTGCCTGGCGGTTGGCACTGGATTATAGTCTGTCTTTATCCATACACTCATTAAGAGACATGTTTACTAAAAGTTAGTGTATGTTAGCATTATGCAAATATTTATGCAAATAAGGCCACTTATGCAAATGAGGCCCCGCACCGAGTCTCCGCACATGGCCCCGCACCCCCCTTGGGCCGCCCCTGGGCACTGGGGGCCACATTTTCTCTTCGCTTCCCTTGTAAATGTATCATTGGTTTTAATGGTGCGTCTTATACTTTTGTGGAAGTGTCGCATTTGGAAAGTTTTTTGATCGGAAAACAGGAGAAAGATAATGTGGGATATATTATCCCTTTGTTTCCTTTTCTTTTATTCCACATTAATTATGACAGTTATGGTGCCATGATGTGGGCTTCATCTTAGTCTTTTTTTCTTTTTTGATGTAAGAGTTTATCTCTTTTTCACGTAATGTAAATTGATTATTGGATTGTCCTTTGTTATATTTTTTTGGTTATATGGATGACTAAAAATGCAATTAAAAAACAAACAAAAAAAAAAACCTAAAAGAGACAAAAAGAGAAATAAGGATAGCAAAATCCAAGGCAGAAGAAAAGATGGTTAAAAATGTGAAGTGTGGCAACAAAACATTTTTCAAATATATCTGGGAGAGGAGGAAAATCAGAAGTGGAATTGCAGGACTCAAAAGTGCTGGGAACGGATTTGCGGAAAGTGACATTGAAAAAACGCAAATGCTAAACAAATATTTCTGTTCTATTTTTACTAAAGAAAATCTTGGAGAAGGTCCACCGGTGATTGGCAAGTATACAAATGGGAATGGAGTACATACTGAAGATGATGTGTTTGAGCAGCTTGCTAAACTGAAAGTAGACAAGGCTATGGGACTGGATGGGATAAATACCAGGATACTGAAAGAGATCTGAGTGGTTCTTGCAGGGTCATTAAAGGATGTTTTTAATAAATCCTTGGAGATAGGAGAAGTTCCACAGGACTGGAGAAGGATTGATGTGGTACCTCTTTACAAAAATGGTGATAGGGAAGAAGTGACAAACTACAGGCCAGTAAGCCTTACCTCGGTGGCGGGAAAAGTAATGGAGGTGCTCCTGAAAGAGCGAATAGTGGACTTTCTTGTAACCAACAGGTTGCATGATCCGAGGCAACATGGTTTTACCAAAGGACGATCTTGCCAAACAAATCTGATTGAGTTCTTTGACTGGATGAACAGAGAACTAGATCAAGGGCATGCAATGGATGTGATCTACCTAGATTTCAGCAAAGCCTTTGATACCGTTCCTCATAGGAGGCTTATCAATAAACTCAACAGCTTGGGGATGGGTCCCAAGGTGGTGAACTGAATCAGAAATTGGTTGACTGACAGAATGTGATGGTAAATGGAACTCACTCTGATGAAAAGAAGGTGATTAGTGGTATGCCTCAGGGTTCGGTCCTGTATTGTTCAATGTATTTGTGAGTGATTTTGCTGAAGGACTGAATGGAAAAGTCTGTCTTTTTGCAGATGACACAAAAATTTGCAACAGAGTGGACTCCCCTCAGAGAGTAGAGAACATGAGGAAATATCTACAAAAACTGGAAGAATGGTCTAATGCTTGGCAGTTAAGATTTAATGTGAAGAAGTGCAGTGTCATGCATTTGGGAAGCAGAAACCCAAGGGAATTGTATGCGATAGGGGGCGAGAGGTTGGTGTGCACGGACCAGGAGAAGGACCTCGGAGTGATGGCTTCAGAGGATCTCAAGGTGGCGAAACAGTATGACAAGGCGGTAGCAAAAGCCAGAAGGATGCTGGGTTGCATACTGAGAGGGATTACCAGCAGAAAGGACGAGGTACTAATGCCACTGTACAAGTCGCTGGTGAGACCTCACTTGGAAAATTGTGTTCAGTTTTGGAGAACATATCGCGCAAAGGATATAAAAAGGCTGGAAATGGTTCAGAGGAAGGCAACCAAAATGATTTGGAGCCTGCGTCAGAAGACTTATGAGAAGAGAATTTAAGACCTGAATATGTACATTCTGGAGGAGAGGAGGGACATGGGAGATATGATTCAGACCTTTAAATACTTAAAGAGTATTAACGAACAAACAAACCTCTTCCAAACGGGGAAGCTGTAAAACATGAAGTTGCAAGGGAGTAAACTGAAATGCAATGTCAGGAAATACTTTTTCACCAAAAGAGTGGTGAATGCTTGAAATGCCCTCCTGCTGGAAGTGTTGGGGGCAAATACAGTGATGGAATTCAAAGTGGCTTGGGACAGACATAGAGGATCCCTTTATAGCAACAGGATAAAATCAAAATAATCATAACTCTCTTATATCTCAACAAATAGGGGTGACCTACACGGAGCGGTGGGTACATCCCTAAACAAAGGCATGGGGAGAGGTGACCTGCATGGAGCGGCAGGTGCACCTACTCTTACCGCCTGACTGGGCAGACTAGGTGGACCATACTGGCCTTTATCTGCCATCATATACTATGTTACTATCTCTTAAATAAGATGGTATAGTCCTAAGTAAAGGGCACAAAAACAATAAGTACACACCAAAAGAGGTTCAAGTAAGGACCCTTTCGTCAAGACTATAGGTCTACCTGGAGGATGATACAGACTTTTATGTATTTTCGGAAGCAGGTAGAAAACAGTCAGCTCTGAAGAGGAGACATTCAAAAATGAAAATTACTTTTTTGTTATATACTTCACTGTCTGTGCTTCTGTAGTTAGTTGTTTAATCTGTTTCTGCAGTGAAGCTGTGGGGTCCAGCGAAATGCTTCAGCCAGATAATCCTGTCTATTTAAGATAATTATGGCTCCTCCCTTATCGGCTCTCCTGATCACCACTGCAGGCATTGAGCAAAGAGATGAGAGTGCTGATTGTTCTTCCCTTGATAAACTAGAGGACATCTTACTATATCTTAGTTTGTTCAAAGCTTCTAAATCATGTAACACCAGCTGTTTAAAAGTCTACAAGGCTGGATATAATGGGCCTGGAGGTGACCAATTGGACTTCAGAGGGAGGGATATTCTTCCTGGACCTTCCTGAGATACAGTTGACTCACACTCAGGTACAGCAGCAGATTCAATGATAGCAGAAAAATATGATTGTAAATTCAACTTTAGTAGGAATTTCTCCAAGTCAATCTGGACTTGAAAGGAGTCATATCTAACTTCAGGTACATTGGACAATCCTTTGTTCAAAATCCATTCCTGTAGAGTCAATATTACTGTCTAGAGGTTCACCACTAGTGATTGCATTACTTCTATGATCTGGTCCATGGTCTTCGTGTAGGCATGTATTGATCTTCAGCTTCCTGCCACCAGTTCCAAGAGGACTTCTTTTTCCGCCCTCTGCGAGATTCCGAAAAGGCTCCCCACCATGACATCTTCCAGTTGAATCAGAGGACTCATCTGAAGTAGATTCAAATATACCTTCTTTTTAAGCTATTTCTCTTCTTTCCTTACTAGATTCATCCAGGGGTATACGCAACCAGTTGTATCATCAAGATCATCTCGCTTTAATTTCTTAACCTTCAGTTTCTTCACCTCTACAGTAAACATATCAATCTGCCGTTGTAGTTCTGCCTGCTGACAGTTAAAATCTTCTTCCATTCCTTTAGCTTTCATCTCTTCAGTCATATCTTCAATCTCTTTATGTAAGTATTCAATATTATCTTTGGTAGTATCTACTATCAAGACAATAAGGTCTGGCACACATTTGTTCACAATCATATTCCAATGTTCCAAAAAGGTTTTATCTGTTGGGATAACCGAGGCTCTTTATAAATATGTAGCCCTTGGAATTTGTTGTCACCATATATATTCAAGTAATGAGGATCTATGTAGCTCTGTCCTCAAAACTCGCTTCCATAACATAAGCAAGGCCGACCAGGTAGCTGTGTGAGGTGACTCTTCCACTGTTTCAAAACAGCTCTTCTCTTTTAATAATTCTTTAATATGTCCATCCAAAAAGCTAAATGTCTCTTCCCATAAAGGGTGGCTATCCATCATAGACACACGGTCACCAGTATAGCTAAAGGAAAGAGAAAAGATGTACAATCAAAAAAAGAAAAAACCTTATTCCAAAATAAATACACAGGGCTCCAAAATTCTTACAATATATGGGAAGAAGAGGATCTCAGACTATCTCCAACCTGCCATTGTGCATAACTATAGCACTAAGGCTCAGTGTTAGGATCATAGCATCAACGATCCTCAAACTCTCTTTTTTTATATAAAATTTTAAAAAGATTTTTAGAAACAATTTTCAAAAGGAAATTTTCTCCAAATAATATAGCTTATTTAAAAGTGTGCCTTCATTCCCACAGAGCAAGCATCCAGTATTCATACATCTTCAATCTGAACCATTTTTCCAGAACACAATCACAGCCACCTCTTGTCTGTATAGACACCATTCCCAGTGCCACAAGTGATGTCGTCCAGGCATTTCGCCACTCCTCAGGGGTAACTAAGTGTCCCATTAGAACTTCATAAGTGTTGCTGTGAGGGGGAAAGCACAAACATTAATCTAAAAAGATAGCTTTGAATGCCCTGCTCTTTGCCGTCCCCTCCCACAAAGCTTATACCCTAGGCGGCTGCCTAATTTGTCTAATGGGTTGGCCAGTCCTGATAACCTGTGGTTATTTCTTCCGTATTTGCTGAGGCTCTAGCCATATTTAGTGTATTTTGTGACCACGTAGTTTGTGATGGGATTTGTAGGTGTCTGGCTTGTTCTCTTTTCCAACCAGTGGCGTGTTCTAGTGAAATATTTGCAAAGGTGATTTTTCATAGACTCTGTGGCTAGTTGCAGGGGTTGTGCCTATTGTGCTGGTGGGTCACCTCACCCATTAAGGACGGCTTCATGTCAGTACCATCACCTTTTTTGCTAGGAAAAAAGTACTGGAACATTTCGGTTGGGTGTTTAGGTTTGCATGTTTAAACCTATTCTAATGTTTTAGAAATCCTTCTTAAATAAAATTATTTTTTTGTCAGATCGCTTATATATTCATTAGAGCTCAGCATCAGCTAGAAAACCTCATGGTCCATTTTAATTTTTAATAGCTTTGCTTTAATCTTTCATTCACCAATCAGCTTTCAACATTATTATTGAACTATTGTGTCCTTGCAAAGAAATCATCATATGTATAATAATTTCACCACTAACAAGTTCATATCCCAGAAAAGTAGTGCAAACTCTGGCTTCTGGAACATGACTGCGAAAGCTCCAGAACTCATAGTGCGAAATATCTATAGCTTGTCCAGAGGAATGATCTTCTCCCACCTCCCTTCTCACTACCTGCTTTACAAAGAACCCAGTGGTGCCTGGACCATGGCAGGCAGAAGAGCGAGCCCCTTCCCTGCCGCCGTAAAATTCCCATTCTTCCAGAAAGCTGCTTCACTGGGTGTAGTGAGCCGTGAAGCAGTTTACTCTGGACATAGTAACATAGTAAACGATGGCAGATAAACTACTCGCTATTTCTTGTTTCTTCGTTTCTGGGAGAGAGAAGCAGGTCCATAAGATGATACCTCTCTTGAAAGTGGGTTATGGGAAAGGTTGGCATATTATTTTGTGAATGGAACAGACACTGCAGAGTGGAGGAGTAGCCTAATAGTTAGAGCACTGACTTGGGAATTATGAGACCAGGGTTTGATTCCCACTAGCACTCCTTGTGGCCTTGAGCAACCCTCCATTACCTCAGAAAAAGCTAAGTTATTAATGTCCCTGTTTAATGACTATTACCAAGTTTAAGTTACAATGTAAACTGAAATGATAACGCCTGTTAAATAAATAAAATGAGAAATTTTCTGGGTATATTCCTGGTCAGGAATGCCATCATTTACCACTTTAGATTCATTTACAAGAAATGATCCAGTTCAAGAAGTTAAGAATACTAGCACGTATATCTTCTAAAGGTTTTTTGTTCTCGTGCTGTGTCTAGCTTTTCCCCGGGAGAGGGGGGGGGGGTTGGCAAATGATAGAGGGGATGGAGAACTTAAATGTTGGGGGCTCTGGTGGGGACAGGGCGGCACTTCAGTTTTCAACTGGGGCAAGAAATATGTGATCTCAGAAAGGGTTGTCAGCTGTAATGAAGGATTTCCTGCAAAGGTGAGTCCGTTTTCAGAAGATTCCTCTGGAGCTCACTTAAGTAGCCAAGCAATTTTAACATTCCAACGTTAACGCTCACAGCAATCAGACAAAGGCAATTTGCAAACGATTTGAGCTGTTTTAAAACGGCATACTGGAGCTTTACCAATTACATAAATTGTTTGAATTATCTGAGTTACTAGTTCCAGATGCTGCAAACCAGCCAAGCTGTGTTCACAAAGGGCTGCACCATGAATGAAAGAGTCTGTAGCCATTGACCTACAGACACAAGATACCATGACCCATGAGTTTCACGGTTTCTGTAACTAAACTCATCAATGCTTTGGTTGACATGAAGGGTTAACAAAGATACCATCTCACCACCTGGCTAATGCCCCTGCTGCTTCTCTGGCCCTTTTGGAAGCTTGCAAGCAGTCCAAACTCTTCAGCAAAGGCTGCATGGACAGCTTTTCAGTACTAAGGTAGACATCCACTTCAATGAAGAGGACTTTGACATAAATTCAAAATATTGTGAGTCACATTTAAAGCCATTCTTTTCCAACTTCTTCAAACCCATATGACCAGTTTTGTTAACTCCGAAGAGACTTAGTGCAATGACAGATTCCGTGCCCCTGACCCTTTAATGGCTGGTTACTGAGCCCTAGTCCCAGTTTTCATTCTTTCCACATGTGCCTCTGCTCCAGCAGCCAACGTGCGCTCTCTCGGGACTCGCTGGCAGGAAACTGGACGGCACGCTCCACATTAATTCTGACAAAGTTAATCCCACTCAGGTAGGTTTCAGTTTTCCAGTAGTAATTACGCAGGTATGAGCCAAGAGTGGAAGGAGGCTCACATGGAGATATTACTTACCTAAATAAATCTAACATGGCGAGTTCTCGTCAGCTGGGGAAGAACACTGACTTTCCGGGGCCTCTGATACAATAGTAAAATGAAAGTGTCAGACATCATACCTTGCCTTTCCTCACCTTTGTTGGCAATCTGGACTTTGTGCCAGGACTAAGTAGATTTCCTTTCATAAGTGGAAGGATCATGGGTGTGTAGACATAGGGTAACTCCTGGAGGTTGGAGAGAGTGATTTTCCATCTTTTGCTCAGGTCAATGAGATCTCCTAGATAGTAATGTCTATCTTGGAGGTAGCAAGTGACTATGACTTTCTTAAAAAAGAATATGGTACATGTTTCCAATACAGTGAGCTAGATGAGGATTTGCTAGTACTCCTCCGGAAACTAAATAAGTCAACCATATGGTATAAGATAGGAAGAGGAGGCAATAGAGGCAACATACTGGGAATCATTGGCCTCCCTGTGGGCCCAAGAAATGGGCGACACAATCACAAGGGTGGCTTTGAAGAAATGTTTTATGGGAATTAATCAAATCACAATGACTGTGGGCTTAGAGGAGGTGCAATTCAAAATCAGTTGAAGAGCGCACCTTACAACAGAAAAAGGAGAAGAGCTACAGATTAGGGGGAATGCCGTGTGCCCTAAACGTAACTGCAAGGAGGACTCATTTGCTCTCATTTCTGGAATATGCCAAATTAGCAATGTCACGGGCATAAGCTTTGGAGATGATAGAGGAGGCTGCTTGATCAGATATAGAATGAGATTATAGCTTGATGTTGCTAGGAAGCGATGACGCTCCGCTCGCTTAGAAACTTCCAAGAACAAAATAAAAGCATATACATGTTGCTCTGATGCTGGTGAAAAGTTATTTTGGAATGCTGGGTGACTGAAGAAATGCCCCCCCCCCCCTCGTTTATTTAAATCATTTAGGAAAAATGATTCTAATAAAATAACAAATATTACATCCAATATTCACAAAATTGGGAGGGTGTGAATAGAAGATACCATAGACTTAGGGGTAAGAATCAAGGCAGAACGCAAAAGGAGTGAGGGGGAAAATAGGGAGTGTTTCACAAATCATCATTATGTTGTTGTTAAGTGCCATTGAGTCAGTGTTGACTCATGGTGACGCTCTGGATAGCTGTACTAAACTGTGTTCAGTCTTCAGTCAGACGGCTCATTGCTGATAGATCATCATTATCAATATGTAGGAACAGCATATTATAAATTGCATCTGTTAAAACGTTTGAAGCCTTTTTTAACATCTGATAATTTTCGTACGGTTATTCAAGCCTTGGTACTTTTTCCGTTTGATTACTGTAATAGTCTTTTATTAGGTTTGCCAGTAGTGTCACTACATCTATTATAATCACCCGAAACTTTGCTGCGCATCTTATAATAGGGTGCAATTGATCTGTTGATATTACACAGCAATTGTATGTTTTGCACTGGTTACCTATAAAATATCGTACCCAGTATAAGGTGCTAATGATTGCCTTTAAATGCATCTACCATCTGGCCCCTGTTAGCCTTTCTTCTCTATTACAATTTTACTGTCCTCAAAGGTCTTTACGATCTCAGGATGCTAATTTGCTGGATGTCCCAGGTGTCAAAGAAGTTCATTTTCAGAGCTTGCGTAATGGAACATTTTCAATGTCTCTTTCTACCTTGTGGAATTCCTTTCCTGAGAAAATACATACGATCTCTGAACTGTTGTTATTCAGATAGAAATTGAAAGCTTATCTTTTTAAACAGGCATTTCCTTTGTTGTGTGCTTAAATTGAATATGTTTTGTATTTTTCATTTTTAGTTGGAATTAGTTTATTATCTGAATGTTTTTTGGATTTAAGGATTTACGTTATATTTTTAAATTCTTTGATTGTTATTATTTTAATACGATTATGAATGTTTATGGTACTCCACCACGTTAGTGTGCGGAATATAAATGTTTTAAATAAATAAAATGTTGAAACTGTCACCTGTCTTTAAAATTTTGTATATTAAGTTTCTGCTTGTACTGTATATGCAAAGGGAGCGAAGACCAAAGCACTGGGGCATTATAGGAAAAGGTCACCTGCCTAATCCATTCATAGCACTACTTCTTATCATTTATATAGTGGTACAAAGCAGATGCAGTGCTGTACAGAGACATGTAAGAGACGGTCCCTGCTCATAAGAGCTTTCGGTCTAGTCGAGACAGACAACACAAACATTTAAGACAGATAACACGGAGAGCACGTGATGCGGTGAACTCGGCGGACGGCTTCCGTTTGAGCTCCGGTCTCCTCTACCCCGAATCGGGTCATTAATGCCGGCTTGAGAACTGATCCAACGCAAAGTTGTTACCTTTGGTGCAGGGGAAAGGTACCCGAAGCTGGTCCTGTGGCTGCGGAGCCGTTCTGGTGATGGCGGCGACAGTTAAAGCCGCGAGGAAGGAGAAGGAGCGGGGAGCCCCAGCACCTAAATTGGCGGATGCCATGGGCCCGCCGAAGTCGCCGGCCTCAACGGCGTTCCTGGAAGAGGTGTCCGCGGCTGTAGCCGATGCTCTAGCCCTGCAATTTACAACCCTGCAGGAAAAAATGGACAGTTTGCATGTATCTTTTGGAGCCTTGGGTAACCGCATGCAAGAGGCTGAAAATCGTATCGGGCTCACAGAGGATAGCCTGGCCTCCCTGACCCAGGAGTTGGAGACGCTGAGATCTAGAGTTCAGTCGCAAGATGACAAACTCGACGATTTGGAGAATCGGTCACGCCGCAATAACTTGCGGCTGATGGGTATTCCGGACTCTATCGCAGATAAAGATTTAAAGTCCTACCTGGAAAACTTGCTCCCCCAGATCTTTGAGGGTGTTGAAGATGGCGGGAAATTGCTTATAGAGAGAGCGCACCGCGTGGGGCGCAGGCAACCCCAAGAGCACAGGCCGCGGGTAGTGCTCGTCAAGTTTCTCTATTTTCCCCAGAAGGAGGCTATTTTGCAAGCAGCTAGGAGGAGGGGAGTGCTGGAGCATGAGAACTTGCACCTCCGAGTGGCACAGGACTACTCCGTTGCTCTCAGCCAATGGCGCAGAGCATATGCTCCAATCTGCAAGCAACTAATTGATGCCAGAATTAAATTTTCCGTGCAGTATCCCTCCCGACTGCATGTTTTCCATGAGGGAGCTCATAAGACCTTTGACTCTGCGGCCGACGCCAAACGATATGTAGCGACGATTGTGGGAGAGGAGCGAAGGTCCCCATCGCAAGTACAGCCCCTGTGAACCTCCCTCAGGACTTTTACTCTTCAACACGGTCTCAGAGGGGCCTATTTGTTTGGACGAGGCCTACGTTTTCAATCTCTTGTTAGGGGAAGTTCTGCTTGGGGATCTGTCCTGCGGTGGGGGGGGGGGGGTGATCCATCTTGCTGAGCCCAGCGGAGGGGTACTGGGGGTGGGGTAGTGTGTAGTGCGAGCTTCGGGCTCGCTGGAGATGGCCCCTGGGTCTCTTCTGTCCCTCATGGGACTTGGGCATATAAAGTTAGGGCTGAATTGAGGGTGGGGGAGATGGTTGAATGTGTGAGATTGTGGTTCGTTTGTAGTTGGGTGTGGGGTTCGAATGTGGGGACAGGGGGGTACTATCTGACTTAGTGTGCTGGGTTCCTTTTCTTCTTTTTCTCTATCTGCGGGGATTGGATGTGTCCGGGGGGGGGGGGGGGGTTATAATTTAGGGCCTCTCCGGGGCCCCTTTGTGGTTTCCCTTGTTCGGGACCAGGGGGGAGGTAGCTCTGTTGGGGTTGGATAGCTCCCTATACAGTATCTTGTTGCCTACTGTTTTTTTTTTTTAGGCAGCTTATAAGTGTATTTGACTACTGTTTGTTGTACTGTGCAGCAACTCTGTATCCATATTGCTAAGCTCTCACACTTAGCGGTTACTGTGTAGCCTTGCATTCCTTCTTGCATTAGGGGGAGCAACTACCTTAGGTGTGCTACTTCTAATGATCTGGGGTAGAGATTGCTAGGTAATTTGACCCCTTCTTCCCCCATACGGTGTTCCGAGGGGTATGGCTTTCTTTGTCTTATGGAGGGGAAGCTAAATGTCTAGACCCTGAGACTGCCTGTTCTTGTGCCTCCGGCTTTGACACCCCTCATTGGTTCCCATAGTCAAGGTACTGCAGAGTGGAAATGCAAGGACACAGTGTGTGCTATTCTTGTTTAGATGCCTTATTATTTTATTACCTACAGTCATGTTTTGTTATTCACTGCTGCATAATTCTTAAGGGGGGTGGGGGACTTGATTATGGCGGGAACCTCCTACCGGGCAGGTTGACTACAGGAGGTGGAGGATGCCTAGGACATTTTAAGAGGGGGGAGGAGACCGTACACATTACAGTTGCTCGCTACCTAATAGAGGTAGTGGATGGAGAAGCAGGTGGACGGGGTGATGAGGGAAGGGGGGGGAGGGGGGATATGGTCGCATCCCACCAAGAGGACCAGGGCATTGGGGGAACCATTGAGGGCTGGCAGGGGGGAGCTCCAGGCTGGGGGGGTTCTTCCCGGAATATGGTTGGGTACTTTTCTAAGATATTGGAGCGATATTAACCCAGATTGAAGATCCTTTCATGGAATGTTTGCGGCTTGGGGAGCCCGTTTAAAAGAGCAAAACTATTGCAAGCCTTGGCGAGGCAAAAAGCTGATATGGCTTTCCTTCAAGAAACCCACCAGACAGCAGTGGAGCATGCTAAATTGCATAGATCTTGGGTGGGACAAGTATGGGGGGTGCCAGCCCAGAATAAAAAAGGGGGGGTGGCCATACTACTGCACAAGCGAATCCGCTTTGAGGTTACCAAAGAAATAGCGGACCCGACTGGGTGGTTCCTTCTGCTACAGGGCATGCTAGAGGGGAAACCTATTATCCTTGGTAATGTTTACAGTCCCAATGTGCTAGACCGAGATCTATATACTAGACTGGCTTCACAGGTAGAGCAGCTCCCGGAGCTCCCACTGATCTTGGGGGGGGGGATCTAAATGGAGTGATGGACGTGGCGATGGACACATCTCGAGGTGAGGGGACCCGGGAACGTTCTCAGGGTGCCCGAGCTTTAAATGGTTTGCGGACCAGGTTGGGTTTGGTGGACCCTTGGCGACTGCTACATCCCGCTGAAAGAGACTATACTCACCAGTCTCGCGCACATAGTTCTAGCGCACGTATAGATTATTTGCTGACCTCGCAGTGCCTGTTTGTTTTGGTAGAGGAGGCGCAGATCGGACCTGCGGAAATTTCCGACCATGCCTTTATCTGGCTTCAGATGCGGTGGGGCGCGACTCGTCCTGCAACGAGATTGTGGCGGTTTCCTTTAGAACTTTATAGAGACTCTCAGTTTCGTCAGTTCCTACAAAGGCGCTGGCGTGAATTTGAAGCGGACCACAGCGGGCACTCTGTGGATCCTGAGCTGGTCTGGGAGACAGCGAAAGTGGTTCTGCGCGGTGATATTATTGGTTTTATGGCACGCAAATGTAGACTTATGGCGGAGCGTATTATTCGCCTGGAACGCCTAGTCACACTACAGCGGCGGAAGTGGGTGAGTAATCTGAGTGTGGCTTTGAAGAAGCAGCTATGGGAGCTACAGACGACGTTGAATGATCTCCTACATCAGCAGGCCAAAAAGTCGGTTATGTACTACAGATTTCAGCTCTACTGCCACGGAGATAAACCAGGGAGGTTATTGGCCCAGTGTCTGCGTGGCTCTAGGGGTTCTACGCTGGTGCATGCGCTGAAGGACGATAAGGGGGTCCTTTGTAGGGAAAATCCGGAGATAGCACGTGTTTTTCGCTCGTTTTTTTCAGAAACTTTATACCGCAGCGCCCGGCTCACATGTGCAAATGTCCGATTACTTGGCAGGGCTGGACTTACCCCAGTTGTCTGACCAGCAGCGGCTGCACATGGATCAACCGATTTCTGTCCAAGAGGTGCAGAATGCTATTGCCAAGGCGAGTTGTTATAAATCCCCTGGTGCAGATGGGTTGGGGGCCGAGTTTTACAAGATTTTGGCTGGTTTAGTGTCCCCGCTGTTGGTGGCGGTCCATACTAGGAGATCTGAGCAGGGCACGTTTCGATGGGGCAGTAATCTGGCTCATATGATCTTGCTTCCTAAGCCAGGAAAAGACCCGTTGTGTGCTGCATCCTACCGACCTATTTCTCTCCTTAACTTTGACCTTAAAATCTTAGCAAAAATTTGGCGCTGTGTTGGGGCATTTGGTTCATGACTCCCAAGTGGGCTTTGTGAAAGGGAGGTATGCGGTCCACAATCTGCGGAAGATTCTAGCTTCCTTAGAATGGGTCCACAATTGGCGTCTCTCGTCTCTGTTAATTAGTTTTGACGCAGAGAAAGCTTTCGATAGAGTTGATTGGCAATATTTATGGTACTTGCTGCCCCGCTACGGGATTGGGAGCTCTTTTTGTGCCATGGTTAGAAGTCTTTATCATGACCCGGTCGCGGCAATATGCTGCAATGGAAGGCTTTCTGATACATTCTCTTTACACAGGGGGACTAGACAGGGTTGCCCTCTTTCCCCGTTGCTTTTTGCTCTCTCCTTGGACCCGTTCATTAGACGAGTGGAGGCCTCACGGGAGATACGGGGGGTGCGTATTCGTACGACCGGCTTTAAACTATCGGCTTTTGCCGACGACCTCCTTGTGCATTTACTTCGGCCCCATGACTCGCTCCCCAGTTTAATGCGAGAGTTTGAGATCTTCGGTCAATTTGCCGGTTTAAATATTAATATGGACAAGTCTGAGGCCTTAGATATCTCGGGCTCTGTGAGGGGTAGCTGGCGAGGACCCTTCCCCCTTAAATGGGCGACTAATCATTTTAAATATCTCGGCATCTTATTGACAGGTCAGCCCTCACAACTCTATGAGAGTAATCTTTCTAGACTTATTCAGAGCCTCCAAGCTCAGTTGCAGGCTTGGCGACCTCTCCCCCTGTCCTTGTCTGGGAGAATTGCTGCGGTCAAATTGGTAGTTTTACCGAGGATACTATACTGGCTACAGACACTGCCCATTTGGCTTCTGCGAAAAGACTTGAAGCGGTTGGAGGGACTTATCAGCGGATTTCTGGGGGGGGGGGCGCGCGCACGTATTCGGTACTCTCGCTTGGTGGGGAATTGGAGGTGTGGGGGGTTGGGGCTCCCTGATTTAGGGGCTTATGCTTTGGCCTGTCAGGCTCGGCATCTGGGAGACTGGTTGGGCGGTACTGAGGTCTATACTCCCCGGGGGTTAGAGGAAGCCTTCGCTGCCCCAGTATCTGTTCTCGCCCTCTTACACTTGGACTACCGTCTCTTTCCTGCTCACTTAGTTGGGAGTGTGCTCATCGTCCCGGTTTGTCGAACTTGGCGATAGCTAAACACCTACTGGAACACGAATTGGAGGGTTTCTAGTTGGCTGTCGATTCAGGGTAATGTATTGTTTACTCCGGGAACCGAAAACGCGCTGTTTCGTGTGTGGGCGGAGAAAGGTCTCCATAGTTTAGGCCATGTGGTCGAACCCTCAGGGTGCTGCAAGAAGTTTCGGTCTCTCTGTACCGACTATGCTCTCGGGACTGGTCATCAATTTGCATATATGCAGATTTCGCATTACATCGCCTCCTTGCCAGCAGTAGAGCTGCGGGCCGAGCGTTCTGCGCAGATTTTAGAATTCTTTGATTTGGGTGGGGGATCCCAACTGTCCATTCGGTTGTTGAAGGCGCGCTTGGCTCCATATCGACCGTCTCCGGATTATCGTTCCGTGGAGTTGGGGTGGGCTTCGGAGTTGGGAAGGGAGCTTGGCCCGGGTACACTATTGAAGGCCCTGCAGCGGGTAGGGGAGCTGGCGGTGGGAGCCCACTGGAGAGAGGTGCAGTACAAATCTCTTACTAGGGTGCATTTCTCTCCTCGACGGGCTTTCCGATCCCATCTTGCTTCGGACGGCAGTTGCCCGAGGTGTTCGGAGCCCCTAGCGCATCTGGTGCACATGTGGTGGGGGTGCAGATATATCCGGCCATACTGGGCAAGAATAGGTTCATTTATGGAGCGAATACTGGGACAGCAGATATGTTGGGATAGTTCCTTGGTTCTCCTTGATCACTTGCGCCTCACACAGCCTAAGGGTAAATGGGAGAGATTGTTGGTGCGCAGGGCTTGTCTGGTGGATAAGGGCCCCATATTGCACAAATGGCGGGAACGGAATGCGCCCTCGTTTTGGGAGTGGCGAAATGCCTTCCACCAGATGATGCTTATGGAAGCTAGGTATGCCCGGGGAAATGTCAAACGCTGGCCACACTTTCAGATGCTCTGGGACCCCTATATCCAGAGCTTGAGCTCCCGTAGTAGGAATGAAGTGTTACAACTGGGCTCCTAAATGATTTGGGATCGATTGAGGTGCTACCTCTGGGAAGCGATGTCCTGAGATCTCGGGGTGTGGATGCGACCAACAAAGGGGGCGGGTGGGGGGGGAGGGGTGGGGAGCGGGGGGGGGGGGTGGCTAGGGGGTTTATATACTGGAAAACTGCACAACGCACATGTCTTTGTTTCTGTTCTCCTGGATGGGGATAAGAGTTGGCCCCCACCGGGAGTTTCCTTGTTGTATTGCCTATTCTTGTTACATGGTGTTGATAAATAAAGTTTATAAAAAAAAAGACAGATAACACAACTACTGGGGGATTCATAAGAAAACACATAGGAGGTCAACAGGAGATTAAGGGGATTAGGATCCAAAAGCAGTCTCAACGAAGTGAGGGCCCGATATTCAAAGGCATTTACAGAGCTATAAACCATATGAATGCTCCTAAGTGGGATAATGAGCAGCATTAACACGGTTAGTACCGTGAATAGCCCAGATTAATGCCGCTATATGCCTCGATGCTAACTGCTTAACATCAGGGCACGTTGGGAGTGTTCCGGGGGTGGTACCCAGGGATAACGATGCAGCGGCGATATTCGCCCACTGCTCGGTTATCCCTCAGCAGCAAACCTTAGGCGCAGCATAAACTGTCCTAACATTCGCCACCGAAGCTAACCAGGCAGCTAGAGGCACATAGCTGTCACAAATCAATATCGAGTCCTGAGTTTTTAGCCTAGATTTGAACAAGGCTACTGATCAGTTTCCGATAGGAAGGAACAACTAGATGTTGGGCTTGAGACAATCTCAGATATCTTGAAGGGTTATAATAAGTGCTAAAAGATAAAATGGGCATCCACTATAGACGGAATGATGTGTTAGCATTAGAATCTTGTATTTGATGCAAGAAGCAATTGGAAGCCAGTGGTCTTCCATTAATAATGGGGTGACGTAATTGGATTGCTTCACATTGTGAATTAGTTTGACAGCAGTGTTTTCATTAACTGAAGGCACTTAATAGAGTATTGTGGGAGAGCAGCCAACAGTACATTGCAGTAATCTAGGCAATTCATAATGAGTGCATGAATTAGTATCCTCAGAGATTTCCTATCTAATCTGCTTTGATTGATCTGATCATTCTCAATGAGAAGAATGATCTCTGAACTAAAAAAGAGATGTATAGAGACAATGTTAGTTCCTTATCTAAAATAATGTGCAAGGTGATGATAGAGTCCTTAATAGGGAGGAGAAAGCAGGACAGTACCAAGCTAGAAATGCGCCTTGTGCGACTTGCAAAACTGGCGCCCCTACCTCATTCAGCCATATTCAGGAACTCACTCTTGTCAGAACTCTTGGAAGCTCAGTGATGACATCAGCGTCCTTTCCATACCTGAACCCCGTGTTACCACACTTCTTGCACAGCCCTTGGTAGGCCCTGCCTTGCACTAGGTGCAAGGAACTCTGCTCTTAGGGAATGAGTCCAATATCTGGAGGCTAAGTAGCAGACTTGGAGGACACAAGGAAGACAGAGAGATATACAGACAAGACCTACAGGGATGTAGTACCGAACCCCACCACCAGCCTGGCAGCCTCCCTGTTGCCATGGAGCAGAGAGGTCACATGACAAGAGAGCATCACCCTGGTATGGCAGGTGATATAAAACCCTCTCGCATCAAGGAGGTTTCTCCAGGACCATGTGCCCATGAGGGAAGGATTAGGTTTGTCATTATAGTTGGTGATTTGATCATTAGGCATGTAGATAGCTGGGTGGCTGGTGGATGTGAGGATCACCTGGTAACATGCCTGCCTGGTGCGAAGGTAATGGACTTCATACGCCACCTATACAAGGTCTTAGATAGTGCTGGGAAGGAGTTTGCTGTCTTGGTATATGTTGGTACCAATGACATAGGAAAGTGTTGGAGGGAGGTTTTGGAGACCAAATTTAGGCTTTTAGGTAGGAAGTTGAAATCCAGAACTTCCAAGGGAGCATTCTCAGAAATGTTTCCTGTTCCATGCGCAGGTCCCAAAAGGCAGGCAGAGCTTCAGAGTCTCAATGTGTGGATGAGACGATGGTGCAAGGAAGAGGATTTTGGATTTGTTAGGAACTGGGCAACATTCTGTGGAAAGGAGGGGCTTTTCTGAAGGGAAGGGCTTCACCTTAACCGGGATGGAACAAGTCTGCTGGTATTAACCTTTAAAAAGAAGATAGAGCAGCTTTTAAACTAGATAATAGGAGAAAGCTGACAATCACCCAAGAGCGCATGGTTCGGAAGGATGTATCCTTGAAGGATACTAGCAAAAGAATGAAGTTAAGGTATATCGACAGAGAGGTTACAATAAAGACAAAAGTAACCCTAAGTACAGAGCAGACAGAGCTTAAAGATTCAAATTACCCTTGTCTACTGATAACCAGATTAATATGAATAAAATACAACCTCTAAAATACAAAGATTTGACTTTCAAAGCCATGGTATTTTCAATAACATCATATGGATGCGAAAGTTGGACAGTGAAAAAGATAGACAGGAAGAAAATTCATGCCTTTGAGTTATGGTGCTGGCGATGAATACTGTGTATATCATGGATTGCCTAAAGAACAAACCAGTCCATACTAGAGGAGATCAAACCTAAGCTTTCCTTAGAAGCTCAGATGACAAGACTTCGACTTTTATACTTTGAACATATCATGCAAATAGAGAGATCATTAGAGAAAAACGCAATGCTTGGCAAGGTAGAAAATCAACGCAAAAGAGGAAGGCCAGCAATGAGATGGATCGATACAATAACTGCAGTTAAAGGTGGTACTCTATCAACAATGATCCGTCTGACTGACGACTGAACACAGTTTAAGTCAACTATCAAGAGGGTCACCATGAGTCGACACTGACTCGATGGCACTTAACAACAACAAAATGCTTGTATGCAAATGCTAGAAGTCTAAAAAATAAGATGGGAGAGTTAGAATATATGTTTATGTTTATTTATTTGATAAAAACCGCCTTTCTCAATAACCAAGGCGGTGTACAATTAAAAGCTAAGTAATAAAAGAAGGCCGAGGCCAACGAAAGGAAAAGAAATGTACAATATTAAAAAAAGGGATAGTAGAGAAGGACCAAGAAGGCAGGACGAGACATGGCAACATGAGGGAACATCAGGGAGGGGGTTAAGGAAATAGTAGAGTCACACAAAAGGAGAGGGGAGATTAAATGCCAGGGAAAACAGGTGGGTCTTGAGGTTTTGCTTGAAGACTTTGTGTTGGGGCTCTAAACGGAGGGTAGGAGGGAGAGAATTCCAGAGGGCGGGACCAGCAAAGAAGAAAGCAGAGGAGCGGGTGGATTGTAAGTGAGCACGGGAGGGGGACGGGAGTGTGAGACGATTGAGATGAAAAGAACGAGGGGTGTATCTGGGAGAATGGAAAAAGAGGAGATCAGATAAGTAAATGAGAGGTTAGATATGATTAGTATCTCAGTGACCTGGTGGAACAAGGAGAATCAGTGGGCACTGTGATACCTGGCTACAAATTATATCGCAATGATAGAGTAGATCAAATTGGTAGAGGAGTTGAACTCTATGTTAGAGAAGGCATCGAGTCACACAGGATTAAAGTTTTGAAGAAAACAAAATACACTGTAGAGTCTCTATGGATTGAAAAAGAGGAAGGCAATGGTAGTGGGGGTGTACAAATGGATGATTGAATGCTAGTCAGAGTGAACAAATGGATGATTAAATGCTCAAAGAAATCAGGGAAACTAACAAAAGTTATAACACAGTAATAATAATGGGTGATTTCAATTACCCTGGTATCGATGAGCCAGTGTCACGGCAGATAAAGGGAGATAAAGTTTCTAGATGAAATAAATGACTGCTCCTTGGAGCAGCTGGTTCATGACAAGAGAGGAAGCCATTTTGGACCTAGTCCTTAGTGGAACACAAGATCTAGTGCAAGAGATAAGGGTATTGGGGTCACTTGGCAATAGTGATCATAGCATGATCATGTTTGATTTAATAAATGGAGGAAGGATAGCAAGGAGATCCACAGTACTATCTTTTAATTTTCAAAAGGGAGACTATGATAAAATAAGGAAAACAGTTAAGAAAAAACTAAAAACAGCAGTTGCAAAGGTTAAAGATTTATATCAAGCATGGGTGTTGTTTAAAAATACTATCTTGGAAGCCCAGACTAGCTATATTCTACACTTCAAGAAAAGTGGAAGGAAGACCAAAAACCTGCCAGCATGGTTTACAGGTGAGGTCAGAGAGACTGTTGCCAAAAAAGCATCTTTCAGGAAATGGAAAAAGAAGCCAAATGATGAAAATTGGAAACAGCATAAGCACTGGTAAGCTAGATGCAATGCAGTGATAAAGCAAGCAAAGAGAGAATTTGAAAAAAAGCTTGTCATGGAAGCAAAAACACATAATAAATTTTTTTCAAGTATATTCATAGCAAAAGACCTGTGAGAAAGTCAGTTGGAACATTAGATGATAGAGGGATAAAAAGTGTGTGTGGGGGGGGGGGGGGAGGCACTGAGAGGGGACAAGGAAATAGCAGAGAGACTGAATGAATTCTTTGCTTCAGTCTTTACTAAAGTTGATGTAGGGAAGTTACCCCTGACTGAAATGGTATTTAAAGGTGATGCATCGGAAGAACTGAAAAAAATATTGATAAACCGGGTTGATGTATTACAACTATTTGATAAACTAAAGAGTAGCAAATTACCTGGACCGGATGGTGTATACCTGAGGCCGTTGAAAGAACTGAAATATGAGATTGTAGAACTACTATTAGTAAGCTGTGAACTATTATTAAAATCATCTGTAATATCTGAAGATTGGCGAATGGCCAATGTAATGCCAATTTTTAAAAAGGGTTCCAGGGGTGATCCGGGAAACTACTGACCAGTGAGCCTGACGTCAGTACCAGATAAAATGGTAGAAAGCATTATAAAGAACAAAATTACTGAACATGTAGATAGTCATGGTTTAATGGGAGAAAGCCAACATGGCTTTAGCCAAGGAAGGTCTTGTCTTACTAATCTATATATTTTTGAAGGTGTAAAAAACAGGTGGACAAAGGTGAGCCGATCGATATAGCATAAATGGATTTTTTTTCACGTTTTAAATCCTTTTATTAAGGAAAAAACACAGGAAATACATAGTAATATTCAAACATATTTAGAAAACGTACATCTTATTACGAATAAACCCAGCCCACAAAATGGAGTGTGATATACAAGAGTCAAGTTGAACCTAAGTGCAGAGTAGAGCCAAAATTCTAGACAAACCCCTAGTACTAAGCAGGAGCCAGGAAATTAAACTAAAGTAAATACTACTTCATCACAATCTTTGTAAAAAAAAACCTCCATCTGAGAGGAATCAAAAAAAAAATATGACTTACCCTGAAGTACAATAATACATTTACAAGGATATTTAAGTAAAAAGGAAGCCCCAATTGCTACGACATGAGGACAAAGCGCAAGGACAAACATCGGGGAAAATCTGTATCGCTTGACCAAAAAACTTTGCATGTCTATACTTAAAATCAGATCGAAAAATCATATCTTTATCTCTTTCCAATAAAAAAGAAACTAACAGTGTAGCACGAGTAGGAATCTCCTCTGTAGAAGTCTCTAAAAAACCAGATAGATGGTCCATTTCCCCCATAACACCACCTGTCTCCGAATCTAAAACCGGACTCTGATACCAATTGGTAGATAATATATTTTATATAAAACTATAGAGTCTGGATCAGAGATTTTCAAAATATCTTTCAAATATTTAATAAATAATATGTTTGGAGAGAGGTAGTGAGTACGGGGAAAATTTAACAAACGAAGATTTTTCATGCGCAAAGCATTTTCAAAAATCTCATCATGACGATGTAACAATAAAGAGTCCTGAACAGAAGATGCCAGAACTCCTTGCATTGACGAAATTTGACCCTCCATCTTTGATTTCTGAGTCTCAAGGGTAACTAGTCTGTCTTAATGTTCAGCCAGCATATCCACAGTCTCTTTTCTAAACTTAGAGAGCTTCACTAGAGAGGATTTCAACGACAACTCAGTTCTAGAAACAATCTGACAAATATCTTGAAGCGACACATCCTTCGGGGGCTTAGGGTCTTCCAGCATAAATGGATTTTAAGAAAGTCTTTGACAAAGTCCCTCATGAGAGACTCTTGGTGAAATTAAAAAGTCAGGGGATAGGAGGCAGTGTATTATTGTGGATCAGGAACTGGTTAAATGATAGAAAGCAGAGCATAGGGCTAAATAGCCAATTTTCCCAATGTAGAAAGATGAATAGTGGAGTTCCCCAGGGATCTGTGCTGGGTCCACTGCTTTATAATATATTCATAAATGACCTGGAAAAGGGAATAACCAGAGAGGTAATCAAATTTGCAAATGACACAAAATTATTCAAAGTTGTTAAAACCGAAGAGGACTGTGAAAAATTGCAAGAGGACTTGATAAATTGGAAGACTGGACGTTTAAATGGCAAATGAAATTTAGTCTGGAAAAGTGCAAAGTTAGGCACCTAGGAAAGAACAACCCAAATTACACGATGCAAATTAGGAACCACCACTCAGGAAATAGATTTAGGCATCATCGTGGATAACACGTTGAAACCCTCCGCCCAGTATGCAGCAGCAGCCAAGAACGCTAATAGATTGCTAGGAATCATAAAGAAACAAATGGAGAATAAAACAAAGGAGTATGTTTACTAAACCATCTTAATGTTACTGGTGCTAGTTGTAGCGCTAACATGAAGAATCCCATATAAGGAAGTGGGCGTTCCGGTGTTAAGCCGTGTATTGCACGATAGAGGGTGCCTTGCCGTTTTCTTGCGATAGTGTGCGGCGCTGCACGTTTGTGCGCCGTAAGCCTAAGTACGTAGAAGTGCTGTGATAATAGCTACAGAGGTGTACACTGGTTAATACAATGCTTGCCGAGACAACGGTCATGAGTTCGATCCCTCTGGGTGCAAACAATATGGCAGTCCGAGATAAGTCCTTTTAATGAGTGTAACAGACACATCTGAACAGTGTGTGCTGCCAATCGAAAAACTCACGCTGCAGTGCAGTAACCTGATGCGCATATAAGGGCGCCCACCCCAAGGCGCCCTATGATGCGCCATAGTTTGCCACCCTCCAAGGCACCTCATGAGCTGGTTCAAACTAAGGTGCATCGAAAGATGCCCAAAGGAGGGCAAGGTGACGCCTGAAAAGGTGGCCAGTGGCAGTAAGGGGTCCCAAGTTGAATAGCACAAAATGTACGGCACAAACACAGATGTAACCCTACCACCGCACAGAGTACCAAGGAAAGCCAAACAACAACGTCTGGAAGGTATCACATGGCGTAGCTGATGGACCTGTCAAATCTGCGTGCAGCTCATGTGGCAGCTGGAAAAGGGCAGAAACATAGCGGAGGCAGCTGGACTGATGCATAGGGTGATGGTGATGTAAAGTGCCAACATGAGAGTGTGTGACAGAGGATGCAAATACGTGTCCACCAGAGCAGGTAGAGGTGGCAGCGTAACAGGAGGACAGAGGAATAGCAGTGCCATGCCGAGCATACACACGAGAGGCAATCATGAAGAGCCGCAATGCAGAAAAGGGTCACAGCACAGGACATGGGGCGGTAGTCCGCACATTAGGGCATGACGCCACACAGCTGGCAGAGACAGATAGACGGACAGAAGGATGCTTGGCAACTGTGATGAGGCTATAATGTGCCGCCACACACATCTGCACAGATATGACTGTTAGAGGAAGGAACAATAATTGTGTAGGACAGGCAGAAAAACAAAGAACACACAGGAATCAAACCTATGACCACTGGCTGGGAAGTCAGTGTATTAACCACTGAGCTATGCCTCTATGGCATTTACCATAGCAATGGCTGGCCACACAACAACTGCAGGTCACCACACCAATGATCTGCTGTGCATACTGCGGCAGGGTAAAAGCACAGGCAAGGCACTGTATAGGGCACCATAGGTCACACAAATGAGGTGAGGGTGGTCTGTGTGCTAAACACTGATCTCCGATATATGTCTGCTTGACACAGCCACAAAAGGGAGTTGTGCTGCACATTCTGACTAAAGGTGGCCCTCTGTGGGAATGAACCCATGACCACTAGCACATAAGTTAATGCAAAAGCCGGTATGCCTTCCCCACCAACGTGAGTCGAACAGCAAAGGCTGCATACAACAACACTGCATGGCTCCACACCAAAAGCCTGCTGTGTGCCAGGAAAAGGCAACCCCAACAGTAACCATGATGTAATGCACATGTAGAAGAGCTGTGTTCAGTGCATATCACAGTCTGCAGTTGGGACAAGAGCCACATATACACAAATGCACACACACAATAAAGTGTTAGGCAGTCCCAAACAGCATGCAAAAGAGCAAGGAAAAGGAACCCAAAGGGCGGCAGGGGATGCTGTATGTAGCAGGGCAAAATGGGGAATAGTACTGAAAAGGAGCATGTGAGAATTGAACCTGCAAACAGAAGCTGGGACAGATCAGCTCAACATCAGCAATAACAGTCACCCAAGCACACCAGCCACATGGACAGTACAAAGGAACATCCATATGTAATAGCTAATATGCAGCACATAGGCTGCAGAAAGGGCACCCTGTGCTGCACAAAGAAGCGATGGAAGGGTGTAAAGGAGAGCTGACGAAGCTGCAGCCAGCTCAAGGTCAGGTTAGCACAGCACAAGATAAAAGGAAAAGCATGTGAGAATCATACCTGCAACCTTTTATGGTGCTCCAGTGCACGTCTGTAACCACTATCCCAAACCACCACTACAGGGACCATGCAAATATGTTCCATAAAGGGAATGTGTGTATGGGAAGCCATAACACCCTGACGTGGCAGACAGCTGCCACTGTACAAGCATGTGAGCACAGGTGGGCCATGTACATCACCAGTAAATCAAGAAATATGTGCCTCAGTGTGTTGAATCAGCAGCAGAGACAAATGTGCGTTAAAGACATATATTTTATTTTGGAAAGTTACTGGACATATCATAAATACTGTGTGTCATGATATGAAGCTAGTTGTTTTACAGTGAACAAACTGAAACCACATTGAGTAGGCCAGCTACCCACATGTCTCGTACAAGTCACTGGCCCCCCCCCACAGATGATGAGCAGTACAGATAATATGCATTAGGTGCATGGTGTGTACTATGCAGTATTCCCCCACCCCCCACATGCTGCTGCATGCCCCAAATGCCTTTTTCACATATGTGTGCATGTAGACAGCAGGCAGGGCATGATGACAGCCCAATGCACACCAGTCATGAAGGTATAAACCAAACATATCTGCCCTCAAAAAACAGGTGGCACAAACCTGCCAAAGCATACGTATCAAAATCTCTGCAACTGCACACACACATACATATATACACGTCACAGATGTTGCATAATGCGTAATATAGCAAATAAAGTGCCACATACGTCCAAAACAACACTGTGCAAATGCCAAACCTGGATATAGTAACAGGTACAAGAGGAACATGATGCCAGATAATACAGAAAACACAAACTATCACACATACAGAAATAACCCTATGCAGAGGGTCTGCTGCAATGGGTGTTGTGAAGACAGTATGCGTATACATAAGACACGGCACATGGAATGCACCCATGAAGGATGAACACGCACACCCACACTGCCATATAACTGGTGCAATGTGAGTCCCGGAATGTCATGAGATAAAGAAGACTGTGCAGACATGCATTGCTATGTCTGTAAATCAATGTAGAGCGGCACGTCTGTATACTAACCAAATACACTAATCTGTACATAGAGGTTGAAAGAAAGGTCAAACATGGCCCAGTAACTGGCACAGAAGCCACACTGCCACATGCCCTGGTGTACCAACATATTCAGTCACATGCACCTGGAACGTGTACGGTGATGCCCCACATGCACTGTAGCACACGAGGTGATGGCAAATATCGACCGAAGATGTTGGCGCACATCAAAGTGGTGTGGTGGTAATACCGTGTCATGTTCAAGTGCAGGGTAACCCCACAAATACCAGAGGACCTATACAATGTCACCCCTGTGCCACACGCATGGCTGTGTGCTCTTGGTGAACTAAACAGATGAGGATATCCTGCGGGTCAGGTCACACACATAGGCAACATACAGTAACACAATGTCAGATGGATGTACAACATGCAGCAAGTATGTCAGTCCCTGTTGCACACGTAGGGGCCTGTACACAGTGTCCATAGTGCAAATAGCCTCTGCGAACCAACATGTCCCATGAAGACTGTCCATGAATCCCTGGGCCTGCATACGCAAGTGCTACATCACAATCTGCCACAGCACACAAAAAGTTATGTATGTCCCCTGCGATGAACCCCACACCCAGCCAGAGCACGGCAGCAACATTGTGTAGGATAGGCCGCCTATGCCCAATGTAGCAGTCCAACATCAATGCCCATCATAGTCATGTGGGCCACATGCAGAGGTCAGCCATCCTATGCCACCATATCCCAGGGACAGCTGCATGGTCCTGTTGTGGTTTACAGACACTTGGGTGATGGTGCCTGCAGATGCAGTGTAGTCGATGTGCAGTGTGTGTGCTCTGCCCTGTATCAGAAGAAGGAGAAACACTGTCATGGTATGTTGCACAGAACACCAGGAAACATTTCAGGTAGGCAGAGAGAAATATGTATAGAATGCAACACCAGACATGCAAACATGAAATTAGCACAACACATAACACAGTGCATGTTGTGGAAATGTGGCCATTGAACCATACACAAGGGTGTCCTATGGATATATCCATGCACATGTCACACAGGTGCCTCACTGCTGCACCCCATGTCCATCAGCATTGATGCACAGTGACCTCACAGGATAAACACAAAAAAACGCAAGCATAGAACACATGATGTTATTTCCAAAAGATCCAAGATGTAACCTACTGTCTGTCTGCAGAAAGTGCCTGCTAGGGACTGTCTGATGCAGGAAAAAGCAACACCACATCACAGTGAATACAGAAGATGCCAGAGGAATGTATAGAATCACCATATCCCCATCTCTAGCTGCCGTTGGCGCATGTCCAAATTAGGGCGTCATCTGTGATACTGAAATGCTGATGGATAGTGTTCTGAGGGCACACAAGAGATAGGTCAGGTCACAACATAAAACAGATGCGCACAGTGTATACATGGTCAACAGCAGTAGGTTACAGATAGCAGAGTCCCCAACCCTCCACAGGTGTTAAAACACTACCCACCACATGATAATACAAACTGTATGCACACTGTACTCTTACACACCCACGCTAGAAAAACACACACACAGTATGTTATGGTGAGCATGCCACCAGTAGCAAACATCCTGTCTGTGGACAACTTGAGATCAGTGAAGATAGCTCTTGGCCAAAGCAATGCTACACAGCATTTGACTGATGTTATAATGTCACGGAGGGGTGTACGTGTGGCCCACCACCAGAACACCTAGGATGTGTGGACACATGCAGCTCTCTGGGATGTGTTCCAGAAAAGTGCTGGAGCAGATGAGCTGGGCAGGAACACATGTGCCTGTGTGTGACAACAATAACATATGGGGTATGGGGGTGCAGACCAAAGAGGTGAATCACAACTTATGTGCATTGGACAGATGACCCCAGACATGATCTGTGGCTGACTGTCCCCACACACCATGTACCTGTATGTACATCTACCCATTCTCCTGCACGTTGAGTTGGGAACAGACAGCTGCCAGTGAACCACAGCACCAGGGAGGTCACACAACATATCCTGTCGAGGGATAAACACACCAGAAACATACATAGGTCATGTTTGAGCTGTGTAACACACACAGCACCATCACGTCATCACCCCTCCTTCCACCCAAATCTGTTTCAGTCTGGCTTTTGTCCGTTACACTGTACAGAATTGCCCCTGCCAAATTCCCCAATGACGTGTTAATGCTAAAAGGGCCTGTACCCCATTTCATCACCTCTCTGCTTCCCCAGACACTGCTGACCACATCCGTCACCCTGATATACTGTCCTCGCATGTCCACACTGCCTCCGTACCAACCCCCTGCACCCCATATCTCACCCGTCACCCCTTCCGTGTGTGTTGTGATAGTCCCACCTCCCCTGCGTGCCTGCACCCATATGCTGGAACACAGGGATATGTCCCGTGTCTGCATGTTCCAGAGCTCCATACCAAATGCCATGTTGGAGCTATCTGATCCCCTGCCGCTCAGGGCCAACTGTATGTGGATGAATGTCAAATATATCCCAACATCCCTGAACAGCCCCTGCCAATCCAGACCCTGAGCTATGTTTGCGTGTCTGACAATGCTGGCCTGAAACAGAACCTGGCCATGACCCAACATCTAAGCTCCCTCCGTAAACCCTGCCCCCCTATTAGGTGTCTGTGTATAGGTTGCAACACATTGCCGCAAGTTGATACGCAATGTACGGGTTATCTGTGACCCCTCCCTCTCCTCCCCCACACATACGCACCATGTAGCTAGGACATGCAGTGTCATTCCAGATAACATGAGCAATATCCCCCCATCCTCCCTTAACACACAACTAAAACATGAATGCACCCCTCAGTCACCCCCCGATCTGCTAACTGTAACCTACACCTTGCTTTTATCCCCATGAATCAGCTGTGTCTGCCCCAAAACAACCAACACGCCACTGCATGGCTCATCATCTGCCGGCTGCGCCATGACCATAATACTGCTTCTGTCAAATCACCTCACTGGCTCACAATCCGTGTATGCATCCAGGTGTAGGTTACCCCGCTGAGCAAATGATGCAGTACCTGTGTGTGTACTCTGTACCTCCCCTCCAGAATATTAACTCCTGCCAATACTACTACCACTGAGCATGTACATATCGTTGCCAGTCTGTGCCAATCAGTGTATGTTATGTGAACAATGCGCCAATATCCCCCATCGTAGCATCTACATGTCTAGGCAAATGGTGCCACCTACGTCCCGCTTTCCTACTGCTGACCACACACCACACTCCGTTTACCATGCTGCACCCACAGCTGCAATCAACAACCTGTGTGTGATCGCCAGCCACCGTCCCCAATCCCCGACCAAGTTCCTGTATACGGTAACGTACCCACCTAGGGCAGGCAATCCAGTCTCATCTGACCCCCATGCATCCACAGTTATCCTCTAAACACCCCGCCTGTGTTCCCCCTGGACTACCCTGAATGCTCTGATGGGCAGGGAATCTCTCCCATATGTCTGTGTAGTGTTGCATATGACTGGTATGGCTATACAAATGTTCAACAGTAGTAGTAGTACATATGTCTAGATACCAATGTAATATCCAACATATGCAGTACTTACATGAGAAGACCGCCGCAATCAGCTGATGCCTGGCTGCTGTGCCCTCACGTGTGTCACCACGGCCACGTACAGGACGGCACATAGGATCATCTTCCAGATCCTCATTAATTTGGACTGGGAGATCATGCCTGAGAGCAATGTTGTGCAGTATGCAACAGGCCAGAATAATCTTTGCCACAGTCATGGGTTTGTATTGTAAGGCCCTGCCGGTTCTATCCAGACACCTGAAGCAACTTTTCAAAACGCCAAAGGTGTGCTCGATGACTGAGTGGCTGGAGGCATGGGCCTCATTGTACCTCCTCTCTGCATGTGTCCGCGGCAGACGCACAGGGGTCAGCAACCAGGGACGACACCCATATCCTGCATCACCTGTAGAGAAATAGTAGAAAGGTAAAGTAGAGGCTGAGCCACACACACATACACACAAGCATGTACATGCAAACCAACAGCACAGACAGGTCTCCCACGAACATGTTACAGCACATGCTGACACACAACATGTATGTGTCAGCATCTGGAGGTGTGAGACAGGGACCATGGGGTGGGAGTAAGGTGTGCAAACCACCTCAGCTGTAACCCACAATAACACATGCTTAAACACCTGTAGCCGAAATGTAGTAGTGCCGGCTGCAAGATCATCAGCCACACACATGGCAATACACCCTTGACAAGGTTAGTGATGCACACATTTGCAAGCGTGTGATAGCCATGAGACTGCCCACGCACATGGGTTTAAAAGGGAAATGGTCCCTGAGCTGCCCCAAGAGGATGTCCAACACAACAATATACTGTTGAATATACGTGGAACATACATGTGTCCTGTACTATGCCCACACAAAGCACACAATGTGAAATTGGACAGATATGTCAGAGGTGAGGGTGCCACCAACACAAAACACCATACCAAAGACGACCGTGAAGGGAAGTGTCCCTCCCCCTGGACACACACACAAACGAAACACAAACACAACTGGGGACACCTTGCAAACACAGACATGTGCGCCTACGTGCACCCAGAGGAACACCATGTGCACGTCTGAGCAGAGAAATACCCACCCAGCAGTATACAGTCCTCATATTGCCCAGCCTCAAACTGTCCGAATAGTGCTGAGTGATGCAGGATAAAGGAGTCATGGGTGGACCCTGCAAACCTAGGGACCACATTCAGAATACGCATATTTGCATCACATACAACCTGAACATTCAGGGAATGGTAGTGTTTGCGGTTGCGGAACACTGCCTCCCTGTCTCCGGGCGGGACCAGGGCAACATGTTTACAATCAATAGTTTCCATCACGTGTGGTATCCCCGCAACCTCTTCAAAGGCCTGGTTCAGGGTTCCCCACTGTTGCCTAGTGCTGGGAATTGCAATATAATTCCCCACCCAGCTGACCATGGCATGCGGTACTTGGTGGAGACAGCGTGAGAAGGTGGGGCGGCTCATGCCACCCACTGCGGCCACAGATGACTGGAAACAGCCAGAGGCAAAGAAATGTAGGGCAGCCAGGAGCTTGACCAAACCCGGTATGGCATGTGACTGACCGGTCAGGGGCTCAAGGTCAAGTCTGAGATCCTCAAAGAGCTCTCTAATAGCCACTGTGTCCAGATGGTACAGGGAGATCACCTGGTCCTCACGCATGTCCCGGAGCTGGGCCCTGGGCCTGTAGAGGAGAGCCTGGCAAGGGTGCAACTCGGCACGCCTCTTGCATCATGCCGGGTCAGCCCTAGCTTGCATGGCCTCAACAGCTGCAGGTCGGAGTTGCAGCGGGTCTGCACCCATACCCTGTGCCACAGCGCCATGGACACCATCACCCACGTCAGGCAACCGTGGGTCCTGAGCACCCCCCAACGCACCTGCAGCCACCACAAAGGCAGCCATCAGCAAGACAGAGATACCACAGACAGAGTGTTCTTCTCGCCTCCCCCTCGCCCCACCAACACTGCCCTCTACCTGTCCTTCACCTCACCCCCTGTACCCTATGCCTGCTCACCACCTCACCTGCCCCCCACCACCCCAACACCTCTCGCCTGCTGCTCACCTCACCCCACCACAGCTCACCTCACCTCACCCCACCCCACCCCACTGCACCTCACCTCCCCCACCCCACAGCACCGAACCACACCCCAACCCACAGCACCTCACCCCACCGCACCTCACCTCACCTCACCTGCTGTACACCTGACAAATACCTCACCTCGCCTGCTCTACACCTCACCTACACAAAACCTTCAGCATGTACCATGTATGCATCACAGATAAGTACCTTTCATCCGGTGCGCGTATGTGCACGCATTGCGCATGCGCAGCACTGCGAACCCAGTGTCTGTGTGTGTTGCACATGCACGTCAGATCTGACCATGACCCATGCGCATGTGTTGTGCATGGCTCCGTGCACGCATACGGTGTACGTGGTGTGCAGGTGTGGGGCCATGCGCATGTGATGTTGGTGGGTGCCGTCTGGTGCGTAGGCACCTAATCACGGGTGTCATGCGTGGAGTGCCTCTCATACAGTGGCCCCTAGCACGATGCATGCGCAACATGCGTGTGTGTCACCACTCATGCGCACATAATGCACACACGCCACAGCACATGCGCATGTGCAACGCGCATAACCCCGTGCCCCCAACCAAAACCCATAAAAAGGCCACCATAGGTGATAAATGCCGAGGGTTTTGTGTAGGCGAGGTGAGGAGCAGGCGTGGAGAGCAATCGGTCAGGGTGATAGCAGGTGCGGAGAGGAGAGGAAAGGTGAGGTGAGCAGCAGGTGTGTGGGAGAGGAGGTGTGGTGAGGAGCAGGCATGAGGGTGAGGATTAGAGGAGAGGAGCGGGGAGAGGGAGAGGAGGTGAGGAGAGGAGCAGGGGATTAGAGGTTTAGAGGATTAGAGGAGAGGAGCGGGGAGAGTGAGAGGAGGTGAGGAGGGGAGCAGGGGAGAGGGAGAGGAGGGCAGGCGAGCAGCAGGGGAGGGAATAGTAGGCAAGGACTGGGAGAGGTGGGAATGTGTGACAGGGAGGAAGAGCCCACAGGGAGCAGGGAGATGGAGTGACAGCCCATGGCAGGAGGGGACAAGGGGGAAACCCCTGAACAGTGGTCCACAGGGGCGGCAGGGATGGGTGGGCCTGAAGTGGTGGCTGCAGGGCCATCAGGTGTGTCCCAGCCCACACAGGGGCAGCCCAAGAGGTCACCCATTACCAAACGGAGGCGTGTCCAGTGCCAGCGGAGGAACGGAGGAAAGCAGTTAGATTCAGCCAGCAGGAGAACCACATCCTGCTGGCCAGTGTGCTGGAGCACTATGAGGTGCTCTATGGGTGGCTGAGCTCCAGCACCACGGTGGGGACACACATACATGTGTGGGAGGAGGTACAGGAAGCCATAGCGTAGGCCAGGGGCCCACCCAGGGACCTAGACAGCCTCAGAAAAAGATTTAATGACATCAAGCATGGTGTTCATGCACACATGGTGGCGGAGAGGTGACATGCCATGGGCACCGGTGGAGGTGCCCCCTTTGTCCTAACCCTGTCACCCCTGGAGCAGCATCTTGCAGAAAGGCTTAGTCCCATCTACCTGCGTGGACTGCCTGAAATGCTGGACACTGCCCATCCACATACAGGTAGGTCTGAGATATGCAGCACACGTACAGCTCACGGCACAGCACATGTTGGCCATGGATGGGATGGTGGGGGGGCCTATGTCCTGAGAACAAATGTGCCCCAACACAGGCAACTGGGGGACATACTACCAGCAAAACCTGTCAAGATCTCAACAGGGTGTTTGTGGCAGGTACCTGGGGCTGTGTCCACGACAGTCACAGTCCTGGACGTAGTAAAGCACTGAACAGGTGTACAGCACTGGAGGGGGGGGGGGCGGCTGTCATCCAGGTGGATTGCCCCCCTCCTCTACTGTGCAAGAGAGGAAAGGAGCACCGTACATACGGGGAGGGCCTAACACCTTTCACCCTATTATCCCAGCACATGCAACAGCTATTTGTACCTGGCATATAGGTCACACTGAAACATCAAACATCTGCAGCCAGTCATGCATCACAATATGACAGGGGGGAACATACAGGAGGGACATACATCTAGCCCAACACACACTGACCTGGGAGGCCCCGCACCCTCCACCTATGACAGCTATAACGTGTGTCTGACATTACCTGTCCAGAGACATATCCCAGAACAGTGACAGAGAATGGCCGCTCACACTGAGATTATGAGGTGGACGCAAACCAACACCAAAGACCACATCACACACATATCAGACACATACTACTCTGTCATTGGCCAACATACAGTAGGGATCCCCCATCCACCCTCACAAGACAATGGGGTGCACATTCCCAATGCTGCAACAACTTCACCTAGCCCAACCCCCACACTACGTGGGGCCAGCTCCTATACAGGTACCGCGGTGCCACAGACACATTCCCATGACCCCCACCTATGGTGCAAACCCATGCCCAGCATTGCTCCATTCATCCCCTGAAACAATCCACCATACCCACAGAGTACTGGATAGCTGTCCACCCACACCGCACAGTAGCTACCAATGCAGCAGTCCCCACACACGTCTGGCTGACCCAGATGCATGCTGCAACACCTACCGTGCATAACACACAGGCCAATGCATAGATATTGCTCACACACACCATGACCGGCCACAATCACATTCAGGGCTCCCACATGCACCCCGGGCACATGTAGCACTGAGCCCACATCCCAGGTCACCCGCACAGTGCATACCTAGTGCTGCACACAGTGGGCCCGGCACTCGCCACCCTATCCCTCCAAAACACAACAATGAATGTGGCACAGCTCCACCAGCGCAAGAGGCTGCCCCTCTCCCCCCCCCCTGCCAGGTACAGCACATTGTACGCACATGTGTTCTCCCCAGTGTAGGTGCAGGGACAGCAGTTACAGGTGGACAACACATTGGTGCTGGTGGGGATGTACTACACAGGTGTACATATGTGCTCTGTGCAAGTCCATCCTTGATGTGTACTCTGTTCCACCCCCCAGGTGACATCCAGGCCATGGAGGCGTATGAGGAGGAGGATGTGCCAGAGCCAGAGGATGCTGAGGGACCAGGGGTCACAGAGTCCGAGGTCGCGGCCAGCACTGGTGGTGAGACCCCAGGGACCAATGTGGTGCCCCAGGCAGAGGATGGGGCAGCGGATGTCCACACACTAGTGAGGTCCTCCAGCAGCAGCACACTGGCTTTGGAGGGTACGGAGACGGAGGGGAGTCGGCACACAGTGCACGCACTGGGGACATCAGGCACTCCACCCACCAGCATGGATGTGATCCTTGCGGAGCTGCGGGCTCATACTGCCTCATCAAGGCAAGATGCTGAAGGTGGGTAACAGAATAGACAGCAAACCCCCTGGGGGTTGGGGTAACATTCACAATGACATTCCATGTGCTCCCCAATATAATGACACCATAGCACTTAGTTTCGTATGTTATGTGGGAGTCTGTGCCATGTGCGATCCCCCCTCTTGTAGCATGGGTCATATGTTGTCATAATTTTAATGAGCTCATACATCCACCCACTATTCACCCCCATATACCCCAAGGAGACGTACAGCAGTAAACACCTATCCCAGATCACCTAGACAGCTTACTCGGCAGACCCATCTTTCTGGGTAATAGTACCTAGCCTAGATAGTCATCGTAATCAGTACTGTGCGTCAGGTTCAGAGCAAAAAACGCCCCCCAGATATATATCTGTGTGCCATGAATCCCACGTTATCTGGCCTATCTCATACGACCAGTACGCAGATCAATCATTGACCCAATGAACTGCGACACAGTACCATGTGTCATATCTGGGATTCCCACGACCCTTCAGCAGTATCATTTGCAGGCCTGAGGATGGATCATGGGACACACAGATGTAAACATGGTACTGTGTTGCTAGTCATTGTGTGCATGATTGCTTTGAGAACTGGTCTGTTGTGATACGCCAGACATGTGCATGAGTCATGGTGGGGGGTGCAACACATGTCTCACAAATCACTTTGTGTCTCACCCACAGGCACTCGTCAGGCCCTGATGGCCATTCGGGAGGAGGTCAGCCAGCTGCGTGCCACAGCTGAGGTGATGGCAGTGGTGCTGGTGCATATTGCAGATGCCCAGGAGGCCATGGCTGGGCATCCCAGCACCAGTGTCAGAGGCAGCACCAGCAGAACCGGCACAAAGGGGTGGTTTGGGCCATGGTCACCATGGACGTGGGTGGCCACGCAGGTCGTGATTGTGGGGAACAGGTCACTCTATCTGTGAGAATAAGGACAGCTAAACCTGTTTATACCTATGTGCACATCTCCAGTGTTTGCCACTGTGCTCCCCTGAGTACCCTGTCCCCCATGTTGTCACCCTGGTCACATGTGTCCCCACATTTCCGTTAGGTGTGGGGTGTCTGCACTACTACCAATCAACACACATATGTTATACCATGCCCTGTGTGCCATGCACCGTGCCATGTGTGCACCCTTCTACCTATGCGTGGGGGTATACCCTACCTCTCCCGTCAACCAGGAATATGTTTATGGTGGTACATTTATGTTTTACGGATCTGTCACTCTCTCACACCCCATATCCTCTCCATTAGTCTACCCACATGTGTGACCATTCTCTCTGACCCACACCAGGGCAAACGTGGCAGTTTAGCAGTAGATGCTTGCGAGAGACACAAGCAAACAGAGGTAGCTAGCTACAGTTAGTTGTTTACTCTTCCCCAGCACCTGTAATGAGCCATTGCTCCTCCTCCAGACCAACATCCACCTGTCCTGACCTCACCAGCTATCCCCCTATGCAGCTCCTGGGTACAGCAGTCCGTCCTATCCTTCCTGCCACATACCTACTGCTAGCCTTTCCCTTCATCGTCCTCCGAGTATGATGCATCAGATATGCAGCCTACACATCACAGGCAGCATGCATGTGACCATAGCTGCTGGGACACACAGCATAGCGGTACATCACAGGGGCACCAGGGGTCACAGACGCTTACGCACATGGCCAGCCCCCACACCTGCATGTGGAGACGGTCCATGTATGTTACCTATGTCTACCACACATACACATAGGGATCTACACACATGTCCCATGCTCACGTCAATAGTCTGTCTGTAAGGGAGACTCATGATCATTGTGATATATTAATGCAACTGTATTTACAAAAAAACTTAACAGGTACAGTGTACAGAGGCCCACATGTTGGGTCCTAGGTGACAGGACAGCACAGGGCACGTGTTTGGGTGCCACCAGGACCATCACACGCTCCTGGGACGCCCATCAAGGGATGGCTGTCGAGATGCACCGCCCATACCAGCCACACGCTGCATGTGCATCTCAGCAGCCATCCACTGGATGGCACCTGCCAGCCACCGGATGGTGCGGTCCTGGGCCCGCTGGTGTTGCAGCATGCCAGCCACTGCCACAGTCAGGTCCCGGACCCACCTGCCACCACATACACACCAGGTGCCCGGTGTCTGTGTGGTAGCATGTGAATGGGCCCTGTCTGTGGCAATGGGTGGCATAGCTACACCCAGACGGGCACCATTGCCTCACACATGCGGCAGCTGGCAGGGACCCACAGTGCCCTGTGCTGTCCTGTGTCCCCTCCCACCTCCACACCCCCTCCTCCACCCTGACACCTCCCATCCACCCTCGCCCCTTCCCGCTCTCCTCCTCCTCCTCACCCCCCAACGCATCACACGCACACGCACCCTCACACTCCCCTCCCTCCTGCCCCACCCCACCCTCCACCCCCTCCATGTCCCCATTGTCCTCTTCCACCTCTGAATCCTCCTCCTCCGCCTCCTCCTCCTCCTTGACAGGCTGGACTGCAGCTGTGGGGCATGTTGTGGGGGGCCCTGAGGTTGATGGTCCCTCGCCAGCAGCAGCATCCTCTGTGGGGGAAGAAAGTCATTAGCACACCATCTTGCAATTGCAGTGCCACATAAACATACTGTGGCCTCCCACAGGCTGTTGGGCCACTGTGACATGCTGTACTGTGCTGTGGAGGCCGCAACACTCACCGTCACGTTGCTGCAGCGCCCTCCTTTGGAGGTGGTCCAGGACATCCGGGCAGTGTAGCCGCAACTCCCGTCCCTTTTTCCGTAGGTCCTCCACCTGGGGGGGAATGCAAGGGGTGGGAACATTAAGGGCCAGATATCTCTGGTGGGTGCCCAATGTATATCACACATCACTGCGAGCAGCAGGGTGCTGCTGCTGCTCTGGCCAGTGGGTCCTCTACTACCTGTTGTCAGCACCGCCTGCATGTATGGCTGTGGGTCTGGGCATGTGTGGGGTGCCACCTACTTGTCCTGTGGGCAACCCCCAGGACCCCCCTACCCCGTTCGTACGCTCTCCTTGCATGACATGGCAGCACTATTCCATGTGTGGGGTAGGCATGCTGGTCTCCAGGGGAGGTGTTTCTTAACCCCCTGTGTGGTCCGGCACACACCTGTGTGTATGCCTGACCTACACACATCAGCAGACACACCCGTCATGCTACCATGATATCTTTATTGGAACATGTGTGATGTGTTCTGGCATCGCGCGGGGATTGGGTGGCCCTGAACACATCACCAGGAGCCACTACCATAACACCAGGATGTCTACTATAACTCTGTGGTCAGGACTGAGGCCTCCTGTGAATAGGGCAGTTGTGGCCGAATGCAACAGGAGCATGCACCAACACACCTAGCTGGGCCATAGACCTCTGTAATCATGTCCAGGACCTCCTGGGGTTAGGGCAGAGTTGTGAAACCCCAACAGATGCAGGTAACCTATCATCAGGATCTATAATGGACCTCTGTAATCAGATCCAGGGCCTCCTGGGGTTAGGGCAGAGCTGTGAAACCCCAACAGATGCAGGTACCCTAACGACAGGATCTATAATGGAGCTCTGTAATCAGGTCCAGGGCCTCCTGGGGTTAGGGCAGAGCTGTGAAGCCCCAAAAGATGCAGGTGCCCTAACACCATGATCTATAATGGACCTCTGTAATCAGGTCCAGGGCCTCCTGGAGTTAGGACAGAGCTGTGCAAATGAAACAGATGGAGTTAACCTATCATCAGGATCTATAATAGACCTCTGTAATCAGGTCCAGGGCTTCCTGGGGTTAGGGCAGAGCTGTGAAACCCCAACAGATGCAGGTACCCTAACACCAGGATCTATAAGGGACCTCTGTAATCAGGTCCAGGGCCTCCTGGAGTTAGGGCAGAGCTGGGAAAATGAAACAGAGGCAGGTACCCTAACACCAAGATCTATAAAGGACCTCTGTAATCAGCTCCAGGGACTCCTGGAGTTAGGGCAGAGCTGTGAAAGTGAAACAGATGCAGGTACCCTAACACCAGGATCTATAATGGACCTCTGTAATCAGGTCCAGGGCCTTCTGGAGTTAGGGCAGAGGTGGGAAATGAAACAGATGCAGGTACTCTAACACTAGGATCTATAATGGACCTCTGTATTCAGGTCCAAGACCTCCTGGAGTTAGGGCAGAGCTGTGCAAATGAAACAGATGCAGTTAACCTATCATCAGGATCTATAATGGACCTATGTAATCAGGTCCAGGGCCTCCTGGGGTTAGGGCAGAGCTGTGAAACCCCAACAGATGCAGGTACCTAACACCAGGATCTATAATAGACCTCTGTAATCAGGTCCAGAGCCTCCTGGAGTTAGGGCAGAGCTGTGAAAGTGAAACAGATGCAGGTACCCTAACACCAGGATCTATAATAGACCTCTGTAATCAGGTCCAGGGCCACCTGGAGTTAGGGCAGAGCTGTGCAAATGAAACAGATGCAGGTACCCTAACACCAGGATCTATAATGGACCCCTGTAATCAGGTCCAAGGCCTCCTGGAGTTAGGGCAGAGCTGGGAAAATGAAACAGATGCAGGTACCCTGACACCAGGATCTGTAATAGACCTCTGTAATCTGGTCCAGGGCCTCCTGGGGTTAGGGCAGAGCTGTGAAACCCCAACAGATGCAGGTACCCTAACACCAGGATCTATAATAGACCTCTGAAATCAGGTCCAGGGCTTCCTGGAGTTAGGGCAGAGCTGTGCAAATGAAACAGATGCAGGTACCCTGACACCAGGATCTGTAATAGACCTCTGTAATCAGGTCCAGGGCCTCCTGGAGTTAGGACAGAGCTGGGAAAATGAAACAGATGCAGGTACCCTAACACCAGGATCTATAATAGACCTCTAATCAGGTCCAGGGTCTCCTGGGGTTAGGGCAGAGCTGTGCAAATGAAACAGATGCAGTTAACCTATCATCAGGATCTATAATAGACCTCTGTAATCAGGTCTGGGGGCCTTCTGGAGTTAGGACAGAGCTGGGAAAATGAAACAGATGCAGGTACCCTAACACCAGGATCTATAACAGACCTCTGTAATCAGGTCCAGGGTCTCCTGGGGTTAGGGCAGAGCTGTGCAAATGAAATAGATGCACTTAACCTATCATCAGGATCTATAATAGACCTCTGTAATCAGGTCTGGAGGCCTTCTGGGGATATGGCAGGTTTGCATTCAACACCATACGCATCTACATTGGCAACAGATTGGCCCACAGACTGGTATTTCCACCATGTTCTGCATGTATGATATGTGATGCTTGCTGTATATTGTGTTGCACAACTGCCATTGTGTGACCTGTCCCCATACACTTACTTCATGTGGGTAGTCTGCAGATCGGTTGTACTGCCTGGTGAGGCGCACCCATGCCCTCCTCACCCATGCAAGGTCCTGCCGCTTGGATGCTCCCAGGAACAGACGCCTCTGCCTGGTGCATATAAGCTCGCTGAGGATCCTGAGCTCCCTCCGTGTGAATGCCGGCTTCCGAGATCATGTGTCCATTTTTCCTCTCTCGAGATAGCGCGTGTACGTGCGCGACACGGCACATGCGCAACGGCTCACTGACACACATGGCGCATGCGCCGTGTCACGCAAATACACGCGCTATCTCACGTTACTACGTGCTAACTGGCGCTATTACGGTGATAGCACACGTGGTATTGTGACACCCGGAACAGTCAAAATATTGTTAGCAGAACTGTGAAAGGCGCCGCGAACAGTATGAACCGCTTTTACAGTCCCCATACACCCGATCTCGTCACCACGCCCCCATTTGTTAGTTTAATTGGTGAATAGCTGTTTACGTTATGGCGGTGAGGCTACCCGACGTTGGGCAGCGGGCGCAATCTAGGGCGCCTTAGCTTGCGGTGCCCTGTGACGCGCCTTCTATGGCCCATGCTCAGTGCCACCGTGGTGTACAGGACTAGGGTGAGTGTGTATGTTGGCTTTACTGCACACTGCAGAGATGTGTCTAACTGTTACAGCCATGCAAAGGGTGTCATAGCTAGGGCTGGCTACACAACAACTGCACGTCAATGCACATACATTCTGCTGTGCTCACTGGGATAGGGGAAACCCACAGCTAAGGCAGTTTCCAGGCCACGTTATCGTAGGCAAATGAGGTGAGGGTGTTGTTTTCATTTACACATTAAAACAATATTCCCATTAAAACATGTTTATTTATTTATTTTATTTATTTATTTAGCTGTATTTATATTCCGCTTTTCACCGGGTCAAAGCGGTCAATTGGGGGATACATTTAACACGAGGGGATATGACACACATACATTAATACTTACAGGGAACATGGGCAATGGAGGGTTAAGTGGCTTGCCCAAGACCACAAGGAGTGCCTATAGGACTAGAAATCCCAGTCCCTCCGGCCTGAGATTGCTGTCCCCAGGTGGGACTTGAACCCCCGGCCCTCCAACCTGAAGTACCTTGTCCTAACCACTAGACCACGCCATATGTGTTTCTGTTACAGGCCTACAAGGGAGTTGCCTCAGCCATTATTACTAAGGGCAGTCCACTGAGGGATTGGACCCATGACGTCTGACACTGAAGTCATCGACTTAACCATTATGCTACATCAACATGTGTTTATTCCATGAATGGCTGGCTGTGGAAGGTGTGCGGGTCATCCCACAAACCTTATGAGGTGCTGCATGGGATAGGGGAGACCCAAACATACAGGGAGCCCACTGTGGGATTGAAACCATGACGTATGCCAGTGAGGACATCCCATTAACCATAGTACTACATCACTATGGGGTTTATCAAACCAATGGCTGGCCACAGACAGGATGCAGGTCACCGGACATACTGTCTGCTGTGGTAACCAGGATAGGATAGAGACAACAGTACCCATAATGCAATTCACATGCAGAACAGCAGTCTAGATATGCTCCCCAGATGGGGTATGCACCTCTACAACACATCAGCTTGGTAGGGGGGACTGACCGTGCATGTTACTGCCACTGACTACCTACAGTGCCCGCCATTGTGCGTGTATTGTGATCACCCTGAGGGTGAGGTGGGGTGGCCAGCACCAGGTCCGCAGTACCCGAGTTGGCTGTGCTGGCTTTGCTGCAGGTCTCCATCAGTGCTAGTGTGTGAGAGGTATTTGCAGAGATGCCTTCAAATGCCCTGTTTCTGTTTGGATTTGAGAATCATGTCTGCCCCTTGTAGACCGTGATGCAACCAAACTGGTGCATAGCCAGTGTGCTTGCCATGGTCACTTGTTCTCGGAGCAGGGGTGTGTGTGGACTCACATGATGATGATGATGTACATATCAAACCAACCTCTCTGGGTCAGGGTAAGGGACATGATCTGGCTCCAACATACCCACATTCTGAACATTCCCAGAAGGGGCAGTACTGCAACATGATGACAGGCTGTGGGACCAGCAAACACCTTCCTTTGGGGAACCCGACAGTTGATGCAGGTTGGTACCTGTACAAGGGCCATTGCCATATAGGTGATAGGCATGCTCAGCTCAGCTGCCCCCCACCACAATCTGCTATTCACCAGCAGAGGCCACAGTCAGTGTGCACCTGCTGCACCCTGCAAGGTGTTGCAGCCAGACACATGTTGACTGCACAAAGTGTGCTAGCCCATACTTAGTGCATGTTCCTAGAGGAACAATGTGCACCCAGATGTGGGATATTCGCACCAACATCAAGCAGATATGTCAGTGATTGGGCCCCAGGAATGGGAACTCACATATATACTATTGAACGCACTGTATGGCACTATGTGGGAAGGTTGACATGCCATGGTCACTGCTCAATCAGAGTGAGAGTGCCCTCACAGCATGACCTGCTGTGGCCACTCTGTCCGTGCAGATGGCATTTTCCCACTACAATATCCCAGTCATTGCCCCATGCCCTATGCAGATGCATCCTGGATAAACCGCCCTGTAGGGGCCATACCCACAATACCTTGCTCATCATTATGCACATTGGAGGTGGAACAGTGGAACCAGTGCAAACATTGGGGGCTTAGTGAGGTGTGGGTGGCCACAAAACAATGGACACACATACACAGATTACCACACAGTGGTGGTTGGCAGCCCTGTCATGGGCTTTGTGCCCATGGGCTTTGTGCAGGCATTAGTAGGATAATCAATACTGTTAGGGACACGCTCCAGGGTGGTAAACACTGTCAGATATGGATGAGGGGGCACACACCACATAAATCAGTAAGGTTGCTATGATGGATCTCTGTTAGAAAGATGTGCTTAAGTTAAGATTTGTTATCTGACATTGGTCCTAGCTACCTTTTGATGTATATGGGACATGTTTCCATGTTTATGACGGCATTGCTAAGGTATGCTAGTAGTGGGGGCTGGCGCTATGTGCAGGACACAACAGCCTGCCTTTTCATTACACTTTGGATGGTGGAGCTTGTGGGTGTGGGTGTTTGTGCCCCTGTTGGGCGATGCTCTGGGGCAGATGTTCACAAATCCAGTCCTGGTGGTTCAGACAGGATTCAGGTTGTCAGGCTGTCCCTACTGAATATGCATGAGGTACATTTGCATACAATGGGGGCAGTTCCTTCATATGCATCTCATGCATATTTATTATAGACAGCCTGACAACCTGAATGGTGTTTGCCCTCCGGAACTGGGGTTGCCACCATCTGCTCTGGGGAGTGCACATTATTATTGTGTATGTGCTCTGTAGGGTAAAATAAAGGGACATGGTCTGCAGGAGCCACAGTTGGGAATTGAACCTGTGACCTTCTGCCCCTGTACACACTGACTGTGTGTACTGCACCAAACTGTTGCCACAGAGGTAGTGCCTTCCCAGGGGATACCACCCACATGGACAGGGCTTGGCCTTGGTCTGCTGTGGGCAGATAACACTGCTCCCTTCACCACCAGCACCCCTCCCACACCATGCTGACATGCCCTTCTGCCGGTGGTGCTGGTGGTGTGCAGTTCCAGGCCATCCAGTGTGCCGGTAGGCGGCTGCCTATGGTGTGGGATCTGGGGTAGGGGTGCCTACATAGACATCCACGCTTCCCCCGGCACCGCCTGCCAATGTTTTGTGCCCTTTGGTGTACCTGTTGGGTAATGTCCATTGGGGCACTGGAGGACACACACTCGTGGACATGTTCGCCCTTGGTCAGTTGCTGTCATGCTGACTTTTTATTTCTGCCTTCCTATGTGGCACCTAGGCATCTGCCTAGCTCACCCTGTGCCCCAGATGCCCCACTGCATATCCCGCCTGCAGCCCCCTGTACCCCATTTGAAGACTCACCATAGTGCCCTTCGTACTTGGGCACTATGCTGTTGCTGCAAATGTATCACTATTTTTTTATTTATTTATTTTTATTTAGCTGTATTTATATCCCGCTTTTCACCGGGTCAAAGCGGTCAATTGGGGGATACATTTAACACGAGGGGATATGAGACACATACGCTAATACTTACAGGGAACATGGGCAATGGAGGGTTAAGTGGCTTGCCCAAGACCACAAGGAGTGCCTTATAGGACTAGAAATCCCAGACCCTCCGGCCTGAGATTGCTGTCCCCAGGTGGGACTTGAACCCCCGGCCCTCCTGCCTGAAGTACCTTGTCCTAACCACTAGACCACTCCTCCCTCACTACTATGACGTTTCTTGGTTTCCCTGCCTTTGCTGTACATTGCTGACTGAACTGGTTTCTCTCTCCTGTTAATGTGCCTCCTGCGCGAGGTTTTCACTGGCGCTAATTTTCAGACCTTCATTTCACAGCGTTAGTGTGCATGGAGCCTCTCCCCGCCCACTCTCCACCCACTAACCACAATGTGCTCTTCATGACCACTTTCTGCCCATTCCCTGCCCTGACGAGCAATGAGCACTTAATGCAGGAGTTAGTGCGCGGCGACCCCTATTGCATCCGTGCACTGACATTGCTGCTCACTAAAACACACATGATCCGCTTAGCGCACTTTAGGAAAAGGGAAACTTAAAAAAGGTTTGGATAAGTTCCTGGAGGAAAGGTCCATAAACCATTATTAAAGAGGATCCGGGAAATCCACTGCTTCCCCCAAAACAAGCACTGTGTGTCTTTTTGGGAAACTGCTAGGTAATTGTGACCTGGATGGGCCACTGTTGGAAACAGGATACTGGGCTTGATGAACCTTGGTCTGACCCAATATAGCATTTCTTATGTTCTTAACTATTTCTTTCCACCAATATCAACGCAATGAAAAGTAATCATTTCTCTCTTATGTAACTTCACCCATGGTTATCAAGGTCATCTAACAATCTTGGTGTCATTCAAAAATGAATTCAGCATTCCAAGTAGTTTGAAGAGATGCATTGATGGCAATGGAAAGCTCTTTGGAAAATGTTAAGAATTTCAGGGATAAGCACTTTTGGGTTGCTCACAAAAAGTAACATGTCATTTGCCAAAACACAGAGTTTCATGTTATCAGTCAGTAAAGCTAGACTTTGGAAAATAGATAATTTCTGAAGTTTAATAGCTAGTGTTTCTAAATATAAGATGAATAACCTCATTCCCTTGAAGAGTGAGGAAGACCCCCATGGCTACTTATATATTTAGTGATCTCCAGGGCCAAGGGGATTTCTTTAATGCCATAAGACACTGCAAGAAAAAACCTTCAATTTCAAATCTGGGCAAAAGTCAGAACAGGTAGGTCCAAGCCTTCTCTCTGTGTAGACTAAATAACATTTCCTCGCCCATATTCTGTTGCTCTGTTCTATAGTTACGGGACGTTAGCCAGTTTGGAAATGGCATTCATGAAGCAAATATTTTAAAGTCAGAATTTATCAGCGATATTGATCAAAAGGATTCTGGTAATTCAATATCTTGTCTTTTTTTGGAATAACCGAGATTTAAGCTTGATTCCTCTCTGAAGAAAAGCCTCCCATGAGGGAAGCCTCCTTATATAAGGATTTCAAGATGGGAAGCAACAGGTGGTCAAGAAATGATTTAGAAAACTCATTTTCTTCTGAGTCGGAGATCTTTGCACATTTCTGTCTAGATGTTTCTTTAATCGCTTGCTTAAATGCTCTCCCCTCGCCCCGTGGACATTCTGCTAATATCCTTATGGGCTCTACATCACTCATGCAAAGACTCGAGGGATAAAAGAAAAAGCAGTGGGGAGAGGAATTTCTGCAGGCACCGACACATTGACTAAACTTGAGCCTTTCAGGATAGTATCCAGAGTGGAGACTGCCTGCACACTAATGCCTGGAAGGCCCCGTGCTGCCCGTCACTCTGCTTCCACACTGCCACACCTGCTTCAGCATTTGGCAATCCTCCGGAGTAAGACGCTTGGCTTCCTGCCGCAGTTCCACCCAGAAGAAAAGCGATGTGGTCGCCACAGGGACATTTTGGGGGCTATTGTCTAATTATAGAGCCACTCCTGGGAGGCTGGGCCCCCACTGTGTAGGAGCTCGGGGCAGTTGCCCCTTTTGCCTATTGGTAAAAGCGGCCCTGGTTACGATGTAACCATTCCAGGCTTCCCATTCGCAGGGTGCATCAGGAAGTTTCATTAGGGGGTTGAATGTAAAAACATTTCCAAGGTACCTTGGCATCCTGGCTCTATCTCAGAAAGTCATGTCTCATCTAGCCACCCACTGGGCTCATGAATTCTGAGGTCATACCTGTAATCGCATAAACCCTTTTGAATATTGGGCCCTTTATGACTTCTCTCTTCCCTTGTTTACTCTGCCTCATCATCTTAAAGAAGACTCTCTTACTATTTCTCTAATGGAACCCAGGCCTGGCCTATCATTAGAGACCCTTTCTTATAAGTCATGTCATCTTTTTAAATTTCTTTATCTTCATTGGCTCTTTCATAATCCATAGTCCTTGACTCTCTTCTGAAAGTGTTACATAACAGTGTGCCATCCTTTTGAGATGCTTGTTGAGTTGTACAAGTTTGACCCATGCATCCACATTTGAGTTTGTTTCTGTATCAGAACAATATGGAGGATTTTGCAGAACTTCCTGAAGGTGGTCACCATAGTAACAGATTACATTATCCCATGGAAGAAAGGCCTGGTTGTACCTTAGAAAGGTACAGAAACAGAAACAGATGAAACTCTCCACTGAGATTAAGAGAGAACTACAAGAAAATGGTGTATAGGAACACAGTAATACTAAAGACATGCAAAAAAAATATGTATGAAAAAATATTTAATTGGCCCAGTATTCAAAGCAAGTTATGTGAAGAGTGTGGCAAGAGAGAGACGGCCTGAAATAGGGGCCTACCTGCCCTTCGTACATAGGCAACCTTTTATAAACATACCCTCCACAGAGACAGTATCTGAACAGCCCAATATTATCCATATATGAAAAGGCAGGAAGGAGGGGGGAGCGAGGGCGGGCTAAGAATAATCTATTTAGCAGTAATATGCAGCTGCTAAATGGATAGAGGCCAATATTGGCAGGGCTTATCTGGTCAGCAGCTCCTCCTAATCAGCTAAACCTTGTTGATGGTGATGTTCAGTGGCACAATCTGGATACTACCATTAATATCAACACAAACTGTCGCCATCTGAACGGTGCCAGAGCAGTCCAGGGTAGAGCTGGGGCAGAGAGGGAAATTTAGACAGTGGTGATGTCCAGCAGCGCTCTCTGGATACTTATCCGCGTAACTCAGGACATGAAAAACACCGATGCCTGAAAGGGTGGCCTATTGCTGCAGAATCTAACCAGGCAGCAGCTGAATATCGTTGGTGGCTGGATATAGTCCTGGCATTGACTATGCGTTTTTAGTTTAGCGGCAACAGCCTGCCGCTTTAACAGTGCTGCTGCTGAATGTCAGACCCATAGATTTATAGTTTGTTCTAAATCTGCATTCATGCTGCTAAACTGGAAACATTCTCCCAGACCAGAAGAAAACATAACGGCCATGCCTCTTCTAAAAAATCTCTCTCCTGCTTCAGCACGAAAAATACCTGACAGTCCAAAATATAAGTCTGTAGCAGAGCCTCTAGTTCCTTCTTTAGAGGACAGGTGCTTGGGGAAGACAATGTCCTTATCTTCTGGGCTTATGTGGGCTGGGGGGAATGAAGGCTCACTCCTACATTCCTCAGGTGCTTTGGGAGTAAGTTCATAAAGGCGTTTTGCACATATATGCCAGTTTATGTGCATAACGCGCCTCTTATAACATTACCTCATGTGTAGAAATATGCACGATGACAAGAACAGCCGAACTTGTATGTGGCTCTGGTGTAAACATGTTTGGGGCAGAGTGCTGGCTGAGTTATTTATGTATGTACTTTATAAGAACATACGATTTGCCATACTGGGACACACCAAAGGCCCATTAAGCCCAGTATCCTGTTTCCAGCAGTGGCCAATCCAGGTCACAAGTACCTGTCAGGTTCCCAAAAGGTAGACAGATTCCATATTGCTTATGTATGTGTATGTAGGCATGTGTGTATGTATATGTATATATATATATATATATATATATATATATGTATATATATATGTATGTATGTGTGTATATGTATATATATTTTTATGTGTGTATACACATCTATATATATATATATCTGTAAATAGTTTATTCTGTTATGTTCTGTTCACATTGTTAGAATTATATTATGACGTTCCTTGTAAATTTATATTCGGTTAATTATACTAACATTGACGTTCCTTGTAAAACAACTTGCGTTGTCAAGTGTTAAGTTTTGTTCTCTGTAAACCGCAACTGATCTGTGGAAGATGCGGTATATAAATGTTTATAAAATAAATAAATAAATAAATAAATCTTGGGGTAAGCAGTGGATTTCCCCAGTCCACTCTAATAATGGTTTATGGACTTTACCTCCAGGAACTTGTCTAAACCTTTTTCAAAGCCAGCTACACTAACAGCTTTTACTACATCCTCTGGCAATGAATTTCAGATCTTAATTATGTGCTGAGTGAAAAAATATTTCTCCAATTAATCTTAAATGTATTACTTTGTAGCTTCATTATGTGCCCCCTAGTCTTTGTTCTTTTTATAAAATAATGCAATTCTGCATATTGTGCACGTGTACAAATTCTGCTGCTCTTTAGCAGGCTTATGTGTACTTGGGTTCATTATAATCATGGTTTCTAGCATTTTATGAAGGCATAAGCACCTGTATGTCTTTATAAATAGGCCTGTCACATCCAGACGATCTGCTATAACATTGCCCTGTATATCTGGAAGCTCCCTCTCTCTCTCTCTCTCTCCACCTATTCTTCCCTCACGCAACAGATGTCAGGTTCAGGCAATCCAGGTTTTGACTGTATAAAAAGTAAAGCCTTTACTTCAGATCAACTGTTAGCTTCACAGAAAAACAAAGACAGAGATAGTACGAGAACTTGAAAATCCTCATTTCTCTTTCTCTGTTGACTTGAGGCTTCTCCTGCCAGGAATCCTCCACTCCTTGAGTCCTGTCCCAACCCTAAGTGCTGCCCCAACACAGACAGGTTTTTGTAACTCTCTCCTCCCAAATCCTGTGACTTCTTCCCTACAGGCTATTTTGTCTCACATGAACAAAGATGTCTCCTTTTTTCTTGACCCTCAACTGGTTTGGTAGATGGGGCCCAATCCTCAGGGTTCAGTGAGCTCACTACCTGTGCAGAAAAGAGTTAAAAGATCATTTCCCCTCCCAAGTTAGAGGCTTTTATACCCCTTCCTGACATCATCATGGTTTTATATCTCTTCTCATGGTCATTCCGGTGAGGAAAGCAGCACACATAGACTCCCACATAATACACTGCACTGCTACCAGACCTCAAGGACAATTTCCATTAGTTCCAGCATTAATCACTGGGCACGGGACATCCAATCTCCAGAGCATTTACTGACCCTGTCACATGTTCATTTTTTCCAAGGGAATTATAAAAATGCCATTTATTAATTCTCTTCCATTAGCAAGGCCATCCTTATTTTCATCAGCTTATGATGAACTGAATTAGCAAAATCGCCAACTCCCTCAAGATTCTGCCAGTAACAAAAAAGTTCACCAAAAGTATATAGAACCCGCACTGTGTTTGAAATTCTTTTTGTTGATGCGAGCCGGAGGAGGGTCAGTATGGAAACTTGACCCACACCAGACGGCCAGCTGCTTTTTAATCAGTTAAGGTTCTCCACCCCAAAAATAAAAAAATACTACACTTATCTTTCCGTCGAGAAATCTCAATATAAAGTCCCATCCAGTTGCGTTGCTCACAAGAAGACCGCTTGTGAGCAACGATTTTTGGGGTGGAGAACCTTAACTGATTAAAAAGCAGCTGGCCGTCTGGTGTGGGTCAAGTTTCCATACTGACCCTCCTCCGGCTCGCATCAACAAAAAGAATTTCAAACACAGTGCGGGTTCTATATACTTTTGGTGAACTTTTTTGTTACTAGCTCTGCTTTAGTGTTCACTGGACGGGGTTTTTTGGTTTATCAAGATTCTGCCAGGCTTAGACTGAGTGCAAGGAGTGTGCACAGCTGAGCTTACATGGGTTACATACACATATACACGCAAGCACATACATTCCCACACACACACAGACACGTTCTCTCTCTCTCTCTCTTCCTCACTCTTTAATCCAATTCTCTATCTGCCTGTTTTCCTTCACCGTCTTCGCCTATGTGCGCTATGTTTTGTACAGGAATGTAGGCTTTGTGTAATTATAGGCCAGGAGTGCCTACACGCTAGTTATAGTGTAGTTAAAGGTGGAGGGGATTATTTCACAACTGTTCTGTCACCTTTTAGAAGCAGTGTGTTGGTGCTCATGGAGTAGTCTTAGGTGAATTATTAAACCTAGGAATAAAGGAATGGGAAACACAGGAAAGTGTGCTCAACTAATAGTCTTTCTTCCCAGTAAAATTGCAGAGCTAAAGGAAAAAAAGAGTTTCTAGAAGAGGAGCTTTCTGATTGGTGGGTCCAGCCTGCAATTGCTTTCTGATTGGCTGCCGTGTAATTCCACCTTTAGCTGGGAAAGCGTAATTACTCACCTGTAACAGGTGTTCTCCAGAGACAGCAGGAATCAGCCCTCATATATGGGGTGACGTTGGTGTCGACAGAGCCCATGCAGGAGCATCTCCCCAACTTTCAAGGAACGCCTTTAGAAGATGCACCACACATGCATGGTCCATTTCCCGCCCAAGGGTGCTAATGACATAGCTAAGATGGTAAAGAAGCAACTCCAAAGGGAGGAGGGAGGGTTGCGAGGACTGATTCATGCTGTCCCTGGAGAACACCTGCTACAGATAAGTAACTATGCTTTCTCTGGGAACAAGTGGGAAATCAGTCCTCACATATGGGACTCCCCAGCTACAGGCTACCAAGAACCTGTAACCAAAAGAAAAATGCCACGGCAACCTGCAAAGGGAAAGCCATGACCAGCAGCAGTGGAGTCCCGAGGGAGAGACTCTCACAAAATCCAAGTGTCCAGTGAAGACCAGTACTCCAGTAGCCTGAACACAAAAGGGTCAGAGGGCAGGAGCTGCCTACATTCCAAAAAATTACAGAGTATGGCCTGGCCGAAGGCGCTGCCCCGTTGGGAATCCCTCTCCAGGCAGTAGTGAGCTGTGAAGGTATGGACCAAAACCAGGTAGAGGCCCAGCAAATTTCCGTCATGGGGACGGAAAGCAGATTGGCCACAAAAGTAGCTATGACTCTGGTCCAGTGGGATCTCCACTTGCTCACAGGCAAGGGTAATGCAGTCCACCACTCAGGTGGACAGAGTTCGCTTAGTCACTGGGAGCCCCAGACGGCTGGGGTCATAGGATAAGAAAAGCTGTTGAGCTTTGCGGTGGCCTTGGGTCCAATGCAGGTAGGAGGACAGGGCTCTCTTGCAATCCAGGGTATGGAGAACGGTCTCTGCCCTGCCGGCATGAGGCCTGGGAAAGAAGGTGGGGAGCACCACCTCCTAAATGAGGTGGAATGAGGACACCACCTTCGGCAGAAACTTAGGGTATGTGCGAAGCACCACCCTGTTCTTGTAGGACCTCGTGTAAGGAGGCTCTGCCATCAGAGCCTGGTGCTTGCTAACTCTGCGAGCTGATGTGAGTGCTACCAGGAAGGTGACCTTCCAGGAGAGATACTGCAGGGGGCAAGTAGCTAAAGGCTCAAATGGAGGCTTAGTGAGTTGTGAGAGCACCACATTAAGATCCCATTCCACTGCCGGGGGCCGATGGGGGGTTTGGACAACATGAGGCCCCTTAGGAAATGAAACACAAGGGGCTGAGCCAAGAGGGGCTTCCCTTCAATGGAGTGGTGATGCATCACGATGGCGCTTAGGTGTCCTCTGACCGAGTTGGACTTTAGCCCCGCCTACAATAGGTGGAGCAGGTATTGGAGCACCACGTGCACTGAGCAGAAGAACAGGATTGTCCATTTATCTGTGCACCACAGTGAGACATGTCGCCACTTAAAAGCATACGCCCATCTCGTGGAGGCCTTCCGAGAGGCCAGTAGGATGTTTTCTATGTCCCATGGAAGGTTGAAAGGGACATAGGTTGGGGTATAGGAGAGTGCCTTGCTCTTGCAAGAGTAGTCCTGGGGCTCAGCCCAGGGGAATTGGCAGTACCATTGATAAGGAGAGGAGCAGTGGGAACCAGGTCTGTCTGGGCCTCCGAGGGGCTATCAGCACTAGCGAAGCTCTTTTGTGTTGAGCCTTGAACAGGGTCTTGGCTATCAGCTGTGTTGGAGGGAAGGCATACAGGAGGCCTTCTGGCCACGGAATGAGGAATGCATCCGGCGCTACCAGAGACGGGTGCGGTCGGCGGGAGCAGAAACGGGGCAACTGTGCATTGTCCGGGCTGGTAAACAGGTCCATCACTGGGACGCCCCAGAGCCGGAACAGTCTTGAAGCCACTGCTGGATCTAGGTGTCATTCATCTGCTCAGCTTGTCTGCCAAGATATTGTCCTGACCCGGGGGACAGACTACTCTCAGGAGCATCCTGCTGCATGTGGCATAAGAGCAGAGGGCTAGCGCCTCCTGGCAGAGGGAGTACGACCCCGTTCCCCCCTGTTTGTTCATGTAGAACATTGCGGTCTGATTGCCAGTCTGGAGCAGCACCGCATGGTGCTGTAGCTGGTGGCGGAAGGCCTTGAGGGCCGGAATATAGCCCTGATTTCCAGCAGATTGATCTGCATTTTAGATTCTCTCTGGGACCAGCAGCCTTGTGTCTGGTCCCAGAGCAATGCACTCCCCATCCCATTAGAGAGGCGTCCGTGGTGAGGACTTTCTGGGGGATGGGTGCCTGGAAGGGCATCCCAGCCTGAAGGTTACCTGGATTCTGCCATCATCTGATGGAGTCCGCTAGCTGGAGGGTCACGTGCACCCTGTCCCTGAGCCTGCCTGTGGCTTGGGCCCACTGAGAGTGGAGGTACCACTGGGCTGCTCTCATGTGTAGGCGGGCATCTGGAGTCACGTGGACCGTGGAGGCCATGTATCCCAGCAGGCAGAGAAGAAGCCAAGAGGGTAGTGCCCTGCACTGTTGCACCTCTGTGGCTAGTTCCCCAAGGCATGCTGACCTCTGAGGGAGGAAGGCTTTTGCCTGATGGGTGTCCAGCCAGCACCCCTATGAACTCTAGGCTCTGAGTGGGAGGAGGTGGGACTTGGGGTAGTTTATGACAAATCCCAGGTGCTGCAGGGCATTTATGATATATCTGGTGGCGCATTGTGCCTCTGCAGCTGCGGCCGCCTTTTTGAGCCAGTCATCCAGGTAGGGGAAGATGAAGGCCCCTTGAAGCCTGAAGTGGGCTGCCACCACCGCGGGGCACTTTGTAAAGACCCTTGGAGACGAGGCTAGTCCGAAGGGTAGTACCCTGTACTGGTAGTGTTGCTTCCTCACCACGAACCGGAGGTATTTTCTGTGGCTGGGATGAATTAGGATGTGAGTGTAAGCATCCTTTAGGCTAAGGAGCAAAGCCAGTCCAAGGGTCAGCATCTTGAACTTCTCCCTGACCAGAAACCTGTTGAGCTCTCGCAGGTCCAGGATGGACCTAAGGCCCCCAGTCCTCTTGGGGATGAGGAAGTACCTGGAGTAGAAGCCAGTGCCCCAGAGGTGTTTTGGGACTGGCTCCACTACTTTGTCCCGGAATAGTCCTGCTAGCTTGGTGAGGAGCAGGGTCTGGTGAAGGAGAGGCCTGGTGGGTTCTTCTTGGAAGAACAGAGGCAGTGTCTGATGTAGGTGGAGGAGGTAACACTCCTTGACCACCTGTAACACTCAGTCATCGGTGGTGATGTCTGTCTACCTGTGGGCAAACAGGGCTAGGCTGCCCGCTGTGGTCAGCAAAGGACCCCCTGGGGGTGTGGGGGTCACACCCAGGTAGTCAAAAGTCTCCCCTGGGCTGGGCCTGAGCCAGTGCCTGGGGCTTCAGGGCCTTCTGGGACTGTGTCCCTGGCCTTTTTGTTGCTCAGCCTGTTGAGGGCCTGAGAAGGCTTGGAAGTTCGGAGTAGTACGAAGCACCCTTTCTTCCTCGGGAAGAAGGGCTTTTTCTCCGAGGTTTTCTTTTGGGGTTGCACCGAGGTCTTTTTCGAGAGGCTGGTTCTTTTCACATACTTGATCTCTATCTCCACTGCTTTGTTCGCCATGGGTTTCCCGAACAGGTTTTCACCTGTGCAGGGGACATCGATCGGTTTGTCCTGTACCCATTGTTCCAGGTCGGATGACTGCAGCCATGCTTGGCGTCATGCCCCAATGCCTGCGGTGGCCACCCTTGCCGATGACTGAAAGCCATCATAGGCTGCTCGGGGCAGGAACTTTGAACATTCCTTTACCACCGAGGTTAGGGTCTTGAACCTCTGTGGGAGTTCTCCATCGAGGCCTGCCGAGAATCCCCTGAGCTCCCTTCAGGTACATGCCAATGCAGAGCTGGTATGAGTGGATTCGGCATGTTACATCGAGCCCTGAAAGGCCTTTCGACCAAGGGCATCAAAGGTTCAGGCCTCCCTGCCGAGTGATACCAATGAGTGTGTCTTTTGGCTCTTAAGCCAGCGTATGGCCGACTCCACGACCATTGAGTTATGGGGGAGCTGGGCATTTTGGAACCCAGAGCTCTGGTGTACCCGGTACATGGCATCAAGGCGCCTGCTGACCATTGGTACCAACGCCAGTATTTCCCACATCCAGAGGAGGAGTTTGTTGAGGATCGGGGGCACTGGGATCGAAAGGATTTCCTTTGGGGGTGCCTCGTATTGGAGTATCTCCAATTCCTCTGTTCGCTTTGGTCCTCTGTTCGCTTTCCTCCTCAGCTTTGGTCTCAAGAGCCTTATCCATATCCCTCACAAAATTGAGGAACGAAAACGTCCTTGGGTGGGGAGCAGTGTCATGTCGCCAGGGGAGATGGGTCCGAGGGACTCTTTGACCTCGGTCTCACATTTGGACTTAAAGTCAGAGTAAGAGTCTGATACCGCAGGTGCTCGCCAGGGAGAACCAGTGTCCCGGAGAATAGGACTGGATCTCGACCAGAGCCAGGGGCTCTCTCAAGGCCGATGGCACTTGAGGACTGGCTCGATGTCCGGAGAAGTCCTCAATGTCGAGGATTCTGTCGTCGGGATGGATGAACCAGACAAGCCAGACATAAACGCCTACTGCATGGTCACTGGGACAGATCTACTGCTCTCTAGGGCTGCCATTCTCGTCTCCATGTCAGTTGGCTCTGCAGCCTTTGATGCGGGCACCGAGGACTTCAAGCCTGGTGTCAGTACTGTCGAGGGGGAGTCCTCAAATAGGATGGCCTCAGAGGCATGAAGCCTGTTGGCAGGAGCTGACGACTCCTTGTGGAGCAACTTGGAGGGCTGCTCCTGCCCCGACTCCTTGGACTCACACCTGGGGTAGCGGGACCTGGGGTGGGATTTTACCTGTTTCCCTGATCCATCCTCCGAGGATCTCTTCTTCTTATGCTCCATCTCCGGGGACTTCCACTCAGAGAAATTGTACCGTGGGACTCTGAGGAAGTTCTGGCTTCGTGAGGCACCAAGGTATCGGAGGGGACTCTGGAGCATGGTATTACTGGAGACTCCGGTGTGGAGTCGGACTTGAAAAACTTTTTCCTGCTGCTGATGGCGACTCTTTGGAGTCATTGTTCTGCAGAGTTCTCAGTCAGAGTCGTTGTGCTCCGAGCCAAGGCATTGGAGGCAGCAGTCGTGTGGATCGATAAGTGACATAACTTTACCACATTGGTCACACTTTTTGAAGCAAATAGATAAAGATGGATCAATTGTTATTCAGATACAGTCTGCACAGAGAAAAAATGTTTGCCGTATATTAGCTGCATGGCAGATAACACCAATACAGTTAGCTACACTACTTGAGGCGATGGTAACTACCTCAGCATTAACTATAAAGCTCGGTCCCCACCCCTTTCCACATTAGCTATTTAACACAGGAATTATCACGTGCTGTCAAGGTGCCATGTTAACTGTTAGTGTGTGGTAATTCTCATGTTAAACAGCTAATGTCGCTTATTAAAAAGACCCCTTTATCTATGACGGGTTACTCAAAATGTGCTGGGTTTCTTCTTGGGAAAGAAATCCCATAAAATCAACCACATTTTGTTTTCAATTGATGATTTCATGAAGGACTTTTATTTTAAACATCCTTCTGCCTCATGGTTGATAATGTAGCCCTGTCTTTGAAGGGTGTTTTTCCACTAGGTCAAAGCCTAGTTTATACTGCTGATGATGAAGGCCCAACCACCTTTAAGAATTTCTTTTGGTGCACAGAATGTGGCTGCCTAGGATTTATGGCCTGTCTGCTGAATTCAAGCCCGTAAACTTGGACAGATGGGCTAAGGAGACTCTTGTCCCCAGCTGTGCAGCAGATAAAATGACCTTTCAGGGGGTTTATGGCTGCCATATTAGTTATTGATCAAATAAAACACAGACTGAGCAGGAGCTGCGTTCGGACTTCATTTACACATTCTGGGAATGGTGCAGCCCCGCCCCCCAATATTATAAATTTCCTCCACACGAGAGGCCTGCAAGTCAAGCCAGCGCAGCTCATGGAACACTGCAGATGAAAGTGGGAAAAGCACAGAGATAAAAAACGATTCCCATGAGACTGACTGTGTAAGATCACAAGCAGCAACAGATCGTGTGGTGTTCCTGCATCTAGAAAGACACGACCTTTTCTTGCATACGGCCACACAGTTTTCTACTCAGCTAAGGAACTTATGCAAACGTATTTGCATTTTATTAGGAACAACTGAATTCAAAGAAAGACAAAGACTCCTTGTTGCTACCCACCCCCTATATCGGCAAGAGGCATTGATAATGAGTCTGAGCTTTCTGTAATCAAGTGCTAATGACTGAAATATTTCATTTTAAAATGCCATACAGCTGAAATATTTAGGAACATTAAGGGTGGGGATGTGTAATTAATCAAGGGCTTTGTGCCTGACTGAGGTTAGCTAGCTCCCCAGCATTTTACTGAGAAGAGGAGAGTGTCTGAAGTGAGTGAATCCCTATTTACTGTCAGCAGCTTCTAATTGCAAACTCTGCCATGTGGATCTCTTGGAGTTTGGTTGGCGAACAGAACAGTGGAAATTCTGCAAACCCAGCAGGTTTACTGAGCAGCCAAAAGATGCCCAAATCTGTGGCAAAATCTGGCTTGTTCATTGGTAAAATCCAGTGCTTTTTCCTAAAAAGAAAGGGGCTGATAGATGCAGGGCTGCCCTTCGTGAGCGCAAACTAGGGCAGAAGCCTTGAGCTCTGCAATTTTTGGGGGTGGGATTCTATGTCCCTGTGGGAGTCCCTCCCCCCCCCGATCTCTCTTTGTCTCCCTCTAGTGTTTTCCTCTTCCTTTCCTCCTAACACATGCATACACTGGTGTCTTTCTCTGTCTCCCATTCTCGCACTCCCCTCCCCTCCCTGCAGAGCTGCCTGAGAGACAGACACAGGGGAGGAGGCAGGGAGGGGGGGGGGGGTGCTGCATTGGCTCTGCTTGTACATGCCACCTCCCTCCTCCTCTTTGGCCAGTTCAACTGCCCAAACCCACTGCCTTTTCCTTTCTAAATGTCCCCCGCAGGAGCTGCTTCTCGCATGGGTGAGGCTTCCACTGTCGCGGATGCCATCATGGCTGATGTTGAAGAGCTGCTGGTACGATGTAGCAGTAGGTTGTTGATGTTATTCTCTGCTGTCGAGTCAATGCCAATTCCTGGTGACAGGAAGTACCAGAAAAAAAGTCTTGGTAAAATAAGGCTACCAGATTTTTTTGCACTCAATTCTGGGACACTTATTCAAAGTGTGGGAGAAAGGGACACCTTAGTTCCAGGTTTGAGTAACAGCACATGAAGGATCCATCCCATGACAGCAACAATATCACATCCATGCAGACAAACAACAGAGAAATAGAATCAGCGATGCATTTCCCCTGTACTGTACAAGATCTACTGATAACAGACGTTAATTCAAAATACTGATGTATTCAAATCACTAAAATTTCTTTTCAGCACCTTCTGTCCCCATTGCTGGAATCAGGGACAGAAGGCTGCCAAACAGGTGGGAGCTGGGGGCACAGCTCTAGAATCGGGGGACAATCCCTGAAAATCGGGGACATCTGGTAACCCTATGGTAAACTATATGAACTTGGTAGAAACTGTTCAGTTCTGTGGCAAAATTCCCTAATCGGTGGCACATTTTACTAAACGCAAACAACACCACTTATAAGGAAAAAGATGAAGGCTTCCCTATGTGGCAGGAAATTGTGCAGGACTGCTGTGTGAGCAGAGAGGCTGAATCTGAGCGACGCACTGCTGAAACATTCTACGGGTCCCATATTTACAGGCAGATCTGCAAAGCATATAAATGCCACGCTGTGGGACATTCAGCGGCACTAACGCAGGGCAGCACCCATCACTAACCAGGCAGCGGTGATACTGAGCGGCTGCCTGATAGTGACAAGTGGCGAAAGTAAGGTGCAGCAAAAGGGAAAAAAGGTAGAAACCATCATAAAGATTAAAATTACTCAGCATGTAGATAGTCATGACCTAATGGGAGACAGCCAACATGGCTTTAGACAAGGAAGATCTTGTCTTACTAATCTGTTATGTTTTTTTGAAGGAGTGAATAATCAGGTGGACAAAGGTGAGTCGGTTGATATTGTGTATCTGGACTTTCAGAAAGCCTTTGACAAGGTTCCACATGAGAGACGTTTGGCAAAACTAAAGAGTCATGGGATAGGAGGCAGTGTACTATTGTGGATCAGGAACTGGTTAAAAGATAGAAAGCAGAGGGTAGGGCTAAATGGCCAATTTTCCCAATGGAGAAAGGTGAATAGTGGTGTACCCCAGGGATCCGTGCTGGGTCCGTTGCTTTTTGACATATTCATAAATGACCTGGAAAAGGGAATAACGAGTGAGGTTATCAAATTTGCAGATGACACAAAGCTATCTAAAGTTGTTAAAACCCAAGAGGATTGTGGAAAATTGCAAGAGGATCTTGATAAATTGGAAGACTGGGCATCAAAATGGCAGATGAAATTTAATGTGGACAAGTGCAAAGTTATGCACCTAGGAAAGAACAACCCAAACTACGGTTACAAGATGCAAGGTTCCACATTAGGAACCACCACCCAGGAAAAAGATTTAGGCGTCATTGTGGATAACATGTTAAAACCCTCGGCCCAGTGTGCAGCGGCAGCCAAGAGAGCAAATAGAATGCTAGGTATCATAAGGAAAGGATATTATAATGCCTCTGTATCGTTCCATGGTGCGACCGCACCTTGAATATTGTGTGCAATTCTGGTCTCCGTATCTTAAAAAGGATATAGCATTATTAGAAAAGGTGCAGAGAAGAGCCACCAAAATGGTAAAGGGGATGGAAGGATTCCCCTATGAAGAAAGGCTAAAAATGTTAGGGCTCTTTAACCTGGAAAAGAGATGGCTGAGGGGAGATATGATAGAAGTCTATAAATTAATGAACGGAGTGGAACGGGTAAACGTAGATCGATTGTTTACGTCACCAGAATTTAGGAAGACTAGGGGACATGTAATGAAGCTACAGGATAAAGCACAGTTACTTACCTGTAACAGGTGATCTCTGGGAACAGCAGGAATAAGTCTTCGCATATGGGTACGTCGGTACCGACGGAGCCTGCGCGGGAACGCTTCCCAGCGTCCAATCAAAAAGCTTTTGGAAGCATCCCACCACGCCTGCGTGCTGCCATCCCGTGTTTCCCAACTGCCTCTCCTCAGCTAAGTTTTAAAGCTGAGACAAAGAGAGAGAGAGTGAAGGGAAAGATAGAGATAGAGAATACAACTCCTAGGGGAGGTGGGTGGGTTGTGAAGACTTATTCCTGCTGTTCCCAGAGATCACCTGTTACAGGTAAGTAACTGTGCTATCTCCAGGAATAAGCAGGAATGAGCCTTCACATATGGGGACTCCCAAGCTAAGATGCCTGGAGTCCCAGCATGTTATGGATTGGAACATGCTACACCTCATATGGCCAGGCATCCTCAGGATGGAGGGAAGGAGTTGAAACAGAAAGGTGCTGTAAAGACAGCTAACCTAGCATAGGACTGCAGACAAGAAGTCCTTGTGTGGATGACAATTATCATCAAATATATTGAAAATGAAATATTGCAGTATGGACCTCCCCTAACAGGATTGGAGAAAAGTAAGGAGGTTCATGAGATCTACTGGGGATCCAGTAGAGGAACCTCAAGGAGGACCTCACTGTGAAGTGGAGGTAATAAACCTGTTGGAAAAAAACAGTGGAGGTCAGAATCCTGAAAGGTGAGAGGTAACCCCAGGGATCAACTGGGGTAGTACAAAGACGGTAGGCTTTCAGCGGAAGGCTTTATGGAAAAAGCCCAAACTCTTTTGGCTGCAGAGTGACTCACTCTTAGGAGAAAAAGGAGGAAAGGCTGACCGATTTGGACAAACCGGCCTAGTCCTTGTGGGAAGAAGGGGTATGGAAAAAACCTTGTATCCCAAAAAGAAAGGACAGGTGTCTGAGGCATTAGAGCCTCAGAGTAACTGAAGATCCGCAATGCCTTTCCTAACTGGTGGTAGCTAGGAAAGATACTGGAACATGGAGAGCTTCAGGGGTACCTAACCTTTAAGGTTATGGTAGAAAAGTTGTTAACTACCACGGGAGTGGTTGTATGTGTAGCACCCCAAACATGCTGGAACAGCATGGGTATGGGTAGAGCCCAACTGTCACAATAATATAGAGACATATATATCTATATGAGCATAGACAGTCAGATAGATAAGTATGTAAATACATATCTACCTATAATAAATATCTCGACAGATGCACATATATATACATATATAGATATATACATATAGATATATTGTCACAAGGTGGACCTATTGGAGCCTGAGAAAATGGAAATCAGCAGCAGTGATCAGAGAAGAGATGACAGGATAAACAAAAAACTGTCAGATGGTTGCTACAGACAACCTAGGCACACGTGGGTAAGGGCTGAGAAGACACACCCAGATAGCAAGCAAAGGGAGTTTGCTTTGCCTGATAGGAATCAGCTGGGTAGAGGTGGAGCCCAGAAACACAGAGATATAATACGCTCCCAAATAGTTAGAGAGGGAGAGGAGGTGAACCAGCAAGTCTCACAGCAGGGGAGACAACGGTCAGCGCAGCAGAAGCTGGGAAAAGTATGGAAGTGGAATGAAAGAGAGTCTGAATTACTGGGACAGCATGCAAGCCCACACGAAGGTCTGAGTGAGTCTCAAACCCAGAGTGAAACATTTGGAAGGCAGAAGCCAGATATTGAATGCATGTGTGAAGAGCACAGGAGACGTGGGGGAGTTGCAGTACAAGGTAACAAAGCCAGAAGTTTTGATAGTGGCTGTTTTCTACCCAAGTGGGTAAAACCCTGCAGCAATAGAAAAAGCCACCCAGAAATAAGCTTTGGAAATAATCCCTTCCCTTGTGCTAGAAAACCCAGGAGAAAAGAAGCTCACTTACTTGGAAAAGCTAGAGATTCTAGTATCCACTTTAAACTCCCAGAGTTTGAGAAACCTCCGTATAGAGCAGTGCAATCCAGGGCAGCTGTGAGGAAAAGGCTAGACCCGAGCACGCTCAGAGTCTACCGTAATCACTCTAACAGCAGAGCCAGGGAAGTTCCTGAATGTCCTTATGCTTACCAGCAGGGGCTGAGTTCTCATAAGCCTCATGCAAAAGTATATGGTAGTTCCCAGGGAGGCTTTGAGAGAGAAGGACAGAACAACTTCCTGCTTGACGAGGAAAACCTACATTATCCTTTTGAAACAGCTGACCTTGAAAACGTGAGTGTTAATGAACCAGATTCTATGGAATATGAGAATACAGAGTTAGTAACAGTTCCTGAGCCCATGGAATGCTCAGTCTCGGTAATTGACCCAGAGTTTTCCTTAAGGTGAAAAGAGTTGAAGATAACCTGAGTAAGAGTCACAAAGTGTGGGCTGGAAAACGTGTCTCACAGAAAACCATGTGAATGAGCTGTGCTGTAGCAGCAAAAAGGAAAGCCTGTGAAAAACATTGAGAATGTTTAATTCTTTTCTTTTTGCATTTAAGCTGAAGTAAGCTATTTTTGTTTAACCTTTTGATTTCTGTTATATGCCCGAAGTGGGTTGTTTGCTTTGTTTTTGCCAAGGAGAAAATACCTCACGGACGGGGAATAAAAACCCTGAGTTTGGAACACAAGTGTCTTTTGTGGTTTATAGAGAAGGTACAACTACCACCCTCAGGCAGTACCAAGGCCTCACCGGTAGGGCACCTGGGGGTGCGACAATATAGATAGACGTATAAGAATATATATCTATAGTGAGATATAGAAGGGCAAAACATATACACACACAAATGACAGACATATCTATCTATCTATATATATATATATATATACATATAGATATGAATATATAGGCCTATATATAGGTGTCTGCAATTAAGCAGACAGAGATATGCCTATAGAAAGTATATTCACATAGGAGATGTGAAGAGGAAAGATTCATCTAATAACAAGAAGGTGGAACCTACTTGAGAAGATATATAGAGAATCTATTCCCCCTGGTTATGATGGAAGGAGTCAGGGGAAAAATCTCCCTGACAAGGAACAGACTAGATTGCTGCAAGAATGCTAGCCAGTGAAATAACCAGGATGGTTACGTGAAAAGCAGAGGATAATATCAGTCTGCAGGCAGCAAGTCCCGAGTCCTCCAGAACTCTAGCATGGTAAATGGACAGAAGACGCATAGGAATGAGATACCATGTTGACCTACTTGAGGGGCAAAAAGGGTATCATGCGTAAGGACAAAAAGAGCATATTCCCGGTGGGAATCCTGAGGACCAAACCAGGGAATTGAGCAACTCTTTAAACTTTCACGTAAGAGAAGGCCCATGTCCTTTGTTTTAAAAAGGAGATAGTAGGGTAGGAAGAACCCTTCCAGTCATGAGGGGCATGACTGAGGGAGCCTTTTCCAACCATTTAGGACAGCTGTTTGAGAAAATCCTAATGCTCTCTAGCAAGGGCCCATGGTGGAAAGCTTCTCTGTAGAATTGCAGAGAGCATAATGCAGGAGAATTAGGAGATAGAACTGGCTGCTGGAAAAGCCAGTACCTACGTCAACTATGCTGCCAAACACAAGGGAATTGGAGATGGCAAGAATAGAAGACAATCCGAGGAGCTTGTAGTGATAAGATTTGCCAAGAAAGCTGAATCCACTGTCTTGGAGTCACTACTAAGGCCAGAAAGAATGTAGTGGAGGACAACTCTGGATGCTTGTGGAGAAGAACCAGTGGTCCAATCACTAGGGCTCCTGCATGGGCAGCTGCTAGTAAGACAGCAGAAAGAATCTTTCTGTTTAAAAACAGAAAGAACAGACAGAACAGGAGTAAGAAAACTCTGGACCTGTCTGATAAGCTGCCCCAAAGCAAAAAAGAAGAAGGGAGTTAACTCAGAGAGGAAAACTCCACACTGGAATAGTGACAAAACTAGAGGGGCTGAAGAAGAAGCCCTCCAGTGTAGTAGTACCACTCTTACAGAGGAAATGCTTGGTAAGAGGGTAGAGAAGATAGAGCTGAATGGAGACTTACAATGTGGTAAGTCTGTAGAAAGGAAATAAATTCATGCTGGTACAGAAAACTATCGTTTGATAGTTGTTAAACCTCTTTCCCTAGCAGGAAGAAGAGGAGAAAGCTGTGACCTATAGGCATGAACATCCTAAGAGCTCGTATAACAGAGAAAAATGGATGTCTTGTGAAAAGAGATCCATGCCTAGAGTTTAGAATGAAAGCAGTGGAAGGCTTCTACTGAGAAGAAGCCAACTGCAGGTTCTAAACCCCAAGAGGCACAAAAATATATGATGATGATTAATCAGAAACCCTGCGGATGCTGGGTTTGCTGAGCCTGGTGAGAGTTTGGATTCTTCAGACCAGGGCGATGTTTCCCCTGTTTGGGAACATCTGTATGATGGGCAGAAGATGAATAAAACCTTCTCCCCCTAGGGGAAGAAAGTTTGGTAGGACATTTCCTACCTACTGGGAAAGAAGAGGGCGTAGAACAGCCCTTAGAAACAGGTAAGTCAGTGAACCACTGAGTAACCTGACGTAAAGACTCCTTATTGAAGAGATTTTCTCCAGTGCAAGGAGTATTACCCAGTCTTTGTTGTGCCCATTTGTCTAAGTCTGAAGCTTGGAGCCAGGCTCTACGTTGTGCCCCTATAGCTATAGCAGAAGTCCTGCTAACAGACTCAAATAAGTCTAGGGAAGCACGAGTAAGAAACCAAGAGATATTTTGAATATGACTAAGCAGTGAGGAATAGTCTGCACTCTTGGGTTCTGAAAGAAAAGGAGTCAAAAGATGTAATTTCTTTGTGACCTCCTCAAGAGATAGACTCATATAAAAAATATATGAGAGAATTCTTGCTGAAAGCATGGATGTCTGGAAGGTTTGACGTCCAAAGGCATCTAGTGTCTTAGACTCACGACCTGGCGGATAAGAAGAGTGCTTTTTCTTACTCTTCACCTGCCTCATTGCTGATTCCACTACAATGGAATGATGAGGAAGCTGAGTCTTTTGAAACCCTGGAGAGGGGGGCACCTGATATAGGAGATCAGTTGCTCTGGAAGGTGGGGGTACCCTTAAAGGTGCTTCCCACATTCCTAGAAGAAGATCCTGCAAGGAATGATGCAAAGGAAGCATTATGTTTTCATTTGCTTCGGTAGAAACAGAGCCTTGTGTAGGATCATATCCAGGGATAGAAATGGCAAGTGATCTTGCCATATCCCGGAGAAAACTCTGAAAAGAAGGATCTCCAAAGAGAACCTCCCTTGGACAGGTTAGATCTGAAGAACTAGCCTGGGCACCGAAGGATCTATCTGAGTATATAGGAATATAAGATCCTGCACGGTGCAGTATGGGATCCTTAACGGATGGATGTTGGTACTGGAGGTCAGGACCAGTGACAGTCAGTACCACATCGTCCATGCCAGGTATCGACTCCAAACTTGGTATAGAAGGGAGCGATCCTGTTGAAAGAAGCATGGAGGGAGCTGGCCACGATGCTACTGTGGATACCGGTACCGATACTGATACCGGTACCGCTGTCGGAACCGAACCCGACACCAACATCGGAGCAGCAAACGGTGACAGCTCAATTGGTACCGAGGTAACCGAAAGCCTTCGGCGGTCACCCTCGGTACCAAGCGTCCGGTACCGATAGGTGTCGGTACCAAGACGTGTCGGTACCCAGTCTCCAGACTAGAGATTGATTCCAGACTCGGCATCGAAGGAAGCGAGTCTATCGATGCACGTCTGGAGGGTACCGACATCGGTGGTAGTATTGGTGCCGGTACCGATACTGGAAAGTCAGTCTGGAACGTATCCACCGGTCCCGTAGGTACCGAGGACGCCAGACAACGATCCCTGGTGAGGAGTGTTTCGTCCAGCACCAGTGCCGATGCCGGGGTATCGGTACCGCTCGAAGCGGATACCACCACCGGGCATGGCTCAGGTATGTTCTGTGAGGGGTGAGCCCCAGGAACAACCTGAAACCCCACATAGGCTTTGGAGGCCGAAGACTCCTGCCGGGGTTTGAAGCCAATGGGCCCTCGAGGGCAAGGCCGGAGCCGTCTACATGCTGTGCATGAGACCTACCACTCGAGGGTTGGCTAGTCTTAACAGACTGTTTGTGGGTTACCTGAACCTGTGTAGAAGAAGGAATGGTCGGTGCCCTGAAGTTGGAAGGGAACCTCATATCGAGGGAAACTCGATGTTGAAAACCTCTTCTCACAATACTGTTGCCCAAGGGCTCCAGAGGAAAAAGGTCAGGACCCAAACAGGTTAGACACCAATTTTGGGAGTCTAAAAATAAAGTTGTACTGCCACAGTTTGAACATTTCTTGGAGAAAGTGGCTGGCGGTTCCATGAAGGACATGGAGAGGCCTAGAAGGCCTGAAAAACCGTCAGAAGAAAAAATATTCCCTTAAAAGGAAAAATTTTACAAGAAAAGAAAAAGAAACACCGGCGGTACCGGTGACGTTGGGGAAGACAGCTGCGACCACAAGAAAACTAAAGAATTAAAAGAAGAATTTTCTGTGGTGACAGGAGGACGTCCTGCCGGCTCCGCGGAAAAACGAAAACTGAGGAGAGGCAGTTGGGAAAGGCGGGAAGGCAGCACGCAGGCGTGGTGGGATGCTTCCAAAAGCTTTTTGATTGGACGCTGGGAAGCGTTCTCGCGCAGATTCCGTCGGTACCGACGTACCCATATGTGAAGACTCATTCCTGCTTGTTCCTGGAGATACTATTTAAGACTAATAAAAGAAAATATTTTTTCACTCAACATGTAATCAAACTCTGCAATTTGTTACCGGAGGATGTAGTAAAGGCTGTTAGTGTAGCTGGGTTTAAAAAAGGTTGGGACAAATTTCTGGAGGAAAGGTCCATAAACCATTATTAAGAAGGGACCCAGGATATCAATGTTTGATCCAGTACAAGCATTGCGGAACCTGTGTCCCTTGGGGAAACTGCTAGGTACATATGACCTAGATTGGCCACTGCTGGAAACAGGATACCGGGCTTGATGGACCTTGGTCTGACCCAGTATGACATATCTTATGTTCTTATGTTGACCTTACTTTTGTCACAGAAGCTAACTGGGCAGAGGCTCAATATCACCACTGCCCAGTTAGATTCCGGGTTCTGCGGACAACCCCCCCAACAGAAATAAAATCTCTGGTGGCTCAGTGGCCCCGATTTCCCCCCCCCCCCCCCACCAACTGAATTGTCCCGAAATCAAAAGACCTGGTGGCCCAGCAGCCCCAATCCCCCACTCCCCCAAAACACAAAGACCTGATGCCCATTGGCCCTGAAGCCCCCAGTATCTTAAATGCTGTTGCAGGAGCACTGCCCTCATGCTCCGGCTCCCACACCAACATCTTGCAGAATGGCGGCAGATCCTGCGATGCCATATAAGGCAAAACATGCAGAGTCAGCTGTCCCAGGATGCAACATGGGGGGGGGGGGAGTGTCTCTCTGCCATATAAGGGATTTTTTAGACATTCAAGCTGCATCCAGTCATGCGACTAGCTCTTTAATGAACTCCTAAAGGTGCCAGATGACTGACAGGGGGCTTCGGAGCAGGCTTTAAGCCTGTGCATAAAATCGAGTCCATACAACTGATCCAGAAGTGCCTGAGGCCGGGCTTTATGTACAGTAGCTTTGCGGCTTCTGGGGCTTGGTTCACTTGACCTTTAAGTCCTTACCTTGCACTGTTTGACTCAAGGACTGCAGTTCTATTCAAGAATACATCACAAAGAAATATGTAAATGAGAAAGAGAGATGAGAGGGGAGAAAAGGTAGACAAGAGTCTGAGAAGACAGAAACAGAAAAATGTTGGCAGATAAGACAATACGACCTGTCCAGTCTACTCAGCTACACCAACTACTAACTCTACAATCCTCTCCTCTCCCTCAGAGATCCTCTGTGTTTGCATCATGGTTTTTTAAATTTCAAATACAGTTCTCACTTCCGCCACCTCCGCTGGGAGGCTGCTCCACACATCCACCAACCTGTCTGTAAAGAAATAGTTCCTTAGATTACTCCAGAGTCTTTCCCTTTCCACCCTCATCCTATGCCCTCTCTTTGCAGAGCTTCCTTTCAATTGAAAGAGGCTCTCCTCCTGCACATTTAGGATAGAGACATTTAAATACCTCTATGGCATATCTCTCCTCTCTCTCTCCCTCTGCCCAGATATGTTGTAATCTTAATATGATATGAACCTCCTTAGCCACATGTTAACTTTGATCGGTTTCTGTGCTTCTAAAAGGAAAGCCTTTTTAAATCAGCTGCAAGAACTCTCCATCTTTCCTGCAAATTGCGTTTTGGATTCCGTCGGCATTTCTAGTTTGTCGAGGAAACTGTAGACAAGTCATCTTCTTCCGAATCCAAGCCCTGACAGTAATATGTCTTTAATGAGAGACAGAGGGTAGTGAATAATAAAAGCAGCCCCAGTGAACATCCAGCCCAAGGGTGAAGCTGAGATAATTGCTTTCTGCAGACTGAGGGATTGCAGGCACAGGGCTTCCCCATAGCTCTCTCAAGCTAGATAGGGTTTCCTAGCATGATCCATGTCAGAAGGCACAGTCTGAGGTTTTACCCCAATGCAAACTGTAGTCCCAGAAAAGCAGAAAAATAAACATCCATGGATGCAGAGCTGCCAAGTTACCCAGGCTGGGTTTTGAACTCACATCCCAAAGCAGTGTGGCATCTGTAGTCCCTCATTCTACCCCTCGAAAATAGTGCCGGAGAGACCAAAAAGGCTTCAGAATGGGATTGTCAAAAACTGAGGAATGGCCTAAAATCTCTCTAGGCACTGGGAGGCCAATATTCAATGGTGGCCAGCGCTGTTAAAGTGGCTGGTGGTTGCCGGTTTAACTAAGACCCGGATATTCAATGTCTTTTTAGCTGCCTAACTTTAGCTGCTTTAAGATAACCAGCGAGTGGCTGACTATCGCCACTTACCAGTTCTCTTCGGTGCCACCCCTGGAACCCCTTGACGCTAAGCAGTTAACATCATGGCATCTAGCGCCATTAGAGGGGGGTATGCAGCAGCACAAACCAACTGTGTGCTGCTAAATCCATTTATTTATTTTGACCTAATAAACTATATAACTATCTGCAAAAAAATTCAGCGTTTCTCTGTGAGCAAGACAACCACTAACCCTCTGCATTAGTGAAATATCGCACAGTGCCGGCTGGTTGGAGTTCATGGTAAGGGAGTCATTTTAGAAGCCCTGTGTGATTTCCACCTCTGAAAACACCCATTCAGATGTGGAAATCACATGGAAGTGCCCCGAGTCATTTTAGGAAAGGCCGAATATGCACATGTCTGGCACGATAAGTGGAATGGGGAGCCAATAGACATACATGTATGCGCCTGATGTTAGACCCACCCTACATGTCTGAGTTCACCATTAGGGACCTCAATGGCTATACCTGCTGCAAACTCTAAACAGGACTCCAAAAAGTGCTGATTTCTGCAAACCAGCAACAGTAGGGCGAAGAGAGAAGTGCACCCGCACTCTCCCGATATTTTTAGCTCCTTCCAAAAATCCTCCCTGTAAGTAAATCGGCATTCCACCTGGCTCCCATGCCGCTGCATGTCCTCATTTGCAAAATGGCAGGCTGCTCGGAAGTGCATGAAGGGAGGGATCTAGGGGTACGTTCTGAAATAGGGCTGCAAGCATGTCTGTGTTTCCAGAAAGGCAGACGTCCAAATCCAAACTGTGAAAGTTTCTAAATCAAGTGAACACCTGCATGCGCCTGAGCCATTACTCTACACAGCCCTGTTTTCACTTTCATGAGGTGGACGTGTGCATCTTTCAGGGTGGGGAAAGGCCGATTTTACAAGGCACTTACACGAGCCCACCTTCTCTGCTGCCCCTCCCACTGAATATCAGATGTTTTGTCTTCGTCACCCAAAGTTCCCAACACTGTACTGACATTGTGCTAGTGCCATTGGGAGCTTTCCCCGCTACCTGGATCATCTGAGGCGAAGTATCAAACCTCACCTCAGATGATCTATTTGCTCCCAACTAAATCTTTATGCATGCCCGAAGCTGGCGTGAAGATCCAGCCTTAAAAATCGTGTAAAAAAGCAGCGCTTAGTTCCAGCACAGATTTTACATTTGGCACAATTAAATATACAGAGATTTGTACTCGTTTTCAATGCCCAGTGCGCTGCATTTTAATGCAGCTGTTTTTCTGGCGCTAGCTTGCTTTTTGCATCGGAGAGCAAGCCTAGGGAGGGAAAAGCACCAGGAAAATGTCACGCTAAGGTTTTCTGCATTGGTCTATTATATTCTAAGCCCTCTGAGGACAGGAAAATAACTACTGTACCTGAACTTCAGAGAAAAGGTCTGAGCTAAATCCAATCCCCCCTCCCCCGACTTTAAAATTTGGAGCTCAAATAAACCGAATATGCGCTCAAACACACATCTCTCTATTCTTTACACTCTAAATATAATGTTTGATTTGTTCAGTGATCTTCTTTTACATAAGAACATAAGAAATGCCATATTGGGTCAGACCAAAGTCCATCAAGCCCTGTATCCTGTTTCCAACAGCAGCCAATCCAGGTCACAAGTACCTGGCAGGTACCCAAAGTCCACAGCTTCCACAATGCTCATCCTGGGGTAATCAGTGGATTTCCTGGGTCCTCTTTAATAATGGTTAATGGACCTTTCCTCCAGGAATTTGTCCAAACCTTTTTTTAACCCAGCTACATCTTCCTGTAACAAATTTAATATATCCTCCTGTAATGAATTCTAGAGTTTGATTACATGTGGGATGAAAACAAATTCTCTTATTAGTCTTAAATGGGTTACACTGTAGCTTCATAGTCTACTTTTTGATGGAGTCAACAACCTATCTACGCTTACCCACTCTACTCTTCATTAATTTATAGACCTCAAACATTTCTCCCCTCAGCCATCTCTTTTCCACATTGAAAAGCCCTAACATTTTAAGCCTTTCCTCAGGGGAATCCTTCCATCCCCTTTACCTTTTTGGTGGCTCTTCTCTGTACTAGTTTTGCTATATATCCTTTTTAAGATATGGGGACCAGAACTGTACACAATATTCAAGATGCAATCACACCTTAGAACGATACAGAAGCATTATAATATCCTTTGTTTTATTCTCCATTCCGTTCCTTACGATTCCTAGCATTCTATTTGCTTGGCTGCTGGTGCACACTGGATTGAGGGTTTCAATGTATAATCCATGATGACGCCTAAATCATTTTCCTGGGTGGTGGTTCCTAATATGGAGCACTGCAATGTGTAACTGTAGTTTGGGCTGCTCTTTTCTAGGTACATAACTTTGCACTTGTACACATTGAATTTCATCTGCCATTTTCATGCCCAGTCTTCCAATTTATCAAGGTCCTCTTGCAATTTTTCACAATCCTCTTGTGTTTTAACAACTTTGAATAATTTTGTGTCATCTGCAATTTTTTGATCACCTCACTTGTTATTTCCATTTCCAGGTCATTTATGAATATATCAAAAAGCAGCAGGCCCAACATACATCCTTGGGGTACTCCACTATTTACCTTTCTCCATTGAGAAAACTGGCCATTTAGCCCTACACTCTCCTTTCTATCTTTTAACCAATTCCTATCCCATGATTTTTTAATTTTGCCAAGTGTCTCTCATGAGGGACCTTGTCAAAGGCTTTCTGAAAATCCAGCTACACTATGGGCCCGATTCTGGGATGTGGGTTGCGGGACTGCAAGTCCCAGCGGGAAGTGCATCCGCGCAAGCCATCCAAGCCCGATTTCCCCTCTGGCTTTCCCTGTATGTCCCGAGCATAAGGACAAGGAGAGCCAGCAGGGGGTGGGAGGGGGAGGGGCGGGGTTGGGCCAGCTTGGCAGGACGCACAGGGCCAATTCAGGCCACTGCCCTGTACGTCCTGCCAGACCCGTGGGGACATGGTGCTGCTTCCACCTCAAAGGTGGAAGAGGCAGCACAAAACCGGCGATCGGGCCCGGGGATCCCACCCTGGAGCCAGATGTGTGGAGGTCCCTGCCGCCCGATCCAGGTCATGGCAGGCCAGCTGTTGGTTGGGTGATAGGGAAAAGGGTAGTTGAAGTGGCGGGAGTCAGGGGAATCTACAGGGATGATGTCCCCGCAGGTGACAAGGGCACATCGGGCTGTCCTCGAGCCTGATTCTGGTTACCACGGGAACATTTTGTTCCATAGGTCCAGAATTGGGTCAAATAGGCCCATCTTGCTTGGGGATGTCCGGACAACCCTGATGTGCCCCTACCTTAATAGGGCTCTACATCAATTGCCCCACCTTTATTTACCTGTTTATTCAGATTTTCAAAAAATATAACAGATTTGTAGGACAACATCTTCCTTACTAATTAGTCTGCAATCTCATATTTCACTTCTTTTGAGCACCCTTGGATGAATACCATCCGGTCCAGGTGATTTGCTACTCTTTAGTTTATCAAACAGTTGTAATACATCTTCCCGGTTTATCAAAATTTGTTTCAATTTTTCTGATACAACACCTTTAATACCATTTCAGGCAAGGGTAACTTCCCTACATCTTCTTCAGTAAAGATTGAAGCAAAGAATTCATTCAGTCTCTCCACTATGGCCTTGTCCTCGCTTAGCTCCCCTTTTACCCCTTTGTCATCTAATGGTCCAACTAACTCTCTCACGGTTTTTTTGCTACGAATGTATTTGAAAAAGTTATATTTATACATTTTTGCTTCCATGGTAAGCTTTTTTTAAAATTCTCTCTTTGCCTGCCTTATCAATGCCTTGCATCTAACTTGTCAGTGCTTAGGTTGTTTCCTGTTTTTTCATTTCCTGAAAGATGCTTTTTTGGCTACAACAGCCTCTCTGACCTCACCTTTAAACCATGTTGGCAGTTTTTTGGACTTCCTTCCACCTTTCTTTTTTTTTTTTTTCCCCGTTTTTATTGTAAATGAAAAGAAACATACAATATCAAAAAGGTAACAATAAGTTGGGACAATATCCCCGCTACAAACAGCAACTAGTGGAAATTGTAGTTAGACCACTTTTAGGAGAAATTAACTAACATACAAGAAATTTAATATAAATCTCTGACCAAGATTGATAGCCCCTTAACCATAGAGGAGAAAATAGAGAAGGAAACAACAAAGAAAGAAAAAAGGAAAGGAAAACCCAGAACTTAACCTTTCCCCTCCAAGAAAACTAACAATTGATCCACTTCAGAAAAAACATATCGCATCCCCTGATACACTATGTGGCATTTGCATGGAAATCTTAAATAAAATGATGCACCCAGGGCCAGGACACGTGGACAAACTTCCAAAAAGGCTTTCCGTCGTCGTTGCGTGGCCCTGGATACATCAGGAAATATCTGAACACACTGGCCACAGAATTTCTCAGGTTTCTTCTTAAAATAGGCTCGAAAATTTTTTTATCTAATTCAGAGGCAACTGTAACTAGCAAAGTCACCCTGACAGGAATTTCATCCTGCGAGGACTCTAAAAAATTAGAAATATTTAACAAAGGTAAATCTTGAGGTCCACCTTGTGCCCCTCCCTCCTTACCTCTATCCTCTATAACATTTCCTTTAGGAGAAATATAATAGATATTCAACAGAGAAATAGAATCAGAATCGGTAATTAACAATACATCCTTCAAGTATTTATAAAAAAGCATAACAGGTGCAAGATAATGTGTTTTAGGAAAATTCAAAATACGGAGATTCCTTGAACGCAAGGAATTCTCCAACAATTCATCTTGATAGTGCAAAGAAGTCACATCACGAACCAAAGTATCTACAACTGTACGCTGTGCAGCAATCCAAGCTTCAGTAGATACCAAAGTTTTTTCAATACTGGACAGCCTAGACTCCTGATTAGAGATCTTTTCAACAGTTTCTTTTGTAAAAACCGAAACCTTTTGAAGGGAGGAATCCAAGGTCAACTCTAACTTAGATAACATAGCCCACAAATCCCTCAGAGAAACATCATCCGGGGGGGTTGGTGGCTCAACAGACCCAGCAAATACTACCACAGAAGGGAGCGGTGGAGGTAATGACACAATAGGTGGTTCAATTCTCAAAAAAGAAGAAGAAAGGATAGGTTCCTCAATACCTAAATGATTAGAATCACCCACAACAGGGGAAGCGTTCTCCTGAACAGCTAGGGGAGAATTCTTCATTTGCGGCGAAGAGTTCGAAGAAGCTATACTCACAGTTGACTTTTCACTTAACGAAATGTCCAATTTATGATCTGGTACCACTCTCACAGTCAAGTGTGCATCCATAGGTCCCACAGTCTTTACAGCCTTCGGCTGAGCAACCGGCTGAAGGCGTTTCCTCCTCTTCCCCATCTGCGAGAAACTATCTCGCCGAATCTGCGCCGAAGGGGTGCCAAAGGGGCGTGGCCTGCCCCTTTGGTCACGCCCCTTCAGGCACGCACCACGGGCACGCGTCCCGCGTTGAGGGCAGAGTGTTATAGCCCCAGGAAATCCACCAGCCCCAATCAAGAGGCAGGAGTGGGAACCGATCCAATCAGAAATTGCAGGTATACTTAAACAGGAAACAAAGTAACTCCTCCCTTCCACCTTTCTTAAAGTGTGGAATACATGTGGTCTGGGCTTCCAGGATAGTATTTTAAAACAATGCCCATGCTTGATGTAAGCCTTTAACCTTTGCAGTCACCCCATTTAGTTTTTTCTTAACTAGTTTCCTTATTTATCATAGTCTCCCTTTTGAAAGTTAAAAGGTAGTACTGTGGATTTCCTTGCCTTCCTTCCTCCATTTATTAAATCAAATGTAATCATGCTATGATCACTATTGCCAAGTGGCCCTAACACCATTATCTCTTGCACCAGATCCTGTGTTCCACGAAAGACTAAGTCCAAAATAGCTTCCCCTCTTGTCGGTTCATGTACCATCTTCTCCAAGAAGCAGTCATTTCTTTCATCTAGAAACTTTATTTCCCTAGCATGTCCTGCCATGACATTGATCCAGTCGATACCAGAGTAATTGAAATCACTCATTATTATGGTATTGTAACTTTTGTTAGCTTCCCTGATTTCTTTTAGCATTTCATCATCCATCCGTTCATTTAGGCCAGGTGGACAGTAGTACACCCCCACTGCTATTGCCTTCCCCTTTTTACATGGAATTTCTATCCATAGAGATTCTACAGTGTGTTTTTTTCCTGCAAAGCTTTTATCCTGTGTGACTCAAATGCCGTCTCAAATGTTGAGGGCAACCCCTACACCAATTTAATCAAATATACCCAGGTATCATGGTATCCCATTGGTTGTCCACCTTCCACTAGGTCTCTGGGATGCCAATTATATCTAACCTTTCATTTAGTGCTATATATTCTAATCTCCCATCTTATTTTTTAGACGTCTAGCATTTTCATACAGGCATTTAAGAAATTGTTTTTTATCCATATTAACAATCTGGTAATAATTTGACAAGGGTAATATGGAATCTTTCAGCTCTGTCTGCTCTGTACTTAAAGGCATCTGGGTTACCTTTATCTTTATTGGAACCTCCCTATCAGGATGCCTCCCTCTTTTGCTAGTATCCTTCAAGGATACATCCTTCGGAACCCTATGCAGTTGGGCAACTGTCGGCTTTCCCCTATTACCTAGTTTAAAAGCTGCTCTATCTCCCTTTTAAAGGATTAATGCCAGCAGCCGGGTTCCATCCCGGTTAAGGTAGAGCCCATCCTTTCGGAAAAAACCCTCTCTTCTCCAGAATGTTGCTCAGTTCCTAACAATTCAAAATCCTCTTCCTTGCACATTGCCTTATCCACACATTGAGACTGCAGAGCTGAGCCTGCCTTTTGGGTCCTGCGTGTGGAACGGGAAGCATTTCTGAGAATGTTACCCTGGAAGTTCTACATTTCTAACCTCCTACTTAAAATTCTAAATTTGGCCTCCAGAACCTCCTTCCCACATTTTCCTATGTCATTGGTACCAACATGTACCAAAACAGCAGGCTTCTCCCCAGCACTATCTAAAACCTTTTCTAGGTGGTACGTTAAGTCTGCTATCTTTACACCAGGCAGGCATGTTACCAGGCGATCCTCACGTCCACGAGCCACCCAGACATCTACATACCTAATGATCAAATCGCCAACTACAATGGCCGTCCTTACCCTTCCTTCATGGGCACATAGCCCTGGCAAAACCATCTTGTCATGAGAGGCTTTTACAACTGGAGGACAGGTCCTAGCGACAGGATCACTTCCTGCCACACCAAGGTGATGCTCTCCTTTCAAGAGACCTAATTCAGTGCCAGAATGGTGTTGAATATGCAGTGTTAGCACCGATCAGTGGTGCTACCCAGAGAACAAACTGCATAACGTTAGGCTTGCCTTTTTATGGCCAAACGTTTTACTAACCATGCTAGCTGTTAATGTGGGAGATAGCACTTGCCTAGCTAACATGTGGCAAATGCAGATAGCGCAGCGATTTTCCACACCATCTGTACGAATGGGCAGGGCAAGGGCAGAATGTGGGCATGAGTGCCTTCAGCACAGAGCATCTGTCAGATCTGCAGACAACTCACATGCAACTAACGTCACCTCAACAAGGAGCTTCAGTGGGATTCGAACCCTGGTCTAAGTCTTCTGCTCTAACCTCTGGGCTGCTCCTCTTCTGCTTCGCTGCTTCTATAAAATGACCTTCACTGGAGGTTTCTCTTTCTGTTGCCACCACATTTTCCAGGCAAGGGACTATTTCGCAATCTTATCTTGTTCACAGATGCAGGCAACGTTTCCAGCTGAGCTCCCTGTTCTTTCCTCGATTCAATTAACAGTTCTTCCGTATTGCGGAGACTGACAACTATATCATCCTTTCCTTGTTCCTGTGAATAGAATACAATTTCAAAAAAACTGACTTTAAAATTTATAGATCGTCTTTTTAGGCTACCCCATGCAGAGCAGTGTAGAAGATCACAAAACCATCACATCGTAAACCTTAGCTACAAATTAAACACGCAATAAAATTACTCAGGGCATAATATTGCTATGTAAAACTGCTCAGCATAAAGCCGCCTGATTCTGGCGTCACACTCTCATGATATACTGGATTAAATTCACCCTCTAAAGAGTAAAATTACAGCTCGCACCAATCAAATATCAGCCTGTTTAAGCTAAATTTGGTGAATTCCTGACCTGCAATTAAAATAACCATGTCTTTGGTAATTTTCTGAATGGTAAAGACTCCTGCTGCTATTTCATCACTCAGTAACCTCTTCCGGATGATTGGGGCTCCCATCAAAAGGGCTCTGTCTCTCTAATCCCTGCTTGTAGCAACGGGAATATCAAACAGGGCTTTAATGGTTGAGAAAGAACAAGAAAAACAAATAAAGAAAATAAGGCGATACAGTATCTTTTCATTAGACTAACTTAATATATTTTTGAACCAGCTTTCAAAGGTTAAAACCTTCCTCCTCAGGTCAGGACAGAGTGAGCAGAGCTGAAAATGCCAGAATATATAAGTGAATCATAAAAGGATTCCAGTAGTCTCAGAGGAAAATGGTATTTGGGGATGGGGGGGGGGGAGGTGGGGGGAGAGGAGTCTTGAAGTGTCTTGTCATTGTAATTTCAAAAGTCTTACATTCTTGGATTGTTTTGAAATTTCCTCTTAGGATTCTCAGAGGAAGTCACTGATGCAGTGTTGTGGTCCTGAGAAGCTGGATGGACTGAATGGCTGGGCAACAGGCAGTGCCACAGGGCCCACAGCATAAGAATATAACATATGCCATACAGGGTCAGACCAAGGTCCATCAAGCCCAGTATCCTGTTTCCAACAGTGGTCATACGTACCTAGCAGTATCCCCAAGAGACACAGGTTCCACAATGCTTGTATTGGGTCAAGCATTGATATCCTGGGTCCCCTTCAATAATGGTTTATGGACCTTTCCTCCAGGAACTTGTCCAAACCTTTTTTAAACCTAGCTATGCTAACAGCTTTTACTACATCCTCCGGTAGCAAAATTCCAGAGTTTGATTACTACATCCTCCGGTAACAAATTCCAGAGTTTGATTACACGTTGAGTGAAAAAATATTTTCTCTTATTTGTCTTAAATAGTTTATCCTGTAGCTTCATTATATGTCCCCTAGTCTTTCTATATTCTGAATCTGTAAACAATTGATCTATGTTTACCCGTTCCACTCCATTCATTAATTTATAGACTTCCATCATATCTCCCCTCAGCCGTCTCTTTTCCAGGATGAAGAGTCCTGGAGGAAAGGTCCATAAACCATTATTAAGAAGGGACCCAGGATATCAATGCTTGACCCAGTACAAGCATTGTGGAACCTGTGTCTTTTGGGGAAACTGTTAGGTACGTATGACCTAGATTGGCCACTGTTAGAAACAGCATATTGGGCTTGATGTATCTTGGTCTGACCCAGTATGGCATATCTTATGTTCTTAAATTTCATCTGCCTTTTGGATGCCCAGTCTTCCAATTTATCCAGTTCCTCCTGCAGTTTTCCGCAATCCCCTTGGGTTTTAACAACTTTAAACAGTTTTGTGTCATCTGCAAATTTGATAACCTCACTAGTTATTCCCTTTTCCAGGTCATTTATGAATATGTCAAAAAACAGCGGACCCAGTACAGATCCCTGGGGTACTCCACTATTTACCTTTTTCCGCCCTCCAATAGCCTCCATCTAGCTTAATCAGCTGTGAAGTAAACAATGCCTTTTGATAGCTCAGACCACCAGAGAAGGTAAGAGTGAGCCATCCCAGAGAGTGAGAGCTACCGCCCCAGAGAATGAGCTTCGTCCAGAGAGTGAGATTTTTTCAGATGATGCATTCCTCGCCGTCTCTTTACTACTCTCAGCTCTCTCCTCAAAGTGCCTCCGCCTCTGATCCCTCCCTCCCTTTCTGCCCAAACCCTGGCTGACTATTTCCATGACAAAATCCACAAGATCACTCTCCAATTCCCCACAAAGTCAGCCACTTCCCCACCTCCCCCTCTTCACTCCAAACTTTACCCCCCCCCCCACCTCTGCTACCCTCTCTTCCTTTCCTGTGATCTCTGAAGATGAAGCTGCACACCTTCTTTCTTCCTCCAAACTCACCACCTGCTCCTCTGATCCTATCCCCACCCATTTCCTAAGCCCCATCTCCTCCACCATTGTCCCTTCCATCCCTCATATTCTCAACCTATCGCTCTCCACTGCAACAGTCCCTGCAGACTTCAAGCATGCTGTGGTCACACCTCTCCTCAAGAAACCGTCACTTGATCCCACCTGTCCTTCTAATTATCGACCCATTTCTCTCCTTCCCTTCCTTTCTAAACTACTTGAACATGCGGTTCTCCGCCGCTGCCTCGACTTCCTCTCCTCTCATGTCCTCCTGGATCCCTTACAGTCTGGCTTTCGTCCTTTATACTCTACTGAAACGGCTCTTGCCAAAGTCTCCAGTGACTTGTTCCTGGCTAAATCCAAGGGCCTTTACTCTGTCCTCATCCTTCTTGACCTCTCTGCTGCTTTTGACACTGTTGACCACAACCTTCTCCTCGATACTTTGTCCTCGCTTGGTTTTAAGGGCTCTGTACTATCCTGGTTCTCCTCCTACCTCTCCCATTGCTCTTTCAGTGTGTGTTCTGATGGCTCCTCCTCCTCTGCTAACCCCCCTCCCAGTTGGTGTACCCCAAGGATCTGTCTTGGGTCTGCTCCTTTTCTCTCTCTATACCCAGTCCTTTGGTACACTTATCTCTTCCCATGGCTTTCAGTACCATCTGTATGCTGATGACTCCCAGATCTACCTCTCTATGCCTGAAATCTCTCCAGCAATCCAGACCCGGATCTCTGCCTGCCTCTCTGAGATTGCTGCCTGGATGTCTCACCGCCACTTGAACTTGAACATGGCCAAGACTGAACTTCTTATCCTTCACCCTAAAACCTCCCCTCCTCTCCTTCCTTTCTCAGTCTCTATGGATAACTCTGTACGCCTTCCTGTTTCCTCAGCCCGCAATCTGGGGGTTGTCTTTGACTCCTCTCTCTCTTTCTCCACACATATCCATCTGATAGCTAAGACCTGCTGTTTCTTTCTCTATAACATCAGCAAAATCCGTCCTTTTCTTTCTGAACACACTACTAAAACGCTAATCCACTCCTTAATCACCTCCCGTCTTGACTACTGTAACCTACTCCTTGCTGGTCTCCCTCTGAATCATCTCTCTCCCCTTCAATCTGTCCAGCATCCTGCTGTGAGACTAATCTTCCACCAGCCTCGTCATGCCCATATTACTCCTCTTCTCAAGTCACTTCACTGGCTCCCTATCCCTTACCGCATCCAGTTCAAACTTCTCCTGCTGACCTATAAATGCATTCACTCTGCGGCTCCTCACTACCTTTCTTCTCTTATCTCTCCCTTACAACCCCCCTCGGGAACTCCGCTCTTCTGGCAAATTGCTTCTATCTGTGCCCTTCTCTTCTATTGCTAACTCCAGACTTCGCTCCTTTCACCTTGCTGCACCTTATGCCTGGAACAAACTACCTGTCTCTAAACAGCAGGCACCTTCTCTAACCCTCTTCAAGTCCAGGCTCAAAACTCACCTCTTCGCTGCTGCTTTTGGATCTTGACTCACCTGATCTCCTTTTTCTTTCCCCTTGTTTTATCCCTGCCTACACCTTCTGTGTTTATCTTGACTAGATTGTAAGCTCTGATGAGCAGGGACTGTCTCTTACATCTCTGTGCAGTGCTGTGTACAACTTGTAGCGCTATACAAATGCTCAGTAGTAGTAGTAGTAGTATTCAGAGTCAACATCTAGAAAAATTTAAATGTAGTGTTGCTTTGCCAATGAAAAATGCAGCATAAAATGAATGATATTTGCTTTTTCGTGGAACCTCTGAATGGATACGGACATAGTGGAGACAATGAGGGTCATTTTAGAAGCTCTATTCATGATTTGGATGGCTGAAAATAGGCATTCCGATAAGTAAATCTCAATGATGTCCTGGGAGCCTTTTTAGAAAGGTCAAAGATAAACCTACAAGTGCGATCACATCCAAGTTCTGCTACGAGGGGACATGGGATGAGGGTTAAGGGAGATAGATTCAGGAGTGATATGCGGAAATATTTCTTTACGGAAAGAGTAGTGGATCCGTGGAATAGTCTCCCAGTGGAGGTGGTAGAGATGAGGACAGTAACTGAATTCAAAAAAGCATGGGACCAACACAGAGGATCTCTAAAGGTAAAAAGTGGACTGTTGTAGTTGTTGTTATGGAAGGACAGACTAGATAGGCCATGTGGTCTTTTTCTGTCATCATGTTTCTATGTTTCTATGTTTAAGTCGGTCATGGGTGTGTTTGGGGGTGTGGCAGAGGCAGATTGATAAAGACAGATGTGCACACACGATTTCTGAGCAGCCTTGCATGTCTGAAATCACTATCAGGGACGACCATGGCTATACCTGCTCCAAGGCACAAATAGGATTGCTAAAGATGGTCATTTCAGCAGTGTAAGAACTATATGAAGAAGAACATAAGAAATGGCATACTGGGTCAGACCAAGGTCCATCAAGTCCAGTAGCCTGTTGTCAACAGTGGCTAATCCAGGTCACAAGTACCTGGCAGGTTCCCAAAAAAGTACACAGGTTCCACAATGCTTGTCTTGGGATAAGCAGTGGATTTCATGGGTCCTCTTTAATAATGGTTTATGGATCTATCCTCCAGGAACTTGTCCAAACTTTTTTTAAATCCAGCTACATTAACTGCTTTTACTAAATGCTCCGGTAACGAATTCCAGAGTTTAATTATTACTTTTAAATGGGTTATATTTTAGCTTCATTGCATGTCCCCTAGTCTTTCTATTTTTTGATGGTGCAAACAACCGATCTACGTTTACCCGTTCCACTCCATTCATTAATTTATAGACCTCTATCATATCCACCCTCAGCCGTCACTTTTCCAAGTTGAAAAGCCCTAACCTTTTAGCCTTTCCTCAAAGGGGTATCCTTCCATCCCCTTTACCATATTAGTGGCTCTTCTCTGTACCTTTTCTAATTCCATTATATCCTTTTTAAGATATGGCGACCAGAATTGCAAACAATATTTGAAGTGCGGTAGCACCATGGAACAATACAGGGGCATTATAATATCTTTGTTTTATTTTCCATTCCTTTCCTTATGATACCTAGCATTCTATTTCCTCTCTTGGCCGCTGCTGCACATTGGGCAGAGGGTTTCAACATATTATCCACAATGACACCTAAGTCTTTTTCCTGGGTGGTGGTTCCTAATATGGAATCTTGCATTGTGTAACTGTAGTTTGGGTTGTTCTTTCCTAGATGCATAGCTTTGCATTTATTTATTTATTTATACTTTTTTTTTCTATACCGCCACTTCCAGAGATCAGTGGCGGTTTACAGGTAACAAAAACATCAATAATAGCGTGGCAGACTATTATTATTTACAGAGAACAACTGAAGAACTTTTTTAACATATAACTCTTAACATCAAAACAGGAGGAACTAGGTACTCATATAACTGATTACAACAATATTAAAAAGGGTAACTATTTACATTAGTGATATCAAATGTATTCAAGAGTTAGTTGAGCTGGGTAGGTATTATGACTGAGTGAGAAGGGGGTGGGTGCCTTGACTAGGTAGGGTCACAGTATAATTGTTGTTCTGTGCTGTTCTGCGTGTTCTGAACATTATCAAGTTGAAGGTTGTGATAGTGCAGAGTAAATAGATGGTTTTTTAGGTGTTTTCTAAATGAATAAAGGTTTTTGAGTTCTCTAAGTTCAATTGGGAGGTTGTTCCATAGTGTAGGAGCGAAAAATGAGAAGGCAGTGTTACTTGTCTTCCGAAAGGTATCCGGGATTAAGAGCATGTTTAGGTTCATTCTTCTTCTTGATCTGTTTTCGTGTGGGATGTTGATGAGGGTAGATAGGAATGATGGTGCTAAGTTATTAAAGATTTTGAACATAGTAACTAAAGCTTTATGGATAATTCTGCATGAGATTGGTAGCCAGTGCAGAGCGTAAAGAATAGGAGATATGTGATCCGTTACTTTCGCATTATAGATGATCCTTGCTATGACATTTTGAGCTAGCTGAAGTGTGTGTAGGTTTTTCTTAGAAGTTCCTTGAACAATACCATTACAGTAATCAAGATGCAGTGTTATTAATGTCTGGGCCACCGATCTGAAGTCAGTGCTATCTATAATCGGTCTTAGTTGTTGGATTGTCCTTATTTTAAAGTATATTGTTTTATCAGTTTGTTTTACGTGTTGAGAAAGGCTGAGGGTCCTGTTCAGCGTGACTCCTAGGTATTTGACCTCTTCTTTAACTGGTAGGGTAATCTTTCCGATGTTGATTTCTGACGGTGGGGTGAAATTCATGTTTCTTGTTACAAATAGCACTTCCGTTTTTTTAAAGTTAATATTCATGTTCATTGATTTCAGCCAGAGCTCCGCTTCAGTTAGACATTGATAGATGTTATAATCAGGGTTAGACACATCGAAAAGTGAGTACAACATAATGTCGTCTGCATAGATGTGGTAATTTAACTTGAAGTGCTTAAATATTGTACAGATGGGTTGAAGGTACAGATTAAACAATAGTGCTGAGAGGGCGGAGCCTTCTGGGATGCCCTGCTCTTGTGGAAATGGCAACGATGTGTCTTGATCTATTTGGACATATTGAGTCCGGTTAGTGAAATAGGATTTAAACCAGTCTAGGTTTTTATCCTTAATGCCTATTTGAGAGAGTCTGGAGATGAGTGTGGCATGGTTTACATTGTCAAATGCCGAGGAGATATCGAGGAAAATGAGAATGAAGGCTCATTTGGTATTATCAATACCTCTGATGATGGTGTCAAATAGAGCTAATAGGAGGGTTTCTACACCATGGTGAGGGCGGAATCCATATTGGTGCTCATCTAATGGAGCTGATGAGTCTATATGGTCCTGAAATTGCAAGAAACGGAATGCTTGCAATAGGGCGGTATGATGTTGGGTCATTGCTGTCTAGTGCTTTGTTCTTTAGCAATGGTCCACATTAAATTTCATCTGTTATTTGAATGACCAATCTTCTAATTTATCAAGATCCTCTTGAAATTTTTCACAATCCTCTTGCTTCTTAACAAGTTTGAATAATTTTGTGTCATCAGCAAATCTGATAACCTCACTCGTTATTCCCATTTCCAGGTCATACATAAATATGTTAAAAAGCAGCGGACCCAGCACAGATCCCTGGGGTACACCACTATTCACCTTTCTCCATTGGGAAAATTGGCCATTTAGCCCTATCCTCTGCTTTCTCTCTTTTAACCAGAGGGAAATGCCCATTCACTCCACCAATACTTTTTACTCCTTCGAAGATACCCGTCAGTATGAGAACAAGTATTTCTCCAGCACCCTTGCTGTAACACATCTCCATCTGCAAAATGGCAGGCTGGGGATGTGCAAGGGAGAGAGATCCACGGTTGCGTTGCATGATAGGGCAGTGCTCACGTCTATGTCCTCTATTCTGTGGACACACACATGACACATTCAAGTTTCCACAATGCGGAGACTTCCTGCATGTGGCTAGCTCATAACTGTGTGCATCCTCGTTTTGTGGACATGTGTATCTTTCAGGGTGGAGAAAGGCTGAATTTACAAGACTCTCACGTGTGACCAGCTTCTCGGCTGCCCTCCCGCTGCATATTAGACGCTTAGACTCAGACGTCCCTTTTTGAGTAAAGTTTCTGGACTGAAAATTGCTCTCCACTCAGTGGCTAAAAATATGTGCAGAGGCTCCCAGCACCTGTACTTGTAGATCGAGGGGGAAAAGGGATGGCGCAGGAGGAGACACTGCGCAGGAAGGTGAGCTCAGAACTCTTCCTACTGGCTTAGCTACTTGGTTTTTCTTCTCCTAGGCTTGTCTCTCATGAAAGCAATGACCATTGCCACCAGGGCTCTAACGCTTGAGACAATGTGAGAGCGAGAAAGCTTTCAAATGAGTGTCACACACTCCTAAGGAGTGAGACTTGGCATCTCTGCACTCCACTCCACTCCACTTAAGTGTTAAATATTAAAGTGCGGGCAACAGTGAAACTGAAATTGACTTTGACTTTGGTCTAGAGTCACGTGTGAATGAAATATCCTGTAAGAATTATTTATCATGTGCATTCAAATTACTTTGCCAATATAGGTTGTGTTCATCAGCCTATAAAAATTTGTATTCTGCATACACATATTTGCTAACACTAAGGGGTCTGTTTACTAAAGGCCGGTGTTGTGCGGTCCGCGGTACCGAGCGGGTGCCGTATAAGGAGTGGGCGTTCCGTCGTGAAGAACAGAAGCTGTGATTGACAGATGCGCTAAGGTGCACGGCGCCCGTGTGGTTAGTGCCCTGTGACATTACGGCGTTTGATCTGTGCACATAGATCACACTGCTCACGGTTTTTGGGCTTCCACTATTGTGCTGCACATTGCTGACGGAAACGGTTTCTTTTCCCTGCACAGCACCTCTAACGCGAGTGTTTCACTGGCGGTAAAGTTCTTTGCAGATTCGGGCACGCTCCTGTGCGGCGAGTCTCTCCCCTCCCACATTCCGCCCACTGACCCCGTCTCTCCGCCCCTAGGGGGCCTTCCTCCGCCCTCATTTCGCCTTGGCACGCCTCTTTCGCACATTACCGCCCCGCAAACGTGCGCGTTTTCGGCGCACGTGTGCGGGGCCCGTTAATGTGACCCGCACGTGTACGGGGCGTTTAAGAGCACTTAAATGCATCATTTTAGGGCGCTCAGGTGCGCCCCGCACAGGTGCGCCGTTTAGTAAACATGCCCCTAAGGGACATGTTTACTAAAGGTTTTAACATGTGTTAATGAGTCTTGAAGGACTACCAAAAGGGACTGCTACAAGGAAATAGATCTACACCTGTGAGTATTAATCTTCTGAAATAAACTCTAAATCCTGGGGTGGGAAAGGGAATTCTTGCATTATAACTGATAGATCTGTGTATTTTATAATTCAGTGTTTTTGCTGAGTCAGTCAAGGTCTTAGTACCACCAGAGAGCTTTGTATTTAAGTCAAAGCAGAGTATAGCTTAACATAAAAAATAAATTAAGAGTAAATAGATTCTGAAATTTGTTTCTAGGGAGCTTTTCATTTCAATCAAATCAGAGTATAGCGTAGATATAGAAAGTTAAATAGAGTAAATAGTTACTGAAATAAAGTTGTTTCTAGAGAGCTTTTTATCTAAATCAAATCAGAGCATATCTTATAATAAAGGTAGAATAGTCCTGAATAGGAAGAAATAAACTTGTTTCTAGTGACCTTTACAAAGAGGCCTTCCAGTTAGGAGGCAAAGGATCTGTGAAGTTTTCTTGAATAGGTGTTAAAGGCAAGTGACAGATAAAAGGGACAATTCAAAAGTCCCCTTCTATCAAACCAAGGGTTGCATGAGTCACCCATGAAGTTGGTAAGCCTTTATCTTAGAAGCAAGCCAGCTTTTAATAGGTAACATGCCTGCCTCATGTGAAGATAGCGGACCTCACGCGCCACCTAGACAAGGTCTTAGATAGTGCAGGGGAGGAGTCTGCTGTCTTGGTACATGCCAGTACCAATGACATAGGAGAGTGTGGGAGGGAGGTTCTGGAGGCCAAATTTAGGCTTTTAGGTAAGAAGTTGAAATCCAGAATGCCCAGGGTAGCACTCTCTGAAATGCTTCCCATTCCACACGGAGGACCCAAAGGACAGGCAGAGCTCTGGAGTCTCAATGTGTGGATGAGACAATGGTACAAGGATGAGGGTTTCAGATTTGTAAGGAACTGGGCAACATTCTGGGGAAAGGAGGGGCTTCTCCAAAGGGATGGGCTCCACGTTAACTGGGATGAAACGAGGCTTCTAGCATTAACCTTTAAAAAGGAGATAGAGCACCTTTTAAACTAGATAATAGGGGAAAGCCGTCAGTCACCCAAGAGCGCATGGTTCTGAACAATGTATCCGTGAAGGATAATAGCAAAAGACTGAAGTTAGGGCATATCAACAGAGAGGTTCCAATAAAGACAAAAGTTACCCGAATGCCCTTAAGTACAGAGCAGACAGAGTTTAAAGATTCCAAATTACCCCTGCCTACTGGTAAGCAGATTAATATGAATAAAATGAAGCCTCTAAAATGCTTGCATGCAAATGCTAGAAGTCTATAAAATAAGATGGGAGAGTTAGAATATATAGCACTAAATGAGACGTTAGATATGATTGGTATCTCAGAGATATGGTGGAAGGAGGACAACCAGTGGGACACTGTGATACCTGGGTACAAATTATATTGCAATGATAGAGTAGATCAAATTGGTGGAAGGGGTGCAGTCTATGTTAAGAGAGGTCATTGAGACACACAGAATTGAAGTTTTGCAGGAAACAAAATACAGTATAGAATCTCAATGGATAGAAGTTCCATGTAAAAAGTGAAAGGCAAGGCAGTGGGGGTGTACTATCGATGCCTGGCAAGAATGAACAAAAATGTATGCTGAAATGCTCAAAGAAATCAGGGAAGCTAACAATATTTACAGCACAGCAATAAAAATGGGTGATTTCAATTACCCCGGTATCGATTGGGTCAGTGTCATGACAAGACATGCTAGGGAGATAAAGTTTCTAGATGAAATAAATGACTGCTTCTTGGAGCAGCTGGTTCATGAACCGACAAGAGGGGAAGCCATCTTGGACCCAGTCCTTAGTGGAACACAAGATCTGGTGCAAAAGATAAGGATGTTGAGGCCACTTAGCAATAGTGATCATAGCATGATTGCCTTTGATTTAATAAATGGAAGAAGGATGGCAAGGAAATCCACAGTACTATCTTTTAACTTTCAAAAGGGAGACTATGATAAAACAAGGAAATCAGTTTAGAAAAAACTGAAAGGAGCAGCTGCAAAGGTTGGAGATTTACAACAAGCATGGGTGTTGGTTTAAAAATACTATCTTGGAAGCCCAGACCAGCTGTATTCCACACTTTAACAAAAGTGGAAGGAAGTCCAAAAATCTGCCAGCATGGTTTACAGGTGAAGCCAGAGAGGCTGTTGTAGCCAAAAAAAGCATCTTTCAGGAAATTGAAAAAGGAGCCAAACGATAAAAACTGAAAACAAGGCATTGATAAGGCAGGCAAAGAGAGAATCTGAAAAAAAACTTGCTGTGGAAGCAAAAACACATAATAAATTTTTTTTCAAGTATATTCATAGCAAAAAACCTGTGAGAGTCAGTTGGACCATTGGATGACTGAGGGGTAAAAGTTGCACTAAGAGGGAACAAGGCCATAATGGAGAGACTGAATAAATTCTTTGCTTCGGTCTTCACTGAAGAAGATGTACAGAAGTTACTCATGTGTGAAATGATATTTAAAGCTGATGCAACAGAAGAATGGAAAGAATTATTGATAAACTGGGTAGATGTATTACACCAATTTGATAAACTAAAGAGTAGCAAATTACCTGGACCTGATGGTATACATCCAAGGGCGTTGAAAGAAACGAAATATGAGACTGAAGACCTACTATCATTAAAATCATCAGTAATACCTGAAAATTGGCGAATGGCCAATGTAACGCCAATTTTTAAAAAGGCTTCCAGAGGTGATCTGAGAAACTACAGACTGGTGAGCGTGATGTCAGTACTGGGTAAAATGGTAGAAACAATTATTAAAAACAACATTTCTGAATATGTAGATAGTCATGTTTTAATGGGAGACAGTCAACATGGCTTTAACCAGGGAAGGTCTTCTCTTATTAATCTGTTATATTTTTTGAAGGTGTGAATAAACAGGTAGACAAAGATGGGTCAGTTGATATAGTGTATCTGGATTTTCAGAAAGCCTTTGACAAGGTCCCTCATGAGAGACTCTTGGCAAAATTAAAAAGTTATGGGATAGGAGGCAGTGTACTATTGTGGATCAGGAACTGGTTAAAAGATAGAAAGCAGAGGGTAGAGCTAAATGGCCAGTTTTCCCAATGGAGAAAGGTGAATAGTGGAGTACCCCAGGGATCTGTGCTGGGTCCGCTGCTTTTTGACATATTCATAAATGACCTGGAAAGTGGAATAACGAGTGAGGTTATCAAATTTGCAGATGACTCAAAATTATTCAAAGTTGATAAAACCTAAGAGGATTGTGAAAAATTGCAAGAGGACCTTAATAAATTGGAAGACTGGATGTTCAAATGGCAGATGAAATTTAATGTGGACAAGTGCAAAGTGATATACCTAGGAAAGAACAATCCAAAACTATTGGCCCGGTTCTGGGACGTGGGTTGCAGGATCCAATTCCCCATACGTCATGAGCATCAGGACAGGGAGAGCCAGCGGTGGGTGGGAGGGCCAGGATCTTGGCGGAGCAGTGGTGGGTTAGCACAGCAGGATGTACAGCGCTGATTCAGGTCATGGCCCTGTACATCTTGCTGGGTCAAAGGGAACATGCTGCTTATTCCACCTCTTAGGTAGACGAAGCAGCACAAATTTGGCGATCAGGCAGCGGGGAAAAGGCGGGGCCAAAGCCATGTGAGTCAGGGGAGCCTGCAGGGAGGACCTCCCCACAGGTGGCAGGGTCACGCTGGGCCGTCCATGGGCCCGATTCTATGCACCTCAGGAACATTTTGTTCCTGCTGTCCAGAATCGGGTCCAAATGAGCCTGACTTCCTCAGGGACGTCCGGATAGCCCGAACGGCCCCCTACCTGAATCGGGCTTTCCACTTTAGGTACCACTACCCAGAAAAAAGATTTAGGCGTCTTCATGAAGAGCACATTGAAACTCTCTGCCCAGTGTGCAGCGGCCGCCAAGAGAGCAAATAGAATGCTAGGTATCATAAGCTTTGCCCCTAGATGTTGGAACATGCTACCACCCAACATCAGATCACAAAAGGACCTCTCACAATTTAGAAAAGATCTAAAAACACACCTCTTCCTACAACACTTCCCTCAGAGTATGAACTCCCTAAGGCATTCCCTCCCAACACGAACCAATGATCATGGTTAGTCAAGTATACCCCCATCTTCATTTCTCACCCCATATCAAATCCTCTTAGAGCCCCAAGCCTTAGAACTATAAACATATGATTTCTTGCTGTAAATAGTTTGAATTCTTGTTATCTATTTAACCCCAGTTATCCATGTTCATTCCCTGTTATCTGTAAACTTAACATATGTTCATGCTTAAGTACAATTTGTTAAAATGTAAACCGCGCTGACGACGAAGAGTGCGGTATATAAAAGCTGTTAAATAAATAAATGGAAAATAAAACAAAGATATTATAATGCCTCTGTATCGTTCCATGGTGCAACCGTACCTCGAATACTGTGTGCAATTCTGGTTGCGATATCTTAAAAAGGATATAGCGATATTAGAAAAGGTACAGAGCAGAGCCACCAAAATGGTAAAGGGGATGGAAGGATACCATATGAGGAGAGGTTAAAAAGGTTAGGGCTCTTCAACCTGGAAAAGAGATAGCTGAGGGGAGATAAGATAGAAGTGTATAAATTAATGAATGGAGTGGAACGGGTAAACATAGACCGATTGTTTATGCCATCAATATGTAGGAAGACCAGGGGGCATGCAATGAAGCTACAGTGTAACCCATATAAGACTAATAAGAGAAAATATTTTTTCACTCAACGCATAATCCAACTCTGGAATTTGCTACCAGAGGATGTAGTAAAAGCTGTTAGTGCAACCGGGTTTAAAAAAGGTTTGGACAAGTTCCTAGAGGAAAGGTCCATAAACCATTATGAAAGGGGACCCAGGAAATCCACTGCTTGTCCCAATACAAATATTGTGGAACCTGTGTCTTCTGGGGAAACTGCCAGGTACTTATGAACTAGATTGGCCACTGTTGGAAACAAGATACTGGACTTGATGGACCTCGATCTGACCCAGTATGGCACGTCTTATGTTCTTAACGCGCCCACAGCCCTTTGATGGGTATGAATGCAGTGTCACCTAACATGAATTAACTTCATGAACACAGGTTAACCTTTAGTAAACATACCCCTGACCATCCCACAGCATGCATGTGTACGATCTTTTCCCAAACTTAAGATTGTGAAATCAAGGGCTCAGATCAACACGTACAACAAAACCATCTGGAATCACTGCTGAAAAAGCTAAAAAGGACAAAGAGAACATTGTAAACAGGACTGTAAAAATGTTTAGTGAACTGAGCTCACTTCTGCTCTGTAAAGGACTCTAACTGCTTCCGAGACCTTATCGTAAATAACAACTGGTGACTGATATTTCATTATCTGAAAAACATGTATTATTATATTCACAATGTGACATAAGGTAGTAGTATTATTTTGGTCATGTAAAACACTGTAAATTGATGTCAACACCGGAATTTGAAATTGAAAATCTGTTATATTAGTTTGTATAACATTTGTTTATGACACTATGAATGAGTCAAGAGCTTATAAGCATATGGTAACAAAATATATACAATTTGTTTCTATACTGCAATGATGACAACTGTAAAATGTTTTCTATTCACAGTGAAATATACATTCAAGTCTAGCATGACTTAATGACTCAGTTTATTTCTACATTAGGATTTTGTCTAACTAAGCTTTAGAAATCTCACAACAGATGTCAGATGGGTGGTTAGGGGCCAATGACCCTTACTGCCTCAAAGCCCAGATCACTGTTGGTCTACCCCTGCTGAGTAGTGTTCCCTTATGGAGGTGTCACCGTGGTCTGAGGTCACATGCTCTTTTATCTGTGTGTACTGATTCTTGCTTTTAACATTTGCCCAGTCTCACCAGCACTGCACCCTTCTTCACACTTTCTGTGTTGAATAATAAATAGCACGTTAGATAGACGAAGAGCATGAGCAGAACTCTTTGCAAATTGATTGCAGCTCTCTGGATGATTGGTATCAATTGAGTTGATTCTTAAGAGAATCAGGAGTGTTATTCCTAATGGTTTTAGAAACCAGTGAGACACCGTTTTGAATTTTATTCTCTCAGCCAGAGAGGTTCACTAAAAAGGGCGTTGCTCTATCTCTCTGAGATTGTCCAAAAATGCATTAGTTTCACTATTATTAACTAGGGGTATGCAGGCCGAACATTTTCATTTTGTTCAGTTTCTTGTGTTGTTTGCAGAATTGTTTTGTTCCGTTTTAATAGCCTCACTTCCTGTTAATCGTTAATAATGCCAATATTGTACACTATTAATGATAGAAAAGAAATGATAACATTTCGGGGGTTTTCTTTCATTTTTGTTTGAAAATGATATGAAATGAAATAGGAAATATTGTTGACATTTCCTATTTCATTTCAAACGAACACACATCCCTATTATTGACTAGTTGAAGTTTGCAAACATTACTTAGACAAGCTAATAAAAACAGGTGCTACAGCAGTCCAAATGGGTTGTTCGTAGGGAGAGAACTACAGTTTTAATTTATTTATTTAATGATATCTTTGAAGCTCATCTCCTTTGTACTTGAAGTGATTTACAATTAATACAACTAAGCTTTTGTATGTAATCCGGGACTGCCTTTTCTGCCTTGAAGTTGCTTAAAACCTACAGGAGACAACATCAAGACACCTTCAGAAAGTTGGAGATTTTTGGTGCTTTGATATGTGCCTCAGATTCTGGGAAATATGGGGTTCAAAGGAGATTGGTTAACTCTAAATGAAATAGTGGAATAGTGAGTACTGAGCTCTGTGGTGTAATATACTGCATTCAGAATGAAAGCAGACAAAAAATACTTGAACCAAATGTTTTCTTTTACTCTCATGAGCAAGAAACAGCTCACAAAGAAAAAGAATAGAGATATTTACCCAAGCAAACCAAAGACAGAAATAGAATCATTAAATAACAATATCTTCCAAAATAAATAAGCAATTAAGCTAAACTGGGAGAATATGTAAATAAGAGGTTTGCACTGCTGGCTGACAACAGAAAAACAGGCAGTTTTATTAACCCAATTAACATAGTCTATTTGGTAATTGGAACCCAGTGATTTGTGAGAATGTTGCATAAGTGCTATAAGTTCTGTTTGGATCCAGATACAAGCTAAATTCAGAATGAGAAGAAACTTGAAGACCTAAATATATATACCCTAAAGGAGAGGATGGACAGGAGAGATATGATACAGTCATTTAAATACTTAAACAAACCTACCTCAAAGAAGGGGAAGCTGTAAAACTAGTGGGCATAAAATGAAGTTGCGAAGAGGTACAGTAAACTTAAAAGCAACGCCAGGAAAACCTTTTCACTGAAAGGGTGGTGAATGCCTGGAATGCCCTCCCGATGGAGGTGGCAGGGGAAAAAGACAGTGACAGAATTCATAAGGGCATGGGACGGACACAGAGGATGCCTATATAGCAAGAGGATGAAATCAAAACAAATATATTTTGGAAATCAACAAATAAAGGGGATGATCTGCATAGAGCGGTGGGTACAATCGTAAACAAAGGCGTAGAGAGTGGACCTGAATGGAGCGGCAGGTACAACCACTCTGACCACCTTACTGGGCAGACTAGATGGATCTGCCATCATCTACTATGTTCCTATGTTATATAAGCCCAGTCATATCCAGATCCTTGGTGCCTTTTCTTGCTAGGAAGATAATCTGGATGTCTTTCATTTGTTTATGGTTAAATCTTATCGTTTGGATGACAGTTCAGTTTGATCTCTGGCAGCTGCAGGGCTCAACCTTTTCCACAGGGAACCTTGAAGTTGCAGGGTTGTCAGCAAATCCAGATTCTTTTCCTTCTTACCTCTGACTCAAAGTTCTGATCCACAATGGGCTGAGATTATAGATACAAAATAAGACGGCAATGTTTAGAAAAAGGCGACAAAGTCCAGGATTTAAAATGGAGAGTGCTTGAACATGTTGCAGAAAATGTGGGAGGTGGGAATAGAATAGCGCAGTTGAATTAGAGGGAACAGTTTGGATTTTCAAGCTAAACACAGTGATTCCAAATGGCTTTAATGCGGAGCTTGAATGGTATTCCCTAATTTGACCCTTTAAGGCACCAGTAGAGTAAAGGTTGAGGTCATATAAGGATGAAATACCACCAGGGCCAACATTGAGAATGAAAGTCATGGAGAACGTGATTGCATGAAGATTTGAACTACAAAGATACAGTAAGTGATTTTTGTGTTAGCAGAAAGAAAAAGTAATTGTTTCCCTGAAGCAGAACTAAAAAACATATAGTAGTTTGAAACACAATGATTTTGAGAGTGAATTGTGTTGGATAGGAATGAATAAGACTCCTGAGCTTTGGGACAAAGGAGAAAATGATAAATATGCTTTCCTGCAACATAAGCTGTTATTTTAATACTATAAGACAGTAAGGCCCTCATTCTAGATCACGGGTTGCGGGGCTGCATGTCCCACTGGGACGTGGAGCCCCGCAATCCGCCTAAACTCTATTCCCCCACCGGTTCTCCCCATACGTCCTGTGCTTCAGGACAGGGAGAACAGGTGGGGGGCGGAGTGGGGGCAAGTCGCCTGGCAGCACGTGCAGGGCCAATTCACATCACAGTCCTGTACGTGCTGCCAGGCCTGCTGGGGCATGCTGTTATACCACCTCAGAGGTGCTAGAAGCAGCATATTTGCTGGATCGGAGCACAGCATCCACCACCGGGATGCCCTCCACCCAATCCAGGCCATAGCAGGCCAACCATTGGTCGGAGGGTGGGGATTTGGAGGGTTGGGAACATGGCAGTCTGGGGCGCCTGCGGGGAGGATGTCCCCGCAGGCAGAAGGGGCAAGCTGGGCTGACCTCGGGCCTGATTATGGCTCCTGCAGGAACATTTTGTTCCCAAGGACAAGAATCAGGTCCTAATAGCCCCGTCTTCAGTGGGGACATCTGGATGACTCCCTCTTGTAATGGGACTCTAAATAGGCCCTAAAAATATTTACTAGCTGTTATTGGGCTACTTGATTTTATACGGTCTGACAAAAATAGTTTTGTGATTAAAATATTAGGGGCCTGTTTAGTAAAGTGTGCTAAAGGTTTCCCCTTCAGTACATATTAGGTGCCAAAAATGAGCATGGGAGGTCTGATGTACCTATGCCTGTCCCCGTGGTGTTAAGGCGGAAGCAGCAGTGCACCTGCAGTTAATGAGGGCGCACTTAGCGCCCTCTACTGAGGTGACAGCAAATGTACTGTGCTAACCACAACAATGATGATTAGCGCACGTTACGCCTGCGCTGTTCGCAAAGCACAGTCAATGCCCTCTCCACTCCGACCTCATCCTGTGCTATGCTATGCATTTAGTGTGGGATTTTTATTGCAGCTAACGCTCAATAACAGTTCCCACGGCCCATACTAACCATTTACTGGGCACTAGATCCCACACTGCTGGTTAGTGCAGTTTTGGAAACATGCCCCTTAGTGTGCACTAATTTGATATAACGCTTTTTAATTGACGTTGAGCCCGATTAGACAGGGACATGTCCGGGCCATCCAGACCCAGTTCTGGACCCGGGAACAAAACATTCCCGTAGTAACCAGAATCGGGCCTGAGGACAGCCCATCGTGCCTTTGCCACCTGCGGGTACGTCCTCCCTGCAGGTGCTCCTGACTCCCATGTCCTTGGTCCCACTTTCCCCTGCCACCCAACCCAAGGTTGGCCTGCTGTGGCCTGGATCGAGCAGTGGGGACCCCCCACACCCGGCCTCGGGGGGGATCCCCGGTTTCTGCAGCTTATTCCAACTTTGAGGTAGAATAAGCAGTGCGTCACCATGCATCTGGCAGGATGTACAGGGCCGTGATCTGAATCAACCCTGTACATCCTGTCGGGCTGGCCCACCACTGCTCTGCCCTGATCCTGCCCCCTCCCGGCTCTCCCCGTCCTGCTACACAGGATGTACAGGGAGAGCCAGAGGGGGAAATTGGGCCCTTAGTGTGCCTTAATTCAGCGGGTTTTGTGCACATTAACAATTCTTAAGAAAACACCCCAAAATTGGGAAAATCTCACTGCATGTTGTTGTGTGCTGTCGACCCTGGGCGACTCTGTGGATAGTGGTGACTACCTCCTAGGTTTTCCTGGCAAGATGCAACGGGAAGTAGACTGCCAGGCCTTTCTTCTGCACAGGAAGCCTACAGTGCCTGGTACTCTCCCAGTACATACCCAGCCTTAGAGGAAGTTCCAGAATCTCAGCAATGCCGTGAGACAAAGTGGAACGATCCTTCTACTCTCAAAACACACCTACATTGTCTTTTGTGAGTTTGGATCTTCTCACTATGTTGATATCTGGAAACAAACTTCTAAATCTGGAGATACTTAGTTACTGAATAAATTGAAATGTGCTGATCTACCACTTACCACGTGACCCCGAGGACATCAGTGAACCCCTGGATGCTGGAACATATTGTAATCTGTATGGGAAGGGACGTTGTAAATTATCTCGTAGGGTGCTGTGTACACTGATGGTGCTGTGCAAATATTCTCATTGTAGGACAGGTTTTGGATATTGCTCTGTCCAACAAGGTCAGCGTTATTAGAAAAGGTACAGAGAAGAGAGCCACCAAAATGGTAAAGGGGATGAAAGGATACTCCTATGAGGAAAGGCTACAAAGGTTAGGGCTCTTCAACTTGGAAAAGAGACGGCTGAGGGGAGATATGATAGAAGTCTATAAATTAATGAGCGGAGTGGAACGGGTAAACGTAGATCAATTGTTTATGTCATCAGAATATAGAAAGACTAGGGAACATGCAATGAAGCTACAGGGTAAACTATTTAAGACTAATAAAAGAAAATATTTTTTCACTCAACGTGTAATCAAACTCTGGAATTTGTTACCGGAGGATGTAGTAAGAGCTGTTAGTGTAGCTGGGTTTAAAAAAGGTTTGGACAAGTTCCTGGAGGAAAGGTCCATAAACCATTATTAAGAAGGGACCCAGGATATCAATGCTTGACCCAGTACAAGCATTGTGGAACCTGTGTCTTTTGGGGAAACTGCTAGGTACGTATGACCTAGATTGGCCACTGTTGGAAACAGGATACTGGGCTTGATGGACCTTGGTCTGACCCAGTATGGCATATCTTATGTTCTTATGTCATATGGCCCGATATATTCATTGCAGCTATTCAGAAGTCAGGTGGTGCTGAATATATTCATAGAGCAGTGAGTGGCAGTATTCAGTCTCCTATCCCAGTGGCTGGGTGGAACGTCCTTGCAGTGAGTGGCAGTATTCAGTCTGTTATCCCAACGGCTGGGTGGAACGTCCTTGCAGTGAGAGGCAGTATTCAGTCTGCTATCCCAGCGGCTGGGTGGAATGTCCTTGCAGTGAGAGGCAGTATTCAGTCTCTTATCCCAACGGCTGGGTGGAACATCCTTGCAGTGACAGGCAGTATTCAGTCTCTTATCCCAACGGCTGGGTGGAATGTCCTTGCAGTGAGTGGCAGTATTCAGTCTGCTATCCCAACGGCTGGGTGGAACGTCCTTGCTGTGAGTGGCAGTATTCAGTCTGCTATCCCAGCAGCTGGGTGGAACGTCCTTGCAGTGAGTGGCAGTATTCAGTCTGCTATCCCAGCAGCTGGGTGGAACGTCCTTGCTGTGAGTGGCAGTATTCAGTCTGCTATCCCAGCGGCTGGGTGGAACGTCCTTGCAGTGAGTGGCAGTATTCAGTCTGCTATCCCAACGGCTGGGTGGAACGTCCTTGCAGTGAGTGGCAGTATTCAGTCTGCTATCCCAGCAGCTGGGTGGAACGTCCTTGCAGTGAGTGGCAGTATTCAGTCTGCTATCACAGCAGCTGGGTGGAACGTCCTTGCAGTGAGTGGCAGTATTCAGTCTGCTATCCCAACGGCTGGGTGGAACATCCTTGCAGTGAGTGGCAGTATTCAGTCTGCTATCCCAGCAGCTGGGTGGAACATCCTTGCTGTGAGTGGCAGTATTCAGTCTGCTATCCCAGCGGCTGGGTGGAATGTCCTTGCAGTGACTGGCAGTATTCAGTCTCTTATCCCAACGGCTGGGTGGAACGTCCTTGCTGTGAGTGGCAGTATTCAGTCTGCTATCCCAATGGCTGGGTGGAACGTCCTTGCAGTGAGTGGCAGTATTCAGTCTGCTATCCCAACGGCTGGGTGGAACGTCCTTGCAGTGAGTGGCAGTATTCAGTCTGCTATCCCAACGGCTGGGTGGAATGTCCTTGCAGTGAGTGGCAGTATTCAGTCTGCTATCTCAGCAGCTGGGTGGAACGTCCTTGCAGTGAGTGGCAGTATTCAGTCTGCTATCCTAGCAGCTGGGTGGAATGTCCTTGCAGTGAGTGTCAGTATTCAGTCTGCTATCCCAACGGCTGGGTGGAACGTCCTTGCAGTGAGTGGCAGTATTCAGTCTGCTATCCCAATGGCTGGGTGGAACGTCCTTGCAGTGAGTGGCAGTATTCAGTCTCTTATCCAAATGGCTGGGTGGAACATCCTTGCAGTGAGTGGCAGTATTCAGTCTGCTATCCCAACGGCTGGGTGGAACGTCCTTGCAGTGAGTGGCAGTATTCAGTCTGCTATCCCAATGGCTGGGTGGAACGTCCTTGCAGTGACTGGCAGTATTCAGAGACGGCTGAGGGAAGATATGATAGAGGTCTATAAATTAATGAATGGAGTGGAACGGGTAAACTTAAATCAATTGTTTATGCCATCAAAATATAGAAAGACTAGGGGGGCATGCAATGAAACTACAGGGTAACCTATTTAAGACTAATAAGAGAAAATATCAAACTCAGGAATTTTGCTACCAGAGGTTGTAGTAAAAGCTGTTAGCATAGCCAGGTTTAAAAAAGGTTTGGACAAGTTCCTGGAGGAAAGGTCCATAAACCATTATTGAAGGGGACCCAGAATATCCACTGCTTGACCCAGTGGAACTGGAAATTCAACGCTGGATTCTGGATAGGCTCTGGCACTGGGTATCTGGCTTTAGTTACAGCGGCAGCAGCCAAGCACTTGAAAGATGCTGATCGCCATTGCTGAATATCGACCCCTCTATTCCTTTACTTTGAGAAACACCGAGGAGCGAAGCAGGCAGGTAAGGTGCTAGTGGTGATGTAAGGAAGGAGGCAAATAAATCCACAAATGCAGGAAATGGATTAATTCACTCTTAAACACGGCCAGTGGGACGACGTGCTGCTGACATCCAATCTGCAATCTTTTGACTACTTTAAATCTGGAGTTCCCTGAGGCATTGTCCTTATCTCTGGGGCTGAAGGTACCATTTTCTGCTTTTCAGCCTTTTAGACGGCTTGGAAGGGATGTCATTATATGTAGCTTTGAGAATTACAGCTGACATTTTTGTAAGGAAATGTATATTATCAAGCTCCTGTTTTTTTAAACTACTATAAATCACTGTTATGAATTTTTGCAATGTAAATACAGCTGTCCAGATGTTCACCCGGCGCTTGACTGGATGCTACTCCAGCCTGCAGCACCGATGCCCGTTGGGAGCATCATGTGAGCTGCAGAAAGATGTAGAATGCAAGGCCCTCGCTCTCCACCTTTCCATACTATGCCCATGTGTCATTTTGTTTCTGAAATATTGGTCCGAGATTCTGATTTAGAGCTTCTCCGAGTATGCAGTGTTGGCTTGGGGAGATAATACGAGGGAATTCAATCTTCTGGTGGCACTTAGCTGTCAGGAAAGTGATTACTATACACTTCCCATTGCTGCCTTGCCATCTGAGCAGCACTAGGCTCATGCTACATCTGGATAGAAGCCTTCTAATCAAGGATCAGAAAGATTTGTTTTATCAGCAACAGCATACAAAGATTTCTTCAAAAAGAACTCTGAACCGGGCAAGACTGTAAATGTGCTCTATGGACGCTATAATGCACAACCTTTTATTGAATTAAAATGTTTTTAAGTTAAGAACATCTTGGAGCAGCTGCCCTTGAAATGTTTGGAAGAAAGTCTCTAATTGCACCTCAAAGGTTCCTATTTGCTAGGTTTGTGATGTCATCCAAACTAGTATGAGCCAATGAGTGTGTGATGTCATTTCTAGCGTTCTTCCAAGCATAGTGGCTCCCAGGAGTACTGGGGATACTTGTCATACAAAGGCAAATCTTCACTCATGATGCTCCCCCTGCTCCCGCTGCCACCCCTCTCCAGGACCTGCATTGGCGCAATGGCAATAAAATGGTGATGCAGCGCTTACTAAGAGCCTCCAACGCTATGTGGTGTTGGGCTGCACTTTGACCCGTCAGTCCTGCTCCCTCTGACACAAATGTACTGTTTGTACGAGGATAGAACCAGCTGATCAAAGCACAGCAGCAACAGCATGCAGCATCGGAGTCTCTGGCTGAGTGCCATATCATTGGCAGGAATGCACCTCTCTCAAAACGCCGGGGCCTACGCAGCCATCTACGCAGCCTAAAGGCAGCACCAGCACTGCATACAAGAGATGCTTAAAGATTGGGCTGGGTAATTCTTCAGTGGTGCTGGCTTCCAGAGCACATGCACTTTCAGTCAGGCTGCAAGCAGGTGCTTCTGTGGGCGTATTTAGGTTGGGTGAGGAAAGCAGCTCGTGTACGTTCTGTTTTCAAATGCCTCTTTGCCTCTGCTCACCTGCCTGCACAAATAACACATACAGGGGTACAGGACTGTTTTAGCGTGCACGCTCAACATGCTCAATTTCAAAGCGATTTCCATTAAAACTGGCTGCAATGTCCGTCTCCTAAAATTACGATTGCAGGATAATCAATGATGGTAGGAAAGATCATTCATAAGAACATATGAAATGCCATACTGGAACAGGCCAAAGTCCATAAAGTCCAACATCTTGTTTCCAATAGTGGCTAATCCAGGTCACAAGTACTTGGCAGGTTCCCAAAAAGGCACACAGATTCTACAATGCTGGTCCCACAGTAAGCAGTGGATTTCTTGGGTTCTCCCCAACAATGGTTCATGGACCTTTCCTCCAGGAACTGTTCAAACCTTTCCTAAACCCAGCTACATCTCTAACAGATTTTACTGCATCCTTAGGTAATGAATTCCAGAATTTGATTACTCGTTGAGTGATACAATATTTTCTCATATTAGTCTTAAATGTCCCCTAGTCTTTCTACTTTTTGATGGCATAAACAGCCGATCTATGCTTACCCATTCCACTCCATTCATTAAGTTATAGACCTTTATCATATCTCCCCTCAGCCATCTCTTATCAAAGTTGAAGAACTTTGACTTTTTAAGCCTTTCCTCATAGGATATGCTACCATCCTCTTTACTATTTTGGTGGATCTTTTCTGCATCTTTTCAAATTCTGCTATATCCTTTTTAAAATATGGCAATCAGAATTGCACACAAAATTCAAGGTGTGGTTGCACCATGGAACGATACAGAGTTACTATAATATCTTTGGTCTTACTTTCTCTTCCTTTCCTTATGATACCTAGCATTCTATTTGCTTTCTTGGCCACCGCTGCAAACTGGGCAGAGTGTTTCAATGTATTATTTACGATGACGCCTAAATCTTTTTCCTGGGTGGTGGTTCCTATTGTGGAATCTTACATTATGTAACCATAGTTTGGGTTGTTCTTTCCTAGGTGCATAACTTTGCACTTGTCCACATTAAATTTCATTTGCTATTTGGATATCCAGTCTTCCAATTTATCAAGGTCCTCTTGCAAATTTTTCACAATCCTCTTGTGTTTTAACAACTTTGAATAATTTTGTGTCATCTGCAAATTTGATCACCTCACTCATTATTCCCATTTGCAGATTATTTATAAATAAGTTTTAAGCAGCAGAGTCAGCACAGATTCCTGGGGTACTCCACTATTCACCTTTCTCCACTGAGAAAACTAATATGTACAAGTCCACTGCTAAGCTGTGGACATCACAACATGAACTAACCAGGATTTAATCCAAGTGGTACAGTCAGAGAGAAATCATAAGTCATCTATTCTGCCATTCTGCTAAGGATACCTCCTAGTTGGCACTCACAGAGTGTGACCACTTAACATAAGTTTTTTCCTATGTACATTGCTAACAACACAGGTTATTCAAAACTACCCCCTCCGTCGGCACATGTGAATGGTGCCAGTTACATATGGCAAAGTACACATGATATATAGATCAATTCAGTAAAAAAACAAAGTAATAAGGCTGTTCTATTGACCAATCCAAATATACAAAGGCTCATCTATTTTGCCAATTTATAAATCCATGAATAATGAATAAATCATAGTCTAAAAATGATTGAGGACCATTATAACATGGAACTCATAACTTCACTCGTAGCTATATCATTCCATTCTAATCTTAAGTCCTGCCCATTTTTTTAAAAGCTTTGCTGCATATATAAAGAAAATCTACCTACTCTCCGCTCTCGTCTTGGTCTGAATTTCAAAAGATTTCACCTTCAGTTGGCAGCCAACAACACTCTTCAGATTGCTATTTCTTTGGGTCATCCGCCCAATTTAATGGATCAAAATATTTTTAGATTAAGAAATTCTTTGAGCAAGCTTTTCATCGGAGAATTATGATTTCACTCTGTAATTCAATAGCTTCCAACTTTATTCCTACACTTTTCATTCAAATTAAAGTGTTCCAGTCAATCTCCTCGTTCAAACCCTTGGGTCATAACACTCTTAATTAAAAGATCCAAAATCATTCATGCCTATTTAAAAATGATTTAATGTCAGCCCCTTACCAAGAAATAATAACGCGTTCAATTATGAACCATTTTAAATCCCACAAAGCTTGAGCCAAGTGTAAACAATGCTGGACCTTCAGAAATTAAACAGTTTGTGTATGGAAATGACTGTGATGTTCTATCGATTGCATCCTGAAACGTCCCATGTAGATTTTATTACAGGGCAAATGATCACATCTATTCCACTGACCGGCAATCAGAAATTTTCTTCTCTCTTCAGAATTGCATACAAGCTGATTGCACACAAAATCCACATTTTCTCTATATCCTGTGTCCTGCTGCATCCTCATGATGGGACGGATTTTAGAAGGAATTCATGGATGGTTGTGTGCTAGTTACATATGCAAATCCCTATTTTAAAAGACTTCTGTGCATGATTGGGCGCTTACATGTGCACTTTAGTCGCCATTCTGTAGGAGCGCATGTAAGTGCTATTGTGCATACTTTCAGTTTGGGTGTGCAAAGGGCAGAGCTTGGGCGAATCCTAAATTTACACATGGAAATTTATTATTTATTTGTTTTATTTGATAGACCGTTGTTCAGTTGAACCAACCATCCCAACGGTTTACAAAATCCAAGAAACTCCAGCATAAAATGACAATAGGGCACACATACAAAAAACACATCAGGGTAAGGAATGAACAGAACAACAAACCCAAGACAGTGAACAATCAACCGGAGATACACGAGGAAAAGGGAAATCAAAACAGTAATAAAAAAGTCCACTCTATTCTCACCACAGCCTAAAAATAACCCTAAACGTCCCCAAATGCATTTGTATAAAGCCAATATTTTAAACCCAACTTAAATTTCTTCAACGATCCCTCCTGCCATAGTTCAGACCATAACTTAGGTGTCATAAAACCAAACATCAATTGAAGAGTTACTGTAATTCTAACTTAAAATAAGATAGGGACAGAACAGTCAACAAATTCGACTTCAAAGATCTCAGTGATCTTTCTGGGCATTCGCGAACAAGAAGGGAGAGAGAAATAAGAAGGAGAACCCGTAACTTAAGCCCTTTGAGTGAGAGAAAGATTATATTACAATCCAAGAGAAACTGGCAACCATAGCAATTCTTTCAACAATGGAGACAAATGAGCAAAGGGACTCGCCCTATATACAATTCTTGCTGCTGTGTTTAGAATCAATTGGAGTCTATGTAAATTATACGTAGGAAGACCAATAAGCAATTAATTACAATAATCCAGAGATCAAATCAGCTGAAGAGAAGCAAACGAGCTCTTAAGCCTCATGGAAACCTGTGATTGAAAAGACAATGAGGAATCCAGCAATGGCTCCAGTGACCGTATGCAGGTTTTAATTGGTAAAGAAATCCCAGACCCAACGGATAAAATGCTGGATTGGAACTGGTCCTGGCTAACCAAAGCGCCTCAGATTTGGAGGCATTCAGTACCAGTTTTTGCTGAGAGAACCAGTCAGCGAATGCCTGTAAAGCCTGAGTAAAGGTTTCTGAAACGACACATCCCAAGTGGGATGAGTAATCAGAATCTGAATATCATCTGCAAAGAGCAATGGACTATAACCAAAATGTTATAACTTAGGCGCATTTCTGAAGTATCTAGGTGAGGGCATTTACGTATGTCTGCTACAGAGCAGGTTTATTTGTTTGAAACGTTTTTCTATACCGCCCCTTCCAGAGATCAGGGGCGGTTTACATGGAACAAGTAAGCACAGGGTTACAACAATTAACTATTTACAGTGAACTATGTACATATTATTCTATATAGGTTTACCTTTATCAGTGTAAGGTTTTAGGTTACTATGCTCTACAGATAGTGTGTTTATAGTGAGGTGGGTGCAGGGTCTGAGTGGGAGGGGGGTGTTGGAGGGAGGGGGCTGGGAAAGTTAGGAGGGGGGAGTCAGTGTGTGGGGAAGAATTGAAGGCTGGTGTGTTGGTGGGGTTTTGATTGGTGTAGTAATCTGAATAGATATGTTTTTAACTCTTTGCTTTTGCAATTAGATAAGTGCATAAAGCTGTTTACTTTACTTTTTAAAATTGAGGCTATTTCACTTGATAAAATAATATCCAAATATATGGTAATCAGGACTGGCCCACCCACTAGGCAAACTAGGCGGTCGTCTAGGGCAGCAACTTCCAGAGGGCAGCAAAAACACGGCATTCAAAGCTAAATAATAGATTTTGACAATGAGGGGGGGTGTAAAGCTTGAGGTTCGCCTAAGGCACTGCCACCAGAGTTGGCCCTAGAGTTGGTTAAATGCCCGTTAACTGCATGGGGGATTATAAAATTACCCTCAATAACCCTATGATCAGACAAAGAAGAATGAGCCACTTGGTCTTCAGTATTATGCCCCTTATTATGTGCCACACATGGATATTTCTTAAAACCTCATGCAAAGCTAGTATATGCCAGAGCTTATGAATGCTCTCAGTTAATAAGCAAGGCCAAATTTGAAGAATTAAAAAAATAAGAAATGCCATACTGGGTGAGACCAAAGGTCCATCAAGCCCAGGATCCTGTTTCCAACAGAGGCCAATCCAGGCCACAAGTACCTGCCAGGTTCCCAAAGTAGGAAAACACAGAGTGCTACGGGACATGTGGCATTTGTCTTTTTAATTTGACAAGAATTTAGAAGAAGGTTTGCTCCCTCAAATAATTCCCCTGAAGAAGGCCTGTCGGCCGAAATGCATAGAGGTCAATAAAAGGGGTTTCAAAACCTGGAACATGATATCTGCCAGTCTTTGTATCCACTCTCTTTGTTCTGGTTCCCAAAGTAGCCAGTTCCATGCTACCTACCCCTAGAAATAAGCAGTAGATTTCTTCAGGTCTACTTTAACAACAGTTTATAGGCTTTTCCTCCAGGAATTTGTCCAAGCCTTTTTTAAACCCAGCTATGCTAACTGCTTTTACCACATTCTCCTGCAACAAATTCCAGAGCTTAATTATGTGTTGAGTAAAAAAATATTTTTGTACATATTTATCCAGACACAGTGTGGTACACAAAGTAAGCTCCTAAATATCTGAATGTACAACTGATAGAAGACGCTCTCTTCCAAAGAACTGTAATGCTAAAATGTTGGCTTGTTCTGTAAAATTCTGTACATTGGAACAAATCCTCCGTGCCCTCAAGAACTGACCAATTCATAATCTTATGCATAATTTTTTAGAATGGAAACTAGCAAATCAAATGTATCTATTTATTTATTTTTATTTAACAGTTCTTCTATACCGCGGTATTTTAGATCAGTGCGGTTTACATTTAACATCAACTATACAACACAGGCACTCTGAGCTGTATTTACAATAAAACAGGGAGATCAACTTGGAAGTAACTGGGGAAACTATCTACATTGTATTTACACTGGTACCTATTTTCAGGCAGGGTCTATCTACATCTTATTTACACTGGGAGTCTGAATTCTATTTCAGGGAGAACTGATTTGCTAGTACAGAAAAAAAGTTTTAAATTACCTCTGAGGGGCAAAAATTGAGCTTCGGAACTCCCAATAGCCACATGCAGAAAGCAGGAAGTGACATCAGTGGTGAACAGGAACCAGGAAGAGGAATGAAGGTTCCTATCAGCTGCAGCCATCCGTATCACAGGAGGTGACACTATGAGAGAGGTGATACCTCCCCCCTCCAAGAGAAATAGAGTAAGCACTGCCCATATAAGGGAAAAGCACATGTGTGCTGGGGCTGCAGGCTAAGCCCAAGCCCAGAAAAGCAGAGCAGCTACACTTGAAAAAGAAAGCAAAGAAGATGTGCAGACTGAATTAAGAAGCCACCCACACCTTTCTCCTGAGCAAGAGAGAGCCCTGAGAATCACTGTGCAGGAGTTACAAAAAGAAGAAGGAAAAGGGAAACCAGGAGAGCACAGAAGAAAGCTGCACTGCACAGCCCAAGAAGCAGACATCTGAGGTGAATCAGCAAGAGAGGCTGGAAACAGACTCAGGCCAGCTAAGAGCTGTGAAAGGCAGGAAGGCAGTCTGAGGGATGCAACATCCCAGAGTTGCAGAGCTAAAAAGGAATGGCAAGTGCTGAAGGTACGCAGCTGCCAGAGTGACACAGACAGCATGTGCGAAAGGGTACTAGAAGCAGCCTGTCTACTACAGAGAGAGGAAGAACCACTAGAAGCAGCCTGTCTACTACAGAGAGAGAGAGAGAGGGAGGGAGAACCACTAGAAGCAGCCTGTCTACAACAGAGAGAGAAAGAGAGAGAGGAAGAACCACTAGAAGCAGCCTGTCTACTACAGAGAGAGAGAGAGAGGGAGAACCACTAGAAGCAGCCTGTCTACTACAGAGAGAGAGAGAGAGAGAGAGAGAGGGAGAACCACTAGAAGCAGCCTGTCTACTACAGGGAGAGGGAGAACCACTAGGAGCAGCCTTTCTACTACAGAGAGAGGAAGAACCACTAGAAGCAGCCTGTCTACTACAGAGAGAGGGAGAACCACTAGAAGCAGCCTGTCTACTACAGAGAGAGAGGGAGGGAGGGAGAACCACTAGAAGCAGCCTGTCTACTACAGAGAGAGAGAGAGAGAGAGGGAGGGAGAACCACTAGAAGCAGCCTGTCTACTACAGAGAGAGAGAGAGGGAGGGAGAACCACTAGAAGCAGCCTGTCTACTACAGAGAGAGAGAGAGGGAGGGAGAACCACCAGAAGTAGCCTGTCTACTACAGAGAGAGAGAGAGAGAGGGAGAACCACTAGAAGCAGCCTGTCTACTACAGAGAGAGAGGGAGGGAGAACCACTAGGAGCAGCCTGTCTACTACAGAGAGAGAGAGAGAGAGGGAGAACCACTAGAAGCAGCCTGTCTACTAGAGTGAGAGAGAGAAGGAGAACCTCTAGAAGCAGCCTGTCTACTACAGAGAGAGAGAGAGGGAGGGAGAACCACTAGAAGCAGCCTGTCTACTACAGAGAGAGAGAGAGGGAGGGAGGGAGGGAGGGAGAACCACTAGAAGCAGCCTGTCTACTACAGAGAGAGAGAGAGAGAGGGAGGGAGAACCACTAGGAGCAGCCTGTCTACTACAGAGAGAGAGAGGGAGAACCACTAGAAGCAGCCTGTCTACTACAGAGAGAGAGAGAGAGAGCGGGAGACCCTCGAGTAGCAGCCTGTCTACTACAGAGAGAGAGAGAAGGGACCACTAGAAGCAGCCTGTCTACTACAGAGAGAGAGAGAGAGGGAGAACCACTAGAAGCAGCCTGTCTACTACAGAGAGAGAGAGAGGGAGGGAGAACCACTAGAAGCAGCCTGTCTACTACAGAGAGAGAGAGAGGGAACCACTAGAAGCAGCCTGTCTACTACAGAGAGAGAGCGAGAGAGAGAGAGAGAGAGAGAGAGGGAGAACCACTAGAAGCAGCCTGTCTACTACAGAGAGAGAGAGAAGGGACCACTAGAAGCAGCCTGTCTACTACAGAGAGAGAGAGAGGGAGAACCACTAGAAGCAGCCTGTCTACTACAGAGAGAGAGAGAGGGAGGGAGAACCACTAGAAGCAGCCTGTCTACTACAGAGAGAGAGAGAGAGGGAGAACCACTAGAAGCAGCCTGTCTACTACAGAGAGAGAGAGAGAGAGAGAGAGAACCACTAGAAGCAGCCTGTCTACTACAGAGAGAGAGAGAGAGGGAGAACCACTAGTAGCAGCCTGTCTACTACAGAGAGAGAGAGAGAGAGAGAGAGAGAGAGAGAGGGAGAACCACTAGGAGCAGCCTGTCTACTACAGAGAGAGAGAGAGAGAGGGAGAACCACTAGAAGCAGCCTGTCTACTACAGAGAGAGAGAGAGAGGGAGAACCACTAGGAGCAGCCTGTCTACTACAGAGAGAGAGAGAGAGTGAGAACCACTAGGAGCAGCCTGTCTTCTACAGAGAGAGAGAGAGGGAGAACCACTAGAAGCAGCCTGTCTACTACAGAGAGAGAGAGAGAGAGAGGGAGAACCACTAGAAGCAGCCTGTCTACTACAGAGAGAGAGAGAGAGGGAGAACCACTAGAAGCAGCCTGTCTACTACAGAGAGAGAGAGAGAGAGAGAGAGGGAGAACCACTAGGAGCAGCCTGTCTACTACAGAGAGAGAGAGAGAGAGGGAGAAACACAAGACGCAGACTGTCTACTACAGAGAGAGAGAGAGAGCGGAGAGAACCACTAGAAGCAGCCTGTCTACTACAGAGAGAGAGAGAGTGAGACCCACTAGAAGCAGCCTGTCTACTACAGATAGAGAGAGAGAGAGGGAGAACCACTAGGAACAGCCTGTCTAATACAGAGAGAGAGAGAGAGAGAGAGGGAACTACTAGAAGCAGCCTGTCTACTACAGAGAGAGAGAGAGAGAGGGAGAACCACTAGGAGCAACCTCTCAACAACACAGAGAGAGAGAGAGGGGAGAGAGGAGAACCATAGAAGCAGCAGCCTGTCTATTACAGAGAGAGAGAGAGAGAGAGAGAGAGAGAGAGAGAGCGTGAACCACTAGAAGCAGCCTGTCTACTACAGAGAGAGAAAGAGAGAGAGGGAACCACTAGAAGCAGCCTGTCTACACAGAGAGAGCAGAGAGAGAGAGAGAGGGAGAACCACTAGAAGCAGCCTGTCTACTACAGAGAGAGAGAGAGAGAGAGAGAGAGAACCACTAGAAGCAGCCTGTCTACTACAGAGAGAGAGAGAGAGGGAGAACCACTAGGAGCAGCCTGTCTACTACAGAGAGAGAGAGAGGGAGAACCACTAGGAGCAGCCTGTCTACTACAGAAAGAGAGAGAGGGAGAACCACTAGGAACAGCCTGTCTAATACAGAGAGAGAGAGAGAGAGAGAGAGGGAACCACTAGAAGCAGCCTGTCTACTACAGAGAGAGAGAGAGAGAGAGAGTGGGAGAACCACTAGGAGCAGCCTGTCTACTACAGAGAGAGAGAGAGAGAGAGAGAGAGAGAGAGAGTGAGAACCACTAGAAGCAGCCTGTCTACTACAGAGAGAGAGAGAGAGAGGGAGAAACACTAGAAGCAGCCTGTCTACTACAGAGAGAGAGAGAGAGAGAGAGAGAGAGAGAGAGAGAGAGAGAACCACTAGAAGCAGCCTGTCTACTACAGAGAGAGAGAAAGAGAGATAGGGAACCACTAGAAGCAGCCTGTCTACTACAGAGAGAGGGAGAACCACTAGACGCAGCCTGTCTACTACAGAGAGAGAGAGAGGGAGAACCACTTGAAGCAGCCTGTCTACTACAGAGAGAGACAGAGAGAGAGGGAGAACCACTAGAAGCAGCCTGTCTACTACAGAGAGAGAGAGGAAACCACTAGAAGCAGCCTGTCTACTACAGAGAGAGAGGGAGAACCACTAGAAGAAGCCTGTCTACTACAGAGAGAAAGAGAGAGAGAGAGAGAGGGAGAACCACTAGAAGCAGCCTGTCTACTACAGAGAGAGAGAGAGAGGGAGAACCAACAGGAGCAGCCTGTCTACTACAGAGAGAGAGAGAGGGAGAACCACTAGAAGCCAACTGTCTACTACAGAGAGAGAGAGAGGGAGAACCACTAGGAGCAGCCTGTCTACTACAGAGAGAGAGAGAGGGAGAACCACTAGAAGCAGCCTGTCTACTACAGAGAGAGAGAGGGAGAACCACTAGGAGCAGCCTGTCCACTACAGAAAGAGAGAGAGAGAGAGGGAGAACCACTAGGAACAGCCTGTCTAATACAGAGAGAGAGAGAGAGAGAGAGAGAGAGAGAGAGAGGGAACCACTAGAAGCAGCCTGTCTACTACAGAGAGAGAGGGAGAGAGAGAGGGAGAACCACTAGGAGCAGCCTGTCTACTACATAGAGAGAGAGAGAGAGGGAGAACCACTAGAAGCAACCTGTCTACTACAGAGAGAGAGAGAGAGAGAGGGAGAACCACTAGAAGCAGCCTGTCTACTACAGAGAGAGAGAGAGGGAGAACCACTAGAAGCAGCCTGTCTACTACAAAGAGAGAGAGAGGGAGAACCACTAGAAGCAGCCTGTCTACTACAGAGAGAGAGAGAGGGAGAACCACTAGAAGCAGCCTGTCTACTACAGAGAGAGAGAGAGAGGGAGAACCACTAGAAGCAGGTTGTCTACTACAAAGAGAGAGGGAGAACCACTAGAAGCAGCCTGTCTACTACAGAGAGAGAGAGAGAGGGAGAACCACTAGAAGCAGCCTGTCTACTACAGAGAGAGAGAGAGATGGAGAACCACTAGAAGCAGCCTGTCTACTACAGAGAGAGAGAGAGAGAGAGAGGGAGAACCACTAGAAGCAGGTTGTCTACTACAAAGAGAGAGAGAGAGAGGGAGAACCACTAGAAGCAGCCTGTCTACTACAGAGAGAGGGAACCACTAGGAGCTGTAAGTGACAAAAAGAAAACTGCCGATTCAAGGGAGAGGAACCCTGCTTTGAGGGTCTGTGGAATCAGAGCAGGTCCCTGAAAAGATCCAACTAGTGAAGTCAGTTTAATAGTTGCTAGTTAGCCAGAAAGTGGAATTTATTTCTAGTTTAGCTCTAGTGTCAGATCAGTACACACACTCAGGCAGGCATGCTGGGGCAAGGCTAGAACTTTGAGGGTCTGCCTGCCTTAATGGAGATGTTTTTTTTCCCTTTGATAGACAATTAGTTGTGAGATGGAAATGGAGGGCCCAGTGGCCTACATGGGACCCCAGCACCAGGAAATCTGGCAGGACCCAGCAGATCAGAGCGCCATGAGGATAGGAGACAGGTGCATGCACCCACATAGAATGGCCAGTGGTTAGGGTAACTGAACTCAATTACTGGGTTTTGGATGGGGCAAGTCTAAACTCAAACTCCAAATAGTGAAGTACACACCAGGGGACTGGGACACACCTACCTGGATTTTTAGGTTGAACTGACTTACTGTCACAGCACAAAGAAGGGACCTTCGGGACAGAAATCCAGGGTTGTAAATAGGGTTGCCAACTGGCTCCAGATGCGCCCGACAGGCTTGATCCAGTCCTGGGTTTACTCCATTGCATGCAGGGACATGTAGTTCTGATGTCTCCATTGCACTCCATAAGAAAAGCAAAACTACAAGTCCCTGCATGCAATGGGGTAAACATAGAACTGGATGAAGCCTGTCGGGCGCATCAGGAGCCAGTTGGCAACCCTAGTTGTAAATTATTATTTGTGTTACAAGTAGAAGACGTCTTCGCAAAGAGAGGTCCTCTTAGGACTGGCAGACGGAGGCCTTCACCCTACGAGAGTTCCTTGCATAAGCCATGTGCTCTGCAGAGTGCTCTCACTCTTCTTACTGCTAATCCTGGACAGGCTAAGAGGTATTGCATCGTGTAAAGGAGACTTACGCTCTTTTATCCTGCCCCACCCCACAACCCCCAATCACGTTTATCCAAAATTGTATTATTTCTAGTTACTGCATCCCTCTCCCCTTCCCCAAAGAAACTGTTTATTCTGCTGACTTTTGTCTTTTACAGCCCCTATCCCCTACCTCTGGGGTGACCATTTGTGACTGTACCTAAACCTGCTGTGGAGGGTGATGTCTTTTTATGTCCTGCCCAGTGGGAGGGTTGGTGCCCAGTGGTCTTTGCTCAGCACCGATGACACAAAGGGAGCCCAAACTACTGACCCCACCTGCTTAGGCACATGAGTTACGTTATACTCCACTAGTTTATGATATAAATATTATTTCATAAGATGCAATCTCCTGTAAATGAATTCTATGAGCAGACCAAGTAAGCTGTGCGAGCATGACAGTCCATTGTGGATGAATGTACAGAACACGCCAATGTTCCTAAGCCTCACTGTACAAAAATCATTCTTCAGAATCGGCAACGTCTATATTGACTGTGAAGTGCAAAAATACCCATTAAATCAAAGTCTAAGCTACATGCTGTCAACGCATGCGTATAATACTCATTCTTTGTCCCTTTCTTTTCTTTTTTTTATTTCTTATATTCTCCCTTTTAAAGAATTAATAAGACCTCAAACATGTTTCACATCACTAGCGCACACCATTTTGAAAAGTCTCAATCATCTATCATAAAATCCTCCCATTTATGTGGAACCCGATTCCCACAGGGGCACATAGAAACATGATGGCAGAAAAAGATCACATGGCCTATCTAGTCTGCCCTTCCATATCAATCACTGGGCCCCAAGCAGGATGGGGCCATTAGGACCTGATTCTGCACTGTGGGAGCCAGAGGGTGCAGGACTGGGCCCTGAGACAGCCCGGTATGCCCTTGCATACCTGTGGGGACGTCCACCTCGTTGCTCTCGGCCAGCCGCATTGGTATCCCCCGATGGACAAAGGTGAGTTGGTTGATATAGTGTATCTGGACTTTCAGAAAGCCTTTGACAAGGTCCCTCATCAGAGACTTTTGGCAAAACTAAAGAGTCATGGTATAGGAGGCAGTGTATTATTGTGGATCAGGAACTGGTTAAAAGATAGAAAGCAGCGGGTAGGGCTAAATGGCCAATTTTCCCAATGGAGAAAGGTGAACAGTGGTGTACCCCAGGGATCTGTGCTGGGTCTGCTGCTTTTTGACATATTCATAAATGACCTGGAAAGGGGAATAATGAGTGAGGTTATCAAATTTACAGATGACACAAAACTATTTAAAGTTGTTAAAACCCAAGAGGATTGAGGAAAATTGCAAGATGATCTTGATAAATTGGAAGACTGGGCATCAAAATGGCAGATGAAATTTAATGTGGACAAGTGCAAAGTTATGCACCTAGGGAAGAACAACCCAAACTATGGTTACACGATGCAAGATTCCACATTAGGAACCACCACCCAGGAAAAAGATTTAGGCGTCATTGTGGATAACATGTTAAAACCCTCAGCCCAGTGTGCAGCTGCGGCCAAGAGAGCAAATAGAATGCTAGGTATCATAAGGAAAGGAATGGAAAATAAAACAAAAGATATTATAATGCCTCTATATCGTTCCATGGTGAGACCACACCTTGAATATTGTGTGTAATTCTGGTTGCCGTATCTTAAAAAGGATATAGCGTTATTAGAAAAGGTTCAGAGAAGAGCCACCAAAATGGTAAAGGGGATGGAAGGATACTCCTATGAAGAAAGGCTAAAAAGGTTAGGGCTCTTTAACCTGGAAAAGAGACGGCTGAGGGGAGATATGATAGAAGTCTATAAATTAATGAACGGAGTGGAATGGGTAAATGTAGATTGATTGTTTACATTATCAGAATATAGAAAGACTAGGGGACATGCAATGAAGCTACAAGGTAAACTATTTAAGACTAATAAAATTAAATATTTTTTCACTCAACGTGTAATCAAACTCTGGAATTTGTTACCGGAGGATGTAGTATACCATGGACTGCCTGAAGAACAAACCAGTCTGTACTAGAGGAGATCAAACCTAAGCTTTCTTTAGAAGCTCATATGACAAGACTTCGACTTTCATACTTTGGACACATCATGCAGAGAGGGAGATCATTAGAGAAAGACATCATGCTTGGCAAGATAGAAGGTCAACGCAAAAGAGGAAGGCCAGCAATGAGATGGATCGATACAATAACAGCAGCTACGGGTACCAGTCTGTCAACAATAAGCCGCCTGACTGAAGACCGAACACAATTTAGGATAGCTATCCAGAGGGTCGCCATGAGTCGACTCCGATTCGACGGCACTTAACAACAACAACAAGCCATTAAACATTGGTATCACATTCTCCCAGTCCCTCCTCTCATCTAAGGTAGATAGATTTAGTCCCTGAAGTCTCATCTCATATGTCCTCTTGTGCAGGCCCCACACCATGTTGGTTTTTTTCTCTGGACTGCCTCAAGCCTCTTTATATACTTCTTTAATATGAATGAATTTATAAATATATTTCTCTCATTTCAAGGAAGAAGCATCTTTCAAAACTAAATTTTTAAGGATTTGAAATACTGAACTCATCAATCCTGAAGATACCCAGGCAGACAATGGGGGCCCGATATTGAGCCAGGCGAGCTAAGTGCCATGTCGGTGCATAGTCCTGCCCTCTCACCGTTAACCCCGGATATTCAATACTGCGCCATCGACATTGAATATCTGGTTTGGGCGCCCTGGGGAAACCGCCGTAGAGTCTAAGCAGGTAGCAGCGATATCAGAACCAAAAGCTCGCCTAATTTTAGTTGTGGAGCACTAATCGGGTAGTGGTCCAATATTGCTGCTACCTGGTTACTGCCATTCTCCACCCCAGAACACCTCCAACATGCCCCGATGCTAACCAGATAACATCGGGGTGCGTTGGGGGCAAAGATGGGGATATTCAAAAGCATTAACCATGTACTGTAGGTGCCATCGAATATTCCCGTTTAAGGCATTTGCATAGTTTACTGGGCTATAAACCATGTAAATGCCTTTTCAATATCGGGCCCTAGAAGTCTTCAACTGTAAAGTAGGGTTTTGTGCAAAATGATCATTTCAGTTGACGTGATCTGATGAATTTCTCGTCTACCTTTTGGGAATCTGACAGGTACTTGTGACCTGGAATGGAAACAGGATACTGGGCTTGATGGACCTTGGTCTGACCCAGTATGGCATCTTATGTTCTTATCTATCTAAAGTGAAAGGGATTATGCATTCAAGATGGCACAAAAGAAAGATGATGTTAAGATAAAACAGTCTTTCCCTTTGGTCAGAGGATGCCTAGATACTGTAGATGTGAAGCTCCATTTTACACAGGTTGTTGAGACTGGAACCGAACCGTCCATGTCAGGACCTTCTCAATTCTGCTGATACTTTACAAAAGGTTCTGCCAAAAGCAGAGCCTTTTGTGAAATACTTGTCTTTGCTGAGATGGCATGCGGGAAGTGCGGTCTTACCAGTCTACACATGTTTGAACCAGTGCCTTCACTTGGGGTTTAACAGGTATAGGCACCAGCTATATACACATATCTTCTGATTTTACAACCTAATCATGTGCTGCTGGTGCCTATGCGTGCAGATGATGGATTTTAGATGCCTGGACCTCCAAGTGGAGTTAATTAAGGAGGGGAGTGAAATACTTCTTTATTCCAAGTTCTTGAGGTGGTGGTAGACACCACAGAGATTTGCATTACTATCCCCGATTTACTGGTGGAGACCCCAAATCTGAACGAGCAGGCGGTTGGTACTTGCCCATCCCTTAGAGCAGGTGTTAATGCCAATGCAGACATTTCTAAATGTATTTGTGTATTTCCATAGGCAGCATATTCAGTGACAACGGCCAGCACTACTAAAGTGGCTGGCCACTGCTGCTTTAAATTAAAATTGCACAGTCAGCACTGGTGCATATCTGGTGAATGGTGCTGATTCTCTAGTTTGCCTGGATGATAGTTTGCAATCAGGTCAGTGGCAATATTCAGCCACTAAGTGGACTGCAAAATTGCAAAAAGTTAGGACAGCCTTTCACCTGTCCTAGTTTATACAATTAGACTTTCCCATTGGTGGCTGAAAATCGCTGCTGACTGGATAGTCATAAGAACTCTCTTTCCTCCTGCACCCCGGCCACCAACAAGCTCTCCCGGCGCGGATCGAGCAGCCGGGGAATAAAGGAACCGCCTCCATCTTCCACTGCCCAATCGGGGCAGGCAGCCTGACTTCAAAGCAGACCGCCGAAAGCAGCGTGCTCTCTCTTTCCTCCTGCACCCTGGCCACCAACAAGCTCTCCCGGCGCGGATCGAGCAGCCGGGGAACAAAGGAACCGCCTCCATCTTCCACTGCCCAATCGAGGCAGGCAGCCTGACTTCAAAGCAGACCGCCGACAGGTGGGCCCGCGCCTGTCGGGCCCGCGCCTGAGGGCCTCGCCAGAGGGCCCTTTGGCGTGGCCCTTAGGCGAGGCACCAAAATAGAGCCACCAACTACCCACCAAAGTACAGCAATGGTGAGCAACTAACCAGCCATCGGCGACGGAACCCAGACAGCCTGCATCGAAGCGTTTCATAAGGTACCCATCTCAATATTGTCACATATTACCATGAACGTTGTTTCCCTGGGCAATATCATTGTCTATCATACGCTCCGACTCAGCCAAGGACGTTAATTTAAAACCACACTTACTCGCAGTCATTACTTTTGATGCTTATGTATTGTAACACATAAATTGTAACAAAATTTACGACTGCCTCACATGCGGTCCTCTTTCCTCAAACCTCACTAAATCTTAACAGTACCATTTGCTGAGGCAGTGCTTGTTCTTCACACAATTCATTTCAAAGTATTACTGTAGCATTCAGTGTAACCTTGCCTGTTGTACTCTAGCGATCAGTATAATTGTTACAGTAGCATTTATTGTAACTTTGCCTATTGTTACTCTAGCGTTCAGTGTAATTGTTACAGTAGCATTCAGTGTAATCTTGTCTACTCTCTTGTTCCCTCAACTACGAGCTGCCCTTACCACTGCTTCTGCAATCAAAAAGCCTTATTCACCTTGCTGCCTTCACGCACAAGCCTGACTGCATTTCCATGACAAAAGTCGAGCACTGACACATAGCGTTTCACAAGGTTCCTGCATAAGCTGTTACATCACACAAAAGCATCATGCAAATCACTGCACCCTCCTTTTCCATCATTTTAGCCCTACTGACCTCCTGGGTCCCCACCCTAACCCACACACTAAACCCCGGTACCAACTACATCCCTATCCTCCACTACAACACAAGAAGAGGTTTTGAAACCCCTCACCACACAACTACAAAACCTTATACACGCCAGTCACACCTCCTACTTATCCCATTACAAACCCTTAACAAAACCAAATCCGAAAAACGCCCTCAGCACATCCGCCTTAGATGCGCACTTGCGAATGCCCGATCTATACGATCAAAATGGCCCATAGCCATCGAGCTTATATCTCACCACAACCTCGACCTATTAATGATAACTGAAACATGGTTATCCTCATGCGACAACGTCATCCTCAACCAGATGACACCCCCAGGCTACTCATTCTTCGCCTGCCACAGAGCCAATCAGAGAGGAGGTGGCACTCTGATTATTGCCAAATCTTCACTCCAATTTAGATTAAGTAGCACCACAAGTACAACTCACCTTGACACACTCTCTATAACAAATGACACCTGTACCATCAACCTTTTATACCGAGCTCCCACGCCATCCCCAGATGACCTTCCTTCCATAATCAACATTGCTGGTAACCCCAACAACCCCCGCACCCCAAACTGGTTATTAGGTGACTTTAATCTGCCATCCCTACATGAATCGCACTCATCAGCCTTCCTTGATGCAATGAACCAACTTGGCTACAGCCAATTGATTGATGCTCCCACCCACATCAAAGGAAACAAACTTGACCTTATTTTCGCACCTCACGCTGTTATCAATTCCACTGAGAACCTGTTGACCTCAATAACACCAATTCCTTGGTCAGATCATAACCTACTTCTCTTTGACTTACCTAACATCCACCCCAGCAACATTTGTAGAAATACTCAACATACCGTTAGAAATACGACAACACGATATCAGCCTTTTGACAAGAATGAAGTCCTTGAGAAGATATTGCCTCTCCTCACCAACGCCTCTACAGACCCTGACGATCTAGTATCGAACTGGAATAATGCACTTAAGGAGGCTGCACACCAACCAGCCAACACCAAGAAACAATCAAGACGTGAACATGCACCTTGGTACTCACAAGATATACGAAAGTCTCTAATCCAGCTCCGCAAACTTGAAAGACATTGGCGCCGCTCACGAACTCCTGAGGCTCTCTGCACATACTCTGCCCACCTACAAGCTCACAGACAAATGACAATGGAAAAGAGAAAGCAACACCACTCTGAAACTCTAAAAAGATCCATGAACAGGCCCCGTGACCTATTCTCCATTGTTAGAACGCTCACAGGAGACCCTACCCCTCCCCAAGACCAAATGCCTCACCCACAAATCTACTCAAACTACCTTCAGTCAAAAATAATCCAAACAAACTTTAACACTTCCCCCACACCCCTCGTCCCTGCAGACCTCACCCCGCAACCAGCTGCGCTGTCACAATTCCACGAGGTCTCCACCAAACAAATCGAGGAAATCATCTCATCTATCAACCTCACTACAGCACCTAATGACCCCTGTCCCTCCAGCTGGATAAAAGAGTTGCGATCCACCCTCAGCCCAACCATCAGTAGGATCCTCAACCAATCCTTTATAAAAGGCTCCTTCCCGCAAAGCTTAAAATTCACATCAATCCGCCCACTGTTAAAAAACTGCAAACTCGACCCATCTAAAGTCGAGTCGTTCAGACCCATCTCAAGCATCCCACTGCTGGCAAAAATTACAGAGAAGGTAGTTCAACTACAAATCCAACAGCACATTGACACTGAAGCACCACTGGACCATTCACAACATGGATTCAGAGAAGCACACGGTATAGAGACCATCCTTACTACATTATTCAACAACCTTGTCATGGGAATCGATGATATACACCAAGGATACATCCTTATTTTTATGGACATTGCGGCCGCGTTTGATTCTGTGAACCACGAGACACTTTTAATCCGCCTCAAAGAAAAAGGTATACAAGGAACGGCCTTAGCATGGTGCAGGTCATATTTGAGTGACAGGTCACAACAAGTCAGGGTAGGATCCACTACATCCGATCCATTCACACTCAAACAAGGAGTCCCCCAAGGTTCATCCCTTTCATCTCTCATGTTTAATATTTATATGCAACCCATCTGCGACCTGATCCGTTCTTTCAATATTCAGTGCTTAGCATATGCAGACGACATCCTGATGTAATCATCCTTCAAGCTTGACCGACCAGATTTCTCAGCAATAATAAAATGCTTCAATGCTGTCTCCGAATGGCTCCTATCCCAAAACCTGCGCATTAATCACAGCAAGACCGATGTCCTTTTTATCACTCGCAATCAGAACTTCATACCACCGACATCACTGCAAGTCAACAACTACGACCTCACAGTCAAACCTACCATCCGGTACTTGGGCATCATCCTCGACCAGAAGCTGGACATGTCACCGCATATCAAAAATATTACCAAATCTATTTACCACAAGATACGTTCACTACGACACCTACGACCACTACTTGACCCGTCCGATTTCCGCACCATATTCCAAGCACTGGTAACCCCCCACCTTGACTTTGCTAACATCATCCTCCTTGGGCTCCCACAAGCAACATTGAACCCTCTGAGGTTAGCCATGAACTCCGCTGCAAGAATACTTTCCGGAATATCTAGATCGGAGCACATAACTCCAGTGCTGATGAACCTACACTGGCTGCCTTTACAAGCTAGAATTGTCTACAAAGCCCTCGTTCTAACCTTCAAGGCCTCAAGAAATCAGCCCACCACCCCGCTTACCAAGCTCATCCAACATATGCCACCAAACAGATACAGACGCTCGTCATGCTTGAACAAACTAGAAGTGCCTAAAGCAATCACAAAATGTTCAAAGACAACATCCAATAGAGCCTTTTCACTATTTGTACCAGGAGCATGGAACTCCCTCCCCCCAGAAATTCGTTCCATTACCAATATCATCTGGTTCAAAAAGGCTATCAAACACCATCTGTTCCTAAAATACTATTCCAATCTCATCCCCCCCAGCCAACCCCAACATAATACATGTCCTCACCAAGATTCACACTTAACACAACCCCAACTACAAAAGCCATTAGCCTGACACTCCTCCTGTTACCTATCCACTCTTCACATTACAACCCTTAACCATGCCCTCATTTGATCTTTAATCCTCTACTTCTATAACACTGTACATAGTTTTTCCCCTGTTTATCCAAGTTTGTATCCCATGTTTATTGTAAACCCAATGTAACTGCTACATTGTTGTATGTTCTGTTCCAATGTAAACCGCACTGATTGTAATAGCGCGGTATATAAGAGATGCAAATAAATAAATAAATAAATAAAATAAAGATGACATACTGGGTGAGACCAAAGGTCCATCAAGCCCAGTATCCTGTTTCCAATAGTGGCCGGTGCAGGTCACAAGTACCTGTCAGTTTCCCAAAAGGTAGGCAGTTTCCATGCTGCTTATCCCAATGGTCAGCAGGGGATTTCCCCAGTCCACTTTAATAATCGTTTATGGACTTTTCCTCCAGGAACTTGTCAAAACCTCTTTTAAACCCAGCTATACTAACAGTTTTTAATTGCATCCTCTGGTAACAAATTCCTACAACATACCACCCCTACTCTGCCCCTGGAGTGCTCGCTGCTATCGGAACAGCTGGGGGGGTGGGGGTGGGGGCGTTTAACCTGCTTAAGAGATGATATTCAGCTGCATTAACCAGGTTAGTGTCACTGTGGCATCTTGCAGATCTGCAGACTGCATAAATGCTTTTGAATACGCGGCCCCGAACATGTCCATTTGAAATCTCTGCATCCAAATCATCTGCAAGAGGAAATAGTGGCTTTCTAAAAACGCCAAGTAAACTGTAGCCAGTCTGCCTGTGCAGACACCACACTTCCTGCTTGCGATGCTTCACAAATGACCGTAGTATGGATTCAGACTTTGTTACAATCTGGTCATTGGTTCTCTTCCTCATCTGAATCGTCCCATCTGACTTTGTTCTAAAAAAGGGGACACTTCCAGCTGACCTAATGAACTATCAAATGACAAATCATAAGCTCCATTAAAAGTAACTCATTTGCTTGTTTTCATCCGGCATCCATCCGAGTCTCTACCTTCCCTTTCACGGAACCTATTTTATCCTGATTAAACGTTGTTGCTTTCTGCCTCAGCAAAGCACTCTGAAATTCTTCAATTGATTTCCTCAGATCCAATAACTGAACATCATACAAATCTCTGGCTTTTGATGTATATCCATTTGCAGTTCTCGTTAAACCTTTGTGCTTTTTTTTCAATAATCAACACCAGATCTAACAAATGTTTATTTGATATGCAATTCAACAACTAATTTCTAATCATCTATAAATAATTTAGATTCTTTCAACATGCCTAACCCTCCATGGAATATGTTCGGTCTTAGGATATTCTGTAAGTGTAGCAAGTCAGTGTGAATCAATCTTTTATGAAGATTAAACAATTCAGTCCATTTTAATGTCAACGTGATAGATAAAGCTGAATACATCTCCAGTAAAGATGGTCTCTTCAATAAATTATATACAGTTGTGGTCAATATTATTGGCACCCTTGCATTTTCAGTATGTTGTGTACAATATCTTGAGAAATAATTGGAAATATTCCAACTGTATATCATCATAATATTTTAATAGTATGTTCAAAGGTATATAACAAAAAAAAGAAATCTATGCAACTTAGATGTTCTAATTTCTGAGAAAGAAAATATGATCTAGATAGGATTAATGGCATTCTTCACTAATATTTGGTGCACAACCCTTGGCAGTGATGACAGCCTCCAAATGTTTCTTGTAGCCATCTATAAGTTTCGTACATCTGTCTGCTGATAGTTTCTCCCACTCTTCAACTGTGATTTGTTCCAGCTCATGAATGTTTCCAGGATTCCTTCTACCATTGGCAGATTTCAGCTCTTTCCAAAGGTTCTTGAATGGATTGAGAACAGGACTCATTGCTTGCCAGTTTAAAAACAGTCAATTTTTTCCTTTTTAACCATTCTTTTGTACTTCTGGATGTATGTTTTGGGACGTTGTCCTGCCGGAGGACCCATGACCTTCAACCCAGACCTAGCTTTCTGACACTAGGTAGTACATTTTGCTCCAAAATCCCTTGGTAGTCCTCTGACTTCATGATTCCTTTAATATGTTCCAGGCCTCCAGTTCCTGAGGCAGCAAAAGAGCTTCACAGCATTATGGAGCCTCCACTATATTTAACTGTAGGAAGGGTGTTTTTTTCCTTATACGCTTTATTTCTTTATCTGTAAATGTATCGCTGGTCTGCATTTCCAAAGAGCTCAAGTTTGGTTTCATCTGTCCACAGAACATTTCCCAGAAGCAGGGGCGGCCCAAGGGGGGTGCGGGGCCATGTGTGGAGATTAATTGTAGGGCCTCATTTTCATAGGGAGCCTCATTTGCATAAATATTTGCATAATGTTAACATGCATTTTTAGTAAACATGCTTCTTAATGAGTGTCTGGATAAAGAAAGACTAACAGATTTCTACATTACTATAATCCAGTGCCAACCGCCAGGCCCATTAGGAAGTAGTACAAACACTGACCATTTAGAACTCATAGCAAACCCATAGTAAACCCGCCGTATCATAACAGCACTACCAGGACTCACAAAGCACCAAACCCTACCTATCAAAAGGCAACATTGCAAATATTAAACCAATACATTTCAGAGAATACCAATACATCTCCTACTGGGGAAAGAGAACAAGTGGCACTGTCAAATAGAAACTACATGAACAGAATACCTCAGCTCGGTTACACATGCAGAACATAGACCGTCACCAAAGAACAAGGGATCACAATTTAGAAATAGGAAGACAATAATTAAACTGGGACCCCCAAAAGCCAAACTTGGGATATACAACAACACTAGAGAAATAAAACTATAAATTAATTTCCTCTTGTACTAAACAAAACACAAAAGACGTTAACAATGCACATTTCCCAGAGTTGATATATTCCAGTTAATAAATTCAAAATAAAAAAGTATTTTTCTACTTTTGTTGTCTGTGCATTTTCTTTTTCAGTTGCAATTGCTCCAGTCACTTTCTTCTGGTTTCTTCGTGCCTTCTGCGAGCTATCCATTTGTCCTTTCTTCTCTTTTAGATTTTTTCCATTTTCTTTCTTTATATCTGCTTTAACATACTGGTCTTTCCCCTTTTGCTCTTTCCCCCATGTCTTTCCTTATTCCTTTATCATCCCCTCAAATTTCACCCTTCCATTCTCAATCCCCTCTTACTCTCCCAATACCCGGCCCATCATAAAATTTTTCTTCCACACAAAATATATTTTCCCCTCTCCATTCTCATTCCCCATCCCCACCCCTTCTAGTCCTCCCCAAAATCAGTTCCCTTATAGTTCTAGACCCACCCAGCATCCGCTCCCTTCTAGTCCCAGTCTCCCAAGCCTCCATATCAGCCCATTTCCAGTCCTAGCCCCCCATATGCTCTTTTCCAGTTCCATTCCAGCCCCCATCAGCCCATTTCTACTCCAAGCTCCCCCATCAGCCCATTTCCAGCCCTATTCCAACTCCCATCAGCCCACTTCCAGTCCTATTCCAGCCCCCATCAGCCCATTTCCAGTCCTATTCCAGTCCATCACCTATTTGCAGTCCATGTTCCCCCCATCAGCCCATTTCTATTCCTATTCCAGCTCCTCATCAGCCCATTTCCAGTCCTAGCCCCCATATGCTCTTTTCCAGTTCCATTCCAGTCCCCCATTAGCCCATTTCCACTCCAAGCTCCCCCATCAGCCAATATCCAATCCTAGCCCCCTCGTCAGCCCACTTCATCCTATTCCAGCCCTCATCAGCACATTTCCAGTCCTAATACAGCTCTTCATCGCCCATTTCCAATTTTAGCCCTCCCATCACAGCCCATTTGCAGTCCTAGCCCTCCCACCATCACAGCCCATTTCGTCCGTTCCCCCTCCCACCATCACAGCCCATTTGCAGTCCTATCCCCTCCACCATCACAACCCATTTCCAGTCCATTTCCCCCACCACCATCACAGCCCATTTTGTCCGTCCCCCACCATCACAGCCCATTTGCAGTCCTATCCCCCCCACCATCACAGCCCATTTCCAGTCCGTTCCCCCCCCACCATCACAGCCCATTTGCAATCTGTTTCCCCCTTCCACCATCACAGCCTATTTACAGTCCGGTTCCCCCATCACAGCCCAATTGCAGTCCGTTCCCCCCCCTACCATCACAGCCCATTAGTAGTCCTATCCCCCCACCATCACAGCCCATTTGCAATCCATTTGCCCAATCATATCCCAATTGCATTCTGTTTCCAACCCCCCCACCATCACAGCCCATTTCCAGTCCGTTCCCCCCCCCCACCATCACAGCCCATTTGTAGTCCGTTCCCCCCCCACCATCACAGCCCATTTGTAGTCCTATTCCCCCCACCATCACAGCCCATTTGCAGTCCGTTCCCCCCCATTACAGCCCATCCAGTCCTAGCCCCCCCTCCGATGAGCCCCGTGCCATCTAAGGGGCTGCAGAGGGAGCTAGGGGAGCCCGCGCGAGGCCCCGGCTCCGTCTGCACAGCTGCCAGCATGAGGAGTCTTTTCCCTCCTGTATCTGTGAAGCCGTGAATGCTGGGAAAGGTTAAAGGTACATATGGCTCAGACCGGATGGATGTCCGGGATGGAATGAACCCTAATGTCACAAACATGGATGTGTTCAATATGGGCGTCTGCAGGAGCGTCTACATAGACATCCCCAGAACTGTATTAAACAAAACCTGGGTGTCTAGGATAGCTTAATGGTTAGAGCAATAAGCTAAGAACTAGGTGGCAAAGGTTCAAATCCAGCTGCTGCTATTCTTGACATTGTGCTGAGTACTGGGGATGATGAAGTGCTTTCTTCTCTATACTCTCTGGATACTTTTCAGCCAAAACAAACACTATTCATTCCCGGAGCAGGTCTAAACTTAGACGTGATATAGACATCCATGATATTTCGGAAATCAGGTGGGGATGTCCAGGTTTCTGGAAATGCTCCAGCCAGACTTGCACATCCCCAGAGCCAGCTTCTAAAATGTCTCTGGAGAGGTCTCTGGGCTTTAGAGGTCTCTATGCCCATTTTCAAGGATATGAATAGGGCTAATAAAATGACCACCATAAAGTCTAGGAGACATGCAATGAAGCCACAAAGTTGTACAATCAAGACAAATCGTAAAAAAAAGATTTTTCACTCAATGCACTCTGGAATTTGTTGGCAGAAGTTGTAGTAACAGCTCTTAGTGTGGCTGGTTTAATACAGTAACATAGTATATGACAGCAGATAAAGATTAGTATAGTCCAGCAAGGCAGCAAGAGTAAGTACACTTGCTGCTCCGTGCAGGTCACCCCTCCCCATGCCTTTGTTTAGGGGTGAACCCACCATTCCGTGTAGGTCACCCCTGTTTGTTGAGATATGAGATGGTTATGTTTATTTTGATTTTATCCTGTTGCTGTAAAGTGATCCACAGTGTCTGTCCCATGCCATTTTGAATTCTGTCACTGAATTTGCCCCCACCGCTTCCATCGGGAGGGAGTTCCAAGCATTCACCACCCTTTCAGTGAAAAAGTGTTTCCTGACATTGCCTTTCAGTTTACCCCCTTGCAGCCTCTACGTTTACAGCTTCCCAGTCTTTGGAAGAGGTTTGTTTCTCCATTAATACTCTTAAGTATTTAAAGGTCTGAACCCAGGGCCGGATTTACCTTGAGTGAGGCCCTACGCCAACAAAAATTGTGGGCCCCCAGCAGGGGCGGCCCAAGGGGGGTGCGGGGCCTCATTTGCATAAGGGACCTCATTTGCATAAATATTTGCATAATGTTACCATATACTAACTTTTAGTAAACGTGTCTCTTAATGAGTGTATGGATAAAGAAAGACTAAAAAATTTCTACATTACTATAATCCAGTGCCAACTGCCAGACACATTAGGAACTACTACAAACACTGCCCATTTAGAACCCATAGCAAACCCGCCGTATCCTAACAGCACTACCAGGACTCACAAAGCACCATACTCTACCAATCAAAAGGCAACACTGCAAATATTAAACCAATACATTTCAGAGAACAAGAATACATGACCTACTGGGGAAAGAGAACAAGTGGCAATGTCAAATAGGAATTATATAAACAGAACACCTCAGCTCAGTTACACATGCAGAACATAGACCATCACCAAACAAGTAATCACAATTTAGAAAGAGGAAGACAATAATTAAACTGGGAATCCCAAAAGCCAAACTTGGAATGTACAGCACTGTAGAAATAAAACTATACATTAATTTGCTCTTGTACTAAACAAAGCGCAGACGTTAATGATGCACATTTACCAGAGCTGACATATTCCAATTAATAAATTCAAAATAAAGAGATATTTTTCTACCTTTTGTGCATTTTTTTCAGCTGCAATTGTTCCAGCCACTTTCTTCTGGTTTCTTCGTGTCTTCTGCTAACTCTCCATCGTCTGCTGTCCATTTGTCCTTTCTTCTCTCCTAGTTTTTTTCCATTCTCTCTACATCTGCTTTAACATACTAATCTTTCTCCTTTTGCTCTTTCCTCATTCCTATTTCATCCACTCAAATTTTACCCCTCCATCCTCAATCCCCACTTACTCTCCCAATACCCGGCCAATTGTAGATTTTTTATCCCTCCCACACAAAATATTTTTCCCTTCTCCATTTTACTCTTCCAGCCCCATCCCATTCTAATCCTCCCCCAACATCAGCTCCCTTCTAGTTCCAGCCTCACCAGCATCCATTCCCTTCTAGTCCCTGCATCAGCCCATTTCCAGTCCTAGCCACCCATCAGCCCATTTCCAGTCCTAGCAACCCCCCAACCCAATACCAGTCCTAGCCCCCCATCAACCCACTTACAGTCCTAACCCCCCATCACCCCATTTTCAGTTTAAGCCCCCCCTATAACCCATTACCAGTCCTAACCCCCCATCAGCCCACTTCCAGTCCTAACCCCATCAACCCATTTCCAGTCAGCCCCCCATAGCCCATTGCCAGTCCTAACCCCCCCCCATCAGCCCAAAGCCCATTACCAGTTCTAAACCCCCCCAACAGCCCATTACCAGTCCTACCCCATCAGCCCACCTCCAGTCTTAACCCCCCCAGCCCCTTTCCAGTCCTAGCCCCCCCATAGCCCATTACCAGACAGCCCCCATCAGCCCACAGCCCATTACCAGTCTTAACCCCCCCCCCAAAGCCCATTACCAGTTCTAACCCCCCCCATAGCCCATTACCACACAGCCCCCATCAGCTCACAGCCCATTACCAGTCTTAACCCCCCCAAAGCCCATTACCAGTTCTAAACCCCCCCAACAGCCCATTACCAGTCCTAACCCCATCAGCCCACCTCCAGTCTTAACCCCCCCAGCCCCTTTCCAGTCCTAGCCCCCCCATAGCCCATTACCAGACAGCCCCCATCAGCCCACAGCCCATTACCAGTCCTAACCCCATCAGCCCACCTCCAGTCTTAACCCCCCCAGCCCATTTCCAGTCCTAGCCCCCCCATAGCCCATTACCAGACAGCCCCCATCAGCCCACAGCCCATTACCAGTCTTAACCCCCCCCCAAAGCCCATTACCAGTTCTAACCCCCCCAACAGCCGATTACCCGTCCTAACTCCATCAGCCCACCTCCAGTCTTAACCCACCCCGCCCATTTCCAGTCCTAGCACCCCCCATAGACCATTTACATACAGCCCCATCAGCCCACAGCCCATTACCAGTCTTAACCCCCCCCAAAGCCAATTCCCTGTTCTAACCCCCCCAACAGCCCACAGCCCATTACCAGTCCTAACCTCATCAGCCCACCTCCAGCCTTAATCCCCCAACCCATTTCCAGTCCCAGCCCCAGCCCCCCCAATAGCCCATTACCAGTCCTACCCCCCCCCCCCCGTCGGCCTAAAGTAAAATTTAATTTAAAAAAAAAACCTGCTGACTGCCGCCGCGGGGCCCCCTCTGCTGCCGCGGCAGCATGGACTGACCCGCGGTGGCCCCCTCTGCAATGTCGGTCGGTCCCTCCCTCCCTCCGTGCAGGCTGTGAGAGGCGCGAAGGCAGACTGTTTCCCTCGCGTCTCTGTTAAGCCCGCAGGGGCTGATGGGAAATTTCCCATCAGCCCCTGCGGGCTTAACAGAGACGCGAGGGAGACAGTCTCCCTTCGCGTGTCTCACAGCCTGCACGGAGGGAGGGAGGGAGGCACGGAGGGAGGGATCGAGCTTGCAGAGGGGGCCCCCGCGGGTCAGTCCATGCTGCCGCGGCAGCAGAGGGGGCCCCGCGGCGGCAGCCAGCAGGTTTTTTTTTTAAATTTTATTTAAAAAAAAAAGCCTAACGTTCATTTTTGTGGGCCCTTGCCAGCTGTGGGCCCTACACCATGGCGTACATGGCGTATAGGTAAATCCGTCCCTGTCTGAACCATATCTCCCCTGTCCTTCCTCTCCTCCAGAGTGTACATATTTAGGTCTTTAAGTCTCTTCTCAAAAGTCTTCTGACGCAGGCTCCAAATCATTTTAGTCGCCTTCCTCTGAACTGCTTCCAGCCTTTTTATATCCTTTGCGAGATACGGTCTCCAAAACTGAACACAGTATTCAAAGTGAGGCCTCACCAACGACTTGTACAGTGGGATTAGTAACTTCTCCTTTCTGCTGGTAATTTCTCTCTGTATGCAACCCAGCATTCTTCTGGCTTTTCCCACCGCCTTGTCACACTGTCTCTCCACCTTGAGATCGTCACAAACAATCACTCCGAGGTCCTGCTCCTGTTCCATGCATACTAAACTCTCACCCTCTATTGCATACAATTCCCTTGGATTTCTGCTTCCCTAGTGCATAACACTGCACTTCTTCCCATTAAATCTTAACTGCCAAACATTAGACCATTCTTCCAGCTTTTGTAGATCTTTCCTCATGTTATCCACTCCCTCAGGGGAGTCTAATCTGTTGCAAATTTGTGTGTCATCTGCAAAAAGACAGACTTTTCCATTCAGCCCTTAGGCAATATCAGTCACGAATATATTGAACAATACCCATCCCAGGACCGAACCCTGGGGCACACCACTAATTACCTTCCTTTCATCCGAGTGAGTTCTGCTTACCATCACCTTCTGTTGTCTGTCAGTCAACCAATTTCTGATCCATTTCACCATCTTGGGATCCATCCCCAGGCTGTTGAGTTTATTGATAAGCCTCCTATGAAGAACAGTATCAAAGGCTTTGCTGAAATCTAGGTAGAATCACATCCATCGCATGTCCTTGATCTAGTTCTCTGGTCACCCAGTCAAAGAACTCAATCAGATTTGTTTGGCAAGATCATCCTTTGGTAAAACCATGTTGCATCGGATCATGCTACCTGTTGGTTTCGAGGAAGTCCACTATTCTCTCTTTCAGAAGCGCCTCCATTACTTTTCCTGCCACCGAGATAAGGCTTACTGATCTGTAGTTTGTCACTTCTTCCCTATTACCACTTTTGTGGAGAGGTAGCACATCACCCTTCTCCAGTCCTGTGGAACTTCTCCTGTCTCCAAGGATCTATTAAAAACATCCTTTAAAGGCCCTGCAAGAACCTCTCTGAGCTCTTTCAGTATCCTGGGATATATCCCATCTGGTCCCATAAAATTTTCCACTTTCAGTTTTGCAAGCTGTTCTAACACATCATCTTTTGTAAATGGTGTGGTATCTACTCCATTCTCATTTGTATATTTGTCAATCATAGGTGGTCCTTCTCCAGGATTTTCTGGAGGTTTGGATAAGTTCCTGGAGGCAAAGTCTATAAAGCATTATTAAAATAGACTGGGGGAAATCCACTGCTTATTTCTGTGATAAGGAGCATGAAATGGATTGTGGATTAGGAACTAGTTAAAAGATAGAAAACAAAGAGTAGGGCTAAATGGACAATTTTTTTCAATAGAGATAGAAATGACTAGTGGAGTATCCCAGGGATCTGTGCAGGGTCTGCTGCTTTTTAACATAAGAACATGCCATACTTGGTCAAACCAAGCCAGTATCCTATTTCCAACAGTGGCCAATCCAGGTCACAAGTACCTAGTAGTTTCCCAAAAAGACACACAGGATCCATAATGCTTTTATTGGGGCAAGCAGTGGATTACCTGGATCTTCTTTAATAATGGTTTATGGACCTTTTTTAAACCCAGCTACACTAACAGCTTTTACTGCATCCTCCGGTAACAAATTCCAGAGTTTGATTACTCGTTGAGTGAAATAATATTTTCTCTTATTAGTCCTAATCAGGTTACACTGTAGCTTTATTGCATGTCCCCTAGTCTTTCTATTTTTTGATAGCGTAAAGAATCAATCTATGTTTATCTGTTCCACTCTATTCATTAATTTATAGACCTTTATCATATCTCCCCTCAGCCGTCTCTTTTCCAGGTTAAAAAGCCCTAACCTTTTAAGCCTCTCCAGACAGGGCTATCCTTCCATCCCCTTTACCATTTTGGTGGCTCTTCTCTGTACCTTTTCTAATTCCAATATATCCTTTTTAAGATACGGTGACCAGAACTACACACAATATACAGAGGCATTATAATATCCTTTGTTTTATTCTCCATTCCTTCTAGCATTTTATTTTCCTTCTTCGCTACCACTTCACACTCGGCGGAGGTTTTCAACATGTTATCCATGATGATGCCTAAATCTTTTTCTGGGTGGTGGTTCCTAATGTCGAAACTTGTATCGTGTAATCAGTTTGGGTTGTTCTTTCCTATGTGCATAACTTGGCACTTGTCAATATTAAATTTCATCTGCCATTTGAACGTCCAGTCTTCCAATTTATCAAGGTCCTCTTGCAATTTTTCATAATCCTCTTGCATTTTAACAATTTTGAATAATTTTGTGTCATCTGGAAATTTGAATAGCTCACTCATTATTCCCATTTCCAGGTCATTAACAAATATGTTAAAAAGCAGCGGACCCAGCACAGATCCCTGGGGTACGCCACTAATCACCTTTTTCCATTGGGAAAATTGGCCATTCAGCCCTTCTCTCGGCTTTCTATCTTTTAACCAGTTCCTGATCCACAATAATACACTGCTTCCTGTCCCATGACTTTTTAATTTTGCAGAGTCTTTCATAAGACACCTTGTCAAAGGCTTTCTGAAAATCCAGATACACTATATCGACCAGCTCACCTTTGTCTACCTGTTTATTTACACCTTTAAAAAATTATAACAGACCTTCCTTGGCTAAAGCCATGTTGGCTTTCTCCCATTAAACCATGACTATCTACAAATCACATGCATAAGTAAAGGTCAGACTCGCTCGCATCCATCTCCAGAAACCGTGAAAGCTGCGGCCACAGGATGGTTATCAGCAAGTAGCTGGGCACATGGCTTGCTAAGTCCTAACTTAATCCAGTGAAACTGCCATTCTTAAGTATTTATATAACACTGCAAGGTGCGCACTATGATATACAGATACAGAACAGAGATTCCCTGGTCTGTGCATCTCACAATCTAAGATAAGAGAAGGCAATTCCGAATTTGGAGAGAATCTGGGCTCAAAGGTGTAATAACATTTGCAATTTAATGGATGAGAGGAACAAATTTGTCAAACTGGATAAAATTATAAGACCTGAATCTTTAATGATCAAAACAATCTAAAAAAATATCTATATAAGAAACAGGAAATGAAGTGGGTGGGTGAGGGACGTAGAGGGAGTGCTTGCCATTCCAAGTTACTCTCTCTTTCTGAAGCCAGGCATTTTTGTCACTTCATTTATTTATTATATACCACACAACCAGTAGCACAGAACTGTCCTGCACAATGCTCCTGTTCCACATTTAGGAACCACCACCCAGGAAAAAGATTTAGGCGTCATCATGGATAACACTTTGAAACCCTCTGTCTAGTGTGCAGCGGTGGCCAAGAAGGAAATAAAATGCTGGGAATCATAAGGAAAGGAATGGAGAATATCTAGTGGTTAGAGTGTTGGCTTAGTAACCAAAACACAAAGGTTCAATTCCCACTAAGCACTCCTTATGGCCCTGGGCAAGTCACTTAACCTCCCATTGTCCCAGGAGATGCCTTGCAATCTGCTTCTAGTCACACTGCCAAGTAAACACAGGAGGCTGCTGAGTCAGCATTGATTTGAAGACCCACATTGTATTTGCATTGTTTTACTTTCTAAGAAATCAAGCAAATAACTTCATTATGAGGTGCAATAAACTTATTTTTAAACTATTTATTTTCCAACATTGGAGGGAACAACAATTAAACCCCAGTGGGGTGCAAAGTACACATAGCAAAGTATATGTTGTTGTTAAGTGCTGTCAAGTCAATGTCTACTCATGGTGACCCTGTGGATAGTTGTCTTAAACTGTGTTTGGTCTTCAGTCAGGTGGATTGTTGATAAAGTGGCATCCATAGCTGCTGCTATTGTATCAATCCATTGCATTGCTAACCTTCCTCTTTTCAACCTTGCCAGCCATGATGTCTTTCTCTAATTATCTTTCTCTTTGCATGATGTGTCCAAAGTACAAAAGAAAAGGTCTTGCCATTTGAGCTTCTAGATAGATAAGGGGGGGGGGGGGGCAGGGAATATTCAGTGGCAGCGGCTTGCCATCATCACTGAAGTTAATGCCAGAGTCATATCCAGCCACTGGCATTGAATATCTAGTTTGGCCGGATAGGAAAGAAGCTAACCAGGCCAGCAGCGATATTGAGCCATTGCCCGGTTAGCTTCAGCAGCAAAGGTTAGGCTGCCTCCAGTATGCCCTGATGCTAGTATCAGGGCACGCAGAGACAGCACCTGTGGATATTTGGGAGCACTAACCATGCTAGTACCGCTGAATACCACGGTGAGTGCAATTAAGAGTAGTTACTCACCTGTAACAGGTGTTCTCCAGGAGCAGCAGGAATCAGTCCTCACATATGGGTGACGTCGGCGTTGACGGAGCCCCCATGCGGAGCATTTCCCCAGCTTTCAAAGAAAGCCTTTGGGAATGCAGGCACGCATGCGCGGTCCCCTTCCCGCCCAAAGGTGCCATCTTGCTCAGTCAAATGACATAGCTAAAAGACAGCACAAAAAAAGAAAATGAATTATATACAACTGCAACTCCAAGGGGAGGAGGGAGGGTCGTGAGGACTGATTCCTGCTGCTCCTGGAGAACACCTGTTACAGGTGAGTAACTACTCTTTCTCCAGGAAGTCAGTCCTCACATATGGGTGACTCCCTAGCTCTGGGCTACCAGGAACCCAGGCTGAAAAATACAGCTCCCTCTAGAGCCCCAGCAACAGTGAGAGAATCTTCTCTGAGACCACACCTGAATGGTAGCCCAACACCAGGGCCGGAGGGTAGGAGTTGCCTAAACCTCATAGAGATTACGGAGTACCGCTTGCCCGAAAGCACTGTCCCTACGGGACTCCCTCTCGAGGCAGTAGTGGTCCGCAAAAGTCTGGCTTGAAGACCAAGTAGCGGCCCGGCAGATGTCTGCCAACGGAACAGCGCGGAAGTGAGCTACTGATGCGGCCTTCGCCCTAACTCGGTGGGCCGTGATTCGACCCTCCAGGAGGAGGCCGGCTGACCTGTACGCCCAGGTGATACAGTCTGCCACCCAGATGGACAACGTACACTTAGTGACAGGAAACCCCAATTTATTAGGGTCAAAGGAAATGAAGAGCTGAGAAGCCCTTCTATGCCCCTGTGTACGTTCAAGGTAAAAGGACAGCGCCCTTCTACAATCCAGGGTATGCAAGACAGTCTCTGCCCTACTGGCGTGCGATCGCACCTTGAATATTGTGTGCAATTCTGGTCACCATATCTTAAAAAGGATATAGCGTTATTAGAAAAGGTACAGAGAAGAGCCACCAAAATGATTAAAGGAATGGAAGGATACCCCTATAAAGAGAGGCTAAAAAGGTTAGGGCTCTTCAACCTGGAAAAGAGACGGATGAGGGGAGATATGATAAAGGTCTATAAATTAATGAATGGAGTGGAACGGGCAAACCTAGATCAATTGTTTATGCCATCCAGAAGTAGAGAGACCAGGGGACATGCAATGAAGCTACAGTGTAACCCGTTTAAGACTAACAAGAGAAAATATTTTTTCACTCAATGCATAATCAAACTCTGGAATTCATTACCAGAGGATGTAGTAAAAGCTGTTGTGTAGCTGGATTTAAAAAAGGTTTGGACAAATTCCTGGAGGAAAGGTCCATAAACCATTATTAAAGAGGACCCAGGAAATCCACTGCTTGCCCTAATACAAGCATTGTGTAACCTGTGTGTCTTTTTGGGAAACTGCTATGTACTTGTGACCTGGATTGGCCCCTGTTGGAAACAGAATACTGGGCTTGATGGACCTTGATCTGACCCAGTATGGCATATCTTATGTTCTTTAAATGACTCAGAAATGGGAGCAGCAAGATGGCGTTGCTGAAGGACAAAGAAGGAGCTGCTCTTTTCCTTGTTCCTTAGTTACCTTGTTCTAATGGGCAAACAAAAGGCTAAAATCGTGGCAAAGACCCCTTCTTTGCCCCCTAAGTCTGTTGTTCACCAGTCAATTATTCATGAGTTGCTCACCTCTCAAATGCTAGCAGTACCGGATGTGATGACTGTTGCATCGGAGCCTTCATGAGAGGGCTCCCTCCTTGGCCTAGATATCTCTCTTAGCCCCAGTGGAAGGCCTTTTTTGTTGCTGCAACAGGATTCCAGAGTCTTTGGAAACCTCAGCTGGGAGGCTGACCAAAGTGGTGCAGAGCCCGGCCCAGCTTCAGTGGAAGTTCCTGGAATAATGACATCACCTGAAAGCGTTTTGTAGCTGACTTCAGAGGTGGACCTGGCAGGGACGATCGGTGCAGCTGACGCAGTGGTGTCTCCATGCCTTCCCTGATCTCCTCTGAGGATTTGGGAGGGGGAGTGGAGCTGCGGACCGCTGCTGCCAGTATACAACCTAAGGCTCCCTTGGTGAAACCTCCTAAAGTGTCCCTGGAGAATCTCTGGCAGGCGGTGGCGTCTATTGATTGGATGGCTACAGCAATAGCTACCTTGACTTTGGTTATGCATGTTCGTTTGCAGGCCAAGGACACAGAACTCACATTTTTGAATACCCGTTTGAAAAAAGTGGAGGACTCCGTTACTTGGATTGGTGAGACGCAAACCACTGCTCCTAAATTCGAAACTTTGGATAATGCTGTTTGGGTACTTTACCTGCGATTTGTCAATTTTCCTAAATATTCTTTATTTTTTTCCCAAACCATTTTGCATAAGTATTTTGTGGATTTCCTTAAAATTCATGATAATGCTTTCCCCCCCATGGCTAAGGCTTTTTACCTACCAGTCAGGATAAATGTATCTGATCTTGGACTGGGGTCCCTGGGTGAGGGGGTGCTACAGGCATCAGAGTCTTTGGATCTAACTGGTTTGCTTGAGAGTTCCCAATCTGAAGTCCTGCAGCAAGGAACTCTGTTAGTTTCATTTGTTTTTCCACAAGACAAGGATCATGTTTTACGATTATTTTTTAACTATCGGTCTGAGTTGTTTATGGAGGCAAAAAATATGGGTATTTCCTGATTTTGCCAGATCTACTCAGGAGCAGAAGAAGAAATTTATGGAGATGAGACAAGCGTAGAGTCCAACAAAAAAGCACTTATCCACGTGCCAAGACAAAAACCAAACAGAACCATGGTTCTGTTTGGTTTTTGATGAGATAAGCGTAGACATGGATGCTTCCTTCAGTCTGTGCTATCCCTGTAAATGTGTTATACCAGGCATGTCCAACTTCAAACAGGTCGTGATCTACTTTTTCCGGCCAAAAGTGCCGGTGATCTACCACCATGAAAATTAAGTTTCAAATTAGTTTCAAATAAAATTTTAACCCAATAAAGTTAGAGGATTCCCCCCCCCCCCATTTTTAATGAACCTTCTGTCATTTACTTGGATGTGATCAGCTGTTAAGCAAATTAAGCAAAAACAAAACAGAGAGACGAAGATCCAGTAAGAACTGCGAGGGGAAATGGAAAGTACATTTTTTCTTAAAGTTTTATTGAGTAATAACTTGCTTTAACTGTCTTAATAACTTTCGTTAACATTTATTGAGTAATTTGTGTTAAATTTAGGTCGAGTATTGATCCAAGCTGATCTTGCACAATCTTTAATATTTTGCTCTTGCTCATTAGTGAGACGTCTGAGCCTGCATTTCATCCACCAGCTTTTTGAAGTTGGGTGAATATTGCGTGAGGGCCAGTCTCAGGGAATCCTGGAGATGTTCATCTGTCATGTTGGAACGTTGTGTACTCTTTGTCATTTTCAGATGGGAAAATGCAGATTCACACAAATAAGTTGAACCAAAACAGGAGTGTACAGCTTCACTGCATCTTCTCAAGTTGGGAAATTTGTCTCTAGACACTAGCTTCCAAAACGATTCTTGCTCAGCACGGGTCTTGAGAAAAATGTCATTTTTAAGGGTAGATATTTCGTTTTCAAGAGATGGCTTGTTCAATGAGTAATTTTTACTGATAGCAGCTGCAGTTTCTTTAATGTCCACATCTACTTTGAATGGGTATGACAAGTACTCCACAACTGTTCCAAAAGTTACAGAATCTATTTTTGAATTCCTGGATAACAGAACAGATTTCTGTCACATACTTCTCGTTCTGAAAAACAAAATTTGAATATGGTCCCAGATGGTCCTGCATATTAGGAAAATGATCAAAAGTGTTGTTTGCAAGGTCAGTCATCATTAGCTCAAATTTGCTCTTGTAGGATGAAACTGTACTCATCATCTCGCCAATGCATTTGTTTTTACCTTGAGGTTCAAGGTTCATATCACTTAGTTCGCCTGTAAAGTCAGCGAGAAATGCCAGATCACATAACCACTACTCATCTTCCAACTCTGCTTGGTCATCTCCCCTCTCCTTCAAAAAACTTCTTATTTCATTCATCAAATCACGAAATATTTGCAGAAATTTTTGCCTACTTAGCCACCTTACATCTGTGTGCAAAATGATTTCCACTGCCCCTTCATCAAGAGTAAGATTGAAAAGCCGTCTTTGAAGTGATCTTCCACGAACTAAATTTACAATTTTGAAAGTGATGTCCATGACAGTCTTTGTATTGAGTCTCTTGCTTGCCAAAACTTGCTGGTGAATGATGCAGTGGTAAGAAAGGAAATCTGGGAAGTCGTCATGCTGTCTACAGAGGGCTATGAAACCGTTAACCTCACCTGTCATTGCTCTTGCTCCATCAGTAGTGCCAGAAACAAGTCTATGCAATGGAAGATTACACTTTGTCACAAAAGAATGGAAAGAACTGAATATTTCCTGACCGGTAGTTCTCCCTTTTAAAGAAATCATTCCAAGTAGTTCTTCCTTAACACTGAAGTCTTCAAAAAGCATCCGGATAAAGACTAGTAACTGGGCTATGTCTCTTATGTCTGCAGATTCATCCAGTTGGAGTGAGAAAGCAACACAATTTGAAACATCCTCCAACAATTGTTCAGTTGTGTCTCCACACATCTTTTCTATTGACCGCACGACAGTGTTTCTTGACAATTGTACATCTTGAATAGCAGCTATGATCTCTTTCTTATTTTTAAGTCCTTCAAAAAGATTGTCAGCTGCTTCAAGAAAACAATCTTTTACAAATTCCCCTTCAGTGAAAGGTTTGCATTTCTTTGTGATAAGGTTGCTGACCTTGAAGGATGCTATGGTTGCATTGACCGAATGTGACCTTGGCTTCGCCATCAACTGTTGCTGAGTAGCCAATTTCAATTTAAGTTCTTTAAGCTTCAATTTACGAATTTCACTTTTGGATGGAAAATCAGCATCAAACTTATTGCTATGCAGAGCCTTATAATGACGTTCCAGATTACCCTTTTTGGGCAAGGATACTGGGGCGTTACAAATTAGACAACAACACTTGTCTTTCACCGTGTTGAAGAAGTAGTCCATTTCCCATTCATCATGAAAGTGGTAGGTTTTGCTCTTCTTTGGAACACTCATCTTCATTATACTGGGGTGGCTGGATGTAAGAAGGCCAAATCTGCTAAGTTAGTATAAACACTGGCTGAATCTGGTCCAAAACTGTCACTGTCCCAAAGTATTAAAGATCAACAGGAACTGAAGAACTCTGGATGATGTGCAATACAAGGACTTGAGATGCCAAAACCACACATGCAGTTCTAAAAGTAAAAATAAGAATTCATCATACTGGCACCAATAATCAAATACCAGCAAACAATCATCAAAAAAACTCAAACACTTGTCCAGCAAACCAGATAAAATCAAATACCGTCAAACAAGTTCAAATACCACCACACGCGATTTAATAAATTCTGCACACAGTGTAGAATCAACGCAAAGGCAAGGCCAAATAAAATTGCAGTGTAGAATCAACGCAAAGGCTAGACAAAATAAAATTGCAGAGGCAAGCAAAAGTCACAGTGGTTTGAACCAATTCGAAGGCAAGGCATAGGCAAGTTAGAACCAAATTGGAAAAGCCCGCCAAAATCACCAAATTCTTGACACTTTGTTGTGTCTGCCCGAAAACGTTTAATGAAAGCAAACTATAAAGCGACCAACGACCAGCACACGACACAACTAATACGGTAAGTGTATTCAGGTAAAGCTCGGGCGAATGGATATTGCCCGGTATATAACACACTTCTAAGGGGTGTTGGGGCAGGGCAGGAATGGGTGATTCTGAGAGGCAGAAGATCAGGTATGATGCCGGGCCTGTGGCGTCTCGTCGTGGGGCGCGGGCGGCAGCCCCCTGGGGTATCCACAAACTATTGGTACGATAACAAGCGCCACCAATACACCCACAGGCAAGATTCCCGCAGGCAGGGAAAAAGGACAGGCAAAGGATCAGCAGCGGTGGCAAGCCCTCGGCAAACGACCTGCCGGCACGAGCTCTCTCCTAGCGACGGGGCGAGCTACTGGAGAGATGAAGCCAAGTGGGGCTGGCGATCTACCTCTGACCCCTCTGCAATCTACCGGTAGTTCGCGATCTACCTGTTGGACATGCCTGTGTTATACGATTTGAAAATAATAGGTATCTGTTTTTTAAGCCCACTCAACTCAGATTTTTTCTTGACTCTAGGCAACTGCTTAGCCAGACTTTGACCAGTGGATTGAGGCCTCCCTATAGTTGTAATATACGTTTGTTATCCCTCCATTCCTGAGTTCTCTTTTATACACTTCTCCTGGTGTTGGATGTTTCCCCTGCTCCCTTATTATTGGACTTCTATGCGCTTTGTAACTATTACCTTATGTAACCAGATTGTTTTTAAATTATTTCCTTTTGCACGTTCATTATTGCAAGTTAGTGAATGTATAATATTTTGCAAACTATAATTTAAAAAAAAAGACCCAGAAATGTCAAATCTTTTCTACGTTATTTTATTACATTTTGTTAATAAATCTACAGAAAAACAAATTAAATTCAATTTTCTGTCATTTCTTTTACAGTCAACACCGCCCCACACCAATTAAACTCTTCCTTGTCCTCCCTTCCTCTTACCTAATCCCTGGGGTCTAAATTGTACAGGAAGACAAGTAGACCAGTTACTCTTGCCATCTTGGGGCCATAGTTCCAAATAGTACTGACTAATGCAAGGCCTTTATGTTGGTTTTGACTAGATTGGAAGAAGGGGCTGTCTCATATACAGTGCTGCATATATCTGGTAGCGCTAGCAAAGTGATAAATGGTAGCGGTAATAGGAGGGCTTTTTTCAAAGCTTGGGGAGTGAGCTTAATTGGCAGAAGGCAGGGCTAGTTGCTAGTTTGTAGTGCGTGCCAATTGCATCCACTGAAACATTTTACCCCTCAGTTTTTGAAAGTACCTAGATATTCGGTGCTGTCTCAAATGTCCATGTGCTTTTTTCCCCTATTTTTGGCAGCAATATGCATCTAGCGGCATTTACATATCCCACTCTATGTGTAATGCTATGTCTCTGTGGAGAGGGTGGGTTAGAAGTGTTCAGGGGCAGGCTGCAAAAGCACACAGCCTACATGCATAGACACGGATTTTTGGCATTGCTACGTCTAGACTGTGTGTTTGGCTCAGACACAGAGAAACCAGGTAAAACCTGGGGTGTCTGGGATGAACACATTGTCTATATGCACAGACACCTATATTCGGTGCCTGTGCCTTTGAAGTATGCAACTACCCATGCGCTTATATTCAGCGGCGCTAAAAACATGCATAGCACCACTATATATCGGCATAAACTGAAATGTCTTCTTTAGATGTTTCAATTTATGCCCTAGACGTGCAGCTCAAACTAAGTCCCTTATTGTGCATTTTTGAAAGATCACACGCACAGATAAAAAAAGAAATTAACATGAAAGAAATGAAAAACTAAGTCAAACTGTTTGCCTGCACACTACTGGTTTCTTCCATAGCACCAACCTTGCTCAGGCTCTTGATCAGAACTGCAAATCTCTCCAGCTCTCTGAAGCCTAAGGGCCTCATCTGACTTTGGAAGAGGAAATTTATCAGGGAGGGTCAGAGGTCACATTCACTCTGGGCACTTCAGGCCCTGTGTATTTTCCATGTGCTCCCCAGAAGGTCTGACAAGCTGCAAGTTCATGCTGACGCAGGACAGATGCCACTAATCTGGCTCTATTGCACTTCTGAGAAGATCAAATCCCATTAAATACCCCAGGAGACCTTTGCAATTAACATGTGTCACTACGGTACTGCAAGTTCTCCAAGTAATCTCTTTGAGTTCCTTTCCAGAATGAGGCACCGCTGCAGCAGCCATATTGAAGACATGCCAGATTTCATTAGATTGTTCTTTGAGCTAGGGGTGGATCTATCATTAGACACGATGAGGCAGCCGCCTCAGATGGCAAATTCTTGGGAACAATGGCCGCTTTGCCTCTGCCTCCTCTTTTCCCCTTTTGCTGCCACTGCTCTTCCTGGATCTGAAATGACAGCAACAGACAGCCTGCAATAGCCCCCCCACCCCCCCCAAGAAGCGTGAAGTCTTTCTGGCTCTTTTGCATTTGCAAGGCCCTGGCAATCCAGACCTTCTCTGACGCATGTTTTTGTGTCAGAGGGAGCGAGACGAGCAGGGCCTTGCAAGTGCGCAGGAGTTGGAAATACCCTGCACTTTTGGGTTTTCAAGTCCTTTGCCACTGCTGCAGATGGAGGAGAGCATAGAGGTGGTGGCGGTGGGCTGGAGGAAGGGGGAGTGACATGAAAAGAGACTGGAGATGCTGGACATGAGGGAGACGATAGATGGTGGACATGGTTAAGGGTGAAGGACAGATGGTAGACATGGGGTGGAGGGCAAATACTGCACACAGCGTAGGTAGTGGAGAGAGGATGGTGGAAACAGGATAGGGACTTAGATTATATGGTTGACAAGAGGTGGGGGAGGGTAGATGATGGACACAGGGTAAGGTTGCAGGGCAGATGGTGGACATGGGATTGGGTGAAAGGTCGATGCCGGATACAGGGGGACAGCAGAGGATAGACCTGGCATGAGAGACATAGGGGTAGATGGTAGACATGGGGTAGTGGAAGGCAGAAACTGAACACAAGGTGGAAGAGATAGGGGTATGAAGGGCAGTAGGTGTGCACACGGGGGGGGGGGTGGAGGGCATGGGGTAGGGATGGAGGGCAGATGCTGGACAAGGGATGGGCAGTGGCGTAAGTTACAACGAGGGGCCCCCAAGCAAAATTTTTCTGAGGGTCCCCCATTGTCATGGTGAAGTCTCACGGTATGGCTGGTATTACAAGACTTTGGCCTGGTGAGCGACCACCGCTGAGCCCGCGGGAACTTACAAGAGTGGAACAACGTGGCAAATGTGATAAAGTGAGTTTAATGCACTGCTGCCACCACCATTGTATGGGCCCCCTTTCTTCCCAGCCCACCTCACATTGCAGAGGCTGCTTACGCAGAATTTACACCACTAGGTAGTGGACATAACATAGAAAGAAGGGTGATGCTGGACATGGGGGAAAGAGGGAGAGGAAAAGGGGAGGTATTGGACACGGGGAGGGATAAGGAGAAAGAGGGGCAATGCTGGGCATGGGGAAGACAGGGTGAAAAATGGGAAGATAGAGAGGAGGAGAAACTGGACAAGAGAGGAGAGAAGGGGAGGAGAAAAGAGAAAAGGGGAGGATTAGTTAAAGACGGGGGAATATGAGGCTGGGGAAGTGTAATGAGATGGGGAGTGAGAGGGATGTGTTAAGAGTTGAAAAGTGGTAGGTAGATGCAGTAAAGAGAAGGAGATTGAGGATTAGATGGTAAGAAGGAGTGAAATCTATGTTGAGAGAGAGGGGAAGATATGGAAGAAAGCGGAAAAGAAAAGATCAATGTTAGAGATAGAAGGAAGTGAAGAAGACAGGAAGGGCGAAAAATAACAGATGGAGACCCTAAAAAGCAAGTTAAGAGAAGATAGAGGAAAGCAGAAACTAGAAAATGCAATCAACATGATAAAAGAATAAAATAGCCAGAGAACAAAAAGTAGAAAAATAAACTTTATTTTCAATTTAGCACTGTGTATTCCTTGTAGCTTAATGGTTAGAGCATGGGCTTGGTAATCAAGAGATCAGAGTTCAATTCCCATTAGTATACTGTCACAAGCACAACGCCTGAAGCCACTTGCCTCTAGTGGTCGAGGGGCGTGGTGGTTGAGGGTTCCTTCTTCTATCAGCTCTTAGCAGCCTATTTCTTCGTGTTGGCTTCTGGGAAGTGTAGTACTGCTAAAATATGTTGATGCTTTAAGTAGAAGGTTTGTAGTTGAGGTAACCAAGGGTAAGGCTTGTAACAGAAAAGTTTATTTCCATAACACAAAACACAGCAGGTTCAAGGTATCATTTACAGGATTATAACTGTAGGATTTGCTTAAGGTACAGCAAATAATGGCAAACAAACCAAAAGAACTCAGAAATGGCTTCTTAAAGTCCTCTTACTTGCAGAAGCAATTGCCTTTAGAAACTAGGCAGCCACTTTCCTTTTTAGTCCTTGTTAATCAGAGCATAAAGAAAAATTCATGCTTAATTCTTCTACAGCAGTTTGGTTTCTGCCAGCCTCAAAAACCTCTCTAGGCTGCATTTCTATGTGAAACCAAACTTAGAACAAACAAACATTCCAAGTTGTTATCAAAACTCTTAGCAGGCTTTTCATATAGGAGAGGAGCAAGCAAAAACTCATAGCAGCTAACTTGGCTTTTCTTGCCGTTGCACAGTTCAAACACAGGTGACAAACAAGCATGAATCAAAGCTTCCTGATCAGGCTTACGTTGCAGTAAATTTCCCTTTTAAAACAGACAGGAATTTACCTCCACACTGCTTGTGCCATATGGTTGACTTCCAAGGAGAATTACTTCTTTCAGGGCTAGCTTTTCCTCAAGACCTCCTGTCTAGAGCTTGGCATAGAGAGCAATCCATAAAGCAATCTTCTTCCCCCAACTCTGACAATGTTTCTCCCAACTGCATGGGTTCTGACTCACCGACCTGGTCAGACTGCTCAGCTGACAACCTCTCTGGTGGTCTGAAAATTTCTCCACTTCCTGGTCCCCATCTCTGTTGCCAACCTGTTGCAGGGAATTCAGCTCTGGGTAGCTCAGCTCTTCTCCAAGAATCCACTCCTTCTCTCTGCTTCTGTCTCGGCTGCTCTCCTTCTCGTCTCTCTCTCTGCATAATCTAACCCAGGCTTATACCTCCAGGGTTCTAACCCCACCTCTTTCTTTCCCAGGTGTTAGTAATCCTCCTGCCTTCTGATATTAGAATAGTCAGTGCACTTGTTAAAGTAAGGGCTTTGGTCCTCGTGCTTGCAATCCCTCTTTCTTACTTTATCAGTCATTGGCTGAAACCTGTTCCAGCTGGGGTTTTTCTGTCTTTGAAACCTGGCTGTGGCTTTCTCTCCCTGCACTCCTAGAAGGGGACCCTTAACTAGGGTGAATTCGTTATGCTTCTCATCTCCTCCACTCTCAGGATAGCTGACCTTGCCACAATACCCTGTGGCCTTGTGTAAGTCACTTAACCTGATATTGCCTCAGAAGAAAAGCCACTCAGGTTGCTGGATTGCCAGGAGTCAGCATTGACTTACACAGTAACATAGTAAATGACAGCAGATAAAGACCAGTATGGTCCATCTAGTCTGCCCAGTCAGATGACAGGAGTAGGTGCACCTGCCACTCTGTGCAGGCCACCCCTCCCCATGTCTTTGTTTAGGGGTGAACCCACCGCTCCATGTAGGACACCCCTATTTGTTGAGAAATTAGATGGTTCAGTTTATTTTGATTTTATCCTGTTGCTGTAAAGGGATCCACTGTGTCTGTCCCATGCCATTTTGAATTCCGTCACTGTGTTTGCCCCCACCACTTCCATTGGGAGGGCATTCCAAGCATCCACTACCCTTTCAGTGAAAAAGTATTTCCTGACATTGCCTTTCAATTTACCACCTTGCAGCTTCATGTTATGCCCTCTAGTTTTACAGCTTCCCCGTCTTTGGAAGAGGTTTATTTGTTCATTATTTCTCTTTAAGTATTTAAAGGTCTGAATCATATCTCCCCTATCCCTCCTCTCCTCCAAGGCACGAAAGATCCCACGCCGCCATCCCGATCGGCATCGGGGAAGGGAGCAGACAGGTAAGCTCCTCCCTGCTCCCCACCGCCAAGGCCAATTGGGCCATGCAGAAACACTGCAAGGAACTTTAAATTTGGAAGCGCTCCAAGGCGCGAAAGATCCCACGCCGCCAACCCGATCGGCATCGGGGAAGGGAGCAGGCAGGTAAGCTCCTCCCTGTTCCCCACCACCAAGGCCAATCGGGCCATGCAGAAACACCACAAGGAACTTTAAATTTGGAAGCGCTCTAAGGCGCACCCGCGCCTAGGGCCATGCCAAAGGGCCCTTTGGCAAGGCCCTTAGACGAGGCACGGAAGCGAGCACATTGAAACCAACAACATCAACTACACAACCAGCCAGACAAGAAGCCATCGAGAACAACTCAGAAAGAAAAAAACCAGCAACCAAAGAGCAAGCAACAAAAAGACTGAAAAGGTACCTCCAGCATGGCGGCAGCCCCCTACTTCCCAATTGCTCTCCTACTCACACAACTCCTTCCATATCATAGAAACACACACTATACACCCACCAACACCCTATGGCTCCCCCCCCACAATGCCACACTACCTATACCACACCTTCCACAACAACATACAAACCATGCACAAACCCACAAACATTGTAGACACTCAACTAATAAACCTCACACTTACACCCACTCACATAAAAACACAAAACACGATAATGAGAAGCCATCTATCGCAATTGAGCTCATCAACACCAGATCGATAAGAAACAAAATCAATACCATAGCAGACCACATGGAAGCTCAACAACCAGACATACTCTGCATCACCGAAACATGGATCACCCCCACAGACAATGTGATCCTCAATCAGATAGTCCCCCCAACCCACACCGCACACCCACACCGCATTCAAAGCAACTCGAACGCAAAAAAGAGGAGGAGGAGTACTAATAATCGCAAGGAACAACCTAAAACTCAAATATTGAGCCACCACAAATACAAATCACTGCAACACAATAGTCATCGAAAACAGACAGCTAGCCCTGTGCCTCACCTACCGAGCACCACGTGCTCCCCCAGACGAACTAGCGTCCATACTGGAATTAATTTGCACAATCAACAACCTCCACAAACCCCTTTTAGTGCTTGGAGACGTTAACCTCAAATCCTCCACAACTAAGGACGCAGAAACATTTCTAACAGCCATGGACTCCCTTCAATACTCCCAAATCATAAACGCCCCCACACACAAGCACGGATCATCCCCCGACCTCATCTTCATCCCTAATGACCTCATTGAAAAAGACTTAATCACAAAACCACAGATAACACCAGTGCCATGGTCAGACCACCACATAATAAAAATCAAACTACAATCTACAGAAGACAAACCAACTACACAGAGGAGATTTAAAAGCTTTGAAAAGGACACATTCCTACAAGAAACCATACCATACCTGCTCACAAACTCAGAGGACATAAATGAACAAATCGCAAACTGGAACAATATCATCACAGCCGCAGCCAGAGCAACCGATTCCAGTACCCACAAAACACACTACATTAAAGGCAGATCAACCCCCTGGTACTCAAAGGAAATCAGAGACACAAAGAGAGCCCTAAGAGATAGAACGTCGCTGGAGACGCAATAAATCCTACACCACACAGACCTTATACCAGACAAAGCAACAGGAATACAACAGTCTCATCAATCAAAAGAAAAAAGAATACCATACCAACCTAATTCTTAAATCTACCAACAAACCCAGAGAACTATTTACAATAATAAAGACCCTCACCAATGAACCTAATCCCGAGAAAGATGAACAAATTGATCCACAGACCTATGCAGACTACCTACATAACAAGTTCAATGCCGCCCATCAAATGAACACAGAAATAACACCCAAAAAAACACCAAATCAAATCTGGGAAATTTTTCAGCATCCCTTCGAAGGATCAGCTATCTTACATCATTACATCGCTCAACACCAGCACCGCTCCCACAGACCTGTGCCCCGTGATCTGGATAAAAGCAGCAAAGAAAAGAGCTCATTCATTTCATACGAAACATGGTACACAACTCCCTAACCAAAGGTATAATGCCGGACACACTAAAACTAGCAACAATAAGACCAATCCCCCAAAAAACCACACTAAGTAAAAATCCAGCTGCATACAGACCAATCTCAAGCCTCCCCCTCCTATCGAAAATCACTGAAAAGATAGTTCAACTACAACTCCAAGACCATATTGACAACCATGCCCCTCTGGACCCCAATCAACATGGCTTCCGCCCAAACCATGGCGTGGAAACCCTACTAATATATCTCTTTGACAACCTGATTCAAACAAACAATCGACAACATCAAGAAAGGAGTAATAATGATCTTTATAGACATCTCAGCAACATTTGACACCGTAAACCACAGAACTCTACAGTCAAGACTTCAGGAAATCGGATTACATGGCACTACATTGAATTGGTTCACATCATACATCACAAAACAGACAACTCCAAGTCAAATGTGGCTCAACAACATCCCAACTACTGAAAGTCACCCAGGGTGTTCCACAAGGCTCCGCCCTATCAGCACTATTATTCAACTATCAGCATTATATTGGAGTGGAGGAGTGGCCTAGTGGTTGGGCAAGGTACTTCAGGCCGGAAGGTCGGGGGTTCAAATCCCACTAGAGGACAGCAACCTTGAGCTGGAAGGACTGGGGTTTCTAGTCCCACAGGTGCTCCTTGTGGTCTTGGGCAAGCCACTTAACCCTCAATAGCCCATGTTCCCTGTAAAATAGTTATCTCCAAGTTATAATGCCCTGTTCAATGTAATTTCAGTTTGTTCAATGTAAACTGCACTGATGCAGAATAGCGCGGTATATAAGAGAATGTAAATAAAATAAATAAATAAAAATTAAACCTCTACATACAACCAATATGCTCGATCATCAAAAATAACAAAATCCAATACACCATTTATGCAGATGACATTATGATATACACCTCTATCAACCTCGACAACCCAGACTACACTGGAATATCCAACTGCCTGCAACAGATGACAAGCTGGCTCATGGAAAACAACTTAACAATAAACTATAACAAGACAGAAGCGCTAATCATCACCAAAAACGCAAACTTCAACCCTCCCAAAGAACTCAAACTGAATGACATCTCAATACAAATAAAACCTGAAATAAAATACCTAGGTATAACGCTTGACAAAGAACTAAACCTTCAATCTCACATCGACAAAACCACAAGGAACGTATACTTCAAAATGAGAACCATAAGACGCCTAAAACCAATCCTCTCACATGAGCATTTCCGCACCGACTGTTAAGCACTCATAACCCCCATCTTAGACTACTGCAACCCCATCTACCTTGGACTCCCAAAACAGACTATCCGACCACTCCAAATGGCACAAAACACAGCAGCAAGAATAATAACTGGATCATCAAAACACAACCACATCACCCCAATTCTCAACCAACTCCATTGGCTCCCCATCGACTCCCGCATTCAATATAAAGTGCTACTAAACACCTTCAAAATCAAACACAACCTATCAGCAGACAGCCTAAAATATCTCATCAGACCCGACCCAAGCACCAGACCCAGGAGAAAAGGCACCTCAGACCACATCATCATACCCAAAATCTTAAAAAAAACAAGACAGGAAACTTCAAGAAGAGCACTCTCACTTGCAGCACCAATGCTATGGAACTCACTCCCTGACAACCTGAGAGCAACAACAGACATTAAAGATTTCAAAAAGCTTCTTAAAACGACGCTATTCAATAAACACTATAACGATATTTCATGAACAATATAATGACATCACCCAACCTCCCTGCTTATGTGTATATTCCTTATACTTATGTGCATAACCCAAGTAATTAATTTATACTCCACGTACCTAACCCACTTTTGTATGCAAAATATGTAAAAATGTACATAGCTTACATTGTATATAGCCCACACTGTATTTATAGCTCACACCAAATCAGCTACACCTCCCATACTCATACTATTGATTTACCACTACATGTACATATCCACATACCAATGATTTGTTTGATGTGATAACTGCTTTGATTTCAGGATAAAGCGGTATACAAATCCTTTTAAATAAATAAGTAAATAAAATAAATAAATATTTAGGTCTTCAAGTCTCTTCTCATAATGCTTCTGACGCAGGCTCCAAATCATTTTGGGCGCCTTCCTCTGAACAGTTTCCAGTCTTTTTATACCCTTTGCAAGATATGGTCTCCAAAACTGAACATAGTAATCCAAGTGAGGCCTCACCAGTGACTTGTACAGTGGCATAAGTACCTCTTTCTTTCTGCTGGTAATTCCTCTTTGTATGCAGCCCAACATCCTCCTGGCTTTTGCCACCGCCTTGTCGCACTGTTTTGCCACCTTGAGATCTACAGAAACAATCACACCAAGGTCCTTCTCCTGCTCCGTGCACACCAACCTCTCACCCCCTATCATGTACATTTCCCTTGGATTTCTGCTACCCAAGTGCATGACACCGCACTTCTTTGCATTAAATCTTAATTGCCAAGCATTAGACCACTCTTCCAGCTTTTGTAGATCTTTCCTCATGTTAACCACTCCTTTGGGGGAGTCCACTTTCTTGCAAATTTTCATGTCATCTGCAAAAAGACAGACTTTTCCATGCAGTCCTTCAGCAATATCACTCACAAATACATGGAACAGTGCTGGGCCCAGGCCCGAACCCTGGGGCACCTCGATAATCACCCTCCTTTCATCCGAGTAAGCTCCATTTATCATCACCTTCTGTCGTCTGTCAGTCAACCAATTTCTGATCCAGTTTACCACCTTGGGACCCATCCCCAAGCCAGTGTGTTTTACAACAAATTACATCCCAGGGCAATAAGGTCCTTCTCTAAAGAGCTGGCACTCTGTAGTGGGCATCTGTGGCAATGAGAAACAAGGTCCGCAGGACCACAAGACATGTCAGTAGGAGGCGCGGGATTTGTACCCTAGCATTGTGGCACCCAGCCCTATGCTAGACTGTCTCGAGGCTGTTACTATATACACAGACCGAGTCTCCCATGAGCAGAAACAGAGTGTGCTCAGTGTGATGCATTTCAGGGGCCTGTGCCTTTTGTCAAATGCTCTGATGAGAGAGCAGAGCATCCACACTCACTGGGTACATCCTTTCTGGCTCCCTTTGCTAGGAGGTTGTTTGCATATGGAACAAGCCTCTCTCTGGAAACGAACACCTGAGCAACCAAGACAAAGATGACCTCTGAGAGCATACTGTAAGTGCACAGAATGGATGAATGAGAACAGCCTCCAGGAACCACTCAAGCTGTCTTCAGATTTACGGTATGTCTACTGGAACTCTGGTGGCAAAGAGCTATTGAATTTAATCTCGGTGCTTCAATACTCACTGCTAAACTGATGAGAACGTTTACTAGTCATGAATAACACTAAAGTAACTTGCCCAAGGTCAAACAAAGTCAATAGCGGAGGAAATTCAAACTCTAGATTAGCGACTGTTGCTTTAAGTGACCTTAGAAGGTCATTTATTGTACTGCTGCAGCTTTGTAGCTTCACGGCTAACTTTCAGGTCCCTAGGCACCCCGCCTGAGATTTTGATAACCAAACTCGACCATCATGATCACCTCTCCCAGAATAGTCCTGTAAAAATATAGAATTGGACTATATCACGGGAAGTACAATACTAGGAGGGAGAAAGCCCTTACAAAAAAAAAAGAACTCAGTTTATTTCAACTTGTTGTACTTCCCGTGATGTGGACTATGTGATTTTCCATATTTTTTGCTTATGTATATTTCTTTTACTTGTTATGTATTCTTATTATAAATATTAATAAAAAGAAAGTTAAAAAAATATAGATTTGGACACCATACCAGACTTCTTATGTGTGCATATATAGGTGTATAGATACCTACACATGCATAATGAGAGTACTTTCCAAAAGCTATTTATCTGGCTATTTGACAATCGCTCATCCTCCAAGCAGGTAAAGATATGGGTTATGTTTGCGTGACTGTTAAAAATGCAGCTGCTCTTTGTCGCCTCCTAGAAGTTGGCCTTCCAGGCAGTCACCTAATGAGTAAGCCAGTCCTAGTGCCAGCATCAAGTATGGGAACGGGAGCTCCATTTTCACAGGCAAACTTGCTGATCATTTTAGAATAAGACAGTCTCCAACAGCACGTTTGATAAGAACATAAGATATGCCATACTGGGTCAGACCAAGGTCCATCAAAGCCCAGTATCCTGTTTCCAACAGTGGCCAATCTAGGTCATATGTACCTAGCAGTTTCCCCAGAAGACACAGGTTCCACAATGCTTGTAATGGGTCAAGCATTGATATCCTGGATCCCTTCTTAATAATGGTTTATGGACCTTTCCTCCAGGAACTTGTCCAAACCTTTTTTAAACCCAGCTACACTAACAGCCTTTACTACATCCTCCGGTAACAAATTCCAGAGTTTGATTACACGTTGAGTGCAAAAATATTTTCTTTTATTAGTCTTAAATAGTTTACCCTGTAGCTTCATTGCATGTCCCCTAGTCTTTCTATATTCTGATAACGTAAACAATCGATCTACGTTTACGCGTTCCACTCCGTTCATTAATTTATAGACTTCTATCATATCTCTCCTCAGCCGTCTCTTTTCCAGGTTAAAGAGTCCTAATCTTTTTAGCCTTTCTTCATAAGAGTATCCTTCCATCCCCTTTACCATTTTGGTGGCTCTTCTCTGAACCTTTTCTAATAACGCTATATCCTTTTTAAGATACGGTGACCAGAATTGCACACAATATTCAAGGTGCGGTCTCACCATGGAACGATATAGAGGCATTATAATATCTTTTGTTTTATTTTCCATTCCTTTCCTTATGATACCTAGCATTCTATTTGCTCTCTTGGCCGCCGCTACACACTGGGCCGAGGGTTTTAACATGTTATCCACAATGACGCCTAAATCTTTTTCCTGGATGGTGGTTCCTAATGTTTTATTTATTTTATTTATTTATTTATTTAACACTTATTTATATACCGCATCTTCCAGCGATCAGTTGCGGTGTACAATTAACAACAATTACAATGCAGAGCTTGTATTACATAGAACAATTATAACTTTTTACATAGAACATCTTAACTTGCACAACAAAGGGTATAAAACTAAGCGGAATATTCAACTAACACAGATTGTGTAACTATTTAAACAAATGTGGAACCTTGCATCGCGTAACCATAGTTTGGGTTGTTCTTCCCTAGGTGCATAACTTTGCACTTGTCCACATTAAATTTCATCTGCCATTTTGATGCCCAGTCTTCCAATTTATCCTCTTGCACCTTTCCACAATCTTCTTGGGTTTTAAGAACTTTAAATAGTTTTGTGTCATCTGCAAATCTGATAACTTCACTAGTTATTCCCCTTTCCAGGTCATTTATGAATATGTCAAAAAGCAGCAGACCCAGCACAGATCCCTGGGGTACACCACTATTCACCTTTCTCCATTGGGAAGATTGGCCATTTAGCCCTACCCTCTGCTTTCTATCTTTTAACCAGTTCCTGATCCGCAAAAGTATACTACTTCCTATCCCATGACTCTTTAGTTTTGCCAAAAGTCTCTGATGAGGGACCTTGTCAAAGGCTTTCTGACACTATATCAACCGACTCACCTTTGTCCACCTGTTTATTCACATCTTCAAAAAAACGTAACAGATTAGTAAGACAAGATCTTCCTGTCTCCCATTAGGCCATGACTATCTACATGCTGAGTAATTTTATTCTTTATGATGGTTTCTACCATTTTTCCCAGTACTGATGTCAGGCTCACCGGTCTGTAGTTTCCCGGATCACCCCTGGAACCCTTTTTAAAAATTGGTGTTACATTGGCGATCCTCCAATCTTCAGTTATTACAGATGATTTTAACGAAAATTCACAGATTACTAATAGCAGGTCTGCAATCTGATATTTCAGTTCTTTCAACACCCTCGTATGTATACCATCCGGCCCAGGTGATTTGCTACTCTTCAGTTTATCTAATAGTTGTAATACATCTACCCGATGTATTGATATTTCCTTCAATTCTTCCGCACCTTTAAAAACCACTTCAGTCATGAGTAACATCCCTACATCTTCCTCAGTAAAGACCGAAGCAAAGAATTCATTCAGTCTCTCCGCTATCGCCTTGTCACCTCTTAGTGCCCCTTTAACCCCTCTATCATCTAATGGACCAATTGACTCTCTCACAGGTTTTTTGCTACGAATGTACTTGAAAAAGTCTTTATTTCGCATTTTTGCTTCCGCAGCAAGCTTCTTCTCAAATTCTCCCTTTGCCTGCCTTATCAATGCCTTGCATTTGACTTGCCAGTGCTTGTGCTGTTTCCAGGTTTTGTCGTTTGGCTCTTTTTTCCATTTCCTGAAAGATGCTTTTTTGGCAACAACAGCCTCTCTGACCCCACCTTTAAACCATGCTGGCAGTTTTTTGGACTTCCTTCCACTTTTCTTAAAGCGTGGAATACAGCTGGTCTGGGCTTCCAAGACAGTATTTTTCAACAACACCCAAGCTTGATGTAAGTCTTTAACCTTTGCAACTGCTCCTTTTAGTTTCTTACCTATATTCCTCATTTTATCATAGTCTCCCTTTCGAAAGTTAAAAGGTAGTACTGTGGATTTCCTTATTTATTTATTTTATTGTTTTTCTGTACCACACTATTCATCATCAGCGCGGTTCACAAGTAACAAGATTTGTGGAATGTAGAACAGTCTAACATTGAACTTACAATGAACAGGGAAATTAACATGATGAACAGGTGAACTATATACACTATATACAAATTAGTAAGAGGGTTGTAAATGAGGTTTGGGGATATCTACAACTGATGTAAGTCTTTCTCCTTTGCAACTGCTCCTTTTAGTTTTTTCTTAACTAATTTCCTCATTTTATCATAGTCTCCCTTTCAAAAGTTAAAAGGTAGTACTGTGGATTTCCTCACTATCCCTCCTCCACTAATTATATCAAAGGCGATCATGCTGTGATCACTATTGCCAAGTGGCCCCAACACCCTTATCTCTTGCACTAGATCTGGTGTTCCACTAAGGACTAGGTCTAATAGGGCTTCCCCTCTGGTCGGTTCATGAACCAGCTGCTCCAAGAAGCAGTCATTTATTTCATCTAAGAACTTTATCTCCCTAGCATGTCCTGCCGTGACACTGACATAGTCGATACCGTGGTAATTGAAATCACCCATTATTATTACTGCGCTGTAACTTTTGTTAGCTTCCTTGATTTCTTTGAGCATTTCATCATCCATTTGTTCATTCTGGCCAGGCGGTCGATAGTACACCCCCACTGCTATTGCCTTCCCCTTTTTACATGGAATTTCAATCCATAGAGATTCTACAGCAAATTTTGTTTCCTGCAAAACTTTAATCCTTTCTGAGTCAATGCCCTCTCTAACATAGAGCATAACCCCTCCACCAATTTGATCAGCTCTATCATTACGATATAGTTTGTACCCAGGTATCACAGAGTCCCACTGGTTGTCCTCCTTCCACCATGTCTCTGATATTCCAATCATATCTAACCTTTCATTTAGTGCTATATATTCTAACTCTCCCATCTTATTCTTTAGACTTCTAGCATTTGCATACAAGCATTTTAGAGACTGTATTTTAGTCATATTAATTTGGCTATTGGTACGCACAACCACTTCTCTACGAAAGCTTCATTTCGTCCTCTCTGTCTTCCCACAGTGAAGAGAGGAACATATGGCTGACCGGACTACCATGCAGCCTAGATTCTATTCTTAGCCTATGAGGCATTGCAGGGTCACCTTTCTTATACATATTAATATTTACTGCTACATCCTTAGCCTTTCTCCATAGATAACGCTTTCAGGGCATCTCTCAGCTGCCTGGGCTGAACAGTGATTGAAGAAGCCTTATCAGATGCTGGTAGGGGGGGTGTAGGAAGCACCAGATGTGCAGTTGACAGTGTGCTAAATTCATTGCAGTTCCTTCCATGATTCATGTCTGCTGAGATCCCATTTCATGGTCATATGTCTTGGGCTTTGTGGCTTTTCTTGCCTTTGTCTTCGGGATGATCGAGACTCTGCGACTCTCCAGCTTAGCTGTTCCATCAGCTCAGTCCCCGGAGGACCCCAAGGGCCCTCGGCCTCTTCCAGAGTTGCTCCTGTTTAAGTCTGACATTTATTTTTATAAACTGTTCTTTGCCCACTCTTCAACACACTTCCAAGCAATAATCAGATGCCATGGTTTAAGAGTTCAACTAGCAATAGAAATTGGAGCTTGTTTTACAGTTATTACTTTGGTTTCTCAAATGTAATGCTTCACGCCACCTTTTCTATTACAAATGGGAATATCCTACCTTAGCATCCAGGAAGGCGGTGCAATAACACCCCAGCAGCAGGATAACCTTCATAAATGTTTTGCTCCTGGTTCTATAATTTTAGAACATTATCAAGGTCGACCAGCTGCACAAAACCTCAAAAAGACAAGTTATTGCAATAAACAGTTTGGTCTCTGTGGGTGAAACTGCCTCTGGCAATTTGATCTCATTATATTCTAAGTGTGGTATATTTCCACTTCTTGTCTAATGACCTGCAAGGTGTTACTTGTGAGGCCTGTGGCCCAGCTGCTTAAAACGTTCACCAGGACCTCTTCAACACACCTTAAAAAATGTCAGTACAGCAAAAGCCTTCCCGATAGAAAGCCAAGGCAATGCTTTCAGCAGAATGCTAACATGTGCTTCCAGCAAATATGTAGAAGCTTTCAGGAAGAAAACAAAGTTATACAGAGAGAGTATGCATCTGTTCTGGCCTCAGCCTAGTCAGTGCCCCGAGGCAAAAGTAATCAAAGATTTTGTGGTTTCAAAGACTGGAAGCCTTCAGACTTTTGAATGGCAGCTTTCTGGGGCCTCTGTGGAAAACCAAACAAAGATGTTTCATGCCAGCAATTCATCTAGCCTTTGCCCTAGCAGAAGTCATTATGAGCTGTACAGCAAGGACACTGCAGGGCCACCTGCCTAATAGGTCGCACATTTAAAACAAACCCCAGAAAGCATTCTTTCACCAAACATGCAATTAAGCTGTGGAATTTATACCGGAGACAGCATAACTGGGTTTAGGAAAATTCCTGGAGCAAAAGTCCATAAACTGTTCTTAAAGTGGGCTTGAGAAAATCTACTGCTTATCCATGGTGGTAGGCGGCATGAAGTCTTGCTACGTTTTGGGGTCCTGCCACGGTTAGAAACAGAACGCTGAGCTTGATGGATGTTTGTTCTGATCCAGGGTGGCAATTTGTATGTAATATTCTGAGGGGTCCTTCTCTGGAAAGCAGCACCTGCTGTTCCGGAAGTCTGCCGCTCCAGCAGCATTCAATAGCGCTATCCAGAGAGCGTCACTTTATATCTCAGAGACCATCCAGATAGTTCGGGGTGGTCCATGGGCAGAGTGGCCATAGATTCATTGCCACTAGCCGGACTGTCTCCATTTGTGCCTGTGCAGCGCTGCGTAGGCCTTGTAGCGCTTTATAGATGTATAAAAGTCGTAGTAGTAGTAGCTGGATAATCACCCGCATAACTTAAGACAGCAAAAACGGAGTCCTAATCTGGACCAGCCACAGAATTGGTTCAGGTTTGGTGCCCTAGACAGATATTAAAGCTAAAACCCCCCTGACTGTTAGAGTATATTGTTTAGCTTTGAATGCCCTGCTTTTTGCTGCCCCCCACCCCCACCCAGAAGCTGCTGCCCTAGGCAGCTGCCTAGTTTTCCTAATTGTTGCCCCACCCCATTTCTAGCCTAAATTAGGACCACAGAAGGAGCCTGACACACCAACTCAGATAGACATAGAGCTCAGCAAGATGGAACGAACAGAGTCTGGAGTTGACAGTAGAAGAGAAGGACACAGATACGAGGGATTTGCTCGATGAGTGGAGCTCCTGAGGAGGAGTATAGGGAGGCGAGGTAATGAGGAGCTGCAGTGTGAGTGCACTTACAGGCCAGTAGACGTTTGAACCATATGCGGCAATGGATAGGGAGCCAATGAAGTGACTTGAGAAGAGGGGTTCTGTCCACATAGTGACACTGGTGGGAGATTAGTTGTGCAGCTGAGCTCTGAAAGGACTGAAAGAGAGAGAGAGATGGTTCAGTGGGAGACCGGCGAGGATTAGCGAGTTCTAAATAGGAAGTGAGAGAATGGATAAGGGTCTTGGTAAAGTGTTTAGGAACAAATGAATGAATTTTGCTGATGTTATAGAAAAGAATGACAAGTTTTAGCTATTTGTTGGATATGTGCAGAGAAAGAGAGAAGAATCAAACATGACCCCAAGGTTGTGAGCCAAGGAAACAGGGTGAATGACAGCGTAATTCACAGAACTAGAGAAGGGAGGAAAGGGGAGGTGAGTTTAGGGAGAAAGATGAGAGGCTTCATCTTGGTCAGGTTCAGTTTCAGATGGTGGTGGCACTGGGCCATCCAGGCAATGCTGTCAGACAAGCAGGCTGAGATTGGGGCCTGGATTCCTGGAGACGTTTCTGCTGTAGCGGTAAATCTGAGCATCAGCAGCGTAAAAATGGAACTTAAAACGTATCACGTGTCCTTTCTCCCTCCTCTCCTCTAAAGCAGGGGTTCTCAACCCAGTCTTCGAGACACACCTAGCAGTCAGGTTTACAGGATAACCACAATGAATATGCATGAGAGAAATTTGCAAGCACCACCTCCACTGAATGCCGATCTCTCTTATTCATATTCATTGTGGCTATCCCGAAGACTGAGAACCCCGGCTCTAGATGGGAGGAGGGAGGGGGAGATGTGATACATTTTCATTAGAGGCCTGATATTCAGCGCCAGCAGCTAGAGATGTAAAAGTGACCAGCCACCAGCGCTGAAAGTTGAACCTGGATATTCAATGCCGGAGTCCTATCCGGCCCCTGCATTAAATATCTGGGTTAGATGCTTTTGCCACATATCGCTAATGGGGTAGTGGCTCAATATCACCACTGCGCAGTTAGCAATCAGCGCTGCCGCTGCCCCAGAACACCTCCGACACACCAGCTCAGTGGCAGATCTGCAAACTGTGGAAATACCACTGAATATCGAGCCCTTCCTATTTAGGTCTTTATGTCTCTTCTCATACGTCTTCTGAAGCTGGCTCTCTCTCATTTTGGTCGCTTTGCTCAGGACCATTTCAAGTCTTTTTCTATCCTTTGTGAGATATGATCTCCAAACTGAACACAATAGTTCAAGTGAGGCTTCACCAATCACCTGTACAGGGGCCCTAATACCTCCTTCCAGCTGCTTATTCCTCTCTGTATGCAGCCTGGCATCCTTAAGGCTTTGGCCACTGCCTTATCACACTGCTTTGCCGCCTTGAGGTCCTCAGACATTATCACTCTGAGGTCCCTCTGCTGGTCCGTGCACACCAACCTCCCGCCCCGTAGCTTATACAACTCCTTTGGATTTCTGAATCCCAAGAACATCACCCTGCACTTCTTTGCATTAAGTCTTAACTGTTGAGCATGAGATCATTCTTGGAATTTTAGTAGATCTTTTCTCATGTTGTCTACTCCCTCCAAAGTGACATATGTTCATGTCATCAGCAAAAAGGCAAACTTTTCCTTTTAACCCTTCGCTGATATCACCCACTAAGACATTGAACAGTAGCAGTCCCAGGACCAATCACTGAGGCATTCGATTACTCACTTTCCTTTCTTGTGAGTGAATTTCATTTACCACCACCCTCTGTCATCTGTCAATCAAACAATTTCTGATCCAGTTCACTACCGTATGACCCATTCCCAGCCGGCTCAATTTATTCATAAGCCACTGACGAGGAACAGTAACAAAGACTTTGCTGAAATCTTAGTAGATCACATCCATCGCGTGCCCTTCATCCAGTTCTCTGGTCACCCAGTCAAAGAAGTCAATCACATTCATTTGGCACAATCTGCCTTCGGTAAAAGCACGTTGCCTTGGATCTTGCATTCTATTTCTAGAATCCAATGGCTTGCAAGACGCAAGGCGACATGACGCACTGTCCTTTCCTTCAGCTGTGCGTCCATTACACTTCGCAGTGTACCACCTCTTCTCTGTTGCCACATTTGTGAAGAGCGACCGCATCGTCCCTTCTCCAGTCCTGCGGAGCCTCTCTGAGATCCCTCAGTACCCTGGGGTGTATTTGATCCGGTCCCACGACCTTGTTCACTTTGAGTTTCGCAAGCTGTTCATAAACATCTTCTTCTGTGAATGGTGTGGCATCTGCTCCATTCCCATTGTCAATCATTCGTGGTCTTTCTCCAGGATTTTCTTTTGTGAATGCGGAACAGAAGTATTTGTTTAGCAATTCTGCTTTTTCCTTAGCAATTTCCAGAAATCGGTCCTCAGCACCATCAGTCTTGTAATTCCACTTCCGCCTCACTTCACGCCTTTAGCCATTTTTCTTTTGCGTGTGCTTTTGCCACCCTGGTTCCTCTCTCTGCCTCTTCAGCTTTATTCAGTATTCTTTACTCCTCTTTTTGTGATCTTCTCAATTCTGCCTTTTTTGCCTTTATTTTTGCAGCTACTTCTATGGAGCAGCATATCAGTCTTTTCCTCACATATAGATCCATTGCCATTTTTATAGCCTCTTTCAGTTTCGCTCACTGTCTTTCCACTTCCCTTATCTCCTCCTGTCCTGCCGGCATCTCCGTCAGGCACTTCCCCATTTTAATGACGTCAGCATTTTTGGAATCTTGGATTTTTTGTTTGCTGTGACTGGACTCTGCCTTGGCACTTACCTGAAACTAGAATGACAAGGAAATGAACTTTCGCTATAAAAGAAATCACTGTACAGCTAACAGGTAACGAGAGCAAAGGCTTAGGCGGCTCTAAAAAAGAAATGCACGGGGACGATTCAGATTATCCATTGCTAATGAAAAGGAATTTCTGATGCCCCAGGAGAGCCACCACAAACAGCGGAACCATGAAACACATGCCAAATAAATAAATAGAAAACTTTTCAAATGAGAACCCCCCCCCAAAAAAAACCCAAATACATAATTTTATTACACGTGTAACATATATAATGATTCTAAAAGTAAGAGGATAGCCCTACCCTATAACCTAACATGGATATCCTCTTTAAAATTTTAAATTCTTATATATTTTTCGCTTGTTATAAAGCTCTGCATTTATTATTTATTTGCTGATTTGTTTCATTTTGCACTGTTTGAAGATTGCTATGTTTGTTTATTTATTTATTTGCCATATGTTTTTCCTGGTTGCGCTGTTGGTGGACGGGCCTCCTGCATCTGCCTGCCTTCGCCTTCAGTGCCTCAGAGGATCCCATCCCTTGCGGCAGGACAAGCAAGAGCAGCAGTTTGTGGCCGTCAAGGAAGAGGAACACAGAGTGAGAAGATGAGAAGATGCTCCCACGACGAGAGATGGACATGGGAGGTTATGGCAGAAAGAGTCACGAGAAGCGCAGCACAGATAGAAAGCTCAGGGAATTGCGCATGAACATGCAGACTCCACGTGTGACAGCCAACGGCAGAGAAAACAATAGCGATTAATCAAAATCATAAGAGATGAAGTGAAGAGACACTGGACATTTATTTAAACCAGAGGTGCAACAGTAGCAAAAGGTCTACTATCAACTGCTAAGACAGTAGCTCCCCCTGCAGGCAGTGCTGGTAGAGGACTGCCGGGCAACTTGGAGGGAATGTTGGCTATTGAGTCAGTTAGCTGGTAAATATAGCAGTGACCAGTATAATGGCAAAGGGTTGCCTGTTAGGTAGAATTCCGTCATAAAACAGTAGCGGTGAACAGCCTTCCAGTTGCTCTTCGATTTATTACTTGGTTATCAATTCTCTTTCTTCATTAAAACCTGCAGCAAAAGGGCTCCCTGTCAGCAGTTGTGTAGATTGACCATTAATCGCAGAAGTGAAGCCTCCAGGGCATCGTCCTTATTACACAAGCAATACTGCTGGATGCGGCCGCTCTGATTTTTCCCACGTGCATGCTGAGCGACTGAAAATCAATGAGGTAGTTAGTGTAATTATCAGATAAGATATTAAGAATCCCTTTGGTAAAAACATTAGACTGACATTTACTGAGGTAATTAGATGCTGCAGCAAGGCCGCCGTTATCCTTTATGCAGTGCCCTCCATAGATAATACCCAAGCACTGATGCCCCAGGCAGATCCCTGGCACTACAGCCCAGCTATAATGAGGGCACTTTCCATACTGCCTGTGTAGACTCTTGCACTAGCTTTCTGTGTGGACACTTTTTTCCAAGCAGAACTTCTGAAAATGCAGAAGTGCTCAACTTGCTGCAACCCCGTCCCTGAGAAATCCTCCTTCACATGTGGGCTTAAGCGCATGCCTTCTGGAACAGTGTGGGACCGTTTTCAAGGATCCCATTTCTGCCGTGAGAAGAGCTTTAAACGTTGCTCTCACTATACCCAGACAAACCTCAAGCAATGCAAGCCTGGCACTGCCCAAAGATTTGCACTGTGCAGCTACACAGTCAGTAAATAAGATCCAAGCAGTGCAGCATATAAGCACAACCCAATCACTCAGCCCGGGCAATATACCAGCATAGAAGCTTACGAGCAATGCAGACCAGACTACGCAGACATCGATTCTCACAGAAATGGCCAGGAATCCTCTAGCGCTGCAGCCAGAAGAAACATTACAGCCAAATAGCCCTTATGAGAGACCTCAAGTTTTATGATCTCCATTTGAGATTTATATAGATAGATCGTTGATATCCAAGGATTTGAGTGTTACTGAGGGGCTGTTGAACTACTTTACTAGGGTCTGGGCTATTCCAGAGCAGACCTGTGAAGTCTATCTTCACTACAATACTCTGATGCTAATAATGGCATCTGTTTATCTCACAGGCTAAGAATCTCTTTAAAAATAAAAGAAAATATGCTGAGCTTCAGATCTAGCTATAGGAAGCTTCTCTCTCACTGACAGACCATTCCTGCTTCTGCCCCCATGCAACGGAGGGGGCAGAAGCACAAGCAGCCCTGCAGTGTCAGAGGTTTAGGTAAGCGCCGTGGAACTGCTTGAAGTCACTGCCACCACCACAGATCCCGGAGAGGGGCAGCATTAGGGGGATTGGAGTAGCAGGACACAAGGAAGGAGGTTTGCTTAGGGCATCTCAACTCCTTGCACTGGCACCGAGTGTTCATCCTTAATGAGGCCCACCTCTCCGCACACCTCAACAAATACTCAGAACCTCACTCCGGACACACTCCACAACAGCTGATGAGCCTGATTCTATCAGGGGCACGTCCGGGCGGCCCCGAGCCGGACGGGCCCATTAGGACCTGATTCTGTACTGCGGCATACAGAATCGGGCCCAAGGGTGGCCTGGCGTGCCCCTGCGTACTTGTGGGGACATCCTCCCCTCAGGCACCCCTGGCTTCCGTGGCGCTGACCCTCTTCAACCCATGGCTGGGCAGTCGGGGCCTGGATCGGGTGGCAGGGACCTACTGGTACCCGGCCCCGGCACCGGGGGGAGGGTTCCGGCCCCGATCGCCTGGTTTATGCTGCTTATTCCACCTTTGAGGTGGAATAAGCAGCATTATCCACCTGACCCAACAGGATATACAGGGCCATGACCTGAATCAGCCCTGTACATTCTGCTGCCGGCCCACCCCCTGCTCCACCCAGACTTCACCTCCTCCCGCTCCCCACTGACTCTCCCCATCCTCCTGCTCTAGCCATGCAGGAAGAGTCGGAGGGGGACTAGGGGCAGGACGGCTTGCGGGGCAGTTCCGCAAGTCGCGTCTCAGAATTGGGCCCATTGTGAGTAATTGTAATTTATATTTAGAGCTTCTATTCTTAGGTGTTTCCAAACTGCAAATGTAGGTGTTTATTTTTGAACTAATTGGAGGTTTTTTGACGATACAAAAAAAATCAAGGGTTCATTTTTAAAGGGCACCTAGATGTTTTTTTATTTTATTTTATTTTTTTATACTTTTTATTTATGCAATTTCAAATTATTCCGCAAGATATACACTTGTTACAGAAAAGAATGTGCAAAGGAAAATGTTAAACTAATACAGCATAAGAGAAACGTCCCCTATCCAATACATGAAGAAATTAACATTCGCTAGTCCACAAAAAAGGGGGAGCAAGCAAGACATAAATCGAAAGAAACAGTTTCAGGAAATAAGACACAAACTGGTGCAACAACATTAATCCCGAACTTGGAAGAGCACTTTTACTGACTATGAACTGGGTTAGATGTGAGGGCTCAAAGAAGGTATAACTAACGCCCTGATATTTAATTAAACATCTACATGGGTATCTCAGAAAGAAAAGTCCACCAAGCAGCAAAACCTGAGGGGGAAGCAAAAGAAACTGTTGCCGACGTTTTGAATAGATTTAGAGACATCTGGAAACATCCTAATTATACCCCCCATAATTGACTCATTCCTGGCTTTGAAATATAATTTCAAAAGAAAGTCCCGATCAGACTCAAATACTACAGTCAGCAGCAAAGTTGCCCTCGGGATGTATCCCGGATCAGTGGTTTCCAAAAGCCCAGTCAGATCCAATGAATCCATAGGAGGAGAATGTACAGGTGAAGAAACTCCAAGGGTCTTGCGCTTGGCTGTTGGCAAATAAAAAACTCTAGCCAATGGAGGAAGAGGTTCCACGGGAATTTTCAAAATAGAAGTAGCATAGGTATTAAACAAATCCTTCTACAAGGTAACAGGAACTCGGGAAAAATTCAACAAGCACGGATTTCTCTTCCTAACTGAGTTCTCTAACATCTCTGCTTTCCCATGGATACCAGATAAATCTTTCATTACAGTACCTGGAATGGAAACAGTGTCCTCAACTTTAGCTTCCAACTGGGCCACCTTAGAAGAAATACAAGCGACCTCCTGCTTCTGCTGGCTAATAGACTGAGTCAGGGATGGAAGAGCTTCATGAAGAACAGCAAACTGGGATATAAAGGAAGCTTCCAGCGCCCTAAGTCCTTCCCATAAAGAATCCAGAGTTACAGTGTCTGGGCGAACAAGAACGGATTTAGGAGGCACCTAGATGTTTGATGCTGTGCCGAACACCTCAGTGCCCGTAGTTCTCGATATTCAACGGCATTAAATTTAGAATGTGATTTAAATATCCTGCTCCACATATAATATTGTACATTCTGCGGGAAGGGCGGGTTTATGGCGTTCCAGAGGCAGAGTTGCCAGAAAGCACAGTTTAGAGGTATAGGCACCAATTTCCGGCATCCATATGTTATGCGTTTGGTTTTAGGTGCTGCAAAACCAGGTCTTACCTGGACAGCCTAGCTAAATGCATAGTCTAAACATATACAGTTAGGCCCCTATTTTCAGTGCCCAAATGTTTATACTATGCACCCACTTTTGTGCACATCTGGGCACCTATATTCAGTGGTGCTAAGCAGACACTTAGGGGGCACTAAGGCGTTGCAGCTCACGTGCCAATAGTATTGAAGCCATGGTGCGTTAGGTGCAGCACCTCCATGTTATCGGTCAGGCGTGTGGAAAGCCATTTCTTGGCATGTAACCTGCAGCCCTGTCCCATAGCATGGGCTGCATTAGCTATTCCTGCAGTGTGAAAACAGCGCTAACTGTGCCAAGCTCACCCCGCCCACTCTCTGCTCTCACCCCGCCCACTCTCTGCTCTCACCCCGCCTACTCTCTGCACTCACCCCGCCCACTCTCTGCTCTCACCCCGCCTACTCTCTGCACTCACCCCGCCCACTCTCTGCTCTCGCCCTGCCCACTCTCTGCTCTCACCCCGCCTACTCTCTGCACTCACCCCGCCCACTCTCTGCTCTCACCCCGCCTACTCTCTGCACTCACCCCGCCCACTCTCTGCTCTCACCCCGCCCACTCTCTGCTCTCACCCCGCACACTCTCTGCTCTCACCCCGCCTACTCTCTGCACTCACCCCGCCCACTCTCTGCTCTCACCCCGCCCACTCTCTGCTCTCACCCTGCCCACTCTCTGCACTCACCCCGCCCACTCTCTGCTCTCACCCTGCCCACTCTCTGCTCTCACCCCGCACACTCTCTGCACTCACCCCGCCCACTCTCTGCTCTCACCCCGCACACTCTCTGCACTCACCCCGCCCACTCTCTGCTCTCACCCCGCCCACTCTCTGCTCTCACCCCGCACACTCTCTGCTCTCACCCCGCCTACTCTCTGCACTCACCCTGCCCACTCTCTGCTCTCACCCCGCCCACTCTCTGCTCTCACCCTGCCCACTCTCTGCACTCACCCCGCCCACTCTCTGCTCTCACCCTGCCCACTCTCTGCTCTCACCCCGCACACTCTCTGCACTCACCCCGCCCACTCTCTGCTCTCACCCCGCCCACTCTCTGCTCTCACCCCGCCTACTCTCTGCACTCACCCCGCCCACTCTCTGCTCTCACCCCGCCCAAGCTCTGCTCTCACCCCCGCCCACTCTCTGCTCTCACCCCGCCTACTCTCTGCACTCACCCTGCCCACTCTCTGCTCTCACCCCGCCCACTCTCTGCTCTCACCCTGCCCACTCTCTGCACTCACCCCGCCCACTCTCTGCTCTCACCCCGCCCACTCTCTGCTCTCACCCCGCACACTCTCTGCTCTCACCCCGCCTACTCTCTGCACTCACCCTGCCCACTCTCTGCTCTCACCCCGCCCACTCTCTGCTCTCACCCAGCCCACTCTCTGCACTCACCCCGCCCACTCTCTGCTCTCACCCTGCCCACTCTCTGCACTCACCCCGCACACTCTCTGCTCTCACCCCGCACACTCTCTGCACTCACCCCGCCCACTCTCTGCACTCACCCCGCACACTCTCTGCACTCACCCCGCCCACTCTCTGCTCTCACCCCGCACACTCTCTGCACTCACCCCGCCCACTCTCTGCTCTCACCCCGCCCACTCTCTGCTCTCACCCCGCCCACTCTCTGCTCTCACCCCGCCCACTCTCTGCTCTCACCCCGCCCACTCTCTGCTCTCACCCCACCCACTCTCTGCTCTCACCCTGCCCACTCTCTGCTCTCACCCCGCACACTCTCTGCACTCACCCTGCCCACGCTGCAGGAATCATCATGCGCTATCATGGCCCTGCATTAGCTGGCAAGGTGCGTCCCAGCACACCTTTAGCATGCGCCAGAACATGCGCTGCCAGCTACCGCCCATTAGTATGAGACCCCCTTAGTGCCACTGCATATTGGCAGAGATGGAAACGTCTTGTTTGGATATTTTCATTTCTACTCCAGACGTTGTGTTCAAGAACGGGCTCCTCAGTGTTTATCAGTGTTTTTCTACCATACAGGGCTGACTTTAGGGCTACAACAGGGAGTATCTAGAACTGAAGGAGACATAGCCTGCTGGTGGGCTTTGTACCCCCCACCTGACTCTCTGCCCAGGGCCCCAGTATGTGGAAAACTGGCCCTGGCTGAACACCTTAAACAGTGAAGTCAAATATGTGGCACAAAACTCGGGTGAGGGGTACAACAACCTACAAATAAACTATAACAAGACAGAGGCCCTCTACATAAGAAACACTGCTTTCATCCCCCCTATGATAACGCTGAACACTACCACAATCAAAACCAAAACAGAGTTTAAATACCTCGGGATCACTCTCAACCAACACTTAATCTTCAAAATGCACCTGAACAGTTTACTTCAAAGCCAAGACACTCCGCATCTCCGGCCACTCCTCAAACCAGATGACTTCCAAAGAGTAGCAAATACCTCACCTGGACTACTGCAATGCCACAATCCACACTCCTACCTCTCTAGACAGCTCTCCACTCAAAGGCTAGAATCTTACAAACAGCAATGAGAAAAGAACACATCACCCCAATACTGGCTCCCACTGCAGAGCCATATAACACACAAACCCATCATGTTAACTCATAAAGCAATCCACTCAGACTCCCCCACACACTTATACAGCCCTCCCAACCATACAGATCTAGATGAACCTCGACAATGCATACCCTCATCATCCCCCACATCAGAACCAAATAAAACCAACAGGCATGCAAAAGAGCCTTCCAACTCTACACGCCTTCCATATGGAACAGACTACCGGACCAGCTCAGGAACATCACGGACCTCAAGACATTCCGCAAACAATTAAAGACTCACCTGTTTACCGAACATTTCAACACAACTGAAGAACCCCCCCCCCACCCCAAGAACAACAATGCACAATCACCCACCACTACTGTTGTATATAATCAAACCTGTATATAGTTAAGAGCCAAAAGCTCGCTGATTGAATGCTGTACATAGTTTGATGCCACTGTTTCAATGTAAGTTACGTTTCAGTTCCTTGTAAAACATCTTGACCTGGAGAAAGGCAGTATATAAATACAGCTAAATAAATAAATATATAAAAGAAGCCAGAGGAGGGGTGAGAGAGTACTAGGGAAAGTGAGGTTTTCCAGTGTTTATCCAATAAACAATCTATTTTGCAACAGGGTGTTTTACTTCAAATAATACGCAAGCCCACCACCGAAGATTCAGATTCTATGCTTTCCTCTGTATATTGCCTCTCTCCAGGTCACAGTCACCAGTTGTGGGGTCTGTATCCACTCACGCTCATCTCCACAAAGCAGAGAACACCAGCTTCCAGAATGCAATCCTCCACAGTCAATGGTAATCACATTTCTGGCAGCAAAAATCAGATCCAACGTGATTGAGCCTTTAACTGAATAACAAGGCCAGAACAGAATTAAATGTTTAATAGTGCCCGTCATTTCAATTGCAATCCTACACGTACACAATACCGTCCAGATACACATAAGAGCCCTTTCCCTGCGGAGCTTCAAATCTAATCAAGACAGACTTGACAGCGTCTGGAAATTCATTCTAGTATTAATCACTATATACTGGACAGGAGTACATTTACAATTAATTTATAGGACAAGCACACTAGTAGAAAAGATGACTAATACTACTTATCATTTGTCTAGTGCTACCAGACATAAATAGTGCTGAACATATATACATCAGAGATAGCCCCTGCTCCACAGAGGTTACAGTCTATGCAACAAACAGGGAACTATGGCAATTCTTTAAGGGAAATGGTTATAACACACATGGGTGTTAAACAAAATAATAAGGGATCAGGATCCAAAAGCAGCCTCGAAAAGGTGAGATTTGAGCCTGGATTTGAATAGGACCACAGAAGGAGCCTGACACACCAACTCAGATAGACATAGAGCTCAGCAAAATGGAACGAACAGAGTCTGGAGTTGACAGTAGAAGAGAAGGACACAGATACGAGGGATTTGCTCGATGAGTGGAGCTCCTGAGGAGGAGTATAGGGAGGCGAGGTAATGAGGAGCTGCAGTGTGAGTGCACTTACAGGCCAGTAGACGTTTGAACCATATGCGGCAATGGACAGGGGGCCAATGAAGTGACTTGAGAAGAGGGGTTCTGTCCACATAGTGACACTGGTGGGAGATTAGTTGTGCAGCTGAGTTTTGAATGGATTGATAGAGAGAGAGAGATGGTTCAATGGGAGACCGGCGAGGATTAGCGAGTTCTAAATGGGAAGTGAGAGACTGGTAAGGGTCTTGGTAATGTGTTTAGGAACAAATGAATGAATTTTGCTGATGTTATAGAAAAGAATGACAAGTTTTAGCTATTTGTTGGATATGTGCAGAGAAAGAGAGAAGAATCAAACATGACCCCAAGGTTGTGAGCCAAGGAAACAGGGTGAATGACAGCGTAATTCACAGAACTAGAGAAGGGAGGAAAGGGGAGGTGAGTTTAGGGAGAAAGATGAGAGGCTTCATCTTGGCCAAGTTCAGTTTCAGATGGTGGTGGCACTGGGACATCCAGGCAATGCTGTCAGGCAAGCAGGCTGAGATTGGGGCCTGGATTCCTGGAGACGTTTCTGCTGTAGAGAGATAAAGATGAGTGTCATCAGCGTATAAATGGCACTAAAACCATGGGAAGAGATCAGGGCATTAAAGGAACACGTATAGATAGAGAAGAGATCCTAAGACAAAGCCCTGAGGTACACTGACGGAAAGTGGGATAGCAGCAGAAGAGGATCCATCAGAGCATAAGGTAAAAAGAAAACCATGACAGAACAGAGCTCTGAAAGCCAAGCAAGAACAGGGTATTGAAGAGAAAGAGGTGATCAACAATGCCAAATGCAACAGAAAGGTCAAGAAAGATGATGATCGAGTAAAGGCCCTTGGATTTGGCAAGGGCCGTTTCTGTAGAATATAGAGGATGAAAGCCATATGGCAGTGTGTCCAAAATGGCTTGAGAGGAAAGAAAGTCAAGACAGTGATGGTGAACTGCATGCTTGGGTAGTTTGAATGTGAAAGGGAGGAGGGAGATAGGACAATAATTGGAAGGACAAATAGGGTCCAGTGAAGGTTTTTTGAGGAGTGATGTAACCACAGCATGTTTAAAGGCAGCAAGAATAGCTGCCTTGGAAAGCGTTAGGTTGAAGGTTGCAATTTTTGTTTCAACACGATTTCAGGCATTGATTGGCTTGATTGCCATACTCAAAAAACATACTCGGCCCATTGGCATACTAGTTGCACTTCAACATTTGTCATGTATCTGGTTATATGTCCGTGTGTTCTCTACTATGTGGGTCAGACATCAAGACCTTTCAAGACACGTCTGGGGGAACATGCCTCCAGGCTGCGTACAAGAACTCTGACAGCTCCGATGGTGGATCATTGCCTTGCTAAAACACACGCTTTTGAGAAGCTTAAATGGCGTGTGCTTGATTTTGTGCCACTTAATCCTCGGGGAGGAGATCGTGTTCAGACTTTGCAAAATCTGGAACAAAAATGGATTTTTATGCTCAATTCAGTTCGTCCTATGGGTCTGAATTTGCAATTGGACTGGCATACGACATCGTGAGAACTGTTGTCAGCAGTTATCTTTTCGGCAAGGAGGTGGTCCCTGTTCAGTGGTTCCTTCTCCCGGCTGTTTTGATTGGCTCCCCTGATTTAAAACCCTCCTGTTGGGTTGAATTAGAAACAGCTGTGCCAATGTTGGTGCTGCCTGAATAAAAACCGTTCTCTTCAGAAATGTTTCTAAAGGCTGATTTCTCACCATGTAGCGGTTTGACCTGAAGCAGGGGGATAATTGAACCGACCCCGAAATGTGACATGTTGTCTCATATAATTGCTGACTGTGGTATACATTGGAGCAGCCTTCACGAATTTATACACAGCTAAGTAAAAAACGTTGTTTTGCACAATAAGAGTGATTAAAATGGATGGGCCACGGCGGTGAGAGGACGTTTCCTCTTTACTTTGCTGGCCACTCCGACAAAAGCAAGAACACAAAATAAGCAAATTTGTTTAGTAATTTTGGTTATTTGGATTGACTGGGTTTTGATTCTGTTATCGTTTTTATTCATGACAACCCTGGCCATTGGCCAAGTGGAAATTGTCAATTCTATTCACACACTTTGGAGGGCCATCGCTGGTACTATGCTAAGAAGAATCATTGGTTTACATCCCGATGGCATACAACAAAGGAAGATGTGCATGAAGTATATTTAATCATTTGTTCGTGCAGTATGGTTTATGTAGGGTGGACGACCCATATGTTTAATGTTTGCTTAAGAGAACATGCCTCCCGTTTATGTACTGCCGACATTTCAGCCCCCATGGTGGACCATTGCCTTCAATATCATCATTCATTTGATGAGTTACAGCCGCGGGTGATTGATTTTGTCCCACAGACCCCTGTGGGGGTGATCGGGTTTTTAGACTGCAGTGGAGAGAAAAGCAATGGATCTTTAAACTTGTTTTTTTGGCCCTGTTTGGCTTGAATCTTGAAATTGATTGGCTCAGCCTTTTTAAGTCTGTCCATTCTGGTGAGGGGTTTCCCTATCACGTGGTTCTCCCCTCTTCAGTCCGAGATTAGTTGCTTGAATTTGTGATGTCAGATGCCTATCTTTGGTAAGGCATGATTGAGCCTGATTCTGAAGAACCAAATTTATTTTTCGTCGGAAGTTCCTTACGAAGCCTGAAGCAGAGTCCCTGAGGTTTGGACTTGAAACGTGTCACGTAGCGTGATTTAATTTAATTTAATTAACAGTCGCTTATATACCGCACCTTCCAGAGATCAGGTGCGGTTTACATTTAACAACAATATAAGAGGCTGATGTCTGTTTTACAATGAACGTCTGAAACAGTGTAACTATTATACAACAAAACAGTCAGTAATCAATTACAAGGAACATCTTAAAACAAAGGAAAATTGTGCAAAAACAAATAACATTTTGGTAACTATATACAATTGGGGTATGAGTGCATTACATAAGACGTAAAAATATATTATAAATTTCTAAACTAGTGTAAAATCTTAGGAGTGGAAGGTGTTGGATCATGTCAATTTTGTGTCACTCAGTCAAACAGTGTTATTATCCGTTTTCTTGTTGGGAGAGGGAGTTTGTTGATAGCCCGTAGTGTGCTTTAAACAGATGTGTTTTTAGACTCTTACGGATCTCTTTGATCTCATTTATTGATCTGATTTCCTCTGGGAGGTCATTCCAGATAATGGGGGCCACATGGGAAAATGCTTTTTTGTTAGTTGTCTTTTTAGCTTTTATGTATTCTTTTGGGTTCCTTAATTTGTTTGTTTGGTCTCTTCTATGTAGATTATTGGTTGATTCTTTAGATATGAGATTTTTTAGGGTCGGTGGGACCATATTGTTTAGAGCCTTGAAGGTTGTTGTTAGTGTTTTGTATAGGATTCTGCTTTGTATTGGTAGCCAATGAAGATTTGCCAGTATAGGTGTTATGTGATGAAATGGTGGGACATTCATGATGGTTCTGGCCGCTGCGTTTTGAGCAAGTTGGAGTCTTTTGATGTTTTGTTTCGTTACCCCTAATAGAGTTAGGTTGGCGAAGTCGAAGTGAGGAGTTATTATTGCATGTATTATTTTCGTGAAATCTTGTAAATGTATTAGAGGACGTAGTTGTTTTAAGATTCTGAGCTTGAAGTAAATTTTCTTTGTTGTGTTTCTTATGTGCATATTCATATTGAGATGTGTATCCAGTATGACGCCTAAATATCGCACTTCATTCTTTATTTTGATTTCGTGGTCCTGAAGTATAATATGTGGTGGGGGAGAGTATGATTGGTTTTTGGTTACAATTAGTGCTTCGGTTTTGGAGTGATTGATGGCGAGGTTATTGTTATTTAGCCAGGTGGTAATTTCGTTGAAACATTCAGTGAGTAGGACGTCCTCAACTCTTCATATCTTCAGTGCTCTAAGATAAGTACAATTGGATACACTTGTGGTGTTCGAGTATAATCATATGTTAAAACATTAACAAAAAGGAGTAAAATGGAGTGTAGTGGTTAGCAAGCTGACAAGTTTCTTCTCGCCTCTTTTTAACGCTTTGACATTCCTTTATGCTTGTTCTTTGTCGCCTTTTCACTGGGAGCTTCACAATATTTATGTCATATACTATGGGGCCGATATTTGAAGGCCCTTACATGGGTAACTTCCTTAGTTCCCCGTGTAAGAACCTTATCCAGGATATTCGAAGGGCACCTACACGGGTAGTGCCCTTCGAATATCCCGGCTAAGTCCCTAACACACCCAGATGTTATCCGCATAGCATCGGGGCGTGTTAGGGGTGTTCCGGGGGCAGAGGACGGGGCTACATGGGTAGCAGAGATTTCCATTGCTTCTCACATAGCCCTCTGTGCCTTTCAGATAGGTGAGAAAAAACCTTGCCTATCTTTAAGACACAGAGGCTATGTGGGTAGCAATGAAAATCACTGCTACCCATGTAGTCTCTGTGGCTGCTGGGATGTCCGGGCTAACCTGGATATTCACTTCCACTGGCGCGGAAGTGAATATCCAGGTTAGGAGGGTTGGCGGGCAGGCTATGTGCCACCGTGGCGCTTAGCCTGCCCACCTCAATATTAGACCCTATGTTACTAACTGGAAGCCCTCTTTGTAAAGGTCTTTAGAACAAATTTCTTCCTTTATACTCAAAGACGATTTACCCTGTTCTTCCTTCTATGGTAACCTATACTCTGATTTGATTTAAATGAAAAGCTCTCTGATGGTACTAAGCCTTGCTGAGTTTAAATTTATTTATTTATTTATTTATTTATTTTTATATTTTCTTTATTCAAATTTCAGAATGTAAGTACATCCAGTAAAACCATACAGTCGTATCGGAATACAGTAATCGACATGTGAACCTTCATTAACTTCATTATGAAACAAAATAAGTATCAACACAAATGCAGCTGAAAAACTAAAAGTAATACTAAACTATGACCATTCCAACCCCTTGACCCGCCCCACCGCCAACAACAGCAGCCATGCAAGGTACTATTGGTGTCCTTGAATATATTTGCTCAGTCGTCCCCCTTCTCAAAGTGTTGGCCAGCTTGGGGGTGCTGCTCTGCATAGAGGTCTGTGTAGCTCCTATGTAAACACAGCAGATTCCACCACAATTCAAAATGCACTTTCTCGAAATTCTTCCAATGCATGAGTATGACCTTTATGACCAGACTGATCATGAGATCTAACAGTCGACTATCTCGTTTGGGTAGTCTTGGCCAAACCATCAGGGATCTGAAAATGATTACCGGATAAGTAATCGGAGTTTGAATATTGAGTATACTCAATATCCGCTTCCAGACAGAGAGCCAGAAGATCTGCAGATGCTCGCAATAGAAGAGCATATGTGCCAATGTACCTATAGCTGCATTACAGGACCAACACCGATTCCCCTCCTGTGCTGCCCATTTCATCTTCTTAGATGGGGTGAGGTAGGCCCGGTGCGCCAAGAAGTACAAAGATTGGGTAAGGGAGGCTGATCGGGTGACCCGTATTTGAGGCCCCCAAAAGGTACTCCATTGTTCCTCTGGCAGACAATCTCCGGTGTCAGCAAGCCATGCCGATTGTATGTGTACACATTCTTTCTCCCCTCTCGAGCGTAGTATCTCGAGAAGCTTCGAGACAGCCCGTGGACCTGCTTGTATCTCCTGCAGTTTTTGTCCTAACGGCCATCCCGGTCGCAGTACCAGCGGGGAGACCCCCGCCTTACTCAGACAGTGTCGAAGCTGACACCATTGAAAATAACCAGTGGATGGTAATCCGAACTCCACTTGCAACGCTGAGTTTAAATTTAAACGAAGGCTGGATCCAAGACGGCTGCTTAGACTTTGGTGCTCCCAGACAGTTTACCTTTGAAATGCCTAAGAAAAAGGTAAAGACCTGTCAGAAGCCTCCCCAGTTGGCGGGTACTCTTCCTTCCTCTCTTACCTCTGGACTCATGGATCTGTTGCTCCGATGGGAGGGGCTGCAGCAGACCAGCGTTTTACTGAGACAGTCGACACCGGGGCCTGTAACCTCGGCCTCTTCATTCAGGTGAGAACTTTTGCTGGTGCTGTGTACCCCTCCTCTTTTGCCCACTGGATTGTCCCATCTCAGAGTTACTGTGCTCCTGACCCCATGCAGGGCCACAAAGCTATTCCCAATGGAGGAGTTTCTCTGGAGTCGGGGCCGGCGCCTTTGCTGTTGTCGGAGAGTGCAATACCAGCTTGAGGAGGGGATGAAGTATCCAGAGGTATGGAGGCTGTGCCGGTGGAGGCAGTATCGTCGGGAGGGGCTGTGAGCGCAACCGCTTCTTCGCTGGCTATGGAGGCTGGATCAGAGCTCTCTTCTTTTTCCTTTACACTTGAGCGTCCTGCAGTTTACTCGTTGGAGGCGATTTGGACAGCCATCTCATCGTTGGGTAACATTATGATTCAACAAACTAATAGGATTGCATCACAAATAATGCCTAATTCTGCACAAGTGCTGGGTAATACTACTGAGCTTGGAATGGTGACAGAATCTGTGAAAGTGTTGCAGTTGGAGGCTCAAGCAAGAAAACTATAATTCTCTTATGATTAAGGATGTAGCCACTCTTAGGATTAAAACTGAGTTGTTGGAGAATAAATTTAGATCATCTAATTTGCGTTTGGTAAATTTTCCACACGAATCTTTGTTCTCTGCAAGGGACATGTTGAAACAGTATAGGGCTCATTCCATCCCAGATGTCCAGCCCCTCTTTACATCTGGTCTGAGCCAGACGTACAGAGGGGCTTGCGATTCTGATCCCACAGGGCACATCTAGTCCCATGGGATGAGAATCGCAATCAGTCATGTACATGCAGGCTGGGACTGCGATTCAGTCTGGCCTGCATGTATATGACAACCCGACTAACTCAGTCAGGGCTTTTAAATGGAGCCGCTGGTAACAAAAGCGTATTCCCCGCAGCTGGATGCCCGATCTGGTCTCCTAAGGCTAGGGCTGGGCTGCGGGGAATGTCCTCTGGCTCCCTCTGCCCCATCTGTGCCCCGGGACGTAAAAAAAAAAACACATTCAGGGAAGTTATTCCACCTCAGAGGTGGAATAACTTCCACGCACAAGTCACCGGCCCTGGATATACAGGGCTGGTAACCACCCACCACCTGCCGAGATTCCACCCTTGAGCTGCCCCTTCCCCGCACAACCAGTGGGGAGGTTAGATGCCAGCGGGGGAAGACATGAATAGTGGGGATGGACGTCCCGTTGGCATAGAATCAGACCCTATATGACTGACTGGTTATTCCTAGTAATAATTTACTACCATGCTCTAAGGTTTAGTATGTTCCTACTAGGAGGAGGGAGTCTGTTGGGTCTCAGCAGATCTCTCTCCCCGGAGTACAGCATGCAGATATATTGAATATCTCAGAAATACGGGAATCCTCAGCAGAAGGCTCAATTGTACCAGCTACTTTATTAATATCTTTAGCTTTGCCCTCTGACAGAGATTGGCTGTTTAAATTATATTTCCGTAATTGTGCCATTTCCTTTAAAGGGCTTTTTGTCCGTATGTATCCTGATCTGGCCCGAGATACCCCAAAAAGACGTTGGGAGTTCTTATTGCTTAAACTGGCGGTCATGAAGCTGGGGGGGGGGCAATTTTTCATAAAATTTCCGTGCAAGTGTCTTGTTAAGTTTCAGTCTCAGAGTTTTGGGTTTTTTTATCCCTCCCCACTGGGCGCCTTTATCAGTGATCGACTTCCAACCTTACAGGATAGTGCTTGAGGCAGCATTTTGTTAGAACTGCAGTCTTAAGAGGTCTTCTATGCTTTCCTTTCATATTGGTTTTATTTTGTTTTTCCTTTTTTTGGTCCCTCGAGTTGCTGGGCTAGTGGGATTTTGGCTTTGGCTTATATTTCCTATTGATGTGTAAAACTTTCCTATATTATACATTTTTCTTGGCCTTGCCCTTTTCTGATTGCAAGTGTTATGCTTGGATTGTATTTGAAAATTCATAAATAAAAAATTAAAAAAATTAAATGAAAGCTCTCTGGTGATACTAAGCCCTGACTGACTGAAATACACTAGATTCTAAAATATACAAATTTATCAGCTTTAACCCAAATAATTCATTTTTCACCAAGATTTAGAGAATTTCCCAGAAGATAAATACTTGCAAGTGCAGATTTCTTTCCAGCAATAGCAGTCCCTTTTGGTAGTTCTTCAAAATGTAGGGAAGTTACCCATCCCTGACATGATATTTAAAGGTGATGTATCAGAAAAACTGAAACAAATTTTGATAAACCCAGAAGATACAACTATTTGAAAAACTAAAGAGTAGCAAATCACCTGGAATAAATGGTATACATCTAATGGTGCTGAAAGAACTAAAATATGAGATTGCAGACCTACTATTAGTAATCGGTGAACTGTCATTAAAATCATCTGTAGTGCCTGAAGATTGGAGAATGACCAATGTAACGTCAATTTTTAATAAGGGTTCCAGAGGTGATCCAGGAAACTACATCAGTACTGGGTAAAATGGTAGAAACCATTATAAAGAATAAAATGACTGAATATACAGATAGTCATGGTTTAATGGTAGAAAGCCAACATGGATTTAGCCAAGGAAGATCTTGTCTTACTAATGTGTTATATATTTTTTGAAAGTGTGAATAAACAGGTAGACAAAAGTGAGCCGGTTGATATAGTGTATCTGGATTTTCAGAAAGTCTTTGACAAGATCCCTTATGAGAGACTCTTGAGGAAATTAAAAAGTCATGGGATAGGAGGCAGTGTACTATTGTGGATCAGAAACTGGTTAAAAGATAGAAAGCAGAGGGTAGGGCTAAACGGCCAATTTTCCCAATGGAGAAAGGTAAATAGTAGAGTACCCCAGGGATCTGTGCTGGGCCCGCTGCTTTCTAACATTTTCATAAATGACCTGAAAATGGGAATAATGAATGAGGTGATCAAATTTGCAGATGACAGCAAATTATTCAAAGTTGTAAAAACACCAGAGGATTGTGAAAAATTGCAAGAGGACTGGACGTCCAAATGGCAGATGAAATTTAATGTGGACAAGTAGAAAGTTATACACCTAGGAAAGAACAACTGAAATTATGGTTATACGATGCAAGGTTCCACATTAGGAACCAGCACCCATGAAAAGGATTTAGGCGTCATTGTGGATAATCATTGAACCCCTCCCGCCAGTGTGCAGCAGCGGTCAAGAAAGGAAATAGAATGCTAGGAATCATAAGGAAAGGAATGGAGAATAAAACCAAAGATATTATAATGCCTCTGTATTGTTCCATGTTGCGACCGTTCCTTGAATATTGTGTGCAATTCTGGTCGCCATATCTTAAAAAGGGTATATGGAATTTAGAAAAGGTACAGAGAAAAGTCACCAAAATTGTAAAGGGGATGGAAGGATACCACTATGAGTGCAGAATTGTATATTGTTAGGGGATATTAATTTGCACCTGGATGAGGTGTGTACTGTGCAGACTCGGGGTTATCTTGGTTTTTTTTAGAGTCATTGGGATTTTTTAATGTGGTTTTAGTTTCACTCATGTGTCGGGTCATCAATTGGACCAATGTGCTTATGGTTTTCGTGCTGGGTCTGGTTATTCTCTGACAGATGTGCAAACAGTTCCTTTGATTTTTTTCAGACCGTTTATTGATAGTGTTTACACTCTGGATTTCTTTATGTGAGTCATCTAGTTGTTTTTCCTGTGATATAGTTAGGATGCGTAAGTAAGTAACTCCGGAGATATTTTGGGATAATGTTGGAGGGCAAGGAGTACTGGGGTCTGATGCTGATCCCCAGAAGCAGGCAACTGAATGGCGTGGTGTATTTCAGGCTGTTTTGAATGAGGTGGCTCCATTTATTTTTAGGCAGAAGAGTGAACGGTTGAAGAAAGCTCTGTGGTTTACGCCAGATCTTCAGGACTTTAAGAGGAAATGCAGGAGGTTGGAATTTCAGTGGAAGCGATCTAAAGGAGAGTGTGATAGGCGTTCATGAAAGCAGAGATAGCAAAAGTATAAGTCAAGGCACGACGTGCTCAGAAACAGTATTATGAGGCCTTGCTTCTCAAGGCGCCTTCTCACTCTAGGTTGCTGTTTAAGTCATCTTCTTCGCTTTTAGGGGAGCAGGTGAAGTTGCAGTTGACGGCCTCTTTGGGTCCCTAGCAAATAGGAGATTTTTTCCAGGATAAAGTATTGAAGATACTGGGCAATTTTGTAATGTTACAGTCTGAAATAAAGAATGTGATTTCATGTATTCCATGTCCTGTGGATCATTGCTGGGATGTGTTCCTGGTACCAGCTTTTAAAGAATTTGATTGTTGTTTTGGGAAGTGTGCCAAAATGTTTTCCTATGCCGATTTTTGTCTGTCAGTTTTATTTCATTCTGCTCTATTTTCCTTTAAATTATAGCTTTATGAACTTATTATTGCCTTATTAGCTGAGGGGTGCTACCTGGAGGAAATTGGTGAGATAGTTTTGTTTCCTATACTGAAAGATATTAAGGGTAGTTTGGCCGAGGCTTCAAATTTTCGGCCTATCACTAATATTCCTTTAATTGCGAAGGTGTTGGAAGCCTTGGTTGCTATTCAGCTTAGCTAGTATTTGGATGATCATGGCTGTTTACATTCATCACAGTTTGGTTTTCGGAAAGGTCATAATGTGGAATTATTGCTGGGTGTTCTTCCTTCAGAGATTAATAATGTCTTAGCAAAGGGGCAGGCAGTAGTTCTACTACAGTTTGATTAAAGCGTGGCATTTGATGTAGTCAATTATGCGATATTATTGGCTATTTTGGATTATTTTGGCCTGTCAGGGGCGATTTAGGAGTGGTTTCAGGGGTTTTTTGCAGAATTGTGTGTACTGTGTTGAACGCAATGCTGAACAATCGATGTCCTGGAGGTCAGATTGTGGGGTACTTCAGGGATTGCAGTTGTCTCCAATATTGTTTAATCTTTATCTTTATTTTACACTTGATATACTGCCCAGGCGAAGTTGGATTTTGGCTGGTGCGGATGTACAGTATTATGTTTATGCAGATGATATTTCGGTTTTGGTTTCATTTTCTAGACATTGTTTGGATTATTTTTCAGTGTTGAATGAGGTTGTATTGTTGATGCACAGATGGGTGGAATGTTTTCATCTTCCGCTGAATGTGGCTAAGACTAAAGTGTTTTGTTTTCATAATGGTAATTCGATTCCAGATTTGTTGTTGACAGCTATTACTCAATGAGATCTGCTTAGGTAGCCAGTGTTGTGGATGTTAGGGGTTCTATTGGATGAGGATTTGTTGTGGACTGCATATGTTAGCTCAGTCATTTCCTGTTCCTTTTTTCAAATGCGGCATCTTAGATGGCTTTGACCGTATTTTGCAGTAGAGGTTTTTCGAGTGTTGGTACAGAATACGATTTTAGCATTTCTGGATTATAGTATTTTGGTGTTGATTAATTGTACAAAACAACAGCTTAGGAGGCTGCAAGTATGTCAAAATACAACTACTAGGCTGATTTTTGGGGTCTCTAAGTCTGCTTCTGTTTCGCCATTATTTTGGACGCTTCATTGGCTTACGATTTCTGAGAGGGCACAATTTAAGTTTAATGTGTTACTATATAGGTTTTTTAATGATTATGTCCCAGTTTGTTTTGCGGATTTGTTTGTACCTTTGATGGGAGTTCGGTCTATATGTCTCCAGGAGGCGCAGACTTTGTTGTTTCCATCAAGTAGGGGGGTGGTTAGTAAGAAATGCTTTATGCGTACATTGCCATGTAAAGCTCTGGAGTTTTGGTCTAAATTGCCTTTGTCTCTGAAATCTGCATCATCAATTGTTTTATTTAGGAGAAGATTGAAAACTTGATTATTTTCTTCTCAACACTTTTTTTGTTTTGTTTTCTTATTCTCGATTTGTATTTGAAATACTGTAAACTGCACTGATCCGACTTGTGTGGGAGCGATGTGGTATAAAAATTGGTTAAATAAAATAAAAAATAAAGGATAGAGCCCTTCAAATTGGAAAAGAGACAGCTGAGGAGAGATATGATAGAGGTCTATAAATTAACAAATGGAGTGGAACGGGTAAACGTAGATCGGTTGTTTACTCTATCAAAAAGTAGAAAGACTAGGGAATACGCAATGAAGCTACAATATAACCCATTTAAGACTAATAAGAGAAAATATTTTTTTCACTCAATATGCAATCAAACTGTGAAATTTGTTACTGGAGGACATAGTAAAAGCTGTTAGTGTAGCTGGCTTTAAAAAAGGTTTTGACAAGTTCTTGGCAGAAAGGTCCATAAGCCATTATTAAAGAGGACCGGGAAAATCTACTACTTATCTTGTGACAAGCATTATTTTTATTTTATTTATTTATTTATTTATTTAAAGTCTTTTCTATACCGCGCTCTTCAAATCAGCTCGGTTCACAGATAATGGTAGCTTTGTCTATGAGTAAGGAGAAACCATACTGGACTTACATAAAACAGGGTAGAAAAACTTGGGTTGAACTGGGGAAACTATCTACATACTCTAGGCCAGCGATGGCGAACCTATGGCACGCGTGCCAGCTGTGGCACGCGAAGGCCTTGCAGCTGGCACGCGGGAAGGTCCGCAAAAAAAGAAAAAGCTGGCTCTGACTGCTGCCGCGGACGCGGCAAGGGCAGAATGCAGCGTCCCGCGGGGCCCCCTCCGCCCGCTAAGCCCCTCTGCAAGAGCTTTCAGATTCGCGAGGGAGAGCGTCTCCCTTGCGTCTCTGTTAAGCCCGCAGGGGCTAATGGGAAATTTCCCATCAGCCCCTTTAGACGCGAGGGACTGATGGGAAATTTCCCATTAGCCCCTGCGGGCTGAACAGAGACGCGAGGGAGATGCTCTCCCTCGCGAATCTGAAAGCCCTTGCAGAGGGGCTTAGCGGGCGGAGGGGGCCCCGTGGGACATTGCAATCTGCCGCGGCAGCAGCCAGAGCCTGCTTTTTTTTAAAAAAAATTTGCCAGAGGGGGGTTAGGACTGCTAATGGGCTAGGGGGGGGGGGGTTAGGACTGCTAATGGGCTAGGGGGGGGTTAGGAAAGCTAATGGGCGGGGGGGGGGGTTAGGACTGCTAATGGGCGGGCGGGCGGGCGGGGGGGTTAGGACTGCTAATGGGCGGGCGGGCGGGGGTAGGACTGCTAATGGGCTGGGGGGGTTAGGACTGCTAATGGGCGGGCGGGGGTAGGACTGCTAATGGGCTGGGGGGGTAGGACTGCTAATGGTCTGTGGGCTGATGGGGGCTGTCTGGAAATGGGGTGATGGGGGTTAGGACTGGTAATGGGTTATAGGGGGGGCTTAAACAGAAAATGGGGTGATGGGGGTTTAGGACTGGAAGTGGGTTGATGGGGGGGGCTAGGACTGGTATTGGGTTGGGGGGTTGCTAGGACTGGAAATGGGCTGATGGGGTGCTAGTACTGGAAATGGGCTGATGCAGGGACTAGAATGGAATGTATGCTGGGTGAGGCTGGAACTAGAAGGGAGCTGATGTTGGGGGAGGATTAGAATGGGATGGGGCTGGGAGAGTAAAATGGAGAGGGGAAAAATATTTTGTGTGGGAGGGATAAAAAATCTACAATTGGCCGGGTATTGGGAGAGTAAGTGGGGATTGAGGATGGAGGGGTAAAATTTGAGTGGATGAAATAGGAATGAGGAAAGAGCAAAAGGAGAAAGATTAGTATGTTAAAGCGGATGTAGAGAGAGAGAATGGAAAAAAAAACTAGAAGAGAGAAGAAAGGACAAATGGACAGCAGATGATGGAGAGTTAGCAGAAAACATGAAGAAACCAGAAGAAAGTGGCTGGAGCAATTGCAACTGTGTAACTGAGCTGAGGTATTCTGTTTATGTAATTCCTTTTTGACATTGCCACTTGTTCTCTTTCCCCAGTAGGTCATGTATTGTTATTGTCTGAAATGTATTGGTTTAATATTTGCAGTGTTGCCTTTTGATAGGTATGGTGTGGTGCTTTGTGAGTCCTGGTAGTGCTGTTAGGATACGGCGGGTTTGCTATTGGTTCTAAATGGGCAGTGTTTGTAGTAGTTCCTAATGTGCCTGGCGGTTGGCACTGGATTATAGTAATGTAGAAATCTTTTAGTCTGTCTTTATCCATACACTCATTAAGAGGCATGTTTACTAAAAGTTAGTGTATGTTAGCATTATGCAAATATTTATGCAAATTGACGTGCTGGCACTTTGAGGAAATTCTTTGGTTTTGTGCGGCAGTTTGGGTACTCGGGCTCAAAAAGGTTAGCCATCACTGCTCTAGGCTAAGGCAGGATTATGGAATCTATGTACCTTTTTGGGAACTTGCCAGGTACTTGTGACCTGGATAGGCCACTGTTTGGAAACTGGATACTGGGCTTGATGGACCTTGGTCTGACACAGTATGGCATTTCTTATGTTCTTATATTATTAACCTCTAGAATTTATTACTGAAGGATGTAGTAAAAGCTGTTAGTGTAGCTGAAGGACTACCAAAAGAGACTGCTACAAGGAAACAGATCTACACCTGCGAATATTAATCTTCTGAAATAAACTCTAAATCTTGGGGGAAAAAGGGAATTTTTGGGGTTAAAACGGATAGATCTGTATATTTTAGAATGCAGTGTTTCTGCTGAGTCAGTCAGGTACCACCAGAGAGCTTTGTATTTAAGTCAAAGTAGAGTATAGTTTAGCATAGAAAGTAAATTAAGAGTAAATAGACTGAAATTTGTTTCTAGGGAACTTCTCATTTCAATCAAATCAGAGTATAGCTTAAACATAGAAAGTTAAACAGAGTACATGGTTACTGAAATAAAGTTGTTTCTAAGAGTTTTTTTTATCTAAATCAAATCACAGCATAGCTTAGCATACAGGTAGAATAGTCCTGAGTAGGAAGAAATAAACTTGTTTCTAGTGACTTTTACAAAGAGGCATTCTAGTCAGGAGGCAAAAGATCTGTGAAGTGGTCCTGAATATATGTTAAAGGCAAGTGACAGATCAAAGGAGCAAACCAAGGGCTGTGTTAGTCACCCAGGAAATTCTGTTGGTAAGCCTTTCTCTTAGAAACGAGCCACCTTTTAATAGGTCTTAATTCCCTCCCTCCATCCCCATTCCCATCACCCCTGGGATAATTGTAGCTTTATAGGCTCTTAAATCTCTTAAAGGGAAGGAGATGACCACATTAACTCTCGGGTGCAGCTGTTTATCCTCCTCAAGCATACATTAAGGACCTAAGATTAATTAATCTTCAGGTGAACAAAGTCCATTAGAACGTATTAGATATACATAGTTGTATTAGTATAAGAATCCCCAGCAAATCTACGTTAAGTAAACAACTTAAATATATAAACACAACCTTAAAATTAAAATGTGGACAGCAGTCCAGCAGCGAGATGGGGGCTTTCCAGTCTTTTGCAATGAGTGTCACATGTATGATTTTCTCCTAGTTGGTGAGGGGTCTCACATGTGCACTGGGTGCAAAGAGCTCTTTGTTCTCAGGGAACGAGTCCTATCTCTGGATGCTAGAGTAGCAGACTTGGAGGACATAAGGAAGACAGAGAGGTACATAGACGAGATATACAGGGACATAGTACTGAAGTCCCATCTCCAGTCTGACAGCATCCCTGTTGCCATGGAGGAGGAGAGGTCGCATCTTAGGAGAGCATCACCCTGGTGTGTCAGGAAGTGATCCTATAGCTAGGACCTGTCCTCCAGGTGATGTAAAACCCTCTCGCACCGAGGAGGTTTCTCAAAGGCTATGTGCCCACAAGGGAAGAGTTAGGACAGCCGTCATATTTGGTGATTTGTTCATTAGGCATGTAGATAGCTGGGTGGCTGGTGGATGCAAGGACTGCCTGGTAACATACCTGCCTGGTACAAAGGTAGTGGACCTCAAGTGCCACACAGACAAGGTCTTAGATAGTGCTGGGGAGGAGTCTGCTGTCTTGGTACATATTGGTACCAAAGACATAGGAAATGTGGTAAGGAGGTTCTGGAAGCCAAATTTAGGCTTTTAAGTAGGAAGTTGAAATCCAGAACTTCCAGGGTAGTATTCTCTTAAATGCTTCCCGTTCCATGCACAGAATCCAAAAGGCAGGCAGATATCTGGAGTCTCAATGCATTGATGAGGGTTTTGGATTTGTTAGGAACTGAACAACATTCTGGGGAAAGGAGGGGTTTTTCCGAAGGGATAAGCTCCACCTTAACCACGATGGAACCAGGCTGCTGGCATTAACCTTTAAACAGCAGATAGAGCAGCTTTTAAACTAGATAGTAGGGGAAAGCCGACAGTCGTCTGTGAGCGCATGGTTCGGAAGGATGTATCCTTGAAGTTACAGCATATTGACAGAGGTTCCAATAAAGACAAAAGTAACCCAAATACCCTTAAGTACAGAGCAGACAGAAATTAAAGATTCCAAATTACCTCTGCCTACCAGTAACCAGATTAATATGAATAAAATACAGCCTCTAAAATGCTTGTATGTAAATGCTAGAAATCTAAAAAATAAGATGGGAAAGTTAGAATATGTAGCACTAAATGAGAAGTTAGATATGATTGGAATTTCAGAAACATGGTGGAAGGAGGACAACCAGTGGGACACTGTGATACCTGGGTACAAATTGTATCACAATGATAGGTTAGATCAACTTGGTAGAGGGGTTGCGCTCTATGTTAGAGAGGACATTGAGTCACAAAAGATTAAAGTTTTGCAGGAAACAAAATACATTGTAGAATCTCTATGGATTGAAATTCCATATAAAAAGGGAAAGGCGATGGCAGTGGGGGTGTACTATCAACTGCCTGGCCAGAATGAACAAATGGATGATGAAATGCTCAAAGAAATCAGGGAAGCTAACAATATTTACAGCACAGTAATAATAATGGGTGAATTCAATTACCCCCATATCAACTGGATCTGTGTCATGGCAGGACAGCAGGACATACTAGGGGGATAAAGTTTCTAGATGAAATAATGATTGCTTCTTGGAGTAACTGGTTCATGAACCGACAAGAAGGGAAGACATTTTGGACCTAGTCTTTAGTGGAACACAACATCTGCTGCAAGAGATAATGGTGTTGGGGCCACTTGGCAAAAGTAATGATAGCATGACTGCATTTGATTTAATAAAAGGAGAAAGAACAGCAAGGAAATCCACAGTACTACCATGAGGAAAACTGTTAAGAAAAAACTAAAAGGGGCAACTGCACGCTTTAAGAAAAGTGGAAGGAAGTCCAAAAAACTGCCAGCATGGTTTAAAGGTGAAGTCAGAGAGGCTGTTGTAGCCAAAAAGCATCTTTCAGGAAATGGAAAAAGGAGCCAAATGATGAAAACTGGAAACGACATAAGCACTGGCAAGTTAGATGCAAGGCACTGATAAGTTAGGCAAAGAGAGAATTTGAAAAGCTTGCTGTGGAAGCAAAAATGCATAACCAAAGTTTTTCAAATACATGCGTAGCATAAAACCTGTGAGTCAGATGGACCATTGGATGATAGAGGGGTAAAAGGGGCACTAAGAGAGGACAAGGCCATAGTGGAGAGACTGAATGAATTCTTTGCTTCTGTCTTTTCTAAAGGAGATATAGAGAAGTTACCCATATGCCCGAAGTGGTATTTAAAGCTGATGCAGCAGAAGCATTGAAAGAAATATCGATAAACTGGGAAAATGTATTACAACTATTTGATAAATGAGAGTAGCAAATCACCTGGACCAGATGGTATACATCCGGTATTGAAAGAACTGAAATATGAGATTGCAAACCTACAATTACTAATCTGTGAACTATCATTAAAATGAGTAGTAATACTGAAGATTGGAGGATGGCCAATGTAATGCCAATTTTTAAAAAGGGTTTTAGGGGTGATCCAGGAAACTACAGACCAGTGAGCCTGATGTCAATACTGGGAAAATGGTAGAAACCATTATTAAGAACAAAATTTCTGAACATGTAGATAGTAATGGTTTAATGGGAGACAGCCAACATGGCTTTAGCCAGGGAAAGTCTTGTCTTACTAATCTGTTATATTTTTTGAGGGTATAAATAAACAGATAGACAATGGTGGGTCAGTCAATGTAGCATATCTGGATTTTCAGAAAGCCTTTGACAAGGTCCCTCATGAGACAGACTCTTGGCAAAACTCAAAAGTCATGGGATAAGAGGCAGTGTACTATTGTGGATCAGGAATTAGTTATAAGATAGAAAGCAAAGGGTAGGGCTAAATGGCCAATTTTCCCAATGGAGAAAGGTGAATAGTGGAGTGTCCCAGGGATCTGTGCTGGGTCCGCTGCTTTTTAACATATTCATAAATGATCTGGAAATGGAAATAAATAGTGAGGTAATCAAATTTTCAGATGACACAAAATTAGTCAATGTTGTTACAAGATAAGATGATTGTGAAAAATTGCAAGAGGAGCTTAATACAGTAAATTGGAAGACTGGACGTTCAAATGGCAGATGAAATTTAATATGGACCTGCAAAGTTATGCACCTAGGAAAGAACAACCCAAACTATGGTTACATGATGCAAAGTTCCACATTAGGAACCACCACCCAGGAAAAAGATTTAGGCGTCATTGTGGATAACATGTTGAAACCCTCCGCCCAGTGTGCTGCGGCGGCCAAGAAGGCAAATAGAATGCTAGGAATCATAAGGAAAGGAATAGAGAATAAAACAAAGGATATTATAATGCCTCTGTATCATTCCATGGTGCGACTGCAACTCAAATATTGTTTCTGGTTGCCATATCTTAAAAAGGATATAGCGTTATTAGAAAAGGTACAGAGAAGAGCCACCAAAATGGTAAAGGGGATGGAAAGATACCATATGAGGAGAGGTTAAAAAGGTTAGGGCTCTTCAACCTGGAAAAGAGACGGCTGAGGGGAGATATGATAGAGGTCTATAAATGAATGAATGGAGTGGAATGGGCAAATGTAGATCGATTGTTTATGCCATCAAAATGTAGAAAGACTAGGGGACATGAAATGAAGTTATAGTGTAACCCATGTAAGACTAATAAGAGAAAATATTTTTTCACTCAATCCATAATCAAACTCTGGAATTCATTACTAGAGGATGTAGTAAAAGCTGTTAGTGTAGCCGGGTTTAAAAAAGGTTTGGACGAGTTCCTGGAGGAAAGGTCCATAAGCCATTATTAAAGGGGACCCAGGAAATCCACTGCTTGTCCCAATACAAGCATAGTGGAACCTGTGTCTTCTGGGGAACCTGCCAGGTACTTGTGACCTGGATGGGCCACTATTGGAAACAGGATACTGGGCTTGATGATCTTGGTCTGACCCAGCATGGCATCTCTTATGTTCTTATTTTCTCATGGGTTAAAAAAAAGCTTTGTACAAGTTCCTGAAGAAAATGTCCATAAACCATTATGAGGACCAGAGAAATCGACTGCTTACCTTGGGATATGCAACATGGATTCTGTGTACCTTTGGGGGCTCTGATTGGTTCCTGTGTACTAGACGGGCCGCTGGGTGTGATAGAACCTTGGTCTGACCCATTATGGCATTTCTTATGTTCTTATTTCCTACACCTACTAGTAAGCACTTTCCATCGCTTTGGAATAATTTTTTCTACACTTAAAGAGCTCTACATTAAAGCTTGGCTGCATGCGTAGGATGTTCAACATGGATCCCAAATTACGGACTAAGCAGCATAACCCTAGCAAGCTTACCATATCAAACTGGGGTCAGAAGATGTCAATGAGTAAATTAAAGTGAGAATGTCATATGCAAATTAGGCTTTAGAAGGCATGTGGTACAAGATGCTCTCCTCAATCCTATACATTTCTGATTTAGTTCCGACCTTTCCAGCAGCAGTTCAAGGCAAGTTATTGTAGATTCAGGTGTTTCTCTGTCTTCAGATGGCTTTTGTACTTGAGGCAATGAAGGGTTAAGTGGCTTGTCCACGGCCACAAGGAACATTGGTAGGATTTGAAGCTGGTTTTTTGGTTTTAAGCTGCTGCCCTAACCACTGGACTACTTTTCCATTCCAAATTTAGCTTTGTGGTGCACATGCTAGTGAAAGGACTGCAGCTAACAGCAAGCATCGGGGCTTACAGACAAGGCAGATGTATAGGAGATAACACTGTAAAAATGTACCCCAAGCCTTTGAGCTAGAATACCTCGTCTTGAGAACAGAAGACACCAACACACACTGTTTTGTAAGACATGACCTCCTACACAAATCCTCATTAATTTATTCCACAAAAAATGGCTTTTTAAATGATAAGATAACATGCTAACTGGGATGCAAAGATTGCTATACACTAGAAGGCAGAGTAGGAAATAAGAGTTGTGTTGAGCCCTAGCGCTCTACTGGTTTCGCTACAGAGATTTCATATCACCCTGCTCTAGTTCCTTCCTGCAGATGTAGCCTGACTGCATCTGCCTCTCCCCCCCACTCCTTTTAAAGCCTTGCCACAGCAGCTCCCTCCCCCTACCAATATCTTGAGATTGTCCACACAAGGCGCTGGTCCTGGTCCTAACACTATGGGATGCTTACAGATGAGGATGGTGGGACTCCATTGCCTTCTGAGTCAGGGCTGCTAGATTTCCCCGTCAGGCACTAATGGGATAAAGGTGCCGAGGCTGAGACACAGGTCAAGATGGACTTTTGGGCTGAGCCAGTGTAGTGGTTCTTATGTTCAGGAAGATAAACAGCCCCTCCCCTTAGCTGCCCCCACACAAGGTCTCTTTGTGACTGGTTTGCCAGTCCGTACGCGCTGGGCCTTTTTGTACAGGCTGTCACACAAGAGGGGCTGCCTTCTGAAACCAGTGCTAGCAGGCGCTTCTATTTAGAGCACTGTGAGGGACATGAGAACAGCGATTACTTTCTAATCAGAAACCCAGCTTTGTCCCTGTAGCTCAGGTATTACTATCAAGCAGTATGAGCACGCAATTCCCAAGAAGGATACGCGCGGCTAATCGATCTGTGATGAACTGTCCATGAATACCGGGAAATGTTAACAGATGCAGGGCAGTTAGGAGAAGAGAATGCTAAAATCATAGTGCAATAGCAGCTCTTTTATAAGGTAGGATGCATCAGATGTTTGCGGAGGAGGAACAAGAATGGAAGGTGCAAAGTTAGGGTACAAGCAGCAGTTCAGCAAGGTCGGGGGGGGGTCTGGGGGTGTGCAATGCATGAAACAGTCTGTGCACATGTTGCTAGAGGCATGTGTGTGGCTGGGTTGGAGGTATGTAGTGAGTGTTTTGGATGGGGATTGAGAGTGTGTGTATGAGGTGGGGCAAAGCGTAAATCCACTTCTCTCCCCCCCCCACCCCAACTGTGCAAACAACTGGTGAACACATCTCTGCAGGGTTCCAGGCTGCTCCAGCACTTTTATTAAAGTCCTGGTGTTTCCTTGGGGAAGACTTGAAGAGACGCTTCCGGTAAGAATGTGGCTTCATGCCATCCTGTATAATGTTTACAGACCTAAGGGCATCCGTCCCTTACAGCGAGGTCAGGGGAGGGGGGTGTTGATAGTGTTCGCTCACTTCCCAGTTGGAGATCTCTAAGGCTTTCATGTAAAGGATAACATTCGGAGCACAGAGGTTTCTGGGCTCTGCGTTCTCAAGTAGTCCAGGACTCAACGCAAGAGACCCATGAGGGGCTTCAGGCAGGAATTTTAGGAAGTTTCCCTTGGAGCAGAAACCTATCCCAGATTTTTGGCTCCTGTGAGAGTCACCCAGATTTTGTAAATCTAGTAGTACACTCAGGAGTACCCCAGGCTTCAGACGTGAGCGTCTGCAGGTGAAGAGTTTCTACAGTGAAGCCGGAATTTCTTCTAAAGTGAATTGTCTGAGAACATTTCTGAGGAAAAGAAGAATACACCAACTGGATTTAGATACCATAAAGGGGAGTCACCAAAATCCTAAGAAGGCCCTGCAAGTGTCTGAGAGGGAGACAGAGTCAGTGGAAGGTCCTGTACTGCCAGATAAACTGCGTGAGTGATTGTTACGGCCTTCACCAGCAAGAAAAGTATCTTTTCTCGACTGATCAGACTTCATCAAATATATTAGTTTTTATTTGTGAAATAACACTTACTGGATTGACTATATCTTTATTCTTGGATGCTCAAAGAGGATCCCCAATTCCCAAATAGCATGAAACATAACGTAACCCTCCACCCCCACCCTCACCCTCGGAATCCTGTTTCTTGGTTCCCTTGTCCAGTGAGAGTGTAGAAGAGGGATTATATAAATATTCAAAATGCCTCCATCCAGGTGTATTCTATGTGCTTCATGCTTCTTTATTTGATATACCGCTCATTGTAAACACCTCAACGAGCAACATCAATCACTGGGAAGGACATCAGACAAAACAAGGGGGGAACAAGAAGGAGCTAATACAATAGCAACCAAGCAGTTAGACACAAAAGGGGGGTCAGTTAGTAGAGCCCCAGTTAGGCTCAGCCCCATTCAAAGTCATTGAACAAGTAAAGCAATAGCGGACTTCAGCTACTCAGGAAAAGCCGGAACAAAGAAATAAGGTTTTAAGGCAGCCTGGAATGAATTTATTTACTTATTTATTTAAAACATTTATATACCACTTAATCATACAATTCAAAGCAGAACAAAAAACAAACATAATAAAATAACACCAAAGACAAAAATAATACATAGAAATCCAAGAAGACTCATGTCTTACTGACAAAATGCAATGTAGGAGCAGACATGCTAAAAACAAGTGTTCTTGACACGCTCGAGCCAAATATCTTAATGAGAAGAGATGATTAAGAAGTGTTGCTGTGGGGAGTGCAATACACAAGGGGAACATAGGAAATTACAGAAGTGGCCAGAAGGAGGGGGGGGGGGGAAGCCCATATAGTAGACCTGATAAGCAACTGTCAGAATTTTAAAAAGAATCCAATATCTAACAGTAAATCAGCAGAGTCACATGATCAAGCTTTCTTGCACCAAATAACAATTTAAGTGCAATATTCTGGACCAGCCAGAGGCTTGTCTAAGACTAAGATATAGAGAATTGTCGTAATCCACACGCGGCATCATCAAGACCAGACGAAGGGTACATAATGAGTCGCTGTCTGGTAAAGAGCTGATAGAAAGAACTTGTTTCAAGTGAAAAAAAGACTTCTGCACCACTGATGAGATTTGAGCATCCAGATTAAGCCCTCAATCCAGGACGAAACCCAGGACTCTTACAGATTCCTTCAGGGGAAGAGCCACCGCCGATATAGAAGAGACTACAACAGTGGAGGAAGAGGGATGTCCAGAAAAAATGATAACTTCAGACGTCATAGGATTCAGCTTCAGCCTCTCAGTGGACAGCCAGGCAGCAATCTGATCCAGTTTGACAGAGTCATCAGGATCTGAGGTAGGAGAATAAATGTCAAGTCTCGTAAGTAGTTGTATGTTGCTGGCATACATAAAAAATGTTAAACCAAGCAACTGAAGGCAAGCCAAAGGTGCAACAGAAATATTAAAAAAGGAATGGGCCTAAGATGGTGCCCAGTGGCACACCTGAAGTTAGGGGAAAGGAAGCCGAGATATTCTGGAGCTAAGTATGGAGAAGGAGCGATGAGTCAGAATGAGAGGAACCGTGCCAAAGACAGAGATGTCAGAAAGGCAGAGAAGCAGCAAAGAGTGGCTAACCAAGTTAAACAAATCTGGGGAAATCAGTAGAACACCATTAGCTTTGTCCAGGATGATCTGGATACAGTCAATCAAGCCACGGAGGGTATTTTCAGTAGAATGGTGTGACTTAAAGCTGGTCTGCTGGGGTGCAGTACCTGCCAGGCTCCAGAAAGGTCAATTCTCTCCCCAGGGCCAGCCCGAGAGTTTCTAGCATCCCAGGCAGAAACCAGCCCCGCCCCCCCCCCCCCCCGCCACCGATTCCACCTTGAGGGGGAGGTGGGTGGCAGCAGCAGTAGGATTTTAAAAGCGGTAGCATTGAGCCGCCGCTGTTGCCCACAGCAGGCCATGTGCTTCAGTGCACAGTAAGTTGCATCAGAGGGGGATCAGAAGTGGCAGGTCATGTGTGCTGAAGCACATGGCCTGTCGCAGGCAACAAAGCGGCAGCACAAAGCCATCCACCTGGTTCGGCTGCCTCACCTAGTGGATGGGCCGGCCCTGTCTCTCTCCAGAAGACAGAGATGGTAATTGGACTGATCATTATGAACCAAGCCACTCTATGTGTCCAGTGATGTCCACAACATTGCCAGGAAGATCAGCGTAGTATACCATCGTAATTGTGGTCTTCCTGCTGTTTAATGGGGGCCAAGAGTGATCGCCATCCACCTCTGCTTGGTTGGGCACCAAGTTCAAAATGTTACCTCCGACCTCCTATCAGCAGTCTTGCAGTACTGTGACTGGGGTCAAGCTAAGGAGAAACAGCTGAAACATGGTACACAGAGTTATACAAGAGTCATAACAGAGAGGAAAGAAGGTCCCTGTTTCATACCTTCTGAACTCCTTTCTTTGGCACTAGCAAGAAATTTGAGAGACTGAGATCATATCCAACATACCCTGGTTACATGTGAAGTTCATCCCTGTCATAATATGTGCAAAACTAATGCATAGAAACAAGACAAAATAGGGGCAATGGCCACCTAATATTTCAACACAAAATACAAAAAGGGGCCCTTTAAACTGATGCACCCTTTTTCCAAAGTCTGGTCTGATCAACTAGAAACCCGATTGAAACATCTCATCTTGCTGCCGTCCTCAAATGTTTATGTTTATGTTTATTTATTTGCTTAATCGCTCTTCGTTGGAAAGCAGAGCGGTTTACAATAAAATCAAAAACAATAATGCACAAGGCCGGAAACTGGAAAGGAAATTACATTGTCAAAAGAGAAAGTGACAGAGACAGGAGTAGATAGGGCGAAAGGAGGGAGAGAAGGGGAGGCTAAGGGGGAGGCAGGTCAAAGGCAAGGGAGAACAAGTAGGTTTTAAGGGAGCGTTTAAATGTAAGGTAGTGGGGTTCAAGACGAAGAGGAGGGGGAAGGGAATTCCATAAGGCAGGGGCTACAAAGAAAAAGGCAGAGGAACGCCTGGACTGAAGGTGAGCATGTGAGGGGGATGGTAAAGCAAGACGGTTAAGGTGAAATGAGCGGGGAGTGTGACGTGGAGTGTGGAAGTAGAGAAGGTCAGCCAGGTATTGCGGGGTAGAGGTGTGGAGTGCTCTGTGGGCTAACGTGAGGAGCTTATACTGAATGCGGAAGGAGACGGGAAGCCAGTGCAGTTGCAGGAGGAGGGGAGTGACATGATCTCTGAAGGAGGAGTGAGTGGCTAGACGAGCGGCAGTGTTTTGGATGCGTTGTAGGCGAGAAAGCTGCAATTTAGAGATACCAGAGAAGATGGAATTGGAAAAATCAATACGAGAAATAACCAGGGTGAGGAGCAGAGTGGTTAAGGCAGAGGGAGAGAGGAAGGGGCGAATAGCGCGAATCTGACGAAGGTGAAAGAAGGAGAGTTTGGAGACGTGAGATACGTATGCGGAGAAAGAAAGGTCTGAGTCAAAAAGTACCCCGAGATAGCGAAAGGTGGTGACCAGTGGAACTGGTGCATTAGAGAAGGAAGGAGCCAGGGGAGGGGGTTCACGTCCATGAGAAAACCAGATGGCTATGGTTTTTGAAAGGTTAAGGTGCAGACAGTTTTGTGTTAACCAGTGGGAGACAGCAGCTAAGCAGGCGTTCAGTGGAGTTAGATCGGGTGAGATGGGAGAGGTGTGGTGAAGAAGCAGAATGTCATCAGCGTAATAGAAGGCTGTGATTCCAAACTGTTGGACAAGAAGCGTGAGGGGAGTGAGAAAAATGTTAAAAAGGAGAGGGGCCAATACAGAGCCTTGAGGGACACCGCAGGTTAGTGAAAAAGACTCAGAGAGGGAGGGGGAAGAGGAGGAGGAGGCCACGGCTGCTGAACGTGGAGGAGGAGGCCACGGCTGCTGTTTAACATAAGTGTACTGTTAAATCTATGATCCTGAAATTAAATCAATTATACAATCTAGATAGGTCTTATATGCATTATGAAATTATAAAAATTGTAAAGTAAGCCCGGAAATTTCGTTTTGCAAAGGTCTGTGCTAAAACCAGTGCAAGGTGTCGGGATATAGGGTCTAGATGCTTTCTGGCTCTATTTACTGACTAATATATCACCTTGGGCAAAAGGGTGCAATCAGTTTCAAAGGGTCCCCCGCCTCCCTGTATTTTGTTATGTGCAAAACTAACCCATTTGGAAGCAATACTCCATAAGAAAACAAGGGACTGCAACCAAGCGTGAAATCAGGGCAATTTCCTTGGACCCCCCCCCAAGCCTATTTAAAGCTAAAGGAAGCACAGGATGATGGTAGACTTTGGGGCCCCCTCCCAAATTTCTGCCCAGGGCCCCAGCATGTGTAACACTAACTGCTTACATCCTTAGCAAAGCGTGACAGTGGTGGACAGACTCCATCAGGCTTACTCCTTTTTGGATTCAGAATAGATTTTTGCTACTCCCAGGGGCTTGCCCATCTACAATGAGAGAGAGTAAATTACAAGTCAGCATGGTAAAGTCATTCAGGCTTGGGTGTCACCCTTCCTCCATGTTTTCTTCCTTACCATAGGACAAACTTTACAAAGGATTAAGCCAGAAGCCATCTATTTATATCAGCTAAAGCTGAGAGCATTACAGGTCACGGAGAAGGTCACCGACATTGTGTGTGCTGCTGGGCAGCAGTACCATTAAACACCCTGTCAGGTCGAGTGTTATTGACTTCTGCTGTCAAATTGTCATGCTTCTGGTCTCATTTCTGAGGCTTTGTGCTCTGCTCTCCGATGCAGTTCGATTACTGCCAGTGCTGAAAGCAGAAGGAGATAACAGCAGGAAGCAGCTTTTGTGTGGCTTGTTTTCATGAGCAATCCTTAAAAAAGGCATGTTCTGTTTTGAAAGAGCTCCCCTGTCTCTCTAACATGCATTTGCATCGCTGCACATTATCAAGAAAACACAATCCCTGGGGATGCTGAGCTGACGTAGATTAATGGGATCTCAGCTACACGATTTTTGGAGCTTAACAACTCTCAGGGTCCAGCTCAGTCAGAGTTCAGGCATGGTCACACCATTGAAACAGTTTTTGTTTTTCTGGACAAGGGTGGGACAGAATTTTAAAACAGTTAGACCTTCCCTCTGCTTTTGGCCTTGTTGGCCATTCATTTTTATTAGAGCGGGTGAGAAAGCTGGGGATGGAAGGGGCTGTCATCAATTGCTTTACTCTTTTTTTTTTTTTAACAGGGAGATCACAAAGTGGGATGTGGCTCCCAGAAATCAGCTTTGTCAACTCCCTCCTCTGGTGTTCCTCGGGGTTCCTCCCTTTCCACCATTCTTTTTAATGTTTTTGGGCAGCCTCTTGGGGGCAATTTCTCCAAATGGGTTAGTTTTGCACATACCATGACAGCCATGAACTTTACTCTTAAGCCAAGGTATATGGAGTGTGATTTCAGTCTCTCAAATTTACTGCTAACGCTGGCAGTGGTACTTCCATTGTGCCAGAGAGCTTCCTTCTGGAGTTCATAAGATAAAACATGCATAGGCAACTTGTCATGGCGTGATTGGAAATTCTTCTTAAAATGATGTGAAATATTTCTGTATCTTTCTACCACATTTTCTTGGTCTCTGACTACATTTCTTGGTGCTTATAGTAACACAGTAACATAGTACGTGATGGCAGATTTAAAGACTAGCATGGTCCATCTAGTTTGCCCAGTAAGGTGCCAGAATTGTAGGCTTGTACGTGGCCACCAGGCAGATCACCCCTCTCCATTTAGGAGTTATTTATGTTTGTCTTGCTTCCATCCTCTTGCTAGGGAGTGATCCTCTGTGACTGTCTCATGCCTTTCTGAATTCTGTCACAGGTTTTGCTCCCACAACCTGCTTTGGGAAGGCATTCCGGCCATCCACCACCCTTTCCATGAAAAAGTATTTTCTTAAGTTGCTTTTAAATTTACCTCCTTCCAGCTTAATTTAATGTCCTCTAGTTCTACAGCTCCCCTGTCTTTGAAAAAGGTTTGTTTGTCCATTTAATACCCTTTAAGTATTTAAATGTCTGTATCATACCCCCCCTGTCTCTCCTCTCCTCTAGGGTATACATATTTAGGTCTTCCTCATATTCCTTCTGCGCAGGCCCCAAATCTTCTTGTTCACCTTCCTCTGAACCGTTTCAAGTCTTTTTATATAATTTGTAAGGTACGGTCTTCGAAACCGAATATAATACTCCAAATGAGGCCTCACCAACAACTTGTACGGGGGCACTAATATCTCCTTTTTGTGCTGGTTATTCTCTGTATCCTTCTGGCTTTGGCCACCACCTTGTCACACTGTTTCGCCACCTTGAGATCCTCAGATACTATATTCCCGAGGTCCCTCTCTTGATCCTCACACACCAGTCTCTCATCCCAAGTCACATACAGTTCCTTGGGGTTTCTGCATCCCAAGTGCATTACTCTGCACTTTTTTGCACTAAATCTCAGTTGCCAAGCACTTAACCGTTCTTCCAATTTTTTGTAGGTCTTTTCTCATGTTGTCCCTCAGAGGCATCCACTCTGTTGCATATCTTTGTATGATCATCTGCAAAAAAGGCAAACTTTACCTTTTAAACCTTCAGCAATATCACCCACAAAGACATTGAACAGTAGCGGTTCCAGGACCAATCCCTGAGGCACTCCACTACTCACCCTCCTTCCTTCAGAATAAGTTCCATTCATCACTACCCTCTATAGCAGTGGTTCTCAACCTTTTTTGTACCGCGATCCCTTTTACCATTGGTCAACTTGTGGTGACCCTCAATGATAAAATCAAATGCGTCTCTCTTCCTTTACCATTAACGCATTGACGCTGTAATCATTTGTTGAATTATTAATATATTATATGCCTTTGCAATATGTTTTTATTTATAAAATTGACTTATTTAAACCACAATAATTAATCACAATAACAAGTAACAATATTTGATTTCAAAATTATGATTTTGTAGTCAAATCACTTATATGAAATAAAATTATTTTTTCTACCTTTGTTGTCTGACCAATTTATTCTTTGATCATGCTGGTCCCGATCTGAGGCTTCTGCTTTCCTGTCTTCTCTTAGCTCTCTTTCTGTGGTCTATGGTCCATCTGCCATTTCTTATCTCTTCTTTCATTTTCTTCACTTTTTCCATCAGCCTATCTCCAGTCCCAGTAACCCTCCCCAGTATCAGCCCCTTTCCAGTCCTCACTCCCAGTACCTTCCAATGTCAACTTGCATTCCCATGACTGCCACTGGTGTCCATTCCCTTCCAGTCCCCCTCCTTCCTCACTGACCAGTCCCTTCTAGTACAAATACCATGGCAGCCCCTCTCAGATCCACTCCCTTCCAGTTCTATTCTCCCATCCCCTTGTATCAGCCCATTTGTAGCCTTAGCCCCAGTTTTCTTCCAGGGCCAGCAGCTCTATCCTCCCCTCCCCAGCATCAGCCCATTCCCAGTCAAAGCCCCCCAATCAGCTCACTTCCAGTGCTAATACCCCTTCAACCCCATTACCAGTGCTAGCCTCCACTAATCAGCCCATTTCCAGTCATAGCCCCCCCCAATCAGCTCATTTCCAATGCTAGCCTCCCATCAGTCCATTACCAGTCCTACCCCATCCCATTAGACCATTACCAGTCCTAGCCTCCCCTAATCAGCTCATTTCCAGTGCTATGCCCCCTCAACCCCATTACCAGTGCTAGGCTCCCCTAATCAGCCCATTACCAGTCCTAGCCTCCCCTAATCAGCTCATTTCCAGTGCTATGCCCCCCTCAACCCCATTACCAGTGCTAGGCTCCCCTAATCAGCCCATTACCAGTCCTACCCCCCCCCCATCAGCCCATTACCAGTCCTACCCCCCCATCAGCCCATTAACAGTCCTAGCCTCCTCTAATCAGCCCATTTCCAGTCCTAACCTCCCCGATCAGCTCATTTCCAATGCTAGCCCCCTATCAACCCATTACCAGTCCCAAACCCCCTTGATCAGTCCATTCCTAGCCTTCCCTAATCAACCCATTACCAGTGCTAGCCCCCCATCAGCCCATTATAATCCTAACCCGCACTGTCTCTCCCCTCTCTCCAGCATTTATCCCGTCTGTCCAGTATGTCCCCCTGTCTCTACCCTTTGTCCATGTCAGCCCCCCTCCCTCCCTCCCTCCATGTAAGCCCCCCTCTGTCCATGTCAGCCCTCCATCCATCCCTCTGTCAGCCCCCCTGTCCATGTCAGCCCCCCTCCCCCCACCCTTCCCTCCGTCCATGTCTGCCCCCCCTCTGTCCATGTCAGCCCCCCTCCCTCCCTCCATGTCAGCCCCCATCCATCCCTCCATGTCAGCCCCCTCCCTCCCCAATGTCAGCCCCGTCCCTCCCCCATGTCAGCCCCGTTGCAGGTTCCCTGTCCCCTCCTCCCCTCTCCCTATGTCTGCCTGCTACTGCCCTGTTCTTCTGCAGCCGCAGTTCCCTGTCTCTTAGGGAACCGCGGCTGTGCCTGTGAAGCCATTGCGGAGCCTTTCTGTCTCTCGACGGGCTCCATGCAGCAGTGTCCCACCTCCAAAGGAAGTTGTTTACCACTTCCTTTGGAGGCGGGACAATGCTGCATGGAGCCCGTCGAGAGACGGGAAGACTCCACAACATCTTCACAGGCACAGCCACGGTTCCCTAAGAGGCAGGGAGCCGCAGCTGCAGAAGATTGGAGGTGGTGAGTTTGCCGCTGCCAAGAAGCAGACTCGGCAGCAGCAGCAACTTGTGCGCTTTTTTAACTTGGCGGAGTGAGGCAACCCCTGCTGAATCCTGTGGCGACCCCCTTGGGGGTCGCGACCCACAGGTTGAGAACCGCTGCTCTATAGTCTGTCAGTCAACCAATTCTTGGATCCAATTCACCACCTTGGGATCCATCCCCAGGCTGCTCAGTTTATTCACAAGCCTCTTATGAGGAGCAGTATCAAAGTCTTAGCTGAAATCCTAGTAAATCACATCCATTGCATGCTCTTGATCCAGTTCTCTGTCACCCAGTCAAAGAAATCAAATCAGATTTGTATGGCACAATCTTCCCATGGTAAACCCATGTTTCCTGGATCTCGCAACCCATTGGCTTCCAGAAAAAACACTATCCTTTCTTTCAGCAGCATCTCCATTACTTTTCCCAGCAGTGAGGTAAGATTTACTGGCCTGTAGTTTGCCACCTCTTCTCTGTTGCCGCATTTATGAAGAGGGACTATGTCAGTTCTTCTTCAATCCCACGGCACCTCCCCAGTGTCCAAGAATCTATTAAACACATACAATTTGCAGAATAATCAATTGGAACCAACACCTCTATTATCAATGTTGTTACGATGTTTTTCTCTTTTACCAATATGTCAGATTTCCTCGCGTCCGGTTTCTTATCCATCAGGATGGGAATGCCCTAATTTATCAGAATTTTTGCATTCTCTGTAATTTTCTTAAGGTCACGATCCCAGTGCTTTTCTGGTACAAAGATGTTGTACCCCTTGGCTGTGTTAGTCCTATGACCCTATAACTATGAAGACAATATCCAAATTTTGTTTCCCTTGGTAGATTCTTTAGAGAAGACTTTTCTTAAAAGAAAAACAAGTCCTTCACGTTATCAATGGCTGAATGTAAGAAAGTGGCTTGAGATTAAATCCTAAGAAACTGAGCTTCTGTGGGTGGAAAGATCTGCTATGCCTCCCTTTTTTTCCTAAGCTGGAGGATTCCGTTCTTACGACAACTCAGAAACTGCACAGTCTTGAAGTCATTTTAAATAAATAAATAAATTTTAACTCTCTCCATAAAAGATCAGGTTTCCCTAGTCACTCTCACGGCTTTTATCCATTTGCATTTGTTAGGTAAACCCACTTCCCCTCCTACCTTACTCAGAATTATATTCTGCATGATGCTGGGTTCCAGTCCGATTCTGAGGAGTATAGCTCAGTCTGCTTAGGTCTCTCATAGGGACAGATTGCCAGACTTCAGTTTGCGCATGATACATTGGTCATGTTGATTACTAGGCCATCTGAGGGGGCAAGTCCATACCTTTGCTTAAAGCCTTGCATTGGCTACTCACACCCTCACATGTTACATTTAAAATAATTCTTATTATTTCAGGATGGCTCCCAGTTACCTCACATACCACATCCAGCTCTATGTTCCTTCTTGTATGCTTTGGTTAAGTCAAGAGATTTCTCTATCTTTGCCTTCTCTAAAGCAACTTAGATTATATTCTGTGCATGAAGAGGCTTTCTCTGCCAAAGCTCTGTTTTTGGAATTTACTGTCCGATCTTTTGAAAGCAGAAACCATTTGTATGATTTTCTGAAAGAAAGGACACAAAGCGTTTTTTTGGAAATCAGTTTGAGCTTTTCATTTTGCTTGCTTCATATTTCCACTGGGGAGCTACTGCCTGCTTATAATATTTGATTTCTCCGTTTGATTTAATTGTTGTGACTGAAGTGTTTATGATAATACACAGTAACACAGTAAATGATGGCAGATAGAGACCAGCATGGCCCATCTAGTCTGCCCAGCACCCGTTCTGTGCAGTTTAGTCCTGCTCTGTGCTTTTCACTTTGGGTTGTGACGGCTGCTGTGTGACTCCGCCCTCTGTCATCTGTCAGTCAACCACTTTCTAATCCAGTCCACCACCTTGGGTCCTAACTACAGGCTGCTCAGCTTATTCACAAGCTTCCTAGAAGGAACAGTATTAAAGGCTTTTCTGAAATCCAAGTAGACCACATCCAGAGTATGACCCTGATCAAGTTCTCTGGCACCAGTCGATGAAATCAATCAAAGTCATCTGCCATGATCTGCCCTTGGTAAAACCATGTTGCCTGAGGTCATGCAGCCTATTGGTTTGTGGAAAGTTCACTATCCTTTCCTTTAGTAGCATCTTCATTATTTTTCCAGACACCGAGGTAAGGCTTCCCAGCCTGCAGTTTCAAGCCTCTTCTCTGTAACCACATCAGCTCTTCTCCAATCCCGCTGAACCTCCCCCATCTCCAAGGATCTATTAAATACATTCTTAAGAGGATCCACCAGCATCTCTCTGAGCTCCCTCAGTATCCTGGGATGTATCTAGTCCGGCCTCATGGCTTTGTTCACTTTTAGCTTTTCAAGTTGTTCATAGGCACTTTCTTCCATGAATGGTGTGGTATCTACTCTATTTCCATATGTATCTTTGTCAGCTATCTGTATTCCTTCTCCAGGATTTTCTTCTGTGAACAGAGAACAATTTGTTCAGCATTTCTACCTTTTTGTCCTCATGCTCCACACAGCAGTCCACAACCCACAACATCTTTCAGTCTTACAATTTCACTTCTGGCCCTTCTCCTCTCTCCAACATATCTGAAAAAAGTCTTGTCACCTTGTTTTACATCTTTAGCTATTTTTTTTTTCTGCCTGTGCTTTTGCAGTTCTGATTTCACTCTTTGCATCTTTTAGCTTTACCTGGTATTCTTTTCTGTGTTCCTCTTCTTAAGACCTTCAGTATTTTGTGAACGCTAAATGTTTTTGTAGAGCTTAATAGTTCTTATGGATGGACAAACTGGAAAAGCCATATGGTCTTTATCCGCTGTCGTTTTCTATCTTTCTATGTTATGTTTCAATGCTTTTATTTTTAGCCACTTCCTTGGGGAACTATATGGATTTCTTTCTCCTCTTTCTTTTATTGACTTTCCTTTCACAAAGATTTCTTGGCATTTTTATAGTTCCTTTCAGTTTGGCCCACTGCCAAAACTTTCCACTTCTTCCTTTATCATTTTCCATCCTGCCTGCTCCTCCTTCGGGGACGTCCTCATTTACCCATCAACATGTTTGAAATCCAGGACTTTGAGTTTTGTGAATTTGGACTCCGCTTTAGCCCTTAGATCAAACTATATCGTGTGATGATCACTGCTGCCCAACTCGGCACCCACATGGACATCACACATGCTGGGGTTGACATTCACAAGGGTTTAGCTGGTTAGCAGGAGCTACTAACCAATTAAGTGCTGCTTTTCCAAATATTCAGCAGTACTAACCAGTCAGTGCCACGGAATATCACTATAGACCTCCTTAGAAATATGCAGTTTGTTTCAGGGTGGTCTGAGGTGGGGCAGGGCTGGTCCCAGTGCCTATCTGGTTAACAGCAATATTCAGCAGCTAATTGGATAGGCAAACAGCATAAAGTTAGGACAGGTCAATAGCTAACTGGATAGGTAGTGAAACTAGCTATTTGGCACCAAACAAGCTCTGGCACTTTAGTGGCAGTGGCCAGGCATTTTAAAAACACTGACCACTGCTGCTGACCATCAAGCTCACTATCTCCATTGGCGAGTACTAGATCCAGCGTTGCCCCTTCATATGTGGGTTCCTTCACCATTTGTCTGAGCAGAGTTCCTTGCGTGGCATCCACAGGCTCTCACTATCTCCAGAATGGAGCTGAATGGCGAGGAGGCACGAATATAACTATGAAATCTGGGTATCTGTATAGCAGAGCCCAGGGATTGCTGTCTGCTTCTTAATATTGGTGAGTTATTTAGTTATTTAAAGTTACTATGGCAGTAGGGATACTTAAACTAATATAACATTCACAAGCCTGACATGATGGTAAAAGAGTCAAGTTGAATGGAAAGCAGAGGAATGGATGAACATTTTCAAAGTCAAAAAGGGACTTTCAGCGAACAGTCTACAGTCCATCATCAGTTTCGACCCAAACAACAGACCCAGGAGGAGAGGCACTACCGACAACATCACAACCCCCAAAGACTTCACCCAAACGAGGCAAACCACATCAAGGAGAGCAACGTCCCTGGCAGCACCAGCCATATGGAACTCTCTATCTGCCAGCTTAAGATCAACTGTCGACATGAAGGACTTTAGAAAATTACTCAAGACCACACTCTACGCAGAGCATTACGGCGACATCACGTAACCTGTCCAGAGACCCCAGCCACCTTAAAATTTGAATCTTTTGAAGTGAAAACCACTTTGATTTTAGGATAGGGCGGGATACAAATCCATTTAAATAAATAAATAAAATAAGGGATATAAACCGAGTGGAAAGTGAGGGACTATGAGGACGTGAACACTGGTGCACCACAGCATAGGAGTTAGATTGACTGGAGGAAGAAAAGCATCTTTCACTGCTAACGACTAAACAAATACATATCTGCCACTGGTACCATTATTAATTTTGTTTTCATTTAATAAAGGAGGAAAAGACTCCAGATTGGACCCCTTGTCTTCTTTTGAAAGATAATAGGGGACTCCAGTTTTAATCATTGGCCAAAACCGCCTTTAAAGGTTATTATTAATCCACAGAATGCTAGACGATCTTGGTTAAAACAAAGGATCACATGTGGTTCCAGTTTTGGGGTTTATATTTTTCCATGCTGCCAAAACAACTCTACAGTTAAGGGTCTATATGACCAAACACAAATATTGTTTGAGTAAGGGCAAGGCTGAAGCTCTGATTTTTCATCCTTACACTGTGGCATTTTGGATCAACAAGCAGAAAGTTTACATGGTGGCAGTTGGGAAAATGCCCTACTGCATTTGGAGCAAAGATTGATTTTCTGCTTAACCTCTGCAGAACCTTATAGTCTGAATTCACCCATTGAGTGGGCTTTTGTTTCCTAAGCTGTTTGGAAGAACATACTGGGTGGTGCATGGAATTGACTGGATGTTATGAGGTAGATTCTGACCCGCATTTAGCAGGGATATATGTCCCAGTCGGACATATAATCCCTGCTAAACACCCGTGTCCTATTCCAGCCACAGAGCTCCCCACACATACAGCAGAGATGCGTGGGGAGCTCTGTATGAGAGCAGGAGGGGCGGGCTGAGGGAGGATCGAAGGCGGGCCGGAGGCATGACCCTCAACCCGGACATACAGGGCTTATTCTGGTGAAGACCAGGTATGTCCAGGCAGAGTGAAGTAGATGGGGGACTTATTCCACCTTGGAAGTGGAATAAATTCCCCACGATGTCGGCGGACAGCCTGGATGGACCCCCCCAAAGAGGTGAGCCGGCCAGGGGATTCCCTGTAGCCCAATCCAGGCCTCGGACAGCCAGATTGGGGGTCAAGCTATGGGGAAAATGACAGTAGCAGGCAGTGAGGATGAGCGGGGCTCCTGAATGGAGCTGCAGTGCCATGGTAACAGGATGCCAGGGCACCATGGCTGCATGCAGGAGCCAGGCTAAGCTAGCCGGGCAGAGCTCTGGATGTCTGGGGTGCCTGACTCGGGGCACGTCCTGAACATCCAGGCCATATGCCACGATTCTGCTCCTGCGGGGCCATCTAGCCTCTACGGGAGCAGAATCGGGTCCATCTCCATGTTAAAAATTAATACCTGCACCATTGGCAAATACATATTTGTTTGATTTGTAATTTGATGATTTCTTTGCAACATACTGGAGTGTTTCCTGTGATTGACTAAAGATTAACATAAGATATGCCTTACTGGGTCAGACCAAGGTCCATCAAGACCAGTATCCTGTTTCCAACAGTGGCCAATTCAGGTCACGAGTACCTAGCAGTTTCCCCAGGTTCCACAATGCTTGTATTGTGGCAAGAGGTGGATTTCCCATGTTCCTTTAATAATGGTTTATGGACCTTTCCTCCAGGGACTTGTCCAAACCTTTTTTAAACTCAGCTACACTAACAGCTTTTACTACATCCTCCAGTAACGCATTCCAGAAGGAGTAAACTGAAATAGCTCAGCTCGCAGAAGGGCTCAAGGATGGGCAGAGCTTCAAAGGTGATGCCCAGAAGGAGTGAGACAGAGTGTGGGAGAGAGAGAAGCAAAGGAGAACCACTGTGACGAGCAGATGCATGAGAAATGGAGGTCTGAGTCTGAGCGGAGCAAACACAATGCAAAGAATAACTCATCCTGCGCTAAAGCATAATAGTGAATAAATGAGCAGCAGGAGACTGGTGCAACCTGGCAAAAGGCAGAAAAAGTAGAAAATGGAGAGAAAAGGGAGGAGAGGTGGGAGGAGGAACAAGAAGAAAAGGTTTAGTGGGCAAGACTTTAGGATATTATAGTGGAGTTAGTGGTGACATATATTGAACAGGGGGAAAAAGTTAACTTTTTGGCAACCCAATTCTGTACCAGCAGAGGTGCATACAGAACAGGAAAAGGGAACTTAGTTAAAAAAAAGAGAATTAGAGAATTCAAGGTGAGCATAACCAAAGACTAAACCTGAGGTCTGATAGCTGAGAGTAAACAGAAGAGATGAATCTTGGTGATGTTAGAGAGCTGGAAATGACAGAATGTTAGGAAAGTGAGTAAGGAGACAAAGGGGAAGATTGCTGGTTGTGCCCAGTAATTTATGCAGAAGTACCATAGAGAAAGAGAGGTAAAGTCAAGGGTAAAACAGAACAAGAGAGGAAAACAATTTGTGTGTGTGTGTGTGTGTACACTTGTATGCGCATTCTTGCATATGTGTGTGAATGATTGTATACATGTGCCTGTGTATGTTTGTTATCTGTGTGTCTTTCTTCAGGGTGGGGACAGTATGCAGGGTGGTGAGGCAATTGTGGTGGGGGGACATTTTTTGGTGGGGAGAGTATTTTGGGAGGTAGGGAGAGGGAGACTGAAAGGAGCAATTCTGTAAGTGCTATGTTTCAGTGTATGTAAGTTTCTAAGCTATAGACTCTGGAGCTCCTCTCCTAGAAGTACATTGGGAAAGTTTTTAGGGGGCTTATTTCCCTGGAATCCCCAGTCCCCTTTGGCCCATTTTTGAAGTAGATGTGCATTTTTACCATTTTTTCCCCACATGCCACGTTTCATCCCGTTCGGTTACATTTTCAGAGTTATTTTAGAAATAGACATTCTCAACCACTTTTGCATAAGTCTTTCCAGCTTCCGTTGGGTTGGAAAGAATAAAAGGAAGAATTAGGGGTGCAGATCACCCCCGAGCATGGATCTGCTAAGGGTCATGGTAATAGAGGTTTGAGGGTGTAGAGCGGAAATGTCAAGGAATGGTCTAACGATCCCGTTAAACGGGGATCAGAAAGAACTAAGGGTGCAAAGAGTGACCATTACAAAAGCAAAGGTTAATGAGCTTCGCTGCCAAATACAAGCAGATCAGGGACAGGATTAGACTAGAGGTGTTAATTGTATGCTAATGAGGGCAAGCGAGGGGTTAGCAATTAAGACCCTGCATCCTGGAAAAACGCAGGGACTCTGCATTTCCAGCAATGAGCTCTTTTCCCTTTTCATGGACTTGTCGTTCTATCCCAACCCCTTCATACGTGCATCTGTAAAATCTCATGTGCAAAAGGAGTTCTTTGTTTATTTTTTAGCAAAGGGGAAGAGGTGACTTTAGTCACCCTGGGGAGCTCTCCTGTCATTGCAGCTTGCAGCCTTAATGAAGCTTCGTAGGCTGGCATCTCATTGAAAAGCAGGCTGCCATGGAAACCAAAGGTGTTAGGCTTCAAGAACTAGGAATGAAATAGGGATGGGGCTCGCTGGCGGGGAACGAGGGCTCAGAAGCAGCCGTGAAATCCCTCATTTGTGTTTAATCATAATTTTACTTGAAATTTCTGCTGTCGTGTAATAGTGGCGAGCAGGTTCTGAGGTGGAAGATGCTGCCCTTTGAGTAATAACCATTTAGGGTAATATAATATAGAAAGTGGAGTATGTTCTTTTGGCTGTAAACAATGGTTCATTAATACAGGATTATACTAAGTAGAGAATAAAAAGGGATAATTTCTTTCTGCAGTTTTTGATAATTGATTATTATATTTCTGCCTGGACATTTTGGTTTCTGTTCTGCTATGTGAGATGAATCTAGAAAGATTATAGATGTGAAGGGGTGTGTTGCTAGATTTGGGATCTAGGCAGATGGTACTGGAGTTCCGGATGTTGAAGGATGTGTCTTTGATCCTGGTGCTGTTTGGAGTCTAAGGTTTGAGGGAGGTAGCCCTGGGTTCTTTATAATGAGGTTGAAGAAATGACTGATGTCTGCCCCAGTAAGCATCCCACCAGGGGTCTGAGCCTGAGGTCAGAGGAGGGATAGATGAAGGAGCCTTCCAGTGAAGGTATCTTTGTTTTCCTTTGGTATCTGATGGCTTAGCTTATGCTTCCATTTGGTGTAGGTGTGAAAGCCAGAGGATAGAGGCACTGCAATACCTGTACATGGGTAGAAGAAAGGCAGAAGGAAATAATCACTACCCAACAGCCTGTGAGAGAACAAGAGGCTACTAGGAGGATATTCAATGTCTAGCAAAGAAGAACCATCTTTAGGCAGGCATGTAAACTGTGACCACACTAAGCTGGCTGGAGGAATCCTGTAGTAGTTGCACTTTAGAGGCCTAAAGATAGTCCTGTAGAGTAGGCTGGGGTGGATGTCCCAATAGATAGAGTAGGCAACTGCCTAAGGACAGCCATCCCCACCACTAGAAGTCCACCTCTGTCACTGGAAATAGTAATCCTGCATGTCCACGTGCTTATTTTAAGCTGTCCAGCTCATGCAACATCAAGAGGGCCCTCTAGAACCACAACTTGCAATTATGGAGGAAGACCCTGGTGCAGCTGGAGGGTTAAATCCATCATGGAGGACAGTCCAGTCACAGGAGGCATCCAGGGCTACCTCTTCCCAATCCCAGCTCACTCCCAAAGCAGGAAAAACTGGCTGGGCACAGGGTTGCGGCAGGTTGTGAGTGAGTGTGGGCTTATGAAAAGCTCCACATTTTATCCTACTTCTTCCTAAAGATGGCTCTGTGGCAAAGTGTTGGCATAAGACATTTCTGTTTGAGTAAAGTAACAGGCCAAATGGGACTAAGTTTGCCAATCTGGTTTGACGTATTTATGAAAGAAACATGATGTCCTTGAATCTCACATAAGTTGAAACAGCGGCATCTCTACTTCCTCTTTTGACTCTCTTGTCAACATTCTGTCTCCTCTCATGTCTCATTTTGTTCTCCACCTCTCTCTGCAGTCCAGCACTTTTTTCACTTCTCCTCATTTCATCCATTCTTTGTCATTTCTCAGCTTTTTACTCTGCTCCATCTCTAACCTCTATCATTCTATCTCTTACCGCCTTTTCTTCTTCCTCACTCTCACTATCAACCTTTTACTTGCCTTTCTTACCTCTCCATGGCTCTCAACTATATCAAAGCCTTGATGTGCAAAGCAGAGATGGTGTCCATCTGTTCAAAAAGGGTCGAAGTGTCTTCAGCAGCAGACTGGCTAACCTACTGAAGTGGGTTTTAAACTAGGTTCACTGGGGATGGGTGAAGAAAGCACCCAGGTAAGTAAAACATTAAATATCTCTGTAAAAATAGGTAAAAGAGGCAACACCTGGAAAGCGGTATAAATGGAACAGGCTGACTTGTATTTAATGGCGGTTACAGAGACATGGCTCATGGACAACCATGACTGGGATGTAATTATACTGGGCTATACTTTATTCAGAAAGGACTGGGTAGGAAGAAGGGGAGGAGTGGCACTATATGTAAAAAGTAATATTAAAGCTACAGAATTGCAGGACTTAAAAGAGAGCGAGGAGGCACTGTGGGTTAAACTAGAAAGAGGGAAAGGGAAATCCATTTGCATTGGAGTGATATACAGATCCCCCTCACAGGGAGCAGAAGTGGATGAAGATTTAATAGAAGACATATGCAGCATTGTCATGAAAAGGAGACATGTTACTGATAGGTGATTTCAATATGCTGGATGTTGATTGGCACATCCCTGCTGCAGTGTAATCTTGAAGATAAGGAGATCCTGAATTCTCTACATGGAGAACTATTCAGGCAACTGGTAACAGAACCCAAACATGAAGGGGCCATACTGGACTTGATGCTTACCAATGGGGAAAGTGTTTCTGATGTTATAGTGGGAGATCATCTCACATTCAGTAATCACCAGATGATATGATTCAGTATTAGGAGTAGGGCAGATAAAACCCATTCAAAAACTAACTTTGCCAAGATGGGACAATACCTCAAGGAGTCGTTAGTGGGATACAAACAACTGGGGGAGGTAGAAAAACAGTGGGCAAAACTAAAAGGGGATATTTTAAGGGCAACAAACCTTTTTGTTAGAAAGGTAAATACATGTAAAAGAAAAAGGAGAACACTATGGTTCTCAAAAGAAGTAGCTGAAGAACTAAAGAAAAAGAGAGAGGCCTTCATGAAATACAAGAGATCACAGAAAGAGGAAGACAGGCATCTATATTTGGAAAAACTTAGAGAAGCTAGCAAAGTAGTCAGGAAAACAAAGATACAAAAAGAAGAAGAAATAGCCAGTGCAATAAAATGAGAGGATAAGACATTTTTCAGATATGTTAGTGAGAGGAGGAAGGGCAAAAGTGGTATTGTCAGACTCAAGAGTAAAGGGGAGGAATATATAGAAGCCGATGAATATAAAGCAGAATTGCTTAACAAATATTTCTGTTCTGTGTTCCCAGATGAAGGGCCAGGAGCAAGATCTCAGAAAACACCCAAAAATAGGAACAGAAGTGATGCGGAGCTTGAACAATTTTCAGAAGATTGTGTTCATGAGGAACTAGCTAGACTAAAACTAGATAAAGCAATGGGACCGAATGGGATACATCCAAGAATACTGAAGGAACTTGGGGACGTTCTAGCGGCTCCACTGACCGACCTTTTCAATGCTTCTTGGGAGTGGGGAGTGGACCCAGAGGACTGGAGAAAGGCACAAAAGTGGAAGTAAGGATGAAGTTGAAAAACACAGGCTGGTTAGTCTAACATCTGTGGTAAGTAAATTATTGGAAACCTTGCTAAAAGCGAGAATAGTGAGGTTTCTGGAGTCCAGTGGATTGAAGGATCCGAGGCAACATGGATTTACCAGAGGCAGGTTTTGTCAGACAAATCCGATTGATTTCTTTGACTGGGTGACCAGGGAGTTGGACCAAGGGAGATCCCTAGATATAGTGTACTTAGATTTCAGTAAAGTCTTTGACACTGTTCCGCAAGGCGACTTATAAACAAACTGAGTACCCTAGGGATGGACACTAAAGTTACTAAAGTTAATTGGGTTAGAGATTGGTTGAGTGGGAGGCGGCAAAGTGTACAAGTAAATGGAGCTCACTCTGAGGAGAAAGAGGTTACCGGTGGTGTGTCGTAGGGATCTGTCCTTGGTTCAATTCTTGTTAACATCTTTGTTAGTGATATTGCAGAAGTGCTGTTGAGTAAGGATTGCCTGTTTGCGGATGATACCAAACGGTGAAATTAGGCCTTATCTACTAATTGACGTTCCTTTAATGAGTCCAGTCTAGTCCTGCGCCTGTGGGTAGTATCACCTCACCAGCAGCTTGGAGACTGAGCATGTCATGTTTGATGACATCAGAGCATACATACTGGTGGCATCTCCCACCAGAGCCAGTATCCTATTGACAAAGCAGACTTACGAAAAACAACAATCATCAAAACCAAATTGAACTATCTACAATGAGGCTCCCTCAGGCATAAAACACCCCCCCCCCCCCCCCCGTCTGAGAAGGTTCACTTACCACATATGAACTCTTTTGCTCCTGGATTCAACTGCACATTCCCGATTCCACCAAATCGAGCTCCCAAGTTCTTTGTGTGACGCCCAACCTGCATAAGGACAGAGCCCCACTTTGCCCTCTGGTCAAAACTTTGCCTTGCTTTCTTCTGGACTGGAAATATCTAAAGTTGCCAAAGAAAGAAAAATTGCCAGGGAGGGATCGGAACTGGACTGGACTCACTCAAGGAAAATAAATTAACAGGTAAGGCCTAATTTCACCTTCCTTATCATTCCTCCAGTCCAATCCCACACCTGTGGGATGTACCATAGCAGTACTAATCTTGGGAGGGAATTGCCAGAACGGCATGAAGAACCACCAACCCAAAAAATGCATCCCCCGTGGCCTGAACATCCAGCCTATATGTTTGGTGAACGTATGCAAGGTTGCCCAGGTTGCCGCTTGACAGGTGCTACTAATCTCAACTCCGCCCATGATACAGCCTGTGCTTGAGTCAAATGCGCCTTCAAACCTACCGGTAACTGTTTGCACCTTAACAAATATGCTGGAAATGGAGGCCTTCGAGCCGCTTCACCCTTTCGTGCACTGCCATACAAAATAAACAACCGATCCGATCGCCTAAATGACTCGGTTCTCTTCAAATACCTCTGTAACACTCTCCAGACATCCAAACAATGCAGAAGAGGATCCAACTCCTGTCCTCCTGCCTCTGAAAACACTGAGAGCGTCACCGATTGATTCAGGTGAAAACTTGACAAGACCTTAGACAGGAAGGAAGGTACGGGTCTGCGAATCACCTTCTCCTTTCTGAAAATCAGAAAGGGTGCTCTATACGCAAGTGCCAGCAATTCCGATACTCATCTAGCAGAACAAATAGCCACCAAAAACACAGTTTTCAGGATAAGATCCTTTAACGTACACGCCGTCTTCAGCTCAAATGGAGGCTCCATCAGGACAGATAACACCAAATTGAGATCCCGTGGAAGCACCACTTTCTTAAAAGGCGGACATTCCAGCTTCACTGCTCTGAGAAAACGGACGACATAGGGTGCGCTGCTAGAGAAATTCCTTGCACACTACCTTGGTAACAAGAGATAATCACCACCTGAACCCTGAGGGTGTTACATGAGAGACCTTTCTTGAACCCTGCCTGCACGAAAGCCAGCACCTCTGATAGGGAAGTGGATAAGGGCTGAAAGCGGCAGCCTGCACACCAGTCCTCAAACACTTTCCAAACTCTCAAGTATGCCAGTGATGTAGAGTGACCCCTGGCTTTTAACAACATGGAAATCACTGGAGTTGAATATCCCCGACACTGCAACTGCGCCCGCTCAACAGCCAAGCTGTAAGTGTGAACCGATCCACCTGCGGCATCAGGATGGGTCCCTGCACTAAATAGGTCCCTTCGAGGAGGAAGCCTCCATGGGTAGTCCACCTTCAGACATACCAAGTAGGCATACCATGGGCGCCATGGCCAATTGGGGGTTATCACCAGAACGAGACCCAGATGCACCTCTATCCTATGTATCATGCAGCCTATGAGTGCCCACGGCAGAAACACAGAGGAGACCCTCCCATCGGCCACCTCTAGACCAGGCCATCGAGCCCTTCTGACATCCTTTGCAGTCTTTTGCTGTAAAATCTTGATGCCTTTGCTGACTCATAGATTGCCATCAGGTCCATCATTCGCTGGCCCCAGCATCGGAGTTGAGCAAAACTGCATCAATGAGCATCCATTCTTCTGGGTCGATGTGCACCCAGCCGAGATAATCGTCTGCCACATTGTCCTTCCCTGCCATATGCGCTGCCGAGAATACCTGCAGATTTTCCTCTGCCCAGGCTAACAATGGAGCCACTTCCTCTTCCAAGTTCACACTGCTCATTCCCTCCTGATGATTGACATACGCGACCGTGCTAGCATTATCGGAGAGCACTTTCAGCACCTTGTCGCAAAGCTGAGAGCGAAACTGCTGCAATGCCAAGAATTTCGTTCTCAACTCCAGACGGTTGAATGACCAAGTTGTTTCCTGTTGGGACCAATGCCCCTGCATGATCTACCCAATGAGCTCCCCAGCCCGCCAGACTTGCATCTGTCGTTAGTGGAATCCACTGGAGGCTCTCCAGAGACATGCCCACCCAAAGGTGCTCACCCTTTAACCACTACTGGAGTGATTTCTGAGTGCTCGCTGAACAGGAAAGGGGAAAGGACAGTGGCTGCCTCTGTGCTGACCATCTGTGCAACAAGCTTCTCTGCAACTGACACATGTGCACCCATGCCCAAGGCACAAACTTGATAGTTGCTGTCATGCAGCCTAATATATGTAGGTAGTGCCACACTGTCGGAAATACCATGCTGCGAAATCTTCAGATCTGATTCTATAGCGTCTGCACTCGGGTCTCCAACAGGAATATTTATTTTATTTTTTATTTATTTTGTTGTTGTTGTTAAGTGCCGTCGAGTCGGAGTCGACTCATGGCGACCCTCTGGATAGCTATCCTAAACTGTGTTCGGTCTTCAGTCAGGCGGCTCATTGTTGACAGACTGGTACCCGTAGCTGCTGTTATTGTATCGATCCATCTCCTTGTGGTCTTGGGCAAGCCACTTAACCCTCCATTGCCCATGTTCCCTGTAAGCATTAGTGTTTGTGTGTCTCATATCCCCGCATGTTAAATGTATCCCCCAATTGTGTTGTGACCGCTTTGATTGAAGGATAAGGCGGTATACAAAACTGTATAAATAAATAAATAAATCTCATTGCTGGCCTTCCTCTTTTGCGTTGACCTTCCATCTTGCCAAGCATAATGTCTTTCTCTAATGATCTCTCTCTTCGCATGATGTGTCCAAAGTATGAAAGTCGAAGTCTTGTCATCTGAGCTTCTAAAGAAAGCTTAGGTTTGATCTCCTCTAGTACCGACTGGTTTGTTCTTCGGGCAGTCCATGGTATACACAGTATTCGCCGCCAGCACCATAATTCAAAGGCATCAATTTTCTTCCTGTCTATCTTTTTCACTGTCCAGCTTTCACATCCATATGATGTTATTGAAAATACCATGGCTTGAACAAGTCGAACCTTTGTATGGAGAGAGACATCTCTGCTCTTGAGATTCTTATCTAGGTCTTTCATAGCCATTCTGCCAAAAGCAATGCGTCGTCTGATTTCTTGACTGCTTGTTGCTTCTTTATTGATAGTTGATCCAAGTAGGTTAAAGTTGTTCACAATTTCAATTTCTTCTCCTTCAACGATGAACCTGTTGATTATGCCAGTTGTCATGATCTTTGTCTTCTTTACAATAAGGTGCAGGCCCATTTTGAGACTATGTTCTTTGATTGTGAGAAGCAAATGTTTCAGATCATCTTCACTTTCAGCCAGTAATGTGGTATCATCAGCATAGCGAAGGTTGTTGATGAGTCTTCCACCAATCTTCACAGCTCTGTTGTCTTCATACAATCCTGCTTCTCTGATGATTTGTTCTGCATATAAATTAAACAGGTAGGGGGAAAGTATGCAGCCTTGTCTTACACCTTTGCTTATTTTAAACCATTCTGTTTCTCCTTGTTCCGTTCGAACTGTTGCTTCTTGATCAATGTACAGATTGCGCAAGAGAACGATCAGGTGTTCTGGTATACCCATGCTTCTTAATGTGGCCCAGAGTTTCTCATGGTTTACACAGTCAAAAGCCTTGCTATAGTCGATAAAGCACAAATAGATATCCTTTTGGTATTCTTTAGTCTTTTCAAGGATCCATCTCACATCCTCAATGATGTCTCTCGTTCCTCGCCCTTTCCTGAACCCTGCTTGCACTTCAGGTAGTTCTTGTTCCAGGTATGGTTGTAGTCTCTTTTGAATAATCTTCAGTAGAATCTTGCTGGCATGTGGAATCAGAACGATTGTGCGATAATTTCCACAGTCAGTTGGATCACCTTTCTTTAGTATTGGTATAAACACAGATCTTTTCTAGTCAGTTGGCCATGATGTTGTCTTCCATATTTCTTGGCAGAGCCTTGTGAGTACGGTAACAGCTGCATCAGATTGCTGCAATACTTCTATGGGAATGCTATCAATGCCTGGTGCTTTGTTCTTTGATAAGGCTTTCAATGCTGCTTCAACTTCTTCTTTCATCACCAATGGTTCCCGATCATAAGGTACAGGTTGAAATGGCTGTTGGTCCACTTGATCTTTATCATATAAAAACTCTGTATATTCCTTCCACCTTTTCTTGATCTTCTCAGCATCATTCAACATAGAACCTTGAGCATCTTGTAACATTCCAATTCGAGGCTGGAACTTTTTCTTTAACTCTCGTAGCTTTAGGAAAGCCGATTTTGTTCTTCCTCTAATAGTTTCTGCTTCTATTTCCTTGCAAGTGTTATTGTAGTACTTTTCCTTGTCCTGTCTTGCTGCACGTTGGAAATCTCTGTTGAGTTCTGCGATTGTCTTTCTTTCTCCTCTGGCTTTAGCTTCTCTGCGTTTCTGGGCAATTTTCAGAGTTTCTTCCGTCATCCATTTTGGCCGTTTTTGCTTTTTCACCTTTTGTAGAGATTTCTCGCTTTCTTCCAACACAAACTTCTTGATGTCATTCCATAACTCTTCCGGAGCTCTGTCATTTGTATCTAAAGCAGCAAATCGATTTTGCAGGCAGTCTTTAAATTCCAGTGGTATATTCTCAAGGTCATATTTTGCTGCATTCATGAGTGGTTTGCTCTTTTTCAACTTTAGCTTGAGTTTGCATACTAGTAGTTGATGATCTGTACCACAGTCAGCTCCAGGTTTTGTCTTTGTTGATGTTACAGAGCTTTTCCATCGTTGACTTCCACATATGTAGTCAATTTGATTTTTATATAATCCATTCGGTGAAGTCCATGTGTACAGTCGCCGCTTGTGTTGCTGGAAGAAGGTGTTTGAGATGAATAGATCATTGGTCTTGCAGAATTCTATCAGTCTTTCTCCAGCTTCATTTCTGTTGCCAAGTCCATATTTTCCAACTACTTTGCCTTCTTCTTTGTTGCCAACCTTTGCGTTCCAGTCACCCATGACTACCAGGATATCCTGTTTGCATGTTCTGTCAATTTCAGCTTGTACTTGTTCATAGAACTCTTCAATTTCATTCTCTTCGGCAGCTGTTGTTGGGGCATATACTTGAATTATAGTTGTGTTGATAGGCAATCCTCGTAGACGAATAGAGATTAAGCGTTTGCTGACTGCATTGTATTTCATTACAGTTCTTGCAAGTTTCTTCTTTATTATAAATGCAACACCATTTCTTCTTTGTCTTTCATTTCCAGCATAGTAGACCATGTGATCATCTGATGCAAAGTGCCCCATGCCAGTCCATTTCAGTTCGCTGACACCCAACAGATCAAGTTGTACACATTCCATTTCATTCTTGACCACCTCCAACTTCCCTTGGTTTATGCTTCGTACGTTCCATGTTCCAATGTGTAACACATCTTTACAGCTTCTGACTCATTTCATGCGCAGCTACATACCGCTTTATCATTTCAATCAAAGCGTTTTACATTGAAACTTAAACTTGGTAATGTACATTAAACTGATAACTTGGATTTTTCTGAGGGAATGGAGGATTAAGTGACTTCCCAAGGCCACAAGGAGCGCTAGTGGGAATCAAATCCTGGTCTCTTGGTTCCCAAACCAGTGCTCTAACCATTAGGCTACTCCTCCACTCCACTTCTAAATGTTGTACCTTAATGCGGAAGACTGGGAACTCCCCCTCCCCCCCTTTTCTCTGCAAACCTCTGAATGCATCAAGCAGACGGGCCTTGGAGAAGGCAAGTGCATGAATCGATTTTCCAAGCCTGTGGAGTTGGGAGAGAGACATGGCAGAGCCAGGGAAGAATGGCTCTTAATTAACTGCTATCTGGAAGACATATTACCACTTGTTTCACTGTCACCAGTGAGAGATGATGGCATGTGGCAGGATTTTTTTATACCTAATTAGCGTGGTTTTCATCATCCTGCAGAACATGTTTAAAATGTTTTAAATAGAAAGTGGCGTGGAGACCTCGTGAGCTGTAGTACATAGAAAGCTGTACATAGATACCCTTTCAGTCCCGTTTAGAAGCCCCTGTTCACTGTAAGTCCAGTGTAGGTCCTGTCTGCACTGCACAAGTTGTTAACTGTAAACCGCACTGATTCTAAAGAGCGCGGCATAAAAAAGGCATTAAATAAATATACCCAAACATGCCATAGTTTGATTCCCTTGAGAAATGGCATTTTGCAGAGTGGGAAGCAGGTGTGAATTAAGACAAAAAACTGCTTCTTAAGTTGTCCTTCTCCCCTTCTTTCACTGTGGTCCCCCTTGCCCCCTCCCTTCCCCCACGGTCCTCGTTGCCCTTTCCTCCTCTTCCTTTCCCTGTGGCTCGAATCCTTCACTTTTTCTTCTTTCTTTGTAGCCCATCTGTCCTTCCCCCCATTATGTCCCTATGCCCTACTCTTCTCCCTCTTCCCCTCCCTCATGCCTCACCTGTAGCTCTCCCCTGTAGGTTTCTTCTCCCCTTCCTCATGTTTCCAACAGCTATAATGTACTTCCTTTAAGAGGCAATGCACTGCTTCTCTGGAGATGCCCTTGAGGCTGCAGCAGTGGGAGCAGAGGTGGACAAACTACTGCTTGCAAACTGAGACTAGCCACCATCATCAATTTCTGGCCTGCTACCAAGCCGCCAAACTTTATATCCATCCGGCCCTGACATAAGAACATAAGATATGCCGTACTGGGTCAGACCAAGGCCCATCAAGCCCAGTATCCTGTTTCCAACAGTGACCAAGCTAGGTCATACGTACCTAGCAGTTTCCCCAAAAGACACAGGTTCCACAGTGCTTGTACTGGGGCAAGCAGTGGATTTCCTGGGTCCCTTTTAATAATGGTTTATGGACCTTTCCTCCAGGAACTTGTCCAACCCTTTTATAAACCCAGCTACATTAACAGCTTTTACTAAATGCTCCGGTAACAAATTCCAGAGTTTCATTACACATTGAGTGATAAACGTTTTTCTCTTATTAGCCTTAAATAGGTTACCCTGTAGCTTCATTGCATGTCCCCTAGTCTTTCTATATTCTCATGACGTGAACAATCAATCTATGTTTACCCGTTCCACTTCGTTCATTAATTTATAGACTTCTATCATATCTCCCCTCAGCCGTCTCTTTTCCAGGTTAAAGAGCCCTAACCGTTTTTAGCCTCTCTTCATAGGGGAATCCTTCCATCCCCTTTACCATTTTGGTGGCTCTTCTCTGTACCTTTTCTAATAATGCTATATCCTTTTTAAGATACGGCCACCAAAATTGCACACAATATTCAAGGTGCAATTGCACCATGGAACGATACAGAGGCATTATAATATCCCTTGTTTTATTTTTCTTCCTTTCCTTATGATACTTAGCATTCTATTTGCTCTCTTGGCCGCCGCTGCACACTGGGTGGAGGGTTTTAACATGTTATCCACAATGACGCCTAAATCTTTTTCCTGGGTGGTGGTTCCTAATGTGGAACCTTGCATCATGTAACCATAGTTCTTTCCTAGGTGCATAACTTTTCACTTGTCCACATTAAATTTCATCTGCCATTTGGATGCCCAGTCTTACAATTTATCAAAATCCTCTTGCAAATTTCCACAATCCTCATGGGTTTTAACAGCTTTAAACAGTTTTGGGTTATCTGCAAATTTGATAACCTCACTCGTTATTCGCATTTCCAGGTCATTTATGAATATGTTAAAAAGCAATGGACCCAGCACAGATCCCTGGGGTACGCCACTATTCATCATTCTCCATTGGGAAAATTGGCCATTTAGCCCTACCCTCTGCTTTCTATCTTTTAACCAGTTCCTGATCCTCAATAGTACACTGCCTCCTATCCCATGACTCTTTAGTTCTGCCAAAGGTCTCTGATGAGGTACCTTGTCAAAGGCTTTTTTTGGGACATCTTCCCCATAGCCCGTGAACTCCTGCATCTTTAACAACATCTCACCACCATCACCCCGCTGCTGCCATCTCTTCCCCCCACACTGCCAGACATCACCAATGTCAGTAGGAAGGTCCACTTTTTAAAAACTATTATGTTTATCAATTTTCAAAAGAGAATAACAATGCCAATGAAACAGTCAGTCCAACTTGATTGAAGACATTTATATGCAACACAGTTCCCAGAGTATAAAATTCACCATCCTCCCTCCCAAAATACGCAGAACTCTCTCAAGACTCGCTACCTTCCATTCCACACATACTTCATCCCTTATACTTCTCTTCTTCTCCAGAAGCAGGCCCAATACGTTGCCCACTCCTACTTCATTTCCTGTAGTTTCCCTTTGCGCATGGCTATTAATCTGCCCATGACATACAAGTTGTTTAGCCTACAGCAGAGGCCAGCCATGTCTGGCGAAGCCTGTCTTTTCCATTGACTGACAATCTTGCATCTGGCAGCAATGATGCAATATTTTAAGAGCTTGCAACCGCTTTTAGTAAAAACTGAGCTGTATCTGTGCAGGTGGAAAATCTCTGGCTCTCTAGGGATACTACAGCCCTTAATATCTTCCCTGATGATAATGCATTGCCCTCAATAGTCCTGTACTAAAGGTGACACACATATACTAGTGTGTCGTTAAAAGGGGACCAACTCTCTCAGAGTAATGGCAGTGCCCAGGGCCGGCCCGTCCATTGAGCGAGAATGTTTTTTGCACAGGGCCCCTCGTTTCAGGGGGCCCCGCGCAAAAAACATTCTGATCCAAAAGTAAAATGAAAAAAAATTTTTTAAAAAGCTGTCTGCTGCCGCTTCCGGGGCTGCCGCGGCAGAATCGAGTGTGCCGCGGGGCCCCCCCTGTGCCTGGCAGAGCCTGCCCTCCCCTGTATCAGCTCTCTCTTTCCAGCAGCAGTCACACGCGCCGGCTTTCAGAGCGTGAAAGGGAAACTAGTCCCTTCGCGCTCTGAAAGCCGGCGCGTGTGACTGCCGCTGGAAAGAAAGAGCTGATACAGAGGAGGGCAAGCTCTGCCGGGCACAGGGGGGGCCCCGCGGCACACTCGATTCTGCCGCGGCGGCCCCGGAAGCGGCAGCAGACAGCTTTTTTTTATTTTAAATTTTCCCTGGGCTGGGCTGGGCTGGGCTGGGGGGGGGGGGGGTTAGGAGTGGTGATGGGTGATGGGCGCTGGGGGGGTTAGGAGTGGTGATGGGCTATGGGGGGGCTTAAACTAAAAATTGGGTGATGGGGGATTAGGACTGGAAATGGGCTGGTGGGATTAGGACTGGAAGTGGGCTATGGGGGGTTAGGACTGGTAATGGGTTGGAGGTTGCTAGGACTGGAAATGGGCTGAGTGGAAGGGGGCTTGAACTGCAAATAGCTGATGGGGACGGGGCTTGGAATGGAAATGGGCTGAGGGGAAGTGGGGGGCTTGAACTGCAAATAGCTGATGGGGACGGGGCTTGGAATGGAAATGGGCTGAGGGGAAGTGGGGGGCTTGAACTGCAAATAGCTGATGGGGAGGGGGACTTGGAATGGAAATGGGCTGAGGGGAAGTGGGGGGCTTGAACTGCAAATAGCTGATGGGAAGGGGGCTTGGAATGGGCTCTTAGGGGAGGGAGCTAGGACAGGAAATGGGCTGATGGAGGGGCTAGGATAGGACTGGGAATTGGGTGTTGGGGGGAGCTAAGATTGGAAATGGGCTGTGGTGGGGGCTTGGATTGAAATGGACTCATGGAGGGGCTAGAACTGGAAGTAGGCTCATGGGGGCTTGGATTAGAAATGGGCTGAGTGGAGGGGAGCTAGGATTTAACATGGGCTGATGGTGGGGCTAGGAAAGGACTAAAAATGGGCTGATGGGAGGCTGGTATTGGAAATGAGCTGATGAAGGGACTCGGATAGGACTGGAAATGGATGGGGGAGCTAGGACTGGAAATGGACTGATGGGGGGCCAGGACTGGAAATGGGCTGATGTGGGGACTAGAAGGGAGCGGATACTGGGTGGGGCTGGAACTAAAAGGGAGCTGATGCTGGGGGAGATTAGAAGGGGATGGGGCTGGGAGAGTGAAATGGAGAGGGGAAAAATATTTTGTGTGGGAGGGAAGAAAAATGTACAATTGGCCGGGTCTTGGGAGACTAAGTGGGGATTGAGGATGGAGGGGTAAAATTTGAGTGGATGAAATAGGAATGAGGAAAGAGCAAAAGGAGAAAGATTAGTATGTTAAAGCAGATGTAGAGAGAGAATGGAAAAAACTAGGAGAGAAGAAAGGACAAATGGACAGCAGACGATGGAGAGATAGCAGAAGACACAAATAAACCAGAAGAAAGTGGCTGGAACAATTGCAACTGAAAAAAAAATGCACAAAAGGTACAAAGATATCTCTTTATTTTGAATTTATTAACTGGAATATGTCAGCTCTGGGAAATGTGCATCATTAATGTCTGTGCTTTGTTTAGTACAAAAGGAAATTAATTTATAGTTTTATTTCTACATTGTTGTTGTACATTCCAAGTTTGGCTTTTAGGGTTCCCAGTTTAATTATTGTCTTCCTGTTTTTAAATTGTGATTCCTTGTTTGGTGACGGTCTATGTTCTGCATGTGTAACTGAGCTGAGGTATTCTGTTTATATAATTCCTATTTGACATTGTCACTTGTTCTCTTTCCCCAGTAGGTCATGTATTGTTATTCTCTGAAATGTATTGGTTTAATATTTGCAGTGTTGCCTTTTGATAGTTAGGGTATGGTGCTTTATGAGTCCTGGTAGTGCTGTTAGGATACGGTGGGTTTGCTATGGGTTCTAAATGGGCAGTGTTTGTAGTAGTTCCTAATGTGCCTGGTGGTTGGCACTGGATATATAGTAATGTAGAAATCTTTTAGTCTTTCTTTATCCATATACTCATTAAGAGGCACGTTTACTAAAAGTTAGTGTATGGTAACATTATGCAAATATTTATGCAAATGAGGCCCCTTATGCAAATGAGGCCCCGCACCTAGTCTCCGCACATGGCCCCGCACCCCCCTTGGGCCGCCCCTGGCAGTGCCTAGTGGTGGAGGAAGATGGTGATTGCCGCTGCAGCTGCCCCTGTCACCGTGGCCCCACAGAAGAGCAGAAGCTCAGCTCAGCCAGCACTAGAGTCAGAGAGTGGGAGGGTTGACGTGGGGGTGCAAGCGGAAGAAGGAAAGGCATGAGTGTGTACTGAGGGGGAGGCAGAAAAGAGCCAAACCAGACCAGGGTCAGCGAGTCTCAGTTGCACCAACTTACCTTAAATTACCAGGGCCACGCGTATTCTATCACTGTAATAAACAATACATATAGCGCTGATCATCTCTACAGTTGCTGCCATAGTTGGCTAGGGAGAGGAATCCCCCACCCCCTATCCACTGACTCCACAAACATAAGCTCAGTCATGGCTCTTAATGCTTGCAAAGAAGACATGGGGGTGTTCAAGCAGAAAGCAAGCAGAGACTTACATGGAGAAACGCCATAGTCTGTTTAACTCTTTCTTCTCCAATGCCTGTGGTTGGCAGAGGGAAGAGAAGAATTAGTAACTATCATTTTATGTCACTATCCCTTTCCAGGACAAATTGCACCTCAGTCCCTAAGATCTTGCAGCAAAACTAACAGCACCAATGATCCTGAGAGATGTCTAAACACAGAGTGAGTCATACAAGTTTTTAAGAATCCACAATGCTTAAAACCCTAAATAAACAAAGCCACAGAAAGATGTGAAGACAAAGCAACATGGTCCTTAGAGTTCATGAGATTGTGAGGACTTATTGTCAGGGCTGGTGCAGCCATCAGGCAAACTAGGCAGGCACCTGGAGCATCAGTTTCTGGATTTCAGTAACAAGTAGGGCAATCAAAGCTAAACAATAGATTCTGACAATTGGGGGGGGGGGGATAAGGCTTAAGGTTTGCCTGGGTCCCAACACCTTGAACCAACTCTTGGGCTGACCCTGCTGCTGTTTTTTGGGTCTCTCCAGAAGTTGGTTGTGTAGGCCCTGAACTTGTGATGCCTTAACCTTGCCCATCGTATGCACAAGATGGGAAACTTCAGTTCCTTGAATCTTTAGGACAGCCAATAGCTGGAAATTCCTAGCAGGGAGATTTGCGGGGAGGGAAAACAGAGAAGAAAATTCTGAAAAGCTAATGTTTAGGAAGAAGGAAGTGGGAAAACGCTTCGCTCCTTGGTAATATAAGTGAGAAAGCGTTGTTAAGCACCTCGAAAAATGCATTTCAGATGTTGCAAACATACCCCCAAACCTCATGTCATTAACTTATCACTCTCCAGATCAAGTGTGAAACAAATAGTATAATGTGTTTTCCACTCCTCTGCTGCTTCCAGTGAGGCTGGAAACAGTGCTGCACCTAGAGAGCTTAGCGATTTGTACTGAACCACCACATCCTGCTTCTTTGACCCGCACCATCTCCCCCCATAGCTACAGCCCTGGGTGGGATGAATCATCAATCATGTGCTGAAGGCACCAGTGAGTGTACAGCGAAGAAGACAGGGGTGAGCTGAGGAAGGGTATGTTGCCACCTGGCCGCAGGTGCTAAGTTTAAGCCACACTTCTCATATCAGCACTTCCAGTCCCAAACGGCTAGCCCATGGAGTCATACCTCTCACTGCCCTATTCTCAGTGGTAAAACTTCTTGCCCACAGCCAGTTCAGAGCCGTCATCTGCAAAGTATAAATGGAATCAGAGTGGCCAGGTCTGCTACTAAGCTGGTGCACTCAAAGGTGCCTTCCTCCTGGTGGTCTGTGACACACACCTAAGAAAAATCAGTAATTGGGTGGAAAAGACTGGTGACTCACAAGGGTTTCTTCTCTGGATGCTTAGATTTCGATGGGATTATCTTAATGATGACTGTTATGCCTCTTCTGTCTTTGCGAGATAGTGCGTCTATGCAAAGATTTCAGGATGCCTTGAACTTGTAGAATCCCTCTCTATGACTAGTAAAGGAAAAACCAAACTCATGTGTGAATATCTCTGAATTTGGTCAGGTCCTAGCAGTAATAATTGGATAGCAGAGCTGAGTAGTTTCCAAGGTAAGGTTTATTTTCTCCTGCTACCTGTATTCAATGTGACACCTAACACACAAATGTGTGCTTACAAACTGTTTATCAGACAAGCCTCGAGACACTGTATGAGACATCCACTGAAGAGATGCAGTTTGAGACCTCAATCCAGAAAACGTACAGCTTCACTGCAATGACACCTTTGTTCTCTTTCCTTTGTCACTTAAGGGCCTAGGACGTTTTCATAGACAGAGAAGGTCTGAAGGGAGATAGATTCAGGAGTGATACGCGGAAATATTTCTTTACGGAAAGAGTAGTGGATCCGTGGAATAGTCTCCCAGTGGAGGTGGTAGAGATGAGGACAGTAACTGAATTCAAAAAAGCATGGGACCAACACAGAGGATCTCTAAAGGAAAAAAGGGGACTGCTGTAGTTGTTGATATGGAAGGACAGACTAGATAGGCCATGTGGTCTTTTTCTATTGTCATATTTCTATGTTTCTATATACAAAGGCTTCTGTCTCTCAGACAAAGAATAGGGAAATGCCGTAGAACATCAAGTCCAAAATGGGATAAACACTTTAATGGATCTCACCCTCAGCCTACAAGTGATGTTCTAACTGGGGTCGATATTCTGCAACACTATCTGGATAGCGATTGCTACTGAACATCTGGATTGTGCAGCCACTATCCGGTTAGAGGAGATTTCCAGGCACTCTACCAGATAAGTTATCCAGATAACAACTTAGGACTGCTGTTTGAGTACCCAAGCTATCCGGATAATGGCGGCCATTGCCTCTGCTCTGAGCATAGACTGCCTCAGTGCTCTCTGGATAGTGCCAAGGCAGTCTGTGAAGATGTTTGGATCTCCCTCAATGTTCATATCTAGTGTGATGAGGAGAGCTCTGCTGAGCCCATGGAAATAGAGGAAAATTATAAATATACCTTTAAGGAGAGAGACAGGCAGGGAGTTCACAGCTTTCAGAGTGCAGGTAAAGGAAGAAAACACGCAGTCACTGAAGTCAGGCCACACCCAAGCTCGGCTAACCTAGGTGCAGGCTTGGGGAGTAATGAAAAACACCTGAGTAGGAAGCAGTGTATGCTAGTTAAGAAACAGCCTTATAAACCCAGGGGAGAAAAAGGAAGAGGGCCAGCACCGGGAAGCAGAAAGGAGATCACCAGGGAGGAGAACGGTGAAGCTTTCGGTGAGGAGCTCAGCAGTGAAAGTAGCAGCCATAAAGAAAGCCAGGCTCGCAGGAGGAGTGCTGTTAGTCCTGAAGCCAGCCGAGGTGTGGCTAGGAGAATTGCTGATGAGGGTCAGGCTGCAGTTCAAACGGTTCGTGGTCCAGCTCAAAGAGTTCAAGCTGACAAAAGGTGGGTGGACAAACTCACAGCTAGAAGTGACCAGAAACCAGCTGGGTGGAAAGAACCAGGGCTGAACAAGTTAGAAGAACTGAGGCAGTTGATCCAGAGAAGGAATCCTCACATTCCATGTACAAACCTTCCTTATTGTGGAGAGCACCTGTGGAGAGAGGTCCAGGAGCTTTTACAAAGCATTAAGCCAGAAACAGTTCATGAAAGCTCAGAGTCAGACGTACATGCTGAAGAGCAGGAAGAGATGCAGGTAGACTGTCCTGAGCAGGATTCTATAACTGAGGAATTAGCAATGGACTGTTCATTGTGCCAGAAGGCAGATTGAAAGCTTTCTGATAAAAAGTCTTTAACCAAGAAAGCACCGAAGAAACAGGGTGAGTTAACCTATCTGTGTTAATGCTAGGAACCGCTTCTAATGAAAAGAATACATGCATAACTTGTATTTGAATTACTAAAGAAGCAGAAGATAAAAATGGACACTTTGCTTTGCTTGAAGGAAGAAGCTATGTTTTGTTTGCTGAATGTTTGATGAAAACTGCTACACATGTTAAAAGGCTTATGAAGCAGTTTCAGTTCTAGTTTGTGTATAATTTCCTGATGTTATTGCTTGGAGAAGAATCCTAACATTTGTGTTGAGCCTTAGTGCTTAGGGGAAGATAAATAAATTTCTTGTTTGCCTTTAAAAACTATCGGTTTCACACTACTGTCTTTAGATAAGGAGAAACAACTACAAGTCCCAGAAGTCCAAGCTGTGGACAAGAATAGTGTAATTCTTTATTTAAGGACTAACATTGGCAGCCCTGCGCCTTTAGGCCTTTGGCCTGGGCTAGGGTGATGACACTAGACAACCTCCATTGATATCCAGATAAAGATTTTTGAAAACTGGTCCCTACGAAACCATTTATGCAGTATACAGGAAGTGCCAGATGTTGAGAATGATGGGTAAAGAACATGGAAGGGTGATAGATGTGTGAAAAAGTCTCCAGATGGAGATGGTGAAACTGAAAGAAAAATGAGAGCAAAACCAAAGAAAGCCCGACACCTGCATCTTAATTGTGGAGATCTTAAGGTAAAGCCGGAGATCAAGTTGAGTCTGTTTAATTTGAAGGCGCTATTAATTTATATTACCTCCGTATCGCAATTAACCATCCACTATGGTCCTCTGATTTCCAGAAGCTTCTTGGGTATTAAGCCTTGACCTTGGAGATCTGCCTTTGCTGACACTGACTGATGGCACTCAGCATATTCACGGTCCATAGCCTTTCGGTGACCTTTGGCTTCCTCTGGGGCCATCTGATACAAAATGACAAAATAGGTAAACCAGAATTAAACATTAAGGATGTGAGAGAGACACACACACACTGACCCCAGGCTTCAGCAGGACTCCCAAACATCCATTTTTGTCTTATGACATGTCCTGAAAATGTCAGAGAGCCTCCACTTGTCTCTGTAAGAGAGTCTCATAAGCAAGATATTGACATCAAAGTTAATTGCTAGACATGAGCACAGGCAAGAAAAAGTCAATTAGTTTTCATTTCTTTACATATTTTTTCTGATTTTCAGATGTTTTTTGGTTAATTTAACATATTTTCTTTAATAAGGAATTTTTAGTGCTCTCTAAATTAATTGAACATGTGTGTTAAATCAATTTAATGTGCATTAAATTTTTAAAGTGCCTTAATGAACTGAATAGGCAATAATGACTGTACACCCCTATTAACTGCAGGGAGTTAAAGAATGAAACAATCATTGGTAAACGTAGTGTGACTGCTGTGTTAGTCCACTTTGATGTAATCCAGCTTCCAACAAGGGAGCACATCTCGGAGTTACTGGGCCAATGTGCAACCAACATAGCTCCTTGGGAGCTCTTCAGCAGGTGGAGGGAGGGAGGGGGGGGGGGCGTTGCTACTGCAACACGCCTATGGTCTTCAAAAATAAGGACGTCACACCAGGTTGTGTTGTTGCAAAATGAACAGAGATTGCTGTGTAATTTGCTGAAGTGTGATGAAGAAAAACGTTTTCTTTTGACAATACACCAAGCTCAAAGATTTTATTTTATTTATTTATTTATTGAACGGTTTTATATACCGCCTTTCAGAAAAATCAAAGCAGTTTACATAGAACAAAACTTGAACATTACATTGAAACTTATTCAAACAATTGAAATTACAGGGAACATTAAATTGTCTATAATAAAAATGGTAATTTGAGGGTTGCAATGCTGAGTAAATGCTGATTAGGTATATAGATAGTTTAAACATATATACAGATTTAAATATTTACAAATTTCAAAAATCTTATCAACTTATCTGAGCAAGGAAAAATGTATTCTAGTTCACTAGAATTATTAGTGTAAAGAGTAAATGTGATAATGTGGAGAATTGGGTATTGTAAGATAGAGTAAGAAAAAGGAAAAAGTAAGTTGTGAATTAATGAATATGAGTATATATGAGTTTAAGTGGGAAATATTTCATCTATTGGGAATGAGTCTCCAAAGTACTCTATAAATAAGTGAGTTTTAAGATCTTTTGGAAATGCTGAAAGATCTGTGATATCTCCGAGTTTATCCGGCAGAGCGTTCCATATTAAAGGAGCATTGAAGCTGAATGCCCTATTTGTTGTAATTTTATTGAGTTTTGAAAAGTTGTTTGGAACAAGTAGTGTGTTCAGGTTCCTTTGTCTCACTCTTCTGGTCCTTGAATGAATTGTCAGTAGATCAGTTAGATAGTCACATATTCCTCCTGAGCTCACAATCTAACTTGTATTTGATGCAATGGAGGGTGAAGTGACTTCTTCAAGCTCGCAGAAAGCATCTGAGAGAGAAGCAAGATTTGAACCCTGCGTTTTCTAACCACTAAGGGATATGTTTACTAAACTGCAGTAAAGGAGGGAGGAGCGGCCTAGTGGTTGGGGCAAGTTACCTCAGGCCGGAAGGTCGAGGGTTCAAATCCCACTAGAGGACAGCAACCTTGGGCCGGAAGGACTGGGGTTTCTAGTCCCACAGGTGCTCCTTGTGGTCTTGGGCAAGTCACTTAACCCTCCATAGCCCATGTTCCCTGTAAAATAGTTATCTCCAAGTTATAATGCCCTGTTCAATATAATTTCAGTTTGTTCAAAGTAAACCGCCTTGATATCATGAAAGGTGGTATATAAGAAATGTTAAATAAATAAATAAAAGGAGCAAGTGTGCTGTTGGCACACATGTGCCCTTAGCACATCTTAAACACCGCTTTAGTGTGTGTTAAAGGTGCCAGCATTGTAAAGCACCCTGTGGGCGGAGAGTAGGTATCCATGGGGCAGAGAATGGGGGTCAATGGGTGGGGAGTGGGTGTGAACAAGGCGTGTTCCCTAATGAAAGGCACCTTAATGGCAGGAACCCTACTGCATATCAAAACCTCGTGTAAAGGGTGTATTTTGAGGAGAGAGAGCATATTTTAATGTCTGCAATGTGATGCACAGACAGGGGCGCCCACAATAGTGATAGTAGTGCTCCATTAGTAGCAACAGCATAGTGCCCAAGTATGAAAGGGCACTATGTTGATGGTGCAAATGGGGCAAAGGAGGCTGCATGTGGGTCATGAAGTGGGGGCTGCTGGTGCACAGGGCAGACTAGGCAATTGTCTAGGTTGCACATAAAAACATAAGACTTGTAAATATGCCAGATTGTGTCAGACCAAGGTCCATCATGCCCAGTATCCTGTGTCCAACAGTGGCCAATCTAGGTCACGAGTACCTAGAAATTGCCCCAAAAGACACACAGGATCCACAGTGTGTGTATTGTGCAAGCAGGGGATATTCTGGGCTCTTTTTTAGTAATGGTTTATGAACCATTCCCCAGGAATCTGTCCAAACATTTCTAAGACCCAGCTACACTAACAGCCTTTATGACATCCTCCGGAAATGAATTCCAGATACTGAATACGTATTGACTGATACACCATTCTCTCCCAGTAGCTCTCAATGGGTTACACTGTAGCCGCATTGCATGTCCCCTAGTCCTACTACATTTTGATGGCATAAACAAGCGATCTACGTTCACCCATTCTACTCGAGTCAATATTTTATAGACCTCTAACATAACACCCCTCAGATATCTCTCCAGGTTGAAGAGACATAACATTGGCAGGCGGTGATGGGGTCCCTGGAGAGGCAGATGGTTGTGGGGTGGGGATGTGTGGCCATTTATGTATGCCTCTGCCCTCCCCTTCAGACCCTGTGCCCTAGGCACCTGCCAATCCGCATGTTGGCTGGCCTGGTGCTGCGCACCACCAACACTGATGGCACATGGGCAGTTCAGCATGGTGTTGGGGGTGTTGGCAGAGGGGGCAGCGGCACCTGCCTGCAGCAGACAAGTCATGCCCTGGTCTAGTGCACCATGCGCAGTGCGACATGTGCCACGGTCTGTCTGATGGGAAGCATGTCATCCCCAGGGACTGCTGTAACTATGTGGCAGCGTTATGGCGCACTACACACAGTTGGTGTGTAGAGGATCACAGGTTCAGGTCCCGACTGTGGATCATGCAGTGCATGTCCCTATTGCTAAATTTTAGCCCACAGTGCACGTACAACACCATGTGCAACCCCCAATGAATCGACCAACAAGGGTACAAACACCCACACAGAGAGGCTCCACAATCCTCAGCTGGATAGACAGTCAGGCTGACAGCACCGGCACACTGAGTGGGCATTAACATCAGAGCGCACTACTGCTAACTCCTGCACAATGAGCATACCTTAACAATGCTTGAGCTGAGATCGGGACCAGAATGGCAGGCAGGAATGCCAACCATCCCAATTTTTGCACAGTGCGTCGATGTGTGTGTGTGTGTGTATGTCTATGTCTATCAACTGTTTTGTGGCTTTCTACACCTCACTGAACCTTGTTTCCAGCTTTAGTCTGTAAATGTGTATGATGAGGAGTAAAGTATTGTGGGTATGGGCTGAAACAGGGCGGACTGGCCAGGATGTGTCTGCATCGGGGGTAGGGTCAATGGCTGGGACGTCATAGCGCCCGACTGCCATCTGCATGGACCGTGTGGCCATAGCATGTCATGCTGGGAGGGCACTCTCACTCTGATCAAGCAGTAACCATGGCACGGCTATGTATCCACAGAGTGCTATATGGTCTGGTGTTAGTGATGTGGGTGCACTTCCTGTCCTGGGGGCCCGATCACTGAACCAACTGCTGGGTGTCTATGCTGTATATCCCAAGCCTTGGTGCACATGGTCGCTCTGTGCACATGCAATGTGTACTGACAGCGGACTGTCCACAGGTTGTATGTTCATGTCTGGAAAACCCAGTGGTGAGCAGCAGGTGTGGTCTGATTGTGCTTGCTATGGGTGAATGTTAGACCTAGGTGGTTGGGACATGAGGTGTTCCAGGCCTACTCCCAGTGGTACTGGTAGGGTCAGCAGGACCCTAGTAACAACCCCATGCAAGTATAGACCCCCCCCCAGGTAGTTGGAGGCCATGACGTCAGCTTTGTAACACTGGGTATTGACATGCACTGTTCTAGGTGGGTCTCTGTCCAACAGGGGCAGAGCACAGGGCCAGATGTGACTGGTGCATGCAGCATGCTGAAATTCTGCAGGATACAAGGTGACTAGCATATCACACTGCAGACAATACCTGCCAGAACCTAGCGGTGATGGGGATCTGCAGCACGGGCAGCAGAGACCATCTCTAGCACTGCAGGTAGGGGGAACCTAGTGCTGGGCGCCCATCCTCACCCTCAGGATGACCGCAGAAATTACTCAGTAGCACGGTTTATAACTGCTCTGTGCTTGTATCACACACTGTCAGTGCATCTTACTGAGCTGAGGTGATGGATAAGTGCATTCTCCAGTTGGTGATCAGCTGTAGACTTCTGTTTTGCATGTGCACTGCATCATGGATACTGGTGGGGCTACCTTATGCTGGCATACACAGCAGACATTTTAGGCAGTGACCCACAATCTCTTTGTAACCAACCATTGCTGTGCAGAGAGGTGAGGAGGTGTAGCCTACTGGTTAGTGCAATGTCTCCATAAACAGAGGACAGGGGTTCAATTCTACTTGTTGTTTTTGTGACTGTGCTACTCAGATCATTTTTATGCCTGTAACAGTCAGGGCTCTGCACATCGGTGCTGGCAGCCCATACCACCCTCTCCTCTGCCGCCATCCTTCCTTCAGCCCATCCATCCGCCTCTGTCGGCTGTGTGCAGTCATTTATTTTATTTTATTTTATTTTATTTATTGCTCTTATATACCACGCTCTTTAAAATCAGTGCGGTTTACAGGTAACATTTAAGCAACTCAGCATAACAGATATGCATTTACAGAGAACGGGAGAGATACAACTTGGATTTCAACTGGGGGAACTATTTACAATATCTACATATCTGTACATTATATCTATGGATTATTTTGTAGTCTATCATTGTTTAGTTGGCTGTACTGTGGCTAATATTGGGTTGTGAGTAGTGTAAGAGAAAGAGATGGTGTTTCAAAGCCTTTCTGAATTGAGCAATATCGGTAATTGCTCGGATGGAGGATGGGAGAGCATTCCAGCAGCTAGGTGCATAAAACTTAAAAGCTCTGCTCATGTCTTCTTGTGCAAGCTGCTACACCATGGCCTGCACTGGTACTCTTTTCCGCATTTCGGCTCTTCATGCTCGCCTTTCGTGTGCCTGATCTGCACGTCATCACTACTACTCTGTTCTCCTGTCGCTACAAACGTCCTGCCGCTTCAGCCTCCGCTGGGGGACATGTCTTCCCCATCCTATGCCACACACTGACATTGCAGCACTTTACATTGGCACCACCCTGCGCATCAGTGCAGCTGCCTCCCACATGCTCATCCGTTTTACTGGCAGGCCACATAGGATGCCCACCGATATGGCAGGTCCATCAACTCCCACCTGTCCTTCCTTCCATCACCTTTACATTGGCATTCCTTGATGCTCTATTCAGCGTTTCAGTTACAGCCGTTTTCATGCCTTAAGGCACCTTGTCACCTTACTGCACATTTTCCTGTTAGCACACTTTAAATGGCCCAAAACACCCTAATGCTAGGATGCCCCCTACCTGCCCACTGCCTTAAATGGCTTCAGGCACCTTAACGCTGCCGTTACTGCCTGTGATTTTACCGTGGTTTAGTAAACATACTCCTAAGACTCTTGCGATTCCTCACTCCACTTTATTTCCAAAAAGTAACTTTATACAGATGCTTACACAGCTGAAAGTTATGCAGGGCCTTGGATGACTTTTGGCAACCCCTCAGGCTACTGCAGGGATGGGTTGTTGTTCCCCTGTGTAACTTTCTCTTCGGCTCCTTCCTCCCATTAACTCCTGAGAATGAGGCTTGCTCCGTTGCTCTTTAGGCTCCCCTCTCTCCCTCCTCTGGCACATCTCGGTGCGCTCTTTCCCCAGTAACAGTCTCTTCACAATTTGCACATATAATGCACCAGCTTAATTGTTTGTGTTCCCTCTTTCTGCACAAGGGCTGAAAAAAATCCCCAGCAGAGCAAGGAATTTCTATTACTACTTCTCTCCGGAAATCTTCTCCATAGTAACATTCTGGATGATGGCAGATAAAAGCTAAAATGGCCTATCCAGTCTGCCCAGTAAAGTGGTTAGGGTTGTGACTGTCACTCCATCCAGGACCGGCCTGTCCACTAGGAGAACTAAGCACTTGCCCAGGGTGGCAGACCTTGGTGGGTGGCATGCTGTTGCTTCAGCACCTTGGCAGCAATTCAGCCGCTGTTTCAGTACTGCGGCAAGCATTAAAACAATCGTGCATGTACAGTCATGGCCTACTGTTCCTGCCCCTCTAACAGGAGGTTACATCAGAGGGGCAGGAGCGGCAAGTCCTGAGCATGTATGGGTGCTTTAAAGCCCACCATGGCACTGAAGCGGCAGCTGAAGTGCTGCTGCCACTTCAAAGGAAGGACTGGCATGCCATCCCGCTAGTGGGTGGGTGAATGGATGCCGGGGGGGGGGGGGAGGGTGGCAACAGGAGAACTAAGCACTTGCCCAGCACTCACCTCCTCAATAAATTTGGACAACATTGATGCTATCATAATAAAAATAAAACACCTCCGCATATGCCTAGCGTACAGACCACCTGACCATAGAATAGATAATTTGGACAGGCTTACTGAACTCCTCGGCTCCTCTTCAGAAACGAACCCTTTGATCCTCTTGGGCGACTTAAACCTACCTTCACTACCAACACCATACTTAACGTCATTCATGCACACCATGGATGACCTGGAATTCCACCAAATCATCAGCAGTCATACTCACAAAAAAGGGTAACATCCTTGATGTTGTTCTCCTTCCTAGAACCCTTTTTGAAGCATTTAATCTGGAATCAATGCTTATTACACAGGTCCCTTGGTCTGACCACAATTTGATTAAATTTACCTTCAATACGCAGACAATTACCAGAACAAAAAAGCTCAGCAACCTCCTCTACATAGATTCAAGAAATTCAATAAAGACGAATTTCTAGACAAAGTCATACCCAACTTATCCACCAATTCAAGCACACTAGACGAGACAATAGACAACTGGAATAACATCATCTACAACACAGCCAAAAATGACAACCTACACCCCAACCCAACTAGAAAACAAAAAAATACTCCATGGTTCCAATCCTCCACCAAAGCATTAAAAATAGAATTAAGAAAATCTGAACGCGCCGCACAAAATCACTAGAACACCTAGCAGAATACCAGGCACTACTTATGAAATACAAGAAGTCCATTGACAAGTCTAAGAAAAATTATTACTCAGGTATACTATCAACATCTCTAAACCGTCCCAGAGAGTTATTTACCATTGTGCAAAATCTAACTAGTAAAAATTACAATTCGTCCTCTACTGATTGCGACATATCCCCTTAAACACTAGCTACATTCTATATGAATAAAGTTACCCCGATAGCACATACTCTCACTACAATCAAAATAACACAATCTGACCCCACCAACTCCTGGTCAAATTTTCATCCAATCTCAAAAGAAAACCTAAAGAACACCAACACTAAACTAAATACCACTACATCTTACCCTGACCCCTGCCCAGTCCACTGGCTGAAAAATGCTTTACCGGAGCTCTCATCATTCATCCTCCCGATGATTAATCTCTCCCTCGAGCAAGGATACCTGCCACCAATCCTTAAACACGCACAAATCCACCCAATTTTAAAAAACAACAGCCTTGATAAAACCTCCCCCCAACTCATACAGACCCATCTCTAGTTTCCCATTTCTGGAAAAACTTACAGAAAAAGTGGTCCAAACGCAACTCCAGGACCAGATCGAAACATCAGCCCCCCTGGATGAACAGCAATACGGTTTCCGACCCCACCACGGAGTGGAGACTCTCCTCGTGGTTCTAATGGACACACTGACACGTGGTACTGATGACTCAAAACAGGCATTTATCCTCTTATTTTTAGACATCAAAGCAGCCTTCGATAGTGTTAACCACCTACTAATGTTGTCCAGGCTCCAACAGATAGGTTTAAAAACAACAGTACTGAACTGGTTTGCATCCTATCTAAATGACAGAACCCAAACAGTACGAATCAACCAGCAGACCTCGGATACCTTTAAGCAGTCAAAGGACTCCCCCAGGGTTCTGCACTCTCCGCCCTCCTCTTTAACATTTATCTCCAGCCCATATGCTCAATCTTTAGGAAACACCGTGTAAATTATCACATTTACGTGGATGATATAATGCTTTATATCCCATTTAAAATACCAAACTTACCCAATTAATGGCTCTCAGACTGTTTTAATGACATCTCCCTATGGCTAACATCCCATCAGCTACACATCAACCATTCAAAAACGGAAGTCTTATTCGTCACCAGAAACCAAAGCTATATTCCTCCATCATCCATCCGACTACAGAACTCCGACATCACGGTGAAGGAGGTGAAATATCTAGGAGTCACACTTGACCAGACTAAGTATGCAAACACACATCAAGAATACAGTCACTAAAACTCATTATAAACTCAAACTCTTAAAGCACCTCAGACCTCTAATCCACTTACAGGATTTCATATCAGTAATACAGGCGCTTATTATGCCTCACTTTGACTTCGCAAATGCAATTCTCCAAGGAACCTCCAAACACTCAATTAGAAGGCTACAATTAGTGCAAAATGTTGCAGCTAGAACTATTAAAAACATCAGTGCCATTGAACACATCACGCCTACCCTCTACGAACTACACTGGCTACCTATCCAAAGCCGCATAAAATATAAAATCCTCGTCACAACATTTAAAATTATCAACAACTTAGCACCTTCATTCCTAAATACACTTATCAATATTGAAAAACCCACCAGAACACAAAGAAGAAATAGTAATAACAATCTTACAGTCCCAAAGGACTTTAGACAATGCAAGAAAACGACAAACAGTAAAGCATACTCGCACTCTGCAATGAGTTACCTGCTGAACTCAGAGAGGTCAATGACATCAAAATGTTCCGCAAAGACCTAAAAGCTTATCTGTTTATGCTTCACTTTAGCCTTCAATCTCTCCATCACAAAAGATCAGCAAACACCACATCCCAAAATGACAACAGTCTCCCTGAGCAGCTAATCCCCTCATCCACCTGACGGCACAGTATCCCTCATGTATATGCCTTACAACCTATTGAGAAACATCATTACAGCTTAATGTAAATTGTTTCAATGGTTTAAGGTAATTAAGATTAGTATCCTAACCTAATGTAAATAGTTGATGTAAATGAACTAAGTATTTGTTTGTAAACCCTACAGTTGTAATGTAAATAGTTCCAACAGTTATGTTGTTGTTAAGTGCCGTCGAGTCGGAGTCGACTCATGGCGACCCTCTGGATAGCTATCCTAAATTGTGTTCAGTCTTCAGTCAGGCGGCTCATTGTTGAAAGACTGGTACCCGTAGCTGCTGTTATTGTATCGATCCATCTCATTGCTGGCCTTCCTCTTTTGCGTTGACCTTCTATCTTGCCAAGCATGATGTCTTTCTTTAATGATCTCTCTCTTCGCATGATGTGTCCAAAGTATGAAAGTCGAAGTCTTGTCATCTGAGCTTCTAAAGAAAGCTTAGGTTTGATCTCCTCTAGTACCGACTGGTTTGTTCTTCGGGCAGTCCATGGTATACACAGTATTCATCGCCAGCACCATAATTCAAAGGCATCAATTTTCTTCCTTCTGTCTTTTTACTGTCCAGCTTTCACATCCATATGATGTTATTGAAAATACCATGGCTTGAACAAGTCGAATCTTTGTATGGAGAGAGACATCTCTGCTCTTGAGAATCTTATCTAGGTCTTTCATAGCCATTCTGCCAAGAGCAATGCGTCGTTTGATTTCTTGACTGCTTGTTGCTTCTTTATTGATAGTTGGTCCAAGTAGGTTAAAGTTGTTCACAATTTCAATTTCTTCTCCTTCAACGATGAACCTGTTGATTATGCCAGTTGTCATGATCTTTGTCTTCTTTACATTAAGGTGCAGGCCCATTTTGAGACTATGTTCTTTGACTGTGAGAAGCAAATGTTTCAGATCATCTTCACTTTCAACCAGTAATGTAGTATCATCAGCATAGCGAAGGTTGTTGATGAGTCTTCCACCAATCTTCACACCTCTGTTGTCTTCATACAATCCTGCTTCTCTGATGATTTGTTCTGCATATAAATTAAACAGGTAGGGGGAAGTATGCAGCCTTGTCTTACACCTTTGCTTATTTTAAACCTTTCTGTTTCTCCTTGTTCCGTTCAAACTGTTGCTTCTTGATCAATGTACAGATTGCGCAAGAGAACGATCAGGTGTTCTGGTATACCCATGCTTCTTAATGTGGCCCAGAGTTTCTCATGGTTTACACAGTCAAAAGCCTTGCTATAGTCGATAAAGCACAAATAGATATCCTTTTGGTATTCTTTAGTCTTTTCAAGGATCCATCTCACATCCGCAATGATGTCTCTCGTTCCTCGCCCTTTCCTGAACCCTGCTTGCACTTCAGGTAGTTCTTGTTCCAGGTATGGTTGTAGTCTCTTTTGAATAATCTTCAGTAGAATCTTGCTGGCTTGTGGGATCAGAGCGATTGTTCAATAATTTCCACAGTCAGTTGGATCACCTTTCTTTAGTATTGGTGTAAACACAGATCTTTTCCAGTCAGTTGGCCATGTTGTTGTCTTCCATATTTCTTGGCAGAGCCTTGTAAGTATGGTAACAGCTGCATCAGATTGCTGCAATACTTCTATAGGAATGCCATCAATGCCTGGTGCTTTGTTTTTTGATAAGGCTTTCAATGCTGCTTCAACTTCTTCTTTCATCACCAATGGTTCCCGATCATAAGGTACAGGTTGAAACGGCTGTTGGTCCACTTGATCTTTATCATATAAAAACTCTGTATATTCCTTCCACTTTTTCTTGATCTTCTCAGCATCATTCAACATAGAACCTTGAGCATCTTGTAACATTCCAATTTGAGGCTGGAACGTTTTCTTTAACTCTCGTAGCTTTAGGAAAGCCGATCTTGTTCTTCCTCTAATAGTTTCTGCTTCTATTTCCTTGCATGCGTCGTTGTAGTACTTTTCCTTGTCCTTTCTTGCTGCACGTTGGAAATCTCTGTTGAGTTCTGTGATTGTCTTTCTTTCTCCTCTGGCTTTAGCTTCTCTGCGTTTCTGGGCAATTTTCAGAGTTTCTTCCGTCATCCATTTTGGCCGTTTCTGCTTTTTCACCTTTTGTAGAGACTTCTCGCTTTCTTCCAACACAACCTTCTTGATGTCATTCCATAACTCTTCCGGAGCTCTGTCATTTGTATCTAAAGCAGCAAATCGATTTTGCAGGCAGTCTTTAAATTCCAGTGGTATATTCTCAAGGTCATATTTTGCTGCATTCATGAGTGGTTTGCTCTTTTTCAACTTTAGCTTGAGTTTGCATACTAGTAGTTGATGATCTGTACCACAGTCAGCTCCAGGTTTTGTCTTTGTTGATGTTATAGAGCTTTTCCATCGTTGACTTCCACAGATGTAGTCAATTTGATTTGTATACAATCCATTGGGTGAAGTCCATGTGTACAGTCGCCGCTTGTGTTGCTGGAAGAAGGTGTTTGAGATGAATAGATCATTGGTCTTGCAGAATTCTATCAGTCTTTCTCCAGCTTCATTTCTGTTGCCAAGTCCATATTTTCCAACTACTTTGCTTTCTTCTTTGTTGCCAACTTTTGCATTCCAGTCACCCATGACTATCAGGATATCCTGTTTGCATGTTCTGTCAATTTCAGCTTGTACTTGTTCATAGAACTCTTCAATTTCATTCTCTTCTGCAGCTGTTGTTGGGGCATATACTTGAATTATAGTTGTGTTGATAGGCAATCCTCGTAGACGAATAGAGATTAAGCGTTCGCTGACTGCATTGTATTTCATTACAGTTCTTGCAAGTTTCTTCTTTATTATAAATGCAACACCATTTCTTCTTTGTCTTTCATTTCCAGCATAGTAGACCATGTGATCATCTGATGCAAAGTGCCCGATGCCAGTCCATTTCAGTTCGCTGACACCCAACAGATCAAGTTGTACACGTTCCATTTCATTCTTGAGCACCTCCAACTTCCCTTGGTTCATGCTTCGTACGTTCCATGTTCCAATGTATAAGACATCTTTACAGCTTCTGACTCTCATTTCATGTGCAGCTACATCAGCAGTCCGACTTCCCGAGGGCTTTGATCCAACCACATCATAAATGCTGGCTTTACTCTGAAAAATCTTCAGCTCTTCCCCAGTAGCTAGTTGAGTGCCTTCCGACCTGGGGGTCTCATCTTCCAGCACCATAGCACAATTTGTTTTGTTGTAACTATCCATTGGGTTTTCATGGCAGGATACAGAAGTAGATTGCCGGGCCTTTCTTCCGCGCAGTTTAAGTTTGGTGTTGTTGCCGTTGTCACAAAAATGTGATCCTCCGCCGTCAACACTATCCCATTCTGCTGCTGCCCAGATGGGTGGTTTGTCTTGGTCTGGCACATCAGCTGAGACCTGTCCATCTTGGGAGACCCTGCCAGTAGTTAAACTATCGATAGTTTAGCTCTCAGCATCACTGATGCACGCAAGCCCTCACAGCACGACAAGCTGCAAACCAAGTGAGAGAGGATGTGGTTATAATGTAATTGAATTGCGCTCTTGTTTGTACAATTCATTTTGACGTTCCTTGTAAACCGTATTTGAAACTTGGGAAAACACGATATATAAATGTATTTTAAATAAATAAATAAATAAAATAAAACAATAAAGCAGCATCTCAGGCATGGTGGGGGGGGGGGGGGGATTGTGGCACGGAAGGCTGGCCTAGGGTGGCAGAAACCCTTGGGCCGGCCCTGGTTACATCCTCTCCATGCTTTCTTAGATATGCCAAAAGTCATTTCACGGCTCCTTTGAGCTGAAACACCCAAAGCTTGTATCTATCCTTTTACCTGTATGTTTATCCCACACCTTCTAGAAGTCCATCAACATTTTTGTCTTCACCACATCCTCTGGAGTGGCATTCCAGGCACCCACCACTCTTAGTGTGACAAAATATTTCCTGATACTGCTTCTGAATCTACCCACTTGCAGCTTCATATCCTGTCACCTAGTTCTACAGCTTCCTTTCAAAAGAGTTAATTTCTTCTGCATTATTTAAACGTCTATTGAAAATTCAACAGTGAAGGCACAAGACAGGAGGAAGACTGATGCCTTCAAATTATGGTGCTGGCAAAGTATACTGAATATACCATGGACTGCTTGAAGAACAAATCAATCGATACAAGACTGATTTGTTTGACTGCTTCATTTGGGTGGACAAAGGATGGGGGAGTGACTGAAGTGCATATTAATTTGCATATTTACATATTCATTCTGGTTATCTTAAGAAAAACACTAGATAGTTAGGAAGCCAGCCTATCAAACAGGTGAGGGATGAGCTGACACCCCCAAGATATTCAAAGAGGGAGCAGAGGTTGTCAATCAGTGGCTTTGCCAAATAAAAGGAAAGCAGCAAAAGTTGTAGTGGCTTAATAATTTAGCCTGGTACTCTAAGATTAAAAAAACACTGACACCTGTAAATATACATTGTGCAAAAAAACAACGGAGATGTAAGGTCCTCACACACCAAGGGACAAGAAGAAAACGAGAACCACAGTGCCGTTTGTAACACCAAAATAAACTAATTTTATGTGGACATTAGAAACTGGATCTCTTTTTCCTTCTGAACATCTATTTTGCATCCCATGAAACCCCTCCTCCAACAGTAGGTGCAGAGCAGAACTAGGACATTTCGCTATAGGATCCAACATACAAAAAAAAAATCTGAATCTGGTGTCATCTCATTAACAGCCTCTCCAGTACCAGGCAGACTGTGAACTAATACAAAACCCTACAAAATTTACTAAAGACCGAAAATGCAAATCTACCATACCATATTGACATTCTAAAATTAACACAATAAGGAGCCTATCCAGAAAAGAGCAGCCCCATAAATATTGCAGTGGGCCTTAGAACATCCTTACACCTATTCGTAAAACTGAGCAAGGCAGATTACTACAGATCCTGCATACAAACACCATACTAACAGAACACTTGGTCTCAGTCACACAGGCAAAACACAGACCCTCACCAAGTACAGAAAAAATTATAACAAATTCAAAGTAGAAATATATAGACAAAATTAAATTCAAACATCGGCATGCAAGGCTCTGTGTGCGGTGAAATACAAGAAACAGAAGAGGTGGGTGAAAATTTACTCCACCTTTGCTGAGCAGTTGCATGAGACGCATCAGCTCTCTGATCCTACATGCAGGTGGTGCAGCTTCTCCCCACAGTCTTCCACCTCCATCGATCTTAGTGTCTCTTGCTCAAAGGCAGCTGTGCCAGCATTTGGGATCAGAGAGAAATGTGCCTCATGTTATTGTTATCGAATGCACGGCTGAGCCATTGGTTATCACTTGGTCAGGTGACTTTATCGCCTACAATTAAAGGACGCCTGTTTTTTGGAGGACTTTTGAGCAACATGGTTTGAAAAAGAGCCAGAAGACCAGTGGCTTGAAACATCTTCAACGTTGGTTACTAGAACGAGGTGGGAGCCTCGTGAGATTGCCTTTAAAAAGATTAAGTTTGAGGTCTTTGTGGATGTTATTTGTGGACACTCTGAGGGAGAGAATTCTTTCACATAAGGACTCTTGAAGATCTGCTGCCTCCATTTTTGGGTGTTGGAGAACGGGCTATTTGGCTGTTGGCGTGGTTTATCCCGTTGGAAAGACAGATTTTAAAGGGAGGTTTGCGGTATGACGATACTTCTACATCCAGATCAAGCCTAAGCTTTCCTTAGAAGTTCAAATGACAAGACTTTTTATTTTCACACTTGGCACACATTATGTGAAGACAGATCATTTGAGAAAGCTATCATGCCTGGCAAGGTTGAAGGTTGATGCAAAGGAGGAAGACCAGCAATGTGATGTATCAATCCAATAACAGCAGCTGTGGATGCCACTCTATCAACAATTAGCTGCCGGACAGAAAAACAAACCTAGTTTAGGACAACAATCCACAGGGTCATCATGAATTGACATCATACCTGACGGCACTTAACAACAACATCATCATCGTATCTCTTTGTGTCTCCTCTCTTCTAGGATATACGGTTTGTAGACCTCTAAACCACGTGAATGCTACTTAGAGGGATATTCAGCGGCACTAACACGGTTAGGGCCGTTGAATATCTCTGATTAATGCCGCTGCACGTCCCACTGCTAACTGCTTAGCATCAGGGCATGTTGAGAGCATTCTGGGGCAGAGTGGAGGTAGCACTGCCTGTTACTGACCTGCGGGTTAAGACGGGCGCAGCAAACGCTGGTCTATCTTTACCCGTGGAAGTGAACTGGGCAACGGTGCAATATCACCACTGCCTGGTTATTGACCTGCGGGTTAAGACGGGCGCAGCAAACGCTCGTCTATCTTTACCCGTGGAAGTGAACTGGGCAACGGTGCAATATCGCCACTGCCTGGTTACTGACCTGCGGGTTAAGACGGGCGCAGCAAACGCTCGTCTATCTTTACCCGTGGAAGTGAACTGGGCAAGGGTGCAATATCGCCACTGCCTGGTTACTGACCTGTGGGTAAAGACGGGCGCAGCAAACGCTGGCCTATCTTTACCCGTGGAAGTGAACTGGGCAACGGTGCAATATCACCACTGCCTGGTTACTGACCTGCGGGTAAAGACGGGCGCAGCAAACGCTGGTCTATCTTTACCCGTGAAAGTGAACTGCGCAATGGTGCAATATCGCCACTGCCTGGTTACTGACCTGCGGGTAAAGACGGGCGCAGCAAACGCTGGTCTATCTTTACCCGTTGAAGTGAACTGCGCAACGGTGCAATATTGCCAGTGCCTGGTTAGCTTCTGCAACGTCTTTGGCTGTGCGGCAACCCTGGATATTCAATGCCAGGGCCACATATGACCCCAACATTGAATATCTGGGGTTAAAGTTCGGCATAGAGGCGCGTAGCCATCACAAATGAATATTGGGCCCTACAGGTTTAGATGCTGAAATTTCTTCTTACATGTCTTTTGGTGCAGACCTCATACCATTGATTGCTCTTCTCAGAGCCGCTCTACCTTCTTTATGTCCTTACTGAGATATGGTCTGTCTGTTTTCTTTTACGACTTGTGACGACATTTAAACTTCTGAGGGGAATTGCACCATCTTCCTTTCCACCCTGATTAACAGCAAACCTAACATGAGATCCAGAAGAAGCTGTAGCTATACCACTCTAGCAGTTCCCATAAACTATCGTAACACAAACCGGGCCACAGGCAGCAGAGCTTTTACTTACTTCTCACCTGTACTCTGGAACGCGCTACCAGATAATCTGAGGAACATTATGGATCTTAACGATCTCCGCAAGGAGAATACAACTTATCTATTCAAAGAGCATTTTGGCAATGCAACAGAGACACAGAAAATATACCCTACATAATAACGAATATACTAGAATATACTAGCTGAGCTTCCCTAATATATCTCTCATATATTCCAACATATCCAAATCCAAGATATCTTACTAGCGCACTTCATAAATGCTCATAGCCCCATTGGAAATAAGTTGATTGTTTAATATGTTGGTTATAAAAGACGTTTTTTGTATATTATAAGAAGTTTACTGTAATTAGTGTAGCACTAAGTTCTAACACTATGTAAGTTATAAAGAAGAGTTTAATGTAATTTTTGTTGGTTAATTGTAAACCGCCCTTGATCACTGGAAGGGGCGGTATAGAAGAACTTATTATTATTATTAATAATAATAATAATAATAATATTAGGGCCTACCTAAATTGAAGGAAATATCGATACATCGGGAAGATGTCTTACAACTATTAGATAAACTGAAGAGTAGCAAATCACCTGGGCCGGATGGTATACATCCAAGGGTGTTGAAAGAACTGAAATTTGAGATTGCAGACCTGCTATCGGTAATCTGTGAACTATCATTAAAATCATCTCTAATACCTGAGGATTGGAGGATCGCCAATGTAACACCAATTTTTAAAAAGGGTTTGAGGGGTGATCCGGGAAACTACAGACCGGTGAGCCTGACATCAGTACCGGGAAAAATGGTAGAAACCATCATAAAGAATAAAATTACTCAGCATGTAGATAGTCACGACCTAATGGGAGACAGCCAACATGGCTTTAGACAAGGAAGATCTTGTCTTACTAATCTGTTATGTTTTTTTGAAGGAGTGAATAAACAGGTGGACAAAGGTGAGTCGGTTGATATTGTGTATCTGGACTTTCAGGAAGCCTTTGACAAGGTCCCTCATGAGAGACTTTTGGCAAAACTAAAGAGTCATGGGATAGGAGGCAGTGTACTATTGTGGATCAGGAACTGGTTAAAAGATAGAAAGCAGAGGGTAGGACTAAATGGCCAATTTTCCCAATGGAGAAAGGTGAATAGTGGTGTACCCCAGGGATCTGTGCTGGGTCCGCTGCTTTTTGACATATTCATAAATGACCTGGAAAGTGGAATAACGAGTGAGGTTATCAAATTTGCAGATGACACAAAACTATTTAAAGTTGTTAAAACCCAGGAGGATTGTGGAAAATTGCAAGAGGATCTTGATAAATTGGAAGACTGGGCATCAAAATGGCAGATGAAATTTAATGTGGAGAAGTGCAAGGTTATGCACCTAGGGAAGAACAACCTAAACTATGGTTACACGATGCAAGGTTCCACATTAGGAACCACCACCCAGGAAAAAGATTTAGGCGTCATTGTGGATACCATGTTAAAACCCTCGGCCCAGTGTGCAGCGGCGGCCAAGAGAGCAAATAGAATGCTAGGTATGATAAGGAAAGGAATGGAAAATAAAACAAAAGATATTATAATGCCTCTATATCGTTCCATGGTGAGACCGCACCTTGAATATTGTGTGCAATTCTGGTCGCCGTATCTTAAAAAGGATATAGAGTTATTAGAAAAGGTTCAGAGAAGAGCCACCAAAATGGTAAAGGGGATGGAAGGCTACTCCTATGAAGAAAGGCTAAAAAGGTTGGGGCTCTTTAACCTGGAAAAGAGACGGCGAGGGGAGATATGATAGAAGTGTATAAATTAATGAACGGAGTGGAACGGGTAAACGTAGATCGATTGTTTACCTTATCAGAATATAGAAAGACTAGGGGACATGCAATGAAGCTACAGGGTAAACTATTTAAGACTAATAAAAGAAAATATTTTTTCACTCAACGTGTAATCAAACTCTGGAATTTGTTACCGGAGGATGTAGTAAAGGCTGTTAGTGTAGCTGGGTTTAAAAAAGGTTTGGACAAGTTCCTGGAGGAAAGGTCCATAAACCATTATTAAGAAGGGACCCAGGATATCAATGCTTGAACCAATACAAGCATTGTGGAACCTGTGTCCCTTGGGGAAACTGCTAGGTACGTATGACCTAGATTGGCCACTGTTGGAAACAGAATACTGGGCTTGATGGACCTTGGTCTGACCCAGTATGGCATATCTTATGTTCTTATGTAAATCTAACAGAAGTTAAATTAGAACCTCTAAAGCAAGCTGAGAACCAGTTTTGTTTTTTTAATGAAATCAAAAACAGACTTTTCCAAATAAAGCTTGGGCTAGAAGGGAGCGTGAGTTTAAGCCAAAAATAAACTACAAGTCATGATCATTTACCTACAGATGCTTTGTGTGCTCTCAGCTTTCCCTCATGTTCAGCACCTCCCTTTTCTCTCCAGCATCTCCCCTCTGTCCCCTACCCCCTCATGTCCTGCATCCAGGGCCAGAGCTACCAGCAGGCGAACTAGATGGTTGCCTAGAGGCTGCCACTGTCACCCCTCTCTGGGACCTACAGCGGTGGCAATGAGGGGTGGCCGGGAGACGCAAGGGGTGAGGTTCGCCCGAGACGCTGCATCTCCTTGTACCAGCCATGCCCACATCCTCCCTGCGTCTCCCTGTTCTTCCCTCATATGCAGTGTCTCTCTCCCTATGGCCCTTCCCGCACTTCCAGTGGCCCAGCATTTCTCCTGTGTCCCTGTCCCTGTCCCTGCCTCCCCATGCAGAGTAAGTCTCCTTGAATTTCACTCTTGTCTAGGATCTCCCAAGTGTTACAACTCCCCCAGTCCAACATTGATCTACCTTCCCTGCCCATCAGCAGCTGCTCCTCCTCATCATCCCAGAATCTGCTGCAATGGCAATAACAGAAAGGAAGCGAGGGATCTTGTTAAGCCCTGGTGCATGCTGAAGCCTCTGCTGGGTCCCGCCCCCACAGAAGGAGCCTGGGAGAGGCCTCAGCACATGCGTCCTTTCTGCTATTGCTGCTGCCACAGGTCCTAGGGTGAAGCAGTGATGAGAGCAGTTGGCTGGTGGGTGGGGAAGGAAGATGCTGGATAGTGCTGGCCCCGAGTTCAGCAGTCGGCAGAAAGCCAGCACTTACCCTGGCCTGTTGCTGTCCTGCATAAAACCAGCCAGGCTGGGCAAACACTGGCCCCAAGATACTGTAGATCTCACCCAGTGACCTATGCAGAGGCAGGACTGCAACCTTCCTCATGCGGCTACTGCCGCCGCCTCCCTTTTCTAGGACCTGCAGCAGCGGTGATGCCGTCTATATAGCAACATAGAAAAAAGGAGCCAGTGCAAGGATATGAGGCAATGCAATACATGCCCGAACTTTCCGGCACAGCATTGCTCTCCCTTCTCTCTAGGATTTGCTGCTTCCACAGGAAGTTTGTGTCGGAAGGGGCAGAAGCGGCAGATCATAAAGAGAAGGAACAGCAACGCAGTGCCAGAGTTTGGTTAAGCGCTACTTTGTGTTTTAATGGCATTGCTGCTGCCACAGGTCTTGGAGAGGGATGGCGGCAGTGGCAATGGGGGGGGGGGCAGGATTGAGTGCTCACCTAGGGCGCCTCGTATCCTTTCACCAATCCTAATTATCACCTCCTTTACTTCTTCTGATTGTGCCTCTTCCTATGCAGCCCAGCATCTCTCTGGCTTTGGCCACTGCCTTATCACACTCTTTTGTCTATCCCATGAGGGCTCGAATTGTGGCACATTTAGTAAGCATGACCTTTGCCAAACAGCTCCCTTGATACCAGCTCAGAAAATGTAGATGTGAGGGTAGAATACTGAGCTGGATGGGAGCATGCCTAACATTGCAGGGCAAAAAGGGCATCGCCCTGTACCTGGTTCAGCACTTCCTCGTTCTCAGCTGATTGTGACCAGTGATGCCAAAAAGAAGCCCAGAGGCTTCTACAACAGTGCTGTTACCAGCTCAGCTCCACTGGTATGACCCAGTGATTGATTCCACCCCCTCATGAAAATTAAAATGAGTGACAGATAGGGTCTTATCCTCCTGCCCCTGCCTGCTCCCTGCTCCCTATGTACCTTATACATAAGTGCAGGCACTGTGTATTCTAGCAGACTAAATCTGCAAAAACGTGGAAGCCTTGTACAGGAGCCATTGTTGCTGCTGCTGAAGGAAGGAGTTGGGAAAACTGTGCTGGAGTAGGAGGAAGAAGCCTCTTCCACATCTATTCGCTACCAGAGGGAGTGCTGTCAGTAGGCTGTTGGTTGAAGGAGAGTGGAAATCTGCAGTCTGCTGAGCAGAAGAGAGAAGCTGAGAGAACACGGGGCAGTAGGCAGGGGAGAAAGGAAGCGAACACTAGGCACAGGCACAGGAAAAATGGTGAAATGAGGAGTTCTGCAAGTGCCTAGTGGGTAGAGCAGCAGATTGAAGCCAGGGTTCAAATCCCACTGATGCTGCTTGTGGCCTTGGGTAAATCACTGAACCCTCCATTGCCTCGGGTACAAACTTAGATTATAAGTCCTCTGGGGACAGCGAAATACCTACGCACCTGAATGTAACTTGCTTCAAACACCTACTGGAAAGTCTGGAGCTTAATTAAATAAAAATATGTTTGGTACAGAACTTGCCAGAAAACAGAGTTACTTACCTGTAACGGAGTTCTCCGTGGACAGCAGGATAAGTCAGCCACACCTGGTGTCGTCCCCCGACGGCGCCGTGACGGAAGTGCTCTCTAGCTCAGAACTTCTGAGCATGTGTGAGGTGGTCCCACCTCCCAGCCCGCCCCTAGCCGGCCAGTTGTTGACTAGCTATGTCGTAGCGGCTAGGTGCGGTGCGCAGGCCACCCTCATGAAGGGGAGGCGGGTGGGATGGTGTGGCTGACTTATCCTGCTGTCCACGGAGAACTCCGTTACAGGTAAGTAACTCTGTTTTCTCCTAGGACAAGCAGGATGTGTCAGCCACACCTGGTGTCTCCCGAGCTGTGCTACGTTGAGGGGAATGAGGGAGGCATGTCTGAGATGCAACATTTATTGAACACAGAGGTTAGACATTGTGCAATCAAGAACAGTGCATTGTGCAACTTAGAACAGTGAGTGAACTGTGCAAAACGACAATAGTGCAATAACAGCAATGGTGCAATAGTGCAGTAACAACAATAATACAACAGTGCATGGCCAATCCCTAGTGCAAGTTGCTCTGGGCCATAGTGGCCATAGTGGTCCGTGACAGGAGGCAAGTCTCAGAGTCTTAGTGATGGGTCTCGTGCAGCGCTCGCCCTCTCAGGTGCCAGGGCTGCGGAGAGGACCGCTCGGCCGAATGAGCCGTCTGTCTCAGTCTGGATGTCGAGGCAGTAATGCTTCTGGAAGGTGAGAAGAGAGGACCAGGTGGCGGCTTTGCAGATATCGCTCACTGGGACCTCCTGCGCGCAGGCCAGGGAAGCGGCTATTGCGCGGAGCTGGTGTGCACTCGCCTTGTTTGCCGGGAGCGCGCCAGCCTTCTGCAAGCAATAGGCCACGCAGGTTGATATCCAGAGAGATAGCGTACGTTTGGTGACAGGTCTCCCAGGTTTGTTCGGGTCAAAGGAGACGAACAGCTGTGTACCCCGACGAGTAGCGGATGTCCTGTCGATGTAGGTGCGTAAGGCACGCACGCAATCCAGAGAGTGAAGACGTTGCTCCTCGGGGGATGAATGTGGTGCTGGGAAGAAGGATGGCAGCTCTACTGCCTGGTTGATGTGAAAGGCGGAGGCCACCTTCGGTACAAATTTTGGGTGGGTCCGCAGGGACGCCCGGTTGGGATAGAGTTGCGTGTAGGGCGGGTGTGACACCAGAGCCTGAAGCTCGCTAACCCTCCTGGCGGAGGTAATGGCGACGAGGAAAAGGGTCTTCCAGGCGAGATACTTTCCCTCGGCCGTGTCCAATGGTTCGAATGGCTCTTGCGTGAGCTGCTGTAGAACAATGTTAAGGTCCCATGAGGGCACTGGCTTCTGCACCGGGGGCTTCAGGTTACGGAGCCCTCTCATGAAGCGTGTCACAATGGGGAGGGTGGCGATGGAGCCTGAGGTTGTGTCATCCGTGCGCTCGTGTACGGAGGCGATGGCCGCTAGGTGCACCTTGATGGATTGCGGTTGTAATCCCGATCTGCAGAGGAGGGCCAGATACTGTAAAATCGTGGGTATCGGGCAAGACGTTGGGTCCACTCCTTGGTCCTTGCACCAGATGGTGAAGCGTTTCCATTTGAGGCCATATGCCTTTCTGGTAGAAGGCCTCCGGGACGCGAGGACTATTTGCTGCACATCAGGGGAAAGGTGAGAGCCGTTGAGGGTTAACCTTTCAGCCTCCAGGCTGTCAAAGCTAATGTCTGGAGATTGGGGTGCCAGGTTAGGCCCCCGTTCTGGGTTAAGAGGTCTGGCCTCAGAGGCAGTCTGATGGGTGGTTCTTGGGCGAGCTGCATCAGCAGGGAGAACCACATCTGTCTTGGCCAATAAGGGGCTACCAGGATCATCTGTAATTTCTCCTCGATGATACGTTGTATCGTGGTTGTCAAGAGAGGTGTGGGAGGGAAGGCGTATGCCAGCTCCCAGCTTTTCCAGGGGATGGCGAAAGCATCGGAGGCTACCCTGGTCTGTGACGGGAGCTTGGAGCAGAACAAGGGGCATCTTGTGTTCTCCTCGGTCGCGAAGAGGTCGATCTGTGGGCTTCCCCATCGCTGGAAGAGGTTGCGTGCCACATCCGTGTGGAGCATCCATTCGTGAGGTTGAAGCTGTCTGCTGAGCCTGTCCGCTAAAGTGTTCTGACCCCCGGGAAGGTATGTTGCTTGTAGCGTGCACCCGTTGCGCAGTGCCAGGGCCCAGGTGTCGAGGGCTTCCTTGCATAGCGAATGGGAGCGAGTGCCCCCTTGCTTGTTTATATAAAACATTGCAACCTGGTTGTCCGTCTGTACCAAGACTGCTTTTCCCGTCAGCTTGGGCATGAAGGTCTGTAGGGCATACCTGATGGCCCTGAGTTCGAGATGATTGATGTGGAGTGTTTGTTCCACTGTGGTCCATGCACCTTGTGTGCTGAGGTGCCGTAGATGGGCCCCCCATCCCGTGGAGGAGGCATCCGTGGTGAGGGTGAGCTGGTGTATGCGTGGATGAAGGCACTTGCCCACCGAGAGGTTGGGTGGCTGTGTCCACCAGCGCAGACTCTGGACCACACTGGCAGATATCAGAATACGGGTGTTGAGAGGTTGGGAGAGTTGCTTCCAGTGCGTCCGTAGGTGCCACTGCAGTATACGCATGTGTAGCCTCGCCAACGGAAGGACTGAAGTTGTTGCAGCCATGTGGCCTAGCAGGCGGAGTATAGCGCGGGCCGAGGTGCGTTCCTCTGTCGACATCTCGGTGGCCAGGCGGGTGATGGTGTTGATCCGAGGTTGAGGGAGGAAGGCCTTGCAGGCCTTGGTATCTATTATCGCCCCAATGAATTCTGTGCGCTGGACTGGTTCCAGCCTGGACTTCTCCTTGTTGAGAAGGAAGCCCACTCTGGTCAGCAGGTCTGTCGTCAGCCGTACCGCCTTGTGGAGTCCGGAGGCTGAATCCGCCGACAGGAGCCAGTCGTCCAGGTAGGGAAAGATGGCGACGCCTTGTTTCCGGAGATGTGCGGCCACCACCGCCACGCACTTTGTGAAAACTCTGGGTGCTGGGGATAGTCCGAACGGCAGGACTCGATACTGGTAGTGTCCGCCGAGCGCTGTGAATCTGAGGAATTTCCTGTGAGAAGCGTGGATCGGGATGTGGGAGTAGGCGTCCTGTAGATCCAACGTCGCCAACCAATCCCCCTCCCTGATTAAGGGAAGGATGGAGTTGAGCGAATACATCCTGAACTTCTCTTTGATTATGAAGTTGTTCAGCTTCCGGAGGTCGAGGATAGGGCGTAGGCCCCCTTTCTTCTTGGGGATAAGGAAGTACCGGGAGTAGAAGCCGGCATTGACCTCCCCCGGGGGCACTTGCTCTATCACATTGGCCTGTAGGAGTTGTTGTATGAGTTCCTGCAGCGGCTGTTCCAGGTGCTGCGGAGGTTGGCTGGTAGGTCGCTTGCGCTGCCATGGAGGGGAGGAGAAGGGCAAGCGGTAGCCCGACTGGACTATCTGCAATACCCACTTGTCCGTGGTGATCTCCTGCCAGGCGGATAGGAACTGCGAAAGGCGACCCCCAACCGGGGCATAGTCAGAAGGAGGTGGAATCCTTCCCCGAGTGGGAAGTGTTGGACTGCTTCTGTTTTCGCTGTTGCGGTTGCTGTCGCTGAAAAGGCGCCTTCTGATAAGTTGGCTTGAACTTTGGAGGCTGCCACTGACGGTTGGATCCATAGAATTGTTTCGAAGGAGCGAAGGGTTTCCGGAAATATCCCCCTTTCTGTGACCAAGTCGGGCGTTCAAGGCCGTCTGCTGCTAAAGTCTTTAGGGTGGTGCAGTCCTCTTTGAGGTCCTTGACAGTGTCGGCTACCTTGTCCCCGAACAGGGAGTCACCTGAGCAGGGGGCGTCCGCAATACGGTCGTGGGTGTTGTCAGAGAGTCCTGAGGCTCGGAGCCATGCCCAGCGCCGTGCTGAAATGGCCGTGCCCGCTGTTCGGACAGCAGTGTCAAATGCATCGAAGGCGGTGCACATCAGGTGCTTGCTGCATTCTGCTAATTCCTGCATGGAGGTTGAGGCCATTGTCCGTGAGTCCTTGGGAAGGTCTTGCAGATGCTTCTTGAGGTCGGCCAGGAGTGCGTCCTGGAAGAGGACGTGCTGGAATTGGTGGGATGCTATTTTGGCGTTGAGCATAGCTCCTTGAAACACTTTCCTCCCAATATCGTCTAGGCGTTTGGGGTCCCGACCTGGTGGATGGTTTGACTGGTTACGCGTGGACTTGGACCTTTTCAGGGCTGATGATACCACGATGGACTGGTGGGGTAACTGCGCTTTGGTAAATCCAGGTCCTGAGTGGACAATGTATTTGGTGTCCAAGCGCCTGGAGAAAGCTTGACTGGATGCTGGGGACTGCCACAGTGCCAGCTGTTTGTCTTTCAATCTGCGGTGGAGGGGGAGCGCCATTGCCGGCTTGGGGCCGTTCAGGTACTTCATGACCTCCGGCTCCTGTTCTTCTGACGTTACCTCCGTGGACAGCCCCAGCTTAGAGATCACCTTCCGTAGGAATTTTGGGTAGGTGAGGTCCTCAGGCACTGGCGTGGGCTCGACTGTCTCGCTAGTGTCCTTGTTGTCAGAGCCTGTATCTGGGTCCTCCCCTTCAGAGCAGGGCTCTACTTCCTCAGCGTCGGGTTCCCGTTGGGTAGGTGAGGGAGAATGTGCTCTGGAGGGAGCGGGGGAGGGAGAGCGCTCCCTGGGCGAGAGTCTGGGGTATATTGGGGAGTGTCCCTTCTCCGAAAGAGTCTGAAGGGGGCTGGACGCCCTGCGTGGGGCGGTCTGCTCCACTAGGCGAGACAGGAGGTTTAAGATGGCAGAAGAGGTGGATTGGGATCTGCTGCTTCTGTGTCTCTTGTGACAAGGAGAGCTGGATCTCCTGCTGTCATAGGAAGAACCAGCATAGTAACCCCTTGCTGTAGAGGGGGATCGATGTTTCCTCTTGGCAGATTTCTTCCTGTGGTTATCCTCAGCGCTGCGTTGACCCGGAGAGTGTCTGCTGCCCTCACGCTGATTGACGCTCCCTCCTTGGCGCTGTGGATCAGCGCGGTCTGTGGAGCGAGAGCGGGGTTGGCAGGGGGATTCCCTGCTGTCCGCTCTGCCGTGCCGTCCTTCTCGTTGGCGCTGAGGTACAGCGCGGTCGGGCGACTTACTGCTCCGCTGAGACTCACCGCGCCGAGAATGGGAGTCCCGCGCCGGGGAAGAAGAGGCAGCGTGGACTCGATTGGCTGAAGCAGTCCTGGGGATCTCCCTGTCAGAGCGTCGTGACGCGTTGTGCAGAGGGGAGGGGTTTCCCCCCGGGCAGCCAATCAGTGTTGAGGAGGCGTTCCCGGGGGCGGGGCCTGGCGGGGCCACGAGGGCAGCGCCATCTTGGCCAGCATGCAGACCGCATGTAGAGGAAATTCCGGGGTTGCCGAGCGCCGGAGAGGGGCTTACCCGAATGGCAGGGGCCTCTCCGGGGTCAGATCTTACAGTGAGTTCATCGGGCATCGTGGCAGCATTCTTCTTGTGCGGCGCTTTGGCAGGGGCCGCGTTTGGACGCTGGTGAGCACCGGAGACCCGGGAAGGTGGCTTCTGGGAATCAGCAGGCTTTGATTTCTTGCTGCTTGCCTGCTTAGGGTCCAGGGACGTGGAGGCTTTTGCGGGAGAGCACAGGTCCTTTAACGAGTGTTCCCGGTGCCTTTTTGCTCTGGGGGACATCCGGCTGCAGGATTCACAGTTCTCCACCTGGTGGGATGCCCCCAGGCATCTGATGCAGTGCTGATGGGTGTCGGAGATGTTCATCTTTCTGCTGCAGGTAAGGCACTTCTTAAAGCCTGGTTTAGGCATGTCTTTGTGAAAAAAAAAATAAGAGAGCTTGAGAGTCCGTCTTGAGGCAAGGCGGAAGAGAAAAAACTGGCCGGCTAGGGGGCGGGCTGGGAGGTGGGACCACCTCACACATGCTCAGAAGTTCTGAGCTAGAGAGCACTTCCGTCACGGCGCCGTCGGGGGACGACACCAGGTGTGGCTGACACATCCTGCTTGTCCTAGGAGAACGCTTTAGTGTTGAGTGAGAAGTGCAGCAAATTCTATGAAAAGATTGCTTCCGCATCTTCCCCAGACACTGGCTAATTATAGTAAAATCGAATTGGGTGTTATATAATAGCTTTTCCAAGCATGCCGTCTCATTGGAGAACATTTTTAGGTGCCTTTGCGAAAGTACCATGTGTTAAATGTTAGCATGCTCTGATTACCACATCAATAGGTAGCACAGCTTAGTGAATGGACCCCTTAATGTTTCCTGGCCCACTGAGGCCAAATCTATAAGAACAACATTTGCATAAAGTATTGACTTAGATAAGAGGGAGAAGATTGATGTCAGTTGTTTGTCTGGTCTCCCAAAAATAGGCAAATCCAAAGAAAAGACATTGAGAGGAATCTCAAGAGCTTTGTGTACAGACAGTTGTACACCCGAATCCCAGGATCAGAAAAAACCGTTTGTAACATAATTTGAAGAAACGGTTAGCAAGAACATGGTCTCATCTGGAAGGAGCAGATGCCCAACGGGTTTCATTTCTACAATCATTTCTGCATACTTGGCTTCACCTGTCCTCCTGGGCAGTTTCTCCAAATGGGTTAGTTTTGCACATACCATGAGAGTCATGAACCCCACTTCTAAGCCAGGGTATGTGGGGTATGATCTCGGTCTCTCCGATTTACTGCTAATGCTCGGCGTAGGACTTGTATCGTGCCAAAGAGCGCCTCCTGCTGGAGTTCGTAAGATGTAACATGTATGGGGAGTTTGTCAACATGTGCTTGGAAATTCTTCTTTATCAAGCCTGTGGCACCCAATACAATGGGAAATATTTCTACATCTTTCTGCCACATTTTCTTGGTCTCTGACTGCATTTCTTGGTGCATCAGGAGCTTCTCCCTCTCCACGAGATTCACAGAATGATCACTCAGAACCCACCTGTATTATCAATGCCGTTCTGGTGTTTTTCTCCTTTACCACTATGCTGGGTTTCCTCGCATCCAGCTTCTTATCTGTCAGTATGGGAATGTCACAGGTGATCATAACCTCTTCATTCTCTGTAATTCTCTTAGGGTCGTGATCCCGGTGCTTTTCAGACATAGTGATGTTAACTGTTTGAGCCAAATGTTGGTCACTCCATCTGGGCCAGGGCTCTTCCAGTTTGGGACACTTTTTAACCTGCTTTCCAGCTCTTTTGTTGTTATGGCAGACCAGTCCATAGGTCTGATATTTGCTTTTTCTAAATGCTCCTGTATGCAAGGTAACCATTCTGCTTCTTGATTGTGCTCTGTAGGGTCCTCGTAGAGGCTTCTCCAGAAGGTTTCAGTTTCAGCTTTGGTTGATGGTGCTTTTACCAGATTTATGCTCGTTCCCAATCCTTGTAGAATTGTTTTGGGTTCTCTCTAAATAGTTTATTTTGATACCTTTCTTTTCAGTTTGTGCTTCTACTGCTACTTTCAGTTTATTGTTGGAACATATACATTTCAGGTCTTCTTCTGTTAATGCAGTATGCTTTGATCTTCCTCAATATCTTTGATGATCTTAATCCTTTTAGATACCCGTCTATCAGGGGCACCTCTGCATGCAATGATTGTATTTTTCCTTTGATGCGCTTTTTCCAAGGAGGAACTGTTTATTCTCTTTTTCTTCTAGCCCTGCACTTAAGTTGGTAGTATTCTTGCAGTTATAATTTTAGCTGCACAATATTGTATTTGATGTATTTTGGTGAGGTCAATAAATGATCCCTTTATAAAGGATATGGCCTTGTTCATCTTAATTATCATAAATTTAACCCCTAAAGTTAAAAGTAACTTGAGTAATCTTTCCCTTGCCTGGAACCCAGCATATTCATCTTTTTTAATGTGCACTAGGAGTTTGATATTGAATTCCTCAACCTCTGGGTCTTTCTCCTCCCTTTCTTTCTCCTCTTCAGTTGATTTGTTGACCCTTCCTTTATTCATCTCACTCTCCTGCAGTTCCAGATCTCTCAGCTCCATCTCTCGCTCAACCACTCTTTCTTTTTCTGTGTACTCCTTACTTCTGGTACTCTCACCTACTCCTCTTCCCTGTATCTTTTTTTCCACGGAAGCCCTTAGTTGATTCAAAATATCATTCACATACTTCTTTACTTTGATCTGTGAAATTAAAGATCTCAAATTTGCATCCGTTGCTTTTTGCAGTTTTTCCTGTGGCAATTTTCCTTTCTTCCGGTTTTTGGCGGATTTGCTTTGTATACCCTCTTGGGTTTGTAGCACAAAAGTAGCAGTACTTTATCTCCTCTTTATCTGCAGAAGTCTGCTTAATCATAGTTAATCCTCTTAACCTTTTCATTAATTTCTGTGGTTTATCTCCTGCATGCTCACCATGGCAGGGATGTTATCTACATCTGCAGTGTCCGCACTCTCGCTACCAACATCGTTAGCCCTTGCGCGAAGGCTATCTTGGGCAACGTGCGGCCAGTATGCATTGCTCTCTTTTTCTTTCCTACCATACTTCAATTGCAGTGTCGCCTGGCTGGGATTTAGTATAGATTTTGTACAATGGGGTCACCACGTGAAGGTATCCAGAAACTTAAGAGATGCACAGCTAGTGAATTTCATGCTGCACTGCCCTTTGACCCCTGTCCTCCTCTGTGTGGCTGCAGCTATCATCTTTCATAATATATACATGATGGAATAAAAAGTGAAAAGGAAAAGGGAGAGTATGTGCCCTTTGTCTGGCACTGCATACTGTTTTAATCATGTACCGTGTGGCATCCGCCACACAACAAGGACTTCCCAAGGGCAACAGAGCTCGTTACTTCCAACTAGAAACGGAGATGAATAGCAGCTGCAGTGCAGCCTAATTACAGAAATGCAAGATCAGAGCAATCGAGGAATTAACCTTCCTGAGTGACCTCCACTGGCGGCGGAAGTCGCTGAATGTGAGTGCCACGGGAAACAAGCCCCAGCACATGAAGCAGAGATGCTCCTAAGGGCTAATTTGTTCTGGGTCAGCAGTGCAGCACCTCAGCTTAATTTAGGGGGTCATAAAATTCAGAGGATCGACATTGGAAATGTGCGCTTTTAGAAATCAAAATAAGCTCAGCTCAGTTTTTGGAGGGAAAAGATTCAGTTTTTTCAGTTGACTGAATTTCCTACAACAAGCTTCATTTCAAATGTTGGAGGAGGGGTCATTATGGAAATTATTTATTTAACACACTTTGATAAGGGAAACCAGGTGCCTGCAGACAGACCGGGATTTAGGCAGCTACCTAGAGTGCAAAATTTGAATTTATTTAGCTCACACCATTACAGTACTTGAAGGCAAGCTACAATCAGATACTTTCCTGTCGGGTTTACAATTTAAGGGGTATGTTTACTAAGCTCCACGCTAGTAACACAGGTTTCGGCCATGCACCCCCTGAATTTAGCTCCCCGCCAAGCATCAGCAGCAGCCTTGCCTTGCAGTGCACTTCAGTAAATGTGTCCACAAGTTTGTACCCGAGGCATTGGAAGGTTAAGTGACTTGCCCCAGCCACTAGGACTGCCAGTGGAATTTGAACACTGATCTCTTTGGTCACCAGGCAGCTGCTCTAACCATTAAGCTACCCCTCCGCTCCCAATAGCACCAAATAACTAGGCCAAAGAGGGGCCTGATGCCACTCACTTTAGGGCCAGAGCCGCCAGGTTATGCAGATGAGGGAGGGAGATTTTAGAGCAGTCCTGGATTTTTAACACCCCCATTGTGGTGCATTACTGACTGCAGCACTAATGTAATGGGTAGAACCAAAGACTACAAATGCCACATTATTTTGGGATGTAAATTCAAAATCAGGATCAACCAAAATGTCTCCCTCCTGGACAGGGCCAGTGTTACCTATTAGGCAAATTAGGCATTGCCTAGAGTGCTAATGTTTCCAGGGTGGTCTGCTGCCGCGGCCGCTGCCATTAACCCAGCAATGTAGAGCTTACCCAAAGCCTCCGACACTGTTGCCGCTTCCATCCCCTCAGATGCAGACTTCCTGCTTGCTTGGGGGCCGTGTCGGAGGCTCTGGGTAAGCGCTGTGTTGCTGCTGATCTAATATCATTGCTGAGCGGCAGCGGGAGCAAGATGGAGATTCACCTAGGGCACCTCACATCCTTGCACCAGCCCTGCTCCTGGAACCGGAAACCTCGCCCTGCTTCTACCTATTGGTGCCCATAGCTGAAATCCAGCACTGCCTGAGGCTTTTCTGCTGACCTAGTGCCACAGTTTATTTAGCCACATTTTATAAGCCCACTTTCCATTAAGGACTATAATGAGGGCAATTGGTGCAGAGATGGGGGGCTGGCAGCACTGTGGATCAAATCAGCTTGAAAGGACTTCTATCCACTTACACAGGGAATTATTCATACCATTTTAAAAGTTGCTTACACTAATTATTTATTTATTGTTTGTAACATTTATATTCTGCTACATCTACTATTCTGAGCAAACTAGATCAGAAACATTAGAAATAATCAGAAAAAGACAAGACCATCAACATAAAACATTCAAGAAAAATGAAGAATCTTGGAGGCGGTTTTGCAAACAGCGCCAGGAGTCTTTTTAGCTTTGCTTTCTGGATTTCCTGTTATTCTCCCTAGTTTTCCCTGAGCGCCTTGTCAATGAAAATGCTGCGCTTCCCTTGTATGACTCACTGAAATAAGTCCTCGCCTTTGGTGGGAAATGTTGACTAAGATGAAAGTGCAGGGCCAAGGTTTGAGCAGATGATTCTCCCGTCGCGGCTGAGACTGAGAATCTGCGATATTGGGGTAGGGAAGGGGGGCAGTCGAATGCCTTGCCGTGATGATGTAACAGCCATTACCAAGCAGAAGGACTAACCTTCCATGTTTAACCAAACAAGTTGAAAAGTGCACATCTCTAGGGTGACAAAAGGTGTGTTTCCCCCTCCACAAGGAGTACCTATAGGACTAGAAACCCCAGTCCCTACGGCCGGAGATTGCTGTTCCCAGGTGGGAATTGAACCCCCATCCCTCTGGCATGAGGAACCTTGTCCTAACCACTAGGCCATTCCTCCTATGTCTGGGTTGTAGTTTTGGGGGGTGGGGTGCCCGTGTGTGTGTGTGTGTGAGCTCTGGTGGAGATGGTACAATGTTTGGCATATATACCTGGCCTTTTACACCCATGCATTCATCTCATCTGCTTCCAATCCCTTTCACTCTTTTCTCCTCCCCTCCAGCATCTCTCCTACTGCCCCTCGTCCACTCTGCTCCATTTCCCAAACGTCTTCTTTTTATAGCGCTCCACTTTCCACACTCATCCCCTGCCTTCCTCCTTCTCACTGCCCCTTTCCTGCCTTCTCTGCAGCTCTTTTCCAATGTGTCTAACCTTTTCCTGGCCTGCAGGTAGGATTCTCTCTTCCTCTGCTAGCGGGCAGTCTTGACCGAGATTGCAGCTGCTTCATTCTTTGCCAGCGCCCGCTGCCTGCCTTAATCCAGACAAACAACTTTTCTCCCCAATAGGTGCTGTTGCTTATTGGTAAATTGGCCTGAAAACCAGCTTTCTCCATGAACAAGCAGGTGATTGTGACATCATCCCATGGCGGCCGGGACGGCTAGCTCTCCATGTATGGCCGTTCCCGTGCTCCCACAGGCTGAGCATGGGCTGTCAAATGCATGTGTCATGACGCTCTCATTTTTTTCTTTCTGTGCATCTCAAAATGTCAGAAAATCCTGGGTTCAAATCCTGCTCCAAATGCCACAAAAATATGAACATCACTGAACATCACTGATCAACACGACCTCTGATTCAGTACTTTGGGGCCAATCATGACACCTCTGCCCGCTCGACGGCTGTCGCTGCAAGAATACCTGCAGTGCTCCAACAAAACCTTCAGTTCTGTCTCTGCCCTCTCTGACGATATCACCTCTCTCTTCAGGGACCACCATCAAGACTGCTCTCTCCAGGACTGGACCACCCGTGCAGGGAGGTAAGCAATCCAAAAAGGAAGCACAGGGCTGCAAATCCTCAAGGCTGGCCCTGCACATTAGTCCTCCAAGACTCCACAGCACAGGTGCACTCACAGCTCCATGATGGGAAAACATGGCACTGCTCCATGCACTGGTCCTCAATGCTTATCTGATCACACAGATGCAGATCCCTCCCACAGGCCCTTCAACTGAAATGCAGTCTCCACCGATGCTAACGCAGCCTCCTCCTACAATGCAGACTACATCAGCACAGACAAGCATGGGATCAAGAAGGGAAAGAGCCTCAACACTGCTTCAGTCCAGAGCAATCCACAGAGTGGCCAGGAGATCTCCACCAGCACTGCAGGCTGCAGGCTCTAGAGACAACTTCCAGCTAAGAGCTCTGGCTGCCTCTTGGGTTTAAAGTGCCTTCAAAAGAGCATCTGGATTCCTCTGCACCCCCAACAGTCAACAAGATCCGTAGGACTGAGTTTCCTGTACACTGTCCCATGCTATCTTCAACCTATGCCTTAGACAGCTGGCGAGTCTCCAGACCTTTCTACACAGGCACCCTCACGGACTGCACCAACTGTTTCAAAAATTACTGCAGGACAGTCAGGCCCTTCTTCAACCTGGCCCAACACCTCTCCAGGACCCAGGTGGCCTGAGCTCACCTGCTCTGGACGCCGCTTCTTCATCTCACAGACAAACTACAGTGACCTCATCTACCGACCGATATTGGCTCCTTGGATGACTCATCAGATAACTTCATCTCCCACCAGTCTCTCAGTCAGGATGATTGGGATTTCCCCTCTCCCCACCCAGACAACAGCACTATTGAGCCTCTGCCCATCAAGATCACTCTGGAGCACTCCACAATCCAGAAGCAAAAGGTACCATTGACCACCGAGGACAACACCTATCCAAAATTCCTACAGAAGCTAGCACAAACTCTCCCTCTTCCTGCAGATGCCAACTGAGCTCAGTCAATAACTCACTGGCCTTCTCAAATATGTAAATCCACTGAAAGAGTGCATTTCCCTGCTGTTGATCCACTACTACAAGACCTCCTATTTAACAACTGGCAAACATCCTTATCCGTGTCAACCATCTCTAAGAAGGTTGACATGAAATACAAAGTACAGCTGGCATTGGGCCATGACCATACACAGCTCCCCTGCTAATCTATGGCAATCAAAGTTGCTCTCAAGAAAACTAAATCCTGGAAACATTTTTCTTCCACTCCGCCAGACAGAGACTTCAAAATGATGGACTTCGTAGGAATGAAAGTGTTTCCGAGTGCCATGTTGAGCACCACAATAACTGCACACAAGCTACATATGCTACAATGTCATCACTTCATCCACGAGCAAATCCTCCCATGCAGAATGGTTTGACTAAAAGCCTCTGGCCTGTGGGAAGACCTTCATGAAAGACACAGATGCTTCATGTCTAGGAGATAGCTTGTTCGAAGACAAAGTTAAGGATTCTGTTTCGCAAACTACTACTACTACTGAGCATTTGTATAGCACTACAAGTCGCACGCAGCGTTGCACAGACATGTAAGAGACAGTCCCTGCTTATAGAGCTTACAATCTAGTCAAGACAGACAACACAGAAGGTGTAGGCAGGGATAAAACAAGGGGGAAAGGAAAAGAAAAAGGAGATCAGGTGAGTCACGATCCAAAAGCAGCAGCGAAGAGCTGAGTTTTCAGCCTGGATGTGAAGAGGGTTAGAGAAGGTGCCTGGCGTACAGACACAGGTAGTTTGTTCCAGGCATAAGATTGGAGTGGAGGAGTGGCCTAGTGGTTGGGGCAAGGTACTTCAGGCCGGAAGGTTGGGAGTTCAAATCCCACTAGAGGACAGCAACCTTGGGCCGGAAGGACTGGGGTTTCTAGTCCCACAGGTGCTCCTTGTGGTCTTGGGCAAGCCACTTAACCTTCCATAGCCCATGTTCCCTGTAAAATAGTTATCTCCAAGTTATAATGCCCTGTTCAATGTAATTTCAGTTTGTTCAATGTAAACTGCACTGATGCAGAATAGCGCAGTATATAAGAGAAGGTGAAAGGAGCAGAGTTAGAAGTAGAAGAGAAGGGCACAGATAGAAGCAGTTTGTTAGAAGAGCGAAGTTTCCAAGAAGGAGAGGTAAGAGAAGAAAGGTAGTGAGGAGCTGCAGAGTGAATGCATTTATGGGTCAGTAAGAGAAGTTTGAAGTGGATGTGGAAACGAATAGGGAGCCAGTGAAGTGACTTGAGAAGAGGAGCAATATGGGCATGACGATTAGCCGCATAGCAGAGTGTTAATCAGATTGAAGGGGAGAGAGATGATTCAAAGGGAGACCAGCAAGGAGTAGGTTACAGTAGTCAAGACAGGAGGTGATTAAGGAGTGGATTAGCATTTTAGTAGTTTGTTCAGAAAGGAAAGGGGGGAATTTGCTGATGTTATGGAGAAAGAAACAGCAGGTCTTAGCTATCAGATGAATGTGTGTGAAGAAGGAGAGAGAAGAGTCAAAGACAACCCCAAGATTGTGAGCCGAGGAAACGGGAAGGAGTACAGAGTTATCCACAGAGACTGAGAAAGGAGGAAGAGGAGGGAAGGTTTTAGAGGGAAAGATAAGAAGTTCAGTCTTGGCCATGTTCAATTTCAGGCAGCACTGTCAGAAAGGCAGGCAGAGATCTGGGTCTGGATTGCCAGAGAGATTTCAGGTGTAGAGAGGTAGATCTGGGAGTCATCAGCATAAAGATGGTACTGAAAGCCATGGGAAGAGATAAGCGCACTAAGGGACTGGGTATAGAGAAAGAAAAGGAGCGGACCCAAGACAGATCCTTGGGGTACACCAACTGGGAGCAGGATAGCAGAGGAAGAGGAGCCACCAGAACTCACACTGAAAGAGTGATGGGAGAGATAGGAGGAGAATCAGGATAGTACAGAGCCCTTAAAATAAGTGAGGACAGGGTATTGAGGAGAAGGTTGTGGTCAACAGTGTCAAAAGCAACAGAGAGGTCAAGAAGGATGAGGACAGAGTAAAGGCCCTTGGATTTTGCCAGGAACGAGTCACTGGAGACTTTGGCAAGAGCCGTTTCAGTAGAGTGTAAAGGACGAAAGCCAGACTGTAAAGGATCCAGGAGGGCATGAGAGGAGAGGAAGTCGAGGCAGTGGTGGTGAACCGCACATTCAAGTAGTTTAGAAATGAAGGGAAGGAGGGAGATGGGTCGATAATTAGAAGGACAGGTGGGATCAAGTGAGGGTTTCTTGAGGAGAGGTTTGACCACAGCAAGCTTGAAGGCTGAAGGGACAGTTGCAGTGGAGAGCAATGGTTTGAGAATATGAGAGACGGAAGGGACAACAGTTGAGGAGATGGACTTAGGAGATGGATGTGGATAGGATCAGAGGAGAAAGTGGTGAGTTTGGAGGAAGAAAGAAGTGCAGTTTCCTCTTCAGAGATCACAGGAAAGGAAGAGAGGGTAACAGAAGTAGGGGGGATAGTTGGGAGTGAAGAGGGGGAGGATGGGGAAGTAGCTGACTTTGTGGGGAATTGGAGGGTGATCTTGTGGATTTTGTCATGGAAATAGTCAGCCAGGGTTTGGGCAGAAAGGGAGGGATTAGAGGCGGAGGCACTTTGAGGAGAGAGCTGAGAGTAGTAAAGAGACGGCGAGGGTCAGAGGTAAGAGAGTTAGCCAGATGGACATAATAGTCTTGTTTGGCAAGAGCTATGGCTGACTGGAAAGAGACAAGCATGAATTTAAAGTGTAGAAAGTCTGCAAGGGAGTGGGATTTGAGCCAAGCATGCTCAGCATAATGGGCACAGGAAAGTAGATAGTGGGTAGTGGATGAAAGCCAGGGCTGGGGTGCAGAACGCATCACAGGACGTGGCATGGGTGGAGTGAGAGCATCCAGAGCAGAGGAGAGTGCAGTGTTATAGGAAGCTACTGCCTCATCAACTGACTTAGATGACATAGTGGAAGAAAGAGATGACGAAACAGTGGAAGAGAGAACCAAAGGATCAATAGCATGAAGATTTCTGAATAGGTTGGAGGAGAAAGGATGAAGTTGAGGCAGTGGGTGATGAAGATTGAAGCTTAAAAGGTGATGGTCAGATAAGGGAAGAACTGAGCTACAAAAGTTCGAGGGTAAGCAACTAGAGAAAAATACCAGGTCAAGGCAGTGGCCATTCTGGTGAGTGGGAGCAATGGAACAAAGCTGGAGGTCAAACGAGGAGGTAAGGGAGAGGAGCTTTAAAGCATAAGGATCAGATGGGTTATTGACATGAATGTTAAAATCCCCGAGAATAAGAGTAGGGGAAGAGGAATCCAGAAAGAAGGAAAGCCACGAGTCAAAGTCAGTGAGAAAGGTAGAAGCAGACTTGTCAGGAGGTCGATAAATAACAGCTACCCGGAGAGGAAGTGGAGTGAAAAGGCGGATGGAGTGAACTTCAAAAGAGGGAAAGGAGCGAGACTGAGGCAGCAGGAGGGATTGGAATTGGCAGGAGGGAGAAAGTAGAAGCCCAACACCATAACCACGACCAGTGGGACGAGGCGTGTGGGAGAACTGATAGCCCCCATGAAAGAAAGCATAGATGCAGTATCATCTGGGAGAAGCCAGGTCTCAGTTAGAGCAAGAAGATGTTGAGCATTAGAGATAAAGAGATCATGAGTAAAAGCAAGTTTATTAGAGACAAAGTGTGCGTTCCACAAGGCACATGAGAAAGGGAGAGTGGAAGGGGAAAGGAGAGGGATATGAATAAGATTAGACGTGTTGCGTGAAGATCTCTTCTCAGAGTGTGACAGAAGTCTAGTTGGGCCAGGGTTGGGGTTGATATCTCAGGATGAGAGAAGGAGAATGAGTAGCAGAGTAAGGGGCAGAGAGGAGACAGTATGGCAGAAACGAGGGTGAGGTTGCCTTAGAGAGAGAAGAGATGATTGAATGAGAGGGAGAAAGCGGTCAAGCTCAAGAGCTGATGATAGGGTAGAAGACAGAATGGAGGGGGAAGTGAGGATGGTAAAGGGGAGATAAGGAGGGGAGGAGTGAAGGAGCTGGTAGGAAGGGAGACAGTTAGGGAGTATGAAGAAGAGGAAGACAATGTGATGAGGAGCCATAGAAGAGGAATAGAGATGAGAACAAAGGCCAGAGGATATAGAAGGTGGGAGAGTAAAGGAGATTGGACGCACCTGTGCGTGAAGTAGGTAATGAGCAGATGGCAGCTATAAGAGACAGCGAGCCACAGGGTGGGTGGGTATGGGGAGGGGGGGTGGGGTATAAGTTATACAGCTGAGAAAGCTGAACAAAAGTACAAAATAAAGGGGGTAGAGAGGTAAGGGAGTACATTAACAATGACAAATAAATAAATTTGTGGAGACAGACAGATAGAAAGAACTCACAGCAAATTCACTCACAGGAGCTAAAATTCACCTCTCTAGCAGAGCACTTATGAGGGCACTGTTCTTCCCAGAACACAGAGAGGCAAACAGGCAAACTAAAGATGACTGCTCTATGGTGAAGGAACTTTTCAACAAGCTTGTGAACGTGCTTTGTCTGCTCGGAAGGCTTCTCAAGGCTATCTGAAGCATAAGTGGAGGTGGTAGAGATGAGGACGGTATCTGAATTCAAAAAAGCATGGGACAAACACAGAGGATCTCTAAAGGAAAAAAGGGGACTGTTGTAGTTGTTGATATGGAAGGACAAACTAGATAGGCCATGTGGTCTTTTTCTGTCGTCATTTTTCTATGTTTCTATCAAGCTACCACTGTCCCTGTAGGAGATATAGTCCCACATCACAGCAGCATTCTATGACCTCTTTCAATGTGGAGTCGAGATCGCGAGACCACAAAGTACAGGGCTCAGTTTCCCAGCCTCCCATGAAAAGCAAACGTAGTTTCTGTCTACCAACTTGTGGGAAGTCACCTCATCCTCTTCCAAGAGGCATGACATTGGATCTCCTCTAACAAATGGATGCTCAGAATTGTCTTCGTGGAATGCAAAGTAAATTTCTTCTCCCCCTTCATCATCCCTCCAATGCTTTGGATCATCACACTCGTCAACATCAATCTGTTTTGGTGGAAGAAGTACAAGCCCTCATCCTAACCAAAGCCATAGAGGAAGTCCCACCTAAAGAGAGAGGACTGGGCTTCTACTTCAAGTGTTTCCTCATCCCCAAAAGGTCAGAGATCTCAACAAGGTCATAGAGAAGGAAAAGTTCAAGATGAACACATGGGGTACTATTCTCCCACTCCTGCACCAAGGACTTCTCTAGGTCTTAAGGATGTCTATACCCACCTCTCTATTCACATGAAGCATTGGAAATTTCTGTAGTTTACTACTGAGACTCATCACTATCAGTACAACAACTCACAGAAGTTCATGCTGTCCCTGACTCAATCCATAGAGTTCATCAGTACTCACCTCCACACTTTGCGAGAGCCTTCTTCCTACCCAATTGCAATCAGCTCATTAGGGGCCTTTGCTGAAAGACGACAGCTCAGACGTCTTCTGCCTGCACTAGCCTCCACCTTCTAGGCCACTTCACAGCCGATGTCCACACCATCCTTCTTACCCAGCTTCACATGAGGGTACTCTACTGGAAGTTGAGGTTCTAGTGGAATGAGCATAGTCAACACTTGATCCAGCACATCACCATCAACTTAGTCATTTGCCATTCCCCTAACTGGTGTGACAGCTGGTGCAAATATCGGACTCCTGAGACTTTAACCATCTTCAAAGAGCATCAGAACTATTATTGGGCCAAGGTTATTGCAGCCAAAACAGATTTTTTTTTTTACTACAGCTATCACTTCCTCTTCTAACTGTACTAAATGGCTTTTCTCAGTTGTCTCTCAGCTAGTACACCCACATACCGCTTTAGATACTCAAGATGTCCTCTCCTCGGATCAAATAGCTCATTATTTCAGTAAGAAATTAACTGATATATGAAACAAATTTTTGTTCTCTTCTCTCCCCCTGGGACTCTGACAGATCCCATCTAAATATCCCTCTTGGCAGGTTTTATCTGATTAGCAGGTCCTGCTAACTGGATAAACCCGTTTGAATATCAGCTCCTAAGAGTAAGGAGAATAAACGCGAACTGATGTAAACCATTATTAATTGTGCATGTGAAAGAAATAAGAGGCAAAAGACTCGTATGAAGAAAGTGACAGAAATAAGGAAGGGAGGGAGCAGTGGGGTAGATTTCCTAAGCGGCGCTAGCGGTGCATGAACAGTGTATGCACCGAGATTCGGCTATGAGGCACCCTAGGTGAATCTCGTCCCTTTCACCGCCCCCTCCCTGGCCCCCATTGTCGCTGCTGCTGCCCCTCAACCAGCCTCGAAGCGCTTACTTTAAACCTCTGACCTTCCCATAAGCCAGGGACAACCAGTAATCCTGCATTCTCAGATCTCAAAGCATGGCTGGGCACACAGCGGAGCCTTAGTCGTAAATATTTATATCTGCGAGCGCTTTACTTTCTGCTGCACATCTCACAACATTGAATATGGTTTGATTTATTTGACATAACAGCACACAATGTCTCTTAAAGCAAGTGAGATTATCCAGATTTCCTCACTACACAAGCTCTGAAGCATTTCTGTAGCAACAGAGTTCTTAGAGAGCTTTGAAGGAGCACGTTGTCAGATTCGATTGCGAGCTCTGACGAGCAGGGACTGTCTTATCTTTGTTTGTACAGCGCTGTGTAGGCCTAGTAGCGCTTCATAAATGTTTACTAAAACTAATAATCATGGAACGGCGATAGACTGGGTCTGATCATACACCATCACACAGCTCCTTCCCCCTTCAGTACTGCATGTAATTCTGGTCTCCGCATCTCAAGAAAGATATACATAGGGGCTTGTTTACAAAGCCGCGGTAGCGGTTCGCAATCGTTAACGATCGCGAACCGCTACCGCGGCTTTGTAAACAAGCCCCATAGTGTAAAGTTACCAGATGTCCCTAATTTTAGAGCTCTGTCTCCAACTCCTACCTGTTTGGCAACCTCCTGTCCTCAATTCCAACAATGGGGACAGAGGAGGTAAAAAAACAATTTTATTTTCACTTTAGTGATTTGAATATGTCAGTTTTTAGAATTCACATCCATCATCTTTATATTTTACGCAGTACTGGGGAAATGCATCACTGATTCTATTTCTCTGTGGATTTGTCTGCATGGAAGTGATGTTGTTGCTGTCATCGGATGAGGTGGGGGGGGGGGGTACAGGGTAATTACTCCTCTTCCATCCTCTATGCCTTGTTGCTCAAATGTAGAACTAAGCGTCCACGATTTGCCTGCAAAAAATCTGCTAACTTTAATATAGAGGCATTAGAAAAGTTCCAGAAACTAATAAAGGGGATGGAATGACTCTGAGCAAAGGCTAAAGAGGTTAGGACTCTTCAGGCTGGAGAAGAGTCGCCTGAGGGGAGATATGGCAAAGATCTATTAAGTCATGAGTGGAGTGGAATGGCTAGATGCAAAGCAATTATTTCTCAAAAAGTACAAGGACTAGAGGACATGCCATGAAGCTACCAATTAATATATTTAAAACAGGGAAAAATATTTGATCTCTCAACATATAATCAGTCTTTAGAACTTATTCCCAGAGGCTATGGTAAAAGCAGGTAGTGTAATTGCGTTTAAAAAGGTTTGAACAAATTCCTGGAAGAAAAGTCCATAAACAGTTATTAAGGTAATCCAAGAGAAACCACTGTTTATACCTGGGGATAAGTAGCATGGAACTGGCTACTTTTGGGATTTGTTAGATATTTGTGACCTGGATTGGCCACTGTTGGAAATAGGAAAATGGATTTGATGGCCTTTGGTCTGATCCAGTTTGGCAGGTCTTATGTTCTTAACCCTCATCACATTCATGCCACGTTACAAGATGAAGAGCCTATGCAAACTCACAGATTCTCTTTACGGTCCAAGCGCAATGGCTCCCAGCCTGGTCATCAGGGCCAAACAGGCCAGTCTAGTGTTCAGGATATCCGTAGTATTTATACATGATGCAGATTTGTATATAGTGGAGAGAGTGCATGCAAATATATCTAATGCATATTCATTGTGGATATTCAAGACCGATCAGATGGGCCCTGAGGCCAGGTTGGGCGTCTGCTTTATAGTGCAAAGGGTCACATGACTTCTTGATAGATATGAAAAGAACATTATTTAAACATACTGTCTTGGAAGCCCAGACAAGATGTATTCCATGCTTTAGGAAACGTGGAAGGAAGGCCAAATGACAGTCAGAATGGCTTAAAGGTAAAGGTGAAGTCAAAGAGGCTGAGAATCCTTCATAAAATGGGAAAAAAAGAGTCAAATGATGAAAATAGGAAACAACATAAGTACTGGCAAGTTAAATGCAAGGCACTGATAAGGCAGGCAAAGAAAGAATTTGAAAAGAAGCTTGCCATCGAACCAAAAGTGTAAAATAAAAACATTCATAGCAAAACTCTACTACTATTACTACTAATAATAATTTGTATAGTGCTACAAGGTGTACACAGCACTGTACAGAGACATGTAAGAGACAGCCCCTTCTAAGAGCTTATAGTCTACACAAGACAGACAACACAACTGGGGACTAGGATACATTTAGGAGAATGGTAAGGAAATACACAGGAAGTGAACAGGAGACTAAGGCGATCAGGAGAGGCCCATTCCGAGGGACTCTGGTGTATATTACACATGAAGTCATTCATATATTACACTTGTGAGAGAGTCAGTTGGTCCATTAGATGATGGAGGGGTTAAAGGGGCACTAAGAGGGGACAAGGCCATAGTGGAGAGACTGAATAAATTATTTGCTTCAGTCTTTACTGAAGAAGATGTACGAAACTTACTCATGCCAGAAATTATATTGAAAGTGAAGTATCAGAGGAATTGAAACAAATTTCAATAAACTGGGAAGATGTAATACAGCTATTTGATAAACTAAAGAACAGCAAATCAGCTGGACCAAATGACATATATCCCAGGGTGCTGAAAGAACTGAAATATGAGCTTGTGGATCTACTTTTACTAATCTGTGAACTAGCCTTAGAATCAGTACCTGAGGATTGGAGAACGACCAGTGTAACGCCAATTTTTAAAAAGGGTTCCAGGGGTGATCCAGGAAACTACAGACCAGTGAGCTTGATATCTGTACCGGGCAAATGGTAGAAAACATTAAAAAGAACAAAATTACTGAACATCTAGATAGTCATGGTTTCATGGCAGAAAGCCAACATGGATTTAGCCACAGAAAGTCTCGTCTTACTAATCTGTTATATTTTTTCAAAGGTGAGCCGGTTGATATAGTGTACCTGGATTTTCAGAAAGCCTTTGACAAAGTCCTTCCTGAGAGACTCTTGTGGAAATTACTTATGCACCTAGGAAAGAACACCACAAACTATGGTTACACGATGCAAGGTTCCACATTAGGAACCACCACCCAGGAAAAGATTTAGGCGTCATTGTGGATAACATGTTAAAACCCTCGGCCCAGTGTGCAGCGGCAGCCAAGAGAGCAAATAGAATGCTAGGTATCATAGGGAAAGGAATGGAAAATAAAATAAAATATATTATAATGCCTCTACATCCTTCCATGGTGAGACCGCACCTTGAATATTGTATGCAATTCTGGTCGCCGTATCTTAAAAAGGATATAGCGTTATTAGAAAAGGTTCAGAGAAGAGCCACCAAAATGGTAAAGGGGATGGAAGGATACTCCTATGAAGAAAGGCTAAAAAAGGTTAGGGCTCTTTAACCTGGAAAAGAGATGGCTGAGGGGAGATATGATAGAAGTCTATAAATTAATGAACGGAGTGGAACGGGTAAACGTAGATCGATTGTTTACGTTATCAGAATATAGAAAGACTAGGGGACATGCAATGAAGCTACAGAGTAACCTATTTAAGACTAATAAAAGAAAATATTTTTTCACTTAACGTGTAATCAAACTCTGGAATTTGTTACCGGAGGATGTAGTAAAGGCTGTTAGTGTAGCTGGGTTTAAAAAAGGTTTGGACAAGTTCCTGGAGGAAAGGTCCATAAACCATTATTAAGAAGGGACCCAGGATATCAATGCTTGACCCAGTACAAGCATTGTGGAACCTGTATCCTTTGGGGAAACTGCTAGGTACATATGACCTAGATTCGCCACTGTTGGAAACAGAATACTGGGCTTGATGGACCTTGGCCTGACCCAGTATGACATATCTTATGTTCTTATGTAAATTAAAAAGTTATGGCTCCATTGATGTGGACTTGAGTGATCCCTTTGTATATACTACTGGTATTTCCTTTTCTTTATTGACACTGTGCATAAGGTTCTTTTCTTTCCTTTGTTTACTTTTGTAATAATCAAAATTGCATTAAGAAAAAAGTCATGGGGTAGGAGGCAGTGTACTATTGTGGATTAGGAACTGGTTAAAAGATATAAAGCAGAAAGTAGGGCTAAATGGCCAATTTTCTCAATGGAGAAAGGTAAATAGTGGAGTACCCTAGAGATCTGTGCTAGGCCTACTACTTTTAACAGATTTATAAATGACCTGGAAATAGGAATAACGAGTGAGGTGATCAAATTTGCAGATGACACAAAATTACTCAAGGTTATTAAAACACAAGAGGATTGTGAAAAATTGCAAGAGGACTGTGAAAAATTGGGAGATTGGGTATCCAAATGGCAGATGAAATTTATCTGACTACAGACCAGTGAGCTTGATATGTGTACAAAGTGCAAAGTTATGCTCTTAGAGAAGAACAACCCAAAACTACAGTTACAAGATGCAAGCTTCCACATTAGGAATCACCGCTTAGGAAAAGGATTTAGGCGTCATCTGGATACTACATTGAAAACCTCCGCCCAGCATGCAGCCATGGCCAAGAAAGCAAATAGAGTGCTAGGAATCATAAGGAATATAAAATAAAACCAAGGATATTATATGCCTCTGTACTGCTCCATGGTGCAACTGCAACTTGAATATTGTGTACAACTCTGGTCACCATATCTTAAAAAGGATATAGCAGAAATGGAAAAGGTACAGAGAAGAGTGACCAAAATGGTAAAGGGAATGGAAGGATACCCCTATGAGGAAAGGCTTAAAAACGTAAGTACTACTACTACTGATATTCTGTATAGTGCTACAAGGCGTTCACAGCATTGTACAGATAGATGTTAAAGACCGTCCCTGCTCATCCGAACTTTTATTTTAGTCAAGATAGACAGCACAACAGCTGGGGACAAGGATATGTCTAGGGGAATGGTAAGGAAACACATAGTTGGAGAGCAGGAGACTAGCGGATCAGGATCCAAAAATGGCCTCGAAGAGGTGAGTTTTCAGCTTGAATTTGAAAAGGGCCAGAGATGAAGCCTGATGTACAGACTCAGGTAGTTTGTTCCAGGCATAAGGAGCAACAAGGTGGAAGGATCGGTCTGGAGTTGGCAGTAGAAGAGAAGGGCACAGATAGAAGCAATCTGCTAGAAGAGTGGAGTTCCCAAGGAGGGGTGTAAGGAGAGAGAAAAGAGGAAACGTAGTGAGGAGTAGCAGAATGAGTGCACTTATAGGTCAGTAGGAGAGGTTTGTACTGGATATGGAAATGGATAGGTAGTCAATGAGGCGACCCGAGAAGAGGGGTTATATGAGCATATCGAGGCTGGCAGAAGATTAACCGCGCAGCTGAGTTTTGAACAGATTGAAGGGGAGAGAGAGGATTCAGAAGTAGACCAGAAAGGAGGAGGTTGCAATAGTCTAAACAGGAGGTGATAAGTGTCTTAGCAATAAGGAAGGGTGGATTTTGCTTATGTTATAGAGAAAGAAATGACAGGTTTTAGTTATCAGTTGGATGTGTGTGGAGAAGAGGGAGGAGTCAAAGACAATCCCAAGGTTGCGAACTGAGGAAACATGGAGGAATAGAGTGCTATCCACAGAGAAAGAGAAAGGGGGGAAGTGCGCTTATCGGGAAAGATAAGAAGCTCGGCTTTGGCCATGTTCAATTTCAAATGGCAGTGAGACATCCAGGCAGCAATGTCAGATAGGCAGGCAGAGATCTGGACCTGGATTGCCAGAGAGATTTCAAGTGTAGAGAAGTAGATCTGAAAGTCATCAGCATAAAGATGGTACTGAAAACCATGGAAGGAAATGAATGCACCAAGGGACTGGGTATAGAGATAGAAAAGGAGTAGACCCAAGACAGACCTTTAGGATACACCAACTAAGAGTGGGATAGCAATAGAGGACGATCCACTAGAACAAACATTAAAAGTGCAGTGGGAAAGATAAAAAGAGAACCATGATAGCACAGAGCCCTTAAAACCAAGCGAGGACAAGGTATCAAGAAGTAGGTGGTGGTCAACAGTGTCAAAAGCAGCAGAAAGGTCAAGAAGGATGAGGACTGAGTAAAGCCCTTGGATTTTGCCAGGAACAGGTACCTGGAGACTTTGACAAGAACTATTTCAGTAGAATGTAAAGGACAAAGACGAAATCGCAATGGATCCAGAAGGGCTTGAGAGGAAAGAAAGTCAAGGCAACAGCAGTTTACCACAAGTTCAAGTAGTTTAGAAATGAAGGGGAGGAGAGAGATGAGTCAATAATTAGAATGGCAGGTAGGGTCTAGTAAGGGTTTCTTGAGAAGAGGTATAACCATAGCATGCTTGAAGGCTGCAGGAACAGTTGCAGTGGAAAGCATTAGGTTGAGGATATGACAGAGAGAAGGGATGCCAGTGGAGGAGATGGAGCTTAGGAGACTGGTGGGAATACGTAGGATCAGAGGCGTATATAGTGAGTTTGGAAGAGAAAAGATGTGTGATTTCCCCCTCAAAGATTTTAAAAAAGAAAGAAAGAGTGGCCGAGGTTGAAGGGAGGGGTTGGGAGTAAAGGGAGGATGGAGCTGACCTCGAGGGGAATTTGAGTGTAATCTTGTGGCCTTTTCATCGAAATAGTCAGCCAAAGCTTGGGCAGAAAGGGAAGGAGGAGTCGGAGGCGGAGGCACCTTGAGGAGAGTTGAGAGTTGTAAAAAGATGGCGAGGGTCAGAGGCAAGAGAGTTAGTCAAGTGGACATAATAGTCCTGCTTGGCAAGTACTATGGCTGACTGGAAAGAGGCAAGCATGAATTTGAAGTATAGAAAGTCTGCAAGGGTGTGGGATTTGAGCCAAATGTGCTCGGTTGTGCAGGAATAGGAATGTAGGTAGTGGCTGGTCGAAGACAGCCAGGGCTGAGATACAGAATGCTTCACAGGATGCGGCATGGGATGAGCAAGAGCATCCAGGGCAGAGTACAGTGTTATAGGAAGTGACTGCCTCATCAACAGACTCAGATGACATAGTCGAGGTATGGGTTGATGGGATAGTATTAGTGAGCGCCAATGGATCAATAGCATGAAGATTTCTAAAGAGGTTAGAGAAGACTGGACAAGACTGAGCTGGGGGTGATGAAAAGTGAAGCTTAGCAGGTGATGGTAGATAATGGAAGAACCAAGTACAGAAGTTTGAGGGCAAGCAATTAGAGAAGTCAAGATTGAGGCAGTGGCCATGCAGGTGAGTGGGGGCAGCAGAGCACAGCTGAAGGTTGAATGAGGAGGTAAGAGAGGAACTTTAGAGCATTAGGGCTCTTCAACTTGGAAAAAAGACAGCTGAGGGAAGATATGATAAGAGGTCTATAAAATAATGAATGGAGTGGAACAGGTAAACATAGATCGGTTGTTTACTCCTTCACACAGTAGAAAGACTAGGCGATATTCAATGAAGCTATAATGTGGAAAATTTAAGACTAATCAAAGAAAATATTTTTTCAATCAACATGTAATCAAACTCTGGAATTTGTTACCGGAAGATGTGGTAAAAGCTGTTAGTGTAGCTGAGTTCAAAACAGGTTTGGATGAGTTCCTGTTGGAAAAGTCCATCAACTATTACTAAAGTGGACTGGGGAAATTCATGGCTTACCCTGGGGACAAGTAGCATAGAATGTGTCTACCTTTGGGAACATGACAGGTACTTGAGTCCTGGAATGGTCATTGTTAAAAACAGGATACTGGGCTTGATGGACCCTTGGTCTGAGCCAGTATGGTATATCTTAAGATTCAGGGCCAGCCCTTCCACTAGGTGAGCTGGGCAATCGCTGAGGGTAGGAGTAGCAACTAGAGAAGAAGGCAGTCAACTTCGCTTCTTGCACCCTTCCAAACCTTAGAGGAGCAGCTCCCTTCTTTCTGCTATTTCTAAATGTTATCTCCAAAAAGGTAAACGAAGCCACCACGGAGCTTCATGTTCAAGCGCACTCAAAGCTCCTGACGGTTCCACCACCAGAGCAAGACGTAGGTAGCAGGACTGACAGGGGCTTCCAGCATCCTTGAATGCAAGGCACTGCAGCGGCCTCTAGCTTTTCAGTACCGGCATTCAGAAATAGCAGAAAGAAGGGAGCTGCTTCTGGGGTGCTGGGGTGCCAGAGGCGCCAATAGCTGAAGGCTCACTGGGGGGGTAGGCGGGGGGAAGGTTTGCCTAAGGCGGTTGATATCCAGGATCACTTTTACCTATTGACAAAAGGGGCAGCTGTCCCAGGCCCCCTGTAGCACAGGAGCTCAGGTGCCCTGCTTCCCAGGAATGGCCCTATAATTAGGCAATTGCTCCCCAAATGTCTCTGTGGTGGTTGCCTCACTTTTCTTCTGGGTGGCACTGTGGCAGGAAGCTAAGCGTCTTACTCCTGAGGCAGGCGTGAGCGTGGGGAAGCAGAGTGACAGGCAGCGCAGCACCCTCCACGCTCTCTAACTGCTCAAAGTTTGTCAGTCTAAACCCCTCTGAAACAGGAAGTCTGCATCGGAAGGGGCAGGAGTGACTGATTTTAGGCATGTGCAGGGACTGAAAGACCCGTGCTGCATGAGGCATGGCAGCAAGAGGAAAGGCTGCGAGGAGAGATGCTTCACAGCGGCTGGACTCTGGAGAAGGGAAAGATACAGTACTGCCCTAGAGGGTAAGAGAGGAGAAATGCTGCGGGGGGAGGGGGGGGAGGGAGGAGAGATGCAGCCTGGGGTGCCCATCCTCAAAGGTTTGCCCAGGGCCTCATAAGGAGTTGAAGGGGCCCTGCTGATACCCTTGGGTCAGCCCTGTAGGATGGATCCTGCAGTTATCACTGCAAGACACTCCTGGGCCTATTATCGTGCAAACATGAGTAAAGCTCGCAAATTCTACGCTAGACAGACAGACAGACAGACAGACATAGACACTGAATAGAGGCTTACCATACAGTCATAATTACGAGTCTGGCAGAAAGCCACACCTTCCAGAGTGTGAGACAGTCAGTTGATAAGAAGGTGCACACCTATGACACAATTAGATGTAAAACCAGTAGGCACTATTTTGGTAGCATTTTAGGGGTGGAGGAGTGGCTTAGTGGCTTGGGTAGCAGCCTAGCCCTAGATAGACCAGGGTTCAAATCCAACTGACACCCCTTATGGCCTTCAGCAAGGCACTTAACCCTCCACTGCCTCAGGTACACACCTAGACTGTGAGCCCTCTGGGGACAGGAAATACCTACAGTACCTGAATACCTACAGTACCTGAATGTATCTCACCTTGATCTTCTCCTGGAACAGCCTGAGCTAAATACTACTAATAAACAAGTCTAAATAGAAGCTCACAATCTGTAGTTTCAAAGATAGTAGGCAAGTGCTAGAGGGGGAGGCGCTGGCAGGGTCCATGCCGACTCTTTTCTGTTCTCCAGGTTCTGCGACCTTGCACCCACGGCAACATCACTAATGCTGATACACCTTTTTTAACCCCTCTGGAACAGCCATTATTTCTTGCCTACTTTGCAAAACATGTGTAAAATGATTTTGCAAACAATAATCTCTGCAAAACTGTGTTTTAAAAAAGACACTGCCAACATGTATGTAGATCAGGGCCCTACCATCACATACCACTACTAGAGCTGCTCATCATTTGCTACAAGGCTTATGCAGTGCTCTACATATAGATGTAAGACACAGTCCCTGCTCATCAGAGCTTACAGTCTAATCAAGACGATGAACATCACAAAACTGGCGACTAGAGTATGGTACGATACACATAAGTAGCGAACAAGAGAGGGAGGAGCATCAGGATCCAAAAGCAGCCTCGAAAAGCTGGATTTTTAGCCTGGATATGAATAGGGCAGAGAAGAAGCCCGACGCACTGACTCAAGTAGTTTGTTCCAGGCATAAGGTGCAGCAAGGTGGAATGAAAGAAGTCTGGAGTTGGCAGTGGAAGAGAAGGGCACAGATAGAAGGGATCTGCCAGAAGAGCGGAGTTCCCGATGAGCGGTGTAGGGAGAGAGAAGAGGAAAAGTACTGGATAAATATTGTAGCAAGTTCTGTTCAAGTGGAAACCCTACACTCCCTGTTTTCTCTGTGGACTACTTTTCCCCTGCTATCACCCTGGAAGAGGACCCCCGACCCCACAGTTACCCTTTCTCTTCTGCTCTTAATTGCAGACGGCACCATTCAATAGTAGCCTGTATGCAGATAGATGTTTTATACACAGACATTTAAAGTGAACCACAGAAACTGAAGTTGCACATTACGTGTCATCAATAAAGAGAGAGATGCACACAGAGCAAAGAGACAAGAAAAAAACTGAATGATAAATAAAACAGAAAATAGTGCACTGTCTAAGCAAGCAAAGATTTTAGTTTTAACTGGGGAGGACATCAGGCGACAGCAAAATCTCCTCCCCCCTACAGGTCAATGTTTCAGATGTGGCCAAAGAAAGCAGCTGGATGGGTGAAAGGACGTGTTAAGATTCTCAGATAGTCCTTATAGCCTGACTTTATTACCTATTGATTTATTTTACATTTTAAAGGCAATACTCCTCTGGGAAATGTTCTCAGTCCTTCAGAAATAAGTTCAGTCAAATCCCTGCTGCAGATAATTTCACGGTGTTATACAGAGTGCACAGACTACAAATTGCCTGCCCCTCGCTGGTCTCCCTCTGAATCATCTCTCCTTCAATCTGTTCAACACTCAGCTGCACACCTTATCTTCCACCAGTGTTGCTGTGCTCATGTAACTCCTCTTCTCAAGTCACTTCACTGGCTCCCTATCAGTTTCTGCATCCAGTTCAAACTCCTCCTACTGACCTACAAGTGCATTCACTCCGCAGCTCCTCACTCCCTCTCCTCTCTTCTCTCACTGTACACCCCTCCTCGGGAACTCCGCTCCTCTGGCAGATCCCTTCTATCAGTGCCCTTCTCTGCCACTGCCAACTCCGATCCTTCCACCTTGCTGCTCCAGATGCCTGCAACAAAGTACTCGAGTCTGTGTGTCGGATTCCTTCTCTAGCTCTATTGAAATCCAGGCTAAAACCCCATTTCCTGGATGCCGCTTCTGGATTCTGATGCTCCTCCCCTTAAGTGTATCTTGTCATAATCTAGTCGCCAGTTTTGTGATTTTTTTCTTCCGTGCTGATTAGATTGTAAGTTCTGATGAGCGGGGGCTCGGTCTTACATCTGTATGTACAGTGCTGTGTACGCCCTGTAGCGCTATATAAATGATTCACAGTAGTTAGTAGCAGCAGCAGCGTGACCTACATGTTGCTGGCAGTAAACGCAGGACAGGCTGTGTTAACGTACGGCACAGCATCGTTAGGTGCACTTCCACTGATTGCCACAGTGCTGCTATTACTTCTCACAGTCGCAAACGCTTCTCTTCCTCGCCACCTCTATTACAGCACTGTGGCAATTAGTGCAAGTCTACCCAACAATACCTCTGTGAGTGTTAGCTGTGCCGTACATTAACACAGCCTGTCCTGCCGTGTGATTTACTGTGAAAACTGCCCCCCCCCCCTCAGATGCTACAGGGGTATGTGTTCTAGGGATATTCACTCTTGTATCATTTTGTAATAGCATGCACTATTTCATTTACGGATCCTTTTTACAACAGTGCGCTAAGCAGTGCATTTTAATGCAGAGGCCCACGGTAACGGCTGCCACACGTTAAAAGCAGTCAGCACAGTCACAATGAGCATGAATTGCTTAATGTGCAATGAGGACTGCGTGGGTCAGGGGTGGAGAGTGGGCTTGCACAGCACATTGCAGTTAGCATTCTGCAGTTACTGAAGGTATGCTTAATGCCATCTCAAGGGCAGCATTAAATGCAGCCACACTGACTACAAAAGGAACTGCTGAGGAACCGGAAGGGACTTTGGTAGGTTTCTCTCATTTACGTCAACAGGTACCAAAGCTCCTGGCTGAAAAAATCATATTGCTAAAGCTGTTGCCCCCGTTACAACTTCTGCCTCTGCCCAGACAGACAGCCGAATGTCAGTCGAGGGACCAGTTCCATGTGCAAGAAGCCTGCAAGCTGAAGCCCCCATGAAACAAGGGGAGAAACTCAGAGAAGAGTGGCGAGGATGAGAAGCATTTGAGACAATGAGAAGTACATTGATGAGATGCTTCTTGAAACACCCAAACTCTCCAACAGAGGCAAAGATGGAATGATAGAGAATGAAGAGTCACCAGAGCCTGCAGAATCACCAGTCCAACTCCTCCAGCCCTCGAATTGAAGAGTACAGGTGAAGGGGATCTTGAATGATTTTCAGAAGATTGTATTTGTGAGGAACTAACTAAACTGAAAGTAGACAAAGTGATGGGGCCTGATGGGATACATCCAAGAATATTGAAGGAACTTGGGGATGTTCTAACTGCTTCACTGACTGACCTTTCATTGCTTCTTTAGAGTCGGGAGTGGTCCCAGAGGGCTGGAGAAAGGCACATGTGGTCCCTTTACACATAAGCGGAAGTAAGGATGAGGTTGAGAACTAAAGGACGTTAGTCTGACCTCTGTGGTGAGTAAATTAAGGAAATGCTGCTAAAACAGAGGACAGAGAGGTTTCTGGAGTCCAGTGGATTGCAGGATCCAAGGCAGCATGCGTTTACCAGAGGCAGGCCTTGTCAGACAAATCTGATTGATTTCTTTGACTGGGCGACCAGGGAGTTAGACCAAGGGACAGCCCTCCTCCTCCTACTACTACTATTGAACATTTGCATAACACTACAAAACGTAGGCAGTGCTGCACAGGCATATGTAAAAGACGGTCCCTGCTCATCAGAGCTTACAGACAAGTCAAGACAGACAACACAGTAGCTGTAGACATGGGATACCTCTAGGGGGAATGGGGTAAGGAAACACAAAGGAGATCAGGTGAGTCAAGATCCGAAAGCGGCAGCGAAGAGGTGAGTTTTCAGCCTGGATTTGAAAAGGGTCAGAGAAGACACCTGATGTACAGACTCAGGTAGTTTGTTCCAGGCATAAGGAGCAGCAAGGTGAAAGGACAAAGCCTGGAGTTAGCAATAGAAGAGAAGGGCACAGATAGAAGCGATTTGCCAGAAGAGCGGAGTTCCCGAGGAGAGGTGTAGGGAGAGATAAGAGAGGAAAGGTAGTGAGGAGCTGCAGAGTGAATGCATCTATAGGTCAGCAGGAGAAGTTTGAACTGGATGCGGAAATGGATAGGAAGCCAATGAAGTGACTTGAGAAGAGGGGTCACATGAGCATGACAAGGCTGGCGGAAGATTAGCCACACAGCAGAGTACTGAACAGATTGAAGGGGAGAGAGATGATTCAGAGAGAGACCAGTAAGGAGTAGGTTACAATAGTCTAGATGGCAGGTGACTAAGGAGTGGATAAGTGTCTTAGTAGTGTGTTCAGAAAGGAATGGGCAAATGTTTTTGATGTTGTAGAGAAAGAAACAGTAGGTCTTAGCTATCAGTTGGATGTGTGTGGAGAAGGAGAGAGAGGAGTCAAAGACAACCCCAAAGTTGTGAGCTGAGGAGACAGGGAGGAGTACAGAGTTATCCACAGAGACTGATAAAGGAGGAAGGGGAGAGGAGGGTTTAGGGGGGAAAGAGCTCTAGGTGTGGTGTGCTTATATTTTAGTAAAGTCTTTGACACCATTCAGCACAGGTAACTTAGAAATAAATTGAGCACCATAGGGACGGACCCTAAAGTGACTGACTGGGTTAGAAATTGGTTGAGTGGGAGATGACGAAAGGTACAGGTAAATGGAGCTCGCTCTAAGGAGAAGGATGTTACCAGTGGTGTGCCACCTTGGTCCGATTCTTTTTAACATCTTTGTTAGTGATATTGTGGAAGTGTTCTTGGGTAAGGTTTGCCTCTTTGTGGATGATACCAAAATCTGCAATAGAGTAGACACCAAGGAAGGAGTAGATAACATGAGGAGGGATCTAGCTAAGCTTGAGATTTAATGCTTAAAAATGCAGGGACATGCATTTGGGCTGCAAAACTCCAAGGGAGCAGTACAGTATAGGAGGTGAAGTACTGCTGTCCACGAAAGAATGGGACCTGGGCGTGATTGTTTCTGATGATCTTAAAGTTGCTGAACAGGTAGAAAAGGTGATAGCAAATGCCAGAAGGATGCTTGGATGCATAGGGAGAGGAATGGCCAGCAGAAGAAAGGAGGTGATAGTGTCTCTGTATAACTCTCTGGTGTGACCTCATTTGGAGTCTAGTGTGCATTTCTGGAGACCGCACCTTCAAAAGGATATAAACAGGATGGAGTTGGTGCAGAGGGTGGCTACTAAAATGGTCAGTGGTCTTTGCTACAAACCATATGGGGACAGAGTTAAAGATCTTAATATGTATACATTAGAGGAAAGGCAGGATAGAAGAGATATGGTAGAGATGTTTAAATACCTCCATGGCATAAATGCACAAGAGGAAAGAATCTTTCAATTGAAAGCAAGCTTTGCAACGAGAGAGTATAGGATGAGGTGAAAGGGGATAGACTCAGGAGTAGTATGTGAAAATATTTCTTTACAGAAAGAGCAGTAGATGCATGGAATAGTCTCCTAATGGAGGTGGTAGAGACGAGGACAGTATCTGAATTCAAGAAAGCATGAGACAAACACAGAAGATCTCGAAAGGAAAAACAGGGACTATAGTAGTTAATATGGATGGGCAGACTAGATAGATCATGTGATCTTTCTCTGCCGTCATGTTTCTATGTTTCCTAATTGCAGCAAACTCAGAGTCCTAGATTTCAAAAGTGACGCCTTCAGTAAACTGAGAAAGTAAGTGAAGGAGGAGATGGCAGGGTGGCAGGAGATAAGGGAAGTGGAAAGGCAGTGGGCTAAGTTGAAAGAGGCCATAGCAAGGGCAACCGATCTCTGTGTAAGGAAAGTACATAAAAACAAGGGGACAAGGAAACCGAGATGGCTCTCCAAAGAAGTGGCTGCAAAAATAAAGGCAGATCGCAATGAAAAAGGAAGACAGAAAAGAACTCCTCATAAAGCTGAAAAAGGCAAAGAGAGAAATCAGAATGGCAAAAGCTCATGCAGAAGAAAAAATGGCTAAAGATGTGAAGCGAGGTGGCAAGAATTTCTGTTAGGGAGAGGAAGAAGGCCAGAGGCGGAATTGTAAGACTCAAAGGTGCTGAGGACCAATTTGTGGAAAATGGCAAGGAAAAAGCAGGGAAGGTCAGCGCATGCGTAGTGAACCTTCTGGAATCGAATGGATTGCAGGATCTGAGGCAAAATGTCTTTTTACTCAAGACAAAATTGTGCCAAATAAATCTGAATGATTTCTTTGACTGGGTGGCCAAAGAACTGGATGAAGGGCATGAGATGGAAGATTTAGCAAAGTCTTTGATACTATTCCTCATAGGAGACTTATGAATAAACGGAGTAGACTGGGGATGGGCGCCGGGATAAGGAAATGGATCAGAAATCGGTTGCTTAACTTAAGACAGAGGGTGATGGAGAATGGAATTCATTCTGGAGAAAGGAAAGCAGTGGTGGAGTAGCTCAGGAGCTCATCCTGGGACCGCTACTATTCAATGTCTTTGTGAGTGATATTACCGAAGGACTGAAAGAAAACGCTTGCCTTTTTGCAGATTGCAAAAGATGTGCAACAGAGTGGACACCTCAGAAGGAGTAGACAACATGAGAAAAGATCTACTAAAATTACAAGAATGGTCTAATAGGTGGCAGTTAAGATTTAATGCAAAGAAGTACAGAGTGATGCACTTGGGATGCAGAAACCCATGATAGGGGATGAGAGGCTGGTGTGTACGGGCCAAGAGAGGGACCTCAGGGTTACAGTATCTGAGGATCTCAAGGTGCTGAAGCAGTGTGACAAAGCAGTACCCAAAGCCAGAAGGATGCTGGGCTGCATAGAGAGGAATAACCAGCTGGAAGGAGGTATTAGGGCCCCTGTACAGATCGTTGGTGAGGCCTCACTTGAAGTACTGTCTTCAGTTTTAGAGACCGGACCTTACAAAGGATATAAAAAGATTAGATATGGTTCACAGGAAGGTGGCCAAAATGAAATGGGACATTCACCAGGAGACTTATGAGAAGAGCGTTGAAGATCTTAATACGTATATACCCTAGAAGAGAGGAAGGACAGGAAGGATGTGATACTGACATTTAAATGCTTAAAGGTTATCAATGAATAAACAAACCTTTCAAAGGAGGGGACACTGTAGACCTAGAGGACATGAAATGAAGTTGCAAGGAGGTAAACTTCAAAGCAGAAAATACTTTTTCACGGAAAGCTTGATAGATGCCTGGAATGTCATCTCAGAGGAGGTGGTAGGGGGAAACAGATACCGAGGATCGCTGCATAGCAAGAAGATGCAATCAAAACAAAGACAAATAGTTTTTACAGTTCAAAAACAGAGGGGGCTAACCTGCACAGAGTTGCAGGTACAACCCTAAACAAAGGCACAGAGAGGGGTAACCTGCACCGAGCGGTGGGTGCAGCTCTAGCCACCTCATTGGGTAGACTAGATGGACCATGCGGGTCTTTATCCGTCATCATTTACTATGCTAATAGTCACAGTTCCTGCAGCCATTCAAAGTTCGTGGCTCCTTTGTCCTGCAGATTTTCTTCCAGTAATACAGCAAACGCATGCATATCCCTTCGCTTTGATTATTGTGCCAGGTGATTTGTAGCAGCTTTTCTGTGGCTCTTTTCTCCTGGGAGAAAATGCACAGAACTTGGAAGATGCCATGCATACGATTGATGTCCCGGCCACAACCTAAGCACACCCCTGGGATCGACTACAGATCATGCAGGTAAAATTATGCACCTTGCAGTTTTCTCCACATTCAGAAGGAGCAATTTTCAAGCAGCCCATTTCTACATGTAAAGCATGGTGTTACCCAAGGAAATGTTTTGAATCTTGTCCTGATTACTACACCGGCACATACCTTGTCAAGTAACTTACTCATTTATTAGGTTTTTTATACCACTTTATCATTCAGTCAAAGTGGTGTGCAGCGTAACTTAAATGTGGTAATGTACATTAAACAGGGGCATTGTTAACTTGGATTTTTCTGACGTTAAGTGACCTGCCCAAGGCCACAAGGAGCGCTAGTGGAAACTGAATCCTGGTCTCTTGGCTCCCAAGCCAGTGCTGTAACCATTATGCTGCTCCTCCACTCATTAGAGGAAGTTTATGGAATCTGATCAGGAAACCATGCAAAGTGTAGCTTGTGTGTGTTTGGTACTGCCAGCTGTGTGCTGGATCTTGCTGTGCTGGGACCCAGAGTAATTACATCTTTGTGATAACTTGAGGTCCTTTTATGAACCAGAAGTGCCCTGCTGCCATCTACTGGTAGAACAAAAACTCAGTGAGCGTGAATGAAACCTTCATGTCTTTGTTCAGTCTGGAGCTAGCCTACAAAGAAATTGTAAGTGCTGGTCTGGCCCTGGTGTCTGCAGTGTCCCCCCAGAAGAATAACTAGCAGATAAAACCTCATGAGGCCCAGCTAGTCGGCCCAGCTTCCTTTTCTGTTCCAATAGCACAGATTCTACTACTGTAGATCTCTGTCTTTCGCTTCACTTCATCACAACAAAGGATCCTCTGGGCTTACCTCAGGCTTTCTTGAAGTCTCTTATTGTTTTTGCTTTCACTACTACCAATGGGGGGTTGTTCCATACACCCAACTATAACTACTTATCATTTCTAATGCATTACCAAGCATATGCATCACTGTGCTGACATATGTAAGAGACAGTCTCTGCTCTACAGAGCTCACAATCTCGTCAAGACAAACACATGCCGCCAGCAAGTGATTCTAGAATATATGTCCCTCCCTTTCCTGCTTGCATCGTAAACTGTTTTGAAGCATCCTATTGGGCCTACAAGCGATATAACAACTATGGGGGGCATTTTGGAAGCTGTATTTGTGCTTTGGATGACATCCAAAGCACAGGGATGTCGCCAGAACCATTTTAGAAGCTGAGTCTCTGGATGTCCGAGTCTGAATGGGGGCATGGTGGAGGCGTAGCTGAGGCATTCCCAGAAACCTGGACGTCCCTGCCTGGTCTCAGAAACATCATGGATGTCTAGAGTTGTGTCTAAATTTAGATCTGCTCCAGGCACCAATAAGTATCGGGAAAGTATTCATTTTGGCTAAAAGTGTATTTGTACATCCCTCCACCTCCTTTAGGTTTCCATTGACAAGTTTTACCACAAGCCAGACAGAAAATGTTATTTATGTGATCATCTGTCCATGTAACTGGCTTTATGTAGGTAAAACAAACAGAAGTGTGAAAATGAGAATCACTGAGCATCGTAGCTGTATCAAGCGGAAAGCTCCCAACAAACCCTTGGTTGAATGCTGGATATCTGCCAAACACAAGATTAGTGACTTGAAATTTCTCGTCCTGTGACAAGTTCATCCGCATTGGTGAGGGGGAGATTTTAACAAAATATTACTTAGGCTAAAACAAAAATTCATTTTTCAAATGAATACAATACATCCTGCTGGTCTAAATCAAGATTTTGATCTGGTTTTTTTTATAGGCTTCGCAGTTTATTATTTTTGACCAAGTATAATTAGGTTAAGTATTCATTTTCTCCAGGTTTCCACAATAATTTTGGACTTGCAACAATATTACTGTGTTGGTGTTTTTAAGATTTGTATATGTAGTTTTTAACTACGTTTTAGTCTCTGTGTATATTGGCTTTTTTATATTTCTTCTTTTTTCTATGATACATTTTTATTCAGTTCAGTTATGGGTCTGTTGCTATTCAGTGCTATTGTTTTAAATTTATGGGACGTCTTTGTCCTTCCCCCTGGGCTTCCCTCTTTACTTTTGACATATGTTTTTGCCACACGTCTGTTATTATTTTAAATAGCATACTAGTCTTGTCTGATGCCTTATCATTTGTTTTATTTATTATATTATATTATTAATCTTTGGTCCACTTTCATTGCCCTTGCAGAGCTTGGTAATACGGCTGTGCTTGTTGTCCTTGTTTTACATTCTCTATTGTTTTTTACAGTTATATGCAAACCACACTGATTTAAAAAGCGCGGTATATAAAAGCAAAATAAATAAATACTTTTGTTTTTACTTATTTATTCACAATGGTATATTAATTTTTTCTTCTTGTTCTTTTGGATGTTTTTTTATGGCCCCTGCGATACTTTTTATAATTTCAGTCATATTTATTTATTTATTTGCAATGGTGGATTTTCATTTTATACTGTTAGTTTTTCTAAAGTTACTTTAATAGCAACTTCTCAGGAGTTTAGATTCATTCAGGGTGAGTGGCCTTTTAATTACATTCTGTAGTATTTTAGAGACGTGCTGGCTTCTCTTGTAGATGTTAAATTTTATTATAGCGCTCTGTTATGATGTTTGATTAATGCACTAAGAGCATACAGGTTATAACTTTCGGTGTCTTAATGAAATGCAGTCTGTGCTGACTTCATTGTGACATCATTCTGATTTAAACAGCTCCTGTGCGGGCTTTCCCCTTTGTTTGAATTCATTAGAGCTATTGCAGGTGAGTTGAAGACCCGCTGGGGTTATTTTTTGTTCAAGGAGACAATGTTAATGTTAAATTGTGAAGGGTAATCATACCAGAATGATTTGTGTACCTTTTGGGTAGATTTTAGATTTTCGAAGATTTGACTAAGATGCCATCTGGCTTCCTCACATGTATATCGGGTTCATACAATGATAGCTTTAGCTTAGCTTCTCTAACAGCGTCTGTACAATGTTGCTTTATATTGAATTTTTCTCTATTCACAATTTTTATTTTATCATATACACACACAGTTTGCTGATTTGGTACTTTTAAAGCTTTTGTTCAATATTTCTTATATCGTGTTTTATTAACTATATTAGTGGCACACTGATAAATTGAAATTAAACTTACCTGGTAATTGTAGCTCCTTGAGTGAATCCAGTTTAGTCCCCCACCTCTGGGTAGTGTACCTCCTCCTGCAGCTTGGAGACTGGGCATGTCAAAACTCATGACATCACTGGACATAGCTTGCTGTCACCACCCATCATCCCCAGTGCACTATTGAAAAAGCAGACTCAAAGGAGCAACAAGTAAGTAGCTAAAATTTAATTCCAACCAGAAACTACAACTAACTCAAACCTTCAACAAGAAGACCTTGGCCTTTATATATGTAGTCATTTATAATGCCAGATCTTCTTTCTTTCTTTTTTTAACCACTCTTACTTTCTACCATCTGTTTACCTTCTCTATGCCACCCTCCAACCAAACCAAGAGAAGGAAAGGAAACTATGAAAAACAGCCATACTCACCACGATCCAGAGAGCGATAGAAGCCCCTTAGCCTTCACAACAAATTCTCTTCTACATCTGTAAAGAACCCAAAAACTAAACATCCAAAGGGCGGGATGAGGACTAAACTGGATTCACTCAAGGAACTACAATTACCAGGTAAGTGTAATTTCAATTTCCTTATCGTTCCTCCAGTTTAGTCCTCCACCTCTGGGATGTATCAGAGCAGTAATCACTGGGAGGGACCCTTGCACCCAGATCGCAACACCTACGACCCAAAACAGGCATCGCTCGCTGCCAAAAGATCCAGACGATAATGTTTATTGAAAGTATGCAGAGAGGACCAAGTGGCCACTCTACAAATTTCCGCTGGCGGAATCAAACTGTTCCGCCCAGGAAGTCGCCTGTGCCCTAGTAGAGTGAGCTAGTAGCCCCACTGGCACTGGCCGATCCTGCAAAATATATGCTGACGTAATCGCCTCCTTTATCCATCTGGAGATAGAAGCTTTCGCTGCTGCCTCCCCTTTACGAGGACCTCCGAACAGTACGAAGAGACGGTCCAATTTGTGAAAAGTTTCAGAGACCTTCAAATACTGCCGCAGGACTCTCGAAATATCCAAACGACGCAAACTATGGTCCGAGACATTGGCCTCACTAGAAAGAAGCATTGGAAGGGAAACCATTTGATTTAAATGAAATGGTGACACTATCTTTGGCAAAAACAACTGTACTGGTCTCAACACCACCTTTTCTCTTGAAAAAGATAGAAATGGCTCTCTACATGACAATGCCTGCAACTCTGAGATGCATCTTGCCGAACAGATAGCCACCAAAAAACACCGCTTTTAAAGTTAAATCCTTGACCGTCGCCTGGTGCAATGGCTCAAAAGGCGCCTTAACCAATGCCCCTAACACTAAATTGAGATCCCACGATGGAATCATTATTCTGCGAGAGGGACGCAACCTAGTAACTGCTTTGAGAAAACATAACACATCCGGATGCACTCCCAAAGCCACACCCTGTACCTTGCCTCTATAGCATGCCAGTGCCGCCAACTGAACTTTCAATGAACTGGCCACCAGACCTTTATCGAAGCCATTTTGCAAAAAACTCAACACTATCGGCATGGCTACAGTAGCTGCGTGTACTTGCCTCCGAGAACACCAATCCTCAAATATACGCCAAATATGCACATAAGCCAGAGATGTGGAACTTTTTCTCACCCGAAGCAAGGTAGCAATGACTGCTGCTGAGCAACCTCTTTTCTTTAACCTAGCCCTTTCAGTGGCCATATCGTAAGCGAGAATCAATCCACTTGAGGCATTCGGAGGAGACCCTGAAGTAAAAGGTCCTCCAACGCCGGTAACCTCCAGGGATCCCCGTCGAGCAAGCGAATGAGATCGGCATACCTTGGGCGCCTTGGCCAATCCGGAGCCACTAACAACACTGTTATCCGAGTGAGCTTTGATCCGCTGAATCACTTGCCCCAGCAGTGCCCACAGCGGAAAGACATAAAGGAGGCCTGACGACAGCCAAGGCTGAATCAAGGCGTCGATCCCCTCCGACATCCTTTGTCGCCTGCTGAAAAAACGATTTGTCTTTGCTGACCAAAACGTCGCCATGAGATCCATGATTGGAGAACCCCATCTGCGAACTATCTGTGCATAGATGCCCGGATGCAGCTCCCATTCTCCGGCATCCACCTGAACTCTGCTGAGAAAATTGGCCATTACATTGTCTTTTCCTGCAATGTGGGCCGCCGAGATTGCTGGAAGTCGAGTCTCTACCCAAACGAACAGCGCCTCCGCTTCCTCTTCCATGGCCACACTTCCTGTACCTCCTTGTCGATTGATGCAGGCCACCATCGCGGAGTTGTCAGACAGGACTTGTACCGCTCGCCCCATTACCATAGTTTTGAACGTCCATAATGCTAGAGAGACCGCTCTCAGCTCCAAGCAGTTGATTGACCACGTCCTTTGTTCTGTCCAAGTGCCTTGCGCGAAAAGAGCACCGCAATGTGCTCCCCATCCCGCTAGCCTTTCATCCATGAGCAAGGGAAGCCACTGTGGCTGTTCCAGCGCCACCCCTGCCGCCAGAGACTCCAGATGAAGCCACCATCGAAGTGACTCCATGACCCGGAGAGGGCAGGGGAGCCATTTGTTCAATGAATGTAACTGATGTGACCAACGGCGAAGCAATGACCTCTGTAAGGGTCTCATATGAAATCGGGCCCACGGCACTACCTCCAAGATCGCCGCCATCGTCCCCAGCACCCGAAGATAAGTCCACGCCGAGGGTGCCTGCATCGCTCTGAACTTGCACACCAACTGCTGCAGAGCTTGTACTCACCGCTTCGGAAGACACACCAGCCCTCTCTGCATGTCAAAGTGGACCCCCAGATACTCGAGGTCCTGGGATGAAACTAAATGACTCTTGGCCACATTGACCACCCAGCCAAGACTCTGCAGGAACTTCACCACCTTGGCCGTAACCTGAACACTCTCAGATCTTGACTTTGCGCGAATCAGCCAATCAATCATCGAGATAAGGATGGACCAAAATTCCTTCCTTTTGTAGAGCCGCTGCGACCACTACCATGATCTTGGTAAAGATTCGTGGAGCTGTCGCCAGACCAAAAGGTAAAGCCTGGAACCGATAATGACCGTAAGGCAGAGTGAAGAGTAACCACTTTTGATGACTCTTGTATTGGGATGTGTAAATATGCCTCCGTAAGATCTAGCAACGTCAAGAATTCTCCTTGACGCACCGCTACAATGACTAACCGCAACTTTTCCATTCTGAAATGAGGTACTCGCAGACAATGATTTACCCCTTTGAGATCCAGAAAAGGACGGACCAATCCGCCTTTCTTTGGCACCACGAAATAGATGGAGTATCGACCTATGCCGTAATCTGCTCTTGGCACCGGTGTGACCATTCCCAACTGTAACAGCCAGTCTAATGTTTTTTGAATTTCCAAAGCTTTCTGTCTCCTTGCAAAGGACAACATCACAAAAGAATCTAGAACCGGCTTTGCAAATTCCAGTGCATATCCTTCGCGAATGATCTCCAATACCCACTGGTTGGACATGATTTGGGCAGGAAGAAACCCCCGAAGACGCCCCCCAATCAGCAGGCTTTCCACCAGAGCTTGCCCCCTTTCATTGTGGTTTTTGAAATGTCGCAGAGGAAGACGTCGCGAAACCTCTACTGGCTCCTCGAAACCCACGAAAGCCCTGGGCTCTAGAAGCAAAGCTTCTCCTTTGAAATCCACCTAGCCGAGACGTACGAAATCTCCTGAAATCCCTAAACTGCCCCCGAAAAGACGGCAGGGATTTCCCTTGTTTAGGCTTATCCTCTGGAAGCCTTCCACCCTTGGATTAACCTAACTCCTTGACCAACTTATCGAGGTCTTTGCCGAACAACAATTTCCCTTTAAAAGGCAGCTTACTGAGTCATGCCTTAGATGACCCATCGGCTGCCCAGTTTTTTAACCACAGGGATCTCCGGGTGACCACTAAGGAAGCCATACTATTAGCCAGCGCTCTGATCAGATCGTAGTGCACATCTGCCATATATGCGGATCCAGATTCAAGGCGATCTAGTTGCCTAATACTCTCCTGTTCTAAGTGCGGAGACTGATACAAATGTTGCGACCATCGGAGACAAGCTCTCGCCACCCAAGCTCCACAGAGGGAAGCCTGCAAGGAGAGCGCATCAGCATCAAATGATTGTTTCAAGAAACCATCAACCTTCTTGTCCTGCGCATCCTTTAAAGCCGCGCTACCTTCCACCGGGATGGTGGTCTTCTTTGTCACTGCTGCGACTGCCGCATCAATCCGTGGAGATCGGAGCCTCTCCTTGTCCGTATCTGCCAATGGGTAGAGCCAGGGCCGGCCCGTCCATTGAGCAAGAATGTTTTTTGCACAGGGCCCCACGTTTCAGGGGGCCCCGCGCAAAGAACATTCTGCTTTTTTCAAAATTAAATTTTAAAAAAAAAACGCTGGCTGCTACCGCTGCCGCCCCGGCAGCAGCAGAATGGACTGTCCCGCGGGGCCCCCTCTGCCCGGCTGAATCCCTCCCTCCCTCCATGACAGCTGAGCCTCTCCGTGCCGGCTTTGAGAGTCGCGAAGGCAGAGTGTCTCCCTCGCGTCTCTGTTAAGCCTGCAGGGGCAGATGGGAAATTTCCCATCAGCCCCTGCGGGCTTAACAGAGATGCGAGGGAGACACTCTCCCTTCGCTCAGCCGTCATGGAGGGAGGGAGGGAGGGATTCAGCTGGGCAGAGGGGGCCCCGCGGGACAGTCCATTCTGCTGCGGCGGCAGCGGCAGCGGTAGCAGCCAGCGTTTTTTTTTAAAATTTAATTTTACTTGAGCCGATTGGGGGGGGGGGTTTAGGACTGGTAATGGGCTATGGGGGGGGGGGCTAGGACTGGAAATGGGCTGGGGGGGTTAAGACGAGGTGGGCTGATGGGGTTAGAACTGGTAATGGGCTGTGGGCGGTTGGGGGGGTTAGAACTGGTAATGGGCTATGGGGGGGTTAAGACTGGTAATGGGCTGTGGGCTGATGGGGGCTGTCTGGTAATGGGCTATGGGGGGCTAGGACAGGAAATGGGCTGATGGGGAGGGGTTAGGACTTGAGGTGGGCTGATGGGGTTAGGACTGGTAATGGGATGTGGGCTGTTGGGGGGGTTAGAACTGGTAATTGGCTATGGGGGGGTTAAGACTGGTAATGTGCTGTGGGCTGATGGGGGCTGTCTGGTAATGGGCTATTGGGGGGTTAGGACTGATAATGGGCTATTGGGGGGGCTAGGACAGGAAATGGGCTGATGGGGAGGGGTTAGGACTTGAGGTGGGCTGATGGGGTTAGGACTGGTAATAGGCTGTGGGCTGATGGGGGAGGGGGTTAGGACTGGCAATGGGTTATGGGGGGCTGACTGGAAATGGGTTGATGGGGTTAGGACTGGAAGTGGGCTGATGGGGGGTTAGGACTGGTAATGGATTATAGGGGGGGCTTAAACTGAAAATGGGGTGATAGGGGGTTAGGACTGGAGGTGGGTTGATGGGGGGCTAGGACTGGTATTGCGTTGGGGGGTTGCTAGGACTGGAAATGGGCTGATGGGTGGCTAGGACTGGAAATGGGCTGATGCAGGGACTAGAAGGGAATGGATGCTGGGTGAGGCTGGAACTAGAAGGGAGCTGATGTTGGGGGAGGATTAGAATGGGATGGGGCTGGAAGAGTAAAATGGAGAAGGGAAAAATATTTTGTGTGGGAGGGATAAAAAATCTACAATTGGCCGGGTATTGGGAGAGTAAGTGGGGATTGAGGATGGAGGGGTAAACTTTGAGTGGATGAAATAGGAATGAGGAAAGAGCAAAAGGAGAAAGATTAGTATGTTAAAGCAGATGTAGAGAGAGAATGGAAAAAAAACTAGAAGAGAGAAGAAAGGACAAATGGACAGCAGACGATGGAGAGTTAGCAGAAGACACGAAGAAACCAGAAGAAAGTGGCTGGAGCAATTGCAGCTGAAAAAAAATGCACAAAAGGTAGAAAAATATCTCTTTATTTTGAATTTATTAATTGGAATATGTCAGCTCTGGTAAATGTGCATCATTAATGTCTGCGCTTTGTTTAGTACAAGAGCAAATTAATGTATAGTTTTATTTCTACAGTGTTGTACATTCCAAGTTTGGCTTTTGGGATTCCCAGTTTAATTATTGTCTTCCTGTTTCTAAATTGTGATTACTTGTTTGGTGATGGTCTATGTTCTGCATGTGCAACTGAGCTGAGGTGTTCTGTTTATATAATTCCTATTTGACATTGCCACTTGTTCTCTTTCCCCAGTAGGTCATGTATTCTTGTTCTCTGAAATGTATTGGTTTAATATTTGCAGTGTTGCCTTTTGATTGGTAGAGTATGGTGCTTTGTGAGTCCTGGTAGTGCTGTTAGGATACAGCGGGTTTGCTATGGGTTCTAAATGGGCAGTGTTTGTAGTAGTTCCTAATGTGTCTGGCAGTTGGCACTGGATTATAGTAATGTAGAAATCTTTTAGTCTTTCTTTATCCATACACTCATTAAGAGGCACGTTTACTAAAAGTTAGTATATGGTAACATTATGCAAATATTTATGCAAATGAGGCCCCTTATGCAAATGAGGCCCCGCACCGAGTCTCCGCACATGGCCCCGCACCCCCCTTGGGCCGCCCCTGGGTAGAGCCTGTTCATGGTCCTGACTCCCCTTAGACCTGCCTCAGGCTGATCCCACTCATCTTAGATCATGCGCTCCACAACGCGATGGACGGGAAACACAACCTGAGCCTGTCTCACCGCTTGAATGACCGGATCTTCTACCTCCTTGTCTTCCGCTGGCTGCGCTGTAGCGAGCCTCAACGTCTGAAGCGATTCCGTGATAAGAGCCATCAGTTCCTCCTTCCGGAACACCCAAATGATTTTCGCCTGATCCTCTGTGGTCTCGACAACATCCGTTCAAATCCCTAGTAGCTGACTAACCTAACCAGGGACTTTGGTTAACCACTGATTCTCTCCCTTTTTTTTTTCAAACTCCAAATTAAAATTCACAGACAAATGAAAAATAAACACCCACTTGTCCAAAATAGCTGAAAAGACAAAGGAACAGCTTAAAAGAACAGATTAACTCTTTGCCATGGGCTGTAGACCCACGGGCCGACGAAACCTCAGCCACGCGGTTACACAAAATGGTGCCGCTATGCTCCGGTCTTATTTGGCGCCAAAAATCATGCATGAAGAAAGCCCTCTGCAAATGGTCGCTACTTCTCCCCCGGCCCTGGCAGCATTACAGGTAGAAGAGATGCGGCCCCCGTTTACCGCAGCGCTCAACTTACCTCGGAGCGCGAATTAGATCTCTTGCAGGCAGCCGCGTGTCTCTGTCCTGAGCTGCTGCCGCAGCTCTATGTGCCTTGTCGTTACTGACAGCGCGCTGTAACTCAAGCAACGCCTGCGGCCAACCGACACCTTGTATGCCGATGGGACACCCAAGGCTCTCCCCTGTACATTCCGGGGGGGGGGGGGGGGGGAGAAAGATCCCAGTTGAGAACTGTCTCCGTAGAGAAATGGAAAAGGAGAGACAAAGAGCCTTTCTTAAAGGGACAGGACCCCCAAAATAAATATAAAAGGATGTTTAAAGTAACCCGTTTAACTTAACAGAAATTGAAAAGCAACTACAGGGTAATTTAACAGAAATCTCCAAATAAATTTAAAGGAACCTAAAAGTAATTTAAAAGCAATTTAAAAGTAGGAATTTAAAAGTAATTTAAAGGCAATGGGATTCAAACAGTGCTCCCTATACAGATAAAATCCTTGAAATATAACTAACTAACTGCTTCTTAATTGTTCCTCAAGTGAGCCCAGCACCTAGGCTCACTATGTCCTCCTGCTGCATGGAGACTGGACACACTGGGGGCTGATGGGAGAGACCAGCAGGCTATGTCCAGTGATGTCACGAGTTTTGACATGCCCAGTCTCCAAGCTGCAGGAGGAGGTACACTACCCAGAGGTGGAGGACTAAACTGGAGGAACGATAAGGAATTGCAATATGGTCTTTAAGAAAATATTTTACGATGCATCATTTATCAATCTTTTTTTATACTCTTTTTATTTAAACTTTGGTCTCTGAATACCTGCAGCAGTTTTCTCATTGTTTTGCCAGCACCCCTAGCGCTTGACAATTCAATGCATGATGTCTTCTATCATTATTACATTGAATATAATCCTCATAAAGACCCCCATTTACTAATCTAATTTTATAGATAGCATAGACATCCTCCTTAGATTCTGATTATGTTCATGCTGTTACCTTACACACAATTTCATGTAGTTTGTTGCTACCATGTAGCCATCTCCAGCTACACTGGGTTGGTTCCCTCCTCCTTTCCAATATTGAGTGTTTTATTTGACAAGCCTAATTATTTTACATGTTTCTCCTGATCTATTTATGTTAGTTATCAGATCTTACAAGTTCCATATCACCTATGTTTCTTATTTTTTAGTTTCAGCATTTTGTTAGCACCCCTTGTGGGTATAGATTAGTTGATCCTCAGCTATTGGTAAGTTCACAATATCTTAATATGTTCCACATAACTAATTTCTCTATGATTGATTTTATTTGGTACATTGGCAGTTTTTCTTATGTGTTGGTTTTAATTATGTACTCATGGTTTCTTTTTAATTATTTCTTCATATATTCTCTGGCGCCCCCACTTGTCTAGGTGGTTGCCTATAGGCAGGGGCGTACCTCCTAATGTCCCTTTTTAGTATGGGTTCCCAGAGCCGAGGCTTCTGGGGCTTGTAGTTGTGTGAAATGATGAGTAGGCTGAGGGTTTGAAGGCAAAAACACAGGAAAATTTATTTTTCTCTTCCTTTGCACCAAAAACACATAACAAAAATTAGGATACTTCTCCCACAAAAGAAAAAGAATTTCCAGATCAAGAATTTCACAGTGACAACAGTTGCAACTGCTTCTTCAGCTATTACATAATGCAGTTTGATAGTTCCTTTACTTCTGGCTTAAACAACTGCTTTTCCAAACTGTGCAATATTCAAATTAAAGCTTCTTTTACTTCTGGCTGCTGCACACTCAGATAGTTCTTTCTTAAACATTCAAATCAAGCCTTTGAATATTTTCTAGCTGCTTTAAAACACCAGCAACTTCATTTCAAACATTATCAGCACTCTAGGCACAAGACATACTGATATAATAGCTTCTGGGTCTTTCCACATTTATACCCTATAGCTTCTTCATTTTGTCTTTATACAAAAAGAACAATCCATTTGAGATTCTGTAGAGGCATTATCAGAATCATAATTATCTATCTGCATGCCCTTATGATCAGGATCTGTTGTTTCCTGACTGGAATCAACTTGTGGGAACGTAGGCTTAATTTCTTCTAACAATTTTAAAACCTTTTCCCAGTGAGACCTCTCTCTAGGTTCAGGGGTTTTTGATGGGCTATGGAGATCCTTATCTTTCAATAAACTGTTCAAGGCTTCTAATGGGCTCACCTTCTTTCTAGCAACAGTTCTTTTCACAGGCCTTTCCAGAAGTGAAACTCTCCCCACAGGCTCCTGCTGGGCTGTTCCCGTACCTTGCTTATAGTCTGCAACTTGCTCAGGCCAAACGCTCCTGTATCCAGGGCCAGCTGTAATTCCTCTACAACAAGGGCTTCCTTCAGGGCTGTAGTTTCCTGTGTTTTGGCTGCAATGGGAATCCCTTCTGAAGCTGTCTTTGGAGCACCTCTCTCTCTCAGCTTCCCTGAAAGATTCCTTTCCTTTTGGTTCCCTCGTGATCTCCTCGTCCTCTGTTTCCCTGGTGGTCTCCCTTCTTCCTGTTCCTTGAGGCTTAAATGAGAGGGGCTGCCCTACAGCCTCGAACTCCTCCCCCAGGTGCTTCTCATTACCTCTCTTGGTTGCCTTGGAGCTTGGGCGTGGTCTAAGCTCAGCAGCCTCGTGTGTGTTTTTTTCACTTTGGCTGTACTTTGAAAGTCATGCTCTCTGGGCTATCCCTTTGCTTGAAGGTAAATGTTTGTCTTTTATCTATTTCCATGGGCTCTAATACAGTTTCGCCACCACACATCCCCCCCCTTAAGATATTACGGGCTGGCGTATTAACCCCCGCACAGCCCGTAATTCTTGCTAGGGTGTTATGAGCTACCTGACAGCTATCCAGATTACCCTCTTTTGCAGCCAAACGAGACAATGCTATCCGCTCATGCCAGGGTCGCAGAACATTAATATGGTAAATCTGCTGTCGCCCTCTTCTATTCTTTACAGAGTACGATACCGGATCCACCTGCCTTATTACCCTATAAGGCCCCTTCCACTTACTTTCGAATTTGGGACCAGGTCCAGCCACCATGACAATGACCTTTTCGCCTACCTCTAGCTGGCGAGGCTGTGCACGGCGGTCATAGTAAGTTTTCTGGCGGGTCTGGCTAGCTGTTACATTCTTTTCTGCCACTTTGGACGTACAGCATAAGCGTCCTTTTAAATCCCTTAAGAATTGGGGTATCCCTATTTCTTCTATGGCTGGTTCCACCCACTGTTCGCGCAATATGTCTAGTATACCCCGTGGACACTGTTCCCTCTAAGCTGTGCGCGTGTGCGCGCGTACACACCTCGTCTTGCGAGCGCACATACTTTATAACAGAGCGCACAAAAATTACAGTTCTGATTCTGATAGAAAACAACACAGACGTCTTAAAATTTAAAAGTTGTTGTGTATTTACGGTTTTCACAAGTACTACAATATTTTCTAGTGCAATCAATGTGGTGTACATACTGTATTCTGACGTGTAGTCAAATTTTAAAGTATATAACTCCGAATGTCGTTATGTGGCGCACAAAAATGTAACCTTCCTTCAAAAGCTGCACAGCTGATATTTTATGTGCACACAGCCTACAGAAAATTAGAGGGAACATTGCCCGTGGAGCCCGTCCATACATTAACTCGTATGGGGAAATGCCCATGGACATCTGCTTCCGCTCCCTACATGCATATAATACGAAGGAGAGCATCGTATCCCAGTCTGTCATGTCACCCTCAAGGCTTCTCTTTAACATTTTCTTTAGGGTTTGGTTCTGTCTTTCAACGAGGCCATTTGATTGGGGATGATATGCGGCTGTTCTGACATGACAGATGCCAAAGGCGTCCCAAACTTGGGCAAGGTAGCGGGACATAAAATTACTACCCTTATCAGTTAGGACTTCTCGGGGAAACCCCACCTCACAAAATAACTTCACTATTTCTGAAGCTATCGTTCTGGCTTATATATTACGAAGGGGAATTGCCCAGGGGAATCGGGTGGCCTGGTCCATTATGACTAGGATATACTGGAACCCTCAGGGTGTTCTTGTTAGTGGCCTGACTATATCCATGGCTAGTCTATGCATAGGCTCTGATATGACTGGTATGGGTACCAAAGGTACCTTCGGTGGGTGGCTTGAGGTAACTCGCTGACAGGAAGGGCACGTCTCACAGAATTTAGAGGTCTCCTTGAAAACTCAGGGCCAGTAGAAGCGAGCTAAAATTTGGTCTAGCGTGCCATGTACCCCTTATGCGCTCCTATAGGGTGGTCATGCGCTAACCTTAAAACCAGCGTTTTGAAGGTAGTGGGAACTACTAATTATTTCCAGGTATTCCCTGACCTAGGATCTAAACTTTCGCGATACAATACATTACTAAGAAAAATCTGGGTAAGGTTTCTGACCCTCTTTAGGTGTACTCAAAAGCCCGTTTGAGTGCGGGATCCGCCCGCTGTTCCTTAGGGAAAGAGGGAAATTTCTCGACCAATTCCGCGGGGACCCACGGCAACTCCTGTCCGGCCACTAGTTCGGCTCTATTCTGTGACCTAGTCTGCCTCTCCCGGCGCTTCTCTGCCTTTCCTTTTTTACCACTACACGTAAGAGGAGTTATCAACTCGTCATGAGAGGGCAACCCGTGTAGCGGGTCCTCCAATGGGTCTTGTTCCCCCTCCCTGGCTTTAGAGCGCGCCCGGGTGGATATCATGCCTACCTTGTGTTGTAAACCCTCAGCTAACCCTCGCCTGAATTGGGGCCAATCCCTCCCCAGGACTAAGGCATGTGGGAGCCTAGGTACCACAGCTACCGATATTCTCCTCTTCATTCCCAAACCTTTTACCCTTACAGTGTGTACTGGGTATGATGACGCTGCGCCATGGACACACCTTATTTTTATGCTACCTTTAGGTGGCTCTGGGACCTGACTATCCTGAGATTTTATCTCTCTCCAGAGCTTCTGCGAGATCATCGACTGATCTGCTCCGGAGTCCAGCAAGGCTTCTACAGGGATACCCTCTACTTCTACAGCCAACAAAACTCCCTCCCCACTCTCCTTAGGGTGGGCGGTCATTAGGGCCGTCCTTGCTTTGCAATCTCTTTTTAGGTGTCCTTCTTCCCCACATGAAAAGCATTTTCTTTGTGTGTAACAAGTTTTATCCATGTGCATAACCTTTGTCATTTCCCCCAACATTGGTCTCCCTCTCCTTTCTGAAGCTACTGCGTCTGCCCGATTTGAAACACCAACCTTCACTTGGCTTACCAATCCGACTTCTAAAAGGCGCTCTGCCAGTGAGGTGGCCTCATTGGTGTTACGGCAGTCCTGTAGGATCAGAAAGGACTGTAGATCTTTTGGAACTGCCTCCATAAACTGTTCCAACACAATACAGTCTAACAGGGATTCTATTGTCCTAGCCTCAGGTGTCAGCCACTTTAATGCCAACCCTTTAATCCGCTGGCACAGAGCTCGCGGCATTTCACCTTGTTTTAATTTACAGCTCCTCAAGAGGCGGCAATAGATCATAGGCGTTAGGCCCAGGCAGTCTCTTATTGCCTTCTTGAGCTCCTCGTAATTGGAAGCTAAGGCAGCAGGCATGGCCCTATAAGCTGCTAGTGCTTCCCCCGTAAGAAAGGCGGCTAGACAAACTGCCCACTGGTCTTTTGGCCAGCCAGTTAGGAGAGCTACCCTCTCGAACGCTTCCAGAAAATCGTCTATATCATCTTCCTTGGTCAACTGTCCAAATGAAAATGTCCCATTACCAGGTAACCCGAGCCCTTGTACAGCTCCCAGAGAACCTGTTACTGTCCGTATGGATTCTGTCGCTTGTTTCTGCGCTCCTAACCATGCACCCATCATTTCCAGGAGCGGCTTCTGCTGAGCTTGCATCATGGCTGCCGTGTGTTCCTGGGTCCTCGCAGACATCTCTTGCTACTTCTGGAACTGCTCGGCCATCCAGCTAAGAAGCTCGCCATGCTCCATCTTGGTTAATGCTGATGCCGGTGTAGACTCGAGTTTATCAGCCAGCAGATCACGGCTTGGTACTCAGCTCCAGTTCCATCCTTCTGCTGCCACTCCGGTCTTTGTTCCTCAGCAGGCTTCTATATCATCACTGGACTCTTATAGAAGTTTTCTTCCTCCTTTGTAGTTGCCGAAATCTTGCTTATGCGTGGGGTAAAGGAAAAATCCTTAAAACTACGCCACCTGTGGCGCCCCCACTTATCTAGGCGGTTGCCTATAGGCAGAGGCGTACCTCCTAATGTCCCTTTTTAGTATGGGTTCCCAGAGCCGAGGCTTCTGGGGCTTGTAGTTGTGTGAAATGATGAATAGGCCGAGGGTTTGAAGGCAAAAACACAGGAAAATTTATTTTTCTCTTCCTTTGCACCAAAATCACATAACAAAATTAGGATACTTCTCCCACAAAAGAAAAAGAATTTCCAGATCAAGAATTTCACAGTGACAACAGTTGCAACTGCTTCTTCAGCTATTACATAATGCAGCTTGATAGTTCCTTTACTTCTGGCTTAAACAACTGCTTTTCCAAACTGTGCAATATTCAAATTAAAGCTTCTTTTACTTCTGGCTGCTGCCCACTCAGATAGTTCTTTCTTAAACATTCAAATCAAGCCTTTGAATATTTTCTAGCTGCTTTAAAACACCAACAACTTCATTTCAAACATTATCAGCACTCTAGGCACAAGACATACTGATATAATAGCTTCTGGGTCTTTCCACATTTAAACCTTATAGCTTCTTCATTTTGTCTTTATACAAAAAGAGCAATCCATTTGAGATTCTGTAGAGGCATTATCGGAATCATAATTATCTATCTGCATGCCCTCATGATCAGGATCTGTTGTTTCCTGACTGGAACCAGCTTGTGGGAACGTAGGCTTAATTTCTTCTAACAATTTTAAAACCTTTTCCCAGTGAGACCTCTCTCTAGGTTCAGGGGTTCTTGATGGGCTATGGAGATCCTTATCTTTCAATAAACTGTTCAAGGCTTCTAATGGGCTCACCTTCTTTCTAGCAACAGTTCTTTTCACAGGCCTTTCCAGAAGTGAAACTCTCCCCACAGGCTCTTGCTGGGCTGTTCCTGTACCTTGCTTATAGTCTGCAGCTTCCTCAGGCCAAACGCTCCTGTATCCAGGGCCAGCTGTAATTCCTCTACAACACGGGCTTCCTTCAGGGCTGTAGTTTCCTGTGTTTTGGCTGCAATGGGAATCCCTTCTGAGGCTGTCTTTGTAGCACCTCTCTCTCTCCGCTACCCTGAAAGATTCCTTTCCTTCTGGTTCCCTCGTGATCTCCTCGCCCTCTGTTTCCCTGGTGGTCCCCCTTCTTCCTGTTCCCTGAGGCTTAAATGAGTGGGGCTGCCCTACAGCCTCAAACTCCTCCCCCAGGTGCTTCTCATTACCTCTCTTGGTTGCCTTGGCGCTTGGGTGTGGTCTGAGCTCAGCAGCCTCATGTGTGGTTTTTTTTTCACTTTGGCTGTACTTTGAAAGTTAGTGCTCTCTGGGCTATCCCTTTGCTTGAAGGTAAATTTTTGTCTTTTATCTATTTCCATGGGCTCTAATACAGTTTCGCCACCACAATTCATAGAATTACATATTTATCTATATATTATTTAATATTATTATTCTTTTGAAGAGTATCACTTTTTATTGGCTATTGTTCTGTTTAAACCATGTTCTTTGTATTTATAGTTTTTATTCTTATTCATTTATGGAAGAATTGTCTCATTCTGTGTATCAACAATTATTTTATATGTGTTTTTATGTTTTTAGTGTAGGGCTGATCTCTTCAATAAAGTTGTTTCCCTTCCAAGGGTTTCTTCTTACCTGCTTTGTTTTGAGTGTCTGTTGACTGCAGGTGGGGTGTCTCCCTGTTCTTAAATTTAGACCTTCTCCAGGCACAAATAAGCATTGGGAAAGTATTCTTTTTGGTTAAAAAACCATCCAGAGGGTGCAGAGATGAAAGCACTCCCTCACTCCCAGTACTCAGCACAATGTCAATGACAGCAGCAGTGGGATTTGAATCCTGGCTTCCCGGTTCCTGGCCCACTACTGTAACCATTAGGCTATTCCTAGATGTCCATGTTCTGAACTACTATTCTAGGGACGCCTATGTAGACGCCCCCGCAGACAACCGTATTGAGCACATCCACGTTTGTGAAATCGTGTCTGTACTTGGGCACGCCTGCTTCTTTTCAGACTTTCTGACGTAGACACCCTAGATTGCGCTTGGACGTCCTTTCTAAAATCCCCCTCCACATGAATAAACTAAACAGAATGTTCCTTCTGAGTGCCTGCCCTTTGAGCCTTATTTGCAGACTTCATTTGCACTGAAAACTACTTGCCTCTTGTGCATAATTTTTACCTTTAGGTATCTGAGGGTCTATATCAGATTCCCCCATCTCTCTTCACCTCACATCACAGGGCTTATTTTATAATTTTCAGTGTTTTTATACTGGTGATTCTGGGCCTAGGCATTCCTGTCTTGCCATCTTGAGATCAAATATAATATAATAACCCCCTTTCACTCTCATCCTATGAACTCTCATTTCAGAGCTTCCTTTTAATTGAAAGAGGACCATTTCCTGTGTGTTTATACCTTGTAGGTAGTGCGGCGACCCTGCCCGGCTCAAGGGGTTAAGGACATGAGCAGCCGCTGTACTTCGTGAGGGAAGGAGGAAACCTTTGCCCCCAGGAATGCTGGGAGTTGTAGTTCCAGCTCTTCTCACTCCGAATTAAGAAACTGTAGTTGTGGTTTCTTTATAATAAGTATTTTATTAAAGTAAAAGGTAAATGTTCCATCACATGCAAACAAGGGTGCTTCAAAAAGGCAAACAGAAACTTCAGGTTAAATGCAACTCAAAATACAAATGGTGCTTTTTCTCTTTCCAGCAAATTGCTCTCTTTTGCCTCCAGAGGTCAGTTGGCTTCACTGCACCTCTTACAGCCACAGTTACTTTCACTATGCTGAGAATCAGGTGGAGGTAATTAGAACTTCCATTTTCACGGCAATACAAGAGCTTTACAGAACTCAGCTCACACACGATAAAGGCAGTTCCCTTCAGCTTGGCTTTCCTATACAACAGAATGTACAGTCCATTTGTTCACACTCAGGTATGCTTGTATTTCCCTGGGTTACTCCTTCAAGCTGTGCTGAATTATTTGCCTCTTGTGATACTAGCTGTTTTCTAGCCTGTAAGTCTAAAAACTGTTGGAAGCTCTGAAGTAGCAATTCAGCCTGTTCCTTATGAGAGAGGGCACTACTATCTGCTATAGCTTTTCCCTTCTGCTCAAGGCTGTTTGTCTTCTCTTCCTTTAAGATAAAGGTATTAGGATAATTGCTAGTTTCTTTAGCAATTGACTCATAGGAGGAAGAATTATCTCTATATTCAGCTTGGCAGCCGGGTGGCCAATTACTCACTGTTTGTGCAGCACTTCTGCCTGCAGATGGCTCCCAGGCTCTCCAGCTGATCTGTTTGTTGCTCTCCGGCACAAACGACGTTCCAGGGAATGATTGCTCTTTCACCTGTGCTTGTCCTGAAGTCTTCCTCCCCCAAGGCGATGCCTTCCAAGGGCTATCCACTTCAAGGTTAAATCCTCTCTGCGTGGGACTTCTGCTTATTTCCCTGGAATAGGATTGTGCAGGTTTTCTTCTTATGCCAGGTTCCAAAGTATCTTTAATCACTCCACTGGCTTTCCAACCATCTCCTTGTTTCTTCTTCCAATATTCCTTCCTTCCTTTACCTCCTGTATTCCTTGTACTTCTTGTACTCCTTGTACCACCTCCACTCGTGCTTCCTCTACTCGGGTCTCTTATCCGTCCTCCACTCGGATCTCTTATCCGTCCTTCACTCGGATCTCTTATCCGTCGCCCACTCGGATCTCTTATCCGTCCTCCACTCGGATCTCTTATCCGTCGCTCCTCTTCAGAGCCATGCTCTGGTTTAAATGTACATTCTCTTTTGGACACGCCCCTTCCTAGGGCTGGGTGTGCCCAATCAGAACTGCAGGGCTCCTCCCCTGGGCTGGTCTCCCTACTCAGCTCTGAGGAATAGAGTCTCTCTTTTTTCCTTGCCCTGTCATTTTGGTATAAATCCTGCTGACCCTCAGGATTTTCTACTATCTCCATAGGCTCAGGAGGGCGCTGTTCACCACAGATCCCCCCCCTTAAGATATCACGGGCTGGCTTCTGACCAGAGGCACAGCACGTGATTCTACTCCGGGGTCTGGCGTTGACCTGTGCGTTCTTCCTCCTTTTCCTGTCTTGCACTACGGTAGCTACTTGAGCTAGGGCTGTTCTATCGTGCCAAGGCTTCAGAAGGTTAATATGATACACTTGTGTGCGTCCTGTCTGATTCTTCACGAGATAGGACACTGGACCGACTGGTCGGACCACGGTACATGGGCCTTTCCACCGGCTCTCGAATTTCGGATCAGGGCCCGACACCATCACAATAACCCTGTCTCCCACGGCTAACTGGCGTGGCCGTGTGCCTTGGTCATAGTAGTCTTTCTGTCGTCGCTGATTATGTCTTAAGTTGACTTCCGCCACTTGCGTGGTACGGCGTAAGCGACCTTTCAGATCTTTAAGAAAGTCTGGTACTCCCACTTCATGTACGTCGGGCTCAACCCATTGTTCCTTCAGGATATCTAATACCCCTCGGGGTGACCGACCATACATAAGTTCATATGGCGCTGCCCCCAGGGATGACTGCTTCCTTTCCCTGCAAGCATAGAGGACGAAGGGTAGCATCGTATCCCAGTTGGCCATATTTCCTTCTAAGCTGCGGCGCAGCATCCTTTTGATCGTCTGATTCTGTCTCTCCACTAGCCCATTGCTCTGTGGATGATAGGCCGAGGTCTTGACGTGGCGGATATCAAACGCTTCCCACACTTGGGCTAGGTACTTGGAAAGGAAATTGCTTCCTCTATCCGTCAGAACTTCACGAGGGAAACCCACCTCGCAAAACAGTTTGATCAGTTCCGCTGCCACGGCCTTAGCAGATATAGTACGTAGTGGCACGGCCCAAGGGAATCGTGTCGCTTGATCGATAACCACTAATATGTACTGAAATCCCCTCGGTGTCTTGATTAATGGTCCCACAATGTCCATCGCCAGTCTATGGATGGGTTCCGTAATGACCGGGGTTGATACCATTGGCACTTCTTTCGGGTGGATGGCAGAGACGCGCTGGCATGTCGGACAGGCCTCACAGAACCTCGCTGTTTCTTTAAAGACGCCTGGCCAATAGAATCTCGCGAGGATCTGATCCAGCGTACTTCGGATGCCTTTATGTCCTCCGACCGGATGGTCGTGGGCCAGCCTCAGAACCAAGTTCTTGAAAGTTGCAGGCACCACTACCTGTTTACGCGTGTCGCCAGTATAGGGATCCTTGCTTTCTCTGTACAAAATGTTAGTGTCCAGAAAAAACCTCGGTAGGGTATCCCTATCACTCTGTGCCCACTTAAATGCCTGACTTAAGGCAGGGTCGTCTCGTTGTTCATTGGGAAAGGTTGGAAACTTCCCAACCAACTCTTCGGGCACCCAGGGCAATTCCTGGCCAGCCTGGGTTTCTGCCCTATGCTGAGAACGTTCTTGCCTCTCCTGGCGCTTCTGCGCTCTTGGTTTCTTCACCTTCTCTTCAGGTGTCTCTATTAGGTCTTCATGGGAAGGAAGACTTCTAAATGCCTCATCTATAGGATCCTCTCCCTTCTCTGAGTCCTTAGTTTGGGCTCTGGTCGCTACCATGGCTCCCTTAGGGGTTAGGCCTTGCCTCATTTCTCTATAAAAATAAGGCCAATCCCTTCCTAGAACCATAGGATTTGGAAGCCTAGGTATTACTGCAATGGGAATTTTCTTCAGCATACCTAGTGCTTTCACCTGCAGATTGTATACAGGGTATAGTGACATGCATCCATGTACACAGCGTATCTTCACATTTCGAACAGGCTGAATCGCTATCCCTGTTGCCTGGATTTGCCGCCACAGCGCCTTGGAGAGCATTGTTTGCTCTGCGCCAGAATCAAGTATCGCAGTGGTGGCAATCCCCTGCACCTCGACCTCTATAAGAAACCCTTCACGAGCTTTATGCGCACTCTCTGCTACTAAGGCAGTCTTAAAGCAATTTCTCTGTATATGCCCTTCTCGGCCACATTTAAAACATTTGCCAGGCTGAAACCTAGCCTTTACAGTCGGCATACACATTCTGCTTGCACCATATTGAAATTTCCCCTTCCTTTCTGATTCCGTGATTGCTGCCCCCTTTAACTCACTATTGCTTTCAAGAGGCATTGCTTTGGCCTGCAAGAAGCGTTCCGTGAGGTCCACTGCCTCATGTGGGGTTTTGCAGCTTTGCAGAATCAGGAAGGTCTTTATCTCATCTGGTATAGCGTTCATATATTGCTCTAGCACTAAGCTTTCTAGTATGGACTCTTTAGTCCTATGCTCCGGATTAAGCCATTTATTCAACAATGTGCTTATCCTATACACTAGGGCTTTTGGTGACTCACCCTGTTTTAACCTCACCGCTCGCAAGAGATTATGGTAGGCTAGCGGCGTAAGGCCTAGCCTTTCCCGGACCGCTTTCTTCACCTCCCCATAATTTCCGGCAAGGTCAGGTGGCATGCTCCTGTAGGCCGCCATTGCTTCTCCTGTGAGGGAAGCTGCGAACCTGATGGCCCAATATTCCTCTGGCCATGCACTCAACTGTGCTACCCTTTCAAAACTTTCAATAAAATTGTCAATGTCATCATTGTCCTTTAACTGACCAAAGTTAAACATAGTCTCTGCGCCTAAACCATGCGCAACTATAGGAGCTAAACCTGGAGGTACGGTCGGTTTCTCCTTTGGCATCTTCTGCTCAGCTACCCAGTTTTTCAGCATGTCCAGGAGGGGTTGCTGCTGAGCCTGTATGGCAGCGGCAGTCTGCTCTTGAAACTTTAGACTCAGGTCTCGCTGTTTTTCAAGTTGGGTTGCCATCCACTTGAATATCTCTGCTGCTTCCAGCGACATCTTTGCTATCTGTAAATGCAAACAGAGAGAAAAAAAAAACCAAGTGCGATTCCTCACACACACCAAAAAAAAAAACACTTTTCCTTTTTTTTTTTTTTTTTCACTAGCTGGCCAACACCCTCAGCCCTGTATCCTTTCCCTTTCCCAGGTGGATACCTATTACCTGGCTCAGGTGTTGCGTCACGCTTTCACAGCCTTCGTTGCAGCTGGCACACCGATGCTGGGACTGTCTCCTTCCTCTCAGGATGGTCTGCAATCGGTTCCTTCTTATAGTTGCTCCTTTGAAGTTTCTTTCTCTGCGCGGCACCTTGCGCATGCGTGGAAGATATCCTGCCAACGTAACCAACTTGCGGCGACCCTGCCAGGCTCAAGGGGTTAAGGACATGAGCAGCCGCTGTACTTCGTGAGGGAAGGAGGAAACCTTTGCCCCCAGGAATGCTGGGAGTTGTAGTTCCAGCTCTTCTCACTCCGAATTAAGAAACTGTAGTTGTGGTTTCTTTATAATAAGTATTTTATTAAAGTAAAAGGTAAATGTTCCATCACATGCAAACAAGGGTGCTTCAAAAAGGCAAACAGAAACTTCAGGTTAAATGCAACTCAAAATACAAATGGTGCTTTTTCTCTTTCCAGCAAATTGCTCTCTTTTGCCTCCAGAGGTCAGTTGGCTTCACTGCACCTCTTACAGCCACAGTTACTTTCACTATGCTGAGAATCAGGTGGAGGTAATTAGAACTTCCATTTTCACGGCAATACAAGAGCTTTACAGAACTCAGCTCACACACGATAAAGGCAGTTCCCTTCAGCTTGGCTTTCCTATACAACAGAATGTACAGTCCATTTGTTCACACTCAGGTATGCTTGTATTTCCCTGGGTTACTCCTTCAAGCTGTGCTGAATTATTTGCCTCTTGTGATACTAGCTGTTTTCTAGCCTGTAAGTCTAAAAACTGTTGGAAGCTCTGAAGTAGCAATTCAGCCTGTTCCTTATGAGAGAGGGCACTACTATCTGCTATAGCTTTTCCCTTCTGCTCAAGGCTGTTTGTCTTCTCTTCCTTTAAGATAAAGGTATTAGGATAATTGCTAGTTTCTTTAGCAATTGACTCATAGGAGGAAGAATTATCTCTATATTCAGCTTGGCAGCCGGGTGGCCAATTACTCACTGTTTGTGCAGCACTTCTGCCTGCAGATGGCTCCCAGGCTCTCCAGCTGATCTGTTTGTTGCTCTCCGGCACAAACGACGTTCCAGGGAATGATTGCTCTTTCACCTGTGCTTGTCCTGAAGTCTTCCTCCCCCAAGGCGATGCCTTCCAAGGGCTATCCACTTCAAGGTTAAATCCTCTCTGCGTGGGACTTCTGCTTATTTCCCTGGAATAGGATTGTGCAGGTTTTCTTCTTATGCCAGGTTCCAAAGTATCTTTAATCACTCCACTGGCTTTCCAACCATCTCCTTGTTTCTTCTTCCAATATTCCTTCCTTCCTTTACCTCCTGTATTCCTTGTACTTCTTGTACTCCTTGTACCACCTCCACTCGTGCTTCCTCTACTCGGGTCTCTTATCCGTCCTCCACTCGGATCTCTTATCCGTCCTTCACTCGGATCTCTTATCCGTCGCCCACTCGGATCTCTTATCCGTCCTCCACTCGGATCTCTTATCCGTCGCTCCTCTTCAGAGCCATGCTCTGGTTTAAATGTACATTCTCTTTTGGACACGCCCCTTCCTAGGGCTGGGTGTGCCCAATCAGAACTGCAGGGCTCCTCCCCTGGGCTGGTCTCCCTACTCAGCTCTGAGGAATAGAGTCTCTCTTTTTTCCTTGCCCTGTCATTTTGGTATAAATCCTGCTGACCCTCAGGATTTTCTACTATCTCCATAGGCTCAGGAGGGCGCTGTTCACCACAGTAGTTAAATGTGTCTATTGTAACCTGGATAAAGAACTCCCTACCTGTACTCTCTCAGTTCATCCTCCCAATAATAAACCTCTCCCTAAAAAGTGGATACCTACCCGCTACTCTAAAACACGCACAGATCCGCCCAATTCTAAAAAATACTACCCTTGACAAATCATCACCTAATTCTTACAGACCCATATCGAGTATTCCATTCATGGCCAAATTAATCGAAAAAACTGTACAAATTCAAACACAAGAATTCATTGATAGCTCAGCCCCACTTGACGACCAGCAATATGGGTTTCGCCCCAGACACGGAGTAGAATCACTACTAACAGTGCTAATCAATACACTTGTGAGAGGAATAGACAAACCTAAACAAGCATTCTTACTCATATTCATAGACGTGTCTGCAGCCTTCGACAGTGTTCACCACTCAATAATGATCAATAAACTTAAACAAATAGGTATTAAATCCACTGTCCTAAAGTGGTTTACTTCTTATCTAACAGAACTATCACAAATGGTACAAATCGGTAATCTCTCATCAAAAACATACAAACAAGAACTAGGCCTCCCACAAGGCTCAGCTCTGTCAGCGTTGCTTTTTAACATATACCTAAAACACATCTGTACAATATTTAAAAAATTCAATGTCCTCTATCACCTATATGCGGACGACATAATGATGTATGTCCCATTCAAAATCCCAAATATCCCTACACAACTCATTAACGACTGCCTCACTGAAATCAACACCTGGCTAAATGAAAACAATCTGCACATCAATCACTCAAAAACAGAAGCCCTAATAGTAACTAAATGCACAACATTCATTCCCCCCTCGCATATAACATTGCAAAATAATAATATCACACTAAAATCTGAAATACGCTACTTAGGTGTTATACTGGATAAACATCTCAGCATGGACACACATGTAAGAAACATAGCAAAAAAAGTTTACTTTAAACTAAAAATATTAAAGCAACTCCGCCCACTAATGCACTTACAGGACTTCCAACGCGTCATACAAGCAATCATAACCCCACATTTCGACTTCGCAAACCTAACCTTACTTGGCGTAAGCAAGGAAGCCATAAAAAAACTTCAATTAGCACAAAACGCAGCAGCAAGGACCATAACGAAAGCCCCACCTTTCCAACATATAACCCCAATCTTAGAATATCTACACTGGCTCCCGATTCAAAGCCGCATAGAATATAAAACTATATTAACCACCTACAAAGCCATAACAAAAACAGCACCCCTGCCCATAAATAACCTTATCAAAATAGAACCTACACACAATCTACAAAGGAGAGACCAGCTTAATAAACTAACCACTCCAAAAGAATTCATTAGGGCCAATAAATCCACTAACAAAAAAGCCTTCTCCCATGCAGCACCTATCTTGTGGAACACAATCCCAATAGAACTAAGACAATTACCCGACATAATGGAGTTCAGAAAAAAACTCAAAACACACTTATTTACAAAGCATTATGGATCTCTGACCAGCACACCACACACCCCCCAACTGGATAAAGGATAATCCCACCCCGAGTAATACACAACTCATCAAAAGAATGAAGTGATACACCCTAAAACAAAGCGAATAAGTAAATGAAAAACAAAACAATGTATATAGTTTAATTATGTTCAACTGTACATAGTTTACTAATTGTTAATTGTTAATTATTAATTGTTAACTGTATTTACCTAGCTACAAATGTTATATGTAAAAACAGACCACACTGTTTATTGTTGTTATATGGAAACCGCACCTGATCAATGGAAGGAGCGGTATATAAATAATCTGTTAATTAAATTAAATTAATTGAATCTTCCCTATACCACCTTTCCTCCGAAGTATACATATTTAGATCTTTAAGACTGTCCCTGAAGTGCAGGAGTAGCCTAATGGTTAGAGCACTGACTTGGGAACCAAGAGACCAGGGTTTGATTCCCACTGGCATGCCTTGTGACCTTGGGCAAATCACTTAACCTTCCACTGCCTTGGAAGAAAAGGCTTGGCAACCTACTTCTGGTCATGTCCTGCCAAGAGACCTCAGAGGCTGCTGTGTTGCCAGGAGTCAGCATTGACTTGACAGCACTTCAACAAAAAGGGCCCGATTCTGATCCCAACGTAGACATCCAGCCCTGCAGGATCAGACTCATGAACAGCACTGTACATGCATGCGGGGACTGCGATTCAGCGAAGCCTGACTAACTCAGTCAGGGCATTTAAATGGAACTGCAGCACCATGGTGGCAGCCGCCTGCTAAAAAGTTAATTCCCCACAGCTCAACCCCCAATCTAGCCTCCTAAAACCAGGATCAGGCTGCGGGGAATTAACTTTTGCCCCCCCCCCCCAGTCCCTTCCATGTCCTGGAGCTGCTGAAAGAACACGTCCAGGAACGTTATTGCACCCAAGGGAAGGGATGGAATAACTTCCGCGGACATTTCGCCGGCCTTGTACGTACAGGGCCGACATCAGAATCAGCCCTGTATGTAGAGGGTCAGTGACCGCCCACTCTCCGCCCCCATGCCGCCCCATCCCGCCCCTGTATAACTTCTCCGCACAACCAGCAAGGATGTTATATGGGGGCAGGCACGAATAACGGGGATGGATGTCCCATTGGGATGTCCATCTCCGCTATTTGTGCCTCAGAATAACCCCAAAAGCCTCTTCCCATATGCCTTATGACAAAGACCACTGGCCATCCTAGTAGTTGTCCTATGAAATGATTCCATGCAGTTTATATGCAGTCTCCTGAATCTGCACACAATCCTCCAAATGAGTCTCAAGAGAGACTAGCACAGAGCCGTTATCACTTCCTTTTTCCTGCCGGTCATTTCTCTCCTCCTGCATCCAAGCAACCTCCTGACTTTTACTGTCATCTTGTTTAGCAGTGTGGCCATCTTAGGAACAATCTCCCCCCTGCCCTTCATTTAGAGTCTGCCCTTGTCGAATTCAAAACTCAGCTTAAGACCCTTCTAGTTCATGAGGCATCTGACATCCCCGTCACCTGACCTACTGGACCCTGTGGATGACGTCCCTCTCTGCCATCTCTCTGTCAACGCTACTCTCCCTCCCCTCCTTCTCTCCCCCTGGTATGTGTGCAAATCTTTCCTGTCCATGACTTTCAGGGTCTTATCACTCACTTCTCTTTTTTAGGCTTTTATTGTAAACAGCTCTGCCAACTTCTAAAAAATGTAAAGATAAACATTAGATGCCATCGCCCCAGGTCCCACACTTCCTTCATGCATAGCACGTCATCGTCCCTTAGACCGTATGACTCCCTTGGACTTTTGACAACCAATTGCATGACCCTGCATTTTTTTTAGCATTAAATCTTTGCTGCGTGAGCCCAGTCAAGAAATGAATTTTTCTCTATTTTCAGGTGCTTTCTAGGTTAGTTTCACACATTCATTTTAACAGAAAATTTTTAGTGCATGCTAAGTTGATTTAAGGCACACTAAGGGGGATGTTTACTAAATGGCGGTAACGGACTCCGTGCGATATCAATGGGGCCGCAGCTCCGATATTGCACGGACTCTGCTTCCGCCATTTAGTAAACATCCCCCTAAGTGGATTAGTGCACATTAAATCAATTTAAGGTGCACTAATGGATCAACTGCACAGTAACTAAGACACACCCCTAATCGAAACCCTTCCTCGGGCTTTGTTGGATCCCCCTTGGTGGTTTCCACACCTTCCAGTTAGCAGTAGCACTACTACGGGCAGCAGTGGCAGCGAGAGCTAAAGGGAAAGCAGGATTTTATTTTTTCATTTCTTCTTTTTTCTTTTATGTTTTGACATGTGGAGTGAAAGATAAGCACCGGACATGGGCAGCAGCCCAGCGCAACTGCAGTGGAAACTGGCAAGAACACAGCGAGACGTTGAAGGCGCAGTGTGGGCGAGGAGGCTTTAGCAGTGTTCTACACTCATACTTTCTTCCAGTCACATGCACTGGGAGCTTTGCCTTTAGAAAGAGGCTTTTCACCAACTCTGGTGCTAGCTGAGAATGATGAGGAGCCACTATATCTCCTGCCGTTCTCTGGGCATGCTGGTAGGTAGGCAGGACAAGAAATGCTGGGCGCCTTTGGCCAAATCTGGCCAGACTACTGACTTATGTGCCCAGCAGGAGCAGCATAACATTTTTTCGGATGGAGGCGGCCAAACAAACCAGTCTCCAGCCCCACCCCCCCAAACTCTTTAGGTGCTGATGCTGTGTTGGGAAAACTTATTGGTTGGGCCATGGCCCCTGAAGCCCACCGAATTACACTGCCTATGTATGCCAAGGGATTTGTGGCCATGGCCTCATTAGGCACTGCAAGGTTCTGCATCACTCAAATGTGTGTGGAAGTCCGACTTGTATAGCGCTACAAGACGTATGCAGTGCTGCAGAGACACATGTAAGAGACAGTCCCTGCTCACCAGAGCTTACAATCTAGTCAAGACAGACAACACAGTAGGTGTAGACATGGGATATATCTAGGGGAAATGGTAAGGAAACACAAACATGATCAGGTGAGTCAAGATCCAAAAGCGGCAGCGAAGAGGTGAATTTTCAGCCTGGATTTGCAAAGGGTCAGAGAAGACACCTGATGTACAGACTCGGGTAGTTTGTTCCAGGCATAAAGAGCAGCAAGGTGAAAGGAGCGAAGTCTGGAGTTAGCAATAGAAGAGAAGGACTCAGATAGAAGCAGTTTGCCAGAAGAGCAAAGTTCCCGGGGAGGGGTGTAGGGAGAGATGAGAAAGGAAAGGTAGTGAGGAACTGCAGAGCGAATGCGCTTATAGGTCAGCAGGAGAGGTTTGAACTGGATGCTTTAACGGATAGGGAGCCAATGAAGCGACTTGAGAAGAGCAGTATTATGGGCATGATGAGGCTGGCGGAAGATTAGCCACGCAGCAGAGTGTTGAACAGTTTGAAGGGAAGAGAGATAATTCAGAGGGAGACCTGCAAAGAGTAGCTTACGATAGTCTAGACGGGAGGTGACTAAGGAAAGGATAAGTGTCCTAGTAGTGTGTTCGTAAAGGCAGGACCGGCCCATCCATTGTGCGGAAATGTTGCCCACACATGGCCCAGCACCTTGGGAGGCGCCGCACCTGACCGGCTGCAGAGGGAGCTGGGGACGTCCGAAGCCCAGCTGACCTCTGAACAGCCAGGGGACAAAAGAGCAGTGTTTGCCTTCTCTCCCACAGTTGTGATAAAAAGGAGCCCATCAGTGCGATGAGTGCCAGGAGATCAAACGGGGTACCGACGAGCTTGTTGGGAGGCAGGCAGGGAGACAACTGCATTCTCCTATAGCTCATGGGTGAGGGGAGCTGTATTCTTTAGCAGTTCATTTTAATATTTTATTTTTTATTCAGTTTGATATCTGCTGTCTCCCATAATGCCGCACAGCAGTACAATACATAACAAACAAAATTGTTGAGTGCATAAAACAAATGTATATAACCCAAGTTACATCTTCTCCAGCTACCACCCATCCCAACCATTTCCACCCTTGAGAGGAATGGGCGGGAGAGCAGCTGTAGTCTCCCAGAGAATAAGGAATATCCTGCCTGGTTTACTTGATATGCCTTTCACTAGATGGTTAAAGAAGTGGCGTACTAGAGCAGTTATCCTTAAATAACCAGGGCTTTAGTCCCTGTGAGCCAGGCTCAGAATTTATCTGTTTATCCGACGAGCAGGGACGACTTTTATGTGCATCTGTAGAGCGCTGCCTGCGCCTTGCAGCACTATGTAAATGATTACTGGTTGTAGGTGTTGATTGTGTGCACTGGTTAACTGAGTGCGGCCACTGATAACGTGAAGGGAATGGGGCCCCTGAATTCCTCCGTTGGGCCAGTACAGGGGAATCACAACTTGCAAAGCACCCAGTGCGCTCCTTGAATGTCTCAGTAATGCAAAGCCCTAGTCAGGCGTTTCCACGGTCCTGGAGCTGCAGCTTATCTCCCAGGAGTCCTTGAATTAGCACACAGCATTGTCTGAAGGACTCTGGCCGGGGATAACATGCTCCAAGGACATCGCAGCTTCTTTGTATCACTGTGCAGTCCCAGAAAAGAAACTCTGAACTGCCGGATCTGGGGCCACGACTTTTCCCAGCGCCTTCAGAGACTCCAGCTCGATGCCAGCTGTTGCCTCTCTCACTGAGAAGCGGCCTTATGTGGCATCTCAAAGAGCAAAGTAACTGAACACCAGCGAGATCAAACAATGTTTCAAAATAGCTCGGCATGCGACCGTGCACTATTTTTAGATATGGAGAGATTTACAGCAGCATTTGTGCTTTTATGTTAAATGGGAGAATATAAGGCAGAATAACATCATCGGTAGTCTTCATTTCATCAGAGATGGTCTGGTCAATGTTTTATCCCATGGCATCTATTCTATGGGTTTCTAATTCGCTTTTCTAAGTACAACAGACATGACAAATCTCATGGTAAAGGGCAAATCCAGGACTGGCTCAGCCTACCCTGATGACCTGGAACAAGCTGCTTCTGCTCTGTCGAGGTCTTCAGGCAGAAGTTGCAGGATCTGCTAGTACAGACGTGGAAAGCTGAGCAAGAGCTCCCCTCAGTGGACAAGCTTGAGAACTGAATCTCAAGTCAGGTAGAAATAACAGCTGACAGCAACTTGCTCTGGGCTAGCATTTAGATTGAAGGGATGGCAAACAGGTCTGGTTTTCAGAAAAGCTACAACGAATATTATATTCTTTACAGAGACTGGCATACAATGGGTATTAGTTAGATAAAATGAAATTAATTTCCATATGATGTTTATCCAGGCATGGGCAACCTAGGTCCATGTACTTCAAAAGGGAGCCGGAGAGACACTATGGCCGGATCTCTGACACCTTCCTCCCCCCCTCCAATCTTACCTATGGGCTTCAAAATCTTAAATCCGGTCTTGTGTTTATCCTTAGACCAGTCCATGGCACAGTTGACAGTAATTTTAGAAGGGGGCGTCTACTTTGAGCATGAAAGCGGGCTTTAGAAGGACACGTAGACATGCGTCTTTATAAAACGCTTGCGTAAGTGTTGTAATGCGTGTCTTCATTGCAGGTACGGACATTTACACCTGCCCTGCAACAGCTGTACATGTCCATGCCTATAACTGTCAGTACACATGTAGATTACAATATTTTATAATATATGCGTATATCCTGCCCACGCTGTATACATGTGCACACCTACCAGCAAAGTACACGCCGTCATGCTGAAGTGTACACGTTTACTCTGCTCAGCATTTTATGGGACCATTTACATGTGTATGCAGCCACATTTGTGTACAAATGACTTTACCAAATTACCTTCTGACTGCAGAGCTCTGCAGTCGTCTGAAGTAACACTGAAAATGCCAATGATGTTTGTAAGTTCATGTGCTAGTTCTAAGCCAAAATTAAGAAAAAAAAATGTTGCGTCTTGGCTTGGTGGTTTAGTGTACACTACATGGTTTTAGTCCACACAAAAACACAGAAACACAACGAAAACAAATTGGCAACCTCATTAAACTGAAGGGTTCAATCAAAATGAAAATAACATTGTTTAGATTGTGTTGCATATCACTCTTAATTTAATTTTATCAGATTTTATTTTTATTTTTTCCCTGATGGGTTACCTTTTTCTGGCTTTCAGGGGCCTCAGGGGTTTTCAGCTGGTTCTTGCCTGTGCCTTAATCTAACCCTGTCCATGGCAACAAATACTGTACTAGCTGCAACCAACAAGAAAGCAGTACAAGTCTGTCAGTAGAAAAATAATCAAAGTAGCATGGGGGGGGAGATAAAGACCAGCATAATCCACCTAGTCTGCCCAGTAAGGTGGCTAGAATTGTAGAGCTGCACCCGCCACTCCAGGCAGGTTACAGCTCTCTAATATATGAAGTTATAACATTTGCTTTGATTTCATCCTCTTGCTCTATAGTGATGCTGTGGGTCTGTCCCATGCTTTTTTGAATTCCATCACTGTTTTTGCTCCTGCCATCTCCTTCGGAGGGCATTGCGGGCATCTACCACCCTTTCCGTGAAAAAGTATTTCCTGATGTTGCTTTTAAGATTACCGCCTTGCAGCTTCATTTCATGTCCTCTAGTTCTACGGCTTCCCCTTCTTTGAAAAAAGCTTGTTTGTTTATGAATACCCTTTAAGTATTACATCTGTATCATATCTCTAGGGCAGTGCTTCTTAGCCTTTTTTATTTTTGTTTATTATTTACTGTTACAATTTGCAACCCTTGCTAAATATACACTGCTTTGACCCGGTGAAAAGCGGCATAAGAAATCAATTAAATATACACATTTTGTGGCATACTTTTGAGTTTGGGCACACAAATCAAATTCTGCATGCATGCTAAGTGCACAGCTAGTGGGCACTCTAGGCGAAATTTCAGTCCTGTGCCCCCTCACAAGTTTATCGACCCCCTAGCACTTCCCCCACCCCAAGATTTGTATTATCAAACTCAGTTCTAATAATTGCAATACTATCCCTCCCAGAACAATCCTATAAAAATGCATATTTGGACATCACACTTTAATATTAAATTTTGTTTTGTAAAGACGTATAATGAGGGACATTTCAAAAAGCCACAAGAGTAAACGGACTATTTTCATCTTGCTGCAGGTAAAAGCACCGAAGACTCTGTGACTGCCGGGACCCATTGCTTTGCTTTGACTGTAGCTGTTCTTTGCTTCCCCAACGCCCCCCCCCCCTCAGAAACTGCTGTCCTAGGCGACTGCTAGTTTGCCTAATGTGGCTGACCCCCTGTTTGCATGATCCTCACTGTTCTGTCCCTCCCACTGGCAGAAGGAGAGCATTTTTACCCGTGGGTGCCTCAGTAGGCCAGATTCGATCTCACGTCTGAACATCTGAGATGGCAGGCAGGGCTCCATGCAGTCAGACACAAGACTGAAGCCAGCAGAGAAGGCACATGATAAGGCTCCTGCACGTACCCTGGCTTAGGAGAGTGGGGGGGGGGGGGGTTCATTACTATCAGGGTATGTGCAAAACTAACCCATTTGGAGAAACTGACCCCGTAAGCAATGTTGCTGTCCTGATGGAAGGGGGGAAGTACTAGTAGTAAGCAATTAGCTCAGTTTGCTGGGGAAGATGAGGGGAATCCAATGGATTCTCTCTGTGAAAATGTTAATAATCTACTCTCAAACTGTATCTAAAAGCATATTCTTTCAGTTTTGCTACTTCAAATTATTTTTGGTTTAGTACAAAAGCCTCAGGGCTGAGTAGTATGTCCTCCCTACAAGACAATTAATTATGCACCAGAGAAAAACCTGATTAGATAACACAGTCAAATAATTCCCAACATGTAAATTCCGTGTAAGAGATACAATCAAGTCAGAGATTTTGCACTGGGCTCCAGAGCATCCAGCTTACTGCTGGGCGTTTACAGCTACTAGATCACATCTTACAATAAGAACATAAGAAATGCCATACTGGGTCAGACCAAGGTCCATCAAGTCCAGTATCCTGTTTCCAACAATGGCCAATCTAGGTCATAAGTACCTAGCAGTTTCCCCAAAAGACACAGGTTCCTCAATGCTTGTATTTGGTCAAGCAGTGGATATTCTGGCTCCAGTTAAAATAAAGGTTTATGGACCTTTCCTCCAGGAACTTGTCCAAACCTTTTTTAAACCCAGCTACACTAACAGCCTTTACTACATCCTCAGGTAACAAATTCCAGAGTTTGATTACACGTTAACTGAAAAAATATTTTCTCTTATTAGTCTTAAATAGTTTACCCTGTAGCTTCATTGCATGTCCCTTAGTCTTTCTATACTCTGATAACGTAAACAATTGATTTACGTTTACCCGTTCCACTCCGTTCATTAATTTATAGAGCTATATCAAATCTCCCCTCAGCCATCTCTTTTCCAGTTGAAGAGCACTAACCTTTTTAGCCTCTCTTCATAGGGGTATCCTTCCATCCCCTTTACCATTTTGGTGGCTCTTCTCTGTACCTTTTCTAATAACACTATATCCTTTTTAAGATACGGTGACCAGAACTGCACACAATATTCAAGGTGCGGTTGCACCATGGAACGATACAGAGGCATTATAATATCCCTTGTTTTATTTTCCATTCCTTTCCTTATCATACCTAGCATTCTATTTGCTCTCTTGGCCGCCGCTGCACACTGGGCCGAGGGTTTTAACATGTTATCCACGATGACGCCTAAATCTTTTTCCTGGGTGGTGGTTCCTAATGTGGAACCTTGCATCGTGTAACCATAGTTTGGGTTTTTCTTCCCTAGGTGCATAACTTTGGACTTGTGCACATTAAATTTCATCTGCCATTTGGATGCCCAGCCTTCCAATTTATCAAGATCCCCTTGCAATTTTCCACAATCCTCATGAGTTTTAACAACTTTGAATAGTTTTGTGTTACCTGCAAATTTGATAACCTCACTTTTTATTCCCATTTCCAGTTCATTTAAGAATATGTTAAAAAGCAGCAGACCCAGCACAGATCCCTGGGGTACTCCACTATTCACCTTTCTCCATTGTGAAAATTGGCCATTTAGCCCTACCCTCTGGTTCTATGTTTTAACCATTTCCTGGATCAACAATAGAACATTGCCTCCTATCCCATGACTTTTTAGTTTTGCCAATAGTCTCTGATGAGAGACCTTGTCAAAGGCATCTGAAAGTCCAGATACACTATATCAACCGACTCACCTTTGTCTACCTGTTTATTCACACCTTCAAAAAAACATAACAGATTAGTAAGACAAGACCTTCCTTGACTAAAGCCATGCTGACTGTCTCCCATTAAGCAATGACTAAATACATGTTCAGCAATTTTGTTCTTTATGATGGTTTCCACCATTTTTCCCGGTACTGACATCAGGCTCACCAGTCTGTAGTTTCCTGCATCACCCCTGGAACCCTTTTTATAAACTGGCGTTACATTGGTCATCCTCCAATCTTCAGGTATTACAGATGATTTTAATAATAGTTCACAGATTACTAAAAGTAGGTCTGCAATCACAATCCTGGAAATAAAAGTTGCTTTCCTACATCTAGAATAGCAGAGAGAGAACTGGAGCCTGGAGAGAAGGGGCTCTTCTTTGATCTGGAGAGTGAGTTTTAGTCAGTCAATCACACTCCTCTCCTACTGTCATAGAATGAAAGGGGGGGGGGGAGAAGGAATAAGAGACAGACTAGCTCTTCTTTGCTCTACCTACTTCAAACTTACCCTGTTCTCTCCTGCTCTCTGGGTTCTCCTTGAGGCTGAAGCAGGAAGAAATGGCTATTTTTCATGGGTAGTCTGAGATGGGGCAAGCACCTCATGAGTCCATGCCTAGCCACATCTCCGACTATCCCATCAAGACATACCAAGGTCTTTCCCAAGGCACACTGGTTGAGAAGTACTGCTCTAAGGTATACATATTTAGGTCTTCTTTTCTCATATTCCTTCTGGCGCAGGCCCCACATCATTTTGGCCTCCTTCTTATGAACCATTTCAAGTATTTTATATCCTTTGTAAGGTACAGTTTTCAAAACTGAACACATACTCCAAGAGAGGCTTCACCAATGACCTGTACAGGGGCAATAATACCTCCTTCTTCCTGTTGGCTATTCTTCTCTGTATACAGCCTAACATCCTTCTGGCTTTGGCCACCACCTTGTCACACTGTTTCGCCACCTTGAGATCCTTAGAAACTGAGATCCTCAGAAAATGTAAAATGAAGTATATCACAGCTAGGGAATTATTTGTAATCCCATGAGCAATTTCTCCAAATGGGTTATTTTTGCATATACCATGACAGTCATGAACCTCACTTCTAAGCCAGGGTATATGGAGTATGATCTCAGTCTCTCAAAGTTTCTACTAATGGTTGCCATAGTACTTGCATTGTGTCAAAGAGAACTTCCTTCTGGAGTACATAAGATGGGCACTTTATCAAAGTGTGATTGGAAAATCCGCTTAACAAGGCCTGTGGCGTCCAATACAATTGGAAATATTTATGTATCTTTCTGACACATTTTCTTGGTCTCTGACTGGATCTTCTTCCTCTCCACATGATTCACAAAATCATCACTTGGAACAGACACCTCCACTATTATTTCCGTTCTGGTGTTTTTCTCCTTTACCACTCTGTTGGGTTTCCTTGCATCCAGTTTATCTGCCAGAATGGGAATTTCCCAAGTTTTATGCACCAGCTCCAGAGCTTTCTCTTACAATGTCCACATATTGTGTAACTCCCTCCCCAATGTCTTAAGAGCCACAAAAGACCTCCTGCAATTCCGAAAGGATTTAAAGACATTTCTATTCATTGAACATTTTGGCGACTCTTACAATGTCCCCAAATCCCAGGGAATCTGAAGCACTGTAAATCACCTTCCCATGACAATATGAGATCATAAATTAAGGATACATCAGATTTTCATGATACATATGTCTACGACCATGCTTTACACAGTTTATTGTTTATAGTTATAACAAGTTAACTAGTGTATGTAGTTTCTAAGTTTAATGTAAAGTTTGCTGTGACATTCCATGTAAACCGCCCCTGATCTCAGGAAGGGGTGGTACATAAAAGCTTATTAAATAAATAAATAAGTTACCAAACTTTCTGCATTATCCATAATTCTTAGGGTCATGATCCCAGTGCTTTTCTGGTTCAGCGATGTTGTAGTGCTTTCAGAGTTTCCAATGGATGAGGCATGCTACTTTGTTGTGTGTTTTTGTATAGAAAGTTTCTGCCATCAGAACTTTACAACCAGCTACGAGTTAAGTAACCATTTCCAGATCTTTCTTACAGAATCTGCATGTCTGTTTACTAGTCTTCTCTATGTTCACTGTGAACCATCTCATCCGTAATCCACTGTCCTGGGCTGCAACTTTCAGTCTCTCATCTTTAGTGCCTATCCTTAATCATTCATGTGTCCTTGCTTGATCAACAAATGGCTCCTGGAGCAATGCTTTATATTTCCCACTGTATTTATGAATTTGCAACAACTTGTTCCTTGTTTGCTGATCTAATTCTTTAAAGAGTTTTTTCTCTTGTTTTGCAAATTCTGTTGCTTCCTTCCCTGTATATACTGGTGATTTTCATCCATTCCTTCTGTTCATCGGAATGCCTGTCCTAGTTTAATAATGGAGACAGATTCTGGCCGTTTACTTTCATATTGCAACACTTTCCATGCATTCGGATTGTTGAAGCTGTTAAGTAGGTCTGGAGGCCTATGGTTGCTCTATATGTATAATCAATTTCTGAGTCCCAGTCCTCCCTCATCTCTAGGGATGTACAGTCTCAGCATACAGTGATACTTGAAAACCACCATGTAGGCATGGATGAATTTTCTTGTACATCTAGTTTCTCAAGTTATTTCAGGAGGCCGGTCTACAATTCCAAAGCTATATGAGAGAAGAACGGGGATGGCAAGCTGATTGATGGCTTATATCTTATTTTTTGATGTTAGTGCACTTTTCAGAATCGGCTTCTGTCTCCTCTAATACTCTTTGCTGATCTTTTCTCTCAATACCATATGCTGAAATGTTGCTCCTTCCCCTACTCCTAGGTATTTATATATATATATACCTTCCTGATCAAGTTCCTTTATGTTACAGTCATCTGCTAGAGAGATGCTTTCAGTTGTCCTCAATTTTCCTCCAAAGAAGGTTGCCCTAGCACATTTGTCCAGACCAAATATCATCCTGATGTCATAAGAGAAGCTTTTTACTAGACAGAGTTGTTTTGCTAGATGTTTATCACTGGGACTAAAAAACGTCAAATCATCTATAAACAGCAGATCTGACATTATCTCTGGGTCTTTGCCAGCTTTACGGTTAACTAAACCAAAAAACCCCCACATATGATGGAAAATCTCAAATATCCATTATATAGCCATCATTAAATTAAACCCATTATCCACTCTCTATTTCTTATCTCGGAGCCTACCGAGGGAGGGCTAGAACAACATATCTAACCCCCTCCAGACAGTAAACTTCTTTTATTTTTATTTCACACTCGAGTGTATTAAACAGTCACTTATCTTTAAAAATTGTCAAAAAGGAGTTTTTTGACAATTTTTAAAGATAAGTGACTGTTTAATACACTGGGGTGTAAAATAAAAATAAAAGAAGTTTACTGTGGAGTGGATAATGGGTTTAATTTAATGATGGCTATATAATGGAGCTTTACAGTTAAGGCTAAATCCATGCCCCAAGAAGTTAAGCAGTGCACTCAAAGGATTATGTGCTATACAAAAGAAGAGCAGTGACAAGAGCTTCGTGCCATCGGGTGCTCTTCCTCTTGCCTCCCACCACCATTCGCAGCTCTCCCCAGCCCGGGGATCGAGCCTCCGGCGGCAGGAGGAGCAACACCACAGCGCTGCCCAATCGGGGCAGAGGCCTGCTTTGAAAAGCTTTGCGCCATTGGGCGCTCTTCCTCTTGCCTCCCACCACCATCCGCAGCTCTCCCCAGCCCGGGGATTGAGCCTCCGGCGGCAGGAGGAGCAACACCACAGCGCTGCCCAATCGGGGCAGCCCCGCAGCTCTCCCCAGCCCGGCGATCGAGCCTCCGGCGGCAGGAGGAGCAACACCACAGCGCTGCCCAATCGGGGCGGAGGCCTGCTTTGAAAAGCTTCGCGCCATCGGGCGCTCTTCCTCTTGCCTCCCACCACCATCCGCAGCTCTCCCCAGCCCGGGGATCGAGCCTCCGGCGGCAGGAGGAGCAACACCACAGCGCTGCCCAATCGGGGCAGAGGCCTGCTTTGAAAAGCTTCGTGCCATCGGGCGCTCTTCCTCTTGCCTCCCACCACCATCTGCAGCTCTCCCCAGCCCGGGGATCGAGCCTCCGGCGGCAGGAGGAGCAACACCACAGCGCTGCCCAATCGGGGCAGAGGCCTGCTTTGAAAAGCTTCGCGCCATCGGGCGCTCTTCCTCTTGCCTCCCACCACCATCCACAGCTCTCCCCAGCCCGGGGATCGAGCCTCCGGCGGCAGGAGGAGCAACACCACAGTGCTGCCCAATCGGGGCAGAGGCCTGCTTTGAAAAGCTTCGCGGCATCGGGCGCTCTTCCTCTTGCCTCCCACCACCATCCGCAGCTCTCCCCAGCCCGGGGATCAAGCCTCCGGCGGCAGGAGGAGCAACACCACAGCGCTGCCCAATCGGGGCAGAGGCCTGCTTTGAAAAACTTCGCGCCATCGGGCGCTCTTCCTCTTGCCTCCCACCACCATCCGCAGCTCTCCCCAGCCCGGGGATCGAGCCTCCGGCGGCAGGAGGAGCAACACCACAGCGCTGCCCAATCGGGGCAGAGGCCTGCTTTGAAAAGCTTCGCGCCATCGGGCGCTCTTCCTCTTGCCTCCCACCACCATCCGCAGCTCTCCCCAGCCCGGGGATCGAGCCTCCGGCGGCAGGAGGAGCAACACCACAGCGCTGCCCAATCAGGGCAGAGGCCTGCTTTGAAAAGCTTCGCGCCATCGGGCGCTCTTCCTCTTGCCTCCCACCACCATCCGCAGCTCTCCCCAGCCCGGGGATCGAGCCTCCGGCGGCAGGAGGAGCAACACCACAGCGCTGCCCAATCGGGGCAGAGGCCTGCTTTGAAAAGCTTCGCGCCATCGGGCGCTCTTCCTCTTGCCTCCCACCACCATCCGCAGCTCTCCCCAGCCCGGGGATCGAGCCTCCGGCGGCAGGAGGAGCAACACCACAGCGCTGCCCAATCGGGGCAGAGGCCTGCTTTGAAAAGCTTCGCGCCATCGGGCGCTCTTCCTCTTGCCTCCCACCACCATCCGCAGCTCTCCCCAGCCCGGGGATCGAGCCTCCGGCGGCAGGAGGAGCAACACCACAGCGCTGCCCAATCGGGGCAGAGGCCTGCTTTGAAAAGCTTCGCGCCATCGGGCGCGCCCGCGCCTGGCAGGCCCGCGCCTGAGGGCCTCGCCAGAGGGCCCTTTGGCGTGGCCCTTAGGCGGGGACAGAGAGGAAGAACACCAGAAAACCGCCGCACTCTGCATTCCACCCAGCCCCAGACGGCACTCTCTAACAGCAAGCCCATTCAGCTACAAAGAGCAACGCTGCTCCAGCTGCTCTCCCTATCTGGGGATCAAGCCTCCATCGCAGGCAGGAACAGCCATTGTGATCGGCGGCCCAATCGGGGCCCGAGTCCACACATTTAAAACAACAGCACCATCGGGCGTGCCCGCGCCTGGCGGGCCCGCGCGGCGTGGACCTTGAAGATGAGATCGGGAAGTTGAAACCACCGTCCAGCATCCTTGAGCTCAGATACCACTATCAACTTAAAACCAGGTACCTTTTACCGTACGCTATAATAGCCCCTACCCAGGGTCGCTATCTAGTCAGCGTCGCTTGCATACAGCTAAACATGTCTAAGCAGTGCAGTACCAAATATATGTACTAGATCAGAACAGCCTGAAACTATTGACAACCAATATTGCAATTAATTCAAGCACTCCCAGTGCAAAAACCCCCCAAAAAACAAAAACCCAACCAGATCAAACTGGACAGGAAAGCCTCATTCTCAGACATGCTATGTAATGTAATTTAATGTAATGCTATGTAATGTAATGTAATTTAATACTGCAGCAGTGAAAAACAGATATCTATACCAGAACAGACCAGCCAGAGAAGTTTTCTTTTCTTTTCCTGTTCAGCATTATGCTGTGTAGGTATACACCTATTTCATACCTAAGAGAGGAATGTTCCAGCAAATTTATTGTATGATACACAGAGCCTACTTGCCTGTTGCACAATATACTAGCTAAGATTCAGCCAGCCCCAGCCTGCCAAGAACCCCTCTGATTCACCTCCCGAAATAAGCTTCCTACGTTAGAGAGTTAGAATGGAAGACACAATCATCAGGTTAATGAGCCTTTACCTCCTTTTCATAATCTTGCCATCCAAACTACTAGCCCTCACTACGTCACACAATCACATTCCTATTGTACCAACTAGTGAGAGAAAATGGTCAGGAGACTCCTATTACAACCCACGCGGGGCTAACCTTCCGCACCACCACCTCCTACTACATGTCCCACTACAACACAACACGAAAGCCAGACAAACTAAAAATCTCTACCCTAGTAGCCTGAAGTGTGCACTTATAAATGCCCGCTCACTTCGAAACAAGTGGCCAGTGATCACGGACATAATAATATCCCACAACCTAGACATCCTCATGGTCACTGAAACATGGCTTTCAGCGGAAGACAATATCATCCTCAACCAGCTAATCCCACCAAATTTTACTGCCTTCACCGGACACAGACAGAACAAAAGAGGGGGAGGAGTACTCATCATCACCAGAGCTGACCTCCAGTTTAAAATGGATGAATCCAACAGTAACAACCACCTAGAAACGGTATCATTTTCCAACAACATATGCTCCATAAACCTGGTCTATAGATCACCGTCAGCAGATTCAGATGACCTGGCAACCATAATAAACCTGGCATCCTTTACCCAGGGTCCAAATAAACCTAATTGGATCTTAGGGGATATCAACTTACCATCATTACAGGACACTCAAGCAACTGCATTCATAGAAGCCCTAGATATCCTTGGATACACGCAAATGGTGCAAGAACCCACTCACGAGAAAGGCAACATTCTTGACCTCATATTCGCCGCGCAGCTAATTCTGGATCAACCACAAGACATCGTGTTATCAATAACCGCAGTCCCATGGACTGACCACAAACTCATCACCTTTCAGATGCCTACCCTCAACTGCTCACATAAACCAAAAACGGTTACAAGCAAGACTCCTAACCCAGCTGCCAGACGTTTCTACCCACTTAACAGAGAACGCATCATCGCCGAAACAAGCACAATCATTGATGAGACCGCCTTGAGCCTAGACGAGTTGATCGCTGCCTGGAACAGCAAACTCAGCACAATTGCTATCCGCCCTCCAACGAACAAGAACCCAAAGAAGAGATCATCAGCCCCATGGTTCACAGCCGACTTAAAAGCTTCACTAACCATTCTAAGACGGCTGGAAAAGCGATGGAGAAAGTCACGCACCAGCAGTGACCAAGCAGCCTACTTCCAACACCTGGCAGCTCACCGTAAAGCCATCACAGACAAGATCAGGCAATACCACACAGATACCCTGAAACGGTCTCTGAATAAACCGCATGACTTGTTTAACCTAGTTAAAACGCTTGCCAAAGAACCAACCCCTGAGCACCACAACGGTATCCACCCACAGTACTATGCGATCTACATGCAATCTAAAATGTGCAAGACCAACAAAATATTAATACCGGACCCTCCTGACGAACAAGACTACCCAGCACCACTGACAGCCTTCTCCACTCCTTCGAAGAAAATTATTGAAGATACCATCCTAGCCCTAAACACAACCACTGCGCACACGGACCCTTGTCCTGCACATTGGATAAAGGACTTGCGATGTGACCTATCCCCAATTATAGCCAAAATCTTAAACCAATCCTTTACCACTGGCTCTTTCCCACCTACTCTCAAGCAGACCTCTGTAAGACCTCTTTTAAAGAATACCAAACTCGATCCTCAAAAGGTAGAATCTTACAGGCCCATATCTACAATACCGATGCTTGCAAAAATCATCGAGAAAATAGTGCACAGGCAATTACAGGATCATATAGGCCCCTCAGCCCCACTAGATCCGGCCCAACATGGATTCAGAGAGTCACATGGTGGAAACACTACTCACAACCCTCTTCAACAACATAATCTCAGGTGTGGATAACATGCGACATGGCTTTGCTCTTGTCTTTCTAGACATAGCAGCGGCTTTTGACTCGGTATGCCACGAAATTCTCATCTGCCGGCTAAGGGAAAAAGGTATCTGCGGAACAGCGCTCGAATGGTGCAAATCTTACCTGTCCGGAAGATGGCAGCGTGTCCGAGCCGATGGGGCTACATCAGAACCATTCCAACAAAGTCAAGGTGTACCGCAAAGATCCTCCCTATCTGCATTGATGTTTAATATATACATCCAACCCATCTGCGACATCATCAGATCCTTCAATGTCAGTTACATGATATATGCAGACGATGTGCTATTATATATGCCAATATCACTGGATAGCCTAGACCTCACCCCTCTGACTAACTGCTTCGACACCATATCAGAGTGGCTCCTGTCACAAAACCTACGAATACAACATAAAAAGACGGAAGTCCTTTTCGTCTCGAGGAATACCAACTTCACCCCACCTAGCTGTGTTAAGGTAAAGGATGCCCAACTACAAGTGAAGCCTGCGATACGTTACCTTGGAGTAATGTTAGACCAAAACCTTGACATGAAGAACCATATAGCCAATACTGTCAAGGCAATCTACTTTAAAATCAGATCCCTCGGACACCTACGCACGCTACTCGAACCGGATGATTTCCGCACCATTTATCAAGCCCTTATAATTCCCCATTTCGACCTCTCAAACTCCATACTACAAGGACTCCCACGGTCCACCCTGAACCCCCTGCAACTGGCTATGAACAGTGCAGCGCGGGTACTCTTTGGGGCATCCAGGAGAGACCACGTGACTCCCCTCCTAAGACAGTTACACTGGCTTCCCATTCAAGCAAGAATCAGTTTCAAGACTTTACTGCTAACGTTCAAAGCTGCTAAGGGGCTTACCTCATCCTCTGTCTCTAACCTCATCCAACCACTTGCACCAAACAGGCCACGAAGAACCGCAGAGTTGAACATGCTAGTCATCCCAAATGAAACCACAAGATGCACCAGATCAACAGCCAACAGAGCCTTCCAACTCTGTGCCCCAACTCTATGGAATGCTTTACCAGCACAAATCAGAGCAATCCCCAACTTGAGCCAGTTCAGAAAAGCGTTAAAACATTTCCTCTTCCTTAAATATCTCAATGACAGCTCCGAACATAACTCCCAAGCGAGTAGCAGAAGTAGTCAAACAGGCAGACCCACGCAACAGGCTTACCCCACAATGTAAATAACAAGCAGTTTCCTGTATTGTTGTACCACCTATGTATATAGTTGACCGTGTCCATTATCAGGTGAACCACCAATGTATATAGTTAACCCGTTTATCCAAGTTCTACTTCCTGTTAAATGTAATGACCAGACATATGTAAATTGTCGGATGTTTCTGTTCAATGTAAACCGCGCTGATGGCTAATAGTGCGGTATATAAGAATTGTTAATAAATAAATAAATAAAATAAATAAGAAGCCTCCCTGGATCTTGACATTAGGAATGACGAACTGTTCATCTGCATATTGTAGGTGGCTTTACCGTTCCCCTAGATATAGCCTAGTCCCCAGCTATTGTGTCGTCTGTCTTGACTAGATTGTAAGCGCTGATGATCAGGGATCATCTCTTACATGTTTCTGTACAGTGCTACCTACGCCTCATTACAAATGAACAGTAGTAGAGTGTGGTTTGAAACATTTTCATGAATTTGATGTACTCAATCAATTCAAAATGTATTGTCTACATTTCAAGGCAATTTATTATGCAAGAGTGTGGGATACTGTCAAAGGCTTTCTTATGGTCAATCCACGCTCTGCTGAGATTTCTGCTTTCCTCAGCACTAGCCATGATGGATTTGTTTAGCAGTAGCTAATCTTTGGTTCTGCATACTCCCTTTTGTTATCTTTCTGTTCTACAGTCATGATATTATTGGAATCAGTATGGTCATATATTCTGTCGGCACCTGTTGCAGTGAACAGCTTGCAGATTGCAGGTAGACAAGTTATTAGTCTATAACCTTTGGGAATGTTAGTTGGGTCTTCCTTTGGAAGAAGAAGTGTTTTTCCTGTTTATGTTTATTCAGATTTCATATATTGCCTTTCTCTATAAAGGAAGGCAATTTACAATCAATTAAAATTCATAAAACTTAGAAAGGATCTCCATAAAATTAGCAGGAAAGACGGTGTTAAGTAGAGAGAGAGGCTAGCTGTAGTCCTATGTAGTTTGGGCATCAAAGGCCTGTTGAAATACGTAAGTCTTGAGCTGCGATTTGAAGGAACAAAAGGAAGATTCAAGGTGGATGTGTCAGGGAAGTGAATTCCAAAGAATCGGAATGCAAAAGCTGGTAGACTCTAGCCGCGGTCTAGATGGAGGGGGGATATGTAATCTGTTATTGTGAAGTGAATGCACAGTTGAAAAGGGGGTATGAAAATTCAGGTAGGAAGAAAGGTAAGCAGGGAGTGCCTGTATGGAAGGCTTTATGTGAAATTTGAACTGGAAATGAAAGGTGAGCGCATGGTTCAGAAGAAGGTATCCTTGAAGGATACTACCAAAAGCAGAGATGTTCCAAATAAGAGTAAAGTAGCCCAAATGCCCTTGAATATGGTGCAGAAAGAGCTTAAAGATCCCAAATTACCCATGCCTACCAATAGCCAGATTAATATGAATAAAATACAGTCTCTAAAATGCTTGTATGCAAATGCTAAAAGTCTAAAATTAAGATGGGAGAGTTAGAATATATAGCACTAAATGACAGGCTAGATATGATTGGAATCTCAGAGACATGGTGGAAAGAGGACAACCAGTGGGACACTGTACCCAGGTATCACAAACTATATTGTAATGAAAGAGTTGATCAAATTGGTGGAGGGATTGCGCTCTATGTTAGAGAGGGCATTGAGTCAGAAAGGATTAAAGTTTTGCAGGAAACAAAATTTGCTGTAGAATCTCTATGGATTGAAATTCCAAGTAAGAAAGGGAAGGGGAAGGCGATGGCAGTGGGGGTGTAATATCGACCGCCTGGTCAGAATGAACAAATGGATGATGAAATGCTCAAAGAAATCAAGGAAGCTAACAAACGTTACAGCACAGTAATAATAATGGGTGATTTCAATTACCCCGGTATCGACTGGGTCAGTGTCAAGGCAGGACATGCTAGGGAGATAAAGTTCCTAGATGAAATAAATGACTGCTTCTTGGAGCAGCTGGTTCATGAACCAACCAGAGGGGAAGCCATATTGGACCTAGTCCTTAGAGGAACACCAGATCTGGAGCAAGAGATAAGGGTGTTGGGGCCACTTGGCAATAGTGATCATAGCATGATTGCGTTTGATTTAATTAGTAGAGGAGGGATGGTAAGGAAATCCACAGTACTACCTTTTAACTTTTGAAAGGGAGCTTATGATAAAATGAGTTAAGAAAAAACTAAAAGGAGCAGCTGCAAAGGTTAAAGACTTACATCAAGCTTCGGTGTTGTTTTAAAAATACTATCTTGGAAGCCCAGACCAGCTGTATTCCACGCATTAAGAAAAGTGGAAGGAAGTCCAAAAAACTGCCAGCATGGTTTAAAGGTGAGGTCAGAGAGGCTGTTGTTGCCAAAAAAGCATCTTTCAGGAAATGGAAAAAAGAGCCAAATGATGAAAACTGGAAACAGCACAAGCACTGGCAAGTTAAACGCAAGGCATAGATAAGGCAGGCAAAGCGAGAATTTGAGAAGAAACTTGCTATGGAACAAAAACGCATAATAAAGACTTTTCAAAGTATATTCGTAGCAAAAAACCTGTGAGAGAGTCAATTGGACCGTTAGATGATAGAGGAGTAAAAGGAGCAGTAAGAGGGGACAAGGCAACAGCGGAGAGACTGAATGAATTCTTTGCTTCGGTCTTTACTGAGGAAGATGTAGGGATGTTACCCATGACAGACGTGGTATTTAAAGGTGATACTGCAGAGGAATTCAAAGAAATATCGCTACACCGGGAAGATGTATTACAACTATTTGATAAACTGAAGAGTAGCAAATCACCTGAACCGGATGGTATACATCCAAGGGTGTTGAAAGAACTGAAATATGAGATTGTAGACCTGCTATTAGTAATCTGTGAACATTCATTAAAATCATCTGTAATACTAGAAGATTGGAGGATCGCCGATGTAACGCCAATTTTTAAAAAGGGTTCCAGGGGTGATCCGGGAAACTACAGACCTGTGAGCCTGACGTCAGTACCAGGAAAAATGGTAGAAACCATCATAAAGAACAAAATTACTCAGCATGTAGATAGTCATGGCCTATTAGGAGACAGCCAACATGGCTTTAGACAAGGAAGATCTTGTCTTACTAATCTGCTGTTTTTTTGAAGGTGTGAATAAACAGGTAGACAAAGGTGAGTCGGTTGATATAGTGTACTATTGTGAATCAGAAACTGGTTAAAAGATAGAAAGCAGAGGGTAGGGCTAAATGGCCAATTTTCCCAATGGAAAAAGGTGAATAGTGGAGTACCCCAGGGATCTGTGCTGGGTCCGCTGCTTTTTGACATATTCATAAATGACCTGGAAAAGGGAATAACGAATGAGGTTATCAAATTTGCAGATGACACAAAACTATTTAAAGTTGTTAAAACCCAAGAGGATTGTGGAAAATTGCAAGAGGATCTTGATAAATTGGAAGACTGGGCATCCAAATGGCAGATGAAATTTAATGTGGACAAGTGCAAAGTTATGCACCTAGGAAAGAACAACCCAAACTATGGTTACACGATGCAAGGTTCCACATTGAGAATCACCACCGAGGAAAAAGATTTAGGTGTCATCGTGGATAACATGTTAAAACTCTCTGCCCAGTGTGCAGCAGCAGCCAAGAGAGCAAATAAAACGCTAGGTATCATAAGGAAAGGAATGGAAAATAAAACAAAGGATATTATAATGCCTCTGTATCGTTCCATGGTGCGACCGCACCTTGAATATTGTGTGCAATTCTGGTCGCCGTATCTTAAAAAGGATATAGCGATTTTAGAAAAGGTTCAGAGAAGAGCCACCAAAATGGTAAAGGGGATGGAAGGATACTCCTATGAGGGGAGGCTAAAAGGTTTAGGGCTCTTCAACCTGGAAAAGAGACGGCTGAAGGGAGATATGAAGAGGTCTATAAATTAATGAATGGAGTGGAACGGGTAAATGTAGATTGATTGTTTACATTATCAAAATATAGAAAGACTAGGGGACATGCAATGAAGCTACAGGGTAAACAATTTAAGACAAATAAGAGAAAATATTTTTTCACTCAACGTGTAATCAAACTCTGGAATTTGTTACAGGAGGATGTAGTAAAGGCTGTTAGTGTAGCTGGGTTTAAAATAGGTTTGGACAAGTTCCTGGAGGAAAGGTTCATAAACCATTATTAAGAAGGGACCCAGGATATCAATGCTTGACCCAGTACAAGCATTGTGGAACCTGTGTCTTTTGGGGAAACTGCTAGGTACGTATGACCTAGATTGCCCACTTTTGGAAACAGGATACTGGGCTTGATGGACCTTGGTCTGACCCAGTATGGCATATCTTATGTTCTTATGTGATGGGAAGCCAATGATTACTCTTCAGAAGCAGTGTAATATGATTGGTTCTTTTGGCTTGTGCTAAAATGCAAATAGCGGTATTTTGAACCAACTGTAAGCATTTAAACTTAGACAGAGGAATGCCAGCATAAGTGGTGTTACAGTAGTCAAGTCTTGATATCACGTAATTGAGAAGGAGCGGAGTGAATGAGGAAGAATCAGGGAAGGGACAAAGTGACCAACACTGACAAAGGGCCATAAACAATTTTTTCATCAACAAACTAATATGTGGTACAAAGGAGAGATTAGAGTCTAATGTTATTCCTAAGTACTTCAAAGTAGACGTAAGTTAAATCTGAGAACCATCAATACTCGGGGATAATGCCTGAGGCAATGAACCACCCTTAAACCAAATTGCAAACATTTTGGTGAGATTCAATTTATGACAATTATTCTGGAGCCAACTGGATAATGTACCCAAAGTATGATTGATTACTGATAGATCAGGAGTTAAGGTGTCTATATGTGCTAATATCATCTGCATAATAATATGCACTGACATTAAAGTCTTGTACTAAAGGTAGAAGGGGACAAATATAAATATTAAAAAGCAGGGGTATTAGCCATTGTGGTATTAAATTTAGCTGCCCAATTAATTGATCTTTGCAGTTTACCAGGTTGTGATGAAGGGCTTTGACTATTTGAATCAAAAACGGGTTACTCCATCTGGGCCAGAGCATTTCCAGTTTGTGGCTCTTTTAATTCTTCTTTATATGTGTGTGTACCAGTTGTGTGTTATGTATGTAGTATGCATGCGTTGTGTATCGGGGGTAGTTGAGGTGGTGGGACATTTCTGGAAGATGTAGTTCTTGAGGTGGGGGTAGTATGCAGGATGGAGGGCAGTTGTGGTGGGAGCTTTTGAGGGTGCGGAATTTTGTGGGATGATGGGGAAGTTGTGGAGGGTTGACTGGGGCTGGAGCAATTTGCAGGTTGGCGAAGCAGTTGTGTGGGTGTATTTCTGGGGATGGGGCATTTGGCGGTTGGTAGGACAGTTGTGAGGGAGTATTTTGGCAGTAAGGCACAGTGCAGGGTGGTGAGGCAGTTGTGGGGGGGCAATTTTTGGGAGTGGGGCAGTTGGGGGTTAGGAGAGTAGTGAATAGAGAGGGATTTTGAAAGTTGGAATTCTGTGTTTCATTGTATGTAAGTTTATGCTACAACAGCTGTAACTCTTTCTGCCAAAGAAATTAGGAATCTGCAGGCAAAAACATTTTTGTTTTATTTCATTTTGTTTTACAAGTTTTTATTTCAGAGCAGATTTGTTAATTAGAGGCAGTTGTGGCTGCTGCCCAAACCAAAAAAGCATAGCTGAAAGGTTACTAGAGGTTTCAGGCAAAATAAAAACCCAGCTGTTTTTTTTCTCACAGTCCAAGTGTGAAGGTTATTGTCAGTAGCAAATTTATATATATATATATATATATATATATATATAAATACTCAATAGGTCTAGGGTTAATTGTTACGTCCCTCTTTTCCCAAGATTCTATAAGTCTATCTGGCAAATGAACCACATAAGATAAAGGGAACCAACCCTGTGTTTGTATATAAATTAGACTTTATTGCTGATAGAAAAATAATGTAGATATAGAATAAATTTGTTTTCTGAGGTAGCAAGTTATGTAGCCCTATGATTACAATTACAAAGATAATAAATCACTGTTTTAGCAACCGACGTCATTTCTTCGCTCTGCAATAAGATGTACAGAAAATTAGCTGTCTGTCTGGGCTAGGCCCATACCTCTGGGAGAAGTCGACCAGTACCTTAGCTTCTGCCAGAAGAACAATTGTGACTGGGTCCAAGAAGTCATCTCAGGAACGGCACAAAGTCCAAAGGCTGGCAGTGGTCCAACACAGGTGGCAGACAGTCTGTGCAAGCTCGTGATAACACAGAGCTTCAGGTCTGTGGGAGAGATTCACTCCTTCACAAGGTTAGTCCTTGTCATTGCGCACACTGTTTGACTTTCCAGCTGGAGATAAGTAGGCAGTAGGGCTAGATACTGCAGAGAACAAACTGCCAGTTTCAGGGAGCTAAGTTAAAGTTCCCAAAAAGTGGTCAAAAGTGTAAAGAGTCTGTGTCCAGCGTATAATTCTTTATCCTGACTTCTTCATCATAGCCCGGTGATTGGCTGGTCTCAGATCCTGTATGTCATCTTCAGCAAATCATGTAGAAGTTGTCAGGTGGTCCTTCTCCAAACAAAGGCCCATGGTGAGAAAAGATGCTGGTATGCAGGTTCATACATTGTTGCGAATGCTAGGACCAGTAGGATGAGAACGGGCCTCCAGCACGAGTTCTCTTGCAAACAGTAATAAACAATAACTCTGTTGTATGGTACATAACTTTGCAGAATTGCTTGATCTGCAGGTTTAATGCTTGCACAGCAGAAAAGAGTTCCATCTTGTAAAAGGAAGACATGCTGCATGGTTCAGGCTTTAGTTTCTAAGCAGGCCCCGTGGTACCAACCCTACAAGAGGATGATCTCAAATCAGTTTTTTTTAGGTCAAAAGGCAGGCAACTTGCAGAAGAGCTATCATGGGGACTGGATCTACTCCACTCCTCTTCCTTGTGGTGTCCCCCAGGGTTCCGTCCTCGCGCCCCTTCTATTCAATATCTTTCTTGCCCCCCTCGCCCAACAACACTGAGTTTCCACTCACTATTACGCCGACGACATCTTCCTTCTCTATCACACTGACTCAGCTGCCCCTGACATCACCCCTTTAACGACTGCCTCTCATCTGTGTCATCCTGGCTCTCTTCTAATTTTCTTCATGTCAATCTTTCCAAAACTTCAGCAATTTGGTTCCCTGCCGGTAGCCCTGTCCCCCCTCTCATCCCACTGCTCTCCTCCTCCCCCATCCCCATCATAACCACCTTACGCTATCTCGGTGTGACCTTTGATTCCTCTCTATCTTTCAAAGCTCATATCTCTTCCGTTGTCCAACACTGCTTCTTCATCCTACATCAACTTCGTTCCGTTCGTCTTTTCTTCTCTTCTTCCTCTATGACCACCCTTCTCCTTCTCCTCTCCCTCGTTATCTCACGCTTAGACTACTGCAATGTCTCCTTGGCCGGTCTCCCTCTATCTCAGCTTCTACGCCTGCAGCGAGTCCAGAACACAGCCGCACACATTCTCACTTGCACTTCCCGCTTTGATCACATCACCCCTCTTCTCATCCGCTTGCACTGGCTTCCAATCATTTTCAGGATCCAATTCAAATTCCTTATCTTTGTCCTTAGGTCTATCCACACTGGCATCCCACTCTACCTTACCGATCTGGTCCATCTACACACTCTTCACCGCTCCCTCCGTTCCATACACGCAAACCACATGTTCCCCCCTTCCCCTTCCCAAGCTCACTTAGAATCCACCCGCTCCTCTGCTTTTTATTTCCTCGGCCCCCGACTCTGTAACGCACTCCCCCAGCCCTCCGCCTTGAACTCTCTTTTAAAACTTTCAAGGCTAATCTAAAAACCCATCTTTTTTGCTCAGCTTTTGACCCCCCCTCCCCTCCACCCCACCGCTGATACTCAAAAAGCCTGTTTTCTCCTCTGCTCTCTGCCCTCCGTCTGTCCTCTCCTAGATTTACTCTATCCTTTCTTATCCAGAACATATTGGCGTTCCTTTTCTTTTCTAGCAGCCTTGCCTTTTTTGTAAACCGCTCAGATGCTGTAGTGATGGGCAGTATATTAAGTAAACGATAAACAATAAACTGCTCTTAGCTCATGTATTACTGATGATGATCTTCCCTTCTGTTTACCAACTGGCCTAAAGATTTTCCGGTCTGCTGTAGATATTTACTCTAAAGATTTTTCTTTTGCAGTGTGCTTGTGCCAGAAATTCTGTGAAACTATGGGGTCTGTTTGCCGAGCAGCACTAGTCGTTTCCATGCGAAAACGGGGCCGCGGCTCACATTTCTCATGGAAGCCGCTAGTGCCGCTTAGTAAACAGACCCCTATGTCTAAGTGCCCTATCAGAGATGTTTACCAAGCCTCCAAAAAAGGCAGTTTACAACATGCCATTTATTGTCAGCGCTCTGCTTTTTGTACATTGCATTTATCTTTTCCAACATGTTTCTGACCTGGGATCAGTGGCATACCGGGGAGAGGCCATGGTCTCCAGGCTCTTACATTAGGGGTGTTTGAAAGGCACCATCCATCTTTCCCTTCCTCTTGTTGTAGCTTCTTTAACTGGCCGAACTGGCGGCAGAAGCAGCACAAATAATTATGAAATGAGTGCCAGGGATTCTTTGCGCCACGCGTTCTGCAAACCTCTGATGCATCCCGCCCCCCTCTGATGCTACTGTCTGTTGCCATGGGAACGGGATGCATCAGAGCTTTGGAGACAGTGGAGTGCAACGGCTCTCTTTACTATTTGTGCTGCTTCTTCAGCTTTCACTGCTGCTGGTCCAGCCAGTCGAAGGGGTTATGGCAGTAGGGAGGGAGGGAGGGAGGTTGGAGGGAAAATGTTGGACCGGATGGTGAATGGGAAAGGAGTGGAGAGAGGGGTGATGATGCTGGACTACATGGGAGGGGCCTAAGGAAAAGAGGAGATACTCCTGACCCATGTGGGCAGGAAAGGAAGAGCAAAGAGAGAGGGGGGATGCTGGACTATGGAGTGCGTAAATGGAATAGAACAGGGAGATGCTGGACTGTGGAATGGGAGGTGGGAAGAGAACAGGAAGATGGTGGATGGACCATGGTGCGCAGTAGGGTGTGTGGGGTGGGAGTGAGAAGGAAGAGAACAGGGAGATGCTAGACCGCAGGGTGGGGGTGGGTGAGAGAGGGAAGTGAATGGAGAGATGCTGGACCATGGTGAGGAGGGAAGGAAAATGGTCGATGCTAGACCACGAAGTGGAGTAGAGGAAAAGAGAAGAGAATGGAAAGATGCTGGACCATGGTGAGGAGGGAAGGAAAATGGTCGATGCTAGACCACGAAGTGGAGTAGAGGAAAAGAGAAGAGAATGGATAGATGCTGGACCATGGTGAGGAGGGAAGGAAAATGGTCGATGCTAGACCACGGAGTGGAGTGGAGGAAAAGAGAAGTGAATGGATAGATGCTGGACCATGGTGAGGAGGGAAGGAAAATGGTCGTTGCTAGACCACGGAGTGGAGTGGAGGAAAAGAGGATGGAAAGATGCTGGACCATGGTGGGAGGAGTGGGAAATATGGAAACAGAGGGCAGACACTGGACACAGGAGAGACACAGAAGGGGGAAGGTGCTGGGGACGGTGGTGGGAGAAGGGGGCTGATGCTTATATATAATGGGGGTTGAATGAGCTAGGGAGAGGGTAAGTAGGGAGGTGCACTAGGAAGAAGGTGAGAGAGAAGTAGATAGTAAGTTGGTAGGTAGGTAGGTAAAAGACTGAAAGAGGGAGACCGAGGACTGGAAGGTGAGATTTGAATCTACAAAGGGGAAGAAAAAGCTATGGAAGAAAGAGCTCGAATGGAATGATCATTATCAGAGATAGGTGGAGGAAAGGAAAAATACAGAAGGAGAAATGGAAAAAAAAAGAGACAGGAAACTCAAGAAGGAGAAAAGCAGAAAACAGAGTCTGGGATAAACACAATTGATAAAAATAAAATGTCCAGACAACACAGATAGAAACATGATATGCCATACTGGGTCAGACCAAGGGTCCATTCCTTTCCTTATGGTTCCTAGAATTCTATTTGCTTTCTTGGCCGCCGCTGCACACTGGGCAGATGGCTTCAATGTATTGTCTTTGATGATGCCTAGATCTTTTTCCTAGGTGGTGGTTCCTAATGTGGAACCTTTCATTGTGTAACCATAGTTTGGGATGTTCTTTCCTAAGTGTATAACTTTGCATTTGAAACAAACAAAAAGGGCGAGCAGAATGAGGATCACTTGCGCTTTATTAAAAACCAAAACCCCGACGCGTTTCGGCGGATGCCTTCATCAGTGGGCTAGAGGACTGCAAACAAACACAAAACATAAAACTCAATAAACCATAATAAAAACAGCAATGTAAATATAAATATAAATGATCACAAGTAGTATAAAAAGACAACCGTAAATATATTATACTCACAAATTGTGTCAATTCAATGCATTAGATAGAGCGCATGGGAACATGTAACCAGTAATGTAGTTAATAATGCTGGAAAACAATAAACACATTGAAACGCAAAACATGATCAATTAAAACCCCAAAAAACAATTAAAAAACATATAAAAAAGAAAAACCATTATGATCAGACTCAAGGAATGTAGTGCAACTAGTGTTGTAATGAAATAATACCGTTATACATAATCATGTTGTTTTGGGTCTGGGTTTCCCATTTTCCGGTTTGTTCCGTTGTCCAGTTATTTGTTCACTATTTGTATTTTAACTTGTTTTGCGTTTCAATGTGTTTATTGTTTTCCAGCATTATTAACTACATTACTGGTTACATGTTCCCATGCGCTCTATCTAATGCATTGAATTAACACAATTTGTGAGTATAATATATTTACGGTTGTCTTTTTAAACTACTTGTGATCATTTATATTTATATTTGCATTGCTGTTTTTATTATGGTTTATTGAGTTTTAAGTTTTGTGTTTGTTTGCAGTCCTCTAGCCCCCTGATGAAGGCATCCGCCGAAACGCGTCGGGGTTTTGGTTTTTAATAAAGCGCAAGTGACCCTCATTCTGCTCGCCCTTTTTGTTTGATTTGGACTCTCTGTGAGTCAGTGCTCTTCTCTGTGTCTCTAACTTTGCATTTGTCCACATTAAATTTCATCTGCCATTTGTACACCCAGTCTTCCAGTTTATCAAGGTCCTTTTGCAATTTTTCACACTCCTCTTCTGTTCTTTGAATAATTTTGTGTCATCTGCAAATTTGATCACCTCACTTATTATTCCCATTTCCAGATCATTTATGAATATGTTAAAAAGCAGCAGACCCAGCACAGATCCCTGGGGTACTCAACTATTCACCTTCCTCCATAGAGAAAATTGGCCATTTAACCCTACTCTCTGCTTTCTTTCTTTCTCTGGAGTGGAGGAGTGGCCTAGTGGTTGGGGCAAGGTACTTCAGGCCAGAAGGTCGGGGGTTCAAATCCCACTAGAGGACAGCAACCTTGGGCTGGAAGGACTGGGGTTTCTAGTCCCACAGGTGCTCCTTGTGGTCTTGGGCAAGCCACTTAACCCTCTATAGCCCATGTTCCCTGTAAAATAGTTATCAAACGCTTTCTGAAAATCCAGATACACTATATCGACCGGCTCACTTTGGTTTTTTTTGTTCTTTCACAATTCCCTTTAAATCAAACAAACTTGCTTTGACTTTGACAAGCAATTCAGTTTTAACTTATTTCTACATCTACTTAACCACTTTCCAGAGGTCCTTATTCTGCAGATATAAGAAGCTCTAGATGGTACTATTTTTCAGCATTTGCATTTTCACACATAGAATGAAATCAGCAGACAAAACTCTCTTAACCATACCCTTAACCTAGAAAACCAAACTTGCACATATTGGATTAAACTTATTTACTGTACAAACACAAATAAAAAAATGGTTAATTGTTTTAGGTTTTCTTCCCCCCCCCCCCCCATCACAATTGTGATCTACAGGAATTAGCAACATTCATGCTTTGCTTTACTTTAACTTCTTCTTAAAAGAAACATCTCACAAAGCTTGCTGTTTGGCAAGAAAGAACTCATGCCCTTGAGCTGTGCAGAACTACTGTAAACATCAGCCCTGCCATGCTGTTATTGCTGCTATCTGATATCTATACTGTCGTCTTCTATCAAGCTATTACAGCAGTGTAAAATGCATTTCCCAATCCATTGACTCAGAGAATCCATTCCATACTACAACCCATACAGACAGCAATGAAAAAAACACTAGTGCCTCAAACACACTACCGCTGCAAATCAAACAGTCTCATCTCCCTTCACATATCCATTGAACTGACATATTACTTCACATCATTAGACCACCTTTATAGAAAAGAAGCAAATATAAAGAAAAAGGAAAAAGACCAGTATTATAAAGATAAGTCAGGAGAGGAATGAAAGCAACTCAGTGGGGCAGGTTTAAAAAGGAAAGTAATCTTATTCTTATTTCCAACACTAATATGGACTTCATTTAGTTTAAAAATATATTTCATCAGTCATCTGCCTCTAAGTATTTTTACTTGCTCGGGCTTTACAGAATTCACTGGACAAGAATTTTAATTATTTCCTGAATCCTATTTTTTTAAATTCCCATTATAAAGCAACAATTTCAGTCATCAATTCTATTATCAAAATTCATATTTCACATACTGCTACAGGAGTAGCCTTCTTAAAGAGTTCATTCTATTGTTGATCATATGATCTCTGATACTCAATATCCTGCCATAGAAAGCTACCCTAAATATATACATGCTTAGACTTTCTTATCATACTAATATATCCTTACAGACGAAAACTTCTAGAAACATCAACTTACTGTTACTTTTTAATGAACTGCAGGTTTGTTGTTAAGTGCCGTCAAGTCAGTGTTGACTCCTGACAACTCTCTGGATAGTTGGCCTAAACTTTGTTCAGTCTTCAGCCAAGCAGCTCTTTGTTGAGAGAGTGGTGTTCATAGCTGCAGCTATTGTATCGATCCATCTCATTGCCGGCCTTCCTCTTTTACGGTGACCTTCTACCTTGCCAAGCATTGTCTTTCTTCAATGATCTTTCTCTTCGCATGATATGTCCAAAGTATGAAAGTCGAAGTCTTGTCATCTGAGCTTCTAAGAAAAGCTTAAGTTTGATCTCCTCTAGTACTGACTGGTTTGTTCTTCGGGCAGTCCATGGTATATACAGTATTCGTTGCCAGCACCATAATTCAAAGGCATCAATTTTCTTCCTGTCTATCTTTTTCACTGTCCAACTTTTGCATCCATATGATGTTATTGAAAATACTATGGCCTAGACACGTTGAATCTTTGTATGGAGAGAGACATCTCTGCTCTTGAGGATCTTGTCTAGATCCTTCATAGCCATTCTACCAAGAGCAATACATCGTCAGATTTCTTGACTGCTAGTCCTTTCTTTATTGATTGTTGATCCAAGTGAAAGCTGTCAACTATTTCAATTTCTTCTCCATCAATGATGCAGGTAGAAGATATAAATTTATTTCAACTTATTCCAATGACAACTCTCTACATATGTTGTAATTAGCATATAACTAAAATCCTTATGGTAGGAAAATTATTCCTTCAAAACATTTTACAACAACAATCTCGATAGGAAGGGCAGTAAGTACAACAAATTGAATACTAATAATATGAGATAAAGGAGCACTTCCCATAACTTCATTAGAAATAGCTGAGCTGGAAAGTCGCTATCATCAGTGAAATAATTATTTTAAACTAAAACAAAAATCAGCATCTACAAAAATCACAGCGCTACAACATTTATCTCTGGGGGGTTTTTTTTGCTTAGTCTGAAATCAGGAAAGCTTTCAAAACAAAATTCACCTCTTATCTGGAAACCAAAATATATCCTTAAATACAAAAATAATAAAATTACCCTAAGATCCAAAAGTGAAACAAAACAAGACAAATCTGTATGCATTGCCAACTATGGTAACAAAGATAAGAAAACAGACATTTCAAATATCAACTTGCAAGTCTGGTGCAATACGGCTCTGACTTACTAAAGAAGAAAATCAGCATATGAGAACACAGCAATTAATTACCAAATTAAAGCCAGGCTTTTAAAATCTTTTACAACCAGAAAACATTATCCTTTTAAAATATGACATCAGAAAAGCAACTAAATGAATCATTATACAACCTTTTTCTTCTAATGCGAAAAGCATGTTTTTCTCTTCAATTTTTCACATGTACCATTGCCTCACACTATGTAAGTACGAGTCACTCAGGACTAGTGGGCAGCCCCCCTTAATCAATGACTGCCATTTTATATTTCAAACACTGAAGCTTCTTTGAAAAACTCTCTCCTAAAGAAAATAGCAATGCTTCACTACCACTGGTCATTGAATGTCATCGTGCTTCGGAGTTTTGCAATATCATCATGTTTACACACATGCAATAAGATGGACTGCCTCTCTTAAACACTAAAGCCCATAACTTAGACTGAATCTGTCTGTACTTCATACTCACAATCCTCCATCCTCTCCTGCCTTGCCTTGAATGAAGAGAAAGGAAGACCTGGCACGGCACCAACTGAAAGAATCTGTCTGTGCTACTCCTGACCAGGTAGTAAATGTTAACCTCGGCTCTTTGACTTCACTTCTCTAAATTCAAATGCAGTGAAGGAAGCACACATACACAGGGAGTTATATTAAACAATATGACGTAAGCTTAAGTGAGGAATTCAAAGGTGTGCAAACATGTGCAGGTTCCTATGACTCCTACTCGAACCAGGCCATCGCCCCTTCTTACTGCTACATGGTACAATTTTGTTTCTATGTCAAGCTCTGCTTCACTTTTTGTTTATCTACATGTTACAAGTCATGTCATTGGTCAAAGTAAGCACAGATATATTGCTCAATTGAATCAGAACAAAAGCTCCCTGTCTTGCAAGATGTAATCTTGAGTGTCTCTGCTATTCATAAACACTCCCTTGTAATACTGACAGAAATATTCAGAGCTATTTTTCACACCTATATGAAAGCCCCTATCAACAGATAGTATTTTTAACCAATGCCCATGCTTGATGTAAGCCTTTAACCTTTGCAGCTGCTCCTTCAGTTTTTTTCTTAACTATTTTCCTCATTTATCATAGTCTCCCTTTTGAATGCTAAAAGGTAGACATGTGGATTTCCTTTCTGTCCTCCCTCCATTTATAAAGTTAAAAGCGATCATTCTATGATCATTACTGCCAGGTGGCCCCAATACCCTTATCTCTTCCACCCTGTGTTCCACTAAGGACTAGAAACGTAGAAACATGTCAGCAGAAAAAGACCATATGGCCTATCTAGTCTACCCTCACATATCAAATACTATAGTCCCTTTTTTCCTTTAGAGATCTTCTCTGTTTGTCCCATGCTTTCTTGAATTCAGATACTGTCCTTGTCTCGATTATCTCCGCTGGGAGACTGTTCCATGCATCTGCCACTCTTTCCATAAATAAATATTTCCGCATATTGGTCCTAAGCCTATCCCCTTTCACCCTCATCTTATGCCCCTTTGTTGAATTTACTTTACATCAAAAGAGGCGCGCCTCTTATGCATTTATGCCAGGAGTTATTTAAACGTCTCTAACATATCTCTTCTATCCCACCTTTCCTCTAACATATATATATTAAGATCTTTAAGTCTGTCCCGATATGGTTTATAACAAAGACCACTAACCATTTTAGTAGCCACCCTCTGCACTGACTACATCCTGTTTATATCCTTTTGAAGGTGCGGTCTCCAGAATTGCACACAATACTCCAAATGAGGTCGCACCAGAGGCTTATACTGAGGCACTATCACCTCCTTTTTTCTGCTGGCCGTTCCCCTCCCTATGCACCCAAGCATCCTCCTGGCTTTCGCCGTCACCTTTTCTACCATTTTAGCCACTTTAAGATCATCAGAAACAATCACGCCCATGTCCCACTCTTCTTTCGTAGACAGAAGTACTTCACCCCTACACTGTACTGCTCCCTTGGATTTTTGCAGCCCAAATGCATGACCCTGCATTTTTTAGCATTAAATCTCAGCTGCCAAATTCTTGACCATTTTTCAAGATTAGCTAGATCCCTCCTCATGTTATCTACTCCTTCTTGGGAATCTACTCTATTGCAGATTTTGGTAACATCTGCAAAGAGACAAATCTTACCCGATAACTCTTCCAAAACATCACTAACAAAGATGTTAAAAAGAAACAAACCAAGGACAGATCCCTGCAGCACACCACTTATAACATCCTTCTCTTCAGAGTGAGCTCCATTTACCTGCACACTTTGTTGCCTCCCACTCAATCAATTTCTAACCAAGTCAGTCACTGTAGGATCAATCCCTGGGGTGCTCAGTTTATTAATAAAGTCGCCTGTGTGGAATGGTGCCAAAGGCTTTACTAAAATCCAAATACACCACATCCAGGGATCTCCCTCTGTCCAAATCTCTGGTCACCCCGTCAAAGAAATCAATCAGATTTGTCTGACAAGACCTGCCTCTGGTAAACCCATGCTGCCTCAAATCCTGCAATCCATTGGACTCCAGAAACCACACTATCCTCTGTTTTAGCAGCATTTCCATTAATTTACTCACCAGAGAGGTCAGACTAACTGACCTGTAGTTCTCAACCTCATCCTTACTTCCGCTTTTGTGTAAAGGGACCACATCTGCCTTTCTTCAGTCCTCTGACTAAAGAAGCATTGAGAAGGTCAGTCAGTGGAAAGGTTCCTTCAATATTCTTGGATGTATCCCATACGGCCCCATTTCTTTGCCTACTTTTAATTTAGCTAGTTCCTCATGAACAGACTTCTGAAAATTGTTAAAGATGCCCTTCCCTTCTGCTCCTATTTGTGGGTGAGATCCTGCTCCTGGCCCTTCATCTGTGAAGACATTACAAAAATATTTGTTAAACAAGTCTGCTTCATCCTGATCAGCTTCTACATATTCCTCCCCTTCACTCTGAGTTTGATAATACCACCTTTGCACTTCATCCTCTCGCTAACATATCTGCAGTTTTACTGCATTGGCTATTTCTTCTTCTTTTTGTATCTTTGCTTTCCTAACTACTTTCCTAGCTTCTCTAAGTTTTTCCAAATATTGATGCCTGTCTTCCTCTCTGTGATCTATTTTATATTATGAAGGCCACCCTCTTTTTCTTCAACTTTTCAGCTACTTCTTTCGAGAACCATAGCCTCCCTTTCCTTTTACATTTATTTACCTTCCTAACAGAAAGGCTTGTTGCCCTTAAAATATTCCCTTTCAGCTTTGCCCACTGCTTTTCTACATCCCCCAGCTGTTCCTTTCCTGCTAAAGACTCCTTGAGGTATTGCCCCATCTTGTAAAAGACAGTTTTCCTAAAGTAAGACCCTAGCTTTTGAATGGGTTTTGCCGCCATAGTCCTAATACTGAACCACACCATCTGGTGATCTCGGGATGCAAGATGATCTCCCACTATAACATCAGAAACACTTTCCCCATTGGTAAGCACCAAGTCCAATATGGCCCCTTCACATGTGGGTTTTGTTACCCATTGCTGGAATAGTTCTCCCTGTAGAGAATCCAGGATCTCTACAGGGATGATACTGCAGCAGGGATGTGCCAATCAATATCCGACATGTTGAAATGACCTATCAGTAGCACTTCTCCTCTTAGGGCAATACTTCTATTAAATCTCCATCCACTTCTTCTTGCGGTGAAAGAGATCTGTATAGCACAGCAGTGCAAATAGAATTCCCACTCCCTCTTTCTAGTTTAACCCACAGTGCCTCTTCGCTCCCTTGTAAGCTTTGTATTCTATAGATTTAATATATTATTTTATATATATTGCCACTCCTCCTTCCCTTCTTCCTAACCTGTTCTTCCTGAATAAAGTATAGCCCGGTATAATTACATCCTAGTCATAGTTGCCCATGAACCATGTCTCCATAACCACCATTATGTCCAAAATAGCTTCCCCTCTTGTTGGTTCATGAACTAGCTGTTCCAAGAAGCAGTCCTTTATTTCATCCAGAAACTATCTCTCTACCATGTCCTGCTGTAACATTAATCCAGTCCATACCGGGGTAATTGAAATCACCCATTATTACTATGTTGTAACTTTTGTTAACCTCCGTGATTTCTTTTAGCATTTCATCATTCATCTGTTCATTCTGGCCAGGGGTTCCATAGTACACCCTCACTGCCACCACCTTCCACTTTTTACAGGAAACTTCTATCCATAGAGCTTCTACAGTGTATTTTGTTTCCTGCAAAACTTTTATCCTGGGTGACTCAATGTCCTCTCTAACATAGAGCGCAATCCCTCCACCAATTTGATCTACTCTATCATTGTGATATAATTTGTACCCAGGTATCAGTGTCCCACTGGTTGTCCTCATTCCACCAGGTCTCTCAGATGCCAATAATATCTAACTTTTCATTTAATGCTATATATTCTAGTTCTCCCATCTTATTTTTTAGACTTCTAGCATTTGCATAGACATTTTAGAGGTTATATTTTATTCATATGAAGAATTCATATGACTATTGTAATGTCATCTTAGCAGGTCTACCACAATATCAGATTCATTGTTTACAGTTACTTCAAAATACAGCTGCTTATTGTTTATTGTTTATAATCACTTGATATACCGCCCCCCATTACATCGAGGCGGTTTACAATAAAACTATAAAATATATAAAATGATTAAAAAGAAAAGGAAAATAACAATACTTTAAAACATACTTTTTTTCTTTAAAAAAAAAAGAATAGGAGAAAAAGAAGGTCAGGATAGAGAAGATAGATTGCAAATAGGAGCAAATCATAGGAGAAGCAGAAGTCACTGGAAAAGATTAAAAGCAGTGGAGAAAAAATGTGTTTTGAGACGGGAGCGGAAATTAGGAATGGACTGTTCTAGACGGAGGTCAGTGGAGAGGGAGTTCCAGAGAGCAGGACCAATGTAAAAAAAAGGCTGATTGCCGGGTAGAGTGAAGGTGAGCTTGAGAGGGAGAAGGGAGGTGCAAGCGATTAATATGAACTGAACGAAGACTGCGGGTGGGGGTTAATAGATCGGATAAATACTGAGGTGTGTGCAAATAAATAGTCCGATGGACAAGAGTGAGGATCTTAAACTGAATTCGAAAGTTTATTGGCAACCAGTGAAGATGCTGAAGAATGGGAGTGATATGGTCACAGGGAGAGGCAGGGAGGATTATCCGAGCTGCAGTATTCTGTATGAGTTGTAATCGGTGGTATTGGTATTGGGTATTGACTCCTCACCCACTCTTCATGTACAGACCACATATCTCCCCTTCTTATCCATTTACACTGGCTTCCTCTCAGGTTCCGGTTCCCGTACAAGATACTCATTACCGTACACAGAGTATTTAACACTGGCACGCCTTGCAGACCTAATTCACATGTAACCCCCCCCCCCCCCCCCCGCTCAATGCACAATGATCATTCAGCTCTCCCATCTCCTACTCGTGCACACCTCGAGCGAACTCGTTACTTTGCTTTCTTTTTCCTCGGACCAGCACTCTGGAACTCACTTCTAGCTACACTCCAAATATTCCTTCCAGAAATTCAAGACAATGCTAAAGGCTCATTTTTTCAACCTCGCTTTTGACCTCTCCCCAGCCCCAGGCCCGGTTACCTGACCCACCTAACTACGATATTTGTTTTTTTTATTTTGCACATCTTTATTCTTTTCTGTGTGCCCTGTCTCCTCTGCTGTCCTATCTGATAATCTGGTGTTCCTTTCTAATTTCACTGCAGACCATTTATTGTAAACCGCTCCAATGCCTCCGCCTGGGCGGTCAATCAAGTGTTAAATAAAGATGGTTATCAGTTGACAAGAGCAATTTGGAATCTTCGAGCTCTGTCTGCTCTGTACTTAAAGGCACGTGGGTTACTTTTATCTTTATTGGAACCTCTCTATCTGGATGCCCTAACTTCCCTCTTTTGCTAGTATTCTTCAAGGATATAGCCTTCTGAACCATGCGCTCTTGGACGACTGTCGGCTTTCCCCTATTAACTAGTTTAAAAGCTGCTCCATCTCCTTTTTAAAAGATAATGCCAGCAGTCTGGTTCCACCCTGGTTAAGGTGGAGCATGCCCTTGATCTAGTTCTCTGGTCACCCAATCAAAGAACTCAATCAAATTTGTTTGGCATGATCTTCCCCTTATAAAACCATGTTGCCTAGTTTCTAGAAAGTCCACTACTCTTTCTTTCAGGAGCACCTCCATTACTTTTCTTTACACAGCGGTAAGGCTTACTGGCCTATAGTTTGTCTTCTCTTCCCTATTACCACTTTTGTGAAGAGGTACCACATCAAGCCTTCTCCAGTTCTGTGGAACCTCTCCTGTCTCCAGGGATCTATTAAAACATCCTTTAAAGCAGTGGTTCTCAACCTGTGGGTCGCGACCCCCATGGGGGTCGCCACAGGATTTAGTGGGGGTCGCCTCACACCGCCGTTTAAAAAAAAAAGCGCACAAGTTTCTGCCACTGCCGAGTCCGGCAGCAGCACACTCACCGCTTCCCTCCTATTGCTGCCGCGACTCCCTGTCTCTTAGGGAGCCGCGGCTATGGCTGTAAAACTGTTGCGGAGCCTTCCTGCCTCTCGACGGGCTCCGTGCAGAATTGTCCCGCCTCCAAAGGAAGTTCTTTACCACTTCCTCTGGAGGCGGGACAATGCTGCACGGAGCCTGTTTAGAGACAGAAAGGCTCCAACGGTTTTACAGCCATAGCCGCAGTTCCCTAAGAGGCAGGGAGCCGCGGCTGCAGAAGAAGGAGGCAGACCTGGGGAGAGGGGAGTAGGGAACCTGCAAAGGGGCTGACATGGACAGAGGGGGGGACTGACATGGAGGGAGGGAGGGGGGCGGACATGGATGGAGGGAGGGAGGAAGGGAGGGGGGCTGACATGGAGGGAAGGAGGGGGAGGGGGGCTGACACTGATGGATGGATGGACAAAGGGGGGCTGACATGGAGGGAGGGAGGGCTGACATGGACAGAGGGGGGGACTGACATGGAGTGAGGGGGGCTGACATGGATGGATGGATGGAGGGGGGCTGACATGGACAGAGAGGGGGCTGACAGGGAGGGAGGGAGGGAGGGGGGCTGACATGGACAAAGGGAAGAGACAGGGGGACATACTGGACAGACAGGGGATAAATGCTGGACAGAGGGGATAAAAAGTGCGGGTTAGGATTATACTAGGCAGATGGGGGGGCTAGGACTGGTAATGGGTTGATTAGGGAAGGATAGGACTGGGAATGGACTGATCAAGGTGAGGTTGGGACTGGTAATGTGCTGATAGGGGGTAGGACTGGTAATGGACTGATGGGGGGCTAGCATTGGAAATGAGCTGATCGGGGAGCTTAGGACTGGAAATGGGCTGATTAGAGGAGGCTAGGACTGGTAATGGGCTGATGGGGGGGGTAGGACTGGTAATGGGCTGATTAAGGGAGCCTAGCACTGGTAATGGGTTGAGGAGGGACTAGCACTGGAAGCGAGCTGATTGGGGGGCTTCGACTGGGAATGGGCTGAATGGGCTGATTGTGTGGAGGGGAGGATAGAGCTGCTGGCTGTGGAAGAAAACTGGGGGCTAAGGCTACAAATGGGCTGATATGAGGGGATGGGAGAATGGAACTGGAAGGGAGCGGATCTGAGAGGAGCTGCCATGGTATTTGTACTAGAAGGGACTGGTCAGTGGGGAAGGAGGGGGACTGGAAGGGAATGGACACCAGTGGCAGTCATGGGAATGCAAGTTGACATTGGAAGGTACTGGGAGTGAGGACTGGAAAGGGGCTGATACTGGGGAGGGTTACTGGGACTGGAAATAGGCTGATGGAAAGAAGTGAAGAAAACGAAAGAAGGGATAAGAAATGGCAGATGGACCATAGACCACAGAAAGAGAGCTAAGAGAAGACAGGAAAGCAGAAGCCTCAGATTGGGACCAGCATGATCAGAGAATAAATTGGTCATACAACAAAGGTAGAAAAAATAATTTTATTTCATATTAGTGATTTGACTACAAAATCATCATAATTGACTACAAAATCATCATAATTTTGAAATCAAATATTGTTACTTGTTATTGTGATTAATTATTGTGGTTTAAATAAGTATTTTATAAATAAAAACATATTGCAAAGGCCTAAAATATATTAATAATTCAACAAATGATTACAGTGGCAATGCATTAACGGACAAGGAAGAGAGACGAATTTGATTTTATCATTGGGGGTCACCACAAGTTGACCAATGGTAAAAGGGGTCACGGTACAAAAAAGGTTGAGAACCACTGCTTTAAAGGCTCTGCCAGAACCTCTCTGAGCTCTTTCAGTATACTGGGATGTATCCCATCTGGTCCCATGGTCTTGTCCACTTTCAGGTTTTCAATTTTATAACAGGGCTCCTAAATCTGGAGGTGAAGAAGGTGCCTCTGTTTAGCCTGCTTTTATAAAGACACATAGCGGCAATTTTACTAAAGGGTGTTAGCTGCTGCCACAGGGCTAACACAAATTTACTGTATCTTGCAGCAGTAGCAGTTAATGCGGAGGAAATGCAGATATCACAGGAACCTTTCTGTAATATCTGGATTTTGCTTGGTGGACCCAGAGGAGGCAGGATCGGGGTGGGGAGTAGGCAGCTGGACATAGTATCACCTCAAGAGGGGTGTTAGTTGCAACGGCCTCTGTTGTGGGACTAATCGCATCTGCGATTGCCTCCCCAGTACCAATCGGGCTCCCCCACCCTCAGATCATTGTCGGTGCAGCAGATCTAAAGAGATCTGTAGAGATCCGCAGCACTACCCAGTCAGAAACGTGGACAGCAGTAGGAAGAAACTCTTTATTGGATAAAAGCCTATAGCCCGACACAGGCCGTGTTTCGTTGCCTTCTTCAGGGGCAGGCTAAATAAAATAATATAAACCATAAAAGATAAAACATAAATCAAATACATACACAAATGTAAACAGCACCATAAGACCTAACAATAATGTAAAACCAAATTGAATAATTCACTAAACACATAAAATGTATAAAAACAATAATACCAAAAGAGATGATAATAATAAAAGATCAGCACAGCAAACTATTATGTAACATTCATCTATAAGAAAGAGGCGTAGCAGAACATCTTATAGCGTGTATATAAAACATATATATCATAACACTCAAAGGAATAAATATCTAATATGCATAAATAAATAAATAATTAAAAGCAAAAGTGCAACAAAGAGATTAAAACCATTATAGATATATCCAAAATCCTTATGGGGTGTATAGAAAACACATATATTACAACACTCAAAAGTATCAATAAATAATATGCATAAATGAATAAATAATTTAAAAAACAATCAAAAATACATATATATCTCATTATAAATTATTAAACATACCTTAATCAAATCTCTGACCTTCCCAACCACCGCAAACACTAAAGAGGAACAAGGAGGAAAACTATATGGATATGTATTATTAACCCAACCCATGTAGACCACCGTAAAACTACTCATCACTGCTTTTTAAGGCTGTGTAAGTCCAAGGCATACACTAAAACGCCAGTGTTTTACCTGAATTGTCTTTCGGATATCACTTGGAACAAAAGTGGTCTGAAAACTAGCAGATGCTCTAAAATTTTGAACACAGAAAAATGGATCACAGTCAATAAGACGCATAATAACCGCCAGTCCTTCTAACGAATTTATCCAATAAATCATAATCGTTGAAAAAGACGAGCAATGAACAAGGGGAAAGTGAGGCGTGTGTAAATATTACCGCACACTCGGCCTTTATCTCTTAAACTGCCTTAACCAACTCTATTTTCCACCTTAAACATAAAGGAAGATGCAGGCACAACGGCATGTAACAAAAAATACCATCCACATAATATCACTTACTGTTTACCATACACAAACCACTGCTCCGCACGACATACTCTGGATGAATGAAATTCCTCTAGTAAACCGCTAAAAAACGCCGGAGCATGCGTGTTAAAACAACCGCGGTATGCAAATTTTGTGGGAGGGGCAAAGGCTCATCAGTCATCAAACCTCGTACAATTGCTGTACGAGGAGCAAAAAATAGCCGTATGTCAAAGCAGATCGCATACTTCAAAAACTTTCCCTGCTGCGACATCGCAGACCTTAAATAATTAAAACAGCAACCTAATCTAAAGGCTGAAAAAATACACAACGCGTCCCTCAACGGCTTCACGCATCGGCACCGCAGACCCAAGCGCATTAGAACATGTTTATAAAAAACAGGCGAATTATCCACAAGATAAAAGTATAATTCATTCACCACAATACGTAACAAAGTAATACAATCATCATCACTCATACTTAGCGTGCGATAGATCCATCATTCGACTTCCATCCAAAACACATAATATAAAAATTGTTGGAGGAACAAAATACATCCTAAAACGGAACAAATACTTAGGATAATGGGAGGAACACAGGTCATCATAAAAAGGTCATAACACCCACCAAAACTATAAGTAAAAAACTTTCAAACAAAGCTTTATACCAAACCGCACAGAACACTATAATTGCAAGAGTACCATATGCATTTGCATAACAACATGACACAATATGATAAGCACAGAATGGTGTGTGTGCTCTCATCTAACATATTAAAAATCATATTAAAAAATCATTGCAAAGTCCCTACTCTAGAGGAGGTATCTCTATATATCATGCAGACCCATACTGCTAAAAAACAAACAAAAGGTCCAAAAACATTAAAAATCTTTAAAAAAAATTCCATATAAACAGAGGGCCAAGAGACCAGTATAACACTGCCCAAAATGACATATTCCTCACTTCTTTATAAAAACACCACCAAATTGGTATCCATGTTTAATCCTTTAGGGTGCAAGCAATCAAGGTTAAAGATATACTGCTCTTCTAGCCGACTTCGCACTGGACGGGTAGACTTACCAACATATAGTTTCATGCATGGACATTGGATGACATAAATGACATGGCTGGTACCACAATTGGAAAAATCATCCAGAAAAAACTTTTTATTATTGGTGGGATGAATAAATTGTTTCTTCACTGTAAGTGAATGAATGCACATCGAACATTTCCCACATGGAAAATGACCTTTATACTCTGATAAAAAGGCCCTTTCAGTGAGTGCAGACGGTACTAACATATTTTTAAGATTAACATTGCGTTTCTATGCAAATGTAATCTTCATATCACGAAAAGCCGTCCATGCATGAAACTATATGTTGGCAAGACTACCCGTCCAGTGCGCAGTCGGATTATCGAGCACAGGAGCTGTATTAAAAGGGCATTAGTAGACAAACCCCTGGTTAATCATTGGCGGGAATAGGCACATAAGATTTCAGATCTTAAGTTTTTTGTAATTAAGAAGGTAAAGATCAATTGGAGAGGGGGAGATGTTGAGGGGTCCATTCGTAGGCTAGAAGAGCGGTATATCTTTAACCTTGATTTTTTAATATGATTTTTAATATGTTAGATGAGAGCACACACACCATTCTGTGCTTATCATATTGTGTCATGTTGTTATACAAATGCATATGGTACCCTTGCAATTATAGTGTTCTGTGCGGTTTGGTATAAAGTTTTGTTTGAAAGTTTTTTACTTATAGTTTTGGTGGGTGTTGTGACCTTTTTATGATGACCTGTGTTCCTCCCATTATACTATGTATTTGTTCCGTTTTAGGATGTATTTTGTTCCTCCAACAATTTTTATATTATCTGTTTTGGATGGAAGTCGAATGATGGATCTATTGCACGCTAAGTATGAGTGATGATGATTGTATTACTTTGTTACATATTGTGGTGAATGAATTATACTTTTATCTTGTGGATAATTCGCCTGTTTTTTATAAACATGTTCTAATGCGCTTGGGTCTGCGGTGCCGATGCGTGAAGCCGTTGAGGGACGCATAGTGTATTTTTTCAGCCTTTAGATTAGGTTGCTGTTTTAATTATTTAAGGTCTGCGATGTCGCAGCGGGGAAAGTTTTTGAAGTATGCGATCTGCTTTGACATACGGCAATTTTTTGCTCCTCGTACAGCAATTGTACGAGGTTTGATGACTGATGAGCCTTTGCCCCTCCCACAAAATTTGCATACCGCGGTTGTTTTAACACGCATGCTCCGGCGTTTTTTAGCGGTTTACTAGAGGAATTTCATTCATCCAGAGTATGTCGTGCGGAGCAGTGGTTTGTGTATGGTAAACAGTAAGTGATATTATGTGGATGGTATTTTTTTGTTACATGCCGTTGTGCCTGCATCTTCCTTTATGTTTAAGGTGGAAAATAGAGTTGGTTAAGGCAGTTTAAGAGATAAAGGCCGAGTGTGTGGTAATATTTACACACGCCTCACTTTCCCCTTGTTCATTGCTCGTCTTTTTCAACGATTATGATTTATTGGATAAATTCGTTAGAAGGACTGGCGGTTATTATGCGTCTTATTGACTGTGATCCATTTTTCTGTATTCAAAATTTTAGAGCATCTGCTAGTTTTCAGACCACTTTTGTTCCAAGTGATATCCGAAAGACAATTCAGGTAAAACACTGGCGTTTTAGTGTATGCCTTGGACTCACACAGCCTTAAAAAGCAGTGATGAGTAGTTTTACGGTCGTCTACATGGGTTGGGTTAATAATACATATCCATATAGTTTTCCTCCTTGTTCCTCTTTAGTGTTTGCGGTGGTTGGGAAGGTCAGAGATTTGATTAAGGTATGTTTAATAATTTATAATGTGATATATATGTATTTTTGATTGTTTTTTAAATTATTTATTCATTTATGCATATTATTTATTGATACCTTTGAGTGTTGTAATGTATATGTTTTCTATACACCCCATAAGGATTTTGGATATATCTATTATGGTTTTAATCTCTTTGTTGCACTTTTGATTATAATTATTTATTTATATATTCATATTAGATATATATTCCTTTGAGTGTTATGATATATATGTTTTATACACGCTATAAGATGTTCTGCTACGCCTCTTTCTTATAGATGAATGTTACATAATAGTTTGCTGTGCTGATCTTTTATTATCATCTCTTTTGGTATTATTGTTTTTATACATTTTATGTGTTTAGTGAATTATTCAATTTAGTTTTACATTATTGTTAGGTCTTATGGTGCTGTTTACATTTGTGTATGTATTTGATTTATGTTTTATCTTTTATGGTTTATATTATTTTATTTAGCCTGCCCCTGAAGAAGGCAACGAAACACGGCCTGTGTCGGGCTATAGGCTTTTATCCAATAAAGAGTTTCTTCCTACTGCTGTCCACGTTTCTGACGGGGTAGTTGTAAGCACGTGGACTCGTGCCCTTGGTTGGTACCTGAGATCCGCAGCACTGACATTATTGAAATGGCCTACTACCCCCTTCAGCACTGATCCCACCTGGATAGCTCCCATTCCCCATTGAGAACTGTCCCAGGGGATTGGTTCTAATCAGATGCCCAAAGGATCCCTCCCCTTCACAAAATTCCAGCTAGCCAGTCAGGGTCCTGATCCGTCCTCCCTGCCCTCCCCCTTAAACCAATGCATCCCAGCTAACCAGTCAGCTTGGGCTAGCTCCACTCCCACCATGCACATGACCCCGCTGGTCCATATCGTTAATTCCTAGTAGTCAGAGGGTAGGACCACATGATCATGACCATTTTGGACAGGCCCAACAATGCGAGCAGAAGTGGGGAGGACTGCTCCTGCCCCCCTTGACCACTGGACCACCAGGGATTAAAGTTATGGACAGGGAGGATAAGGTGGAAGGGTGCTCTGGGAGGCCCCAAGTCAACTGACTAGTTGGGATAAAGTGGGGAGGGGAGGGAGGAGTGGAAAATCGAGACACCAACTGGATAGGTAGGATTTTGTAAAGGATTGGGAAAAGGGAGGATCCTTTGGACACTTAGTTGGCTAGCTGGACTGTGCTCTTGACTGGAGGCAGCACCGATCTCCTCGGATAGTTGCTGATGGGGATAGGCAGCGGTCAGGGGGAGGGGATCAGTGCAGAAGGAGGGAGGCATCCACTTTCTTTAATACTTTTGGTGCCACAAGTGTCAGATCTCTACAGCAACAGAACCAACTGCTTAGACTTTTAGATTAAGTGGTATATAAAAATAGCTAAATAATAAATATTCCCCATGTTTAGTAAACAGGTCCCATATGGGACCTTTTACTGAAGTGCACTAAATAATTAACATGGGAATTAGCGTGCACTGTTACTGTGGTGGCATGACCGTTACCAAATGCTAATTCCCATGTTAGCATGCCACTGTAGTAACAGTGCACGCTAATAAAACAGGGTGGTGATTGGGCAGGATAGGATTGGATAGTGGGCATGGAGGCTACATACTAAGTGCTGTCAATTTTGCAATTAACGCAGGTGCACCTAATGTCATCTCAATGCAGGGCACACCCACAACAGTTAGCGCACTACTGTTGCACTTACGACCTATTAATTTTTAGTTAGAACACACGGTAAGTGCAAAACCTTACTACATCTTAGTAAAAGGGACTCAGAGGTGTCTATGAATAGTCTTTTTAAAAAGGTAGCACAAATCTTGCAGAAATAGTGCTTAGATTGTCAGCACTGTCCTTACGCCTGCTCTGAAGTAGGCCTAAATGTTGTTGTTAAGTGCCGTTGAGTTGGTGTTGACATTGCGATCTTTGATCTCCTCTAGTGCTGACTGGTTTCTTCTTCGGGCAGTCCATGGGATCACAGTATTTGTCGCCAGCAGAGATGTCTCTCTCCATACAAAGATTAGACTAATTGCTGGTGTGTATTTGATCCCTGAGGAAGAGGAACAAAGTAAACATTGGCCCCCGGATAGTGCAGACCCCTAAGACGCCACTGCCTGGCATCAAAAGCAGGTGCAAAGGCAGCTGAAAGGAGCCGCTCCAGCTGCACACTTTGAAGCCTTCTTCTCTGGTGCTCTGAGTGAGGGTCGAGCTTCGCGTTCTGCGTCCTGGCGGCGTTTGGCTCCTGCCGCTCCCCGTAGCGCGCGAGCACCCCGCTAGGACGTGGCCGCTGAGGAGAGGAAGGAGGCCCGTGGAGCCAGGGCGAAGGCCACGTTAACGCTGCTGCAGCGGGCAGGGCTCTTTCGGTATAAGGGGGCTTCTCTGCCGCGCCATGGGGCTGCTCTGACCCTCCGCTCCGGGCATGCTGGAAATGGAGCCGCTGAGGAGCGACCCTCTGGCCGTGGACCTGAAGTGGAGCCTCTTCGTGTCGGCCCTGCAGAGCTACAAGCGGGACTCCATGCTCAGGCCTTTCCCGCCGCTCTACGTCCGCAGGGAGCACAAGGACTTCGATGCTTTGGTACGTCAGACTGTCCCCTTGCCACCCGCGATCACACTTCCCCAGGGCTGGGTGTCCAGGCCAAAAAAAGGGAAATAGTGGCCCTAGAAGCAGCAGCACTTGGCTCTTAGGTAATCCAAGCTAGGTGCCATGGAATAACGGGACCCTCTGTGATGTGCACACAACATACAGTTACCATATGTGGCAGGTACGGTCGCATCCCACCCATGAGTGCTGCTAACACAAGGTATGAAGACAGTATGGAAAATTCCCTGTGCTATCTGCATTTGGCCCGCGTTAGCTGTTACATCAGAGTATGTAATTTCTGTTCCCCTCTGAAACGGGAAGCGGCAGCAGAGAGGGGCAGAAATGACACATTGCAGAGAGGGGCAGCAGGATGAAAGGCCCGCCTAGGGCACCTCTAATTCCTGCACCAGCCCTGCCCTTAGCTTTCCTGGCTTACAGTTCTTAAACCTCACAACTGTTTCTTCCCTCGTATTAGACTATACACAAACAGACCCCCAGTGCAATAAAAGCTGAGCTCTGACTTTTGCTGTAAAATTTCATTCAGTCACTCTTTAAAAAAATTCATTAATACCTCATACAGTAATAAATTGGGCATAACAAAATCCATGTAAAACCTGAGTAGAAATCAAATAAATTTGGCTTAGGTTTTCACATTGATTATGTAACATCAACATGCATTAAAAGTAGTAATGTTTGCTATGGTTTTTAAAAAGAAAACAAATAGTGTTTCATGTAGAGATCTGCACTGCACGTTCCCCCTCAAATTCCTGCTAGCCCACCCTTTACAAAAAGGCCCTGATGGCCACTTCACCCCAGGAATAATCTTCACTTGCTCTTGCCCCCCATTGTTTAAAAATGTTAGCACCAGACGTGTACAGTAAGACTATCACTAGGGTTCTAGTGGTGCTATTTTTTAAAATAGAGTTTTGGATGCAGGAGTGATTAAGGATTGCTCCTGACCGCCCCCCCCCCCCCCCCCGCCCCCCGCTCCCAAAGGGATTGCATGGGGTGGCACAGTATTTAACAAAGAATTGGGTTCCAGGGAATGGCACAGGGTTTTTTTTTTTAAACAAAAGAAAGCACGCCCAGTCCCAAGAGCAAGATAGAAAAGGAGCCACTCAAGAGGTGAAATAAACACAGGCATTTATTAGGTGCTTTTAAGGTTCGCCTTACATGGCCATGTTTCGTACTAACCTTTGCTAGGGGTGTATAGAACCTTATGATATTAAAATGATGTAAACATACTCGTGAACCAATTGTCAATTTCACAGGAATAAAATCTTGTCAGCACTTCTTAAAATTGCGTCAGGATTCAGAGATTCATGCAGTGTGAATCAGGAGGTCTAGGAGATTCTCTGATTTATTTGCAAGGTATCGGGGGCAGTAAAAGAAATACTATTTTGGATTCACTGGTCCCTTGAATCTCATTCCTGGAAGCATTGACTTGTGCAATAGTGGTTGGATATTCCTATGTGAAAGCTAACTATGTCTCTGATGGCGTTAACTTTCTATGACTAATGCAGATTTCGAAGTTTGATATAAGCTACATTATTCATTTTGCTTAATAATGAGCTGCGTTGTATGTGATGTCTCATCATTTAATATGCATGGGGCACCTATTTTCATTTTTCACTAAGCTGCATTATTGCTGTAACGCAGCTTAGTAAACAGAGCCCTAAATGTTTTTCTTATGTTTCTACCTTGTGATTATTTTATGTTTTGGTTCAGATATAGATTCTAATTTGTGTAAAATGCTTTGCCATCTCTGGTTGAAAAAACATGAAAAAAAAGAAATGAATACGATGTGATTAAGACCAGCATTAATAGATTTTCACAAAGCGATTTAGAACTAATGCTCTTTTTTTATTTTTTTTTTTTAATGCTCTGCAGTCGGATACTCCTGTATAGACTGAAGACAAGTGAGAGCAGATATTATTCATAGACACTTGAGCATAGGCTCTGAGACCTGCTAGGGTGCCTTTTATCATCAAAGATGTTTAAAAATTGAGAGAGAGAGATTACCCTTCCCATTCCTGATTCAGAATGGCAGAGCTTTACCCCGGTATCCAGGAATTCTCCATGGACAAGCAGGAAGCATCAGCCACACCAGGTGACGTCCTCCGGGCAGCACCATGTACGGAAGTGCTCTCCAGAGCTCAGATTTCTGAGGATGGGTAGGAGGTCCCACCTCCTCGGCCTGTCCCTAGCCCAGCCAGTCTAATTTCTTCCGCCTTGCCATCAAGAGGGATTCTCTCCTTCTCTACTTCCAAACTTTTAGAATCACCAATTCTTACTAGAAAATGCCCAAACCAGGGTTCAAAAGGTGCCTATGATGTGGCAAGAAGATGAACGCCACTGACAGCCACGATTACTGTATCAGATGTCTGGGACCAGATCACCAGGTACAAGACTGCTCCAAATGTGCCCGCATGTCCCCCAGAGCGCGAAAGCACAGAGGCCATGCTCTCCGGGACTTTCTGGCCACATCAGAGGCTACCCACGCTGCTTACATCTCTCCTCCGGCCTCTCTGCAGCCTCTGGATTCACTGCAGCATGCTGTGGACTCCCTAGCCCACGTGGAAGGGGAGCAGCGGTTTGGATAAGTACCACGTTTTTCTTCATTTACTTTAAATCCTACTGAATTTTTAATCATCGTTTGGATTTTGGGCAAGGTGACACCTTCTCGTGGTGGTTTTACCTTAGTATTAACCCTCAAGTATTTATTTATAGGGTTTATTGAAAACCAATTAAAATGGAAGTTACAGCTTCAAGAGGTTAGTTTGATCCTCCGGGCTGCCTTCCGACAAAAATTTACAATCACTTATTTGCTCATAACTGTTCACTCTATTTTTGTTTTTGGACTTCTTTGGGTAGAGTGGGGGTTTTTGTTATTGTTTAGTGTCCAAACTTCGGCACATTCCATCCTTCGCCTCCTCGACCACATGGCTGCAACCACCTCTGTCCTCCCGCTGGCGCGGCTACGCATGAGACCACTCCAGTGGCACCTACGGGACCACTGGAACCAGCTTTCACAACCCCCATGCACAAAGGTACCCATGGACAGCAGGGCGGTCTAAGGCCTCCGCTAGTGGACCCACCAGCCCAACCTTTCTCGGGGCAAGGGCCTCCAGCAACCATAGCACCAGATTGTCCTCACAACGTACGCGTCCTCCTCAGGCTGTGGAGCACACTTCCTGCACCTCAGCACCCAAGGGACATGGACGACCAAGGAACGGAGCCTACACATCAATTTGCTCGAGCTCAGAGTCATCAGGTACGCATTGAAGGCCTTCCAAACACAGCTGTGGGGAAAGGCCATCCTCATCCAAACAGACAACCAAGTAGCTGTGTTCTACCTCAACAAACAAGGGGGCACTGGGTTTAGGTCCTTGTGCAAGGAAGCAATTGCAATATGGTCCCTGGCTCTGGCCAACGGATCCCACCTTCAAGCCTCGTACCTTCCCGGGGAGGAGAACACCTTAGCCGACCAGCTGAGCAGACAATTGGAGCCACATGAATGGTCCCTGCATCCGGAAGTGGCCGAGGGCATCTTCCAGTGGTGGGGACACCTCTTCTTGACCTCTTCGCAACAGAGGGCAACTCAAAGTGTCGCCTCTTCTGCTCCAAACATCCCTCCAGCAAGTGCCTGGCACAGGATGGATTTGCCGTGTCATGGGGGGATTGGTCTCCAGCGTATGCCTTCCCCCCCCTCCCAACCCCCTGATCTCCGCAGCACTGCAACGCATCATATCGGACAAGGCGCACGTGATCCTGATCGCGCCCTATTGGCCACACCAGATGTGGTTCTCCCTCCTTCTCCGCCTCTCACTAGAACCCCCAGCGAGGCTGCCCCTGCACCAGGATCTTCTCATGTAGAACAGAGGGACCATACTGCACCCCAACCTGCAGGCCCTCGCCTTGACAGCATGGAGATTTCATCGGAGACACTTGTCAGCCCTGAATTTGCCAGCGGAGGTTCAACACGTGGTCCTGGCAGCGAAATGCCTGTCCACACGCAAGTCTTACAGCCTAAAGTGGAAACGCGTCACCATCTGGTCCGCCCCCCAAGGACTTGATCCAGTCTCCTGTCCCGTACCGATTGTCCTGAAGTATCTCACATCCCTCTTTGAGCTCGGTCTGAAGACCCAATCCATAAAAGTACACCTTTCCACCATCGCGTCCCTCCACTCTGGAGGAGTGGGGGACAACGCCACCATTGCATCACTGCCCATCGTGACACACTTCATGAAAGGCCTAGCAACTCTTTGGCCACTACTTCGGCCACCAGTGCCAGCCTGGGACCTCGGCACCATCCTCCAACAACTGACGCTGACGCCTTTTGAGCCACTGCTGACGGTGGACATGAAATTTGTCTCGTGGAAGGCACTCTTCCTCATTGCTATAACCTCCTCCCGGAGGATCAGCGAACTCCAGGCCCTGATGTCCCATCCTCCATATACACAGCTCCACCCCAACCGCGCATCCTTACGTACCAACCCGAAGTTCCTGCCAAAGGTCGCCACCTCCTTTCACATCAACCAGACCATCAACCTTCCCTCCTTCCTCCCGGAGCCCCACAACTCCGAGGAGGAGCGTAGGCTCCACACCTTAGACTGCGTCAGGGCCCTACGCATCTACCTAGACAGAACAGGCATAAGACAAGGGACACAGCTCTTCGTGTCCTATGACCCCAACAGACCGGGCAGGCCCATAACCAAGCGGACCCTGTCCCTCTGGATAACAACCTGCATCACCTACTGCCTGGGTCGTGCCGAGGCCAATGCTGGGGACTGGATAGGACCGCACCAGCTTAGGGCGCTGGCAGCGTCCTTCGCCAGCCTGCGCTCCGTTCCGGTGGCCGACGTTTGCAAGGCTGCCATCTGGTCCTCGGCGCTAACCTTCCAGAGACACTACTGTCTAGACCTCGAGGCACAATCTGACAGTGCCTTCGGTCGGGCCGTCGGAACTTAAGACTCTGGACTGATCCTATTGCAGCAGTCACACAATGTGCCTGTGACTTTGCTCAAGGTCCTATGTTATTACCATGCTGATTGCACAGTGTTCCTTGTTTTGCACATGCTTGGTTTGCACAATGTTCCTTGTTGCACTGTGTTTTTCACATGGTTTGCACATGTTTGGTTTTATGGTTTGCACGTGTCCTATCACTACTGCACTTGTAGTGCACAATGTTCCTTACAATGTTGCATATTGCAGGGTATTGGGTATTGCATATTGCACTACGATTACTGTATGGCCTACTAAATTACCGTCCCACTGGGCAAATAAAATCCTTATTAAAGCACATGTCTGCGTAGCTAGGGAGTCACCTGGTGTGGCTGATGCTTCCTGCTTGTCTATGGAGAAAACTGGGTTACTTACCTGTAATGGGATTTCTCCGTGGACAGCAGGATAAGTCAGTCACACATCCCACCCACCTCCCCTGCTGAGTTTGGCTGAATGGCTCGCTCCCCAGCCTGAAGTTGGAGCTAGTAAATCACTGGCTGGGCTAGGGGCGGGCCGGGTAGGTGGGACCTCCTACCCATGCTCAGAAATCTGAGCTCTGGAAAGCACTTCCGTATATGGCGCCACCCGGAGGACGTCACCAGGTGTGGCTGACTTATCCTGCTGTCCACGGAGAACTCCCGTTACAGGTAAGTAACCCAGTGTTCTCTCTGCCTTTCTCAGGTGGTTATTTTTCTCTTATTGTTTCTGCTTCTACTATCCCCACTAATGTTACTCCTGAGTCTGCTTTCTTTGCACCGCTTTTCCAGAATTTCCTTTCAACTGAAGGAAAGGTTTGCCTCTTGTACATGGTTTGTTTGTACTTTCAAGATATTATTGTTGTTAAGTGGTGTCGACTCATGGCGACCCTCTGGATAGTTGTCGAGGTATTTGAATGTTTGTTTTTCATATCCTCCCTATCACCTTTCCTTTTAGAGCAGGGATTCTTGGTAGCCAGTCATGTTTTCAGGATATCCACAATGAGAGATTAGCATGCACTGCCTACATTATAGATGAGTCTACTTTATGCTTATTTTTGTGGATATCCTGAAAACCTGACTGGCTGGGGGTGTCCCGAGGACTGGGTTGAGAGCCATAACTCCAGAATAAATAAATATATATATACAGGTCCTTCTTCTTTGAGAGTGTTTATGGGGCACATCCTGCACCATTTAGGTAGCTCTTTTCTGGTTGCTGTTTGATCGCAGGCCTAAAAAAGGATTTAACTGAAAACATTTTTCTTGTTAGCTTACAGATACTAATGCTTTACCAAACTTAAAGGCATTTCTGGAGTCTGGATATGAACCCGATGAAAGGGCTTGGGACCTGCTGATGTGGGTTTTATCATCAAAGAGCATAACCATTAAAAGTGCAAAGAAAAATGAGGTAAAACTTCCAGCTCCCAGCAAAGAAAAGCTTCAGTAGATTTGCTTTGAATCTTTAACAGTAGAGCCCAGATTTTGCTTCTTACCCCAAAATTTGGAGGCTAACCTGGTCTTTAGTAATTCTCAATTGAATTTTAAAACTGGTTTGAAATGTATGGAGAGAACTAGTGAGAATTGTACTGTAATTCCTTGAGTGGGACCAATGAAGATACTCTCACTTCAGACTGGGAAGCATTATAAACCCTGCAACCCAATACCCTTCTCACAAAACAGTAGAATAAATCCCAGCTTTGATGTCAGCACTTACTTCTGAATGCATCACAGACAGATGCGTAGAGCTTCAACAGAGCAGAGCAGCAGAAAAGAGCCAGATCCTACTGGTATAAGAAGTGGGGCAGTACATACCAGCTGGCAGGAATCCCTAGGTTCCACCAGCAGAACAAGCGAGGCATGCTGTAGGGCTGGTGAGAGTCCCCAGTTCTGCCAGCACAGGAAGCAGGGTCATTTGCTTGAGTCAGCAAAAATAGATCTCTTATCACAGGAGGAAGAGATGGGGTGGAGTGGGGCAGGGAATAAGGGGAGGGGTGGGATTTAAAGAAGAAAAAAAGGGGCTGGGTAAGTAGGGTGAAGCATAGCGGAAAGGGTGGGTTTAAAGATGGGGAAAAAAGAGGAGTGTTAGAGCGAAAGGGATAGGGAAGGGTTATAGAGGAAAATGGGCCAGGTTAGGAGGAAAGGAAGAAAAAGTATAGTAGAGTAAAAAGAAGGGACTGGGGAAGAGGATGCAAAGAGAGGGAAGGTGCTAGAGATGGGCCTGATTAAAGAGGAGGGAAGGACAGGGCAAGAGGAGGGTGGAGGAATGCAAAGTCACAGAGAGAGAGTGAAAGAGGATGGCATGGGAAAGAGGGAGAATAGTGAGGGAGAGAAGGGAATGAGTACGGAAGGAGAGAGGAAAGTGAAAGGAAAGAGAAGCCTACATGCCCTCAGCCGTATACGTAGACTGCCAACATAGACATGTTACACACACCCATAGCCTCCAAGACACAATGCCAGCATACACACACCCCTAACACACACTCAAACCTCCATACACATACACAGCTCCCAGTGTACACTGCCAAGATGCATGTAATCCCGACACACACACATGCACACAGAGAAACAGCTAAAATCTTCCCATAGAGATAGACATAACATATCATACCATTCATACACACACACAGTTGGTTTCTACAGTCACTGCACACACTGTTCACCGGCCCAGATACACAGAGATGCTAGAGTCTCCATATGGGGGAAAGGGGAAACGCGCCATTGTGTCACGCTGTGACTGCTTGTTAATCCCTTGAATTCTGTGTCAACCACTTCGGTCATCTTACACCAATTTGTGAGTTGTCACTTCTCCAGTGAAGCATAGGTTGCAAGCCACTAGATGTTGGGACATTTTTTTTTTTTGGTTCCATTATTTTGGAATTCTCTTCAAACGCAGTTGTGTATTCTTACACTTACGTTTAAGGCAGGGATGAATACTTACTTGTTTCAACTTTCTTTCTCTAGTTATTTTTGGGTGGGCTATTGGGCTTCAGAAATTATTTTCCAGTTTTTACTAGTGTTCAGTTTAATCATTGTGTACGTGCATTGCACCCTTCCATTTGTATCTGTGTATATGTTGTGTGTTTGTGTTTATTTAAGGCTGATAATACCAAATTCACAAATACTTTATTTAAAATTAAAAGTTTAAAAACCATCAGGACTGGATATGCTAAGGGGTTTCTTTATTCTCTCTCGTTGGCCTTTACTGCACTTAAGCTCCTGAAAGAAAGTAACATAGTAACATAGAAAATGACGGCAGATAAAGACCAGCATGGTCCATCTAGTCTGCCCATTAAGATGGCAAGAGTAGGTGCACCTGCCGCTCCGTGCAGGCCACCCCTCCCCATGTCTTTGTTTTAGGGGTGAACCCACGTCTCCATGTAGGACACCCCTGTATGTTGAGAAATAAGTTAAGTTTATTTTGATTTTATCCTGTTGCTGCAAAGGGATCCACTGTGTCTGTCCCATGCCATTTTGAATTCTGTTATTGTATTTGCCCCCAACACTTCCATCGGGAGGGCATTCCAAGCATCCACCACCCTTTCAGTGAAAAAGTATTTCGACATTGCCTTTCAGTTTACCCCCAGGCAGCTTCATGTTATGCCCTCTAGTTTTACAGTAGATGACTGAAAAGAGTTTTAGAATTGAGCATTGCCTTGTAAGAATAAATAACCTGTAACATTGACTGGATTCAGACAAGTCAAGATAATTGACTAGAAATTTGCAGTCACTTAATAATAGTGAGAGATCTCCAGGTTTTCCTACTTGGCAAATATTGTTTTGACCTAAAGCAGCAGGAAAAAACTACCCAGCCTTCAACTGAAACAGAACTAGGACTTGGGTCCTGATTTCACAACAATTTGGGACTTTCCCCCCCATATTTTATACTCTCTTCTCCTACCCCCACCTTCCCTCTCAATTGGTCTTTAAGTGTTTAGGTAAAGGGTTCCACAAAATTGGCACTTGATACCAAAAGACAATTTGGCATATGAACATGATCTTACTAGAGATGGGACTGTCAACAAATTGAGATCAGATGAATATAGGGTACACAGTGGAGAATATGTCAGAATCTTGACCTGTATTCTCTATTTGATTGGTAGCCAATGGTGCTTCCTTAATAGAGAACATAAGAACATAGAGGGGTGACAATGTCATACTTGCACAACAAATATTTTTAGCAGTATTTTGAACTAACTGCAGATGTTTAAGCATGCGTTTCCGTAATCCAAGGTCAAATAAATAAGATTAGTCTTTATCTAAGTACGGACGTAGAGCACGGATCATACGTAAAAGAAAGAAGCAAGACCTAAGTACCAGTGAGATATGGGTGAAAATGACAGTTCAGAGCCAGATGTCACACCTGAGATCTAGATTGCATTTTTTAGCAGGTGAACCAGAGATCTGAGGAATATTCCTCTGTTATCCACAGTATCTCACACTTAAGATCCAGTTTCCCTTTATATTGGACCAGCCAATTTGCAATGGTCTCAAGAGCCATTCATTTTGGATAAATCAGGCAGTACAGGGTCAGCATAAGATACTAGCTGAATATCATCCACATAGTAGTCAGCATATATCTTATAGCTTTGAATAGTACTAAAGGTGCAAGGAAAATATGGAAACAGCATAGGTACAAGACTGGATCCTTGAGTAGTTGAGAGATACTGGTCATGTCATTGCTGAATTCCAAAGGATGGCAAATGAGCAGTCCATCTTTTTATGATGGAACTCTATTCCCCTGTTATCCCCATATCAGGACATCATTGGCTAAAAGGTTACTTTTCCCCCAAGCCATTGAGGTCTGATTCCATTCAGCTCTGTGGCAGAAGTGGTAGAAACTGCAGCCAGCTTTTTTTTTCTCTGTTTTTCTATCCTTCTAATGTTTCAAATTTTATTATGAGCAATTTGTTTAATGTTTTATAAACTACTTTGATGCCTTTGCAAAGGGCAGCATAGAAAATATTATAATAGAAACATAAAACGTAATAAACAGAATACTTCTGGAAGGCAGTGCATAACGAGCACTGAACCATTTATATATGGATAAAGTCGCATGATTATTACGTTACTGCGTTTAACTGCACAGAAATAAGGGTTCCTTAGCGTCCCTCCAATCTGGTCCCGAAATCTCTGGGGTTTTGCTCCTCCTCCAGCAGCTTGGAGACTGAGAAACGTCACACTTGTGATGTCACTGGTACATAATCTCCGGAACCGCCTCCATTCACCAGTTACCTCAGTCTCCAAGCAGATGGAGAGTGGTGAGCTTAGCAGGGCTCACCAGAGGAGCAATTAAGGAGAGTTAGGAGCCAGTTAGGATTTTTTGATTTGGTTGCTTAGTTTGAAAAAAATATATATAAAAGGAGAAAGGAGGGTGTCGCTTAAGGATCTTACCTTGAAGGTGGTGTTCTTGGTGGCTATTGCGTCAGCGCGGAGAATTTCCGAGTTGCAAGCGTTGTCCTGTAGAAAACCTTTTCTATCTTTTAGTGAGTCAAAGGTAGTTCTCAGACCGGTACTGTCGTTTTTGCCGAAGGTGGTCTCGGTTTTTCATATGAATCAAGTGGTTTCTTTGCCAGGTTTTGGATCTAAAGCGGAGAATTCTTCCTCAAAGCGCTTACAAGGCCTGGATGTCCGGAGAGCTTTGAAGCACTACTTACGTAGGACAGCCCCCTTCCGGAAGTCGGATAGGCTTTTTGTGCTCTTTGCGGGGGCAAGAAAAGGAGAGGCAGCTTCTAAGGCTTCCGTCGCCTGTGGGGTGAAGGAGGCGATTGCGTCTGCATATCTTCTCAAGGGCAAATTGGTGCCGAAAGGGTTGAGAGCTCATTCTACGAGAGGGCAGGCGGCGTCCTGGGCAGAATGCAGCTTGGTGCCGGCTGTGGAAATTTGTAAGGCAGCGACCTGGTCGTCTCTGCATTCCTTTGTCAAGCATTACCGGCTGGATGTCCAGGCGGGAAGGGATACCTGTTTTGGATCTGCAGTGCTTCAGGCAGGTCTGCATAATCCCACCCATTGATTTTTTCACTGCTATGTTACATCCCCAGAGGTTTCGGGACCAGAATGGAGGGATGCTAAGGAAGGTGAAATTAGACTTACCTGCTAATTGTTGTTCCTTACGGAACTCCAGTCTGGTCCCATATCCCGCCCTGGGGTTTGTAGTTTTCGAGCTCCTGAAGCACAGGGGAGTTACAAGTAAGTGGCACGATCAAGAGGAGATGACGTGAGTTTTTTCCCCAACAAAGCATTCTGTGAGTTAGAGTAGATTCCATGTTCCATAAAGGGGGTGAAAGGACCTGGGCACTTATGGATCAGTTTGGGGTCAGGGTGTCATTCTTGTGGGTTTTAAATACTGTTAGTGGTTTTTTTGTTATTTCTAGTGTTTACTACTTAATTGTTGCTCCTGGGAGTCTGCTTTGTCAATAGGTTACTGGTGAATGGAGGCGGTTCCGGAGATTATGTACCAGTGACATCACAAGTGTGACGTTTCTCAGTCTCCAAGCTGTTGGAGGAGCAAAACCCCAGAGGTTTCGGGACCAGACTGGAGTTCCGTAAGGAACAACAATTAGCAGGTAAGTCTAATTTCACCTTAAATACAGCTGTATGCAGTATCTTCTATTTTCCTTCTTGAATAATTTTCATTATACGTGGACATTTCTGTTAAGCAGTAATTTAGAAATGAACTTTACTTGTTAAAGATTAATGTCAACTTAAAAATAAGATGTACAATCCCTTGCTGTTTTAGTATGAGAAAGTCCAAGAACTGACGGGATTTTCCAGTTCTGCTCTGGCTAGCCCTGACTTCCTGTTTGAAATAGTGCACTGTGACCAAATGAATGCCGCATTTGCGGATGTGAGGGGAAACCGAGACCTTATCTACGCCTTCCATGGGAGTCGTCTGGAAAACTTTCATTCCATACTTCACAACGGCCTGCACTGTCACCTTAACAAGGTAAGAGCTATGAGGGAGGACAGAACACTGATTATCTCCTATCTCTCAGCCATTAGCAGAGTCGCTAGAGCAGTGCAGTGGGGCACGGAGCATCTGCTTTTCTCTTAAACCAAACAATCCCTGGAGGTGTGTAAAAATGCAGGTGCAGAAATAAATCCTTGAGAGTCAGGAATGTATATCCTCAGCCCCAGACTGGCCCTAACACCATTCTTTTTGTACATGAGGGAAAATGTTGCAAGCTAAACATCTCTCTAGTTTTTCAGCCAGTTTAGTTGATTCAGGAATCTTGCAGAATTGAGGCCTAAGTGACCTCAAGAATCTCCCTTTAGCTTAGACATTAATTGCAAGCTCTGTGGGGTGAGGACACTGTACATATCTGATACAGGGCTGGGATTGCCCTATAAATACTATATAGTAGTAGTGGTTAAGGGTATGACACAGTGACAGTAAGGTGGAAGCAAGGCAATGAAAAACACTGTACTGCATGTCATAGCTGACAATAGCATTTCCCTTGTTATGTGTGACTTGAGAATCTAGTGCGACTCTGGGGATAGACAGAAAAAGATTCTAATTTTCCTGTGCTTTGGCCTTGTGCACTCTCATGCCTGAACCCTTCTCTTCCCCCACTTCTGTTTCAGACCTCATTGTTTGGAGAAGGAACCTACTTGACCAGCGACCTGAGCCTGGCCATGCTCTACAGCCCCTATGGACAGGGCTGGCAGCACAGCCTGCTGGGCTCAAGACTCAGCTGCGTGGCTGTCTGCGAGATTATTGACCACCCAGATGTCAAGTGCCAGGTGAAAAAGAAAGGTGAGGTGCTCGGACCAATTGTAATGAAAGTAACTCGGCAGCATGGAGACTGCCGCTATCTGTGCAAAGTAGAAGTTTAGTTATGAGGGTCAGCCTGCAGTGGTCTCGGTCTGCATTTGTTTAAACGCTGGCTGCAGTGGGTAAAAGACATCTGAACTATTCAGAGCCAGTCTCTGGATACTGGTCAGCACTGACTACCTGGAAACAGCGGTGCTATTCAGCTACTATCCAGATAGGACAGCAAAAAAGCTGTCCTACGTTCTGCAGATAGCATTTCCGACAATTGTTACTGTGCAAATAAATGCTGGCTACTCTTCAGCTCCGCCCATGGACTGCTCCCATACTACCTGGATAGAACCAAGGCAGTCAGAGGAAATATTCAGCAGCACTATCCGGATAGTGTCGCTGAACATCCCTCTCACCAGCACATATCTGCTTGGCAAGTTCTAATTGGATAAGTCCATTTGAATATTAACTTCTCGGGTTTAATGATTCTTGGAGCACCACCGAGGAGTGGACAAGTCAGAAAAGCTCTGAAGAGCAGAGAAACTATTAGAATAAATATTGGAGAAACCTTTTAAATTTAAGCTATTCTTGTCATTAAAACTGAGAGAATTCCATGCCAATTAGTGCACTGCTAGCTTACCCACCCACCCTGGATGCCAGGGCCATGTATTGAAACGTATTTTATTGCTAATTATACCCAAATACACACTGCAGTTAACGATAAGACCAGTCTACTCCCATCCTAACCCACTCACTAAACCAAGTCCTACACTTTTATATTTCTGCCCCTCCCCAAAAACCAGTCTAAAAAAGTGGGTCTTCAAACCTTTCCTAAAGCATTTATAGTCCTTTTCTGATGTAATTCTAGGGGGAGAACTCTGTAACACCATCGCCACAGAAAAAGCCCTAGCCCAATTTTTATAACTATTGCTGCTAATTTAAACCCAGGTAAACTCCCTTGACCAAGGCAATTTACTGTATCTTGTGGCAAGAGAAAGGGGCTGGGTGGGTGTTTCTGTTTTGTCTTCCTTTCTGTGTGCATAGAATGCAAAGTGTTTTGAAAAATGAATGTGAATAACACAGAAATGCAGATTTTCCAGTCGTTTTTGTTTGACTGGTGACAGTGGGCGGTAGGTGAACAGAAATGAGAACCTTTTTTGAGACGGTTCCTTTGTTCCTGTGGGTGGAGAGGGAAGGGGTCATTTGCAGTTTGCCTTTCCTGGGATAGTCTATTCTCTACCTTGATTCACTGATATTAAACAGCTCAGATTCATCTCTGGTGCTTGCTAGAGCTCTGTATATTCCTGACTTGGTTTCTCCCTACAGTATAGCTAATGCTCAGGCTGATGTCTTGGAAATTGCTACTGTTTTAGTTTTTTTGCATCTCTCATTACCCTTCTGAGAAGGATAAATTTGGTTCTTTGTGTCTCTTCTCCCTCAGACTCTGAAGAACAGGACAAGAAGCGAGCAAGGGTCCAGCACAGTGAAGGGGGGGATGTGCCCCATAAATATTTTGTTGTGACAAGCAATCAGCTTGTGCGCTTGAAATATTTCCTGCTGTATTCCAAGAAGCAGAACAGACAGAGGTAAGAAGCAGCAGCAGCAGTGGGCGTCATCGTGGATGAGACGTTGAAACCCTCCGCCCGGTGTGCAGTGGTGGCCAAGAGAGCAAATAGAATGCTAGAAATCATAAAGAAAGGAATGGAGAAAACAAAGGAAATTATAATGCCTCTGTATTGTTCCAAGGTGCGACCGCACCTTGGATATTGCGTGCAGTTCTGGTCGCCGTATCTTAAAAAAGATATAGCGTTATTAGAAAAGGTATAGAGAAGAGCCACCAAAATGATAAAGGGAATGGAAGGATACCCCTATAAAAAGAGTCTAAAAAGGTTAGGGCTCTTCAACCTGGAAAAGAGACGGCTGAGGGGAGATAAGATAGAAGTCTACAAAATAATGAGTGAAGTGGAACGGGTAAATGTAAATTGGTTGTTTACTTCTTCAAAAAGTGGAAAGACTAGGGGTCATGCAATGAAGCTACAATGCAGCATTTTTAAGACTAATTAGCGAAAATATATTTTTTCACTCAATGTGTAATCAAACTCAAATTCATTGCCAGAGAATGTAGTAAAAGCCATTAGTGTAGCTGGGTTTAAAAGAGATTTGGACAAATTCCTGGAGGAAAAATCTATAAACTATTATTAAAATGGTTTAGGGAAAATCCACTGCTTATCCCTGCAATAAGAAGCATGGAATCTGTCTACCTTTTTGGGATGCTACCAGCTTACAATGGCTTTTGCCTTTAGCACTGCCAGGTACTTGTGTCCTGGATTAGCCACTGTTGGAAACAGGATACTAGGCTTTTGGTCTGACCCAATATGGCATATCTTATGACCTAGGATCAGTGCTCATCCCTTGGTTGGAGAGAGTCTCAGGCATTGCTAATCAGGCTCTGGTTCCTGGCTGAGGAGCGTAGCTGCTTTGTTTAGGTGAGCTGGGAGAGGAATATACAAATAGAAGAAAAGCCCTGGATAGTTGTGAATGAAGACTTACAGCCCAGGATCTAACAGTGGCTGATTCTAGTGGAGCAGGAAGAAATGGCCAGGCCAAAAATATGTGGCCATGTGAATAGTTTGAAATGCCGATGGGCTGCTTCCCTGATAGAACAACACTGCCCAGCTTGTAGAGTGCTTTTCTTGTATCTGTCTCCTTTACCTGTCACCAGCTTTCAAATTAATGTTGTTTGGATTTAAAAGAAACAAAAATCCTCCTTCCTTATCGCCTCTCCGGGCCAGTCCTGGGAACATTAGGATTGTCAATCCCGTTCAGCAGCTGAGGACTGACAAACTTGAAGTTTTTGCTGACAGCTTAAGCCACTCCCCCTGATGCCAGCTCTCCAGTCTTTCAGTCCTCAGCAGCTGAACAGGACATCGATGCTGACAGTCTCCCTGACAGAGCACATACTTTTTGTTATTTTTGTGTGGGTTTGAATAGCGGATTGGCTCTAGCAGGGCTGATTGCGGCTATATTCCCCTTTCTACGATAAAGTTCAATGTAAAAAAAAAAAAAAAAAAAAGTGAACAGAGGGACGTAGACGCCCGTAGCTGCACTCTTGAAGCAGCAGCTGAAAGCAGAGCCTGCTTTCTCTCGGGCGAGATTCTACGTTACTGAAGAACTGATCTTGGGAGCCCCAGTACCATTCTTTCTGCTGCACCGCCGGATTTTCTCTTCCCCCGCTAGCAGTGGGGAAGCGGGAAAACAGTTCTGCGCCGCTCAGATCAGGTGAGCCTTCGGGGCAGGCAGAGACCTTTCTGTGATTAACCTGCGCGGTTTTGTAGCGGCGGGGATTTCCCTGGAGGGGCATAGCGCCAGCGGGGACTTGAGGCAGACGGGTTTCAGTTTTCTTTTCAGCTTTCGTTTCGCGGTTTACTTAGCCACGGTTCTTTTTCTCTTCCGTATAAAGGGAAATGGACTCCAAGCCTTCGGGGGAGTCAGACAGGCCTGTTATCGCCTCAGAAAAGGCGGGAACGGCGGCCATCTTAGGGGAGCCGTCCGTTTCTCCCGCAGGCCCGCACAAGCCAGGGAAGCGAAAATCAAAGTCTAGCAAAGATCCTCCGGCGGTGATTCAGGCTAAGCAGAAGTCTCCTGAGGCTCAGGAGGGTCTGTCTGCATTGTTTTCCCCCGAGTTTATTTTGGCCCTGCATAGGGCATTTTTGTTAAAGTCCTCTCAGGCAGGGGCTTTGTCCTGATGGGACTGTGGTAGACCCGGGGGAGGGCACTTCCCAAAAGGGGTTGATTAAGGAGTCCACTGCAGAACCAGCGGGGTCGCTGGGCGTGGCGCCTCAGTTCAGAGATGATGGGGATTTCCTCTCAGAGGCAGGCTTGGATCATTGGCAGGAGGAGCTTGAAGAGGGGGAGATTGCACCGGGCGACGACCCTAATGTTTTTAGGGTGTTTCGCAAGGAGGAGCTGGGTGCGCTTATATCTCAGTCCTTAACTGTCTTGAATATTTTGCTACCCTCGGTGTCTCAGGAACCTCTTGAAGATCCGTTGTTGCAAGCTTTTAAAGCGGAGCAACGCTGTTTTCCTGTGCATCGTGTCATTAAGCAAATGATTGAGTCTGAGTGGGAGTGTCCTGAGGCTACGTTGAGGGCTAGTCGAGCCTTGGGTCGTCTATACCCGCTGCCCCAGGAGGAGAGAGAATTGTTCAGGATGCCTAAAGTGGATGCCTTAGTTTCGGCTATAACAAAGAAGACGACCATTCCAGTGGAGGGCACTGCGGCGCTTAAGGATTTTCAGGATCGTAAGTTAAGAGGTTTTCCTGAAACAGGCGTTTGATTCTAGTGCTGCAAGCTTCCGTTTGTGGAGCGTATGTGTCCCGAGCTTCCATCCGGTGGCTTCAGGGGGAGGTCACAGCGGATTCGGCAGAGGCTTCTTCCGTGGAAGGGGCGAAGTTGGAGTCAGCTGCAGCTTACCTGGCGGATGCCTTTTACGATTTGGTGAGAATTACCGCAAAGTCCATGGCTTCGTTAGTAGCAGCCAGACGCTTCCTGTGGTTACGGAATTGGGCAGCTGACGTATCCTCTTAAGTCGCGACTCAGTAAGCTTCCCTATAAAGGGAAGTTACTTTTTGGGGAAGCCTTAGAAAAGATTGTGAAGGATCTCAGAGACTCCAAGGGGGGTCGTTTGCCGGAAGATCGTCCAAAGGCTCCTAGAGGGGGAGCGGCGCAGCGCAGACAAGGGAGAGATGCTCATCGGTTTCGCAGGGCGCGATTTGTTCCCTATCCACGGGGTCGTTTCAGTCCTCGAGGGCAGTCCTTTCGCGGAGCGAGAGGGTTCGGTAAGACCTACTTCAATTCTCAGCAGCACGCAGCTAAAAAGTCGCAATGAAGGTCGGCTGGTTCAGGCGGAGATTCCCGTAGGAGGTCGCTTGGAGGGCTTTCTCTCTGCCTGGACCGCCATAACCTCAAACAAATGGGTGCTGGAGATCATTCGAGACGGGTATGCGCTAGAGTTCGCTTGCCCTTTGTCAGACGCCTTTGTGGTGTCCCCATGTGCTCCGGGTCGGAAGACACAGGCAATTGCCGACACGCTGGGGCGGTTGTTGCGGCTGCAGGCGGTGGTGCCGGTGCCTCGCGACCAGTGCGGCTTCAGTCGATACTCGATATATTTTGTGGTCCCCAAGAAAGGCTCCTTTCGGCCAATTCTCGATCTCAGGCATGTCAACCGCGCCTTGCGGGTTCCGCATTTTCGGATGGAGACCCTGCGGTCCGTTATTCGAGCAGTGCGACCGGGGGAGTTCCTCTCGGCCATAGATCTCACAGAGGCTTATCTGCACATTCCCATCAGAGCAGAGCATCAGCGGTTTTTGAGATTTGCCGTACCTATGGGTCACTTCCAATTTCGCGCGTTGCCCTTTGGTCTGGCCACTGCTCCTCGCACCTTCACGAAAGTGATGGTGGTGGTGGTGGTGGCGGCGGCTCTGCGGATGGAAGGTATCCGCGTGCATCCTTACTTGGACGATTGGCTAATCAGGGCCGATTCCCAGTCGGACTCAGAGGTGGCCACAGCTCGAGTGGTTCAGGTCCTCGAGCAGCTAGGTTGGGTCATCAACCAGGCAAAGAGTCAGTTGCAGCCGGTGAGACAGCTCACTTATCTCGGGGCCTTCTTCGACACGGAACGAGGTTCGGTTTTCCGGCCCGAGTGCAGAGTACAGAAGATTCTGCAGCAAGTGCAAGCGTTTTTGCGGATTTCAGCTCCGTCGGCGTGGGCCTATTTGCAACTTTTGGGATCCATGGCGGCAGCCCTGGACCTGGTTCCGTGGGCAAAAGTGCATATGAGGCCTCTTCAACAGGCTTTGCTTGCCAGGTGGTCTCCACAGCTTCACCCTCTCTCACAAAAGCTCGCCTGTCCGGATTCAGTTCGCAGGAGTCTATGGTGGTGGCTGGATCCCAGTCGTCTGTGAGCAGGGGTTCCCTTGCAGGAGCCAGAGTAGATACTGCTAACTACGGACGCCAGTTTCTCGGGCTGGGGAGCTCACTGTCAGTCTCAGGTGGCCCAAGGCTCCTGGTCCCGGGAGGAGAGCATGTGGTTGATCAATCGCTTGGAGCTCCGAGCGGTCCGTCTCGCACTTCTTCATTTCGGACGCCTGCTCGAAGGGGCGGCGGTCCGAGTCTTTTCCGACAGTGCGGTGGCAGTGTCATATATCAATCGACAGGGCGGTACCAGGAGTGTACCCTTACTGGAGGAAAGCCTGGACTTGTTCGGGTGGGCGGAGACTCGCCTTCTCGCCATCTCGGCAGCACACGTCTCAGGCAGGGACAATGTGCAGGCCGATTACCTCAGTCGCAATGTTCTCGATCTGGGGGAGTGGGAACTGAACGTGGCTGTGTTTCACGACATTACGGTTCGCTGGGGGCAGGCGGTGATGGACCTCATGGCTACCCTCGGCAATGCCAAGGCGTCTCGTTTTTTCAGCAGACGCAGGGAGCACATGTCGGAAGGCCTGGATGCTCTGGTGCAGCCCTGCCTCCTGTATGTGTTTCCGCCGTGGCCGATGCTCGGCCAGCTCATACAGCACATAGCATGTCACAGAGGAACGGTGATACTCATTGCGCCGGATTGGCCGCGTCGGCCGTGGTATGCCGATCTGTTCCGGCTGTTGGTAGATTTGGCGTGGCGGCTACCGTCCCGACTCAGTCTGTTGAGCCAGGGGCCGGTGCTCATGCCGCACATAGATCGCTTCTTACTTACGGCTTGGCTCTTGAAGGGGATCGGTTAAAGCGTAAGGGTTACTCAGTCAGTGGTTTCCACCTTTGTTGCGGTCTAAGAGACCTTCGACTTCACTAGCGTATGTGCGCGTTTGGCGAGTCTTTGAGGATTGGTGTATGAGTCGGGGCTTCCAGCCTATGTCTACTGCGTTGCCGCAGCTGCTGTTGTTCCTTCAGGACGGTTTGGAAAAAGGTTTGGCTCTCAACACGCTGAAGGTGCATTTGGTGGCTCTGTCTTGTTTTAGAGGTTCGGTTCAGAGTCGGCGTCTCTCTGCGCATGCGGACATGCAGCGGTTTTTTCGGGCGGCCAAGATCATCAGACCTCCATTGCGCAAGGTGGTGCCTCCTTGGGATTTAAATGTAGTATTGGAGGCGTTAACGCAGCCACCGTTTGAGTCCGCTTCCGCGGTGAGTTTGAAAGAATTTTCCTGGAAAACGGCCTTCTTGGTAGTGTTATGTTCGGCGAGGAGGATTTCGGATTTGCAAGTGCTGTCCTGTCGAGAACCCTACCTTCAGTTCTTACCGGAGAAGGTGATGTTGCGTCCTGTACCTTCCTTTCTGCCTAAAGTAGTCTCCTCCTTTCATGTAAATCAGTCGGTTGTATTACCGAGTTTTTCCACTCTCTCCGGTTCCCCGATGGATCGCGCGCTAAGAAAATTGGATCTCGAACGCGTATTGCGGAAGTACCTTAAGATCACTAAGCCTTTTCGCAAGTCGGATAGGTTGTTTGTCTTGTTTGCGGGCCGCCGTAGGGGTGAAGCGGCTATGAAAGCCTCGATTGCCCGATGGGTGAGACGGGCTATAGTGGCGGCTTACGAGGCCAGGGGCAAAGAGCCACCGGAGGGGCTCAGAGCGCATTCCACTCGTTCTCAAGCGACGTCGTGGGCGGAGTACGCATTGGTCCCTCCGGTGGATATCTGTCGAGCGGCAACGTGGTCCTCTCTGCATACTTTCACTAGGCATTATCGGTTAGATGTTCACGCGAGAGGAGATGCGAAGGTGGGGGCCTCGGCCATTGTCTCAGGTCTTGCAGGTCCCTCCCGAGTTTAGGTACTGCTTTGGTACTGCCCTAACGTTCCCTGGACTGGCCCGGAGAGGCGATAAGGAAGGAGAAATTAGGTCTTACCTGCTAATTGTCTTTCCTTGAGCTCTCTCCAGGCCAGTCCAGGGCCCACACAGTCTTTTCGATGCGAACAGAGTAAGTACACGGTTTGTAAGTCTATCTGAGCGCCAGAGCGGTAGCAGAACTGTTGGATTGCAGTAATCTCTGTGAAAAATGGGAAAAAAAATTTTCGGAAGTTGAGGCACTGACTCACTTTGTGTTAGCGGGTGCAGTCTGTCTCGTGGGAATCTAGTGCGTTTTCAGTTCATGTTAGTTCCTTTCTTGGTTGTGTGCTTAAGGTTTTTTTTTCTTGTTTTTCCAATGTTTTTGTTAAGCTGCTTTGTCAATAGAAGACTGGAGAGCTGGCATCAGGGGGAGTGGCTTAAGCTGTCAGCAAAAACTTCAAGTTTGTCAGTCCTCAGCTGCTGAATGGGATTGACAACCCTAACGTTCCCAGGACTGGCCCGGAGAGAGCTCAAGGAAAGACAATTAGCAGGTAAGACCTAATTTCTCCTTTTCTAAGGCATCCTGTTAGACCAGTCAAGACTAGTGGGTTAACTTTCCCTATGAGCAGATGATGGAGACAGAGAAAAAACATTAGAGCATTCCAGTGACGACATCACTGGGATAGCAGCAGGTGCAGCCAGAGGCACTCTTCGGTCTTTTCTCGGTCTACTTTAATGTGGATCTGGTAGAGCTATTCCAGTATCAAGGTCCAGGGTGTACAAAGTGGAACCCGTCTGCTCCTACTTGCCCGGCAGCGGTGGCTTGAACTCCTGGTCAGAAAGACCAATGGAGTTCCTGAAGATGGCCTGGGTCTTCAGGAACCCTGAGGAGATATCAGGGTCCAAAGTTTCTGAAAGCTCCTCTTATTTTGGATAAAGTAAAAACCTTTTGCCTCTTAAAACTTAACTAAATTCTGCCAAAGCATCACAGCTCATGGTAAGAGCTGCAACTCCCTTTCAGTCATGGTAGCCAGCACCCAAAGAGTGATTTTGTGATTCAGAACCATGTCCAAACATGTCTACTGGATCAGAGCTTTACACTATGCTACAACAATGTATAGAGTTAAGAATTGTACATAGTTTCCCCCAGTTACTTCCAAGTTGATCTCCCTGTTTATTGTAAATACAACTCAAAGTTCCTTGTGTTGTATAGTTGATGTTAAATGTAAACCGCTCTGATCTAAAATAGAGCGGTATAGAAGAACTGTTAAATAAATAAATAAATAAATAACTTCCATCCTCCTGAGAGTCTACAATAAACATTTCTTAGTGGTTTGGTTGAATTTTAAATCAGACAATTACTGTACTGTGTACTGCCAAGATGAAACTCTGGTACATTTACACACTGCCTTGTCTTTTATTTTTTTTTAAAGAACCTGTAGTCGTCCTTCATGGTTCTCCAGCCATCGCTTTGCTGTCCTGATGGCACTATACCTCCTACTGCTGGTTAGCATCAGCCTCTGTAACTCTCCCGCCTTCCTCTATTACTGGAACAGAGCATTTGCATGGCGGAAATGAACCAGCAGCTCCAGCATCACTTGTACCACGTGCCTTAATGTCTGAGTAACTGATGCCTAGCCTTTGCCAGTTTATACTTTTGCTGAACTTTGTTTGTGTTGCTGAAAAGCAGGAATCCATGATAGGAAGTCGGAGGACACCGCAGTGCCTGCAGATCAGTTAGGGGTATTGCTGAAAGTGAATTTTGTTTCCCCTTCTGATCAGAAGTAGCATGACTTCCGGCGCGGATCATTTTTCCGGGTGATCATGTGATGGTGCTGTAAGTTAGGAACAGCAAGTGACTGATGATGCTGGGGGCTTGGATTCCATTTCATATTGACAATAATCTTTGGCATTGCCTTGCAGAAAACATCACTTGAGCTACATCAGTGCAGCAGCCTGATTGGTTCAGAATCTATTGGATCTTTTACAAAACATATTTTTTTCATGTTTCTACTATATCTTTATGATTGGCTGAAATAAAACCTGTACATTATTTTTATGAAACATTTGGTCTTCTGTTGGATGAGATTTTACTTTTGTGAAGGAGGTTTGTCATAGATCTTAGCTATGCTCATCTTAATCATATTTATCATTTGTGTAACGCTACAAGGTGTATGCAGCACTGTAATACAGATGTAAAACACAGTCCCTGCTCATCAGAGCTTACAATCTAATCAAGATGGCGAACATCACAAAACTGGGGACTTAGAGTATGGTAGCATACAAATAAGTGGTGAACAAGGGATTGAGGGGCATCAGATCCAAAAACAACCTCAAAGAAGGGGTTTTTTTAGCCTGGATTTGAGTATGGCTAGAGAAAGAGCCTGATATATTTATACCAACAATCAGCTTGGCTTTGTAATGAAGATGACACTTTCTTAACCATCCCCCATTGCTCTACTGAAAGTCCACAGACCTTGGTCTTCCTCCACAAAAACAGAGAGTAGAGATAGCTACCAGAATGGTGTAGTCTGTACTAAAACCTCTTTGAAGTGAGCCCCTTGGATAAGGGAGATAGGGAATGAATGATACAAACACTCAAATAAATACACAAGAAACAAACATTGTTTGATGGAAAGAAGCTCTAAAACAAGAGGTCACAGTATGAAGCTCAGAGGGTATATTCCTTTTTCAGAAAGGCATGCAATAGTGTCTTGGGAGAGGGGGCAGAATCCAAACCAGTTACAGAGAGGCACATAGCAGGGGAATCTGAGAAGTAACTGGGGGCAGGAAGAAAATTGAGCAGAGCCTGGATGGACCTTACAGGCCTGATCTGCTTCATAGTTCGTTTCTTATTGTGGGTTAGGCGGCTCAAAGGTATGAGTTCAAATTTTGTGATTTCCTCTCCCACCCCACCTCCACACCTGAAAGTTGCATCTCTTATTCTTTTTTCAATGTATTTGTATTTGTGTCACAGTGCTGTAGATACTGAGCTATTCAGTTCTGAGTTTCATGAATATTGCTTTTATTTTTTGATGCCTCCTTTGCAAAGTCTGTAAAATGAAGCCAGATGCAAGGACAGGTGTAGCAGTGTGGTCTTGGGCAAATCACTTACAATTTGCACCTGAAGTTAATGAAAGGTTAAATCCTCCATGGAAAGGGAACTACGTGCTCTACTTGAATGTAAGTCATCTTGAAGTAGTACAGATCAATGCATCTGGGTTTCCACAAGCATTAGTGCTCCAAGGTATGCTGGACGTGTCGCCACATTGCCCACAGCTGGAGGAAGCTGAAAGGGAGAGCAATAATCAGAGGGTGACTGAAAGCTCAAAACTGAGGCACAGTAGCTGGTTACTGAGACGTGCTTGGTTATAGTCCATGATCCATCTGTGGTGCTGCTGCTGGAGGCAGGAGTTTCTGATTCCTGTCTTCCCTAAAATACTACTACTCAATAGGAAAACAGCCAATTGCTAGTAGTGGTATAGGGGTCAAACGGAGCACCACCTGAACTAGAGGTGAGAATGATTTAAGAGATGATCAAAGCGAGCACCACGCCATCAGAAATGCCAGTGATCCATTCTAGATGAGACTGAGGTGTCGAGCTAGACTAAAACCACCTTTGCATGAGATCAGCGCTTTGAAGCAGCACTAATGTGCTTTGGAGAGATAGGAACTGTGAAAATGTCCAGATGCAGCCCCATACTAGCACCATCTGTCCCTTTTTTATGACCTTGGATTTTCTTATGTTTTAATACTACACTCTTCCTTTTGCTATGCCCAGCTCAAATTTAGAGCAGTTTTCTTGTCCAGCATGTTTACTAAAGTCAGCGCTGGTAGCGTGTGTTTGCGGAATGAATTAGTATGGAGGCCTGTGCTAACTTTGGGGGGCATATGCTTCCATCCCCCTGCTGTTAGTACGGTGCTATGCATTAGCAGCATGTGACTGGCATGTGGGTGCAGTTCATGCCATCCATTCTAACAGGCAAGATTAGTGCATGCCCAGAGCTCCTCCGCTAACTGTGACATGTCATCACTGCCCAAAACCTGCCCAGCCATGTGCTAACCAGTTAGCAAGGTGCCCTCTGCCGCTGGCACAGCACGCTTAGTGCACAGCATACACCATGCTAATGGTTAACCTGTTACTAAACACGCCCCTGAAGTCTTTCTAGACATATCTCTTGGTGTGTAGCCTGACTGACGTGTGCCTGCTGCAGTGGGGCCAAAGGAAATCACGGTAAGCCACATTTACAGTAAAAGAATGGCAATGGTTTCGGTTGGTCAAAGTGGAATTAGTACAGGGGACAGTAATGTGATCAAATGCTCAGATGCCGTTATTCATAACAGAGTGCTGTGAGGCTCGTTTGGCTTAAGTAGGCCCAGGCATGAACCATGGCTCTTTGGTAAACATTACACAATCACAGAGAGGTGAGCTTGGGATACCATTGAGCAGACTGTGGCTCCTTTACACCTATATATCATGAGAATAAAAAGTTTCCACATCACCAGGATACATACTGCACAGGTCCAGATATACATGCTGCCCTTCAGTCAAGCCTAGCTCTTATCGGTAAGATTTATTTATAAATGACTCAGTCCAGGTGCCTTTCTACTAGGAAAAGGACTGTTTTCATATCGTCCTGCTAGAACAGCACAGACAAGTGAGTTGTGTTCCTTTACCAGCAAATTGGTGGAGACAAAGAACCAATGAAAAGCCCAGGTTTCAATGACATCACTCCTATCCCTCTATTGACCTCAGCCACCAGAGGTCTCCTTAATATTTCTTTGTCTCCTGCAGATGGTGGATGGATTTTCTCCTCTCTGAAGAAAATCTGAAGAACTGAGAGGAAAAGATTGATAAAAAAATGCCTGTGACAGACCATTTTGAGGGTGACTGTCTCACTTCAGCACGACGTGGGAGGCTCCACTAGACTGCGGTCTTTTCGGTAGCCGTAGGTGGAGGGAAAATTGGTTCAGCTCCATGCTCTTTCTGTGGATAAGAGCCTGTTAGAGAGCCAATTGGAAGGATCTGGAAGAGTGCAGCAGCCTCACACAACCTCTGTGCCCCCTCCCTCCTCCATTTCCTTCTGCTCTCTCACAAAGATTGCAGAAGGCTCTCAGAAGGATCTACCTTAAACGCGGTGTTGCAAAGCCAGTAAAACAGTTTCAGGGGAGTTGAAGTGAGCCTGGCACGGATTCTCTGCCTGGGGCTCTCAGGGCGTGAGTACCAAGGCTTGACATTGTCCTTGTTGGGGGCTCCCAGTTCCGGCTTCCTGGGAAACAAGGGTGGACTGCTGGTGATCTTTAGCATGGTGTGAGGGTTTCCTGCTATTTTCTGCGTGTGTTAGTGTTTTTACCTATTGTGTGCCTGGCGGTTGCACAGTCCTAGTGCACGTTCTGCCCAAGCATCTCCAATGCACGTTCCTTCCCTAGCTCCTGTAATGTGTGTTGCAATAAAAAGTTCAGTTAACGCACACCTTTGGGCCGCTGCGGCCTTAGTGCACGCTTTTGTGATACTTGCCTTAACTCTCTGTCTAATAGGAAGCATTTTTTCACCTGTGGCACGTGAGGTGCTTTGTCTCTGGATTCTGGACTCTGCCATTCTTGCATGGCAGCTTCTGAGTCATGCCTCAGTCGGGGGATGCAGTTAGTCTGGCCTTGCCTGCCTCAGGGCAGGAGTTGATGGATGGCACTATGGGAAGGATGTCCAGCTGGCTGGAGGTTCTTGCGACTGCTCTGAGCAGCTTCTCATCCTCTAGGGGGTCTGCAGTGGCTGTGCCCCTTGGTTTAGGGGGTCATTTCTTAGAGGAAAGTTTCTGGACTCTGGATTGTCCTCCACGGAATTCTTTTCTTTTTTGCAGCAGGCCTGGTCCTTCTGGCATGGAAATTCGGACTCTGCGGCATCTGGATGCCCCTGGGTGCAGTCTCATGCTGGGTAGGATGAGATTGTCAGCTCTCTTTAATTATCTTTTGGCTAAGCATCCCTGGTGAGGGCGCCCCCTGGAGATGGGGAACAACTGTTCAAGATTTTGGCTATGACTTTAATTCAGATGGCTCAGTACTGGGCTCTGACATGGATGAAGTACTCTCTCCTTCAGAAGACTGTGAAGAGGCTGGAGTAGTACCCTGTTCTGGAAGGAGGAGCTGGTGGTGATGTTTGCCAGGATCTCATCCACCTTGAACTTTATGGATGCTTCCCGCACAGAGCAGGAGCCGAAGGTGCACCCGCTCCTTCAAGAGGTGTGGAAATCCACTACTGTCTTCCTGTTTCCAGAGGTGATCAAGGATATGATCCGGTCAGAGTGGAATTCTTCTGATTTCCCGCCTAAGGCATTAAGGGTGTGTAAGAAGATCTACGCTCTCCTGGAGAAGGAGTGCATTGAGTGGTTTGGTATTCCCAAGGTGGATGTGCAGGTCACTGTGGTTACCAGACGGTCCACCATTCCCGTGGAAGGCGGATTGGCCTTAAAGGATTTTCTAGACCAAAAGGTGGATTCATTGCTGAAGAGCCAGTTTGCTGTGATGGCTGTTATTCTGCAGCTGGTGGTATGTGCCAGCCTGACCTCTCAAGCCCTGTTCCAGTGGATCCATTCTCTTCCGCCTGTTTTGAAGTCAGTTCTGGCTTTCCTTTCTGATGCCATGTATGGCCTGGTGCATTTGGCGGCCAGGGATGGTGCCCTGATGACTGTGTTAGTGTTAGATTTGGCTCCAGTACTGGGCAGTGGACTCATCTTCCAAAGCCTGGTTAGGGCTTTTTTAAGGGGAAATTTCTTTTTGCAACCGATTTTGGAGAAGCTGGTGAAAGACCTTGGTGAGAAAATCTTACCGCCTTCCGGAAGACAGGTCCAGGGGGCCTGTGAAGCAGGCTGGTGCCCCCTTCTTGTCAGACTCCGCCCTTCCACTGAGGGTGTGCTGGCCAGATCCCTGGCAGTCTTTTCGGACTTTCATCGTTAACGGACTGGAAAGCCTTTCTTCTCTTCTGCTTCCAAGTTTTGGGCTTGTTCTCAGTCCTTTTGTGGAGCGCGTGGACCCAGAGACTTGGTCCACTTCAGAGAAGGACCTTCCCGGGCTGCATAATGATGGTTTGGAGGCCCATTCCCTGGTTAGAGGAAGGCTTCACCTTTTTCTTTCAGGAATGGGCCTGGGTTACCAAGGATCACTGGGTGCTAGACATCATTCAGTTCAGCTGTGTCCTGGAATGCAAAGATCCAATTCTAGATGCCTTTGTCATCTCATCTTGTGAATCTGCAATCAAAAGTGCCGCTGTGTGGATCATCTTGGACAAGTTACTACATCTGAAGGTGGTGATGCCTGTAACAGGGCAAGGGCAGATACTCTATTTATTTTGTGGTGCTCAAAAAGGACAGTTCCTTCCGGCCTGTTCTAGCCCATAAGAGGATCAACAAGCATTTGCGTGTCCTGTGCTTCCATATGGAAACCATGCAGTCTGTGATTCAAGCAGTGTGCCGAGATGAGTTCTTGGCTTCTCTGGATCTGGCCGAGGTGTATTTTCATGTCCCCTAATCCAGGCAGATCAGCAAATGTTTCTGCATTTTGCCATTCTTGTCTCTCACTATCAGTTGGCCGCCCTCCTCTTTGGGTTATCCACCGCCCTGGGGACGTTCTTCAAGATCATGGTGGTGGCAATTGTGGCGCTGCGGCACTGAAGGATCTGTGTCCATCCATATCTGGACGACTGGCTCCTCCAAGCCCATTCCCTTTCAGAAGTGTCTTGGGTGGTGTCCTGAGTAGTGTCCTTTTTGGAAAGTCTCGACTGGGTGATCAATTGGGGAAAGAGCCAGCAGTTGCCTTCTCAGTCCCTGGAGTTTCTGGGAGCATGTTTTGACACTTTCATGGACAGAGTTTTCCTGCCAGAAGAAAAAGTCAAAAGATTATTGGATCACCTGATTCTGTTCTGTGTGCAGTAGGCTCCTAGAGTCTGGGATTATCTTCAACTCCTTAGATTGATGGCAGCAACCATAGAGATGGTGCCATGGGCATGTGCTCACATGGACAGCTCCAGCGGTCCTTGCTGACTCTGTGGTCCCCGAGCTCTCAGGAGTTCAAGCACAGGTTCCCACTCCTGATAATGGTGAAGTCCAGCCTGCGATGGTGGCAGCAGCCCTGTCATCTGTGGAAAAGCGTACCACTGGATGATTTCTCCTGGATCCTTTTGATGACAGATTCCAGTCTCTTGGGCTGGGGAGTCAATTGCCAAAACTGTATGGCCCAGGGCTGTTTAAACTGCAGGAAAGCGGTGTGGTCCATTAACATCCTCAAGGTGAAGGCCATCAGGTTGGCTCTTCTGCTTTCCCGGCCCCTGGTTGAGGGCCAGGCAGTTCCATGGCAGTGGCTTACATCAGTCAGCAAGATGGCACGAGAAGTACCAGGGTAGCTCTGGAGATGGCTCTCCTGTTTGCTTGGGCAGAGAAGAACTTCCTAGGCTTTTCAGCTCAGCACATTGCCAGGGTAGACAATGTGGAAGTGGACTTCCTCAGCCAGCACTCTCTGGATCCTGGAGAGTGGGAATTCAGTCAGGAGGCATGTCAGTTGATTCTGTGCCACTCTGAAATGGATCTGATGGTGACCTGTTCCAATGCCAAAGTTTGCCGTTTCTTCAGTCACACATAGACTGGGTCCGAGGGCATTGATGCCTTGGCCAAGTCAGCATCTGCTGTACGCTTTTCCTCTTTGGCCCCTGGTGGGGCATGTGATATGGTGTATAGAACGCCACTCAGGCAGGATTGTCCTGGTGGCACCGGATTGGCCGAGGAGACCTGATGTGGCTCCTGCAGGCGTCTCCTCTTCAGTTGCCTCTATCTTGGGGCCTATTTTGGCAGGGACCGATCATCCTGGAGGACCTGGTTCCCTGTTCGCTTACGGCTTGGCTCTTAAAAGAGATGGCTACCTATAAGGGCTATTCTCTGGTGGTGGTTTCCACTCTGCTCAGAGCCCAGAGGGTGTCTACCAAGCTAGCATAGGTATGGGTCTGGTGCCTCTTTGAGCGACGGTTTGGCGCTCAGCAGTTGACTCCTGAGGCAGCCAATGTGCCATCTCTGTTTGGATTTTCTAAAGGATGTCCTTAGCTCCTTGAATGTTCAGGTGGCAGCTTTGTCCTGTTTCCAAGGTCCAGTGACTGGTAAGGCTCTAGCCTTGCACCCGGATGTCTCATGCTTTCTCCTAGGGGTTTGGTGTCTACGTCCTCCGTTCTGGTCTGTTGTCCTTTCCTGGGATCTGTGTTTGGTGCTTAGGGCCCTGATGTCGGCGCCCTTTGAGCCATTGAAGCACACCACTTTGAAGGATTTGACACTCAAGACGGTCTTCTTGGTTGTGATTTGTTCTGCAAGGTGGCTTTCTGAGTTGTAGGCTCTGTCTTGCTGAGATTCTTATCTATCGTTTTTCAAAGGAGGCCGTCTCCATTCGGCCTGTTGCTTTCCTTCTTGCCTAAGGTGATTTCTCCCTTTCATGTGAATCAGGTGGTCTGCCTGCCCTCCTCCTCTATGGAGCAGTATCGGGAAGGATAAGGCTCTTCACCTTGTGAATGGCTGGAGGATGCTTCTGCAGTACTTGGAGGTTACGAATTCTTTTCGTAAGTCCGTCCATCATTTTGTACTGTTTGCTGGCCCGTGCAAGGATGATGCGGTGGCTATGTCGACTTTGGGGCACTGGATTAAGGAGACCATTGCCTTGGAGATGAGGGCACGATAGAGATATTTAAATACTTGAAAGGTATAAATAAGCAAATAAACTTTTTCCAAAGATGAGGAAGCTAGAAAACTAAAGAACATGAGAAGCTGAAAGGAGGAACGTTGTTTTTTTTTGTTTTGTAAAACAACATCGGAATGTACTTTTTCACAGAAAAGGTGGTTGATGCCTGGAATACCCTCCTACTGGATGTAGTGGGACAAAAACTGATGAAATTCATAAAGGCGGATAAGCACAGAGGATCTCTATATGTTGCAGAGGGATACTAATGAGTCATTATTGCATGTCCAGTAAACACTAAAGGAAATTTCCAACTTCTTTCAAGAAAGGCAGTGCCCTCTTAATTGTTCAAATGTTGCCTTTCTTTCAACTTTATTTTTATATCCCGCCTTTGCCAATAGTTTAAAGCAGGAAACAATAAAATCACAATAAATATTAACAGAAAAGCAGCACAAAACATATTCCTCCCCATCATATCCCATAAGACTCAAAACACATAATTACTTGAAGGGCAATGGCAATAAATACCATTACAAAATAATATAAAACCATTAACAAAATCACAATTAAACATAGAAATAGACTGTGGTGGAAGAAAAATATCATATAGTTTATCCAGTCTGCCCAACCTTTACCAGTGGCTCAGCTCTTCAATCCCCTTTTCTGTCTCACAGGTCCTCTGTGCTTTATTCCATGCTTTCTTGAATTCAGCTACTATCCTTATTTCTACCACCTCCGCTTGGAAGTCATTCCAGGCATCCAATACCCTTTCCATAAAGACATGGTTCCTTAGATTACTCTCGATTCTGTAACCTTTCATTCCAGAGTTTCCTTACAGTGGAAGGAGAGACACATCCTGTGCATTTGTGCCATAGAGGTATTTAAATCTCTTTTATCATATAGACTCTCGTCTGTCTTTCATCCATAGTATATATATTGAAATCTTTGTCTTTGACCTTATGATGAAGCAATTTGATTATTTTGGTAGCCTGCACCGACTCCCTTCTGTTTACATCCTTTTGAAGGTGTACTCTCCAGAATTTTATACAGTACTCCAAATGCAGTCTCACTTATTACCTCCTTTTTCTTGCTATTTCTCTACCTGTGCAGCCAAGCATTCCTCGGGCTTTGCCATTCCTAATCTACTTGAGTCACCTTTGAGATAAAATTAAAAAATAACAACTATCTAAAGTTTCATACCAGAAAATAGAATATATGGAATATAAAAAATGCAACTACAAAAAAAATGTGATTACCACTGCTTAAGGTTTCCAGACTACAGCACAGCAGTGGGAGAGTGGGGGCTCTTTGTCCTTTCCATGTGTTGGAGGTGGATGGTGAGGTGGTTAAAATTGCAGGTGCAGGGGCTGTTTATTCTTCCACCCATGTGTCAAAATGTGGATCTCCATTGTTCAAAAAATCCATTTGGGGCTGATGTGAATAAAAATGTTTCTATTCAGAAATGAAAGTAGGCGATAGTCAAAGGTAGTTGATGAATTCATAATTGCTAATCGGTGTATTTTCAAAAAAATATACAGATAGTATCAGGCCATTTAAATCTCAAAATAGTCTGCAATGGGGTTTGTTGGATGAGGCAAAGGTGGGTTAAAATGTTTGATCTGAATAGTGATGATAGTCAGCTGCTATCTAGATAGTTTGTGTTCAGTTTAGGTGTGCCATAGAACAGACCTAAATTAAATGGCTAGTGCTGGTATGGTGACCACACTGTCCATATATTCAGCACCGCTATTCTAGTAAGTTAAGTTTTTAAAAGTTGCTGCCAACTGTTTCCATTTTATCAGGAGAGCGTGATCCAATCCTGGTTTGACCCCACTGCATGTTTGGCTTCGCAGGGCAATCAAAATGACAAATCCCTGCATGTCCCAGGTACGGTCAGGACTGAATCAGCAGGTTGTAAGCAGGACTGTATTTAAGATTTTGGCAGCCATAGGTAAGACCAGACAGCACAGGCCCCAAAGATTGGAGAGTCGGAAGAGGAACAGTGAAAGTCAAAAAGCCACAGTGGTACCTCTCTGAAGCAGCCCATACGAATGACCCTAAAATAAGTAGGAGCAAGTGTTTTCTCTTTGGCTTTGATATTTGGTGCCTATGTTGCCTATGTCTAAATCTAGGCCTGATCCAAAGAAAAGGGTTGATACCCCTAGCTCCAAGCCATAAGTGGCCAGTGGTTGCCTCAGCACTTTTGCAGCTTGGAAGTCCTTCTCCTGCCCTCAACTGTGCCTGTCTGTGTCTCTTCCCCCTTGTTGGTTTTTGGGATAAAGTTCCTTCCATCTTGATGACTGGAAGAAGGGTTGCAGGGATGCTGCTACGCAAGACACAATTATCAGGACAGAGCGAATGTCCTGAAACCAGAATAAGCTCCAGTTGCAGAGGAAAACGTAAATTCGGGTTTAACATACATTGTCAGGAGGAGAGGTAGAAGTCTTGGGCTAGGAAATAATTACAAATTTACACCTCCACTATGAGGACCACCACTAACATTGCCTATATCTTGGCTGCAGTCTGGAAGTACACATTGCATTTATGAATGGCAAAGTCATTTACAGGGCATGACAGTGTCCCCTCCAGTACACTCTGGAATTTACGAGGTGGTGTTCACCTTATCTTCAGTAGAGAATATGGTTGGTTAATTTGTGTTTTTAGCCCACCTTTTATGTATTTATTTAAAAGAACTAGGAGTTTACACAAATCATTGAGAATGCAACCCATAAATTAGACCATATGTACCCTTGATCTAGTTTTTACCTTAGCTGATTTACCAGACATGAGTTTTAACTAATATTTCTCCAGTGTCATGGTCTGACCATGTCATGATTCAGTCTGAACTAAATCATATACTACTAGCTTGTGAAACAGAAGTAATGTGTCATCTGAAGACTTAAGATCAAAGTATTGTATTTTATTTAATAGGTTTTATTTACCATCTTTCTTTAAAAAAAAGCTTACAAAGTAACATAACTACAACTAAAAATAAAATGATCATTTCTTGATAAGATGGCACACTTTGTAAACAATTGTCTACATTAAAAACATATTTCCACCCCATCAGTAACATCCAACACTTTCACCTAAGTATTAAGAATAAAGCATGACTTTTTGAAACTGAAACTTAAAATATCACTCGGATATCAGCAAATAAAGGTCAACAAACAAGTCATAGGTAATATTATTTTACTGGACTAAAGCTAGTCCAATAAAAAGATAATTGCATACAAGTCAATGTTGTTTGTTGACTTTTATTAGCACATATCCAAGTGGAATAACACAGCAACTACAATTTTCTGCACTTGGATAGCAGTAGATACACTTATGTTGTGCTCGATGTACCTGGTTTATCAAGTAAAATCCTTTCTGAAGCCAAATAATGTTTCTCAGGAAATTAAACAAAGTTCTCTGCTTCACCATACCACTGATTATTCGAATGTCAGATCTTTGAAGACAGGAGATAAAAGAATTAAGGTATGAAGCTTTAGTGCCGGTCTTTGAGGACCTGACATTAGAACAAACAGTGGAGCTATGGGAGTTGGCTCCGAGTGCCTTGATGGAGAGGTAGCTCTGCTAAAAACCTCTTTCTTCAATCCCCTTCTCCCCACCTGAGAAACACTTCTTGCCTTACAAAAAAACTCTGCTGGATAAAACAAGTGCATAGAACAGAGTGTAAGTGGTGAGAAGAGAAAACTTAGATGGACAAGACAAAGTAAAGCACCAACTTATGATTATAAACTAAAGAGGAGGGAGACTAATGGAACTTCGTTGGAAAGCGACTAACAGCTGAAAACCATTCGTGAAGTTATTTCATTAGTACATGCGCTAAGTAATCATCTCATGTTGGAAATATCCTTCAGTTTAACATCTTCTGTGAAGACTTTGCACTAGATTTTGAGAACAAAAATAAGACCATCCATGCCAATCTCGAGATGCAAATATCTTCAGAGCAGACCCCTACTAGTGGGAAGAAAGAACTGTACTTTAGACATCTGCCTGTCAGTTTGCTTTGCCGGATTTAGAAAATTGTGTCTGAGAAGATGAGTCAGGAATCCATTGGCATGTTTTCTAAGCTGGTAATATGCATGCAAGCCACATTATTAGCACAGGGCTGTGCGCTAATGAAAGAGGGGTGTGTACAGTTGTCTTCCCCTGCAGTTGCAACTAATGCCAGCTGCTGAGGTGGCATTAGTTGCACCCATGCTACATGTGCCAAGCTTAGGTAGCATGAGTTCCAAAGGCCAGGCTATCTCTGAGGCGGCATGAACACCCTGTCCTGCCTGCTTACTGCCCACATGCACACTACAAGGACAGTGTGGACTTTTTGCGCTGGACCCATCATGACACTGATATTGCACGCTAAGTCTGTGCTACCCTGGTAGTGCATGTTAGTAAACATGCTCCACAGAGTTTACATTGGTCACCCCTATAGAAACATAAACACGTATTGATATCTATCAAACTAACATCTTGCCAGCTTGACCCTCTTCCCTCAGAAAGGCCACAAATTCTCATGCATGAGTTGCTGTTTTCCCCATCCCATACTAAGAATTTGTCTTTAAAAGAGGCATTCCACTGCCAAAAAGGGGGTGAGGGAGTAGACCCTGGAATAGAAGGTTCTAAGGAAAATAAATTGAGAGAATAGTTTGCCAACTACTACTGATTATTTAACGTAATATGATCTTTCCCATCAAAATCGATTTGGATTTTGAGTTGACCATAAAATAGAGAATACTTTGCTGGCTCTGGTAGATAGGTAAGGCTGCGGGCTAATCTGGAGAGTGATTCTTTATTGATAAAGCTAGATTTAATTGCACATAGAATATGCTTAATCACTAATTAATCCCCAACCCAAGGGTTTTCGGACCAGTATGAACTGTATTAAATGGGTAGATAGATCCCTAAGCATTCATTGGAAAGGTTTAAAACCAGTACCGCGCCTACTGACTTGTGGGCACTGTTCCCTCTAAGCTGTGCGCGTGTGCGCGCGCACACACCTCGCCGAGTGAGCGCACATACTTTACAACAGAGCGCACAAAAATTACGGTTCTGATTCTGATAGAAAACAACACAGACATTCTTAAAATTGAAAAGTTGTTGTGTATTTATGGTTTTCACAAGTTCTACAATATTTTCTAGTGCAATCAATGTGGTGTACATACTGTATTCTAACTTGTAGTCAAATTTTAAAGTATATAACTCTGAGTGTCGTTATGTGGCGCACAAAAATTTAACCTTCCTTCAAAAGCTGCACAGCTGATATTTTATGCGCACACAGCCTACAGAAAATTAGAGGGAACATTGCTTGTGGGGTGCCTCAGAGTCAGAGTTGTGCTCCTTTGGCAGATGTTATTTTGAAATATGGCACTGATTGTCATGTCTTTGTACAGGGCACCTACTGTAGTTTATCATGCATCTTGGCAGGGCCCAAACTGCACAGATGTGTAAACCTAAGTAGTATCTACAGACAATGTCAAACTTGATTGTGTCAGTATAAGTTGAAGTTAAATTTATCAAAATCAGAGGCTTGGTTGGTTTTGTTGAGTGTCTGTTAATGAGGAGATCAAGGAGAAACATTTCTTGGTTTTGTGTGTTGATTAGATTGCAATCGTAATTTCTCTTGGCTTTTTCAAAATTTTCCTTGTATATTTTGTGGTGTTCTTTGCAGTGGGTCAGATGAGCATCAGTTGTAGTGTCTGCATTTGCGGTTTGTTCTTTTGTAATTGGTATTTTAGTAAGTTAAGTCTTGGATGATACCAAGAATGTGTAACTTTTTTTTTTTTTGCAGGCAGTGTGATCTTAAGATTAGAAAACAGACCCCTTGCAGAAGAAGCCATAACGTCTCCATGTGCCTTGTTGGGGGAGGGGGCAAGCCTTTCCCCTCCCCCTCCTACTGGATGCAGCATATCTAGTTAGACTGAATTTGACAGCTCACCAAGATAGAGTGCACAATTGCTGCCGATTTAACAGATTGAGCGTGAACTCCATTCTGGCTTGGGGAGAAGCTGGCTTTAAGCCGGCACCTCTGGGAACCATGACCAGACTTGCATAAGCCACTAACCCCTTCATGAGTAAGCACTCAGTTTTGTGGCACATCCATCTGAGCCACATGGGAGTGGTTGGGAAGCACTGACCCTGGCTGGTGCGTGAGCCACTGACCCTTGTATGAGTGAGCACTCAGTTGTGTGGCACCTCCATTTGAGCCACATGGAGTGATTGAAAAGACAGGCATCCCACAGGCAAGCTGTTAGTGTGGCTGGGTTTAAAGTTCCTGGAGGAAAGTCCATAATCCTTTATTAGGAGAACTCGGGGAGTCCTCTGCTTACCCCAGGATGAGCACTGTGGAGCTGTGTGCCTTTTGGGGTCTGCCAGGTGCTTGGGACCTGGGTTGGCTACTGTTGGAAGCAGGATACTGGGCTTGATGGGCTTTGGTCTGGTTTAGTATGACATTTCTTATGTTCTACTTAAGTGCTTCCCCCAAGGACCTGGCACTCGTAGGCAAAATGGCTTGGGGTATACTGCACTGTTGGTGGGCCCTGAGCCCAGTGTCTGTGCTATCATGCAGGACCTGCAGTCTTTCTATAGGGTTCTGGAAAATCTAGTGGCTGGGTATGGCCCTGGATGCTTCATCTATCTGCAGCAAGCAGCTGTGTTGCGGTTCCATGAGGTTTGAACTCTGGCCTTGGCTGGTTCCGGGCTGCTGCCTTAACCAATAGGTTACTTCTCAGTTCAATCCAGCCTGCCAAATTGCTGTGATTTGGTCCCAGCCCCTTCACATTTACTGTTGTAGTCTGATGCTGTTGATGACGAGCCCACAGCATTATCATGGAGCCCTACCCTGGTCCCTTGCAGGAAGGCCCCGCAGGGATACGTCTGTGCCTGCAATCCTTGGTGCAAGGCATTGGGGCCTCGTGCCCGGCGGTGATGGCACGATGCGCTAATCGGCTTTAGCTCTGAGACTATGGGATCTGATGGAGGGCAGAAGTGATGGCTGGCGTCTGCTGAGTGGGCTCCATAGGAACATACCAGCGCCGGCGGTGGTTGGGAGCCATGTGTTGCACCGATGGTTCATCGGCTGCACTCACGCGGGGGGGGGGGGTGTTTCCACCCCATCTCTGTCCAAATGTGAGGCTTGCAACTGTGAGCCTGTACAGGCGATGGCGCACTGTATCTGGTGCAGGGGCAGAGTGGAGAGGTGTCGGAGGGGAGCATCTCTGGGACGTCGCACCCTAGTGCTCTTTGCTCATCGTGCCTGGTAGGCAGTACTGATGGAGCAATGACGTTAGGACGCCTGCTCTATGCTCATGTGCCCAGTAGGATGGTGATAGGATGCTTGCTCTGTGTTCCTCGGGCCCAGTAGGTGGGGTTGATGGAGCTGTGGGGTTGGAACATTGGTGTGGTCCATGGGTGTGGTAGGAGTTGTCTGGGGCACCATCTCGATACGAGGGTAGCATGTGGAGGACACTGCCGGGTGTCTCCGTCACCACTGCCTTTTCAGCCACACACAGTCTCACTTGCCCCACTGCAGGATTGAACTTGTCTGGTTGGGTCCTCGATGGCCGGCCCCATAATGTTGAGCTCTGGCATCAGCACCACTTCATCTGCCGGAAGTGCCGGCCTCCACGAAGCCGCCTCAGGCTCCAGATTGGCAGGTATGTATTATGCAGCCTCTGCCTGATCCAGTAGAGGTGCTATGTCTTGTTTAGGCCAAAGGTGGCATGGCAGACTGGGCCGTCAGCCTCCGGGGATCCTCCAGATGAGCCAGGCCATGGATGGAGGCCTTTTCTTGGCACATCCCGTGCCCGGCTTGCTCCTCACCTTGGTATAGATCGCTTGCCGGGGGCAAGCAGTCTCCATTGCCTTCTGGTTTCTGCCATCAGCGGTCCAGAGCAAAGCACATGGCTGGTGATCAGGGGTGTTCTGCCACAGACTCAGGAGCGGAGGAGATGCAAGTTGCAGCAGGGATGGGTCAAGGGTGCCTGGCGATTTGATTGTGTTCTGGAAGTAGAAGAAAAACATTAGGAGAAGGTAGTATTTTATATAACTAAATACTATAATACTATAACTAAATAAATAGACGAGAGCAGAGGGATCCGTCTGCATGACCAGGAAAATAGAATAGACTGAGGAAGGAAGGGGATGGGCACTTTGGTGGAGGGCTGGCACATGCCCAGAAGAGTCTTCTGACTCTTCTGAATTATTGGAGAGCAATTCTGTCCATGGGGCCGTCAGATGACATCACGCATGTGTGACTGACAATAGCATATGAAACAGAGGCCATGCTGTAAAGTTTATTGTTTATTGTTGTTTATAATCACTTGATATACCGCCCCCAACGTGAAGTAACAGAGCTTCTGAGTAGCTAATGGTATTGTCTAGAATTTCTGAGGCAGAAATGCTGGCAGAGATAATTGCCAGCCCACCTCTGGTTTTATGTGTGTGCTCAATTGAGATAGGCTAGGTCTCCTTTAAGCCAGTTTTGTGTGAAGCAGAGCTCATCTAGTTATTGGGTGAGAATTAGATAATGTATTTCGGGGTTTTGTTCTGAACAGATCTTGAATTAAGGCCAGTATGGACAGTGTAGGAAATTTGGGGATGCAAGGCTGCTGTCTGGATGGGGATTTCATGGAGAGTAAGGTAAATAGTCTTACTTGCTGTGTGGAGCAAAGGTGTATTGTTGGTGCAGGTCTGTGGATGGAGGAGACTGAAGGCGTTGTAGTGCTTACAGCAGATAGAGGGATGGTCATGAGTGAAGGGAGAAAATTTAGCTTGAGTAAAGAAGGAGGAAAGTGATAAGAGTTTAATATGATAGTAACTGAAATGGAGTCATCCCAAGAGGCAAGCCCAAAGTGTGAGCCTGTTACTTGGGCACACTTCTTCAGTATGAAATGCCACACTAGTCTTTGTTTTATAATGAGAACAGTTGATGTCACCTTGGCATCAGGAGAGGGGGGGGGCCTTCAGGAGGAAAGTGTCAGTGGCATGTGCAGGGTCAAGTCTCTTGGCATCAGAGGGGAGTGTGGCTTTAGACGGGGGGGCTGGTTCAGGAGGAAGACGTGAGTGGCATGTACCTGGTTGTGTTTCTTGACATCAGAGGGGGCATGGCATTGGACAAGGAGAGAGTTAAGGAGGAAATGGCATGTACTGGGTCAAGTCTCTTGGTGTCAGAGGGGGCATGGCTTCGGATAGGGGGGCTGGTTCAGGAGGAAAGCATGAGTGGCATGTACCGGGTCAAGTCTCTTGGCATCAAAGGAGGCATGGCATCGGACAAGGAGAGGGTTCAGGAGGAAGTGGCATGTACCAAGTCAAGTCTCTTGTTGTCAGATGGGCCATGGCTTCGGACAGGGGGGCTGGTTCAGGAGGAAGAGTGAGTGGCATGTACCGGGTCAAGTCTCTTGGCATCAGAGGAGGCATGGAGTCTGACGAGGAGGAAGGTATCAGTGGCGTGTACCAGGCTGTGTCTCTTGGCATTAGAGGGAGCATGGCATCGGACAAGGAGGGGGTTCATAAGGAAAGTGTTAGTGGCATGTACCTGGTTGTGACTTTTGGTATCAGATGGGATGTGGCTTCAGATAGGGATGTGGTTTAGGAGGAAAGTGTCAGTGGCAAGTACCAGGTTATGTCATCAGAGGGGGGGGGGTTGACTTCAGATGGGGGGATGGTTCAGGAAAAGGTGTCTGGCATGTACCGGGTCACGTCTTGGCATCAGAGGGGGAGTGGCTTCAGTTGGGGGGGGGGGGTTCAGGAGGAAGGTGTCAGTGGCATGTACTGGGTCATATCTTGGCATCAGGGGGAGTGTGGCTTCAGTTGGGGGGGGTTCAGGAGGAAGGTGTCAATGGCATGTACTGGGTCATATCTTGGCATCAGGGGGAGTGTGGCTTCGGACAGAAGGGGGTGGTTCAGGAGGAAAGTGTCAGTGGCATGTACTGGGTCACATCTTGGCATCAGGGGGAGTGTGGCTTCGGACAGGGGCTGGTTGAGGAGGAAAGTGTCAGTGGCATGTACCAAGTCATGTCTTGGCATCAGGGGGAGTGTGGCTTCAGTTGGGGGGGGGTTCAGGAGGAAGGTGTCAGTGGCATGTACCTGGTCATGGCTTTTGGCATCAGGGGGGTCTGGCTTCAGATGGGGGGGTCCGACACAGGCCGTGTTTTGCTATATCTTCATCAGGGGCTAAGTTTGGCTTTTATGCTGCTAAGGGAAGTTTTATTAATTTTTATTGACCCAATATGTATTATTTAAAAAGGATCCCCCTTTTTTTCTAACAAGATGTTTAAGTAGAATAGATACCAGAATAGAATAGTAGAATAGAATAGAATAGAATAGATATGGAGTGGAGGAGTGGCCTAGTGGTTGGGGCAAGGTACTTCAGGCTGGAAGGTCAGGGGTTCAAATCCCACTAGAGGACAGCAACCTTGGGCTGGAAGGACTGGGGTTTCTAGTCCCACAGGTGCTCCTTGTGGTCTTGGGCAAGCCACTTAACCCTCCATAGCCCATGTTCCCTGTAAAATAGTTATCTCCAAGTTATAATGCCCTGTTCAATGTAATTTCAGTTTGTTCAATGTAAACCGCACTGATGCAGAATAGCGCGGTATATAAGAGAATATAAATAAATAAATACCAGAATAGGCTTTATTAAAGATGATTGTTAAGGTTTATGTGATTAAATAAACATAAGGCTATGCCCCCCTTTTTTCGTTTATTTGATATCCCAGTTTTTCATTGTATTGCGCTTCTTCTTTCCCCCTTTTTTAGTGTTGAGTAATGCATAATTATTTACTTGTTTATTTATTTAATTTATTTATTTATATATTGTATGATCTTGTAACGCTGCCTTTTATGTATACATCGATAGAATTATTAGTTCATAGTTCTATTAGTTATGTTTATTTTATTTGTCTAAAAAGTTCTTTTTACAGCCTTGTCGGTTTTTCATTTATTAGAGTATTTAATATTATTAAATTATGTTTTTTAAATTATAGGATATTTAGTAACAGCAGTACGTCCTAATTTGTTCTTATGTGAAATCACCTTCACATACATTGTTTACATATTTATAATTTCATTTATGTTTTAATGGATTTATATGTATACTTTGTTTGCTTATGGTGCTTTGTTTACTTTTAAAGATGTTTAATTAATTTTTTTAATTATTGTGTTAAAATGTATGTGATTTTATATTTAATATGTTTTTATATGTTATATTTTTAGCCAAACTTAGCCCCTGATGAAGATATAGCGAAACACGGCCTGTGTCGGGCCATTGGCTGAAAGTGGTTTAATAAAAGTATTCTTCCTTTGCTATCCACGTTTTTTGACTGGGTTTGTTCGGTGCACATGGATTCGTGCTTTTGTGGTGGACTGATTTCGGATGGGGGGGGGTTCAGGAGGAAGGTGTCAGTGTCTTTTACCAGATCACATCTTGGCATCACGGGGGGTGTGGCTTCAGACAGGTGGTGGTTCAAGAGGAAGGTGTCGGTGGTAAGTATCGGGTCATGTCTTGGCATCAGAGGAAGGTTTGGTTTCGGATGGAGGAAGGCGTCAGTGGCATGTACAAGGTCACATCTTGGCATCGGGGAGGGGTAGCTTTGGGCGGGGGCTGGTTCAGGAGGAAAGTGTTAGTGGCATGTACTGGATAATGTGTTTTGGCATCAGAGGGGGTGCGGCTTAGGATGGGGGATTCATGAGGAAAGTGACACTGCATTTACTGGGTTGCATCTCTTGGCATCATGGGGAGTGTGGCTTTGGGTGGGGACTGGTTCAGGAGGAGTGTTAGCGGTATGTACTGGGTCACATCTTGGCATCAGAAGGGGATGTGGCTTCAGATGGAAGGGGGTGGTTCAGGAGGAAGGTGTCCAATGCAAGTATCAGGTCATAGCTCTTGGCATCAGAGGGGGTGTGGCTTCCGACAGGTGGGGGGTTCAGGTGGAAAGTGTCAGTGGCGTGTGCCAGGTCATGTCTTGGCGATAGAGGGAGTGTGACTTTGGATGGGGGGGTTCAGGAGGAAAGTGTTAATGGCATTTGCTTCACCCCTCACCTGCAACAGAACCTGGGTTCTTGGGCTTCATCACTTCACGCAAAGCAATGGGAGAGAGAGAGAGAGTAATAATACATAATAAAACAATTCGCACAAAGGAATTATGTTAAAAACACTGTACTCTTAAGGCCATAAGGGAAGGGAGTCCAAGGTCCTGCAAATTCCAGCAGTTCCTGTAAATTCCCTTCCACCTGGCTAGACCAGAGCACCTCCTTTATTGATAGAAAAACTGCGTTGTCTACACCACTTTTGTTACAAGTGGTGTTATGAGACAAAGTAAGCAGAGACATTATTGTTTAGCTGAATTAGGAGAAGCAAAAACATTCTGTCCCGTTCTCCTAAACATGGCCTTGGTTTTGGGTACACATATCTCTCCAGGCTGCTAGTGAATTCTAAGCCATTCTCATTATTAACTCTTTCAAAGGTCTCTCGTATCCCCATTTCAAGTCCCTCTCAACAGTCCCCCTTATGATTCTGTAAAGAATCACTACAAAACTTGTCCATTGTCCAAAGTAAATATATAAAGAAAGAAATGTATCGATACACAAATAAAATAAATGTTCTTCCATGACAGGAAATGCCTTTCACTTCACTTCGTTTCAGAGTCCTAGGCACATCTGGTCCATGGATGAACTTCATCTTGTTGGGTGGAAGAAGTCTTTATAGATATATAGTCCATTTGACAATACAAAAAGGGATAACCGGGGTATCCGGATGCCCTACTCGGCATGGATCCCCCACCCCTACATCCCCCACCCCCACCCATTGACAAAGCAAGCAGACGTCAAGTGTTGGTGTCAAAGCATGGTCGCAGCTTTTATTAACAGTAAGAAAACACCGGCCCAACATGGGCCAACTCAGCAATTCAAAGCATAACAGAGAAGAGCCTCCCCCCCCCCCCCCCCCACCCGTCATCCGGATGATGCCCGCCACCCGCCCTATAGCAAAGTGGAGCACCATCCAACCCCACCCCCCCCCCCCAGTTACCCCTTCCCGCCCGCCTCGCCATGTTAGCAAAGGCCGGCTGAAGGGGTTGCCTAATTCTGGGTAGAGACCCCAACCGGGACGTCTCTCCCAACCCACATAGCCGTGCCGCTCACATGGAAGCGGCCTCCAGCTGAAATGAGCCGCCGGGTCAACGAGCACCAGCTCGCCACCCCGCTCACGAGGCCCGAGTATGCCAACCTAGCACCCCCCCCCCCCCCTCTGCGACAAGCTCCCAACCCCCCCCCACCCCCAACCGGAAACCAGGGAGGGAGGGAGGGAAACCTTCTCGGTCGCAAGCAAGGAGGGAAAGGGGAATTCGCCAGCCGGCGTTCCCTCCTTGCTCGCACTGCCTCCGCCCCCCCGCTCCTCCACCGACCAATCGTCGAGCTCCCTGAAGGAGCACGTGGAGGGTTCCAGGCGCACGCAGTTGCGCCTCGCCCCCCCCCCCCCCCCCCGACGAGAAGCGGCCTGCCTCGTGGCCGGGCCCCGGGAACCCGGTTACCAGGCCGCCGCGGGACCGGGGCCCGGCGGCTAAGCCGGTTAATTACAAGCATCCTGGAAATTAATCAAAACTACAGTATGTGACATTGTTTGCCCTTGCATGGTCTCAGTAAGAATGTGTACAGAAGTAAGGCTCTACCAATTATTCTTACAAGCAAAATTTGTTAGCAGTAGCCAACTGCTCTTCATAGATCTTTCAGAAGTTTAGAACTTTGCACCGCATCTTCTACCACCGCTGGTAACTCCAAGTTCTTCAGCAGCCTCTTCTTTCACCCTGGGCTGCACTATGCACATCTTGGACAGAGAATGTCAGTAACCGTCCACCCAGGCATCATGGCTGCACATACATCTTTCTGTAGCATTGCTGGAATCGCTGATCCTTGCTCCAATCCGGCTTTCAGTAGCTTTGCTGACCTCCTTTCATTCACAGTAGTCATCGTCTTCGGCCCATAAGATTCAGTGCATGTAATATATAATTTGCAGAACAAAAACTTACTATAACAGCATTCTTCTGATTTCCCCACAGTGGCAAACACAACTATTAATGGCAATATAGAATTACTAAACAGAAGTATCTAATCTAATGTTAATTAATTACAATACATCTACTACTAGCACTAAATTAGTACAACTATGGAGACCAAGATAACTTGCAGCATACTTCTATTTTACATCTACATTCTTCAATTTTGCTCTTATCTACTAAATAAAAAGTTAACATGTGGCCTAATAGACACATCTCTCTTGTCAGGTGCACAACTGTACAAGGTATAGTTAATCTTATTTCTTAAGGGGTAACAAACATCAAAACATAACTGACAGTTTATGGCAATTAAATTAAACTCATTTCATTTACTAAAAATTCTTAGGGACGCTCTCTTATCTCAGATAATGGTTTGACTCGCATTACTTTAAACATTGTCTAATTGGCAGACATCTCAGCTCACAAAGGAAGGACATTGGGACACACACAAAGGAACAATTACATAAACAGAATTGTGCTCAAGAAATTTTCAAACACATAGATCTTAAACCAATTAGAAATCCAATTGCCATTGTTTAATAAAGGATTGATTAATCTCTTGCACAGGGAAATGTATCTACATCTTAAATCTATCTCAATACCAATTTTATACCTATTCCATTAGCAACAAAACATCAGTTCTTCAGGGGTTATTCCATAATAACAAACTGAAACACACATGAGAATTTAAAATCCAATAGACTCTTGCAGATGGCTGAAAAATAGACTGGGACATTGCTACTCTAATTTCTTAGATTTTCATGGATGTGATGTACATCTAGATTTTCTACTAACATAAAAAGAAAACACCATGTACACATTTACCACCTTGATTTAATTACTTAACTTACTTGTCAGAATGAAATTGTATCACTCATTATTTGTGACTTGTAAAAGCTAAATCCCTAATCTGAAGATTTTTCTTTAATATCACATATATCATTACGCTTCTTGCACAATAAACAAAAATAACAGATATAAACACTTCTTCATGACAAACGTTGTCGCATAAATGCACTTGATAACCTGTACACCCAGACTGAATTTTTCTTTTTTTGTTGAATTTTACTTTTTCCCTTTTACTCTTTTTGTTTTTAGTCAAATAAACTTGTTTTGACTTTGACACGCAATTCAGTTTTATTTATTTATTTATAGTCTCTTATATACCGCACTATTCAGCATAGCGCGGTTTACAATAAACAAGGAGTTACACAATTCAACGGTACTTTGTGTTTACAGAAAAAACAGGAAATACAACTCGGATAACAGGGTAATTAATTAATATAACAGACATGATCTCATCCTGGCTTCAGTATTGTGTATGGGAGGTCTGTGGGGTGTCTGTATTGAATTTGAGTTTTCACTTGTAACTTCAGAACTTTTCTTAGTCTGTCATGTCATGTGGAAATTCACACAACGTATAAGATACCTAAACATATCAAAATGCTATCACACATTCAAATGCCATCACACGTTGAAGATCTTCCCAATCATTAACATCACTTAAAATAGATACTCGTCTAGAGAATCTTATTCTGCAGATATAAGAAACTCCAAGAGGTCCCATTTGCATTCAACACGCACATTTTCTTTTAACCAGGATCACATATCATTTATCAAACTTATTTATTGTACAAACACAAATACAGAAATGCTTAATCGTTTGGGTTTTTTCCTCACTCCTCTATCACACTTGTCAGATCCAGGATCCCTAAAATAGTCTTAAACATAATTTTAAATAAAATCACAATCGTGCATATTTATTTCTACTGCTGCCAATTGTAAACAAAAGTTGTTCTTTCAGTTATAGATGGGAATTAGCCAAATTCAGGCTGCACTTTAATTGTAACTATTCTTTGGTTAAAAAGACACTTCTAACAAAACTTGTAGTCAAGGCCTTCTCGCCAGATAACTGACAATATCTTTCGCTACAGAGTTAATGTAAACACACAAAACTCTGCCAGACTTGTTGCCATTATGTTATCTGTGCTCTTTTTCTATCAAGCTGTTATTTGCAGTGAACGCTACATTCCCCCAATCCACTGACTCAAAGAATCCATTCCATCCATATTATAGCACAAACCCAGATAGAAAAAAACACTAGCTGTATATGCACATTAACACTACAAAATCAATCTTAGAACAAACTGATCCATTGCTTCACATCATTACACCATCTTCATAGAAACGAAGCAAACAAATAGAAAAGAAAAGAAAGAAAGACCAGTATTAGAAAGATGTCAGGAGAGGAATGAAACCACCTTGGACAGTGGGACAGGTTAAAAGGAAAGAAATCTTATACTGCAACCTGATTACCAACAATAATATAGACTTCATTTAGTTTAAAAAATGTATTCCATCAGTCACCCGCTTCTAAGTATTCTTAATTGCTCAGGCTTTAAAGAATTCACTGGAGAAGAATTTTAAATATTTCCCGTTACATGTTCTTTGAAAACAACAATTTCAGTCATAAATTCTATTAAAATTCATATTTCTTGAATTGTGTGGATCAGATAAAATTCTTATTCTATAACAGAAAACCATGGGCAAATAAAAAGTGTTAGCGTGCAGCTACTTTAAGAATATCTCCACAACACACAGAACAAAGTTATTTCCTCAATGTCACACTACAGCCACAGCCATCTTAAAGAGTACTTATAAGAACATAACATAAGATATGCCATACTGGGTCAGACCAAGGTCCATCAAGCCCAGTATCCTGTTTCCAACAGTGGCTAATCTAGGTCATACATATCTAGCAGTTTCCCCAAAAGACACAGGTTCCACAATGCTTGTACTGAGTCAAGCATTGATATCCTGGGTCCCTTTTTAATAATGGTTTATGGACCTTTCCTCCAGGAACTTGTCCAAACCTTTTTTTAAACCCAGCTACACTAACAGCCTTTACTACATCCTCCGGTAACAAATTCCAGAGTTTGATTACACGTTGAGTGAAAAAACAACAACTAGCCAGGCTGTTCAAAATCTTTTTCAACCGGAAAACATTATCCATTTAAAACATGATGTCATTATATAGTTCCCTTCTAATACAAACAACTTATATTTTCACATGTACTATTGCCTCATACCATGTGGATGATACACTCAGGACTCTTGGGACTAGTGGGCAGCCACCCTTACACATTGACTGCCATTTCATATTTCAACATCAAAGCTTCTCTGAAAAAGTCCCTCTCTAGGGAGATAATAATGCTTCATTACCACTAGTCGTGCTCCAGAATTTTGCACACATACGGACTGCCTCTCTTAAAAACTAAAGTCCGTGACTGTTTGTATTGCATGCTCACAATCCTCTCTGCCTTGCTTTGAATGAAGAAAATGAAAGATCCCTAGACGGCACCAACTGAATGTACCCTGCTTCACCCCTCACCAGAAACAGAACCTGGGCTCTTGGGCTTCATTTCTTCATTCAGAGAGTGATAAAACAATTTGCACAACGGAGTTATGTTAAAAAACACCGTACTCAAGGCCTTAAGGGAAGTGAGTCCACAGTCCTGCAAACTCAAGCAGTTCCTGTAAATTCTCTTCCCCCTGGCTAGACCAGAGCACCTCATTTATTGATAGAAAAACTGCTTTGTCAGCACCGCTTTTGTTACAAGTGTTGTTATGGGACAAAGTAAGCAGAGACACATTGCTTAGCTGAATTAGAAGAAGCAAAAACATTCTGTCCCGTTCTGCTAAACATTTATTTATTTTCATTCTCTTATATACCATGCTATTCTGCATCAGTGTGCTTTACATTGAACAAACTGAAATTACATTTAACAGGGCATTATAACTTGGAGATAACTATTTTACAGGGAACATGGGCTATGGAGGGTTAAGTGGCTTGCCCAAGACCACAAGGAGCACCTGTGTGACTAGAAACCCCAGTCCTTCTGGCCCAAGGTTGCTGTCCTCTAGTGGGATTTGAACCCCTGACCTTCCAGCCTGAAGTACCTTGCCCCAACCACTAGGCCACTCCTCCACTCCAAACATGGCCTTGGTTTTGGGTACACACTTCTCTCCAGGCTGCTAGTGAATTCTAAGCCATTCTCCATATTAACTCTTTCAATGGTACCCCATTTCAAGTCCCTTTCAACAGCATGTACCAGGTCACATCTTGGCATCAGAGAGGGGTATGGCTTCAGACGGAAGAGGGTGGTTCAGCAGCAAGGTGTCAGTGCATGTACCGGGTCATGTCTCTTGGCATCAGAGGGGGTGTGGCTTCAGACGGAAGGGGGTGGTTCAGCAGGAAGGTGTCAGTGCATGTACTGGGTCATGTCTCTTGGCATCAGAGGGGTGTGTGGCTTCAGATGGAAGGGGTGGTTCAGGTTGAATGTGTCAGTGGCATGTACCAGGTCACGTCTTAGCATTGGGGGTGTGTGGCTTCAGACTGGGGGGGGGGGGTTCAGGAGGAAAGTGTCAATGGTATGTACCGGGTCATGTCTTGGCATCAGTGGGGGGGGGGGGTCTTAGGATGGGGGGGGTTCAGGAGGAACATGTCAGTGGCATGTACCAGGTTGCATTTCTTGGCTTTGGGCAGGGGCTGCTTCAGGAGGAATGTGTTAGTCAAGGACGGTTCTATCATTAGGCCAACTGAGGTGGTGGTCTCAGGTGGCAGTTGCTAGGTAACGGCCCTCCGGCTGTGTTTATTTCTGATTTGCTGCTGCCTGATGATAGAACCGCCAAGCTTTCAGCAAGGGCAGTGCTACCCGGTAAGCTGGGTAAGCACAGCAGGAGGGCACCGGCAGGGTGAGGGGGAGGTGGGGGGAGGGAGGTCACCGACCGCCTATCCGCCTGCCACCCACCGCTTCAAAAAAGAAAGCAGCCACAGGAAACAGGAAATACTTATTCTTGCCTTTAGAAACTCCACGACCCAACAGTTTAAAAGTTAGCAGAGCCGCGGGAACAGAGAAATGTTCCCGCGGCTGCTTTCTTTTTTTAAAGGATGAATCAGTGAGGGGGAGGGGAGGGAAAGGTGCCAGAAGGAAACAGACATGGGGGGGGGGGGAGCTGGAAGGGAGAAGATATACGGGAGAGCTGGAAGGGAGCAGACATGGGGAGGAGCTGAAAGGGATCAAAGCAGACATGGGGGGGAGCTGGAAGGGAGCAGACATGGGGGAGCTGAAAGGGAGCATACATGGGGGATGGAGCTGGAAGGGAGCAGACATGGGGGGCTTGAAGGGAGCAGACATGAAGAGGAGCTGGAAGGGAGCAGATGGGGGGGCGGAAGGGAGCAGAGCAGACATGAGGGGGAGCTGAAAGGGAGAAGATATATGGGAGAGCTGGAAGGGAGCAGACATGGGGGGGAGCTGGAAGGGAGTAGACATGGGGTGAGAGCTGGAAGGGAGCAGACACTTGGGGATGGGGCTGGAAGGTGGCTGGGTAATAGGAGGGGGGTTGGAAGAGAACTGACAGGGGGAAAGGTGGGGGCTGGAAGGGAGCTGACATGGGGGTTGGAAGGGAGCGGTAAAGAGGGGAAGGAGGAGGCAGAAGGGAAGGTGGGGGCTGGAAGGGAGCTGACACCTGGGGATGACACTGAAAGGTGGATGGACAGAGGAGAGGGTGATTGGAAGGGAACTGACATGGGAGGAGGCACTGGGACTGGAAGTTTGCTGATACCTGGGATGGTATTTTGACTAGAAGGGGCTGGATGGTGGGGAAGAATGGGGTCTGGAAGGGAATAGACACCAGTGGCGGTACTGGGAATGCAAGGGGGTTGGCACTGGAAGGTACTGGGAGGGGAGGCTGTAAAGGGTGCAGATACTAGGGAGAGTTACTGGGACTGGAAATAGGCTGATGGAAAAAAATGAAGAAAGTAAAAGGAGAGACAAGAAATGGCAGATGGACTATAGACCACAGAAAAAGAGCTAAGAGAAGAAAGAGGAAAACAAAAACCTCAGATCTGGACTAGCATGATCAAAAATCATCAAGCAACAAAGGCAGAAAAAATAATTTTATTTTCAATTTAGTGAGTGGACTTTGCGCTATCTATATTTCACATGGTATGGAGAACTGCATGTCTTATCTAGTATGGCGCCACATACGGAGTCTGGCTTCTTGCGGTTTCATTTTAATTTTTGTCTACATATTTTTATTTTTGCTTTAGGTTGTAGTCACTTATTCTGTACTTGGTGAGGGTCTGTGTTCAGAGTGTGTGACCAAGGCCAGGTGTTCTGTTAACATGGTGTTTTTATGTAGGGATCTGTACTGTAGCAATTTGACATATTCAGCTTTAAAAATAGGTGTATGGATGTTTTGGGGCCCAATACAGTGTTTATAGTGCTGCTTTTTTCTGGGTAGACCACTTATTGTATGAGTTTTAGAAGTGTATGCTGGTATGGTATGGTAAAGTTGGCCTTGCAGATCTTCAGTGACTTTAGTAGGGTTTTATATTAGTTCCCAATATGCCTGGTAATGGAGAATGTTTGTTTGTTGTTGGTGAGATGACCAGAATCAGATTTTTTTTTTTTAATATGTTGAGTTCTGTGGGTGAATTTCCTACCTCTGCTCTGCACCCATTGTTGAGGAGGGGGTTCTGTGAATGCAAAATATATATTCAAAAAGAAAAAGCAAGCACCATAGCACAGTTTATAACAACAAAATACAAATGAATTATAATTTGGAGTTATAAACTGCTGTGGTTCTCGCTCTCTCTTTTAGTTCCTTGGTGTGCAAACATCTTGCATTTGCTCCACATTATCTAATCGGATTTTTGGTTTGGTTCAGTCCTTGACTGGAGTTTTGAAAAAGATCTCCCCCCTCACTGGGTGGGCGGGGGGGAGGTGCCATCTCATCCCTCGCCTCAGGCAACAGATTGCCTTGAGCTGCTCTTGGTGTTAGTGGCATGTACTGGGTCATGTCTTCGCATCAGAAGAGGGCATGGCTTATGTCTTTGGATGGGGGGGTTCAGGAGGAAAGTGTTATAGTATGTAACAGCAGATAAAGACCAGTATGGTCCATCTAATCTGCCCAGCAAGTCAGTGGCAAGTATCGGGTCACGTCTTGACATCGGAGGGGGTGTGGCTTTGGACAGGTGGGATCAGTAGCATGTACTGGGTCATTAGAATTAGCATTAGAAAGGGTGTGATTTTAGAAGGGGGGTTCAGGAGGAAAGTGTTAGTAGCATGTATGGGCCATGTCTCTTGGCATCAAGGGGGGTGTGGCTTTGGACGGAAGGGGTGGTTCAGGATGAAGGTGTCAGTAGCATGTACCAGGTCACATCTTGGCATCAGAGGGGGTGCTGCTTCGGATGGAAGTGGGTGGTTCAGGAGGAAGGTGTCCGTGACAAGTATCTTCAACACTCTTCACCCTTCCCCAAGCAGTCCCACAAGGTTCTGTGCTCTCCTCTCTCCTTTTTAACATCTATATCAGGCCCCTTTGCTACATCATATAGAGGTTTAACATCAGCTGCCAACTTTATGCAGTCAAGATAATGATATTCACCCCATTTTAGACCACCGTTCCCGACTACTCCAACCTAACCACCTGTTTCAAAGAGATTGTCTCCTGGCTGCAGCTTCATAATCTCGCAGTCAGCTTTAGCAAGACTGAGATCCTTCATGTGACCAGAGACCCTGACTTCATACCACCTCCTATCATCAAAATCGAAGACACTGAAATACAAGTTAAGTCTCAGATCAAGTACCTTGGTGTCATCCTGGATCACCACCTGAATCTCCAACCTCACTTAATGAACACCACCAAAGCATTTACTTCAAGCTCCGAACTCTCCGCAACTTACACTCCCTCCTCTCACCCGACAGCTTCCGTGCAGTATGCCAGGCTTCCATCACACCCTTGCTTGACTACTGCAACTCCATCCTCCAAAGACTTCCTAAGACTACCATTGCCCCTTTTCAGCTCACCCAAAACACTGCAACACGCACAATAGCCAGAATCTCCAGACAATCCCATATCACCCTTATACTGAAATCCCTCCACTGGCTCCCTGTTGCTTCCAGGATCGCAGATACGCAAGCGCTCACAACGCATATGCTCAAGAGCCTTTGAATTCTATTATCCCATCCTTTGGAACCAATTACCTCCTACTCTACGGTGCAATCAGTCTCACAGTGTATTCAAAAAACACCTCAAGACATACCTCTTCAAAGAATACTATAGCTCTTCCTTTGCAGCTATCTCCAGCAAGAACAACCCTCACCCTCATATGTCTTCCCCATTCTCCCACCTCCTTAAACACCTAAAGGCTGTCCAACCCTCACTTAAGCTTCATCCCACCCCCACTTCATCACAACCCCACCTGTACAAACACAAGTACAACTTAAGCTTACCATACTTCATGCCCCCCACCACTTCATAAGGTCTTTGTAACATAATTCAAAAGTTATACTGCTTCTGCATTTTTCTTCCTTTCTTTATTATTTGTTGTTTCACTTTGGAAGTTTTCAGTATAACCACATGTTTTACTTGTTGCATGTAAACTGTTCCTTATGTTCCATGTAAACCGTTTTGCCTGGTAGAAAAATGATAGATTAAAACAAGCTAACTAATTAAATAAAGAAATAAATTAAGTCATGTCTCTTGGCATCAGAGGGGGGGTGTGGCTTCAGACAGAAGGGGTGGTTCAGAAGGAAAGTGTCAGTGGCATGTACCAGATCGAATCTCTGTAAATAGAAAATTAAAGGCAAGACAGAGGTAAAAACAAGTAGGAGAGTTCTAGCAGATAACCCTGTCAATCCCTCCAGTAAAGGGCTGGCCGAAACGAGCACCTTTTGCAAACCTATACATGCCGGAAAGCAGCTGTAAATCCCGATGTGGATAATTGCAGCCATTCGCATGCTTTCCCTCCAGGCCATTTCCTAACCCTGCTCCCAACACGCCCCCTTGCATTTTCTACATAGTAAGCATATCCTGGTGTAAATTCCACCCTTTCTAAAATGTGCATTCCATTTCTATGTGTAAATGCCAGGTTTTCCACATGGAAGGCTTCTAAAATAATTCCCTAAATCTATTTATTAGGTCGGGGATACTCCTTTCTTCATGTAAATGCATAATTACCTATTGTTAAAAAAGAAAAAAAACTCCTTTTTATTGGGAACATCTATAAAGCAAGCCATGTGCCTGGGGTAGATGGCAGTTGGAGAGGGAGGGAAGAACATCGTGTTTTATTGAAGCTCACGTTGATATCATCAAAGAATTGCTGGTAAAGCAGAAAATAAATAAGTACAGTTAAGGCTATTGGTTGTGGATTGTGGAGTTTGTGCTGTAGCAGCTCCACTGCCACCCTGTGCACATACTTTACAAAACCATAGAGCAGCAACGCCAGAAAGAGGCCAAGGCATGGTCAGCCTGGAGGAGCGAGCAGGGCCGTACCAAGCTAGAATCGCGCCCTGTGCGACTTGCACATCGGGCATGCACCCCCCCCCTCCTCCCCCTGCCTGCTCTCGCCCTGCTGCTGCCACCCTCTATTTTCTCCATGGCGGCGGCAGCAGGGAAAGAGCAGAAAGCAGCTGGATGGAGGTGGAGGAGAGGGTGCTCGCCCGATCTGCAAGTCTCTGGCACTTTAAGCAGATCTATCCCTCCCTGCTCTAACGTCATGTCAGAGGAGAGAGAGACCGACTTGCTTAAAGTGCTGCAAACAGGCTTGGGGCGCATTTTGCCTGTCTGTTGTTGCCCTGCTGATGCTGAGAGAAGAAAAAGTGGTGGTGGCAGGACAACAGCAGACAGCTGAAATGGAATTGACCAATGGGGTCAAAGTCTGTACCTTGGGCTGAGGCATAAAGCTAGACAGGTCGCAAGGAGATTACGGGAAGCAGAGTGCTTTAGTTTACAAGCTGTCACTATAGTACAAGCAGGGGCGGCCCAAGGGGGGTGCGGGGCCATGTGCGGAGACTCGGTGCGGGGCCTCATTTGCATAAGGGTCCTCATTTGCATAAATATTTGCATAATGTTACCATACACGAACTTTTAGTAAACATGCCTCTTAATGAGTGTATGAATAAAGAAAGACTAAAAGACTTCTACATTACTATAATCCAGTGCCAACCGCCAGACACATTAGGAACTACTACAAACACTGCCCATTTAGAACCCATAGCAAACCCGCCGTATCCTAACAGCACTACCAGGACTCATAAAGCACCATACCCTACCTATCAAAAGGAAACGCTGCAAATATTAAACCAATACATTTCAGAGAACAACAATACATGACCTACTGGGGAAAGAGAACAAGTGGCAATGTCAAATAGGAATTACATAAACAGAATACCTCAGCTCAGTTACACATGACAGAACATAAACCATCACCAAACAAGGAATCACAATTTAGAAACAGGAAGACAATAATTAAACTGGGAATCCCAAAAGCCAAACTTGGAATGTACAACACTGTAGAAATAAAACTATACATTAATTTGCTCTTGTACTAAACAAAGCGCAGACGTTAATGATGCACATTTCCCAGAGCTGACATATTCCAATTAATAAATTCAAAATAAAGAGATATTTTTCTACCTTTTGTGCATTTTTTTTCAGCTGCAATTGCTCCAGCCACTTTCTTCTGGTTTCTTCGTGTCTTCCGCTAATTCTTCATTGTCTGCTGTCCATTTGTCTTTTCTTCTCTCTTCTAGTTTTTTTTCCATTCTCTCTCTACATCTGCTTTAACATACTAATCTTTCTCCTTTTCCTCTTTCCTCATTCCTATTTCATCCACTCAAATTTTACCCCTCCATCCTCAATCCCCACTTACTCTCCCAATATCCGGACAATTGTAGATTTGTCTTCCCTCCCACACAAAATATTTTTTCCCTCTCCATTTCACTCTCCCAGCTCCATCCCATTCTAATCCTCCCCCAACATCAGCTCCATTCTAGTTCCAGTCCCACCCAGCATCCGCTCCCTTCTAGTCCCCACATCAGCCCATTTCCAGTCCTAGCCCCCCATAAGCCCATTTCCAGTCCTAGCTCCCCCATCTATTTGCAGTCCCATCCAAGTCCCTCCATCAGCTCATTTCCAATCCCAGCCCCCCATGAGCCCATTTCTAGTCCTTTCCTAGCCCCACCATCAGCCCATGTCAAATCCTAGCTCCCCTCCACTCAGCACATTTCCAATCCAAGCCCCCCATGAGCCTACTTCCAGTTCTAGCCCCTTCATGAGTCCATTTCAATCCAAACCCCCACCACAGCCCATTTCCAATCTTAGCACCCCCCAACAGCCAATTTCCAGTCCTATTCTAGCCCCTCCATCAGCCCATTTCCTGTCCTAGCCCCCCCCTCACCCATTTCCAGTCCTAGCTCCCTCCCCCTCACAACCCATTTCCATTCCAAGCCCCCGTCCCCATCAGCTATTTGCAGTTCAAGCCCTCCTTCCACTCAGCCCATTTCCAGTCCTAGCCTCCTCATAGCCCATTACTAGTCCTAACCCCCCATCAGCCCATTACGTCCTAACCCCCCATCACCCTATTTCCAGTCCTAGCCCCCCATCAGCCTATTTCCAGTCTTAGGCCCCCCTCCCATAGCCAATTACCAGTCCTACCCCCCCATCAGCCCATTTGCAGTCTTAGCCCCCCATAGCCCATTACCAGTCCTAACCCCCCCATCACCCTATTTCCAGTCCTAGCCCCCCCATCAGCCTATTTCCAGTCTTAGCCCCCCCATAGCCAATTACCAGTCCTACCCCCCCCATCAGCCCACTTCCAGTCTTAGCCTCCCCCCCCCCATGGCCCTTTAACATTCCTAACCCCCCCCCCCCCCCCATGGCCCATTACCAGTCTTAACCCTCCCCCCCATCAGCCCATTACCAGTCCTAACCCCCCCCCATGGCCCATTACCAGTCCTAACCACCACCCCCCCCCCATCAGCCCAATTCCAGTCTTAGCCCCCCCATAGCCCATTACCAGTCCTAACCCCCCCCCATCAGCCTATTTCCAGTCCTACCCCCCCCCCATGGCCCATTACCTTTCCTAACCAACCCCCTCCAATCTGCCCACTTCCTGTCTTAGCCCCCCCATTGCCCATTACCTGTCCTAACCCCCCCATCAGCCCATTTCCAGTCCTACCCCCCCCACTTCCAGCCTTAGCCCCCTCCCCATAGTCAATTCCCAGTCCTACCCCCCCATCAGACCATTTCCCGACTTAGCCCCCCCATCAGCCAATTTCCAGACCTACCCCACCACTTCCAGCCTTAGCCCCCTCACCATATACAATTTCCATTCCTAACCCCCCCCCATCAGCCCACTTAGCCCCCCCATGGCCCATTACCAGTCCTAACCCCCCCCCATCCGCCCATTACCAGTCCTAGCCTCCCCCCCCATGGCCCATTACCAGTCCTAACCCCCCCCAGCCCACTTAGCCCCCCCCCCCATGGCCCATTACCAGTCCTAGCCTCCACCCCCCCTGCCCGGCAGAGCCTCCGTGCATCCTCAGCAGCTTTCTTCATGTCCAAAACGCAGGCTCTCTTAATCCCGCGGGGCTGATGGGAAATCCCATCACCCTCGGCGGGATTAACAGAGCCGCGAGAAAGGAAACTCTCGCGGCTCTGAAAGAAGCCCGCGTTTTGGACATGAAGAAAGCTGCTGAGGATGCACGGAGGCTCTGCCGGGCAGGGGGGGGCCCCGCGGCAGAGCTCTTGATGCTGCCGCGGCAGAAGCAGCCGGTTTGGTTTTTTTTTTTTAAACTTGGGATGCTGAAGAATGTTTTTTGCGCGGGGCCCCCTGAAACGCGGGGCCCTGTGCAAAAAACATTCTTGCTCAATGGACGGGCCGGCCCTGAGTACAAGCTGAATGTAAGCATGCACACGCAGCCATACCTTTGAGGGCAAAAATCAATGGAATCTTTTCCTTTGGCTCAACAGTTTCCTCCTGCTGCTTTGAAATAGTTTTTCCTGTTTTGTATCTCTACTTCAGCCCAGTCATTGCAATGACAGTCCTTGGTTGGGAGCCATGAGCTGGCCCTAAATCTGACCAGTAGATGTCACCATTGCACAATAACTCGGTGCTGTGAGCACTTCCTCCACAGCATCCCTGACTGAAAGATCTCGGCCAGCAATCCAATCCAGGTCCTACCGTCTGGCAGGGTGCCACTGAGCCATCAGGATGACATACAGTAACTAGAAGCTTTATGGATGGTCAGATCATTTGGGCCAAAAAATAAAACAACATTTCAGAGCCTCTGGTGTTCCTTCTTAAGATGTTTATACAAGCTGTACAACAAAATGAAAAGTGTAGGATTGATTACGGGCACCTAGTTTCCCTATGTGTACCAACTTAGTCTGAGAAGATAGAAACAGTTCTGGAAAAACAAACTTTTTGTCGGACTTTTGCATAAGTGCAGCTAGCTCTGTCTGGGGTCCTTTTTACTTTATTTTATTTATTTATTTGCTTTTATATAGCACACTATTTCAAATCAGCGTGGTTTACTTAAAACTTGAATAATAGAACTGTTTTACATAGGACAAGTGATTAACATTGAACAGGAGCATCAACTTGGGTAGAACAGGGGGAACTAAATTACAAGTTGATAAGTAGAACTTAAAGGTTACATAGGAGAGGTTGGGCTATGATTCCAACTGTTTCGAAGGGCAATCCAACTGTCTCCAGCTCAACTCTCAAAATGGCTGTGGCATTCTTTTCAGCACTTCCTGCCCTTGACACCTTCCAAAAATTTAAAGAGACCAGATCCCTTCTCCACTTGTCAAAAGAAGAATTAAATCAACATATGCCACTCCTCTTGTTGGTTCAAACCAGCAGAATGCACTGTACCCAAACTGTGTATCCAAAACTGCTCCTTGTAATTCAGTCATAGTAACATAGTATATGACGGCAGAGAAAGACCAGCATGGTCCATCTAGTCTGCCCAGCAAGGCGACAAGAGTAGGTACACCTTCCCCTCCTTGCAGGTCACCCCTCCCCATGCCTTTGTCGGGCCTCACAATCACCTCCTCTCCAAAAAACAAACATGATCAATAACTCTCCAGTGCATGTGTGCAAAAGAGTGGTTATGACGTATACAATGTTCCACTATTGGCAGGGCCAGTCTGTCCACTAGGCAAACGCCTAGGGCAACAGACCTCTGTGGGTGCAGGTGGCCATCTTTGCCAAAGCACTTGGCCTGCCACTGCCACTGCCACACCAAGCCATCACCCCCGACCCTGCCAACAGATTTGGTGGTAGTGGGGGATGGGGGGGGGGCGGTGTGGCTCAGAAGGGGGGCAGTACGGCTGGGGTTTCTGCCTGGAGTGGCAAAAACCGTTGAACCGGCCCTCATTATTGGTGCTGACCATGTGTTGGTATTCAACTGAGACCGATGCTCTTGTAATCTCACTTTCACCATTCTTCATGTCTGGCCAATATACACCTTATTACAAGAGCACACCAGTGCATAAACGTGAGTTATTGCTAATGGATAAATTATTTTTATTTATTTATTTAACAGCTTTTTTTATACTGCTTTATCATTTCAATCAAAGCGGTTTACATTGTAACTTAAACTTGGTAAATGTACATTAAACAGGGACATTGATAACTTGGATTTTTTTTTTTTTTGAGCAATGGATAAAGTTTTCTGTGTATTGGTGGTAAAAGCTCCTATGATAGCAGCCATTGTTTATAAACATTGGCAGATCATAAGTGCTTTGTGGATTTCCCTATAGTTGCTTATAAGAAGGGGAAGAACACAGGAAACATTATAAGTAAATATAACATTGGAAATTGAAAGATCACAAACTGGGACATCTTTGGGACATTTTGCATGTGAGGTATGCGTCTTTTGTGAAATGTCTATTGAAGGGGAAGAATAGAAATATCCTTCAACTGGAAAACAAATCAAAAGTTTATGCAGTACTACATATTTGATATCTTATATAGTTTATGCACTGGTGTGCCCTCGTAATAAGGTGTGTATAGGCCAGAAACGAAGACTGGTGAAAGTGAGATTACAAGAACATTGGTCTCAGTTGAATACCAAGACATGGTCAGCACAAATAGTGGAACACTATATACATCATAACCATTCTTTTGCCTAAATGCACTTGAGAGTTATTGATCACTTTCCAGAATTTTGGAGAAGAGGTGATCGTGAGGCCCGACTGAATTAGAAGGAGCAGTTTTGGATGCACAGTTTGGGTACAGTGAATCTCGCTGTGAACCAACAAGTGGATTGGCATACCTTGCTTTAATTCTTTTTTGACAGTGGAAAAGGGGTCGGGGCAGGCAGTGCTGAAAAGGAGAGTGGAGCCAGAGACAGTCGGATTGCCCTTGGTAACAGTTGGAATCGGGTATTGTAGCGGGTTTTTTTTTTTGTAATTTAATATGTTAGGGAAATCAGAATCCTATATATGTGCCCTTTGTAATAATAATGCTTAGTTTAAGTGCATATACAGGAGGCCTGCACAAGAGAAATTAGAATCCTATAGAAATCAGAATCCTATGTGTGTGCCCTTTGTACATTCTGGTGGGTATGGAAAAAGGAATGTGCTGTGTAAGCTAAACTGATTGTTCTACTCAAGGATGACTTGTATTTGCATTAGTTACTGATAAACTATAGTGGGCCCCCAGAAGATGGGTGAATGACGTATGACTATGTTTCTAAGAATGTATAAAATACGGACAATCCCTCCACCCTTTGGAATAAACTTGCATACTTTCCTTCTGTGTGGTCTGTGAGTTTTATTCCCCTGGATTCCAGCCAGCCGGAGCAGCACACCGCAGATGAGGGTTTGGGATTTCCTGGCCTGGAGTGACTAACAAGAAACAGACCCTTTACATTTGGTGTCAGAAGTGTCGGATACTCCCGGTGGCCAGGGATCCCTGTGCTTTGGTAGCACGGGTTAAATTAGAACTGGTATTCTCCCTTTGGTTGGGAGTGTCCCTATTGCTTTGGTAGCATGGTTAAATGGTAATTAAGACTTTCCTGTTCCCTGGGTGGGAATCGGTGGGAAAGCTATATCTCTTTTCTTTCTCATCTGCGGCTGCTGTGAGGGCTGTGTGTGTGTGCTTGTGTGTCTGGCCAGCCATGCGTTTGTTGTGAATTAATTAGAGGATGGTGGGGTCCCAAGGTGAGGGGGCCACTCCAGAATCCGCGGGGAGTGCATGTTTTGCTATATGTTATGATAAGTTTTAAAACTGCAGCTAAAAAAACCCGGCCATTCTACACAAATTGTCAGTGTAAGTTACAGGAGTCTGTTAGCATGTTTATCTCTGTGCCTATACGACACCCCCCCCCCCCCCTCTCTAGAACTGATGACTCTGGAATGCAAGTGACAAGTGGTGTTTGTTTATTCTTCCACTGATTTGCTCTTCCCTCCCCCTCACTTCCTGTTCTTTGTGTTCAAGGGTTACGGACAGGCAGACAGAACAGAAACTTAAAGTTAAACAGCATACTAAAACGTAAATTATTATTTGTTTGCAGAGTGTCTATTTATTGCCATATTGTAAGAAGACAAGCTAAATAGAAAGAAAATTACTTTTGTACTTAACAACGGTATAACTGTCACTGAAATATGTAATAGGGTGTGTCTGTATTTAGACACCCATTGCTATAGCAATGTACTGAATAATGAAATACTAAAACAGCTCTTAATCTGCTTCACAATATCCCTCTCAGAGTCTCATTGGCCAGGTTGGCTAAAGGTGAATTGGCCACAGGTAAAGGTGTAAATAACAGCTGGGGCTCGCTGGGATTTTCCCACAGTGGAGTGACTCCTGCTGAGTGGAGGTGCGAAGACGTGTCCTGTTGATTTCAACAGTCTCACCTCCTTCTCTGCGGAGAGGTCTCTTTACTAGCTGGTAATGGTCCTGGGTGACTAGAGGTATTGTGAATCGGACAGACAGTGAATTAAAAGCAGGCACTGCAGCAACCAAGTGAATTTTGTGCACAGACTGCGGTAAGGAAAAGGGGGAGAATGATAAGAACTGTAAGATCCTAATGATGAAATACTGTTGTTTCCTTTGCACAAAGGAATGTATCTCTCCTGCTGTTTTGGTTGCTTGGATTTGTTAGGTGTTAACCCTTTATGTGACTGGTAAGTCTGAAGGGGAGAAATCAAGGGAGAGGGTCTAGTTCATTATGCAGGGCGAAGTTTTTTAAGAAAGCACTTGTAAGCTTTGATTTGTCTCTTGTTTAAATAAGAACTGAAACAGAAGTTTCCCAAATAAGTAACTCCTTTGTGTCCTTCCCAACAAGCTGAAAAAAAATATGTTTTGTTTACAGTAAATATTGTTTTTCTTTTACTTGCTGGTTGGTGCAGGATTTAAGGAATCTGAATAAGATTGTCCAGACCTAGCAACGGATACTTTCCTTTGAAAACCTTATTTCAAAAGAAACCCCTTGATTTGTATATTTATGCCTTTGGTTAAAAATATTGAGCTAAATTTTGCATGAACACAAATGGTTTAGTATTGTAGATTTGAGGTATATGTTTGAATTTGCTCTCTAGGCATTATGTAGATGATCTTCAAAGTTTGGGGCAGGAGAAACCAGTTGTGATAGAAGCCATTCACAATCTGCTGCATTTCTTGGGTAAGAAGGGTTTCAGGGTGTCCTGAAGAAAAAAAAAATTAGGTTGGGGCTATCCCTTCCCCCTACAGCACTAGAATCGAAACAATAAACTTAAAAAACACGAACAGAGAACAAAGAGAGAGGGAAAGGGGGCAGCCCCTCCCGTGGGCTACAGAAGGCACAAATGGTTTTGGATTGTTTTTCTTTAACCTTCAAAGTAGGGGTTGGGAACCCTGTCAGGACAATGGGGCATCCTGAGCCAGTAATTAAAAGACTGCAACTTGAAAAAAGGTTATGTTATGTGTCTGGTCTTTGTTTGTGTATGCTATTGAGTAAACTTAAAGAGTTTAAAAAAAACAATGATTTTATATTTTGTGGCAAGCACCTCAGAGGTCATAATTATTGTTCATATATTATAGAAACACAGAGTGTAACTATAGGAATTTAATAGCAATCACAATTAGTGACAATTCTCAAGCAACTTTTTCTTTTTAAACTTTTAGTATTTAGGACTCCTGTCTCTCTTGTTCAGCTATCTGCATTTGCCTGAAGGAATCTGGTCACAAGACAGACCTGCTGTTTACTTTGCTATTTGTGTTTGAGATAACATCAAGGTTGAACTGTTACTCTAAGCAAATTGCTTTAACATAATTTCTTTGTTTCAGATCAGTTTGATACCAGTCTTAAGTATTATGTATAAGGTTTTAATTTAAATGTGACAAAGCATGATTTTGAATTCACCTTTTTGCAGTTTCATGTTATTTGAATGTCTGTTTCCTGAACTGTAAGATTTTAAGTTAACTACTTGGCATTGTTTAGCTCGGTGCTGATGACTGATGAACAGGACAGTAACATCTCAGTTTTATTTGTTACAATATTGGATTTTAGGATAAATTCAACTGTTTTTTTGTATTTGAATTTTACGTGTTAAGTGTCCAGAGAAAAAGTGTACCTTGTTCTAAAAGTTTCTATTTTCAGTTTCAGCACAGTTCCTGAGAAAAAATAGATATATGTTGCAGCACTGTGAGATATTAATTTTCTTTAGTTTACACACTTGCACCTTATGTTACCAAAAATACTTGTAGCAGTACATTATGTAGAGGTTCAGTATACACAGAAATTATAGAATTTTGGAAAGAGGCTGATCTGAAATTGCTCTGTTCCCAAGCATATAGATCTCATTTAGTGGAAAGATGAAGCTTAGTTCCCAGGAAATATGAGAATATTTGTAAGTAATAACATTAATGTGAGTTCATTGAAAAAAAAAAAAAAGCAGAGAGTGAGAGAGAGAGAGAGACAGAAGGTGAGGCTACAGCCTTGGGAAAGGCAATAAACGTGCTGCTCTGAGTGTGATGATCTGGGCCACCGGAATTCTAACTGCTCTAAGACTCCTCAAGGACCCACAAGGCCTGAAGAACATGAACCTTGCATATTTATGCCTCTGAAGAGACATGACTAGGCAGGGGGGAATAGGCCAAGAAGAACCCGAGGAAACATCGCCATGAGGCCCAACCACCAATGCCTTGTATTCTCTTAGATCTCTCACCTCAAAAGGATCTTTTTTTGACACCATAATTAATGAGTAGCTTACCCAAATCCTTGTGAACACTGCAATTTTAAAATCAGTCCAACAGCACTCTCGCTGAGAACAGTGTATACGATAGATTCTAGTTATACGAGAGATATGAGCCATACTCCTTCCTATTGGGATTGATGTTATAAAATGCCGTGAAGCACTAGTCTATATTGTAAGGATTTTATCTATATTTTGTTTAGGCAGTTGCTAATTAGAATGAGCACTGTTTATGCTTATGGAAAAGGATCTACATTTATATGTATATATACCTTTGTTTACAAAAGTACTAAGTTTCTAATAATTGTTTGATGTTCTTAGCAGCCTTGCCAAATAAGGATACACTAGTATGGTATAAAAAAGACAGAAGGACCTATGCATGTAGTTTGATGGAATGATGTAAGTAGAAAAAAAGTGGTGTTGAGAGGAGTGTGATGGAATATTCATGTTGGAAAAGAGAACTCAGATTAACATTATAAAATGGTGAGGGTAAAGTGAAATGTGAAATGATGTATCCGATGTATCCACCTAGAAAAAAAGCTGACAATGAATACTCTACAATATTTGATTATGCCATCCCCATTAACTCCAATTTTGGAAGTCATCTAGCCCAGAGATATATCCAATAATTGGAAATAGACACTTGGAGATAGGCTGAGTGCACTTTTCATCCTAATGAGCTTGGGGAGACCCACACTGGCCATGTGGTGCTTTTCAGATGCTTTTATCCCTTTTTGCCTCTATGTGTCCTGGCCCGAAACATGAAGCTAAAGGAGGAAAGTTACTTACACAAGTTTTTACAAATTGGTATAATTCTAAAATTGTGAAAAAATTTGAGGAAGTGTGGGCATCTTGTCAAAAATGTATTAGCTAAATTGAGTTGCTTAGGATTGGCTGTTGTGTGCAAACAGCAACCCACGAAGGGGGGAACCTCCGAAATCTTTAAAAAAAAAAACTTTATAAAGACACTAAACTGTCTTGCTTTTGACTCTGTTCAATAAACAAACAAACAACCAAAAAAAAAAAATTTGCCCTAAGGAAGTAGACCGAACTTTTTCTCCCTCTGAACTGTTATATGGAAGACTGTTTATTTTTTTTATACTCCTGAGCCTCACATTTGATCTCTTGTATTTCCTAGCAGCAGAGGCAACTCTCTTCCCTCCACAGGTATGCTCAGCAGGTCCAGTCCTTTCTGCTGGATGACTCAGCTCTTTTCTTTCAATTCGGAGACTGGATTTTGGTAAAGACATACCACCAGCACACAGTACAAGCCCCTTTTCCAGTATGGGACCGTTCCAAGTTCTTCTGATAACATCGATTACAGTGAAGGTGGCGGCTAAAAGATCCTGAAGCCATTGCCCTCGCTGGAAACATTCTCCATATACAGATCAGGCTTCAGGACCAGGATGAGAAGTAGCTGACGCCGGGGCAGCCAAGGCCCGAGCAACTGGAGAGGAGAGGAGAAGACTCCTGAAGAAAAGCAGCTTTCGGCCTAGAGGTACCGAACCAATATATCCCTTCAAGGTTGGTGACAGGTCAGAGCACCTCAAAAGCACGGTACCTTAGACCCGCTCTACGGACCTTCAAACTACAGTGATCGCCATTACATGGACAGCCATCCTGTGTGACTCCTCCCCTTCGTGGATCCATGCGTCAAGAATCAAGCGTGTATCGTCTCCACTGACATCTTCGGTTCCAGCCTCCTGACCATCACGCACAAGACTGTGTTGATTCCTCCTACCACTCATGTGGTGCCTCCTTCAGCCCATTTCGGGAACTGTTAATACGGCAATACTACTTGCCCAGACTGCCTTACTTTTTGTGTGCGCAGCTCGCTACAAACTGGAGCTTTTCTCTCAACATGTTTCATTACTGTACCTTCTAATCTGTGTGAAATGCAGAAGTTTACAATTTAAACTGCACCCAGCCCCATGTTTCTTTTTCTACCTTTTTGTATAACATTGGTGTTACTCGCCTCTCTTTGGGATATGACTAGGTCCCTTGTTCATTGTAAACTGTCTCTAGTTTTAATGCTACGGATTGTTTTATTGTTTCTGCTTTTAGCCTGTCTAATACTGCTCTATACTGTTCTTCAACTACAGGGAAGTTTCTATGTATCTTTCTTTGGGGTGGTCTCAAAGGACTGCTTATTGCCCTATTGAGCGGTTTTATAATTCTTGTTCTTTTTTGTTGTATATTTTCATTTGTTCTTGACTGTTGTTGAAAGGCCCTACAAAGCTCTACCACTTTTATGTATTCCTATACTCCTGCTTTTACGGTGGCTGATGTACCTGAGCTGCCACCTACAAATGTTCCATTAATAATGTCTGTTTAGTTATTTTGTAGTAGATTGTTAGGCTGTTCTTATAGTGGGCCTATGCAGGCCCAAAGGGGGGATTGTTAGGGAAATCAGAATCCTATATATGTGCCCTTTGTAATAATAATGCTTAGTTTAAGTGCATATACAGGAGGCCTGCACAAGAGAAATTAGAATCCTATAGAAATCAGAATCCTATGTGTGTGCCCTTTGTACATTCTGGTGGGTATGGAAAAAGGTATGTGCTGTGTAAGCTAAACTGATTGTTCTACTCAAGGATGACTTGTATTTGCATTAGTTACTGATAAACTATAGTGGGCCCCCAGAAGATGGGTGAATGACGTATGACTATGTTTCTAAGAATGTATAAAATACGGACAATCCCTCCACCCTTTGGAATAAACTTGCATACTTTCCTTCTGTGTGGTCTGTGAGTTTTATTCCCCTGGATTCCAGCCAGCCGGAGCAGCACACCGCAGATGAGGGTTCGGGATTTCCTGGCCTGGAGTGACTAACAAGAAACAGACCCTTTACATAATATTTATTGAATTTTTATATTAAACTGAAGACACAAGTCCTGCACAGAAAAGAAACTGTCAAACAGAAAAATTCACATTTACAGAATGAAATATAAAGAAAAATAACAACTCAAGAGTTCTCTTGTGGTCTACCTTGAAGTATGGGGGGGATTGAAAAATACTCATGGATAAGAGGAAATCCCCAAGTCAAAATAGAAACAAATGCAAAAATCATAGTAACTTAGTATATGATGGCAGATAAAGACCAGCATGGTCCATCTAGTCTGCCCAGCAAGGCGGCAAGAGTAGGTGCACCTGCTGCTCCATGCAGGTCACTTCTCCCCATGCCTTTGTTTAAAGTGTACCCACCGCTCAGTATAGGTCACCCCTGTTTGTTGAGATATGAGATGGTTAAGTTTATTTTGATTTTATCCTGTTGCTATAAATGGATCCACTGTGTCTGTCCCATGCCATTTTGAATTCTGTCACTGTGTTTGCCCCCACCACTTCCATCTGGAGGGCATTCCAAGCATCCACACCCTTTCAGTGAAAAAGTGTTTGCTGACATTGTCTTTCAGTTTACCTCTTGCAGCTTCATGTTATGCCCCCTAATTTTACAGCTTCCCCGTCTTTGGAAGAGGTTTGTTTGTCCATTAATACTCTAAGTATTTAAAGGTCTGAAACATATCTCCCCTGTCCCTCCTCTCCTCCAGAGTGTACATATTTAGGTCTTCAAGTCTCTTCTCATAAGGCTTCTGACGCAGGCTCCAAATCATTTTGGTCGCCTTCCTCTGAACAATTTCCAGTCTTTTTACATCTTTTGCAAGATACGGTCTCCAAAACTGAACACAGTATTCCAAGTGAGGCCTCACCAGTGACTTGTACAGTGGCATAAGTACCTCTTCCTTTCTGCTGGTAATTCCTCTTTCTATGTAACCCTGCATCCTTTTGGCTTTTGCTACTGGCTTGTCGCACTGTTTTGCCACCTTGAGATCCTTAGAAACAATCACTCCGAGGTCCTTCTCCTGGTCCATGCACCTCAACCTCTCACCACCTATCGCTAAGTGATCCAAGGCATTAATCTATGTTGAGAATCCTATAGTTGTCATCATTGTACAGCTATGATACCATAGAGAGCCTGGCACTTGAAAAGGCTACTAGGTCCCTCAGCTGGAAGAAAACATATCTGATCAAATTATTATACATCACCAAACATTTATAAGGTAATTTTTTTTTTAAGTGCCATCAAGTCAGTGTTGACTCATAGTGACCCAGCTACCTCTGGGTTTTCTTGGCAATGTATCACTGGAAGTAGATTGCCAGCCTTTTCTTCCAAGGCAATGGAGGGTAAAGTGACTTGCCCAAGGTCACAAGGAGTGCCAGTGGGAATTGAACCCTTGATCTTCTGGGTATGAGGCAGTTGCTCTAACCACTAGGCTACTCCTCCTTATAAGGTAAACACAAGTGAAATGTTCCCACCAGTTGTAACATTTCAGCTTCCTCCTTTTTTGTGTCTCTCTAGGTATGTCAGGAAACATTGAAATAGTATAACCATAGAAGGTATCTCTTCTTTCTTTTATAAAACATTTTCAACAGCCACTCCTTATGCGTGACCAAGGCACAAGAAATAGCAATGGGGTTGGTTGATACACCTCCACATCAGAAGATTCCAGAAGCTCGGATACATTTAATAAATCCATCGGATACATTTAATAAATCCATCTAAGCTCCCGACTCTCAGCTATAGCTCTCCCCTTCCCTGGGGATCGAGCCGACGAAACCGGGAGGAGCCTGCAGCGTGGGAAGGCCCAATCGGGGCACAGCAAGGCACTCAAAAGCTTCGCGCCATCGGGCGCAGAGTCTCTAAGCTCCCGACTCTCAGCTATAGCTCTCCCCTTCCCTGGGGATCGAGCCGACGAAACCGGGAGGAGCCTGCAGCGTGGGAAGGCCCAATCGGGGCACAGCAAGGCACTCAAAAGCTTCGCGCCATCGGGCGCGCCCGCGCCTGGCGGGCCCGCGCCTGAGGGCCTCGCCAGAGGGCCCTTTGGCGTGGCCCTTAGGCGGGGACCGAAAGAAGGGGCATCAGAAATCAGCGGCACAAGCAAACAGCTCCAAACAGAAACTTTGCTGCCACAAACAATAACGCTGGATCTTCGCTGGTTTCAAATCTCACATGACTATAAGCAGCTTGAGCTCCTTTTAAAGTTGAGCTCGCTCATACCCTCAATGAAGGCTCTCTGATCACAGCAAGTATTCCACACCAAAATGAACTATATATACCTAGCATTCATGCACATTAGTATATAACAAAATACATACTGTTGTCAGTAATCAGTAATTGTTAAAAGCAAGTGTTACCTCCCAAGCTAGATTTACTGTTGTCAGTAATCATTGCATACAACTGCGATCTCCTAACAACTAAATGTACTGTAGTCAGAAAGCATTGCATACAATTGTCTCCTAATAGAAAGATACACTGTTGTCAGTAATAGAAAGATACACCGTTGCTAGTAATCATTGCATGCAACTGTTATCTCCCAACAAATTCATTCATAAAAATACTGTTGCCAGTAGTGAATACCCATCCTGCACTGTTGTTTAGAAATACTGTTGCCAGTAGTGAATACCCATCCTGCACTGTTGTTTAGAAATACTGTTACCAGCAATAATCTCCCTCCCTCTAACCAACTCCCTCACCATTCAACCCTCTACCTCAAAAGAAAAATGAACACAATGTCTCCTACTAAGATTATAAATCTCCCTCTTACCCTCTTTTTAATAACCCTCCTAACTCAACACATATACACTTACAAAATCAATCAAAGCCCATACAAAAACATCCCAATCATCCACAATCATTACCGGAACCCTTATAATAACATCCCAATCACCTACAATCAGTACCAGAATCCAATACATAGCTCTACAAACCCAAACTCTCACAATCACTATTCGCGTCACACCTCCCATAAACGCCATCACCGTCTCATCCAAATAAAACACCAACCCATAAACAATATAATTGACCAAGCTGACAATACAAAGACCAAATTACAACTCACCCTAATAAACATACGGTCTATAAGAAACAAAATACCAATAATTAACGACATAATAAACGACACATCTCCTGACATTATCTGTATTACTGAAACATGGCTCTCACCTACTGACTCCATACTACTAAACCAACTAACCACATATCAATATGACATATTCAATTGCCAACGGAATATAAAAAGAGGAGGGGGTGTATTAATTCTCACCAAAAAAGACCTACAATTCACCCTAAAAAACCTAAATAATATAGATGGAATGGACATCATTAACATAGAAAATAAAACCTTGGCTCTCACCCTCATATACAGACCCCCAGCATCCGATTACAAAAACCTCACCCCTATTCTAGAACTCGCATGCACAGCGTCGCAAAGCAAACCACTTATACTCCTTGGTGATTTGAACCTCCCATCATTGAACCACACACAATCAGATAACTTCATAGATGCTATGACACAAATGGGGTTCACTCAGATAATACATGCTCCCACACACAAGAAAGGCAACATACTTGACGTAATCTTCCTCTCATCCACACTCTGCAGTCACTTACCACATTACACTCCGAATATAACAGAAGTACCCTGGTCAGACCACCATCTTATCACAATCCAGCTACCGGCACAAATCCCAAAAAACAATACAAGCACAACTCCACATACATCACGTTTCATACGCTTTGACAAAGACACATTCCTTGACAAAGTATTACCCAAACTAAACACAGTCTCACCAGACATCAACTCAACCATAGCTCATTGGAATCTAACGATTCAAAAAGCAGCGCTCCCCACACGAGTCTTACATAAACAAACAAAAAAGACAGAAAAATGGTTCACCAAAGAGCTGACACAACTAAAAAAACAACTGAGGAGACTAGAAAAGAGATGGAGAAAACTTAAATCTGAGGAAAACAAATCCCAATACATGCTCCTACTTATAGAATACAAAAACGCAATCAACAAATCAAAAAGAGACTACCACTCCAAAGTAATAAACTCATCCATCAACCGCCCTAGGGAGTTATTCGCGATAGTAAGAACACTAACCAAAACTAATAACACCGAACCTAAACAACAAGCGATGAATATACAATCACTAGCAGAACATTTTGCAGAAAAACTAAAAGACAAGACCACTACCCCGACTCCATTATTATCAAACACAACAACCACTCACATATGGACAAATTTCCAGTTGGTAGAACAAAAGCAACTCCTCAAAATTATAACAATGATAAACACCACCACCTCCCCACTCGACCCATGCCCTGTATCATGGATTAAGTGTGCAAAGAATGAACTGGCGGTAAACATACAAGATATAGTTAACCAATCCCTTTCACAAGGCATCATGCCCGATGCCCTAAAACTCACAACACTCCGACCAATAATAAAGAATAATAAGCTTGACTCAAAAGACCCGAACTCATACAGACCCATAGCCAGCATTCCATTCATTGCCAAAATAATAGAGAAAACAATCCAAATTCAGTTACAAGAACACATTGATGAGCACAAACCACTTGACTCACACCAATTTGGCTCCCGCCCATCCCACGGAGTAGAAACCCTCCTAATCACACTAATGGACTTTCTCATCAGGGGCACAGATGACAAACACCATGGCTTCTTACTCCTATTTATAGATATCTCAGCCGCCTTCGATAACATCAATCACCCGACACTGATCAACAGATTAGAGAACCTAGGAATAGGCGGGACGGTCCTTAACTGGTTCAAATCCTACATCTCACATAGATTAATACGAGTCCAAATTGACCAACAAGCATCAGAAACATTCCCACAAGGACAGGGAATACCCCAAGGATCGGCCCTTTCAGCCCTCCTATTTAACCTGTACCTCCAACCGATAACAAACATATTTAAAAAACACAAGATTAACCATTTTATTTATGCCGATGACATCATGCTAGCTATCCCCATAACCATTAAAAACCCTACATATGACTCACTATCCAAATGCATGGCAGAGACCTCCTCCTGGATGGAATCTAACCACCTCAGCATCAACCTCAAAAAAACTGAGGCAATGTTTGTAACGAGGTCATCTATGACTGAAAACACTTACCCATAAACAATCACAATCAACAAAACCTCCATACCTGTTAAAAAACAGGTAAAATACTTAGGAGTAATAATAGACCACACTCTCACCATGATACCACACATAAAACAAACAGTAAAAACTATTTTCTACAAACTCAAAACTATTCAACACCTAAGACCACTCCTCGAAACACAAGACTTTAGATCTGTAGTAAGTACCCTGATCACCCCTCATTTCGACTATTGCAATAGTCTCCTTATAGGCCTCCCTCAAAAAAGCACATACCTCCTACAAAGAGCTCAAAACATCTGTGCAAAAGTAATTGCTAAAGCTCGCTTAACAGATCACGTAACCCCAATACTGCTAGAACTCCACTGGCTCCCTATAAACAGTCGAATTAAATATAAAATTATCCTAACAACCTATAAACTCATAAATGACATAACCCCCTCACAACTATCCACATTACTGCACTCTCCAACATCGACAAGGGCCCACAGACAAAACACAGCCCACTCCCTTATCATACCAAAAGCCATCCGGAAGACTAAGAAAACCACTAGCTCCAGAGCATTCTCATTCACTGCTCCTACACTCTGGAACGACCTCCCTATTGAACTTCGCACCATAAAAGACCTCATCCAATTCAGAAAAGAATTAAAGACTTACCTGTTCACTGAACATTTTGAAATCCCCTACTCCCCCAAAGCCAGCCCCACTACAAACGTAGAAACAATTACACAAACTCCCTTAATCCCAACACCATAACCGCATGCCTGCCCACCCTCACACACGCCCCAAAGAAGACATAAAAGGAACTAAATTCCAGCACCTACACAAATACCCGCACTACACACCACACACTGTAAATATACATTTGTAAAAAAGTTTGATGTTTTGTTCTGCTTTAATACCTACTAAGTTAAATTTTATTGTTCAATGTAAATAGTTAGTTTCTATTGTTCTATGTAAAAAAATGTATACAAATGTGTACAAGACTGTTAACCTGTTATATGTAAACCGCCCTTGATCTCTGGAAGGAGCGGTATAAAAGAAATAGTTAAATAAAAAAATAAATAAATAAATAAAATAAAATTTTAGGATCTCCACCTGAATCCCCTGGCTCCTTTTTTCCCTGAGGGAGATAATATATTTTTGTTAGAGGTGGCACAAGATCCGATGACATTTTCAACATTTCCAACATATAACATTTGTTTGTTTGTTTGTTTTGAAAACTCTATTTATTTATTGAAGTCTACACAGTACAGATCATGCAAAACAATATACAGAAGTCTAGAATTTCTCAGCAGATCAGTTATACAAATACAGCATTCACAATTTTCCCCCTCATCCCCCCCCACCATCCCCCACCAAATCCCACCCCCGCAGCCTCTCCCTTTAGTATCGTTAAACATATCCAAAGCACAAACCCCTCTTGCCTGAGGTAAATTCAAAACCCTAAGGTTTTGTTGCACATGCTGTATTCTCCAACGCCTCCAACTTATATTGTAAAGCTTCGTTGTCTTTAATCAGAGATACATTTGTTTCTGACAATTGTGCCAGCTGGCTTCCATGATCTTCAGCCTTCAATTTTACATTGTCCAAAGTACTGCTGAGCATTTGTATAGCGCTACCAGTCGTACGATGCCCAACCATGTAAGAGACAGTCCCTGCTCATCAGAGTTTACAGTCTAGTCAAGACAAAACACAGAAGGTGCAAGCATGGGCAAAACAAGGGGGAAGAAAGGAGATCAGATGAGTCAAGATCCAAAAGCAGCAGCGAAGACGTGAGCTTTCAACTTGGATTTGAAGAGGGTTAGAGAAGGTGCCTGGCGTACAGACACAGGTAGTTTGTTATTTATTTATTTTATTTATTTTATTCACATTTCTATACCGCATCTTCCAAAGTTCAGTTGCGGTTTACAGTTAACAACAATTAACAAAGCAAGTTTGTTTTACATGGAACATTGAGATATAACAGAACTTATTTACAAGGAACATCATATTAAATGTAGAATAAACAGTGCAATATAATACCAAACCGTGTGCAAACTATGTACAAGTTTATATATCTAATCACTAAAGCCCACCTAGCAGACCATATAACCCCTATACTGCTAGAACTACACTGGCTCCCCATAAATAACCGAATCAAATACAAAATACTACTAACAACCTTCAAACTACTAAACGATATTGCCCCCTCCCATCTATCCACACTCCTCCACGCCCCAAATGATTCAAGAGCCCGCAGACTAAATGCAACCCTCTCACTAGAGCTGCCAAAAACATTCACGAAGACTAAAAAATCCACCAGTGCCAGAGCCTTCACATTCACCGCTCCCACACTCTGGAATGACCTCCCAATAGACATCCGAATCATAAAGGACCTCTCCCAATTCAGGAAAGAACTCAAGACATACCTATTCTCTGAGCATTTCGGAATCCCCTACCCTCCAAGTCCAGCCACACAGCATCCACAGACACACAAACAAAAAAACCTGCAGACACACAATTAACACACACAACCCCTTCTTCAAACAGCCCCCCAAAGACACCCCAAACAACCCACGAAAAAATGGAAATAAATTCCATCACACACACACACTCACACCCACACACCCACACACACATACACACACACTCACACACACACACTTGAATAGTGAATTTTATCCACCATAAATCATGTATCCTAACCTTTTGTAAATCATGTATCCTAACCTTTTTGTAAATAACAACTATAAATAGCAATGTCAGCTCGCTGACATTCCCCTGTAAATCCAGTAGTATACAAAAGCATACACCCTGTAAATAGTTTTAACAACTTACTGTTCTGTTTTATGTAAAAAGTTAAAAAGTTATATGTAAAAAGTTAAAAAGTTCTTGTTCTATGTAATGTTATACGAATGTATACAATTGTTCCATGTAAACCGCCCCTGATCTCTGGAAGGGGCGGTATAGAAGAAATAGATAAATAAATAAATATGAATATATCAAGGGTGAGTGCTATCTGTGTGGGTTAAAGGGCTTTTGCATGGAGCAATCCGATTAGCTCTTTAACCTTTGTTCCAGGCGTAAGGTGCAGCGAGGTGAAAGGAGCGAAGTCTGGAGTTGGCAGTAGAAGAGGAGGACACAGATAGAAGCAGTTGGCTAGAAGAGCAGAGTTCTCGAGGGGGGGGGGGAGTTGTAAGGAGAGATAAGGGAGGAAAGGTACCAAGGAGCTACAGAGTGAATGCATTTATAGGTCAGCAGGAGAAGTTTGAACTGGATGCGGAAACAGATAGGGAGCCAGTGAAGTGACTTGAGAAGAGGAGTAATATGGGCATGATGAGGATGGCGGAAGATTAGCCGCGCAGCAGAGTGTTGAACAGATTGAAGGGGAGAGAAATGATTCAAAGGGAGACCAGCAAGGTGTAGGTTACAGTAGTCAAGAGGGGAAGTGATTAAGGAATGGATAAGCGTTTTAGTAGTGTGTTCAGAAAGGAAAGGGGGGATTTTGCTAATGTTATAGAGAAAGAAACGGCAGGTCTTAGCTGTGAGATGGATATGTTTGGAGAAAGAGAGAGAGGAGTCAAAGACAACCCCCAGATTGCAGGCCGAGGAAACAGGAAGGAGTACAGAGCTATCCACAGAGACTGAGAAAGGAGGGTGAGGAGGGGAGGTTTTAGGGGGAAAGATAAGAAGTTCAGTCTTAGCCATGTTCAATTTCAAGTGGCGGTGAAACATCCAGGCAGCAATGTCAGAGAGGTAGGCAGAGATCTGGGTCTGGATTGCCGGAGAGAGTTCAGGCGTAGAGAGGTAGATCTGGGAGTCATCAGCATAAGATGGTACTGAAAGCCATGGGAAGAGATAAGCGCACCAAGGGACTGGGTATATAGAGAGAAAAAGAGCGGACCCCAGACAGATCCTTGGGGGGAGCGGGGTAGCAGAGGAGGAGGAGGAGCCACCAGAACACACACTGAAGGAGTGATGGGATAGATAGGAGGAGAACCAGGATAGTACAGAGCCCTTAAAGCCAAGCGAGGACAGGGTATTGAGGAGAAGAGTGTGGTCAACAGTGTCAAAAGCAGCAGAGAGGTCAAGAAGGATGAGGACAGAGTAAAGGCCCTTGGATTTAGCCAGGAACAAGTCACTGGAGACTTTGGCAAGAGCCGTTTCAGTAGAGTGTAAAGGACGAAAGCCAGACTGTAAGGGATCCAGGAGGGCATGAGAGGAGAGGAAGTCGAGGCAGCGGCGGTGAACCGCACGTACAAATAGTTTAGAAATGAAGGGAAGGAGAGAGATAATTAGAAGGACAGGTGGGATCAAGTGAGGGTTTCTTGAGGAGAGGTGTAACCACAGCATGCTTGAATTCTGCAGGGACAGTTGCAGTGGAGAGCGAAAGGTTGAGAATGTGAGAGATGGAAGGGACAACAGTGGAGGAGATGGGGCTTAGGAGACAGGTGGGGATAGGATCAGAGGAGCAGGTGGTGAGTTTGGAGGAAGAAAGAAGGTGTGCAGTTTCCTCTTCAGAGATCACAGGAAAAAAAGAGAGGGTAGCAAGGGAAGGGAGGGAGAGTTGGGAGTGGAGAGGGGGAGGAGGGGAAATAACTGAGTTTGTGGGGAATTGGAGGGCGATCTTGTGGATTTTGTCATGGAAATAGTCAGCCAGGGTTTGGGCAGAAAGGGAGGGAGGGATCAGAGGCGGAGGCACATTAAGGAGGGAGCTGAGAGTAGTAAAGAGACGGCGAGGGTCAGAAGCAAGAGAGTTAGTCAGATGGACATAGTAGTCTTGTAACATTTAACTGATAGGAGTTCCTCTGTATCCTAGTAGATAAGTCCCGTGTGTGCCTGCTTACAGCATCGGACAGTGAAACAATTGCTTCCCAGATAACCTTCTTCGGATGTGGAGTGGAGAACACAAACGGAGTAGATGAAACAGCTGAAGGGTGAACGAGGGGCTCCTTGCCTGTGCCCAGACTGCCAGCTGTCGATGCTTCCTCCATCACTGTCTGCCTCGGGGAGTCTCCGGTATCTCCGGAGAACTGTCCCACTTCCAACGCCACAGATTCCCCTCAACAGAGGCCAGACTCCTCTCCCAATTTGTGAACGGACTGCCCCAAAACCTGCAGAAGCGAGGGGGCACTCCTGGGTTAGCGGCAGCGTCCTCAGATTTGGGGAAAACGAGATGTCGACATCTGCAAATGGCGGTGAGCCCTCCTGCTGAACCGATGTTAAGCCAGACCTTATCCCCTGCTTCCTGACCTTGGAAACTGCAACAAATTGATCCATCGGACTGGGACTGAAGGGCTGGAGTTCCAAGGGGAAAACCCTCGGCTTTTCCCTTGCAGTTAGGCATCAGATAGGAAATGGTGCTCGTTCATGTGGCCATCTTGGTCACACCCCAGTAATGGGGTGTTTTAATGAAAGATGCCTTTCAGATAAGTAAACCACTGTGATTACCCTGGTGCAGAACTGTAATGTGATTAATTCGAAACATGACATTGTATCGTTTTTTAGTGTCATTAGATATTGATTTGGTGGTATGTTTAAAGGCTGTTTATTTTGCATGAAATGAAGAGTTAAGAAATTTGGACTAATTAAAATAAAGTAAAAAGGATCCTGGATAGAGCTAGCAGCATGTTAGCTGGTTTGTTTTATGCAAGGGTCCGACAAAAAAATTTGTTTTTCAGAACTGTTTCTATCTTATGGGGCTAAGTTGACACGTTGTAAGACAAAATGAAGCAGATATATTGATAACAGGATACATGTGGTCTCAAAAGGTCATACATTACTCCATCTTTTTTACTGGTATAAGGTGTTAAGATTCCATTGAAGAAAGAGACAGGAAATGCATTACATACATCCATCCATTCAGAAAGTGAACAGCTTGAAAGATTGTCTGTAATAATACTCAGAAGAGAAACCTTTCTGGTTCTGTTGCACAGAAGCTGCAGCCAGAATCTCAGTATTCTGCCTCCCTGCAGTAGATGAAGGTCTCATGCTGTGTCTCTGACATCTTGGCATGGAACAGGAAGAGCACACGTCACCTCCATGACTCGCTCTCACAGCATCTACTGCCAAGCAGCCAGCACTCGCTTAAAGGGTTCTGATTCAGACTCTCATTGGAAGTAGAAAAAAGTCACAAGAAATAACTAAACACATTTCCTCAGCATCGTCCCTGCAGTGTTTGTGACTAGCTAGGCTTATCTCCTGCCTGTCAAATTTACTTAAGACTCCAATTCAGGAAACTATACTGCCATGACATTGTGAATGCAAGACAGGCTTAGCTTCTGTCTTTACACCTTGTGTCTCTTCCTTTTACCTAGAAAGATTTCCTGAGGGGTAGCTGTGTTAGTCTGTAGTAGCAATTGGGTTGCCAACTGGCTGGCATTTTGCCGGCCTGGCTTATTTTCTTCAAGGGAAGCTGGCAACTGGAAGGACCTAAAACTGGCTAATAGACCAGCAAAGAATCCCCCATCTCTGCCCATAATAAAGTAGGAGCCAGTCTAAGGCCTGATTGCAGTTATAGCAGTATTGTATTCTGCACGCTGCTGTCCCTGGTCCTGCCTCCCTTATGGTAAAGCCAGGAAGAGATGGGGACCGAGAGATGAGCAGGTTCTGATGATCGCAAACTCCGTTACATCTTGGTGTTGCCCATGCTAATGCTGTGATCGGGCCTTCCACCATCCTCTATTTTAATAAGACAGGTCTGCAGGGCAGGGAAATTGAGTAATGGGGGTTTGCTAGTTGGGTGACTTTAATCTACCTAATGTGGACTGGAGTGTTCCTTCTGCTAACACTGGTCAACACATTTTTACAAAAGTCATGTTACTGAAATAAAAATAGTCATTTCTTATCAATTTTTATATGCTGAACACGAATATGACAGTGAAATTGCAAAGTTGGCTCTAGTTTTTTTGTATTCTACAATTAATGTTTACATCACGAAATGCATGTCAATAGTAAATATATAATAGGCCTTCGGTTAATACCTGTAAAAAACCAAGTCATAGACTACTTCTTAGAATTTTCCCCTGTCTCTTGTACAGCTGTTCGGGAGCTTCTCTGGGGAGTGTCCAGCAGTAGTCAGCCAGCATTGTAGTGGACCATTTTCCCTGGTATCTTTGCTCCATCGTTGCGATATCCTGGTGAAAACGTTCGCCCTGTTCATCACTAACCATACCACAGTTGTGAGGAAAGAAATTGAGATGGGAATCAAGGAAATGGATCTTTAGAGACATATTGCAGCCAAGTTTCTGATACTGCATCAACCTGTCTTCTACTAGTTCCTTGTAGTTTTCTGCCCTAACATTCCCGAGAAAGTTTGTTGACACTAGGTGAAAAGCATTCCATGCTTGTTTCGCATCACCCTGCAGCAAGTTGTTGAACTGGTCATCTCTGAAGAGCTCTCGAATCTGAGGACCCACAAAAACTCCCTCTTTAATCTTTGCTTCGCTGAGTTGAGGGAATTTTTCATGCAGGTATTGGAAAGCTGGCGAAGTGCGGTCCATGGCTTTCACGAAGTTTTTCATCAAACCTAGTTTGATGTGAAGGGGTGGTAGCAGGATTTTGTGAGCCTCAACCAGAGCTAGGTGCTGGATATTCTTCTCTCCAACTGTTACATTTTATCTGTGATTCCATTCCTTCCGCAAGTAATGCAATCCCTTGCTTGACTATCCCACTCACATAAGAAACACATGCATTTTATATATCCCTGCTGCAGTCCCATTAAAAGGGCAACTACTTTCAAGTCACCACAGAGGTGTCAGCTGTACTTGTTATAGTTAATGGAAATCAGTAGATGCTTTAAGTTATCGTATGTCTCTTTCATGTGGACGGCATGCGCTACTGGAATAGATGGAAGACGGTTTCCATTGTTCAAAAGCACAGCCTTCAGACTCAGTTTCGAAGAGTCTATAAATAGTCTCCAGTCTTGTGGGTCATGAGTGATTTTTAAGGCATTCATGAGGCTTTCAATATCGGAACAGAATACCAGATTACTTTCCTTTCCGACTGCGTATAGTACACTGCTGATGTCAGATGGCTTCAGCAGCCGTCTGGCAGTAGTATTGCATTGCATCAGAAAATGATGCAATCAACTCTGGATTTATTTATTTATTTATTTATTTGTGATTTCTTCTATACCACACTATTTATCATCAGCGTGGTTTACATGGGGAGGAGTGGCCCAGTGGTTGGGGCAAGGTACTACAGGCCGGAAGGTCGGTGGTTCAAATCCCACTAGAGGACAGCAACCTTGGGCCGGAAGGATTGGGGTTTCTAGTCCCGCAGGTGCTCCTTGTGGTCTTGGGCAAGCCACTTAACCCTCCATTGCCCATGTTCCCTGTAAGTATTAGTGTATGTGTCTCATATCCCCTCGTGTTAAATGTATCCCCCAACCGCTTTGACCCGGTGAAAAGCGGGATATAAATGCAGCTAAATAAATAAATAACCAAAGTTGTACAATGTATAACAGTCTAACATTGACATTTACAAAGAACAAGGCACTTAAACATGGAGAACAAGTGAACTATATACACTATGTACAAATTAGAATAATAGTCAACATGTTTATCTTTAGAACAGGTTGACATGGGGATAGTTAAAACGCAGTAATTATGGCATGGGGTACGTTACTCTGTGGGAGTCGGAGTGGCTCAGGATAGGGAGGGTTAGGTGGTATTGTCAGTAATGGAGAAGTATTGTAAGAAGAGATAGTGTTTGATTGCCTTCCTGAACTGGGGGAGGTTGGTTATGGCACGGATATCTGCAGGGAGGGAGTTCCAGCAGGAAGGGGCAAAAAGAGCAAAAGCACGCTTACTCGTTGTCTTTGAGCACTTGATGATGGCTTTTGGTAGAAGTAAGGTGTTGCAGGCTATTGATCTTCTCGCTCTGTTAGGGGGGGTTGGGTGTTCAAGGTCTGAGAGGGAGGTGGATGTGCATCTGTTAACTGCTTTAAATGTCATTGTTAGTGCCTTGAAGGTGATCCTGCAGTGGACAGGGAGCCAGTGCAGATCCTTCAAGATGGGGGTGATATGGTCTCCTCTTGACGCTCCGTAGAGGGTTCTAGCTGCAGTATTCATCGCGAGCTGTAGGGCTTTAAGTGAGCTCTTTGGGAGGCCGATAAGAGTGGAGTTGGCATAATCAAAAAGAGGCAATATTAGGGCTTGAAAGACAGTTCTGAAGTCATTTGGTTCAAGAATCCGTTTCATCTGTTGTAGGATCCGAACTTTGTAGTAGATTGCTTTAATGGTATTACTTATCTGGGCGTGCATGTCAAGGCGCTGGTCGAGTATAATACCCAGGTATCGAATCGTCATCTTGGAAATGAGTTCAGCATTGCGGACCTTGAGTGATGAGGGTGGGGAGAATGTCTGGTCTCTGCTGATAAAGAGCACCTCCATCTTCTTAAAATTATTTTGAGTTCTTGAGATTGTAACCAGTCTGTGACAGCGTCGAAACATGCAGAGAGTTGGGAGAGGTCTGGTTGATCTGTGGATATTGGGGTGAACATTAGGACATCATCAGCATATACTAGACAGTTGATATTGAATGACTGGATAAGGTTGCATATCGGTTGCATATAGATATTGAACAATAGAGCTGAGAGGGATGATCCTTGCGGAACCCCTTTCTCTTGTGGGAAAGGAGTGGATATAGATGGACCTTTATGGAGCGTACATATTGCAATCTATTGTTGAGATACGAGGCGCACCAGGTGAGTGCATTTCCGTGGACACCCTTATCTGCAAGGCGGGATAATAGTAGCTTGTGGCTGACCGAGTCAAAAGCAGCCGCTATGTCAAGAAAGATGAGCGTAAAGCCTTGTCTGATGTTGTCAAGCCCTGTGGTTAGTGTGTTGAATAAGGTTGTCAGCAATGTTTCCACTCCGTGTGACTCTCTGAATCCATGCTGGCAAGAGTCAAGGGGAGCGTTTGTCTCTATGTGATGAGTCAACTGCTGTTGGACTATTTTTTCCATGATTTTGGCGAGGAGAGGGATGCTCAAGATTGGCCTATAGGATTCCATCTTTGCGGGGTCAAGGTTATTGTTTTTTAGCAGCGGTCTTATTGATGTTTGCTTTAAATTCTGTGGGAATGTGCCGGAGAGGAATGATATGCCTATTAGTTTGGCCAAAAAAGGACTAAGCTCGGTCTGAAGAGATTTTATCCAGTGCGCAGGACATGGGTCATCTGGTGCCGTGGTGGTGTTTATATTCGTGATGGTGTTTTGGATATCCTTCGCAGTTGGGGGAGAGAAGGAGGTAATGATTTGTTGAATATCTGCTGAGCTTGGTGGGATGGAGGGGGTGGAGATATGTTGGGTATCTGATGAGCTTGATGGGAGGGAGGGGGTGGAGATATGTTGGGTATCTAGGGAAGATGGTAAGGAGGAAGGGAGTAATATTGATGGGGAGATGGATGAAAGGGGGAGTATAGATGATTGGCCCGGGGGCGAAGATCTTGCAGGAGTGGTAGATTGACTTGTTTTCGTTCATAGATAACACAGGTACACTACCAAAAACCTGCCTCCTGTTTTGCAACTGATTCCTATAGATTTTGGGGTGCTGAATCCAGGAAAAATAGCCAAAATGTTCCATCACGTCACGTTTTCTTGCAAAATTAGATTTCTTACCCATATAAGGAATATTCACATAATTTCTTTTTAGCCGACTGCAGTTTATTTTCTTGACCCAAAATAGAGGTTGTAATGGTTAACTAACTAGAAACACTCCCTCATGATATTTTAGAGTGTTTTGTATTCATTTTATACATTAACAGGACAATTGGGAGGCGGGGGGCTAAATCCAGTACTCGCGCTGGCTCATGTTCTTTCCTGTTCGCCTCGCCTCGTTCACTCGCTCAAACACGGTGGTTGCGACATGAACGTTCCTGTCAAATTTCAGTTTCTTGCAAGTTCATTATTACCTTTTGTTTGCTCAGTCGTAATTCAGCTTTATTCCGAAGTGGTTCACTACAGTTGTAGTTTGCAGTGCTGTGTATTTGTGATGGCTCACAGAGCCAGAGGTTGCGTCAACTCTCCGGACAGTTTTTGTTTTATTTGTGGGGAATATACCGTGAAAAAGCGGCAGAGGAACATTTCTGCATTTATTAAAAAAGTATATTTCGCCTATTTCGGTTTGAAGTTAGGCGATCAAGACAAACCGTGGGCTCCTCACAAAGTGTGCAAGACATGTGAGGAAGATCTACGCTTATGGATGAAAGGTAAAAAACAAGCATTTCGTTTCGGAATACCTATGATGTGGCGTGAACAAAGAGACCACAGCAGTGACTGCTATTTTTGCTCTTGCATTGTGAAGGGATACAACTTAAAAAATAAGAACGTAATAAGTTACCCCAACCTTCCCTCAGCAATTAGGCCTATGCCTCATAGCAACGAAGTACCTGTGCCTGAACCACCAAAATCTTTGGATCATATTTGTGTGGACGGTTCTGATCATGATGAGACTCATCAGATGGCTTTTCCCGATGAGTCCAGTACTTCCGAGTTTGAAACTGAACCAGATCCGAAACCTGAACTTTTCTCTCAAGCTGAATTGAATGATTTAGTCCGGGATTTAGGACTCCCAAAAGATGCTGCCCAACTGCTAGGTTCTCGGCTTAAACAGAAAAATCTATTGTCACCAGGAACAACTTTTTATTGGTACCGCAACTGCGAGACACAATTTTTGAAGTATTTCAGCAAAGAGGAAGATTTGGTATTTTGCAACGATATATACGGAGTGATGGAAAAGTTTAAACTCAAGTATGATCCTGCTGAATGGCGGCTGTTCATTGATTCATCAAAAGACAGCATAAAAGGTGTTCTTCTTCATAATGGCAACACATTCGCTTCAGTTCCTATTGCTCACTCTGTTATTCTCCAAGAAAAATACGAGAATTTGGCCCTGATTCTTCAGAAGATTCGTTATGATGAGCATAAGTGGATGATTTGTGGAGACTTTAAAATTCTATCCATGCTATTAGGGCAGCAATCCGGTTTCACCAAATATCCCTGCTTCCTTTGCTTGTGGGATAGCCGGGCCCGCGACCTACACTGGGGGAAAAAAGACTGGCCAATTCGGGAGTATTTGAGACCCGGTGAGAAAAAATGTTCTTCATGAGAGCTTGGTACCTCGTGATAAAATTCTATTACCACCTCTCCACATTAAGTTGGTTCTCATTAAGCAATTCATCAAGTCCCTTCCAAAAGATGGTGAGTGCTTTCGGTACCTTTGCTCAAAGTTCCCCCGACTTTCTGAAGCAAAGCTAAAGGAAGGAGTGTTTGTTGGCCCTGATATAAGGAAACTCATTTCAGATGGAGCATTCGCTGAAACGATGTCTGAGAAGGAAAAAGAAGCCTGGGATTCCTTCAAGGATGTTGTTCTCAAATTCTTGGGGAACAGGCGGGATGAGAACTATAAGGATATTGTTGCCAGGATGCTCAATGCCTTCAAAGAACAAGGCTGTAACATGAGCCTGAAAGTCCATTTCTTGCACTCCCATGTGAACTACTTTCCCGAAAACTTGGGGGCGTACAGTGAAGAACAAGGTGAAAGGTTTCACCAGGACATCAAGGACGCAGAGAGAAGGTACCAAGGAAGATGGAACACCACTATGATGGCTGATTTCTGCTGGTTGCTGCTGCGGGAAACCCCAGATGAAAAATACGCCAAGCAGCGCACCAAGAGAAGCATTCGGGGGAAGAAGAAACAGGCCCACCAGGAGATTGATTGACCCAAGAATGACTTTAAAATCTAAACTGTGTTGACAAATATCGTGTTTTTACTAAACTTTGAAATAAAAATTTTCTAGTTATTACCAAAGTGTCGGATCTCATTTATTAGAATTTATTTTCACACCATCGGGTGTTTGTCTTCATGTATTGCAATGGTGCGGTTTGCATTTTCTATTCTTACATGCATACCTGTACAACATTTTTTGCACATTTCTTTGCTTTGCTTTGTGTCTAACCTCGCTCTTATATGCTCAATGTTTGTGCACATGTATGTGGCTGTTTTAAGTGCAGACAATTTTGCTACCATCACAGTGTGTTTTGTTGACATTACTCTATTCTTATGTGCTGCCTTGTTACAATTTTCTTTATTCTTATTTGAATAACTACTAAACAATTAGTATAAAGAATTCATCCAAGAAACTTTTATCTCGATCGCACTCAATCTGAAACGTTCACCTCAAACTGCTAACCCAATGTAGCAAAAAATCTGTACGTGATGGAGCAAATTGGTTACCAGATTTGGATTCAGCGCACCAAAAAACGTAAAAATCAATCGAAACATTAGAGGCAGTTTAAAAAAAAATTTTTTTTAGTGTACCTGTGTAATCTGTGTATTCCTGTGGGTGTGGGAGGTTAGATTGGCAGGGTGAAGGTTCTTTTGATAAGGTTTTGACAATATTGAAGAGCTCATGTGGTTTGTTTATTGAGCGTTGTAGGGTCCCTGTGTAGTATTGCTTCATTTTTGTAGACACAGCCGTTCTGTGGGTATCGAGATGAGTGGTGTATGCGTCATAGGTTTCAGTTGTTCGGGATCGATGCCAACGTTTTTCAAGCTGTCGAAGTCGGCGAAGGGATGCCGTTAGATCAGGTGAGTACCAGGGTGCCTTCTTTCTTTTGCCAGAAGTTTTGTTGCTAGATGGTGTGTCAATTACAGCATTAAGACTCTGGTTCCACAAGGATAGCATGTCATTTAGGTTTTGTTCGGGTGGTTCTAGGAGAGGCTGAGCTCTTTCAAGGATCTCCTCTTTGATGAAAGGAAGGTAGCGCTTAGAAGTGGTAGCGAGTGGTTCGTCTGAGATAAAGGGGTTATTGGTCATGGAGTGAGAGGGTAATGAGAATCTAATTAGACTATGGTCAGACCATGGCACCGAGCTTATGGAAAACTTGAACTTGTGTGTGGAGTGGGTGGCTATTTGTGGTGCAAATATAAGATCAAGCATGTTTCCCTTTATATGGGTGGGGGAGTCGACCATTTGGGTATAGCCTAGTGCTTTAAGGGCGTCGAGGAAGGCCTCGGATTGGGTAACTTGAAGGGCAGGGAGGTTGAAATCCCCCAACAGCCAGTTTGCAGTACGTGGTTTGCTTGGGTTGCATGCAAGGTCAATGGTTAAGGAGAGGTCATCTGGTACTGGGGAAGGGGCTCTGTATATCAGGTTGATGGTACAGTGTTTGTTAGCTATGGAGACGTAATCAAGGTGAGGGGTGCTATTGGAAGTAATTAGTGGAAATCGTAGATTGTCTTTGGTCAGGATAAGTGTTCCTCCACCTCTTCGGTCGGATCTGTAACATGAGTGGATAGAAAAGTTAGGGGGCACATATTGATGGAAGAGAACAGCATCTGAGGCGGACATCCAAGTCTCCGTAATGCAAAGGATGTCAAGATCGTGAGTAGATAGCATTTCTGTTATGGCAGGCCATTTCTTTCGGATGGAACGGGCGTTTATGAGAGCACATTTAAGGTTGGAAGGTGGGGTGGGTGTCTCCTGCTGAGGGTAGGATTGTTGGAGGGTGACATAAATGAGGTGAGAGTACAGCTTCTGTTGCAGTCTCTCTGTCTGGTGGTGAGGGGTGCATGATATCTTCTCCATCAGCCTTGTAGGATTGGGGTGGATTTATAGGAGGGTGTAAGGGCTTGAGTGCTGTGCATCAGCGCAAGTATCATGCAGCAGCAGGCGAGGGTGTGTGAGAGTGTGGTTGCAGTGGGAGGAAACATTGTGGCTGAGTGTTGCGTGTGCTCTGTTACTGTTGGGTGGGGCTGGTTTGGTTAGGCCAGTGCTATAAGTTGACGTTGTTTGTGGGGTGTAGCAGTTGGTCTTTCTAAAGTTTAAGCTCACAGTTTGACAATGTGAAATGTGGTTAAGCAGAACATTAACAGAAACTAGATACAATGTAGCAGTGGTAAAGCAGAAACAACTATCTGTAACAGTGTTGCAGTAAACATAAGACAATATAATGGCAATGATATGATAGGACCGTATCAAAGCTGTGTAGCAATTTAGCAATGGGTAAATAACAACATAGTAATGAGGTGGTAAAACTACAGTGATTACATACACTGGTGTTTGCACATAAAGCTTGAATATGGGTTATATCAGAAAATCTGGAACTCGAGCTGTTAGCATTTGTTAGACCAGATGGTGAGAGACAATACTTGCGTTCTTTGGCATATAGGTTTGCAGTTTCATTCTCTAGTTGCTCCTATGATGGTTTGCTTGTATGTGGACTCCAGCGCGGGCCCGCAAGGCACGGGTGCGCCTGCTGGCGGGCTCCTTTTAAATGTGCCGCACTGCCCCGATTGGGCAGCTGATGAGCTGGAGGCGTCCCGGTTTCGGTGGAGCTCGATCCCTCCTGGGAGAGCACGCAGGGAAGTAAAGGACATCCATCGCATGCCCCTGATCTAGTTCCTTGGTCACCCAGTCAAAGAACTCAATCAGATTTGTTTGGCAAGACCGTCCTTCAGTAAAACCATGTTGCCTCGGATCTTGCATCCTGTTGGTTTTGAGAAAGTTCACTATTCGCTCTTTCAGGAGCGCCTCCATTACTTTTCCCGCCACCGAGGTAAGGCTCACGGGCCTGTAGTTTGACACTTCTTCCCTGTCACCACTTTTGTGTAGAGGTACGACATCAGCCATTCTCCAGTCCTGAGGAACCTCTCCTGTTTCCAAGGATCTGTTGAAGACATCCTTTAACGGTCCTGCAAGAACCTCTCTGAGCTCTTTCAGTATCCTAGGATGTATCCCATCCGGTCCCATGGCTTTGTCCACTTTCAGTTTAGCAAGTTGTTCTAACACCTCGTCTTCTGTGAATGGTGTGGTATCTACTTCATTCCCATTTTTATATTTGGGAGTCACAGCTGGTCCATCTCCAGCTGTGACAAACTACAGGCCAGTAAGCCTTACCTTGGTGGCAGGAAAAGTAATGGAGGCGCTCCTGATAGAGTGAATAGTGGACTTCCTCAAAACCAACAGGTTGCATGATCCGAGGCAACATGGTTTTACCAAAGGATGATCTTGTCAAACAAATCTGATTGATTGAGTTCTTTGACTGGGTGACCAGAGAACTAGATCAAGGGCATGTGATGGATGTGATCTACCTAGATTTCAGCAAAGCCTTTGATACTGTTCCTCATAGGAGGCTTATCAATAAACTCAACAGCTTGGGGATGGATCCCAAGAAATTGTTTGACTGACAGACAACAGAAGGTGATGGTAAATGGAACTCACTCGGATGAAAGGAAGGTGATTAGCTGTCTGCCCCAGGGTTCGGTCTTGGGACTGGTACTGTTCAATATATTCGTGAGTGATATTGCCGAAGGGCTGAATGGAAAAGTCTGTCTTTTTGCAGATGACACGAGACACCAGAACAGCACAAGGAGGACACGGCTACACCTCTTAAAAACAAAGAAACCTTTTATTTCATAAAACCTTCAAAGGTACAGACCCGACTTGGCCAAGTTTTGGCTGTCAGCCAATTAAGATGCAATTGCATATATATTCCAATAGCAATCAGGACATTGTACAAGAGCCAGTAGCTGAAAGCTCAAAAAGCGCTTCTCAGGTATGCCTTTCGGCATCTACTGAGAAAGTGAAAGCATCTTAACTGGCTGTGTCCTCCCTGCGCTGTTCTGGTGTCTCCTGTGATTTCTGCAGAAGGTTTTTGCTCTTCTTTCCTTGGTGTTTTTTGCAGATGACACCAAATTTTTCAACAGAATGGACTCCCCTCAGGGAGTGGGGAACATGAGGAAAGATCTACAGAAGCTGGAAGAATGCTTGGAAGTTAAGATTTAATGTGAAGAAATGCAGTGTAATGCACTTGGGAAACAGAAATCCAAGGGAATTGTATGCGATAAGGGGGCAAGAGATTGATGTGCACGGACCAGAACAAAGACCTCAGTGTGATTGTTTCTGATGATCTCAAGGTGGCGAAACAGTGTGACAAGGCAGTGGCAAAAGCCAGAAAGATGCTGGGTTGCATATAGAGAGGAATTACCAGCAGAAAGGAAGAGGTACTAATGCCACTGTACAAGTCACTGGTGAGGCCTCACTTGGAATATTGTGTTCAGTTTTGGAGACCGTATCTCACAAAGGATATAAAAAGGCTGGAAGCGGTTCAGAGGAAGGCGACCAAAATTTGGTAATAGGGAAAGAAATCTCCCTCATTCACTCCAAATTGTGTAGAAAGTGTCGAAAGGGGCAGCAGTGCACCCTCTTCTGTCAACACCTGGTCAGGACCGGTATAAAGTCCATGTTCCCTTGAATTGGTAGATATACGGACTGAGTATCCGAATGGTTTAAGCATAAACAAATCCATTTCCATATTTGATGCATAGTCCTAATGTGGTAGGCGACGGCCTATGATCCATGCTAATTGAACTAAGCAGACAGGCCTGAGCAGCTTGACCTGTAACTGAAGCCTGTAGTTAGGCCCAGAGGAATGAAAACCCCCCCTGAATGATGACACCATAGAATTGAAACTTAACTCAGTTTAACTGAACATAGCTAAGCAGAAACGAAACTTAGAAAATATAGAAAAACAAGTTTAATTGGTACTGATAAGGTGTGCTATGCTTCTATGGAATTAATTAACTCTGCAAAAAGCAAGGTTACAGTGCCCTGCTTCCCATATGTTTTAACAAGCTAAGCGACCTTGGAGGAGAGATGTAACAAGTTAGAGACACTGCCCATTGTAATTGGGACTAGAAGGGGGGCAACCAGGTGCTGAGCCCAGACCAGAGTCCCGATTGGGTAGCCATATCAGTACCGGGACCAATAGATGGGTGAGAGGGGTACTGGGACCAATGAAAAGTTTGCCTATGCTTAGAATGGACAAGAAAGCTATAAAAGTTGTTGTTTTACTAGAAGCCATTGCTCAGCCATTTTGAAATTGCTTATTGCTTGAGCCATGTGCACATTAAACTGGCTTGGATCCTTGAAACGACTCCTGGTTTTATTTATTGCATGCTTATCTGCTGCTACACTAATAAGAGGGCAACTCAGAAGGTCAGCCAGCAACCTATTCCCAGATGAATGTAGAACACAGCGGAGATATAGGGGAACAACCAGGGCTCTCTCTCAAGCAAGGTTGGTATATTCCTGTGTTTCAAAGAGCCATTCCTTTAGATGACATAGCAAACAAACTAAATTGTACGCTCGAAGATCTGGGACACCCATTCCCCCTCTGTGCCAAGAGCCTTTGAGCACTGGGAGCGCTATTTGAGCCCATCGCTCTAACCATAGGAAGTGAGACAGTAGTCGGTCTAGTTTGAGGAGATCTTTTCTCAGAAGCCATATAGGTACCATTTGAAACATGTATAGTGTCACAGTGCTGACTCATTAGTGACCCCTATGGAGACAGAAGATAGTGCAGCTCAGGGAAATAATGACGTTCTGAGAAAGCACATGGTGGAAAGTTGCCAGGGGCAACGTAAGCAAGTGAGGTCACAAGCTTGGAAGACACCCTCAGCCAATAGGGAAGCCAGGGGATTTTCACCTGACTCTAATCAGCTAGGGAGTGGTGCAGCTAGGAATTACCTAAATAAACCTAGCTCACAAACAGTTAAGCAGAGCAAGAACGAGACCAAGGCTGAAAAGCTTAAGCACAAGACCGGGAAGGTACAGCTTAAGAGCCAAACTAGGAGCCAAGATAGGAACTGGAGAGAAACCCAGAGAAGGAACTGGTTACAGGAGGAGGACGAGAGGAGCTGTGGAGAGAGCGTGTCAGAGTACCCCATTGGAAGCTTGAATGGACGTCTGTGTGAGTCTGAAGAGTGCTTGAATGAAAGGTACAGACAGCGTGACACAGCTAAGGAAAGTAAATGTAACAGCCCAGCGTGGAGCAGAGATAAGAGAAAAAAGGTACAAGCCAGGAAGTTTAATTCCAGTGCAAGAAGGGAAGCAGAGATATTCCTGTACCCTTTTTAAAGCTTAAGATATAAGCAAAGTAAAGGCTTTTTACCTGAAGAAGGGACACACTCTGCAAGGTACGTGAGACCTAGAGTTTCCCAAGGGCTGCCGTCAGGAGTTCCAGCTGGTTATCAGTTCCTACCTAAAGCAGAGCTCAGAACAGGGCCAATTCCACCTAATAGTGGGGCAGAGCAATTCCTTAAACTGCTTCACAGAGGTCAGCAGAGGGGAGGCTCCTATTACCACAGCAAGAGTGATTTTGGTAATCACCAACAGTTTTCCTTTAGCAAGGGAGAACGACGTCACAGCCAGGACGGGCTGTTTGCTGAACCCACACAGAGGGAGAGTGCAGAGGGGTTGATTCCTGATGTGGAGCCAATGCAATTTGATTTACCTATAACTGAAGATATTATAGAAATGGACTGTAGTCTTTCTGTAGCAGATGATATAATATCTCTCAGATAAAAAGGAATAAGCAGCCTGCCAAGGCAAAGCAAGGCATTATTCACAGTGGCTACAAGCCTATGTTAAAAGTATATTTTTGTTGCTGAAAGAAAGCTATTTTGTGTTCCATTTTTGCTTTTTGTTTCACCCAAGAAGGGTTTTTGTTTGTGTTGCTGTAAATATTTGAATATCCTATTTGGGAAGGGAAATAAAGCCCTATTTACCTTATTCGGTTGTCCACAACTATTTTTGGTGTAATCTGGCAGCAGCTACAACTACCAGGAGGCCAGTTACACCGGGGTCTAGTGCAATACCAAAGCTCACCGGTAGGTGCACCAAGAGGGCCCGCGGCAATAGCTAACGTGTGAAAAGCATCACCTTGGAGGAGTGGCCTAGTGGTTGGGGCAAGGTACTTGCCCTAACCACTCTTTCTGACACACTCTTTCTCCCACAATGAAAACGGATAATCTAACAACAATTCAGATCCCTAACTCTGAAAGACACTAAAACGAATAACGAATAACAAATGACAAATGACAACAAAGGCCCTACCAAGAAAGACATAAAATAGCTGTAACTTAAACTATCCCACCCCCTGTTATTCCGACATTCTTTACCCCCCTCTGCAATTTCCCATCCTAACTTATCTCAATTAGCCCATCAAACACTAGGCAATTTTACATAGCATAAACCCTATATTCTTTATATAGTTGTTATATAGTTTATTGTTGTTTAGTTTTTTGTTATTGTACTTTGATCTCAGTTTCAACTGTAACTAAATATGTTTTGTTTAAGGTTCAGGCCGATTGTACATAGTTCTCTGATGTTCCATGTAAAAACACAGATCTTTGATTTGTCCCTTAACTTGTTTTTTGTAAACCGCACCTGATCATTGGGAAAGTGCGGTATATAAGCGATTGTTAAATAAATAAATAAAAGGTACTTCAGGCCGGAAGGTCAGGGGTTCAAATCCCACTAGGGGACAGCAACCTTGGGCCGGAAGGACTGGGGTTTCTACTCCCACAGGTGCTCCTTGTGGTCTTGGGCAAGCCACTTAACCCTCCATAGCCCATGTTCCCTGTAAAATAGTTATCTCCGAGTTATAATGCCCTGTTCAATGTAATTTCAGTTTGTTCAATGTAAACCACACTGATGCAGAATAGCGCGGTATATAAGAGAATGTAACTAAAATAAAATAAATCTTAAACAATGCTATTTGTCCCCCAAGTGAAAGGGGAAGGTCCTGCCAATTCTCCACATGCTGTTCCATTTGAGTCTAAAGGAGTCCAATGTTACATCAGTAAAGATCTTCTAGGACCGACTGTATAATCAAATGAAATGAACCTGTTGTCCATTAGAGCAGAAACTCATCCGGCCAGGAGGCGTGCAGAGTATCACAGATAGGCAGTGCCTCAGATTTATCTAAATTGAGTTTGTAAACCCTAGAAGATTCCAAAAGTTGTAAATTTGTCTAGTAGGGCTGAAAGGGAACCCTCTGGGGACGTGAGATAAACCAACAGGTCATCTGCATAGGCTGATAGTTTGAATTCATAGGGCCCCATCTGCATTCCCCGTATTCCTGGGTTCCATCAGATTTGAGACAATAGCAGCTCCAACGTTAATAGGAACAACAGAAGGGAAAGGGGACAGCTGTGGCATGTACCATGGCCCAAAGGGAATCGGATTGTATAGGTGCCATGATCAAAATTCGTGCCCAAGGTGCTGAGTAAAGGGCTTGCACCGTCTGAAGGAAAGGACCCCCAAAACCAAAGCATTCCAGCGTCATAAACATGAAGTTCCAACCCACTCTATCAAAAGCTTTCTCTGCATTGAAGCTAATAAGCAGAGATGGGATGTTTGCAGATTTACAGCAGGACATTGCCACCAAGATTTGGCGGATATTACCCTCTGCCTGATGCCACTTAACAAATCCTATTTGGGTAGGATGGATCAAGCTGGACATTATCCCTGAAAGGCGCTCCGCCAAAACATTTGCCATGATCTTAAGATCAACGTTGAATAGAGAGATAGGGCGGTAGGAGCCTGGAAGCAGGGAGTCTCGACCTGTTTTGTGAATAACCATAATCAATGCCTCATTGTTATGGTACAGGAATGACTGAAGCGTCACTAACTTTTGATACATGTCTATAAGAGGTAGACATACTTGGTCTCTAAGTATCTGGCAGAATTCCATGCTAAAACCATCAGGGCCTGGGGCTTTGGGTATGCGTAGACCTTTGATCACTTTCTGGATCTCGCCTGGCATGAACGACTCATGTAATTGGGCCTGGTGGGTCGGGTCCAAACGGGGGAGATCACAGTGCTGTAAATAGCCATAGGCATCCTGACCATCTCAGTCATCTGCTGTGTATAAGGTGTGATAGTATGCCAAAAATGTCTGTTCTACTCTTGAGAAGCCTTTATCGTCCCATCCGTGGTTTTTATCACCGCAACCATTTTGGTGCCTCGTGCGGTTTTAACCAAAGACGACAGTAATCTGCTTGAGCAATTGCCAAATTGGTATAATTTGTACTTATAGTACAGCATCGAGTGTTTCGCTCTAGCATGGAGGAGAGTGTTTAACTGACTCTGAAGGGCCAAATAAGCCTGCCAGTTCTCGTTTGTGTCTTGGCGTCCTAGTTTCCTATGCAGCATCCAAAGCTGTCTCCCCCATTCCACCAATTTCTTATTATGGTCGTTCCGCTGTTTACTTACATATCCTATCACCGTGCCTCATAGGTAAGCTTTAGCGGTTTCCCAGAACAAACAGGGATTGTCCTGGTGTTGCACATTAGTTTCTGCGAAATAGTCCTACTGTCCTCACAGAAATTGAAGAAAATCCGTGTCTCCCTTCAAGTAAAAGGGGAAACGCCAGCCCCGCATCCCACTTCATGGGGGGGACAGTTGGAGGTCTAGCCACACCATAGAATAATCTGAAATTTGGATTATTACCAATCTGGGCCCTATCCACCCTGCCCAGCAGCCTCTGTGAGACCAAAAAATAGTCCAACCAAGAACATATACCATGCACTCTGGACATGTGAGTGTAATCGCGCTCGCTGGGATGCAGAGTACGCCAGATATCTAGTAGCTCCTTGCTTTCACAAATCGCCATAAGTCTGCATCGCTGTTGATAATCGCCCTGTCTCCTCGACTGAGACCGATCTGTTAGCGGATCTAGTACATAATTATAGTCAACTCCTAAAATCACCTCCTGATCTCCCATCTGTAGCAAGTTCTGCACCAGTTCATCAAAGAATTGTGGTTCATAGCGATTCAGGCCATAGATGTTTCCTAAATCAAATATAAAAACACAAATATTTCCAGCTAGCACATAAATTTTTTTTGTTGGAAGAATTGTCATGAGGAATACTGCCTCTTGCAATAAATTTTCCTGTTTAATCATTTTAAAGTTTACCTAAAAAACAGTGAACCATTCCTCCATATGTGCGTCAACACAACCGTGTGTGACCCACCCTTCTTAGAGCCATATAATGAAATTGCAAAAGAACCCCCTGCAAAAATAATAATACAGAGATTGAAAGGACATATCTGATTCCCAAAGTGGTGAAGAGATCTCATCCAATAGCCAGGGTTCAGTCACTTTTAAAGAAATGCAGTATTCAAATGACCACTGCTTCCCGCTGGATGGTTCGTCCCCAACGTCCGTGTAGATCACCACCACACTCCGAACCAACTCTCAACACGGTCAGCACGAATAGTAAATCACCATCAAATCAAAACCAGCTTCCTGCGTGGTCAAAAGGCCTCCACCAATATCACGAACACAGCACTGCATTTTGAACCGACATATTCCGGCTCTGTTTCAGTGCTCAATTGTAAAGTCCTTACTGTTCAAAGCTTCATAGAAAAATGGTTCTTCAGTCACCCAGCTGATTTTAAATACATGATGTTACTTCCCATAGGCCGATATATCTACCAATAGAGTAACTTACTCAGTCCACCAAGCTTCACCAATCAAGTTCCTGATTCAGACCTGCCGGAAAAACCGTGGCAAGTTTAAAAATCCATGATTGTTCTAGCAGCTGTAGTTTTTGCTCACAATCGCCCCCTCTTGGATCAAATGGAACACAATCCAGAACTCTCCATCATAGATCAACGAACTCATGATGATTAGATATACAATGGTTTATAATGGGTGCACTCATAACTTTATTGTGTAAACGGAACTGATGTTCTCGGAGGCAAAGCTTAATAGGGCGAATAGCATGTCTAATATATTTCTGATGATAAGGACAAATCGGCATGTAAATCACAAAAGCCATAGTACATGTGGTGTAACAGCGTGAGAAATAAGTCTGTTTTGTGGTAGGATCCTGCCAACTAGTCCCCTCTATAGTCTGTTCACAAAACCACAGGACCCACAGCCATAGTGGCCAATAAGTGTTGCAACCGATCTTTAGATATTTCCTAAGCAGACTGGGATTCCCTGTATTTCTTTTGATCGCCTGGAAAAACGTGGTATAAAAATGCTAAATAAATAAATAAATAAAACTTTGTCCCAACAGTAAGATCCTGTGGCCTCCTGAACCTGTTATGATCCATTCTAGTTGGAAATTAACTCCTTTTCTAATTAGTAACACTACTCATGCATGTTTCTCCACCTAAGATGTTCCGTAAGCCTCTCCTACCCACCATTGCTTTAATTTAGTATGTTCCATATCTGTCATGTGGGTCTTCTGGAGAAAGGCAACATCCACCTGTTTATCCTGAATTGTCTTGAGTACCTTATGTCTTTTTATTGGGAAACCCTTCCTGCAGACATTCCAAGAGAGAAATCAGATACCCCTGTTACTCATGTTATTTTAGATTAGTAGTAAGCGAAATCCTTGCAGAGTTGAAGTCTATTGAGGAGGGCCCCCAGCCTAGGCCTCACCACTGCCTCTTTGTGGAGGCCTCACCCACAGGAGAAAACCACCCATCCCACCCCTAGAGTGACCGCCCACCTTCTCTAACTTTCAAACTAAACCTACCCACCCTATTACTCCTAGCCCAGAGTCCTTTGCCCCTCTCCATCCCCCCTTCCACTTTCCCTTCCCCATCTCCAACCCCAGTTGTTCACCTTTACTCCTGCAGGAGCCCACCAGAGATCCATAGTGGCATTTGGGTCCACCCTCCTATCGAGCTTCTTATCTATTTCTTCCCCTCAGTAATATATTAGGCTGTCCCTTCCCCTGGATTAGATCCCCCCCCCCTGCCTCATTAGTCTACCCCTATTCCCCACTTCCCCCATCTTTTCCCAGTAGCCCATAACAAATAGTCTATATCACTTAATCTGTTATATAAATATATTTTAATGTCTCTGTTTAACTTAACTTGAGAGGCATGCTCTTCTCCTGGGCCCACTACACACCCGGATTATCTAAGTGCCCCAAGAGACATTAGTGCATTATATTTGTGGCTATAAAGTTATGTGAGGCATGTAAGAAAAGAGAAGGGAGGAAAGAGCATGGCCCACCCCACCCCAGAGCCACCCCCTGTGTCAGTCTATTGATATTAATATCCCAAGTGTCACCATCATCCCCACTCAAACATCATGTAAAAACCGCCTTGATATCATAAAAGGCGGTATATAAGAAATGTTAAATAAATAAAATAAAATCATGGTTTCCTGGACTATGGGATGCTGTTCCAAGGGTTGCAGAGCAGAGATGGTGTCCATCTATCCAAGAAAGGTTGATGTGTCTTCAGTAGCAGACTGGCTAATCTACTGAAGAGGGCTTTAATGTAGATTCATTGGGTGGGGATGGGTAAAGAAAGCCCCCAGGTAAGTGAAACATTAAATATCTTTATGGAAATGGATAAAAGGGGCAACTTATGGAAAGCAATGTGTATAAATGCCCATAGCATGGGAAATAAGATCCCAAATGATGAAGCTTTAATGGGAGAGGCTGACTTGGATTTAGTGGTAGTTACAGAATCATGGTTCACAGAAAACCATGACTGGGATGTAACTATACCAAGCTATACTTTATTCAGAAAGGACAGGGTAGGAAGAAGGGGAGGAGGAGTGGCACTATATGTAAAAACTACTATTATAGCTTTGGAACCACAGAGCTTAAAAGGGAGAGAGGAGACACTGTGGGTTAAACTAAAAAGAGGGAAAGAGAAATCTATTTGCATTGGTGTGATATACAGACAGGAGGAAGAGGTGGATGGAGAGTTAATTGAAGACATACGCAGCATTGCTAGAAAAGGGGAAGTGCTACTGATAGGAGATTTCAATATCCCAGATGTTGATTGTCACATTCCTGCTGCAGTATCATCTAGAAGTAAGGAGATCCTGGATTCTCTTCAGGGAGAACTATTCAGGCAACTGATCACAGAACCCACACCTGACGGGGCCATACTGGACTTGGTGCTTACCAATGTGAAAGTGTTTCTGATGTTGTAGTGGGAGATCATTTTGCATTCAGTGATCACCAGATGCTGTGGTTCAGTATTAGGACTAGGGCGCGGGTCTTAGACTTTAGGAAAACTAACTTTGCCAAGATGGGCCAATACCTCAGGGAGTCATTAGCGGGATGGGAACAGCTGGGAGTTGTAGAAAAACTGGGCAAAACTGAAAGGGGATATTTCAAGGGCAACCAAACTTTTTATTAAAATGGTAAATAAAGGTAAAAGGAAAAGAAGACTGCTATGGTTTTTGAAAGAAGTAGCTGAAAAGGTGAAGAAAATGAGGGAGGCCTTCATGAAATACAAGAGATCACAGAGGAGGAAGAGAGGCATCTATGGAAAAACTTAGAGAACTTAGCACAGGAAAGCAAAGATTCAAAAAGAGGAAGAAATACCCAATGCAATAAAATGGGGGGATAAGACATTTTTCAGATGTTAGTGAGAAGAGGAAGGGCATAAGTGATATTGTCAGACTCGAGGGTGAAGGGGCGGAATTATGTAGAAGCTGATGAGGATAAAGCGGAATTGCTTAATAAATATTTCTGTTCTGTGTTCACAGATGAAGAACCAGGAGCAGGACCTTGGAAAATACCCACAAACCAGGAACAGAAGCGAGGGGCATCTTGAACAATTTTCAGAAGACTGTTTGTGAGAAACTAGCTAAACTTAAAATAGACAAAGCGACGGGACCGGATGGGATACACCCTAGAATACTGAGGGAACTTGGGGATATTCTAGCAGCTCCACTGACTGACCTTTTCAATGCTTCATTGGAGTCAGGAGTGGTGCCAAAGGACTGGAGAGAGGCACTTATCATCCCTTTACACAAAAGCGGAAGTACTATAAGGATGTGGTTGAAAACTACAGGCTGGTTAGTTTAACTTCGATGGTGAGTAAATTATCGGAAACACTGCTGAAAGAGAAAATAGTGAGGTTTCTGGAGTCCAGCAGATTACAGGATCCGAGGCAATATGGATTAACCAGAGGCAGGTCATGTCAAACAAATCTGATTGATTTCTTTGATTGGGTGACCAGGGACCGAGGGAGAGCCCTAGATGTGATGTATTTAGATTTCAGTAAAGCCTTTGACATTGTTCCTCATAGGCATCTTATAAACAAACAGCACTCTAGGGATGGACGCTAAAGTTACTGCTTGGGTTTGAAATTGGTTGAGTGAGAGCCGAAAAAGCGTACAGGTAAATGGAGCTCACTTCGAGGAGAAGGAGGTTACCAGTGGTGTGCCCCAGGGATCTGTCCTTGGTCCGATTCTTTTTAATATCTTTGTTAGTGAGATAGCGGAAGGGCTGTTGTGTAAGGTTTGCCCCTTTTCGGATGATACCAAAATCTGCAATAGAGTAGACACCCAGAAAGGTGTAGATCAGGGGTGTCAAACTCCAGTCTTGGAGGGCCACAAACCAGTCAGGTTTTGAGGGTATCCCTAATGAATATGCATGAGATATATTTGCATGCACTGCCCCTTGTATGCAAATATATCTAATGAATATTCATTAGGAGCATCCTGAAAACCAGACTGGTTTGCAGCCCTCCAGGACTGGAGTTTGACACCCCTGGTGTAGATAACATGAGGAGGGATCTAGCTAAGCTTGAAGAATGGTCTAGAATATGGCAGCTGAGATTTAATGTTAAAAAATGCAAGGTCATGCATTTGGGCTGCAGCAATCCAAGGGAGCAATATAGTATAGGGGGTGAAGTACTTTTGTCCACTAAAGAAGAGAAGGACCTAGGTGTGATTGTGTCTGATGATCTTAAAGTAGCTAAACAGATAGAAAAGGCGACAACAAAAGCTAGAAGGATGCTTGGGTGCATAGGGAGAGGAATGGCCAGCAGAAGAAAGGAGGTGATAGTGCCTCTGTATAAGTCTTTGGTGCGACCTCATTTGGAGTATTGTGTGCAATTCTGGAGTCCGCACCTTCAAAGGATATAAACAGGATGGAGTCGGTACAGAAGGTGGCTACTAAAATGGTTAGTGGTCTTCATTATAAAGCATATGAGGATAGACTTAAGGATCTTAACCCTTTCATGGCTGTTGTTGCCATATGGCAACCTTCAAGTTTTCCCCAAAATTTTTCAATGGATTCTATATTTCCAAAAATCCACACACTGTGTGCAAAATGTAATGTGTATCTGTGCTTGACATCTGAAAAAAACCTGTTATATAAACTATCACACCCAGCAGTAAAGGAAACTGATGCCAAGACTGTTTTTAATTTTCAGCCATTCATGACCATTGTTGCCATATGGCAACAATAAATATTGTTTCTTAGAAATAAAAGTTTTTCAAAAAAACTTTATATTCTGCATAATTTAGCTCAAATCTTAAAAAAAAAAAACAGAAACAAAATTTTCAGTTACAAAACAATTATGTGGATGCGAAAATATGCCTTAGAGGAAAGGCAGGATAGAGGTGATATGATTGAGATGTTTAAATACCTCTGTGGCATAAATGTTCAGGGAGAGAGCCTCTTTCAATTGAAAGCAAGTTCTGCTACGAGGGGACATGGGATGAGGGTGAAGGGAGATAGATTCAGGAGTGATATGTTGAAATATTTTTTTTACAGAAAGAGTGGTGGATCCATGGAATAGTCTTCCAGTGAAGGTGGTAGAGATGAGAAACCAGTCAGAAACCGTGGCAGGGGGTTCAAAAGTAACCTTTATTGATCCACGGATAAGGTGCGCCAAACCCAACACAGGCCGTGTTTCGTACACCACTTCCTCAGGGGTATAGGCTCACTATAAAATATACATACATATGAAACCAACAGCAAACAGATATTATTGTGTAAACATGAAAAACAGATAGATCATGTTAAACCACATTAATTGAATAAATAACTAAAATAAATCATTTAGAAATGAAATGTAAAAAATATAACTAGACCACTTAATAATAATAATAACAATTAATAATAATAAATAAATTAAAATATAATTAAAAACAAATTAAATATAATTAATAACATATAAACACTCATAATGCGATAACTCACTTACTAAAACTATAAAATTTACGTCCCATTAAGAATATATATAGTGGTATTAATGACAAAATGTGATAACAATAATAAGAATAATAATAATAAAATATAATATTAAAGAACTAAAAAATGGATGTGTCGACTATTTGTGTATGTATTCATAAATCTTCTCTTAAGTATAACCACAAAAACAAAAGAAACAAGAGAAAATGGAGAAAACAGAGGAGGAGGAGGACTGGGAAAACAATAGTATAATGTTAATGCCAATGTTCAAAAATATATATAAAAAATAATAAATTGATAAAAAGATAAAATAAGATAATAATAATAAAAATATTAAAAAATATTAAAATATAAATAAATATGAAATATAAAGGAAATATAACAAAATAAAATATTAAAAATATTAGAACCATAATAAAACAAAAAAATATATAATAAAAATAATAAATAATAAATAAATAAAAGAGATGTGTGAATAAAGTTATTCTAACTTAAAATCAATAATTATTAATTATTACTAAAAATAACATAACTATTAAAAAATAATAATACTACAACCTACCAATGCACCAAGTTATTTTCAGAAAAAACTTTTCGCTGAGCAGAGGCACGGAACCCACCGGCCTCTAGTGCGCGATGCAATTGTGATTGTGTATGAAATAACTAAACAAACAAATATACAAACAAATAAAATCAATAAATAATTCAAACATTGGCAAAGACAATATGAAATAAAAAATATAAATTAAAAATAAAATTTATTGTCTTTCAAAGGAATCATAAACCTGAGAACAACATAGATTGGGGAAACCCTATGTTTAATTGACTAAATTATGTACAACCTATTAAGTGCTGTAATTCAAACCCCGTGTTATACTCTCCTTAAACAGGCTACAAGTGTAAAATATGTCTTATATCTTAATTTAGTGCTGTATTAATTTCCTAATTTTGAACCATGCCACTCTAGTTGTTTTAACACGATTAGTTAATTTAAAACCATGCAGACCGCCATAGACAAATTGTCACCACGGTAGAACTCCCAAAAAAAGGGGGAGAAGAGGAACAGTTCGTTGTCTTTATGTTCTAATTATTTAAAGCTAACTTATGTTAACATTAGCAGCACTAAAACCACTACTAGATTGAAAACATATATTGTAAATTAACTTCTACTGTGAGAAGTACAGGGTCGTGACAGCAACGGCGGAGTGCAGTAAAGAATTTTCACGCATCTCTTGAATGTTCAAGCAAAACCAAATATTGAACCTATTTAATCCAATAAAATCATAGTTTTAATGACAAGAAGAAACATTGTATAAAAGCTTATATACCACATTTGATAGATTGTCTAACCTATGAATCTCTGGATACCGCCATGAAACGGATACATCGTGCCGATAATGAAACCGCCATTACTGCACATACCTGCTTCTTTTAAAACGCCGTTTTGGCGGGAGAGACAAAGGCGTTCAACCTAGACTGTCATCATGTGAAAGGTACTATTGGAAAAGGTTTCTAAAACAAAAATTATTTTGCTTGATAGAAATGTTGAAAAACTGGTAACATAAATTTAGATGTTAATTGAGGACATATGCTTGCCCCGTATATCCGTTGTTTTGAGGGGAGCAATGAAGATCAAAAAACTTTCTTGAACATTTATAAAATACCCCTGTAGCCCATAAAAATGCCGCATTTGATAGATTGTCTAACCTATGAATCTCTGGGTACCGCCGTGAAACGGACACTTCGTGCTGATAATGAACCCACCATTACTGCACATACATGCTTCTTTTAAAACGCCATTTTGGCGGGAGAAACAAAAGCGTTCTACCTATACTGTCATCATGTGAAGGGTACTATTGGAGAATGTTTCTAAAACAAAAAGTATTTAGCTTAATGGAAATGTTGAAAAGACGAGGATGGCATGTAACTAATATAAACAACACTAATGATAAACCATCAGTCGGTAAAATTCAAAAAAATTCTTATTTGCCAAAAACAGTGAGCGATGGATCACTGCATACTAGAATGAATGGAGATATGAATTTAAAATGCGTTCTAGCCTCATGCGCATATTACTTATAGGGGACAAATTAAACTTTATAAAGCTTTAGCAAATATAAAACACCCTTATAGACCTTAAAAAACATACCGCATGTAATGGGTTATCCTAACTTGAAAAACACTCGTTGCCGTCATGAAACCAGTCACCTCGCACTGAGTGTAACATCGCAAACAACTGCACATGCGTACTTCTTTTAAAGTGCCCTTTTAGGCGGGAAAAATGTGTTAATTTAAAAACTCAACCTGTCAGCTCTTTGCCAGTGAACATTTTCTATGCTATCCAGTGAACATTTTTTTAAAAAATGGAGGGATAACATGTAAATAAATAAAATTGTAAATAATAAGGACCCCTAAGAACCATTGAACAATAATAAAGTAAATAACTGATTAAAATATAAAACCAATTAAAACATAATATAAATATACTTAAAAACAATAAATAAACATTCAATAAATAAATATGTTAAAAACAATAATAATGTTGTTAAAAATAAAAAATAAAAAATAAAAAATAAAAAATATAATAAATAATAAATTAAAATAGTAAAATGTTAATATATTAAAATAATAAAATGAAATAATAATAATAATAAAAATATAATAAAAACAAAAGAACATTTTTTGAATTCTAACCTGAAATGCGGGTCCATAAGATATTAAAAAATCTATCAGACGCAGCCTATTAAAAGAATTGTTGCAAAACCCCGAAAGGAACTGCTGATATATACCTAGCCCAAATTACAAAAACACTGATAAGTCTTGATCCATGTTTAATCCATGTGGTACCATGGAATTTAACAGAAAAATGTATTTTTGTTCTAACCTGGCTGTAGTTTTAACTATGTCTCCCCCTCTCCAGTTCAATTGTATTTTTTTCAAAACAAAGAATTTTATATCAGCCAAAGTATGTCCCATATCCAGCCAATGTTGTACAATGGGTTTGTCAGTTAATTTTCTTCGTACGCAACTTTTATGTTCCACTATACGTGTCCGTATACAGCGGTTAGTCCTACCTACATAAAGTTTACCACAAGGGCACTGTATCACGTATATTACATTTGCTGTTGCACAATTTGAAAAATCAGTGATGTAGAACTTTTTTTGAGTATCTGGATGCATAAAAAACCCCTCACGGGCAAGACATTAAGACATACCGAGCAGTGTCCACACTGATATTGACCCTTAGATTTAGATAATCTCTTACGTTCGGTAAAAGCTGATGGAACCAACAGATTCCTAAGATTAACATTTCTTTTGTGGGCAACAATGAGAGAGGTGTCATGAAAACCAGGGAGCGACTGAATCAGATGCCATTCTTTTTTGAGGATATGTACAATCCTCCGTGATTCTAAGGAATATAAAAGGGGACAAACCAGTGCGGATTGTTTGTCAACCTTTCGTGTTTTGAGTAGAACATCACGCGGCTCTCTTCGTGCTCTCATGTAAGCATCTTCAATGCAACGGGATGGATATTGTCGTTTCTTAAAACGCTGGGACAAATCTTGCGCATGCCGTTCAAAGTCTTGTGCAGTGGAACATACTCTTTTGACTCGGAGGAATTGCCCCACAGGTAAATTGGTCTTAAGAGAGGGATTGTGGAAACTTGTATAATGAAGAAATTGATTTTTATCAGTGGGTTTTCTATACAACGATGTGGTGAGCAAACCTTCATTTTTTTGAACAAGGAGATCTAAAAATGGAATACGTGAGGGGTCGTATGTAAGCTGGAACCTAAGATTGTTGTCTAGGTTGTTGATCCAATCATTGAACTCTGAAAGCAAATTCACCGAACCCTTCCATAGAATGAAAATATCATCAATGTACCTGATCCAGAGCAGTATCTCGTTCTTAAATGGGTGTTGCCTCAAAAAATCTTTTTCGAACTGATACATGTAGAGATTGGCGATATCAGGAGCCATGGAGGACCCCATGGCTACCCCCTTAATCTGCTGATAAAAAAGATCTCGGAAGCAAAAGTAATTTCTACACATTGCAAGTTCTGCAAGTAGTAAAAGAAAACTAGTGGGAATGCGTTTGTAATCTTGTCTACCCGTTAGGAAGTACTCAATAACCTTTAAGGCTCCATCTTGTGGGATATTTGTGTACAATGATTCCACATCTAGTGTGACCAATAGCACATCATCACCCAGACCACTAAAGGAGGAGAAAATTTCTATAGCGTGGGAGGAATCACGTATATATGACTCCATTTGCATAACAAAGGGCCGCAAGATGACATCGACTAACTGTGAAAGCGGTTCCAAAAGAGAACCTATTGCGGACACAATAGGTCTACCAGGTGGGTTTTCTAAAGATTTATGTATTTTTGGTATAATATATATTGTGGGAATCACTGGTTTATCCACTATAAGAAACTCTTTTTCTTTTTTAGTAATGTGCCCTATTTCGTATGCGTTAAGAACCAGATTATCAATATAGCGTTTTAATACCTCTGTGGGATCATTATCTAACCTCTGGTAAAACTTTCTATCGCTAAGTTGTCTATTAACTTCTTTCACATACATATCTTTATCCAAAACTACTATGGCGCCTCCTTTATCGGCCGGTTTTATAATTATAGTAGAATTTTCTTGTAAGGATTTGATGGCTCGCTTCTCACCTACTGTTAGGTTATGGTATGGTAACTTCCCCTTCTCATCTATTGCTTCTATTTGTTGCAAAACAACTCGTTCGAAAGCTTCAATAAGAGGGTCTGTTTGGGGGGGTGGAACCCATTTCGATTTCTTAGTAATAACAGATATATCTGCTGAGGGTGCTATTTGAGTGCTGAAAAAATGCTGAATTCGTATTTTCCTGAAAAACTTATATAAATCTACACGTGTTTCAAAGGGGTCGTATCGTTTAGTGGGAACAAATGATAAACCCTTATTTAAAACTGATATTTCATCTGTTGATAATTGGTATTTTGAGATATTAACCACTATATCATCTGTCAAAAGTCCCTCTCGTATGAGTGGTCCCCTCTCCACTGGCCTCTCCCTCGTCCGCGACCCCGCCCTCGGCCTTGACCTCTGTGAACAAACACTGACTTGTTGAAATACGGACCTCGTCCTTGATCTTGATTCGGAAGGGAGGGTAGGCGATTCCGGGAGGAACCCCGGCCACCCCCCTTCCAAAGCTGGTTGATATTCAAAAAATGTGTATTAGTGTGGTTTTTCTTTTCTTTACACTTCCCTTTTGGTTGCTCACTTCTATCTCTAGGGTCAGGAGCATTAGAGGTAGAGGGCCTACTGTCATCTCCTGATTCACTTCTAACCCTTTTCTTCTTTTGCCCAACCGGGGAGCCCTCTTCAGAATCCTCTAGGGGACTTTCTTTTTGATCAAAAAATGTAGATTTCCTTTGGACCCAAATCCTATCATTTTCTACTCGTTTACACCAATGGTAAACATAGCCACTTCTGTAATCCTCCTCATCTCTCCGAAACTTCTCCATTTTCTTAAATTTCACATCCTTCCGAAATTGTACCATATTTTTGTCATGATCAACATAAATTTTATCGAATGAGTTATCGCATTTTTTTAGTTCATTTAATTTTCCATCGAGTTCTGTCTTATGTAGTTCAGATTTTCTATTTGCTGTAGTGATTAAAAGTATCATAAGATCTAGTGAACATTTATTCAATATTGCATTCCAGCAATTGACAAATCCCTGTTCACTTTGATACAGGCCAGGGGCCTTATTCATCCTTAATCCACGTGGGATTATCTTCGACTTACAACACTCAAGGAGATAGGCCGCATGTAATTCTTCCTTGACCAACCGTTGCGAGAGTCGAACGACATCTTCCCAAAGGGTTTGTGTTTGGTCAACTTCATACTCCTCTTCAGGATTGGTCAGGGACTCTTGGGAGATAAGTTTCTCTAGAACATCATCACCAAAACTCAGGACGTCTCTCCAGGGTGTGAACATGCTGCAAGACTCAGGATCCACCAAAGGACAGCAACTGCCACGTAGGCACCAGGAACCAGTCAGAAACCGTGGCAGGGGGTTCAAAAGTAACCTTTATTGATCCACGGATAAGGTGCGCCAAACCCAACACAGGCCGTGTTTCGTACACCACTTCCTCAGGGGTATAGGCTCACTATAAAATATACATACATATGAAACCAACAGCAAACAGATATTATTGTGTAAACATGAAAAACAGATAGATCATGTTATACCACATTAATTGAATAAATAACTAAAATAAATCATTTAGAAATGAAATGTAAAAAATATAACTAGACCACTTAATAATAATAATAACAATTAATAATAATAAATAAATTAAAATATAATTAAAAACAAATTAAAATATAATTAAAAACATATAAACACTCATAATGCGATAACTCACTTACTAAAACTATAAAATTTACGTCCCATTAAGAATATATAGTGGTATTAATGACAAAATGTGATAACAATAATAAGAATAATAATAATAAAATATAATATTAAAGAACTAAAAAATGGATGTGTCGACTATTTGTGTATGTATTCATAAATCTTCTCTTAAGTATAACCACAAAAACAAAAGAAACAAGAGAAAATGGAGAAAACAGAGGAGGAGGAGGACTGGGAAAACAATAGTATAATGTTAATGCCAATGTTCAAAAATATATATAAAAAATATAATAAATTGATAAAAAGATAAAATAAGATAATAATAATAAAAATATTAAAAAATATTAAAATATAAATAATATGAAATATAAAGGAAATATAACAAAATAAAATATTAAAAATATTAGAACCATAATAAAACAAAAAAATATATAATAAAAATAATAAATAATAAATAAATAAAAGAGATGTGTGAATAAAGTTATTCTAAACTTAAAATCAATAATTATTAATTATTACTAAAAAATAACATAACTATTAAAAAATAATAATACTACAACCTACCAATGCACCAAGTTATTTTCAGAAAAAACTTTTCGCTGAGCAGAGGCACGGAACCCACCGGCCTCTAGTGCGCGATGCAATTGTGATTGTGTATGAAATAACTAAACAAACAAATATACAAACAAATAAAATCAATAAATAATTCAAACATTGGCAAAGACAATATGAAATAAAAAATAAAAAATAAAAAATAAAATTATTGTCTTTCAAAGGAATCATAAACCTGAGAACAACATAGATTGGGGAAACCCTATGTTTAATTGACTAAATTATGTACAACCTATTAAGTGCTGTAATTCAAACCCCGTGTTATACTCTCCTTAAACAGGCTACAAGTGTAAAATATGTCTTATATCTTAATTTAGTGCTGTATTAATTTCCTAATTTTGAACCATGCCACTCTAGTTGTTTTAACACGATTAGTTAATTTAAAACCATGCAGACCGCCATAGACAAATTGTCACCACGGTAGAACTCCCAAAAAAAAGGGGGAGAAGAGGAACAGTTCGTTGTCTTTATGTTCTAATTATTTAAAGCTAACTTATGTTAACATTAGCAGCACTAAAACCACTACTAGATTGAAAACATATATTGTAAATTAACTTCTACTGTGAGAAGTACAGGGTCGTGACAGCAACGGCGGAGTGCAGTAAAGAATTTTCACGCATCTCTTGAATGTTCAAGCAAAACCAAATATTGAACCTATTTAATCCAATAAAATCATAGTTTTAATGACAAGAAGAAACATTGTATAAAAGCTTATATACCACATTTGATAGATTGTCTAACCTATGAATCTCTGGATACCGCCATGAAACGGATACATCGTGCCGATAATGAAACCGCCATTACTGCACATACCTGCTTCTTTTAAAACGCCGTTTTGGCGGGAGAGACAAAGGCGTTCAACCTAGACTGTCATCATGTGAAAGGTACTATTGGAAAAGGTTTCTAAAACAAAAATTATTTTGCTTGATAGAAATGTTGAAAAACTGGTAACATAAATTTAGATGTTAATTGAGGACATATGCTTGCCCCGTATATCCGTTGTTTTGAGGGGAGCAATGAAGATCAAAAAACTTTCTTGAACATTTATAAAATACCCCTGTAGCCCATAAAAATGCCGCATTTGATAGATTGTCTAACCTATGAATCTCTGGGTACCGCCGTGAAACGGACACTTCGTGCTGATAATGAACCCACCATTACTGCACATACATGCTTCTTTTAAAACGCCATTTTGGCGGGAGAAACAAAAGCGTTCTACCTATACTGTCATCATGTGAAGGGTACTATTGGAGAATGTTTCTAAAACAAAAAGTATTTAGCTTAATGGAAATGTTGAAAAGACGAGGATGGCATGTAACTAATATAAACAACACTAATGATAAACCATCAGTCGGTAAAATTCAAAAAAATTCTTATTTGCCAAAAACAGTGAGCGATGGATCACTGCATACTAGAATGAATGGAGATATGAATTTAAAATGCGTTCTAGCCTCATGCGCATATTACTTATAGGGGACAAATTAAACTTTATAAAGCTTTAGCAAATATAAAACACCCTTATAGACCTTAAAAAACATACCGCATGTAATGGGTTATCCTAACTTGAAAAACACTCGTTGCCGTCATGAAACCAGTCACCTCGCACTGAGTGTAACATCGCAAACAACTGCACATGCGTACTTCTTTTAAAGTGCCCTTTTAGGCGGGAAAAATGTGTTAATTTAAAAACTCAACCTGTCAGCTCTTTGCCAGTGAACATTTTCTATGCTATCCAGGGTTCGGTGAATTTGCTTTCAATGATTGGATCAACAACCTAGACAACAATCTTAGGTTCCAGCTTACATACGACCCCTCACGTATTCCATTTTTAGATCTCCTTGTTCAAAAAAATGAAGGTTTGCTCACCACATCGTTGTATAGAAAACCCACTGATAAAAATCAATTTCTTCATTATACAAGTTTCCACAATCCCTCTCTTAAGACCAATTTACCTGTGGGGCAATTCCTCCGAGTCAAAAGAGTATGTTCCACTGCACAAGACTTTGAACGGCATGCGCAAGATTTGTCCCAGCGTTTTAAGAAACGACAATATCCATCCCGTTGCATTGAAGATGCTTACATGAGAGCACGAAGAGAGCCGCGTGATGTTCTACTCAAAACACGAAAGGTTGACAAACAATCCGCACTGGTTTGTCCCCTTTTATATTCCTTAGAATCACGGAGGATTGTACATATCCTCAAAAAAGAATGGCATCTGATTCAGTCGCTCCCTGGTTTTCATGACACCTCTCTCATTGTTGCCCACAAAAGAAATGTTAATCTTAGGAATCTGTTGGTTCCATCAGCTTTTACCGAACGTAAGAGATTATCTAAATCTAAGGGTCAATACCAGTGTGGACACTGCTCGGTATGTCTTAATGTCTTGCCCGTGAGGGTTTTTTTTATGCATCCAGATACTCAAAAAAAGTTCTACATCACTGATTTTTCAAATTGTGCAACAGCAAATGTAATATACGTGATACAGTGCCCTTGTGGTAAACTTTATGTAGGTAGGACTAACCGCTGTATACGGACACGTATAGTGGAACATAAAAGTTGCGTACGAAGAAAATTAACTGACAAACCCATTGTACAACATTGGCTGGATATGGGACATACTTTGGCTGATATAAAATTCTTTGTTTTGAAAAAAATACAATTGAACTGGAGAGGGGGAGACATAGTTAAAACTACAGCCAGGTTAGAACAAAAATACATTTTTCTGTTAAATTCCATGGTACCACATGGATTAAACATGGATCAAGACTTATCAGTGTTTTTGTAATTTGGGCTAGGTATATATCAGCAGTTCCTTTCGGGGTTTTGCAACAATTCTTTTAATAGGCTGCGTCTGATAGATTTTTTAATATCTTATGGACCCGCATTTCAGGTTAGAATTCAAAAAATGTTCTTTTGTTTTTATTATATTTTTATTATTATTATTATTTCATTTTATTATTTTAATATATTAACATTTTACTATTTTAATTTATTATTTATTATATTTTTTATTTTTTATTTTTTATTTTTAACAACATTATTATTGTTTTTAACATATTTATTTATTGAATGTTTATTTATTGTTTTTAAGTATATTTATATTATGTTTTAATTGGTTTTATATTTTAATCAGTTATTTACTTTATTATTGTTCAATGGTTCTTAGGGGTCCTTATTATTTACAATTTTATTTATTTACATGTTATCCCTCCATTTTTTTAAAAAAATGTTCACTGGATAGCATAGAAAATGTTCACTGGCAAAGAGCTGACAGGTTGAGTTTTTAAATTAACACATTTTTCCCGCCTAAAAGGGCACTTTAAAAGAAGTACGCATGTGCAGTTGTTTGCGATGTTACACTCAGTGCGAGGTGACTGGTTTCATGACGGCAACGAGTGTTTTTCAAGTTAGGATAACCCATTACATGCGGTATGTTTTTTAAGGTCTATAAGGGTGTTTTATATTTGCTAAAGCTTTATAAAGTTTAATTTGTCCCCTATAAGTAATATGCGCATGAGGCTAGAACGCATTTTAAATTCATATCTCCATTCATTCTAGTATGCAGTGATCCATCGCTCACTGTTTTTGGCAAATAAGAATTTTTTTGAATTTTACCGACTGATGGTTTATCATTAGTGTTGTTTATATTAGTTACATGCCATCCTCGTCTTTTCAACATTTCCATTAAGCTAAATACTTTTTGTTTTAGAAACATTCTCCAATAGTACCCTTCACATGATGACAGTATAGGTAGAACGCTTTTGTTTCTCCCGCCAAAATGGCGTTTTAAAAGAAGCATGTATGTGCAGTAATGGTGGGTTCATTATCAGCACGAAGTGTCCGTTTCACGGCGGTACCCAGAGATTCATAGGTTAGACAATCTATCAAATGCGGCATTTTTATGGGCTACAGGGGTATTTTATAAATGTTCAAGAAAGTTTTTTGATCTTCATTGCTCCCCTCAAAACAACGGATATACGGGGCAAGCATATGTCCTCAATTAACATCTAAATTTATGTTACCAGTTTTTCAACATTTCTATCAAGCAAAATAATTTTTGTTTTAGAAACCTTTTCCAATAGTACCTTTCACATGATGACAGTCTAGGTTGAACGCCTTTGTCTCTCCCGCCAAAACGGCGTTTTAAAAGAAGCAGGTATGTGCAGTAATGGCGGTTTCATTATCGGCACGATGTATCCGTTTCATGGCGGTATCCAGAGATTCATAGGTTAGACAATCTATCAAATGTGGTATATAAGCTTTTATACAATGTTTCTTCTTGTCATTAAAACTATGATTTTATTGGATTAAATAGGTTCAATATTTGGTTTTGCTTGAACATTCAAGAGATGCGTGAAAATTCTTTACTGCACTCCGCCGTTGCTGTCACGACCCTGTACTTCTCACAGTAGAAGTTAATTTACAATATATGTTTTCAATCTAGTAGTGGTTTTAGTGCTGCTAATGTTAACATAAGTTAGCTTTAAATAATTAGAACATAAAGACAACGAACTGTTCCTCTTCTCCCCCTTTTTTTGGGAGTTCTACCGTGGTGACAATTTGTCTATGGCGGTCTGCATGGTTTTAAATTAACTAATCGTGTTAAAACAACTAGAGTGGCATGGTTCAAAATTAGGAAATTAATACAGCACTAAATTAAGATATAAGACATATTTTACACTTGTAGCCTGTTTAAGGAGAGTATAACACGGGGTTTGAATTACAGCACTTAATAGGTTGTACATAATTTAGTCAATTAAACATAGGGTTTCCCCAATCTATGTTGTTCTCAGGTTTATGATTCCTTTGAAAGACAATAATTTTTATTTTTTATTTTTTATTTTTTATTTCATATTGTCTTTGCCAATGTTTGAATTATTTATTGATTTTATTTGTTTGTATATTTGTTTGTTTAGTTATTTCATACACAATCACAATTGCATCGCGCACTAGAGGCCGGTGGGTTCCGTGCCTCTGCTCAGCGAAAAGTTTTTTCTGAAAATAACTTGGTGCATTGGTAGGTTGTAGTATTATTATGTTTTAATAGTTATGTTATTTTTTAGTAATAATTAATAATTATTGATTTTAAGTTTAGAATAACTTTATTCACACATCTCTTTTATTTATTTATTATTTATTATTTTTATTATATATTTTTTTGTTTTATTATGGTTCTAATATTTTTAATATTTTATTTTGTTATATTTCCTTTATATTTCATATTTATTTATATTTTAATATTTTTTAATATTTTTATTATTATTATCTTATTTTATCTTTTTATCAATTTATTATATTTTTTATATATATTTTTGAACATTGGCATTAACATTATACTATTGTTTTCCCAGTCCTCCTCCTCCTCTGTTTTCTCCATTTTCTCTTGTTTCTTTTGTTTTTGTGGTTATACTTAAGAGAAGATTTATGAATACATACACAAATAGTCGACACATCCATTTTTTAGTTCTTTAATATTATATTTTATTATTATTATTCTTATTATTGTTATCACATTTTGTCATTAATACCACTATATATATTCTTAATGGGACGTAAATTTTATAGTTTTAGTAAGTGAGTTATCGCATTATGAGTGTTTATATGTTTTTAATTATATTTTAATTTGTTTTTAATTATATTTTAATTTATTTATTATTATTAATTGTTATTATTATTATTAAGTGGTCTAGTTATATTTTTTACATTTCATTTCTAAATGATTTATTTTAGTTATTTATTCAATTAATGTGGTATAACATGATCTATCTGTTTTTCATGTTTACACAATAATATCTGTTTGCTGTTGGTTTCATATGTATGTATATTTTATAGTGAGCCTATACCCCTGAGGAAGTGGTGTACGAAACACGGCCTGTGTTGGGTTTGGCGCACCTTATCCGTGGATCAATAAAGGTTACTTTTGAACCCCCTGCCACGGTTTCTGACTGGTTCCTGGTGCCTACGTGGCAGTTGCTGTCCTTTGGTGGATCCGGTGGTAGAGATGAGGACAGTATCTGAATTCAAAGAAGTATGGGACAAACACAGAGGATCTCTAAAGGAAAAAAGGAGACTGTGGTAGTGGTTGATATGAAAGGACAGACTATATAGGCCATGTGGTCTTTTTCTGTCATCATGTTTCTATGCTAAAGACATTATAAACTAGACAGCAGGTGAGGTGATCACCTGGGTGTCTTGGTATCAGATGACATTAGGGAACTCATCAGCCGTACCTCTCCATAATGGCTAGCCTCACTCCTCATCATATTCTACCCTGTTTTCCAATGGGCTGAGCATGTTGGTTTCTGAGAAGAGCGCTTCCCCCTGATCTTACACTTTTATTAATATATACTGCTGTGGGCAAAGAGATCATTGCTTATTAAACTAGTATATCAGATGTTGATGAGAGCAGCATCCGATATAGAAGTGGGGAGCTGAACTTCATCAAGAAGTAATGTGGACTCATTTCTTAGTCAAGATTACATGAGCAACCATCGCCCAAAGGAGCCGGCAGTGACAGTGCAGCGTTCTCACATCTCCGCCAGCAGGGAGAGAGGGAAGAGCAGGTCCCCACTTCCCCATGGCTCTCTCAGGAGAAGCTGGGCCCTAGCTTGAAGCCAAAAATTAAAGTTTAGTGTTTAAACATTTTGGTCTTAACTCTGCGCCTCATTCTAATGACTTAGGCCGCTGCTCCTTGATCGCACGAGTCACCGATGATTATAGACTTGATTTTTCCGCCCAGGGATCAGGTTTTTGCTGTGCAGCCTGCAGTTCTGCCTCACTTCCCAAGTTGATCTGTCAAGCTCTAGTGTCCACATTCAGCGTGTCCAGGAATGCCTGAGTCTTCCCTAGCATTGCAAAGTATCTGGGCTGTCCCTTGTAATCCACTCGCAAATGGACAAGATACATTAGAGAAAAGCTTAGGCCTCTATTTACCAGCTGTCCACACACTTCTGAAAAGGTGTGGCATCTCTGGCTCACCACTAGCGAATAATCTTGGAAGACCAGAATCCTCATCAATCCTTCCTTCTGGTCGCGACAACCGCAGGCGGCCTGAAGAACAGCTTCCTTCTGGCGGAATTCGGGCGTCGGGATCCCTCTTTTCTGGTCCCCAATCAATGCACGTGCTTGAGTTTCAGCAGGCCCAACTGTGCATTCAAGGCGAGGTGCTGTGATATGGAAGTCTCCAGGAATCACTGCAGCTCGCCATCTGTGACCATCTCTGCAATTCCTACAAAACTGAGATTTTTTATGTAACCCATGATTTTCTAGGTCATCCAATTTTTCACCCTGTTGGTGTACCAGGTCTTCAAGGGCTTGTGTCTGTTGGGCGCCTTTGATGTCCGAGATGCGGTATTCTGCATGATCCATACGTCCTGTGAAATCTGCAATTGCTTGACTGACTTGAGTCATTTGTTCTGATAAGTGGGGAGTTAGCATAGTGATTAGAGACGTGTGTTTGGGCACCCTAGAGAGCAGATTCAATTCCCACATGTTACTCTCCATTTTATGGGGGATGTAGCTCAGTGGTAGAGCACATGCTTCACATGTATGAGGTCCAAGGTTCAATCCCCAGCATTTCCATAGGTTATAGGATTTTTCCATGTGGTCTTTTTCTGTCGTCATTTTTCTATGTTTCTATAGGATCTCTAAAGGAAAAAAGGGGACTGATTGTAGTTGTTAATATGGAAGGACAGACTGGATAGACCATGTGGTCTTTTTCTGTCGTCATTTTTCTGTTTCTAGAGGATCTCTAAAGGAACAGAACCAGTCTTCCAGGGCCCTAACCACTGTCACAGTCACTTCCTTCACCACGGTTTGGTTGTCGTCTGTCTGAGGGCTTGCTGGAGCACCATCCGCCATTTTCCCCTCTGGTACGCGGCCTTTGTTTATACAGATCGTTTTAGACGCCATGTGTGTTGCACGGCTCACTTTGTCGTCAGAAAGAGATCATCAGGTACGCTGCCTCATCTGATTCTAGCAGGGAGGGTTATTCCGGGGCCGTCTAGTGTGAGGTTAACTGATTCATGGGTAATTTGCCCTGAGCCAATCAGGACACGTGCTTATCAACTCATTGCCACCGGAAGTCTTTCTCCCTTTTTTATTTAACTACTACTACAGAATGGGAGCACCATGCTCAGGTTTTGCTAGAACTGAAGATCTTTATTTTGCCAATAATTTGAATCACTCCGTTACAATGCACATGATGAATGATACAGGGTCCTAAGTTTCCCAAATCAGATAATATATCTCTAGACAGACTGTATGACAGGTTAAACAGAGGGGTTAATGTAATTCCAGCCAATCTGACTGCACATGGAACTAAGCTGAGAAATGACACCAGTTTTCTTGCTGGCCAACGCATTATCATATTCCCTGGGGTAATACATTGGACTAGCCCTACCCTCAAAGTGCCTTGGCAAGCAACAACAGACAACATAAAATGTCTTTATATTTTCCAATGCGTGTCCTGTGTGAGAGAGAGAAAGAGAGAGCTGGAAACCTGACCTTCAAATTGATTTTTTATGCTGCTGAGCTCTGGAGATAGACTGTAAGGTCCAGAATGTTTGAAGGGAGAACTGTTTTAAGCCTATGTTCTATTAAAGATGATTAAAATAGTTCCCCCCCCCCCCCCTATCTCGAAGCTTTACCTCCCTAGCATGTCCTGATGTGACTTAGGATGTCATTCCAGAAACCTAATAAGGGTTTGTATATGTGCCGGGAATGTTATCTGCTCAAAATATCTACAAGTGTACTCCAATACATAGCACCTGCGGATGTTTATCTCGCTAACACAGGGATTTCAGAACGTGTCTGGGAGGAGTGGAACAGGGACGTGCTTTGCCGCAGAAACATACAAAACGTATTTAGGAAAGGCCTGTGTATGTTTTGGGAGGTCCCTGCAGATGTGCCCATTCAGGGCTGTACCAAGCGTGAATTGCACATCGGGCGCGCCCCCTCCCCCCTGCACCTCCATCCAGCCACTTTCTGGACTGCAGCAAGAGAGAAGAGGCACGCCCAATGTGCAGTCACCGGCGCTCTAAGCAGATCTGTCCCTCCTTGCTCTGACGTTGCATCAGAGGAGGGAGAGACCAGACCTGCTTAGAGTGCCATGAGAAGACATAAGGGGTGCAGGGTGCTGCTGAGTGAAGAAAAAGTGGCGGCAGCAGGCAACAGCAGACAGTTGAAATGTGCCCCTTAAGCCTTTGCGCCCTATGCGGCCGCACCGCTCGCACAGGGCTAGATACGGTCCTGTGCCCATTATACCTGCTGGAGACATGGAATGAGGCCAGTACTTAGAAAATATTCTGCTGTATTTGTATAAAGGTGGTGACTAGTCTATTCTAAAATGGTGGACTGCAGTATGGAAAAACACCACAAGATGTAGTTATAAAGAACAGAAATCAGAGGTGTGGGAATCTTGTAAGCTAAAGAGGCAGTAGTAACTACCCTGAAAGAAATATTAAGAAGAGCAATAGTGATTATTCTGGCCATGCTGACATTTGCTGTTCATGCTAAAGAAGCTACTCTAGGGGAATCGAACAATTCCTGTGTCCTGAAAAATGGGACTGTTGATATAGGAATAGTATGTGAGTGAGTATGGAAAGGATTCTTGTTTGGGTGAGAAAGTGAGGTCATATTTTTAGTCCTAGGACTCCATGCTGTTACATTGTACCAACTGTTATTTATAAGTTCAGGGTATCTTTTGGCAGAATGATGTTTTTTGTGACTGAAAATGAGTGTGTGTGTGTGTGTGTGTGTTTTGAGGGTTGCATGGGAGGATCCGGTGTGCTCATCTGCAGTTCAGAGGAAACATGAATGTGTGGCCAGTACCTGGACCATACGGATGACCGCAGCATCACCAGATGCCAGAAAAAAGTCACAAAAGGTTCTCCACAGCTAAATGTCAAAACATATCCCTTTCAGTAATAAGAGGCTCTCAGAATAAGAGCATTCAACAGTGCGAACAGCACTAAAACATGCACAAATGCACCATTTATTGGGAGGTTGGTAAGAGTCCATAGGTAGCATTGTAAAGAATGTTTTTAGAGATGACCAATGAAAGAATAACCAAGGTTTTCTTCTACTGCCGTGTATGTTTTGATACAAGGTATGTCATGACATACATATCACTTTCTACTTGCTGTTATAATATCTTACAGCCATTATAGTTGGTGATTCGATCATTAGACATGTAGATAGCTGGGTGGCTGGTGGACGTGAGGATCGCCTGGTAACATGCCTGCCTGGTGCGAAGGAGCGGACTTCATGTGCTACCTAGACAAGGTCTTAGATAGTTCTGGGGAGGAGTCTGATGTCTTGGTACATGTCAGTACCAATGACATAAAAAAGTGTGGTAGGGAGGTTCTGGAGGCTAAATTTAGGCTTTTAGGTAGGAAGTTGAAATCCAGAACTTCCAGGGTAGCGTTCTCCGAAATGCTTCACCTTCCACGTGCAGGACCCAAAAGACAGGCAGAGCTCTGGAGTCTCAATGCGTGGATGAGACAATGGTGCAAGGAAGAGGGTTTTGCATTTGTTAGGACTGAGCAACATTCTAGGGAAAGGAGGGATTTTTCCAAAGGGATGGGCTCCACCTTAAACAGGATGGAACCAGGCTGCTGGCATTAACCTTTAAAAAGGAGATAGAGCAGCTTTTAAACAAGATAACAGGGGAAAGCCGACAGTCACCCAGGAGCACATGGTTTGGAACAATGTATCCTTGAAGGATACTAGCAAAAGACTGAAGTTAGGGCATATCAGCAGAGAGGTTCCAATAATGACGAAAGTAGCCCAAATGCCCTTGAGTACAGAGCAGACAGAGCTTAAAGATTCCAAATTATCTCTGCCTACCAATAGCCAGCTTAATATGAATAAAAAACAGCATCTAAAATGCTTGTATGCAAATGCAAGAAGTCTAAAAAATAAGATGGGAGAGTTAGAATATATAGCACTAAATGAGAGGTTAAATATGATTGGTATCTCAGAGACATGGTGGAAGGAGGACAACCAATAGGATACTGTGATACCTGGGCACAAACGATATTGTAACGATAGAGCAGATCAAATTGGTGATGGGGTTGCACTCTATGTTAGAGAGAGCATTGACTCACAAAGGATTAAAGTTTTGCAGGAACAAAATTCACTGTAGAATCTCTGGAATGAAATTCCATGTAAAAAGGGGAAGGGGAAGGCGATGGCAGTGGGGGTGTACTATCAACTGCCTGGCCATAGTGAACAAATGGATAATGATATGCTCAAAGAAATCAGAGAAGCTAACAAAAGTTACAGCACAGTAATAATAATGGGTGATTTCAATTGCCACCGTATTGACTGGGTCAGTGTCACGGAAGGACATGCTAGGAAGATAAAGTTTCTAGATGAAATAAATGACTGCTTCTTGGAGCAGCTGGTTCATGAATTGATCAGAGGGGAAGCCATTTTGGTCCTAGTCCTTAGGCGTAGGACCGTGGGGTACCAGGGTAACGGCTGATCTATGTTGGTTATGTTTGTTGCCTTGTTCTGTGTAGTTAATTGTAATGTAAGGTATTTACTGTATGTCCCTATGTATGTGTCTATGCTCTGATGCTTGTCTCCTTACCTGTTTGTGTAATATGTGCTGTATTAACCACTTTGATTTAAGGAAAAGGTGGGATACAAAAATTATATAAATAAATGCCATGTATGTACTGTAATGTACTCCTTGTGTTATGTAATCCCATTTACTACTGCTCTGATGTAACGAAGAATGGTATGTTTCCCTCACCTTTGTACAACCTTGTATTGTAATGTATTGTATTGTACTGTGACCGCTTTGATTGAAAGAAAAAGCGGGATATAAAACCTGTTTAAATAAATAAATAGTCCTTAGTGGAACACAAGATCTGGTGGAAGAGATAAGGGTGTTTTAGCCACTCTTGCCATCTTACTGGACAGACTAGATGGACCATACTGGTCCTTATCTGCCATCATTTACTATGTTACTATGTATGTTACTTTTGATTTAATAAATGGATGAAGGATGATAAGGAAATCCACAGTACTACCTTTTAACTTTCAAAAGGGAGATTGTGATAAAATGAGGAAAAGAGTTAAGAAAAAACTAAAAGGAGAAGTTGCAAAGGTTAAAGACTTACATCAAGCTTGGGTGTTGTTGAAAAATACTATCTTGGAAGCTCAGACCAGCTATATTCCATGCTTTAAGAAAAGTGGAAGGAAGACAAAAAACTGGCAACATGGTTTAAAGGTGAGGTCAGAGAGGCTGTTGTTGCCAAAAAAGCATCTTTCAGGAAATGGAAAAAGGAGTCAAATAATGAAAACTGGAAACAACATAAGCACTGGCAAGTTAGATGCAAGGCATTGATAAGGCAGGCAAAGAGAGAATTTGAGAAGAATCTTGCCGTGGAAGCAAAAACGCGTAAAAAATACTTTTTCAAGTACATTTGTAGCAAAAAAACCTGTGAGAGAGTCAGTTGAAACCATTAGATGATAGAGGGGTGTAAAAAGGGGCATTAAGAGGGGAATAGGCCATTGCAGAGAAACTGAATGAATTCTTTGCTTTGGTCTTTACTGAGGAAGATGTAGGAATTTTACCATGACTGAAATGGTATTTAAAGGTGATGCCACAGAAGAATTGAAAGAAATATCGATACACTGGGAAGATGTATTACAACTATTTGATACACAGAACAGCAACAAATCACCTGGACCGGATGGTATACATCCAAGGGTGTTGAAAGAACTAAAATACGAGATTGCAGACCTACTATTAGTAATCTGTGAACCATCATTAAAATCATCTGTAATACCTGAAGATTGGAGGATGGCCAATGTAACGCCAAGTTTTTAAAAGGGTTCCAGGGGTAATCTGGGAAACTACAGACCAGTGAGCTTTGGTTTCTACTGGGAAAATGGTAGAAACCAATATAAAGAACAAAATTACTGAACATGAAGATGGTTATGGCTTAATGGGAGACAGCCAACATAGCTTTAGCCAAGGAAAGTCTTGTCTTACTAATTTGCTGTTTTTTTGAAGGTGTGAATAAACAGGTTGACAAAGGTGAGTCAGTTGATATAGTGTATCTGGATTTTCAGAAGGCCTTTGACAAGGTCCCTCATGAGAGACCTTTGGCAAAATTAAAATGTCATGGGATAGGAGCCAGTGTACAATTGTGGATCAGGAACTGGTTAAAAGATAGAAAGCAGAAGGTACAGCTAAATGGCCAATTTTGTCAATGGAGAAAGGTGAATAGTGGAGTACCCCAGGGATCTGTGCTGGTTCCACTGCTTTTTGACATATTCATAAATGACCTGGAAATGGGAATAATAAATGAGGTAATCAAATTTGCAGATGACACAAAATTATTCAAAGTTGTTAAAACCCATGAGGATTGTGAAAAATTGCAAGAGGACCTTGATAAATTGGAAGACTGGACGTTCAAATGGCAGATGAAATTTAATGTGGACAAGTGCAAAGTTATGCACCTAGGAAAGAACAACCCAAACTTTGGTTACACAATGCAAGTTTCCACATTAGGAACTACCACCCAGGAAAAAGATTTAGGCATCATCGTGGATAACATGTTGAAGCCCTCCACCCAGTGTGCAGCAGCGGCCAAGAGAGAAAATAGAATGCTAGGTATGATAAGGAAAGGAATGGAGAATAAAACAAAGGATATTATAATGCCTCTGTATCGTTCCATGGTGTGACCACACCTTGAATATTGTGTGCAATTCTGGTCGCCGTATCTTAAAAAGGATATAGCGTTATTAGAAAAGGTACAGAGAAGAGCCACCAAAATGGTAAAGGGGATGGAAGGATACCCCTATGAAGAGAGGCTAAAAAGGTTAGGACTTTTCAACCTAGAAAAGAGACGGCTGAGAGGAGATATGATAGAGGTCTATAAATTAATGAATGGAGTGGAAGAGATAAATGTAGATTGATTGTTTACACCATCAAAATATAGATAGACTAGGGGACATGCAATAAAGCTACAGGGTAAACTATTTAAGACTAATAAGAGAGAATATTTTTTCACTCAACGTGTAATCAAACTCTGGAATTTGTTACCGGAGGATGTAGTAAAGGCTGTTAGTATAGCTGGGTTTAAAAAAGGTTTGGACAAGTTCCTGGAGGAAAAGTCCATAAACCATTATTAAGAAGGGACCCAGGATATCAATGCTTGACCCAGTACAAGCATTGTGGAACCTGTGTCCCTTGGGGAAACTGCTAGGTACGTATGACCTAGATTGGCCACTGTTGGAAACAGAATACTGGGCTTGATGGACCTTGGTCTGATCCAGTATGGCATATCTTATGTTCTTATCTTTGAGTGCACTGAGATTACCTTGCACGTTCTGGGCATGCAGCAGACTAGCAAATCTAGTCTAGTTTGCATCAACATTTATGTATCATCAGTATTTATGTGTATTTTGCATTAGCACAACACTGTCAGTGAGAGGAGCAGCTTAGGAGATGCACATTTTAACAGTGGCAATGGAAACACAAAAAGCGAAAGCCAATAGAGGTCACGGGTGCTAAACTTTATTTGACAAAAACCCCCTACGGGTTTTGGCGTGCAGCCTTCATCAGGGGGTACGCATCTAAAAATTAATAATAAACAACATCAAACCACTTAATAACTGTAAACATGAAAAAATGCAACGTAAACAAATAAATATGCATAAAAACAATTAATATGCATAAAAACAGTTTATATATATAAAACTTATATATATATATATTGTAACTTGTAACTGCGCCTATAGTGCCCCCAGCAAAAGCTGTAGGGCTTAAGCGACCTATTATCCTTCCTGAACAGCTACTTGACTTTTTCATGAGGCAAAGCCCCCTGGGAAATGTAGTTTTTCACTGTCCAATGAAGAGTAGTGTGAACTCAAAGTGGTTTTCAGCAAACAGGATTTATTTCCCTTCCGGGCGGATTTCAGCGTGGAAACAAAGGTAACAAAACTATATACTTCTGGCAAAGGACAAAATAAAAGTCTCCAACAGAAATAGCTTAATTTCAGCAACAAACATTTGCTTCCCAGCAATTAGAGTAAAACAGTTCTGTTCCTCACAGCTCTGTGCTTTTTATCTTAAACTTCTGCAGTTTTCTGCAATGCTTAAATTCAGCGCAGGGAATATATTTCATCTGACCATGTAATCGTACAATCCATCAATTCCTCGGATACATTTCCTAGCCCTGGCTCCATTTCCATTAGCTCCTCATGGGAGTTAGGTAAGAATGTTTGTAATGTTGTTTCTGGAGCCATGCCCCTCCTCTCTGTCTTGGGCTTTATATCATATTCCTGAATCAGGTATTGCTGCAAATGGTCATTATCAGTACAGGTATTATAAACACAGTCCCAACCTTCTGGATAACTAATATCACACTGGTTGTCAACAGCCCTATTTAAAACCCAGTCTTTGGGCTTACCTCTTCGCCTGCTTGCAAACTGTTTTCCTTGAACTTTTGAAACAGCTGTGGGTTCAAAACCTGGTTTGTGAAATGAGTGTTGGAATTGCCTTCCTGGCTTTCTCTTCTCCTGGTTATTCTTGCAATACTGCAGACAGTCGGGCCTGCTTCTGCTATCTTCTTCTCTGGAATAAAGCTTTATAAATGGCTCTCTCTCTGCCCTTAAACTTGGCTCTGGTTCTGGGCTTTTTCTCTGCCTTACTGAGCATTCCGTTAGGCGTGCCACGGTTTCTCTCCCCCGGTTCTGGACTGGGACTCTGCCTGTAGCTCTGCCTTGGTCTGGAACTCGGACTCCTCCCTGGTCCTCCTCTTGGTCTGTTAGCTGATCTGCTAACTGCTCACTTGGCTGACCTCTTACCGGAACCCTTGGCTGGCCTTGTAGCTGAACTCCCAGCTGAGCTTGTGATGGAGCTTTTTGTGGAGCTCCTAATGACCACCCCTTCCTCTCTACTGAGGCCTCTTTATGTGTCTGACTTCTAGGGCAGTGCCTGACTCCTCCTCCTAGCAGGTGCTCTAATTCAGCTCGTGACTCTTGAGCTAACTGGCAGCAAGGGCGTGTTTCTCCCCCTTGTGTCTGGTTTCCGTGGCGACTACAAGCCATGTGCTTTTGTTTACCACCCAGCACTGCTTCTAGTTCTTCCTTTTTGGCTCTTTCTAAAGGGCTGGAGGGACCCAACATGTCACAATATAAGCCACTTAACCCTCCATAGCCCATGTTCCCTGTAAAATAGTTATCTCCAAGTTATAATGCCCTGTTCAATGTAATTTCAGTTTGTTCAATGTAAACCGCACTGATGCAGAATAGCATGGTATATAAGAGAATGTAAATAAATAAATATCGTGCATATAATGTGTACATGTTGAGTTATTATGTGTGTAAATAAGTAAAACATATAAATAAAATTAAAAACAGAAACTAAAATGTATAGTAAAAATATATCATAGCAAAAGTGATCAAAAACACTGAAATAAAATCAGAGCAAATGATACCGCGAATCAGACAGAGAGGGTGCTTACATGTTGCACCGTGTAAAATTAATTTGTGGTCTTAAGAAAGACCTTTCTCATAAATATTTCAAGGCTAGGAAAATTTTTAAAAAATAAAAAGATAATGAGAAAACATTTAAAATACTAAAACCAAAGGGGAACGCGCAGAGCCAGAACAGAGAGGAGAAAATCAAATCCATGTACTTGGTACTAACAAAGGGGGGGGGGGGGAATGCTTAAAAATAAATGATATGTGAAGTCCCCAAGTGGGTATCAGTATGTACATAGGGCGGTAAATTTTGTTAGAATTGGCAACTAGCCAAAGACAGTACATGAAAGCGAGTTTTGTGTTGATTAAATAAATAAATTAATATATCAATCTCATAGTAATTAAAAAAGGGGGAATCCATCTAAAAACTGTGTATATCAACTAAAGTGATACTCGAGTGTCCTAGAGTAGTTTAAACAAACACACGGGGCACCATCCCGTCGTCTGTAGAACAGGAGAAGGCTCAAAATGCTATTAGGCATAGAGACAAAACTGAATTGCGAGATGACATTAGTAGTCAACCAATACATTTAAACCGTACACTCAAAGCAGTGCGGAGACCATAACGGGAGCGTCAAAAGCTCAACTGTCATAGTACTATAAAATGGCAATAGATCAAGCATTTTTATTTTTTCTAGCCTTGAAATATTTATGAGAAAGGTCTTTCTTAAGACCACAAATTAATTTTACACGGTGCAACATGTAAGTACCCTCTCTGTTTGATTCACGGTAAAATTTGCTCTGATATATTTGCTATGATATATTTTTACTATACATTTTAGTTTCTGTTTTTAATTTTATTTATATGTTTTACTTATTTACACACATAATAACTCAACATTTATACATTATATGTACGATATATAACTGTTTTTATACATATTAAGTGTTTTTATGCATATTAATTGTTTTTATGCATTTTTATGCATATTTATTTGTTTACGTTGCATTTTTTCATGTTTACAGTTATTTAGTGGTTTGATGTTATTTATTATTATTATTTATTTTTAGATGCGTACCCCCTGATGAATGCTGCACGCCGAAACGAGTAGGGTTTTATTTGTCAAATAAAGTTTTTGGTCAAATAAAGTTTAGCACCGTGACCTCTATCAGCCTTTGCTTTTTGTGTTTCCATTGTTCCCTCTGAGGGCTCAGCTTTCTTTGTGTTCCATTTTAACAGAGGCGGCATGACCGTCCGAAACATCCGAAAGTATATGACGGAGATGTGCAGGATTGGAAACATCCATCTTTTCAGAATACAGTGAGTGCGGTGATGTCCAAACTATTTGCTGCAGATGCCCGTATGTCGTTATAACAGCACAGCCTATGTTTCTCCATACTCTTTTGCTCATGCCATGCCAGAAATGCCTATGCCTCGATTCTGGAACCGCGGGTGAACCTATACCCGAGTCTGCGGAATTAGGGTGACATTGGGCCCGTTTTCAGTTTGGACGCGCATGTTGTGGAATTGCCCTGTTCCTGTATACCCAGTCAATACTGAGGTAATTGAAATCACTCATTATTACTGAGTTGTTTAACTTGGAAGGGCAAATAAAGGGCAGAGGCTCCTGGTATCGGACTTTCTTGTGTTTAGAGCTATATTTCCATATTTTCTCTGAAAAGAATACATTTTTCAGTGTGCCTTGCACAGAATGTATTTGTTCCAATGAAGTTTAATATAACTTTGTGGCATGTCCCTCATTCTCACCTAACATGGCCCAAAATGGCATTTCAAGGTTGGCCTTACTACTACTGCTATTTATCATCTGTATAGCGCAGCAGTGGACATGTACAAGCGAGAGACAGACCCATCGCATCAGTGCTTACAATCAAATCAAGGCAGCTCATACAACAACTGGGGACTAGGGTGATACAGGGGGAATGGCAAGATACCGATAGGTGAAAAGCAGGAGAATCCAAATGCAGCCTCAAAGAGATGGCTTTTAGCCCATATTTGAATAGGACCAGAGAAGGAGCCTGGCGTACTAACTCGAGTAGTTTGTTCCAAGCATATTGAGCAGCACAGTGACATAAGCAAAGCTTGGAGTTAGCTGTGGCAGAGAAGGGCACAGATAACAGGAGCAGAGTTCCTGAGGGAGGGTGTAAGAAGTGATAAGCGAGGAAAGGTAGCGAGGAGCTGCAGAATGAGTACACTTATCCATGCATGCTGTTTACTATTAGTCTACATTTGGGACGGAGTTCTCTATTTGTAAGCTGCTGGGGAATTTGTGGATAAAAAACTGTTGTGGTCCACTCCTGTGTATCAGCTCTCATCTTCCTTCGGTGTCGTGTGTTGGACAGTCCCATCGGTAATGCTGCTTTGCTATGAACGAGAAGTTCTCCAGGACCAAGCAGGAAGTCAGTCCTCACATATGGGTGACGTCGGCGCCGACGGAGCCCTCGCGGAGCAATTTCCCCAGCTTTCAAAGAAAGCCTTTGGGAATTGCAGCGTGCATGCGCGGTCCCCTTCCCGCCCAAGGGTGCCATCTTGCTCAGTCTTCTTTTTTCCGCGGAGCCCTACAGACGTTGCCTGTGAATCCCCGCAGAAAAGTTGATTTTTCTCTATTTTTCTCTATTTTTTCTTCGATCCCGCCCGGACTCGCGACGCCGGTTGCGAGTCCGTCCTTTCTTTTTCGGTTTTTTGTCCTTCGTGACAGATTTCGCGCTTTTTTCCTTTTTCCCTGGCAGCCCGGTCATTCGACCTTGCAGGGGCCCTTTTTCCCCCGATGGCTGCCAGTGGCTTTAAAAAGTGTGACCTCTGTAAGAAACTTATGTCTCTTACAGACACTCATGACTTCTGCCTCCGCTGCCTCGGCCCAGATCATGACCCCATGATCTGTGGGCCATGGGGCAAAATGTCCTCAAAAGCGTTGAGGAGTCGGCAGCACCAGTGGGAGCGTATCTTCTCTGACTCCGGCCGGGCTCGGACCTCGTCAGAGGCTTCGACATCTCGGGACTCTGGTCCTGAGTATCGTCGGAGTTCCTCTGAAAGGGGGTCTCCTACCCGGGAACATCATCGGAAGAAGAAACCCGCGAGGGCGGGATCGGTGGACGCTCCTGGTTCCTCGAGGGCCAGGTCGCATAGCCCCGATTCCCGTCCCGGGTCCTCGGAGACGGAGAGGCCGCCAAAACATCCTCGACTCGAGGTGGACTTGCCCGCTCACGTAAGTACTGTTGTCCTCGTGGACTCGCCTCCGAAGGACCCGACGTCGAGCCCGACGCCGTCGGGGCCCGAGTCGGGGGCTGCTGGGTCTCCTGAGCTTGGACTCAGGTTGACGGCCTTGGAGTGCAGTCTGTCTGCCTTCTTGGACCAGCAGCGGGCATTGATCGCTGGCCTCGCCGTTGCTTCTGCCCTGACTGCCGGGACGTCAACCTCCAAATCGACCCGGGAGACCGAGCCGATCCTCGAGTCCATGAGGGCTCGAGTCGATCCTCGGTCGAGGTCTCCTTCGGCCTCCCGTTCGGGACCGAGGTCGTCGACGCCGACTCCCTCGGCATCGGGGCGGATGGCGTCAGTGCCCGCCCGACCGGAGCCGATCGACTCCTCCTCCGAGGAGTCGGCCTGGGAATCTGAGGACGAAGAGTCACCTGGTTCCTTTCGGACTCGGTGTGTCCCTTCGGACTCCCCCGAGTCCGAACCTCGGAGACGGTCCCCCCCGGAGGATACCCGGTTCTCGGACTTCGTGAGGGATATGGCCAAGGCCTTGGCCTTCCCTGTGGATCCCGAGGAGGAGCCTCGAGTCGAAGAACTCGATGCCCTCCAATATGACTCTCCCCCGAAGGAGGCCTTTATTGTACCGGTTCCTCCCATGCTGGAACGACTTCTCTTCCGCATGTGGGAGAGCCCGGCATCGTCGCCGATGTTAAGCAAGCGGGTCGATTCCATTTATCGAGTCCGCAAGAGCCCTGGCTTCCAAAAGGCACAACTACCGCACCATTCCATGGTGGTGGAATCGGCCATGCATAGACTAAAAAGTAAAAAAATGCACTCCTCGGTGCCCCCTGGTAGGGAAGCCTGAAGCCTGGATGCCCTCGGTAGGAAGTGCTTCCAGGGCTCTATGCTTGCTTGTCGAGTCCAGACATACCAGCTCTACATGGGCATGTATCTCCGAGACCTGGCTAAGGAAATAGCAGGGTTCTCTGCTGGTCTCTCCGACGAACCTTTGCAGAGGTTCCAGTCCTTGTCTACTGGTATTCGAGAGTGCTCCAAGTTCATCTCTCGAGCAGCCTACGATGGTTTTGAGGCGTCGGCTCGAGTAGCTGCCGCTGGCATCGGTGGACGCCGCCAGGCTTGGCTTCAGACATCCGACCTCGAGCCTTGGGTACAGGACAAGTTGGTCGATGTCCCCTGCCGAGGTAATAACCTCTTTGGCAAGCCCATGGATGAGAAGGCTGCACAAATCGAGACGGAGACTCTCACCAGGACTCATCTCTCGAGGAAGACCTCTGCCCCTTCTCAAAAGAAGAAGGCCTCGGGGAAAAAGCCCTTTTACCCGAGGAAAGGTGCTGCCTATAAATACTACCCTCACTATCAGGCCTCAGCGGCTCCCCCACAGGGAAAGCAGGCCAAGGGACGGGATAATGGGTCCCGTAGGCAGCAAGCCCCCAAGCCTGCACCACCAGCCCCTGCTCCGCAGGGTGGGGGTTTTTGACTTCCTCATCATAGCCTCTCCCCCTCAGCTGGTTTCTCTCAGCACAGGAGGCCGGCTGGTCCACTTTGCCCACAGGTGGTCCAACATCACCACAGATACCTGGGTGCTTCACATAGTTCAAGAGGGCTATCTTCTTCATTTTCACCAGGTACCTCCCTCCTACTTTCCAGGGGAGCCTTCCAGACTCCCTCTGCACAGTGACTTACTCCTTCAGGAGTTAGCAAGTCTCGTTCAGGAACAAGCCGTGGAACCGGTGCCCCACCACCTGAAGGGTCAAGGGTTTTATTCTAGGTACTTCCTGATTCCAAAAAGAACAGGAGGCCTCAGACCCATCCTGGACTTGCGAAACCTCAACAAGTTCCTTGCAAAGGAAAAGTTCAAAATGCTTACCCTTGGAATCCTGCTGCCCTACCTCCAGCAGGGAGACTGGCTATGCTCCTTAGATCTAAAGGATGCGTATACTCATATCCTTATTCATCCAGACCACAGACAATATCTCAGGTTTGTTGTGGGAGGAAACCATTACCAGTACAGAGTACTGCCCTTTGGCCTATCCTCCGCCCCCAGGGTGTTCACCAAATGCCTAGCAGTGGTGGCGGCCTATCTGAGACTTCAAGGTCTCTTTGTGTTCCCATACCTGGACGACTGGCTCATCAGGGCCCAGTCTGCCCAAGAAGTCACTCAGGCTACTCATCGCACTGTGACTCTGCTCCAGCACTTGGGTTTTGTCATAAACTTCGCAAAGTCCACTTTGCTCCCCTCTCAAAATCTCGAGTTCATAGGCGCCAGATTGGACACGCTTCAGGCGCGGGCCTTCCTCCCTCTGGACAGGGCCAAACGGCTCATGGATCTCGCCAGCCGCTTTCACAGCAATTCCCTGGTCTCCGCCAGGCACTTTCTGAGACTGCTCGGCCATATGGCTTCCACGGTCCATGTAACCCCCAATGCCCGCCTGAACATGCGTCCTGCTCAGTGGTGCCTTCGCACTCAATGGCATCAGGCCACGGGGAGCCTAGCGGACTCCGTACAGATCTCCGACCAGCTGGTCTCATTCTGCGATGGTGGCTTCATCTGCCACACCTAGTGCTAGGGGTGACTTTTCAGCCCCCTACACATTCTCAGGTCCTGACGACCGATGCTTCTCTCCAGGGTTGGGGAGCACATTGCCAAGGGACTTGTACTCAGGGTCTCTGGACTCCTTGGGAGTCCGCTCAGCAGATCAACTTCCTGGAGCTCAGAGCCATCCGCCTAGCGCTCAAAGCCTTCTCTCACCTGATTTCTCACCAGTCAGTACTTGTCCAGACAGACAATCAGGTTGCCATGTTCTACGTGAACAAACAAGGCGGACCCGGCTCCTTCCTTCTCTGTCAGGAAGCACAGAAGCTCTGCTCTTGGGCCGTCCATCGCAACATCGTCCTCAAAGCTGTCTATCTCCCAGGTCAAGAAAACTACCTGGCAGACAAACTGAGCAGGATCCTCCAACCGCACGAGTGGAGATTGGATCCGCTTGTGGTTCAGCGGATCTTTCTCCGGTGGGGCCTCCCCACCATGGATCTGTTCGCCAGTCCTCTGAACCGGCAGCTTCCCAGATTCTGATCTCGACAGCCGCATCCTCTCCGAATAGCGGCGGATGCTTTTCTGATTCCATGGTCCACAGGCCTCTTGTATGCCTTTCCACCCATGCCTCTGATGTCTCGGACGCTCTTCAAAGTTCTCAGAGACAAGGCATCGATGATCCTAGTGGCTCCCCGGTGGCCGAGACAACCTTGGTTCCCGCTTCTGATGCAGCTGGCGGTGGACACCCCTCTTCCTCTGGGGTTTCAGCCCGACCTCCTCTCGCAGGATCAGGGGACGCTCCTGCACCCCAACCTCCGGTCCCTTCATCTGATGGCCTGGCTGCTGAAAGGGTAGTCCTTGCTCCTCTCCAGCTACCTCCAGATGTGGAAGAGGTCGTCTTGGCCTCCAGGAGGCCTTCCACCCGGAAGTCCTACGCTCTTAAGTGGCGTCGGTTCTCCGTCTGGTGTACTCAGCAGTCTCAAGACCCCTTCTCCTGTTCAGCATCTGTGGTCTTGCAGTACTTGCTTTCTCTTTCCAATCTTGGACTTAAGTCCAACTCGGTCAAGGTCCACCTCAGTGCTCTTTCTGCGCATCACATGCCGGTGGATGGTAGACCTCTTTCCAGCCAACCTCTGGTGGCTCGTTTTCTCAGAGGCCTCCTTCTCCTTAAACCACCTTTGCGCCCGCCAGCCCCGAACTGGGATCTCAATGTGGTTTTACAGCGGATTACCTGTCCGCCTTTTGAGCCTATGGCTACCTGTCCTCTTCATTTTCTTTCCTGGAAAACCTTGTTCTTGGTGGCCCTCACTTCTGCTAGACGCGTTAGTGAGCTGCAGGACCTAGTATCTGATCCTCCTTACACTAGGTTCTACAAGAATAGTGTAGTCCTACGGACTCACCCTAAGTTTCTTCCCAAAGTGGTTTCCCCTTTTCACATCAACCAGGAAGTGGTACTTCCGACCTACTTTCCCAGGCCTCACTCCAGCCGAGCTGAAATGGTCCTGCATACCCTGGACTGTAGAAGGGCGTTGACCTTCTATCTTGACCGTACGCGGGAGCACCGAAAGGCTGTTCAGCTCTTCGTGTCTTATGACCCCAACAAGTTGGGGCTCCCTGTCTCCAAGCGTACTCTGTCCATCTGGATTGCGGACTGCATCGCTTGGGCTTATGAGGCTGCGGGCCTCGTGTTGGAAGGTAGAGTCACAGCTCATCGTGTTCGGGCGAAGGCTACGTCAGTAGCTTACCTCCACTCTGTTCCATTGGCAGACATCTGCTGGGCCGCTACTTGGTCTTCAAGCCAGACTTTTGCAGCCCATTACTGCTTGGAGAGGGAGTCCCGCAGGGACAGTGCTTTCGGACAGGCAGTTCTCCGTAACCTCTTCGAGGTATAGGCAACTCCTACCCTCCATCCCGGTTGTTGGGCTACCGGTTGGAGACATATTCAGAGAAGATTCCTTCCTTCTGTGCTACTGACCTCGAGGGAGCTCATTTTTGTGCTTAGGGTCTCCGGTAGCCTTAAGCTTGGGAGTCCCATATGTGAGGACTGACTTCCTGCTTGGTCCTGGAGAAAGCGTAGTTACTCACCTGTAACAGGTGTTCTCCAGGAGCAGCAGGAATCAGTCCTCACAACCCTCCCTCCTCCCCTTGGAGTTGCAGTTCTATGCTTTCGTTTTTTCCTAATTTTTTGCTGTCTTTTCGCTATGTCATCCGACTGAGCAAAATGGCACCCTTGGACGGGAAGGGGACCGCGCATGCGCGCTGCAATTCCCAAAGGCTTTCTTTGAAAGCTGGGGAAATTGCTCCGCGAGGGCTCCGTCGGCGCCGACGTCACCCATATGTGAGGACTGATTCCTGCTGCTCCTGGAGAACACCTGTTACAGGTGAGTAACTACGCTAGATGCGGTGTCTGTTGAGACAGCAGAGAAGAAAGAGTGAAGCTGATAGCCTTCGTAGGGCACAATAAGACTGCCAGGATCACAGCAGCAAAGCCACATCTATGTCTCAAAGCAGAGCTGCCACTGGTTATTAAAGAATGTTGGCTGCTGGATACTGTAAAAATCACTTCTTCTGTCTTTTTGCTTTGTCATGTAGAGTGAGTGCAGTGACATCACGCAGCTCCATAGGTGGGTCTGCACCTTCCACAATCAATATACAAGTCTTGGCAGCTACAGCCCACCCTCCCAATCTATGTCTGTAGGGAAATCTTCAGGGGCAAGGTGCATGAGTTCTTAATCTACCAGTAGCTGCTCATGAGGTCTTGCGTGACTCTCTGTAGCTGCTGTTTGGTGTCAGATACGCTGCACTTTGCTTCCACCTTGGCTCTCAGGTTTTGCCCTGGAATAAAACTGGAAAACAACCTGCCTCTAGGTCCTCTCTTTTCTTGGTCAAAAGGCAAGTAAGCAAACGTTCGAGTGAACTGATGTGTTTAAATTCTCAAACCAAACAATAGTTACAATAAAGAACTTAGCAAGCTTCTATATGGTCTATAATTAGTGAATTTACTGTCTTTCTGTCTCACCTACAATCACTGGCTGAGTCAAAGCCAACAGTTAAAGTAGTCTTTCCTAGGCTCCGATCAATAGAAAGCAGACAAAATGGGCCTCCTGCCAGCAAGCTTCAATTATCACTGCGCGCCGTCAGTGGGCTCAGAGACGCTGGTTTCATGGCTGCATCCCTCCTGGCAGTGTGCACTGAACAGTGCACGTTGCAGCCTGTTAGGATTTCTTACACCTGCATTGCCTATAGGAAATGGGAAATATATACAGTACTTGATTAACCACCTAGAATGCATTTGCAGATGGGCGGTATATCAATGCCTTAATAAAATAGAATAGGTGTAGATCTTTGACCTGTCCAGGCCATGCCCTGAGACGATCCCTTGCAGTTTCTATATTTGGGCATCCATTTCTAAATGTATTCCTTTCTCACAGAACTGTTTACACGTGGATGACATTTCCATGAGTAAATCTGACTTTTCCACATATAAATTGCAATTAGGGTTTTAAAATGACCCCCTTTGTATACTATTTGTATTCTGAGGTTTCTTTTCACCTGGATGGTATGTATCTCACTTTGAGCACATGCAGGAGACGTTTATAGCAAGGCACTTGGGACAAGCAAGTGGAACTGGCTCGACTTATCCTAGAACAGAACGTTGCAGTGATGAGAGAGCAGCAGAAACTGCTCATAGAGGCAATGGAAGCACTCCTGAAGAAACAGCAGGAGGCCGGAGCAGCTAATCCCTCTATGGTTCAGGGGGTAGGGCTGAACAGTTATAATGCTTTTACTCTGGGACAGTTAACCACCCATGATAATCTGGACGATTTTATTGACGCATTCGAGAGGATAGCTGAAGCACTTAAGTGGCCTATAGAGCAGTGGGCTGTTCGCTTCGTGATGTCCCTCACTGGTGAAGCTCTATCAGCATACAAGGCTATGCCGGCTATCCTTGCCTCTGATTACGTGGAGGTAAAGAAAGCAGTAAAGGACAGATTAGGGTTAACCTCATTGCATTACAAGCGAATGTTTAGAGAGGCCAAGATAAAGCCTAAGGAGACCCCCAAAGCTTTATACCAAAGGCTAAAAAGTCTAGCCTGGAAGTGGTTGACTCCAGAAAGGAGGACACTTGAGTCAGTAATAGACACGGTCATACTAAAGCAATTTATGCAGGCTGTGCCTCCTGAAGTAAAGACTTTTCTCACTTTACAGAGTTGCCAAACCACCGAAGAGGCAGCCAATCTAGCAGAAAGGTATTTTGAGGCAAAGATGGCTGACACCTCAGGGATAGGGGTTTTAAAAGTAGCTGGCATGGCAAACTTTGGCAAAGTGGGAAAGTATCCAAAGGTTAAAGTACCTGATCTTGATAATAATGATGATGACAATGTTTTATCTGTTTATAAGGGAAAGTGTTATGCTTGTGGAAAGGCAGGACATTTCCGGAGAAACTGCAAAGACCGAACAGTCCTCGTATCTGGAGCTGAGAAGCAAGTCCAGGAAGGATTCCTTCTGCGAGTGCAGGTAGAGGGTGTGGAAGCGCTAGCACTACTTGACTCGGGGGCTGACCAGAGCATGGTTTCTCGCAAGCTCTGGGAGGCCATTGAGGAGCGCCGGCAGTCAGCCCCGAGTCAAGCAGAGGGTCAGGTGCGGATAAGATGTGTACACGGCGCATTTCTACACTATCCCCTGTATAAGCTGGTTGTTAGAGGGCTGGGCATGGAAAAAGAAGTACGGGTAGCCATAGTCCCGAAGCTGCCACATGACATCCTAGGTAGGGACTGGCCTCCATTTTGTAAGGGACTGGTAAAGGATTTAAGTACCAGACAGGCCTAGTTTCCACCCGGTCGCAAGCCGGAACCTCAGGGGCTAGGGAGATGTCCGCAGAGAGAACAGAGAAGCCTGAGGATGAGGAAGAATCCCAAGGGGAGAAGTTAGAGGAGGGAGAGGCAAGCACCCTTCCTGTTCATGAGGATTTAATCCACACCCCATCGAGGGTGGGTAAAAAAGAGAAAGCCAAAAAGCGTCAGGAGAGGCGTTGTAGGACCCGAGGGAGGGCAGAACTAGAGACCGGAGAAGGGTTGCCCTGGGTTCCTGCAGCCCTGGTTCAAAAGTTTCCTTCTTTCCCAATGGAACAGCGGGCCGACCCGGCTCTTAAGAGAGCATTTGAATGGACCCAGGAAAACAGACATATGCTTCCCAGGTTTTTCTTAGAAAAAGACATCCTGTATAGGGAAAGCGTTGATCCGCATACAGATGCCGTGAGGAAGCAGTTGGTAGTGCCAATGACTTTTAAAGCTATAGTCCTACGTTTGGCACATGACCACCCGGTAGGTAGCCACAAAGGGATTCAGGGCACACTTGATCAAATATTGGCCCGGTTTTACTGGCCAGGGGTCTTCAAAGAGACAAAACAATATTGTGAATCCTGTCCCACCTGTCAGAGGGTTACCGCCATAAAACCAAAAGCCGTACCTATGGTGCCCACACCCATTATATCGGTGCCGATCCGCCGTATGGGGATGGACATCGTGGGACCTCTGATCAGAACACCGAAGGGTTTTCAGTATATTTTAGTAGTGGTAGATCACGCTACGCGTTTCCCCTGGGCTATCCCGCTTAGAAATACCTCTGCCAGAATAATAGCCCTGGAGCTAGTAAAATTATTCTGTGAGGTTGGTTTTCCCCAAGAGGTACTCACGGATCAGGGGAGTAATTTTATGTCTAAGCACTTGACTATGCTGTGGAAGGCATTTGGCATACGGCATATAAGGACAGCGGCGTATCATCCCCAGTCCAATGGACTTGTAGAACGGATGAATCAGTCCATAAAGCATATGTTGAGAAGAGGGTTAAAAAAAGGAGAGATGTCAGAGTGGGACACTCTACTCCCATTTGTATTATATGCATGTAGGGAACGCATACCAGCATCCTTAGGGGCATCCCCTTACGAACTCCTGTTTGGTCGAGCCCCGAGAGGAATTTTAGATATATTACATGAACAATGGGTAGAGCCAGAGACACAAGAGGTTGGGGTACCTCAGTTTTTAAAAAACTTCAGGAAATGCCTAGAGAGGACGTCCAGAACCTCAATAGAGAATTTACGGGCCAGTCAGCAGCGTCAAAAATGCTACTATGACAGAGGCACGAGACCTAGGCAATTGGCGGAGGGAGATAAGGTAATAATCCAAGTAGCAGACCCGGGACCCAAGTTTGAATCCCGCTGGAAAGGGCCTTGCACGGTGGTGGAGAAGATTGGGCCCGTCTCATATCTTGTGGAGAATGAAAGGGGGCGCCGACAGGTTTATCACCTTAATGTCCTAAAGCCATGGAAAGAAAGGTCAGCCACTGCCAGTTTGGTCAAGGTAGAACAGCACAATAGTACCCGAGAAGAGATTACGTGCTGTCTGGTTGAATGTTCGGCAGCCCGTAATATTTTAAGGGAGGGGATCTGTCATGGTGTAGATCTATCAGAACCTATGGAGATAGGTAAAACTGCAGAGAATGGATCTGACACTGACAGCTCAGAGAAGCACATGGCCCAGAGTTGCTGTAGGCAACGTATACAAACAATGTCACAAGGTGGGAGAACACGCCCAAGCAGCAAGCAGGCTCAGGAGTCATTAGATAATGAAGGGCAGCTGAGAGGGGGCGGAGTTCAGGCAGACACTACGACACATGCACATAAAACTAACTCACCTGAAGTTAGAAGGGGCAGAGCTGATGGAACCAGATGTGGTGGAGCCGAGAGGACGAGGGGTGGAACAAGGTGTGGATCCAGGAGAGCGGAGAGAGCTGAGAGATCCAGTTCCAGAGCAACCAGGGACAACCACAGAGACTGCTCCAGAGAGCAGCCTACAGACAAGCACAAGCTCAGGGACGTTTACCACGAAGGTAGCAGAGAACACGGTCTTGGAGCCAGGCTTAGGAAAGCCGAGGAAGCTAGCCACCCCAGCTGCAGGCACAGAAGGGAAAAGGAGTTCTGGCCTGAAGACGTTTTCATGTCAGAGGAAAAGCTGAAAGGAAAAGGCAGTAGGAACCTTCCGTCCTGGCCAAGCCCTGTTAACTCAGCTGTACCGAAAAACTCCGGTCTAAGGGAGCTAGAAGGTAGGCTGTTTAATTCTAATATAAGGAAAACTGAATGCAGAAGTTTTCCCTGCAGTTGTCAGAGTTTGTGGGGCTCTCAGGGAAGAAACTATAGAGAATGTGGTAATCTTCCATTCCACTCTGTTACTGAGGAGGAGGGGGAGTCTCAGTGCCGTGAGGAGAGACTGTTTGGCAATAGCACTTTTTACAATCCGAAAGAAGGACAGTCTGAAGGGGAATGTGAGGAAATGCAACTTGATATTCATGTGGAACAACCCTCAGATGATTGCATGGATTGTACACTCATTATTGCTGACCATATTACCTCTTTATGCTGAAGAGGCTGTTAAGACTTTCTAATAACAGGAGTGAAAGAGAGAAACTTACCTGTTTGTAAAAAGGACTGTTTTGAGCTACCTATTGTTCTGTTCATAGAAGCTGAAGATAGAAGCAATATTTTGGTTCCTGTTTGTTTCCTTTCTTTTGTACCAGAAGTATGGTCTTTTTGTCTTTGTTTCCATTGATATAAAATCCACCCGGAAGGGGAATAAAAGTCCTGTCTAAAGCCTTACCACCCGACTGCAACTCACTTCTTTACTAGTTTGTGGGACTACAACACCCAGAGGGCAGTGCAGGGCCCTCTACACCACTCCCCTTGCTGGTTTAAGATAAGCCCCAGTGAAATATCCATGCCTTTGCCTCTGGGGACCTTCGCTGGGTGACAATATACCATTTCAGACACAGGTAACTTCCATAATCTTCTTCAATAAAGATTGAAGCAAAGAATTCATTCAGTCTCTCCGCTATGGCCTTGTCCTCACTTAGCACCTCTTTTACCCCTCTATCATCTAATGGTCCAACTGACTTTCTTACAGGTTTTTTGCTATGAATGTACCTGAAAACATTTTTATTTTGCGTTTTTGCTTCCACAGCAAGCTTCTTTTCAAATTCTCTCATTGCCTGTCTTATCAATGCCTTGCATCTAACATGCTAATGCTTATGCTCTTTCCCATGTTCATATGTCTTCTCTATAAATATATGCCTACTTACATCACGTGTACATGCAGATAGCATCTAATTTTATAAGTAGTGTTTGACGCGCAAAAGGGGTTTCTGAAATTATCTCCTTATGAGTGAATACAAAACTGTATTATGAAAATAAGTTTCAAGAGCAAATAAAAGAACTGGTTTGTCAGTGGATGGGATTGTCCAGTGGGAGTGAAGCACTTTAAGGAAAAAGTACTTTGGATGTTGTCCTGGAGATTGAGGCTAAAATCACATAAAACATAGCAAAACTATAATTGTCACAGATCCTGCCATGATCATCTTCCTCACACTCTTCAAAGCTTGTCTTATTCACTTTAGGGTTTTAGATTATACAGTTTACACAGATATACTCGCAGTCCTTGACAATTTCCAAAATGGTAGCAATCTAGGTTGTGCTGTTTTGCTGGGCTCTCTTTTTTCCTTTTTCTTCTATTATGGGAAAACTTTCATCTAGCTCAAGGTTACCTTGAAAGCAGCAGCTGGCTCAAAGGACAGGTTCATTCTGCGGAGCTCCCCGCTGAGTGCTGCTGGTAAGCTGTTGATGGCATTGGCAGTGGGGGATGGAGTGCTGCGATCACTCATGGCTCCGGAGACATCTTTGAGCCCAGAGGATGAAGGGCTCCTGCCACCCAGCTGCTGTGGTCTTGGAGTCTGCAAGAGAGCAGCAGCGTTTGCAGGGACGCAGCCTGATGATACAAGCCACTCGGAGGGCAAGCAGTCTCGACAGGAAATGGCCAAGGCAGCTGGAGGGCTGCCAGCTGTGTCACAGCAGGCTCGAGTCAGTGACCCCTGCACAGGAATCTTGACCACCCTCAAGAGGGGATATGGAAGTTGGATTATTTCTTGCATCTGAACAGATGACTTTTTCATTATCAAAGCCTGTAGAGGTGTCTTTAAACCCTGTCTGGTTGGCGATTGAACAGCTGGGGAGGCCCTTTCTGGGCAATCTGCAACTTTATCATGTACTTCTGCTGGAATTCTGCAGGCGAAGTTCAAACTTCTGTGTCAAAAGTCTGAATTATGCAAAATTCTGCATGCTTTGTTTGTCAAAATAACAAAGCATATTGTTTTTGAGTGACAGTTAATTTGAAATGCAATCACCAAAAAGTTCCAAATTTTGAATTATTTTGTGAAGAATTCCAGCAAGAGTAATCATTACAGGTTCACAGCTTGAAGTCTAAAGCAGATGAACCAGAGCTTAATACTGGTGTGTGATTCTGGAGGGGAAGGTAGCTGGAGTTGTGAATAATGTTGGAGCTTTAGTTAATTACAATCCACTTTAAACTGGAAGATTTCTAGAATAACATTAAGAGAATAAATTTAAGGCTGGTGAATTTTCCTATATCTCCACTTTGGTTGATATCTTGAAGGTGCCACAGGAATCTCTGCCTCCTACTACTAGCGTCTGTTACGTTCTGTCACCCAGGAGAATGGATGGAGAATGTAGGTTGGCTATTGCCTCAGATAGATAGTCTTGACCTAGCCGCTTTCTCAGAAAGTTTGGGTAAAGTCAGTGTTTCATCGGCTACCTTGATTGTCTCCTTGGCATTTGGTCTGGATAGAGATTTGTTTATGTGCCTGTCTTATTGGCACAGAGAAGGAGCGTTTCTTGGGCAGAAGATTCACATTTTTCCTGATGTGACCAATGCAGCCGAGAAGAGATGGAGGCAGTATTTGCCTTTACTCCCCGAAGTCTTGCAGATCTGTAGTATTTTTTCTGAAATATCCATGTAAGGGGTAAGTTATTAAAGTGCATTATGGGAATAATACACGTTATTTGCCCCTTACCACATGGTAAAAGGGGAAAAGGTGTGTTATTTTACCATAACAAACATTAAATTACCCCAGTGCACGTTGCCTAATAATGAGATGCAACACCTCATTATTGATTAAATGGCATAATGCTGCTGTGTTGAACCTCACAAGCTGAAAAACTAATGCTAGTTCAAAGCTGCCATTAGTTCTCTGCCAGGAGCATCAGTGGCCCGGGCTTCTGGGCCCAGTCTTAAAGGGGCCGGTGCATTTAGTAAAGTAGCGCGGTCCCGGCCACAGCAAATATTCAGTGCCCCTGTGTCCACCAAGAGACTGCCACACACTGCTACTGATTCCATCCCCACCCCACAGCCCCCAGTTGCAATATACCAGCCCCCCACCCTCCTTGCCCATCCCAGGGCCTATCATCTATCCCTGGTGGTCTAGCAGATTGCAGGAAGGAATGATTCCAGTCACTCCTGTTAGTCACAGCACCAGGTTCAAAATGACATTGGTAACCCCTAGTGGTAGTCTTGCAGAACTATTGCTAGGGGGTCATGGATGCTATTTTGAACCTGGTGCCATGACGGGCAGGCGTGAGTGGAGATTGCTCCTGCCCGCAACCCACTAGATCTCCAGAGTTCGATGGCACGCCCTGGGATGGGCAAGGGGGATGAGGAGTTTTCATGGGACTGGTATTTTGCAATGGGGGCTGTGGGGTGGGATAGAGGTGGGGATGGAGTCTGTAACAGTGTGTGGCAGTCTCTTGGGGGACATGGGGGCACTGCATATTTGCTGTGGCCAGGACCGTGCTACTTTACTAAATGCACTGGCCCCTTTAAGAATGTGCCCAGGAGCATCGGGCTAAGTGTTAGTGGCTCGATCCTCCAGGGGAACAGAAGAATGTAGCTAAAAGTTTAATAAGGGACATACCGCAGGGTACTGACTCTTGCAGTAAATGTCTGATTTTACAGTAGCTTAATAGCTCCCCCTAAATGTATTATAAAATATATGAATATGAAATTTTTTTTACACATCTTTTTCTTTGTGACAAGATTCCCTCTCAAGAGGTGACTGGGCAGTTGTCAGTGGGGATGGTGGAATGGTCACTTCCCTTCCTGTAAGAAGTAATGTGGGTACTGCTGTCTACTACATTTTGCGTCTTTTCTATCTTACTGTTGTTCTTTCTTTTTTATGTGGAGTCCAATTCCGTACTGTGCATCCCCGGGCCATCCAGACAGCCTGGGGATGCACCCGATTCTGCTCCCGTGGGGGCTAGACGTGCCTGCTGCAGCAGAATTGCAGCATAGTGGCTGAATGTCCAGGACGTGCCCCGATTCAGGCACCCCAGACTTCCAGCCACAGCCCCGGCTAGCTCGGCCAGGCTCCTGCATGGAGCCGCGCTGCTTTGGTGTTATGTTGCCATGGCACCACAGCTCCATGCAGGAGCCGCGATCCCCGGCAGACCATCACTAATGTCTTTCTCCACAGTCTGGCCCCCGATCGGGCCTGCCGTGGCCAGGGCCGGGCTGTGGGGAACCCCCTCACCCTCCTTACTGGGCCCAGCTCATCAATCTGTCTCCATCTAGGGGGACTTATTCCACCTCTGAGGTGGATTAAGTCCCCCGTTTAAATGGCTGACATCAGAATTGGCCCTGTACGTCCGGGGTCATGGTGCCACCCACAGCCCGCCCTCGCTCCACCTCCAGCCCACCCCCTTCCACCCACAAACAGAGCTCCCCGCACAATTCAGATCTATATGCGGAGAGCTCTGTTCTCTGCATCGCGATCTAGGCGTTTAGTGGGGTTGGACATCCGGATCAAATGTCCACCCTGCTAAATGCAGCCCGGAATGACCCTCATAATGTCTTCCTCCCCCCACCTCCCTTCTGGATGGTGGACTTTGTTAGGATGATGGAATAGAGATTTTTCCCCAGTGCAGTTTTCCTAGCAATAAAGGTTCCAGTACTTGTGCACTATGGCTTTGCCACCCTGAATGAGCCTGATCTCCACTAATCTCAGAAACTAAGCAGGGTGGGATCTGGTTAGTGCTTGAACGGGACCACCTTGCAATACCGGATACTGCAGACTTACTGCGCAGAAAAAAGGCCTCACAAACTACTTCCGGTGCTCCTTGCAAAGAAAACCCAGGAGCTGGGTTGCCAGGAGTTGGCATTAACTCGGTGGCCCTGATACGCAGGATTCTTTCATTAACACATGTGAACGAAGGGTAAGTTTTAGCAGGCAGTGAAAAAGATGCTGGTATTGAGTACCACTGAGTACCCCTTCAAAAAATAAAGGCCTGGTTTTTTTATATCCTTTTCCCCCAAGATATAAATCTTGTTATACAATTTCTAAACTTTATAAATATAAAATTTTTAAAAAGAAGTAAAAATGAAAGACCTTTCCCTGAGTAAAATAGCTTTTTACCCCAGAAATCAAGTCTTTCATTAGTCTCCACCCTCAAGCTGCATTTTAAAGAGAAATTCCTGGGGGCAAGGAAAGAGCGTTGGAATCGAGCAAAGCATGTAGTATAATCAAGGCCCGTGAGCTGTTTGACTAAAACAGTAATTCCCACAGAGAAAGCAAGTGCAGGTTTCTGCAGGTAATTTTTCAGAGGGCAGTCATCAAAAGAGAAGTATATATGTACCTTGACTAATGGTGTCGACCCATGGAGTTTGCACTAAAATGGGTAGTTTGATTACCTTTCCCTTGTCCAAAATGGGGGCAATAGTTTTATAACAGGGTGCCTTTATTTATTTATTTATGTAACTGTTTTTATATCCTGCTTTTATCTTAGTCAAAGTGGGTTACAGAGAACATGAACAAGGCCTAGCGTTAGAGCATTACGTTATGGCTATTTTATAAAGACAAGAGGGTGCCTCTCGCATTCATAAGATGCTAGAGTAAGCAGTAGAAATTGCGCCTTAAGTTAAAGCTTTGACATATATTCCTGCTCTATAGTAGGGTAAAGAGAAGGGAGTAAAGTTCATAAGTACATGCATGAAGTATTTTAGAATCAATGCACGTACTTTTTAACTCCATCCATCCTCTGCCAGACTGCACCCCCAGCTACGCCTACTAGCAAAGTACATACCTTCATGTCAAAGCACACACTTTTCACCAGTCGATATTGATTACAGAGAGCATTGGGGCAGGGGGAACAGGGAGAACAATATAACTAATATTAATAAACCTTATAATCAAAACTTATTATACAACTTATAATAACAGGATAAAATGGGTTTTCGGGGCACATGTCTGTGCTTATGGTAGGAACATTCTTGGGATGTGGTATTGGTTGGTGCTGGAGGAAGGGGTTACAGGGGGAGAGGGGGATTTGTACTAGCTTGAGGGGGAAGACTTTTAGGTGTTGGTTCCAAAGAATTCTTGGAAGAAGTGGGTTTTTAGCTTCTTACAGAATTTGGTTATGTCACCAATGGCTCTTAAGTTGCTTGGGAGCGTGGTCCTGATTGAAGGTCCATATATGGAGAAGGTTCTGTTGCAAGTGGCCTGGGAGTTTTTTACTTTATGGGTTGGTATGTTGAGAAGATTTAGGTTTGGTTGCCTTCTTGATCTGGTGTCGGGGGTCTTCTGTAAGAAAGTTTGTAGGTATTCTGCTGATTGGTTATCAATTGTCTTCAAAGTGATAATTATTGCTTTATATTTGATGCGTGCTGAAATTGGGAGCCAGTAGTTTGCCTAGTATTTTCAGGAATGAAAAGACTCTGTCCTTGAAAGAAGAGAGCTCCATTTAAGGAAGGTAATTATATAGGAAGACGCTTTTATGTGTGAAAGTAGGCAGCTAAAAGAGGTAATTAGTCAATTATGCATGTAAATGGCCTCTGACAAAGTCGAGCCCAGTGGCATGCAGGCAGACTATGCACACGTGTGTGTTGATTATAGAATACTAGAATTTATGTGTGTCCTTGCAAACTGTAGTCACCAGATCTAGCTAGGGCAGGTATAAATGTCCGTGCTGGAAATTAAGGTGCATTTTCAGCCATTTGTAGGCTACTCTTTTATATAGTAGGCACACTTCCACAGCCTACTTTAAACTAGGTGCCCTCTTCTAAAATTACCTCCATGAGTTCAAAAGGCACCTAGAAGCCTACTGCTAGTGGTTCAAGGCAAGTTACATTCAGGTGTCATAGGTAGTCCCCTATTCCCGGAGGGCCTACATTCTGATTCTTCTGTCCAAGACAATGGAGAGTTAAGTGACTTGCCCAGGATCACAAGTGGGATTTGTACACTGACTTCTGTCACTTCTCTAACCATTAGACTGCTCCTCTGCTCACTCTGTTCTGATTCTATGAGAAAAAAGAGGAGTATACAGATGACAGATTTATTTAGTATTTTATTTATTTCCTAGATTTTTAATAACCTTTATCAAGAGATTCTCTCAAGGCAGTGTGCAGCAGTTATAGATGGAAATAGGCAGCTTACATTGTAGCAACAACATAACTACAATAAAATGATCAAATGGTAGAATAATACATAATTAGAACAGCGAGGTAAACTTGAGAACAGGCACATTAAATAATAATAACAGCGATAATATGATACAGTGTCAGTAATCTATACATTAAACAGCATAGTTGACTGGCATTCTTTTTTGTTTCTCAATTTATGTATTGTAACCATCTTGATGTTGTGCAGAAGATGATATATCAAATGATAATAAATAGAAAATTAGGACTTTTATATCACAGAAATATGATACTCTCATGTCAGCAACATACAAATATAGCATTGGAATAGGAGCAGTGGCCTAGTAGTTGGGGCAAGGTACTACAGGCCGGAAGGTCGGTGGTTCAAATTGCACTAGAGGACAGCAACCTTGGGCCGGAAGGACTGGGGTTTCTAGTCCCACAGGTGCTCCTTGTGGTCTTGGGCAAGCCACTTAACCCTCCATTGCCCAAGTTCCCTGTAAGTAGTAGTGTGTGTGTCTCATATCCCCTCGTGTTAAATGTATCCCCCAACCGCTTTGACCCGGTGAAAAGCGGGATATAAATGCAGCTAAATAAATAAATAAATAGGCAGCAGAGGGGATGAGTGCAGCCGGGACATATAGACAGATGAGATGGGTAAGACAAAGACATGGGAATTATAAAGCAGGTGGCTAGCAGAGTTGCCAAGTTACCTAGTTCCAGGAGTGAGACTTCTTGGCCTGTTGCAGTTTTAAATGTGCACTACAAGGCATTGTAGTCCCTACATTTACCCATTGGAATCAGTACTGTACATCCCATAATGCATCAGGACGAGATTGCAGAAATCAAGCAATGGCTTTGAATCTCACTCCTGGAGCTGATTAACTTGGCAACTCTGGGCTAGACTGTAGGAGAATTATATATACTAATTGACTAGGGTCTTTGCAACTGATCTCAGTTATAGGATTTGTGGCAACTGATCCTGCTACTGTGTGAGTGACTGGCATTAAAAGCTTGGGAGAAGAACCAGGCTTTCACCTACTTTCTTAAGGAAGAGAGTCTTGGATTAGCCATAGACCTTCTGGAAGTGAGTTCCAGAGTGTGGAGGCTGCTTCTCAGAAGGTTCACTGGTGGGTATCACCAGGGCTACGCTGGAAGGGGGGGGGGAACTAGGGCAACTGCCCTGGGGCCCCAGCCTATAGAAGATGCAACCTACTGGTTGCCTTTGGGATCTTCTCCCAAAATTCTTCCCTGTGCCCTAGAATATGTAGCACCAGCCCTGGACGTCACATAGCTTAACTTCTTTTCAGAAGAGTACCATTAGGTATGATCCTTAGAGGCCTCAAAGGTGTGTAGATGCATAACCTATTCTGTAAGTACTCTGGCTCCTAATAAGGGCCTTGAAGATCAGGGATAGAGTACTGGTAATCAGTGCTTTTAGGAAGGGTGTGATGTGGTCATGCTACCTGCAGACCTGCCTGTAATGTACAGAGAATTACAGTAGTTTAATTGTGATGTTATCATGGCATGGACCACTGTGATCAGGCTCACTTTCTTGATGTATGGCGAGAGATTTCATAGTTACTGCAGATGACAGAAGCAGTTTCTAAAGGATTCCTGAATTTGCGGGATCAGAGTAAGTGATGAGCCCAACAGTATTCCAAGATTCCTGACCTGTGACTTTTGAGGGAGTTCATAATTCCCAGTAGGGATTTCCATTTCATCTACTAGAAGTCCAAATCATATGGGTTATGCCCCTCTACCAGCAGAGGGAGACAGAGATCAAAAGCTTGTGTACCTTTGCCCTATATAGGACAACATGCCAAGCTGGGACTACCATTAGGCAAACGAGGCAGTTGCCTAGAGGGCTGCCCTCCAGGGGCCCCAATTGCTGCTGTTGTTGCCCCTCTCCAGGACTAACAGCGATGACAATAGCTGCAAACAGCCCTGTGGAACTTACCTTCAAGCTTTGGCACCACAGGGCTGTTTGCTTTCGCCCCATTCCAACTCTCAATATCGACTTCCTGTTTCCCCAGATGTCAGCATCAGACGTCAGAGAGCTAGACTGAAAACTGATGTAGAGTACTGGGGTCTGAGAGTGCACACTGATACACAGGGTCCTGTGCTGACTGCTGCTACTGCTGTTGCCTTCATGCTTTGGATAAGTGTGGGCTGCAGGGAAGTGGATGCAAGAGAGGAGGGAAGGTCTGCTATTTTGTTTTGATCATCATCTGGGATTGTATGAATTTTCAGGTGTTAAAGGGAGTCAATTGCATAAAAATTTGGGAAACATTTTCCTACTGGGCCAAGGCACATTTTTGTTGCCATGGTAAATGAAAGATTGGAGATTTTTGCAAGTGCATGTATATCAAAGGACCATTGGTGAGGTTTGGGAGGGGCAGTGGGGGGCATAATGTCTGCCCAAATACTGAAGGGACACTTTTCATACCAGTTGTGCACTGCAAATGTTGTGTGCAGTGCTGCAGCTGGAGAGCCATGGTGTTGCTGAAACAACTGTGCTGGGGAGGGGTGGGCCACATGGGCACCTGGCCAAACTCAATTTTTAACCTTCTAGATTGGTGGGATCTTGTTCCCTTCCCACTATTCTGTCTGCTTCAACCAGGTTGCTTCTAGGCTAGCATAAGCACTTAGGAGCTTGAAGATAAGCACTTCCTGTACTCTTGAAATTCAGGAAGTGCCTGTCCTCATATCACAAATTTGCTTACACTGGCTTGTAAGCATCTGTTTGAGGCAGACAAAGTGGTCGGAAGGGAAGGAGAAAGCTCCTGCTGCTGAAAGTAGTCATCAGCTGAGGGTACATGAAAAGGGCCTGGTGCTAGAAATGCTAGTGATTTTATTGGGGGGGGGGTGGAGATGGTGGAAAATGCCAGGGATGGGGGTAGGAAAAACGGATTAATGCTGGGAAGGGGGATAGGAAAAGAGGGATGATGTTGGGGCTAGGAAAAAGATCTGATGCTGAGACTAAGAGAAAGGGGCTAGTAGCTGATGTGGGGGCAGGAGATGGTAGAAGAGGGCAAATGCTGGGGTGGGAGAAGGGGTCAGGGGCCTGATGCAGAGGCTAGATCTGAGAGATGGGGGCTTGGGGCTGATACTGGTGCTGGGATAAGAGGTTAACACAGAAGCTGGGACCAGGGATGGACACAGAGGCCAGGGTTAGGAGAAGAGGGCTGATGTAGAGACTGGGGTTAAGAGAAGGAGGCTGGGGGCCAACACAGAGGCTGGGATTTAAAAGGAGGCTTTGTGGACCAGCACTGAGAAATGCTAATGCTGGCAGAAGGGGCTGATGTTCACTGATGGGGGAGTGAGAAGGAATGGGAGGATAGATACTGGGGGGCTGGGGGGGGGGTGAAGCAAGGGCATATCCAGGGGAGGTATGAGAAAGAGAGGTAGATGAATGGACCTTGGGGTAAGGAGGAAGAAAGACAGGGTAAATTAATATTGGAGAAAGAGAAGGTGGGTAGATGCTGGTGAAGGGGAGGAGGAGATATGGGGGAGGAGGCAGAGGAATGGATACTGGGGAAGGGGGGACAAAGAGAAATAGGGCTATTGAGAAGGTGAGCAACAAAAAAAGTAGGCAGGCCTTGAACAAGGTGAGACAGGAGAAATGGGGGAGAAAAAAGGAAGAACGGTAGCCTAGATGGGATAAGACGTAAGAAAAGAACTGGAGGAGAGAGTTTGCCAAGTGGTGTGGGAGAGAGTGAGTAGAAAAAGAGAGAGAGAGAATTGCCCAGAGAAGGAGAGGATAGGGAGAGGGGGAGGGGAGGGGGAAGGTGAGAGATGCAAGAAACAGGAAGGAAGGAGAAAGGGGAGGTATGAGGAGGGGAGGGGAAGAGAAAGGTGGAGGGAAAAGAGTTGGGAAATGGCAAAGGAGAGGGAGATATTGGATGGGGGTTAAGGAGGGAGATGAGAAGGAGTAGGAGAGCGGAGAGGAAGTAGGGAGGAGAGATGAGTGTGATGGGGCAGTTCTTCTCTCATTTCTCTTTTTTCTGTTTGAGGACACCATGTTCCAATCAGAGTTTCTGAAAGAATCAGAACTTGGACGGTGCAAGAAAACAGAAATTTTTTTCAGCCAAATCCAAGCATTCTTCAGGATCCACAATACGATAAATCAGATCCTTTCCATGAGAACTGCCTTGAAAATGGAAAGCCCCAACGATATCTAATGTCTCTATCTCTAAGGTCTTGATTGTTTGTGTCCTCTGTTTCTGACTGCCTGGCTGGGGGCAATAACCATTGGAATCCTTCCTGGACCCTTGGTTTTCTATCTCTGGTCCCAGAAGCAAGTGAGAAGAAATGAAACACAACACACACAGAATTATATCTGAATAATAACAAAGTTTTGCTAAACCTTTAGGAAGAAAGTCACAGGCCCACATACCTGAGCAGTCTCTCATAACTCCCTTAATTTGCTTGGTCACAGCATCTACTTCTATTAGGAAAAAACTGCCACATTGTACATTCTTTTGCCTTATCACTATGCGTCATGCTTTTTGCTTTACTTTTTGTTTATCTATATCTACATGTTACAGGTCATGCCAAGCACAAACATATTGCTCACGCTTAATTAGGACAAGCTTCCTGTAAGCAGAAATACCTTGTCTTGCAAGATGTAACCTTGAGTGTCTCAGTTATTCATAAACATCCCCTGTGAAACTGTCAGCATATTCAGAGCTGTTCTTTATACTTTCCCCGTGAGCCTCCAGCCCTCTTCGAGTCCCTTTCTACATTGACTAAAATGGGCAAAACTCTTCTTTCCAATGTATAATGAGAAAAGTCAGGGTAGATCTTAATCTTATTACCATGATAGGTGAGATGATTCTTTTACATAAACAGGAAAGAAGACATTGTTTGTCTTCAAAATAATGAAAACATAAAACAATTGGGCATAGGCCTTTGGATTTATATGTATCAGATAAATGTATTCAACAGGCTCTATCAAATTTTGTGAGCCAAAATTGGGAATACAGTTATGAAATATTTCATTAAGTAAAGCAACAATATTTTCAAAAGAGTCATTTTCAGGAATCCCAGATGGTATTTCTTCTTTTCCTGTTTTCTATATCATCATGACACTCTCTGTTAGCTTGCTTGGATTCAGGACTGATGCGACCATTAAGCAAACTAGGCAGCTACCTAGAATGCCAAGGGTCTAGGGTGGCCCATTGCCGCTGCTGCCTCCCCTCTCCTTAAACCTCCAGTGCTGTGAGACTCTTTGGCTTCTGCCCCCTCCAACGAGCAATGCTGACTTCTTGCTTGCCTGAGGGCAGAAGCGGCTCATTCTGGGAGGGTTGTCTTGGGATAATCATGAGCCTGTAAAAATTCATAATCCGACATCGTACTTTTCAGCATTAAACTTTGCTTTGTATATTATAGGTACAAAATGTGGGCAATTTCCAAGAGATATTTATCCCTGTAAATGAGCTATTTGAAAATGGAAACACCTCTCCCTCAAACATGTAAAAGTTATGCTGATGATTTTTGGAGTTAGGGGAACTGTCAGGACCTCTCGTTTTGCCTTGACTGCAACTGCCCTTTGCCACTCCCAAGAAACTGCTGCCCTGGCAACCACCTACAAAAACCAATACCCAAACCAAGGCAAAAATTCAACCCACCAACCACTGTTAACCTGGTTCAAAGAAATACCATCACAATCAGAAAAAGAGTATGTATTTTTTTGTCGGAATAGCCAATCCAGTGTAGAGGAAAATTCGCTCACACCGTTAAGTGATTGCACCATTAAGTGATTCGCTCACACAGCTAAGTGATTGCTGTTTTTTCAATTTATGATTAAAAGGGAAAAGCCATAACGGTGTGAGCGAATTTTCCTCTACACTGGATTGGCTATTCCGACAAAAAAATACATACTCTTTTTCTGATTCTGATGGTATTTCTTTGAACCAGGTTAACAGTGGCTGGCAACCACCTAGTCAGCCTAATGGGTGAGCTGACCCTGGACCTCGTAGTCTGAATGCTTGGACAATGGTCGTGCTATTCGATAGAGGTTCCCATCATTCCAAAGCTTTGTGGTTAGAATGCTTGGACAATGGTCGTGCTATTCGATAGAGGTTCCCATCATTCCAAAGCTTTGTGGTTAGAATGCTTGGACAATGGTCGTGCTATTCGATAGAGGTTCCCATCATTCCAAAGCTTTGTGGTTAGAAGTGGAAGGAGAGGTGAGGAGAGCTGCTGTGAACCAAATGGTGTGGGGCCAATATTCATTAGCATTCATTTCTGGTCACCGGCACTGACTATCCAGGTTGGCCAGATAGATGATTAACTATCCAGTCAGCGGTGATATTGAGTTGCTGCCTGGTTAGCTAAACTGGCTAAAGTTAGATCAGCCTTTATTTTTCCTAACTTTAGTCAGTTAGGGCTAACCAGCCAGCGACTCAATATTGCCGCTAACCAGCTAACCCCCGGTGCCACCCCTGCTCTGCTGCTTAGTGTTGGTGTGTTCAGAGGCACCAACTGCAAATGGGCTGCAAACCACGTAAATGCCTTTGAATATGCTCCTTCCTGTATTTTTATGCTCATCTATCAAAGATGATGAATTTCAAATTAGAGCTGAGAAACACTGTCCTGGAAAAGGAGAGATAGCATATAAGTGGTCACACCCTGTGGCTGGTAGTTGGGCTATATCCTTGCAGTGGGGCCAGACTTGATGTGTCGGTTGATGTATTTCTGCTGTCTTCTACTATGTTACGGTGCATAGCAAAGCACTGCTTGTATATGTAATAACATCAGGCTCCTTATCTATCCTCCTTTCCCTTTTATTCCCCCCCTCAGCACAGGGCCGGCCCATCCATTGTGCGATAATGTTCGCAAAGGGCCCCGCGCTTCAGGCTGCTCCGCGTGAACACCATTATGGCACACCGGACGGCTGGGGAAGCCCGCGCGAGGCCCCAGCTCCCTCTGTACAACCACCAGCATGAAGATCCTTTTCCTTCACGCTGGCGGCTGTTTGTCTGAAGCCGCGATTGCTGGGAAAGGTTAAAGGCAATGCCCTTTAACCTTTCCCAGCATTCGCGGCTTCACACAAACAGCTGCCAATGTGAGGGAAAAGGATCTTCATGCTGGCGGTTGTACAGAGGGAGCCGGGGCCTCGCGCGGGCTTCCCTGGCTCCCTCTGAAGCCCCTCAGACAGCCGTGGGGCTGGTCAGGGGAGGAGGAGGAGGCCAAAGACTGGATGGGCTGTGATGGGGAGGAGGGCTAGGACTGCAAATGGGCTGTGATGGGGGGAGGAAACTTGGACTGGAAATGGGCTGTGATGGGGGGGACCTGGACTGGAAATGGGCTATGGTGGGGGGAGGGGGGAACTTGGACTGGAAATAGGCTGTGATTAGGGGGGCTAGGACTGCAAATGGGCTGTGATGGGTGGGCGGGGACTTGGACGGGAAATGGGTTGTGATGGGGGACCTGGACTGGAAATGGGCTATGGTGGGGGGGGGGGGGAACTTGGACTGGAAATAGGCTGTGATTAGGGGGGCTAGGACTGCAAATGGGTTGTGATGGTTGGGGGGAACTTGGACTGGAAATGGGCTGTGATGGTGGGGAAGGGAACTTGGACTGGAAATGGGCTGTGATGGGGGGGGGCTAGGACTGCAAATGGGCTGTGATGGTGGGGAGGCCTAGGACTGGAAATAGGCTGTGATGGTGGCGGGGAGGGGGGGGCTAGGACTGGAAATGGGCTGTGATGGGAGGGCTAGCACTGGAAATGGGCTGATGGGGGCTGGAATAGGACTGGAAGTGGGCTGACGAGGGGGCTAGGATTGGAAATTAGCTGATGGGGGAGCTTGGAGTGGAAATTGGCTGATGGGGGGCTGGAATGGAACTGGAAAAGAGCATATGTGGGGCTAGGACTGGAAATAAAATAAAATGCCCAAACAGAAGGTAGAAAAATACTTTTTATTTTGAATTTATTAACTGGAATATGTCTGGTCTGGGAAGTGTGTATTGCTAACATCTTTGCGTTTTTGTTTAGTGCAAGAGGAAATTACTTTATAGTTGTATTTCTCCAGTGTTGTACATTTCATGTTTGGCTTTTGGGGTTCCCAGCTGAATTATTATCTTCCTATTTCTAAATTGTGATCCCTTGTTCTTTGTGTGGTGATGGTCAATGTTCTGTGTAACTGAGCAGAGGGATTCTGTTCATGTAGTTTCTGTTTGACAGTTCCACTTGTTCTCTTTCCCCCAGTGAGATGTATTGGTATTCTATGAGATATATTGGTTTAATATTTGCAGTGTTGCCTTTTGATAGGTAGGGTTTGGTGCTTTGTGAGTCCTGGTAGTGCTGTTATGATATAGCGGGTTTGCTACGAGTTCTAAATGGTCAATGTTTATAGTACTTCCTAATGGGCCTGACAGTTGTCACTGCAATATAGTAATGTAGAAATCTGTTAGTCTTTCTTTATCCAGACACTCATTGAGAGGCATGTTTACTAAAAGTGCGTGTTAATATTATGCAAATATTTATTCAAATGAGACTCTTCGTGCAAATGAGGCCCCGCAATTAATCTCTGCACATGGCCCCGCACCCCCCTTGGGCCACTCCTCCCCAAGCTTGGTGCATACATTCAGAGGATCACACCTTCACCTTCTAATAACAAGTATATACACTAAGATCATCCAGGTCCCTTGGCCATTCTTGATCAAGCACAAATTTTACATGTCTTTGATCATATCTCTGTTTCTCTGAGAACCTTATCAGAAACTGTCTGAAAGAATCCCTGGGGTTTCAAATTCTCTGTCAGTGTGTGCCATTAGTTTCTGATGAAGTTAATTTTAATCTCATTACACATAAGGAGCAGATATATTCAGTGGCAAGTTTTATGGCTCATATCTGTGCTTAATTCTTCGCATCCCTTGAGGTTTTTGCATAATAAGACCACTTAATAGCAAGAATTATTCATTCAGCGCTGAAGATTATGGCCATAATTACCACAGATAAAGATACTGCTTTTAAGAGTTTTTATTCACAGCACTTTATCCTTTTAACATTATAAAAAAAAGAATGTTTGCATTTAGGGTTAGGTTTTCTAAAAGGCACCATCACATTATTGTGTGCCAACCTATCTTAACACATATTACTTACCACAGGGTCCATTTCATGGAACAGGGCCTGTTTACTAATGCACGTTAACAATGTCAGCACAGTAATCTAATAGCGCAGATTAGTAAGTCTGGTCCTTAGACAGTTTAGCTTCCCTGGGTCTACGGCTGACCTAGCAAGAATCCCCCTCAGGCAGGCTGTGTCCGTTCCTGAATATCTGGCATCTGGTGCCTCCTTTACCTGGGGAAAAAGAGCATTGGTGGGATTCCCTCCCCCCCTGGACTGCCCCGGACTGTGAACAAGGCTGACAACTATTTTTTAACAGTTTTTTTATGCCACTTTTTCATTCCAGTCAAAGCGGTTTACACTTGGTAATGAACATTAAACAGGGACATTGATAACTTGGACTTTTCTGAGGGTTAAGTGGCTTGCCCAAGGGCACAAGTGAGAATCAAATGCTGATCTCTTGGTTCCCAAGCCAGTGCTCTAACCATCAGGCTATTCCTCCACTCCACTCATTAACACTACTAAGTTCTACTATTATAAGTTTATATACAATATCAACAGGGCACTTAAATAATTCAGATAGTAATCCCCATGAGGCATAACCACTCAATAAAGAACAAAAGAATCTTCTATGCCAGAGCATGTAGTAAAACCTGTTAGTGTAGCTGGATTTCAAAGAGGTTTGCACAGGTTCCTGGAGGAAAAGTCCATAAACCATTATTAAAGTGGACTGGAGAAATCCACCGCTTATCCCTGAGATAAGCAGGGTCAGTTCAAGGACATGAGATGCCCTAGGGGTGAACCTCATTCCTGGCACTTCCTGCTTCCACCTCCTTCACTTCCACTTCACTTTGCATGGGGGTGGAAGCAGCTGATCCAACCACTGCCACCCCCATGCAAACAGGAGGTCTGCATCAGAGGGGGCGGAAGCAGGGCCGGAGGTTTTGGGAAGCGCTGCATTGCTGTTTAACGACATTGCCACTGCTGCAGGTGCCAGAGAGCAGCGGCGGCAGCGGCAGCAGCAGCAGCAGTGCAGGTGGCATTGGGCCCCCTCTGACCATTGGTGCTCTAGGTAATCATCTAATTTGCCTAATGATAGTGCCGGCCCTGTCTCTGAGGTTATATTTTCTAGGGTGCTGGCAGCTGACTTAGGACTTTTGACTGATCATGCCGCAGAATCTGTGACAATTCAATTAGGACAGGCGGAAATTGCCGCTCTCTGGAGAATGCCAGCATGTTTGTTGGGTGACTTTGCTTTTGAGGAATATCTGGTTGAGCAGAAGGAGTATGTTCAGTACAACAAGTGGCACAGAAGGGATCCTACATTGTTTTGGGAATCTGTGAAAGTCATGCTATGGGCAGCTATTATTTCATATGTGGCCCAATGGTTCCTGCCACCCTAGAAAGCCCCCCTCCCCCCTTCCTTCTCACCTGTGGGGGGAGTGACACCATGAGCCCTCTAGCACTGTAGAGAGCAGCAGCACAGCAAGTCCTCCATCACCATGGCAGGCCTTGAAGCACCTGCACGTGTGCACTCATGCCCTGACACATCTGCCCCGCCGATGCAACTTCCTGTCTAAGGGGGCAGGAGCCGAAGGCCATGAGTACATACTAATGCATGGGGGTTTCAAGGCTTTCTCTGCCGTTACCATGGTAGAAGTGTTGTGGTGCTGCCACCTAGTCTGCCTAGTGAATGGGCCAACCTTGGTGGGAAGACAAAAGCGGAAGGTTCATGGAACACTTGTGAGGGAAGTACAAAAAGACATGGCCCAGACTGCTACTGGGAATCTTAGGGAGCAATAAAAGCTGCTATAGAGTCCCTGATAAAATCAGAGAACAGCGAGCATCTTATTTGTATTAGAGGCATCATTTATTGAGGGTTGGTAATCAGGCAGGTAAATGTATGGTTGGGTTGATCTGGTCAAGTGGGGGACCCCATTTTATTCCAGCATTGTGAGACGCTTATGGAACCTTATAGACCACCAATTTGAGGGTGATAGAGCATTTGGCAGAGTTTTATTCTAATCTTTATACTATGGGATCTTGTGACAATAGTAGAAGGGCTGATTTTTGGGGGGAGGTCTTGAGCTTCCTTGTTTGACTAAGGAACAAAAAAGAGATCTTCATGCCCCAATAGAAAGAAATTGTAAGGCCCTAATGGACTCTAGGCAGAATTTTATGGGAGTGAGGACTGGAAAGGGGCTGATACTGGGGAGGGTTATTGGGACTGGAAATAGGCTGATGGAAAGAAGTGAAGAAAACGAAAGAAGAGATAAGAAATGGCAGATGGACCATAGACCAGAGAAAGAAAGCTAAGAGACAGGAAAGCAGAAGCCTCAGATCAGGACCAGCATGATCAGAGAATAAATTGGTCAGATGACAACAAAGGTAGAAAAAATAATTTTATTTCATATTATCGATTTGACTACAAAATCATAATTTTGAAATCAAATATTGTTACTTGTTGGAATTAATTATTGTGGTTTAAATAAGTAAATTTTATAAATAAAAACATAATGCAAAGGCCTATCATATATTAATAATTCAACAAATGATTACAGCAACAATGCGTTAACGGTAAAGGAAGAGAGATGCATTCGATTTTATCATTGGGGGTCATCACAAGTTGACCAATGGTAAAAGGGGTCACGGTACAGAAAAGGTTGAGAACCACCGCTCTAAGGAGTACATATTAAGATCCTTAAGTCTGTCCTCATATGCTTTATAATGAAGATCACTAACCATTTTAGTAGCCACCCTCTGCACCAACTCCATCCTGTTCACAACCTTTTGAAGGTACGGTCTCCAGAATTGCACACTATACTCCAAATGAGGTCGCACCAAAGACTTATACAGAGGCACTATCACCTCATTTTTCCTGCTAGCCATTCCTCTCCGTATGCACCCAAGCATCCTTCTAGCTTTTGCCATCGCTTTTTCTACCTGTGTAGCTACTTTAAGATCATCAGACACAACCACGCCCAGGTCCCGCTCTTCTTTAGTGGACAAAAGTACTTCACCCCCTATACTATATTGCTCCCTTGGATTGCTGCAACCCAAATGCATGACCTTACAGTTTTTTAACATTAAATCCCAGCAGCCAGATTCTAGACCATTCTTCAAGCTTAGCTAGATCCCTCCTCATGTTATCTACACCTTCCTGGGTGTCTACTCTATTGCAGATTTTGGTATCATCCGCAAAAAGGCAAACCTTACCCGACAGCCCTTCCGCTATATCACTAACAAAGATGTTAAAAAGAATCAGACCAAGGACAGATCCCTGGGGCACACCACTGGTAACATCCTTCTCCTCAGAGTGAGCCTTATTTACCTGTACTCTTTGTCGCCTCCCACCCAACCAATTTCTAACCCAAGCAGTAACTTTAGGGTCCATCCCTAGGGTGCTCAGTTTGTTTATAAGTCACCTGTGAGGAACAGTGTCAAAGGCTTTACTGAAATCTAAATACACCACATCTAGGGCTCTCCCTCGGTCACCCAGTCAAAGAAATCAATCAGATTTGTCTGACAAAACCTGCCTCTGATGAATCCATGCTGCCTCGGATCCTGTAATCCGCTGGACTCCAGAAACCCCACTATTTTCTCTTTCAGCAGCTTTTCCAATAATTTACTCAACACCGAAGTTAAACTAACCGGCATGTAGTTTTCAACCACATCCTTAATTCCACCACATGAGCCTCTCTCCAGTCCTTTGGCACCACTCCTGACTCCAACAAGGCATTGAAAAGGTCAGTCAGTGGAGCTGCTAGAATGTCCCCAAGTTCCCTCAGTATTCTAGGGTGTATCCCATCTGGTCCCATTGCTTTGTCTACTTTATGCTGAGCTAGTTTCTCACGAACACAGTCTTCTGAAAATTGTTCAAGATGTCCCTCACTTCTGTTCCTGTTTGTGGGTGTTTTCTGAGGTCCTGCTCCTGGTTCTTCATCTGTGAACATAGAACAGAAATATTTGTTAAGCAATTCAGCTTTATCCTCATCAGCTTCTACATATTCCTCCCCTTCACCCTTGAGTCTGACAATACCACTTTTGCCCTTCCTCTTCTCACTAACATATCTGAAAAATGTCTTATCCCCCCATTTTATTGCATTGGCTATTTCCTCCTCTTTTTGAATCTTTGCTTTCCTGACTACTTTGCTAGCTTCTCTTTCCAAATATAGATGCCTGTCTTCCTCTCTCTGTGATCTCTTGTATTTCATGAAGGCCTCCCTCTTTTTCTTCACTTTTTCAGCTACCTCTTTCGAAAGCCATAGCGGTCTTCTTTTCCTTTTACCTTTATTTACCATTTTAACAAAAAGGTTGATTGCCCTTAAAATATCTCATTTCAGTTTTGCCCACTGTTTTTCTACATCCCCCAGCTGTTCCCATCCCACTAACGACTCCCTGAGGTATTGGCCCATCTTGGCAAAGTTAGTCTTCCTAAAGTCTAAGACCCTCACCTTTGAATGGATTCTAACAGCCCTAGTCCTAATACTGAACCACACCATCTGGTGATCACTGGATGCAAAATGATCTCCCACTATAACATCAGAAACACTTTCAGCATTGGTAAGCACCAGGTCCAGAATGGCCCCTTCACGTGTGGGGTCTGTTACCAATTGCTTGAATAGTTCTTCCTGTAGAGAATCCAGGATCTCTTTACTTCTAGATGATACTGGGTTCCTCTGGACTGTCCCCAGCTGAAGACCTAGCGCCTTCTTAATCAAGATTACAACCCCTGCCTTCTTCTTCCCAGAAGAAGCTCCATAACTCTCAGCTACCCACCAGCATTGAAGCTTATGATGCTCCACCTTTGTCATATGGGTCTCCTGAGGGCAATATCAGGCCCCTGGTCATAAAAAGCCTGAAGGATTTTATGCCTCTTTATCAGGATTCCTATCCCGCAAACATTCCAGATGATCACCCGTGCACCCTTCTTATGCTTAGGGTTCATCCCGGCGAATCTAGAGAGGAACCCATCTTCTGAGGCAATACTCCTTTACTGGGACCACCTCCCCAGCCCAAGGCCACCCACACACACCGGGCTGGAGATCATGCAGCCATGCGGCCCCCTCCCCTCCCCCAAAAAAACAACCACCCCGCCCCTCCCATATGCCCCAATGCTTTATCTTCAGCAATGAGGTCACTCCAGATGTTTCCTGGCCCCTCCCCCAGCCATCACATCCTACTATTCCTCACCTGCATCCCAATTCTCTCAATCACTTATGTGTCCCACCGTCCCAGTCCCCCAGACAGAATCTTCACCCATTCATTCTCCCCTCATACACTCATACCTGCATCCTGAACCATACTCACCTGGTCTACTTTTACACCACTCACATCCCCAACCCCCCTCACTCACCTCAATCACACATCCAGCAACAAAGACCCCAGCTTAACTCCCCATAAACCCCCGAAAGCATCACAGCAATATGTAAGTTGCCTTAAAAGCCTACAGTAAAGTCATACAGCAAAACAAAAAGAAAACATCACAACACATCAGGGGTCACCACTGGGCGGAGCACTGTCAATCCCCCTCAGCAAAATCACCAAATGTGAAATAAAAAGAATAATAAATAAATAAGGGATCTCCCACAGCAGTGCATCTCTAAGCCAAGTCCTCAAAAAGTAAGTCCACGTCTAGAGTCACAAGTAATCCTGGAATGCACCGCCACTATGCAGCACACCTCCAGTGACTCCTGGTGTAGTAGAGATGTAAGGCAAATGAGCCCGACCCAGAAGAAAAGAAAGAGGAAAAGGGGGAGGCCATGACCCGTTCAGTCCATCCATGTCTCAGGTGGTTAGGTAAGCTCTCCACCTGATGACCCACATAGGGTAAAAGTCAGACCCCTCCAGGAAGATCGACTGTTCTGCCAGGAGAGAAAAACGGGAAAAGGCGTGAACATAAATGACAAGTTCCCACACGCAGTCCTGCATACCATGGTAAGCACACCAGCTAAGGCTTAGGGTTTCCGGCATCAGATCCAATCTTTTGAGCTGCACAGAATTTCTTTGTTGCTTCAGGTGAAACAAAGACATGGGGAACTCCATTGTGGGTGAGCTGTAGGTCTGTGGGGTATTATAGAACAAAGCACACATTCTGTGAGAACAGCTAGGAGCAAAGTAGGGAAAACTCCTTGTACTTCTGGGCAACAGCAGCAGAAAAGTCCTAGAAAACTTAAATCTGAGGTCCATTATGTGCTAACACCCGATCTTTTTGAGCAGCCCGTAGTACATCCTCCTTGTGTAGAAAGTTAAGGAATAGGGCTATGACCGGTCATGGTCTCGGCAGTGGATCTTTTTGTGGTCCAGTATGGGTGCATCTGTTCAATCACCAGGGGGCCCAGGGTCTTTTCCAAGACCAAGGTGATAGCCAACCACATCTCCAAAAAGTCTCTCAATTCCCTGTCCGTCACCAACTGGGATCTCTAGAAAGCACAGATTGTTCCTTTGGGATCTATTTGAGGTCATCCACCTTCATGGCACGGCGTTCCAGAGCCTCCTGCAAAGTAGTGACCTCCACTTCCTGCTGCTGAGCTGTTGCCTTGGCTGCATCCACCCGATGCCTCAGATCTGTGAACTGTCTCTGGAAGGTTTCCATATTTGCAGAGACCTCCTCCAGTTTATTGTAGAGACACTTGAACTTCACCTGCAGAGCTCCGACAATCTCATTAGTGACCTCTTCCACCATATCGCCTATTGAGAGAGCAGGAGAATGTGGGCTTGGGGGAGGTCTCATGCTGCCATCTTGGGTTCTCCCAACTTTGGGTGCTGTCGGTCTTTCTTCACAGCTTTGGATGCCATAAAATTGCAAGCCATTCCCCCTAGGTAACGCACAGCTCATCATCCCAACACCAACCCTCCGCTAGGGTAAAAATCTCAGAAATCAGACCAAATGGAGAGAGGGCCCAGAAGTTCAGAGAAGACATGACTTCCCCGTACTCAAACATCACATGACCCTCTCCAGATGTACCAGTAAAGTTAAAGGAGCTGAGAGAGTGCTAGTCAGTAGAGCACAGAATTATACATTTGCAGACCCCGGGTCCATAACTGTACGACCCTGAGTAAAACACATAGATACCCTTTGCTTTTGGGCAGGAACAGAGTGATCATGTGACTTACCTTGCACTGCACAGTGCTGCTATCTGAACCATTGAATTAGTTGAAGGAGGCTCTGGAGTTTTTGTTCATGACCTTGATGTGTGCTTCTTACTTGTGCATACTTTGCTTCCCTTGTTCTGTCTCTGCTTTCTGTTGAATGCTAGTTTAGTTAGGAGAGCAGGACTTCATAGTGTGATGATTTGTTAGTTCTGATAGGAAATATTCTGTGCTGATTAAAGTCTGCCTCAGACATATGCACCAGAGTTGCTTCACTGCTGAGCATGCGATTGCAGACTCAGCACAGACCGACAGAGGGGGAGAAGCAGAATGTGGGCAGCCCTTTCATTGAGTTACAATATGCAGCCACTTTCTAAGAAGCCAGAGACACATGCCGCACGGGACTATTGCATAGCTATGACAGGAGATCCCACCATCAATTCCTCTGACTAGTCGCTGGCTTTACCTTTTTAGGCAAGAAATGTGCATGTGATTTATTTCTTTGGGAGATGTTTCCTACAATGGGATAAGAGAGGAGTGCCTCATATGCCTCAAATACCATGAAGAACATTATGGGCCTCTATTCGTGCCTTCCCTGCCCTTGTCTAAATTCCCCGCTGGTTGTGCGGGGAAGTTAGACGGGCGGCTCGCGGGTGGAGTCTGGGCGGTCGCCAGCCCTGGATGTACAAGGCCGATTCTAATGTTGGCCCTGTACGTCCAGGGGCGGCGACTAGTGCAGGGGACAGATCGGGGGTCGGGCTGCGGGGAATAAGCCTTTTTTTCCAGCAGCCGGCATCATGGCTTTTAAATGGAGCCATAGTGCCATGGCAACCGGACTCCATGGTGCCACGGCTCCATTTAAAAGCCCTGACTGAATTAGTCAGGTTTCTCATGTATGTGCAGGCTGGACAGAATTGCAGTCCCAGCCTGCACATACATGACTGATAACAATTCTGATCCCGCGGGTCTAGATGTGCCCTGCGGGATCAGAATTGCGATCCCCTCTGTACGTTCGAGTGGATTTTAGTCCGGGACGGAATAAGCCTGTATGTATATAGTTAACGTCAACTAAGCATATCCGAGCTTATAACATCTAATCCTTATCTTTATTGTACAAAACTGATTATTCAATGTAAACAATTCAATGTAAACGTGGAAAATTGCAAGAGGATCTTGATAAATTGGAAGAATGGGCATCAAAATGGCAGATGAAATTTAATGTGGACAAGAGCAAAGTTATGCACCTAGGGAAGAACAACCCAAACTATGGTTACACGATGCAAGGTTCCACATTAGGAACCACCACCCAGGAAAAAGATTTAGGCGTCATTGTGGATAACAAGTTAAAACCCTCAGCCCAGTGTGCAGCGACGGCCAAGAGAGCAAATAGAATGCTAGGTATCATAAGGAAAGGAATGGAAAATAAAACAAAAGATATTATAATGCCTCTATATCGTTCAATGGTGAGAACGCACCTTGAATGTTGTGTGCAATTCTGGTCGCCATATCTTAAAAAGGATATAGCGCTATTAGAAAAGGTTCAGAGAAGAGCCACCAAAATGGTAAAGGGGATGGAAGGATACCCCTATGAAGAAAGGCAAAAAATGTTAGGGCTCTTTAACCTGGAAAAGAGACGGCTGAGGGGAGATATGATAGAAGTCTATAAATTAATGAACGCAGTGGAACGGGTAAAAGTAGATCGATTGTTTACGTTATCAGAATATAGAAAGACTAGGGGACATGCAATGAAGCTACAGGGTAAACTATTTAAGACTAATAAAAGAAAATATCTTTTCACTCAACGTGTAATCAAACTCTGGAATTTGTTACCGGAGGATGTAGTAAATGCTGTTAGTGTAGCTGGGTTTAAAAAAGGTTTGGACAAGTTCCTGGAGGAAAGGTCCATAAACCATTATTAAGAAGGGACCCAGGATATCAATGCTTGACCCAGTATAAGCATTGTGGAACATGTGTCTTTTGGGGAAACTGCTAGGTACTGTGACATGGTGGATTCCTCCAGCCCTGTAGAAAGAGCCAAAGAGGAGGAATCTGAGGCAGTGCTGGAGTATACACAAAAGTACATGGCTGGTAGTTACCAGGGAAACCAAGCACAGGAGAAAGAAACACACCCTTGCTACCGTTTAGCTCAGGACTCAAGAGCTAATTCAGAGCACCTGCTAGGGGGAGGAGTCAGGCACTACCCTAAAGGGCAGATACAAAAAGAGGCCTCAGGGGGAAAAAGAAGAGGTTCATTTGAAGCTGGAAGGGAAGGTCCATTAGAAGCTGGAAGTGCGTCTCCATTAGAAGCTGGAAGAGTGTCTCCGTTAGAAGCTGGAAGAGAGTCTCCTTTGGAAGCTGGAGTGGGTTCTCAATTAGGAGTTCCAGAGAAAGTTCCAGCACAGGCTCAGATGAGGGGTTACTTACAAGGCCAGCCGAGGGTTCCGGTGAGAGGCCAGCTAACAACCCAGGAGGAGGAGCAGGGAAGAGTCCAGGTTACAAGCCCAGGGCCAGAGCCAAGTCCAAAGGTAAAAGGAGAACCTTTTACAAAGCTTTATTCAAGAAAAGGATACGGCAGAAGCAAGCCAGGCTGTCTGCAATATCCTGGGGATTACCAAGAGGAGAGAAAGCCAGGAAGGCAGTTTCAGCATTCATTGCATAAAGCAGGTGTGGAATACACAACCGGGTCCAAAGCCCAGAGAAAACCATTTACAGCCAGGCACAGAGGTAAGCCCAAAGGCTGGGATTTTTATAATTTTATAATCAAGGTGATTCTACTTACCCAGAAGGTTGGGGCATTGATTATAATGACTGTAATGAAAAGGACTGTTTTAAGCAATATATGATTCAAGAATATAGTACAAAGCTTAAAGCAGAGATGAAGGGCGGAGCCCAAGAAACCACGATACAAACATTTCCTACCTCTCAGGAGGACTTAATGGAAATAGAGCCAGGTTTTGAAAGTGTCTCTGAAGATATGATGGACTGTACATTTACAATATCTGATGAAGTATTATCCCTGCACTGAATGTATGCCTTGCAGAGAAGTACAAAGGTATTAAGATAAAAAGTACCGAGCTGGGAAAACAGAGCTGTTTCATTCTGTTTGCTGAGAAGCCATTGTTTTGTGCTGAAGAAAGCTGTTTATGTTGGAAACTTTACTTTGTCCTTTTGCCAGAGGTGTCTGGTTTGTTACCTTTATTTCCTTGTTGAAAATCCGCCCCGGGAGGGGAAATAAATCCTTGTTGCTTTAACCACTTTTTGAAGTCACACTACTCTTCCTTGGACAGTGACAGAAACTACATATCCCAAGAGGCTTTGCTTTAGGAACCTGTAGAATAGCTGTTTAGGAAGAAAACAACCCGCTTAAACCCTACCTGCTCTTGCTGGAGGGCACTAAAGAAGCGGGGTCATAGTATGTATGACCTAGATTGGCCACTGTTGGAAACAGGATACTGGGCTTGATGGACCTTGGTCTGACCCAGTATGGTATATCTTATGTTCTTATGTACATTGTTTGATTTGTTTGAAGTTCCATGTAAACCGCTTTGACTTTTGTGAAAAGCGGTATATAAATCCAACCAAATAAATAAATAAATATGATTTACTCCGTGATGGGAGCTGTATTGGAACTTGCATCTGTAGGCTTTTCAGCTCTTTGCTCTCACCATGGAGGAAAGGGAAGGGAAATGTGGATTTTTAGCCTGTCTTTTCCAAGTAAGGCTCACGATGGCTTACAGCAGTTTGAAAAATCAGGTACAATAATTCCCTTCCCCTGAGAGCTTACATTCTGCATGGCTTTCTGAGGCAAGAAGAGACAAAGTCACCCACCTAGGATCACGAGAAATGCCAGTAGGAGAAATGGGATCTGAACCCTGGTTTCCCTGGTTCACGCAAACCACTAAACTTCTAGAGTCTTCTTTATTAATTTATTTTATCTCACTTGATATCCCACCTCATCTAAAACCCAAAGAAACTCAAGAAAACGATATAAACTAACTAAACTTAAAATACATTCTTGATTTTGTGGCGGATGTTCAGGTCTGTTCAATCCTTGTGGCACTCTGAGCCACACTGTGAATCACCATACTGTCTACTGAGACCACCTCTTTCTTAAGAGCATACTTATAGGGAAGATCTGCTATTTCCTTGGAGGGTCGAACATACCCACTTTCAGTCAGATGCAGAAAACACACACTTTAAGCACTTTTAAATTCAGAAAACAGATGGATGCACGCGTAAACACTGACAGAAAAACTAGCACCCATTTAATGCCACGAGTATTTAAATGTATTTAAACATATTTAAATTGTAGCAAAATGAGCTGCACATAATAGTCTGGTATGCAAATCATAGCTACAACCTGATGCAGAGACAGGCATAGAGGATTTCACAACCAGCCATAGCACCAATATTTTTACTGCAGGGTCTGAGATGACTTAAATCTCTAATGCCTGCCCCCAACAGTATTTTGATGGCACCAAGTGCTATCTCCAGGAACAAGCAGAAATGTGGTCTTCACATATGGGTGACGTTGGCACCGATGGAGCCCGTACGGGAACGCTCCCCAGCATCCAATAGGAAAGCCTTTGGGAGCTTCCACTGTACCTGCGTTCGCTGCCTTTCCAGCTCTCCCACCTCAGTTCTTCATTTTCTGCAGAGCCAGCAGGAAGCAAATCCTGTAACCGCAGAAAATTCTTTAATTCTTTGTTTTTGTGATTTGCGTCTGCCTTCTTGTCGACGCCGGAACCGACCCCTCGGTTCTTTTTCTTTAAAAAAAACAACTTTTAGAACTTTTCTTCAGGCACATAAATGCCATTTTAGGCCTTAAGCCTTCCATTTTGTCTACTGACACTATGGACAAACCAGCTAGTGGTCTGAAGAAATTTTCTAAGTGTGGCAGTATCATTTCTGCTAGTGATACCCACGACTGGTGTCTTAAATGTCTCGGGCCCAATCACCAGCCATCAGAATGTCCTCTGTGTAAGAAGATGACAAAGAGAGGCCTACAGAATTGAGCTGCAAAGTTGGGATCACTCTTTGCCTCAGATGCGGTTTCTTTGGCATCGACATCATTGAGGGCATCCTCTTCCTCTCATGGATCGCAGGTATCGAAACAAAAATCTTCTTCGAAGACAGGCCACCCCCCAAGGGTAGATCTCTTTCTAAGCATCAAGATGCCTCGATCGTTGCCCAGGAGGTGGATCAGCCGGCCAAACAACCCCAGTGGGAGGACCTTTCCTCAATAGCCATCGAGGGGTTCCAAGATGCTCCCGAGGCCTCCACCTCCAGAGAGCTCCCGGTGCCATGCTCTGTGATGGTAGCACATATCTCTGGCACCGATATCCAAGCATCGGCGGGCTCTTTGGATCAGTGTATCCTTACCATAGAGTGGAGCTTGGTGGCTCTACTAGCAATTTTGGTTCCAGTAAAATCCTTACCAGTGGTATAGCCAACACTGGCACCATCCCAATGCAGACCGCATTGGGTTATATGCCACCTGCTGTGCTGCCACCCATGTCTACCCTTGAGTCCATTCCCAGAACCGAGGTATTGGTTAGGCAAGCCCCCTGTTCCGATGCCAACTTCGCTTGGTATCAGGCTTTGGCAGAGCAAGGACATCATTCACACCGATACTTCAAGTCTTCCTATTCTGATTCTTCTGATAATGAATTGATCGATACCCAAAGACTACAAAGTCTTCCAGAAGACCCTTCTCCTTCACCAGAGTGGTGTATGTCCCCTCCCGAGGATGTTTCCTTTCAAGAATTTATTCGGACCCTAGCTAAGCGCCTTTCCATTACAGCAACATCCGAAACTGAACCCAGAACAGAGGAATTGGAGATCCTCCAATACCCTACAGCTCCTAAGTAGGCGGCCAAACTCCTGATTCACCTCATACTCCATGATCTCATGCTCCAGATGTTGGAAATGCCCCTTACTACTTCTCCCCATACTCGATGACTTGATACCATTTATCGAGTACTGAGATGTCCCGGTTTTCAAAAGTTGCAGCTTCCACATCATTCAATGGTAGTGGAATCGGTGATGCGTCAGATCAAGAGTTCTAAGAGACATTCTTCTAATCCTCCAGGTAGAGAATTGAGAACTCTTGATACTTTAGGATGTAAGTGTTTTCAAGCTTCCATGCTTTCAGCCAGAATAAGTTCATACATGGGTATGTTCCTCAAGGAGGTTACCAGAGATCGTGAATCAATGGCCCCTCTTCTCCCTGATGACAAGGTCAGACATACCCAGAATGTTTCAAAGTTTATCAATAAAGCAACATTTGATTTTTTAATGCACTAGCAGAGCTACTTCAATTTGCATCAGTGCACGCAGAATTACTTGGCTTCAAGCATCAGATCTTGAATAATGGGTTCAAGATAAACTGGGTAATATTCCCTACACAGGTGAAAATCTGTTTGGCAAAGACTGGCAGGATAAAGCTTCTCAGTTAGAATCTGAGAACACCACTCTCAAAAGGCTGTCTAAGACTACAGCCAACCCTACTAGGAGGAAAGCAGTTGCAAAGAAAACTTTCTTTGATGAGAAGAAAAGGTTTTACCTTTCTTACACCCCTGCTTCTCAATACCAACTTCAGGGTACCCAAAAGAGGCAACAGCCTCCCAAGAAACAGAAAAGGCCACAGGCTTCTAAAGCTCAACCAGCTATGCAGACCCAATCTGTGCCTGTTTTTTTACTTTTTCCTAGAGAACATAACCACCCAGCCTCTGGAGAATCCCCACCCCCTCCACATAGCAAGCAGACTTTGTCATTATGCCTACAGATGGCATCTCATCACCTCGGAGCAGTGGACTCTAACCATAGTGAAAGAAGGGTACAGACTTCTTTTATAAAGCCTGCTCCCGTCCACTCTAGTGGGGGAATATCAATATCAACCCTCTCACTGCTCTCCCGCTAAAGGAGATGACTTCTCTTCTATCTCAGGGTGCCATAGAAGGAGTTCCCACATTTCAGAAAGAGACAGGTTTCTATTCTCTGTACCTTCTCATACCAAAGAAAAGCGGAGGGTACATCCTAGACCTCAGGAACTTAAACAAATTCCTAGTCCATGAGAAGTTCAAGATGATCTCACTAGGGACCCTCTTGCCCCATCTCCAGAGTCAGGATTAGCTCTGTTCTCTAGATCTAAAAGAAGCATATACACATATCCTCATTCATCCAGAACACAGAAAGTATTTACATGTCATCTTTCAAGGAAAACATTACCAATACAAAGTCCTGCCTTTTGGACTCACCTCTGCCCCAAGAGTCTTCACAAAGTCCATGGCCATCGTGGCTGTATATCTAAGAACTCTGGGGATATTTGTTTTCCCTTACTTAGATGACTGGCTCATAAAGGCAAGCACCTGTCAGGAGGTTCAGCAATTCCTTCTTTGTACAATGCAAGTACTGCAACATTTGGGATTTGTAGTAAACCTTCCAAAATCCCTTCTCACGCCCACTCAAGCTCTGGAGTTCATAGAAGCCCTCCTAGACACCCAGTGGTCAGGGGCATTCCTATCCCAACCCTGCTGTTCTTCAGTTGGCATCTCAGGTCTCAAAGATCACTTGATGGCCCAAGAGATGATACAGCTTCTAGGTCATATGGCCTCAACAGTACATGTAATTCTATATGCCCATTTGCATATGCGCACAGCTCAATGGACTCTTGCTTCCCAGTGGAAGTAGGTCTTGGGGCATCTCAGGGACAGGATCCAAGTCACTGCCCCTCTGGCTGCATCCCTCCAATGGTGGTGTGCCCCAGAAAACCTCCTCGTAGGGTCACCTTTTCAGATGCCTCCACATCAATGTACCCTGATGATGGATGCCTCCAAATTGGGATGAGGAGCTCACTTGGGCCCTCTCTCCACTCAGGACCTCTGGACAGCACAGGAGTCAAAACTCCAGATAAATCTACTAGAGTTTCATGCTATCTTCAATGCCCTAAAGGTGTTTCTGGATCATCTACGATGCCACAGGGTTCTGGTCCAGACGGACAATCAAGTTGCCATATTCTGTGTAAACAGGCAAGGAGGAACAGGTTATTGGCTCCTCTGCGAGGAGGCTCTTCATCTCTGGTCTTTTGCCATTGCTCATCAGATACATCTTCAAGCTGTGTATCTACCAGGAGAGCAGAATGTCTTGGCAGACAGGTTGAATCGGATCCTCCTTCCCCACGAATGGTCTCTCCATCTGGAAACAGCATCCTTCATCTTTCAGACCTGGGGGACTCCAGAGATAGACCTCTTTGTCACACCACAGAATGCCAAGCTTCCATGCTTCTGCACCAGAACTCCTGTGTCCAGCATACAACAAGTGGATGCTTTCCACTTCCATTGGGGTTGGGGTCTCTTGTATGCCTTTCCTCCCATTCCCCTGATTCCCAAAATGCTTTTCAAACTTCAAGCAGACAGGGGCTACATGAACCTCATAGTCCCTTGCTGGCAATGTCAGCCATGGTTTACTCTCCTGCTATGTCTCTCTCAGACTCACCCTCTGATTCTGGGGTCAGCTCCCGATCTGCTCTCCTAGGAAGATGAGACACTGCTCCATCCCAACCCACGCTCTCTCCATCTCATGGCTTGACTGCTGAAAGCATAGCTTGCAGGGTCTTAACCTTACTCAGGAAGTAAAGGAGATCCTTTTAGCTTCCAGGAAGCCATCCACCAGATGTTCTTATGCCTTCAAGTGACATAGCTTCTCTGCCTGGTGTTCTCAGAAGGACCTTGATCTTTTCTCAGCTCCTGTAGAAGCTCTCCTTCAGTATCTCATCCATCTACCTTCCTCTGAACTCAAGACCAACTTACCTCAGTGCAATTGCTGCCTCTATCCCTTGGGTGGGCAGCCCATCTCCTCACAGCCTCTTGTGGTGTGCTTCATAAGAGATCTTTTATTGACCAAGCCTCCCATCAGGCCACCCCCAGTGGCGTGGGATCTTAATGTCATCATAGGGAAGCTTCTCAAGCCTCCTTTTGAACCCTTGGCCACAACCTCACTTAAGGAAGATTACCTTCCATGACAGAAACTTATTGCCCTCACTTCAGCTAGACGCATTAGTGAGCTTCAGGCTTTAGTGGCAGATCCGCTCTATACCTGATTCCACCATGATAAGGTTGTCCTTAGGACTCACTCCCATTTTATGCCAAAGGTGGTGTCTCCTTATTCATCTGAATCAGTCAGTTTACATTCCTGTCTTTTTTCCTAGACCACATATGTCTACAGCAGAGGCAACCCTGCATACTCTTGATTGCAAACATGCCTTAGCATTTTATCTACAAAGAACTCGATAGCACAGAACAGCTTCGCAGTTGTTCATTTCCTTTGACCCTAGTCACCTGGGGCTGCCAGTTTCTAAACATACTCTCTCAAAATGGATAGCTGATTGCATCTCATTTGCATAAAGCAGAACTATCCCTGGAGGATCATTTCACTACCCATAATGTTCGTGCCATGGCCATCTCAATGGTGAATCTACGCTCTGTAGCCATTGTGAAATCTGTAAAGCAGTCCTAACCTTTGCTACTCATTACTGTCTGGACAAGGACTCCTGCTGGGATGCCATGTTTGGTCAAGCTGTTCTCCAGCACCCTTTTCAGACTTAAGGGCAACTCCTACCCTCTGTTCCAGAACTTATTAATACCAGACATCCATGGAGGATTTATTTATTTATTTATTTACATTCTCTTGACCTCTCGAAGCCTTCTCTGAGGAAAACCAACTGATTCTGAGGTCATTTCTGTAACATCTGGGAGCTAGGGAGTCCCATATGTGAAGACTACATTCCTGCTTGATCCTGGAGATAGCATAGTTACTCACCTGTAACAGGTGATCTCCAGGAACAGCAGGAATTTAGTTTTCACAACCCACCCTCCTCCCCTAGGAGTTGTGGGTTTTCTTTTTCTCTCAGGTACAAAGTCAGCTGAGGTGGGAGAATTGGGAAGGTGGGAAGGCAGCAATGCAGGCACAGTGGAATACTCCCAAAGGCTTTCCTATTGGACGCTGGGGAGCATCCCCGCATGAGCTCCGTCGGTACTGATGTCACCCATATGTGAAGACTAAATTCCTGCTGTTCCTGGAGATCACCTGTTACAGGTGAGTAACTACGCTTTCCCCGATGCCTAGATCTTCTCCTCAGATGATCAGGCATCAGGCAAAGCCCCCAATGCCATCAAAATAAGGAAATCAAATCCCCAGTGGCCCAGCAGCCCTGATCTCCCCACCCAACAGTATTTTGATGGCATCAGGGATGATCACGGCATCGGGAAAAGCCCTGATGCCATTCAAATACTGTCGGGGGCTGGTGCCACAACAGTAAGTGAGTGCCTAGTGGTCCCCAGACACCTCGCACTTCAAATTAAAATAAGACAACCTGGTGGTCTAGTGGCCCCTGAAACACCCACCTCTACCCCAAATTAAAATAAAGTAACCTAGTGGTCTAGTGGCCCCCGAACCCCTCCCACTCCAAATTAAAATAACCCGGTGGTCTAGCAGCCCTTGAAACCCCCACCCCAAATTAAAATAAAATAATCTGGTGGTCTAGCGGCCCTTGAACCCCTCATCCCAAATTAAAATAAAATAACCTGGTGATCTAGCAGTCCCTAAATCCACCATCCCCCACCCAGTAGCTTAAAATAAGCAGGAACACTGCCTATGTGCTCACACTGAGTCCGCCATCTTGAAAAATGGCAGTGCCTGGCCCCGCGCAGTGCATCTGGGATGCACTGGGCGGGGTTAGACTGCCATATAAGGCATAGTCTACCTTATATGGCAGTCTGACCTCACCTGGGGTTCAAGAGCCACTAGGCCACCAGGTTATTTTATTTTAATTTGGGGTGGGGGGTGGGAGTCTCAGGGGCCATAGACCACCAGGTTATTTTATTTTAATTTGGGGTGGGGGGTGGGAGTCTCAGGGGCCATAGACCACCAGGTTATTTTATTTTAATTTGGGGTGGGTGGTGGGGGGATACAGGGGCAACTAGACCACTAGGTAGTCACTTTCTGTTGGGGCACTGGCCTCTGACAGTATTTTGATGGCATCAGGGCTTTTCCCGAAGCTGCCATCATTCCCGATGCCATCAAAATACTGTTGGGGGGGGGGGGGATCGGGGCCGCTGGGCCACCAGGGATTCTCTTTCTGTCTGGGCACCAGCCCCTGACAGCATTTTGATGGCATTGGGGGCATTTCCTCAATGCTGCAATCATCCCCAATGCCATCAAAATACTGTCGGGGCTGATATGCATATTAGCCATGCGGTGCCCTTTTCTCTGGGAGAGCAAGCCAAACACATGTGCATAATAAGTCGGTGCTAGTTTGGCTTGCTCTCCCAGTTTAATGCTTCAGTATGCACCCAGTTTAATGGGTGGCTCATTTGCATGCGCACGGTTACTGCATCCTTCATTTTCATACCCTATCTTTGTTGCATCATGGATTAAAAGGTGTGAATTGTTGGGGTGCATAAAAAGCCAATCAGCATGCGTCTAATGCTGGTTTTCTGCATCCGCCTGTTTAACAGCAATGCTGGCCTACTCTACCTGGTACTTCAAAGCATCAAGCAGTGGTCAGCCAATCATATGACCTGTCTGGGTAGTGAATCAGTCCTCGACCCAGTCTACTGCAGGCCGTGGAAAGGGGGAAGTGGGAAATGGGGTTCATCTCAGCAGTTCATTTCTAAAACACAGTCACAAAACACTTGCAAAGATGACATTTGAATTTATCAATTGTTTCAAAACAGCAGCTATGCTTTAGCACAGTGGTTCTCAACCCAGTCCTCTGAGACCCCCAGGCCATCCACAATGAAGATGCATGTCTTTTGGGGAAACTGCTAGGTACATATGACCTAGATTGGCCACTGTTGGAAACAGGATACTGGGCTTGATGGACCTTGGTCTGACCCAGTATGGCATATCTTATGTTCTTAGATAGATCTGCATGCACTGCTTCCATTGAATGCAGATCTATCTTATGCATATTCATTGTGGATATCCTGAAAACCTGACTGGACTAGGGGTCCTAGAGTACTGGGTTGAGAACCACTGCTTTAGCATATTCACATTTATTACTCCTCAACTAGTGGACACGAAATGCACAGTACAGCTCACTAGAATCTTTAATGTCTTAATACATTATCGAAATCTGAGAAGTTCTCCAAACAGAGACAAAGCTGTAAAGCAACTGACCAAAACATTTAGATGAGACCCATAGTCACCTCAGTTCCCAGGTAAAATTATAGCATTTCATTTAATACAGTGAAATAATACAAGGGAATTGGATTTAACTCACATCTTTCTCAGAGTTCAAAGGTATTTTCCTAACCTTGGAAGGCTCACAATCTCAATTTGCTCCTGAGGCAATGGTGGGTTAAGTGACTTGTTCAAGGTCATGAGAAGCAGTCATGGGATTTGAAGCAGGCTTCCTTGGTTCTTGCCCCACTATTGTAACCATTAGGCTACTCAACATCAAAGTCAAAGTCAGAGTATCTTCATTAAATTTAAGCTCCGTGGTGTATAATCACAAGTCTCATTTCGGTTGCGGAAGGTCTCGGTGCTGGAGCCCCTTCAAGTGGGAGAAGTGCTACCTCAACTTTCAAAGCCTTGCTGCAGTGGCCGGTTGCATCTTGCATAAAGTTCAAGTTACTCCTTGTAGTGTTTAGAACCCTATGGAAAGGGAAACTAAGTAGGCAATTAAGATCTAGTTGGGATTTTCTGCAAGACGTTCAAAGTATCTCAGCGATGGTACTGACCTGCTGCAATAGTTTGCCGAGAGATTAGAATGGAGCTGTTTGCAAGTTTTGTACAATTTTTAACAAATTGCTATTCCCCATGTAAAAATGGTGACATGGCTTTAGAAGGGGGAACATTTAGATAATAAGTAGAGGTAAATATCTTGTATTTAAGAGGTTTAATTATTGTTGCGATTGCATAGGGAGTATGTTTCTATAGTGAACCACACTGGATGAGCTGTTCTTTGCACATTCCTGTATGTTTTTTAAAGAAAGAAAGAAATGCATCCGAAACTATTCTACGGAATGTGGATATTACTCATAATCACCTTCTATTGTGCTATAGATAAGCAATTTAGCCATAAGAATCTCAGTTCACTTGGTCGGACGCACCTGTTCCCTCTCTGACCATCTCCCATCACTCTGTGGGACGTAGCCACTCTCTCTATAATCATCTCACACCACTCTGTGGGACACACCCACTCTCTCTATAATCATCTCACACCACTCTGTGGGACACACCCACTCTCTCTATAATCATCTCACGTCACTCTGTGGGACACACCCACTCTCTCTATAACCATCTCACACCACTCTGTGGGACACACCCACTCTCTCTATAATCATCTCACGTCACTCTGTGGGACACACCCACTCTCTCTATAACCAACTCACACCACTCTGTGGGACACACCCACTCTCTCTATAACCAACTCACACCACTCTGTGGGACACACCCACTCTCTCTATAACCAACTCACACCACTCTGTGGGACACACCCACTCTCTCTATAACCAACTCACACCACTCTGTGGGACACACCCACTCTCTCTATAACCAACTCACACCACTCTGTGGGACACACCCACTCTCTCTATAATCATCTCACGTCACTCTGTGGGACACACCCACTCTCTCTATAATCATCTCACGTCACTCTGTGGGACACACCCACTCTCTCTATAATCATCTCACGTCACTCTGTGGGACACACCCACTCTCTCTATAACCAACTCACACCACTCTGTGGGACACACCCACTCTCTCTATAACCAACTCACACCACTCTGTGGGACACACCCACTCTCTCTATAACCAACTCACACCACTCTGTGGGACACACCCACTCTCTCTATAATCATCTCACGTCACTCTGTGGGACACACCCACTCTCTCTATAACCATCTCACACCCCTCTGTGGGACACACCCACTCTCTCTATAATCATCTCACGTCACTCTGTGGGACACACCCACTCTCTCTATAATCATCTCACGTCACTCTGTGGGACACACCCACTCTCTCTATAATCATCTCACGTCACTCTGTGGGACACACCCACTCTCTCTATAACCAACTCACACCCCTCTGTGGGACACACCCACTCTCTCTATAACCAACTCACACCACTCTGTGGGACACACCCACTCTCTCTATAATCATCTCACGTCACTCTGTGGGACACACCCACTCTCTCTATAACCAACTCACACCCCTCTGTGGGACACACCCACTCTCTCTATAACCAACTCACACCACTCTGTGGGACACACCCACTCTCTCTATAATCATCTCACGTCACTCTGTGGGACACACCCACTCTCTCTATAACCAACTCACACCACTCTGTGGGACACACCCACTCTCTCTATAATCATCTCACGTCACTCTGTGGGACACACCCACTCTCTCTATAACCAACTCACACCACTCTGTGGGACACACCCACTCTCTCTATAATCATCTCACGTCACTCTGTGGGACACACCCACTCTCTCTATAACCAACTCACGACACTCTGTGGGACACACCCACTCTCTCTCTATAACCAACTCACACCCCTCTGTGGGACACACCCACTCTCTCTATAACCAACTCACACCCCTCTGTGGGACACACCCACTCTCTCTATAACCAACTCACACCCCTCTGTGGGACACACCCACTCTCTCTATAACCAACTCACGTCACTCTGTGGGACACACCCACTCTCTCTATAACCAACTCACACCCCTCTGTGGGACACACCCACTCTCTCTATAACCAACTCACACCCCTCTGTGGGACACACCCACTCTCTCTATAATCATCTCACGTCACTCTGTGGGACACACCCACTCTCTCTATAACCAACTCACACCCCTCTGTGGGACACACCCACTCTCTCTATAATCATCTCACGTCACTCTGTGGGACACACCCACTCTCTCTATAACCAACTCACACCCCTCTGTGGGACACACCCACTCTCTCTATAATCATCTCACGTCACTCTGTGGGACACACCCACTCTCTCTATAACCAACTCACACCCCTCTGTGGGACACACCCACTCTCTCTATAACCAACTCACACCACTCTGTGGGACACACCCACTCTCTCTATAATCATCTCACGTCACTCTGTGGGACACACCCACTCTCTCTATAACCAACTCACACCCCTCTGTGGGACACACCCACTCTCTCTATAATCATCTCACGTCACTCTGTGGGACACACCCACTCTCTCTATAACCAACTCACACCCCTCTGTGGGACACACCCACTCTCTCTATAATCATCTCACGTCACTCTGTGGGACACACCCACTCTCTCTATAATCATCTCACGTCACTCTGTGGGACACACCCACTCTCTCTATAACCAACTCACACCCCTCTGTGGGACACACCCACTCTCTATAATCATCTCACGTCACTCTGTGGGACACACCCACTCTCTCTATAACCAACTCACACCCCTCTGTGGGACACACCCACTCTCTCTATAATCATCTCACGTCACTCTGTGGGACACACCCACTCTCTCTATAACCAACTCACACCCCTCTGTGGGACACACCCACTCTCTCTATAACCAACTCACACCACTCTGTGGGATACACCCACTCTCTCTATAATCATCTCACGTCACTCTGTGGGACACACCCACTCTCTCTATAACCAACTCATGTCACTCTGTGAGATTCACCGACTCTCTCTATAACCAACTCACACCACTCTGTGAGATACACCCACTCTCTCTATAATCATCTCACGTCACTCTGTGGGACACACCCACTCTCTCTATAACCAACTCACACCACTCTGTGGGACACACCCACTCTCTCTATAACCAACTCACACCACTCTGTGGGACACACCCACTCTCTCTATAACCAACTCACACCACTCTGTGGGATACACCCACTCTCTCTATAATCATCTCACGTCACTCTGTGGGACACACCCACTCTCTCTATAACCAACTCACACCACTCTGTGGGATACACCCACTCTCTCTATAACCAACTCATGTCACTCTGTGAGATTCACCGACTCTCTCTATAACCAACTCACACCACTCTGTGAGATACACCCACTCTCTCTATAATCATCTCACGTCACTCTGTGGGACACACCCACTCTCTCTATAATCATCTCACGTCACTCTGTGGGACACACCCACTCTCTCTATAACCAACTCACACCCCTCTGTGGGACACACCCACTCTCTCTATAATCATCTCACGTCACTCTGTGGGACACACCCACTCTCTCTATAATCATCTCACGTCACTCTGTGGGACACACCCACTCTCTCTATAACCAACTCACACCCCTCTGTGGGACACACCCACTCTCTCTATAACCAACTCACACCACTCTGTGGGATACACCCACTCTCTCTATAATCATCTCACGTCACTCTGTGGGACACACCCACTCTCTCTATAACCAACTCATGTCACTCTGTGAGATTCACCGACTCTCTCTATAACCAACTCACACCACTCTGTGAGATACACCCACTCTCTCTATAATCATCTCACGTCACTCTGTGGGACACACCCACTCTCTCTATAATCATCTGACGTCACTCTGTGGGACACACCCACTCTCTCTATAACCAACTCACACCACTCTGTGGGACACACCCACTCTCTCTATAACCAACTCACACCACTCTGTGGGATACACCCACTCTCTCTATAATCATCTCACGTCACTCTGTGGGACACACCCACTCTCTCTATAACCAACTCACACCACTCTGTGGGATACACCCACTCTCTCTATAATCATCTCACGTCACTCTGTGGGATTCACCGGCTCTTTCTATAACATCTCACGTCACTCTGTGGGACATATCCACTCTCTCTATAACCATCTCCCATCACTCTGTGGGACGTATCCACTCTCTCTATAACCATCTCACGTCACTCTGTGGGATACACCGGGTCTCTCTATAACATCTCACGTCACTCTGTAAGACCTATCCACTCTCTGTATAACCAACTCACACCACTCTGTGAGATTCACCGGCTCTCTCTATAACCAACTCACACCACTCTGTGAGATTCACCGGCTCTCTCTCTAACATCTCACGTCACTCTGTGGGATTCACTGGCTCTCTCTATAATCATCTGACGTCACTCTGTGGGATACACCGGGTCTCTCTATAACATCTCACACCACTCTGTGGGATTCACCGGCTCTCTCTATAATCATCTCACGTCACTCTGTGAGATGTATCCACTCTCTCTATAATCATCTCATGTCACTCTGTCGGATACACCGGGTCTCTCTATAACATCTCACACCACTCTGTGGGATTCACCGGCTCTCTCTATAATCATCTCACGTCACTCTGTGGGATACACCGGGTCTTTCTATAATCACGTCACGTCACTCTGTGGGACGTATCCACTCTCTCTATAACATCTCACGTCACTCTGTGGGACATATCCACTCTCTATAATCATCTCACGTCACTCTGTGGGATACACTGGGTCTCTCTATAACCACCTCACGTCACTCTGTGGGACACACCCACTCTCTCTATAATCATCTCACATCACTCTGTGAGACATATCCACTCTCTCTATAACCATCTCACATCACTCTGTGGGACGTATCCACTCTCTCTATAATCATCTCACGTCACTCTGTGGGATACACCGGGTCTTTCTATAATCATGTCACGTCACTCTGTGGGACGTATCCACTCTCTCTATAACATCTCACGTCACTCTGTGGGATGTATCCACTCTCTCTATAATCATCTCACGTCACTCTATGGGATTCACTGACTCTCTCTATAACATCTCACACCACTCTGTGAGATTCACCGGCTCTCTCTATAACATCTCACGTCACTCTGTGGGACATATCCACTCTCTCTATAACCACCTCACGTCACTCTGTGGGATACACCAGGTCTCTCTATAACCACCTCACGTCACTCTGTGGGATACACCCACTCTCTCTATAATCATCTCACGTCACTCTGTGGGATACACCAGCTCTCTCTATAACAAATCACGTCACTCTCTGAGACGTATCCACTCTCTCTATAACCAACTCCCATCACTCTGTGGGATTCACCGGCTCTCTCTATAATCATCTCACGTCACTCTGTGGGATACACCGGCTCTCTCTATAATCATCTCACGTCACTCTGTGAGACGTATCCACTCTCTCTATAACCAACTCCCATCACTCTGTGGGACATATCCACTCTCTATAATCATCTCACGTCACTCTGTGGGATACACTGGGTCTCTCTATAACCACCTCACGTCACTCTGTGGGACACATCCACTCTCTCTATAATCATCTCACATCACTGTGGGATTCACCAGCTCTCTCTATAACATCTCACGTCACTCTGTGGAACACACCGCCCCCCTCTATAGCCATCTCCCATCACTATGTTGAACTCACTGGCTCTCTCTACAAGCATCTGACATCACTTTTTGGGACACACTCACTCCCTTCCACTTTCCATCTCATGCCACTCCATGTGTTGTACCACCACCACCAAACCATCAGGCCAGCCACATATCTTTGTATTCTGGCCCAAAGATACTGAAGAAAAATGGATTTGTGCACTACCTTTTACCTGTTTTTACAAAATATGTTTTTCTTCCCTTTGTCTAGGTGAGGTCAGGTTGCATTGTCTTGCTCTGTATCCCATTGGTGAAGAAGGGAAAGAGGGAGATTCAGAGTTAGAAAGTCTAATTGTTTGCAGTCATTTTTTGTTGAAATATATTTAACAATGATGGCACTAAATCGTGGCATCATAAATATACAGACCAGATGGAAAAACATGTAATTTAATATACAATTTAGCGTTATGCTATGAAACGTTTAGCTGCTTTCAACCACAGTAAGAGGCAGTAGATATGGAATAAACCTTTTTAGATTTTCCAGCTCTCAACCTAGTGCATTATGATAGATGAAGTCCTGCAGCTTTTTTCTGTAGGTAGAGCATAAGAGCTGAGGGTGTGTTTCTGGACAACTTCCTGCAAGATCACTGGTTACTTCAACAGAGTCTGAGATGGAGGGAAAATCACCCAGCAAAACCCAGACGAGCAGCTTCTTTCCCAATCTAAAAGACTGTCTGGATGACTGTCCCATTTGAAGCCACACAGGTGGCCCCATCATTTGAAACGAAGTCTTGTATATTGAGTTCTGAGCCTGACAAATGTTTGTCATCGGGGTGACGTCCCTTGTTCACAGTACCCATCTTCCGGAAGCATGCTGTCACATCTTCCCAAAAGGAGGGGGTGTATAGCCCATATATCAGGGGGTCAGAGCAGGTGTGCAGCAAACCGAAAAGAAAAAGGCTGCGGTGGATGTACTCAGGAGTTTGCTGGATCATCTCTGGCTGGAACCAGTACCACAAGCCCAGGAGATAATAAGGGGTCCAGCAGACAATGAATGAGGTCACAATTACAATGGTCATCTTCAGAGTCTTCATTCTTGCCTTGGAGATGTGCTCATTTTTGCTTCTTGCAAGACCTGGTGAAAATTAAAAGTAAAGTACTGAGCCCTGCATGGCAATTTGAGCTGTCCTCTGATGTTCCCCTGCTGCTGGGAGGTACAAGTAAGGCCGGCCCGTCCACTGGGTGAGCTAGGTGGCCGACCCAGGTGGGTGGCTTTGTGCCGCTGCTTTGTTGCTTGCGGCAGGCCACGTGCTATGGCACACATGACCTGCCACTTCTGATGCCCTCCATGCAACTTACTGTCAGAGGGAGGTCAGAAGCAGCAGGCTACATGTGCTGAAGCACATGGCTTGCAGTGGACAACAAAGCCACCGCTTTTAGAAGACTGCCACTGCCACCACCGCTGCCTGCTTCCCCCCAAGATGGAATCAGTGTGTGGGGGGGGGGGGAGAGTCACCCTGGGTACAAGGCGCCAAGCCGACACTCACTGAAATAAAGGGTGTCGGCTACTGGACCAGGAAGAATTTCTCACTACAATGACGGGGAGCCTCCATCCTTTTATCTGGAAGATTCTATTGCTAGGGATGAGAGACTCCATCACTGGGAGAGTGTGGCATAGGGAGGGTCTGCCACCATAATGGGGAGAGTTTGTCAGTGGGATTAAGATTTCTTTCCTTTTTTAACCTATTTGATACAGAAAACCTTTACTGCAAGCCCATGTCTTATCCGGCACTAGCCTCTCCCTCCTTTCTAACAGCCACTGCCAATGAGCACTGGCTTTGCTCCTAACAGCTCCACTGTAGACCTGGTCCTGATTTTAAAAACTGAAACAGTGGGGCAACAGCCTGGACCATGTTGACTTTGTATCAAACAGCAGTGCTTATGTCGGCGTCTCTTCTTGCTGCACTATTAAGGGCTTTTCTTTTATAGAAACCATAAGTAAGATAAGCTAGAAAGCGGAGCAGAGGGGCTCTCACCTTTCTTGTCTTTGATCTGTGTACTGATCTCCCACAGGATCCGTATATAGCACACAGCCATGACGCAGAGCGGAGTCACAAAGAGCGTCGTAAAAGTGAACATGTTGTAGACAGTTTGTTGCCATCGCTCCGAGAAGCTCCCATGTGTCACGCACTGCGTGAAATTCATGCCTGGGATGGTGTGCAAGCGGAAAAGAAAAATCTAAGGAGAGAAAAATGGCAAAGTTAAGTGGCTAGTTTCAAAGCGAAAGAAGACCAGGGGATCCTCAAACCCCCATCTCCTTCAGATTGCATGACAATTGTCTCTACGTTAGGGGTCTCTAACTACAGCCCTCAAGGATCGCAATCCAGTCAAGTCTTCAGGATACAAGATTTACATACCCAAGCTCTCTCCTGCATATTTATTAGGGATATCCTGAAAACCCGACTAGTTTGCAATCCTTGTAGACCAGAGTTTGAGGACTGCAGCCTAGGGATAATTCAGGAGAAGGCAGAAGAGCTGTGTACATCTGTAACCAGTTCTGCAACCTTGAAAAATTCCTTCTTGTCCTCCAGCTCTGTTGATCTGCTCAGAATTACTGGATTTGCACTTTTCAGCCAGCTTGCCGTATAACTGTGGCAGCTCGTTCACAATTTATTTCCTCCAAACTTTGCTGGATTATTTTGAACTGATTTAATGTTGTTCCATAAGTTTAATACTCTTGAGTAAAACGTCCCTTCCTGTGGAGCTACTGAAATTTGTTATGCCTTAACCTAAGTGGATGCCTCTTGGGGGGGGGGGGGGGTTGTACTTGCTTTGATGAAAAGATTGTGTAGGGTCATGTGATACATTCACATAACATAATTAGATCTGCTCTGAAACATCTAGGGTCCTTGTCCGGGAATATCTGTGGGTGCTGCCGTTGCACGCCCCGATGCTAACTGGTGCCGGGACGATCCAGGGGTGCACCCAGCAATAACCAGACAGCGGCAATTTTGAGTTACTGCCTGGTTACTATGAAGTGGCTAAAGTCAGGCGCAGCAACGGCTGGCCTAACATTTGCTGCAGAAGCTAACCAGGCAGGGGCTGAACAATTGTTTCCCTGTTCAATTATTTTAAGGCTTTGTCCTCTGATAATGTGTAGCCCGTAATGTTCAAACACCTCAATGAGAAATGATGACTTAATAGGAATGGCAGGTGGATACTGTACTTAGATTGTGGTAAGACCGCCCGTTGAGCCCAATGGTGTGAACTTTAAGGCTTTTTTGAGCTTTTTGAGCTTTAAATACCATTTATGTGGGTCCAGTTTTGAGGTATCTGTTTCATGGATATTTTTGGTTCTGTTTTGAGTGTATTTATATTTTTTGCATAAAAAGGGATAACCAGGAGAAGCAAAGTCCTATCCACTTTCCGTTCACAGAAGAGTTTTTCCTGTGGTTGATGCTACAGGAAATAGAAACAGGTAGGAGGAGAGTCTCTAAGGGGATCTTTGAGCTCCTTTGGAATAACAAGAATTATTTTCAGCCTCGTTAGTTCTGCTGCATTTTGCTGACCCCAGTTAAGAAGCACGTCTAGTCAGCACATTTTCCCTTCTCCAATGTTTTCTGAAGTCCCTGCCACTAATCGCTCTCTGTGATTATCCCAAGATTTCTTTAATTCTGTTACTGAGAGGCTGTTCCATGCATCCAGCACCTTATTTTTTCTTATGTTACTTCCAGATCTACTCCGTTGAGCCTCATCTGATGACCTTTTGTTCGAGAACCTTCCTCTCTACTGCAGAATGCTCCTGCTGCTTTATTTATACCTTGAGGTATCTGAATGTCTCGATCATATCCCCCTTTTCCCCTGGGGTATCTGTATTTAGTTTAGTCAGAGAGTGTAAGAATGTAATGATACTATATGAAGGATATGATGCTAGATTGGTTAGCTAGGATTGACTATTATGAAGATGATACTAATAATGTATTTAATTATTTATATCTCAGACATACAGGTCAATGGTGCAGATTTGGCATTATTTTGATAGCTCATCTTTGGACAGCCTCTCTTCTCTATGGGTGTCATTTTGGAAGCCCTGTTTGCGTTTTGGATGTCTGAAAACGGGCATAGAGATGTCTCCAGAGCTATTTTAGAAGTTGGGTCTGTGGACGTCCCCAACGTGAGGATGTCCAAGTCTGAACAGGGGTGTTGTGAAGGTGTGGCTGGAGCATTCCCAGGAATCTGGATGTCTGGAGTCACATCTTAGTTTAGACCTGCCCCAGGCATGGACAGATATCTGAAACATGCTCATTTTGACTGAACTACATCCAGAGGGTATAGAGAAGTAACACTTCGTCATCCCTAGTACTCAGCACAATTTCAATGATAGCGGCAGTGGGATTTGAACCCTGGCTGCCCTGTTCCTAGCCCACTCCTCTATTAGGCTATTCTTAGACATCTGGCTTCTGAAATACTATTCTTGGGCCCTCTATGTAGACACCCCCGCAGACGTCCATATCGGGCATGTCCACGTTTGTGACATCACATCTGCACCTGGATGTGCCTGCTTTTTTTTCGACATTCGGGCTTAGACATCCTAGATTGCACTTGGATGTCCTTTTAAAATCCCTCTCCACATTTACAAAAATGTCTCAAGAATCAGGCACACTCCTTGTTACTTTTCTGGCCCAGCAGTTTCCTCTTGCTCCTTTGACCCCAGGTCAATTAGAACTGGCATTCTTTGGGCTACAGCACCATGAGCCTTTGTTTGCGACTTAGCAGAGATTTTTTCTCCCCATATTTGATATTCTCTTACAACTCGCTTGGCTCAGTCACTGCAGTACTGATCCTCAAACAGGGGCCCTAGACAGGGCTGGTACGAGGACTGGAGGCATCCTAGGTGGGCCCTCTGTCCTGCCTCCCCTGCTTCTCCCCTCCCCCTCAGTCATTGCTGCCCCTGGCGCCCTTCTCTGGGGCCGACAGCAGCAACAATTACCCCTGACATCACAACACAGCACTTACCCTCTGTTTCTGGGGCTGTGTCACAGTTTTATTCTATTCAATGTGCTGCTTCGGTGCCCCCTCTGCTGCAGACCTCTAGACGACTGCCTAGTTCGCCTAATGGGAGCACTGGTCCTGGCCTTTAAAACATAGTAGTGTGAACTCTGATTCTGGCCACTGTTGCATAATGTCTAGGGCTTCTTTAGCCGCTGCACCATCTCAGATTCCAGCTAGTCCAGCAAACAGAGTCCTGATCTAGGAATCACATAGCAGAGCACAGCACTGCCACCGAGTCACTGCCCTGGCCTAACTCGCTGTCTTCTCCTTGCTACAGGTGAGATCTCTGCCTGTGCACGTTATCATTCTTCGGATTCTCGCCACCCCCTTACACTATTCCGCAACCTTAAGCACATTGGATCTTATCAGCTTTTACATCTCTATCCAGTTTTCTGCTGGGCTGCCAGGAATCGGTATTGACTCGAAGGCACACATTGCATTGCCAGTTTGTTGCGCATCAGTACTTCACCCCTCTGTTTCACGTGTGAAAAGAAAAACATTTTTAGCTGCCCCAACACTTACCTGGGGAGATGCTAGGAGAAGGCTCATGGACCAGGCCACGCAAAGCATGACCCGGTTCCGCCGGCTGGCATTGGTAAAGCTGAAGGGGTAGAGAATGGCAGAATGACGATCCAAGCTTATAACTACCAGCACAAGGGCTGCCGAGTACATGGCAAAAAGCTTGAAGAAGTTGAGGATTTTGCACAAGAGTTCTCCTGCATACCACTGAACGGTGACATTCCACACCGCATCTAGAGGCATCACAAGGCATGTCACCAGCAGGTCGGCCACGGCAAGGCTTAGTATGAGGACACGGATGTGGGACTTCCTACGCTGCCTTATGATGCTGCACAGGACCGTGATATTGCTGGAGGCTGCAATCAGAAAGAGGCAGCAAGTGATAATGACCCTGACCCTGGCAGTTGCTGTAAAGGTGGGAGGCATCCAGGGATGGCTGGAGATCACAGCTGAGAGGTTGGTATCTGGAAGGTTCTCTTGGTGGGTTTCATTCAGGAACTGCAGCTCTTCACTCATCGCCTAATGAAAACAATATTTATAACACACTATCAGTGTATTCAGCCTTGTCAAAATGCGCTAAATAACAAATTATTGACTTATGCAGCAGGAAGTGCCTTGCCAAAAGGTAGTCTTACTAGATGGATTGTATATAAGCAGCACCCACATAAACAGATTTCACCCCTTCTGAGGAAGGAATTCTTCACTCAAAGAGATGTGAAATTATAGATCATTTTTCTACTATAGGCGACACTGAATAACCCAAAAGCAAGTTGAAAAATGTCAGACAGCATGTTGCCACTGTACCCCTAGAAAGTCACCAACGTAACACTAATTTTTGAGAACGGATCCAGAGGAGATTCTGGAAACATCAGACCAGTGAATCTAAAGTCAGAGCTAGGTAAAATGGTGGAGATGATTTTTAAGAATAGAGTTACTGGGCGTAGAGGAAGACATGGCTTAATGGGGAGGAACAGCAAGAATTTAACAAAAGAGAAGCTATATCTTATTAATCTTTTACAGTTCTTTAGTTATTTTTTGGCTATTATTCATCCTCCTTTTTGCAGTCCATTCTTGCATGGAAATGCGGAATATGAAAGCTCAATTATGTTAAATAAACATATGGATATGGGTTAGCTGGTTGGAACAGTGTATCTGGATTTTCAGAATGCGTTTGACAAAGTCCCTCATGAGAGGCTCCTGAGAAAATGGCAATATCCTGTTGTGGATTGAGAGCTTTCTAAAATAAAACAGGAAACAAGAGAGCGCATGGTCCATTTTTCCAATGGACAGATGCATATGGTGGGTCTCTACTAGAAACAATGTTGTGTAACTCAGTCGTCAATGATCTAGGAAAGGAAGCAATGATTGAAGTGATCAAATTTGCAGATGACAAAATTATTTATAAAAACAAGCAGATTGTGAGGAATTGCAAAAGGACTTTGGTTAACTGGGAAACTCGACATCTAAATGGCAGATTAAATTTAATGTGGGCAAATGCACACAGAGTAATAACCCCAGCTCAATGTAACCAATTCTGGGCTCTGTGTGTTACCCCCCTTTTGAGGAGCACTTCCTATAATCCAAGGGGGAACCTTTAGAGGCTACAGAGTATTGGACATGGATTCCACAGTGCAGTGAGAGGCACATGGATTCCACAGTGCAGTGAGCGGCACATGGATTCCACAGTGCAGTGAGCGACACATGGATTCCACAGTGCAGTGAGCGGCACATGGATTCCACAGTGCAGTGAGCGGCACATGGATTCCACAGTGCAGTGAGAGGCACATGGATTCCACAGTGCAGTGAGAGGCACATGGATTCCACAGTGCAGTGAGCGGCACATGGATTCCACAGTGCAGTGAGCGACACATGGATTCCACAGTGCAGTGAGAGGCACATGGATTCCACAGTGCAGTGAGCGACACATGGATTCCACAGTGCAGTGAGAGGCACATGGATTCCACAGTGCAGTGAGAGGCACATGGATTCCACAGTGCAGTGAGCAGCACATGGATTCCACAGTGCAGTGAGAGGCACATGGATTCCACAGTGCAGTGAGCGGCACATGGATTCCACAGTGCAGTGAGCGGCACATGGATTCCACAGTGCAGTGAGAGGCACATGGATTCCACAGTGCAGTGAGCGACACATGGATTCCACAGTGCAGTGAGAGGCACATGGATTCCACAGTGCAGTGAGCGACACATGGATTCCACAGTGCAGTGAGAGGCACATGGATTCCACAGTGCAGTGAGCGGCACATGGATTCCACAGTGCAGTGAGAGGCACATGGATTCCACAGTGCAGTGAGCGGCACATGGATTCCACAGTGCAGTGAGAGGCACATGGATTCCACAGTGCAGTGAGAGGCACATGGATTCCACAGTGCAGTGAGAGGCACATGGATTCCACAGTGCAGTGAGCGACACATGGATTCCACAGTGCAGTGAGAGGCACATGGATTCCACAGTGCAGTGAGCAACACATGGATTCCACAGTGCAGAATGGCACACACTGTAAAAACAAAGGGGATCATTTGCTCTGTTCTTCCACAAAAAACACTCCACACACTGAACGTTATTCCAAACCAGAAAATAAATTGTTACTTAAGTAAAACTAGTACAAAAAAGGTTTGCAGCACAGAAGAAACAGTTTTTTGTGTTTCACATCCAATCTTCATAAATATACAGGGACCAGTATTCAAAAGGGCTTATCTGTTTAGCAAAAGCTGCCAGCTGGATAATCCCCAGTGAGCCACGATTGAGCAGCACTCTCCAGACAGTACCGCTGACTGTTTCCTCCGACCACCATGGCACTCTCTGGGCACTGCCGGGGCATCCATGGGTTTAGCTGGGGAGAAGCTGGCAATTATCTGGATAACGGCGATTTTTAGCACTACTATACAGTTAATATTCGCGTAACTTAGACCAAACCAAAAGTGAGTATCGGGACACGAGCTTTATTAAATTGGATCAATGCCAAGGTAACAAACCAACAAAAGAAACAAAGCCCAACACGGCTGTATTTCAGTGGCAGTGGTCTGTTAAAATATGAATAAAAACATTTAAAAACATAAATATTTTCTCATCAAAATGTTGTGTTAGCGAATCACAACTGATACATAGATAAAACATATACCTAAGGAATAAATATTAAGATTAAAACTGATAATACCATACATATTTATAAAACAATATTAAAAAGTGATGAGACTTAGAAAAAAATCACAGAATGGTCAACTTAAAATAACCAAGCTTAAATGTTAGTAACTGCATAAATAAATGTTCTGTACCCATTGAGTGGAATCGTAAGAGAATTCTAAAAACATACAAACTGTTGTATGGTTGTAGGATCTTGCCTTTCAGGGTGCATTAAAAGCATAAGCCCAAGTTTGTCTACCCTGCGATCCCCTTGTAGTTGGCTTTTTTATGATTACTTGAATGCTTCTCATAGCATAAGGATATAAATGCCTATATATGTGCAGTTTGTATGTAGATTAGACATGGTTTTTAATCTCTGTCCGTGATTCTCTCCTTTGCATTATTCTTTTATATGTTGTGAATTTGCCTTTGAATATCCCCTACCTTTTTATTTACTGTAAACTGCTTTGCCTTTAAATAGAAAGTTTTAATAAACATAATACATGAAAATCCTCAGTTCAGTTTGCAGCACCAGTCAAAAAAGAACGTAGAATGCTAGGAATTATTCAGAATGGAACAGAGAATAAAATCAAGAGTATCATAATTCTCACTTATAAATCTATGGTGTGACCATTGCTTGAGTATTTTGTGCAATTCTGATCACCCCATTCCCAAAAACCTAAGGCAAGAGCTTGTGCATCCGTTGGGTGAACTAGGCAGCTGCCTAGAGCGCCAGCATTCTGGGGGCTGCAAATGGGCAATGCTAAAATAGCAGCTCAGCCCCTGGCTCCATGGCCAGCAGCAAGAAAAGTGATTAAGAAGAGCACATCAATTTCCTCTGCAGCATAGGGAGTTGGGGACAGTTGTACCGTTCTAACAAACATCCCGGCAGTTCAGCTTCTACCTCATGCCCCATGGCCAGCGTAAGTAAAGGTTCTTAAGGGCATGTCAGTTTCCGTCAACCTCGCAGATCATCTCACAAGACAAACCCCGCACCACAGAGGAATGTGATGTGCCCTTAAGCACCTCTCCTCCTGCCAGCTACAGAGTTGCAAGGTACAGAGGCGCCATGGACATTAGGTAGGTATATGGGGGGGGGGGGGGGAGGTAGGGGGTACCAGAAGGTTCCTGATATCCTTGCACCAGCCCTGTATATAGCAAGCAGAGTGCTCCGAAGTACAGAGAGGTAAAGTGCCTTCCCAGGGTCACATGGAGTCTGTGGCAGAGCTGGGAGTAGAACTGTGACATGCTACAGAATCTGCAGTGGTATGCATACTGGGAATAATGTATTTATGTACCTTTCACTCTGAAGACTTTGCCAAGTTTTCAAAGTATACGTGTGTGCTTTCATTTCGAAAATCATCCCAGGAAAAAGCACCCACACACCTTCACACCTGCAAAACTCATGCAACTACTGTTTTTCTCAGTAAAAAATACTTGCACACTATTGAAAATACACAAGTATATTTGGAACTCCAAATTGTGCCCCAAACCCACTCTCAGGAAGGCACTGCACACATCTTCTTACCCAAATACCCACTGCCATTGGATAAAGCACAGAAATGGCTTTGAAAATGAACCTCACTGTGTACGCAGTTCATTACTTTGTTAAGCTATCTTTGCTGGGCACATGTGATTTGCAAAGCTGCAGAAGACTGCGTACATACAGTGCAGTTTGTACCAGTACTGGGTTGTGTGCTTGTTTGCTAATGGGATGCAAGCTGTTATGTTACGTAAAATGGCATATGTGCTACACACGCAGTGTACACCCTGGTAAAGGGAAGAAGAGCTTTCTGTACGAGATTCAAGTATAATATGTAAATTGTTATCAGCTCTATTGCTATTTTTATAAATGAATTTATATGAGCAGATGTGAGAGTAGAAGAGCCTCATCAATTGAAGCTTGTCTGTCTGATTCAAAGATCATTTCTCCTCCACATCCTGCAATCACCCAGATTGACATGTATATAAAGTGATGTTTTTTGGCAATTTCCACCAGATTAGACTTCCATTTATTTGCAGGTCTGATGCTATCAATGCACAGTAATCACACTTTCCAGCCGTTCTCTGTTTGGTGTTCAGCCTCCACAAATGCATCATTAGGACAAAAATAACCATCAGCCCGGCCCCTCCTATTAGTGCCCTCCTCCTGTCTTATTCAACCCTCAATAGTACATCATAGACTAAAGTAAAGGAGTAGCCTAAAGGCTAGAGCACTTCCTTGGTAACTAAGAAACCACTAGCACTCCTTGTAGCCTTGAGCAAGTTACTTAGCCCTCCATTGCCTCAGAAGAAAGGCCTGGCAATCTACTTCCGGTCACACTGCCAAGCAAACCCAGGTCACCAGGAGTCAGCATTGACTCAGAAACACACACATACATCCGAACAGAAGATTTCCCATACTGGGTCAGATCAAGAGTCCATCAAGCCCAGTATCCTGTGACCAATTCAGTATATAAGTATGTGGATAGATTCCCTACTGCTTATCCCAGGGTGTAAGCAATGGATTTCCCCAGTCTGCTTTAATAATGCTTTATAGACTTTCCCTTCAGGAACTTGTCCAAATCTTCTTTAAATCCACCTACACTGACAGTTTTTATCACATCCTCCGGCAACAAGGGTATTAAATATAAAAACGTTTTCCCCAATTAGTCTTAAATGCACTACTAAGTAGCTTCATTGTGTGTCCCTACTCTTTCTATTTTTTGAAGGACTAAACAACTGATTCATGTCTACTTGTTCCACTTCGCTCATTTTATAGACTTCTGTTATATCTTCCCTCAGCTGTCTCTTCTCCAAGCTGAAGAGCCCTAACCTTTTAAGCCTTTCCTCATAGGGGTATCTTTCCATCCCTTTTAGTGTTTTGGTTGCGCTTTTCTGTTTCTTTTTTTTAGATGCAGTGATCACAATATTCAAGGCACGGTCACAAGATGGAGTGATACGGAGGCATTATGATGTCATCCTTTGTTTTATTCTCCATTCCTTTCCTTATGATTCCTAGCATTCTATTATCTTTCTGGGCTGCTGGAACACACTGAGCAGAGGATTTCAACATATTATTCACAAGGTCACCTAGGTGGTGACGCCTAATAAAGAACCTTGCATTGTGTAACTGTAGTTTGGGTTCTTCTTCCCTAAAGGCCCAATTCCGACATGAACAAGCTGGCCCTCTCTGCGCCCAGTTGGAACCATATGCACAGAGGGAGCCGTGATTCTGATTTTGTGGGGCACGCCTAGCCCCACTGGATCAGAATCGCAACCAGGCCCGTACGTGCAGACCAAGACCCCGATTCTGTCCGGTCTGCATGTAAAGGCCTTGCCTGGCTAGCTCAGTCAGGGCTTTCTAATGGAGTCGCGGCACCATGGCGTCCAGTTACCATGGCATCGCAGCTCCATTGAAAAGCTGCAATCCCTGGCCGCCGGCTCCAAAGCTGCATTCCCCGCAGCCCGAACCCTGATCTGGCCTCCTGCCAGGGTCGGGCTGCAGGGAATGCCATCTTATTTGAAGTTCATATAGTCCATCTCTTGATCCTAAAAGGCCTTCCAAAGCACTGTACAGAAAAAAATATTATAATACACATCATAAATAAAAGCCACAATAAATGACACGCAACATAAAAAAATAGTAGTACCAAATAATAAAATGGATAGAATATCCAACATGCCATCTTGTCTTCCAGTACTTACAGTATAAGCAAAGTTAGTTTTGTTTGTCTAAGAAACTAAGAGAGCTCTCCTATTGGTCAGAAGCTATAGAACTGAGCAGACGCAGCTGGCAGGATACTGCCATTGCTCAAAAACTATTGGTCAGAGAGAACAATAAAACAAAGGAAACAAAGCTCTCCTATTGGCTGGAAGCAGCAAACGAGATACAAAGTGCCTAGGAGAGCTTTTCTATTAGTTAGAAGCTGAGGGAGGAATCATTGGCAGGAGTGAGAACTCTTCTGTTGGTCAAAAACTACAAAAGGGAGCATAGCCATCCTGGAGAGCTCTCCTATTGACCAGAAACCACAAAAGGGAACATAGGTAGCTGGGAGTGACCAGAGACAGCAAGAGGGAGCACTTCTGGTTACGAAAGCTGTTATATTGTTTGGGCATGGCACTAGGTACAAGGAAAGCTAAAAATCAAAACTCTTGACAGAGTCATTCCATTTGTTTTTCCAAAGTTCCAATCCACAAGAACATAAGAAATGCCATACTGGGTCAGACCAAAGGTCTATCAAGCCCAGTATCCTGATTTCTCTGGTCCTCTTTAATAATGATTTATGGACTTTTCCTCCAGGAAATTGTCCAAACCTCTTTTAAACCCAGCTACTCTAATATATTTTACTACATCCTTTGGTAACAAATTCCAGAGTCTGACACATGGCATGAAGGTGTGGAAGAGCAGCCTAGTAATTAGAGCAGCAGTTTGGTAATCCAAAAACTAGAGTTTGATTCACAGTGACACTCCTTATTACCTTGGGCAAGTCACTTTACTCTCCATTGCCTAGGAAGAAAGGGCTGACAATCTACTTCTACTTACACCTTGCCAAGAAATCCTAGGGGTTGCTGGGGTGCCAAGAATTAACATTAACTCAACAGCACACATTGCATTTTGAATTAAAAACATATTTCTCTGATTAATCTTAAATGTGCTACATTGCGTGTCCCCTAGTCTTTCTACTTTTTGATGGCATAAACAATTGATCTACATTTACCTGTTCCACTCCATTCATTAATTTATAGACCTCTATCATATCTCCCCTCAATCATTTATTTTCCTTTACTAATTTCACTATATCCTTTTTTAAGCTATGGCAATCAGAATTGCACTGAATATTCGAGGTGCAGTCGCACTTTGGAGCAATAAAGGGGCATTATGATGTCATCCTTTGTTTTATTCTCCATTCCTTTCCTTATGATTCCTAGCATTCTATTTGCTTTCTTGGCCATGGGTGCACACTTGGCGGAAGGTTTCAATATATTATCTACGATGACGCCCAGATCCTTTTCCTGAGTGGTGATTCGTAATGTGGAACCTTGCATCAGGTATCTGTAGTTTGGGTTGTTCTTCCCTAAGTGCATACCTTTGCACTTGTCCATATTAAATTTCATCTGCCATTTAGACACCCAGTTTCCCAATTTCTCAAGGTCCGATCGCAGTTTTTCACCATAAACCAGCAAAAAGCATACTACTAGGATTGGCAAAACATACATCATTTTAAATAAATACATAATAGAAATAAGTTCTTCCATTCCTAACATTGGTAACCGTTCTTAATATTCATTTTCAGTCGCTCTTTTGCTGAAATCGTGAAAGTGGCTGGTAAGGTCAGCGGTCTTCAGCTAATTATGCTGTTTCAGCAGATAGTACACTGCCTGCCGTTCCAGTAATAAGAGAGCCTGTGATGTCAGGTCTCTCCGCACAGGCTTGATAGAGAAACTCTGAATATATTAAACACTAAGCAGTAAGGAACACTAAGCTACTAAGATGTCAGGATAGGAATGCTTTTTGCATTTTTTAGATTTGGCATGATCAGTAGCATATCGTGGTGTTTGCAGTAGAGTTTGGGAGTTAGGTAATAGTGCATTAAACCTCCCCCCCCCCCCTATATTGTACAGGGTCCATCCTCAGCTTACAGCTCACACTCTGTGCTTGGATCCCAGCCATGAAGAGGTTAAGAGGGATAATCTCGTTTATTGAATTAATCTCGTTTATTGAATTTTCAAAGAAACCAGTACTAATAACAATATTACCTAGGCAGTGGAATGGGGTGGCTCTAACAAAATTCTGCCCCACATGGCATCAACAGTTATGAAGTGTGTGAGTGGGGGGGTGAGAGAGGTTGGTTGGTTTGACCTTCCCAAGCCAAATGCTGTTCCACTGTCCCTGTGTTACATTACTGGTCGGCATACTCAGCACTGGTCAGAGCTTTACCTGGAGTCTGGTACCCATGCACTTCATGAAGGATAAGGACATTTTAGAGAAAATTCAGAGGGGAATGGTGAAAATGATTTGAGGTGTAGCTAAGGTGACAGGTTTTTTATTTACTGTGTTTGAGTATAGAGATTAGGACATCTTTTGCTTTCTGTGAGAGAGGGGGTTTGGAATAGCGTGTGGATGGTTTTGTTATGTTTGATTTTTTGGTATTTTAATCTGTGTTAGGATATTTTGATGCACTATTTATGAATATTTTATTTTGATTGTTACTTGTGTAATTTATATTTGTTACGATAATGATGCATTGGATTGTGCTTATGTAATTTTGGATTGATTTAAGCTGCTTTGGGCTGTCATTTGCTTGCTATGGAAAGGTATAAAATGAGACAGAAACAGTCTGCAGAAATAAAAAGTGAAGATGGAATGGGAGGGAGAGGGAGAGAGACCTGCTGGCAGCTTTCATATCAATTAAAGGGAGGACAAGTAGGTGGAGGAATGGAATCAACTTTTGTCCCTCTCCACTGGGCAGAATGCAGGAAAGTAATGGTCTAAATTGTAGCCAGAGAGCTTTAGCTAAGACAGTAAAAAGTACAAGAGGAAGTGGTGGTGGAATCTCAGCACTGGAGGGTTTTAAAGGCAGATTAGTAAAACATCTGCCTGGGATGATTTAGGTATAGGAAGACCCTTGCCTCGCATGTCTTTTCTCTGATACGAAGTGTAGGGATCCTGCTTAGAGGTATACAGGAGGGCCTAGTCCTTGAGTCTTCACTCACAGTCCTCAAAGACCACCAATGGACCATGTTTTCAAGATATCCCTAGAATATGCATGAAAGAAATTTGCATACATTAAAGGTAGTAACATGCAGATCTCTGTCATGAATATTCATTACAGATATTCTAAAACCTTGACCTCTTGGTGGCCCTCGAGGACTAGGAGTGAAGACCAGAGGCCTAGATCAGTGTTTTCCAAATTTTTATCCACTATGACTCTATTTTGACACTTTATAATTCATATGACCCAGGATTGCCAAGTTACCCAGTTCCAGGAGTGAGATTTTAAGCCAGTCCTTGATTTCTGACAATCTCATCCTCACCCATTATAGGACTTGCAGCACTGACTCCAATGGGTAAAATCAGGGACTACAAATACCATAGTGCAATGCAGTGCACATTTAAAACCAGAACTCAGTCCTGGAAATAGATAACTTGGCAATTCTGCATGACCCCAGATGATTAAAAACCTCCATTTCTCTCCGTGTATGCAAAGCAACAATCGGCAGAGATCAGCCCCCTTTATCATTGTGAACTCACAGACTCCAGCGTCCTCTATGAGTTTCCAGTCTAACAGGAAGCTCCCATAAGAGGAAGGGTCAGGGCTTTACTACTTACTCCTATTACTTATCATTTGAATAGCGCTACAAGGCCTACGCGGCACTGTACATATAAATGTAAGACACAGTCCCTGCGCATTAGAGCTTACAATCTAATCAAGACAAAAAAAAAATCACGAAACTGGGGACTAGAGTATGGTAAGAGCGAGGAGCATCAGGATCCAAAAGCAGCCTCAAATAGCTGGTTTTGAATAGGGCTAGAGTTCCTGGAGTAAAAGGCGGCTGCAGGCAGTAAGGAACATAGATCATATTTCTTGAACTTGCTGTCAGTGCGGCCGTCAACGATTTGGTTTTGTTTTTTCCTGCATTTGCAACAAGACAGGAAATGTAAAGAGAGGGATCGCATAGGCTGAGTGAATTTTCCCTGGCACAGCAGATTGCCTACCGGGTAAGGCTTTGGTGCTGTTATTTAATACACACTGGAAGAAGAAGTCAGAAAATCAAGCACCTGGAAGCTGTGGCCCCTTAAGAGAACTGGTTCACGGTGCATAATGTTGCGTGATTAAGGGGAATTCTTCACATACTAGCATAGCCTGTCGGTAGGAACGAATCTGATTAATGCATTCAGACGCTTACAGTCACTAAGAATATACATTCAGACTGGTAACCTTAACGTTGGAAGTAACTGGATTTTAAATTAAGGACGATTAGGGAACTTTTCAATTGCATAGCCTAGGGAACTTTTAAAAACAAAATGGCAAGTTTTTGATCCTTAAATAGAGAAAGCTATAGAAACTTACTTCCCACTCGGAAAGTGACAGTGTTTTTATTCATAAATTTTCTTCGGCTATAATCTCAGCTCCAAAACCCCCACAATATTTAAATGATGAATGCAGAGAAAAAATATATTAAGCAACTAGGTAAACACATAGCCTTGAAGAACACGCAGCAGTTGCTGTATATTATTGTCTGATAATAGTGTGATTATTTCTTATATTACAATTCCTGTTTGATTAAAGCATGCTTTAATAATAATTTAAGTATTGTTCCAGCCTAGTTTTGATCTAGTCAATAAAGAGAGGACCAACAGCAATTACAAAAAAAGAAATAATCCAAAGCAGAGGGAAACGGGCTACGTACCGAGGCAGTGATGGAGAGCAAAGGACTCGTTGCATGTGCGCGCAGCCGGGCAGCGAAAGTTGAGGCTGGTGTGGATCGGTGCGTCTGCAGCATCTCAGCCGGGGGAGGGGCAGCAGCCGTGTCACTCAGGGAGAGAGCACGCTAGAGACTGCTCAGCTCGGAGGCAGGGGCGGGCGACGCCCCCCGGTGAGGTCACTGCTCCTGGCAGCGTGCGGGGAAGGTGAAAGTGCTCCCCGTCACAATGGCTGGCTCCACGTTCTTCTCCTTTACAGCCGTGCTCAAACTTTGCCGGCAGAGTATTCCGGGGTCCACTTTGCAATTCAGCGATTTGAGAACCCGAATGCTGGTCTGTTGCTTTTCCCAGTTTTCCTGCTCTGAATGCGATGCTGTCCTTTGGATTCTCCTGGGTGAAGGAGTCCACTGGAGCTTCACCTTGTAAACATCCATCCAGCAGGAATTATCTGTCAATGTCATTTGGGTTACCAGCATATGGGCAAAAAAATCCCAAGCTGGGAGCTGGTACCTTTCCCTTAACTTATCAAAAGCCAGCAACTCTCCCTGTTCCGTTAATTTAAAAAATATATCTAAACCAGCTCGTTCCCTCCGTTGGAAGGTTGCCTCTCTACCCGGGGCAAACCCAACAGAGAAAAGGACACCTTGGGGGCCACCCTTCTCCAGGCCCTTCTCCATTGCGACCAAAGATGTTGAATATAAGGATTTTCCCTCCACCTCCCCTCTGGGACTGCCCTTAATAACCACGGCAAATGAGCCAATTTCACTTCTCCTGCCCAGGATTGCTCTATCCCCAGAACCGCTTATCAGTCTCTTCCCTCCAATCCATGACCTGGCGTACCTGTGAAGCAAGGTAATAAAGATGGAATTCAGGACTCCAAATCCTCTTCTACAAGCATGTAGGGTAGAGAATTCGTCTTGCCACCTGTGGCGGGCTTTTATGCCATATGAAGTCCATAACCTTCCTCTGTAGCCGATGGAGCACATAGGAGGGCACTGTGACTGGCAGCACCTGAAAAAGATATAGTAGCCTAGGGATCACATTCATTTTTACCTTCACTGCCCTTCCCAACCAAGAGAGGTCACTAAGCTGCCACCGACTCAGATCTCTCTCCACCTCCTGCAGTAAGGCCGGGTAATTGGCCTGATATAATTTATTGGGCAAGCGCATGATATGAACCCCCAAATAAAGCAGAGTCACGTGCCCACTTGAAGGGAAATTTAAGCTTTATCTGTCTCTCTACCTCCTGCTCTAATGAAACATTCAATGCCTCCGTTTTATCCCAATTGATCTGGAAGCCCAACAAGGCCCCGAACTGAGCAAGTTCCCACATCAAATGGGGCAGGGAGAGCATTGCTTGCATCATGTAAAAAGAAGATCAGCTGCACATAGTACAATCTTATATTGATTCTGCTCTATCACGCTAACTGTTCCATCACTAAAGCGAAAAGCAAGGGCGATATAGGGCACCCCTGCCTTGTACCTCTCTGCAAGTCAAAAAATGATGAATAGCCCCCATTAACCCGCACTAAGGCTCTCGGGGCAGTATATAGTGCCCGCACCCATGCCACAAACTTTGGCCCTATTCCTACCCTCTCAAGTACAGCAAATAGAAAATCCCAATGCACTCGATCAAACACTTTTTCAGCATTGATTGCTAACAAAAGGGCTGCCCTCCGGTCTCTTCGCACTCGCCAAATCAACAGGAGAACCCTGCAAATATTATCTGACCTAATAAGGCCCGGAAGCAACGTACCCAGTCGAATGGTGAGGATCTTCGCCAATAGCTTAGCATCTGTGTTAATCAAGGATATAGGCCTATAAGAGGCACATACCGCAGGGTCTCTCCCCAGCTTAGGTATCATCGAGATGACCGCGTCCCTAAAGGTCTGTGGAAGCCTACCATCCTGCAGTACTCCATTAAAGACTCTCAGGAGGACCGGCACTAAGACCAGAGCAAGTTTCTTATAGAACAGCCCCATGAACAGATCTAAGCCAGGGGACTTGCCCGGTTCTAAGCCCTTAATTGCCATTCCCAACTCTTCTACCCCGATAGCCCGCTCCAATCCTGCTTTCGCATCATCCCCTAGGGTTGACAGGCCTTCCACCCCCTGCAAGTAACTAAATATCCGGTTTGTAGAAACCCCCTCCCCTGTTGATATAGCAACTGGTAAAATTGCACAAATTTTTTCCGGATCTCTGAGTTCTTAAAAAGTATCCGGTAACTCATTGCCTTTAATTTAGTTACCCGAGAAGCTCGCTCCCTAGCACGTAACCTACGTGCCAATAATTTCCCCGATTTATTATCAAATTCATAGTATAGCTGGTGCATTTTCTGTAGCTGGAAGGAGACCCACGCTATCTGTTGCTCATTTAATTCTATGCACACCGCCTCTAACAGCATGCACTCGCCGATCGCCCGTCTTCTTATGTAGTTTCTGTAGGTCCTCTAACCGTGCTTTAAGATTTTAGTGCGTTCAGTCCTCTACTTTTTTTGGTGGGCTCCCAGCTGAATCAACCTGCCTCGCACTACAGCCTTTAACCCATGGCACAGAGTACCAACCCCCACCTCCCCAGTGCATTAAGCTCTAGATACTCTAATTGTACTATCTAGCACTTTGACCACCTTTGCTTGCTGAATCAAGTGCTCATTAAGGCGCCAAAAAGGTGTACACTCCCCCTCAGGGCTATCACTAAATTCCACCCATACCGGTGCGTGGTCCGACCAGGTAGTGGGTTCAGTTTTCGTCCCCAGCAACCTCTCCGCACATTGCTGGGTGGTAAATATATAATCGATATGGCTGTAACTGTCATGTGGCACTGAATAAAAGGAATAATCTCTCGCTAAGGGATTTGCTAAATGCCACAGATCCACCAACCCCCAACTCTTCACCCAGTCAATCAGCCCTCAGTCGCTGTGTGCTAGAACTTCCCCCATTATCAGGCACCGTGACCGGTCCATCCTCACATCCATGACCGCATTACAATCACCAGCTACAATAAGCTGGCCCTGAACCCTACCTTCCAACCTACTGCCCAGGTCTTCCCAAAATTGCCAGCCATCCTCACTAGGGCCATATATATTTAACAGAGTAATTTCTTCTCCCCCCAAAGTTCCCCACACTAAGACGGCCCTTTCTACCCCGCCCAGTTGAAACAGAGCATCCCCTCAAATGAAAATGGCCAATCCTCCCTTCTCCTAACCTGTCTCTAAGCCCGCAAAAAAGACATGAGGAGAGGCCCGCAGATGGAGCAGGTGCTCATCCCTTTTTATTAGATGAGTTTCCTGAACAAAAGCTAGATGCCGCCCTCCTCATCGCATGTCCTTATATAACAGCTTACAGTTTTGTGGGGTATTGAGGCCCTTAACGTTTAGGGACCCCATTTTAAATCTTGGCATACCTACTTAGGTGATAAACCCACTTTCCGCTCGTATCCAGCTGAGTACATCTACAACCCCCTCCCCTCCCCCTCCTCTCCTGCAGAGTACTCCTCTGCCATATCGCAAGAGGAAGTGTCCCTACTGCAGTGCAATACCCAGTTTTGGTGCCAGACCCCCCCCCCCTCCCCATTACACCCAGCTCCCCCTTTACCTCCCCTTCCCTCTCTGCATTAATCATTCATTCAGGCACTTTCATGTCATCCATTCACACATCCGCACTGCACAGCGCCATCCCCCCTCCTTCCGCCCACCATACAACAACTTGTTACCAACCAAAGTAGAAGTCAAGGTCACTCTCAACCCCAATCTAATGTAGAAAAAGGGAAAGAGAAAAAAAAAAAAGAAGTCGCACCCAATGTGGCAGATAGGCCCTGGGCATGTCCCTTTCTCCATAAACGCTGACCCTTGGAGGTGGCTCACTCCCATTGCAGGGGAAGAGATGTACTACACTCCATAGTGCTCGTGGGAATGTTGGTAGGCAAGTTTGCCGCTCCTTTCTCCTTCAAACAGGCCAAGCCTCTTTCTCAGTCCGCACTAGCTTCGCCCGTCCATTAAGCTCAAATTGTAGTGCAAACAGAAATAGCTAATGGTAACGGATCTTTTCTTTCCTTAGGTACTGGGTGACTCCCCGCATTGCACGGTGGTGTTGCAGTATGATTAGCGCTAAATCTTGAAAGATTTCTACAGTATGTGAGTCCCAAGTAAAAGTTCCTTTTTTCCGTGCTAAACATAATACTTGTACCTTTACTGGGTAGGAGCTCATACAGACCACAATGTCCCGCAGCTTCTGACCCACCGACGGGCCCAGTACCCGGTGAGCTCTTTCAGTATCAAACTTCATTTCTTGAGCTTCCTCACCCTCCACAGACCACAAGGCCTTACATATGTTTTGTATCACAACTCAAGCCTCTTTATATTTATCTGTGTCAGGGATACCTTGAAACCGAAGGTTACACCGTCGTGATCTATTTTCTAGATCTTCCACTTTATCGCATAGCTGAGCTTGCTCCATTTCCAGTTGATGAATGCATGCTACGTGCATGTGGGAGGCCTCGTTGTGCTGTTCCTGCCGGAGCTCGACTGTTTCGAGGCGATTGCCAATAGCCTTGATTTCACCCTGCATTTCTCCTAAACCCTCCCACAGTTCATTCCACACCGCACTGAAGTCCTTCCACACTTTGCAAAACCATTGCCAGAGATTGTCCCTCATATATTGATCGCCAGCTCTCTATCTCCTCCTCCGACTCTGTGCTCCATCCTGCCTCGGAGCCCTCCTGCTGCTGCTCCAAGCCTTCCTTGTTGGCATAAGAAGAGTGAAAGCACTCCAAATTTCTTCTGCACCAACATGCCGCTGTTAATGAGGGGCCTTTCCTCTAGTTTAACTGCCCCAGTAGGTCTTTGGCTACTCTAATGATTGCACCGCAGCAGGGAGCCTCAACTTCAGGCTGCCATCTTTGACGATGACATCATTTCCTCCCCTTCTCTCTTTTCCAAATGAACTCCATACCTCACACGACCACAGTTCCATTTCTCTAGCTGTCTCACTTGACCTGTCTGCTGCTTTTGACTTACTAGATCACTGCACACCCCTTACCCGTCTACATGACGTCGGGATCTCTGGCACTGTCCTCCATTGGTTTCGTTCTTTCCTCACTGCTAGGACTTTTTCTGTTCTCTCTGGTTCAGCCTCCTCACCCAATACCCCCCTATCCTGTGGTGTCCCTCAAGGGTCTGTCCTAGCACCCCTCCAGTTCTGGCCCCCTTAACCCTTCTGATTCAACAGTATGGCATTTCCGCGTACTGTTACTTGGACGATATCATTCTTCTCCACCATATCATCCCCACCTCCTCCAACATTGCTCCCCTCAATGCCTGTCTTTCCTGCATTGACTCTTGGATGTCCTCTAATTTTCTTCATGTCAGCCTTACCAAGATCATGGCTATCTGGTTCACTTTTGGCGGTCCCTCCCCATCCCTAGCACCAATGTTCTCCTCCTCTGCCATTTCTTTAGTCTCCACTCTATGCTATCTTGGTGTAATCCTGGATTCTGGCTTGACCTTTCACGACCACATATCATCCATTGTCTGCCGTTCTTTCTGTTCTTTGAGACAAATACGTGCTGTCTGCCCTTTTCTCCCCATCCCCTCCCTGACTACATTGCTCCTCTCCCTGGCCATGACCTGCCTGGATTACTGTAATATCTCCCTTGCAGGCCTTCCTCAGTATCAACTACGTAGATTGCAACTTGTGCAGAACACAGCAGCCGCATTCTCGTACACGCCTCTCACTCGGCCCGTATTACACCTCTGCTCATCCGTCTGCATTGGCTCCCCGTGACCTTCAGAATCCAATATAAGATCCTTACCTTCGTCCACAAATCAAGTCATACTTGGATACCAAAATACCTCTCCAACCTTGTTTATCTCCACACCCCTCAGTGCTCACTCAGGTAAATTCACACTAACCATATGTTCCTTCCATCCCTGTCTCAAGCGCACTTGGAATCCACTTGCAATTCTGCCTTTTTCTTTCTTGGCCCCAAACCCTGGAACTCCCTGCCCCTGAACCTCCATATGGAACAATCCTTCATCAGCTTCAAAGCCTTGCTAAAGACTCATCTTTTTGTGCAGCTTTTGACCTTCCCTCACCTTCCTTCCCTCCTGCCTCTCTCCCGCAGTAATGTCCTACCCCCCTGCCCCTCGTCTCCTCTTCAGTCTCTCTCTCTTTTTCCTGTCTAATCAATGGCATTGTTTCCTTTTCTATGAAGCATTTAATGGTTTTGTAAACCACTCAGACACTTGCGTATTGGACAGTATACTAAGAACTGAATAAAGATAAAAGATAAAGAATAAAGATTTGAATTCAACAGGTCAGCCTGATGGCTCAGTGCCAGTTTAGGTTACCAGGTAGAGAATTTGTGTTTGACTTCCATTCCCCACCCCAACAGATGCAGAGATAATGTTCACAGTTCCTAGGGGAGCATGCCCCATTCATCACGTAATATAGTAACAAAGTAATATAGTAACATAGTAAATGACGGCAGATAAAGACCAGTATGCGACATCCAGTCTGCCCAGCAAGATGGCAAGAGTAGGTGCACCTGTCGCTCTGTGCAGGCCACCCCTCCCCATGTCTTTGTTTAGGGGTGAACCCACCACTCTGTGTAGGACACCCCTATTTGTTGAGACGTTATATGGTTCGGAAGTTAGATGGTACCGTTTATCTTGTTTTTATCCTATTGCTGTAAAGGGATCCACTGTGTCTGTCCCATGCCGTTTTGAATTCCGTCACTGTGTTTGCCCCCACCACTTCCATCGGGAGGGCATTCCAAGCATCCACTACCCTTTCAGTGCAAAAATATTTCCTGACATTGCCTTTCAATTTACCACTTTGCAGCTTCATGTTATGCCCTCTAGTTTTACAGCTTCCCCGTCTTTGGAAGAGGTTTGTTTGTTCATTATTTCCCTTCAAGTATTTAAAGGTCTGAATCATATCTCCCCTGTCCCTCCTCTCCTCCAAAGTGTACATATTTAGGTCTTCAAGTCTCTTCTCATAAGGCTTCTGACGTAGGCTCCAAATCATTTTGGTCGCCTTCCTCTGAACAGTTTCCAGTCTTTTTACATCTTTTGCAAGATACGGTCTCCAAAACTGAACACAGTATTCCAAGTGAGGCCTCACCAGTGACTTATACAGTGGCATAAGTACCTCTTCCTTTCTGCTGGTAATCCCTCTTTGTATGCAGCTCAACATCCTCCTGGCTTTTGCCACAGCCTTGTCTCATTGTTTTGCCACCTTGAGATCATCAGAGATAATCACACCAAGGTCTTTCTCCTGAACCGTGCACACCACCCTCTCGCCCCCTATCGCGTACATTTCCCTTGGATTTCTGCTACCCAAGTGCATGACACTGCACTTGGGTAGCAGAAATCCTTAATGGTGACACTTAGTGGCCAAACTCATGATGAATGTAAGCCAGGTTCTGGAGAGAACTGCAGCCTGTGAGTGACAGAAATTCAAATTATGGACCCCTAAGCAACAGTCTTTGAAGAGCACCCAGAGCAGGGATGTCCACTTCAGAAGATATGGGAGCAACTGAAAATGGGCCCCTTCTTTTTGGGGCCCCCCTGCACTGCAAGGGCTGTTTGGCCAGAATTTACGCTATTGCTGTGGTCTCTGGTCAAGAAACATTACTGCAATGATGCTGCTAGATGTCAGGCACAGAGGGAGAAACTCCCCAGGCAGTTTGCTCTGGGTACCATAGGCTACTTTAGAGTAAGCTGGAAGCTTAAAAGGAACAGGGTGGGGGAGGGGTGGGGCACAATAATTTAAAAACAAAATCTTTCAGTAGAGCGCTTCTGTTTGAATGAATTATTCTATTATATAGTGTATCTACTTTTATACATCACACATTACAGCAATATTTAATGTACAATATCTTTGCCTCCCAAACATCTGAAAACTGTATCCTGTACCATTCCATTCTCTTACATAATCCTTATTTCCCACGAATGAGGCTGAAACATGTTCTCTTTCTGCTTTGTTTGCTCAGCAATTTCCTCCTGTCCTTCAGGCTCTGTTGAGCTATTGCGGCATTGGTGTGTGTGTGGCTATCCCTCTCCCAACTCAGCCTGACCATTGCAGCAACAGTCCTGGAGGCCACAAACCATGGCTCCATCTGGGAACCTGGCTAATGTGAAATGCAAATTTGGCCACTAGGTGTTAGTCTCCACCAAGAGTTTTAAATACTCTCCCACAGCATCTTTGGTCCACGTTGGCCTGTGGAGCAAAAATCAGGACCAGAAATTGACTCTAAGAAATATCATACTAGGTCAGACCAAGGTCCTTCAAGGCCAGTATCCTGTTTCCAACAGTGGCCCATCCAGGTCACAAGTACCTGTCAGGTTCCCTAAAAGGTACACAGATTCCATAGTGCTTGTCTCGGCATAAGCAGTGGATTTCCTGGGTCCTCTTTAATAATAGTTTATGGACTTTTCCTCCAGGAACTTGTCAAAACCTTTTTTAAACCCGGCTACACTAACAGCTTTTACTACATCCTCTGGTAACAAATTCCAGAGTTTGATTACTTGTTAACTGAAAAAATATTTTCTCTTATTAGTCTTAAATGGGCATTGAGTGTCCCCTAGTCTTTCTATTTTTGAAGGAGTAAACAACCGATCTACGTTTACCCTTTCCACTCCATTCATTAATTTATAGACCTCGATCATATCTCCCCTCAGCTGTCTCTTTTCCAAGTTGAAGAGCCCTAACCTAGGTCATGGTTGTACACATCACTTGCCAACAAGCCACCCAGCTGACCCATTTCCAGATGAGTTTGCAAGAGGCAGTTTTTATACTGTCATAGGTATTAGTTACCCTCCAACTCTGCATTGATTTTCAAGGTAAAAATGCATCTGGACTTGCACTCTTATTTAAGAGAAAAGGGCCCAAACTCGTACCTGTTTTTTCTTTTTATGGTGTGTACGTTTTTGACTAAAAGAACGTGCATACTTTTGAAAATATAAAACAATCATTGATACAGGCTGGTGAAATTTTTAAAGAGCTCTGAAAATCACCCTTTCAAAGAATTTGAGTATGTGTTTGAAAGTCAAGCAGAAACACTTTTAACTTTATCTGTGTGAATGTTAAATGAGGGCTTCACTCTTTCCTCCCATCGACCCTTCAGAGTACCAAGCAACCTTCTCCAGTATCTGCTTCCTAAGACACCAATGCAGTAGAGAGCACATGCTAGGTTGTGTGCACATTTTTTGTACATACATCTTAGGGACCGATGCAAATAGTTACCACTGCTGGCGCAACAGTTAACTTTCTAGAATGTATCATAGTTATATATGTAACAGTTCTATGTATAATTGCTGAGTTGGATGTAAACTGCTTTGATAACATTGAAAGGTGGTATATAAAAAAAAGTTAAATAAATAAACAAGAAAAAATGTGCATTCACATTGCCAAACTGCCATTTCAATCCTCTGTTAATGAATACATTAGCTATTACTCCTCAATACGGACAGGTGCACACAAGCCCTAAAAGCTTAAGATATGATTTTTTAATGCTGGGAAGATTGAATTCCTGCTCTGAGAATGATTCAAGTGCCAGTGTTAGTGGAGGTTGCTGTGGTTTGCCTGTGATTCTTCTTCTTGCTCACCTACCCTTCCTGGTTGAGGTAGAGAAATGTACCTCTCTTCTGTGCCTACCCCCATGTTAACAAGATGTTGTGTGGAAAATCTCCAGCCTCCCCCACCATACACATGTTTCATATACTTGGTTCTAGCATGAGTTATTTGGAAAAATCACTGATTACACATAAATGCTTCAGTGCAATTTTATTTATTAAAAACTATACCTTCTACTTTGATGTAGGGTATTAGTGCCCTTCATTCTTAATACTAAGAAATGTTTGTTGGTGTGCATTTTATAAAAGATATGGACATTTATATACTTTCCTTAAAGAAACACAGGTTTAGAGAGGCTTCTAACTCCTTGTAGGGGGGAATATTAACTGTTGCTATAGGCAGCACTTAATATTCATTTATTCACGCAGCAATGATTTGTCCCTTGTCAGTGAAAGGACCAATGCCCATTCAGTATTCAGTAATGAATGGAGACTGGTTTCTTCACTGAGAGGGGAGGAGCCAAAGCATGTTTGATTTTCAGTATTTGACAGGGATTGGTGCCTTTGCTGACAAGGAACCAATCGTTGCTGTCTGCAGAAAGCCCTGATGCAAAAACTGCGCATATATTACCGCGGCTTTGTGCACACATATTTCTGTCTGCTTACTTCACGTGCTTCTCGTAGCACTGCCCATTTCCAGGGTAATGCTTAGCACAGTGTAAGTTGAGTGGTTATTTTTAGATGCATTAATAAGCTATGTGCTGATGTTTGGTTTACATTCTTAATGCGTAGCTTATTGCATTGGCCCCTCAGTGTCTATGCAGTAGCAGGTCAATATTCACATGAAGCCAGTGAACATACGGCTCCACTCTCCATGGATTTCCAGTGCTCTATGGGTAGTATCAGGTGGAAAATCCCTCTAACTGGTACATTACTCCAGAGAGTGAAGGGGTAGAGGGAGAGTGGAGCTGCAAAATCAACCAGACACTGGTGATAATCAGCTGCTATCCGGATAAGCTCTATATTTACTTCTGAATAGCAGCCCTAAACCAAACATATAGCAGTGCTGAGTAGATGTTCCACTTTACACACTGACTCTAGCATTTACTTTATTAGAAATTTACCCCATGTGTTATATCATCAGTCTCTTTTTATCCAGTCTCTGGCTCCCCCCAAACAAGCCGCTGTCAGCTCCATTGCATCATCTAACTGTAGCATGCTCTTACAGCACCATTCCAAAATGCGGGAGTACAGCCGTCTAGAATGGTCACTACAGTATCTTCTTTCACACTGACACAAGAACTGCCGAGATCTCGGAGGTCCCTTCTTCACATCTGCTAAGCACATCTGCACTAATATCCTTTGTGTCTATATCATGACTCACATGTTAAGAAGAGTTATAAGATGTCCTTGTTGCATACAGTTTGGCTTTACCAAAATCCTGCGCTCCTTCCCAGGAGATCTTGTATCTTCCAAGAATCAATATTCTTCTCTTATCACACAGTCCACATCAACTTAAAAAGGGGGAGGAAAAAGAACTCAAGAGACTGTTTGGCCAGTCAAGTGCTTGCTAGTCTCTTATCTCATCGGTCATTTAAAAAAACTCTCTTCTATCTGTTTTCTTTAACCTTCTGTTATTTTAACTCTTTTTTTTTTTTTTACATTAAATCCATAATCATTTATTGCATGTGCTCTAAACAACCCCAAATGGGGGATACTTCTCTTCTTTTGTTGAAACAATGCCAGCTCCACGTCTACCAGCTCTAGCTCCCAGCTCTGACGCCGTCAGCATTTCGGCTAGCGTTGCATCAGGGAGATTAGTATTCTGAAACCTGCTGCATTCACCTCAGCAGACAGCTGGAAGCTGGAGCTGGTTGCTGGAGCTGGTAGAAGTGGAGCTGGCATTGTTTCAACAAAAGAAGAGAAGTATCCCCCATTTGGGGCTGTTTAGAGCACATGTGATAAATGATTATGGATTTAATGTAAAAAATAAAATAAAAGAGCTAAAATAATAGAAGGTTAAAGAAAACAGATGGAAGGGAGGGTTTCTATGACCGATGATGTAAGAGACGTAGAAAGCACTTGACTGGCCAAACAGTCTCTGAAGTCCTTTTCCTCTCCCTATTTAAGTTGATGTGGACTGTGTGATAAGAGAAGAATACTGAATCTTGGAAGATACAGGATTTCCTGAGAGGGTGTGCATTATTATTTATCTTCCATATCACTGGGACAATAGCTTTACCAAAACACCGGCAAATTCCCTTTTTGCCATAGCATTTACTGACTGGCATAGGGCAAGCAGAAGCGCTCGTTTCCTATGAGATGAATGGTTTCCAGCTGAATGACACTTAACACAGCAAAAAGCAGGACGGCCCTAGGTCCCATGCAAGGTGTTGGACACCCCCTAGACAAATCTTCTCAGATAATAAAATGTATCACCTCTCAGAAGTGATAGTGCCTCAGTATAAGTCTCTGGTGCAATCTCATTTGGAGTATTGTGTGCAATTCTGGAGACCGCACCTTCAAAAGGATATAAACAGGATGGAGTCAGTACAGAGGGTGGCTACTAAAATGGCTAGTGGTCTTCATTAGAAAGCATATGAGGACAGACTTAAGGATCTTAATATGTATACATTAGACAAAAGACATGGAGGAATAGCCTAGTAGTGAGAGCAGCAACCTGCCACCCAAGAGATTGGGGTTTGAATCCCACTGGTGCTCCTTGGCAAGTCATTTTACCCTCCATTGCCTCAGAAGAAAAGACCTAGCAATCTACTTCCGGTCATACCCTGCCAAGGAAATCCAGAGGCAGCTGGGTCACTGGGAGTCAGCATTGACTTGATGGCACAAAAAAAAAAAGGAAAGGCTGAATAGAGGAGATATGATAGAAACGTTGAAATACCTCCATGACATAAATGCCGAAGAGGAGAGCCTCTTTCGATTGCAACGAGGGTACATAGGATGAGGGTGAAAGGGGATAGACTCAGGAGTAATATGCGTAAATATTTCTTTATGGAAAGAGTAGTAGATGCATGGAATAGTCTCCCAGTGAAGGTAGTAGAAACGAGGACAGTATCTGAATTCAAAGAAAGCATGGGGCACTGAACACTGAAGATCTCTAAAGGGCAGACTAGATAGACCACATGGTCTCTTTCTGCTGTCATGTTTCTATGTTTCATTCTTATGCCCCCCCCCCCCACCCGAGATTTTGATAATTCAACAACCATGCTCATCTGAACACCACCCTAACAAAAACAATCCTGTACATATGCATAATTGGACATCATACTTCTAAATATGAAACTTTGCTTTGTATATATGTGTGTGTGTGCGCGCTCTTTCTGCAAGTAAGAGAATGTGCTGATGGTTCTTTGAGTGCGTGTGGCTGCCAGAATCTATTATTTTATTTGAATAGTGCTGCTCTTTGATGCCCCCCAGAAGTGGCTGCCTAGTCTAGCCTGATGGCTGAATTGACCTTGCCCTGAAGGACATGTGCATCCGGCAGAGTCCATAGAAGCGTAGCACAGTGGTACCATGTTATGGTGTATGGTAGGAGTAGCCCCTTATTGTCTCCCCACCACCCAGGAAAAAGATTTAGGCTTCATCGTGGATAACATGTTAAAACCCTCTGCCCAGTGTGCAGCGGCGGCCAAGAGAGCAAATAGAATGCTAGGTATCATAAGGAAAGGAATGGAGAATAAAACAAAGGATATTATAATGCCTCTGTATTGTTCCATGGTGCGACTGCACCTTGAATATTGTGTGCAATTCTGGTCGCTGTATCTTAAAAAGGCTATAACATTATTAGAAAAGATACAAAGAGCCACCAAAATGGTAAAGGGGATGGAAGGATACCCCTATGAAGAGGGGCTAAAAAGGTTAGGGCTCTTCAACCTGGAAAAGAGACGGCTGAGGGGAGATATGATAGAGGTCTATAAATTAATGAATGGAGTGGAATGGGTAAACGTACTGTAGATCGATTGTTTATGCCATCAAAAGTAAAAAGACTAGGGGACGGAGGTCACGTGATGTGGTGAGTTCGGGAAGTCGCGTTGTTCTTGAGCTCCGGGATCCCCTGCTCCAAACCGGCGAAAGTGTGCCTTTTTAAGCGGCACAATAATGAAAAATCAGCTCCCCCTTTTGTGCAGAAGGCTTACTCCGAGTTGCCTGGGAAGGATGGCATCAGTTGCGAGGTCCGGTAGGAGGGAAAAAGACCACGCTGTGGGAACTCACAAAATGGCGGAGTCATCCCCGTTCCCTGGGGTTTTGCCTGCATCAGCCCCAGCGGTCTCTGTGGAAGAGATATCATCGGCGGTTTCGGGTGCGCTGACTGTACAATTTGAAATCTTGCGCAGCAAGCTGGACGATGTGCAAACCTCCGTGGACGCTGTTGGAGTTCGCATGCAGCAGGCTGAGGCCCACATTTCTCACACAGAGGAGGAGGTGGGGAGGCTTGTCCAGGAGCTGGCGCAGGTACGAGCCACCCAGAGGGCCCAAGAGGAGAAATTGGAGGACTTGGAAAATCGTTCGAGGCGTAGTAACCTCCGGTTTCTGGGGATTCCTGGCTCGATTGGTGATAGGGATCTTAGACCCTATTTGGAGTCTCTCTCTGCCTCATTGATGGGGGAAGAGGGGGTGACCTCCCATGTGGTCATTGAAAGAGCACACAGAGTAGGCCCAAGAAGTCTAATGATCCAAGGCCTAGGGTAGTGCTGGCAAAATACCTGCAATTTCAGCAAAAGGAGGCAGTCAATAGACTCCGGGTATTATTGAGTTGCGGGCGCTTCGCTATTACAACAGGAGGCTCGGAGGTGTGGAATAATTGAAAGAGACAATGCTAAAATCCGAATTACACAGGATTATTCTGCAGCAGTAAGCCAGCGCAGAAGGGCTTATGCGCCTATATGCCAGAGGCTTATAGCAGCTAATATCAAGTTTTTGGTGCAGTACCCGGCGCGCTTGCATATGGTTCACGAGAGGAAGCATCGGATGTTTGGCTCAGTGGAGGAGGCCGTGCCCTATGTGGAGCAGCTGGAGAGACAGATCCTACATCAAGGAGATTCGCCAGTGAGAACGCCGTGAGACCACTGCGAAGGGCGCTGCTGGTGCTGAGTGTGGAATGTGATGGAGGGAGCTTGTCGGGGTCTGAGAGCCTTGTATTGTTGTTCTACATCCCAGATAAGGCTTCTTGGGCCAAGACATATGGGACATGCGGAGGGTGATGGGAACATGGTATTGGGGGGCAGAATTGTCTCTCATAACAATGTTAAAGTATTTAGTATAGTGATTCCTGTTGGGGTGTTACGATCTCTGGTTAATAATTTGAAAATGCCCTCAGACCCATGGAGGGCTCTCTCAGTGGAGGGCCGTTAAAGTTTTGTGCTAGGGGACAGAAATGTTCCTTTTAGTATTGTTAAAAAACACTTAGTATAGAAATACCTGTTGGGGGTTCTGAGAATTTTGGCTAATACTTGTTTTGCTTTTTTACTGGAAAGCCGTGGAGGGGGGGGGGAAACACAGTGAGAGGGGAGTGGGGGGATCCCTGTCACATCCAATTTGGCAGGGTAGCGGAGGAGAGCAAAGGTGTAGAGAGATGGGTAGGGGGGAGAAGGATGGAAGGGGTGGAGTATGTGGAGGGGGGGGAGGCAGGGTGGGGAGGAGGGGGAAGGGTTGCTTTATGGGCAACCACAGGGAGACAGAGAGCTTCAGGTACTTAGGGGGGGAGATAGTGAACCATATGCAAGCGCCCGGGAGGTGCAATCAACTAGTTTTGAAAGTCCATTCAAGGAGAGGCTTCAGGCTGGGGGGGCCTTCTCCTCCGCAATGCAATTAGTGCTGTTGATATGGCTTGATATCTTCTTGCCACCCTGAAGATAATCTCTTGGAATGTCTGCAGGCTGGGTAGCCCGGTGAAGAGATATAAAATTTTGAAGGCTCTCGCCAGACAGCAGTGTGATATAGCATTATTATAAGAAACCCACCAGACGGCCGACGAGCACAGTAAATTGTGTAGGGATTGGGTAGGCCAGGTGTGGGGAGCCCCGGCAGTAGGTAAAAAAGGAGGAGTGGCCATTTTATTTCACAAACGAGTCTGCTTTGTCCTGGACAGGGAAGTTGTTGATCCTAACGGGCGTTTTGTCCTGCTGCAAGGAATGTTAGAGGATAAGGAGGTAATTTTGGGGGATCTGTATAGCCCCAATGTGTTAGATCAAGATCTATATAATCGTTTGGCAGCGAAAGTGGAGCAGTTGGCTGAATTCCCGCTGATCCTCGGAGGGGATTTTAATGGAGTCTTTGAGGTAGATATGGATACTTCTAGAGGGATGGGATCGTGGGAGAGAACCCTGACAGCTCGTGTGCTCCATAGGTTTCGGACCAGAATGGGGCTGGTAGACCCCTGGCGACTGCTTCACCCTTCAGAAAGGGATTTTACCCATCAGTCTAGGGCGCATGGTACCAGTGCACGGATAGATTATCTTCTGATACCCGAAAGTCTTTTTGCTTCAACGGGTGAAGCACAGATTGGTCCCACGGAGATCTCTGATCATACCCTGATATAGGTAGATTTGCACTGGGGCAGGAGGGATCTTAACTCCACCCGCATTTGGCGGTTTCCCATGGATCTATACAAAGATACTCAGTTTATTCAATTTCTCCGCCAACGTTGGCAGGACTTTGATGCAAATCACCACTGCCATCAGGATGACCCGGAATTGATGTGGGAAGCCGCCAAAGTGGTGTTGCGTGGTGATATCATTGGCTATGTGGCAAGGAGGAAGCGGCTGTTGGCAAAACAAATATTAGATTAGAACGCCGTGTAACACAGGAGAGACGTGCCTGTGGGCTCCGCCCCACGATGCAGAATAAGAAGAGATTCTGGGAAACTCAAACGGTTTTAAATGAGCTCTTGCATCAGAGAGCAAAGAAATCAATGTTGTATTACCGATACAAGTTATACTGCTTTGGAGATAAGCCAGGTAAATTACTGGGTCGATGTCTAAGGGGCTCAAGGGGAGGGAAATTGGTGGCGGCGATTCATGATGCCCGGGGGGTTCTTCAGAAGGATAGGGGTGAAATAGCAGCAGTCTTTCAAGATTTTTTTCAAAAGTTGTATACTGCGGGGGGGGGGGGGGAGTCTTCCAGTAAAATGGAGCAATACTTACAGGAGCTTGCCCTGCCAAAATTGAGTAGTGAGCAGAGTGCGCGTCTTGGGCAGCCTATTACTCTCCAGGAGGTGCAGCAAGTTATCTCGAAGGCGAGCGGATATAAGTCACCGGGCCCAGATGGATTCGGGGCTGAATTCTATAAACTCTTGTCAGAAATGCTAAGTCCCTTATTAGTAGCTATGTTTTGTCAGAGAAGGGAGACAGGCTCCATTCATTGGGGAGGCAATCAGACACATATTGTGCTGATTCCTAAGCCGGGAAAGGACTTGACCCAGGCAGCTTCCTATAGACCTATTTCTTTGTTGAATTTTGACTCGAAGTTGCTGGCCAAAATATTGGCGGATCATGTGGCGGAAGTTTTGGGAGATTTGGTACATGACTCCCAAGTTGGTTTTGTTAGGGGAAGGTATGCGGTGCATAATCTGCGCTAAATCCTAACTTCGCTGGAGTGGGCGCAGGAGCAGAACCTGCAGTCGCTTTTAGTCAGCTTTGATGCGGAAAAAGCATTTGACCGGGTCGATTGGGGTTACCTGTTTTATCTGCTGCCACTGTATGGATTGGGGCCGTCTTTTTGTGAAATGGTGAAGATTCTGTATGTGAACCCGACGGCCCGGGTTTTATGTAATGGTGTGTTGTCGGAGCCTTTTCCATTGGAAAGAGGTGCGAGACAGGGCTGTCCACTATCCCCGCGTTTGTTTGTTCTGTCATTAGATCCTTTAATTCGTAGGATAGAGCTAGATAACAGAGTACGTGGAGTGCGTATAGGTTCACAAGGGTTTAAGATATCGGCTTTCGCGGACGATCTTTTGGTACATATGCTGGACCCAAGGGAGTCCTTACCTCGACTATTGGTGGAATTCTCGACTTTTGGTAGCTTTGCTGGGCTCCGTTTTAATGTAGATAAGTCTGAGGCATTAGAAGTCTCCGGTCAACTTCAGGGACGATGGGGGGGGGGGGGGCTTTCCCATTGAAATGGGCTACGAACCAATTTGTATATTTGGGTATTGTTTTGACTCGGCTGCCAAGGGTCCTATATGCATGTAACCTTGAGAAAATTATGTTCCGGCTGCGGACGCAGCTGAGATCCTGGAATCCTCTTCCGTTGTCTTTGCTGGGCAGAGTGGCTGCGGTAAAAATGGTGGTCTTACCGCGGATTTTATATTGGTTGCAGACCCTCCCGGTATGGCTGAAGCGTAGGAATTTACGTTCCATAGAGAAGGAAATACAAAGGGTTTTGTGGAAAGGGGCTAGAGCCCGGGTGCCGATGGATTGTTTAGTAGGCCGATGGAAGACCGGTGGAGTAGGACTCCCTGATCTTTGGCTTTACGCGTTGGCTTGTCAGGCAAGACATCTGGGCGATTGGTTAGGGGGGACCAAAACCTATACACCTAGGGCCTTAGAAGAAGCCTTGGTGGCCCCCCATACGGTTTTGGCAGTCTTACATATTGAGAGTAATCAATTGCTCGGTTGTATTAGGTGGAGCGGAATGATAAATTCGATGAGACGTACGTTGGAGACAATTAAACATGTACTGGAAACGAAACTGGACGGCATCGAGTTGGCTACCACTACAAGGTAATGCGTGCTTCTCCCCAGGTTCAGAGACAAGTATGTTTCAAGTTTGGAATGAAAAGGGAATCCGGAATATCGGGCATGTGGTAGACCTATCTGGGAAGTGCAAACCGTTTTCTGAGTTATCTGTAGAGTATGAACTGCGGCCGAACCATTTCTTTGCTTACTTGCAGTTGGCCCATTATGTGGCTGGGTTGCCAGTGGACGAGCTTACGGTCGAACGATCGGCACAGATTTTAGAATTTTTGAACTTGGGGGGGATTGTAGTGTAAGGAGTGAAGAATAGTGTGAAGGGTGGAGGGGAGTGCTAGAGGGGGTGAGGATGGTACAGTGCAGCAGGGCACTAGATTTTGCGACTGGGTGGGGAGGGAGGGAAGGGAGGGGGGGAGTAGAGTATAAAAGTATAAAATTGTAATAGCCATGAATGTTTGTATTTTGGTCTTAGAATATGCCTGTATAGGTCATTTACCTCCTGCCGAGGATAAGAACACACGTTGGTCGAAGGCTTGTTGTTGTTGGATGTTGTTGGCATTTATTTCTAATCTATAAATAAAGTTATTAAAAAAAAAGACTAGGGGACATGCAATGAAGCTACAATGTAACCTATTTAAGACTAATAAGAGAAAACTCAATGTTTAATCAAATTCTAGAATTAGTTACCGGAGGATGTAGTAAAAGATGTTAATGTAGCTGGGTTTAAAAAAGGTTTGGACAAGTTCCTGGAGGAAAGGTCCATAAACCATTATTAAAGAGGACATGGGAAATCCGCTGCTTGCCCCAATACAAGCATTGTGATACCTGTGTCTTTTGGGGAAACTGCTAGGTACATATGACCTAGATTGGCCACTGTTGGAAACAGGATACTGGGCTTGATGGACTTTGGTCTGACCCAGTATGGCATATCTTATGTTCTTATTGTCTCATGTACTTCTGTGTGAGAGCATGGAGAGGGACTGTCGTCTACAATGAGAGGAACCTCCCACAAAACATACTGGGGGTCAGATAGTCAATGCAGTTAATGCAGTTAGCAGACCTGCTAACCACATGAATCATGATCACTAGGATAGAAAGCAGTACTCATGTGGTTGGTGCCACTGAATATCCCCCTGGGTGCTGCCACTGAATTCCCTCTGGGTGCTGCCACTGAATATCCCCCTGGGTGCTGCCACTGAATTCCCTCTGGGTGCTGCCGCTGAATTCCCCCTGGGTGCTGCCGCTGAATATCCCCCTGGGTGCTGCCACTGAATTCCCTCTGGGTGCTGCCACTGAATATCCCCCTGGGTGCTGCCACTGAATTCCCTCTGGGTGCTGCCACTGAATTCCCCCTGGGTGCTGCCACTGAATTCCCCCTGGGTGGTGCCGCTGAATTCCCCCTGGGTGGTGCCGCTGAATTTCCCCCTGGGTACTGCCGCTGAATATCCCCCTGGGTGGCGCCCCTGAATATCCCCCTGGGTGTTGCCCCTGAACATCCCCCTGGGTGCTGCCCTGAATATCCCCCTGGGTGCTGCCGCTGAATTCCCCCTGGGTGCTGCCGCTGAATTCCCTCTGGGTGCTGCCGCTGAATATCCCCCTGGGTACTGCCACTGAATTCCCTCTGGGTACTGCCACTGAATTCCCCCTGGGTACTGCCACTGAATATCCCCCTGGGTACTGCCACTGAATTCCCCCTGGGTGCTGCCACTGAATATCCCCCTGGGTGCTGCCGCTGACTTCCCCCTGGGTGCTGCCACTGAATTCCCTCTGGGTGCTGCCGCTGAATTCCCCCTGGGTGGTGCTGCTGAATATCCCCCTGGGTGCTGCCGCTGAATTCCCCCTGGGTGCTGCCACTGAATTCCCCCTGGGTGCTGCCACTGAATATCCCCCTGGGTGCTGCCCTGAATATCCCCCTGGGTACTGCCACTGAATTCCCCCTGGGTGCTGCCACTGAATTCCCCCTGGCTGCTGCCCTGAATATCCCCCTGGCTGCTGCCACTGAATTCCCCCTGGGTACTGCCACTGAATTCCCTCTCGGTGCTGCTGCTGAATATCCCCCTGGGTGCTGCCGCTGAATTCCCTCTGGGTGCTGCCACTGAATTCCCCCTGGGTGCTGCCGCTGAATTCCCCCTGGGTGCTGCCACTGAATTCCCCCTGGGTGCTGCCACTGAATTCCCTCTGGGTGCTGCCGCTGAATATCCCCCTGGGTACTGCCACTGAATTCCCCCTGGGTGTTGCCACTCAATTCCCTCTGGGTGCTGCCACTGAATTCCCCCTGGGTGCTGCCGCTGAATTCCCCATGGGTGCTGCCACTGAATATCCCCCTGGGTGCTGCCACTGAATTCCCTCTGGGTGCTGCCACTGAATATCCCCCTGGGTACTGCCACTGAATTCCCTCTGGGTACTGCCACTGAATATCCCCCTGGGTACTGCCACTGAATTCCCTCTGGGTGCTGCCACTGAATATCCCCCTGGGTACTGCCACTGAATTCCCTCTGGGTGCTGCCGCTGAATTCTCCGATGCTAGCAAGCTAGCATCATCAGGGTGTTCCAAGGGTGGATCGGAATCAGTACCCAGCAATAACTAGGCAGTGGCGATATTGAGCCACTGTCCAGTTATCACCAAGTGGCAAGTTAGGCACCTGAAAGGGCGGCCTAACTTTAGCTGCTGAAGCTAAACGGGCAGTAGTTGGATATCACTGCTACCCAGTTAGCTTCTCTGCTATCCGGCTGACCCGGATATTCAATGTCGGTGGCTGGATATGGCCCTGGCATTGAATTTCCGGGTCTTTAGTTCAACAGCGATGGCTAGCTAATTTAGTCACTGCTGAATATTGTCGCTGCTGAATATTGGGCCCATTGATTTTATGAAGAAGCATCGATGAATTCCTCCTTCATAGATGTTTTATCATATTTCCTGGAGTAGAAACGAGGACAGTATCTGAATTGAAAGAAAGCATGGGGCAAACACAGAAGATCTCTAAAGGAAAAAAAAGGAACTATAGTAGTTGATATAGAAGGGCAGACTAAATAGACCACATGGAGCACAGATTTATTATTGTGGAGGAGTGGCCTAGTGGTTGGGGCAAGGTACTTCAGTCCAGAAGGTTGGAGGTTCAAATCCCACTAGAGGACAGCAACCTTGGGTTGGAAGGACTGGGGTTTCTAGTCCCACAGGTGCTCCTTGTGGTCTTGGGCAAGCCACTTAACCCTCCATAGCCCATGTTCCCTGTAAAATAGTTATCTCCAAGTTATAATGCCCTGTTCAATGTAATTTCAGTTTGTTCAATGTAAACCGCACTGATGCAGTATAGCGCGGTATATAAGAGAATGCAAATAAAAATAAATAATAATAATAATAATGTACACCATCTCCTACTATCCTAAGTACATTACCAGCAGTACATACAAAGAAAATATTATTCTACAAATTATCTATGTTTATATCTGCTGCTGAATATATCTAATACAACTTCTCCCTTGGATCCATGCCCAGCATCATGGATTTAGGCGATGAAAAATGAACTCCGTAGATTAATCACCAAAATCACGCAATCAATTCTCCAACAAGGCATCATGCCCATATGCCTGAAAACTTCCTGTATTTGCCCAACTCTGAAAAAAACAACTCTGGATCCTGCTGATCCTTCATCTTACAGACCCATTGCAAGCTTACCATTCGCAGCAAAGATTATTGAAAAAAACAGTACAACACCAACTTCAAAACCATATCAACTGACACAACCTACAAGACCCCCAGCAAAATGGGTTCCTCCCTCATCATGCTGTGGAAACACTACTAACCACCCTGATAAATACCCTAATTCAAGGAATGCAGAAAGCCAATCAAGGTTTCCTACTTAATCTTCATGGACATCTCATCAGCCTTTGACACTGTAAATCACCAAGGAACTGTACTCAAATGGTTCACATCCTATCTCACCGACAGATATCAACGGATAAAGATTGGTCAAAACACATCCACCCCATACTGACAGACACAAGGAGTCCCCCAAGGATCCACCCTTTCTGCTATACTCTTTAACCTCTACCTGCAACCGCTCTGCTCAATCATAAGAAAACACAACCTACATGTCTAAATCTATGTCGACGACATTATGATATATGGACCAATTAACATAAATCAGCCCACTCCATCCACCCACCAGGATTGTTTCAATGAGGTGACCAACTGACTAAGAGACAATAACCTGCAAATCAACTACAACAAGACGGAGGCATTCTACATAATGAGGGACACCACCTTTGTCGTCCCCCCCCCCCGCTACAATAACCCTGAACAACACTACAATCAAAACCAAGACTAAAGTCAGATACCTTGGGGTCACCCTTGACCGGCACTTAACATTCAAACCACACATAAATAAAATCACCCGCACAATTTACCACAAAACAAAGACTCTTCAGCACCTCCGACCACTCCTCAAACCTACAAACATTTGTACTGTACTACAAGCCTCTATAATACTTCACCTGGATTACTGCAATGCCATCTACCAAGGACTACCACAGTCCACACTCCTACCACTTCAAACAACGCTCTATTCGACAGCCAGAACCCTATAAGCAGCAGCAAGGCAAGATCACATCACTCCAATACTAAAAGAGCTCCATTTGCTCCCACTACCGAGCCGTATAACATACTAAACCATCATACTAACCCCACAAAGCAATCCACACAGACCCCACCAACACACCTCCACTCCTTCAGCTCTTCCAACCACACAGATCAAGAACACCCTAGTCATCCCCCACATCAGAACCAAATCCAATCAGCATACATGTAAAAGAGCCTTCCAGCTATATGCACCCTCCATATGGAACAAGTTACCGGACCAACTCAGGAATATCACCGACCTAAAGACATTCCGAAAACATCTAAAAACACATCTCTTCACAGAACACTTCAACCCAAGCTCATGACCCCCCCCCCCCCACTCATAAAGAATTTTACAAGATAAATACCTTTACAACTGTACATAGCCAGAGGCGGTGGTGTGCTTATTATTGCAAAGGCACACCTACAATTCCAAACCACCTCCAACATATGAGCCACAGGAAGCAACATAATAACAGTCACAAATAAACATCTAGCACTCTGCCTCCTATACAGAGCTCAAAGCTCAAATGAGGACGAACTCTCCACCATATTGGAACAAATCTGTCCCTGGCAACCCAAAACAAATCACTCATAGTCCTAGGGGATCCCAACATTCCATCGCTATTCACCCAAAACCAAGATACCTTCATGGAAACAATGGAAGCTCTGCAGTACATCCAACTAATAAATACCCCAACTCACAAGATGGGAGGAACCCTCGACATGGTATTTACACCAAACCAACATCACACCAAGAACATGATATCACACAACTGTCACCCCCATCCCCTGGTCAGACCACCATATGATCAACTTCACTATAAACCAACCCACGAAGAGCCGAACCCCTGAAGCAAATCTCAAAGAGGAAAGAAGATTTTGAACCTTCCACAAAGATAAATTCCTGGAAGAAGTACTGCCAGAACTGGAGCAAAGCATAACAGACCTAGATGCTACCATTACCAAATGGAACGAAACCTTACAGAATGCGGCAATCGCACCACATAAACCAAACCATAACAACAAAAGAAAACACTACGCCCCTGGTTTTCAAGTGAAATCAATGAACACAAGAAGCACCTAAGGAAAATGGAAAGGCAATGGAGAAGAACAGAAAGCCAAAACATCTTTACAAAATACAACGAACTGCAAGCCACTTACCATAACATGATAAACAGTCACAAAAAGGAATACCACTCAAACCTGATAATGAAATCAATCAACAAACCAAGGGAGCTCTTCTCTATAGTAGGCAATCTCACGAGAGAACCAACAAGAACCGATGATCTAAACTCCATTCCCCCACACGACCTAACCGACTATATACAACTCAAATACACAAGGACACCATTCAAGAAACCAACCAAATCTAATGTACAACATACAATGGATGCAACATGGGTCACATTTCACATCCCATCAAGAAAGAAACTCAATTCCGTCATAACCACCATAAACACATCAACCTCTCCTATTGACCCATGTCCAGTTATCTGGGTCAAGCAGACAAAAGAATACCTAATACCCCATCTACAAATGATTGTTGAAGCCTCACTAACTCAGGGATATCTCCCCCAGCAACTCAAGAGAGCATCCATCGGACCAATCCTTAAGAATAACAACCTTGACAAGACCGAACCAAACTCCTACTGACCAATATCCATCCTCACCTTCATAACAAAGATAATTGAAAAATGTGTACAGCATCAACTACAAGACTACGTATATACCTATGCCCCACTGGACCCCCACCAATACGGCTTCAAACAAAACCACGGCGTAGAGACACTGATTACATCCCTCTTGGACACCCTTGTAACAGGCATGGACAATATACACCACGGCTTTGTACTATGCTTCATAGACATCACTGCTGCATTTGACTCAGTAAATCACAATACCCTGCTGCAAAGACTCAGAGACATGGGGATAAGCGGCACAGTCCTGGATTGGTTCATCTCATACCTCTCCCACCGTACACAGCAAGTAAGAAGCAAAACCCAACAGTCTCAACTCTTCACCCAACACAAAGGGGTCCCACAAGGCTCAGCTCTCTCGGCTTTCCTATTCAATGTCTACATACAGCCAATATGCAGCATTTTCAAACAATTCAACATTCATTACAGAATATACGCAAATGACATCATGATATTCACCCCCATAAACATCAAACATCCAGATTACTCACAACTCACAGCATGCTTGGAATCAATGTCAGAATGGCTCAACAATCAAAGCCTTTACATAAATTACAAAAAATCTGAACTGATGCACATCACCAGGAGTACTATATTCTCACCACCGGACTCAATAAAAATCTTTGACCATACCATAAGCAACAAATGAGAGGTCAAATATCTTGGAGTCACCTTTGACCAGCAACTCAGCTTCCAGCCTCACATCAAAAAGATGACCAGATCAGCCTACCACAAACTCAGAATGTTACACAACCTCAAACCACTGCTAACCGACAATGATTTCCGAACTGTCTGCCAAGCCATAATAATGCCTATATTGGATTTCTGTAATGCAATTTATCAAGGACTTCCAAAGAAAACAACCCTCCCCCTACAGCTGGTACAAAACACTGCGGCCAGAATCATCACCGGAACAGCAAAATACAAACCCATAACCCCCACGCTCCATCAACTACACTGGCTCCCTGTTGATGTACGCACCAAGTACAAAAACATAATAATAATCTTTAAAATATTAAACAACCTCTCACCAGCAACTCTTCAGCCACTGATCAGGAAGACACCCCCAACCAGAACAAGAAAAGGAGCAGACAACAACATCCTAGAGACCCCAATAAACTTCAGGAAAGCAAACCAATCCACCTGCAATAGAGCCTTCTCCCTGTTTGCACCACAGCTGTGGAACGCCCTCCCCACATCAACACGTGAACTCAAAGACCTAGTGGACTTTAGAAAAGCACTAAAAACACACCTTTTCCTGGAATACTTTGGAACTACCCCAGAAGATGATGTTTAATAACAAAATGGACCATAAAACACTACTACAGTTCCTGTATATAGTTAGCAATTGTTTATTGCTTGTTCGACCCCTAATTTAACCTCCAAGTTGAATAACCCTGTTTGATGTAAAGCTTGTTGCTAAAACTGTTCCATGTAAGCCGCCTTGAATGTATGCTAAGGCGGTATAGAAGACCTGTTAAATAAATAAAATAAATAAATATAGTTAGATCTATGGATTTGTTATATAGTTAAGAACCCAAGAGTTCATAGTTAATGACACAGTTATAATGTACTTTACTTTCATTCCATGTAAACCGCCTTGATCCAGTGAAAGATGGTATATAAATACAGCTAAATAATAAATAAAATATGGTATTTCTGGGTATCATTAAAAGATATCTTGGTTTTAACATTTATTTCTATGCTGATGACATAGAAATTCTGATCCCCTCCCTGGATGATTGGGTAAAAAGAAGACAAAACTTTGTTCCATGTGTACAGACCATTCAGAGCTGGTCCCTTACCTCAGAGCTGCAAAGAAATGCATAAAAGACAGAAATCCTCTGATCAGGCAGGTGCCCTTAGGGTGACAGCCTGTCCCCCTCTGCAATATGAGCTGTCAACCAAGGCTATTAAATCCTAAGGGTCAGATATTTAAAGGGATTGACGTGGCTAGCAAACCTGCTAACCGTGTTAATCCCCTTCACCTGGATATTCAGTGACAGCAACATAGTTAACGCTACTGAAAATCTGTGGGTGCCGCTGCTGCTCCCTCCAGTGCTAACCAGTTAGTATATTATTCTTAGCTATGTGTACGGACAGACAGATGGATTGACCCTCAACACTAGGTGATTTCGCCTGATGCAAAGCACGCCTAAAAACTGGATATTCAGAACTGTTATCTCAACAGTAGCCAAAGCTGAATTTTTGGGCACTATCCCTTTATCCAGACAGCCATTAGAATAGCTTCTTCTGTCCTAAGCCATGCTGTAGTAGCTCTGAAATCGCTCTTATACGGATAATTCGGTGGTCTGCCCATGATGCAGCCTGGCACTATCTGCCACGTGCTGAGGTTGACAGACAGGATATTTAGTGCTACCATCTGGATAGCGCTGGAGCGGCCCAAGGTCAGAGCACCTAATTATCCATAGAGCCGTGATTTTCAGCACCGCTATACATACAACTTAGGACAGAAAAGGCTGTCCTGATGGCCTGTCTGTTTAGCCACGACACGACAGTGATGGCACAGGCTGCATCGTCTAGATATTCAGCACTGGCCACTACTGGGTATTCAACACGATTAATCGCAGTCACCGGGATACTCAGTGCCGAACACCCTGATGCTAACCAGCTAGCAGTTGGGCACTGTGGGGGAAGAGCGGAGGTGGCACCTGGCAATAAGCAGGTAGTGGCGATATTCAGCTACTGCCCGGTTATCACTAAGTGGTTAAAGTTAGGCCCCGACCGGACATCCAATGCCGGTGGCTGGATATGACCCCAGCACTGAATATCCGGGTCTGTAGTACAGTGGTGATGGCTAGTCGCTGCTGCTGAATATCGGGCTCCCGCTTTTTATTTAGCTATAGCAGCTGGCAGTTTAAAAATATTTGTTCGCCATGGCTGAATATTAACCGGATGTTTTATGGATGGATTTCTCATCGAGTTTATCTGTTTTTGTCTTATTTTTATGAATTTTGGGGGGTTTTTATGGATTGTTTGGGTTTTTATGAATGTTATATTTTGAACACTGTGAGCAACCTTGTCCGGGTTTCCTGAGAAGAATGGTTTTAGAAATATGTAATGTAATGAAATGAAATGAAATTATCGGGTGCCTTTAAATGTAGCAATGGAAGAAAAAGAAAAGCAGAAAGACATCTGAAGGATCATTATGGGGGCAAATGTCTCATCCTTCGATTTCCTTTGCTGCTTTCATGATATACAGAAATGACATTTGCAGGACTAGCAACTGAATATGTAATGAGGAAGTACAAATATGGACAGTCTTGAATCTAAATCAGTGGTTCTCAGACTAACTTTGGAATACCGGGCACAGAGGAAACAGGACAAGGACCATCCATGGAAAGGATATTTGTTAAGGAGCTAGAAGGTCAACCCGACATGTGTTTCAGCTGGGAGGCCTTCTTCAGGGGGTAATGACCTCTACAATAAATAATAAAACAGTTAAAAACATCAACATATAAAACAAAATCATATGATATAGTACAATACAAAACCCATAGGTCTGTTGATTAAATTAGTAAATGATAAATGATCATGAAAGGTTAAATATAATGTAAACATGAAATAATAACACACATAGTAATAACTCCTAATAAGTTACTGGTAAGTGCAGAGCCTTAATTGAATGTGAAGTAAAATAAAATAACCAAACCACGGTCCTTCTTGGTTTCTGTACAGATATGACTTTACAATTGCTTACTATGATGGAATGTCTGAATTAGCCAAACTCTTGATGGCTATAATTATATTTATATTCTTATATGTCAGAAATTTGTTCCTTTTGCTTAATTCCCTTATCACTATACACTAGGTGAGTAATTACTGTGTTCTAATATTTGTTTTTTTCTTAATATTCAGACGTGATTTGGTTATTTTATTTTACTTCACATTCAATTAGGGCTCTACACTTATCATTATTTCACACTCAATGACGTTTACCACGTTTGGTCACTGTGATATATCATATGACACACAGCATATATAAGTTTTACTATACACATATTTCTGAGTTTATGTTTTTAATAACTATGTGTGTGTAGTTCCTTAATAAATATCCTTTCCATGGTTGATCCTTGTTCTGCTTCCTCTGTGCCTGGTTACGCTGCAGATTGGGTGTTCCTCTTGCTATAACTCTGGAATACCTTTAAGCCAGTCTGATGTTCAGGATATCCACAATGAATACACCTGAGCAGATCTGCACAGAATAGCATTATTGCAGCAAATCTATCTCTCACTTATTCTTTCTGGATACCTTGAAAACCAGACAAGCTAGGGAGCCCTCCAGGACTGGCCTGAGAACACAGATTATAGCCATAAAGCCAGAAACCTTAGTGAAAGATGAATGATTGCAGCTTTGTTTTGGTGGGAATATGTCCACAGGGCTGACCCCAGAGTTGGTTGAAGGTATTGGCACCCTAGGCTAACCTTAAGCTTTACACCTCGCTGACTTTCAAAATCTGTTGTTTAGCTTTGAATGCCCTGCTCTTCCCCCCCATATCCCCCCCCCCCCCCCCCCAAAGTTGCCACACTGGGCAATTGCCTAGTTTGTCTAATGGTTGAGCCGGCCTTGTATGTCCCTCTAGTTTAGTATATCTCTTTTTTAGAAAGCTAAAGCCTGCTTTTAAAGCAGGAAGATGAGAAGGTGATGATCCAGGTATCCAGAGGTCACTGCTTCTTCCCCTCCTCCTGCTTTTGACTTTGAAGAGCAGTCAGACAACACAACAGGAAGCAGAGGACCTGGGAAATGCAGAAAGATGGGCAGGAAGGGGCAGCTTGAAGGGAGAAGGACAGGAAACAACCAGGAGGTGATTGATGAAACTGAGCCTGTGAAAGGCGTAGATTAATTCTTTACCTCCACCTTCTCAAATAAAGGAAAAGGTCACATCCCAAGAATGGGGATTTGTTTCTGTAAGGTGAGATGAGACAGGGAACTGACATCAAGCTCAAAGGCCTGTGATAAGGCAGAAATAATTAGGCAATTAAAAGAGAGGGTTGTTAAAACGAGACAAAGGCCCCACGAATAAGCCAGAGATATAACTTCTCCATGGACTAGCAGGATGCGTCAGCCACACCCGGTGACGTCATCTGACAGCGCCGTGGACGGACTGCTCTCCTATAGCTCAGAAAGGTAAACCTTTCTGACTGACTGAAGACTGAACACAATTTAGGACAACTATCCAGAGGGTCGCCATGAGTCGACACTGACTCGACAGCACTGAACAACAACAGCAACAACATACTGTGCAGTTGATTGTTGTTGCTGTTGTTAAGTGCCAAAGAGTAGATGTCAGGTCATGGCGACCCTCTGGATAGTTGTCCTAAATAGTGTTCGGGCTTCAGTCAGGCGGCTTATTGTTGATAGCATGGCACCCTTAGCTGCTGTTATTGTATCAATCTATTGCATTGCTGGTCTTCCTCTTTTGCATTGACTTTCAACCTTACCAAGCATGATGTCTTTCTCTAACGATCTCTCTCTTTGCGTGATGTGTCCAAAGCATGAAAGTCAAAGTCTTGTCATTGGAGTTTCTAAGGAAAGTTTAGGTTTGACCTCTTGCAGTGCTGATTGATTTGTTCTTCGGGCAGTCCATGGTATACACAGTATTCTTCACCAGCACCATACTACTAACATCTTTTTTGCTAGGCGTGCTCCAGTCGGCTTTCCCTGCACAGCTTAGAGGGAACAGTGCTGAGCTGCACACCTTGCACTATTTAGATTCAGAAAGATTAAGAATTCCTCAGTTATGTCAAAATATTTGTTACGTGCGTGAGTAAAACCTTGATAGTAGCTTGGCAAGCTGACCAGCTCCCATCAGTGACAAGCATCTGTTTGCTCACACTAACATAAACTGGTCAATGCGCCCAGCTTATATCCAAGTTTTGCTCATACACAGTTATTGCTAGTTGCTAGAAGCATTCACTATATTTTGAAAGATGAGTATTTCTTGTCTATTTCAAATTGTTTTTTTATGTGAAAATTTTCCAAAAAGATTTTTCAAATGTTTCAAAGATCAAAGCATTTTTTTTTACCTGTAATGGATGAAGTTGTTAGGGTACAAATAAAATTCTCACATCTGTTACGCTGAGGTTTTCCCTTTTGATGGAATGATATTTTGGAACATAACACATATGAAATTCAAATTTGTATGGATTCTGTAGGTTGGAAATGGGACATGGAAGTAAGGATGTTACAATTTGCAGTGGATTTTACACAAGGGTTGCTGAGTGCAGAGCCTCTTGTAAAACACAAGCAAGACTGAGAAAAAACACGTACTTAGTGGCACATTCAATGGAACAGCCATTTCACTAAAAAAAAATTTAAAAGCATGGCAAGACTTTTGTATATGTAAGTGGCAGAATTTTCTACCTGCATATGTAGGTGCCATATTTTTCAAAACTGCACATCCAAGGGCAGCCACTTAAGGAACTGAGGTCCAAAAAGCAATTTTATTTGCAGTCTGAGGTGCTTTCAAACAGCAGAGAGGTACAGTAAGCCTTCTCAATCACTCCTGCAAATCTCCGGTGCAGATAAGCAGTTATATGTGCCTTGGAGCAAATATAAATGGGAACAGAAAAATTCTTAAAATATACGTGGATATGCATTGCAAATTAGGAAACACACTTATAATGCTAAGGTCCACCCACACTGCACCCATGACACGCTCCCTCCAAATCTCTGCCTACCAGATGCATAGGCATAGAAGCAGCACCTCTTCTGAACTGGCCTCCTCTGTTTATATGCTGCGTTATACATATTAACCACCATTAGCTTAATTAATCTTCCCATACTTTAAATGATTTTTATTTTTAGGATTTTTAGTCGTCAGTTTGGACTTCACTACCTCTGTTCATGTTGTGCTGATTTTGGACATTGTTTTGCTGTGTGCCGCTTTGGGCAGCCTAGGGATTGAGTAAAGAGAATGAAGAATACATAAGTGATCCCCAGCAGGATCGTAAGCTGAATTAGAGATGAAGGAGCGATTCAGTTGGATTCATAAATGATTACTGGAAATGAAACGACTTTTGGCAGCAGGGGCTGAATGTGAGAGATCCCACGGGCCTACAGAGTCCCTTCCTGTGCCTCTTCAGACATCCCAGCTCCCTTGAAGACCATCCTGCCATCAGGTGTAGGTGATAGGAGCAACATTCACACCGTGCAGACACTGATCGGTCTTCACGACTAATGGTGCCATATCGCAGCATCTCCCTCTACCAACAGTAGTGCAGGCGGAGGACGCCCAGGCAGCTTGGCAGGAACTTTGGTTAGGAGTTACAAGGCTTGTTGGAAGCTTCACATTTGGAAGAATCTTGTGATAGATGCCTGGCTCTAAAGATGGGTATCATAATTTTTTTCCTGGTGCTAAAATTATTCTCAACCCACCATGTTGCTCCCATAGTGCTGGGAAGGTTATCAGATCTGTGTTGATTCAATGCTGAAGACCTGGTGTGTTACTGAAGGACGTTTACACTGCTTGATGTCCTCTACCCAGGGCTCAGCCTTATTGGAGGGGTTGGCAGGTGATCAGGATCTGGCTGAACCAGTCCTAGGTTTTTATTTGTCTGAGCCTCTGCTCACAGAGTCTTCTGTAATATGCCAATGTAAGGTCTGCAGGTCTGATTGCTCTTATTCCGAAACCCTATTCCTCTAGTGGCAGAATCTGTGATTGAAGGAGCAGTACCTACAGCTTCTCAACTGAGAAAGTCAAAGGAAGGAGAAATCTGCAGTCTGGGAACGTGATATTCTCAAGTCTCCACAAGATGGCAACAGACTTGCCAAAAAACAAGCATGATTCTAGAATTCTTCACCATAGTTTATGAGCTCAATCTAGGAAACAGTAACATAGTAAATGGCAGTAACTAAAGACTGTCGTGGCCCATCTAGTCTGCCCCGCAAGGTGTTTAGGGGTGTAATTGCCGCTCCGTGCAGGTACTGTGTACTTTGGGTTGTACGGTAATTGACGGCTACTTCTGCTATGCTTTTTTTGAAGTGTGAAAGTCATTTAAGTTCTGCTTTGAGCAAGAATGCTCCTCTTCCTATACAGTAGAGTTTCTCAACTCAGTCCTTGGGATACAGCGACCAGTTGGGGGTTTTAAGATAATTCAATTTAATTTAACAAGGGCATTGATAACCCACTTTTTCTAAAAACATTAGATTCAAGGCAGATAACAGTCATTAAAAAAAGCATCATACAGGTTCATATATACAGCAAACTACTGGCTATCATAGCAACAGTACATTATCTGCAAATCTATTTAACACAATGGAGGCAGCGGAGCACATCTCTTATCCTGAAACCCTGACCGGCTAGGTGTGTCCCGGGGGCTGGGTTGACAAACCCTGCTATTTAGGGATACTCTGTGCTTATCCGTCAGTTTTTGTCCCATTACATCGAGTAGAAGGGCATTCCAGGCATCCACAACCCTTTCTGTGAAAACGTATTTCCTGCTTTTGGCTCCATTTCTTGTCTTCTAGTTTTATAGCTTCCCCATCTTTGGAAAGGGTTTGTTTGCTCATGAATACCTTTAATGTATTTAAATGTCTCTAAGGTATCTTCCCTGACCCTCCTTTCCTCTAGGGCAGGGGTCTCCAATTCTGGTCCTCCAATCAGGTTTTCAGGATGACCCTAATGAATAAGCATATGAGATATTTGCATACACTACCCCCATTGTATTCAAATAATTTTTCATTCACTACCCCCTCCATTGTATTCAAATTTATCTCATGCATATTCATTAGGGAGATCCTGAAAAGCTGACTGGTTTGCAGCCCTCCAGGACCGGAATTGGAGTCCCCTGCTCTAGGGTATACATAGTCTCTTCTCATATAGCTTCTGGTGCAAACCCCATTCCATTTTTGGTTACTCTCCTCTGAACTGCTTTATGTCTTTTTATATCCTTAGTGAATAAGTGAGGCCTCAACAGCGGCCTGTACAGGGGCATTATGACCTCCTCCTTTCAGCTGGTCATGTCACTCTCTATGCAGCCTAACATCCTTCTAGTTTTGGCCACCTTGTCACATTATTTCGCAACCTTAAGAGTTTCGGTCTCTATCACCCTGAGGTCTCTCTCCTGGTCCATGCCTATCATCCTGCTATTTCCTATCGCATACTGCTCTTTTGAATTTCTGCACCCAAGTGTACCATTTTGTACTTCTTTGTATTAATTCTTAATTACCAAGCATTAGACCATTTTTTGAATTTTTATGGATCATTTCTCAAGCTGCCAACTCCCTCCGGAGTGCTCACACTGTTGCAAATAAAAAAGCTTTGGAAAAGCTTTGAGGCAGACATTTCTTCCCTCTGTCTAGCATGAATATGATAGAGTGAAGAAGTGGAAATATATCATACATCTGTAGTAGAGGATACTAGAAGTAAACAAAACCCTTCCTCACAAAGATTATGTCTGTCCATAAGTGATCACTGATGGCAACTCTAGCACAGCCATAGTCCATCATGAGGCTCTACCCTGAGCGTGCATGCATGAATGTAGTAGATTATGGCAGAAAAAGACCAGTGGGCACATCCAATCAGTACCAGGTCCAGGCCCAGTCGGAATTAGTAGAGAAATGAATGTATAATGAAAGTATTAGTGTACTGGATTTTAGCAACTGAATGAGCTGATATAGAGTTTACTTTCCCAGCAGAGAAGGAAGGAGAAACAGCCCCTTTTCCTAGTAGAAAAGCACCTCGACTCAGGCATTTACAGATAAATCTTACTGATGTGCATGCCGCCTTTCAGTCAAGCCTAGCTCTTATCTGACTTGCGCAATATGTAGCCCTGTGATGTGTAACTTCTTTTGTTCTCATGAAAAATAGATGTAAAGGAGTCGCAGTCTGCTCACTGATATCCCAAGCTCGCTTCTCTGTGATCGTGTGATGTTTCCCAGAGAGCCACTGTTCATGCTTGAACTCCATGTTGCGTAGTAAAGCCTTATTGATTGCCACTGAAACAAGACAATTTGGACAAGGTGCGACCATCAGTCCTCAGTCGAAGAACAAATCCAAAAATGCAGACTGCGCTGGTTTGGCCACGTTTGCAGAATGAAGACTAGTTAACTGCCATACGAACTCCTCTGGCGAGAGCGACCTGTCCACTGGAGGGTTCAACGAGCAGCACCAGAGAAAACGTGGCTCAAACACATCGAGGAAGATCTAAGGAACCAACGACCGACCATCAATGAGGCCAGAATTGTTGCCACTGATCGCCAAGGTTGGAAGCGTATTGTAAGCAACACACGGAATCCAGCGGCACCTACAGCAGCATATCGGCTGAGAGGATGACCTGCTCCCCAAATGCCAGCTAGGGATTAAAGAAGAAGAAGTGTGGACAGGAATAAACCAGCCAGACCGGATGGGTCAACTGGCCATTTTCTGCCATCATTTATTATGTATTTATATATCTACCAACTTTAACTACACGCTTCTCCATAAAAATGTCTGACGTGAGTAACAACATAAATAATTTCAGGACAGAGAATGTTACTAAGAATGTTAACTTGGGTTAGTACAAGGAATGAAAACATTCATTGGTTATACTTAGAACCTTGTAACACATGAATCGCTGATAGCGGGAAGAGCTGGGCATGTTTCCCTCTTAATAATAACCTCTTTGATAAGACATTGTATAATAAACTGACGTTTGTGGTAGTTCTTGTACCTTCGGCTACAAGTTCTCTGTCCTGCATATTTGCAGGCCTAAAATCAGGTAACAAAACGCAGGTTTGTCCATAGCAAGGGACAGAAGCTACAGTCGTGCCAGGCTGTGAAGCAGAAGCACAATACAACTCTAATTAGCCCTCATGGGCTAACTGCAGGCCACGAAAGCATTCGATTAATAAAACATTTTATTAGGCGAAACCCCCCAGAAGAAGATATGTGCAATAACTAGCAAGAGTCACTAACATGTTCTACCATGTTGGCATGCACTAACACAATTAGCACGCATTATTAGTAACTAAGTCCCATTGCATAAATTGGGACCTACAATAAAGTAATGCCCACTAATGTGATCGTGCTCATTAGTAACTTTAGCTGAAATAGAAAGGCCAATGAGAGCAAAGTTCGGACAAGATGATTCAAAAAAGGCAGCAAGATACTTTAAGTGATGAAATAGCAGATTTCTCAGGGAATCCTTCAATAAACTTCCTTTCCATCCTACAGTAATGGAGGTAATGAGGGGGTCCTTTCTCTTTGTCCTCTGCTTGAATCCTCTTGTGGGGTACTAGGTGGATGCCCCCCTCTTCTTCCCCCTTTAGCATCCCAGACCGGGTGGCCCACACTCCCCCATTTTACAGCTCTTCCCCAAGACACTTTCCAGCACTATAGATAAGTACTTTTTAGTGCCACTAGGTCTTCAAGAAGACAATCTCAAAATACTCCTTTGGGGAAATACGAAAACAGAGAAAAATGATTTCTCTTCCTCAAAAGACCAAAGGGGGGAGGGGGAGGTTTTCAGTGGAGATGGCGGCCAGCTGCTTTAACTTTGCCACAGATATGGTTTGAAACATAGCGCTATGTCAGCAAGCCATAATGAGATATTATTATGATTGTTTGGTATGATGGTGTGAAGTTTATTTTTTTATTTGTTTCGCTGTTCTCATATACTTCTTTTTGCTGGGTCAAAGCGGTGTACATATAACAAGGTGTACATATAACAAGGATTGTTTTATGTATACCCCAGCTTATTTTCCTGTTCTTTGTAAGCACTGATCAATTTTTGTGACGTGTAGTTTCTGTTCATTGTAAACCGCACTGATGTCAAATAGCGCGGTATAAAAGAAACTGTAAATAAATAAATAAATAAATAAATATACGTTACATGGAACATCAACTTATGTACATTTGTTTTGAGCCTATTTACATTTAATACATGGAATAAACTGCGTCCATGTGGTTAAACTATATACATTTGTTCACTCTTTGTGCTGGTCTATGTACAGGCAGGTGTGTTGTGTTGTGCTGGCATTGATTTAATGTAGTGCACGAGAGGAGGGGGGGGGAGTTTTGATGCAAAAAATTTTTTTTGAGAAGGTATGTGAAAGTGGACTTTAAAAGGAAGATATATGTAATAAATGGATATAATATAAAATAAGTAAAATGGACCTGACGTTTAACTTGGCAAGTTCCATTTTGCTGTAGTCTGAAGGTCCCAACAATTAAATACTATTTCTAATACATGATGTGTATATAGTCTGGGCTTATAGTAAAGAGTCGCTAGAACAGTGATGGCTAACCTTTTTGAGCCCGAGTGCCCAAACTGCCGCACAAAACCAAAGAATTTCCTCAAAGTGCCAGCATGTCAATTAAAGCCTCATTTGCATAAGGTGCCTCATTTGCATAAATATTTGCATAATGTTACCATACACTAACTTTTAGTAAACATGCCTCTTAATGAGTATATGGATAAAGAAAGACTAAAAGGTTTCTACATTACTATAATCCAGTACCAACCGCCAGGCACATTAGGAACTACTACAAACGCTGCCCATTTAGAACCCATAGCAAACCCGCCGTATCCTAACAGCACTACCAGGACTCACAAAGCACCATACCCTAACTATCAAAAGGCAACACTGCAAATATTAAACCAATACATTTCAGAGAACAACAATACATGACCTACTGGGGAAAGAACAAGTGGCAATGTCAAATAGGAATTATATAAACAGAATACCTCAGCTCAGTTACACATGCAGAACAGACCATCACCAAACAAGGAATCACAATTTAGAAACAGGAAGACAATAATTAAACTGGGAACCCCAAAGGCCAAACTTGGAATATACAACAACACTGTAGAAATAAAACTATAAATTAATTTCCTCTTGTACTAAACAAAGCGCAAAAATTAATGATGCACATTTCCCAGAGCTGACATATTCCAGTTAATAAATTCAAAATAAAGAGATATTTTTCTACCTTTTGTGCATTTTTTTTCAGTTGCAATTGTTCCAGCCACTTTCTTCTGGTTTCTTCGTGTCTTCTGCTAACTCTCCATCTGCTGTCCATTTGTCCTTTCTTCTGTCTTCTTGTTTTTTTTTTTTCATTCTCTCTCTACATCTGCTTTAACATACTAATCTTTCTCCTTTTGCTCTTTCCTCATTCCTATTTCATCTACTCAAAATTTACCCCTCCATCCTCAATCCCCACTTATTCTCCCAATACCCGGCCAATTGTAGATTTTTTATCCCTCCCACACAAAATATTTTTCCCCTCTCCATTTTACTCTCCCAGCCCCATCCCATTCTAATCCTCCCCCAACACCAGCTCCCTTCTAGTTCCAGCCTCACCCAGCATCCATTCCCTTCTAGTCCCTGCATCAGCCCATTTCCAGTCCTAGCAGCCCCCCAACCCATTTCCAGTCCTAGCAACCCCCCAACCCAATACCAGTCCTAGCCCCCCCTCATCAACCCACTTCCAGTCCTAACCCCCCATCACCCCATTTTCAGTTTAAGCCCCCCCTATAACCCATTACCAGTCCTAACCCCCATCAGCCCACTTCCAGTCCTAACCCCCCATCAGCCCACTTCCAGTCCTAACCCCCATCAACCCATTTCCAGTCAGCCCCCCATAGCACATTGCCAGTCCTAACCCCCCCATCAGCCCACAGTCCATTACCAGTCCTAACCCCATCAGCCCACCTCAAGTCCTAACCCCTCCCCATCAGCCCATTTCCTGTCCTAGCCCCCCCATAGTCCATTATCAGTCCTAACCCCCCATAGCCCATTACCAGACAGCCCCCATCAGCCAACAGCCCATTACCAGTCTTAACCCCCCCATAGCCCATTGCCAGTCCTAACCCCCCCATCAGCCCACAGCCCATTACCAGTCCTAACCCCATCAGCCCACCTCAAGTCCTAACCCCTCCCCATCAGCCCATTTCTTGTCCCAGCCCCCCCATAGCCCATTATCAGTCCTAAACCCCCCCATAGCCCATTACCAGTCCTAACCCCATCAGACCACCTCCAGTGTTAACCCCCCATCAGCCCATTTCCAGTCCTAACCCCACCCAACAGCCCACCTCAAGTCCTAACCCCTCCCCATCAGCCCATTTCCTGTCCTAGCCCCCCATAGCCCATTACCAGTCCTAAGCCCCCATCAACCCACTTCCAGTCCTAATCCCATCAGCCCATATAGACTTAGCTCCCCCATAGCCCATAGCCCCCCCATAGCCCATCACCACTCCTAACCTCCCCCAGCCCATCACCACTCCTAACCCCCCCCATCAGCCCATTTCCTGTCCTAGCCCCCCATAGCCCAGTACCAGTCCTAGCCCCCCCAACAGCCCACAACCATTACCACTCCTCACCCCCCCCAGCCCCTCACCAGGCCTAACCCCCCAACAGCCCACAGCCATGACCACTCCTAACCCCCCCCCGCCCATCCCCACTCCTAACCCCCCCAGCCCCTCACCACTCCTAACCCCCCCATCAGCCCATTTCCTGTCCTAGCCCCCCCCCAGCCCATCACCAGTCCTAACCCCCCAACCGCCCACATCCATTACCCATCTTACCACCCCCCAAGCCCTTCACCAGTCCTAACCCCCCCAGCCATTACCACTCCTAACCCCCCCAGCCATTACCACTCCTAACCCCCCCAGCCCATCACCACTCCTAACCCCTCCCCCCCCCCCAGCGAAATTTTTTTTACAAAGAAAGCTGCCGCTGCCGGGGCCGGGGCCACCGCGGCAGAATCGAGTGTGCCGCGGGGCCCCCCCGCCCAGCAGAGCCTGCCCTCCGTCCCCGGTATCACCTCTCTCAGCTGCCTCCAGTCACACGCGCCGGCTTTCAGAGTGCGAGGGAAGAGTTTCTCCCTCGCTGCTCTGTTAAGCCCCCGCGGGCTTAACAGAGCAGCGAGGGAGAAACTCTTCCCTCGCGCTCTGAAAGCCGGCGCGTGTGACTGGAGGCAGCTGAGAGAGGTGATACCGGGGACGGAGGGCAGGCTCTGCTGGGCGGGGGGGCCCCGTGGCACACTCGATTCTGCCGCCGCGGCCCCGGCCCCGGCAGCGGCAGCTTTTTTTTTTTTTTTTTTAATGCCGCATATCTTGATTGCGGACCTTCCCGCGTGCCAGCTGCAAGGCCTTCGCGTGCCACAGCTGGCACGCGTGCCATAGGTTCGCCATCGCTGCGCTAGAACATATTTTGGGCTCAGTCATGATTTTGTTGACCCTGATGTTTTTCCTTCCCCACTACTGATGTTTTTATGCTCAAACAAAGAAAGCAATGCTTAGCCAGAGCCTCTGACGCTGTGCGCTCTTGACGCTGCACGCTGACCAGCCAGTCCGGCCTCCTCCAGTGCAGACCTCCTGTTTGCCTGGGGGCAAAAGTGACTAGTCATAGCGCAGCACCAGCCACATGTCGCGTCAGACGCTCTCAGTAAGTGCTGCTTTCTTGTTTTATTGTCGCTGCTGCAGGTACCGGAGAGGGCACCACAAAGTTGCTGAAGCAGAAAAGCACTGAGACCATGACCCTAAGAGAATTACAGAGCATGAAGAAGTTCTGGTAGCTTGGGACATTCTCATTCTGATGGATAGGAAACCAGATGGAGGAAACCCATCAGACAGTAGTGGTAAAGGAGAGATGCACCGGAATGGCATTGATAATAAAAGTGTCTGTTCCAAGAGATTATTCTGTGAATGGTGTGAAGAGAATCCAGTCAGAGACTAAGAAAATTTGTCATTAAGATACAGAAATATTTCACATTGTATTCAGAACCACAGGCCTAATTAAAAGAAATTTCCCATTACACATTAACAAGCTGCCTGTACATGTTCCATTCTTTGAACTCCAGCAGGAGGCGCTCTTTGGCACGATACAAGTCCTACGCCGAGCATCAGCAGTAAATTTGAGAGACTGAGATCATACCCCACATGCCCTGGTCGGCGTTTTTTGGTGTCAGTAAAAGGATTGAAGCGTGAGCTGGAAGAAGCAAGTCCGTGCAGGTAGAAGAACGAGGTTTGACATCTGTGTCGCAGTTCCCCTGAAGAAACGAAAAGTGAAACGTGCAAGCGCTTTTGCTAGACGTTGGGAAATCTTTCTTCTATGGCGATATGACATGAAATGCAGATTCCACCAATGTTCACAGATAAGCCTGTTTTTCTGAAAAGTTGTTTCATTTGAGAGTAATTTAAGGATTTTTTCATACTAGTATTGAAGTTGGTTGAAGATTTGAAATGGACTAAGCAACTATTTTTTGAAAGAAAGAATTTTATTTATAGGAAAACGGTTAGAAAGAAATTAATAACCAAAAAAAAGACAAAAAGAAGAAAAAGAGAAAATATTCCTATGGATGCATGAATGATTAAGGTCGTTGATGCAAAAAAAAAAGGCTATTTTCAACCCAGCAAGTCTGGCTGATTTAAGCCTTAAAATAAAGTCTGAGACCTTGTGGCATCCTAGTGTGAATGACAAAAAATACAAAATAAAAAAAATAATTATTTCAATATTAGTTTAGCATTAAGGAATTATATACAGAACTCCAAGTTTATAGTTGGGCTTAAAAATTATTTATTTCTTATAGTGTTATATGAGCTCAAGGAAGTGACTACTTACATAGGCTGGTCTAGGAGTGAGCTTCATTGCTGTCATGGTATGTGCAAAACAAACCCATTTGGAGAAACTGCCTCCAAGAGAAACAACACAAATCCACACGCACATGCAACACAGACACACACACATGCGTGTCCAGGAACCCCCACCGGTCCACCCACTCACATAACAGATACATATGCTTGTAGAGGGCAAAGCTGCTGCAGCCTGCATACTGTCCACTGACCTTAGCCCCACGGCTCTGCACACCTCTTGCGCCAGCTGCTCCCATCAGATAGACCTATTGCTCAGAAACTAGATTTTCTTCTCCTTTCTCAAGCCAGCATTATCAGGCATTGCGTTATTGCACGGCTCTCTCTTCTTCTGAGTTCACAGAGGGCTTCCTTCCACTCCTACCACAGATCTGTATGTGACTCTGTTGAATAGTAGATCATTGAAAGCCAAATCACACCAGATCCTTGATATTATTAGTTCCCATAACCTAGGTATTCTAGGTATTACCGAGACTTGGCATAAAGAAGGTGAAGATCCTTATCTTCACCAAAGCTAACCCCTGGTTATGCTACTCTTTCGTCACATAGATCTTCTTGTGGTGGGGGGAGGGGGTTGCCCTCATATACAGAGCATCGCTCCCACTATCAGAATTACCTGGGACTTCCTGGGCAGGCCCAGAAAAATTGCTATTAAAGCTAGGTCCTCCCTTCTCACTCTATCTTCTATTATTATACCGTGCGCCATCGCTTTAAAGCACATACTGGGATACAACATAACAAACACTTCTAGAACTTACAGTTTCCTTTCCAAACCTCCTTATTCTCAGAGATTTTAATATTCACTATGGGGTCATTCCAGAATACAAATAAGCCAAATAAACATGCCTGGTAGACGTCCTGCTAGTGAACATGTCCAGTACCGTATGCTGGAACCCCCATGGCCCTGCGCGTACATACCACTAGCACGGGGATCGCAGGATGTGGGCGGGAGGGGGCAGAATAGGAGCGTGGTCAGTCGGCGAGATGCATAAAGCATATTCAGGGAGGGCCCCTTTACATACTCAGTACTTCTCCTGGACATCCCCGTTATACCAGCAAAATGGTGCAATAAGGGAAGGACTGCGCTGTGCATCCACTGCAGCCTAAGTTTACTGGAGGCAGCTTCTCCAAAGGGGTTAGTTTTGCAGATACCATGACAGTCGTGAACCTCACTTCTAAGTCAGGGTATGTCTGTGTGCTGTACCTGAGGATTTCATTCCGCTGCTAGGTACTCGGGACACCGATATCACTCTTGGCTTGACTTTGGCATATCTTTTGCCGTCACTGAGATTACTTGGCAGTGTGCTGGCCATGCAACAGCCCTGTATATACAGTCTGATTTGCATCAGCATGTCCGTATCAGCCGTGTTCATGTACAGTTGGTATCGGCGCACCACTGTCGGTGAGGAGAGGATCTGAGGAGATGCACAGCTAGGATCTGAAATGTACATCGTAGCAGCATACACTGAGCACATGGACGTCGGGGCCATTAGCTGTGTATACCCGGGGCCCGTGTTGCTCCATACTAGTCTGCGCATGCTGCATCCTAGTCCCCGATTTCGGAATCAGGGACGCATCCATACCTGCGGTTGTGGATTCAGGTGTCAATCGGACCTGTCTTCAATTTGGCCATGCCCATGGGCCAGGCATACATTTTCTGGGATTGGGCTCCACCATTCTCCTCAAAGAGCCCAAGATAAAATCTTTACTTAGTTTCTAATTGATGATGATCTTCTCCAACATGTGCACTATCCAACCCATGCAGCTGGTCGCACCTTAGACCTGCTCCTAACTCCTAAATCAGCAGGACTTTCTCCCTCTCCTTTTCCATCTTTATTTATTTAACTTTGTTTATATACCATGGTTTAGAGATAACTTAAAACATTTGGTTTTACAGAGAAATAAACTATTAACATATTCAAACATTAAACATTAATATTGAATCTATCTTGGTCTTACAGTTACTCCTCTTCCATTGACGGATCACTTTTCAATAGCCTTTGACCTTGTAATAACCTTGACTGCACCATCCTCAATGATTAACAATAATCAGGTTTTCATGCGCCAGAGTGTAACTTCATCCGCACTCGTTGCCTTTCCAATGGCAGACATTCTTTTCCCAGCTGATTTCCACTTACGCTCGCCTGATGAACAAGCAGACTCCTGGTCCTCTATCTTGTCCTAACAGCTGAACATTCTTGCCCCTAGGAAACTCTGTGCTCATGTCTCCAAGAAAAACTTTCCTTGCTATCACCCTGGCCTCTGTTATCTGAAGCAGCAGCTCAAAGCCTATGAATGGGCTTGGTGGAAATCTAAATTTCCTAGTTTATTAGTGAAATTCAAATCGAATCATGCGCACTATCGGTCTCAAGTATTATCAGCAAAGAGAAATTATTATTCTTCATTGGCCAAGATAGCAACCTACTGTCCTAAAGTTATTTTCTCCATTGCATCCCAATTGTCATCCTTAACTACCGTAAACAATATAATCAGTTCTTCCCCTGGTTCCTTCCTGAATAGTCTTGAAATATATTTCCTTGACAAGGTTGCTATGGCCTGATAGGGTCTACTTCAAACCCCGTTATTCTTGCTTCCATATTTTCCTGATCCTCCTGTGCGAAGCCTCATCCATACTTGGTCAGAATTTACTCTTGTTCTGGAAGCCCTGCTGGAAAGAAAAGAAGATTTCTACTATAAAAAAAAAGACCACTTCTCCCCGCATGTCATCCCCTCAACTTGGCGTACTGAAACTGCCTTAGGTCTGACTCCCATTATTTATTAGCAAGAGCCTCACTTTTGGTATATTCCTGTTAGCCAAAGGCTAACCTGTAATGTATAAATGTACATATGTAAATTATCATCCCCTTAGCTTAGAAGTAGATAATTTTCTGCATGATGTGCTAACCTTTCGAATCTTTATGTACAAATCAAAATTATTCTGTCTTGATTCGACAGCTTTATCCATGTAATCTTCCCCGCTTCTGATCGCTGGAAGGAGCGGTTTACAAATGCTTGCTAAATAAATAAATAAAATAAAAAGAAGTCAAAACGAATTCCATCTGCATGCTTTCCCCATTTGTATTTTTCTTTGAAATTCACAAAAACATATTTATTGAAACAAAGAAAAAATCTCTAACTTCAGATTTATTCAGGTTCTTTTAACTGGCATTTCTCAGTTCAAAGACCTCTTCTACTATCTGAGACCCACTGGAAATCTTAAGCCAATGGGGGCTGCCCCGAAGATGCTGTAGCATGGTGAAAGCAGTATTCAGCTAGTTGAGAAGGTGCCCTCCCTGCTTCCCAACACCCTGGATGATGTGCTGGGTCATATGCGTCACAGCCTCCCCGTTTTTATTTCATTCTTTAGCCCAGAGAAGATGATTGGGACTCACACCCTGGGGAGAAAGTCCTGAATCCAGTCCCATGCAGAACTGAGCGTGACTATGATAATTTACCAGCAATGCAGAGGCGAGTTCTGACGACCTGTCAAACGTCAGTGCCTCAAAGGAGTCCTTAAGCAATGCCGTCTGTTCAGATGCCGTCCTGTGTCTTCCTCTTTAATTTTTTCCAGAACCGTATGTTTCCATGCGTAACCCAGACCTTAAGGCATCTTCCATGAGACAGGCACTTGGTCCTCCAGCTCTCCATACATGTCATGAGATGCACTAGCAAGGACTCAATGGAAAGGTTTTCATCTGTATTTAAAATTATCAGTCTCATCCCAGCTGTACTCAATTCAAGTAACATAGTAACATAGTATATGACGGCAGATAAAGACCAGTATGTCCATCTAGTTTGCCCAGCAAGGTGGCAAGAGTAGGTGCACTCGCCACTCCGTGCAGGTCACCCCACCCCATGCCTTTAGGGGTGTACCCACCGCTCCATGTAGGGCATCCCTATTTGTTGAGAAATTAGATAGTTAAGTTTATTTTGATTTTATCCTGTTGCTATAAAGAAATTCACTGTGTATGTCCCATGCCATTTTGAATTCTGTCACTGTATTTGCCCTCACCACCTCCAAGCATCCACCACCCTTTCAGCAAAAAAGTATTTCTTGACATTGCCTTTCAATTTACCCCCTGGCAGTTTCATGTTATGCCCTCTAGTTTTACAGCTTCCCCACCTTTGGAAGCAATTTGTTTGTTCATTAATACTCTAAGTATTTAAAGGTCTGAATCATATCTCCTCTGTCCCTCCTCTCCTCCAGAGTGTAGATATTTAGGGCTTCAAGTCTCTTCTCATAAGTCTTCTGACGCAGGCTCCAAATCATTTTGGTCACCTTCCTCTGAACTGTTTCCAGTCTTTTTACATCCTTTGCGAGACATGGTCTCCAAAACTGAACACAGTATTCAAAGTCAGGTCTCACCAGTGACTTGTACAGTGGCATTAGTACCTCTTCCTTTCTGCTGGTAAATCCTCTTTGTATACAACCGATCATCCTTCTGGCTTTTGCCACTGCCTTGTAGCACTGTTTCGCCACCTTGAGATCCTTAGAAATAATCACTCCAAGATCCTTCTCCGGTCCATGCACACCAACCTCTCGCCCCCTATCGTGTACCTTTCCCTTGGATTTCTGCTTCCTAAGTGCATGACACTGCTTCACATTAAATCTTAACTGCCAAGCATTAGACCATTCTTCCAGCTTTTGTAAGTCTTTCCTCATATTATCCACTCCCTCAGGGGAGTCCACTCTGTTGCAAATTTTTGTGTCATCTGCAAAATGACAGACTTTTCCATTCAGTACTTCAGCAATATCACTCACAAATACATTGAATAGTACCGGTCCCAGGACCGAACCCTGGGGCACACCGCTAATCACCTTCATTTTATCCAAGTGAGTTCCGTTTACCATCACCTTCTGTCGTCTGTCAGTCAACCAATTTCTGATCCAATTCACCACCTCGGGTCCCATCCCCAAGCTATTGAGTTTATTGATAAGCTTCCTATGAGGAACAGTATCAAAGGCTTTGCTGAAATCCAGGTAGATGACATCCATCGCATGCCCTTGATCTAGGTCTCTGGTCACCCAGTCAATCAGATTTGTTTGGCAAGATTGTCCTTTGGTAAAACCATGTTGCCTCGGATCATGCAACCTGTTGGTTTTGAGAAAGCCCAGTATTCACTCCTTCAGGAGCACCTCCATTACTTTTCCCGCCACTGAGGTAAGGTTTACTGGCCTGTAGTTTGCCACTTCTTCCCTGTTACCACTTTTGTGAAGAGGTACCACATCAGCCCTATTTAAGACTAATAAGAGAAGATATTTTTTCACTCAACGTGTAATCAAACTCTGGAATTTGTTACCGGAGGATGTAGTAAGGCTGTTAGTATAGCTGGGTTTAAAAAAGGTTTGGACAAGTTCCTGGAGGAAAGGTCCATAAACCATTATTAAGAAGGGACCCAGGATATCAATGCTTGAACCAATACAAGCATTGTGGAACCTGTGTCCCTTGGGGAAACTGCTAGGTACATATGACCTAGATTTGCCACTGTTGGAAACAGAATACTGGGCTTGATGGAACTTGGTCAGACCCAGTATGGCATATCTTATGTTCTTATGTTCTTCTCCAGTCCTGAGGAACTTCTCCTGTCTCCAAGGATCTGTTAAAAACATCCCTTAATGGCCCTGCAAGAACCTCTCTGAGCTCTTTCAGTATCCTGGGATGTATCCCATCTGGTCCCATGGCCTTGTCCACTTTCAGTTTTGCAAGTTGTACTAACACATCTTCTGTGAATGGTGTGGTATCTACTCCATTCCCATTTTACATTTGGGAATCACAGGTGGTCCTTCTCCAGGATTTTCTTTAGTAAGAACAGAGCAGAAGTATTTCTTTAGCATTTTTGCTTTTTCAATGTCACTTTCCACAAGTCCGTTCCCAGCACTAAGTCCTGCAGTTCCACCTCTGATTTTCCTTCTTTCCCAAATATACCTGAAGAAAGTTTTGTCGCCACACTTCACATCTTTAGCCATTTTTTCTTCTGCCTTTGATTTTGCTATCCTTATTTCTCTTTTTGTCTCTTTTAGTTTGATCTTGTATTTCTTTCTGTGTTCCTCCGTATGTGAGCTTCTGAATTTTGTGAAAGCTGTGTTTTTTGCCTTTATTTGAGCAGCCACTTCTTTGCAGAACCAAATAAGTTTCCTTCTCCTCTTGTTTTTATTTACTTTCCTTACATATTTATCTGTTACCCCTTTTATTGCCACCTTTAGTTTAGCCCATTGCAATTCCACTTCCCTTATCCCCTTCCACCCTGCCAACTCCTCCTTCAGGTGCTTGGCCATTTTACTGAAGTCAGTGTTTTTGAAGTCTAGGACTTTGAGCTTGCTGTGATTGGACTCCACATTGGCTTTTATCTCAAACCACACCATGTGATGATCGCTGCTGCTCACAGGGGCACCCACACGGACATTTGACACTATCTCCAATGGTGAGCACTAAATCCAGCGTCAAGCTTTCCCTGGTCGGTTCCATCACCATTTGTCTAAGTAATGCATCTTGAAAGGCATCCACAATTTTTTTTACTTCTCTCCAGATTTGCAGAAGGAGTACTCCAATCCACATCAGGTAGATTAAAGTCACCCAATATGATCACTTCCTCCTCTGAGGCTATGTTTGCAATATTTATAATCAACTCACTATCTATTTCTTTGGTTTGAGTCAAAGGCCTGTAGACCACACCAGTATGGATGACAGTGCAATCTCCTTTTTCCAACACAATCCATAATGCTTCTTCTTTTCCCCACGTTCCCTGCATTTCAGTAGCTTTAATATTGCTTTTGACATATAGGGCTACTCCTCCTCCTTTTCCACCTTCTCTGTCTCTTCTGAATAGATTATAGCCAGCTATGGCTATATCCCATTCATGTGACTTGCTAAACCATGTTTTTGTAACGGCCACAATGTCCAAGTCCATTTCCACTATTAGGGCTTCCAGGTCAAGAACTTTGTTGGCTAAGCTTCGAGCATTTTTCATTGCTTTCCAGCATTTGTTAACTGACTTGCCTGTATTTTGCATTGATTTTGTTCTACACACCTCTTCCCATTTGTCATTGATGTGTGGTTTAAAAGTGTGGCTGTTTCTGATGTTATTCTGCTTTTGCCGGGAGCGATGTCCTGAACATGCCCTTCCCCATCTGTAAACCCCTTTCTCTAGTTTAAATGCATATCCACATACTGCCTGAATTTTTCACTCAGGATCCTTTTCCCTGCAACAGAGAGATGTAGTCCATCAGCAAAGTATAGCCTCTTGTTGATCCATCTGTTTCCCCAGTTGCCTATAAATCTGAATTCTTCTTGTTTGCACCAGGTCTGGAGCAATGTATTAAAGCTGTTTATGTGATGTAGCCTTTCTGCCCCCTTACCAAGAACAGGTAGAACTTCTGAGAATGCTACAGTGTTAGCAATGAGCTTGAGTTTCTCTCCCAGAGTCTGGAAGTCCCTTTGAACTGCAGAGGCACTGTTTCTAGCCAGGTCATTTGTACCCAAGTGGATGACAACATCAGTTTTGGTGTGCTCACTTTCTGCACTAACTACACCAACAAATTGGTTTGTATTCCTGCTGGCTGAAGAGCCTGGGAGTCATTTGACCATCCTCTCTCCTTTGAGCTATGTTCCCAAGTTGGTGCCTCTGATGATGGACTCTCCAAGGAGTAGTAGTTTTCTGTTTTGTAATTTGTTCTTCATATTTGGTGCACTATCAGTAGATTGGGCCTTGACTCTCTCATTTAAGGGCCCTTCAGTTTCCACAGATTGGGCATCCTCATTATACAAGGCAGAGAAGGCATTATTCAGGGATATCTCTTGATGTATAGGGTGTCTCTGTGTCACAACCTACCAGAACCCACTGTGATCCATTTGTTCCTGGGATGTTTGATGCTTTGTGGGAACGGTGGTGGATTTAGTACAGTTACATCATTAAACATAAAACATGGCACTATTCAGTAAAGCCATCCCAATCAAATATATAATATAACAAAGGGGCTAGCTACTAAGGTGCGCTAACATTATTGTGTTATTAGTAACTAGATCCCAATGAATAACATGGGGCCTGCACTAAAATAACACACATAACAGCAATCTAATGTGCGTTAACCATGGTACACCGCAGGAACTATCCCCCTAATTCATAAATTAGCTATCTCCAAGTTACAATACAATGTTCAATGTAATTTCAGTTTGTTCAATGTAAACCGCACTGATGCAGAATAGCGCGGTATATAAGAGAATGTAAATAAAATAAATAAATAAATAAATAAAACTTCATTTTCTTCACTATCCTAAAACAGTTCAATCTATCTGATAAAAAATTATCCTTAAAGCGTCTACTGTTTCAACTTACAGATAAAGTTTCTTAAGTCGCCAACTTTTATTATTTTTCTGAACATTAAATAATCTGGTAAGCAACATTCTCGCAAAGCTGTGTGAGGGGCCAAGGCTTGTTCTATTGCCGGTGGCGGGGGTGGGGGTGGGGGAGGGAGAAGGTGCTGTGCTATCACATATTTAATAGACTAAACGTGCGATATCACAGCACCTCCCTCTACCGGCAGCAGCATGGGTGGAGGAACTCCTGCGCAGTTTCGCGGGAACGTTGCTCGGAAGGAATTTCACAGGATAGAAACCACAGCTGAGAAGGCCCTAGTCCTGGTTCGCTCTCGCCAAGCAAATAGAAATTCCTCTCCACAAGGGGCAGATTATTTATTTGTTTTTCTTTAGGCTGTTGTAGAAAAGCTTTAAGAAGTCTTATTTATTTTTGCCTTTAGTTCAAATTAGAGACAGGTTGAAATGATTAAGCTGTGTTTTAAATCCGGCTGTTAGCATCTGATGCAAATTAGCCTTTTTCCTATGAAAGTCTCCTGAGAGCCAGACCTCTTTCTGGCTATTGAGCATCAGAGTTATGCACCCCTGCTCTTCTGGGGCTCCCTCTGGTACATTTCTCTTCCTTAGGAATGAGACAGTATCTTTGCTCAGTCTGCTTTCTGTAATTAGTCTCCAACTTGCTGGTTTAGTAATTTGAAATAGAGGGGTGGAGAAGAAAGCGGTTTACATAGTAACACAGTAAATGGCAAAGAGTAAAATAGCAAGTTGACCAATCTAGTCTTCCAGTTTCAATTTTTCCACTTTAGGTAGATGAGCGCACAGATTCCTCAATCCAACAACATCTCCCCAAGCCCCCCTCCCCACATCTTTTACCTGAACTTCCAACACTGTCCTCCACTGCTCCTCTCAACAGTCCCAAACATGCCCAGCACCTCTTCAAGTGTCCTTCATCACCTCCAATTGTAGGTCATTCCAAGCCTTGCCATCTTCCACAAATCCAATATTAAATCAATACCAAGGTTCCCTTCCATATCTTATTAACAAGTTCTCACACAAGTACCAACACCAGTGTAACCATTACCGGTCAGTAAGCCTGTTCCTTTGCACTGCTCCACTGACTAGGAAAGCCAGGACGTCCCCTACAGGTCTAACACCCAGGGGCATCAAGGGTTCTTGGGGCAGGGCTAGCATTACCTGAGAGGCCTACTGCACTCACCACCAACAGCAATCAGTCCAGCCTCAAAAGTTTGATCTGAACCAAAAAGGATTTACTGAAGGTTACTTAAAGACTTAAAGTCAGTTATAGAGTCACAAAAATGATAAACACACAAACTTCACATGCTGGGAGAACATCAAACAAACAAGAGTAACCCACTTACAGTCTCTTAATCCCTGCCAGCAGTTCAGTGACAGCAACTGAGCGTCTCCCTCTCCTCTCAGGAAGTCCTCGGAGCGTGAAAGAGATTCAAGCACTGTCCCCCTCAGCTCTTCGCATTCCTCGAGTCAGAGACCCTGGGATGCTGTAGCTGAAGGGCTGGTAGAACTTAAAGGGTTCTTATGGATGGGCAGACGGGATAGGCGGAGTGGTCTTTATTTGCCGTCATTTTCTGCTTCCTGCAGCTCCTCTCTGCTCAGGTGCACTGATCCTGGTTTTCCCCTTCCAGACACCACTGAGAAGACTCGAGTGATGCATTGGTTTAAGTGTCCTCAGACCTCTCACCTCAGCAGACCTTATGGTATTTTTCTTGTTCCTCTCATCCTTCTTATACAGCAAAGCAGTATTTCAGCGTATTATGCCGATGACATAATGTTCTTCCTCCACAATGACCCTGTTTCTCCGAATCTTTCTCCCCTTAATGCCTATCTCATCCAAATTGCTAGCTGGATGACATCTAACCTTCTTTTGAATCCTGATAAAACTTTTGCCATTTTGCTCACTGGTTCAAGTCCCTGTCCCTCACTTTCCTCAATGCTTCTGAGTACTCCTGTCCCCCTGGTACCTTCACTCTGTTATCTAGGTGTTATTCTTGATTCTTCCCTGACCTTTCATGATCATATTAGTGCTGTCATCCATCGCTCCTTCTATACACTCTGTCAGATCTGGGCCATTTGATGGTTCGTTTCTTCCTCTTTCCTGACCACCTTACTTCGAACACTAATCATGTCTCACTTAGATTACTGTAGTTGTTCTCTCCGGACTCCCACATCATGAACTGCAGCACCTACAGCTCATCCAAAATATGGCCACAAATATACGTGCTTATGCTTCATGCTTCAACCACGTGATCCCACTTCTCATTCACTTCCATTGGCTCCCAATATCCTAACATATCCAGTACAAACCTCTCACCCTGGTACACAAGGTACTTCACACTGGCATTCCTCTTTATCTCTCAGACCTGATTTTTCCATATTCACCACACCAGGTTCTCCGCTCCATCCTGCTAACTGCCTTCACCTCCCATCTGCTACTAAAGCCAGACTAGAAACCACCCGTCATACTGCCTTTTACTTTCTAGGTCCAACTCTTTGGAATGTTCTACCTCTGACCTCAGATTAGAAATATCCTATGTCAAATTCAAATCACAACTCAAAACCCATCTCTTCCAGAAAGCTTTTGACCTGCCTACTACTTGACTCTTTAATCTTCCACTCCCTTGACTTTGGTTTCTATCCCTCTCCTAAGTTTGAGTGCTACCTACTTTCTCCTGCCTCCTTCTTTACCTGATTTTATTGTAAACCGTCCTGCTGTGAATATGAAGGATGATATATCAAGCTTAATAAACATAAACAAATGGCCGGGGTGTGAACAACTTCTCCTTCTCCCAGGTGCATGGGCTAGAGGTCACAGGCCCACACTGCGGTGCAGTGGCTGTGAAGCCAGACCAGGATTCACATTTGGGCTTAGTGTTTATACCTCTTGACATTCCCTCCAATTTCACAACTCCTCCCTCTTCACCTCATCTTTCCTGGTAACTTTCTCAGCTCTTGGGAATTGCTGACACCTAATTGGGTGTTAGTTCCCTCCCTACCCCCCCCCCCAACTCCTACCCACCCCTAGTGTGCAGTCTTGCTTTATAGGGCACTTCCCCATTTAACGAAGCACAGGGACTAGGAACAGCATATTCTGAATGTAATTAAAGAGATTTAACTGCTTTTTCTCTGAAAGGACAGCTGGGAAACCGGCTGGTACTTTGGTAGATCTCTCTCTTTTGCTTTAACAGATACCTAAGCTGCACGAACAGAACAATGGCTGGGAAGAATCATATCGCTAAAGCTGTTGCCCCCGTTACAGCTTCTGCCTCTGTCCAGACAGAGGTCCCAATGCCAGTTGAAGGACCGATTCCATGTACAGGGTGCCTGCATGCTGAAGCTCTGAGGAAACAAGTGGAGGAACTCAGAGGAGGTGGCGAGGCTGAGGAGCATTCAAGACAGTGAGAAGTACATTGATGAGATGCTTCTTGCAGCAACCAAGCTCTCCAGCAGAGAAGAAGATGGTGCCAACAGAATGTCGATGGTTGGACACAGGTCACCAAGGCCTGCAGAATCACCAATCCAACTTCTCCAGCCCTTGAATTGAAGAACCATTATGCAGCCCTGGAAGTGGAGGAGGTGAAAGAATCCCTGGAAAGGGAAGAACCAGAGCTCAAGTACCCCAAAGTTGCAGTGACCACAAGGAAAGAAGTAGCTGAAAAGGTGAAGAAAAAGAGGGAGGCCTTCATGAAATACAAGAGATCACAGAGAGAGGAAGACAGGCATCTATATTTGGAAAAACTTAGAGAAGCGAGCAAAGTAGTCAGGAAAGCAAAGATATAAAAGAGGAGGAAATAGTCAATGCAATAAAATGGGGGGATAAGACATTTTTCAGATATGTTAGTGAGAAGAGGAAGGGCAAAAGTGGTATTTCCAGATTCAAGGGTGAAGGGGAGGAATATGTAGAAGCTGATAAAGCAGAATTGCTTAACAAATATTTCTGTTCTGTGTTCACGGATGAAGAACCAGGAGCAGGACCTCAGAAAACACCCACAAACAGGAACAGAAGCAAGGGACATCTTGAACAATTTTCAAAAGACTGTGTTCGTGAGAAACTAGCTCAACTTAAAGTAGACAAAGCGATGGGACCAGATGGGATACACCCTAGAATACTGAGGGAACTTGGGAACATTTTAGCAGCTCCACTGACTGACCTTTTCAAAGCCTCGTTGGAGTCAGGAGTGGTGCCAAAGGACTGGAGAGAGGCTCATGTGGTGCCTTTACACAAAAGCGGAAGTAAAGATGTGGTTGAAAACTACAGGCTGGTTAGTTTAACTTCGGTGGTGAGTAAATTATTGGAAACGCTGCTGAAAGAGAAAATAGTGAGGTTTCTGGAGTCCAGCGGATTACAGGATCCAAGGCAGCATGGATTCCCCAGAGGCAGGTCTTGTCAGACAAAGCTGATTTATTTCTTTGACTGGGTGACCAGGGAGTTGGACCGTGGGAGAGCCCTAGATGTGGTATATTTAGATTTCAGTAAAGCCTTTGACACTGTTCCTCACAGGCGACTTATAAACTGAGCACCCTAGGGATGGACCCTAAAGTTACTGCTTGGGTTAGAAATTGGTTGGGTGGGAGGCGACAAAGAGTACAGGTAAATAGAGCTCACTCTGAGGAGAAGGATGAAGGATGTTACCAGTAGTGTGCCCCAGGGATCTGTCCTTGGTCCGATTCTTTTCACCATCTTTGTTAGTGATATAGCAGAAGGGCTGTCGGGGAAAGTTTGCCTCTTTGCGGATGATACCAAAATCTACAAAAGAGTAGACACCCAGGAAGGTGTAGACAACATGAGGCGGGATCTAGCTAAGCTTGAAGAATGGTCTAGAATTTGGCAGCTGGGATTTAATGTTAAAAAATGTAAGGTCATGCATTTGGGCTGCAGCAATCCAAGGAGCAATATAATATAGGGGGTGAAGTACTTTTGTCCACTAAAGAAGAGCGGGACCTAGGCGTGGTTGTGTCTGATGATCTTAAAGTAGCTAAACAGGTAGAAAAGGCGATGGCAAAAGCTAGAAGGATGCTTGGGTGCATATGGAGAGGAATGGCTAGCAGAAAAAAGGAGGTGATAGTGCCTCTGTATAAGTCTTTGGTGCGGCCTCATTTGGAGTATAGTGTGCAATTCTGGAGACCGCACCTTCAAAAGGATATAAACAGGATGGAGTCTGGTGGCTACTAAAATGGTTAGTGGTCTTCATTATAAAGCATATGAGGACAGACTTAAGGATCTTAATATGTACACTTTAGAGGAAAGATGGGAAGAGGTGATATGATTGAGATGTTTAAATATCTCCGTGGCATAAATGTACAGGGGGAGAGCCTCTTTCAATTGAAAGCAAGTTCTGCTATGAGGGGACATGGGACGAGGGTGAAGGGGATAGATTCAGGAGTGATATGCGGAAATATTTCTTTACGGAAAGAGTGGTGGATCCATGGAATAGTCTCCCAGTGGAGGTGGTAGAGATGAGGACAGTATCTTAATTCAAAAAAGCATGGGACAAACACAGAGGATCTCTAAAGGAAAAAGGGGGACTGTTGTAGTTGTTGATATGGAAGGACAGACTAGATAGGCCATGTGGTCTTTTTCTGTCATCATATTTCTATGTTTCTATGTTTCATCATTTGCCAAGGACCCCCCCTTCACTGGGGAGGATGGTTGCATGACTGGCAAGAACACTCCCTCCTGTTCTAGGAACAGGATGGGGCACAGAGGGTCAGAATGATATTTTTTGGTAGAGCCATTAGTGATCTTGGCAAAACAAATAAAATAAGACCCTAAGGGTCTCTATACTAACAAAGACATTGTCTGAAACATTTGACCTCCCTGTGTCCATCAATGGTTAGGGTTTAATCATGGTACATTCCAGTTACCTCACAGCCTTCTTGAGAGATGCCAAGTCATACTCATTTGAAGGCTTTCTCACTCTCTCACTCTTTGAGTCCCTTTTCTCCATCATTAGAGCCTCATGGCCAGTGCACTGATCTGGACTGCTGCTTTCATGAGAGACAAGCCTAGGAGAAGAAAAACCAAGTGGCCCAGCCAGGAGGAAGAAATCTGAGCTCATCTTCTTGCCTCCTCCTACATCTTTTCTTTTCCCCCTCTACTTACAAACCTCTGCACATACGTTTAGCCACTGAGTGGAGAGTAATTTTCAGCTCAGAAAATTTACACATGTTGCCTTCAATATGGGCCTGATTCCATTGAAGACGTAAATCTCCTTTGTACGTTTGGGCTGACCCAGATGTACAAAGGAGATCGCGATTCTGATCCCGCGGGGAATGTCTAACCCCTTATCTCTTGCACCAGATCTTGTGTTCCACTAAGGACTAGGTCCAAAATGGCTTCCCCTCTGGTCAGTTCATGAACCAACTGCTCCAATAAGCAGTCATTTATTTCATCTGGAAACTTTATCTCCCTAGCATGTCCTGCCGTGACACTGACCCAGGCGATACCGGGGTATTGAAATCACCCATTATTATTACTGTGCTGTAACTTTTGTTAGCGTCCCTGATTTCTTTGAGCAATTCATCATCCATTTGTTCATTCTGGCCAGGCGGTCAATAGTACAACCCCACTGCCATTGCCTTCCCCTTCCCCTTTTTACATGGAATTTCAATCTATAGAGACTCTACAGTGAATTTTGTTTCCTACAAAACTTGAATCATTTGTGACTCAATGCCCTCTCTAACATAGAGCGCAACCCCTCCACTAATTTGATCTGCTCTATCATTACGATATAGTTTGCAATAAAGCTACAGGGTAAACTATTTAAGACTAATAAAAGAAAATATTTTTTCACTCAACGTGTAATCAAACTCTGGAATTTGTTACCGGAGGATGTAGTAAAGGCTGTTAGTGTAGCTGGGTTTTAAAAAGGTTTGGACAAGTTCCTGGAGGAAAGGTCCATAAACCATTATTAAGAAGGGACCCAGGATATCAATGCTTGAACCAATACAAGCATTGTGGAACCTGTGTCTCTTGGGGAAACTGCTAGGTACATATGACCTAGATTGGCCACGGTTGGAAACAGAATACTGGGCTTGATGGACCTTGGTCTGACCCAGTATGGCATATCTTATGTTCTTATGTTATGTACCCAGGTATCACAGTGTCCCACCACCATGTCTCTGAGATACTAATCATATCTAACTTCTCATTTAGTGCTATATATTATAACTCTCTCATCTTATTATTTAGACTTCTAGCATTTGCATAAAAGAATTTTAGAGGCTGTATTTTATTCATATTAATCTGGCTATTGGTAGGCAGGGGTAATTTGCAATCTTTAAGCTCTATCTGCTCTGTACTCAAGGACATTTGGGCTACTTTTGTCTTTATTGGAACCTGTTGATATAACCTAACTTCAATATTTTGCTAGTGTCCTTCAAGGATACATTGTTCTGAACCATGCACTTTTGGGCGAATGTTGGCTTTCCCCTATTATGTAGTTTAAAAGCTGCTCTATCTCCTTTTTAAAGGTTAATGCCAGCAGCTTGGTTCAATCCCGGTTAAGTTGGAGCCCATCCCTTCGGAAAAGCCCCTCCTTTCCCCAGAATGTTGCTGAGTTCCTAACAAATCCAAAACCCTCATCCTTGCACCATTGTCTCATCCACGCATTGAGACTCCGGAGCTCTGCCTGCCTTTTGGGTCCTGCGCGTGGAACAGGAAGCATTTCAGAGAATGCTACCCTGGAAGTTCTGGAGTTCAACTTCCTACCTAAAAGCCAACATTTATCCTCCAGAACCTCCCTACCACACTTTCCTATGTCATTGGTACCGACATGTACCAAGACAGCAGACTCCTCCCCAGCACTATCTAAAACCTTGTCTAGGTGGCGCGTAAGGTCTGCTACTTTCACACCAGGCAGGCATGTTACCAGGCGATCCTCATGTCCACCAGCCACCCAGCTATCTACATGCCTAATGATTGAATCACCAACTATAACGGCTGTCCTAACCCTTCCCTCATGGGCACATGGCCCTGGAGAAACCACCTCAGTGCGAGAGGGTTTTACATCACCTGGAGGACAGGTCTGAGCTACAGGATCACTTCCTGCCACACCAGGGTGATGCTGTCCTGTCACGTGACCTCTCTCCTCTATGGCAACAGGGATATTGCCAGACTGGAAGTGGGACTTCAGTACTATATCCCTGTAGATCTCGTCTATGTTTCTCTCTGTCTTCCTTATGTCCTCCAAGTCTGCTACTCTACCCTCCAGGGATCAGACTCATTCCCTGAGAGCAAAGAGCTCCTTGTTCCTAGTACACACGTAAGACCCTTTCCAACTGGAAGAAAATCATATATGTGACACTCAATGCAAAAGACTGGAAAGCCCCCATCTTGCTGCTGGACTGCTGTCTGCATTTAAATTGTTTACTTACTAAGGTTTGCTGAGAATACTTATACTAATAAAACTATATCTAATCAGCACGATTCTGAACTGGGCGTAGAACCCTCTGAACTTCAAGTCTGAACCAGACGTACAGAGAGTGTTGCGATTCTGCCCCGCAGGATCAGAATCGTAATCAGACCTGTATGTGCAGGCCGAGACTGCAATTTAGCCCGGCCTGCATGTACAAGCACTGCCCGACTAACTCAGTCAAAGCTTTTAAATGGATCTGCGGCGCCATGGCATCCAGTTGCCATGGCACCACTGCTCCATTTAAAAGCCGCGATCCCGGCCACCGGAACAGTTTATTTCCTGCAGCTCGACCCCCGATTTGACTCTCTGTCCCCTGCTGCCCTTTCCTGGCCCCGGGCCCACTGGTCTCCGCATCAAGGGAAGTTATTCCACCTTGGAGGTGGAATAACTTCTCCATTCAATTTGCCAGCCCTGGATGTACAGTGCCAACATTAGAATCGGCCCTGAACGTCTGGGGCCGGCGACTGCCCACTGTCCACCCTAATGCCACCCCTGATCCTCCTCTTTCCCACTCCCGTCTAACTTCCCCATACAACCATCGGGGAAGATAGATGCCGGCAGGAGGAGGCACGAATGGCGAGGATGGGCATCCCATTGAGACGTCCATCCCCGCTATTTGTGGCTCGGAATGAGCCTGAATACATTTAATGGACTTTATTCACCTCAAGCTTAATTAATCTCAGGTCCTTAATATATGCCTGATGAGTATAAACAGCTGCACCTGAGAGTGAATATGGCACCACCTTTCCTTTAAGGGGTTTAAGCACCTATAAAGCTATGATTACCCAGGGGTAGGTGGGATTCAAGGAGAGAGGGATGGAAAGAAGACTTATTAAAAGCTGACTGCAACATAGTACCTTATCCTGTACTTCTAAGGTAATCTGTGACCAATTTCCTGGGTGATTCACACAGCCCTTGCTTGGATAGAGGGAGTCTTTCAAAATGTCCCTTTGATCTGTCACTTGGCTTTAACACCGATTGAAAACAATTTCACAGATCTCTTGTCCCCTATCTAGAAGACCTCTTTGTAAAGGTCTCTAGAAAAATATTATTGCTCAAAGGATACTGACCCTGTTTTTCCTTTTATGCTAAGTTATACTCTGATTTGATTTGAATTAAAGCTCTTTGCTGGGTTTTAAATTTAACCAGAAAGCTCTCTGCTGGGTTCTAAATTTAAACTGAAAACTCTCTTCTGGGTTCTGAATTTAAACTGAAATCCCTCTGCTGGGTTCTATATTTAAACTGAAAGCCCTCTGCTGGATTTTAAACTTAAACTGAAAGCTACCTCTTGAGTTTTTAATTTAACTATAAGCTCTTTGCTGATACTAGACCCTGACTGATTTAACAAATTCACTGGATTCTAATTTACACACATTAATCAGCTTTAATTTAAAGAATTCCCTTTTCCTCAAGATTTAGAAAAATTCCCAGAAGTAAATACTTACTTTTGTAGTTCTTTTTGTCATAAAACACAGTTGAAGGATATGTGCTAATTGATGATAATTATTTTGTCATAATATTAGAAGAGATTTTTGAACATTTTGCTGGATATTGTGTATTGAAATGTTTGGCTTTTAGCAGATTTGTGTCTGAGCTGTGGGATAGGGCTCATTGAGACAGTTTTAAGTATAGAAACAGTTCAATTAAAAGTATATATGTAGCTTAACATTGTTAAGAGGTTGAAACAGTTGACTTAAAAATATGTTAAAGTATCACCCACAGTGCATGACAGCCATTGCAGACAATTAGTATTTAGAAATCCATTGTCGGGTAACTTTTTAAGGCAGTATTTGTCAAGGAGAGAATAAATAGCATGGCTCCAACCTGTATGTCTAGTACCCATCCATTTTAACCTTACCACCCCCCAAAAAATGTTTTGACTATGACACTGCTATGGGGGCGTAATATTCTACGGGGGGTAATTAAGGGAGAGCTATGATGTAGCGTGTGCTGGAGGGGAGTAGAACGAGACCTCTGGGTGCAAGTGTGCAGATGAATAAAGCCCCATTATTATGTAAATGAGGCTCCGCAATGAGTCCTGCACATGGTCCCACATCTCCCTTGGGCCACCCCTGTTCTCAGCATAAAAAATCCTTTTCTTCCAAGTGCATTTAGACCCCTTCCATTCCCATCTCAATCGATGGCCCCTTCTTTCTGCAATTCACAGCTGGTTAAGATAATGTTCCTCAGTCCAAGGCTTGGATGTGGCCCTTCAGGACTCTCTAAGGCCAGTAATCAGCAGGCACTTGTGGATAATGTTAATCAGACAGTTTTGCCCCAATTACTCCATCCAGATATTCAGCCTGAAAATGTGCCAACTGCTTCTCAGTATAAAATTATCCAGACACTGAGGTCTACTATTTCCCAGACAGACAGCACTAAATACCAGCACTGACCAGACAAAATATAACTGGGCACTAGGAATGCCTCCATGCCATCTCTTTTTGAGAGAGCAAATTTTGCCAGGCAACAATTTGCCCAGACACAATTTTGCCAGGGATCAGAGAGCAAATTTCAAACCTTGGGGTTTGTCTATCTAACTCCAAGCATGTAATTTTACCCCCAAATATGGGGGAGGGGCAATTTATAGATTACCCGTTTTCACAGGTGTTTCTTTGTTTTACCTGGTCTGGACATATTTATATTAACAGAGAAGGAAAGAAGGACATTGCTTAGGTGCCTAAGGTGAAGCCTTGTCGGTCTGGTCTGTGGTCGTCCTCTGTATGGATGGAAAGTTGAACCTCATGCTGAATTAGAGACTGGAGACCAGCCAGGACTGTGTCTAATCAAGGAATCATTTTCTTCCAGCTTTGTTGTTAGAAAACACCGGCCTCCTATTCTATGAAGTCATTTTCTTGGCTTCTAAGGGAAATGAAGCAGCCTCTGGAACATTTTCCTGGCATTCAAAGGGCACCAGGATGTTGGCCAGCTGAATCTATTTTCCTAAAGTGACTCCGTCCATATTGCAAGATCAAAAGCTGCTCATCGGAACTTTTATGCAAAACTGGGCCTGCTTTATTTATTGCACCTCTATGGAATTATAAAAGAGTTCTGGGAAGGTCTTATGAAAGAAGGGGGCTCATTTATCATTTCACACAGAAAGCATGTGTGCACCCCCTTTCTCACCTATACATTATAGTGGGTCACTGCACTTTGCTAACCACGCTTAAAAGGCAATACCTTGCATTTAGTCAGTGTCATTATCCTGGGGAACAGAGGTGCAAATGCTTTGTCTTTTGATAAAAGGCAACATGTGTGCCTGTGCCTTTAGACCATTATCCCGGGGAGCATTTACAAGTGCTCCGAGACAGGTGCAGATGTGTCAATAAGAATAGGTACACGTGGGGGGCGGAGCCTGATGTCCAGCGGGTTAGACGCTTCGCGCTGAAGCTCCCGAGAGGCCTACTCAGAATCCTGACTTAATACCTACATAAACTCAATTTTTTGCTCCGAACTTACCGGGATACCTCGGGGGGGATGGCGGCCCATAAACCAGCGCGCTTGGACTTCGGGTCTCCTTCTTCTTCACACGGAAAACGCTCCAAAACAGAGGTGTCTTCCCCACAGAAGATGGTTCCACTTCGGGAAAACCCCGAAATGCATCAGGAGATCTTAGAGGAAATACGCGGCGTGAAGGAACTGGTGCAGTCCAACGGAGAAGCGCTTCGAGCCATGCGAGAAGACTTCGGTGTGCTCCAGGACCGACTTGAAAGTCTTTCATTACGGCAGGACAACATGGCGGGGGTCCTCGACTCGCACGCGGTGCGCTTGGTCAAACTGGACAAGGCTGAGCGCCAGATACAGAATCTTCAAAAAGAGTTAGAAGATAGCAATAATCGAGCCCGTCGCAACAATGTGAGGCTCCTTGGAATACCGGAGGGGGCGGAAGCAGGAGATATCAGAGAATTCCTGCTCAAAACTCTTCCCTCCTTGCTGAAGATCACATTTCATAGAGACCTGGAAATTGATCGAGCACATCATGTTCCTACCCATATGGCGCTCAACCGAACGACCCCCGGCCTATTATCTTTCGATTACTACGATATCAACAAGTGGAACAAATTCTAAATGCTGCCCGGGCGAATCGTCATCTGGAGTTTGAAAGTCATAAAGTCTCCTTCTTCCCTGATTTGGCAAAGCCCACAGTTGACCGTCGGAAGAGACTCCTTGCTTTTCGCCCTCGACTTCAACAGCTACAGGCTCGCTTTGGCCTGTTGTATCCAGCGAAGCTCCGAGTGACTCTCCACAACCAAACTAGGACATTCGAAGATCCTGATCTACTATCAACATTTTTAGACTCTAAAGAAGCAGAGCAGATGCGTTAACCCAACAACTTGGACTTATTATCTGCCGGCTCTGTCCGCCATTTTGAAGGGCCCGACGCGGTGGTCATAGCCAAGCACAGAGACTGCCTGGACTTTTCTTTCTGTCTTTATATGACTTTCTTGGTCTTCTATCCCTCCATGATGTGTGCCTCGGTTGGATTCGGAGCACGCACAGTTATACAGGTTATATGTTTTCAATTTCGGCCTTCTCTGGGGTTTCTCCCCGCAGACACATGGTCGCCAGTAATTTCTGGGGTTCTGCTTCTTCTCTACCGCACTGCGGTTCTTATTTTTTAATGTGGGGCGCTTCATTGTATTACATTAGCTCATTTTCTATCATGTCATGTGTACAGCCAGATACAGTTACTATGAGGGACATTGTGAACTTATGTGCGTTATCATGTTCTCTTTCAGAATTTTTAACCTTGCTCAATGGCCTTATGTAAGATCTTATCACTTAACGTAAAAGGCATCAATAGTCCAATCAAAAGAAAGAAAATTCTTAGCTATCTTAACCATGAGCATGCTGATTTAGTGTTTCTTCAGGAAACGCATCTAAATTCCGCTGAAACACTGAAACTCAATGCTAAACCTTACCTGGTGGCTGCCTATTCTCCCGCCGTTTCCAAACGGTGTGGGGTAGCCATTCTGGTTAAGAAGTCTTTGCAAGCTACTATAATAGATACTAGCTCTGATAAGGAGGGTAGATGGGCCCGTGCACATTTTAAGGTTGGAGATAGTGAATTCACGTGTATTTGTATTTATGCCCCGAATGTGGATAACCCTGCTTACTATGCAAGTATTGCGCAGTTGGCACAGGCCTCTGCCAATACTCCATTAATACTTGGTGGCGATTTCAATCAAGTGCTAGACCCTTTGATAGATAGACAACCGCCTAGAACGAGTAGTCCACCCAAGAGTCTTGCTACCCTTACAGCTCTGATGCAAGACCTTGCGCTAGTAGATATATGGAGGCTACTTCACCCCTCCGACTTAGAGTACACCTTTTTTTCTGCCCCCCATCACTCACAATCTAGAATAGATTTCTTTCTCATTTCCAAAGCACTGATTTCTCAAGTGGACACGGCTAGGACTCATCCTCTCCATATTTCTGATCATGCTGCCATATCTTTTTCATTGCATGTCACTACGCGAGATGATCATCCATGTGCTTGGTTTTTTGATAGATCCCTACTGGATCAAAAAGATTTTCAGGTTGACATAAAGGCCGCTATCCAAGATTATTTTCATTTTAACTCACCCCATGACACAGCGAGCTGGGCTTGGTGGGAGGGTTTTAAGGCATCTATCCGTGCTACTATAACCAGCTATCAAATTCGACAGGGGAAACAAAGAAAGCAACACTTACTGATTCTAGAGCAACAGATACAAGCTGGGGAGCGTCTCCTTACGTCCCGTACTGACCCATGTATTTTACTCCGTTTACAACGCCTCCGCTTTCAATACAATCAGCTTTTATATACTGCTGCTGCTAAAAATATTGAATCACAACAAGGGTTGTATTACGGGGAAAATAACCGTGCTGGCAAATTATTAGCGAATGCCCTGAAAGGTCAAAAAGAAGCCAAGCGTGTTACCGCTCTCCGTAATCCGTCGGGGGGGGCCTGGTCACTAAAGATACAGAAATCTTAGAACTCTTTCGTGATTTTTATACTCGGCTTTATCAATCTGAATGTGATTTTGAGCCAGAAGTATTTGAACGATTGCTCTCAGGGGTACAACGACCGACCCTATCTGACGAAGATAGAGAGGCCATGGACAAACCATTCACTTTATCAGAAATTCATTCTGCTCTCAAGAGATGTGCCACAGGTCGAGCTGCCGGCCCGGACGGTCTCCCTGCTGAATTCTACAAAACCTTTAACGCTGACTTAGCTCCAGTTTTGAAACTTTATTTTTCTGCTCTGGCCGAGGAGGGATCTCCTTCTGGGTCCTTTTCAATGGCAAATGTAGTAGTTTTTGAGAAAGAGGGGAGAGATCCGCAACTAACAGCTAATTATCGTCCAATTTCCCTCCTAAATGCGGACTATAAAATATTTGCCACCATTCTCTCCACTCGGCTCTCTGATAGGATGTCTACTTTAATACACCCAGATCAATGCGGTTTCATTCCCGGTAGATCAACCGCTGACAATGCTCGGACTCTATGTCATGTACTGACTACCGCAGTTAATCTTGAACGACCATTTGTTGGCCTCTCACTTGATGCTGAGAAGGCCTTTGATCGCTTAGAATGGCCTTTCCTGTTTGCAACTCTCCGCTGGTATGGATTCGGAGAAGGTTTTCTCCGTTGTCTCCACACCATGTACGCACAGCCTACAGCCAGTATCTGTGCTAATGCTTTAAAGTCTCAGCCTTTTCCCCTTCAACGCGGTACTCGTCAGGGATGCCCACTGTCTCCACTTCTTTTCGATCTTGCACTCGAACCCTTAGCTTTACTAATCCGGCATTCGGAGGAGATTCATGGAGTCCCCTTCTCTCATAGGGAAATTAAAATTTCAGCATATGCTGATGACCTTATGCTCTTTGTCTCTTTAGACTCGGTGCCGGCTGTCCTACAGCAAATCGGTAAATATTCACAACTCTCGGGGTATAAGATAAATTGGACCAAATCGGTAGCCTTTCCATTAAATCCTCTGATTCATCAAGCAGATATGCAATCCTTTCCCTTTTTATGGCAACCTCGCATGGTCAAATACCTTGGGGTCCACTATTGCTCTCCTTTGGAAGACGCTATCTCCTTTAATGCCAAAGACTTAACCTCTAAAGTCCGGGCGCTTACTCACCGTTGGACTCCTTTAACACTTACCTGGTGGGGTCGCCTAGAAACCATAAAAATGATGATTGTTCCTAAAGTGAATTACATTTTAGAAATGTTGCCCTGTCTCCTACCTCGACGTACATATAAAGATTTAGAGGGCCTTCTGACTAGATACTTATGGCAAAACAAGACACCTAGGATAGCGAAGCATAAGTTGCAAGCTGATAAGGAAAATGGGGGTGTCAGATTCCCTGATTTCCTGAAATATCACCATTCTTTTCTTCTCAAACAAGGTGCTCGTTGGCTGGAAGATCTAGCACCGAGTAGACCTGTGTGGCTAGACATAGAGGAGAACCTTTGCAAACCGTTTCCTCTTACTTCTCTCCCTGGTATGACTCTCCCATCAGACTCCCACTATCCACCAATGCTTTTAGACACTTTAGGTGCCTTTAATACTCTTATTCAATCTCTAGACTCCCGATTCTGTCCGTTAGACAGACTCCCGCTCTGGTACAATACTCGATTTCAAATACAAAATAAACTGATGGCGTGGAGCCCCTGGTACACTAGGGGCATTTGGACCCCTACCCAGTTGTTCCATGATGGTCGCTGGAAAACTTTTAGTGAATTGCAAATTGAATTTGGTCTCCCAGCGAAACACTACTTTCAGTTGGTGCAACTACAGCATTGTCTTCGGAGTGCTAAGGTGCTCCCGCCATCGGAATCCCCTACCCAAGACTTGTCGGAGACTATCCGATCTATCGGGAGCTCACCGGGTGTAGCATCTAACTTTTACAAAACCTTAAGTAATGCTGTAAATAGAGGTACCCCTATAGCACAGAAAGCATGGGAGCGGGAACTGCATGTAACTTTGACCCCGGAACAATGGAGCCTTGTCTGGAGTAGAGTGACACGGGTCTCCAGATCCGCCTCACTCACTCAGACACTCTTCTTTCTAGCCCACCGGTGTTTCTATACTCCTGACAGATTAGCCAAATGGAACACCTCCCAGGGCAATAAATGCTGGACATGCCATGCGGCCATTGGTTCACTAACTCATGTTATGTATGAATGTCCCGCACTACAGTATTACTGGCGTCGGGTCTGGGGCCGTATCCAATCTATTTTGCACTTTCAAGAGCCCCTGTCTTGGAGGATAGTGGGACTCCGCTCAGCTGCGGGGATCCCCTCTCTTCCAAAATCGGCTTACTTCCTTTTAGACTTCATGCTGGGCATTGCTATTTCCCTAATTACGAAATACTGGAAAAATAGCTCCCATCTGAGCCCCAATGAATGGTGGAATCATGTCTGTCTCTACAGTAAATATGAACAAATACCTCGTATGTTCGCTTCTTCCGTTCAGACCCCCCATCATCTGTCTAAATGGAAGATGCTCAATGATTATGTTCACACCGCTAAATGCTCTCATCTGACTGTTTAAATTTGTATAAATCTCTGTCACATGATCATTCTGTATCGCAGATGCTGTTTATGTTCGTTTTGATGTACAATTACTGTTGTTTGGAAGCGCTCACATGCTGATACTGTCGGCTTAGAGAAGAAGCAGGGGGGTGGGGGGTAATAGGGTTTGCTTTTCCTTATTGTATACTTGTTTTGTCTCCTTTGGTGTGTTGTTTCTTTTGTTTGTTGCAAAATGAAAATAAAAGTTTAAAAAAAAAAAAAAAAAAAAGAATAGGTACACGTGTGTATATTTTATAAAATACTTACATATGTGCTAATTCTGCCCCGCTTCATCGCTTCTTTGCCCTGGACAACACCTATGCATATATCGAGGAAAAGAGAGCGCTGCGCATTTAATTTAATTTTATTTAATCAGCCATTTATTCCCCAATTCTGTCCCCAAAGGGTTCAAGGTGGTTTACAATAATTAAAATAAAAAATATGTTTGTTTATTAGAATTTGATATACCGCCCTTAAAACAAATTGGCAAGAGCGGTTTACAATAAAAACATAAATAAAAGAAGCGAGCGAAAAGAACTCCGAAGTCCTGGACAGGAAAGATTTGCACACATACCAGGGAGAGAAGAGGGGGCAGAGAAGGAGGGGAGGGAGAGTAGCGTTGACCGAGAGATGGGAGAGAGGGACGTCATCCACAGCGTCCAGTATGTAGGTCAGGTGATGGGGATATCAAATGCCTCATGAACTAGAAGGGTCTTAAGCTGAGTTTTGAATCAGACTCTAGATGAAGATGCTTTCCAGACATAGCCAAACTGAATGCCGTCTAGCACCCAGCAATCCTTGGTAACCCAGGTCCATTCCTGAAAGAAAAGGCAAAGCTTGCCTCCAACTGGAGGAACCAAGGAATGGGCTTTCACACCTTCATTGCGCATCCCAGGAGGGTTCTCCTCTGAATGGTCCATGTCCCTGGACCCACGTGCTGCACAAAAGGTCTGAGAACGAGCCTGAAGCCTAGAAGCAGAGGGGAAGAAAGTTTTTCCAGATCAGTAATGACAAAGGTCCCAAGTCCCCTGGGGATCCAGCCAGTGCATCCTCAGTAGATGGGTGGAGGCTGACGAGAAAGGAGCACCAGCCAACTTTACAGACTCCCTGAACCTGTCTTCTGGAAGGCGGTAAGATTTCGTCTTGCCCAAGTCCTTCACCTGCTTCTCCAAATCATCTCCAAAAAGAAGCTTCCCCTTAAAAGCCAATTGGGCCAACCAGGGTTTGGAAGATGAGTCCACTGCCCAGTGCCAGAGCCAAATCCAGTGCCATGATACAGTTGTCAGGGTACCATCCCTGATCGCCAAACGTACCAGACCATGCATGTAATCAGAAAGGAAGGACATAGCCAACTTCAAAAGAAGGGTAGTATCATCTGGCAGAAGAGACTGAATCCACTGAAGCAGGGCTTGAGATGTCAGGCTAGCACATTCCACCAGCTGCCACGGTGAACTGGCTGTTCAATAATGAATCCAGCTTAAGGTCCAGAAAATCTTTTAAGGCCAATCCGCCTTCCACAGAAGCGCTCATCGCACACTCCTTGCAGGACCAACAACAATCATCCGCACCAGCGCATCCACCTCCAACACAGCATTCTGGTTTTATGTTCCTACCATCTGGAACTCACTTCCCCCAGACCTTCGCTTCTTATCAGCCACTGGGGACTTTTGCTGGAAATTAAAGACACTGCTTTTCCTGGAAGACTTTGACACAGAAACATAACTACCCCAGGGGTCGGGTCTAGGACAACTCAGAGCGGCCAACTCAGTGCGCCATGCTGAATTGCCCTAGGCCCAGTACTGGTCACATATATGTGGTGAAATTTCAAAATGTCAAGAAAGTGCAATAGTAAATGCAATAGTAAAGCATCCAAAAACATTTTATTAAGCTATTTGATAATTTCAGATTTGTCAAATGAAATCTGGAATATCCATTTTGGCTATAAGAGCAAACTTTAAAAGGCTTTATCTTTATTTTTATTGTGGCATTTGATATGCCGCCCAATGGCAAGGCTTCTGAACGGTTTACAATCAACACAGGGCGCAATGAAAGAGGACTAATCGAGCTGTGTTGTCATCACACAGACTAGTAACTATATAAAAGGCAGGAAGAGTCCTGGGAGGTAAATGTTTGACAAACAACTACTGTATGCTAAAGTAGCAAGTGTGGTAATGAAAAACTCACACTAACTGCTTAGCACATTGTAGGGTGGATCTGGGTGGAGAATGGCCATGGACTGCATAAGCAACCCAGTACGCACTTAGCACGGCACCCGATCTCCGGCACAGTTTCCCGATCACATCTCCCACCACACCCTGATTCATATGCCCCTCCCAACGCACTTTCTGGAATTTCCATAATCAGTATACTGTGCTCAACAAACCACCTCCCATAATCAGATCCCCCTCCTTCAATAGGCAGCCCTCGTTAAGCAGACTTCCTCCTCTTATAGTCACCCTCCCTTTTAAGCTGACCACCCCCCAATAGACCTCTTAGGAGCAGACCCGCACTTCAGCATCTCTACCCACCTCCAAGTTCCTTCCAGCACTTACCCCCTGATATCCCTATTGGATCAGTGCTGGAACAACGGCAATCCCTATACACTTCTGCCCCATTTGATTCTGGATTCAAAATGGCAACTCTACTCTTAGCTGTAGTTTCACAGTACTACTACTAGTGGTCAGGCTGCCAAATAAAGGCAGAACTATAAGACTACTTCTAGAGGTCCGAGCTGCCATGTTTATGTATATATTTATATTTATGTTTATTAGACTTGATTACTCGCCTTTCAAGAATATAGCAAGGCAGGCTACAATCATTAAATTAAAAACAAAACATGAGTAAAACTACACAAAAGTTAATACATTGTTATAAAATAAATTATGAAACATAAAGAAACAAAAATAAAATAAAAAGTAACAGTAAAATTAAGATAAAAATATACAGTGTGGGAGCAGGGTGAGTCTGCTTTTACTTCGAGCACCATCGAAAGCCAACTCAAAATAATGTGCTTCTAATCTGTTTATCAGTCTTAAGAACATGAGAGAATAAGATTTGCCATAGTCGGCCAGACCAAAGGTCCTTCAAGTCTGGTATCCTGTTTCTAAAAGTGGCTCATCCAAGTCACAAGGCAGGAGCAGGAGCAGGAACAGGAACAGGCAAAGGGCTCTCTATTCGAAGATCCCAAGGAAAGAGTTCCATAAAAAAGGAGCCAAAGGAAAAAAGACATGAGATTGACTTGCCAAGGAGAGAGAGTAGTAGACAGATTATCATTAGAGGATCAAAAAACCCTAATTGGAACATAAGGTATCTGCGAATTCAAAAGATAATCTTGAATGCTATTTAACAGAGTTTTATGAGTAAACAACAAAATTTTAAATTTGATGTGATATGACACTGGAAGCCAATGTTTGGCTATTAATAGTGGGATGATATGATCATATTCTTTATTCCTTTATAGCAAACGAATAGCTATGTTCTGCAATAATTGCAATCGTTTTATAGATGAATAGTTGAGATCATCATATAGAGTTGCAGTAGTCAATATGAGATAAGACTATTGCATGAATAAGTATACACAAATCATTAGTATCTAGCAATAATCGAATATAATAAATATTGCATAGAGTGATGTAACAGATATATGTAACAGGAAATTTGAGTACTGAAGCTCAATTCCAGACCAAATTAACATCCCAAGATCTTTAGGGCATTTTAGAGTGTTAAACAATAACTAGATAATTTAGGAGCAAGTGTTGGCCATTTCAAATTCTGAGTCAGACGGGGCAGGAGTGTACAGGTTTTGTTTCTGCCCTGCATTAAACCACCAGGGATACCAGGGGTAAATGCTAGGAGAGGATCAGGTGGTGGGGGTCAGTAAGGATGCTGGTGTGGGGGAGTCTGCTTAAAGGGGAGGTATCTATGGGGAGGAGTCTGTCTCAAGGGGAGTGTCTATCAGAGGAGAGGTTCTTCTTAAAGGAGGAGTTTCCATTGAGAAGTGAGTCTGCTTAGAAGAGGGGTATATATCGGAAGAGGGGAGTCTGCTCATGGGAGATGTCTATTGGGCAGGATATGCTTGATGGCAGAGATCCAGGGATGTGCATCAGAGAGGGGGGCATGCTGATTGGGAAGGAGGTTGGGAGATGAAATGTGATGGGGGGGGGGGGTACGGTTGGTATTTGGAAGCTGTGCTGGGAATTGGGGGGTTTCATTTTTTAGAGCAGGGGCCTCAGCAGATAGCACGATGCAGCTGCATTATCTGCTGAAATGTTTAACACAGACCCATGTGCTGTCAGCCCTGTGCAGTAAATGTTGGGCAGGTGCTGATCATGCCCCTTGACATTTATCATGCAGGCTTTGCACTGACCACAAGTTGCTCATGACACACAGTAAGTGTAAAATCAGCTACACTTTTTAGTAAACATACCTCAAAATTGCAAAAAAATTTGCAACTTTCCCTTGAAGACTGATTAGATTTTTCCATGCAAAAGCCACTTTGCAAAGGCTATATTGCTTCTTCCCCCTGAGTAATATGGCTTATGTTGTATTGTACACTGCTGACAAAAGCAATTGATGGGCGGTTTTATAAATGCCTTAAATTAATAAATAAAATGTATCCAGTCAATATTGGGATAATTGAAATCACCCATTATTACTGTGCTGCTGAATTTGAAACTCTTACTATTTCATCATCTGTCTGTTCATTCTGGCCAGGTGGATAGCAGTAAATCCCCACTACTATTTCCATCCCCTTCTCACATGGGATTTCTATTCATAAAGATTCTACCATGCAATTTATTTCCTTCAGAACTTTTATCCTGTTTGACTCAATGCCCTCTTTAACATATAGCACCATCCCTCCACCTGTTTGATCCGTGCTATCATTGCATTATAATTTGGTCCCTGGTATCACATTGTCTTATTGGATCTTTTAATTCTGTCTGCTCTTTACTTAAAGGCACCCGGGTGACTTTTGCCTTTGTCTCTATTGGGATTCCCTAACTTCCCTATTTTGATAGTATCCTTACAATTGGTTGGTATGCCCAAAAATGTTTTAGCATTCATACACTGCACACATTTAAAATGAATGTGTGAGAAAAAAAACACAAAAAATTAGAAAAATATTCATAAAATATGAAAGCAAGCCATATTTTTTTGGCTGTGCACATCTATGATGCTGGAGGAAGACTAAGACATGAAACACCATGACTATAAAGAACAAAGTCTTAATTACGAAACAAACCTCATGATTTCAGCACAAATAGCTCCACAAGGCAACTTTTTTTAGAGGAAAATTGAGCGAATCGGAAAACATCTCCCTGGCTGAGGGCTGTGGCATCAAGGACCTTGAACAGGAAGGCATATACAGGGTGGCCCAAAAAAAGTGAGAACATCTTGTAAATTAAAAGCTTAAATAGTTTACTTATTTACCTTTTTTTTAAACTTTATTTATGGAACCACACAGAAAAATTCAAACAGTGTATATACATACAAACATAATGCCACTGGGTGGGGCTGACGCTTGTTCACCAGTCCAGAGGCCATTTTTTAACGTAATGTGGTACAATATTTTATTTATCCCCCCTTCCCCCCTCCCTCTCCCTCCCCCCTCCCCACCCCAGCACAGCTCCCCCCATACTATCCTAACCAAGAACTTTCCTATGCTACCCATCTCCACTTTCCTTCTATGGGATCCCACCAGATTCACCTATCCCAATCCAATCGAGCCTACCCTACCCCACTTGTAGAACTTCATTATGGGCGTATGGTCCAAGCTTTTGGATATACGGTTCCCAAATCAACAGGAAGGAAGCCCAACGTTTAACACTGCCCTTGGCCCCCCTCCTCTCGAAGAGCATCAATTGATGAAAACTGTTATGCCATTCCCAAAAGGTAGGGGGCAGCTGTTCTCTCCATCTGTGAAGTATCGGGCCCTTCCCCACCAGACATGTCTTTCGCACCAGTATTCTTACCCATCTCCCCTTTGGGTGGAGTGGTCCCAACCGATCCAGTGCCACGAAGGCTCCAGACCACTTGATCTGCTGCTGAAGCAAGTCACTCATATAATTGCTAATCCTTTCCCAATATGCACAAATTTTCCGACAGCCCCACCACATGTGACCCAGGTCTGCAAGGGGGGATTCACATTTAGGGCATCGCCCGTCACACTCCAGGCCACTCCGCAACGCCCGTCTCAGGGAGAAGTGTGCCCGGATAATACTTTTAAATTGCACCTCTCTCCATTTAGTCCCCTCCACCAGTCCCACAATCCGGCTCAGGGGCCTTGGCTGATTTTAACTCATTGAATAAACCAATTCCTTCCATTGCAATCCACGGTTTTGTTTGGTTTTTCCAAAATACACCCAATCCACATCGTTCGGTAAACAGCCAACATTGCCTCATACTCAAAGTGAGATTAAATGGGTTCTTCACCATGGCAATATATGATGTAATCATGTCCCACAGGACCCATTAACCCACAGCATTCACTAAACAACCCACATTCCCAGTCACTTATCCCACATACCGCCACTTCAGGCTGTCCAGGGGCTACTTTCTCATTCTTATCTCCCTCTAACTTATACCTACATACACATCAGCAGACTGGGTGTGTAGCCAACTTAACATCAATTGCAAACGCCGGAGGCCCAGGCCCTCCAGTCAATGTTGTGCTACTTTCCTCATCCATGCATATTACAGGCTTTCTATGAACTACCAGCCATTCACAGTCCATTTTCAACGCTCCTCATCGGGTTCCCTGGTCGGGGATGACTGATGCCGTGTCAATTCCTCTACATACTTGGACGCCTCTGCTGCTGTAGCGAAGTTCCTCTGCGCTCCGCCGTGCATGATATGGAGCCGAGAGGGGTATTGCACAGTAAACTTGATGTTAGCCGTCACAAGCTTCTGGCAAAGGGGGGCATAAGCCCTCCTTCTTTGGCTCAGAGCCGCTGAGTAGTCCTGCACAATTCTCACCTTTGCATTGCCTTTTACAATGACTCCTGCTTTCTTAGCCATTCTCAGCACTGCTTCTTTCTGGGGGAAGTGCAGGAACTTTGCCAACACCACACGTGGCCTATTATCAGTTGGCTACCTGGGCCCCACTCTATGCACTCTCTCCACCATAAGCCTTCCGTATTCCTCTCCACCGCCCAGCACTTGCATACTTAAGGCCTCCACATAGGCTTTTAAATCTCTGTCCTGTATGCTACTTAGAAAACCGCTCCCGCCGCAACAACCTTAGTTTGCTGGGCATTCCAAGTCACTCAAGGTAGTGGGTCAAGTTGTAGAGGGTTAACATGTGAATGTAGAGTAAATGAAACTATCCCTCCAATCCAAAAACTCCGGCAATGATCTATTCTCTAATAGCAACCTATAATCAATATATTTTATAGAAGAAAAACAAGGTCTCAAACTTTAATCAGGCACTCTCCTGCAGACTATGTCAATGGATATGTGCCGTTTTTGCATCAATGACCTGTTTTCTCTCTTAGAAGTATTATGTTCATGGACAGGCAAGTTCTCATTCCATGTAGATAACAAACAAGTTAATTATTCTTATCTTGTGATGCCCCGACGCCTTCCTTCGGCTGCCGTATCGCGTTTCACAAGCTGGCTGGTTTCTTCAGGGGGTTAAGTTTGAAATCTCTGCTAAATCCCAGCAGTTTCTCATTAGAAGCAGTGTACGTGTCTCCAAACTGGCACTGTCGAGAGAAATGGTTACTTCTAAACAAGATATCATGCCTTGTTACTGGAATAAACTAGTCTAAAAGAGAACTTCCACTGTATAGCTTCCATAAAATTAAAAGGGAATCTTAACATTACCTCACTGGTTCTATTTCAGAATTCCGATGTTTGGCGTGTTAACCTGGAGCCTGTCGGCTTCTTCAAAAAAATGCCGCGCATGCGGATTAGTGAAGCTACGGGGTTTTTATATCCAAATTAATCAATGAAGAACGTAAAAAAATGTAAAATCCCATGGTTGTCTCTGGAAGATAAGATAAAAACCTGTCTTCCATATTATTGGGTTTCAACTGATGGCAATAAGTCTAGGTGGCCAATTATAGACATGCTGCCCAATCGATCATGTTATTAAGACCACAAGGATGAACTGTTTGCAATTTATGAATCCACCGTTGTTCACGAATGATTAATGTTTGTTCCCTCGTTTTACCATTTTGTCCGGTTCGCACCAAATCTAAACAAAAGCATTTGAGTTGTTGAAAAGTATGTTGTTTTAAAAGGCAATGTGCCACTATAGGCGCTTCTAGTACTTTACATTTTAATCGGCTACGATGTTCATTGATACGAATACGAAACGGTCTTTCAGTTTTGCCAATGTATAATAGGTCAAAAGGACATCTAATGCAATATACTGCGTAACAAGACGTGCATGTGGTCGATTGTTTCAAAATGTGATTCATGCCTTTATGTTGAAATTCAGTTAATGTCTCAGAAACCTCACAAATATTACAGCTTCCACAAATACTGTGTCCATGTGATTCCGATTGAAGAGAATCCGTTGTCGATCTCAATACTGTTGGACTAAGTCTCTCTTTCAGATTCTTATGGCGTGTCCAGACACATCTGATCTGATGCTGGGTTAAACCTGGAAGAGTGCTGATCACATTCCTATGTTTCTGCAGAGTACGTTTAATATGAGTACTATAAGGGGAAAACTTAGTGATGAAATTTATTGTTTGGTCATCTGTGGACTGCTTAGTCTTGGTTTGAAGAAGTAATGCTCGATTATTATAAAGAGCTCTTTTGTATGCTGTCTTAAGAATATGATCAGGATACCCTCTACGTTGAAAATCCGTCATCAACCTCTTAGATTGTATCTTAAAAGTTCGTATGTCCGAGCAATTCCCATGGTACCCATGCATTGTAAGGAATGCGGATGAGAGCGGTTACTTTTAGGTCCGCTGTATATTTTACAATAGTTTATCAACTTTTGGTGCTTTGCTTGTTTTAAAATTTTTAAAAATTGGTGTTACATTGGCGATCCTCCAATCTTCAGGTATTAGAGATGATTTTAATGATAGTTCACAGATTACTAATAGCAGGTCTGCAATCTCGTATTTCAGTTCTTTCAACACCCTTGGATGTATACCATCCGGCCCAGGTGATTTGCTACTCTTCAGTTTATCTAATAGTTGTAATACATCTTCCCGATGTATCGATATTTCCTTCAATTCTTCCGCACCTTTAAATACCACTTCAGTCATGGGTAACATCCCTACATCTTCCTCAGTAAAGACTGAAGCAAAGAATTCATTCAATCTCTCCGCTATCGCCTTGTCGCCTCTTAGTGCTCCTTTAACCCCTTTATCATCTAATGGACCAACTGACTCTCTCACAGGTTTTTTGCTACGAATGTACTTGAAAAGGTCTTTACTTCGCGTTTTTGCTTCCGCAGCAAGCTTCTTCTCAAATTCTCCCTTTGCCTGCCTTATCAATGCCTTGCATTTGACTTGCCAGTGCTTGTGTTGTTTCCAGGTTTCGTCATTTGGCTCTTTTTTCCATTTCCTGAAAGATGCTTTTTTGGCAACAACAGCCTCTCTGACCTCACCTTTAAACCATGCTGGCAGTTTTTTGGACATTCCAAGTCATCTAGCTTGGCATCCTGCATCCGTGATGCTGCTTGAAGCCTCTGTACCTCGTGCTGCAGCACCTCTACAGTCTCCTCGGTCGTCCCGATTCGGTCCTCTGCCTCCCGCATCCGACTTCCCAGCGACTCCACAGAGGTTTGTAAGGCATCCATTTTACCGTGGAGAGCATCAAATTGAACCGCCAGTGCATTGCACACCGCTGCCGAGATCTCCTCAATGGCTGCCGGAGATACAGACAAGGAGGATGCTGGGGCTGATTCCGCCATCTTGGAGTGCCTGGTCATCCGCTCCTTTTCGCGCCTGCCCGCTTTTGCCGCCGCCGCCATATCCTGCTCTCCGTAAAGGGCACCAAACAGGCTTTCCACTTCTCCTCCCCCGTTTTCGGCGAAGCCTTAAGGCTTAAAAACGGCTCGTTTTCTTGGCGGGAGAGGGGGGACCCGGAGCTCGAGCAGATCACAACTGCCCGATCTCACCACATCACATGACCTACTTATTTACCTTTTTTAGCTATATAACGTCTTTATTTCGACAATTTCCAGTCGCCATCTTTTTTTTTAATTTGTCAATCGTTTACATCTGTCTTTTTGAATTTTTAAATAACTTATATACTACGAGATGTTCTCACTTTTTTGGGAGTAGAGGAAGGAACGACACTCAAACTGAAATTCCTGAAAGAAAAGATCAGTAAAGAATGCCCAAATGGATTGGATATGGAAACAGATTTATTGGTTTTCCTATAAGGATCTCTATAGAACATTACTATAGCTTTTTAAGAATCCCAGTGGACACATAATTTTCCTTATATGAGGCAAAATATTTAAATTGGTATTTTTATAATTTTTTTTATTTTTTATTTAGTTATTATTTTTTTAAATAACAATGAGTATGTTGGAGTGTCAGAATTAAGTACATGATATCAGCAGTTTTAGTTTTTTAACACTTATTACTGGGTGTATGTGCTTTTTATGCCAGCAGCAATTCTGCCCCTTTTCAGTTCTGGAGGATTTTTCATATACATCTAAACGCATATTAGGTGATTTTTATACATCTAGCTCTTAAACGTTTAAATTATGGTGTGGCTTTTATGATTCTTTTCTGAGATAATATGTTTGGAAACAGCCATTTTCAGTTTTTTACATTCATTGTAGCTGCGGGGGAAAATTTGCATAGTTCTGTCAATCTCCATTGATGCCCCCTTTTTCCCGCTCATAATGGTAGCTCTACAGCGCAGATGCTAGCGTTTTTGAATACAGTCGGCAGAAGCATCCGTCTAGTAAGGATCCTTGGTATTCCATTTTTTTAAATAACTACACAAAGAGTGCAGGTATGTGTTGAACTATTTCTGGTAAATAGACTTACTTCAGAGCCGTACGATATTTACAATATCACTAAATGGTGTTTGACAATTATATATATAAGATTGGGTGCAATCCTTAGGTACCCATGCATGGTAAGGAATGCGGATGAGATCGGTTACTTTTAGGTCCGCTGTATATTTTACAATAGTTTATCAACTTTTGGTGCTTTGCTTGTTTTAAAAATTTTACATTAATGGTTTATTTGTTTTTATATGTCATATATTTAGCCAAATTAAGCCCCTGATGAAGACATAGCGAAACACGGCCTGTGTCGGGCCATTGGCTGCAAGTGGTTTAATAAAAGTATTCTTCCTGTGCTATCCACGTTTCTGACTGGGTTTGTTTAATACCTGTACTCTCATGCAGCTTTGTGTTGTGGACTGGTTTCTTAAAGATCTTGAAAAACTGGATGTGTGAACAAGAAAACTCCTCCATGCCCATGAAGTAATTTACAAAAATCAGTGTATGCCAAGACTGTACATCCCTAGAGCTGAAGGAGGGCTAGGACTCAGAGATTATGCATACTGAGCTATTATCATAGGCCTCTCTAACAGCATCATCAGATTCAAATACGCAAAAAGTGCTGAAATATAAAGTAAACATCCACAATCTGTCTCCATCATCAAACCTGGACAGGCGTTCTGCTTATTAGAAGGAATGAGTGAGAATCCACAAGCACACACAGGAAAGGAAGCAACGGAATTTGCAAAACAAAAGAAAAAACTCTACAAGGAATTAGATCAGCAAATGAGGAAAACAATGGCAAATGTGCAGAGTGTTACTCCAGGAACCCTTTGTCGATCAAGAACAGGCACATGAATGGTTAAGGAGAGGTGAACAAAAACCGAAGAATGAGAGATTGATAGCTGCAGCCCAGAACAGCAGCTTACGGACGAGATGGTTTACAACAAGCATTGAAAAAACTGGCAAAACAGACGTATGCCGATTCTGTAAGAAAGACCTGGAAACAGTGACTCACCTCATAGCTGGCTGTGAAGTTCAGATGGTCAAAAATTTCTATACAGAAAAGCACAACAAAGTAACACATCTCATACATTGGAAATTGTAAACACAACATCACTGTCCCTAAAAAGCATTGGGATCATGACCCTAAGAGAATAACAGAGAATGAAGAGATTATGATCACCTGTGACATTCCCATTCCAACGGATAAAAAACTGGATGCGAGGAAACTCGACATAGTGGTAAAGGAGAAAAACACCAGAACGGCATTGATAATACAGGTGGGTTCTGAGTGATCATTCTGTAAATCTCGTGGAAAGGGAGAAGATCCTGAAGTACCAAGAAATGCAGTCAGAGACCAAGAAAATGTGGCAGAAAGATGTAGAAATATTTCCCATTGTATTGGGTGCCACAGGCTTCATAAAGAAGAATTTCCAAGCACATCTTGACAAACTACCCATACATGTTACATCTTACGAACTCCAGCAGGAGGCGCTCTTTGGCATGATACAAGTACTATGCCGAGCATTAGCAGTAAATTTGAGAGACTGAGATCATACCCCACATACCCTGGCTTAGAAGTGGGGTTCATGACTCTCATGGTATGTGCAAAACTAACCCATTTGGAGAAACTGCCCCATAATTATTTATTTATTTATTTATTTAACAATTATTTCTATACCGCTCTTTCACAAGTATCAAGTGCGGTTTACAATGAACATTATGTTATATGGTATGGATAGTATCATACCAAGTCATTTTACATAGAACAGGTGAACTAGGTACAGGTAACAGTATAATATTTAAACAGTAAATTATTAGAACGTTAAACTATTAGAACATATGTACATAGTAGATATTTACAATTGTCATATATCGCTTGTAGGTGTAAACATTAATTTAATCTTCAAGGCACGTAGTTATATAATGGTTGTATTTGCTAGTTAACCTGTGTCTCTTTGTGTAGTCTGGTTAGATTCTGCTCCTTTGTTGTAGTGTAATGAGAATAAATGGGTTTTCAGTTTTTTTCTAAATTCCTTTATGTCTGATAGTAGGCGAATGTTGTCAGGAAGGTTATTCCAGAGGATAGGTGCTGAATGAGAGAAGGCTCTCTTGTTGGTTTGTTTTCTAGCTTTTGTGTAGTCTTTTGGTACTGCAATAGTGTTTGTGTTTCTACTCCTTTGTGATCTTTTATCTATTTCTACATTGATGAGTGTATTGAGTACTGATGGCGCTAAGTTATTTATTAGTTTAAATGTAGTTAGTAGAATCTTGTATTTTATTCTGCTGTGAATAGGTAGCCAATGGAGTTCAGCCAAGGTCGGTGTGATATGTTCGATTGAGCTTATATTCATTATTATCCTTGCTGCTATGTTCTGAGTTAGTTGTATCTTTTTAATGTTTTGCTTTGTGATGCCATTAAGGATTAAATTTGCAAAATCAAAATGTGGGGTTATGATAGCTTGAATTATGGTTATGAAGTCTTGTAAGTGAATTAAAGGTCTTAGTTGTCTCAAGGTCTTAAGTTTGTAGTGTATGTTTTTTGTTAGATATTTTATATGTGAATCCATGTTAAGCTTATTGTCAAGTATCACACCTAGGTATTTTATTTCTTTATTTTATTTTATTATTTTATTTATAATCATGAAGAAAAGTAGCAGAGACTATTGCAAGCAACATTCTCGCAAAGCTGCCTGGGAATCTTCTAGCTGCACTGCTGTCGATAGGGGAGAAGTGCTGTGATATTGCACTTCTACATAAGAACATTAGATATGCCATACTGGATCAGACCAAGGTCTATCAAGCCCAATATCTTCTTTCCAACAGTGGCCAATCCAGGTCACAAATACCTGGCAGGTTCCCAAAAAGACATACAGGTTCCCAGAGTAAGCAGTGGATTTCCCGGGTCCTCTTTTATAATGATTTATGGTCCTTTCCTCCAGGAACTTGTCCAAACATTTTAAACCCAGCTACACTAGCAGCTTTTACTACATCCTCTGGTAACAAATTCCAGAGTTTGATTACGCATTGAGTAAAAAAAATTCTCTTTTTAGTCTTAAATGGGTTACAGTGTAGCTTCATTGCATGTCCTCTAGTCTTTCTACTTTCTGATGGTGTAAACCAGTGATTCTCAACCCAGTCCTCGGGGACCCCCACGTCAGTCAGGTTTTCAGGATATCCACAATGAATATGCATGAGATAGATTCTGCATGCACTGCTTCCATTGTATGCAGATCTATATCATTAAAACCTGACTGACCTGGGGGTCCCAGAGGACTGGACTGAGAACCAGGGCCGGCCCGTCCATTGAGCAAGAATGTTTTTTGCACAGGGCCCCACGTTTCAGGGGGCCCCACACAAAAAACATTCTACATTAGCACAAGCACATTAAAAAAAAACAGCTGCTGCTGCCGCTGCCGCTGTGGCAGCGGCAGAATCAAATGTCCCGCTGCGGGGCCCCACCTACCGAATCCCTCCCAATGCTGCTGCCGAGTCCCTCCCAATGCGCGGTTTTCAGAGCCACGAGAGCTTCTCTGACCTCTTGCGGCTCTGTTAACCCCGGGGGGGCTTATGGCAAACCCCACCAGCCCCGGCGAGATTAACAGAGCCGCGCGAAGAAAGGGAAACTCTCGCGGCTCTGAAAGCCCGCGCATTGGGAGGGACTCGGGAGCTCAGGGAGGCTCTGCCGGGCAGGCGGGGCCCCGCAGCGGGACATTTGTAATCTGCCGCTGCCACGGCGACAGCAGCAGCAGCAGCAGGTTTTTTTTTAATCTATCAGGGCTGATGGGGGGAGGGGGGTTAGGACTGGTAATGGACTATGGGGGGGCTAAGACTGGAAGTGGGTTGATGGGGGAAGGGGGGTTAGGACTGGTAATGGGCTATGGGGGGGCTAAGACTGGAAGTGGGTTGATGGGGGAGGGGGGTTACGACTGGTAATGGGCTATGGGGGGGCTAAGACTGGAAGTGGGTTGATAGGGGAGGGGGTTATGACTGGTAATGGGCTATGGGGGGGTTAGAACTGGTAATGGGCTATGGGGGGGTTACGACTGTAAATGTGCTGATGGGGGGGGGGCTAGGACTGGAAATGGGCTATGGGGGTGCCAAGAGTGGAAATGGGCTGATGGGGGGGTTAGGACTAGTAATGGGCTATGGGGGGCAAAGGACTGGAAATGGGCTATGGGGGGCTAGGACTGGAAATGGGCTGATGGGGGGCTTAGGACTGGTAATGGGCTATGGGGGGGCTAGGACTGGTAATGGGCTGAGTGGAAGGAGGGCTTGAACTGCACATAGCTGATAGGGATGGGGGCTTGGAATGGAAATGGGCTGAGTGGAAGGAAGGCTTGAACTGCAAATAGGTGATGGGGACAGGGGCTTGGAATGGAAATGGACTGAGTGGAACGAAGGCTTGAACTACAAATAGCTGATGGGGAGGGGGGCTTGGAATGGAAATGGGCTGAGTGGAAGGAAGGCTTGAACTACAAATAACTGATGGGGAGGGGGGCTTGGAATGGAAATGGGCTGTGAGGGGAGGGAGCTAGGACTGGAAATGGGCTGATGGAGGGCTAGGATAGGACTGGAAATGGGCTGTTGGGGGGGCTGGGATTGGAAATGAGCTGATGGAGGGACTCGGATGGGGGAGCTAGGACTGGAAATGGGCTGATGTGGGGACTAGAAGGGAGCGGATGCTGGGTGGGGCTGGAACTAGAAGGGAGCTGATGTTGGGGGAGAATTAAAATGGGATAGAGTTGGGAGAGTGAACTGGAGAGGGAAAAAATATTTTGTGTGGGAGGGAAGACAAATCTACAATTGGCCAGATATTGGGAGAGTAAGTGGGGATTGAGGATGGCGTGGTAAAATTTGAGTGGATGAAATAGGAATGAGGAAAGAGCAAAAGGAGAGAGATTAGTATGTTAATGCAGATGTAGAGAGAGAATGGAAAAAAACTAGAAGAGTGAAGAAAGGACAAATGGACAGCAGACGATGGAGAGTTAGCAGAAGACACAAAGAAACCAGAAGAAAGTGGCTGGAGCAATTGCAACTGAAAAAAATGCACAAAAGGTAGAAAAATATCTCTTTATTGAATTTATTAACTGAAATATGCCAGCTCTGGGAAATGTGCATCATTAACGTCTGCGCTTTGTTTAGTACAAGAGGAAATTAATTTATAGTTTTATTTCTACAGTGTTGTTGGGCTTTTAGGGTTCTCAGTTTAATTATTGTCTTTCTGTTTCTACATTGTGATTTCTTGTTTGGTGACGGTCTATGTTCTGCACGTGTAACTGAGCTGAGGTAGTCTGTTTATGTAATTCCTATTTGACATTGCCACTTGTTCTCTTTCCCCAGTAGGTCATGTATTGTTGTTCTCTGAAATGTATTGGTTTAATATTTGCAGTGTTGCCTTTTGATAGGTAGGTTTTGGTGCTTTGTGAGTCCTGGTAGTGCTGTTAGGATACGGCAGGTTTGCTATGGGTTCTAAATGGGCAGTGTTTGTAGTAGTGCCTAATGTGCCTGGCAGTTGGCACTGGATTATAGTAATGTAGAAATCTTTTAGTCTTTCTTTATCCATACACTCATTAAGAGGCATGTTTACTAAAAGTTAGTGTATGGTAACATTATGCAAATATTTATGCAAATGAGGCCCCGCACCGAGTCTCCGCACATGGCCCCGCACCCCCCTTGGGCCGCCCCTGCTGAGAACCACTGCTGTAAATCTATATTTACCCGTTCCACTCCATTCATTAATTTCTAGACGTCTATCATATCTCCCCTCAGCCATCTCTTTTCCAGGTTAAAGAGCCCTAACCTTTTTAGCCTCTCTTCATAGGGGTATTCTTCCATCCCCTTTACCATTTCTAGTCACAGAGTGCAGTTTCGCAAGAATGTTGACTGCGTGGGAACTGATCACAACATTCGTTCTTCTGCCCAATCAAGTCAGGAAAGATCTGCGCGCACACACACACACACGAAAGAATAGTAGGAGTATGCACACAAGAAAGAAGAAAATAAAATTAAACATCAGATATCCACACTGTGGGGACAGAACCCTGTGTTAGCACCTTTGGCCTTTTGCCTTTCGTTTGCATTGACATCATGGTTGGGTAAGCTCAGCATATTTCTTCTTCCTCACTGCAGATGTTGGTGACTGTGTATGTCAGGAATGGGATAATGAGAGTTACATATGTTTTAATGAAGCTGATACTTTACCACTGAGTGGGAGGAATTTGACTCTTCCGCTGTGCTAGGCGATTGGTGTAGAAAAGCATGTAAAATAATTTTTCCAAAAAAATGTAGGGCATCAGAATCATGTTTTATTACCTGGAATGGGACTTTTTGTATTTGCTAAAATCAACAGGCTTCTGTCAGAAAGTTAGCTATATTTAAATTCTGGGTGAATCAAGCCCTTACTAACAACTAGTTTAGATTGTAGTGGACTCCCTGCTGTTGAAATGCTTCTTTTCCCTCACTTTGCAACCTTGTTTAAGACTTCTTGATTCCTCTTTAGCTCCATCCCTTTGAGGCCAGCCAGGGCCTTCTGCAGAAAATCCAGTGGGAACAGAAAGGCTTGACCCAGTCAAGGAGTGGCCTAATGGTTAGAGCAGTGGCTTGAAAACCTAGAAACCAGGGTTCAATTCCTACTAGCACTCCTTGTGGCCTTGGGCAAGTCACTTAACTCTCCATTGTCTCAGAAAAATCCAAGTTATCCAATGTCTCTGTTTAATGTACATTGCCAAGTTTACATGTAAACTGCTTTGATTGAAATGATAAAGCAGTATAAAAAACCTGTTAAATAAACAATTACAAATCCAAAAAGCACTGGTACTTTCCAAAATAAATAACTAAAAAGCAAAAACTCTGAACCAAAGTATCATATGGTCAGTTGAACTTTTCATGATCAAGGTGAGAGATGTGCCCTCAGGCCCAGACAGTGACTAATCTTTTCTGGCCTAGGGTGCAGACACCTTGAGTTAAGTCTGGGGCTAGGGTTGCCAACCGGCCGGTTTTTCCATGGCCAGGCCGGCTGCCGGCACAGATGTAAAACCGGCCGTTGAAAAGCCAGTTTTTTGCTCTGGCCGCAACATGGGGAGCGGCCAGAGCAAAAAACCGGCTTTTCTCCCGACTCCCGAAGTCCACAGCGCAAACGCAATTCCCCATGGCAGTGCAGCCGCTGCTTCTGCTTTGTACAGAGCAGCGCCTGCAATACACTTACTTTGAAAAGTAAAGACAACCTGTGAGGAGCCCTCCGGTCATCGCAGCGCCTGAGGAAGTGATGTCATAGGGGGCAAGCTCCTCACAGGTTGTCTTTCCTTTTCAAATTAACTTTATTGCAGCTAAAGTTAATTTGAAAAGTAAAGACAACCTGTGAGGAGCTTGCCCCCAATGACATCACTTCCTCGGGCTCTGCGATGACCGGAGGGCTCTTCACACAGTTTGTCTTTAGTTTTCAATGTAAGTGTAGTGCAGCCGCGGCGCGGTACAAAGCAGAAGCAGCGGCTGCACTGCTATGGGGAATCGCGTTCGCGTTCGCGCCGCGGACTTCGGCACAAAAGCCGTTTTTTTGCTCTCGCCGCTCCCGATCTTGCGGCCAGAGCAAAAAAACGGCTTTTCAATGGCCGGTTTTACATCTGTGCCGGCAGCCGGCCTGGCCATGGAAAAACCGGCCAGGCCGGCTGAAAACCGGCCGGTTAGCAACCCTAATTGGGCGGGGGGGTGTGTGAGTGAACCAGCAGGGGAGGGGGTTGGTGTTGGTGTGAATGAACTAGCAGGGGAGGGGGGAGTGAGTGAGTGACCCAGCAGGAGGGGGTGAGTGAGTGACAGGGGGGTGGGTGAGTGACCCAGCAGGGGAGGGGGCGAATGAACCAGCACTGAGAGGGGTGGTGGGCGAGTGAACCAGCAGGGAGGGGAGGGGGGGCGAGTGAGTGAACCAGCACTAAGAGGGGGGGGGGCTGAGTGAATCCTCGGTAATTTTTGTGGGTGGGGCGGGGCAGGGATGGGACTGGGGCGGAGAATGGGTGGAGCATGGCGAGCCACGGGTGTCAGGTTTTTCTCTGTGAAAAAGTTGGCAACCCTATCTGGGGCCGGCCCTGCTCTGAGACAGGAGGGGTGAGGGACTTCTTATCTCAGGCTGCACTTCCCCTCTCTTTTCCCCTGGAGCTGCTTTGATTCTCTGAGGCATGGGCTTTGCCTGACACAGGTGCACACATGTGTTCCTTTCTTATATGGGCTGTGTTTCCCCTTCTGTGAGGGGGGGGGAGACATGTCCCGTGATGTGGGTGGCTGGAGCTGATCGGAACCTTCATTCCACTTCCTTTGCTGGGGGGTGGGAATCATTGCTCCAGTGATGTCATTTCCTGGAGAATGAGGGCCATAGGGCCCTCCCTGCTTGTGGCTGGCTGGAGTCCTGGAGCTATACCCTCAAAGGTAATTTTAAAACTCGCCTTTTTTTCTTCTGAATAGTTTACATAGCCTAGTGGTTAGAGCAGTGAGCTGGGGTTCAAGCCCTGCTGCTCCCACCAACTCCTAGAATGTAGGTTTGAGACCAAATTGCTTCCTTTCAAGGCAAGTTACACATTCAGGTACATAAATTATTTTCCTGTCTAAGTGGGCTTGTGATTTAAATTGTACCTGAGGCAATGAAGGGTGAAGTGACTTGCCCAAGGTCACAAAGAGAGTCAGAGGGCAAAGTAGGATTCAAACGCTGGCTTCTTGGGTCCTCACTCTCCAACCATTAGGCTATCACAAACTTTGATTGCAAGCCCTCCAGAAACAGGAAAATACCCGTCATACCTAAATGTAATTTGCTTTGAACTACTACTGGAAAGACCTGAGCTAGAAACCTCAAATAGACTTGTTTCCACTGTGTCCAAAACTCCTAAAACTATCAGTATCATTTCTGTTGCTGTCTAAAGGTATTAACAAGGTGATTTTCACAGCCATTAATGCAGGTAAATAGAAATTTATGCACATAAATTGACTGTGTGAGAAGTAGCCTCCCTTAGTGCAGTTGAAAGTGCTCATGGTATCCGCAAGGTGTGCACTCTTAGCTGTATTTAGACGAGGCGTTCCCAAGGATACATAAGTGCGTGCTGACGCATTTTCAACTTGAACTGCATTATGTCCCTTGAAAAAATACACACAAAGCAAAAGTCCATGGGGAAAGTGCGGGGGGGGGGGGGGGTCCTTAAAAAGACATTGTGAAAACCGCACCTTTCTTCTGTTGCAGAGAGGACAAGTTTCATACTGCCTGCTTGGATGCAAAATCCACGTCTAAATTTTACTTGTGAACTTCGTATCAATTTTCACAGCAAAAGACCATGCATATGTTCACTTTGAAGAGTGCAAAAGGAAAACACAGCTGCTTTCTCTAAGGATGCACTTTCTGACTACAGTAAGGCGTGTACTTTCGAAAATACAAAGATATTTGTATAGCTGCAATGCCCCCAGGAAGGCATCTGCTCGATGGGAGCTAAAATGTGGCGGCTGTTGAATAACTGTGCGAACTTTACCTACACGCGGGGTGCGTCCTTTCACATGGATCCATAATTAACCACTACAAATTGTCGAAGAGCAAAGGTCCTCAAGCCAGTCTTCAGGACACATTTAGCCAGCCAGGTTTTCGGGATAACCACCATGAATATGCATGAGAGAGATTGGGTTGGGAACTCCTGATCTAAAGCAATATAAACAGCGCGTGGTATCAATAGATGAAATACACAAAACATTTTTGCTTTATTATTGATCAAATCTCAAAAAATTCTCAAATAAGAGTACAACGTATCCAATTACCATGTTCTCATACACAACTATAAAAACATATGAAAATGTTTCATCAAAACATTTCTACTAATCCTATGTAAAAGTTACTTGTATCATTATAACAAACAAGGAACATTATCCTATTTTCTCATCTCCAGCTACAGCAGACTCAACGGCACTTAACAATTAATAACTAACCCATGAAATGTAAAATACATAAAGAGAACAATTCAAAATAATGCACCAAAAATGGAGAACAATTCTCAAAAGTTAGACATTTCAGAAATCCACAAAAAAATTTAAATTGTCCATATCAATGCACAATAAGCAACTTCATGCAGAATAGGACCTACTAATATATACTTGCTATGAAATCCCGCTAATTCTTTGAGTATCAAAGCACTCATATGTACTCGTTAGTAATCTCCTAAAAAGGCAGCTTTTTTTCATCCGCGCCGGGCTTCTTCAGGGGCTTAGCCCAGCCAGGCAACACAATGTGTAACTGTGTTCCTTTAGGAGGCCAGCGTCTGTGAGTGTCGCAGCACATATGCATGTATCTCAAGTACATCGAAACACTTATCTTTAACAAAACAACCAAATATGAACACTCACCAGATCTTAAGGGGCATGTTTACTAAACTATTAGTGTGAGGTTTTCAACGTCCTAAGGGGCTAATTTTAGAAGCTCTATTCGTGATTTGAGCGTCTGAAAATGGGCATTAGACATGCAAATTACAAAAATGTCCCCAGAGCCATTTTACAAAGCTGGATATAGAGACATCTCTGGGGGCATGGTGAGGCATAGCCTGGGTGGTCCTGCTGCTTGATTTCAGAAAGGCCTGCACATGTCTGGCCCTGACTGCCAATGTGTCCATGCCTATACCTGCTCCTGACCACAAATAAGTTGCAGAAAAGTGCAACGTTTACAGAGTATGATCCCTCGTCAGCAAAACCTAAATATTAATTAACTGTCCTTTCATTTTATATGTCCTGCCACCATGCGTCTGCAGATCTACAACGGCAGGCATAAACACCTCTGTTCTGAAATATCTTAGCCAGCAGGTCTTTGTACCCATTTCTGTGGCTCTGCAAGTTGGGGACATCCACATGTCTAAATCGCTCTGCAGATGTGCATGTATCCGGCCATTTGCATGGGCCTGTCTCCAGAACCGGTTGCAAGGACATGCATCTTTCAGAGCCGAGATGGAGCAGTGATCTTACAACTGAGAGAGCCACAAATATTCCACCGTATTTGAATGTGTCAAGTTAGTCCAATGGGATTTTTTGTTTTTATCATATAACCTTTTTTTCTATGCTATTAAAACATGGCTTAGAAAGACAGTCCAGCAACACCCCTCCCCCTACAAATAAAGCCCCTGCTGCCGTTGGATGGCTGTGCTGCAATGTACAGATAGGTATAGAAGGGATGAACAGCAAGGACTCTGTTTCCAGCGCTGTCCAGTTTGGCATCCTTAGGAATGATCGATGGCTGCTTCATGCCCTTTGTGGAATCATTGCTGAGAGGACCCAATGGGAGGTCATTTGTGATTCTAGAGAATTACAGGGGCACAGTTAAAAGAAATGTCAAATTAACAGTAGCTTGAGAGTAACATTTACAATTGACCCAGGGTGAGGATTACTCCATGTCACGTGTGCATGTGAAACACCAAACAATACCCAAAGGGAAATAGTTTACTTTAAAGAAATCTGATTTAACTTGTTTGTCATAATCAAACCTGCCTTTTCTGCCAGTGGGAACAGTGTTGCTTGGCTGCGATCAAGAGAAATGGATGCTCGTCTTCAGACAGGGCCTGAAGTGGTATGGATTACTCATGTTGCTTAATGCCTTGGCCACCAATTAAACCCTGATTTGCCACAAGAATAATAAATACATCAAGACTCGTCTCTCCTGTTTATGAGTTTATAACTAATGTGCTCAGAAGGAGGGAGCTTACACTTAATCCAGAGCGGACGATTGACTGTCAAACCTTACCTTAGCTGAACACTGGGATTATAATCTGAAATATTAGTACAGTTTGGGACATGTTTACTAATGTGACGTAAGTAACACACCTCTATACCGTAGCAGGGTCAGAATGTCCACGTTGAATGCAGAGGTTGTGGCTGAAATTGGGAGGCTTTGCTGTGCTAGGCATGTCAGTCGCTTAGTAGTGGCGACTGCACATCAGATGCACATGCGTGCTGTAAAGGGGCACACCATGTTCCCCCCGCACTTGCATGCTAACGTCCATGAAATCCCCCTAGACTGGTGTATGTCACTGGGGCCACATCTCTGTGCTGTGTGGAGGGTTGGGAGCACTTAGCAGATGCAGGACAAGAGTGGAAACATCCAGGTAGCTGCCACATGCCATGGAATCTGAGGGTCCTAATAGCAGATATGCCCTGCAACGCCTCTGCAATCTCCTAGAACCAGCAGACTTCCGCTCAGCTCTCCAAGCCTTGATCCTACCACACCTCAACTACTGAAACTTCATCTACCAGGGCCTACCAAAATCCACCCTACTCCCGCTTCCCAGTGCTCTACACACAACAGTGCGCGTCCTCCAGGGAGCCACAAAGCACGATCACATCACACCCATCCTCAAGCAGCTCCACCAGCTCCCACTCCCCAGCTGAATAAAATGCAAAATCATCCTTCTAACACACAAAGCCATACACTGCCATCCCACCACACATCTCCACACCCTACTCAAACCCCACAGCCTGACAGAATCAAAAGATCATCCACAAGGAACAAACTTACCATTCCCCACACCAAAATAAAATATAATCAACAAGCATGTGGAAGAGCCTTTAAATTCTACGCACCAACCATATGGAACGCACTACCAGATGCAATACGAAACATAACTGACCTCCACACCTTTTGCAACACCTAAAGACCCTGAACACTAAACATTTTAGCCCAACAACCTAACGCCAACCCACTGACCCCATGCGTCCCCTAACAACCCTTCACCAGACCTACCTGAAGTACACACATACCATCCCTCCCTAAGAACCACCCACCCCCAGTACATTCTCCATACCGCTTCCCTAAGCCACTCATTATATATAATTAAATATGCTGTACATAGTTAATTGTTACTGTACATAGTTAATTGCCTGCAATTGGCCGCCTGCAATATGTTACTGTATATAGTTAATTGTTCTACGTTACTGTTCTTTTGTTTTATGTACGTTGTTTTGACCCAGTGAAAAGCGGTATATAAACCCTGCAAAATAAATAAATAAATATATGTGACCTCAAGAGACAGCTGCTGCACAGGGGGTGGCCACACAATCAGTGGAGGAGGACGTACATGTACAGCAACCCCTTTTACCCTCGGAGAAAGGCTATGAGTGGTCCAGAGTTCAAAAACACTGAAGTTGCACCCTGGCAGCATGTGTGGAAGCAGCCCACCACACCTCAGCAGGGTGAACAGACAACAATATAAGGTCACTAACCACACCAAGACCATAGTGCAAGAGGCTAGTGAAGGCTAGAGAAGACTGACTGAAGGAGATGGGCACCCTGCTGCACAGCTTTGCTATATAGACCAAAGTACAAGGGGGCAGGACATGCAAATTAGTGAAGCAAACACATGGATAGAGACGGTGCTGTGCATGAGCAGAGGGCCCAGGTCTTGTGAAGGCAGGGTGACAATCTAGAGTGCAATACAGTGGTGGTGGTGAACGACCCAGGAAACGAGCCTGCAAAAGCTCCCAAGGTGGACCTCATCTTCTAAGCAATGTGTCGGGGGGGGGGGGAGAGACTGACAAGAGTCATATGCCCCCACAAACAAAGCCCATGAGGCGGGCACGTTCTCTCAGGTGTGCATATGCATCAATACAGTATGTGGACCCCCAAGTAGAGGAGATGGTGGTCGGATGGCACAAATATGTGCCGGTTCTACAGTGGTTGGTAGTTGCAACACTTAATTGGCATACCCCACCCCTAGCTGTGTTCAGCCATCTCCAACTCTGCCTGTATGGCCCACTCAAGTTGTTTCATTAAGAACAAACCTTATCTCCCAGCTCCTCACCAGTGCTGGCTGTCCACCCATACATGACTGTCCTGCATGTGCTCGCCCCTAGCTACACCACTGTCCATGTGAAGGAAGTGCCCTGCCAATCCACATGCATTCACTAGGATAGGAAGGGGGCTGTGTACCCCCATCCCCCTGCTACTGCTGCTTCTGCTATTGCAGAGGCCCTCCCCCTGATGTCTGTTTGCCACCCAGGCTACAGCCGTCATCTGCCCTGCTGCAGTTAATGACACAGGGGCTGGTTCCATGTTGGCACCCTGCCTCTGTTGTAATGGGCTGGCATATGTGTGGGATGCTGCAGGGCAGTTTGTATAATAGGAATCACGCCCATACCACATGTTTGGAATGCACCAACACAGCAGGTACATCTAGAACCTGGTCAGAGGCAGGTGTTACCTACACCTACAATAGCAGCACCTTTTGTGGTCAAAAGCGCCCCAAACGCAACCACACTCACTAGAAAAATAGAAACATAGAACTATGACAACAGAAAAAGACCACATGGCCTATCTAGTCTGCCCTTCCATATCAACAACTACAACAGTCCCCTTTTTACCTTTAGAGATCCTCTGTGTTTGTCCCATACTTCTTTGAATTCAGTTACTGTCCTCATCTCTACCACCTCCACTGGGAGACTATTCTACAGATCCACTACTCTTTCCGTAAAGAAATATTTCCACATATCACTCCTAAATCTATCCCCCTTCATCCTCATCCCATGTCCCCTCGTAGCAAAATGTGCTTTCAATCAAAAGAGGCTCTCCCCCTGTACATTTATGCCACAGAGGTATTTAAACATCTCAATCATATCACCTCTATCCCACCTTTCCTCTAGGGTGTACATATTAAGATCCTTAAGTCTGTCCTCATATGCTTTATAATGAAGACCACTAACCATTTTAGTAGCCACCAATGTTCCCTCTAATTTTCTGTAGGCTGTGTGCGCATAAAATATCAGCTGTGCAGCTTTTGAAGGAAGGTTAAATTTTTGTGTGCCATATAACGACGCTTGGAGTTATATACTTTAAAATTTGACTACATGTCAGAATACAGTATGTACACCACATTGATTTTAATCAAATTAAATGAAAATAGACGATTACTAAATGAAGAGGAAAATTTCTAGTAATTACAATCACAACTTTTAAATTTTAAGACGTCTGTGGTGTTTTCTATCAGAATCAGAACCATAATTTTTGTGCGCTCTGTTGTAAAGCATGTGCGCTCGCTTGGTGAGGTGTGTGCGCGCGCACACGCGCACAGCTTAGAGGGAACAGTGGTAGCCACCCTCTGCACCGACTCCATCCTGTTTATATCCTTTTGAAGGTGCGGTCTCCAGAGTTGAACACTATACTCAAAATGAGGTCGCACCAAAGACTTATACAGAAGCACTATCACCTCCTTTTTTCTGCTAGCCATTCCTCTCCGTATGCACCCAAGCATCCTTCTAGCTTTTGCTGTCGCCTTTTCTACTGTTTAGCTACTTTAAGATCATCAGACACAACCACGCCTAGGTCCCGCTCTTCTTTAGTGGACAAAAGTACTTCACCCCCTATACTATATTGCTCCCTTGGATTGCTGCAGCCCAAATGCATGACCTTACATTTTTTAACATTAATTCCCAGATGCCAAATTCTAGACCATTCTTCAAGCTTAGCTAGATCCCTCCTCATGCTATCTACCCCTTCCTGGGTGTCTACTCTATTGAAGATTTTGGTATCATCCGCAAAGAGGCAAACCTTACCCGACAGCCCTTCCGCTATATCACTAACAAAGATGTTAAAAAGAATCGGACCACCGCTGTGCCCATCCACTCTTCCCCATACCCCTGCCTATTGACACTGTACTAGGATAGCACAAATGCCTTTTTACTGCTCTCTACCACGGCGCCAGTATGCACATTAGTCCTGTGCTAAACCCCGTGCTCCTGGCCCCTTAATGCATGTTTATAATAAATAGAATTTGTGTCATCCCCCCTACTCCCTCTTTTGTAAGGAAAGAGTTTCATGAATTAGCTTTCCCTTTGATTTTCTGTGTGTTATTTTACTAGTCCCTTGTACGGAAACTCAAATTCTCTGGCATGTTTCTTGAACAAGTGATAACTTATCGGTGCCAAATACTTCACTGTGCAGCTCATTCTGCAGATCTGTTGAAAATGTTTCCATGAGGGAACTAGATGCCCATTCCTTCACTCCTGGGCTCTCCGTGCACATAAGGACTGCAATTACTGAAAGAATTTTTACAGCATTTTCACCTGATTTGTCAAGGGTAAACTAATTCCATATAGCTGCTGGTCTATAGGGAGAGGATTACCTCCCACTGTGGTTCCTTGTTTCTAAGAAATTAGAATTAGAAGTCCCAGCATGCCCTGAGATTACAACGCAGACTGCCTTGGTCTCTCTTTACAGACATGGTGCTCTGTGGTACCCTACTCACACACATGTTCTGTAGCATCACTCTACATTTTGAAGTTTACGGAAGTGATTGCTTCACTTCAGCTAGAAATATTTAATGGATCTTAGAACCTCATTTTCATGAAGTCAGAAATTAGGGAGCCATTGAACTGGACATAACGCATTGTCAGTAGGAGACCATCTGGCAGGCAGGTCCTGAGAGTGGAATAGCTGGCATCAATGTACAGAGAGCTACACGAGGCAGAGTATGCTTCATGGCCCCCAAATTGGCATGGCTAGAGCTCCAAGATGCATCAAACCACTGGTCTCATGGTGTGTCCCTACAAGAGTAGAACAAGAGTGTAGGAGGGAATGTAAACAGAATCTTATCTGCATATCTCATCCTGCTAGTCTGTGGGTGGTGGTGGTAGTAATTGGATGGGGGGGGGGAGAGAAGAGGTTTATGAGTTGTTTCACTGGGCACTCAATGCTTGCTATCAGTTTTTGCAGGAAGCATGTTATCAGAAGGTCATGCCTGCAGGAAGCTTGCTATCAGAAGAGCAAGCAGCATGAGGTCATGGGTTCATATCTACTGTGCTCCAACGCAGCATGTGAGGACAATCACAGTCTGCAATAGAAACATGACGGCACATATACGGCATATCCAGTCTCCCATACCAACTACTAAGCTATACAGTCTCTTTAGAGATCTTCTGTGTTTCTCTCATGCTTTCTTGAATTGAGATATAGTCCTCGCCTCTACTACCTCCACTGGGAGACTATTCCATGCATCTACCACTCTTTCCATAAAGAAATATTTTCGCAAATTGTCCTTTTTAACCTTCATCCTATGGTCCCATGTTGCAGAGCTTGCTTTCTATTGAAAGAGGCTCTCCTGTGCCTTTATGCCATGGAGGTATTCAAACATCTCTATCATATCTCCCTTCTCCCACTTTTCTTTCAAAGTATACATATTAATATCTTTGTCTATCCCCATATGCCTTATGACAAAGCCCACTGACGATTCTAGTAGCCACCCTCTGCACTGACTCCATCCTGTTTATATCCTTTTGAAGGTGAGGTCTCCAGAATTGTACAGAATACTCCAAATGAGGTCGCACCAAAGAATGTTCTCCAGGACCGTAATTACTGGAATCGATTTTACAATACTTTCACCGAATTAGTTAAGGTAAATAAACAGAAAAGAAAATGAGGAGATGCTTTTTTATTGAGCTAACTTAATTGATTTTTGGACTAGCTTTCAAAGGTTAAAACCTTATTCCTAAGGTCAGGACAATATGAACAAAAGCTGACAATACTACAATATATAAGTGAATCCTAAGGGTATTCCAGCAACAGTTTCAAGAGAAAAGGTGTGTGTTGGGGTAGGGGAGGGAGGTGGAAATAGTGACAGATGGATGGGTGATCAGAAGGTGAAAAAGCACTAAACACTTGTGGCTCATAATGTGACAGAACACCCAGATCTCTGGACTATTTGGACGTGTCATTTTGATTTCATGGATATTACATTCTTGGGTTGTTCTGAAATTTCCTGTTAGGAGACTGCATCAATGATTTTATGATGAGAATCCTGGTCCTGATGTTCCCTGATGGAGTTGTCACCATAGTCTGTTCTGTGCCCTGGGGTCTTGTCTGTATGAATTTATTCTTGTCTTTAACATTTGGCTTGTCTCTCCAACGTAGCCTCCCTTTTCACATTTTCTACAATGAATAATGTAACCTGATGGAAAATTAAAATTAAAAAGTTACTTGAAGTGGAAGCAGTTGGGAGCTGTGGGCTTCAGGGTGGCTGTCAGCAGAGAGAGAGAGCAGTTGAGCCTCGAGATTTTTTAAAGAAAATAAAGAAAAGTTTTGTTTTAAGGAGCTAGGCTCCCACAACTGTAGAGAGAGGCTGTGGGAATGCCGGCAGGTCCTTGGGCCTGTGTGGAGGTAGCAGGGGGCTGATTGGGCCCTGTAGGCTTGGTCGGGGCTGCCGGGAGGCTGGTATTCAGTGAGTAGGAGGCATCAGGAAAGGCCATGATTTTCGCAGCCATCCCCAATCCCCTGCACAAATATAAAACGTGCTGAGGGCGCTGCTGAGTTGTGGCAGTGGAGGAGGTCACCTTGAGTTGTAGTCTATAGGTAGGAGTTTTCAATCTCTCTCTGCTGTTCTAGTCTTGAAGGACTAGAAAAGGGGACTGTTACTTCTGGAGAGAGATCTGCAATTGTGAGTATATACTTATGGGAATTTTCTGAAAAGAATTCTTTGTATTAAAGCTAATTAATCTGTGAACCCAGTGTATTCTTAAATCAGTCAGGGCCTAGTAGCAGCAGTTTAAGTTTAAATTTAAAACACAGAAGACAACTTTCTGGTTACATTTCATACCCAGCAGAGAGCTTGTAGTTTAAATTTCATAATAAGTTAGAGCTAGCAGCAGCAAAGAGCTATAATTTAAATCAAATCAGAATATAGCTTACCTCAGCAGCACAAGACAGGGTACTGTGTAGCAGCCCTCTTTTAATAAGAGGGGAAGCCATATTAGACCGAGTCCTTAGTGGAACACCAGATCTAGTGCAAGAGATAAGGGTGTTGGGGCCACTTGGCAATAGTGATCATAGCATGATCGCCTTTGATTTAATTAGTGAAGGAGGGATAGTACGGAAATCTACAGTACTACCTTTTAACTTTCGAAAGGGAGACTATGATAAAATGAGGAAAATAGTTAAGAAAAAACTAAAAGGAGCAGTTGCAAAGGTTAAAGACTTACATCAAGCTTGGGTGTTGTTGAAAAATACTATCTTGGCAGCCCAGACCAGCTGTATTCCACGCTTTAAGAAAAGTGGAAGGAAGTCCAAAAAAATGCCAGCATGGTTTAAAGGTGAGGTCAGAGAAGCTGTTGCCAAAAAAGCATCTTTCAGGCAATGGAAAAAAGAGCCAAACGATGAAACCTGGAAATAGCACAAGCACTGGCAAGACAAATGCAAGGCATTGATAAGGCAGGCAAAGGGAGAATTTGAGAAGAAGCTTGCTGCGGAAGCAAAAACGTGAAATAAAAGATTTTTTCAAATACATTCATAGCAAAAAACCTGTGAGAGAGTCAGTTGGTCCATTAGATGATAGAGGGGTTAAAGGGGAACTAAGAGGCAACAAGGCAATAGTAGAGAGACTGAATTCTTTGCTTCGGTCTTTACTGAGGAAGATGTAGGGATGTTACCCATGACTGAAGTGGTATTTAAAGGTGTGGAAGAATTGAAGGAAATATCAATACATCAGGAAGACGTATTACAACTATTAGATAAACTGAAGAGTAGCAAATCACCTGGGCTGGATGGTATACATCCAAGGGTGTTGAAAGAACTGAAATATGAGATTGCAGACCTACTATTAGTAATCTATGAACTATCATTAAAATCATCTCTAATACCTGAAGATTGGAGGATCGCCAATGTAACACCAATTTTTAAAAAGGGTTCCAGGGGTGATCCGGGAAACTACAGTCCGGTGAGCCTGACGTCAGTACTGGGAAAAATGGTAGAAACCATCATAAAGAATAAAATTACTCAGCATTTAGATAGTCATGGCCTAATGGGAGACAGCCAACATGGCTTTAGACAAGGAAGATCTTGTCTTACTAATCTGTTATGTTTTTTTGAAGGTGTGAATAAACGGGTGGACAAAGGTGAGTCAGTTGATATAGTGAATCTGGACTTTCAGAAAGCCTTTGACAAGGTCCCTCATCAGAGACCTTTGGCAAAACTAAAGAGTCATGTGATAGGAGGCCGTGTACTACTGTGGATCAGGAACTGGTTAAAAGATAGAAAGCAGAGGGTAGGGCTAAATGGCCAATTTTCCCAATGGAGAAAAGTGAATAGTGGTGTACCCCAGGGATCTGTGCTGGGTCCGCTGCTTTTTGACATATTCATAAATGACCTGGAAAGTGGAATAACGAGTGAGGTTATCAAATTTGAAGATGACACAAAACTATTTAAAGTTGTTAAAACCCAAGAGGATTGTGGAAAATTGCAAGAGGATCTTGATAAATTGGAAGACTGGGCATCAAAATGGCAGATGAAATTTTATGTGGACAAGTGCAAAGTTATGCACCTAGGGAAGAACAACCCAAACTATGGTTACACGATGCAAGGTTCCACATTAGGAACCCGCACCCAGGAAAAAGATTTGGTGTCATTGTGGATAACATGTTAAAACCCTCGGCCCAGTGTGCAGCAGTGGCCAAGAGAGCAAATAGAATGCTAGGTATCAGAAGGAAAGGAATGGAAAATAAAACAAAATATATTATAATGCCTCTATATCGTTCCATGGTGAGACCGCACCTTGAATATTCTGTGCAATTCTGGTCGCCGTATCTTAAAAAGGATATAGCGCTATTAGAAAAGGTTCAGAGAAGAGCCACCAAAATGGTAAAGTGGATGGAAGGATACTCCTATGAAGAAAGGCTAAAAAGGTTAGGGCTCTTTAACCTGGAAAAGAGATGGCTGAGGGGAGATATGATAGAAGTCTATAAATTAATGAACGGAGTGGAACGGGTAAACGTAGATCGATTGTTTACGTTATCAGAATATAGAAAGACTAGGGGACATGCAATGAAGCTACAGGGTAACCTATTTAAGACTAATAAAATAAAATATTTTTTCACTCAACGTGTAATCAAACTCTGGAATTTGTTACCAGAGGATGTAGTAAAGGCTGTTAGTGTAGCTGGGTTTAAAAAAGGTTTGGACAAGTTCCTGGAGGAAAGGTCCATAAACCATTAAGAAGGGTCCCAGGATATCAATGCTTGACCCAGTACAAGCATTGTGGAACCTGTGTCTTTTGGGGGAAACTGCTAGGTACTGTGACAATGAGAGCTGTGCTGAGCTGATGGAAACAGAGGAAAACAGTGAATATGCCTTTAAGACAAGAGACAGGCAAGGTTTTCACAGGGCTAAAACTACAGCCAAGCAAAAGAAGCACGTACTTGCTAAGGCTAAGCCACACCCAAGCCCTAATGTATGTGCAGACTTAGGGGTATGTTTACTAAACCGGGCTAGCGGTTAACCCGGGCTATCTGCAACTAGGTCCCATTGAATAATATGGGATTTAGTGGCAGATAGCCCGGGTTAACCGTTAGCCCGGTTTAGTAAACATACCCCTTAGACTCTAATGACAACCACCTGTGCAGAGATAAGGGTGTGGTAGCTAGGAAGCAGCTTTTTAAGCCTGCTTCAGTGCAGAGAGAGGGAGAGCGGAAGGAGCGAAATAAGGAACAGGAGAGAAGGGAGTCGTGGGAAGCTTAACTCCACGTGGGAGAACAGTTCCAGCAACAGAGGAAGCAGTCCTTGTGTGAGAGGTACGCTTGAACCAGAGACCAGCAGATGGGTAGCTGGGAAGGTTGCTGACGAGGTGGAACTAAGTGCAGTGCAGAGTGTTCAAGAGCCAGTTCAGAGAACCCAAGCTGCCAGAAGGTGGGGGAACGCAGTTACAAACGGAGGTGACCAGAACCCAGCCAAGGGCAGAGAAGCAGAGCTGAACACAGGTGAAGCATTAAGGCAGTTATTCCAGGGAAAGAACGCCTGAAGTTTCTACAAAATAGTAAGTTGGAAGGAATTACTGAGAACCCAGAAAGAGACAAACAATTTGTAAGGCAGGAGGGCATGCAAATTGACTCTTTTGAGCCAGATTCTGTTTGTGATGAATCTCCAATGGATTGTTCTTTATGCAAGAGGGAAGCTTGAAAGTTGCTAGAAAAGGACTGTGAAAAGAAGTTTTTAAGAGCAATCTTTCACCTAGCCAGGAGAATGCTAAGAGCTTCCATTAAGGTAAAGAACTTTGCTAAAACCAGAGCTTGATAAGTAAAGCAGCATTTGGATAAATGACAAGAATTTACTTGTGCTGAATGAATGGAAAAGAAGCTGTAATACATGTGCTGAAATGTTTGCTGAAAACAGCTCCCGTGTTTAAAAGTGTTTTCAGTTCTGCAGCTCCAGTTGTACTTTTGTTTCCTGTAAGCTTTTCATTTGGAGAATGATCCTTTTTGCCTGCGTTTGAATTTAATGCTCGGAAGGAAACCCAAAATAAAATTCTTGTTTTGCCTTAACAAACCCCAGTGGTCACATACTACTTTGTCTTTAAGTAAACGAAAAAGAACTACAAGTCCCAGGATTCCCTGCTGGAGACCAAGTTGCAAAATCTTTATTTAAGGACAAATATGGCAGCCCTTTGCCTGTAAGCCTCAGGCCCAGGCAGGGGGTCACGACCGTACGTATGACTTAGAATGGCCACTGTTGGAAACAGGATACTGGGCTTGATGGACCTTGGTCTGACCCAGTATGGCATATCTTATGTTCCTGCCTGAAATGTAACACAAGATTTATTGTGGAGGGCTATTCATTCATTGGAACATTCACTGGATATGCAAATGGACCAAGTGCAAAGCTAATGAGTGGATTCATCATCGGAAGCGATGTGTGTCAGAGCATGGGAAGTTTGGACACTTTGAGACGTCAGATATCTGAACTGTACAGCTGGTGTGGTGAAAGGCCAACTTATTGTACATCAGAAATTGGAGTCTTTGGACAGTCAGCTTTCCTGAGACTTTTTTAGTCACTCCTGAAATTATACTAAAGAGATTTTCTGGAGGTATTAAAGGCACCTGTACTCTCTACCCCTCCTATCACAAAAGCTTATGGAGAGCATATTCAGCGGGAGCAGTTAGGCTATTCAAAGTGTCTAGTGCCACTGTTCTAAATAAACCCAGATATTCAGTACCAGAACTTATCCAGTGTCCTTCGCTGAATATCTAGTTTCACCGCTTTCTGGAGAGCAAAAACTGGTTAAAGTTAGGACAGCTATTCAGATGACCTAGCTTTAACCAGTTAAGCTGTCCAGTTAGTGACTGAATATTGCCGCTAACCAGATAGCGATCAGCATCGTCCCCAATCCGCCCACAGACTGCCCTGGTTTTAACTGGGTGTTTATGTGGTCTGTGGGGATATTGAGTTCAGCTAGCTCCCTTACTGTTTACCTTCATGGAAGAAGAGTTCACCCAAGAAGGAAGATGAAGGCCAAAGGGAAGAACTTTCTATGGACCAGTGCAATGGCATACCAAGGGCGAAGTGGTGGGTGCGACCTGCCCTGGGTGTTGGCCGGGAGGTATGTGCATCCCCGCCGGGCCCACACTTTGGAGGCAGCATGGAAATCAGTCTTTGGCCCAGGAGAGAAGAGCCGCTGGGCCTGGATTGGAAGCAGCATGGCAAGCCACCCATCTTTAAGGCAAGTTTGCTGCGCTGCCTCTGAAGTGTGGGCCAGGCGGGAAGGGGTGCCAGTCACGAGGGGTGCTGGCTGCAAGTGGGGCACCCACCTCAAGGGTCTGGGAACCCCACTGGACAAGTGGAACATGACAGAGCTCCTCGAAAGTTCCATCTCTTTTAATTGCCTCTGTAACTTGAGTATGACCATAATTGAGTATTGTAAGCCACCTTTCATTGCAGTGATGATTTAATCTTTGTTATACTGACTTTATTTTATATTGTTTGTATCATCGGTTCATCTTTTCCTGGGTCTTGAGTCCTCTCCTATTGCAGGTTAGATGTGGTTATGGTAGCAATGTAAATGTATTTCTTGGTGGTGCTTTATAGCTGTGTTTTTCTTCCTTGTTTTCATCGTCAATGGTGTTGCATTTATAATCAAAAAGAAACTTGCAAGAACTGTAATGAAATACAATGCAATCAGTGTATGCTTAATTTCTATTATGTCTATGAGGAATGCCCATCAACACAACTATAATTCGAGTATATGCCCCAACAACAGCTGCAGAAGAGGATGAAGTTGATGAGTTCTATGAATAAGTACAAGCTGAAATTGGCAGAACATGCAAACAGGATATCTTGATAGTCATGGGTAACTGGAATGCAAAAGTTGGCAACAAAGAAGAAGGCTAGGTGGTTGGAAAATATGGACTTGGCAAAAGAAATAAAGCTGGAGAAAGACTGATAGAATTCCGCAAGACCAATGATCTATTCCTCTCAAACACATTCTTCCAGCAACACAAATAGCAACTGTACACATGGACTTCACCCAATGGATTGTACAAAAATATAATTGACTACATCTGTGGAAGTCAACGATGGAAAAGCTCTATAACATCAATAAAGACAAAACCTGGAGCTGACTATGGTACAGATCATCAACTACTAGTATGCAAACTCAAGCTAAAGTTGAAAAAGAGCAAGCCACTCATGAATGTAGCAAAATATGACCTTGAGAATATACTACTGGAATTTAAAGACTGCCTGCAAAATTGATTTGCTGCTTTAGATACAAATGGCAGAGCTCCAGAAGAGTTATGGGATGACATCAAGAAAGTTGTGTTGGAAGAATGTGAGAAGTTTCTACAAAAGGTGAAAAAGCAAAAACGGACAAAATGGATGACCGAAGAAACTCTGAAAATTATCCAGAAATGCAGAGAAGCTAAAGCCAGAGGAGAAAGAGAAGCAATCACAGAACTCAACAGAAATGTCCAACATGTAGCAAGACAAGACAAGGAGGAGTACTACAATGACACATGCAAGGAAATAGAATCAGAATCTATTAGAGGAAGATCAAGATCGGCTTTCCTAAAGTTACAAGAGTTAAAGAAAAAATTCCAGCCTTGAATTGGAATGCTACAAGATGCTACAATGATCCATGTTGAATGATGCTAAGAAAGGTAGAATATACAGAGCCATTATACCATAAAGATCAAGTAGACTAAAAGCCGTTTCAGCCTGTATGTTATGATCAGGAACCATTGGTGATGAAAGAAGTTGAAGCAGCATTGAAAGCCTTTTCAAAGAACACTCCCTCCTCTCACCACAGCGGATCACACCAGGGCTTTATTTAAAAACAAGCGGCGTGTGTGCGCCTGAGGGCCTCGCCCATAAGTGGGGACCTTTAGACATAGGAAACCTACAGTCCTAGGCAGACAAGCCTAATAAGGTACACTGACATGGTAACTCTTCCAGGAATTCTACATGTCTGACTGCAATACTAATCTTTACTGCTTGCTTGTTTTCACAATGTCAATCACATTTCTGCCTTAATTTCATGTGTATATTGCAATTCATAATGACTTCCTTTGACATTTTTATTATGTTCCTCTGTTTCTCTCCATTTTTCCAAACATCTGTAGCACTGTCCCCTATGTACTCTTACATACCTGTTATTCACTCTCAGCCCCCTATAGTAGTTCACACTCTCTACAGGAGCAGTGTTAGACCACCTCATCGCCTGATTAGGATTCAAACCTTGCCATTGGTACCAACACTCCACCCTCAACAATCTCTTCTTAATAAGCATCAACTGAAATGTTCACTTATTAATGCACGCTCGGCACGAAATAAAATCCAGGTTCTGTCTGACTACCTCTCTAATAATCACCTAGATATTCTTTGCATTATGGAATTCTGGTTCACAGAATCAGACAATACTTTAATCAATCAACTTGCAACTTCCAACTGCCCGAGAGCCAAACACAGGGATGGTGGTGGTGTTATTCTCACAAAGAAAAACCTTAACTTTAAACTACTAACTTCTTCCTCAAGTATGAATCTAGACACTATTGCAGTTAGTAACGGCTCCATAATGATGCTTTTTATTTATAGGTCTCCTATTGCTAACCCAGATAACTTAGATCTTCTATTGGAACTAATATGCAGATATGACTCCTCCACCAAATACCTTTTACCCCTAGCTGATCTTAACCTCACCACAGTTCCACTCAGGGCTTCATTAGCCTTTATGAATGCTATGGAGGCGCTAGGATATACACAAATCATCAATCACTCTACATATATTAAAGGTAACATAATAGACTTAATATTTGTCTCCAAACATCTCCTTTTATGTAATGTTTTATCAACACCTGCTTTTTGACTATACCATGGTCAGATCATAAAATTATCAATTTCGACCTCTTACTTGAATCATTTACTCAACATCATTCACCCTCAAAGCCCACTGCATGTAGATTCCACTGCTTAGATAAAGATCAATTTTTAAGTAAGGTTTTACTGCACTTCCAGGTTACCTTGGATGATCTTGATTTACTCATACAAACCTGGAACAACTCTATCCATCAGGCAGCTATTCCCCCGCAATCATCTGCTATCTACAAAGAGCGCCATGGTATAATGCTAAACTAAGAATCATGAAGCACAACCTTAGAGTCCAGGAAAGAAGGTGGTAAAACTTTAAGTCACGAGACGATTTCAAATCTTATATGATTGATCTTTGTGTTTATCAGGCTACTTCTACTAGAGTAAAAAAAGATTATTACACCATGATCTTTCAGTCTTCATTAAATTGCCCTAGAAAGCTTTTTAACCTGGTTATGGTGTTGGTGAAAAATCCCCTTCAACAAACAGAAGAACTTGAAATTTCTCCACAAATATTAGCTGACCACTTTCAATCCTTAACCACCACACAAAGTCAATGATCACAGCTTTCTGCTCCTCAACAAAATTTTACAATTGTCAACTCTCAAGCAACTTGGAAATCCTTTTCACCTATTTCTACAGAACACCCTGGAGAATCATCTTAGGAATCAATACCACCAATTCCCCTTCAGATCCTTGCCCAGTCAGCTGGATTAAATCAGCCCTTAAGGATTTAATAAGAACACTACTCAAAATCACAAATCTCTCTCTGTCACTAGAGTTCATGCTCAGTGATCTAAAAATGACATCTATTCACCTGGTTAAAAAAGGCGCCGCACTTGACTGATTACTACTTAGCTCATACCGCCCTATTGCTAATTTACCTTTTTTAGCAAAAATTATAGAGAAAGTGATTTTAATTCAACTTCAAGACCACATTGATGCCTATTTTTCGCTTAACATTCGGCAATTTGGCTTTAGACCGCAGCCCGGAGTTGAAACATTGCTAGCTGTCCTTATGGACAATATTGTTAAAGGCCTAGACAAACCTAAGGCAGGGTTTGTCCTAATCTTTTGGGTCAAACAACCCAATATAGGACTTCTTTAGAGTGAAATACTAGATAATCTATTTATAATACATTTCACCCATATAATTCTGAACCATCCAATAAATTATTCTCATTCGTTAATTTATGGCTTCTAATGGTCTCAGATAAACGGCAAGTTTTTTTCGTATGCTTTTGTAAGCAACTTGCTGTCACACTTCTTATTGGGTCAATGATTTACACCCAAATTAGTGCACGTTTAACATCAATGACCTCAGCCACTTTTTTTCTTTTAATAGCATAATATTGCTTAATAAACTTTTTTTGTTTTTTTCTTTAGCGGGTTGACTCTTATCATACCCTAATATTCATAAAAACTGCGTTTGCTATTCTACTTAACTTATGTAGAATCGCATCGGCCTGTGTCCCATTCTTTTCTTTGCAACCACAAATGATGTTTGCTAAACCCCCGACGCCTCACTCTCATGCGCGCTGTGGCGTTTCTCCAGTAGGGTTTATCAAGGGGGACAATATCATTGCTTCTGCGGGACGTTAAGAAGATTACGTCCCGCAGAAATAAGAAGATTACGTCCCGCAGAAGCAATGATATTGTCCCCCTTGATAAACCCTACTGGAGAAACGCCACAGCGCGCATGAGAGTGAGGCGTCGGGGGTTTAGCAAACATCATTTGTGGTTGCAAAGAAAAGAATGGGACACAGGCCGATGCGATTCTACATAAGTTAAGTAGAATAGCAAACGCAGTTTTTATGAATATTAGGGTATGATAAGAGTCAACCCGCTAAAGAAAAAAACAAAAAAAGTTTATTAAGCAATATTATGCTATTAAAAGAAAAAAAGTGGCTGAGGTCATTGATGTTAAACGTGCACTAATTTGGGTGTAAGTCATTGACCCAATAAGAAGTGTGACAGCAAGTTGCTTACAAAAGCATACGAAAAAAACTTGCCGTTTATCTGAGACCATTAGAAGCCATAAATTAACGAATGAGAATAATTTATTGGATGGTTCAGAATTATATGGCTAATCTTTTGGGTGTCAAAGCGGCTTTTGACTCTGTTCCTCATGATTTACTCATTCAGCATCTGCTGGGTCTAAGAGATGCCACTTAGGGATGGTTTAAATCTTATCTTGAAAATCGACAATTACAAGTTAGATTTGGGTCTGAAAAATCATCAGCATATGCACAGCAGCAGGGAGTCCCACAGGGTTCCGCCTTATCCTCCTTACCATTCAACATACTGCTTCAACCTTTATGTTCAATTATATATGGAGTGGAGGAGCGGCCTAGTGGTTGGGGCAAGGTACTTCAGGCCGGAAGGTCGGGGGTTCAAATCCCACTAGAGGACAGCAACCTTGGGCCAGAAGGACTGGGGTTTCTAGTTGCACAGGTGCTCCTTGTGGTCTTGGGCAAGCCACTTAACCCTCCATAGCCCATGTTCCCTGTAAAATAGTTATCTCCAAGTTATAATGCCCTGTTCAATGTAATTTCCGTTTGTTCAATGTAAACCACACTGATGCAGAATAGCAGGGTATATAAGAATAAATAAATATATGAACATAAAGTCCTTTATCACATATATGCTGATGATGTCATGTTATATTCTCCAATTGACATTGGTCACCCAGACATCTCTAAAGGAGTGTTTCAGTACTGTTACTATCTGGCTTATGGAGCATAATTTAGCCATTAACTATTAAAAAACCTGAGGTTCTCTACATTTCTAAGGACATTAACTTCACTCCGCCTCCCTACATCACCATTGATGGCACTCAATTTCAAGTGAAATCGGAAAAATGTTACCTTGGTATTACTTTTGATCAGCATTTCTCTTGCTTCTCACATAAATCACATTGTAAGAAACATCTATTATAAACTCAAGAGCATTCAACACCTAAGGCCACTATTGGAGCCACATGATTTTCGTTCTGTTCTGCATGCCCTCATTTTCCCACACATTGATTTTTGCAGTCTCTTGCTACAAAGCTTGCTAATCATGCTATTCACCCTCTTCATCTTGCGATGAACACAGCTGCTCGGCTCCTTTGCAATGCCTCCAGATTTGAACATGTTACACCTCTTTTTAAACAATTACACTGACTCCCAGTTTCTCAACGTATTAAATTCAAGTCCCTGTTTACCACTTTTAAAGTTTATCATGTTTTGTCTGCTCTTTATCTTCAAACTCTCATTCAGAAAACGCCTGATAATAGGAGCAGGTGGTCAGTTTCCCTCAACTCTGTACATGTACCTTCGGCTTACTCCAAAGTCAGCTTTGCAACGTCAAAAAGAGCTTTCTATTTCCTTTCAGCCAGTCTTTGCAATAGGCTCCCATATGAGCTCTGTGCCATCAATGATTTACTAGACTTTAAAAGAAAACTCAAGACTCTTATTTAATGAGCACTTCTCAAATGTTTCAATTTAATTCTCAGATTTAGTTTTTTCTATTATGCTTTATTGGAATTTGTTTTGTTTTTTCCTTTCTTCTAATTTTGTTCCATGTAAGCCTTTTGGCATGTTGTTCACTGTAAACCACTTAGACTCTTAGATCTGTGGTATATAAAATTAGTTAAATAAATAAAGCTCAGATGACAAGACTTCGACTTTCAGACTTTGGATACATCATGCGGAGAGAGAGATCATTAGAGAAAGACATCATGCTTGGCAAGGTAGAAGGTCAATGCAAAAGCGAAAGGCCAGCAGTGAGATGGATTGATACAATAACAGCAGCTATGGGTGTTGCTCTGTCAATAATGAACCACCTGACTGAAGACCAAATACAGTTTAGGACAACTATCCAAAGGGTTGCCATGCGTCGACACCGACTCAACGGCACTTAACAACAACAACAAAAAGGTTGGTTGCCCTTAAAATATCCCCTTGTAGTTTTGCCCATTGCTTTTCTACATCCCCCAGCTGTTCCCATCCCACTAACGACTCCCTGAGGTATTGGCCCATCTTGGCAAAGTTAGTCTTCCTAAAGTCTAAGACCCCTGTTTTTGAATGGATTCTAACAGCCCTAGTCCTAATACTGAACCACACCATCTGGTGATCACTGGATGCGACATGATCTCCCACTATAACATCAGAAACCCTTTCCCCTTTGGTAAGCACCGGGTCCAGTATGGCCCTTTCACACATGGGTTCTGTTATTGGTTGCCAGAATAGTTCTCCCTGTAGAGAATCCAGGATGGCCTTACTTCTAGATGACACCGTAGCAGGGATGTGCCAGTCAGCGTCCACGGTTACTGTCCTCAGTGCTTGCCAGAACTCTCCTGCTGCAGCCTTCTTTACATTTTGGTGAAACTCGACTTGAGATTTGTCTCTGGCTTCTGCACGTAAGAGTACTTACTTGGCTTCTCATATACCAGATAGGTGCTTTTTGCCTTTGAGTTTTTATGTGCATACAAAATTTTAAAGCATAAATATGGTTGTGAGATGGGACCTAGGACTGAATGCGGTGGGACTGAGACTCGCTTTTTCAGACATATTGATTCATGCAGCAAGTTTCCCCCACTGAGGTCCTGCCAACTTCTTTAATTCTATTTTGAGGTTTTGAATCTGAAGGTAACTTTATTTCTTTTGACATCATAGTGTTTTTTTATATTGGCTAGTTTGTTTTCTAACACTTTAGTTTTGAAACCTTTTTTCTGGTGCCAGTCAACATCCAGCATATCGAAATCACCTATCAGTTGCACTTCTTTCATGGCAATACTGCGTATATCTTCTATTAAATCTCTGTCCACTTCTTCCTGTGAGGGGGATCTGTATATCACATCAATGCAAATGGATTTCCCATTCCCTCTTTCTCGTTTAACCCTCAGTGCCTCCTCAATGCCTTTTAAACCCTGTAATTCTATAGCTTTAATATTATTTTTTACATTTAATGCCACTCCTCCTCCTTCCTTTCTTCCTCCCCTGTCCTTCATGAATAAATTATAGCCCAGTATGGTTACATCCCAGTCATGGTTTTCCATGAACCATGTCTCCGTAACCACCACTAAATCCAATCAGCCTCTTCCATTAAAGCCTCAATATCTGGGATCTTCTTTCCCATGCTACGAGCATTTATACACACCGCTTTCCAGATGTTGCCCCTTTTACCCCTTTCTACAGAGGTATTTAGGGCCCAATATTCGAAGGGCATTTACATGGTTTACACCCAGTAGACCATGTAAATGCCCTAAATCAGGATATTCAATGGAACTTACACGGTTACCCCTTCAAAGCCTGCTATATGCTCAGATTCTCTGTGGTTAGCGTTGGGGCGTGTTGGGGCATTCCGGGATGGAGTGGAGGCAGAAACTGCCACCTCCTGGGTAGTGGCGATATTACACCACTACGCAGTTAGTGGTCCACGGCTAAAACTAGGCTAGCTTTGGTTTGCCTAGATTTGGCTGCGGATGCTAACCGGGTAGTGGTGCAATATCGCCACTACCTGGTTAGCCTTGGCAGCTCCCGAGCATGTGCAGCGATGACGGATGTTCAATACCGTCCTTGCAGTATTGCATATCCAGTGATAGGAGATGGTGGGCAGGACTATGCGCCATGGAGACACATAGCCTACCCAATACAATATCGGGAAATTCATCCCCTGGTCCATGAAATCAAAATGCTCTCAATAACACCGTTGACGCAGCCACACATTCATCTCCAGGATGTGAGCTTCTCTGTCTTGACTTCTACCCTCAACAGGGTGATTGAAGAGAACACCACCTGCACATCCATCTGGTTCACCCTCTGTCCCAGAGCCATGAAGTTACTTTTGATACATTTGTTTGTGCCGACATGGATGAGCAACATTGGATAATAGTCAGTAGGCTTGATGAGTCTCAGCAAACTGTCAGCAGGGTACATGCACACATTTACATCATATTTGGAGCAAGGGTAAATCTGTGAACTACTAAGGCACATTTTCTTAGCTTCTTTTATAAAGGCGCTTAATACTGTCTTTACAAACTAGGCATATACCAGGCCCTTTATTGGGATCTAGTTATGAAATTCCACTTTATATCCGAATGGAAGTATTTGAAGTGTCTCAAGAAAAATTCCAGCATCGTAACTTCTCTAATAAATAGATAGTTGATTGCCTGGGTGCTGCCTCTCGATGCAGTAGCACATCTAAGAATGAGGCAGAAAGGCTGGCTGGCTCTCAATGGCTCTTTATCTCAATTAGGAACCAATTGGCTTTGCATCAGTAGTGCTGAGATCAGTTCATACTTTGGTATGACTGCACTTCATTCTTCTGAAATTGGTTTCTGCAGAACACAGCTGGAGAGGTTTTGCAAGAAAAATGTGTGTTCTCTCCAGTATTGCTCTTTAACTAGTATTTTGCTCAAACAACTGTTTTCCTTACCGCGTTGTGATGGAAATGTAGGCATGGCACTTCCCACTAGACAATGGGGACCCCTGGAGCTTTTTCATAGTGCAAAAGTTGCTGCAGCTGTAAGACTGAGTTATTCTGCTTTGTTACCAAAGAAAATCCTGGAGATGGACCAGCTGGGACTCCCAAATATAAAAATGGGAACGAAGTAGATACCACACATTCACAGAAGATGAGGTGTTGGAACAACTTGCTAAACTGAATGTTGGCAAAGCCATGGGACTGGATGGGATACATCCCAGGATACCGACAGAGCTCAGAGAAGGTCTATCAGGGCCGTTAAAGGATGTATTCAACAGATCCTTGGAAACAGGAGAGGTTCCTCAGGACTGGAAAATGGCTGATGTCGTACCTCTACACAAAAGTGGTAACAGGGAAGAAGTGTCAAACTACAGACCCGTGAGCCTTACCTCGGTGGCAGGAAAAGTAATGGAGGCACTCCTGAAAGAGCGAATAGTGAACTTTCTTAAAACCAACAGGTTGCAAGATCTGAGGCAACATGGCTTTACTGAAGGACGGTCTTGCCAAACTAATCTGATTTGAGTTCTTTGACTGGGTGACCAAGGAACTAGATCAGGGGCATGCGATGGATGTCATCTACCTGGATTTCAGCAAAGCCTTTGATACTGTTCCTCATAGGAGGCTTGTCAATAAACTCAGTAGCTTGGGGATGGCTACCAAGATAGTAAACTGGATTAGAAATTGGTTGACTGACAGACGACAGAGGGTGATGGTACATGGAGCTCACTCCGATGAGGGGAAGGTGATTAGCGGGGTGCCCCAGGGTTCGGTCCTGGGCCCGGCACTGTTCAATGTATTTGTGAGTGATATTGCTGAAGGACTGAATGGAAAAGTCTGTCTTTTTGCAGATGACACAAATATTTGCAACAGAGTGGACTCCCCCGTGGGAGTGGATAACATGAGGAAAGATCTACAAAAGCTGGAAGAATGGTCTAATGCTTGGCAATTATGATTTAATGCGAAAAAGTGCAGGTAGCAGAAATCCAAGGGAAATGTACGCGATAGGGGACAAGAGGTTGGTGTGCACGGAGCAGGAGAAGGACCTTGGTGTAATTATTTCTGATGATCTTAAGGTGGCAAAAGAGTGCGAAAAGGCAGTGGCAAAAGCCAGGAGGATGTTGGGCTGCATACAAAGAGGGATTACCAGAAGAAAGGAAGAGGTACTTATGCCACTGTACAGGTCGCTGGTGAAGCTTCACCTGGAATACTGTGTTCAGTTTTGGAGACCACATCTTGCAAAAGATGTAAAAAGACTGGAAAGTGTTCAGAGGAAGGCGACCAAAATGATTTGGAGCCTGCGTAAGAAGCCTTATGAGAAGAGACTTGAAGACCTAAATATGTACACTTTGGAGGAGAGGAGGGATAGGGGAGATATGATTCATACCTTTAAATACTTAAAAAGGAATGATGAACAAACAAACCTCTTCCAAAGACGGGGAAGCTGCAAAACTAGAGGGCATAACATGAAGCTGCAAGGTGAAAAATTGCCTTTCAATGTCAGGAAATATTTTTTCACTGAAAGGGTGGTGGATGCTCGGAATGCCCTCCCGATGGAAGTGGTGGGGGCAAACACAGTGACAGAATTCAAAACAGCATGGGACAAGCACAGCGGATCCCTTTACAGCAACAGGATAAAACCAAAATAAACTGAACCATCTAACTTCTCAACAAATAGGGGTGTCCTACATGGAGTGGTGGGTCCACCCCTAAACAAAGACATGGGGAGGGGTGGCCTGCACAGAGCGTCAGGTGCACCTACTCTTGCCGTATTGCTGGGCAGACTGGATGGACCATGCTGGTCTTTATCTGCCGTCATTTACTATGTTACTATGTTCACCTGTGGTTGCCTACAGTAACCTTTTTCTTATGCCACAGCAGATACAAGATGTTATGGGATTCTCTCCCACTTTGGATGTGAAGTAAACTGGCCTGCTAGATCAGGAAATATGTGAGGGAGATATGTGGCATACCTCTCAGATGTGACTAATTTCATAAGGACATCACTTGTGATAACTAGCATCATATACTTCATTCTGATCATGGTGACAAAGGCCAATCTCACTGGAATGGGCATTAGACTATGTACAAGAAGCTGACCTGCAGCATTCAGAGAATCTAGGATCAATTCCCAGGCCAGGATTCTGCTCCATAGGCTCCCAGGGCTGTGGTTGCTGCCATCACTCAACAGTGACACCTAGTGGCTATTCAGAGTCCATTTTAATGTCTCTGAAGGAAGCCATAGTATGTGGCCTCTGACAGGACTGCACTGCAGTGGCTGAGCTGAGTGACTGGGGGAGAGGAAGTCAGATGTAAAATGAGAGAAAACATGCTACGCAATTGTGAATGAACATTTATGGCCCAGTAGCTCAAAGGAGGATGAGTCTGAGCCGGAAAGCCAAAGGAGGAAGAGGAAGCTAGTAAAAATAAACACAAGAGCTGGACAAAAATCTTCTGATGGCATGGATTTAATGTAATATCCTTTTAATTTAATTTAGACATTTACATTCTGCCTTTACAAGAAAAATACATCCAAAGAGGATGAAAACAAAAATTAAAATACAATAAATAAAACAAATTAATAAAATACATCAACAGTAATAAAATAAAAATAAATACACAAGCAAGACAGAAGTCAAATTTGTAACCTGCTGCATTCCCACTATTATATCAGCTGATCAAAGAGCCATGTTGTTAGTTTGCAAAGAAACAAGGTGATTCTTAAGTTCTTTAATAGTAAAAGAAGCAGAACGGAGTTATTTTGCAGAAAGCTCTTTCTCTAGTTTAACCAGGTGTACCTTTTTAAGGCAAGAACTGCAAGCCTTCGGGCACCACTGGATCTTAAAGATGACATGCATGATAGGTAGCTAAAGGGACCTTTCACTAAAGTGAATTAAGCTTTTGCATTTAATGCATGTTTAGCACGAAAACTAACGTGTGTTAAGTGCAAAGCCTCTACAGTAACTGACAACAGTGTTAGCATGTTCCCATGGGGATGTATACCCTAAGATGTGATGCAATTAATGCGGATGCACCTAATTCCTCCCCTTGAGTGAACCCAGGCTAATTGCAACATTTACAGCATGCACTCCGTTCCCCACGCTAACTGCAATGTGCGTTCCACATCGACCCTCCGTCCCTAACCCACTCATTCCCCACCCCATCACATGATTTGCCGTTACTGTGGGAATTATCACATGGTAATTGTCATGCCCGCACAGTACCAGTTACCATGGGTCCAAGAAGACAGTTTAACTGCTTAGCGCACTTTAATAAGAGGGCTCCTGATTATTTACTATGATAAGTAAGACCCTTTCCACCAAAAGCTCAACAGATGAAACACTGCAGTTTAAATCTAACACTCAAGGCTACTGGAAGCCAGTGGAAGGCATTAAGGAAGTGCTTTCCAAACTCTTACACCACATGACTCATTTCAGACTGAAAATTCACGTGACCCCAAATGATGATGAAATAAACGGACAGATCTCCAGCCCCCTTCCCCTTCCCCTTCCCTGCACTTATCTAAAGCAGGAAGGCAGCAGCAACAGTAATGGCAACAACAGCAGCAGTCGGTATGGGGTCCTTTTGTGTCAGTGTGCAGTGTGTGCTTAGAGACCTCAATTCTCAGCATGAGTTTCCAGCCTAACAGGAAACTTACCCAGGGGAGGCAAAAGCCTATGAATGTCCACTAGCTCACAGGCCACATGCTGACTGGTGACTTGGATAGGGCACAGTAAAAGTCCAGAGAGATGGGGAAGTGACCATGTTTCTGATGTGACCCCATTTGGGAACCACTGCATGAAGGAATGGAGAAACTCACTTTCAGTGCCAGCGCCCTTTCACAATTCTTGCGGCTAAGTTATGTGCCCCCTGAAGTCTTTTAGGAAGCACAGTGTAAACGGAAATTCAGAACTCTATCTGACCAAGAACAGCTACCTGCATTACCGTTCTGAAATGACCTGCATGCAAAAATGATCGTAACGGATGAAATCATTTCATTTGCCAAAATGCTTCCCTGGTTACTTGTGCAATCTGAGTTTCCAAACTGAGAGCAGAATCAAGCACATTACCTAAGCTCTTCACTTTGGTGAAACACTACTACATGCCTATGTACTAAAAAAATAAAAGTCACTTTTCCTTTAAAGGGCTAATATACACCCATAGGATGGTATAACAGGTGCCTGATCATTCTGAGCTTGCTTCACTGTACCATCACCATCACAGCTAGCTGTCAGGAGGTGCAGGGTGAAACATCGAGAGGGAGTCATCAGCTTCTCAGTTCTGCTTCAGTATAGAAGGAAAACCTGTCTACCGCTCTTACCGTACAGTGCCACTATTCACAACAAACACGGTAAATTCCATTTAATGGAAATGTCTCCAAGCTCCAGCTTCAGTCAATGCATTTCAGCAGGACCTTGTGTTGTACAGTAAGAACAACAGTTACCTATCCTTTGGCCAGGGGAATAGGAGAATCTCATACAAAGAGCCAACTGGTATGACATGCTCTTCTGATAAGTGGTGCAAGGACTTGGGGTATTCAGATCAAGCAATGACGAGGACTTAGACAAATGCAAATGTAATACCTTTAAGAACTGATAAAAAGATTAAGACCTTGCCTGGACAATGACTTCAGATTTTACAATATTTGGCTTTAGTCCCCTAAATTATTTTTGCTTGGCCTGGAAGGTTATCTCTAGTTTCTTTGTACTTCCAGCTCAAATGGAACCAGGGTTGAGATCTGACAACTTGAGCCTTATTCAGAAGACCCTGAGGAATGTTTACTAGCTTTTCTATCTTCTCCCCCTTATGTCCTGCACCATACCTCCAATATACCTTGTCAGGTCACTGCAGTAATGGTTCTGGACCAAGCTCTCCTTCCAGAACTCTGCAATCATCCACCTTGAATCGAGCCACTAAGTGTTGCCCATGAATCCCTCCTCCCAGGAGCTGTGAACACCAACTCTGCAGCATCCCCAGCCCCAGGGACTGGAAGACCTGACATGGAAATCAGACTCGGGACTCTCTGCAGAGCAGGACACAGCAAGTCATCCAAATGATGTCTGGCCTCGAGAAGGCAAACAGAGCCACAACCCTTGGTGGTGTTAAGTGACATTGTCGGTGTTCGGTCTTCAGTCAGGCGGTTCATTGATGATAGAGTGGCATCCATAGCTACTACTGTATCGATCCATCTCATTGTTGGCCTTCCTCTATTGCTTTGACCTTCAACCTTGCCAAGCACGATGTCTTTGTCTAATGATCTCTCTAATCTTTTTCTAATGATCTCTTAAAAAGCAAATATTCATGAAATACTTGTAAAAAGAAAGAAAGAAATGCTAGTTATTGCCCAGAAAAAAAAATGTGAAACTCAGATGAGAAGCCTCCAGAGATGCTGCCTGGTCACTCTTGCTCTTCAGTTGATCCAGGGACATACCTACAAGGACTTTACGATTCATCCATATGTAAACATGCTTCATATTTGCTCCTTTTAGCCCTTACATACTTTTTTACACCATTTAAAAAATAAGAATGTTAAATGAAATGAACCCTCGTCTTTTATGCTAGTCTATCAGACAAAACTCCAAAAGTCACTGTGCAGGAATGTAAGTCATATAACTTTATCTGGAACAAATATTTCTGTTCTGTGTTCACGGATGAAGGGCCAAGAGCAGGACCTCAGAAAACACCCCCAAACAGGAACAGAAGTGAGGCAGATCTTGAACAATTTTCAGAAGACTGTTTGTGAGGAGCTAGTTAAACTAAAAGTAGACAAAGCGATGGGGCTGGAAGACATTTCAATACCTCCATAGCATAAATGCATGGGAGGAGAGCCTCTTTCCATTGAAGGAAAGCTTTGCAATGAGGTGGTACAAGATGGTGAAAGGGGGATAGACTCAGGAGTAATATGCAGAAATATTTCTTCATGGAAAGAGTGGAGGAGTAACGTAAAGGTAAGAGCACTGGCTTGGGAACCAAGAGACCAGGGTTCAATTCCCACTGACACTCCTTGTGGCCTTGGGCAAGTCACTTAACCCTCCATTGTCTCAGAAAATCCAAGTTATCAAAGTCCCTGTTTAATGTACATTACAAAGTTTAAGTTACAATGCAAACCACTTTGACTGAAATGATACAACAGTATAAAAAACTGTTAAATAAATAAAGCGTGATAGATGTGTGAAATAGTCTCCCAGTGGAGGTGGTAGAGATGGGGACTGTGCCTGAATTCAAGAAAGCATGGGACAAACACAGAGGATCTCTAAAGGAGAAAAGGGGACTGTGGTAGTAATTGATATCGAAGGGCAAACTAGATAGGCCATGTGGTCTTTATCTGCCATCATGTTTCTATGTTTAGTCCTTGGAACTTACTCGGATAAGTGTGGCACTGAATATATCCAGCAAAATTGTAGAGCAGCTGTTTACCTGACCAGAGTTAAATATGTAACGCTGGCTAGCCAGTGCTGAATATCAGCACTGTCCAGATAGAGCTTACCGAAGCCCTGGGAATGCTCCCAGCACCACCTCTCTTTATCAGGGTAAATTCTGCACACGCAACAATTGGTACAGAAAAAAACGTAAATCAGAGTAGGGGAGAAATCTAAAGTGTCAGGATACGCTGGCTAGCTGCAAAAGTAATTCAGAAAAACCCTCTGAATACTGCATTGGTGTTGCTTCCCTTGCAAAAGCTGCTTTTAAAGGGCCAGTGCCACGTTTCCCAATGGAGACTTTAGTGCTTGCCTTTTAAAGCCTGTTTCCGTCTCCCTTCTTGCCTACATCTTTCTCATACGGTGCTAAACCTCTTTCCTCTCACGTTTACCAGTGAGCACTGAAAGGGTGGAAGTGCATCGGACCTGCGGCAGTGTGATGAGATCTGTCTACCCTGCCCCTGGATATGGTTTACAAAAGGTCAGGCATGTGTGACCCTTATCTCCAAAAATGTCTTGCACCCTGCTCTTTTGCTCCTGAGATAGTTGTAATACAATAGTTAGGAGACCCCATCTGGTGGGTGGCATGTAGATGAGAAAAATTCTTCTCATCATATTCACAGCAACATATTGCACAAGGGTGGATCTGGGGGACTTATTTATTTATTTTAAAGTATTTCTATTCCGCTCTAGACCGATTAGAAAACAGACATAAAATGCCAAATATGAATAAAAGAAAAACAGAATAAGACAACACAAAAATACAATTCAAAAAGTAAAGATGAATGACTAGGAGCTATGGACTATATGAACCCAGTTGCAGTTTTGAGTTTATGCTGACGGCATTCTTATTTTTTAGGAATTTTCATTATCTGAAGGTTTTGCATCTGGAAAGTGGGTTCAGTTCTTTGATTCTATTTCACATTGGTTATCATCTTTTGACTTGAGGATTAATGTCAGAAAAACGGAAGCAATGCTGTTATATCAGGATAGTTTTTATGTTTCCCCCCCCCCCCCCCGGAAATGTACAGCTAGGCTCCGTGGATGGACGTATTCAGCGAGTCGCATGGTGTTTGGGTGTTTTACTCTAGCGATCTCTTTCTTTTCGGCCTCAGATAGTGGCTCTAACGAGGGCCATTTATTTTAAATTACGAATGGTGCGTCCTTTGACATTTTATTTGGATTCAGATTGCTATCGGATAGTTGTGCAGGCTCTTATATTGCAGAGCTTAGAGGATTGTAATTGTTCCCCGCAGTGTAAGTCAAACCCTCCAACTTGAGCAGGATTTGGGGGCGCCTAGATATAATCACATTCAGCCGTTAATGAAGGAGTTTCATTGGCTGCTTGAGTATTAGCGAGTTGAATTTAAGCCATTTGCACTACATTTTTGTGATGGTCTTCAAATTGTTGCTCTCGTTGCAGTTGTGTTTGGCGGTTGTTTCGTTCAGCTGCACGGGCTCCTTCAGATATTCCTTCTCTTCGTGTAGTGCGTGCTATTTCTGCGAGGTCTAGGGTTTTCTCCATTGCAGCTCCAGTTTTGTGGAATGGGCTTCCTGTTTCTCTTAAATCTTGGGTACTTGCCTTGGGTACGACTTTGTTTTCACATTTTCCCTAGAATGACACGTTTATTTTCTTTGATACTGAGAATTTTATTTCTAACAGAGAACATGATGAAAGTTAAGGTTCTTGGTTTTAATGTCAGGGTCTAGGTCTGGTTCATTGGGCAGGTCTATGTGTTTGGCTGCTTTTTCAGGTGGCTAATTCCCATCTTGATTTTCTTTTATTGTATTTTCCTGTATTAATATCCCATCACTCCTCTTGACATGGGCTGAATTCGTCGTTTTTATTTTGATGTATTTTTTTATATGTTACTGAACTGACAGTTTTTCTTTAAATGTTATTTGGACTTAATTTCAAAAATCTAATAAAAAGGAGTGCTCCTTTAGGTGTGTTTAGATGGAGGGGGGGGAAGAGCTGCATAAATCATAAATTACACTTTCAAAGTACACATACTATTCTTTATATGCCCCCTCCCTTGGTCAAATGCATAAAAGAGGGGGCAGCTTTAATGCAAGCACTTCTGCAAAATTTCTAAAGGCAGGAACCAACGTTCCCGCAGAGGTCCCACCATCCATGTTGCTGCTGCTGTAATATCGCACTTGTAGTCACGAGGAGTAGAAGTACCTGTTCCTCACAACTCAGAACGCAATATCGCAGCGGCGCGAGCAAAGGATTCCTGCGAAGCTCGCAAGAACATTGGGAAGGACGGTGAAGCCTGTAGATTAGCTCGTTAACATCTTGGGGGGGGGGAGGGGGTTTGTGTCCTTTCTGGAAGGCTGAAGTTATAGACATTGCATTACAGTATGTCCTTTGTTGTACAAATACAATCCTAGTTCTTTAAACTTCAGTCTTTTGTATATTCTGGAAAGATGTCAGTACCCTGCGTTGCAGAATTAGGAACTCCCTGTCTCATGTCAGCACAGTGAATGAAGGCTGGATATAATACAGAAGGGGTGCTAGGAAAGTGGGGGAGGGGAAAGATACTCAGTGCCATCCCCAGAACACAGATCACACACATTCGGAAGTCTTAAACTGTCCTCTTTATTGGCCCCTAGGGACCAGGCTTTTCATTAATTTGGCTCTGTTTAAGGTTTTGGCTGTTCGGTGGGTAATTCAACCCACCCCCTAGCAATCAGTACCTTAAACAGGACGATAGCACTAAAGGACGAGGTAAAGTACCTAGGCATCACCCTGGACAAGAATCTGAATCTACAATCGCACATAAACAAAACTGTGGCAAAGGCCTACCACTGATTAAAACTCATCAGGAGACTCAAGCCAATTCTCAGCCAAGACCATTTCCGCACCGTATGTCAAGCGGTCATCACCCCAATATTGGACTATGGGAACTCATTATACCAAGGTCTGCCCAAGCAGACTATCCACCTGGTGCAGAACACTGCAGCGCGCATCATTACGGGTACTGTCAAGTCCGAACACATCACACCCATACTACAACAGCTCCACTGGCTACCAATAATTGCACGGGCGAGATTCAAAGCAACTCTAAACATATTCAAAGTCATACATCACTGCTCAGTAGACATGCTTCAAGATATAGCCAAGGATACAAGCAGCAGACCCAGGCGAACCAATGGTAGTAACAGTCTCAACACACCCGCAGGATATCATAAGATAAAACAAGCAACGTCCAATACAGCTATTTCACTCTCTGCACCTGCCCTATGGAACTCCCTTCCTGAAGAATTAAGAGCTCTAAATGACCTCAAGGGCTTGTGCAAATCTCTTAAAACCCTTCTGTTCACGGATTTCTATGGACAAGTAACATGAAATTGTCAAGCACCACAATTCTGCCACATAAGGCCCACCGACAGCCCGCACGCTCAAATGAGAACTAAGAATTAATTGCAGATATGTATGTCCTGTCATACCCTCCCTCCTGTTGAATGTTGACCCATAATTTGTGTTGCTAACCACTTTGATTGATGGATAAGGTGGTATACAAAACTGGTTAAATAAAATAAATAAATACATCAATAATTTATTTATTTTGTTTTGTTTAACAGTTTTTTTATGCTGCTCTATCCTTCAATCAGAGCGGTTTACATTAAACAGTAACTTATGCAGACAACAAGGGAGGAGATCACAATGTTGACTGCAACATTAAACATATTCAATAACATACTAACATATTTATGAAACTTAAAACTGGAATAGGGAGGAACTGTATAGAATGCATAGGGCAGACCTGGGAGGGTGATGACTGAGCTTAGATTATTTAGGAGTAGTGTGTTACATTGGTCTTTATGGTAATTTGTTGGTGTGGTCTGGGGGTTTGTTGTTTTTGTATGGTTTATGTCATGTGACCAAAGTATTCTGTGTAGAGGTAGGTCTTTAGTATTTTTGCAGAAGTCCTTGATATCTATGGTTGACCTGTCGTCTTCCAGTAGGGTGTTCCATAGCGCTGGGGCGGAAAGCGATAGTGCTCTGGCGAATGTGGTCTGGATGGATTTCTTGTATTCTGAAGGGGTGACAATCATATTTTTATTGTTTGTTCTCTTAGGGCAGGTGCTGATGTCTGGTTTGATCAGTTCCTGTAGAGTACTGGCAAATGATTTGCGTATAATCTTGAAGATTATTAGCAATGTTTTGTACTTGGCCCGGGAGTGCATTGGGAGCCAGTGTAAATGGCTGAGTAAGGGGGTAATGTGGTCTTGTTTGTGGGTACCAGTGAGTATACAGGTGGCTGTGTTTTGTGCTAATTGTAAGGGGTGAATGGAACTTTTTGGTAAGCCCTGGTATATCAAATTGCAGTAATCCCAGGTCGGTGTAACAATTGCTTGAAACAGTACAAAATAGTTCTTGGCTGAGTAACGGTTTCAAATTTTTGAGGATCCTCATTTTGTGGTAGTCATTTGCAGTGGATTTCTTTATTTGCGGCTATAGTGTGATGATGCCAAGATAAGATGGTAATTTGAATTACAATTGCAAATTACCATCTTCAAGTAAACCAGTACAAGAAACAAAATTAAACATAAGCCTTCTGAAAAAAGTAAGCTTTCACTTGCTTACGAAAACCTAACTAATCATTATCGCAAAGAAAGAAAAGATTTTCTATGTGCCTGTGTGCTACTCGAGACATCCGGAAATAGCCCATTTCACCCCAGTTTAGTTAACTGTGGAAGTCACTAACCTGCAGTAGCTTAATACCACAGTGACTCCCACCATAAAGGAATAACGCAGCGTGTGCTGAACACACCAAGCAGCCTTATTCTTAGAAAAATAATGCTTCCTTCTGGGGGCTGTCACGTGGCCCAATACTCCCAGACATCATCTTAGACCAGCTTTTGTTTTTAAACTAGCTGGCACTAGCATATGGTCTGCACCCCTCCAGAAAGACACCCCTCCCCCACTAGGGTCTCCTCCAGGTAGGCTTCAGTGGCCTATGTGAGTGGGGAGGTTCTGCTTAGGGGTCGAGGGGTGGTGGTCTTTTGGGGGGCTTCTACTGTGCCTCAGGAGGGTAGAGACTATTTGGGGAGGGGTGTTTTGTGGGGGGGAGGGGGCATAGACCATATGCTGTTGCCAGGGGAAGTCAGAGTTGCCAAGTTACCCAGTTCCAGGAGTGAGATTTTTTTGCCAGTTCTGGTTTTAAATTTGCCTTGCAATGCAGTATAGTATTTGTAGTCCCTGATTTTACCCATTGGAATCAGTGCTGCAGGTCCCATAACGCAACAGGATGAGCTTATCAGAAATCCAGGACTGGCTTGAAATCTCACTCATGGAACTGGGTAACTTGGCAACTCTGGGAAGGGGACTCTCAGACCACAGGTTTTGAACAAAAAAAAACAAAAAACTGACCCCGTCTCCTCCGTTCTGCATATGGTAATCGCCTTTTCCTTCCTTCTCCATCCCAGGCCCACCTCAAACTCACCTTCTTCCTCAGTCCCACCCTCTGAAACTCGCTCCCTTCCCCCGGTTCAAAGCCCTCCTTAAGACCCACCTTTTCTGCCAGGCCTTTGACATTCAGACCACACCCTCCTCTTAGACCATCTTTCTCTCCTCCCTCCCCCTCCCTCCCCATTCATTCGGCGTGTTATATTTGATGTCCTCCTTTGTTCTCTTTCCTATTTTTGTCTCTTTCCTCTACATCGTCTCGTTTCTATAAATTAAAGGCGTCGTTCTTCCTCCTCCTTTCCTTTTCTGGCAGCCTGTGTTTTTATTGTACACCGCCCTGACGCTCAAGCGTGGGCGGTTTCAAGCCTTACAAATAAAGATAAAGATAGTGCCCAGGAGCATCAGGCTGCATCATAGCAGCCCAGTTCTCCTAGGAATCAAACTAATAACAGCTTGAACTACATTATTTTTCCAAGAGTAACACAGCTGTGATATGCCATTTGAATAATGATGAGGTGCCTTGCATGTGTTGCATCTCGCTATTCAATGCAGCCTTGGAGTAAATGAACATGTATTGTGACAAAATAACACATTATTGCCCTTTAGTGTGCATTAAGGGACAAATATTGTGCATTATTCCTGTAAAGCACTTTAGTAACACCCCCCTCCCCCTTAAAGTATGTTTGCAGAATTATCATTTCTCAATATCTGTGGCGAATGTGACCAAGAGGGTGGCTCTAGTTGAAATTATATCCTGTGAATATTCCAGAAAAGCAGTTAAATTATTACAGAATTACATGCTGGGAGCATCAAATCCCTCTTCAGATTCAGTGTCCGCATTCACTTTATCAAAGATGTGATAACATTTAGAGATAACAATTGTATCAGAGTTAGAGACATCCAAGACTTCTTTGAAATAGTTCCTTAGAAGTATCTCAGCTGTAAGTAAATGAATATAAAGAAAAGTTCAAACTTATTAAATTTCTGCTCCTAGCAATATTCTCTAATGACTCAAGCTTAATGTGTAAAGAAAGACTTTTCTTGAATTGTAGAGATGCCCTCTGCCTATAAAGAAACCACTTGAAAATCTAACAACGAAACTAATTTGTCTAATGAAGCAACTTGCCCATCTAGTTCCCTAAATTCAGTAACAGCCTCACGAGTAAAAGAATGTAGCTGATAAAATTTTCCCATGAAGTAGATTCTCATTCCTGGTTACCACCTGCCATATGTCCATTAAAGAAACCTGAGATCCTGAAATAACTTCAGATATGCCAACTAAGCTGAGGGAAAAACAACCTTTGGTAGACCATTTCCAATGGAGGCACCAGGGACTGAGGCTCCCTCTAATGCAGTTTGTACCTGACATATATCACAATTTGGGGAACTTGAATCAACTGGCAGAATTTCAGGGTGAGGGGGTGGAGTTACACTCCCCAGATCTCAAAGAGGCTCTGTCTAGAGCACAGAAAGATTGCAAAGCACCACTTGAGATTTAATCTTCCATGCTCTTTACATGTTTATCCATTGGGCCTCTAACTGACAGGGTAGGTGCTGTAGGATGCTTTGGCTTGTTCTTCCTTTTACCCATTGTTGCTGTTAAATGCCGTCGATTTGGTGTTGACTCATGGCGACCCTCTGGATAGTTGTCCTAAATTATGTTCGGTCTTCAGTCAGACGGCTCATTGTTGACAGACTAGCACCCGTAGCTGCTGTTATTGTATTGATCCATCTCATTGCTCATCTCTTTTGTGTTGACCTTCTATCTTGTCAAGCATGATGTCTTTCTCTAATGATCTCTCTCTCTTCGTATGATGTGTCCAAAGTATAAAAGATGAAGTCTTGTCATCTGAGCTTCTAAAGAAAGCTTAGGTTTGATCTCCTCTAGTACTCTGGTTTGTTCTTCAGACACTCCATGGTATACGCAGTATTCGCTGCCAGCACCATAATTCAAAGGCATCAATTTTCTTCCTGTCTATCTTTTTCACTGTCCAACTTTTGCATCCATATGATGTTATTGAAAATACCATGGCTTGAATGAGTCAAATCTTTGTATGGAGAGAGACATCTCTGCTCTTAAGAATCTTGTCTAGGTCCTTCATAGCCATTCTGCCAAGAGTAATGCGTCGTTGGACTTCTTGAGTGCTTGTTGCTTCTTTATTGATAGTTGATCCAAGTAGGTTAAAGTTGTCCACGATTTCAGTTTCTTCTCCATCAATGATGAACCTATTGATTTTGCCAATTGTCATGATCTTTCTCTTCTTTACATTAAGATGCAGGCCCATTTTAAGACTATGTTCCTTGATCGTGAGAAACAAATGTTTCAGATCATCTTCACTTTCAGCCAGTAATGAGGGTCTCATCTTCCAGCACTATAGTGCAATTTGTTTTGTTGTGACTATCCATTGGGTTTTCATGGCAAGATACAGAAGTAAATTGCTGGGCCTTTCTTTCGCGCAGTTTAAGTTTGGTGTTGTTGCCATTGTCACAGAAATGTGATCCTCCGCCGTCAACACTATCCCATTCTGCTGCTGCCCAGATGGGTGGTTTGTCCTGGTCTGGCACCTCAGCTGAGACCTATCCATCTTGGGAGACCCTGACAGTAGTGAACTTAGCCTTCAGCATCACTGTTGCGCAAAAGCCCTCACAGTACGACAAGCAGCAGACCAAGTGAGGGTTTACCCATACATGAGGTAAATAAATTCCAACACCATCATGGCACCAGAGATTCTTTCATTCCTCTAACACTGCTCCACTGGTGCTCTGAAGGGGTTCCAAAAATATACCCAAGGACGGACCCAGAGTTGGTTCAAGGTGCTGGTGCCTTAAGCAGATCTTAAGCCTTACTCCCCCTTGACTGTCAAAATCTATTGTTTAACATTTAATACCCTATTCTTTGCTGCCTTCCAAAGGTTGTCGCCCAAGGCAACCTCTTAGTTTGCCTAGTGGTTGGGGGTACACCCCTTCAGGCACACGCCACAACACAACTTTGTTTTCAAGTCCTTCTCAGCCTCCTTGAATGGCATTGGTGGGGTTGCCCATCAATGCCTGTGCACCTCTGCTTGTGCCAAGATCTCCCAGGGCAATTCAAGAAGCCTCTCCTTGAGCTGGTAAACTGACACTCCCCCTAGTGCTCCCCAGGAGCACTCCTTTAAATCTGGCTAAATCTATGCCGCATAGGAGGAGGACTCTTTACCAGAGTATATGGTTTAGAGAATTGCTCTTCCCATATGTGGCAAGTAAAACTTTGCATATGTAAATTATCTCAGTATTATCACCATCATTAGGTACTGGATGGACACAGCACTGTACAGAGACACATGGGGCAATTTGCAAGGTGCCTAGGAAGGATGAAAAAAAAGAGACCGAGAAACATGATGGCAGATAAAGACTGTATGGCCTATCCAGCCTTCCCATCCATACAGCTACTAAGCTTTACAGTCTTTTTTCCCCTTAGAGATCTTCTGTTTGTCCCATGTGTTCTTGAATACAGATCCTGTCCTCATCTCTACCACCTCCACTGAGAGACTATTCCACGGATCCACCACTCTTTCCGTAAAGAAATACGTATTTCTACACAGGCTAGTCAAAACAGCCCAAAAATAACCCGGATCACTAACCTTAAAATGCACCTCCTATAAATCCCAGCATAAAGCATAAAAATATACAATTATATACATTTTAAGAGGCCCATCAAAATCTTGCAGAGAGTAAAAATATCAACTCTCACTCAGTGATTATCATTGGTCTATATAAAATATATTAATCTGACTTATTTGTATTTATTTAACTAGTTTTTTATACTGCCTTATAAAAAATCAAAGCAGTTTACAGTAGAACTCGACAATTTTACAAAAACCTCATGGAATAGGTAGGGGTGGCATGCGGGACATGTTCGGAAGCATAACTTATATACATTTTAACATTTCTGCATCAGTCATAAGTATATTGTATCAAAAATGTACAAACTTACAATGTTAATCCAAAGCACTTCAGTTCGACACAAGATCGCATTGCAAAGGAAAGCTGCATCGGGGATTCATTCATTTAAAGGTTCTAAAAAATGCATAATATCATTTCTTCCTCATATTAAATCATTCTTTCCTAATTTTTTTCTTTTTAATGCCATTTTTATTATATATATGGAGAAGGTCCAATGGTATACTCGGCTCCACCGCACAATAGTTATTATATGACATTTGAAAAATTACAATTTGCAATAACATCTGTCTTAACAATTCAGCAAAACTACAACAATCTTATAATGCCCAAGGTAAAACAAGACAATGCCTCGCCTCCCCTACCCAATTTTCTCCCTACTCATACTCCACTTCTTCTGTCATATCCCAAACTCACCAAACATGCAACTTTCATCCATCTAGCCATTTTCTCTAATTCTATTTCTGAGACTGTTCCTGTGGTAATGTGGCGTATGGTGGGAAGGGGTTTTCTGTTAAACACCACACAGACAGCAGTTCAGGGAAAACAAAACTTGTTTTTATTCAGACCCACTTTGTTAAACTTTCACAAAGCTGGTCTCCCGCCCCTTCCTCCAGCCCAGTTAAGGTTCCTACCTTTGTACGGCTTGCCTGGAAAGGACTCCTGGCTCCACAAGCCTCTCTTCCTCCTGCAGCCTGCTGTTCTTTTTTTAACCTCTCCTTGTAAGCCATGCCCTCCCAGCCTTGAACTCGGGACTGCAGGCTCCCTTAAAGGGGCCTGTTGATAATCCCTCTGGAGAGGGACAAGCAACACTCTATAGACCCCATCACATACCCTCCCCCTCAGCTCAACCATGCCCTGTTGAGCACCTGTCTCACCCAGGACCCCCACTCGAGAAAGGAAGTCCTCGTTCAGGTGAGTCCGAGCAGCCCTATGGCAGACCTGGAACTTGTAGGGCTGGATACTCAAGAACCACCACATAAAACGGCCATTGCACTCTTTATGCCAAGCCAGCTATTATCAGCGTAAATGGACAGCCATTTAGGTAGTATTTAAAAGTTCTGAGTTCCCACTTGACAGCAAGGGCTTCCTTCTCAATCACTGCACAATGTTTCTCCTGAGGAAGCAGTTTCTTGCTGATGAATGCTATAGATGTTCTTCACCCCGACTTCCTTGGCTGGAATGACTCCTAGGCCCATCTGAGGCATTTTCTTGCATGGTAGAGAGAAATCAGGGCTTCTCGGGATGGATTCAGAGCACATGGCCTTCTTGAGACACTGGAAAGCCAGGTCAAGGTCCGATGACCACTGGATCCACTTGGGAGCTCTCTTTCAGAGGAGATTGGTTAACAGCTCTGCCATCTCTGCAAAATTAGGGGTGAACCAGTGGTAATAGCCACTCAGTCCAAAGAAAGCACAAACCTCTTTCTTTGAGTTTGAGGTGGGGACCTGGGTAGTGACATCCACCTCCTGTAGTTAAGGTCGTATTTGTGTATTCCCGATTAAATGTCCCAGTTATTGAATGTCCCAACCTTCCAGAAAACATTTGTGTGGTCTCAATAGGCAGTTGACTAGGCATTGAAAAGTGGTGAAAGCCCTGTGTAATCCAAAGGGCAGCACTCTAAACTGGAACAGACCTTGCTGTGTCGAAAAAGCAGTTTTCTCCCTGGCAGCCAGAGTCAAGAGTACCTGTCAGTATCCCTTGGTCAGATCCAAGGTTGGTATGAAGTGTGCTCCACCAAGTTGTTTGATTAGCTCATCTACTCTGGGCATGGAACATGCTTCCAGTTCAGAAGCTGCATTGACTCTCTGGAAATCAATGCAGAATCTGATGTTTCAATCAGGTTTAGGAACCAAGATGATGGTTAATGACCATTCACTCATGGACTCTTCTATAATACCCAGCTTAAACATCTCTTCCAGCTCCTTGGTGACGGCCTGTCACCAGTCCTCCGGAATCCAATAGGGTCATTGCCGGATAACCACCCTAGGTCAGTAATGATATTGTGGCAAATGAGGTGGGTTTGTCCCAGGCGGGTGGAGAAGACCTTCAGGTTCCAGAGGATCAACCTTTCTAGATCTCTTCTCTGGGCAGCAGAGAGCTGATCTGCAATCAGGCCAAAATCATCTCCATGTACCATCATAGCTGGCACTGGAGTCCACTTTTTCAATAGGTTAATATGATAGATTTTGACTTTCTTCCGTTTATCTGTCTGGGCAACTTTGTAGTTAACAGGCCGCACTTTTTCTTCGACATATGGCCCCTGCCATTTACAGAGTAACTTGCTCTTGGATGAGGGCAGCAAGACTAAATCTCTGTCTCCCGGTTGGAAGGTGTGGTGCACAGCTGCCCGATTGTAGCCTCTGGCCTGCTCGGCTTGGGCTTTTTCCAGATTGAGTTTGGCCACCTCTCCAGGTTTCCTCAGCCGGTCTTGCCAATTACACCTGGCATGGGGTTCTTCTTTCCAGGATTCCCTCACCACATCTAATATGCCTTGGCCATCTTCTAAAGAGCAACTCAAAAGGTGAAAACCCTGTGGAACTCTGAGGTACATCACAGATGGCAAACATCAAATAGGGTAGGAGAACATCCCAATTCTTCCTGTCCTGCACAAACTTTTTTAACATCTGTTTCAGAGTTTTGTTGAATTGCTCAACAAGGCCATCCATTTGTGGGTGATATATTGATATTTGTAGTATCTTGATCTTCACCAAGGCACACATTTGCTTCATTACCTTGGATTTCATTTCACTGGGTATACTCACTTGCGAAAATACTTCCCAGAGGGCATTTGAGATTGTAGTAGTCTTCATATTCCTTAGAGCAAGAGCTTCTGTGTAGTGGGTAGTGTGGTCTGGTATGACTAAAATATACTTGTTGCCTCGGGTGGTGCTCTCCAAGGGACCTACCAGGTCCATGGTCACTCTCTCAAATGAGGGTTTCAATAATAGGCATAGGCACTAGAGGGGCAGTTTGGACTCTGGCATGATTATGAAGTTGGCAGATGGGGCATGACTGGCAATATAACTGTTTATGGACCCCGGGCCAGAAAAATTGGGCCAAAACACACTCTAGTGTTTTCTATACCCCTAGGTGTCCTAATAAATGGCTATGGGCCAGCGATAACACCTGCTGATGATAGGGCCGGGGAACTATCAGTTGTTCTACCTCTTCTCCTTCTAGGGTATTCTTGGCTACTCGGAATAATAAATCTCCCTTTAGCACAAAATAGGGAAGGTTAATGCAGGGGACTTTGTTACCTACTGGAACCCCATCCACCTCCAAAACCCACTCTCAGGCATGTTTACGGGACTCATCCTCTTGCTGAGCCCTCCTGGAGCTCCCTGGGTCTTCCCCCAATCCCACTCTGGGAAGAGGACAGTTGTATTTAGGTCAGTACAACTGAGCCCTGAGCTATCCCCAGGGGTTTCTTCCCTAGGCATTCCTTCCCTGGATCCCTCTCCAATAGCTGCCCCTAGATTCTGTTGTTAGTGTAGTTTTTCCTGACGACGCTGACTCTGGGAAATCTTCCTGGTCTGATTTAGCAGAGCCATCAGTCAGTCAGACCTGTATCACTCTGAGGTTTGGGTAGTCTTGGCCGATCACCACTGGATACAGTAGCCAGGACAGCATCACGATCTCGACTGTGACTTGCTCTGCTGGACTTTTAAGTGAGACCTATGCCATTGGATACTACCAATAGTCTCCATGCACACAGGCCAGTGTTACTGTCTTTGCAAGTCTATTTGAAACTGGGTTTCAGTTTCTCAGTGAATAAGGGTCCTCACACTTCTGGAGTCTATCAAGACCTGGAGGTGGGTCCCCTCAAGTTCTACAGGAATCACAAAGTTCTGTGCCCCTGGGTGGGGACTGTCCACAAAAGTGCAGGTGTGAGGAGTGGTTAGGCCATCCTTCTTGGGCTCTTCTGCACCCAGGGGACATTTCACCTGGGCAGTCAATCCCTCCAAAAACTGCTCCAACAGCATAATCTTGGTTATCTCGGGCCCGGTCCTTCCCTGTGGTTGCAGCCACTTCCATGCGAGATCCTTCAACTGACAGAGAAACCTCTGAGGGCTCTCCTTTATCTGGAGCCCCCCTTTCTGAATTGCTGCCAGCAGGCCTCTGAGGTACAGCCAGCTGTTCTAGTATGGCGGCCTTGACAGTTGCATACATAGTTCGCTCATCTGGGTTGGTGTCCTGGAAAGCAGCCTGACTGTGGCCCATCAGCAGATTTCCCAAATAGGTCGTCCATGTCACCTCCGGCCAACCAGCCAGGCGGGTGGTTTGTTCAAAGTTCATCAGGAAATAGTCCAGTTTGTCTTCTGCCGTCATTTTAAGAAGCGCTTGCGCTGGAGGGTGGAGTTGCAGCCTCTGCAGGACCTGCATCAACTGAGCTAGGGGACTCTTCTGTAGCTCCCCCTGCATGCGAGTAAGATCCTGTATCTGCTGCTGCTGACCTTCCAGCAGGGAGTGTTGAAACGGCTGCTGACATTATTGCTGTTGCTACTGACTTCCTGGCAGAATTTGGAGGAGCCTCTCCATTCTGGCTTGTCACTGTTAACTTGCAACACCACCACAGCTTCCCCTTCTACAGTTCAGATGACCCTGCAGTATTCCAGTCCCAACAAATCTCTAGCGGCCTCTAGTGGCCAAAACAAAGCCTGCCTGTCCGGCATTGACTAAACCTTCTGAAAGCTCCCTAACTAGGGCGAAGTTAAGCCCTCTTAGCCCACACAAACAAACACAGAAACCCTCACCTGTTGTAGAGACCCAGCCCTAGAGGAATGTGAATTTACCCTCAGTCACATGGTAGAGAAAATCCCAAACTGATACCACTCCTGGCTCCATGGGCCTCTATCCCACCCGCACCCTGCTGGGTTTTTTACCTCTCCTTGTGAACCACGCCCTCCGAGTCTTGAACTCCAAGCTGCAAGCTCTCTTAAAGGGGCTTGTCGATAATCGCTCTGCAGAGGGATGGGCAACACTCTATAAACCCCATCACAGTACCATAACCTGTTGTAACCCATCCACCTTGGAATTTTTTTATCTTAATGTGACAGGTTTCCAAAGCACCATCTCAGACATCGGTTTCTTCCACTGACATATAGGGGGCTCCTCCACATCCATCCAGTGTATTAAAATAACTTTAACCAGCAATACAGCTATAAATTCTGAAAGAGCTTGGATACCCCTTTGTTTTGAAGACGTGTATCCTCACTCAGCATTAATAAGCTATCTGTTCATTCAGCTGTGGTTCCTATAATATTTTCACTGATCTCCAGGGCCTCTGACCTTATCACTTTTACTTTGATGCAGTCTAAAAAGAAATTCACCAGTGTGCCAGGTAATAGTTTACACTTTTGACATGCGCTGTACTGTCATAAGGCTATATGTGCTCCTCGTTCTCAAGTTATGTAAGCTCTATACATAACTTTTTAATTGTATTTCTTTAAGGCCTGCTTTGGGGGCTAGCTTCCATAACTCCCAAAAGAGTTGACCTAGATCTTCTGTCTCCTCAGTTCTCTCTCTCTGGGTCCAACTATCTTGTAAGTTTTCCAAATATTCAGTTCCCAACATCCCTTTACCCACTACTTGGTACCAACTGTGGGGGCAACTGTGGGGGCACTCTGATGAATGTCCGCTCCAATTCGGTATATTGACATCCGCTGGAGTCTGACTTTCATTTCCCTTGTAAGTACTGAAGGAAATAAGAATTAGGGAATTGCCACTTCCTTTGTACTTCTGAAATGATGGAATTTCTTCCGAATGATCCACTAGCATTTACACCAAGCATCTCACGTTAGAAAGGCAACATATACAGTATGTTTCTGTCTTTATGAAATAGGTTCCTAAAATATCACCAGTAGGTTTGGGTGCAGTGTTGCAAAGTAGTGCGGGCCCTAGTGCCAAACATTCTGTGCTACCTTGTATTGCACATTGGGGAAGGGACTGGGCAGGACAGGTGCAGAACGCAGGAACTGTCGGCATTAGTGACCCACAATAACTCTACTTGACGTCCTTAGCGTGGGTGAAATTAATGTTGCCTCACTGGATGGTATTAGATGCACCTACTTACAAGTTTGCACGGTGTTGCATCCTGGGCCCGTGTGAACTGCAGGGGGATGGAAGCATATGCCCCCTGAAGTTAGCGCTGATCTGCCACACAAGTAACATGGCCCACACCAGCACAGGTCTTAGCAAACATGCCTCGCATGCTCTTGCATCTGTTCCTACCTCTGTCTATACGCCAGGCACCCTCCCTGGCCCTCTTCAAATCCAGGTTGAAGACTCACCTCTTTACCATTGCTTTCAGATCCTGACTGCTATCCTTATCTTATCTTAACCCCCGTCATTTCTCATGACCAATTGTATAGACCATACCGTGCCTTGCACTAAACTGACCAATGCTCGCTATTGTTCTAACTAGATTGTAAGCTCCGATGAGCATGACTCTGACGGGCAGGGACTATCTCTTGTATATTGGCTGCCTCTTGTAGGTCAGCTGTATAGCGCCGCGTGCGTGGCGCTATACAAGTGCTAAATAGTAGTAGTAGTGTTCTGAGGAAGGTGCAACTAGATGTATGTATGAAACAGGCACTCACACCCTGCCTGCAGTGCATAGATGCTGATGCACACGTTTCACCCAGCTCCGGAGTTGGTATAAATGTGTGCCTTCACACATCCCATTTGTATAAGCACACACCTTCTTGTCACCGCACTTATACACGTGTGTACCACTGCACAATTTTATTAAAAGCCTGTACCATGTGTAAAGCAGTCTTTACACATAGCGAAACCTGTGGCTATGCATTTATTAGAAACCTAAAAACAAGACTGCAGAAAAAGACCACATGGCCTATCTAGTCTGCCCTTCGATATCAACTACAGTAGTCCCCTTTTTGCCTTTGGAGATCCTCTGTGTTTGTCTCATGCTTTCTTGAATTCAGATACTGTCCTCGTCTCTTCTTCCATGATTACTCCCAGGTGCTCCCGAATTCCCTCAATCTTTCTCCAATTATTTCTTCTATCTTCTGCTCTCATCTTTCTCTTATGGCTCTATATCCTTCCTACTATTGACACTCCCTAATCTTCTCCCCTCATACCCTCAACTTCAACCCCCCCCCCCCTCCTTATTACCACCATCCTCATTTCTTCCCCCATCTTGTTATCTTTCATCAGCTGTTGAACTTCACCTTTTTCTTCCCCTCATTCATCCCTCTCCTCTCTCTCTGAATAAACGTCACCCTAGTTTCCGCCATACTGTTTCCTCTCTGCCCCACATTCTTCTGCTCCTTCTCCTTCTATCATCTAAAGATATTGATCCCAACACTGGCCCCCATAGATTTTTCTCTCATTCCCTGGACAGTTCCTCACATAACTGTTCCAATCTCATTCCTATCCCTCTCCTCTCCCTTTCTCATGTGCCTTGTGGAATGCACACTCCATATCTAATAAACTTGAATTTACTCATGAATCTCTTTATTTTTAATGCTCTCCATCTGTTGGCTCTAACTGAGACCTGGCTCAGTCGCTGCCGTCTGTCACAATAGCTACCAGTTCTCCCACACATCTCATACCACTGACCGTAGTGGTGGTGTTGGGTTTGTACTCTCATTCCTGCCAATTTCATTCTCTCCTTCTACCTCACCCTTACTCCTTTCTCTCCTTTGAAGTCCACTCCATCTGCCTTTTTAATCTAGAACCTCTTCGGATAACTGCTATTTATCAACCCCCAGACAAGTACACCTCTACCGTTCTCTCTGACTTTGACTCATGGCTTTCCTTTTTTCAGGATTCATCTTCCCCCTCCATTATTCTCTGTGATTTTAACATTCATGTTGACAACCCCTCTGACCCTTATGATTTAAAACTCCTTTCCCTTTCCTCTTCATTCAATCTCCAATTTTGCTCTACTGCCTCCACTCACCAGCACAGTCGTTGCCTGGACCTTTTTATCTTCTCTAATTGTTTACCTGCTAATTTCTGTACCTCAGTTCTTCCCTTATCTGACCATCACCTGCTAAACTTCATTATTCCCTGCCGCAGTCTCGCCCAGTTTCCTCCAACCTCTTTAGAAATCTTCATGCTATCGACCCATTGGCTCTCTCCACTTTTGTCTCATCTCTTCTTTCCTCCGTTATGTCATCCAAGTCTGTAGTTTCCTATAACTCTGCACTCAAATCTACTCTGGATGCTCTTGCTTCACTCAGGCCACATCCTGCGAGGCTCACTGTACCTCAGCCCTGACTGTCATTGACTACCCATTATCTGCATTCCTGTGCCTGCTCAGTTGAGCACATTTAGCTCAAATTGTGCACCCTTGTTGACTTTCTTCACTTCAAATTCATGCTTGCCTCTTTCCAGTCAGCCTTAACACTTGCCAAGCAAAACTACTATAGCCATCTGACTAATTCTCTTGCCTCTGACCCTTGCTGTCTCTTAACAACTCTCAACTCTCTTTTCAAGGTATCTCCGCCTCCAACCTCTTCTTCCCTTTCTGCCCAAACCCCGATTGACTACTTCCATGACAAAGTCCACAAGATTACACTCCAGTTCCACACAAGACCAGCTTCAATCCCTCTTCTCCCTCTTCGATCCCAATTCTTCCCCTCATCCTCTGCTACCCTCTCTTCCTTTTCTGATATCTCCAATGAGGAAACCTCTTGTCTTCTCTAAACTCGCTACCTGCTCCTCTGATCCTAGCCCCACCTGTCTCCTTAAACCCATCACCTCCACCGTCATCCCTTCCATCTCTCATATTCTGAACCTATTGCTCTCATCTGCAACTGTCCCAGCAGCCTTCAAGCATGCTGTGGTCACACCTTTCCTTAAGAAACCTTCACTAGACCCTACCTGTCCTAATTATTGACCCATCTCCCTCCTCCCCTTCATTTCTAAACTACTTGAACATGCTGTTTACTTCTGTTGTCTTGTCCTTTCTCTCCTCTCAAGCAGTGGTGAGATTCGATCTGATCAGGAACTGATTTGGATCGATCCCGCCAATGAAGGAGCTGAACGGGTGGCAACACGGTAAGCGTTTGCATTGCTGGTGCCACACACTTGGCCCACTGGCAGCCACCGCAGGGCAGAAACTCCCTGGTGGCCCAGGTTCCATTCTTCTTGCATGGACAGAAGTACTTTGCCCACTACACTGTTCCATTCCCTTGGATTTTTGCAGCTCAAATGCATGACCCTGCATTTCTTAGCATTAAATCTCAGCTGCCAAGCTGTTGATCATTCTTCAAGTATAGCTAGATCCCTTGTCATGTTATCTACTCCTTTCACGGTGTCTGCTCTATTACAGATTTTGGTATCATCCACAAAGAGGCAAACCTAACCCGACAGCCCTTCCACAATATCACTAACAAAGATGTTAAAAAGAATCGGACCAAAGAATCCCTGCAGCACACCACTGATGACATTCTTCTCCTCAGAGTGAGCTCCATTTACCGGTACACTTTGTTGCCTCCCACTCAACCAGTTTCTAACCCAGTTACTTTAGGGTCCATCCCTAGGGTGCTTAATTTGTTCATAAGTCACCTGTGCAGAATGATGTCAAAGGCTATACGGAAATCTAAGTACAAAAAATCTAGAGCTCTCCCTCGGTCCTGCTCCCTGGTCACCCAGTCAAAGAAATCAGATTTGTCTGACAAGACCTGCCTGTGGTAAACCCATGCTGCCTCTGATCCTGTAATCCATTGAACTCGGGGAAACTCACTATTCTATGTTTTAACAGCATTTCCAATAATTTACTCACCACAGACTAACTAGACCGTAGTTTTCAACCTCATCCTTACTTCTGCTTTTGTGTAAAGTAACCACATGTGCCTTTCTCTAGTCCTCGGACCACTCCTGACTCAAGAAGCATTGAAAATGTCAATCAGTGGAGCCACTAAAACATCCCAAAGTTCCTTCAATACTCTCGGATGTAGCCCATCCAGTCCCATCGCTTTGTCTACTTTGAGTTTAGCTAATTCCTCATGAACACAGTCTTCTGAAAATCATTCAAGATCCCCTTCAGTTTTGTTCCTATTTATGGAGTTTTTCTGAGATCCTAATCCTGACCCTTCATCTGTGAACACAGAACAAAATAGAAACATAGAAACATGACGGCAAAAAAAAAAAAAACTGACCACATGGCCTATTTATTCTGCACTTCAATATCACCTACTATAAGAGTCCCCTTTTTTCCTTTAGAGAGCCACTGTATTTGTCCCAGGCTTTTTTGAATTTAGATACTGTCCTCATCACTACCACCTCCACTGGGAGACTATTCTACGCATCTACCACTTTTTCCATAAAGAAATATTTCCATATATCACTCCTGAATCTATCCATATGTATCTATCCTGAATCTCTTCGCTGCATCACTCCGGCGTCTCCTCAGCTCTCCTCCGGCGCGAGGATCGAGCACGCCTGGAGCAATAGTCCACCCACACCGCACGAGCTGCCCAATCGGGGCAATCGGAGGCAGCGTTTAAAGCCGCACTGATCAAGCGCGCCCGGGCCTGAGGGCCTCGCTAGAGGGCCCTTTGGCGTGGCCCTTAGGCGGAGGCCCTGTGCAGGCCCTACTGTTCTCAACCGGCCCACTCAACCCGATTACTGCTGATTTGATTTATTTATTTATTTATTTAACATTTCTTATATACCGCGCTCTTAGAGAGCCATCTACTGGACCACAAGGTAACCAATGCTCATAGAGGACTGTCCTACTGCAACAAAGTATCTCAAGCGAACATTAAGCAACAGATAGCTAAGCGAACATTAAAGCCATTATCAGATCAATTAGATCAACTTCAGCAGCCTGTATTTTAGATTTGTCCAGATTACTTAATGCTTTCTTGTGACCCATTGCCTCAGATTTAAGCCGATTAGACATCCTTGAATTCAACTACCTAACTGTCCAACTACTCTCCTTACTGCGCCCGCCCTATTGCCCACACACTTACATCCACTCTAAGCCTCACACATTTCAGCTAAAACATCTCAGGAAGGCCCCAAGATGGATGTAATCCTATCATTAGTTGCTATCTTCCTCACCTCAGGGCTCCCCAGCATATCACAGGCCTTCAATCCCTGCACCAACTATATCCCGATACTCCACAGCAATGGAAGGAGATGGTCAGAAAACCCTCACCACACCAAAAACCTCCAATACATTTCATCCGCACTTACTACACATCCCCCTACAGAACATCAAGAAGATTCAATCTGAGAAGCATCAGCCCCAACAGCCCCTGAAATGCGCACTCATAAAACGCTAGGTCAATATGCTCTAAATGGCCAGTAATCACCGACTTGATAACACTCCATGACCTTGATATCTTAATGATCACCGAGACTTGGCTATCCGACTGTGACAACGTACTCAATCAGATGACACCAGACGGTTTCTCACTCTTTGCCTGTCACAGAACCAACGAGAAGGGTGGAGGAACACTTATCCTTGCTAAGGCAAAACTACAATTTAAACTAAATGATACCACCACCTCAACCCACCTGGACACGACCACCATATCAAACGGTCACTGCAAAATCAATTTACTCTATCGAGCCCCAACATCATCACCAGATGACCTACCAACAATCATCAATCTTGCCTGCAACTCAAGCAACCCTCGATCTTCAAATTGGCTGCTGGGAGACTTCAACCTTCCTTCCCTACAAGATACACAAGCAATAGCCTTCCTGGAAGCTCTAAATGAACTGGGCTATAAACAACTCATTGATTCTCCCACACACATGAAGGGGAGTATTCTAGACTTGATCTTCACCCCACGGTCCGAAGTTGACACCACCCAACACTTGCCGATATCCATAACTCCAGTACCTTGGTCTGACCATAACCTGGTCAGTTTCTACATACCTACCAGCCGATCCTTCAGGAACAGCAGCAAAATTCATGCCCCCTCAACTAGATCTCCAACAACACGCTTTCGCCCCTTCGTCAAAGATGAAATCCTGGAGAAGGTCCTCCCTCTCCTCACTGACACGACCCTCGACCCAGATGAGATGGTAACTAACTGGAACAGCCTTAGAGCCGTAGCCCACCTCCCCCCCACCAACAAAGAGACGTGTACATGTGCCTTGGTATTCTAAAGACCTACGAGCATCACTCCTTCACCTACGCAAACTCGAGAGACAGTGGCGCAGAACCCGCACTGCTGAAACACACTGCGTATATATCTCCTACCTTCTAACACACAGAGAGAAAACAATGGAAAAAAGGAAGCATCACCACACAGATATTCTAAAGCGATCATTAAATAGATCACATGACCTGTTCAGTATCGTAAAATCCTTAACAGGTGATTCAGCCCTAGCCCATCCACATATGCCCCATCCACAGGACTACTCTGACTACCTGCAATCGAAGATGATCCAGACCATTACAAACTCAACCACCTCCAACATCACCAACATACACACTACACCACAGCCAACTCCACTTCTCAAATTCTGTGAAATATCCAAAGAAATCGAAGACACTATTGTCACTATCAATCTCACCACGGCACCCAATGATCTCCAGGAACAAGCAGGAATGAGTCTTCACATGTGGGAGACGTCTCCGACGGAGCCCGCACGGGAATGCTCCCCAGCATCCAATCAGAAAGCCTTTGGGAGCATCCCCCGCGCCTGCGCGGTGGGTTCCCGCCCTTCCTACTGCCTCTCCCCAGTTTTTCGTTTTCCGCGGAGCAGGCAGGACGTCCCTCCTGCCACCGCAGAAATTTTTTTCCTTTGTTCTTGTTTCTGTAGTCACGGCTTTTTCCCGCCGACGGTGGCACCTCCGTGCCCCTTTCTTTCTTTCTTTCTTTTCAATTAATTTTCATTTAAATTTCATTTATTTTTGGTCGCCCAGAGGGACCCTCCCCTCTGGGCGCCGAGGCCTACCGGGCTTACAGCATGGAGCCTTCTTCTCCCCAGCAGTGCCCTCACTGCGGGGGCCTAAGTTTCCAATTGGACTCCAATGCCTGGTGCCTCTCCTGTTTTGGGCCTGACCCTTCTTTCCTGGATCCCCCGGGCTACAGTGTCGGGAGAAGACCCTCCCTTTTTCGGATATCCCTCGACGACGTCTTCGCGCCCAACGCGCGGTCGTCGGGTTGTGCTTCTCTCCAGGATCTGGTATCCACACAACAGTCTGTTAAGACTAGCCGAGTCTTGAGGGGCGAGTCTCATGCGCGGCATGGCGACAGCTCCAGCCGACCCCTCAAGTCCCCCTTGGCTAATATACCCCGGCGGGAGTCCTCGGGCTCCAAAGCATTTACGGGGTTTCGGGATGTTCCTGGGCTTCGCTCCTCACAGAACATTCCCGAGCCATGCCCGAGGGAGGTACCCGCTTCGAGCGGTGCTGATTCCCCGGCATCGGCGTCGAGTGTTCCACTCTTCGCCAGGGATCGTCAGCTGGTGTCATCGGCGCCTCCGGGGCCGATCGACTCGACCGGGTCTGACCTCCCTACATCCCAGCCATGCTCGGGTGTGGTACCCGCTCCAGGCGGTACTGAGACCCCGGCATCGGCGTTGGTGTCGACCGTTCCGCTCCTCACCGAGGATCGTCGGCTGCTGTCCTCGGCGCCTCCGGGGCCGATCGACTCGGTCCAGCCGGGCGTTCCTCCATCACTGCCATGCGCGGGGGTGGTACCCGCTACGAGCGGTACCGACCCCTCGACGTCGGCGCCGGTGTCGAGTGTCCCGCTCCTCACTGGGGATTGGGGGCTGCGGTCCTCGGCGACTCCAGGGCCGACCGACTCGTGCCGGTGTGGCGTCCCCACCTCTGGGGCCGATCGGCTCGACATAGCCTGGCCCTGCGTTCCGGCCATGCGCGGAGGCGGTACCCGCTTCGAGCGTGCCGGCGTCGATGGTTCCACCCCTCGTCGGGGATGATCTCCTGGCCTCGCTCCCCTCTGAGCCGCTCGTTTCGACCCGAGCTGGGTCGCCGGTACCCCAGCCCTGCGCAAGGGTGGTACCGGTTTTGAGCGGCGCCACTCCGCCGGCGACGGCAGGGGCGTCGAGCTCAAGGAACCGCCATCAACCTTCCCCGGGGACCTCGGGGTGTGTCGACCAGCACACGGGCGACCCCCTGGCATCGACGCGGCCGTCGAGGGCCCCGCCCTTTCCTAGAAAAGGGGCCTCGGGGTCTTCGATCGCCTCGATCCCACCGCAGGCTTCCCCCCCCCGCGGGGACTCGTCGTCGGGTGACCTGGCTCCCCTCGGAGATGGACCGTATGCCCCGGCAGTTTTTCCCTCCGGGTAGGAAGGGTTCGAGAGGGGGCCCAGCATCGGGCAGCGCCCGCCGATCGACATCAGCGCCGGCGTCAGTTGACCCCCTCTCCTCCGAGCACCGTCCTCGGGGGCCCTTGATGCTCACGGCAACGGTCGGCGCGGATCCGATCTGCGCTCCGGGATCTCCACCACCGGCGCGGTCACTCCCGCCGGGGGCCTCGAGGAAGGAGTCGATCTCCTCGCTCGGTTCGATGCCCAGCCTGGAGTCATTGTCCAGCCTTGAAAGTCTGGCCACGGCACGTCTCGGGATCGGCCCCTGTCCTCTCCCGCAGCACAGAGCAGAGACCGCTGGCCCCTGCCCTCCGGCGGCCGCGGATTCGCTCCAGTCACGGGGGGAAGCGCCGCCCCCGGTTTCGGGGCCGAGGCCGGTTCCTGCGGCGCCGTCGGTGCCATCAACCTCTTCGATGCCTAGCTTGGAATCAATTCCAGGAGCCGACGACGCCATGTTGACTGCCCCGATCCGGGTCGGTTGGTCCCCGCCTCAGCCCAGCGGGCATCGGCCCGAGCGGCCTCTTAGTGCCCTGGCGGCCTCTCCCGTCATAACTGCTCCGGCAGAGCCGCCTTTTCAGGATTTCCTCCTTGACATGGTGGACTTGAAGGCCATCCCTATCCCGGACCCGAGCCCAGGCCCTGCGGAACAGGCAGCCGCGCTGCTTCCTCTGCATCCCGCCCTGCAGGATCTCCTGCTGGGGGCTTGGCGGTCGCCTTTGAGGGTTCCGGCGCCGCCGACTGCGATGCAGGCTCTGTACCGGGTGCCTCCGTCCCCGGGGTTTCGGCAGCACCAGCTTCCACATCGGTCCATTGTGGTGGAATCGGCGCTGAGGAAGGCCGGAAGCAAGGAGAAGCATGCTTCTCGCCCTCCAGGCCGTGCCTCGAAGACGCTAGATACTCTAGGATGTCAAGCCTTCCAAACGTCTATGCTGGCGGCCAGAATTATTTCATATATATTTTATATGAGTCTGTCGCTTCGGGAGGTCACCGAGAGGCTATCTCGGTTATCCACCTTCGTATCTGCAACCAAGGCCTTTGAATATTCCCTGCTTCTTTATCACTGCAGGAATATCTCCGGGTTCCTTTCTCGTGCTTAGCTGGACTCCTTCCGGTCGGTCAGCAGAGCCTCTGCTGTTGCCATTAGAGCACGCCGTACGGCATGGTTGCAGGCGTCTGAGTTGTGTAGACGGGCACAGCACATCCTGGGTAATTCTCCCTGCGACGGAGATCACCTCTTCAATAGCGAAGCCTTACGTCAGGTCTGTCAGACGGCTGCCTGGGTGAGAATCTTCACAGTCTTGGCAAGTGCATATCTCTATATGATTTGCAAGGGATTGTGGGCAATGTAGTTCATTCACACCAGACACAGCTGCTGACAATAATTTAGTTGTGCTCTTGGGTAAAGCCAATAAGATATTTATTTATGGGGTTATTTCTCCCAACACAGATATGCTTGGTAGCACATAAATCAGGTTACTTGCTTTCAGTGTTAACTTGGAAAAACAAAGTCAAAATCAGGAAAACAACAAATGAAAAGCCACAAAGCAAGAAAAAAACCTGTTCTTTTCAGGTTAACTTCTGATTACTTCCCACATAGATTCAGAAGTGATTCTCTCCTAGCTCACAAGCAATTAGGTAAGGCTTAATTGCTAGCAGTTATCCAGCTGAAACCCCTTAGCTAGCTTGCTTTCTACTGTGTGGGTCAAATCCTGCTTCAGGAGCTTTTCTGAGTAGATTAAAGAACAAGTTTATATTTCTTTGTGATGGTTGCTGTACTTTGTAACAGAAAGTTACCAACGGAGTTTAGATAGAGAGCAATCCATATAAACACATTCTTCATCTGCAATCATTCCCCCATCTTCAACAAGCATAGGTTCAATATCATGGATTGGCACAGATGAATCTCTCAATGGAGCACTTTCAGGAGAATACTTGTTACCCTGCTGTCTTTCAAGGTTATAGCTAGGGCATAGATCAGTGTTCATACCTGAGCTTCCATTGCTGCTAGAGTTCCTCTCTATATAGCCTGGCCAGTATGTAGTCCAGTTCTTATGTCCAGCCTTCCAATCCAGATCCCTGGACACTGGATCTCTCTTCACATACCTTCTGGCATGGGTCTTAGGGTCCCTTCCACGTGCAGCTGTCTCCCTCACAGGTAGCGTCTGGTGATTCCTAGCTCTGCAGCACCATTCCTCTGGCTTTCCCCAGTCCAATGGTGTATGCTGGCCCTTGAAATGCCTCCCAGTATACGTACTGCTTTGGACTCTTCTAGACCTCTCAAAGGCTTTTCTCTTCCTTCTTCCAAAGGGTCTCTTTCCCTCTCTGTCCGTCCGGTTTGGCTTCTGCTTCTGATGATCCTTCAGATGAAACTGATGATCCTTCTCTGGATATCCAAGGTGATCATGAAGATGGTCATCTGTAGAATAAACTCTACTCTTATTCTGCTTAGATGAGTGCTCCTCCCTAACACAGCGCAGCTGTGCTGAATCAGGCCCTGCCCTTTGAGATGAGTGCTTAGGGATTACCTCATAGCCCTCCTGATTGAACACATGTTTCCCCACTTCAGCTCCTCTAATGGCTGTTGGAAACCTGGTGCATTCTGGGACTGGTAGTCTTTTATGGGAAAATTCTGTTTTCTTATTTCTACCAGAATTGACAGGTTGCTTGTTCAGAGTCACTTCACCTTTTCTATAGCTCCTTCCTGAGCTATGATAAGCTTCCTTATCACAGGTCGCACAGTGCTTCGCTAACCTTCCCAGAGTTAGCAGCCAGCCTAGGGCCCGGCTTCCCCCCGGCGGTGGTAAACGCCCCTCCGGACCCCCCTTCCCTAGGAAGAGGAAATGTCAGCCCTCCGCCCACCCTCCAGGCGCGCCCAAGCAAGGGACCTCTCACCCTGGGTTGATGTCCCCGGGCCCGCGCCAGGACTCTCATACTAAGCATTTTTAGGCTCAGGTGGGCGGCTGCCTGCACTTACCCTCCTTACCAGAAGTTTAGACTAGAGCTCTACTCTGGGGCTCGTCCAGTTGGAAAATGGTTCGGGGACTTATCTAGGGGTTCAGGTCTTCTCCTCCGTCGGAAAGGGAGACCACCTTACGCTGTGATAGCTATGGCCCACGATCACCCTACTTACTCTTCGGTATGTCCCCGAACCCCTCTCAGCCAGTATCCTCTTGCTGATTGCTTCCGTACCGGAATTACCCTCCAGGGACTATACCCTCATGTCCCCCGATTGTGCGGGGGACAAGTTCTACGTGCAGGTCCTGGGGACACATTAGGGCCTCCAACACCTGCGGCGTTCTACCGGACTGATGCTATCCTCCGTCCCCCACGCTACCGCGCTCTTAGCTCGCCGATCTGCCCTTGCCCTCCGGGAAAGATCCCTCCCCTGACGGATCTTGCGGCCACCTCCCCAGGTGGACGTTCTGGGGATCAATGGCAGATCCGCCTTACCTGAGTGCTGCTCATGGAGGCAGGCCCCCCGGCGTGCCTGCGATAGTACCGGAGGGGGCGTCCCCATGTCCACCGGCTTAGATATACTAGATATCACCTGCTTGGCAGGCGCCTTTGGGGGATCCCCACAGTACCTGTGTTTACCGCCTTTTTTCCCCCTATGGCCGGTACTCACCCCCCCCCCCCCCGGGGGTCCGGCCAGTCCGCCTGTCTATTCCCCGATCGGCCCGCGGACTGGTGGTACCCTACTGCTGTGAAGTCAACAGCTCCCTTTTTCAGTTAGGTCCTCCTCCCGGAGGTCCGGACCCTTGTCTCCCTATCTCTCGCTAGGGCAGACTGCGTACCCCTTCTGCTCCGGGGTACACCTCTACTCTTCTCCGGGATAGGCTCTCTAGTTCGGCCTGTCTTCCACTGTTGGTCCTCTGAGTTATGGACTCTACCCCCAAGGGAGTGCTCAGCTTGCCGTGAGCCCCCTGGAAGACCTGCCGTCCTTCTCCTGACCCAGCTGACGCCTGGATCCCATGGCCTTCCGGATTTGGAACTTCCTCCTCGCTGCAGTGAAGTTTCCTTGATGACCTCGCTACTGCGTCTACAGTGCCTTCATCACCGGACTACTTCCGACATCCCGGTGGGTAAGCAGTACAGGGTTCTAAACCATTAATCCATTAAAACTTAATGGCCGGTAAGCTCTGTATGGTACTAGGTCATTTACTCATTACATGCTTAATGATTTTCTTCATGCACCCCTCTGACTACTCCCGTAGCCTGGGGTTTTTTTTGCTGTATCCTAATGGTACCTGTTCTGCACTCTAAAGACTTGCCTCCGTAGTCTTTGGATTCGCTGTTCCTCTATTCAACTCCTGCCCTCCATCCCTCAGGGGATGCCGGAGATTCAGGCTGGGCAAATGCCATCCCGTCCCGGGCTGCGCTTATGGGATCTCCCCGGGCATCCTAAGCTAGGGAGTCCCCACGTGTGAAGACTCATTCCTGCTTGCTCCTGGAGATAGCACAGTTACTTACCTGTAACAGGTGATTTCCGGAACAGCAGGAATTAGTCTTCACAACCCGCCCACCTCCCCTAGGAGTTGTATCTCTCTTTTTCTCTATTCCTTCCTCTCCTCTCCTTCCGGCTCAGCTATGAAACTCAACTGGGGAGAGGCAGTAGGAAGGGCGGGAACCCACTGCGCAGGCGCGGGGGATGCTCCCAAACGCTTTATGATTGGATGCTGGGGAGCATTCCCGTGCAGGCTCCGTCAGAGACGTCTCCCACATGTGAAGACTAATTCCTGATGTTCCGGAGATCACCTGTTACAGGTAAGTAACTGTGCTATCCCTGTCCAGCCAGTTAGATAAAAGAGCTACGTTGCGACCTAAGTCACACACTGTGCAAAATAATAAACCAATCATTATCAATGGGATCCTTCCCTCATTGTCTTAAACACACATCAGACCATTGCTAAAAAACAGTAGGCTTGACCCGTCCAAAGTCGAATCCTACAGACCAATCTCAAGTATCCCCCTACTCGCCAAAATCGAAAAGATTGTTCAGCGTCAGATCCAACAGCATGTCAATGCCGAAGCACCACTCGACCCATCCCAACATGGCTTTAGAGAAACACATGGTGTCGACACCATCCTAACGACCTTCAACAATTTAATCACAGGACTCAACATACACCAAGGATTCGTGCTCATCTTCATGGACATTGCAGCCGCTTTTGACTCGGTTAATCATGAGATACTGCTACAACGTCTCCAAGATAAAGGAATACAAGGCACCGCTCTACAATGGTGCAAATCATACCTGATTAACAGATGGCAACAAGTTAAGACAGATACCATGACTTTGGAGCCTTTCATACAGAAACAGGGGGTACCTCGGGGGTCATCCTTGTCTGCACTGATGTTTAACATTTACATGCAGCCCATCTGCAGCTTGATCCGTTCCCTAAACGTAAATGTCTTGCTTATGCAGATGACATCCTGCTATACATCCCCTTCATGATTGACCAGCCAGATTTCTCACCTATCATAAGATGCTTTGAAGCAGTTGCAGACTGGCTTCTCACCCAAAACCTACGGATTAATCACAGCAAGACGGATGTTCTCTTCATCACGAGAAATCAGAAGTTCATCCCACCTCCCACACTACAAGTCAACAATGCCGAACTCAAAACTAAAACCACAATTCGCTATCTCGGCATCACACTAGATCAGCGGCTTGACATGCTAACACATGTGAAAAACGTCGCAAAAGCAATATATCATAAGATAGGAACACTACACCATCTTCGACCATTACTGGACTTCACTGACTACCGGACGATATTCCAAGCCCTAGTGATCCCACACCTGGACTTTGCCAATATCATTCTCTATGGTCTTCCACAGTCAACTCTAAATCCACTCCGACTTGCCATGAACTCGGCTGCCAGAGTACTTGTAGGTGTGTCAAGGTCAGAACACAACACCTGTGATGAAGGAGCTCCACTGGCTACCCCTACAAGCTCGAATCCATTTTAAGGCACTTGTCATGACATTCAAAGCACTGAAGAACCAGCCCCCCTCACCCATCAGTAAGTTAATCAACAATATGCCTGACAACAGAAACAGAAGATCTGCAATACGGAATGCATTAGAAGTCCCTAAAATAATGACAAAATGCCTAAAGGCAACAGCCAAGAGGGCCTTTTCGATTTATGCACCAGTAGCCTGGAATGACCTCCCCTCTGAAATTCGAACTATCACGAGCCTTACCCCATTCAGAAAAGCGCTAAAATTCCATCTATTCCAAAAACCCTACCCAAAAACCAATCCAGGAAAACACATGATAGTCCCTCCGACCCTCCTACCTAACTGCTCCAATACTCTAACCCAACGAGAGAATGGATAATCAGCTCACCCCTTGGTTCAAACTCCCCTGGTACCATCAATCCCGCTCAACTGTGAATATTCTGTAACTGTAAAAAATGCTCTGTAAATAGTTTCCCCAGTTCTCTCCAAATTATTACCCTGTTCATTGTAAACACAATGTGTCTTGATGCATTGTAGCTTTGTTTCTGTTCATTGTGCACCGCACTGATTTTAATAGCGCAGTATATAAGGAATGTAAATAAATAAAATTAATAAATAAATCCCCTTTCACTCTCATCCTATGTCCCCTCATAGCAGAGCTTGCTTCCAATCAAAAGAGGCTCTCCTCCTTTGCATTTATGCCACAGAGGTATTTAAATGTCTCAATCATATCTTTATTTATTTAACATTTCTTATATACTGACTTTCATGATATCAAGGTGGTTTACATTGAACAAACCGAAATTACATTGAACAGGGCATTATAACTTGGAGATAACTATTTACAGGGAACATGGGCAATGGAGGTTTAAGTGGCTTGCCCAAGACCACAAGGAGCACCTGTGGGACTAGAAACCCCAGTCCTTCCAGCCCAAGGTTGCTGTCCTCTAGTGGGATTTGAACCCCTGACCTTCCAGCCTGAGGTAACTTGCTCCAACCACTAGGCCACTCCTCCAACCTCTGTCTTGCCTTTCCTTAAATATTGGTTAAGCAATTCCGCTTTATCCTCATCAGCTTCTACATATTCCTCCCTTTCACCCTTGAATCTGACAATACCACTTTTGCCCTTCCCCCTCTCACTAATATATCTGAAAAATGTCTTTTCCCTCCATTTTATTGCATTGGCTATTTCTTCTTTTTGTATCTTTGCTTTCCTACTTTCTTAACTTCTCTAAGTTTTTCTAAATATAGATGCCTGTCTTCCTCTCTCTGTGATCTCTTGTATTTTATGAAGGCCATCCTCTTTTTCTTCACCTTTTCAGCTACTTCTTTGGAGAACCATAGTGGCCTCCTTTTCCTTGTACATTTCCCTTTCTAACAAAAAGGCTTGTTGCCCTTAAAATATCCCCTTTCAGTTTTACTCATTGCTTTTCTGTATCCCCCAGCTGTTCCCATCCCTTGAGGTATTGTCCCATCTCAGCAAAGTTAGTTTTTCTAAAGTCTAAAACCCTTGTTTTTGAATGGATTTTATCAGCCCTAGTCCTAATACTGAACCACACCATCTGCTATCCATGCCTGAAATGGTATACTATATAAAGGTGATGTATCGGAAGAATCGAAATAAATACAACTATTCGATAAACTGAAGAGTAGCAAATCACTTTGGCCGGATGGTATACATTTATGGGTGTTGAAAGAACTGAAATATGAGATTGCAGATCTGCTATTAGTAATCTTTAAGCTATCATTAGAATCAACTATAGTACTGGAAGATTGGAGAATGGCCAGTGTAACACCAATTTTTAAAAAGGATTCCAGGGGTGATCCGGGAAACTACAGACCAGTGAGCCAGATGTCAGTACCAAGCAAAATGGTAGAACCATTATAAAGAATAAAAGTACTGAACATGTGGATAGTCACAGTTAAATGGGAGAAAGCCAACATGGATTTAGCCAAGGAAAGTCTTGTCTTACTAATCTGTTATATTTTTTGAAGGTGTGAATAAACAGGTAGATAAACTATATCAAATATACCTTTATCTGAATTTTAAGAAAGCCTTTGACAAAATCCCTCATGAGAGACTCTTGGAAAAATTAAAAAGTCATGGGATTGGAGGCAGTGTAGTATTGTGGATCAGGAAATGATTAAAAGATAGAAAGCAGAGAGTAGGGCTAAATGGCCAATTTTCTCAAGTGGAGTACCCCAGGGATCTGTGCTGGATCCGCTGCTTTTTAACATATTCATAAATGATCTAGAAATAGGAACAACAAGTGATGTGATCAAATTTGCAGATGACACCAAAATTATTTAATGTTGTTAAAACACAAGAGGATTGTGAAAAATTGCAAGAGGACCTTGATAAATTGGAAGACTGGGCATCCAAATGGCAGATGAAATTTAATGTGGACAAGTGCAAAGTTATGCACCTAGGAAAGAACAACCCAAACTATGGTTACATGATGCAAGGTTCCACATTAGGAACCACCACTCGGGAAAAACAGTGCTATACAAATGATCAGTAGTAGTAGCAGTGTCCATATAAAAGTACACCTATCCTTGTTACCACAGGTCCTTGTGCGTATGTGTTCACCCATGCAGGTTTATAACAGCCATTTTATAAAGTGCTTTATAAAATTACTCCCATCATGAACCCTTCCTGCTCTTTGGAGCTTACAATCTAGTTAAGATAGACAGACAAGACACACTGGCAAAATATCTTTTAGCTTAGTTAGCAAGGTCATGCCTGAGAAGGATTAAATTGAGAATATTGATGTGAGTATTGCCACGCCCTTGCCCCTGGCCTCTGGCTTAGAGGGGCAAGGTAACGGAGAACTTCTCCTGGTGAGCTCAAATAAACTAGCTTTTCCTCAGGTGGATTCTGGGACATGTAGTTTGGCTCTTAAGAAGAAGTGTAGTCATGGTCCGATGTTAAGACAAATGACAGAATTTATTTTAAAGTAAAGGTTCAAGTAAACTGTACACAGGAATTTTGTCCATTCAGGATTGTTTGCAACAAAGGATTTAGATCAGTATAACTGCTTCACAGTCCTTTAAACACATGCAGCTGGTTAACAACGTTGCTCAGTCTTAGAGAAACAGCTCTGCTCAGCAAGGAAAAAATACTTCTTTTTAGCCTTGTGTTCGTGAAGCACTTAACAGCAAAAGAATAACTCAGTTCCTCTGGAACAACCTCTTCTTTCCCTCCTTCCTTTCAGGATAGGTTTTTAAACTCAAAATAAGAAAACAAGTAACAAACATTCACAAGCTTTCTCTTCAGCGTGACTCAGCACTTTGCCTGAGAAATGCAAACACGTGGAGTTTTCTTCAAACCCAATTCCTGGCTCAATTCCAGTTACCTGCTTCTAGGAGACTTTCTCATTCAATGCTAGCCTTTAGCATAATGATTCCATACTTGTAGCTTGACACAGGGTACAGTCCATGGGGATATCTAGATCTTGCAATTCCTCCCCTGCCAACTCAATCTGCATATCCTCTGGTGTTGTTAGGGCAGTATCCTGTTCTGAGCTCTGGACACAGTGCTCAGAATACAGCCTCCCTGGGGGTTCTAATGTCTCCCCTGAGCTCAACTCTCCCCGATAAAGACAGTCAGTACCTGAAGCACTGGGCAGTTCTCCCTGATTGTGCTCACTACGGTTCCTTGTCTCCTTCCAGCCTCTCTGGAACAGCTCTCTGTATTCCTCTCTGGGTTCTCTCCTGGAGATCTGCAGGTGCTCCTGGTTCCACTCCTGATTCCCCTGAATCCTCTGAGTCCTCTGAACCTCCTGAAACCTCTGTCTCCCCAGAGCTTCTTCCTTCCTCTGAGTTTCTCCTTTCCTCTGAGCTTCCCCTTTCCTCTGCTTTAGCAGAGGTTTATATTTCCCTCTCCAGGGCTCCAGCCCTTCCTCCACTCCTCCCAGGTGATTGTAATCTCCTCTCAAGCCTGCAGTTACGTCATAGGAGTTAGGGTGTGACTGCCTGAACTTTCTCTCCCTCAGGTTTCTTTCTCTATGAGGGGCCTGAAATCCATGCCCTGCAGGGATTTCTTCTTTCTCTAAGTTAAAGTCATTGGCCTTTTCTATACTCATAGGCTCAAAACAGGCTTCCTTGTCACAGTATATATGAAGTAAAGGTTGGTTCAGCCTGAAAAGGTGGCCTTATAGATCACACATGTTTATGCATTTCTTGATATACCACCCAGGCTTAAGGGCATCAGAGTGGTTTACAATCACTATTAGCAGGTACTGGATACATTCCAATGTCCCCAAAGGGCTCATAATCTATGTGTACTTGAGGCAATGGAGGGTTAGGTGGCTTGCCCAAGGCCACAAGGAGTGCCTATAGGACTAGAAACCTTAGTCCCTCTGGCCTGAGATTGCTGTCCCTAGGTGGGAATTGAACCCCTGGTCATCTGGCCTGAGGTACCTTGTCCTAACCACTAGGCCGTTCCTCCCATGTGATGGGTAGGAACTTCAGAAACTAGACCTCTGTCATACAAACAAAGGTGGCTCTGAGGGTTCTTGTTTGCATTAATTCCAAGACATTGTTATATCCTTAAAGCACAGAGCATTAAATGTGTCAGAAAGAAAGGCGCGTCAAGAAAATTCCTTGGTTTGGGCTTCTCAGATTTGGTCCTGGCTAAGGCCGACTCCAGAGTTGGTTAGGATGTTAATTATTATCCCATTTCCCTCCTTCCCTTCATTTCCAAACTTCTTGAACATGCTGTCCTTGGCCATTGTCTTGAATTTCTTTCCTCTCAAGCCCTGCTAGATCCACTTCAATCTGGAGTTTGTCCCTTATGCTCTACTGAGAGGGCACTTGCCAAAGTCTCCAGCAACTTGTTCCAGGCTAAATCCAAGGGCTTTTACTCTGTTCTCATTCTTCTTGACTTTTCTGCTGCTTTTGACACTGCTGACCACTCGGTTTTAGGGACTCTGTCCTGTCCTGGTTCTCTTCTTATCTCTCCCATCGCTGTTTTAGCGTTTTTCATTCCTCTACTGCTATCGCACTCTCAGTTGGTGTACCCCAGGGATCAGTTCTGGGCTCTTCTCTACACCCAGTCCCTTGGTGCTCTCATTGTCTCCCATGGATTCCAATATCATTTTTATGCTGACCAGGGCTGGATTTACCTTGAGTGAGGCCCTACGCCAACAAAAATTGTGGGCCCCCAGCAGGGGCGGCCCAAGGGGGCCTCATTTGCATAAGGGTCCTCATTTGCATAAATATTTGCATAATGTTACCATATACTAACTTTTAGTAAACGTGCCTCTTAATGAGTGTATGAATAAAGAAAGACTAAAAGATTTCTACATTACTATAATCCAGTGCCAACAGTTTTGCATAAAGATACAGCCCAGCAAGTTCCTAAAATATCACAAAGAGACAAAAAACTTGGATTTCAATGTATCATGAAATTTCTTTCTCTTAAACCGTTCCTTTAAATCAAATAAAGGACTTACTCTGTGGCAGAGGTCTTTCCTGAATTCCTGGGTCCTCATTTTTCCAAAGTCTTAGAGTTAGACGGAATTTTTAAGGATTACCTTAAATCCAAAAGCAGGAGGAAGGAAAGTGGCGGTGGCAGGCATTCTCTGACTGCCACCTTCTGAACGCACTTGACCTTTTGTGTTTATTTTTACCTTGCTGTTCTTTCCTATGCCACACATCAAGGAAAAAGGAAGGTAAAACTGCAGGAGAGCAGTCAGAGGTCAGCAGGCAAATGTATTTATTTGTGAATCCCGCTATGGGGATGAAGACTCCAGGCGGCCCGCTTGGTAAAATGGGGGTGGAAGGGAGACCCTTTGCTTACGTATGGGTTGGATGTCTCGCTTAGCCCGGAGGATTGAGTCCCTCCAGTTCAGCTGGTGCAGGGAAAAGCGATGCTGAAGCTGCAGTTGGTGGATCCCCACTGGTTAAACCCAGCGGGTTAGCCCTCCTGATGGAACAGCTGCTTGGCCCTGGAAGTGTTAGCCAGGGTGGGTCAGGATCTGCTACCACTGCTACAGCATGGACTGTCCGCGGGGCCCCCTCCGCCCGACTGAATCCGTCCCTCCCTCCCTGCCGGCTTTGAGAGGCGCGAAGGGAGAGTGTCTCCCTCGCGTCTCTGTTAAGCCCGGCAGGGAGGGAGGGACAGAGGGAGGGGGCCAGGGGGCCCCGCGGGACAGTCCATGCTGCCGCGGCAGCAGAGGGGGGCCCCGCGGGACAGTCCATGCTGCCGCGGCAGCAGCCAGCGTTTTCTTTTTTAATTTAATTTTAAGAATTTTCAATTTTTGTGGGCCCTTGTCAGCTGTGGGCCCTACGCCACGGCGTAGATGGCGTATAGGTAAATCCGGCCCTGATGCTGACGATTCTCAAATCTATCTTTCTTCACCTGATATCTGTCTGACACTCCAGGCCCGCATCTCTGCCTGTCTGTCTGACATTGCCACCTGGATGTCTCACCGGGGTTTGAAATTAAACATAGCCAAAACTGATCTTCTCATTTTTCCCCCTAATCCTTCCTCCTCCCCCTTCCTCCTTTCTCTGTTTCTGTAGACAACTTTCTTCTACTTCCTGTTTCCTCAGCCCGTAACCTTGGTGTTTTCTTTGACTCCTCCCTCTCCTTTTCCTCTCATATCCAACAGATAGCTAAAACCTGTCATTTCTTTCTCTATAACATTAACAAAATTCACCCTTTTCTTTCTGTACACACTACTAAAACATTTGTCCACTCTCTAATCACTTCCCGTCTCAACTATTGCAACTTCCTTCTTGCTGGTCTCCCTCTGAGCCACCTCTCTCTCCTCCAGTCTGTTCAAAGCTCTGCTGCACGACTAGCCTCAATGTACTCATATAACTCCTCTTTCTCAAATCACTTAATTGACTTCCCTTGTGTTTCTGTATCCAATTCAAACTTCTCCTTCTGCACTATAAATGTATTCGTTCTGCTGTTCCTCCCTACCTTTCCTCTCTCCTCTCGCCCTACACCCCTCCTCATGAACTCCATTCTGGCCTACTCCTCTCTATGCCTTTTTCTTCTATTGCCAACTCTAGGCTTCAATTCCTTCACCTTGCAGCTCCTTATGCCTGGAACAAACTTCCCGAATCTGTACGCTGTGCGACCTCTCTCTCCCTCTTCAAATCCATGTTAAAGGCTCACCTCTTTCGGACTCCCTTTGGTTCCTGATCCCTTGCTTTCCTTGTGTCGCCTCACCCTTCCCTTTTGCATCCTTAGTCTTATTTTATTCTTTTCTTTGTCCTGTCTGTCTTTTGGATTGTAAGCTCTACGAGCAGGGACTGTCTTTTTTTATGTGTTTGTACAGTGCTGTGTATGCCTTGTAGCACTATTTAAATTTTAAATAGTAGTAGAAGTAAGGTGTTGGTGTCCCAGGCAAACCAAGAGCCCTAGGCCCCTCCTGTCTATCAGAATCTGTTATTTAGCTTTGACTGCCCTGCTCTGCCGCCCTAGGCGGCCATGTTGTTTGCCTAATGGTTGGGACGGCCCTGGTCCTGTTACGTAGTGACGGAGTGCTTCTGTAATGTGATGCACTTCTGTGCTTCATCAAGGCTTCAGTACCACAAGCTCACAGCCCTTCCACACTCTCCTCCAGCCCCCCTCTAATTTACCCCCTCCCCATTAAACCTGACTGCAGCAGCTGAAGTGGGATATTCAGATCCCCTCCGGTGAATGCCACTGGGTAGCTCTGCTCTCTGCTTTTCTCACAGGAGGTCTGGATTTGCTGCAGACTGCTGTCTCCTTGTCTCCGATCTGATTTCCTCTGCATCTGGTGCTGAGTGCCACCCCCTGAACTTACATATAAGAGCAGTTAGCAGTTCCAGACTGCTGTCCGCAGCTGTCCACACCTGGACCCCCAGCTCCGCAGTTACACAGGACTTTCCGGTAAGCTACAACTCTGGCTCCTAAATAAGACATTTCAAGTACCGCTTCCTACCTAGAATAAGTGAAGCAAAGGGCTGCATTAGAACAGTAGTTAACACTTCATACTGGCTTGGCATGCATTGCTCATAATTACGTTTTGTAAAAATACTGATTCTTAAAACTGTGCACAGTGTCATACAACTGTTAGATGGTCTGTGATATTCTGTAGGCATGAAATGCACTGATCTGCACATCCTGAGTTTTGATTTTCAGACATTATTGCGCAAGAGACAGAAGTCAGATGATAATCTGTGGGGAAAGACTACAGTTACATGTGGTGGCAGAGAAAATGTCCCTTTAAGGGCGCGTCACCAGTATGTGGAATCTGTCCCATCGATGTCTCACTAGGCTTTCCAGACTTCCTGCAGTTATCCACAGTAGAATGTTTCGTATTCCTTTTCCCTCGGTGCCAAAGCAGTGGATCTCCCAAAGAGAGCAGTCCGCAGAGATACGTGGCTTAGAAGTCAGCAGCGGTGCTTCCTATCCGCTGTCATCAGAGCAATGGGAACACGCAGTGAACCTCTGCACTATTTCTCCTAACTAAGGAAGCAAAAAAAAGCTCACGTCATTTTGTTGTGGTTTTATGTTCGTGGTATCATTTCCTTGCCCGTTCCTTCCTCTCTTTTGCTTAGCGAGCCCACATCTTATTTACCAGAATTGCCAAGTTACCCAGTTCCAGGAGTGAGCTTTTACGTCGGTCCTGGATTTCTGATGCATTATAGGATGTCAGTGGGTAAAATCAGGGACTACAAATCCCATGCCGCACTGCAATGCAAATTTAAAACTAGAACTGGCAAAAGATCTCACTCCTGGAACTGGGTAGCTTGGCAACTCTGCTTTACATACATGTTCTTTAGCAAATTTTGCAGAGATCGCATGCTGAAATGCTTCAGCTCTTACTCAAACTGCATAAATCACAAATGTATTTGTTGGGTTTTGTGTCAGCTATTTGTGGGTCTTTTCATGTTTAACATACTAGCACAGCCCTAGGGGAAGCAGGCTAGAATCAGAGAAGCCAAGGTACTAATCCCAGCGCTGCTCCTTGTGATCCTGGGCAAATTACTTAACCTACTGCTACTACTGCACTTATAAAGCACCACGCACACACCGCTGCACAGCTAACCTACAGGAGGTAGCCAACATACAAGAGACAGTCCCGGCCCGTCAGAGTCATGCTCATCGGAGCTTACAATCTAGTTAGAGCAGTACAGAGCATTAGTCAGGTCTGCGGAAGGTACAGTGTGGTACAGTTTGGTCTATAGTTTGGTCGTGAACGTTGACGGGGGTTGGGATAAGATGAGGATGGAAGTCAGGATCTCAATGCAACGGTGAAGAGGTGGGTCTTCAACCTGGATTTGAAGAGGGCCAGGGAGGGTGCCTGGTGCACAGACGCAGGCAGGCTGTTCCAGGCATAAGGTGCAGCAAGGTGAAAGCATAGTTGGTAGTTCGCGGTGCGGGTGAAAGGCATTGATAGAAGTGATTTGTTGGCAGAGCGCAAATTTTGAGTGGGGACATAGGGAGAGATAAGAGGTATTGAGGGGCTGTAGAGTGAATGCATTTATAGGTCAGCAGGAGAAGCTTGAATTGGATGCGGAATTGGACAGGGAGCCAGTGAAGCGACTTGAGAAGAGGAGTAATATGGGCATGGCGAGGCTGGCAGAGGATTAGTCGAGCAGCGTGATTTTGTATAGATTAACCCTCCATTGGCTCAGGTCCAGACTTAGACTGAAAGTCCTCCCCAATGTAACTCACCATAAACTTCTGGAAAAGCTGTGAGCTAACTACAAAATATATATCTTCCATTTCAATGTCTAGCTTTTCCAGCTACTGCTCCAAACCTCAGGGTAGCTTGTTACTCGTGTCCTGGGAGAGCATGGCGGTAATTACTTTTCATAAGGTCCCAAGGTGGCATTTCAGTGTACACACCATCCCAGGTAGGGGAACAGGACTGGTTATGACATTGTCCCTTCATACACTGCACATGCAAGGAACTTCTTTTACATGTCCTAGAACAAAAGAACGCGGCTTAAATGTGTTTCTCTCCCCTTAGCCCCGATCATTATTTTCACGGGACAAAAACTTCCCAGAGAAGAAATGTAATATAAATCTGATAAACAGCATCATCTCGGGATAAATCTTATGTGTAGCCAATACAAGCCTGTGGAAGATCCAAGAATAAATCTTAAAATCTGCATTTATCAGCATAAATATGTGAAAGTGCAAAAGTGATTCCTTAAAAAAATCTCAGACAGCAGAAAAACAGGTAAAGATCTTCTTTTATGTATTGTTTGCATTTATCGGGATTCCTCTGTATTTCTTTTGTGGGTAATTTTTAAACTGTTCACCCTGGGACACAAGCCTCCCGTATGTATTATCCACCCAGACTTTGTACCAATTTTCAAAGGGAAAGGCTGGGCAATCTTGCACATCTGCTTTTTCTGCAGGTACAAAAATATATTTTTGAAAGAAAATTTTGGAATACTTTCATTCGTGGCTATTAGTTTACTCTTTCTACATTTTTGATACGTATTTAGTCTCCTTTTCTGCGGGTAGAACTTTGTTGGAAGAGTACATGGGAAGGGTTAAAAATGCCACCCCCACATGTCCTTTTCCTTCCCCCACCACAACACAGCTCCAATAACCCTCCTTTCTGTGTGGTTAAAAGTACATGCATGCTGTGGAACAACTCAGTGAGGTTGCACTATTTTTAGAGAGACGATTAGCGTGGATAAACCGTTTTCTGTCTGCATTAGCCACCTTTCTGCCTACATAGGTTTTAAAGCTCTGTGCTGTTTCCATGGTTTTTCACTTGTTCTGTGTGTGTTCTTCTCCCTCTTCACTTGATCCCCTTTCCAGATGAGGACAGGGGTGTGTATAGCTCATTCAGTGATTCGTGTGCCTCGGACTTGGATGAGATCCCCAGGACTCTCAGCAGGCAGGAATGTAGACACATTCTGGCCTTTCCAGCTCTACTGTGGGAGCGCTACTGATTTCCTAATTCCTCTGGCTGTGCTTTTCTTAAAGCCCATCGCAGAACTCCTGGAAGCTGAGCTGGACATGTGGGAAGTTGTAGCCATGTTACTGGAATAAGATATCCTATCTCCTGCTGTGCTGTGCTGAAAGCGCGGAGATTGTACCAGTCTACGGTGTTTAGTTTTCCTCTCTCCTTATGTCTGAGATGCAATTTCTCCAAATTTTGTGCATACCATGACAGCAATGAACCTCACTCCTAAGTACTTGTGTGTGAGCTAGGATGCCACGGCAATGTCTGTGCGCCTCATTAACAGAAGTGAAGAAAAGTCACATAAACTGGAAATCACCGGCAGAGGTCCTCAGAGTTTGCACTCTTAAATGTTTGTTAGTTCAGTAAAAGTGTCCTCTTGATTAATACATTTGATTTTTAAGCTAGAAAGTTAAGCTGTATATGTCTGCTTATGATTGCTGCTCGCAGGACAGTCACACCTGCATGGTCATTAAATAAAGATCCAGAAACCGGGTTAGTCCAAATGAAGTCTCTGAGTTACAATAACTTTAAATGTGCTTATTACCGATGAATTCTGTAACATATTTACATTGACTTAAATTGTATTTATTCCCAATCAATTCTAGGATATATTTACGTTAACTTAAAATGTTTGTTCCGTTTGAATTGCGCAATGTATTTATATAAGTCTGAACCATCCTCATGCTGAATTAATTCTACATCTACATTAATTATCTATACGGTGGACAGTAGAGGGGTTAGAAATGGGTCCCAGATATAAAGGTGCCCCTATAATTGGATGACTACTATTACTTATCATTTGTATAACCCTACAAGAGGTATGCAGTCCCTGCCTCACAGTTTACAATTTAAGCAAGATGAACACGACAAACAGGGGGACGAGAAAGAGCTTTATACCCATGTGTATTAGAACGGGAGAGTAAAGAGTCAGGATCTATCAGCAGCCTTGAAGAGGTGCGCGTTTTTAGCCTGGATTTGAATAGGACCAGAGATGGAGCCCAATGAACTCACTCAGGTAGTCTGTCCCAGGCATAAGGAACAGCAAAGTGGGATAAACAAAGTCTGGAGTTGGCAGTGGCAGAGAAGGGCACAGATAAAAGGGATCTGCCAGAGGAGCGGAGTTCCCGAGGAGGGGTGTAGGGGGAGATAAGTAAAGAGAAGTAATGAGGAACTGCAGAGTGACTGCACTTGTAGGTCAGTAGGAAAAGTTTGAACTGGATGTGGAAACGGATAGGGAGCCAGTGAAGCAGCATGAGGAGAGTCAATATTCAAAAACATTTATGCCGTCGGCAGCATAGAAGATCTTTCTAAAAACCCCTGAGCACTTCCATATAAAATCTCGGCCACTTTACATGCAAAAAGGCCAATGCTATTTATTTATTTAGCTATTTTTCTATACCGCTGTATCTGAGAGTCACAGCGGTTACATGAAACAACATGGCTCAACAAGGCTTTACAGAGAACTTGAATTAACAATTGAACAAAGTACAAAATGGATAGAGCAGGGTTATTAACGTAACCTGAACAAGGCATTAACTTGAGGGGGTGGGGGTTAGAAGGGATGAGGGGAGAATGTTTAAGTTCTAGGTGGTAAGGGGGAGGGAAGGGGTGGATCGGTGTGTTCATTGGGGGGTGTCAGGAAAGCGTTCCAGGAATATGTTAGTTTTTAGGTTTCTGCGGAATGCCATTACGTCATCTGTAGTACGCAAGTCATGTGGAAGGGCATTCCAGACTGTAGGGCATATAAGAAGAAGGCCCTTCTTGATGTGCAGTGGCTGGATCTTGTATTGCTTGTTGGTATGGATAATGTATTCTGAGAATTTATTCTTCTTGATCTGTTGTTGGGTAATTTTTGTAGAAGCGATTGTAGGTAAACAGGAGAGGTCATGGTGGATTTTAAAGATGGCGAGGATGGCCTTGTATTTGATTCACTCCATAATGGGTAACCAATGAAGTTGTTTGTAGAGAGGGGATACATGGTTGGTCCTGGTGGCATTCCAGAGTATGCGGGCAGCATATTCAGAGCCAGATGAATAGGGTGAAGAGTGTTTTTGTGAAGGCCTTGAAGGAGGAGATTGCAGTAATCTGTGTGAGGGGAGATGAGAGCTTGGAAGGCAGTGCGAAAGTCTTGAGGCTTGAGTAGTGCTTTGAAGTGTTGCACTGAGCACTTCCAAATTTAGTCTTGGCCACTTTACCTGCATAATGACCAATGTTAAACATTTTAAAAAGAGGTGAATTTTAGGGCAGATTATGGGTGGTAAAAACCGTATGCATTCAGGGACAAAATTCAGCCACTGAGCAATAAGTTTAAGGTTCAAGTAAATAGCAGCTTGAACTTTGAACACATAAGAGTTGTAAGTGAATTTTCAGCAGCAGCAGGTATATATTTCGCACCACTGACAATACATATAACTTTAAATAGATTTTTATCCCTACCATGAAGAGTCAGAAAGATCCAGTAAGAAAGCAGAATGTCTACGTGTTATAGTCTTAGAAGCAAGCAGCCAAACTGCAGCTTGCTTTAGAGGTTTTACATTAATTTCTGTTACATTTAGATTGGCTCTTTGCATGTTACATTTAGGTTGGCTCTTTAGATGTTTTAAATGAACCTGTTAGATTTAGGTAGGCTCTTATAGTCTTAGAAGACAACAGGCAAAGCGCAGATTGCTTTCGAGATTTTAAATGATTTCTTTTAGGGGAGTGTTTACTAAACGGCAGTAGTGGACTCCATACGATTTCAATGGGGCTGCGGCTCTGATATCGCACGGAGTCCACTACCACCGTTTAGTAAACATCCCCCTTAGATTTGGGTGACCTTTAAGCAGGCAAATAGCAATTTGCTTTAAAGTTTTTAAATGAACTTCTATTAGATTTAGATAGGCCCTCATAGTCTTAAATGGAAACAAAAAGGCATATCCCTTAAATTTGTAGTTATCCCAGTTAAGAGAGAGAATGAAATTTGACACCACAGTCGATTTCATCAAGAAGTGATTACCCCTTAACAGATAATTAGCAGTTCATTGGGAAGCAAACAAAAATAATAGCATAAAATATACCAAATAATCCTAAAGGCCTTTATATTAGTTTAGGTATCCCTACTCCCTTAACAACTCTAAACAATTAAATGCACCAGTACAAAGATGCAGACAGCAATCTAGCGAGGTGGGGGTTTTCCAGTCCTTTGGTGAGAGGTCATATGTGTGTGCTCGGTGCAAAGATCTTCTGGTTCTCAGAAAATGTGTCTGATTTCTGGAGGCTGCAGTAGCAGACTTGGAGATGCTAAGGAAGACAGAGAGATATATAGAAGAGACCTACAGGGACATAGTAGAAAAGTCCCACCTCCAATCTGGCAGCTTCAATTCTGCCTTGAAGGTGAGAGATCACCTGGAAAGAGAACATCACCTTGGTGTGGCAGGAAATGATCCTGTACCCAGGACTTGCCTTCCAGAGGGTGCCGTATCCACTTGCACTGAGACTGTATCTACAGGGGCTTCTGCCCAGGAGGGAAAGTTAGGACAGGCATTTTGGTTAGTAATTTGATCATTAGATAGCTGGGTGGCTGGTGGGTGTGAGGATTTCTTGGTCACTTACCTGCCTGGTGAGAAGATGGCAGACCTCACACATCACTTAGAATTCTACAGCGTGCTGGGGAGGAGCTGGCTCTCTTAGTACATGTGGGCACTAATGACATAGGAAAGTGTGGAAAGGAGGTTCAGGAAATCAAACAAGCTTTTAGGTAAAAAGTTGAAATCTAGGACCTCCAGGGTAGCATTCTCAGAAATATTTCCTGTTCTTCGTGGAGGACCCAAGAGGCAGGCATATCTTTGGAGTCTCAATGCATGGATGAGATGATGGTGCAGGAAAGCGGGCTTTAGATTTGGCAGGAACTGGGCAATATTCTGAGGAAGAGGGGTGTCTTTGCCGGAAGGATGGGTTTCACCTTAACCAGGGTGAAATCAGGCTGCTGGCATTAGCCTTTAAAAAGGAGAAAGAGCAGTTTTTAAACTAGATATTGGGTGAGAGCTGAGAGTCACCCAGGAGTGCATGGTTCGAAATAATGTATCTTTAAAGGATACTACCAAAACAAGGGGTGGGGGAGGGGGGAGGGCATCTCAATAGGTTGCAGTAAAGGTAAAAGCAGTCCAGGTGCCCTTAAGTAAACAGCAACAGACTTAAAAGATTCCAAATTCCCCATCAGCTGATAAGCTGGTTGAAAATATGATCAAAAACATATTTTGAAATGCCTATACAGATACTAGAAGTCTAAAACATAAAATGGGAGAGTTAGAATATATGGCACTGAAAGAAGATATCTCAGAGACCTGGTGGAAGGAGGATAACCAACGAGACACTGTGATAACAGGGTACAAATAATATCAAAATGATAGGGTAGATCAAATTGGTGGAGAGAGTGGCATTATATGTTAAAGAGAGTATTGAGTTAAATAGGATAAACATTTTGCAAGAAAAAAATGCACCGTAGAATCATTATGAATAGAAATTCCATTTGAGAAGGGGAAGGGAATAATGGTGGGGGTGTACTACGTCCACCTGGCCAGAACGAACAGATTGATGATGAAATGCTAACAGAAATCAGTATAGCTAACAAACTTGGCAACAGCCTAATGGGTGACTTCAATTACCCCAATATCAACGAGCTGAATGTCACATCAAGACATGCTAGGGAGATATATTTTCTAGATGAAAAAAATGACTGCTTCATGGAGCAGCTGGTTCAGAAACCAACACAAGGTAGAGCTATTTTAGACCTAATCCTTAGTGGCAAAGAACAAAACAAAAAAAGAGGGGACAGATCCCTACAAAAAAGGTCTATGACAAAGAAAGAAAGCAGGGGTGAACAGAACAGCCACAGAGAATCTTTATTAAACCCAACATGGCCATGTTTCAGCAAAACCTGTCTGTATCGGGGGCAAATAATTTAGCTTTAAAAATAAAATCAATACAACCAAACCACAGCAGAGACATAACTCAAAGCTGCACTCTTCTATGAGGAAAGGCTAAAGAGGTTAGGGTTCTTCAGCCTGGAGAAGTTGGCTCCTAAGGTCTCTGCTTCGCTCTCCCGACCCCTTCTCATCGCCCATGGTACCATCATGGTCTCCACTTCCAGTATAACTATCTTCGCCGTGCAGAGCAATGTTGGCATAGGCATCCCTCACCAGAATCTCTAGCTACTTTCCAGTGTAATTACCATCTTTACTGTAACATGATTTGGTCTGCCAGACTCACCTTTTATTCCAATTGCATCACCTCTGCTTCTAACTCCTCCCATCAGTTGTATCTGACTCTCCGCTCCCTATCAGCACCCCATTCCTCTTCCCCGGCCACTACATCTCTCCTCACTACCTCGGACCCCACTAGCCTTGCCACCTTTTTCTCTCAAAAAGTCCATACTTTACGTCTTACCTGCCCCTCCCCCCTCTCCCCAACCCTACGTTTTCCTCCCCCCTTGCCCCCTCTTCCTCTCTGAGTTTGAATCTGATGCATACTTGGAATTCTTTTCACCCCATTACTGCTTCTGAGCTCTCCAAAGTCCTCAGCTCTTTGCATAAGACTACCTGCCCTCTGACCCTATCCCCTTCCACTGGTTGTCCGAATCCTCCCTTGCACTTCTCCCATATCTGCTCCACATGATCAACACAAGCCTCTCTTCTGGTGTTTTCCCTACCTCCTGGAAACATGCAATTGTTCGTCCCATCCTGAAGACAGGATCAAACCGAGCCCTGTGCAAGCGGTGCGGCCGCACAGGGCACAAAGACTTAAAGGGCGCACTTTTTCGGTGGCAGGCAGCAGCAGAGAGACGAAATGCGCCCCTTAAGTCTTCGCGCCGGCACACTAAGCAGGTCTGGTCTCTCCGGGAGGGACCAGACCTGCCTAGCGTGCCGGCGACTTGCAGATCGGGCGCGCGCCCCCCTCCCGCACCCCCATAAAGTGTCTCTAAATGGAGGTGCGGAAAGTGGGGCGCGCGCCCGACGTGCAAGTCGCACAGAGCGCATTTCAGTCTTGCTATGGCCCTGCCTGAAGAAGCCCTCCTTGGATCCCTCTGTTCTCCCACACTGGCATCCCGTCTTCAACCTTCCCTTTCTGTCCAAGATCCTGGAAATGTAGTTTTCTCACAATTATCCATGCATCTTGACTCCACTTCAGCCCTCCATCCCAGGCAATCCGGATTCCATACTGGACACAGCACGGAAACCATCATCCTTTCACTCCTGAATGAACTGCACTCGACACATGAACAAAGAGATTTCTCCATCGCAGTATCCCTGGATTTGTCATCCACGTTTGACCTCGTTGACCACTCTACACTCCTGTCTCATTTACACGATTATGGGATTCACGGGACGGTCCACTGGTGGTTTTGGTCATTTCTTTCTTCTCGCTCTTTTTCCATATTGGTTTCTCTGCTTCACCCACTACCCCTCTCCCCTGTGGGGTTCCCCAGGGCTCGGTATTGGCACCCCTCCTCTTTAATCATTTTCTTGCACCAGTCACCCTGGTTATACAACAATCTGGTCTGTCGCATACTACTATGCTGATGACATTATTCTGTTCCACACCATTATTCTGCTCTCTCCCTTGATCTTACTCCCCTGAATTCCTGTCTTGCACAAATCTCCTCATGGTTGTCCTCCAGTCACCTCCATCTTAACCCTGCAAAATTGGTCACCATATGGTTTACTTTCGGTGCTCCCTGCCCTTCAATAGCTCCTGTTCTTTCTGACAATTGCATACGCCTCACTTCATCCCTCCAATACCTTGATGTCACTCTCGACTTTTCCCTCTCTTATCAGCACATCATCTTGCTTGTACGCTGTTCATTTATCACACTGCGCCAGCTACGGGCAGTGCATTCCATTCTTCCGCCACCCTCCTTGGCTACCCTCGTAATGTCACTCTTTCTGTCATGCCTAGATTACTGCAATGTTGTCCTGGCGGGTCTGCCTCAGTACCAACTTCACTATCTACAGTTATTACAGAACACGACTGCCGGCTTCTTGCTCACTCTTCATGCACCGATCATGTGTCTCCCCCACCCCCCTCCTTATCCGTCTGCACTGGCTTCCCCTCCAGTTCCGGTTTCAATACAAGATTCTTATCATCATGCATCGGGTGGTCCACACTGGTACACCTCAATATTTAGTTGACCTATTACACATGCATGCCCCTCCCTGTGCCCTCCGTCTGTCCCTCCCATCCTCTTCCTGTGCCTGCCTAGAGCTCACACGTCACTCAGCTTTCTTTTTTCTTGGCCCAGCGCTTTGGAACTCTCTCCCAGCTTTACTCCGCGCTGAGCAGTCTTTCACGAGGTTCAAGGCGTTGCTGAAAAGTCATTTCTTCGGCATCGCTTTCAACCTCTCTCTAACCCAGGATCAGACCACATGCTCTCCCTGACTTGTCTCACTGTCTCTATATGCTTTTCCAGCCTTTTCTGTGTGCTCTGTCCTCTCTGCTCTCCTATTTATTAATTGGCGTTCTTGTCCCACCTACTGCGTCCTTTTTTTTACTTATTGTTGATGCTGTCGCCTGGGCGGTCAATCAAATGCTTGAATAAAGATAAAGAGAAGAGACAGCTGAGAGGAGATATGATAGAGGTCTATAAAATCCTGAGTGTAGTGGAATGGATTGTTTATTCTTTCAAAATATACAAAGACCAGGGGACACACTATGAAGCTGCAAATTAGTATATTTAAAATAGATAGGAGAAATATTTTTTCTGTCAACATATAATTAGTCTTTGGAACTCATTGTCGACAGATGTGCCAAAAGCAGCTAGTGTAACTGGGTTTAAAAAATGTTTGGACAAACTCCTGGAGGAAAAGTCCACAAAGAGGCAGTCCAAGAGAAAACCACTGCACATCCCTGGGGATAAGTAGCATGGAACTGGCTATTTTCGGGATATTTCAGGTATTTGTGACCTGGATCCTGGAAACAGGATACTGGGCTTGATGAACCATTGCGATGATCCAGTATGGCAAATCTTATGTTGTTATGTTAGGTTAAATGCAAAATGGTAATCTTAGCAAACATTAGTAGGCTGTTTTACTGTGGAAGAAAGTTAATAAAAACTGTCAGTGTCAATTTAATAGATTTTTCTAGGCTAGGTTGTCAAATTAATGCTATGCATCTATAGTAATATTAGTACAAAATTCACTGTGCCACAGAAACTTTGATGCTATCACTAATGTCTGTGCCGTTTTTATAGTAGGTGAGCCCTGTAAACAGAGATAATGCTGTATGTAAGAAAGTGGGCAGATAATCCCAGTAGTAATGTCCTTAACAAAGTGACATCTTGAAAGAGGTACTTCATACCAAAGGAAGCTCTTCGGTGAAGCCGCATGTCAATGCCTTGCAGAACTTAAGGGAAGGGGAGGGATTTGGGATTTTATCTCACACCTTTTTCAAGTGATTACCAAGGCAACTTCTGCAAATAATGTGAAAATTGTCATGTGATGACTAAATAATTCACACACTTATTCCAAAGAGTGCTTCTTGAGAATCCTGGTTTGGAAATTCAGAAGTCGTAGGCAGAGCATATAACTGAGGGAATCTTGAACTCCAAGAGACTGCAGTCATATGCCCTGAGTCCGTCACACAGCCCGATCTTTCTGTTTGCTTGTGCCTCTTCAAACAAATAAACCCAACAAATGACTCGGACAAATAAGCAGTTCAAAAACATCAGGCCACTAGAGCAACTATTGAATAGCACCAGGCAAAAAGAAGACATTTTTGTTGGACTGTTTGTAAATAGGGAATTGACCCCAACATTGCTCTAGTGGCCTGATCTTGTTTTTGGCTTACTTACGCTTCTTGGCAAATGCAGCCCAAATGCACAGTATCCGTAGGTCTCTGCCTAGGATGACCACTGGCACCAGCTCACAATGAACCTGGTTTCGCAGCCTTTCAATACAATAATAATAATAATAAACCAGAGTTTAAAAACCACAATCGACTTATCTTTTGGCATGGAAATGGGTCATCACCTTACTGCAAAGTTGCCAAGTGTCACCCAGCCTCTGAAGAGAAACTACAGGTCAATTCTGAATTTCGAACTTACATCTCAGAACACTGTAGAACCTACAGCCCTGCTTTTTTCCAGTTTGAAATCTTTGCAAGAATGCATGGGGGCGGGGGGGGGGGGGTGCATCTGAAGGCCAGAACTGACCTAGAGTCTCCCTCCACTTGACTGCTGTGCCGGTGCCTGAAAAACACTGGTTTGTATTAGTAGAACCGGCACTGACAAAAGAACTTAGACAAAAAGACTTCTGCGCCGCTTCCACACTGACTGGGATTCAGAACAGAAAGCTAAACCCTATTGCCTGAAAGGACTGCGGACAGCCCAGTGCTTACTGTCTCTCCATCATTTCTCTTAGGGAGGTCTTTCTCCTGCAAAACGAGACTGACCCAAGAGACAGCTCTGAGGAGACAACACAGGGACTCGGAGTAGTGGCCCAACGGCAGGGTGGGAGGAAGATGAAGATGACCGCAGCAAGCGGCTGGCTCTTCTCTCTTCTTCTGCTGGACATCACAAGAGGTTTCATCCAAGGTCTGTTCGTATGAAATGTCCACAGTAAATGTTTAGGACAAAGAAGATACGTTTATAACAGGTTCCTAACTTGTATGGGGTTATTTTGGAAACTTTATTCACAGTTTCCATGGAGAACGTGCATACTGGGGTGTGGTTTGGGGATGCACTAAGCAGGTCAGAAATCTACACACGTATTCCCCATTTCATAAAGGGAATGCACGTGTAGGTCCTGAAATTTCCACAACGGAATCTATAGCTAGTCCCTGGCATTTATAGGATTTTAAGAAGTCTTCGTTTCAGTTAAGCTCTTCATTGTTTATTTCCTCCTCCAAATTGAAAGTAAATAAAGATTGCAGCCCCTGTATTTAATCAGAGACATTTATCCATGAGAAGGTGCATTTTAGAAAGGTCGTTCATGTGGCTGCAGCGACGTCCAAGTGAAAACGTCTGGCAGTCTCTGGCAGTTTTAGAGGAGAGGGCGGGTCATGTAAGTCCGATGTAAAATGGACATAGCTCTGCCCCTCACCATGGACATGTTTTATAGTAAAGAAGAAAGCGAAGGAATGCATTGGGATGGACGTCCATGTGCAGCGGGAGGAGTCATATTGCAAAGATACACGTAGGAAAAATCACTGGCACAATCTCGGCAACTTACACGCACAAGTGTCAGCATTTTACAACTGGCGCATATACATGTCGGCACGTCCGTGTGTATTTTTGCCATTTTGCAAATCCAGATGTGTAGATGCCACTGAATAACTACAGAGGCCTCAATCTTTCCTTTGTTGTGATTTAGAGAGGGAAGTAAACATGGGGGACAAAGAGGGAGATCCCCCTTAATCCCTCCTGCAAACGGAAGGCCAAAGGGGGCACTTTTTTCCCCATGTTCATGCCTGAGCGCAGGTATAAATCCAGACGTGGACAATTTTAGTCTGGCATGCACATGCCCTATATGAAATGGTATAGAGGGGCCGATTGTATTGGATGATCTTAAAACGGCCAAGCAGGTAAAAGAGACTGCGGCAAACGCCAGCAGTTTGCTTGAGTGCGCAGGGAGAGGAATGGCCAGCAGGAAAAGGAAGCATAGTCCCTGTATGAAACTGAGGGGGCACATGTAGATTTTTGCCACCCTGGCCACGCCCCTGACACGCCCTCATGCAACACAGATGTGACGTGGACATCCACATGTAAAATGGGCCCTTGCTGAAATGGCCTTTGACATATGTAGGTGGTTTATTTACATGTGTACGTTGTGACTAAGGTTTTGAGAGTAACCCGGCCGTAGCTCTGCAAAATGGTTCACATATAAATATAAATATAAGCTGCCGTGTTGCCTCCATTGATATGTGTAGAGTGGAAGAACGGCATTCCTGTGCTTCCGTCTACGTATTTTAGAAAAATCTCTGCGTTTTGTCCTCGATGTCTCGATTCCCATCTCCGCGTACTCTCTAAAATGTGCCTTTCTTTGTACAAAGGTTACCTTGAGTCTCATAGGAAGAGTGTGCCTGCATTCCCCCTTTGAAAACTAGTCTACAGAAAGGACAGGCACGTAGTTATACCTATCATTTAGTACGCACATTTCCCGGCGCATTTTACACACACAGATGTGTATTTTAGAAAGTGTGCACATAAACACTAATCCCACCCCAGTCCTGTGCCCAAGAACATCTCGGTCCGTTCAGGTAAACTTATGTGCATGTAGACTGTGAGGCGCATTCCGTACTGTGCGTCCCGGCCTCTGTGCATCCGGTCGGAACCAGACGCACAGAGGTAGATGCGATTCTGATCCCACAGGGCACATCAGAATTGCATCTAGGCCTGTACATGCAGGACCTGATTCCCATTGGCTTGCACGTACAGGCCCCTGCCCAGCTAACTCAGTCAGGCTCGTGAATGGAGCCATGGTGCCGTTGCACCGCGGCTCCATTCAGAAGCCACGATCCCCAGCCGCCGACCACTTTCTCCTTTCCCGGCAGCCCGACCCGCAATCTGGCCTCCCATGGCCAGGGTTGGGCTGTGGGGAATCTCCTGCACCCCTCACCTTTTCGTTATTGGCCAGGCCTCCCATCCCCTGACATCTAGGGGGACTTATTCCACTTCTGGGGTCAAATAAGTCCTCCATCCAGTCTGCCAGCCCTGGACATACAGAAATGACTTCATAATCAGCCCTGTACGTCTGGGGCCATGGACCACCCACTGCCCACCCTAACTCTGCCTCCACACCGCCCCCTCCTGCCCCCATCTGAGCCTCCCCATACAAACTCCTTGTTTGCACAGGGAGGCTTAGTCAAAGATGGCAAGGGAGGCGAATAGCGGGGACAGAATAGACTCCTATATGCACAAACTATTAAACTATTACCCACATATAGTTCAGGCCATTTTAAAAGATGCTGTTTCCACACTTAAACCTCTATCTTCTGCATGTAAATGGCTTTTAAAATTACTCCCAAAAGCTTTATCTTTAAGAGGCCAGGGACCCTCCCCAGCTGACCCCAATAAAATGAAATAATCCTCCTCCCTACTAATCCCCATCTGTTAACAGGGTTTGGCAGCTTTCCTTGGCCCTTTCACCTAATTGTGCTATTTTTGCAATTAGCACATGGTAAGTGCAAAGCTTCCCCGTTAACCATTGGGGACATGACCAGCATGTTCCTGGCAGTTTACATGCAAATGTGTACTTTAATGTTTGGCGCAGTTAACGCGGGTGCATCTAATGATACCCATAGAGGTCTTGTTGGATGCACCTGTGCTAATTGGCAAAGGCCACCAGTTGCAGTCAATCCCCCCCTGCTGCAACTGGGGGCCCCCAGTAATCCCCCTGCTACAACTTGGGGCCCTTTCAAAATGTCTTGTTTAGGGGTCCTTAATGTGAACTCACGCTAATTGTCCCAGCCATAGATGAAGAGAAGAGACATCACTAGCTCTGGGTCCCTTAGAAACCCCCAGTCCTATTCTCTAATGCCCGAGACGCTGTTGTCCTTGTGCTGGGTCATGAGCTCCTGATCAGGTGGGGCAAGCATTGTGCAGCCAAGCAGAAAAGAGCTCACAACTCCTCCCCCCCCCCCCCCATGCCCGAGCTCTCACATGTTCAGGGGCGTTTCCCCTCCCTTTTCCCATGGGGGATAACTTTGTATAGTTCTGAAAATGGTGAACTAGACTTTTAGCTCCGTCAGTATAAAGCTAAGCAAGTCTTTCATTAAAGACTGGGCCAACACTGAGCCTTTTATAAAATAAGTAGAGCACTGTCAAAGATGCATGTAGACAGGGTGCTGTGCACAAGATGGCCATTTTAGAAATGTATGCGGTCAAAGAAAGAACATTGCACTACATACATGCACAAGTCATGATTTTATAAGCAGCCGTGACACAGGCACATACATGACACCACTTAAATCATTTTCTAAATGGGCCCACAGAAGAAGCAGTATTTCAGGACCTGTCCTCTAAAACCCACACTTTATACTGGGGTGGGGCACCATTTGCCAACCTCAAAGCAGTCCTCTAAGTTCCAGGACTGCCAAATACAATTGGTTGGGCTTTTGCATGACTTTGAGCAGGTAAATGCTGACAGGTAACAGTTCCAAGATGTAAGTGTATTGATGTTCTAAAACTACAGAATACACGCATGCCTCAAAGGCGCACTCAAAGCACACCTTCTTTATGTTGCGTGCTGCCACATAGACGGACGCTTAAATCTGCTTTTTCTGCATGGAACTAGCACCTAAGGTTTCTAAAATCTTCAGAGTATCCATCCCCACCTCCATCTAAATGTGATACCTGCTAGCCAGGTCTGGGAAGTCCATGTAGCATGTTCCAGAGGGAACTGCAGACAATTCCTCAGTAGTGGGGCACGAGAGAAAGTGAGATTGAAATAGGAAAACTAATACCCCTGGCAGCTGCAAATGAAGGCTTATAGCCCCAGTTCCAAGCTGGTTCTGACTGAGCTAGAAGAAACTGCCAAGGCAAAAAAAACCATCAATTCTGGGCCAGAGAGGAATCCAGTTAAGCATGTAAATTTCACTTGACGCAGGCCTGTACAAACGAGATCCTCAAATTATCTAAATGAAGCTGCAATATGACCTGCAGGTGATATACGTATTTTCAGTTTTCTGAATCTAATCGCTTTTAAAATCCCCAATTACTGCCGTGACACATTAACTGTGATATCACCATCCTAATTTATTTATTTATTTTAACAAACTTGATATGCGTGCATTCTCATAAGATGCAAGGCAAATTACAATACAATTAATCAAACATAAACAAAATACAATACAAAAAGTACATTGCAGAGATTATTTAAATCTCTTAGTCTTTCTCCCCCTTCCACCACTAAATAACCAAGCTTTCACTTTCTTGTGAAAGGTCAAGCAAGACTCTTCATTGCGAACAGATAAAGGAAGCATATTCCAAAGACGCCTGATGTCAGAGCCTGGGAAATAAGTGGTCTCAGCTTTGTATTCTGACTTTCTTCACCAAAGCGCCACGTCTAGTGTGTTCCCATAAACAGGACTCTACAGAGGAGGCAGGAACCAAAAGATCTTAGGAAAATCTCTAAAATAAAGAGGCAGAGTTTGCTGTAATGGAAAAAAAAGAGTTACTCTGAACTCTGTGCTTAAACATTTTGTCCAACAGTATGAGAATGTAGCCCCAAGAGAACCAGGATTATATTTGTCTTTGCCATTAGGCAGTACCAGGAAAATGCATTATCAGACGTATATTCCATGTCTTCCAGCCCCATTCTGTTTGAACTTCACATACTGAAAAAGAATCAGAGGCTGCACCGAAGTCTGAATTCCTGAGTGGTGCATAACAGGCTGGTGATGTTTGTATCAAGGCGGGAAAATGTCATAATGACCTTTCCGCAGATCTGCTCCTTAGCTCGGGGCTAAGACTGCACTTCGCAGCAGAGTCCTTGCGCATTAGTGAAGGAGCAGAGCGGAGCAGAGGCTGGAACCAGGGAAGCCAGATTTCACATTCTCCCGATGGTCCTTGCTGTCTTGGGGAAGTCGCTTAGCCCTCCATTGCCTCAGGTCCAGGCCTAGATTATTTATTTATTTAGCTGTATTTATATCCTGCTTTTCACCAGGTCAAAGCGGTCAATTGGGGGATACATTTAACATGAGGGGATATGAGACACATACACTAATACCTATGTTGAATCTTCCTGTTCAATGTAAAACTCAATGTTACTTGTATGCATTGTAGTATGTTCTTGTTTCAATGTACACCGCACTGATTGAAATAGCGCGGTATAGAAAAATTGTTAAATAAATAAATAAATAAAATAGGACTAGAAATCCCAGTCCCTCCAGCCTGAGATTGCTGTCCCCAGGTGGGACTTGAATTCCTGGCCCTCCGGCCTGAAGTACCTTGTCCTAACCAGAAGGCCACTTCTCCAGGGATAGAAAAATACTTCCTGAGTGTCACATGTGCTCCAGGGATAGAAAAATACTTCCTGCATCTGTTTGTCTTGCCCTGAACTCAGATTTGGAAAAGTAATTAACTAGATCAAAAATTCAATCCAAATACTGGACAGGTGTGAGCGAAAGCTAACTAATAACAACCGGTTGTAACACCGTGAGATGCTCGTGCCACATGAGCATAACATAACAAAGCCTGAGCGGCTTTTAAATCCCGATTAGCATGCACAAAGCACTCATGCAGCACATATTCTGTCTGCTCAGTATATATTACAATGACCATAGGCCGCTGCCTTCATAGTCTCTGGTGGTGACGTCTGAAAGTTGTTAGTTCTAATCTACTTTTCCCAGTTATTGCCCAAGGCGGCTAATAGCAGTCATAACATTTTAATAAATAATATACCAGAAAAAGTATACAGGGTCATTCCGAGGTGCAAATAGCTATTCGGCCCTTCTGCTGACCCCGACTAACTTCCCCGCACGTTGTACAGGGAGATTAGACGGGGGCATTACGGGGGAGGAGTTAGGACAGGCAGTGGGTGGTCAGTGACCCCGGACATACAGGGTCGATTCCAATGTCGGCCCTGTATGCCCAGGGCCAGCAGCCTGAACGGGGAACTTATTCCACCTCTGAAGTGGAATAAGTTCCCATAGTTGGGTGGATCGAGCAGGCCCAGGATGCAGAAAAAGCAGGAAGGGGCAGAGGAAATTCCCCGCAGCCCGACCTGGCTTTGGGAGGCCAGATCAGGGGTTGGACTGCGGGGAAAGAACATTTTGGTCCGGCGGCTGGGGATCGCAGCTTTTGAATGGAGCTGCGGTGCCCTGGCAACTGGATGCCATAGCACCATGGCTCCATTCAAAGGCTCTGACTGAGTTAGTTGGGAAAGGCCTGTATGTGATGGCCGACCACAATCGGGGACTAGACGTGCCCCACGGGATCAGAATCCCGGCTCACTCTGTGTGTCTGGTTCCAACTCGGAATTGGGCCCATAGCATCAATGCTCTGCTCTACAGCCTAGATCTGCTGCAGAAGATGCACATCCTACTTAACTGCAGGACTGGCAAAGTAAAATGAATGTAGAGAAAATTCCAGGCCGTAATCAATACAGTCATCCAAAACAATTTTAAAAAATCCCAGATAAAAACTCTAGATTATTCTCTGTCTCATTGTATCGTTCTATCTAAACTTCAGAACTCTAAATCCAGTCCAAAGTTATCCAAAATCCAACCTTCCTCCACTGAACCTTAACTCTTCATTAATGTAGGAATATCTTTACCAAGGTGTAAAAAAGACCTGATATCATTTTTGGCATCTTTTTGCCTCTTTCAGTCTCTCCAGCAGACGTGCATGAGCAACGCTCCCCTGCACGCTTCCAGCACAGTCATACCACCATTGACGTTCCCTTCCTTTCTGCTTGTCTGCTGCAGGTTCTCAGAGCCATGCTACCGTTCTAAATCACTCTGTCAGGAGAGTGCGGACTGGGAAAAAAGCCATTGCGTCTTCGAAAAAGAACAACACTGAAGGTAAGATCCACGCACGTGCATCGGAGACATGCAATACTAGTGAATACGTCTCATTGCCAGTAAGGGAGACAGTGGTAAACAGTATGTGTTACTAGCATGTGTGGCCAAATAGTAAATAGACCCCCAGATGCGTCCTCATTAAGAGGGCATTTCTCATGAGAATTTACCTGGATATTAGGCTGTTTCCCAGGTAGAATCAGGGGCTGGAAACTGCTCTTTCCCCTGCTGTTTCACTCTGTACTCATCTCTATCCCACAAATGGACAGGCCTGAGTGCTGGGGGGAGGAGCAGAGCTGGCAGGCTACACATGGCAGTTTAATTCGGACATCCCCGTGCAGTTTCTGCAAAGTACACTGTTACAGAGTTACCTGTGGTACCTGCTGGAAGGGAAACACCAAAGAAAGTTTCCCTTAGAAAATGTGCTTGTGGTCCTGCAAACAACACACGCACTTTAAAAATCCCTCCCCAAATGTACTAAATATTTTACTTAGATGAAGTACTTGATAATTCTGAGTGTCACATGTGCTGTAGTTAAAAGCACTGCCCCAGCCGCGTTAGAGGGACTGTGTTCCCATGCTGTGGTAAGAAGTGTTTGAATTCTAAATAGACTCCTCGTTATAGAGCTAGAGAGCGTCTCCCATGTGGGTAAAGCTGCCTCAGATGCTCTGTCAGTGATTATAGCAGGCTGCATGGTATAGCTCTGAATCACAGTAAGACGGCAGGCAACAGGAGATAAGGAGTAGCAGAACTATCAAGGTTCAAATCCCACTGACATGCCTTCTGGCCTTGGGCAAGTCACTCAACCCTCCCTTGCCTCAGGTACGACCTTACGTTGTAACCCTCCAGTACCTGATTGTAACTTGCCTTGAACTACTACTGGAAAGGTGTGAGCAAAATACTACTAATAAAATAGAAACAAACCAATGTGAAATTCATCCACTTTGGGTAAATATCTTTACAAACTCCCCTGTGCAACCCACCAGCATGTCTTTTGCCTCAGCTCTGAAAGCAGCACTGTGAGCATCTGAGACCCAGTAATCACTCACTCATGTTAGTGCATTTATGTAGCGTGCTAATCAGGGCTGGTGCTCTAACGCCCCTTGTCCCAGCTGCCGCCCCTCACCGGAACCTACAGCAGCGGCGATGCATTGAAGCAGCTCCGCGGTCCTTACCTCAAACTTCGACACCGAGAGGCTTTTGTATGGGGGGAAGTCTGCATCGGTGGGGCTGGAAGCTTGAAGGTAAGCGCCACGGGGCCGTAGGTCCCAATGAGGATGGCAGTGGTGGCAATGGGCGCCCCGAGAGGGCCGGCTTTCTAGGCGACGGCCTGCGTCATCTAATGGTATATCCGGCCCTGATGGGAATTATACTATACTTCAAAACCTTATTTTGGAAATTTGTAGCCTGTCTAAACAGAGCTCTAAGAAAACAATGTAACATTTGAAATATTAAAATAATAACTATTCGTTGACTGAGTGATTGATTGTACAGCTTACTAGATTGCCAGTCTAATGAGCAAGTTAATCAAGACAGTTCAAGGTAAAATAGTAAAGGCCCAAAAATCTGTATATAACAGCACAAAGAAATTACAAATACAATCAGAGACCTATTCAGGGCATTTCAGCGAGTTATCAGACCTGCAGTGATTCCGATATTCAGCGGCACTATCTGCATAGTGCCTAGTGCCGCTAGGCATCACCTTCAACTACACTAAGGACACCCTGTGCAGTCTATGGGTGGTCATGGTCGCTCTCAGGTAGGTGGTGATATTCAGCCGCTAACCAGATAGCATAAACCGGTTAAAGATAAGGCAGCTATTGAGTGGAGGAATAACCTAGTGGTTGCTGCAACAGCCTAGTATCCAAGAGATCTGGGTTCAATTCCCACTGCTGCTTCTTGTGACCTTGGGCAAGTCACTTAACTCTCCATTACAGTAGGTACAAACTTAGATTATAAACCCTCTGGAGACAGGAAGTACCTGTGTGTAACTTGCCTTGCAGAGGTGTGGGCTAAATGCTAGTTAATAATTGACCCATACTAGCTTTAACCAGTTAGTTAGTGGGTTAGCAGCTGAATATTGCCACTGACCAGACAGTGACGGCACTATCCGGCAAAACTGGATGTTCAGTGCTGGGAGCAGATAGACTTTGCCACCGAATATCAGCTTCAGATTAAGCTTCAAAAGCACTTAACCACCACTACTGAACATCAACATCTCACTCCCCGGCTGCAGCAATAATGAACCAGCAGCCAAGACACAGCACTGAGCAGGAGAGAGCACATAAAGATGAAGCACACACAATCCTCTTCCAGATTCACAGGGGTCTTTATAAACCTTTCCTTCGCATTAAAGGGCTTTTATCAAATTACCCTGGGGGCTGTGCACAAAAGGGAATTTGATTTAGCTCATAGCTTTCCCAGAAGTGCAAGGTACAGCAGGTATTTCCCTGTTCTCGGAGAACTTACAATCTAAGCTTGTACCTGAGGCAATGTGGGGTTAAATGACTTGCCCAAGATCACAAGGAGCAACAGTGAGATTTGAAGGCTGCTTCTAACCCACTGCTGTAAGCATAACGCTACTTCTCTGCTCTGTAAGAGCACCTCTGCTGACATGGCTTGTCCTGTCATGTGCCCTACATGTAACCATGTTCTGGGGCAGAGTGTGGGTGAGTCACAATTTACACATGTATTTTATAAAACACTCATTTGCACAGGAGCAGTTACACATGCTCCTGGGCTGGCATTAGTGTCCTTGGCTTTAATCTAGGTGTGATTCTCCATGGACAAGCAGGATGCGTCAGCCACACCTGGTGATGTCATCCCACGGCTCCACAGATGGAAGTGCTCGCCAGAGCTCAGAAAGGCAAGTCTTCTGAGCATGTGTAGGTAACCCTACCCACCGGCCCACCCCTAGCCAGCCCAGTTTCCATTCTTCCACCTTGCCAGCAAGACGGACCTCACAGCTCTCCAAACTAAACATTGTTCTCTGTTCGCAGTTAAATAGTTTTCATGTTCATTGTAAATGGCTTTTGATGTTCGTTGTAACTCATTCTCTGTATCAACTCAGTTCCATGTAAACAGTTTTGACTTGTAGAAAAATGGCATAGAAAAATGTGCTAAATAAACAAATAAAAAAAACAAAGAGAAAAGAACTCCGAAGAAGTAGATCTCAGAAATCTACCCCTGCTTCTATCAAGGTACAATGCCTAAGCCTGGCTTCAAAAAATGCCCACGAGCTGCACAGACACATGTGACCTGTGTCCAGTGCCTTGGCATCTCTCACAATGTGGAGTGCGCCCAGTGTGCCAAGATGTCTCCCCACGCCTGAAAATCCAGAAAGCATGCTGTGCTGGACCCCACTAACCTTCGCTGCAGCCCGCAACCATGCGATCAACCATGTGGCCATGGGGTACCTCAAACAGCCTCTTTGGCTGAGGATGTACCACCCCCCCCCCCCCAGGTCTCCATTCCCAGCAAATCTGCATCCAGTGCTCCTCACTACTCGGCGACCCAGGCTTGATCTCCTCAGGCCACTCAGGACAACCCAGACAGCAGGAGAGGACGATCCCATGGCTTCCACCACCATAGCTTCCCAGGGCACAGGAACCAACATCGGCAGAGAAAACCCGCCCACTGTGACACTGTTGACTGGCACCACGGTAACGAGGGAAGCCAGAAGTGCCATCATCAAGCTGGATCCGGAAGCTCCAAACCCAATCCTGGCTCCGCCCCCCCTAGACACGGAAGCAAAGGAGCCCCAATCTATGTCACCATGTCAATGAGGAACTCCCTGGCAGCACTGGCCACAGCCCCTCTATGATGTGGAAGCACCAGCGCTCACCGCGACATATCTCTCAGCCCCATAGGAGCTGCAGAAAACACAGAAGGGCTCCCTCCACTGACAACAAAGGCAGCTGAAAATGGAGGAGGCAGCACAAATGAAGGAGGCACCGCACAGACAGCTCCAGCTCCTCTCTGGGCACCTCGCACAGCCGACATTGCAGGAGATGTGCCAGATAGGACCAGGTCAGTGGTGACAACACTACCATGATCCTGCAGTTCCTATCTTGCCTGGTACAGCAGGGCACCCCTACCCCCCATATCCCTCAGCCACAACTGAGCCCACCAGTACAACTAGCCACGAGGCACAGCCAAGAGCCACCCGCCCCATCTCGCCGGTGTGGACCAGCTCCCCACTCCTGAGACTTGGTGTGGACCCCTCCAAGTCCCCACACTTGGCACACTCACTGGACCTCCTAACAAAGGAAAGCAGGGAAGAGGAAGAGAAGGTGGCGACCTTGGGCTCAGTAACCATGGGGGGGGGCGCCACACGAGAGACACACTCCCATTGCTGGACTCAAGGACAGATCCACAAACACAGCAGCCCAGCCCCCCCCCTCCCCCGAAGACCTAACCTACCCCACTTTCCTATGGAAGGTGGTGACCACATTGGTCCTTACGCCTGGCGAACTTTGCTAGTGTCTCCATTCAGTGAATTCCAAGTGCTTTTAGCCACCCCCTGAAGAAACCTCTTTAGGTGAAACGCAAGACAAGCACGAGTGAGAGCGTTGGGGATCATGGCATTGGCTTAGCACTGATATTCAAGCACTGTTGCAAAGTTAAGTTCTGTTAAACCACTCTTTTGGTACACTGTGGCTGAGTTTTCTAGCCGAAATTATTAACCATTTTTGAAGTGAAAGAGTTGGTTGATGCCCACCCCAGAGCAACTATTCATCACAGGTCGTTGATGCTAATAGGGCTATGCCGTGTCAGAATAATCTGACTGGTTTATGTTTTGCCCGAGAAGTCTGAGACCCAGGGCCGGATTTACCTATACGCCATGTACGCCATGGCATAGGGCCCACAGCTGGCAAGGGCCCACAAAAAGCTGCCGCGGCAGCATGGACGTTCCCGCGGCAGCATGGACGGTCCCGCGGGGCCCCCTCTGCCCTGCCAAATCCCCGGCTGAGCCCCTCCGTGCCGGCTTTGAGAGGCGTGAAGGGAGAGTGTCTCCCTCGCGTCTCTGTTAAGCCCGCAGGGGCTGATGGGAAATTTTTAACATTTAACATTTTTTTAAGGAGTGGAGGAGTGGCCTAGTGGTTGGGGCAAGGTACTTCAGTCCAGAAGGTCAGGGGTTCAAATCCCACTAGAGGACAGCAACCTTGGGCCGGAAGGACTGGGGTTTCTAGTCCCACAGGTGCTCCTTGTGGTCTTGGGCAAGCCACTTAACCCTCCATAGCCCATGTTCCCTGTAAAATAGTTATCTCCAAGTTATAATGCCCTGTTCAATGTAATTTCAGTTTGTTCAATGTAAACCGCACTGATGCAGAATAGCGCGGTATATAAGAGAATGTAAATAAATAAATAAAATAATTAAATCCCAGCTGCCAAATTCTAGACCATTCATCAAGCTTAGCTAGATCCCTCCTCATGTTTTCTATACCTTCCTGGGTGTCTACTCTATTGCAGATTTTGGTATCATCCGCAAAGAGGCAAGCCTTACCCGACAGCCCTTCCGCTATATCACTAACAAAGATATTAAAATTAATCGGACCAAGGACAGATCCCTGGGGCACACCACAGGTAACTTCCTTCTCCTCAGAGTGAGCTCTGTTTACCTGTGTCGCCTTCCACTCAACCAATTTCTAACCCAAGCAGTAAGTTTAGGGTCCATCCCTAGGGTGCTCAGTTTGTTTATAAATCGCCTGTGAGGAACGGTGTCGAAGGCTTTACTGAAATCTAAATACACCACATCTAGGGCTCTCCCTCGGTCCAACTCCCTGGTCACCTAGTCAAAGAAATCAATCAGATTTGTCTGACGAGACCTGCCTCTGGTGAATCCATGCTGCCTCGTATCCTGTAATCCGCTGGACTCCAGAACCTCATTATTTTCTCTTTCAGCAGTGTTTCCAATAATTTACTCACCATCGAAGTTAAACTAACCGGCCTGTAGTTTTCAACCACATCCTTACTTCCGCTTTTGTGTAAGTGGAAATGCTTCAGTATCTGGTATGCCTCTCAAGGGCTAGACCTGATCACTTGCCAGGTCACACAGGTCCTCCGATACCTCACCTCCCTCCTTGACTATGGTCTAAAGACACATTCCATACAGGCACATCTCTCGGTCATAGTGGTCGTTCATAACTGCACGGGCAAGGGCTCCATCACCATGCTACCATGTGTTACCCACTTCATGAAAGACTTGGAAAACCTGCAGCCTGTGGTGTGGCCCCCTGTCCCACCCTGGGACCTCAACATCGTCCTCCACCAGCAAACACAGGAGCCCTTCGAGCCGCTACAATCCAGAGCTTTGATGTACGTCTCCTGGAAGACCCTCTTCCTGATAGCGATCACATCCGCCAAAAGGATCAGTGAACTACAGGCCCTCGTAGCTGACCCACCATACACGCTGCTCCACCAGGAGCATGCTACCCTTTGCATCTATCCAAAGCTCGTCCTAAAGGTGGCCTCGGCCTTCCACATCAACCAGGCTATTGAGTTGCCCTCCTTCAACCCAGATCCCTATGTCTCCTTGAAGGAACAGAGGCTGTACACTCTTGACTGCATCAGTGCCCTGCCATCTACCTCTGCGGGACAGAGCCCCTGAGGCAGGGAATGCAACTTTTCATATCTTTTGACCAAACAGGCCGGGACGACCAGTCATGAAATGGACTCTTTCACCATGAATATCGGACTGCATCGCCCACTGCCACAACAAGGTGGGCACACAAGTGGGGGTCAAGGTCGGTTCCCACCAGCTTGAAGCGCTGGCCATCACCATCGCCAACTGACGATCTGTGCCAGTGACAGACATCTGTAAGGCCACCACCTGGTTTTCCACCCACACCTTTTAGAGGCACTATTGTCTTGACCTCGAGGTGCAGGCAGATAGTGCCTGTGGCCGAATGGTCCTTGTCACAGTCACGACCAAGACCGAATGCAGAGAGGGGGCTCCCACTGCCAAATGACCCGGCAGCTGGACTATAGAGCCTCACCGCCCATGACCGTGGGTCAGTTGGCCCACCCTTGGTGCCAACCGCTAACGTTCTCAGATATCGTTCTTGTATTCAACTGTTCAACATTGTGCATAGCAGTACCAGTATGCAATCAATGTTCCGCATTGCTTGCTTACTGTTCCACACTATTCTGCTTGTTGATGGCTCACATTACAACTGCAATAAACCTTGTTTTTTTTTTTTTTTAACTTTTTATTAATTTTTCATACATTCAGCAAAATACAAATGCACTTAGAAATCACTGGCAAAAGGAAAAATAAATAACTATCATAATACAGATAGGCAGTAATACATCCTTAGCCATACTTAAGTCCACTAATAAAACAGAAAGAGGCATCAGGAAACAATTTTCAAAAAGAAAAAATTAATTACGTAACAGTGTGAGACCTATACATCGGCCGGACGGGAAACAGCAACCACCACCGAATCTTCCCTAGCAACAAGAAATTCCAGCAGCTGACTGGGTTCAAAAAACAAATATAACTTTTCTTTATAGGTAACATGACATTTAGCTGGAAACTTCAACAAAAAAGACCCACCAAGGGAAAGGATCCTGGGTTCCAGCCGCAGGAACTCCTTCCTCCTTAACTGGGTATCCCTAGCAAGATTGGGGAAAATACGAACATATGAACCCAAGAATTGCACACTGAAATTCCTAAAATATGACCTTAAAATTAAAGATTTATCAGATTCAAGAACCAGCATAACCAAGAGAGTGGTTCGAGCTGTGACCAGCTCCAAGGAGCTCTCCAGAAACCCAGTGAGATCCCCAGACACTATAGGAGCCTCACCGGGAACCCCCTGATCCCCTCGGCCCACCACAAGATATCGCACCCTAGTCATCAGTGGTAGATGCTCCTCAGAGATCTTCAAAACCTCGCGGAAGTACCTACGGACTATCTCCATTGGAGAACACAATGGAGATCTAGGAAAATTAATTGATCTCAAATTGTTCTTCCGGACTTGATTCTCCAGATATTCCAATCTCCTAGAGGACACATTTCTATCTTTAATGTGGGCACCATGTAACTCCCGGAGCTGAATAAAATTCCCTTCCATCTGCACCAACTTCTCAGCTTGCTCCCGCTGCACTCTAGAACTTTCTTGAACTTTCTTGACCATTAATGTCTCTAGATTCTATTAACATATCACACCAACTTCTAGACGAATGGTCAGATTTTCACCCCATATCGAAAGTGTCATTAAAAAATATCATCTCCAACCTCAACACTACAACTTCCTACCTTGATCCATGCCCAGTATCCTGGATAAAAAACACACTCCCAATATTATTATCCTACATTCTCCCCATAGTCAACCTCTCGCTAACCCAAGGTTACCTCCCACCTACACTTAAACATGCCCAAATCCGCCCAATCTTTAAGAATTGCAAACTCGATAAAACATCTCCAGCATCATACAGACCCATTTCCAGTATCCCATTCTTGGCCAAAGTAATTGAAAAAGTGGTACAAATACAGACACAAGAATACCTAGACTCATCTTACCCACTTGATGATCAACAATATGGATTTCGGCCCCGCCATGGAGTTGAAACACTCCTAACAGTTTTAACGGATACTCTTCTAAGAGGGATTGACAATCATAAACAAGCATTCATCCTCCTATTTATTGATATATCAGCAGCTTTTGATAGTGTACACCACACCATAATGCTTAATAACCTGAGACAAATAGGCATAAACTCTACAGTACATAAATGGTTCACCTCATACTTAAATAATAGAACGCAAAATGTAAGAATAGGTAATCTAACTTCCACTACATATAAACAAGAAATTGGTTTACCTCAAGGATCAGCGTTATCAGCCCTTCTTTTTAATATTTACATAAAACCGGTCTGCAATATCTTTAAAAAATTTAGAGTACACTATCATCTTTACGCGGATGATATCATGATGTACATTCCATTCACGATCCCTAATCTACCGTTACAACTCCTATCAGACTGCTTTAATGAAATCACAACCCGGCTAAAAGATCAAAACCTCCACATAAATCATGCAAAAACGGAAGTACTAATCATAACAAAAAAACAATCATATATCCCCCCAACCCACATAACACTACAAAACCAAGAAATTAAAATAAAAAATGAAGTTAGATATCTAGGTGTTATTCTAGACACACACCTTACAATGGATACCCACATCAGAAATACTATAAAGAAAATTTATTTCAAGCTCAAAATCCTTAAACAACTATGCCCTCTAGTATTTTTACAAGACTTTATTAATATAATCCAGGCTACAATAACCCCTCACTTTGATTTTGCCAACCTAATACTATTAGGTATATCAAAACAAAACATCAAAAGAATACAGTTAGCACAAAATGCAGCAGCCAGAATTATATTGAAAGTACACTCGATCCAACATATAACACCAATACTGGAATCCCTTCATTGGTTACCAATACAAAGCAGGATAATATATAAAACAATATTAACCTCATTCAAAGCATTAAATGATATGGCTCCAACCACACTATGCAAACTAATCTGCAAAGAAGCTTTTAAGTCCACTCACAGAAAAGGACAATTAAACAAACTAAAGATCCCGAAAGATTTCATAAAAGCAAATAAATTAACAAACAATAGAACCTTTTCACATGCAGCCCCAACCATCTGGAATTCCTTCCCAGAGGATCTACGAGCAATAACTGAGATCATGGAATTCCGTAAAAAACTGAAAACTTATCTATTTACCAAACACTACAACAACATAGATAACCCCCCACTCAATTTAGACAAAGGCTAACTAAGTACCTGACCGTATCAAATAAAAAACCCTTTCACTTAAACAGTCTACACACATAGCAGAAAATATGATGATCTAATCTCTAATGCCCACATACTTGTAACTGTATATAGTTGATTCTGTTCTGTATTGTCATACACTGTTTAGATAATTCATTCTGTTTAGCTAATTACTCTGTTCTGTATTCATCTACACTGTTTAGTTAATACATTGTTTGTTGTTAGAAGATGTTCCATGTAAAACAAACCTGCTTTGTTGATTATTGTTTATTGTAAACCGCAACTGAACTCTGGAAGATGCGGTATATAAATGAGTGTTAAATAAAATAAAAATAAATAAATAAAAATAAGTTGAGTACGAAGCAAAACAGTTTCAGTACTTACTAATGATGAAATAGACGCCAAAGAAGAATTCAAAGTGGATATTGCGTCCCATAGCACCTCCAACGTAACCTTCGAGGGCTTTACCAACACACCAGCACCTCCAGTAGATATCAAAGGACTGCCAGTCTGGAACGCCAAAGACAAACCCTCCGATCTCTCTCTTCCTCCAGATGGCAAAGACTGAAGTGTAGCAGCTGCCACGAAGCCCTCCTCACTTCCCGAAAGTGGAGTGCTAGCTTGCATGCCGCTGGGAAGCGCTCCCGAGGCCTCTGGAACACTTCCGGGGCATGGCGGGGGGGCCCGTTGCTCAGGGGAAAGCACAACCCCTGACGTGCTCAGATCCAGATTATACACCGGACCCGCCGAAGATGCTGCTCCAGCCGCAAGGATCCCAAAACCGCATGTTTGAAGCGTTCTCTGTCCAGCCGAGGTGGCCTGCGCCTCACTCGAGGGTAAGGAGGCTTGCTTGCGCTTCCTGCGACCCATCTCCACCTCCAGTAGAGCAAGTCAGCCCGAATTCAGAGCGTTCCACAGACTGCCGTATCACTTGCAGCTGATCACTGCCACCATCTTGCCTCTCTCCAGTCAGTTCTGCAATAAACCTTTTAAACCAAACTCTCCACTCTCTCTCTTGCCTCCCTCATCCACCTCAGCATGTACAAGACATAGCTAGGGAGGCACCAGGTGTGGCTGACGCATCCTGCTCATCCATGGAGAAAGTAAGGTTACTTACCTGTAACGGGGGTTTTCTCTGTGGTCAGCAGGATAAGTTAGCCACCTCCCCTGGACGAGGTCGGCCTCACAACCAGGCACCCACCTACCTAGCTGCAGGGGCACAGCTTGGGACACACTGAGCTAGCTAGGGGCGGGCTGGCGGGTAAGGCTACCTGCACATGCTCAGAAAGGCTTGCCTTTCTAAGCTCTGGGGAGCACTTCCATCTATGGCACTGTCGGATGTCGTTACCAGGTGTGACTGACTTATCATGCCATCCATGGAGAATCCCCATTACAGGTAAGTAACCTTGCTTTTCTGTTGCTTTTGCCCTAGTATTTTATATAGACACACAGGTTGCCTCAGCTGAAAACAAGCACCTTCTTGGTCTTCGCATGTAGTTGGCCTGTTATAAAATGATCCTCACATGAGTTGGTAGAGAGCTCCATAAAATGTGCCCTGCTATTTTCTTTCTTCATGCACAAGCAACAACATGTCAGATGGATCTTATAGAGAACTGATAATGAACACTGGCTATCTGACCAGATTTCCGCTTGACTTATAACAGAGCGGAGTAGTAAAATTTAAGAGTTATCTTTTTGGTTGATTACTGCATTCCTCTGAAAAAGTACAGTCTGTGATCCCCTTGGTAAAAATTGCTCACTGTCCCAGACCCATGAATCCCAACTTAGGAGACACTGAGACCATTACAGGGGGTCCACAGGACATGGGAAAACAGAAAAAAGAGCCTGGTGGGGACTGGCTGGGGGAAAGAGAGAGACTGGTGGAAACAGGGAGGGAAAGGGATATAAAGAGGACTAGTGGGACAGGCTTTGAAGCTGAGGGGAGAGATCTGAAAAGAGGGAGTACCTGAACTAGGTTAATAAGGGATTCATACAACCAAAAAGGTCAGAAACCTCTGTCCTAGACTTTGCATTAGAAATTTCTGAGCTCATGAGTTTATTGGATTTTAGAAAGCAAGTTAAAACCTGGCTTTTTCAGTCTGTGTTTGGTTGATATTGTTTTTTTGAACTGCTAGTGTACCTTATGTTTACCTGATATGTGGATTTTATATTGAGTGTGCCTTACATTTTTAAAACAAAACTAAAAACAAATTACGACATGCTGAGTCAGAACAAGGTCCAATGAGCCCAGCATCCTGTGCCCAACAGTAGCTAGTCTGGGTCACAAGCACTCAGCAAATTCTGAAGAGCAGAGTTGATTTGAAGTAACCCGGTGCTGTAGCTTTCAAAGTTCTACAGATCAAAGTGACCAATTTAAATGTAGCTCACTAGACTTGAGAAGCCAACATAGGGGAACAAACTGGGGGTTACGTGCTCTTGCAGTGCACAGCGCATCGGAAGCCGGAGAGCTGTGAATGAAGACAATGTACAGTTGGTGACTTCCTGAAGTTGTGATTAAAGACACAGTTGTTCATCTTGGCCTTGCTTGGTTCAGTCATAGTAGCCAGGTCTTCACAGTAGTGCTGAAAATGTTGTAAAAACAATGATGTTCCTTAATACTGTAGTCATAATTATTCTTGGCAGGACTAAGTACTCTCCTTTCTTTTGGTCAGACTCCGGGGAATGGACAACGTGGTTTAACATTGACCATCCTGGTGGCAATGGGGACTATGAGCGTTTGGATGCGATCAGATTTTACTACCATGATCGGGTGTGCCAGAGGCCGACCCAGATAGAAGCAAGGACAACCGAGTGGACTCCGGCAGAGAGAACTGGCGAGTTGGTACACTCCAGTCTGGAGAGTGGATTCTGGTGCATCAATAAGGAGCAACCCTCGGGCAAGAACTGCTCCAACTACTCTGTGCGCTTCTTTTGTCCCAAAGGTAAGGACAGAATCTTAACCAGAACAGCTCAGTGGCTGCTTTAACACTCCCAGTCAGGCCCAGATTTAGGCACAGGCAACATGGCACCACTGGGCACTGTGGCAATCCTCAGCTCCCCTTCTCACTCTTCAATCTTTAGATCTCTCATATCCCACTCACCCAAACCCTGCTTCCTGGTATTTGCTCTGTGTTTCCAGTACTGAGGAGACTCTTTCCCTGTCTAGGGAGGGGTAAAAAGCACTTCTGTGGTTGGTGTTTCCACTGACCGCGTAAGTGTTTTAAGTATCACTCCCTCCCTTCCATCTGACACATAGTGAGATCGGTGCTTTTGTTAGGATTCTGCTTTTCGTCTGTTTAAAACCGCAGCTCACTAGTGCTGTTCTGAGAATCCAGAAACACATATTACACTATAAACACTCTGGAATAAGTTGGTAAAATATAGAGCCCAAATTCATGTGGTATAAAAACAGTACATGGCAGAGGAGAACGAACCCCGATGGATATTAGTTTCAGGATGTGTAGGAAGACACAACAATCTTTATAGTATGTCAGCAGTAGAAGTTATCTTCTCTGTAATTCACTGGCAGGTGATAACAAGGAGTCCTGGTCACCGTGGTCAGCCTGGAGTGAGTGTCCAGTGAAATGTGAAGAACGTGCAGTCCAGACTCGGAGCCGGAGCTGCCTGGTTGAAAGTCAGTGGGGGATGCACTGCAATGGCCCTACCCATGAAGGAAGATTCTGCCTCGGAAATTCCTGTACTGGTACTGACATTAAACTCCCTCCCAAATACCAGCAGTGATCAGGAGCGATTACAGACGTATTTAAGTAGGGATAGTATCTGAGTTTTTCTGAAATGGAGATAACAGTCAATGCTATCTGCTAACTTCAAACATTTACATTATTTACCTTAAACTAACCCCAGAAAGCGCGAGCTAGTGATCTCAGCATCAGACTAAGAGCCAGCAGTCCTGCATTGCCTGGATTCCATCCCTTGCTCTGCCGCTGAATGTCTCTGTGACCCTGGGCAAGTCACCTCGGGCCCGATGTTCACAGCAAATAATGCTGGCGCTGAATATCAGGTCCTTTATCTTTATCTTCCCGGGCCTCAGTTCTAAGCCCAGCTTCGCTCTTACTTCTCTCTGGAACCCTGGACAAGACACTGTACCTCCCAGTTTGTGTGGCTGTGACTGTGTATTGCTATTATGATACATTAGGCCTAATGCCACATAATTAGGATGGAATCGCCAATAAATCATTCTAGTATTATTATAAACCCCAAGACCAAAAGCTGAGGGAAGCCTTTGGTGCAATTACCTTGGTCCTGTAAATTTTGGGGACAGTTTTTTTCTTCATAATATTTGAAATCGGATTGTATAAAGAATGTTCAGAGAGGCAAAAGAAGAGAAAATTGAAACTATAAAGAGAAAAATAGGAAAGAAGTGAGAACGACAGAAAGGCAGAGAAAAGAGAGAGAGTGACTTGAAAATGGAAACCACTTTAAAAAATAGCGAAAAAGAGCAGAGGAAAGGAGATACAAGAAAAGAAATAGAAAAGAGAGCAGGGGAGAGCAAGCGTGAGGAGGTAAGTGATGCAATGTGAGACCTTCCAGGGTTATAGCCGCTTATCTGTTCTGATGTGTAAGTGGTCCTTCTCCGTAACAGACCCAATGCCACTCGGCCTTAACTCTACATACTGAAAATGAATCAGAGGCTGCACTGAAGTCCAAGTCCTTGAGTGGTTCCCCTAGGATCCTCTACCAGGGCAGGAATATGGCTCTTCCTGATTCTCCTCCAAGTTCATAGCCGAGATGCCTGCTTTGGAGCAGCATTTCTTGGTTTGGACATCAGCGGAGGAGTCGCCTAGCGATTAGAGTGGTGGGCTGGAACCAGGGAAGTCAGGTTGCAAATCCTACAGATGCCCTTTGCGACCTTGTGAAAGTCACTTACCCCTCCATTGCCTCTGGTACAAGCCCTCCAGGGATAGCAAGATACTTGCCTTGAGCTTGTATTTGGAAAGGCAAGTAATCAAATCTAAAACCTAATCCAAATGCTGTGAGCCAAACCCAAATAATAGTGTGAGAAGCTCCTTGCTGTCAGCTCATGAGCATGGCGTTACACATCAGAGCATTAACCCCCTTGTTATACGAAGATATTCTCTGTTCTGATTAGATTGGACATGACCGTCAGGCCACAGCTTCTTGCAATGGTGGACAGCTAGGACTAGCATCTTTTCTCTCTGCTCACAGAACTGTCATTATCTATTATTCATGGCAAGCAGTTCCCTGCTCAGAGAATATTTCTTGACCTCTCTCTTGCCCTTCGCTTTGAGCCAGGAAGAGTGCACTGCAGACGATGCATTTTAATTTGTTTGCTTGTCTGTCTTTTGCAGCCTGTCATATGTCTTGCTCCATGGGCCAAGCTGATGCAGACTGTGAAGCTTGTGTGTGTGAAGGACATGTACTGCATGGAGTGATCCACTTGATGGACGGTGCCCCAGCTGCCAGAGCCTCTATCTACCAGCAAACCAAGAAGCTGAAGTTTTTAACCATGTCAGACGATGTTGGAAGATTCACAATTTCAGGGTTGTGTCCTGATGGCAAAACCTTACTCCAGATCAAACAAACAAAGTATTCAACAATTACTGTCACTGTGCCCAATAGTGGCAACAGAGTAACATCCATCAGTGTGGTTTTCAAAAGAGCAGGTAGGAGCTAAACCTTTCCAAGGGTTGTTCAGGATGGCTTGATGTTAACGCTTAATTTGAAAAATTATGAGATGCAAAAGATGCCCAGCTCTGTCCACACATCAGGGAGAAGTTAACCAAAACCAAGGCAGCTCTCCACAGTTTCCTTGATAGACCAAAAAGCTTCAGTTCTTTTCCTTCATGCTTGTCCTGGGTCTGATGTTCATACTCCAGAATGAACAATGATGAGATCCTCAAAGTCTTGCACAGTCTTAATATATATTTTGATACAAGCAGGGTCAGTATCAAGGATGACGAACAGGACAGTTGCTCTGGGCCTCCATGCCACAGAGGCCCTAGGTCTTCCTCAAGGTCAAGGATGCATAGCCTGTAAATCTGCTTTGCCGCCCCTACACTACTTTCTTCCCTGGGCCCCTGCATGTCTAGCACTTGTCCCGGATACAAGGTGATATGAGAGTCAGTGGTTGATTCATTCATGGCTGCTTGGTAAAATGAGGTGAAGCATGGTATGAGGCGGAGGAGATACGTTTGGGCATCTTGGGGAAGAGGCATGAAAAGCATGACTGCCCCAAGATGGCCAGATTGACGGGTTAGCCTCAAGGCTTATGATAGACCCCGCACCTGCACTTCACCTCCAGCTTTGTGCTTTAACAGAGGCTACTTCAAGAATGGAACCCAGTTAAGGTGAGCCTTCTCTTTCTTTCGTCAACAGCAAAGCCATATATTGTGGAGAATCCAGAAAATAAAGCCAGACGTGCCGGACAAAGTGTCACTTTCTGCTGTAATGCTGTTGGGGAGCCTGCGCCCAACCAGTATCTCTGGTAAGACAAACTTCCAGTGGGAGCACGGGTTTTCCACTGCTCCTGCCTACATCCAGGCACGGCAGAGATGCAGGAGGAGGAGTAGTGGGGAGCATGGGATTGAGATTCAGAACATGATTCTTAACTTTTAGGGGGTGAATGCCGCCATAAAAAAATTCAGTTCCTGCTCATTTAAAAATAAATTTTCACAATTTTTGGGCATGTTTTTTTTGTGTACTGTCTCACACATTCATTCTTTAGATGTGCTATGATTTTTTTAATCATGCAGATCAGTTGTGCACATGTTAATATAGAGTGTCACCCTCTCGGTGGCCAGCCCAACACCTAGGGCGCTGAGAGTTGGTCTGCCTTTGTATTCCTGACTCAGAGAGTGTGACCCTGCATTGGTCCTGCAAGGCCCTCTGGGAATGGTAGTCCCTTTTACCCTTTGAGAACAGAAGAGTTGTAGTCGAGTGTTTCAGGCAATGACAAGAATTTATTTTTCCCCTTCCCAACGGATTTCTGTGCAGGTAAATAACTTCGGACAAACTGCCATACAATTGGCTTGAGGGATATGTACAAGAACTCAGGCAAATTAGCCTTATCAGCTTCAGGCTCACAACGTGCAGTGCTCGGTACAAACAAACAATAACAGCTTCCTTCAGCAAAAGAAAATGTTCCCCATTCTTTCTGTTGCTTTACCAGCTTTCTCCAACTAGTGTTCAGCACAGAGACTCAACGTGGTCAGAATAACATAACGTGCAGTCCATCTGGTTATCCACTATTTCACTGCTATCAGAGTCAATCTGCATTTCTTCAGCGTCAGCAATAGCAGGGTGTGTCAGTGAGCTGCTATCCTGAACTTTAAAACAGACGTCTTCACTATCCTCACATGGCTTCTCTCGGTAGCACTCTAAAGGATAGGACTGTGAATTACCGTATATACTGAAGTTTCTTTTTAGAGAGTCTGCTACATTCTGGCAACTGCAGGGAAATACTTTATAACTAGGTTCAAATCTATGTAAGTTGTGAAGCCTACCTTTCGGCTTTGGAGGGAAAGGAATTCTCAGCTCTGCAAGGTCAGACTGATTCCCAAACACAGCTTGTGTTTGTTTGTCTCTCAGCCTTAGAGGTACAAGTATTGTCATGCCAGCAGGTTTCTCTCTCTGGAGCATGTGAGTTTTCCCAAGCCTGCCTTCCAGGAAATATCTTATCCTTCTTGCCTTTACCAGACGTCACCTGTCCTGTGCTGCTTCTTTCTGGCGTTAAGACTATGGCTCCCTTGGTTCTCACCTCTTGACGTCTTCCTTCTTTCTGCTCCCCCCTAGTCCAGGCTAATGACCACTTTTTATCATCCTGTTTCTCCGGGCTAAACTGTGCCCCTCCCTTAAACAGGTGTATCTCATTATCTCCTGAACTAGGGACTACGTCACAGCGTGGGAGTGTCTTTCCAGCTCGTGACTCTCTTTGTTTACATTCTCTCTGAAAACACTGAGCCATGTGCTCAGAGTGCCTGTCAGTTTCTGCAATGGAATCCTCTTCTCTCACCAACTCCATAGGCTCAGAAGGGTCTTCTTCATGACAAGAGACATACAAACAATTTGCATCAACTTTACATTTTTAGGTGCCCAAAAGAACCAAATGCGTGCTTATGAATGCACATTACATCCAGCTTTGTCACTGACTCTCTCCATCGCCTGAGCTAGAAGTGCAGAGCCGGGATCCCGGAAGATCCTGATTCTAGTCTATTCAGCACTTAGGGTATCAAAATTCCGTAAGGCACTCTGGCCCAGGAACCATATAAAAACAGAAATGGAAAAAGCCCAAATGAGGAAGGACTATTTAAGCTATACATGAAGGCTGATAGAGTTATCTAGGTACCTTCGAGCAGCCAGCACTGTATATTCGCACCGACCAGCCAAAGTTGACCCACCCCCTGGGAAAACCACCTGCACTGCTTCTTTTTAGCTAGGTCAATTTTGTGCAGGCAATGATTGATTTACCTGCATAAATTTAGCTTATGAGCAGTGAGGGTCTGGGTAGAAGGGAGGTGAGAATTTGAAAACACAATGTTTGTCCAGCTAACTCCTAGGGGTATGTTTACTAAACAGCAATAGCGGTTTCCATGCAAAATCGGAGCCACGGCTCTGACGTCACACGGAAGCCGCTACTGCTGTTTAGCAAACATACCCCCTAGTTAGCCAGACACATTTTTGAATATGAATATCAGAGTGTTCTGAGCATATTGTAAATAATAAAAATGCTACAGAAATACTTATATTTTCACTCTTTACTTACTTAAAAACATTTATAGACCGCCAAGTGCAAAGCATTCCAGGCGGTGTACAAGCATCAATTAAAAACAGAATCGGTCAATTGCAAATTAAAATAATCCCATCCAATCCCTTTAACCTGTCCAGCTGCCTCACTGCTACTGCAGCCTTACCCCCATCTGAAAAAACGGGAACTAAGGAAAGAGAAAAGTTTCTAAGCTTTTACGGAAAGTCAAAAGTTTTGACTCAGAACGTAGTGCAACAGGAAGCAGCTACAGAAATTAAGCGCTTATACCGTCTCTGCAATATCTGGGCTTCAGCGGATTACAGAGCCCCACCGGACACGTATCATTCCAATACTTCATCTAAGTACCAAGGACCCAAGCTAACACCAGGAGCTTAAAGACACATCTCTATTTGACTGGAAGCCAGTGTAACCCTGCAGTGGAGTCTCTACGGCTAAGACCAAAGGTAACCCATGCCGCTGAATTCTGGACTACCTGTAACTTCCTAATGGCATGCACCTTTAGACCCCCATACAGGGCATTACAATAATCAAGCCTTGAGATATCTAACACTTGAAAAACTGGACAACATTCTGAACAACATTCTGATCCAAATAAGGATGCAGTTGACGAACCAGGCGTACAAGGTGTGACAAAAAAGAAACAAGACTGTCCCATAAATGTTTTATTACAAAATCTACAGAGAAATTATGCATTGTCCCCCTTCAAAGTAATCCCCCCCAAAGTTAAAGGACTTCTGCATTCGCTTCTGCCACATACGGAAGCACTCGGTAAAGTTCTCCTCCTTGAGGTCCCTCAGCTCCCTCATCACAGTGGCCTTGATCTCTTCTAAAGAGGCAAAATGAGTTCCTTTGAGCACAGTCTTTAGCCTGGGGAAGAGCCAAAAGTCACACAGTGCGAGATCTGAGGAATAAGGAGGGTGGTCGAGAGCTGTGATCTGTTCATTGGCCAAGAACTGCCTCACACTGAGCGCAGTGTGTGTGGGCGCATTGTCATGGTGGAGCAGCCAAGACTTGTCTCTCCACAGAGCTCGCCTGCTGCGCCAAACCCGGTCATGGAGGCGATTGAGGACCTGCTGGTAGAAGTGCTGGTTGACTGTCTGACCCTCAGGCACAAACTCATGATGGACCACTCCCTTCTGGTCGAAGAATGCGATTAGTGTGACCTTGATCCTTGATTTGGACATGCGCACCTTCTTGGGTCTGGGTGACAGTCGAGTCTTCCACTGCAGGCTCTGTCTCTTGCTTTCAGGGTCATACTGGAAGACCCAAGTCTCGTCTCCTGTGATGACTCGGCCAATGAACTCTGGATCTTCTCTGATCTTCTCTAGCAAGTCTCAACAAACATTGATCCGGTGCTCCTTCTGGTCGTCCGATAAAAATGACAAAGATGGCTGAGAACATTGACAGAGTGAACCAGCTGGTGCGAAGTGATTGCAGATTGACGGTGCAGATGATAGCTGAGGAGCCCAGCCTGAACAGGGAGTCCGCGCACACCTTCCGCTTCCCCAGCTCCTGCACCAGGATGGTCCGCACTGACTCCCTGTTCAGGCTGGGCTCCTCAGCTATCATCTGCACCGTCAATCTGCAATCACTTCGCACCAGCTGGTTCACTCTGTCAATGTTCTCAGCCATCTTTGTCATGGAAGGCCGTCCTGACTTGGGGCCATCCTCCACCTCCTTGCGGCCAGTCTTGAAGCGTTGTACTATTCGAAGACTCGCGGCCTTGACATTGCATCTTCTCCATAAGCCTTTTGGAGAAGTTGGAGACACTCAGTTGGGCCTTTCTCCAACTTAACCAGAAATTTCAAGTTGATTCTTTGCTCCATATTTCTGCCACCTCCAGTTGCATGACAAAGCGATGGAGCTGTGTGCTACAAAAAAAACTGAAAAAGAAAAACAGAGTGAGAGAGATGAAAAATATTATAGCAGAATAGTGGCGAGATGTTGCACAACACAGTGACATAAGCGGTTAGCCAATTGGCATTGAGTCATGGGCGTGGCTGCCACAGTCTCGTTTCTTTTTTGTCACACCTCGTAAATGCTCATACGCCACCTGGACTACTTTAGAAATTTGTTGCTGAAGTCCCAATTCTGCATCCACTACTACTCCTAGATCATCGATGCTACTCTTCCAGGATAACTGAAACCGCCCAAAGAATATGCCAACCTTTAAGCTATCATTGGTACCTATGTCTGTTGCAATGGTTCTCATCCCAGTCCTCAGAGCACACCCATCCTGTCAAGTTTTCAGGCTATCCACAGTAAATTTGCATGAGACAGATTTGCATACCAAGGAGGCAGTGCAGATTTGTTTCATGTCTATTCATTGTGGATAGCCTGAAAGCCTGACTGGATGGGTTGAGAACCGCTAAAGCATTGTATGTGCTACCCTCAAAAAGCTCAATAGACTGGGGACCATTATAATCCAGACTGATCCATGAAAGCATTTAAGAGAGAGATGTGAGGACAAGAATAGGGAGGTTTCTAAAGCACCATTGAATGCATCAGTGTGAAGGACACTATGGGCCCAATATTCATTTGGGTAGGCTATGTGCTGCTACGGCAACCCACCCACCCCTAACCCAGGATATTCAATGCCAACGCCATATGCGGCCCCGGCATTGAATATCCGGGTTTTCTGCAGATGCCTGGAAGCCACAATAGCTAACCGGGCAGCAGCGATATTGCTTGCTGCCCGGTTAGCTCCTGCCGCTAAAAGATAGGCGAGGGTTTTTCCTCACCTATCTTTTAGTCACCAGTCCCTAACCAGGCAGTATGTAATATCGCTGCTGCCTGGTTAGCTACTGTGGCTTCTGGGCATGTGCAGCAAAGCCGGATATTCAGTATTGCTGCTGCACGGTTGGGGACTGTCACCACCTCCGCTTCTTCCCGGAATGCCCCCAAGATGCCTCACTGCTCTTAGCGTTGGGGCATGTAAGGGAGATAATCGCAGATATCCAGCGGCATGAACCATGTTAGGGCCATTGAATATCCCGATTAGAGGCATTTACAGTGTTTACTGGGCTTAAACTGTGGAAATGCTTTTCAGATATCAGGCCCTAGAAGACTTTGAGGCTAGGAATGTTAAGTTCTCCAGAGAATACCAACCAGTTGTCTAATGCCTGGGTCTAGCAGTCCTGAGGAAGGAACACATTTTGAGCTTTGCATTCTCCTTGCACTCTGGTTTGGGAGGACCAACACAGCACAGAGCCCAGACTGGCTGGAAGGTCCTAAATTATTATAATAGGACCAGCATAATATGCAGATTGGCTGGAAAGCCCTAAATCATGCCAGGAAGACCAGGACAGCACAACACCCAGATTGACTGGAATGCCTTCAAACAGCAGAGCAAAGCCAACAGGACAGCAGAAGAGGCAGCGCAAAACCAGGTCGCAGGAATGGGGGCAAGTTCAGCACTGAGGATGTTAGTCCCAGAATTAGAACATTAAGTAGAGATGTCGATCCCCCAGGGGTGAAAGAAGCATGCACCGAGTGCGCTCCACTCATGATGAACACTAATCTAAGGGTTTCTTAGTCAACCACTCGAAGGATGGAGGTGGACAGGCCTGTCTCTCACCCCATGATAGCTACGGTTGATTTGACTATCAGGCTGGCTAGGCAGGTGTCCCTTTCCTCCATGCTAATCCCTTCTGATAGAAATGCAATTCTTTGCTCAAGGGTATAACAGCAGCAGCGCCTCCCTGCTGGAACCTCCAAAGGAGTACAGTCATAGAAATGTGACAAGAACCCTGAAGAGCAAGCGCAAAGCTGGCAGTATCCCTCTGCCATGCCGGATTCCGTTTCTCCCAGACTCAGGTTGCATATACAAAAACAACAACTTCTACTGATTGATGGCAGTAACTCTCTTCATTAATGTTCCAGTCCAAAACATCAAGAAATGTTTATACTTGAAAGGAAAAAAAGATCTCAGACACTATGGGCTGCTAAGGCGCATAGCTCTGACCCCTAACCCCGGATATTCGGGTTTAGCGCACAGAGGAAACAGCCACGGAGTCTAACCGGGTAGTGGCAATATTGCACCACTACCCGCTTAGCGATCCGTGGCTAAAACTAGGCAAGCCAAAAGCTGGTTAGTAGCAGTCTCCGCCTCTGCTCCACCCAAGAAAGCCTCCATCACGCCATAATGCTAACTGGATAGCATCGGGGCACGTAGAGTATATTCAACGGCACTAACTGTGTAAGTGCGGCTGAATATCTCTATTTAAGGTGTTTACATGGTTACTTGGGCTGTAAACCGTGTAAATGCCTTTCAGAAATCAGGCCCTATCCCTTATTAGTTTCTAGGGATAATTTTATTATCAGTCATTGATCTAAAAAACTCCTCTTTGTTTTTAATTCTATATTATATTTTTTTAGTTTTTAGTTTTATTTAAAGTTTATTCACTTTTATGGATGACCATTGTTTCAAATGGCTCAGCAATTAAGGCAGGAGGGTTGCAATTGTCTAAATCTATTTGTTGCATTCCCATTCAGGATCGCTACCCTCCTTTATTAATCCCAGTAACACTGCTTTATTATCTCTAAATTCTCCAGATAACATTATCTGAAAGTAACTGGGGTCTACAAATATAGAATTAAAAACAAAAACGAGTTTTTTTAGACCAATGATTGATACTAAAATTATTCCTAGAAACTAAAAAGGGATGTGGAGCCCAATTCTGAAAGGGTCACGTCCAGGCCATCTAGATGGCCCTGAGCAGGATGGGCCTGTTAAGACCTGTTTCTGTACCGTGGGAGCAAAAGGTTCTCATGGCATACAGAATCAGGCCTGAGGATGGCCCGACATCCTCCTACAGGCTTCCCTGGCTCCCGTGATGCCAACCCTTCTTTTCCCCGCTGCCCGACCCATAGCTGGCCAGGTGGGGACCTCCCTGCACTAGGCCCCAAGGGGGGATTTCCAACCCCAATCATCCACAGAACGTACAGGGCTGTGATCAGAATTGGCCCTGTATATCCTGCTGCCTCGGCCCGCCACCTCCTTCTCTCCCCATACTGCTGCTCTAGCTGTGCAGGGAGGGCCTGAGGGGGAATAGGGGCAGGATGGCTTGCGGGCTGCACATCCCGCCGGGACCTGCAGCCCCGCAAGTCGCGACTCGGAATCGAGCTAATAGTGTCTGAGGTCTTTTCTCCTTTCAAATATAAACATTTCTTGATGATTTGGACTGTAACATTAATGTAGTGAATTATTGCCATCAATAGCTTTCTGCACAAATAAAAAGAAAGGTTTGAATCTCTTCTTTCTGTGCTTTGATATAGCAAGACAGACTGCAGGCACACGTTTTCCTAGCTTTAAAGTCTTCCTTTGCTTCAGACACAGCCTTATGGCAGTAGTGCAGGTGCCGCTAGAAAAGCTAGTATATTTTGGGAGGGTTTCTTTGCAATCCTACCCCTGCCACAGCCAAACTTATCTCTCTCTTAGAATCCTAAAACCCACACCAACACTCCTTTCTAACCCTCTGAAAATCAGAGCTCAAATGCTTGTCTGTCCTCTTGTTTGCTGTGCTGTAGCCCATGCTGGTGACATCATCAGCCAGGGGATTTGCAGAAATCAGACAGGGATAGGTTTCTCTGGTTGCCTGTCAAGTATTTGTAGTAAGATTGGCTCAAGCGCCTCATGCTGGCTGTTAGTGACTGCTCCTCAACCTCCTCCCCCTCCCAGAATGGCTCCAATATGTTCCTGGGCGCATGCACGCACACCGAAACCGACATGTACGAATAGCGATTTGAGAATATTCACTGAGCAAACATGCTGAGTTAATTGACACCGAGATGACCCAAAAATTGTAATGTTCGTTGATTTTATCATTCATATGAAAACTAATGCACATTCCTAATTGCTTCCATTCATGAATCACTGTACAAAAACTATGTAAGACGCATCATTTCCGATCATGTTTCCAAGCACATATCATTCTATCACACCACTTCCAATCATGGATCTGTCTATAAAAACTATGGAAGTTGTACTGCTTTTCAACCACAGATCACTCTAGAAAAGCTATGTAACATGCATCACTTTCAACTGTTAATCGCTCTATAAATAAACTATATATGGCACACTGCTTCCAATCCCAGATCATGCTATAAAAACCATATAAGACATACCACATCTGATCACTAATCTACTCTATAAAAACTATATAACAGACACCAGTTTTGATCATGAATCACGCTATAATCAAGTCCATCAGCCCTCAATATTCATTGTATCAACCAGATGGCTTAGATGTATCCAGCTTGTCAAGTAGAGGTATGATCAAGAGGGCTTCTCAACATGTAAGCACCTAAACTATAATATTATAACCGATGAGATATTGTACAAGGGTCCAGCTCAGAGCCACCCACATCCCACTTCAACTCTAGGTAAACTAGGTCACAAAGGATTGATTCCAGTTTGAGCTACACATCAGAAATGGCTACAACCTGAACAATTCCCATAGAATCTGTCATTCTCCCTCAGTTAGTTTGGAGGAGGGGAAATTAGAATTAAATTTAAACTAGTTTGCTGACTCATAATTTTATGTACCATAAGTCTCAGCCAATGGTATATGATATAACCATACCTACGTGACAAGTGTCCACCTAGTACATAACTCAGGGGCAGTGTCTCCAAATGAATTAGTTTTGCACATACAGTGACAATAATGAACCTTATTCCTAAACCAAGTTATGTGGAATATGATCTTAGTCTACTGCTAACACTTCTTGTAGTACTTGGATCATGCCAAACAGAGCTTCCTTCTGGAGTTCATAGGCAATTTACACTATCAAGATGGGATTGGAAATTGCTCGCCAAGCATGATGGGAAATATTTTTGTATCTTTTTGCCACATTCTCTTGGTCTCTGACTGCATTTCTTGGTATTTGAGAATCATTTGTTCTCCCATAATAATCACTCAGCATTGACACTTCTATTATCGATGCCATTCTGTTTTTCTCTGTTACCACCATGTCCATTTTATTGGTCATAATGGGAATGTTCCAGGTGATTACAACCTCTTCATTTTCCACAATTCACTCAGAGTCATGATTCCAATGCTTCCTGGTACAATGATGTTCTACCATTTACGCAGTTTCCAGTGGATAAGACATGCCATCTTACTGTATTTTTCTGTATATAGTTCTCTATATATTTACCAAGAGGGTATCGTGCGACTCAGATATCTCAAGCATGCTTCCATTTCTTTTTAACATTTGTCATAGGTACCACAATGGAACCCTGCTGGATCCCATGATGCATAAATATAACAGTAAGCTGGTACTAACACAACTACAGATGAACCAGGCTGGTGAATATTATTGCCAGGCCAGCAATGAAGCAGGAATCATCAAATCCAAGGCTGCCAGGCTCTCCATGATAGGTACCATCCAAGATGCATTACTCATAGAATGACCCCAGGAAATCACTCTACCTGCCTGAAAAAGCTTTTGGATCACGTGTACAGTACCAAATAGATTGAGCATATCCACAAAAAGCAGAAAATGTAGTTACTTACCTATAACAGGTGTTCGCCAGGGACAGCAGGAATCAGTCATCACATATGGGTGACTTCGGCACCGACGGAGACCGTGCGGAGCAATTCCCCAGCTTTCACAGAAAGCCTTTGGGATGCTACCATGTATGCGTAGTTCCCTTCCCGGCCAAGGGTGCCACCTTGCTCAGTCAGATGACATAGCAAAAAAGGACTTAAACAATGTAGGAAGGCAACTCTAAGGGGAGTAGGGAGGATTGTGAGGACTGATTCCTGCTGTCCCTGGAGAACACCTATTACAGGTAACTACGCTTTCTCCAGGAACAAGCAGGAAGTCAGTTCTCATATATAGGACTCCCTAGCTCCAGGCTGCCGAAGACTGAACCATGACAGCACCACCGGTGACCAGACAGGTGGCCGTAAGTTGCAGGAGGTGAGTCCCTACAGAGAGTCTGCAAGACCTTCGCATTCAGCGACCACTTCACTCTGGTAGCCTGAACACAGAAGGGTTGGAGGGCAGGAGTTGCCTACACCCTAAAAATATTGCGGAGTACTGCCTGTCCAAAGGCACTGTCCCTACGGGACTCGCTCTCCAGACAGTAATGAGTTACAAACATATGAATCGAAGACCATGTGGCGGCCTTGCAGATTTCTGTCACCAGCACTGAGTGGAGGTTGGCTACCAACATGGCCATAGGCCGCACGCGATGTGCAGTGATCCGGTGCTCAAGGGAGAGGCCAGCTCACTTGTAGGCAAGGGCAATGCAGTCCACCACCCAAGTAGACAGAGTCCGCTTCATTACTGGGAGCCGCAGTCTGCTGGGGTCATATGATACAAAGAGCTGAGGAGCTCTGCGATGGGCCTTTGTCCACTGCAGGTAGAAAAAGAAGGCCCGCTTACAGTCTAGCGTATACAATATGAGTTCCTCCCTGCCAACATGAGGCCATGGGAAGCAGGTGGGCAGGACCACCTCCTGATTGAGGTGGAAGGTAGATACCACCTTGGGGAGGAATTTAGGATGTGTGTGGAGTACCATCCTGTTCTTATAGAACCGTGTGTAGGGTGGATCAGCCACCAAGGCCTGGAGTTCACTCACTCTCTGAGTGGATATCAGTGCCACCAGAAAAAAACACTTTCCAGGATAGGTATTGTAAATGGCAAGTGGCCAGGGGCTCGAATGGCGGTCTGGTGAGTTGGGAGAGCACCACATTCAGGTCCCATTCTGCCACAGGGGGCAAAGATGGGGCTTTGATAGCAAGAGGCCCCGCAGGAACCTGGAAACCAGGGGCAGGTTTGAGGGGTTTTCGCCCTACAGGATGATGGTGAGCAGCTGTGGCACTCAGATGTATCCTCGTCGAGTTTGACTTCAGACCGGCGTGCGAGAGATGCAGTGGGTATTGCAATGCATGTTCCATGCAGCAAAAGAAGGGATTCTCTTCTCTCTCTGCACACCAGAGAATCTTATCCATTTGAAGGCATATGCCTGTCTGATGGAAGGTTTTCGGGAGGCCAGTAGGATCTCCTCAACGTTCCCTGGGAGATTGAAAGGGGCCAGGGCTACCCTTTCAGCAGCCACGCTGTCAACATTGGGGTGCAAGAGAGAGTCCTCCTCCTGGGATAGGAGGTCCGGGTCCCTACCTAGTGGGACTGGGAGTGCTACAGGCAAGGAGAGCAGCAGAGGAAACCAGGGTTGCCAGAGCTATTAGGGGCGATCAGAATCACTGATGCCTGCTCGCTCTGGACCTTGAAGAGGGTCTTGGCTACTAGTGGAGTCAATGGAAAGGCATAAAGAAGGCCCTCTGACCATGGGATCAGGAAGGCATCTGCCGCCACTCTCTCCAGGTGCGGTTGGCGTGAGCAGAAGCAAAGTAGCTGCATGTTGTCCAGGGAGGCAAACAGATCCATCATGGGTCTGCTCCAGAGGCTGAAGAGTCTTTGTGCCACCCTGGGGTTCAGATGCCATTCGTATGGGCACAGGATTCTGCTGAGCTTGTCCGGTAAGTAATTGTCCTGACCCGGAAGGTATACTGCTCATAGGAGTATTCCGCAGTGCACAGCGAAGGAGAGCAGAGCAACTGCCTCCTGGCAAAGGGAGTGTGAGTCTGTGGCCCCCTGCTTGTTTGCATAAAACATGGCGACCTGGTTGTCCATCTAGATCAACACAGGTTGGTTGCACAACAGGTGGCAGAATGCTCGCAGGGCCAGGAAGATGGCTCTGAGTTCCAGGAGGTTGATCTGTAAGAGGGACTCCTCTTGAGACCAGGTGCCTTGAGTGCAGAGTTCTCCGCAGTGCACCCACCAACCCAGGAGGGAGGCATCCATGATCAGGACACTCTGAGGCACAGGCGCTTGAAATGGCAACCCTTTCTGGAGATGATGCAAGGACTGCCACCAGTTGAGGGAGGCCGCCAGTTGGTGGGTGGCTCTGACTCTGTCCTGCAATCTACCCGTGGCCTAAGTCCATTGAGAGCGGAGGCACCACTGGGCTGACCACATGTGCAAGTGAGCTAGGGGCATGACGTGGACCGTTGAGGCCATGTGGCCCAGTAGGCAGAGGAGGAGGTGAGCCTGCAATTCTCCTGCCATTGTACAAGGCGATGTGCCCTCTCTTTCAGGAGGAAGGCCTTGACCTGTAGAGTATCCAACTGGGCCCCTATGAACTCCAGGTTTTGGGCTGGAGAGAGGTGTGATTTGGGGTAGTTGATGATGAACCCCAAGTGCTGCAGGAAGCAGATTGTTTGCCCTGCGGCCTGGTTGGTCTTGAGGGCCGCTCTCCCTCTGATAAGCCAGTCATCCAAGTAGGAAAAGACGAAGGCCCCTTGCAGGCACACATAAGCAGCCACGACCGCCAAGCACTTTGTAAAGACTCTTAGTGAGGAGGCCAGGCTGAATGGAAGTACCCTGTACTGGTAGTGCTCTCCTCCCACCACAAACCTTAGGTATTGCCTGTGGGAGGGGTGGATCAGGACGTGGGTATACACATTCTTCAGGTCTAAGGAGCATAGCTAATCTCCCTGGTGGAGGTAGGACAGCAGTGTTCCAAGGGAGAACATCTTGAACGTCTCCCTCACCAGAAACTTGTTTAGGTTTCACAGGTTCAGAATGGCTGAGGCTGAGGTATCCCAGTTCTTTTAGGGACAAGGAAATACCTGGAGTAAAAACCCTTTCCCCACGTATGTCTGGGTACAGGTTCTCCCACCCTGTCCTCAAGCAGGCCTGCGAGTTCTGAGATGAGCAAGGTCTGGTGAAGGAGAGGCTGCACCAGCTCTCCTGGGAAGAACCCTGGTGGTGTTTGCTGGAACCGGAGGAGATAGCCCTCCTTTACCACCTGGAGGACCCACTGGTCCATGGTGACCCCGGCACACCTGTGGGCGAAGAGCACCAGGCGGCCCCCTGTAGACTGGGGAAAGTCTCCCAGGGGGTTGGAGGCCCTGCCTGGTGGGAGCTGGGGGTTGAGGCTTCTGAGCCTTTGGCTTTCTTGGCCCGTGGCCCTGATTCTTGGGCTGAGGACCCTACTGTTGCTGCCCCGAGAAGGGTTGGTAATGGCCCTAGTGAAAAGACCCCTTTTTCCACAAGAAAGGTAGTCTTTTTCCCTGTTGGTTTCTTTTGGGGGAGGATAAAGGTCTTCCTCAAGAGCCTCTGCCTGGTCACAACCTCAACCTACTACTACTACTACTGAGCATTTGTATAGTGCTACAAGTCATACGCAGCGCTGCACAGACATGTAAGAGACAGTCCCTGCTCATCAGAGCTTACAAGCTAGTGAAGACAGACAACACACAAGGTGTAGATAGAGATGGGTTTGCCAAATAAGTTTTCCCCAGTACAGGGGACATCTAGCAGTTTTTCTTTCACCCACTGCTCGAGGTCGGAGGTTTGTAATCAGGTCTGGTGCCAGGCACCGATGCCAGCTGCTGCCACCCGAGCTGCTGACTCAAAGCCATCGTAGGCGACTCAGGATAGGAACTTTGAGCAGTCACAGATCCCGGCTGTTAGGGCCTGGAACCTCTGGAGTGGTTCCCCGGTAAGGCCTGCAGAGAAGCCTGCCAATTCCTGGGTGAGGCCCTTGAGATACATACCTATGTATAGTTCATAGGCCTGTATCCGACAGCCCAACATGGAGCCCTGGAAATACTTGCACCCGAGGGCATTGAGGGCTTGGGCCTCCCTGCCTGGGGGAACAGAAGAAAGTTCTTCTGACTTTTAAGTTTCTCCATGGAGTTATGTGGGAATTGAGATTTTTGGAAGCCAGGGCCCTTCTTGACGTGATAGATGGCATTGAGGTGTCGGCTGACCTCCGGCACCAAGGCTGAGGTCTCCCACATTCTTAGGAGCAGTCGTTCGAGGATGGGCTGGACTGGCACTCTAAGAGTCTCCTTTGGTGGGGACTCATACTAGAGGATTTCCTATTCTTAAGTGGCGGGTCCTCCTTCAATTCGGTCGGGATCGAGAGGGCCCGGACCATATCCCGGACAAAGTCGTGGAAGGCCATGTCCTCGGGGGGAGAATGGCACCAGGGTTCTGGAGGAGACAGTTCCGAAGGGACATCTCAGTGTCAAGAAGTCTTGGGAGATGCCTTAATGTTGGTCTCCCAGTCGGAGTCGGAGGGTGTCGAGGATTCAGAGTCTCAGGGCTCTCAGGTCTCAAGGCCGGCCCTGAGGAACCGGGATCCCCGGTGAGTCTTAGGTCAGACACCCAGAAACTGGCCGGGGAGGACTGGACACCCGAGGATCGGGACCGGGACCTTGATTGGTGCCGAGGGCTCATCCAAGGCCATTGGCATTTGGGGCCTGGCTCAACACCCCCCCCCCCCCCCCCCGCAGTCGGGGCCCAGTTGTCAGGGCAAATGATGCAGACAAACCTGACATTATTGCCTGCTGCAGGGCCAGGATTGCAGAGATATTCTGCTCCAGAGCCGCCATTCTGGACTCAATGCCAGAAGGCTCTGCAGCTTTTGGTGTGGGCACCGAGGGTCTCTGACCCGATGCCAGCACTCTTGTGAGTGCATTCTCAACAAGGATCACAGCCTCAGGGAGCCTCACATGGTCACCACCAGCTGAAGACTCCCTCTTAGAGACCTTAGGGTGGCGCTGCTCGGAGTCGCCCGAGTCCCGCCACAGGACTTTACCAGGTTTCACCGGTGGAACCTCGACAGGCTTTGAGGATTTCTTCTTTTTCTTCCTGGGGTCCGAGGTCTTTAAGGAGGAGCCGCCGCTGCAGGACTCCAAAGACATCCGGACCTCTCAGGATGTGCTCGGCTTGGGGCTCAGCGTCGGCAAAGCTGGGGCTGAGTCGGACCACAGGAACAGTCTCTCTTGCAACTCCAACATTTCTTGTTGGTTTGCGGAGCCATGGCCTGGCACAGGTCGCAGGTGGTACTGTCATGGTCCAGGCCGAGGCAGTGCAAGCAGCAGTTGTAACAGACATGGTTTGACCGCAGCAGTCACACTTTTTGAATCCACCAGGGGACATGGTGGGAGACACCCGGCAAGGGTCGGCGACCCATGGGCGAAAAGGGCGCGAATGCTGGTCAAGGCAAGCCTTGTCAAAAAAAAAAGGGAAGAGCCAAGGACAGCATCGGGGACGGCGCCGGCTCAAGGTGGGAAGAGGAACCAGTATGCAAACCGGGAAAAAAACAACTTTTAAGGATAATTTTTAAATAATTTTTCCAGGGAAACAGGACAAATGTCCATTGGGTTCCACGGAAAAAAAGGAGCCTGAGCAAGATGGTACCCTTGGGCGGGAAGGGGACCACGCATGTATGGTAGCATGTACCAAAGGCTTTCTGCGAAAGCTGGGGAATTGCTCATCTGGGCTCTGTTGGTGCCGCTGTCACCCATATGTGAGGACTGACTTCCTGCTTGTTCTTAGAGAAACCCTTTTATACAGCAGGTCTAAACTGCTTGTCTCTAATACACAGTGTAAATCAGCAAATGGGTGCTGGTTCTTTATGAGCAAATCTTACAGCCTTCCTTGCATCAATTTATCCAATCCAAGCACAAAAGAATAATAATCATAATAATACCTATGACCTTCTATAATAAGCCACACCTAGAAGAAAGCAAGATAGCCCTTTAACGTTATGTGTATGAGCAGTTACATTCTGCTCTAACAGACCCTCTTTATAACCATCTATTGGCTCCGAGAGTATTTTTGCTATGAACATAAGAGATGCCATACTGGGTCAGACGAAGGTCCAACAAGCCCAGTATCCTGTTTCCAGCAGTGGCCAATCCAGGTCACAGGTATCTGTCACATTCCCAAAAAGGATGTTGGATTTTATTTCAAGGAAGAGTTATTAATATATAAACCTGAATATTTCTATTATAGCAAGGCCCATGCCTCCAACAAGCACGTCACTCACTGCTTGCCAGCAGCGCATGTTACAGCAAGGTGTGCGCGTTACAACGAGGGAGTTTAATAGGGACTTGGAGTCATTCAGACGCTGCAATGCCAGCAGTGGTTGTTACCAGACAGATTAATGCAGAGATGGTCCATCATGGCTCATATTTCTGATTTCTTTAAAAAGAAAAGAATTTGCGGCTTAGAAATTGCACTGTAGCAAGAGGAAGGTCATTTAGCAGTGCTTGTGAAAGTTTATCATCCCTTTGGATTTCAGTTTCCTTCTCAAATTAGTTTATAAGGTGACAGAAAATACAAGTGTCATGTTTTTTGATTTAGCTACATTACTAACCACCAAGTCTTGCAGCAAAGAATGCCTGCATCCCAAATAAAATAATTCACTTCTTTTTTTATTCATAAACTTGATATTATGTCTTTCCCAAAGGCTGAGGTGGAATATTAAAATAACCACAAGGAATGTTTTGTAGCTATTTAATATTTCTTCAATGATATTATTTCCACAGCAACAAGCAGAGCTTCCTGTGATCCCAAGCCTGAAAGCCACCTCATCCGACTGCCCCAGGACTGCTTCCAGAACGCAAGCAATTCAGTCTACTATGATGTGGGCAAATGTCCAATCAGAACTTGTGCAGGAAAGCTTGATAAAGCCCTAAAGTGCAAAGATACTGTGCCGTACTGCTGTGGGGTGTCCAAGATGGACGTCAAGGAGATACCCTGCAATGGATTCACTTTGCCCACCAAGGTGGCCACAGAATGTGGCTGTCAGAAGTGTGTTGAGACTAAAAGCCTAGTGCGAGGGAGGGCCGTCGCCGCAGATAACGGCGAGCCAATGCGTTTTGGCCACATTTACATGGAGGGAAAACGCATAAGCATAACTGGGTATAGGGGAACCTTCACCATCCAGATCCCAGCACATATAGAAAGATTGGTTCTGACTTTCGTGGATCGTCTACAGAAGTTTGTAAATACAACAAAAGTTCTTCCTTTCAGTAGACATGGAGGGGCAGTGTTTCATGAAATCAAGCTTCTGCGGAAGCAGGCGCCCATCACTATAGATTCCACCCAAACCAATGAGATTCCTTTGGGCGATCCAGCAAGAAGCAATCCAGTAGCAGTGTTAGAAATCCCTCCTCTCAGCTTTTACAGACAGAATGGAGAAATCTATGCAGGAAATGTTAAAGCTAGTGTGACATTTCTGGATGCAAGAAACATATCTGCAGCTATGTCAGCTCAAAGTGACCTGAACTATGTTAATGAAGAAGGTGACATTTTTCCTCTACGCACCTATGGTATGTTCTCAGTGGATTTCTCTAATGAAGCAGCCACTGAAACTCTGAATGCAGGACAAGTCAAGATCTACCTAGATTCTGAGCAAGTGAAAATGACGGAGCACCTGGAAAACATGCAGCTCTGGTCCTTAAACCCTAACACAGGCCTCTGGGAAGAAGAAGGCGATTTCAAGCTTGACAAAGACAGGCGTGGCAAAAGAGAAGAAAGAACCTTTCTGGTTGGTAATATGGAAATAAGAGAGAGGAGGCTTTTTAATCTTGATGTGCCAGAAAGCAGGAGATGCTATGTTAAAGTGAGGGCTTATCGGAGTGAACGCTTTCTGCCAAGCGAGCAAATCAAAGGTGTGGTGATTAATCTCATAAATTTGGAGCCAGAGGCAGGTTTCTCTTCTAATCCCAGAGCTTGGGGTCGTTTTGATAGTGCCATTACTGGCACCAATGGGGCGTGTTTGCCAGCTTTTTGCGATTATCAAAAGCCTGATGCCTACTCAGCATATGTGACCGCAAGTCTTGGAGGGGAGGAACTTGAAGCAGTAGCATCAACTCCTAAATTAAATCCCAACAGGATTGGAGTTCCACAGCCCTATCTGAACAAGCTGAACTACAGAAGAACAGACCACGATAACTCAAACATTAAGAAAACTGCCTTCAGGATCAGCTTGGCCAAACCAAATCCCAATGCAGCCGAGGAGGTCAATGGCCCTATTTATGCCTTTGAAAACCTACGAGAGTGTGAAGGAGCACCATATAGTGCTGCCCATTTCAGATTTTACAGAATAGAAGGTGACCGATATGACTACAATACAGTGCCTTTTAATGAGGATGACCCTATGAGTTGGACTGAAGACTATTTGGTATGGTGGCCTAAACCGATGGAATTCAGAGCTTGCTATATTAAGGTGAAAATCACTGGCCCCCAAGAGGTAAATATCAGGGCTCGTAACATGGGTGGCACACATCCAAAAACAGCTGGCCAGCTGTATGGCATACGGGACGTGCGCAGTATTCATGACATGGATCAGCCCAATCTTTCAACTGCATGCTTGGAGTTCAAGTGCAGTGGAATGCTCTATGACCAGGATCGCGTTGATCGGACCCTGGTGAAAATCATCCCACAGGGAAGCTGCCATAGAGAGAAAGTCAACAACATGTTGCATGAATACCTCGTCAACCACCTTCCTCTGGCTGTAAACAATGACACAAGTGAGTACACAATGTTGGCTCCCCTGGATCCTCTTGGGCATAATTATGGTATTTACACGGTTACGGATCAGGACCCAAGGACAGCTAAGGAAATAGCACTAGGCCGATGCTTTGATGGGACATCTGATGGCTCCTCCAGAGTTATGAAGAGCAATGTGGGGGTAGCACTAACATTTAATTGTGCAGAAAGAAAGCCAGGCCAAACAAGCATATTTCAGGCGAGACAGAGTTCATCAGGGGCACCCTTCGGAGAGGGAAGAGGGAGCAGCAGACAGCTGAGATCCAGTATAATGGACAGGTCAACAAGTAGAGCCCCTGTCCCTAGGGGTGTCAGAAAAGCTGTGTATCCGGTGGGGTAGTAGGGATGGCCGGGGCAAGAAATCTTTTTTTATTTTTTTACCCAGAAATTTCCTCTTGCTCTTTTTGGGCTTCAGGTGCAATCAGAACAAGGACTGAGTCCTGGTGCCATAAATCTTCATTTTCAATTACCCATGATTTTTCCCCTATTTTATATCCCTCTCAACTTACGTTTAGTCTATTCATTGCAGAAACAGTCCTCAGCCAGGGGATGGGGGGGGGGGCAATCACCAGGGCTCCTCCCAGTCCACTGCAGTCATGGGGCCACTAGCTATAGAAATAACTCCCCCCCCCCCCAGAGGCTATGAACACTGCCACCCCAGCACGCACAATTAAGTCAGGGAGCAGAAAATCTGAGCCACGAATCAAATCTAGGTATCACTATTCAGCTAATCCCAGGATACATATTCTGAAGGTTATGTTAAAAAGAAAAGAAAGAACAAGGGAGTTTTCAGATGTAGGAGCAGGTATACCCAAAGCAGTTTTTGCTGGAAAACTGTTTTCATCAAATATGGCTTATCAGATTAACTCTGAAAGCATACAAAACCTTCTCACTTTAAGGAAACACAAAGCTGTGTTCCAGTTGATGTACTCCTTCTGGTTGAACCTGACTTCTTGTTGTGAGACCTTTTAAAAAAACAAGAAAAATAACATGACCTTTCAAGGCCTCACATGTGGTGAGGGGTCTTCTGTGGTCTTGGAATAAGGTTTCCAGATGTCCTCGATTTATGGGGATTGTCCCCGGTTTTGAAATAGCGTCTCCGACTCCATGGACTATAACCACCTCCTGTCTCCGATTTCAGTGGGGACGAAGACTAAGGACTTTGCTTCTCCTGCAGACCCCTCTGATGTAATCTTCTCAATCCTGGTAGGAGAAAATGTAAAACTAACTTCTTTTCTGAAAAAAGAGGAGGGATTTTAGAAATGTATAGAATATTGATCTATATGTATAAAATAAGGTTTAAGCATATATGAATGTATGTGTGCTTATAACTTGAGAAGGGCTGAAGTTAATTAGAGTAGTCATTTCAAAATATATGTGGAAAAGATGCCCAAAAAGGGAGGACCCCTGCCTTGCCCAGCCCAGCCCAGCCCAGGTGTCTCAGATTTAACCTCATTTTTGCAGATCATTTAAAAGGCATTAGAATCTGCACAGCCTTCAAAGAAAGGAAAACCAACGAAACCTTAAAAGAATGGATTCACCAAATATAATCAGAGTTGTATATTATCAAAATGTTATAAAAGTCAAGAGTTTGTACAGTCTCCGATTTTTGTACATTTGGCGATTTTCCTATACTGTTGGTGTGGATGAGTAGCTTAATGGTTAAAACACTGCCTTGGAAACCAAGAGACCAGGGTTTGATTCCCACTAGCACTCCTTGTGGCCTTGGGCAAGTCTGTTACCTCAGAAAAATCCAAGTTATCAATGTCCCCGTTCAATGTACATTACCAAGTTTAAGTTACATTGTAAACTGCTTTGACTGAAATGATAAAGCGGTATATAAAACCAAATAAATATACCTATTATTTTCCAATGTTTTACATTATTTTTAATAAAATCAACCGCAGGTTATTTATTAAATTCACTCGGGTCAAACTTCAGTGTGCTAGCGCTGGTTCATGGAGGGCACGTTTATACGGCAGCTCCTAGTTAAAGCGCCTATGTTAAGCGCATTTTTAAAAAACAAGAAGGTGCCTACTCGTCTATAAAATACTATGTGGTAGAAATCGTACCTTAAGGTGTGGACATTTGTACCAACCTAAAGCCTAGGGGCACAAATCTGACCCCATGGCAGTCAGTACTGCTAAAGCATCTGATCACTGCCAGCAAACCTGAAACGAGATATTCAGCACCAGAGATTATCCAGCATCTGGTGCTGATGTCCGGTTCCACCACCGACCACAGTGGCTATCCAGTCAGTAACAATATTCAGCTGCGAAGCAGACAACACAACCGCATAAAGCTAGAATGGTCATGAACTTGCCCTAACTTTATGCAGTTTGCCAATCTGGTTAGTGACTGAATAGTGCCAGGGTTTATGTGGTTTGCAGGACTTGAAACTGCATGAATCCTTTTAAATACCGACCTCTACGTGTTTGCAGGAATGTGCGTAATGCATTTTATAATCCAGGCATGCACTTGTTTGTTCTGCCCAAACTCCACCCATATGCATGCCCACCGGCAAACAAAAACATACTGTACAAGCCATCAAGCAGGACACGTAACATTTACCTTGATCAGTATTTTATAAGAGGTCATTAATACATTAATGAGTAAAATAATCCCCAGGTAGGCACCCTGTTATCAAATTACCCTCTTAACACCTATAATCAGCATCGCTATGCACATAGGTAATGGTGCTGTATATGCACAGTGAAGGGTGACTGCACTGGCACTATCCATTAGAGGCATGTTTACTAGGCTGCACTAAGGGTTTACAGGTATCGCGCATCGAGAGTAGACAGCAGTGCGCACTGATGCAAGAGTCATGTGCTACCTGTTGGGAGCACGTAGAGCATGGCCCAAGCAGATACAGTACTGATTCAGACCCTAATGCGCCCTGTCAGTAACTGCACTTACTCCATCTGTTGAGGGGCATTAAGTGTATCCACAGTAACTGCAACATTGACAGTGAAGATACATCGTCAAGCCCCATTCTAAGCACAAAGTGCATTCATGCTCGCTCCTCCCATTTCCCTGCCCAGCGCAAGCTACGCAGATAGCATGGACTAATTCATGCACTGTCTGTTTAGCACAACCCTACACATGCAGGTTAGCACACATTAACAGCACAGTTTAATAAACATGCCCTCTGGTTTAGGGTAATTTATCCACTGAATAGCAGAATATTGCTACTGTGAGTGCCCCCTCCAACTCAGCCAATTATTACATGGATTTCTGGCTCTTTAGTGATTTAAATGGCCTGATATGATCATGTAATTTCTGGAAGTATAATAATAAGCCACTTATCATTTGATGTCCACTGGCAAATACATAACTTGCTTCGAATATCGGCTCAACTGTTCTTTGCAAATGGTTTTTAAAGGAACTCTGAGGTATGAAAAGACATATCCATGAGTCTTTGGAGGCTTTCTACCCTGCTCTCCATGACGTTTGATGTTTTCACTATGACCTGCCCATGATTACCCCTGCATATTCATAATATTAACAAAGCTCACTTCACCATTTTCCATGAGATCAGCATGAAGAGTAAACCCCCTGCAGTTGGATCAGTGTTGGGGGAGAGATGTAGAGAATATGAGGAATTTCTGATCTCTAAAACGTGCTGTACCACAAGCCACTTTTTCACCCTGCACTTCAGTCTACTGAGCTATAATTGGGTGGTAATAATAATAATAGCATTTCTGCAGCTGGGGGGGGGGTACTGTCATATTGTCAAGTTCTCCTACCCCAGGAAAGACCACAAATATGTCTATGAAGTACTATGAAGTGCATGCAAAGTTTTTGAGTTGGAAGGTATAATGCAAATTGTAATTATTGTGAATTTGGTAGTTCTGCATTTCTGGCAGTCATAAAAGAGAGACGTGCTTTTCACTAAATATGTGTGGTTTTGGCCCTAAGTGCCCCAACGCTAGCAGACAAGCATCGGGGCATTGTAGGGTTGGAGCGGAGACGGCTAGCGACGGTATTCAGCCACTAGCTGGTTATTCTCAAGCGGTAAGAATTAGGAACCGGAAAGGCTCGCCTAACTTGGGTCGCTTTAGCTAATCAGCCACTAGCCAGTTAGCTAAGGTGCTGTCCAGCCAACCCAGATATTCAATATCAGTGGACGGATATGACCCCGGCACTGAATATCCAGGTTCAAAGTTCAGCAGCGATGGCGAGCCACATCAGTGCTAGTCGCCACTGCTGAATATCCCCACACCCTTTATTTATTTCTTTGCTACATTTCGGATCGCAGTGTATATTCCTTGATAACATGGAACAGTATTAAAGCAGATCTCAAATTTATGAGTGTAAACCTTACTGCAAGAGCCACTACAATAAGCAGTCATTTTAGTTTTGCACCTACTTACAGGGACCAACTCCTAATCATACACCTACCAATTCTCAACTATGAAGCTGCTTGTTAGCAATTTAAAAATAGATCATATTTTACACTCTGATATTGTTCAACTCCTCGTTGACCTGTTTGTATAAATGAGGGATTTTAAAATCATTTGTTAGAATTGATAAGAAAAAAAAAGGGGGCCTGATATTCATCTGCAGCAGTCAGCACTTTTTGCTCCTGGCTCAAAAGCCGTGCATACTGGTCTCCCCTCTTCACGCACCCCTTTGCACACTCCTCATAGGGTTCTTCGCTCACTACACACCAATCGCCTTCACCTTCCTTCTGCTGCACAAGCAAGACTAGAATCCACCAGATAATCGGCTTTCTACTTTCTTGCACCTAAACTAATCAGCTTGTTTATAAAAGCAATCTCCAGGCAAGCAGGAATGCAGCCTTCACAGATGGGTATCATCGGTACAGACGGAGCCCATGCAGGAACGCTCCCCAGCATCCAATAGCAGAGCTTTTGGGAGCACTCCACTGCACCTTGTGACATAGTGGGTCCTTCCAGTCCGTTAGAAGAAGCTAAAAAGCAGGAAACAGGAGCAGTGCTGAGATGTAAACAAGAGCACATGGCTTCTGGTTACCACAGAAACCAAGCACAAGGGAAAGGGATACGCCCGTGCTACCACTTAGAGAATGAGTCACAAGTTGATTCAGCACACCTGTTAGGGGGAGGAGTCAAGCTCTACCCTAGAATTCACTCTAATAAAGAGGAAAAGGAGTAGGCCTAGGCAGAGGCGAAGGAGGTGAGACGAGCAGCCAAGCAGGCAGCCAGGTGGGCTACGAGAGCTGCAGTGAAGAGAGCAGTGAAAGGGGAAGGACAGAGTCTCCGTGGAAGGGTGAAATGGAGCTTCCCTTCAGGAAGAGAACAGAAACCCCAAGGAAAGGATACAGCAAAGGCAGTCTGGATTACCTGCTGTGTTCTGGGGAGTACAGAAAAGAAAGGAAGCCAGGAAGGCAATTGAAAGCTTCTGTGCACAGCTCATTTTGGGAACCTACAGCCAGTTCTAAGCCACAGAGAAAACCTCTACCAGCTAGGTTTAAAGGTAAGCCTAAAGGCTGGGGTGCTAATGATTACACTGATTTCATTTACCCAGAAGGTTGGGGCTGTAATGAGAAGGACTGTACTGAGAATGCTTACTTGAACCAATACTTAATTCATGAGTATCAAGCGAAGCCTGGAGCCGTAAGGAAAGGCGTGGCACCAGGGTTGCAGTTACAAACATTTCCTGTTGCAGAGGAAGAATTAATGGACATTGAGCCAGAGCATGTAAATACTAAGGATGAAGTAATGGACTGTACGATAACTTTTTCTAATGAGATAATATCTTTACGCTGAGTTCATGCTTTAAAGAGAAAGGCAGCATTGCTTGGAGTTAAAAGCGTACAGCTGTGAAGAAACAGAACTGTTACCTTGAAATGCTGGAAACTAATGTGTTTATGTTGAAGTAAGCCTTTATGTTGAAAACCTTTAATTTGTCCTTATACCAGAAAGTACCTGGTTTTGTGTTACCTTATTTCCTGGTTAAAAATCCAACCCCGGGAGGGGAAATAAATCCTTTGTTTGCTTGAACCACTTTTGAATCCACAACTGCTCCTCATTGGTCAGCGAAGGGACTACATCTCCCAAGAAGCTCTGCTTCAGGATTTGTGAAAGTAGCTGTTCAGTGGGGAAAAACCACTCGCTTAAACCCTACCTACTAATACTGGAGGTTTCAAAGGGGAGTTGGTCACAACCTGCGCAGCTACCTTCCCGCCTTCTTCAGAGCTCTCTTCAGATCTTTGTTTTCCACAGAGCCAGCAGGAAACCTTTCCTGTCACCACCAAAAAACTTTTTTTTTTTTTTTTTTTTAATTCTGTGCTCTGCCTTTCTGTCAACACCAGTACCCTCCCCGGATACTGGCCCTCTTCTTTTGTTATTTTTTCTTTAATTTTTTTATCTTTTTTCTTCAGGCAGTTCCACCACCATTTTAGGTCTCAGGCCTACATTTTTTTGTTTGTCATGGACAAACATATCAGTAGCTTTAAAAAATGCTCCAAGAGGTTGGATTCTGTCTGCGGACTGTGTGGAGGTGTGTTGGGCCCTGTCCATTGGGCCGAAAGACTACCGGGATTGAGTTTGAGCTGCCGACGCCGACCTTACCTGCAGTACATCGGGCAGGCACGTCCTGGGCAACCTGCTTTCGGTGAGGCCTTGTGCTCTTTAAAATCTGCTCCAGGTAACCCAGTCGTTGGATTCTGTCTGCAGACTGTGTGGAGGTGTGTTGGGCCCTGTCCATTGGACCGAGAGACTGCCGGGACTGAGTTTGAGCTGCCGACGCCGACCTTACCTGCAGTACATCAGGCAGGCATGTCCCAGGCAGCCTGCTTTCGGTGGGGCTTCTCTGACTATATGTTTCTGTCCCTTCCCTCCGCGACTGTGGGGCGTGGTTTTGAAGGGACGTGTTTCAGAGGGGCAGGTTCTGTCCCTTTGACGCCCCTTCGACGCCACAGCAGAGTTTTCAGCATTTTTTGTGTTATCTATATTGATATAGGGCGTTTTGTTTTAGGTTTGTGTGTAACTGTGCTGTTTTCATTTTGCCTGTTTGTTATTAATTGAAGTGGGGGTGTATAATTGCTTACAATTGGCAAACGGAAGGCTAAAGTGTACAACAAACCCCAGACTGCTGATAACGGGAGTTCCAAACCGGTTGGCCCTCTAGATAAACACTTTTGCCCTTTACCTTTAGCTCAGTCCTCTCCTGAGGGTGCTTCTTTGAGCCCCGTTGGGAGAACCCCTCCTCCTCCTTGCCCTGTTTCTGGTCTGTCTGGGACTCCAAGGGAGTCCTCTGAATCAGAGAGGCGTGTTAATTCTAAAATCAAATTGCCTTCTCCAGTTCAGTGTGCAACTTCTGGATCCCCTTCTGGGCTTCCATTGCTGCCTCCAAACGCAGAGGTTACTCCGAAAGACGTGTGGGGGGCTTTACAAAGTATCGATACTAAAGTGTCTTCATCCCTAAGTTCCCTCTGTACTTTTTCTCAAGAGGCTGCTGTTTCACTGCAGCAGCTTGATGAAAAAGTATCTGTGATGGATATGGCAACTGGTAAATTAGAATCTCAGGTTCATCCACTTCATTCGGTTCATGTTGCAGGAATCAAGGATTCCTTATTATTGCATTCAAAAATGGAAGCGCTTGAAAATTCTATGCGAGTTTGTAATCTGCGGTTCCTTAATTTTCCTCAATCATCCCTTTTATCACCTAGGATTCTTTTGGATAAAGTACTTAAGAGATATTAGCCATATCCGACCCTGTAGATGTCTTACAAATTTACTATGTCCCCTCCGGTTCTAAAAAGATTAACGCTGCCGAGGGTGAGCTTAATGAGGTGATTCCTTCCTTATCTAACTTAACCGCCTTTCTTGAGGACTCCCAAGATATTATCAGTACACGATCTACACTTTTGGTTTCCTTCTCATCTGTGGTTGTTAAGCAACATGTTTTAAGGGCCTTTTTTAAGGTCAAAACTGTTAAGTTTTGTGGACATACTGTTGATGTTTTTCCGGATGTGTCCCATGGCACCCAGCTTCGACGGAGGCAATTTTTATCTTTAAAGCCTCAGGTCCTAGCCTTGGGTGCCGCTTTCTTCTTAAGATTTCCTTGCAAACGTATCATCAATTTTGATGCTGCTATTTATGTTTTTGTTGATGTGACACATTTGGAAAAGTTCCTGGCAGATAGACGGGGTTTAGATAGAGTGATGTTTAATTGTGATTGCCTCCTAGTTTGTGGACTTACGCCTTGGTTTCCTCTCTTATGATAGTTCTTATGTTGTTATATAGTGGATAGTCTCCCTTGACGTGGACTTTAATCCTGCTTTATATTTGTTTTGATATCTTTAATGTCTTATTGATACAGGATAATGACCTTTGTATTGTTTTTGATGATTGTAATTTGGCTAAAACTTACAAAAAAAAAAGTTCCAAGTGCTCCAGCACTATGTCAGTCACTGATTCCCATGTTTGATATCTCAAGTGTTTGGGCCACGACCATAAACCAGACCACTGTCCTTTGTGCAAATGCTGGGGACTTCGATCTTCCCCTACTTAGATGACTGGTTGATAAGGGGAGAATCCCCAGAAGACATAAAACTCTCTTCATCATACTATCACAGTGCTGCAAAATCTAGGATTTATTCTAAACTTTTCAAAGTCACATCTGGTTCCAGCACAACAGCTGGAATTCATCTGAGTACTTCTAGATACATGTCAGGGACGAACTTTCCTTAAGGATTGCTCTACACACCTCATCAAGCTGACCCTTGTGATACAAGGCCAAAGTGTCGTGACGGATCAAGACACGCTATGCCTTCTGGGACACATGGCCTCCATGGCACATATCATCCCATATGCCCATCTCCATATGAGACAAGCCCAATGGACACTTTCAACCCAATGGTCTCAAGCAATGGGCCGGCTCTCAGACAAGATTCGTGTAACACCTCCTCTAGTCGACTCCCTTCAGTGGTAGTGTCCCCCCAAATCTCCTAGGAGGGTCACTTTTTTCAGATACCTCCAACCCAGTGCACTCTAACCACAGATACTTCCAAACTAGGTTGGGAAGCACATCTGAACAACCTGTAAACGGGGGCGCTGGGTGAGAATGTCCACAGTCTTGGCAAAGGCAAATATTAATATGACTTGCAAAGGATTGTGGGAAATGTAGTCCATTCATACCAGACTCAGCCGTTCACAATAAATTAGTTGTGCTTGCTCAAGGGTAAAGCAAAGAAGATATTTTATTTATGGGGTTATTTCTCCCAACACAGATATACTTGGTAACACATAAAAAGGAATACTTGCTTTCAGTATTATACTTAGAAAAACAAATAAGGAAAAACAACAGCTGAACTTGTTAAGTAATCAAATCAAAGCATAAAGACCTGGATGGGAACAGAGAGGTCTTTTCTGTAGGCTTCTGCTAATATCTTCTTAGCAGTGCTTCAAAGAACAAACAAAACCCCACAAAGTAGGAAAAAAAACTGTTCTTTTTCAGGGATAACCTCTTGTATCTTCACACACACTCAGAAGTGTCCCTCCAGAGCTTACAGGCAATTAGGCAAGGCTCAATTGCTAACCATTACCAGCTGAAACCCTCTTGGTTGGTTTGCTTTCTATTACGTGGCTCAAATCCTACTCAGGAGCTTTTCTGAGTAGATTAAAGAACAGGTTTATATTTCTTTGTGATGGTTGTTGTATTTTGTAACAGCATATTACCACAGAAGTTTAGATAGAGAGCAATCCATGTATTCAAAATCCCCATTTATACCATCTTCCCCTTCTTCAACTATCATGGGTTCAATGTCATGGATTGGCACAGAGGAATTTCCCAATGGAACACTCTCAGGACAATACTTGTTTCCCTGCTGTCCTCCCAGTGAAGAGCTAGGGCATAGATCAGTGTTCATACCTGAGCTTCCATTGCTGTTAGAGTTCCTCTCTAAATATCCTGGCCAGTATGTAGTCCAGTTCTTATGTCCAGCCTTCCAATCAAGATCCCTGGACACTGGATCTCTCTTCACATACCTTCTGGAACTGGTCTTAGGGTCCCTTCCAAGTGCAGCCGTCTCCCTCACAGGTGCCGTCCGGGGATTCCTGGTTCTGCAGGCCCACTCCTCTGGCTTTCCCCAGTCCAGTGGTGTATGCTTGCCTCTGGAATGCCTCCCTGTATACGTACTGCTATGGACTCCTTTAGACCTCCCAAATGCTTTTCTCTTCTTTCTTCCAAAGTGTTTCTTGCTCTCTCCGTCCGTCAGCTCTGGCTTCTGCTGATGATGATGGTCAGGATGATCCAGGTGCCTCTGATGCTTCTGATGATCAAGATGATTCTGCTGCCTCTGATCAAGATGATGATTCTCTGTAGAATAAGCTTTTCTTTTATCCTGCTTAGATGAATGCTCCACCCTAGCACAGCGCAGCTGTGCTGAATCAAGCCCTGCCCTTGGAGATGAGTGCTTGGGGATTACCTCATAGCCCTCCTGATTGAACACACGTTTCCCCACTTCAGCTCTTCTAATGGCTGTTGGAAACCTGTTGCATTCTGGGACTGGTAGTCTTTTATGGAAACATTCTGTTTTATTATTTCTACCAGAACAGACAGGTTGCTTGTTCAGAGTCACTTCACCTCTATTATAGCTCCTTCCTGAACTATGATAAGCTTCCTTATCACATACCCTCCTGCTTAAGTTATTACGGACTGGTGTAACTGGTGAAACTTCTTCTTTACAGTCCGTAATACGGGAAAGGGCATCCGCATTTTTGTGTAACTTCCCAGCACGATGTTCCACTTGACAATCAAATGCCTGTAAGGCCATGTACCAGCGTGTCAACCTGGCATTGTGGTTCTTCATTTTCTGCAACCACTTAAGTGGGGCATGGTCTGTAACCAATTGGAACTTCCTCCCTGTAAGGTAAAACCTTCATGCCTCCACTGACCACTTTATAGCTAAACATTCTTTTTCTATAGTGGAATACTTTTGTTCAGCCGGTGACAACTTCCTGCTCAGGTACATCACAGGATGCTCCTCCCCTTCATGACATTGGGATAGAACCGCTCCTAGCCCTACATCCGATGCATCCGTTTGAACCAGAAAGGGTTTCCTGAAATCCACCCCTTTCAGTACTGGTCCTGTACACAATTTCCCTTTTAGGAATGAAAATGCTTTTTCAGCTTCAGGAGTCCATTTTAACTGGTTTGGGCAATTCTTCCGCAGCATATCTGTGAAAATTGCACTTTTCTCTGCAAATTGTGGTATAAATCTGCGGTAGTATCCAATAAGTCCCAAGAAACTTCTTAGTTGTTTCTTTGTTGTTGGAGGTGGAAAATTCCTGATGCTATCCACCTTGCTCATTAGAGGTTTAATTTTTCCTCTTCCCACTAGGTGGCCCAGGTATTTTACCTCCCTATTAGCAAAGGCACACTTCTTCCGGTTTAAAGTGATTCCCGTTTCCTTCATGGAGCACAAGACTGCCCTGATCCTCTTTAGATGTTCCGCCCAGGTGTTACTATGGATTATGACATCATCCATATATGCAAAGGCATAATTTTGGTGGGGTCGAAGTACCTGATCCACTAACCTTTGGCAGGTAGCTGCCGCTCCATGCAGTCCGAAAGGCATCCTCTTGAACTGGAAAAGGCCAACGGGGGTGCTGAACGCAGTCTTCGGCTTCGACTCCCTGGTTAGAGGGATTTGCCAATATCCTTTTGTCATATCAAGGGTGGTTAAATATTGAGCTTGTCCAAGCTGGTCCAACAGCTCTTCAATTCTTGGCATTGGATATGCATCAAAAACTGATATGGCGTTTACCTGCCGGAAGTCAATACAAAATCTTAAAGAGCCATCAGGCTTTGGCACCAGGACTATGGGGCTATTCCAGGGACTCTTCGACTCCTCTATCACTCCCATGTCCAACATTTCCTGGACTTGTGCCACTACTTCCTGTCTCTTAGCTTCAGGCAAGCGGTATGGCCTTTGACGAATTAATTTCCCAGGTGGAGTTATTATCTCATGGGCAATCAAATGTGTCTCCCCAGGTATGGGCGTCAACACATCTGGGAATTCTTTAAGCAATTTCCTAATTTCTTCCTGTTGTACCACTGTCAGGTCCTCACCTATTTGGGGCTCTGATTTTTCTTTACAATCAGATACCTGTGGTCCCAAATCTTCCTCTTCATTCACCTCCCTTTCTCGGGCACAGGTGGCAGCTAGGCTTTTAACCCCTTTATCTTCAGTAGAACCAAAACCTTTGGTTCCACGCTCAGAATTTTCCAGGGATGTGACCTCCTCCACAGGTGGAAAACCCAGTCTCTCACATATCAATTGGGCAATTCTGTCTCCTGTCTTCACATGATAATCATTCTGTCCAAAATTAAATAACAGAACTTTAAGATTGCCCCTGTAATCGGGATCAATTACTCCCGCTCCCACATCGATGACATATTTAAGGGCTAATCCGGACGTTGGGGCTACTCTCCCATAGCATCCAATAGGTATTTCCACTTGGAGACCAGTGTCCACCAGGGCTCTCCCTTGGCTAGGTACAGTCACATTTTCTATACTGCACAGGTCAAACCCAGCAGCTTGAGGGGTTGCCCGCTTAGGAGCTTGGGCCTTCTCTGTGACCCTATGGTACTTTAACACAAATGTCTGCTTTGGGGTAGTTTGGTCTTCTGGACGCTTAACCATCTTTTTAGCTGGGGTCTGAGGACTTCCAAACAAAGGCCCGGGAGCTATTACCATCAGTCCTTCTCCCTCCTTCTTTCCTAGTCCTTCCACTAGACCCTGCTTAAAACTTGGCCAGTCTCTTCCTAGAACCAAATCAAATGGTAGCCTAGGCACCACTGCTAACAGAACTTCCTCTTGTTCCCCCGGGCACTTAACCATTAGCCTATAGGTGGGATATGATGTTGCAGCACCATGAATGCATCTGATGTGAACTTGGCTTTCAGGGGTTCTTGGCACAAATCCTTCTTGGGCCTCTATCCTCTTCCAAAGCCTCTTTGACAACATACTCTGGTCTGCCCCAGAGTCTAACAGAGCATTTGTGGTAATTCCCTGCACATCAACCATCAAAAGAAATCCTTCTTTGGGCTGTTTTAAATCAACACCCATTAAGCTAGTGTGTGTCTGGCATTCCCTTTCTAAATGTCCCCATTTTCCACATTTGAAACATTTCTTTTCACTCCACTGTGTCATCTGGCTTGGCACAGTACAATTATTTTCAGAAGCATTTTTAACCATTTTTTTTTCTGATACAGCACAGCTTGCCTCAGCACCAATCTTCAGAGGGCCACCCATTCTATGGCAAGCCTGCGTGGCTTCCAAGAATCTCTCTGCTAGCATGGTTGCCTCTCCAAGATTTTGGCAATTTTGCTGTATAAGGAAAGTGTGCAGATCTTTAGGTACAGCAGACATAAATTGTTCAAGCATAATAATGTCTAATAACATTTCTACGGTCTTTCCTTCAGGCTCCAACCATTTTACAGCCAATCCTCTGACTCAGAGCCCTGGGTGTTTCACCCAATCTTAATGCAGTAGCTCTAAACATTCGCCTATACTCTGAAATAGACAACCCTAGGCGATCTCTAATAGCAGCCTTTACATCCTTATAATTCAAAGCCTGGGCTGCTAGCATTGCTCTATAAGCTGCAAGCGCCTCTCCAGTTAATGAGGCTGCCAGCCTTACTGCCCACTGGGTCTCTGGCCATGCTAATGCTTGTGCCACTCTCTCAAAAGACTCTAGAAAATCATCAACATTATCATCTGGAGTTAGCTTCCCAAAACTAAATGCCCCAATTCCCTGATTGAGTCCCACACTGTCCACATGTGGTATACCAGTATTTACTGCTGGTCTTGCATCTGGTCCATTTTGGTTCTGCAGATTAACTAAGGCTTTCACCAGATCAAGCACTGGCTTTTGCTGGTCCATTAAGGCTTCCATAGCAGTGTCCTGAGCCTGCTGTGCTAGCTCCTGTTGCCTGCTAAACTGGGCTGCCATCCAGCTAGCCATCTCCCTCGGATCCATCTTGATCCCTGCAAGAAAACAAAGAAAAAAAAACACAGTGCACCACCTTCCAAACAGGTGTTTTTCTCTAATTGTTTTTTTCAATTACCCCTGTGCCTTACTCCCATCCACCACTAGACATGCCCAGGTACTTATTACCTTATGCCAGTGATGAATCCAGCTCTGCACAGGGTCTTTTCCTCCTGGAACAGCTACCTGGATCAGCCACCTCTTCCTCCAAAGTGTAGTTAAGGGAAATCTTTTTTTCCAGCTTTTAAACTTGAACTTTCTTTTTTTCTTCAGACTTTAGTTGTAATCCTTAGCATGTAAATCCTTTGCGCAAAAGCAATCCGAAAAACGACACCATCTGTAAACGGGGGCGCTGGGTGAGAATATCCACAGTCTTGGCAAAGGCAAATATTAATATGACTTGCAAAGGATTGTGGGAAATGTAGTCCATTCATACCAGACTCAGCCGTTCACAATAAATTAGTTGTGCTTGCTCAAGGGTAAAGCAAAGAAGATATTTTATTTATGGGGTTATTTCTCCCAACACAGATATACTTGGTAGCACATAAAAAGGAATACTTGCTTTCAGTATTATACTTAGAAAAACAAATAAGGAAAAACAACAGCTGAACTTGTTAAGTAATCAAATCAAAGCATAAAGACCTGGATGGGAACAGAGAGGTCTTTTCTGTAGGCTTCTGCTAATATCTTCTTAGCAGTGCTTCAAAGAACAAACAAAACCCCACAAAGTAGGAAAAAAAACTGTTCTTTTTCAGGGATAACCTCTTGTATCTTCACACACACTCAGAAGTGTCCCTCCAGAGCTCACAGGCAATTAGGCAAGGCTCAATTGCTAACCATTACCAGCTGAAACCCTCTTGGCTGGTTTGCTTTCTATTACGTGGCTCAAATCCTTCTCAGGAGCTTTTCTGAGTAGATTAAAGAACAGGTTTATATTTCTTTGTGATGGTTGTTGTATTTTGTAACAGCATATTACCACAGAAGTTTAGACAGAGAGCAATCCATGTATTCAAAATCCCCATTTATACCATCTTCCCCTTCTTCAACTATCATGGGTTCAATGTCATGGATTGGCACAGAGGAATTTCCCAATGGAACACTCTCAGGACAATACTTGTTTCCCTGCTGTCCTCCCAGTGAAGAGCTAGGGCATAGATCAGTGTTCATACCTGAGCTTCCATTGCTGTTAGAGTTCCTCTCTAAATATCCTGGCCAGTATGTAGTCCAGTTCTTATGTCCAGCCTTCCAATCAAGATCCCTGGACACTGGATCTCTCTTCACATACCTTCTGGCACTGGTCTTAGGGTCCCTTCCAAGTGCAGCCGTCTCCCTCACAGGTGCCGTCCGGGGATTCCTGGTTCTGCAGGCCCACTCCTCTGGCTTTCCCCAGTCCAGTGGTGTATGCTTGCCTCTGGAATGCCTCCCAGTATACGTACTGCTATGGACTCCTTTAGACCTCCCAAATGCTTTTCTCTTCTTTCTTCCAAAGTGTTTCTTGCTCTCTCCGTCTGTCAGCTCTGGCTTCTGCTGATGATGATGGTCAGGATGATCCAGGTGCCTCTGATGCTTCTGATTATCAAGATGATTCTGCTGCCTCTGATCAAGATGATGATTCTCTGTAGAATAAGCTTTTCTTTTATCCTGCTTAGATGAATGCTCCACCCTAGCACAGCGCAGCTGTGCTGAATCAAGCCCTGCCCTTGGAGATGAGTGCTTGGGATTACCTCATAGCCCTCCTGATTGAACACACGTTTCCCCACTTCAGCTCTTCTAATGGCTGTTGGAAACCTGGTGCATTCTGGGACTGGTAGTCTTTTATGGAAACATTCTGTTTTATTATTTCTACCAGAACAGACAGGTTGCTTGTTCAGAGTCACTTCACCTCTATTATAGCTCCTTCCTGAACTATGATAAGCTTCCTTATCACAAACCTCACCATGCAAGGGCTATGGACAGACCATGAATCACAGATGCAGATCAATCTCCTAGAATTTCATGCTCTCGCGAATGCTCTATGGGTTTCTTCAACCCTAACTATTGGTCAAATATGTCTTAGTCCAGACAGACAACCAGGTAGCCATGTTTTATGTGAACAAGCAGGGTGGAACTGGCTCCTATCCCCTGTGTCAGGAAGTCCTTCGCCTTTGGGCCTCTGCAATTGCACACTGCATCCACCTTTGAGCGGTGTACCTCCTGAGTCATCTCAATGTCCTGGTGGACAGACTCAGCTGCATTCTCCATCCACGAGTGGACCCTGAATTAGCAGACTGTCTCTTGGATCTTCTAGATGTCGGGGACCCTGAGAACAGATCTGTTTACCACGCTGGAGAAGACACGTCTACTGCTTTTTTTTGCTCCAGAGTCCCCTCCCCACTCAGTAAGGAAACCGATGCCTTTTTCCTACATTGGGGACAGGGCTTGCTTTATGCATTCCCACCAACTTCTCTGATTCCCAAGACTCTGTTCAAACTTCAGGCTGATCTTGGTGGCCCCTTATTGGCCTCGTCAGCTGTGGTTTCCTCTGCTACTTTGTCAAGCACAGACTCCACCCCTCAATTTGGGTCATGCCTCCGACCTTGCCCAGGATCAGGGACTATTCCTCCATTCCAATCCATGAGCCCTCTATCTTATGGCGTGACTCCTGAAAGCATGACCTTTGATGACCTTGATCTTCTGCAACCAATCAAGGTCATTTTGCTTGCCTCCAGCAAGCCTTCTACCAGGCAATCATATGCCTTCAAATGGCGACAGCTCACCCTTTGATGCACCTTGAAGCAGGTGACAGTGTCTGATTGCCCACTGGAACATCTTTAAAATATCTTCTCCACTTGTCTTCCGCAGGGCTTAAGACTAACTCTGAGTTCATCTAAGTGCTATTGCAGCCTATCACAGGCCACAAAATAAACTTTCTATGTCCTCACATCCCCTGGTGCAGCAATTCATGTGGGGTCGTCTGCTTTCCAAGCCACCGATCAAACCACCGCCAGTGGCTTGGGACTTCAATGTTGTCCTAGTGGGGGCAGGACAGAGGTGGAGCGAGGGCAGGTGGTAGGAGGAGATTGACCCCAGATGTACAGTGCCTATTCAGAGGTTGGCCTGGTACATCTGGGGTCAGCCATGGAGACAGGGAATTATTCCACCTCCGAGGTGGAATAAGTCCCCCTGGATGGCGCAAAACGATGCAGCTGGGCCCAATAAGGAAGGCGAAGGGGTTTAGAGGGTTCTCCACAGCCCGACCTTGGCCATGGAAGGCCAGATCAGGGGTCAGGCTGTGGGAAACAAAGAGTGTCTTGTGCGGCAGAGGATTGCGGCTCCTGAATGGAGCTGCGGTGCCATGGTGACAGGATGCCATGGACTGTAGCTCCATTCAGGAGCCTGGCAGAGTTAGCCAGGTATGTGGGCTGGACGTGCAGCCGATCGGAATCAGGCCACGGCCCATCCAGGCCGTAGACCTGATTCTGATCCCGTGGGCACATCTAGCCCCCGCGTGATCAGAATCTGGTCTACTTCTCTATGGCCCGATTCTGATCAGTCGTACAAAGGGGAGATGGCCAGCACAGAATGCACCCTTAGTGTCTGACTATTGCTGCTAACCATATAGCTGCTGGAACCATCCCTGCTCCACTCACAGACCGTCCTGATTTTAACCGGCATCTTTCCTGTGGTCTGTATCGATAGTGCCGCTGAATACTGGGATTACCACAGTTTAGCCGATTAGTAGGTCCTGCTAAGCAGCTAAACTCTTTTGAATATCCCCTCAAGGAGGTCAGGAGTCAGTGGCAGCAGCGACAGCATGTCTAAATCACACATAGAACTTATCTGGATCGTGGCTGAAAATCGTGGTTATCCAGATAAGTTGAAAGTCCATTCACCCCAACCCAATGCCTTACTATACGGATAGTATCAAGCTGTTAGATGGATTTTCTGCTCAATACAAGGGCTGAAAATCCACCTATAGCTTTCTCTGGGGCAATATTCACAAAGACAGTTGTCACACAAATAAGCAGGTGATTTATCCACTTATGTTTATCCCAAAAAAGCGGTATATAAAACCTGTTAAATAAATAAATAAAATAAATACTTGGTGTGCTTCTATCCATTTAGATAGGGCTGCCAAATATACAGTCCGACATCTAAATGGACAATTATCCATTAGGATTCTATTTGTACGGTCCCCCTAAACAAAAAATTTGATCTAAATAGCAGCTGAATATTACCACAAGTTGAATAAATGTTGGCCCTGCCCCTATATCTCCCCAGGTATCTCCTAATTTTAAATTAATAAATGTTGGCTGGCCATCAAGTTATTCAGCCAGCAAAGAATTTCTTTAAAACCACTCTCACAATAGGCTACATGAATGCTTTTGCATCTCTACCTGAAGATTTTTAAAGATCAATATTAGGGAACATCTTGAAATAAGATCTGGGAGGATTTATTGCTTTCCAAGACACATTGATGCAATGGATTCTCCCATCGCACAAAACTGATGGAAGCTGTAAGGGAAACCAGAATGTCAAGGGTTAACATTAACATGGTTTTTCAGTTGCATCAGACTTCCAAGAAGCATTATTTAGTGATTATTTTATTTGCCAAATATTGTTTAACCAGAAATGTTTCTAAGTTCACATTTTTTGAGAAATTGAATCCAAACTGCAAGTTATTTTGGAAACCAGAAAACACATAGGGCCAGTAATTCATGCACAGCGGTTTGAGAAAGCTCCTGGAACAGACTCTTCATCTGTCAAGACTGTGAGACCAGCTCTTATCAAAAAGGAAGCAAAGATCCACTGAAGTGATGTTTTTCTGACTCTAAATATAGTGAAGGCTATCCTACAGAGAGACCATTAGGATTTTGACATGTGTTACTTTAAGAGGAAAATTTCCACTGGGACTATGGAGATCCCGTTCAGCATATTTTTCTGTCCAGAATGTGAAACTATAACATTGGGCCCCGAACCAAGACATCCAGCATTAAATTAGTAAGAAATCATTACTCACTTTCTCCAAATTGCTCTTCTGGGGCCAGTAACTATGCCAGAGTCCTATAAGCAACTACTTGAGAGAAACATTTCCCGCTAATACATCTCATCCTTTGCGCAAGGCTTGGTCCACAGGTATTATTATCACAGGCTATCAACTGAGACCACTGCCAATGAGCTAGCGTCTTCTTTGGCATGGACGCTTCTTTCCCTCCCCTTACTACTTCACCCTATGCTTGGGAGATGGATGTTGATGGGAATTCTTCTTGAAAAGCATTGGAGTCAGAGGGCATGCTGGAGAAACTGTTTTAGAAAACAGGAAGAAACAACAACATGGTCTAAATGAGAGTGAATCTCCCTCTAAGGTTTGCTATATCGGTAGTTTAGGAAATGTCCATAGTGCATGCTCTTACACGAAATTCCCTAAGATTGACCACTGTCTTGAAATGAATTTGAGTGGAACATAACACACAATGAAGGAGTTTCTCATTTTAAGATAAAGTAATTGCATGAATAACAGAAGATATTCAGTTTAAAATTTCTTTTAGAATTCTTTATTTACTGAGTGGCCAACACAACAGAAGAAGTGCAGCAATGTACAAGCCATGCTGACCCCCTACTCATGGGCAATGCGGCACCAACGCAGCGAATATTAGATTACAGGGATTGTTTTAGAAGCCTTATTTGCATTTTACATGTGGATATGGCAGCAGAAAAATGTGCGAGTCACGTCCATGTGTAAAATGTGATTTTAGAAAGATCACGATTTATATGTGTCTGGGAGAAGGGGGTCTGGAGGTCAAGCACAATCAGCACACATACTCAGGACAGCCTTCACCTCTACCACATGGAGTCCATAGTCAAGAAGCACCTCTATCATCTGACATCAACAATATGGGGGGTGGGGGGGGGGTACACAGCCATCTACCCACAGAAGGCTCCCATGCTCCCTCTTACCATGGAGGTGGTGAATCCCAAATTAGTCCCCAGACCCCCAGCTGTCAAGGAAACAAAGGCATGCCAGACCAGGGAAGACTGCAAGAGACCCCAGTCCCATGGAATGCCACAGCCCCTGGGCAAGGGGGCCAGGGAGGAGACACTGATCAGTGAGCTCCAACACTGGAGGCCCCAACTTCAGTGGAAGAAGTATTATGCAACTGCTCAGAGCTGGTAGGGATCAGTCACATGCTGCCTTAGTCAGGGTGAGGGACCATCTGTCCACGGGATTATGGCCCATGGCAGCAGCATGGTCCCCCAGGTGCATATATACACTGCTATAGGCCCCCTCATGCAGAGTCAGATGACACTTTTGATGTCACACCATCATATTGCCAATATGGGCAACACATAATTAAAGGTAGTCCAAGAGAAATCCACTGCTTATTCCTGAGGATAACTAGCATGGAGCTGGCTACTTCTGGGATTTAAACCACATTAGGACAGTACCCAGAGGAGTGCAAAACATTAATAAATGAGCAAATCAGATACCACTCCCACATTCTGTTGAAGTTAGAGTTCATTTAGCCTCCCCCAAACAACTGTTAAATATAGCTAAAGCTCCATCAACAGGCAACAAATGCAAAGTCACGAACACATCCCCCTAGTATTCCAACAATCTAAAGGATCAGAAATCCAAACTGCACCATCTTGGAACAGAAATGGAGAACCTCCCAAGATAACAACACACAAGCAACATACCTCCAAGAACTGAATAAATATTGTGACCTCACCAACAAAGCAAAGAAAGAAAGGATATTATACAACCTCATTAAGATGTCCCTCAACAAGCCCAGAGAACTCTTTGATTTTGCTAATTCATTCAAAAAGAACCCCACATCACCTAAGAAGAAATCTCCACTTAATCCACATAGCATGGCTCAACATCTTCAAGCCAAGTATATGAACTAAACTATCACCCAGCTTGAATGTCCATCGCATTACATCAACTCAGACCAAGACAACATATGGAGCAATTTCACCCTTGTCAACCATGAGCACATAGACAGAATACTTTCAGCCATAAACACAACTACTTCCCCTTTTTGATCTCTCCCAGTGTCCTGGATTAAGAACATAAGATATGCCATACTGGGTCATACCAAGGTCCATCAAGTCCAGTATCCTATTTCCAACAGTGGCCAATCTAGGTCATACGTACCCTATCAGTTTCCCCAAAAGATGGAAAGAACCCACCTCATACCTTACATATGTAGGATGACCAACAGTTCATTATCACAAGGATCCCTTTCCCTACTCAAGCAATCCTCCATACATCCTATCCTGAAGAAACCTAACCTCGACACTTCCTGCCCAACCTCATATAGACCAATCTCAAGCATCCCATTTGTGGCTAAAATTATTGAAAAGATTGTTTAAGAGCAGCTTCAAGACCACTTGGACAAGTACTCCCCTCTAGACATTCACCAACACGGTTTCCGCCCTTACCATAGTGTAGAAACCCTCCTGATCTCACTACTCAACACCTTAATCAAGGATACTGAAATCATGACACAAAGCTTCATACTCATTTTTTATGTATATCATATGCCTTCAACTGTCTCCCATCAACTCCTATTAAACAGACTCTACAATATTGGGACCCAAGGAAATCTATTAAAATGGTTTCACTCATACTTATCAAACTGCATACAGCAGGTCAAGATTGGCACCCTATCCTCCACACCATTTTCCCTCAGCCAAGGAGTACCATACCACAAGGATCCACCCTCTCCTCCATCCTGTTTAACGTATACATACAGCAACTCTGTAACATCATTAAGAATCGTGGTGTCAATTACTTAATATATGCAGACGATATAATGATATTCACCCTCTTCTTTACCGCTTTGCCAGACTGCACCAAAATCTCAAACTATTTTGCAACAATTAATCTCTGGTTCAAAGAATACAACCTCATGATCAACCATAACAAATCTGACCTACTTCATATCACAAGAAAAGTGTTGTTACTCACCTGTAACAGGTGTTCTCCAGGGACAGCAGAAATCAGTCCTCACTTATGGGTGACCGGTACCGACGGAGCCCATGCAGAGCAATTCTCTAGCTTTCAAAGAAAGCCTTTGGGATTGCTGCCATGCATACGTGGTCCTCTTCCCACCCAAAGGTGCCATCCTGCTCAGTCAGGTCCCCTAGCTCAAGCCGTACTAAGCAGATGGCAAGGGAAGGACAAAAAATTAGTAATTCTTCAGGGGAGGTGGGAGGGTAGTGAGGACTGACTCCTGCTGTCCCTAGAGAACACCTGTTAAAGATGAGTAACTACGCTTTCTCCAGGAACAAGCAGGAAGTCAGTCCTCACTTATGGGACTCCCCAGCTACAGGCTTCCAAACCTGTAACCCAAAAATGCCTCCGCGAGGCCATGAGCAGAAATCGATGCCTGAAGGAGCCTGGGTCTTCAGGTCCCCAGGGCAAAGCTCTCGGTAGCTGTCAAAGAAGGGTCGGAGGGCAGGAGTTGCTTATAACAGACTATGGAGTACAGCCTAGCCAAAGGCGCTGTCCCTGCGGGACTCCCTCTCCAGGCAGTAATGCAAAGTTAAAGTGTTCACTGAAGACCAGGTCGCAGCCCGGCAGATGTCCGCTAGAGGCACTGAGTGCAGGAAAGCAACCGAAGCTGCCCTGGCCAGGACACCGTATGCGATGATGCGCTGATCCAGCGGGGCGAAGGCAATGCAGTCTGCCACCCAGATGGAGAGAGTGCGCTTGGTGACTGCCTGCCCCAGGCGGTTGGTATTGTAGGCAACAAAGAGCCGATCGGACTTGCGATGAACTTGGGTGCACTTCAAGTAGAAGACGAGAGCCCCCTTGCAGTCGAGAGTATGTAAGACCGCCGATGCCTGGTCGGCATGAGGTCTCGGGAAGAAGGTCAGCAAGACTACCTCCTAATTTAGATGGAAGTCCGAGACAACCTTCGGTAGGAACTTGGGGTAGGTATGGAGGACCACCCTGTTCCCATAGAACCTGGTGTAGGGAGCCTCAGCCATGAGGGCCTGAAGTTCGCTGACTCGCTGAGCCGAGGTCAGAGCCACCAGGAAGACCACCTTCCAGGAGAGGTGCCAAAGGGAGCATGTCACCATCGGCTCGAAGGGCGGCTGCGTGAGCTGCATGAGCACAATGTTCATGTCCCACTGCGCCGGAGGAGGCCGGATGGGAGGCTTGGAAAGTAAGAGGCCCTGTGGGCTTTATTTTTATTTATTTATTTTTTTATTTTTATTTTATTTACATTCTCTTATATACCGCACTATTCTGCATCAGTGTGGTTTACATTGAACAAACTGAAATTACATTGAACAGGGCATTATAACTTGGAGATAACTATTTTACAGGGAACATGGGCTATGGAGGGTTAAGTGGCTTGCCCAAGACCACAAGGAGCACCTGTGGGACTAGAAACCCCAGTCCTTCCGGCCCAAGGTTGCTGTCCTCTAGTGGGATTTGAACCCCCGACCTTCCGGCCTGAAGTACCTTGCCCCAACCACTAGGCCACTCCTCCACTCCTTGATAGGGAGGTGGTTAGCCGAGATGGCGCTCAGGTGCACCCTGACCGAGTTGGACTTCAGTCCCTCCTTCAAGAGGTGGAGGAGGTCCTGGAGAACATACTGGAGAGAGCAGGAGAACGGGTTGATCTGGAGCTCGGAGCACCAGGTCGAGAAACGCCACCATTTAAAGGTATAGGCCTGCCTCATTGAGTTCTTCCTTGATGCGAGGAAGACCTCCTCGATCACCCCTGGGAGGCACAGTGGAGCTAAGGAGATCCGTTCAGCCGCCAGGCTGTTAAGGACAACGAGGCCAGGTTTGGATGGAGCACCCGCCCTTCCTCCTGTGTTAGCAGGCTCAGGGCACAGCCTAGCAGGACTGGAGGCTCGGACGAGAGCTAGAGTAGAAGCAGGAACCAAGGCTGACGAGGCCACAAGGGAGCCACGAGAATCAGTGAAGCTCACTCCCGCTGGACCTTGTGTAGGGTCCTCGCAATGAAAGGGGGGGGGGCGGTGGCTACTGGGGCAAAAAGGGCCCCTGCTAGGTAGAGGCCAGCAGTTGAAAAGGGTGTGAAAAGGCCTGAAGAGAAAAATTTTCCAAAAAAGCTGGAATAAAGTGCGTCCCTTCGCTCGGGGAAAAAGGAGCGAAGGGGAGGACAGGTGAGGACCAGTACTATCGGAAAAAAGATGGCCAGAGGCCGAAAAGAAAAATACTTTTTCCGAGGGACGAGGACGTGCGTCCGAAGGGTTCCACGGAAAAAGGGAGACTGAGCAAGATGGCACCTTTGGGCAGGAAGAAGACCACGCATGCGTGGCAGTAATCCCAAAGGCGTTCTTTGAAAGCTGTGGAATTGCTCCACGTGGGCTCCGTCAGTGCCGACGTCACCCATAAGTGAGGACTGATATCCTGCTTGTTCCTGGAGAACACCTACAATGATCATGATAAACAATAACCCACTCGCTGTCAAAACCCAAATCAACTACTTGGATATCACACTGGACCCAAGATCTCAGCTTTCAGCCACAAATAAGCTGCATCACAAAGTCTGTTTATTTCAAGATCCGCACTCTAAAGAATCAATGGACTTCCACACAGTTTCTCATGCAGTAATCACCCTAGTATTTGATTACTGCAGCTCCATCTACTACGGTCTATCAAAGAGTATGTTATACCCCATGCAGCTAGCACAGAACACCGTAGCAAGAATCATAATGGCGGAATCCCAACAAGCTCACATCACTTCTCTTCTTAAGCAGCTGCACTGGCTACCCATTTCAAGCAGAATCAAGTACAAAATCCTACTCAACATTCACAAAATCTTAACTCGCCAATCAGCAAACAGCCTCGCTCTCTTATTACTGAATCACAGACCCATTAGACCCAGGAGAAGAACTACAGCAAACACGCTGGAAATACAGACAAACCCTCAAGCAATCAAAGGGCTAACAGCAGAGCTTTCTCTCTATATGCTCCCTCCATCTGGAACTTCCTATCACAGCAAATAAGATCAACTCAACTAACCACTAAAGACTCTGCTGTTCCTTGAACACTAAGGACCAATCACAGAATAAAGAAAATGCTCCCAGAGTAATATGCAACTTACTACCATAATGTGAATAGTTAGTTTTAAATTGTTGATGTTGAATCATTATTGTATCGAATGTTCCCTGTAATGGGCACCTTACTGTTCAAGTTATAGTGTTATCGCACTAAGTTCTCTATAAACCATCTTGACTTGTAGAAAGACTGTATAAAAAAAAGATGCTAAATATATAAATACATACTGTATTTATATATTTAATAACTATATTTAATATAGTTTTCAGGATGGAAGGAAAAAAAGACCTCAGTTCTTCCAGAGCCTTATACCTCTAGCTCAATTCTCTTTTGCCAATGGATTCAGCTCTCCAGTTCTGCATCATAGCTCTAAAAACCCTTCCGTTTATTAATTTTTAAAAATTATATAATTGCCTATGCCCTCTGCTGCGTGACCATACCAAGCGAGAAATGCATTTTGTGCAACTAACGAATCTAGTGCCCCCATCACCCAGTCATGTCCCATAATTTACTCTTTTTGAGCTTCCTGAAATGATATTGGTGCCCTTCTGTGCTCGAATCCTATGTGGTCACATCGCACACACAGTCCTAGGTATGGCCCTGCTCAGGTGGTCAAGTTAGTACTTGCATTAACTAAAAACTTAAACTTTGTGCAACCAATAAATAATAGTGAACAACTATAAATATGTCTTGTGTCACAACTGGCCTCCCTCATATCTGGTACTACTCCAATGCTGGCAGCGTTTCTCTAAAGCTGCTTCAGGGAGTATTCTTCACTCGAACTACAGTACAACAAGAGCGAAAGCAAAACTCCATTCAAATGACCAACATTAAAGCAGCATTCCCCAATCCCTCGTTCTATGCTACCTCCACCCATTATTACTACTTTTTAAGGCTACTTCTGTGATTTATGACCTGGATTGGAAGTCTGACCCAGTATGGCAGTTCCTATGTTCTCCTTAATTCTGCATTGTTTATTTCCTCCACCATCTTGAGATTAGAAAATTAGCAAAATCTATAGTTAACTGCCGGCATTTGCACATGTAGGCTTGCAAAAGTGGTACATATGCACACGAGTAAGTCACAAAATAAGCAAGTGCTGGTACTTACACACCATTTCATCGTTTTTCCTCACTTGTGAAACAGAACCTCCCACGTGCATCCATATCCACATGCCCTCCAACACTTGCTTTGTGATATTTTAGAAATGGCTCTACATTGAACAGAGTCCTTTGAAAAAAAGTCAACTGTAAAAGCTGCACCTTTGATGTCTCAATTCGTCTCCATGTCTTTTCTAAAATATGCCTTCATCTAATCGAATTCAAATACCTTTACAAATCCTCTGGAGCTATTTAATACAGATTATAAGCTTGTGATTTTGTTACAATACTGATTTGCAACCTCAGATTTTTTTAAAATATTTAGATGGCTGTACCCTGTGTTCCAGGCTGTGCTCTTCATTCTTCTCAAAACAATTTGCTGAGTGCACCAACTGTAAAAGATGTTTATTCACAGTTTTCTAGGAGTAGAGTCTTTTCTGTAGCGACACTGCACAATAAAATAAATTATTCAGGTGTGGCTTTGGGGACATGCTTAGTGTTAGCTATTTTTATTTCCACTTGTGTTGTAGTGAGATGCCTGGTTGTAATCATTAGCTTTAGGCGTTTTAATGTCATTGTAGGCTTTATTCACTTTTTTGTACATCACCCAGAGTTCTTCTAGTAGAGGTGACTAACAGGTGTCAATAAATAAATTACATTAATAAATTGCTTGAGGGGGTAAAAGGGCATTAGTTGTTAAGGATGGGCCTGGAGTATTATGGGAAAATTCACTACATTTACAGATGTTTAAATGCTCAAGATATGAACTCCTCCACATGTACTCTTTTTTACCTGGTATAGTAAGTGAATCTTTTGTGGAAGGCTATTTGCCTTCGGATGTGAAATGTGCTAGTGTGAAACCTGGTTTGGAAACACTTCTGCCTGATTTCAAGTTTACTCTTTCCATATAAAATGCTCAAACAGGCGGTCCAACTCCAATTTCACAAATTATTTTGTCATTCAATTCTTGATGAAATGTCAGTACGGTTTTTGTTCTGGGGTACAGAAACGTTTATTACTATCTTTGTTTGATGCTCTCTGCTAGGGTCTTGAGGAACACCAGACAGCATATTTGTTCCTTCACGTTTCGGCTGCATTTCATATGGTGATGCCTTCAATTTATGACAGTGGCCGCAGTATGTAGGGATTGGTGGTTCTGTTTTTTAGAAACATAGAAACATGATGGCAGAAAAAGACCACATGGCCTAACTAGTCTGACCTTCCAAATCAACTACAATAGCCCTCTTTTTTACTTTTAGAGAACCTCTGTGTTTGTCCCATGCTATTTTGAATTCAGATACTGTCCTCATGTCCACCACCTCCACTGGAAGACTATTCCATGCATCAACCATTCTTTCCGAAAAGAAATATTTCCACATTTACTCCTGAGTCTATCACCCTCCACTCTTGTGCTATGTCCCCTTGTAACAGAGCTTGCCTTCAGTTGAAAGAGACCCCCCCCCCCCCCCGGTGCATTTATGCAACTTTTCCTCTAAAGTATACATATTAAGATCTTTAAGTCTCCCCTCATATGCTTCATAACGAAGTCCATTAACCATTTTAGTAGCCACCCTCTGTACCGACTCCATCCTGCTTATATCCTTTTGAAGGTGCGGTCTCTAGAATTGCGCACAATACTCCAAATGAGGTTGCACCAGAGACTTATACAGAGGCATTATCATCTCCTTTTTTCTGCTGAACATTCCTCTCCCTATACACCCAAGCATCCCTCTGGCTTTCGCAGTTGCCTTTTCTACCTGTTTAGCTACTTTAAGATCGTTGGAAACAATTACGCCCAAGTCCTGCTCTTCTTTTGTGGACAGAAGTAACTCACCCCCTATACTGTATCACTCCTTTGGATTTTTGCAGCCCAGAAGTATGACCCTGCATTTTTTAGCATTAAATTTCAGCTACCAAATTCTAGACCATTCTTCAAGCTTAAATTAATCCCTCCTCATCTTACCTACTCCTTCCTGGGTGTCTACTCTATTGTACATTTTGGTATCATCCACAAACAAGCAAACCTTACCTGACAGCCCTTCCACTATATCACTAACAAAGATGTTAAAAAGAATCGGACCAAAGACAGATCACAATGGTAACCTCCTTCTCCTCAGAGTGAACTCCATTTACCTGTACTCTTTGTCGCCTTCCACCCAACCAATTTCTAACCCAAGCAGTAACTTTAGGGTCCATCCCTAGGGTGACTCAGTTTGTTTATAAAGTCGCCTGCGCGGAGCGGTGTCAAAGGCTTTACTGAAATCTAAATACACCACATTTAGGCCTCTTCATTGGTCTAACTCCCTGGTCACCCAGTCAAATAAATCAGATTTGTCTGACAATACCTGCTTCTGGTGAATCCATGCTGCCTCAGATCCTGCAATCCATTGGACCCCAGAAACCTCACTATTCTCTCTTTTAGTAGCCTTTAAAATAATTTACTGACCACAGAGGTTAGACTAATCGGCCTGTAGTTCTGTCATTCTTACATCCACGTTTGTGTAAAGGGACCACATGCACTTTTCTCCAGTCCTCTGGCACTACTCCCGACTCCAAAGAGGCATTGAAAAGGTCAGACACTGGAGCCTCTAGAATGTCCCCAAGTTCCCTCAGTATTTTTGGATGTATCCCATCCAGTCCCATCGCTTTGTCTACTTTTAGTTTAGCTAGTTTATTTATTTATATAGCAATGCTTATATACTGTTTTTCACTGGCTCAAAGTGGTGTACATTCAGGTACGGTATATATTTCCCTTGTCCCCGAAGGACTCACAATCTATGTTTTGTACCTGAGGCAACAGAGGGTTAAGTGGCTTGCCCAAGACCACAAACAGTGTCTGTGAGAATAGAAACTCCAGTCTTTCTGGTCCGAGGTTGCTGTCCTTCAGCAGGATTTGAACCCCTTGCCTTAGGCAACTTGCCGCAAACACTAGGCCACTCCTTCCTCATGACCACAGTCTTCTGAAAATCGTTTGAGATCCATGTTGCTTCTGTTCCTGTTTGTGGGTGTTTTCTGAGGTCCTCTCCTGTCCCTTCATCTGTGAACAAAGAACAGAAATATTTGTTCAGCAATTCTGCTTATCCTCATCAGCTTCTACATATTCCTCCTCTGCACCCTTCAGTCTGACAATACCACTTTTGCCTTTCCTCCTCTCACTAACGTGTCTGAAAAATGTCTTATCCCCGCTGTTTATTGTATTGGCTATTTCTTCTTCTTTTTGTATCTTTGCTTTCCTGACTACTTTGCTAGCTTCTCTAAGTTTTACCAAATATAGATGCCTGTCTCCCTCTCTGTGATCTCTTGTATTTCATTAATGCCTCCCTCTTTTCTTCACCTTTTCAGCTACTTCTTTTGAGAACCATAGCAGACTCCTTCTCCTTTTACCGTTATTTACCATTCTAACAAAAAGGTTGGTTGCCCTTAAAATATCCCCTTTCAGTTTTGCCCAGTTTTTCTGCATCCCCCAGCTGTTCCAGTCCCACTAACGACTCTTGAGGTATTGTCCCATCTTGGCAAAGTTTGTTTTCCTGAAGTCTAAGACCCTCACCTTTGAATGGATTTTATCAGCCCTAGTCCTAATACTAAAGCACACCATCTGGTGATCACTGGATGCAAGATGATCTCCCACTATAACATCAGAAACACTTTCCCCACTGGTAAGCGCTAAGTCCAGTATGGCCCCATCACGTGTGGGATCTGTTACCAGTTGCCTGAATAGTTCTCCCTGTAGAGAATCCAGGATCCCCTTTTGCAATACTTACTTCTTTTTTAACCAATTGTTCTGAACAGGTTAGAGTCGATTCAACAGTTTCCAATTCATCTATTTTAGTTCAAGGAGTCCCACGAGGATCAGCTCTATCTGCAATTTTATTTAATTTAATTTTTAATTTAATTAGCAGGTCTTTATATACCGCAACTTCCATAGATCAGTTGCGGTTTACAATGAACAACAATGAACAAGCAAGGCTGTTTTACAAGGAACGGCAGTAAACATCAATGCTGTTTTTACATATAACAGTGTAAACAGTAATGGGCTCAAATCTAACAGTAACAGATTGGTAGAATTGAGAACTATATACAGTGAACATGTTTGGAACTATAATACAATTTTAATTAGAAATCTCTGGATATCTTACAAGGTTTTAGTACATATTCCAGTTCGAGGGTCACTTATTGCTGGTGCGGCTATCCCTTTTCTTGTTGTATTTGAGAGTTTGATACGGATGCATAATGTGTTGAGAATAAGTATGTTTTGAGTTTTTTCCTAAACTCCGTGATTTGGGGTGATGATCTTAATTCCGCTGGGATGTTGTTCCACAGTATGGGGGCAGCATGGGAGAAAGCTTTCTTGTTCGTTGATTTTTTGGCTCTTATAAATTCTTTTGGTGTTATTAACTTATTTAATTGGTCTCGTCTTTGTAGGTTATGACTGGGTTCCTTGATGATTAGGTTATTTAATGTACAGGGTGCTGTGTTATTTAGGGCCTTGTATGTGGTTAACAGAGTTTTATACTGTATGCGGCATTGGATTGGGAGCCAGTGTAGGGACTCTAAGATAGGTGTAATATGTTGGAAGGGAACTGTTTTTATGATTGTCTTGGCTGCTGCATTTTGTGCTAGTTGTAGTCTTTTTAAGTTTTGATTTGTTACGCCTAGTAAGGTTAAGTTTGCAAAGTCAAAGTCGGGTGTTATGATAGCTTGTATTATGCGTTGGAAATCCTGTAGGTGCAGTAGGGGGCGGAGTTGCTTTAATATTTTAAGTTTGTAATAAACTTTCTTTGTTATATTTCTTATCTGTGGGTCCATACTGAGGTGTTTGTCTAGTATTACTCCTAGGTACCGTAATTCAGTTTTTATTGTGATATCATTGTTTTGCAGTGAGATCTGTGGTGGTGGGGTGAATGATGTGTTTTTGGTTACTATTAGGGCTTCCGTTTTTGCATGGTTAATGTATAAGTTATTTTCGTTTAGCCAATTGTTTATTTCGCTGAGGCATGTATTGATAAGTAATGTAGGGATGTTTGGTATTGTGAAAGGTACATATAACATTATGTCGTCTGCGTAAATGTGATATAATACTTTGTGTTTTTTGAATATTTGGCAAATGTGTTTTATGTATATATTAAATAGAAGCGCTGACAGGGCAGAGCCTTGGGGGAGGCCTAGTTCCTGATTGTATGTTTTTGATGTAAGGTTACCGATGCGGACTGTTTGGGTTCGGTTGCTTAAGTATGAGGAAAACCATTTTAGAACAGTGGATGTTATTCCTACTTGTCGCAATTTGCTTATCATCGTTGTATGGTGAACACTATCAAAAGCTGCCGATATGTCAATGAAAATGAGTAGGAATGCCTGTTTTGAATTATCAATGCCTCTTACGAGCGTATCAATTAGAACTGTTAGCAGTGTCTCCACCCCATGTCGGGGGCGGAATCCATACTGCTGATTGTCAAGGGGGGCTGAGCTGTCGATGTATTCTTGTGTCTGGATTTGAACTGCTTTTTTCGATCAGTTTAGCCAAAAATGGGATACTTGATATGGGTCTGTAGGACTTAGGTGATAATTTGTCAAGAGCGGAGTTTTTTAAGATAGGGCGGATTTGGGCATGCTTTAGTGATGGGGGTAAGTACCCATTTTTTAGTGAGAGATTTATTATGGGGAGTATGAATTGGGATAGTATAGATATTGAGTTTTTTATCCAATTTACTGGGCATGGGTCAAGTAGTGAGGTTGTTGTGTTAAGATTTGTTATAATGTTCTTAAGTGATACAGTATTTAGAGGTTGGAAGTCCGTCCATTCCTCATTATGTTGTATTTGAGTCGGTTGTTTAGGACTTGGTAACTGGGGGTGGGACGTAATTTTGTCTATGTAATAGTTTGCCATTTCCTGTGGTGAGATTTCTATGGTATCATTGCTGGAGAGGTGGTTGTTGTTTGTTAGCTTTTGGGCTATTGAGAATAGTTCTCTAGGTTTGTTTATCGCATTGTTTATTATAGAGGTATGGTAGTTTTTCTTAGCATTGTTAGTTGCGTGTTTATATGAATTAAGGAGAGTGATGTATGAGTCCTTATTAATGGTGTTTTTATTTTTCCTCCATTTGCATTCAGCTTTCCTTAATAGTTTAATAGTTTAATTTAATAGTTATTATGTCCCTTAGACTGTGATTTTAGAGTATGTGTGGATGATATTTTACTTTCTGCACCATCTGACTTTGATTATAAGGTCCATCCTGTTGGATTTTTACAAAACTTTAGTTCAATACAGGATTCTCCAAAAATAGTTGGCGCTGAACCTTGATAAGATGAAAGTAATGATTTGTTATAGTTCATTGCAGTATGTAATTCTATCTGCTCTTATGGTGGATAGTCGTCTTATCTAGTTGCTTTCAGAGGTTAAACATCTTGGTGTTCTTTTATTTTCAAAGTTATCTATGTGTTACCAGGTGATTCGTCTGTTATGCACATTGAAGTATGCTTTGGAAATTGATGGCTTTCTTTCAGGTGAGCAGACTACAACTTTATCTTTAGTGGATTACTGTCAGCCATTGTACAGAGTTACCAGATAGTCTATTAGGTCCCTGCAAATAATTATTAATGCTGAAGCCCAGATTATTAGTGTTGTACATTTGTCTGATCATATTACATCAATCCTTATTCAGATGCATTGGCAGCCAATCATTTTTTGTGTAATCTTTTTTATTAGAATTGGGGGGGGGGGGGGGTGGTGGCGTGGTAATATTCAGTTGTGGCGGCGAGCTGTTCTAACCGAGCAGCAGCGATATTCAGCCACTGACCAATTACCTTTCATGGCGAAAGTCAGGTCAGTCTTTGCTGCGCCTTACTTTTTGCCGCCTTGCCATAACCAGGCAGCGCTCAGTATTGCTAACCGGTTAGCATTGGGATGTGCAGTGATAGCACCTGGGGCTATTAGTGCCGCGAATATCCTGGAGAGAGGGATTAACGTTAATCCCTCTGAATACCCCCCTTATTGTATTACATTCCTGACATATATAAAGAAAAGGAGATCAGTTTCCAAAAATGTAACTTCCAGAAAAGGAATAACAAAAGAGGTAAACAACAGTGATGCCATGGAGCCCACTTCTAGGGCAGAAGAGGAAATTCAAATCACCATAAAGAAATTACAAAAACATTGTTCTAAACTCTGCAGCAATACAATATCACATCACACTCAACTACTTCCCAAATATTCCCAAGGTACATTATGTAACATTTTTATCTGCCAAAAATGTCTCCAGATACGATGGATCTTGAAACGCATAATTATTGACCCAAAATGTAACATGACACTTATAGGGGAATCTTAAGTCCCCCTGCAGCAAATACTCGTGCCCTAATGGCAAGAAAAGAAAGTTTACCTCCTTCGCTGGCAAAAGTGACTAAAGAGCACGTTTAATAAAGTGCAGTAGGAAGCATGGGGTGAATGTGCGGAATTGATATGCTACTACTGTGCCGGAGTCCAGCAGCCGCAGTAGTCACAAGGGGTGTGGCCGCAGTATGTTACTACCACCGCGCGCACATGTGCACAGTCACAACGCGTATCCGGAAACAGAAAGCTATAAGCGTAGTATTGGAGCAACTGTGGTCTCAGGTTCACGGTGGACAGTAAGACACCCTGGGTGACCAGGGAGTTTGAGCGAGGGAGAGCCCTAGATGTGGTGTATTTAGATTCAGTAAAGCCTTTGACACCGTTCCTCACAGGCGACTTATAAACAAATTGAACACCCTAGGGATGGACCCTAAAGTTACTGACTGGGTTAGAAATTGGTTGTGTGGGAAATGACAAAGGGTACAGGTAAATGGAACTTACTCTGAGGAGAAGGATCTTACCAATGGTGTGCTGCAGGGATCTGTCCTTGTTCCGATTCTTTTTAACATCTTTTGTCGGTGACATTGCAGAAGGACTGTCGGGTAAGGATTGCCTCTTTGCGGATGATACAAAACATAAGAAATGCCATACAGGATCAGACCAAGGTCCATCAAGCCCAGTATCCTGTTTCTAAGTGGCCAGTCCAGGTCACAAGTACCTGCCAGTTTCCCAAAAAGGAACACAGGTTCCACAATGTTTGTTCCGGGGTAAGCACTGGATTTCTCGGGTCCTCTTTAATAATGGTTTAGGGACCTTTCCTCCAGGAACTTGTCCAAACCATTTTTAAACCCAGCTACACTAACAGCTTTTTCTACATCCTCCGGTAATGAATGTGTTGAGTAAAAAAATATTTTTTCTTATTAGTCTTAAATGGGTTACACTATAGCTTCATTGCATGTCCATTAGTCTTTCTACTTTTTGATAGCATAAACAATCGATCTACATATATTCGTTTCACTCCATTCATTTATTTATAGACCTCTACCATATCCCCCGAGTGGAGGAGTAGTCTAGTGGTTAGAACACTGGCTTGGTAACCAAGCAACCAGGGTTCAATTTATTTATTTATTTATAGACTCTTATATACCGCACTATTAGGCATCAGCGCGGTTCACAAAAAACAGTGAGATACACAATTCAACAGTACTTTGTGTTTACAGAAAACAGGAGAATATAACTCGGATAACAGGGTATATAATTAATAAACATAGTCATAATTCCCACTAGCACTCCTTGTGGCCTTGGCCAAGTCACTTAACCCTCCACTGCCTTGGAAGAAAGGTCTGGCAATCTACTTCCAGTGACACTGCCAAGAAAACCCAGGAGCTTCTGGGTTGCCAGGAGTCAGGACTGACTCAAAGGCACACATTGCATTTGCATCATATCTCCCTTCAGCCGTCTCTTTTCCAAGTTGCAGAGCCCCAACCTTTTAAGCCTCTCCTCATAAGGGTATCCTTTCATCCCCTTTACCGTTTTTGTTGCTCTTCTCTGTACCTTTTCTAATTCTGCTATATCCTTAAGATATGGCGACCAGAATTACACACAATATTCGAAGTGCAGTTGCACCATGGAACGATACAGAGGCAATGTGATATCCTTGGTTTTATTCTCCAGTCTTTTCCTTATGATTCCTAGCATTCTATTTGCTTTCTTGGCTGCCGCTGCTCACTGGGTGGAAGGTTTCAACATATTATCCACAATGACGCCTAAATCTTTTTCCTGGGTGGTGGTTTCTAAGGTGATAACTTGCATCATGTAACCAAAGTTTAGGATGTTCTTTCCTAGGTGCACAACTTTGCACATGTCTACATTAAATTTAATCTGCCATATGGACGTCCTCCTACAATTCTTCACATTCTTCTTGGATTTTAAGAACTTTGAATAATTTTGTATCATCTGCAAATCTGATCACCTCACTAGTTATTCCCATTTCCAGGTCATTTATGAATATGTTAAAAAATTGCAGGCCCCACACGGATCCCTGCAGTACTCCACTATTCATCTTTTTCCATTGAGAAAATTGGCCATATAGCCCTACTCTCTGCTTTCTATCTTTTAACCAGTTCCTGATCCACACTACTACACTGCCTCCAATCCCATGACTTTTTAATTTCGCCAAGAGTCTGCAATAGAGTAGACAATCAGAAGGAATAGATAACATGAGAAGGGATCTAGCTAAGTTTGAAGAATGGTCAAGAATTTGGCAGCTGAGATTTAATGCTAAAAAATGCAGGAACATGCATTTGGGCTGCAAAAATCCAAGGGAGCGGTACAGTGTAGGGGGCAAAGTACTTCTGTCCACAAAAGAGGGAACCTAGGCATGATTGTTTCTGATGATCTTAAAGTGGCTAAACATGTAGAAAAGGTGACAATGAAAGCTAGAAGGATGCTTGGGTGCATAGGGAGAGGAATGGCCAGCAGAAAAAGGGAGGCAATAGTGCCTCTGTAAATGTCTCTGGTGTGACCTCATTTGGAGTCTTGTGTGCAATTCTGGAGACCTCATCTTCAAAAAGATACAAACAGGATGGAGTCGGTGCAGAGGGTGGCTACTAAAATAGTTAGTGATCTTCATTATTTAACAGGTTTTATATACCGCTTTATTGTTTTAGTCAAAGCAGTTTACACTGTAACAAACTTGGTAATGTACATTAAACAGGGACATCGACAACATGGATTCTTCAGAGGTAATGGAGGGTTAAGCATATGGGGACAGACTTAAAAATGTAATATACATAATTTAAAGGGAAGGCGGGATAGGGGAAATATGATAGAGATGTTTAAATACCTCTGTGGCACAAATGCACAGGAGGAGAGTCTCTTCCGATTGAAAGCAAGCTCTGCTACGAGGGGACATAGGATGAGGGTGATAGGGGATAGACTCAGGAGTAATATGTGGAAATATTTCTTTATGGAAAGAGTGGAATAGTCTGCCAGTGAAGGTAGTAGAGATGAGGACAGTATCTGAATTCAAAAAAGCATAGGACAAACACAGAGGCTCTCTAAAAGAAAAAAAGGACACTATTGTAGTTGATGGAAGGGCAGATTAGATAGGCCACGTGGTCTTTTTCTGCCGTCATGCTTCTATGTTTAATATGTATACATTAGAGGAAAGGCGGGATAGAGATATGATAGAGACGTTTAAATACCCCATGGCATAAATGCACAGGAGAGCCTCTTTCGATTGAAAGCAAGCTCTGCTACAAGGGGACACAGGATGAGGCTGAAAGGGGATAGACTCAGAAGTAATATGCAGAAATATTTCTTTATGGAAAGAGTGGTAGATGTATGAAAGTGTCTCGCAGTGGAAGTAGTGGAGACGAGGACAGTATCTGAATTCAAGAAAGCATGGGACAAACACAGATTTTAAAGGAAAAAAGGGGACTATTGTAGTTGATATGGAAGAGCAGACTAGATGGGACATGTGGTCTTTTTCTGCCGTCATGTTTCTAAGGTAGAAATAGGTCAGTCCAGCACAGAGCACAGGGGCTAAATACAAGTGGGTGGAGCACACAAATCAGAAAAGCAAACACATAAAGACAGTATGTGCTGCATCTCAACTGAGGGTGATAGGGTGCAATTGTGGTGGTATAACTGAGATGAAGGGGGCCATGAATGGGATCAGGTAGGCTATCCACGGTGTCCATCATTGGGGATAGGGATATGGACCCCCTCACTCTGAGACATCACCTAGGCTGCAGGAAACACAGTAGAAGGCTGGGGGGTCAGGCTCCACAGCTCATCCCCTCTCTCCTTAGAGCATGGCTCGGGTAGTAGCTTAGCCATTGTGGAGTGAGTACCCCATGTTGGGGAAAGGTGGGGGATATGCAAGGGCCAGGACGGTCTGGAAACCAAGCACAATCAACATACCAGCTCAGGACAGTATGCACATGTGGGCTATAGAGTCAAGCAGCGCCTCCAAGGGCCCCTGGCCATTTGTTTTTTTTCTGCTGTCATGTTTCTATACACAGAGGATCTCTAAAGGAAAAAAGGGCACTAATGTAGTTGACAGAAGGGCAGACTAGATAGGCCATGTGGTCTTTTTCTGCCGTCATGTTTCTATACTCTGTATAGAACATGCACCCTGTAGTCTAACAGCAACTAAAGGAGGACTTCACGTGCCACCTAGATAAGGTCTTAGATAGTGCTGGGGAGGAGTCTGCTGTCTTGGTACATGTCGGTACCAATGACATAGGAAAATGTGGTAGGGAGGTTCTGGAGGCTAAATTTAGGCTTTTAGGTAGGAAGTTGAAATCCAGAACTTCCAGGGTAGCATTCTCCGAAATGCCTCCCGTTCCACGCGCAGGACCCAAAAGGCAGGCAGAGCTCCGGAGTCTCAATGCGTGGATGAGACAATGGTGCAGAGATGAGGGGTTTGGATTTGTTAGGAACGGGGGAACATTCTGGGGAAAGGAGGGGCTCTTCCGAAGGGATGGGCTTCACCTTAACCGGGATGGAACCAAGCTGCTGGCATTAACCTTTAAAAAGGAGAAAGAGCAGCTATTAAACTAGATAATAGGGGAAAGCCGACAGTCGCCCAAGAGCGCATGGTTCGGAAGAATGTATCCTTGAGGGATACTACCAAAAGCAGAGAGGTTCCAAAAAAGAATAAAGTAGCCCAAATGCCCTCGAGTATGGAGCAGACAGAGCTTAAAGATCCCAAATTACCCATGTCTACCAATAGCCAAATTAATATGAATAAAATAGTCTCTAAAATGTATGCAAATGCTAGAAGTCTAAAAAATAAGATGGGAGAGTTGGAATATATAGCACTAAATGAAAGGTTAGATAAGATTGGAATATCAGAGACATGGTGGAAGGAGGACAACCAGTGGGACACTGTGATACCTGGGTACAAACTATATCGTAATGATAGAGCTGATCAAATTGGTGAAGGGTTTGCGCTCTGTTAGAGAGGGCATTGAGTCAGAAAGGATTAAAGTTTTCCAGGAAACAAAATTTGCTGTAGAATCTCTATGGATTGAAATTCCATGTAAAAAAGGGAAGGCGATGGCAGTGGGGGTGTACTATCGACCGCCTGGCCAGAATAAACAAATGGATGATGAAATGCTCAAAGAAATCAAGGAAGCTACCAAATGTTACAGCACAGTAATAATAATGGGTGATTTCAATTACCCCGGTATCGATTGGGTCAGTGTCACAGCAGGACATGCTAGGGAGATAAAGTTCCTAGATGAAATAAATGACTGCTTCTTGGACCGACCAGAGGGGAAGCCATATTAGACCTAGTCCTTAGTGGAACACCAGATCTAGTGCAAGAGATAAGGGTGTTGGGGCCACTTGGCAATAGTGATCATAGCATGATCGCGTTTGATTTAATTAGTGGAGGAGGGATAGTAAGGAAATCCACAGTACTACCTTTTAACGTTCGAAAGGGAGACTACATAAAATGAGGAAAATAGTTAAGAAAAAACTAAAAGGAGCAGTTGCAAAGGTTAAAGACTTACATCAAGCATGGGTGTTACTGAAAAATACTATCTTGGAAACCCAGACCAGCTGTATTCCACGCTTTAAGAAAAGTGGAAGGAAGTCCAAAAAACTGCCAGCATGGTTTAAAGGTGAGGTCAGAGAGGCTGTTGTTGCCAAAAAAGCATCTTTCAGGAAATGGAAAGAAGAGCCAAATGACGAAACCTGGAAACAGCACAAGCACTGGCAAGTCAAATGCAAGGCATTGATAAGGCAGGCAAAGGGAGAATTTGAGAAGAAGCTTGCTGCGGAAGCAAAAACGCAAAATAAAGACTTTTTCAAGTACATTCGCAGCAAAAAAACAGTGAGAGAGTCAGTTGGTCCATTAGATGATAGAGGGGTTAAAGGGGCACTAAGAGGCGACAAGGCGATCGCGGAGAGACTGAATAAATTTTTTGCTTCGGTCTTTACTGAAGAAGATGTAGGGATGTTACCTATGACTGAAGTGGTACTTAAAGGTGCGAAAGAATTGAAGGAAATATCAATACATCGGGAAGATGTATTACAAATACTAGATAAACTGAAGAGGAACAAATGACCTGGGCTGGATGGTATACATCCAAGGGTGTTGAAAGAACTGAAATATGAGATTGCAGACCTGCTATTAGTAACCTGTGAATTTTCATTAAAATCATCTGTAATGCCTGAAGATTGGAGGATCGCCAATGTAACGCCAATTTTTAAAAAGGGTTCCAGGAGACATCCGGGAAACTACAGACCGATGAGCCTCACGTCAGTACCAGGAAAAATGGTAGAAACCATCATAAAGAACAAAATTACTCAGCATGTAGACAGTCATGGCCTAATGAAAGACAGCCAACATGGCTTTAGACAAGGAAGATCTTGTTTCACTAATCTGTTATGTTTTTTAGAAGGTGTGAATAAACAGGTGGACAAAGGTGAGTCGGTTGATATAGTGTATCTGGACTTTCAGAAAGCCTTTGACAAGGTCCCTCATCAGAGACATTTGGCAAAACTAAAGAGTCATGGGATAGGAGGCAGTGTACTATTGTGGATCAGGAACTGGTTAAAAGATAGAAAGCAGAGGGTAGGGCTAAATGGCCAATTTTCCCAATGGAGAAAGGTGAATAGTGGTGTACCCCAGGGATCTTTGCTGGGTCCGCTGCTTTTTGACATATTCATAAATGACCTGGAAAGGGGAATAACGAGTGAGGTTATCAAATTCTGGTTGTCGTATCTTAAAAAGGATATAGCGTTATTAGAAAAGGTTCAGAGAAGAGCCACCAAAATGGTAAAGGGGATAGAAGGATACTCCTATGAAGAAAGGCTAAAAAGGTTAGGGCTCTTTAACCTGGAAAAGAGACAGCTGAGGGAAGATATGATAGAAATCTATAAATTAATGAACCGAGTGGAACGGGTAAACGTAGATCAATTGTTTACGTTATCAGAATATAGAAAGACTAGGGGACATGCAATGAAGCTACAGGGTAAACTATTTAAGACTAATAAAAGAAAATATCTTTTCACTCAACGTGTAATCAAACTCTGGAATTTGTTACCGGAGGTTGGTCACTGTTGGAAACAGGATACTGGGCTTGATGGACCTTGGTCTGACCCAGTATGGCATATCTTATGTTCTTAGGGGAGGAGGATCACAACCATCCACCCAGAAAGGACTCTCATGCCCTTTCCTTCTGGCAGGGGCTCTGAGATACCACATGGAGGTAGTGGATCCCACCCAGCCTCCAGTCTGAGAGCCCTAGCAGTCAAGGACACAACAGCCCACCAGACCTGGGCGGAACAAGTGTCCCCCAGGCCAATGGATAGCCACAGCCCTACGCAAGGGGAACAGGTAGGGGACAAACAGCTACCTCTAACAATGGAGGTCCATATTCAGTGAAAGATGTATTATACTACTACTCAGAACTGGCAGGCCTTAGTCATATCCTCAACTGGTCAGGGTGAGGGGCCTTCAGACCACAGTGCATGATCCATGGCAGCCGCATGGCTCCCCAGGTGCATGTATTCGCTGTCACATGCACCCCCATGCAGAAGAACTAGTGATCCGATGGCTCCTGTGCTGTCACACCATCATTTAGCCATGAAGTGCATCACCTAATTTACCTGCCCCCCCCCCCTCCTTTGGTTCCAACTCTGCTTCTCAAGCCAGTACTGACTGCAGCACAGAGCACAGGCCCTATCTCTTGACACCTCCATAAGGGGCCTGGGAGAGGGAACACTGATCTATGAGCTCCAACAAAGCAAGTCCCACATTTAGTGTCAGAAATGTTAAGTATCAGCTCTGGAATGATAGGCCAAAGACATATCTTCCAATGGTCAGGGCGAAGGGCCAGAGAAGTAGGGCCCCTGGCAACAGCACTGCCCCCTCCAGGTGAACTATGTATGTAGCCCCTAGGCATCAGAAGTAGAGATCTGACAGCACTTTTTGGTGCTAAAATGCTATTTTGCCATTAGTTTGAACACCTCATTTGCATGCTCCTTTGGAACCTGTTGGCTCCAACTCTGGCTGTTTGGCTAGTACTGGCTGAATTGCAGCGCGCAGGCCCAATCTCCTGACCTTTCCCCATCACATCACAGCAGCAGCCCTCTAAAATCTAGTCAGTGCATATGTGGGCGCGAAAAGCCGCAGTTGTTGCTGTTTATGTATATGTGCGCACTCTCCCAGCAGGCCCTGCTTTAGTGGCTGTCAGGCTATAGCGGTCCGTTGCCATGGCGGCAGCAGCAGCACCGCGCTTCCCGCCAGATACCCCCGGGGCGTCGCCCATCTGCGCTATGCCGCTGCTAGGAATTTGCCGGTTTGCGACCAGCGCCTCCAAGCCGCATATCCCTGGCATGCTAGCAAGGCGGGTGCGGGTGCAGCAACCTGCCTGGTCAGAGGCTTTAGAGCGCACTAGTGCCGTTGCCGCTTTAAACCTCCTACTGCAGTTAGGCATCAAGCAGCTAAGTGTGAAGGACAGCGAGAGGCTGAACCGCAGCCCCTCCCCCTCAGCTTCGGATAGGATTCCGGCGGAAGTGACGTGCGCGGCGGCCCCGATGGAGAGCTTCCGGGAGGACTTGGTATGCGCTCTGAGGGACGTGGTGAGCGCCAGTGGGTGGCAATATGTGGGCGAGAAGGAGAAATTCCGCACAGGGTGCACAAAGTAAGAGCCGCTCGGGCACCGGGTTCCCTAAAGGCGGCCCAGATCGTTTGGGGGAGGGGAGCCAAGTAGGGTTGCCAACTGGCTCCAGATGCGCCCGACAGGCTTGCTCTAGTCCTGGGTTTACCCTATTGCATGCAGTTACTTGTAGTTTTCCTTTTCTTATGGAGTGCAATGGAGAAATCAGAACTACATATCCCTGCATGCAATGAGGTAAACCCAGGACTGGATTAAACTTGGGCGCATCTGGAGCCAGTTGGCAACCCTAGAGCCAAGGCCGGGTATGGCTGTGTGTGGACTTGGGCTGGTTTTCTACGGAAAAGCAACAGTGAAAAGAGTAACAAAAGCAGAGTAGCATTTTTAGAAATACTGGGGGTGGGGGGGATATTCAGTGCCAAGGTCATATCCAGTCACTGGCATTGAACGTTCAGGTCAGCTGAATAGCCCAGAAGCTAACCGGGCAACAGCGATGGACAGGACGGGAGTCGGGACACCTGCCGCCCAGTCAGCTTCAGTGGTGAACGCTAGGCCAGCCTTTCAGGTGTCTGACTTTTGCCGCTTTGTGTTCTGGGGGTAGCGGCCCAGATACCACATCAAGCATGCTGCTGTGCTCAGTGTGATTAACGCAGAATTAACACCCGCTAAGGGCAGAGCCACCGTGTGAACAGTCAGGGGCACGGATAGTATTTTAAGGCAGTTACCTTGGGTGCACTTGAGGCGGAGGTAATTGCACCCGTTCGAATTTGCACAATGATAGCACACGGTGTTTACCCCTGCACTAACTGTGTAGCCTGTAGTTAATGCACGCCAGTTCGTGTGTTAACCCCTCACTGCGCTTTGGTAAAGGAGCCCCTTAGCATGATTAATTAAAGATTTACAAATAAAACCAGTTGAATTGATCTTCAAATAAAACAAGTTTATTTCGTAGATAGGGGAAGTTTGGTAAAATGTGAATAAATTACATTTGTTTCCAACCATGGGGCAGAAGAAAAGGTGTCCATATAACAGAGCTGGTTAAACTGGATGGGCCAGACTTTTTATTTTTATTTGTTTATATTTAGCTCATGCTTTTCCAGTAGACGTTCAAGACAAGTTACGTTTGGATATTTTTGCAACTTGCACGTTCTTGTTGCTTCACTAGCGAACAAATAGGAGATTCAAATTGAGATCTAAAACATTACAATCATTCTTTTCTCAGAGTGCACTACAATTTAATTTGCTCATTTAGCTTAATTATATTTTATTTGCAATGAAAAGGTTTTAGGTCGTTGGGTCACCTTTGCAACTTTGCTTAAATTTCATATAGTCCTTTGTAGTGCAACAGCAAATAAATGCAAATTGAAGCAGTAGGATTCTGCACAGCCCCCACAAAGACCTAGGCAAATGTGCTAAGGCAGCTGCTTTTTTATTTTTTTATTTTTTTATTTTTTTAAAGAGGAAAATTGAGCAAAATGGAAACATCTCCCTGGCTGAGGGCTGTGACATCAAGGAACTTGAACAGGAAGGCATATATAAATATCTTGGATTAGAGGAAGGAATGACACTCAAGTAGAAATTACTGAGAGGAAAGATTAGTAAAGAATACTATAGGCGATTAAAATCATTATTAAAAAGTGCCTTAACATCACAGATTAAAATACAAGCCATCAGTCAGCTGGCAATTCCTATACTCTCATACAGCTTTGGGATTGTAGACTGACCTCTTTAAAGATCTTGAAAACCTGGATGTCCGAACAAGAAAACTCCTCCATGTCTATGAGGTAATTTACAAGAATCAGTGTATGTCAAAACTGTACATTCCTAGAGCGTGATTACTCCTACAGAGCTGCTATCGTAGGCCTACCTAACAGCATTATCGGATTCAAATGCACAAAAAGTGCTCAAATACAAAAGTAAACATTCAGAGTCTGTCTCCATCGTTAGACGATTCCAATGATTAGAAGAAATAAGTGAGAATCCACATGCACACACAGGAAAGGAAGCAACTGAATTTGTAAAACAAGAGAAACAACTCTTCAAAGAATTAGATCAGCAAACGAGGGAAAACAAATACCAAACACATAAATACAGTGGGACACACAGTGTTGCTTCAAGAACACTTTGTTGATCAAGAACGGACACATGAATGTTTAAGGAGAGGTGAACAGATACCGAAGGATGAGATATTGATAGTTGCACCCCAGGACAGTGGATTACGGACAAGATGATTTATAGCAAACATTGAAAAAACTGGCAAAACACACACACATCTATTTTTGTAAGAAAGTCCTGGAAACAGTGACTCATTTTATAGCTGGCTGTAAGGATCTGACAGCGGAAAATTTCTATATAGAAAGGCACAACAAAGTAGCATCACTGTCCTGGGATCATAACCCTAAGAGAATTACCTGGATAAGATAAGAGGAAATCCGACACAGTGGTAAGGAAGAAAAAGCGAGGTTACTTACCTGTAGCAGGAGTTCTCCATGGACAGCAGGATATGTCAGCCACACTTGGATTTGCCTTCTGAGTATGAACCACATGCCCAACCCCCTGGCCAGCCCCTAGCTAGCCAGTTTGTCCCCGGCTGAGACTGTGTTGCTAAGTATGTGGGTGCCAGGGCCAGAGGTCGACCCCCCCCCCCCCCCCCCGGGGAGGTGGGCGGGTATGTGTGGCTGACTTATCCTGCTGTCCACGGAGAACTCCTGTTAACGGTAAGTAACCTCGCTTTCTCTTAGGACAAGCAGGCTGAAAACCCACCTCTTCGCTGCTGCTTTTGGATCTTGACTCACCTGATCTCCTTCTTCTTTCCTCTTGCTTTATCCCTTCCTACACCTTCTGTGTTTGTCTTGACTAGATAGTAAGCTATGATGAGCAGGGACTGTCTCTTACATGTCTGTGCAGTGCTGCGTGCGACTTGTAGCACTATACAAATGCTCAGTAGTAATAGTAGTAGTCGGCCATACTTGGTGACTCCCAAGCTGAATGATTGCTGAGGTAGAGGTGGGGGAGGCTGAGGCTTTGGATAGGCATAAGAAGGACACTTCCACAGTGAATGTGAAGAACGTTTATTCACAGTAACCAGAGGAATAAGGGGAACAGCAGCTGTGTCCACAATGTCTGGGAAACAATTGTAAAGTACAACGTGCAGAAACAGGTGCAATTGGCAAAAAAAGGCAATAAAGTGGCAACAGTTACTCAGCAACATTAGAAAGGTGGTAACCAAAAACTAAAAGGGGCAGTTGCAAAGGTTAAAGACTTACATCAAGCTTGGGTGTTGTTGAAAAATACTATCTTGGAAGCCCAGACCAGCTGTATTCCACGTTTTAAGAAAAGTGGAAGGAAGTCCAAAAAACTGCCAGCATGGTTTAAAGGTGAGGTCAGAGAGGCTGTTATTGCCAAAAAAGCATCTTTCAGGAAATGGAAAAAAGAGCCAAATGACGAAACCTGGAAACAGCACAAGCACTGGCAAGTCAAATGCAAGGCATTGATAAGGCAGGCAAAGGGAGAATTTGGGAAGAAGCTTGCTGCAGAAGCAAAAACATGAAATAAAGACTTTTTCAAGTACATTCGTAGCAAAAAACCTGAGAGTCAGTTGGTCCATTAGATGATAGAGGGGTTAAAGGGGCACAAAGGGGCACTAAGAGGCGACAAGGCGATAGCGGAGAGACTGAATGAATTCTTTGCTTTGGTCTTTACTGAGGAAGATGTAGGGATGTGACCCATGACTGAAGTGGTATTTAAAGGTGCGGAAGAATTGAAGGAAATATCGATACATCGGGAAGATGTATTACAACAATTAGATAAACTGAGGAGTAGCAAATCACCTGGGCCAGATGGTATACATCCAAGGGTGTTGAAAGAACTGAAATATGAGATTGCAGACCTGCTATTAGTAATTTGTGAATTTTCATTAAAATCATCTTTAATACCTGAAGATTGGAGGATCGCCAATGTAACGCCAATTTTTAAAAAGGGTTCCAGGTGTGATCCGGAAAACTACAGACGGGTGAGCCTGACGTCAGTACCGGGAAAAATGGTAGAAACCATCATAAAGAATAAATTTACTCAGCATGTAGATAGTCATGGCCTAATGGGAGACAGCCAACATGGCTTTAGACAAGGAAGATCTTGTCTTACTAATCTGTTATGTTTTTTTGAAGGTGTGAATAAACAGGTGGACAAAGGTGAGTCGGTTGATATAGTCTATTTGGACTTTCAGAAAACCTTTGACAAGGTCCCTCATCAGAGACATTTGGCAAAACTAAAGAGTCATGGGATAGGAGGCAGTGTACTATTGTGGATCAGGAACTAGTTAAAAGATAGAAAGCAGAGTGTAGGGCTAAATGGCCAATTTTCCCAATGGAGAAAGGTGAATAGTGGTGTACCCCAGAGATCTGTGCTGGGTCCGCTGCTTTTTGACGTATTCATAAATGACCTGGAATTGGGAATAACGAGTGAGGTTATCAAATTTGCAGATGACACAAAACTATTTGTTGTTAAAAGTTGTTAAAAACCCAAGAGGATTGTGGAAAATTGCAAGAGGATCTTGATAAATTGGAAGACTGGGCATCAAAATGGCAGATGAAATTTAATGTGGACAAGTGCAAAGTTATGCACCTAGGGAAGAACAACCCAAACTATGGTTACACGATGCAAGGTTCCACATTAGGAACCACCACCCAGGAAAAAGATTTAGGCGTCATTGTGGATAACATGTTAAAACCCTCAGCCCAGTGTGCAGCGGCGGCCAAGAGAGCAAACAGAATGCTAGGTATCATAAGGAAAGGAATGGAAAATAAAACAAAAGATATTATAATGTCTCTATATCGTTTCACAGTGAGAACGCACCTTGAATATTGTGCGCAATTCTGGTCGCCATATCTTAAAAAAGATATAGCGTTATTAGAAAAGGTTCAGAGAAGAGCCACCAAAATGGTAAAGGGGATGGAAGGATACTCCTATGAAGAAAGGCTAAAAAGGTTAGGGCTCTTTAACCTGGAAAAGAGACGGCTGAGGGGAGATATGATAGAAGTCTATAAATTAATGAACGGAGTGGAATGGGTAAACGTAGATCGATTGTTTACGTTATCAGTATATAGAAAGACTAGGGGACATGCAATGTAGCTACAGGGTAAACTATTTAAGACTAATAAAAGAAAATATTTTTTCACTCAACGTGTAATCAAACTCTGGAATTTGTTACCGGAGGATGTAGTAAAGACTGTTAGTGCAGCTGGGTTTAAAAAAGGTTTGGACAAGTTCCTGGAGGAAAGGTCCATAAACCATTATTAAGAAGGGACCCAATATATCAATGCTTGACCCAGTACAAGCATTGTGGAACCTGTCTTTTGGGAAAACTGCTAGGTACGTATGACCTAGATTGGCCACTGTTGGAAACAGGATGCTGGGCTTGATGGACCTTGGTCTGACCCAGTATGGCATATCTTATGTTCTTATGTTAACTGTGGTGTCGGGCACAGTGGTAACTGGAGGTAGGCCTTAGTAGGGTGCAGCATGCTAGTGGGATGCACCGCGCCCACTGGGAGATTCCCCACATGTGCTGGTTGCGGACTTGTGGTCTAGCTGCATTGGGGACACCACCGTGACCAGGACTGCCTGGCTGAAGGATATGTCGGTCCGTGCTGGGAGGTCGAGGCAGTAGTGTCTCTGGAAGGTGTGCACGGAAGACCAGGTGGTTGCTGGCAGGCTGTCCACTGCAGTAGACACTCAGAGCCCTGACACAGTCCAGGGTGTGGAGCCTCTGTTCCTCTGGGAAGGTATGTGGTTCCGGGTGGAAGCAGGGAGGTCAATGGCCTGGTTAATGTGGAAAGCGGATGCCACCTTTGGGATGAACTTTGGATGTGCCCGGAGGGTGGCACGGTCCTGGTACAGCAGCGTGTATGTGGGTTGGGCCACTAGGGCCTGCAGTTCGCTGATCCTTCTGGCTGAGGTGATTGCTACCAGAATAGAGTCTTTCAGGATGCAAACTTGAGTTCTGCTGACTGTAGTGGCTCGAAGGGCTCCTGCGTTAGCGGGTTGAGGACCAAGCTGAGATCCCAATGGGGCAGAGGGAACCAGATGGTGGGGCAGAGGTTTGTCAGGCCCTTCATGAAGCGTGCAACCAGCGGTAGCGCGGCAGTGATGCTATTGGTGGCAAGGTCATGAAAGGCCGCAATTGCAGAGAGGTGTACTCTGAAGGACTTTACCTTCAGACCTTGGTCAAAGAGGGAGGTTAGGTTTTGGAGGACATGCGTCACCAGGCAGGACAAGGGTTCTGCCTCCGTGATGCGCACCAGGCACTGAAGCGCCACCATTTCAGGCTGTACGATTTTCTAGTAGATGAGCGTCTGGCCGCCAGTATCATTTGTTGATCCTCAAAGTGTAGGTTGAGTGTGGATAAGGTCAGCCTCTCAATTTCCATCTGTAGGTTGGAGTGGAGGGTGTCCCCGTTTTCCTGAGTGACGAGGTCCAGCCACAGGGAGAGGTGTACCAGAGGTTCCTGGGCCAGGCGGCGTAGGTAAGGGAACCAGACCTGCCATGACCAATGGGGAGTGATGAGTATGGCCCGGGCTCTTTCCACGATGATGCTCTATATCATCCTTGAAATGAGGGCGGGGGGGAAGGCATACACTAGTGACCATTCCCCCCCCCCATAACATATCGACTGCATCTGTGGCGGTGCTGCTGTTGGAAGGGCGCTTGGTGCAAAACAGGGCACACTTCTTGTTCTCCTCGGTGGCAAACAGGTCAATTTGTGGTTGGCCCAACCAATAGAAGAGGATGGTTGCCACTTGGGGGTTGAGGGACCATTCATGTGGGCTCAGCTGGCTGCTGAGGCAATCTACCAGTTCATTCTGCAACCCCGGCAGGTAGGAAGCCTGTAGGATACATTGCCTGGAGAGGGCGAAAGTCCAAATTCTGAGGGCCTACCTGCAAAGCAAGCGGGAACGCTTCCCCTCCCCCCTTGCTTGTTGATGTAAAACATGGCCACTTGGTTGTCCATCTGGATCAGGACAGTCCTGGCTGCAATGTGGTCCTAGAAAGCTCTGAGAGCATAGCGGTTCGTCCTGAGCTCGAGCAGGTTAATGTGAAACATTCTTGCGCTGGGTCAGAGCTGTAGGTAGTGGGTTCCATCCCACTGGTGAGGCATCGGTGGTGATGATGAATTGGTAGATCAAGTGCTGGAGAGTTCTGCCTAGGGAAAGGTTCTCCTCGCAGGTCCACCAGAGTAGAGAGGCAGTCAGATCCAGGTCCAGAGGAATGACTGTGGACAGGGGCTGAGAGTGTTGATTCCAGTGCGTGTGCAGGTGTCATTGCATGTGGACGCATATGTAGCTTTGCTAGGGTGATGATGTTTGTGGATGCCGGCAAGTGGCCTAGCAGGTGTAGAAGGTATCTTTCTGTCATCTGATGTGTCGCAGAGACTCTCTATGCCAGGCTGGTGATAGCATCCCTTCGATGTTGTGGGAGGAAGGCCGTGAATATCTGTATCGATGAACTCCAACCGTTGGGAAGGGCAGAGGTGTGATTTCGCGTGGTTCACCAGGAAACCTAGGGATGATAGGAGGGCGATTGCTACCTGGATTGCTGCTGGGGCCTCCTGTGATAACAGTGCGGATATCAGCCAGTCATTGTAAGGGAAGACACAGATACCTTGCTTGCGGAAATGCGCTTCTGCCACAGCAACACACTTGGTGAACACTCGCGGGGCAGGGGAGATCTCGAAGGGGAGAACCTGGTATTGATAGTGATTTCCCAGCACCTGGAAATAAAGATACTTCCTGTGTGTCGCATGCATGGGGACATGTGTGTATGCATCCTGCAAGTCCAAGGAGGCAAACCATTCCTCTGGCTGTATGAGAAGCAAAATGGATCCCAGGGAGTTCATCTTGAACTTCTCCTTAATGATGAATCTGTTGAGTTTTCTGAGGTCGAGGATGGGGCGGACCCCACTCAACTTCTTGGGGACCAGGAAGTATCTGGAATAAAAGCTGGTGTAGATCTCATTGGGTGTGGGACTGGTTCTATCGCCCATGAGGGCAGGAGGGAAAGCAGTCCCACCATCATGGCGAAGGGCAGGTGTGGAGGAGTGGTGCTGTAGAGAGGGATACGCTGCACCGGCGTAGATGAGAATCTGATGCGGTATCCCTCCTTGATGATCTTGAGGACCCATTTGTCCATCATGATGGCTTCCCAAGAGGATAGGAAGGCCGAGAGCCGGCCCCCCGTGGGTGTGCTGGCCTGGGGCTTCTTGTCAAAAAGTAGGGTTGGCCTTCCCTGCTGTGTACGGTGTTGCCTTCAGCTGCTTGCAATCCCGCTGGCGTGGTTTGGAGCGGTAGGAAGATTGGTAGGACTGTTGTTTGTATCACAGTGGTTTCCGCTTGCGGTAGGAGTTATAGCATTTGGAAGACAAGAACGCTTTCTGGTGGTGATTCCCCTTACGATTGGAGTGGGCATGTTCAAGGCCTTCCTCTGCCAACATTTGTAGAGTGGTGCTCCCGCATGTCATTGACTCTGTCTTTGACTTTGTCCCCAAAGAGTGAATCACCCGTGCTGGGAGCATCTGTGATGCAATCATGAGTATCTTCTCATAGGCCAGAGGTGTGCACCCAGGCCAGCTGGTGGGTTGAGATAGCTGTCCCTGCAGTTTGAGAGGCTGCTTCAAAGTCGTTGAAGGCCGCCTGTACCTGGTGTTTCATGCAGTCTTCCAGGTCCCTGAGGACCGCTGCAGTCGCTGCTTGTGCCTCGGGGGTGTGGGCTGAGAGGGATGCTTTAAGGGTCCCCACAAGGACATCCTGGTAGAGGGTATGCAGGAATTGATGGGCCGCCTCTCTGGTGCTCAGCATGACTCCTTGATATACCCACCTGCTGAAATCATCAAGGAGCTTATGGTCCCTCCCGATCAGATTATTTGCCGAGTTGTGGGAGGACTTGGTCCGCTCGAGGGCAGATTCCACCACAATAGAATGGTGTGAGAGTTAGGCCTTTTCGAATCTGGGAGCGGGTTGCACCTGGTGTTTAGTGGCTAGCTTGGGGGGGCAATGCCGGGTTGGAGGCGGGCTTCTGCCACAGTTTCCCCAAATTGTTGTATAGAAACAAGTGTCTTTGGAGCTTCCAAGAATTTGAGAGCCCCTTGGATCTCGCTGTGCAGGTCAGTGTTGTCGGAGGTAGGGATGGTTAGTGCAACTGTAACCGGTGGGACAGGTTGCAGGGTCTTTGCCAGAGGGGGCCCCCCCCGATGTCACTGGAGCTGTCGTGAGGACATCCCCGGTGTTGCAATAGGTCTAAGAGCATTTGGAAAATTGTTGCCAGGCCCTCTGGGAATCCATGTGGGCTTGCATGCCTCCCTAGGATGCAGTTGTCAGGCTTCCTCGTGCTGGTTAGTGAAAACAAATATGTACCCTGCTTCACCCCTCACCAGCAACAGAACCTGAAAGATCAGTGGATGGTACCAACTGAATGGATCTCTTAGCCTGTAGCCTGCTTCTGACCAGATAAAATCAAATGCAAAAATATACGCTCAATCTATACTCTACGGAACTTATAAGCTTAATTTAAGTTATCAATTCTTCATTAGAAATCAAAGGAGGTCTCAGACTTCTTTGCACTCAAACATGGACTTCTATAGCGTCCAAAAAATAGTGCTCATTTAGCATCAATGACTCTCCAATGAAATATTCTTATTGTAAACACATGAGCGAAAACCTTCTTCTAAACATCTTCAAGATGGTCCTAAACTCTTAAAAAAAGTACTTAGCTCCAAGCAATCTTTATTGCCCAATGGTCACCACTTCGCTCAAGCTTACAGATCCCAACGCCCTCATTCGGCGCCAATGCGTTTCACTGTGTTGTTTCCTCAGGGGATCACGATTCATTTCCAATCCTAACGTAAAAATGAATTTAGAGAACTTTAAAAAGCTCTATATTCCTCACTATTATATTGTTAATCACCACATTAGCAAACCAAACTAGAAAAATGTTCCTACCAGAATTATAGTTGATGCTGCCCACGTTTTCAAACCACTGGTCTTTAAACTGCCAAGAGGCTTCACTCATTGACCGAACTTTCACAAAGAAAACGCCGCGCATGCGAACTATGGGCCATCGCTTCACTTTTAAACTAACCTCCCCACTCATTCATTAGAACATCACCGGCCCCTCCCATTATACTTATAAACAAAACCGACATAGTAACGTTATTTTTCTTCTTCTCCAATGTCATGCAAAACTACATGAACATGTTAGATCCAACCAGCAAATTACTAATTGATGTTATTTCTACTGTGAAGCGGTAGGCTTATGCTTTCTTGTGATCATTATCTAGTGCACACAAGCCAGTCGATGGTGGCATTAAGCCCAGTGGGCACTACGGAACCCATTGTAAAAATCCATCTCTTTTCCTTAATTAAAAGGGTTTGCTCAAGTGATTTCCCTAAGGATCCCGACTCTACTTTATCGATGCAAAAGCACCTCAATTGTTCAAAAATTTGTCCTGTGGCGATACAATGTTGTACTATCAGTGCCTCCTTAATCAGACATTTCAAACGACTACGATGCTCCCTCATCCGCATTTTAAATGGTTGAATTGTTTTGCCAACATAGACCAACTCACACGGACATTTGATGAGTCACATGTAGTGTTTCCTTTTAGCCAATAACGAACACCTTTGTGGAAAAAAATACCAAGTTCCACAGTAATATCACAGATGTCACATCGCCCACATTTCTTATGTCCTGTGTTGTTCCCCAGTGGCACAACTGCTGGGGCTGCAGATCGTAGTAGTGCCGGGCTCAACTTCTCTTTTAAATTCCAGTTACGCTGCCAAACCAGGAACAGCTTTCATGATGTCACTATGTTTCCGCAAAATCTTCTGAATTCCATTGCTTAGAGGAGAGTAACGTGTAACAAAATTAATATTATCAGAATCTGTGTCATCCCTGCCATTCTTACTTCTAGGCTGAAGTAATAAATTCTGATTGTTATACAAAGCCCTCAAGTATGCTCGCTTGACCACTCGATGGGGATATCCCCTATCCTTAAAGTTACTCACTAACTGCTTAGACAACTTTATAACAATATAACAGTGAGGAATATAGAGCTTTTTAAAGTTCTCTAAATTCTGTCTCTAGATGGGCTCCATGCAGCATTGTCCCGCCTCCAAAGGAAGTTTTTTACCACTTCCTTTGGAGGCGGGACAATGGCATGCTGCACGGAGCCCATCGAGAGACAGAAAGGCTCCGCAACGGCTTCACTTACAGCAGGCACAGCTGCGGTTCCCTAAGAGGCAGGGAGCTGCGGCTGCAGAAGAACAGGGCAATAGCAGGCAGACAGGGAGAGGGGAGGAGGGGGCAGGGAACCTGCAACGGGGCTGACATGAGGGAGGGAGGGGGGCTGACATGGAGGGAGGGGGGCTGACATGGAGGGAGGGGAGAGCTGATGGAGGAAGGGAGGGGGGCTTACATGGACAAAGGGGGGGCTGACATAGAGGGATGGATAGATGGAGGGGGGCTGACATGGAGGGGGGGCTGACATGGACAGAGGGGGGACTGACGGAGGGAGGGAGGGGGGCTGACATGGACAAGGGGCTGACAGGGAGGGAGGGAGGGCTGACGGAGAGGGAGGGAGGGGGCTGACATGGACAGGGGGCTGACATGGAGGGAGGGAGGGCTGACATGGAGAGGGGGGCTGAAGGAGAGAGAGAGGGAGGGAGGGGGCTGACGGATGGATGGAGGAAGGAGGGAGGCTGACATGGACAAAGGGAAGAGACAGGGGGACATACTGGACAGAGGGGAGAGACAGTGCGTGTTAGGATTATAATGGGCAGATGGGGGGCTAGGACTGGTAATGGCTTGATTAGGGAAGGCTAGGACTGGGAATGGACTGATCAAGGGGGGTTGGGACTGGTAATGTGCTGATGGGGGGTAGGACTAGTAATGGACTTATGGAGGGCTAGCATTGGAAATGAGCTGATCGGGGAGGTTAGGACTGGTAATGGGCTGATGGGGGGGGGGAATAGGACTGGTAATGGGCTGATTAGGGGAGCCTAGCACTGGTAATGGGGTTGAGGAGGGACTAGCACTGGAAATGAGCTGATAAGGGGAGGCTAGGACTGGTAATGAGCTGATAGGGGGTAGGATTGGTATTGGGCTGATTAGGGGAGGCTAGCACTGGTAATGGGGTTGAGGGGGGACTAGCACTGGAAGCGAGCTGATTGGGGGCTTCGACTGGGAATGGGCTGATTGTGTGGCGGGGAGGATAGAGCTGCTGACCCTGGGGGCTAAGGCTACAAATGGGCTGATATGAGGGGATGGGAGAATGGAACTGGAAGGGAGGGGATCTGAGAGGGGCTGCCAGGGTATTTGTACTAGAAGGGACTGGTCAGTGAGGAAGGAGGGGGACTGGAAGGGATTCGACACCAGTGGCAGTCATGGGCATGCAAGCTGACATTGGAAGGTACTGGGAGTGAGGACTGGAAAGGGGCTGATACTGGGGAGGGTTACTGGGACTGGAAATAGGCTGATGGAAAGAAGTGAAGAAAACGAAAGAAGAGATAAGAAATGGCAGATGGACCATAGACCACAGAAAGAGAGCTAAGAGAAGACAGGAAAGCAGAAGCCTCAGATCGGGACCAGCATGATCAGAAAATAAATTGGTCAGACAACAAAGGTAGAAAAAATAATTTTATTTCATATTAGTGATTTGACTACAAAATCATCATAATTTTGAAAACAAATATTGTTACTTGTTATTGTGGTTTAAATAAGTAAATTGTATAAATAAAAACATATTGCAAAGGCCTATAATATATTAATAATTCAACAAATGATTACAGCGACAATGTGTTAACGATAAAGGAAGAGAGACGCATTTGATTTTGTCATTGGGGGTCATCACAAGTTGACCAATGGTAAAAGGGGTCACGGTACAAAAAAGGTTGAGAACCACTGATGTAGATAGTCATGGCCTAATGGGAGACAGCCAACATGGCTTTAGACAAGGAAGATCTTGTCTTACTAATCTGTTATGTTTTTTTGAAGGTGTGAATAAACAGGTGGACAAAGGTGAGTCGGTTGATATTGTGTATCTGGACATTCAGAAAGCCTTTGACAAGGTCCCTCATCAGAGACTTTTGGCAAAACTAAAGAGTCATGGGATAGGAGGCAGTGTACTATTGTGGATCAGGAACTGGTTAAAAGATAGAAAGCAGAGGGTAGGGCTAAATGGCCATTTTTCCCAATGGAGAAAGGTGAATAGTGGTGTACCCCAGGGATCTGTGCTGGGTCCGCTGCTTTTTGACATATTCATAAATGACCTGGAAACTGGAATAACTAGTGAGGTTATCAAATTTGCAGATGACACAAAACTATTTATTTAAAGTTGTTAAAACCCAAGAGGATTGCAGAAAATTGCAAGAGGATCTTGATAAATTGGAAGACTGGGCATCCAAATGGCAGATGAAATTTAATGTGGACAAGTGCAAAGTTATGCACCTAGGGAAGAACAACCCAAACTATGGTTACACGATGCAAGGTTCCACATTAGGAACCACCACCCAGGAAAAAGATTTAGGTGTCATTGTGGATACCATGTTAAAACCCTCGGCCCAGTGTGCAGCGGCGGCCAAGAGAGCAAATAGAATGCTAGGTATGATAAGGAAAGGAATGGAAAATAAAACAAAAGATATTATAATGCCTCTATATCGTTCCATGGTGAGACCGCACCTTGAATATTGTGTGCAATTCTGGTCGCCGTAGCTTAAAAAGGATATAGCGATTTTAGAAAAGGTTCAGAGAAGAGCCACCAAAATGGTAAAGAGGATGGAAGGATACTCCTATGAAGAAAGGCTAAAAAGGTTAGGGCTCTTTAACCTGGAAAAGAGACGGCTGAGGGGAGATATGATAGAAGTCTATAAATTAATGAATGGAGTGGAACGGGTAAATGTAGATCGATTGTTTACCTTATCAGAATATAGAAAGACTAGGGGACATGCAATGAAGCTACAGGGTAAACTATTTAAGACTAATGAAAGAAAATATTTTTTCACTCAACGTGTAATCAAACTCTGGAATTTGTTACCGGAGGATGTAGTAAAGGCTGTTAGTGTAGCTGGGTTTAAAAAAGGTTTGGACAAGTTCCTGGAGGAAAGGTCCATAAACCATTATTAATAAGTGACCGAAGATATCAATGCTTGACCCAGTACAAGCATTGTGGAACCTGTGTCTTTTGGGGAAACTGCTAGGTACATATGACCTAGATTGGCCACTGTTGGAAACAGAATACTGGGCTTGATGGACCTTGGTCTGACCCAGTATGGCATATCTTATGTTATCTTATGTTCTTATCTTGCTGGTTGGAAGAAGTCTTTATACATATTGTATAAAGTGGAGGAGTGGCCTAGTGGTTAGAGCAACTGCCTAATACCCAGAAGATCAAGGGTTCAATTCCCACTGGCACTCCTTGTGACCTTTGCCTCAGAAAAATCCAAGTTATCAATATCCCTGTTTAATGTACATTCCTGTTCGGTAATCCAGTTTAGTCCTCCACAATCGGGTAGTGCCCCTCCTCCTGCAGCCGGGAGACTGGACCAATCAAATCTTCTGTAGTATATATGCAGCCGGAGCTCCCAGAAGCCCCCAGTGTGTCCAGTCTCCTTGCAGCTGGAGGACTTCTGTGCCCTTTCTGGGCACGCTAAGTGACACTTGAAGGAGCAACACTAGTTAGTTAGTTCTTTTGGGGTTTCTTTCTGGTCCTTTATTTTCTATTTCTTTGCTAGGTAGCTGTATCTTTAAAAAAAAAAAAAAAAAAAAGCCACAGGGGACATCCTGGGGGAAGCCAGACCTGCCTTGGGCTCCTGCCTTCCTGCCTGGGAATTTCTGAAGCCTGGGTTGAGCTCTCCCCAAGGCTGTACGGGGAAGAGCCATACCGGCTGCAACATTGCCTGTCACTTGGAGAAGTGGGCTGAGTTCCTTGCTGTTCCCTGAGCTGGTAGGAATTTTCCTTGCTTTAACTTTTCAGCTCTCTGTTCTTTGCATTGTCAGAGGCTCTGTCGGCTCCCCTGGCTTCCAAATTGCACTTTTTCCTGATTTTTTTTCGCTTGCCCTGTGTTAGAGGGTCGTTTTCTTTCTTTTCCATATTATTTGGTTACCTTTGTATTTTCGCGCCGTTTTTTACCGCGGGTGAAAAAGTGCGGCGGCCATTTTGGATTTCTAAAGTGTGCTTTTTAAGGGCACTTTTTAACACTTGTGCACGGGTTCCCCTGGTGTTTTTGGGGTTTATTTTCCTGGCAATTTTGCTCAGGGCACCCCTAGGATTCTGGGGAGTGTTTTGTTTTCTGTAAAAAAAAAAAAAAAAAAAAAAAGTTTTAAATTTAAAGCTGTACTGATTTGAATAAGGTTAGTCCCCTTGGTGTGGGCTTCCCTGTTCCTGTTGCCTTCTTTCTCCCTGAGAGCAGGTTGCCTTAGCATGGCTGCCAAACCTCAGTGTGTAATTTATGGGTCCCGCAGAGGTACAATGACTGACTCTGGAATCTGCAAGAGCTGTGCTGCAGTTTCTTCAGACCTGGAGCTTCCTATTGAAGTTAAGGAACAGCATGTGCCCGGGGAACCTTCTCTTTCGGGGGACAGTGTCCCTTCACCGAGCATCCTCCCTTCTGGTTTGGGCCCGGCGTCTAATACGTCGGTCCCTGAGCTCCAGCAGGCGGCTGTAGTAGCGTCGCCTATAGACTTTTCCCCAGATTTTGTTCTTCTCATGCATCAGGCCTTCCGCTTAAGCCGGTCCGGTCACTTGCCGGAGGCTTGGCCCGCCTCTCTCCCTCCAGGATCCGCAGGGGGGGTTCAGCGGTCTTCCCAACCCGCTGTCAAGCGGCCCAGGTTGGGGGACCAGGATCAGGACACCCTTTGTCTTCCGGATTCCGAGGCTGAGGGGGATCCTGAGACTGAGGTGGAGGAGTTAGAAGACGGGGAGCTCCCGGAGCCGGACGATCAGGCTCGAATCATTCGGGTGTTTCGAAGGGACGAGCTGGTCCCTTTGGTCACGGAGTCTCTCCAAGCGCTTAACCTCTCTGCGGTGCAGCCGCTGGAGGAGGAGGGTCTCGAGGATCCTCTCATTCAGGCGGTCAGGGATGCCCAGGTAGTTTTTCCTGTGCACCGCGTGGTTGAGCAGATGATCCATGCGGAATGGGAGCAACCGGAATCCGGTTTGAAAGGGATTCGGACCATGAATCGTCTTTACCCCCTTGCCGACAAGGACAGGGACTTGTTTAAGTCTCCACGGGTGGATGCTGCCGTTTCGGCAGTGACCAAGAAAACCACCATCCCGGTTGAGGGGGCCGCGGCCCTGAAGGATGTTCAGGACAAAAAGGTTGATAATTTGTTGAAGCAAGCTTTCGAGACCAACGCCTTATCGTTGCAAGCTTCGATATGTGGGGCGTGGGTAGCTCGGGCTTGTTTGCGGTGGTCGCAGCACCTGCGCTCGGGGTCCGGTATGGACCAACAGGGGCTGTTGGACGTTACCCGCGTGGAGTCGGGATCAGCCTACTTGGCGGATCTGTTTTATGATTTAATCCGCTCCCTAGCTAATAGTATGGCCTCCATGGTAGCGGCACGACGGTCCATCTGGTTGCGCAACTGGGCGGGCGACGGTTCTTCCAAGTCTCGCCTCAGTAAACTGCCCTTTAAGGGCAGGTTGTTATTTGGTGAGGCTCTGGATAAGTTGGTGAAGGATCTCGGTGAGTCTAAGGGTGGTCGGCTTCCGGAGGATAAGCCTAAGCTTAATAGGTCGTCCACCTCAGCGCGCGGCCAGTTTCGGGATGTTCGCAGATTTCGTTCTTCCCGGCTGTGGACATCGCAGCGCGGTCGTTTTGGAACCCGTCATCAAGGGTTTCGTGGTTTCAGAGGAGCGGGAAGGGGCTTCTCCGGAGCCGCCTCTTCCTCGGCCTCTTCCTTTAATTGCAAGCCGCAATGAAACGAGGCGGGCTCTAGAGGGAGACCCGGTTATCGGGGGTCGTTTGCGCGACTTTCTTCCTTCTTGGGCCCAAATTACGTCAGATCGGTGGGTGCTGCAGATTATAGAAGAAGGTTATGCCCTGGAGTTTGCGCACCCACTTCCGGATTCGTTTGTTCTGTCTCCCAGCAAGGGAGCTCAAAAGGCGCGGGACATCCGCGTGACCCTGGATCGGCTGCTCTCTCTGGGGGCCGTGGTTCCGGTCCCGCCTTTGGAAAGAGGCGCAGGTCGCTACTCCATCTATTTGTGGTTCCCAAAAAGGGCGGTTCTCTTCGTCCGATCTTGGATCTCAAAGGCGTGAATCGCGCTCTCGGGGTGCCGCACTTCCGCATGGAGACCCTGCGGTCAGTCATCGTAGCGGTGCGTCAAGGGGAATTTTTAACGTCCCTCGATCTTACCGAGGCCTATTTACACATTCCCATCCGGCCCTCCCATCAACGGTTTCTCCGCTTTGCGCTTCCGTGGGGCCATTTCCAATTCCGGGCCATGCCGTTCGGACTCGCCACGGCTCCCCGCACCTTCACAAAGGTGATGGTTGTAGTCGCGGCTGCGTTGCGCAAGGAGGGCATCCTGGTCCATCCGTATCTCGACGACTGGTTGATTCGAGCAAAGTCCAGTCGGGAGTGTGTGCAAGTCACGAGCAGGGTGGTGGATCTCCTTCGGTCCCTCGGATGGGTGGTGAACGAAAGCAAGAGTTGTCTGTCTCCGACACAGGATCTCGAGTATCTGGGAGTTCGCTTCGACACAGCACGGGGCTTGGTGTGCCTTCCGGAGCGACGCGTGCTGGAGTTGCGGGCTCTGGTCCGTCTCTTCCGGGGGATGCCAGCTCCGTCGGCGTGGTGGTACCTGCGGCTCCTCGGCACGATGGCGGCGACTTTGGAGGTGGTGCCTTGGGCGCACTTCCACATGCGTCCGCTGCAGAGTGCTCTTCTGCGACGTTGGTCCAACCAGTTCGACTCGTTGAACAAGAGATTGCCTTGCCCAAAGACGGTTCGCCGATCCCTCCGGTGGTGGCTCTCCGCCGAGAACCTGACGCGGGGGATTCCCTTGGAGCCTCCACTGTGGGTTCCGTTCACGACGGATGCGAGCTTAACCGGCTGGGGGGCTCACTGCGAGTCCCGCTTTGCACAGGGGGAATGGTCTCCCCTGGAGGCCTCTTGGTCGATCAACCGTCTCGAATTGCGGGCAGTCCGGCTAGCCCTGGTGGCCCTGGAGACCCTGGTTCTCGGCCGGCCGGTGCGAGTCCTGTCGGACAATGCGTCCACCGTAGCTTACATCGCCAAGGGGGTACCGGCAGCGTGACCCTGGAGGCAGAAGCGGCGGCCTTGTTCAATTGGGTGCAAACTCGCCTTCCGGCAATCTCGGCGGCACACATTGCAGGCATAGACAATGTTCAGGCCGATTTTCTCAGCAGAGTGCGGGTGGACCCCGGCGAATGGGAGCTAAACCCACAGGTTTACGCGCAAATCGCCCGGCGGTGGGGTCCACCCATCATGGATCTCATGGCGACCTTTCAATCAGCCAAGACAGGGCGCTTCTTTAGCAGGCGAAGGGAGCGCATGTCCGAGGGGCTCGACGCTCTCATTCAGCCGTGGCCAACGTCCGGTCTTCTTTATGTCTTCCCTCCGTGGGCTCTGATCGGCCGGGTCGTGCAACGTATCGAGAGCCATCGGGGTCGTGTGTTACTGGTGGCCCCGGATTGGCCCCGGAGGCCCTGGTATGCCGATCTGGTCCGGCTGCGCGACGGCGTTCCTTGGCTCCTGCCCGCGCTACCAGATCTTCTTCTTCAGGGTCCCTTGCGGATGCCCCAAGTGGATCGATTCTCGCTTACGGTTTGGCCATTGAGAGGGCTCGGCTGAAAAGGAAGGGCTACTCCCCCGCGGTGATTTCTACCCTTCTGCGGGCGAGGAAAACATCCACTTCTCTTATTTACGTTCGGATCTGGAGGATTTTTGAAGACTGGTGCTCCCGGCGGGGAGTCCGGACGGCGACGGTTTCCGTGCCCGTCGTTTTAAGTTTTCTTCAGGATGGTTTCGATAAGGGCCTTGCGGCTAGTTCCCTAAAAGTCCAGTTGGCGGCTCTCTCGTGTTATCGCGGCAAGGTTTTGGGTCGTCTGCTCGGGGCTCATCCGGATGTACGCCAATTTCTTACGGCTGGTTTTCATTTGCGGCCCTCCCGTAGAGTTTTCGTTCCTCCTTGGGACTTGAATTTAGTTCTGAGGGCCCTGGTTCGTGAACCTTTTGAGCCCCTGCGCAGGGCGTCTCTGAAAGATCTCACGCTGAAGGCGGTTTTTCTTGTAGCTATCTGTTCGGCACGGCGCATTTCGGATCTGCATGCATTGTCCTGTCGAGAGCCTTTCTTGTCTTTTTCCGCGGATCGGATCGTTCTCCGTCCGGTTCCTTCCTTTCTGCCAAAGGTGGTGTCTCCCTTTCACATGAATCAGGCAGTGTTTCTTCCAGTGCTTTCTTCGCAATCTGTCGGGTCAACGGACAAAGGTCTTCTCCGGCTCGATGTGGGTCGTACGCTCCATCGTTATTTAAAGGTTACCGAGTCTTTTCGGAAATCTGACCGGCTTTTCGTGCTCTTCGGGGGTGCACGTAAAGGGGAAGCGGCGGCTAAAGCCTCCATTGCTAGATGGCTCAGAGAGGCGATCGCGTCCGCGTATCTGTTGCAACAGCGGTCTATTCCGGAGGGTCTGAGGGCTCATTCCACTAGGGCTCAGGCGACCTCTTGGGCGGAGTATAGCCTGGTTCCGCCGGCAGATATCTGTAGGGCGGCCACTTGGTCGTCTCTGCATGCTTTCAGTAGACACTATCGCTTAGATGTGTCAGCGGCTCGGGATTCCTGTTTTGGTTCGGCGGTTCTGCGCGCTGGATGGCAAGGTCCCGCCCGGTCTTAACTGCTCTGTTACATCCCGATTGTGGAGGACTAAACTGGATTACCGAACAGGAAATGGAAATTACACTAACCTGGTAATTGTAGTTCCTGGAGGGTCCAGTTTAGTCCTCCTTCCCTCCCGACGGTCTGATATGATTATGCGGCGCGCTTTCCGAACGGTTGCTCATAAGACGGTTCCTCTTGCCGTTCGGTCCCTCTGTTGCAGCCGCGTTTTTTGCTAAGGCTCTTCCCTGTCTCGGGGGTTCAGGCAGCTCCTGAGATTCTGGTGGGGAGCGGTGTTTTGATTTCTGGGGCGTCGGTACCGGGTACCGGCGCAATGCAGTGTTCTGACTTCCTCGTTTGGGGAGGGGGTTGGATATTTCTTGGGGGGAACAAATTGTTCTTTAATTATGTCATTTTGTATATTAATCTAATGTGTTGCTTCGTTAAGTATGCTTTGTTACTAGTACACTGGGGGCTTCTGGGAGCTCCGGCTGCATATATACTACAGAAGATTTGATTGGTCCAGTCTCCCGGCTGCAGGAGGAGGGGCACTACCCGATTGTGGAGGACTAAACTGGACCCTCCAGGAACTACAATTACCAGGTTAGTGTAATTTCCATTTACCAAGTTCACATTACAATGTAAACCACTTTGATTGAAATGATAAAGCAGTATAAAAACTGTTAAATAAGTAAAATAAATTGTCCATTTGATAATATAGAAAAAGGATTACTAGCATCCTGCAAATTAACCCAAACTATATAACACTGTTTGCCCTTGCTAGGTCTCAGTAAGAATGTGTATAGAGAGTAAGGTTCTACCAATTATTATTATTACAAGCAAAATATCTGACAGTAGCCAACTGCTCTTCATAGATCTCTCAGTAGTTCAGAAGTTTACGCTCACATTCACATCACAACACTAGTCACAACTGTAAGTTCTCCAGCAGCATTCTCTTTTTCACTCTGGGCTGCGCTAAACACATCTCAGAAAGTTTCAGTGACAGTCTACCCAGCTTCATGGCTGCATATACAGGGTGGCACAAAAAATTGAGAACATCTCGTAAATTAAAAGCTTAAATAGTTTACTTATTTACCTTTGTTAGTTATATAACGTCTTTATTTCGACAATTTCCGGTCACCATCTTTTTATTTTTAATTTGTCTATCGTTTACATCTGTCTTTTTGAATTTTTAAATAACTTATATGCTACGAGATGTTCGTACTTTTTTTGGGCCACCCTGTATATCTTTCTGTAGCAGTGCTAGAATCTCTGATCCTTGCTTCTAGCCGGCTTTCAGCAGCATTGCAGACATCCTTTCATTCACAGTAGTCGTCGTCTTCGGCCCATAGGATTCAGTGCATGTAAATATATAATTTGCAGAACCAAAACTCACTACTACAGCACTCCTCTGATTCCTCACAACTGCAAATAAGCAGCACTGCTAATGGAAATATAGAAGTGAACAGAATTATCTTATCTAATGTTAACTAATTACAATACATCTACTGCTAGCACTAAATTATTACAACTTATTTGAATATATCTTGCAAACATACTTCTATTTCGGTAATGGAAAATAGGTACTAGGGCAAGTGGAGCTCCAGTATGCTTGCAGGCTATTATTGGATCCTTAAGAGGGATGTTCTTGAGGCGCAATACAGCAGAAAATCATATACAACTACCTTTTAGGAGACATTACGTTACAATATACACCTATATACATCTAATGTAAATATGAGCAACATAGTCTAAATTTAAACTACATGTCACTCAAAAACGTTACGTGATGGAGAATTTCTAAGTACATATCCGAGTTCGTAACCAAAAACAGTATTAGAATCAGCCATTTTCATTTCTGTGACAGAAAAGTTTTTGAATTTTGTTTGCCAGTGTAATGGTTTGACTCTCAGTACCCTGAACATTGTCTTATTGACGTAGACATCTCAGCTCACAAAGGAAGGACATCAGGACACAGAACAAAAAGAATCAAATACAAATACATATAGGTCATTACATAGAATTCCAAGAATTATGCTCCACAAAAGGTAATGCATTCATAACCACAAACTTTCCAAACATAGAATTTAAACCCGTTCAAAATTCAGTTGTCATTGTTTACAGCTTCTCTTTGTTAACACTTTATTCAGCAGAAACAGCATAACAGACCATGACATTACTACTCTAATCTGTTGACACTCAGAGTGAAATCAGCAGACAAATTTTCTTAACCAGGATATGTTCAGATCTCTAACCTAGAAAATAAAACTTACACATCATGGATTAAACTTATTTACTGCACACAAATAAAGAAATGGTTAATGTTCTTTCTTCCTCCTCTATCACACTTGTTAAATCCAGATAATCTTAAACCTAATACAATTACGATCATGCAGATTTATTTCTCAATAATTCTACTGCCAATTGGAATTAGAAGTTGTTCTTATTATATATTCAGAGGGAGAAAGAAAAGAATTTGCAACATTCAGGCTGTACTTTAACTATAGACTTTCTGTTTAAATAAACTTCTCTAACAAAACTTGCAGTCAAAGTCTTCTCGCCAGATAACTGCACATAGTATCTCTCACTACAGCTTGTTATCTGTACTGTCTGCTTCTAAGGTTCTTACTTCAGTGTACAATACATTCCAATCCCAATCCCAGTCCATTGACTCAGAAAATCCATTCCATACTACAGTACAAACTCAGTTGCCAGGAGTTCATAATTAAGTTTGTAGAGCAGGGGAAAGTTTTCAGACATGATAGCCCCCAAATATTTGAATTGTTTAACAATCTGGAATACGCAGTTCTCAGCCATCCATCTCCCACCCGCACTCTGTTATGGAATAGGGAGTAACTCCTGTTGGGGAAGTTAACAGTATACCCTGAAATTGCACTAAAATCTCAGATTAGATCCAACACTAACTATATTGATATGTATATAGTTGTGGTCAACATTATTGTCACCCTTGCATTTTAGATGTATTTTGTTGTATACAATATCTTGAGAAATAAATGGAAATATTCCAACTGTATGTCATGATAGTATCTTAATAATATGTTCAAAGGCGTAAAACAAAAAAAAAAGATGTCTGTGCAATTTAGATGTTGTAATTTTCGAGAAAAAAAAACAAAATATGACCTGGACAGGATTAATGGCACCCTTCACTCATATTTGGTTGCACAACCCTTGGCAGTGATGACAGCCTCCAAATGTTTCTTGTAGCCGTTTATAAGTTTTGTACATCTGTCTGTTGGTAATGTCGCCCACTCTTCAACTGTGATTTGTTCCAGCTTATGAATGTTCCAGGATTCCTTTTACCAATGGCAGATTTCAGCTCTTTCCAACAGTTCTTGATAGGATTAAGATCAGGACTCATGCTGGCCAGTTTAAAACAGTCCATTATCTCCTTTGTAACCATTCTTTTGTATTTTTGGATGTAAGTTTTGAGTCATTGTCCTGCTGGAGGACCAATGACCTTCGACCCAGACCTAGCTTTCTGACACTAGATAGCATATTTCAGTCCAACATACCTTGATAGTCTGACTTCGTGATTCCTTTAATACGTTCCAGGCCTTCAGTTCCTGAGGCAGCAAAACAGCCCCACAACATTATGGAGCCTCCACTATGTTTAACTGTAGGAAGGATATTTGTTTTCCTTATAAGCTTCATTTCTTCGCCTGTAAATCTATCGCTGGTCTGCATTGCCAAAGAGTTCAAGTTTGGTTTCATCTGTCCACAGAACATTTTCCCAGAAAGATTGTGATTTCTCAAGGTGAGTTTGGGCAAAGATCAGGCGTGCCTTTTTATGTCTGTCTTTGAGAGTGGGGTCCTCCTTGGCCTTCGCCCATGAATTCCTTCTGTGCAGCATTTGGTGTAGGTTGAAACTACCACTCCAGATTGCTCCAGGTCAGCCTTAAGCTCTTTTGATGTTGTATGGGGTGTTTTTCCAACCATTCTCACTAACCTTCAAAGACTTCTTGGATTAATTTCCCTCTCCCCACTATGTCCTAGGAGGTTTTTGACAGTTCCATGAGCAGAAAACAGCTTATTTATTTCTTTATATATATACACTGCATTTCCGAGGATCAGTGAGGTTTTTAATAACATTGCAAATTGTAGACACAGGAATCCCAAGGTCTTTGGAGATGGCTTTGTATCCCTTTGAAGTTTGATGTTTGGTGATAAAGCGTAGTTACTCACCTGTAACAGGTGTTCTCTGGGGACAGCAGGAATCAGTCCTCACATATGGGTGATGTCGGCGCCGACGGAGCCCTCGTGCGGAGCAAATCCCCCAGCTTTCAGAGAAAGCCTTTGGGAGTTGCCATCACGCATGCGCAGTCCCCTTCCTGCCCAAGGATGCCATCTTGTTCAGTCATATGACATAGCTAAAAAGACGGCAAAAGAACAAAATATAATAATAGGACTGCAACTCCCAAGGGGAGGAGGGAGGGTTGTAACAACTGATTTCCTGCTGTCCCCGGAGAACACCTGTTACAGGTGAGTAATTACGCTTTCTCTGGGAACAAGCAGGAAGTCAGTCCTCACATATGGGACTCCCTAGCTATAGGCTGCCGAGAACCCATAGCTAAAAAAGGCTCCCTCTACAAGAGCCACAAGCAGCTGCAGTAGAAATCCAAACTAAGGGAAGAGCCCTCCAGTAGCCTGAACACAGTAGGATCGGAGGGCAGAAGTTGCCTAGACCTCGAAAAGATTACGGAGTATAGCCTGGCCGAAGGCACTGTCCCGTCGGGACTCCCTATCCAGGCAATAGTGGGTTGCGAAAGTCTGACTCGAGGACCAAGTAGTGGCCCGGCAGATGTCTGTCAGAGGAACAGAGTGCAAATGAGCCACTGATGCTGCCATGGCCCTGACCCTATGGGCCATAACATGACCCTCCATCGGAAGCTCCGCTGCCTTGTATGCCCGGGCAATACAGTCTGCTACCCAGGTGGACAGTGTACGCTTTGATATCTCTACCCCCAACTTGCTGGGGTCGTATGATACGAAAAGCTGAGAAACCTTCCGATGCGCTTGCGTATGCTGGATATAAAAGGCCAACGCCCTCTTACAGTCCAGGGTATGCAGGACAGACACGGCCCGGGAAAGAAGGTAGGCAGAACCACCTCCTGGTTGAGGTGAAACAAGGAGGCCACTTTCGGAAGAAACTTGGGGTGCGTGCGAAGCACCACCCGGTTCTTATAGAACCTTATGTAAGGCCTTTCCGACCCTAGGGCCTGGAGCTCACTCACCCTCCGAGCGGACATGAGTGCCACCAAGAAAGATAGCGTAGATGGCAGGTAGCCATCAATTCAAAAGGCGGCCTAGTAAGCTGCCCCAACACCACATTCTACTAGGTATATGCAGCACTGTACACAGATGAGGTGTGACAAAAAAGAAACGAGACTGTCTCATACATGTTTTATTACAAAATCTACAGAGAAATTACGCATTGTCCCCTTCAAAGTAATCCCCCCCCCCAGAGTTAATGCACTTCTGCATTCGCTTCTGCCATGTACGGAAGCACTCGGTAAAGTCCTCCTCCTTGAGGTCCCTCCGTTCCCTCATCACAGTGGCCTTGATCTCTTCTACAGAGGCGAAATGAGTTCCTTTGAGTACAGTCTTCAGCCTGGGGAAGAGCCAGAAATCACATGGTGCAAGATCTTGGGAATAAGGAGGGTGGTCGAGAGCTGTGATCTATTTGTTGTCCAAGAACTCCCTCACACTGAGCGCGGTGCGTATGGGCAAGTTGTGTGGTACTGCAGAGCCTATGCAAACAGAAAAAAAGGTTTTAAATTCAGAAAAAAGATTCCAACACCAGATGCGACATTACGAGGAGCCAGATAGGGGGAGCAAGAGAGACCTTTCAGGGCCTAGACAACCGCACCCCAGAGCTTGTGATGTGATGCCGGCCAACAGCCAATCCAGGAAAGGGGGAGTTCCTTTTAAGAAAGGCTGGGAAGTTGGAAGAGGGAGAAGAGAAAGAAAAGAGAGAAGAGGAGGTGAAGAAGGAGGAGACACAGAGAGTCTGGTGCAGCAAGATACCAGGAGTTCTTGGCAAAGAGACACTGGGAGGAAAGGTACCAGGAGAGAAGCAGAGGTCAGAGGTTTATCTGATGAACCGGTGCCAGCAAACTCAGGACCCTGTGGAAGTTACCAGAAGGGTGGTGAAGTCATTGCTATAGGAGCTAACACTCTTCATCCAAGGAGAAAGAGGTATGGGTGTGAGAGAGAGATAACTCCACCCAAAGGCCAGCTGGACAGTGGGAGGCCTGCTACTCGAGTAAGGCTGAATTGCAGCAGGACTAGGCCTCAAGCCTCAGCTCACTGGGATAGGCCTGGAGAACAAGGTAATCCACATTTTTATACTTCTAATCGTTATAACCTGATGACACAGGGAGCACAAGGAACAAGGGTGTGCTCGTCTTATCAAGCTGTTGGTAAAGCAGGACACAAGCTTTTAGCAGATAAAAGACTGTTTAATATAAGGCACCAAGACAAAGGAAGGTATTCTCCTAGCAAGCATTCGTATGACCGAGGCCCAAACCTAGGCCCAGAACATTGGAGGCTGATACAAGCTGTATATGAAAAGCCCCAGCGTATTCCACCAGACTGCACTGATACAGAGTCACAGCTCTCAGACCCACAACCCATGCAGGTGGAATTTATTGAGGACCCTTCCGAAGTGCCCATGGACTGTAGCTACTGTCAGGCAGGAAGCCTAGAATCCCTGCCTAGTGTGTGAAGCAGGGCTCAGCAAGCAAAGTCTATATGTTCTATTGTATAAATTCCTGTGAAGATAACAGGGGATAAAGCATTAACTGGTTATGTTTCTTTTCTACCTGAAGTAAGGTTTCTCCAGGACCAAGCAGGAAGTCAGTCCTCACATATGGGTGACGTCGGCGCCGACGGAGCCCTCGCGGAGCAATTTTCCCCAGCTTTCAAAGAAAGCCTTTGGGAATTGCAGCGCGCATGCGCGGTCTGCTTCCCGCCCAAGGGTGCCATCTTAGCCAGTCTCTTTTTTCCGCGGAGCCCTACAGACGTACCCGTCGTGTCCCCGCTGAAAAAGTTGATTTTCGTGATTTATTTCTCTTTTTTCCTTCGGTTCGACGCCGGTCTTTTTCCTGCCCGGACTCGCGACGCCGTTGCGAGTCCTTCTCTTATTTTTCGGTTTTTCTGATTTTGGTCAGTTTCGTATTCGGTTTTTCGCTGGCAGCCCGGTCCTTTGACCTTGCAGGGGCCCTTTTTCCCCCGATGGCTGCCAGTGGTTTCAAGCGGTGTGTTCAGTGTGACAGAAATATGTCACTCACTGACACACACGATAATTACCTCCGCTGCCTGGGCCCGGATCACGAAGAACTGATCTGTGGGGCCTGTAGCAAAATGTCCTCCAAAGCGTTAAGGAGTCGGCGGCACCAGCGGGAAAGAATCTTCGCTGACCCCGGCCGTACCCGGACCTCGTCGGAGGCCTCGGCATCCAGAGGTTTCAGCTCTGACCACCGCCGAAGCTCCTCCGACAGGGGTTCCCCCTCCGGGGACCATCGACGGAAGGTAAAACCCGCGAGGGCGGCGTCGGTGGACGCTCCTGGCTCCGCGAGGGCCAGGTCGCATAGCCCCGATAGCCGTCCCGGGTCTTTGGAGAAGGAGCACCTCCCGAAGCGACCTCGCCTGGAGTCGGAGTTGCCTGCTCGGGTAAGTCCTGTAGTCCTCCTGGACTCGCCTCCGAGAGTTCCGACGTCGGGCCCGACGCCGTCGGGGCCCGAGTCGGGGGCTGCTGGGTCGCCTGAGGTCGGACTCAGGTTGACGGCCTTGGAGAGCAGACTATCTGCCTTCATGGACCAGCAGCGGGCACTGATCGCTAGCCTCGCTGGCGCCACTGCCCCGACCGCCGGGACGTCAACGTCTAAGTCGACCCCGGAGACCGAGCCGATCCTCGAGTCCATGCGAACTCGAGTCGATCCTCGGTCGAGGTCACCCTCGGCCTCCCGTTCGGGACCGAGGTCGTCGACGCCGACTCCCTCGGTGTCGGGGCGGCCGACGCCTCCGCCTGCCCGAGCCGACCCCACCGATTCCTCCTCGGAGTCGGCCTGGGAGTCTGAAGAGGAAGAGTCACCTGATTCGTTTCGGACTCGGTGTGTCCCCTCAGACTCACCTGAGTCCGAACCTCGGAAGCAGTCCCCTCCGGAGGATGCCCGGTTCTCGGACTTCGTCAGGGATATGGCCAAGGCTTTGGCCTTCCCTGCGGATCCCGAGGAGGAGCCTCGAGCCGAAGAGCTCGACGCCCTTCAGTACGACTCTCCCGCCAGGGAGCACTTTACTGTACCGGTTCCTCCCATGCTGGAACGACTACTCTTCCGCATGTGGGAGAGTCCGGCCTCGTCGCCGGTATTGAGCAAGCGGGTCGATTCCATCTATCGAGTCCGCAAGAGTCCTGGCTTCCAAAAAGCACAGCTGCCACACCATTCCATGGTAGTGGAATCGGCCATGCATAGGCTTAAGAGCCAAAAGATGCACTCCTCGGTGCCTCCTGGCAGGGAGGCCCGTAACCTGGATGGCCTTGGTAGGAAGTGTTTCCAGGGCTCTATGCTTGCTTGTCGTGTCCAGACCTACCAGCTATACATGGGCATGTATCTCCGAGACCTGGCTAAAGAGATAGCCGGATTCTCCGCTGGACTGTCCGAGGAACCTTTGCGGAGGTTCCTGGCCTTGACAACTGGTATTCGGGAATGCTCCAAATTCATGTCCCGAGCAGCCTATGATGGCTTTGAAGCATCGGCTCGCGTGGCCGCAGCTGGCATCGGTGCCCGCCGACAAGCTTGGCTTCAGTCGTCTGACCTGGAACCCTGGGTGCAGGACAAGTTGGTCGATGTCCCCTGCCGAGGTGAGAACCTCTTTGGCAAGCCCATGGCTGAAAAGGCTGCACAAATCGAGACGGAGACTCTCACCAGGACTAGGCTTTCTAGGAAGACCTCCGCCCCTTCCCAGAAAAAGAAGGGCTCGGGAAAGAAGTCCTTTTACCCGAGAAAGGCGGCTGCCTATAAACACTACCCACAGTATCAGGCCTCCACAGCTCCCCCACAGGGCCAGCAGGCCAAGGGACGGGGTAACGGGTCCCGTAGGCAGCTAGCCCCCAAGCCTGCACCACCAGCCCCTGCTCAGCAGGGTGGGGGTTTTTGACTTCCTCAGCATAGCCTCTCCCCCTCCGCTGGCTCCTCCCAGCACCGGAGGCCGGCTGGTTCACTTCGCACACAGGTGGTCCAACATCACTTCAGATGCCTGGGTGCTTCAAGTCGTAAGAGAAGGATATCTTCTCCACTTCCATCAGGTCCCTCCCTCTTATTTCCCGGGAGAACCTCCACGACTCCCTCTGCACAGGGACTTACTCCTTCAGGAGTTAGCAAGTCTTCTTCAGGAACAGGCTGTGGAACCGGTGCCCCACCACCTGAGAGGTCAAGGCTTTTATTCCAGGTATTTCCTGATACCAAAAAGGACAGGAGGCCTCAGACCCATCCTGGACTTGCGCAACCTCAACAAGTTCCTCGTGAGGGAAAAGTTCAAGATGCTTACCCTTGGAATCCTTCTGCCCTACCTCCAGCAGGGAGATTGGCTATGCTCCTTGGATCTAAAGGATGCCTACACGCACATCCTCATCCACCCAAGCCACCGTCAATACCTACGGTTTGTGGTGGCAGGAAATCATTACCAGTACAGAGTACTGCCCTTTGGCCTATCCTCCGCACCGCGAGTCTTCACAAAATGTCTCGCGGTGGTGGCGGCCTATCTCCGGCTTCACGGCCTCTATGTCTTTCCGTACCTCGACGACTGGCTCATCAGAGCATCGTCCTCTCCGGCAGTCACCAATGCCACACACCGCACGGTGACTCTTCTGCAGTACTTGGGCTTTGTCATAAACTTCGCAAAGTCCACTTTGCTCCCTTCACAGGATCTCGAGTTCATCGGCGCAAGACTGCACACTCCTCAGGCACGAGCTTTCCTGCCTCTCGACAGGGCTCAACGGCTCATGGACCTAGCCGGCCGTTTTCGCAGCCAGTCCCTGGTCTCCGCCAGGCGCTTCCTGAGACTACTCGACCATATGGCTTCCACCGTCCACGTGACCCCCAATGCCCGCCTGAATATGCGGCCTGCTCAATGGTGCCTTCGCAAGCAGTGGCAACAAGCCACCGGCGGACTAGCCGACTTAGTGCGCATCTCCGGGCCGCTGGCCTCGTCTCTACAGTGGTGGCTTCATCGGCCGAACCTGGTGCTCGGAATGCCTTTTCAGTCGCCTCAGCCGGCTCAAGTGCTGACGACCGATGCTTCCCTCCTAGGTTGGGGAGCACATTGCCAAGGGGCGTGTACTCAAGGTCTCTGGACCGCGTGGGAGTCTGCTCAGCAGATCAACTTCCTGGAGCTCAGAGCAATCCGTCTGGCGCTCAAGGCTTTCTCCCACCTGACTTCTCACCAGTCCGTCCTTGTCCAGACGGACAATCAAGTTGCCATGTTCTACGTGAACAAACAGGGGGGCACGGGCTCCTTCCTTCTCTGCCGAGAAGCTCAGAGGCTCTGCTCTTGGGCTGTCAGTCACGGCATTCTTCTCAAGGCAGTTTATCTCCCAGGCCAAGAAAATTGCCTGGCGGACAAACTCAGCAGGATACTCCAGCCGCACGAGTGGCGTCTGGATCCCTTGGTAGTTCAGAAACTTTTTCTGAAGTGGGGCCTCCCCACGATGGATCTCTTTGCCAGTCCTCTCAACCGGCAACTTCCTCTCTTCTGCTCTCGTCAGCCACATCCCCTTCGAGTAGCGGCAGATGCTTTTCTACTCTCATGGTCGGAGAGCCTTCTCTATGCTTTTCCTCCCATCCCGCTAGTCTCTCGAACTCTTTTCAAGGTTCTCCGAGACAAAGCTTCCATGATCCTGGTGGCTCCTCGCTGGCCCAGGCAGCCGTGGTTTCCACTCCTGTTGCAATTAGCGGTAGAGGATCCGTTCCCTCTGGGGTTTCAACCGGATCTCCTAACACAGGATCAGGGGTCCCTGCTACACCCCAACCTCAGATCTCTCAATCTAATGGCCTGGCAGAAGTGGAAGAGGTCGTCCTAGCTTCTCGGCGACCTTCTACCCGCAGATGCTATGCCCTTAAATGGCGTCGCTTTTCCGTTTGGTGTGCCCAGCAGTCTCAGGATCCCTTCTCCTGCTCGGTGTCGGTGATCTTGCAGTACTTGCTCTACCTCTCTAACATAGGACTTAAGTCCAACTCCGTCAAAGTTCACCTCAGTGCTCTTTCAGCACATCATGTGCCAGTGGACGGCAGACCTCTTTCCAGCGACCCTCTTGTGGCAAGGTTTCTCCGAGGTCTCCTTCTACTTAAACCACCTCTGCGCCCGCCAGCACCTGACTGGGATCTGAATGTGGTTTTACAGCGGATCACCTGTCCGCCTTTTGAACCAATGGCTACCTGTTCTCTCCGTTTTCTGTCTTGGAAAACCTTATTCCTGATAGCCCTCACTTCCGCTAGACGCGTAAGTGAATTGCAGGCCCTCGTGTCTGATCCCCCTTACACTCGGTTCTACAAGAATAGGGTAGTCTTACGGACTCACCCAAAATTTCTTCCAAAAGTGGTCTCCCCTTTTCACATCAATCAGGAGGTGGTACTTCCGACCTTCTTTCCCAGGCCACACTCCAACCGAGCTGAAATGGTCCTGCATACCCTGGACTGTAGAAGGGCGTTGAACTTCTACCTTGACCGTACGCGGGAGCACCGCAAAGCTGCTCAGCTCTTTGTGTCTTTTGACCCCAATAAATTGGGGCTCCCTGTCTCCAAGCGTACTCTGTCCATCTGGGTTGCTGACTGTATCGCTTGGGCTTATGGGGCAGCCGGACTCTCGTTAGAAAGTCGAGTCACGGCTCATTGTGTTCGGGCGAAGGCTACGTCAGTGGCTTACCTCCGCTCTGTTCCGCTGGCAGACATCTGCCGGGCCACTACTTGGTCTTCGAGCCAGACCTTTGCGGTCCATTACTGTCTCGAGAGGGAGTCCCGCAGGGACAGTGCTTTCGGACAGGCAGTCCTCCGAAATCTCTTCGAGGTTTGAGCAACTCCTACCCTCCATCCCGGATGAGGGCTACCGGTGGGTAATAATTCAGTGAAGATTCCTTCCTTCTGTGCCGCTGAGCTAGAGGGAGCTCATTTTTGTGCTTAGGGTCTCCGATAGCCTTAAGCTTGGGAGTCCCATATGTGAGGACTGACTTCCTGCTTGGTCCGGGAGAAAGCGTAGTTACTCACCTGTAACAGGTGTTCTCCAGGAGCAGCAGGAATCAGTCCTCACAACCCTCGCTCCTCCCCTTGGAGTTGCGATTATCTGCTTTAGTTGTTTTGCATATTTTTACGCTGTCTTTTTAGCTATGTCATCTGACTGGCTAAGATGGCACCCTTGGGCGGGAAGCAGACCGCGCATGCGCGCTGCAATTCCCAAAGGCTTTCTTTGAAAGCTGGGGAAAATTGCTCCGCGAGGGCTCCGTCGGCGCCGACGTCACCCATATGTGAGGACTGATTCCTGCTGCTCCTGGAGAACACCTGTTACAGGTGAGTAACTACGCTTTCTTTATGTTGGCGTAGATTCCACTACCTGAATCATTGTGCATTAAGGGAAATAAAAAGCCTTTCTTTCCCTACTCTCGGACTTTGTGTTTACTTGAGGCTTTGGTACACGGAAGGCCACTGGGAACAGATACCCAGACCCCGCATACAAGAACCAAACTCAAACTAGAAAAATAACTCATGTCCACCCGACCTGCCTTAACCACCTTTGACCACTAGGGCGGCGGTGCAACAGTTGTTGTGGTGGTGCAGCCACGACTTGTCTCTCCACAGAGCCCGCCTGCTGCGCCGAACCCAGTCATGGAGGCGTTTGAGGACCTGCTGGTAGAAGTGCTGGTTGACTGTCTGACCCTCAGGCACAAACTCATGATGGACCACTCCCTTCTGGTCGAAGAATGCGGTCAGCATGACCTTGATCCTTGATTTGAATATGCATGCCTTCTTGGGTCTAGGTGACAGTTGAGTCTTCCACTGCAGGCTCTGTCTCTTGCTTTCAGGGTCGTACTGGAAGACCCAAGTCTCGTCTCCTGTGATGACTCGGCCAACGAACTCTGGATCTTCTCCAATCTTCTCTAGCAAGTCTCGACAAACATTGACCTGGTGTTCCTTCTGGTCGTCCGATAAAAGCTTGGACACCATCTTGGCACACACCTTCCATATCCCCAGCTCCTGCACCAAGATGGTTCGCACTGACTCCCTGTTCAGGCTGAGCTCCTCAGCTATCATTCGCACCGTCAATCTGCGATCACTGTGCACCAGCTGGTTCACTCTGTCAATGTTCTCAGTCGTCTTTGTCGTGGAAGGCCGTCCTGACTTTGGGTCATTCTCCATCTCCTTGCGGCCAGTTGTTTGTGCCACTCGAAGACTTGCAGCCTTGACATTGTATCTTCTCCATAAGCCTTTTGGAGAAGTTGGAGACACTCCAGCTTAACCAGAAATTTCTTTGCTCCATATTTCTGCCACCTACAGTTGCGTGACAAAGCGATGGAGCAGTGTGCTACATAAAAACCTGAAAAAGAAAAACAGAGTGAGAGAGATGAAAAATGTTATAGCAGAATAGTGGCGAGATGTTGCACAACACAGTGACATAAGCGGTTAGCCAATTGGCTTTGAGTCATGGGCATGGCTGCCACAGTCTTGTTTCTTTTTTGTCACACCTCGTACATGTGCGAGACTGCCCCTACTCAACAGAGCTTACAAACAGGACAAATAAGGGACTGGGGCATATCATTAAGGTAAAGGTTAAAACACACGTGGGTGTTTAAACAGGAGACTAAGAAGGTCCAAAAGCAGCCCCAATGAGGTGTTTTTTTGCCTGGATTTGAATAGGACTAGGGGATGGAGCTTGACATACTTAATCAGGTAGTTTTTTCCAGGCATAGGGCGCCGCAAGGTGGAACAAACGGAGTCTGGAGTTGGCAATGGAAGTGAAAGGCACAGCTAAAAGAAATTTGCCTGTTGAGCAGAGTTTGCAGAGGTGTAGGGAGCTAAGAGAGGAGAAGTAATGGAAGCCACAGAATGAATGCACTTGTAGGTCAGTAGGAGAAGTTTGAACTGCATGTGGAAATGGATAGGGATTCAATGAAGTGACTTGAGACTCCATTAGTCTCAGTTGTTCTGTCACCCCTTTTTTTTCTGCTGCTCATACCTGCTGCTTCTCCAGCTCTTGCTAATGCCTCATCCACATGTTTCACTACTTTGAGGTCATCAGAGTTGATCACCATAAGATCTCTTTCTTATTTGGTCACATCAGTACCTCATCCCCCATCAAGTCCTGCACTCTTGGATTTGTGTGCCCCAAATGCCTGATGCTAGTTTTTAGTTGCAAAACCCTTGGCCATTCTTTAAGCTTTGTAAAATAACTCCTAAAAATGTCTACTTGTGTCCACCCCATTATGGCTCTTATGCAGTAAACGAATGTCATCTGGTACAGGGTTGCCTACCAAGGTCTTAGTTCCTTTAAATGTATGTCAGAAGCAATAGTAAAAACCTAAAACAGTTTAAGGCATCCATTTTTTAAGTGCCATCAAGACTGCTGGCTCCTGATGACCCAACAGTCCCTGTGTTTTCTTGGAAAGGTATGACTGGAAGTAGATTGCCAGGCCTCTTCTGAAGCAGTGATGAGTAAAATGACTTGCCCAAGGTCACAAGGATATCCTGATCTCTTGGGCATCAGACTGCTACTTTAACCACTAGGCTACAAAAAATATTTTAAAAAAGCTTTCTTTTAACTAAACAGTAACTTCAGTTGTTGAACTGTAAGATTCTATATTTCTTCTGTATTTGCACCCTGCTTATATATCTTCTTAAAAGATTTTTCGATCCAACTAAAAAATTCTCTATGCGAAGAGAAGAAATATTTTCTGTGCAAGAGGAAGACAAAGGAACAAATGGACTCAAACTCATCTATTTTGTAATTCTTGACCCTTCTTTTTCAGGTTAACAATCTGTTTTCATCATTGCTCGATTTTGTTCCTACGTCTGTCTATTTTTTGCTGACTTTCTTTTTCAAATTTTTAAGAGTTCTTTAATCCCAAATATATTTTCAGATACATTTAATAAGTAACGGATGTTTGAATATGTTATCAGTCTTCCTTTTTATTGCCCGGGGCTAATATTATTGAGGGGCGAAGGGAGTTATGATCCTTGGTCAAGTGTGATACCTAGTGGCCAGATTTAATGCCTATGATTGCAGGGTTCTAGAAAGAGCAGTGTTGCATAGGCCCTGGTCCAGACTGTATTGACCAGTCTAGGTGTATTGGGGGAATGGGTGGGATATAAAATAGGGAGGAAATTCCCAGGTCCGTACAAATAGAGGCTAATGGCAACTGGATCCTAGCCCTGGTTTGGCTAATCTGAAAGGAGCAAGAGAAAACTGCCAGGTGGCCCTCCCCTTGCCCCCTCCCCTGTAATCCTAACATTCATGCAGATACTGAGTTCATTTTCTCTGTGCTGCAGACTGTATTCCGAGGATGGGGAACACATAGTTCTAATCCACCCAGAAGGCGATAGATTCTATGCAATGGATTCTGCCTGTCCTCATGAAGGTACGTCAAATGCCGGTTTACTGACACACTTGCATAGCCCTTAGTTACAATAACAGTCGAGACACGGAGCAAAGAAAATTAAAATGCAGGATTTCTTGCCATATTTCTTGCAGAACAAATGGTGTCAGTAAAACAGTTAACTGCCTCTCACTGTGCAAACAAGTAGATGTATCTTTAGAAGTAGGCATATGCTGACATTTCTGAGAGCTTAAATGAAAGCATGAGTCAAGTTGTGGAGGTACTTGGCAAAGGAAGGTAACTGAGATGTGTTTCTGTGAACATGCTGCTCTTGTTTTTGAGTAGGAGGGCCTCTGGAGCTGGGTGACATTGAAGACCTAGGCAACGGGAAGATAGTACTAAGTTGCCCTTGGCATGACTTTGAGTTCAGTTTGACAGATGGATCTTCTTCATCCGGTTTACAGGTAATGGTGAACATAGCTTTTGGAACACTTTGGCAAAGGAAAAGTGGAAACACGGAAACTACGGTGTTCTTACCTTTGTTTTAACCTGTGCAAAACAACTAGGAATCTGCAGTAAAATAATGATGTTCTTTACAGAGTGTTCTCAGTCACTGATGATAATCATCCACATCATAAAGCTTTGTTGGGCTTTTATGAAAGGACTGAGGCACATTAACAGAAGAAGCTTGCAGACAGATTCTAACCTGTGTTGCCCATTAACCTGTTAATACAGGCTTGAAAACTAATTTCATTTTTGGATTTTCTTTTTTGTTCTCTAAATGCATCTCACTTTGCAGTTGATCTTGCTAGCAGTGGTTGGCCATTTTTATTAAATTAGTTGCTGTTTTACATTCAGGAGAGTGGGGATTTTTCTTGACAATATACTGTATAGATTTGAAGAACCTAAACAGATCTTGCAAATGCAGTGTGTGCCTTTGAGTCAATGCTGGCTCTTGGGCTTTTTTAGCAGTATGACCGGAAGTAGCATGCCAGGTCTTTCTTCTGAGGCAATGGAGAGTTAAGTGACTTGCCCAAGGCCATAAGGAGTGCTAATGGGAATCAAACACTGGTATTTTGCTTACCAGACCAGTGCTCTAACCATTAGGCTGCTTCTCCACAGATCTTAAAATGTACTATTTATCTCCAGGTTGCAACAGTGTGAAATAGTTAAATAGTTTTATTCATGGTATATTGGAATATAAAATGATATTGCTTATTAAGGACATTCTGTGGTGTTTTACATTTGCTTTTAATCATTTGCCTAACAGAACCAAGTGTATGAAGTTCAGGTGTTTGATGGCAAGGTGTATATACAGACCCAGAGCATTCTGTCTTTCACCCCCTTGAAGACACCCAATCTTCATCAGTCTGGTAAAGATTTATTTATTCTAATCTGAAAATATCTTTGTCCAGCTCATTTATGCACCTGACTAGCAGGAGCAAAGCGTATTTCCATGTCACTCTGCTAGACCAGTTCACACAAGTGGGTTGTCTTCCCCTACCACCAGATTGGTGGAGACAAAGAACCAATGAAAACCCCAGATTTCAATGACATCACTCTCATGCCTCTATTCGCCTCACCCACCAGAGGTCCCATCTGTATTTCTTTGTCTCCTCTCTGTAGAAAATCTGAGGATTGAGAGGAAAAAAGATTTGATTAAACACTTGTGAACAACCACCTTGAGCCATAAAAAGGTGACTCTCACTTGAGCGCAACTTGGGAGGCTCCACTAGACTGCGGTCTTTTCAGTAACCATAGGAAGAGGGAAAATTGGTTCAGCTCCATGCCTTTATCTTGATAAGGTCCCATTGAGCAGCCACAATTTGGAAGGATCTGGAAGAGTACAGTAGCCTCACGCAACCTCTGTGCCCCCTCCAACCTCCTCCATTCCCCTCTGCTCTCTCCCAAAGTTTGCAGAAGGCTCTCAGAGGGATCTGCCTGCCAGCAACCTTCCACACAGTGCTGTAAAAGTAAAACTAGACAGTGAAGCAGTTTCAGGGGAGTAGAGCTGAGTTCGGCACAGATTCTACACCTGGGGCTTTCAGGGGGTGAATACCAAGGCTTGACTTTCTCATTGTCTTTGTCCTTGTTGGGGGCTCTTGGTTCCATCTCTCAGCGATGCAATTGGGGGTGGATTGCTAGCGATTGTTGGTTCTGTGTGGGGGTTTCCCGCCATTTTCTGCCCGCATTAGTAATATTTTGCCTATTGTGCGCATGAGGGTCGCAGTGTCCTAACGTGCATTCCGCCAAAGCGGCTCCAACATGCGCTCCTTCCCTAGCGCCTTTAACACGCGTTATGTAAAAGTGCAGTTAATGCACACTTGCAGGCTCATACATCTTTAGCGCTTACCCTAACTCTGTCTTCTTCCAGGAAATGTTGTTTGACCTGTGGCAAGCAAGGAGCCTCATCCTTGGATTCTGGACTCTCCCCTTCCTGCATGGTGCTTCTGAGACACCCCTGGAGGGCCTGCTTTTTTCCCCCCTTTCAGCAAGAGGATGCAGTTAGCCTGCCCTTAACTGCCTCAGGTCAGGAAGTGCAGGATGGCGCTAGGGGTAAGGATATTGTTGCCATGGAGGAGAGAGGTCACGTGACAGGAGAGCATCACTCTTGTGTGGCAGGAAGTGATCCTGTAGCTGGAACCTGCCCTCCCAGATGATGTGAAACCTTCTTGCACCAAGAAAGTTTCTCCACGGCCATGTGCCCATGAGGGAAGCATTAGGACAGCCGTTATAGTTGGTGGTTCGATCATTAGGAATGTAGATAGCTGGGTGGCTGGTGGACGTGAGGATCACCTGGTAACATGCCTGCCCGGTGCGAAGGTAGCGGACTTCACGTGCCACCTAGACAAGGTCTTAGATAGTGCTGGGGAGGATTCTGCTGTCTTGATACATGTCGGTACCAATGACATAGGAAAATGTGGCAGAGAGGTTTTGGAGGCTAAATTTAGTCTTTTAGGTAGGAAGTTGAAATCCAGAACTTCCAGGGTAGCATTCTCCTAAATGCTTCCCATTCCATGCGCAGGATCCAAAAGGCAGGCAGAGCTCTGGAGTCTCAATGTATGGATGAGACGATGGTGCAAGGATGAGGGTTTTGGATTTGTTAGGAACTGGGAAACGTTCTGGGGAAAGGAGGGGCTCTTTCGAAGGGATGGGCTTCACCTTAAACGGGATGTAACCAGGCTGCTGGCAACTTTTAAAAAGGAGATAGAGCAGCTTTTAAACTAGATAATAGGGGAAAGCCAACAATCGCCCAAGAGAACATGGTTCAGAACAATGTATTCTTGAAGGATACTATCAAAAGAATGAAGTTAGGGCATATCAGCAGAGAGGTTCCAATAAAGACAAAAGTAGCCCAAATGTTCTTGAGTACGGAACAGACAGAGCTTAAAGATTCCAAATTACCCCTGCCTACCGATAGCCAGATTAATATGAATAAAATACAGTTTCTAAAATGTCTGCAAATGCTAGAAGTCTAAAAAATAAGATGGGAGAGTTAGAATATATAGCACTAAATGAGAGGTTAGATATGATTGGTATCTCAGAGACATGGTGGAAGGAGGACAACCAGTGGGACACTGATACCTGGGTACAAACTATATCGTAATGATAGAGCTGATCAAATTGGTGGAGGGTTTGCGCTCTGTTAGAGAGGGCATTGAGTCACAAAGGATTAAAGTTTTGCAGGAAACAAAATTTGCTGTAGAATCTCTATGGATTGAAATTCCATGTTAAAAGGGGAAGGCGATGGCAGTGGGAGTGTACTATCAACCGCCTGACCAGAATGAACAAATGGATGATGAAATGCTCAAAGAAATCAAGGAAGCTACCAAAAGTTACAGCACAGTAATAATAATGGGTGATTTCAATAACTCTGGTATTGACTGGGTCAGTGTCACGGTAGGACATGCCAGGGAGATAAAGTTCCTAGATGAAATAAATGACTGCTTCTTGGAGCAGCTGGTTCACAAACCGACCAGAGAGGAAGCCATTTTGGACCTAGTCCTTAGTGGAACACCAGATCTGATTCAAGAGATAAGGGTGTTGGGGCCACTTGGCAATAGTGATCATACCATGATTGTGTTTGATTTAATTAATGGAGGAGGGATGGTAAGGAAATCCACAGTACTACCTTTTAACTTTCGAAAGGGAGACTATGATAAAATGAGGAAAATAGTTAAGAAAAAACTAAAACAAGCAGTTGTAAAGGTTAAAGACTTACAACTTGGACCTGGTTGTTGTTTAAAAATACTATCTTGGAAGCCCAGACCAGCTGTATTCCATGCTTTAAGAAAAGTGGAAGGAAGTCCAAAAAAACTGACAGCATGATTTAAAGGTGAGGTCAGAGAGGCTGTTGCCAAAAAAGCATCTTTCAGGAAATGGAAAAAATAGCCAAATGACGAAAACTGGAAACAGCATAAGCACTGGCAAGTTAGATGCAAGGCATTGATAAGGCAGGCAAAGAGAGAATTTGAGAAGAAGCTTGCTGTGGAAGCAAAAACACATAATAAAGACTTTTTCAAGTACATTTGTAACAAAAAATCTGTGAATCAGTTGGACCATTAGATGATAGAGGGGTAAAAGGGGCACTAAGAAGGGACAAGGCCATAGTGGAGAGACTGAATGAATTCTTTGCTTTGGTTTTTACTGAAGAATATGTAGGGATGTTATCTATGACTACAACTGTATTTAAAGGTGATGCTGCAGAAGAATTGAAAGAAATATCGATACACTGGGAAGATATATTACAACTATTTGATAAACTGAAGAATAGCACATCACCTGGACCGGATGGTATACATCCAAGGGTGTTGAAAGAACTGAAATATGAGATTGCAGACCTGCTATTAGTAATCTGTGAACTATCATTAAAATGATCTGTAATACCTGAAGAGTGGAGGATGGCCAATGTAACTCTAATTTTTAAAAAGGGTTCCAGGGTGATCCGGGAAACTACAGACCGGTGAGCCTGATGTCAGTAACGGGAAAAATCATAGAAACCATCATAAAGAACTAAATTACTGACATGGCTTAATGGGAGACATCCAACATGACTTTAGACAAGGAAGATCTTGTCTTACTAATTGTAACGGGTCAGCTCCTTGTTGGTCACTCCAGGCCAGGGAAGTCCCGAACCCTCATCTGCGGTGTGCTGCTTCGGCTGGCTGGAATCCAGGGGAATAAAACTCACAACCGACACAGAAGGAAAGGTGTGCAAGTTTATTCCAAACGTTAGAAGTGCAGTCTAACTTTTATACAGTAGCAAAAACATATATACGTCATAAACCCATTCCAGCAGCATAGCCCTGTTCCTGATATTGCTAATTAGCAACCGTACAAACTGGTACCTGTCTCTGTGAAGATCACTGAATCTTGTCTTAGCACAACACATTCCTTTCTATCTAGGTATTCACAGATGGACCTCATGGTCCCTCTGTATAACAAGAAACTGATTTCCCCTTATAATATTTATTTTGCCCTTACAATACTTATTTTCCCCTTACAATTCCCCCCTTTGGGCCTGTATAGGCCCACTAGAAGAACAGCCTAACAATCTACGACAAAATAACTAAACAGGCATTATTAACGGAATATCTGTACGCGGCAGCTCAGGTACATCAGCCACCGTAAAAGCAAGTGCATAGGAATACATAAAGGTAGTAGAGCTCTGCAGGGCCTTGCGACAACAGCCAAGAATAAATGAGAATACACAACACTAATCTGTTATGTTTTTTTGAAGATGTGAATAAACAGGTAGACAAAGGTGAGTCAATTGATATAGTGTATCTCCAGGAACAAGCAGGAATGAGTCTTCACATATGGGTACATCGGCGCCGACGGAGCCCGCACGGAAATGCTCCCCAGCATCCAATCAGAAAGCCTTTGGGAGCATCCCTCGCACCTGCGCGGTGACTTCCCGCCTTTCCCACTGCCTCTCCCCAGTTTTCGTTTTTCCGCGGAGCCAACAGGACGTACCTCCTGTCACCGCAGAAACGTTTTTCCTTAAAATCCCTTTTTTCTTGTTTTCTTGTGGTCGCGGCTGTCTTCCCGTCGATACCGGTATCGCCGGTGCTTATTCCTTTCTTTTCCAGCTTAGAGAAATATTTTCTCCTCAGTTTTTTTTCTTTTCTCCTTTTGAGGCCTACCTGGCCTTTCCAGCATGGAGCCTTCTTCCCCTAAGAAGTGCCTTCACTGTGGAAACTTAGTTTTCTTTTTAGACTCCAATGCCTGGTGTCTAACCTGTTTGAGTCCTGACCCTTTTTCCCCTGGTCCATCAGGCTATAGTATTGGGAGAAGACCTTCTCTTTTTCGGGTATCCCTCGATGCTGTTTTTCCTCCTCGGGTGAGGGCATCGGTTTATTCTTCTCTCCGGGATCAGGTAACCCACAAACAGTCTGTTAAGGCTAGCCGATGCTTGAAGGGTAGGTCTCATGCCCAGCATGACGACGGCTCCGGCCTTGCCCTCAAGACCCCATTGGCAATAAGACCCTGGCGGGAGTCCTCGGGCTCCAAAGCATTTACAGGGTTTCAGGTTGTTCCTGGGGTTCACTCCTCACAGAACATACCTGAGCCATGCTCGGGGGTGGTATCCGCTTCGAGCGGTACCGATCCCCCGGCATCGGCACCGGCACCGGTGTCGAGTACTCCACTTTTCACCGAGGATCGTCAGCTGGTGTTCTCGGTGACTTTGGGGCCGATCGACTCAACCCAGACTGGCTTTCCTGCATCCCAGCCATGCGCGGAGTTGGTACCGGCTTCGAGCGGTACCGCTCCCCCGGCATCGGCGGCAGTGTCGAGTGCTCCACTCTTCACCGGGGGTCGTCGTCTGGTGTCCTCGGTACCTTCGGGGCCGTTCGATCCGACCCAGACTGGTTTTCCTGCATCCCAGCCATGCGCGGGGTTGGTGCCGGCTTCGAGCGGTGCCGATCCCCCGGCATCGGCACCGGTGTCGAGTGCTCCGCTCTTCACCAGGGATCGTCTTCTGGAGTCCTCGGTACCTTCGGGGCCGATCGATGCGACCCAGTCTCCCACGGGGCTGATACCAGCATCGGCATCGGTGTCGAGTGTTCCACTCTTCACCGGGGATCGTCGTCGGATATCCTGGGCACCTTCGGGGCCGATTGACGCGCCCCACATGGCTTTTCCTCTATCTACGCCATGCTTGGGGGGGTACCGGCTTTGAGCGCTACAGATACCCCGGCATCGGCGCTGGTGTCGAGGGTTCCTCTCTTCACCGGGCGTCGTCTTCGGATGTCCTCGGTACCTTCGGTACTGATCAATACCAATCCAATTGACACTCATGTAGCGGCATCGCCGATACCGTCACCGACGCTCGTTTCGATGCCCAGTCTAGAATCGATATCCAGTCTAGATGACTTGGTTCCCACGCGTTTTGGATCCGATCCATGTCGTTTCCGACTACGCAGTACCGAGGATAATCGCCCAAGCTCTCTGGTTACCTCAATACCGTTTCGGCAACCTCCGATACCTGCTACGATGGCATTACCGCCCCCGATGCCGGTTCCGGTATCGATGTCGATTCCTGCAGTTCCATCGGGGCCATCGATCCTTTCTATGCCTAGCTTGGAATCGATACCGGGAACCGACGATACAGTACTAACTGCCTCGAGTCAGAACTGTCAGTATCGTTCCCCATCTAGCAGGATTCTTTTTATGCACCAGTCCAGTGGGTCTTCTGGTATTTACGCAGCCTGCCCAGGAATAGTTTCTCTGGGGGATCCTTCCTTTCAGAAATTTCTCCTTGACATGGCTGCCTTTCTTGCCATTCCTATTCCTGGGCCTACTCTTAACCAGGATCCTGCAGTAAAGGAAAACATAATGCTTCCTTTACATCATTCCTTGCAGGACCTCCTTCTGAGGATTTGGGCATCACCTTTAAAGGTTCCTGCGCCTTCTACAGCCATGAATGTTCTATATCAGGTGCCCCCCTCTCCGGGGTTCCAGAAAAACCAACTTCCGCATCATTCCATTGTAGTGGAATCAGCAATGAGGAAGGTCAGAAGCAAGAAGAAGCATTCTTCTTACCCACCAGGTTGTGCATCTAAAGCACTTGATGCCTTTGGGCGTCAAACCTTCCAAACTTCTATGTTGGCTTCAAGAATTATTTCATATATTTTTTATATGAGTCTCACACTTCAGGAGGTCATAGAGAAGTTATCTCTTTTGTCTCCTTTTTTGTCAGAACCTAAGGCCTCTGAATATTCCTTGCTTCTTAATCATAGCAGAAATATCTCTTGGTTCCTTTCTCGTGCTGCTCTAGACTCTTTCGAGTCTGTTAGCAGATCCTCGGCTATTGCCATTGGAGCACATCGTACAGCGTGGCTGCAGGCTTCAGACTTGAGCGGAGGGGCGCAACATACACTGGGAAATTCTCCTTGTACTGGAGACAATCTTTTCAATAGAGAAGCTTTACGTCAGGTTGCTCATTGCTCCGCTGACTTTCCTAGTTCTGGAAACCATCCTAATCCTTCTTTTTCCCCAGGACGTAGGAAATGTCCTACCAAACCTTCTTTCCCGAAGAAGAGAAAGTTTCATCCTTCTTCTGCCCATCCTCCCGGTGTACCCAAGCAAGGGACATCTCATCCTAGTCTGAAGTCTCCAGACTCTATCCGGTCTGCTCATAACCAGCACCCATAGGTTCCTGTGTATTGCAATCTACAGTTAACTTCCCCTTAGCAGAAGTTTATTCTTCAAACTCTACACTGGTTTCTTTTCCAGTATGCTATGCTCTGGGATACTTTTGTCCATGGGTTACAGAATTCTCCCATTCTTACTACCACGAAGGGAGGTCACAACTATCCCATGATAGTTTCTGTCCCCATATGGACATCTTTTCCTTCAGCTGACTTACCCTATGGTAAGTCACTTTCCATCCCCCTCTCTTCCAGGGTTTCCCCTGCTTGAGTTGGTGCCATACTGAGAAACACTTCTTTTTCTTCCAGTGTAGACGGACTGTTTTCCTTCAATGCGTGCTCTGAACAACTCATCGGACAGGGTCGGAAATCTTCTCCGCTGCCTTTGTCTGTTTTCTCTCTGTTTTCTTACAGGAGAATCCCCTCTGTTGTTTTGTTCAGTTGCTGTATATGCAGGAGTTCCAGTGATTACTTTATGCTCATTGCAGGCTGCTTGCAACTATCTTGCATAATACTATTCACTGCAGCTTATCTTCTTCTAGCCATATCCTTTCCTAGGATGTGGCAACACACCTGACTTCTGTCAGTTTTTTATCTTATAATTCTCCTGCACAATGCTCTCTGCATCCTTCAGAGAAGCTTCTACTCTGGGCCCTTACTACAGAGCATTGAACGTTGTCTCTGAGGGTCTTTCATATACAGCAGACAAGCTTTTTTTCTGCGTGAATGTCCACGGAGTTCCCAATCTGACCGGAATATGCTCCTGTTCCTTACAGCTTGGCATTATGTTTTCTACTCCACTTGGACAACGCATACTCTTTTACCGTACATGATACCCCTGAACCCCTTGGCTGGGTCACTCTGTATCTTCGTCTATGCGTTCTTCTTGTCTTTTGGACATATCAGAGTCCTAAAGTACTGCTGACGTACTCTTGCCAGACTGCTGTTATCCTCTTTTTTCACGCACCAATACTGGTTCTTCCATTGCCCCTCACTCCTGCTCCACAGAAATCGATTCTCTATTTTTCTTCAGGTAGGTTTCACCCCCTATTATTGGATGAATTTTCCCATCACATTCCCCATGTGAATGTTTTCTATGGCTCAGTTGCAGGCATGTATTCTTAAACATTATTTTCATGTCTGTATGTGTCCTGTGCATACATGTTTTTGTACCCTGGGTGGGCATCAGCCATCCCACCTCTATCTATACATATACCTATCTACATTTCTATATGTAGATATATATATAAAACTACTTGTCTAGATATATATATTCTCATAGGTATAGATATGTATGTCTTCCAGATATATATAATTATATAGGTTTAAAAGGTTTAAAAGATACCACTCTTAACTGGTTTAAGTCCTACATTTCTAATCGTTTCCAATATGTCCATTTAGACCATTCCCCCTCACTACCATTCCCCCAGGAACGTGGTATCCCACAAGGATCCTCACTCTCTGCATTACTTTTTAACCTTTATATACAACCTATTTGTGCAATCTTTCAACGCCACAATCTAAAATATTTTATCTATGCAGACGACATCATGCTGTTCACCCCTTTGGACATAGTTAACCTTAACTTCAACAAAATCGCCACCTGCCTCCTTGAAGCTAAGCAATGGCTCCACTCAATCCATATGGATTTCAACTTCAAAAAGACTGAAGCACTCTTCGTAACTAGAAATACCACCTTCACCCCTCCAACTACCATCAACCTTATGAACATTACTCTTCCAGTCAAATCTGAAATTAAATACCTTGGAATTACACTCGACAAAACCCTAAGCATGACTAATCACATAAAACAGACTGCCAAAACTATATTTTTCAAACTGAGAACCATACAGCAACTCAGACCCCTCATTGACATCAACGATTTCAGAACAGTTGTCCAGGCTCTCATTATGCCACATTTAGACTTCTGCAATGGCATACTCCAAGGAACATCCAAAAAGAATCTATACATCCTTCAAAGAGCTCAGAATGTCACTGCTCGAATCATTGTGAAAGCCAAAATATTCGATCACATCTCTCCCATCCTATACACTCTCCACTGGCTTCCTATCTATAGTAGGATTCAATATAAAACACTTGTCACCACTTTTAAACTCATTAATGACTTAGCCCCATCACAGTTGGCAACTCTACTCCAGACTCCACCAGAAAACAGAATTAGAAGAAAAACTAACCTCAACATGCTACTAATTCCCATTGACGTGAGAAATTCAAAACAAATAACCACCAACACTGCTTTTTCATATTATGCTCCCAGCCAATGGAATAAACTGCCACTAAACCTAAGAGAGATTAAGGATCTTACCTCTTTCAGGAAGGAACTTAAAACCTACCTATTTAGTCAACACTACGGCAACCTACAACCTGAAATCCAATTTACTACACAAGAATATACAACTAACCAAACGCAAGTCTATCCCACCTAATTCTAGACTTCATTTTAATATCCATTCAAATAATCCTCCTCCCAACACTGTACTTATGACCACAAATAACTATTATAAAGAGTTTTTTATCAACCATGTAAATAATCTTCACTTTGGTTCTTTGTAACATAGTTTTATGTTCCTTTATGTTCTTATGTTAATAACCTACACATTGTTTTCCTTGTAACCTAGTTTCTTATGTAATCTAGTTCTTATGTTCACTTAATGTTTAATGTAATGCAATATTGCACTATTTGCTATATTGTTGTTTAAGTTCCTTGTAAACCGCCCCTGATCTCTGGAAGGGGCGGTATAGAAAAGCACACAAATAAATAAATAAATAAATATATATGTAGCCATACGCATATTGGGAGATGTCCATAGTACCCTATGTCTAACCTATCTCCCTGACTGTCGGTGCTTAGGTTTTTATTTTCTTGTGGGGTCCAGACAGTCAACTTGCCTATTATCATACGGCTCAGTAACTGGGACTGGTTATACTAACAATTACTGCTGTGACGTCAACAGCTTCTATTTTTGTTGTACATCTCCCTACCTGTGCAGTCTCAAACTTCAATGTCTTCCTATCTCTTACCAGCTAGGAAAGACAGTGTACATCTTCAGTGTTCCTGAGTACACTTCTGTTCTCCTTGGGAATAGGGGTTTTTTTTTACATACCCTCTCTTCCCTTCCGGACTGGGCTAATTTTCCAGATCGGTCAGTCTTCTTCTTTTAGTCCTCAATGTTTATGACTCTGTACCTAAAAGAGTTCTCAGCTTTTCCCATAAAGCTTTTCATTGGAGACCTGCCGATCTTCTCCTGCCCCGGTTGACACCTGGGTCACCTGACCATTCCAGATTGGAACTTCTTCCTCGCTGCTGTGGAGTTACCTTGAAGATTCCGCTACTGCATCTACAGTCTACTTCCTACAATCCAGTAGGTAAGCTCTGTATTGTGCTAGTTCATTAAATATTTTGATGCTACTTGACATACATTCTAAAGACTTTTTTCCCTGTAGTCTTTAGATTCGCTGTTCTTCTACAGCTCTGCTCTATTCAACTCCTACCCTCCATCCCCCAGGGGATGCCGGAGATCCAGGTTTGGGAAATGCCGTCCTGTTACAGGGATACGCATTTTATGGGATCTCCCCTGGCACCCACAGCTAGGGAGTCCCCATATGTGAAGACTCATTCCTGCTTGTTCCTGGAGATAGTACAGTTACTTACCTGTAACAGGTGATCTCCGGAACAGCAGGAATTAGTCTTCACAACCCACCCACCTCCCCTAGGAGTTGTATCTATCTATCTATTTCCTTTCCTCTTTCTCTCCTTCTGTCTCAGCTATGAAACTCAACTGGGGAGAGGCAGTGGGAAAGGCGGGATGTCACCGCGCAGGCGCGAGGGATGCTCCCAAAGGCTTTCTGATTGGATGCTGGGGAGCATTTCCGTGCGGGCTCCATCGGCGCCGACGTACCCATATGTGAAGACTAATTCCTGCTGTTCCGGAGATCACCTGTTACAGGTAAGTAACTGTGCTATCTGGACTTTCAGAAGGCCTTTGACAAGGTCCCTCATCAGAGACTTTTAGCAAAACTAAAACGTCATGGGGTAGGAGGCAGTGTGCTATTGTGGATCAGGAACTGGTTAAATGATAGAAAGCAGAGGGTAGGGCTAAATGGCCAATTTTCCCAATGGAGAAAGGTGAATAGTGGAGTACCCCAGGTATCTGTGCTGGGTCTGCTGCTTTTTAACATATTCATAAATGACTTGGAAATGGGAATAGCGAGTGAGGTTATCAGATTTGCAGATGACACAAAACTATTTAAAGTTGTTAAAACCCATGAGGTTTGTGGAAAATTGCAAGAGGATTTTGATAAATTGGAAGACTCGGCATCCAAATGGCAGATGAAATTTAATGTGGACAAGTGCAAAGTTATGCATTTAGGAAGGAACAACCCAAACTATGGTTTCACGATGCAAGGATCCACATTAGGAACCACCACCCAGGATAAAGATTTAGGCGTCATCGTGGATAACATGTTAAAACTCTCCGCCCAGTGTGCAGTGGCGGCCAAGAAAGCAAATGGAATGCTAGGCATCATATGGAAAGGAATATAAAATAAAACAAAGGATGATATAATGCTTCTGTATCGTTCCATGGTGTGATCACACCTTGAATAGTGTGTGCCGTTCTGGTCGCCGTATCGTAAAAAAGATATAGCGTTATTAGAAAAGATACAGAGAAGAGCCACCAAAATTGTAAAGGGGATGGAAGGATACCCCTGTGAAGTGAGGCTAAAAAGGTTAGGGCTCTTCAGCCTGGAAAGGACGGCTGAGGGGAGATATGATAGAGGTCTATAAATTAATGAATGGAGTGGAACAGGAAAACGAAAATCGATTGTTTGTCATCAGAATATAGAAAGACTAGGGGGCATGCAATGAAGCTACAGGGTAACCTATTTAAGACTAATAAGAGAAAATATTTTTTCACTCAACATGGAATCCAACTCTGGAATTTGTTACCGGAGAAGGTAGTAAAAGCTGTTAGTGTAGCTGGGTTTAAAAAAGGTTTGGACAAGTTCCTGGAGGAAAGGTCCATAAACCATTATTAAAAGGGACCCAGGATATAACTGCTTGACCCAATACAAGCATTGTGGAACCTGTGTCTTTTGGGGAACCTGCTAGGTACTTGTGACTTAGATTGGCCGCTGTTGGAAATAGGATACTGGGCTGATGGACCTTGGTCTGCCCCAGTATGGCATATCTTATGTTCTTATGATCGCTCCAGCAGTCCTTTATTGCTCGATGATTCCTGATCTCTTAGGAGTTCGAGTGCAGGCATCTGCTCCCGTTGATAGTGAAGGCCAGCTTGCAGTGATGGTGGTGGCAACCCTCTTATCTGAGGAAGGGCGTACCCCTGGGTGATTGCTCTGTGGATCTTGCTGAAAATTGATGCCAGTCTTTCAGCTGGGAATACTATTCCCAAGACCATACGGCCCAAGGCTATTGGAACCACAGGTAAGCAGTGTGATCCCTCAACCGCCTTGAGGTGAGGACCATCTGGTTGACTCTTCTGCATTTCCAATCCCTGTTCATGGGCCGGGCGGTTCAAGTGTTTTCAGACAATGCCACGGTGGTGGCTTATGTCAGTTGGCAAGATGGCACAAGGTGCACCGGCGTGGCGCTGGAGCTGGATCTCCTGTTTACCTAGGCAGAGAAGCATCTCCTAGCCTTGTCGGCCCAGCATATTGCCAGGGTGGACAATGTAAAAGTAGACCTCCTCAACCGGCACGCTCTGAACCCTGGAGAGTGGGAGTTGAGTCAGAAGGTGTTTCAGTTGATTCTGTGTCATTGGGGTTGCGTTGAGATGGATCTGATGGTGACCCGCTCTAATGCGAAGGTTTACCGCTTCTTCGGTCGCCACACTGAGATGGGGTCTAAGGGTGTCAATGTCCTGACCCAGCCTTGGCAAGTCCGCTTCTGCTGTATGTGTTTCCTCCATGGCCCCTAGTGGGGTATGTGATTTGGTCAGAGAGGCTTGTTCACAGAGAACGTGGTTTGGATACCTGATGTGGCTCCTGCAAGCACATCCTCTTCGGCTGCCTCCATTTTGGGGGCTATTGTGGCAGGGACAGATCATCCTGGAGGACCTGTTTCCCTTCTCGCCTGCGATATGGCTCTTGAAAGGAGACTGCTAGCACATAAGGGCTACTCAAGCTAATATATGTATAGAAATGCTGCCTCTTTGAGCGCTGGTGTAGCACGCGACAGTTAGCTCCTGAGGTGGCCAAGGTATCCTCCCCGTTGGCCTTTCTGCAGGATGATCTAGAGAAGGGCATCTCACTTAGCTCCCTGAATGTTCAGGTGGCAGCTCTGATCTGTCTCTGTGGTCCGGTGGCAAGCAAGACTTTGTCTTTGTATCCGGACATGTCTCATTTTCTCCAGGGGGTTCGGCATCTGCGACCTCTCTTTCAGTCTGTGATCCCTTCCTGGGATCTATGTCTGGTGCTCAGGGCCCCAATGGCGGCCCCCTTGAGATGTTGACATAAGATATGCCATACTGGGTCAGACCAAGGTCCATCAAGCCCAGTATCCTGTTTCTAACAGTGGCCAATCTAGGTCACAAGTGCTCTTCCTTAAATGATTTGATGCTCAAGACTGTCTTCTTGGTCGCGATTCTTTCTGCAAGGTGGATCTCCAAGCTGCAGGCTCGGTCTCGCTAAGATCCTTATGTCTTTTTCAAAGGAGGCCATTTACATTTAGCCTGTGTCTTCTTTCTTGCCTAAGATGCTGTTTCCCTTCACGTGAACCAGGTGATTTGCCTGCCCTCCTTCTCTAAGGAGCAGTATCAGGGGGAGGATAAGGATCTTCACCTTGTGGATGTCCAGAAGACGCTTCTCCGGTTCATGGAGGTTATGAATTCCTTTTGTGCTGTTTGTTGGTCCATCCAGGGTGAAACGGCAGCCAGATCGACTTTGGGGCACTGGATTAAGGAGGCTATTGCCTTGGCATATCTGCTGCGGAACTGGCCAGTTCCAGAGGGTTTGCATTCTCATTCTACTCAAGCACAAGTGTCCTCCATGGGCGGGGTAGCTCCTGCAAACATTTGTTGGGCAGCACTGTGGGCATCACTTTCCACTTTTGTCAAGCATTGCTGCTTGGCTGTCCATGCACGGGAGGATATGGCCTTCAGTTCAAGAGTTTTGCTAGTTACTGTGTTTTCTCCTACCCAGTAGCTTAGGTACATCCCACTTGTCTGGACTGGTCTAGCAGGACAATATGGAAGGTGACATTTTACTTAGCAGTTATTGTCCTTTCCTTGAGTCCTGCTAGACCAGTCCAAGGCCTGCTGCTGAAACCGTATCTGCTCTGCTCTTCTGCTGCGGTACCCTTGAGTCCACAATGATTTTTATACTTGACTGCAGGTTCATCTTCTATGGACAGCCTTCTGTTTATGCTTTCCTGTACATGGTTCTCAACTGTTGATTACTCCTTGTTGCCTACGATTGAGGTTGTGTGAGACTTGCCATGTTTTCTCCCATATGCTTTGGGACAAATACTGAGGGAACTCTGGTGGCTGAGGTGAATAGAGGCATGAGAGTGATGTCATTGATACCTGGGCTTTTCATTGGTTTTTGGTCTCCTCCAAGCTGCTGGTAGGGGAACACAACGTACTTGTCTGGACTGGTCTAGTAGGACTCAAGGAAAGGACATTAACTGATAAGTAAAATGTCACCTTCGAAAACTTAGGTGTCAGCTAATAATTTTAGGAGCCAGAGCTATCTATTTTCACTTTATTTGCTTAGCCTAATTTTAGTTGTGTGGGGCTTTTTTGTAGCTTCTTTGTTCTTTTCACTTTTTGTTTTTATGTTTTGCTGTCCATTGTTTTCCCCTTACATCTCCTGGTACTCTCCTCCACCTTTCTCTTCCTCTCTGCTCTTTTGCCAACTCTTGCAGCCTCATCTCAGCAATAAGGCCCCACCAATAGCTGCTACTGAAGGCCCAGACCCCACTGGTGGTGGCTATGAAAGTTTTTTTCTGCAACCTGGGTCCTGGCAACAGCAGTCATCGACTTTCCACAACCCATGACCCACTAGTGATAGACCCTGTGACTCATGACTTCTCCATTGGACCCTCAGGTACACATTTTAGGTGACTTGGTGCTTGGGAATTTCCATCCTGGCTAAATAGATTTTCTCTTGTTGACTAAAGTTTTTGATTGCAGTATATACATTAAAAGTGGAACTATGAAAATCGAAGGAAAATAAGAGGCTCTTTCAGTTTGACAGAGCTGATGGATAATTCACTGCTGTCAGCTGATTGACTCACTCCTGAGAAGGTCCACCACAGGCTTTGCCTGTTTTTGATAGATTTTCATGTGATACTGTTAGAAGTAGTAAAATAGGTAAAATAGATGTCTAAAATATGACTTTTTTATTTATTTTGTAGTATTTAGCTCACACCTTTTCAGTAGTTCAAGGCGAGTTACAATCAAGTACAGTAGGTGCTTTTTTATCCTGTTATTTTATTAGCCTTTTGCAGTTTTATATCCTTTTAAATTAAAAGGCACAGTTTCAGTGCAATGGCTGACCTTCATTTACAGCAGCTAAATATGAAGGGACTTGGCAGGATGGGTAATTTCTGCTATTCCGATCTGCATCTCTGTGTTGCCGGAGCCTAGAGCACCTTCAGACCTGTCTGATCCTTCCTCAAATTATGTTCCTCCATGCACAGGCTTTGTGGCTACTCTTAACTGTGACAGTACCAGGCTCTCGGTTCCATGAAACACGCCTTTCAGTGATGTATCCATCTTGTGGAACTGGTTATCAGCTGAGTTACAGAGGGAGACTGAAACCCTCTCTTTTGGGAGACATGTAAAGACTTGGCTTTTTTCTTAAGCATTTTCTTGCTAACTGGGAGATATGGAGGCCGGCGCAGTGAATGTCACTGTATTTTGGTGAAAAGTAGGATGAGTCAAGAACTGATGAAGGGAGTTGGATTTTTTTTCTGTGTTTTCATTGTATCAATAACTTTATTGGGGGGGGGGAGGTCATATTGTGTGATGACTGTTTTTGTTATTTTGTGATGTTGTGAACCGCTTTGAGTGAGACTGGAGGCAGTGTACATGGTAGTGATTTTCTATTTCCCATTTTTCCAACTCGGACAAAAGTTCTTTTCATTTAATTTTAACAAACAGATGAGCAACAACTGGAATTTGTGTTATTGATCTTGTGTACCGTTTAAAAGGGCTTTTGTAAGTAAATTAATAACACCACATGACAGTGTTTCTAAGCTCAGAAATACAGTGCATAGACCATGGTGGCAAGTCATTGAAGGGGTCCAGTTTTGCTTAAGCTTTCTTAAAACAATTGTCTGTCACTTTCCAACCACTCGTCAACCTCTGCCCATCAGACTATTGTTGGAATCCTTTTTTATAATTCATTTATGTTTTCTAGTAATGTTGTCTACTGCTCAAACAGTTTTGATTTGAAGAAGGGGGAGTATCTGTTCTTAATAACTTGTCAAGAAAATGTATTAAGTTAGTCCAGTAAAAAGATATGACATTACATTTTTATTTTTTTTAACATGTTAACCTTTATGTTCATCATTCTGCAAGTGAATGAAATTTCTGATGCAGTTAGGTTTAGTGGTCCAATCTTTCTCCTAGGACAAGCAGGATGAGTCGGCCACAAGTGGTGACGCCATCAGACTGCGCCATAGACGGAAGTACTCTCAGTAGCTCAGAAGGCTTTTGTCGTCTGAGCATGGACTAGTAGCCACACCCCTAGGACCTCCCCTAGCTAGCCAGTCTTTGTTTCCACCTTGCCAGCAAGACCTTTTTCTCTCAATCTCCATCTACATTTACCAGAAATCAAAAGAAATCAAGAAGAAGATTACCTGCCATGCCGAAGCCGGGGTTTAAGAAGTGCCCCAAGTGCTCCAGAAAGATGAGCAATTCAGACGCTCATCAATGCTGCCTCCGCTGCCTGTGTAAGGAACACCCTGTTGAGACTTGCCCTCTCTGTGCCCGCATGTCCCCCAGGGCCAGGGAGTCTTGCCGTCATGCTCTCACGGAGTTCCTCTGTCCTTCCAAGCCTGCTACCAACTCTGGCTAGTCTCCCGGGTCTCCGCCGTCTCCAGCTCTCCCCCGGTCTCCAGAGGTGGCTCCTTCTGATCCTGCTCTGGCCGGAGACGCGCCTATTCAGGCCTCCATCTCCTGCTGTGAAAGTCAGCCATTGCCGCCCACGTGTGTCTCGCTCCATGCGGCATCTGACTCCGCCTCCACTTCTGGGGTTCCGGCTTCCGGTCAGCTGACTAAAGCATCAGAGCGACATTGACGCAGGCACGGCCCCGTGTATCGGCACAGCACTTCCTGCATTGGAGCCGGAGCCGAGGCAGGAGCTGCCGGGAACGGAACCAACGTGATCGCAGCCCTTCCAAACGCCGACACAGGCGAAGCAGCTCTGGACCACGCAGCTCGTCGCGCCATCACAGGCACAGTAAGGAACAATCCAAGGATACAGCATGACGCCACCACAAGCATTCTCATCGGCACAGCAGTTTCTCTAATGGCAGCCGCCGCAGCCCCTTCTCCTACAGGTATGATCTACCTGCCTCTCCCTCTTCTACCCTCGGAACAGATGGAAAACAATGCGTCAGCCCAGAGGAACATACTTCTCTGTCGTCGTCCCCCCACTCCCCCCATCTGCAAAACCTTGTTCCTCTCCACAAGTGGGGCCAACCATGTCTTCCAACCCTCCAGAGACCCTTAAGCTCCTCTCCAACATGCTTCAACAGTGAACCTTCACTCTTTCTGCCCTCTCTTCGAATCAACTCGTCGAGCCCCCGCTTTCCAAGCCTGCAGCACCGACCTCCGACTCCGAAGCCGGGACTGCGACCCCCCCCCCGTCACCCGAACAGCCGTCTGGCGGAGAAGAAGGAGCAGATGAACAATTGCACTCAGGGAACGCACTCACCACTTCTGCCATGGAGCCCTCCTCCTCCCTCGCCCCTCAGGAGGACTTGACCTATCCAAGGTTTCTACGCAGGGTCACTTCTGTGCTGTCCATCACCTCCATCGACACCATGGATCAACATACTGAGGTACAGAGCGCCCTCAAATTCATGGAGGCTCCTAAGTCCCTAACCTCCTTGCCTATTCATCAACTTTTGCAGGACAACTTGACTAAAATGTGGCTCACCCCGGCCTCCAACCCAGCCTGCCCATACAAACAGGACGCAAAATACGTAGTTCAGCCCTTCCCGGGATTCGAGAAGCCACAACTCCCCACCAGTCCATCATTGTGGAATCAGCCCTCAAGCGTTCTTAAGTCCTCACGAAATACAGCAAACGCCCCTCCCCCCCCCCCCCCCGGGGCAAGGACCACAAACTCTTTGACAATGTGGGAAAACGGGTCTACCAGGGTGCCATGCTGAGCGCCAGAGTGGCGGCGCATCAATTCCAACATGCACTTTATCAAGATCATCTCCCAGCTCGCTGAGCCCCACACCTCCATCACAGCAGCTCTGGCGGAGCTGGAGGATTGTACCAAGCATCAAGGCCGTGCTGTTTATGATGCCTTTGAGGCAGCCGCCAGGACCTCTGGGACAGCCATCTCCGCCCGCAGGCTAGCCTGGCTACGCGCCTCCAACCTGCGCGACGATACCCACGACAAGATCGCCGACACCCCCTGTGCTGGCGACTCCCTCTTCGGGGACAAAGTCAAGGACACAGTCAATGATATGAGAGAGCACTGCACCACTCTCCAGACCCTGGCCGAAGAAGGATTGGAATGCTCACAAACCTACCGTAAAGGGAACACCCAGAAACCAGCATCAAAGCGCTACAATACGTACCGCAAATGGCAGAAATCACGGTACAAACAGCAACCCTATCAGATGCCCTACCGGCCGAAACAACGTCAGCGGGAACGCATGTAAAAGAAGAACACTCCCTCTGTGCTAGGGAAAAACAATCCTAGTTTTTGACTCACTGCCTCTCCACCTCCCTAGGGGAGGCCGCATATCTGCATTCCTGGGAGATCATCACCATGGACCAGTGGGTTCTCAACATCATCAAACAGGGTTACTGCATCAAATTTCTTTCAGCTCCAACTCAACATTCCCCACCTTCGAGCAACATTCCAGTGCACCTCCTCCTTCCAATGACTTCGGAGATAGTATCACTCTTATCATCTCGAGCTATAGAACCTGTTCCACCCAGCAAACACAATATGGGATTTTATTCCAGGTACTTCCTGGTCCCCAAGAAGTCGGGGGGTGTTCGCCCCATTCTCGACCTTCGGAAACTCAACAGATTCATCATTAAAGAGAAATTCAGGATGCACTTCCTAAACGCCATCCTACCCCTCATCCAGCCCAAGGAGTGGCTGACCTTGCTGGATCTCCAGGTCGCTTACACTCATGTCCTCCGTCCACAAACAGCACAGGAGATTCTTGCGCTTCCAAGTTCTGGGGAACCACTATCAGTACAGAGTCCTCCCCTTTGGTCTCTCCCCTGCTCCATGGGTCTTCACCAAATGTGTTGCAGTGGCAGCGGCCCATCTTCGCATACCTGGACGATTGGTTGATCTCCGCCCCCTCTCTGGAGAAGCTACGTGTAGCAGTCAGAGAAGCCATCTCTCTCCTCTCATCTTTGGGCTTCCTCGTGAACCACTCAGAGTCTCACCTCACCCCAGTCCAGAGGTTGGAATTCATTGGAGCCTATATAGACACCACCTTGGCCAAGGCGTTCCTTCCACAGAACAGAAAGATGGCCATCATCAACCTTGCCCTCGACATACACCGTTCCACGCACTCATCGGCAAGAAGTCTCCTGCGTCACATGGCAGCGTCCACACATGTTCTTCCCTTCGCGAGATTGCACATGCGGCCCCTGCAGTGGCATCTCCGCTCCCACTGGTGTCAGCACACACAGCCCTTATCTATGGTGATTCCCATCGACATGACTGTGGCCAGAGCACTTCGATGGTGGACCCACTCAACAAATCTCTCGCAGGGCAGACACATTCAAAAGCCGGCTCACCAACTCACCATTACCACCAATGCATCAGCGGTTGGATGGGGAGCACATTGTCTAGGACTCTGCACACAAGGCCCTTGGTCAATCTCGGAGAGGGCTCTCCACATCAACATCCTCGAGCTCAGAGCTGTCCGCTACGCTCTTCTAGCCTTCCAGGACCATATAGCAGGCTAAACAGTCAGGATAAAAATCAACAACCAGGTGGACATGTTCTACATCAGCAAGCAAGGAGGGACAGGGTCACGCCCCCTGTGCAGGGAGGCGCTCTGAATCTGGCACCTGGTACTTTCTCACCAGTGCACCCTTCAGGCCTGCTACCTTCCAGGAATAGAAAACAAACTAGCGGATCGTCTCAGCAGACAGCTAAACCCCCACGAATGGGCGCTCCATGAGGACGTATCATCGTCCCTTTTCGCGAGATGGGGTCAGCCACTAATCGATCTCTTTGCAACAGAGGAGAACACGAAGTTTCCTCTGTTCTGCTCCAAACAACCAGCCCACAACAGAGTAGCAGCGGATGCCTTCGACATATCCTGGGGGGAATGGTCTCTGCTATACACCTTCTCTCCCACCCCACTCATATCAAGGACAATTTAGTGCCTGATCAGGGACCAAGTGCTAGCCATCCTGGTGGTCCCTCATTGGCCCAGGCAGGTCTGGTTCCCCTACCTGCGTCGCCTGGCTATGGAACCACCAGTACGCTTACCACTGAGACCGGATTTGATATCCCAGGACAACGGCAGGACTCTTCATCCCAACCTGCAGATGCTGTTGCTAACGGCATGGAAGTTGAAAGGATGACCCTAGCATCCCTTGACCTCTCATCCGAGGTCCAACAAGTCATACTGGTGGCCTGACGCCCTTCTATCAGGAAATCATACAACCTTAAATGGCGGCATTTCAGCATTTGGTGTGCTTCACATCGTCCAGATCCTTTCTCATGTCCAGTGCCTCAACTCCTCCAGTACTTTGCCCCTGTCTCTGAGCGTGGACTCAAGACGCAGACCATAAGGGTCCACCTGTCCGCCATAACAGCCTTTCACGACCGTCCCGGGGATGCCTCGATAGCCACACTCCCACTGGTGATCCGCTTCATGAAAAGTCTGGCCAACCTCCGTCCCTCCATTCGGGCACCTTTACCTGCCTGGAACCTGAATGTTGTTCTCAATCAGCTCACAGGGAAGCCTCTCGAGCCACTGCAGTCGGCAGAACTCAAGTTTGCCTCTTGGAAGACACTCTTCCTCATAGCCATCACCTCTGCCAGGCGCATCAGCGAGCTACATGCCTTATGTAGCTTACCTGCCTTATACCATACTCCACCATGACCATGCCAGCCTGCGGACACACCCTACGTTTGTCGCTAAGATGGCGAGTGCCTTCCACATCAACCAGACCATCGAATTACCCTGCTTCCAGCTGGAACCTCACTCCAGCCAAGAACAGGAGAGGCTCCACACTCTGGACTGCCTCAGGGCCTTACGCTGCTACCTACACTGGACTTCCTCTCTCCAGAAGGGGTCTCAGCTCTTTGTCTCTTATGACCCCAACAAGCCAGGTCGCCCCATGTCCAAACAAACGCTCTCCATTTGGATTTCCTCATGTATCGCCTTTTGCCTATCACAAACGGGGTCCCAAACCACGCCAAGGGTCAAGGCGCATCATCTGCGGGCGTTGGCCGCCATCATTGCCAACCTATGCTCCATTCCGGTACCAGACATCTGCAGGGCCGCCACCTGGGCCTCCATCCAAACCTTTCAGAGGCACTACTGCTTAGATCAAGCAGATCAGGGCAGCTCTGCCTTCGGCCAGGCGGTGTTAGCCACAGCCGTTCCTTCCGGCACCTGATCAAGGCCACAGGTCCAAGTGACTCTGCCACTACTTCCTGTAGTCTGTGACCCAGCTTGTTATGCGATATGACTCGCGACTGCACTGTTGTTATGTTATACCGTTGATACTTGCACATGCAGTGTTGCACTGAGTTGAACGTGTTGTACACACCTTCACATGTTGATTGCACAATATTGAGCGTGCTGTTTTGCACAAGTATGCCTGATATGCTGCCCTCGCCCTCTGGGCCTCAATAAATCGGGTTTGTTTGTATCGACATGGATCTGCCTCTGTTCTTTCCCCCCCCCCCCCCCCCCACCTTAGCATATGAAGCTTGAGAGGCACCACTTGTCCTGCTTGTCCTAGAAGAAAACGGAGTTACTTACCTGTAACATGAGTTCTCCGGGGACAGCAGGATAAGTCAGCCACACATTACCACCCTCCTCCCCTGGGGGGGGCCATTCCACAGCTTCTGCCGCCTCCTAGCAACTTGGGAATGCCTCAGCTGGGGACGTTCTGGCTAGCTAGGGGCGGTCCTAGGGGTATACTGAGAGTACTTCCGTCTGTGGCGCCGTCGGATGACATTACCACTTGTGGCTGACTTATCCTGCTGTCCCCAGAGAACTCAAGTTACAGGTGAGTAACTCAGTTTTCTTCATCACTCCTAGAGAAAGCAAGGGAGGGGAACTGCATTATCTCACTACTAGAGAGGGAGAAAAGCAAGCAGGGAAAACTGAACACAGACATGTTCGGAATTTGTTTCTTGTTAGTGATTTAAGTTCTTGTTAAATGAGTTGAAGACTTGTGACACTATGGGGTTTATTTCAGAAGTCTTATTCACAAATTCCACATGGAAAATTGGGCATTTAAATGTGGGAATGGCATCCATATGTAAATGGTGATTTTCAGGAAGGGCTTGATTTATACTTGGATGCTCAGACTACATAGAAATTGAAAGGGGGCGTTTCAGGGGTGTGGTTGGAACATAGTCTACGTGGCTGAAAAATCTGCATGTGTATTCCCCATTTCATATGCTTGTCCATATGGGGATTTACAGCTGCTCCCAGGCACCTACAGGTTTCTAAAAAGTGATTGTTTCGGCCAGCTTCTGTGTTTCATTGGCAACATTTATACATGTAGCTTTGTGCAATAGCCCACATATGTGCTTAAGTTGTGAAATACCATTTTACATGTGTAAATTGCTGAGTTGCCTCTGTTGATTTTTTTCCACGTGTAGATTTGTAGAATGGCTCCTCCGGTTCGTGTTGGCAAATCCATATGCATTTCTGCACATCCTTATACGCGTTTTAGAAAAGGCTTCCAAAATAATGCTAGAACTGTATACACTCCGACCTTAGTGGCTCACTTTCCATCTCTGCTCATTGTCTAAACTTTGTCTTTCTGCTTACCCTTTTCTTTTTTAACTAGCAAGCCTAAAGGAATCCTTTGACTAGTTGAAATGACTAAAAAGAGCCTTATTTTGTAGTTACAGATACGCTTTCAGAAAGCACGCAGGCTTGTAATTTGGAAAACACTCTTTGCTGCTGGGCTTCTAAAATACTTTGCACTCCAGATCCTGAAGAGAAAGTAAGATACTTTTAATGTTTCTTCTGCTCCATTGTCATAAATATGCACATTTTACTGTATATAGGAAACGTTGGTGGGTATGAAACATCTTTAGTTGTATCCCACTATAAAGAAATCCGCCCCCCCCCATCACAGTAGTAGCACACTGTTACGAGCTGATAAAGTGACTTCGTCCACCCTATCCATCCAGTTACTACTATCTACTGTGTCGCCACAAACCCTATTAGATAGATCTATGGTTAGTTTGGGACCTAATTCTAACATTTGACATTCAGATTAGCTCCATTGCACTTTTTTATGATTCACCACCTTTCACTGTATACTAAAAAAAAAAATTGTTCAAATGCAAAACGCTCAAGAATTTCAAATGATAAAACAGAAGCTGGGGTCGACTCGATGCAATGCAGAGGGATCTGGATTCATTTCCCAGCTCAGGTCATTCTGTCTACCATGGGAAGAGGGGAAGGAATCGGTCATTGTGCAGCAGCAGAAACACCTAGTGGCCAGATTTAGGATCCATGATTATAGGGTTCGGGAAGGATCTTTGGTGCATGGTACCCCATCAAGGACTATCACTGCAATGATACTGCTAAAGCAAATTGGAAGGGATGTTCAATAGCCCTATTCTACACCCCACCCCACCTCCCCTACCCAACCCCTCCTTCCACCCTACCCAGTTCACTCCTTTCAACCTTCTGTAACCTGTATGAACCTATGTAAATAGTTGGATTTTGTAACCTGTACGAACCTATGTAAATAGTTGGATTTTGTAAATATACAAACCCATTTAAAAAGTTGGTTATTGTAAAAAGTTCATTGTTATATCTATATACATTTCTATATTCATTGTAAACAGTTGAAATATACTGCCATGTTGTGTTCTCTGTAAACCGTCTTGAATCACAGAAAGACGGTATATAAAAACGTTTAAATAAATAAATAGGGGCAAAATCTCTGGGTCATTGCAAATGAAGGCTTATGGAGCCATGTCTCATCCTTTGTTCGAACTGGGTCAGAAGCCCAAAGCAGCAGGAGAAAACTGCTGGATTAAATCCTTGTAATCCTCCCCCAACCCCTCTGCAGATGACAGCTGTGTTCTTCCTATCCTATTTCTTATCCTTTTAATTTCATTAATCAGACTTCATCCTTTGATCCAGGGGCACACTCTTGGGTGCTTACCAGTTGCTTAGAAAGGGAATCTGCCTTCACTCATGGCAAGAGCATATCTGTGATATATGGCATAATTCCAGTGTCCATCACAATCGCACCATCAGTTTATATTCAGTGCGGCTTAGCTTTTAATGTGTCGTGTCAATCTTTTGTTGTCAAGGCAACACTGACGCATCAAGTACAAGAGTTGTGGAATTCTGGAAAGATCACAGAAATTGGAGAGACCGAATCTCCAGCACAACCCAGCCGGACGGCAGATCTTACTATAGTCCATCCTGGGAGAATCAAGAGAGGAAAAGGAGGCACTTTGGTGAGGCTACATGCTTGTCCCTCAGATGCTGACCTTGTCTTATACACAGAAACTCTGTGCTTAAGCTAAATTCTAAACATGTTTCTTGAATGTTTTTAAGCAAGCCTTTTCCTACAAGAATCCCATTTTCATTGAAAAGCCACGCTTTAGAAAACGCAGTATTCCTGTCAGGCGGAAAACATTCTGTGAGAACAGCTCGTACTAGAATTTTTCACATACAGAACAGAATGCCGTGGGGTACAGAATGTATTTCAAAGCAAAGGCTTCACTGTGATTATACCGAAAAAGATTCCAAGTTTTGTTGGCATGCTGGGGCTGTGATATATAAAACCTCAAGAGAAACATATTGCGTTTTAGAGACATCCCCTTATCTGGCTTACTTCCATCCTAATTTTACCCTCTGTGTGCTGGCATCAATTAGATGTTGTACAGCAGAGATATGTAGCAGGCAGAGACCCTCTCTAGGTACCTTTATGTGGTCAAAAATGGATTGATTCCAGCATTCTAGACTTACCTGACCCATGGTTAAGGTCAGGTAAGTAAAGCTGTCATAACAGGGACAAGTAATATTTGATGATTTATTTTAGGGCATCATAACAGCTGTGTGACATCACCATTGTCGTCCCAATCAATCAATTATAGTTTTTGACAAACAGGTTCATACATCCACATTTCAGTGGTTCTGTATTGTTACAGTATGTTCATCCAAAACAAGGTGTCTCCTCTTTCTCGTTTTCTTTTTTCCTTTCAGTGTTAGTGCTTAGAATGAGAGAGTAACTTGACATCTGCCCTGTTCCCCCAAGGATTGTACCTGGAACAGAATGAAGTGTCTTTTTTTTTTTTTGCTCTTGAATAACACAGGCCAGCAGGATAGCATTGCTGCACTCTCTTGCAAATATTGAGCAGTGGGCCATAGATCTCTCTTGGGATATCATCGCACGCTTTGCAACGTTCCAGCTGCAGAATGGAGACCAGCTCCCTCGAGAATTCTTTACTGACTTTGTCAAGGTAGCTGGGGATGAGGCCAAGGTCAGTATCTCTCAAACATTACCCAGCTTAAGGAAATGTGTGACAGGGTAATAGTGCTCCCTAGACTTGACACATTTTCACTTTCTCCCCCAGCATTTCATGCTACTACAGAAAAGATTAGTAGAACTCGGCTCTTGTTTTGGAGCTCTGCCTGTACACAATGGTAAGACCTGTATCTGGATTTGATATGTAGGGCCTTGTGAAACGCCTCACACCCTTGTACATAATGCTGCTTGAATTCGCAGCTTGGCCCCTTGGCAGGAGAAGATGATGTGTTTGAGACCCCTGCCATGCTCACCTCCTGTTGGCTGTAATAGAGGCTTAAGGCTCCCTCCCCCACATTGCAGAGGCCCTCGGCAAAATAGGCCTGATAACTTTAAAGGAATACAGAAGTCTCTGGGGACAATATGGACTGCTAACAATTTCAAGATGACTGCAAACCTGGCCTATATGGGAGAGTGGCAAGATAGAAGCCACTCCTGAAGGAAAGCCACGTGGTGTGCTGCATGTCTGCAAAGAAACATTTAGCAAATGCTGCACACACGTGGGAGGTTTGGTAATCTGATCACACCACAGTGGACCTTTTTTTTAAATCATACAAGATAACAATACAGTCAAAAAAATATATAACATTTCACTAATAATCATATTTCACAATATAAAGAAAAACAGATTCAAAACTGAGTCAGTGTCAATTATGCGTACAATGAGCAGGCAGATTGCACTAAAGAGGGTTATTGCTTCCACATTTGTATAGCAGCCAAAAGCTTTCCTTCCTCCTCCACTTCCCCACTGTCCTCCTCCCACGCCCTCTCATGGGCAAAGCCTTGTGTTACCAACTACTCTCATGTGCCAGCACTGCCTTCTCGAGACACTATGTACGAGGAACAATCTAGTTCATATGTGTATGTTTTTTGTTAACCACCTTGGCGATTGTGCAGGATATAAGTCTTTTTAAATAAATAAATAAATGTTTTTTAGTCTCCCATTTCTCAGCAGTTTGCTTTTCTATCTTAAACACCATATCCACCCTGCTTAAGCACTGACCTTCACTCGGAGCCTCCGACTTCTTCCAAGCCAATGCCACTTCACATCTACTTGCCACTCTTACCAATTCCCCATTACTCCCGAGCTCCTCATCTCTTAATAATCACAATAGAAATATCTTTGGGTCCAACAGACTTCCTATCCAGCTATGCTTTGGATTCTTTGTAGAATCATGTCCCAAAAGGATTTTATTACTGGCCAAGTCCATCAGAGATAGTAAGAAGACCCTCGGCATCCTATCTGGAATCAAATATCATCTACATAATAATTTATCACAATTTTCTTTAATCAAAGTTGAAATAGACAAATGTCCCACTTGTCTACAGATCTCTTCCTGTACAGAGTGCTCTTTCTTCTCCTTCACATCTCTCGCCAATGCTGCCATGTGTTATTCCTCATAATCTCTCCTCTATAGGCCGGATCTCATTCCTTTAAGCTCTGGGCCATAGATAACTTTTCAAATTGAGCATAATACTTTTGTGTTGTATTAGGACCTGCCAATTTCCCCAGAAAATTACTCACTTGGAGATAACCACAGAAATCTGATTTAGGGGTCTAGTTACCATGTGTTATTAATATCTATGTCCCATTAAATAACATGGGATTGTGCTAAAATAATGTTTGTTAAATCACTGTAACACATGTTAACACTAATGCGCCTTAGTAATTAGCCTCCTTTTGTAAATCACATTTCACCTGTAAATGGGTAAAGAAAAGCATCTCTTTCCCTTCACACTAATGTAATGCTCTAAATAGGCCCTTGTGTTCCCAACATCTAAAGATATCTTCCAGTAAACTTGGACAAAAATCACTCTTTTATCTTAATGGATGAAGCATAGATGAGGAAGGACCCCTTCCTTTCTGTTTATGTATTACATCCCACATATGTAATTCATGCTTGGTGAATTCCTCAACTCACTCCAATCCCTTTGCCTATATATTCAAGGAAGAAGGTGTATTAGAGTAGGCTTCATTTCAAAATTCTTGTCTTTTAACAATGGATTGCAGTGGGGTTCCTTTCTGTATTCTAGGAGTGTTTTCAAGATTCATGCCTAATAATATTGCCTCAAACTAGGTACCCTAAGACCGCCCCTTTCTTTCTTGTACAATATACTCCTTCCTACTCTTCGTGCTTATTCCTGCAGAGCTCTCTTCTGCAACGTTTACAGCCATGCAGCCAGATTCTCGACCATCAGTGCTTGGAACAAGTACTGTAAAGTACAAGCAATCCTGCCCATCCGTGACAAGGGAAATTCCTGACAAACTCTAAGGTCTTTGGGTATTTTTTCTATGATCTGTAAATAATTCACTTTCACCGGTTTATCAAGATTTTTAGGGCTTCTTAATTCCTAGCTGTTTTATCTGATCTCTCACCCATTTAAAGGAAAATGTTTCATGAATTCCAGAGAAACATTCACGTCCTCGTTGCAGAGCTGGGCTTCAGTGGGCTCTCTTGGTCTTTCTGACTCTTCTCATCTGCATTATCTGATCGCAGAACAGTGCATACATTTTCCTTACCACATCAAAACAGTGCTTGTAGTCCTTAGTTTCTGAAACAACTCTAATGCAAATCTTATCACACTGGGATCTAGTTTCCAAATTCTGTTGTCGTGATAAATTCTCGGTACAAAGCTGTTATCAAGCCGGCCGTTTTTTCACAGATCCATACATCTCCTTAGTTTCCTTAGTTCTGAGCTCCGTTCTAAGCACATGATGATGGTCTTTCTGCAGTTCTCCCTTCATGTACCTAAAGCCTTGTTTAATTTCCATCATCCAGTGTTCCTATCCTGTTACCTAATGCCGTAATATCCTTAGTTATTTCACAGTCCTCTTCACTCTCTGGCTCACACTGTGAGTGCATCACTCCCCAAACCACTTATCGTTGCAATTTTCTTTTTGGTTTCACTGCTATGGGATATGTGTGGAATAAAACAAGTGCAGCACAGCACACTGCTAACTCTATGCCTTCAAGAAAGCACGGTGGCAGCGGCATTGTGTTGTGGGGATGCTTTGCAGCCAAGGGGACAAGGAGGCTTGTGAAGATCGAGGGGAAACCTGCTGCAGTCTGCCATAGACTTGGAACTGGGGAGGATATTCACCTTTTAGCAGGACAGTGATTCTAAGCACATAACAAAAGCAACGGGTGGCTAAGCCCGAAGAAAGTGAATATCCTCAAGGGCCCAATCTGCAGTCCCCAGCACCCCCTTTCACTGCCAACTCAAAAGAGCTTGAGCTATTTTACCATGAAATAGGCAAAAGCTGCAGCATCTCACTGTGCATTGACCCAAAACGACTCTTAGCTGTTATTGTTTCAAAGGGACATTGATCAAGTATTAAATCGGGGAATGCTGAAGACTTACACAATCAAGACTTTTTGGTATTTTATTATTAAATGTATTTTTGATTGTTTTGTATAATTGTTCTTTCACGCGGAAAGTGCAGAGTCTGTTGTATAAATCCGTGAAACAAGCTCCTGCTTCATACATTCTGAACTGTAGTTTTTAGACAGCTGAATGTGAAAAATGTACAAGGGTGTGAAGATTTTTGCAAGGTACTGTCGTTTAAATGTTGCTGCTTTCTTTGAACATTTCTAAACAAAGCCTGTAAAATTCTCACCAGTCTTAATTGTTAAGAGCAGCACTTGTAAGTGTAGTGTGGTGGGTGCAGTGAGGTCACTGTGTACTCCAGAGGCTGAGCACCCCCCAAATTATAAAGGAATTCACCTGCTACAGCGCACAGACAATTTTGATTTTTTTAAATAAACATGACAACAAACGTGAACCATATAGAACATTTGGATATTACAGAATTTATTAATGTAAATATTCAAGCAAGATTGTACCCCAGTGTGTGTCCTATGTATTTGTACTGTACTCTAGGTGTAGAGTTACTGCAATACTCCTTTTACTAGAATGTGTTAAAAAGTAACTTTTGAGGGTTCTTCAAGCTGTCTGTCTGTCTTTTGCCAGGTTTGTGGCAGTCTGCCACAGATACCTCCCATGACCTGCTTGCTCGCTTAGCCATTGTACATATGGTTCATGAAGCCAGGTAAAGATGATCGGAGCTGCATGTGTCCCCTCCCTCCTTTCCTTTTAAAGCAGAAATTCAGCATAAACACACCACAGGCCCCATAGATAAAGCTAAAAATACAAAATATCACTCTCTCCTTCTCTGCAAACATTCCTCAGCTTTCTCTCATGATATTCAGTGTGGGAGGGGTGAATACAGAATTGTGTACCTGCCCCTTCCACTCCCAATCTTACCTTGATGCTCTCTTGTTGTAACTCTTGAAGCCGTGGGTTAGGAATTCAGATTATATTTACTTTAAAACAGGGCTTCTCAACCCAGTCGTCAGGGCATACCTAGGCAGTGAGGTTTTCAAGATAACCTCGATGAATATGCACGAGAGAGACCTGCATTCAGTGGAAGCAGTGCATGCAAACTTCTCTCACGCACCTACAGTGTGGTTATCCTGAAAATATGACTGGCTAGGTGTGTGCCCTGCTTTAGAAGAAAAACATTTACTAGGTTAGTTCCAAAAATGTTTGACTTGAAATGATGATTATTTTATTTACAACTTAAGAACGGCAAAGTGAAGTTTGTAATTGTAACTGTTTTTTGTTGCTCATCTCCTTCCACTTCCCTGCTGTTACTGGGTTTGTTTTATGATATGCTTTGCTTCTGCTGTTGTGTTTTCTTGTAGAGGGTTAGATATTCACCCCCAGACTCTGAATCGATTTGCCACGCAGGGAGATGAGGCTTCTGTCAAAGTTCTGGAAGTTATTTACACAGATGAAATAACACACGTGGCTGCCGGCCTGAAATGGTTCACATATATCTGCACCAAGGAAACTCGGGTACAGCATTTTATATTCAATTTTATAGCTCCTTCCACCCAAGCTGACATGTCCACATGACTTCAGCACCCTTGCTAGTCCCAAAGCTGGAGGGAACGTTCCACATAAAAATATCGGAAACTCATACTGGGTCAGACCAACAGTCCATCGAGTCCATTATCCTATTTGTTTCCAACAGTGGCCAATCTAGGTCACAAGTATTTGGCAGGATCCCAAAAACATAGCTAGATTCCATGCTGCTTACCCCCTGGGGATAAGTAGTGGCTTTATCCAAGTCTGCCATAACAACGGTTTATGAACCTTTCTTCCAGGAATTTGTTCAAACCATGTTTAAACCCAACTAACTGCTTTAAGGACATCCTCCAGCAATGAGTTCCAAAGCTTGACTATGCATTGAGTGAAAATATTTTCTCCTATTAATTTTAAATGTACCACTTTGTAACTTCATGGTGTGTCCCCTAGTCTTTGTACTTTTTTGAAAGAATAAACAATGGATTCACGTTTGCCTGTTCTGCTCCACTAATGATGTATTAGACCTCTATCATATCTCCCCTCTGTCTCTTCTCCAGGCTGAAGAGCCCAAACCTCTCTATCCTTTTCTGGCGGCATTACCCTCCTGCAGTCATGGCTCAGTGCTCTTGCCTCCTGGGTCTGGTCTCACTGCTTTGTCCTCTGTGCCACTAAATGCACATCTGTTTGCCCAACCCTAGCTCCTGCTTGCATACACTTCCCTCCCTGCCTAGTCACAACTCTTCGCACATTTGGCATGACCCTCAACTCCTCACTCTCCTTTAAACCTCAGTTAGATGTAGTTACTAAAGCCTCATGTTGTGCTCTCCTCCATAGAATCTCTGCAGTTAAATCCTTCTCTATGTCTCACTTTAAGATACTGCTCATCTCCAGGAACAAACAGGAATGTAGTCATTACATATGGGTATCATCGGTACCGACGGAGCCTGCGCAGGAACGCTCCCCAGCGTCCAATTAGAAAGCTTTTGGGAGCATCCCACAGCGCCTGCGTGCTGCCTTCCCACCTTTCCCAACTGTCTCTCTCCAGTTCTTCTTTTTCCGCAGAGCCAGCAGGTGGTTGTTCCTGTCACCGCAGAAGAATAATTCTTTATTTCTTTCTTTTTTGTGGTTGCATCTGCCTTCCTCAACGCTTTACCGGTACCGCCGGTTTTTCCTTCTTAATTTTCTATTCTTAAAAAAAAAAAAATACTACGATTTTTCCTATTTTTCTTCAGGTGCATGCGCCTTTTTGGGCCTTAGGCCCAAAAACGTTTTCTTACAATGGAGAAACCTGCCTCAGGTTTCAAAAAGTGCACCAAGTGTGGCGGTACCATTTCCGTCACCGACACCCATGAATGGTGTCTAAAATGTTTAGGTCCTGACCACTCCATCACGGATTGTATGTCCTGCGCCATGATGTCTAAAAGAAGTCGGCAGAACCGAGCTGCTAAGCTCAGTACCCTGTTTCCCTCTGATGCAGCTTCGGTGGCATCGACGTCTTCCAGGGCTTCCTCTTCCTCCCGTGGATCTCAGGTAACTAAACATAAGTCCAGCCGGTCCTCAAAGGGTAGATCGCCTTCTAAGCATCGAGATGCCTCTGGCGTTGCCCTTGAGGATTCTGCACTGGCAAAATTGCCCCAGCGGGAGGCTTCGGCTTCCAAAGCATTATCGGGGCTCCAGGATGTTCTTGAGGCCTCGACCTCGGCAGAACTACTGGTGCCATGCTCTGGGGTACCGGCGGTCTTCTCCTGTACCGACATCCAGGCATCGGCAGCGTCGATAGGCCAGAGAGTCCTGTCTATTGAGCGCAGTCTGGCGGCTCTCCTTGCGGCATCGATGCCCTCGGAACTGCGACAGACAATTCGGCCGGCACCGGTCCCAGTACCGGTACCGATAGCATCGGCGTCTGCTTTGCCGGTACCCAGTCATAAGAACATAAGATATGCCATACTGGGTCAGACCAAGGTCCATCAAGCCCAGTATTCTGTTTCCAACAGTGGGCAATCTAGGTCATATGTACCTAGCAGTTTCCCCAAGAGACACAAGTTCCACAATGCTTGTACTGGGTCAAGCATTGATATCTTTGGTCACTTCTTAATAATGGTTTATGGACCTTTCCTCCAGGAACTTGTCCAAACCTTTTTTAAACCCAGCTACACTAACAGCCTTTACTACATCCTTCGGTAACAAATTTCAGAGTTTGATTACACGTTGAGTGAAAAAATATTTTCTTTTATTATTAGTCTTAAATAGTTTACCCTGTAGCTTCATTGCATGTCCCCTAGTCTTTCTATATTCTGATATCGTAAACAATCGATCTACGTTTACCCGTTCCACTCCGTTCATTAATTTATAGACTTCTATCATATCTCCCCTCAGCCGTCTCTTTTCCAGGTTAAAGAGCCCTAACCTTTTTAGCCTTTCTTCATAGGAGTATCCTTCCATCCCCTTTACCATTTTGGTGGCTCTTCTCTGTACCTTTTCTAAAATCGCTATATCCTTTTTAAGATACGGCGACCAGAACTGCACACAATATTCAAGGTGCGGTCTCACCATGGAACGATATAGAGGCATTATAATATCTTTTGTTTTATTTTCCATTCCTTTCCTTATCATACCTAGCATTCTATTTGCTCTCTTGGCCGCTGCTGCACACTGGGCCGAGGGTTTTAACATTGTATCCACAATGACGCCTAAATCTTTTTCCTGGGTGGTGGTTCCTAATGTGGAACCTTGCATCGTGTAATCATAGTTTGGGTTGTTCTTCCCTAGGTGCATAACCTTGCACTTGTCCACATTAAATTTCATCTGCCATTTTGATATCCAGTCTTCCAATTTATCAAGATCCTCTTGCAATTTTTCACAATCCTCTTGGGTTTTAACAACTTTAAATAGTTTTGTGTCATCTGCAAATTTGATAACCTCACTAGTTATTCCACTTTCCAGGTAATTTATGAATATGTCAAAAAGCAGCGGACCCAGCACAGATCCCTGGGGTACACCACTATTCACCTTTCTCCATTGGGAAAATTGGCCATTTAGCCCTACCCTCTGCTTTATATCTTTTAACCAGTTCCTGATCCACAATAGTACACTGCCTCCTATCCCATGACTCTTTTTAGTTTTGCCAAAAGTCTCTCATGAGGGACCTTGTCAAAGGCTTTCTGAAAGTCCAGATACACAATATCAACCGACTCACCTTTGTCCACCTGTTTATTCACTCCTTCAAAAAAACATAACAGATTAGTAAGACAAGATCTTCCTTGTCTAAAGCCATGTTGGCTGTCTCCCATTAGGTTATGACTATCTACATGCTGAGTAATTTTATTCTTTATGATGGTTTCTACCATTTTTCCCAGTACTGACGTCAGGCTCACCGGTCTGTAGTTTCCCGGATCACCCCTGGAACCCTTTTTAAAAATTGGTGTTACATTGGCGATCCTCCAATCTTCAGGTATTAGAGATGATTTTAATGATAGTTCACAGATTACTGATAGCAGTTCTGCAGTCTCATATTTCAGTTCTTTCAACACCCTTGGATGTATACCATCCGGCCCAGGTGATTTGCTACTCTTCAGTTTATCTAATAGTTGTAAGACATCTTCCCGATGTATCGATATTTCCTTCAATTCTTCTGCACCTTTAAATACCACTTCAGTCATGGGTAACATCCCTACATCTTCCTCAGTAAAGACCGAAGCAAAGAATTCATTCAGTCTCTCCGCTATCGCCTTGTCGCCTCTTAGTGCTCCTTTAACCCCTTTATCATCTAATGGACCAACTGACTCTCTCACAGGTTTTTTGCTACGAATGTACTTGAAAAGGTCTTTATTTCGCGTTTTTGCTTCCGCAGCAAGCTTCTTCTCAAATTCTCTCTTTGCCTGCCTTATCAATGCCTTGCATTTGACTTGCCAGTGCTTGTGCTGTTTCCAGGTTTCGTCGTTTGGCTCTTTTTTCCATTTCCTGAAAGATGCTTTTTGGCAACAACAGCCTCTCTGACCTCACCTTTAAACCATGCTGGCAGTTTTTTGGACTTCCTTCCACTTTTCTTAAAGTGTGGAATACAGCTGTTCTGGGCTTCCAAGATAGTATTTTTCAACACCACCCAAGCTTGATGTACGTCTTTAACCTTTGCAATTGCTCCTTTTAGTTTTTTCTTAACTGTTTTCCTCATTTTATCATAGTCTCCCTTTCAAAAGTTAAAAGGTAGTACTGTGGATTTCCTTACTATCCCTCCTCCACTAATTAAATCAAAGGCGATCATACTGTGATCACTATTGCCAAGTGGCCCCAACACCCTTATCTCTTGCACTAGATCTGGTGTTCCACTAAGGACTAGGTCTAATATGGCTTCCCCTCTGGTCGGTTCATGAACCAGCTGCTCCAAGAAGCAGTCATTTATTTCATCTAGGAACTTTATCTCCCTAGCATGTCCTGACGTGACACTGACCCAGTCGATACCGGGGTAATTGAAATCACCCATTATTATTACTGCGCTGTAACTTTTGTTAGCTTCCTTGATTTCTTTGAGCATTTCATCATCCATTTGGTCATTCTGGCCAGGTGCTCGATAGTACACCCCCCACTGCCATTGCCTTCCCCCTTTTATATGGAATTTCAATCCATATAGATTCTACAGCAGATTTTGTTTCCTGCAAAACTTTAATCCTTTCTGACTCAATGCCCTCTCTAACATAGAGCGCAACCCCTCCACCAATTTGATCAGCTCTATCATTACGATATAGTTTGTACCCAGGTATCACAGTGTCCCACTGGTTGTCCTCCTTCCACCATGTCTCTGATATTCCAATCATATCTAACCTTTCATTTAGTGCTATATATTCTAACTCTCCCATCTTTTTCTTTAGACTTCTAGCATTTGCATACAAGCATTTTAGAGAATGTATTTTATTCATGTTAATTTGGCTATTGTTAGACATGGGTAAATTGGGATCTTTAAGCTCTGTCTGCTCCATACTTGAGGGCATTTGGGCTACTTTACTCTTTTGTGGAACCTCTCTGCTTTTGGTAGTATCCTTCAAGGATACATTCTTCCGAACCATCCGCTCTTGGGCGACTGTCGGCTTTCCCCTAATATCTAGTTTAAAAGCTGCTCTATCTCCTTTTTAAAGGTTAATGCCAGCAGCCTGGTTCCATCCCGGTTAAGGTGAAGCCCATCCCTTTGGAAGAGCCCCTCCTTTCCCCAGAATGTTCCCCAGTTCCTAACAAATCCAAAACCCTCATCTCTGCACCATTGTCTCATCCACGCATTGAGACTCCGGAGCTCTGCCTGCCTTTTGGGTCCTGCGCGTGGAACAGGAAGCATTTCGGAGAATGCTACCCTGGAAGTTCTGGATTTCAACTTCCTACCTAAAAGCCTAAATTTTGCCTCCAGAACCTCCCTACCACATTTTCCTATGTCATTGGTACCGACATGTACCAAGACAGCAGACTCCTCCCCAGCCCTATCTAAGACCTTATCTAGGTGGCGCGTGAGGTCCGCTACCTTCGCACCAGGCAGGCATGTTACCAGACGATCCTCACGTCCACCAGCCACCCAGCTATCTACATGCCTAATGATCGAATCACCAACTATAATGGCTGTCCTAACCCTTCCCTCATGGGCACATGGCCCTGGAGAAACTTCCTCGGTGCGAGAGGGTTTTACATCACCTGGAGGACAGGTCCTAGTTACAGGATCACTTCCTGCCACACCAGGGTGATGCTGTCCTGTCACGTGACCTCTCTCCTCCATGGCAACAGGGGTGCTGCCAGACTGGAGGTGGGACTTCAGGACTATATCCCTGTAAGTCTCGTCTATGTACCTCTCTGTCTGTCTTATGTTTTCCAAGTCTGCTACTTTAGCCTCTAGAGAACGGACTTGTTCCCTGAGAGAAAAGAGCTCCTTGCACCTAGTGCACACGTAAGACCTCTCACCAACTGGGAGAAAATCATACACTCAATGCAAAAGACTGGAAAGCCCCCATCCCGCTGCTGGACTGCTGTCTGCATCTTAGTTTTAAGTTTGTGTCTAGATCTTTAAGTTCTTACTTACTAGGGGTTGCTATGGGTATTTATACCAATAAAACTGTACCTAATACGTTTAATATACCTTGTTCACCTGAAGCTTAATTAATCTCAGGTCCTTAGTGTATGACTGATTTGGGTAATGAGCTTCACCTGAAAGCACCTCCTGTCTTTTAAGATGTGTAAGTACCTATAAAGCTATGATTATCCCAGGGGTGGGTGGGAAATAACACTTATTAAAAGAGGGCTGCTACACAGTACCCTGTCTTGTGCTGCTGAGGTAAGCTAAATTCTGATTTGATTTAAATTATAGCTCTTAGCTGCTGCTAGGCTCTAACTTCTTATGAAATTTAAACTACAAGCTCTCTGCTGGGTACTAAATTTAACCAGAAAGCTCTCTTCTGTGTGTTAAATTTAAACTAAAAGTACTTTGCTGTTACTTGGCCCTGAGTGACTATTAAATTCAAACTACAAGCTCTCTGCTGGGTATGAAATGTAACCAGAAAGCTCTCCTCTGTGTTTTAAATTAAAACTTTAATTGCTGCTACTAGGCCCTAACTGATCCAACAAAAAACAGTGGGTTCACAGATTAAGTAGCTTTAATACAAAGAATTCTTTTTAGAAAATTACCAGAAGTATATACTCACAGTTGCAGATGTCTCTCCAGAAGTAACAGTCCCCCTTTCTAGTCCTTCAAGTCATCCGATGCCTCCCGGTACCGACTTTGGTCGGTACGGGTATCGGGCTCTTCAAGAGCATCCGGACAGATAGTACTTCGAGTCCTCAGAAGAATCTGAGGATTCTGACAGTTCTGTCGATGCAGCGATGCTTCTCCCAGAGGAGCCCTCCTCCCCTAAGGGCAGGATGTCTCCTTCAGAGGATATTTCCTTCCAAGATTTTATCAGGGAGGTGGCTCGGGGTCTGTCCATTACTGTGGCCCCTGAAACAGAGCCAAGAGCCAAGGATTTGGAAATTCTACAATATCCCAAAACTCCCAAGGAGGCAGCTACCTTGCCCATTCATGAGATTTTATATGATCTCATGTTAAGGATGTGGGAGACACCTCTTACCACCTCTCCTTATTCTCGCAGACTGGATACTATATATCGAGTCCCTCGTCCTGGTTTCCAAAAGACTCAGCTTCCTCACCACTCTATTGTAGTGGAATCAGCTATGAGAAGGATCAAGAGTGCAAAGAGGCATGCCTCTAATCCTCCAGGACGCGAGTGCAGAACCCTGGATGCTTTTGGACGTCGTGTCTTCCAAGCTTCCATGCTTTCTGCCAGGATCAGTTCCTATAGTCTTTACATGGGAATGTTCCTGAAGGAGGTCACAGATGATGTAGAAGCTTTAAGTCCTATTCTTCCTGAGGATAGAAGACTGGATTTTCTCACTTTGGTCAAACATGCCCAAGATGTTTCTAAATTTGCCAACCGTGCAGCCTTTGACTGCTTTGAGTGCATAAGCAGAACCTCTGCTATTGCCATAGGTGCACGTAGAATTGCTTGGCTCCAGGCATCCGATCTGGAGCTCTGGGTTCAAGACAAATTGGGAAATATCCCATGTACTGGTGAGAACCTGTTTGGTAAAGATTGGCAGGAAAAGGCCAACGAGATGGATGCTGACAACTCCACCTTGGATAGATTATCCAAGTCCACTGCTGATCCTGCTAGAAAGAAATGGTTCAAGAAACCATTCTTTTCTAAGAAGAAAAGATATTATCCTGTTTATGTTTAGCAGGGATGTTCTGCAGGTCAGCTTGCCAGGAAAGGTCAGCAACCACCCAAACAGAGAAAAGCAAAGACTGCTAAGCCTCAACCGTCTCAGCAGTCTCAGCCTCCACAACGCCTTTGACTTTCAGCTAGAGAACTTAGCCTTTCTGGCTCTCGTAGGACCAGAGCCTTCCACCATTCCAGGAAGGTTATATCACTTTGCCCCCAGATGGGGGCAGATAACAGCAGAGCATTGGACACTTCCTATCATAAAGGAGGGGTACAGGCTTCATTTTTCAAGCATGCCCCCTTCCACAATAATAAAGCAGTTCAGTTCTCCGACACCTCTCATCAACCTGTTAGGTCAGGAGGTCTCTATCCTTCTTGCCCAAGGGGCGATAGAAGAAGAACCCATTCCTCATCAGGGTACGGGGATTTACTCTCCCTATTTCCTTATCCCAAAGAAAACAGGGGGATACAGACCTATCTTGGACCTCAGAGAACTGAACAAATTCCTTATCAAAGAGAAATTCAAGATGATTTCTCTCGGAACTCTGCTGCAATACCTTCAGAGTCAGGATTGGCTTTGTTCTCTAGATCTCAAGGATGCGTACACCCATGTTCTCATCCATCCAACCCACAGAAGGTTCCTTCGGTTCCTTTTTCAGGGAAAGCACTATCAATACAGGGTGCTTCCCTTTGGCCTGGCCTCAGCACCAAGGGTGTTCACGAAATGCATGGCTGTTGTAGCAGCATTTCTCCGCACTCTAGGGATATTCGTCTTTCCCTACTTAGACGACTGGCTCATTCGAGCCCCAACAGAGTCAGAGGCCAGGACATCTCTATCCTGCACAATGCGTATCCTTCAGTATTTGGGTCTCGTAATAAACATCCCAAAATCCAGTCTAACTCCCACTCAGTCTTTGGAGTTCATAGGAGCTTTGCTGGATACCAGAAAGGCAAGGGCCTACCTCCCCCAGGCCCGTAGTCTTCGCATGGTGCAGTTAGCTTCTCAAGCAGTGCTAAAGTCTCATCTCACTGCTCGAGAAATGTTACAACTACTAGGCCACATGGCATCCACCGTGCATGTGGTGCCCTATGCTCGCCTCCATATGAGGGCAGCCCAGTGGACTTTATCCACTCAATGGACCCAGACATCAGGATGCCTGTCAGACAAAATAGCAAACACAAGTCGCCTTATTTTGTCCCTCCAGTGGTGGAAGTCCACTCAAAACCTGTTGCTGGGGTCCCCTTTTCAACAACCTTTACCCCAAGCAACTCTCACAACAGATGCTTCTCCGATGGGTTGGGGAGCTCATCTGCAAGACCTCTCCACCCAGGGCACCTGGTCTCCACAGGAGACTCATCTACATATCAATCTCTTGGAACTCAGAGCAATCTTCCTTGCTCTTCGAGTGTTCCATACCCTGCTCAGCTACAAGACAGTCCTCATTCATACGGACAATCAAGTAGCCATATTCTATGTGAACAAGGAGGTGGGAACAGGCTCTCTGTTGCTTTGCAACAAAGCTTTGCGACTATGGGCCCTCGCCAGAGAGCATCAGATTCATCTCCTGGCAGTGTATCTTCCAGACATACAAAACTCTTGGGCAGACTCAGTCGAGTTCTGCTTCCACACGAGTGGTCTCTGCATGCAGACCAGGTGACCAAGATTTTTCAAATTTGGGGAACCCCGGACATAGACCTCTTTGCAAGTCCATGGAATGCCAAACTTCCCCGGTTCTGTTCCAGAATTCCGGCTCAGGAGGCTCAGGCCAGGGATGCTTTCCTCCTTTACTGGGGGTCAAGACCTCCTGTATGCCTTTCCACCCTTTCCCCTAATTCCCAAAACCCTGTTCAAGCTTCAGAGAGACAGAGGCCATATGATTCTCATAGCTCCACATTGGCCACGGCAAGCGTGGTACCCTCTGCTTCTACATCTCTCTCAAGCTCCCTCCCTGGAGTTAGGGTCTGCTCCAGATCTCCTATCTCAGGAGGACGGAATGTTATGGCATCCCAATCCCCAGTCTCTGCATCTCAGGGCTTGGTTGCTGAAGGCCTAGATCTCCATGATCTTAATCTCCCTCAGCAAGTAAAAGATATTCTTTTTGCTTCCAGGAAACCTTCCACAAGACGCTCTTATGCTTTCAAGTGGAAAAGGTTTACCATATGGTGTTCGCAAAAGGGTCTTAACCCCCTTGCGATACCTCTGGAATCATTGCTGGGATATCTCCTTCATTTATCCAATGCAGGACTTAAGACTAACTCAGTAAGGGTCCGTTTGAGTGCTATTACAGCCTCCTTTAGGCCTCTAAATGGACAGCCTATTTCCTCTCATCCTCTTATAGCAAGATTTATGAGAGGCCTTCTTCTAACTAAGCCTCCCATTAGGCCACCACCGGTGGCATGGGACTTAAACCTGGTTCTTGGGCAGCTCATGAAGCCACCCTTCGAACCTTTAGCTACTACCTCCTTGAAATTCCTTTCTTGGAAGGTTATCTTTCTTATTGCAATCACATCAGCACATTGCATTAGTGAGTTGCAAGTGCTAGTAGCTAATCCACCTTATACAAGGTTCCATCATGACAAGGTAGTCCTTAGGACTCATCCACACTTTATGCCAAAGGTGGTCTCGCCTTTTCATCTGAACCAAGAGTCTACCTACCTGTGTTTTTTTCCAAGGCCTCATGCATCAAATGCAGAGAGGAATCTTCATACCTTGGACTGTAAAAGAGCTTTATCCTTTTACTTACAAAGAACACAACAACATAGAAAGTCCTCTCAACTCTTTGTTGCTTTTGATCCTTCTCATTTGGGACTTCCAGTCTCCAAGAGAACACTATCTAACTGGATTTCTCAGTGTATTTCCTTCGCCTATCAGAGTAAGAACCTTTCTCTGGAGGGCCATGTCACAGCTCACAATGTGAGAGCCATGGCAGCCTCAATGGCTCATCTGCACTCTGTGTCTATCGACGACATCTGTCGAGCAGCCACCTGGGCCTCGGTTCATACCTTTACAGCCCATTACTGCTTGGACAAGGACTCCCGCCGGGAGCCTTGTTTGGTCAGGCTGTTCTCCAACACCTGTTCCATACCTAATCAACTCCTACCCACCATCCCTGGTAGGATTCCAGAGATCCATGGGGGGAAGTGGAGCCCTTCTCAGGGACACACAACTTCTGGGGTCTCTCCCTGGCACCTAAAGCTAGGGAGTCCCCATATGTGATGACTACATTCCTGCTTGTTCCTGGAGATAGCATAGTTACTCATCTGTAACAGGTGATCTCCGGGAACAGCAGGAATTTAGTCCTCACAACCCACCCACCTCCCCTAGGAGTTGTATCTCTCTATCTATCGCTTTCCCTTTCCCTCTCTCTCTCTTTGTCTCAGCTTTAAAACTCAACTGGAGAGAGGCAGTTGGGAAATGCAGCACGCAGGCGCTGTGGGATGCTCCCAAAAGCTTTCTAATTGGACGCTGGGGAGCGTTCCCGCGCAGGCTCCGTCGGTACCGACGATACCCATATGTGAGGACTAAATTCCTGCTGTTCCCGGAGATCACCTGTTACAGGTGAGTAAGTATGCTTTATCACTGGTCATTTCCAGAATTGACTACTGCACATCTCTACCATGGTCTTCTTGCCTATGCTCTTAAACACCTCTAGCTCAGTCAGCAGCTATCAAGCTGCTCTGAAACGTCCGTCAACATGACAGTATCAACCTTCACTTGCTTCCCATTTCTTTTCACCTAAAATTCAGCATTTAATAATGGATTTTACTGTGACTTTTACCAAGACTCCCCCTCCTTATCTTTCAGACCTGATTACTCCCTACATATCGTCTTGCTCCCTGCACACCTCACAAGCTCTCCTCTTTTCCCTCATCTTCACCTCGAATTCCTGTGGCATTCTGCCTTTGGCTATCTCAGCCATTATCTTTGGAATTATAAGGAATCCTATCCTAAATTCAAAGAAGCATTAAAGACTTGGCTTTTCGAGTTTGCCTTTTCACAGGCCTTTAGGGGGGAAGGCTGAGTATATGGACTAAGGATCCCCCCCTCTTGATTCTCCATTGTCAGTTTTCTCTTTCTGGGGGCCCTTTATTGTAGTTGTTTTCGTTTTCCCAGAAAGGTTTATTGTAAACTGTTCTGCTAACTTTGATGTTTTATAGGAAGGGAATGAATAGGAGACTCGTTCCATTGCCTTTATCATTTTGGTCACTCTTCTCTATATCTTTTCTAATTCCGATGTATCTCTTTTGAGTCATGGTGACCAGAATGGCACACAAGGTATGGTTGCTCCATGTAGTAATATAGAGGCTTATAATGTTGTTTATTTTATTTTCTATTCCTTTCCTAATAATTCCTATTATTCTGTTTGCTCTTTTGGCTTGGATACATACTGTTAGTGTTTAAAAAAGGTCTGGACGTTTGAGGTGAAGAAGGGAAAAGAGGAGAGCTTGTGAGGAGCGCAAGAGGAAATGTAGGGAGTAATCAGGTCTGAAAGATAAGGAGGGGGAGTCTTGGTAGAATTCACAGTAGATGAGTCAACCCATTATTAAAAAGGAGCAGGGAAATCCACTTCTCATCCTGAAATAAGCAACATGGAGCCCGTGTACTTTTTGGGAACCTGACAGGTACTTGTGACCTGGATTGGCCACTGTTGGAAAAGCAGAATACTGGAGGGCTTTATGGACTTTGGTCTGACTCAGTAAGGCAGATCTTATGTTCTTTTATGGCTACTGCCACACTCTGAGCAACAGATTTCAACTTATTGTCCATGATGACGCCTAGATCCTTTTCTCAGGTGCTGACGTCTAATGCTGCACCTAGCGTCATGTAGCTATAGTTTGGGTTCTTCTCTACGTGCAACACTTTCCACTAGTCCACATTATATTTTTTCTGCCATTAGGTTCTCCTGCAATTTGCATGAGATTTAACAACTTTGAATAATTTTCTCTCATGCCATATCCTTGTATGCAGTCAACCAGCAGCTCTTTCCTTGCTCCATAGGTTCATCTCTGTAATGTGCCCCAACAGATACTAGTCCCATTGGGTAAGAGACCCAACATGAGTCTCTTGCATCACAGTATACAGCACTCTGGTTTGATGCATGGTGCCAGCCCAAAACAGCAGAGTTCCTTTGCGTCCCTCTAGTCCAGTCCCGGAACCATAGAGTTGTGAACCTCCACCAGCAGCTTTGGAGACTGAAAGATGTCATCGCTTTGATGTCACTGGTATATCTAGGCAAACACCGCCCCTTTCCACCAGTACTTTCAGTCTGCAAGCAGCTTGGAGGTTCTGAGCCCAGGGCTAGGCTCAGTGAGAACAAATAAGCAGAGCTTGGGTTTTTGAAATTTACTCCTTCATTGGGTAAGAGACCCAACATGAGTCTCTTGCATCACAGTATACAGCACTCTGGCTTGATGCATGGTGCCAGCCCAAAACAGCAGAGTTTTTTAATAAGGAAACCTTAAGGGTTCCCCATAATATGCTTCCAACCTGAATATACTTCTGTATTCCTTTGCTGACAAGTCACCATGTAAAAAGTCAGTCTTTAGCTTGCATTACGCCTCTAGGATATGCAGCATTTAGTCGATAGCAGATACTTAGTGATTCTAAAGTCAGACTAGCACATTTTTTTGGTCTAGTTTCCTACAAGGATAGTGGCTTTATAAGATCATCATGTGTGTCTGTCGCCCATCTAGTAACTTTTGAACTATTCACCTTACATTTTCAGTCACAGTCAGGGCCAATCTAAGGGTATCTGATGTCCTAGTTGAATCTTCAGCCAAATTCCCCTCCAGGATAGCTCAAGGTAATCTGCTGCCTGAGGCAAGGGATAAGAGCCTTCCCCTTCCTGGGCACCCAAAAGGGAGGACTCCCTCAGATCTCTGAGTAGGGAGGGGGGGTTCTCATCTCCCAGGACACTGATCAGGTGGTTGCCTCAAGAAAAAAGAATGCAGCCTACATTCCTGGGTTTTAAAATAAAGAAATAAAAACTTTACAATTGCTAGTTCCTTATCGTTCCTACAGTTCAGACCTCCTCCTGCAGCTTGGAGACTGGGCATGTCAAAATCATGACATCACTGGATGTAGTCTGCTGGTCTCTCCCATCAGCCCCAGTGTGTCCAGTCTCCATGCAGCAGGAGGACGTAGTGAGCCTAGGTGCTGGGCTCACTTGAGGAACACATAAGGAGCAATAGTGTAGCTTAGCTTAGGTTACTTAAATTTTTACCCTTAATTTTGGTGGTTGCCCTTTAAATTTAATTTTATATTTAATTTTCATACTGTCTCTTTAAAAAAAAAAAAAAACTTTACTCTAGTGCTGGTACCTGTCTGCCTCTCTTGTGCGGGGCTGTGGGCTCATCTTTTCAGATCCCTCCCCCTGGACAGGACAGGGGAGAGCTCTGCGGCAGGACCGAGGGGACATCCTCTGGCTGTGCAGGCAGCCGCAATTCCACGTTGCGCTTGAGTGCGCTGACAGGAGGCTCGCCGGGTGGTTTTCTGCTCGTGTCAGCATTGAGCAGAACCGCGTGGGCTGGAGCCCCATCGAAGATCTGTAAGTCCTTTCTTTCTTTTTGTGAAGGTTCAGGGCTGAGTATCTCTCCGGCGGGCGGGGACCGGGCAGAAGAAGGGCCAGTACTCCCGCTTCGTGTTTGGTGCCCTTTTCCTCACACCAGTTGCGGTGGCCATTTTGTGAGCATGGTCGCCGCGTGGCATGAGCTCCGGAGGGGATTTTAGTGAGTAGCTCATATCAGGGGGGGGATCTGGGTTACTGTTTAGGCTTTGTGGCGTGCTCCCATCTATTTGCAAGGCCTCGTTTTTCCCTTCAGCACCTCAGAAAGCCCTCAGGTGGTCTGGAAGGTTATTTAATTTATAAGAGGGAGTTCCTGTGGAAAAAAAAATAGTGACATTTTAACTCTGGTTTCCCTGTGCCTAGACATTTATAAAAAAAAAAAAAAAGAGAAACAAGAGCGAGCAGGAGACTCCCTAGAGGGTGAGGGTGCCTGACGGATGGCGTCCCGCCCCCAGTGCGTGCTCTGCGGCACTCATAGGGGAATGGTTGCGGATTCTGGGATCTGCAGGGGCTGCGCTACAGTGTCCACGAGCATAGAGCGGCAGATGGGAGGCTATGGCTGGCCCGGAGTCAGAGCTTGCGACAGCTGGACCTGAAGGGGAGGTCCCTTTGGCCTCTACCTCGGGGGTTTCCCAGGAGGTTAAAGCTGGGCAGCCTGTTGGCATGCCAGTCCTGGCATCCAGTTCACAGCTCGGGGACTTCTGCCCTGGCTTTGTGTTAATAATGCATCAAGCATTCTGCATGTGGCGTAGGGAAATTACCGGACACCTTGTCGCGACCTGCGTCTGTTCAGCAGCCTAAGCTGGCCAAAAGGAGTAGCATTTCTCCGAGACCTTCAGACATGGATGATAATGAAACGGATGAGGCTGAGCTAGATCTTGAGGCAGAGATGGAAGACTTAGAAGAGGGTGAGATTCCGGAACCGGAGGATCAGGCAAAAATCATTTGAGTGTTCCGGAAGGAAGAGCTCACAGCCCTTATTACGGAATCCCTCCAGATGTTGAATCTGACGGCAGCACCATCGACTGAGAAGGAGAGTGTGGAAGACCCTATTATCCAAGCGGTAAGGCAAGCGCAAGTGGTGTTCCCCGTCCACTGGGTGGTGGACAAGATGATACAGGACGAGTGGGATCAGCCGGAGTCAGGTCTCAGAGGCATTAGAACTATGAACAGACTCTATCCTTTACCAGATAAGGACAAAGAGTGGTTCCGTTCTCCATGAATTGATGTAGCAGTGTCAGCGGTCACCAAGACGACCACGATTCCGGTGGAAGGTTGCACGGCATTAAAGGATGCACAGGATAGGAAAGTGGATGGCCTATTGAAGCAGTCCTTTGAGGCGGATGCTTTGTCCTTGCAGGCTTCCATTTGTGGAGCTTGGGTGACAAGAGCTTGCCTCAGATGGTCTCGGCGCTTGAGGCAGTCCCCTCAGCTGGATCAAGAAGGTGTTGCAGAATTGGATCGATTGGAGTCAGGAGCCGCATATTTGGCAGATTTGCATTATGACTTGATCAGAGCGCTAGCTAATAGCATGGCTTCTTTGGTTGCCGCACGCCGATCCCTGTGGCTAAGGAATTGGGTGGCCGATGGCTCCTCTAAATCGTGTCTCAGTAAGCTTCCGTTTAAGGGTAGGTTACTGTTCGGAGATGATCTTGACAAGTTGGTTAAGGATTTAGGGGAGTCAAAGGGCGGTAGACTTCCAGAGGATGAGGATAAGCCTAAGCCAGGAAAGTCCTCTCCAGCCTATCGGGGTCAGTTTTGGGATTTTAGGAGATTCCATACTTCTCATCTTGGCGGTTTCCAGAGAGGAAGATATGCTTCAAGAGCCTGTGGATTTCGGGGAGCAAGTAGAGGTTTTGCAGGGACATCCACCATGGCTTCTCGAAAACCCCAATGAAAGCTGGCGGGTCCCAATAGGAAGTTCTCCAATCGGCGGGAGGCTTTGGGAGTTTCTTTCTGCCTGGACCCAAATTACGTCAGACCAGTGGGTTTTGGAAATAATTTGCGAAGGCTACACGCTGGAATTGGCAAGACCGGTCCGGGATTCCTTTGTGATGTCTCCTTACAGAGGGGTCCACAAAAAGTTCTGGCGATTCGCAAGACCCTAGATCGTCTTTTACTCATGGGGGCGATCATTCCAGTCCCGTTGACAGATTACGGTATGGGTCGATACACAATTTATTTTGTGGTGCCAAAAAAGGATGGATCGCTACACCCTATTTTAGACCTAAAGGGCATGAATCGGTGTCTGCGCGTACCGCATCTCTGGATGGAAACATTGCGATCCGTCATTGTGGCGGTACGCAGAGGGGAGTATTTGACCTCCCTGGATCTCACGGAAGCATATCTACATATCCCAATCCGAGAGGCCCATCAGAAGTTTGTACGGTTTGCCCTCCCTTGGGGGCACTATCAGTTCCGAGCTTTACCTTTCGGGCTGGCTACGGCGCCGCGGACTTTCACCAAGATCATGGTGGTGGTGGTGGTGGTGGTGGTGGTGGTGGTGGTGGCGGCGTTGCGGAAGGAAGGAATCCTTGTTCATCCCTATCTCGACGACTGGTTGATTCAGGCGAAATCCGAGGCTGAGAGTGTGCAGGTTACGGACAATGTGGAGACATTTTTACAGTGGCTCGGTTGGGTGGTCAATCTGGCCAAAAGCCAATTGGTACCATCCCAGGAGCTCGAGTTTCTGGGAGTACGGTTCGACACACAGCAAGGGGCGGTGTTTCTACCACATCGGCGGGTGCTGGGCCCAAGTTGCCTGCTACGCAAGTTCAGATCTGCTCTGGCGCCATTGGCATGGGATTATCTTCGCGTGCTAGGCACGATGGCGGCGACTTTGGAGGTGGTACCAAGGGCCAGATTCCATATGAGGCCATTACAGCAAGCGCTCCTTCGCCGCTGGTCACATCAGACCGACTCGTTGAACAAGTGTCTTCCCTGTCCTCTCCAGGTCAGGCGGGCTCTGCAGTGGTGGCTACTGCCCAGAACCTTGCAAGCAGGGGTGCCCCTGGAGCAGCTGGAATGGCTCCCGCTTTTGACGGATGCAAGTCTTGCGGGATGGGAGGCGCACTGCGGAGATATGTTCGCGCAGGGCGCGTGGTCCGTCCAAGAGCCGATCAACCGGCTGGAGTTGAGGGCTGTGTATCTGGCACTTCAGACCTTCGAAGCGGCGGTGACCGGTCGAACAGTGAGAGTGCTGTCGGACAACTCCATGACGGTAGCCTACATCAATCGGCAGGGAGGCACAGGCAGTGCGGCCATGAAAGAAGAAGCAGAGACACTGTTCACTTGGGTGGAAAAGCGTCCGACGGCGTTGTCGGTGGCACACATTGCAGGAAAAGGCAATGTGATGGTGGATTTCCTCAGCAGGGTGCAAGTGGATGCTGGGGAATGGGAGTTGCATCCGGAAGCGTTTGCACTAATAGTCCGCAGATGGGGGCCGCCGATCATGGATCTTATGGCGACCTTTCAGTCAGCACAAGCGAATCGCTGCTTCAGCAGGCGGCGGGAAAGGATGTCGGAGGGGCTCGACGCCCTAATGCAGCCATGGCCAGCGTTCAGTCTTCTCTATGTCTTCCCGCCATGGGCGCTGAGAGGCCGCATGATGCAGCAGATCGAGGCTCATCACGGGAAAGTGCTATTGGTAGCCCCGGACTGGCCAAGACGCCCGTGGTACGCCGATCTCGTTCGACTGCTAGACAGGGAGCCTTGGAGGCTGCCAGTCTCGGAAGATCTACTACGCCAAGGTCCGCTTTGAATGCCTCAGGTGAATCGATTCTCGCTTACGGTTTTGGCCATTGAAAGGGTGAGGCTGCAGAAAAAAAGGATACTCTGGATCGGTAATCACGACGTTGCTTCGAGCTCGAAAAAGGTCGACTTCTTTGGCATATGTTCATATATGGTGTATTTTTGAGGATTGGTTCTCTAGGCGGCAAGTTCGCGTGACTAAAGCTTCCGTGCCCGTGGTGTTAAGTTTTCTACAAGATGGTTTTGATAAAGGATTGGCAGCCAGTTCGTTGAGAGTGCAGTTGGCAGCACTAGTCTGCTATAGGGGCAAGGTGCAGGATGTGCCTTTAGGGTCGCATACGGATGTATTGCGCTTCCTGAAGGTGGTGACAAGGCTGAGGCCCTCTGTCGTATCGTAGTACCCCCGTGGGATCTCAATTTGGTCTTAGGAGCATTAGTAAAGGAGCCCTTTGAGCCATTACTTCAAGCAACGATAAAGGATTTAACCTTAAAGACAGTGTTTTTGGTGGTCATATGTTCGGCAAGGTGAATTTCAGAGTTACAGGCATTGTCTTGCAGGGAACCCTTTCTATCGTTTTTGAAGGAAAAGGTAGTCTTGCGTCCAGTGCCATCCTTTTTGCTGAAAGTCGTTTCTCCGTTTCACCTAAATCAGATGGTGTCGCTTCCGGTCCTTGGCTCAAGGGGGGAACCGCGTCCGATCGCAGTATGTGTCTGTTGGACATTAAGCGGGTGTTGAGGCGATATTTGCAAGTTTCCAAACCTTTTCGCAAATCTGAACAGCTTTTCGTGTTGTTCGGAGGTCCTCGCAGGGGTGAGGCAGCAGCGACGAAAGCATCCATTTCTAGATGGATTAGAGAAGCGATTGCCTCAGCATATCTGGTACAGGGTCGTTCTGTTCCAGTGGGATTGCTAGCGCACTCTACCAGAGCGCAGGCAGCCTCTTGGGCGGAACAGTTTGGTTCCGCCAGGGGACATCTGTAGAGCGGCTACTTGGTCGTCTCTCCATACCTTCAGTAAGCACTATCGCCTGGATGTGCTAGCAGCGAATGATCCCATTTCGGTTCGGCGGTTTTGCGAGCCGGTTATAAGGGTTCCTCTCAATGAGCACTGCTCTGTTACATCCCAGAGGTGGAGGACTGAACTGTAGGAACGATAAGAAAATAATAATTACACTTACTTGGTAATTGTAGTTCCTTGAGTGATGACAGTTCAGTCCTCGGTCCCGCCCGGGGTGCTGTCGTTGGCAGTGGAATGTCGGTAGGTGGAACGGTACATTTACAGGTATGTATGAATTTCAAGGGATTCTGTGGGCTTTGTTCTGCTCTGGCTATTTCTCTCTATTTATCCTACTTTCTGCCCTTTGCTTCTGAAGGAGTCAGGAGGAACCGGTACGAGACAAAGTTTTGTTCTGTTAGGAGGGAAATTTTGACTATTCATCTAGTTACAGGTTATTATTAAGGTTACAGTTTATTTGTTGGCTACTTATATGTTGCTCTTTTGAGTATGCTTTATCAATAGTTCACTGGGGCTGATGGAAGAGACCAGCAGACTACATCCAGTGATGTCATGATTTTGACATGCCCAGTCTCCAAGCTGCAGAAGGAGGTACACAACCCAGAGGTGGAGGACTGAACTGTCATTACTCAAGGAACTACAATTACCAGGTAAGTGTAATTATCATTTATGTAATGCAGTCTGTGCTGTCAAGTCAGTGTGGACTCCTGTAAACCTAGCCCTGGGTTTTCTTGGCAAGGTGTGACCGGAAGTAGATTGCCAGGCCTTTCTACCGCACAGTGAGTTTACATCCCCTGGTATACAAAGGTGGTCATTCCTCCAAGTATTAGCCAGGCCCAACCCTTCTTAGCTTCAGAGATCAGCCAAGAGCAGATTCAGTCAGACAGCTGAAGACTCAAAAACTGTAACAGTTAAATTATGTAACCTAGGCCTTTAAGATAAACTATACTAACCCCTGACCCTACACACTTGACCATGATAGTGTTCACTGTAAATAAATATTTTGCATCCTCACTCAACATTGGGTGCAGAGTAGAACTAGAATATTTCCCCATAGAACACAACATGAAACTACAATTGGGCACTTTTTATCTCTGTAACAGCAACATAACTTCTAAGAACAGGCATATTATGAAGTAACACAAAACCCTGTAACGGTCACCGATTAGAATTCGTACAACAGGGAGCCTACCTAGTGGGCTCTAGAATATCGGTTCACCTAATGGGAAAACTAAACAAGGTAAATGACTACAGATTCCTACATAAAAGCTCCATGCTAAAGAATACCCAGTAGCATGTTTACTAATGGACGTGCCATTAGTGTGCAATCAGGGCCCAGAATTATTACAGCAGCTAACATTAACTGTTGGGTGTGTGCCCAGCATGACCCCTGCAATTAGTGCAGGACAGCTGTGTGGCACTGTACTAACCAGCATGTGGATGCACATACCACCTCCTCGATGGATGATGTTAAATGCACCCATGCTAAGAGCAACAATCACAGTCAGCACATACCAGTGTCATCCATACTAACTGCGATGTGGCTTGACCACCCATGTTCTGCCCCTAACCCTGTCAGTCTCCACCCCATCATGCGCTAAGGGATTAGCGTGGGATTTTTACTGTAGCGCACCCCATGCTACCCATGTGCTGCACTTGGCATACAGTAAACCCCATGTTCCTCATCATCCCTCCAGTCCAGTCGTATGGGTTTATGCCCCATCACTAGCAGATGGAGACTGAGAACCACTGGCTTTGATGTTACACTATAAGGGCTCTGTGCATATCTGAGCAAGTCAGTATTTATCAGCCTCCAGCAGATGGTGATGTGCTTCTGTGCAGTCTGGACCCCATTGGGACAGACTTATTTATTTATTTATTTAATAAATCGGGAATTGATGTTACTTCAGCATTTGGCTGGTTCTTGGGGTGCAGAACTTGGTGGTCCAGAATGTGCCAAGATACCCTCTGGGGGACTCTTGAGGTTCTCTGTTCCTCCTCCCTAACTTTTGAGAGGGGGCTTGAGAACTTTGATGTGGTGGTACCTGGCCCTTTAAATTTTACAGCTAAAAAAGTAACGGCAGACCATGTTTTCCAGCCAGAGGAGCACCACACAGGAGCTTTCCAGTTTGGTGATGAGAGGGAGGCCAATTGATCATGGTGGAAGCAAGCAGGGCCACGGCTTGCACAATGCCTGCGAGCAGAGAGACCTGTGGGGCCCCCGGAAGCCACTGCGATCAACTGTCATCAGTGGGATTTTGCCACTGGTGTGAGGCTGAAGGCTGCACTGCAGAGCAGCTGTTGAGGCAATCCCAGCATCAGACGGCGATTTGGAGCATATTCAAGTTTCCCCTCAGTCACAGGATCCTGCAGTTTTGGCGAGAACCATGGCCATGAGGGAGGCAGCTGAATTACAGTCAGCAGAGCATTTGGATGGCCTGAGGGCAGCTCTGGCTCAACCGGGGGAGCAACAATTGAGGTCGGGTTACCCTAGGGAGTTGGCTGCAGATCCAGGAATGTCTTTTTCCCCTGAATTTGTATTGCTTTTATACCATGCCTGGGCCTGATGCAAAGTTCTCCTTAGCCTCTAACAGGAGTTTTGCAACAAGTGGCGTCAGTGGTTAAGGAGCCCAGACAGCTTGCATCCAGCACCAAAGGGTGGAATAAGATGTCTCAGACAATCAAGGTCTGGGAGGTCTGTCTGAGTGCTAGGGAGAACCTTTAGGTGTGAGGAGTTAGAAGGAGAAATACCGCCTGGCGAAAACCCCCAACATCACCAGGAGTTTTTCAACAGGAGGAGTTGCCAGTGTTGATTGCATAGTCATTGGCTGCTCTGAATGTGAGTCATGGTTCTGCGGTGAGGGAAGGATCCCTTGTTACAGGACACTCGGAAATCCTTTGCGCTTTATAGTGCCATAAAAGAGATGATAGAAGCAGGCTTATGGGTTAGCAGGTCCATGGCTCAACTGGACCCGCTTCCACTGGAGGAAAAGGACCTCCTGCGGCTCCTGAAGATGGATGTGTTGGTCTAGTAGAAGGTGGAGCAGCGCTGAAAGATGCCCAGGACATAGCCACAAATTGAAAATAGAAATAGTAGACAAAAATTAAACTGAAACAAAATGCCACACTCTGCATGCATTGTTGCATTAGAGAAAAAGAAACAGCAATGCATCTGTCCATGTACTGTGCAAAATATAAAGAAGGCAGATATAAATTCCAAAAACTGACATACTGCAATTACTAAATTGAAAATAAAATAACATTTTTTCTACTTTTGTTGTTTGGCCATTTTAGTTTTCAAATTTTCTTGCTTCCAGTCTCTGGTATCTCCAGGAACAAACAGGAATGTAATCTTCATATATAGGTGATGTCGGCACCAACGGAGCCCTCGCAGGAACGCTCCCTGGCATTCAATTGGAAAGCCTTTGGGAGCATTCCACTGTGCCTGCGCAACTGCCCTCCTGCCTTCCCAACTCCCTCTCTTTAGTTCTTCGTTTTTCGCTGAGCCAGCAGGAAGCAAATCTTGTCACCACAGAAAAATCTTTTTGTAGATAGCGCCTCTGCCTTCCCATCGACACCGGCACCGTCTAGGACATCACTGGTTCACTTATTTCTTTTTTTTTTTAACTTCTTTCTTTATTTTCTTAAAAAAAAAAATACTTAGGCATTAAGTCCTACCATACATTTCACACTGAAGAGTATGGAGAAACCAACAAGTGGTTTCAAAAAATGTTCTAATTGTGCCAGCACCATTTTCGCAACTAACACACATGACTGGTGTTTAAAATGCTTCGGCTCAGACCACCAGCCAAAAGATTGTTCCCTCTGTCAGAAAGTTACACGGAGAGGCCTGCAAAGCCGGACTTCCAAATTTGGAGCACTCTTCGCTTCGGACGCAGTATTGATGGTGTCCACTTCGTCAAGGGTCTCATCATCCTCTCATGGATCTCTGGTATCTTCGAAGTCCAAACATAAGGCCGCATTGAAGTCTGATGGCACCACCAGTGGAAGATCTCGCTCAAAGCACCAGGTGTTTCCTTGGAGGCAGATTGGCCTGCTAAACAGCCCTGGTGGGAGGCCCTGTCCTCCAAAGCCATCAAGGAACCCCAGGATGCTATCGAGGCCTCAACCTCCGGAGAGCTACTGGTGCCATGCTCCAGGATGGTAGCGCAAATACCTGTTACCAATACCCAGGCATCAGCGACCTTGATACACCAGCATATACTGGCCATCGAGTTCAGTTTGGCAGCCTTCCTTATAGCTTCGGTACCAATAAAAGCCTTGGATACAGGCACCACCCTGTCAATACCGCTCACGGTACCGACACAGGTCCAGCCACAGCATCGGGGTTGCTGCAGATGACATCGACATCGCTCCCATCCAGGCCCTCCCTTGAAACTCTTACCGATACCAGTGCCAAGCCCAAGCGGCTTACCAAGCTGATATCTCAGAGCATCAGTACTGCCATCTAGCTTTGGGACACCGAGACTGTCGGTACTTTGTCCTCTGATTCTGACTCCCCATTTTCGGATGCAGAATTACTCTATTCCCGGAGACCCCGGGACCTATCTTCAGACCCTTCCCCGCCTCAACAGCGACGCATGTTCCCTCCAGAAGACGTGTCCTGCCAGGAATTTATTTGGGACTTAGCCAAAGGTCTCTCCATCATAGTGACATCAGAGAAGGAGCCAAGAGCAGAGGAACTAGAGATCCTCCAATACCCAACAGCACCCAAGGAGGCAGCCATCTTACCGGTGCACCGCATCCTTCATGACCTTATGCTCCGAGTGTGGGAGATGCCTCTCACGGTCTCACCTCAGAGTCTACATCCCGATACCATGTATCTGGTATCTGGGTGTCCTGGCTTCCAAGAGCCACATCTTCCCCACCACTCCATGGTGGTGGAATCAGCAATGCGCCGAATCAAAAGCTCAAGACTCACTCCTCTAATCCTCCAGGTAGAGAATCAATGATCGACACCTTTGGGCATCTATGCTTTCAGACATTGGTGCTCTTGGCTAGGATTAACTCCTATATCCTCTATATGGGAATGTTCCTGAAGGAGGTCTCCACATTCAAGGGGGAATATCAAACGTAATCCCCACTCACTGCTCCTCCTGTAAGATGAGGTGTCCTTTCTTCTTTCTCAGGGTGCCATAGAAGATGTCCCAACATCCTAACAGGGAGTGGACTTCTGCTCTCCCTACTTTCTCATTCCTAAGAAAACCGGAGGGTATAGGCCCATTCTGGACCTTAGAAACCTCAACAAGTTTCTAGTCCACAAAAAATTCAAGATGATCTCTCTCTGCTCTTCTACTGGCTCTGTTCTCTCAATCTAAAAGAAGTGTACACACATATCCTCATCCATCCAGGACACAGGAAGTATCTATGCTTCACCTTTCAGGGAAAACATTATCAATACAGAGTCCTTCCTTTCAGACTCTCCTCTGCCCCAAGAGTCTTCACAAAGTGCATGGCAGTCATGGCGAAATATCTAAGAACTATGGGGATATTTGTCTTCCCCTACTTAGATGACTGGCTAATAAAGGCAGACACCTCCCAAGAGGTACTGCTTTCCTTTCATTGTACCATCACAGTACTACAACATTTGGGATTTGTCATAAACTTCCCAAAATCCCAGCTCACTCCAACTCAAAGACTAGAGTTTATCAAAGCCCTACTAGACACCCAACAGTCTAGGATGTTTCTACCCAAGCTCCGTTGTGCCCATCAGGTCGAAACTAGCGTCCCAGACGCTCCTATGAGACCATTTGACAGCCTGAGAGATGCTGCAGCTCCTTGGGCTCATGGCCTCTACATATGCGGACAGCTCAGTTGACTCTGGTCTCCCAATGGAAGCAGGCCTCAGGCTGTCTCTGGGATGGGATCCAAGTCACTGCCCGGCTAACCACATCCCTTTAGTAGTGGTGGTCTTCAGCAAACCTGCTTGTAGGGTCACCTTTTCAGATGCCTCCATGTCAATGCACCCTGACAACTGATGCCTCCAAACTGGGTTGGGGGGCCCATCTGGGCAACCTGACTATACACAGGGTCTCTGGACAACACGGGAGTCACAACTCTAGATCAGTCTCCTGTTTTTGGAGGCTATCTCCAATGCTCTCTGGGTGTTCCAATACCAGCTCACAGCACAACAGGTCTTAGGATGGACAATCAGGTTGCCATGTTCTATGTGAACATGCAGGGAGGAACAGGCTCTTGGGCCCTCTGCGAGGAGTCGATACACCTCTGGTCCTGGGCCATTGCTCATCAGATCCACATCCAAGTGGTGTATCTCCTGGTGGAGTCCAGTGTCTTGGCAGACAGACTGAGTCGCATCCCTCTTCCCCACGAATGGTCTCTGCATCCGGACACATCATACATCTTCCAGATCTGGGGAACTCCAGACATAGATCTGTTCGCAACTCTGCAAAATGCCAAGCTTCCTCGCTTCAGCACAAGAACTCTGACATCCACCAACCAACAAGTTCCATCTACACTACTACTACTGAGCATTTGTATAGCGCTGCGCAGACATATAAGAGACAGACCCTGCTCATCAGAGCTTACAACATAGTCAAGACAGACAATACAGAGGATGTAGGCAGGGATAAAACAAGGAGGGGAAAGGAAAATAAAAAAAGGAGATCAGGTGAGTCAAGATCCAAAGGCAGCAGCAAAGAGGTGAGTTTTTCAGCCTGGATTTGAAGAGGGGCAGAGAAGGTGCCTCGCGGACAGACACAAGTAGTTTGTTCTAGGTGTAAGGTGCAGCAAGGTGAAAGGAGCGAAGTCTGGAGTTAGCAGTAGAAGAGAAAGGCACAGATAGAAGCAGTTTGCTAGAAGAGGAGTTCCCGAGGGGGGTTATAAGGAGAGATAAGAGAAGAAAGGTAGTGAGGAGCTGCAGAGTGAATGCATTTATAGGTCAGCAGGAGAAGTTTGAACTGGATGCAGAAACGGTAGGGAGCCAATGAAGTGACTTGAGAAAAGAAGTAATATGGGCATGAAGAGGCTGGCGGAGGTTTAGCTGCGCAGGGTCAGGGTCTGCTTTATGTGTTCCCTCCCATACCCCTTATTTCCAAGATGCTTTTCAAGCTTTAGTCCAACAGGGGCTCCATGATTCTCATAGCCCTTCATTGGCTGCGGCAACCGTGGTTTCCACTGCTACTACATCTGACTCAAACTCATCCTCTGTGATTGGAATGTGCACTGGATCTCCTCTCCCAGGACAATGGCTCACTACTCTATTCCAATCCGCAGTCTCTCCATCTCACAGCTTGGCTGCTGAGAGCATAGCTTTACAGGGCTTTGACCTTACTCAAGAGGTTAAGGAGATCCTTTTGGCTTCTAGAAAGCCCTCCACCAGATACTCATATGCTTTCAAATGGATTCTCTGTCTGGTGTTCCCAGAAGGATCTCAAGGAAGCTTTTTGAAGGTTCTCCATGCATGTGTGCTGCTCTTCCCACCTGAAGGAGCCATCTTACCTCAGTCTTCTTTTTCCACAGAGCCCTCTGGATGTCCGTCTGAATCCCGGAGATAAGTTAATTTTTTTTACCGTCAGTTTTTGCTGTTCCGCTACCATCTTCTCTTGATTTGCATTGCCCTTCCCGCCTTCGTTGATCCCAACATTCATCAGTGCCTCAGCACCAATGTTCCCTCTAATTTTCTGTAGGCTGTGTGCGCATAAAATATCAGCTGTGTGCAGCTTTTGAAGGAAGGTTAAATTTTTGTGCGCCACAGTGACACTCGGAGTTATATACTTTAAAATTTGACTACACATCAAAATACAGTATGTACACCACATTGATTTTAATCAAATTAAATTAAAATAGACGATTACTAAATGAAGTGGGAAATTTCTAGTAATTACAATCATAACTTTTAAATTTTAAGACGTCTGTGTTGTTTTCTATCAGAATCAGAGCCGTAATTTTTGTGCGCTCTGTTGTAAAGTATGTGCGCTCGCTCGGCGAGGTGTGCGCGTGCACACAGCTTAGAGGGAACAGTGCTCAGCACCATGGGGTTTTTTTGAAGGGGAGAGGGATTTTTTTCTCATGCCCCTCCTGGTTGGTGAAAAAATTGGAGTCCTTTGACTTGGCGGGAACCATCTTTCCAACTATGTCAAACCCAGCCAGTGGTTTAAAAAGTGCACATAGTGTAGTTGGACCATCTCGATCTGCGACCACCACAGTTCCTGCTTTCAATGTCTCGGGGCCAACTGTGAGCCTTCTACTTGCCCTCTCTGCTTGCAGATGATGCGCAAGGGGCTCAAGAACCAAGAAAAGCAATGGGAATTGTTGTTCGGTTCCAAGGCCTCGACCTCTGCTTTGACGCCTTCATTTGAGGCATTGGCTCCGAAAGCGGACCAGGTGACCTCCGAGCCTCAAGGTCATGGGACATTCTTTGACAAGGAGCACCCCTAGAAGGAACGGACTTCGTCTGAGTCGGCATTGAAGGGCGATGCCAATACCAGACGGAAAACCCCTAGTCATCAGCGTCGGAGTCCTCAATGCAACTCCGAGGGCGAAGGCCAGGAGCAGCCTTCCAAGCTGCCCCAGCAGGAGGAGTTGCTGTCTCAGAATCGGAGGTTTGGCATGAGGCTCCCGAGGCTATAACCCTCATGGAGTCCCTGCCAAATGAGCCAGCATCGGCTTCGTCTGTGCTGCAGCTGTGGAGTCCTCCCTCCTGGCAGAATGGATGCTGGCTCTCGAGCACAGCGCAGCCTGGCCTGCCTTCATGGCGCAACCCCCCCCCCCCTCCCCCCTGAGGACCAGCTAGCTCTGATTCCTTGGTGCCAGTGATTGACCCCATCCACGGTGGAGGCCTTGCTGGCTAAGGTGCAGCCAATCCATGAAACCTTTGCAGTTTCTTCTGGATCCTGAGACAGCTCCCAATCTCATTCAGTGCAGCCCGTCTCTTCAGGTCTTCCAGTTCCGAACATTTTGAACCAAGGACCCCTTCCCATCATTGACCCCATCGATGCTTCGAGTTTCTCAGTGACTCTGACTGGGAAACTGAGGACATGTCTCCAGAAATGGCAAAGCATCGGGATGTGCCCACGGATCCCTCACCTCCTCCTGAGCGTTGAAGGCTCCCCCCCCCCCCTCTTTTCTGGAGTTTGTGAGGGACATGGGAATGGCCTTGCCTTTCACCCTGGAAGTGGAGGAGAAGCCTCGAGCTGAGAAGCTTGAGATATTCTAGTATCGCATCCCGCCAAAGGAGGCCATCACGGTCCCTGTCCATCCCATTCTGGAGTGGCTCCTTCTGAGGATGTGGGAGACCCCCACTTACGGTGCCTACAGTGAGCAAGTGGCTCAACTGCATGTATCAGGTCCACAAGAGCCCAGGCTTTGAGAAAACATAACTGCCTCACAACTCCATCGTGGTGGAGTCGGCCATGCACCACATTAAGAGTAATAAGATGCACTCCTCGGTGCCCCCAGGTTGGGAAGCCTGCACCATGGATGGCTTTGGCAGGAAGTGTTATTGGGGCTCTAAGCTCATGGCCCATATACGAGTGTACCAGCTGTATATGTGCATGTATTTGAGAGACCTGGCAGGGGAGCTTGCCAGGTTCTCGGCTGGGCTTTCTGGTAACCATTTTGAGCACTTTGGAGTCTGGTCAGTAAAACCAAGGAATGCTCTAAATTTGTGACTCGGGTAGCCTATGATGGCTTCGAGTCTGTGGCCAGAGTGGTTGGGTGGGCATTGGTGCTCGCTGCCTGGCAAGGTTACAGTCCTCTGACCTGGAACAATGGGTTCAGGACAAATTGGCTGTCCCATGCTGGGGAGAGAACCTCTTCGGCAAACTCATGATAGAGAAAGCTGCTGAGTTGGAGACGAAACAACTCACCATGACCAGGTTCTCCAGAAAGACTGCTGACCCTTCCTGTCAGAAGGCTTCGGGGAAAAAAATCCTTCTACCCAAAGAAGAAGATCTACGGTGTCTATACTCCATATCACTCTTACCAGGTGCCCCTGCAGCGGTAGCAGGCCAGGGCCAAAGACAGCAGCTTAGGCCTAAGACCCCAAAACCCCAACTGGTGCCTCAGCTGCAGCCTAGGGGGAGCTTTTGACTCCTGGACCATGGCCATTTCTCCCCTTTCAGGCCCTGATCCGCAGCACGTTGGGGGCTGTTTCCAGTTCTTTGCCCACTGTTGGCTCAGCATCAGCACCGACACCTTGACATTGCAGTTAGTAAAGGATGGTTACCTCCTACAGTTCAAGCAGACCCTCCCTCCGTTCTTTCCAGGGGAATTCCCTCTGGAACCTCACCATTGGGAACTTCTCCAATTGGAAGTAACCAACCTTTTGGAAGCCAGGGTGGTGGAACTGGTTCTGCCGTCTCCCAAAACTTTCTGATTCCCAAAAAGACAGGCAGTTTCCTACTCATTCTGGATCAGTTCCTTGTAAGAGAGAAGTTCAAGATTGCATCCCCTGGAATGTTGCTGCCCTACCTCCATTGGGGAGATTGGCTGTCCTCCTTGGATCTCAAAGATGCCTATACCCACATCCTCATTCATACCCTGCACCGATAATACCTCCTCTTCATCATCAGCAGCAAGCACAGGGTTCTTCCCTTTGGACTAGCGTCCACTCCCAGATTTTTCAAAAAGTACCTAGCAGTCGTAGCCACTTTTCTTTGCGTGCAGAAACAGCCACACGTTTAAACCACACATCAAAAACAAGTGGGAAGATGTAGGCAGATCAAAATCAATGCAAAATACACACAAGACAGTTAAATGCTGGAAAGCAATGAGCACAAATGCTTGAAGCTTAGCCAACAAAGTTCCAGACCTGGAAGCCCTAATGGTGGAAATGGATTTGGACATTGTGGCCATTACAGAAACATGGCTTAATGAATCGCATGATTGGGATATAGCCATACCTGGCTATAATCTATTCAGAAGAGACAGAGAAAATGGAAGAGGAGGAGTAGCCTTGTATGTCAAAAGCAATATTAAAGCTACTGAAATGCAAGGGGCATGGGGAAAAAAAGAAGCGTGGATTGTGTTGGAAAGAGGAGATGGCACTGTCATCCATACTGCTGTAGTCTACAGACCTCCAACACAAATTGAAGAGATAGATAACGAACTAATTATAGATATTGCCAAGATAGCCACAAAGGGGGAAGTGATAATATTGGGTGACTTTAATCTACCGGATGTGGATTGGATTGCTCCTTCTGCAAATCTGGAAAGAAGCAAAAAAATTGTGAATGCTCTCCAAGATGCGTTACTTAGACAAATGGTGATGGAACCAACCAGAGAAAGCTCAACACTAGATTTAGTGCTCACCAGCGGTGATAGTGTGTCGAATGTCTGCGTGAGTGCCCCTGTGAGCAGCAGCAATCATCACATGGTGTGGTTTGAGATAAAAGCCATGGTACAGGCCAATCATAGCAAGCTCAAAAGTCCTAAACTTCAAAAACACAGACTTCAATAAAATAGCTGAGTACCTAAAGGAGGAGCTGACAGAGTGGAAGGAGATAAGGGAAGTGGAATTGCAATGAGCTAAACTAAAGGTGGCAATAAAAGGGGCAACAGATAAATATGTAAGAAAAGTAAACAAAAACAGGAGGAAAAGAAAACCTGTGTTTTTTTGTTTTTGTTTTGTTTTTTTGTTTTTTTCCAATTTAAACTTTATTCAGTAAATTCAAGAAAATGATACACACTCCATAATAACACATCGAAATTGTAAAAATAGATCAATACAGTCCACATTAGGGGGAGGAAAAAGTAGAGAAAAAGTAAGAATAAACTTACATCATCCAGAAATACACAAAAAGAAAATATGCGGGAGAGGTGGTGCTAACCCATATTCATAAACTTTTTTTTTCCATCTGATGACAAACATTTGTTTGTCATCAGATAGAAAACCTGTTTGATTTTCCAAAGAAGTGGCTGCTCAAATAAAGGCAAAAAACATAGCTTTCACAAAATTCAAAAGCTCACAAGCAGAGGAACACAGAAATGAATACAGGATCAAACTCAGAGACAAAAAGAGAAATAAGGATAGCAAAATCAAAGGCAGAGGAAAAAATGGCTAAAGATGTGAAGTGTGGCAACAAAACTTTCTTCAGGTATATTCGGGAAAGGAGGAAGATCAGAGGTGGAATTGCAGGACTCAGGAGTGCTGCAAACGGACTCGTGGAAAGTGACATTGAAAAAGCTAAATTGCTAAACGAATACTTCTGCTCTGTTTTTACTAAAGAAAGTCCTGGAGAAGGACCTTCTGTGACTCCCAAATATAAAATTGGGAATGAAGTAGATACCTCACCATTCATAGAAGATGAAGTGTTAGAACAACTTGCAAAACTGAAAGTGGACAAGGCCATGGGACCGGATGGGAGACATCCCAGGATACTGAAAGAGCTCAGAGAGGTTCTTGCAGGGCCGTTAAAGGACGTTTTCAACAGATCCTTGGAAACAGGAGAGGTTCCTCAGGACTGACGAATGGCTGATGTCGTACCTCTACACAAAAATGGTGACAGGAAAGAAGTGTAAAACTACAGGCCTGTGAGCCTTACCTCGGTGGCAAGAAAAGTAATGGAGGTGCTCCTGAAAGAGCGAATAGTGAACTTTCTCAAAACCAACAGGATGCAAGACCCGAGGCAACATGATTTTACCGAAGGACAATCCTGCCAAACAAATCTAATTGAGTTCTTCGACTGGGTGACCAGGGAACTGGATCAGGGGCATGAAATGGATGTCATCTACCTGGATTTCAGCAAAGCCTTTGATACCGTTCCTCATAGGAGGCTTATCATTAAACTCAGTAGCTTGGGGACGGATCCCGAGATGGTAAATTGGATCAGAAATTGGTTGACTGACAGACGACAGAAGGTGATGGTAAATGGAGCTCACTCAGATGAAGGGAAGGTGATTAGCGGGGTGCCCCAGGGATCGGTCCTGGGCCCGGCACTGTTCAATGTATTTGTGAGCGATATTGCTGAAGGACTGAACGGAAAAGTCTATCTTTTTGCAGATGACACAAAAATTTGTAACAGAGTGGACTCCCCCGAGGGAGTGGTTAACATGAGGAAAGATCTACAAAAGCTGGAAGAGTGGTCTAATGCTTGGCAATTAAGATTTAATGCAAAGAAGTGCAGAGTCATGCACTTGGGCAGCAGAAATCCAAGGGAAATGTACGTGATAGGGGGAGAGAGGTTGGTGTGCACGGATCAGGAGAAAGACCTTGGTGTGATTATTTCTGAAGATCTCAAGGTGGCAAAACAGTATGACAAGGCGGTGGCAAAAGCCAGGAGGATGTTGGGCTGCATACAAAGAGGAATTACCAGCAGAAAGGAAGAGGTACTTATGCCACTGTACAAATCACTGGTGAGGCCTCACTTGGAATACTGTGTTCAGTTTTGGAGACCATATCTTGCAAAGGATGTAAAAAGACTGGAATCTGTTCAGAGGAAGGCAACCAAAATGATTTGGAGCCTGCGTCAGAAGCCTTATGAGAAGAGACTTGAAGACCTAAACATGTACACTTTGGAGGAGAGGAGGGACAGGGGAGATATGATTCAGACCTTTAAATACTTAAAGGGGGGAATAGGGGGGGGAGTGTTTTTTTCAAGATGGCGGCAGAGAGTTTGTGAGCAGGAATACCTAAACGCAAAGGCAAAATTCGGGCTTTTCCCACAGAGCCCGTACCTGCCGTTTCTGGCCCGATGGATCATTTTGTCCTGCTTAATGAGGAGCAAAGGGGAAATTCGGAGGGGCTTGGTAGCGCCGGTGGTGGAGGGCTCAGCTGCTCCCGCCCTGGAGATCTCGCTTTCCCCTGAGGACCGCTCACCTCCTGCAGTTCCAGGGCTGTTGGTATGCGCCTCTGAGTGTGGGTCTGCAGTCACGCCTGAGCAGGCGTCTCTTGAGATACCGGAGTGGGGCACTTCAGAGGCAGCTGCCGATGGTCGGAAGACTGGGACTGAGAGCCAGGTAGTAACTCCTGGCGTTAAACAACGTCTCGAGGTTGATGTTGCCTGTGGTTTGGAGGCTGATAAGCGGAGGGCGGTCTCCGGTGCTGCGGTGCCCGTGAGTTCCCCGGTGATTACGCTTGTGTGTCCAGCTAAGGTTACCCTTGAGAATATCTGGGAAGCTGTAAGTCAGCTATCCCAGGTTATGAATCAGCAATTAACTCTTTCCTTCTCTACTTTAGCTACAATGGAGAATAATGTAACTGTGTTGAATACCGAGTTTGTGGAAATGAAGAACCAGGTTGGGGCTTTGGATCAGAAACTTACACAGGTTTCCGCTTTAACGGATTCGCTGATGAAAGATGATAATTTTTTGAAAGGGAAGTTGGAGATGTTGGAGAATGCTACCCGTGCTTCCAACTTAACGGTTGTTGAATTTTCCCATCATTTCTGTGGTAGCTCCGGTGGAACTTTTTAAATAATATCTACAAGAATCTCTAATGATCCCAGCAGAGTTGTTGCCTCCGGTTTCGAAGGCATATTATCTGCCCCTTGGTAGAAAGGAGGGGAAGTGTGAAGTTGGGGAGTTACAGATGGATTCGCTGGATGTTTCAGCATTGCTTAGATCCCCTCCGGATGAAGATATGAAGATTTCCACATTGCTGGTGACTTTAGCGCTCTCCTCGGATAGAGACTGGCTTCTTAAAGTTTATTTCAAAAAGAGAAGTAATTTGTTTATGGGGAAGAGGATTTCTATCTTTCCCGATATCTCGAGGGATACTCAGAGAAGGCGTAAAGCCTTCCTTTTGTTAAAGCCCGGGGTTCTTCGGTTAGGTGCTTCCTTTCTATTAAGATTCGCCTGTAAATGTATTGTATTGCATAATTCCCTTAAATATGTGTTCTTTCAGCCTGGGGATCTATCCACCTATACGAGTCAGTGCTTATATGTTAACGTCCTCCCCCACATAAGGTACTATAGTGACCTCTGTTTTCAAATGCTCCTCTGTCTTTGCCCTCATCTTTTTTGCCTGGGGAATAATGTTCTTTTGTGTATGATCTAGGGAGACTTCCTCCCCTAGTGATTTTTCTGTTTAATATTTCCCCCATAATGGGGACTATAGATGTTTTACTGTGTGGGTTTTGTGTGCTATTTCCTTTGTATATTACTAGGCGTACATCTTTTCTGTACAAGTGTATTGCTTGATCGGTTGATGGATAATTGAGAAATAGAAAAAAAAATACTTAAAGGGAAATAATGAACAAACAAACCTCTTCCAAAGACGGGGAAGCTGTAAACCTAGACGGCATAACAGGAAGCTGCAAGGTGGTAAATTGAAAGGCAATGTCAGGAAATACTTTTTCACTGAAATGGTGGTGGATGCTTGGAACGCCCTTCCGATGGAAGTGGTGGGGGCAAACACGGTGACGGAATTCAAAATGGCTTGGGACAGACACAGTGAATCCCTTTACAGCAACAGGATAAAATAAAAATAAACTGAACCATCTAAATTCTCAATAAATAAGGGTGTCCTACATGGAGTGGTGGGTTCACCCCTAAACAAAGACACGAGGAGGGGTGGCCTGCATGGAGCGGCAGGTGCAACTACTCTTGCCATCATACTGGTCTTTATCTGCCGTCATTTACTATGTTACCTGGATGACTGGTTGGTAAGGGGCAGCTCTCCAAACAAAGTTCACCAGGCCACACGGCATACCATCCAGGTCTTGGAGCAGCTAGGCTTAATTATCTACCCAAAGTACCACCTGCAACCTACTCAGCGCCTTTAGGGGCTCTCCTCGATACTTTGGTGGTCAGGACAAATCTCCAGACAGACCAGGCCCACCGACTTGTCTCTGGCAAACCATGTTCAGTGTTGCTCGATGGTGTCCACTTGCCAGATGCTTCGACTCTTGGGCCACATAGCCTCCACAGTCCATGGGACCCCCATTCACCTGCCTACATACGCAGCAAGTGCAATGGACCCTCTGCACTCAGTGACGTCAGGCGTCGGGCTGCCTCTCCAACTGAGTGCACATAACTCCATCACTACTCAACTCCCTCCCATGGTGGCAGCAGTCAGTGCATCTTCTAGCGGGACTGCCCTTCTAAGCGCAAATTCTGATGATGGATGCCTTCAAGCTTGGCTGGGGAGCACATCTTGGTGGCCTGTGCACGCAAGGCCTCTGGTTGGAGAGTGAGAGCCTCCACCAGATAAACTTCCTTGAAATCTGAGCTATTGCCAATGCTCTGCAGGCTTTCCAGACACAGCTGGTCGGTCAGATCGTTCTCATACAAACAGACAACCAAGTAGAAATGTTCTACATCAACCAGGAGGGGACACATGCTCGTACCTCCTGTGTTGAGAGACAGCCTGGCTCTGGAAGCTTGCTGTAAAACACCAGATGCTTCTCTGGGCAGTGTATCTCCCCGGAGCGGACAAGCTCAGCAGTTTTGTAACTGCACAAGTGGGCTCTCAACCCTCAAGATCTTTCAGATGTGGGGCGCCTCCACCATGGATCTCTTTGCATCTCCTTTCAATGCCCAGCTACTGCTGTTTTGCTCCAGAATGCCCTGTCCCAGTCAGGTGGCATCCGATGCCTTCCTCCTGGATTGGAGCGAGGGCCTGCTCTACACTTACCCACCGACTCGCTTGGTGGCCAAGACCCTCTTCAAGGTCCAAGCAGACAGGGCTTCCTTGATTCTCATTGCCCCACGGCCCCAGCAATTGTGGTACCCTTTGTTCCTACAGCTGTCTCGAGCATCGCCCCTTCACCTGGGCTGTGCCCCAGATCTCCTCTCGCAGGAGGAGGGCACCCTACTACATCTCAACCTCCGCTCCTTATCGCTCACAGCTCGGTTGCTCAGTGAGTAGCTCTAGCGGAGTTCCATCTGCTCATAGATGTCCAGAATATCCTCCTGGCATCTCGCAAGGACTCCACCAGGATGGCATATGCCTTCAAGTGGTGCAGATTTTCAGTCTGGTGTGCAGACCCGGGCCCTCAACCCTTTTACTTGGTGGAAATAGTGCTGACTTATTTGCTTCACCTCTCCAACTCTGGACTGAAGTCTAACTCTGTCAGGGTACACCTGAGTGCTCTTACAGCATATCACTGCAATGTTGATGATCGGCTCCTTTCTGCTTGTCCACTCATAGGACACTTTATGTGGGGCCTTCTGCTTTCTCGGCCCCCTATTCAACCACCACCGATGGCATGGGATCTCAATGTCATCATCCTGGGACAGCTGTTCTCAGCACCCTTTGAGCTGCTTACTTGGAAAGTCATCTTTTTGGTGGTGCACAGAACAGTGAGCTGCAGGCGCTCATAGCGCACTCACCTTATACCAGGTTCTACAAAAATAGAGTGGTGCTACGCACTCATCCTAAGTTTTCTCCATAAGGTGATTTCAGCGTTCCACCTAACCAGTCCGTGCTACTGCCCACTTTTTTTCCCACGGCCTCACGCCTCCAGGGTGGAGGTCTCTCGCCATACTTTGGACTGCAAGAAAGCATTCGCTTTTTATCTTGAACAGACGAAGCCCCATCACTGTTCCACTCAGCTCTTTGTTTAGTACAACCCTAACAGACTGGGGGTCACCATCTCAAAGTACACCCTCTCCATCTGGGTGGTTGACTGGATCTCTTTTGCTTATGCCCAGGCTGGGCTTACCTTAGAGCGCCATATCATGGCACATAATATTCGCTCTATGGCAGCCTCGGTAGCTCACTTGCTCTCTGTCTTTACTGCCTGGATAAATATTCCCGGCATGACAGAACCTTCGGCCAAGCCCTATGCCGGCACCTCTAATGCAACTCCTTCCCTCCAGCCCTTCTGTCTGTCCAGGCTACCGGAAAGTCGATTGTTGGTTGATGCCTGAGGCTATGTTGACTCTCGAAACCTCAGCGTTTTCTCGGTTTGTTTTTCTTGTTACCCCGTTGGGCTGTCTACAGGTTTTTTCGGTAGCCTGTAGCTAAGGAGTCCCATATGTGAGGACTAACTTTCACCTGTAGGAGGTGTTCTTAGAGAACAAGTCCTCATTACCCTCCCTCCTCCCCATGGAGTTGTTTTCTTTTTGGGCTTAAGCTATGTCATCATACTGAGGTAAGATGGCTCCTTCAGGCAGGAAGACCAGCACACATGCGTGGAGTACCTTCCAGAAGCTTCCTTTAGAAGCTCACAAGTGTTCTGCACGGGCTTCATCATTGATGGCCACCCATATGTGAGGGCTGATTTCTTCTATTCCCGGAGAACACCTGCTACAGGTAATTACGCTGTCTTTGAGCACACAGATGCACTAAAGGTCTGCTATGTCGCCCCCCCTCTGATGCAAGCATCCTGTTTTGGAGTTGTGGAACGCAGCAGGCCTCGAGTGTGAGCATGTACACACAGGCTTCATGGTGTGCTGCTGCTCTACTGCACTCCTACCACCCTCAGAATTGCGCAACCCTGGATAGACACGTAGTCTGCTTTGTGGAAGGTTTGGCCCTGTGGACAGCAGACCATGCAGTGACCCTTGGCTCACACTTTTCATATGCCTCCCAATACTCAAACTTTAGAATTCCTGTTTGTTGTATATTCATCTCCATGAAAATAGGCCAGTTCAGTAATCTCAGGGAAGTCTAGCACATCACAGTACCATCGAGCATTTTTAAAGCTTCCTTACCTTGGTAATTATAACCGTATGCAAATCTTTGTACAAAAAAGGAGTTTTGGGTTATATTTTTTTCCCTTGTCTCGTGGAGGTGTCTGTTTTGCCACTTGGAGCACTGGAGCATAAGTTAATCAATAATTCTGCATATTTCTCATTCTTAACCTTAGGATTGTCTGTCTACATTCCATGAGCTTGTGCCCAGATACTTCAGAGGGTACTTGAAGCCACCTTTTAATGTTGCCGGCAGACAGAGCGCAGGGATGACAGAGGAGGTATCTAGCTTTGTTTGCAATATTACAGATCAAAATGAAGTGGGTAAAAAAGTACAAGGTAATGTTATGTTTGTTAAAGATTATGATTAAGGAGATTTTGGATGTGGAGCTGCAGTTAGACCCCAAATTACTTTTGTTGGGCCTATGGCAACGAGGCTCTGCAAAGAAAAATAGGCAGCAAACACAAGCTTGTTTGTAACTTGCTGCGAAATAGCATACTGATGGGAGCAGATAGAGCCCCTTACACTGGACAGATTAAGCAGTGTGATTTTTATGTACAAGTTGACAGTGAAGTGACGTCAGAGTATGGAGAAATTTGATAAAGAATGTTCTGTTCTGAATGATTATCTGCAGCAACAGGAAGGGTGGGGAATGGGGATAATGATGGATATGTTACAAATGATATTTGAGAACTGTTTGATTGTATGCACAAGTTTGAATGTAATTAATATTCTTTTTAATGTAATTTTTAACTAATCCGTGCAGCTAGCAGATTTATTCCTATTAGAGGGATTTCATTCCAGTTTAATAACATCATGTGGTTTCCATGGTAGCTCAGGAGTAGAGCTCAGTGCGCAAGACGTAAGCCATAGCCCTTTGTGGGACTAGCTTTATTTGGGAGTGTAATCGTCCCTTCATTTGCACTGGCCTCTCAGAAAGGTAAAGTGAGTTCAGTGCAAAGGCTGCCGCTGCAGCTTGTGCATGGATCGTTATTGTTATGAATTCTGTTTGCATAAACTGATGAGAGAGGTGAATGAGTATCACATGAACCTTATCAGGAGCTTTTTCTGCAACACAGTTCCGCTGTCCGAGGCCGAGATTAGGCAAGCGCAAGTTCTGAGGTCCATATGTGACTGCTGTGCACCAGGTCTCATACATCCCGATGTGGAATAGATCCTGCTGTTTTACTATTTCCTTTCGCAGCAAGAGCTATAGCAGCTAACAAATCCTCTTTGTAAGACAGATGCCTACCTGTACAGACATAAAGGCCAATAAACACAAATATTTAAGGCAATACCTTTTTTATTTGACTAGCTTTCAGAAGCTAGTGTGCCCTTCCTTAGCTCAAAACCAATGGGACAGGTCAGGAAGAGGCGGTTGTCTGAACCTACAAGTGAATCTTAGATTACATCACAATACTGGTATGAGGAGGGAGCAAAGCTTGTGTGTTAACTAGGAAGGTGCTCACTTGTAAAGCATGAGATCTTATTTTATCTATTTGCACTATTGCTTGAGTGTGTCCTAGGCTACACAGATGGGGGAAAGCATTGCCTGAATATTTTGATTCTAATCAAACTGTTTCGTCTGTTTCAGTGGTACCTCCCTTTGGTGAAGCCTGCTGAAAAAAGAACCTAGAATATGAAGGCCACAGATCCTGTTTGTCGATTGGATGGACCACATAAAAGCTCAAAACATGGTGATCTTGGATAAGTTCAGCTTTATAAAAGCTTTCTGTTTTTAGGACCAGAAGGCTTAGGGGATGGGCACAAAACTACGGTGCCATAACCTTCCAAGAGTGGATGAGTCAAGGCAATGGGCACAGCACTGTACAGGCGTTCACCTCCTGGGACTGGAGGGCACAAGGATGTAGGCAAGAACACACCACTGTAACCTCCAGGACTGGATGGCTTGTGCAAATAGAACCTTTTACAGCTGGTTGCACAATGCATTCTACAGAGTTCCTAATGCAAACATTTTTATCTTTATTTAAAACTTGATAGACCATAGTTTTTTTCAGATCCCGATTCAGAAAAAGTACCGAAAAACCCAGGGCCTTTTATCCTTGCAAAAATTCAGACTCAGCATGGTTATCTGCTCTTGAGTTTAAGCATGAAAGTGACATAAATCACTCTGCGGGTTCATATTTTTCAACATTGCGCTCATTGAGAGATTTAGTTATTTACGGACTGGTGATTTGCACTGAGTGATGGTGGATTGGATTTGCAGAACACAGCATACCTTTCTGAGCTTCAGTCTTTTGCTTTACGGCATAGGTAAAGTTAATTTATTTGATATTATGGAAAATCAGCATGGTAATGTAGTTTGAACTGGGTTTAGTACATGCCTTTTTTTTCAGAAATTCAAGGAGAGTTAGTCAGGCACAATAGGTATTTTTCTGTCCCTAGAGGTTTACAATCTAAATTTAAAGCACCATTTAGATACAAAAATGTTCTCTACCTATACACAGCACTGTGTACTCCTAAGTGAGAAAACCCCCCACCTTTAATAGCTACGTTTTCTTCTTAGGTTGTAGATATTTATAACAGCAGGAACTATGTTTTCATCTCCTGTACATTCTTTAGGCCTTTCCCAAGATGTCTGCAATCGAGTTACTTTCTGATGGGGACAATCAGAAGATGCAAGAGCCTAGTCATAAGCAAAAAGTGTCTAAAATTACAAATTAACAGAAAGTACCTAAGACTGTACCATAGTACTCTGCTTTTATTTGGGGGACAGATTTATTAGACTAGAGAGAAGTGAATATGAACAAGCTTGGTGATTCAGTTTCTCTGCCCCAGAGGGAGCCCTACCAATTGTGCAGTGGTGACACCTAGTGGTCTGATTTGGAACTTGATTGTAGAGTTCCAGAGAAAGATCTCTCATTATGACTATTGCACTAATTGGATTAAAGTAAGTTGCGAGGGGGTATAAAATGGGGGGGAGGGGGGATTAGAAGGAAGACTAATCCTAGCTAGTTGTGAATGAAGGCTTATGGACGAGCAGCCCAACAGAGGCTGGGTTGTGATTGAACTTGGACTTAGAGGGGCAAAAGAAAATGAATATGAAATGTATAAAGTGTAAGATATGTTCTTGGAATGGCTTTTTAAAAATTACACACTATGTAAAGCATAATTTATATTAGGGCATTTTAGAAAGTATGTGAAACCATTTTATTAGAGTAATCACTGAATCCAAGCCCTTTACATACAGAGGACTTGGTAAGAATCACAGAGAGAGCCATGCTGCTGCTTTCACAGAAAGGGAGGTGAGAGGTCTTGTGTAGCTGATGAGGACGACAGGTGTTTTAGCAACTCATGGTTTATCATTAGTTATTAAACCTTTCAAATAATCACAGCAGTAGTACATGGTTTTTAATGCTTGGGGTGATTGTGCTCCATGACTGTAAGCTCATGCTAAGTCAAAGCCACCTCCCAAGGCTACCGTCATGAAACTGGAGCCTGTTCAGTGTAGCTAAACCCCCCCCCCCCCCCCCACCTTTTTTTTTTTTATATAAACAGAAGTAAGTTTAAGAAAAAACATACAATGGGCTTTCAAGACTTGTTCTTGAGACCCCACAGGATGCAAAATGCAATGTGTGCCTTTGAGTCAGTGCTGATTCCTGGCGACACAGCATCTCCTGGGTTTTTTTGGCAGTGTGAGTGGAGTAGATTGTCAGACCTTTCTTACAAGGCCAGAGGGTTAGTGGGAATCAAACCCTAGTCTCTTGGTTACCAACCCCAGGGCTCTAACCACTAGGCTGCTACTCCACCCCCTTTCAGGATATCATATGCCTGTTCATTGTGAACATCCTGGCAGGCTGTGGGTTCTCCAGACCACATTTGAAGAACTGTCTTGGAATGTTAAAATGTCATCATTGTCAAAGGAGGAGGGGCCAGGAGATGGTCATGTCTGCTTAAGAGTCAAGAGATGAAACACTTAACCCGTGTCTGTCCCATCAGAGATCAGGTACACTTCCAGTTAGAGACAGGGAGGAAAAATGGGCTATTCCAGCAAGTTGTCGATATAAGCAGGCAATTAAGTTTAAGAGAAATAGACTTGGGATTCAATTTAGGACTTCTTTATGGGGTTTGGCATGATAATCAGAAACAGAAAGGGGATTGTGACAGACACAGGCAGAAGTTGATACAGTACCACTGTCTTTATGAATATACAGTAGAACTCTGGCTAAAAAAAAATTTAAGGTACAGGAAGACAATCATCAACAAAGTCATTGGAAGGTCTTTCTGTTACTCAGATTATTAGGCCCAAACCAAAGTGAAGCAGATCCATAGACCCTTCAGACACTACTTCGAGACTGCTGCAAAGTTGGAGGTAGCATATTCCAATACATCCTTCTAGAACAGTCCAGACATGTGGGTGAAGTCCCCAGCCAGCAGATGCTGAAGACAGAGAAAGTGCCAGAAGCATCAGAGACAGGGCTCTGGTCTAGAGAGCATCCCTAGGTGTCACACTCAGTATTTCTCTGTCTCCAGCAGATGATGGATGCCTTTCTCGGCTCCTGGTAGCCAGTCACGCTAGTGAGTTAGCTGTACTCTGTCAGCAAAGACTGCTGTTTATTGCCCTCTGTAGCTGTCTGCAGGGATCACACAAGATGTTTCCCTTGAAGTTTTCTGCTAGGATTCCTGTGTGCTGTCTCAGATCTAAGCACAGAAGCTCCTGGTCAGGAGGACTGGTAGAGCATCTTCCCAGAGAGTGCCACCTGTACAGCAGAGGAGTTCCTACGAGTTAGTTTTGTTATTTTAACTTCACTCAGTTAAGCTAGGGTAGACAAAACAGTGCCTTTTTTGCAAACCTGCATGTCTATAGTTAGCAGCTCTTGAAGAAATCTACAGTGAGGACTCTGGCTCCAGCCAGACCGTGCTCCAGTTCAGGCTGCTTACCCGCCTCCCTTCACTCAGCTTGTGAGCCTTTGCCCCCCCACCACCATTGCTTGCCGTGGCGGCCATCTTGGGCACAGTTCCAGCACCACACACCCCTGGAACTGATACCGATCCACATGCAAGTGGGACAATTTCAGCAATTTCAGCCCTAGCGCCAGTGGGAACGATGCCTTCATCCTTATTATGCTGCATCGCTAGCAGCAAGAAACACTGCATCTTGTCAGAGCAGCTGTGTTTAGCCTGCTGATTACACAAGGGAGTCTTCCAGGGCTGTGCAAGGGGATTCTGCTAGGACAGCGCAGTAGATCTCCAAGTGCAGCTATAGATGGAGGAAGGACTACTGGAGTAGAAATGCCAAAGGTACTGTGCCCTGCCTCATCAATTTTGCCATTCAGAGGATCTTCACCAAGTTCTCAAGCAGGGGATGCCCTCCTGCCTCACCAGCAGGCCAGTCCTACAGGGCACCCTTCAGAGCCTACAAATCAGAGTTCTGACCAATTTATGACCCTGTTCAGGAACTCTTGGAATCTTTGGAAGTCTGTCCCTTCTTCCTCCCAAGCAGTGGATCTTCCAGCAGGGGGTCCCTCTCCTGCTATGAGCATGGCAGAACTATCTCACCTGGAACAGAAGCAGGCTAGGGCTAGCCTTCCTCCAAAGGTGGGATGTCTGTCTAATGGCATCTCCTAAGCGGCTGGGGATTGGACCAAAGAGCAGGATTGCCTTTCTGTTAATGACAGCCCTAATTTGTCTGATGGCGAAGATGGGGAATGGTCCCCTTCAGATATATCAGGTGAAAGACCAGGAGGAGACTCAAGATGTTAGTTTGTTCCAGAAAGAGGAACCTTTGGCCTTAATTGTGCAGATTATAGACGCCTTGCGCCTCTCTGAGCCACCAGGACAGAATGCGGGCCAGCAATCTTTTCAGGCGGATCCTATCCTTCAGGGCATCCAAAGGCCTTCTCATTCCCTCAGGAACTGCAACAGATGATTTCCCTCAAAGGGGACTCTTCTGATGTGGCCCAAGCTTCGAGCCATGAGAAGGGACACCATTATTTGTAGTCACCTGAGGACCTCAATAGATGGCTCAGTTATCCAAAAGTCGATGCCATCATCAAGCACACAACAATTCCTGTAGAAGGCAGAGAGGCTCTTCGGGATCAATAAAGACCACAAGGTTGAAGGGCTTCTCAAAACTGCCTTCTCCACCTCATCGCTCACCCTGCAAGCTAGAAGCATATACCCTTCTTCGCTGGATCCAGTTGTTGCTGGACAATCCTACTTCAGCATGTTTGGAGTCGGTAACTGCCTTTTTGGCAGATGCTCTTTATGATCTACTCTGCCTGGCGGCCCAGTCCAGAGCAGCAGTAACCGTGGCTCACAGCTGGCTCTGACTTCAACAGTAATCAGCAGATTCAGCTTCGAAGGTGCATCTGGCGAGGCTCCCATTTAAGGGCAAGCTTTTCTTTGGTGAGAACCTTGCTAACTGTTGTGACTTCACCTCTCCTTAGGACAAAGCTAAGTCTGGTGATCGCTGGTCTGGTCCTTGTTCATCTCCCTTCTTAGCCTCTCGGTCGCGTTTCAGAGATGCTTGACGCTATTAACCGGGTAGGTCTTTGGGACCCTCGGCCAGAAGATCTGGCTTCAATCCCAGCCTTTTCAAGGGGTATGCTGGATAAGGGCTCCTACTCCACCCCTGCTGTTCCTCCCGTTGATGGTCTCCAGGCCCACTCCAGGGTGCCACCGGGGGGGGGGGGGCAGGGAGGGTCAGCTGGCCCTGTTTGCCCACGAGCAAGAGTCAGTCACCACTGATCAGTGGGTTCTCAATATTGTCCGCTATGGCTACATCCTTGGCTGCGCAAGACCCATACAAGACACCTTCATCATCTACCCGTGTGGTACAGACCACATGTTGGCACCTGTTTGAACTTCGGGCCATCAGTCTGGTGCCTTCTTCAGAGGTCTACTCCGGCCACTACGCCATTTACTTGTTATCCCAAAGGAGGATGGCTCCTTTCGGCCCATTCTGGACCTCAAGGGCATCAATCGCTCGCTCCGGGTACCTCATTTTCGCATGGAGACCCTTCGATAGTGATCCTTGTGGTTCACAGCAGAGAATTCTTGGCTTCTATTGATCTAGCAGAGGCTTATCTTTATATTCTGATCTGAGACTATCAACAATGCTTTCTCAGTTTCACGGTGCTCGGGTACCACTTTCAGTTCCGCACAGCTGCCAGACCAAAGATCATGGTGGTAGTGGCGGCAGTCTTGTAGAAGCAGGGAATACACGTTCATCTGTACCTGGACAATTGGCTAATCAGAACGAAATCACAGGCTGAGGCGCTCAATGTCACCCAGGTTGTAACATTCCTAGAATGTCTCAGCTGGGTAGTCAGCCACACAAAGGTGTCTTAAGCCCATTCAATCTGAGGAGCTCCTGGGGGCCCATTTCGACAGACATCAGGGGTGTGGCTACCTGACTGAGGACTGTTGTCGGAAGTTGACTGACTAGGTACAGACATTCCTGCTTCAGATTCGTCCATGGAACTATCTTGGGATCCATTTATTTTTTATTTAAGAGGATTTATATACCGCCTTCTCCTGTAATTAAAGCGGTTTATACAGCAAACAATCATATTGGAGTGTCATATTGTGGGCATGCAGTGGCATCAAAGAGTATGTGCGTGTGTGGTGATGATTAGTGGTGAACTATTTACAGGGTGAGCTAATTACATGGGAATATGTACATGGGGAAGGGTGGGGGAATTTTGATTGTCATGAGTTGAAGGGGGGCTATGTCATGTCATGTCACGTCACGTCACGTCACTGTAGTGCTCAACAAAGAGCATTGTCTTGAGCTTTTTCCTGAAGTCGTTGATGTCCTTTGTTGATGGTAGGTCATCTGGGAGAGAGTTCCAGAGCGCTGGTGCTACCAGTGATAGTGCTCTTCTTAAGGTGTCTTGGTGTTCTGATGAAATCGGATGTGCCTCTCCTCCTTGGTCTGTTACTTATGTCTGGTGTTATGAGTGGTTGGAGGCTGATGACTGAGATCCTGTGTTTGATTTTAAAGATGTTTAGTATTGTTTTGTATTTGATGCGGGAGCTGATTGGGAGTCAGTGGAGGTGTTTGAGAGTGGGGGTGATGTGGTCCTGCTTTGTTGATCCGTCTATTATGCGTGCTGCTGTGTTTTGGGCCATCTGTAGAGGCCGGAAGCATGTTTTGTTAGGCCAATGTAGATTGGGTTGCAGAAGTCTAGAACTGGAGTGACTAGTGCTTGACAAACAGTGCAGAAATGATCCGGAGAGAGGAGGGGTTTTAGCCGACGGATGGTTCTCATTTTGATGTATGTGTTCTTGGTTGTTTTACTGATGTGTGACTAAGTTTAGTTCCTTGTTGAGGGTCACTCTAAGGTACTTTACCTCAGTCTTTATTGGTATCATGATGTTGTGTGGTGGGATGAAGGTGGTGTTTCTGGTTATAACTAGAGCTTCAGTCTTGTTGTAATTGATGGTCAGGTTGTTGTCTTGAAACCAGCTTGTCATGTGTTGAAGACAGTCTATTATTCCATTTTATTCTGGGCTGTCCATGGAGGCTACAATGGAAGTAGTTCCCTGGGCTCGGGCTCACATGAGGCCCCTACAGCATTCCCTTCTGTCCCGCTGGTCCCCAGTTTCCATCCTCTGCTGGTGGCTCTGTCCACACCACCTGAGGCAAGGTGTTCCTTTGGACACTCCACGCTGGGTTCTCATCACAGTAGATGCCAGTCTTTCGGGATGGGGAGCACATTGTCTGGGCTAGACAGCCCAGGGTTCATGGAACGCTCAGGAATCATGGTGGATGATCATCCATCTCAAAGCATGAGCCATTCACCTAGCTCTGCAAGCCTTTCTGCCACAGATTTTTCAACAGCTGGTTCGCATCCTCTGCGACAGTGCTATGGTGGTGGTCTATCTCAACCGGCAGGGCAGCACCAAAGCCCCAGGGGTGGCCAGGAAAATGCATCTTTTCTTCCCTTGGGTCGAGACACACCTGCAGGCTCTATCAGCCCAACACATTGCAGGAGTCAACTGTGTTCAAGCGACTTTATCAGTCGCCATACCCTGGACCTCGGCAAATGGGAGCTTGCTCTGTCGGTATTTCAGCACATAGTATGGATCTGGGGCTGTCTCAGCTTCAACCTGATGGCTACTGCAAAGAATGTCAAGGTTCCCACCTTCTTCAGCCACCAGAGTATGGCTGTCAGGGATTGGATGCGCTGGCCCAACCATGGCCAGTAGTCCCACTGCTCTACCTCTTTCCTCCGTGGGCAATGATCAGCCGGTATCTCCTCTGTATAGAGACCCACCCCAGTCATGTGGTTCTGGTGGCTCCAATGCTCATAGTATGCCAACCTTGTCCAGATGCGAGTGGCATTGCCTCTACCCCTCAGCTCTTGCCAGGAGCTCCTGTGGCAGGGTCCAATCCTGATGAACAACCTGGCTCTTGAGAGGAACCGCCTAATCCACAAGGGATACTCTTGTGGCATCGTTGAGACCCTTCTCAAGGTGCAGCCCCCTCCACGTCTATGGCATAAGCTTGGGTATGGCGCTTGTTTGGGTTACAGATTTCTCCCTGGCAAGTGCAGATACCTCTGGTACTCCCATTTCTGCAGGAGGGGGTTTGATAAGGGGTTAGCCCTTAACTCCCTCTGCATGCACGTCATGGCGCTTACCTGCTTTTGCAGTCCCATAGTGGGATGGTCAATTGCTTCTCACCCGGATATCAGACATTTTTCTCCACAGCGCACTCTAGTTCCTCCTTGGAGCCTCATGAAGGCTCCCTTTGAGCCGCTGAAGCATATTGCTCTCTGGGATCTCTCCCTGAAGATGGCCTTCCTGGTTGCCATTACTTCAGCCTGGCGAATGTTGAAACTGCAGGCTCTCTCCTGTAAGGAGCCTTCTCTCTCCTTTACTTTGGAAGAGTTTTGCTTCATGTCGTACCCTCCTTATTGCCAAGGGTGCTCTCACTCTTCCATGTGAATCAAACCATTTCACTTCCCACCTTCCCTTGAGAGGAAGGCTCCGGAGTACAGAGCGAACTACAGTCGGTCGATGTCAAGAGAGAATTCTGACGATATCTCAGGGCCACTAATGCTTTTCAAAAGTCCAATCGTCTCTTCATTTTGTTTGCAGGGCCCCGGCAAGGTCTTGCTGCTTCTAAAGCTACAGTTGCATGTTGGATCAAATACGCTATCGAATCCACTTACATTCTTCATAACAAGTTGGTATCGGTGGGCCTTCATGCTCATTCCATGTGTGCTCAAGCAGCTTTGTAGGCAGAACAGTCACTCATGTCTCCCATCGACATTTGTCGGGCAGTCACCTGGTTCTCTTTGTCCACAGCACATTTTGGGGCCAGTGTGGTGCGGGTGGCTGTCTCTTCCTGCCCAGAGGTGGTGTAGCTTTGGTACTTCACACTTGTCTGGACTGGTCTAGCAGGATGTATTGGAAGGGGAAATTTCACTTACTGTTGATTTCCTTTCCTGGAATCCTGATAGACCAATCCAGGACCCACCCCTCACTGCATTCTCTTACAACAGCCTTTTGGCTGGCTCATCAGCTGTATCCGCAGACTCTTCATAAACTTGCTATTGTAGAGCCTGCCCTACGCTTTCTGTACCAGTTTAGCCCAGCTTCTTGGTCTCCTTGTACATAGTTGCACTGGTTGGTGCTTTTAGTTTCCTTATGTCATTCATGGTTATGGTTCCATTTGTCAAGTGGCTTCCTCTGCTTTTACAGAGTGACACCTAGGGGAGCCTCTCTATATATTTCAGAGCCCAATTATTAATGCTTCTGGCACTTTTGCTGTCTCCAACATCTGCTGGCAGGGGGACTTAACCCATTTGTCTGGACAGGTCTAGTAGGATTCCAGGGAAGGACACTGATGGTAAGTGAAATTTCTCCTCTCCTTTAAAGGTGCCTCCATATCCTTTTGCTTAATATGGTGTTGTAGTAAAGTGACCCAGACCACAGCTCTCTTCAGAACATGATACAGATATACCCAGTAGGTCAGCAGCGCCCCCCCCCCCCCCTTCACTCCTGCAGGTGTCAACATAAAAGGTCTGTGCCTGCTTTATAAAAAAAACAGGATTGAAGTTGATCAAATACATTTGCATTACAAGCTGCCCCAGGAGGAAGGCATTATCCTCGAGGTAGGTCCAGAGTCAAAAGACAGGGGCATCTAATTTACTCATGGACAATTGTTTACAGGGGGGGACCTCTGCTCTACAGGGTTTTTCCATTCCGTTCACATTAGCACATCTACAGTACATTCCCTTTCCCAGCTCCAGTCACAATGGTGCACTGTAGTCCCTCCTCCCACCAGGGAAAGGAAGGTGGGTAGGAACTGGGGCTGCAGCATTACACGCACTGATAGCCTGCTCCCTAGCAGGAGGCAGAGGGATGCTGTCTCATGAAGGCTTTCAGGCCATGAGGAACAGACAGATAACCCCCACTCATAGATGTTTTGGAAAGGGGTAGATTAGCTTCCTAGGAAAGTACCAATGAACTCTCCATCTCCAAACCACAAGGGGCTCATGATTGTTAATGCAAACTTTCATTGCAAAATAGTTCCCCCGCACCATGGTAGGAGAGAGTTTGTTACTTTACTTAATTAGCTGTGGTAGTATTAGTAGCTTTTTGGACATATCTGCAGCCTTTAACACCATCTCCTATACAGGCTCCAAGAAACTGGCATAAAAAAAATTTACTTCAATGGTTCCAACTCCTACCTGACCAATGGACAACAACTGATCCACACAAACATAGCAACCCCCAACACCAAGGATCCACACTAACCGCCATGCTCTTCAACATCTACCTGCAACCACTCTGCTCAATCATGCGTGCTCATAACATCAACTACCACATCTATGCAGATGACATAATGCTCTATGGACCGATCAGACTGCTTCATAGAAGTCTCCAGCTGACTACGAAGGAACAACCTATCCATCAACATAAAAAATCTGAAGCCCTCATCGTAACCAAGGACCCAAACTTCACACAACCACACATAAAATACTTAGGAATCATCATGGACCAAGCGCTCACACTCAAGCAACAGATCAAAAAGACTACCGGAATAATATTCCACAAGGCAAGAACAGTACAACGCCTCAGGCCTCTCATTGATCTACAGGACTTCAGGACAGTCATGCAAGCTATGACGCTCCCCCACCTGGACTACTGCAATATAATCTATCTCAGACTACCCGCCACCCACACCAACCGCCTTAAATACACAGCAAGAATTATCAAGAAAGCAAGAATTATCAAGAAAGCAAAAAAACAAGATCACATCACCCCAGTCCTGAGAGAACTGCACATACTCCCTCTCAAAGCAAGAATCAAATACAAATCAGCCCTACTTATCCACAAAGCCCTCTATCAAACACAGACTTCCCAGCTCCGCACTCTACTGCCCCAACCCACCCACAACAGAACAACCAGACAAGTCACCCCCCACCCCACGAACTAACTAAATACAATCAACGGACCTGCAACAGAGCCTTCGAACTATATGCACCATCGCTCTGGAACTCCCTACCAAGTCAAATCAGAAACAACGGAGATCCTTCAACATTCAGGAAACTAAAAAACCATCCTGTTCCAGGAATACATTGGACCAGAAACAAACATCCATCACTGACTACCCCTCCAGACCCTCTAACATACCCACAGATCTACCTACTAAGAGACTGATGTCCATTATTTAAGTCCTTAATGTCCAGATCATTAATGTTAGCCTCCCCGGTGACAGCCCCCCCCCCCCCCCCTTTGATGTTCAACTGCTTTGACCCAGTGACAAGCAGGATATAAATACAGTTAAATAAATAATAAATTTCCCCACCAAGTCCCTCCATTTCTAAATGAGTAAATAAAAATTAGAAAACTCAGACCAGCCCAAACTTTACAAAACTATTACAAGATAAATATTACACAGCACTAAGGTAAATTATTTTATTCTTCATACACTACGAGGTAAGAAAGTATTTATCCATGTAAAACTCCAGGCTTATTATTGGCCATCTTGCAGCACACAGAAGGGTCACATGTACTCTCACCTGTCAGCAATGGCAAGTGTATAATCAAACCTGCACATAGTTATCAGTGTATAGTTTGCTTCACTGCAAGCGCAAAATGAACACTGAGCAAACAAGCAGCAGAGCAGCAAACCTTGGAGCTACTTTCCTTACTGCTGTCTATGTGCTCAGTCGTTAAGCAGTGAGGAAGAAAGCCGCTGCGCCCTCATACAGATCTAGGCAACAGCAGATGCCAAGTCTCGCCATTGTCAAGATTCTTATTAGAAAATCAAGAAATATGTTCTGAGAAGGCTGAGGGTGGTTGTTTAGTCTTCCTGCATACAGGCTGACGCTCGGTGGTACAGTAATACCCTGCAACTTCCTTGTGTCCAAGTTTAAAGCAAACAGGACTCGTAGCTCCATCACAACATGGGAAGGTCAAAATTCTGCAACAGCCAAAGCCCGTCACCTCCCTTTAATGACAAATTCCCAGCAAATGTTACTGAAGAGAATTAATTGGATGAATCTTGGCCCAGTTACAGGTATCTCCCATCATGTGCAAACCACCTCTGTCTTCTTGGCTCGAGGTACTAGGCTGAGTGTGTGAAATCGGCAGTTTGCCAGCTGGCTTTGTGCCGTCTGCTGGAACCAGGGGTGCAAGTAGCCATTATGGAAATCAGCAGCTGAAAGTTTCTTCTTGAAGATAACCGTTCTGACACCCACCCAGCCATCCTAAAAACAAAGACCATCAATGAAAAGCCAACATAGTGTCTGTAAATACCTTTAATGACTACTTATACCCTCACCAAAATGAGTGTTTGAAAAGAAATACCAATAGCATCAGCAATAGCATACAGTTCCCCAGAAATTACTAAAAGCATGGTGTTCAGCTCTAAGGGCGCAGTAGTAAGCCCCTCAAAAGTATATATAGCAATTACACCATAAAAAGGGCCAGCATAACCTACTGTGCAAGCCATGCATGGCTCTGAAGGGCAGTGAGGGAAAGGGTAGTATTGAATGGTGGCAGCCTCCCCCCCTTCCCCCATTCTGGTAGTGATGACTGATCTCCAACATTTTTGTTTTTTTAAAGCACGAGTCTTTATGACTCTATGCTTGGCAGGCTGGTCTGGTTCCACCTCCTCTGATGCAAACTTGCAACAAAGGAAGGCGGGACCGGGACCGGGACCAGCCTAGTTACTTATTTATTTAAGATGGAGATCTGCCACCACCAGAACAGGAAAAGAGGTGGCAGCAGCACAGGGGTGAGCATATGTTCTAGGGGCCTGGCCGGTGGGGGAGGGGGGGTGTAGAGGTAGGTGTTGGATAGAAGTGGGAAGGGAAAGCACAGTTACTTACCTGTAACAGGTGATCTCTGGGAACAGCAGGAATTAGTCCTCACATATGGGTACGTCGGAACCGACGGAGCCTGCGCGGGAAAGCTCCCCAGCTTCCCAGAAAGGAAGCTTTTGGGGCCTCCCACTGCACATGCACGCTGCCTTCCCGCCTTCCTGACCAGCTCTCCTCAGTTCGAGTTTATAGCTGAGACAATAGAGAGAGGAAAGGAAGATAGATAGAAGATACAACTCCTAGGGGAGGTGGGTGGGTTGTGAGGACTAATTCCTGCTGTTCCCAGAGATCACCTGTTACAGGTAAGTAACTGTGCTATCTCCAGGAACAAGCAGGAATAAGTCCTCACATATGGGGACTCCCTAGCTAAGATGCCTGGGAGATCCCCTTCCAAGGGTTCGCCATCTTCGTATGGATCTCAGGCATCCATCCTGGGAAGGTGGGCAGGAGTTGTTCAAGTATGGAACAGGTGTTTGAGGACAGCCTGACCAAACAAGGCATCCCGGCGGGAGTCCTTGTCCAAACAGTAATGGGCTGTGAAGGTATGAACCGAGGCCCAGGTGGCAGCTCGACAGATCTGATCTATGGATACAGAGTGAAGATGAGCCATAGAAGTGGCCATGGCTCTCACATTGTGAGCTGTGACATGGCCTTCCAGAGAAATGTTTTTACTCTGGTAAGCAAAGGAAATACACTGAGCAATCCAATTGGAAAGTGTACGTTTGGAGACTGGAAGTCCCAAATGAGAAGGATCAAAAGCCACAAAAAGTTGGGAAGACTTTCGATGTGGCTGAGTCCTGTTGAGGTAAAAGGCAAGAGCTCTTTTACAATCTAGAGTATGAAGGTTCTTCTCTGCACTGGATGCATGAGGAGCCGGGAAAAAGACAGGTAGATATACCTCTTGATTAAGATGAAAAGGCGAGACCACTTTGGGCATAAAGTGGGGATTCGTCCTAAGGACCACCTTATCATGATGAAACCTAGTATAAGGTGGATGAGCCACTAAGGCCTGTAGTACACTGATGCGGCGAGCCGAAGTGACTGCAATAAGGAAAAGGACCTTCCAGGAAAGAAATTTCAAGGAGGTAGAAACCAACGGTTCAAAAGGTGGCTTCATAAGCTCTCCTAGAACTAGGTTTAAATCCCATGCTACCGGAGGAGGTCGGATGGGAGGCTTAGTTAGAGTCAGGCCTCTCATGAACCTTGCAATAAGAGGATGAGAGGAGACAGGTTGTCCATTTAGAGGTTTTAAGGATGCTGCAATAGCGCTCAAATGGACTCTTACTGAATTCGTCTTAAGGCCTGCATTAGAAAGATGCAGGCGATAGTCTAGTAGAGAATTCAAAGGAAGTGCTAGAGGGTCAAGACCCTGCTGAGCACACCAAATGGAAAAGCGTTTCCATTTGAAAGCATAGGAACGCCTCGTGGAGGGTTTCCTAGAGGCATGAAGGATATCTTTCACTGGTTGAGAAAGATTGAAGTCATGAAGGCTTAGGCCTTCAGTAACCAAGCTCTGAGGTGTAGGGACTTGGGGTTTGGGTGCCACAAAGTCCCCTCCTCCTGAGACAGAAGGTCTGGCGCAGCTCCCAGGTCCAGGGAGGGTCCCTGGGAGAGATGCAGAAGTAGAGGGAACCACACTTGGTGTGGCCAGCGTGGAGCTATGAGGATCATCGAGCCGTGATCCCTCTGGAGTTTGAACAGAGTCTTGGGAATCAAAGGAATGGGTGGAAAGGCATATAGGAATTCCTGACCCCAATGCAGGAGAAAGGCGTCGCTGGCCTGAGCTCCCTGACACGGAGTCCTGGAACAGAACCGGGGAAGTTTGGCATTCCACGGACTTGCAAAGAGGTCTATGTCCGGGGTTCCCCATTCCTGAAAGATTTTGCGTATCTGGTCCAGATGTAGGGACCATTCGTGGGGAAGCAGAACTCGACTGAGTCTGTCTGCCCGAGAGTTTTGAACCCCTGGAAGATACACTGCCAGAAGATTAATTTGATGCTCTCTGGCGAAGGCCCATAATCTGAGAGCTTCGTTGCAAAGCGACAGAGAGCCTGTCCCTCCTTGTTTGTTTACGTAGAACATGGCCACCTGATTGTCTGTATGAACTAGGACGGTCAGGTTGACAAGGAGGGTATGGAAGACTTTGAGGGCAAGGAAGATTGCTCGCAGTTCCAGGAGGTTGATGTGAAGGGTGGTCTCCTGTGGAGACCAAGTACCCTGAGTGGAGAGGTGTTGGAGATGGGCTCCCCACCCTGTTTGGGAGGCATCTGTTGTGAGGGTTGCTTGGGGCAACAAAGGTTGGAAGGGGGCCCCCAACGACAGATTCTTGGTGGATATCCACCATTGGAGGGACCAAAACAGATGTTTTGAGGTGAGTATTTGGTCGGAGAGCGCTCCTGATGCTTGAGTCCACTGGGTGGCCAAGGTCCATTGAGCTGCTCTCATATGAAGACGAGCGTAGGGCACCACGTGTACCGTGGAGGCCATGTGGCCCAGAAGTCGCAGCATTTCCCTGGCAGTCAAGTGAGTGCTGGACTGAGCTTGGGAGGCCAAGCACACCAGACGTTGGCCCCGGACCTGAGGAAGGTAGGCCCTTGCAGTGGTGGTGTCCAACTGGGCCCCTATGAATTCCAGAGACTGAGTAGGTATGAGTTGAGACTTGGGAAGGTTTACCACCAGTCCCAGATACTGAAGAATGTACCTCGTGCGGTCCAGGGAAATCTGGGCCTCTGACTGAGATGGAGCTCGGATGAGCCAGTCGTCCAGATATGGGAATACAAAAATTCCCAGACCTCTTAGAAATGCGGCTACAACTGCCATGCATTTGGTGAACACTCTTGGAGCAGAGGCTAGACCGAAGGGAAGTACTCTGTACTGGAAATGTTTTTCCTGAAACAGAAATCGAAGATATTTTCTGTGGGATGGGTGGATGAGTATATGTGTGTACGCATCCTTGACTCTGAAGGTATGGAAGGAGAATGCCCAGAGAAAGCATTTTGAATTTCTCCTTTGTATAGAAATTTGTTCAATTCTCTCAGATCTAGGATAGGTCTGAATCCCCCTGTCTTCTTTGGTATGAGAAAATAAGGGGAGTAGAAACCCGTCCCTTGTTGAAGAAGAGGAACCTCTTCTATTGCCCTTTGGGCAAGGAGGGAAGAGACCTCCTGACCCAACAGGGCCAGGAGAGATGGGGGAGAATTGAAGTGCCTCACCATGGTATGTGGAGGAAGGTTGGAAAAATGAAGTTTGTAGCCCTCTCTGATGATAGAGAGGATCCAGTGCTCTGATGTAATTTGCTCCCATCTGGGAGCATAGTGAGCTAACCTTCCGGGAATGGTGAGGGGCTCTGGTTGTTCTAGAGCCAGAAAGGTTAAGTTCTCTAGGGGCAAGTCAAAACCCCTGAGGGGGTTGAGCCTGCTGAGGAGTGGCAGACGCTGCAGGCTTTGACCTTGCCTGTTTAGGTTGCAGACGCTTAGCAGCAAAGCGAGGCTGAGAAGATTGTTGGCCAGTATTTGTGGAAAATCTGGCCTTCTTGTAGTAAGGCCTCTTGAAAGACTTTTTCTTGGCAGGAGTAGAGGTAGACTTAGAAAGTCTATCTAAGGTAGCATTTTCTGCGTCCATTTGAGTGGCTTTAATTTGCCAGTCTTTACCAAATAAGTTCTCACCTGTACAGGGCAGATTCCGTAAGCCATCCAGGACCCAGGGTTCTAGGTCAGAGGCCTGGAGCCAAGCAAGTTGTCGGGCTGTAATAGCAATGCCCGAAGCTCTACCGGCACCCTCAAAGGAATCAAAGGCTGCTCTGTTGGAGAACTTAGAAACATCTAGAAGCTGTTTCACCAGAGAAATGAACTCCTCCTTTCTATCCTCAGGGATAAAGGAGGCAAAATGCCGTACCTTTAGGGCAAGTTCCCTTAGAAACATGCCCATATACAGACTGTATGAATTAATCCTGGCTATAAGCATACTAGCCTGGAAGATTTTCCTACCAAAAGAGTCTAGGGTCTTACATTCTCGCCCTGGAGGGGTAGAAGAGTGCCTTTTGGTACTCTTAATCTTTTTCAGCGCAGACTTCACCACAATGGAATGGTGAGGCAGCTGAGTTTTTTGAAAACCAGGAGGAGGGGGGACCCGGTACATGGTGTCCAACCTACGGGAATGAGGAGACAACGTTAGAGGAGCCTCCCATTAGTCCATCAAGTGTTCTTGAAGGATTTCATGGATCAAGAGACAGCTCATCAGAGGAGTCAAAATCCTCAGAAGAATCAGAGTATCCTCTATTTGCTTCCAACGCACGATACGCATACCGCTCGGTATCGACATCAGGCGTACCGGGTATGGGATCGGTATCGGGCGAAAACCCGGATCCGGCATGCGGAACCGATCTGCGTTTGGAAGACGATGGTCTCGGTTCCGGTATGGGGGACGGTACCGGAACCGGACCCGGAACCGCTGGATGCGGTACCGAGGGCGTCGCAGCTTTAATAAAAGCCAAAATGGCCTGCTGCATGGTCTGAACAGTATTGTCCATAGACGCCACTGCTGCCTGGATGTCGGTACCGGCATGGGCCGGTACCCCAGAGCAGTCTAACAGGTGATCGGTCGAGACCGTGCCATCGATGTCAACCTGTAACCCCATAGATGGAGCTTTGGAAGCCAGAGCTTTCCGCCGGGGTTGTTTGGCTGGGGCAGGGTCCTCCGACTCAAGATTGAGGGCCTCTCAATACTTTGAAGGAGATTTGCCTTTTGAGGACCTGCCCGAAGAAGGCTTGGTTACCTGAGATCCATCTGGAGAGGAAGACCTGGATGACTGTGATGCTGGATTATCTGAAGCAAACAGTACATGGAATTTGTTGGCCCGGTTCTGCAAACCACGTTTAGACATCTGGGAGCAGGACGGGCAGTCCGGAATGGAGTGGTCAGGCCCCAAACATTTAAGACACCAGTCATGGGTGTCTGTAACAGAAATAATAGCACTACACTTGGTACACTTTTTGAAACCAGGGGCTGGTTTCTCCATGAGGAGAATTTGTGTAGGCCTGAGGCCTAACCGAAGTCACCAAGTTGTGCTAAAATAAAAGTTTGTTGTTTTTTTTTGAAAGAAAAGAAAAGAGACCGGCGGTACCGGTTTCGGTATGGGGAAGGCAGGTACGCGGTCTAAAGAAACAAACTAAAATAAGAATTTCTTCAGCGGTGACAGGAACACGACCTGCTGGCTCCGCGGAAAAAGAGAAACTAAGGAGAGCTGGTCAGGAAGGCGGGAAGGCAGCGCGCATGTGCAGTGGGAGGCCCCAAAAGCTTCCTTTCTGGGAAGCTGGGGAGTTTTCCCGCGCAGGCTCCGTCGGTTCCGACGTACCCATATGTGAGGACTTATTCCTGCTTGTTCCTGGAGATGAGGACATATGCTAGACAGAAAAGAAGGGGGTAGAGGGGTACAGAGCACACATGGGATAGAGGGCAGATGATGGACAGGAGTGGGGGTTAGATGCTAGAGATGGGGTGGACAACACAGGCTGGACATGGTATGAGGGCGAGCATGTAGTGGATAATGGGTGGAGGGCAGATAATGGACATGGGATAGGGGCACAGAGGGAAAGGGCAGATACTGGACTTGGGCTGGGACACGGGAATGAAAGCAAATGGACACTGGATGGTGGCATGGAGGACACATGCTGGACATGGGGTAGTGATTCATAGAGGATGAAGGACATACAGAGGGGTAGAGAGCAGACACAGGGTGGGGGACATAAGGGGATAGAGGACAGGTGGCGATTAGATAGGGAGATGCTGGATTCAGGGTGAAGGAGAGGGGTAACGGACATGGAAAAGACAGGATGAGAAAACGGAAACACGAGATTGGGGAGAGAACGGGAAACAAGATAGGGCAGGATAGATTCTGAACACAGGGAGAGTGGAAGAGAGAAACGAGAGGATAAGTGGCTAGGGAAGGAGAGAGAGAGAGAGAGGGGGAAGTAAGAGGACTGTGTTAAAGCAGATTCAAAGCTCTCTTCACTTGTTCAGCCTGGCTGATATCGAGATCCATCAAAGCAGCAGATTACTGGCAGATTTATTAGAACCAAGTCCCTAGTGTTTCTGCTTACCCGCCCCGTTCCACCACATGGAATCTAACGTCTCAAACTAGTACCTCCTAAGCAGTGCATAAGCATGCCGAAATAACCCAGCCCACGAAGCAAGCAGCGTGTCCTGTTCTCCTATCAGCTGGAAGATGACTTGTGCATGGCATATGTTCAGATTAACACAAATATGGAACGTACGTTTGTTCTAACAATTTCCAAGCAATAAAGATGACTAACAGGGACAATATCCAGTTTCCACCTTTTCATAAATTACACCTCCAAGTGTGAAAATGTCCTTATCAACATGCAATTTGAATGTCTCTGTGTAAACAAAGGGAAATTTCCAGCCAGGAGGCAGGTTCACACATCCACCCAACAGAGTTAATGGTTTTAATGATGCAAGCAATTGGAAAAATGTATTTAAACAACATTTGCTGGACCACTTTTCATAACATATCAAAGCAGTGTACATTTAGTTCACAGTATAAGAGATATCAGATAAAATAATAAAATAAATTAAAACTATAAATATCTTGCCTCATGTATGCAGACGATGTGCTGTTGTTTACACCTATAACTGTCACATGCCCGGACTATACAGCATTAATCAACTGCTTCAACACAATAACGGATTGGCTGCTCAACCAGAACTTGCGTATAATTTTCAAAAAAACAGAAGTCCTAATAGTCACAAGAAATAAATGCTTCTCACCTCCACCTACACACTAAAAGTGAGAGATGCAGAACTCCCAGTCAAGTCCAACATATGCTATCTAGGTGTGATATTGATCAACAGTTGGACTTCAAGGAGCACATTAAACGCACGGTAAAAGCTATCTACTTCAAGATCAAAACCCTGCAACACTTGAGACCCATGATGGAGCCCGATGACTTCCGCACCATCTTCCAAGCGCTAGTTACACCGCATTTCGACTACGCTAACATAATACTGCACGGCCTCCCCAAGATTACCTTAAACCCTCTACAGTTAGCCATGAACGTAGCAGCCCGTGTCCTGTGCGGAGCCTCAAGGAGTGACCACATCTCCCCCATTCTAAAAGATCTCCATTGGCTTCCAATAAGCTGCAGAATCTTATATAAGGCCCTCCTCATTACCTTCAAGGCCTTCAACAAAATATCATCTTCATCAATTTCTGACCTTCTTGTACACACCACAAACAGATCTACGAGATAACTAGCTGCAGATATGCTACTTATACCAAGTGAATCTACAAAACGTAACCAGTTAACCATCAATAGGGCATTTGTGAACTACGCTTCCAGGTAATGGAACAGACTCCCACCCAGCCTTAGAGTAATCAGGGACCTTATGCAGTTTAGAAAGACCCTCAACCACCACCTGTTTCTCATGCACTTCCCACAGCCAGATGTACCCTCCCACCCCCCCCCCCCCACCCTCCAATTTCAATCCTGTGCTATCTGATAACTTAGACATGCTAGAATCTTAATATACTATATAATATTGGACTATACTGTGGCTTTACTTGACAAGGTTTAGTGAGTGTATAGAATCTTAATATAGCCAATTGAGCACCTGCAAGTATATTGTTCAAAATGTAAATAGTTTCCCCTGTTTACCTCCATGTTAAAGCCCTGTTAATTGTAAACGTAGGCCAGAATTGACTGACCAAGTGTTATTTTGTTTCAAAATAAACCGCACTGATGACAAAGAGCGCGGTATATAAGAACTGTTAAATCAAATCAAATAAATAAATAAATCTTCCAGAGCATTAGGAAGCAGAGATAAGGAAGACGATATCCAAAAGGAGCATATCAAGAAAACAAAAACAGAGGAGAGATTGTTGGGATTACTACTCATCAGCTTGGTCACTACCAAAATCCTGAGAGAAGAAAAAGGTTTTGAGATTTGTTTTGACGTGTTTATAATTGGATTCTGAATGAAAGTAAGAAGATAGGGAGTTCCAGAGTGAGGGAGCTTCATAGAAGGCAGCACCAAGTGGTAGAATAACGAACCCTGTTTTCTGGAGGAAGGTAAACTGTATCGACATTGAGAACGGGAAGGTTGGGAAGAGAAAGGAATTAGATGAGAGTATAGATAAGGGAATACCAATGTAGGGGGGCTAGTGGTGGTGGGTGTAAAGTACAGCGAGGTGATCTGATTTAAGAGAGCTGTAAACGACTTTGCAATGCTTTGTATATTTTTGGAGACATTTTAGTGTGGAAACAGAAGGCCCTAAGTAAGCTACATTGGCATAGTTGAGCCTAGAAACTAGAGCATGATTGCTCATCTCCTGGCGCTCTCTCAGTCTGATAACCTAATCACGGCAGTTCAGAGAATAGATTAGGACTGCGCATTATTGTTCTGTTACACCAAAGCCAAATCCTACCTTACAACAAACCAGCAGTGTCTTTGAGTTTCTGTCGTATCTTATTGCTCCTGGTGCCGCCTGATGCGCTGCAAACAGAGACATAACTAACTTTAGGATTTTACACCAAGCAAACAAAATGAAAATAGATAAACGTGCTGCCTGAAAATAAATACCTGGAAGATTCGGGATATCAGGGACTTCCACGAAATCCAGAAGCTTAACCACGCTACCCATCCAGACAGTCTGCAAGGGAAGCTGCCAACATAGAGCCCTTCATCACATACTGCTTCTCTAAAAAGCACTCTTAAACAGCGCTACTAGCCAGCTTTCATTCTACCGGAAGGTTTCTAAATGCTCCACACAGGCTTAAAGCGGTGCAAATCACTCGTGCCTTTAAAGAGGGCAAGTAGTTTGGGTCTCCTCCTGTGAAAAGGCGGCCAGGGTATACATTCGCTTTGCACCTGCATGGCAGCGTAAGAAAGTTCAGTGTCAGATTTGGAAATGAAATCACTGCACATACTTTCACCTGTACATGAGGTGCGCAGAGCAAGGTTGGAAGATTTAAAGTACTTGTGTTCCTCAAGGCCCCTATTTGCTAATATTTTCCACCTAATGCCTGTTAACCATAAAAGTTAAGGAACGTTAGGTACAAAACCTCTGCATTATTTATTTGCTTGCTTATTTTATACACCGCTTTATCCAAGTCATCAAGGCACTTTACAAGGAACATAATGGTTCATACTGCCCTCGGCAGTTTACAAAGAACAGCTAACAAGAACAACAGAAATAGACCTCATGTGCTGACGTTTAGGGAGCAGTGATGTTATGACAACTATTTACGATAAGATGGTGTGAGCTCTATTACAGATCCTTGGTATTTACAATCAGGGGTATGGCAGTGCGGCTGGGCGAGCGTGAGTTATACGAGATGTACATTTCTTATATATTTAGGTTTTCTATTGTGGGTTGGTAGTATTCTGCAAATAGGAAGGTCTTGAGGTGTTTTCTGAACATGGTTAGGTCTTATTTCTCGCAGGTTGTTGGGTTGTATGTTCCATAGGGCTGGGGAGAACGTGAATGCCCTTTTAGTTGATTGGATTGCTTTTCTGAAAACCTTAGGGATAATTAAGTTCTGAATATTATCCCTTCTTGTTGCATCGTTATTAGTGTAATCTCCAGGAACAAGCAGGAATGTAGTCTTCACATATGGGTACCGTCAGCACCGACGGAGCCTGCGCAGGAACGCTCCCCAGCATCCCAAAAGGAAAGCTTTTGGGAGCATCCCACCACACATGCGTGCTGCCTTCTCGCCCAACTACCTCTCTCACTTCAGTTCTTTGTTTTCCGTGGAGCCGACAGGACGTGTCCCCTATCACCGCAGAAAATCTTCTCTTAAATTTATATTTTTTGTGGTCGTGTCTGCCTTCCGTCGACGCCTACCGGTACCACCGGCGCTTTTCTTCTAAAATAAAACTTAATTTTAGTGCTTTCCAGGGGTTTTTCTTCCCCTGCTCTGGTGCTTGGCGCCATTTTGGGCTTTAGGCCCTCTGTTCCCTTATGGAAAAACCAGCCACTGGTTTTAAAAAGTGTTCAAAATGTGTCAGTACAATTTCTATTACCGACACCCATGACTGGTGTCTTAAATGTTTAGGTCCTGACCATTGCCCTACGGAGTGTCTCTCCTGTAGGAAGTTGACTAAAAAGTCTTCAGAATCGAGCGAATCAACTCAGTGCCCTATTTGCTTCAGACACGATGTCTGTTGCATCGATGTCTTCCAGGGCTTCTACTTCTTCCCAGGGATCTCAGGTAACTAAACACAAGTCTTCCAAGACTAGCCGGTCCTCGAAGGGTAGATCTCCCTCTAAATATCAAGATGCCACAGGCGTTGCCCTCGAGGACACTTCACCAGCTAAACAGTCCCGGCGGGAGTCTTTGGGCTCCAAAGCTTTAATCGGGGCTCCAGGATGTTCCCGAGGCCTCGACCTCGATGGAACTACTGGTGCCATGCTCAGGGGTTGTGGCCGTTTCCACCGGTACTGACGCCCTGGCATCGGCAGTAGCGATGGACAAAAGACTCCTCGCTATCGAACACAGTCTAGCGACTCTCTTAGCTACTTCGGTACCGCTAAAGTCGCTGTAGATGGTTCCGCAGGCACCGGTACCGGTGCCAGTGCCCTTGGTACCTGTTTCAACAGGCATGCTTCCCCCGATGCCGAGCCTGGAATCTCTCTCCAGCATGGGGGATCAGGTACCGACTCGTTTCGGTACCGACGCCATCTGCTTCGGGAGAACCCGGCACTTCCTCCTTTTGAGTCTTCCAATTCCAATGATTCCACCGGTACCAGAGCTGAACTTTTGCAAGATTCATCTTTTTCTCCTCAACGCAGAATGTCCCCTCCTGAGGATATGTCTTTTCATGATTTTGTACGTGATATGGCAAAGGTTCTTGCCATTACAATAGTACCAGAAAAGGAGCCTAGAGCAGAAGAATTGAGAATTCTTCAATATCCTTTGGCTCCAAAGGAGGCAGCTATGCTTCCTATACACCAGATCTTACATGATCTAATGTTAAGAATGTGGGAAGCTCCTGTAACAGTATCTCCACATTCTAGATGTCTTGGATACTATGTATCGAGTACCACCTTGCCCAGGGTTTCAGAAGACTCAGTTACCACATCATTCTATGGTGGTAGAGTCCGCCATGAGGCGGATTAAGAGTGCTAAACGACACTCTTCCAATCCACAAGGTCATGAGTCTAGAACACTGGATGCCTTTGGTCATCGATGCTTTCAGTCCTCCATTGTATCAGCAAGAATCAGTTCCTATATATTATACATGGGAATGTTTCTTGAGCAGGTTACAAAAGACTTGGAGCTTTTGAACCCTTTTCTTCAAGAGGATAAACGGACAGATTATTTGACTTTGGTCAAACATGCTCAAATTGTCTCTAGGTTTATGAATCGTGCTACCTTTGACTGTTTTGAATGTATTAGCAGAACTTCTGCTATATCCATAGGAGCACGTCGTATTGCCTGGCTCCAAGCTTCAGACTTGGAGGAATGGGTGCAAGATAAGCTGGGTAACATTCCTTGTACAGGAGAAAATCTCTTTGGCAAGGATTGGCAGCTTAAAGCTAATGAAATTGACACTGATAATACAACTTTAGACAGGTTGTCAAAATCTACAGCTAACCCAGCCAAGAAAAAGTTTTTCAAAAAACCTTTTTTCTCTAAGAAGAAATTCTATCCATCTTCCACCCAGCAAACACATGTTCCCCAGAAGGGGCAACAACAAACTACACAAAGACACAAGCTCGGAAGGCTCAGCAGACCCAGCCTCCTCAGGGTCTTTGACTGTTGTCTAAAGAACTTAGCCATTCTTCCTGTTCTAAGCCCAGAACCTTTAAATATTCCAGGCCGTATTTGCCATTTTGCCAAAAGATGGCAACAAATCACTTCAGAAAATTGGACTCTATAGTGAGTCTGGGATACAAGCTTGCCCCCATCCACGCTAATAAAGCAGTTCAAATCTCAACCACCGGTCTCAGACCTGTTGTGGAAAGAGGTCACCACTCTTCTGGCTCAAGGGGCTATAGAAGAGGTTCCAAAGTCCCAGCAGGGCACAGGATTCTATTCTCCTTATTTTCTCATTCCAAAGAAGTCAGGGGGACTAAGACCAATCCTGGACCTCAGAGAACTGAACAAATACTTAGTCCGAGAAAGGTTCAAGATGATCTCCCTCGGCACACTTCTTCCATACCTTCACGAGCAAGATTGGCTATGTTCTCTGGATTTAAGGGATGCTTACATGCATATCCTTATTCATGCAGATCACAGAAAATTCCTTTGATTCCTAATCAAGGGAAGACATTTTCAATACAGGGTCCTTCCTTTCGGGCTGGCCTCTGCTCCAAGGGTCTTCACAAAATGCATGGCAGTAGTAGCAGCATTAACGAGGACTCTAGGAATTTTTGTCTTCCCTTAGACGAATGGCTCATTCGAGCACCGTCAGCTCCAGAGGCAAGTCATGCTCTTTCCCGAGCCATACAAATACTGCAGTACTTAGGATGGATCATAAACCTTCCAAAGTCCCAGCTCACCCCATCTCAATCCCTCGAGTTTATAGGGGCTCGCTTGGACACACAGCAGTCAAAGGCTTTCCTTCCTCAGCCTCGCTGTCTGCGAATCATCGAACTAGCATCTCAGGCAGTGCTACAAACCTTCCTCACTGCTCGACACATGCTTCGACTTCTAGGACACCATGGCATCTACAGTCCATGTGATTCCTTATGCACGTCTTCATATGTGAGCGGCCCAGTGGACCTTAGCTTCCCAATGGTCTCATGATGCCTGTCAGACAAGATCAGAGTTACCACACCCCTCTGCATTGGTGGCAATCTCTGGAAAACCTTACAGTAGGCTCTCCTTTTCAGCAACCCCTACCTCAGGCTGTCCTGACGACAGATGCATCCAAGTTGGATTGGGGAGCCCACTTGGGCGGTCTACCCAGGGTCTCTGGACCCCACAAGAGGCTTCTCTTCAAATAAACCTCCTAGAACTAAGGGCCATTTCCAAGCTATTTGAGTCTTTTGCTTTCATCTCGTAAACAAAACAGTTCTGGTGCAAACCGACAATCAAGTGGCCATGTTTTATCTAAACAAACAAGGCGGAACAGGCTCTCTGCAATTATGCAACAAAGCTTTGCAACTGTGGGCCTTTGCCAGCGAGCATCACATTCATTTGTTGGCAGTATACCTTCCAGGCATTCAAAACGTTTGGGCAGACAGGCACAGTCGAGTCCTATTGCCACACGAGTGGTCCACTCATATCAACTTGCCCAAGTGTTTCAAGTCTGGGGAACACCAGACATAGACCTCTTTGCAAGTCCACAGAATGCCAAACTTCCCCGATACCGTTCCAGACTGCCAGCTCAAAAGTCAGTCGAGGGATGCATTGCTGCTCCATTGGGGCCAGGATTTTCTCTATGCCTTCCCACCAATTCCCCTAATTCTCAAAACCTTATTCAAACTACAGAGAGACAGAGGTCACATGATACTCACAGCTCCCTGCTGGCCAAGGCAAACATGGTATCCTCTTCTCTTAGGTCTCTCTCGAGCCACTCCTCTGGAGTTGGGGAGTGCTCTGGATCTTGCCCCAGAACAACGGATCCCTACTGCACCCCAATCCCCAGTCCCTTCATCTCAAGGCCTGGCTACTCAAGGCATAGAACTTCAAGATCTAGGCCTTTCACAACAAGTGAAGGATATTCTTCTGGCTTCCAGAAAACCTTCCACAAGGTGTTCCTATGCTTTTAAGTGGAAGAGATTCTCAATCTGGTGTTCCCAGAGGGGACTTAATCCCCTCTTGGTACCAGTAGAGTCCCTTCTGGACTATCTCCTTCACTTATCAGCTTCTGGTCTCAAGACCAATTCTGTTAGGGTCCATCTTAGTGCTATTGCTGCATCTCATAAACCTTTTGATGGACAACCAATTTCCTCTCGCCGGGTTCGGTACACCGGTATCGAGCCCGATCTTCTTTCGGTTTTTGCCCTTCGTGGCTGGCGTTCGCGCCCTTTTTTTCTTTTTCCCTGGAAGGCCGGTCCTTTGACCTCACAGGGACTCTTTTTTCCCCGATGGCTTCCAGTGGCTTTAAAAAGTGTGATCAGTGCAAGAAGCTGATGTCTCTCACCGACACACACGACTGCTGCCTTCGGTGCCTCGGTCTTGACCACGATCCTAAGACGTGTGGACCATGTGGAAAAATGTCTTCCAAGGCACTTCGAAGTCGTCAGCACCAAAAGGAAAGGCTTTTTTCTGACTCTGCCTCTGGCCGCGCCCGAACCTCGTCTGAGGCCTCGAGATCTCGGGAATCGGATCCCAAGCACTGTCGGGGCTCCTCGGACAGGGGGTCCCCCGACCAGGAACGAAAGAGGGAGAAGCGGCTCGTGAAGGCATTGTCGGAAGAGGTCCCTGGCTTCTCGAGGACTAGGTCTCAGACCTCCAACCATCGCCCCGGGCCCGTGGAACAGGAGAAGCCTTCCAAAGTACCTCGAGTGGAGCCGGAGTCTGCTGGACACGTAAGTCCTGTAGTCCTCATGGACTCTCCTCCCAGAGAGCCGACGTCAGGCCCGGTGCCGCCGGGGCCCAAGTCGGGGGCTGCTGAGTCTCCTGAGCTGGGTCTCAGGCTGACAGCCTTGGAGAGCAGACTGTCTGCCTTCATGGAACAGCAGCGGGCACTGATGGCCAGCCTGTCCGGCGCATCTGCCCTGACCACCGGGACATCGACATCGAAGTCGACCCCGGAGACCGAGCCGATACTCGAGACCATAAAGGCTCGAGGTCGACCTCGGTCACGATCTCCCTCGACCTCCCGTTCGGGACCGAGGGCATTGACACCGGTGCCTTCGGCGTCACGCCGGGTGCTCACAGGCCCCGTGAGGTCAGACCCAGATTCCTCATCGGACGAGTCCGCCTGGGAGACGGAGGACGAGGAGTCCCCCGACACCTTCAGGACTTGGTGCGTCCCATCGGACTCGCCGCAGTCTGAACCCCGGAGTAGATCCCCTCCGGAGGATACCCGGTTCTCGGAGTTCGTCCGGGATATGGCCACCGCATTGGCTATCCCTGCAGACCCCGAGGAGGAGCCTCGAGCCGAGGAGCTCGAGGCCCTACAAGTACGACTCTCCTCCAGAGGCCTTTACTGTTCCGGTTCCTCCGATGCTGGAACGGCTCCTCTTCCGGATGTGGGAGGCGACGGTTCTAAGCAAGCGGGTCGATTCGATCTATCGACTCCAGAAGAGTCCTGGCTTTCAAAAGGCGCAGCTACCACACCATTCTATGGTGGTGGAATCGACCATGCATCGCCTGAAAAGTCAGAAGATGCACTCCGTGGTGCCCCCTGGCAGGGAGGCCCGAAACCTCGATGGTTTTGGTAGAAAGTGCTTCCAGGGCTCGATGCTTGCTTGCCGTGTCCAGTCTTACCAGCTGTACATGGGCATGTACTTGCGAGAGCTGGCCGGGTTCTCTGCTGGTCTCTCCGGGGAACCCTTGCAGAGGTTCAAATCCTTGTCCTCGGGGATCCGGGAATGCTCCAAGTTTATGTCCCGCGCTGCCTACGATGGCTTCGGCCCGTGTTGCGGCAGCCGGCATCGCCGCTCGACGCCAGGCATGGCTGTAGTCATTGGACCTCGAGCCATGGGTTCAGGACAAGTTGGTCGATGTCCCTTGCCGAGGTGAGAACCTTTTTGGCAAGCCCATGACCGAGAAGGCCGCACAGCTCAAGACCGAGCACCTCACAAGGACAAGGCTGTCTAGGAAGACTTCTGCCCCTTCTCACAAGAAGAAGGACTCAGGTAAAAAGCCCTTTTACCCGAGGAAGGGCACTGCCTACAAACAGTACCCACACTACCAGGCTGTCCAAGCTGCCCCTCAGGGTCAGCAAGCCAAGGGGCAGGGTAATGGGCCCCATAGGCAGAGGACCCCCAAGCCTCCGGCCCCTGCTCCCACTCAGCAGGGTGGGGTTTTTTGACTCATTAGGCATAGCCTCTCCATCCCTGCTCTCCCAACCCTGCACAGGTCACCTCGCCCTGTTTGCCCACCAGTGGCCACTCATCACTGGAGACAGTTGGGTGTTAAGCATAGTCCACAAGGGCTATCTACTACACTTCCAACAACTGCCTCCTCCATACTTTCCAGGGGAGCCTCCAAGGCCTCCCCTGCACATAGATCTTCTCCTTCAGGAGCTTCAAGGTCTGTTGGTGGACAGGGCGGTGGAGCCTGTGCCTCCTCACTTGCAAGGTCAAGGGTTCTACTCCAGGTATTTCCTGGTACCCAAAAGAACCGGTGGCCTTCGACCTATTCTAGATCTCAGAAACCTCAACAAGTTCCTGGAGAAGGAAAAGTTCAAGATGCTTACTCTTGGAACACTTCTGCCCTACCTCCAGCAGGGAGATTGGCTATGCTCATTAGATCTAAAGGATGCGTATACTCACATCCTCATTCATCCAGACCACAGAAAGTACCTCAGGTTCATTGTGGGAGGAAACCATTATCAGTACAGAGTACTACCTTTTGGCCTCACCTCTGCTCCCAGGGTCTTTACCAAATGCCTGGCAGTGGTGGCGGCCTACCTGAGAAATCAGGGAGTCTTTGTCTTCCCCTATCTGGACGACTGGATCATAAGAGGTCAGACCTGCCAGGAGGCCCGACAGGCTACTCTCAGAACTATTGCTCTTCTTCAAAGCTTGGGGTTTGTAATAAACTTCGCAAAGTCCACTTTGCTCCCCTCCCAGAACTTGGAGTTCATAGGGGCGAGGTTGGACTCTGCTGGCAAAGGCATTCTTGCCAGAAGACGGAGCCCAAAGGCTGATAAACTTAGCAAACCAGTTTCTCAGCAGGGTAACTGGTCTCCGCCAGACTCTGCCTGAGGCTCCTTGGCCACATGGCTTCGACAGTACATGTGATCCACAATGCCAGGCTACATATGAGCTCAAATGTAACACATCAGTAACAAAGTAAAACACACATTATAAGCTCAATTTTATCACCGGGTCTCAGACTTGTGCACTTATGCCAAGACTCACGTCTAGTAATTAAGTGCAATGCTTGCATCAACGACCACAGTGTTTTCTCTAGAGCAATAGTGTGAAGTAGATATTTATAAGGTGGGTAAACTTAACTTAAAAGCACCACCAATGTTTTGCTTAACTGATGAAGTGGATCCCGACGCTCTAATCAGGCGCCACTACGGCGTTTCAAAAGAAACTTTCTTCAGGAGATCCTCCCCGTGCTCTACAAAAAAACAAGTGCCTTAAAACTAGTTCACTAAAAAACATTAAAACCATGTGATAATACCATCTCTCCACCAATTTTAGCACTCTAGTTTTAAGGCACTTGTTTGTTTTTTGTAGAGCACGGGGAGGATCTCCTGAAGAAAGTTTCTTTTGAAACGCCATAGTGGCGCCTGATTAGAGCGTCGGGATCCACTTCATCAGTTAAGCAAAACATTGGTGGTGCTTTTAAGTTAGGTTTACCCACCTTATAAATATCTACTTCACACTATTGCTCTAGAGAAAACACTGTGGTCGTTGATGCAAGCATTGCACTTAATTACTAGACGTGAGTTTTGGCATAAGTGCACAAGTCTGAGACCCGGTGATAAAATTGAGCTTATAATGTGTGTTTTACTTTAAGTTACTGATGTGTTACATTTGAGCACATTGCATAAAGGAGAAGTGTAGAACACGCGTTCAGAGACAAGACCAGACTGTTTGTGAGGCTACATATGAGGCCTGCACAGTGGTGCCTTCGGACTCAGTGGTCACAGGCCACAGGCAGCCTCAGAGACAGGATAAGGGTGTCCATACAATTTCTGAACTCCCTCAGCTGGTGGCTGCACCCATCCAATCTGCTGCAAGGGGTACCTTTTCAGATTCCTGGGTTCACGTTGGTGTTGACCACGGATGCCTCCATGCAGGGCTGGGGAGCTCATTGTCTAGGCAAGTGCACCCAGGGCCTGTGGTCTCCCTGGGAAGCCGCACAGCAAATCAATCTCCTGGAACTCAGGGCTATTCGGTTAGCCCTCAAGACTTTTTCTCAAACCCTGGCTCATCAGTCTGTCCTAGTTCAAACAGACAACCAGGTAGCCATGTTTTATGTGAACAAGCAGGGCGGAACTGGGTCCAGGCTCCTTTGTCAGGAGGCACAGGACCTTTGCTTGTTTGCTCTCAGACACAACATGCTCAAGGCTGTGTATCTCCCTGGCCAGGAAAACTACCTGGCAGACAGGTTGAGCAGGATTCTGCAGCCCCACGAGTGGCAGCTCCATCCTTTGGTGGTTCAGAAGATTTTCCTGAAATGGGGACTTCCATCCATAGATCTGTTTGCCAGTCCTCTGAACAAACAGCTGTCAAAGTTCTGCTCCAGGCAACCGCATCCTCTGCGGATAGCAGCAGATGCTTTTCTGATTCCCTGGTCTCAGGGCCTCCTGTATGCGTTTCCTCCCACGCCCTTGGTGGCCCGAACTCTGTTCAAGATTCTTCAGGACAAGGCCTCGGTCCTGCTGGTGGCTCCCAGGTGGCCGAGACAGCCTTGGTTTCCACTTCTGCTTCAGCTGGCAGTGGATCCCCCACTGCCTCTGGGGTTGCAACCCGACCTTCTCTCTCAGGATCAGGGTTCCCTTCTGCACCCCAATCTCAAAGCTCTCAATTTGATGGCATGGAGGCTGCAAGGGTAGTTTTGGCTCCCTGGGGCCTACCTCAGGAAGTTGAGGAGGTTGTCCTAGCCTCTAGGAAACAGTCCACTAGGAAAACCTATGCTCTTAAATGGAAAAGGTTTTCCGTGTGGTGTCACCTACGTATAGAGGATCCTTTCTCCTGTACTGTACCAGTAGTGCTTCAGTACTTACTGCACTTATCAAGGACTTAAGTCCAATTCTGTTCGGGTCCACCTCTCAGCTCTAGCAGCTCACCACTCACTGGTGGAAGGACATTCTCTGTCAGTTCACCCCTTGGTGTCCCGGTTTCTCAGAGGCTTGCTCTTGCTCAAGCCTCCAATCCGTCCTCCTGCCCCTGAGTGGGAGTTGAATGTGGTCTTGCAGCAACTGACTCGCCCACCTTTTGAGCCGATGGCTACTTGTCCTCTACGCTTTCTGTCCTGGAAGACACTCTTCTTGGTAGCCCTAACCTCGGCTAGGTGAGTGAGTGAGCTTCAGGCCCTGGTCTGTGACAGGCCTTACACCAGATTCTATAGGAACAGGGTAGTCCTCAGGACTCATCCAAAGTTCCTCCCAAAGGTTGTCTCCTCTTTCCACCTCAACCAGGTGGTGGTTCTTCCAACATTCTTCCCTAGGCCTCATGCAAGCCAGGCTGAAGCAGTTCTGCATACCCTGGACTGTAGGAGGGCCTTATCCTTCTACCTTGACCGTACGTAGGGGCACAGAAGGGCTACTCAGCTCTTCATATCTTTTGACCCTAATAATTTGGGGTTAGCTGTGTCCAAGCGTACCTTGTCCATCTGGGTGGCTGACTGTATCACCTCGGCTTACAGGGCGGCTGACCTTCCTTTGCAGGGTCGGGTCACGGCCCATCGTGTCAGGGCAATGGCTGCCTCAGTGGCTCATCTCCACTCTGTACCATTGGTAGACATCTGCAGGGCTGCAACTTGGTCTTCAAGCCAGACTTTTGCGGCCCATTACTGTCTGGAAAGGGAGTCCCGTAGGGACAGTGCTTTTGGCCAGGCAGTACTCCGGAATCTCTTTGAGGTTTAGGCAACTCCTGCCCTCTGTTGGGCTACCAGTGGAGGTTATGTCAGTGAAAAGCCTTTCTTTGATGCTGAGACTAGAGGGAGTTCTCTTGTTCAGTCTGGGTTCCTAATAGCCCAGATCTAGGGAGTCACCCATATGTGAGGACTGACTTCCTGCTTGGTCCTGGAGAAAGAGTAGTTACTCACCTGTAATAGGTGTTCTCCAGGAGCAGCAGGAATCATTCCTCACAACCCTCCCTCCTCCCCAGGGAGTTGCAGTTGTACATAGTTTATTTTTACATTTGTGTGTGCTGTTTTTAGCTGTCATTTGACTGAGCAAGATGGCACCTTTAGGCGGGAAGGGGACCGCGCATGCGTGCCTGCATTCCCAAAGGCTTTCTTGGAGAGCTGGGGAAATGCTCCGCTGGGGCTTCATCGACATCCATGTCACCCATATGTGAGGACTGATTCCTGCTGCTCCTGTAGAACACCTGTTACAGGTGAGTAACTACTCTATCTGCAAGGCAGTGTCCTCATGGTCTCGAATGGTCTAGAACTTGGCAGCTGACATTTAATGCTAAAAACTGTAAGATCATACATTTGGGCTGCAAAAATCCAAAGGAATGGTACAGTGTAGCGGGTGAGGTACTTTTGTCCACAAAATAAAAGTGAGACCTGGGCGTAATTGCGTCTGATGATCTTAAAGTGGCTAAACAGGTAAAAAAAGCAACTGCAAAAACCAGAAGGATGCTTGGTTGTATAGGGAGAGGAATGGTCAGCAAAAAAAAAAGGCGGCGATAGTGCCTCTGTATAAGTCTCTTTTGCGACCTCATTTGGAGTACTGTGTGCAATTCTGGAAGCAGCACCTTCAAAAGGATATAAGCAGGTTGGAGTCAGTGCAGAGGGTGGCTACCAAAATGGTTAGAGGTCTTCGTTATGAAGCATATGAGGACAGACTTAAAGATCTTAATATGCATACTTTAGAGGAAAGACGGGATAGGAGCAATATGATAGAGACATTTAAATACCTCCGTGGCATAAATGCACAGGAGGGTCTCTTTCAATTAAAGGCAAGCTCTGTTACCAAGGGACATAGCACAAGAGTGAAAGGGGATAGACTCAGGAGTAGTATGCGGAAATATTTCTTTATGGAAAGGCTGATAGATACATGGAATAGTCTCCCAGTTGAGGTGGTGGACACCAGGACAATATCCGAATTCAAAAAAAGCATGGGACAAACACAGAGGATCTCTAAAGGTAAAAAGGGGACTATTATAGTTGATATGGAAGGGTAGACAGCAGAAAAAGACCACAAGGCCTATATTTCTATTTCACATCCCATTATGGCAATTTTCATATTAGCTGTTTAAGCACTGTAATTCCCTTGCTTAGTTTGTGGCTTCTTGTGCCACAAGGGCTTGGGAACAATTATTCCCATGTTTAACAATATAGCTTAGTAAATTAGGCCCCTAAATGTATAATACATCTTTCCAAAAATGAACAGCATAGAATGCAGAATAATAAAAAGTATAATATCATATCATTAAAAAATAGAAAAGAAAAACAGGCAGCAGAAAAAAAATGTTTTTAAGTGCTGTTGAGTCAATGTTGACTCATGGTGACCCTCTGGATAGTTGTCCTAAATTGTGTTTGATCTTCAGTAAGGCAGCTAATTGTTGATAGATACAACAGCAGCAGCTATGGATGCCACTAACGCATTGTTGGCCTTCCTCTTTTGCAGTGATCTCAACCTTGCCAAACACGATGTCTTAATACCAACTGATTTGTTCTTCAGGCAGTCCGTGGTATATTCAGTATTCTTCACAAGCACCATAATTTGAAGGCATCAATTTTCTTCTCGTCTTTTCTTTACTATCCAACTTTCGCATCCATATGACATTATTGAAAATACCATGGCTTAGACAAGTCGAATCTTTGCACTTGAGAATCTTGTCTAGGTCCATTATAGCTGTTCTGCCAAGAGCAATATGTCATTGGATTTCTTGACTGCTTGTCATTTCTTTATTGGATTACTGATCCAAGCAGCATAAAAGTTGTCCAATTCTATTTCTTCTCCATCAAGGATAAAATTATTGATTTTGCCAGTTGTCAAGATCTTTGTCCGTCTTCATGCTAAAATGCAAAATGCAGGCCTTTTTTAAAACTACGTTCCTTGATCTTGATAAGCACATGATTCAGATATAGTCTTTACTTTCAGCCAATAATGTGGTATCATCAGCACAGCACTCTTTATGCCTTGGTTTATTTATTTTATTTATTTATTTATTTACATTCTCTTATATACCGCGCTATTCTGCATCAGTGCGGTTTACATTGAACAAACTGAAATTACATTGAACAGGGCATTATAACTTGGAGATAACTATTTTACAGGGAACATGGGCTATGGAGGGTTAAGTGGCTTGCCCAAGACCACAAGGAGCACCTGTGGGACTAGAAACCCCAGTCCTTCCGGCCCAAGGTTGCTGTCCTCTAGTGGGATTTGAACCCCCGACCTTCTGGCCTGAAGTACCTTGCCCCAACCACTAGGCCACTCCTCCACTCCAAATATGTCTTCAAATAGTCCTGCCTCTCTGATGATTTGTCCTGCATATAAATTAATAGGTATGGGAAAAGGATTCAGCCTTGTTGTACATCTTTTAAACCATTCTTTCTCTCCTTATTCCGTTCGAACTGCTGCTTCTTAATCAATATAAAGGTTGTACATGAGAACTATCAGGTATTATGGTAAACTCGTGCTTGTTAATGTGGCCCAGAGTCTTCCATGATTTACACAATCAAAAGCTTTATTGTAATCAGTCAAAAAAACACATGCAGATATCCTTTAGGTATTATTTTGTCTTTTCAAGGATCCATCTCACATCCTCAGTAATACCAAATAATAAAACATTCAAAATCACATGGGTCATAAATCCATAAACTATAGAATTTAAATACAAAATTGAATCCTGCTCTAAAAGATAACATTCAATTAGTGTCAAAAAGCACTTGGAGTAGAGGAGCACTTTTCAAAACATGTGTTTACATGCATAAACATAGAAACATAACAGAAAAAGACCACATGGCCTATCTAGTCTGTCCTTCCATATCAACCACTACAACAGTCCCCTTTTTTCCTTTAGAGATCTTCTGTTTGTCCCATGCTTCTTTGAATTCAGATACTGTCCTCATCTCTGCTACCTCCATTGGGAGACTATTCCACGGATCCACCACTCTTTCCATAAAGAAATATTTCCACATATCACTCCTGAATCTATCCCCTTTCACCCTCATCCCATGTCCCCATGTAGAAGGGCTTGCTTTCAATCGAAAGAGGCTCCTCCTGTGCATTTATGCCATGGAGGTATTTAAATATCTCGATCATAGCACTTCTATCCGCCTTTCCTCTAAGGTGTACATATTAAGATCCTTAAGTCTGTCCTCATATGCTTTATAATGAAGACCACTAGCCATTTTAGTAGCCACCCTCTGTATTGACTCCAGCCTGTTTATATCCTTTTGAAGGTGCGGTCTCCAGAATTGCACACAATACTCCAAATGAGGTCACGCCAAAGACTTATACAGAGGCACTATCACCTCCTTTCTTCTGCTGACCATTACTCTCCCTATGTACCCAAGCATCCTTCTAGCTTTTGCTGTCGCCTTTTCTACCTGTTTAGCTACTTTAAGACTATCAGACACAATCATGCCTAGGTCCCGCTCTTCTTTAGTGGATAAAAGTACTTCACCCCCCTATATGGTTCACTTCATATCTACATAATAGAACTCAAAATGTAAGAATAGCTAATCAAACATCTACCACATATAAACAAGAAATTGGTCTCCCACAAGGCTCGGCACTATCAGCCCTCCTATTTAATATATATATAAAACCAATTTGTGACATTTTCAAAAAATTCGGTGTACTCTATCATCTTTACGCAGATGATATTATGTTATACATTCCTTTCACCATCCCTGATGTACCGATAAAACTTTTAACAGATTGCCTTAACGAAATCACAACCTGGCTCAAAGCGAAAAATCTCCACATAAACCATTCAAAAACAGAGGTATTAATTGTAACGAAAAACCATTCATACGTTCCCCCAACCCACATAACAATACAAAACCATGACATCACAATAAAAAATGAAATAAGATACCTAGGAGTAATATTAGATACACACCTTACGATGAACACCCACATTAGAAACACTATAAAGAAAATCTACTTCAAACTCAAAATACTAAAGCAACTACGCCCATTAGTTCACATTCAAGATTTCATTAATATAATACAGGCAACCATAACCCCGCACTTTGATTTTTCCAACCTAATCCTCTTAGGTATAACGAAACAAAACATCAAAAGAATACAACTAGCACAGAACGCAGCAGCTAGAATTATAATGAAAGCACACTCATCCCAGCATATTACCCCAATATTAGAAACCCTGCATTGGCTGCCAATACAAAGCAGAATAATATATAAGACCACAATAACCACATTTAAAGCTCTTAATGGCTTGGCTCCAATCCCATTAAGCAAACTTATAAGCAAGGAATCTCAAAAAGTCACTCACAGAAAAGGACACTCAAATAAATTAAGAACCCCTAATGATTTTATAAAAGCAAGCAAACTAACCAATAACAGAGCTTTCTCACATGCGGCCCCCCTCATTTGGAACTCCATCCCGGAGGACCTAAGATCTACAACAGAAATTATAGAATTCCGCAAAAAACTGAAAACATCTCTCTTTGCCATGCACTACAACAACATAGATAATTCATTGATCATCCCGGAAAAAGGCTAAACTACATCCCACTGAGTAACGTCAACCTCATAACTTAATCAGATATTACACCCACTTGTAAATAACCATGATTTAAATCTAACGAGCTTACAAACCTGTATTTGTACATAGTTCTTAACCTGTTCTTGTTCTGTTATGTATTTAACCATTACACTGTTCTGTTATATACTTAACCAATACACTGTTCTGTTACGTATTTAACCTTTACATTGTTTACTGCCAAAAATTGTTCTATGTAAAACAAGCCCTTGCTTTGTTGACTGTTGTTCAATTGTGAACCGCACCTGAACTCTGGAAGATGCGGGATATAAATGATTGTTAAATAAATAAATACTATATTGCTCCCTTGGATTGCTGCAGCCCAAATGCATGACCTTGCATTTTTTAACATTAAATCTCAGCTGCCAAATTTTAGACCATTCTTCAAGCTTAGCTAGATCCCTCCTCATGTTATCTACACCTTCCTGGGTGTCTACTCTATTGCAGATTTTGGAATCATCCGCAAGGAGGCAAACCTTACCCAACAGCCCTTCCGCTATATCACTAACAAAGATGTTAAAAAGAATCGGACCAAGGACAGATCCCTGGGGCACACCACTGGTAACATCCTTCTCCTTAGAGTGAACTCCATTTACCTGTACCCTTTGTCGCCTCCCACTCAACCAATTTCTTACCCAACCAGAAACTTTAGGGTCCATCCCTAGGGTGCCCAGTTTGTTTATAAGTCGCCTATGAGGAACAGTGTCAAAGGCTTTACTGAAATCTAAATGCATTACATCTAGGGCTCTCCCTCAGTCCAACTCCCTGGTAACCCAGTCAAAGAAATCAATCAGATTTGTCTGACAAGACCTGCCTCTGGTGAATCCATGCTGCCTCTGATCCTGTAATCTGCTGGACTCCAGAAACCTCACTATTTTCTCTTTTCATCAGTGTTTCCATTAATTTACTCATCACCAAAGTTAAACTAACCGGCCTGTAGTTTTCAACCACATCCTTACTTTTGCTTTTGTGTAAAGGCACCACATGAGCCTCTCTCCAGTCCTTTGGCACCACTTCCGACTCCAACGAGGCATTGAAAAGGTCAGTCAATGGAGCTGCTAGAACGTCCCCACGTTCCCTCAGTATTCTAGGGTGAATCCCATCCGGTCCCATCGCTTTGTCTACTTTAAGTTGAGCTAGTTTCTCACAAACACAGTCTTCTGAAAATTGTTCAAGATGCCCCTTGCTTCTGTTCCTGTTTGTGGGTGTTTTCTGAGGTCCTGCTCCTGGTTCTTCATCTGTGAACACAGAACAGAAATACCTTTATTGCCTCCATAATGTGAAAAGGATTCCTCTATAACAAAGAGGAATGATCCAGTCAAGTTGCCTGTGATGCAGAGACCTTGTTTCAGTCATAAGAAATAACAGACAAGAATCATTCTGGGAAAGATGTTGCCTGTTGCTTAGAAGCAGGATGTGTTGTAAGGAAGGGTCACTATTTCACTCTACCAGCTTTTGACCAGATCATGAGACCAAGTCAGTATCATTGGCTGTACAAGATGAGATACTGCGCTGTAGAGATGCAGGTGATCAAGTTGTTTGATTTTTGTTAGACCTATCAGTGGCTTTTGATTTGGTAGATTGGGATATTTTGATTCAACACTGTAGTTCATTAGGAATTTGTTCGAAAGCTCTTCCATGAATAGAATCTTCCAGGGTAGATCTGCTGTTTTAAGAAATAAAGGTCAGACTATTTCTGATCCATTTAACATTTTTGATGGGGTACTTCAAAAGTATTGTTTATTGCCCTTGCTTATTTACAGCCTTTGGGGAAAATTTGTCATCAATTAGGGTTTTGCTGTTTTATATATGCTGACTATATCCAGTTGTTTTTCACTATTGAAGGAGACAAGACTATTAAGGTGCAACAAGTGGACGAGGGTTTGCAAAAGATTGACGATTGGTTGCTTTGTAATAATTTACTTTTAAATGCTCAGAAGACTGGAGTACTTTGGATTGGAAATGGTCACCCCAGGACTATTGGTCCCTCCTTGAAGTTAAGTTCTGGAGAATATCCTTTGGTGACTAAGGGGGTTTGGGAATTTGTTTTGGATTTGGATTTTAATATCGCAGATCAAATTTCTCAAGTGGTAAGAATCCTTTTCAAGCTCAGACTAGTGAGAGGATGTGGCCTTTATTACAAGGGAAACTGTTCCAAATGGTGGTTCAGTCATAAATACTTGTTCATCTATAATATTGTAAAGGTCTATATATCTGGGTCTACCTAAGCAGCTATTGGCAAGGCTGCAGTCTACGCAGAACGCTGCAGCGAAATGGATTTTGATTTTAGGTGTGCCTAGGTGATCTTCTGCCTCTCCTTTTCTGAAATATTTGTATTGGCTACAGTGAGAAGTCTTACTCAGTATAAAGTGTTTGCGGTAGCATTTCAAACATTACATAAGTTGGTTGACGAGATAAATTGATGCGGTATAACCTAAGTTTTTACGTTCTAGTCAGAAGCCTCAAGTTGTCATTCCAACAGTGAAACAGACTAAGAAAGCGGAGACTAGGAAAAGGACTTTTTCTACTGCTTTGCCTTTTGCTTGGAATAATCTGGCAGTAGGTTTACAGTTGAAACAGGATTACATACATTTTAGGAGAAATTTAAAGGCACGGTTATTCCCTGTTTAATGGATTTGAGCCTTGGTTAGGTTGCAGCTGGGATTACCATTGGGTAGGTAAGTTTAACGTGAAGAATCTTTGGCCCAGGAAAGGAAGTTCCTATTTTTGAACTATATTGATCTTGGGCTTTGGTCCTGGTTTGAAAGTCTTTGTTGTTAATTATTTTATGTTTTAGTATGTTTTTGTTTATTTTTGCATGTCTATGCATTCATGATGACTGTATTTTACTTATTTTTTTATGTAAACTGCTTTGCTAGCAGTGCTGGCCCCAGAGTTGGTTCAAGGTGTTGGTGTCCTAGGCAAGCCTTAAGTCCCACTCTGGCTATCAGAATCTATCATTTAGCTTAGAATATCCTGCTCTTGAGTCTTCAGCTGTCTCTGAAGCTAAGCAGGGCCGGGCCTGGTTAGTACTTGGATGGGTGACCACCTTGAAATAGCAGGGCCTTAAACTCACTGTGTGGAAGAAAGGCTTGGCAATTTACTTCAGTTCGCACCGTGCCAAGAAAACCCAGGGGCTGGGTTGCCAGGTGTCAGTATTGACTCAAAGACACACATTGCATTTTTGCCTCACTCTTTGCCGCCACTCCCCCACCCCCCACCCCCCACAAACAAAAAGCTGCCACCCTAAGCAACCGCCTACATAGTAACATGATAGATGACGGCAGATAAAGACCAGCATGGTCCATCTAGTCTGCCCAGCAAGATGGCAAGAGTAGGTGCAGGCCACCCCTCCCCATGTCTTTATTTAGGAGTGAACCCACCACTCCATGTAGGACACCCTTATTTGTTGAGACGTTAGATGGTTCAGAAGTTATATGTTTCAGTTTATTTTGTTTTTATCCTGTTGCTTTAAAGGGATCCACTGTGTTTGTCCCATATGTTTTGAATACCGTCACTGTGTTTGCCCCCACCACTTCCATCAGGAGTGCATTCCAAGCATCTACCACCCTTTCAGTGAAAAAATATTTCCTGACATTGCCTTTCAATTTACCCCCTTGCAGCTTCATGTTATGCCCTCTAGTTTTACAGCTTCCCCATCTTTGGAAGATGTTTGTTTGTTCATCATTTCTCTTTAAGTATTTAAAGGTCTAAAACATAGCTCCCCTGTCCCTCCTCTCCTCTAAAGTGTACATATTTAGGTCTTCAAGTCTCTTCTCATAAGGCTTCTGATGTAGGCTCCAAATCATGTTGGTCGCCTTCCTCTGAACAGTTTCCAGTCTTTACATATTTTGCAAGATATGGTCTCCAAAACTGAACACAGTATTCCAAGTGAGGCCTCACCAGTGACTTGTACAGTGGTATTAGTACCTCTTCCTTTCTGCTGGTAATCCCTCTTTGTATGCAGCCCAACATCCTCCTGGCTTTTGCCACCGCCTTGTCGCACTGTTTTGCCACCTTGAGATCATCAGAGATAATCACACCAAGGTCTTTCTCCTGAACCGTGCACACCAACCTCTTGTCCCCTATCGCGTACATTTCCCTTGGATTTCTGCTACCCAAGTGCATGACATTGCACTTTTCCGCATTAAATCGTAGTTGCCAAGCATTAGATCATTCTTTCAGCTTTTGTAGATCTTTCCTCATGTTAACCACTCCCTCGGGGGGAGTCCAACTCTGTTGCAAATTTTTGTGTCATCTGCAAAAAGACAGACTTTTCCATTCAGTCCTTCAACAATATCACTCACAAATACATTGAACAGTGCCGGGCCCAGAACCAAACCCTGGGGCACCCCGCTAATCACCTTCCTTTCATCCGAGTGAGCTCCATGTACCATCACCTTCTGTTGTCTGTCAGTCAACCAATTTCTAATCCAGTTTACCATCTTGGGACCCATCCAGAAGCTACTGAGTTTATTGACAAGCCTCCTATGAGGAACAGTATCAAAGGCTTTGCTGAAATCCAAGTAGATGACATCCATTGCATGCCCCTGATCTAGTTCCTTGGTCACCCAGTCAAAGAACTCAATCAGATTTAGAAACATAGAAACATGATGACAGAAAAAGACCACATGGCCTATCTAGTCTGTCCTTCCATATCAACAACTACAACAGTCCACTTTTTACCTTTAGAGATCCTCTGTGTTGGTCCCATGCTTTTTTGAATTCAGTTACTGTCCTCATCTCTACCACCTCCACTGGGAGACTATTCCAATGGATCCACTACTCTTTCCATAAAGAAATATTTCCGCATATCACTCCTGAATCTCTCTCCCTTCACCCTCATCCCATGTCCCCTCGTAGCAGAACTTACTTTCAATTGAAAGAGGCTCTCTCCCTGAACATTTATGCCATGGAGGTATTTAAACATCTCAATCATATCACCTCTATCCCGCCTTTCCTCTAAGGTGTACATATTAAGATTCTTAAGTCTGTCCTCATGCTTTATAATGAAGCCCACTAATCATTTTAGTAGCCACCCTCTGCACCGACTCCATCCTGTTCACATCCTTTTGAAGGTGCGGTCTCCAGAATTGCACACTATACTCCAAATGAGGTCGCACCAAAGACTTATACAGAGGCATTATCACCTCCTTTTTTCGGCTAGCCATTCCTCTCTGTATGCACCCAAGCATCCTTCTAGCTTTTGCAGTCGCCTTTTCTACCTGTTTAGCTACTTTAAGATCATCAGACACAACCACGCCTAGGTCCCGCTCTTCTTTAGTGGACAAAAGTACTTCACCTCCTATACTGTATTGCTCCCTTGGATTGCTGCAGCCCAAGTGCATGACCTTACATTTTTTAACATTAAATCCCAGCTGCCAAATTTCTAGACCATTCTTCAAGCTTAGCTAGATCCCTCCTCATGTTATCTACACCTTCCTGGGAGTCTACTCTACTGCAGATTTTGGTATCATCTGCAAACAGGCAAACCTTACCCGACAGCCCTTCCGCTATATCACTAACAAAGATGTTAAAAAGAATCGGACCAAGGACAGATCCCTGGGGCACACCACTGGTAACATCCTTCTCCTCAGAGTGAGCTCCATTTACTTGTACTCTTTGTCGCCTCCCACCCAACCAATTTCTAACCCAAGCAGTAACTTTAGGGTCCATCCCTAGGGTGCTCAGTTTGTTTATAAGTCGCCTGTGAGGAACAGTGTCAAAGGCTTTACTGAAATCTAAATACACCACATCTAGAGCTCTCCCTCGGTCCAACTCTGTGGTCACCCAGTCAAAGAAATCAATCAGATTTGTCTGACAAGACCTGCCTCTGGTGAGTCCATGCTGCCTCAGATCCTGTAATCCGCTGGACTCCAGAAACCTCACTATTTTCTCTTTCAGCAGCGTTTCCATTAATTTACTCACCACCGAAGTTAAACTAACCGGCCTGTAGTTTTCAACCACATCCTTACTTCCGCTTTTGTGTAAAGGCACCACATGAGCCTCTCTCCAGTCCTTTGGCACCACTCCCGACTCCAACGAGGCATTGATAAGGTCAGTCAGTGGAGTTGCTAGAACGTCCCCAAGTTCCCTCAGTATTCTAGGGTGTATCCCATCCGGTCCCATCGCTTTGTCTACTTTAAGTTGAGCTAGTTTCTCACAAACACAGTCTTCTGAAAATTGTTCAAGATGTCATGTTATTTGGCAAGACCGTCCTTCGGTAAAACCATGTTGCCTCGGATCTTGCAACTTGTTGGTTTTGAGAAAGTTTACTATTCATTCTTTCAGGAGTGCCTCCATTACTTTTCCCGCCACCGAGGTAAGGCTCACAGGCCTGTAGTTTGACACTTCTTCCCCGTACCACTTTTGTGTAGAGATACGACATCAGCCATTCTCCAGTCCTGAGGAACCTCTCCTGTTTCCAAAGATCTGTTGAAGACATCTTTTAACGGTCCTGCAAGAACCTCTCTGAGCTCTTTCAGTATCCTGGGATGTATCCCATCCGGTCCCATGGCTTTGTCCACTTTCAGTTTAGCAAGCTTTTCTAACACCTCATCTTCTGTGAATGGTGTGGTATCTATTTCATTCCCATTTTTATATTTGGGAGTCACAGCTGGTCCATCTCCAGGATTTTCTTTAGTAAAAACAGAGCAGAAGTATTTGTTTAGCAATTTCGCTTTTTCAATGTCACTTTCCACGAGTCCTTTCCCAGCACGTCTGAGTCCTGCAATTCCAACTCTGATCTTCTTCCTTTCCCGAATATACCTGAAGAAAGTTTTGTCGCCGCCCTTAACATCTTTAGCCATCTTTTCCTCTGCCTTTGATTTTGCTTTCCTTATTCCTCTTTTTGACCCTGTATTCATTTCTGTGTTCTTCTGTTTGCAAGCTTTTGAATTTTGCGAAAGCTGGGTTTTTTGCCTTTATTTGAGCAGTCACTTCTTTGGAAAACCAAATAGGTTTCCTTCTCCTCTTGTGTTTATTTACTTTTCTTACATATTTATCTGTTGCCCCCTTTAGTTTAGCCCATTGCAATTCCACTTCCCTTATCTCCTTCCACCCCGTCATCTCCTCCTTTAGGTACTTGGCCATTTTATTGAAGTCAGTGTTTTTGAAGTTTAGGACTTTGAGCTTGCTATGATTGGCCTTACCATGGCTTTTATCTCAAACCACACCGTGTGATGATCACTGTTGTTCACAGGGGCACTCACGCAGACATTTGACACGCTATCACCGTTGGTGAGCACTAAATCCAGCGTTGAGCTTTCCCTGGTTGGTCCCATCACCATTTGTCTAAGTAATGCATCTTGTAGAGCATCCACAATTTTTTTTGCTTCTTTCCAGATGTGCAGAAGGAATAATCCAATCCACATCAGGTAGATTAAAGTCACCCAATATGATCACTTCCCGCTTTGTGGCTATCTTGGCAATATCTATAATCAATTTGTTATCTCTCTCTTCAATTGGAGTTGGAGGTCTGTAGACTACAGCAGTATGGATGACAGTGCCATCTCCTCTTTCCAACGCAATCCAGAGCGCTGCTTCTTTTCCCCATGTCCCCTGCATTTCACTAGCTTTAATATTGCTTTTGACATACAAGGATACTCCTCCTCCTTTTCCATTTTCTCTGTCTCTTCTGAATAGATTATAGCCAGCTATGGCTATATCCCAATCATGTGATTCATTAAACCATGTTTCTGTAATGGACACAATGTCCAAATCCATTTCTACCATTAGGGCTTCCAGGTCTGGAATTTTATTGGCTAAGCTTCGAACATTTGTGCTCATTACATTCCAGCATTTACCTGGCTTGTGTGTATTTTGCATTGATTTTGTTCTGCTCACTTCGTCCCACTTGCTTTTGATGTGTGGTTTAAAAGTGTGTCTGTTTCTGATGTTATTCTGCTTTTGCAGGGGGTAGCTTGCAGATCTTGACCTTCCACATCCGTCACCCCCTTTTCCTAGTTTAAATGCATATCCACATACTGCCTGAATTTTTCACTTAGGATTCTTTTCCCTGCGACAGAGAGATGTAGTCCATCAGCACAGTATAGTCTCTTGTTGGTCCATCTGTTTCCACAGTCGTCAATAAATCTGAATCCTTCTTGTTTGCACCAGGTCTGGAGCCATGTATTAAAGCTGTTAATGCGATGCAGCCTTTTTGTCCTCTTACCAAGAACAGGTAGAACTTCTGAGAATGCAACAGTGTTAACAATGGGCTTGAGTTTCTCTCCCAGAGATTGGAAGTCCTTTTGGACTGTAGAGGCACTGTTTCTAGTGAGGTTTCCTGGAGTCCAGCGGATTACAGGATCCGAGGCAGCATGGATTCACCAGAGGCAGGTCTTGTCAGACAAATCTGATTGATTTCTTTGACTGGATGACCAGGGAGCTGGACCGAGGGAGAGCCCTAGATGTGGTGTATTTAGATTTCAGTAAAGCCTTTGACACTGTTCCTCACAGGCGACTTATAAACAAACTGTGCACCCTAGGGATGGACCCTAAAGTTACTGCTTGGGTTAGAAATTGGTTGGGTGGGAGGCGACAAAGAGTACAAGTAAATGGAGCTCACTCTGAGGAGAAGGATGTTACCAGGGGTGTGTCCCAGGGATCTGTCCTTGGTCAGATTCTTTTTAACATTTTTGTTAGATATAGCGGAAGGGCTGTCGGGTAAGGTTTGCCTCTTTGCGGATGATACCAAAATCTGCAATAGAGTAGACACCCAGGAAGGTATAGATAACATGAGGAGAGATCTAGCTAAGCTTGAAGAATGGTCTAGAATTTGGCAGCTGGGATTTAATGTTAAAAAATGTAAGGTCATGCATTTGGGCTGCAGCAATCCAAGGGAGCAATATAGTATAGGGGGTGAAGTACTTTTGTCCACTAAAGAAGAGCAGGACCTAGGCGTGGTTGTGTCTGATGATCTTAAAGTAGCTAAACAGGTAGAAAAGGCGACGGCAAAAGCTAAAAGGATTCTTGGGTGCATACGGAGAGGAATGGCTAGCAGAAAAAAGGAGGTGATAATGCCTCTGTATAAGTCTTTGGTGCGACCTCATTTGGAGTATAGTGTGCAATTCTGGAGACCACACCTTCAAAAGGATGTGAACAGGATGGAGTCGGTGCAGAGGGTGGCTACTAAAATGATTAGTGGTCTTCATTATAAAGCATATGAGGACAGACTGAAGGATCTTAATATGTACACCTTAGAGGAAATGCAGGATAGAGGTGATATGATTGAGATGTTTAAATACCTCCGAGGCATAAATGTTCAGGGAGAGAGCCTCTTTCAATTGAAAGCAAGTTCTGCTACGAGGGGACATGGGATGAGGGTGAAGGGAGATAGATTCAGGAATGATATGCGGAAATATTTCTTTACGGAAAGAGTAGTGGATCTGTGGAATAGTCTCCCAGTGGAGGTGGTAGAGATGAGGACAGTAACTGAATTCAAAAAAGCATGGGACAAACACAGAGGATCTCTAAAGGTAAAAAGGGGACTGTTGTAGTTGTTGATATGGAAAGACAGACTAGATAGGCCATGTGGTCTTTTTCTGTCATCATATTTCTATGTTTCTAGCCAGGTCATTTGTGCCCAAGTGGATAACATCATCAAGTTTGGAGTGTTCACTTTTTTTGCTAAGTACTTCAACAACTTGGTTTGTATTCCTGCTGGCTGAAGAGCCTGGTAGGCACATGACTATCTTCTCTCCTTTGAACTGTGTTCCCAAGTTGGTGCCTCTAATGATGGAATCTCAAAGTAGTAGTAGTTTTCTGTTTGGTGAGGTTTTCTTCATATTTGATGCTTTAGCAGGAGATTGGGCATTGTCCGACTCATTTAAGGGCCCTTCAGTTTCTTTGGATTGGGCATCCTCATTAGCCAAGGCAGAGAAGGCATTGTGCAGGGATATCTCTTGATGTGTAGGATGTCTCTGCGTTACAGGTTGCAATCTACCAGAACCCACTGTGATCCATTTGTTCCTGGGGTGTTTGATTCTTTGTGGAAGCAGTAGTGGACTTTGTTCAGTTTGTATCCTAGAAAAGTTGCGCTTCATTGCAGCAAGTTCCTCCCTCAGTAGAGTCACTTCTTTATGCATGGCAGCTGACTTGAGGCACATAGGACAAGCTCTTAGGCTCCAAATGATTCATCCTGGAATGAAACTACCGCAGTTATTGCACTGAATGCACGACATGTTGATTAAGCAGTCCCAGAAGAGGAAGAAAAGATGAAGAAGATGTGGGCTTTAACCCAAGTTAGGAAGGATAGATGGCACGTATGTGATCACTATATAGGCAATGTAGCCACTGGGGTGGGTGGGGTGAGGGGTAGGGGGGAGGCGGGAACCTAAGTGTCTCTGGCCAGTACGCTGTTCCTGAATTGTATAAGGACAAAAATCACCTTTTGGGAGAGCTCTGGGGAGCACTGCTCTTCTCAAGGAACAGAAGGCAATCTGAGCAAGCCCACATGCAGGAAATGGAGGTCTACACAATACCTCAGCAGGGGAGAGGGGTAGTCACTTAGGTAGACTAAGAGGGAAAAAGGTTTAAACACTATGGCAATGGAGTAGGTAAGGGAACCCACCAATAAGGACAAAGAGATAAATAAATATGGGGAGACAGACAGACCAATAGAACTCACAATTTGGCAGCAAATTCAGCAAAACTCACCTTTTGGGAGAGCTCTGGAGAGCAGTGTTCTTCTCAAGGAACAGAAGGCAATCTGAGCAAGCCCACGTGCAGGAAATGGAGGTCTACACAATACCTCCAATACCTAGTTTTCCTAATGGTTGGCCTGGTCTTCTATGTTAGACTTACAGAATAATAATAGGCAGTATATAAGCTGCAATACAATGTGTGCCTTCGGGTCAGTCCTGACTCCTGGCGACCCAGAAGCTCCTGGGTTTTCTTGGCAGTGTCACTGGAAGTAGTTGCCAGGCCTTTCTTCCGAGGCAATGGAGGGTTAAGTGACTTGCCCAAGGCCACAAGGAGTGCTAGTGGGACTTGAACCCTGGTTGCTTGGTTACCAAGCCAGTGTTCTAACCACTAGGCTACTCCTCCACTCCAGTATATAAGCTATTTAAACAAATAACTGGCTCCCAAAATGGCCTTTTGAATCACTAGATCCAAGCAGACTACAGCTGCAAAGTGTCCACAATGATAGCAGGTCTGACAGTCACCAGCATGAACACAGCAACTGGAGAGGGGTAGCTGTCTCATACTTAGAGCAGCGAGCTGGAACCAGGGAAGCCAAGATTCAAATCCCACTGGTGCTGCTTATGTGCTTGCTTGGACAAGTCACTTAACCCTCCATTGCCTCTGGTACTATCAGGAAAATACCTGCTGTAGCCAAACGCAACTCGCCCTGAACTTGAGAAAGCTGCAAGGTAAATCCAGTTTGTTTCCCTCCCTGTCTAGCCCCACACCCCCACTTGCTGGTATTTGCTGCCACCTATTTCTGTCGTTGGTATTTTGTCGGTTTTCTTTCAACGTTTTAGAGTAGCTTTTTTTATTCATGTTTTTAGTAACATGAGGGCAATTTCCCAAACTCTGCAGGCATACTATAGAGTTTGCATCAGTTCTCAAAAGGTAAAGTCCACGTGTGATTTCCCTTCGACAAATTCCCAGGAGAGAGTACCTGACAAGATCTGCACCTGCTCTGTCTGCAGGCACTTTTCCATGAAAAACATGAGTAGTTTTCAAAATGCAAAAGATGCGAACTGAAGTAAACTGCCAAGCCTTTCTTCCACGTTCTTGCCTCCCCCAACCTAGAGGCAACAATAAGTGCATTGCCGATTCCCAAAGGTGCTTCTACCTAGGCAAAGGGTGGGCAGTTTTCAGACACATGCACGTCCAGGACGGTGAAATTTCATTTACCGTTAATTTCTTTGCCTGAAATCCTGCTAGACCAGTCCAAACAAGTGGGTTAGATCCCCTGCCAGTAGATGTTGGAGACAGAGAGAGTACCAAAGGCTTCACAGAGCATGCCCTGGGTACCTATGTGCTTCCCCTAGGTGTTTCCTTCAGTATACGCCTGGCAAAGCAGAAGGCTCAAACAAGATTAGAGTGTGCAATTAGCGCTCATGTTGACCCGTAACCAAAACCATAAACCAACCAGTGTCCCGAAGTATGTACAGGCTGAGACCATATACGAGCTGTTGAGGGCAGCTGCCAGGATTAAGGTTCTACTATGGTGGCTGTCCAAGTAAATGGAGTTAGCGAAGGTGGGAGCCAGACTGGTCTAACAGAATGCCAGGAAAGGAAATTAACGGCAAGTGAAATTTCACTTCCAAACATCCTGCTAGACCAGTCCAAACAAGTGGACAGTACCAGAACTACCCCACATGTGGGTGGGCCGAGACAGCCACTGCCACAACACTGGCCCCAAAGGCCACCGTATCTCTAGCTTGGAGATCAAGGCAGCAATGGAGAACAAAGGTTGACATGGAGGACCAGGTTGCCGCCCGACAAATGTCTACTGGATCCACATAGGACCGCTCTGCCAGGAAGTGGCTTGTACCCTAGTGGAATAGGCTCGGAGGCCCAACAGAACAGACTTCCCATGTAAAATATATGCAAACTCAATAGTTCTCTTGATCCGTCGGGCAATGGTTGGCTTAGAAGCAGCAAGTCATTGCAGGGACTTGCAAAAAGGACAAAAAGGCGATCGGACTTCTGAAAGGAATTAGTCGCTCGCAAGTACCAGTGGAGAATGTTACCGACATCAACCGCCCAGAGATTATGCTTCGATTCCATGCATTCCTGACTGGAAAATGCGGGCAGCAGAATGGGCTGGTTAAGATGGAAGGCCGAAACTACTTTCAGTAAGAACGAAGGAACCAGACAGATGGAGACCCCTTCTGAGGAGAAGGACAGGAAGGGATCCCGACAAGAGCGCGCCTGCAGCTGGGACACGTGCCGAGTGAAAGCAATTGCCACCAGAAAGGCAGCCTTACAGGACAAGTCATGGAGAGTTGTGTCCTTGATGGGCTCAAAGGGTGGTTTCCGCAGGCTCCATAACACCAGGAAAAGATCCTACAGTGGGACCGTAGGCCAGAGTGGCGGTCGCAAAGATCTAATGCCCCGGAAGTGACCAACATCAGCATATGATGCTACCGAGTGGCCTGAAATGGGCACCGAAAACAAGTGAGGGCGGCCACTTGCACCTTCAGGGAATTCAGCACAAGCGCTTTGTCATAGCCATCTTTTCAGGTGGAGAGGATATCAGCAATTTGTACTCACACCATGTCTTGAAGAGACGCCAGACTCTGGCATGTCAGGGAGATAGATGAAGCAGTGTTTCAATGACCCATTTTGAATACTCTTTATGACCTAGGTGTCGCCTCTCAAGAGCCAGGCCGTAAGCGGGTAAGAAGCCAGATTGTCCATCGAGACAGGTCCCTGCTGGAGCAATCCGCAGCATGACCCCAGTGGCATTGGGTGCTCCATTAGGAGCCAGACTAGGTTGGCAAACCATGGGCAGCGCAGCCAGTCGGGTGCCACCTGAATCACTGTGCCATGGTGAGCTTGTACTGTATTTATTTATTTATTTTATTTATTTATTTAGCTATTTCTTCTATACCGCCCCTTCCAGAGATCAGGGGCGGTTTACATGGAACAAGTAAACAAATTTGTATACTAATGTATACATTACATGAAACAGATTTTTTTTAACTTTATACAGATAATAGTTGTTAACAGAGATTTATAACATTGTAACTTTATACAAATAACTGTGCATTAATTGTCAAAACTATATACATTTTATATACATTAATAAGTTTCTGTATCGTAGTGTTGATCTAGTGTTGATCAGAGTTTTTTCTACCTTTTTATAGGTAGTCAGTTTTCTACCTTTTATATGTGTGTGTGTGTGGAGGAATTTATTTCCTTTTTTTTTCATCTCTTGGGAGTATTTTGGGGTGTATGTGGTGGGTGTATGTGGTGGGTGTATGTGTGTGGGTAGTTGAGTGTGGTTTTAGGGCTTTGTGTTTGAGTGTTTGGGGATGGTGTGTGGTTGGACTTGGGGGTCTGGGATTTCATAGTGTTCGGAGAAAAGGTATGTCTTGAGTTCCTTTCTAAATTGGGTGAGGTCTTTTATGATCCGAAGGTTTATTGGGAGATTATTCCAGAGCATGGGGGCAGTGAATGAGAAGGCTCTGGTGCTGGTGGATTTTTTAGTTTTTTTGAATGAGTTTGGTATTTCAAGTGAGTGTGTTGCGTTTAGTCTGCGCGTTCTTGATTCTGATGGGGCATGTAATAGCATGGATAGATATGATGGGGCGATGTTGTTCAGGAGCTTGAATGTGATTAGGAGGATTTTATATCTGATTCTGCTGTTTATAGGGAGCCAATGCAGTTCCAGCATTATTGGGGTTACGTGGTCTACTAGGCGGGCTTTTGTGACTACTTTGGCACAGATGTTCTGGGCTCTTTGAAGTAGGTATGTACTTTTTTGTGGTAGGCCAATTAAGAGACTATTACAATAGTCAAAGTGTGGGGTGATGAGTGTGTTAACAACTGATCTAAAGTCATGGGTGTCAAGAAGGGGTCTTAGATGTTGTATGGTTTTGAGTTTGTAGAATATGGTTTTTACCGTCTGTTTTATATGTGGTAGCATGGTGAGTGTATGGTCTATTATTACCCCTAGGTATTTTACCTCTTTTTTTTGACGGGTATAGTTGTATTTATGATTGAGATTGATGTTGGATAGATGTCCTCAGTCACGGGTGATCTTGTTACGAACATTGCCTCAGTTTTTTTGAGGTTGATGCTAAGGTAGTTAGATTCCATCCAGGAGGTGGTCTCCACCATGCATTTTGATAGGGCATCGTAGGTAGGATTTTTGGTGGATATGGGGAGAGCAAGCATGATGTCATCAGCATAGATAAAGTGACTAATTTTGTGTTTTCTGAATATTTTTGTAATGGGTTGGAGGTACAAGTTGAAAAGGAGGGCAGAAAGGGCGGATCCCTGGGGTATTCCTTGTCCTTGGGGGAAGGTTTCTGACACTTCCTGGTCTATTTGAACACGTATTAGTCTGTTTGTGATGTAAGACTTAAACCAATTGAGTACTGTCCCACCTATTCCTAGATTTTCTAGTCTATTGATCAAAGTAAGGTGGTTGATGTTGTCAAAGGCGGCAGAGATGTCTATGAAGAGGAGTAGGAAGCCTTGACTGCTATCATCTGTGCCTTTGATGAGGAAGTCTATCAGTGTAGTTAGAAGGGTTTCTACACCGTGATAGGGGCGGAAGCCAAACTGGTGAGAGTCTAAGGGTTTGTGTTCATCGATATGGTCTTGTAATTGTAATTGGATGTTTTTTTCTATTATTTTAGCTATAAATGGAATGCTGGCTATCGGTCGGTAAGAGTTTGGGTCTTTTGGGTCAAGTTTATTGTTTTTTATTATTGGTCGAAGCGTTGTGAGTTTTAGGGCGTTGGGCATGATGCCCTGGACAAGGGATTGGTTCACCATTTGTTGGATGTTTTCAGCGAGTTCTTCCTTTGTGCATTTGATCCATGACACAGGACATGGGTCAAGTGGAGAAGTTGTGGTGTTGATAAGTGTTATGATCCTAAGAAGGTGTTTTTGATCTATCGTGTGGAAGGAGGTCCATGTGTTATTAGATTCAGTGTTTGTAGGTAGTGTCATTGGTAAGGTGTTGGATTTGCACTTTAGTTTTTCTGCAAAGTGGGTTGCTAAGGTCTGTATGCTTATAGCCGACTGTTTTGGCTCTTGGTTTTTAGCTTTAGTCAAAGTTTTTACGATTGCGAATAGTTCTCTGGGGCGGTTGATAGCCATGTTTATTACTTTGGAGTGGTAATCTTTTTTTGACTTGTTAATTGCATTTTTGTAATTGTTGAGGGTGGTCATATATTGGGATTTGTTTTCGTCAGATTTAGTTTTCCTCCATTTCCTTTCTTGTTTCCTCAATTGTTTTTTATATTTGCTAGTTCTCTCGTGAACCATTTTTCTGTCTTTTTTACTTGTTTATGCATGGTATGTGTGGGGGTAGCTGCTTTCTGGACTGTTTGATTCCAATGGTTTACAGCGGATTCGATGTCTGGGAGGTTTGTGTTGAGTATGGGTAATACTTTGTCAAGGAAATTAGCTTTGTCAAAGTGTGTAAAACGTGATATGTGGGGTGATGAGTTTGTTGTGTTTAGTGTTGCTTGAGCTGGGAGGTGGAGTGTGATAAGGTAGTGATCAGACCATGGTACCTCTGTTATTGTTGGAGGGGTATGTTGGTGTTGGTTATTAAGAAGGGAGGAGGGAAGGAAGATGAGATCTAAGGTGTTGCCTTTTATGTGGGTGGGAGCATGTATTATTTGAGTGTAACCCATTTGGGTCATAGCATCCATGAAATTGTCTGATTGAGAGTTATTCAGGGAAGGGAGATTCAAATCACCTAGGATTATGAGAGGTTTGTTTGGTGATGCTGTGCATGCGAGTTCTAGGATGGAGGAGAGGTTTTTTTGATCAGTTGAAGGGGGTCTATATATGAGAGTAAGTGCAAGGGTTCTATTTTCTATGTTGATGATGTCTATTCCATCTATATTGTTTAAGCATGTTAAGGTGAATTGTAGGCCTTTTTTAGCGAGTATGAGAGTGCCACCTCCTCTTTTTGCATCCCGATGGCAGCTGAATGTATCATATTGATGTGATGTTAACTGGTTTAGTAGTACGGTGTCTGTGGGAGTGAGCCATGTTTCAGTAATGCAGATGATTTCCGGGTTTGTGTCTTTTATCATGTCGTTGATGATTGGTATTTTATTTCGTATGGATCTAACGTTTATTAAGATGAGCTTTGTTTGGGTATCTATTTTGGTTGTGTTGTCGCTTAAACCAGTGTGTGGCTGGTGTTTTATTTGGATGAGTCTGCGATGGTGTCTGTTTGAGTCATTGCTTGAGTAATTATTGTGGGTGTGTGTAAAGGTTGAACAGTGTGGTGTGTTTTGGTGAGGATTGTGGGTAGTGATAATGTTGTTATATGGGTTTCTGTAACGATTATGTATGATGGGGATATGATTATAGGGGTTTTGATTGGTTTTGTATGAGTATATGTGTTGAGTTAGGAGAGTTATTAGAATGAGAGTGAGTGGGAGGTTTACCTGTCTTGTGGGAGACATTGTGTATATATTTTGGTGGGCAAAGGAACTCTGAGAACGGGGCTCTGGGAATGGGGACTAGTGGAAGTGTCTGTGTATTAATGGTATATAGCTGTCTGTGACAGTTTTCGATGTACTGGGTGACTACTGGCAATAGTACTGGGTGACTACTGGCAATAGTACTGGGTGACTACTGGCAAATGTACTGGGTGACTACTGGCAAATGTACTGGGTGACTACTGGCAAATGTACTGGGTGACTACTGGCAATAGTAGATGACTAATAGGATACACTCTATAGTGTTGTAGCTACTGGGTTACAAATAACAATACAATAGTATATGTGCTACAGATGACAATATAACAATGTATCAATATCCGAGAGGAGGGTGAGAGAACTAGTTACTGTTAACAATTAGCTACTAGTAATAATACAATGTGTGATTGATTGCTGTTAGTGATAGTCTGAAAACCTGGAAACAGTTTTATAAATGAGATAGCTACTGGCAACAGTATTTCTACAGTTTTATACATGAAATATAAATGAGACAGCTACTGGCGACAGTATTTCTACAGTATTATATATGTAATATAAATGAGACAGCTACTGGCAACAGTATTTCTACAGTATTATATATGTAATATAAATGAGACAGCTACTGGCAACAGTATTTCTACAGTATTATACATGTAATGGCTGATTGGTAACAGTAATATGAGACTGTTACTGACAGCTGCTACTGACAACAGTAATGTAAGAAAGTTAATAAAGGGGAAAAGTCAGCTGGATAAAGTTTGTGAAGGGTATACTTGCTGTGCTTGAAGTTCTGTGGAGGAGGTGAAGTACGCGATCTCGACCCTCTAGGGGAGCTCAGCTGTACTTGGGTGTAGGGCGTGGCCTCTGCGTTTGCTGCTTTAGTGGTAGATCTTTGTGTAGGGGGAGGGATTCACATTCAAAGATCTCTTTTGTGAATGCAGGTTTTCAGAGTGGCTGGAGCTTCGGTTACTTGTCTCCGGGGGAGAGAGGGTTCTCCTCAGATGACTTTGTTAGGATGTAGCTTTTTGCTTATCGTGCCCCGCAAGGCGAAGTGCTCAACCAGTCTTTGCCTAGGAGGGGAATAGGTACAGCAGGACATCCATCGGCCATAGTTGCACCAGCACATCCAACCCCTGAGAGCTGGTCTCTCTCCAGTGACTGAAAAAAAATAATCATCATGGCTTTGGCATTGGCTGTGGTCGCCATCAGATCAATCACCAGCAGGCCCCACTGCCAGACTATGCAGCGGAAGGCCCATGGGCAAGCTCCCATTCCCCAGAATCCAAGGCATGGCAGCTGAGAAAGTCTGCTTGAACATTGTCCATGCCTGCGATGTGCTGGGCTGATATCATCAGAACGTGCCTTTTTGCCCAGAAAAAGAGGAAAGCCATCTCCTTCGCAATCCTGGACACTTCGTGACACCTGTCTGTTGAGATATGACACTGTCGTGGCATTGTCAGAGAAGATCCTTACTGCTCTGTAGTGGATGTACAGGAGGAGTTGTAGGAGAGCCAAGCATGCTACTCGGGCTTCTAGGCAGTTGATGGGCCAGGATACTTCTCCATGAACCCTGTGTCATCCAGTCACAGCAATAGGCTCCCCAGTTGGTCAGACTGGCATCAGTAGTCACGACAACCCATTGACAAGCCACTAAGAGGACTCCCCTGAAGATGTTTTCCAGTTAAAGCCACCACCGGAGGTTGAGTCGCAGGGAGCGTGGCAGCACTAACTGACGATCGAAGTCCTCGGACAATGGTGATCAACGAGAGAGGAGCGAACCTTGAAGAGGTTTCATATGTGCCTGAGCCCAGGGGATGATATCAATGGTGATCGCCATGGCTCCTAGGATTTGAAGATAATCCCAGACTCATGGCCGTGCTTTTCACAGAAAGGCACGGAGTTTATCGTCAAATCTGCAAAACTGCTCTTGTGTAAGGTAGACCTTGCCGAGCCGGGTGTCAAAGCAAGCTGTAAGGAACTACAGAGACTGAGAGGTTGGAGACAACTCTTGGCATTATTTATCACTCAGCCGAGGCCTTTCAAAAACTGGATAACACAACGCACTGCCTGGAGAGCATCGGAATAAAACTTTTGATCTGATGAGCCAGTCGCCAAAGTAAGGGTGAGCGCAAATCCCCTCATGCCTTAGGGCTGTGACGGCCACGATCATGACTTTGGAGAAGGTGCGGAGAATTGTAGCCAAGCCAAATGGCAGTGCCCAAAATAGTGCTGGGTGAGAATGGCAAATCGCAGGAACTGCTGGTGGTCTGTGCAGATTGGGATGTCAGCGAGGTCTAGGGATGCCAAGTATCCCCCCCCTTTTGGACCATCTGAATAACCGACCAGAGTGTTTCCATGCAAAACCAGGGGACTCTGAGGGAGCAATTGATGCCTTGGAGATCTAAAATTGGGCACCAGGATCCATCCTTTTTGGGAACCACAAAGTAAACGGAAAGCAGCTAAGCCCCTGTTTGGGGCATGGAATGGGGCAGATGACCTGGAGATCCAACAGGTGTTGCAAAGTAGTGAGCATGGCCTGCTGTTTCTGAGACATGCAAGAGGAGATGAGAAAGGTGTCATTGATTGGTCTCACGCACTCGTGGCCATAACCATGCTGGACGATGCTTAAGACCCAGTGATCTGTGGTGATGCAGGCCCACTCATGGGAGAAGAGAGCTATAAGCCCGCCCACTGATGGGATCCTGGAGTGGAGCTCAGGGGAGTCAGATGGACTGATGGCGGGAGCCAGAGAATTTTGCAACAGAGGTAGTGAGGAGTCCTTTGCTCTGCGAAACCCTCGAAAGGGTTGCGACATAGGACCCGACTGGCATGCATTGAACAAAGAGGCAGTAGCACCAGGAATCCCGGAACCGGGACCGCGCCGATGAAGGAACTGCTGAAGGTCCTGCAGCATGAGGAGGATCTAGGTCTGTCCTCGGGTAGACATTGAGGCTTCACCTCTCCGAGGTCCTTGATTAACCGATCAAGATCCTCACCAAAGAGTAACTTGCCCTTAGAAGGGAAGCCTAGCAAGGCAGGCCTTAGAGACTGCATCAGCCAACCAATGCCGCAGCCAAAGCCAGCAGCGAGCAACCGTGGCAGAAGTGATGGAGCAGACCGCAAGGCAGAGCAGATCAGAGGGTAACTGCAAGAAATGCGACGGCCGACTCCAAGCACGCTGAGATGGAGTCCTCTGGTAAGAGTTGTATCCAGCACAGGAAGGCGCAAGCCACTAGCCCACCAAAGGCAGATGCCTGTAAGGCAAGCACAGAGGAGAATGCTGTCTTTAATAGTCTTTCCACCATGCGGTCGATTTGGTTGCAGAGAGCCGCACTGCCTTCCACTGGCATGGCGGTGTGCTTGGTCACACTGTCATCAAGGTGTCAACTGTCGGGAAACGAAGCCATTTGTTGAGGTCGGCTGGTGACCACGCATAGAGCCGTCCCAAACACTGGGCCATCTGAAGAGAGGCCTCCAGGGACTCCCATTCAAGGGGCACCATTTGTTAGAGCTCCAGCTTAGCCAGTTTCCGGATACCCGCCAAAATGGGATCTGCCTGAGACGTAGTTTGTGCGAGCGTCGCCTCCAGCTCTTCTGTGATGTGGAGATATTCCGCAATTTGTGAAATAAGGACCGACAGCTCCTCCTTGTGAAAGAGTCTGACATCATGAAAATCTTGTTGGTTGTCATCTGGATCCTCTGAAGATGATCATTCGCAGTCTTCGCAATCTGAGGCAGTATTCTGGTTGTCAGCTTCAACGACGTAATCGAGCATTGAGGCAGGAGCCTTGGGGAGGATAAGGACCTCTCCTGAGGTTGTGGCTGCAGGGGGGGGGGGGGGGGGAGGAAGAGCGGTCAGAGGTCGCAGGCGTCTGTGCCCTGCCCTCCCGGTCTCCCAGCAGCGTTGTAGAGGGCTCACCAGGATAGAAAGAACATGTGGCATAGAGCCGGTCTACCAATTGTGGCACAGAGCCGGTGACCACATGCAAGGCACCATGTTTGTAAAGCAGACAAAGCGCAATTAAACAAGTAGAATTAAGGCTGCACTGTCAAGTTGTGCTGGGGAGCCTTCCATGAGAACTTCTGCGGCCCTGAAGACTGTGGAGGCGTCGCTGTGTATTGGCAGGTGAGAAGGCAGGAGAACCGCTCCCAAAATGGCTGTCACGTGCACAAGGCACGCAAACACACTGTCCAGGAAATGGCCTCTGCAAGATTGGAAAGAGCAGATGCAATGGAGGGGCTGGTAGCAGCATCGGGAGGTGAGACGGCAGTAGCAGTGGCTGTACTGCCTGGGAAGGCAAACCACAGTCAGACACTCGATCAGCAGGGAAGAGAGGCAGTCACTCACTGTGACACCAGATGCCACCTGAGAGGCTGAGATAATGCAGGCTGTCAGAGTCAGTAGCTAGAACTGCTGGTGCAAGTATGGCTGTGGTAAGGGCTATCGTTAAGCACAGAGCTTGAAAGGCAGCTCTCTTCGAGCAGGCTGCTCAGCCATGAGCATCGGGCTGTATTTTCTCCAAACAGGCAGCTCAGGCCCTCATGGCGTGACTCCAAACACCCTTAAAAGCCTCCCTGATCCTCGTGATCACTGGCTGCCTTCAGTCTGAAGGCACAGATGTTTGGGCAACTCCACCAGGGCACCTCCTGTGTTCTCAAGAGACTTCCACAGTAAGGAAAGACGATTTGACTAGCCCTGACAGAATTTAATGTAAGGAGCAAAAAGGAGAAAGGTTCAGCATCTGCCGGAGACAGAGAAATACTGAAAGTGACACCTAGGGGAAGCACATAGGTGCCAGGACGTGCTCAATGAAGCCTTTGGTACTCTGTCTCTCCAACATCTGCTGGCAGGGGAATATAACCCACTTGTTTGGACTGGTCTAGCAGGATGTTGGAAATGGCCTTTGAGAACTGCCCTCTATCTATCCCCTTCAAGCATTCATTAATACTTTTAGTTTCCTTTCCGAATAGGTTGATGGAATTCACCATGTCTTCATGTGCCCCTAATAACTTTTACATTTAATGTCCTATCTACGCGAAATTTTCAGTGCATGTCAAGGGATCTAAGGGGATTCTGAGAGGACTGTACCAAGGGCTGTGCAAATGGTGCAGCCACACAGAGTGCAAATATAGAAGGAGCACTGATGATATCACTGAGCTTCCAGGAACCCAACAAGAGCGAGTTCCTGTGTGTGGCTGGGTGGAGAGGGGGTGACATATTTCTGTCCATGAAAGAAGAGCGGGACCTAGGCACGATTGTGTCTGATAATCTTAAAGTAGCTAAACAGGTAGAAAAGGCAATGGTGAAAGCTAAAAGGATTCTTGGGTGCATACGGAGAGGAATGGCTAGCAGAAAAAAGGAGGTGATGCCTCTGCATAAGCCTCTGGTGCGACCTCATTTGGAGTATTGTGTGCAATTCTGGAGACCGCACCTTCAGAAGGATATAAACAGGATGGAGTCAGTACAGAGGGTGGCTACTAAAAATGGTTAATGGTCTTCGTTATAAAGCATATGAGGACAGACTTAAGGGCCATAGTATGTATACTTTAGAGGAAAGGCGGGACAGAGGTGATATGATTGAGACATTTAAATACCTTCAAGACAAAACGCACAAGAGGAGAGCCTCTTGATTGAAAGCAAGCTCTGCTACGAGAGAGGACATAGGATGAGGGTGAAAGGGGATAGACTCAGGAGTAATATGCAGAAATATTTCTTTATGGAAGGAGTGGTAGATCTGTGGAATAGTCTCCCAGAGGATGTGGTAGAGATGAGGACAGTATCTAAATTTAAAAAGTATAGGACACACACAGAGGCTCTCTAAAGGAAAAAAGGGACTGTTGTAGTGGCTGATAGGGAAGGACAGATAGATGGGCCTTGTGGTCTTTTTCTGCCGTCATGTTTCTACGTTTCTAGGCTCCAGATCTGCAAGTGCCACATTTCCAGCTTGGTACAGTCCTGAATTCTGATCCAGTTATTTGCATGCAGGAGGTACACTATTAATTCTATATGGAAATGCTCGTTTCATCTTTCAGACATTCTATAGGTTGAACACTACAAATATCTATTTAAACTCAACTTTTGGGACTACTGGTATCAGTCTTCATTCCATATTATTACAAGCAGTCAACCTGGATTCTACTTTGTCTGCCAAGACTTTCCCACGATGCTCCTTCCTCTGCAGTGAGCATGTATGTAAGACTGGTTTCCAGGGAACGGGTAATCTCTTCCATCCTATTAAGGCCATCCATTCTCTCTCTGCATCGACTCCATTGAAATTTCTTCTTTAAAACAATTATTAATGGCACATTTTGGTCTGGAGCCACCTGATTTGCTATGTTGCATTCACATTTTTCTTGCATTGCAAAACGCCCATCTTTAGAGCAGCCCAGACTAAATCAAATATCAGAAGAAATGGTGATGCCAAGCATACACCAGCCTTCCTCTACCATATCCAGCCTAGGAAATTACTGGCCTGAAATTAACACCCTAAAGGCTAGAGATGCACACGGGCTAATAAATACAGCAGTCAAGAAAACAATGACATGAACTGGCATCAGCTGCATCAAGTTAGAACCCCTGACAGAGAAGTCTGACCTCACGGAGGAAGCAGGAGGGGAAATGAACCTCCTCCAGCTACCCAAGGGCATCTAACAACCTGCTGATAAATGATCTTACAGTGATGTTCTGTCTCTCTGTATGAGGCTAGATAATTTGCTGTCACTGTTACTCCTATATCGATGGAGGAAAGTAGGCCAAAGTTCAGTGAAAGCATCCTTTGTTATAAAGCCTAACATGAACAGAGAGCTGCAAAGATACTGCCCTTGCTTACCAGCAGTCTGTAGATCACAGTCCAAAATCTCACACTTGCAGGAGAGCGGATCATATTACCCACCCACCTTACTGCTCCTATTTCTCTAAACTATTCTCTTTTTACAGCCCCACTCACTCCTTTGTGTGGGTGGGACCTCAAAATATCTTAAGACAGCCTTCCATGGGAATTTGCTTAAAGATGACAATGTCGTATGGAGGCATCTCATCATCTGTCACAGTAGCACCATTTCCCGAGAGAGACTCTTCCCCTACAGGTGTTAATTTGGGGTAATCTCTGTAATTGATGAGACTACTGATCTACTCCTGCTATGCCTTCAGTCCATTCATAAGTACAGTACAATACCTTCCTTTATGGTTTTATACACTGCTTAACTGTTCAAAGTTGCACCACCCACCTTAAGCCTTTTAGTGCCAACAAGCTCTAAACTCTCTTGAGATACTTGGAACCAACAGAGAATCCCACAGAGTTTGGCACATCTTATCACCCTGGGGTTGTGCATTCTGAAGCACAATACATTTATCTCCGCCTCTGCCTTTGTAAGAGCTCAGTGGGTTTTTTGGTCTACCCTAATCCAAGAAATGTCCTTCTCAATTGTTATCCAATGAGCTAAGGAAAACATCAGGCAGATCTTTCCTGCACCATGCCTGTAAAAAAATGTAAATCTTCAAAATTTCCATTTTGCCAAGGCAGAGCTGTGGAGAGAGGAAGCGTTTAATCACCCAATCTTGGGAGGCACCCATTACTGAACCGCTGCTGTCGGGACCATTGCTGGACATCACAGCAGGATCCAGTCATCTGAGCATGCTGGGGATGTCATAGCTCCTCCTCCCCGAGCGCTGGAGGTTTAAAAGCCAAGCCCGCCCCTTTAGAGCGACTGAGGCCAGAGAGGTCCACTTCTGAGCTGTGGATGGGGAAGCGGAAAGCCAAGAATAAGGTGGCCAGCATGGCGAAGCCTTTTTAGGGCCTTATGGACCAGCATGTGGCAAGTGTTGGCGCCTCTGATAAAGTTGCTACTAAACAAACAGTGGGGGCCTCTTCTCCCTCTGAAGTCTCTTTAAGCACAGTGTTTAAACCCCCCCCCCCCCCCCTGAAACATTGCCTGTTGTCTCAAACCTTCTGCCCCAGGGTGTGGCTGGAAGTAAGTCTTATTCTGAATCTGAACCTTGATATCCATTACCTGTCACTTTGCCTAGTGCTATCTCTGACTCTGTTATACTTGACTCAGACTCCATTGAGATTTTCCCCGAGACATTTAGCTGCCATCAAACAAGATGGAGGGTACATTTAAGGGAACTCTGGACACAGCTTTGTGTCTTTTCTCAAGGCACAGTGAAGAAACTCCCAGCATGATGGAGAGTTGCTGACAGCCTTGGACAGGCGAATGTCTAGGGCTGAAGACACTAGTGAATGTTCAGTCTTTGGGGAACTCTTCATTTAAAGATAGTCTGTTACTGCATAATAAATTAGAAGCAATGGAAAATTTCTTAAGAGCTAAGAACCTTCAATTTTGAATTTTCCAGTGGTTCATCTACTCTCTCCCCTGGAACTTTAAAATATTTAAAAGAGATTTTGCAGTATGCTAATTTTGATGATTCTTTTGTTTCCAGTGTTTATTATTTACCAGTGTTAAAATTGAGACTCCAGAGGGAGAGACGGACAAAATAGTGACTGGAGACAGTCTAGATTTGACTCTGCTTTTAGAGTCTTCTTTAGATAATGTCTCTAAGAGAGCAATTTAGTTGGTAACACTTAGTACCAAATTGGGGGGGGGGGGAAGTACTATATTAAAACTGTATTTTGTTAATAAGACCGTCCCCTTTTGTGGGCAGCTGATAAATAAATTTTCCCTGATGTAGCTAAAGGCTCCCAACTTCAGAGGAAGTCTTTTCTGCAAGTTAGGTCTAAGGTTGTAGCTATTGGTGCAACTTTCTATTTAAAATTTCTGTGTAAATGTATAGCGACATATGTTGGTAACAGATTTATCTTTATAGATGTGTTGCATTTGGTAGATAAGTAATTCTCAGTTGTAGTTAATTCACAATGGATATTAGCAGTAGATGAGGAAGTAAAAAGGATCCTGTATATGTTTGGGGTGGCCTTGGATCCAGTATTGTGCAGTCCTCTGAAGTTAGTTTTGTTATTTTTTTGACTCGAGGTGCACAGTAGTATTGCTTTCTTTATGGTTGCTGATTGTAACAAGTGAAAAGTTTCAGAAATAAAAAGAAATAGTAATACTCGTTATCACCCAGATCACTACCAGCAGGCCGTGGCTTTCAGTGGAGAAGGAAGGCCGAAACCTCTGTAGCGTTACCTGGGCTGTTTTAGGATTACTTACCGAGGCTCCTATGGCGCGCTCCAGCTGTATTATCTGTGCTGGGGTCTGTTCCTCCCATCTTACACAGCTGATGATAGGCCTGAGCTTAGGAGCTGGGAAAGAAGTAGAAAAACATTAGCTACAACCAGCACACCAGAAGTCTCCTATGTGACACAGTAACTTATAATATGTGCTGTGTATTTTATCAGTGGTTTGTAATTTATTTTATATTGCATGCTGTATGATTTTGTTTTAATAGTTTCATTTTATTGGATTTTCAAACACTATTACATATGATAGCTCCAGAAAACATTTAAGGGAAAATTAAAAGATAAAGAAGAGAAACAACTAACTAAAAAGAGGGGAACTCTACTCAAACTGTTGGGAAAAAAGTTGTGTCATTTTTTTATATTATTGGAACTTGTCCATCAGTTTGGCTGTTCTGTTCAGTAAGGTGTGATTAAGGTAAAAGCTGATCACTAACTGATTGGTCTTTTGCTAATTAGCTGAGTATCAGTGAGCAGCGCTGTGTTAAAAGTTACACCACTGCATAATGACAACATCAGCTATAAAGTTCACGTTAGCACTGCAGAGACGTGTTTCCCATCCTCAGCTGCAGTGTAATATGGTACAGGGGATGCACAGGATGAAGTAGAGAAGGCAATCAATGGACAGACAGGGTGGGGCAGAAGAGAAGCAGGCAGAGGCTTACAGCTGCAGGAGAGGCCAGGTTAGTGATCATGGCTTCCAGGACCACTAAAGAAGAAAACATTGGGGTAAACTAGTTGGGTGTCACTTCTCAGCGAACCCACCTGCCACCTTTCTAAGTTACAATAACTAGTCATGTTTGATAAAACACTTTTCTATTTGAGAAGACAACTGTTACCAAAAGTGACGCCATCCTTGGGCTGCTCTCTCTTATTTTCTATACATTGAGGCAGGTTTTTCAGAACTGAAATTAACTGCAAAAGAACAGCCAAAAATAAACCTTTAAGTAAAAGATAACATTTCAACAAAACAGTAGTTCTCTGAAAGCAGCTTCATCTTAGCCAGTTAAGCATCAGCAAAGGTGAAATGTTCCCTACCAAGTCACAGCACTAGATATAGTGCTGCAAGATCATCAGTGTAGATAAGAACTTATAAGCTAGTTCCAGAAATTTGATCTAACTGTGGAAGGTTGCACTGTATTCGGTCAAGGTTACATGTTAGAGATTTACCATTTCAGCTCCTCGCTTACATAGTATTCTTTCCAACTCTTTAGCCGTGCAGCGTGAAGGCACAGGGAACTTCTCCTGCATAATGATTGGCCCCACATCAAACCTGAAACGAGAGAGCATTCAGAGTGTCACCATCTTTTCTCTTTGTGTCGCTTGAAACCCGTCACATTGTTATGCTGCGGCAGTGTTGGTTCATCCTAGGGAAAGGCCATGCTCTGGACTTTAGGCAGCTGAGCATTTTTAATACGTAAGAAACCAGGCCAAGGGTTTCATTCAAAAATACACACGTTCACCAGGAAGGTACTCAAGGGGAACTTCTACTTACCGATACTTTCCTTTCCTGGAGTCCTGCTAGACCAGTGCAGGCCAGTAGGTTATCTCCCCCAACCAGCAGGTGAGAGAGAAACTATTAGAACAGTGCTGAGACATCATCACTAGTATAAAACCCAGTACAGCCAGGGGCACCCTCCGGGATTTTCATAACAAAGCAAATGGAACCCATGGAGAACCTCTGAGGGGGCCCCGAACCAGAACTATGACCACAGAGTAAGAACTATATACAGAAACCACAGGAGCAGAAGCCAGTCTGCACAACAAGCAAAAGTACCAAGCTGGGCAGGTCCTTGACTGGTCTAGCAGGACTCCAGGAAAGAAAATCATCAGTTAGTAAAATTTCCCCTTCCAGATCTTCCTGCTAGACCAGTGGGAAGTACCAAAACTACACCACTTCTGGGTGGACAGACATTGCAGCTGCAAGCACCTTAGTGCTGAAATGAGCTGCTGACCTCGCTTGGACATCCTAGTGGTAATGCTTCACAAAAGTGGACAAGGAAGATCATGTCACTGCACTACAAATATCCAACAGTGACACACAGGATAACTCCACACATGAGTCCAACACTCAGGCATGAAACCACGTCAAAAGGAACAGAACCAGTACAAAGACGTGGAGTACTCAGAAGGATAAAACAAATTTTATTAAGAAACCATATGCCACTGGCCCGACACAGGCCGTGTTTCGCTGCCTTCTTCAGGGGCTTAAAGTGGACATAAAAGCTGCTTTAATCCTTGAAAATATGTTTTATACTACACCTTTTCTTTGAGGTCTACTTTCCAACGCGTGTGAAAAGGAGCCAACTCCTATACACTATACAGCAAAATTGCGTCGGTGTTTCTCTTAGATTTGACTTCGTAGCAGCCACATTGCTTGGATGATGTGAAAGCTTGCATACACCGGTGTTTTCTCAGTGAGATTCCAATTTTGCTGTATAGTGTATAGGAGTTGGCTCCTTTTCACACGCGTTGGAAAGTAGACCTCAAAGAAAAGGTGTAGTATAAAACATATTTTCAAGGATTAAAGCAGCTTTTATGTCCACTTTAAGCCCCTGAAGAAGGCAGCGAAACACGGCCTGTGTCGGGCCAGTGGCATATGGTTTCTTAATAAAATTTGTTTTATCCTTCTGAGTACTCCACGTCTTTGTACTGGTTCTCTAACGCCACACATGATACAGGATAACTCCACACATGATGCAGCCTGGCTCGAGTAGAATGGGTCTTTAACCCTGGTGGGATCACTTTTCCCACCAGAAAATAGGCCAAAGAAATGGACTCTCTAATCCAGCGACCGAGGGTGGCCTTTGCCAGTCCTCGCAAAAGGTCAGACGGTGTCTAAGAGGACAAATAGATGATCCAAAACACAGGAGGAGTTGGTGACCTTCAAGTACCTGAGCAACTCCCTTCAGACATCCAGGAAACAAAGGTTTTGTCCTTTCCAGAACACTGGCCCATGGTAAGGGATGGCAGAAAAAAAACTACCCGATTAACATGAAAGGGCAAAATTCACTATGGGCAGAAAAGGCGGCACTGGCTGTACGGTAACGTCTTCAGTCGAAAAGGACAAAAATGGATCCTGACAGGAAAGAGCCTGTATCTCAGATGCAAGATTATGCTTAAGGGCTTGACCTTGAAGGCTGTTTGCTTCAAAGGCACAAGGAACAGCCTTAGAAGAACCCGAAAAATGATGATCAGTTCCCCAGGGGGAACCATCGGCTTAACCAAAGGGTGCAATACCCAAACCCTCTTACAAGAACATGCCACATCATGGTGGCAAGCTAGAGAACAGCCAATTAAGGGACCTCGGAAGACAGAAAGAGTAGCAACATGCACCCTGAGGGAGCTCCAAGCTAACACCTTCTCAAAACCATCCTGCAGAAAAGGCAAGCACAGAGAGTATCCACACCTGCCATGGTGACATTTGCATAGGTGGCACTAGCTCTCAAAGAGACACCTGACCCAAACATGGGCTAGCGAAATAGACCGGCACCTGGCCTGTAAGAGAGGGTGTTCACCACCACTATGGAATAACTTTACACATTAAGCGATGCCGCTCAAGGGCTAAGCCGTAAGTGAGAAGGGAGCCAGGTCTTCCATGAGAATCAGCCCCTGCTGAAGCAAGCCTTTGCGAGATCCCAGAGGGACACAAGATCCACATACCACAGATGCTGTGGCCAATCTGGGGTTACGGGGCCCCGGCAGGGATGACTCTATTCTGCAAAGAAAGCAGGGAATTAGGGGTCAGAGAGGAAAAGACATACAGGAAGGGAGCTAGAGGCTACAATTGGATCAGCACGTCCATGCCCTCAGATCAGGCATCCTTCTGATAATTGAAAAGGTCTGGAACCTTCACATTGGAAGTTGTCACCATGAGATCCATAGCTGGAATCCCCCAGTGTCTCATTATGCAATCGAAGGTCCATGACGCCAGCTCCCATTTGATTGGATCGAGAAGATGACAGCTGAGATATAATTGGTCTGCACATTCTCTTCCCCCACATTGTGTGGACTGAGAGAGCTAGTAGATGGCCCGAAGATGCAATAGCCTTTGAAGGGTGGACTGCAACCTTGAGAACAGAGCTACAAGGGAAAAACGAAAATGCATTCTGTATGGGACTTTCGCAGTCCAGCCCATGGCCCTGGCTGATGACATCCAGGACCCAGTGATCAGATATTAAAAACAGGCCTATTTGTGGAAAAAGAAATGAAGATGACCTCAACCGTCAGTGGGAGGCATGGGAAGAAGAGAGATTTTTTTTGAAGGTGGCGGAAGAACCCCGAGTCCAGCAGGCCCCTCGAAAGGATTGATCCTTAGCGCCTGAACTCAAATAACAGGTAGAAAGCTTCCCTGGCCAGTAACACAGAGGATTTTGGAAGCCAGAGCAAGAGGAACTTGCACCAGATGACAAGGAGCATGGAGGAAATCTTGGGTTTATCCTCTGATAAATGTTGTGGCTTGATCTCACCAAGGTCCTTAATGAGCTTCTCCAGATCTTCAACAAATAGCAGACCACCCTTAAAGGGAAGGCTGGCCAAGCACGCCTTAGAAGCCGTATCACTTGACCAGTTTCTCAACCACAACCAATGTTGAGTCATGGTGGCTGCTGCAACTCCCTGGGCAGCTAAATACAAGAGATCATAGGTGTCTGCCAGGAAGGCGATGACAGACTCCAAGCAAGCAGAGTTAGAATCCTCCAGAAACAGATGTATTCAGCGCAGAAGGGCTCGGGCTGCCAGACCCCCGCACACACATATACCTGAACCGCCAAGGAAGAAACTGAGAAGGCCATCTTTAACAGCCCCTCTACTTTGCAGTCCTGCTGATCTCCGAGGGCCGCTCTCCCCCTCAACCAGGATAGTGGTATGCTTTGTCACTGCCATGACTAGGGCATCCACCTTAGGGTACAGCAACCACTTATTCAAATATTCTTGGGACCAAGAGTATATCTTGCCTAGGCACTGGATACTACAGAGAGCGATATCCAAGGCATTCCATTCCTCTGATACCATCTTTGAAGCTCTGGCGGGAAGAGAAAGGCTCTAGGTGGAGTTTGGATGCCTCAAAGAATCAAGCTGGACAATGATGGAGCTAGAAAAGCTGAAGATTCCGAGATGCAGAACTCTGAAGAATCTCAACAATCAGAAGCAGAACCTCTTCCCTATGGAACAAGCGGACTACAAGATTCTCACTGTCCTTCTCCGGAGGGGAAGCTCCCCTTCCTCCAAACTGAAACCACTGGCTGTGGAGTCATCCAGCATATCCAGCCCTTGATCACCCTCATCCTCATCCAAGGAGTCCAGGTCCTCTCCCAGGTGCTGTGGCTTCAATCCATGGCCCATGAGCATTTACTGCCCCTTCAGCTTTGGAGATCGCTGCTGACCAGGGCTGGGATTGAGACTGGAAGCTCCCTTGACCCTCTTTCCACAAGGTCTAGGCCCAATGAAACAGCACAATAAACTCTACTGCTTCTGAATCCTGTGCTGCTGCCACCTGTTGCTGCTGCCCAGTTCCTCCTCCAAGCTGGGAAACCAAAAGAGAAGGAGAAGAGCCCTCATCTAATAGAGAATTAGCAGGCTGCCCAGAAGAAGAGGGGACTACCAGAGGAGCCTCGGGAGGAACATCTGGAGGCGCGGGAGACCAATGCATCTACCGACAAGGCTGCCTGCGTCCCAGGAGACAAACTGGATCTGGAGGACTCCCCAGGATCAGCTGCGCAAGTGGTGCACAAACAGCCCAAGAGAATCACCACCACTTGCTGCAGCCAAGGCAGCGTAGAAGAAAAGCAGGCACGGCTGAAGAAGGAGGCTTGTCCGTGCACGCAGACCCACCTTCAGTAGGAAAAAGGCCTCGGGTCACTCGCTGTTCGATCTCTGCCACCAGCCAGGAGAGAATTAGTTGGGGGAGGGGGAAAGAGACAAACTCCACCTGATGTGCCCTAAAAGGGCCTGCAGAAGTGGATTTTTTTTTAATAAAATAAATGATAGGAGGAAATAAACAAAGAAATAGGGAAGGCAAGCCAAGCACCCCAGCAGAGGATCTCTCACTTCAACTCAACTGACTCTCGTGGCCAGGAGCTGCCCCCATTGAAGACCAGTCAAAACCAAAGGGGTATCTCAAACATGCCCTGGTGACATAAAACAAAGCTGAGCTGCCAGGTGGCCTCGATACAGCTGGCAGTCGTTGAAGGCCTGGGCTGCACTGAAGATCAACCATCTGCTGAGATAGAGAAAATACTGGAGAGTGCCCCTATAGCTGCACTGGGTTTTATGCTAGTGATGATGTCACAGCACTGTTCTAGTAGTTTCTCTGTCTCATCATCTGCTTGTTGGGGGAGATAATCCACTGATCTGAACTTCTCTGGACCAGTCCAGATAAGTGGATTGTGTTCCCCTACCAGAAAATTGGTAGGAACAAAGAACCAATGAAAATCTCAGGTTCCAATGACATCGCTCCCATGCCTCTATTCACCTCAGCCACCAGAGGTCCCTTCAGTATTCATCCCAAAGCATATGGGAGAAACATGGCAAGCCTCACACAATCTCAACCATGAGCAACAATACGTGATCAACAGTAAAGAACTATGTACAGGAAGGCATAAAATATAAGGCTGATAGTAGACGATGAACCTGCAGAGCCAAGTAGAAAAATCAGAGTGGACCCAAGGGCACCGCAGCAGAAGAACAAAGCAATACACTTCCAGGGCAGGCCCTGAACTGGTCTAGCAGGACTCAAGGAAAGGACATTAACTGGTAAGTAAAATGTTACCTTCCATATTTTCCTGCTAGACCAGTCCAGACAAATGAGATGTATCAAAGCTACAACTCCACTAGGTGGGAAGATGACACAGCAGCTCACAAAACCCTTCAGCCAAATGCCGTGTCTGCCCTCGCGTGGACATCCAAGCGGTAATGCTTGACAAAGGTGGAAAGTGATGCCCACGTTGCTGCCCAACAAATGTCTGCAGGGGCTACCAAGCTCTGCTCATGACACCTATGCTTGGGTAGAATGGGTGCACAAACCCTCTGGAACCAGCTGGTTCCGTAACAGATATGCCAAGGCAAGGGCCTCCTTACTCCAGCAACCTAAAGTCGACTTAGACGCCATGGCACCCTTGCACAGGCCAGCAAACGGCACAAAAAGATGGTTGAATTTACGAAAGGAATTTGTAACCTCTAAATACCCTCACTTGGTTTGCAGCTTGTCGTGCTGTGAGGGCTTGTGTGCATCAGTGATGCTGAGAGCTAAACTATCGGTAGTTTAACTACTGGCAGGGTCTCCCAAGATGGACAGGTCTCAGCTGAAGTGCCAGACCAAGACAAACCACCCATCTGGGCAGCAGCAGAATGGGATAGTGTTGACAGCGGGGGATCACATTAAACTGCGCGGAAGAAAGGCCCGGCTATCTACTTCTGTATCTTGCCATGAAAACTCAATGGATAGTTACAACAAAACAAATTGTGCTGTAGTGCTGGAAGATGAGACCCCCAGGTCGGAAGGCACTCAACTAGCTACTGGGGAAAAGCTGAAGATTTTTCAGAGTAAAGCCAGCATTTATGATGTTGCTCGATCAAAGCCCTCGGGACGTCTGACTGCTGATGTAGCTGCGCATGAAATGAGAGCCAGAAGCTGTAAAGATGTCTTACACATTGGAATACGGAACGTACAAAGCATGAACCAAGGGAAGTTAGAGGTGGTCAAGAATGAAATGGAACGTGTACAACTTGATCTGTTGGGTGTCAGCGAACTGAAATGGACTGGCATCGGGCACTTTGCATCAGATGATCACATGGTCTACTATGCTGGAAATGAAAGACAAAGAAGAAATGGTGTTGCATTTATATAAAGAAGAAACTTGCAAGAACTGTAATGAAATACAATGCAGTCAGCAAATGCTTAATCTCTATTCGTCTACGAGGAATGCCTATCAACACAACTATAATACAAGTATATGCCCCAACAACAGCTGCAGAAGAGAATGAAATTGATGAGTTCTATGAACAAGTACAAGCTGAAATTGACAGAACATGCAAACAGGATATCCTGATAGCCATGGGTGACGAACACAAAAGTTGGCAACAAAGAAGAAGACAAAGTAGTTGGAAAATATGGACTTGGCAACAGAAATGAAGCTGGAGAAAGACTGATAGAATTCTGCAAGACCAACGATCTATCCATCTCAAACACCTTCTTGCAGCAACACAAGCGACGACTGTACACATGGACTTCACCCAATGGATTGTATAAAAATCAAATTGACTACATCTGTGGAAGTTAACGATGGAAAAGCTCTATAACATCAACAAAGACAAAACCTGGAGCTGACTGTGGTACAGATCATCAACTACTAATATGCAAACTCAAGCTAAAGTTGAAAAAGAGCAAACAACTCATGAATGCAGCAAAATATGACCTTGCGAATATACCACTGGAATTTAAAGATTGCCTGCAAAATCGATTTGCTGTTTTAGATACAAATGACAGAGCTCCAGCAGTTATGGAATGACATCAAGAAAGTTGTGTTGGAAGAAAGCGAGAAGTCTCTACAAAAGGTGAAAAAGAAAAAACGGCAAAATGGATGACGGAAGAAACTCTGAAAATTGCCCAGAAACACAGAGAAGCTAAAGCCAGAGGAGAAAGAAAGACAATCACAGAACTCAGAGATTTCCAACGTGCAGCAAGACAGGACAAGGAAAAGTACTACAATGACGCATGCAAGGAAATAGAAGCAGAAAGAGGAAGAACAAGATCGGCTTTCCTAAAGCTACGAGAGTTAAAGAAAAAGTTCCAGCCTCGAATTGGAATGTTACAAGATGCTCAAGGTTCTATGTTGAATGATGCTGAGAAGATCAGGAAAAGGTGGAAGGAATATACAGAGTTTTTATATGATAAAAGATCAAGCGGACCAACAGCCGTTTCAATCTGTACCTTATGATCGGGAACCATTGGTGATGAAAGAAGAAGTTGAAGCAGCATTGAAAGCCTTATCAAAGAACAAAGCACCAGGCATTGATAGCATTCCATAGAAGTATTACAGCAATCTGATGCAGCTGTTACCGTACTTACAAGGCTCTGCCAAGAAATATGGAAGACAATATCATGGCCAACTGACTGGAAAAGATGTGTGTTTATACCAATACTAAAGAAAGGTGATCTAACTGACTGTGCAAATTATCGCACAATCGCTCTAATCCCACATGCCAGCAAGATTCTACTGAAGATTATTCAAAAGAGATTACAACCATACCTGGAACAAGAACTACCTGAAGTGCAAGCAGGGTTCAGGAAAGGGCAAGGAATGAGAGACATCATTGCGGATGTGAGATGGATCCTTGAAAAGACTAAAGAATTCCAAAAGGATATCTATTTGTGCTTTATCGACTATAGCAAGGCTTTTGACTGTGTAAACCATGAGAAACTCTGGGCCACATTAAGAAGCATGGGTATACCAGAACACCTGATCGTACTCTTGCACAATCTGTAAATTGATCAAGAAGCAACAGTTCGAATGGAACAAGGAGAAACAGAATGGTTTAAAATAAGCAAAGTTGTAAGACAAGGCTGCATACTTTCCCCCTACCTGTTTAATTTATATGCAGAACAAATCAGAGAAGCAGGATTGTATGAAGACAAGAGGTGTGAAGATTGGTGGAAGACTCATCAACAACCTTTGCTATGCTGATGATACCACATTACTGGCTGAAAGTGAAGATGATCTGAAACATTTGCTTCTCACAATCAAAGAACATAGTCTCAAAATGGGCCTGCACCTTAATGTAAAGAAGACAAAGAGCTTGACAACTGGCAAAATCAATGTTCATCATTGATGGAGAAGAAATTGAAATAGTTGACAATTTTAACCTACTTGGATCAACAATCAATCAAGAAATGACAAGCAGTCAAGAGATGCATTGCTCTTGGCAGAATGGCTATGAAGGACCTAGACTAGATTCTCAAGAGCAGAGATGTCTCTCCATACAAAGATCCGACTTGTCCAAGCAGTGGTATTTTCAATATCATCATATGGATACGAAAGTTGGACAGTGAATTATGGTGCTGGCGATGAATACTGTGTATACCATGGACTGCTCGAAGAACAAACCAGTTAATACTAGAGGATATCAAACCTAAGCTTTCTTTAGGTGACAAGACTTCAACTTTCATACTTTAGATACATCATGAGAGATGCTTGGCAAGATTGAAGGTCAACATAAAAGAGGAAGGCCAGCAATGAGATGGATCGATACAGTAACAGAAGCTATGAGTGCCACTTTATCAACAATGAGCCACTTGACTGAAGATCGAATACAGTTTAGGTCAACTATCCAGAGGGTCGCCATGAGTTGACAGAGACTCGATGGCACTTAACATCAAGGACTAAACCTGCTACAAAAAATAAAGAATTCCAGTGGATGACAATCTGGAGAGCTTCGGCCAGCTGAATATCCTTACCCATAGCACTATCCATCACCTCCTGGCCTGAGGTAAGCAAGATCATACTAATTGCATCCCCCAGCTGAAAGAGGGGGAAGCAGGTCCTTCAGGGACGACTCAAACTGCCATACAAGAAGAAGAGAGTCCAGAATGGAGATAAGGCACCTCACTTGCCACAGGTCAAATAACATTTCCTGAAAGAAGTCAGAGAGTTAGTGTAGTTAGGGTGTTCTCAAAGAAAGCTGGGGAGAAGCATGGTCCCCTTCCCGCTCAAGGGTGCCATCTTGCCTCAGTAGGAATGTATAGCTCAAAGGCAAAAAAATGACAAAAAGCAACTCCACGGGAAGAAGGGAGAGTTGTGAGGACTGATTCCTGCTGTCCCCGGAGAAACCCTGTTACAAGTGAGTAACTACACTTTCTCCGGGAACAAGCAGGAAGTCAGTCCTCACATATGGACTCCCTAGCTACAGGCTACTGAAAGACATGTAAAAGCCATAGGTGACCAGAAAAGGATGAGTCCTGAGACAACAGACTCCCGAGTGGCCCACGTGTCCAGCGAGAAACCAGCACTCTGGTAGCCTGAATACACAAAGGGTCAGAGGGCAGGAATCGCCTACACCCCAAACAGATGGAGTACTGCCTGGCCCAAAGGCACTGTCCCTATGGGCACTCTCTCCAGACAGTAATGAGATGCGAAGGTATGGATTGAGGACTAGGTGGCAGCACGGTAGATTTCCAACAGCGGAATGGAACGCAGGTTTGCCACAGATGCCGCCATGGCACCAATGCCGTGACCCAGTGCTTCAGTGAGAGCACAGCTTGCATAGGCGAGGGCAGTGCAGTCTGCCACCCAAGTGAACAGAGTACGCTTGGTCACCACTGCCCCCAGTTGACTGGGGTTACAGGAGACGAAAAGCTGTGAAGCTTTGCGGTAGCCCTGGGTACGTTGGAGGTAAAAGGACAGGGCCTGAGTATGAAGGACGGTCTCCGCCCGGCTGACATGAGGCCGCAAAAAGAAGGTGGGGAGCACTACCTCCTATTGAGGTGGAAAAGGGACACTACCTTGGGAAGAAATTTGGGGTGTGTGCAGAGCATGACCCTGTCCTTATAGAACATTTTGCAAGGTAAATCCACCATCAATACCTGGAGCTTGCTGACCCTGCGAACTGATGTGAGTGTCACCAAGAACACAATCTTCCAGGAAAGGTGCCATAGTAGCAGGTAGCCAGGGGCTCAAAAGGTGGGCCAGTGAGTTGCAACAGTACCACGTTGAGGACCCACTCTGCCACCGGTGGGCGGATAGGAGGCATGGACAATGAGAAATCCCACAAGAAGCGGGTCATGAGAGGTTGGGCGGAGAGGGACTTGCCATCGATAAAGGTGGTGATGCGCTGCGAGTGCACTCAGGTGGATCCTCACAGAGTTGGACTTCAGTCCTGCCTGAGACAGGTAAAGCAAATATTTCAGCACAAGCTGCACAGAGCACGAGAATGGGTCGGCCCATCGCTCCACAGTGAGAATCTGCACCATTTTAAGGCGTAAGCCCATCTTGTGGAGATCCTACGGGAGGCCAGGAGGACCTCCTCCACTTCCCCTGAAAGGCTGAGAGGGGCCAAAGCTACCTTTTTAGCAGCCAGACCATTAGCATCAGAGATCCCAAGTCGGGGTGTAGGAGGGAACCCTCCTCCTGTGACAGCAACCCCGGGGCACTCCCCAGGGGGACCAGGAGCACCGTGGACAAGCAGTGGGAATGTTGCCTGGGCCACTGAGGGGCTACTAGTATCAGAAATACCCTGTCGTGTTGAACCTTGAACAAGGTCTTGGCAATCAGCAGCGTGGGTGGGAAGGCATAGAAAAGGCCCTCTGTCCATGGAATGAGAAATGCATCCACTGCTACCTGGGATGGGTGTGGCTGCCTGAAGCAGAAGTGGGACAGTTGGGCGTTGGCCGGACTGGTGAAAAGGTCAACTGTGGAGTCTCCCAGAGCTGATAGGCCACTTTGGGATCTAGTCGCCACTCGTGTGGCTGGAGGACCCTGCTTAGCCTGTCCGCCAGGGCATTATCCTGGCCCGGCAGATGCACTGCCCGCAGAAGCATCCTGTGGCAGTTAGCATACGAGCAGAGAGCTACTGCCTTTTGGCAGAGGGAGTATGACCCCATGCCCCCCTGCTTCTTGTCGTATAACATCGCCACTTAATTGTCCATTTGGACCAACAATGATTGGTATTGCAGGTGATGAAGGACGGCTCGGAGGGCCAGATTGATCTGCTGCAGACTTTTCATCTGTGACCAACTACCCTGGGTGCAGAGGTCATCATAATGGGCTCTCCAGCCTAACATGAAGGCATCCATGGTGAGAACCCTCTGGGGGGCATGGGCCTGGAAAGGCACCCCTGCCTGAAGGTGCTGGGAGGCTTGCCACCAGACGAGGAAGTTGGCGGGTCACCATCACCCTGCCAAGCAGCCGGCCTGTGTCCACTGGGAGTGGCGGTTCCATTGGTCCGCCCTCAAGTGAAGGCGAGCATCTGGGGTAACATGAAACTTGGACGCCATGTGACCCAACAGGCGGAGCAGAAGGCAGGTAGACACAGAGTGTCGGCGCTGCATGGCCACAGCCAACGCCCTGAGGCAATCGGCCCTGTCCCAAGGGAGGAAGCCGCTGGCCCAAACGGTGTCCTACCTTGCCCCTATAAACTCCAGACACTGTATCGGGAAGAGATGGGACTTTGGGTGGTTTATCACAAACCCCAAGTGCTGCAGGATTATGATGGTGCATGCTGTTGCGCGTTGCACCTCTGCGGCAGTGGAGACTCTTATGAGCCAGTTGTCCAGGCAGGGAAAGACGAAGGCTCCCTGGAGATGAAGGTAGGCCGCAATGACTGTTAGACACTTGGTGAATACCCTCGGTACAGAAGCCAGCCCAAAAAGGGTACCACCCTGTACTGGTAGTGGCTGGCTCCCATCACAAACCCAAAGGTATTTCCTATGATTGGGATGGATGATGATGTGTGTGTACACATCCTTTAGGTCCAAGAAGCATAGCTAGTCTCCCCAGCTGGAGGTAAGGCAGTAGTGTTCCAAGGGAGAGCATTTTGAACTTCTCTTTCACCAGGAACCTGTTTAGATCCCACAGGTCCAGAATGAGCCAGAAGCCTCCAGTCCTCTTGGATATGAGGAAATACCAGGAGTAGAACCCCTTGCCCCTGAGGTATGTGGGCACTAATTTCACTGCCTTGTCCTCGAGAAGGCCTGGGAGCTCTTGCAGTTGTAAAGTCTGGTGGAGGGGAGTCCTGGGGGGCTTTCCCAGAAAGAATGGAGGGGCGCCTGTGCCAAGAGAAAGAGGTACCCCTTTCTCACCACCTGCAGTGCTCAGGAGTCTGTGGTGATGGATGGCCCCCGGTGGGCACAGAGATCCAGATGTCCCCCTGTGGGCTGGGCCTCCTGGGGGAAGAGAGGCTTTGTCCAAGGAGTTAAAAACCCATGCCAGGTTGGGCCGGTGCCTGGGGTTTGGGAGCCTTAGGCTTATAAGAGCCATGCCCTTGTCCTTTGGCCTGCTGCCCCTGTTGGGGAGCTGGGAAAACCTGATATTGAAGGCCAGTTTCTATAAGCCTTCCTCTTCTTTGGGTAGAAGGACTTTTTACCCGAAGGCTTCTCAAGAAGGATCATCAGTCTTCTTGGAGAGCCTGGTCCTTGTCAGGAATTCAGACTCCAACTCTGCAGCCTTATCAGTCATGGATTTGCCAAGAGATTTTCTCACTGGCAAGGGACATCGACTAACTTGTCCTGAACCCATTGCTCCAGGTTGGAGGACTGTAGCCAGGCCTGGCATCAGGCACAGATGCCTGCTGCAGCTACTCTAGCCGCTGACTCAAAGCCATCATAGGCTGCCCGGGTCATAAACTTGGAGCACTCTCCGATGCCAGGGTCCGGAACCGATGAAGGGATTCCTTGGAGAGACCAGCCGAGAATGCGGCAAGTTCCTTCGCCCGGTCTCTCAGGTGCATGCCCATGTACAGCTGGTATGCCTGGATCCAGCCAAATGAATATCAAGCCCTGGTAACACTTCCTATCCAGGGCATCCAAGGAGTGGGCCTCCCTACCCAGGGGCATGAGGAGTGCGTCTTCTGGCCACCATGGAGTTATGCGGCAGCTGTGCTTTTTGGAAGCCAGGGCTCCGGCAGACCTGGTACATAGAGTCCAGCCGTCTGCTCACTATGGGCACCAATAGGGGATCTCCCCATATGCAGAGGAGCAGCCGTTCCAGGATTGGGGGAACGAGCACCATGAATGCCTCCTTCGGAGGGGCCTTGTACAGGAGGATCTCAGGTTTGTCCAAGGGTCCACCTCTGGCTCAGTCTTGAAGGTCAGTGCCTTGGCCATGTCACGCACGAAGTCGAGGAAAGCCATGTCCTCAGGAGGGGACCAACACTGGGTCTCAGTGGGAGATGGGTCGGAGGGCACATCCTGGTGATGATGGGTATCCAGGGATTCATAGTCTTCAGTCTCCCAATCCGACTCAGTCAGTGGAGATGTTGAGAGCAGTCCGGACTCCGGGGTCAGACCCCAAGTCCGATGGCCCTGCGGTCAAAGTCTCAGGCGCTCATCGGGGATGACTTCAGTCCTGAGGACTGGGACCAGTGTCGAGGAACCTCTCAAGGCTGGTGGAGCTCACATATCGGCTCAACGTCTGGGGAATTCATCAAGGGCCCAGTAGTTGGGAGTGATGACCTGACGGAGCCAGGCATCAGAGTCCACTGCTGGGCCATGAAGGCAGATAAACTGTGCTCCAAGGCCGCCATCCTGGTCTTAAGGCCAGATGGCTCCGCAGCCTTCAGTGCGGTCACTGAGGGACTCAGGCCCAATGCTAGCTCCGTCGAGGGGGAATCTGAGGCCGGTTGCCAGATGCTGATGATTCCCATCAGGGTATTTTAGTCAGCTGCTCCCGGCTCCTTCCCGGACTCACAGCAAGGACTGCAGCCTGGGGCCCATGGGACTTGCCCACTATCCCAGCTCATCCACCGATGTGGTCTTTAAGGGTTTCCGGCTCTTCCTCCGGGGTCCAGCTGGAGGACCTGTGGCCTCAGGGTTCTGAAGCAGCACAGTCTCCCCGGGGTTCCTGGAGGGGGCCCTGGAGCACAATGTGCAGAGTCTGTCTTGTCGAAGAAAGACTCCCAATGCTGCTGATAGCTCTTGATGGCCTTGGAAGTCTTCTTCTTGCAGAGAATGCAGTCCAAGAGGTCATGGTCCGGCCCTAGGCATCGGAGGCAGCAGTCATGTGGGTCAGTGCAAAACATGGTTTTGGTGAATCGGTCACAATTCTTAAAGTCACTGAAAGAGGCAATGGTGGGGAAGATGGCCCCCGCGAGATTGAAAACCCCAGGCCCAGCTGAGGCAAGATAGCACCCTTGGGTGGGAAGGGGACCACGCATGCATGGTGCATCTCCCAAAGGCTTTCTTTGAAAACTGGTGAGAATCTACCACACAGGTTCTGTCGGCACTGATGTCACCCATATGTGAGGACTGACTTCCTGCTTATTTCCAGAGAAAAGGCAAGTATCACAAAAGCACATGCTAAGGCTGCAATGGCCCGAGGCATGTGTTAACCTGTACCATAGTAAATGTGCAGTTAACTGCACTTTGAGCAATGCACATTACAGGCACTAGGGAAGGAATGTGCATTGAAGCCGTTTGAGCAGAACACACGTTAGGACTGCACAGCCGACAGGCGCACAAAAGGTAGACGCTATTAATGCATACAGAAAATGGCGGGAAACCTCCACACTGTGCAAACAATCGCCAGTGGTCTACCTTGTACTGAATCCCAGGAAGACTGAATCGGGAGCCCCCAACAAGAACAGTGACAAGGTCAAGCCTTGGTACTCGCCCCCTGAGAGCCCCAGGCTGAAAACTTGTGCCGGGCTCAGCTCTACTCCCCAGGAACTGTTTCTCTGGCTTTGCAGCACTGTGTTTAAGGTGTCTAGCAGGAAGATCCCTCTGAGAGCTTTCTGCAATCTTTGTGAGAGAGCAAAGGGGGAAAAAAAAAGGAGGAAGAGGGAGGGGGCGTTGAGGTTGTGTGAGGTAGTTGTACTCTTCCAGATCCTTCCAATTTCTGGCTACTCAACAGGCTCTTATTGAGGGTTAGAGCAGGGAGCTGAACCAATTTTCCCTTCTCCAGTAGCTACCGAAAACACTGCAGTCTAGTGGAGCCTCCTACGTCACACTCTAGTGAGAGGTCAACCAGGAGGATGTTCACGAGCATTTTAAATCAATCTTTTTCTCTTAAATCTTCAGAATTTTTCTTCAGAGAGGAGAAAATCCATCCACCATCTGCTGGAGATAAAGAAATACTGAATGACAGATATCAAGACATCATCCATTTGCATCTTTGCTAATTTACCCATTAAGAAAATGTGTCCAAAAATAAAACAGGTTAAAGGAAATCTGAATACCAATGAAACCCTCGATAGAACAGCCTCAAACATGCCTGCTTGTTAGCAAAATAAAAAGGAGCTAACGCTCGATAACCACACAACACAAAAGCCCATGATGACATTCACACCACATACAGAGTTTAAAATGAAATCAAAACTGGCCTAGTGGCAAATGCTGTGCAGTTCCATATAAACAGTTTGATTCTCGGACAGAGTCTTCTGCACCCCGAGTTGGCTGGAGCGGGAATACTGCACAGACAGCACTCACAGCCCTCAAAGGGACAGGAGTCTTGGTATCATAAGGAAAGGAATGGAAAATAAAACAAGATATTATAATGCCTCTATATCGTTCCATGGTGAGACCGCACCTTGAATATTGTGTGCAATTTTGGTTGCCGTATCTTAAAAAGGATAAAGCGATATTAGAAAAGGTTCAGAGAAGAGCCACCAAAATGGTAAAGGGGATGGAAGGATACTCCTTTGAAGAAAGGCTAAAAAGGTTAGGGCTCTTTAACCTGGAAAACAGACGGCTGAGGGGAGATATGATAGAAGTCTATAAATTAATGAACGGAGTGGAACGGGTAAACGTAGATCGATTGTTTACGTTATCAGAATATAGAAAGACTAGGGGGCATGTAATGAAGCTACAGGGTAAACTATTTAAGACTAATAAAAGAAAATATTTTTTCACTCAACGTGTAATCAAACTCTGGAATTTGTTACCGGAGGATGTAGTAAAGGCTGTTAGTGTAGCTGGGTTTAGAAAAGGTTTGGACAAGTTCCTGGAGGAAAGGTCCATAAACCATTATTAAGAAGGGACCCAGGATATCAATGCTTGACCCAGTACAAGCATTGTGGAACCTGTGTCTTTTGGGGAAACTGCTAGGTACGTATGACCTAGATTGGCCACTGTTGGAAACAGGATACTGGGCTTGATGGACCTTGGTCTGACCCAGTATGGCATATCTTATGTTCTTAAGAGTGATTCCTGGTGGCTGCATTTAGGGCCCCTGATACAGGACTCTGGACAGAGCCCTATTTATTGACTCACTGCCTTACGAAAGTTACTGCAATTACCAGATTAGGAACTGTGCAAGGGAAGTCTAGTAAAATAGGGAAAACAGTCCCATGTTGTTTGTGAATTAAGACTCATAGCACCAGAGCTTCCCAGCACTGGTTCTGACTGAGCTGGAAGGGAAAGGAAAAAGGAGAACTATTAGGTATAAAAAAAAATCTAACCACACACTGCTAATATGAAATACGAGGGATGTGGCAGAAAAGCTTCAGCAGACAGCATAAGACACTGTGCATTGCCCTTCTTCAGAGAATTACTGCTAAAAAAGTGTTATTAAAGTGCACCATTTACCAAGTCTCAAAGAAAATCTGCATCTTGTCCTTACCTTTTAGGCCTAATCTGCATGACTGTGACACCGGTCATTGTGTCTCCATGAAGCACAGTGTGGATTATGGGAGCAGGCCCACGCCATCTGGGAAGACAGCTGGGATGGACGTTCAACACACCACTGCAACAGAGCACTCTAGCATTAGACTGGGATCCAAAACAAGTATCAAAAATTTGCTTTAAAAAATCCACTTCTCTGCTGATTGCACAAATCAATCTGAGCTGAATAGCAGCAGCGTTTGCTTATCTAGTGAGGTGCTAGCCAATGGCCAGGTAGCTGACATCATGTCACAGAGTGAAACCTCAGTCCATCTGATAAATGCACAATACCCAATGAATACAGAAATGGGTATCTCAGGGAACTTTCAGGCACGGAGCCAAGCTAAATGTTCTTGAGCCCCCACAACCAATCCCCTTCAGATATATAAACAATAAAACATAACAGCAGCTCTGCAGAGTCAGACCCAGGTCCATCTCAAAAAGCTTATCTGTTTCTCAGAGCTCATTTCTAGGGATGAACAATGGTTCTCCTTAATCTACCTGGCCTAGTGGTTGGGGCAAGTTACCTCAGGCCGGAAGGTCGGGGTTCAAATCCCACTAGAGGACAGCAACCTTGGGCCGGAAGGACTGGGGTTTCTAGTCCCACAGGTGCTCCTTGTGGTCTTGGGCAAGCCACTTAACCCTCCATAGCCCATGTTCCCTGTAAAATAGTTATAATGCCCTGTTCAATGTAATTTCAGTTTGTTCAATGTAAACCGCCTTGATATCATGAAAGGCGGTACGGTATATAAGAAATGTTAATTAAATAAATAAATGGTATACTGCTGGTGAAAATGCAGGATATTTTGAGCACACACTGTGGTCTTGTTCTTTTATTCAGAGAGTGTGCGGCATCTACACTCTACAACTTTAATTATACCTGAAGTAAGGGTCCAGTTTAATGTATTAATGTTTATCTTGGGGAAGGAGATTCAAGATACAATATCAAATAATAGTGTTCATCTAGTTCAATGTTCACTTTTCACTTCAAGATGTGCGTTGGCCAGATAATGGAAAATAAATTCTTCTGCTACTCAAACAGGATAAAGCTTGGGATGTTTATGTTCTGCTTACTTCGACTCCTTTTTTTTGCAACAGACGACATCTTAATAGACATGCTGGGTATGTTGGCATTTCGGGTTAGCTTGCACGGAGACCTCCGAGTAGTTTATTTCTGGTTTATTCTCTCTCTGAACTATAATTTGGTTATATGCATTACACAACCAAGACGGTGAGTTGGGTTGGTGTTTGGGGTTTAGTATCAGGATTAATGGTTTTGATATATTAAATGTATTGACGACTATATTATGATTATATTCTTGACACGTATTACAGTTTCTCTTATCCCCGTTACAAGTCTGAAATATTTCATTAGTAGGTAACCAAATGACCACCAGATATTCAGCGGAATCACAGAAATCAATTTGGCTACTGGTCCTGGTAGCCAGGTAACCAAGCTTGAGAAAGATTTCTGGTACTTTTCAGGCAGCTTCTTGAACGATTAGTGGATCCCTTTATAGCAACAGGATAAAATCAAAATAAACTTAACTATCTCTTATATCTCAACAAATAGAGGTGACCTGCATGGAGTGGCGGGTACACCCCTAAAGAAAGGCATGGGGGAAGGGTGACCTGCACGGAGCGGCTGGTGCACCTACTCTTGCCATCTTGCTGGGCAGACTAGATGGACCATGCTGTCATATACTATGTCACTTGGAGAATGGGTCAAAAAATGTATGAGACAAGTGCCTTAGTAGGCCAGATGTCTCATATTGTACTTGCTATCTAATGATCCAAGCTACCAATTGGCGGCTGAACATGCCGATATTTAATTATTTTCAAAGTCGGCCCCAACCCAATTTGAATCCATTCTTAGCAGCAAAAGGGCAGAAAGTCTTTAACGTGCATTTTCCATAACTATGTCAGAACACTTTGCACAATTCTGGAATTCACAATCTACCAACCTCCATGACCTTCAGAGACTTTGACCTCCCAAGTACCTGCCTGTCATCTCCATGAAACATACTAGGGAAATTTCAGGATGAGCTCCTCGCTGAGAAGACGTCCGAAGGATACCACCACTCCCACATCAAACTCAGCACTTGGTGCCATGTCTGGCCACTCATAGAAAGGGAGCCGAGACTGGATGGCATAGTTTCTCACAGGCAACCCCTTTGACAAGGGGGACGGTAACGTGACGACTTCCAGTGCCTCTATCAGCTCTTTATCTTTCCTAAGGAAAAAAAAAGATGGTTTGTTTGGGGTCACTTCTGTATTGTCGATGTTTTAGGGTTTTGCAAGCATGGCAGAGCTGTGAATGCGGCAGAGGCGGCACGTTCTTTCTCCTGCAGGGGTTTACTATCCTCTTCTGCAGAAAGAATGCATTTAACCAAAAAGACAGGTTTGTTCTGAAAATGTTAACTATTTTCTAATACAAGGTAGAGACTATATTATACAGCTACTACCAGGGTATCCCCAGAAGCCAGAACCAAAACTAGCTGAAATTATAGCAGTCAACTCAGAATGGGTAGCTGTTTAATAAATGTATGAACTTCTCTTTTCACCCCTTACAAACGTTCCTTAAGACAGCTATAGAGATTCTTTTCCTTAGGTTAATTGAGATGTTCAGCCAAGCAGTTAGAACAGTGGCCTGGGAACCAAAGAGAACAGAATTTGAATCTCATTGTGGCCTTGGACAAGTCACTTAACCCTCCCTCTGCCTCAGGTACAAACTTAGACTGTTAAGCACTCTGGAGACAGGGCAATACCTCTTGTAACTCACTACTGGAAAGGCATTAACAAAAACTCCAGCAGTTTAACACAGGAGATCCCCTGGGGCTTTATTTACCTGCAGGGTGTTTGGGAAAAGGGTTACGTACCATTATTGTATGTACAGTATCACTCAGCAGCCAGGTAAACAAAATGGTTCCTCTATGCAACAGCTGAATAGCACCTCTGTTTTGTTCTTGTCCTTACAAAACATCGGCTCTTAGGTGTTGCATTATAATATTAGAACAGTTTAAGTCACTGTTTTTCAGTTTTCTATCACTTAGTATTCTGGTACTTGCGGTCCTGCTATCTGCATGTCTCCCAGAATTTGTAAAAATCAGTTGTCCCAAATTGTTCTCAATGGTCTCAAGTTAGTTGGTACACCTGATGCTGTACTAGGTTCCTGGTCATCTGTTAGTTACACCTAAGCGATTTCAAGTTCAGTTAGGGCAAGTTTTGAGTCCTCAGATAAAATGGTAACATGTGAAACTAAATTATATTAATAAGGTGATTCCCTCCAATATAGAGTCTTGGGGCCATGAGTTCATTACAGGGGTCTGTGGGACATGGAGAAGAGAAAGTCTCGCCACACTGCTATAATCCATGTGAGCAGAATACCAGGGGCGATGAAGAGATGGGATCAGTGGTGGCTGTGGGGGGATGTTGGTAGCAGAGAGAATTGGTGGGGGGGGGGGGAAAGATTGGTGAGCAGTGGAAGAAAGCAAGAGAGAACCAGTGGAGATAGGCTTGGTTTTGAGAGGAAGAGATCTGGGGCGAGTGACGAGGATGAACTGGGAGTCCCTGAACTTTCTGGAGGTTAAAGAGAGGTCCAAACAACCAAATAGGTTGGAAACCTCTGCACTAAAAGGTTTTTTCTATTCTATGCCTATGGGAAAAATGTTTAGTACACCTGACCCTGGGAGGTCAGCTCCGATGAGCAGGTATTGCATCTTACATGTCTCTGTACAGATTAGTAGTAGCAGTAGTAGTCAATAAGAAACAATCTGACTGCAGATAAAGAGCATGGCTTTGCCCTAGAATGGTTTTCAGGGTTGCTAAATAATGTTTTACACTACAGTAATGCTTTATTTGCATATTTATTTGCATACAGCTGTGCAGCAGACATTTAAGTAAATGGAATGTTTCCACCACCTGTTCACAGAGTAGGAACGTACCACAACCAAGAGCTCACTTCACTATTCAATGTGGCCAGGCTGGCAAGGGAGCACGTCATTCTATGACGGTTAATACATTGGTTGCTTGTTACTGATCATGTTGCATTTGAAATTCTATCAATTGTGCATAAATATTTGCCATGTCTGGACCCAAAATATTTGAGGGATCGGCTTTATATAAACCTTCAAGGTCTTTGAGATCTGCATCTATATTGATTATATCTTTCTCCTTTGAAGGATGTTCACTTCGAACAGAGCTTTCTCCATGTGAGTTCATGTTACTGGCATTCATTCCCCAAAATCTTAAGTCCAAAGATTTTACTAGTTTTAGAAAGTAGTCACAACCCACCTATTTGCAACTTTGTTTTATATGCTTTTAAATACAATCTTATTTAAAGACCTTTATATCCTGTGTATCTGTTTGATTTCTTCAGTGTTGAAACTTCAAGTTACTTCTACTACGTAAACACATAGGACACAGTCCATTCTCAACAGAGCTTACAATCTATGCAAGACAGAGAGGAGACTAGAGGTGGTCTTGACACACAGGTGATGAACAGGAGAATAAAGGGTCAAGGTCCAAAAGCATTCTTAAAGAGATGGGATTTTAATCTGGATTTGAATAGGAACAAAGATAGAGACTGATGCACCAACTCTGGGAATCTGTTCCAGGCATACAGTGCAGCAAGGTGGAGCACAGTCTGGAGCTGGCAGTGGAAGTGAAAGGCAGAAAAGAGAAATTAGACTTACCTGCTAACTGTTGTTCCTTGAGGAACTCCAGTTCAGTCCCTCACCTCTGGGTAGTGCACCTCCTCCTGCAGCATGGAGACTGGGCATGTCAAACTTGTGACATCACTGGATATATCCTGCTGGTCTCTCCCACCAGCCCCCAGTGACCTATTAACAAAGCAGACTCAAAGGAGCAACAAATAAGTAGCTATAATATCAAATCAAAGCATTTAACTTTCAAACTGCACCAAATCCCCGTTAACCAAGAGCATAACTACCTCTTTCACTCCTTTTAAGAAAACAGTACAGAAAGGGAAGAGCAGACCGAAAAGAGAGAAAACAGTGTTAGCACAGAAAGAGCGTAATACTTCTCTTGATCCGCTCTCTACTTAGCTGTACAAACTCCTCTTACCAAAACAAACCTGCGGAAAGTGAACAAATACCAGGGCGGGAATTGGAAATGAACTGGAGTTCCTCAAGGAACAACAATTAGCAGGTAAGTCATGTTCCCTGTAAAATAGTTATCTCCAAGTTATAATGCCCTGTTCAATGTAATTTCAGTTTGTTCAATGTAAACCGCACTGATACAGAATAGCGTGGTATATAAGAGAATTAAATAAAATAATAAATAAATAATTTCTCTTTCCTTATCGTCTCTCCAGTTCAGTCCCTTACCTCTGGGATGTAACAGAGCAGTAATTATTGGGAGGGACCCGTCCACCCAGATCGCAAAACCACAGCCCCAAAACAGGCATCCTGCATCGCCTGATCTAGGCAATAGTGCTTACTGAAAGTATGCAGTGAAGACCAAGTGGCTGCTCGGCAAATTTCTACCAGGGGAACCAAGCTATGTTCCGCCCACGAAGTCGCTTGCACTCTAGCAGAATGCGCCCGCAGCCCCACGGGCACCTGATGCCCCTATAAAATACCCCGACGCTATCGCTTCACGGACCCATCTGGAAATTGAAGCTTTGGCCACCGCTTCCCCTTTACGCGGACCTCCAAAGAGGATGAATAAATGTTCCAATTTGCGGAAGGATTCTGAGACTTTCAAGTAATGCCACAGAATTCTATTTATGTCCAAGAGACGCAAACTACGGTCCGACGCGTCCTTCCTTGAAACACCCAATACTGGCAGGAGACAGACTGATTTATATGAAAAGGCGAAACCACCTTCGGCAGAAAGGACGGCACTGGACGCAACACCACCTTTTTCCTAGAAAAAGACAGAAAAGGTTCTCGACAGGACAACGCCTGCAATTCTGAAATTCGACGTGCCAAACAAATGGCTACCAAAAACACTGTTTTCAAAGTCAAATCCTTTAATGAAGCCAGATGCAAGGGTTCAAAAGGCTCTTTCGTCAATGCTCCAAGCACCAAGTTGAGATCCCACGGAGGAGACACCATCCTGCGAGCAGGCCGTAACTGGGAAACCACCTTCAAAAATCGTATCACATCGGAATGGGAACCCAAGGAAAGTCCCTGAACTTTGCCTCGATAACAAAAAATAGCCGCCAGCTGAACCCTTAAGGAACTGGTCGCCAATCCCTTATCAAAACCGTCCTGCAAGAAACTCAATACCATAGGAACCGACACCGAGGTCGGATGGACCTGGCACTGCGCACACCAGTCCTCAAAGATACGTCAAACGCGTACATATGCTAGCGATGTCTACCTCTTTCTGGCCAACAGCAAGGTAGCAATTACTGCCCCAAAGTAACCTTTCTTCCTTAACCTAGCCCTTTCAATGGCCAAGCCGTAAGAGAGAACCGATCTACCTGAGGCATTCGCAGAAGACCTTGGCTCAGAAGATCCGCCCTTGAGGACATTCACGATGGCTCCCCGTCAAGAAGATGTACCAGATCGGCATACAACGGGCATCACAGCCAATCCGGAGCCACTAACACTACTTTCTCCTGATGAGCTTCAATACACTAAACTACTCGACCTATGAGCGCCCAAGGAGGGAAAACAGAGAGCAGGCCTTGCGTGGGCCATGGTTGCAGCAAGGCATCCAGACCTTCTGACATCCTTTCTCTCCTCCTGCTGCAAAAACGATCCGCGTTGGCCGACCAAAAGGTCGCCATGAGATCCATAATCAGAAGTACCCACCTGGCGACTATCTGAGCAAAAACTTCCAGATGGAGCGCCCGCTCTCCGGCATCTGCTGAGAAAATCCACCGTCACATTCTCCATTCCTGCAATGTGCGCTGCCGATATCGCTTGAAGATGATGCTCCACCCAGGCGAATAAGCTTTCCACATCCTCTTCCAACGTGGCACTTCCCGTGCCCCCTTGTCGGTTGAGGCATGCCACCGTTGCGGCATTGTCTGACAGCACTCGAATCGCTTGACCCCTCACCAAGGTTCTGAACCACTGTTCCCTCTAAGCTGTGCGCGTGCACACACCTTGCCGAGCAAGCGCACATACTTTACAACAGAGCGCACAAAAATTATGGTTCTGATTCTGATAGAAAACACAGACGTCTTAAAATTTAAAAGTTGGGATTGTAATTACTAGAAATTTTCCTCTTCATTTAGTAATCGTCTATTTTCATTTAATTTGATTAAAATCAATGTGGTGTACATACTGTATTCTGACGTGTAGTCAAATTTTAAAGTATATAACTCCGAGCGTCGTTATGTGGCGCACAAAAATTTAACCTTCCTTCAAAAGCTGCACAGCTAATATTTTATGCGCACACAGCCTACAGAAAATTAGAGGGAACATTGTTCTGAACGTCCGAAGCGCTCGCAACTCTAACCAGTTGATTGACCATTTTGCCTCCTGTTCGGTCCAACTTCCTTGCGCGAACCGATCCCCGCAATGAGCTCCCCAGCCTGCGAGACTGGCATCTGCCAACAGCGGAAGCCACTGCGGTTGCTCGAGAGGCATGCCCTCCGTAAGGTTTCGCAGACACAGCCACCATTGAAGCGATCTCCTAACCTGTAAAGGACAAGGGAGCCGTTTGCACAGAGAATCATTCTGGTGCGACCAACAACAAAGCAGAGACCTCTGTAACAGACGCATGTGCGCCCTGGCCCACAGCACGACCTCCAGTGTCGTCGTTATTGTCCCCAGAACACGAAGATAGTTCCAGGCAGACGGTGCTGGGGTCTTCAGAAATTTGCACACCATGAGCCTGCTGCGCTTGAGCTCGGAGATCCAGTAGAAATACCGCTCCCACATGAGTGTCGAACCGTACTCCTAAATATTCCAGAACCTGCAATGGCTCTAAAAAGCTTTTGGCTGCATTGACTATCCAACCATGATTCTGAAGAAGCTGCACCGCGGACACTCTCGACCTCCGATTTCGCCCATGTCAACCAGTCATTGAGATACGGATGGACTAATATTCCTTCCTTTCGCAGAGCTGCCGCTACCAGCACCATAATCTTGGTGAAGGTGCGCAGAGCTGTCGCTAACCCGAAGGGCAATGCCTGGAATTGAAAATGCCCCCACGGTAGCACAAACCTTAGAAACGTCTGATGTCCCGGTCTGATAGCAAAGTGCAAATACGCTTCTGTTAGATCGAGCGACGTCAAAAATTCCTCCTGACAAACCGCCACTATGATGGACCGTAAGGTCTCCATCAGAAAATGAGGCACTCGCAGGCATCGATTTACTCCCTTGAGGTCTAGAATTGGATGAAAGGCTCAGTCTTTCTTTGGAACCACGAAATAAATAGAGTATCGACCGATACCATAGAACTCTCATGAAACTGGAACCACTGCTCCCAGCTGCAACAGACGAGTGTTTCCCGTACTGCTGTCACCCTTACCTGCCCTCTGCAAGGAGATAGGACGAAGGAGTCGAGCACCGGATGAGGAAATTCGAGAGCATTACCTTCGCGAATGACCTCTAACACCCACTAATCGGATGTTATCTGGACCCAGGCAGGAAGAAAATCTCGAAGCCGACCCCCTACCAGCTGAAACCCTGTCTGAGCCCACCTCACTTCATTGGGGCTTCCTGAGTGCTGCTGACGAGGGGCTAGAAAAACCTCTGCCCGCCCCTCAAAACTCTTGACCTCGCGAAGGGAATCGTCCTCTGAAAACTTCCCAGCCTGGAGGTACGAAAACGCCTGAAGTCCCGAAACTGATCCCCCAAATATCCCGGGGTCCGACTGTTTTGGCTTATCCTCTGGCAAGTATCCACCTTTTGATTCTCCCAAATCTTTGACCAGCTTGTCTAGATCCTCTCCAAACAACAACTTCCCCTTAAAAGGCAGCTTGCTGAGACGCGACTTGGACCCAATTTCTTAACCAAAGATACCGATGTGCGGCTACCAGGGAAGCCATACTATTCGCTAATGATCTAATTAGGTCATAATGGACATCCGCTAAATAAGCAGCCCCTGACTCGATCCTTGTCACATCCGCTAAGTGGTCCTGCGCTTATTGCGGTAGCTGCTGTAAGCGCTGCGACCACCGAAGGCAAGCTCTTGCTACCCAAGCCCCACAAATAGATGCTTGTAGCGAGAGAGCATAAACCTCAAAAGCCTGTTTCAATAAGGTGTCCACCTTTCTATCCTGTGCGTCTTTCAAAGCCGCACTGCCTTCCACAGGGATAGTCATCTTTTTTGTGACCGCTGACACCGCTGCATCTATACGCAGAGAACGAAACATTTCTCTCTTGATCTGCCAAGGGATAAAGCCGATTCATAGACCGAACTCCCCGCAATCCTGCCTCTGGCAAATCCCATTCATCCTGAATCATCTGCTTAACCACTCGGTGAACAGGAAACACAGCCTGCGTTTTACGCACTGTCTGAATGAGAGGATCCTCTAGTCCCTCATCTTCTGCTGGATGCACCGAAGACAGATTGATAGCCTGAAGCGACTCAGTAATGAGCGCTGTGAGCTCCTCTCCGAAACACTCTGATGATCCTTGCCTGGTCCTCAGACTCCTGAATTTCACCTTCTTCCAGCTCTTCCACTCCATCTCGAAGTCTTCCCCTTACGGCCAATCTGAATCAAGTGGCTGATCCTCTAGCGAGCAAGCCCTCTTAGCTGCTCTAGATAAACCAGTTCCAATCCAGTCCATGGCCACTTGACTCCCTGTTGCTCCCAACAGCGGAAGATCCGCGACCGTCACCTGAGTGCGCAAGCAATATGCTTGATGCATCACCAGCACAAAATCTGGGGGAAAAACGTCGAAGAACCACTCCAGCTGCTGATGGTGTAGTGGAAGGTTCAGGCACAACCGGACTGTCTACCAATGGAGTAACCAAGGATTCCATGGGACACTCCCCTTCTCCCACACTGGGAACCCTCTGAATCCTATCCGTAGCCTTGTCGCGGGGCTCCTGCTCCATATTGAGCACGTCAGTTGTGCAGCCCTGACAGATCCTGGTGTCCGAGACTGCGCCCCTACACGACCCATACACCAGACACTGTGGGCGCAACGGCATCAGAATAGCGCCGTTGGAGAGTACCGATAAAAACGGATCAAAGAAAGTACCAAAAACACTGTTCTTCTATTCTTCTCTCTTCTTTTTTTTTATATCTTGGTCCCTTTAAGAAAAGAAACCAAGATTCAGATCCCAAAAGTGAAAATAAATGATTCAAATTAAATTAAAATGAGATCACATTAAATTAAATAAACGTTCTGAAAACTTACAATTTAAAACTCCAAAGAACTCCAATCCTAAAAACAGTTCTGAGCCTGGCAGAAAAAACATGGGAAGGAAAACGGCCCACGAATCTCGTCAGCACAAAAGTACTGCTAACGTGCTGCACATGTGACCGCAGGCCCAAATCTGCCCCGCTGCTGCCGAAAAAAAAGCTACCGGGTGACTCACCTCAGTCCTGAAGGCTTTACACACTCCTTACCGTTTCCCGATCACAGCAACAGCAGTTCTACCAGCCAGAGAGCTGCGATCAGCCTGACAGCTGTTTCCTGCTGAAGCAGAGCCGAAGCTCCGCGGTGATCTGCACAGCGTTTTGAAAATTGCCACTGTTTGCAGACATCGGATCAAACACAGTTTAACCCCAGAACAGCTCCCCTCCGTGCAATCTAGGAGGGGAGAGTGGGCAGAAGTGAAAGAAGGCTTTAGGGAGAGAGAAAAGATATCCTCCTGCAATCCTCCGTTTCCCCTCTTTAAAAAAAAAAAAAAAAAAAAAAAAAGGAGATTTAAGACACAACATCCTCCAAATAAAATTAAAGCATAAGGAAATAAACCTCCAAAGACTCCTTATCCGCTCCTCAGTGAGCCCAGCACCTAGGCTCACTACCTCCACTCACTCCATGCTGCAGGAGGAGGTGCACTACCCAGAGGTGAGAGACTGAACTGGAGAGACAATAAGGAATAGAAGAGATTTTCCTGATGTGCGGCGTTCCCGAAGAGGGGTGTAGGAAGAGAATGAGGAGCAGCAGAATAAATGCACTTGCAAATCAGTAAGAAAAGTATGAACTGGATGCGGAAACAAATAGGGGGCCATTGAAGTGACTTGAGAGGAGAAGTTATGTGAGCATAGCGACTAAGGCAGAGGATTAACCTCACGACCGAGTTCTGAATGGATTGGAGAGAGACGATTCAGGGGGAGACCAGTGAGCAGCAGGTTGTAATAGTCTAAATGGGAAGTGACCAGAGAGTGGATGAGGGTCTTGGGTAGTGTGTTCAGAAAGGAAAGGAAGGGACAAGTTCTTCTGATGTTAGAGAAAGCTAAAACCTGTCATTTCTATCTGCTGGATCTGCAGAGAGAAAGAGATGACCATCAAAGAGGACCCCAAGGTTGCGAGCTGAGGAAATAGGGGAGGATGACAGCATTAGCCACCGAAACAGAGGAAGGAGGAAGTGGTGGGGTGGGTTTAGGGGGAAAGATAGTGAGCTCCAGCTTAGCCATGTTCAGTTTTAGACAACTGACCTAAAAAGACCCCAAATGGGGTAGGAAATCCTGACGTGCTAAATGGTATTACCTCCCCAACCACACAGTGCAGGCAAATAAAAACTACCCACAACCAAGAGAGAAGAGCCTTCAGAACAGGGAATAATTCACATAACAAGTTAATGTAAATTATGCACTGGTTTGTTTTATGAAAATAATTTATGTGATATATTTGGTATAATTTTGCTATACTTTTTGTAAATTGTTCATATGTATGGTTTATGAGGGTTGTGAATATGCGTTTAACCATGGAGAATTGAGCCAATGATTGATTCCCCAAGACCAACAAGGACCTGATCCATCCTGGGAGACTTCAACCTCCCCTCACTTCAGCCCAAAATGGCAAATGACTTCGTCAAAGCCATGACAGCTATGGAATTCATACAGAACGTAACATCTCCCACACACAAAAAGGGTCACACACTCTATTTAATTTTTATCCCCTTCATCCAACACACACATACCTACCCCCCCTCCCCCTCCACACACACACTTCAAGCCCACACAACACCCTGGACTGGCCACAGCCTCATAAACTTTCTCCTTGCCACTCAATACTTCAACCAAGTCAACACACTACACCCCGACGATTCAGACCCTTAAAAAGAGACAGCTTCCTAGCAGACATCATTCCAAACCTAGAAATTGACACAATAGATCTTAACACACTTGCAAACAACTGGAACCTCACAATCAAGAAAGCTGTAGAAATACCAACCCACCAAGCTGACGCAGCATAAAAACACTCCAGGCGAAAAACCTCATGGTACATCTACAACCTACAAATGCTCAACACTCAAATCAGATGACCAGAACAAAAATGAAGAAAAACAACCCAGATTGAAGACTGCTTCAAAGCTACCATTTGGTCACAAATAAAGCAAAGTGGGAATACCATACAAAACTTAACACCTCCATCAACCACGCAAGAGAACTATTCAACCTAGTCAAATGCCTCACTGAACCACCCACCAACCACAACCCAGAACCAATTATCTCTCACCACCAACTGGCTGCTTACTACAAACAGCTCCTCTGTACCCTAATCCGCCCCCAACACTCCTGACCCCCACACCGCATCCTGAACCACTTTTAAACACAGTTATAGAAGAAACTAGCAATGCTCAACACAACAATCTCACCCCTCGACCCACGTCCAACCAACTGGATAAAAACAGCCAAAGCTGAACTCAGACCAATACTTGCAAGATTAACACAAGAATCTCTAAAACAAGGACTAATGCCAGAATGCCTCAAGCTCTCCTCAATCCATCCCACCCTAAAAAAAACCAACCTTGACCCCTCCAACCCTGCCTCCTACAGACCCATCACCAGTCTCCCCTTCCTAGCCAGAATTATTGAACAAACAATCCAGTTGCAACTCTAAAACCACATTGACAACTCCCTTCTGGATCCCCAACAACATGCTTTCTGCCTGGCTCCACGGAGTGGAAACATTGATGACCTCCCTTACCAACTCCTTAAGCAAAGGCATTCAAGACCAATCCAAAACCTTCATACTGATATTCCTGGACATCTCTGCAGCGTTCGACACAGTCAGCCAGCCACAGTACCCTCTTATTCCGCCTTCAATCAACTAGAATACATGGTAGAGTACTCAAATGGTTTCAATCTTACCTCTCAAACCGGCAACAGCAGATAAAACTAGGATAAAACATTTCTAATCCATACCAACAGGGAGTCCGACAAGAATCCACCCTATCAGCCCTCCTCTTCAACCTATACGCCCAACTCCTCTGCACAATCATAAAAGCACACAATGTCAGTTTCCATATCTATGCCGACGACATTATGATATATTCCCCAGTTCACACCAAACAGCCTTCATACACACAAATCCAAGACTGCTTTACAGACATCTCCCGCTGGTTATCTGCAAACAACCTAACAATCAACTACAAGAAAACTGAAGCACTGTTTGTTACAAACACTCCTCAATCACCTCCCCCCTCCCCCCCATCAACCTCCATAACTTTAAACAACATCCAAATCAACATAAAACCATAATTGAGATACCTAGGCATCATGCTAGACCAGCACCTCTCCTTAAATGCTAAAATAACGACTACAACCAAAACAGTATATTTCAAAACCAAAACCTTTCAGCATCTTCACCCCCTCCCTAGAACCACCAGATTTCCGGTCAGCACTACAAGCCATCATCCTACCACATATCGACTACTCCAACCTAATATATCAAGGTCTCCCACAGTCCACCCTCCTCCCATTACAAAATGCCCACCACACTGTAACATGTACAATCCAAGGAGCATCCAGACAAGATAGTGTAGCTGTCTGAGGATGGGGGTGATGCTGACTCCCACTCTCCAGTAGGGTAAAATACAAAACCCTACTCCTGACATACAAAGCGCTATACTGCCACCCCCCTACTCCACTCCAGCCTCCCCTACAAGCTCTCAGTCCTAACAGACCTCAAAAATATCCACAACAAACTCGCCATACCCCAATCCAAGACAAAGACCTTAGGCGTGTTTCTGTTTGTTCTTGATGGACGGTTTTCTGGGTATATTTTTTATAAGGTCTTGGAGTGATTCAGCCGATTCATTCTGGAGTATTTTGAATATATTGAAAATAGATGTGTATTTTGCACTACTCCTGATTGGGAGCCAGTGCAGTTGTGTAAGGGTTGGTGTTATGTGATCACATTTGTTTGTTCCTGTGAGAATATGGGCAGCAGTGTTTTGTACCATATGAAAAGGATGGATTGTTGCTGTTGGCAGGCCTTGATAGATTGAGTTACAAAAGTCCAGTACTGTTGTGTTGATGGCCTGTAGGACTGTTCTAAAATCATTGTAACTTAGCAAGAGCTTTAGTTTCCGGATGATTCTCAACTTCTGGTAAGCGCTCTGTGCTGTCCTTTTGATAGGAGCTTGTAAGTTTAAGTTTTGATCAAGCATGAGCCCCAAGTATTTAATTTCACTTTTGACAGTAATGTATCCATTCAGTGTTCACTGAGCACTAGGGCCCCACCACACAACACCCCAGAACCCTCACCTGAAATACCAAGCTTCCCTGTAAATATGTTATCTATGGTTGAAATATTACCAGTACATAGTTAACCATTGTTGTTATTATTACCGGTGCATAGCTCTCTATAAGATGTTTCATGTAAGTTAAGTTTCTAGTTCTAATGTAAACTGCTTTGACCTGGTGAAAAGCAGTATAAAAGCACAGCTAAATAAATAAATCTAAATAAAATTCAATGGGTAATTCTGAGTGCCATTTATTGCTCAATGGCGTTTTTGAGCGTATTGGGTTATTGAGCCCCAGCCCAGTTCTGAAGGCTCTTCTCTTTTGGTTGTGGGTAGTTTTATTTGTGAGGGTGGTATAGTTGGTATATTTGCCTGTGCTATGTGGTTGTGGACGTAATAACCATTTAGGTTTAGACAGTGGCAGGAGATCCAGACAGTGACATCAGACAAGCAGGCTGAGATACAGGCCTGGATTTCTGAAATGATTGCAGGTGCAGAGAGGTAAATCTGAGAGTCATCAGCATATAGATGGTACTGAAAACCATGGGAGATTATAATATCAAAGGAACGAGTATAGAGCAAGAAGAGAAGAGGTCCCAAAACAGAGCCATCCAAGTTACACCTAACTGAAAGGGGGATAGCAGTGGAGGAAGATCTCTACACTGCTCTAGGCATCGAAATGGAGGACAGAAAAAAAATGGAAATATGGGAGGGGGGCAGTTCCTATGAGCAAAATAGAAGAAAACACTTTAGCTAAATAGGATTTATCTAGCATAAAAATCTCTCTCAAAGGTTAAACTGTATTTTTTTAAAACTGACAGTCCATTTTCTTTTAAGGGTTCTCCATCTCTACTTTGCTTTGGATCTGGTTCACTAAGTTCTTAAAATGATACTCTTACTGCTGGGATAAGTACCTAAATCCCGAGATTTCCACGGCCAGGTCAAAAGACACCATTTACCTGCACTCATTCAGCATTTTCAGCGACTCCACGGCAAAATCATCTGTACCAAAAAACAAAATTCTCCAAGGGGGTCTTTCTCTAGGTACTGGGACCCCGCGTCTTCCTGCCCCATCCGAGAGTGCTGTGGTGCAGACCCCCGTATGAATCGCTCGTCTCTCGCCTCCTCGCGAGAGTGTCCTGGTGCAGAGCCCTGCAGGAAACCTCTCTCCGTCCCCTTCCCCCGAGAGCTTCTCGACACACTGCCTCGCCGACGCTCGCCGCTGCCGCCTGCCTGCTCCGACCTCAGGGCAGCGCTGCACCAGGTAACAGAGAAGACACCGGGGAGCGAACGTGCCGGGGCCGAAGAGCTTCCTCCAAGCCGTGCAATAAGCACCCATGCCGGCAGCGCCGCCTCTCACCAGAAACACAACCAGCTCTCGGCCTCGGGCGCAGCCATCTTGCAACCCGACGTCACTTCCTGTGCGCGACTCGAGTCGGAGGGTTCCGGCGAAGGCTCTCACAGAACAGAGAGCAGCCCGAGGCCGGAAGCGGGGCGGGATTTCCGGCTGCACGTGGGTATGCCTTAGGACTGGAGACTTCAGTCTTACGTCACTGTTCTTCACCTTCTCTTAATCTCTTCTCTCTCGAGCCGGGGTTCAATGGAACTTAAGAGTTTCACCGATTCCGATAACTGCATTGGCACGACACGTTTACACGTCTTACCAAAGATATATTTAAGGGTTAGGTAAAAACCAAACAAACAACAAACTAGAAAAGGCAGACTTTATACGGTAGTAATAACAGTAAAACGGGGACGTTTGTATCGCAGGAACATGAAAGCCCGGTGCGATGAGAGTGCAAAGCTGGCCTGGGCTGGAGCTGTCACGTGACTTGGCTGCAGAGCTCGACTCCTGCTGTGTTTTGGTATTGTAGGCTTGACAGGTGTGTAAAACGTGCATTAACTAGGCTGGACTTTATATAATGCCCCCTCTTAATGGTGTGGGATTTCCACTGAAATGGATAAGGCTTGAGTGACAAGCTGTGAATTGTTCTAGTTTATTGTATTTCCTTATCGTCTCTCCGGGCCAGTCCAGAACAGATGGGTAGTCAAATCCCCCTCCTCTAGCAGCTGAGGACTGAATGCTGATTCTTGTTGCTAGGATACCTATCTCTCCCCTGGCGACAGGAGGCAGTCTTCATGTCCTCAGCAGCTAGACTGGATGTGTAGAGATTTGTCTCCCCATTGCTGTTCTGTTACTTTGCCCTTCTTTATGCTTTATTTTTGGAAAGAGTTTCACTTTAAGTTGGTGCTTGGCCCTGGCTGGGTATTTAGCACTTTCTATGGAGGTGAGTGCCTGCCCTGCGGTGCACAGGGAATGGGACAGAGCCTGTCTCCTCTTCTCGGTGCCATGTGCTGCTAGGGATCAGACCTGGAGGCCCCAGTTACTGTCCTGAATCGCAGGTGCTCTGATTTTTCGGCACTCCGGTCTTCGGGACATGCAAATAGCAGCGGTTTCCTGGCTCGATGTGAGCGTCTCGTCTATCGGCTTCTCACCAGGTATTTTGGGGTTGATTTCGGCTTCCCTTGTTTCTGTCGCGGGCGCGCGCCTTTCCGTGTGTGGGGGCTTTTGCCGGTATTGTTTTCTCACTCCTTCGGGCTTCTGGGCTTCCGTTGGGCTTAGGCCGCTTCTCCGTCATGCCTGAACGCTCCGGTTCTCAGGGGGACCATTTTGAGGCGTTTCAGACTCCCGCGGAAAGCGCGGGAGCGGCGGCCATTTTGTCCGCGCCAGCCGCGTCGACAGACCCGCCGGCTAAGCCGGCGAAGAAAAAGGCCAAATCACGCCATGTAGTAGTGGAGCAGGAGAAGCCTTCCATATCTCCTCTCCCTGCCGTGCTGGATCCTCTTCTTAGTCCCGAATTCATTTTGGCGTTTCATCGGGCGTATTTGCTCAAGCACTCGCAGACTCCTTTGCCTGGGGGGGCAGGATCCCTGCCGCAGTCTCAGGCTGGGTTTTCTGGCTGTTCCGGACCTGCAGAGGGGGTTTCGGTCTTGCCTACCCTTTCAGCTTCTAGGGGGGATAGCATTTCCCTGCCTACAGAGGCTCTGGGGCCAGAGGAAGGTGAGCTCCAAGATGATTCATGTGTGGACCCCTGGCCGGCTGATTTAGAAGAGGGTGAATTGGGGCCTGGGGAAGACCCTAATTTGTTTAGGGTTTTTAGGAAGGAAGAATTGTCTGCGCTAATTGCGCAGTCTCTGCTGGCGCTCAATGTTGCTCCGCCAGCGGTACAAAGTGAGCCCTTGGAGGATCCCCTATTCCAGGGGTTTAAGTCTGAACAGAAATGTTTTCCTTTCCACCGAGTCATCAAACAGATGATTGAGTCGGAGTGGGAGTTCCCCGAGGCTTCCTTGAGAGGGGCTCGGAACATGGCTCGATTGTATCCGGTGCCCCAGGAGGAGTTGGAGCTCTTGCGCATGCCGAAGGTGGATGCGCTTGTTTCGGCGGTCACCAAGAAGACCACCATTCCGGTAGAGGGGGCTACGGCCCTGAAGGATGTGCAGGATCGTCGCTTGGAGGGGCTCTTGAAACAGGCCTTTGATGCCAACGCTCTGGCGCTGCAGGCCTCGGTCTGTGGGGCGTTCGTTTCTCGTGCTTCTATTCGGTGGAGTCAACAGGCGTCCAGTTCCGAGGGTCCTTCTTCTGCTTCTGAAGCAGCGAAGCTAGAGTCGGCGGCTGCTTATCTGGCGGATGCCTTCTATGATTTGATTCGCATTACCGCAAAGGCGATGGCTTCCGTGATTGCCGCCCGTCGGTTTCTCTGGTTGAGGAATTGGGCGGCGGATGCGTCTTCCAAAGCGCGTCTTAGTAAGCTGCCGTATAAGGGTAAGCTTCTGTTTGGGGAGGCGCTGGAAAAGATTGTCAAGGATTTGGGTGACTCGAAAGGGGGTCGCCTTCCGGAGGACCGTCCTAAGGGGGGTAAGCAAGGTTCCTTCTCGAGAGGCCAAGGGCGTGATTTTCGCCGCTTTCGGGGAGCTCGTTTTAGCCCGTATCAGCGCGGTCGCTTTCCGTCTCGGGGTCCTTCCTTTCGGGGCGCTAGAGGCTCCAGCAGAGGCTATTTTGGTGCCTCTTCGGCGGCCGCCAAGAAGCCCCAATGAAGCGAGGCCGGTCCAAGCGGAGCTCCCAGTAGGGGGTCGGTTGCAGGAGGTTTTTTTTCCGCTTGGGCCGCCATTACCACCGATCGCTGGGTACTGCGGATTATCAGCGAGGGTTATGCGCTCGAATTCGCTTCTCCTCTGTCAGATGCGTTCCTTTTTTCTCCCTGCGGGCCGGCGGTCAAGCGACAGGCCGTTCACGACACGTTGATGCGTTTGCTGCGGCTCCGGGCCGTGGTTCCAGTTCCTCGAGACCAGTGCGGTTTCGGTCGATACTCCATTTATTTTGTGGTTCCCAAGAAGGGAGACTCCTTCCGGCCAATTTTGGATCTGAAGCACGTCAACCGCTGTCTGCACGTCTCTCATTTCCGTATGGAAACGTTGAGGTCGGTGATCCGGTCCGTGCATCCGGGGGAATTTCTGTCTTCCATCGATTTGACGGAGGCTTACCTCCACATCCCGGTCCTTCCAGCCCATCAGCGTTTCCTTCGGTTTGCGGTTCCCCTGGGTCATTTTCAATTTCGGGCCTTGCCCTTCGGGCTGGCGACGGCGCCCCGCACGTTCACCAAAGTGATGGTGGCGGCGGCGGCTCTCCGCATAGAGGGCGTGCAAGTGCATCCCTATCTCGACGACTGGTTGATTCGAGCTCCGTCACGCGAGGAGTCGTTTGCTGCCACCGCGCGAGTGGTTTCTTGTCTCGAGAACCTGGGTTGGATAGTGAATCAGGCCAAGAGTCGCCTGCAGCCGGTTCAGCAGCTTCACTACCTGGGGGCCTTTTTCGACACGGGCAAAGGGCTCGTCTCCTTACCGCTGGACCGTGTCCGCAAGCTTCTCTCTCACGTGTCCGCCTTCTTACGTCTTCGTGCTTCCACAGCTTGGAAGTACTTGCAGTTGCTGGGGCTAATGGCGGCGGCCTTGGATCTGGTGCCTTGGTCTCGGGCGCACATGCGGCCTCTTCAGCAGGCTCTTCTCTCGCGGTGGTCTCCGCAGCGTCATCCGCTCTCCCGGCGCTTGGGCTGTCCCGATCAGGTGAAAGCCAGCCTCCACTGGTGGATGGTTCCCGATCATCTCCTAGCGGGCGTCCCCTTGTTTCTGCCGGAGTGGGTCTTGGTTACCACGGATGCCAGTCTGTCCGGTTGGGGGGCGCATTGCTTAGCTCAAATATCACAGGGCTCCTGGTCGACGGAGGAAGCTCGATGGTCCATCAATCGTCTGGAGCTCCGCACCGTGTATCTCGCGCTGCTGGCGTTTGTGGAGTTGCTGGAGGGAAAGCCTGTGCGCGTCTTTTCCGACAATCTCGTGACGGTGTCTTACATAAATCGCCAAGGGGGAACGGGCAGTCTCGTTCTCCTGGAGGAGAGTCAGCGCTTGTTTCAATGGGCGGAGGTGCACCTGGTGGCACTTTCGGCGTCCCATGTCGCGGGCAAGCACAATGTGCAGGCCGACTATCTCAGTCGTCACCGCCTGGATCCCGGGGAGTGGGAACTCCATGCCGACGTGTTTCTGGAGGTCACTCGACGCTGGGGTCACCCGGTCATGGATTTGATGGCGACGCTGCACAATGCCAAGACCGAGCGTTTTTTCAGCAGACGCAGGGAACACATGTCGGAGGGTCTCGACGGTCTCGCGCAGCCCTGGCCGTCGGGTCAGCTTCTCTATGTGTTTCCGCCGTGGCCCTTGATAGGGCGAGTGATTCAGAAAGCAGCCACTCACGAGGGTCGGGTGATCCTTATTGCTCCAGATTGGCCCAGGCGCCCTTGGTATGCCGATCTGATGCGGCTACTAGTAGCGCCGCCCTGGCGGTTGCCCGCTCGAGCGGACTTGCTGATGCAGGGTCCCGTCCCAATGCCCCAGGCGGATCAGTTCTTGCTTACGGCCTGGCTCTTGAGCGGGATCGCTTGCGACGGAAGGGGTATTCCTCTTCGGTGATTTCCACGTTGCTGCAGTCTCGCCGACGCTCCACGTCGCTAGCGTACATCCGCGTGTGGCGCGTGTTTGAGGCTTGGTGTGGTGATCGATCCCTGCGAGCACGTTTCTCTTCAGTTCCGGATATTCTTCAGTTTCTCCAGTGTGGGCTGGAGAAGGGTCTTGCTCTGAGCACCTTGAGGGTGCAGTTGGCTGCATTGGCGGTGTTTCGGGGTCTGGTTCGCGGGTCTCGTCTTTCTTCACATCCGGATATCTTGCGATTCCTCAGGGCGGCCAAGCTTATTCGGCCTCCGGTCCGGCAGGTTATTCCTCCGTGGGATTTGAACCTTGTGCTGGAGGTTTTGGTTTCTGCTCCCTTTGAGCCGCGCTCCTCCAGTTCCATTCGGGAGCTGTCCTGGAAAACGGCCTTCTTGGTCGCCTTGTGTTCGGCTCGCCGCATTTCTGATTTGCAGGCCCTTTCCTGTCGGCCTCCCTTTCTTCAGTTTTCTGCGGAAAAAGTGGTCTTGCGTCCTGTTCCATCTTTTCTGCCCAAGGTGGTATCTGCCTTCCATTTGAATCAGTCGATTTCGCTTCCCACCTTTGGGGCTACCGCAGCAGGATCTTCGGTTGATCGTTCGCTCAGACGGTTAGATATGGGCCGCGTCCTGTGGCGCTACCTTAGGGAGACCGAGTCTTTTCGTAAGTCCGATCGTTTGTTTGTGCTGTTTGGCGGGCCGTCCAAAGGTCAGGCGGCCTCTAAGGCTTCCATTGCGCGTTGGGTGAAGCAAGCCATTCGGGTGGCGTATGAGACCAGAGGCAAACCCGTGCCGGTCGGGCTGCGGGCGCATTCTACCAGGGGACAGGCCACGTCCTGGGCAGAGTCAGCCTTGGTTCCGCCGGTGGACATTTGTCGAGCGGCGGCCTGGTCGTCTCTTCATGCGTTTTCGCGTCATTATCACTTGGATGTGCTTGCGCGTCAGGATGCTTCGGTGGGGGCTTCCGCTGTGATAGCGGGGCTCACAGGTCCCTCCCTGGGTTAGTTACTGCTTTGGTACTACCCATCTGTTCTGGACTGGCCCGGAGAGACGATAAGGAAGACGAAATTAGACCTTACCTGCTAATTGTCTTTCCTTGAGTACTCTCCGGGCCAGTCCAGATCCCGCCCTGCTGTGTTTTATGCGGTTTCTGTGAGCTCAAGGTCTTGTTCATAGTCAGTTTGGTGAAATATGGTAATCGAGAGACAATATTTACAGGAAATAAAAAAAAAAAAAAAAATGGGGCACTGCGAGGTTACTTCTGTGGGTGGTTCCTCGGGTGTCTCCGTGCCTATTATTGAGCAGTGTAGCCGGCTTCTTTAGCAGCGCGCTGCACACGCTCAGAGTCTTTTGGTGTAACTCTTTCTCCATTTTTCCTGTGCCACTTTGTTGTTTTATCTGCTTGTTACGTTAAGACTGCCTCCTGTCGCCAGGGGAGAGATAGGTATCCTAGCAACAAGAATCAGCATTCAGTCCTCAGCTGCTAGAGGAGGGGGATTTGACTACCCATCTGTTCTGGACTGGCCCGGAGAGTACTCAAGGAAAGACAATTAGCAGGTAAGGTCTAATTTCGTCTTCCAGAGCATCCGAAAATCTATCTAGCAATGATAAATGATTAGAGAGTGGATATTGTTGGAAATAACTGCTGACATCCCAGGGCTGCCAGAGGTAAGTCCCCGTCGCCCAATCCCAGCCCTGGCTGCCCCCATCGAGGGCTGGGTGGCAGGGAAAGAAGAGCGGGAGTGTCTGGCCTTTAAGTGCTCCTGCATGGCGTCCCGGAGCCATGGCGATGAGATGCCAGGGCTCCAGGAGGAACTTAGGGAGGGCTATCCAGGGAGGTTGATGGCCATTCAGTGCGGCAGAATTGAGGCACATCCAGCCCATCTAGGTGCCCGATTATGCACCCGCGGGAACATCTAGCTCCTGCGGATGCAGAATTGGGTACACATTCGGGCTATCCATATTTTGGATTTCTGGATAACCTGGAAGTGCCCCGAATTGACCGCTAAAAGTGTAATGGGAGAGATAAGAAGAAAACCAGGACAGAACAGATCCCTCTAAATCCAAGCGAGGACAGGGTATCGAGGAGATGCCTGTTGGCTAGACTCTTTAAAGCACATTTTACAAAAGACATCCAAGTGCAAATTGAGACATCCAAGCCAGAACATCCATAAAAACAGTAAGCACATCCAAGTTTGGGCACAGTTTCACAAACGTGGATATGCTCAACAGAGCCTTACCAAAGGCTGTGCACAAATATCCTCAACAGCTTCCAGAAAACCCAACAAGACACAGTTCCTGCATGTGGTTGATTGGAGGGGGGTGGGGGGGCCACCAGGTTCCTGAGTCGTACAGGTGCATTTCTAGCTTGGTACATTCCCAGTGCTCATTACGGATGTCTGCAAAGACGTCTGCAGATTTGTCCCGGTACAGTATTTCATACTGAGGACATCTACGAGACATGCATCGATGCTGCAAATGCAAACCAAGTTTCCCAAACACACACAACACAGCATTGTCATTGTGAAGGGTACTGAGGATAGTGTAGTGCCAGTTTTGACACATTCCAGAAGTTTCAGTACTGAAATTAGCACTCTTTCAATGCCTATTTGTGCCTGGAGCAAGTCTAAGTTTGAGCGTGAGCACAGACATCCCCGAGGGTTCTAAGACTGATTGGGGACGTCTTTGTCTGTAGCTCCATCCCAGACATGCCTCTGTCACACCCCCTGCCTATTTAGACATCCCCGCAGCGGAGACATCTAAAAAATCCATTTCAGAAATAACTCCAGGAATGTCTCCATGATTTGGACGTCCAAGTACACATTTGCAGACATCCAAATTGCAATTAAGCAATTTAAAATGGCCCCCTTTGCATATACCTTAAGTGTTAATCAGAGATATGGGTTTATAATTTTCATCCTACATGGAGTGTCAGCAAGGTTTCTGTATAAAAAATCAGAATTTCTACAAAGGCACCTTCCATTTTGCCATTAGATATAACTCTTGATACAATTGTTATAGTTTGGGGGGGGGGGTTGGCAATAGGAGATCATACATTTTATAATACCACCATAATTCCATCCTTTCCAGGTGTTTTCTGAAATTGGATATTAAGGCAAATCATTCTTTGTGGCTAATGAGACCTCAAGTTTACTACAATCAGTCCTCGCAGAGTTTGGACCTAACAGAGAAGGAGTTTCTCCTGGATTGGACGACTGTACATGTTTGCAAAATTATTGAATAGAGATACAAGAAAGTTTCCACTCTGCATCACCGAGAAATACACTTCGGTATAGTTACTAGGATGCAAATTGCTGAAATATCTCACTATCTTGAAATAAAATTTGAGCATTGAAAGAATGGATGCCTTTAATTCTTTCCCTTTGTTTTCCTTTTTGGGTACTATGCTAGCTTTATTTATTAGCTTGCTTTTTGTATCAAATATCTTGTTCTGTAGACTTTTGATTGCATTCCTTTCCAGAGGAGACGGGTTGTATGTTGGGCAGCTGTGTTTTTACCCTGGCTCTATGATTTCTGTGTAGCTGTCCAGTTTAAGATTGTATTGGAATTGTAAACAGTTCAACAAAGTAAGGTAAAAGTCACATAAGAAATCTCAGTTTCAATTTAAATTCAGTAAATCAACTTATTGAATTATTCCCAATATTTTTACAATGAAAAACCTAAGACTTAAACCCTCTAAACAGTTAATGACCAGCTACATTACTACACCTCAGATAATACACAACACTTTATTATATATAATATACAGTATATACATTTTTTTTAAAAATACAGAGGTTTGTAAAATAATCAGCAAGGGGAGAAAAAGCCTCAGGAAATGACCTGTCCCGCTATGTGGCAGCACATAGCCCCCCAGGGGATCCAGTGAGCTTCACATCACAGGCTTAAAAAATTCCCTCGATATTCAACTGCTATAACAAGGGGCTATTGTTGAAGTGCCTAAACAAGGCCCTCATACTCAATCTCTATTAAATTTTATCTTTATCATATAGTTTTGTTAAAAGCTCAGTCATGATCCCAAATTCAACAAACACAGAAACCTGCAAAAATATAATGCATTTAATCAGCAGAGACTTGCAACCCAATTTAACATAGCCTGTCCATTCACTTATCTGAGAGTGGCAGGCAATGGACCACAAAAGCGGCTCCAGAAAGGTCAAGCTGCCGGCTGAAGACTCTACACCAATAGTCCAATAGCCATTCATAAGAATCTTTTCCCTTTTGCCCAACAAAGATCTTCGTTTCGCCTGGAGGCTTCTTCAGGAGCAAACTGGAAAGACGGACTGTTTGTGCCAGACGGTACTGGAGATGATCTCAGTCTCTGATACACTCTGTAAATGCTCAACTCAGTATTTGCACTGTTTCAGAGAGAATCTCCTGGAGTTCATAACATGCACTTGGAAATTTTTTATTCAGGTCGGTAGCAGTTTCCATTATCACCAACAGGGGGCACTCTGATCCAATTGTGTAGAACACTTGACTCCCAAGAACTCTGGCTGGCCACTGTCCCCGCCAGCCATTCCAGTCCTAAAGGCTTCACAGTAGTTCAGTGCCATGAGCAGTTCCCAGAACTGCACTTGATCACCATTGTGCCAGTCTTGACCATAAGTCCTCAAGGTTGCATTACACTGGTTATCACAATGTCCCACTGGCGCAGTTCATTCATCCTTTCTCCTGTCTTGGGGACTATTCCAGTGCAGCTTATACCAGCTCCAGCTGCTGTCCCCCACTCCTGGGATTCTTTCCCTGCTAGCCCAGGGGAGATGAATACGGCTTCTCTGCTCTGGGAAACTCCACGCAGATCCATCCTCTCCCAGGTGTTCTCCCCCTAATTGAATCACCTGGGTTTCAACTGTGGCAGGGGCTTTCCTCTCCCAAGGGTTTCTGGGACTTGTAGTGTGCCTGACCCTACCACCCTATACATTTTTGCCTCAATTTCTTGGTCTAAAATTACATTTGCTGGTACTTGAGGCCGTAGGCTTCCCTTCTCCTGGACTTCGTTATCCTCTTTCTTCCCCCTCTTAGCTACACATTCTCTTCCCTTAAGGTCACCAGATGCCCCCGATTTTCAGGGATTGTCCCCAATTTTGAGGTAGTGTCCCAGACCACTGTTCCCTCTAAGCTGTGCGTGTGTGCGCGCGCACATACCTCGCCGAGCAAGCGCACATACTTTACAACAGAGCGCACAAAAATTACGGCTCTGATTCTGATAGAAAACAACACAGACGTCTTAAAATTTAAAAGTTATGATTGTAATTACTAGAAATTTCCCGCTTCATTTAGTAATCGTCTATTTTCATTTAATTTGATTAAAATCAATGTGGTGTACATACTGTATTCTGACGTTTAGTCAAATTTTAAAGTATATAACTCCGAGTGTCGTTATGTAGCGCACAAAAATTTAACCTTCCTTCAAAAGCTGCACACAGCTGATATTTTATGCGCACACAGCCAACAGAAAATTAGAGGGAACATTGTCCCAGACTCTATGGAATATAACCACCTCCTATCCCTGATTTCAGGGGGAAGAGAGGCAGTCTTCTTGATCCTGGTAGGAGAAGATGTAAAATTAACTTTTTTTCTGAAAAACAAGGAAGAATTTTAGAAATATTTATAATATCAGTAGTCTCAATCCAGTCCTGTGGGGCTCCTGGGCCAGTCAGGTTTTCATGATATCCACAATGCATATGGATGAGATAGATTTGCACGCACTGCTTCCATTGTATGCAGATCTAGCTCATGCGTATTCACTGTGGATACCCTGAAAACCTGACTGGCCTGGGGTTTGAGAACTACTGATCTATATGTAAGTTTAAGGGGGTTATTCAGTGGCGGTGTCTAGCTCAGTTATAGAGTGGCTAGCCATCACCGCTGAACTTTAAACCCAGATATTCAATGCTGGGGTTATATCCAGCCACCGACACTGAATATCTGCTTTGGCTGGATAGCGGTAAAACTAACCAGCAATATTCTGCAGCTGCCCAGTTAGCTTCAGCAGTGAAACTTAAGCCAGCCCTTAGAGTGCGTAAAGTTTGCTGCCGAGGGATAACCGGGAAGTAGCTGAATATCGCCACTGCCTGGGTATCCATGGGTACTGCCCCTGAAATGCCCGATGATAGCTGGCTAGTATTGGGGTATTCGGTGGTGGCAGTCGGCACTCAGGTCTGCTATCTATGTTAATTGCTTTGAAAATGCCGCCCCCCCCTCCCCCAGTGTATATTTATGTATGAGTGCTTATAACGTGGAAATGGCTGCTACTGTTTTTCTAACCTTTGAATTATTGAATGCTGCTTATCTGGAGAAGAGATGTCCAAAGACAGAGGGCCTTGCTTCTCCCAGCCCAGCTCAGACCTGCCCAACTTTCCAGATTTGCCCTCCAAAAATCTGCTAACCCTATCTTCCCTATCAAGATTCGGTCAAGATCCTTGGGTTCATCCTAGATTCATTGCTGATCTTCAAGAACCAGATTAATTTCATAGTCAAATCTAGGTTGTTGTTTTTTTTTTTTTGCTTTATGCTGCATCTGAGCTACATTTATTTTTATTTTATTTAACAGGGTTTTTTTATACCACTTTATCCTTAAGTCAAAACGGTTTACATTGTAACTTAAACTTGGTAATGTACATTAAACAGGGACTTTGATAACTTGGATTTTTCTGAGGCAATGGAGGGTTAAGTGACTTGTCCAAGGTCACAAGGAGTGCTAGTGGGAATCAAACCCTGGTCTCTTTACTTTCTCTCAGTTCAAGACTTTCATCATTGCTTTAGTTACCCCTAGACTAAACTACTGTAATATCCTTCATACAAGGCCTGGTGCAGGGATTGGAGGCACCCCCTGCTGCTCCCCCCCCCCCCCCCACCCCCTGCTGCTCCCCCCACCCCACCTATTGTCTTATTCATGATATAGCAAATACATGGAATAAATAAAATAATAAATTATTTTTCTCCATGTGTAATAGAGAACAGTCATTTATCACCAGCCCTCTATTAGGAGTGCTGTTCTCAGGCTTTTCTCCTTTACCACCATGTCCTGTTTTCTTGCATCAAGCTTTTTATCTCTAGGAATGTTTCTTTTGAACTGCTGTTAAGTCAGCCCTGACTCCTGGCAATCCAGCTGCCTCTGGGTTTTCTTGGCAGCACATCATGTGAAGTAGGTTGCCCGGCCTTTTCTTCCAAGGCAAAGTGACTTGCCCAAGGTCATGAGGCATGTCAGTAGGGACTGAACCCTTGACCTGCTGGATACCAGACAGTTGCTCTGACCACTAGGCTGCTCCTTCCCTCTGTGGAGCTGCGTTCCTGCAGATCAGCCCGCTATTCACTATATATTCATCTGGCAGCTCAGGCAGAAAACACGTTGGTTACACTGTAACTGACCTGCTTGGGTCAAAGACACAAAGAATCCGAAGGCAATTTCTGTGCACTGATAAGCAAGGCTAATATGCCAAGGTCAGAGTGTGCTATTCATCCGGGCCCTAGGACTTCCAGCAGTAGCCTGAGCCAGTCCCTGTGTGTTAAGGACACCCCTTTATTCAGAGTTGCCCAGTGCCATGAGAGAGATTTAAAGCCAGTCCTGGATTTCTGGCAAGCTACTACTACTACTATTAAACACTTATATAGTGCCACGCACGCAGCCCTGTACAGACATGAATACAAGAGATAATACCTGCTTGTCGGAGTCCTGCTCATCAGAGCTTGCAATCTAGTCGAGACAGTACACAATACAATTTAGTGCAAAGCATAGTATGGTCATACAGTTAGGTTATGCAAATGATGGGGGGTTAGGTTAAGATGAGGGATAGAAAATGATGGGGTTAGGTTAAGATGAAGGAGAGAAGTCCAGATCTGAATGCGACAGTGAAGAGGTGAGTCTTTAACCTGGATTTGAAGAGGGCCAGGGAGGGTGCCTGGCGTACAGACACAGGTAGGCTGTTCCAGGCGTAGGGTGCAGCAAGGTGAAAGGAGCGAAGTCGGGAGTTAGCGGTGCGAGTGAAAGGCTTAGGTAGAAGTAGTTTGTTAGTGGAGTGACGTTGTTGACGGGGGATGTAGGGAGAGATGAGAGGTATTGAGGGGCCGCAGAGTGAATGCATTTGTAGGTCAGCAGGAGAATCTTGAATTGGATGCAGAATTGGATGGGGAGCCAGTGAAGCGATTTGAGAAGAGGAGTAACGTGGGCATGGTGAGGCTGGCGGAAGATTAGTCGAGCAGCATGATTTTGTATAGATTGAAGGGGGAAGAGATGGCTCGTGGGGAGACCAGCCAGGAGTAGGTTGCAATAGTCGAGGCGAGAGGAGATTAAGGAGTGGATAAGCGTTTTGGTAGTGTGTTCAGACAGGCAGGGGTGGATTTTGCTGTAGAGAAAGAAACGGCAGGTTTTAGCTACGAGCTGGATATGTGTGGAGAAGGAGAGAGAAGTGTCAAAAATAACCCCCAGATTGCCGGCCGAGGGAACAGGAAGGATCATAGATCCATCCACGGAGACTAGGGAAGAGGAGGGGAGGAGATGGGGGGAAAGACGAGGAGTTCAGTCTTGGCCATGTTCAATTTTAAGCAGCGATGAGACATCAAGGCAGCGATGTCAGAGAGGCAGGCAGAGATCTTGGTCTGGAAGCTCATTCTGATGCTCTGAGGGACCTGCAGCACTGATTCCAGTTGGCCCTCTTCAAATCCAGATTGAAGACCCACCTCTTCACTGTTGCATTCAGATCCTGACTCCTTCCTCATCTTACCCTAACCCCGTCATCATTTATGACCAAACTACTGACCAAACCGTACCTTGCGCAGAACTGACTAATGCTCTATACTGTTCTAACATGTTTTGTTCTAACTAGATTGTGAGCTCCGATGAGCTTGACTCTGACGGGCAGCGACTGTTTCTTGTAGGTCAGCTGTGCAGCGCTGCGTGCGTGGCGCTTTACAAGTGCTGAGTAGTAGTAGTAGCAGGGTAACATCAGGGACTACAAATCCCATACTGCACTGTAATGCAAGTCTAAAACTAGAACAGGCAAAAAATCTCACTCCTGGAACTGGCTAATTTGGCGATTCTGCTTTATTAGGGATAAACACAGAGCAGCTCAGTCTATCGGTCTGCAGTAGTGTGCATTCTGTAACGCTACAAGCCTGTAGGTTTGCTTTGCTTTACAAACATAAAACATACTGTGAATGAGGTGTTATTCCCTCTTATGGAAGTGATGCCCCCTTGCCTGTAGAAGGGATAGGGAAATGAGCTCTCATAAGGTTATCTTCCCTCTATGCACACGTGTTTGCCATCACCTATGTACCTACCCCCGAAATGAGATGAGCTGTTCCCGGAAGGGGCTTTCTTGGAACGTAGAATTCTACATTTTCTAAAGGATCTGTATTTTCACTTGGAAAATTGGGGCTAAGTCTGTGACTAAAACATACCCATGTACTTTGCATCAGTGGGGGTGGTTAACATTTACCCCTTGTCGACCTTTGAACACTGGGAAGTGGGACATTAGTTCTGTTGCAAAACGCCTTGTCCTGTCAGCACAGGGGACTATGGTGAAACTGAAACCTGTCTTCACTACCAGTCAATGAGATGAGGCAGAATCTGACCTCACTTCCAGACCTCACTTCTTCCTCAACCCTGTGCACAATCTATGAAGACAAGACTCCCTGTAGCAATCCCTTCCCTTCCCCCAAACCCACATCAGCCCCTCCTGCCCCCACCAGACTCTTATCAACACAGATCTCCCCCTGCCCAACAGACCCAGCTGAATCCATTTGTCAGGCATCACTTTGGGTTCCCCTTCCATTACGCCCTCTTCCTCCTCTGGGGACGTCAGTTGTATATGTGCTTCTGGTTTTCTCTTTCCTCTTCAGGAGCTCTTCAGCTGAAATAGTCTAACTTGTCTATGTCTTTCTCTGCATTGACAAGCAATCCCCACGTGCCAGGCCTCTTCGGAAGCCAGCAGGAGGAATCAAGGACAAAGAGAACGGAGTGTGCTCAGTTTAGCTTCCCTATGAAGAATTAACACCACCCTGAAGGAGGGATTACATGGTGGCCAGTTGGTGAGCTTTTCACTAAACAATGTGGCAGGTGAACATACCACACAATATAGCGAGAGCTTACTAACTCTTCATATGCAGGTACAGGCTTTCAGATCTCTGCCTGGTCACACTAACCTCTTCTAGGATCCCTCTGACATGGACGGTATGGTATAATCTTTCTATACACATTAGCACACACAAAGGCGTGACTGGTGTTTATTACGTGGGCTCCTTTGCTAGAAACTGCCCTCATAATTGATAATGCTCCCCAAGCATAATTTTGGCAGCATTGGTTTGTACAATTTCATTCTCTTGCATTTGCTCCCGTAAAAAATTAATGTTTTTATTATTATTATCTACATTTATTAAATTCTGCTGTCTAAGGCTTGTGACAATTTGCAGAATCTTAGAATCCAAACATCTACCATTCCCCCCAAAACACACAGTCTATCAGACAATTTCCATCTGGTTCACACAATATTCCAAATGTACTTTATTCACAAGGCAAATTTTAGCTAGGATGTGCAGAGGGGAATTTAGGTGTCCAGGTCGGGACGTGAAAAATTCCCATAGTATTTTACAAGAGGCTTTGCTAAACCCAGAGCCTCTTGTAAAATAGATACAGGACTGTACATTGATGTCTCCCCCAAGTTCAGGAGTCACAATTTTAAAAAGCTGCATGTGGGTAAAGAGAACATGTTGAAGTAATCTACATGTGTGCGGGGACAGTTTTTTAAAAGTCCTGCTCTCCAGTGTTAGTGCACATCTCAATCCAGCAGCATCTGGCCACCCTCCACCCCCCGACTCCCCTCCAGCATACCTGAAGTCATACCTGATGCACACCCTCTGAAGTCCTCCAGACAGACCCTCCACCCTCCCAATCCCCCCACCCTGGGATCCAATGGTCCCTGGTGTCTAGTGGGAGAAGAAGCAATCCCCAAGTCTCTCCTGCTTCTTTGGCTCCAGGTTCCAAGATGGCGGCCATGACTCCTGGCGGGAATGTTGTGGTACCACCTCTAGAGGTCAGGCTGCCAAATCAAGGCATTTGCAAGATTTAGAGGTGGGGGGTCTGCCCAGAGGCCTTTGCTGAGGAGGGGTCGGATATCAGTTTAGGGATGCTGGGAGCAGTTTTAACAAGTTTTTTACACCACTTTATCATTTCAGTTAAAGCAATTTACATTATAACTTAAACTTTGTAATATACATTAAACAGGGACAAGGATAACTTGGATTTTTCTGAGGCAATGGTTAAGTGACTTGCCTAAGGAGTGCTAATTGGAATCAAGTCCTGGTCTCTGGGTTCCCAAGCCATTACGCTATTCCTCCACTCCATATAGTAACATAGTAAATGACGTCAGATAAAGACCAGTATGGTCCATCTAGTCTGCAGCTGCCATAGGGGACATTGGGGGCTTGCCTTTCAGGATGGGTCTGGGGAAAATCAAATGAGTTTGGGGGCTGGGAAATTGGAGGTTGGGGAAGGGATGGGGGAGGCTGAGTTCTGCCTGTACACCTGCCCCTTTAAGAAGACACTTATTCATGCCTCAGGGCAGGGGTAAATGCTGATGCTCAGTTTTTGCCATCCACATGGATCCCCTTGTAACACGGGGAAGCCACTTCAGTATTGTAGGCATGCCTTACCACACTTCCAGCCAGACTAAACGTGGTCAGCATCCGCTTTCCAAAATGGCTTTTACATGCGTACATCCTGCAATTTCCACATGGGGATTCTTCTAAAATAACCTCTAATGTCATGCAAAACACAATAAATCTAGAGAGAGAGCTTTCAATACCTTCTGAAACCATCCATGAAATTATATTCCTCCAACACTCCAATGCATGCACTGAAGGACCAAAATCTGACATCACAGCTACCTCCTAAATTAAGATTGCAATATTACAGCAGCTTATATTCTCCCCCAAACTCCTCACATATATAATAATGCTGTACAATCTCTATGTAGCTTAACAGGACCTCGTGCCTTCTGCCATTAAACAAACATTATCCGTCCATGTACTACATCACTTAATTATTATTATGTACTGTATAATAAGTTAAATCCTAAATGTTTCCATTCAGTGTTATACCTCCGCTGTTAGTTGTTTTGCTGCAAGTTACTTGTTCATTGTACATGTTTAATGTTTGTTATATGCAAACCGCATTGCTCTTAGGAAATGCGGTATATAAAAATGTTAAATAAAATAAGTAAAGAAATAAAAATAAAGGCATTTGTGCACCTTAATGCTGAAAGAACCAGTTGTTTTTACCTTCTTTCAGAAAGTCGCCCGGCTCTCTTAGGAAAACTATTGCAAAGTTTTGGCACTACAGTAGAAAAGGCTTGACTTCTCCCGCAGGGAATGCTATGTACTGGGAGATGCCTGTATAGCGCCCCCCCCCCCCTTCAAAACATCAGCATGAACCTCTTAAATTGACTGGGCTTTGATTGGTAACAAGAGGAAATTTCTCAAAATTAGGGGAGACACGATCTCTACAACTTAGTCACCCCAAAACGTTGGCCGGCATATTCTGAAGTAATGTATGAGCTGACACCAGTAGCCCCGTCTTAATATGATCAGCGCCTGTGTCATCAGCACCAAATGTTTAGAAGACAGGCAAAGGTGCATGTGGCAGAATGAGGGCAATTTTATGAGGGGGTGCTATGGTAAAGAGCAATTCATCTTTAGTATTCATCAAATGGACGATAATATTAGGAGGGACGATTTAGAGGGTTTAGTGCATGAATGGGAATTGAATATTAATATTACACAGCAGAAGGAACCAGGGAACATGAGAATATAAGATATACCATAGTGGGTCAATCCAAAGGCTCAACAAGCCCATCATCCGGTTTCCAGCAGTGGCCAAGCCCTAAAGGTGTGCAAATTCTGGGCTGCTTATCCCAGGGGTAAGCAGGAGATTTTCACCATCCATTTTAATAATGGTTTATGGACTTTTCCTCCAGGAACTTGTCCAAACCTTTTTAAACCCAGCTATACTAATTACTTGTATCGTATCCTTAAGCAACAAGTTCCAAAGCTTAATGATGCATTGAATTAAAACAATTCTCCAGTTTGTTTTAAATATACCATTTTGTAACTTCATAGCGTGTCCCATCGTCATTGTACTTTAAGAAAAAGTAAACAATCAATTTGCATTCACCTGTATGTAAAGCACTTTGATGCACATAGTAAAGGGCGGTATATCAACCTGTTCCACTTCACTCATGTCTATCGTATTTCCCCCTCTGGCATCTCTTCTCCAGGCTGAAGAGCCCTAACTTCTTTACTCTTTCCTTTTAGGAAAGTCCTTTCATCCCCTTGATTGGTTTGATTGCCCTTTTCTTTATCAGAGAAAGCTACCAGGCTGATTTTCCAAAGGTTTGGGCACCTATAGTAGTGCCTGAAAACTGGCAGGCTGAGGTCTGGTTGGGGAAAGTAACCTCATCTACCTCGTCTCCCTTCCTCCCAGCTTCAAGAATGATTTAGAAACTGCTTAGGGATGTAGCCATGGCACTTTGTTATGGACCTGGGGGTTCCCCAGCCAGTTGTTGTTGTTGTTAAGTGCCGTCGAGTCGGAGTCGACTCATGGCGACCCTCTGGATAGCTATCCTAAATTGTGTTCGGTCTTCAGTCAGGCGGCTTATTGTACGTTCTCCTTTTTGGATAGGAAGGAAGCAGGGGTTTCTGCTGGGAGGGAGGGAGCAGAGGTGGGTAATCAGAATTTTGAATGAAAAAAATTACAGGGGGGGGGGAGGAGGATGGGAAGGGCAACAGACTACCAGGAGGGTTTTTTATAAATTATTACTTTTAAATTGAAAAAGGGGGGAAGAGGCAGATGGAGCCATCAAAATATGCTTTTAAAACATTTACAGGCGGGAGGGAGGGTGATCACTGGTTTGGTGCTGTGTTTGAGGATTTAAAGGCTAGCACTGATTCTTCAGCACTAGCCAAGAGTAATCAAATTCTAGGCACCTCACTTTTCAAATGAAAATCCTTCTCACTAGACTCAGCTGAATTTGACCAGCTACTGTATATTAGGCACGGGGTGTCTTTTGTCTTTAAAAATTGATCTATGACTAACAAGTGTAAAGTGATATTGAAACAGGTTAGAGTAAACCTTGGACCCATATAGTTTTCTTAAGTGTGCTGTGTAACTGTAGGATTAACACAGCCTGGACTTTGTTCCGCTTTTGGGCCAGGAATAAAAACAAATCATTTGTAGCCTTCTTGCCACTTTTCAAATTCTCTAATTGAGGCTGGTCCCATGACAATACAAAGTCTGAACAGACAGAGACAGCTAAGGCCAGGTTATGGCTCGGCCAGTGTGGGTGAAAGTCTGAACGTTCATCCACTCTGCGAAGTTCATTCACCTCAGGGTCGTGTGTGAAACTACCAGTAGCAGGGTGTGTTTATGAACCAAAGAAGCAACTGCATAGTTCTCAGAGTTTGCAGATCTGTGAACTTTAAGGAAGGTATTGGACTGAGACATGCAAAGAAGCCCAGCAGATGACACCGCTGAACGCTCCGGGGGAAGAAGCAGACATCTTTAGTTCTTCAAACTTCATAACCTCTCTTCAAAACAAGATACAAAAGCCCCCACCCAGTTAGCCCTGCTGCCCAAACTGCCCCCTAGAGGTGAGTTTATTCATTTATTCATGGTCATTAGCTGGGGCTGACATGCAAGGCCTGAAGTCACAGATTCTTTTACAGAGAAGCTGCATTGGACGACCCCCCTCTCTAGTCATTGAAGTAATGGTAAAAGTGCCAGTGACCGCTCCAGTATCTCTCACATTGCCCTTAAAGATGTGAGGGGCTTCAGACTTCATGTGCAGTTAGAGGGCAATTTTGTAAAGTCGCGCCTAGCTAACGCAGAGCTTGCCGCACATCTATCCTGCCTATTTTATAAAATCAAGTACTGGCGTATTTAACTTTATAAACTAGGGGTGTAAGTGGTGAGACACGTGTGACAAATCTAGGTGCAATCAGTTACTGTACCAGCACCTAGATTTCCAGAGACACACTTAAGTAATAATATTTTATAATTTATGCACATAGATTTGCGCTCCGCTCCTGGGCATGCTCACAGTGAAAGTATGTACCATTAGCCTGATGTGTGGACTTAGTGACCAGCTAAAGTATTGCACGTAAGACCCATCCACACGTGTACATCACAGAACTGTGTGATTTATGCACGTTCATGGTACATAACGTTACACGGTTCCTTGTAAAATTACCTCCTGAGGGTAAGTTCTCGCTGCCCATACAGCAGTGTGCAGCCCTGTTTCACCTCAGACTATCTCGGGAAAATGACCTGCCACTATTTACACCAGTTAATTTAGGCAGGTGGATTTTCCAGAACAAACACACAGAATCCCAGAATGTGCCTGTAAGTGGGGGCCACTCCCTGGCCTCACCTCTGGAAACACCTCTTCTCTTTTTGGGCAACGTCGCATATGTACTGGTGCTACATGCGTGAGCTTACCTGCACAGTCTTCAGAAAGCCCGTTTCTACAAGTACATGAAAATAGCTGGCATGGTTATTTTTATTGTTTTATTAGTGCTGATTTTAGTTAGTTATTTACAAAGACTTAAAGTCCAGAAATCAAAAAAACATATTTGTTCAGTATGGCTTACAATAACACACACACAGTAAAATCACAGAAACACCCAATAATATTGTTTATTATATTCATGTTGATTAATGTGTTTTATTAAAATCTGCTAGACATTGGATTAGTGGATAAAAATATAGAGGGGGGGGGGATTTTCAGGGCCGTCACCGCTTTATCTTTGCCCCAGATACATGGGATCAGAGTTTTCAAAATTGTATCACGTCTTCATTGGGAAATATACATAAGCTTATTTTGAATCCAAGTAAATGTTTGGGTATTTGGATCACTAGATAGGATACAGCCCAGTACCTCTGGCATTCTCATTCCAATTAGGGTTTCCATCCGATCCTTAGGGGCTCTTGTGGATAGGGAACTTACTTTTTCACCTTGTATTTCTGACCTGATAAGGAAAAGTTTCTTTTCTCTTAGGTTAATCAGGTCAATAAGAATATGTGTATATCTTAATAAGAAATAATTACAAACTTTAATCCATTCTTCAGTATTGACCGTCTGGACTATTGCAATTCCCTTTTCACAGGGCTCCCACTCTGCGTTATTAGACAGTTTCATTTGGTCCAAAGCACTGCGGTTAAATTGATTTAGAGTGTGAAGAGGTCAGATCATGTCACCCCACTCTTGGTGGAGCAGCGCTGGTTGCCAATTATCAATATTCTGACTTTAGCACATCGCATATTCTATACTGGAGTTCTGCACTACCTCGTTCCACTCTTGATTCCCTATCTACCTAGCAGGCGGCTTCGTTCTTCATGGGCTAATTTACTTACTGTTCCCTCACTTAAGTTACTCCGTAACGAGACAAAGTTCTTTTGTATTTCAGGCCCCTGTGCTGTGGAACTCCTTACCACAGGCAATTTGTTCTGAAAATTCCCTAGGAAAATTTAAGAAAGCTTTAAAACTGTGTTTGTTTCAAAAATCTTATGTGGAACCTAGGTAGCCTTCATGCTAGTAGGAGGGAAGGCAGGGTTCTTGTAATGCCTGGTGTGTTCTGGGTTTTGTTAGTTGTTCGACTTTTTTTGTGGTGTTATTCCATGCCTCTCCCTTATGGGTTATTTTTGTAAATTTGATGTAGGTTGTTATTGTCTAAGTCCATCATTTATTACCTCTTAAGTTTGTTTACTGGCTACAGAATATGGATATGTAAACCACGGTGAAGCCTATTATTGTGCCACCAGCAGTATATCAAATGACTTTTAAATAACTAAAACTATTCAATGTTAGGGTATCCAAGAGGTGCCTGCCCGGTTATCGTTCAGTGCCGCTTCCAGTCGGCGAGCTAGCATCAGGGACTGTAACGACAGCACCCAAGCATGGGCAACGCCACTAACCGCATTAGTGCCTCTGACATCCCGGTGACTGCGATTAACGAGGTTACGAGATTAGCTAATCATGTTGAATATCCCCCGCCATCCATTTCTTTTTAAAATCACATCTGTAGGGATCGTTTTGTAAACCTTTTCTGTGAGTCAAACAGCTCTTATAAAATCAGGACATGCATAAACGTTTGCAAGGTGTAAGTTGGCGCGGGGAGGAGTTTGGATGGCATCGAGATTTATGCGCTCATTTTATAAAAAGTGCGCCAAGTATACATTATCCTTTATGTGGGCTCAAGAGCCTGGATGCAGGCGTGGACTCTAGGCACACCTGCTGACGGCTTCGTGCTCTGTTTTCATAAAGACAAATAGGCAATTGGGAGTCGTTATGAAAAAGGTGAGACATGGCACCTTCCTGCTTGATTAACCTGGGCACCCTGTCTTCATTATCAGAGCTTAATTATGTAGATAAAAAAAATAAGTGGAGCTATGGAACCTGGGGAAGGGTGCGGGTGGGCCAGGGGTATGAGCAATGAGAGACAAGGGGTTGCACTGGGGAGCAGAGGGACTGCTCTCTGTTCTACTCCAGGCTCACCCCCTTCCTTGCAGGCTGCCTGGAAGGGTGGTACAAGCAATGACTCACTTTTCCACCTACTCTCATTACTGACAGAGTATAATTCTGCTGGACCGGGAGCTATTGCTTAGATAGCCGGTAGAAGGGCTCCTTTTCTGTCCATCACACAGGTCATTTCGTAGAATAGTAGCTTAAATGCTTTTTTGGGGAACTCAATATTATGGCACTAGAGAATGTAGCGGAGGATTTTTCTGTTGGTAATTAATGGCTTATAGATGTTCTTAGGAAAGAATCTAATCCTGGTGACTTTTGGATTGCTTGTTTCTAGGCAATGAATGAAAGTCTCAGTCTTTCCACTGCTGAAAACTTAGATAATGTCGTTATTTATTCAAATGGAATTCTCTCTCAGGCTCCTGAAAAGCAAATTGCAAAGCAATAGACTGAGCCTGGTCATATCTACTATTAATGCAAACGTTTACATACAATATTTCAGCAGATGATATATATTATGGGGTTTATGCACTAAGCCGTGACGCTAACATTAGTCTTCTAAATCTTATGCTTATCTACTTTGAATAATGCTGTATGTGTTTCTGTAATCCGCTTATAACTCTTTGTAAATAAATACATAAAATAAACATTCATGCAAATAGCAGAAATTCTACATGAACCCTAGGTAATGCAGACTTTGGCAAGTGTTGGTGCAGTCGTTAACACTAATGCCGTTTAGCATGAAGATTTATTTATTTATTTATTTTATTTATTTATTTAACTGTATTTATATCCCGCTTTTCTCCGGGTCAAAGCGGTGCAACATTGAGTGGGGGGGGGGGGCTGGACAATAATCAATTTCTGGGTTGGGGGTCATCACCAGGTGGCCAACATTAATGATTTTAACAAATAATTGGGACATAGACATAGATGTTGTGCTACAGTCTCTTAGAGCATATGTTCAGGGGGGTGAAATAGAGGGGTTGGGGGGTAGTCAGTGGTGGGTGTTTGTTTCTGGTCCGAGGTATTCCTGGAATAGGATGTTTTTTAGTTGTTTCCTGAATGATGAGGGATCTCCATTGCTTCTGATGTGACTTGGTAGAGAGTTCCAGAGGGTTGGTGCATATAGTTCGAAGGCTCTGTTGCAGGTCCGTTGATTGCATTTGGTTCATTTATGGGGGATGGTGAGGAAGTTGTTTGTGGTTTGTCTGGTTGTTCTGTTGTGGGCTGGTCGGGGCAGTAGTGTGCGGAGCAGGGAAGTCTGAGTTTGGTAGAGAGCTTTATGAGTAAGTAGGGCAGCTTTGTATTTGATTCTTGCTTCGAGGGGGAGTATGTGTAGCTCCCTCAGGACTGGGGTGATGTGGTCTCGTTTTTTTACTTTCTGGATAATCCTTGCTGTGGTATTTAAGGCAGTTCGGAGTGGGTTGGTGTGGGTGGCTGGGAGTCCGTGGTAGATTATATTGCAGTAGTCCAGGTGGGGGAGTGTCATGGCTTGCATCACTGTTCTGAAGTCCTGTGGTTCAAGGAGAGGTGTGAGGCGTTGTACTGTTTTGGCTTTGTGGAATATTGTTCCGGTGGTTTTTTTGATTTGTTGCTTGAGTGTGAGTGCTTGGTCTATGATGATTCCTAGATACTTTATGTGCGGTTGTATTTGTATTTGTGTGGTTCCAATGTTGAGGTCCGAAGGTGGAGTGAAGTCTGGGTCCTTTGTTACTATGAGGGCTTCTGTTTTCTTTATGTTGATGGATAGGTTGTTCTTTTGCAGCCAGCCGGATACTTCTGTGAAGCATTCTGATAGGTGTTTATTTGTTGGGTTAGAGGTTGTGATTGGTGCATAGAGCATTATGTCATCTGCATAGATGTGATAGTTGATGTGGTGGGCGCGTATGATTGTGCAGAGTGGTTGCAGATAGATATTGAAGAGCATGGCAGATAGTGTGGATCCTTGGGGTACTCCTTGGTGTTGCTGGAAGGGGGGTGAGGTTGATATGTTTGTGCGGATCAGTTGTTGTCTATTGGTTAGGTAGGAGTGGAACCATTGAAGTACGGTATCTTTGATGCCAATTGCTTGTAGTCTGTGTATGAGGATGTTGTGGGAGATGGTGTCGAAGGCTGCTGATATGTCTAGGAAGATCATGGCATATCCAGAGTGTTTGGCTTGGGTTCCTATGATGAGCATGTTCATTAGTGATGTCATGAGGGTCTCGACTCCGTGGAGTGGACGGAAGCCATGTTGTTGCGGGTCCAGTATGTTGTTGGTATCTAAATGTTCTTGGAGCTGTTGCTGGACTACCTTCTCAATGATTTTGGCGGTGAACGGGAGGCTTGCTATAGGTCTGTAGGAGGCGGGGTCGAGGGGATCCAGATTGTGTTTTTTTAGGGTTGGACGGATGACTGAAGTTTTGAGGAGGTCTGGCATATGTCCTTGGCTGAGGGATTCATTAACAATGCGGATTAATGGTGTGCTCAGGTCTTCTTTGGTTTTCTTTATCCATTCTGTGGGGCAGGGGTCTAGCGGAGAGGTGGTGGTATTCAGGCGGGAGATGGTGGATGATATTTCTTCTTTTGTGATTGCTTCGAAAGTGCTCCAGTCTCTGTCTATGGTGGTGGGGTGGTTTATTGTTGTTGTCTCGGTGTTCAATTGTGGATTTTGTGGTTGTTGAAGCTGCTTGTATTGTTGTGCTAGTAATTCCGGTGGGATGTTTGGCAGTTGGTCGGAATGGTTGGGCATTTTTGTCAGTTTTTTGACAATCTCGAAGAGTTCTCGTGGTTTGTTTATTGATGTGTTTATGATCTTCGAATGGAAGGCCTTTTTTGCTTTGTCTGTTTCTGCGTGGTATGCATCTAGTTCATACATATAGTTTGTTTTGTCGTCCTCAGTTTTGGTTTTTCTCCATTTTCTTTCGGCTCTTCTGAGTTTGGTTTTTAGTTTCCTGAGGTTGGGGGTGAACCATCTGGCTTTTGTGGAGGTGTGTCCAGTTTTAGTCTTGTTTGTTGTTGTACTGGATGCGGAGGAGATTGTGGTATTCCAATTGTGGATTAGGCTATCGATATTGTTGGAGCTCGTTTGGAGTTTAGGTAGAGTTTGTGCCAGGAAATCTTCTTTGATGAAAGTTTTGAATCTTCTTGTAAGCTGTTTGTTCTCCTTGCTGTTCGTGTGCTGGTGGGTGTGAGATATGCTGATGAGGTAATGGTCAGACCATGGTACAGGTGTGATTTCTGGATTCTTGTATGAGATGGCGGTTTGGGAATTTAGGAATATGAGGTCCAATGTATTTCCTTTTTCGTGCGTTGGTTCGTGTATGATCTTTGTTAGGTTCATTGCTTCCATGGCATCGACGAAGGTTTCTGCTTGATTGTCTTGGAGTGATGGGAGGTTGAAGTCTCCTAGGATTATTTGCTCTTTTGCGGAGATGGCACTTTCAGATATGTGTTGTAATATCCTTGGTAGGTCGGTGTTTGGGGTGGGTGCTCGGTAGACTAGGCATAATGAGAGGTGCTTATTGGTGAGGGTGAGTATGTCAGCTTCGTTGGTCATTTCTGATGCATGGTTCCAGAGGTGGAGGTTGGCTTTTGCTATGATGGCTACGCCTCCTCCTCTGGTGTGTGTTCGGGAGCAATGTTGAAGGCTGTATCCTTTTGGTGCTAGTTGGTTCATGAGCACCGTGTCAGTGTCTGTTAGCCAAGTTTCTGTTATGCATAGGATGTCAATCTTTTGGGTTGTTATCATGTCTTGGAGCATGTGGTATTTGTTTCTGACTGAACGAGCATTTATCAATGAAATGGAGAGGGGGCTGCAGTTGGGGGGGTTGTGGATGTGGATTAGTGTGCGTGGTGTGTGGGTGTTGTCCCATGTGAGGGGGGGTTGTAGATGTTTGTGGTTTGGATGGTTGTGGTGTTTGGCCAGGGTGGGTTGGAGAGTGTGCCTGTGGGGGAGGGGTAGAGGGTCAGGAGTGGTGTTAGGAGGTAAAGAGGGGCTAGGAAGGGTGGCATGATTTGTAGGCGTACCTTGGTGTGCAGGGCTGTGCTGTGTTTCTGCGTTGGTTTCCTGGTGTGTTGAGGGACCTTGTTCTGTGTTGTCTTGTGTCTGGATGTTTTCTGTTTGATCTGATGTCTGGATGTTTGATCCCTCTTCCATCACAGGAAGCTCAAATATGGGTCGGAGTGTGGCTCACTAAATTCCTGGTATGGTTACTAACCTCCTAGCAGGCTCATTAACACATCCAGGCTGCCGCACCAATTCACACTATAAGGATCTAGGTCAGCTGCCAGCCTTAGACTCTTCATTGCTGATAGGACATTATTCCTTACCTCAATAAAGCATCTGCGTTCTTCCACTGGGTTCTGTACCATCACAGACTCAATAGGCCAACCAGAACTCAGTGACTTTCGGTCTCGAAGGACTACCAAGAGGGCTACTACTGCTGGGAAAAATCTGCACTTGTAAGTACTTATCTCCTGGGAAATCTCTAAATCTTAGGGAAAAGGGAATGCTTTGGGTTAAAACTATTAAAATCCATGTATTTTAAAATTCTGTGTTTCATTTAGTGAGTTAGGACAAAGCTTCATAAAGCTTTCAATTAAGTTAAAGTCAGTTAGAGCTTAGTATAACAAACCAACTTTCAGCAAAATTACAGCCAGCAGGGACTTAGTATAACAAGCCAGCTTTCACTTAAATTAAAGCCAGTTAGGGTATATCTTAACAGAGAGAATGGAATAGGGTAAATATTCCTTGAGTATATAGAGAAAAATTGTTTTACAAAGAGGCCTACTAGTTAGGAGGCAAGAGAATGGTGAAATTGTTTTAATAGGTGTTAAAGTCAAGTGACAGATCAAAGGGACAACTTGAAAGGCTTCCTCTATCAAACTAAGGGCAGTGTGAATCACCCAGGAATTTAAGGGATTGTCTTAGAAGCACAGATATAAATAGGACCATCAGCCTGGGGAGGAAAGGAGGCTATTTTGTAGTAAAAATTTTAAAGGCCCGATTTTTAAAATTCATTTACATGGGTTACAGCCCAGTAAACCATGTAAATGCCTTAAATGGGGATATTCAATGGGCACATACATGGTTAGTGCCATTGAATATCCCCTTCTAAGTCCCCTACATGCCCAAATGCTTTCCAGTTAGCATTGGAGCATGTTGGGGGTGGAGCGGAGGCGGAAACTGTCACTAACCGGGCAGCAGTGATATTGCATGCTGCCCAGTTAGCGACCTGCACCTAAGAGATAGGCAAGGAACACCCTCGCCTATCTTTAAGGTGCAGGAGCTAACTGGGAAGCATCCAGTATCGCCGTTGGACAGTTAGCCTCGGTGGCTTCCTGTGTCTACAGCAATCACCGGATATTCAATGCCGTCACCGCAGCATTGAATGTCCGGGTTAGAGGTTGGCAGGGAGCGCTATGCACTGATGAGACGTATAGCCCTTCCAAAATGGCCACAGTTCAATATCAGGCCCTAAATGCCTTAATAAATATTACATTAAAAAAAAATGCCAGCCTAAGTCAGGTAAAAACACCAAGACTGCCAAATGACTACATGAGAAAAAGGGACTATTTGTCCAGGACCCACTCACCCCTCTTCAGGTAGCTGGGCCCAGGGCTGGCCCCAGATTTGGTTCCAGATGTTGGCGCTCTAGGCAGCACCCCCCCCCCCCCTGCTGTCAAAATATATTGCTTAGCTTTAAATGCCCTGCTCTTTGCTGCCCCCCAGAGGTTTCCACTCTAGGTGGGCCAGATCTACCATTAGGTGAACTAGAGCCTAGAGCAGGACTGGCTGATGAAAGCGCAGCACCAACACACGCGGCATCGGAAGCTCGGGTAAGCGCTGCAGGTCCCAGAGAGGGGTGGCAGCGGCTGCGGCAGAGGATGTGGGGGAGCATCAGGAATGAGGGTTTGCCTAGAGCACCTCATCTCCTTGCGCTGGTCCTGCCTCCGAGTGCTGCCATATTTTGCTTGCACTTTAAGTCTGACACTATCATTCTATGAAGTCATTTTTGCTCAGGTGTGGCCTGTTCTAAAGTTCCACTGCTGTTAAAGTGCGGGCATTGACATGGTAGGTGTATCTGGGAGCGCAGTCTGAGCAGAACGTGGGTGGAGTTTATACTAAAGCGTGCTATTGGGTAGAGCGGGGTTCAGCACATGCCAAATGCACCACAGTGCAAAATCCCTGCTGCTGAGGATGCAGGTGCACTAAAGCTCTTGCGCTCCCCGAGCCGCATGGCTTGGTTTGGAGACAGGACAGTTCTGAGGCGGCACATCCACATCAGGGGTAGCACGGATGTTTCTCGCATGCACTCCCCAGCGATGTGGCACTTAGTGCGGGCGCTTTTACTGACATCTCAATGGGTAGCGTTAAGCGCATCCATGATACCTGTGATAGCAATATGGGGACGTGCTGGGCGGGCCTCCATATTTTAGCACAAGTTGAGCAGCACCCCTACGCTCATTTGTGGGGCCGATCACTTGAGGATGACGTGATCCTTAGTAAATACGCTTGTTTATGGTCTCGCGCAGCTTTATGTGTCCGTGTCTGCATTCAAGGTGTGATTGCGCCCACTTACATGAGTATTTTATAAAGATACATAGATTCTCTCTTAAATGGCACTTAAATGGACATCTACTTATAACATTATCCTCGTAGAACATGTGCGCACATTTTCACCCTTTTAGGAGTCGGTGCAAATATGTGTGTGGACATTTTTATGCTTTTGGGATTGGTTCTGGGATTCTATTTTATAAAGGCTTTTGGGAGTCCGGTTGTAAGATTATCTCCCATGTGGTTAAGGTAAAGAACGGGACAAATTACTCGTGAAAATAAAATTACAGGGTACAGACAGGATGATTCATAAACACAAACGTACACATTACACAGCCTCTATTACGTACAGACAGGATGATTCATAAACACAAACGTACACATTACACAGCCTCTATTACCCTGCCGAGAGCAACTGCGCCATGCGTCTATCCACTGCGTCCCCACTAACAGACCCCTGAGTCTGCGAAAGAAGGCGGGAAAGTGCACCGCCGTTGTGCCTCACCGTCAAGCTTGCTTAAAACATCTTTTTAGAAAGTATTTCTAAAACTGCAGCTAGTGCTTTGTAATAAAGAGGTGTGAAATCGCAGATAATATGTTGCAGTTTTGTATGCGCTAAGGAGCCTAACACAGCGTGGCCTCTGGAGAGTCACAAACCTGCTACACAAGGTGAACTTTGGATATTTGTGCAGAACGAAAGTCATACAGTGTGCAAGGACTAGTGAACGAACTTGTAAGTCACTGACCTTGGGCTGATGCTGCCTCACGCCAGGCACTGAGCCAACAGAGCAAACAAAGGGTTTTCAGGGTCTGCAATGCTCATTTCACTATGCACAAAGGCGGTTTTGTGTCTGTTTGTTTTAGTGGCCACTAGCTACGTGCATGCAAAGCAGAAAACATGGGCTAATTGCTATTAGTGCAAAGCCATAGTGACCGTGAACATAAAACCTAATCTCCACCTGAGTTTGAACTAATTCAGCCTCCCAGGCCTCTTGCCCCTCCCCCTCACTCCAAAGCAAGGCCAAGCCTTCGGAGGCAGAAGCAAAGCTCGATTGCTTCTGCCTCTCCAATGCCAAAATTTATGATGACCCAGCCTGCCCATGGCTTTCATGTGCCCATCATATACAGCTGGCAGCATTCTGGGTCTGGATGGCAGCAATAGGGCATCACTCCTGTTCGTCAAAACCTCATCTTGCCCTGGAGTAAGGATAGTGTCAGGGAACAGCCTGGGAACCTAATTATTTCAAAGCTGGGCTGGATGGTAGAGTTTCTCACAGGGGGACTTGATTTAGCATTTGTTTGGGGGGAAAGGGGATTGTGTTAGGAGGCAACAAGGGCATTGGCAGATATGTGATTCTACCCCATCACCTTTGGTGGGCAGTTCCACTAGTCTTTGGATAATTCTTCTGTTGGTCCCATACATGGAATCCCACCTGCTAAGAGCCTCGCTTCCTCCAGTGCTAATATGACTCCTCGAGATGTGCATATACTTGGTATCAGGCACACACCACTCTACCTTCTTATGCACAGTCACATACTTACGGTGACCATAATCCACCTTGAGCTTTATGGTTAAGTGGAATGTAAATGTTGGATTTAATTCAATTCAATTCAAAGCACTGGTTTTTACCATCTTAGATGATGCAGAGTATGCCAAGCTATTAACTAAAATTCCCCTGCCACCAACCTCTGGCCCAGTCATGCAGAATCAGTCCACGGCCAGGAGCCACTAAAGGCAGCTCCTTTCTGAACTCGGTTCAGATGCACCAGGAATGTGCTTAGTTGGTCTTGTTAGCTGATGCTGGGCTCACCGCCTAGGTCCGAGAGGCTGCAAACTCTGCTTCTGCAATGTCCTCAGACCTAGCCACACGTCAGCCAAAGTCTGACTCCAGAACCCAACGGCGCTGCCGCAGAGCCGCAAATGTCACTCTGAGACTGCATGCGTGACCTTGGGAGGCCAAGCGTGAAACTGAACCCTTTCTCCTGGGTTTTCACGGAGTGTCTCTTTAACTAGTTGGCAGGACAGTATATGTGCTAATTCACGCAGTAACTAAGTATCATGGAATGGGTGTGGACTGGGCCTTGCAGTGAAAGCATGGGAACTTACCACACTGCCGCTGCTGCAGATAGCACAGATCCATCCATACGATCTAGCAATGCCCTTACTGTGTGGCCAAGAATTTTTCTTTGCACTAATAACTTTGGGAAGATGCTGTGAATGCCCCTGATAGTTAGCGCACTGGCTTTGCAGTTACCATACAGTAATTTGGACACTTACCCTGCAGAAATTGCAAAATTTTACTCAGGGCGGGTGTGACCTACTGTGCAAACTGTGCACTCACACAGGGCAACAGTCACAGGAGGGCAGCATGGTCCAAACAGTGAGCCGGCCGGGTCGAGCAGTAGGATGAATGGCGGCAAGCAATGGACAGCAGAGAGCAGAAAAAAAGCAACTTTCTGGCTTTGGAACCTATGTGCATGCAGCATGTTTGATGCGTCCCCGCCCCTCAGTAACAGGAAGTTGCATCAAAGGAGGCAGGGATATGGCAGACATGCAATGCGTGCATGGACTCCAAAGCCCCATGCTGTTTTCTCTTTTTCAAATTCGTAGCAGTAACAAGTTAGGTGTCATTAAAGAAAGAGGGAAGCAAGGCCAGGCAAGGTGAGGTGGGACCCATGGCGCCGAGTGAGGCGCGGCTCGGTTACTCTATTCGGCATATTAGAAAATGGGCCCTTTGGACGCCCTTCATGAGGACAGGCGGCAAAGGCTGCATTGGGAAGCAAAACAGCGAGCCCCACTGCATTATTCATGGGTCAAAGACAGCGCAGGGCTTTGCCATGTGATTAACTTGAGGTTATCTGTCCCGTTATTCTGTATTATTTACTGCCTTGGTTTGCAGTTTGTCATGCTGTGAGGGTTTATGTGCATCAGTGATGCTGAGAACAAAGCTATCGGTAGGGTAGCTACTGGTAGGGTCTCCCAAAATGGACAGGTCTCAGCTGAGGTGTCAGACTGAGGCAAACTACCCATTTGGGCAGCAGCAGCCAAATGGGATGGAGTTGGCGGCAGAGGATCACATTTCTGTGACAATGGCAACGACACTAGAATTATCTGCATGGAAGAAAGGTCCGGCAATCTACTTCTGTATCTTGCCACAAAATCCCAATGGATAGTCACAACAAAATGAATTACACTATAGTTCTGGAAGATGAGATCTCCAGGTCAGAAAGCACTCAACTGGCTACTGGGGAGGAGCTGAAAACCTTTCAGAGTAAAGCCAGCATTTATGATGTGGTTGGATGAAAGCCCTTGGGACGTCTTACTGCTGATGTAGCTGTGTAAGACATCTTTGCAGCTTCTGACTCTCAGTTCATTCACAGCTACATCAGCAGTAAGACGAAGTTGATGGGTTCTATGAACAAGTACAATCTGAAATTGACAGAACATGCAAACAGGACATCCTGATAGTCATGGGTGACTGGAACGCAAAAGTTGGCAACAAAGAAGAAGGCAAAGTAGTTGGAAAATATGGACGTGGCAACAGAAATGAAGCTAAAGAAAGACTGATAGAATTCTGCAAGACCTACAATCTATTAATCTCAAACACTTCTTCTAGCAACACAAGCGGTGACTGTACTCATGGACTTCACCCAATGGATTATACAAAAATTCAATCGACTACATCTATGGAAGTCAATGATGGAAAAGCTTGATAATATCAACAAAGACAAAACCTGGAGCTGACTGTGGTACAGATCACCAACTTCTAGTATGCAAACTCAAGCTAAAGTTGAAAAAGAGCAAGCCACTTCTAAATGTAACAAAATATGACCTTGAGAATATACCACTGGAATTTAAAGACTGCCTGCAAAATCGATTTGCTGCTTTAGATACAAATGACAGAGTTCCAGAAGGGTTATGGGATGACATCAAGAAGGTTGCATTGGAAGAAAGTGAGAAGTCTCTACAAAAGGTGAAAAAGCAAAAATGGCCAAAATGAATGAACGAAGAAACTGAAAATTGCCCATAAATGCAGAGAAGCTAAAGCCAGAGGAGACAGAGAGGCAATCTCAGAACTCAACAGAGATTTCCAACATGCAGCAAGACAAGACAAGGAGAAGTACTACAATAACACATGCAAGGAAAGAGAAATCAGAAACTATTAGAGGAAGAACAAGATCAGCTTTCCTAAAACTATGAGATTTAAAGAAAAATTCGAGCCTTGAATTAGAATGTTACAAGATGCTCAAGTATCCATGTTGAATGATGCTGAGAAGATGAAGAAAAGGTGGAAAGAATATACAGAGTCATTATACCATAAAGATTACATAGACTAACAGCTGTTTCAACCTGTACCTTATGATCAGGAACTACTGGTGAAGGAAGACGTCAAAGCAGCATTGAAAGCCTTATCAAAGAACAAAGCACCAGGCATTGATGGCATTCCCACTGAAGTATTACAGCTATCGGATGTAGCTCAGTAGGGGCAGCTCAAGGCAATCTGCTGCCTGAGGCAAGGGATGAGATGGTGCCCCCCTCCCCCATAGTGGGGGCGGGCTTTCTCAAAACTCCAGTCAGGGACTGAACCAAACCAAAAAGCTGATTAGATAATGTGGTGGAAATGCAAGATGTTTGCACACCAAGAAACTAAAGGAAAGAGCGAGAACCACAGCACGGTTTATGACACCAAATTATAACTCATTTTTATTTTGTTGTTATAAACTGCATTATGGTTCTTGTTTTATCTTTTTAAACATATATTTTTCATTTACAGAACCCTCTCCTCAACATTGGGTGCAGAGCAGAACTAGGACATTCACCACAGAATTCAATATCTAAAAAAAAAATTTGATCTTGATCATCTCACTAACAAACATTCTCCAGTACCAGACATATTGTGAATTAATGCAAATCCCTACAACAAAGTCACTGAGGATCTATAGAGCAAATCTACCATACCATATCATATTAGCACCAACTTCCAAAACTTACATAAGGAGACTACCCAAAAAAAGTATTACTGTAAATATTGCAAGTGGGCCCTGGAACATCCAATATCTATTTGAAAAGCTGAACAATTCAGATGACTACAGTACAGATCCCTTTAGTAAACATGCCATTTATATGTACAGTGAGGATAAAGAAAAGCTACCATATTTCTGCATTACTATCCTAAAGTTTATGGTTTATTAAAAGTGCCAACTGCCAGGTGCATTACTACAAAACCCTGCTCATTTAGAACCCATAGCAAACCTGCCATATCATTACAGCACTACCAGGACTCACACAGTATCAAAAGGTAGCACTACAAATATTAAACCAATACATCTTTTATTAGGAAAAGAGAACAAGTAGGTCTACTACACAGAAACTAGACAAACAGAATAGCACAGATCTGTCATACACGCAAAACAGACAGAGTGTCACCAAATACAGAACAAGGGATCACTATTTAGAAATATGAAGACAATAATTGAACCGAGAACCCCAAAAGCCAAACTTTGAATGCATCACAACACTGGAAAAATTAAACTATGAAATTAATTTCCTCTTATAGTGAAGAAAGCGCGAAGACATCAGAGCACCTTTCCCAGTGCAGACATATTCCAGTTAATTAATTCAAAATAACATAGGAAAAAACCACCTTTTGTTGTTTGGGCATTTTATTTTTCAGTCGCAATTGCCTCAGTCTCTCTTCTTCTAACTCTCCATTTTCTGCTGTCCATTTGTCCTTTCTTCTCTTCTCCTATTTTTTCCCCATTTTTGGTCTACATCTGCTTCTGACACACTGATCTTTTGCTTTTTGTTCTTTTCTCCATTTCTTTCTTTACTCATTCATCCACTCAAATTCAACCCTCCGTCCTCAATCCCCTTTTGACTTTTCGCCTAGCAACTTTCCATCTCCCCTTCTAACCTCCAGTCCAGCTCCCCCATTGCTCATCTCACTCCTTTGCCAGCCTCTTATTCCCCTCTGTGCCTCCTGGATCCTTCCACCACCCAGTTACTCCCTTCTTAGATATTCAGTAACTCTGCCCTTCCTCCTTACCCAGCATTCACTCTTATGCCTTCTCTTTCAACTCTTCCCTCTGAATGACGTTTTTACTTCCCTCGCACACAAAATATCTGTTCCCCTCTCAATCCTTATTCCCCCGTTTCTTTTTTTCTCACCCCAACCCCAGCCCCACCCTCTTCTATTCCTCCCCCAGCATCTACTTCCTTACAGTCCCAGTCCCTCCCAGCATGGTCGTTATTTCAATCACAGTCTCCCCATCCCCATTTCCTGTTCTAGCCCCAGTAGCAGTCCTCTTCCAGTGCCAGCGGCTCCCCCTCCCCTCACACACACACACATCATCCTACACTACTAGGGGCCCCACTTGCCCCTGACTGGCTTAAGAGGGAGCCAATGAAGCCGGAAACCTGGCACCCCGGCTCACCTCTGCACAGCCACAAGAGTAAAGAGCATCGGAACGTTTACCCCCATGGCTGTGCTAGGTTGTAGCTGCTGGTGCCGTTCAGTACATAGAGATTAAACAGGGGCACTTCCTGTCAACTAAGCTAGAAGCAGAATGGTCAGAAACTAAGAAGTCAATGGCCAGCCCTTAAATTTATCCATGCTGACATATTAAGGGAATGACAAAGGCCAAAACTGTTGATAATTTCAGTGATCCACCATCTTGGGTCCTCAGAACAATGCTTGAATGTTATTAGGTTATTAGGATTTATTAAATCATTGACCTAGGCATAAGTTGTATATTTTACAGGCAGTAGCTTAAAGACCCATAAAACTGCTGTATAGCATGAACAGAATGTAACCTGTTGGCAAAAGTAAAGAAATAAAAAAATATAAAGTACCTGTTGGTGCCACCGAAGGTGGCTGCTGAAGTAGTTGGTTTTTTGTTTTGTGTTGTTACTTTGAGGGTCCTGCATCGCTCCAGGGCTGAAGGGAGCAGTTAAGAAGTTTTTTTTCCTTCTCTGTAGCTGTGGGAAAGGTAGAAAAAACCCGGCATTTAAAAAAAAAGAAAAAATTAAAATGGCATCGGGGGTTTGCCGATGCTCCTGTGGCTGCGATTTGCAACTGTGTTTTTTTTTCTTTGAGAACTGGCAACTGCATATAAAAGAAAAAAAAGAAGAAAAATTGATGTGAGGCCTCGGGCCTGTAGAGAGAGTCACGTTGTGGTGGCCTGCTCTGAGGCGTGAGTGGAAGTCATCGATGGTGACGGCAGACCCTGATCACAGCAGGGAGAGCAGTAGAGCATCGGGGAAGGCTGCGGATGCCACGGCTCTTCCCGGTGCGGAGGTGGAGTCAGGCCTGGTAGAGCTCCCGATGAGGCTAAATAGGGGCACTTCCTTCCCTGATGCTCTACTGCTCTCCCTGCTGTGAACAGCACACCATCAGCTGTTCCCGATCACAGCCCCAGACCTCCTGAAGACGCCAGCCTCAGAGCATGCCTCTTAAGCCAGTCAGGGGGGTGCGAGAGGCCCCTTAAGATGCGGTGCCATGTGCAGGCAACATTCCTGCACATGCCTCAGGCCAGCCCTGCTTCCAAGGAATCAGCCTGATTCATCCCAAATCAGGCTGATTCCTTGGAGGAACCAATAGCGGACGAGCTTGAGCGGGAAAAAAATGCAGGGGAAGAGGGGACATTCCGGCAGCCAGGCTGGGTTTATTTCTGATTTTGCTGCCTCTTGCTTGCCACTGCCTGCTGCTTTTTTTCTTGCTTGTACGAGCTTGAGTGGGAAAAAAAGTGGTGGGAAGGCAGTGGCAGGCCAGAGGCGGCAAAATCAGAGATAAACCCAGCCGTGACTGTCGGAGTGCCACCCCTTGAAACTGCTGCCTGAAGATGGCCTAATGATAGAGTCACTCCTGGTTACCATACTTACAAGGCTCTGCCTGGAAATCTGGAAGACAACGTCTTGGCCAACTGACTGGAAGAGATCTGTGTTTATACTAATAGTGAAGAAAGGTGACCCGACTGACTATGGAAATTATCGCAATCGCTCTGATCCCACATGCCAGCAAGATTCTACTCAAGATCTTTCAGCAGAGACTACAACCATACCTGGAACGAGAATTGTCTGAAGTGCAAGCAGGGTTCAGGAAAGGGCGAGGAACGAGAGACATCATTGCGGATGTGAGATGGATCCTTGAAAAGACAAAAGAATATCTATGTTTGTTTTATTGACTACAGCAAGGCTTTTGACTGTGTAAACCATGAGAAACTCTGGGCCACATTAAGAAGCATGGGTATACCAGAACACCTGATCGTTCTCTAGAACAACCTTTACATTGATCAAGAAGCAACAGTTCGAACGGAACCAGGAGAAGCAGATTGGTTTAAAATCAGCAAAGGTGTATTTATTTATTTAGCTGCATTTATATCCTGCTTTTCACCAGGTCAAAGTGGTTGGGGGATACATTTAACATGAGGGGATATGAGACACATACACTAATACTTACAGGGAACATGAGCAATGGAGGGTTAAGTGGCTTGCCCAAGACCACAAGGAGCACCTGTTGGACTAGGAACCCCAGTCCTTCTGGCCCAAGGTTGCTGTCCTCTAGTGGGATTTGAACCACTGACCTTCTGGCCTGTAGTACCTTGCCCCAACCACTAGGCCACTCCTCCCTCTGTGTATGAAAAGGCTTCATACTTTCCCCCTACCTGTTTAATTTATATGCAGAACAAATCTTCAGAGAAGCAGGTCTGTATGAAGACAACAGAAGTGTGAAGAGTGGTTGGAGACTCATTAACAACCTTCGCTATGCTGATGATACTACATTACTGGCTGAAAGTGAAGGCGATTTGAAACATTTGCTTCTCAAGGACAAGGAACATAGACTTAAAATGGGCCTGCACCTTAATGCAAAGAAGCCGACAACTGGCAAAATCAATAAGTTCATCGTTGATGGAGAAGAAATTGAAATTGTGAACAACTTTAACCTACTTGGATCAACTATCAATAAAGAAGCAACAAGCAATCAAGAAATCTGATGACGCATTGCTCTTGGCAGAATGGCTATGAAAAACCTAGACAAGATTCTCAAGAGCAGAGATGTCTCTCTCCATATAAAGATTTGACCTGTTCAAGCCATGGTATTTTCAATAATGTCATATGGATGTGAAAGTTGAACAGTGAAAAAGATAGACAGGAAGAAAATTGATGCCTTTGAATTATGGTGTTGGCAACGAATACTATGTATACCATGGACTGTCAGTACTAGAGATCAAATCTAAACTTTCTTTAGAAACTCAGATAACAAGGTTTTGACTTTCATACTTTGGACACATCATGCGAAGAGAGAGGTCATTAGAGAAAGGCATCAGGCCTGGCAAGGTAGAAGGTCAACGCAAAAGAGGAAGGCCAGCAATGAGATGGATCGATACAATAACAGCAGCTACGGGTACCAGTCTGACAACAATGAGCCACCTGACTGAAGACCAAACACAGTTTAGGATAACTATCCAGAGGGTTGTCATGAGTCAACACCGGCTCAACGGCTCTTAACAACAACAACAACATTATTAATGTGCCGCCTTCAGAAACCTCCCTCTGAGCCTTTGCCTTAATAGGACCTGCAACTTTTAATTTCTCTTTTATTATTCCCCATAGATGGTGGAATTTCTGTAGACAATATGTTTCACTTCACAAAATAAAGACAAAATGAGCTCAGTCAGTTCTCGTCTTTCAGATTTTTAGGAAGGAGGGGAAACCATGAGGTTTCAGAGAAAGAGTATCTAAAATGTACCTGAGTTGTGGAGTACTCGATTTGAAAGCAGTAATTAGGGAACCTGCATATTGTGTATTTTGTGCACTTGCTCAGACTTGTTTTTCTCAGTGATTGCCCCCATAATTACTTCACAGAGAGCTTCATTTTTATTCTTCAGTGGAATTTTCTTAAACTCAGAAGATGGTATGCCCACTCTTCTCTCTTTCCTTCCCACCCTCGATTTCTCTAGGAAAAAAAGACCTAAAGGTAGACACATAATATGTTATCTTTTTATTGCACTAACTGGTATCATTTGTTCACCTTTACCTCTGCGCATTCAAGTGGACTAACATGGCCGCCACGCTGCTTTATTTAAGAAAATGAATTATGAGGCCCAGAAGCAGACTTTGCATAGAGACTTTCAAAACTAATTTTATCTATAATGGCACTGGGTCATTACCTAGGGAAGGGAACTTGGAGGCTTTTCCCAAGGAATAGAAGAGCACCAAAGCTTACATGATCTTCCCACGTGGGCACATTTATTTTTTGTACCAACCAGATGTATAGGAAGGGACATATTTTATCAATAAAGTTAAGACAGATCACAGAATTATTGCTGTCATGCTGCATTTATCACCTTGCCCATACATAAACCTTATAGACTTACCAATTTATTGAGGCATGAACTTTCAAGGACAAGAGTCCACTTTGATGTGCCTCTGTTGTTTTTGCTACTCCAGACTAACACTGCTACCATCTCAGAATTTCAACATGTTGGGATTGGAATTGGTGAGGGTGTGGATAGCAGTGATGGTGGGGACAGATGGGAGGCAGCACAGTAATCATTCCACAGAGTAGCTAAAAAAAGTAGCTCCGGTCCTGACTACTGCACTTTAGTAAGAAGGCCTCTCAGAGAAGCATTTCAATCTAACCAGCCTCAAAACACTGAGACTAGTCTATGGTGTCAATAGACCTGCAAAGAGTGGAAACAACCTCTGGTTTACAAGCTATTTTTCTCTGTTTTGGGGTGCCCGACACCAAGTTGCTTTTGAATGTCCTTCAGTAGAGCCAGTTTCAGAGCTGATGTGGACTTGCAGCTCCTTCATTGACTCTTCAGGGATGTGAACTACCACTAAGCTGGAAAGAAACCATCTCTTGTACAAACAGCCCCTGCAGTATTGAAGGGAGGGCATTCATTAATAGGAAACTGCAACTCTGGGGGCCTCTTTGCAACTGTTGCTTGAGCACCTTAATCTGACCTTAGATCACTGGTAATGGTTACAACATTTTTTGCCTGCAAATTTGGGACACTTGTTAACTGTAGCAAGGGGAGGAGGAGGACGGGACACCTTAGTTTTAGGCTCAAGCAACAAGGTATGAAGGAAGGAAGAGGAGTCATTACCCTGTAACCCCCAATCCCATGACATCAACAATATCACTTCCAAGCAGACAAATCCACAGAGAAATAGAACCAGTGATGCATTTCCCCAGTACTGTGTAAAATATTAAGGTAATGGATGTAAATTCTAAAAGTGACATATGCGTATAACTAAACTGAATTTTTTTCTACTCTCTCTGTCCCCGTTGCTGGAATTAGGGAAACTGGCTGCCAAAAGGTGGGAGTGAGAGAGACAGCTCGAAAATTGGGAGCAGTCCCCAAAAATTGGGGACATCTGGTAGCCTTATATAATATGGCATAAATGAACCATGTTTAATGAATTTGGCGTAACCGTCTCATGTCACCAGCACTTTCTCCACTGACAGGTGTTAGCTCCAGTCTGAAAATATTATAATTCATTTATTCCACTTTGGGGGTCTATGTCCACAGGTTTCAGCAGTCACTCTTTCTAGACGGTCTCTTACCCATTTCAGCATGTTGTGTACCAAAGTGGCATTGATCTGGATGGCTGCGTGCACCCTGGTGCCAGGTAAGAGCTTGCAGAGTTTGCGTACTTTCTTCTGTTCATGCACATTTGTAAACATCCGCAAAAATATTTCCATTTGCAATAATGTGTCCCTTTGATTCTTCACAGCACAGTCCTCCTATCTCCGTCTCCTCTCTTGCTCTTGCTTTATAAGGTTTTAACGACCATTTTTACTACTATGTACAGTGTGGTCAACATTATTAGCACCCTTGCATTTTAGATATGTTGTCTACAATATCTTGAGAAATAATTGGAAATATTCCAACTGTGTGTCATCATAATATCTTAATAGCATGTTCAAAGGTATACAACAAAAAAGATGTCTGTGCAACTTAGACACAGTAATTAAAAAAAAAATGGCACCCTTCACTAATATTTGGTTGCACAGCCCTTGGCAGTGATGACGGCCTCCAAACATTTCTTGTAGCCATCTAAAAGGTTTATACATCTGTCTGCTGGTAGTTTCTCCCATTCTGCAACTGCGATTTGTTCCAGCTCATGAATGTTTCCAGGATTCCTTTTACCAATGGCAGATTTCAGCTCTTTCCAAAGGTTCTCAATTAGATTGAGATTAGGACTCATTGCTGGCCAATTTAAAACAGTCCATTTGTTCATTTTTAATGATTCTTTTGTACTTTTGTATGTATGTATGTTTTGGGTCATTGTCCTGCTGGAGGACCCATGATCTTCAATCCAGATCTAGCTTTCTGATTCTAGGTAGCACATTTCACTCCAAAATATCTTGGTAGTCTTCTGACTTCATGATCCTTTAACCCATTCCAGGCCTCCAGTTCCTGAGGCAGCAAAAGAGCCCCACAACATTATGGAACTTCCACCATATTTAACAGTAGGAAGGGAGTTTTTTTCCTTATAAGCTTTATTTCTTCGCCTGTAAATGTATCTATGGTCTGCATTGCCAAAGAGCTCAAGTTTGGTTTCATCTGTCCACAGAACATTTTCCCCGAAGGATTGTGGTTTCTCAAGGCGAGTTTGGCCAAAGATCAGGCGTGCCTTTTTATGTCTGTCTTTGAGCAGTGGAGTCCTCTGTGGCCTTTGCCCATGAAGTCCTTTGTTTAGTGCACAACATATGGTGCAGGTTGAAATCACCACTCCAGATTACTCCAGGTCAGCCTTAAGCTCTTTGGATGTTGTATGTGGTGTTTTTCCAACAGTTTGCACTAACCTTCAAAGACTTCTTGGATTAATTTTTCTCTTTCCACCATGTCCTGCAAGGTTCTTGACAGTTCCATGAGAAAACGTCTTAATAACATTGCGAACTATAGACACAGGAATCCCAAGGTCTTTGGAGATGGCCTTGTACCCCTTTGAAGTCTGATGTTTGGTGATAATGGCATTTCTGATGGTCTCAGGCAGCTCTCTTGTCTTTACCATTGTGAAAATGGAACAGGGAGTGAATGTGGCTATTTTAAACATTAGAGCCATCATTCATTGGTTGATTCAAGTCATGTGAGTACTGACAGTTGATCACAGGTGCATCTAATTTTACTGTAATGGGAATGTGATTCTTCTGTTCAAACTGATTTCAATTGTTTATAAGGGTGTCAATAATCATGTCCTGGCAATGTCACAGTTTTTATATTATTTCCTTCATTGGTCTTGTTTTATTTGATTCTTTTATGTCTCAAATATGTGCACATATATAGTCCAAAGCCATTTCAGTGACCACTTTTTTTTTGAGATATTGGACATTAAGGGGTGGAACTGCAAGGGTGCTAATAATGTTGACCACAACTGTATTTCTGTTGTGCTACAAAGCATACACAACACTAGATAGATGGATATAATGGAAAGTTCCTTCACAGAAGAGCTTACAATCTGTTAAAGCCACACAAACAAAACAAATAAGAGATTTCTAGAAATGTATCATTTCATTTTATATCATATGGAGACAATCATGTTTAAAGCCATCCAATGCAGGCCCGGATTTAAGAGTAATATTGAAAACAGATGAAAGGAAGGAAAACAGTGGGAGGAGTGGCCTAGTGGTTGGGGCAAGGTACCACAGGCCAGAAGGTCAGGGGTTCAAATCCCACTAGAGGACAGCAACCTTGGGTTGGAAGGACTGGGGTTTCTAGTCCCACAGATGCTCCTTGTGGTCTTGGGCAAGCCACTTAACCCTCCATTGCCCATGTTCCCTGTAAGTATTAGTGTATGTGTCTTATATCCCTCGTGTTAAATGTATCTCCCAACCGCTTTGACCCAGTGAAAAGTGGGGTATAAATGCAGATAAATAAACAGTGTCTTCTTAACAAGGCGCTGGAGCAGTGCAGGTCCTTTAAATAGAGGGGAGGTCAGGTTTACTCTTTTATATCTGGCAAAAATCAAGATTGCCCTGATCTGATGAAACATGATAAAAAAAATCTAAAAAGGGAGAAAAAGCCAGGAAAAAAGTGTCTAATATCCTGAGAAAGACATCTGAATTCATCCCGGAGGGCTGACTGAATTTACTTGCATGAGCGTGGAGAGCTGGCCTGCATCCCACAGTAAATATAGCACATCATTTTTGGCAGTTTGACCCCTAGTGAGAGAACCACAGTGTTACCGCTAGGGGTCTGCAGGTGCATTTTGAAAGTAGCAGCTCTCAGAGTCAGAACCGGAGCATCCAGGGATCACGTCTATCCCACCAGGGATTCAGAGATGTGTACCAGTGTGGAGTGGGCTTGGGGATATGGATCGGAGGGTGGGGGAACCGAGGCAGGGGGCACTCTTGCAACTTTAATCATGGATGAAATGGGTAAGAGGATACAGTGAAGAGGGGCTTCTTGAGTTTACTGAAGGATCAGGGGTGGGGGCAAGTTTTTCCCATTACGGCAGACCTGACTTGGGGCCCACTATCCTTGCATGGCTGCGGTTGGAAATATCTAATATTCCTGGGCTGCAACAACACAAAAAAGATTCATGAACGTGGGGTGAATTTTCCCACATTAAAAAGCACTGAAATGCGCTATTTGACTGCAGGCCCTCTGGGGACAGAGAAGTGTAAAGGCGCAGCACGTTAATTGCATTCTATTTTAACCAGGCTTCTCCACGCTGCTATCTGATTTCAATGCTCCTGGAAGTGATTCAGGGCTCAATAAAATCTCATTAGGCTATAAAGACGTCTTCCAAGTGATTTAGGTGGACTTCCTGGCGCATCGGACTGGCTGAATGATCACAGATTTCCCTTTCCTCTTCCCGACTCAGCCCTCACATGCTCTTCTGTGCTCGCTACCTTGATTTTTATTTTCTGCTTTCGATTAGTTATTAGACTTTTTTAATTGATTTTATTGCAAATGCTTTGTATTTGTATTTTTTTTTACCTTAGTTTATTGTAAATCAGGTAGTTTTTGCTAAGCGGGATATCAAATAAAGGAAACCTTGAACCTTGTATGACGCCAACTTTAAATGTCAATTTGTGGTCTTGGCGTATAGTGTTACTGAAAGGACGTAGACTCACACATGCCCTCCCCACTGATTTCTGTCATATGAAACTCTAAAGAAACTTCATCCCCTTTCCTCAGCTATTCCCACCTTTAATCCACCCAGTTTAGATTTTCCTAATCATGTGCTTCTCCTCTTCAGTTAACTCAAAATCTCTTATTTGTTTCTCGTCTGTATGTTTCATCTGTTTGTCTGTCTAACTGGATTGGAAGCTCCAAGGAGTAGAGCTTGGTGCTTATGTGTCTCTGTACAGTGCTGTGCACAACTAGTATTGGTAAACAAATGGTTAATAATAATAATAAGAAGAATAATAATGGAACCCATGTGCCTGCACAGATGGGGTCAGTAGCTTGGACTCCCATTGCATCACCAGTGCTGAGCTAGAACCACTGAGCGCCAACCCTCCTACAAGGCAAGGCACAAAAAGACACCCCCCTCTGCAGCAGTTTTAGGTACAGCCAGAAACGGGTACCCCAAAGGTCGGGGCGACTGGACGGTGCTGTAAAAGAGAAATGTCAGTAGAATAAACAGAGCCTGGCATTGGAAAAGTTAGGTGGCTGCTAGGCACACGAATGTGTCTGAAATCCATGTAAAAGTCACATACACAGGTAAACCCGATCTTGAGTAACTCGTGCATAACCAGATATTACCGTAAGACACAGTAGCGTATCCGTGTATGCATGAGGGCCTAACAGGGCGGCGTCTGGGCATTGCTTCCACATACACATGGAACGCTGATATTCTACAGCGGCGTGTGGGCACATATAAAGGCCAAAACTGCATAACGTTAGGCCAGGGTTTTAACCAATTAAGGGTCTGACAAAAATCCTATTTCATTATGCGGGCATACGCCGCTATTGGAGCATTCAAACCAGACAAGAGGTAAAAGAAACGCACAGAGGGATGTGGTAGTTACCCATGCAACAGCAGAGATGGCGATGCCATAGACAGGCAAGGCAACAGCGCCAGCAGCAGCCGCAACAGCCGATAGTTGCCCAGGCAGGGAGGAGATGCTAACAGACGCCCCGGGTGTACCGACCAAGGGTCACATATCTGCAGCTGACAGCAGAGGAGGTGTTCCAACATTACTGCCTTGATGCTGCCACTATACCAGAACTCTGTGCCGTTCTGAGACATGACCTGGAGTCCTCAACTGTTCAAAGGTATGCAATGCCTGTGGCTCTCAAGGTGACCACTGCCTTCTTTGCCACTGGAAGCTTCCAGCATGTTGTGGAGGTAACCACAAATATCATACAGTCAGCAAAATCACTTTACAGCAGCAAGATTAAATCAAAATAAACAGAACCATCTTATTTCTCAACAAATAGGGGTGTCCTACATGGAACGATGGGGGGGGGAGGAGCGGTGGGTTCACCCCTAAACAAACAAAGAAACAAAGATATGGGGAGGGGTGAAGTCATGGGGAGGGGTGCACCTGCTCCTGGTGGGTGCACCACTAAGCAAAGACATGGGTAGGGGTGCACCTACTCCCTAAAAGACATGGGAAGGGGTGCACCTACTCCTGCCATATTGCTGGGCAGATTAGATGGACCATACTGGTCTTTATCTGCCATCATTTACTATGTTACTATGTTACTATATCATATTGTGTTGCGGCAATGACAATTGGTCTCCTCAGACAGCTTCTCAGAGACCAGACAAGAGACCATGCAAGCCTTTCACCGGGTTGCATCTTTCCCATCAGCCCTAGGTGTGATTGACTGCACCCATGTGGCCCTGAGGCCACTTCGCCATGATGAGAGGGCATACTGCAACAGACACCTATACCACTCAATGAACATGCAGGTTGTAGTTGATGCCCACATGTGCACTCTTCCCTGGGTCCTGCCATGATGCCTTTGTGTTATCACAGTCTACCCTGGGCCAGACAGCTCCCACTGGACACCTCGGTGATGCCTGGCTACTGGGTGAGTGATGCATAACTGAAGCTATGGTTGCATGCTGGTATGTGGGTGTGGGGACTGTAAGGGCTACTGGCAAGGCCTGTTGGGGGCACATTGAAATGTCCAGTCTGTGTGAGACAGGCACAACTGGGGCATGGTGGAGGGTCAGCCTGGTCATTTGTATGGGGAAGCGCTGCATGTGCTAGGATGGAGGATGGCCCCAGAGTGGATGGAAGGTAGTCATACCATAGGTAGGCCGGTGCCCCATTTGATCCCTGCCATTGAATATGTGTTAACTAGTGCAAACTGAACCCATGCAGGATAACAATACTTCGCATATGATCAAAAACCTGTACCCCCCCCCCCCACCCCCCGTAATCACTCACCACTTACTCTATATAAATGTCAGACTACATTCATCAAAGCCGCTATAATCAATTGCTTCTAGCTTAATAGTCCCCTTTATTCTTTTTTGGTCATTTTCCAATTCATTAATTTTCTATATTTTTTTGTATTTTGTTTTACTTAAAAGTCAAACTCTTCGCAGAACAGATTGACAACTCAGGCTTCTGTAATTCAACAAGTCCTGTTTTCTCTTCTAATAATAACTGTACCTTCATCGACCAAGATGGTCACATTTTGAATAGCACAAACTTATTCTGCTTCAGGATCAAACAGTTTTACTCAAACAATCTTGCACTGCACTTATCTTTTTTCATAGGATGCCTCCATTCAATGTCAGCAAGGTTATACTTTCTTCCTCGTGAACGACTCAAAACCTTCCAAAAATGGCCTTGGCGTCTCTTCTTATACTTTAGCTTAGCCCCTCCTCCCTGGGAGACACCGAGGCCATTTTCAGGGCTGGGAGCAGAGTTGTCAGAGGTATGGGCACCCCAGGCATTGTGAAAAATATGCAGCCCTCACAAAGTCTGACTTCAATGTGTGACGAAGACAGCCATGTGCTCTCCCACCCCCATATTTTTCACACCCTAGGCAACTGCCTACGATATATGCACTTTACCTCTTTCACTCCACTTTCTTCATTGGGGATGTAACAGGTAATGCCACACAATTTGGCCCATACAACAGTTGACACGAAGTCTGTGGGTGCCTCCAACTATGGATGGTGTCCAAGGGGCACGTGCTGAGGTGGCTGCCAACCCAGCTGCATGGGTCTATGACAGTCTGTTTGGGGTTACAGCACATGGCATTCCTGCCCACTGTGGGGCCTGCTGCACTGCTGCATATGGGAATAGTTAGAATATTCCTCCTTGCTTCTAAACGCTGGTCTGAGCAATAGGAAACCTCATACTGTCCACATGATGCTGCACTTCGTAGAGCACCCATTGAAGCACAACATGATAGTATGTGCCATGCTCAATGCTTAGCTCAATAGTTTGGTGTCCTGACATCATTCCCACCTCCCGCACATTGACACAGTACCCATGCACACTATAATGCTACAAACCCAATTTGCCAAATCCACCTACATCACTGCATGTGGCACTCAGTGAGTGACCTATGTTCTGCAGCTGTGGCTGACAGTGGCTCTGACCGAGCTATATATACGTGACACAGGGCCCCAAGACACTACTGAGAGGTCACAGTGAGCAGCTCTTGTGGAGGTCTGCTGTTCTATGGATGTGTGGGCATCTCAGATGTACAGCCAGACCTTGTCTGCCATCAGCCTCAATTTATTTTATTTATTTATTTAACTGCATTTATATACCGCTTTTCACCGGGTCAAAGCGGTTTAACAAAAAGGGGGAGTGGACAGTAATCAATTTACAGAGGGGGGTGCCGTCACCGAGGGGGCCAATATTGATGATCCGAACAGATAGTAATGACTTAGACAATTGACATGAGTCTCTTAGTAGGTAGTTTTGGGGATATGTCAGAAGGACTGGGGGTTGTCAGTGATGGATGTCTGTTTCTGGTCCAAGGTATTCATGAAACAGGATGGTTTTTAGTTGTTTCCGGAACGTGGATAGGTCACCATTGTTTCTAATTTGGCTCGTTAGGGAGTTCCAGAGGGAGGGTGCGTACAGTTCGAAAGCTCTGTTGCAGGTTCGTTGATTGCATTTTGTTCGTTCATGGAGGATAGTAAGGGTGTTGTTGGTGGTCTGTCGGGTCGTTCTGTTGTGGGTGGGCTGGGGTAGTAGGGAGCGGAGGTGGGAAGTCTACGTTTGATAGAGGGCTTTGTGGATAAGCAGGGTGGATTTGTATTTGATCCTTGCTTCGAGTGGTAGTATGTGCACTTCTCTCAGGACTGGAGTGATGTGATCGTGTTATTTTTGCTTTCTGAATGATTCTTGCGGTGGTGTTCAAGGCAGTCCATAGTGGGTTGGTGTGGGTGGCGGGTAGTCCGTGATAGATTATATTGCAGTAGTCCAGGTGGGGGAGCGTCATAGCTTGCATGACTGTTCTGAAGTCCTGTGGATCAATGAGTGGTCTGAGCCGTTGTATCATTTTTGCTTTGTGGAATATTGTTCTGGTAGTCTTTTTAATCTATGGAGTAAATGTGAGTGCCTGGTCTATGGTGATTCCCAAATATTTTATGTGGGGTTGTATCTGTATTTGGGTGGTTCCCTATATGAGGTGTGGTGGTGGGGTGAAGTTTGGGTCCTTGGTTACTATGAGTGCTTCGGTTTTTTTGATGTTGATGGATAGATTGTTCCTTTGTAGCCAGTCGGAGACCTCAATGAAGCAGTCTGACAGGTGGTCATTTGTTGGGTTGGTGGTTGTGATTGGTCCATAGAGCATTATGTCATCTGCGTATATATGGTAGTTGATGTTATGATCTCGTATGATCGAGCAGAGTGGTTGCAGGTAGATATTGAAGAGCATGGCGGATAGTGTGGAGCCCTGCAGTTCTCCTTGATACTGTTGAAAGGGGGGGGGAGAGGTTGTCAGGTAGGAGTGGAACCATTGTAGTACAATGTCCTTAATGCCTATTTGGAGTCTGTGTAGGAGAATGCTGTGGGAGATAGTGTCAAAGGCTGCGGATATGTCCAGGAAGAGCATGGCATATCCAGAGTGTTTGGTCTGCATGCCTTTGATAAGGGCTTTCAGTAGCGTTGTCATGAGGGTCTCGACTCCATGGTATGGGCAGAATCCGTGTTGTTGCGGGTCCAGTATGTTGTTGGTATCTAGGTGGTCTTGGAGTTGCTGTTGAATTATCTTCTCCATGATTTTGGTAGTGAATGGGAGATTTGCTATTGGTCTAAAGGACTATAGAAAAAAAAACCCAAATTCAATGACAAAGCAATGCACTCAAAACATAAAGTCATTGAACAGCCCCACCAGTAGCTACCACTGGCGTTTAGTGAATTCCACAACCGCTATTTTTGTCGGGGGCAATCGGCTGGAGAGGAAGGACTGCACCTTTCCCCTCATTACTGAAAGAACCCTTTTACTCAAAAAAGCCACAGCGTGCCCAATCACCTTTATATATTTGCTTCAAACGAAAACCAGTACTTATCTCAGCTAGACAGAGCAATTGTCTTCCATAGGCGAATATTGGCATGTCATGTCGTGGCAAGCTGTGGATGACAATATTCGCCTATGGAAGACAATTGCTCTGTCTAGCTGAGATAAGTACTGGTTTTCGTTTGAAGCAAATATATAAAGGTGATTGGGCACGCTGTGGCCTTTTTGAGTAAAAGGGTTCTTTCGGTAATGAGGGGAAAGGTGCAGTCCTTCCTCTACAGCCGATTGTCCCCGACAAAAATAGCGGTTGTGGAATTCACTAAACGCCAGTGGTAGCTACTGGTGGGGTTGTTCAATGACTTTATGTTTTGAGTTGATTGGTCTAAAGGAGGCTGGGTCAAATGGGCCCAGGTTGGGTTTTTTTAGGGTTGGACGGATGATAGAGGTCTTGAGGATGTCTGGTATGTGTCCTTGCTTGAGGGATTCATTGACAATGTGGGTTAGGGGTGCGCTTATGTCTTCTTTGGATTTCTTTATCCACTCTGCAGGGCAGGGATCTAGTGGAGAGATGGTGGTGTTTAGGCAGCAGATAGTGGATTCTATTTGTTCTTTTGTGACTGTTCCGAATGTGCTCCAGTCTGTGACTTTGGTGGCATAGTAGGTTGTTGATGTTGCATTCAGTTGTGGGTTGTTTGGTTGTTGGAGCTGTTTATATTGGCATGCTAGTAGTTCTGGTGGGATGTTCGGAAGCTGGTCGGAGTGGCTGGGTGCTTTTGTTAGGTTCTTGGCAATCTCAAAGAGCTCACGTGGTTTGTTTATTGAGGTATTTATGATTTTTGAGTGGTGGGTTCTTTTTGCTTTATCAGTTTCTGTGTGGTAGGTGTCAAGTTCACTCATGTATTTTGCTTTGTCTGCTTCGTTTTTGGTCTTTCTCCATATTCTTTCGGTTTACACAACAACCCTGCAAGTGAATTCACCACAAGGGAGACTGTCCAGATCTGTGGTTGCTGCCTGCAGCTGCAGGTGTTGTGGCACCGTAGTACATGGCAGCGCCTTTACCACACAATGTGCGTGGCAGGGGGTGTGGCCTGCCATAGCCAGCAATGGTCCCTGATTGATTTTGAGGCTGCGCTATAAAGGGAGGGTACACTGTACTCCATGTGGCAAAGTATATTTATTCTCTGCTGACAATGGTGCCAAGGGCAAGAAGAGGACCTGGGTATGGCCATGACTATGATTCACAGGATGAGGCACACCTGCCAGGAGAGACATATCCATTGACACTGTCCAAGGGGCGGCTTTGGACCTACAACCTTGCCTCTCACAGGTAAGGCACATCTTGGATGAGCTACAATGTATGCAAGGGTGTGAGGGTTGTTATGCTATGTCATGATGGGCACAGACAGTGATGCTTGCACAAGGCTCCAAAACTGTGGAGCAGCCATGCAGCAGCCTACACTTACACAGAACATGTGGCCAGGAACACCAGGGTGTCCAAGGGGATGCCGCGGAACAACTACCATTGTATGCAGTCATGGCACACTCATGCAGTGCCTTGCTATTTGGTGGGGGCTGTCTTGGGATATCGCACATATGGCTCACCATCCATGGGTGGCTATGCAATGGTCCCCATGTGGGATGGCCCATGCGACTTCCGCTGGTCTGCGAGGGTGGACAACTAGAACTGCCCCTTGTAGTGGACTAGTCTGAGGGCCCAATCTGGGGTCTGTGTTGGTGAATCTTATCCATCGGGGAGTACTGTGGGCTCACAGATGTAGACATCAGTAGGGAAGGAAAGGCATGCAGTTAACACCTTTTCAGACTCCCATATGCAGGTCTGTTTATGCAACATTCCCCATTTATTTATTTATTTCAAAGTTTTTATATAGTGCCCCTTCCTGAGATCAGGGATGGTTTACAATGAACTCAATAGTATACATTAAACATTGGGGTTACATCAAACTGGGAGTAAAATATGGGGCACAGTATTTTCATTGATCTATGTACATGGAGAACTATATACAAATTGATTTGCTTGGCTTTACGGTAGTCCTGAGAGATTTTAATGGTGTTCATGTAGCAGCCTCTTTTGGTTCTAGTTTCTGTGGAGGGTAGAATTAGTGTGGATAGGAATGAGGGGGAAATGTTCTTTAGCAGTTTGAAAGTGGTCATCCGAATTTTGACCTTAATTCTGCTTATGACTGGGAGCCAGTAGAGCATGTGTAAAATGGAGGTGATATGATCGGATGGGGGGCTTTACAGATGATTCTGGCTGTGACATTTTGAGCTCTTTGGAGTTGGCTAGTGTTTTTTTTTATAATCCTTGGAGAAGACTATTGCAGAAGTCAATATGAGGCGTGACCTTGGCTTGCACCACTGATCTGAAGTCATGAAGGTCCAGTAATGGTCTCAGATGTTTTAAAGTTCGGAGTTTGTAAAATATGTTTCTTGTAGTTAATTTTACGTGGGTATTCATGCTGAGTGTTTGGTCTAAAGTGATTCCTAAGTATTTCACTTCTTTACTGGTAGGTAGGTATGTTTCATCAATTGAAAGGTTTATTTGGGGGGGAGGTGAAGTTTGGGTTTCTGGTGGTGTAAAGGACTTCTGCTTTATTGAAGTTGATCCGGAGGTTCCTTGTGCTTAACCAGGATTGTACTTTTCTAATGCACAAGGGGAGTGCATGTTGGTTGGGGTTGTTGATGTCTATAAGGACATAGAGCATGATATCATCGGCGTATATATGATATCCTACTTTAAAGTTTTTGAAGATACTGCATACAGTTTGAAGGTACAGGCTGAATAAAAGTGTGGATAGGGCAGAGCCCTGAGGGATACCTTGTTCTTGTTTGAAGCCTGGAGATGTTTTAGTGCCAACTCGGACTTGCAAAGTACGGTTTTGTAGGTATGATTTGAACCATTGATGTGGGGTTCCTTTGATGCCAATGTGTTCTAATCATTTCATTAGTAAGTTGTGATTGACACTGTCAAATGCAGGTGCAATGTCAAGGAATGTTAGTATGAACGCTTGCTGTGGGTTGTCCATGTCGCGTAGGAGTTTATCTGTGAGAGTTAGGAGGAGTGTTTCTACTCCATGATGGGGACAGAAACCATACTGATGTTCATCGAGGTGAGCATGGAGATCGATATGGTCCTGTAATTGTATTTGTACAACTTTTTCAATTAGTTTAGATACAAATAGAATATTTGCTATGGGCCTGTAAGAACTGGGATTCGTTTTGTCTAAGGATTTGTTTTTTAGTATAGGGCGGATCATGGATTGTTTGAGTTCAGGTGGTATATATCTCTGTGTAAGTGATTGGTTTAATATAGGAAGGAGATGTGGGGTTAATTCTGTTTTGGTTGCCTTGTTCCAGCTAACTGGGCATTGGTCGAGGGAGGATGTGGTGGTATTTTTGGTGATTACGTTAAGGAGTGTCTTTTGATCTATTAAATGGAAAGAGCTCCAAGTGGTGGGATATGTGGATGGTTCAAGTGTAGGTGTAGAGTAATCCGTGGGCAGTTTTTTTTGTTTATCTGCAAAGTAGGTGGCGAAACTTTGGGGGTCAATGGGGATGGTGTGTGATTATTTGTGGGGGTCTGTGTTAGGGATTTGGCTATTTCAAGAGCTCCCTAGGGCGATTGAGTGATTTACCCTGACTCCCACCATACACAAGGCCCACTTGTCATTTACACCACACAGCCTCCCAATTGCAAGCCCCCATTCCCTAGGGAATAGAGCCAGACCAAACACAGATGTATGGACGTTAGACAAACTTTATGTATGAAAATATATATTTTTTAAATGGCGATCTGGTAGCAAATAAGAGAGGTACATAGAAAGCATGATGCAAAACATATCTGTACATCATACCAACCATTCCCCTCCCCCCAAATTGCGTCCCACAAAACATTCCTGCACACCCACCCAGGCCACCTCTACCACCCCCCCCCCCACTCCCCCACCTTTCTCCCAAACCCTACCCCCTCAAACCCTATTCCCATTTAACCTGGTGTCACTGGCCCACACTCCCACTGTGGATCCAGTACAGCATCACTCTCTGTATCATCTAGTGCCCCCCTCCCCTCCCCTCCTCTGCGCACCTCAGCCTGAGTGTTGCTGCTGCTGCAGGACATTGGTGAGGGCCCATAGACTATCGCATATTGCCTCTGCTGCCCCTCCACTGCCTCCCTCATGAGACACAGCTCATGCACTACTGCATCCCTAGAGCACACAGCCTTCTGAGTTCTGCCAGCATCACAGGGGGGTGGGGGAGCAATGGAGATGGCCATTGGGGGCTGTTGTGGCAGCCTTTGGCTGGCCAATCCTACATGGGTGGATCCCTGGAGCTGAGGACCCAAAGATGTGCTTGTGGAGTGAAGGGACCTGGAGGGTGTGGGATGATGCAAGGGCAGCCCTTCGGCTTCAGATGCCTCCACTGGCGCCAGCAGCTTTGCAGCCACATATGGCTCTCGAGCCTCCACTGCTGCTCTCTGCCCTTCCCTCGTTTCCACAGCAGCTGCTTCAGGCCCCTCATCCCTGCGTTGCTCTACCTCCCTCATGTCCTCCACATCTCCTCTGTCCTGTCTGCCTCATTCTTCTCTTCATTCCCTTTATCCTCATCTCCCTCGCCCTCTCCTTCATCTTCCTTCTCTCCTTCCTGCTCCTCCTCCTCCACCATGTGCCCTTCTTCCTCTTCCCCTTCTTCCTCCTTGCCATCCTTGGAGCTCCCTTGCTGCTCAGGCCCCATGCTACCTGCCTGTCGCAGTGGTTGTGCAGCTGGCATACTGCTGCTGTGATGGCTGCTGGTGTCTGCTGTGGAAGCGATGTCCTGTCTGGGCCGGTCCTGCTGTGCTGTGGAGCATCCTGCTGTTGTTGAGCTGCGCAAACCAAGGTTTCCCATCAGTACATGTTCAGTACATGGCATGTCACAGCTAGATGTTGTACAGTTACATAGCAAGGAAGGCCCATGCTACTTTGGTTACACTACAACAATGTCTATGGCTGAGGAACTAGGCCTTCCCTCTCCATTCCCACACCCTGGGTTCCCTGATCTACTTCCATGGCTTTCTATTTCATGCTTGCAATGCCGATTGTCTGACTGAGCTCAGAGATGGTATGTACTGCAGAATCACAGACCCATATCGCTGCCGGCCTAGCTGGCATAGCTGTTTGCATGTGGTTCATTGGTGTGGGTTTCTGTGACATAGGTGACTCCTGCATCAACTGCTGCAGCTTCTACCTCCTCTCAGAGCCGCTGGATGAGGTCTGGCATCTGGCGCCTCATGGTTCTGAATCTACATTTCAGGGCCTCCAAGGTCCACCTCACACCGAATCCCTGTGGGAGAGATTGGTGGGATCTTAAGGTGTTCTTTAGGCTTAACACAACATCTCAGGCCTGCCCCCCCCCCCTCCATGTGCACGATGTACCATCTGCCCCCTTCTGTACTGCCATCTCCCATCCCTCCATTTTTGACTCCGCAGTACCCTCTCTAGGCATTTTCAGCATTTTTCAGTGTTGTGGTGCGTACACAGAGCTTGCAGGCCAACTGGCTTCCAGCCTCTATGAGCCCCGTTCCTCCTCCTTTAACACATATATCGCTCCCATGCCTATACACTTCTACTACCCTTGCCCTCACACAATCCTTGACCTTCTCCTGCCACTCCCTATTCATCACGCCCCTCTTGCCCTCTCCCTGGAGCTGCCTTTTACCACACTCATGCCACTATGCTTCCCTCATCAAGATCCTTGGATGGGGCCTTACAAGGGCTGGGAACACACACTACCTTAGCCAAGATAGTTATCTTTGGGCTGCCACATAGCAGAGATTGGTATTGCTAAAAATAATGGCTGATAGTGTGGACATCCTGTACAGTGTATGGGTTCTGTAGCACCTCCTCCAGGCTGAGCTTTGAGTCTGCTTTGTAGGTGGTAGGCTGGCTGGTTACTTGTATTAGCAGCAGCCCTGGGTTGTGTGACATTGCAGGGCTGGATGCTGTCTCCTCTCAGCTTGTTCTCCCTTGCATGATAGATATAAGAACATAAGATATGCCATACTGGGTCAGACCAAGGTCCATCAAGCCCAGTATCTTGTTTCCAACAGTGGCCAATCTAGGTCACAAGTACCTAGCAGTTTCCCCAAAAGACTCAGGTTCCACAGTGCTTGTAATGGGGCAAGCAGTGGATATCCTGAATCTCCTTTAATCATGGTTTATGGACTTTTCCTCCAGGAACTTGTCCAAAGCTTTTTTAAACCCGGCTACACTAACAGCTTTTACTATATCCTCCGGTAATGAATTCCAGAGCTTGATTACACGTTGAGTGAAAAAATATTTTTTTTTATTAGTCTTAAATAGTTTACCCTGTAGCTTCATTGCATGTCCCCTAGTTTTTCTATATTCTGATAACGTAAACAATCGATCTACGTTTACCCGTTCCACTCCGTTCATTAATTTACAGACTTCTATCATATCTCCCCTCAGCCGTCTCTTTTCCAGGTTAAAGAGCCCTAACCTTTTTAGCCTTTCTTCATAGGAGTATCCTTCCATCCCCTTTACCATTTTGGTGACTCTTCTCTGTACCTTTTCTAATAACTCTATATCCTTTTTAAGATACGGCGACCAGAACTGCACACAATATTCAAGGTGCGGTCTCACAATGGAACGGTATGGAGGCATTATAATATATTTTGTTTTATTTTCCATTCCTTTCCTTATGATACCTAGCATTCTATTTGCTCTCTTGGCCGCCGCTGCACACTGGGTGGAGGGTTTTAACATGTTATCCACGATGACTCCTAAATCTTTTTCCTGTTCTGAATGTGGAACCTTGCATCGTGTAACTATAGTTTGGGTTGTTCTTTCCTAGGTGCATAACTTTGCACTTGTCCACATTAAATTTCATCTGCCATTTGGATGCCCAGTCTTCCAATTTATCAAGATCCTCTTGCAATTTTCCACAATCCCTTTTCCAGGTCATTTATGAATATGTTAAAAAGTAGCAGACCCAGCACAGATCCCTGCGGTACTCCACTATTCACCTTTCTCCATTGGGAAAACTGGCCATTTAGCCCTACCCTCTGCTTTCTATCTTTTAACCAGTTCCTGATTCTCGCGTGCCGGAATCCAAAGGGCGCCCCATTGCTGCCACTGATGACCCTCTCCAGGCCTCGATATACAGCTTACCTCAGCTTGCCAGCACTGCGTTGCGTTTCCTGGCTTGTATGAGCTACTACCTCTGCCCCCCCTCCCCCCCCCCCCCCACTGAAATGGACTACCAGTTTGCATCATCCAGAAGTCTGCATCAGAGGAAGGTAGAAGCAGCAGCTCATACAAGCCAGGAACTGCGATCCTGCGCCAGTGAATTGAGGTAAGTGCCGTGTCACAGTTTCAAGCCCCTCACTGCTGCTGCAGGCCCCAGAGAGGGGTGACCGTGGCAGCAATGTCGGCAGCAGCATGGGGGGAGGAGCGGCAGGATGGAGAGTTCATCTAGGGCACCTCTCATCCTTGCACTGGCCCTTTGTCATTAGACTCTAGGGAGGGTGGGAATGGCTATTATATGGCTGGAGCAAATAGGAATGACTGTCATGTGACTCTGAGTTCGGTGGAAATGGCTGTCATGTGACTGCGGTGGGTGAGAGTGACTGTTATATGACTCCAAAGGGTGGGAGTGACTGTCATGTGACTCTGGGGCAAGTGGGAGCGACTGTCATGTGACCCTGAGGTGGGTGGGAGTGACTGTCATGTGACTCTGAGGTGGGTGGGCGTGACTGTCATGTGACTCTGGGGCAGGTGGGAATGTGTGACTGGGGTGAGTGGGAATGGGTATCATATGACTCTGGAGTGGGTGGGAATGGATGTCATGTAAGTGTCATGGTTGGGAATGGCTATCATATACCTCTGGGCAGGGGCGGCCCAAGGGGGGTGCGGGGCCATGTGCGGAGACTCGGTGTGGGGCCTCATTTGCATAAGTGGCCTTATTTGCATAAATATTTGCATAAATATTTGCATAATGCTAACATACACTAACTTTTAGTAAACATGTCTCTTAATGAGTGTATGGATAAAGACAGACTAAAAGATTTCTACATTACTATAATCCAGTGCCAACCGCCAGGCACATTAGGAACTACTACAAACACTGCCCATTTAGAACCCATTGTATCCAATCCAAACTTGGTTCCTCTATCAAATATCACCATACAAACCCCCACAATGTAGAAACAGCCCACAAGTGATTTCCTGACCCCAACCAAACTTAATTCAGTAATATTTTTGTCGGATCGTTCACCTTGAAAGGAAATCTATCCTCTCTCGTGGTGAACCCTCCATTTTAAACAATAATAATTTACAAGGCCCTGCTTCAGCCTAAAAACTGACAAAAACAGTACTTGCTGGCGTGAGTATAACTTGAAAAGTGTCCCTTTAAAATTGTATTGAAATTTTGTTGTTCAGTCACCTTAATCAAAGGGCTTCAAGTATCTTCCAGCAAAACAGTCCTGGCTAAGTAGTAATGAAAACTTTAAAAGGACTTAGCTGGATAAAATGGAGGCGTCCCATCTGTGCTCACTCCAACGCCAGGCTCTCAAGTAAGAATGTTCTCTTTATACTGGCAACAAAGCGGCAAGGGAGCAATCCAGAAGGCTCCTCCGCCAAAAGAGACGAGGTTCAAACGCGACACCGCTGGTGTTTCAAGCTAAGTATCCATTTCTCAGCTCTTCCTCAGGCAGGAACCCATTTAGAACCCATAGCAAACCCGCCGTATCCTAACAGCACTACCAGGACTCACAAAGCACCATACCTATTGAAAGGCAACACTGCAAATATTAAACCAATACATTTCAGAGAACAATAATACATGACCTACTGGGGAAAGAGAACAAGTGGCAATGTCAAATAGGAATTACATAAATAGAATACCTCAGCTCAGTTACACATGCAGAACATAGACCATCACCAAACAAGGAATCACAATTTAGAAACAGGAAGGCAACTGGGAACCCCAAAAGCCAAACTTGGAATGTACAACAACACTGTAGAAATAAAACTATAAATTAATTTCCTCTTGTACCAAACAAAGCGCAGACGTTAATGATGCACATTTCCCAGAGCTTTCATATTCCAGTTAATAAATTCAAAATAAAGAGATATCTTTCTACTTTTTGTGCATTTTTTTCAGTTGCAATTGCTCCAGCCACTTTCTTCTGGTTTCTTCATGTTTTCTGCTAACTCTCCATCATCTGCTGTCCATTTGTCCTTTCTTCTCTCTTCTAGTTTTTTTCCATTCTCTCTCTCTACATCTGCTTTAACATACTAATCTTTCTCCTTTTGCTCTTTCCTCATTCCTATTTTATCCACTCAAATTTTACCCCTCCATCCTCAATCCCCACTTACTCTCCCAATACCCGGCCAATTGTAGATTTTTCATCCCTCCCACACAAAATATTTTTCCCCTCTCCATTTTACTCTCCCAGCCCCATCCCATTCTAATCCTCCCCCAACATCAGCTCCCTTCTAGTTCCAGCCTCACCCAGCATCCATTCCCTTCTAGTCCCTGCATCAGCCCATTTCCAGTCCTAGCCCCCCATCAGCCCATTTCCAGTCCTAGCAACCCCCCAACCCAATACCAGTCCTAGCCCCCCCCATAAACTCACTTCCAAACCTAACCCCCCATCAGCCCACTTCCAGTCCTAACCCCATCAACCCATTTCCAGTCAGCCCCCCATAGCCCATTGCCAGTCCTAAACCTCCCATCATCCCACAGCCCATTACCAGTCCTAACCCCATCAGCCCACCTCAAGTCCTAACCCCTCCCCATCAGCCCATTTCCTGTCCTAGCCCCCCATAGCCCATTATCAGTCCTAACCCCCCCATAGCCCATTACCAGACAGCCCCCATCAGCCAACAGCCCATTACCAGTCTTAACCCTCCCATAGCCCATTACCAGTTCTAACCCCCCCAACAGCCCACAGCACATTACCAGTCCTAACCCCATCAGCCCACCTCAAGTCCTAACCCCTCCCCATCAGCCCATTTCCTGTCCTAGCCCCCCATAGCCCATTATCAGTCCTAAAAGCCCCTCCCCATAGCCCATTACCAGTCCTAACCCCCCATCAGCCCACAGCCCATTACCAGTCCTAACCCCATCAGCCCACCTCCAGTGTTAACCCCCCATCAGCCCATTTCCAGTCCTAATCCCCATCACCCAATTTTCAGTTTAAGCGCCCCCATACCCCATTACCAGTCCTAACCTCCCCATCAGCCCACTCCCAGTCCTAATCCCATCAGCCCATATACAGACTTAGCTCCCCCATAGCCCATCACCACTCCTGACCACCCCCAGCCCATCACCACTCCTAACCCCCCCAGCCCCCCATAGCCCATCACCACTCCTAACCACCCACCCCATCACCTCCTAACCCCCCCCAGCCCCCCATAGCCCATCACCACTCCTAACCCCCCAGCCCATCACCACTCCTAACCCCCCTAGCCCCCCCATAGCCCATCACCACTCCTAACCCCCCGCCCATCACCACTCCTAACCCCCCCAGCCCATCACCACTCCTAACCCCCTCAGCCCCCCATAGCCCATCACCACTCCTAACCCCCCCAGCCCATCACCACTCCTAACCCCCCCAGCCCCCCATAGCCCATCACCACTCCTAACCCCCCGCCCATCACCACTCCTAACCCCCCCAGCCCCCCATAGCCCATCACCACTCCTTACCCCCCCTGCCCATCACCACTCCTAACCCCCCCAGCCCCCATAGCCACCACTCCTAACCCCCCCAGCCCATCACCACTCCTAACCCCCCCCCAGCCCATCACCACTCCTAATCCCCCCCCCAGCCCAGCCCAGCCCAGGGAAATTTTTTTTTTAAAAAGCTGTCTTCTCCCGCTGCCGGGGCCACCGCGGCAGAATCGAGTGTGCCGCGGGGCCCCCCCTGCCCAGCAGAGCCTGCCCTCCCCTGTATCCGCTCTCTCGTTGTAGCTTCAGTCACACGCGCCGGCTTTCAGAGCGCGAAGGGACTAGTTTAAATGCCCAGGGCGCGGATGGGGCAGGGGGGACCTGGGTTTATTCCCCGCAGCCCAACCCTAGCTTTCAGAGCGCGAAGGGAACTTCCCATCAGCCCCCGCCGGCTTAACAGAGCAGTGAGGGAGAAACTCTCCCCTCGCGCTCTGAAAGCCGGCGCGTGTGACTGAAGCTACAACGAGAGAGCGGATACAGGGGAGGGCAGGCTCTGCTGGGCAGGGGGGGCCCCACGGCACACTCGATTCTGCCGCGGCGGCCCCGGCAGCGGGAGAAGACAGTTTTTTTTGTTTTTTTTTTACATTTTACTTTAGGATCAGAATGTTTTTTGTGCGGGACCCCCTGAAACGCAGGGCCCTGTGCAAAAAACATTCTCGCTCAATGGACGGGCCGGCCCTGCCTCTGGGGGGGTGAGAGAGACTGTCATGTGACTGGCATGCTGGGATTGGCTGTCATGTGCTCTGGGATTAGAAGAAACATAGAAGCATAAAAGACCATACGACCTGTCCAGTCTGCTCTTCTATAGCAGCCACTAAGCTCTACAGTCCCCTTTTCCCTTTACAGATCCTCTATGTTTATTCCATGCTTTCTTGAATTCAGATACAGTCCTTGTCTCTACAACCTCCACCGGGAGACGATTCCATGCATCTAGCACTCTTTCATATTTCCGTAAATTACTCCTATCTCCTTTCACCTTCCAAAGCAGAGGATGCCATGTGTGCTTTGCTCCTCCTCTCTCTTGCTTTTCTTTCCCTGAATGTTGATTTCACACTCTGTCAGATAGGCTTCTAGCCTACTAACCTGTCTTTGGAAATATTAAACTTTAATTTGATGTTTATTGTGTCGGCATTGTAATAAAACTCTCATAGCTGTCCTGAGCACCATTTGGCAAGTGGACTAAACATCCAAAGATAATGATTATCATTTTACTTCCAGCTTGATCTTCGTATCTCTAATTGCACTTTGCCTCAAAGCGTTATTCATGTGAAATAAAAAAGCTTTGTCGACGGGTTTTAAGGTTCATTACTTAATCATCCATCAGGTGGTGTGCTGCAACGCTTTCCATCCCTCTCCTGGAGACGCGCCTAGCCAGTCCAGTCTTCGGGACGGCCACAATGAATCTTCATGAGATAGATTTGCATATGTCGGAGTCCCAGTGCTTGCAGGCCTATCTCATGCATGCTCATTAATTTATTTATTTGCATAGATTTGTTATACCGCTCTTTGTTTGGAACGTCAAGGCAGTTTATAATAAAGTGTTTACTGTCATAACATAGAAACAAAAATTAAAAAGACAAGACAAGCCCAGGACGTAAACAGAGAAACAATTGGTGGTGGTGGTGGGGGGGGGGGGGGGGGGAATTGCACAACTTAATAATACCTGTGTAGACAAGAGAAGAGAAACTCTCTTCATTTGGGAAAACATAGGGAGAGGGTAAGAGGAAAGAGTCCAGGGCAATGAATCAGAAGAACAGGATCGGGCTACTTAAGTGCTGTTGAGGGCCTGAGTAAATAGCCAGGTCTTTAGGCGGAAGGAGGATTCCTTACGGGTTCAGTAGACAACGAGTTCCACGACTGAGCCGACAGTATGTTCAGTGTCATAGACTTGGAAACCTGACTGGCCTCCAGGAGAGGGATGGGAAGACTGGCATAGTATCTACTTGTTCGGTTTTAGGGTTCATCACTCGGGGGTCCATCAGATGCTGTACTGGCAGTGGGTGGAAAATGCTGAATAAACATAAATTCACAGTGAAGGTAGAAATTCTCTCTGTCCCATCATCTGAGACGGTTGTATTCAGCAGATGTGCTCCCCGCACGGGTTGAAATGAATGGAAAGAAGGAACCATTGCATCTCATGGTTCTCAGGAGGCTTGGATGCAGTTGAACTATTCAACAACCTCCTTCTTCTGAGCTGCAGTTGCCCTACAGGCAGGGGAGGATCAGTGCGTAGACAAGCCAGGTACATACCTAGGATCCAAGCTCAAGATGGGATCCACAGAACCACCAAGTCCCCAACATTGCTGACAGATGTGGGATGCCTGGGGCCAGGGCAGGTTTGCAAGCAGCAATTCTGATTATGGCAGCGGATTTGCAAGTAGCTACCAATGGTCGGTATCCTTAACTGTAGATATTCAGCACTTCCCTCCTACCCTCTCTAGGGCTCCAGTCTCTCCCTGAATCCACAGCTTCCCTCTCTGCCCGCCTCTGCTCCCTCCCCCTCTCTTCTTATACAGATCTCCACTCTTCAGAGCCTCATTCACCTCAGCTGTCTTTCCAAAAGGAAGCTGCAAGGGTTGGTCCTAAGCATGGCAGTATGAGTGAGTTCAAGGACTGAATCCGTGTGCACATAGAGGCAGCACTGTGACATTGGGGTTGCCAACTGGCTGCAGATGTGCCTGACAGGTTCGATGCAATCCTGGGTTGACCTCATTGCATGCAGGGATATGTAGCTGATTTCTCCATTGCACTCCATAAGAAAAGGAAAACTGCAAGTCCCTGCATGCAATGGGGTAAACCCAGGACTGGATAAAGCCTGCCGGATGCATCTGGAGCCAGTTGGCAACCCTAGTGACCATTCCTGCTGCTGGGTTCTGTGTGGAAGACAAGGCTAGTGGACATGGGCTCACTCGGTCCCCATGCTCACTTGCAACCTACTGCTGCTGCCGCACCCAGAATCAGACCCTGCAGTTTCCCCAAGTTACTTCGGGAGAAGTGATCGGGGAGGGGGAAAGACCATGAATGGATATGGTGGGGGGGGATGAATGGAGCCTGTAAATGTATGTCTAGGTCCTGCCTGCAAGATGTCCCCAGAATAAATCTCTTCATTTAAACAAGACAGTTCTGTGTCCATCTGAAGCAAGGCAGTGTGCTAAATTCATATGGAGTGTACAGAGCTGCTAAGTTTCCTAGTTCCTGGAGTGAGATTTTAAGTCAGTCCTGGATTTCTGACAATCTCATTCTGATGCATTATGAGACCTGCAGCATTGATTCCAATGGGTACAATGCAGTGGCTGCAAATGTCATACTCACTGCATTGCAATACAAATTTAAAATCAGAACTGGCAAAAAATCTCACTCCTGTAACTGGGTAACTTGGAAACACTAAGGGGGTTATTCTGAGCCACGAATAACTTCCCTGCCGGTTGTGTGGGGAAGTTAGATGGGGGCAGGGAATAGGTGGCCTGGGGCGGAGTCTGGACAGGCATTGGGTGGTCGCCAGCCCTGGACATCCAGGGCCGATTCTAATGTTGGCCCTGTACATCCAGGGCCGGCAAAATGTCCGGGGAAGTTATTCCACCTCCGAGGTGGAATAACTTCCCTGGACATGTTTTTTTAAATTCCCAGGGCGCGGATGGGGCAGGGGGGACCTGGGTTTATTCCCCGCAGCCCAACCCTGGCCTTAGGAGGCCATATTGGGGATCAGGCTGCAGGGAATAAACCCCTTTTTCAGGTGGCCGGCATCACAGCTTTTAAATGGAGCCGCAGTGCCATGGCAACATGACGCCATGGCGCCGCAAGCCCTGACTGAGTTAGCTGGGGAGAGTCCTGCATGTGCAGGCTGGACTGAATCGCAGTCCCGGCCTGCACATGCGGGACTGTTTGCAAGTCTGATCCCGCAGGGCTAGACGTGCCCCGCAGGATCAGAATCGCGATCCCCTCTGTGTGTCCGGTTCAGACCAGACGCACAGAGGGGATCTACGTGTGGGGCGGAATCGGGCCCTGAATGCTTATCACTGGGAGGATAGAGCTGCTTCTGTGAAACAATGGATCTTCTATGATGTCATTCTTTCTTTGGCAGATACATAGTGCTCCTGCTGTCAGAATTACAGGTCATGGGTTCCAGTCATTACTGTTCCGTCACAGTATCTTTACAACATTTATGTCTCAGCAGCAAAGACCCAAGACACTAAGGATAGATTTGCATCTTCAATGGATTCCAACTCGAAGTCGGTTAGTGTCATGAATACCACCGTCAGCCCAAGAATGGGCAAGTCTGAGGAGCAGCTGCAATATAGTTTATGGTTTTTCCGCACAGAAGACCGTAAGTAGGACCATTCTTGCAAACTTGCCACAGTTTCATAGACTCCAACATTAACACTCATTCCCTGAAAATATGGTTCTTTCTGTAGCTTCCGCATGGAATTACTCTGTCCTCGCGCTTTCATTTGTGGCGCTGCTCCTGGGTCTTCTTATTCTGGGAATGAGCATCATGGCAAACAGGTGAGATGCATCATATTAGCTCCTTGTCCCAGCCCATGCGCAAGCAGGCTCTAAGGCAGAGAATTATTTGTCACTAAGGCTAGTGAGGTTAACACATGAGAACTATGAGAGTCATTACCCATAGAAAGGGTAAAGTTCCAGCGTGTAGCCTGTGTGCCTCTGATCAGGCATTCCTGAGGGCAGGGATGGGGGCAGGGTCTGCACTTACAGGTATATTTCTGAACATTCAAAAGTATGCAGAAGAATTATGCAGACTAGACAGCAACCGAAACTGTATGCACAGATTTCCCAGCAGCATGTCCATGTGCATGCTGTCACTTCAGAAATCTGGGAGAGTTTGCATAGCAAGAAAATGCAAGCCACTGACGCAGGCGGTTCTAACATCAGCCGTACCTGCGCGAGCAGTTTCACTGCATTTCTCATGCTCAAATATGTGGCTATAAAGCTGAGCAATGTTATATGTGCTCATGCCACACACACATGGAGGACTGAAACACGATCAACCCTATAAGATAGAGTTCATAAAAGAAGCATGTTTACACTAATTGCTACCAGCACATACTTGCACAGAGTTCCTCCTGCCTTGGAGCTTTCCAATAGGATATTTCTTAAAGGCCCAGAGGCACCTACATTGTGCCTAAAATGTAAAACAAACACAGGCGGACACATAGAGTTCTTCCTGTGCATGTGGGTGTCAGTAGGAATAGGAACATAAGTACATATTTCATAAAGTCCCAGCTGCACCTCCTCTGCACCCCTGGGAATGCTTACACATGTGAAGGCACATTTCAGACAGGACGTGAGCGGAATTCACATGTCTAAGTCAGGACATGGGGACTTCCCAAAGTGTTTTGCAAGAGCCTCTGTCAAATGTAGAGCCTATTGTGAAACAGATGCAGTACTGCATGGGTGTGTCTCTCCATGTCCAGTGGGAGCAGTAACTTGGGGGAAAAATGTTAAAGTACCCCCACATATGCATGGGAGCAGCTTTATAAAATCACTGCTCTTGATCTGCACATACAGCCATTTCAGAACCACCAGTCTCCCCCCCCCCCCAAATCACCCCCCCCCTCTGTAGACTTCACTCTTTTCCATGATATTCTCCCAGACTTTGATCCCCTCCTGACTTCCCACTATATCCAATCCCCCTACCCTCTCCAAGTATCCAATCTCCCTATCTACCAAAGCATCCAATCCCTCCCAGAAGCAAAGCCCCCCCCCCAAAAAAATTCTAACAGTCTGCCACCAAACCCCATCCCAAGCAACACTGACCCCCCCCCCCAACCCCCTTGCATGGCCTGGCATCTAGTGGAAGCAAGACTAATGCCCTCTAGTCTCTGATCTTCATGTGTCAGGCTGCAAGATGGCACTGATGACCCCTAGCAGTAACATTGTGATACTGCCGGGTGGGTAGGGGATGTAGTAGGAAAGTTGGAAGATGAATCAGATTTGGTGGTAGATCAAGAGGGGGAAATTGAGGTTCAAGGGGCACAGGGGAGGAGAGTAAGATGGGGGTGGGGGGGGGTAATCAGGAGTACAGCCACAGGCCAGCTGTAAATGCTGCTATCTATAACTTTTGGACCAGTTATGGATTCCCTATGTGACATGGGGAATCCACATTGATGTTATAGGCCCGCCCATCCCGTTCCTTCTCCCCATCCTCACCACATTTCCAGGAAATGTAAACACAGTAAGCTTCCCCTAAAATGATATTTACCCAAATGGTATTATCACCCAAGGTAGATCCAGTGATGTACAACAACATCATGTAATAAGAAATCCCTGTTCAAAGGATATTTTTGTCTATATCTTTTTATAACTTATATCCACAATAGGTGTGCCTCTCTTCACTCTCTTTCCTTTACTGAGAGGGTAAAAAGACCTCAGCATGTGCCGTCCTTGTCATCTCTAGCCGTATGCCAAGAAGGACATATGCTGAGGTCTTTTTCTATGTTTCCAGGAAGCCCCTCCCAAGGGCCATCACTATCTACCCACAGCTGCCAGTAATGGAGAACCTCAACTGCCTCTAAGAGGTCATCATCCTAAGCCCGCAGGTCACCCGTGGGAGGAGGAAATCTGACATGCAGCAGAGCACAGGGGAAGGGGATGGCAAATCCAATTACGAAAAGCAATGGAGAACAAACCAGAGGATCTCATTATACCTCTCTATAGGTCCTTAGTACGATCATGCTTTTGAGTATTAAGGGCACTTCTGGTTGCCCCATCTGAAAAAGGATATAGCGGAACTAATAAAATGTCAAAGAAGGGTAGCAAAAATGGTAAAGGGGACGGGACACCTCCCTACGAAGAGAGGCTAAAGAGATTAGTGTTCTTCAACATAGAAAAGAGACAACGGAGAGTGGATAGGACATAAATTAATAAAATCATGAGTGGGGTGGAACGGTTAAATAGGGAACATTGTTTTAACTCTTCAAATACTAAAACAAGATGACAGTCCATGAAGCTGACAGCCAGCAGATTGAGGATAAACCCTACAAAATATTTTTCATGCAGCACATCAGTAAGCTGTGGAATCTGTTAGTTGAGGACAAACGGAGTCACAGTGATTAACATACATAGTAGAGCTCCTATTTACTAAAGGTTGACGTAATTTTATTTCTGAGTGGAGTGGCACTTAGCACATATTAATGTTCATTAGCATGTCTTAACCTTTAGTAAACACAGGATTGGCCCTAGGCATGTGCAGGCATGTCACCTGCTTATGGCCCTGCACCACAAAGGACCCCATGCACATCTGACTGGCTTAAGAGGGAGTCAATGAGACCCGAAGCTTGGCTTCCTGGTTCCCCTCTGCACAGCCATGGGAGCATTTTCCTTCATTCCCACAGCTGTGCTAAGTCTCAGCCGCCAGCTCCACTGAGTTCATAGAGGATAAACAGGGGCACTTCCTGTCTTGCACAAGAGGCAGGAAGCACCCCTATTTAACCTCTACAAACTTAGCAGCACCAGCGGCTGTGACTTAGCACAACTGCGAGAGTAAAGGACAACGCTCCCACGGCTGTACAGAGGTAAGCCAGGCTTTGGGCCTCGCCAGCTCCCTCTTAAACCAGTCAGGAGCACACGGGGCCTCTCATGGTGTGAGGCTATGGGGGGGGGGGAGCCACTGGCACTGCAAGAGGACTGTTACTGGGGGCAAGAAAGAGAAATGGGCTAATGTTGGGGGATGGGGAGACTGTGATTGAAAAGGAGATAATGCTGGGAGGGACGGACTGGAGGGTGGGGGGGGGGCTGATAATAGGGAGCCAGGACTGGAAAAGGGCTGTTGCTGGGGGATGGAGGGACTGGAAAATATCTGATGTTGGGAAGAACTGGAACTGGAGGATGACTCAAATTGGGGACTAGGACTGGAAATGGGCTGTTGCTGGGGGATGGAGGATTGGGACTGGAAGGGAGATGATGCTGAGAGGGACTTGGACTGGAGGAGGACTGATGATGGGGGGTGAAGGGACTGGGACTCGCAGGAAGCAGATGCTGGGAGGGGCTTGAACTAGAAGGGGGCAACTTCCCTGCTTCAGTTTTTACTGAGGAAGATGCAGGGAAGTTACCCATGTCTGAAATGGTATTTAAAAGTGATACATTGGAAGAATTGAAAGAAATATCGATAAATCAGGAAGATGTATTACAACTATTTGATAAACTGAAGAGTAGCAAATCACCTGGATCAGATGGTATACAGGAAGAACTAAAATATGAGATTGCAGACCTACTATTAGTAATCTGTGAAATATCATTAAAATCATATCTAGTACCTGAAGATTGGCGAATGGCCAGTGTAATGTCAATTTTTAAAAAGGGTTCAAGGGGTGATCAAGGAAATTACAGACCAGTGAGCCGACATCAGTACTGGGCAAAATGGTAGAAACCATTATAAAGAACAAACTTACTGACCATGTAGATAGCCATGGTTTAATGGGAGAAAGCCAACATGGATTTAGCCAAGGAAGGTACTTTGTTCCTAATCTGTTATATTTTTTTGAAGGAGTGAAAAAACAAGTAGACAAAGGTGAGCCAGTCGATATAGTGTATCTGGATTTTCAGAAAGCATTGGACAAGATCCCTCATGAGAGACTCTTCGTGAAGTTAAAACGTCATGGGATAGAAGACAGTGTGCTATTGTGGATCAGGAAGTGGTTAAAATATAGAAAGCAGAGGGTAGGCCTGAATGGCCAATTTTCCCAATGGAGAAAGGTGAATAGTGGAGTACCCTAGGGATCTATACTGGGTCCGCTGCTTTTTAACATATTCATAAATGACCTGGAAATGGGAATAATGAGTGAGGTGATCAAATTTGCAGATGACACAAAATTATTCAAAGTTGTTAAAACACAAGAGGATTGTGAAAAATTGCAAGAGGACTTTGATAAATTGGAATGCTGGACATTCAAATGGAAGATGAAATTTAATGCACCTAGGAAAGAACAACCCAAACTATGGTTACACGATGCAAGGTTCCACATTAGGAATCACCACCCAGGAAAAGATTTAAACATCATCATGGCTAACACGTTGAAACCCTCCGCCCAGTGTACAACGGCGGTCAAGAAGGCAAATAGAATGCAAGGTATCATAAGGAAAGGAATGGAGAATAAAACAAAGGATATTATAATGCCTCTGTATCATTCCATGGTATGACTGCACCTTGAATATTGTGTGCAATTCTGGTCGCCGTATCTTAAAAAGGATATAGTGGAATTAGAAAAGGTACAGAGAAGAGCCACCAAAAAGGTAAAGGGGATGGAAAAATACACAATGAGGAAAGGCTTAAAAGGTTGGGGCTCTTCAACTGGAAAAGAGATGACTGAGGGGAGATATGATAGAAGTCTATAAATTAATGAATGGAGTGGAACGAGTAAACATAGATCTATTGTTTATGCCATCAAAAATTATAAAGACTAGGGGACATGCAATGAAGCTACAGTATAACCCATTTAAGACTAATAAGAGAAAATATGTTTTCACTCAACATGTAATCAAAGTCTGGAATTCATTACCGGAGGATGTAGTAAAGGCTGTTAGTGTAGCTGGGTTTAAAAAAGGTTTGGACAAGTTCCTGGAGGAAAGGTCTATAAACCATTATTAAAGAGGACCTGGGACAAGCATTGTGGAACCTGTGTGCCTTTTTGGGAACCTACCAGATACTTTTGACCTGGATTGGCCACTGTTGGAAAGAGGATACTGGGCTTGATGTACTTGGGTCTGACCCAGTATGGCATTTATTATGTTCTTATGGAGACTGGAAGGGGTGATGCTGGTGCTGGGGGGAGAAAAAAAGAAGCTGGGGGAGAGAGGAGGAGAGGGGGACAGATATTTTGTGTGGGAGAGAAGTAAAAAGGTCACAGAGGGAACAGTTGAGAGGGAGGGGCATAAGAATGAATGCTGGGGTAAGGAGGAATGGCAGTGTTAATGCATATCAGAGAAGGAAGTAGGTGGGTGGGTGTGCGGAAGGGATGTAGGAGGAGGTACTGAGGACAGGGAGATGGAGGAGAGCAGGGACTGGACTTAGGTAGAGACTTTAAAAATGAGTGGGAGAAAAGAAGACAGAATCTAAGAATGGCTGGGTATTGGGACAGTCAGTGGGGACTCAGATGGTGGGCCCAGGAGCTGGCACATCTCACTGTGCATGCAACTCCAGCACCATGTAGCACCATCCCCAGCTTCATCTTTCTTTCTCTGAGTCAGCATCAGCAGTCAGTGCTGCCCATAGCATTCACTTCCAGTGCGTGGGGCCATTAACCTGAAGTGAATGCTACAGGCAGCACTGGCTGCTGTGTGCTGACTCGGAGAAATAAAGAAAGCTGCTATGAGATCTTTCTGCTGCTGACTCGGAAAAAGAAAGACGCCGCCGGAGATGGTGTCGCATGATATTTTTCTCCAAGGGGGGGGGGAGACAGAGAGAGGAAGAAAAAGAGAGATGGGATATGCTGGATGGGAGGGGGATATATATATTTTATAGAGAGAGAGGGGTAGCGATTTTAAGTTATTAGAGAGAAGGGATATATTGGTCTGGGATGGGGAGGAACATGGGGAGAGAGAAATTGCTGGGCTGGTAGGAGAGATGACAGACCATTGCAGGGGGAGATAAGGGCTAGGGGATAGAAAGCTGATTGTCTATGGGGGGGGGGGGTTGGAGAGAGAAAAAGGGCTGGGGAGATGGAAGAGAAAGCATGAGATGCTGGACGTTGGACGTAAAGCAGAAGGGTGAGGGGAATGGGAGATGCTGAACTGGGGTGTTGAGAGAGAGGGAGGAAATGGTGGGCATGATGGAACTATGTGAGAGGCCATGGGAAGCTGGCAAGGAGAGGAGCGAGAGGAGGGTGGTGATTACAGAGGGCTGAAATGTGGTAATGGGGAGTGGCTGAAAGACAGAGGGCAGCGAAGGAGTGAGATGAGAAATGGGGGAGCTGGGCTGGAAGTTAGAGGAGTAGATGGAAAGTTATTAGGTGAAGAGTCAAAAGGGGATTGAGGTTGGAGGAGTGAATTTGAGTGGATGAATGAGTAAAGAAAGAAATGGAGAAAAGAACAAAAAGCAAAAGATCAGTGTGTCAGAGGCGGATGTAGACAGAAAATGGGGAAAAAATAGGAGGAGAAAGGACAAATGGACAGCAGACAATGGAGAGTTAGAAGAGAGAGACTGAGGCAATTGTGACTGAAAAGTAAAATGCCCAAACAACAAAAGGCAGAAAAAAAGTATTTTATTTTGAATTTTTTAACTGGAATATGTCCGCTCTGAGAAATGTGCTCTGATGTCTTTGTGCTTTGTTTAGTATAAGAGGAAATTAATTTCATAGTTTTATTTTTCCAGTGCTGTGATGCATTCAAAGTTTGGCTTTTGGGGTTCTCGGTTCAATTATTGTCTTCATATTTCAAAATTATGATCCCTTGTTCTGTATTTGGTGACCGCCTGTCTGTTTTGCGTGTATGACAGAATTGTGCTATTCTGTTCTTGTAGCTTCTGTGAAGCAGACCCACTTGTTCTCTTTTCCCAATAGGAGATGTATTGGTCTAATATTTTTAGTGTTGCCTTTTGATAAGCAGGGTTTGGTGCTGTGTGAGTCCTGGTAGTGCTGTTATGATATGGCAGGTTTGCTATGGATTCTAAATGAGCAGGGTTTTGTAGTAATGCACCTGGCAGTTGGCAATGGAGGAGAGTAATGCAGAAATGTGGTAGCCTTTCTTTATCCTCACTGTACATGCAAATGTTTTTCAGACACTCATTAAGAGGCATGTTTACTAAAGGGTAATATGCATTCACAAATTTGAATGTGTGCTAAGTGCAGCAACCTCTATTTCTACGGGCACAGTGGCACTTAACACACATTAATGTTTAGTAAAAATGCCCCTAAGTCACTGTTAGGACAATAAAGAGGCTTGTGAAGGAGCCTTTGAAAGACGCTTTCAATTTTAGATGGGTAGCATATAGATTTTAAAATAAAATAAGATTTATACAAATGAGGTGCAGTGGATATGCAAATATTTATGCAAACGAGGACCTCAAATGAGCCCCACACAGGGCCCTGCAGCACCTTTGGGCCACCCCTGAGTAAACATGCCCCTAATTTACTTCTTTGTACCTTCTGGTTTATACAGACAATCGAGGAGGGTAGAACTGCGCCCATATTTTTGAAGATTTCATGCATGAGTGTTATTTTGTTCCCCTGAGGCACACCTCTCAGAATGCCTCTTCGCAAGGCAGCTCAGGGTACATGCACTGTGCAGCCCACACAAGCTTTTATGCAGGCTGAGGAGGGCAGTTTCCATACAGGGCCATCTGTGTCTAAATGGTCGCCTTCCTAAAGTGGAAGATTGTCAACTGGGCCATCATCTGCTTTGTTATTATGTAATGCGACAATGTAGCTAGGACTGAATGGGCACCAGGTGGAAAAATTACGATGGGCCCCTATAACATCATATTTCCCAAGATAGTGGGTGTGAGGGTCAGATCCCCTTTAGAGCTCATTAGGAAGCAGGGGGTGGGGGATTAAAACTTGAGAGATATCTGGGATAGGATGTGTAGGGGTAGGAGTGTGCATGGATCTAGGGTTATGGTATGTAGGGAAGAGGAGAGATACCCGTGGGGTGGGGGGGTACCTAAGATATTAGGGGTATATGGAGGGGATCTGCTGTGAGTGAGATGTCTAAGGTGTAAGTGTGTGTGTGTGTGTGTGTGTGTGTGTGTGTAAGGGACTAAAGGGAGGGTTACTGGGTGAGAGTATGAGGGCACACGGACTGAGCATTGGAGGGGAAGTATCCCAGATCTGCAGGGAAGATGGGTTTTTTTAGGGGGGAGCAGAACAGTGCTAGAGGCTCACGAAACACTCTCTACCTCTTCCCCCTTCCTGTGGTGCATATTAAACAGTTTTAAAAAACTGTTTTATATACCACGTCTGGGGGCTGGAAGGAGGCAAGTGCATCATACACACTGCACCTATCTCCAGCAGTTGCTGTACCACCTCTCGATCCCAGTTTTATCTCATTCTTTCTTGGTGTGTGCGATTGTCCATCACAGTTTGGCACATAACATTTTGCAGGTAAGTGCTGAAGGGGCAGGAGATTCTCCCTTGCCCTTGGTCTGCACTAGGTAGATTAATGCGAGGGAAAACAGAAATGGTCACATTTAAAAACCCACGGTGAGACCAAAATGAAGTGCTTAAGCGCTTTGGTTTCTGCCAGGACTGGATTTAAGATGCTGATGCCCATGGGCAGGGCTGGCCCAACCTTTAGGCAAACTGGGCAGTTGCTTAAGGTGGCAGCTTCTAGGGGATGGCAAAGGTAAACAATAGATTCTGAAAACCAGGGAAAGGACGGGGGGGGGGGGGGTGTAAGGCTTAAGGTTTCTAGTGCCTGCCCTGCTCATGGAGAGCAGTAGAGAGGGAAGGTTTCTCCACCACAGTTCACAGAGCACTGTCCTAAATCTAGTGGAACTGGGCTCCTGTTTAGCCCAGGATTGTGGTGCCTTCAAAATCTGGCACCCTAGGCAGCTGCCTGTGCTTTGGTCCAGCTCTTGTTGCTGCTGGGCCACATGGGAGAATGGGTGGCCCCTAACAGCCAGAGGTCTCTGAGGTTTTACCAGGCCTGCCCAGTCAACTGTAGTTCCTTTGAAAATTGTGATCCCCCATCCCCCCCCCCCCCCCCACTCTCCTCTGCCCCCATGACGATGCACGCAAATCCTCCCACGGCTTTTAATGAACTTTAGGAATTTGAATGGGGTATCCACTGATTTTGTCAAACATCCCTATTATCTAATACATGGATTCTTTGCTGCCAAAGTCAACAGAGATTCATAGACAAGAGAAGTGTGTGTCTAAAGTTGTCAAGAGAGGATGTGGAACTATACTATTTCCCATTTTTTTTGTACTTTATGCGTTGACTGCAGGAGTTTTGTGTGTCTTTTGTAGAAATAAAAAGATGCTGCACAGATATAAGACAGAACTGGAAGCCACTCGGACCACCGAGACAGACATGAAACAAGCCACTGTCATTCTGAAGGACAATGATCCTTTGAAGCGAGACCCACTCTTAGACAAAGGGCAGAACCCAGGAAACATCACCATAGAGTGGAAAGATGGAAGTGTTACACCCCTTTACAAAAATACCTCGGAAGAAAGCGTATAGGAAAAAATGCACCCAATTACAGCTCAAGTCCAAAGTGCTGCTTATTATATATCCAGACATACATAAGGTCTCGTGCTCTGATGAAAAGGGCTACATTTGTTTCTAACTCTGAGATTTAATTCCATTGTTTCAATATGTTGTGCTCTAAAGTGTTACAGCGTGACACAATGCAGTAGCACAGTAGCTTTGTGATGTCATCGACCAAAGGGGGTCTAAACTGCTCTGGCTCTATAGATATCATCACAGTGGTATTATGATATCATCATCGGCTCTCAATCGGAGTGCAGGCAATTAGAAGTCCAGGCTGAGCCATCAGCAGTCAGTCCCTTCAACTGGAGTCATCTTGCAGCCATCAACATCTCGTGCTACCAACTCTTAGTCTTCCCAATGCCAGTTCATCTGTGAGTGCTGGTAACATAGTAATAGCTCCTTGTGAAGCGTTCATGGGGTGTCAAGAGAGCATTCAGGGTCACCCAAGCTTGATCTTCCTTGTATTTTCCTGTGGCCATGTCTTCTAATAAGAGAAGCTAACTGGAAGTCTTTGTCATACGTGTGATGTCTGTGTGATATGGCTGCACTGTAGGTCCTATGGCAAAGACTTGCTGTAGGCACTGCCTGAATTCCCTATGTCCAGTAACTGGGAAGTGCCTCGTTCCTTTTTCAAAGGTCCAAAACCAAAAATACCAAAGAGACACTGGGAGTGAGGGGTGGGGGAGGGGGGGATATTCAGCATAATTGGCTAGCCATTGGTGCTGAACTTTAAACCCAGATATTCAATGCCAGGGTCATATCTGCGAGACTAACGAGGCAGCAGTGATATCGAGTTGCTGCCCGGTTAGCTAACACAGTGAATGTCAGGCCCTGCAGGGGTCCTTGCATCTCACTTTTTTCTGTGTATCACTAACCAGGTAGGGGCTCAATATTGCTGCTGCCTGGTTATCAATGGGCGTCGCCTCCGCTCTGCCCCAGAACTCCCTGATGTTAATCACTTCATTTTGGGGCGTGTAGTGGCAGCACCTGGGGAAAATCGCATTAGTGCCTTGGAATATCCCCCAGAGCGTCGTTTACTTGATTTTCAGGTCTGCAAACTGTGTACATGCCCCCTAATTTGCCCAGGGCTTTAACCATAGACCCAAAATCTGAGAGAGAGCCCGATAAAATAGGTCTGTCAGTTTCTCTTCTAAATAAGAACTTAAAAGTGAACGTCTCAACCTTTTTTAAAATGTATGTTATGCTGTTTAAGCTGAAGCATGCATGTCGCTGTTCTGACACCATGCGATCTCTCCAGCCATACAAGGAAATTTCACGTGTTGATTAAATGGCAATGGCAGTTAAATACATATTTGGGTCAATATTCAAAGGCGCCTGTCTGGATAATGGCAGCCATTATCCACATTAAGTGCTCTACCCGGCGTCTCTGTGCATTTTCAGTGGCACCATAGAAATAATAGTGGCCGCCCAGCACTATCTGAATAGTCACAATATTCAGTCCAGGAATCCTGAAGGACATTTAAAATAGGCTTAAAGCAGCGGCTTCTCTGTCAAACCTTTGGGGAAGTTTAGGTTTAGTGGATTCCCCTCTTCCTTTCCCATTCACGCCTTACTGAAAATTGTGGACTGGATAGTCAGTGCTGATGGCGAGCCATTGTAAAGCAGCCAACCACAGAACTTCAATGCTGGGGCCAAATCCAGCCACCGGCGCTGACTCTCCAGGTTGACCGAATAGCGTTGAAGCGAACAGGGTAGTGGCGATGCTCAGCGGCTGCCTGGTTAACGTCCGTGGTGCAAGTTAGGCCAAGCTTTAAGATGCTTAACTTTTGCCACTTAGCAATAACTGGGCAGCGCCAGGTTATTGCTGGGTGTCGTCCCGGAACACCCCGATGCTAGCCAGCTAGCCAGTGGTGGCACCCAGGTTTATTCAGTGGCACCAAATGCATTAATCGCTCGGAATATCCTCCCCCCCCCCCCATCTGTTTAGGAATTTTACTCTTGTGCTACTGACTCCCTAGGAGTAGCCTAGTGGTCAGAGCAACAGCCTAGCACCCAGACGATCTGGGTTTGATTCCCTCTGGCACTTCTTGTGACCTTGGGCAAGTCACTTTACCCTCTGTTGCCTCAGGAGAAAAAGCTGGCAATCTATTTCCAGTGATGCATTGCCAAGAAAACCCAGAGGCAGCCCTGATTTGATGGCACTAAAAAAAACCCTGACTCCCTTATCAAGTGTTTATATTACTCTTTTCTGGACTTTTTGGATTATTGTAAACTGCTATGATGGTTGTATGCAAACAGAACAGCAATCTATCAAATGTAGGCAAAACTAAATCCAGGCTAATCAAATGGAGTGTAAGATTGTCCTCAATTCATCCAGCCAGTGGACTGAATATCACCATTACCTGTCGAGCAGCGGCGCTCGCTTATTCGTACGTTTATTCAGCACCTCCCACTATCCCGACAGCAGTGCTGAATACACATAGAGGGGGGATATTCAACACGATTAACGTGGCTAGCAGACCTACCAACTGCATTAAATGCGGTCTCTGGGATATTCACAACACTTATGTGGTTATTGCCGCTGAATAACCGTGGGTGCCGCTGATGCTCGGGGTGGATCTGGAGCGGAGCAGAGGCGGTCATCAGGGACAATGGCAATATTCAACCACTCCCCAGTTATCCCTCAGCAGCACGAGTTGGGCACCTCAAAGGCTGACCGTTATAACTTTCACCACAGAAGCTAACTGGAGAGCAGCGGAATATGTTCTGTGCTAGTCAGCCAACCCGGATACTCACTGCTGATGGCATTGACTAGCCGGGCCTTTAGTTCAGCGGCGATGGCTAGCTGCCTTAGCAGTGCTAATTGCCACCGAGGAATACGGGGCCCTGAGGTTTCTGCTGGTGGGAGACTGGAACTGAAGGAACCAGGATGTTATTACTATCTCTAGTGCGCACACACACAGCGCCGCTTGGCATCAGCCAATGAGACTGCAGTATTCCTACCGCCTTGCTCCGTGCTGCTTCTTTGAATATCCACACTTCCTAACCCTGATGCATTTTTAAGTGATGTATCCTCTCATCTTGTCCATTGCAAAGAGAAGCGTCTTATAGAAGACTTAAAAACTGAGGATCATATTGACCGGGAGTGACTGGCACACTTAAAGCGGCTGGTCGTTGCCACTTTGAGTTAAACCTGGATCTTCAATGCCGGGGACATAGCCCCGGCCACTGGCGCTGAATATCCGGTGTGCCCAGAGAGCGATTTAGCTAACTGGCTAAATCAGCTAAAGGTAGCCCAGCCCTTTAAATGTATTTATATCCTGCTTTTCACTGGGTCAAAGTGGTCAATTGGGAGATACATTTAACACAAGGGGATATGACACACATATGCTAATACTTACAGGGAACATGGGCAATGGAGGGTTAAGTGGCTTGCCCAAGACCACAAGGAGTGCCTATAGGACTAGAAATTCCAGTCCCTCTGGCCTGAGATTGCTGTCCCCAGGTGGGACTTGAAACCTCAGCCCTCCGGCCTGAAGTACCTTGTCCTAACCACTAGGCCACTCCTCCCCCTGGCTAAGCACTGCCTAAGGTTAAACTGCCTAACCTTAGCCAGTTTAAGTTAACAGGCTAGTGGCAGGTTAACCGCAGTGCTGCTCTGGAAAGCTCTGATGCTGTGCGATTAGTATCGGTGCATTTAGAAGGTTAGTCAGTGACACAAAACAGCTCTTGCCATAAATAATGTGCTTAGCAGGCCTGTTAACTGCATTAATAGTTTTGAATATGCCCCTTGTGATTCCTGATGTAAATTATTTGTGTGTAGCGCACAGCTCTTGGGATATTTATATGGGTTAATACAGGACGTCAAGCTCCAGCAGAGAGGTAGCTGCTGTAGGAGGTTTCAGAAGTTTCCAGAATTTCATAAAAAGCACCAGACTTGACCAAAAACTGAGCAACAATATAAATACCTAAACGAACCTGTAAAATTAAACACAGTCTATAATCTAAAACATGTTCTCTCAGGCAGTTTGGTCTGTGAATGCTGCGAAGTAGAATATCGGGCTTTAGGATAGGCAGCTGCTAACGAAGAAAGCTTTTTCATTCTTGGCTACATGTGTGAGGAATGGGGAGGAGTCACAGCTATATGTGGCCCTCAAGGGCCAGGAGATGTGGTCGTCCCATCAGAATCAGAAAGGAGCTGTTTCAAACACATTTGGGACTACAGTAGACTGCCAGTTAGCCAGACAAACTGGGGATTCATCGGACGTACCGGATGGCTCAGTACAGGCCCCTGAAGCTGCAGACATGGACTTGTGCAGCACACTGTAGGATAAGTTCAGATATCTAACACTGTAACGTGGGGCTTGGACGGTTCTTGAACACAGTGAATTAAGACTGAGCACTGAAATGTAAACCTTAAAAGGAACGTAAGGTCTTTGCAAGTCAAGATTTAGCATGGTCTGGCGCTCTCAGATATAGCTCTCAGCATAGGCAGACTAAGTGATTGCGCAGGTCCCCAAGCATTTCTCGGGACCCCCCAGGCTCACCTTTTCAGGCACATTTCACATAAGAGATTCATTCCTTTTTTTGTTGCTGTTGTTTATTTTGTGAGTTTGTCTGTTTATTTGCACACGCACAATTGGATATCTATACACCCCGCCCTACTGCAGAAGGATGAAGAGCCAGTGGGAGTCCTCATCCCACCGGCATGAAGAGCAGGGGCTACGGACAGATTCCTCAAGTCCCACCAGCAAAAAGAGTGGGTCTGCAGGCTGGCTGCCTGAGAGCAGCATCTCCCCTTCCTGACTCCCCCCCCCCCCTCAAGGTGTCTAGTACTTCTCCTGCCCTACCCCACTCCATGATGTTCAGCATCAGCCCCCCAATGTGCTTCCCTCACCCCTGCCACTGGAACTTTACCTCCCTCCTCCTTCTGAGCCATGCCACGCCTAAAGTAAATTCAGTGTGGCTGGCAACGGGCCCTAGAGCACTTGCTGCACCTGCCCTACCCCCTCCGCCAGAAAGTTTGCAGGGGTGGATGCAGCGGAACCTGAGTGTACCCAATGCTCTAAGGCCCAATGTGAATTTACTTTACATGAGGAGTTACTCAGGAGGAGAGGGAAGGTAGGGTTCCAGAGGCAGGGGTAAGGGCATTGGGGGGGGGGCATGGTGCTGGGCAGAGGGGGAAGAAGTGAGACATATGATGTTGGACACTGGGGGGGGTGGGAGTAGGGGATGCATTGCTGTAAACTGCAGGAGAGGACAAGGACTCAGAGGAAAAAATGCTGGACACAGGAGAGGTCAGAGAAAGGAAAGGGGCTCACATGCACCACGCACAAACACACACATGCACAGACATACACATACACACACGTAGCACTGTCACTCTATTGTAGTCACACACACACACACACACACCACATACACACATAGCCCTGCCATTCTGCTGTGCTCTTGCACCACACACGGATACACGCACACATGAACAGCTGCCACTCTGCTGCAATCACATGCACACACACACACACATCTAGTCCTGCCACTCTACTGCACTTTTACACCACACACAGCTATATACACATATATCCCTGACACTGCTGCACTTACATGTAGGCGCACATACACACACCTGTAACCCTGCCTCTCTGCTGCACTAATACACACCATACACATGCCCCTGCTGCTCCCAGGCATTCATACATATGCATACATACACACACATAGTTCTGCCACTCTCTTGCAGTGCTACACACAAACACACACACACCTAGTCCTGCCACTGTGCTGTACTTTTGCAGCACAGACAGATACACAGACATGTACCCCTGCCACTCTGCTGCACTAACACACACCACACAGCCACACATATGTACCCCTGCCACTCTGCTTCACTTTTACACCACACACAGATATACATATATGTACCTCTGCCACTGTGTTGCATTAACATACATAGACACACACATGTACCCCTTCCAGTTAGCATATTATGCATACAGTCACAGAGTTGACAAGTTACCCAGTTCCAGGAGTGAGATTTTAAGCCAGTCCTGGATTTCTGACCATCTCATTCTGATGCATCATGAGACCTGCAGCACTGATTTTAATGGGTAAAATCAGGGACTACAAATACCATACTGCACTGCATTGCAAATTTAAAACCAGAACTGAAAAAAATCTCAATCCTGGAACTCGGAAATTCTGTAGTCGCCACCCATCCAATTAGTGCAAGGCCAGAGCTGCTGCAGGGACCCCTCCCTCACCAGCATAACAAAAGGTGCTACACTGCCAGCCAAAGGAAACATCAGCGGAGGAGGCAGGTGACAAGAAGCTTTAGAGAAAGGGAAAGGAGAAGCCTGGAAGGGGAGGGGCAGGGAGAGGAAAAGGAGAGACAATGTTTGGATGGATGGTAGGGGAGAAAGGCTGAAAGTGTAAGCGAATGAAAATGAAGGGGGGGGGGGCTTAGGTAATGCAAGAGGCTGGGAGAGATAGAAAGTGAGTCCAGTAGGAGAGAGGACAGTGCAGAGAAATTTTCATATTCACACCCACAAAGATATCCACATTTATCCCCATCCTTCCCACTCACACCTATCTCCGAGACACACACACACACCACCCATCCCCGATGTACACTCACACACACCCTACCCATCTCTGATGCACACACACCCCACCCATCTCTGATGCACACTCACACACACACACCACCCATCCCTGATGCACACACACACACACACACACACCATCCCTGATGCACACACAAACACACACACCACCCATCCCCGATGCACACTCACACACACACACCACCCATCCCCGATGCACACACTAACACACACACCACCCATCCCCGATGCACACTCACACACACACACCACCCATCCCTGATGCACACTCACACACACACACCACCCATCCCCGATGCACACTCACACACACACATCACCCATCTCTGATGCACACTCACACACACACACACCATCCCTGATGCACACACACACACACACCATCCCTGATGCACACACAAACACACACATACACACCATCCCTGATGCACACACAAACACACACACCACCCATCCCTGATGCACACTCACACACACACACCACCCATCCCCGATGTACACTCACACACACCCAACCCATCCCTGATGCACACACACACACACCATCCCAGATGCACACACAAACACACACAGACACACCATCCCTGATGCACACACAAACACACACACCACCCATCCCTGATGCACACTCACACACACACACCACCCATCCCCGATGTACACTCACACACACCCTACCCATCCCTGATGCACACACACACACACCATCCCTGATGCACACACAAACACACACATACACACCATCCCTGATGCACACACAAACACACACACCACCCATCCCTGATGCACACTCACACACACACACACACCACCCATCCCTGATGCACACTCACACACACACCCCACCCATCCCTGATGCACACTCACACACACACACCACCCATCCCCGATGCACACTCACACACACACACAACCCATCCCTGATGCACACTCACACACACACACCACCCATCCCCGATGCACACTCACACACACACACAATCCATTCCTGATGCACAATCACACACACACACACACAACCCATCCCTGATGCACACTCACACACACACACCACCCATCCCCGATGCACACTCACACACACACACACAACCCATTCCTGATGCACAATCACACACACACACACACAACCCATTCCCGATGCACACTCACACACACACACAGACACACACACACAACCCATCCCTGATGCACACACACACACACACCATCCCTGATGCACAAACACACACACACACACACACACACACAAAACCCATCCCTGATGCACACTCACATACACACACACAACCCATCCCTGATGCACACTCACACACACACACACAACCCATTCCTGATGCACACTCACATACACACACTACCCATTCCTGATGCACATTCACACACACACACACAACCCATCCCTGATGCACACACACACACACACACACAGCCCATCCCTGATGCACATACACACACGCACACAGACACAATCCATTCCTGATGCACACTCACATACACACACAACCCATCCCTGATGCACACTCACATGCACACACAACCCATCCCTGATGCACACTCAGATACACACACACAACCTATTCCTGATGCACATTCACACACACACACAACCCATCCCCGATGCACACACACACACACAACCCATCTCTGATGCACACACACACACGCACACAGACACAATCCATTCCTGATGCACACTCACATACACACACAACCCATCCCTGATGCACACTCAGATACACACACACAACCCATTCCTGATGCACATTCACACACACACACAACCCATCCCAATGCACACACACACACACAGCCCATCCCTGATGCACACTCACATACACACACACAACCCATTCCTGATGCACACTCACACACAACCCATCCCCGATGCACACTCACACACAGAAACATCTCCCTACCTTCTGACATCCTCTCGACCCTTCCCCACAGATTCAAAACTCTCCCTGCCAAGAAATCCACACACTATACTACTAATACACATAGATGCCACCAGTCACTCAACAATCCATAATCATTGTTCCTACTCACCCACACACCCTCTAATACAAACCCTGCTACTCTACTGAGGCCAGCTTTACTATGGCTGTTCAACAGTCTCCCACACAGATCTGCATGAGTCTGCAGGAGATGCATTGTTGAGTTAAACTATAGGTCTACACTTTTCCTCTTATTTTCTCCATAGGGGGGAGGAGTGGCCTAGTGGTTGGGGCAAGGTACCTCAGGCCAGAATGTCAGGGGTTCAAATCCCACTAGAGGACAGCAACCCTGGGCTGGAAGGACTGAGGTTTCTAGTCCCACAGGTGCTCCTTGTGGTCTTGGGCAAGCCACTTAACCTTCCATAGCCCATGTTCCCTGTAAGTATTAGCATATGTGTCTCATATCCCCTCATGTTAAATATATCCCCCAATTGTGTTATGACCACTTTGATTGAAGGATAAGGTGGTATACAAAACTGTCTAAATAAAATAAATAGACTCCTCTCTCCTCCCACATAGGGTCCCCAGTATTCTAGGAGATATGTAAGTCTTCAATATTTTGTAAACATTTGCCCCAGGATGGGTGTAATGGACTTGTCGCACTGTGCAATAGAGCCATGTAATGAAGTGCGCCAACCCTAGTGTGTCCTAAACTCTCAAACTTTCCTCTCTATTTCCTAAGGCTTTTAGCACTAAAAAGGGAGTAAAGATGTGCGCTACAATTAGCACCTCTCCTTGCTAGTCCCATGTAAATAAAAGTGTTGGGCATTAACTCCCCAATGCAGGGAGATGTGGTCGCAGGTGGACAAAAGTCAACTCATATTCCAGGGTCTATTATTAGTCTATGGTGCTCCCCTTCATGGACGAGTACATAACTCACTGCACTAACAGGTCCATGAGGTGTCCAGTACCACACTGTCACATAGTAACAGTATATGATGGCAGATAAAGACCAGTATGGTCCATCCAGTCTGTCCAGTAAGGTGGCTACAGTAGATGTACCCATTGATCCATGCAGGTCACCCCCCTCTATGCCTTTGTTTAGGGCTGTAGAGGGGGATGACCTGCATGGAGCGGCAGATACATCTACTGTAGCCACCTTACTGGGCAGACTAGATGGACCATACCGGTCTTTCTGTTATTCACTAGTTTGCCAGCAGAGGACACTGCAGCTACTAGAAACATTCCTCGAACACCTGTTTCCAAGGTTTTGTTTTGGGGTGGGGGAAATGGATCTGATCAGGGCTCTCTGATTTCAGTGTGTAGTATGGTTGTCACATTGTTTACTGGGTGGTGACAAAATTACAGCAGTTTGATTTGCAAGAGGATCATCTATCAGCAGAGTGCTGTAATCTCACAAAATGGGACAACATTGTCTCTGGAAGCCAAGAAGCCCGGTACAGACCCACCACCTCACTCTGGGACACAGCCTATCATTTCCTACTCTTGCTCCTCTGCAAAAATAGCCTTTATCCTATATGGCTCTCGCCGCATCAACCCATCCAATCCAAACTGGAGCAAATCACGAAGCTTTGGCCCAGGTTGATGAGGTCCTTGAGGCCTCCTCTGGGTCTTGGCAGTGATAGTTCAGGTGAAACGTTCATCACACAGTGCTTCAAACAGCTCCAGATTTCCAGTTAGGCAAAGTGGGCATACGCCTAGAGGTTTCTATGTGTCCTGCCTTCTTGTGATTTTAATTAGGAAAAGCAGGCTAAAAATTATTTAAATTAAATTAAAATGAAAGCGATACCATAGACGTATGTGCATACACATCAAAGGAGAGCTTTAGTGTTCAGTGATGGAGGATCTCCCTTCCCCACACTTTCCTCTCCTCCATTTGGCTGAAAGTTTGGAGAGCGCAACTGCACTCTGCTGCCCCACTTCTCATGTCTAGGGGCCCCACGCCTGTAACTCAGCCCTCGTTCCCAGTGATAATGGTTCTTCTGTGCTGATGTTGCTGTGTTCCTGGAGAGGCTCCATCTAGTAGGGAGAGGTCAGGAGGTGCTTTTCTGCCTGGCCATTAGAAGGCAATCTTCTTTTGCCTAATCAGTTGAGCTACTGCCTTCAGAAAGTTGCTGGTCCAAGTTCTGCTAAGCCAGTCTGTGCCACAATTACCCTGTTCTTAAATGCAGACTGCTTCACCGCATTTCAAAAATAACATAGTAGACAGCAGAAAAAGACCAGCTGGCCTACCAGTCAACCCAGCTATACTGTCCCCACCGATAAGGAAACCTCCCGGCTGCCGGGCACAAAGTGTGACCCTCCCAATCTCCCTGTCATTTGGGGCTGCTTGTTTGCATTCTTTAATGTGTATTGAAACGTCACCTCACTATGTTAACAGTAAGTAAGAAAATACCAGAACTTGCCATTTGCTATCTCAGTTCATAGCTTCACACGATCTAATGAAAAACAGAGAAGCTTTTGTGGTTCAGATTTCTGTGGTGCTTCCATTACATTTATTTTCACACAGTATTGGATACAGATGTTCTTACGGGGGTGGTGGGGGTGGGTATATTTCTCTTATTGCGCTTCACCTTAATATACACCATTTATTACCATTGCTAGCCTTGTTTGCAAAGGGGCCTAATGCATGTGGGTGTTAATGCAGCACATGGTTAAATAGCTCTGCCCAGAGCGAGGATCCCTGACAGGTGGTCTGCTGGGTTTGAGTCAAGGAATCCCACACGTCCTGGCATCCTGGTGACCCCACAGCCAGTCAGGTAAATATGTCTGTTGCATATTCATCGCAACTCTCCTGAAAATCAGATTGGCTGTTGGGAAGCCCAGGTTTGGTTTCTAAGGTGCCCTACAGCCCAGTACAAGCAATTACCTCTGGAGCGGATGGCAGAATAATTCAGGTACTCAGATGGCATGAAAATCTCCAGACACGTGGGCAGTAGGAGCTTAAAACTATATTGCTAAATTGCAGCCGAGTAAACAAGGCAGAGGGGGTCAGTAGCAGAGCTGTGATTAGACCTAAGCCACATGCAGAGGTTTAAGGCATAAAGTGACTTCTCAAGGTCACCCCTAGGATCACAGAGAGGTAAAGCCTTAACCATGCTGACTCATCATAGTGCAAAGCCAACCATGACTCAGCCTTACTCATTCACTCTGTGTTTCTCTGTCCAGACCAGTGCAGCTCTCAAATTGTTCAAGGCCATTCTCTGCACTTTTCCAGCAGCTAACCAACATAATAAATATTTTCTGCCTTCTTATTCAAGCTCTCAGCGTAACTACAGTCAGCAAAGGAAGTCTCTCTTTCAAAAAAGAATGATAGACATCAACCAGAACTGAACTTTTGGGGACCAGGAGCTTTGAGCTGCAGGTTGCAGTCTTAGTGGCAAATCAGAGGTTATGAGCACTGTCCATTGATGCCGAGTCTCTCAGGACACGCATGGAACTCAGTTCCCATGCTAAGAGAAGGGGACTTCCAATAACAGCATTACCGAAGCCAGCAGATGGCAGCGAGGGCTGGAACATGGTCTTACGTACTAACTCATCTTATTGTCTTGGCCTGGGTCCCAGCTCTGCTTTGCAGACTGAGGTAGGGGAGGCATAAGATATGATAACAGTTTTATTCAGCTGCTAAGATCTGCCCTGTGGTCTACACACACAAAGTATACTGAGAGTAGCAAGAGCGCCTCCTGCAGGTGCTGGAACTTAGAGAGTGCATCTTCCACGCCAGGCTGAATCCAGAGCTCAAGCACTGGCAGGATTTCTGGTTTTGGTCTGTTCAGTTGCAGTGTTCATGCTGGTCCAAGAGTGAAGAAAGCCCCTCCTGCAGCCCCCCATCCCCAATCTCTGGATGCAAAGGCTGCAGGGGTGACTGTCTTATAGGGTGAGCATCCGGAAGAACTCCGAGTGTAGAAAGCTAAAATATTTTAAATCCTTTCAGTAAAGTTAGCGTGGGCGCCTTACGCTTGCTCTGTGCGCGCGATGATTTCACAGTGATCAGTTTGGCCTGAGCCACGGGTGGAATCTCCTTGTAGCTCACAGTGGACAGAGTGCCAAAGGTGGGCGCGCTGTGCTTGGAGCTGACTGCGGTGGCTGTGGGCAGGCTCGGAAAAGGCTTCTCTTCTGTGATGAACAGGGGTCGGACGGCCAAGCTCCTCTCTGTCTCTCTGCGCACCTCACGCACCGCTTCATAAAATACTTGTCGAACAGACTCGAAATCCAGGCAGGCCGACACCTCATAAAAGAGACAGCCAAACTTGGTCGCCAAAGACGCACCCTCGGACTTGCTGACCTGTCTGATGAAACAGAAGGGAGAACAGTCAGTCAATCTTTATCCTAACAGTGGGCCACCTTAAGATTTTGGGATATTCCAACTGTTCTAACTCAGATCCCAGAGCATTCTGGTGCTTGTATCTTGCTTTAGAGCCTGACTTCACACACCATCAGGATTCTGCTCATGTTCCCCTATCCCAATGTGTTCTACCTTGCAACTGGCCTGGCAGTGGACTGTATGTTCGGATGGCTGTCAGAAATCCAGGAGTGGATGACTGTCTGAAGGGGACACAGTACCTTAAATCTGCAGTGATATAAAATAACATCATAACACAGAGTTGCCCTTCCCTTCTTCCGACTGGGATACCAGGCTAAATCCGACCACTACTTTCCAGGCAGCAGCAGAAGCTGGATAAAATCCTTTCTCCTGCCCTTGAACTATGCTGTTTGTCCATTTCGGATTTTCTTTACACTTTCAGCCAGCTTTCTCGGTCTCAGGGGGTGGGGGAGGGAAGGGATGGTTTACATCCTGCCTCCTGACCTTACTGGGATAAGATAGTGTTAGGACCACTGCCAAAGCAAGATTAAACTTCCTGTCAAAAATAAAAATGACCAAATAACAAAAATCCCTTCTGGTCACTTAGCCAGAAAGTTGGAATTTCTCCCATGAATCAAAAGCAGGGGAAGTAGGCAGGGCGAATATTAGGAGGCGTGAGAGAGTGGTATTCTACATTCCTGGGCACAGCCGGGGACCAAAATCCACAGCTATACACAGGGGTGGAGGGAATCGCAGGCAGGTCTCTTCCAGGGTACTGCTAAAGGAAACTGGGACCCCACTGCATCGTCACAGCAGATCTCAGCTTACAGTGCTCTGGCCACGTGGACTAGATGTGCGCAACCGGCACATGTATAAGGGATGTTGGTGGGTATCAATCACAATGAGGAACATGTAAATTTTGGCCAATGATGTCCCTCTTTAACTTTCAGTGGAAAGGAGGAAGGGTTTGATCTCTTGAATCTGAGCTGTTCTAGCAAACTGGGGAAAATCAAGCTATGACACATGTCTTAAGCTGATGGAGGCTTACTGTCTACTCTACATATAGAGAGTGATCATCAAGAGCACGTATGTAGTGAGCAGGCAGCTTGGGGAGCAGGATGCTATATTTAAAAATTTCCCGGAAAAGGAGTGTGATTTGAGGTAGAAGAAGGATGGGCAAAACAGCTATGGGGGGGGGGGGGGTCATTTTAAAAGCATTAGTTGTGATTTGGACGTCTAAAAACATACATCCATTCCAGTCATACAAATCATGGAGACGTCCCCAGAGCCATTTAACAAATGGCTTTTAAAGATGTCTCTGGTGCAGGGACATCCAAGTAGGCAGGGGACATGGTGGAGCCATATCTGGGGTACTGCAATGGACTTAGATGTCCCCACTAGATTTCAGAAACATTTGGGACATCTACACCCCTGTCCATGTTTAGACCTGCTCCAGGCACAAATGGGCATCAAAAGTGTGCTTGTTTGGGCTGTAAAAGATGGGAGAGGGGTTAAGTGACTTGCCCAAGGTCACAACAAGCAGTAGTGGGATTTGAACCCTGGCTTCCCTGCTCTTAGCCTGCTGCTCTAACCATTAGGCTATTAGGCATTACCATTCTGAAACACCATTCTGGGGGTGTCTATGTAGACATCATTGTAGACGTCCATATTGGGCATGTCCATGGTTGCAAAATCATGTCTGCACCTGGACGTACCTCTGTTTTGGTAGACGTTCTGGCCTTTATATGCTCTCAAAAATACCCTTCCATATGTTCAGTTGCAACAGTCAGCCACTGAAAGTATAGGGGGTTATTTTAGAAGTCTGTGAGCCTTTTCAACATGGAAATACCGGTGTTTACTTGCATAGATCGCATACACATATAAATGGTGATTTTAGAAGGGTGCAATTCATCCATGGAGATCCACAGCAAATGTGGTGGGAGCATGGCTTGGGTATAGCCTAGATAGGCCAAAAATGTACACATGCATCCCCCATTTTGCAAAGGGAATCCACAGGAGGTGTTTACAGCTGCTCCAAAGAATGCCTAAAGTTTTAAAAAGTGCTCCTTTCGGTCAGGGTTTTGCTTGAGGGAACAGTTCTTCTTCATCCCCCATTTATTTCTTCCTCTAAACTGCAAACAATAAAATTTGGGGGTTCAGGACTTAATTGGCAGCACATATGTGCCTAGGTTTGTAGAAGGATCCGGCCACGTGTGGCATGTGGAAGTTGCAAACTTGCCTCGTCTGCATAGAAGCTGTGGGCTGGGCTCACTCAGCTTTCACATATGTAGATTTGTGAAAAGACAAAACCTTATATGTATTGTACAAAAGGCTCCACATTTTGTAAAATACTGCCGGACTTTAGCATGTCTCGTCATGCAATGTAAAGTCCGAGAACATAAGAGCAGGTCTAACTTTCATTATTCAGCCTGAATGTTTAAAGCAATACAGAGATTGCCACAGAAAAAAAAAATATATAGTATAAGTAATATACTTCAAGTTAAAGGACAGCATGCCGCCAAATACTGACCTCACGATGCTCTGAGTCAAACACCGAGGGGGCAGGTCAGGGAGTGATGCTCTGAGAGGTCGGGGTGGAACTCTGAGGTTAGGGGACAGCGCCTGCTCCTCTGCATTGCCTTAGGTACATATGGACATGTTTTTACGTTTCCTGCCATCCTGGGCTTTCTCACTGCATCCACTCTCCTGTCCATGCGGGTTTCTGCTATTCCTGCATCTCGGAAGGAGTTTACAGGTATTAGTCAGCGAGTGGGCTTTGAAGACCCCTCTGATATTTGTCTTGTCCTTTTTTTTTGTATTTTGGCTTTGTTAAAGTCTTGTTAAATTCAGGACTTTAGATCGTAGTCTTGAGACGTGTGTGTGTGTGTCTGTGTGTACATATATTAGGGTTGCCAACTGGCTCCAGATGCGCCCGACAGGCTTGCTCCAGTCCTGGGTTTACCCCATTGCATGCAGTTACTTGTAGTTTTTCTTTTCGTATAGAGTGTAATGGAGAAATCAGAACTACATATCCCTACATGCAATGGGATAAACCCAGGACTGGATTGAAGTTGTTGGGCGCATCTGGAGCCAGTTGGCAACCCTAACATATATGCATGTGTGTTTATTTAACCAGGGAGTCTGTTTCAGAGGGGGCAAGAGAGCTAGATAGAGAGCAGAAACTGTGATGCAGCACTGGCAAGTTGAGGTAAACGCTGTGTCGCAGTTTCTAAAGCATTGCTATCTCTGCAGACCCAGGGAGAGGCAGCAGCAGCAGCAATGGCATCCCCACAGGCCTGTTGGTCTACGTGACTGCCTAGTTTGCCTAGAACACAAGAACATAAGATATGCCATACTGGGTCAGACCAAGGTCCATCAAGCCTAGTATCCTGTTTCCAACAGCAGCCAATCTAGGTCATAAGTACTCAGCAGTATCCCCAAAAGACACAGGTTCCTCAATGCTTGTACTGGGTCAAGCAGTGATATCCTGGGTCCCTTCTTAATAATGGCTTATGGATCTTTCCTCCAGGAACTTGTCCAAACCTTTTTTAAACCCAGCTACACTAACAGCTTTTACTACATCCTCCGGCAACAAATTCCAGAGTTTGATTACACATTGAGTGAAAAAATATTTTCTATTATTAGTCTTAAATAGTTTACCCTGTAGCTTCATTGCATGTCCCCTAGTCTTTCTTTATTCTGATAACGTAAACAGTCGATCTACGTTTACCTGTTCCACTCCGTTCATTAATTTATAGACTTCTATCATATCTCCCCTCAGCCGTCTCTTTTCCAGGTTAAAGAGCCCCAACCTTTTTAGCCTCTCTTCATAGGAGTATCCTTCCATCCCCTTTACCTGCTGCCTACTGAGTGCACACGTGTACATATGTGTGATTCTAATTCTAACATACAGTTCTATACCGCTACAATTCCATTCAAAATGGTTCAGTGCAGTTTGCAGCAAAGTATAGCTCAAGAAAACAAACTATCAAAAGATTAGAAATTGATCAAGAATTAAACCACCATGTCTTTAAGTGTTTTCAAAAACGAAGGGCTAGTTTTTATTCTCATTGGCAATTTCGACCACATTTTTGCCGCCTTATAAGGAATAGTGTGCATAAAACTAGCTTTAAAATGGAGACCTTTGCAAGAAGGAAGCAAAGCGCTACAGAGGAAAACCTCACAGGAACAAAATCATTAAAAAATGTATAAAGCAAAACTTAAAACGAATCCTGTTTGAGACCCTAAGCCAATGTAAATCATGACATACAGTATAGATGCATGTATGTGTAAGCATGTGTACGTCTATGGGTATGTGTCTGAGTTTTTGTGAGTGCGTGTGTGTCTTTGTATGTATGCATGTGTGTGTGTGCATGTGTCTGAGTTTATGTGTGTCCATGTATATGTTCACATCTTTCTGTGTGTCTGTATGCGTGCGCAGGTGTGCAGATCAGTATACTGTATTGTCGCGATACCCTGCTGTCACTTGGCTTTAGGAGCTCTGCTCGCTCTCTCCCATTGCATTTGTAGTGTCTTCCAGGGGATCCTCCTTCCCTGCTACGCTGCTCTCAGTCATAGCTCTTCTTCCCTGGGGTTCTAGTATCCGGGGCCAGCCCCAGAGTTTGTGCAAGATGTTGGCATCCCAGTCAAACCTGAAGTCTTATTCCCTCCCTGGCTGTCAGAATCTATTATTTATCTTTGAAGGCCCTGCTCTCCCCCCCCCCTTCTCCCCCCCCCCCTCCAAAGCCGCCACCTTAGGCAACCGCTTAGTCTCCCTGATGCTTGGGTTGACCTGTCAATGCCATCTTTATGCTGATGATTCAAATTTAACTTTCTGCTCCTGAAATCTCTCCAGGAGACCAAGACTGTATCTCAGCCTGCTTGTGTGACGTTGCTGCCTGGATCTTCCACTGCCGACTGAAGCTGAACATGGCCAAGACAGAACTCATTATCTTCCCCCTAAACGTACGTCACCCTTCCTCCTTTCTCTATTTCTGGGATAATTCTAGCATCTCCCCTGTTTCCTTAGCTTGCAAACCTGGGGTCATCTACAGCTTCTCATTACCTCTCCTCTCTTATCTGTCCCTACACCCCTCCTTGCAAACTCTGCTTTTGCTGAATCTCTTCTATGTGCGTCCTTCTCTTCCACTGCAAACTCCAGACTGTGTTTTTTCCCAGTTTGCTGCGCCATATGCCTGCAACAGACTACCCAAGCCGGTGCGTCATGCTCTCTGGTCTACTCAAATCCAGGCTAGAAATCCACCTCTTCCAGGCTGCCTCCGTTATTCTCCTCTATCACCCATGTGGGTTTAAATCATCATCGTGGGCCCTATATTCAAAGCAATTGATGTGTTTAGCAGAGCAGCTACCTGCGTTAATCGTAGCGAACGGGATACTCAGCGGCACTAACATGGTTAATGCCACTGAATATATGTGGCTGCTGGCTCTACACGACCTCGATGCATCAAGACATGTTGAGCATGTTCTGAGGTGACGCAGAGGTGGCGCTGCTCGCTAACCAGGCACTGGCGATATTGAGCCACTGCCCAGTTAGCAATACGCGGCGAAAGTCAAGCTCCATATCACCACTGCCCGGTTAGCGAATGGCTATTCAGTGCCAGGGCCGGATATGACCTCAACGTTGAATATTTATTTATTTAGACAGATTTGTATTCCACCTTATCCTTCAATCAAGGTGGTCACGTCACATCACAATTGGAGGATTACATTTAACATTAGGGTATTTGTCAGTGGAGGAGTGGCCTAGTGGTTGGGACGAGGTACTGGAGTGGAGGAGTGGCCTAGTGGTTGGGGCAAGGTACTTCAGGCCGGAAGGTCGGGGGTTCAAATCCCACTAGAGGACAGCAACCTTGGGCCGGAAGGACTGGGGTTTCTAGTCCCACAGGTGCTCCTTGTGGTCTTGGGCAAGCCACTTAACCCTCCATAGCCCATGTTCCCTGTAAAATAGTTATCTCCAAGTTATAATGCCCTGTTCAATGTAATTTCAGTTTGTTCAATGTAAACCGCACTGATGCAGAATAGTGCGGTATATAAGAGAATGTAAATAAATAAAATAAACATTTAGACAGAACAATTACTTAACACCATTTAGACAGTATCTGGGTTTAATATTCAGTGTGTTTGTGCATGTATGTCTGTGTGTGTGCTGAATGCAGCAGCAGTGGTCCTCTCTGCTCCTGCCCTATCTCTGGCAGCTTTCAAAATAGCAACAGTCTCACAGTACTGCCCCTTAGCAGTAACATGCACTACCACTAGGGGTCAGTACCACAAGACCAACACCATTTTGACAGCAGCCAGAGATGGGGTCGAAGAGGAGGGGACCACTCCTGCCCCATTCACCACTTGGCCACTAGGGAGTCCCATGGTAAGACCCATTGTGGGGCAAGGGGTTGTGGGGGAAGGTCTGGGGTGGCTGCCTGGGCAGAAGGATGCCTACTGTCATGAAGCTGAAGCTACTGAGAGTGCAGACTTAGAAAAAAAACCCTGTCTTTAACAGAGCTGTTGATGTGCAGAGGATGCAATTACCTTGCAGCCCAGCTAGAGGGAGCAGGAGCAAAACTACTGAGGGTGAGTTAACACACCCAGCCACTGATTATGTAAGAGCTAATCAGCTGCACCTGACGACAACCCCGGGAAACTCAAAGGTAGAATGCCTTTATAAGAGAAAGGCAGTCCAAAGGAAAGCAGGCCAGCAGAAGGAACCAGTTCAGAGGGAACCGGTCTGGAGGAAAGCAGTCCAGAGAGGGACAGTCCAGAGAGAGACTGCCAGGAGAAGCACTTCAGACGGAAGGCGTGACACCTCCAGCCCAAGCAGCGTAGCTGGATCAAGCAGAACGCCCAGAATAGTAAGTGCTGGAAAAGGAGCAGAGAAAGTCAGAAAGAAAGACAGCTCGAGGAGAGTCAGTCTGGAGAGAGACTCGGTAGCAGAGGACCACAGAGGCAAAGAGCTTGGGAGGAGAAAGCCATGCTTTGAGAGAGGCCTACGCTCACCGGAGGAGTCTGAATCAGGATTAAGAGGTACAAGAAGGAAAGGTTCTGATAGCAGAGCTACCTTTACCCAGAAGCAAGGAAATCCAAATTCCTCACCAGGTTTTCCTGAACTACAGAAAGGTAAAGCACTGCTCAGAAGGTTCCAAGAGAAAACCTGTTTCCAGAGAGAGGTGCCTCAGAGAGAAAGCTCCAGTTATACCAGCTACAGGAGGAAGCCCAGGTATGGTGCCACTTCATTTATAAAAGAAAGTTTATATCCTAGAAGCTCTGGTGAAACAGATGCTCAGTGCAGGAGAAAAGGAAACAAGTCAGAGCTTTACAAACCAGTATTTAAGGGCAGAAGAACAGGCCATGTTCGTTTGGGAGCCTTAGAACAGCCCTATTGGAAACAAGCAAACGGAGACAGAGTCTGGGAAAGTATAGCAGCAAGGGAGACATCCAATTCAGAGGGCGAGGCCAGTGACCCAGAGTCCATGGAAATAGATTTAGAGAATCCTATTCCCATGCCTCCAGATGAATTTATGGATTGTACCTTGTGTATTGCTAGCAGCCTTGAGTCATTAGCAGAACTGTGAATTGAACAGACCTTTTTGCTTTGAGAATGCTCATGTTTTGTGCTAAATGCCAGAGAACTGTTTTTGCTTATATAAGTTGCTCTGAAGTAAGAGAATCTTTTGGTTAATCTCTCCAATCAACTGTGAAACTTGTAACAGTTTTTCTTCTTGCTTATGTTTGGTGAAACCCTGAAAGAAAGGACTTTCTTTATTTCTGTGCCTTACTGAGCCTTTGTGTTAAAGGGGAAATAAAAGCCTTAATACCCTCTATTTGGCTTATACAATTTGTTCATACAAGGAGCTGGACCACAAAGACCAACCTGCACTTGGCCTTAAAGAGCCCTTTCCTCCTTGAAACAATAAAAATGCTCAGCCTACCCTTACAGCCACTGGCCACTAGGGAGTGCTGACGACACTACCCAGGGAGGGAGGGAGATCTTGGAGGATGGCGTCCATGTTTGTCTGCTGTCTGGGGAGTGGTTAGTGCAGACATGGTGGGGCGGGGGCTATCAGCCACGGTTGGCTTGATCAGGAGGGGTGGATTGATGGGGAAGGGTGTCTTTGATTAGAGGGGACTTGATTGGGGTGGTCGGGGCGTAGTCATCCATTTCACCAGGTGCAGCAGCTGCACTACTGGGCTGCTGGCAGTTGTGACATCTAGCATGTCGTAATATCCTGTGCGCTAGCTGTCACTAGCTGATTTGCTCCGATCGCACCCCCCCCCTAAGAGACAGTGTGGAAATAGCCTTGTGCTGTCTGTTTTGCACCAGCGCTGTTAGCATGCGTCAGCACATGCTGGGTAGCTCCCGCTCTAGCCTATGTTAGAAACATAGAAATATGATGGCAGAAAAAGTCCACATGGCCTATCTAGTCTGTCCTTCCATATCAACCACTACAACAGTCCCCTTTTTTCCTTTAGAGATCCTCTGTGTTTGTCCCATGCTTTTTTTAATTCAGTTACTGTCCTCATCTCTACCACCTCCACTGGGAGACTATTCCATGGATCCACTACTAATTCCGTAAAGAAATATTTCCACATATCACTCCTGAATCTATCTCCCTTCACCCTCATCCCATGTCCCCTCATAGCAGAACTTGCTTTCAATTGAAAGAGGCTCTCTCCCTGAACATTTATGCTATGGAGATATTTAAACGTCTCAATCATATCACCTCTATCCTGCCTTTCCTCTAAGGTGTACATTTTAAGATCCTTCAGTCTGTCCTCATATGCTTTATAATGAAGACCACTAACCATTTTAGTAGCCACCCTCTGTACTGACTCCATCCTGTTCACATCCTTTTGAAGGTGCGGTCTCCAGAATTGCACACTATACTCCAAATGAGGTTGCACCAAAGACTTATACAGAAGCACTATCACCTCCTTTCTTCTGCTAGCCATTCCTCTCCCTATGCACCCAAGCATCCTTCTAGCTTTCGCTGCCTCCATTCCTACCTGTTTTGCTACTTTAAGATCAGACACAATCATGCCTAGGTCCCGCTCTTCTTTAGTGGACAAAAGTACTTCACCCCCTATACTATATTGCTCCCATGGATTGCTGCAGCCCAAATGCATGACCTTGCATTTTTTAACATTAAATCCCAGCTGCCAAATTCTAGACCATTCTTCAAGCTTAGCTAGATCCCTCCTTATGTTATCTACACCTTCCTGGGTGTCTACTCTATTGCAGATTTTGGTATCATCCACAAAGAGGCAAACCTTCCCCGACAGCCCTTCCGCTATATCACTAACAAAGATGTTAAAAGAATCAGACCAAGGACAGATCCCTGGGGCACACCACTGGTAACAGCTAGCAGTGTCTAGTAAACATACCGCTGGCTGAGGGCACCCTGTATCTGTCTTTGACCAGGCCTGTCAGCCAAATGCTGTTCCCATAGACAGGAAAGAAAGAGAAACCTTGAGCACATAGGCTTCATGTAGGATGCGTCTGTGTCTGTGCTCTGTGTAAGCAACATGGGAAGACTTTAAGAATCCCTAAAACTTTGCTGGTCTTCTAAAGGGTTAATCTCTACACCACCTCCCTCTCAGTTTTCTTTTTTGTTTTAGCTCATGCCTTTCCAGTCCTCGTTCAAGTTGAGTTCCATTAGGCATAGTAGCTAGTTCCTTCTCCATAGAGGGTTAGTTTTGACTGGTCGTCTCAATTTTTGTGCACTAACCCAGTGCTTCTGGCAAAGAATCTCCGAAGCAACAAAATGGCTTCTTTGAAAGTCTTTGAATTAAAAGTATAGTTAAACGCTTCCCAGAGCCTCCACTTGACCTAAGCCGAGTCTTTATGAAGTTTCTACAATTTCCAGTATGAACGTTCCAGAGGGCTTGCATAACAGCTGCAAGGAAAACCCACAGATATTTATTTCCCTAATTAATACAAGCTATTTTACTGGAGTCTGCTATATTAAGAAATGAATTGGGCTTAACCCTGTCCAAAAAAGCAAAACAAAAAAAGGTAAATGGCGATGTAGCAAGCCAACAGGAGGAAACAGAAGTCAGGATATCACTGGGACAACGTCATCCGGAGCTTTGCTGTGTGACACATGGCGTCCAATGAGAGGACAGGAAACCCAGGGAGGGCCAGAATTAAGCACAACACCCTAAGGACAAAGGGAGAGGGGGACGACGGTGGAAAAAGAGAGACAGACGTGGAGGAGAAGCAGTGTCAGCAGGAAAAGAGGCAGAAAGTAAGGAAGAGAGGAAGAGACAAGATAGAGAGGGGGAGGAAGGAAGGAATGAAATAGGAGAGCAAGAGAATGATGGCGGAGGAGAAGAGGAACAGGAGGACAAGAATGAAAGTGCAGATACTTCAGGGACGCTGCAGGATATCACACTTTTTGAATGGCGGTTTTCTAACCTGTGTTCGCACAGGAAAATCTTCCGTTGTGTCTGCCCTTTCCCACGGACTCTAACTAATAGAATCTGGGCATAAGTACACCGAAAGCGTCAGTCCATCCGCTCGTGACGCGTCGCTGAAGTGCAGGTAATGTGAGACTATACCTCCCACCATCCCTGGCACTGCCACCCTTCAGTTCTAGAGTAACTAGTGGGCAGACTAGGCAGGTGCTGGGCAAGGGGAGGGAGGCGAAGAGCAGTTGCAGTCAAAGCGAAACAAGAGGTCCCGACAGCTGCAGAAACTCCAGGAACCATCAGCAAGGAGGTGGGCAAAGCTCAGACGGCCCATTTACCCACATCAATAGGCTCTGGAAATTGACGTCATTATATCTAGATAAATAGATGTGGAATACAGTTTAATATTTAGAAGTGTGATGTCCAGTTACCTGCTTTTACAGAATCATTCTGGGAAAGGTGGCATTGGGTAATCATGATTGTTTTAGTTTAATTAACATCTCAATGGGAGGGGGGGAGGGTAGTGATCTAAAAGTAGGGAGGAGTGGCCTAGTGGTTGGGGCAAGTTACCAAGGGTCAGGGGTTCAAATCCTACTAAAGAACAGCAACCTTGGGCCAGAAGGATTGGGATTTCTAGTCCCACAAGTGCTCCTTGTGGCCTTGGGCAAGTCACTTAACCCTCCATTGACTCACATACAAAAATGTAGACTGAGCTCTTCAGGGACAAGGGAAATATATATATATATACACACTGCCTGAGGGTATACCATTTTCACTTATAGAAAAGCAGTATATAAGCCCAGTTAAATAAATAATAGATAATTGAGTGTGAGGATGGTGCAAGGACATACCCAATACCCTTAAAACAGCCCTAAGAGTAACATAACAGACAAATGCCAGTTGACCCCCCCCCCCTCAATCTACCCTGTTCTCTTCCTGTTTTTTTACTCCTTGCAAAGATGAGCAGATACGTCCCATATTTAACCCAATACCATCTCTCCCTGTGCCTTTTATTTGACCTCCCAGCGCTCTTGCTGCCATTGCTCTCTGTACCTGTCCCTGACACATTTCAGCCTCTACCACCTGCTCTGCTAGACTATTCCAGGCCTTCTCTGTCTACTTAATCTAAGACCCAGGTCTCCTCCCAAGTCTTACCAGCAAATTTGGTTATAACCCAAACAGACCAAAAAACTAGAGGGTTGATGCCCAAAGCATCTGGTCATCCCATGCTTATTGATGGTAGGGCTCTAAGCAGCAGCATTACCATAGCTAAAGACAAGGCAGTGCGGAGGCCGACACCGCCTCCAGTTCTCCACTTATCAGCCTGTGCCCCTGTTGCAGACTGGGTAGACCTAATGCCAAAATGGGGAGGGCGAGGGCCACAGCCCATGCTGGCTAACTGGTTATAGCCTTGGCCATGTGGTGCAGGTTTTCACAGCCTTCTTGAAAGCCCGGTACAGCTGCAGTGACGAGAGCATCAGGCTGGGAATTAAGATTCGCTGCTCTCTCTGTGCCTTAGAAACGAACTCCAACAGCAACACTGATCCTTCTCCTGTTCAGATGCTATTATGTCTCCAAGATGCTGCCTTTGCAAATCACTCCCTGATCCCCCCTGCATGAAAGTCTCAGTCTCCTATCACGGCAATATCCCATTGGCAGCAGCTTCAGGTGTCGAGTTTGCTGAGGTTTGCGGGAATCCTTGGGTCAGGAAGTGATGCGCTCAGACCCTGAGAAGGACATTTAGCTACTAAAGATGTGCAAAGAAAGCAATGAGGAGGGAACAGAGTCTATCCAGGCCCTACCCAAGTAGAGAAGAGAATCACATCGGCAATCATTATGAGGTGACACAAGGCAGGGTGGGGTTGCAAGATATTTGTACCTGTATCGCTCCATGTCCAGTTTGTTTCCTAGGAGCAGCACTGGGTGTTCCTGCAGGACGCCTTTAGTATGGACAGAGATGATCTCCAGATACTTATGACAGCCTTCAAAGCTCCTCTTGTTCTCGATGCTGTAGACAACCATGAATGCACTGGCCCAGTGCAGGTAACGCTCGCAGTTCACGGGTCCGTCCTGGCAAAGAAAGTCAGCTGAAGGTTAGCAGTGGCCTGCCCTCATTCACCTGGATTAGCTCTGGTGGGGCTCTTGGGAGGCTTACATCTAAAGTTTCAGTTCAGACCAAGCTGTATGAAATGGTTCATTGCCCAGTGTGCAGAGAAGAGTGAGCAGGGTGCCTTGTACTCTAGAAGCTTCTACACTCAGCACCCTAGGGCAAGTATGTCTCAGAGTGGAGTGAGGTGAAACAGACTAATTTTTAAAGCTCTTTAGCAATCACTGTACAATTATTCACAGAGCCATTCTCGGTGGGCAGATCACTTACTGCCTGCAGAAACGAAAACTGTAACCCATAGCTCTTCTCCACAGGCGGCCACTATTAGATCTTTAACATTTTTATGGCCGGTTTTTATATCATTGTAGGAAAAGTGAATACAGCTAATAGCTTCTGAGATTTTGCAGGTTAACTACGAATGTGTTATAATTAATCATGTGATGACTGTTAGGGTAGATAAATCACATTATCATTTCCAAGTCTTTCATTTGATGTCTTACATTACGCACTTTATATGCGGAAATATTTCTTTATGGAAAGAGTGATAGATGCATGGAATAGTCTCCCAGCAGAGAACGGTATCTGAATTCAAAAGAGCACGCGACAAACCCAGAAGAAGGAAAGAAAAAGGACTATAGTAGTTGGCATGGAAAGGCAAACTGAATAAGCTATATGAGGTGTTTTTTTCTATGTTTCTATTTACCTACTTTACAAGGTCTCAGGTTGCCAAGTTACCCAGTTCCATATGTGAGCTTTTAAGCCAGTCCTGGATTTCTGCCAATATCATCCTGAGGCATTATGAAACCCGCAGCACTGATTCCAATAGGTAACATCAGGGACTGCAAATCTAAAACCAGACCTGGCAGAATGTCTCTCCTAGAACTGGGGAACTTGGCAATTCTTCAGGTCACTCTTCACTAAAAACCCCATCTGACTTTCAGAACTGCTGAGTTGCCCAGTTCCAGGAGGGAGTTTGTTGGCCACTTCTGGTTTTGAATTACATCCTAATGCAGTGTGGTGCTTGCAAGGCTGGCTAATCATTAGGAAAACTAGAGAGTTGTCTAGAGTGGCAGCCTGGGTTCACCAAAGAGCAGGGCATTCAATGCCAAACAATAGATTTTAACAAGTGTGAGGGGGAGGGGGTTAAAGCTTATGGTCTGCCTAGGGCACTAACACCTTAAACCAACTCTTGGCCGGCCCTGGGTGTTTGCTGTCTCTAATTGTGCCCACTGAAATCAGAGCAGCAGTTCCCATAATGCATCAGGATGGAATTGTCAGAAATCCAGGACTGGCCTAAAATCTCCCTCCTGGAACTGGGCAACTACCTCTGGTCGTCACTGCTTGTTCTTCTGTGTTTCCATTTACCAAGCACTGAGGAAGGCAGGGGACTGGAGGTGGTGGGGGACGGAAGCTGTCTGCTGAGGTCTCCAGAGGAGAAACAGCTTTCTGGCCAGGGGAAGACGGGCTATGACAGGAATAGCAGCAGGAAGGGAACAAGAGAAGAAACCAAGGCAAAGGGTATGCCAAAGGGAGAAGGGAGAAGAGGGGGAGTCCTGGAGCATCAGGTAATCACCATCTGGCTTTCATGATGGCTTGGAAAGATAAATTGCCTGCCCAGGGTAATGTCTCACCCTCTACTATTGCCGTAACCTTGTCTGGAATGGTAGCAAAGTTCTAGAATTTGCAGCTATGGTTCCTGGGCTTTACCTGGTCAGCTGTGTCCATCACTCTTAGCAGAACTGGGTGCTGGTCTATGGTTTCTTCTGAGGTGTAAATATCCTCTGCAATAGAGATGATCCATACTTAATAAGAGTGCTAGAGGCATCACACAGCACAAGCTTCTGGAAGCTGATTTCTCTTTCAGTGGCCGTGCTGCAGCATGCAAGGAGGTGTGTGTAGGGTCAACTCAACCATTAGGCAACTAGCTGGTCACCTAGGGTGGCAACTTCTTGGGGTGGCAAAGAGCAAGGCATTCAAAGCTAAACTGATTTTGACAGACAGGGGCAGGGGGTAAAGCTTAAAGTCTGCTTAGGCCACCAACACCTTGAACCAACTCTGGGGCCAGCTGCAATATTTGAGATGTAAAGCGCATTGCACTTCTTTCAGGATGAATCAACTCATCTGTCCACAATAGAACTATTTATAGCTTGAATTTCTTTGAAAGTATGTTTCAAAGAATTTTTAAATAAATAATTTGTAGAGACTGATTAGAATTATTAGGCCTTGAGCCAGTCCTGGGAGAATGGCCATAGCTGGCTAATCTCAGTCATAAATCAGCTGCGATTTTTAAGCAAGCCATGCATCTTGTCACTTAGAAATGAGTACCATTAATTCATGCAGAGCTTGTCTCATCCTCTTGTGTAACTAATTATCAAAACCTTTCTAATCCGCTTCTGCGTACTTCACACACTCCTGGCAAAGTTAACAGGAGTTTTTCCTTGCAGGTCTGTGGCTTGAAGGCGCACTACAGATCTGCACTATCCAGAGATGGATTGGATGGGAGGCGGGGGGGGGGGGCGGGAGAAGGGATCCATATAGGATAGAAGTTCCCAAACTCTGAAAAGTTCAGGGACCCCATTTCATTCCCACCACTTTTCTCAGAGCCCCCCCCCCTCCCCTCATTGCCAAGCCTTCTTTATCTCCTTTCTCCTTCCTGCCTCCACCAGTGTCTTACCCCCAACCAATCCCCACAAGGCTCTCTCTCTGTGGACCCTCTGTAATGGTCTCACGGATCCCCAGGCAACTCCTGAAGTAGGGTTTTGCCGTCCCCAGGCACTGTGGTGCTGTCACACCTCCTCCCCCTGTTGTAGACAACTGGAAGCAGAAGATCTAAGCACAACCCTACTACTACTATTTACTATTTAGCACTTATATAGCGCCAGGCACGCAGCGCTGTACAGACAAACATACAAGAGACAGTCCCTGCTCGTCAGAGCTTACAATCTAATTGAGACAATACAGAGGATTAGTCAAATTGGTGCAAAGTACAATATGGTCTTTACAATTCGGTTATGAAAATTGACGGGAGTCAGGTTGAGATAAAGGATATAAGTCAAGTCAGGATCTGAAAGCGACAGTGAAGAGGTGGGTCTTCAATCTGGATTTGAAGAGGGCCAGGGAGGATGCCTGGCGTATAGACACAGGCAAGCTGTTCCAGGCGAAGGTGCAGCAAGGTGAAAGGAGCAAAGTCGGGAGTTAGCGGTGCGAGTAAAAGGCCCAGATAGAAGTAATTTGTTAGTGGAACGAAGTTCCCGAGAGGGGATGTAAGGAGAGATAAGAGATGAGAGGTATTGAGGGGCCACAGAGTGAATGCATTTATAGGTCAACAGGAGAAGTTTGAACCGGATGCAGAATTGGACAGGGAGCCAGTGAAGCAACTTGAGGAGTATTGTGGGCATGGCGAGACTGGTGGAAGATTAGTCGAGCAGCATAATTCTGAATAGATCGAAGGGGAAGGAGATGGCTCAAGGGGAGACCAGCAAGGAGCAGGTTGCAGTAGTCGAGGCAAGAGGAGATTAAGGAGTGGATAAGGGTTGTGGTAGTGTGTTCAGAAAGGAAGGAGCGGATTTTGCTAATGTTGTAGAGAAAGAAGTGACAGGTCTTAGCTACGAGCTGGATATGTGTGGAGAAGGAGAGAGAGGAGTCAAAGATAACCCCCAGATTGCGGGCTGAGGGAACAGGAAGGATCGTAGATCCATCCACAGAGACTGAGAAGGGGGGAAGAGGAGGGGAGGGGTTGGGGGAAAGACAAGGAGTTACTACTACTACTATTAAACACTTATATAGCGCCACACATGCAGCGCTGTACAGACATACATACAAGAGACAGTCCCTGCTCGTCTGAGCTTACAATCTAGTCAAGACAGTACAAACATTAATCAATTCGATGGGTTTTACAGTTCGGTCATGAAAATGATGGGGTTAGGTTAAGAAGAGGGATAGAAGTCAGGATCTGAATGCGACAGTGAAGAGATGGGTTTTTAACCTGGATTTGAAGAGAGCCAGGGAGGGTGCAGCAAGGTGAAAGGAGCGAAGTCGGGAGTTAGTGGTACGAGTGAAAAGCCTAGATAGAAGTAATTTGTTAGCGGAGCAATGTTCCCGAGCTGGGATGTGGGGGGAGATAAGAGATGAGAGGTATTGAGGGGCCGCAGAGTGAATGCACCTATAGGTGAGTAGGAGAAGTTTGAATTGGATGCGGAATTGGATAGGGAGCCAATGAAGCGACTTGAGAAGAGGAGTAATGTGGGCATGGCGGGACTAGTGGAAGATTAATCGAGCAGCATCATTTTAAATGGATTGAAGGGGGAGGAGATGGCTCAAGGGAAGACCAGCAAGGAGTAGACTGCAGTAGTCGAGGCGAGAGGAGATTAAGGAGTGGATAAGAATTTTGGTGGTGTGTTCCGACAGGAAGGGGCGGATTTTGCTAATGTTGTAGAGGAAGAAGCGACAGGTTTTAGCAACGTGCTGGATATGTGTGGAGAAGGAGAGAGAGGTGTCAAAGATGACCCCCAGATTGCGGGCCGAGGGAACAGGAAGGATCATAGATCCATCCACGGAGACTGAGAAAGGGGGAAGAGGAGGAGAAGAGTTAGGGGGAAAGAGGAGGAGTTCAATCTTGGCCATGTTCAATTTCAAGCGGCGATGAGACATCCAGACAGCAATGTCAGAAAGGCAGGCAGAGATCTTGGTTTGGATTGCTGGAGAGATATTAGGTGTAGAGAGGTAGATTTGGGAGTTGTCGGCATAGAGATGACACTGAAAGCCATGGGAGGAGATAAGCGTGCCAAGGGATTGGGTATAGAGAGAGAAAAGGAGGGGGCCTAAGACGGATCCCTGGGGAACACCAACATGGAGCGGGGTGGGAGAGGAGGAGGAGCTGCCAAAGCATACACTAAAGGAGCAATGGGAGAGGTAGGAGGAGAACCAGGATAATACAGAGGCCTTGAAACCCAGCGAGGAGAGGGTGGAGAGGAGAAGATTGTGGTCAACAGTGTCAAAGGCGGCAGACAGGTCAAGAAGGATGAAGATAGAGTAGAGGCCCTTAGATTTAGTGAGGAACAAGTCACTGGAGACTTTTGTAAGAGCCGTTTCGGTGGAGTGTAGGGGATGGAAGCCGGATTGTAGTGGGTCCAGGAGGGCCTGGGAGGTGAGGAAGTCGAGGCAGCGTCAGTGGACTGCTCGTTCTAGAAGTTTAGATATGAAGGGAAGGAGGGAGATGGGTCGATAATTAGAAGGACAGGTGGGATCGAGTGAGGGTTTCTTGAGGAGGTGTGACAACGGCATGTTTGAAGTCGATGGGGACGGTTGCAGTGGAGAGTGATAGGCTGAGAATATGAGAGATAGAGGGGATAATGGTGGGGGAGATGGGGTGTAGAAGATGGGTGGGGATAGGGTCAGAGGAACAGGTGGTGGGTTTGGAGGAGGAAAGAAGAAATGTGGTTTCCTCTTCAGAGATCGTAGGGAAGGAGGAGAGGGTAGCAGAGGAAGTCAGGATGGGGGGGGGGAATTGGGGAGGGGGGAGGTAGATGAGGGTGTGGGGAATTGGAGGTTAATCTTTTGGATTTTGTCATGGAAATAGTCGGCAAGGGTTTGGGCAGAAAGTGAGGGCGGGACACCTTGAGGAGAGAATTAAGGGTATTAAAGAGGCGGGGAGGATCAGAGGCTAGGGAGTTAGTCAGATGGATGAAGTAGTTTTGTTTGGCGAGTGCTATGGCTGACTGGAAGGAGTCAAGCATGAATTTGAAGTGTAGAAGGTTTTCAGGGGAGCGGGATTTGGTCCAGGCACATTCAGTAGAACGGGTACAGATGCGTAAATAGTGAGTTGTAGATGAAAGCCAGGGCTGAGGAGTAGAACGTCTAACAGGACGAGGGGTGGGCGGGGAAAGAGTGTCAAGAGCCGAGGATAGTGCAGCATTATAAGAGGCTACTTCCTCGTTGACAGATTTGGAGGACAAAATGGAGGAAAGAGATGGAGAGATGGTGTAGGAGAGTGTCAAGGGATCAATATTATGAAGGTTTTGAAATAGGTCGGAGGAGATGGGACGGAGTTGAAATAGTGGAAGCTGAAGATTGAAGGTTAAAAGGTGATGGCCAGATGAGGGAAGGATTGAGTTGTGGAAGTTTAAGGGAGAAGAGTTAGAGAAGAGTATCATATCAATGGCCATGCAGGTGGGTGGGGGCAGTGGAGCAAAGTTGGAGGTTAAACGAGGAAGTGAGGGCGAGGAGCTTCAAAGCATGGGGATTGGAGGGGTTGTCGACGTGAATGTTAAAGTCGCCAAGAATAAGAGTGGGGGAAGAGGGGTCTAGAAAGACGGAAAGCCAGGAGTCGAAGTTGGTAAGGAAGGTTGATTTTGATTTGTCGGGTAGGCGATAGATAACAGCTACATGGAGGGGGAGTGGTGGGAAGAGGCAAATGGAGTGGACTTCAAAAGAGAGGGAGGAGTGTGATTGATGCAGCAGGAGGGGTTGGAATTGGCAAGAGGGAGAAATTAGGAGCCCAACACCACCACCGCGGCCAGTGGAACGAGGTGTATGGGAGAACTGGTAGCCCCCGTGGCAGAGAGCAGTAGCGGATGTGGTATCGTCTGGGAGGAGCCAGGTCTCAGTTAGGGCAAGAAGGTGTAGTGCATCAGAGATAAAGAGATCATGAGTAAAAGGAAGTTTGCTAGCGAGTGAGCATGCATTCCATAGGGCGCATGAGAATGGGAGAGCGGAGGGGGAAAGGAGAGGGATATGGATAAGGTTGGATAAGTTACATGAGGACTTCTTTTCACAGTGAGGCAGCGGTCTAGGGGGGCTGTTACGTGAGGATCTATTGCCAGAGTAATACAGAGGTCTGGAGGGACCAGTCTTGGCCATGTTCAACTTCAAGCGGCGATGAGACATCCAGGCAGCGATGTCAGAAAGGCAGGCAGAGATCCTGGTCTGGATAGATGGAGCGATATTAGGGGTAGAGAAGTAGATTTGGGAGTCATCGGCATAGAGATTTCTGCAACATCTCAGGGGCAGATTCTGTGACAAGAATTAGAAAAGTCTACAGTGCACTGGCAAACATTTCCATCTTTCATATTATATTCTAAAGATAAAACTAGTTCTCAAACCTTGCTTGTGTCTGTATCATTAATCTCTTTTCATTTGGTGAGGGAAAAGAATCCCATCCTCAGCGCACACCTCCACCACCACTGCTGCGGGAGGCAGAGGGCGAGGACATGGTCCAGGCTCTGCTCCTTCTGCTACAGATCGGTGACAGTAACAGTAACGGGCATGACGAGGGGGAAAGGGAGACTGACGAGACTGAGGACATTGGATCCCATATACCACGTCAGGAGAGGAGCGATGCAGGGGGTGGGAGGGAAAGGCAGCACTGAGAACAGCAAATCTTCTGCCAGCTTGCCGTCCCAGACTCTTTTCAACCTAGATTACTGTGCCAACTGGCACATCTAGTCCCGATGAAGAAATAATTAGAGCAGGGAGGACACATGGCACCCTTAATCCATCCCCGATTATCCAGTCATTAACCAGAAAGCAACCAGAGCCGGCCCAACCATTAGACAAACTAGGCAGTTGCTAGAGCAGCAACCTCTGTGGGGCAGCAGAGAGCAGAGCATTAGGTTCTGATAGCCAGAGGGGCTGTTAAGCTTACGATTTGCGCCAATACCTTGGGGCCAGACCTGAAAGCAACCACATAACACTAGCCAGTAAGAAGCCGAGGCCTGCCAGGAAGCAAGAGTAGCATTGCACTGCGCCACTTCCCGGGGGGCACAACCCCTGTCTAGTCAGGACACTGGCAACGGAGGTGAACTGGATGGAGGGCGCTGGGGTCAGAGACACTAGATCAACCTGCCTATGTTAAGTTCTCAATCCAAGGAAGCAGAAGCTCCACTGAATTGTCTCCAGCTATGAATAAAATTAGTTTTCATACTGAATTATAAAATGAGATGGGCCAAGAGGCCAATGGATTTGGATGAGCCGATCTAATCAAATTTTGTCTTAAATTAGATTGGTAAATCTTTATCCATTTTATAGAAGATTATACTTGCACCAAAGGGCTCAGCTGTGGTTACAAGAGAGCTTTCAACACAAGCATCTCCTGAACAAATTTGTGAAAATAAAGCCTCATGCAAAATCTGAATGTCTTTAGACTGTTTTTATCAGTGGCGAAAGTTCTAGTGGGGGCCCTAAGCAAACTTTTGCTGAGGGCCGCACTATTGTTGCACCCCTCCCCCCAGGCGACGCCCCCCATTGTCATCACGGCACACTATGTACATTTGTCACACTGCCTCCATTCCAGGCCTGGAGCTGTTTCTCCTGGGCTGACGTCTCGCAGTGCGACTGTTATCGCGAGACGTCAGCCCAGGAGCTAACAGTTGGGCCTGGAACAAAAGTAAGTTCCTGTACTGCTGTGTGGACCACCTTCCTGCCTGCCCTCCCCCCTCCCCCCCACGCATTGCGGGGGCTGCTTGGGCAGAATTTATGCCGCTGGTTTTTAATTTAAACTGGCTGAGCAACCCGACATGACTTGGCAAATGCAGCATCTAATGGTTGACATATTAAAAAACAGTCAGTCAAATACTGATTTTTTGTTTTTTTTGATAGAGGTGTACACATAAATAATTTTTTCCAGATCCAACTCTTGCTCACGCTACATAAGGTTGACCATGGGAAAAGCACAGAGTCCTTAGGTTAATACCAGCTACGTTAAGTGACTGTCTTGAATTTTATTGAAGGCAAGTCAAAGAGAGAGAGTGTGTGTGCTCCTCAGAGAGAGAGAGAAGCTCACTTTGAAGCCTCTCTGTCAGAGAGGCGTGGGCATTTCAAGTCAAAGGGTAGCCTTGGAATGAAAGGTTTCCCCTGCCAAGTCTGGCTGCATTTAGCTGGATAGTTTTCAAATGCCCAATCTTTTGAAAACCTACATGCAGATTTTCAGAATCCTTTGCGGTTTAGTTAGGAAATGTTTTTATGTGCATTTGCAACGAGTCTCTGTTTAACTGTGAATCTGAACAGCTCTGTTCAGTCTCCACTTCCATTTATACGTGAAACACGGACAAGATGCGCAGGTCTGTTCAGTGAGCTGTGTCTGATGCTTAGCACAGGAAGGTCAGATGTGAGGTAATGTGGCTCCCAAGACTGGCAGTAGGTTAGGGACATATTGCAGTGGTGATGCCCTTTCCTGTCCGATGAGGGGGAGCAAAAGAGAGGCTCCAGTTCCATTGACCCCTTCCTGGTTTGCAGCCCTCTGTTACTACAAAGATCTGTGATGGATTACATAAGATCACCTGTAGGATGAATAAGAATACCGCACAAACTTAATACTAAAATCATGCAGCAAACCCAGAGAGCTATTTGAAATCGTCTGCAAACTCACAAAAGACCCATCAAATAAAGAAGAAATCTCTATACACCCTCAAACCTTTGCTGACTATCTCATCAACAAGAACAAAACAACCCAGTTGACACCTCTTCATAACATCCACAATACTTCAAAGGCAGATCCCAATCCCATTCAAGAATGGAGGGAATTCCATATCCCCACCTCAGAAGAGATCTTTATCTTTATTTATATTTGATATACCGCTAGGGCAGAAGCATTAAGCGGTGTACAATAAAAATTTGATTAAACACTGCACACCAGGAAATAGAACGCCAAAGTTAGATAGGAAAGAAGGTAGAGAAAGGGCAAACAAGTCATACAGTGACACCAACTCATAATAAACCATAAAGACAGAGAGGGCGACAGACAAAGACAATTTGTAACACATCAGACAAAGACATAAGACAGTCAGGAGGGGTCTTCGGGGAGGAGGTCAAAGGCTTTCTGGAATAAATACGTCTTAAGCAGAGACTTGAACTGGGGGTATGATGGTTCTAGCCGAAGATCAGTGGGTAGTGCATTCCATAGCATAGGTCCGAGAAAGAACCAGGCAGAGTGTCGTGTCTGTTCTAAGCGGGCTTGGGAGGGCGAGGGAAGGGATAGACGATTGGTGTTGATGGAACGAAGTTGTCGATGGGGAGAATGTAGAGAGATGCAATCCGCCAGATAGAGAGGAGTACTGGTGTAAATGGCACGGTGGAGTAGAATCAGAAATTTGTAATGAAAGCGATAATGGAGGGGAAGCCAATGTAAACGAATGAGGATAGGCGTGATGTGGTCGAATTTACTGGAAAAGGTGATGAGGCGAGCTGCAGTATTCTGTATGCGCTGCAGCCTTTGAAGGCTGTATTTAGGGAGGTTGGCTAAATAAACATTACAGTAATCCAATCTGCTAATAACGAGAGCAATGACAAGAGTGATTAGGGAACCAGTGGGTAATATGGATCGGACGGCCCTAATGCGCCGTAAAGCAGCAAAAGAACAGCGGGATACCATGGAGATGTGTTCGTGAAAGGACAGAGAAGGGTCCAGAAGAACGCCCAGGTAACAAAAGGAGGACGTGAGAGGAATGTTGGTTGAGTCAATGGAGGGAGTCAGAGTGGGACATGGGCCACCCAAGGAAACCCACATTGCTGAGGACTTTGCTGGATTGAGATGAAGAAAATTCTCTGATAACCAAGAAGCGATGTGAGAAAGGCAGAGATTCAACTGCGTGACATCAGGGGATAAAGTTGAGGTATGAAACAGGAGAACAATATCGTCTGCATAAATGTAAGATGAGACCGGGTATTGTTGAATTAAGGGCAGCGGAGCAAGAAAGATGTTGAACAGAATGGGGGAAAGCACAGAGCCCTGTGGGACACCACAAGTGAGGGGCAGGACGGGAGAGGCCTGGCCATTGATATGTACAGAGAAGGAACGGGAGGAAAGGAAGGAGCAAAACCAGTGCCAAACAGTGCCACGGAGACCAATGTCAGAGAGACGGGACAGAAGTGTATGATGGTCAATGAGATCAAATGTCGCAGACAGATCCAGTGATACAAGGAGAGTAATATTACCACGGTCGTGAGCGACATGCAATTCATTCAGTAAGGCAAGGAGGACAGTTTCGGTGCTGTGTCCTTGGCGGAACCCAGCCTGACGTGGGTGGAGGGAATTGGTGGATTCGAGGTGGGAACTCAGTTGGTCAAAAGCACAGCGTTCTAGGAGCTTAGCAAGAAATGGGAGGTTGGATATGGGGCGCCAATGTGAAAGGACAGATGGATCGAGATACTCCGGACCATAACTGCACTAAACAGCAGCACGGCTCCAACAGATCCTTGTCCAGTAACATGGATTAAGTCAACCAAAGAAGAGGTCATCAGCTACATCGACAACATAGTAAGCAAGTTTCTATCAAGCGGATATATGCCTCAGGCCCACAAGCAAGCTACTATCTGCCCTATCCAACACTTCAACAAACAACTCAGACCCTGCATCATATCGCCCAATCTCCAGCCTTCCCGTCCTATCCAAGATAATTGAAAAGGAAGTACAGAAACAGCTACAAGATGACACTGACACACATACTCCACTTGATCCTCACCAACATGGTTTCTGCCTCTACCACAGTGTCGAGACTCTCCTCACTCACCTACTGGACACACTTCTCAGAGGCATCAACAATATAAAAATGGGATTTCTTCTCATTTTTATTGACATTTCCTCAGCATTCGACACTGTATCCCACAGCATTCTAATAGAACGTCTAGCAAGTATTGGTCTACTCAACACCACCCTAAACTGGTTTCAGTCCTATCTAAGTCACAGACAGCAAACAGTCAGAATTGGATCAACCACCTCCACACCTATTCACGTCACACAGGGAGTCCCACAAGGATCCTCCCTATCTGCTCTCCTGTTCAACTTATACTTACAGCCTATCTGCAACATCTTCAAAAAGCACAAGATTCACTATGCTATCTATGCGGATGACATTATGGTCTATACGCCAATCCTCCTTGACAAACCAGATGATACAGCAATCACAGCCTGTTTGCATGAAATATACAACTGACTCTCCTCAAACAATCTACTTGTTAACTTCAAAAAATCAGAAGCACTATTCATATCACATGACTCTTCTTCCCCCCCCCTCCCCCAGCTTCCATCATCCTACAAGATACTCCAATCACAACAAAGGAAGAGATTTGATACCTAGGTGTGACTTTGGAACGAGCCCTAAATCTCCATCAACATATCAACAGAACTACCAGACATGCATTCCACAAACTGGCCATCATCCGCAGACTAAAACCCCTCCTAAGTCAGGAACACTTCTGCACAGTATGTCAAGCCATCATTACCCCCATTCTCGACTACTGCAATTCCCTCTTCCAAGGCCTCCCAGCTCAATCCATAAGACCACTTCAACTAGTCCAGAATACTGCTGCCCGGCTCATAAGAGGATCAGCCAAACATAACCACATAACACTCTTTCTACAACAACTGCACTGGCTACCAATTCCTTTAAGAGACAAATACAAAACAGCATTAACCATATTCAAAATCAGAAATGAAATATCAGCCGAGTCATTACAAGAGCTCCTAAGTGCTCAACCCAATATTAGACCCAAAAGACAAAACACAAGAGAAACAATCCCAACTCCTGGCTCTTTCAGCAAAACCAACAAGACAACATCAAAGAGGGCTCTCTCACTCGCAGCACCTACCATCTGGAACTCCTTGCCAGAGAAAATAAGGGCAACCAAGGACATTAAAGAGTTCAGGAAATATCTAAAATCTTTCCTGTTCTCGGAACACTTCAAAGAAGACCTCAAATACACACAGTAACAATACACGCCTAAATAATTTTATACCTAATAGTTCATCTGTAAATAAGTTATGTGTTAGCATGTCCTGCATACACCCCTTCCTACATTTATAAATGAGTTCTCTGTAATGTTCTGTTGAAGTTGTAATGTAAACCGCTTTGATACTATGAAAGGCGGTATAGAAATCTTGTTAAATGGAGAGTGAGCTTCCTGCTCGAGGGAACTACCGCTTGTGCCATTCTAGCGGAGCCGTGCAGTGTGAGGTCTGGAGCTACAGGAACATCGGGCAGGCATTTTGGAGGACGTTCCCTGGACTGGAGGACCCCCCTACCTGCTGCATAAAGCTCAGAGGCACCTGCTGTCGAGTGGAGAGTGAGCTTCCTGCTCGAGGGAACTACCGCTTGTGCCATTCTAGCGGAGCCGTGCAGTGTGAGGTCTGGAGCTACAGGAACATCGGGCAGGCATTTTGGAGGACGTTCCCTGGACTGGAGGACCCCCCCTACCTGCTGCATAAAGCCCAGAAGCTCTTTCACGCGGCCGCGTGTCGCGGCCTGCGTGGCGTGGTCTAAGGGGCGTGAACCAAGGGGCAGGACATGCCCCTTTTGCGCCCCTTCGGCGCACGTGAGGAGAGGTAATCGGAGCTGGAGATTGAGTGCTGTGCTCATTATGGGCAAAAGAAAGGGAAAGCTTGGTATCAAGCAGACGGAGTCTGAGAAAGGAGGTAAGGTGTTGGGCCCAATGGACAAGCACTTAGCCCCCTCGCTGCCCGCTATCCTGTCACCGGAAGGGGCTTCGTTAAGTCCTGAGTCCCGGACTCCCCCTCCATTCCCGCAAGTTCCTTTATCATCTACGTTGTTAAACGGCCCCTCTGAAGTTCTTACACCAATGCCGCTTCCAGTATTTCTGCCGTCTACCGACGCACCACTTGCTGCTCCCCCTTCGGGGGAAGTGACTCTAAGAGATATATGGGCTGCTATTCAAAATATTGACTTTCGTTTAACTTCAACTGTATCTTCATTATGTAAATTTTCACAGGATGTTATATGTAAATTAGAAAGTGTGGACCAGCAATTGGGTATATTATCTAACTCTGTTACACTGGTTGATTCCCAGCTTAAGTCTTCTCGAGATACTGATATTGCTTTAATTCGTGATTCTTCTTTGTTATCATATCGAGTAGAAGCGCTGGAGAACCAGCATAGAGTTTGTAACCTTAGATTTCTTAACTTTCCTATTACCCATCTGCTATCCCCTAAAATTTTGCTCGAGAAATATTTTTCTGAGGTGCTTCACCTACAAGATAATGTGTTAGTTAGCCATATGTATTATTTACCGCGGGGCCCTGGTCTAACATTACTGGGAGCTGGAGGTCCTGTGCCTTCTCCCGGTTCTGTTGGCCAGGACCTCACAGCTTTCCTGGAGGATTCTAAGGATATCATTACCAAACGCTCCACTTTAGTGGCGCAGTTTGGTTCTGAATCCTTAAAATTGCAAGTTTTAAGGGCATACTTTAAATATAAAGAAGCCCTTTATTGTGGTTTTAAAGTCCAGGTTTTTCCAGACGTTGGTCGTCATACACAATTACGTCGTAAACAGTTTTTAAATTTAAAAACTAGAGTTGTGACATTGGGAGCTAATTTCTTTTTAAAATTTCCGTGTCGATGCATTATAACTTTCGAGGGGCAAACCTATGTTTTTACTGAGGTTTCATCCTTATCTAAGTTTCTGAATGAAAAGGAAAATGTTGGGATATAGTGAGAGGGAACGGATCAATTATATTTAGTTCCCTGTTGTGGAGTTTTTTTTTTTACTCCAGCTTTCTTTAAAATGTATGGATAATTTAGCCTTTATAGGTAGGCTTCTCTCTCATGATGTGTTACTTGTTATGTGAGTTTAATTATTCTATGGCTGTATTGCTATATTTTTTTTATTTCCTGTTGATTGTGTTGTATTCAAGAAAATCTCATAAATAAAAAGTTTAAAAAAAAAAAAAAAAAAAAAAAAAAAGAAATCTTGTTAAATAAAAAATAAAAATAAATAAATAGTACTAGAGCATCCTCCTGTTACAGCAAATGTTTCCAAAGTCACTGAAATACAGGAAGGAAACAAACCACGAATACTCGCTGTCTCCAGGGATTCTATCTAACAGACATTAAATGGAGAAATAGCAGATGAGAACTAATTAAACACTTAAGACCAGCCTGGTGGCTCAGTGACAGTGACGGGAAGGGCCTCGGATCTTTTGCTCTCGGTCACCTAGAACTAGAGAAACTGCAGAGGCAGCACTCATGGCCCCTGGGAGTGGGGGTCATAGTCACTGTGCAATGGTGACACCTAGTGGCTGGATTTAGGCCCACGATTGCAGGGATCTGGAAGGAGCTAGGGTATGTGATCCCCAGCAGAGGACTTTCACTGCAATGTCTTGGATATGTGAGCTGGGAGGGGATAAAAGCTAAGTAGCAAAATTCCTATTAAGGTTCATAGTGCTGAACCCTAGTGCTGTGTCTGATTGAGCTAAAACTAATTGATCTTGTCTAATTGTCGGAGCATTACTAGTCTAGCTGTTATCTAAATGCAAAGCAAACACAAAAATGCAAAAGCAGCTGGTGCTATCTAAGTGTTGGTTAACACACTTGAAATTGCTTTCAGGTTAGAACACAGAACTAAGTGGGTCAAGGGCCTCCCGACTGTACTTGTGACATTAACAGCTTTATCTTCCTCCCAGCTCCATCTCCGGAGGGCCCCTTCTCCCTACAACTCTAATTGGATAAAAAGACTTATGTAACCTTTCCCTCTCTTCCTTCACAAGTTGTCATTCCAAAACCAGACCATCCAAAATTGACTGTCAGACAATGTACTCCAGAGCTAGCCATAAGCAGGATTTTGAAATGTTTTGATAGTGGGAAGCACTGGATTCTGGGTTAGCTATAAATACAAAACGGCAAATGATCACTAGTTTGTACGGCACAGCAATCCCTGTGTAATACAGCCGTGGCCTGACTAGCAGGGAAAGCCTCTGAGGAATAGATGGAAACAGTCGGAGTGCTCGGATTCCTGGTTTCTTTAGCCAAAGACAGGACACGAGACTCGTGCTGGAAAAGACTAGTCTCATATTTTCAATATGCTCTGAGCCCAATGCGCAAAGTAGTTTTCCCACAGATACAAACCAGATGGAAGTAGCACATCTGGACTGCCATAGATTATAAAAGTGCCAAGCAAATCAAAGCGAAACAGATGGTGACTCCGAAAGAACCAGGGCAGGAAAAGCAGAGAATTCCTGTTCTAGGCAAGAAGCTGGGAGGGTTTCAGTTGCATGATGTGACCCAGTTTCTGATGGGACTCGTCTGGCCAGTCCTATTTTGTAGTCTCAGCATCAACCATTTGGCATCAGCCTCGCATTTACCAGAAATCAATGAAGAAAGCAGAAAAGAGAGTATCAAAATAAAATATTTAGAGAGAACCCAAGACAATTCTTCAGGACTGAGGAAGAGCATTAGTATGGTGAAAACACCACCAACAACAGCTGAAGCACAAACATGCTGGAGTGACTTATATGAGGACCCTGTGGAGCACAACTAAAAAGCAGAATGGTTACCCTGCATACGGGAGTTGGAAAAGGCCAACAGCAAACCAATGAAATGGCCCAAAGGAACAACTAGAGAGATGGAAACCAGATTAAAAAGAGCTCCAATCTGGAAAAGCCTTGGCCCAGATGGAATGCCCAATTTGTTGGTTCAACCAGTTAACATCATTCCACCAAGACCTGGTACATTGTAAAAAAACCAGTTGATCAGGCAGCCAGACTTAACACCACAATGGCTAGTAACCAGAAGAACACTTCTCCTTCCAAAGGGAGCTCCAAGTAATGTCCCAAAAAATTACAGGAAGACAGAGTCCTTTATTAAACCAACGGCCGCCCAACACAGGCCGTGTTTCGTACCCTTCATCAGGGGCTAGCCAGGCAAAGAAACTAAAAACATAAAGATGAAGAATCAAAAAAATGATAAAAGAACAAACAAGCCAAGCCAATAAAAACATTAAAAACAATAATAGCAAAAACATTAAAAACTTTAAATATATGGAGCAAAATTAAACCAATATAAATATATAAAAAACAATGATACAATAATTATAAACATGAAGATTAAAACAAAAGTGCTCGGGACCTAATACAAAGTGTGTGTGAGTACAATTTACTAACCTCTGTTGCGATTCATAAAATAAATCTTACTTCACACTGTTTGTGCAAACATATAGATTGTATATTAATGCTAAAAAACATAAATAATGCAATTAAAGAGTGATAAAAACATATGGCAAAACATTGCATTCCAATTTAAAAACAACTAGCAATCGGAGAACACAATGAGAGGAGGAAAAGGACAGGATATGGAGACAAACCAAATACCAATACTTCAAGTGCAGCAATAATTTATGTAATCAGAGAACACAGAGAGAGGAGGAGAAGGACAAGATATGAAACCAAATACATGTAGTACTGCAAAAACTTGTGCATGAAAAAGGTATCAAAAAACGATATTGTCTCAGAAGACCTCAATAGGAGTGAGTCAATAAAAAATATAAACATATAAGTTATAATATTGACCATGTTTTGTCAAAAAAGGGGGGACAGTGACAACATACACGTATGGAATAGGGCCAGCATGTACGGAAACAGTCTAAAATATCAAACAAGAAAGAACCAACTGCCGCATTTCTATATAAACAACAGTAAAAATCTTATGGGTACAGAGAGTTAATCAGAGACCCGAAGATGCTAATGTAACTGCTGACCCTTATTATTAACCTGCAGGAACTTGAACAAGAAGGTGAATATAAATATCTTGGAGTAGAGGAAGAAGCAACAATCAAGCAACATTTACTGAGGAAAAACATCAACAAATAATATTACAAGGAGATGCTGTATTTAAATGAATATAGCAAATTAAATTGAGATATGTATGGAATTTGGCAAACCAGGGCTGGATCAGATGACCTGGGATAAGGTAGCACCCCTACATCTGATTTCTGTGTTGCTGTAGCATAACGTCAGATAAAGGCCAATCGATCCATACAGACTGCCGAGTAAAGTCAGCTTCTGGTGTCTTCCTCTTTGGTTTTCTACCATCCTGGGTAAACGGCCATTCAAAATACCACACTGAATTCAACTCCAAGTCTTTCCCCTCTTCATTTCTGATCACCAGCCTTGGTAATAATAATTAAATGGCCAGGACCAGTGCAAAATTATTAGATGTCCTAGGCAAAGTGGCAAACCTTCAGTCCGTGCCCCCTCACAATAAGTTTTAGATTCCTAGTATCTCCCCCATCCCAAGATTTTGATAAGTAAACTCAATCATAATCATATCAGCACCATCCCTCCCAAAACAATCATATAATCACGTATACTGGTGCATCATGCTTTTAAATATTAAACTTTATTTTGTAAGTAGATACATAATGAGAGAAATTTCCACAAGCCACTTACAAGGTAAATGAACAATTTGCAACTTGCCCATTCTTCCTTCAGGTAAAAGTATGCACTGAATCTTTTGAGTGTGTGTGGCTGCCAGGATCCAGTGCTTTGCTTTGACTGTAGCTGCTTTTTGCTGCACCCCAGAAGCTGCTGCCCTAAGTGACCACCCAAGGCTGGCACAAGGAGATGAGGCACCAAAGGCGAACCTCATCCCTTGTGCTCCTCTTCCCTATGGCACGCCCACCCCCTACAGCACCCAGTACCACCACAGTCGCCCACCTCCAAGATCAACAGTGGAGGCAATAGTCACAAAGAGCCTGCAGGCACTGACCTTCAAGCTTTGGTGCTGCAGAACTGTTTGCTTCCACCTCTCTCTGACTCTCGATGCCAACTTCCTCTTTGTACAGGAAGTTGGCATTGAAGAGTGGCGGAAGCAAACAGCCCTGTGGCACCAAAGCTTGAAGGTAAGAGTCATGGGGCTATTTGCAGCTACCGCCTCTGCTGTCAGTCCTGGAGAAGGGTGACAGTGGCGGCAATGGGCAGCCCCAGAGGGCCTTCACTCTAGGCGGCTGCCTAGTTTGCCTAATGGTAGAGTTGGCCCTATGACCATCTAGTTTACCTAATGGTAGATTTGGCCCTATGACCATCTAGTTTGCCTAATGGTAGAGTTGGCCCTATGACCATCTAGTTTGCCTAGTGGTTGGGGAAGCCCTGTAAATAGCTACCAAAGTTGGTGAGGCCATTGTCAAAACATCCAGCTACCTAGGGCTCTGTGGTCTTGATGGACTGTACCTGCTGCAACATCAACCAGCTTGTTTTCAGGGGATGTTATAGCCTGTTGGTTTCTACCTGCCTACTCCAAGACTTGTACTCACATCTTGTGTGCTCCTAAACTCACATTAAATTACTGCATTGATCTGTGAATATCGTGTAAGTCACATCACTGCCCTGATCTTTTGCTCCAGCCCCTGACTTTTCTTGGTGATGTTGCCACTTTGCTAACTTGGCCAAGAGGTTCCTCCTCTAACATGTGACTTCAAACAGCATGGCATGTAAAAGAGAATACCCAAAAAGTCCCACAAAGGAAAATACAGAGTCAGACTTACCCAAATTAGGATCATATTCACTTATAAACCTCTTGGTTAGGAACTTCACAGTTAGCGCTGGAAGAGATGAGAACACGGAGCATCTCAGATTACAGGATGCCGACATTGTCCATAGCTAGTGGACTCCAGTTAACATAGACCATCAATCAACCTACCCCAGGGCCAAGAGCTTTAAGAGAAATGCCAGGATGTGTTCTTTTCACCTTCTTATGAGGAATCTGATTAATGACTGTGCTCCTAGACTTGGCACTTGGCCAGGCTTTTGTCTGCCAAAACTCCATAAGCTATTGTTGGAAGCATGATGGCAAAACAGAGCAAGAAACCAAAATTGCAGCTGGGTAGAGACGTCTTTGAAGGCCTCTCCCATTCGCTTTCTATGAGACAGCAGGACCTGTCCTCGGGGTGTGAGCTGCCAGTGGAGATCTAAGGAAAGGTTGGACCTACATTCTTTGTTTCCTTTTTAATGTCTGCTTTTGAGTTTTTCTTTTCCAGTGCTTTCATGGTCTCAAACCAGAGCCAAGAATTGCTATATAGCTATTTTCCACAAAACCAAGGCATGATTCATTTAAAAAAATATGTTCCATAATCTTTTTCCACAATATAAGACACGTCTAAAAGAGCACACTGTGTGCTTTCGAAGCGTCATTGTTCATTCTTCCTCCTTACAAAACTGTACAAAGCAGGTACCAGTGAAGGAAGGCCATTAACTGCGCCAGATCTTAAATGGACTGCTTGTTTTTGTAAGACATTAGCTCTAAAAGATCTAATGTCTTTTGTAATTTCCTGCAAGGTTGTTTCCATGAAACACAGCAACGAAAGGGCCCCAAAGTGCAGCCAGTAAAAGCAATGTGTTTATCTTCAAGCATTTTTTATGTTCCTGATCCAAGCAAACCGAAGATGTCTGAGTCTGAGGTTAATATCGGGAAACAGGGGTGACAGTTTCATAAGCCCCATTTCATAAATCAGTATCCCCTCTCCCCCGAAAACAAATCCTATTTATCGACTCTGTTCAGCCTATCCTTAATTTTATTCCTAATCCTCTTGTTTTTTTTACTTTTTTTACTATAAAGATACTTACTATGTTTTACATTTTTGGGAAGTATGTTGTTTAATTTGACTAATGTAATGAGAGGGACCTCCAGCCGTCTCTGGGAGCTCGTTTGGAGAGTATGTTGGGATGCGATGGGTTTGTGTAACCTGGAAGAACATTGGTCATGATATCCAGTACCAGTGTGAAATGCAGACTGGTCTGCAGTTTTCTTGACTGTTTCCCATGCATTTGCTTATTTACATGACAATGTAAAAACATTTTGATTTCAAACAACAGAGAAGCCTTTTTGAATGTTTCTTCTTCCCTGATACGTTTTCATCAGACAGCGGCATCTCCAGGGGGAATCTCAGAATACTCTCCCACCCTTCTAATAGCAAAAAGGCCGCATTTGTCTCTGACTTTCCCATTCGATATTGCCGGGGAAAGACTAGGGCCTGTAGAGTGCGAAGGAGATTCGCACAGGATTATTATAGACTAGCACAGGAAGGAGGAAGAGGTTGCTTCAGAGAAAAATACATTTTTTGTAGCTGAGAAGCTGACCCGTGATGTGACAATGCCACAGTCCTCACCCTCTTTCTGTGGAGATCTCTGGACCCGGCAACCCTTTTTCTTTTAAAGGTGATCGAATTATGAATGTTCATGAAAGTCAAGTGACTAGTAATGCTCTATTGCTGAAGCCTCGACAGTTGATGCCATTGCTTACACATTTCAACTGTCTTTTTGTTGTTGTTTTAATCCTTTTGTGTGCATTACCATCCGATATGGGCACATGTATTACTCTGCTTTATCCCTGAGGAAAATTGAGCTGGAACGGGAAGGTCCACACTCCAGAAAGGACATGCTGTGCTTCCCAGGTTGCAACGTGGAGACCGAAGTAGGCAGTGGTCACCCTGCTCTTCCCTTCAGAGCTGAATTTTCCCCGGTTGTGTCCTTCCACCATGCCAGGAAGTTAAGCCAAGTTAGGGGTGACCCCTCTCCCTGACAATAAAAACTCTTCCCACTCCAGAGTCTCAGATGTAGCTACGAGATTGTCATATAACAGCAGTAGGCTTCAGCTGAGATTGCTGAGTTACTGCTTGGGACAGGTAGCCAGTGACAGGAATGGATGTTTTCTGTTAGCAAGGATTAGTGTAGTATTTCTTAACTCTCTCCTGCAGGCACACCTAGCCAGTTGGGGTTTCAAGATCACCACAATAGCTATGCATGAGATTCATTTGCATTTAACGGAGACTACTGTACCTATCCATTGTGCTAATCCTGAAACCTGGAGAGCATTGAGAAGCACTAGAGGATGTTCTGATATTGGGTGATTACTGTTGCGTCCATCCCACGGCTGCCTTCACCACTTTCTGCAAATAACTTGCGCCAGTTCAGTGCTCACCTGATTTTCCGGCTCCTCTGCACCCTAACAAAGCAATGTTGCACTCTGGGACGTGATTGTGTGCGTTGCGATCATTCGATACAGTCACAGTTCGAGGTTTCCCAAACATCAAGGACATCCTCTGCTGCAATAAGATGGAGAGGAAAATCATCATCGGCATCACAGATATGCACCCAACGGGCAGCAGTTTGTACCAACAGTGCAGTGCAGGGGGAGGGGAAGTGCAATGAAATGCAATGCACCAAGTTGCCAGTTACCCAATTCCAGGAGGGAAGCTTTTTAGGCAATGCACATCCCAGAGCCGTGTAGTATTTGTAGTCCCTGATTTAATCCATTGAAATCAGTGCTGCAATGTATCAAGATAGGGCTGTAAGAAATCCAGGATTGGCCTAAAATCTCCCTCTCGAAACTGGGTAACTTGGCTGCTCTACACGGAGCTTGTTGGCGGCCCTCTCGCATCAAGGAATAGAATCCCACTAAGGACCAAAGAAAAGAAGAAGGGGCGTGAGGCTTGAGATACCGCATCTAAGTGAACCTGGAGTGCAGCACACCCTGAAGATCTTTGCTTTCCATACTGTCAGTTATATTATGCTCGTTTGAAGTCATTAGTCATAAGCCGCCCATATGACACCATCCTGAGTGATTTGCATGAAACATAGCATAAAATAAACATTACAAAAGTGCGCTAAAGGTTTGCCCTACAGGTGCCAAAAATGAGCGTGGAAAGTGTGGTGTACCTGCGCTGGCTGTTGGGGGCATTTCTGGTACCTCTCCATGCGGGGAGCAGCACCTCAACATGCTAAATGCACAGCTGCAGTTAACGCAGGTGTACTTGCAGCGACCTATTGAGGTGGCTATATGTGCATCCACGCTAACTGCAACATTGACGATTAGTGCGTGCTAATTATGACCATGCTCACCATAATGTGCAGTCAACGTCCACTCTCAGCCCCCACCCCATTGCGCACTATGAAGTTAGCATGGAATTTGTACTGCATTTTTAGCGCATAATATTGGTTACCATGGTTCCACACTAGCTGCTTACTGCATGCAAAAGCCTGCACTAACCATTAATGCACTTTTTAAACATGCCGCTAAATACATAATATTCTCAATAGCTTAGAAGAACCGTTAACTAATAAACTCTAAATGTGCATATGTGTGCTTTTTTTTTTTTGTCAGATCACTCACTGAGGGGAACTTCCTCTCTTGCAGTGAGTCCTCCATTTTATTCAGATTTAAACGACCCCAAAAGGCCTAAATTCTGGATTCGGCCGTACTATTAGCTGCAGTTCCAATATGGGATATAAGAACTAACAGTTTCAAAAGTTCTGTCTTCCCAGTTCATCGATCCACCAATGTCGCTTTGAATAACTTGATGTTATCTATGTTATCACACTTAGCTGATTTTGATGTCGTCCAGCGATGATATTGCTTTCACCCTTCCGGGTTAGAACAACAACCTTATTCAATGCTGCTCTGCTGTAGTTAATCCAACATCTCACAATCGCAAGGTTCCCACTATGGACGCTGGATGACATCAAAATCAGCTAAGTGTGATAACATAGATAACATCAAGTTATTCAAAGCGACATTGGTGGATCGATGAACTGGGAAGACAGAACTTTTGAAACAGTTAGTTCTTATATCCCATATCGGAATGGCTGCTAATTGTGCGACCGAATCCAGTATTTAGGCCTTTTGGGGTCTTTTAAATCTGAATAAAATGCAGGACTCACTGCAAGAGAGGAAGTTCCCCTCATAGTGAGTGATCCGACAAAAAAGAAAGCACACATATACACATTTAGAGTTTATTAGTTAATGGTTCTTCTAAGCTATTGAGAATATTAAGGAAATCTATCAGGTGGTTGGATATTTATAGGTGGATTTCACGTGGTTTTTGTGAAGTATATAGCTAAATACATAATAGCCAAGTTAGTAATTCCCAGGAAAGAAGCTTTCATTTATCAGGCCCCTGTCCTATGGAACTCATTAAACCCGTACAGTCCTCTAGAAACTTGTCACCTTACTTTTCATAAGGTTCTTCGCTCAGGTCATTCCTTAATGGTAGAGGACTTGGGTTTGAGTTGCAAATTGAGGGTAAGTGAATTAAGTGGTAATCCCGGTGTGAGGTGGCTTATTTTTTGGAGAGGGCTATGATAAAAGGTTTCTTGTGATTGTTATGGATTGTGTTGGAGGGGGATGATTATGATTGGTTTATGTACTATATATTGTTTTTATGCATTTTGGTTTTTGGAATTGATGCTTGGCCAGAGTTATTTGCTAATAATATGTGACAAAACAAAACAAAGTAAAAACATTTAAAAATTTTGTTATGGCTTTTTGGATTCATTTTGAAATGAAACAAAACAAGCTTGCTTTATTGTGTCTTTCACTTCCTTTAACATGAATGCACATTCCTAGGGGAACTGCTGGGAAAAAAACAGCACCCCTGAAAAAGATTGTTTTCAACAGCCCCCCTTCCCTTTTGGGCTCACATATTTGCAGACTGGATCAAAAGGATCATCTAGAACCGTCGTCCATCTAACCGCTGGGCGCTCACTCTTCTTGCAGCTGACTAGGAGAACTTTAGCCTGGATGCAACATTCCCACCAAGCTGCACTGGAGTCCTCTGGCTGCATCACTGCTGGTAGGGGAAGGTGCTGCACTATCACGTTGCTGCTTCTCTCTACTAAAAGCGCAATATCACAGCACCTTCCTCTACCGTCGCAGCATGGCAGGAGAACTCCTGTGCAGCTTGGGAAACGTTGTCTGGATCCAGAAGTGAGCATGAAGCCAAAATAGGGCCTGATTTCATAAGTGTTTTTCTCATAGACACAGGCACAAAGGGGCTAATTACCAGTCTTGTAATCAGTGGCACCAGTCAAATAAAATGGAGGAAAACCTAATAAATCAGGTCCCTACAGACTTCAGCACTGGGATTACATAATTATAATGACTCTAGAGGCTGCTATATTTCAGATAGACTCTCTTGGGGACAGATGGTCCTGTAGGAGACCTCCGAGGTGACAAAGAGGAGATGAGGGTTTTGGAGCTGTGTTCAGATAGAGAGGGATGGATTTGGGTAATGTTATGGGAAAAGAAACATGGTTCAGCAGTATTCTGGATGAAGGGAAGAGAGGAATCAAATAGGAGCACAGGCAGATCTGGAAGTCATTAGATGTGCTAAAGAACTTGATCTGGGAGTCATCAGTACAAAGATGATGGTCTGAAAGTTATAGGAAGCAGGACTGTACCAAACTAGAAATGTGCCCTGTACGACTCGTGAACCTGGTGCCTCCACTCAACCATGTGCAGGAACTCGATCTTGGCTTTCTGGAACCCCAATGGTGCCCTCTTTTTTACTTGCACCCTGTGCAGCTGCTCCGCTCACACAACCCTTGGTACGGCCCTGATAGGAAGAGTTCAGAAGATCAAGGAAACGAGTCCAGGAATGAGCCCCGAGGAACACCAACAGATCATGAAAAAGGATCTACCGCATAAAAATCTAAAAATATGATGGGGGGCTAAGAGAAGAACATGGCAAGAACTGTACACTGCCCCAGGGAAGGTCTCTAGTTCAGTCCTTAGACTGGGCCTTCCACTCCCTCAGTCAGCTGAGTCTTGCGATGCAACATTCCCATGCTGGAGTCAGGATCAGTGCAGGGATACTGGGCCCTCTAGGGCACGGGTGTCAAACTCCAGTCCTGGAGGACCACAAACCAGTCAGGTTTTCAGGATATGCTAATGAATGTGCATGAGAGCGATCTGAATGCACTGCCCCCACTGTATGCAAATATAAGCCATGAATATTCATTAGGAACATCCTGAAAACCAGACTGGGTTTGACCCTCCAGGGCTGGAGTTTGACACCTCTGCCCTAGGCAAATCTTCAGCTTAAACTCAACAATCATGCTCATCGCAATGCCGCCCTTCCCTCAACAATCCTGTAAAAATGCATAACTGGACAACATTGCTTTGTGCGTGTGCTCCTGCTCTCTCGAGTAAAAGAATGTGCCAATGGCTCTTTGCTGCCCCTTAGAAGCTTCTGCCCTGGGTGTCTGCCTAGTTTTGTCTAAAGGTTGGGCCAGCCCTGTATGGAGTAGAGGCAGTCATCATTGCTAGTGCTATGTTCAGAACCAGGACTGCAGGATTCCGGAATAAGGTTCCTCACTGCACTTACTAGACCGGGTGTCTTGGTGGGAGGATATAAAATAGAGGAAAGTCCCCCCTAGTAACTGCAAAGGCTCATGGTGCCAGATTCAGAGTTGCCAAATTAGCCAGTTCCAGGAATGAGATTTTAATCCAATCCTGGATGTCTGACAGTCTCATTCTGATGCATTATAGGACCTGCAGCACTGATTCCACTGATGGGTAAAAGCAGGGACTACAAATACACTGCTGCATTGCAATGCAAATTTAAAACCTGAACTGGCCAAAAATCTCACTCCTGGACTGAGTAACTTGGCAGTTCTGCAGATCCCAGCCCTGGTTCCCACTGAAGGAGACGTGCATAGGAACAGGAGGCAACTGCTGGGTCAAAAAGAAAAGAACAGGAAATCCAAGCAAAGGCAGAGCCCAGGGCTGCAAAATTGTGCAGAATGAGACTTTTTGGCCAGTGCTGATTTCGAACTTACATTCCAAAGTAATATAGTATTTGTAATATCTGATTCTGTTCACTGAAAGCAGTGCTGCAGATCCCAGAATGCATCAGGATAGGATTGGCTGAAATCCAGGACTAGCTCAAAATCGTGATAATCCGGCAGTCCTGAGAGCCTGAAGGAGGAAATAGTGGTATGAAAAGCAGCAACCATGTGAAGGAGGAGGGGGACTGAGGATAAGACCTTCACCTTTAGCTGTGAAAAGATCACTGGAGACTTTGGCAAAGGCTGTCAGATTGCAGTAAACCAGGGGTTCTTAACCCAGTCCTCGGGACACACGTGGCCAGTCAGGTTTTCAGGATAACCACAATGAATATGCAAATTTCTCTCCTGCATACTCAGAAACCTGACTGGTTAGGTATGAGAACCCCTGAAATAGACTGAAGATGGTTTCAGATGTAAGAAATTCAAGGCTGTAAAAGCTGACTGGCAGGTCTGAGTGGTTTGAGTCCAAGTTGGGGAAGGAGATGGTGGGCTGGTAAGTGGTTTTGGAGGAGTGACCTGATCATAGTCTACGTGAAGGCTGGTGCAGCAGAGAAAAATGCCGCTGACCCTGATGTTTCAGTACACATCAGTGTACTTCAAGTTGAACTTTAAAACAGTCAAACATTCTGGTTTTAAACTAATAACTCTCTCTGTACCCTTCAGAATAGGAATTCCTCCTGGGTGATTTTGGCTCCCTGTGCTGGACGCCCTTCTCCTTCCCTAAGAGGCAGATCATCAAACTGCTCCCAGTCTGCTAAACCCGCAGCTAGATTCTACCTGAAAGGTTCACCCTGTCATTGTACTTTCATTATTTATTGCCCCCACCAACATACCAATGTAAATGTGTTCCTGCCTTTTATTCAGCTCCTTTTTAAGTTAAAAGAGCCCACCTCATTTTGAATATGCAAAATCTTGCGTGCAGTTGCTTCTTCCCCACTGTCACCCTGCCCACTAGAATACCTACAAACATATGTGCACACAGAGAATTATAGAGTGCAAATAAAGAGAGATAAGCAGATCTACACACAGGGGACAAATCTGGTAGGCAGCTAATCCCTTTGGACTTGCTGAAGTGGGGATCAAGTTTACAGCCACATCTTCTGATGCTAGGTTCACACACATGATTACATTTCTACATTCTTCTCGTCTCCTCCTCCCCTAATCTAATTTCTGTGCCCACCAATATAGAATCACTCCATGCTGTTCTTTCACAAATTCAATACTTGTTTTTTCTCCTCCTATTCCTGCCTTTAGCTCCAAAATTCTTCCACAGATTTGCTCTCATACCTCAGATTTCCAAGAATGTGTCTCCAACTAACGCACTCCTTGCCCCACCATCATCACCATCCCCACTGCCATCTCTACATCCAATGATATATTATCATCTCACCCCTCCACCAGTCATATCCTTACATCATTACCTCACACCTGAATGCCTGCACCAATCACATCCAAGTATCTCCCCACCTGTGCCATCTCTTCAGTAATGCCATCCCTATGCGTGGACCAATCTGATCTCTACCTCCATCCCACCAATTCCATTCCTTCATCCCTTCTCAAAAATTATCTCTATATCCATCTACCACTCTCATGCCATTATCATTCCACCACCCATTCATATATCTTTCCACCAAACTCAAGTCTACCCACACCCCCATATCCCCACCTCTACAGTACCCACCAGTCCTAGCCCTTCATCTCTCCACCTGTCCCTTACTTTTCCCCATCAATCCCATTCTTTCACCCTCTCCCCCATTAATCCCATCCCTTCGTCCCCCCACCAGTTCTTTTCCTACATTCCCCAGCCAGTGATCCTCAACCTGATCCTCACGTAACTCACTTACCAGCTTGATTTTCAGGATGTTCACAATGAATATATATGAGACATTCTCTCCCTCCCCCCCCCCCCCACAGGATGCCAATCAAAGGCTGGCAAGGGTTAGAGATGCTTCAGCCCCTCCCCAGGGACATTATCCACCAGTTTATGCGATTCTTTAGCTATAGATTCTGGCTTCCATTTTAAGCTCATTCCCATGTACACACCACCATTTTCAACCCTAAAAGGGGATTTTAAAAGACTCGATTATTGCAGAATAATGGTTTCTCCTAAATTCACTTGCCTCATATCAAAGCTGCAGAAAGTAGTGTGCCCCAGATGGCGACCCCTCCCTTCCCCATGCTGACCTGAGAAAAAGGATTTACAACGGCAAGAAGGAAGCATGCTGGTTATGGTTCATGGCTCCGTTCTTCATCTCGAGACGCAGTGCGCGGCAAGTTTAGCAGAAGGTGTGACAGGCTGGCATGCAGCTGTGCTCTTAGCGGCAAGCTCTCCTTAAAGCTTTTCTACCTGTGCTGCTTTCCTTGAAACCTTTTCCACCTGGGACTTCGAGTCCTTCTGGGCCTTTGCCTCTGGGGTTCCTGCTCCCCAAGACCTGTCTCCTGGGGAAACGTCTACGTCTATGTCTAGCCTTGGTGCTGCTGCTGCCTTCAGGTTTCTTCGCTTGCTTCCTCTGTAGCGCTGACTGGAGGAAACTCTTTCTCCTTCTCCGAGTCCTTTTATCTTTCAGCGCTCCTTCACGTGATGCTTCTGCGGCTCTTCCACTCTTGAAGCATCTTCTCTTTCTTGTCTTGGAACTTTTTATTCCCTCTGACTGCTCCTTCTTGGCTTTTACCTTCTCCTCCTCTTGGGGCTGTTTCTTCTGCAGCCACTCCCAGGACAGTAGCTGTTGCTTTAGCAATGGAGAGATGCTGCACAGGGCTTATGACAGGAGCTTCTAGCCCTTACTGGGAACACAAGCTCTAATCCACAAATCAGGTCCATAAATAACTCTGCCCAGTGACCACTGGGAGCTTTGTCTTTCTCTCCTGTGCTTAATCTCCCTAAAACTGCTTCCTTCTCCTCAACCCCCTCCTCTTTCTCTTGCCTCGCACTGCTGCTCTCCCCAGCTTGGTCTGCAGCCAAACTCCATGTAAGGAAAGTATTTTCTGCCTGTCTTCTCCGCTACACTCTAAGGCTGAAAGTGATTTTGCATCCAACATGGAGCACAGAATCTGTCCTGAGAGCCATCTGGGTCCCACTAGCTTCAACAATTCCAATTCAAATCAAGGTTTTGGGGGCTGGTCTGGTGGCTTGGTGGAGGATCTGAGTTTGATTCCTGGCCCAGATCTTCCACTCCCCCCACACCTCAGGCTGGCTGGGGCTAGAGTTGCTGCAGAGGCCACGGGGAGGTGGGAAGGGAGTCTGTCATTGCCCATAACAACACAGTCAACACCCAGTGGCTGGATGTAGGGTCCCATGTTTCTGTGCACAGCCCCTCATCGTGGACAGACACTGCAATAACTGGACCAATGTAAGTTGAGAGGAGAAATGATTTGGGAGGAAGACCCTCCTGTATTTGCACATTTAGGCTCATGACATTGAATTACAGTCCTGTTTTCAAATGAGCAGGAAGCCGAAAGGAGAGGGGGGAGACTCCCGGGCTCCTCAGAAGAACTTGTTACCCAAGAACCTCTCTGTTGTAGGACAGGGAACTATAATAAAGAAATAACATGCTGAAATGGTGTTAAGGTTATAGCTTTGCCTTTGGGAAAGGAATATAAAGTGGAATTCATGGAAGTCAAGCTCCTTTCTTAAGACCCTTCCATCCCTGCTAGTCTATTAAAAACGTTTGTATTGTATAATCTGGACAGAGGTGTTTGTTGTCAACCTCTTTATTAAGGACAATTTAAAGGTACAATTCCCCTGCATCACAGCAGATGGGCTCACTCATTTTCTTGAAGCATTGACAGAAAACAATTTCGGAAACTGACTGACTTTTGTGATTTTAAAAAAAAATTGAGCTCCATAATAGGTCTTCAGACTTTTACCTTAACCTCCTTCACCAATAAGAGATCTTACATAAAGCAGAAAACAACAGATCCCTTGCTGTCCTCAGTACAGAGGTCTCACTGCATTTGAATACATTCTGTGCTGGAACCTCTGAGGGGCAGACCTTGCCGTTGTTCTCCCACACCCCTGCCCCAGGGAATCTCATCTGGCTTCGACCTCCTACAGGGTGGGCAACCTCCATCCTAAAGGGCCACACACTAGGTGGGACTTTGGAATAATCCTAATAAATATGAGATCGATTTGCATATATTAGAGGTTAAGCATGCAAATCTTTCTCAAACTACATATCACTTGGAATTGATGTTCCTATGTAGAAAATGCCACCCTAATTTAATACACAGAAACACCTCACGTCTATTTAAAAGAGAGCATCAAGCCAGCATGGGGCAAACATTCACTTACAGTAGTAGCTTAGCCGCCTTTTACGCTTATTTTCATCACTTGCCCCTGCAGACGTCTGTCTTTTTGCATGTTTCTGTGCTGTACCTTCAGAGTGGAGGAATAGCCTAGTAACCAAAAGACCAGCACTCAAGTCCCATTGGTACGCCTTATAGCTTTCGGCAAGTCACTTTACCCTCCATTGCCTCAGAAGGAAGGCCTGGCAACCTCCTTCCACTCGCACCTTTCCAAGGAAATCCAGGAGTCAGCATTGACTCAAGGACACACCTTCTCATTATAACCTACTGTGACGCTGCTGTTAGACCCCAAATGCTGTTTCCCACGCAGCCAATACACTTTAACAGCTTTTAAACGTACCTTAACAAATGCCCCTTAGTAGCTCTCACAATCTTCTGAACTGTGCTCACAACTTGCCTGACATTTGATGGTTCATCTTACTATGTTTTTTTCAACCTCTGCACTTTTCAAAGCACATAGGGACACGTCTGCGAAGCGCACTAAGTGTTAGTGTGAGGTATAGCACTTAGGCAGTGTGCTGTGCTAAAACTCCCACACTAAGCAGTCGGTGCACATTGTGCGAGAACTAGGCGGCTTGGGGGCTGAACATGAGCCTTGACAGCTCACCGCGTTTAGTGCGAGCATCTTGGGCATGTGCTTACCACAGCTCTGGCCATCTGCATGAGAGCGCTTAATACTATCTCTGTGGCTTGAGAAGTGCAGCCACCTTCCGGATAGTGTGGTGCTGAGTGCTTGCAACGTACCAAGAGCAAGGGGCGGATGCACGTGTCCCATGATGTTACTGGGGGGCCTCTGCACTAGATTTGCACTCCAGTTATGCAGTAACTTACTACATTTTAGTGAAAATGTCCCCTAGGGAGGTGAAAGGCTGCTACTGTCACTGAAATATAAATGTGGCACGTTGTGAGCACAGTTCAGAAGACCGTCAGAGCTACAAATGGACATTTAAGAAAAGTTGAAAAGCTTTTACGTTTTTTGTCTGAGTGGGAAACAGCATTTGAAATCTAACAGCAGCGCCACTGTATTAATACATAGAAGGTTATAATGGGACTGCGCCTACAGCCCAAAACAAGATAAAGAGACAGAAGTCTGCAGGGCCAGTGCAAGGGTGTGAGGCCCCCGAGGTGACCCTCATCCCTTGTGCCTCCTCTGCTCTAACTCCTACTTCGATTGCCACAGCCGCCACCCCCTCCCCAGGATGCGCAGCAGCAGCAGCAAAGTTTTTAAAACAGCACCAAAGCACTGGACTTCCCTTCAGCTCTGACGCTGCAATGTCATTGCGCTTCCACCCTCCACCCCCCCCCCCCCCTTTGATTCCACTTCTGCCCCCAGGTAAAAGGAAGTGAAACCAGAAGGGGGCTGAAGTGCGAAGGGCACCACAGTGCTGGAACTGAAGCTAACTCTAGCGCTTTGGTGGCACTGCAGCTCGTCCAGGTGCCCGCCACAGTTTGCCGAATGGTAGTGACAGACCTGGGCAAGTGATGAAAATAAGTGTAAAAGGTGACTAAGCTAAGTGAATGTTTCCCCATGCTGCTTTGATGCCCCTGTTTTAAATAGAAGTGAGGTGTTTCCATTGGTATCGACTGGGTCAGTGTCACGTGGTATCGACTGGGTCAGTGTCACATCAGGAAATGCTAGGGAGATAAAGTTTCTGGATGAAATAAATGACTGCTTCTTGGAGCAGCTGGTTCATGAACCGACCAGAGGGGAAGCCATATTAGACCTAGTCCTTAGTGGAACACCAGATCTAGTGCAAGAGATAAGGGTGTTGGGGCCACTTGGCAATAGTGATCATAGCATGATCGCCTTTGATTTAATTAGTGGAGGAGGGATAGTAAGGAAATCCACAGTACTACCTTTTAACTTTCGAAAAGGAGACTATGATAAAATGAGGAAAACAGTTAAGAAAAAACTAAAAAGAGCAGTTGCAAAGGTTAAAGACGTACATCAAGCTTGGGTGTTGTTGAAAAATACTATCTTGGAAGCCCAGACCAGCTGTATTCCACGCTTTAAGAAAAGTGGAAGGAAGTCCAAAAAACTGCCAGCATGGTTTAAAGGTGAGGTCAGAGAGGCTGTTGTTGCCAAAAAAGCAACTTTCAGGAAATGGAAAAAAGAGCCAAACGACGAAACCTGGAAACAGCACAAGCACTGACAAGTCAAATGCAAGGCATTGATAAAGCAGGCAAAGAGAGAATTTGAGAAGAAGCTTGCTGCGGAAGCAAAAACGCGAAATAAAGACCTTTTCAAGTACATTCGTAGCAAAAAACCTGTGAGAGAGTCAGTTGGTCCATTAGATGATAAAGGGGTTAAAGGAGCACTAAGAGGCGACGATAGCGGAGAGACTGAATGAATTCTTTGCTTCGGTCTTTACTGAGGAAGATGTAGGGATGTTACCCATGACGGAAGTGGTATTTAAAGGTGTGGAAGAATTGAAGGAAATATCGATACATCGGGAAGATGTCTTACAACTATTAGATAAACTGAAGAGTAGCAAATCACCTGGGCCGGATGGTATACATCCAAGGGTGTTGAAAGAACTGAAATATGAGATTGCAGACCTGCTATCAGTAATCTGTGAACTATCATTAAAATCATCTCTAATACCTGAAGATTGGAGGATCGCCAATGTAACACCAATTTTTAAAAAGGGTTCCAGGGGTGATCCGGGAAACTACAGACCAGTGAGCCTGACATCAGTACTGGGAAAAATGATAGAAACCATCATAAAGAATAAAATTACTCAGCATGTAGATAGTCACAACCTAATGGGAGACAGCCAATATGGCTTTAGACAAGGAAGATCTTGTCTTACTAATCTGTTATGTTTTTTTGAAGGAGTGAATAAACAGGTGGACAAAGGTGAGACGGTTGATATTGTGTATCTGGACTTTCAGAAAGCCTTTGACAAGGTTCCTCATCAGAGACTTTTGGCAAAACTAAGAGTCATGGGATAGGAGGCAGTGTTCTATTGTGGATCAGGAACTGGTTAAAAGATAGAAAGCAGAGGGTAGGGCTAAATGGCCAATTTTCCCAATGGAGAAAGGTGAATAGTGGTGTACCCCAGGGATCTGTGCTGGGTCTGCTGCTTTTTGCCATATTCATAAATGACCTGGAAAGTGGAATAACGAGTGAGGTTATCAAATTTGCAGATGACACAAAACTATTTAAAGTTGTTAAAACCGAAGAGGATTGTGAAAAATTGCAAGAGGATCTTGATAAATTGGAAGACTGGGCATCAAAATGGCAGATGAAATTTAGTGTGGACAAGTGCAAGGTTATGCACCTAGGGAAGAACAACCCAAACTATGGTTACACGATGCAAGGTTCCACATTAGGAACCACCACCCAGGAAAAAGATTTAGGCGTCATTGTGGATACCATGTTAAAACCCTCGGCCCAGTGTGCAGCGGCGGCCAAGAGAGCAAATAGAATGCTAGGTATGATAAGGAAAGGAATGGAAAATAAAACAAAAGATATTATAATGCCTCTATATCGTTCCATGGTGAGACCGCACCTTGAATATTGTGTGCAATTCTGGTCGCCGTATCTTAAAAAGGATATAGCGATTTTAGAAAAGGTTCAGAGAAGAGCCACCAAAATGGTAAAGGGGATGGAAGGATACTCCTATGAAGAAAGGCTAAAAAGGTTAGGGATCTTTAAACTCGAAAAGAGACGGCTGAGGGGAGATATGATAGAAGTCTATAAATTAATGAACGGAATGGAACGGGTAAACGTAGATCGATTGTTTACGTTATCAGAATATAGAAAGACTAGGGGACATGCAATGAAGCTACAGGGTAAACTATTTAAGACCAACAAAAGAAAATATTTTTTCACTCAACGTGTAATCAAACTCTGGAATTTGTTACCGGAGGATGTAGTAAAGGCTGTTAGTGTAGCTGGGTTTAAAAAAGGTTTGGACAAGTTCCTGGAGGAAAGGTCCATAAACCATTATTAAGAAGTGGCCGAAGATATCAATGCTTGACCCAGTACAAGCTTTGTGGAACTTGTGTCTCTTGGGGAAACTGCTAGGTACATATGACCTAGTTTGGCCACTGTTGGAAACAGAATACTGGGCTTGATGGACCTTGGTCTGACCCAGTATGGCATATCTTATGTTCTTATGTTATGTTCTTATGTTCTTATTTATTAAATTGGAGTGGTATTTGCAAATCTATCTCATGCATATTCATTAGGGATATGCCGAAACCGCTGTGGCAGGATCTCTTCTGTGAGGGAATAGCAGGGGTCACAAAGGGCAGGACTGAGGGGCGTTAACAGAATTGTGTCTGGTCCAAATACCCAAAAACGAGGAGGCAAGGCAGAAAAGAAGTGAGGCACAGTGGCAGAACTAATAGCAGGGGTGCTTCAAGGAAGGAGTGAGATGCATTGGCAGAACCGTCTGTAGGGTCCCAGTGCTGCAGGTCAGGAATGAGGTGCATTAGCAGAACTGCATGTGGAGTCATTAATGGACCAGTAGAGGGTGCTGCAGGTCGGGACTGAGGTGCATTAGCAGAGCTGCACGTGGAGCTCATTAATGGACCAGTAGAGGGTGCTGCAGGTCGGGATTGAGGTGCATTAGCAGAGCTGCATGTGGAGTCATTAATGGAGCAGTAGAGGGTGCTGCAGGTCAGGAATGAGGTGCTTTAGCAGAGCTGCATGTGGAGTCATTAATGGAGCAGTAGAGGGTGCTGCAGGTCGGGACTGAGGTGTCTTAGCAGAGCTGCATGTGGAGTCATTAATAGAGCAGTAGAGGGTGCTGCAGGTCAGGAATGAGATGCTTTAGCAGAGCTGCATGTGGAGTCATTAATGGACCAGTAGAGGGTGCTGCAGGGAAGGACTGAGGTGCATTAACAGAGCTGCACGTGGAGCTCATTAATGGGGCAGTAGAGGGTGCTGCAGGTCAGGAATGAGGTGCTTTAGCAGAGCTGCATGTGGAGTCATTAATGGACCAGTAGAGGGTGCTGCAGGTCGGGACTGAGGTGCATTAGCAGAGCTGCATGTGAAGTCATTAATGGACCAGTAGAGGGTGCTGCAGGTCAGGAATGAGATGTGTTAGCAGAGCTGCACGTGGAGCTCATTAATGGAGCAGTAGAGGGTGCTGCAGGTCGGGACTGAGGTGCTTTAGCAGAGCTGCATGTGGAGTCATTAATGGAGCAGTAGAGGGTGCTGCAGGTCAGGAATGAGGTGCTTTAGCAGAGCTGCATGTGGAGTCATTAATGGAGCAGTAGAGGGTGCTGCAGGTCAGGAATGAGGTGCTTTAGCAGAGCTGCATGTGGAGTCATTAATGGACCAGTAGAGGGTGCTGCAGGTCGGGACTGAGGTGCATTAGCAGAGCTGCACGTGGAGCGATTAATGGACCAGTAGAGGTTGCTGTAGATCAGGAACGAGGTGCTTTAGCAGAGCTGCATGTGGAGTCATTAATGGACCAGTAGAGGATGCTGCAGGTCGGGACTGAGGTGTATTAGCAGAGCTGCATGTGGAGTCATTAATGGAGCAGTAGAGGGTGCTGCAGGTCAGGAATGAGGTGCTTTAGCAGAGCTGCATGTGGAGTCATTAATGGAGCAGTAGAGGGTGCTGCAGGTCGGGAATGAGGTGCTTTAGCAGAGCTGCATGTGGAGTCATTAATGGACCAGTAGAGGGTGCTGCAGTTCGGGACTGAGGTGTATTAGCAGAGCTGCATGTGGAGTCATTAATGGAGCAGTAGAGGGTGCTGCAGGTCAGGAATGAGGTGCTTTAGCAGAGCTGCATGTGGAGTCATTAATGGAGCATTAGAGAGTGCTGCAGGTCAGGAATGAGGTGCTTTAGCAGAGCTGCACGTGGAGTCATTAATGGAGCAGTAGAGGGTGCTGCAGGTCGGGACTGAGGTGTGTTAGCAGAGCTGCATGTGGAGTCATTAATGGAGCAGTAGAGGGTGCTGCAGGTCAGGAATGAGGTGCTTTAGCAGAGCTGCATGTGGAGTCATTAATGGACCAGTAGAGGTTGCAGCAGGTCGGGACTGAGGTGCTTTAGCAGAGCTGCATGTGGAGTCATTAATGGAGCAGTAGAGGGTGCTGCAGGTCGGGACTGAGGTGTATTAGCAGAGCTGCATGTGGAGTCATTAATGGAGCAGTAGAGGGTGCTGCAGGTCAGGAATGAGGTGCTTTAGCAGAGCTGCATGTGGAGTCATTAATGGACCAGTAGAGGGTGCTGCAGTTCGGGACTGAGGTGTATTAGCAGAGCTGCATGTGGAGTCATTAATGGAGCAGTAGAGGGTGCTGCAGGTCGGGACTGAGGTGCTTTAGCAGAGCTACATGTGGAGCTCATTAATGGAGCAGTAGAGGGTGCTGCAGGTCAGGAATGAGGTGCTTTAGCAGAGCTGCATGTGGAGTCATTAATGGACCAGTAGAGGGTGCTGCAGTTCGGGACTGAGGTGTATTAGCAGAGCTGCATGTGGAGTCATTAATGGAGCAGTAGAGGGTGCTGCAGGTCAGGAATGAGGTGCTTTAGCAGAGCTGCATGTGGAGTCATTAATGGAGCAGTAGAGGGTGCTGCAGGTCGGGACTGAGGTGCTTTAGCAGAGCTACATGTGGAGCTCATTAATGGAACAGTAGAGGGTGCTGCAGGTCAGGAATGAGGTGCTTTAGCAGAGCTGCATGTGGAGTCATTAATGGACCAGTAGAGGGTGCTGCAGTTCGGGACTGAGGTGTATTAGCAGAGCTGCATGTGGAGTCATTAATGGAGCAGTAGAGGGTGCTGCAGGTCAGGAATGAGGTGCTTTAGCAGAGCTGCATGTGGAGTCATTAATGGAGCATTAGAGAGTGCTGCAGGTCAGGAATGAGGTGCTTTAGCAGAGCTGCACGTGGAGTCATTAATGGAGCAGTAGAGGGTGCTGCAGGTCGGGACTCAGGTGTGTTAGCAGAGCTGCATGTGGAGTCATTAATGGAGCAGTAGAGGGTGCTGCAGGTCAGGAATGAGGTGCTTTAGCAGAGCTGCATGTGGAGTCATTAATGGACCAGTAGAGGTTGCAGCAGGTCGGGACTGAGGTGCTTTAGCAGAGCTGCATGTGGAGTCATTAATGGAGCAGTAGAGGGTGCTGCAGGTCGGGACTGAGGTGTATTAGCAGAGCTGCATGTGGAGTCATTAATGGAGCAGTAGAGGGTGCTGCAGGTCAGGAATGAGGTGCTTTAGCAGAGCTGCATGTGGAGTCATTAATGGAGCAGTAGAGGGTGCTGCAGGTCGGGACTGAGGTGTATTAGCAGAGCTCCATGTGGAGTCATTAATGGAGCAGTAGAGGGTGCTGCAGGTCAGGAATGAGGTGCTTTAGCAGAGCTGCATGTGGAGTCATTAATGGACCAGTAGAGGGTGCTGCAGGTCAGGAATGAGGTGCTTTAGCAGAGCTGCATGTGGAGTCATTAATGGAGCAGTAGAGGGTGCTGCAGGTCGGGACTGAGGTGTATTAGCAGAGCTGCATGTGGAGTCATTAATGGACCAGTAGAGGGTGCTGCAGGTCAGGAATGAGGTGCTTTAGCAGAGCTGCATGTGGAGTCATTAATGGAGCAGTAGAGGGTGCTGCAGGTCAGGAATGAGGTGCTTTAGCAGAGCTGCATGTGGAGTCATTAATGGAGCAGTAGAGGGTGCTGCAGGTCGGGACTGAGGTGTTTAAGCAGAGCTGCATGTGGAGTCATTAATTGAGCAGTAGAGGGTGCTGCAGGTCAGGAATGAGGTGCTTTAGCAGAGCTGCATGTGGAGTCATTAATGGAGCAGTAGATGGTGCTGCAGGTCAGGAATGAGGTGCTTTAGCAGAGCTGCATGTGGAGTCATTAATGGAGCAGTAGAGGGTGCTGCAGGTCAGGAATGAGGTGCTTTAGCAGAGCTGCATGTGGAGTCATTAATAGAGCAGTAGAGGGTACTGCAGGTCGGGACTGAGGTGCTTTAGCAGAGCTGCATGTGGAGTCATTAATGGACCAGTAGAGGGTGCTGCAGGTCGGGAATGAGGTGCTTTAGCAGAGCTGCATGTGGAGTCATTAATGGAGCAGTAGAGGGTGCTGCAGGTCAGGAATGAGGTGCTTTAGCAGAGCTGCATGTGGAGTCATTAATGGAGCACTAGAGGGTGCTGCAGGTCAGGACTGAGGTGTATTAGCAGAGCTGCATGTGGAGTCATTAATGGACCAGTAGAGGGTGCTGCAGGTCGGGACTGAGGTGTGTTAGCAGAGCTGCATGTGGAGTCATTAATGGAGCAGTAGAGGGTGCTGCAGGTCAGGAATGAGGTGCTTTAGCAGAACTGCATGTGGAGTCATTAATGGAGCAGTAGAGGGTGCTGCAGGTCAGGAATGAGGTGCTTTAGCAGATCTGCATGTGGAGTCATTAATGGAGCAGTAGAGGGTGCTGCAGGTCAGGACTGAGGTGTATTAGCAGAGCTGCATGTGGAGTCATTAATGGACCAGTAGAGGGTGCTGCAGGTCGGGACTGAGGTGTGTTAGCAGAGCTGCATGTGGAGTCATTAATGGACCAGTAGAGGGTGCTGCAGGTCGGGACTGAGGTGTATTAGCAGAGCTGCATGTGGAGTCATTAATGGACCAGTAGAGGGTGCTGCAGGTCAGGAATGAGGTGCTTTAGCAGAGCTGCATGTGGAGTCATTAATGGAGCAGTAGAGGGTGCTGCAGGTCAGGACTGAGGTGTATTAGCAGAGCTGCATGTGGAGTCATTAATGGACCAGTAGAGGGTGCTGCAGGTCAGGACTGAGGTGTGTTAGCAGAGCTGCATGTGGAGTCATTAATGGAGCAGTAGAGGGTGCTGCAGGTCAGGAATGAGGTGCTTTAGCAGAACTGCATGTGGAGTCATTAATGGAGCAGTAGAGGGTGCTGCAGGTCAGGAATGAGGTGCTTTAGCAGAGCTGCATGTGGAGTCATTAATGGAGCAGTAGAGGGTGCTGCAGGTCAGGAATGAGGTGCTTTAGCAGAACTGCATGTGGAGTCATTAATGGAGCAGTAGAGGGTGCTGCAGGTCAGGAATGAGGTGCTTTAGCAGAGCTGCATGTGGAGTCATTAATGGAGCAGTAGAGGGTGCTGAAGGTCAGGAATGAGGTGCTTTAGCAGAGCTGCATGTGGAGTCATTAATGGAGCAGTAGAGGGTGCTGCAGGTCAGGAATGAGGTGCTTTAGCAGAGCTGCATGTGGAGTCATTAATGGAGCAGTAGAGGGTGCTGCAGGTCAGGAATGAGGTGCTTTAGCAGAGCTGCATGTGGAGTCATTAATGGAGCAGTACAGGGTGCTGCAGGTCGGGACTGAGGTGTATTAGCAGAGCTGCATGTGGAGTCATTAATGGAGCAGTAGAGGGTGCTGCAGTTCAGGAATGAGGTGCTTTAGCAGAGCTGCATGTGGAGTCATTAATGGAGCAGTAGATGGTGCTGCAGGTCAGGAATGAGGTGCTTTAGTAGAGCTGCATGTGGAGTCATTAATGGAGCAGTAGAGGGTGCTGCAGGTCAGGAATGAGGTGCTTTAGCAGAGCTGCATGTGGAGTCATTAATAGAGCAGTAGAGGGTGCTGCAGGTCGGGACTGAGGTGTATTAGCAGAGCTGCATGTGAAGTCATTAATCGAGCAGTAGAGGGTGCTGCAGGTCAGGAATGAGGTGCTTTAGCAGAGCTGCATGTGGAGTCATTAATGGAGCAGTAGAGGGTGCTGCAGGTCAGGACTGAGGTGTATTAGCAGAGCTGCATGTGGAGTCATTAATGGACCAGTAGAGGGTGCTGCAGGTCGGGACTGAGGTGTGTTAGCAGAGCTGCATGTGGAGTCATTAATGGAGCAGTAGAGGGTGCTGCAGGTCAGGAATGAGGTGCTTTAGCAGAGCTGCATGTGGAGTCATTAATGGAGCAGTAGAGGGTGCTGCAGGTCAGGACTGAGGTGTATTAGCAGAGCTGCATGTGGAGTCATTAATGGACCAGTAGAGGGTGCTGCAGGTCGGGACTGAGGTGTGTTAGCAGAGCTGCATGTGGAGTCATTAATGGAGCAGTAGAGGGTGCTGCAGGTCAGGAATGAGGTGCTTTAGCAGAACTGCATGTGGAGTCATTAATGGAGCAGTAGAGGGTGCTGCAGGTCAGGAATGAGGTGCTTTAGCAGAGCTGCATGTGGAGTCATTAATGGAGCAGTAGAGGGTGCTGCAGGTCGGGACTGAGGTGTATTAGCAGAGCTGCATGTGGAGTCATTAATGGAGCAGTAGAGGGTGCTGCAGGTCAGGAATGAGGTGCTTTAGCAAAGCTGCATGTGGAGTCATTAATGGACCAGTAGAGGGTGCTGCAGGTCGGGACTGAGGTGTGTTAGCAGAGCTGCATGTGGAGTCATTAATGGAGCAGTAGAGGGTGCTGCAGGTCAGGAATGAGGTGCTTTAGCAAAACTGCATGTGGAGTCATTAATGGAGCAGTAGAGGGTGCTGCAGGTCAGGAATGAGGTGCTTTAGCAGAGCTGCATGTGGAGTCATTAATGGAGCAGTAGAGGGTGCTGAAGGTCAGGAATGAGGTGCTTTAGCAGAGCTGCATGTGGAGTCATTAATGGAGCAGTAGAGGGTGCTGCAGGTCAGGAATGAGGTGCTTTAGCAGAGCTGCATGTGGAGTCATTAATGGAGCAGTAGAGGGTGCTGCAGGTCAGGAATGAGGTGCTTTAGCAGAGCTGCATGTGGAGTCATTAATGGAGCAGTAGAGGGTGCTGCAGGTCAGGAATGAGGTGCTTTAGCAGAGCTGCATGTGGAGTCATTATAGAGCAGTAGAGGGTGCTGCAGGTCGGGACTGAGGTGTATTAGCAGAGCTGCATGTGGAGTCATTAATGGAGCATTAGAGTGCTGCAGGTCAGGAATGAGGTGCTTTAACAGAACTGCATGTGGAGTCATTAATGGAGCAGTAGAGGGTGCTGCAGGTCAGGAATGAGGTGCTTTAGCAGAGCTGCATGTGGAGTCATTAATGGAGCAGTAGAGGGTGCTGCAGGTCAGGACTGAGGTGTATTAGCAGAGCTGCATGTGGAGTCATTAATGGAGCAGTAGAGGGTGCTGCAGGTCAGGAATGAGGTGCTTTAGCAGAGCTGCATGTGGAGTCATCAATGGAGCAGTAGAGGGTGCTGCAGGTCAGGAATGAGGTGCTTTAGGAGAGCTGCATGTGGAGTCATCAATGGACCAGTAGAGGATGCAGCAGGTCGGGACTGAGGTGCCCTGGAAGCGTTCTGGAATAGCACAGGGTGCAGCAGGGCAGAATTAAGATGCATTAGCAGAGCTGAGTGAGGGTCTGGTTACCTGTTCTGCTCTGATTGCCACAGAGTCGGCAATCTCGTGTACTGCTGGTGTCTGCTGATGTGGATAAATTGGTTGAGCCCAGAAATGCCCGTGTATGAGTCACCAAGCAGTCCTCAGAGAGTCAACAGCACACCTAGCATGAACCATTCTGCACCCCTGTTCCAGTTCCCTGAGCCAAGCAGATGCCCATGAAATACAAAAGAGGTTTACTTCCTCATAGGTGAGTCGTACAGAGCACAAGAATTTAGATCAATTTCCGAACCCCTATGTAGGGAGCGGACTTGCTGGCTGCTTGTAGCTAAGTGTTTTGCTGTTGCTCCTTTCTTTTGCTGTGGCAAAGTGCAATCCATGAATAAGTCCAGGAGTCGATTGACAGGGTCCAAGTCAGTTTATTGTGCACAGGCCCAGTCAGTCAAAGCTTCAAAAGGAACTGAGCAAATGTTTATACAGAGACATAACCATTTATACCTCTTTTTCAGTTCGATACATGAGAACTTTCTATTGGTTCCAACTCGATACATGCAAACTTCTCATTGGTTATACATTCCCTTCATTTGTCCAATTAGAAATCCCTCCGGAGCCTAGCAACCGGCCCCCTCCTTTAGGGTTGCTTGAACAATGGTATAGTTCTTAATCTCGTTACTTTTCTACTGCAAGGCTAACTTTGGCTTCTGGAATGCATATACTGAAACATTTCTGTTCTTTCACACACAAGAGTATAATAGAAGACTTATGAATTCATGAAAACTTCTTATTAAGCATTTTAAAACAGTTTTCTTATTTTTCACAGATTTTTGGTTCTTTTCTAGCTATAATGGGAGTTAGGATCCAGGCCTAACTTACAGGCCTTTCATAGTAGCAGGCCATGCTAGGCCATAGCCTACCACATTCCCCCCTTTGATTATTCTCACCCGCAAGGGAGGAAGGGTGAGAATTAAATCACTCATTAGTCAATTAACACATCATACTGGTGTAATGGCATCATCATCGTGGGGTATAGGGTAATATCGCCACATAGCTAATACTTTCGCAGCTGCCTTCCGCTCTATAGTGTTATCAATTGATGATGTTACCATGCGTAAGCAAAGGGGTAGGAGACAAGGGAGCAATAAGCACATGGCTAATATGAATAGTATGATAAACATAAGGGATTTCAGACCACCAATCCAGGAAAACAATGAACCAAACCACCCATCCATCTTTAAACTGTGCCAGGTCTGGACAGGCACAAATGTCTGCTCTCTCATCTGGGTGGCTAAATCTTCAACTACATGCCCATTATTATCAATCTGTAAACAACAATTACTTAGATTCAACTTCCCACATACCCCACCTTCAGCTGCTAACAAATAATCTAAAGCTAAACGATTTTGATAAATGGCTGTACGCATTTGCGTACTTTGCTTTGCTAGAAGGGTTAGTGCTTTACTAGTTTCATTGGTTATTATTTCAACAACAGCTTGCAAACGTATTATTCGATTAATCATATAAACAGGAATACGATATCCCCAAGTCCCATCCTGCTCCCATGTGGCAGGTCCATAGTATGCGATGATTCTTTCTGGGGGTCATTCTTCACCATCCCATTTGTCCCATTGGCCTATTTTCAAGGCCTCCTTCAGCTGTCGACTTCTGTACACAGGATATCCCAGCTGTTCTCCCTGGGATGTTGGTAGAAGGAAAAAGGAAGGTCATATGGTTCCCAATACACATGCGCCTCCCCAATGGTGAGGAAGTCTGGCATATGCTCGGGTTCCGCAAATCCAGTACAGTCCAGGTGGTGCTTGCCAAGAATTATATGCTGCTAAGTTAGTCCAGATACTGGGAAGTTTGGGGAACTGAACTAGAGGATTGGAAGGTTCAGTAGTGTTGACTCCGGACCACCAAGAGGTCTTCTTAGTGGTACTTTTGTAGAACCTCTGATTGAGACAGACCAGCTGCCCCACTTCCATATTAAACATTGGTCCATAGCGAGAGAAACATAAGTTACCCACAATGGAGTGGGCCAATACCCATTCACTGGTGGTATTGTGTATATTAGTCTGATTATATGGAACAGAATAGTTCAGTTCTTGTGCCTCCCAAGGCCATTGATCTCCCATTGTTGTTCCTCCACAAAACAAACAGTTTGAAACATGGAGACTAGATGCAACTGCCCCCGCTAATTCAAGAAATAAGTTCTGGGAGGCAGGAGGAATTTCAAACTCTGATTTCATGGCTTCATAGAAGGAGTGATGTATGCAATAGGGTGAGGATACATGGGTTTTGGTGTTTAATTGCAGATATAAGATAGTCCCAGGATCTACACCTCCTCCTGCAATACACAACCCAAACTTGTATCCTTGCTTCCAGTGGCTGGGGTTGGCTATGAAGAGTTGTAGAGGATTACAGGCACCTTTCTGGCATTTCTTGGGTTCTGGTAGTCTGATCTTTGTTAGACTGCCTTTTCGATGATCTCCATCTCGTCCCGTCGGTGCATTCTTCCAGGTAGCAAAATATACACATTCCCATTTTGGGCAAAAGTAATCATGTCTGGATGAGGTGGTGTAGATGGTGGCTGCAGTACTCTTTCCTGTACACCGTCCCCATCCGTAGGCTCCTTCTGGACACATGTATTTATCATCATGGTAGTATGCTCGCTCCCATGACCCACATCTGTGGTAAGCATTTCTGTTGATTGCATCGCAAGCATCAAAGTTCAGGGTGATAGGTTTTGTGGGGTTGGTGAGGGGTTTTGTCACATTCAGGATGGCTCCATCTTCATCATTCCAACGTATTTCAAATGTATAGTAGGATGGGTTCTGTCGAGGGTTATAACAAGTCTTACTTTTCCCCTTAGTGCAAATGTTCAGTTCAGTGCCATTATAAACACATCGGCTGACTGTACCAGTGCAAGTATAGTAGGAATGATAGAGCAAAGTCTGAGTAATCTTTTGTCCTGTTCGGGTGGTGGTTATGCAGGCTGCACAAGGGGGTAGGGCAAAAGTCTTTTCCAGGATTCCCAGGATCATCACTCCCACAAGGCAATAGTGGAAGAACATTGTGATTACAGTCTCTGGAGATTAACTGGAAAGTTGAGGATAATGAACTGTGTTGAGTTTTCTTCTGTTTCTGTAGTGATGGTCACTTTCGCGTGACGTAAGTGGATGCTGAAGATTCTCTATAAAGCTGGCTGTCTCCTCAAGGTGAGTTGCAATGGAGTCTCGGGATCATTCACTGATGTCCATTGGCCAGGATCAGGAGCAGCTGCCGGCTTCACTCGACTGTGGTGGATCCAGGGTTCGAATTCTACAACTTTCACTGCGGTGGGGGTTGACAGGATGACGAGGTAGGGTCCCTTCCAATGCGGCGCCAGCGGGGTCTTTCTCCACTCTTTCACCCACACGGACGTTCCTGGCTTGAAGGGAGGCAGAGGCTCGGTCAGGTTGATGGGTAGTCGGTCTTGCACCCATGTTTGGAGTTTCTGCAAAACAGAACCTAAAGCTGATAGTTCTTGTCTAGTTATTTCAGATCCTATCTGTCTCATGTCTCCCTTTATTCCCTGCACTATGGGTGGAGGTCGCCCATACAAAATCTCAAAAGGGGAGACACCTAAGGATCTGGTGGGAGCTGAACGTATCCTAAGAAGGGCTATGGGTAGAACTTGGAGCCACTTCAGGTGTGTTTCTTGACAAAGCTTGGATAACTGTGTTTTCAGGGTTCTATTCATTCGTTCTACTTTCCCTGAGCTCTGGGGTCTGTAAGCAGTGTGTAACTTCCATTTTATTTGCAAAGCTTGAGCTAACTGTTGAGTCACTTGGGATACAAATGATGGACCATTATCTGACCCTATAGTTGATGGTATTCCAAATTGGGGAATGATCTCATGGAGCAATACCCTAGTGACTTCTCGGGCTTTCTCAGTTTGGGTGGGGTAGGCTTCTACCCACCCTGAAAATGTGCAGACTAACACTAACATATAGTGATATCCATTTGCACGGGGCATTTCAGCAAAGTCTATCTGTATATCACTCATGGGGGTCACCCCTACTGACTGAATTCTTGGGGGTGGAACAGGACCTTGCTTGGCATTATTTTTGGCACATATCAGGCATTGCTGTGCCACTGAGGCAGTCAGGGATCCTAGCAATGAAATACAGAAATGGGGTCTCAGGGCTTTCTTCATGGCTGTTTTCCCATAATGTGTGGCTTGATGAAAAGCTTGGACAAAGGCTGGCCCTAATGCTTCAGGGAAGACGGTAGGACCTGGAGGTGGACTACCCTCTGGGGGTGGTAGCACTATCCAACCTTGTTCTGTTAAAACTCCTCCCTCCTTTTCACAATAATAGTCTCTCTTGTAGTATATTGGGGTGCCCAGGAACTAAGGGGCACAGGGAATAGGGCTGCCTGAATTACAGTATCTTGGGTCCTAACATGTCCTGTGGTGGCTGCCTTTCGGGCTGTGGCATCTGCAAATCTATTCCCTCGGGTGACTTCTCCTACTCCTGCCTGATGACCTCGGCAGTGCATGACTGCCACTTGTTTGGGGGCCCATACAGCATCTAATAACATCAATATCTCGGGCCCATACCTAATGTCCTTACCCCCTGACGTGATCAACCCTCGCTCTTTATACAAGGCTCCATGTGCATGCAAAGTAGTGAAGGCATATTTGGAATCTGTGTACATATTTATGAGGAGTCCTTCTCCTAATGTCAAGGCTCTGGTGAGAGCTATCAATTCAGCTTTCTGTGCAGAAGTCCCTGGGGTCAGGGCTGAGGACTCAACTACCAGATCAAGGGTCACCACTGCATATCCAGCACAACAATGTCCATTGATGACCAGACTGCTTCCATCTACAAAGAAAGTCCGTTCTGGGTCCTCTAGAGGGACATCGGTCAAATCAGGGCGACTTGAGAATACAGTGTCCATGGTTTCTAAGCAATTATGATCAGGTGGCCCGGGACCAATTGGAAACAATGTAGCAGGGTTCAGAGCTTGACTAACTTTCAACTGTATCCGAGGGTTTTCACACAACATGCTTTGATACTTCAACATTTGTGCATTGGTTAGCCAGAAGTTTCCTTTGTGTTCCATGAGAGAAAGGACAGAGTGTGGCACGGTGACTTGAAGAGCTTGTCCTAGTGTGAGTTTGTCTGCTTCGCCCACTAGAAGGGCTGTTGCTGCAACAGCTCTCAGACAAGGAGGCCATCCTTTTGCAACTACATCCAATTGTTTTGACAGATAAGCTACTGGCCGTTGCCAGGAACCAAGAGATTGGGCCAATACTCCCAATGCATTTCCTTGCGACTCATGGACAAAAAGATGGAAAGGCTTCTGAACATCTGGAAGACCTAAAGCTGGAGATGACATCAGGGCCTTTTTCAAAGTTTGGAATGCTACATCTTGTTCAGGTCCCCAATCTAGTGGGGATTTTTCCATTCCTCTGGTGGCTTGGTATAGTGGTTTTGCAATCAGGGCAAAGTTGGGGATCCATATGCGACAATATCCCACGGCCCCCAGGAAGGCTCTTACTTCCCTCCTAGTGGTTGGTGTGGGGATATTACATACAGCTTCTTTGCGTTCTGGTCCTAAACGTCAGATCCCACTGGACAACTGGAATCCTAGATACTTGACTTCAGTTTGGCATAGTTGTGCTTTGGCTCTTGAGACTTTGTATCCAGCATCTTTGAGAAGATACAAAAGTTCACTAGTAGCTTGTAGGCATTCACTTTCTGAGTTGGTGGCTATGAGCAAGTCATCTACATACTGGAGAAGAACCCTCTTTCCTGGGTCCACTGGGTAACTTGAGAGATCTTGATTCAGGGCAGCACTGAAGAGAGTAGGTAAATTCTTGAATCCTTGGGGTAATCTGGTCCAGGTGAGCTGACCCCGTCTTCCTGTGGTGGGGTCTTGCCATTCAAAAGCGAATAAAAGTTGACTGGTGGGTGCTAGGCGCACACAGAAAAAGGCATCTTTCAGGTCCAGGACGGTGAAGTGAGTAGCCTCAGCGGGGATCAGTCCCAAGAGAGTATAAGGGTTTGGTACTACTGGATGTATAGTTTCAACTGCATCATTTACTCGCCTTAGATCTTGTACTGGGCGGTAGTCCCCTGTCCCAGGCTTCTTTACCGGGAGAAGGGGGGCATTTCAAGGTGACTGGCATTCCTTGAGAAGTCCGTACTTCAGCAGTTTCATCAAATGGCAGTGAATTCCTTCTATGGCTGGTCGAGGGAGAGGATACTGCTTCACATGCACTGGTTCCACTCCTGGTTTGAGGGTGACAATGACAGGGGCTATGTTCTTCGCTAGGCCAGGTGGATTATCTTCTGCCCATACTTCAGGTGGGGCTATGAGGTTGGTAGGTATACAGGGACTGGTTGACTTTATTGAAGGTGCACTATAGAACCGCCATTCTTCTTCTTGGGGAACAGTAAGCACCATCAATCCAGCAGGCTTTGGGTTCACAGTCATTTTCATTTCTCTCCCTTCAGCAAAGGATATTTGGGCCTGGAGCTTGGCAAGCATGTCGCGGCCCAGTAGTGGAATAGGGCACTCAGGCATATACAAGAACTGGTGCGTTATCTTCTGTCCACCTAGCTCACACATGCGGTTCTGCAAGAATGGTTTTGTGGCTTTATTTCCAGTGGCTCCCACAATGGTGACAGATCGTGAGGACAGAGGAGCTACTGGCTTGGCTACTACTGAATGTTCTGCTCCTGTATCTACCATGAATTCCATGTATTGGTCCCCTATCTTTAAACTGACCATAGGCTCCTGGGGACCCAGGGTGAACTTGGAGCCCGGTCTGGCCTAGTCTTCATCTATGTCATCCAGGTCATAGCCCATTGCTACTGCCACTCCCTCAATGGCTTCCTCCCTCTCCTGCTGGAACTGTGTTCGATTCATTCCTCCTCTCCTTCAAAATCTTCCTCCGGTCCTCCAGGGACTCCCTCCTCCCCTTGCAGGGGCGGAGTCCAGATGCGGGCACTCATTTCTCCAATGTCCTTCTTCCTTGCAGTAGGCGCACTGATTTGCACCTAATGGAGGCCTTTCGCTTCCACGGCCTCTTCCACGTCCTCTGGTCCTTAGATTAGGAATACCTCCTCCACGTCGTTCGGTTATAGCAGCAGCAAGAAGATCTGCCTTCTTCTTCATCTTTCGTTCACTTTCACGATTCACAAATACTTTCTGAGCGACTTCCATTAACTGAGCTGTATTCATGCCCACAAATCCATCCAATTTCTGTAATTTTCGCTTTATGTCTCTCTGGGACTGACTAACAAAGGCCGCATTTACCATGCGTAAATTTTCCTGAGCGGCAGGATCATATGGGGTATACAGTCTATAAACTTCAGACAACCGCTCATAAAAGGCCGCTGGGCTCTCATCTGGACCTTGGAGAACTTCCGATATTTTCCCGATATTCATGGCCTTCTGGCCTCCCTTTTTCAGGCCCTGCAATATGGCCTGGCGAAATCTGGTCAGGGCCGCCGCCCCCCTTTCCTCGTTCGGGTCCCATCTTGGATCTTCATTGGGGTATTCTGCAGCTGCTGCTTGCGGGGGATTTATTCCTCTCCTTTCTACAGGGTTCTCTTCTAACCATCGGAGGGCTGCTTGTCCGATTCGGCCTCACTCCTCAGTAGTGAAGAGGGTGGACAGGAGCTGGCGACAATCGGCCCAGGTAGGCTGATGGGTTTGCATAATGCTAGACATTAATTCTGTTAATTCCTGGGGCTTGGCTGTGTAGGAAGCATAATGCGTTTCCAGTTTAATAAATCTGTGGTAGAAAAGGGTACATAAACTAAGCTGGTTGGTCCTGGCGCCATCTGGCCCTGATCATTTAAAACAGGAATTCCAGGCACTTGGCGTAATGGCATTAGGTGCCCTGCTTTCTCCTTCTTCTTCGGAGTTACGCTTCTTAAATCATAAGGCTCCCGGGCACTAGTCTCCTTGGTGGGTGACCCTGAACTGGCGGAAGAGCCTCCGCTTTCTATCTCATCAGAGGATTCGAGTCCCCCTGCTGTGCTTGGGCCTGACTCGGAACTTTCACTCGGGCTGCGGTGCTTCTTAGGCTGTTGCTTTGGTATTTGCTGGAGCTCCTCTTCGGGCTCTACTTCAAGTCGCGGGGCTGTGGGGACTAACTTCTGTGGGTGTCGGGGTAAACTATCCAGAATATCTGAGGACTCTGGGTCAGAATACACAGGTGGCTTCGCTTCCTTAGCCTTTTTGGTTCCCCTAGTAGTAGCTACAAATATTTTACAGTGCTCCTCATAGCAGCGCTTCATCCATGAGGGCTGCTGTTCACATACACTTAACCAGGAACCTATATAGGGGAACTGGTCAGGATATGCTCTCAGTATATGCTGATGGATTCGTAAAACTGTCTCAAAATCAAAGGTGCCCCCTCGGGGCCATGAAGCAGCTAATGCGGGCCACTCCCTTTCACATAACATTTTTAATCTGGATGGAGTCATTTTTGTACCATAATCGCCCGAAAATCCTTTACGGAAATTCTTGATCATACATGCCAACGCAGTTTGCGTGGACTCCGTCCCTCCCATAATCTAAACGTACCTACGTACACTACCTATGTACTCAACGTACCTGCGTACGTTATGTACCCTACATCCCTACGTGCACGTAATGACGTACAAGACAACGAACAATAAGGATAGGTAGTATGGCTGTAGGTAAGGGGTCCGTACAGCCCACAGAACACTGGGGGGACAAACACCACTCGCTTCCTCCTGTTCACGACCTGGGCGCGGTCACCCGGCCAGGAACTGCGCTACTTAGGAGTCCGCTCTCGCTCGGTCTGTATTTCAAGACCTCTCAGTCACACACACAAGCATATTTCAACAAGATATCATATTTCAATATTTCAAGTGCCCAGGTTTTCTGACTAACTGACTATTCCAAACAAGAAGGGTCGATGGCTTCAGCTTCCGCTTTCCTTATGCGGAGCTTACTAGGACCGCCCTTATGGGAGGTGATCAGGCTCCCTTGTCTCGCGCATACTCATGCGAGATTTCCCAGTTAGTCTATACCAAATATACCAAATCAGTCTTGCGCACGCAAGACGCTGTCCCAGGCTATTCTTTCTGACTATCAAATCATGAAAATGTCTACTCACCGGATCCGGTCCCCGATACCACACCAACTTCTGAGTTGGCACCTGCACTCCCCCGGGTCGGAGGTGTTGGCCAGCTGGACCCGATGGCCCGCCGAGGCAGGCGGAACCCTCTCCGGCACAAAGGGGCCGGCGGCGCCTGAGGTTTCCCCCACGGTCGGACAGACACGGTTCCAACCAGGCCAAACCTCAAGGCGAATTACGTGGATTACTCACTTGAATACCATTTACCACTCGCACTTCCCGGCCAACACACCAAGAATATGCTGTGGCAAAGTGCAATCAATAAGTCCAGGAGTCGATTGACAGGGTCCAAGTCAGTTTATTGTGCACAGGCCCAGTCAGTCAAAGCTTCAAAAGGAACTGAGCAAACGTTTATACAGAGACATAACCATTTATACCTCTTTTTCAGTTCGATACATGAGAACTTTCTATTGGTTCCAACTCGATACATGCAAACTTCTCATTGGTTATACATTCCCTTCATTTGTCCAATTTGAAATCCCTCCGGAGCCTAGCAACCGGCCCCCTCCTTTAGGACTGCTTGAACAATGGTACAATTCTGAATCTTGTTACTTTTCTACTGCAAGGTTAACTTTGGCTTCTGGAATGCATATACTGAAACATTTCTGTTCTTTCACACACAAGAGAATAATAGAAGACTTATGAATTCATGAAAACTTCTTATTAAGCATTTTAAAACAGTTTTCTTATTTTTCACAGATTTTTGGTTCTTTTCTAGCTATAATGGGAGTTAGAATCCAGGCCTAACTTACAGGCCTTTCATAGTAGCAGGCCATGCTAGGCCATAGCCTACCACACTTTAACACGTGGGAACCACAGTGCGAGCACTCCAAGCACTGGGCAACGTGACGGCTTCCTCAACCAGAAGGAAAAATTACAAATAAATGATTTTAGACAGTTAGACAATGTAAATGTTTATCCAGCACCCAAATGCCTTGCAAAGAGCATCATAAAATATGCTGTTATTAGGGCTGGAGGTTCTGTGCCGCTCTGGTGCTATGGTTTATATTTCTAATAGCCTGGGGTTGTGCTTTGCATTGCACAAGCTTAGAAAAGGCCTTCTTTCGCACAGCAATGCGGCTTTCACTCTGCTCGGCCGCACAATATCTTCCCAAATTCAGACTGCTGCCATGAAACGAAACGGGACATTGCAGCAGCATTTCCCGTTTCGTGTCGCTTCCGTTTGAAAGAAGGAGAAGTGAATAAAAGGTGCTCACGGATTTCATTTTGCACCATTTACATTATTTAAAATGAAATAAATGCAAAACAACCAACCAAATGGGGGGGGGGAGGGGGGAGAAAAGGAGAAAATGGCAGGACTAGGCGCATCTCCAGCCAAAAGAATGCCTGGATTTTTTCAGTATGGAGGAGCCCGGTCCTTCCATTTTTTCCTTTTTAATGTGCTGTCCGTTTCTTTCCCCTCCCCATTTGCTCAGTTGCTTAAGATCCCTGAAAATGGCTCCTTCTCCTTCCTCGTCCTCCTGCTTTGAGTTTTAAGCCAAACAAAGCAAAAAATCGAAACGAGAAAGAAATCAAATGAGTGCACGCTCTTGTTGCACGCACCCATGAACTTGTACTGTAGCTGTAAGAAGAGCAGAGCCACAAACTCGTAGACGCAGTGGGTTAAAAGCAGGCCTGGCCAGCCGCTTCTAGTGACCCGGAGTCTCTGCACTGGCCTCCCCTAGACTGAGAGCAGCTGATCTGGGTCCTCGGATTCCACTCAGCCCATCTCCAGGCCATAACCATTAGAGCCCTGTCTGTTCGCCCTCTCACTTTATAATTATTGATAACTTGTGAAAAGTCAGTTAAATTGCCATTTCATTTCATTTTCCCATTTCCATTACACCCCTACAGTTAAGTTCAACGTGGATTATACAGTAAACAAGAAAGGAGGTGGGATGACTGTAACCTTTGGCGTGATCTTGCTGACATAGTCATTTAATACAATGATAGTTGGGGGCGATCTTACTAGCTGGAATAGACAGGTTAAATGGAGAAGAGGATTTTGCAGAATAAAAATACTTTTCGTTGTTTTCTGAAAACCATCTAATTGAATTCTTGTTTTAGAGAGTTAGGCAGATCGTTCCAGAGAGTGGTTGCATGGTAGGTAATTTATCCAGGGTAGGACATAGATACATGAACTAGAATACATTCCTATATAACTCAGCACTTCTGCCATTTATATTATGCCCTTCAGTGGGCCCAGATAAGCAGAGAACGGCATGAGAGAGTGATACAGTTTGGGGAGAGGACACAGAACAGGATTGGTGGGTTTTGTTGTGCTGGTCACATTTCCTCACAGTGAAGACCAGTTCAGTAAGCCCCAGAGCCACTAGAAACGTTTCACTGTTTGTACAGTATGGAAAAGTGGGCATGTGGATATGATGAAATGTGCACTGGAATAGCTTACACACGTATTTCCCTACTGAACGACACAGAACATCAGCGCGATCTGTCTGTACTATAGCTGAGGCTTGAAAGGACAACTGTATGACTAGACGTTCCAAAGAGACGATGCCCAGCCGTGTTTCTACAGCAAATGGCAAGTATGTCCCAGGTCACAAGGTCATTTTTTGTGGACAGATAAAATCCATGGGGAAGGAATCCCAGGAAGGTACATGTCACCAAACCCAGCTGCGGTGACTGCTCATGATTCCTGAGGTGTCCCACGAGAGTTCCTTACTTCTGGCTTTCTTTTAGTGGATTAAGTAATGGTCTTGTAGAGGATGTTCCCAATGGGCTACAGAACCATTTGCTTTGAACTTCTTGCTGTAAAATACAGCTACAGGCAATGGAGGTGCTACCTTGGGCCTAGCCTCTGCGAATCGCAATTGATTTTACTCTGAAACACAAGGTGCTAGGGAGACAAGCTACTGTGCAATATTAGTTATTTTTAGCAGACAAGGGAGTGCTGACTAGAATTAAATGCAAATAAAGGGCAGTCATCCATTTAGGAAACCGAGACTCGGGAGAGCTGTAGAAAATGTGCAGAGGTACGGATGACCATCTCTGATGACCCCTAGGTGGGAAACCCATAAGGCAGTGGGGGAGCAGTGGAATGCTAGCGTGCACAGGAAGGGGAGAGAGAGGGCAGTGGCTCTGAGAGAACCCATTGTAAACATTGGGCCCGATAATCAGCAGCGACGGCTAGCGGGAGAACAGCGCCTAGCCGTCGCCGCTGAAGAGTTAACCTCGGTATTCAATGCCAGGACCATATCCGACCACCAGCATTGACTGTCCAGGTTACTGCAGAGCGCAGAAGCTAACCACTCAATGGTGATAGTCAGCCGCTGCCCAGTTAGCTTTGGCAGCAAACGTTAGGACAACGTTTGCTGCACCTAACTTTTGCCGCTGAGGGATAACCGGGCAGTGGCTGAATATCGCTGCCATCCCTGCAATGACGCCAACATGCCCCGATGCTAAGCGGTTATCATCAGGGCATTACACTAACCATGTTAGTCCCACCGAATATCCAACTTAGGGGTATTTACACGGTTTGCAGCTCTATAAACCATGTAAATGGCTTGCAATATTGGGCATATTAGATCCAGAGCAGACAGCTCTCTACCATACACCTCTTAAGGATCTAAATATGGATACCCTGGAGGAAAGGTTTGACAAAGAGATACAATAGATGCATTCAAATACTGGAAGGCTCTAAATCATGCACAAGAAACATTTTCATTGCAAAAGAGGAGCTAGAACATTGTGTCACAGTAAGAAGCTGGAAGGTGATACATTCAATGGTAACATTATCAAATATATCTTCTGCAAAAGGTAATAGCTATATGGAAGCACGTTCTAGTGGGAACAAAGAGTATCAAAAAATGCTTGGGACAGGGCTGGATGGACTTTAGTGGTTGAAAAGCAGGAGTAAGGCTGAAGAATGCAGATCAAACCAAGTCTATGGTGGTGGAGGATAGGACTACGTGGGCCTTGCTGGGTATTCTCTGTTTTTATTTGTTCTTAGGAAGTCTGAGAAAGAAGGTGTGTAATGACCCTCCCTTTGGAAACCCAGCTTTTTCCTTCTTGGGTTTCCATTTGTTGTCTTCTATGGAATATATGAGGGTTATCATCCTGTTTAAGGTAAAGACAGTGTCTCCTTTGACAACGGCAGTGAAGAGGGCTCCTTTGCTATTCACATATTGGCCAGACAGGGCAGTCCACTGCCGAGTGGAGAGGTTGAAGCATTCTATAATGCAATGCAAGAAGTCATCTGAAGGCCCATTCCTCATCACATAAAGGTCATCCCTGTGAGCCACCATAAAATGCCCATAGCTCTGAGATCGTTTTAGGTTAGCTATGGGGAGCCATTCATCATTCCTGGTCTTGTATTCATAGATGATTGTAGTGTCTAAAGGCTTCCAAAGACACACAAATATTCTCCCCATGGTTTTAGCACAGGGAGCACCCGCAATAGGTTGGGGAAGATCAGAGGCAAAGGTCCAGGTACCGCTGGGCACATTATATTTCTCCACCGACCTCAGTGAGATTTTGTCATATTCTCCGCCAATCGCATACAGATATCCTTCATGCCCTATCAATGATGTATCATAGCGTAACTGATGAGGGCTAGAGAACTGACTCCAGCTGTTGGTGTCTGCATCATAGCAAAAGCTCAGCTCCACGATCTGTTTGTTGGCCCCACAAGCACCACCAACAATGTAGATTTTATTATCTAAGGTGGTGACTCCTGCCAGAAATGTGCTTGCTTTGTCTGGTAGGCAGCCCAAGGTCTTCCACACGTTTGTATCTTCATCCAGATAGCAAATAGTTCTTGAGTAATCCTCTAGGAACTCAAAGGCTGGAGTGTGCTGTCCAACGGCTACAAAGGTGCTGGGCAGAAGAGACTCTACATACTGCACTAGGTCTGTGGGAAGACAGTCTATATAATCTCCCAGGTCAGAGTAAATGTCTCGCATGAACAACGCTGCAGCATGAGAAAGATCCAAGAGCCCAAAGGTTGCGGCAGCTTGGAACATGACTAGACAGTTGTCTGAATTGATAGAATTCATGAGATAGTTGGCCAACGATTTTACTTGCAGGAACGCTGCACATTCAACAGTCTGCAGGATTTCCTCACAGTTCAGGATAGGTCTCTCTCCAGCCAGGACCCTGAGCATGGTGACGAATCCCAGGGCCGTGAAGCCCCGGATCTGGAGCTCATCTTGGGAGGCCTCCCTCATGCCAGAGTCGAATAGGGCTCGGAAGTACTCACTGTGCTTCACAAGCAGAGTCTTTTCCACAGCAAAAGGCTTCCCTTCCACCTTGATCTGGACCTTGACCATGGTAGACGTTGGTGCTGTCCAATCTGTGGTCAGCCCTGTTGGGAGTTAGACTGTTGTAGGATTAGCTAATATGTAGATAAAAACAGTGTTGGCCTGTGATGTTTTGCAGAACAGCTCAGCTCTTGCTCGACTGTTTGATAACACTTTGTGATCCAGTGCAACAACTTAGAAGTTGCTATTTGTAATATAAATATCTTGAGCTAAAGATAGCTGCTGGTCATGTGATTTGAGCTGTCAGCAACGTGAGCAATGTCTGACTGGTGCAGAGGGGCTCTTTCTGGACTCTCTGCTTTCTAACTCACTATGAAGAGCCTACGGGCAGCAACGATTCCTGTTTCTTCTTCTGCAAGGATTCTTTTGGTGCAGAATGTAACATCCCTTTCTGTAAACTGAACTGAGGCATGAGCTAAGGATGCTTCTGGCCTGAGCCAGCATCCATAGTGGGGGAGCCTTCTCAATGTCGCAATGCATGTTCGGTAATTCACAGCCCAGTGCATCCTGCTACTTGCAGTCCTCAGAGTAGGGCTACACTATGATTCCTTATCAGTGGCAGATACTGTATAATAAGCCACCAAAGTGCACAGTATTGTGCACGAGAAAAGCTAAAAAAAAAAAGGCAAAAGATACAAAATACAAAAATTGTATAAGAACATGACTGTGTAGAAAATAGCAATTCCCTATGCCCCTAAGGCAAAGGTTCCCAATCATTTTGATTGTATGAACCCCTTATTAACCTCCAAAAGGTTCAGAGACCCACAATTCATCCCAACCACTCTTCCTGGACTCCCTCCTTCAACTCCAACCTGTCTGCATTAGTCCTCTTAATCTCCCTTCCCCTTTCACTCGCCATCAGTCTATCTCTCTCTCTTATTCTCCCTTTCCTTCCAGCCAGTCCTCTCTTGATTCCTCACCCCCCTCCCCCAACCAGTCTCTCTTTTTTCCTCATAGGTGCCCCATATAGGAGGCTTGGGGAGGCTCAACCTTCCAAGCTCCAAATGTAATTTCCCCCGACTCCAAGTCAAACCGGCAGGCAGCACTGCTCTATACTCTGCCTGTTTGATTCACAGTTGGCGTAAAAAGGGCCCTAGCCAGTACAGCATCTTTCTTCCCCCATGTTCCCCCCAACTCTGCTTCCTGGACCTGCAACTGCAGCGTAACACAAAAAAGAGGCATGGTCCATTCCCTCCACATTACTGCCGGTGGCTCTGTCGGCCCCATCTCTCAGAAATAGCAAGTCTGCAGGACCAGCAGAGACACCAGTGTTGCACAGAGGGAATAGCCCCGCACCTTTTTTGTTTGTTTTTTCTGCTGCTGTACTGGTAAACAGTACTGGAAGGACTGGAGTAAGCAGTGGTGGAGGAAGCCACAGGGGGAAAGAAGCAATGGGAGATGCTGGATTGGGGTGGGGGAAGAAACAAGAGAAATTTGATTTGGGGCAGGGGGACGAATGGGGATCTGCTAGCTCAGGAGTGGGGGAAGGAAGGCTAGGGACATAAAGGAGGATGCTAGACTTGGGGAGAGAGAATAGGGCGACATGAAAGATGGTCGACACAGAGGAAGCAGAAAGATAAAGGATATTCTGGGCACAGGAGAAAGAGGAGAGATGCTGGGCACAGTGGGGGCTAGGGCGATAGAGGAGAGATGCTGGGCACAGTGCGGGCTAGGGCGATAGAGGAGAGATGTTGGGCACAGTGGGGGCTAGGGCGATAGAGGAGAGATGCCGCGCACATTGGGGGCTAGGGCGATAGAGGAGAGATGCTGGGCACAGTGCGGGCTAGGGCGATAGAGGAGAGATGTTGGGCACAGTGGGGGCTAGGGCGATAGAGGAGAGATGCCGCGCACATTGGGGGCTAGGGTGATAGAGGAGAGATGCTGGGCACAGTGGGGGCTAGGGAGATAGAGGAGAGATGCTGCGCACAGTGGGGGCTAGGGCGATAGAGGAGAGATGCTGGGCACAGTGGGGGCTAGGGCAATAGAGGAGAGATGCTGGGCACAGTGGGGGCTAGGGCGATAGAGGAGAGATGCTGGGCACAGTGGGGGCTAGGGCGATAGAGGAGAGATGCTGGGCACAGTGGGGGCTAGGGAGATAGAGGAGAGATGCTGGGCACAGTGGGGGCTAGGGCGATAGAGGAGAGATGCTGCGCACAGTGGGGGCTAGGGCGATAGAGGAGAGATGCTGGGCACAGTGGGGGCTAGGGAGATAGAGGAGAGATGCTGGGCACAGTGGGGGCTAGGGCGATAGAGGAGAGATGCTGCGCACAGTGGGGGCTAGGGCGATAGAGGAGAGATGCTGCGCACAGTGGGGGCTAGGGCTATAGAGGAGAGATGCTGGGCACAGTGGGGGCTAGGGTGATAGAGGAGAGATGCCGTGCACAGTGGGGGCTAGGACGATAGAGGAGAGATGCTGGGCACAGTGGGGGCTAGGGCGATAGAGGAGAGATGCTGGGCACAGTGGGGGCTAGGGCGATAGAGGAGAGATGCTGGGAACAGTGGGGGATAGGGCGATAGAGGAGAGATGCTGGGCACAGTGGGGGCTAGGGCAATAGAGGAGAGATGCTGGGCACAGTGGGGGCTAGGGCGATAGAGGAGAGATGCTGGGCACAGTGGGGGCTAGGGCGATAGAGGAGAGATGCTGGGCACAGTGGGGGCTAGGGCGATAGAGGAGAGATGCTGGGCACAGTGGGGGCTAGGGCAATAGAGGAGAGATGCTGGGCACAGTGGGGGCTAGGGCGATAGAGGAGAGATGCTGGGCACAGTGGGGGCTAGGGCGATAGAGGAGAGATGCTGGGCACAGTGGGGGCTAGGGCGATAGAGGAGAGATGCTGCGCACACTGGGGGCTAGGGCGATAGAGGAGAGATGCTGGGCACAGTGGGGGCTAGGGCGATAGAGGAGAGATGCTGGGCACAGTGGGGGCTAGGGCGATAGAGGAGAGATGCTGCGCACACTGGGGGCTAGGGCGATAGAGGAGAGATGCTGGGCACAGTGGGGGCTAGGGCGATAGAGGAGAGATGCTGGGCACAGTGGGGGCTAGGGCGATAGAGGAGAGATGCTGGGCACAGTGGGGGCTAGGGTGATAGAGGAGAGATGCTGGGCACAGTGGGGGCTAGGGCGATAGAGGAGAGATGCTGGGCACAGTGGGGGCTAGGGCGATAGAGGAGAGATGCTGGGCACAGTGGGGGCTAGGGTGATAGAGGAGAGATGCTGGGCACAGTGGGGCTAGGGTGATAGAGGAGAGATGCTGGGCACAGTGCGGGCTAGGGCGATAGAGGAGAGATGCTGGGCACAGTGGGGGCTATGGTGATAGAGGAGAGATGCTGCGCACAGTGGGGGCTAGGCGATAGAGGAGAGATGCTGCGCACATTGGGGGCTAGGGCGATAGAGGAGAGATGCTGGGCACAGTGGGGGCTAGGGCGATAGAGGAGAGATGCCGTGCACAGTGGGGGCTAGTACGATAGAGGAGAGATGCTGGGCACAGTGGGGGCTAGGGCGATAGAGGAGAGATGCTGGGCACAGTGGGGGCTAGGGCGATAGAGGAGAGATGCTGGGAACAGTGGGGGCTAGGGTGATAGAGGAGAGATGCAGGGCACAGTGGGGGCTAGGGTGATAGAGGAGAGATGCTGGGCACAGTGGGGGTTAGGGCGATAGAGGAGAGATGCTGCGCACACTGGGGGCTAGGGTGATAGAGGAGAGATGCTGGGCACAGTGGGGGCTAGGGCGATAGAGGAGAGATGCTGCGCACACTGGGGGCTAGGGTGATAGAGGAGAGATGCTGGGCACAGTGGGGGCTAGGGTGATAGAGGAGAGATGCCGTGCACAGTGGGGGCTAGGACGATAGAGGAGAGATGCTGGGCACAGTGGGGGCTAGGACGATAGAGGAGAGATGCTGGGCACAGTGGGGGCTAGGGCGATAGAGGAGGGATGCTGGGAACAGTGGGGGCTAGGGTGATAGAGGAGAGATGCTGGGCACAGTGGGGGCTAGGGTGATAGAGGAGAGATGCTGGGCACAGTGGGGGCTAGGGCGATAGAGGAGAGATGCTGCGCACACTGGGGGCTAGGGTGATAGAGGAGAGATGCTGGGCACAGTGGGGGCTAGGGCGATAGAGGAGAGATGCTGGGCACAGTGGGGGCTAGGGCGATAGAGGAGAGATGCTGGGCACAGTGGGGGCTAGGGCGATAGAGGAGAGATGCTGCGTACACTGGGGGCTAGGGTGATAGAGGAGAGATGCTGGGCACAGTGGGGGCTAGGGCGATAGATGCTGGGAACAGTGGGGCTAGGGTGATAGAGGAGAGATGCTGGGCACAGTGGGGGCTAGGGCGATAGAGGAGAGATGCCGCGCACATTGGGGGCTAGGGCGATAGAGGAGAGATGCTGGGCACAGTGGGGGCTAGGGAGATAGAGGAGAGATGCCGTGCACAGTGGGGGCTAGGGCGATAGAGGAGAGATGCTGTGCACAGTGGGGGCTAGGGCGATAGAGGAGAGATGCTGGATGGAAGTGGAGAGAGAAAGGGGAAGAGAGAGATGTAGTAACAAGAGGGAGCCTGAAGACTAGACTGTAAGAATGAAATTTGAGTGGATGTAGAGCTAGAAGAATAAATGGAAGAAAGCTGAATGGAAAAAAAAAATCAATGTCCGAGATGAATTTAGGGAAAGAAGTGAAGAAGACAGATCAAGAGAGAAAAATGACTAATGGACAACAAATCTTGGAAAGAGAGGAGAAAACAGAGGAAAGCAGAAAGAAAAACTGAGTCAGGACTATTAGAAAAATAAAATGGCCAGACAAAACAAAGGTATAAAACGTTTTTGGTTAATTTACTGATTAGAGTATGTCCGTTTTTGAAATGTAATTCTGCTATATTTATATTTTGCTCAGTGCAGGGGAAATGCATCGGTGTTTCTAATCAGGCTTGTTTAGCTTTCGCAATAAGTGTATTGATGTTTTAGTGTCTTTTCCTAGGTGAGCTCTTGTTGTGTGACTCCTGGAAGTTTATTTCTTTGTTTATACATACATATTTGATATCCCATCTTAAGTACATATAATATCAAGGAGGTTGCAAGATAACAATTTTAAAACTAACCCACAGATCTGAAAAAATACCAACACTTCTCTTAGCAACCCTAACATGTCACCCACAACCCAAATTACTTCCCTTCACAGCACGCAAAATATTTCTTAAGAAGCCAAGCCATCACTGTCTTCCGAAAAGACAAATAATGTGACTCTTTTTGATTTCTTGTGGCAATAAAATTCCACAATTTTGGACCAACATAACTAAAAGCAGACTGTCTTGTATACTCCAGTGAACCATACTCAGGGGCAAAGACAACACCTGATTACTCGAGCGTAAAGATTCATACAGCTTTTAGAGCATCCATAAGCCCTTAAACACGGACTAAAATCTTAAACTGAACCAACTATCAACTTTGCTGCCACATTCCATAACAGCTGAAGACGCTGCATATGATATCGAGAAATAGCCTGGTACAATGGATTACAATAATCTATTTTTGTCAATCAAAATGACTGAGAAGAAAAGCAGTGTTGTTATAGTATGACAGAAATGCTATATAGGTCCTGAGTGACTTTAGTAGGGTTTTGCTGTTATTTCATGACATGACTGATCCTGCAGAGGATTTATGTTACTAAGCATCAGTACCGCTACTACAGATCATTCATATTCCAAATATGTTTGATAACCAACAATAAACTAAAGGCCAGCAGATCTGAAGCCTAGTGGCCATTTGGCAACCTTCCCAAAAGAACTGATAGGCAAATCATTTTGTGGTTGCAGTGTTGCTGAACCCCACTGCTCACATGGCCAACAGGTAAATGCTGGACTGGGAGACTAGTACTTGCATATATTTCCGGAATACTGTTCTATTTAATATATTACTTTTATGCTTTGGCACATAATTCCCTGGCATGTACTCAATGTGCACGTTAGCATCTGTAACAGGAGTACGGGGTGGTGGTGGGGGGCTGGTACAGCTGTACCAGAGCCAACCCGTGAAGGGTCCTTCCCTGCTGTGTTCAAAAGTGCTCCACTGTCCCATTATTGGCGACATAGGTGATGCCCCCCAAGGGTTTTAATGAGATGTGCAGAGAGAAAAGGTCAGATTCTGGGTGTGGCTGGGTGAGCCACAGGGAATGGGGGTGAGCATTCCTTCCTTCTAGTGATATCGCCCCGTCACATGACTTGCCATTTGGTGGTAAATATGGCCACCTGATTTCATTTGTTTTCTTCAAGCTTGGTACCTTAGGCCAAGGGTCCATCAAGCCCAGTATCCTGTTTCCAACAGTGGCCCATAGGTCACAAGTCCCTGGGTCAGTTAGGATTGCTTAAGGGTGAAACCTCATGGCTGACTTCACAGCAGGTTCCCACAGCCCCCAGCTCAGGATGTCACTGCACTGACCTGGGGGAGGAGGGGGGAACACTGTCTGAGCTAGAACTACAAAGCAGGAAGTAGGTACCAGATTCATGAAAGGAAAAGGACTCTCTAAGCAATGGGACGTTTCACAATCTTAGTGCAGGCAGGGTTAATAAGATCCCTTCCCTAAAGAATTTAGCCATACAATGCCTAAATAGCTAGCTCAAGGTCAAACTGTGAGTGCTGGAAGTGGGGCTGGAACCTGGGTCTGCAGCTGTAGCAGTTTCATGATTCCCCCCCAACCAGATCACAGTAAAATTAGTGGCAGTGGTGAGATTGGCACTGGGATCTGCAGGTGTCCCAGCTCATGGCGGAAGTCTGGAGAAGTGATGGGAACATGTGTGTTCTAACGTGTAGGCTTCACGGCTTGAGAGCTCACTCGCCGCTGAGGTGGGGGAGAGCAAGAGCCAGAGGGCTGCCTCAGTTTCTGTTCATTGTCCAGAACTTACAGCTGTGGCTTTTAGATTTCTTGGACTTATATTTTCACATAAAAACTACTTTTATGACAGTAGCAAGATAAAGTATTGTAGAAGCTGCTTTTGGCTTCTGTAAAGGAAGGAAACGTGGAGGGCAGAGTATTTTTCTTATGACAAGGGTCATATATAATTGCAGCCCCCCCCCCTCCCCCACACACACACTTTTTGTGAAGGGAATGTTTATGAGCTCTTTGGAGTTTCTCAGCAATATGACATATCATCACCCAGAGTGGTAAAAATATAAAGTTAGAGGCTTCCAAACCTAGAGAGTGTTCCTGGCAGGAAGGGGCTCCAGGCTCACAGCAGACTCAGCTCAGGCAGGCCTAAAATGCTAGAGCTACATTAGCAGTACAGTAGGGAAGTGACGGCTGAAAATGCAGGAGGGTAGGGGAGAGGGTTAAGCTCATCCCCCCTCAAATAAAATGTTGGGCTTTGAACATCCTATAAGCTGTATTTTAGAGTAGAAACGCGTGCACTAAGCCCCATTTCATTTGGATGGCTTTAATTGCAAGCAAAAATTTTAAAGCAGTATAATGGGGTCTGCAGAATGTTACCCGTTCCTCTCCAAAGGGATTATGAACGGTCCCCTTTAAGAGAGTCTGCAGCCCAGAGTTCAGGGCTGGGAGGGCGTGGCTCACAGGGAGAGGTAAAAACCCAGCATAGAAGCCAGCGGAGCAAAGGAGTTCTGAGGTAGGAACTTTAACTGGGGCTGGAGGAAGGGCCAAGAGAAAGCTTGTGGAGGTTTAACAAGCTGGGACAGAAGTAAAGTTGCTTTTGGTTTTACATGCTTATAGAACAGCATTTCGGATAAGTTCCTGGAGGAAATGTCGATAAATTGGAATAACCATTGCTTATCACTGGAAATGAGCTATATCTACTTTTTGGGATCTGCTGGGTACTTGTGACCCGGACTGGCCACTTTAGACACAGGATGCTGGGCTCGATGGACTTTGCTCTACCTCAGCATGTTTTTTTTTAATGTTTTTATGTTTTTACGTTTTAGCTGCTCAGTTGGGTTGTTATAAAATCACCGAAGGTATGTTAAAACAGGTACAGATACATCCTAGCAGTTACTTTTATGAGCTGTACATGCAGACATTCCTGGTGGTGTTGAATAGGTGTTGTTGGGGGTGGGATTGGATGTTTTTATTTTTTATTTTATTTCATAACTACATGCGTATGTGCTTATTTTTATCGGCACATACACACATGCAATTGCAGCGGCCTTGGAGCGGGCGTCAACATATGCTTCAACTTTTCCTGGCTTAATTTATAAAGGCAACATTGACACATATGTTGCTTTTATAAAATGGGTAGAACACATGCACCTAATTACTCTCATACCGGACAGTCCCTCCTCCTTGGAGCTTCCAATCTATTCAAGACAGGCAAAGCACAAATGAGAGGTTCTGAGCTAAAGTAACAGGACCATAACTGAGAAGATTTAAAGTGGTTTCATAACCTTTCTATGTGACATTATTGTAAATGGATATGAATTTCAAAAAGACAAAGAACACAGCAATGTAATTAAAGAAAGCTTGGTTGAATTTGAGAGTGAAATTGCAAATGGAAAGGAGGGAATTAGCAAGGGAGAAGGACGGAGAGACCTCAGGAGTCTGATGGAGAGTTTAAAATGAGAATAGTGTAGATATGGTGAGATATTATGAGGAGAAAGACGGGAGGCAGAGAACCAGAAAGAAGAAGGACCTGCCTTCAGTGGTCAGTGACTCATAGTTTCTGTGGCAGGGACTTGAAGAGTAGACGAGGGAGCAGCTATTCTGGGCTAGGCCTGTTTTGGGACTGAGGCTGTAGCACTGTATGCAGATTCCTATAAAAGTGGCAGAGTTTGTGTGTGCCAGGAGGGCATGAAGGCAGCTGCCCCTGCCGTAGCAGCCCATGCTAGCTAAAGAGTGGTGACAAGAGTTTGTCTGAAAAGTTGCCTGTAAGGGTTTCAGTGCCAAACAGCCGGACTGTCTGGAAGTGGACATGACCATTCCTTGCATGATGTCTTGTAGAAACAATTTAACCCTGTCCAATGTACTGTATTTGGACTTGCTAGTTTGTCCATAATTATAGCCACTAAATAAAATTAATTACTCCAATATATGAATATTTCCTTCATTCAATTTATTCTATAAAAGGTATTCCTTACAAAACTTGTTATCTTTTTCTAAGCGGGTCTCAGACTTGCGGGCAACTTTCTGTGATATGTATCACTTAGTGCACCTATTTGCATCAATGACCCATTTTCATGTCATTCTTAAAACTTTCTCATGACTTTTACTAAACTATTATTTCAAACGTCCAGTTGGATAATGAGAGATATTTTGTAACAGCAAGCTTATCTTTTGTCTTTTTCTTCAATGTCCCAACGCCAGACTGGGCGCCTCTGCGTTTCACAGCCTTATGTTTCTTCAGGGGATTTTAGTTAGACAGGCTTGTAATATCAATTATCTCCTCCATTGCTTCTGAGCTCGAACCTAGTTTTGGATAGCAAAGGGACGCACATCATAATTATAACCAACACACCACTGGAGAATGCTTCAGCATCAATTACTGTACTTCCTGCGCCTTTTGCTGTACACAAATAGGCACTTGCTGGTGTCCACTCTGTGGGAGGACTTCATTGCTGTTTCCTTAATCTTCTCTTAGCGTGTGTCCCATATGTTCAGTAAGTATAGCCCCGTGCTAAGAAAGCAGAGTCTCAGAGGAATCAAGGAAAGTTTAGAGTGCACTTGGTATACAGAGACAGCTTATAGATTGGGCAATGGGTGAGATTCTATCAGGAAGGGAAGGGAGGCGATTAGCAAGGAATTCTATTAGTGTGATATACTGTAGATCTTCTTCACAGGGAAGAAGTAGACGGAGCTATAATAGAAAACGTACGCAGTATTGCCATGAAAGGAGAAGTGCTACTGATGGGTGATTTCAATATGCTGGATGTTGATTGGCGCATCCCTGCTGCCGTGTCATCTAGAAGTAAGGAGATCCTGGATTCTCTACAGGGAGAACTATTCCGGCAACCCACATGCGAAGGGGCCATACTGGACTTGATGCTTACCGATAAAAGTATTTCTGATGCTATAGTGGGAGATCATCTTGCATCCAGTTATCACCAGACAGTGTGGTTCAGTATTAGGATTAGGGCTGATAAAGTCCATTCAAAAGTGAGGGTCCTAGACTTTAGGAAAACAAATTTTTCCAAGATGGGACAATACCTCAAGGAGTCTTTAGTAGGATGGGAATGGCTGGGGGTTGTAGAAAAGCAATGGGCAAAACTGAAAGGGGAGATTTTTTTTAAAAATTATATTTATTGAATTTTTAACTGACAATACAATTATCAGAATAAAAGAACCGTGGCAATACAAAATAGCATAAATAATTTACAGTACAAGAAACCCTAAGAGGAATACATTAGCCCACATCTCGGGGTATCCAGACCACATTAGTAACAAAGAAAACCTAACCAGAGAGGCTCTTGAAAAAGGCAAGTAAAGTAGCTTTGCCTAATGTTGATACAGAATTGGCTGTTTTGGAAGAACAAAACCCTTTCAATTTGACTGCCTTTTTGGAGGATACACAAGATGTTATTAAAGCTAGGGCTACCTTGTTAGTTACTTTATCCTCTGAAAATGATAAAGTTGCTATTCTTAAAGCATACTTTAGGAGAAAAGAAACCCTGTTCTGTGGAGAGAGGGTATCTATTTTTCCAGATGTATCTCGTATAACACAAATGCGCAGGAAATCTTCTCTAGTTTGTAAGCGTAGGGTGCTAGCCCTTGGCGCTACCTTCTTTTTACGTTATCCATGCAAATGTTTAATTTCTTTGGGGCAGGATAAATTTGTCTTTTTGTCCTCTTCAGATTTAGAGAAATGGCTCGTGGGCAGGGAGGATGCATGATCGGTTCCTTTTCTTAGCTTTTGATAATTTCTTTTTCTTTTCTTACCGGGTGTATGGGAGGGTATAGGGTTGGGGAAATGTGTTAGCCAGACTTGCCTTTTTCGAGGGCCTCTCTGGTTAGGTTTTCTTTGTTACTAATGTGGTCTGGATACCCCGAAAGGGGAGATTTTAAGGGCAACAAACCTTTTTGTTAGGAAGGTAAATAAATGTAAAAGGAAGATGAGGCTACTATGATTCTCAAAAGAAGTAGCTGAAAAGGTGAAGAAAAAGAGGGTGACCTTCATAAAATACAAATAATCACAGAAAGAGGAAGCATCAATATTTGGAAAAACGTAGAAAAGCTAGGAAAGAATCAGGAAAGCAAAGATATAAAAGAAGAAGAAATAGCTAATGAAATAACATGGGGGGGACAAGACATTTTTCAGATAATTTAGTGAGAGGAGGAAATGCAAAATTGGCATTGTCAGACTCGAAGTGAAGGGGAAGAATATGTAGAAGCTGATGAGGATAAAGCAGAATTGCTTAACAAATATTTTTATTCTATGTTCACAAATGAAGGGCCAGGTGCAGAACTCAGAAAACACTCACAAATAGCAACAGAAGTGACGGGAATCCTGAACGATTTTCAGAAGACTTTGTTCCCGAGGAACTAGCTAAACTAAAAGTAGACAAAGTGATGGGGCCGGATGGGATACATCTGAGAATATTAAAGGAACTTGGGGAATTTCTAGTGACTCCATTGTCTGACATTTTGAATGCTTCTTTAGAGTCGAGAGTGGTCCCTGAGGACTGAAGAAAGGCACATGTAGTCCCTTTACTCAAAAGTGGAAGTAAGGATGAGGTTGAGAACTACAGGCCGGTTAGTCTGACCTCCGTGGTGAGTAAATTATTGAAAACACTGCTAAAACAGGGAATAGTGAGGTTTCTGGTATGCAATGGATTGAAGGATCCAAGGCAGCCTGGGTTTATTAAAGGCAGGTTTTGTCAGACAAATCTGATTGATTTCCTTGACTGCGTGACCAGAGAGTTGAACCGAGAGAGACCACGAGATGTGGTGTACTTAGATTTCAGTAAAGCCTTTGACATCATTCTACACAGGGGACATAAATAAATTGAGAAACCTAGGGATGGACCCTGAAGTGACTGTCTGGGTTAGAAATTGATTGAGTGGGAGGCAACAAAGGGTACAGGTAAATGGCGCTCACTATGAGGAGAAGGAAGTTACCAGTGGTGTGCCCAAAGGATCTGTCCTTGGTCTGATTCTTTTTAACATTTTTGTTAGTGATATTGCAGAAGGACTGTCAGGTAAGATTGGCCTCTTTGGGGATGAACCCAAAGTCTGCCACAGAGTAGTCACCCAGGAAGGTGTAGATAACATGAAGAGGGATTTAGCTAAGCTTGAAGAATGGTCGCGAATTTGGTAGCTGAGATTTAACACTAAAAAATGCAGGGTCATGCATTTGGGCTTCAAAAATCCAAAGGAGCAGTATAGTAAAGGGGTGAAGTACTTCTGTCCATGAGAGGAGCAGAACCTGGGCGTGATTGTTTCTGATGATCATAAAGTAGCTAAACAGGTAGAAAAGGTAACAGCAAAAGCCAGAAGGATGCTTGGATGCATAGGGAGAGGAATGGCCAGCAGGAAGAAGGAGGTGATAGTGCCTCTGTGTAATTCTTTGGTGAGACCTCATTTGCAGTATTGTGTACAATGCTGGAGACGGCACCTTCAAAAGCATATAAACAGGATGAAGTCGGTACGGAGAGTGGTTTTAGCATTAATCAGCAAAGGATTTATTTCCATTTGTTGGTAAATTTGGCCACCTGATTTCATTTGTTTGATTCATGCTTGATGCCTTAGGTCTTCATTATAAACCATGTGGGGACAGACTTAAAGATCTCAATATGTATACTTTAGAGGAAAGGTGGGATAGAGGAGATATGATAGAGACGTTTAAATACCTCAATGGCATAAATACACAGGAGGAAAGCCTCTTTCAATTGAAAGTAAGCTCTGCAATGAGGGAACATAGAATGAGGATGAAATGGGATAGACTCAGTAGTAATATGCAATAGACTCAGGAGTAATATGAGGAAATATTTCTTTATGGAAAGAGTGGTAGATGCATGGATTAGTCTTCCAGTGGAGGTAGTAGAGATGAAGGTAGTATCTGAATTTATGAAAGCATGGGACAAACACAGAAGATCTCTAAAGGACATAAAGGGACTATAGTAGTTGGTATGGAAGGGAGCTTGGATAGGTCATGTGGTCTTTTTCTGCCATCATGGTTCTATGTGTCTAAGATTCTTTCCGTCTCTGTCCTTTCTGGGACTCAAGCATACACTTCAGGGCATCTGTCCTGGAAGTTGCAAAGTTTCTGCAAGGGATCTACTATAAAGGTGACATGGAGTGCTCAAGATAGAGTACATAAGCATGTAAAATACTATACAATCAATCTTGATCTCTGATGGAGATGGTCTTCTTTATGGAACCACTTGATAGCATGGGTGACGTTTCACCTTTGCCTTCTTTCATGCACAGCTTTTGTTCTAGCAGAAGACACAATAAACTCTTGATTTCTGGCATATTTTGCAGTCCTTAGATGCTAACTTTATGGGTAATTACTTATTTTCTTTGTTTCACCGATCTCTGGTTTCACCATGCGTTTTCCAAAATATCCTTACTATAGTGTTTGAAAGTTCACCATTCTAAATCTTAGAACTTGTAACTTGTAGCATGTCGTATGTTCTTAATGAGTCCTTAGAGAGTTGTTTCTTTCCCCACCTCTCTGTCCATGGTCCTGTCCAACTTGACTCATGTATCAACACCTGATAAACTGAAAAAATTCCTCACCTGACCCCAAGACATTCTTATTATTGATCACAAAATCCCGAGTGAAGCTCTATGTAGTGAACAACATACAAAACTCAAATATGAATCATGGCAGCTTGATAGAATCAGTAGGGAATGAGTGACTTGGAGCTTTCCAATAGGAAACATTTAATTGCTAAGCAATGGAATCCTATTAACTCCAGTACCATGAATAGAGCAATGATAGATCTTTTGACTGCAAAGCTGGAGCCTGAAATATGGTTGCTTAGCAATTGAACTCTTCCTACAGCTTCATACCACGGTGCTATGAAACGCCAGAGCTCAGTTCTATACAGTAGCAAAGTCAGACTGACTCTTGCTTCGCACATTTGCCTCTCAGCAACTTGACAACCAATATGAGACAGGTAAACATATCTTTTCCTCCAGCAGAATGCTTCTCCCTACCATCCATGTCCAATCATACTGCAGCAGGAGTTACCAAGGCCTACCTAAATATGGTCTCCTCCCATTACTTCTTGCCCAGAATATTGTAGTTCAAACCATCTTCCAAGACTCAAGGAAGACCCACATTACTCCCATCCTCATACTCTTCCACTGGCTCCCCATCAGCTCAAGAATACAATACAAAGTCCTAACCATCATCCACAAGATCCTAGACAAACAATCTTCAGAGCACCTTCAATCATTAAGTCACACCTCAAACTCTGACAGAGCAAGAAGAAAGAGCACCCAAAATCTCCTCAGTCTACCACCTCAGACTCACGAGAACAAGCAGACCACACAACTCGGAGCATTCACTCTGTACACCCCCACCCTCTGGAATTCATTACCCCCGTCAATACGAAGCATGAAATCAACACAGACGTTCGTAAAAAATTAAAGACCCATCTCTTCCTAGAAAACTTTGACAGTGGATACTGACCAAATACAGAACAAAATGGTCATACACAAACAAACACACTATCCCCCATCCCAACCCTTACTCCACATTGTATATTGTTTTCACAACTGGTTAAGCTCTAAGTTATTGAGCTTCTTAAAAGATGTTCACTGTTCTTTGCTCTGTTCTAAATGTTCAAAATGTTCATTGTAATTTGTGCTTCATGTTCTTTAAATCGTTAAATCGTTCATTGTATTCACTCAGTTCCATGTAAACCATTTTTTACTTGTAGAAAAATGGTATATCAAAATTTGTTAATTAAATAAATATTATTGCACAGTTGATTAGGCCGAAAGAAAACCATACTGAACTGCCAGGAAAGCACTGGTTAAAATGCACAGAGTAGCATTTAACAACCCTGTTTCTATGTTTTAAAAGAGCAGCGGTTTGACTGCAGTGGGCTTCCAGAAAGGGACCATAGTTAATAGGCAAACTTCAATGGCCATGGGAAAGCTGGATATTTTGGTCAGCTACCTTACTGGTACCCCTACCTACCTCTCCTCTTTGATCATACCCCACACTCCCCACTGGGCTCTGCGTTCAATTCATTCCAATCATCTCTTCCTTCCTTCTGTTTTTCACGCTAGGTATGAATCAACAAGGTTCTCTGCCTTTTACTATCAGGCACCCCAAGTGTGGAATGACTCACCTCTAGACTTCCGTCTGGCATCCTCCTTTCAAAGATTCAAGACTGCATTAAAGAGCCATGTAGCCTGCACCTCTCCTTATATCCTGGTTATCCCATTTCTTTCCTTACTCACATGGAGGCCAATTCCAAAAACATGCACATCCGGGCAGCGGGCACGTCCAAATGGAAACAGGCAGGAATACAGCCCAATTCTGCAAACATGGGGATAGATGCAGTCGCATGCACAGAATGGAGTGGAGAGTGGAGGAGTGGCCTAGTGGTTGGGGCAAGGTACTTCAGGCCGGAAGGTCGGGGGTTCAAATCCCAGTAGAGGACAGCAACCTTGGGCCGGAAGGACTGGGGTTTCTAGTCCCACAGGTGCTCCTTGTGGTCTTGGGCAAGCCACTTAACCCTCCATAGCCCATGTTCCCTGTAAAATAGTTATCTCCAAGTTCAATGCTCTGTTCAATGTAATTTCAGTTTGTTCAATGTAAACCGCACTGATGCAGAATAGCGCGGTATATAAGAGAATGTAAATAAATAAATCCACCACATAAACATGCTAGGTGTGGCACGCACACATCTCAACATTGTATGAAGATGGGTATACCCCAACAGTGGGTTTGTACATCCCTGCACTCACCGTATTCTGAAAAGATATATGTCTGCGACCCTGCCTGTCTCTGCAATATGCCCCATGAACAGCCATGCCCCCCCCCCCACACTCTTTAAAACGTGCGGCTATGAAGCTGCTGTGGGCACGGACAGTGCTGTTATGAAGCTGAATGACAATGAAAGCTGGCGATACTTATAGGTGGATGCAAGTTAGCCAATAGAAACTAGCCTGTGGCATGCCCAGAGCACTACAAAGCAAGTGCAGTGCACAGTAATGTAGCAGGAAAACAGGGAGAGAGGGAACCTACTGGCACAAGATGCAGTGCAGCACTACATACATGGCAGTAGATGACCTCCCGTGGTATGCACGTTGTGTACATCTCAGGAACATGACTGTACAATGCTAAGTAAGGACATGATCCCAGCAGGACAGCCCCCCATAATGAACTACCCAAACATTTCCCCTGCACTACTAAAGGGCCATTGGAATGACAGCAATCAGCAATGCAAGCACCACACAGACATGACCAGAGACACCATCGGCACTCCCTACAACTATGCACATTTGTAAAGACCAATGCTGGTGCACCTGGGAATGGCATACTGCACTTTGCACTGTTGCACGCCCTCCCTCTGAGCTCCCCTTAGTAGTGACAGGGAAGTGTCTGGACCGGGAGGTGATTGTGGAACCATCCTGCTCACCCCTCCCTGTTTGCACTGGCACCTGGTGATGCTGCAGACAGCCCTATGATCCAGGTACTTGCCAGGTATACCTGTCCCCCCCCCCCCCGGATATGTGGATGAGCAATCTAGACACTCCCCCCCCCATGCAGCCCTCCAACCATGCACACACACGCACCCTCACTTGCTGTCCCACAGAAACAGCTGTCTGCCAAAAGACTGCCCTGCACCGAATGTCTTAGCTGATGGAAGGGAAACGATAAAAAGCAGTACGTCCACCCCGGCATCATCCCTGCTCACTGCATTGCCACATGGCTACTTACATACACCATAACTACAATGGTGGACCGCTGATGGATACAGAGCTGCAGCACACTCACAAACACTACCTTCACAGCCACTGCATGCCGACACCCGCGCACTACCCAACTTGATTGGTTTGCAGTGAAATCCGCTTTGATTCAAGGATAAAGCGGGATATAAATACTTTTAATTAAATAAATAAAGTAGTCCCAAACTGCCCTTCAGTATATCAGCCTCAAGGGTCAAACCCCATATGCGCATTGCACATCATAGGGCCACATATGTAAACAACTTCAACAATGACCTGTACACAAGCTATGTGCCATATAGCCACCGGCATAAGATATTCCCAATACAGTATTCCGATAGGATTCACTTATACCCTCATCTGCATCAGGGGACTGGGCACGTTGCATAGAGCATACTGTAGAACTCCATTGTGTGGGAGCTGCACATAGCACCGATGCCTGAGCTTACACGTTCACATGGGGTGCTACGATTCCGTCACCAGTATCATTGCCAGGATGCGGGCATTGGTAGGGTGCCCTAGCTGTGCCCCTTTAGCTCACACAACAAATGTCAGCACAGCCGGATTGAGCACCAGTGCTCTACTGCATACATGTGTGGGGGTGTTTATTTCTGCTGCTTTGACATACATCCACCCTCTCCTCTGCTTTCTGTCCGTAACACTGCCTGCTGTGGTTTTCCAGACTGCGATGACATCAGTGCACAGCGTAGGTTAGACATCCAGTTACCACTATTGGCTGCACTGGGGTGAGGGCCAGGCCAGTAATATTTCTTCCTTTGTTGCACGATTTGGCAGGTATAACCTAGATATCTGCAGGGCCGACTGCAGATGAACACGGGTGTGACCTGAATACGCTTTATACATCTCCGTGGCTGACCACGCCCCTGTTCCACCCCTTCCTGCCCACATTCTGCGATCCCCGTGTAAGTACCGTGTACGTGCAGGGCCGTGGAGGTTCAGAATACGGTTCTGGACGTTTTCGCGAGATAACCATCTATCTTGCATGTACAGACAACTTAGTCATGGATCAAAATGACCCCCTTACTCTCTATTCTATCTTGGTGTGAATGTTCTTTTTTTCTTTAAATATTTTATTGGTGTTCTTTTCCATTTTCTTTTCTTTTACTGAAAACTAGTCTGATGGGTGTTATATTAAAATTTTAGTAAACTATACACTACTAAACTTGGTGCTGAGAATTATAATAAGATATAGAAGGTGGCCTAAGCATTGAATTATATATTGGTCTTGTTAGGATCAAAGTTAAAGGTGACAAGGTCTGAACTAGTCCATGAGGGGCAGAAATCAGTATTTTTGACAGATTTTGGGAAAGTCTGAAAAGATATGTTGTGAAATGTTGGGTAAAGAGTTGAAGGATCAGGAAAAGACAAGTTGATGTAGGGGAGGTGAATCAAGAGTGAGTTGTATAGAGGACTTTACTCAACGTGGCAGACTGGATGGATCTTTATCTGCTACCCTGTTAGCATATTACTATGACCATCAAACCTAAGCTTCTTTGAAGTGCCCAGCAGCTCTCGCTCCCTAGTAGATCGGTCAGTTGAGAGCTATGAGCACCAGTCAATGCAGGTTGTATTTCTGAGGATGGATATTGCCATATGTCAAACATTTCCCATGGTGCATATTTCGTACCGAAGGAACTCCTCACTTTATCGGCACTTAACGTGAAAGGATAAAAAAGCCAGAAACCAACTGAATGCATGTCAGCTGGACAGACTGAATCAATCGTGGTTTCGACCTATTGCTTTTGGGGACTTGTAGTCCTGCTTTACTTATGGAACTGGGACATAGATCCAATGGGGCAAAACCAGAAATGGCTCAGTGCTTCCTGCTAACATGGAACCAGTTAACAGAGGATGTGGAGGGGGGTTACTTCCCTGAAAAGTGAAGGAAATCATTATTTTATCTTATACTCTGTTTACAGTAAAGGTTTCGATTTTTTAAAACTCTTCTGAGTTTCATATTCTGAAGGTTTGGGTATTCTTCCCAGAATGCATCGGTTTCACTTTCCCACATCACTGTAAAGCAGAGGCTCCGTGGAGCAAGAATTATGAATATTCATTAGAGTGGTCAAGATCTTAGAAAAAGGAAGCAGCCAGACCATCCCAGCTTCCCCACTAAAGCCAGAGCTAAACATTGTCATCTTGAGATATCCCATCTGAAGCTCGCACTGCCCACCCCACAGCAATATTTACATGTGATAAAAATAATTATAGCGATCCTATGCTTTCCGCTGTATATTTCGGTCTCTCCATTTAATCCTCGTGTTAGCACATTAGCAGCATGGCCATCAAAGCTCTGTATTGTCAACAGATTGAGGTGCTCCAGATCTCCACTGTGCTTCTCCCAGTTTGCTACTGCTTAGCATTGATTGATATAGCGCTGCTAGCCATACGTAGCACTGTGTAAGTACACATAAAAGACAGTCTGTTTCCCACAGAGCTTGCAATCTTTTAAAACAGGCAATCAGACCAGAGAATGAGGGAGGTCTTAGTGAAAGGATTAGAAATGCATACGGGTGAAGATAAGGGGGTCAGGATCCACAGGCAGCCTCGAAGACATGAGTTTTTAACCTGGATTTTGAATAGGAGCAGGGATGGAGCCTGATGTACCGACTCACGTAGTCTATTCCAGGCATATGGCTCCCTCCACTAAAAGAGTGACGGAGATATTGGAACTGGAGTCAGCTAACCAAGACCTGATGGGGGGGGGGGGTTGTTTTTTTTTACTTTTTTGTGCTTTTAAGACAGGGAGCAGCTAAGTGAAGATATGGGGTGTAACCCACCCTCAGCAGCAGTTACCTTCCTGGGCCTCCATCCCTCTCTCTAAACCCAGCGATGTTAGATACCTGAACCACATGAATTCCATCGCTTGCTGGATTCTCCATTTTGTTTAAACCCACTGCCTGCTGGTTCCATAGACTGTCCTTTAGTCTTAAATAAGTGTTCCCTATTAACCTGTTGCCAGGGGGCATCAAACAGGGCAATTACACTGGGCCCCCATGCCACAGGGGGCCACAAACTTACCTCAAGCTGCAGGCAGGCTTTGGGGCACCCTCACCAGTTTGTGCCCTGGGCCCCTGCATGCCTAACACCGGCCCATTCATAATTTTATGCACCTCTCAGCTGCCTCTTCTCCAAGCAGCTCTGGCCTGGCCCCATAGGGGAGCCGCTCCATCCCCTCTGTCGTTTTGGTTTGTCTCCTCCTTGTTCAGCCATATCTTTCTGAAATGGAAAAACAGTAAAAAGGTTCAGTCACACCATCAGTCTATCCAGAGACATTATAATATTCTCAATTCCTTTCCAAATAATTTTGAACATTCTGTTGCCTTTTTGACTCCCACCGCACATTGAGCTGAGGATTTCAACATATTGTCCACAATGACTCCTAATATGGAACCCAGCAGTCTGCACTTATATGCATCATTCGGCACTTTCCCACATTCAATTTCATCTGCCATTAGACTCCCAGTTCTCCAGTCTGGCAAGGTCCTTTTGCATTTCCTCACACTCTGCTTCTGTTTTAACGACTTTGAATATTTCTGTGTCATCGTCAGATTTCAACAGTTCACTCGTTGCTCCCTTTTCCAGTTCGTTAATGAATAATTTAGGAAGCGTGTGTGGACATTGCAAGTGCCCACCTAGTTTTAGAAATGGTCCCTTAGATCTCTTTATATGCAGCTGGCGCCATTGCACGCAAATACAGTTCATGAATATTCATGAAAGATATCTTGCAAACCGGTTCTGTTCGGAGTCCTCCAGGTCACTGTTGGAGACCCTTGTTCTCTATAGTGTGTTGGAACGTTCGCCAGAGTTTTCTTTCCCAGAAAAACCCAAGTCTGTGAGCATTGCCCACATTTATGATGTGAACTCCAAGGTATGTGCCAGCGTTCTTCCGTATGGATATTCTGGATATAAGAATTGAACATCATTTTTGAAAGTATGTATCTTTGTGAAAGCTAGTATCTATCAAACTCTGTTATGTTTGTGTTCTATAGTGCTTTTCAGCCACCCCCTGAGGAAACCTCTTTAGGTGAAACGCAAATCAAGCGCGTACGAGAGCGTTGGGGATTATGGCATTGGCGTAGCACTACTATATGAGCACTGCTGCAACTGCAAAGCTAAGTGTTATCATACCACTCTTTCATTATTGATAATTATTAATAATTTTGAGTACATGAAGAAGTTGGTTGATGTCCACCCCAGAGCAACTGTTTTTTATGGGTCATTGATGCTAATAGGGCTATGCCGTGTCAGGATAACTCCGGCCGGTTTTGTTTTGCCCGGGAAGACTGAGACCTATTGTTGCTTCTGTGTGTGGCTGATCCGGCTTTGCGATTGCTGCTTTTTGTAACATACACATTAGCTTTTTGTAGATACTTTTTACTTTATTGTTTCAAATACAGAGTTGATCTTCTTTTTTCACATTTATGATGTGACACGAGGAACCTTGTGAAAACTGAACAGAATTAACTTTTCCAGTTTGGATTAAGAGTTTTAATTACATAAACCATTGCAGCTTGTAAAACTGAACGGAATTAACTTTTTCTGTTTGGATTAACGGTTTTTGATTACACAAACCATTGCAGCTTGTAAGAATTTTCTCAAAAACTTTCTCAGAAGACAAATTCTGCATTTGGACAGTAAATAAAGAATGGAAAAACCTAGTCTGAAGGAATCCCAGGAATAAAACCAGGATTACAGACAAGAGTTTCATCTCCTGAGAGTCATAAAGAGATGCAAGAATACAGAGAAGACGAGGTCTCCAGCTGGGTTTTATTAGGCAAGCGAGTCCCGTGAAGTGGAATGCAGTCTACGCTTTGCTTGTCACTTCTTCCCTGGCATCTTCCTCCTTTGGGCTTGAGACTCACCTCTTCGAGGCTGCTTTTGGATCCTGGTCTGTGTGGCCTCCTGCTCTCCAACTATATGTGTCTTTACCATTCCCTTAGACATATCCCGGTCCCCGGCTCTTGTGATGTCTGACTTGACTGGATTGTGGGCTCTGATGAGCAGGGACCGTCTCTTACATGTCTCTGTACAGCGTCGCGTTCGCCTTGTAGCGCTATACAAATGATCAATAGTAGTAGTAATGTTCATGGTGGCAATCCAGAAAACCAAATATGCCTTCAAGATTGAGTTGGGAAACGCATGTTATAAAGTGATCCATTTGTGTTCAAGCAGTCTTGTTGGAACTTAGAAATACAATATAAATGCAGTTTGAGGGTTTTGTTCCCAGGTGTCATGCAGCACAGCAGCAGACAATAACACCAGCAAAGGACGATGCCCTCTCTTGGTCTATGCCTAACTCTCAGTTGCAGAGAGCATGCGTGTTTTCCCCCTTTTCCACAATACACTTCTCTTTCGAAGAAGGGGAAGCTAAAAACTAGAGGGCCTAAAAAGGAAACTGCAAGGAGGTAAACGTAAAAGCAACGTCAGGAAGTACTTTTTCACTGAAAGGGTGGTGGATGCTTGGAATGCCTTCCTGAAGGAGGTGATGAGAGCAAATAAATGACGAAATTCAAAATGGCATGAAATAAACATAATAGATCCCTTTATAGCTGGGGTCACCAACCTCCAGAGGGCCGCGGGCCGCACAGCTGACTACCGGGAGCCTCGCGGGCCGCACCCCCCTTCTCCCCGCCCCCGCGCAAAAAAACAACAAACGCAAAATTATGAAAACAATGGCTGATCACCTTTATTGAATTTAATGAGATGGCTGATGATTCATGCTAGCAGACAAACGCTTAAAGTCCGGCTTCACAGATGACACTGACAGGAGAAGGGACGCTTGCAGGTGGTCGTCGGTGAGCTGCGAGCGCGTGGATACAGTGGCGGGAATCCTTGGCGGGCCGCACGTAATGTTAACCGGGGTAGAGCCTCGCGGGCCGCAGGTTGGTAACCCCTGCTTTATAGCAAGAGGATAAAATCAAAATAAACTTAAAGGGCCTGATATTCGAAAGGTATTTACACAGTTTACAGCCCTGTAAGCCGTGTAAATGCTGCTGAGAGGGATATTCAACGGCACTGACACGGTTAGCGTCGCTGAATATCCCCGATCGTCTCCCCTACACGCCCTGATGTTAACCGCGAGATGTGATGGGGATTCCAGTGTGTGTCTCGAGCAGCGACAGAGACTAACCAGGGAGCAGCGATATTGCACCACTGTACGGTTACCTTCTATGGGTAAGGAGAAGCTTTTGCAGCGCCTCTCGTTACTGGTAGAACGAACTGGGCAGCGGTGCAATATCACCGCTACTTGATTCGCCTCTGTGCCTTCGGGCACGTCTCTCCTTATGGCCAAAAATGTATTTGTTTATTATTTACTTAATGTCTTTTCTATACCGTCTTTCTACAAGTCAAGAGGGTTTACAGGGAAACTCAGTGACTATAACATTAAACAAGAGTAACCAATGTGCACGCTACACGTAACATTAATATGTAGGCTGGGGCTTAAAGGCTCAGGAAATAACAAGAATAAGGGCCAAGAATTCATCAGCATGCCATAAGCGTTAACTATGTACAATACTGGATTGAGGATCTTGGGGCTAGTCTTGTGTTAGGCTGCGTCTAGTGAGGGTCAGCTCCGTAGTACTCCTGGAAGAACTGAGTTTTCAGCCTCTTGCGGAATTCTCCCATTTATTTATTTATTTATTTTATTTAACAGTATTTCTAAACCGCCTTATCATAATAATCAAGGTGGTATCACAGCAAACAATCTGGTAGTGTGAGTGTGTTATACATGCAGTGAGGGTGAAAATTTAGTTGGGTGCGTGTTGTGTTGTGTGCTAGATTAGTTTGAGTTATGTACAATGTGGGCTATATACAGTGGTGCTAAAAACATCTTATATACATACAGTGTTAGGCGGTGACGTGTGCTGATATACAGCTATTTAGACTATGTGATGTGTCCATAGTGTTCTATGAACAGCATGGTTTTCAGCTGTTTCCTAAAGTCCTTGAGGTCTGTAGTTGCCCTCAAATCGTCCGGTAGTTTGTTCCATATTGTTGGAGCAGCCATGGAGAGTGCTCGGTCTGTTGTGTCCTTGCGTGTGTGTTTGTATTCACTTGGGGTGCTGACTCGGTTGTGAGTTTGTTTTCTTCTAGGACGTGTACTGGTGTCTGGTTGTATGAGGGTGTGCAGGCTGTTGGCTGATGTGCGCTGTTTTATCTTGTATAGGTTTATGATAGTTTTGTATCTGATGCGTGCACTGATTGGAAGCCAGTGTAAGTCCTTTAAGGTGGGTGTGATGTGCTCCTGTCTTGCAGTTCCGGATATGATTCGTGCTGCAGTGTTTTGTGCCAGTTGGAGTGGTTTGATGGCTTGTTTCTGTAGACCAAGGTATATCGGATTGCAGAAGTCCAGTAGTGGGGTTATCAGAGCTTGACATACGGTACGGAAGTGTTCTGGGGCGAGGAGTGGTTTCAGTCTCCTGATGATTCGCATCTTGTAGTAGGCTTTTTGTATTGTTTTGCCTATGTGTGGCTTGAGATTGAGTTTATTGTCCAGCGTAACCCCGAGGTATCTCACTTCTGACCTTATTGGTATAGTAGTGTTTTGTATCTTTATATTCGGTGGGTGTATGAAGCTTTGGTTCCGAGTGATGATTAAAGCTTCAGTCTTGTTGTAGTTTATTGCGAGGTTGTTGTCCTGACACCAATTGGTCATTTGTGTAAGGCAGTCTGTTATCTTAGAGAAGTCCGGGTTGTCGATTGATATCGGGGTGTATATCATGATGTCGTCCGCATAGATTGTGTATTGAATGTTGTTCTCTTTCATGATGTTGCATATTGGTTGGATGTAGATGTTAAATAGGAGTGCTGAGAGCGCCCATGGAATCGCTAGACCCTAATTGAGGTGGTAGAGCAGGCCAAATTGTTGGAGCATATAGGGAGAATGCTCTATTGTTTGCCCTTTGACTTCTGAGCTTATCGGGTGGTATGTCCAGTAGGTTGATTGTATTTTGTCTTCTAGGCCTGTTGTAGGTGGGTTTTCTTATTAGAGACGTGAGAGCATCAGCAGGTAGGTTATTCATGATCTTGTAGGTTTTGAGGATTACTTTGTACTTGATTCTATAAGCCATTGGTTACCAGTGAAGATGCTTGAGAATTGGGGTGATGTGGGTCTGCTGGGAGCTCCCTTGTCTAATTCTGGCTGCAGGGTTCTGGGCTAATTGCAAGGGATATAAGGTGCACTTGGGAAGTCCTTGGTAAATTGCATTACTGCAGTCTGGGCAGGAAAAGGAGTCCAGTCCTTGCAACAAGCACCAGATGCTGAAGCATCTGCATTTCAAGCTGGGGGACTTTTCTTGTTGACGGGCACCTCGCTGCTAGTTCAAAAATGTTTGGGTCAGCACTTTTTTAAACACCAGCTGCAATGTTTAAATTTATCTACCTATATTCAGTGGCCCCTATCAGGATACTGAGTGACGCTGGATACACGCAAAGCGCAGGAACCGCTGCTGCTCTATGGATGGCGGTGATATTCAGTCCACTCGCTGTACAGCTGTTAACTAGCTAAGTGGTTCAGTTTATGACAGACTTTTGCTGTTGAGCTGTATGCATATTGGCTAAATATCGCTGTAGAGTTAGACAGAATTCCCACACTCCACCTTCGCTTCACGCTGCTGCTATCCGCGTAGGGAACTCCCATAAATTAAATAGCAAAAGGTTTATTTGTCAGACTCATAACTTATTCCACAGGTATAGCTACCCAGCAGTAAGCCTCTTTGTCCATTTTAATCTGTGTAATATTATTATTATTATTATTATTATTTCTCCATAGTTTTTTATCAATATTTTTCATAATGAATTGTTCAACATGCCTAACACAGAGCTGCTGTTTCGGACCATTATATAAAGAGCCCTGCATCAGGGGCTACTTATCTCAGTATCTGAAGACATTTTTCTTTGTCCGACCTTTCTTTACCTTACTTCCAGGATCTAGGCAAAGACAGGTCGGACAAAGGAAAATTTCTGAAGATACCTGTGGAGTAATTTTGATATTTAATTTATGGGAGTTCATTTGGGATTGATGATATGGATTGAGTGAGGTGCTTGTGGAAAAACGTCCTGTCTGCATTTACTATCATGGACGTACCAGGGGGCTCAGTGCGAACCTTCTGTGGCATTTTGCTTGTGAAGGGCAGATATTGGAAAGGCCATTTAGGTGAAATCTGGGAGGTCCATGTCAGAATGTCTGAAATTCTGTGGGAGGTGCAGCAGCAAAGGCAGACACGTGTAAATGCTGTCTAAAATCACCCTATCTCCCCCCCCCCCCCAAAGATAAACATGTCCGCCATGCTACAGAGCAGGACAGGGACATTCAGAATAAGGGGCCAGACATGCAAAACATCTGCCGATTTCAAGATATAGATGTTTGAGGTATCGACCACAGAAACACGCCAGCACCAGTATTTTGTGATGCACATTATTTGTTTATTTATTTACCTGGGTTTTGTTTCTATACCGCTTTATCTGGGAATCAACCATTGAACTGCATTACATAGAACATAGTAAACAGTGTGGCTAAATATAGAAGAAGTTAACATATAACATAGTTATTAAACTTTTTACATAGAGATTTGCACTGAGGGGCAGGACCTCTGACATATTGTCTGAGAACTAGGAGTTGATTGTTGAAATTTCTTAGGTGGTCAATATCTGGGCGATGGTGGGAGCTCCAGTTTCAGTGTTGCTGGAAGCTCTGTCCCTGATGTGTTTAATCCCATAATACAATTTTTGGAGTACATTGATACTTTGAATGCTTCATTACCTTTGTCCTCATCCTCCCTTTTTAAAATAGTTTTCTTACATACAGTATTTCTTGAAGACATTTGTTTTTGTTTTGGATGATCTGGAAGAATTGTCCTCCATTCCCCTTTCTGAAATATTATGTTGTTTTATGCCCTATTTCAGGTTTCTCACCTGAACAACTTTTTTGACTATTGACCAAAAATTATTGGTGAATAATCATCTTGGTAATATGGCTTTGATTTTTTTTTGTTTTATTTGTGATTTTAATTATAATTATTTGTGATTTTAATTCTAATTTAATGTTTTGTTTTACATGAAACATTTTTTACATTTCATACATATTATTTTGTATGTGAGTGTGCCAATATGTTTTTCTTATAAAAAACTGAGAGTCTCTTTTGATTGTATGTTGTATATTGATGTTTTGATGTATTTATTTTGGTAAGTACGGTTGAGGTCTTTATATGTGGTTTTATATGTATGAGTATTCATTTCAATATATGTTATTTTTGTAAATCCCTGATGCAGGCGAGTTTTGCTGAAACTCAGCTGAGTTGGATCCCCCAATAAAGCTAGTGTGTTGAACAATCACCTTGAGTGGCCATCTACCTCCGTTAGTTTTGCTTTCCCATCATCTGCAAATGGACAGGTCTTCAGTTCTTGTCTTCCTGTTTTTCTTCCTTCAAATTTCTTTGACTGTCTAAGCCTGATTGCCAAGGGTTCTGTGTCCTTGTCTGGTGCCCCTACCCATCACTCTCTTCACTGATACCTTCTATTGATCACTATCTCGCTTTGGGATTATCATAAGATCTTAATCAAGTTTACAAAGTATTCCTCTGAGTTAGGTTTCTTTGGAATCCAGTCAAAATAATTCCAGCTTATGTGGTCAAAAGCCTTGCCTACATTTAGGTTGGTTATCAACCTTTCTTCTAGAGCAATGACCTTCACACAGGGACCACTTTGGAAAAACCTTCAGTGTGACAGCCAGGAATTTTGTAGGAGAAAATGACCAACATCCTATCAAGAACAAATAAAAGTCTATTCTCTAATACTCATAAAAAGAACATACAGTAAGATATGCCATACTGGGTCAGACCAAGGTCCATCAAGCCCAGAATCCTGTTTCCAAACAGTGGCCAATCCAGGTCACAAGTACCTGGCAGGTTCTCAAAAAGGTCCACAGGTTCCACAATGCTCGTCCCAGGGGTAAGCAGTGGATTTCCCTGACCCTCTTTAATAATGGTTTATGGACTTTTCCTCCAGAAACTTGTCCAAACCTTTTTTAAACCCAGCTACACTAACAGCTTTTACTATATCTTATTAGTCTGAATGGGCTACATTGCAGCTTCCTTGTGTGCCCCCAGCCTTTCTACTTTTTGATGGCATAAACACCCGATCTATGTTTGCCTGTTCGATTCCACTCATTATTTTATAGACCACTATCATACTTCCCTTCAGCCATCTTTTTTCTGAGTTGAAGATCCCTGATCTTTTAAGCCTTTCTTTGTAGGGGTATCCTTTCATCCCCTTTACCATTTTGGTGGCACTTCTTTGTATCTTTTCCAGTTCTGCTATATCCTTTTTAAGATATGGTGACCATAATTGCAATTCTCCCTCAGCCTCTCTCTCCCGTTCAGCACATATCCCCCCATGCATTTCCTCCAACCTACTCACTTCCCTCAGACTTCTCTCTCCCCCCCCCCCCCACATTATCGTCCCCATTACACAAACTCCTTTACTTCTTCCCAGTCAGTCCCGGTCTCATCTGCCATTCCCACCCGTCAGCCTCCATCATCCTGATTCCATCCTCTACCCTTTCCAATTTGGCTTCCCTCCCCATTTGTTAATTCCCTGCTAATGTTCTCTGGAAGTGGTCTCACATCTCATCTCATTACTGGGTATGATGTGCTGATGTCAGAAAAACTAAATACAGAAAAGCACAATAAAGTAGCACAGCTCATCCACTGGAAAATATAGGTGTCATTTTGGAAGCCCTAGTCATACTTTGGACATCCGAAACAGGCATAGAGACGTCCAAAGCCATTTTAGAAGCCGGGTTTGTGGACATGCAAGTCTGAATGGGGACGTTGTGGAGGCATGGCTGGGGCGTTCCCAGGAAGCTGGATATCCACATCCTGATCTCAGAAACATCCGGAGTCGCATCTAAGTTTAGACCTGCTCCAGGCATGAACAAGCATCTAAAAGTGCTTGTTTTGGCTGAAAAACATCCAAAGGGTGCAGAGAAGAAAGTATTCCATCATCCCCAGTACCCAGCACAATTCTAGTGATACTAGCAGTGAGATCTGAACTCTTGCTTTCCCATTCATAGTCTACTACTCTAACCAAAAGCCTATCCTAGATATCCAGGTTCTGAAATATTATTCTGGGGATGTCTATGTAGACGCCTCAACAGACGTACATTTTGAGCATGTCTACATTTGTGAAATCATGTCTGCATCTGGACATGCCTGTCTTTTTTTTTTCAGGCGTTCTGGCTTAGACATCCCTTCTAATATTCCCCTCCATGTAAACACTATAACATAGCTGTGCTAGAAAGACATCGAGGTCACGACCTGGATAGAGTTATGGAGAATGAAGAAGTGGTGAGCACCTGAGATATTGCTATTCCGACAAAAAAAAAGCTTGATGCAAGACAACTGGACATTGTGGTTAAGCAGAAAAGTAAAGAACAGCATTACCAATAGGGACAGGAAAATACCTACTGTTAGTGCTGACCCAACCAGTAGACAGACTACGCAGTCACCTAGGGCGGAAACTTCTGAGGGCGCAGCAAAGCAAAACAATAGGTCCTAACTGCCACATGCACTCAAATACTCATCAGCATTACCTGTAAGAAGAATGGGCAGTTTGTAAATTATCCATTTTCCTCTGTAAGTGGCTGTTGAAAATCTCCCTCATTACTTATATATTAAGAGCCCAATTCTGAATTGGACGTGTTGGTCCTCTGTACACCCGGTCAGAACCAGATGCACAGAGTGAGCTGGGATTCTGATCCCATGGGCAGGACCATACCTAGCCCTGTGCGAGCGGTGCGGCCGCACAGGGCGCAAAGGCTTAAGGAACGCATTTCAGCTGTCTGCCATTGCCTGCCGCTGCCACTTTTTCTTCTCTCAGTGGCGGCAGGCAATGGCAGACAGCTGATATGTTCCCCTTACGCCTTCTTGCAGAACGCTAAGCAGGTCTGGTCCCTCCCTCCTCTGACGCGGCGTCAGAGGAGGGAAGGACAGATCTGCTTAGCGTGCCAGTGATTTGCACATCGGGTGCGCCTCTTCTTTCCCGCCGCCATCCAGAAAGTGGCTAGATGGAGGTGCGGGGAGGGGCGGGGCCGATGTGCAAGTTGCACAGGGCGTGATTCACGCTCGGTACGGCCCTGCCAATGGGGCATCTCTAGCCCTGTGGGATCAGAATTGCATCCAGGCCTGTATGTGCAGGCCGAGACCCTGATTCTGGTCGGCCTGCACATACAGGCCTTCCCCGCCTAACTTAGTCAGGGCTCTTGAATGGAGCCATGGCGTCATGGTATCTGGTTGCCATGGCACCAAGGCTCCATTGAAGAGCCGCGATCCCCGGCCACCAGAACAAATGCTTCATTCCCCACAGCCCGACCCCGATCTGACTTCCCAAGGCCAGGGTTGGACTGCAGGGAATACCCTCTACCCGCTTGTACTTCCTCCGATGGCCAGGCCTGCCAACTAGAGGAACTTATTTCATCTCAGAGGTGGAATAAGTTCTTGGTTCAAGCTGCCAACCCTGGATGTATGGGCTGACATTGGAATCGGAAGCTGAAGGTTCACCTAGGGCCCCTAACACCCTTGTGCGGGGTCCTGCCTACTGTACCCCAAAGCAATTCACCTTGAGCTACTATTGGAAAGGCCTGAGGTAAATAAAGAAAATCTGTCCTTGTTCCTCTGTCTTGTGTTTCCTAGGTAAGACTACCATTCCCTCCTTACTGGTTTTATTGATCTGGCTTAATAAGATGTCATCTAGCCTCTCATTGCTTCTTTATGTAAAGTGTATCATTGTTTTTATCTGAACATATATCGTATCATGACCAGAATTTGCAGCAGCTTCTTTCAGTAAGGGGAATAAGGGTCCATGATATTAAAAGAGAATCCATTCTTGAATAACTGCTGTGAACAGTTGCGTACTGGCTCGGTAGAATCAAGTAAATGCCGCACACTCCAGATATCTACTGCGCCAAATACTGAATGACTTCACTTGTTTCTTGACCCTTTCTAAGCTCTTTAAAGGATGTGATCACCTTTAGGATTTGCTTTGATATTAAAGTCCCCTCTTAAAATGACTTTATAGTCTGGGAACGGCACTAATTTTGTCAATAATGTACTGAAAAATTGTGCCATAAATATTACAAAAGATTATTTTCTGTTACTATAGTGTTCCCGGGTGAAATGAGCTGTTTTATTAATTACAATAGCTGCTCTTCTTTGTCTCCTATTGAAAGATGCATATAAACATTATCCCATCCCTTCTCATTTCAGTTTCAAATGTTCCTCTAGGTCCAAGGGAGCTTCCTGAAGAAATGTCACCTTTGCTTTTAGCTTTTTCATTTCTAACAAGACTTTGTAATGCTTAGAGGGGCAGTTAATAATGTGCATTAAGGGAAGACATGTGCATCCCGGGGGGCAGGGCAGCCATTTCTTTGCCTTATTTGGCAGAATGTACGACACAGAATCAGGTACCCCCTTTTGAAAAGATGACAGCCCTCAGGCAGGAGCATGTGGGAATTGCTCCTGCCTTCCAACATTGGAGGTACCGGGATGGTAGATGGCATAGGGAGGCACCCCATGGAATGTCAGGGCCAACTAAGGCAACTAATGATTGTTTGGAGGGTTGGGTCCACCAATGATTGGGGGGGGGGGGAGGTCAAATAGGGCAGGAGACAGAAAAAGGTCATATGGTCTATCTAATCTGCCCTTCCATACCAACTACCATAGTCGCTTTTTTTCCTTTAGAGGTCTTCTGTGTTTGTCCCATGCCTTCTTGAATTCAGATACTGTCCTTGTCTCTACTACTCTACTGGGAGTCTATTCCTCACTCTATCACTCTTTCAGTAAAGAAATATTTTAGCATATTCCTCCTGAGTCTATCCCCTTTCACCTTCATCTTATGTCCCCTCATTGCAGAGCTTTCTTTCAATTGAAAGAGGCTCTCCTCCTGTGCATTTATGCCATGGAGGTATTTAAATGTCCCTATCATATCACTATTATCCTGCTTTTCTTCCAAAGAACACATATTGAGATCTTTAAGCCTATCCCCATATGCCTTATGATGACCATTTTAGTAGCCACCCTTTGCACCAACACCATCCTGTTTATATCCTTTTGAAGGTGTAGTCTCCAGAATGCCATACAATACATCAAATGAGATTTCACAAAAGACCTTTACAGAAACATTATTACTTCCGTCTTCCTGCTGACTATTTCTCTCGTAGTATTTTGTGTTATTTTGTTCAAGAATATTTTACGACAGACATTGAAGTTTTTTGAGAAGCATAACAGTTTATTGTTTTCATAGAGTGAGTGATCTGAGTATTTTGGATTTTTTAAAATTTCTCTCCCTATGCATCCAAGGGTCCTTCTGGCTTTCACCTTCACCTTTTCTACCTGTTTAGCCACCTTAAGATCATCAAAAACAATCACATCCACGTCCCACTCCTCTTTCGTGGACAGAAGTACTTCACCCCCAATAGGTACAGCTTCCTTGGATTTTTGCAGTCCAAATGCATGAATGTGCATTTTTGAGTGTTAAATCTCAGCTGCCCAATTCTCAACCATTCTTAGTTAGATCCCCCCTCATGTTATCTATTCCTTCCTGGGTGTCTACTCTTTTGAAGATTTGAGTATCATCTGAAAAGAGGCAAACCTTACCCAACAGCCCTTCTGCAATATCACTAACAAAAATGTTAAAGAGAATGAACCCGAGGACAGATCCCTGCGGCACACCATTGGTAACATCCTTTTCCTCAGAGCGAGCTCCATTTACCCATACCCTTTGTTGCCTCCCACTCAACCAATTTCTAACTCAGTCAGTCACTTTAGGGTCCATTCTTAGTATACTCAAGCTATTTATAAGTTGCCTATGTGGAATGGTGTCAAAGTCTTTACTGAAATCTAAGTATACCACATCTAGGACTCTCCCTTGGTCCAACTCTCTGGTCACCCAGTCAAAGAAATTAATTAGATTTGTCTGACAAGACCTGCCTCTAGTAAACCCATCCTGCCTCGGATCCTGCAATCCATTGAACTCCAGATACCTCACTATTCTCTATTTTAGCAGCGTTTCCATTAATTTACTCACTACAGAGGTCAGACTAATCAGCCTGTTCTCAATCTCATCCTTCCTTCCACTTTTGTGTAAAAGGACCACATCCTCCTTTCTCCAGTCCTCTGGGACCACCTTCAGCTCTAAAGAAGAATTGAAAAGGTCAGACAGTGGCGCTTCTAGAACTTCCCCAAGTTCCTTTAACACTCTCAGATGTATCCCATCTGACCCTATCGCTTTGTCATGAACACAGTCTTCTGAAACTTGTTCAAAATCCCTTTCACATCTGTTCCTATTTGTGTTTTTTTTCTGAGGTCCTGCTCCTGGCCCTTCATCTGTGAACACAATACAAAAATATTTGTTATGCGATTCCGCTTTATCCTCATGAGCTTCTACATATTCCTCTCCTTCACCCTTGAGTCTGACAATACCACTTTTGTACTTCCTCCTCTCACTAACATATCTGAAAAATGTCCCCCTATTTTACTGCATTGGCTACTTTTTCTTCTATTTGTAACTTTGCTTTCCTGACTACTTTCCTAGCTTCTCTACATTTTTCAAACTATTGCTGCTTGTCTTCCTCTTTTTGTGATCTCTTGTATTTTATGAAGGCCACCCTCTTTTTCTTCACCTTTTCAGCAACTTCTTTTGAGAACCATAGTGGCCTCCTTTTACTTTTAAATTTATTTACTTTCCTCAGAAAAAGGTTTGTTGCCCTTAAAATATCCCCTTTCAGTTTTGCCCATTTCTTTTCTACATCCCCCAACTGTTCCCATCTCGCTAAAAATTCCTTGAGGTATTGTCTCATCTTCCAAAGTTAGTTTTCCTCAAGTCTGCTTTCTTTTTTAATTCCCTTCCTATCAGTGTGTGAACAAATCCCCACATGCACTGACAGGAAGGAGATGTTTACAAGCATGCCAGCACATGTGCACAGGCTTCAACATAACGCAGGCTCCTGTGGCTGGCTTGCTCGCCTTGTTTATTGTAGTCTTTGCGCACAGCTCATTTTCATGCCGTTTACTTTAGTACAGGGTTCTAGCACAGGGTTTCAGCATCAAACCCTTAGTTCACATAGATTTGAAGGAGCAAGAGGTCAGCAATCAAGCTGTAGGTAAAACCTTTTTACTGGACTGACTTAATATACTGGTGACAAGTTTTTGATAGATCTACAGTATTCTATCAGGTCTGTGTCCTGCATATACCTCTTAAAAGCTGGTCACAAATATATGAAGTTAGTTCATTTAAAAAGTCTCTCCTGCAATTTGTTCATTGACCTTGTTTCTTTTTTTTGCAAAAAACCCCCAAAGACTCTATAGAGTGGGTTGAGCATTCCTGGAACATACCCAACATGAAACAGCCGTGCTTTTGTGGGAAGGTTACATGTTGTTTTTAATCACAGCTGACCACTGGGTTAGACTCAGTAGAATAGTAAACACTTGGAATTCCAATTTATCCCAGTAGCGTCCTAAGAAAAGTAAATCCCTGGTTCTAAATTAGCTATTTCTGGGGAACTGACATGCGATCTTCTGCACTGAAGACAAACGTTTACCTGTCCATTTTCTCGTGTCGGTCGGCGTGAGACATTGAGTCATTTATTGCATGGAACACACCATTGTGCGTCTGAGAGAGTGGAAATGCAAAGGTCTCCGTTGCAGATGCTGTATATACTGTGCTGAGTACATTGCATGGACGAGCTGCACGAGACAAAGTACAATTTCCATTTTTTCAGGACTGGAGCTTTAAATGCAATGTGTAAGGTCTCCTGCCTCCTTGAAGCCTCACTTTGAGTCACCTAATCAAACACAATGAGGGCTGGGGCAATTTAACAGAATCATTGGAGCAATTATCTGTTAATGCTAAAACCAAGGTACTAGACCCCCCTCTTCCTCTTTCCTGCTTTGACCTTAGGCTTGCTGGCTATGGGTTGCTGGGGGCATGCAATAAAGCTACAGGGTAACCTGTTTAAGACTAATAAGAGAAAATATTTTTTCACTCAGCGTGTAATCAAACTCTGGAATTTGCTACCGGAGGATGTAGTAAAAGCTGTTAGTGTAGCTGGGTTTAAATAAGGTTTGGACAAGTTCCTGGAGGAAAGGTCCAATAAACTATTAGAAAAAGGGACCTGGGATATCAATGCTTGAACCAATACAAGCATTGTGGAACTTGTGTCTCTTGGGGAAACTGCTAGGTACATATGACCTAGATTGGCCACTGTTGGAAACAGAATACTGGGCTTGATGGACCTTGGCCTGACCCAGTATGGCATATCTTATGTTCTTATGGGACTGTACATATCTTTAGCTCATAGTTATAGTTTAGTGGTGCATTAAAGATGTATAGTTATTCTTGGCAGTACTTTTGATTTCATGCTTTCTTAAAAATAATGTGACCTTTGAACCTTGCTGCATTAGTTTTCCTCCTCCTTTATTGTGAACTAAGTACTAAATATTTTTTCCTTATTAAGTATTTAATGTATTTTAGTTCTCATTTCTAACTCATTGATCTGCTTGCAATTTTTGGTTGAAATGTTGCCTTGAAAAGGGATATAACAGAAGTTTATAAAATCATGAGTAGGATGGGGACGGGTAAAGAGGAGATGGCTGTTGATGCCTTCAAGCTGTACCAGGACTAGGGGACATTCATGCAACTAAGAGGGTGTAGACTCAAAGCAAACTGGAGGAAGCATGTTTTCACTCAAAATAACAATCAAGCTGTGGAATCTGTTGCCCGAGAATGTGGTCAAGGCATCTAGCATAACTGGGTTCAAAAGGGGTTTACACATATTCCTAGAGGAGAAATCCATAAACAGTTATGAGCCAAGGTGACCTTGCAATGTCACCGCTCATCCCTGGGCAGAATCTGCAAGAAATGCATCTGGAGTCTTCTAGGTATTTCCTAGTGGCCTGGACTGGCCACTCTCATAGACTAGATGCTGGATTTGATGGATCTTTGGTCTGACAGACCCAGTATGGCATTTCTTATGTATATAGATAAAAAGTTGAGGGGGGGAGGGAACCCCCCCTAAAAATCCAGTACTTTGCATTACATAGACAAAAAGAAATCATACTTAAAAAATTGCAGCAATTAGAACAGCTTAAAGAGCACGTGGTGCACTGGGAGAGAGGGCAGCATGCTGAAATCTCTCCTCCAAGCTTGCCCCAAAAGCAAATATATTGGCCGGTAATTCCCTCTGTCAAAGCAAGCCCGGAGAAGGGGAAGGTTAACTGGAACTCCTCCCAGATTCCCGAATTAGAGTTCAGACTCGAGCAAGACATGAAATCGGCAAGGAAGGAGCGGGAGAGAGGTGCAGCGGGACCCGGAAAAATAGCGGATCTTCCAGCTTCTCCTGCCTCAACACAGCAAGCCACACTAGTGGAAGAGGTCACCGGCGCAGTAGTAGGAGTGCTCAGTACGAAGCTGGATTCTATGGCTCAAACCTTTAGCAGCTTTGGAAATCTGCTGCAGAGAAAGAAATGCAATGACTGGCGGAGCTAGCAGTGGTGCAAACGGACAAACTCAATCATTTGGAGAATAAAGAACAGCGTAAAAAACTGAAATTTTTTAGCATTCTGGAGTCTGTAAAAGAGGGAGAGCTAAGAGGATATTTAGAAACCCTCTTACTGCTTACCTTATCGCTGGCAGCTATAGGCCTAATAACCATAGAGAGAGCACACCTTCAATGCCCCATCCAAGGGCAGGACCAATGGCCCCAGGTCGTAGTGGCAAGGTTCTTGAATTTTGCACAAAAGGACAATATATTGCGAACAGCTGGAGCAAAGGGCTCCCTCTCCCACAAAGGAGTACAAATAAAAAGTTCCCAGAACTATTCTGTAGCAATGAGCCAGAGGCGGCGAGCTTATACGAGAATATGCCAGAAACTCGTGGATGCCAAGATAAAATTCACAGTGCTGCATCCAGTGCGGCTCCTCATTGCCCATAATATTTGACACTGCGGAGGCAGCAGCCCTTTATGTGGACAGCCCAATCCAGACATGCCGGGATCAGCATCTAGAATGACTATTTTCTTGAGACACTGGTCTAGGAGGGATTGGGCTCCACGAATCTGGTTTTGACATTTTTCCTGGCCCGGCAAGTAAAACAAAGGATTTAATGTCCTCTGAATATTTTATGTAGACGGAGGTAATTTTTTGATAAGTATGCTGGCTATAGACACATGGAAAGGACATTCGGGGACACTTTGAGAGGGCGGGGTGCAGACCAAGCAACTCGGGGTAGCCGAGAAAGAGGAACTGCGCCAGCCTGTAGGCCTGGAAGCACAGGACCCATGTAAAATTAATTTTGCTGGTATCATAGCTTGCTGCTATTTCTGTGGCTTGACAATTACATGGGCTATACGGTTTATTGTCATAGTATCTGTTCGAGCATGTGTGGATGATGCTGGAATGGGGACTAGATGAAAATTGGGGAAGTGGGGATCGGGTGGACGTGGTCCATAAGGAAGGAGGTAGTAGGAAGGCAAGGTTAGCTTTCCATATTGTTAAAGTGGAGAGGGATTTAGGGGATGAGAGGATGGTAGATTGGGCATGGGGGGGAAGGAGACAAGCTCGGAGCGATATGGTGTGAGAGGAGATAAGGAAGGTGGAAGGGTCCGGGGGGGAGTAAGACCTGACAAGTATGGGGATTAGGGACGAGGTATTAAGATACCGAGGGAAGGGGATAAGAGTCCAATAAGTAGGAAGAAGCCTAGCACCCAGGCATGATCTATCTGATGGAGAGGGGGGCATCTTTGAGGGGGGGAAGGGGAAGGAGGGGAGGGGGAGAGAGGAGGGGTGAGGAAAGGAGGTGTCTCAGTATGCTGTGTAGATCTACTCAGTGGGAAGCATAAAGCTCAGTGGCAGGAAGTAATGGGGGCCTAGGTTGGGGGGCCCTCCATGACTGCGGGAAAAGTGTATGGTATTTTGGCAGTTAGGGAAGATGGGCACCCCCTTAAGGTTATATCCTGGAATGTTTGTGGGCTCAAGTCCCCTATTAAACGGTTTAAAATCTTAAGGACACTTGCAAGCCTCCGCTGTGATATAGCGCTCTTACAGGGAACCCACCAGAATGAGGCAGAGCATGCAAAATTAAGTCAGGAATGGGTGGGACAGGTATTTGGGGCTCCCGCGAAGAGGAAGAAGGGGCGGTGGCCATTTTGTTTCATAAGAGCCTCCGGTTCACACTCACAAATATGCGGTCGGATGAATCGGGCTGCTGGTTGATCTTGCAGGGCGAATTGGAGGGTAGGCCAGCTTCGTTCTCTGCATGCTAATCGTTTGTCCTTACCCTCTCCATCTCAGGCACATTTAGAACAAACTCATCACTCGGCCTTCTTTTTCCTCAGCCCCGCACTCTGGAACGCCTTGCTACCCTCCCTCTGTCTGGAATCCTCATATCCTAAGTTTAAAGAGTTACTGAAAAGTCATTTATTCCAACAAGCCTTTGACCTCCCTCCTAACGTCCCTCCCTGAGTATTTGTCAGTTTATGTCTGGTATAGCTAGTGTGTTTTCTTGCACTGTCCTTTCTTTCTTTTCTATTTTACCATGGCGTTCCTTTTCCATAATTTAGTAGCGTAGACCTTGTATTTTCTTGTAAACCGCTTTAATGTTCCAGCCAAAGCGGTATATAAAATGGAGAAATAAAGATAAAGATAACGATTTTGGGCAACATCTATGGCCCCAATTATATGGATGCTCCTTTCTATGCAAAACTAGCCGCTGAGCTGGAGGATCTTCCCGAGGATCCCGTAATTCTAGAAGGAGATTTTAATGGGGCTTTAGACCCAGAGATGGATGTCTCCAACCGGGGGAGTATGGAGATGCGCAGAGCTACTTCACTGGTGTTGAGGCGATGTGCGCCGGCTGAGTGTGGCAGACCCCTGGCATTTATTACACCCTACTGACCTGGACTGTTTGCATAGATCGCAGGCTCATGACATTAGTACTCGCATAGATCTTCTACTGCTTTCTGAGTCTCCGTTTGCACAAGTGATTGAGGCTGAGATAGGCCCCGATATCTGATCACTCCCCGGTTTGGATTGACATTTCCTGGCGGAACCCACAGGTGCAGCAAAGGCAGTGGCGGTTTCCCAGGTACCTCTATGGGAATGCCCAGTTTCAGGATTATCTACAAGACTGTTGGTAAAACTATGAATTGCATAATAGACAACATAGAGAGTCTCCGGAGTTATTCTGGGAAGCCACCAAGGTGGTCCTCAGGGGGGATATCATTGCGTATGTGACAAATAGACGATGACAAATGAATGCCACAATTCTTAGGCTGGAGAAGCAGGTCCGAATAAAACATAAGAGGTATGCTAGGAACCCTACGCAAGAGACTAGAGCTCGATTTTTAGAAACGCAAGCGGCACTTAATGAAGTATTAACACCAGCGGGCAAAGAAGTCGCAGCTGTATTACAAATTCCAATTGTACCGGTGCGGAGACAAATCAGGGAAGTTGTTAGCCTGATGCCTCCGGGGACGTTGAGGCCCCAATGTGGTTACTGAGCTACAAGACGAGGAGGGGCGAATATGCAAAGAATTGGGGAGGATGGAACAACTCTTTCGAAAGCTCTATCAGGTGCTCTATACAGCAGAGGGCACTTCTATATCTCGGGTGGTCGATTATCTTAAAGATCTTCGTTGCCAAGTCTTTCTCTGCAGTGGACAGATCTATTAGAGCAGCCTATCTTGCTTAAAGAGATATTGCAGAGCATATGAGGAGCACTGTCTGGACGGCCCCTGGCCCAGATGGCTATAGTGCAGAATTTTATAAGATGTTGCAGGAGAAGGTGACTCCTGTGCTGAAGGAAGTGTATCGAGAACAGGGAGAGGGGGTGAGATGCAGTAGGGGAATAACAAGGCACATATTATCATAATCCCTAAACCAGGTAAAAACCCGCTGCTTGCGGCATTGTATAGACCTATCTCCCTAATCAATTTTGCTTTAAAGCTATTGGCTAAAGTTCTGGCAAAGAGGTTGGCATCCTTGCTACCTGACCTGATCCATGAATCTCAGGTGGGATTTGTTCGGGGGAGATATACTTCTAGAAATTTGTGCAAGATTATCACTTCCCTTGAGTGGCCTACGAGCACTGGGGAGCCTCCCTCCTGGTGAGTTTCGACGCCGAGAAGGCATTCGACTGGGTGGAGTGGAGCTATTTGTTCTAACTTCTATCACGATATGGTATAGGAGATCAGTTTCATTGTATGGTTCGGCTATTGTATGCACAGCCGAAAGCAGCGGTGGTGGTCAACGAGGTGATATCGGGAGACATCAAGGTGGGGCGGGGAACAAGGCAAGGTTGCCCTCTCTCCCTTGCTGCTTGTCCTCTCTTTGGATCCTCTGATACGCAAATTAGGGAGTTGCAGGGAGACGCTTGGGATTAAGATAGGATGGGCGGAATTCAAGATACCAGCTTTTGCGGACGATATGCTGGTTCATTTAAGCTCACCTCGAACGGCCTTGCCTAGAGTATTGGAGGAGTTCGCTAAATTCGGGGAAATAACAGCTCTAAAGATAAATAGAGAGAAACCTGAGGCATTGGATGTGCTGGAGAATTGGAGACTGCGTGGGAACCGGCTTTTCCACTGAGGTGCGCTGGTGACGCTTTCACTTACCTTGGTATCGAGCTGACTCAGGATCCGGGCCAGCTGTACCAGTGCAACTATAACAAGGTATTACGCCATGCGAGCACTCGCCTAAAAGATTGGAATTCTTTGCCGCTATCACTATTGGGATGGGTGGTGGCGTACCGTGTGGTGTTATTCCTGAAATTGCTGTATGTGCTTCAGACTCTCCCATTAAACTTACTCCGTAAAGATATCCGTTTGTTGGAGAACATGCTGCGGAGCTTTTTGTGGAGTGGACACAGGCCGAGACTATTCTTGGCGCAGATGCGGGGCCCATGGAAGTGCGGTGGGCTGGGCCTCCCCGATATAGCTAGTTATGCTCAGGCATGTCAGTTGCACCATTTGGGTGACTGGCTTGGATACACGGATCACTATACCCCAAGGTGATTAGAGGAAGCCTTTGTAGCCCCATACTCTCTATTAGCAGTGCCACATGCGGATCGAGCACAGCTGCCACAGAGATTGAAGGGGAGTCTGTTAATTGCACTGATTAGAATTTGGCGAGTTTTATGTCAGCATTGGCGGGCATCTCCGATGGTGTCTAGATGGCTGCCGTTACGGGGTAATATACAATTTCTGCCGGGCACAGAAAAGAAGGTGCTCTGAGCATGGGGGACAAAAGGGATGCAAAATTTGGGACACGTAGTGGATGGGACTGGAAGGTGTAAGTCCTTTGAGAGTCTGCAGAAGGACTATGGGGCAGAGAGAGGGAAGTTATTTGCCTACCTTCAGCTGCGCCATTATGTGGCATCACTACCATGCGAGCATTTGACGGTGGAGAAGGCATTAACGATACTACAGTTTTTTTGATTTAGGGGAGGAACATAGAAACATGATGACAGAAAAAGACCACATGGCCTATCTAGTCTGTCCTTCCATATCAACAACTACAACAGTCCACTTTTTACCTTTAGAGATCCTCTGTGTTGGTCCCATGCTTTTTTGAATTCAGTTACTGTCCTCATCTCTACCACCTCCACTGGGAGACTATTCCATGGATCCACTACTCTTTCCGTAAAGAAATATTTCCGCATATCACTTCTGAATCTATCTCCCTTCACCCTCATCCTATGTCCCCTCATAGCAGAACTTGCTTTCAATTGAAAGAGGCTCTCTCCCTGAACATTTATGCCACGGAGGTATTTAAACATCTCAATCATATCACCTCTATCCCGCCTTTCCTCTAAGGTGTACATATTAAGATCCTTAAGTCTGTCCTCATATGCTTTATAATGAAGCCCACTAATCATTTTAGTAGCCACCCTCTGCACCGACTCCATCCTGTTCACATCCTTTTGAAGGTGCGGTCTCCAGAATTGCACACTATACTCCAAATGAGGTCGCACCAAAGACTTATACAGAGGCATTATCACCTCCTTTTTTCTGCTAGATATTCCTCCCCGTATGCACCCAAGCATCCTTCTAGCTTTTGCCGTCACCTTTTCTACCTGTTTAGCTACTTTAAGATCATCAGACACAACCACGCCTAGGTCCCGCTCTTCTTTAGTGGACAAAAGTACTTCACCTCCTATACTGTATTGCTCCCTTGGATTGCTGCAGCCCAAATGCATGACCTTACATATTTTAGCATTAAATCCCAGCTGCCAAATTCTAGACCATTCTTCAAGCTTAGCTAGATCCCTCCTCATGTTATCTACATCTTCCTGGGTGTCTACTCTATTGCAGATTTTGGTATCATCTGCAAAGAGGCAAACCTTACCCGACAGCCCTTCCGCTATATCACTAACAAAGATGTTAAAAAGAATCGGACCAAGGACAGATCCCTGGGGCACACCACTGGTAACATCCTTCTCCTCAGAGTGAGCTCCATTTACTTGTAGTCTTTGTCGCTTCCCACCCAACCAATTTCTAACCCAAGCAGTAACTTTAGGGTCCATCCCTAGGGTGCTCAGTTTGTTTATAAGTCACCTGTGAGGAACAGTGTCAAAGGCTTTACTGAAATCTAAATACACCACATCTAGAGCTCTCCCTCGGTCCAACTCCCTGGTCACCCAGTCAAAGAAATCAATCAGATTTGTCTGACAAGACCTGCCTCTGGTGAATCCATGCTGCCTCGGATCCTGTAATCCGCTGGACTCCAGAAACCTCACTATTTTCTCTTTCAGCAGCGTTTCCAATCATTTACTCACCACCGAAGTTTAACTGGCCTGTAGTTTTCAACCACATCCTTACTTCCGCTTTTGTGTAAAGGCACCACATGAGCCTCTCTCCAGTCCTTTGGCACCACTCCCGACTCCAACGAGGCATTGAAAAGGTCAGTCAGTGGAGCTGCTAGAACGTCCCCAGGTTCCCTCAGTATTCTAGGGTGTATCCCATCCGGTCCCATCGCTTTGTCTACTTTAAGTTGAGCTAGTTTCTCACGAACACAGTCTTCTGAAAATTGTTCAAGATGTCCCTCGCTTCTGTTCCTATTTGTGGGTGTTTTCTGAGGTCCTGCTCCTGGTTCTTCATCTGTGAACACAGAACAAAAATATTTGTTAAGTAATTCCACTTTATCCTTATCAGCTTCTACATATTCCCCCCCTGCACCCTTGAGTCTGACAATACCACTTTTGCCCTTCCTCTTCTCACTAATATATCTGAAAAATGTCTTATCCCCCCATTTTATTGCATTGGCTATTTCCTCCTCCTTTTGAATCTTTGCCTTCTTGACTACTTTGCTAGCTTCTCTTAAGTTCGTACCCCAGCCACCAGGTACGAACAACACACAATGACCCCATCTCACATATAGACAGTTACCAATTTCAGTATCCCATTTGTGTACATAGTTTACCAATTTCAGTATTCCATTTATGTACATAGTTTCCCCCGTTATCCAAGTTGATTGCTCCTGTTCATTGTAATGACCTGACTCTTGTTCATTGTCGGATTCTGTTTTGTTTTATGTAAACCGCGCTGATCGTAAATAGTGCGGTATATAAGAAATGTAAAATAAATAAATAAAATAAATAAGTTGTTCCAAATACAGATGCCTGTCTTCCTCTCCCTGTGATCTCTTGTATTTCATGAAGGCCTCCCTCTTTTTCTTCACTTTTTCAGCTACTTCCTTAGAAAACCATAGCGGTCTCCTGTTCCTTTTGCCTTTATTTACCATTTTAACAAAAAGCTTGGTTGCCTTTAAAATACCCCCTTTCAGTTTTGCCCACTGTTGTTCTACATCCCCCAGCTGTTCCCATCCCACTAACGACTCCCTGAGGTATTGGCCCATCTTCACAAAGTTAGTCTTCCTAAAGTCTAAGATCCTCATCTTGGAATGGATTCTAACAGCCCTAGTCCTAATACTGAACCACACCATCTGGTGATCACTGGATGCAAAATGATCTCCCACTACAACATCAGAAACACTTTCACCATTGGTAAGCACCAAGTCCAGTATGGTCCCTTCACGTGTGGGGTCTGTTACCAATTGCCTGAATAGTTCTCCCTGTAGAGAATCCAGGATCTCCTTACTTCTAGATGATACTGCAGCAGGAATGTGCCAATCAACATCTGGCATATTGAAATCTCCTATCAGTAGCACTTCCCCTTTCCTAGCAATGCTGTGTATGTCTTCAATTAACTCTCTGTCCACCTCTTCCTCTTGTGAGGGAGGTCTGTATATCACACCAATGCAAATAGATTTCTCTTTCCCTCTTTCTAGTTTAACCCACAATGCCTCCTCTCTCCCTTTTAAGCTCTGTAATTCCAAAGCTTTAATAGTAGTTTTTACATATAGTGCCACTCCTCCTCCCCTTCTTCCTACCCTGTCCTTTCTGAATAAAGTATAGCCAGGTATAGTTACATCCCAGTCATGGTTTTCTGTGAACCATGTTTCTGTAACTGCCACTAAATCCAAGTCAGCCACTCCCACCAAAGCTTCAACATCAGGGATCTTATTTCCCATGCTACGGGCATTTATACACACTGCTTTCCATATGTTACCCCTGTTACCCATTTCCATAAAGGTATTTAATGTATCACCTACCTGGGGGCTTTCACTTACCTGGGGGCTTTCTTCACCTATCCCCAATGAATCTAGTTTAAAGCTCTCTTCAGTAGATTAGCCAGTCTACTACCGAAGATGCGTTGACCTTTCTTGGACAGATGGATGCCATCTCTGCTCTGCAACCCTTGGAACAGCATCCCATGGTCTGGGAAACCAAAACGCTCTCGATGACACCATCCACGCAGCCATGCTTTCATCTCCAGGATGCGAGCTTCTCTGCCTTGGCCTTTACCCTCAACAGGGAGGATTGAAGAGAACACCTGTGCACCTAACTGCTTCACCTTCTGTCCCAGAGTCATGAAGTCACTTTTGATACGTTCTGAGGTATACCTGGCAGTATCATTTGTTCCAACATGGATTAGCAACAATGCCAGTCAGTATCCGCCAGACTGTGTAGTGTGGGGGACACCCCAGATTTTTCACATATAGAACATAAATGGGCAGAAGAGTTAGGGGTCACAGTTCAAATGGGGGGAAATACTGGATGCGGTTAGGTGTATCCCGAAGTTGATACAGTCAGCCAGGCTCAGGGAAGTACAATACCGCATGGTGTGCTGAGCTCATTTCTTGCCCCATCGAGCGCTGAGAAGTGACTTGACTCAAGATGCCCAAAGTGCCAGGCAAGGATGGCCGGGCTGAGCCACATGTGGTGGTCGTGTAAGGCGATACAGAGGTTTTGGCGACAAATACATGCATATATTAGCCATTTGATCGGTCAGCGAGTGGAGTGGACGGAGGGTCTTGTGATTTTTGACAGATTGGCCTCTCTTCCCAAAGGAAGATGGATTAGACTTTTTGTAAGGCAGGCAATGTATACCTGGTAAATTGCCCATCCTTAGACACTGGAGAAAAGATGAAGCTCCCTACTTCTGGAATGGCGGAACAGCCTCCATCAGTTAATGCTCATGGAGCGACTGGAGGCCAGGGATAATCTGGGGAAGTGGGACGAGTTTATACAAACATAAAAGAAGTATATATTTATACTAGCACCCAGAGCACGGAATACTCTCTTAACAATGTGATGGGATCTCGGGGATGGGGGAGCCCATGGAGGGATGTTTCCATAATCAAATAAGCAGAGGTATGTCCACTGAGGAAGAGCTTGTGCATAAGGATCCATTAAACATAAGAGTAGAATTATGAGCTGCTGGATGGAGGGGGGTGGCAGGGGATGGGGGGGGCAAGTGATGCATTTGAGTAAAAATTGTAAAAATCGTCGTGCTGATAAATGTATGTGTTTATGACTTGGTAGGCGGTGTAAGTGTTCCCACTGCAAGCCGAGATGTAAGACGAATAAAGATTGTTATAAAAATATAACAGCTTAAAGAACATTTTTAAATATTTTACTAGTAGCCTTCATCATGCATATGTGTCATCAGTTAAAATGTACATAGCAAAGGACTGGGGAGGAAGTGAGACTGGGATAGGAGCATGAGGGAGCTGGAAAACAGAGGAGGGATTTCCTTGGCTTCAGCCCTCATTCAAATTCACCAGAGGAAGGGACCACATTGAAGGAAAGCTGAAAGAGTTAATTTACTAGTACGAAGATGGGAGGACCCTGAAGCAAAACCACTGGGAGCACCAGACCTCCTGGTATTTCCTTCCTGTCAGATTGAGATTTTATGACATCACAAAATGCCACAGTAGTGTCACTTCCAGTTACGGGGAAAGTGCCCTGCCCCCAGAACATTTGCCTATTAGGTTGTCTGTCTCTGTTTATTGAGACTCAATATACAATCATTTCACTGTAATACCAAAGAGTAATCAAGATTGATTGATTTATTTATTTGGCTGCATTTATACACCGCTTTTGACCGGGGCAAAGCAGTGTACATTTCAACAACAGATTGTTACAGTAAACAGTGAAACTTTATATACATGAACAGTTCCAAAGATGAAGGCCTAAGACGTATCCCAAAAAGAACTCAGTCTGCGTTTCCTTCTCATCTCTTTTCCTTGAAATGCTATAAAGGGCTGTGAAATCACACTTCCTTACAGACAGCACATAAGGACCACTTTCATTCCCGATACCAAGTCTGGCTTTTCACCTCACTTCTTCGCAAGTGGGGATCCTCTGTGCTTATCCCAGACTTTCTGCAATGATGTCGCTATTTTTGTCTCCAAAGATGAATGCCCAAGATTTCAACCAATAATTATTTTAAGGTACATGTGCATTCATCAGATTTTTAGCACCGTTATGCAAGATGAGATACTGGTACAGTATGTTACCAAATTCCCAAAGATATAATCATTGTCCCATAAGCATTGACGAAATGTTTTTTTAAATAACATTTAACATTTCTAAATGGCAGTCATGCAAAATACTTCCCAAAGTTGTGCAACATCCAATTTGAGGCATGCCGGGGGCTAACTGCTTTCATTGTTTTGCATCTCTACAAGTTATCTTGCAGCTCTCGCTCTCGCTCACCTCCCCTGGGAAGTCATTCCATGCATTCCCATCCTTCACGTGAAGAAGTCTTTTCTCTGTCTCTCTCCTCAGGACCTCATACCATGGCCTCTTGCAAACGGTTTGTCTCGTCTGCATTTTTCTGACTGTAGTTTCCTCTTGTCCTTTGGGCTCAGTCAGAACCAGTGATGAAATCTGGGTGCCATGAACCTTCATTCACAACTATCTGGGGATTTTTCCACCCTTAACATACCTACTCTGGTTAGTTAATTAGTTATGACTATTTTTCTATATTGCTTTTCTCTAGTCAAAGCGGTTTACAAGAAACAGTAACAGTTTTACGTGAAACAAGGAACTGAAAAGATGCTACCATAGGATAAACAAGTTATTCATGTTCTTTAACAGGAAGGGGAGGGGAAAATGTTGTTAGGTTGCTAACTTCTTAACAATAGAGGACTGAGCAGATGGGTTTTTAGTGTCTTGCAGATTGCTATAAGTTCGGACATGTTTCTGGTTATTGCATGGACAGTCCTTAGCCACAAACCAGGCAATAGGACTCCATCTGGAACTCTACAGTCTTGGGGCTGAATTTAGCGGTCACTAGGGCTCCCTGGGTGGGGGTCCATAAATGTTTCTGCTGCAGCATCAATCAGCCAACGCAAGTAATGGAAGACCCACCTCTGGGCTAACATGGGGACCTTCTGCATGACAACGCAGAGTTCTGAACATCTCCATCCCCAGTCTTGCAGCCGAGCTCTTCCCCACAATCTGCTTATTCCTTTTAAGCAAAGGTTAACTTCTTGAAGTGTTACAAAAGGCGATGTCATCCTGGCACTGAGAAAGGAGGTTGCAAGGACTTGCCTTGTAAGGGCTCCTCTAACTTCATGAAAAACAGTTGCAGAGCAGAGAGAAAGGGAGCCAGGAAGCTGGACACTCAGCCCTCCAGGAGTGGCAGTAGATGGAGCCACTTTTAAGGATTCCCCCAGGGATTCAATAACCATTATTAGGGATATGCTAGTGTCCAAATTATTCATAGAGTGCAATTTTTCAGCAGTGACTGGATAATATGTGACTAGCAACTGTAGTGTATGTCATTGTACTGAAGGACTCGTATTCAAAGAGGAAACATACATGCGAGTCACTGACTCCCTAAATTGTAAAGCCATAATAACAATTACCATAAAACACTGATTTGCTATTTTTTTGTCTTTTGTTGTTGAGACTGCAATTTTCTCCTGTTCTTTTGAGTTTCCAACTTGATTGGACTTGATGGGCTACAGCACCATAAACCTTCATTCACAACTGGCAATTTTCACCATTTAACCTCCCCCCACACCCTGATAGGCAGCACCCCTCCTTGGCCATGGACCATAGAGCAATGGTTCCCAGCCTGTGGTCCATGGACTCCTGAGGGTCTATGAGACTATTACACAGGAGAGAAAAAAATAGAGATTGGCTGAGGGAAAAGAAAGAGGCTGGAGAAATAAGGACTGACTGGGGAGAGGGAGAGACTGGAGAACATAAGATATGCCATACTGGGTCAGACCAAGGTCCATCAAGCCCAGCATTCTGCCTCCAACAGTGGCCAATCTAGGTCATATGTACCTAGCAGTTTCCCCAAGAGACACAAGTTCCACAATGCTTGTACTGGGTCAAGCATTGATATCTTCGGTCACTTCTTAATAATGGTTTATGGACCTTTCTTCCAGGAAGGGAGGGAGAAGTCAAAAACTGAGATTAGTGGAGACTAATTTTGGAGAAAGAGAGAGACTGGTGGAGACAGAAGGAGAGGGGAGATAAAGAAGGCCAGTGGGAAGAGGCTGGAAAGGGGCCTGGGAAGAGCGGTGGGGATAAACTAGAGATCCCTTATCTTTTTAGAGGTTAATTAGGGGTGCACACAACCAAAAAGGTTAAGAACCTCTGCCATAGCCCATAGCTCCTTCTGGAACTTATAGAAGGGTTACGTGTTCAGAGGGCCGGAGCACATGTGCATCCTGAATCTAGCTAGTTGGCATCACCATGGGGGGGGGGGGACTATGACCTTTTACCACCTTTAGGGTCTTTGTAGGGCCTCCAGCATTGACTGGTCCAGGACACAGAATCCAGGCTAAGAAATCAAACCCAGAGCTTAGACAGACTGATGTTCAGCCCTGGCACTGAGCCTCTATTTGAAAGCTGGGACTGGAGATGTGACCTACAAAGACCCATGTTTGAATCTTAGCACTGGCACTTAGCATGCACTACAGTCGCTATCTATACTCCCCACTGTCCTGGATCCCTCTGTCTTTCCCCTAACCATCCAGCGTCCTTCTTGTGATTTGCATGTCATTGTGAATGTAGCTTGTGCGAAAAGGTGCTTTGGGTCTGGCCTCCCAGTGGCTATCAGGCCATGCCAGTCGTATTGTACACATGGGCCCACCTGATGTGTTGCTTATGCTCATTCAGAGCATGAATGGTCAATGATGGTCTTCAGGATTTCCACCATTACTATCCAAGAGACACCTCATGTCTGCCTTTGAGAACAATTTGGTTAATGTACTATTTTTTTTAGCTGTTCTTAAGATCAGACCCATTTGTAGCTATCAAGGACTAGAGTTGATCATGGGCAGAGCAATTTTCAAGAGCCATTTACCTATGTAAATAGTTACTTAGCATGAGTAAAAGGGTGATTCAATCACAGCCCACCCTGCGCTTTGTGGAATAGCATGATTCCTGGAGGGGCAGGCCAGTTTCTGAAGGACATAAAGTTCAGATTCTTTTCCTCTCGGAAGGTGCCCAGTTACCATTCATTTTGAGATCATAGTCAATGCTTGTCCTGAGGGTGGAGGCTCTGATTTGAACACGCTGCTGTTTTTTGCACATATAGTTGAACAAATGCATGTCTGAATCTATTCACATACTCTACATGTTCGTATAAGCAGGAAACATGTGCTTTATTAGCAGTGGAGGATTTAACCCTACAGCTTCCCCTCGCCAATGGGACAGCTGGCTGCACCCCACTCCCTTGTCCTGGATGGTGGGTCACGGTCTGAAATCACACACTGCAGCGTCCCAAGGGTTCCTCCTCAATATGTCGACCAGCCATCACAAAGAGAACTCACAGTAGCATAACTTTCAGTGATGGGGAAACTCTAGACAGTTGCTAGCTTTACCCATTAGGAAGCCTGCCTCTCTTTATTAGACAGAGTAATCATTCATCTCATTGTAGGACCAAAACGATAATCACGATTTAAGCCGGAAGACATGTCTTTGGCACCCCTGTAGTCACACCATGGAATCTGAAGTTTCCACTCACACGCATGCAGACTCTGCGCTGGGTAATCAGTGTCTAAAGAGATTAGGTTACGAATCAAATCAGAAAAATTTGAACTCTATACCCCTGCTGCAGATCTTTCTAACCCATTCGGGATGTAGATACCTGCAAGTATGAAGGAAGATTTGAAAGAGCTCTCCCCCCCCCCCCCATGCCCCAAGTAGAGGATTTAGCTCTTCTTTGATTTGAGATGATTGCCCTGTAAGTATTACATACCACAGTTCACTTACAAAAGATCTGTCAATCGGAGTGTGGCGTTTGGAAATATTCCAGTGTCAATCCATCACATAACAATCTCCTCACAGTCTAACGAGTTCAGTGCTATGACCTGGATTCATCGAGGGCTCTTCCCAGGGGCGCAGAATAAGACTTGAACATTAGACTCTCAGACTGCTCGTGGCCAACAAGATCAGAGCCTACGAAACTTCATCCCTGTTGTTCTTGTAATTCATTAGAATAGGCAGGATGAAAGATGACTCTTATAATCAGAATTTCATTCCTTGCATATGGACTAGCCAGAAAATCTTAGCCTTGATTCATTCTCCTCTTCTATTTTTTTTGGGAGGGAGGGGGTGCTTTTTTTCTTTTGGCAGATACACAACACAGTTCCCAGTACAGAAGCCAGGCCAGCAACCATATAATCTTACCAGTTGCACATATTCTGCTGTCTACTGGTTATCATATCAAAGCACAAGATAACAGGCTATGCTAATAGGCTTTAAATAAACCATTCCACCCCCCCCCCCCCTCCAAAGTACCCTACACCTTACAAAGCCTTCCATTGAAAAGATATCCAATATTCTCCCCAGATCCTTTGGTAAGAGGCATCCTCATTTTTCAACATCGGAGACATATCTCTTACCAAAAGATCTGGGGAGAATATTGGATATAATTTTTCAACATAAAAGCTAAGTTTGCAATAAATGCTTATGCTGGTATTCTAGTGATGAGGAGGGATTTCCAGATAGATGCTATCATGAAATTCACCCCCCCCCCCACCTCCTACAGACCGGTAGCGAGCCTCCCACTCACCGCAAAGATAATCGAGAAGATAGTCCAACGTCAGCTTCAAGAACACCTGGACTTCAACAACATACAGGACCCACAGCAACACGGATTCCGACCATTACATGGGGTCGAGACCCTCATGACCACACTGATGAACACCCTCATCATAGGAACCCAAGAGAAACACTCTGGATACATCCTAATTTTCCTGGATATATCAGCGGCCTTCGACACCATCTCCCATAACACCCTTATCCACAGACTCCAAACAATTGGGATCAAAGATACTCTACTCCGATGGTTCAAGTCCTATCTAACCAACCGACAACAACTGATCCGCACCAAAACCTCAACCTCACCTCCATTCCAGCAACATCAAGGAGTACCTCAAGGATCCACATTATCAGCCATGCTTTTCAACATCTACCTCCGTCCACTCTGTTCAGTCATACGCACCCACAATGTCAATTTCCACATATACGCCGATGACATAATGCTCTACGCCCCAATTACAACCACAGACCCAAAAAACAACCAACTATCAGCCTGCTTCACCAACGTATCCAACTGGCTACAAGAGAACAACTTATCCATCAACATAAAAAAGACCGAAGCTCTTATAGTGACAAAAGACCCAGACTTCAAACCACCCACTCACCTCACCATAGGAACCACACAAATACAAATACAACCTCACATAAGATATCTCGGAATTATCATTGACCAAGCCCTAACCCTTAAACAGCAAATCAACAAGACCACTGGAACTGTATTCCACAAGGCAAAAATGGTACAGCGTCTCTGACCTCTCCTCGAACCACAGGACTTCAGGACAGTAATGCAGGCTATGACACTCCCTCATCTGGACTACTGCAACATAATCTACCATGGCCTATCTGCCACACAAACCAATCTCCTTCAAACTGCCCTAAACACCACGGCGAGAATAATTCACAATGCAAAGAAACGAGACCACATCACCCCAATTCTGAGAGACCTTCATATTCTCCCCATCGAAGCAAGAATCAAGTACAAAGCTCTTCTACTCACCCACAAAACCATCCACCAAACACAAGGCACCCCACTCTGCACCCTACTGCCTCGCCCAACCCACAACAGAACAACCAGACAATCCTCCAATAGCTCCATTGCCGTCCCTCACAAAAGAACCAAGGCAACACAACGGACCTGCAACAGAGCCTTTGAACTCTATGCCCCATCCCTCTGGAACTCTCTACCAAACCACATCAGGAACAATGCTGATCTCCCATCATTCAAAAAGCAGCTAAAAACCGTCCTGTTCCAAGAACATCTCTGAATACGAACCCCTATTCCCCTCAAGATCTTCAGACCAGTAGCTATGCTACCCTGTCAGTCTCTTTGTCCATCCTAAAATCATTAATGTTGAACCCTGGTGATGGCCACCCACACTTTTGATTCCCTCCCCCTGTTATGTGTCCCACTGCTTTGACCCGGTGAAAAGCGGGATAAAAATGCAGTTAAATAAATAAATAAATGAAATGGGATGTGTGTATCGACTGGTTTGGCAACTGTCATCTGACCATCTCCATGAGTTGCCCCTAATATTGTCCGAGCAAACATATATCTGATGCAAAATGAACATTTACCTCATCATAACAGAAACCACAGCCTCTACTTGCTCCCAGAAACTTTACATCGTGCAAGTGACCAGCAAATGTGGACATCTGACTCCTCGTATCCACTTCCCTTCCAGCAAAGCTTAGAGAAGACTCATGAAAACCTTGGCGCAGCATTTTTCTGGCACTTTCCACACTTGGCTTGATCTCCAATGCGGAAAGCAAGCTAGCATGGGAAAATCGTGGGAAAACCCACTGCACTAAACTGCAGCACACTGCGCATGCAAATCACATGCAAAGCGTTGCATAACCAGGGCCACGCAAGCAGTGCAGCCGCACAGGGCGCAAATACGGAAAAGGGCGCCACTGTCATCACTGGGCTTCCAAAAAGCTTAAAAACAGTGCGTTACTGCTTGTGGTTGGGGCGGACGGGGGCACCAGATTCGTTAGTCACACAGGACGCATTTCTAGCTTGGTACAGTCCTGTGCATAATTAATTGCACCCAATGTAAAAATCTGCGCTGAAACCTAGCAGTTTTTTACATTACTTTTAATGATGGATTTTCACGTCAGCTTGTAAAGATTCAGCCGGGAGTAAAAGGATCATCTGAGGTGAGGTTTGATGCACCCCCACCCCCAGACACTGATGCCCCCCGAACAAAAGCAAAACTATTGGTGACCCTGTGGGCCCCGATCCCTCCCTCCCCTCTCATCTCATAAAAATCACTGGTGGTCCCATGGGCCCCAACCTCCCCTCTTAGAAAAATCATCGATGGCCCATGAGCTCTGATCCCCAATCTCCTCTCCTCTCTCTTCTCCCCTCTCAGAAAAATCATTGGTGGCCAATGGGCCCCGATCTAGTCCCCCCCCCCCACCCCCACATCACTAAAATCATTGGTGGTCTTTGATCCTCCATTAACCCCAGCCCTGGTTCCGCATCACAGTGCCTTTTGTAGAACAGGGGGTAGGAGCTATGTCTACATGCTCCTACCCCCCCCCCCTCCCGCTGCCACTTTTCAAAATAGAGGCGCCTGACCCCGCATAGAGCATTCCAGGATGTACCGCTGTTGGATGTAGTCAGTCTGCAAAATAAAGAATTTTCTTCCTTATTTGGCAGACTGGGCCCTTCCCTGGAGAAGATGCACCATGTGAGTCCAGGCACTGCCATTTTGAAAAATGGTGGCAGGGGATAGGAGCATGTAGGCAGTGCTCCTACCGCCCCTCATTTTACAAAAGGTATTGCAAGAAGGGAGGGTCAATAAAGACCCAGAGAACACCAATGATTTTAGTGACGTGAGGATGGAGGGAATGGATGGGGCCCACAGGCCACCAATAATTTTAAAAGGGGAGATCAGGGACCACGGGGCCACCAATGATTCTTATTAGATGGGAGGGGAGAAGGACATCAGGACCTATGGAATCACCGATGATTTTGCTTCTGGTTGGGGGGGCACTGATCCCCCGATGCTATGCCGATAGCATTGGGGCTTTCCCCGATGCTTGGATCATTTGTGATAAAGTGCCAGACTTCACCTCTAATGACCCTTTCTCAGGACAGCATATCAAAAACGTGTGTAACATACTAAGCTGCTAAAGTAGACCCCTGTGCATTTGGCTTGCTCTCCTGTTTTAGCGCCTGACGTTTTGCGCACTGCTAATTTGCGTGCCGTTAGCTTACAGCATCACTGCGTAAAGAGTCAGTGTTGAACTTGCGCTATGAAACCCTCGCATGGGCTGTAAGCATTGGCTTCTAGTGCAGTTTCTGCATTGGGCCCCTTTGCATGAAAGGGAACACCTGTATGTAATTCCCCTCTCTTCTAAGCTGTCCAGAATAGCGAGAGACGTCTCACATAACATCTCCTATCTTATACCACCATGAGTGCTGGTGGCTTCCATGTGTAAAGTGAGGACTGGAGAGACAAACTTGCACCCCTGCTGTCTGTTTTGGAAAGCTTTTGTGGGGATGTGTATTCATTAGCAGTTCATTAGTGCAGGCAAAAACCTACAAATTAACACAGGTAAAGTTGATATCTGTGTACTAAAAAGTTCCAATGAGCGTTAAAAAATAGGAATGTGTGAAAAAGGCCAAAACTACAAAAAAAGAACTGAATTTGTTTCCTCTGTGCACATCCCTAGTAAACGGTGCAAAATTGAGGGACCCCTTGCTTGGGGATACATAGACTGTATTTCCTAGTTTTATTCTGAATACAGCTGACTGTCACACATTGCAAATCCACAATACAGAGCATTTAGGAGCATTTCAATGAGGAGGACCCTAAAGGTGGCACATAGCAGGAATAAAATCTTCTTTCTGCAAAGATTGTTTTATAAACTGTATTCATGTTAAATCATGATCGCCATCACACTGAAATGGACACTGTATTCACCACTGGTCTATGTCTGATGACACAATGAGACCCGAGGCTGCTGTTGACAGTGTGAGATGCAAGGCTGTATATAACCTATAAACTAACCCACTGCTATTTCAGGTCAGACCCCGAAGCCCCCTTGGCAATGGAGACACCAAGAGCCAATACAAGCAGCGAGCAAATTGCCTGACTTGTGAAGTGAGCAATGCTGAAGGCTGAATCTGTGAAACTGCATCTTACTGTAGGATAGTGAACACTGTCCGATTTTATTTATTTAACAGATTTTTTATACCGCCTTATCCTTTAATCAAGCGGTTTACAATGAAACTTCAGGTCATACAATGAACTAGTATAAATAATGAAAAATCAAACTGTTACAGTGAACCCTAGTTATATTAACATCAATGATCAAAAACAGTATAAAACTTATTTACAATAAAGGGACAGGTTCGATGGGTCATTAATACTAGACTTAGAGGTAGCCCGGTATGGGAGGTGGATTGGATTTGCAGGGATTCAGAATATGGTATTTGCTTAAACTGATGTGTCCAAAGGATGTAATTGCTGTCCGATGTGATTAAACTCACTGACTCATCAAGGAGGTCACATGAAGGACATGGGGCAAGCTGCCACCCCATACGGTGTGTTTGAGTCTCACTACTGTCGTGACTGATCAGTTAGCATCCCTGCACGAGAGGTAGAAAGTCAAGATGAGACTAGAAGCTGATGCCGATACGGTTAGCTATGATAGATGCGATATCGCAGTCTCCCCGGAGCGTCTTGTCACTGTGCCCGCGACATCAGCTCTTCCAGGGCCCTGTCCCTGTGGTTCTCACATAGCAGCAGCGCCTCCTTTACTTCATCTTGCGGGAAGCCCATGTCCTTAAACTGCATCAACAAGCGCAGAAACTCGGCGGCCTGTTCCGATGCAAAGGGAAGCATGTTACTCAGTGGCAGCTCAAGAAAAAGCACGTTAAAAGCACACGGCGCCTGGCGCCCAATAGCAGAAGGAACAGCGGCACCAGGAAATCTTTAGAATCTGTCAAAATTAAATACATATTAGATGAGGAACATCATGAGTCTGGACCATATCTGCAAGCAGAATGTGTGTCGTCTTCATCCCTGCAAACGTTTTCCGCTGTTCCACAGAAGCTCTCCTAACCTCTGCCAGCTGCGGTCTGGCAAACCGTCCCTACAGCTTTTTGAAGTTTTTACGGACTATAACAGTTTTGCTTTTGGAACCTGTGTCTTGGAGATAGTAAAGGGATCGAATATTTCTTCCACAGTTTTTATTTTATTTTATTTTATCTTTAAACAATTTTACAATGAATCAAATAAACATAGTTGCACAGAAAAGTCCATCATGGAGTGAAATAAAACAGAAATAATTCAATAAAGGTAAACTGGAAAAACTCCAGGAAGGACAGCAGCCCACAAAAAGTGGAGGTAATCCAATCCCAGATTACCAGGAAAACACAATAGCAAATAACGAAAAAAGAGAATGAGGACTGTGAATAGCAGAAAAAGAAGAGATTCAAATTATGGGTCAGAAGAATAACATGACTAAGCAGAACAAGACAGAACACATTGAGACTCAGAGTAGGCTCTGTAAATATATATCTGGCATACTTACATTTTATACCACCTTTGCAGGGAAATTTCAGGAAAACCAGGGCACCAAGCTGAAGAACCCCAGGCCTCAAAAGAAGAAAACCCTTCCTCCGTTTTTGGGTATCCCTCGAAACATCAGGACACATCCTAATTTTATAAGTCAAAAACAAATCATCTCTATGTTGGAAAAAGAGCCGCATGAGTCAGTCCCGATCCGAAGGCAACGCAAAAGTCGCAAAGTTGCAGGACTCGTCGTCTCTGAATCAGAAATCTCCAATACAGCAGAAACATCAAGGACACCCATTGCCACAACCTGATCCTGAGAGTGTTCCTGATGAACTTTACACCCCCGCCCCTCCCCCGGGACAGCCAAAATGGAGGGGCATCCTCAGAGCTCGTCAGGAAATAGGGGGTCCCCTCACTCAGAACACTGGTTAAGTGGTTGCCCCAAGAATAAAAAAACCCCAAATATTCCAAGTCTAAATAATTAAAAAAACAACAATTTTGCAATGATGTTCACATATGCAGCAAAAATTGGAGCAGTTTAATTGTGTAGCCTGGGAATCTAATATAAAACACATTGACTCCTGACACGCACAGCTATGGTATTAAAGGTAAATATATATTCTGCAAAAGGCATTGGTCACACACCAAAGGAATGAAAACAAAAAGAACCACAGCACCATTTACAACACCAAAATAACATTTATTATAACTAATTTTATTTTGGTGTTTTAAACTGTGCTTCTTGCTTTTTCTTCTTGAACACATCCTACATCCAAAGAAACTCCTCTTCCAATAATGAGCGCAGGGCAAAACTAGGACATTTCCCACAGAACTCAACATACCAAAAATAATTCCTGATTTCATTGTCTTTAGTAGTATTTAGCTCGTCCTTTCCAAGAGATGATCAAGGTGAGATACATTCAGGTCCTCTAGGTATTTCCTGTCCCCAGAGGGCTCACAATCTAGGTGTGTAACCAAGGGCGGCCCAAGGGGGGTGCGGGGCCATGTGCGGAGACTCGGTGCAGGGCCTCATTTGCATAAGTGGTCTTATTTGCATAAATATTTGCATAATGTTACCATTCACTAACTTTTAGTAAACATGTCTCTTAATGAGTGTATGGATAAAGAAAGACTAAAAGATTTCTACATTACTATAATCCAGTGCCAACCGCCAGGCACATTAGGAACTACTACAAACGCTGCCCATTTAGAACCCATAGCAAACCCGCCGTATCCTGACAGCATTACCAGGACTCACAAAGCACCATACCCTACCTATCAAAAGGCAACACTGCAAATATTAAACCAATACATTTCAGAGAATACTGGGGAAAGAGAACAAGTGGCAACGTCAAATAGGAATTACATAAACAGAATACCTCAGCTCAGTTACACATGCAGAACATAGACCATCACCAAACAAGGAATCACAATTTAGAAACAGGAAGGCAATAATTAAACTGGGAACCCCAAAAGCCAAACTTGGAATGTACAACAACACTGTAGAAATAAAACTATAAATTAATTTCCTCTTGTACCAAACAAAGCGCAGATGTTAATGATGCACATTTCCCAGAGCTGACATATTCCAGTTAATAAATTCAAAATAAAGAGATATCTTTCTACCTTTTGTGCATTTTTTTTTCAGTTGCAATTGGTCCAGCCACTTTCTTCTGGTTTCTTCATGTTTTCTGCTAACTCTCCCATCATCTGCTGTCCATTTGTCCTTTCTTCTCTCTTCTAGTTTTTTTTTCCATTCTCTCTCTCTCTACATCTGCTTTAACATACTAATCTTTCTCCTTTTGCTCTTTCCTCATTCCTATTTCATCCACACAAATTTTACCCCTCCATCCTCAATCCCCAATTACTCTCCCAATACCTGGCCAATTGTAGATTTTTCATCCCTCCTACACAAAATATTTTTCCCCTCTCCATTTTACTCTCCCAGCCCCATCCCATTCTAATCCTCCCCCAACATCAGCTCCCTTCTAGTTCCAGCCTCACCCAGCATCCATTCCCTTCTAGTCCCTGCATCAGCCCATTTCCAGTCCTAGCCCCCCATCAGCCCATTTCCAGTCCTAGCTCCCCCATCCATTTCCAGTCCAAGTCCCTTCATCAGCTCATTTCCAATCCTAGCCCCCCCATCAGCCCATTTCTAGTCATTTCCTAGCCCCACCATCAGCCCATGTCAAATCATAGCTCCCCTCCACTCAGCCCAATTCCAGTCCAAGCCCCCCCATGAGCCTACTTCCAGTTCTAGCCCCTCCATGAGTCCATTTCAATTCAAGCCCCCACCACAGCCCATTTCCGATCTTAGCTCCCCCCAACAGCCTATTTCCAGTCCTATCCTAGCTGTTCCATCAGCCCATTTTCAGTCCTAGCTCCCTTCCCTCACAGCCCATTTCCATTCCAAGCCCCCTCCCCATCAGCTATTTGCAGTTCAAGTCTCCCCTTCCACTCAGCCCATTTCCAGTCCTAGCAATCCCCCAACCCATTACCAGTCCTAGCCCCCCGTCAATCAACTTCCAGTCCTAACCCCATCACCCCATTTTCAGTTTAAGCCCCCCCTATAACCCATTACCAGTCCTAACCCCCCATCATCCCATTTCCAGTCAGCCCCCCATAGCCCATTGCCAGTCCTAACCCCCCCATCAGCCCACAGCCCATTACCAGTCCTAACCACATCAGCCCACCTCAAGTCCTAACCCCTCCCCCACAGCCCATTTCCTGTCCTAGCCCCCCCCTAGACCCTTATCATTCCTTACCCCCCCATAGCCCATTACCAGTCTTAACCCCCCCCATAGCCCATTACCAGTCCTAACCCCCCCATCGCCCATTACCAGTCCTAACCCCCCCATCAGCCCACTACCAGTCTTAACCCCCCCCATAGCCCATTACCAGTCTTAACCCCCCCCATAGCCCATTGCCAGCCCTCATCAGCCCACAGCCCATTGCTAGTCTTAACCCCCCATAGCCCACTGCCAGTCTTAACCCCCCTCCCCAGCCCATTGCCAGTCTTAACCCCCCCTCCCTAGCCCCCTGCCAGTCTTAACCCCCCCATAGCCCTCTGCCTGTCTTAACCCCGCTCCCCAGCCCATTGCCAGTCTTAACCCCCCTCCCTCCCTAGCCCATTGCCAGTCTTAACCCCCCTCCCTCCCTCCCTAGCCCACTGCCAGTCTTAACCCCCCATAGCCCACTGCCAGTCTTAACCCCCCCAGCCCACTGCCAGTCTTAACCCCCCCATAGCCCACTGCCAGTCTCAACCCCCCTCCCTCCCTAGCCCATTGCCAGTCTCAACCCCCCTCCCTCCCTAGCCCATTGCCAATCTCAACCCCCCCTCCCTCCCTCCCTCCCTAGCCCATTGCCAATCTCAACCCCCTCCCTCCCTAGCCCATTGCCATTCTTAACCCCCTCCCTCCCTAGCCCATTGACAGTCCTACCCGCCCCCCTCGGCTCATGGCAATTAAAAAAAAAAAAAAAGCTGGCCGCTGCGGCATGGAGTGTCCCGCGGGGCTCCCTCTGCCCGGCGGAACTCTCCCGGTGCGGCTGAGCCCCTCTCTGCCAGCTTGCAGATACGCGAAGGGAGAGAGTCTCCCTCGCGTCTCTGTTAAGCCTGCAGGGGCTGATGGGAAGCAGGGGCTGATGGGAAATTTCCCATCTGCCCCTGCGGGCTTAACAAAGACGCGAGGGAGACTCTCTCCCTTCGCGTATCTGCAAGCCGGCAGAGAGGGGCTCAGCCGCGCCGGGAGAGTTCCGCCGGGCAGAGGGAGCCCCGCGGGACACTCCATGCCGCAGCGGCCAGCTTTTTTTTTTTTAAATTCAATTAAGAAAAAGCAGAATGTTCTTTGCGCGGGGCCCCCCGAAGCGCGGGGCCCTGTGCAAAAACCATTCTTGCTCAATGGACGGGCCGGCCCTGTGTGTAACTGAGGCAATGGAGGGTTAAGTGGTTTTGCTGAAAGTTGCAAGGAGTCTAGTGGTCTTTCTGGCTCTAGGCCAGTAACAGAGATTATAAACTTTCACCAGTACTGGGCACATTGTGAAGTAATACAAAACCTTAAAAAAATTACCTAGGGCCTATAGAGAAAAATCTATCGCACCATAACAGCATCAACTTCCAAAACGTACACAGGAGGCCTACCCAGAAAAAAGCAGCACCATAAATATTGCAATACACCCTAGAACATCCATACACCTATTCAGAAAAATGAACAAACCGGATTACTACCAATTCCTACATAGAAACTCAATGCTAACATAATTCCTGGCCTTAGTCACGCACTCAGAATATGGATAGAGCCTCACCGAGTAGGGAATAAAGTACCACAAACTAAAAACAGCTGTATATAGACAAAACGGAAACTGAAACCTTAAGAAGCCAGCCCCTGCATCAGAGGTGTAGACAGGACTGATTTTTTGGTGAGGCCTGGGATTAACATGCATGCGCATAAAACAGTGCAAATGTTCACCTGCCTTCAGTTATCCTTTCATTCAACTGTTTTTCTGCCACTGTCTGGGTGGGTCTTAGGAGAGGCCGTCGCCCACCCAGGTCAGTCCTTGGCTACACCCCTGCATACGGTACAACACCAGGGAAAAAAAGAGATGCAGATGGCCCTGTACAGTACAAGATAGAAGATATAGCATGTAAATTCCAAAGACTGACATCTTCCAGTCACTACGTTGAAAATACAATTCATTTTCTACGTTTGTTTACTGGCCATTTTATTCTCTAATTTGTTGATCTCAGTCTCTGGTTTCTGCTTTCTTCTGTCTTCTCTTAACACACTTTCTAGGGTCTCCGGCCCATCTGCCATTTCTCTCCCCTCCTGTTGTCTTCAGTTTCCATCGTTATTGCATCTATCACTTTTCAACAGTGCTCTCATTCCCCGTCGACCTATCCTTCCCCAGCCTCTCATTCCCCGTCTCTCTGTCCTTCCCCAGCCTCTCATTCCCCGTCTCTTTGTCCTTCCCCAGCCTCTCATTCCCCGTCTCTGTCCTTCCCCAGCCTCTCATTCCCCGTCTCTTTGTCCTTCCCCAGCCTCTCATTCCCCGTCTCTTTGTCCTTCCCCAGCCTCTCATTCCCCGTCGACCTATCCTTCCCCAGCCTCTCATTCCCCGTCTCTCTGTCCTTCCCCAGCCTCTCATTCCCCGTCGACCTATCCTTCCCCAGCCTCTCATTCCCCGTCTCTTTGTCCTTCCCCAGCCTCTCATTCCCCGTCTCTATGTCCTTCCCCAGGATCTCATTCCCCGTCTCTCTGTCCTTCCCCAGCCTCTCATTCCCCGTCTCTTTGTCCTTCCCCAGCCTCTCATTCCCTGTCTCCCTATCCTTCCCCAGCCTCTCATTCCCCATCTCTCTGTCCTTCCCCAGCCTCTCCTTCCCCAGGATCTCATTCCCTGTCTCTCTGTCCTTCCCCAGCCTCTCCTTCCCCGTCTCTCTGTCCTTCCCCAGGATCTCATTCCCCGTCTCTCTGTCCTTCCCCAGCCTCTCCTTCCCCGTCTCTCTGTCCTTCCCCAGGATCTCCTTCCCCGTCTCTCTGTCCTTCCCCAGCCTCTCCTTCCCCGTCTCTCTGTCCTTCCCCAGGATCTCATTCCCTGTCTCTCTGTCCTTCCCCAGCCTCTCCTTCCCCGTCTCTCTGTCCTTCCCCAGGATCTCCTTCCCCGTCTCTCTGTCCTTCCCCAGCCTCTCCTTCCCCGTCTCTTTGTCCTTCCCCAGCCTCTCATTCCCCGTCTCTTTGTCCTTCCCCGGCCTCTCATTCCCCGTCTCTCTGTCCTTCCCCAGCCTCTCATTCCCCATCTCTTTGTCCTTCCCCAGCCTCTCATTCCCTGTCTCCCTATCCTTCCCCAGCCTCTCATTCCCCATCTCTCTGTCCTTCCCCAGCCTCTCCTTCCCCGTCTCTCTGTCCTTCCCCAGGATCTCATTCCCTGTCTCTCTGTCCTTCCCCAGCCTCTCCTTCCCCGTCTCTCTGTCCTTCCCCAGGATCTCCTTCCCCGTCTCTCTGTCCTTCCCCAACCTCTCCTTCCCCGTCTCTCTGTCCTTCCCCAGGATCTCATTCCCTGTCTCTCTGTCCTTCCCCAGCCTCTCCTTCCCCGTCTCTCTGTCCTTCCCCAGGATCTCATTCCCTGTCTCTCTGTCCTTCCCCAGCCTCTCATTCCCTGTCTCCCTATCCTTCCCCGTCTCTCTGTCCTTCCCCAGGATCTCATTCCCTGTCTCTCTGTCCTTCCCCAGCCTCTCCTTCCCCGTCTCTCTGTCCTTCCCCAGGATCTCATTCCCTGTCTCTCTGTCCTTCCCCAGGACCTCATTCCCTGTCTCTGTCCTTCCCCAGCCTCTCCTTCCCCGTCTCTCTGTCCTTCCCCAGGATCTCATTCCCTGTCTCTCTGTCCTTCCCCAGCCTCTCCTTCCCTGTCTCTCTGTCCTTCCCCAGGATCTCATTCCCTGTCTCTCTGTCCTTCCCCAGCCTCTCCTTCCCTGTCTCTCTGTCCTTCCCCAGGATCTCATTCCCTGTCTCTCTGTCCTTCCCCAGCCTCTCCTTCCCCGTCTCTCTGTCCTTCCCCAGGATCTCATTCCCTGTCTCTCTGTCCTTCCCCAGCCTCTCCTTCCCTGTCTCTCTGTCCTTCCCCAGGACCTCATTCCCTGTCTCTGTCCTTCCCCAGCCTCTCTGTCCTTCCCCAGCTTCTCATTCCCCGTCTCTCTGTCCTTCCCCAGCCTCTCGTTCCCCAGTCTTACCAGTAACTCTTACCAGGGTCGGCCCCAGCGCTGGTTCAAGGTGTTGGCACTCTAGGCAAACCTTAAGCTTTATACCCTTCCTAGCCATCAAAATCTCTTGTTTAGCTTTAAATACCCTGCGCTCTTTGCTGCTCCCACCCTAATAAGAAGTTGCCACCCTAGGCGACCTCCTGGTTGGGCCGGCCCTGACTCTTCCCTTTCTCTCTTCCTCTTTCCATATCCATTATCTCTCCATTTTTCTCCTCCCCTTTCCATTGTCTTTCCCCTCTCTGTCCTGCACCTCACTCTCTTTTTCCCACCCCATGCCCCCATGTACACTCTCTTCCCCCTCTCTCCCTATTCCTGTCCTCATGTGCTTCCCTTCCTGTGTCCAGCATCTCCCCACACCCCATGTCCAGCATTTCTTTCCTGTCTTGCATCTCCTCCTGGCCCTCCCCTCCCCTCCCCTGCCCAGCATCTTCCCTCGCTCTCCATCCCCTTATCCACCATCTCTCCTCTCTCCCTCCCTCTGTGTCCAGCATCTTACTCTTACTCAGTCTCTCCCTCGCCCTGTTCCCAGTATCTCTCTTCTCTCCCACCCCCAAATGTCCAGTATCTTCCCTATCTCCCTATCTCACCCCCATGTCCAGTATCTGCTCTCCATCTCCCATTCTCATGTCCAGCATCTGTCTCCTGCCCCATCCCATGTATTTTTGCCCTCCATTCCCCTTTATGTTCCCCTCCCCCTGTAATGCCTCTTTCTCCAGGACCAAGCAGGAAGTCAGTCCTCACATATGGGTGACGTCGGCGCCGACGGAGCCCTCGCGGAGCAATTTTCCCCAGCTTTCAAAGAAAGCCTTTGGGAATTGCAGCGCGCATGCGCGGTCGCCTTCCCGCCCAAGGGTGCCATCTTAGCCAGTCTTCTTTTTTCCGCGGAGCCCTACAGACGTACCCGTCTTGTCCCCGCGAAAAAGTTGATTTTATTCGTAATATTCTCTTTTTTCCTTCGGTTCGACGCCGGTTTTCTTCCCGCCCGGACTCGCGACGCCGGTCACGAGTCCTCTTCTTCTTTTTGGTTTTTTCTGATTTAGTCAGTTTCGTTTTCGGTTTTTTCACTGGCAGCCCGGTCTTTTGACCTCGCAGGGGCCCTTTTTCTCCCCCGATGGCTGCCAGTGGTTTCAAGCGGTGTGGTCAGTGTGACCGAAATATGTCACTAACTGACACACACGATAAAATGCCTCCGCTGCCTGGGCCCGGATCATGAAGAAATGATCTGTGGGGCCTGTGGCAAAATGTCCTCCAAAGCGTTGAGAAGTCGGCGGCATCAGCGGGATAGGATCTTCGCTGACCCCAGCCGTACCCGGACCTCGTCGGAGGCCTCGGCGTCCAGAGGTTCCAGCTCGGACCGTCGCCGGAGTTCCTCCGACAGGGGTTCTCCCTCCGGGGACCATCGACGGAAGGTGAAACCCGCGAGGGCGGCGTCGGTGGACGCTCCTGGCTCCGCGAGGGCCAGGTCGCATAGCCCCGATAGCCGTCCCGGGTCCTTGGAGAAGGAGCACCTCTCGAAGCGACCTCGCATGGAGTCGGAGCTGCCTGCTCGGGTAAGTCCTGTGGTCCTCCTGGACTCGCCTCCGAGACCGCCGACGTCGGGCCCGACGCCGTCGGGGCCCGAGTCGGGGGCTGCTGGGTCACCTGAGGTCGGACTCAGGTTGACGGCCTTGGAGAGCAGACTGTCTGCCTTCATGGACCAGCAGCGGGCACTGCTCGCTAGCCGTGCTGGCGCCGCTGCCCCGACCGCCGGGACGTCGACGTCTAAGTCAACCCCGGAGACCGAGCCGATCCTCGAGTCCATGCGAACTCGAGTCGATCCTCGGTCGAGGTCACCCTCGGCCTCCCGTTCGGGACCGAGGTCGCCGACGCCGACTCCCTCGGCGTCGGGGCGGCGGACGCTGCAGCCTGCCCGGGCCGACCCCACCGATTCCTCCTCGGAGTCGGTCTGGGAGTCTGAAGAGGAAGAGTCACCTGATTCTTTTCGGACTCGGTGTGTCCCCTCGGACTCGCCTGAGTCCGAACCTCGGAAGCAGTCCCCTCCGGAGGATGCCCGGTTCTCGGACTTCGTCAGGGATATGGCCAAGGCTTTGGCCTTCCCGGCGGACCCCGAGGAGGAGCCTCGAGCCGAAGAGCTCGACGCCCTCCAGTATGACTCTCCCGCCAGGGAACACTTTACTGTACCAGTTCCTCCCATGCTGGAACGACTACTCTTCCGCATGTGGGAGAGTCCGGCCTCCTCGCAGGTCCTGAGCAAGCGGGTCGATTCTATCTATCGAGTCCGCAAGAGCCCTGGCTTCCAAAAGGCACAGCTACCACACCATTCCATGGTAGTGGAATCGGCCATGCATCGTCTTAAGAGCCAGAAGATGCACTCCTCGGTGCCTCCTGGCAGGGAGGCCCGTAACCTGGATGGCCTTGGTAAGAAGTGTTTCCAGGGCTCTATGCTTGCGTGTCGTGTCCAGACCTACCAGCTATACATGGGCATGTATCTTCGAGACCTGGCTAAAGAGCTAGCCGGATTCTCCGCTGGATTGTCCGAGGAACCTTTGCGGAGGTTCCTAGCCTTGTCCACTGGCATTCGGGAATGCTCAAAATTCATATCCCGAGCAGCCTATGATGGTTTTGAAGCATCGGCTCGAGTGGCCGCAGCCGGCATCGGTGCCCGCCGACAGGCTTGGCTTCAGTCGTCTGACCTTGAGCCCTGGGTGCAGGACAAGTTGGTCGATGTCCCCTGCCGAGGTTAAAACCTCTTTGGCAAACCTATGGCAGAAAAGGCTGCACAGATCGAGACGGAGACTCTCACCAGGACTAGGCTTTCTAGGAAGACCTCCGCCCCTTCCCAGAAAAAGAAGGGCTCGGGAAAGAAGTCCTTTTACCCGAGAAAGGCGGCTGCCTATAAAACACTACCCCCAATATCAGGCCCCCGCAGCTCCCCAACAGGGCCAGCAGGCCAAGGGACGGGGTAACGGGTCCCGTAGGCAGCAAGCCCCCAAGCCTGCACCACCAGCCCCTGCTCAGCAGGGTGGGGGCTTTTGACTCCTTCAGCATAGCCTCTCCCCCTCCGCTGGCTCCTCCCAGCACCGGAGGCCGGCTGGTTCACTTCGCCCACAGGTGGTCCAGCATCACTTCAGATGCCTGGGTGCTTCAAGTCATAAGAGAAGGCTATCTTCTCCACTTCCACCAGGTCCCTCCCTCCTATTTCCCGGGAGAACCTCCACGACTCCCTCTGCACAGGGACTTACTCCTTCAGGAGTTAGCAGGTCTTCTACAGGAACAGGCGGTGGAACCGGTGCCCCACCACCTGAGAGGTCAAGGCTTTTATTCCAGGTATTTTCTAGTACCAAAAAGGACAGGAGGCCTCAGACCCATCCTGGACTTGCGCAACCTCAACAAGTTCCTCGTGCGGGAAAAGTTCAAAATGCTTACCCTTGGAATCCTTCTGCCCTACCTCCAGCAGGGAGATTGGCTATGCTCCTTGGATCTAAAGGATGCCTACACGCACATCCTCATCCACCCAAGCCACCGCCAATACCTAAGGTTTGTGGTGGCAGGAAATCATTACCAGTACAGAGTACTGCCCTTTAGCCTGTCCTCCGCACCGCGAGTCTTCACAAAATGTCTCGCGGTGGTGGCGGCCCATCTCCGGCTTCACGGCCTCTATGTCTTTCCGTACCTCGACGACTGGCTCATCAGAGCAGCGTCCGCTCCGGAGGTCACCAACGCCACACGCCGCACGGTGACTCTTCTGCAGTACTTGGGCTTTGTCATAAACTTCGCAAAGTCCACTTTGCTCCCCTCACAGGATCTCGAGTTCATCGGCGCAAGGCTGCACACTCCTCAGGCACGAGCATTCCTACCGCTCGACAGGGCTCAACGGCTCATGGACCTAGCCGACCGTTTTCGCAGCCAGCCCCTGGTCTCCGCCAGGCGCTTCCTGAGACAACTCGGCCATATGGCTTCCACCGTCCATGTGACCCCCAATGCCCGCATGAATATGCGGCCTGCTCAATGGTGTCTTCGCAAGCAGTGGCAACAAGCCACAGGCGGCCTAGCAGACCTAGTGCGCGTCTCCGAGCCGCTGGCCTCGTCTCTCCAGTGGTGGCTTCATCGGCCCAACCTGGTGCTCGGCATGCCTTTTCAGTCGCCTCAGCCGGCCCAGGTGCTGACGACAGATGCGTCCCTCCTGGGCTTGGGAGCACATTGCCAAGGGGCACGTACTCAGGGCCTCTGGACCACGTGGGAGTCTGCTCAGCAGATCAACTTCCTGGAGCTCAGAGCGATCCGCCTGGCTCTCAAGGCCTTCTCCCACCTGACCTCTCACCAGTCCGTCCTTGTCCAGACGGACAATCAAGTTGCCATGTTCTACGTGAACAAGCAGGGGGGCACGGGCTCCTTCCTTCTCTGTCGGGAAGCACAGAAGCTCTGCTCTTGGGCCGTCAGTCACGGCGTTCTTCTCAAGGCAGTTTATCTCCCAGGCCAAGAAAATTGCCTGGCGGACAAACTCAGCAGGATCCTCCAGCCGCACGAGTGGCGCCTGGATCCCTTGGTAGTTCAGAAGCTCTTTCTAAAGTGGGGCCTCCCCACGATGGATCTCTTTGCCAGCCCTCTCGACCGGCAACTTCCTCGCTTCTGCTCTCGTCAGCCACATCCCCTTCGAGTTGCGGCAGACGCTTTTCTACTCTCATGGTCGGAGAGCCTTCTGTATGCTTTTCCTCCCATCCCGCTAGTCTCTCGAACTCTTTTCAAGGTTCTCCGAGACAAAGCTTTCATGATCCTGGTGGCCCCTCGCTGGCCCAGACAGCCGTGGTTTCCACTCCTGCTGCAATTAGCGGTAGAGGATCCATTCCCTCTGGGGTTACAACCGGATCTCCTCACTCAGGATCAGGGGTCTCTGCTACACCCCAACCTCAGATCTCTCAATCTAATGGCCTGGCTGCTGAGAGGGTAGTCCTTGCTCCCCTTCTCCTGCCGGCAGAGGTGGAAGAGGTCGTCCTAGCTTCTCGGCGACCTTCTACCCGCAAATGCTACGCCCTTAAATGGCGTCGCTTTTCCGTTTGGTGTACCCAACAGTCTCAGGATCCCTTCTCCTGCCCGGTGTCGATGATCTTGCAGTACTTGCTATACCTCTCTAATCTGGGACTTAAGTCCAACTCCGTCAAAGTTCACCTCAGTGCTCTTTCAGCACATCATGTGCCGGTGGACGGCAGACCTCTTTCCAGCGACCCTCTCGTAGCGAGGTTTCTCCGAGGTCTCCTTCTACTTAAACCACCTCTGCGCCCGCCAGCGCCTGACTGGGATCTGAATGTGGTTTTGCAGCGGATCACCTGTCCGCCTTTTGAACCTATGGCTACCTGTCCTCTCCGTTTTCTTTCTTGGAAAACATTGTTCTTGATAGCCCTCACTTCCGCTAGATGCGTAAGTGAATTGCAGGCCCTCGTGTCTGATCCCCCTTACACTCGGTTCTACAAAAATAGGGTAGTCCTACGGACTCACCCAAAAATTTCTTCCCAAAGTGGTCTCCCCTTTTCACATCAATCAGGAGGTGGTACTTCCGACCTTCTTTCCCAGACCACACTCCAGCCGAGCTGAAATGGTCCTCCATACCCTGGACTGTAGAAGGGCATTGAACTTCTACCTTGACCGTACGCGGGAGCACCGTAAAGCTGCGCAGCTTTTTGTGTCTTTTGATCCCAATAAATTGGGACTCCCGGTCTCCAAGCGTACTCTGTCCATCTGGGTTGCGGACTGTATCACTTGGGCTTATGGGGCAGCCGGACTCTCCTTGGAAGTTCGAGTCACGGCTCATTGCGTTCGGGCAAAGGCTACGTCAGTGGCTTACCTCCGCTCTGTTCCGCTGGCAGACATCTGCCGGGCCGCTACTTGGTCTTCGAGCCAGACTTTTGCGGTCCATTACTGTCTCGAGAGGGAGTCCCGCAGGGACAGTGCTTTCGGACAGGCAGTCCTCCGTAATCTCTTTGAGGTTTGAGCAACTCCTACCCTCCATTCCGGATGTGGGCTACCGGTGGGTAATAATTCAGCGAAGATTCCTTCCTTCTGTGCTGCTGAGCTAGAGGGAGCTCATTTTTGTGCTTAGGGTCTCCGGTAGCCTTAAGCTTGGGAGTCCCCTATGTGAGGACTGACTTCCTGCTTGGTCCTGGAGAAAGCGTAGTTACTCACCTGTAACAGGTGTTCTCCAGGAGCAGCAGGAATCAGTCCTCACAACCCTCCCTCCTCCCCTTGGAGTTGCAATCATCTGCTTTAGTTTTTTTGCAAATTTTATGCTGTCTTTTTTAGCTATGTCATCTGACTGGCTAAGATGGAACCCTTGGGCGGGAAGGCGACCGCGCATGCGCGCTGCAATTCCCAAAGGCTTTCTTTGAAAGCTGGGGAAAATTGCTCCGCGAGGGCTCCGTCGGCGCCGACGTCACCCATATGTGAGGACTGATTCCTGCTGCTCCTGGAGAACACCTGTTACAGGTGAGTAACTACGCTCTCCCTGCCTGCTGCCACCTCTATTGACGTCTGCAGCAGCCTCAGCAGTTTAAACAATAAACAAAAGAAACGGAGAAACAGAAGTTTGGGATCTTTAGGTCTGCAGCGCGCTAGAAAGGCCATGTCAGCCCCGCCCCCTCTGAGGTAAAGATGCATCAGAAGGGGTGGGACCAGCGGGGCCTTTCAAGCACATGAAGATCTCGCACTTTCATTTACTGGTTTGCTTTTTTTTTTTTTTAGGCTCCCACTGCTTCTCATTGGGTCTGAATAAGTGGAAGCAAGAGGGAGGATAATGTTGCCGCTGCCACAATGAATCGTTTGAATTTTCTTTTAATTATCTTTTTTAAGGAAAGGCAGAATAAGGTGGCTGTCACTAGGGGGTTTTGGGGGCATTTTTGATGCTCCCAAAACAGTGCCGCCTGAGGCGATTGCCTCACACTGCCTAATGATAGAACCACTCCTGAATATATTTCAGAAATAGGTGAAGTAGCATCAGGAGATACCTTCAAAATTTCCACCAAATACCTTTTAAATATTTCTCGAGGTGAAGTCAGGGGTGCCTTTGTGAAGTTAATTATCCTTAAATTTGACTGTCTAATAGCATTCTCTAAAGATTCAACTTTGCTTTGTAACAGGATGTTATCTTTCAGCAAGAGCTCCTCCATCCCGGAAAGCTTAGTAATCCATTCTTCGCATATAAGAAATTTCTGCTTTAGCCCCTGAACGTCTTCCTCCATTTTCATAAACCAACTTTCAAGACTGGAAACTTTGCCTGAAAGAACTTCCAAATTCAGAGCCAGGACATGTTGTTATGTCTCTATATCGTTCCATGGTGCGACCGCACCTTGAATATTATGTGCACCTCTGGTCGCCGTATCTTAAAAAGGATATAGCGCTATTAGAAAAGGTTCAGAGAAGAGCCACCAAAATGGTAAAGGGGATGGAAGGATACCCCTATGAAGAGAGGCTAAAAAGGTTAGGGCCCTTTAACCTGGAAAAGAGACGGCTGAGGGGAGATATGATGGAAGTCTATAAATTAATGAACGGAGTGGAACGGGTAAACGTAGATCGATTGTTGACGTTATCAGAATATAGAAAGACTAGGGGACATGCAATGAAGCTGCAGAGTAACCTATTTAAGACTAATAAGAGAAAATATTTTTTCACTCAATGTGTAATCAAACTCTGGAATTGGTTACCGGAGGATATAGTAAAGGCTGTTAGTGTAGCTGGGTTTAAAAAAGGTTTGGACAAGTTCCTGGAGGAAAGGTCTATAAACCATTATTAAGAAGGGATCCAGGATATCAATGCTTGACCCAGTACAAGCATTGCGGAACCTGTGTCTTTTGGGGAACCTGCCAGCTACTTGTGACCTAGATTGGCCACTGTTGGAAACAGAATACTGGGCTTGATGGACCTTGGTCTGACCCAGTATGGCATATCTTATGTTCTTATGTTCCAATTCGGTAATCGTCTGCCAAATAGTCTCAAGAGAGAAAATCTTTGGTCGCTTCAAAGAAACTGCAGACAGAGGTAATGGAGTTTGCAAGTGAGCTGGAGGATGCCTGGTATCCCGCTGCTCAGACGAAGGAGAGGAGAAAGTCTTGGCTGCCCTTTCCACTGAGGTCGCTATCTGCTCTTGCGGCCCCTCACATGCATTAACAGCCGCATGTTTCTCCAACGCTGTAGCTCCCGAAACACCGCCCTCGGCCCTCTCTCGAGTCGACTCAGCAGACTGGCTGCAAGGCGCAGGGGGGACCCATTGCTCCGGGCTCAAAGAGGTCTCAGAGCCTGAGGGCGGACCGATGCTCCCAGTGGTGGCCCAGCCCTGCTGAGACTGCTCTTTGGAGCTTGAAGCCTGCATGTCCGGTTGCTGGAGGAAAGGTAAAATAGAGGCAACGGCCGGGGTAAGTTCAGGCTTTGAGGGAGCCTTAGCCTGAGGTTTCCCCGTGAACTGAAGCGCTCATTAGTCCACATCCTTCATCTTGGAAAGTCCTCTTGCTCCTCTTCCTCAGCTTTAAAGGTGCCGCCAGTGGGGAAACCGTACACTGTGGAGGAATATCAGAGGCGTTTTTTCTTCCCCAGACATGTGCCGTGCAAAGGTCACTTTACAGTGAGCAGGTCACAGAATTAATAAGCGTGATTCCAGGGGCCACCAGCACAGGGAGCTCAAACCCTCAGTCGCTTTACAGAAGCACCATCAGCTGAGATTCTGGCACTTAACAACTATAAAAAGCATTTTGTGAGAAGAATAGCGTTTCACATACAGAAATGGCATTTCTAAAACCGCTCGAGTATCTGCACTTAAGCTTATGTGCATGCATCCTGTGAATACACGGCCCCCTATAGCCCCCTTCTCCCCGCTTCCTGTCTCCTTGGGTATGACTTTGGCTCTGCTTCTTGATGGATTTCTTTATCCCTCTTTGTCTATAATTCTATTGTACTCCGCCGTGTTGCGTTGCCCAGGGCGGTATATCAAGCTCAATAAACATAAAGATGCATTTATCCGAGCCGAGCACAGGCGTTCCTGGGGCGATATCAGTGCAGGATTTGCACGTAGGTGCATAAGTGGGCACATCTCTGCTTGCTAAGAGCATGTGTGTGTGCGTGCGCATGTACTTTCGGGGGTGGGGGGGGGGTAATTAGTGTAACTCGTGCAGAGTCGGGCAACCTGCTTTGCAATTATCCTCATGGGGTGCGGAAGACGATTCCAGCACCAGGGTGCAATCGGTGGTAGTTTTTGCCATTCCCAGGGATATCGGCTCACTTGCAGTGGGGAGGCTGAGCTAGAGACTCTGTTTACAGGTAGCGAAGTGAGTCACAAGTTACAGACTGAGACTATGGAAAATCTTTCAGGGCAAACTGCAAAATGTGATCAGTGAACATCACTAGACCTTTTTCCTTTTAGGAGTTAAAAAGCAAATAAAAGGAAAAATCCCCCCCCCCAACTCCCCAATCCAGAAGCCTCTCAAAGATAACCGGTGCGGAGGGGGGGGGGGTAGGGGGAGTATACTGTCAGACGGCCTGCACTGGCTACATCATCTGCACACCCAGGAAAGCTCTAGCTAGTCTGGGACTTCGACTGAGTTCAGGGGAGACCTTAGCATGGGAAGAGGGCGGCTGCTCAAACTGGTCATGCACTAGAAATGTTATTGCTGCCCTATGACTCAGAAAACAATTAAGTTCATGGTAATTATTTAAATGAAGAAGGCTAATGAGCTTTAGTGTTTTGCCTAGCAGGGCTGTGAAAATCCTGTTGGCTCAGCCCCATCTCTCACCTCTCCCTGTCAGTGCATGTGGGCTCCAAAGAAAAGCAGCGTGGAGCCCAGGAGACTGACTCCTCTCTTCTGGCCAGGCGGAAAGGGGTGACTCGGAAGGCTGGAAACATCTCAGCAGCTTTGTCACAGGGAGCAGGACTGTACCAAGCTAGAAATGCGCCCTGGGCAACTAACGAATCTGCCCCCCCCCTCCACGCCACATGCAGTAACTCATCCTTTTTGAGCTTCCTGAGAGCCCAGGGTTAATATCAGCGCCCCTTTCTGTATTTGCATCTTGTGCGGCCACATGGCCCTTGGTATGGCCCTGAATGCGAGCATGGCTGGCCCCAGAGTTGGTTCAAGGTGTAGGCAAAGCTTAAACTTTATGCGCCCCCCTCCCCCCAAACCTGGTTGTCAGAATCTATTGTTTATGCACAAACCCAAAAAAGGTCAACTCCAGAGTGTGAATCATATAACTACTCCTCGGAACAATAATCTACTATTAATCACAAAACACATCAGGTAAACATTATAAATGGAAGGAGAAAAGAGCCTCAGAATCCAAGGAGGTAAGGGCAAAGGAGAACATCTCATGGAAGCAAGCCCAGTCCTCTTCACATCAACGGCTCTGAAAAACTCCCACCAATCAATAGAACAGGCTGAGCGTTTCGCAGCGTGCTTCTTCAGGGATTATACGGCCATGTTCTCGATTGTTAGCTGTTTCATGAGAAGTGTTGAGCATTTGTTGGACTCCTGGCTTTGACATTGTTTACAACAGTACAATCCCTGAAGAAGCATGCTACAAAACGCTCAGCTGGTTTGATGCGAGGCGTTGGATTTCTCATGGCAGATTGTACAGCGGCAAGGATTTTCAGCATTCATTGGGAGCTTGCAGAGGATGGAGATGGTTGAAGATAACTGTTCCTTTTTGAGCGTGTGATAATTTTCTGCGCTTTGAGAGATAGCAGGGAGTAATGTTCTATGTTAATTTTTGATTCGGAATTGTTTCAAAATAATGAAAAATAACGAATTGTACTGAACATTTGAAAAATTGATTGGTGGGATTTTTTCAGGACTGGGCTTGCTTCCATGAGATTTTTTCCATTGCCCTTACCTCCTTGGATTCTGAGGCTCTTTTCTCCTTCCATTTATAATGTTTACCTGATGGGTTTTGTGATTAATAGTACAGTGATCTATTGTCTAGCTTTTCCTCCCCTGAATCTGCTGCCCTAAGCAACCACCTAGTTTGCATAATGGCTGGCCAGCCCTGAACAAGAGGAGAAGCAAAAGCTAATGTCTGAGTACAATGTCGATCTGATGGAGAAGCTCACAGCATTGGGTAATATAAGATATGTGAATTCAAGTTGATTTTTAAACCTTTTGAATTGTGGTTAATAAAGAAGATTCTAGTCAGTTCATATATTATGACTGGGAACAGCACCGTACCTAGCCCTGTGGGAGCGGTGCAGCCGCACAGGGTGCAAAGGCTTAAGGGCACATTTCAGACTGCTGGTCACCGGCGGCAGCAAAACAGACCTGACTTCCAATTTAAAACAGAAAAAATCCTTCAACGCCTCGCTTGTATGCAGTTCTGGTCCCTCCCTCCCTTCTCTGATGTAAGTCATAAGAACATAAGAAATGCCATACTGGGTCAGACCGAGGTCCATCAAGCCCAGTATCCTGTTTCCAACAGTGGCCAATCTAGGTCATACGTACCTAGCAGTTTCCCCAAAAGACACAGGTTCTGCAGTGCTTGTACTAGGGCAAGCATTGATATCCTGGGTCCCTTTTTAATAGTGGTTTATGGACCTTTCCTCCAGGAACTTGTCCAAACCTTTTTTAAACCCAGCTATACTAACAGCCCTTACTACATCCTTCGGTAACAGATTCCAGAGTTTGATTACACGTTGAGTGAAGAAATATTTTCTCTTATTTGTCTTAAATAGTTTACCCTGTAGCTTCATTACATGTCCCCTAGTCCTTCTATATTCTGATAGCGTAAACAATTGATCCACGTTTATCCGTTCCACTCCATTCATTAATTTATAGACCTCTATCATATCTCCCCTCAGCCGTCTCTTTTCCAGGTTAAAGAGCCCTAACCTTTTTAGCCTCTCTTCATAGGAGTAGCCTTCCATCCCCTTCACCAATTTGGTGGCTCTTCTCTGTACTTTTTCTAATAACTCTATGTCCTTTTTAAGATACGGTGACCAGAATTGCACACAATATTCAAGGTGCGGTCGTACCATGGAGCGATACAGAGGCATTATAATATCCTTTGTTTTATTCTCCATCCCTTTCCTTATGATACCTAGCATTCTATTTGCTTTCTTGGCCGCCGCTGCACACTGGGCGGAGGGTTTTAACATGTTATCCACGATGACTCCTAAATCTTTTTCCTGGGTGGTGGTTTCTAATGTGGAGCCTTGCATCGTGTAACTATAGTGTGGGTTGTTCTTTCCTAGGTGCATAACTTTGCACTTGTCCACATTAAATTTCATCTGCCATTTGGATGCCCAGTCTTCCAATTTATCCAGATCCTCCTGCAGTTTTCCACAATCCTCTTGGGTTTTAACAACTTTAAACAGTTTTGTGTCATCTGCAAATTTGATAACCTCACTAGTTATTCCTTTTTCCAGGTCATTTATGAATATGTCAAAAAGTAGGGGACCCAGTACAGATCCCTGGGGTACTCCACTATTCACCTTTTTCCATTGGGAATATTGGCCATTTAGCCCTACCCTCTGCTTTCTATCTTTTAACCAGTTCCCGATCCACAATAGTACACTGCCTCCTATCCCATGACTTTTTAGCTTTGCCAAAAGTCTCTGATGGGGGACCTTGTCAAAAGCTTTCTGAAAGTCCAGATACACTATATCAACCGACTCACCTTTGTCTACCTGTTTATGCACACCTTCAAAAAAACAGATCAGATTAGTAAGACAAGATCTTCCTTGTCTAAAGCCATGTTGGCTGTCTCCCATTAGGCCATGGCTATCTACATGCTGTGTAATTTTGTTCTTTATGATGGTTTCTACCATTTTCCCTGGTACTGACGTCAGGCTCACCGGTCTGTAATTTCCCGGGTCACCCCTGGAACCCTTTTTAAAAATTGGTGTTACGTTGGCGACCCTCCAATCTTCAGGTATTACAGATGATTTTAATGAAAGTTCACAGATTACCAATAGCAGGTCTGCAATCTCATATTTCAGTTCTTTCAACACTCTGGGATGTATACCATCCGGTCCAGGTGATTTGTTACTATTCAGTTTATCAAATAGTTGTAATATATCTTCCCGGTGTAGCGATATTTCTCTCAATTCCTCTGCAGTATCACCTTTAAATACCACTTCAGTCTTGGGTAACATCCCTACATCTTCCTCAGTAAAGACCGAAGCAAAGAATTCATTCAGTCTCTCTGCTATAGCCTTGTCCCCTCTTACTGCCCCTTTTACCCCTCTATCATCTAATGGTCCAATTGACTCTCTCACAGGCCTTTTGCGTCACAGCAAGGAGGGACTAGGCCAGCCAATCAAATGCGGGTCTTTGCAACTCCGTGTTTGACTAGCTGGCCTGGTCCTTCCTTCCTCTGACATGACCTACATCAGAGAAGGGAGGGAGGGAGGGACCAGAACTGCATGCAAGCATGGCATTGAAGGACCCGCGTGGGGTTTTACTTTGTTTTGGGTTTTTTTGTACTGGAAGTCAGGTCTATTTCGCTGCTGCCGCCTCCGAGAAGACAAAAAGTGGCGGCAGCAGGGCAAGAGCGGGCAGCCGGCTGGACATGATGTGCAAGTCGCACAACACCCAATTATGGCTCAGTATGGTCCTGACTGGAGATAGCTAGAAAACAAATGTAACTTTCAACGGTCTGCTTCTTCTTCCAGTAGTAAAAGGAGAGAGTGGGCTTCTAGACTGTTGGTTTATCATTGAATCACCAAGGCCAACAAAAATGCATGAGGCCATTTTGTTTACGTCCTAATTGCTCCATGTTCAGTTATCAATAAAAAAACAAACATAATTTAAGAAAAGCAGAGGACTAGCTTGGTGACTCGAGTGCTGACGTCCAGTGCCCAGGTCGGTAGGAGGGGTAGAGGAAGTCGTGATCATTGCGTAAGGGTGACACCTAGTAACTGCACTCAGGGTCCATAGTCGCAGGGTTCTGGCAACAGCCCTGGTGCTGGCCTCCGACAGAGGGTTGTCACTGCAATGACCAAACTAGATGTGGTGTTTGGGAGAGGGGGGAGGGGGTTAGAATACAAAATAGGGGAAACAATTCTTGGATAGTTGAGAATAAAGGCTCTTGGCATGAGACCCCAGCCCTATAAAGTAGTCTGAGAAAACCGAGCAGTCAAATTTAAGAAAAGCAGAAAGGAGAAATGCTACAGTACATTACGGACTTCCCTGGGTCTAGAAGCGGCTATAACATTCCTCCCCCCCCCCCCCACACACACACTTTTCAAGAGGGACCCTACCTCACTTGCTAAGCTCTGAGAACAGAGCAGAGCAGAACATTTCCCAGCCCCAGGTCCTATCGCCAGTGTAAACAGAAAGTCAAATGACCTAAAAATGAAAATAAAGCAAAGCTTGCTGGAGAGGAAGGATGGCACAGCTGGTTATTTTTACACAGGGTCGACGTGGAGAAGTTTGGACGTATACATGCTTCCTTGAGTTTCTGCAGCTCCACCTGGTTTTTCTTTTTCAAACTGAGAGGAGCTGGACCCCAAGGGTGTGCACCATCAAATAACAGTTTGGTTTGTGCTGCTTTTTTTTTTTAAAAACCCTTCCTAGTTTTCAAACATTTTTCATATTTATTTCACCTACTGGTTTCCTGTACCTTCACTAGAATGTTTTTAAGCTCGCAGATCAATTGTACGCTTGTTAATTCCTAGGAATATGTCCATGCAAGCCATTTGCACACATTTTTAATTTTTAGGCGCCCAACTGAAGCAAATGCATGCTCATGAATGCGCACCCCTCCTGCACACTAGGGACCCTCACCCCTGCACCTTAGGTGCCTTTAAATCCAGCTTGTTCATTCCTTTGCTTTCCAGGAATTTTCTCTCGCTAGCTGTCATTTCATAATCCTTCTTCTGACACTACAGTCTGCCCTTTGGCAAAATCTGGAAATGTATGCCAAGATGGATGGGTCTGATGTTCCGTGGCTAGCTGCTGCCGCTGAACCTAAGACCCAGCTATTCAATGCCATGGGCATATCCAGCCACCAGCATTGACTGGCCAGATCAGCCGGATAGCATTGAAGCTAACTGGACAGCCTAACTTTCACCGCTGAGGGATAACTGGAGCAGCTGAATATCTCTGGGTGCCCAGAACACCTCAATGCTAGCCGGCTAGCATTGGGGCACCTAGAGTAGGCATCCAAGGGTATTCAGCAGCACTAACCACGTTTGTGGTACTGAATATACAGAGGTGCTAACCGCATTCATCACGCTGAATATCTCGCCCGCACTGGGGGCAGGGGGTCTCACAATCCACTTTGATGGCCACTAGCCGGTTGACTTTTAAGATATATCCAATAAACGGTTAACAACCAGATTCATTGGCATATTTTGGTAATCCTGAATTGCAGACCTGTTTTTTGTCCTCAAGGACTAAACTCCAAGGGGTTGATATTCAGAAGCCCTTATCCAGATAGCCACAGAGGGCGAGAGAGATTTAGAAGCCCTATCTGCCTAGCGCCACAGAAGTTCTCCACAGACTGCCTTGGTACTATTTGGAAAGTTCTGGTCCGTTCCAAGAGCAGTGCCTGCAAATATCCGAATAGCCGCACCATTCACGCACTAAGTGGGTCATTTCCACCTTTATGTGGATGGCTGTCTGCAGAACTTAGGACCTTCCTGCATGCTAGCGGGATAGTGGTGGAATAATACCGCTATCCGTACAGTCATCGCTGCTGATGGCAGGATCTGGGTAGTCATCGCTGGCTACTGTCGCTCCATGCAGGAGGCTGGCTGAGTTAGCTGGGCAGTGTACCAGACGTCCAGGCTGCTTGCATCTGATTCTGATCCCGTGTGGACTTCTAGCCCGCAGGATCAGAATCGGATGCAACTCCTGGCCATAGTGATTCTGAACACCCAGATAGGCCAGGCACGTAGAGCACGGAATTGGCCTCATTTTGTTTCACAAACTTTTCTTTTTAAATAGAAACATACCTTGTGAAGGGCTATAAAATGAGCAGCCGCAGTATTCAGCGTCTTTTATAAACTACCAACTGTGGCACGAATAAAAGAAAATGCCATAGCGACATTGCAGCAAAAGGCACCTGTCAGTTCACAAATAGAAGGGGAACGATAAGGAGCTATCACCACACAGATTCATGTATAGCCATCCAAAGGCTTTAATAGGTAACACACAGGGACATAACTGCCCAAAATCTGTAGCCATCGTTTCAGACAGACATCGCAAACTCAAATCTTTGCTGTGTAGTCCTGGCAGTAAAAGGAATTCCATCATAGAAGAACTTTTGTCTCAAGGCGATTTATGTTTTAATAAATAAATACTAAAAATATCGGCCATGTAGAGAATAAGTAAGATTAAGAGTTAATAAGAAAGTAATAAAAAATATACAAGAAAATATAAACTGGTAAGAGAAATAGCAGTCACGGAGTGACGTTGCAGAAGTTGTAGAGGCTAAATTTAAAATGTGTACATAAGATACAATCTAAAAAACACCATAGAAGGGAGTCTCAAAAATGGAGGTAAAAATTAAAAGTCAAGATAACAAATTAGGACTTATTTTACCTTTGATCATAAAAAGGGACATATCAAATTAAAAAATTAAAACGAGATATAAAAGGATAAACTAGACACTTTAAGTTAAAGTTTTCAATGCTAAAACTTTTAAAACAAGAAAAAAGGGGGAGGAGAAAGCGGGGGGGGGGGGAAAGAAAAAGGGGGAAGGGTAGGGGAGGGGGCAAGGGAAGGGGAGGGGCACTCATGTAGAAGTATTTTTGTTTTAAAGACAGTTTTTATAAACAGATCAAAGGCATGGCCAAGGGCTCATTCATGGTCTCCGATGTAGCTAATCTATATATGGCCCATTTTGAAACATGATACCTTACTCACCAACATCCCTTTTCCAACTATATCAAATTATGGAGACGTTACATAGATGATATCCTTATGATCTGGGATGGACGTCAAGAAGCGTTAGAGGACTTTAATTTGTAGCTAAATTCATTAAACTCTAATTTATAATTCCATATTACTTCCAGTGAAAAACAGATATCTTATCTTGATCTTTTGATTCACAAGAGCCCAGAAGGTTTTTAAACAGATCTATATAGAAAGCCTACTGACTGCAACCAACTCCGCATTATAAGAGCTTTCATAATCACTCATTGAAGACTAATCTCCCTACTAGTCAATTTTTAAGAGCAAGACATATATGTATTAATCAAGAGGACTTTGAGACACAAGCTGATGTCATGAGACAGATTCAAATCAAGGGGATATCCAGACCAATACATCAATCAGGTTTATCAGAGGTGAAAGCCAGACGGATGCTTGGGTGCCTAGGGAGAGGAATGGCCAGCAAAAGAAAGGAGGCGATAATGCCTCTGTATAAGTCTTTGGTGTGACCTCATTTGGGGTATTGTGTGCAATTCTGGAGACCGCCCCTTCAAAAGGATATAGGCAGGTAGGAGTCGGTGCAGTGGGTGGCTACCAAAATTTATTTATTTTTATTTATTTATTTATTTGCATTTCTTATATACCGCACTATTTGCGATCAGCGCGGTTTACATTAAACAAAACAGTATCCGACAATAAACAAAAGTCAGGTCATTACACTGAACAGGAAAAAGTAACTTGGAGAACAGGGGTAGACTATATACATGTGCAGGTGCATTGAACAGGGTAACTATATGCATGTACAAATGAAATGAAAGCAGATATTATTAGGTATTGATCATACTTGGGGACACCCTATTCGAGGGTGGCAGGGGTTCAGGGCAGTCAGTGAGGTATTTGGTAAAGAGAAAATATTTTAAGGCCTTCCTGAACTGGCTCAAGTTGGGGATTGCTCTGATATGTGGTGGTAGGGAGTTCCAGAGACTTGGGGCGCAGAGTCTGAAGGCTCTGTTAGATGTTGTTTTAGAGCATTTCATCGTGTCTATCGGTATCAATAGCATATTGGCCTCTGCAGTTCTCCTTAGCCTGTTGGGTGCGAGTGGTTGGATGAGGTCAAATAGTGAAGAGGAGGAGAGCCCCTTGGTGGCCTTGAAAGTCATCACCAAGGTCTTAAAACTGATCCTGGCTTGAATGGGGAGCCAGTGCAGCTGCTTCAGGAGGGGTGTGATATGCTCTCTTCTGTAGGCTCCAAAGAGTACCCGTGCTGCACTGTTCATGGCCAGTTGCAGGGGGTTTAAGGTGGCCTGGGGGAGTCCTTGTAGGATGGCGTTTGAATAATCAAAATGAGGAAGAATGAGGGCTTGGTAAATGGTGCGGAAGTCTCCTGGTTCGAGTAATGGGCGTAAGTGTCAAATACAGTTACAAGAACACATTGATGAACATAAACCACTTGACCCACACCAATTTGGGTTTCGCCCATTCCATGGAGTAGAAACTCTACTAATCACCCTAATGGATTTCCTCATCAGAGGTACAGATGACAACAACCAAGGCTTCCTACTTCTATTTATAGATATTTCTGCCGCATTTGACAATATTAACCACTCCACACTGATCAACAGACTTCAAAGCTTAGGTATAGGCGGGACTGTACTGGATTGGTTCAAGTCCTACATATCAAACAGATTAATACGCGTACAAATCGACCAAGAAGCATCAGAACCATTCCCTCAAGGCCAAGGAATACCCCAAGGGTCAGCCCTCTCCGCCCTCCTGTTTAACCTGTATCTACAACCAATAACAGACATATTTAAAAAACATAGGATTAACCACTTCATTTACGCTGATGACATCATGCTCGCTATCCCTATAACCACTAAAAACCCCTCATATGATACTCTATCAGAATGTATGACTGAAACCTCCTCCTGGTTAGAATATAACTACCTCAGCATCAACCTCAAAAAAACGGAAGCAATGTTCGTAACGAGGTCATCAAACACAGAGAACACCTTCCCTGAAACAATCACAATTAACAAAACATCCATACCTGTTAGAAAGGAAGTAAAATATTTAGGTGTTATAATAGATCACACACTCACCATGCTACCACACATAAAACAAACCATAAAAACTATCTACTACAAGCTAAAAACTATACAGCATCTAAGGCCACTCCTAGAAACACAAGATTTTAGATCTGTAGTAAATACACTAATCACCCCCCACTTCGACTACTGCAATAGTCTATTAATAGGCCTCCCTCAAAAATACACATACCTTCTTCAAAGAGCTCAGAACATCTGTGCAAAAGTAACAGCCAAAGCACGTCTAACAGACCACGTAACCCCAATACTGCTAGAACTACACTGGCTCCCAATCAACAGCCGAATCAGATACAAAACTATCCTAACAACCTTTAAACTCATAAAAGACATAGCCCCCTCACATCTATCCACACTTCTACAATCACCAAACAAAACTAGATCACACAGACAAAATGAAGCCTACTCTCTCATCACACCAAAAGCCATCAGGAAGACAAAGAAAACTACTAGCTCCAGAGCTTTCACTTTCACTGCCCCTACGCTATGGAATGACCTCCCAATAGACCTTCGCGTCATAAATGACCTCTATCAGTTCAGGAAAGAGCTAAAAACTTACCTCTTTACTGAACACTTTGAAATCCCATATTCCCCAAAACACCTCCATAACCATGGTAATACACACACGAACCCCCCTACTCAAAACTAACTCCCCTGTCATTAACCCTAAACACTTCCCCGATTTACGTCAAAAAAGGAAATAAATTCCATAACATACACAACCACTGTAAATATCCAATGTAAATAAGTTAATGGATGTTTGTATTATTAGTACAACTTGAAGTTGAAGTTTTGTTCAATGTAAACAGTTAAACTCAACCGTTCATTGTAAATAGTTAAATCTAATTGTTCAATGTAAATGTATACATCTGTGTACAGTTGTTAAAATGTTCCCTGTAAACCGCCCTTGATCGCTGGAAGGGGCGGTATAGAAATATATACATAAATAAATAAATAAATAAATAAGTGTCTGAGGGATCTGATTTTGAAGTAGATCGCTCTTATACTATTGGTTATGTGTTGCTTCATGTTGAGGTTCTGATCCAGTGTCACTCCTAGGTAACGTATGGCTGATTTTACTTGCAACTCGGCGTTATTTACTTTCAGATAGCTGGATGGTGTGAACTTGGGATTTCTCGAGATGAACATGACCTCCGTTTTCTTGTGTTGTATGCGCAGATTTTGAGATAGGAGCCATTCGGATATTGTGTTGAAGCACTTAGTCAGAGGGGTAAGGTCTGGGCAATCCTGGGATATTGGCATGTATAGTAAGACATCATCCGCGTATATCATGCAACTCACATTGAACGATCTGATGATGTTACAGATGGGTTGGATATAGATGTTAAACATAAGTGATGATAGGGAGGATCCTTGCGGTACTCCTTGACTTTGTAGGAATGGTTCGGATGTGGATCCGTCTGCTCGAACGTATTGCCATCTTCCAGACAAGTAAGATCTACACCACTCGAGAGCTGTTCCACTGATGCCTTTTTCTCTTAGCCGACATAGGAGAATCTCGTGGCAAACCGAGTCGAAAGCTGCCGCAATATCCAAGAAGATGAGAGCAAACCCTTGAAGTATGTTGTCAATGCCCGAGATTATGGTGTCAAAGAGAGCTGTGAGTAGTGTTTCAACTCCAATGGTTATTAGTCTTCATTATGTAGCATATGAGGACAAACTTAAAGATCTTAACATGTATACTTTAGAGGAAAGGAGGGATAGGGGCGATATGATAGAGGCATTTAAATACCTCCGTGGCATAAATGCATAGGAGGATCTCTTTCAATTGAAGGCAAGCTCTGCAACAAGAGGACATGGGATGAGAGTGAAAGGGGATAGACTTAGGAGTAATATGCAGAAATATTTCTTTACGGAAAGAGTAGTGGATCCGTGGAATAGTCTCCCAGTGGAGGTGGTAGAGATGAGGACAGTAACTGAATTCAAAAAAGCATGGGACAAACACAGAGGATCTCTAAAGGTAAAAAGGTAACTATTGTAGTTGATATGGAAGGACAGACTAGATAGGCCACATAGTCTTTTTCTGCCATCATGTTTCTATGATTCTATAACTACTGAAAGGGTAACCCCTCTTAACAAAAAACACAGAAGCTACAGCAACAAGAATGGTGTATCCTCTTACATTCATACAATTTTCCAAAGAGATTTCGGAACTAATACAAGAATAATGGCATATTATACAGACATTACCCGGGTTCTCTGATCTTCGTCTCACAGTTGCTCACAAAAGAAATGTGAATTTTAGAAATGTGTTAGTTCCCTCAGCTTTGACTGAATGTCTGTATCAATCTAAGTACAAAGGACAATTTCAGTGCGGACAATGTTCTGTCTATTGCTATGTTCTACCAGTGAGAAAGGAATTCACTCATCCTATTACACAGAAGAAATATTCGCTGAACAATTTTGCAAACTGTACCACTAAAAGTGTCATCTATGTCATTATGTGACTGTGCCAAATGTTATATGTGGGAAAACAATACGAGCCATCTGGACACGGATTATTGAGCATAGACGTTGTATCAAAAGACAGTTGAAGAACAAACCACTGGTACAACATTGGACAGACAAGCAACACAAGATATCTGAATTTAAATTGTTCATCATCAAAGCAGTTAAACCAAACTAGAGAGGGAGCAACCTTGAGAAGGTCCTCCTTTGAATGGAACAGCGATACATCTTTAAGTTACAATCTGTTACTCCGAAGGGGCTCACTATGGAGATGGACCTTGCTGCCTTCCTTTAGTTGTCTTTAAATTTTCTTTTTAAAAAACTCTTTCATATATTTTTTGACCCGCGTTAGATGCCTCTTTTATGATAGAAGGTAAACTTCTTTTTTTACTTTTACCTCCTTTTATTCTCCCCTCCACGCCTAGCTTCCTTTCCTACCCTTTTCCCCCCACATCCTCGCTCCTTTCTCTTTCCTTCCCCTCTCTTCCTCCTCTCCCTCTCTCTATCCCCTCCCCCCTTTCCCCCTTCCCTTCCCCTTTGTTCCCTATAGTCTTTATATAGGTTTAAAGTTTTATTCCTTGGTTTAAAGTCTCAATATAGATTTTAAACTTAGAGTGTCTCATTTATTTATTTATTCTTTTAATGTTTTTAAATGTTTGCCTCTCGACCAATTTTTTGTCTTTTTTGACCTACTATTTGATATATGCTAAATTTTATGATTAAAGCTAATTCTTAAATGAAAAATTTTAACCTCCTTTGAGCATTTCTTTTATTCCCTTTTTTTAATTATAGGTCATGTTATAATCGCTTAGCCCTCCTCCCCCTCCATTTTCTTTTCCTCTCCTTCACCTCCCCTTTCCCCCCTCTTCCCCCTCCCTCCTTCCCGCATCCTCCTCTTTCTCCCCCCCCCCCCCAGCACCTTTTACTTGTTTAAAAGTTTTATCCCCCTTGAGTTTCTCTCCCAGAACCTGGAAGTTCCTTTGAACTGTAGAGACACTGTTTCTAGCCAGTAGACATCCACTTGGGTACAAATGACCTGGCTAGAAACAGTGCCTCTATAGTTTAAAGGGACTTGCAGACTCTGGGAGAGAAACTCAAGTCCATTGTTAACACTGTAGCATTCTCAGCAGTTCTACCTGTTCTTGGTAAGGGGGCAGAAAGTCTGCATCGCATAATCAACTTTAAGATATAGCGCCAAACCTGATGCAAACAAGGATTAAGATATATTGGCAACTGGGGAAATAGATGGAACAACAAGAGACTATACTGTGCTGATGGACTACATCTCTCTGTCACATGGAAAATGATCCTAAATTAAAAATTCAGGCAGTATGAGGACAGACATTTAAACTAGAGAAAGGGAGTGACAGATGGAGAAGGACAAGTTCAGGACGTCACTCCATCAAAAGCAGAACAACATCAGAAACAGCCACACTTTTAAACCACATCAATGGCAAGCGGGAAGAGGTGTGTAGAACAAAATCAATGCAAAACACAGGCAAGCCAGTCAACAAATGCTGGAAAGCAATGAGCACAAATACCTACAGTCTAGTCAAAGTTCCTGACCTGGAGGCCCTGATGGTGGAAATGGACTTGGACATTGTGGCCATTACAGAAACATGGTTTAATGAGTCGCATGAATGGGAGATAGCTATAGCTGGCTATGATTTATTTAGAAGAGATAAAGAAGGCAAAAAAGGAGGAGAAGCAGCCCTATATGTCAAAAGCAGTATTAAAGCTGCTGAAATGTGGGGGACATGGGGAAAAGAAGAAGCGCTGTGGATTGTGTTGGAAAGAGGAGATGGCACTGTCATCCATATCGGTGTAGTGTGCAGACCTCCGACTCAAACCGAAGAAATGAATAACAAATTGATTATTGATATTGCAAAGATAGCCATGAAGGGGGACGTGATCATACTGGGTGACTTTAATCTACCTGATGCGAATTGGAGTATTCCTTCTGCAAATCCAGAAAGAAGTAAAAAAAAATTGTGGATTCCTTCCAAGATGCATTGCTAAGACAAATAGTGATGGAACCTACCAGGGAAAGTTTGATGCTGGATTTAGTACTCACCAACGGAGACAGCTTCTCGAAGGTCCAGGTGGTGCCCATGTGAGATAAAAACCAAGACAGAGTCCAATCACAGGAAGCTGAAAGTCCTAGAGTTCAAAAACACTGACTTCAGTAAAATGGCCAAGTATCTGAAGGAGGAGATGGCAGGGTGGGAGGAGGTAACGATAGTGGAATTGCAGTGGGCTAAACTAAAGGAGGCAATAAAAGTGGCAACAGATACATATGTAAGGAAAGTAAATAAAAACAAGAGGAAAAGGAAATCTATTTAGTTCTCCAAAAAAAAATAACTGCACAAATAAAGACAAAATTCTGAAGTTCGCAAACAGACGAACACAGAAAATACAGGATAAAACTAAAAGAGACAAAAAGAGAAATAAGTTCAGCAAAATCAAAGGTCGAAGAAAAGATGGCTAAAGAAGTGAAGTGTGGAGACAAAACATTTTTCAGGTCTATTCAGGAGAAGAGGAAGATCAGAGGTGGAATCGCAAGACTCAAAAGTGCCGAGAATGGATTCGTGGAAAGTGATATTGGAAAAGCAAAAATGCTAAACAAATACTTCTGTTCTGTTTTTACTAAAGAAAATCCTGAAGAAAGACCACCTGTGATTGACAAATATACAAATGGGAATGCAGTAGATACTACACCATTCACAGAAGATGATGTGTTTGAACATCTTTCAAAACTAAAAGTGGACAAGGCCATGGGACCAGATGGAAAACATCCCAGGATACTGAGAGAATTCAGAGAGGTTCTTGCAGGGCCTTTAAAGGATGTTTTTAATAGATCCTTGGAAACAGGAAAAGTTCCACAGGACTGGAGATGGGCTGACTTGGTACCTCTTTATAAAAGTGGCAACAGAGAAGAAGTGATAAACTACAGGCCAGTAAGCCTTACCTCAGTGGTGGGAAAAGTAATGGAGACAATCCTGAAAAAGAGAATAGTGGACTTTCTCGAAACCAATAGATTGCATGATCCGAGGCAACATGGTTTTACCGAAGGACGATCATGCCAAACAAATCTGATTGAGTTCTTTGACTGGGTGACCAGAGATCTAGATCAAGGGCATGCGATGGATGGGATGTACCTAAATTTCAGCAAAGTCTTTGATACTGTTCCCCATAGGAGGCTTATAAATAAACTGAACATCCTGGGGATGGGTCCCAAGGTGGTGAACTAGATCAGGAATTGGTTGACTGACAGATGACAGTTGGTGGTGGTAAACGGAACTCACTCAGATGAAAGGAAGGTGATTAGCAGCATGCCTCAGGGATTGGTCCTGGGAACGGTACTCTTCAATGTATTTGTGAGTGATATTGCTAAAGGACTGAATGGAAAAGTCTGCCTTTTTGCAGATTACTCACAAATTTGCAACAGAGTGGACATTTCAGAGGTTGTGGACAACATGAGGAAAGATCCAAAAACTGTGGAAAAACGGTCCAATGCTTGACAGTTAAGATTTAATATGAAGAAGTGCAGTGTTATGCACTTGGGATGCAGAAATCCAAGGGAATTGTATGCAATAGGGGTCGAGAAGTTGGTATGCGCAGACCAGGAGAAGGACTTTGGAGTGATTATTTCTGAGGATCTCAAGCTGGTGAAACAGTGTGACAAGGCGGTGGCCAAAGCCAGAAGGATAAGAACATAAGATATGCCATACTGGGTCAGACCAAGGTCCATCAAGCCCAGCATTCTGTTTCCAACAGTGGCCAATCTAGGTCATAAGTACCTAGCAGTTTCCCCAAGGGACACAGGTTCCACAATGCTTGTATTGGTTCAAGCATTGATATCCCGGGTCCCTTCTTAATAATGGTTTATGGACCTTTCCTCCAGGAACTTGTCCAAACCTTTTTTAAACCCAGCTATACTAACAGCCTTTACCACATCCTCTGGTAACAAATTCCAGAGTTTGATTACACGTTGAGTGAAAAAATATCTTCTTTTATTAGTCTTAAATAGTTTACCCTGTAGCTTCATTGCATGTTCCCTAGTCTTTCCATATTCCGATAAGGTAAACAATCGATCTACGTTTACCCGTTCCACTCCGTTCATTAATTTATAGACTTCTATCATATCTCCCCTCAGCCGTCTCTTTTCCAGGTTAAAGAGCCCTAACCTTTTTAGCCTTTCCTCATAGGAGTATCCTTTCATCCCCTTTACCATTTTGGTGGCTCTTCTCTGAACCTTTTCTAAGATCGCTATATCCTTTTTAAGATACGGCGACCAGAATTGCACACAATATTCAAGGTGCGGTCTCACCATGGAACGATATAGAGGCATTATAATATGTTTTGTTTTATTTTCCATTCCTTTCCTTATCATACCTAGCATTCTATTTGCTCTCTTGGCCGCTGCTGCACACTGAGCCGAGGGTTTTAACAAGTTATCCACAATGACGCCTAAATCTTTTTCCTGGGTGGTGGTTCCTAATGTGGAACCTTGCATCGTGTAACCATAGTTTGGGTTGTTCTTCCCTAGGTGCATAACCTTGCACTTGTCCACATTAAATTTCATCTGCCATTTTGATGCCCAGTCTTCCAATTTATCAAGATCCTCTTGCAATTTTCCACAATCCTCTTGGGTTTTAACAACTTTAAATAGTTTTGTGTCATCTGCAAATTTGATAACCTCACTCGTTATTCCACTTTCCAGGTCATTTATGAATATGTCAAAAAGCAGCGGACCCAGCACAGATCCCTGGGGTACACCACTATTCACCTTTCTCCATTGGGAAAATTGGCCATTTAGCCCTACCCTCTGCTTTCTATCTTTTAACCAGTTCCTGATCCACAATAGTACACTGCCTCCTATCCCATGACTCTTTAGTTTTGCCAAAAGTCTCTCATGAGGGACCTTGTCAAAGGCTTTCTGAAAGTCCAGATACACAATATCAACCGACTCACCTTTGTCCACCTGATCATTCACTCCTTCAAAAAAACATAACAGATTAGTAAGACAAGATCTTCCTTGTCTAAAGCCATGTTGGCTGTCTCCCATTAGGTCGTGACTATCTACATGCTGAGTAATTTTATTCTTTATGATGGTTTCTACCATTTTTCCTGATACTGACGTCAGGCTCACCGGTCTGTAGTTTCCCGGATCACCCCTGGAACCCTTTTTAAAAACTGGTGTTACATTGGCGATCCTCCAATCTTCAGGTATTAGAGATGATTTTAATGATAGTTCACAGATTACTAATAGCAGGTCTGCTATCTCATTTTTCAGTTCTTTCAACACCCTTGGATGTATACCATCTGGCCCAGGTGATTTGCTACTCTTCAGTTTATCTAATAGTTGTAATACATCTTTCCGATGTATCGATATTTCCTTCAATTCTTCCGCACCTTTAAATACCACTTCAGTCATGGGTAACATCCCTATATCTTCCTCAGTAAAGACTGAAGCAAAGAATTCATTCAGTCTCTCCGCTATCGCCTTGTCGCCTCTTAGTGCTCCTTTAACCCCTTTATCATCTAATGGACCAACTGACTCTCTCACAGGTTTTTTCCTACGAATGTACTTAAAAAGGTCTTTACTTCGCATTTTTGCATCCGCAGCAAGCTTCTTCTCAAATTCTCCCTTTGCCTGCCTTATTAATGCCTTGCATTTGACTTGCCAGTGCTTGTGCTGTTTCCAGGTTTCGTTGTTTGGCTCTTTTTTCCATTTACTGAAAGATGCTTTTTTGGCAACAACAGCCTCTCTGACCTCACCTTTAAACCATGCTGGCAGTTTTTTGGACTTCCTTCCACTTTTCTTAAAGCGTGGAATACAGCTGGTCTGGGCTTCCAAGATAGTATTTTTCAACAACAGCCAAGCCTGATGTACGTCTTTAACCTTTGCAACTGCTCCTTTTAGTTTTTTCTTAACTGTTTTCCTCATTTTATCATAGTCTCCCTTTCGAAAGTTAAAAGGTAGTACTGTGGATTTCCTTACTATCCCTCCTCCACTAATTAAATCAAAGGCGATCATGCTATGATCACTATTGCCAAGTGGCCCCAACAACCTTATCTCTTGCACTAGATCTGGTGTTCCACTAAGGACTAGGTCTAATATGGCTTCCCCTCTGGTCGGTTCATGAACCAGCTGCTCCAAGAAGCAGTCATTTATTTCATCTAGGAACTTTATCTCCCTAGCATGTCCTGACGTGACACTGACCCAGTCGATACCGGGGTAGTTGAAATCACCCATTATTATTACTGCGCTGTAACTTTTGTTAGCTTCCTTGATTTCTTTGAGCATTTCATCATCCATTTGGTCATTCTGGCCAGACGCTCGATAGTACACCCCCACTGCCATTGCCTTCCCCTTTTTACATGGAATTTCAATCCATATAGATTCTACAGCAGATTTTGTTTCCTGCAAAACTTTAATCCTTTCTGACTCAATGCCCTCTCTAACATAGAGAGCAACCCCTCCACCAATTTGATCAGCTCTATCATTACGATATAGTTTGTACCCAGGTATCACAGTGTCCCACTGGTTGTCCTCCTTCCACCATGTCTCTGATATTCCAATCATATCTAACCTTTCATTTAGTGCTATATATTCTAACTCTCCCATCTTATTTTTTAGACTTCTAGCATTTGCATACAAGCATTTTAGAGAATGTATTTTATTCATATTAATTTGGCTATTGTTAGACATGGGTAATTTTGGATCTTTAAGCTCTGTCTGCTCCATACTTGAGGGCATTTGGGCTACTTTACTCTTTTGTGGAATCTCTCTGCTTCTGGTAGTATCCTTCAAAGATACATTCTTCCGAACCAGCTGCTCTTGGGCGACTGTCGGCTTTCCCCTAATATCTAGTTTAAAAGCTGCTCTATCTCCTTTTTAAAGGTTAATGCCAGCAGCCTGGTTCCATCCCGGTTAAGGTGAAGCCCATCCCTTCGGAAGAGCCTCTCCTTTCCCCAGAATGTTCCCCAGTTCCTAACAAATCCAAAACCCTCATCTCTGCACCATTGTCTCATCCACGCATTGAGACTCCGGAGCTCTGCCTGCCTTTTGGGTCCTGCGCGTGGAACAGGAAGCATTTCGGAGAATGCTACCCTGGAAGTTCTGGATTTCAACTTCCTACCTAAAAGCCTAAATTTAGCCTCCAGAACCTCCCTACCACATTTTCCTATGTCATTGGTACCGACATGTACCAAGACAGCAGACTCCTCCCCAGCACTATCTAAGACCTTATCTAAGTGGCACGTGAGGTCCGCTACCTTCGCACCAGGCAGGCATGTTACCAGGCGATCCTCACGTCCACCAGCCACCCAGCTATCTACATGCCTAATGATCAAATCACCAACTATAATGGCTGTCCTAACCCTTCCCTTATGGGCACATGGCCCTGGAGAAACTTCCTCGGTGCGAGAGGGTTTTACATCACCTGGAGGACAGGTCCTAGTTACAGGATCACTTCCTGCCACACCAGGATGATGCTCTCCTGTCACGTGACCTCTCTCCTCCATGGCAACAGGGATGCTGCCAGACTGGAGGTGGGACTTCAGGACTATATCCCTGTAGGTCTCGTCTATGTACCTCTCTGTCTGTCTTATGCTTTCCAAGTCTGCTACTTTAGCCTCTAGAGAACGGACTCGTTCCCTGAGAGCAAAGAGCTCCTTGTACCTAGTGCACACGTAAGACCTCTCACCAACTGGGAGAAAATCATACATGTGACACTCAATGCAAAAGACTGGAAAGCCCCCATCCCGCTGCTGGGTTGCATACAGAGAGGAATTACCAGCAGAAAGGAGGAGATACTAATGCCACTGTACAAGTTGCTGGTGAGGCTTCACTTGGAATAATGTGTTCAGTTTTGGAGTCCATATCTCACAAAGGATATACAAAAACTGGAAATGGTTCAGAGAAAGGCAACCAAAATGATTTGCAGCCTGCACCAGAAGACGTATGAGAAGAGATTTGAAGACCTAAATATTTATATGCTAGAGGAGAGGAGGGATAGGGGAGATATGATTCAGATCTTTAAATACTTAAAGAGTATTAATAAACAAAACAAACTTTTTTCAAAGAATGGGAAGCTGTAAAACTAGAGGGCATAATATGAAGCTGCAAGGAGATAAACTGAAAGGCAACGTCAGGAAATACATTTTCACTGAAAGGGTGGTGGATGCTTGGAATGCCCTCCCGATGGAAGTGGTGGGGGCAAATACAGTGACTGAATTCAAAATGACATGGGACAGACACAGTGGATCCCTTTATAGCAAAAGGATAAAATCAAAATAAACTTAACTATCTCTTATATCTCAACAACTAGGGGCGACCTGCACGGAGCGGTGCGTATACCCCTAAACAAAGGCATGTGGAAGGGTGGCCTGCACAGAGCGGCAGGTGCACCTACTCTTGCGACCTTGCTGGACAGACTAGATGGACCATGCTGGTCTTCATCTGCCGTCATATACTATGTTACTATGTAACTCATGATGTCTTGTTTATCCTTTTATTTCTCATTTTAATTTCTTAATTTTTTAATTTGATGTATGCCCTTTTTATGATCAAAGATAAAATAAGTCCTAATTTGTTATCTTGACTATTAATTTTTACCTCCATTTTTGAGATTCCCTTCTATGGTGGTTTTTAAATTGTATCTTATGTAAACATCTTAATTTAGCACCTCTACAACTTCTGCAACGTCACTCCGTGAGTGTTATTTCTCTTACCTGTCTACATTTTTTATTATATTTTTTATTAATTTTTAATTAACTATTTTATTCATTTTTAATCTTATTTATTCTCTACATGGCCAATATTTTTAGTATTTATTTATTAAGACATAAATCACCTTGAGGCAAAAGTTCTTCTATGACGGAATTCCTTGTACTGCCAGGACTACACAGCAAAGACTTGGGTTTGCGATGTTTCTGTTTGAAACGATGGCTACAGAGTTTGGGCAGTTATGTCCCAGTGTGATACCAATTAAAGCCTTTGCATATCTATACATGAATCCGTGTGGTGATAGCTCCTTATCTTTCCCTTTCTATTTGTAAACCGACCGGTGCTTTTTGTTTATATGTCGCTATAGCAGCTTCTCTTTTTCACGCCAAAGTTTAAAAAAGATGCTGAGGGCTTTTCCAAAGGGGGAGCAAGATGGCATCTGGCTGGTAGCTGCAGCTCTTACCTCTCGATGTGCGCCGGCTCCTTCGGGATTCCTTGGCCTCAGATGGGGGGAGAAAGAGGAAGCCGAAGAGCCAGTCCTCTGGCTTGATGGCTTCTGGCCCAGGGGTTCAGAGGACACTCATTGAGTACAGAGTGAGTCTTGGATGTGTCAGTAGCACCTCAACGGGGCCGGTGGTGCCATCGAAATCGGCCTTTGAGGTGTTGTCTTTGAGCCCCATGGAAAGAGCTGCACCTCCGTGGCCCGGAAGTATTGGCAGCCTGCCTGGGTGCCCATTGCCGACTTCGGACCTGAGTGGAGGAGCAAGTGAGTGCCCTGGAGAATCACCAGCTGCAGCATCTTCCACTATTGCTGGGGGGGTTGATGTCATCGAGCACCGAGGCTTTGAAGGGGAAGGTGGTATCTGAGGGAGGAAAGCCTTATCTCCTGGAACCCTGGAGGGTTGAAGAAACCTGCAGTAGTGACTATGGAAGCGCTGTGAGAAGCATTAGCCCTGGTAAACTCTTCTTTGCAAACCCTCGCAGGTACTGTTTCTTCGTATTTAACTTCTAGGATTCATTATCTGCGGTCTCTCAGGAGCAGACTCAACAGGCATCTAGGTTGTCTGTTATGGAAACTAGATTTGTGGAATTACAGGATATCCAGAGTGCAATGGTTAAGGACTCTTACAGTGTTATTTCGGAAGATGGAGAATCTGGAGAATTCTGTGAGGAGAAATAACTTAAGGTTCATTAATTTTCCAAAATCACCACTGGTGCCACCTATTGAGATGGCCAGGAAATCTCTCCGGGAAATACTGAAGTTACCAGTGGACAATTTGCCCCCGATTACACGGGCATAATATGTGTCTACGGATTCCAGCGTCACTGCTACTGGACTGGTACAATCTCAAAACCAGATGGGCTCCTTTGATCTCACTGGTTTCTTAGAGTTTTAAAGTTGTTAAAACACAAGAGGATTGTGGAAAATTGCAAGAGGATCTTGATAAATTGGAAGACTGGGCATCAAAATGGCAGATGAAATTTAATGTGGACAAGTGCAAAGTTATGCACCTAGGGAAGAACAACCCAAACTATGGTTACACAATGCAAGGTTCCACATTAGGAACCACCACCCAGGAAAAAGATTTAGGCGTCATTGTGGATACCATGTTAAAACCCTCGGCCCAGTGTGCAGCGGCGGCCAAGAGAGCAAATAGAATGCTAGGTATGATAAGGAAAGGAATGGAAAATAAAACAAAAGATATTATAATGCCTCTATATCGTTCCATGGTGAGACCGCACCTTGAATATTGTGTGCAATTCTGGTCGCCGTATCTTAAAAAGGATATAGCGATTTTAGAAAAGGTTCAGAGAAGAGCCACCAAAATGGTAAAGGGGATGGAAGGATACTCCTATGAAGATAGGCTAAAAAGGTTAGGGCTCTTTAACCTGGAAAAGAGACGGCTGAGGGGAGATATGATAGAAGTCTATAAATTAATGAACGGAGTGGAACGGGTAAACGTAGATTGATTGTTTACCTTATCAGAATATAGAAAGACTAGGGGACATGCAATGAAGCTACAGGGTAAACTATTTAAGACTAATAAAAGAAAATATTTTTTCACTCAACGTGTAATCAAACTCTGGAATTTGTTACCGGAGGATGTAGTAAAGGCTGTTAGTGTAGCTGGGTTTAAAAAAGGTTTGGACAAGTTCCTGGAGGAAAGGTCCATAAACCATAATTAAGAAGGGACCCAGGATATCAATGCTTGAACCAATACAAGCATTGTGGAACCTGTGTCCCTTGGGGAAACTGCTAGGTACGTATGGCCTGGATTGGCCACTGTTGGAAACAGAATACTGGGCTTGATGGACCTTGGTCTGACCCAGTATGGCATATCTTATGTTCTTAGGTAATTCCCTGGATGTCACGACTACTTTGCTGGTTAGTTTTGCCATTGAGACTGACCATCATATGGTGTTAAAGTTATATTTTCGATACATGCAGGAGCTGTTTTTGGGAACCAGGATCCAAAAGCAGCCTTGACAAGGTGTTTTTTTAGCCTGGATTTGAATAAGGCTGGAGAAGGAGCCTGACGCACAGGCACAGGTATTTTGTTCCAGGCATAAGGAGCGGCAAGGTGGAATGAACAAAATCTGGAGCTGGCAGTGGCAGAGAAGGGCACAGATAAAGGGGATCTGCTAGAGGAGCGGAGTTCCCGAGGAGGGCGTAGAGTGCGATAAGAGAGGAAAGGTAGTGAGGAGCTGCAGAGTGAAGGCGCTTGTAGGTCAGTAGGAGCAGTTTGAATTGGATATGAAAACGGATAGGGAGCCAGTGAAGTGACTGGAGAAGAGGGGTAATATGAGCACAGCAACGCTGGCAGAAGATCAGCAGCACAGCAGAGTTTTGAAGGAGAAAGAGATGATTCAGGGGGAGACCAGCGAGAAGCAGGTTGCAATAGTCTAGACAAGAGGTGACTAAAGAGTAGATAAGCAGCTTCGCAGTATGTTCAGAAAGGAAGATGCAAATTTTGCTTATATTATAGAGAAAGAAATGACAGGTTTTAACTATCTGTTGGATGTGTGCAGAGAAAGATAGAGAAGAGTCAAAAATGACCCTAAGGCTGCGAGCTGAGGAAAGAGAGAGGATTATGGTGTTATTCCACAGAAATAAAGAAAGGAGGGGAGGGGGGGGGGGGTCAAAGCATTGGCATATCATTGCACAGTTCCCTTGCTATTTCCATCCACACAGCAAAAGACTGCAGTCAGCCAATGCAGGCAGCTGGCACTGAAGTCACATGCGGCTAACTGTGTATGTGGTTTCATAGCGCGCCAATAGCATAAAACGTCAGCACCGATATGCAGGAAGGGGTCATACCGTCCTTCTCTCAGAGGCCGTGAAGGCTGCCTCTCCCCAACCTGAGGAGCAGACACCAGGAACAGGAGCCGAGCAGGCACCAGCCCTGCTACTTCTGAAACTCATTTTATTGTCAGTCGTAACAGTAAATGATGGCAGATAGGCCATGCTGCACTATCTAGTCTGCCCAGGAAGGCGGTTAGGGTTGTAAGTGCCACTTCATGGCAGGTACGACCATTAGGGGACCCCCTCCTGTGCCTTACTTACCCTAGTTCTTCACTTTAGAGAGTGAAACTGGAAAACCTTCAAGAGTCACCAGCAGAAGAAAGTTGTGACCTCATTCCTCTCACCTTTCTCTCTGAATTCTGGAACATCTCCATGACTTCTTCCACCAGACTCTCCTCATAGCCCTGTCCACAGAGCCTGTCACAGGCGCTGAGGTACCCAAGAACCTGCAGGAGGGGGAGAAGACGGTGAGCATTAAGCACCGGTACAATATGTGGTCTGAGACTGGGGCAGAACTCATGGATAGATATCAGCCAATGTGCGGCACTGAGACCTAGAGGAAACTCATCGGAAATGTCATCACTCTGCTTAAAGCTCCAAGGAATTCACAGCAATTCGAGCACTGCAAGAATTTAAGCTCCTTGGACAACCTAAGATGCTGCCACCAATCCTCTTAGAAAACCCCCTTAGGAGCATTCAGACAAGCAGAGTCAGCAGTGGGTTAAAATGAGACACATGGGGAGAAGGAAGGCAGTAAAATGCTTTATTAACAAGACCATACCTCACAACATAGAAAGCAGACAGAAGAGCAGAAGCATAACAGATAGGGGTAAGCTCTTTATAGTGAGAGATTTAACTCAGTCACTAAGAAAACTGCTGTTGAGAAAAGACAACTGTTTTCAAGTGACACACAGATACTGACAACGATGTTAATTCCCCGCAGCCCGATTCCCAATCCAGCCTCCTCAGGCCTTGGGTCGGGCTACAGGACATTAACTTTATCCCCACCAACCCCTTCCACACACTGACTCCACCAAACAAAAATGCCCAGGGGAGTTATTCCACCTCGGAGGTGGAATAACCTCCCTGGTCAATTCGCCGGCCCTAGATGTACAGCGCCAACATCAGAATGGGCCCTTTACGTCCAGGTCCTGTGACCGCCCACTGCCCACCCACTCTCTACCCCATGCCGCCTCTTCCCCACCCATATCTAACTTCCCCGCACAACCGTCCATCCCCTATATTCATGCCTCAGAATGACCCTGTATCTGAGGTACGGACAGAGGTGGCAGAAAGTGAAAACAGCAAAGGAAAAGCGAGAAGAGGAGGGGTGGAACTGGTAAGGAGAGGACAGAAGATAATAGAAGGTGCTCCCTCCCCTCCATCCATCCTTCTTCTCCTCTGTTTCATTCTAACCGTTTTAAATGTTGAATCCAACAACCCTGTGTTATCATAGGTTTTCCCAGATGAGGGAGGTCCCTGGTACTTCCTCATCGCATCCTGGCACATCCAAAGGTGGCAGATAGCTGCAACATAGGAAAACCACAGGGGCATGGAAGCATTCAGTTCAGGAACATAAAAGATCTCCAAAATCTTAAGATTCTGGAGTCCATGCTCCTAAAGTGACTTATTTGGCATGTAGTGTAATGCAGGGAGTGAGGCTAGGTGGACATTTATCTCAGTGGAGAAAGGTGAATAGTGGAGTACCCCAGGGATCTGTGCTGGATCTGCTGCTTTTTAACATATTTAAGTTGACTGAAATGAGAAAACGGTATAAAAAAACCTTGTTAAATAAATAAATAAAATTTGTAAATGACCTGGAAATGGGAACAACAAGTGAGGTAATCAAATTTACAGATGACACAAAATAATTCAAATTTATTAAAACCCATGAGGATTGTGAAAAATTGCAAGAGGACTTTGACAAATTGGAAGACTGGGCATCCAAATGGCAGATGAAATTTAATGTGGACAAGTGCAAAGTTATGCATCTAGGAAAGAACAACCCAAACTATGGTTACACAATGCAAGTTCCACATTAAGAACCATCACCACCCAGGAAAAAGATTTAGGCAGCATTGTGAATAACACGTTGAAACCCTCTGCCCAGTGTGCAGCGATGGTCAAGACAGCAAATAGAATGCTAGGTATCATAAGGAAAGGAATGAAGAATAAAACAAAGGATGACATCATAATGCCTCTGTATCATTCCATGGTGCGACCACACCTTGAATATTGTGTGCAATTCTGATTGCCGTATCTTAAAAAGGATATAGCGGAATTATAAAAGGTACAGAGAAGAGCAAGATCATTAGAGAAAGACATCATGCTTGGCAAGGTAGAAGGGCAACACAAAAGAGGAAGGCCAGCAATAAGATGGATCAATACAATAACAGCAGCTATGTGTGTCACTCTGTCAACAATGAGCTGCTTGACTGAAGACTGAACACAGTTTAGGACAACTATCCAGAGGGTCGCCATGAGTCGACACCAACTCAACAGCAGTTAACAACAACAGCAACAAAAGAGAAGAGCCACCAAAATGGTAAAGAGGATGGAAGGATGCCCCTATGAGGAGAAGCATAAAAGGCTAGGGCTCTTCAACTTGGAAAAGAGACGGCTGAGGGGGGTTATGATAGAGGTCTATTTTATTTATTTATTTTATTTATTTAGCTGTATTTATATACCGCCTTTCACCGGATCAAGGTGGTCTATAAATTAATGAATGGAATGGAATGGGTAAACATAGATCGGTTGTCTACGCCATCAAAAAGTAGAAAGACTAGAGGACATGCAATGAAGCTACAATGTAACCCATTTAAGACTACTAAGACAAAATATTTTTTTACTCAACATGAGTGGAGGAGTAGCCTAATGGTTAAGCGCACTGGCTTGGGGATCCAGAGACCAGGGTTTGATCCCCACTAGCACTCCTTGTGGCCTTGGGCAAGTCACTTAACCCTCCATTGCCTCAGAAAAAAATCCAAGTTATCAATATCCCTGTTTAATGTATATTACTAAGTTTAAGTTACAATGTAAACTGCTTTGACTGAAACGATAAAGTGGTATATAAAACCTATTAAATAAAATAATCAAACTCTGGAATTCATTACCAGAGAATGTAGTAAAGCTGTTACTGTAGCTGGGTTTAAAAAAGGTTTGGACAAGTCCCTGGAGGAAAAGTCCATAAACCATTATTAAAAAGGACCCGGGAAATCCACTGCTTACCCCAGGATGAGCATTGTGGAACCTGGGTGTCTTTTTGGGAACCTGCCAGGTACTTGCGACTTGGATTGGCCACTGTTGGAAACAGGATATTGGACTTGATGGAACTAGGTCTGACCCAGTATGGCTTTTCTTATGTTCTTATGAAATTGGTTTTGATTGTCCATAAATGGCCAGGGGGTATCACCTAACATAGTTTTGGAGGGAAATATAAAAGGCCCTGCATCTAAGGGCTGAAGGAGTTTTTCTGGAAGAGAGGGTGGAGTACAAGGATGGCAGATGTGCTGCTGGAGCTCAGGTGGGATATTGTGGGGGAGGGGGGGGGGGTCAGAAGCAGCAGGGAGAGTTGCCTATCTGCTAGGCCATACAAGAGAGGAAGGCTGTCTCTCCTAGGCTGGGTCTCCCTAACCTAGCCAGTGGAAGAGGCTGACAGATCCCGGGAGAGTCTGGAGGAAAAGCCAGCTGCAATAGACTTTTGGGCTAAGGGGACCTAGCCCCAGGGTCCTAACAGAATCCAGCAGCAGAGGAGAATTGTGGTATCTGTCAGCAGGTGAGTGGGACGGGACCATATTAGGTGCATCCTGCCTCAGTCCCTCCCTCTGAGGAGTCTAATTCATGAGGGACCAGTCTCCCTGCTACATCCCACTTGACCCCCTGAGTCCAGTTCTGTTTGTGAGAAATCAATCTCCACAGTGCACCCCAAGCACACAGACAGGAACAATTTTGTGAAGCAGTGTTTCATTTCTAATTTTCCTATTGGAAGGAGAGAAATGTTTTTTCCCTATTTAATTTCTTATAGAGCAGGTGGGGATTTTTGCTAATTGAGGGTCCAGTGGCACTTGATGCTGGCTGTATAGATCTTTTTTTTTTTTAGTGCCATCAAGTCAGTGTTGACTCATAGTGACCCAGCTACCTCTGGGTTTTCTTGGCAATGTTATCACTGGAAGTAGATTGCCAGCCTTTTCTTCCGAGGCAATGGAGGGTAAAGTGACTTGCCCAAGGTCACAAGGAGTGCCAGTGGGAATTAAACCCTTGATCTTCTGGGTACTACTAGGCAGTTGCTCTAACTACTAGGCTACTCCTCCACTCCATAGATCTAAAGGGCTGATAAATAAACGGTGCTGTGGAAAATTGTTCCTGTGAGTAGATCTAGAGGAGTCTGGTGCACCCAGCCGGGGATCCTGAAAAGAGATGAAGGGAGAAGGAGGAATTCTACCAGGGCCCCAGAAAAGGAACATGAATAAACTTAAAGACTTCAGATGCAGATTTTCCCTTTTAGGATATTGATTATTGTTTTTTTTTCTTTTTCTTTTTGCCTATTTTTCCTTGAATATATTTAGTTTGGTTCTACACTGGATACAGATGTTTTGCTATAAAAGATACCCCTTAGTGCGGACTTATCCATTTTTTAAATATTTTGCCATTTTACTTTTATTCCAGTGAAGGTCTTGATGCTTTTTGTCTCCCATACTCCATAGTCCTTTTTCACAAATCTTTAATGTCCCCCCCCCTTTCGGGGCTATCCTACAAGCAGGGGTGGCCCAAGGGGGGTGCGGGGCCATGTGTGGAGACTCGGTGTGAGGCCTCATTTGCATAAATATTTGCATAATGTTACCATACACTAACGTTTAGTAAACATGCCTCTTAATGAGTGTATGGATAAAAAAGACTAAAAGATTTCTACATTACTATAATCCAGTGCCAACTGTCAGGCACATTACGAACTACTACAAACACTGCCCATTTAGAACCCATAGCAAACCTGCCGTATCGTAACAGCACTACCAGGACTCACAAAGCACCATACCCTACCTATCAAAAGGCAACACTGCAAATATTAAACCAATACATTTCAGAGAATAACAATACATGACCTACTGGGGAAAGAGAACAAGTGGCAAAGTCAAATAGGAATTACATAAACAGAATACTTCAGCTCAGTTACACATGCAGAACATAGACCATCACCAAACAAGGAATCACAATTTAGAAACAGGAAGACAATTAAACTGGGAACCCCAAAAGCCAAACTTGGAATGTACAACAACACTGTAGAAATAAAACTATAAATTAATTTCCTCTTGTACTAAACAAAGCGCAGACATTAATGATGCACATTTCCCAGAGCTGACATATTCCAGTTAATAAATTCAAAATAAAGAGATATTTTTCTACTTTTTGTGCATGTTTTTTTCAGTTGCAATTGCTCCAGACACCTTCTTCTGGTTTCTTCGTGTCTTCTGCTAACTCTCCTTCATCTGCTGTCCATTTGTCCTTTCTTCTCTCTTCTAGTTTTTTTTCCATTCTCTCTCTACATCTGCTTTAACATACTAATCTTTCTCCTTTTGCTCTTTCCTCATTCCTATTTCATCCACTCAAATTTTACCCCTCCATCCTCAATCTCCACTTACTCTCCCAATACCCGGCCAATTGTAGATTTGTCTTCCCTCCCACCCAAAATATTTTTTCCCCTCTCCATTTCACTCTGCCAGCTCCAACCCATTCTAATCCTCAATCCTCCCCCAAGATCAGCTCCCTTCTAGTCCAGCCCCACGCAGCATCTGCTCCCTTCTAGCCCCCGCATCAGCCCATTTCCAGTCCTAGCCCCACCATCAGCCCATTTCCAATCCTATCCTAGCCACACCATCAGCCCATTTCCAGTCCTAGCTCCCCCATCCATTTCCAGTCCTATCCGAGTCCCTCCATCAGCTCATTTCCAATCTCAGCCCCCTATCAGCCCATTTCTAGTCCTTTCCTAGCCCCACCATCAGCCCATGTCAAATCCTAGCTTCCCTCCACTCAGCCCATTTCCAATCCAAGCCCCCCATGAGCCTACTTCCAGTTCTAGCCCCTCCATGAGTCCATTTCAATCCAAGCCCCCACCATAGCCCATTTCCAATTTTAGCACCCCCCAACAGCCCATTTCCAGTCCTATCCTAGCCCCTCCATCAGCCCATTTCCTGTCCTAGCTCCTCCCCACTCAGCTCATTTCCAGTCCTAGCTCCCTCCCCTCACAGCCCATTTCCATTCCAAGCCCACTCCCCATCAGCTATTTGCAGTTCAAGCCCCCCCTTCACTCAGCCCATTTCCATTCCAAGCCCCCGTTCCCATCAGCTATTTGCAGTTCAAGCCCCCCTTCCACTCAGCTCATTTCCAGTCCTAACCCCCCATCAGCCCACTTCCAGTACTATCCCCCCATCACCCTCTTTTCAGTCTTAGCCCCCCCATAGCCCATTACCAGTCCTAGCCCCTCCCCTCACTGCCCATTTCCATTCCAAGGCCCCCTCCCCATCTGTTATTTGAATTTCAAGCCCCCTTCCACTCAGCCCATTTCCATTCCAAGCCCCCTCCCCATCAGCTATTTGCAGTTCAAGCCCCCCCTTCACTCAGCCCATTTCCATTCCAAGCCTCCATCCCCATCAGCTATTTGCAGTTCAAGCCCCCCTTCCACTCAGCTCATTTCCAGTCCTAACCCCCCATCAGCCCACTTCCAGTACTATCCCCCCATCACCCCATTTTCAGTCTTAGCCCCCCATAGCCCATTCCCAGTCCTAGCCCCTCCCCTCACTGCCCATTTCCATTCCAAGGCCCCCTCCCCATCAGTTATTTGCAGTTCAAGCCCCCTTCCACTCAGCCCATTTCCATTCCAAGCCCACGTCCTCATCAGCTATTTGCAGTTCAAACCTCCCCCTTCCACTCAGCCCATTATCAGTCCTAGCCCTCCCCCCCATAGCCTATTACCGGTCCTAACCCCCCATCACCCCATTTTCAGTCTTAGCCCCGCCATAGCCCCCCCATCGGCCCACTTCCAGTCTTAGCCCCCCCATAGCCCATTACCAGTCCTAACCCCCCATCATCTCACTTCCAGTCCTAACCCGCCCATCAGCCCATTTCCAGTCTTAGCCCCCATAGCCCATAACCAGTCCTAACTCCCCCATCAGCCCACCTTCTGTCCTAACCCCCCCCCAGCCCATTTCCAGTCCTAGCCCTAGCCCCCCATAGCCCATTATTAGTTCTAACCCCCCATCAGCCCACTTCGTCTTAGCCCCCCATAGCCCATAACCAGTCCTAACTCCCCCATCAACCCAACTTCAGTCCTAAACCCCCCATCAGCCCATTTCCAGTCCTAGCCCTAGCCCCCCATAGCCCATTATTAGTTCTAACCCCCCATCAGCCCACTTCCAGTCTTAGCCCCCCCATAGTGCATTACCAGTCCTAACCCCCACATAGCCCATTACCAGTCCTACCCCCCCTCCCCCCATCAGCCCAGATAGATTAAAAAACAAACAAACCGGTGGCAGTGGCAGAATCAAGTGTCCCATGGGGCCCCCCCTGCCCGGCAGAGCCCTCCCTGCAGCATCAGCTCCCAAAGCGCGGGCTTTTCAGAGCCGCGAAGGGAGAGTTTCCCTTTCTCGCAGCTCTGTTAAGCCCGCCGGGGCTGATGGGAAACAGGAAATGCCTGTTTCCTATCAGCCCCGGCAGGCTTAACAGAGCCGCGAGAGAGAAATTCTCCCTTCGCGGCTCTGAGAGCCGACGCTGAGGGAGCTGATGCTGCAGGGAGGGCTCTGCCGGGCAGGGGGGCCCCGCGGGACACTTGATTCTGCTGCTGCTACAGCAGCAGCGGCCAGTTTGTTTGTTTTTTTTAATCTACCTGGGCTGATACAGAATGTTGTTTGCGCGGGGCCCTGTGCAAACAACATTCTTGCTCGATGGATGGGCCGGCCCTGGCTACAAGAGCATATTGAAATCAGAGATTTCATCAAGTGAAGGTCTGCCAAATGGGATAAAGGCAATTGGACAACAGATTTAACCTTAACTGTGCAGCAGGTTTGTGCTGAGGCCTATGTCCGAGTGCTGGAGGTTCTAACATTTTGAAAACAGCTGCCAATCCTGGGGCCAATGATTCTCATAACACCCCCGCTCCCTCAAATAAAGTGTGCAGGCAGGAAACATCACTCTCCAGGGACTGTGCTGCCCTTATAACTCAATAGTCATTTCTGGCTTTCATTTGTGTTTCCCATCAGCATATTTCAGAATCAAGAGGAATTCTCTCTCTTACCCTCCCCCCCCCCCAAAAAAAGAAAAAGCTTGCTTGTGACGCTTTCAGAAAGGGCATTTCTCAAGGTCACAAAAGTGATACTGCAGCTAGAATGCTGGGAAGTGCATAAAGATGGCCGCGTGTGACAGAGAGTGCATTAAAGACCCCAAACAAGCACCTCAGCAGAATGCCAAAACTCTACAAGGCACACCACGGCGCGAGCAGTGAGAAAACGAGACTGCTCTCCACCTCCAGGACCATTAAAGAAAATCAAGTGACCTTCAGGTAACAGCCACCTCTTCCTGAGGTTTCAGTAGCCCTCGGGTTTCCTGACAACTCACGGCATTTCTTTTTTGAAGTATTCATCCTGGAGAACACTGGAGCCTTTGCAGTTATAGTTTCAATTCTTGGCTATACTGTGAATGTTAGTATTTATTCAGATTACATTATTTTGATTTTTTACCGTCGATGGATCCTCTAGCGATCAGCTGAAAATGTCATCAGAGGCTGTCCTGGGCTGCCTGGCTTAGGGGCAGTGCTCTCTGCCGCCATGCGGGAGATCTGGGCTTCATTTCAAAGGTCAAACTGGCTAGGGCTACGAACGGGAGTTGCACCCATCAGGTAACAGCGAAACCTTCAAGCCAGACACAGGCTGCACACATACCAAATTCCTAAGGGCGCCATGGACTGGGGCCAGTATTATCAGTGTGACAATTAGCCTGGAAGGGAAGGTGTTAAAAAGGGGAAGTTAGCTGTAAAGGAAGGCCCCTGGCATAGTAGCCAGTAGAAGATGCTTCCAGCTGAGCCAATGAAAGCTAAATCCACAGCAGGGAACTAGCTTCTCGTTATATTTCTATGAGATTTTCTGGCATCAGGACATAATTTCTTAGAATTAAACTAGTGTTTAACAGACTGGGATGCGATGCTTTCTAACGTAGAGCAAATGGACCCCAGGAGCTCTGGCTCTTCCCATGCTCAAAACAGCAGCAGGATAACCAAGGCGACCCCCCCCTTCCCCCCAGTGCTTTATAAAACAACCACATTAAGCCAGCACAATAAATCTTAACACTTCGGGTTCACTTCAATCTAATTCTCCGTGGCCTCCACAGAGCACGAATATTAAAAATAATTCCAGTCCTGAACAGCGGCTGATGTAAAAAGTCATAATTGGGACATACTCCAGAAAAGAAGGAGAAAAAATTCTAGATGGGGTCTTTTTTTAATCAACTTTTTCTTTTTGTATCAGGTTTCCCTGTAATGGAGACAAAGACTTTCTGCAGAAAAATATGATGCAGGATAATAAATGCATTGATCTCAGTGCTGCTGGTGTCCTGTTGATAGTATTCTGTTCCAGCACAGAGCAGAAAGCCAGACTCATGTCTAACACACTGTGTAAATGTTACTCTCTAAAACATGCAAAGCTTACTGGGAATGAGGTAGGGAAACATGGACTAAGCCTGGCAAGATGGACCAGCTTGGTAACTCAGGTGACATTGCCATGTGGAAGGTCTCCAGTTCATTTACTTTCTAGTTGGGACTTCTGCTCCTCAGGTTACTGGGGCAAGAGGGTGATGACAGTCTGGTCTGGGAGTTCTGGTCATTGCTCAAGGCTGACACTTTTGGCTGGATTCAGGGTCCATGATCACAGGGTTCCAGAAGGAACTGTGGTGCATGGCCCCTGGCCCAGAACTATCATTGCAACGACCAGACTAGTTATGTTGGGGGATGGAAGGAATCAAATAGGAGGGAAAATTCCCAGGTCACTGGAAATGGAGGTGTATGGTGCCAGATTCCAGCCCTGGTTCTGTTGAACTGAAGGTATCAAGGAACAGGAGGAAGCTGCTGGGTCAAAGAAACTCCAAAAAAGTGACAAGCAAATGACGAATGGTGGTGTAGCTTCAAGAGCTTGAACAGTGTGTGAAGAAGACATTTCCCAAGTGGCGGAGTAGATGCCTCCTCAGTCACTTGCTGGTCCTGGTGAGGTAACAGGGAGTTAATAGGCATTAACAGAATGATAATCTAGTTATTGGTCTTTTCTCAGAGTGGAATTATTTGTCTAACTCTTATTGGTCCACACTCTATTTTTATCTCAGAAACAGAATGACATCACTGACCTTCTCCAGGCTCTGCCTTCCTATCTTCTGCAGTGTGAGGACGGCTCTGTGGACTGGATATCCCAAAGCAACAACTGACTCAATGACGTGCCGATCCTCCTGGCCCAGAGCCCACAGTACAGCAGCAGTGCTGTCTGGGTAAATTTTGTGGGAACTTGAAGGTCTTGGGGGCAGAAGGCCAGAGTATGGACTCAGAGGCTGCAAAAACAAACCAGAAGGAACCAGTTTTGCTGTGTATAGGGAGCAGCAGTGCAGGAAATGACCATCTCCACAATTTGAGGCTTTGCTACAAAAGTTCCCATGAGAGCAGAATGAGCCAGGACACATGCTTATGAGAGTAAAATCCTATCTGAACATATAAAAAATTTGACAAATATCTACTGGAAATAGACCAAGGGTGCTTATCAAAGTGGTCAGGCGGTCAGGGCATGAATGACTTCACTACTGAGCACAATGACGCCTTCTGTCAGGTGGGATGGAGCCAAAATTACAAATCTATATCAATAATTTGATTGCTTACTTGCACTGAGAAGCTGTGTCTTCCAGAAACCCCAAGATTACACTGTGGAGAAATCTGTTTTCTGTAAGATTCCAGTTGTTTCATCTTGAGCATAGGTGACCATGGAGAATGTTCTTTGCACACAGCTGCACTCTTGCAAGAGTCCTGCGCCCGGTGCTACTGCGGTCCTGGTGTGTCTACCTTCCTGCTGCAGCATGGGCCATTGCTTCCCCCCCCCCCCACTTCTCTGCATGCACAGTTCAAACTCGGGAAGAGCCAGCACATGGCGAGCGCTAAAACGGGGAAGAGGTGGGAGTTGCTAGTGTAGGGAAGGGAGGTGAAGAAGATAAAGAAAGGACCCAGACCTCAGAGACTGGATGAGTGCAGGCAGGCAACAGGTGAAGCCCTGGCTTAGCCCCAGACACTCTGCAGATGGCCCCGCAGTCAGCAGAGGCTGCTCTCTGTAAGTCACCCACAACAACTGCATTTAGAAAGCTTTCAAATCTCAAACACTGTTTGACTGCTCTTGTGTTGAGGAGCTGAGATTCTCTAACAATTCTTCCCTCTAATGGTAGTTCTATTTTGACACTAATTACTCACAGTGGATCACATAATACATACCCTGGAATGTTTACTCTCTGCATAGATATGGGAACAAACCCTTTTTATGGGGAAGCACAAGATGTTGCTATGACTTTGTTCAAGTCTATCACATAAAAAGGCCAAGTGCTCCCTTACTGACACAAAGAGTTGGAGGCTTTCGAGTAAAGGACTGGGCTACCCACAGGGCCGGCCCAGCCCATCCACTAGGCAGACCAGGTGTCCAGCTACGGGGGGGGGGGGGGGGGGGGGGGGAGGCCTCGGAGGTAGCGCCATGACCCCTCCCTCCATATTCTTCAAGGCAGCAGTAGAGCAGGCTTTAATCACCTGCACACTCATAGCCTGTCAGGCAGCCTCCTCTAATGCAACCTTCATGTTGGAGGAGGTAGGAGCAAAACACCATGAGTGCATGTGGGTGCGGGTACTCCAAGGCCCGTGGCTCTGCAACTGCCATATGTAGGGGGCTATGGTACTCCCTCCCTTGCAGATCTGCTGTTGTCTTCCATAGGTGAGGGGGAAGGCAAAATTCTGGCCACCCGGGGTAGGAGGGTTGAGAAGGGAAGGGAAGAAGAGACTGCACATCGGGATGAGGGGAAACGGAAGAGGAGATGCTGGACACCTTGGAAGGAGGGGGGAGAAACAGGGAAGAGGAGATGCTGGACACCGTAGAAGAGGGGGGGGGGAGAAAAAGGGAAGAGGAGATGCTGGACACCTTGGAAGGAGGGGGGGAGAAAAAGGGAAGAGGAGATGTTGGACACCTTGGAAGGAGGGGGGGAGAAAAAGGGAGGAGGGGATGCTGGACACCGTAGAAGAGGGGGGGGGAGAAAAAGGGAGGAGGAGATGGTGGACACCTTGGAAGGAGGGGGGGGTGAAAAAGGGAAGAGGAGATGCTGGACACCTTGGAAGGAGGGGGGGGAGAAAAAGGGAGGAGGAGATGCTGGACACCTTGGAAGGAGGAGGGGGGAGAAAAAGGGAAGAGGAGATGCTGGATACCTTGGAAGGAGGGGGGAGAAAAAGGGAAGAGATGCTGGACACCTTGGAAGGCGGGGGGAGAAAAAGGGAGGAGGAGATGCTGGACACCTTGGAAGGAGGGGGGAGAAACAGGGAGGAGGAGATGCTGGACACCGTTGAAGGAGGGGGGAGGAGAAAAAGGGAGGAGGAGATGCTGGACACCTTGGAAGGAGGAGGGAGAAAAAGGGAGGAGGAGATGCTGGACACCTTGGAAAGAGGGGGGGGGGGAGAAAAAGGGAAGAGGAGATGCTGGACACATTGGAAGGAGGGGGGGAGAAAAAGGGAAGAGGAGATGCTGGGCACCTTGGAAGGAGGGGGGAGAAAAAGGGATGAGGAGATGCTGGACACCTTGGAAGGAGGGGGGAGAAAAAGGGAAGAGGAGATGCTGGACACCTTGGAAGGAGGGGGGGGAGAAAAAGGGAAGAGGAGATGCTGGACACCTTGGAAGGAGGGGGAGAAAAAGGGAAGAGGAGATGCTGGACACCTTGGAAGGAGGGGGGGAGAAAAAGGGAAGAGGAGATGCTGGACACCTTGGAAGGAGGGGGGAGAAAAAGGGAGGAGGAGATGCTGGACACCTTGGAAGGAGGGGGGAGAAAAAGGGAGGAGGAGATGCTGGACACCTTGGAAGGAGGGGGGAGAAAAAGGGAAGAGGAGATGCTGGATACCTTGGAAGGAGGGGGGGATAAAAAGGGAGGGGGAGATGCTGGACACCTTGGAAGGAGGGGGGAGAAAAAGGGAAGAGGAGATGCTGGACACCTTGGAAGGAGGGGGGAGAAAAAGGGAGGAGGAGATGCTGGACACCTTGGAAGGAGGGGGGAGAAAAAGGGAAGAGGAGATGCTGGACACCTTGGAAAGAGGTGGGGAGAAAAGGGAAGAGGAGATGCTGGATACCTTGGAAGAGGGGGGGGGGAGAAAAAGGGAGGAGGAGATGCTGGACACCTTGGAAGGAGGCGGGGAGAAAAAGGGAAGAGGAGATGCTGAACACCTTGGAAGGAGGGGGGAGAAAAAGGGAAGAGGAGATGCTGGACACCTTGGAAGGAGGTGGGGGGAGAAAAAGGGAAGAGGAGATGCTGGATACCTTGGAAGGAGGGGGGAGAAAAAGGGATGAGGAGATTCTGGACACCTTGGAAGGAGGGGGGGGGGGAGAAAAAGGGATGAGGAGATGCTGGAAACCTTGGAAGGAGGGGGGGGAGAAAAAGGGAAGAGGAGATGCTGGACACCTTGGAAAGAGGGGGGGGGGGGAGAAAAAGGGAAGAAGAGGAGATGCTGGACACATTGGAAGGAGGGGGGGAGAGAAAAAGGGAAGAGGAGATGCTGGGCACCTTGGAAGGAGGGGGGAGGGAGAAAAAGGGAGGCGGAGATGCTGGACACCTTGGAAGGAGGGGGGGGAGAAGAAAAAGGGAAGAGGAGATGCTGGATACCTTGGAAGGAGGGGGGGAGAAAAAGGGAAGAGGAGATGATGGAAACCTTGGAAGGAGGGGGGGGGGAGAAAAAGGGAAGAGGAGATGCTGGACACCTTGGAAGGAGGGGGGGAGAAAAAGGGAAGAGGAGATGCTGGACACCTTGGAAGGAGGGGGGGAGAAAAAGGGAAGAGGACATGTTGAACACCGACGCAGGAGGGGGGGGGAGAAAGGGAAGAGCAGATGCTGGACACCTTGGAAGGAGGGGGGGAGAAAAAAGGGAAGAGGAGATGCTGGACACCTTGGAAGGGGGGGGGAGAAAAAGGGAAGAGGAGATGCTGGACACCTTGGAAGGAGGGGGGGGGGAGAAAAAGGGAAGAGGAGATGCTGGATACCTTGGAAGGAGGGGGGGGGGAGAAAAAGGGAAGATGAGATGCTGGACACCTGGGAAGGAGGGGGGAGAAAAAGGGAAGAGGAGATGCTGGACACCTTGGAAGGAGGGGGAGAAAAAGGGAACAGGAGATGCTGGACACCTTGGAAGGAGGGGGAGAAAAAGGGAAGAGGAGATGCTGGACACCTTGGAAGGAGGGGGGGTGAAAAAGGGAAGAGGAGATGATGCACACCTTGGAAGGAGGGGGGGAGAAAAAGGGAAGAGGAGATGCTGGATACCTTGGAAGGAGGGGGGAGAAAAAGGGAAGAGGAGATGTGGACACCTTGGAAGGAGGGGGGGGGGAGAAAAAGGGAAGAGGAGATGCTGGATACCTTGGAAGGAGGGGGGGGAGAAAAAGGGAGGAGGAGATGCTGGACACCTTGGAAGGAGGGGGGGAGAAAAAGGGAAGGGAAGAGGAGATGTTGGACACCTTGGAAGGAGGGGGGGGAGAAAAAAGGGAAGAGGAGATGCTGGATACCTTGGAAGGAGGGGGGGAGAAAAAGGGAAGAGGAGATGCTGGACACCTTGGAAGGAGGGGGGAGAAAAAGGGAGGAGGAGATGTTGGAAACCTTGGAAGGAGGGGAGGGGGAGAAAAAGGGAAGAGGAGATGCTGGAAACCTTGGAAAGAGGGGGGGAGAAAAAGGGAGGAGGAGATGTTGGACACCTTGGAAAGAGGGGGGGATAGAAAGGGAGGAGGAGATGTTGGACACCTTGGAAAGAGGGGGGGCAGAAAAAGGGAGGAGGAGATGCTGGACACCTTGGAAAGAGGGGGGGGAGAAAAAGGGAGGAGTAGATGTTGGACACCTTGGAACCAGGGGGGAGAAAAAGGGAGGAGGAAATGTTGGACACCTTGGAAGGAGGGGGGGGGGGGAGAAACAGGGAGGAGGAGATGCTGGACACCTTGGAAAGAGGAGGGGATAAAAAGGGAGGAGGAGATGCTGGACACCTTGGAAGAGGGGGGGGAGAAAAAGGGCGGAGGAGATGCTGGACACCTTGGAAGGAGGGGGGGAGAAAAAGGGAGGAGGAGATACTGGATACCTTGGAAGGAGGGGGGGATAAAAAGGGAGGAGGAGATGCTGGACACCTTGGAAGAGGGGGGAGAAAAAGGGCGGCGGAGATGCTGGACACCTTGGAAGGAGGGGGGGAGAAAAAGGGAGGGGGAGATGCTGGACACCTTGGAAGAGGTGGGAGAAAAAGGGCGGAGGAGATGCTGGACACCTTGGAAGGAGGGGGGGAGAAAAAGGGAAGAGGAGATGCTGGATACCTTGGAAGGAGGGGGGGGGGAGAAAAAGGGAGGAGGAGATGCTGGACACCTTGGAAGGGGGGGAGAAAAGAGAAGATGTTGCACTATGGGTGTAGGTAGGGTAAGAAAGAGAAGGTGCTGGACTATGTGGATGGGGGGGGGGGGCACAGGACCCTGGACTGCCTGGGGGTGGGGAGAGGGCAGTATGGCTGAAGGTATACCTAGGACAGCAGATATGCTTGGGCCAGCCTGGCTACTCATGACCAAAGCAAGGCTTATTAGCACAGTCAGAGAGCACAACCTGCACTACGTGTATTTAGACAGCTCTTGAACTATGTATTTTGCTTTTAACACAGACATTTTTAATATGGAGGTATCAATATATGCAAATAGTACTGCAGGAACCTATATCTTTAATCCACAGGATCCGGATTAACTACATACAGCATTCTCCAGGGTGAGTGACTGTTTTTATTATTATTTATTAAACACTTATTTATTAAACACTTACTTAAGCAAACTTATTTATTAAAGACTGTTACGTTTCATAGCAGAGCCCAGTTACTTCCATGGCTATTAGGCTAGGCCGATCTAGTCACACTTTGAAGTGACTGTAATTCTGAATTCCCTGCAAGTCCTTGCATGTAATAAGGTAAATCCAGAACTGGATCAAGCTGGCCAAAGGCAATTATCCCTCATGGTAGCTTTCAATGGAAAGCAAAGATAGAACATTACTTGAGAAAGGTTCAGCAAACTGAATGCCTTGGAGATAAAGTCACTGAGAGTGGAGGTCAAAGCCTGGAAGAGAACCCCAAAATGCTCCCATTTAGCAGCAGAAAATCTCCTTGTGACTGCAGCACAGTTATTTTCTGGCCACATCAGGAAGAAAATCTGTGTCAGAAGCCAACAAGAAGACAAAACCTTTGGGGCTCAGCTCTCTCTCATTTCAGGGTCAATTTTAATCACAGCCAGCATCAGGGGGCCACAATCTCTACAAGCCTATATCTTACCGCCATTATGAGTCTTTGGATTTGTAGGGGTGGTACAGAACCTGTAGTGGAGGGTCTCTTGGTGCAGCAGCAGCGGGGGCTGGTAGGTGGGGCTGGGATCAGAATCCCCGTGAAGCTCCGACCAGAGGCTTGTCCACGGTGGCTGCTTCTGCTGCTCTTGTGCTGATGCTGGGGGCTAGTAGCCCCTCTGCAGACTGCTTTTGCATCTTTGACATTGGCAGATCCGTGTCCTGGATGGACCAGGGCGACTGCTCCTTTAGTTGCCTCCTCCAACTCGCTCTTCTTCGCCCCAGTAATGGACTTTCTGTTCTTGGTGCTAGACAAGGGAGTCAGACTGAAGGTCTCCTGCTGGCTGCAGCAGCAATGGGAGGGTGGCCTAAGCATGGTGGGAGACGTCCTGGGTCTGCTGCCGGGGCTTCTAGCATACTGGAAGTTACTTTGTAGGCTGGGCCTGCTACTGCTCTTCCTTCCTGCTTCTCTCCCGCTCTCCTCGGAGGAAGAATACTCATCATCTTCGCAGTACCCATCATCCTCGAGGTGCTCTCTCACATTGCTAATGTCAGGCTGCCGACAGGTGCCCCGGAGATGCCTGTAGTGGAGATCTGCTGCACTCAAGCTCCTGCACCTCCGAATGGGCAAATGCATGCCGCACGGCAGGTGTCCATCAATGGGGTCGTCGCTTGGATAGCCGGCACCCATGACGAGCCAGGAGGGAGGAGCTGTTGGGACAGCGGCATCCCCAAGAGCTTTCCTTCTGTATGACGTCTCCACCCAGCCCAGCACCTTATGTTCAAATGAGAAATCATGCTGCAAAAGGACAGGAAAGAAGGGAACAGTATTCAGGGACAGATTCAGCATCCTAAAGAAGGGGAGTGTGCGTAACAAGAATAATGTAGCAATAATACTATAGTGCAAATACTGTTTTATAAGAACTGAAGTGCAGGATGGGTTCTTATCTCATGCACATTAGTGATAAGACTTCTACAGAAACACTGGCTGCGCCCGGACCAAGCTACGTCGTGGAAAGTCTGGCTGCTCTTGTGATGGGGGAAGAGCTGATGCTGTGAGCTGCGGAAGACAAGGACAGTCATTGACCTAGCCTGCTAAGCATATCACCGTCACATGGTCTAAGTCTGTGAAAAATAGCCAAGATGCCTTACCACCAGCTTGTTATTCCCCTATAAGCAATAAAGAGGCAACAATTCTGGTTTTAAATTTGCATTACAAGGCAGTATGGTATCTCTACGCCCTGATTTTACTGATTGCAATCAGCGCCGCAGCATCAGAATGAGATGGTCAGAACCCAGGACTGGCTTAAATCTCACTCCTGGAACCGAGTAATTTGGCAACTCTGAGTGTGATGCTTGTCACTATAGATGCGATCACCACCTCTTAAACTATTACACAGGTATAGAGCACCGTGCGCCAGTAATTTGGTGAAGAGCCGACTGGGCTGGCCTCAAGGCCCATGCTGAGTGCTCTGCACTGCAAAGTCAGAGATTTGGGTTCCCTTCCTTGGCAGACTTTCAATAGCTGTACCATTTGGGATGTTTTGTGCAACGAGGCTATAAAACTGAGAAGTGCTGGGAATAAGGGACATACAGTAAGGGGGCTCTCACAAGACCTCCCTTGTTAAATTATCGCATAAACGCGAGGACAGCTTCACTGCTGGAGTTCAGCTTGACAGTGCCCCTGATTGGTAGCAGTGAAAGCCCTTACAGAAGGCTTTGGTACTGCTTTCTGTAGATACATATGGTGTATGGGAAGAAAGGTCAACTGAAATCACCCTTAGCAGGACCCCTGGCCACTCCCAGTCAGGATCTCTGCTCCTTGGTTGGGGGAAGGCAGATACATAGTAGCTGTTAACTTCTGCTTATACAGTGACATCTACTGGTGAAACAGAAAATACGATGGCCGAAGAGGACGAGGACCAGGACCATCCACTCTACCCAATGTACCTCATAGTGCAATGGCATAAATCCCAGTTGATTTCTGACTTTCCTGTCCCACCTTGACTGCACTTGTCCTGGGCTTTCTTGAATTCTGTTCGTTCTTGTCCCTGCCACCCACTGGGAGTCTATTCCTTGCAACTGTCCTCCCCCCCAGGGAGAAATAGTTGCATATCAGATTTGTATCTTGTGCATTTGTTGTATCTTTGAGGCCTTGGTCCTCTCAGGAGTTCTCTCACAGGGGTTATGATGCATTTTGGCAGCCTGAGCACCTCTGCTGTCTGCGTTCTTTTGCAGATACAGCCCCTACAATTGCTGGATCTCTGATAACCTCTGACTGGGAAGACATAAAGCTTATGGACAGGAAAATAATATTTAAGGAGGGACATAATGCAACATCATTACAATCTAACATAAAGTGTCCTGCAGATGTATGATGGGGTTATGGTAACAGAGATCCCCTTACATTACCTTGATATACTCAGAATATGTTCAGTTAAATTCTTTCCATTCTGCTTTCCCTACGCATGTGTGGGAATGTTGCCTGCACGAGGCCCCACTCCCTGAGGGTCCCTGTGGCCCCAATGGCTTAAGAGGTGAGCCAGTGAGACCCCAAGCTTGTCTCACCAACTCAATTCCTCACAGCTGTGGGAGCGATTTCCCTCGTTCCTGCGGCTGTGCTAAGATGAAGGCACTGGGACCATGAACTCTCTAAAAGTGAAAATGGGGCACTTCCTGTCTTGTGCAAAAGACAGGAAGTACCCTGTTTCACTTTTAGAATCTCTGCAGTCCCAGCAGCTGCAACTTAGCACAGCTATGGGAACGAGGGAAAGGATTGCCAACTGGCTCCAGATTTGCCAGACAAGCTTGTCCAGTCTTGGATTTACTCCTTTGCATGCAGGGACTTGTAGTTCTGATTATCTCTATTGCATGCCATAAGAACAGCAAGACTACAAGTTCCTGCATGCAATAGGGCAAACCCAGGACTTGATCAAGTCTGTTGGGTGAATCTGGAGCCAGTTTGCAATCCTAGAGGGAAATTGCTCCTGCAGCTATGCAATGAGTGCAAGGCCACAGGGAGGAGGAGGGGAGAGAAGGTGACAGGCTGGGTTTGATGCTGAGGGGGAGTATGGGGGGCCAGCTGGCATGAGAAGACTGCTTTTTGGAGGGGGCTGGCAGGCACTTGAAGAAGATGGGGAGCTAGAACTGGTAATGGGCTGATGTTGGGGGATGGGGAGACTAGAATTGGCAGGAAGATGATGCTGAGAGGGTCTGGGACTGAAGAGGACTGATGCTGAGGGAAGGGGCTAGAACTAGAAGGGAGATGATGCTGGGAGGGAAGAGCTGGGTCTAGAAGGGAGCAGATGCTGGGAGGGGCTGGAATTAGAAAGAAGTTGATGCTGGGAGGGACTGGAATGGAGATGATGCTGGGCAGGACAGGAAAGGGGTGAAGCTGGGACTGGGGGGGGGGCAGAAAGGGGGCAGATGTTGGGGTCAGGATGGAGAAAAAGCAGCAGAATATGGGGAGTGAGGATGGAGAGGGGGACAGATATTTTGTATGAGGGGGAAAAATAAGGTCATACAGAGGAAAGGTGAGAGGGAGGAGACTAAGGGGCTTGTTTACAAAGCCGCGGTAGTGGTTCGCGATCGCGATCGCAGCCGCGGCCCCATTGAAATCAATGGGGCCGCGGCTCCGATTACGATCGCAAACCGCTACCGCGGCTTTGTAAACAAGCCCCTAAGAATAGATGCTGGGGTAAAAAGGAGGAATGGCAGGGTCAATGAAAATCAGAGAAGGAAGTAACTGGGTTAGTGTGGGGACAGATGTAGGAGGCAGGAGAGTAGATACTGGGGATATGGAGATGGGGAAGAGCAGGGACTGGGACTTTTGTGGAGACTTTAAAATTTGGTGGGAGAAAAGAAGACAAACTCTTAAGTTTGACTGTTATGACTCGGGCTGCAGATCCAGGGCCGGCACAACGCACTGTGCATGCAGCTCCAGTAGCAGAAAGATCGTGGCATCAAGCAGCACCAAACCCAGCTTCTTCTTTCTTTCTCTGAGTCAAGCAACAGCAGCCAGTGCTGCCTCTAGCATTCACTTCTGGTGCACAAATCAATGGCTCCGCATACCGGAAGTGAATGCTAAGGGCAGCACTGGCTGCTTCATGCTGACTCAGAGAAAGAAAGATGAAGATAGGGATGGTGTTGTGCAATCTTTCTGTCACTGATTTGGAGAAAAAAAAGAAGACATCAGAGATGGTGCTGCACAGTATTTTTGCCATAGGGGGAAGTGGGAACAAAGAAATAGAGAGAGGGGATATGTTGGATTGGGGGGGGGGGGGGTGATATGGAGAAAGAGAGGGAGATTTGGGGTTATGAGATAGGAGGGATATACTATCGGACTGGGGATGGGGGGGACAGGGAGAGAGAGAGAAGATGCTAGGCTGGGAGAGGAGATAAGAGCAATGCCGGACTACTGTAAGGAGAGAGGATGGAGAAGGGGAAGGATAGAAAGCTGTTGGTCTATGGGCTAGGGAAAGGAAAAAAAGGCCGGGGAGGTGGAGATAAAGAGGGAGATATTGGACTTTGGGGTAAAGGGGAAGGGTTAGGGGATTGGGGGCACTGAATTGGGGTAATGAGAGAGAGAGGGGAGATGGTGGGCATAGTGTAACTATGTGAAAGAGGCCATGGGAAGTTGGCAAGGAGATGAGCGAGAGGAGGGTGGTGATTACTGAGTGAGGATATGTCGTAATGTTGAGTGAGTGAAAGACAGAAGGGAATAAGAGGCCAGCGAAGGGGAAATGAGATAACTGGGGAGACGGGCCGGACTGGAGGTTAGAGGAGTAGATGGAAAGTTAATAAGTCAAATGTCAAAAGGAGATTGAGGGTGGAGGGGTGAAATTTGAGAGGATGAAAAAGGAGTAAAGAAAGAAAAGGAGGAAAGAGTAGAAGAGGAAAGATCAATATGTTAGAGGCAGATTTAGAGAGAGAATGGAAAAAAAAAACCCCAGAAGAATGAAGAAAGGACAGCAGAAGCAGAAGAACATAAGAGATGCCATACTGGGTCAGACCAAGTTCCATCAAGCTCCGTACCCTCTTTCCAACAGTGGCCAATCTAGGTCACAAGTATTTCCCAGGTCCTCTTTAATAATGGTTTATGGGCCTTTCCTCCAGGAACTTGTCCAAACCTTTTTTAAACCCAGCTACACTAACAGTCCTTAGTGGAACGCCAGATCTGGTGCAAGAAATAAGGGTGTTGGGACCACTTGGCAATAGTGATCATAGTATGATCATGTTTGATTTAATCAGTGGAGGACAGATAGTAAAGGAATCCACAGTACTACCTTTTAACTTTCAAAAGGGAGACTATGATAGAATGAGGAATATAGTTCGGAAAAAACTAAAAGGAGCGGTTCCAAAGGTTAAAGACTTACAGCAAGCTTGGGTGTTATTTAAAAATACTATCCTCGAAGCACAGACCAGCTGTATTCCACGCATTAAGAAAAGTGGAAGAAAGTCCAAAAAACTGCCAGCATGGTTTAAAGGTGAGGTCAGAGAGGCTGTTGCTGCCAAAAGAGCAACCTTCAGGACATGGAAAAAAGAGCCAAATGATGAAAACTGGAAACAACACAAGCACTGGCAAGTTAAATGCAAAGCATTGATAAGGCAGGCAAAGTGGGAATTTGAGAAGAAACTTGCTACGGAAGCAAAAACACGAAATAAAGACTTTTTCAAGTACATTCGTAGCAAAAGGCCTGTGAGAGAGTCAATTGGACCATTAGATGATAGAGGGGTAAAAGGGGCAGTAAGAGGGGACAAGGCTATAGCAGAGAGACTGAATGAATTCTTTGCTTCGGTCTTTACTGAGGAAGATGTAGGGATGTTACCCAAGACTGAAGTGGTATTTAAAGGTGATACTGCAGAGGAATTGAGAGAAATATCGCTACACCGGGAAGATATATTACAACTATTTGATAAACTGAATAGTAACAAATCACCTGGACCGGATGGTATACATCCCAGAGTGTTGAAAGAACTGAAATATGAGATTGCAGACCTGCTATTGGTAATCTGTGAACTTTCATTAAAATCATCTGTAATACCTGAAGATTGGAGGGTCGCCAACGTAACACCAATTTTTAAAAAGGGTTCCAGGGGTGACCCGGGAAATTACAGACCGGTGAGCCTGACGTCAGTACCAGGGAAAATGGTAGAAAACAATCATAAAGAACAAAATTACACAGCATGTAGATAGCCATGGCCTAATGGGAGACAGCCAACATGGCTTTAGACAAGGAAGATCTTGTCTTACTAATCTGATCTGCTTTTTTGAAGGTGTGCATAAACAGGTAGACAAAGGTGAGTCGGTTGATATAGTGTATCTGGACTTTCAGAAAGCTTTTGACAAGGTCCCCCATCAGAGACTTTTGGCAAAGCTAAAAAGTCATGGGATAGGAGGCAGTGTACTATTGTGGATCGGGAACTGGTTAAAAGATAGAAAGCAGAGGGTAGGGCTAAATGGCCAATATTCCCAATGGAAAAAGGTGAATAGTGGAGTACCCCAGGGATCTGTACTGGGTCCCCTACTTTTTGACATATTCATAAATGACCTGGAAAAAGGAATAACTAGTGAGGTTATCAAATTTGCAGATGACACAAAACTGTTTAAAGTTGTTAAAACCCAAGAGGATTGTGGAAAACTGCAGGAGGATCTGGATAAATTGGAAGACTGGGCATCCAAATGGCAGATGAAATTTAATGTGGACAAGTGCAAAGTTATGCACCTAGGAAAGAACAACCCACACTATAGTTACACGATGCAAGGCTCCACATTAGAAACCACCACCCAGGAAAAAGATTTAGGAGTCATCGTGGATAACATGTTAAAACCCTCCGCCCAGTGTGCAGCGGCGGCCAAGAAAGCAAATAGAATGCTAGGTATCATAAGGAAAGGGATGGAGAATAAAACAAAGGATATTATAATGCCTCTGTATCGCTCCATGGTACGACCGCTCCTTGAATATTGTGTGCAATTCTGGTCACCGTATCTTAAAAAGGACATAGAGTTATTAGAAAAAGTACAGAGAAGAGCCACCAAATTGGTGAAGGGGATGGAAGGCTACTCCTATGAAGAGAGGCTAACAAGGTTAGGGCTCTTTAACCTGGAAAAGAGACGGCTGAGGGGAGATATGATAGAGGTCTATAAATTAATGAATGGAGTGGAACGGATAAACGTGGATCAATTGTTTACGCTATCAGAATATAGAAGGACTAGGGGACATGTAATGAAGCTACAGGGTAAACTATTTAAGACAAATAAGAGAAAATATTTCTTCACTCAACGTGTAATCAAACTCTGGAATCTGTTACCGGAGGATGTAGTAAGGGCTGTTAGTATAGCTGGGTTTAAAAAAGGTTTGGACAAGTTCCTGGAGGAAAGGTCCATAAACCACTATTAAAAAGGGACCCAGGATATCAATGCTTGACCTAGTACAAGCACTGCAGAACCTGTGTCTTTTGGGGAAACTGCTAGGTACGTATGACCTAGATTGGCCACTGTTGGAAACAGGATACTGGGCTTGATGGACCTCGGTCTGACCCAGTATGGCATTTCTTATGTTCTTATGTTCTTAACAGCTTTTACTACATCTTCCAGTAACGAATTCCAGAGTTTGATTACACGTTGAGTGAAAAAATATTTTCTCTTATTAGTCTTAAATGGGTTACCATTGTAGCTTCATTGCATGTCTTCTAGTCTTTCTACTTTTTGATGGTGCAAACAACCAATCTATGTTTACCCGTTCCATTCCATTCATTAATTTATAGACCTCTATCATATCCACCCTCAGCCATCTCTTTTCCAAGTTGAAGAGCCCTAACCTATTAAGCACCTCCTCACAGACAGCAGAAGAAAGTGACTGGGGCAATTGCGACTGAAAAAGAAAATGCCCAAACAACAAAAGGTAGAAAAAATACTATTTTAATTACTATTAATTTATTAACTGGAATATGTCAACTCTGGGAAATGTGCCTTGCTGATGTCTTTGTGCTTTGTTCAGTACAAGTGGAAATTAATTTATAGTTTTATTTCTCCACTGTTGTATATTCTAAGTTTGGCTTTTGAGGACCCAGTTTAATTATTGTCTTCATATTTCTAAATTGTGATACCTTGTTCTGTATTTGCAATGGCCTGTCTATGTTTCGCATGTGTGGCCGGGTTGCGGTATTCTGTTTGTGTAGTTTCTATGTAGCAGTCCCACTTGTTCTCTTTTCCTAGTAGGAGAAGTATTGGTTTAATATTTGCAGTGTTACCTTTAGGGTTTGGTGCTGTGTGAGTCCTGGTGGTGCTGTTATGATATGGCAGGTTTGCTATGGGTTCTATATGAGCAGGACTTTGTAGTATTTCCTAATGCACACTAGAGGATAGTAATGTAGAAATATGGTACTCTTTCGTTATCCTCTCTGTACATTCACATGGTATTTAGAGGCGTACTTACTAAAAATTAATGCACATTTACGAATGTTAACATGTGCTAAGTGAAGCAGCACCCATTAATTTCTGTGGGTGCAGTGACACTTAATGCACATTAATGTTTAGTAAACATGCCCTTAAGTCATTGGTGGAACAAAAAAGAGGCTTGTGAAGAGGTCTTTTGAAAACCGCCTAAAATTTTAGATGGGCAGCATATAAATTTAACATAAAATAAATGAGACTTAGTGGATATGCAAATATTGATGCGAATGAGACACCGCAGTGAGTCTCCGCACACAGCTCCGCATCACCCTTGGGCCACCCATGCTTGAAACATGAAAGAAACACATACGACCTATCCAGTCTGCCCTTCCTTAAGAAGTATTAAGCTCTCCCGTCCCTTCCTCTCTCTCAGATTCGCTGTCCTTTCTTTAATTCAGATACAGTCTTTGTCTGCCACTTCCACTGGGAGACTGTTTCATGCATCCACCATCCTTTCCATAAAGAACTATTTCCTTAGATCACTCCTGAATCTATCCCCTTTTCACTTCATCTCATGTCCTTTCATTCAATTGAAAGCGGCTCTCTTCCTGTGCATTTATGCCATGGAGGTATTGAAAAGTACCTATAGTATATGTCCCCCTCTGGCCTTTCCTCCAAGGTATACATATTGAGATATTTAAGTCCCTTTCCATATGCTTTATGATGAAGCACTGACCATTTTAGTATGATCCTTGATTCCTTTATGATCTACCAAGAAGTGAATAAACTTTCACCCTAGACACGGCTGCAATGACTATATGAAACTGCACGATCCTACACTGCAGCTAGTGTAGATGGGCCGTATGGTCTTTATCTGATGCCAGTTTTCTATGTTTCTTATCCTTTTTAAGGCTCTGCAGTCTGAACTCACCAGAGTGTGCATAAGCAGCTCGCTGCCGGCTGGAATGTTAACTTCTGAAGCCCTCTGGGATTTGGGATCCTCTGGGATGGCAAGGAAGAAGTCCTCAGAAATCTTAAAAGGTATTTCATCCAGGTAACTCATACTCTGCCTCGGGGTACAGAAAAAGATTAGAAGTGCAGGTTTACCACAATCTTCAAACCAAATAAACTGGATTATCGCTAGTGGCGTTTGGCTAAGAGTCCAGCACAGGTTCTGAGTTGTGAGCTGAGAGCAGTCCCTTCTGAGCTGCTTAGCTGAGATTCAGCACCCTCGGGCAGGAGGATTAGAGAGCCTGCAAAAGAGATAAACACATGTACTCAGTACCAAGGACATCTGATGCCAAATAAGGGTCCAAGTCACCTCAGACAATCAGGGATACAGGCAGGGCCATCCCCAGGGGAAAACAAATCAGGGCATTCGGGTTTAACATCTTGATAGGTAGGGTTTGGTGCTTTGTGAGTCCTGGTAGTGCTGTTAGGATACGGCGGGTTTGCTATGGGTTCTAAATGGACAGCGTTTGTAGTACTTCCTAATGTGCCTGGCGGTTGGCACTGGAGTATAGTAATGTGGAAATCTGGTAGTCTTTCTTTATCAAGACACTCATTAAGAGGCATGCTTACTAAAAGTTAACATACATTAACATTATGCAAATATGGCCCCTTATGCAAATGAGACCCCACAATGAGTCTCCGCACATGGCCCCACAACCCCCCTTGGGCCGCCCCTGGTCTTAAATGGGTTACATTATAGCTTCATTCCATGTCCCCTAGTCTTTCTACTTTTTGAGGAGTAAACAATCTATCTATGTTTACCCGTCTACTCCATTCATTATTTTATAGACTTCTATCATATCTTCGCTCAGATGTACAGCTAATCTTCCACCAGCCCCAATATACTCATATAACCCCTCCTCTCAAATCACTTCATTGGCTTCCCTTCCATTTCCGTATCCAATACAAACTTCTCCTGACCTATAAGCGCATTCATGCTATTGCTCCTCACTTCCTGTCCTCTCTTCTCTCTCCCTACACCCCTCCTCATGAACTCCGCTCTTTCTCTGGCTTGCTTCTCTCTGTGCCCTTCTCTTCAACAGCCAATTCCAGACTTCAGTCCTTTCACCTTGCTGCTCCTTATGCCTGGAACAAAACTACCTGTATCTTTACGTCAGGTTTCATCTCTCCCCCTTTTCAAATCCATGCTAAAGGTTCACTTCTTTTAGGCCACTTTTGGATCTTAATCCTTTGTTCTCCTTTTGTCTCATTACCTTTCCCTACATACTCTTGTTCTCATCTATTGTACTGTCTGTCTTGATTAGATTGTAAGCTCTGATAAGCAGGGACTGTCTTTTTATATGTGGCTGTTCAGCGCTGTATATGCCTTGTAGAGCTATATAAATGATTAATCGTAGTAGTAGTAGCAGCCATCTGTTTTCCAAGTTGAACAGCCCAACCTTTTAAGCCTTTCCTCATAGGGTATCTTCCATCCCCTTTACCATTTTGATGGCTCTTCTCTATACCTTTTCTAATTCTGCTATATCCTTTTTAAGATATGGTGACCAGAATTGCACACAATATTCAAGGTGCAGTTACACCATGAAACGATACAGAGGCATTATAATATCCTTGGCTTTATTCTCCATTCCTTTCCTTAGGATTCCTAGCATTGTATTTGTTTTCTTGGCACCATTACACACCGGGTAGAGGGTTTCAATTTATTATCAACGATGACGCCTAAATCCTTTTCCTGAGTGGTGGTTCCTAATGTGGAACCTTGCATCAAGTAACCATAGATTAAGTTGTTCATCCCTAAGTGCATATCTTTGCAGCTGTCCACTTTAAATTCCATCTGCCACGTGGACATCCAGTCCTCCAATTTATCAAGGTGCTCTTGCAATTTTTCACAATCCTCTTGTGTTTTAACAACTTAGAATAATTTTGTGTTATCTGCAAATTTGATCACTTTGCTCTTTATTCCCATTTCCAGGTCATTTATGTATATGTTAAAAAGCAGCGGACCCAGCACAGATCCCTGGGGTACACTCCACTATTTACCTTTTTCTATTGAGAAGATTGGCTGTTTAACCCTATCCTCTGCTTTCTATCTTTTAACCAGTTCCTGATCCACAATAGTGCACTGTCTCCTATCCCATGACTTTTTAATTTTGTCAAGAGTCTCTCAAAGGCTTTCTAAAATCCTGATACACTATATAAACCAGCTCACCTTTGTCTACCTGTTTATTCACACCTTCAAAAAACTATAACAGATTAGAAAGACAAGATCTTCCTATGCTAAATCCATGTTGACTTTCTCTCATTAAACCATGACTATCTATATGTTCAGTCATTTATTCTTTATAATGGTTTCTACCATTTTGCCCAGTACTGAAGTCAGGCTCAGTGGTATGTAGTTTCCTGGTTCATTCCTGGAACTCTTTTTAAAAACTGATGTTACTTTGGCCATTCTAAAATCTACAGATGATTTTAATGACAGTCCGCAGATTAATAATAGTAGGTCTGCAATCTCATATGTCAGTTATTTCAGTACTCTTGGATGTATACCATTTAATCCAGGTGATTTGCTACTCTTTAGTTTATCAAGTAGTTGTAATACATCTTTCCGGTTTATTGAAATTTGTTCCAGTTCTTCTGATACATCACCATTTCAGATATGAGTAACTTTCCTATATCTTCTTCCATAAAGACCAAAGCAAAGAATTCATTCAGTCTGTCCGCTGTGGCTTTGTCCTCTCTTAGTACCACTTTTACCCCTCCATCATCTAATGGTCCAACTGACTCTCTCACAGGTCTTTTTTTGCACTTTAAAAATAATGTTAATTATGTGTTTTTGCTTCCAAGGCAAGCTTCTTCTCAAATTCTCTCTTTGCCTGCCTTATCAATGCCTTGTTACTAACTTGCCAGTGCTTATGTTGCTTCCCATTTTCATCATTTGATTCCTTTTTCCATTTCCTGAAAGATGTTTTTTTTTTTTAACTACAACAGCCTCTCTGACCTCACCTTTAAACCATGCTGGCAGCTGTCTGGCCTTTCTTCCACCTTTCCTTAAGCATGGAATACAATACATGCATGTCAGGGTGGTGGGAAAACATGAATATGGGTGTGTAATGGGGGACATAGAAGAGAACAAAAAACCCATGTGGAGGGGGGAGGGAGGGCAAGCAAAACCGAGAAAGAATGGGCCATATCCAGGCTGCTTTTTCAGTCCAGCACTAAGCATTTCGAAATTTGCATATGTCGATTTTCGGTTGTGACTGCTGGGTGACAGTGCTAGGGGATGGCACTTTCCGAACAATGGGATCATGATGGGGCAGGAGACAGGGTTGACTCAGGAGTAAATGTCAGAGTGTGCCTCTTCAGGGATTGCTGTATGGAAGGCAATTAGGATTTTAATGAGCATGGTACAAGCCCTGGGGACGCTCAGCAGTAGATAAAGAAGGAAATTGAGCAAGGTTGGGTCAGCAGGAAGTCCAGGTGGAGCTGAAAGTCTCTCCCTAACATCTCAGCTTCTCCTTCTCTTGCAGACCTTTTCTCCTCCGTATTAGGCAGTCCCTCTGTTGGCAGGTGATGTCAGAGATGATGTCATATACAGTAGCATCTACTTGATCAATGTAGTCCATGTGGCACCATTTGTATCAACGTGGCTGTCTTCTGTGAGCCCAAGAATTGCAGGAGATCAGGAAGAAGCCATAGTGCTACCTCGATTTTCCAACTCTTGGCTCTAATCCTTCTATTTGAAAGAGAAGATAGGCTGCTTTTATTAGGTTCTTGTCCTCTCATCTCAGTTTGACTTCTCTTGAAGTCACTAGGGAACTGTTATTTTCTCTTGAGAATAAACTATGAATCTGAAAGAAAGGTGACGCAATAGGAATCTAATTTGCTCTCTCATCTGAAATACGTCCAAATATGTTGGCAGTACTGCCCCTTACTAAATTGTGTTTCAGATCTCTGCAGGAGACCAGCAGCTGCCAAGCCTACGATGGAAATAGGACCGAGTGCATTAAGATTTGTACCACTTTCCACAGGAAAATCCACAGAATTGTTCTATTGCTTTAAAAACCCAGATAGATACTGAAGGGCTAAACTGCAATTATATTTATTTTCGGACATCTGATCCTCTGGTCCAGCTCGTCTCTAGCACTGAAAATGACACACAGGACAGGTAGTTTAAAATTTTCAGCCCAGCATGCTGCAGCTGCCAAAAAAGCAAATATAATCCAAAAAGGAATGGAGGAAAAAACAGAACAACATAATTTTATTTATTTAATAGGATTTAATATACCGCTTTATCTTTAAATCAAAGCGGTTAGCACATCAAACAATCAAGAGTGGGAGGGTGAATACATGCAGTGGATACATTGACTTGTGTGCTGTGGGTGAGCAGTGTGATTGATTAACTGGTGAGCCATATACATTGTGAACTATGAACTGGGGCTGTATAAAATGATGCCTTTGTATAGGTCCCGGTGCGACTGCTCCTTGTGCACTCTGCACAGTGCTGGTCACCCATCCAGGACATGAGGTGCCCAAGGTGAACTCTCATTCCTGCTGCACCCCCTGCCCCCACCTCCACCCCCCGCTCATCTGCAGACCTGCAGGGGTGGCAATGACATTAAAACGGCAACACAGCACTTGCCCAAAGCCTCCAATGCTGTGTGCTGTTGGTGCCATGCTTTGACCAGCCACTTCCCCCTCCAACGCATATTTCCTGTTTGCATGGGAGCAGAAACGGTTGATCAATGCATGGCACCAACGCAGACTTCCTGTTTGCATGGGAGCAGAAACGGCTGATCAATGCATGGCACCAATGCAGACTTCCTGTTTGCATGGGAGCAGAAACGGCTAATCAATGCATGGCACCAACTCCACACAGGTTTGGGATAAGTGCTACGTTGCTGTTTTAATACCATTGCTGCCACTGCAGGTCTTGGAGAGGGTCGTCAGAGGCAGGAATGGGATGCCCTCGAAAGGTTGGTGCTCTAGATGACCGTCCTAGTTCGCCTATCAGGTAAAACCAGCCCTAGTCCCATCTCAAGAAGGAGATAGCAGAACTAGAAAAGATTCAGAGAAGTGTGAAAACCCCCCATAAAAGAACTGGACAAGCTCTGTTATGAAAAGAGACTAAACAGGTTAGGGGCTCTTCAGTTCAGATAGAAGATGACTGAGAAGGGCATATGATAGAAATGTATAAAATCATGAGTAGGGTGGAATGCTTAAACAGAGAATAGTTGTTTACTGTTTTAAACAACACTACAACAAGAGGACACACCAGCAGATTTAAAGTACTTTTCCACACAGTGCCTATTTATTTATAAAAATGTTTATACTGCCGCCTTCCTGATATCCACACCAAAGCAATTTACAGCAAAGTGAAACACAATTGAAAAACGAAGGAATCTTTTGCCAGAGGATGTGGTCGAGGTGACTAACTCAGCAGAGTTCCAAAGAGGTTCCTACATGTTCCTGGAGGAAAAGTCCATAAAATATTATTAGCCAGGTAGACTAGGGTGAGCCATTGCTCATCCCTGGAAATTAGCTACTATTTCTGACCTGCTAGGTACTTGTGACCTGGACTGGCCAGCAGGGCCAGCCTGTCCACTAGGAGGGCTAGCTGGCAGCCCTTGGTGGGTGGCATGGTGGCTTTTTCCACTGCTTTGGTGCCCGCGGCAAGCCATGTGCTTCGGTATACAGATTGCTGCTTCTGACCCCTCCCCCCCTCCGATGCAACTTCCTGTTGGAGGGGGGTCAGAAGCCACAGGCCATGGGTGCCGAAGCACATGGCTTGTCATGGGCACCAAAGCAGCGTTTTTTAAACTGCCGCCACTGATTACTCCAGAAGACGGAATCAACGGTGCCGCAGCTCAGCAGGGGGAGGGGCTCATCCGAGGCTCCTGCCTGGGGTGGCAGAAACCCTGGGGCAGGTACTGCTGACCAGTAGCACAGACAGGATGCTGGACTTTGACTTTGGTCTGACCCTGCATAGCTTTTCTTCTATCCTAATCTTTATGCCTAGACTGCTGAGTGTAAAGATTAGCTTCAGCCAGGCTCTTATTGCAGGGGCGAGAATGACTGATGCAGACCAGATCTGAGATGCAGCTTGTGACCCAGACACAATGTTGCTAACAAGAGAGTTGGAGCTACGATCTTATGATGTTCCTTGTGCCTGTGGGCTAAAATCCGAATAGGAAGACATTAGGGAACAGAGTACCAGCGAGCAGCTGGCAGGGAAACCAGGGCCGGCCTTAGCAATTGCAGGGACGAACTTGGATCATTTTGGTGGGGCCTCCTGGATGCAAGATTATTTCAAAGTAGGTATCAGGAATATATGCTATTATCTTGTATTAAAAATAAAACAATATCTATATTTATTAGCTTATCTTTTGACGTACAATGTGTTAAAACAAAACTATACACGGATATTTCAAGCTTGTTGAGTCTATCTTGGAGCACGTTTGACCTTAGATAAGATTTGATCAGTGTTAATTTGGAAAGACACCTTTCCCCTGACACAACTGTGACGGGTATCATCAAAGATATGCAGAAGATAACAACTAACATTTGGAAAATCTAGTAGCTCTGAGAGATGACAGAACACTGAACTTCTGGTTTTGGTTACATAATTAAGCTTCGCTATCTTCCCGCCCCCCATCCCATCTTCTTCTGTAGGACGGTGCCTTATTTTTCAAAGCTGGAAGTGGCACACCTTTTGAAAGAGAAAAACCCACCACCTGTGGGTAGCCATGCCCCACCCACAAAACATTTGCAGAGAGGGCAACGGTGCAGGCTTTAGCATCTGCAGGCTATATCAAGGGGCGCGGGGGGTACAAGAGTTTAACCCAGTGGTTCTCAACCTTGTCCTGGTGGACCCCCTGCCAGTCAGGTATTCAGGATCTCCACGATGCATATGCATGAGATAGATTTGCATGTGTTGCCTCCATTGCCCGCACATCTCACTCATATATGCATTGTAGATATCCTGAAAACCTGACTAGGCAGAGGGTCCACCAGGACAGGGCTGAGAACCACTGAGTTAAACGCTTCAGCACCTACGTAAGAACTTAAGAGATGCCATACTGGGTCAGACCAAGGTCCATCAATCCCAGTATCCTGTTTCCAACAGTGGCCAATCTACGTCATACGTACCCAGCAGTTTCCCCAAAAGACACAGGTTCCTCAATGCTTGTACTGGGTCAAGCATTGATATCCTGGGTCCCTATTCAGCTACAGCCCCCTTCTCAGGACCCTCCAACACACATATGGCTCTCCCATATGACTTTAAATCCAAACATGTATTCTGCATCCACCGAACCTCATCCCCGGTCCCTTCCAGAGCTGGAAACAAAAAGAAAAAGCGAGAATCACAGCACAGGGCCTATAGAGCAAATCTACCATTCCACAAGAGCACTAACTTCTTAAACACACAACACTAGCTAGAAAAGTAGAGCACAGTAAACACTGCCGGGGGTCCTAGAAAATCCATCTACTAGGAAAGCTGAACAAATCCGATTACTACACATCCCTGTATAGAAACTGCATGCTAGCAGAACACGTGGCCTGGACCTTGCAAGCTGAACACAGAGAGACTCTCACAAAGAACAGAATAAGGGACCAGAAACTACAACTAGGACTATGCAAAGAAACAATAAAGTGAAGACCCAGGAGCCAGACTGCCTGCAGCACAAGAGCAGATAACGGAACGAGCACCTTCAATACAAACACTGACAAATTCCATTCACTAAACTGAAAATAAAATTATTATTTTCTACCTTCATTGTCTGGCTATTTTATTTTTCTAATCCTATTGGTTCCAGTCTCTGCTTTCTTCCACCTTCTCTTAATTCTTTCCAGGGTCTCGAATCCATCTATTGCTACCTCTTCTCTCCCCTCCTGTCGCCTTCACCTCCTCCCTCACATCCATCTCCGACACTGGTCTTTTTCCTTTCAGCTCTCTAGCTCCCTATGGACTCAGATTTCACTCCTCCTCACTTTACCTTCCAACCCTAACCCCATCCCTCTCTCCTTTCCCAGCCCCAGTCGTTCATCAGCCCTCCTTTTCTCTCTTCGTCCCCATCCAGCATCTCCTCATCTCCCTATCCACCCCATAACCAGCACGCCCCTTCTCTTTATTCCCTCCTATTCCAGCATCTCCCCCTCTGTCTCCCTCCATGGTGCCCATCATCCCTGTTCCCAGGGGCGGTCCAAGGGTGTTGCAGGGCCATTTGCGGAGACTAATCGTGGGGCCCTCATTTGCATAAATATTTACATATCTACTGGGCCTCATGTGTATAAATCTAATTTATTTTATTTTAAAATATATATGCTGCCCATCTAAAATTTTAAGTGGCTTTCAAAGGATCCTTCACAAGCCTCTTTTTTGTCCCAACAATGACTTAGCACACATTAATGTTTAGTAAACATGTTCCTAAGTGCCACTGTACTCATAGACATAAATGGGTGATCCTGCACCTAGCACACATTCAAATTTGTGAATGCACATTACCCTTTAGTAAACATGTCTCTTAAAGAATGTCTAAAAAGCCATATTTCTGCCAGGTACATTACTGCTCGTTTAGAACCCATAGCAAACCTGCCATATCATAACAGCACTACTAGCACCTAACCCTATTTATCAAAAGGGAGCGCTACAAATATTAAACCAATACATCTTACTGGGAAAAGAGAACAAGTAGGTCTACTATACAAAAACTAGATGAACAGAATAGCACTGTTCTGTCATAAATGCAAACAGACAGGCCATCAAAAAATACAGAACAAGGGATCACAATTTAAAAATATGAAGACAATAATTGAACTGGGAACCCCAAAAGCCAAACTTTGAATGCATCACAACACTGGAAAAATTAAACTATGAAATTAAATACCTCTTATACTAAACAAAGCACAAAGACATCAGAGCACATTTCCCAGAGCGGACATATTCCAGTTAATAAATTCAAAATAAAATACTTTTTTCTACCTTTTGTTGTTTGGGCATTTTACTTTTCAGTCGCAATTACCCCAGTCTCTCTCTTCTGCGTTTTTCGTGTCTTCTGCTAACTCTCCATTTTCTGCTGTCCATTTGTCCTTCCTTCTTTCCTCCTATTTTTTACCATTTTCTGTCTACATCCACCTCTGACACACTGATCTTTCACTTTTTGTTCTTTTCTCCATTTCTTTCTTTACTCATTCATCCACTCAAATTCAACCCTCCGTCCTCAATCCCCTTTTGACTTTTCGCCTAGCAACTTTCCATCTCCCCTTCTAACCTCCAGCCCAGCTCCCCCATTGCTCATCTCACTCCTTTGCCAGCCTCTTATTCCCCTCTGTGCCTCCTGGATCCTTCCACCACCCAGTTACTCCCTTCTTAGATATTCAGTAACTCTGCCCTTCCTCCTCCTTACCCAGCATTCACTCTTATTCCTTCTCTTTCAACTCTTCCCTCCCATACAAAATAACTGTTCCCCTCTCAATCCTTACTCCTCTGGTTTCTTTTTTTCTCCCTCCCAGCCCCACCCATTTCCAGTTTCAGCACTCCCAGCATCCGCTCCCTTCTAGTTCCATTCTCCCCATCCCCCAGTATCAGCCCATTTCCAGTCCTCACCCTTCAGTATCAGTCCTCCTCCAGTCCCAGCCCCTCCCAGCATCAACTCCCTTGCAATCCCAGACTCCCCATCCCCAGTATCAGCACATTTCCAGTCCTAATCCCCCCCAGTATTAGTATTCCTCCATTTCCAGTCTCTCCATCCCCTGACATTAGCCCATTTCCCGTTCTAAGCTCAGTAGCAGTCCAGGAAATGCCCCTGTTAAACCTCTACATAGTGACCCATGCTGGCAGCACATAACACAGCCACTGGAGTAAAGACCTGCCGGAGTGCTTTCTTTTTTCTCCTGAAGCTGTACAGAAGCGAGTTGGTGGAAGGACGACAACCAGTGGGACACTGTGATACCTGGGTACAAACTATATCGTAATGATAGAGCTGATCAAATTGGTGGAGGGGTTGCTCTCTATGTTAGAGAGGGCATTGAGTCAGAAAGGATTAAAGTTTTGCAGGAAACAAAATCTGCTGTAGAATCTATATGGATTGAAATTCCATGTAAAAGGGGGAAGGCAATGGCAGTGGGGGTGTACTATCGAGCGCCTGGCCAGAATGACCAAATGGATGATGAAATGCTCAAAGAAATCAAGGAAGCTAACAAAAGTTACAGCACAGTAATAATAATGGGTGATTTCAACTACCCCGGTATCGACTGGGTCAATGTCACGTCAGGACATGCTAGGGAGATAAAGTTCCTAGATGAAATAAATGACTGCTTCTTGGAGCAGCTGGTTCATGAACCGACCAGAGGGGAAGCCATATTAGACCTAGTCCTTAGTGGAACACCAGATCTGGTGCAAGAGATAAGGTTGTTGGGGCCACTTGGCAACAGTGATCATAGCATGATCGCCTTTGATTTAATTAGTGGAGGAGGGATAGTAAGGAAATCCACAGAACTACCTTTTAACTTTCGAAAGGGAGACTATGATAAAATGAGGAAAACAGTCAAGAAAAAACTAAAAGGAGCAGTTGCAAAGGTTAAAGACGTACATCAGGCTTGGCTGTTGTTGAAAAATACTATCTTGGAAGCCCAGACCAGCTGTATTCCACGCTTTAAGAAAAGTGGAAAGAAGTCCAAAAAACTGCCAGCATGGTTTAAAGATGAGGTCAGAGAGGTTGTTGTTGCCAAAAAAGCATCTTTCAGGAAATGGAAAAAAGAGCCAAACGACGAAACCTGGAAACAGCACAAGCACTGGCAAGTCAAATGCAAGGCATTGATAAGGCAGGCAAAGGGAGAATTTGAGAAGAAGCTTGCTGCGGAAGCAAAAACGTGAAGTAAAGACCTTTTCAAGTACATTCGTAGCAAAAAACCTGTGAGAGAGTCAGTTGGTCCATTAGATGATAAAGGGGTTAAAGGAGCACTAAGAGGCGACAAGGCGATAGCGGAGAGACTGAACGAATTCTTTGCTTCAGTCTTTACCGAGGAAGATGTAGGGATGTTACCCATGACTGAAGTGGTATTTAAAGGTGCAGAAGAATTGAAGGAAATATCGATACATCGAGAAGATGTATTACAACTATTAGATAAGCTGAAGAGTAGCAAATCACCTGGGCCGGATGGTATACATCCAAGGGTATTGAAAGAACTGAAATATGAGATTGCAGACCTGCTATTAGTAATCTGTGAACTATCATTAAAATCATCTCTAATACCTGAAGATTGGAGGATCGCCAATGTAACACCAATTTTTAAAAAGGGTTCCAGGGGTGATCCGGGAAACTACAGATCGGTGAGCCTGACGTCAATACCGGGAAAAATGATAGAAACCATCATAAAGAATAAAATTACTCAGCATGTAGATAGTCATGAACTAATGAGAGACAGCCAACATGGCTTTAGACAAGGAAGATCTTGTCTTACTAATCTGTTATGTTTTTTTGAAGGAGTGAATAATCAGGTGGACAAAGGTGAGTCGGTTGATATTGTGTATCTGGACTTTCAGAAAGCCTTTGACAAGGTCCCTCATGAGAGACTTTTGGCAAAACTAAAGAGTCATGGGATAGGAGGCAGTGTACTATTGTGGATCAGGAACTGGTTAAAAGATAGAAAGCAGAGGGTAGGGCTAAATGGCCAATTTTCCCAATGGAGAAAGGTGAATAGTGGTGTACCCCAGGGATCTGTGCTGGGTCCGCTGCTTTTTTACATATTCATAAATGACCTGGAAAGTGGAATAACGAGTGAGGTTATCAAATTTGCAGATGACACAAAACTATTTAAAGTTGTTAAAACCCAAGAGGATTGTGGAAAATTGCAAGAGGATCTTGATAAATTGAAAGACTGGGCATCAAAATGGCAGATGAAATTTAATGTGGACAAGTGCAAGGTTATGCACCTAGGGAAGAACAACCCAAACTATGGTTCCACGATGCAAGGTTCCACATTAGGAACCACCACCCAGGAAAAAGATTTAGGCGTCATTGTGGATACCATGTTAAAACCCTCGGCCCAGTGTGCAGCGGCGGCCAAGAGAGCAAATAGAATGCTAGGTATGATAAGGAAAGAAATGGAAAATAAAACAAAGGATATTATAATGCCTCTATATCGTTCCATGGTGAGACCGCACCTTGAATATTGTGTGCAATTCTGGTCGCCGTATCTTAAAAAGGATATAGAGTTATTAGAAAAGGTTCAGAGAAGAGCCACCAAAATGGTAAAGGGGATGGAAGGATACTCCTATGAAGAAAGGCTAAAAAGGTTAGGGCTCTTTAACCTGGAAAAGAGACGGCTGAGGGGAGATATGATAGAAGTCTATAAATTAATGAGCGGAGTGGAACGGGTAAACGTAGATCGATTGTTTACCTTATCAGAATATAGAAAGACTAGGGGACATGCAATGAAGCTACAGGGTAAACTATTTAAGACTAATAAAAGAAAATATTTTTTCACTCAATCAAACTCTGGAATTTGTTACCGGAGGATGTAGTAAAGGCTGTTATTGTAGCTGGGTTTAAAAAAGGTTTGGACAAGTTCCTGGAGGAAAGGTCCATAAGCCATTATTAAGAAGGGACCCAGGATATCAATGCTTGAACCAATACAAGCATTGTGGAACCTGTGTCCCTTGGGGAAACTGCTAGGTACATATGACCTAGATTGGCCACTGTTGGAAACAGAATACTGGGCTTGATGGACCTTGGTCTGACCCAGTATGGCATATCTTATGTTCTTATGGGGAGCCGTGCTTCAGTCTTCAGCAGCTCCCCCTCAAGTCAGCCAGGCCAGCACGGTGCCCCCCAAGGAGGAAGGCCATGTGCAGGCCTCAGACCGGCCCTGTCTGTCCCCTCCATCCTCTGTCGCCAGCAAAATCTCAGCCCTCATGAAAGGAGCAGACGAGGGAGAGACAGAAGGGAGATGCGGGTGCAACAGAGAGGTATCCTGGATGTCTCTCCTCAAACCCTCCTCCCAGCAGGCAGGTTGAATCTTCTTAGTCTTTTCCCCAGAAACCCAGCATCGGTCCTCTTCCCTCCCCAACTTAACCCCAGAGTCTCCACTCACACCTCCAAAGCTTCTTGTCTTCACCAGCTCAATCACCAGCCTAGTCCCTACTTATCAGCTACCCAATGCACAAGTCCCCGGGATTATCTCACTTCAGTCTCTGTTTCACTCTCCTCACTTGGGGGCACTCTCTTTCCCACCTGCTCTTCTTCTCAGTTCTGCAGCCCTTATTCCTACCACTACTACAATCATTGGTATAGCACTACAAGGCGAACGCATCATGTACATATAGATGTAAGACAAAGTTCCTGCTCATCAGAGCCTACTAGCTAATCAAGATGAAAAAACATCGCAAAACTGGGGACTAGAGTTTGGCAAGACGCACATAAGTAGGGGACAAGAGAATGAGGAGCAGTCCCCGAGATTCATGCTTTCTCCATCACATTTCAGTGTCTACTCCCCCTCCCGCCCCCATCAGGGTTCCCGCTAAGCTGTGCTGCGTCCTCTGTCAGCATTCCTGCTAGTCGGGGGAGGTGCAGAGCGATTGCAAAAGCAATCACACTTACGATTGTGCAGCATAGGCCGGTCCCAAGTGCCTACCGATGGTGTGTGATCCTAAGTGTGGTCACTCTGCACCTCCCGCCATCAGCAGGAATTCCGGCAGAGGACTTTCTCTGCCCCCCCCCTCCCCACCGCCATTACATCTTCTTGTACTTCCTCACATCTTCATTCAAACCTTCTTCCAAAAAAACAAAAATCACCACTCGCCTCCCTCTGCAACAGATAGGAAAGAATGCATAAGCGTAGCTGATGACAGGGGGCTGCACCCAGATGGATCAGAGACCACTGTGTTCCAAAGAAGAGGAAGAGGAGTGAGATGGGGGGCTGCCTTTGCAGCATGCAGTGCAGGGAGACACCCAAGCCAGTGGGAATACGTTCTCCTCTCTCTCTTCCTCTTCCCATTGTCATTGTCTGTCCTCCTGAGAAAGCCGGATGATGCACTGATTTAATTTTTCAGGCCTTGCAGAGCCTGTGGCAGTCAGTGGGAGGGGGAGGGGGACGGAGCATGTGGCAGTCACAGGGAGGGGGGACCCTTAGACTGGCACAAACATCTTCCCCTTTTTTCCTTTACTCCCCCAACAGCTTTCTTGTGGCCGGCCCTGAATGCCTTAAATCATCTGATGCTGAAGCACGGGGGGGGGGGGGGTCGGGACTGAGCATCCTCATTGCCAGCATCACAGGAGACACTCACTCTTGGAAGAAACAATGGCAAGGCTGTGCAGTCACTGATCATGGTTGGGAGAGCCGGCGACTGCCTGCAGAAATCCTAACCCTAGCGGGCAATAACCAGAACTTCCGGCCATGATCACAGCTGTTTAGGCATGTTTGCCCACGGGAGTTGGGTTCCCCACAAACAGACATAGGAGCAATAGGCACTGGTGGACAGCAGAAAATCAGCCCTTCATTGGCTGGTTTTACCATTGTGCCGGCTGCCGGCCTCCAATATTCAAAACCGGTCAGGCCAGCTGGCAACCCTAACGCTACTGTGGGCCAGCATTGGATCACATAGGTTCAAGCAGCCCTGAGGGAAAGCAATCATGCCTAACCAAGTAGTATAAGCAGTTTGCCAACCACCCCTAGATTTATGGACTGCTCATTCAAAATGCTAAAATATTAATCTGTCAGTAAATTCTCTACAGAAACTCCTGACTCTGACATATACTCTGTAGCTCTCACTAATGTCATCATTGTATGGGCAGTAGACTGAAGTCATGCAATAGATAAACCACAATTAAAATTCATTGCCTATGTTAGAGACTGGACCACAGCTGAGATGCTCTGGCCTAGAGTTGTCTTCTATGGCTAGACACTATTGGAGTCTACCAGGAAGGAGGTGGGCAAGGGAGAGAGGGGGCCAAGGTGGAAAGAGTGCGCAAAGAGAGCGGGATAAGTAGAGAAAACCATGGAAGAGGAAGGTGGCACCTGGGAGCAGGGAAAGCATAGTTACTCACCTGTAACAGGTGATCTCCGGGAACAGCAGGAATTTAGTCTTCACATATGGGTATCGTCGGTACTGACAGAGCCTGCGCGAGAACGCTCCCCAGCGTCAAATAGGAAAGCTTTTGGGAGCATCTCACAGCACCTGCGTGCTGCCTTCCCACCTTTCCCAACTGTCCCTCTCCAGTTGAGTTTAAAGCTGAGACAAAAGAGAGAGGGAAAGAGAGATAGAGAGATACAACTCCTATGGGAGGTGGGTGGGTTGTGAAGACTAAATTTCTGCTATTCCCGGAGATCACCTGTTACAGGTGAGTAACTATGCTATCTCCAGGAACAAGCAGGAATGTAGTCTTCACATATTGGGACTCCCTAGCTGCAGATGCCAGGGAGGAACCCCAGAAGTTGTGTGCCCTTGTGAAAGGGCTCCACTTCCCCCCATGGATCTCTGGCATCCTATCAGTGATGGTGGGTAGGAGTTGATTAAGTATGGAACAGGTGTTGAAGAACAGCCTGACCAAACAAGGCATCCCGGCGGGAGTCCTTGTCTAAGCAGTAATGGGCTGTGAAGGTATGAACCGAAGCCCAAGTAGCTGCTCGGCAGATGTCGTCAACAGACACAGAGTGAAGATGAGCCATAGCTCTCACATTGTGAGCTGTGACATGGCCTTCCAGAGGAAGGTTTTTACTCTCATAGGCAAACAATATACACTGTGCAATCCAGTTGGACAGTGTTCTTTTGGAGACTGGAAGTCCCAAATGACTAGGATCAAAAGCAACAAAAAGTTGAGAGGACTTCCTATGTTGCTGTGTCCTTTGTAAGTAAAAGGCCAGGGCCCTTTTACAATCCAAAGTATGAAGATTCCTTTCTGCATTTGAGGCATGAGGCCTTGGGAAGAATACAGGAAGGTAAACCGCTTGGTTTAAATGAAAAGGTGACACCACCTTTGGCATAAAGTGTGGATGAGTCCTAAGGACTACCTTATCATGATGGAACCTTGTATAAGGAGGATCAGCCACCAATGCTTGCAATTCACTAATGCGAAGTGCTGATGCGATTGCAATAAGAAAGATGACCTTCTAGGAAAGGAATTTCAAGGAGGTAGTGGCTAATGGTTCAAAAGGTGGTTTCATAAGCTGCCCAAGAACCAAATTTAAGTCCCATGCCACCGGCTGTGGCTTAATGGGAGGCTTAGTTAAAAGAAGGCCTCTCATAAATCTCGCTATGAGAGGATGAGAGGAAATAGGTTGCCCATTTAGAGGCTTGAAAGAAGCTGCAATAGCACTCAAATGAACTCTCACAGAATTGGTCTTAAGTCCTCCATTAGATAAATGAAGGAGATACTCCAGTAATGATTCCAGCGGTATCGCAAGAGGGTTAAGACCCTTCTGCGAGCACCATATGGTAAACCTTTTCCACTTGAAAGCATAAGAGCGTCTTATGGAAGGCTTCCTGGAAGCATAAAGGATATCCTTTACCTGCTGAGAAAGGTTAAGACCGTGAAGTTCTAGGCTTTCAGCAACCAGGCCCTGAGATGCAGAGACTGGGGATTGGGATGCCACAGCATCCCGTCCTCCTGAGAAAGGAGATCTGGAGCAGATCCTAACTCCAGAGGCGGAGCTTGAGAGAGATGTAGGAGCAGAGGGTACCACATTTGCCATGGCCAATGTGGAGCTATGAGAATCAGATGACCTCTGTCTCTCTGAAGCTTGAACAGGATTTTGGGAATTAGGGGAAAGGGTGGAAAGGCATACAGGAAGTCCTGGCCCCAATGGAGGAGGAAAGCATCCCTGGCCTGACAACCCTGAGCCGGAATTCTGGAACAGAACCGGGGAAGTTTGGCATTCAGCGGACTTGCGAAGAGGTCTATGTCTGGGATTCCCCAAATTTGGAAAATTTTGGCCACCTAGTCTGCATGGAGAGACCATTCGTGTGGAAGCAGAACGCGACTGAGTCTGTCTGCCCAAGAGTTTTGAATGCCTGGAAGATACATCGCAAGGAGATAAATCTGATGCTCTCTGGTGAGGGCCCATAGTCGCAAAGCTTCGTTGCATAGCGACAGAGAGCCTGTTCCGCCCTGCTTGTTCACATAGAACATGGCTACTTGATTGTCCGTTTGAACTAGGACTGTCTTGTAGCTGAGCTGGGTGTGGAATACTCGAAGAGCAAGGAAGATTGCTCTGGGTTCCAGGAGATTGATATGTAGATAGATCTCCTGTGGCGTCTAGGTACCCTGGGTAGAGAGGCCGTGCAGGTGGGCTCCCCAACCCACCTGTGAGGCATCTGTTGTTAGAGTGGCTTGGGGTGGAGGTTGCTGAAAAGGGGACCCACCAAAAGGTTTTGCGGTGATTGCCACCATTGGAGGGACAAAATAAGGCAATCTGAGTTTGCTATTTTGTCTGACAGGCAACCTGACGCCTGAGTCCACTGAGTGGATAAAGTCCACTAGGCTGCCCTCATATGGAGGCGAGCATAAGGAACCACATGCACGGTAGATGCCATGTGGCCTAGCAATTGTAACATTTCCCGAGCAGTGAGGTGAGGTTTTAGCACTGCTTGGGAAGCTAACTGCAAAATGCGAAGGCAGCAGGGCTGTGGAAGGTAGGCCCTTGTCTGTCTGGTATCCAGCAGAGCTCCTATAAACTCTAGGGACTGAGTGGGAGCAAGGTTGGATTTTGGGAAGTTTATGACAAGTCCCAAATACTGAAGGATGCGCATTGTGCAAGAGAGAGAAACCCTGGCATCTGGCTCTGAAGGGGCTCGAATGAGCCAGTTGTCTATGTAAGGGAAGACGAATATTCCTAGGGTGCGAAGAAATGCTGCCACCACAGCCATGAATTTTGTGAACACCCTTGGTGCCGATGCCAGGCCAAAAGGAAGAACCCTGTATTGGTAGTGCTTCCCTTGAAATAGAAAGCGAAGGAACTTTCAATGAGTTGGATGGATGAGAACATGAGTGTACGCATCCTTGAGATCTAGAGAACAAAGCCAATCCTGACTCTGAAGGTATGGCAGCAGAGTTCCTAGAGAAATCATTTTGAACTTCTCTCTGAACAGGAATTTGTTCAATTCTCTGAGGTCTAAAATGGGTCTGTGTCCTCCTGTTTTCTTTGGAATAAGGAAAAAGGGGGAGTAGAACCCTGTACCCTGTTGGAGAATGGGTACCTCTTCTATTGCCCCTTGGGCAAGAAGCATAGTGACCTCTTGACCTAACTGGTCGTTGAGAGAGGTACATAAGAACATAAGATATGCCATACTGGGTCAGACCAAGGTCCATCAAGCCCAGTATTCTGTTTCCAACAGTGGCCAATCTAGGTCGTATGTACCTAGCAGTTTCCCCAAGGGAAACTGGTTCAAGCATTGATATCCTGGGTCCCTTCTTAATAACGGTTTATGGACCTTTCCTCCAGGAACTTGTCCAAACCTTTTTTAAACCCAGCTACACTAACAGCCTTTTTACTACATCCTCCGGTAACAAATTCCAGAGTTTGATTACACGTTGAGTGAAAAAATATTTTCTTTTATTAGTCTTAAATAGGTCTGAGAATTGAACTGTCTTACCATTGTAGGAGGAGGCATGCTGAGGAAATGAAGCTTGTACCCCTCTCTTACAATAGACAGAGTCCAATTTTCTGCTGTTATCTGCCCCCATCTGGGGGCAAAATGACATAACCTTCCTGGAATGGTGGAAGGCTCTGGGCCGTTCAGGGCCAGGAAGGCAAAGTTCTCTAGATAGGAGTCAAAGCCCCTGTGGAGGCTGAGTCTGCTGAGCCGGTTGAGGCTTAGCAGCTTTTGTTTTTCTTTGCCGAGGTTGTTGCTGCTGTCCCTTTTGGGCAGACTGACCTAAACGATGCCCCTGCTGGGTATAGGAGGGATAAAACTTCTTCTTACTGAAGAATGGTTTCTTGTAGGATTTTTTCCTCACAAGATCAGCTGTAGATTTAGATAATCTGTCCAAAGTGATATTGTCAGCATTTATCTCAGTAGCTTTTTCCTGCCAATTCTTGCCAAAGAGATTCTCTCCTGTGCGAGGAATATTCCCTAGTTTATCCTGTACCCAAAGTTCCAAGTCAGATGCCTGGAGCCAGGCAATCCTACGTGCACCTATGGCAATTGCAGAGGTTCTGCTTATGCACTCAAAGCAGTCAAAGGCTGCACAATTCACAAACTTGGAAACATCCTGAGCATGTTTGACAAGGGCGAGGTAATCCTGCCTCTTATCATCAGGAAGGAGAGGGCTCATAAGCTCTAAATCTCCCGTGACCTCCTTAAGGAACATTGCCATATATAATATATAGGAACTGATCCTAGCAGAAAGCATGGAAGCCTGGAAGTTCGACGTCCAAAGGCGTCAAGAGTCCTACACTCACGTCCTGGAGGATTAGATGGATGCCTTTTTGCACTCTTGATCCTCCTCATAGCTGATTCCACCACCATGGAATGATGTGGTAGGTGAGTCTTCTGAAACCCAGGACAAGGAGGAACTCGATACATGGTGTCGAGTCTTCGAGAGTGAGGAGATGTGGTTAGAGGTGTTTCCCACATCTTTAACATGAGATCATGCAAGATCTCATGAATAGGTAAGGTAGCTGCCTCCTTGGGAGCATTAGGGTATTGTAGGATTTCTAATTCCTTTGCCCTAGGCTCTTTTTCAGGAGCCACTGTGATGGAAAGACCTCGAGCCACATCTCGGATAAAATCCTGAAAGGACATATCCTCAGGCAGAGACATCCTACGCTGAGGAGAAGAAGAATCATCAGGAAGAAGTACTCTGGTATCGGCAGAGCTTTCAGAGTCTTCAGACTCATCCGAGGATTCAAAGTATCTCCGATCCGGGTGATCGTGCAAGGCACGGTACCGGTACCGATCGAAGTTGGCATCGGAGGGGTCCGGTTCCGACTTGTCGATACCGGATGGATAAGCATGACTCGGTCCCGGTAGAATACCTGCCGATGTCGATGCAGTCGGTGCCGGTACAATTCTCTGAAGCGGTTTCAGGGGCATCGAGGCCATGAGAAGAGCTGCCAGACTGCGTTCAATAGCCAAGAATCTCTGGTCTATCAACGCTGCCGATGCTTGGGTATCGGTACCGGATGAAGCAGCCGGTACCCCAGAGCATGGCACCAGCAGTTCTGCCGAGATTGAGGCCTCGAGAACATCCTAGAGCCCCGTTAGTGCTTTGGAAGCCAAAGCCTCTCACCGGGGCAATTTTGCCGGTGAAAGTCCCTCAAGGGCAATGCCAGAGACATCTCGATGCTTAGAAGGAGATCTACCCTTTGAGGACCGGCTAGATTTATGTTTAGTTACCTGAGATCCATGGGAGGAAGACGAAGCCCTGGAAGACGACGATGCCACAGAGGCTGCATCGTAGGGAAAAAGGGTGCTAAGTTTAGCAGCTCGGTTCTGCCGGCCCCTTTTCGACATCATCCCACAGGCAACACACTCCAAAATAGAGTGGTCAGGACCTAAGTATTTGAGGCACCACTCAAGGGTGTCGGTGACGGAGATGGTACCGCCACACTTGGAACACTTTTTAAAATCTGAAGGTTTTTCCATTTTAAAGGAAAAAGTTGGGCCTAGTGCCCAAAATGGCGTGTGGCACCTGAGGAGAAAATAACTGGAAAAGACTCCAGAAGAATGGGTTGGGGTTTTTTTGTAAAAAAAAAAGAAGTACCGTCAGTAATGGTATAGCATCGAAGGAAGGCAGACGTGACCACAAAAAAGAAGAATAGAAGGGAATTATTTTCTGCGGTGACAAGATGTGCGACCTGTCGGCTCCGCGGAAAACGAAGAACTGGAGAGGGACAGTTGGGAAAGGCGGGAAGGCAGCACTCAAGCGCTGTGGGATGCTCCCAAAAGCTTTCCTATTGGACGCTGGGGAGCATTCCCGCGCAGGCTCCATCGGTACTGACGATACCCATATGTGAAGACTACATTCCTGCTTGTTCCTGGAGATAGGGAAAAAGAACAAAGAAAAGCAAAAGGATAAAAAACAAACTACAAAACTGATCAAAAATATAGAACAAAATAATAATACCCTCTCCAGAAAAAAACTGAAAAGATGAAAAAAGGAACAAATTTCCTGGCTCTTAACTGTTTGTTTGGTGCCTTGATGTGAGGTTGATCTAGGACCCATGCTTTTCAATTTAAAAAAAACAAAACTAAACAAAACAATAATGACAGACACAAGAACAGGGAGCCTCTAGGATAGGGACAGCAGGTCAGCTGCCAAATCAGAGCCCAGAGGGAGAGTCTACATTATGTGCCCCAGAGACAGCAGCCATACCGACACTCTAAGACCACCTACCACATCCTACCAGCCCTAATTCCTGCTACAGACGGAGTGTCCACATTTTCTGCCCCACAGACAGCAAATATAATGAAAAAGGATAGTCCCGGATAGAGTAAACTCAAAACTTCAGTGTCAAACACTTTTTGTCAGACTTATCACAGTGAAGAATTAACCCCTATAGTGAAATGTCCATTTTAATCATTTTATTGCAGTAAAAGCAGCCTATTTGGTCATAAAACACTTTACTTAGATGAAATATGATAGCCAAAGTCTCCCAGAAACATTCACTCAACTTCCATTCAGAAGGCCATATCCATGACGTAGTACTACGTTTCAAGTCCAAACACATTTCCAGGACCCTGTGTCAGGTGTTGATTCCTCTGTGAAAACTGAGCTAAGAGCAGGGTCACCATCAACATTGTAAAACCATCAGTGATTACTCTTTTTATCATAATGGAATGGCATATTGAATAGATGTGCCTTTGATCTGATTACATTATTGGTAGAACATACCACCACTGAAGAGGAGGTGATTAATACTCAATTAAAGGAGCTGGAGGAGAAATGAAAATTGGAATTTGACTCACAAACCTTTCAGACTAAGCTACAGGAGTTGACCACTCAATTATCTCAGTTCCGTGAGAATTTGAGATCTTTTAAAATTAAGAAATTTAAACGTGATCAGAATAATTACCAGAATAATCAAGTGTATTCATGAATGTCCAAATCTGAGGTGCTTCCAGAAAAACATGTAGCCTTTGAGGAAACCTCCGGGGAATCCACGGATTTGGATGAAGAAGGCAGGAAATCACAACAACCCCGGCATATCAAAGGGGAGGATCGAAGACTTGAGAAACACATGGTTTTGGAACCTACATGGAACAGGAGGAAGATTCTGATTTTGAACAGGATTTTCCCTCAGGTTGATACCGGGAAGCAAAACCTTGCGCCTTGTATCAGTTCAGCCAATAGCGGAGTCCTGTGACATTACTTCATTCCAAAGGGCAGTCATCAACCTCAGCAACCGATTACTGACTCCATCGCAGGAAGAGACTTTGAATTTGGGACGGTCTTTTGTCCCCACCATGTATTATGATCCATTTAAGATGTGTTTAGCACTGTATAGATTTTTTCAAAAATTACAGATTGTGCATTTTTTTTGCCTCTTGTCCTTCCTCTGTAGACAGTTCAGTGGTACCCTCCTAGTCCATGTGATCCGATCATTTCTACTTACCAACATCTGGTACTCTCTCATCTACAAAAGACTGAATAGTCATTAAATTGTAGTCATTCCAATTTAACGTCTAAAACAATTAAAACAAATGACATCAGATAATGAACTTGTGATCCATAATGCGGACAAGAGAGGTGCCATTGTGCTACAATCTTGGGCAACATATCATCAGTAACTATTAGATCATCTAGGTGAACATGGTTTGAAGTCTCTGATTTTGGTTTTATGCACACAGGCTTTGGATGCAGGGTGGATCACTTGGAGGGAATACAAATTCCTTTGTTTGAAAGGTCCTAAGATCCCACTGATCTATATGGTTCCCAAAATCAACAAATCTTTGTCCAATCCACCTGCCCATCCAATAGTCTCATGTAGGGGCAGTTTTGGAACCTCTGTCCAAGCTCTGTGATTGTTTCCTTCGACCTACAGCAGCTAGAGTATTGACCTTTATAAGGGATACTTCACATTTTATTTTGATGTTAGAAACCATCACCCTCTCCACTCCTGAGTTGCATTTGGCTACACTAGAATTGGCTGCTCTATACACTAATATTCATCAGATTGAAGCCATGGAGATGGTTTGTAAATATTGATTTAGATCTGCCTCTGCGTCTACCTAAGCCTTTTTTGCTTGATTTATTGCGGCTGGTTCTTACAAAAACTTATTTTCAGTATGAGGGTTCTTTTTACACCCAGACCATGGATATTGCCAGGGAGCCACATTGGTGACCTCTGTGGATACCCTCTATGTAGTTGAGATGGAGGATTCTTTTATTTATCCTTCCAACTGGTTTTCAAAGATGCTTCTGTGGAAGTATTTTCTTGAAGATAAATTTTTCATCTGGACAGGGACCCAACTGGATTTGGATTGTTTTGTGCAGTGGTTGAATACTTATAAGACCAACATTAAATTCACTGTTACGTATGACACACAATCAATTGAGTTTTTGGTGCAACCTCATTTGGAATATAGTGTGCAATTCTGGAGACCGCACCTGCAAAAGGATATAAACAGGATGGAGTCAGTACAGAGGGTGGCTACTAAAATGATTAGTGGTCTTAATTATAAAGCATATGAGGACAGACTTAGGGATCTTAATAAGTACACCTTAGAGGAAAGGCGGGACAGAGGTGATATGATTGAGATGTTTAAATACCTCCATGGCATAAATGCACAGGGGGAGAGCCTCTTTCAATTGAAAGCAAGTTCTGCTATGAGGGGACATGGGATGAGGGTGAAGGGGGATAGATTCAGGAGTGATATGCTGAAATATTTCTTTATGGAAAGAGTGGTGGATCTGTGGAATAGTCTCCCAGTGGAGGTGGTAGAGATGAGGACAGTAACTGAATTCAAAAAAGCATGGGACCAACACAGAGGATCTCTAAAGGAAAAAAGGGGACTGCTGTAGTTGTTGATATGGAAGGACAGACTAGACAGGCCATGTGGTCTTTTTCTGTCATCATTTTTCTATGTTTCTATGTTTGGATGTTCTTGTCTGCCAGCAGGGTGACCATTTATATACCACATTACACAGAAAACCTGTGCAGAGAAATAAACTGTTGCGTTTCAAAAGTTTCTATCCTGGCTCTCTGAAGAAGGGCCTCCCATTGGGTCAATTTTTAGGCATACAGCATATTTGCACATCAACTGTGGATTACAAAGTACAAGCACAAGATTTATGTAGACGCCTATCTGCTAGGGCCTATCCCGTTTCAGCAATTCGGTCTGCCTATACCAGAGCATTACACAATCATCGTGAATGGCTTTTGTCTCAACGTCAAAATCCTGAGGGGCCAGCAGAAATGGGGCCAATGGGTATGATAGTAGGAGTACTACTTTACATGGATTAGTCCCATCAGATAGTGAAGATTTAGCATAAACATCAAGACTACATCCATGTTTCAATAGAGCTCTGAATATAGCTTACACTAGGGGTAGCAACTTAAGAGATTGGCTGGTTAAGACAGGACCTACCTCACAATCTCTTCTGGAACGTAACGGATGCTTCTCTTGTGACAGTTGTAAACAATGTCAGGGCACAATGGAGGGTGTATACTGGACAGACATTTCCACTAATAAGATCTGGTATTTCAGGTACTATATTGACTGTGCATCTGTTTTTGGGTTGAAGTATTATCGGTAGGACCACTCGCCCATTTAAGACGATTGGCAGAACATGACTCACATTTACAAACAAAGACACAGCACCGATGGTGCAACATAGTATCCAGTATAACCATTCTTTTACTCATCCGTCTTGGAGGGTGATTGACTGGATACCGCCATTGGTTCAGGGGGTTGATCAGGAGGCACAATTACAATTTCGGGAACAGAAATGGATTTTCCTTTTGTGCTCAGTTTCTTCCTATAGGTTGAACTTGGAAATTGACTGGCATGGTTACATTGTTGTTTTCAGCTCCCAATCAGCTTTGCAGTAGTGGCTTAGGTCAGTAATGACATCAGACGCCGTTTTTTTTTTTTAAAGAGTAATCACTGATGGCTTTGCCGCCTTGACGGTGACCCTGCTCTTGGTTCCGTTTTCACAAAGGAATCAACACCTGACGCAGGGTCCTGGAAATGTGTTTGGACTTGAAACATAGTACTGCCTCGTGGATATAGCCTTCTGAATGGAAGTTTGAGTGACTGTTTCTGGGGGACTTTGGCCCTTCATATTTTAGCTAATTAAAGCATTTTATGACCAAACAGGCTGTTTTTACTGCAATAAAATGATTAAAATGACATTTCACTATAGGGGTTAATTCCTCACTGTGATAAGTCTGACAAAAAGTGTTTGACACTGATGTTTTGAGTTTACTCTATCTGGGGCTATCCTTTTTCATTATATTTGTTTGACTGGCAGGTCACCCTGTTTTGGATATGTTTTGCTTTTGGATTTCCATAGGCAGCAAGCCATACCCTACACACTAAGACCACCTTCCACCAGTTCCTACCCCAGATGGAAAATCCACATTATGTGCCCCATAGGCAGCAGCCATACCCGACACATTAAACCACCTACCACATTCCACCAATGCTAATCCCTGCATTAGATGGAGAGTCCACCTTCTGCACCCTTCCCATAGTAGCCCCTGCCCGAGATGGACAATCCACCCTCTGTGTGTTGCCGACTCTAAGCCCTGTTCCAGAGTTTGCCTTTTGCCCACTGGCTGCACTAAGCTCTGCCTCACATGGAGAGTCCGCATTCTGTAGACCATTTGTACTGTTCTAAATTTTTGATCCATTTTGTAGTTTTGTTTTTTTATCCCTTTGCTTCATTTTTTTCTTTTTATGTCTTTCTCCTGTTCTCTCCTCTCCCCTGCTTCCCCTTTACAAACCCTGCTAGCAGTAATCGTCGTCCTTAATGGACAGTCCGCTTTCTACAGTCCACCAATAATAGGACTGTTTCCCCTTCCACCTTGGTAACATTTTATTAACTAAAAGATACACAGTGGATGCTGTGTGCTTATTTTTCTCTCTGAGATAAAACCCCCTCTTCATTAGGTGATGTTTTTGTAGTTTTTCTCTATGCTATATGCCTCAGATGTACAATTACTTTCCTCCTATAGCAAGCTACAATTCAGTGCATGGTAGTTTTGGTATTTTGTATCCTTTTATGCTATATAAAAGGTATACATAGTCTCAAAACAAAATCAGTTAAAACAATGGGAATAATCAAACTTCGCTCAGTAAACATTTAGGATAAACCATAAAATCAGAGCTGGAACCACTGGCTCGGATGCCGACTGTGCATGGGGAGACGAGTCCTAATGATGGTGTTTATCTGTAGCAGTACAAAGAGCGGCATTGCACAGGAACGTCAAAACCAGATCCTATTTCAGGGTACACTGCTGCCAAAACACATCAAAACCACCATCTAATGAATTCCCTGGGACCAGTGGATCACCCCTGGGCTGTGATATATTTTATTGGGTCAATGTAAGAATTATCCAAAGACAATAAGACCACACACATAGGTCCCATGTTCAGACAGACCTTAGACAAGGAGTAATCTCTTCTCAGACAAAAACGTATTCCTTTTTTATGCAGAAATACCTACTGTACCTGAATGTAATAAAATAAATGTGAATAAATACATAGATACGTACACTGCATGACTGTCATGATACATCCGGCACTGCAACTCACGACTGTCACTTACTGCGGGGCAGTTGCAACTCACGACTGTCACTGCGGGGCAGTTGCAACTCACGACTGTCACTTACTGCGGGGCAGTTGCAACTCACGACTCACTTACTGCGGGGCAGTTGCAACTCACGACTCACTTACTGCAGGCAGTTACAACTCACGACTCACTGCGGGGCAGTTACAACTCACGACTCACTGCGGGGCAGTTACAACTCACGACTGTCACTTACTGCGGGGCAGTTGCAACTCACGACTGTCACTTACTGCAGGCAGTTACAACTCACGACTGTCACTTACTGCAGGGCAGTTGCAACTCACGACTGTCACTTACTGCGGGGCAATTACAATTCACGACTGTCACTTACTGCAGGCAGTTACAACTCACGACTGTCACTTACTGTGGGGCAGTTACAACTCACGACTGTCACTGCGGGGCAGTTACAACTCATGACTGTCACTTACTGTGGGCAGTTACAACTCATGACTGTCACTTACTGCGGGACAGTTGCAACTCACGACTGTCACTTACTGCGGGGCAGTTACAACTCATGACTGTCACTTACTGCGGGACAGTTGCAACTCACGACTGTCACTTACTGCAGGGCAGTTGCAACTCACGACTGTCACTTACTGCAGGCAGTTACAACTCACGACTGTCACTTACTGCGGGGCAGTTACAATTCACGACTGTCACTTACTGCGGGGCAGTTACAACTCACGACTGTCACTGCGGGGCAGTTACAACTCACGACTGTCACTTACTGCAGGGCAGTTACAACTCACGACTGTCACTTCCTGCAGGGCAGTTGCAACTCACGACTGCCACTTACTGCGGGCAGTCTTAGTCCACGTTTGCCACAAATGGCATAAAAATTATCCTTCTATTGAATAATATCTTTCTTATCCTTTGCTAAGTTGTCTGAATGAGAACGAAGGATGCAGCAAGATGCTGATTCACCTTCCTCTTGTCCCCACATTTCAGATTAGAGCTAAATCTGTGCAGCTGTGCTACCAAATCCTGTGCTAAGATAAGAAGTCCAACATCTTACAGACACTTCTCAGGCTTTTATTTGTCTCTGTGGATTATTACCATAGTCATGCAGCTTTGTCAGTTTGACTTCATATTCTCAAAAACAAATCAACGAAAATAAGGGGAATAATGAAACTCCATACAGTATGCATTTAGGACAAAAAAAATCCTTAAAAAATTAGAAAAACAGTTTAAAATATTTCAACAAATATTTATTATTAATGATATAAAAGTTGTAAAATTTATTTTAATAAAAGCTTGTTGGTGTCATAAAAAGTGCAGATTTCATGAGGACCAAGATGCTTTTGCCATCTAGATTCTCCAGGCCGACAAAGATGTACATGAATATAATTATCCACCAAATATTTTATGTATATGCAAATGCAATGTGTGCCTTCGGTGACTCTTTATGTAAATATATGGGAGTATCTTCTAGAAAAAAAATCACAGTTCTTGTCTTATATGCAATCTTTAGATATTTCTACTCTCAAATTCAACAAATCATCATTTCAATATTCTAATATCACAGGAACTAGCAACTTATCTTTATATGTGTAGACTGGCATTCCAGTGATGAATTATGCTTCCCGTCCATTGTCTGGGAAGTCAGGATGTACACTGGTGCTAGGGCGCCCTCTTGTGCTTGCTTTGGGGCTATATTAAAGTAACATCCCTCTCGTGTACTGTGCATTTTTACAGCGGAACGTGGGTCTCTTACACTTCTAAAAGCATGTGCAGTGGGTTAGAAGTGGAAGAGACACCAGCCTGTTATAAAAATGAACTCTGAATTCATAGATTAGCTTAAGCAAAGCACTCCTAAAATCGCTCCCTCTGAAGCTAGACATTTCTGCTCAGGTGGTATTTTTAAGCTTTTCTGTATCTTTCTTTCTCCGTACATTTTATTTATTTTATTCACATTTATATACCGCATCTTCCAAGGTTCAGTTGCGGTTTACAGTTAACAATAATTAACAAATCAAGTTTGTTTTACATGGAACATTGAAATATAACAAAACTTATTTACAAGGAACATCATATAAAATATAGAACAAATAATGTGGTATAATACCGAACAGTGTGAAAACTATATACAAGTTATATATGAATATATATATATGGAATACTTGGGGGGAGGTCAAAGGATCATCATTGGAGAGTGCTAACTGTATAGGTTAAAGGTTTATTGCATGGAGCAACCGATTGTCTGTTTAACCTTTGTCTAGTGTAGATAATGAGTTATCTATGTTATAATGTTTGGTGAACAAATAGGTTTTCAGTTTCTTGCGGAGTTCTGTGATCTCTGTTAGCTTTCGTAGCTCCTCTGGAAGGGAATTCCAGATAGTAGGGGCTATGTGCGAAAATGCTCTATTGTTTGTTGATTTGTGAGCTTTTGTAAAATCTTTCGGGATTTTTAATCTGTTTAGTTGTCCTTTTCTGTGTGTAGGCTTGGATGGTTCTTTGTCTATTAAGTTACATAACATGGATGGGGCCAGATCATATAAGGCTTTGAATGTTGTTATTATTGTTTTGTAGATTATTCTACTTTGAATTGGTAACCAATGAAGGGAGGCTAGTATTGGTGATATGTGTTGAAGGGAGTTGATTTTCAATGTGATTCTGGCTGCAGCATTTTGTGCGAATTGCAATCGTTTAATACTTTGTTTTGTTAAGCCTATTAGGATTAGATTGGCAAAGTCAAAATGTGGGGTTATTGTGGCCTGTATTATGGTGATAAAGTCCTGTGTGAAAACTAGTGGACGAAGTTGTTTGAGAGTTTTAAGCTTGAAATAGATTTTCTTTATGGTATTGCTGATGTGTGTTTCCATTGTAAGGTGTGTATCTAGTATAACACCTAGATATCTTATTTCCTTTTTTATTTTGATTTCTTGGTTTTGGAGTCTTATGTGTGATGGAGGGATATAGGTTCTGTTCTTGGTTACAATTAGAACTTCGGTTTTAGCGTGATTGATGTGAAGGTTTTGTGCTTTTAGCCAAGTTGTGACTTCATTATAGCAGTCCGATAAGAGTTGAAGCGGTAGGTTGGGAATTTTGAATGGAATATACAGCATAATATCATCTGCGTAGAGATGATATCGTACTCCGAAACTTTTAAATATGTTGCAGACTGTTTTTATGTAAATATTGAAAAGTAGAGCTGACAGCGCTGAACCTTGTGGTAATCCAATTTCTTGCTTGTAGGTGGTGGAGTTTTGATTTCCAATTCTTACATTTTGCGTTCTATCAGTTAGGTAGGATGAGAACCATTTGTGTACTGTAGAGTTTAATCCTATTTGTTTTAAGTTATTGAGCATTATTGTGTGGTGTACGCTATCGAACGCAGCTGATATGTCGATGAACAGTAGAATAAATGCCTGTTTAGGATTGTCAATCTCTCTTAGGAGCGCATCTATTAAAACTGTGAGGAGTGTTTCCACTCCATGGCGGGGCCGAAAGCCATATTGTTGCTCATCGAGAGGGTAGGATGAGTCTAGAAAATCTTGTGTCTGTAATTGAACTACTTTTTCAATTATTTTGGCCAAAAATGGTATGCTTGATATGGGTCTATATGACGTAGGGGATGTTTTATCCAGTTTGCTGTTTTTGAGGATTGGCCGAATTTGTGCGTGTTTAAGAGATGGTGGGAGGTAGCCTTGGGTAAGTGAGAGGTTTACTATTGAGAGAATGTAGGGTAATAAAATTGGTAGTGTGTTTTTTATCCATGTTACTGGACATGGATCTAGATAAGACGTTGTGGTGTTGAGGCTGGTGATGATGTTTTTTAGTGTCTCTTTAGTTATGGGATGGAACTCTGACCATTCATCTATATGCTGGTGTGACGAGATGATGGTGTTTATAGGCATTGATGGCAATTTTGCTTTGTTTTGATAATGGTGGGCTAAAGTTTGAACTGAGATGTCAGTGATTTCACTGTCAGAAGTTTGGGGGTTGGTTAGATTTCTGACAATGGAGAATAACTCTCTTGGTCTGTTATATGATTTTGAGAGTATTTTGGTGTAATATTCTTTTTTTGTGCTGTCCAAGGTTTCTTTGTATTTGGTGAGTAGATTATTGTATATTTCTTTGTGTATCGTCAATTTGGATTTACGCCAGTTATGTTCTAGTTTTCTAAGGTTCCTTTTCTTTGTGTATGTTTGCTAATTTCACTCACTTCTACCCTTTTTTTTAAATTTACATTTTAACTAGAATCCAGGGCAGGGGTCCTGAACCCGTTCCTCCAGGACACAGCTAGCCAGTCAGGTTTTCAGGATAATAACAATGAATATGCATTAAAGAGACCTGCATAGTTCTTTGACTGAATGAGTTCTTTAAATGGGTGACCAGAAAAATAGATCAAGAGCATGTGATGGCTGTGATATACCTAGATTTCAGCAAAGCCTTTGATGCTGTTCCTCATAGGAGGCTTATCAATAAACTGAGCAGCCTGGGGATAAGTCTCAGGGTGGTGAACTGGATTAGAAATTGGTTGACTGACAGCAGGGTCGGCCCAAGGCGGGGTGCGGGGCCTCATTTGCATAAATATTTGCATAATGTTACCATACACTAACTTTTAGTAAACATGCCTCTTAATGAGTGTATGGATAAAGAAAGACTAAAAGATTTCTACATTACTATAATCCAGTGCCAACCGCCAGGCACATTAGGAACTACTACAAACACTGCCCATTTAGAACCCATAGCAAACCCGCCGTATCATAACAGCACTACCAGGACTCACAAAGCACCAAACCCTACCTATCAAAAGGCAACACTGCAAATATTAAACCAATATATTTCAGAGGATAACAATACATGACCTACTGGGGAAAGAGAACAAGTGGCAATGTCAAATAGGAATTACATAAACAGAATACCTCAGCTCAGTTACACATGCAGAACATAGACCATCACCAAACGAGGAATCACAATTTAGAAATAGGAAGACAATAATTAAACTGAGAACCCCAAAAGCCAAACTTGGAATGTACAACAATACTAGAAATAAAACTATAAATTAATTTCCTCTTGTACTAAACAAAGCGCAGACGTTAATGATACACATTTCCCAGAGCTGACATATTCCAGTTAATAGATTCAAAATAAAGAGATATCTTTCTACCTTTTGTGCATTTTTTTTCAGTTGCAATTGCTCTAGCCACTTTCTTCTGGTTTCTTCGTGTCTTCTGCTAACTCTCCATCGTCTGCTGTCCATTTGTCCTTTCTTCTCTCTTCTAGTTTTTTCCATTCTCTCTCTACATCTGCTTCAACATACTAATCTTTCTCCTTTTGCTCTTTCCTCAGTCCTATTTCATCCACTCAAATTTTACCCCTCCATCCTCAATCCCCACTTACTCCCCCAATATCCGGCCAATTGTAGATTTGTCTTCACTCCCACACAAAATATTTTTCACTCTCCCAACTCCATCCCATTCTAATCTTCCCCCAACATCAGCTCCCTTCTAGTTCCAGCCCCACCCAGCATCCGCTCCCTTCTAGTCCCTGCATCAGCGCATTTCCAGTCCTAGCCCCCCATCAGCCCATTTCCAATCCTATCCTAGCCACACCATCCGCCCATTTCCAGTCCTAGCTCCCCCATCCATTTCCAGTCCTATCCTAGCCCCTCCATCAGCCCATTTCCAATCCCAGCCCCCCATCAGCCCATTTCTAGTCCTTTCCTAGCCCCACCATCAGCCCATGTCAAATCCTAGCTCCCCTCCACTCAGCCCATTTCTAATCCAAGCCCCCCATGAGCCTACTTCCAGTTCTAGCCCCATGAGTCCATTTCAATCCAAGCCCCCAACACAGCCCATTTCCAATCTTAGCACCTCCCAACAGCCCATTTCCAGTCCTATCCTAGCCCCTCCATCAGCCCATTTCCTGTCCTAGCCCCCCCACTCAGCCCATTTCCAGTCCTAGCTCCCTCCCCTCACAGCCCATTTCCATTCCAAGCCCCCCTTCCCATCAGCTATTTGCAGTTCTAGCCCCCCTTCCACTCAGCCCATTTCCATTCTAAGCCCCCGTCCCCGTCCCCATCAGCTATTTGCAGTTTAAGCCCCCTTCCACTCAGCCCATTTCCAGTCCTAGCAACCCCCCCAGCCCATTACCAGTCCTAGCCCCCCCATAACGCATTACCAGTCCTAAGCCCCCCATCAGCCCACTTCCAGTCCTAACCCATCACCCCATTTTCAGTCTTAGCCCACTTCCAGTCCTAAGCCCCCCATAGCCCATTACCAGTCCTAACCCATCAGCCCATTTCCAGTCCTAGCCCCCCCATAGCCCATTACTAGTCCTAACCCCCCCATCAGCCCATTTCCAGTCCTAGCTCCCTCCCCTCACAGCCCATTTCCATTCCAAGCCCCCATCCCCATCAGCTATTTGCAGTTCAAGTCCCCCTTCCACTCAGCCCATTTCCAGTCCTAGCAACCCCCCCAGCCCATTACCAGTCATAACCCCCCATAGCCCATTACTAGTCCTAACCCCCCCATCAGCCCAGTTCCAGTCTTAGCCCCCCTCCATAGCCCATTACCAGTCCTAACTCCCCCATCAGCCCACTTCCAGTCCTAACCCCCCATCAGCCCACTTCCAGTCTTAGCCCCCCCATAGCCCATTACCAGTCTTAGCCCCCTATAGCCCATTTCCAGTCCTAGCCCCCCTCCCATAGCCCATTACCAGTCCTAACCCCCCCATCAGCCCATTTCCAGTCTTAGCCCCCCCTGCACTTCCAGATGGTAGTGCCGAACAAAGGTATCCAGCAATGACCAAGTAACCGCCCTGCAAATCTCCACCGGGGGAATGAGACTACTCGGCCTATGATGCAGCTTGCGCGTTGGTGGAATGTGCACAAAGCCCCCTAGGAAGAGGTTTGTGGCGCAACAGATATGCTGAAGCAATTGCCTCCTTCAGCCAGCAGAAAATAAATGCTTTCGAGGCAGCCTCCCCCTGACAAAGGCCGTGAAATAGAATGAACAGTCTCTCCGACCTACGGAAAGAACTTATGCGCTTGATATATTTCTTAAGCATCCAGCATACATTAAGGGACACAGCCGAGAATCCTCAGTCCGAAAAGGAAGGTAGACCCACATTCTGAGTCATATGAAAGGTAGACACCACTTTCTCCTTGCACGAGAGAAACTGCAGCTCTGAAATACACCGCATGGACACAATGGCCACCAAATATACCACCTTGAGAGTAAGGTCTTTAACTGATGCAGACTCCATGGGCTCAAATGGAGCCTCCGTTAACATCAAGTTGAGGTCCCAAGCTGGTACCACCGAGTGTACGGGGGAATGGAACTGCTTCACCGCTCGGAAAGACCGTGACACGTCGGGATGGGCTACCAGGGAGATCCCCTGCACCCACTCCCGGTAACGGACCAATGCTGTCACCTGAACCTGAAGCAAATTCAAGGACAAGCCCATATCTATGCCGGCCTGCAAAAAGGCCAGAATATCTGGCACTGTTGCTCACAAAGCACGTTGCCCCCTGACCTCGCACCAATCTTTGAACACTCGCCATACCCGAGCATATGATAGGGATGAGGAGCGCTTGCAAGCTCTCAGCAAGGTTGTGGTCACTAGTGCTGAATAGCCATGCTTCCTCAGCCAAACCCTCTCAAGATCCAGGCCGTAAGCAAGAATCGATCCACCTGAGGCATGAGAATCAGACCTTGGGACAATAGGGTGGATCCTCACCGGCAGGCGCCAGGGGGACCCACTGGCAGCCGAACCAGATCTGCATACCAGGGCCACCGAAGTCAGTCCAGAGCAATGAATACCACTAGCTCCCTGTGGGCCTCTATCCTCTAGATCACCCTACCGATCAGAGGCCACGGTGGAATGCATACAGCAGGACCTGTGAGGGCCAAGGCTGAGCCAACACATCGAGCCCCTGCAACATCCGCTCCCAATGCCAACTGAAGAAGCGAACTGCCGTTGCGTTTTTCAGTGGTTGCCATAAGATCCATAATCAGCTGACCCCACTTGCGTGTTATGCCTCGGAACATGAGTCTTCCAGTGTCCAGTCTCTGGGATGTAACCTTTGGCGACTGAGTAAGTTGTCCTGCACGTTCTCTTTGCATGCCATGTGCACTGCTGATAGTGCCAGGAGACTCACTTCTGCCCAATGAAAAAGTGTGGTGATCTTCTCTGCCAGAACTGCACTCCCTGTGCCTCTCTGACGATTGATATAGGCAACTATCATGGTATTGTCTGCGAACACTCTCACCACTTTGCATGACACCAAAGTCCTGAAAGCTTGGAGAGCTAGCAAGACTACCCTCATTTCCAGGCGACTGATTGACAGTTGTTGTTTCTACTCCAACCATCGCCCCTGTACCACCTGCGACAGATAATGTGGCCCCCAATTGGACAGGCTGGCATCCATCGTCACCATCATCCACACTGGTAGCTCCAGACACACCCCCCTTGAGGAGGGAATCGGACACTAGCCACCAACCGAGACTTTCCTGGACGTCCCCTGGGCAGATGAGCTGCTGGGAGAGCTCTTGACTGCAGCGACCACCTCGACAGGAGAACACTTTGCAACGGTTGCACGTGCACCCGAGCCCATGGCACCAGATCCAACACTGCTGCCATGGACCCCAAGACCTGGAGACAAAACCTTGCAGATGGAGCCATTTGCTGGAGAAAACTGCAGATCTGATCCTGGAGTTTCTGAATGTGTTCCTGAGGTCAGAAAACATGCCCAAGCTGGGTCTCAAAGTGGGCTCCCAGGTAGATGAGGTCCTGCGAAGGCCTCAAGGAGCTCTTGGACAGATTGACCATGCACAAGAACATAAGATATGCCATACTGGGTCAGACCAAGGTCCATCAAGCCCAGTATTCTGTTTCCGACAGTGGCCAATCTAGGTCATATGTACCTAGCAGTTTCCCCAAGAGACACAAGTTCCACAATGCTTGTACTGGGTCAAGCATTGATATCTTCGGTCACTTCTTAATAATAGAAACATAGAAACATGATGACAGAAAAAGACCACAAGGCCCATCTAGTCTGTCCTTCCATAACAACTACAACAGTCCACTTTTTACCTTTAGAGATCCTCTGTGTTGGTCCCATGCTTTTTTGAATTCAGTTACTGTCCTCATCTCTACCACCTCCACTGGGAGACTATTCCACGGATCCACTACTCTTTCCGTAAAGAAATATTTCCGCATATCACTCCTGAATCTATCTCCCTTCACCCTCATCCCATGTCCCCTCGTAGCAGAACTTGCTTTCAATTGAAAGAGGCTCTCTCCCTGAACATTTATGCCACGGAGGTATTTAAACATCTCAATCATATCACCTCTATCCCGCCTTTCCTCTAAGGTGTACATATTAAGATCCTTAAGTCTGTCCTCATATGCTTTATAATGAAGCCCATTAATCATTTTAGTAGCAACCCTCTGCACTGACTCCATCCTGTTCACATCCTTTTGAAGGTGCGGTCTCCAGAATTGCACACCATACTCCAAATGAGGTCGCACTAAAGACTTATACAGAGGCATTATCACCTCCTTTTTTCTGCTAGCCATTCCTCTCCGTATGCACCCAAGCATCCTTCTAGCTTTTGCCTTCGCCTTTTCTACCTGTTTAGCTACTTTAAGATCATCAGACACAGCCACGCCTAGGTCCCACTCTTCTTTAGTGGACAAAAGTACTTCACCTCCTATACTGTATTGCTCCCTTGGATTGCTGCAGCCCAAATGCATGACCTTACATTTTTTAACATTAAATACCAGCTGCCAAATTCTAGACCATTCTTCAAGCTTAGCTAGATCCCTCCTCATGTTATCTACACCTTCCTGGGTGTCTACTCTATTGCAGATTTTGGTATCATCCGCAAAGAGGCAAACCTTACCCGACAGCCCTTCCGCTATATCACTAACAAAGATGTTAAAAAGAATCGGACCAAGGACAGATCCCTGGGGCACACCACTGGTAACATCCTTCTCCTCAGAGTGAGCTCCATTTACTTGTACTCTTTGTCGCCTCCCACCCAACCAATTTCTAACCCAAGCAGTAACTTTAGGGTCCATCCCTAGGGTGCTCAGTTTGTTTATAAGTCGCCTGTGAGGAACAGTGTCAAAGGCTTTACTGAAATCTAAATACACCACATCTAGAGCTCTCCCTCGGTCCAACTCCCTGGTCACCCAGTCAAAGAAATCAATTAGATTTGTCTGACAAGACCTGCCTCTGGTGAATCCATGCTGCCTCGGATCCTGTAATCCGCCGGACTCCAGAAACCTCACTATTTTCTCTTTCAGCAGCGTTTCCAATAATTTACTCACCACCGAAGTTAAACTAACCGGCCTGTAGTTTTCAACCACATCCTTACTTCCGCTTTTGTGTAAAGGCACCACATGAGCCTCTCTCCAGTCCTTTGGCACCACTCCCGACTCCAACGAGGCATTGAAAAGGTCAGTCAGTGGAGTTGCTAGAACGTCCCCAAGTTCCCTCAGTATTCTAGGGTGTATCCCATCCGGTCCCATCGCTTTGTCTACTTTAAGTTGAGCTAGTTTCTCACGAACACAGTCTTCTGAAAATTGTTCAAGATGTCCCTCGCTTCTGTTCTTATTTGTGGGTGTTTTCTGAGGTCCTGCTCCTGGTTCTTCATCTGTGAACACAGAACAAAAATATTTGTTAAGCAATTCCGCTTTATCCTTATCAGCTTCTACATATTCCCCCCCTGCACCCTTGAGTCTGACAATACCACTTTTGCCCTTCCTCTTCTCACTAATATATCTGAAAAATGTCTTATCCCCCCATTTTATTGCATTGGCTATTTCCTCCTCCTTTTGAATCTTTGCCTTCTTGACTACTTTGCTAGCTTCTCTAAGTTTTTCCAAATACAGATGCCTGTCTTCCTCTCTCTGTGATCTCTTGTATTTCATGAAGGCCTCCCTCTTTTTCTTCACTTTTTCAGCTACTTCCTTCGAAAACCATAGCGGTCTCCTGTTCCTTTTGCCTTTATTTACCATTTTAACAAAAAGGTTGGTTGCCTTTAAAATACCCCCTTTCAGTTTTGCCCACTGTTTTTCTACATCCCCCAGCTGTTCCCATCCCACTAACGACTCCCTGAGGTATTGGCCCATCTTCGCAAAGTTAGTCTTCCTAAAGTCTACGATCTTCATCTTGGAATGGATTCTAACAGCCCTAGTCCTAATACTGAACCACACCATCTGGTAATCACTGGATGCAAAATGATCTCCCACTACAACATCAAAAACACTTTAACCATTGGTAAGCACCAAGTCTAGTATGGCCCCTTCACGTGTGGGGTCTGTTACCAATTGCCTGAATAGTTCTCCCTGTAGAGAATCCAGGATCTCCTTACTTCTAGATGATACTGCAGCAGGAATGTGCCAATCAACATCTGGCATATTGAAATCTCCTAGCAGTAGCACTTCCCCTTTCCAGCAATGCTGCGTATGTCTTCAATTAACTCTCTGTCCACCTCTTCCTCTTGTGAGGGAGGTCTGTATATCACACCAATGCAAATAGATTTCTCTTTCCCTCTTTCTAGTTTAACCCACAATGCCTCCTCTCTCCCTTTTAAGCTCTGTAATTCCAAAGCTTTAATAGTAGTTTTTACATATAGTGCCACTCCTCCTCCCCTTCTTCCTACCCTGTCCTTTCTGAATAAAGTATAGCCAGGTATAGTTACATCCCAGTCATGGTTTTCAGTGAACCATGTTTCTGTAACTGCCACTAAATCCAAGTCAGCCACTCCCACCAAAGCTTCAACTTCAGGGATCTTATTTCCCATGCTACAGGCATTAATACACACTGCTTTCCATATGTTACCCCTGTTACCCATTTCCATAAAGGTATTTAATGTATCACCTACCTGGGGGCTTTCACTTACCTGGGAGCTTTCTTCACCCATCCCCAACGAATCTAGTTTAAAGCCCTCTTCAGTAGATTAGCCAGTCTACTACCAAAGATGCGTTGACCTTTCTTGGACAGATGGATGCCATCTCTGCTCTGCAACCCTTGGAACAGCATCCCATGGTCTAGGAAACCAAAACGCTCTCGAAGACACCATCCACGCAGCCATGCATTCATCTCCAGGATGCGAGCCTCTCTGCCTTGGCCTTTACCCTCAACAGGGAGGATTGAAGAGAACACCACCTGTGCACCTACCTGCTTCACCCTCTGTCCCAGAGCCATGAAGTCACTTTTGATACGTTCCGAGGTATACCTGGCAGTATCATTTGTTCCAACATGGATTAGCAACATTGGGTAATAGTCAGTGGGCTTGATGAGTCTCGGCAAACTCTCCGTAACATCTTGGATCTTGGCACCAGGCAGACAGCATACCTCTCTGGACATCAAGTCTGGTCGGCAGATGGACGCCTCAGTACCCCTCAGAAGAGAGTCTCCAACCACCACTACCCTTCGTTTCCTTCTGGTCACTGATTCCGCAACTATGGGGTACTTGAACTCTGGTTCTTCCCTTTCCAGGGATGCTTTCACCTCCTCCACTTCCAGGGCTGCATAATGGTTCTTCAATTCAAGGGCTGGAGAAGTTAGATTGGTGATTTTGCAGGCTCTGGTGACTTTTGTCCAACCATCGACATTCTGTTGGCACCCATCTTCTCCTGTTCTGGAGAGCCTGGTTGCTGCAAGAAGCATCTCATCAATGTACTTCTCACTGTCTTGAATGCTCCTCAGCCTCACCACCTCCTCTCTGAGTTCCTCCACTTGTTTCCTCAGAGCTTCAGCATGCAGGCACCCTGCACATGGAACCGGTTCCTCAACTGGCATTAGGACCTCTGTCTGGACCGAGGCAGAAGCTGTAACAGGGGCAACAGCTTTAGCAATACGATTTTTCCCAGCCATTGTCCTGTTTGTGGAGCTTAGGTATCTGTTAAAGAAAAAGAGAGAGATCTACCAAGTACCAGCCGGTTTCGCAGCTGTCCTTTCAGAGAAAAAGCAGTCAAATCTCTTTAATTATATTCAAAATGTGCTGGTCCAATTCACTGTGATTTGTTAAAGGGGGAGGTGCCCTATAAAGCAAGACTGCTCACTAGGGGTGGGTGGGTTTATGGACCTTTTCTCCAGGAACTTGTCCAAACCTTTTTTAAACCCAGCTACACTAACAGCCTTTATTACATCCTCCGGTAACAAATTCCAGAGTTTGATTACACATTGAGTGAAAAAATATTTTCTTTTATTAGTCTTAAATAGTGTACCCTGTAGCTTCATTGCATGTCCCCTAGTCTTTCTATATTCTGATAAGGTAAACAATCGATCTACGTTTACCCGTTCCACTCCGTTCATTAATTTATAGACTTCTATCATATCTCCCCTCAGCCGTCTCTTTTCCAGGTTAAAGAGCCCTAACCTTTTTAGCCTTTCTTCATAGGAGTATCCTTCCATCCCCTTTACCATTTTGGTGGCTCTTCTCTGTACCTTTTCTAAAATCGCTATATCCTTTTTAAGATACGGCGACCAGAATTGCACACAATATTCAAGGTGCGGTCTCACCATGGAACGATATAGAGGCATTATAATATCTTTTGTTTTATTTTCCATTCCTTTCCTTATCATACCTAGCATTCTATTTGCTCTCTTGGCCGCCGCTGCACACTGGGCCGAGGGTTTTAACATGGTATCCACAATGACGCCTAAATCTTTTTCCTGGGTGGTGGTTCCTAATGTGGAACCTTGCATCGTGTAACCATAGTTTGGGTTGTTCTTCCCTAGGTACATAACCTTGCACTTGTCCACATTAAATTTCATCTGCCATTTTGATGCCCAGTCTTCCAATTTATCAAGATCCTCTTGCAATTTTTCACAATCCTCTTGGGTTTTAACAACTTTAAATAGTTTTGTGTCATCTGCAAATTTGATAACCTCACTCGTTATTCCACTTTCCAGGTCATTTATGAATATGTCAAAAAGCAGCGGACCCAGCACAGATCCCTGGGGTACACCACTATTCACCTTTCTCCATTGGGAAAATTGGCCATTTAGCCCTACCCTCTGCTTTCTATCTTTTAACCAGTTCCTGATCCACAATAGTACATTGCCTCCTATCCCATGACTCTTTAGTTTTGCCAAAAGTCTCTGATGAGGGACCTTGTCAAAGGCTTTCTGAAAGTCCAGATACACAATATCAACCGACTCACCTTTGTCCACCTGTTTATTCACTCCTTCAAAAAAACATAACAGATTAGTAAGACAAGATCTTCCTTGTCTAAAGCCATGTTGGCTGTCTCCCATTAGGTTGTTGAATGTACCCTACGCTCTATCATTTGATTTTCTATGCAATTCATACTATGGTGCTGGAATCAATAAGGAAGTTTCAAACTAACGGGTCTCAGACTTACAATGGCATGAAGTTTTAGGGTTTATTGCTACCCTTAATAGCATGCCCGTTCGCATCAACGACCCTTTTGTACTTCCATTCTTTTAACTCTTCTTCAAGTATCCAGCTACTGAGTGCTCAAAATAGTTTCTAAAATTATGTTTCTTAATTCGCACTACTAAAAAATGTTGTAGACATTCCATTAAGTCAAGAAAAATTCGCTAAAATGCTTTGAATTGTCTACTTAGCTCGCTGTATTGTAGATGTTCATCATCATACGGTAATCAATTCTGTTGAAGTTAAAGTTGAAAGTCCCGACGCTATTGTTTGACGCGCCTCTGCGTTTCTCCAGTCCGGTTCTTCAGGGGACTATCTAAATGTTATTACTAACTTTAGTGATGCTGCCCACGTAGAATAAACAAACCATTGGTTCCTCACAGAACTCCTTCTCTCAATCGATCTACATTTACCCATTCCACTCCATTCATTAATTTATAGACCTCTATCATATCTCCCCTCAGCAGTCTCTTTTCCAGGTTGAAGAACCCTAACCTTTTAAGCCTCTCCTCATAGGGATATCCTTCCATCCCTTTTATCATTTTGGTGGCTCTTCTTCTCTGTATCTTTTCTAATTCCGCTATATCCCTTTTTAAGATACGGCGACTAAAATTTCCAAAACTGCAGACCATTTTGGTGAAACTGCATCACGTGGGAACATCCTGTGGGGGCTGGAGTCTTCTTCAGCCGCCAACACGGTTCCGTGCATGCTCTCCCCTGTGGCGTGGTCCTGTGACTCACAGCCGTGGCATAATCCCAGAGAGGAAAGGAACGCCTTTTTATAGCCACGGGCTGAACACTTGGTCTTCGGCAGGCTGATGGCCCAAACCCGAGAACCACCTCTGAAAAGAAAAACCCGCAGCTCCAGGCAAACACTCTGCGTGCTCCTCTCAGGTACTGCCTGCACTTACCAGCCCTGAACAGCGTCAGGCGCTCCCCCAAGGGACGCAGCTCCTTCCTGCTCTAACCTCCTCCCACCTGTGGGCAGCCGCGACTGAACACAACAGCCCTACTGAAAGGGAAATGGGGCCTTACAAGGGCAGTTCTCCAGGGAGGCAACCGAGCTTGAATAAACGGCGCCTTGCTACCTTTCCCCTCCTCCACGGGAACCCTGTCAACTGAATGGCTCAGATTCCCAGAGGGCAGACCAGACCAACACCTACCAGGAGGGATCAGAGCACAGCCTCAATCAACATAAAAAACCCCCAAAAACATTAAGTTCTAATTCTTCATGTCCCTACACTAAAATCCAATGCAGCCAGACTGCACCAGTCTTGTCCCATCTGCTGGAGACTGAGAAATACTTTCTGGAGAGGTTCTGCCCTTTTTATGGGGTGGCATCACAGAAGTTGGAAGTTCTCAGTCTCCATCTGCTGGAGGAGGGGCAAGACACAGGAGTCTTGACTGGACTGGAGGGACGCTATGGAAAGTATGATAGTGGCCTCATTATATCATGGGGATGCTTGGCAGTAGCGGAAGGAGCAGACAGCCTTGTGAAGAACAAAGGAAAGATTTTCACAAAGTATAGGCAGATCCGAAAGAGAAATCTATTACAGTCTGTGGTAGACTTGAGACAGGGGAGATGATTCACCTCTCAGCAGGACAGTGATCTTAAGCAATTTTCCTGCTAAGCAGAAGCAGCTTGAAACTGCATGGCAGTCCACCACCAGCCTTCCTCCTGGTGGGGGTGGGGTCCTTCAATATTGTGCTTTCATTCATGAAGGAAAAGCATTGTTTGCTTTTTTGACTGCAACACACATACACGGAGCCAAGGATTTCAATGTATTGTCCACAATGACACCTAAATCCTTTTCCTGAGTGATGATTCCTAATGTGGAATATAGCGTTGTGTATCTATAGCTTGGGTTATTCTCCCCTATATGCATCAATTTGCACTTGTTTACATTACATTTCATCTACCATATAGATATCAAGTCTCCTTGTCTCACAAATCGTCCTGAAATTTCACACAATCCGTTTGTGATTTTAACAACTTTGAATAATTTTGTCTCATCTGCAAATCTGATTACTTCACTTGCTGTTCTCGCTTTCATATCATTTACAATATATTGTCAAAACACTAGTGACAGTATAGATCCCAGGACACTTCACTGTTTCTCTCTGCATCGAGAAAGATGATTGTTTAGTCCTATTCTCCGTTTCCTATCTTTTAACCAGTTCCCAATCCACAATAAGACGTGAAGGCTAATTTTACCTAGTATGTTGAAATCTGAATTGAGATGCTGAAATGCTGAATTATGGCAGAATTTTACAAAAGGGTTCTGCTGAACATGGAGCCTTTTGTAAAGTACGTATAAGGATGTGCAGGAATGCACGTGGCTTTGAGCAATTTTGCAAATCTACACATGGGCATACCGAACACGGCAAGTTTGCAAATTCCATGTGCAAGTGGCAACACTTCCATGTGTAGCCAGGCCATTTTCACAACCTACATGTATATGTGCCGTCAATTCAGCACCGAGCCTACAATTTCTGCCAACATTCATTTTGGAAGAGGAAATAAACAACAGGAGATCAGGGGCAGTGGGGTGGGGCCAAACTCTGCCCCTTGACCAGCCACATTGAGCGCAGCTGCTATCGCCATCCTTCCCCCTCCCACCTGCCCGCAGGGATCCAATCTCCTGCAGGCAGACAGGAGGAGTGTTTGCCGCAACTGCAGTGCTCTTCTGGCTGCAGGGGATGGGATCACCGCGAGCAGTCCGCTACCTGCCAGTTCGCAATCGCAGCATTCCCCTCCTGTCTGCCCACGGGGATCTGATCTCCCACGGGCAGACAGGAGGGGTGTTTGCTATGACTGCAGCGCTTTTCTGCCCGCAGGGGATAGGATCTGCCTGCTGGTTCGTAATCATGGTGTTCCCTTCCTGTCTGCCCGCAGGAGATCGGATTCCTGATGGCAGACAGGAGGGAAGGTCGGCAATCGTGGCAGTGGGGTTTTGGTGGGGCCAGGACCCGTGAGGGCCACCCTTTTCCGATGCCTCTGGGGGAGATTAAGAATAGCTGTCTTAATATCTCGAGTAAAGTCTTGGCCAAAAGACGAACTTTTGAAAAATCTATTCATGCCTCAGAGCAGGTGTAAATTTTGGGCCATATATGTGGATTGCCTTTGTAAAACAGAGAACACACATGTAGAAATTTGGCTCGCCCAGGCTATGCCCAAACCAGCATTGTTCTGTCAGCTCCATCACATGCCTAACGCAAAAGTTCTCATTGCCCGTACAGAAGCGATTAATAGAAAGGAGAACTACAAGGTGGAATTGCATAATGAACACAACTTTATTGGCAACAGCAAGAAAATGATACAAAATTACACTTCATACAAACAAAAGCATTTTATATTAGAGGCTCCTTTATGTAACACTGCAGCATCGATGACACACAAACTAAATACATTTTGGAGCTTGATAACCTCTGACATGTGCTACGGAGCTCCCTTAGTGTGTCCTTCTCTTTAGTGCATACAGGCGGGCTTCAGTGACTATCCCGATGGGGCCAGAGGCCCCGACAGTCTGAATGACCACCATCACTGTCCGAATAGCTCTAAGCTCCGTATCAAGAAAGTCCAGACATTTAATTTAAAAAAAAGACACTAAACAGACCTGCAGGATTCCAGCTGGTGGGATCTGCTTACCAGTCCATTCATACAACAGCACTAGCCCATGTGTCCCTGCTAGGTAGACTTGGAAGTACCCAGCCCTGGGGTATGTGGCTTCCCTCAGGATGATCTGATGGGACCAGGTACTGATCCCAGCCATGTCTGTAAAAGAAAAGGTTTCTGGCAGTGAAAATGCACCAAATATTCTGCAAGGTTTCCAGCTTTATAAACAGAAGAGCATAGTGCTCCCACTCTAACTTTCAGAATAAACATTTAGGGACGGATACTCGGCACATCAGCTATTTAAATGCTACTACGAATCATTTTAATAGCACTACAAGGCATACACAGCACTGTACAGAAACATATACGAGGAAGTCCTGCTCCACAATATATTCAAGATAGACAAATAGAACAAACAGGGGACTAGGATAGCTGAAGAGGGAAATAATAAAGAGACACATGGGTGGTAAACAGGTAAGTAAGGGGGGTCAGGCTTCAAAAGCAGTCTTGAAGAGGTGGGTTTTTAGCCTGGATCTGAATAGTACCAGAGATGTAGCCTGACACATGTCTCGGATAGTCTTTTCCAGGCAAACAGTGCAGCAAACAGAGTCTGAAGGTGGCAGCAGATGAGAAGGGCACAGAGAAAAGCGATTTGCTAGATGAGTGGAGTTCCCAAGCAAATTGAGTCCTCAGGAAATCTCTGTACATCTGCTGTGATAAAACAGGCTAATGTGTCTGAATTTGTTACCCTGAAAGAGGGATTTCACAGAGGTTCTGAAGGACTGGAGTTGACAAACACTGATTTAGCGCATCAAAGACAGGTATGCAGCCACCTCCAGGGTGGTCTGTCTGCCAGTGAATTTTACACTTTTGGCACCTATGACAGCAAAAGGAGCATTATCAACATTATGAATCTTGCCGATTGCAGTTGCTAAACTAAGGCAGCAGAAGGCAAAGTGACTTGTACAGGCAGATATGTCCCAAGAAATGAGATAAAGGCAGATGAGATGACTTGTTCCCACTGAGGGATGAATTTTCCACTCACACTAGATCATGGCTTGTTTTCTATAGCGCTACTGCCCCCTCTGGTGAACAGCGTATTGCGTAAACCAAGCTCCATATCCCTGCCTCAGATCCACTACAGAATGGAAGCCTGGCACATGGGGGAAGGGGGGCGGGAGAGAAATAACTGGCACCTCCCACTCAAGCTTGAGCCTGATCTTCTATACATACCCTGAACTTGCAAGCGCAGAAAACTACTTCAAAAAGATTAATAGACAGATAAGAAAGAAGATAAAAAGAAGCAAGAAGCAGATATGGAAAGCTACAAGCAACAGTCCTGGCATGTGAAGCATCTGCAGTGATCCGGATTTGTTCAGGGCGGTTCTTACCATCCTTGGACTGAAACTGCTCCATTTAATCCAAAGCCCATTTCTCTCCCATGTGTTGCTCCCTAAACTGGCCCCATCCTTTCATTTCACTAATCAAATTAAGATTAATGGACATGATTAAAAAGGGAGACAGCATAGGCCTGCACAGTTCATTCACACAATCCTACATACTAACACATGTAACGGCAGTGTCAGCTATCAGCTCTGTACGCCTCTTTGCTGCACACTGATAGCACGCATTTCATTGCCGGCACGCAGAAAAGGGCTCATACGCAAATTAGCCATGCACTAAACTGTGGCGCAAATCGTAGCATTAAACTGGAAGAGCAAGTCAAACACACGGCACAGAAGTTGGCACAGGTTCGGCATGCTCTCTGAGAGAAACGGAGGCACCGTGTTGCTAATTTGCATATGCACCCTAACAGTATTTTGATGGCATCAGGGGCTTTTTCTGATGCCTGGATCGACTGAGGGAACTGTCAGGGAAAATCCTCGATGCCATCAAAATACTGTCAGGGGGCCGGTGCTCCCGAGAGAAAATAAATCCCTGGTGGCCCAGATCCCTCCCACCCACCCAACTAAAAATAACCCTGGTGGCCCAGCAACCCCTGAATCCCCCACCCCCCTCCCAGTACCTTACAAAGGCGCGGGTGTGCTGCCCATGCATTCCTGCTCCTGCGCCGCCATCTTGAAAAATGGCAGTGCCTGGTGCATTCTGGGACCAGGCTGCCATATAAGCCTCCTCAAGACTAGGTGTAGAGATACTGGCGCTAAGGCTGGTTAGAAAATCCTCTACGCATTTCTGTGCATTGGGCACAGACAATATTAGGATGCAATTTTAATATGTGCAGCTCATTTGCCTATCATTTAAATACTCTTGGCGTCGTGTGTGTTAGCTTTTCCTTTACTGTTTATGCATGCGTGTGCCTTTTTTCTACATTTGGCTATAGCGGTGCTTAAAAGTTGCGTTATCTATGCGTTAACGCCACGCTAATTTTCTTCATCGGCCAGTAAATAAAATAATAGTGGATTTAAACTGGAGGAAGAGAGGCTAGAGACAGCTCCTACCTGACATGGAGGAGGGCTGGCACAGAATGCTCAGCCTGCAGATAGTACTGCCTGAAAGGCAGAAGCGGGTGGTTGAGAGGTAACTCATCTGGAACAAATAAAAATAAGATAGACCGTTAAAATCTCAACCAACCAACTCTGAAGCACTGATGCTCCAGTACTACCATGCTGCTTTTAACCTTTCACATTAACATAGTACATCAGTTCAAATCATCTGCAGTCAAGTGCTTTTGAAATAGCATGTCATCCTAGCAAAAAATAAATAAAATTAGTTGAATTGCTAGTGTGGCTCTAACACATCGGGAATTGTAAAGGACGCCACAGCATGCAGCAAAGGTGAAGAGGCAGACAAGAAACCAACACAGTATTGGCTCAAAAATTACACAGGTTCCTCTTTTTTAGTTATTAGGTATTCTTGTACAAAGTAAAGAATATCCTATCGGTATGCTCTGTCCGTCCATCTAGCTGTGACTTTGCACCACAGGTGAAAGTACAGGAGAGCAATGCACTTCTACTTCGGAGGAATACTTTTCAACCTTTCTTTTTCTGTGACATACTTTGAGTTTGTTCAGTCTTTGTGGCATGCCCAACCAAATTTTGCATAATCGTCTATCCGAATCCCTCCCACCGGCAGAAGGAGAGTAGCATTTTCTACAGTTGTGCTCAACATTATTGGCACCCTTGCATTTTTAGGTATGCTGTGTACAGTATCTTGAGAAAAAATTGGAAATATTCCAACTATATGTCATAATATTTTACTAGTATGTTCAAAGGTATACAACAAGAAAGATGCCTGTGCAACTTAGACATACCATATTTCCCGGATTATAAGTCGCCCCTGTGTATAAAAGTCGCAGTGGCACAATTTGGAGTTTTTACATGTAAAATATTAGTATTAAAGTTGCCCCTGTGTATAAGTTGCCAGTACAAAAAAAATAAAGCGCGAGACAACATTGCTGTTTCTTAAAACCAGATTTATTCTGTTTTGCTTTCACTTTACAATAGCACTCATTCCAGATCAGATGTGCTCTGTATCACTCTCGGGAAAGCTGTTGACGTCCTCATCTTCGGTGTCCTGTGAAATAGTTCTGCAATTTCAGGTGCCAGTTTGTGCTTGTTATTGTCTTCTTCATCGTCTTCACAGTTATCGGGGCTCTTTAGGATCTCAGCCTTCATAAAACCCGATTTGATTATTTTATTGCTCACACTCCCCCTTCTCTCCCCCCCCCCACTGTGCTGTCTCAAACCACTCAGTAACTTCTGCAAAAGTGGCACGGCACATGCAGCCAGTAGCCGTGAAACTGTGTTTTCTGTGGCACATCCAGTTTTCCCATAGGCAACGCAATACAGATTTGAATCTTGTCGGAATGTCAAGCGGTTGAAGCATTTTTGTTATACCACCAGGTATAATAACCGGGACAGTGTTCAGAGATTTTATTTTCTTCCTTCTGTCTTCAGTAAAATGGGCTCTCATGTTATCCATGACAAGTAGTACTTTCTGTCTCTTGAAAACTCTGTCTGGCCGCTTACTAAAGCAGCACTGCAGCCATTTCAGCATCATGCTCTCATCCATCCATCCTTTCTCGTTCATATCAACAACGTTGGTTGGTAGAGTTTCATGTGGCATTGTCTTCCTTTAGAATATAATCATAGGTAGCAACTTCTTTCCACTTACACAGTAGGCCAGCAACCACTGTAAAGGTGAAATTAGACTTACCTGCTAATTTTCTTTCCATTAGGACCTACAGTCCAATCCAGACTCATGGGTTGTGTCCCTCTTCCAGCAGATGGAGACTGAGCACACTAGTTTTTGGTGATGCCACTACATAAGGAGGCAGCACCCCTCCCACCAAGCCAGTATTCCTATGTCAAAGCAGAAACTTAAGAACCACCAATAAACGGAACTAACTATATACACCGAGTCATTTGTGGTGATGTAGAGAAGCCCAAGTAGACCAAGGCTACATCTAGAATCTTCAAGCACTCGGAACCAAATCCTTTGGCTTGAATTGGATGCTTCCAAACAAGCATGGAGTATAGATCATCACTCTTAACCTACTACCATACACCCTGGCTTGCTATTATACCAGAACGGGCGGGTTCTGGATTAGACTGTAGGTCTAGATTAGACTGGAAAGAAAATCAGCAGGTAAGTCTAATTTCATCTTTCATATCATCCCTACAGTCCAATCCAGACTCATGGAATGTACCAGAGCAGTACCTAAATAAAGGTGGGATCGGCAAGCCCGGCCTCCAACACCCGCAAGCCAAAGATGGCCTCCAAATGTGCCTGCAAATCCAGCTTATAGTGACGCACGAAACTATGCAAGGATGACCAAGTAGCGGCCCTGCAAATATCCGCTGGAGGTACAATGCCCACTCTGCCCAGGACGCCACCTGTGCTCTCGTAGAGTGGGCCCTTAAGCCCTCTGCTACTTGCCTGCCCTTCAAGAGGTATGTTGACAAGATTGATTCCTTTAATTACCTGGCAATGGAGGCTTCTAAAGCTGCCTTTCCTTTGCGAGGATTGCCAAAAAGAACAAACAAGTGATCTGACTTCCGTAAAGACTCCGTAGTCCTTAAGTAGTGCCTCAGCACCCTCCTCGCATCCAAGGAGCAGGAAAACTGGAAGAATCACCTGCCTGGTTGACATGAAAAGGCGAGACCACTTTTGGTAGAAAAGAAGGTACCATACGCAAAACGACTCTGTCCTTCGCCAACAGCAAAAAGGGTTCCCTACCGGACAGCTCCGAGATCCGTCAAGCAGAACAAATGGCCACCAGAAACACTACTTTCAAGGTCAGATCCTTGAGGGATGCTGCCAACTGCTCAAATGACACCCCCGAGAGAACTCCCAGAACCAGATTGAAGTCCCAGGCTGGCACACAGGCTCTCTGAGGTGGTCTCAGGAGCTTAACCGCCCTGAGGAAGTGACATATCTGGGTGAGCTGACAGAGAGACTCCCTGCACGCGTCCCCGATAAAATGCTAAAGTGGCAATTTACACCTTCAGGGAATTCAACGCTAATCTCTTGTCATAACCCCCCTAAAGGAAGGCTAGTACATCCAGAATAGACGCTTCAAAGGGCCGTCGTTGCTGCTCTTTAGACCACGCCTCAAAAATTCTCCAGACCCACACATAGGCTAGGGAGCTGGACCTTTGCCTTGACATCAGCAAGGTCGCAATTACCAATGGGGCATATCCTTTCTGTCTCAATGATACCCTCTTAAGAGCCAAGCTGTAAGCAAGAAACGATTCACCTAAGGCTAAGATATTATTAACAGAGCTCAAAACGCAGTCTGTGTCGTCTGACAAATGCAAGGCGGTTAGCCTGGATGGTGTCCACTATCAGCTAAGTACTGAGTTCTTCTATATATTTTTTATTGTTAATGTGGTTCACAGGGTGGTGATTTCACATACTGACGTTGTTTGACGTGTTTCAATCAGAATAAAAAGGAAAAACCTTGTTTCATGAGTAGCTTTGACTCCTCCAGACAAGGGTTCCGTTACAAAAAACGTTTTGTTTAAGAAAAGGGGTCTTTTTCCATATTATTGCCCTTTTGTTTTCCTGGCTGTATCGGTTTTTGATTTATTGATAGGCTGGGGTTTTTCTGGTAGTTTGGTTAGCTGTGATATTCATGCCCTGGCAATGCCCCAGTTTTTATACTAGTTCCTTTTTTAATTGGTCTTGTTTTATTTGATTCTTTTATGTGTGAAATATGTGTGCATATATTGTCCAAAGCCATTTCACTGGGCACTTTTTTTAAGGGACATTAAGGGGTTGAACTGCAAAGATGCCAATAATGTTGACCACAACTGTAGATTTGTGTGCCTTGACGTGAGACTTGAGCAGACAGGACCAGTGGGTCCCATGCATTCAGACATCAGATTAGAGACAAGAGGAGAAGCTCAGGTAAGAAGTGCTGTTCTCCTACTGATGGGAGGGTCATCAGATCTCTGGTGGATTAATCTGGGATACTTGTTCCCTGCAGTGCCAGTGATGAATAAGCAGTTCATTTTGGTGGAAGGATAGAGGGAGTCTGGTGGACAAACTACAGCTCAAAGAACATCCTTTAAGTTTTGTTACAACAAAACAATATGCTAGTTTGTGTTGCTGTATTCACTAGAATTGTACTACACTGATATTGATTATATTGGATGACTTGTGGTAAAACAAATACCTAAAGAAATAAATACAGATACCACAGGGCTGGTGGGCATGCCAGAGAATTAAATATATACCAGAAAAGGTGAAATTAGGCTTTACCTGCTAATTAATGTTCCTTGAGTTACTCCAGTCCAGTCACCTGTGGGTAATCATGCCCCACCAGCAGCTTGGAGACTGACCATATCATCTTTCATGACATCACCTTAGAGAGGCAGCTGGCATCTCCCACCAGCCTCCAGTATTCTATTGACAAAGCAGACTCACAGGGGCAACAAATAAGAGCTGTGCTAAGTACAATAAAACCTTGTAACCGCCTAGGCAGCCATAGCCCCCACCAGTGAAGGGAAAAAATGCTCACCTTTTAAAAATGGACAGTAAGGAGGTCCACTGGAGACAAGTCACTCTGGCTACCCAGATTCCTCCAGTCCTTCCAAGAATTTACTCACTGGAGACAAGTCACTCTGGCTACCCCAGATTCCTCCAGTCCTTCCAAGAATTTACCCACTGGAGACAAGTCACTCTGGCTACCCCAGATTCCTCCAGTCCTTCCAAGAATTTACCCACTGGAGACAAGTCACTCTGGCTACCCCAGATTCCTCCAGTCCTTCCAAGAATTTACCCATTATTTTCCCTTTTTTGTTGTTTTTTTGAAAAGAGTACTCACACTCCGATACCATCAGATCCCACTCCCGAACCACTCTAATAGAGATGACTTTCTTCAGGCCCGGAATGCCATAAAAGATCACTAGGCACACACCAACCAGGGAGAATTCAGGACTGGACTGGAGTAACTCAAAGAACATCAATTAGCAGGTAAGGCCTAATTTCACCTTCCTTATCGTTCCTCCAGTCCAGTCCCATTATCTGTGGGATGTACCATAGCAGTACTAACCTTGGGAGGGAATCGCGAGCCTAGCCTGAAGCACCACCGAGCCAATCGCGTGTCAGCCGCCACCTGCAAATCCAGGTGGTAATGCTTCACAAAGAAATGCAAAGATGACGAAGTCGCCGCTTTGCAAATATCCAATGTCGGAACCAAACTAAATTCCACCCACGACGCTGCTTGAGCCCTGGTCAAATGAGCTCTCAAGCCTTGAGGCAAAGTCCTACGCCTCAGGAGATAGGCCGAGGAGATGGCCTCTCTTACCCACTTTGAAGTAGAGGCTTTGGAAGCCGCCCCCCTGAGCGGTCCACCAAATAGAATGAACAAGTGATCTGACTTCCAAAAGGGATCTGTCCTCTTCAAGTACCTCCACAGGATGCGTCGGACATCCAGTCGACGCAGGAGGGGATCCTCCACTATCCCCCCTGCCCCCTGAAAACACCAGAAGTGTCACTGATTGATTCTTATGAAAAACCGAGAGCATCTTGGGAAGAAAGGAAGGTTCCGGCCATAACACTGCCTTCTCTTTCGACATGATATAAATGGAACCTGGCATGACAGCGCCTGAAGCTCGAGATTCTCCTGGCGGAACAGATGGCCACTGTGAGAGCCAGAGGAGAAAGAGTTAACACAATAATACAAGAAAAATCATTGAAATGCCTGAATGCTGGCATTTGTACTGAGGTGCGTACGTGCAGCTTTGAGGGGTATATGACATCATATGGAAAAGTATGTGAAAACACACTTATCAGTAAATGGTGGACAGAGAGAGGGTAGAAAAGCAATCATGAGAGATAAACATGCCAGCTTAGCATGAAGAACATATGGCCCCCAGTATAGTTGTCAGAACACGGGGAGTTAAAGAGATATATTTCTTGGGAACTGAGGGGTGGGAGATAACCAAGCAAGAAAACCAGGTAAAGAACTGAGTGAGGGGGCAAAGGTCAGATAACAATATAAATCTGACAAAGCCCAGACTGATAATTGCAGACATGGGCCCAAGAAAGGTCAACGGAGAGGGGTACAGACATGAGTAGAATAACATCACACAAGTGGGGCCCCAGACAACTGGAACAAGAATGAGCTAATTAGAGAAGAATGCCTGAATAGTAAGTATGGTTCTGAGCAAGGGTATATAATGTGACAGGACCAGATACACGATAAGTTCGTCTTCTGCGCAGTGAAGGCCGCATGGGGTATGGATTCCCTGGGTTCTCTATGGCCCCAGTGTTCCTGTTGTCGTGTTTGAGAGTTTTGTGTACATGCTATTTTTATTTATTTATTTATTTGAACTTATTTTTATAAATTTTTGTCTTGTGTATGTCTGTTCTTGTGTTCAGCAAAGTCTGTCATACATTCTCATATTTGCTGTTGAGTCAGGAAGTAAGACAGAATCATGCAGTCAGGCCAAACATTCTGATTTGTAATTGTTTAGAAATCTGCATCTAAGATAAGACAGAATGACCCTGTTTGTTTGCAGTGAGAGGTGGCAAGATCTGTAATTCCACTGGACTGTTTTCCTTTGTTCTTAGTTTCTGTTTCTGTAAGATAGGGAATAATAAAAAGATCCTTTGGGAAGAAAAATCTGTGAGATAGTTATTACCATGTACGAGTGTGTTGTCCTGCATAAGGTGAGATTTTTGTTCTGTGTAAGGTGAGATTTTGTTGGGAAGTATAAGTCCTCTCTGTGATGTTTCTTTTATTGGGAAGTGATATGTCCTCCCTGGGTGGTTTCCCTTCTGGATGGAGGAAGGTGTCAGCTTGGGAAATGTCTGGCCAACGGTCCAGCTGACCCTTGGTTCCGTACACCACCCAAAAGACTGTCTTTAACGTCAGATCCTTCAAGGAACAGTCAGAGGCTCAAAAGGTGCCTTTGTCAAAATGGATAATACCAGATTCAAATCCCAAGGTGGGATCACCGACCTAACCGGTGGTCGAACTTGCTTTACCGCTCTAAGAAAACGGATGACATCCGGGTGAGTCGCCAGAGGAATCCCTTGGATTCTGCCATGATAAAAGGAGATGGCTGCCAAGTAGGAAACCACAAGCCAAGCCCTTGTCTAGACCCACCTGCAGAAATGCAAGGATCTCCAGAACCATAGTCCTCAGGGGAGAACTACTGTATTCCTCGCACCAGCCCTCGAACACTCTCCACATTCGAATGTACATTAACAAAGTGAAGCTGGACGGGCTTTCAGCAATGCTGCAATAACTGAGGCCGAATAGCTCCGATGTCTCAACCGAACCCTCTCAAGAGCCAAACCATAAGCAAGAATCGATCCACCTGAGGGATTAGGATGGGAGCCTGTGATAACAGATTGACTCTTGCCGGCAGATGTCACGGACGTCAGACTGTCTGCTGCAGCAGATAAGCATACCACGGTTGTCTTGGCCATTTTGGGGCAATTAGCAGTACCAAACCCGGACGTGTCTCAATCCTCTGCATCACTCAATCTATGAGCGCTCAAGGGGGAAATACACAGAGTAGCCCTTCCATGAGCCATGGCTGAACCAGTTCGTTGAGTCCTTCCGACATGCATTTTCTTCTGCTGTAAAACCGGGGTGCCTTTGCAGATTCGAAGGTCGCCATTAGATCCATGATCGGTGGACCCAAACGCCTCACTAACTGCGCAAAAACTGCTGCATTGAGTGTCCATTTCCCGGGGTCAAGACGCACTATGCTGAGATAGTCGGCTGCCACATTCTCTCTGCCTGCCACGTGCGCCACCAGGTTGCTCTCTGCCCATTCCATCAACAGGCCGACCTCGCTCTCCAATGATGTGCTGCTTGTATCATCCTGCCGAATGATGTAAGCCACCGTGTTTGCATTGTCTGAGAACACTCTTATCGCCTTTCCCCCCAGAAAGGGCCAAAACCTCTGCAGAGACAAGAATACTGCCCATTACTGCAGGCGGTTGAAGGACCACGTGCTCTCCTGCATCAACCAAAGTCCTTGGGCTATCTGGGTTTCGCAATGCACACCTCCCCTCCAACTCGACAAACTGGAATCCGTTGTCAGCGGAACCCATTGAGGCGTCTCTTGGGGCACTCCTGCAAGAAGCTTGCTGAACTGAAGCCACCACCAGAGGGCCTCCCAAGCCTCCTCTGGTCAGGGTGGCAGACGCAAGAGTGGATGGCGCTGAGCTAACCACCTGTGTAACAGTGCCCTTTGCAATGGTCTCATGTGAGCCTGAGCCCAAGCCTAGGGCACCAGCTCGATAAGAACATAAGATATGCCATACTGGGTCAGACCAAGGTCCATCAAGCCCAGTATTCTGTTTCCAACAGTGGCCAATCTAGGTCATACGTATCTAGCAGTTTCCCCAAAAGACAGGTTCCACAATGCTTGTACTGGGTCAAGCATTGATATCCTGGGTCCCTTCTTAATAATGGTTTATGGACCTTTCCTCTAGGAACTTGTCCAAACCTTTTTTAAACCCAGCTACACTAACAGCCTTTACTACATCCTCCGGTAACAAATTCTAGAGTTTGATTACATGTTGAGTGAAAAAAAAATATATTTTTATTAGTCTTGAATAGTTTACCCTGTAGCTTTATTACATGTCCCCTAGTCATTCTATATTCTGATAACGTAAACAATCGATCTAGGTTTACCCGTTTCACTCCGTTCATTAATTTGTAGACTTCTATCATATCTCCCCTCAGCCATCTCTTTTCCAGGTTAAAGAGCCCTAGCCTTTTTAGCCTTTCTTCATAGGAGTAACCTTCCATCCCCTTTACCATTTTGGTGGCTCTTCTCTGAACCTTTTCTAATAAAGCTATATCCTTTTTAAGATACGGCAACCAGAATTGCACACAATATTCAAGGTGCGGTCTCACCATGGAACGATATAGAGGCATTATAATATCTTTTGTTTTATTTTCCATTCCTTTCCTTATGATACCTAGCAATCTATTTGCTCTTTTGGCCGCCGCTGCACACTGTGCCGAGGGTTTTAACATGTTATCCACAATGACGCCTAAATCTTTTTCCTGGGTGGTGGTTCCTAATGTGGAACCTTGCATCTTGTAACCGTAATTTGGGTTGTTCTTTCCTAGGTGCATAACTTTGCACTTGTCCACATTAAATGTCATCTGCCATTTTGATGCCCAGTCTTCCAATTTATCAAGGTCCTCTTGCAATTTTCCACAATCCTCTTGGGTTTTAACAACTTTAGATAGTTTTGTGTCATCTGCAAATTTGATAACCTCACTCGTTATTCCCTTTTCCAGGTCATTTATGAATATGTCAAAAAGCAACGGACCCAGCACGGATCCCTGGGGTACTGCACTATTCACCTTTCTCCATTGGGAAAAGTGGCCATTTAGCCCTACCCTCTGCTTTCTATCTTTTAACCAGTTCCTGATCCACAATAGTACACTGCCTCCTATCCCATGACTCTTTAGTTTTGCCAAACGTCTCTGATGAGGGACCTTGTCAAAGGCTTTCTGAAAGTCCAGATACACTATATCAACCGACTCACCTTTGTCCAGCTGTTTATTAACACCTTCAAAAAAACATAACAGATTAGTAAGACAAGATCTTCCTTGTCTAAAGCCATGTTGGCTGTCTCCCATTAGGCCATGACTATCTACATGCTGAGCAATTTTGTTCTTTATGATGGTTTCTACCATTTTTCCCGGTACTGACGTCAGACTCACCGGTCTGTAGTTTCCAGGATCACCCCTGGAACCCTTTTTAAAAATTGGCGTTACATTGGCGATCTTCCAATCTTCAGGTATTACAGATGATTTTAATGAAAATTCACAGATTACTAATAGCAGGTCTGCAATCTCATATTTCAGTTCTTTCAACACCCTTGGATGTATACCATCCGGCCCAGGTGATTTGCTACTCTTCAGTTTATCTAATAGTTGTAATAAATTTTCCTGATTTATCGATATTTCCTTTAATTCTTCCACACCTTTAAATACTTCAGTCATGGGTAACATCCCTACATCTTCCTCAGTAAAGACCGAAGCAAAGAATTCATTCAGTCTCTCCGCTATCGCCTTGTCGCCTCTTAGTGCCCATTAACCCCTCTATCATCTAATGGACCAACTGACTCTCTCACAGGTTTTTTGCTATGAACGTACTTGAAAAAGTCTTTATTTCGCGTTTTTGCTTCCGCAGCAAGCTTCTTCTCAAATTCTCCTTTTGCCTGCCTTATCAATGCCTTGCATTTGACTTGCCAGTGCTTGTGCTGTTTCCAGGTTTCGTCGTTTGGTTCTTTTTTCCATTTCCTGAAAGATGCTTTTTTGGCAACAGCCGCCTCTCTGACCTCACCTTTAAACCATGCTGGCAGTTTTTTGGACTTCCACTTTTCTTAAAGCGTGGAATACAGCTAGTCTGGGCTTCCAAGATAGTATTTTTCAACAACACCCAAGCTTGATGTAAGTCTTTAACCTTTGCAACTGCTCCTTTTAGTTTTTTCTTAACTATCTTCCTCATTTTATCATAGTCTCCCTTTCAAAAGTTTAAAGGTAATACTGTGGATTTCCTTACTATCCCTCCTCTACTAATTAAATCAAACGCGATCATGCTATGATCACTATTGCCAAGTGGCCCCAACACCCTTATCTCTTGTACAAGATCTGGTGTTCCACTAAGGACCAGGTCTAATATGGCTTCCCCTCTGGTCGGTTCATGAACCAGCTGCTCCAAGAAGCAGTCATTTATTTCATCTAGGAAGTTTATCTCCCTAGCATGTCCTGCCGTGACACTGACCCAGTCGATACCGGGGTAATTGAAATCACCCATTATTATTACTGCGCTGTAACGTTTGTTAGCTTCCTTGATTTCTTTGAGCATTTCATCATCCATTTGTTCATTCTGGCCAGGCGGTCGATAATACATCCCCACTGCCATCGCCTTCCCCTTTTTACATGGAATTTCAATCCATAGAGATTCTACAGCAAATTTTGTTTCTTGCAAAACTTTAATCCTTTCTGACTCAATGCCCTCTCTAACCCCTCCACCAATTTGATCAGCTCTATCATTACGATATTGTTTGTACCCAGGTATCACAGTGTCCCACTGGTTGTCCTCCTTCCACCATGTCTCTGATATGCCAATCATATCTAACCTCTCATTTAGTGCTATATATTCTAACTCTCCCATCTTATTTTTTAGACTTCTAGCATTTGCATACGAGCATTTTAGAGACTGTGTTTTATTCATATTAATCTGGCTATTGGTAGACATGGGTAATTTGGAATCTTTAAGCTCTGTCTGGTCCATACTCAAGGGATTTGGGCTACTTTACTCTTTGTTGGAACCTCTCTGCTTTTGGTAGTATCCTTCAAGGATACATTCTTCCGAACCATGCGCTCTTGGGCGACTGTCGGCTTTCTCCTATTATCTAGTTTAAAAGCTGCTCTATCTCCTTTTTAAAGGTTAATGCAAGCAGCCTGGTTCCATCCCGGTAAAGGTGAAGCCCATCCCTTCGGAAGAGCCTCTCCTTTCCCCAGAATGTTCCCCAGTTCCTAACAAATTCAAAACCCTCATCTCTGCACCATTGTCTCATCCACGCATTGAGACTCCGGAGCTCTGCCTGCCTTTTGGGTCCTGCGCGTGGATCAACGCAGCCATGGAGCCCAAGATCTGCAGGTAATGCCACGCCATTGGCAGGGTCATCTAAAGAAACTGTCATATCTGATACTGCAACTTGTGCACCCATCCAACGGCAAGGACACCCGGCTGATGGTTTGGAACTGGGCTCCCAGGTACTCCAAATCTTGGGATGGCTGTAGATGACTCTTGGCAAAGTTGACCACCTAACCTAGTCTATGAAGAAATTTGATGACTCACAGTGGCCAGCTCGCTTTCCTCTCAGGACTTCGCCCGAATGAGCCAATCATTGAGATAGGGATGCATCAAAAATTATTCCAGGTGGAGCGCTGCCACCGCCACTATGACCTTGGTGAAGGTAAAGGGTGCCGTAGCCAGCCTGAAGCAGTGCCCAAAATTGAAAGTTGCCCCATCAGCACCACAAAAATTGCTGTTGGTTGGGTCGAATGGGAATATATAGGTAAGCTTCTGTTAGATCGAGTGAGGTTAAAAACTCTCCCGCTTGGATCGCCACAATCACTGACTAAAGCGTTTCCATTCAGAAACGAGGCACTTGTAGACACCGATTCACATGTTTGAGGTCCAAAATGGGTCTGAAAGGTCACTTTTTCTTGGGGACCATGAAGTATATGGAGTATCGACTACATCCGCATTTGTCTTCTGGTACACTGCCACTATTTCCTGCAAGGCCTTCAAATGGAGAAGGGTTTGGCGCATGGCCTGGAGCTTGTGGGACACACTGATGAAAGCCTCCTAGATAGGACGGGTGAACTCCAGAAGTACCCCTCCCTGATGACCTCCAGTACCCTGTGGTCGGAAGTGATCCAGTACCAGGCGGCATAAAATTCCCGAAGCCGACCTCCCACAGGAACTAGGGTCACCTGGTCCACCCTCGCTTCGCTGTGACTTCTTGGAGGCTGAGGCAGAAGAGGGATAAAACCCTCTGCTGGTGCCTCAAAACCCCTGAAAGGCCTGCCCCCTAGAAGGAAAACGTCCTATCTTGTATGGCACGAACCTCACTGCACGAAAACACCTAAGTTCCTCAGTTGCCCGCACCCTGGGGGCGAGGATCGAACAGGCTTCTGCTTGTCCTCAGGAAGTGTCCCCCCTTTAGACTCTCCCAGATCTTTAACCAATTTTTCCAGGTCCTCCCCAAAGAGGAGCCTCCCCCGGAGTTTACTGAGACAAGATTTGGAGGAGACATCCACTAACCAATTTCGCAGCCACAAATAGCACTGAGCTGCTACCACTGAGGCCATACCCCTAGACAAGCATCTGATCAGGTCACAGAAGGCATCCACCAAGTAAGCGGCTATTGCCTCCAGCTTAGTCGCCTCTGGCTGATAGGGCTGAGTCTCCCCGGAGCTCTCCAAAATTCCTTGCACCCAGTGCAAACACACTTGAGCCACAAAGGTGCCACATACCGAAGCCTGCAGTGACAGCACATTAATATCAAAAGCCTGCTTAAGGAGGGTCTCCAACTTTCTATACTTCCTTGAGAGTTGAACCGCCCTCCACAGAAATCGTGGTTTTCTTTGTGACTGCGGAGACCGCTGCGTCCACCTTTGGGCACACAAAATCTCCCTCTCACGATCCCACCAACCACATACCTCTGAGAGCGGCCTCTGGGACATCCCATTTGTCCTGAATCATCCGCTGGACATGTTGCAGAGAAAAAACCCTCTACATCGTGCTAGCTGCTTGAAAAAGGGGGTCCTCCAATGGTTCTTCTTCTAACGGAGCCTCCATCCGAACATTAAGCACTTTTGAGGAATGAGCTATCAATGTGAAATTCCTCCCTACGGAAGATCTGGACAATGTGAGAATCCTCCCCCTGGGAAATCTCGCTCTCCTCCAGGTCCGACTTGGCCTTCAGTTAGGCCTCCTGATCATCTGCCTCCTCTGAGTGCAGTGACCCTATCTCATCCCAAAGGTCTTCCTCCAATCTCCACCTCCTTGGCCTGGGCTCCCCCTCCGCTCTATCCTTCGAGGGAGGCATTGCAGCACCACGTTTCTGGACTTTTTCTTGAGCCCCCAGCGGCTCCTCTCCCCTCCCCCCCATACGCTGCCTCATACAAAAGACCTTATGCATGAGGAGGATGAATTCCAGAGAGAATTCCCCTGGGAGTCCTTCCATCAGCTCCTCCTTAGAGAAGGAGGCTTTATATGCTCTTTTCCCCTTGCTTTTGAGGTTTTTCTTGGGAGGGGTAGCTACCTCACCCCCCCCCCCCCCCCAAGATGTGATCGCTGCAGAGGGCGAAGTCGAAATGCACCCCCCTGAGGGCTAAGAAGAGATCTCTACACCTCCCAAAGCCCCCTTGGTCTGATCAGGTCTCTCCTCCATAAACTCAGCCTCAATAGCTGGAGATTCGGCCTCAAAGTCGCTGCAGAAACCAGCTGGCGAGACTGAATCCCTGCAAGACCCACATGCTAAATACACTGACTTGGAAGGCATGCTGGGTCCCCCACAAGAGCCGCAGACAGAACCAGCCTGTTATCACCGTTCAGCTCATCATCTATCCTCTTCTTTCTTTTTTTTTTTTACTTAAAATGCAATCTGAGAGGCCCTCCAGATAAAAACAAAATGTGAGTGCAAACCCTGCTGTCTGCAGAGACCTCCACCCGAAAATAATAACACAGGTACAAAAGATGGCAACCGTTCCCACACTCAGCAGGAAAGAGAGACTCAGCACCACATGGTCAGTGTAATGCCGACGATCCTTCCCAGCTCAGCACTAAACTGCATGTTCCAGCTGAAAATAGAGGCAGAGAGAGAAGGCTCCTTCCAAAAAAAAAAAAATTGCCACTGCGGTTACGAGCTGCCGCGCCAACGCTCAGCCTCTCATCACGACTTTGGCGTTGGGTGGCAAGAGTGACTGGCCTCCTCTGTGTACTGATGACTTCTCACCCTGCAACTAGGCTCCGGAATCGTTGCGCACCTCACTTACTGGCACAGGCGAGCCTCCCGCCTGCTAACGACTTCCATCACGACTTCGGTGTTGGGTGGCAAGAGTGACTGGCCTCCTCTGTGTGCTGATGAATTCTCACTCTGCAAATAGGCTCCGGAGTCATCGCGCACCTCACTTACTGGCACAGGTGAGCCTCTCGCCTAACGACTTCCACCACAAGCACGGCTCCCCAACTGGAGCTGTGCAACTTATTGCAGTCACTCCTTATTGTTTTTGTTTTTTAATTAACTTTAATGCCAATCAATAAAGGGACTGAGGATAAAAGCCAAATAAGAAAAAATCTCAATGGTCTAAGCTGTCCTAGTTGTTCCTACAGTGAGTCCTAGGGAATCACGCCACTCCAACTGCTTGGAGACTGAGATACTGGAGGCTGGTAGGGGGTGCCAGCTGCCTATCTAGGATGATGTCATGAAAAATGACATGCTCAGTCTCCAAGTTGCTGGTGAGGCATGATTACCCACAGGTAACAGTACTGGACTGGAGGAACGATAAGGAACAATTAGTTAACAAAATCCAACTAATTATTAGCTAGTGAGTTAATGCCCATGTCAGAGATTCTGAAGAGGGTTCCAGAGCATCCAGTGCACTCTAGGAGTCATACAGCTACCAGATCACTGCATTACATATCCCAGTCATTAAACTGAAAAGAAAATGTATTTTTTTCTACCCTTGCTGTCTAGGTGGGGGGTGTTTTCCCCTAATCATGTTGGTCCCAGGCTCTTTTTTCTGTTTCTTTTCTAGTATTATTTCTTCCCGTGCCTCCTCCACTCCTCTCCTTATCCCGTTTTCTTCCATTTCTCTCTCTCTCATCTCTTTACTCTTTATCCTCTCTTACCTGGATCTCACTCCTCTCCTTATCCCGTTTTCTTCCATTTCTCTCTCTCTCTCTCTCATCTCTTTACTCTTTATCCTCTGTTACCTGGATCTCACTCCTCTCCTTATCCCGTTTTCTTCCATTTCTCTCTCTCTCATCTCTTTACTCTTTATCCTCTCTTACCTGGATCTCACTCCTCTCCTTACCCGTTTTCTTCCATTTCTCTCTCTCTCTCATCTCTTTACTCTTTATCCTCTCATACCTGGATCTCACTCCTCTTTCCATCATTTCTCACTCTCCAGTTCTCCTTGTCCCAGTGCTTGGCTCTCCATCTCCCCCGACTAATCCTAAGGCATTATTTAAGATTTTAGCACCCACAGGCAAGACCAGAGAGCTGGGGGGGGGGGGGGGGGAAAGGTCAGATTCCAGACTGGCAGACCAGAAGAGGAGCAACACATGTGTATGGATCTAAGGTAAGCAAAAGCAGGCTTCTCTTTGATCTGGGTATACAGTAGCTTCAAAATTTGCCTATCTTGTCTATTTCCAATTCTGGGTGCGGTTGCTCCTCCATCAACTTTCTCTCAACAGCCATACCCTGCCCTTTCCTGGCTCTCTCACATTCTCCATCATCCCTACACTCACTCCCCCCCCAGCCACCCCTTTATTCTCTCTCTTTTTTCTAGCCCCCTCTCATGTTCTTCCATCACCTCTGATTTTGACTTCCCACTTCTAATTATCCTCTTTCACACTCCCCTAATCCCCCCTCATCACCAAATATCCTTCACTGGTTCTCTCTCTCATTACATCTTCGCCATCAGCTCTTCAGCCTTTCACATTGCACTCCACTCCTATCAGCAGTGTACGTGTGTGCACGTGAAACCTTTCCCCCTCCCAATCACCATCTTCCTCTCTCACCCCCTCCCTTCATCACCTCTGGCTCTCTCTAAACCCTCAGCCCATCACCTTGTGTTCTCTCACATGCTCTTTTTTTTTTTATAACTTTAATTTTTATTGATTATTCAACTGCGTACAGGACACACACAAAACAAACACTTGAAATAAACACCAACAAGTCACCCAATCCGGCGAGCAGCGAAACCCCCCCCCTCCCCACAACCCCCACCCCCCACCCAACTAAGCTACCCCCCCCAACCCCCCCCCCCGAACCCTGTCCACTGCACATCGCCACACATCCTCAACCCCCGTAATCACAGTACTTTACCAGCCAGGCGGTATACACGCTCACCACCCTCCCGACCCCACCCCTATGGACATGAACCCAAACCCCCTACCCCCCTCCTTTCCAACAACCACTCATCATAACCCTGCCACCGCTTCTTGAAGTTCTGCACTTGCTGCTGACCATGGGCCGCAATCTCACACATACTCCGCAACCCATTTAATCTCCCAACAATATCTCTCCGAGTGGGAACATCTCTACACTTCCATCGTGTGAGAAGCTCCCCTCTCGCTGCCCCAATACAATATCCAATCATAAGTTGTGCATCCCTTTCCCCTTCATCCTCCAATTCATTCAACAGAACCATGGCAGGAGTTAAACCAACTGGAAGCCCCGTCACCTCCCGAATAACCCGTTCCCAATCCCCCCACATTCCCTTCACCCTGGGGCAATCCCACAGCAGATGATATAAATCCCCCGTGCCCATACACCCCCGCCAACACTCTCCCGAGTCCCCGCTACCGAAGGCCTTCAATTTCCAAGGGGTCCAATAAGTTTGATACCTAATCTTCAAGCTACTCTCTAGCCATATCGTCCCCGGGGCTAAGCGTTTAGTCCAGCCATATATACCCCGCCACCTCTCTCTGGACCATTCCCCCCCTAGGACCCTCTCCCACTCCCGCTCCCCCCGAATGTTCTCCCCCACACCCCCCAGTTGCAGTAACTCACAATATAAATGCGTAATAACTCCCCTCCGCGTTCCTCCCACCAGCACTTTCTCCACCATCGTGGCGGCACTGGCCAAATCCGCCCTAACATCTCGGCGGCCCATAAAGGATGCCACCTGGAGATACGCCAACCACCCTCCCCTATCCACCAACCCAAATTCATTTTTCAACTCATCCCAACTCTTGAGCCCCCCCCTCGAGTGCAACAACTGCCCCAAGCATCTCAACCCCTTCCGCTCCCAGTCCCCATAAACGCCCCCCTCCCGCCCTGGGACAAATTCCTGCAGCCCCGTAATAAACGCACCCCTAGTATAGCGCTTGCCCCCTAACAGCTTCCGCTTCGAACTCAACCATAGCTCCTTCGTCAAAGACCTAAACGGATTACCCGCCTGCCCCCCTTCCGCTACTGCCCCAGGATCCCATACCCACTTTGCCAGACTCCCTTCCAATCCTTCTCCTGCTCCAAAGCCACCCACCGGGGGGCCTCGTCCTCCCCCTGCCAACTTTGCAGCACCCTAAGCTGAGAGGCTAGATAATACTTTTCTAACCAGGGTACCCCCATCCCCCCCTCTTTACTAGACCGATACATTGTAAGTCGCGCTACCCGCGGTCGTTTCTCAGCCCAGATAAACTCCATCAAGACTTTTTGGGCTCGCTTCAAATAGTTCCGAGACACCCTACACGGCAGGGAACTAAACAAAAATAAAAACCGGGGCAAGACATTCATCTTGATAGCTGCTATCCGGCCCATCCATGTAAGGTACAGCCCCCGCCATTTTTGCAAATCTCGACGCACTTCTTGCAATAACTTACCATAATTAATTGTCCCTAAGTCAACCATATCCCTCCCCATCTGAATCCCCAGATAGCGATACTGCTCTCCCACCCACTTAAATGCAAAAGCCTCTTTCAACCCCGCTACCCTCCCTGCGCTTAAATTAAACCCCAATATTTCCGATTTACTGTCATTAATCTTATAACCCGCCACTTTACTATATGCCTCGATCTCCTTCATTAAATTGGGTAACGTCAATAGGGGCTCCCGGAGCGTGAATATAACATCATCCGCGAAGAGAGTAATCCTAACTTCCTGGGAGTTCATAAGCACACCCTTAATATCCACCGACCCCCGCACCCTCACCGCTAACGGCTCTATGACCAGGGCAAAAAGCAGCGGGGACAAAGGGCATCCCTGCCTGGTACCCCTCCCCAAATTAAACGACCCTGAATAGCTACCATTTACCCTCACCCTGGCTTGTGGACCTGAATACATCGCCCGTATCCACCCTATAAATTGGGGCCCTAGGCCCACTTTTTCCAATACACTAAGCATAAAGGGCCACTCCACCCGATCAAATGCTTTTTCAGCATCCACCGAGAGAAAAACTGCCTCCTGACCCGTCCGCTGCACCTCCCAAGTAAGGTTACAAATCTTTCGAGTATTGTCCCCCCCCTGCCTCCCACTTATAAAACCAGTCTGATCAGGGTGTATCAAGGCAGGCATCACCCCAGACAATCTAGTGGCCAAAACCTTAGCCAGCACCTTAGCGTCAACATTTAACAGGGATATAGGCCGATACGACCCGCACACCATTACATCTTTCCCTGGTTTTGGTATAAGAGTGATTTCCAGCCTCCCTCATAGAGCGGGGGATCTCCCCCCCTATCAACACCCCATTAAACACGTCCACCATGAGAGGCCCCAACTGGGATCGGAACACCTGGTAGAATCGCCCCGACAGCCCATCTAACCCTGGAGCTTTACCACGTTTTAACGCTCGAATCGCTACGTCTACTTCACTCACTGATATGGGGCTGTCCAACTTTTCCGATTCCGCCGGAGACACCGATGGAAGACCGCACTCATTCAAGTACGCCTCGCACAGGGCTTTCCCCCCCTCCACCTCACTAGTGTACAATTTCTTATAATAGTCCAAAAACAAAGCCCTAATTTCGTTGTTCCCATGTACCAGCTTACCCCCTGCACCCCGGATACCCCCAATGTTCGCCTTCTGGGCTTTGTTCCTCAACCGTCGGGCCAACCTGCGCCCCACCTTGTTACCCCCCTCAAACCATCCCTGTTTTAACACCCTCAACTCATAGGCTATTTCTCCCGCCCTCAAATGCTCAAGTTCCTGCCTCAACTCCTTCAACTGCCTCGCTACCTCCCCCCTACCCTTCCCCATCCCCATCCGCTCTAAGCCACGAATAGCCTGTAACAAGCGCTGTTCCCTCTCCCCCCTCTTTCGCCGCAGCCGTGCAGCTTCCTGTATTAAATGCCCACGAACCACCGCCTTGAGCCCATCCCAGACCACCCCCAACTCCACCTCCCCAGTCAAGTTAAACTCTTGATATTCCTGAATCACCCTCCCCAATCGAGCAGTCACCCCGGGGTCATCTAACAATCCTTCATTAAGCCTCCAAAATTTAATGCCCTCATCCACATACCCCAAACTGAACCGAGCCCAGACAGGCGCGTGGTCTGACCATGTTATGGACCCATGATCCGCCTCAATTACCCTATTCAACCATGTGCCCCCCGCCCACACCATATCTATCCGACTGTAGGTACCATGAGGAGCTGAAAAATAAGTATATTGTCTACAGCCCGGATTCTGACTCCGCCACACATCCTCCACCCCCAATCCCTCCTTCAGGGTTCTCATCTTACGCCTATCTACCCGTTTACCTAAACCACTCCCCCCGCCATTATCCAAACGTGGATTAACCGTTAAATTAAAATCGCCCCCAAGGATAAGAGGGGCCCCGCCCAGTCCCCCCAATTCAATTTGCATTCTTTCAAAGAATTCCCCTTGTTTCTCGTTAGGTCCATAAAGACTCACTATCCACACCTGTTCCCCACCAATTTGAACTTTAAGTCCCACCGCCCTACCCATCTTATCTCGATACTCTCCCACCACTCTCTCCGCCCACTCCGCCCCCACCAGAATACCCACTCCCCCTCTCCTAGCCGCCGCCCGCTGCCCTCCCAGCAGGACCCTGGGATAACGCTTTGATTGCATCATCCGCTCCTGTCCCACCTTCAGGTGGGTTTCCTGCATGCAAATGAAATCCGCTCGCAGTCTACCCCCCTCCCTTTCCACCATCTTCCGTTTCCGCCATGTTCCCAAGCCCCGAACATTCATTGTGGCCACAACCAGCTGCTGTACTCCCACTCTCTTCCCATCCCCTCCCTCACCCTGCCCCCCTCGTTCCCCCCCCTGCCTCCCCCTCCCCCCACTCCCCTCTGCCCTCCCCCCCCCCTCCCTTCCCCCCCTCCCCCCTCCCTTCCCCCCCTCCCCCCTCCCAACCAAGTCCCCCCTCCATCCACTGGAGGTCTCCGTCGGAGTAGTGCCCATCAACCAGAGACAGCTGCCCCCATGCGCTCCTCCCCCCAAGCCCCACTTACATCCCCCATATCCAGCCCTCCTTCCCTACCCTGCCCAAACCACACTCCCTCCCCCCTCCCTCTCCCTCCCGTCCCAGCAACTTCCACTGCCCCATCTCCCCCGTTCCCCCTCCCCAACCCTCTCTCACACACCCCCTCCCCCCCCTTTACATCACCCAATGCATACTAAACCTATTTAGAAAAATCAGACACCCCAATTAAATAAAACACAACAAGAAAAAGAACAGGCAACAGACCAATACTAGCCCTCGCAAGTGCCGGGCTAAACGAGTTAAATAAAGTCCACAGTACTCCCAAACTCTTCAAGTGTCCTCCACCGCCTCCATACTGGCAAGAAGCTCCGCTGGCATCTCCGCCGCCGAGGTGCGTCGTCTTCTCACTCCACTCCTGGCGCCATCGTGTGCCGCCTCCCCAAGTCCTGCCTCTGGCTCCTCCGGCGATAATCCACTCCCCAGCCCCGCCTTTTTTAGGGCCATTTTTGCCTCAGCGACCGAGTGGGCCTTCCAGTTCTTAAGCCCCACAGTGAATATCAGGCCAAAGGGATAAAGCCACTTGTACCGAACATTTTCCTTCTGTAAGACTGACGTTACCGGATGCATTTCCCTGCGCCGCTGCAAGGTCCCTGCCGCAAGATCTGGGTAAAATTGCACATAATACCCCTGCCAAGTAAAATCCTTGCTGGTGCGCGTAAGATGCAGAACTCTTTCCTTCAGTTTATAGTCCTCCAAACATAAAACCAAATCACGTGGCCGATTAGGCCTAACCGGACCAAGGGCACGATGAGCTCTCACTACCCGTGGTTCCGCCGGCTCTGTCTCCTGCCCCAACTCCACCAAGACGGTTCGAATCACCGCTTTAGCCACCTTCTCACTGTCGGCAAACTCCTTCTCCTCCGGTACCCGCGGATGCGCAAATTGTTCCTGCGGGACCTGTTTTCCAGGTCCTCCACTTTCAACATCAGCGAGTCCTTCCAAGCCTCCAGTTTATGAAGTGTGTTATCCGTCGCGCTCTGCCGGGTAGCTAGCTTCTCCAGCTGCTGATCGTGAGCATCCAATCTATTCGCCAGCTCCACCATCTCCTCTCTCAATGCACTGCACATTTCACCCACTTCTACTTTCACTGCGTGCAAGTCCGTTTTAAAATCATTAAACCATCCACACAACTCTTCCCGCGTGACGTTCTGCACAACCATCGGCGCCGGCTCCAGGACCTCACTCCTCCGGCCCTTGCCCACTGGAGTCTCTCCATTGCCCACACTCAGGCCCGCCATTTTCTTCTCCCCTGCCGCGGGCTTCCCACCGCCATAGGCGAACTCCTTGAGGTCTGCGGCCTTCTTTCTCGTCGCCATTCGACGCTGCAGGATGCCCTGTACCACCACCGACTAAGGGCTCCCAAATTCGCTGACTTTAATAGGGGATAAACTTTAAATGCTTAGGCTGCCCTCCGGAGCTCACCAACTAGGCTGCCATTCTAGCCGATGACGTCACTTCCTCCCCTCTCACATGCTCTTTTATTGCTATATGCGCCCCACGCCAAGCCCCCCCCCTTGAGCTCACATGCACCCCCTTCCCAGCTCTTGTGCCCCCTTACTTCTCTTTACGCCTCTTCATACAACCCCTATCATGGCTCCCTATCACCTCCCCTCTAACTTTGCAACTCTAATCCTTGTTCTCTCATATCTACTACAAACCACATAGCAGCATGGACCTTGGGAGAAGGAAAGGTTCCCAGCAGCCCAAGTTTGCACTGATAATTTTAGAGAGAGGTGGAGACAGAATTCCCTTGTTACCAATTCCTCTCCCTCCATCCTTCTCAGTATTTGCATCGTTTTCCTCCCCACAAATCTCTCACAGCTCTGGCCTGGGGTTGTTTCTGATCAAGCCCTTCCCTCATCTTGAACAGCTCCCGGGAAGAAAGGAGGGAGGACTGGAGCTCTCACAGCAAGGCAAAGCTGAGCTTCTCTCTCTCTTTTATGTCCTAATCCTTCGCCCCTCCAGACCTCTCTGGTGCCTGTCTCCTCCAACGTCTCCATAAATTGCTGCATTTTCCTTTAGAAGAGAAAGGGACTGGAACAGTGAGAGCAGTGTCTGCATCAGTCACACCCTCCCCTCCTATTCTTGAATGATAGAAGGGGGAAAGGTGGACTAGGGAGCGCAATGGCTCGTCTTTGTTCTGTCTACTCTAGACTCACCACTTCCCCTCTTATTACCTACATGCTGCCTAGAGCACGAAGCAGAGGGCTGTCCCCCAGGGCCCTGTCCAAGAGAAATGGGGCAAGTGCTTCATAACCCAAGCTTATCCATGGTTCCTGGCTGTCACTACCAATGACACTCCATGGCACCCTGGTTGAGAAGCACTGCTTTAGAGGATCTGGGTGCTATCATGTCCGAGTTGCACATCCTAAGTTTCAGGCTTGGTCGCTGTTGTTAAGTGCCATAGAGTCTGTATCGACTCATGGCAACCCTCTGGATAGTTGTCCTAAACTGTGTTTGGTCTTCAGTATGGAAGTTCATTGTTGACAAAGCGGCACCCATAACTGCTGTTATTGTATCGATCCATCTCATTGCTGGCCTTCCTCTTTTGTGTTGACCTTCTATCTTGCCAAGCATGATGTCTTTCTCCAATGATCTCTTTCTTCGTATGTTGTGTCCAAAGTATGAAAGTCAAAGTCTTGTCATCTGAGCTTCTAAAGAAAGCTTAGGTTTGATCACCTCCAGTACTGACTGGTTTGTTTGTTGGGCAGTCCATGGTATACACAGTATTTGTCGCCAGCACCATAATTCAAAGGCATCAATTTTCTTCATGTCTATCTTTTTCACTGTCCAACCTTCGCATCCATATGACGTTCTTGAAAATACCATGGTTTGAACGAGTTGAATCTTTGTATGGAGAGAGATATCTCTGTTCTTGAGAAGCTTGTCTAAGTCCTTCACAGCCATTCTGCCAAGAGCAATGCATCATCTGATTTCTTGATTGCTTGATGTTTCTTTATTGATAGTTGATCCAAGGAGGTTAAAGCTGTCCACTAGTTTGGTTTCTTCTCCATCAATGATAAACTTATTGATTTTTCCAGTTGTCAGGATCTTTGTCTTCTTTACATTAAGGTGCAGGCTCATTTTAAGACTATGTTCTTTGATCTTGAGAAGCAAATGTTTCAGATCGTCTTCACTTTCAGCCAGTAATGTGGTATATCAGCATAGCGAAGGTTGTTGATGAGTCTTCCACCAATCTTCATACCTCAGTTGTCTTCATACAGTCCTGCTTCTCTGATGATTTGTTCTGCATATAAATTAAAGTATGCAGCCTTGTCGTACACCTTTGTTGATTTTAAACCATTCTGTTTCTCCTTGTTCCGTTCAAACTGTTGCTTTTTGATCAATGTAAAGGTTGTAAAAGAAAGCTTAATGTGGCCCAGAGTTTCTCATGGTTTACAACACAGACAAAAGCCTTGCTGTAGTCAATAAAACACATATAGATATCCTTTTGGTATTCTTTAGTCTTTTCAAGGATCTGTGATGATGTCTCTCGTTCCTCGTCCTTTCCTGAACCCTACTTACACTTCAGGCAGTTCTCACTCCAGGCATGGTTGCAGTCACTGTTTCCTCTAAGCTGTGCGCGCGCACACACCTTGCCAAGCGAGCGCACATACTTTACAACAGAGCGCACAAAAATTACGGTTCTGATTCTTATAGAAAACAACACAGATATCTTAAAATTTAAAAGTTGTGATTGTAATTACTAGAAATATTCCGCTTCATTTAGTAATCGTCTATTTTCATTTAATTTGATTAAAATCAATGTGGTGTACATACTGTATTCTGATGTGTAGTCAAATTTTAAAGTATATAACTCTGAGTGTCGTTATGTGGTGCACAAAAATTTAACCTTCCTTCAAAAGCTGCACAGCTGATATTTTATGCGCACACAGCCTACAGAAAATTAGAGGGAACATTGGTTGCAGTCTCTGCTGAAAAATCTTCAGTAGAATCTTGCTAGCATGTGGAATCAGAGCGACTGTGCGATAATTTACACAGTCAGTTGGATCACCCTTCTTTAGTACCAGTATTAACACAGATCTTTTCCAGTCAGTTGGTCATGATGTTGTCTTCCAAGTTTCCTAGCAGAGCCTTGTAAGTATGGTAACAGCTGTATACGATTGCTGTAATACTTCAATGAGAATGCCATCAATGCCAGGTGCGGTGTTCTTTGATAAGGCTTTCAATGCTGCTTTGACTTCTTCTTTCATCACCAATGGTTCTTGATCATAAGGTACAGGATGAAACGGCTGTTGGTCTACTTGATCTTTATCATATAATGCATCATTCAACATGGATCCTTGGGCATCTTGTAACATTCCAATTCGAGGTTGGAATTTTTTCTTTAACCCTCGTAGCTTTAGGAAAGCCAATCTTGTTCTTCCTCTAATAGTTTCTGCTTCTATTTCTTTGCATGCGTCATTGTAATACTTCTCCTTGTCTTGTCTTGCTGTAAGTTGGAAATCTCTGTTCAGTTCTGCGATTGCCTCTCTTTCTCCTCTGGCTTTAGCTTTTCTGCATTTCTGGGCAATTTTCAGGTTTATTTGGTTATCCATTTTTGCTTTTTTACCTTTTGTAGAGACTTCTCACTTTCTTCGAACTCAACGATGTCATCCCATAACTCTTCTGGAGCTCTGTTAATGCAGCAAATCGTTTTTGCAGGCAGTCTTTAAATTCTGGTGGTATATTTTCAACATCATATTTTGCTACATTCATGAGCAACTTGCTCTTTTTCAACTTAAGCTTGAGTTTGCAAATTAGTTGTTGGTGATCTGTACCCAGTCAACTCCAGGTTTTGCCTTTCTTGATGTTATAGAGCTTTTCCATCGTTGACTTCCACAGATGTAGTCAATTTGATTTTTGCACACATTGGTTGAAGTCCATATGTACAGTCGCCATTTGTGTTGCTGGAAGGTGTTTGAGATGAATAGATCATTGGTCTTGCAGAATTCTATCAGTCTTTCTCCAGCTTCATTTCTGTTGCCAAGTCTATATTTTCTAACTACTTTTCTTCTTTGTTGCTAACTTTTGCGTTCCAGTCACCCATGACTATCAGGATATCCTGTTTGCATCTTCTGTCAATTTCAGCTTGTACTTTTTCATAGAACTCATCAACTTCATCCTCTTCTGCAGCTGTTGTTGACTTATAGTTATATTGATGGGAAATGAAAATTAGACTTACCTGCTAAATGTTGTTCCTTAAGGAACTCTAGTCCAGTCCCGGAACCATAGAGTTGTGAACCTCCACCAGCAGCTTTGGAGACTGAAAGATGTCATCGCTTTGATGTCACTGGTATAACTTGGCAAGCACCGCCCCTCTTCCACCAGTACCTATTGACAAAGCAGACTAAGCAGAGCAACAAATAAGCAGGAACAGGAAAAACTAACTTTGTAAACATCTCATAACCACTATGTAAAAACTATGGAAGAAAGTATGGAAGAACTATGTACTCCGGATGCCTGCTCCCTGGCGCCCCTGAGCCCACCCGGGCCTGCTGCTCAAGAAAGACCTCACTGTGACTCTCCTGTGTACCTTCCTAACAAAGAAATGTGTGGTGTTCTTCTGCTTATGTTTTTTCTTTGTTTTTTTTTGTTTTTCTTCAGGCTGTGTACGGTGTAATACCCTGGGAGGGATCCGGGACTGGACTAGAGTTCCTTAAGGAACAACAATTAGCAGGTAAGTCTAATTTTCATTTCCTTTTTGTCCCTCTAGTCCAGTCCCGGAACCATAGAGGATGTAACAGAGCAGTGAATATCAACTGGAGGGACCCGCAAGCCCAGCCTGAAGTACCGCTGAGCCAAAACGCACATCTCCCTTCGCCTGAACATCAAGCCGATAGTGCCTTGCAAAAGAATGCAACGAGGACCAAGTCGCCGCCTTACAAATGTCCTCAACCGGCACTAAACTGAATTCTGCCCAAGACGCCGCCTGCGCCCTGGTCGAGTGCGCACGAAGACCCACCGGAACCACCTTACCCTTCAACAGATAGGCCGATGCAATAGCCTCCTTCAACCACCTAGAAATTAAAGACTTCGTCGCCGCCTCACCTTTCCGTGGCCCGCCGAAGGCGACAAACAGTCGGTCCGACTTTCTGAAAACCTCCGTTCTACGGAGATACTTCTTAAGCACCCGCCGGACGTCCAAACGATGCAACTGACCGCCCAACTGAGCCTTCTGTTCGAAAGAAAAAACCGGAAGGGACACCACCTGGTTAACGTGAAACCCCGACACCACCTTAGGCAAGAAGGCCGGGACCGTGCGCAGGACCACCTTGTGATCGAAAAAAGACAAGAACGGCTCTCTACAAGACAGCGCCTGCAACTCCGAAATCCTTCTAGCGGAACAAATAGCCACTAGAAAAACTGTCTTCAATGTCAAGTCCTTAAGGGAGGCCTTACCTAACGGCTCGAACGGCGCTCCTATCAACGCCTCTAACACCACAGTGAGATCCCACGGAGGGATTGACGTACGTCTCGGCGGCCTCAGAAGCAGCACCGCTCGCAAAAAACGCCGAATATCACTATACGCTCCTACCAACTGACCCTGAATCCTCCCCCGGAAACAGGAGATGGCTGCCAACTGCACCCACAAGGAGCTAGCCGCCAGACCTTTCTCCATGCCATCTTGCAAAAACGAAAGAATATGAGGCACCGAAGCCTTTAAACGCTGTAGATCGTGCTCCCCGCACGCTTCGAACACCCGCCACACCCGGGTGTACGCCAGCGACGTGGAACGCCTCCGCGCTTTCAATAACGTAGCAATGACTGCCGCCGAGTACCCCTTGGACCTCAGCCTAGCCCTCTCAAGAGCCATGCCATAAGCGAGAATCGACCCACCTGTGGCATGCGTAACGGCCCCTGCAGTAAGAGGTCTTCCCGAACCGGGAGTCTCCATGGCCTGTCTATCAACAGCCGAATCAGATCCGCATACCACGGTCTTCTGGGCCAATCGGGTGCTATGATAATGACCACGCCGCGGTGCCTCTCTATGCGCTGGACCACCTTACCTATGAGTGCCCAAGGTGGAAACACATAGAGAAGCCCTTCCACCGGCCACTGCCGTGCCAATGCATCGAGGCCTTCCGACATTCGCTCTCTCTGCCTGCTGAAGAACCTTTCCACCTGTGCGGATTCGAAGCTCGCCATGAGATCCATTATCGGAGTCTCCCAGCGCTGTATGAGCATCGCAAAGACCTCCGGGTGAAGACTCCACTCCCCCGGATCCACTCTGCGGCGGCTTAGGAAATCTGCCTCGACATTCTCCACTCCGGCCACGTGCTGCGCCGACAACGCCACCAAATGCCGCTCGGCCCAGCGCAACAGCTGACCTGCCTCCTCCTCCAGCGACGCACTCCCCGTGCCTCCCTGACGATTGATATAAGCCACCGTTGTCGCATTGTCGGAGAGAACCCGTACCGCCACTCGACCCAAGGTCCCCTGAAACTGCCGCAGCGCTAGATACACCGCGCGCATCTCCAGCCGGTTTATGGACCAACGCTGTTCCGGACCCGACCAAGACCCCTGGGCAAACCATCCTTCGCAATGTGCCCCCCAGCCCGCGAGACTGGCATACGTCGTCACTAGCCTCCAGGATGGAGCCTCTAGCACCACGCCCCTTTCCAGGCTTCCGGGCCGCAACCACCACTGAAGCTCCTGCCGCACCTTCGGAGGACACACCAGTCGTTGGGACAAGGCGTCCCGTTGATGAGACCAACGCCGGAGAAGAGCGCTCTGCAACGGGCGCATATGAAACCGGGCCCACTGCACCACTTCGATCGTGGCCGCCATCGTTCCGAGCAACTGCAAATACTGCCACGCCGTCCGAGCCCTGCACGCTAAAACCCTCCGCACGAGCTCCCTTAAGGCTTGTGCCCTCTTGCTCGGGAGAAACACCACTCCTAGCTCTGTCTCGAAGCGCGCTCCCAAGTATTCCAGAGTTTGAGCAGGAAGCAGCTTGCTCTTCGCAAAATTGACCACCCAGCCTAGGCTTTCTAAAACCTCCACCACCCGACCGGTGTCCGTAGCACTCTCCTCCCTGGACTTTGCTCGAATCAGCCAATCGTCCAAATAAGGATGCACCAGAATCCCTTCCTTGCGGAGCGCCGCCGCCACAACCACCATGACCTTTGTGAACGTCCGAGGCGCCGTCGCCAGTCCGAAGGGCATTGCCCGGAACTGAAAATGGCCCTTGGGCACCGCAAAGCGCAGGAACCTTTGATGCTTGGGGCACACGGGAATATGTAGATACGCCTCCGTGAGGTCCAATGACGTTAAGAATTCTCCCTTCCTGACCGCCGCAATGACCGAGCGCAAGGTTTCCATCCGAAAATGGGTCACTCGAAGGCAACGATTCACTCTTTTTAAATCCAGAATTGGCCGAAAAGTGCCCTCTTTCTTTGGAACGACAAAATAGATGGAGTATCGACCGCACCCGTATTGATCCAGCGGCACCGGCACCACCACTCTGAGTTGCCGTAGCCGCCGAAGCGTGTCTGAGACCGCCCGCAACTTCCGCGGAGCTCTGCACGGGGAAAGGACAAAGGAATCTAAGACAGGTCAATTGAGCTCCAGAGCATATCCCTCTCGAATGACCTCCAACACCCACTGATCCGTGGTAATTTAGACCCAGGCAGGGTAAAACTCCCGCAACCTTCCTCCTATGGGAACTTCCGCCACCTGGGTCCGCCTTATCTCATTGTGATTTCTTTCCGCTAGAGGAGTGGAAGGATGTAAAACCCCTACCTGCCCCTCGGAAACCTCGAAACGCCTGGCCTCGCGGAGGAAAACGCCCCCTCTGAGATTGGCCAAAGCGCGAGGACAGAAACCTACGAAACTCCCTCGAGAGCCCCCTGGATCCAGTCGTCCCACGGCCCTGCTTTAGCCTATCCTCCGGGAGCCGACCGCCCTTGGACTCTCCAAGGTCCTTGACCAGCTTCTCCAAATCTGTACCAAACAAAGGTTTTCTGCGAAAGGGGAGCTTACTAAGCCGCGCTTTGGAAGACCCATCTGCCGACCAGTTACGCAGCAAGAGATACTGACGTGCCGCTACCACGGAGGCCATACTCTTGGCCAGACCTCGAATCAGATTGTAGTGGATATCTGACAAATACGCTGTGCCCGATTCCAGCCGTGCTAATTCTTCCGCCTGCGTATCCAGGAGTCCTTCCTGCAGCCGCTGGGACCACCGTAAGCAGCCTCTGGCTACCCACGCTCCCGCTATCGAGGCCTGCAAGGAAAGGGCACACATATCAAACACCTCCTTCAACAGAGTCTCTAATTTCCGGTCCTGTACATCCTTTAACGCCGCGGCGCCCTCAACTGGGATTGTGGTCTTTTTAGTAACCGCCGACACTGCCGCATCCACCTTCGGTGAACGAAAAATCTCTCTATCTTGGTCAGAAAGGGGATATAACCGGGCTAAAGCTCTGGTGCCCCTCAGCGCCGATTCCGGAACGTCCCACTCCTCTTGAATCATGTCTCGAAACACTCTATGAACCGGGAACACTCGTTGGGACCTCCGAACGGCTTGCAACAGAGGATCCTCTAACGCTTCCTCTGCCGACGGCACCACTGCGGGCATATTGAGCGTCTTTAGTGTTTCCGCAATCAGCGCCGGCAGCTCCTCGCGCCGGAACACCCGGACCACCCTACTCTGCTCTTCCGCGTCTGGCAACTCTCCCTCTTCCAGTTCCCCCTCTGAAACGCCTTCCACCTCCATATCCGAGAGCTGTCCCTCGTCTTCCACCACCAAAGATGGGCTCTCCTCCACCAGTTCCCTACGCCTCTTGGCCGGACCTGCCTCCCCCTCCAGAAGGCCCCCCGGCCGTTTCTGAACCTTTGCTCTCGGGGACTGAGCTTCCAGTCCAGGCTGCAGCAAGGCCAACGCTTTCTGCATAAGCGAGAAAAAATCCGGGGGAATACCTGGCACTCCTCCGCTCTGGCTGCCTGCCGCCGCCGCTGAAGCGCCTGCCATCGAGGATGGGCCCGCCGTCAGCTCCGGGAGATCCAAAGAAGGCGGCTGGGAGTCACCTACCTCTGAAGGGATCGCTGCTGGCTCCGCAGCCGGTCCCCCGAGCGCCTTTTCCATCACTGCTGCCTCTAAAGAACAGCCCCTGCACACCCCAGACTCCAAAACCTCGCTACGCCTCACCCCACAGACGAGATAGCGGGGCTTAGCTGGTATCTTCAGTAGGACTCCCCCACTCAACGTGTGCCACCCCCAGAGGGGAGAAATCCCAGGTTCCTGTGCTGAAAACAACAATGATAGGAGCAGGACGATGTCTCAGCAAGACAGAGTCCCCTCATAGAAAGAATCTCTTTTTTTTTTTTTTTTTTTTTTTACTCACAATCGAGGAAGAACTGCCCAACTAGCTGAAGCCCGACCGACTATTGCTAAAACGAAGCTCCTCAGGCTGTAAAAACAAGCGATGGCCCCTTCTCTCTAAAAACGCGGCATTTAAAATGGCCGCCGGCAACTGTTTCCCGCTCAAAAATCCAGCCGAAAACAAAACCACGCGGCAAGACCAACTGCCCGACAGACGGAGGCCGCAGGAAAAAGCTCCCCTGAGTCACTCACCGCTGCCGTGAAGAGGAAGGAGGAGGGGGCGCAGAAGAGTACCACCAGCCTCAGAGCACCGCCGAACTCGGCTTCAGCCCCGGCGGTTCTGCTTACAATAGTGCAGGGAAAAGCCTCACTGGCTTGCAGACCCTGTACAGCCGCTGCTCTGCCGATCAACCTTCCACCTGCTCCTCACCCCTTGTAAGCGGGTTTGGGAGCAGGGAGGCAATTGAGCAACGCTGATCTGCCGCTCTCTGTTGCAGGGAAAGGCCCTCACTGGCTTACAAGTCCCTGTCCTGCTGCTGCACTGCCGTTCAGCCTTCTACCTGCTCCTCACCCCTTCAAAGCGGGTTCGGGAGCAGGGAGGCACTGAGCAACGCTATAATGCTCGTTTACACGCTGGGGCTACTAATAGAGAGAAAGAGAAAAAGAGAAAAGAGAGAGAGAGGAAGAGAGAAAAGAGAGAGAGAGGAAGAGGGAAAAGAAACAGGTCCACAGCAAGCAGGAACCCTTTCAGCAGCAGCAGGTCTGCACCTAAAATAAACCCAAAAGGCAAAATTACCCAAAACAAAAATAAATATTCCAAAAAGAAATCTCCGCTTATTTGTTCCTACTGAGCCCAGTCCCGGGCTCAGAACCTCCAAGCTGCTTGGAGACTGAAAGTACTGGTGGAAGAGGGGCGGTGCTTGCCAAGTTATACCAGTGACATCAAAGCGATGACATCTTTCAGTCTCCAAAGTTGCTGGTGGAGGTTCACAACTCTATGGTTCCGGGACTGGACTAGAGGGACGAAAAGGAATACCTCGTAGACGAATAGAAATTAAGCGTTCACTGACTGCACTGTATTTCATTACAGTTCTTGCAAGTTTCTTCTTAATTATAAACACAACACCATTTCTTCTTTGTCTTTCATTTCCAGCATAGTAGACCATGTTCATTAGATGCAAAGTGTCCAATGCCAGTCCATTTCAGTTCATTGACACCCAACAGATTGAGTTGTACACGTTCCATTTCATTCTTGACTGCAGCCAACTTCCCTTGGTTCATGCTTCGTATGTTCCAGGTTCCAATATGTAAGACATCTTTGCAGCTTCTGACTCTCATTTCATCAGTAGTCAGACGTCCCAAGGGCTTTGGTTCAACCACATCATAAATGCTGGCTTTACTCTAAAAAGTCTTCAGCTCCTTCCCAGTAGCCAGTTGAGTGCCTTCCAACCTGGGGGTCTCATCTTCCAGCACTATAGTGCAATTTGTTTTGTTGTGAATATCCATTGTGCTTTCGTGGCAAGATACGGAAGTAGATTGCCAGGCCTTTCTTCCATGTAGTTTAATTCTAGTGTTGTTGCCGTTGTCACAGAAATATGATCCTCCGCCACCAACACCGTCTCATTCTGCTGCTGCCCAGATGGGTGGTTTGTCTTGGTCTGGCACCTCAGCTGAGACCTGTCCATCTTGGGAGACTCTGTCAGTAGTTAAGCTACCGATAGCTTAGCCCTCAGCATCACTGATGCACACAAGTCCTCACAGCACAACAAGCTGAAAACCAGTCTTTTAATATGTGGAAGGGAGAACTGGGGCAGAGAGTTGCTGTCTATTGCACACATAAGGAAACAGCAGATAAGAGAAGCTATAGAAATGCGTGTGCTGATGTCAACAGCAGCGAGACACAGACTCGGGAATATGGGCATGACTGGAGAGACCACAAATGGTACACAAAAATGCCATTTCCACAGATATGTTCTCCGAGAGGGAGGCGTCTTTTCCACTTGTTCTACTAATTATCGAAATAGTGAATTTTAGTACTGCTGGAGGCAGAGTGTCTTGGTTCCCGGGTTAGTTGTAGTGCACTAACGGGTCGTGCTAATTTAAAGAACAAACATTTTCTGAAAACTTAGTGCTGTAAAAAAGCATCTAATGAGTTAATTCCCTGTTGCATATGAGAACAGAATTCATTCTTTTCTAGGGGTGAGTTTAGGCACTGCTGAGACCTTACCAGGATCTCCAAACAAGATGGCGTTGATTTCCCGCTGCTGCTGTAACACTTTGTCCCTCTCTTTCTTCTGCTTCTTCTCTTGCTCCCGCTTTCGTTCCTCTTCCTGTTCGCCCTCCAGCATGACTCTCAAGGCACGCTCTTCAGCATCGTACAGCTCTGTGCGCTTCCTGATCAGCAATCTCAACCTCGCCACGTGCTGCTCAAAGGTTTCATCAGCTGACGGAGGTGGAGAGATGCCTGCAAGGAAAAGTAATTCAATGGAGATCTCAACATGCTTCGTACGGGTTAAATACTAGTGCAGCTACCTCAGGACTGACTTCATAAAAGCTATCGCTTGAGTGAACAGAAAAGGATTAAAGCTTAGGAACAAGAAAATAAGTGACTTTTCAAGGTCACACAAAGTCAATGGCAGAGCTGGAATTAGAAATATACAGCAGGCTGATAAAAAAAGACTGTACAGCCTAACCAGTCTGCACATCCACACCAACCGCTTGGGTTCTACAATCCCTTCCTCTCGATCAGAGATCCTCAGTGCGTGTCCCATGCTTAATTGATACTGTCCTTGTCTCCACTGGAAGGCCGTTTCATGCATCTAGCACCCTTTCTGTAAAGAAATACTTCCTTAGGATTACTCCTAATTCTATGACCACTCATTACAGAGCCTCATTTCCATTGAAAGAGGGCCACCTCCTATACATTTGTACCTTGGAGGTATTTACATGTCTCTATCACATCTCTCTCTCTCCTGCCTTTCCTTTAGGGCGGAGGTTCTCGATCCAGTCCTTGGGACACACCTAACCAGTCAGGTTTTCAGGATACCCACAATGAAAAGACATATGAAAGGTTTGCACGCGCTGCCTCCATTATATGCAAATCTCTCTCATGCATATTCATTGTGGTTATCATGAAAACCTGACTGGTTAGGTGTGCCCAATTCAATTTCTTTACACCCTAAATATCTCTTTTTCCAAGCTGGCAGATAAATTACAAATCTTTAATTTTAATATTCCCATGGGTAAACTTCAATCACATGACACACTGTTTGTTATATAAACAAGTTCAATTAGTTGTTTTATTTATAAGATAAACATGTCCTAGATTACGTAACCATCCATTATATAAATATCCCTAAAGTATCTCTTAACACAGTGTGACTATAAATTCCATAACTTCACCCCCATTGGGATTAAAATATACATAATTGTTTACACTCTATTTTTTCATATAAACCATAAAATTTCTATTACTTATGCTGAATAAGAATACATAAAACCTCGTTACTACTTTCTCTTTTGAATTGAGTAGCTGGTATATGTGGCTTGATTCACAATGATTATCACTAGAATGTTGTTCGTATTTATCCTGTTCGTGTCTATTCAGTTCATAAATCTTTCTTCCTTTTGTAGATTTTCTTCAATGAAGTCCAACACTCTGCGTAGATACTTCACACTGTCCACATTATCTTAATCCTCCAGCATTAGTCAATCCAAAGTGTCCCGTATTGAAACTGGTTAATATAGCTTAGTGCTTATACTTGTCCCAACGCCGTTCACTGGCACTGCCCACGCGTTTCTCTATTTGGTTCTTCAGGGGTTTATCTTCAGATATCACTACCCTCAGCATACGCTTTGCAAAACCTAATAACAATCACAATTAAAATTAAAAACTTTCTATCCGCCACCCCACCTTTTACTACCTACCACAATATATCTATCCTCATAAACTGTTACATTTACCGCTCCAAAATGCACTTACTTAATGCTGCCCACATCTCTCTTTGATCTTTCTTACTGGAAAATTAACCAACAATCCAGGAACGCCGCGCATGCGGAGTTGATCTACTATGGAGAATTTAAACCTCACGATCCCTCGGGGATCCTCTGACAATTACTATTCTCACTCCAAGCGTCTCACTTCATTGAAAATCCTACTCTCAAGACTATCACCGTTCCTTCTCTATTAAAGCTATTACAAATTCACATTATACAAGACCGCCATTCAATTTGCAAATTTAGCCCCCCTGGTGCCTCAGTGCCTAGCTCAAAAATCCACCATTGTTCACGCCAAGCGAGCCATTGGTCCAAAGATCTCCCCTGACTTCCTCGGTCTATTTTTTCAATACAGAAGCACTTCAAATCTGTGAATTCATGGTGTAATGTCAGGCAGTGTTGCACCATAGGTGCTTCCAATTTACAATGTGTTAAACGGCTGCGATGTTCTGTCATTCGTACTTTAAATGCCCTACTAGTTCTACCTACATATAATAACTGACACGGGCACTGCACTATATAGACTACATTACTAGTCGTGCAGTCCGAATAGTGACGCAATCGGTACTGTTTATTGTTATATACAAACAAATCTAACTCCCAAGTTACCGGGCAGATCTTACATCGCCCACATTGTCGATGTCCTGCGGCTATAGGTTCAATGGACCCAACTGAGACACTAGTTCTTAAACGTGAAGGACTCAAATACTCCTTAAAGTTCTTTCCTCTCTGCCACACACACCGGATTACTTTGTTCTGGAGAGCTGGGATCAATCGCAAGACCTCACTATGTTTCTTTATTGTGCGTTGGAAATAACTACTCAACGGAGAGTACTTAGTTATAAGATTTATAAGTTCCGTCGAAAATGTAGATTCTCTTCTAGGGACTCCACGCAAAAGCCAATCTCGATCATTATTTAATGCTCTCTGGTATGCTCGCTGTACTATTATTGATGTGGGCGATGTAAGATCTGCCCGGTAACTTGGGAGTTAGATTTGTTTGTATATAACAATAAACAGTACCGATTGCGTCACTATTCGGACTGCACGACTAGTAATGTAGTCTATATAGTGCAGTGCCCGTGTCAGTTATTATATGTAGGTAGAACTAGTAGGGCATTTAAAGTACGAATGACAGAACATCGCAGCCGTTTAACACATTGCAAATTGGAAGCACCTATGGTGCAACACTGCCTGACATTACACCATGAATTCACAGATTTGAAGTGCTTCTGTATTGAAAAAATAGACCGAGGAAGTCAGGGGAGATCTTTGGACCAATGGCTCGCTTGGCGTTCGTGAACAATGGTGGATTTTTGAGCTAGGCACTGAGGCACCAGGGGGGCTAAATTTGCAAATTGAATGGCGGTCTTGTATAATGTGAATTTGTAATAGCTTTAATAGAGAAGGAACGGTGATAGTCTTGAGAGTAGGATTTTCAATGAAGTGAGACGCTTGGAGTGAGAATAGTAATTGTCAGAGGATCCCCGAGGGATCGTGAGGTTTAAATTCTCCATAGTAGATCAACTCCGCATGCGCGGTGTTCCTGGATCGTTGGTTAATTTTCCAGTAAGAAAGATCAAAGAGAGACGTGGGCAGCATTAAGTAAGTGCATTTTGGAGCAGTAAATGTAACAGTTTATGAGGATAGATATATTGTGGTAGGTAGTAAAAGGTGGGGTGGCGGATAGAAAGTTTTTAATTTTAATTGTGATTGTTATTAGGTTTTGCAAAGCGTATGCTGAGGGTTAGTGATATCTGAAGATAAACCCCTGAAGAACCAAACAGAGAAACGCGTGGGCAGTGCCAGTGAACGGCGTTGGGACAAGTATAAGCACTAAGCTATCTTAACCAGTTTCAATACGGGACACTTTGGATTGACTAATGCTGGAGGATTAAGATAATGTGGACAGTGTGAAGTATCTACGCAGAGTGTTGGACTTCATTGAAGAAAATCTACAAAAAGGAAGAAAGATTTATGAACTGAATAGACACGAACAGGATAAATACGAACAACATTCTAGTGATAATCATTGTGAACCAAGCCACATATACCAGCTACTCAGTTCAAAAGAGAAAGTAGTAACGAGGTTTTATGTATTCTTATTCAGCATAAGTAATAGAAATTTTATGGTTTATATGAAAAAATAGAGTGTAAACAATTAAGTATATTTTAATCCCAATGGGGGTGAAGTTATGGAATTTACAGTCATAATGTGTTAAGAGATACTTTAGGGATATTTATATAATGGATGGTTACGTAATCTAGGAGATGTTTATCTTATAAATAAAACAACTAATTGAACTTGTTTATATAACAAACAGTGTGTCATGTGATTGAAGTTTACCCATAGGAATATTAAAATTAAAGATTTGTAATTTATCTGCCAGCTTGGAAAAAGAGATATTTAGGGTGTAAAGAAATTGAATTGAGCTATTTCACACTCTGTGATAAGTGCCTTGGAAGGTGTTGGTTAGGTGTGCCCTGCAGATGGGTTGAGAACTTCCGTTCTAAGGTAAACATGTTTAGATTTTTAAGTCTGTCCCTATATGCTCTATAATGAAAACCACTGACCATTTTAGTAGCCACCCTCTGGACTGACTCCACCCTGTTTGTATCCTTATGAAAGTGTGATCTCCAGAACTCTATGCACTTCCAAATGATGTCTCACCAGAAGCTTAAATAAAGGCACTATTACCTTATTTTTCCTGCTGGCTAGTCCTCTCCCTATGCATCCAAGCATTCTTGCTTTGGCCTTCATCTTATCTGTCCTTTTGGCCACTTTAAGATCCTGCACAGAACTTCATCCCTGTGCACTGTACCACTCCCTTAAGTTTTGACAGGCCAAATAAATGATCCTGAATTTTTTAGCATTAATCTAAGCTACCAAACTCTAGATCATTTCTTCGCCTTTGCTAGATCCTGCCACATTTTCCATACCATACATGTTTTGTTCTACATGTTCTCTTGACAAAATATTATTCAATGGACCCCCTGCAATCATCCATATTACAAGGCCCCTCAACATTACCTTTGCTCTGTTACCCACCCTCCTGCATGGCTTCTCTTGGAAAACTTTACTCCATTTATATGAACCTGTCCTCTGGAAGAAACAAAACGTCTTTATCCTGTACTAGAAGGAACACAGGTCATACCCTATGCATGTGTGAAAGGAAATGTAAGTGGGTGTGGAGGGTGGAAAACAGGCATAAGATGGGGACAAAGTTTGCATTTTTCCAAACAAATATATTTGGTGCAGGAGTACTGAAATGAGCTGATGTAAAATGTCGTATTTTCTGCTTGTATTTTGTGATGTGCTGAACATTTTGAGCTAGAAAGGGCCTTAAAAGTCAGACTCCTTGTGAGAGAAAATCTATGTGACCCATGTCTGGTGGTCCTCGCATTTTGTACAGGACTGAATTTGGGTTTCAAGTCTTTACAAACATCTGTTTATCTGATGATACTGAAGCCGTAAAGAGAAATGTCAGCGACTTTGCAAACAAATCATATTGAGTCCTCTGGTCAAAACTACATCTTCATGCTGACAGATGCAGCCTTGGAAAAAGGCCGTGGAAGCCACTAGATAAGAAGGCCGTATAAAAGGATTAAAAAACAGCAACCATATCAGTTTTTCTAGAAAGGCAGCTTTACCCAAGAATGGATGTCTTCTAAGAATGGGAAGAAAGAGAGCAAGTGGATAGGCCATCAGTTATCACTGCAGTGTCCATTATATCTAGAAGACCTGTTTCTTTCTTTCTGTTTTGGTTTCCAGCTAACCATTCTAGTTTATGACAGAACAAACCCACTAACAAAGCACTGGACAGGATTAATGCAATTTGTACAGGAATCCTATACATTATTCAGAAATCAGAGGTGGTTTAAGAAATACCATGCTGTGTCTGAACAAAGTCCATCAAGCCCAGCAGGCCAAAAACCCAGCAGATCCAGCAACTTGGAAAGTAGAGAGAGCCTGATTACAAGAAACTCATAAAACTACTGGATCTAAGTCAGAGGTTCCCAATCTTCTTGGTTGAATGGAGCCCTTATTAATCTCCAAAAGGTTAAAGGACCCCTAGTTCATCCCCACCACAGTTCCTGGCTTCTCTCTGCTCAGCACTAAGCCTGTCCCCACTGCCCTCTTTATATCTATTCCCCTGCCTGTCTCCATCAGTTCCCCTTCCTCCCTCCAGCCAGTCCCCACCAATTTCAGTTTCTTTTTCTCTCCCCCAATCCAGTTCACTCCAGTCTCTCTCTCTTTTCCTCAGCCAGTCTCCACTAGTCTCTCTCTTTTTAACTTTTCTGTGTCCCGCAAACCCCCTATAATAGTCCACTGACCAGAACAGGAACAAGTAGTCTAAGTAATACAGATACTGGACTAAGAGAATCAATCTAAGCTAGCAGAAAGTTCCTTAGAAACAGATATAACTGAGGGAAATTCCAAGATGACGTCAGCCTAAGACATGTTTTCGATATGGGCAAAAGGAAAGAGAAAGCGGGAAAGTAGCCCCCCAAACCCGTCAAGCTAGAGTACCTTCTCTTCACCTGGGCCTGTTTTTACTAGTCCAATGGACACTTTTCTTGAGCGCTGGGGGCAGCAGTCAGCTCTCTCAGGTGTGTGCCCGGCTATGTTGGCGTCGGAGTTTGGTAATTCAGCATCTTCTTTGGACATGGATGTCACGCTCTCCCCAGGGCACGGATGCCTACAAATTTATTTTATTTATTTATTTACATTCTCTTATATACCGCGCTATTCTGCATCAGTGCGGTTTACATTGAACAAACTGAAATTACATTGAACAGGGCATTATAACTTGGAGATAACTATTTTACAGGGAACATGGGCTATGGAGGGTTAAGTGGCTTGCCCAAGACCACAAGGAGCACCTGTGGGACTAGAAACCCCAGTCCTTCCGGCCCAAGGTTGCTAAGCATTTATAAAGCGCTGCAACATACGAAGCGCTGTACAAACATAAAAAGAGACAGTCCCTGCCCGTTAGAGCTCACAATCTAGTCAAGACAAAATATGAAATAAATTAGATAATACAAATAACAACAATTAACAAGACAAGAATAAATGTTTATGGAGAGAACAAGAAAGGACGAGTTAGGAACAAAAAGCAATAGTGAAGAAATGGGATTTCAATTTGGATTTGAAGACGGCCAGGGAGGAGGCTTGGCAGACAGAGACAGGTAGAGAATTCCAGGAAAAGGGTGCAGCCAGTTGAAAGGAGCAAAGTCTAGAATTAGCAGTACGAGTAAAAGGCATAGATAAACGAAGACAATTAGATGAGCGGAGTAGGCGAGAGGGGGTGTAGGTAGATATGAGGGATGAAAGGTAATGAGGGGCAGAAGAATGAATACATTTATAGGTTAGAAGGAGGAGTTTGAACTGGATACGGAAGCGGATGGGGAGCCAGTGACGTGATTGAGATGAGCTGCAGAATGTTGAATAGACTGGAGAGGAAAGAGGTGGTTAGCAGGGAGGCCAGCAAGGAGAAGGTTACAGTAATCAAGGCGGGAGGTGATTAAAGAGTGGACAATCAGTTTAGTAGTGTTATCAGAGAGAAAAGGGCGAATTTTGGAGATATTGTAAATAAAGAAACGGCATGTTTTAGCAATGTTTTGGATATGTAAAGAGAAGGAGAGAGATGAGTCAAAGATAACACCAAGGTTCCGTGCCGAAGAGACAGGAAGGATAACAGAGTTATCCACAGACAATGTTCCCTCTAATTTTCTGTAGGCTGTGTGCGCATAAAATATCAGCCGTGCGGCATTTGAAGGAAGGTTAAATTTTTTGTGCGCTACATAACGACACTTGGAATTATATACTTTAAAATTTGACTACACATTAGAATACAGTATGTACACCACATTGATGTTAATCAAATTAAATGAAAATAGACGATTACTAAATGAAGCGGAAAATTTCTAGTAATTACAATCACAAGTGTGGTATTATTTCAGTTAATTTTTATTGAAAGCCATTGTTATTCCATGTAAATAATATATGTATGGAAGAAGAGTTCGGTGTCCTACATGGAATGGTGGGTTCACCCCTAAACAAAGACATGGGGAGAGGTGGCCTGCACAGAGCAACAGGTGCACCTACTCTTGCCATCTTGCTGGGCAGACTAGATGGACCATGCTGGCCTTTATCTGCCGTCACTTACTATGTTCTCAAAATTTCTCTCTTCGATCTTTCAAATGTACCCAGTCTGAATAAATTTTATCAAGGTCTACTGATCCGCCATCTTGAAGATGACTCTTAACACGCATCAGCATTTCCAAATGTTCTAAATGTAAGCGATTCCTTATTTTGGTTTTTAAACTGTTCATCAAGCTGAAACCACGCTCACAATCTGCACTAGAAGCCAAAAATGTTCCACCAATATCGATCAGTTTCGCTAAATCTGCAAACTGAGCATTCTGAAATGCCAAAGTCACCATATCCGGAAAACTGTTTATCAGTTTGCTTTTGATTTTTTCTGCGACTAAAAACTTGAAGTCATTGTACTGCTGAACAACAATATGTTCCTCCATAAGAAATTGTTTGTACTTTAAACAGAGTGATCGGACGTTTTCAATTCCAAATTCATAATCACACTGTGCTATTGCTGTCAAGTCAAAAGCAGACCATTCCTCAATTTCATTTTCAGGAAATCTTTCCCCTAAATGCAGACACAGCATATTAATGAAAGTAAGTGTGGAACCAGTATCCACTGAAACGTCTCCAGGTATCTTGTCGAGAAGATTTTTAACATTATCAGTCCATTTTACTGTGTCACCCAAGTATTGCATTCGGATTTTGTTCAGCTTACCCTGTGCAAGATGATATGCTTCCAATGGTGTTAGCCCACGTTTCTGAAATGCCATTGTTAATGAAGCTAGTTCAGATAAAACATCATTCAAAATTTGCAGTGTTATATGGAATTGATGGCTGTTTAGCTTTTTATAACAGTACTTTGCAATGGGATCATCATCCTTCTCTTCTTCAAAGTATTTTAATAATGGATCATAATTTCGAATAATTGCTTGAAGAGCAAAATGTCTAGATAACCACCGCACTTCGTTCAGAGGTCTAAAAGCAATTGACTCGCATTCAGAAGCATCTGCTAATTCTTTAAATTGTGACCTTTTAGTAGAAGATCGACAAAAGGTTGTGTAAACAGTTCTCATGAAAGTTTCAACTTCTTTCATCAACTTTACTTCCTTCCATGATTCAGAGATCCCCAAATCTTCACGATGGGCAACACAATGCTGCTGCACTAAATGCGAAATATTTTGTTTGAGCTGTGCAGCAACACCATTTATTCTGCCTGACATGACAGAGGCACCATCCGAAGTAAACATGACCATTTTGTTAAGGTCAAGCTTGTATTTCCCATAGAATTCCCGGAGTGCACTGACTATTGATGCAGCATCGCATGCTTCCAACTGTAGCATCCCACCAAATGAAGTTTTATACAGACATGAATTTACTGGCCGATATTTGAAGTACAGTATTAAGTATTTGTTGACAGAAATGTCTGTACTTTCATCAATAGTTAATGTATGATACGCTGCTGATGCAACATCTACCATGAGCTTATCTTGGACATTCATGTTTATAATTTCAAGAAATTCAAATGAATAGTTTTTGCTTCTCCAGCTTTCAGGTATGGTTATGTACTTGGACATGTGTTCATTAATATCTTGAACAGAGAGCATGGAAATATTCATCCGAACAGCCAGCAAAACACTATCAATTAGAATTTTAATTTCTTCTGGTGTAGAACGCTTCCGTTCATTACTAATTTGCCTTTTCTCTTTTTCAGCGGTGCTCTCAAGCAACAAGTTAAATAATCCTCCTCTTAAATTTGGATTTTTAGCTCTAAGTTTCTTAACACTTTCAGTATGAGTCTTAGTAGACAGATGTCGTTTCAAAAAGTCCAGTTTCCACACATCATCCCAAATTTTGCCATTCGAAAACTCTCCGATGGTTTTTGCATCTCGGCAGTATAAACAGACTACTCCGCCATCCTCTTCGTAAGTGAATATTTCACGCAGTTGAACGCACGTTTTATCCCGAGTTATTCGGTGTCTCCGTTTCAATAATTTCTTCAAGCCATTCAGGCTTAAAAGCTCTGGCCGTTCTCTTACGTTTTGCACCTCTCATTGCTATTGGTTTCGACATCGCAAAAAGCTGGGGTCTCAAAGACGACTAAAAATACATTAATAAAACCCAAAAAGGGGGACCCATGATAAATATCTCAATTAAAATGATAAAAATAATACATATATAATTAGAATGAAACTCAATACATTGAATAAACAACCGCTCTATAAATCAAATTATATATTTGAACTTATATACATAAGCATATAAATTATATAAATATACAAATACATAAATAATTAAAAAATTAAAAATATAAAGATGCAAATTGGAATACGAATGACAATACTAGACATCAAAAACATATATACTAGAGATCAAAAAAAATTTTTCTAAAAAAATTAGAACATTTATAATTATGATGTGCTTGAACAGACATATACAGGAAACCTGTAAACAGCCATATAGAACCAAGAGAATGGAAGGGATGAGGAGACCAGAGGAATAGAACCAAACCAAAGATAAAAATTATAATATAAGAGGGACATTACCTGAGGGTGTGATGTACATGGACTTCACCAGGCTCAACAGAGTCAATGGAAGTCACTATTTATCTAAAAAGCTTCTAAAAAATAAAAATAAAAACATGAAACATGTGCAAAATCAAATTTCCCAAAATCAAATAAATATTTAAGAAATAATAATAATAATTTATGTAAATTTTAAAATATGAAAGGTTACAAAACACGAACCCGATTAAAAACCCATAATTAATAAAAAGGGGGAGTAATTAAATACAAAATAATTGATTAAATAAGTGGTAAAACCGTCGGAAAAATTTCTAGGGAATTACTGTAAATTCAAAAAATATATCATAATGTCATATAATTATTTCAAATATGATAACCAAGGGGGGGGGGGGGGTGGGCGGTTAGGGTGTAAAAAATAGATAATAAAACTTCCATTCATACACTTATACTACCCGTGTTAAATGCTAAACTAAAAAACCATGATCTACCGGCTGAAAGACCTTCAAAGTTTAAAAGGATGTTCAAAGTAAAATGTACCCCTGTGAAGATCAATGCAAAAGGCTTACATATATTCAACGAATGAACAAAGGAAAGAGAATTACCCACATTAATTATACAGTTAATTCTAAAATCGAAACCACCTATGAAAAAACATTTAGGCACCATAAAAAACGCTAAAGAATCATATCAAGATTCAAAAGGACGCCAAAGCCGGCTCATAAAAGTACAAATAACTACGTGGAAACCCTTCACATATCTTGCCTTTACAAAGCCCGAAGATCGCCTTGTATCACGTTGTCCACTCCGAGCCTCTGACTCAATGTCCGTAAAACCTTGAGACAGTACACAGAGAGCAGAAGCAGTGGACGACCCAGTTGCTTAGTGTTAATTCCAAATGACTTTATTGAAGATCTTCAATAAAGTCATTTGGAATTAACACTAAGCAACTGGGTCGTCCACTGCTTCTGCTCTCTGATCCCTGCAGGAGCTCTGCTCTCCTGTGTGCTGCTCGTAAAACCTTGAGAAACATTTATTATATTATTGTAGCATCAAGAACATTAAAAGGACCCTAATTAGGCAAAAGTTAACGACGCTAAAATGCACTTAAGTATAAGTCAGTATAATTCAGTGTGTTTGCCGATATTGTTTTAAGTGCGAACCCCGACAGCACCAGGTGAGGACGGCGCGCGGCACAACGAACACCACTGCCGGAGTTAAGCGGGGGGGCACGGAGAAGAGGCCACAGACGCCCAACAGCCCCATCCCCCTCACCACAAATGCCCACTTACTTGCATTACTCCACTTCATCGCTGGTGCGTGTGTTAATATCATCCAAGGCAGTACGTGTCACTGAAGGCTGGCTGAGGGAAGGATCCAAGGAGGTGCGTGGCTGGCAGGCAGGCAGGCACAAGAGCAGAAAGAGGCTGGCTTGCTGGCTGCCCCTCCCTTTTATTTCCCTCTAGCCTGCCATGATTCGTCAATCGTCGGTCACGTGAAGAGGAGTGAGAGGCAGGGGACTCGGTGCAGACAGCTTCGGAAATGACAAAAATTACAGAATGGCAGTGGTGCAGCCGCGGCAGTAAACCCAAGATTTGAAAACTCATGAAAAAGGTAATTTTTGTGCGCTCCTTTAAAAGTTGTGTGCGCTCGCTCGGCGAGGTGTGTGCGCGCGCACACGCGCACAGCTTAGAGGGAACAGTGTCCACAGAGATTGAGAAAGGGGAAGGAGGAGGGGAGGCATTAGGGGCAAAGACAAGGAGTTCAGTTTTGGCCATGTTCAGCTTCAAGCGGCGGTAGGACATCCAGGAAGCAATGTCAGAGAGGCAGGCCGAGATCTTAGCTTGAATTTCAGGAGAGATAACAGGCGTAGAGAGGTAGATTTGAGAGTCGTCAGCATAGAGATGATAGTGAAAGCCATGGGAAGATTATTTTTATTATTATTAATAATAATAAAAATAAGGGCACCAAGGGATTGGGTATATAGAGAGAAGAGGACCGGACCTAAGACAGAACCTTGAGGTACACCCACAGGTAAAGGAGTAGAAGAGGAGGAGGAGCCACCGAAGTACACACTGAAAGAGCAGTGGGAGAGATAGGAGGAGAACCAAGAAAGTACAGAGCCTTTGAAACAGAGTGAAGACAGGGTGATAAGAAGAAGATTGTGGTCAACGGTGTCAAAGGCAGCAGAGAGATCCAGAAGAATGAGGACAGAATAAAAGCCTTTGGACTTAGCCAGAAACAAATCATTGGTGACTTTGGTAAGAGCAGTTTCGGTAGAATGTAGGGGACGGAAACCGGATTGTAAAGGATTTAGGAGGGCATGAGAGGAGAGGAAGTCGAGACAGCGGTGGCAGACAGCACGCTCAAGTAATTTAGAAATGAAGGGAAGGAGAGAGATGGGACCATAGTTAGAAGGACAGGAGGGATCGAGTGAAGGTTTCTTGAGGAGGGGTGTGACAATAGCATGCTTGACGTCAGAAGGGAAGGTAGCAGTGGAGAGCGATAGGTTGAGAATATGAGTGATGGAGGGGACGATAGTGGAAGAAATGGAGCTAAGGAGGTGGGTGGGCATAGGATCAGAAGGGCAGGTAGTCAGCTTAGAGGAAGAAAGGAGGAGTGTTGTTTCCTCATCAGAGACCAAAGGGACGGAAGAAAGGGAAGCAGGTGGGAGAGTTGGGAAAAAGGGGGGGAAGAAGAGGAGGTAGTGAAATGGAGGGTGATTTTATGGATTTTGTCATGGAAATACTGTGCCAAGGTTTGGGCAGGAAGGGAGGTAGGAGCCAGAGGTGGGGGCACACTGAGAAGAGAATTGAGTGTATAAAAAAGACGATGAGGATTAGAGACAAGAGAGTTAGTCAGATGGGCGAAGTAGATTTGCTTGGCAAGTGCAATGGCTGATTGGAAGGAGAAGAGCATGAATTTAAAGTGGAGAAAGTCAGCATGAGAGCGAGATTTGAGCCAGGCACACTCAGCAGAGCAGGCACAGGAGCGCAAATAGCGGGCAAAAGGAGAGAGCCAAGGCTGTGGAGGAGAATGCCTAACAGGACGTGAGATGAGGAGAGCAAGAGAGTACAGCGTTATATGAGGTCACAGCCTCATCAATAGAATTAGAAGAAAGAGTGGATGAAAGGGGTGAGGAAATAGTGGAGGAGAGAGCTAAGGGATCAATAGCAAGAAGGTTTCTAAATAGATTAGTGGAAGCAGGACGAGGCTGAGGTGGAGGATGATGAATAATAAGACTTAAAAGGTGGTGGTCAGATAAAGGAAGGACAGCTGACTCGAGTGATCTCAGTAGTAGGACGAGCCTCCTCACTTGAATGCAGGGGTGGCCCGAACTTTGGAGGAAGACTTTAGGGAGCAGTGAAGCATTGCGTTCAACGCCATGGGAGCAATGTCGGTCTGGCAGCGAAGGTTTGAAGAAGAATGGGGAGACCGGGACCTGGTTTGGTACCTAATGCAAGCAGAGATCCAGGGATTGCCTCAACATTTACCTTCTCCTACTCTGTCTGAAAGTGCATCTTCTAACCCTGTCTTCTCTTTGATGAGTCCTGAGATACTCATTCTTGAATCTATTTGGACTGCCATCTCCCAGCTGCAGGAGGGGTTGGTGCCACAGATGCAGACGTTATCCTCTAAAATATATGCAAATGCTGTTTTGAAAAAAAAAAGAGAATAGAGAGGGAATCTCTGCAATAAAAGTTTAGATTAATGATGTGGATAGTGAAATTAGGCCTTAGCTGCTAATTGGCTTTCCTTGAGTACCTCCAGTCCAGTCCCAACATCTGGGATGTCAGCTCTCATCAGCAGCTTGGAGACTGAGCATGTCATCCTTGATGACGACATTAGTGTTCTTAGGTAGCTGGCACCACCTACCAGCCCTAATAAACTATTGACAAAGCAGACGCACAGCAGCAACAAAGATGCAAATGTTTTTTTTTTCTGTTTTGCTTTTTTTCAACTCACTACCCCGAACTCTGAACAAGACCAGCCTTCCCCCATGGAAGAAGCAGCTTGCCCACTGATCCCCGGGGCAGACCTATCTAAATGAACTGAGGTCCATGGCCACTTAGATCAATGCCTTGTAAGCCACAACTCCTCTCTCTCTCCTTAACACCTATTCCCTTTTCTTCTACTAGGAGAAATAAAACTCCTCACCAAACCACCTCAGTACATATAACCTTTTTTGGCCCGGGATCGCTTCTACAGAAACTTTCGGGAGGGTCCGGGATTGGACTGGAGGTACTCAAGGAAAGCCAATTAGCAGGTAAGGCCTAATTTCACCTTCCTTATCGTCTGTTTAGTCCAGTACCGACATCGTCTGTTTAGTCCAGTACCGACATCTGGGATGTACCATAACAGTACTATACTCGGGAGGGACCTGCGAGCCTGACCTAAATAACTGCCACACCGAACCTTGCATCCCCCATCGCCTGGTAACGTTTCACAATGGTATGCAGTGACGCCCAGGTGGCCACCCTGCAGATATCAGCCAGGGGAACCAGGCTAAATTCGGTCCATGAAGCCACCTGCGCCCTAGTAGAATGTGCCCATGGGCCTACTGGCAACTGCCTGCGTCGAAGATGATAAGCAGAAGAAATGGCCTCTCTAACCCATTTAGAGATAGAGGCCTTGGAAGCTGCCCCTCCCTTGCGCAGCCCTCCAAACAGAACGAACAACCGGTCTGACTTTCGAAATGGCTTTGTTCTCTTTAGATAGTGTCGCAACATCCTTTGGACATCCAAGAGGCGCAACCCTAGCTCCCATTGAGCCTCCTCAGTTCCTGCGAACACCTGTAGAGTAACCAGCTGATTCAAATGGAAGGTGGAGAGCACCTTGGACAGAAACAAAGGCAAGGGGTTGTAACGTCACCTTTTCCTTCGAGATGGAGAGAAAGGGTTCCCAGCACGACAGGGCCTGCAATTCCGAAATTCTCCTTGCGGAACAAACAGCCACCAGAAAAATGGTCTTAAACATCAAATTCTTCAACATACATGCCTCCAGTGGCTCAAAAGGCTCAGCTGTCAATACCAATAACACTAGGTGAAGGACCCACAGGGGAACCACTGTCCTTATGGGAGGCCGCACCTGCTTAATGGCCCTAAGGAAAGAGACTACGTCCAGATGGGCCCCCAAGGAAACTCCTTGGACCCTACCACAGTAACAGGTAATCGCCGCCACCTGCACTCAAAGGAAACTGTAGGCCAGTCCTTTTTCCAGACCCGCCTGTAAGAACCTCAGCCACCGTTGCTGACAGAGGACAGCAGCCATTGTCCTTGCACCAAGCTTCAAATATCCTCCAGACATCCGAAAGCAAGGTGGACCGCTTACAGGCCTTCAACATTGTAGAAATCACAGGCGCAGAATAGTCTCTCTTTCTTAACCGTGCCCTCTCAAGAGCCAAGCCATAAGTGAGAATCGATCCACTTGTGGCATCAGGACTGACCCTTGAGAAAGTAGGTTGGGTTGATTTGGGAGGCGCCACGGATGGTCCACTGTTAGCCTGAGTAGAACTGCATACCACGGCCTGCACGGCCAGGTAGGCGCAATGAGAATGGCCAGGTAGGCGCAATGAGAATGGCCAGGTAGGCGCAATGAGAATGGCCAGGCCTTGATGCGCCTCTATCCTTTGAGCCAGATGCCCTATGAGTGCCCACGGAGGAAAAATGTACAATAGTCCATTCACAGGCCAGCACTGAACCAGGGCATCCAGACCCTCCGACATCCGCTCTCTTCTCCCGCTGAAGAAGCGGTTCATTTTTGCTGAGGCGAAGGTTGCCATCAGATCCATGATCGGCAGACCCCACCTGTTCACTATCTGCGTGAAGACAGCCTCGCTGAGCGACCACTCCCCATAGTCCAAGTGAACCCAACTGAGATTGTCTGCTGTTATCAGTTCCTGCCACATAAGCTGCCGAGATCATCTGCAGATTTTCCTCTGCCCATTCCAATCATGGGCCTTTTTTGTTCTCGAGATGCAAACGGCTTGTGCTTCCTTGCCAATTGATATAAGCCACCATAGTGGCATTCTCCGAGAATACTTGTACTGCCTTTCCTCGCAAGCTGATGCGAAACTCCTGCAGTGCCAAGGAGCACTGCTCTCATCTCTAGGAGATTGGTGGAACACTCTCTCTGCTCTGCGAACCAAACATCCTGAGCTATTTGATGCTGACAATGGGCCCCCCTAGCTCAAGAGGCTGGCATCCGTCAACAATGGGATCCAGACGGGCATCTCCAGAGGCATGCCAACTAACAACTTGTCTGGTTGCATCCATCATCGGAGCGCAAACCATGCTGTCTTCAGTCATGGCAACGGTTTCGTCAGTAGGTGCCATTGCACCGACCACCTTTGCAACACGGCCCTCTGCAAAGGTCTCATGTGTGCCTGTGCCCATGGTACCAATTTGATGGATGCCACCATTGACCCTAGGAGATGTAGATAACGCCAAGCCATGGGGGACTTTCATGCCCAGAAACTGCCTGACCTGTCTCTGCAATGCCTGCATCCTTTCCAGTGGCAGAGACACTCTGCCTTTGCTTGTTTGGAAATAGGTCCCGAAACGTACGAGGTCCTGGAAGGGCGACAAACAGCTCTTTGTGAAATTGACTACCCAACCGAGCCCCTGCAGAAACTTGATGACTCTTGCTGTGTCTCGCTCACTCTCTTCTGCTGACTTTGCCCCAATAAGCCAATTGTCCAAATAAGGATGCACCAGAATGTCCTCCTGTTGGAGCTGCGGCAACCATCACCATTATTCTTGGTGAACGTACATGGAGCAGTTGCTAAGATGAATGCTCGGAACTGGAAGTGCCCCAGTGGAACTACGAAACAGAAATACTGTCGATTCTCAGGGCAAATTGGAATATGAAAGTAGACGTCCGTTAGATCCGGAGAAGTCAGAAACCCGCCTTCCCTGATGGCCACAATCATCGACCTGAGTGTCTCCATGCGGAACCGCGGTATGCATAGACACAGATTTACCTGCTTGAGAGCCAAGACTGGTTGAAAGGCTTCTTCCTTTATGGGGACCACAAAATAAATGGAGTACTGACCATAGCCGCCTGACTTCAGGGCACCTACACCATGGTTTGCAATTACCAAAGTCGACAGAGTGTCCTGAACTGGCTGGACTTTTTCTACCACTTTGCAAGGCAACCTGATGAAAGCATCCGCTAGAGGATGGACAAACTCCAACACGTAGCACTCTCTGATGATTTACAGGACCCCCCTGGTACGAAGTGATGCGGATCGAGGCCGGGTAGAATTCCAGTAGCCGACCTCCCACAGGAACTACCCCCATTGGGCCTCCCTCATCTCACTGTGCCTTTCTGGGAGCAGACTAGGTGGAAACCCACGAAAAGCTTGCTCCTGGGCCGGAAATTGCCTCCTCTGATAAGACGCAAATCGCACCACTTGAAAGCGGTGGAAATCTCGCAGCTGGCCTCTCGCTGTTATCGCTTGGCGCCCTGGCTTCTGTTTAGCCTCCAGGAGACTTCTCCCTTTGGACTTCCCCAAGTCTTTAACCAACTTACCTAAGGCCTCTCCAAATAGAAGTTTATCCTTAAAGGGAAGCTTGCTCAAATGTGACTTGGAGGAGACATCCGACGCCCAATCTTGTAACCACAGGTAACGAAGGGCAGCCATGATCGAAGTCATACTCTCAGCTAAGCCCCTAATCAGGTCGTAGAAAGCGTCCACCAAATAGGCTGCCTCCGACTCCAACTTAGCTGCCCCTGGAGGAGGAGACTGACCCTCTCCAGCTGTCTCCAAGATGGCCTGTGTCCCATGCAAACAGGCCCATGCCACAAAGGCTCCACAGACCGATGCCTGCAACGACAGCGCATCGATATCAAATACTCGTTTCAGCAAAGTTTCTAACTTCCAGTCTTGAACATCCTTGAGGGCCAAGCTACCTTCAACCGGTATAGCGGTTTTCTTACCGTTTTCTGATACCGCTGTGTCCATTTTAGGGGAGTGCAGGATCTCCCTCTCCTGTTCCAGGAGAGGACAGAGATGTGCCATAGATCACATGCCTTTTAGGGCAGCCTCTAGGACATCCCACTCATCCTGTATCATCTCCATAATAACTCTATGTACCAGGAACACTAACTGTGTCTTTCGGACAGCCTGAAACAACGGGTCCTCCAAGGGTTCCTCATCCTGTGATAAGAGCACCGCCAATTCCTCCCGGAAGAATACTCGTACAATGTGAGATTCCTCCTGCTGAATCTCTTCTTCTTCCAGCTCCTCCGGCACAACCACCAGATCCGCTTCACCTTCTAGGTCTACTGGGTTTTCCTAATGGAGTAACCCCGTGTCCTCCCAGGGGTCCCCCTCCAGATGCTGCCTACTAAATGTAGGTTTGTCAATATCTGCCAGCTTGCCTTCTCCTTTTTCCTCTGTCCAAAACCGTGGAGGGCTGCGCTCCTTGTTGCTTCATGCAGAATACCTTATGCATCAGCAGCACGAACTCTGGAGAAAACAAACCAGTCTGCCCCCACTTGTGGGCAATGCATGGGATGTAGAGTGTCGAGAGGACAACAACTCCTTGTCCTATTGGTCAAACGCTTGTAGTCACTGCCTGTCGATTTCCTTGACAATGGCTGGGGCCCCCTGCGGCCTGCAAGTCCTCCTCAGACCCCCCCAGACATTCTTGCTTGACCAGATTGAGTTCTAGTCTCCCCAGGAAGCCTTCCTTAGCAAAAAACAATGGCTGAGACCAAGATGCGCCTGGAGCCGCATGCCAAGGACATGGCTTTGGCAGGCATGTCAATCTCATGGATGGTGAGAGCTCCAACCCTCCGCCAGTCCAACTGAGTACAAAGACGGGCACGCTCTCTGTTATTTTCCTTTTTCTTCTGCTGTTCTCCAATTCAATCCTGCAAGAGGGAGGAAGAAAAAAACAACAAAATGCGATGGAAATGACACTCCGCGTCTGATCCTGCTTTCCCTTTCTGCTAATGAAAAATTAGTCTCCCGTTGAAATGAATTTCCTGCGATGCATAAAATGGACGTGTGCAGCCACGTGGTTTTTTGTACCACCACAAAAGCCTCCAATCCTGGCCCTGCTCGCCAACAAAACTCCCGAAAAGCAAAGAGCTTACCTTCCCCGGGCAAGAACACCCCACTGTGTCTGCTCTTGTCCCCCTCCGAATGTTCTCTCTGCTCTCGCGCTCAGCAACTGCTGCCGCAAAGTGGAGGTCTGACAAGGCGCTCAACAAAGGGCTGTACACTGCCTCTTACCGGCGGCTCCTTACCTGACTTAGGGTTCAGGAGCTACAGTGTCTGCCAGAGAAGCAATCGTACTCTTCTCCCTCAATTTTTTTTTAAACCCTGAGTTTATTGACAAAACAGGGCAAACCCAGGCAGACTTAAGCACAGCCCCTTCTTTCCATCCAAATGTATCTGTAAACAACAAATTATGCTGCTTAGTTGTCCCTTCAGTGAGCCCAGACTCGGATCAGCTCTCTCCAGCTACTTGGAGACTGAGTTTAGTGGGGCTGGTGGGTGGTGCTAGCTGCCTAAGAACACTGATGTCATCAAGGATGACATGCTCAGTCTCCAAGCTGCTGGAGAGAGCTGACAACCCAGATGTTGGGACTGGACTGGAGGGACGATAAGGAACTGAGGTTATAACGAACTGAAGCGGTTAATGTTGCCCTAATTAAAGATGTTTCTGTGATTAAAGCTAAGATGAAGGTTCTGGAAAATCATGCTCGATCTGCCATTTTAAGAGTGATTCATTTTCCAAGGACACTTCTAGTTTCTGCTAAGGATATGTTTAAAAAATAAATGATAGAAGTGTTGAATGTTCCAGTGGAATCTCAGCCTCCGATGTCTCATGTATGCTGTTTGCATTCAGCAAAGAAAGTTTCTGAGGCAACTTCACAAGTTAATTTACCTCAGATGGATATAGTAAATATATCTGATATTTTGGAGTGTTCTGAGACAGAAATGGTGACTTTATCAACTCTACTGGTTACCTTCGCCCTTCCATCTGATAGAGATTGGCTGTTAAAACTTTATTTCAAAAGAGGAATGTTTCCTTTAAAGATCTAACTATTCAAATATTTCCAGATTTAGCCAAGGAGACTCAAAGGAAAAGGAAGGAGTTTCTTTTACTCAGGCCAGGAATGGTTCAATTGGGTGCCCTACGTTTTTTTTAAGTTTCCCTACAAATACTTAATAAAGTTTCAGTCTGCGAATTCTGTTTTCTTTGAGCCAACCCAATTGGTTAGCTTTATTAACTCTAAGAGATTGGTGGGTTCTCTAAGCTTCAGCCCTGCACTGTTGAGGCATTCCTAACAGGGGCTATACATTTCAAACAAAGGTAAGAAATTGTGGCTATTCAAAGTTACATTATTTTTGGTGCTTTAGTTTAAAAGGAGAAATGTTTTCTTTAGTGGGCTAGGTTTAAAACTCTGCTTTAGTAACTTTCTCAACTCTTTGGAGCTATCAACACCTAATGAGGTGTTAGTTCCCTTCCTACCCCCCAACTCCCACCCACCCCTAGTGAACAGTCTTGCTTTATAGGGCACCTCCCCAATTAACAAACACAGGGACTTGGAACAGCACATTTTGAATATAATTAAAGAGATTTAACTGCTTTTTCTCTGAAAGGACAGCTGGGAAACCAGCTGGTACTTTGGTAGATCTCTCTCTTTTGCTTTAACAGATACCTAAGATCCACGAACAGAACAATGGCTGGGAAAAATCATATCGCTAAAGCTGTTGCCCCCGTTACAGCTGCTGCCGCGGTCCAGACAGAGGTCCCAATGCCAGTTGAAGGCGGTTCCATGTGCAATGCCAGTTGAAGACGGTTCCATGTGCAAGGTGCCTGCATACTGGAGCTCTCAGGAAACAAGTTGAGGAACTCAGAGAGGAGGTGGCGAGGCTGAAGAGCATTCAAGACTGCGAGAAGTACATTCATGAGATGCAACAACCAAGCTCTCCAGCAGAGGAGAAGATGGGTGCCTACAGAATGACGAAGGTTGGACACAAGTCACCAGAGCCTGCAGAATCATCAATCCAACTTCTCCAGCCCTTGAAATGAAGAACCATTATGCAGCTCTGGAAGTGGAGGTAAAAGCATCCCTGGAAAGGGAAGAACCAGAGCTCAAGTACCCCAAAGTTGCAGAATCAGTGACCACAAGGAAGCAAAGGGTAGTGGTGCTGGGTTACTCTCTTCTGAGGGATACTGAGGCGTCCATCTGCCGACCAGACTTGATGTCCAGAGAGTTTTGCTGTCTGCCAGGTGCCAAAATCCAAGATGTTACGGAGAGTTTGCCGAGACTCATTAAGCCCCCTATTATCCAATGTTGCTAATCCATGTCGGAACAAATGATACTGCCAGGTAGCCCTCTGAGCGTATCAAAAGTGACTTCATGGCTCTGGGACAGAGGGTGAAGCAGAAAGGTGCACAGGTGGTGTTCTCTTCAATCCTCCCTGTTGAGGGTAAAGGCCAAGACAGAGAGGCTCGCATCCTGGAAACGAATGCATGGCTGCATGGTGTGATAAGGAAGCTTATCATAGCTCAGGAAGGGGCTATAGAAAAGGTGAAGTGTCTCTGAACAAGCAACCTGTCAGTGCTGGTAGAAATGAGAAAACAGAATTTTGCCATAAAAGACTACCAGTCCCAGAATGCAACCAGGTTTCCAACAGCCATGAGAGGGGCTGAAGTGAGAAAACGTGTGTTCAATCAAAAGGGCTATGAGGTAATCCCCAAGCACTCATTGCAAAGGGCAGGGCTTGATTCAGCACAGCTGCGCTGTGCTAGGATGGAACACTCATCTCAAAGGGCAAGGCCTGATTCAGCACAGCTGCCCTGTGTTAGGGAGGAGCACTCATCTAGGCAGAATAAGAGTAGAGTTTATTCTACAGATGACCATCTTCATGATCACCTTGGATATACAGAGAATTGTCCTCAGTATCCTGAGAATCAGCTTGAGTTTGATCATCAGAAGGATCATCAGAAGCAGAAGCCAAACCGGACGGACAGAGAGGGAAAGAGACCCTTTGGAAGAAGGAAGAGAAAAGCCTTTGAGAGGTCTAGAAGAGTCCAAAGTAGTACGTATACTGGGAGGTATTCCAAGGGCCAGCATACACCATTGGACTGGGGAAAGCCAGAGGAATGGTGCTGCAGAGCTAGGAATCACCAGAGGCTACCTGTGAGGGAGACGGCTGCACGTGGAAGGGACCCTAAGACCTGTGCCAGAAGGTATGTGAAGAGAGATCCAGTGTCCAGGGATCTGGATTGGAAGGCTGGACATAAGAACTGGACTACATACTGGCCAGGCTATATAGAGAGGAACTCTAGCAGCAATGGAAGCTCAGGTATGAACACTGATCTATGCCCTAGCTATAACCTTGAAAGACAGCAGGGAAACAAGTATTCTCCTGAAAATGCTCCATTGAGAGATTCATCTGTGCCAATCCATGATATTGAACCCATGCTTGTTGAACAAGGGGGAATAATAGCAGATGAGGATCCTGTTTATATGGACTGCTCTCTATCTAAACTCCGTTGGTAACTTTCTGTTATAAAGTACAGCAACCATCACAAAGAAATACAAATTTGTTCTTTAATCTACTCAGAAAAGCTCCTGAAGCAGGATTTGACCCACACAGTGGAAGGCAAGCCAGCTAAGGGGTTTCAGCTGGTAACTGCTAGCAATTAAGCCTTACCTAATTGCTTGTGAGCTAGGAGAGAATCACTTCTGTATCTATGTGGGAAGTAATCAGAAGTTAACCTGAAAAGAACAGTTTGTTTCTTGCTTTGTGACTTTTCATTTGTTGTTTTCCTGATTTTAACTTTGTTTTTCCAAGTTAACACTGAAAGCAAGTAACCTAATTTATGTGCTACCAAGCATATCTGTGTTGGGAGAAATAACCCCATAAATAAATATCTTATTGGCTTTACCCAAGAGCACAACTAAATTATTGTCAGCAGCTGTGTCTGGTGTGAATGAACTACATTGCCCACAATACCTTGCAAATCATATAGAAATATGCACTTGCCAAGAGTGTGAAGATTCTCACCCAGGCAGCCGTCTGACAATGGATGGTGTCATCAAGAGCGTTTTGGTTTCCTGGACCATAGGATGCTGTTCCAAGGTTTGCAGAGCAGAGATGGCATCCATCTTTCCAAGAAAGGTTGATGCGTTTTCCGTAGATAATCTACTGAAGAGGGCTTTAAACTAGATTCGTTGGGGCTGGGTGAAGAAAGCCCAAAGGTAAGTGAAACATGAAATACCTATATGGAAATGGGTAAAATGGGTAACATCTGGAAAGCAGTGTGTATAAATGCCCATAGCATGGGAAATAAAATCCCTGAGGTTGAAAGCTTTGGTGGGAGTGGCTGACTTGGATTTAGTGGCAGCTACAGAAACATGGTTCACAGAAAACCATGACTGGGATGTGACTATACCAGGCTATATTTATTCAGAAAGGACAGGATAGGAAGAAGGGGAGGAGGAGTGGCACTGTATGTAAAAACTACTATTAAAGCTTTGGAATTACAGAGCTTAAAAGGGAGAGAGGAGGCACTGTGGGTTAAACTAGAAAGAGGGAAAGAGGAATCTATTTGCATTGGCGTGATATACAGACCACCCTCACAAGAGGGTGGATGGAGAGTTAATTGAAGACATATGCAATATTGCTAGGAAAGGGGAAGTGCTACTGATAGGAGATTTCAATATGCCAGATGTTGAATGGCACATTCCTGCTGCAGTATCATCTAGAAGTAAGGAGATCCTGGATTCTCTACAGGGATAACTATTCAGGCAATTGGTAACAGACCCCACACATGAAGGGGCCATACTGGACTTGGTGCTTACCAATGGTGAAAGTGTTTCTGATGTTATAGTGGGAGATCATTTTGCATCCAGTGATCACCAGATGGTGTAGTTCAGTATTAGGACTAGGGCTGTTAGAATCCATTCAAAAGCAAGGGTCTTAGACTTTAAGAAAACTAACTTTGCCAAGATGGGCCCAATACCTCAGGGAATCTTTAGTGGGTTGGGAACAGCTGGGGGATGTAGAAAAACAGGGGCAAAACTGAAAGGGGATATTTTAAGGGCAACCAACCTTTTTGTTAAAATGGTAAGTAAAAGGAGACCGCTATGGCTTTCGAAAGAAGTAGCTGAAAAGGTGAAGAAAAAGAGGGAGGCCTTCATGAAATACAAGAGATCACAGAGAGAGGAAGACAGGCATCTATATTTGGAAAAACTTAGAGAAGCTAGCAAAGTAGTCAGGAAAGCAAAGATTCAAAAAGAGGAGGAAATACCCAATGCAATAAAATAGGGGGGATAAGACATTTTTCAGATATGTTAGTGAGAAGAGAAAGGGCAAAAGTGGTATTGACAGACTCAAGGGTGAAGGGGAAGAATATGTAGAAGCTGATGAGGATAAAGCGGAATTGCTTAACAAATATTTCTGTTCTGTGTTCACAGATGAAGAACCAGGAACAGGTCCTCAGAAAACATCCACAAACAGGAACAGAAGTGAGGGACATTTTGAACAATTTTTAGAAGACTGTGTTCGTGAGAAACTAGCTCAACGTAAAGTAGAAAAAGCAATGGGACCGGATGGGATACACCCTAGAATACTGAGGGAACTTGGGGACGTTCTAGCAGTTCCACTGACTGACCTTTTCAATGCCTCGTTGGAGTCGGGAGTGGTGCCAAAGGACTGGAGAGAGGCTCATGTGATGCCTCTACACAAAAGCGGAAGTAAGGATGTGGTTGAAAACTACAGGCCAGTTAGTTTAACTTCGGTGGTGAGTAAATTATTGGAAACGCTGCTGAAAGAGAAAATAGTGAGGTTTCTAGAGTCCAGTGGATTACAGGATCCGAGGCAGCATGGATTCACCAGAGGCAGGTCTTGTCAGACAAATCTGATTTATTTCTTTGACTGGGTGACCAGGGAGTTGTTCCGAAGGACAGCCCTAGATGTGGTGTATTTAGATTTCAGTAAAGCCTTTGACACCGTTTCTCACAGGCGACTTATAAATAAACTGAGCACCCTAGGGATGGACCCTAAAGTTACTGCTTGGGATAGAAATTGGTTGAGTGGGAGGCGACAAAGGGTACAGGTAAATGGAGCTCACTCTGAGGAGAAGGAAGTTACCAGTGGTATGCCCCAGGGATCTGTCCTTGGTCCGATTCTTTTTAACATCTTTGTTAGTGATATAGTGGAAGGGCTGTCAGATAAGGTTTGCCTCTTTGCGGATGATACCAAAATCTACAATAGAGTAGACATCCAGGAAGGTGTAGATAACATGAGGAGGGATCTAGCTAAGCTTGAAGAATGGTCTAGAATTTGGCAGCTGGGATTTAATGTTAAAAAAATGCAAGGTCATGCATTTGGGCTGCAGCAATCCAAGGGAGCAATATAGTATGGGGTAAAGTACTTTTGTCCACTAAAGAAGAGCGGGACCTAGGCGTAGTTATTTCTGATGGTCTTAAAGTAGCTAAACAGGTAGAAAAGGTGACAGCAAAAGCTAGAAGGATGCTTGGGTGCATACGGAGAGGAATGGCTAGCAGAAAAAAGGAGGTGAAAGTGCCTCTGTATAAGTCTTTGGTGCGACTTCATTTGGAGTAGTGTGCGCAATTCTGGAGACTGCACCTTCAAAAGGATATAAACAGGATGGAGTCAGTACAGATGGTGGCTACTAAAATGGTTAGTGGTCTTCATTATAAAGCATATGAGGACAGACTTAAGGATCTTAATATGTACACCTTAGAGGAAAGGCGGGATAGAGGTGATATGATTGAGAAGTTTAAATACCTCCGTGGCAGAAATGCACATAGGGAGAGCCTCTTTCGATTGAAAGCACGTTCTGCTACGAGGGAACATGGGATGAGAGTGAAAGGGGATAGATTCAGGAGTGATATGTGGAAATATTTCTTTATGGAAAGAGTGGTGGATCCGTGGAATAGTCTCCCAGTGGAGCTGGTAGGGATGAGGACAGTATCTGAATTCAAAAAGCATGGGACAAACACAGAGGATCTCTAACAGAAAAAAGGGGACTGTTGTAGTTGTTGATATGGAAGGACAGACTAGATAGTTCATGCGGTCTTTTTCTGTCGTCATTTTTCTATGTTTCTATTCTCCAAGCAATGCTCTGCCTGTGTTCAACAACACTTATACAGTACAATAGCATCATCTTATGTCATTCATTATTCTGTTGCTTTCAAATGTTAACCTATTCACAGCTTTTACCACCATTGCACGACTCCTGCACACATCATTCTTCACCTAAACCTTGACCAACCTAACAATACAACCTCCCCCCCATCTCCCCACCAGAAAAAACACCTAGCCATGCCTCACATACACAACTGACTTGCCCTCTTGTACCGCTCCTTCTTAATCTTATGCTGCGTGTCAGCCCACACTACTCTCCCCTCCCCCATTCCCATCATACAGTTCCCAAGAACCTGTTCGCTCACCTCCTTGTCCCCACTAAATTTTCACCAATACAGAAGACACTCCGACTCCTCCACATCCCCACCGCTTTCGGTGCTCACCCTGATCCCTTAATCAAATGCAGCCTGATCAATGCATGCTCTGCTTGTAACAAAATACAAACCCTTGCTGACCACATCTCCGACAATGAAATAGACCTTTCTCTGCATAACAGTGACATGGTTCACCGACTCTGACAATGTCTTGATTAACCAGCTAAACACCACCACCCATAACATTCACAACTCCCCAAGAAGTAACAGTAGGGGCAGAGGGGTCTGCATCCTATCAAGCAAGCGCCTTGGCTTCACCACTACCAGCTCAACATCCTCTCATGGACTAGATATCCTCATCATCAGCAACAAACATTTCATCATTTGCCTTGTCTACAGAGCACCATGCCACAATGCAGAACAGCTTGACATGCTTTTGGAGACAGTATGCTCCCATGCTTCTCACCACCATCATCTCATTCTCCTCAGCGATCTAAACCTTCCTTCTGCCAACTCCAACCAGAGCAATGCATTCCTCCAAGCTATGAATGACCTGCATTTCACACAGCTAATCAACATCTCGACTCACTCGAAAGGAGGTGCCCTGGACCTACTCTTCCTCCCTGATGACCTTCTATCCTCACCTCATCCCATTTCCTCCTCCTCCATCCCCATCCCCATCCCATGGTCAGATCAACTCCTAATAACCTTCACCCTACCAACCCTATCACTCAACTACCCCCCCTCCCCTTTCTCAGACTTCCTACAGCAAGAAGATTCCTCACCTTTAATGAACCCTCCTTCTTACAAAGGACCATTCCCACACTGAAACATGCAATTCTTCATTCAGACCTCGACTCAACTGTGGAGACCTGGAACTCTACCATCATGGAAGCATCCAAGGCCCCACTTCAGGCTCCCCCCAAAACCTGCCAACCTCGGGCTACATGGTACTTCACCTGTCTTAGAGAACAGAAATGTTCCCTTAGAAAACTGGAAAGGAGATGGAGAAAATCAAAGGACCCACAGCTACAAGCCATCTACCTAGCCCAATGTACAGCGTATTCGACAAACACCCTTAACGCTAAACATGAGCACCACAGCAATATCCTCCTCCGTGCTCTCAATAAACCCAGAGAACTTTTCAGCCTCGTCAGAACCCTCACTAAAGATCCATCTCAACCCCATCAGAGCACTGACCTCCACCCCTAGATATTTGCTGACTTCCTCATTTCCAAACATAGGCAGTACTCCTCCTCCACAATCATTATACCTCCTCCTTCCAACTCAATGTCCTCCACCCAACAATGGACAACATTCAGAGATATCCCACCGGAAGAGCTCTTAAACATCATATCACACATCAACGCGAGCACATCACCACTAGACCCCTGTCCGGTATCCTGGATCAAGCAGACAAAGACAAAATCTTATCATTCATATCCACCATCTTCCATTCTTCACTCACGCAAACCTGCTTCCAACCTTCTCTAAAACAAGCATCAGTTAGACCTCTCCTGAAGAAACCCAACCTCAATCCCACCTCTCCGGCCTCCTAAAGACCTATAGCCAGGGTACCTTTCCTTGCCAACATCCTCAAAAAAGCTGTCCAGATTCAACTTCAAGAGCACTTCGACAGATATGCCCCACTTGATCACAATCAACATGGATTCCACCCCTTTCACAGTGCCGAGACTCTACTCACCTCCCTCTTAAATACACTCATTGCTGGAACTGAAAAGCCATCCTCTGGTTACGTACTACGCTTTCTTGACATATCTGTAGCCTTCGAAACTGTGTCCCACCAAACCGTACTGGACCAGCTCAGCAACATGGGTGTTCAAGGCAAGCCACTCAAATGGATCCACTCCTACCTATCCCAGCGCGCCCAAATTATAAGAATAAGACACCAATCATCTACACCCTACATCCTTCCCCAAGGAGTCCCTCAGGGTTCTGCGCTCTCCTCTCTCCTCTTCAACATCTATATTAGACCCCTTTGCTATGTTATTTAGAAGTTTAACATCAGCTACCAACTCTATGCTGAGGACATAATGATTTTCACTCCTTTTCATACCACCATCCCGACTACTCTAACCTTACCGCTTGTTTCAAAGAAATTGTCTCCTGGCTACAGCTTCATAACCTTGCAATTAACTTCAACTAGACCGAGATCCTTCACGTGACCAGAGATCCCAACTTCCTCCCTCCTACTGTCATCAAATTCGAAGACACAGAAATCAAAGTTAAATCTCAGATCAAATACCCACGGAATCACCCTGGATCATCTATTAAACTTCCAACCCCACATCAGGATCACTAAAAATATTTAATTTAAACTTTGAACTCTCCGCAACTTACGAGCCCTCCTCCCTCCTGACAGCTTCTGTGCAGTATGCCAAGACTCCATCACATCACTGCTCAACTACTGCAACTCCCCATGGGCTCCCCAAGGCCACCATTGCACCTCTACAGCTTGCCCAAAATACTGCAGCATGCACTATAGCCAAAGTCTCCAGAGACTCTCACATCACTCCCATATTGAAATCACTCCACTGGCTCCCTGTTACATCCAGGATCAAGTTCAAGGTACTCACCATCGCCCATAGAGCAATCATCAATACCTCCTCAGATCAACTACAATCACTAATCAGATGTCCCAACAACAACAGAACGCAATGAATCTTTTCCTCCTTCCCACCCAGATACGCAAAAGATCACAACGCACATATTCAAGAGCCTTTGAATTCTATGCTCCCATCATTTGGAACCAGCTACCCCCGTACTACGAGCCATTCAATCTCACTTCTTATTCAAAAAACACTTTAAGACATTCCTCTTTGAAAAACAGTATGGTGCCTCCTTTCCAGCAAGCCCCCAGCCAGACCACCACCCACCCATCCATACTATTGCCTCCAACCCTCCTCCCTAAACACACAAGGCTGACTACCCCTCATCAATTTCCCCTACCCCTCCTCATCACCTCATTTCATGTCCTCCCCTATCTCAACAGCATAACTCAGCCCCACCTTACCTTTTCTCCCTTGCACTAGATCTTTGTAACATAGTTTTGAATGTTTTACCTTCCCACATTTTTCCTTCCCTTTGTTCTGATTCCCTAGTTAAAGTTGACTGTTTAAACACTCATTTCTAATTGTTCCATGTAAAGCACAGTTACTTACCTGTAACAGGTGATCTCTGGGAACAGCAGGAATTAGTCTTCACATATGGGTACGTCGGTACCGACGGAGCCTGCACGGGAATGCTGCCCAGCTTTCAATTAGAAAGCTTTTGGCAGCATCCCTCGCGCCTGCGCAGTGACTTCCCGCCTTCTCCACAGCCTCTCTTCAGTTGAGTGTCAGAGCTGAGACAAAGGCGAGGAGAGAAAAGGGAAAAAATAAAAAAGATGCAACTCCTAGGGGAGGTGGGAGGGTTGTGAAGACTAATTCCTGCTGTTCCCAGAGATCACCTGTTACAGGTAAGTAACTCTGCTATCTCCAGGAACAAGCAGGAATGAGTCTTCACATATGGGGACTCCCTAGCTGGAGATGCCAGGGGGAGATCCCATAAAAATGCAAGTGCCCGGGTCAGGGGTGCATTTTGTCTCCAGGAATCCCCGGCATCCAATGTGGGATGGAGGGTAGGAGTTGACAATAAAGGAGCTGTGAGGACAGAAACAGCATAGCCAAGGACTAGGTGTTCTACAGACTACAGGAGTCCTTGGTGGATATGATGAGTAGCATTAAAACACATTTAATGTACACTTAAAATATGCAGCTTACCTACTGTATTGTAGGAAGTAGAAGCATGATGGAGTCTACTGGATAAGCAGTGGCGGAATCTTCAAGGTGACCTCTCAGTAGTGAGGATGAAGGTCCAGACTTGGAGGTAGTAGATGAGCCAGGTGTCAACTGGGTAGGAGTAGACGTCTGGTCTTCAATGGAAAGCTTTATGGGAAAAGCTGAAAAGTCCTTTAGGCATCATGAACATTGAGGACTAAAGGAAGAAGAATGACGGAGTTGAAGAACTAGCCCAGTCCTGGCAGGAAAGGGGGAATGGAAAACCCCTATTCCTACGGAAAACAGTTGTGTACTCGAAGATAAAGATGTACACTGTTTTTCCTAGCTGGCGAGAGATAGGAAAAATATTGAAGCTGGATGCTTCAAGGACATAAAGAAAAAAATGGAAGATGTTAGCACCAAAGTGGTTGTTGGTGCTGAACAGGTCCTGTATCATAATTTGGTATGGGACGTAGGGCAACAATCTGTCTAAAACCTCTAAGAGGTAAATCATGTAGTATAGACAGTAAGGGTGATAGTGAATAAGATTGACCAACCCTTAAGAAGCCCCCCATTAAACACATACATATGGGGAGATATATATATATGTGGCTGGAATAGATATGTATATATTCATATATATAGATATATAAATATACATATGTCCAGTTTGGATATTAGGATATGGGTGGTGAAATATATCAAATATATATATATATATATATATATATATATATATATATATATATATAGAGAGAGAGAGAGAGAGAGATGGATGATATACCTAGATATATGGAAATTTGTGGGGCATGGTTTAGCACCACCAGAGTAATGATATAAGTATGTAGACATATATGGAGATGCTACATACAAGACAACAGATTGAGATACATGTCTACCACCCAGCCCCATAATTGGACATGGGGAATATAAAAGAAAAAGATTCTGCGTTCTACAAGAGGGTGAGCCCACTTGGGATATGCATAGAGAATCTATTTTCGTGGGTTGAGGGATGCAGGAAAGCAATCCAGTGAGATAACCGTGATGTTCGCGTGATAACAGATGAAGATATGAATCTGTAGGGAACAAGGCAGGGAGTTCTACAGAACACTGACATGGTAGATGCCTTGGATTTTCACGCAGAAGAACTGCTATCTCGTGTTAACACCCCAGGCTAGAGGGGGTGTGGAGAACCCTCACAGGTATAGGAAGGGTTGATAAGTTTCTCTCTAATAATAGAGGAACTTCAGAGACAAGGACAATGCTCTATAGCAAAGCCCTCATAGTAGAAAGCTTCACTGAAGACTGCAGAGAGCATTGTGCAGGAGAGCTATGAGATAAACTGACTGAAAATCAGTTATGTTGCCATATCCTAGAAAAGGAGATGGTTAGAGTAATGTGAGAAAGCCTAACGAGTAGGAGGATCCAAGATAGTTTGGAATCACTACTGAGGCTAGACAAAAATTTTGAACAAGGGACTGGAACTTGGAAAAGTCCCAGTAATACAATTACTATAACTCCTGCAGGCAGAGCTGCTGACAGAAAAAGCAGAGAGATTGTCCTGTGCTGAATAAAGAAAAACAGACAAGAAAAGAGAGGGGATATCTCTTCTCACTGTCTGGGGAACGACCAGAGAAGTAGTTCAGTATGGTAGCCCTCAAGTAGTTGGAGGGTGACGTACCCATGGGGTAAGTCAACTGAAGGAAAAATGTTCAGTTGGGAAAGAAACTATCAGGTGATAGTTGCAACTGCTCTTCTGGAGAGTAAGAAGAGGAGAAGTGTGTAGTACCTGAACAAAATAATTTTTTGACAGGTTAGTACACTGAAAAAGAAAAGCACAGTGAATAATCTTTTAATATGTAAGTTACAATTCCCGGCCCCTATGGTTGCTGGGAATGTTGAGACTGGCCAGAACTGGAGGACTTCAGACTAGGCTGAGGCGTCTCTTGTTTAGGGACAGCCGAATGATGGGCAGGAGAGGAATGAAACTTTCTTTTCTTAGGAAAAGAAGGTTTGGTAGGACATTTCCTACTATTTGAAGAAGGAGGTGGCTTAGAATGGTTTCTAGTGGAAGAAGAGTCAGGGGAGCATTGAGCAACCTGACGTAAAGCCTCCTTATTAAAAAGACCTTCCCCTGTACAAGGAGAATGAGCTAGTATAGTTTGTGCCCATTTGCTCAAGTCTGAAGCCTCAAGCCAGGCTCTGCGACATGCTGCAATGGCAATAGCAGAGGATCTGCTAATGGACTCAAAAGAATCTATAGAAGCACGAGACAGAAACCAGGATATATTCCGGCTGTGACTGATGAGCAAGGTATAATCAGTAGCCTTGGGCTCTGGTAAAAAAGGGGTCAATAGAGACAATTTCTCTGTGACTTCCTGGAGTGTTAGACTCATGTGAAAAATATATGAGAGAACTCTGGAAGCCAGCATAGAGTTTTGGAAGGCCTGACAGCCAAAAGCATCAAGTGTTCTTGAAGAACGACCTGGCGGAAAAGAAGAATGCTTCTTCTTTATTTATTTATTTATTACAGTTGCTTATATACCGCACTATTCGGTATCAGCGCGGTTTACAGTATAACAAAAACAACCTAAACACAAACTGTTTGGTTTTACATAGAACAGGAATATCAACTTGGATAATAGGGTTGAACTATATACATGAGGGGTCAATTAAATAACAGGGTTGGATTATATACATGAAATTTTAGTTGCACTGAGTTATATGCAACACAATGCTTACTTTAAGACGGAATTTGTCTGATCTGCAGGAAGGAGCTTGGGACTGTGATAAAGGCTTAGAATGGGTGTTATTAGGTGGGTATTTTAGGTTCCATTGCTGGCTGGGTAGAATTGGCGGAATAGGTGAAACTTGATTGCCTTCCTGAATTTAGTTAGGTCTGCAATAGCTCGAATGTCAGATGGTAATGCATTCCAGCATTTGGGGACGTAAAGACTGAAGGCCCTGTTTGCCGTTGTACAATTGCATTTGGTCAACATCTTCGGTGTTATTAGTAGATTTAACGCTGTTGATCTTCTGGATCTGTTGGGTGGCACAGTTTGGATCAGATCAGTAAGTGCAGTAGAGGAAATGCGGTTGATGGCCTTGAATGAGAGAAGTAAAGTTTTGAAGATAATTCTTCCGTGTATTGGTAGCCAATGAAGCTGTTTCAGAATAGGAGTAACATGTTCACTTCTGGATGCACCATGGAGGATTCTTGCTCCAGCATTCATGGCCAGTTGTAAAGGGTGTAATGTGGAATGAGGGAGACCTTGTAAAATGGAATTAGCAAAGTCAAAATGCGGCAGGATCAGTGCTTGATATATGGTCCGGAAATCATCTGGGTCCAGTAGGGAGCGCAGATGCCTGAGTGAGCGGATTTTGAAATATACAGCTTTGACTATGTTGCTTATATGAGTTTTCATGTTCAGATGTTGGTCTAAGGTGACCCCCAAGTATTTTATTGTTTCTTTGGTTTGTAGTTCAGCTTCCTTGACTCTTACATGAGATGGTGGAATAAAGTTGGGATCTCTGGAGATGAACAGTACCTCCGTTTTCTTGTGCTGGATACGGAGGTTTTGTGATTGTAGCCAGTCTGATATTGCATTGAAGCATTCTACAAGTGGTGTAAGGTCCATTTGCACAGTCGAGAAAGGCATATATAAGAGGATGTCATCCGCGTATATCAGACAGCTCACGTTAAATGATCTAATGATATTGCAGATGGGCTGCATATATATGTTAAATAATAGAGATGATAATGAGGATCCTTGAGGCACACCTTGTGTTTGATGGAAATGTTTTGATTCTTCTGAACCGGATTTAACGTATTGCCACCTACCATCTAGGTAGGACTTGCACCAAGCAAGTGCAGTATTGCAGATTCCCTTTTCTTTCAGCCGCCCAAGGAGGAGCTCGTGATGTACCGAGTCAAAGGCCGCAGCAATGTCTAAAAAGATGAGCACAAAGCCTTGTCTAATGTCATCAACGCCTGTGAGTATGCTGTTGAATAGAAATGTGAGAAGGGTCTCGACTCCATGATACTCTCTGAACCCGTGTTGGCAGTGATCTAAAGGAGCTGTGGAGTCTATATGATCCTGAATTTGCCTTTGTACCTCTTTCTCAATTATCTTTGCTAGTAGGGGAATACTAGCTATTGGTCTGTAAGAATCGACCTTTTGGGGATCGAGTTTGGGGTTCTTCAATAAGGGCCTGATTGAGGTTTGAGTGTTGTGGGGAAGGAACCAGTGGTGAAAGAAAGGTTTATTAGTTTTGCGATGACTGGGCTGAACTCCTTGCGTAACTCCTTAATCCAGAATGCTGGGCAAGGGTCCGTTTGAGCTGTGGAGGTATTGAGGGAGGCTATTGTATCTTCGATGCTTTTTCGGGATGGTGTGGAGAATTTGAGCAAGGGGGTTAATCCAGTAGGTGTTTGAAATGAGGCTGTTGAGATTTTGTCGGTCTGTATGATCTTTGAATGGAGGTAGTCAGCGAATTTTTGTGGTTGGATATCCACATGTTGATCAGGAGATGGTTCCTTTGAAAGGGCTTGGACCAAGTTGAAAAGATCCCGTGGTTTGTTCAGAGATCTCTTCAGAGTGTCGGTGTGGTGTTGTTTCATTTTCATTGAGATTGCTTCTCTGTGCATTGAAAGGTGAAGTTGGTAGGTGGTCAAATCTTCAGTGGAGTGCGATCGGCGCCACTTTTTCTCAAGTCTGCGTAGTTGTGTTAGAGAAGCCCTCAGCTCTTGGGAGAACCATGGGGCAGTGTTTCTTAATCTCCTGGATATGTTATTGGACTGTGGACGTTGCGAGATGGCATTGAGGTTGAGGTTCCAGGAGGAGACGAGTTCTTCAGGATCAGAAGTGGTTTTGCTCAGGAGGGAGTGGGTTTGAGAGAGGATTAACTCTTTGTTGAATGTGCGGAAGTTTCTTGTTGAAGTGTGCGTTGTGCTGTTGCCCTTTTGGTTGCCAGACCACTGGCTAATTTTGGTGGGTATTTGGAAAGTGATAAGTTTATGGTCTGACCAAGGTACGTCAATAACATACATCATTGGGTTGTGGTCTTGCTCGAGGGCTGAAAGAGGAGCGAACACCATGTCCAAGGTATTTCCCTTTATATGTGTGGGTTTGTTGATGATCTGTTTAAATCCAAGGTCCTCCATGGCTTCGAGGAATGCAGTTGCATGGCTTTGATGAAGTGAAGGGAGATTAAAGTCACCCATAATCCAGATTGGTGAGTTAGGGTTGTGGGCATTAGCGGCAAGGTCAATAATTGTGGGGAGGTCCTCAGGAGATGAGGATGGTGTTCTGTATACTAGATTGATGGTGCATAGCTGGTTTTTGATGGCAAGGGAGTCCAGGTTGCTTGTACTAGATGATTCAGTGATATGAAATTGGAGGTCTGATTTGGAGAGTATTAGTACTCCTCCTCCTCTTTTGGTTTCTCTGTGTCTTATATGAAGAGAGAAGTTGGGTGGTAGGAGTTGATTGAGGAGGACGTTATCTTCTGAGGACAGCCAGGTTTCCGTGATCATGAGAAGGTCCAGATCGTACAGAGATATCATGTCTAGGACAACGGGCCACTTTTTGCGTATGGAACGTGAATTTATCATGGCACATTTTAGGTTTTGGCAGAACTTGAGTTTTTCATGCTTGGGTGACCTGGATTGTTGGAGTGGGATGTGTATGAGGTGGGAGCGGCGTGTATAAGTGTCGCTTCCTGGGTGGGGACCAGACCATCTTTTACCCGAGTTGCTCAAAATGGGGATATGGTTTTGCGAATGAGAGAATGCATTGACGGATCCCAGCCAATGTGAGAGGAAATACAGGCTAATAAAGGCCAGAGAATGAGAAGCCATATTGCGTGTAAGGGAGTGTGAAATTGTGATATATTGAAGGCACAACTCTCAAGGAATTGTATACAGCAATAGTGGGAGGAGTACAGTATTGATAAGGAGGCTAGTGCAATGGGAATTGGGTCATACGATTGCACTTGTATACATATAGTAGTGAAGTGGAGGGTTATACGTGTGCAGTAGGTAAGCACACAATGGTAGCAGGTGTTGATACTCTTAACAGACTAAGTAGATAGTAGCACTGTATAACAATAATACAGACATGTGTAACAATGATACAGACATGGGATACAATGTGATACAATGATACAATGTGAAACAATGATACAAACATGTGATGAAGAGATCGGTCTAAGACAAATTGAAAACTAAATACATGCTACCACGATGGAGCAGACTGGTAATGAAATGTAATAATCTGTTCAGTACCTCGGAGTTTAAGATCGAGGCCCAAGCTGGAGCATTATAGATGCGCAGGCTGGTTGGAGTAATGCACTTAGGCGACGTTGCGGTTCGTGTTGTAGTGCGAAATTGCCGCTGCTCCTTCTGCATCTAGAGGATCACTCCCAGGCTGGGGAGAGTCGATACGGAGGTGGGAGCTGTTGTTGAGTGGTGGTTGCCTGGTCTCACTTTCCCGGTCCACGCCTAAGGGCCACGCCAAAGGGCCCTCTGGCGAGGCCCTCAGGCGCGGGCCCGCCAGTCGCGGGCGCGCCTGCCGGCGCGAAACTTTAAAGGAGCCTGCTGTGCCCCGATTGGGTGAGCGATGGTTCGTTGGCCCCTCCCGCCGCTGGTAGCTCGATCCCCGGGTAGGGGAGAGCTGCTAGTGATGGCGGGGGCTTGGAGAGGGTCGGCGCTCGCCGGCGCGAAACTTTAAAGGAGCCTGCTGTGCCCCGATTGGGTGAGCGATGGTTCGTTGGCCCCTCCCGCCGCTGGTAGCTCGATCCCCGGGTAGGGGAGAGCTGCTGGTGATGGCGGGGGCTTGGAGAGGGTCGTCGCTCGCCGGCGCGAAACTTTAAAGGAGCCTGCTGTGCCCCGATTGGGTGAGCGATGGTTCGTTGGCCCCTCCCGCCGCTGGTAGCTCGATCCCCGGGTAGGGAAGAGCTGCTGGTGATGGCGGGGGCTTGGAGAGGGTCGGCGCTCGCCGGCGCGAAACTTTAAAGGAGCCTGCTGTGCCCCGATTGGGTGAGCGATGGTTCGTTGGCCCCTCCCGCCGCTGGTAGCTCGATCCCCGGGTAGGGGAGAGCTGCTGGTGATGGCGGGGGCTTGGCTTCTTGCTCTTAACCTTCCTCAGTGCTGATTCCACTACAAGGGAACGATGAGAAAGTTGAGGTTTTTGGAACCCTGGAGAGGGTGGCACTCGGTACCTAACCTCAATGTCAGTAGAAACTTGAGGAAGTCGTAAGGGTGATTTCCATACCCTTAGAAGGAGATCCTGCAGAGCAGGATGTAAAGGAAACTGTATATGTTGCATTTGTGCCGGTGAGCCATGGGTAGGATCACAACCAGGGATAGAAATATTAAGAAAGGTTGCCATATCCAGGAGAAAAGTCTGAAAAGACTGATCTCCTATGGGAACTATTCCTGGTGAGGCTAAAGAAAGAGCCTGAGTATCAGAGGACGTACAAGGTACTGCACCAATGCCAGGTATCGGTTCTAAACTAGGCAGCGGTGCAAGAACAGGCATCAACCTCGCTACTGATAAAGGACTAGCAGGTGAAGTAGTCATCGGGAACTGCTGTAGTGGTACCGAGATCATGAGGGAGTTATGGCTAGGATCTTTGGAATTACCTATTGGGAAACGACAGGAGTCGGTTCCGTGACGCGTCGGTACGCAGTCCTCGAGACTCGATATTGACTCAAGACTCGGCATCGAAGAGATCGAGACTAGCGATGCATGTCTCGACAGTTCCGACGCCAGTGGTAGTATCGGCGATGCCGATACCACTAAGGCAGCCTGGGTGACATCGATCGATACCGACGGTACCGAGGATACCCGATGAGCACCCATCCATGTCGATGCCGATGCTAGGGTATCGGAACCGATCGACGTCGGTACCGTCCCGGAGCATGGCTGAGATTGAGGGAAGTCAATGCGGTGCGTATCGATCGGTCCCGAAGGTACCGAGGATGCCCGATGACGATCCCTGGTGAAGAGTGGGGTACTCGACACCCGTGCCGATGCCGGAGGCTCGGTACCGCTCGAAGCGGATACCACCCCCGCGCATGGCTCAGGTATGTTCTGTGAGGGGTGAGCCCCAGGAACATCCTGAAACCCCTTTAACGCTTTGGAGCCCGAAGACTCCCGCAGGGGTAATGCCAATGGATTCTTGAGGGTAAGGCCGGAGCCGTCACCATGCTGGGCATGGGACATACCACTCAAGCATTGACTAGTCTTAACAGACTGTTTTTGGGTTACCTGATCCTGTGAAGTAGAGAAACCGGGTACCCTCACTGCCGAAGAAAAAACGGTATCGAGGGAAGCTCTAAATACTGAAGGTTTTCTCACAAAATTATCTCCTGACAAGTCAGGGGAAAAAGGGTCAGGACCCACACAGTTGAGACACCAACTATTGGTGTCTAAAAAGAAACAGGTGTTTCCACAGCGGATGCACTTCTTAGGAAAAGAAGGCTCCATAATGAAAAAGGCCTAGTAGGCCTAAGAAGTTAAGGCAAAAAAACTGAAGAAAAGTTTTACAGACTTTAGCCTAAAACCACCGGCGGTAGCGGGAAAAACAGTCGCGACCACAAGAAAACAAAAAAATTAAAATAATTAAAGCAATTAAAAAGAAAAATTTCTGCGGTGACAGGAGGACGTCCTGCCGGCTCCGCGGAAAAACGAAAACTGAAGAGAGGCTGTGGAGAAGGCGGGAAGTCACTGCGCAGGCGCGAGGGAAGCTGCCAAAAGCTTTCTAATTGAAAGCTGGGCAGCATTCCCGTGCAGGCTCCGTCGGTACCGACGTACCCATATGTGAAGACTCATTCCTGCTTGTTCCTGGAGATACCATTTTGCCTGACAGAAAAATGGTATATTAAAAAAGTTAATAAATAAATAATCCGTAATTTGATATACACTGGCTATCGTGCTCTTGGTGTATTTCCTGATGATTAATGTAAAGTTACATTTATTGGTGAGCTCCCCTCTCAATGTGTGGGCCAAACTGAAAAAGTTAGGGCTTTATATTTAATTTTTTTGTATTTTACTTGCTCTATTGTATTTTATTTTCCACTGCCTTTCCTTTTTCTGTACAAGTTTTGAAGCTTGGATGTATTTCAATAAAAACAAAATTTAAAACAAAACGATATTTTGCCATTTGCTAATGTTACCCTTACTGGAGAATTTCTTACTGCTTTTGATCAGGGCAAATCTTTTTTATTAGTGATGCTTGATATATCTGCCGTGTTTGACACCGTGGATCATTCTTTACTTTTAACAAGACTTTGTGAGTTGGGAATACAAGGTGAAGTACTTTATTGGTTTACATCATTTCTGCGGGATAGAGTTCAATCATCAGGGCAAATATCATCCTGGAAATGTATTGACGCAGGGATGCTGCAGGGTTCTGCATTATCAGCGATACTATTTAATCTTTATATTGTTCCAATTCACAGAATCTTTGAGAGTCTAGATGTTAAATTTCGAGGGTATGCTGATGACGTATAGTTCGTTGTCCCTATATCTGTTTCATTAGATGACTCTTTAAAGTATGTGGATCTTAATTAACTCAGTTGAGTCATGGATGTTTCAGAACAGGCTGAAATTGAATAAGACGATGACATTAATTTTTGTATTTGTCTTTGGATCTTCCCATTCCCTTAAGTTTGAATTTTAGGAAGGATTCGTTTTCTTTTGCACTTAGCTATGTTTTGAGAGATCTTGGGGTATGGTTAGATACACAATTAAATCTGTGTGATTATATTCAAAGATGAGTTAAAACTGCTTACTATAAATTGCATCTTCCCCGCAGATAAAAATCATACGGTAGCAATTTTCATTCTGTGTCAAAGACTTTAGTCCTTTCGTCTTTGGACTATTGTAATAATCTTTTTCTAGGCCTTTCTAAAGCTAACATATCTCCTTTACAATCAGTTCAAAATGCTGCCACTCATCTTTTAAATGGATGATAACGTTCTGATGATATTTCAAGTTTTATATAAAGTGATCATGATTACTTTTAAATGCTTACATAATATGGCTCCCATCAGTCTATCAACTTTGCTCAGACCTAATTGTCTTTCCCGTGTTTTACGACTTAAAATGCTTAAAGTGTTTTACGGTCTCAGGATGCACAGTGGTTCCTTCTTTTAAAAATATTAATCTTCAGTCATTATGTATGAGAATTTTCCTTACGAGTGCTCCATCGATCTGGAATTCTCTTCCTAATGAGTTACGTATTGAAGTAGAGTTGCTGGCTTTTCGGCGAAAGTTGAAATCGTATTTATTGCAGCAAGTCTTTTTTGGTTTTCTTTGATAGGCGTGTAAAGTACATCAGGCAATTATGTTTCTGGTGCAATATGATCCAGCTGATGTTTCAAATGGTAGTCTTTTTATTTTTTTGTGTAAATTATATCATCTTTTTAAATTAACTTTGTATCAATTTCTGATGTCATGATGGATTGTGTAGGTTTTTTTGTTACCCGCCTTGGTTGTTGTGCGGGCTATAAATAACACAGGTACACTAAAAAAATTTTTTTTTAAACTGCCTCTAATGTTTCGATTGATTTTTACGTTTTTTGGTGCGCTGAATCCAAATCTGGTAACCAATTTGCTCCATCACGTACAGATTTTTTGCTACATTGGGTTAGCAGTTTGAGGTGAACGTTTCAGATTGAGTGCGATCGAGATAAAAGTTTCTTGGATGAATTCTTTATACTAGTTGTTTAGTAGTTATTCAAATAAGAATAAAGAAAATTGTAACAAGGCAGCACATAAGAATAAAGTAATGTCAACAAAACACACTGTGATGGTAGCAAAATTGTCTGCACTTAAAACAGCCACATACATGTGCACAAACATTGAGCATATAAGAGCGAGGTTAGACACAAAGCACAGCAAAGAAATGTGCAAAAAATGTTGTACAGGTATGTATGTAAGAATAGAAAACGCAAACCGCACCATTGCAATACATGAAGACAAACACCCGATGGTGTGAAAATAAAATTCTAATAAATGAGATCCGACACTGTGGTAATAACTAGCAAATTTTTATTTCAAAGTTTAGTAAAAACACGATATTTGTCAACACAGTTTAGATTTTAAAGTCATTCTTGGGTCAATCAATCTCCTGGTGGGCCCGTTTCTTCTTCCCCCGAATGCTTCTCTTGGTGCGCTGCTTGGCGTATTTTTCATCTGGGGTTTCCCGCAGCAGCAACCAGCAGAAATCAGCCATCATAGTGGTGTTCCATCTTCCTTGGTACCTTCTCTCTGCATCCTTGATGTCCTGGTGAAACCTTTCACCTTGTTCTTCACTGTACACCCCAAGTCTTCGGGAAAGTAGTTCACATGGGAGTGCAAGAAATGGACTTTCAGGCTCATGTTACAGCCTTGTTCTTTGAAGGCATTGAGCATCCTGGCAACAATATCCTTATAGTTCTCATCCCGCCTGTTCCCCAAGAATTTGAGAACAACATCCTTGAAGGAATCCCAGGCTTCTTTTCCTTCTCAGACATCGTTTCAGCGAATGCTCCATCTGAAATGAGTTTCCTTATATCAGGGCCAACAAACACTCCTTCCTTTAGCTTTGCTTCAGAAAGTCGGGGGAACTTTGAGCAAAGGTACCGAAAGCACTCACCATCTTTTGGAAGGGACTTGATGAATTGCTTAATGAGACCCAACTTAATGTGGAGAGGTGGTAATAGAATTTTATCACGAGGTACCAAGCTCTCATGAAGAACATTTTTCTCACCGGGTCTCAAATACTCCCGAATTGGCCAGTCTTTTTTCCCCAGTGTAGGTCGCGGGCCCGGCTATCCCACAAGCAAAGGAAGCAGGGATATTTGGTGAAACCGGATTGCTGCCCTAATAGCATGGATAGAATTTTAAAGTCTCCACAAATCATCCACTTATGCTCATCATAACGAATCTTCTGAAGAATCAGGGCCAAATTCTCGTATTTTCTTGGAGAATAACAGAGTGAGCAATAGGAACTGAAGCGAATGTGTTGCCATTATGAAGAAGAACACCTTTTATGCTGTCTTTTGACGAATCAATGAACAGCCGCCATTCAGCAGGATCATACTTGAGTTTAAACTTTTCCATCACTCCGTATATATCGTTGCAAAATACCAAATCTTCCTTTTTGCTGAAATACTTCAAAAATTGTGTCTCGCGGTTGCGGTACCAATAAAAAGTTGTTCCTAGTGACAATAGATTTTTCTGTTTAAGCCGAGAACCTAGCAGTTGGGCAGCATCTTTTGGGAGTCCTAAATCCCGGACTAAATCATTCAATTCAGCTTGGGAGAAAAGTTCAGGTTTCGGATCTGGTTCAGTTTCAAACTCGGAAGTACTGGACTCATCGGGAAAAGCCATCTGATGAGTCTCATCATGATCAGAACCGTCCACACAAATATGATCCAAAGATTTTGGTGGTTCAGGCACAGGTACTTCGTTGCTATGAGGCATAGGCCTAATTGCTGAGGGAAGGTTGGGGTAGCTTATTACGTTCTTATTTTTTAAGTTGTATCCCTTCACAATGCAAGAGCAAAAATAGCAGTCACTGCTGTGGTCTCTTTGTTCACGCCACATCATAGGTATTCCGAAACGAAATGCTTGTTTTTTACCTTTCATCCATAAGCGTAGATCTTCCTCACATGTCTTGCACACTTTGTGAGGAGCCCACGGTTTGTCTTGATCGCCTAACTTCAAACCGAAATAGGCGAAATATACTTTTTTAATAAATGCAGAAATGTTCCTCTGCCGCTTTTTTATGGTATATTCCCCACAAATAAAACAAAAACTGTCCGGAGAGTTGACGCAACCTCTGACTCTGTGAGCCATCACAAATACACAGCACTGCAAACTACAACTGTAGTGAACCACTTCGGAATAAAGCTGGATTACGACTGAGCAAACAAAAGGTAATAATGAACTTGCAAGAAACTGAAATTTGACAGGATCGTTCATGTCGCAACCACCGTGTTTGAGCGAGCGAACGAGGCGAACAGGAAAGAACATGCGCCAGCGCGAGTACTGGATTTAGCCCCCGCCTCCCAATTGTCCTGTTAATGTATAAAATGAATACAAAACACTCTAAAATATCATGAGGGAGTGTTTCTAGTTAGTTAACCATTACAACCTCTATTTTGGGCCAAGAAAATAAACTGCAGTCGGCTAAAAAGAAATTATGTGAACATTCCTTATCTGGGTAAGAAATCTAATTTTGCAAGAAAACGTGACGTGATGGAACATTTTGGCTATTTTTCCTGGATTCAGCACCCCAAAATCTATAGGAATCAGTTGCAAAACTGGAGGCAGTTTTTTGGTAGTGTACCTGTGTAATTTTAAATAAATTAAGTTGTTTTGTATACATGGTATTATAATAAATAAAGGCAGATAAATACTAAAATATATTATGATGGCAGATGAAGACCAGCATGGTCCATCCAGTCTGCTCAGCAAGGTGGAAAGAGTAGATGCGCCCGCCGCTCCGTGCAGGACATCCTTCCCCAAGCCTTTGTTTAGGGGTGTATCCACCGCTCCGTGCAGGTCACCTTTACTTGCTGAGATATCAGAGACAGTTAAATTTATTTTGATTTTATCCTGTTTCGATAAAGGGATCCACTGTGTCTGTCCCATGGCATTTTGAATTCTGTCCCTGTATTTGCCCTCACCATGTCCATCAAGAGGGCATTCCAAGCATCCACCACCCTTTTAGTGAAAAATTGTTTCCTGGCGTTACCTCACAATTTACCCCTTGCAGCTTCATGTTATACCCCCTCTAATATTACAGCTCCCCTGTCTTTGAAAAGGGTTTGTTTGTTCATTAATACTCAAGTATTTAAAGGTCTGTATCATATCTCCTCTGTCCCTCCTGTCCTCTAGAGTGTACATATTTAGGTCTTGGAGTGTCTTTTCATATGTCTTCTGACGCAGGCTCCAAATCATTTTGGTCGCCTTCCTCTGAACCATTTCCAGTCTTTTTATATCCTTTGTGAGATATGGTCTCCAAAACTGAACACAATATTCTAAGTGAGGCCTCACTAGCGACTTGTACAGTGGCATTAGTACCTCTTCCTTTCTGCTGGTAATTCCTCTCTGTATGCAGCCCAGCATCATTCTGGCTTTGGCCACCGCCTTGTCACACTGTTTCGCCACTTTGAGATTCTCAGAAACAATCACCCCAAGGTCCTTCTCCTGGTCTATCAAGTTTTCCCAGTTTAAATTCAGCCACTTTGGGTAGATACCAGGCATGTGCAGGCTCAAGATTTTCAGCATTTTAAGTCGTAATTAATTGCTTATTGCACATGCAAATTGCTTGTGCGCATGTATACCTCAGAATTTACACGTGTACAAGTGTTGTACATTTGCATAAGCAGTTTGCACACACACTTCATTTTCAGGTGTGCAAACGAATGCCTAAATGAGCCCAATATACATAAGTCTAGTAGATAGGTATATGAATTCCCATACACAACCCAACACCAACTCAGCCTTCAACCTTTCCTCTACCACTGCCCTCCATATCTTACCCAAGCACCCAAAAAAGTGGGTCAGTTCTTGTGACCTAGAAAACCGATTGTCAAGGAAAGCAGGAGTGGCCTCCACCCCCACAACAGTGACTCATCCTTGATGGAGTCAGGTTCAGCCATTCAGAGTTATAAGGAGAATCACACACAAACACAAAAAACACAAGAAGCAACATCTAATAAAGCACAGTTACTTACCTGTAACAGGTGATCTCTGGGAACAGCAGGAATAAGTCTTCACATATGGGTATCGTCGGTACCGACGGAGCCTGCGCGGGAACGCTCCCCAGCGTCCAGTAAGAAAGCTTTTGGGAGCATCCCACAGCGCCTGCGCGCTGCCTTCCTGCCTTTTCCAACCGCCTCTCTCCAGTTCGAGTTTTAAAGCTGAGACAAAGAGAGAGAGAGGAAAGGAAAGATAGATAGAGACACAACTCCTAGGGGAGGTGGGTGGGTTGTGAAGACTTATTCCTGCTGTTCCCAGAGATCACCTGTTACAGGTAAGTAACTGTGCTATCTCCAGGAACAAGCAGGAATGAGTCTTCACATATGGGGACTCCCTAGCTGTAGATGCCAGGGAGAAACCCCAGGTTGTGTGTCCTTGAAAAGGACTCTACCTCCTCCCATGGATCTCTGGCATCCGACCAGGGTAGGTGGGTAGGAGTTGATTAAGAATGGAACAGGTGTTTGAGAACAGCCTCACCAAACGAGGCATCCCGGCAGGAGTCCTTGTCCAAACAGTAATGGGCTGTGAAGGTATGAACCGAGGCCCAGGTGGCCGCTCGACAGATTTGGTCGATGGACACAGAGTTTAGATGAGCCATTGAGGCTGCCATGGCTCTCACATTGTGAGCTGTGACAAGGCCCTCCAGAGAAATGTTCCTACTCTGGTAAGCGAAAGAAATACACTGAGCAATCCAGTTGGACAGTGTTCTCTTAGAGACTGGAAGTCCTAAATGAGAAGGATCAAAAGCAACAAAGAGTTGAGAAGACTTTCTATGTTGCTGTGTTCTTTGTAAGTAAAAAGCGAGAGCTCTCTTACAATCCAAGGTATGAAGATTCCTCTCTGCACTTGATGCATGAAGTCCTGGAAAAAAGACAGGTAAATATACTTCTTGGTTCAGATGAAAAGGCAAGACCACTTTAGGCATAAAGTGTGGATTGGTCCTGAGGACTACCTTATCATGATGGAACCTTGTATAAGGTGGATTAGCCACCAAAGCTTGCAACTCACTGATGCGGCGTGCTGAGGTGACTGCAATGAGAAAAACAACTTTCCAAGAAAGAAATTTCAAGGAGGTGGTGGCTAAAGGTTCAAAGGGTGGCTTCATAAGCTGGCCAAGAACCAGGTTTAAGTCCCATGCCACTGGAGGTGGTCTAATGGGAGGTTTAGTTAAAAGAAGGCCTCTCATGAATCTTGCTATAAGAGGATGAGAGGAAATAGGTTGTCCATTGAGAGGCTTGAGGGACGCTGCAATAGCACTCAAATGGAATCTTACTGAATTTGTTTTCAGACCTGCATGGGATAGATGCAGGAGATACTCTAGTAGAGAATTCAGAGGTATTGCAAGAGGGTTTAGACCCTTCTCTGAACACCAAATGGTAAATCTTTTCCATTTGAAAGCATAGGAATGTCTAGTAGAAGGCTTTCTAGAGGCATGAATAACATCTCTGACTTGCTGAGAGAGATGAAAATCTTGAAGGTCTAGGCCCTCAGCAACCAAGCCCTAGGATGGAGCGACTGGGGGTTTGGGTGCCACAACATTCCCTCTTCCTGGGACAGAAGGTCTGGTGCAGAGCCCAAGTCCAGGGAAGGAGCTTGAGAGAGATGCAGAAGTAGAGGGTACCACACTTGGCGTGGCCAATGTGGTGCTATGAGGATCATGGTCCCTCGATCTCTCTGAAGCTTGAAAAGTGTTTTGGGAATTAGGGGAATTAGTGGAAAGGCATAAAGGAAGACTTGACCCCAGTGAAGGAGGAAGGCATCCTTGGCCTGAACTCCCTGACACGGAAGTCTGGAACAGAACCGGGGAAGTTTGGCATTCCACGGACTTGCAAAGAGGTCTATGTCCGGGGTTCCCCAAATTCGAAAAATCCTGGCTACCTGGTCCATGTGGAAGGACCTTGTGTGGAAGCAGAACTCGACTGAATCTGTCCGCCCAAGAGTTTTGAATGCCTGGAAGATATACTGCCAGAAGATGGATGTGATGCTCTCTGGCGAAGGCCCACAGTCGCAAAGCTTCGTTGCAAAGCGACAGAGAGCCAGTCCCGCCCTGCTTGTTTACATAGAACATGGCTACTTGGTTGTCCATATAGATAAAGACTGTCCTGTAGCTGAGCAGGGAATGGAACACTCTGAGAGCTAAGAATATTGCTCTGAGTTCCAAGAGATTGATATGCAGAGAAGTCTCCTGTGGAGACCAGATGCCTTGGGTGGAGAGATCCTGCAGATGAGCTCCCCAACCCATTGGAGAAGCATCTGTTGTCAGAGTTGCTTGGGGTAGCGACTGCTGAAAAGGGGACCCCAACAACAGATTTGGAGGGGACTTCCACCACTGGAGAGACCAAAATAGGCGACTGGAGTTTGCTATTTTGTCTGATTGTCCACCCAATGGACTCAGGCATCAGGTTGCCTAAGTCCATTGAGCTGCCCTCATGTGAAGGCGAGCATATGGACCCACATGCACAGTGGATGCCATGTGGCCTAATAGTTGTAACATTTCTCGAGCAGTTAAATGGGACTTTAACTGCATCTGGGAGGCTAACTGCACCAAGCGTAGGCAACGGGACTGAGGAAGATAGGCCCTTGCGGTTGTGGTATCCAGCAAGGCCCCTATAAACTCCAGGGACTGAGTAGAGGTGAGATGGGATTTTGGGATATTTATTACCAGTCCCAAATACTGAAGGACACGCATTGTGCAGGTTAGACAAATCTGGGCCTCTGACTGGAATGGAGCTCGAATGAGCCAGTCGTCCAGATATGGGAAAACAAATATTCCTAGAGTGCGTAGAAATGCAGCTACCACTGCCATGCATTTCGTGAACACCCTTGGTGCAGAGGCCAGACCGAAAGGAAGCACCCTGTATTGGTAGTGCTTTCCTTGAAAAAGGAACCAAAGGAACCTTCTGTGTGTTGGATGGATGAGGACATGGGTGTACGCATCCTTGAGATCTAGAGAACAAAGCCAGTCCTGACTCTGAAGGAATGGCAGCAGAGTACCGAGAGAAATCATCTTGAATTTCTCTTTGAATAGAAACTTGTTCAACTCTCTGAGATCTAATATGGGTCTGTAGCCTCCTGTTTTCTTTGGAATAAGAAAATAAGGGGAGTAGAACCCTGAGCCCTGCTGAAGAAGAGGTACTTCTTCTATTGCCCCTTGAGCAAGAAGGGTAGCAATCTCCTGACCCAGAAGGTTGAGAAGAGATGTTGGAGAATTGAACTGGTTCACCATGGTGTGGGGAGGAAGGTTTAAGAAATGAAGTTTGTACCCCTCCCTTATAATGGAGAGGGTCCATTGCTCTGCTGTGATTTGCTCCCATCTGGGAGCAAAGTAAGCTAACCTTCCTGGAATGGTGAGGGGCTCTGGTTCTTCCAGAGCTAGAAAGGCTAAGTTCTCTAGTTGCAAGTCAAAGGCCCTGAGGAGGCTGAGGCTGCTGGGCCGTGGGAGGCCTGGCAGCCTTTGACTTGGCCTGTTTAGGTGGTTGCTGACGCTTTGCAGCAAAACGACCTGCAGAAGATGCCTGCTGACCATAAGCAGGATAATATCTTCCCTTTTTAGAAAAAGGTGTCTTTTTGAACAATCTTTTCTTAACAGGAGCAGAGGTAGACTTTGAAAGTCGATCCAAAGCAGAGTTCTCAGCATCCACCTGAGTGGCCTTTGCTTGCCAATCCCTGCCAAAACGGTTTTATTTATTTATTTATTTAACATCTTTTATATACCGCACTATTTATAATCAGCGCGGTTTACATAGAACAAGAAAACATCAGACAGAATACAATATCTGAGTATTATACATATAACAGGCACAATAACTTGGGTAAACCGGGGTAATTAATTAAAACAAATAGTAATTTGTTTAGAACAAATAGTAATCAGTGTAACTATTTACATTTGGAAGACACATTGTATATAAAGGGGCAGTATTGGTAAGGGAGAGAGGTGTGAAGAGTTGTTGGGATAGCAGAGGTTACATGGAAAGAATGGGATTGTTGCTATTTGGGTGTGATAAGTTGTGAATGGAGTGTGCCTGTGTTACTATGTTCTCTGGAAAGTATTTGGTGAAAAGGTGATGTTTCAAGGCCTTTTTGAACTGGAGGAGATCAGAGATGGACCTAATGTGTGGTGGGAGGGTGTTCCAAAGTTTCGGAGCGCATAAACTGAAGGCTCGATTTACTGTTGAAGAGTTGTATCTTAAGGACTCTTTTGGTATCATTAGCAAGTTTAATTCAGTAGTTCTTCTTAGCCTGTTGGTAGGGGTTGGTTGTATCATCTCAGATAATGATGAGGAAGAGAGTCCTTTTTGAGCTTTAAAGGCCAGGAGCAGAGTCTTAAAGGTGATTCTCGCTTGGATGGGGAGCCAATGTAGTTGTTTCAGGAGAGGGGTTACGTGTTCTCTTCTAGGTACCCCGAAAAGCACTCTTGCTGCACTGTTTAAGGCTAGTTGAAGCGGGTTTAGAGTAGATTGAGGGAGTCCTTGTAATATAGAGTTTGCGAAGTCAAAATGGGGAATAATTAGAGCCTGGTAGACTGTACGGAAATCATCTGGATCAATCAGTTGGCGGAGGTGTCTGAGGGATCGAATTTTGAAATACACTGCCCTTACTGTGTTGGCAATGTGGGACTTCAAATCCAGATTCTGATCCAGCGTCACTCCAAGATATCGAATGTGGGATTTTACTTGCAACTTAGCATCTTGCACGTCAAGGAATGTAGGTGGGGTGAACTTAGAGTTCCTTGAGATAAAGAGAACTTCTGTTTTTTTGTGCTGAATTCTAAGATTTTGAGTCAATAGCCAGGTTGAGATGGCGTTAAAACAGTTGGTTATGGGGGTGATGTTCATATTATCTATGCAGAATGGCATATAAAGTAATACGTCATCAGCGTAGATCATAAAGTTGACATTGAAGGACCTGATAATGTTACATAAGGGTTGCATGTATATGTTGAATAATAGTGATGATAGAGAAGAACCTTGCGGGACTCCTTGTTCTTGGTGGAACGGATCTGATGTTTCACCATTTGAGCGAACATGTTGCCATCTATCTGAGAGATATGAGATGCACCATTCGAGGGCATTTCCACAAAGACCCTTCTCTCTCAGGCGGAAAATGAGAAGATCGTGACAGACTGAATCAAAGGCAGCCGCAATATCTAAGAATATGAGAACAAAACCCTGTTTGATGTTATCGATGCCAGAGTTTAAGCTGTTGAGGAGTGAAGTGAGGAGCGTCTCGACCCCATGCGATTCTCTGAAACCGTGTTGACTGTACAGGGAAGATTTCCCAGTTCATCTTGGACCCAGAGTTCCAAATCAGAGGCTTGTAACCAAGCAATTCTGCGTGCACCTATGGCAATAGCCGAGGCTCTGCTTACACATTCAAAAGAGTCAAAGGCTGCACGGTTGGAAAATTTGGAAACATCTTGGGCATGTTTGAGCCAAGTGAGAAATTCCTGCCTTTTATCTTCTGAAATAAAAGGGGCTAAAGTCTGCAGATGATCTGTGACTTCTTTTAGAAACATCCCCATATAGAGACTATAGGAGTTGATTCTGGCAGCAAGCATATTAGCTTGGAAAACCCTTCGGCCAAAAGCATCAAGGGTCCTGCATTCACGTCCTGGAGGATTAGATGAGTATCTCTTTGCACTCTTTATTTTCCTCATGGCAGACTCTACAACAATAGAGTGGTGAGGAAGCTGAGACTTATGAAAGCCAGGACAAGGAGGGACACGGTACATGGTGTCTAACCTACGAGAATGAGGGGAGGTGGTAAGAGGAGTCTCCCACATGCTCAACATAAGATCATAAAGAATCTCATGAATAGGTAAGGTAGCTGCTTCTTTAGGAGTCTTAGGATATTGCAAAATATCTAATTGCTTGGCTCTAGGCTCTGACTCAGGGGCCACTGTAATGGAGAGGCCCCTAGCCACCTCCCTAATGAAGTCTTGGAAAGACAAGTCTTCTGGAGGAGACATTCTTCGTTTTGGAGAAGCAGACTCCTGAAGAAGAAGTACCGGTGCCTCGACAGAAGCCTCCGACTCATCAGAGTCTTCAGAGGAATCGAAGTATCGCCCGTCTGGATGCTCCTGTAAAGCCCGATATGCGTACTGAGTGGGATCAACATCGGGAGTAAGCGGTACCGATGGGCATCATAGGACAGGGTACCGTTGCAGTCGACACCAAAGCCGATGTCGATGCAATTGGTGCCGGTGCCGGAGTTGGTACCGGCAACAGAGATTGTTGCGGTACCGGAGGCGTCAAAGCCTGCATAAACGCCGTCAGGGTGCGTTGCATGGACAGAATCTTCTGATCCATCAACGCCACCAGAGTCTGGATGTCGGTACCAGTGGAGGCCACCGGTACCCCAGAACACGGCAACAGGTGATCGGTCGAGGCCGAGCCATTGATGCCAACCTGTGACCCCATAGACAATGCTTTGGAAGCCGGAACTTCCTGCCGGGGTAATTTTGCCGGTGCGGAATCCTCGAGGACAAGCCCAGAGGCATCTCGATGCTTAGAGGGAGATTTGCCCTTCGAGGACCGGCTAGATTTATGTTTGGTTACCTGAGATCCATGAGAGGAAGAAGCAGCCCTGGAAGACGTCGATGCCACCAAGGCTGCATCAGAGGGAAACAGGGTACTGAGCTTGGCTGCTCGGTTCTGCCGACCTCTTTTAGACATCATGGTACAAGACACACAATCCGTGATGGAACGGTCAGGACCCAAACATTTTGGACACCAATCATGGGTGTCGGTGACAGAAATAGTACCGCCACATTTCGTGCACTTTTTGAACCCGGAAGCGGGCTTCTCCATGAGGAGAACATGTTCAGGTCTAAGGCCCAAACTGAAAAAGCACAGTTGAAGAAAGAAAAGGGTTTTTTTTTTTTTTTTAAGAAAGAAAAGAAAAGACCGGCGGTACCGGTCTGACGTCGAAGAAGGCAGACGCGACACAGAAAAATAAAGAACTTCTTCTGCGATGACAGGGACACGACCTGCTGGCTCCGCGGAAAAGAAGAACTGGAGAGAGGCGGTTGGAAAAGGCGGGAAGGCAGCGCGCAGGCGCTGTGGGATGCTCCCAAAAGCTTTCTTACTGGACGCTGGGGAGCGTTCCCGCGCAGGCTCCGTCGGTACCGACAATACCCATATGTGAAGACTCATTCCTGCTTGTTCCTGGAGATCATCTCTTTATCACTGGCTATCTTAACAGTTGAATTATTCACAAACTAGCTTCTAAAAGCACATGGCATGCCCGCTGCAGATTAAACATCCTGCCAGTGTCCTACACAAGCTGTTAATATGCTTAAAATCCATACAATAAAAAAAACCTAACAAAATAACCCCACTCTACACAAAATAACCCTAAACCAAAATAGAGTGAAAAAGACAAATGTATGAGCTAGCGTGTCAATGTATTTTTGTCAGAAGATCAGTCCTGAGGATCAAAATAGCCTTTCGAAGCTGTTACTTCCATTTTACTCAGTTTTATTTAAACCATTAAATAAGCTTGCAATAGAGCCTTGAAATAAGGTAAAAACACCACAATTTGATGTCACCTATACCAAATTCAAAACTAGACTTATGCACATGAATGCAAAAGTAAAAATTAGTACTTATCTCAACCGCTGTCTCCCTGCATTTAATTCACCTTCACGGGAAAACAGACAGTGGCAACAGTCTTGAAACGTCCATTTTCACTTCAGATCAAATGATCAACAACAGCAGGCTACCAAAAGAGTACACAGCACTGCGTTTTGGGCGAATATATATTTTACATGCCCTGTTTCAACGCTTGAGCAGACTGCCAAAAATTGAAATCATTCTCACAGCCGCTCCACCTCTCCGAGACGCCGGCGCATGCTCATTAGTGAACCAAGCCCAGCAACAAGACCCAGTGATTAAATAGCATCAGGAGCCAACAGCTGTAAAGCAAACATTGTCCCCAGATTATACCGCAAATTAGTCAAGATGATAAAACAAATATTAAAAGATACTAATCCAGTCCAGTTCTTTGTTAAGACCCAGTGGTGCAACAGTAGCCCAAGTAAAAATCCATTTTTGTTCAAGCTTTTGGAGCAATTGCTCACGATCTCCGCCCCTTGGATTCTCAGGCACCACATCAAGTACTCGCCAGGTAAAATCCCCAAATGTATGATGTAAGTCCAAGCAGTGCTGTATCAACGGGGCTGAAAGTATGGAATTCTTGAGTCTAGAGGCATGCTCACTTAACCTGACGCGCACAGGACGGATCGTCCGCCCTAGATATAAATGACCACAAGGGCAAACCAGCACATATACCACAAAAGACGTTAAACAGGTGGTATACCATCGGGCCCTGTGGACTAAAGCAGAATTAGGTACCAGCCATTCATTGCCCGTTATAGCTTGTGAGCAAAACTTAGAGCAAAATGACCCACTTCTAAAGGTGTTTCTGATGTATATCTGTCTAAAGGAGAAGATGTAACTCCCACAAAATCACGAAGGTTAGGACCCCTAGCATGCGCGATCCGCAATCGTCCCTGAAAGCACGGATGCAGTTGTAAGACATGCCAGTGCCTTAAAAGAATCTTTCTGATATAATCAGTGTGCGACATATATGGGAGTACTGCCACAATCCCATCAAAATGAGCTACTATATTCTGATCACATGGGCAATACAAAGTAAACAGGGGAAACAACCATTCCCTATGGGTATATTTAGCTCTCAAAAATGCTTGCCTGATGACCTTCTTAGGATAACCCCGTTGAGCAAGTCAAGACGAAAGTTCATGAGCATGCTTAAGGAACTCCTCAAAATCAGAACAAATTAGTCGAATCCTGAGAAATTGACCAAATGGAAGGCCTTTCTTTAAAGGCAGAGGATGAAAACTAGTAAAAGTGAGCAGCGTATTTCGTTGCACTGATTTTCTGAATAAAGTGGTATGAAGTGAATCTTGACACTTAAACACCAAAACATCAAGAAATTCCAATTGGCACAAATGATGGTGCAAGGTAAAAGATAAATTAGATCTCAAAGAATTTAACCACTGTAAAAATAACTGTAAAGAATCCTCCATACTTTTCCATAAGAAAAAAATGTCATCCAGGAACCGTACCCATAAAGGTATATTATCAAACCATGACGATGAATAAATCTGGGACTCTTCAAATTCCGCCATATATAATGTGGCCACAGACGGAGCCACTGTGGCCCCCATTGCAATACCCTGAATTTGATGGTAAAACTGTTGCTCAAATTGGAAATAGTTCCTGGTAAGAAGTAATTAGGTCTTACCTGCTAATTATTGTTCCTGAAGGAACGACAGTCCAGTCCCTTACTTCTGGGTTGCGTAACCCTTCCAGCAGCTTGGAGGCTGAGCCCATCCTTTTTGAGGATGGTACGGTATAAATAGCACCAGCACCACCCACTGAAACCAGTATGCTATACCAAGTAGTCTTAAACAGAACCCAAAACTCTAAAAGGAGAACAAAACACTAGACAAAGCTAACCAACACGAGGACCCATAGATCCCAAGAGGGAGAGAGAAAGAAGAGGGAGAGGGGGAGGAGCGTGGGAAGGCGGAGGAGGTTCACCTGGGCTTGAATCAACTTTGCTTCACCCAGGCCCCCCGAACCTGATGCAGCGGTCCTCTGCTTAGCTTCTGCCCTGTCTTCGGTCCGCCACCTTTGCCCTGCCCACTGGGGCAGCACCCCCTAAGCGTAACAGGGAGGGAACAGGGACTGGACTGTCGTTCCTTCAGGAACAATAATTAGCAGGTAAGACCTAATTACTTCTTCCTTATCGTCACTCCAGTCCAGTCCCTTACTTCTGGGATGTAACAGAGCAGTTCAGGCCTGGGAGGGTTTCGCTAACCCGGACCGAAGTACCGCTTCTCCAAACCGAGCATCAGCTGACCCCTGAATATTCAGCCTATAGTGCTTGGTAAAGGTATGTAGGGAAGACCAAGTAGCCGCCCTGCAAATGTCAAGAGGCGGAACTAAGCTATACTCCGCCCAAGAAGTCGCCTGCGCCCGCGTTGCATGAGCGCGTAGACCTCCTGGAACTTGCTTCCCTTTGAGGATATAGGCAGAGGCAATAGCTTCCCTGATCCATCTAGAGATAGAGGCCTTGGCCGCCGCCTCCCCTCTATGAGGTCCCCCGAATTGAATGAAAAGACGTTCGGACTTCCAGAAGGGCGTCGTGCGGGAGAGATAAAGCCTCAACGCTCTCCGGACGTCCAGGAGACGTAGCCTCTTGTCCTCTCCTGCTAGCTCTTCAGCCGCAAAGGACGGAAGAGAAACCGTCTGGTTTACATGAAACGGGGAGATGACCTTGGGTAAGAAGGAGGGAACTGTCCGCAAGACCACCTTCTCCTTGTAGAAGGAAATAAAGGGAAACAGAGGACAGCGCTTGAAGTTCCGAGACGCGTCTGGCCGAGCAAATGGCCACCAGAAAGACCGTCTTCAGAGTAAGATCCTTTAGGGAGGCTCTCTTGGCAGGCTCAAACGGCTCCCTGGTCAAGGCATTTAACACCAGATTGAGATCCCAAGGGGATAATACTGATCTCTGTTGGGGACGAAGGCGCCTAACTGCTCTTAGAAACCTGGCTACATCCGAGTGTTCACCTAAGGACTTGCCTCGAATTCTGCCCCTATAATAGGCAATAGCCGCCAGCTGGACTCGTAGGGAGCTGGGCGCTAAACCCTTCTCGAAACCTGACTGCAAGAACTCCAATACCTCTGGAACAGAGGCTGCCAGGGGTTTCTTCCGGTGTTCTGCACACCAAGCCTCGAAGATGCGCCAGACCCTAACGTAGGACAGACAGGTGGAGCATTTGCGAGCATTCAACAGGGTAGAGATTACTGACCCCGAATATCCTCGCTTCCGAAGCCGCGCCCTTTCAATAGCCAGGCCGTAAGCGAGAATCGATCCACGTGAGGCAACAGGATAGGTCCCTGCCTCAGAAGGCCCTTTTTGCAGGGGAGCCGCCAAGGCCGGTCTACCGATAACCTCACCAGATCCGCATACCAGGGACGGCGAGGCCAATCCGGAGCTATGAGAATCACCAAGCCCCGGTGGGCTTCCACTCGCTGTAGGATCCTTCCGATGAGAGCCCAAGGAGGGAATACATACAGAAGACCTTCCGTGGGCCATCTCTGGGCTAGGGCATCTAAGCCTTCGGACATTCTTTCCTTTCTTTGGCTGAAGAATCTGCACGCCTTGGCTGAGGTGAACCGTGCCATGAGGTCCATGACTGGAGTGCCCCAACGGGCTACAATCTGACAGAAGACCTCCTGGTCCAACTCCCACTCTCCTTGATCGATCTTGCACCTGCTGAGGTAATCGGCCATGGTGTTGTCCGTTCCGGCCACATGCTGGGTTTCGGCCCAACGGAATAGGCAGTCCGCCTCCTTTTCCAAGGGGGGGCTGCTTGTACCTCCCTGGCGATTGATGTAGGCCACCGCGGTGACATTGTCTGACAGGACGCGAACTACTCTCCGTAGGACTAAGGGCTCGAGCGCCCGGAGGGCCAGCGCCACCGCTCGCAACTCTAGTCTGTTGATGGACCACCGGGACTCCGTTATGGACCACCGACCCTGAACGAACTGATCCTCGCAATGTGCTCCCCAGCCTGACAGGCTGGAATCTGTCGTCAGCAGCAGCCACTGCGGGGGTTCGAGCGGCATGCCGCAATTCAGGTTCCCCGAGACCCGCCACTACCGGAGGGCTTCTCTGGTCCGGCGGGCACAGGGCAGCCGCATCGATAAATGATGATGCTGGGGAGACCACCGACGCAACAGGGACCTCTGAAGGGGTCTCATGTGCACTCTGGCCCAGGGTACTACCTCTATTGTTGCAGCCATGGTTCCCAGCAACTGAAGGTAGTGCCACGCCGATGGAGCACGTCTGTTCAGGAATTGTGCTACCAGGGACCTTAGGCTCCTTGCCCTTGTCTCGGACAGGAATACCTTCCCTCTTCTGGTGTCGAAACTTGCTCCGAGAGACTCTATTTCCTGAGAAGGCACCATCTTGCTCTTTGCTCGATTGATGACCTAGCCTAGATTCTCCAGGACTTCTACCACTCTGGTAGTGGTTGAGCGACTCTCCTCTTCTGACTTCGCCCGGATTAGCCAATTGTCTAGGTAGGGATGAACCATGATTCCCTCCTGTCTCAGGGCCGCAGCGACCACTACCATTATCTTGGTGAAGGTCCGAGGAGCTGTAGCTAGGCCGAAGGGCAGAGCCTGGAACTGGAAGTGACCTCTCGGCACCGCGAATCTGAGAAACTGTTGATGGGACCTTCAAACCGGGATGTGCAAATAGACTTCCGTCAGATCTAGGGACATTAGGAACTCTCCGCTCCTTACGGACACTATGACCGACTTCAGGGTTTCCATTCGGAAGTGAGGCACCTTGAGACAGCGATTGACTTGTTTCAGATTCAGGATCGGGCGGAACGATCCTTCCTTTTTTGGTACCACAAAATAAATCGAGTATTGACCGGAGCCGCATTGATCCGGCGGAACAGGAACTACCGCTCCAAGCTCTATGAGCCTTGAGAGAGTGACCTCTATCGCCGCCCTCTTTGCGGGGGATCCGCAGGGAGACTGAACAAAGGCTGGACGTATTTGTTTCGCAAATTCGAGGGCATAGCCCTCTCGGATCACCTCTAGGACCCATTGATCTGATGTGACTCGGGACCAGGCGGAGAGGAACTGCTTTAAACGACCCCCCACCAGCAGACCCCTCACCTGGACTCCCGCTTTCTCATTGTGGCTTTCTAGGACCTGCAGAGGCGGAGGAGGAGGCCCCAAAACCTCTCCCTGCCCCCCGAAATCCTCTGAAGCTTTGACTTCTGGAAGGAAAACGGCCCCTAGGAAAGGAAGCCGATCTGGCTGGACGAAACATCCGGAGGTCCCTGGGCTGACTCCGGACGGAGGCTAGGTGACGACCTTGCTTTGGTCTATCTTCCGGAAGCCTGCCACCTTTGGATTCGCCAAGATCCTTTACCAACTTATCCAAATCTTCTCCAAACAACAACTTCCCCTTGAAGGGGAGCCGACTTAGGCGCGCTTTTGAAGAGGCATCGGCGCCCAATTCCTTAGCCATAAGTAACGCCTAGCTGCTACTACAGAGGCCATGTTCTTAGCCAGACTTCTGATGAGGTCATATTGACTATCCGCTAGGTAGGCAGTCCCGGATTCCAACCTAGCCGAGATAGCTTGGGCGTCCCCCGAGGCGCTCTCTGTCGACTGCAGTTGCTGGGACCACCTCAAACAGGCCCTAGCCACCCAAGCTCCTGAAACAGAGGCCTGTAAGGCGAGAGCGCTGATATCAAAGGCTTGCTTGAGAAGAGTGTCTAACTTTCTATCTTGAGCATCTTTCAAGGCCGCGCTACCCTCGACCGGGATAGTCGTTTTCTTCGTGACCGCCGCATCTACCCTGGGTGACTTCAGCAGCTCCTTGTCCGATTCCGGTAATGGGTAAAGTCTCGTCATAGCACGCACCCCTCTCAAACTTGACTCTGGCTGATCCCACTCCTCTTGGATCATCTGACGCACCACTCTGTGGACGGGGAAGACCTTCTGAGACCTCCTCACTGCTTGGATCAAAGGATCCTCCAATGATTCCTCCTCCCTAGGGGCGTCTGCGGCCACATTGAGCGCCCTGAGGGATTCGTTAATTAGTGCCGGAAGCTCCTCCCGCCGGAAAACCCTCACTATGCGGGATTGGTCCTCCTCCGGAATCTCTCCTTCTTCTAGTTCTTCCTCATCTTCGCCTAGGTCCTTGTCAGAGAACTCCTCTTCCGGGGTGTCAGGAGAGCAGGACGGGAGAGGCTCCTCACTCATTAACCATGCGCGCTTGTGAGGGATCTCTGATGCCTGGGAGCTAGATTTCAATGGTCTGCCCCCCAGGGTGTCTTTAGCTGCACTCGGCTCCCCTGCCCCCAGGCCCTGCTTGCGCATGCAATAGGCCTTGTGCAGCAAAAGGATGAACTCAGGGGAAAAGAGGTCATTGGGACTCCCCTCCCCTGCTGCGTTTGGGGGAAGGGGAGGTAGAGAGACCAGAGAATCCGCGGTAGTAGCAGAGGGAGATAGAGGAACCCTACCGTCTTCTAGAGGGTCCCCTGATCCTTGAACGGCTTGAGACATGGCTGATTGGATATCTTGCTCCACTACGGCCGCCTCTGCAGCGCACCCCCTGCAGATCCCTGCATCGGAGGCCGTACCCGTACGTGTGCCACAAGATGGGCACCGCGATTTGCCAGTCATGTGACCTCTTCAACCTGGTCAAATCCCTCTCAAAGGAACCTTCTCCCGAACAACACAGTGAGATTCATCCACAGAAATTCGCTGACTACATGCAATCCAAGATAGTGCAAACTAACAAGGTGTCAACAGTCCCGTTCCAAGAACCAACGAATGCAACCCCACTAAATAACTTCTCTACACCATCCACTAAATGCATCGAGGACACCATAGCATCTCTCAATACCTCCACTGCACAAACGGACCCATGCCCAGCTTTTTGGATTAAGGAGCTACGTTGTGCGTTCAGCCCCTTCATTGCAAATCTAATGAACCTCTCATTCACAACAGGGTACTTCCCTGCAGCACTCAAGCAGACTTCCATCAGGCCACTTTTGAAAAACCCCAAGCTAGACCCGCAAAAGGTCGAATCTTATAGGCCTATAGCTAGCATTCCCCTCTTAGCCAAGATAATTGAGAAGGAGGCACAACGGCAAATCCAAGATCATATAGACACCACAGCTCCCCTAGATCACTGCCAACATGGGTTCAGAGAATATCATGGGGTCGAGACCCTTCTCACGAACCTATTCAACGACATTATCACAGGCATTAACAACATCCGACAAGGATTTGTACTCGTCTTCTTAGACATCGCTGCGGCGTTCGACTCGGTAAGCCACGAAATTCTCCTCGGACGACTGAAAGAGAAAGGTATCTGCAACAGTGCATTAGAATGGTGTAACTCTTATCTGGATGGTAGATGGCAATATGTGAAGTCCGATACAGAAGAGTCAAAACGCTTCCATCAAAAGCAAGGTGTGCCTCAAGGTTCCTCATTGTCTTCCCTACTATTTAACATATACATGCAGCCCATCTGCGACATCATAAGATCTTTCAAAGTCAACTGCTTGATATACGCAGATGACATTCTCTTATATATGCCTTTCTCTACAGCTCAATTAGACCTGGCACCGTTGGTAGACTGCCTCAATTCGGTCTCAGAGTGGCTCCAATCACAAAACCTTCGCATTCAACATAAAAAAACAGAGGTGCTCTTCATCTCCAAAGACCCCAACTTCACCCCTCCAGCCCACGTCAGTGTCAAGGAAGCTGACCTACAAGCTAAAGAAACAATAAGATACCTTGGAGTTACATTGGACCAACGTCTGGATATGAAACATCACATAAATAACATAGTCAAAGCTGTATACTTCAAAATACGCTCGCTTAGGCATATGCGCTCCATGTTGGACCCGGATGACTTCCGAACCATATACCAAGCACTAATCCTGCCACACTTCGACTTTGCAAATGCCATATTACAAGGTCTCCCTCAATCCACTCTTAGCCCATTACAGATGGCCATGAATGCCGCAGCAAGAGTCCTCTACGGAGCCTCCAGAAGCGATCACGTAACTCCCATTCTTAAACAGCTCCACTGGCTCCCCATCCATGGGAGGATCATCTTTAAAACCCTAGTCCTATCATTCAAGGCAATCAAGGGTATCTCATCCTCCTCACTCACAGATCTGATTCACACTGTACCCCCCAACAGATCCAGAAGAACATCAGCCGTAAACCTACTGACAACCTCGAAGGCGTTGACAAAGTGCAACATGACAACCTCAAACAGAGCCTTCAGTTTCTATGTACCCAAATGCTGGAACGCTCTACCCTCCGACATAAGGGCCATTACTGACCTACTCCAGTTCAGGAAGGCGCTCAAATACCACCTCTTCCTTCAATACTACCCTACCAGCAATTGAACCAGAGGAAGTGACCCACTCATGAACACACCATGCCGTTCTTGATATTATTAAGACTCTATTCTGTTCTATGTAATTATCTCTTGTATATAGTTTACCCCGGTTCTCCAAGTTTGTACTCCTGTTCGATGTAAACCAAACAGCTTGTTGTTATGGTCTTTATGTTATATGTAAACCGCGCTGATGCCGAATAGTGCGGTATATAAGAACTTGTAATAAATAAATAAATAAATAAATAAATGGTCCTTTAGAAGATAAGCTGAGTAATTTGTCAAATTAGGAAATAATCAAAGGCAGAAATATCAGCAATATGCCTTCCCCTCCCCCCGACCAGCACTGGGTCTTGGCAACGATTCCAGAAACTGTATCAAACAAAACTCTCCCCAAAATAACCAGAAATAAAATAAACCAAATCAAATTAAAAACGAATCTAGAAACTGCACTTCAATAGCCCCAGTACTTGCGTTTAGCAGCTCCATCCATAGCGCGAAGCTCCGCGGCAGACCAGTGCGCTCCGGGGGCTCACATGTGGAAGGCCTCGGCCACGTGGAGCGCCACCCGGTCGGCTTTTCAGCCGGAAAAATTGTTGCAGCTGATTCAGACGCCGCGTCGGAGAGCGCCGGAATCGAGTGTTTCCCCAAATTCTAAGGCCCGAGGGAGCTGCGCTCTGGCCGAGAAGGGAGGAAGGGAGCTTCGTTGCCTCCAGCGCTCAGCCACCAGAAGGGCTTCGGCGCGAGGTAAGATGGCTCTGGAACCAGCCCGCAGCAGTTTCACCGACCCAACTGGGGAGGACCGCGGCCCTTCACAGTGCTGCCGAACAAACCCTCTTGTCCCGGTGAGCACGTTGTTGGCCCGATGCAAACCTCCTCTGCAGGCCCGGGATCGGAGAGAGGCACGGGGAGGGGGGGGTGGGGGGGAGGGAGAAGAAATCTTAAAGAGGCAGAGCCCAGAAGTTGCCCCAAACAATCAATAAAGAAATAAAAGTAAATAGAGTAATTCAATGAAAATAAAAGGAAAATAAAAGAAAATAAGGGAAATTAAATGCAAGGAAGACTCCAGTAAGCTCTTGGCTTACGGAACCCTCCAGCTGCTTGGAGGCTGAGAATACTGGTTTCAGTGGGTGGTGCTGGTGCTATTTATACCGTACCATCCTCAAAAAGGATGGGCTCAACCTCCAAGCTGCTGGAAGGGTTACGCAACCCAGAAGTAAGGGACTGGACTGGAGTGACGATAAGGAAGCACAAGATTTAATAACTCCATAAAAAATGAACGGGGAATGCGATCAGGCAAAGGAATGTTCAATTGAGAAATAACCGATAAGGCTTGTTCTTGATCAATGTTGGTGTACATCGCGGTGACGTCCAGTGAGACCAACCGCCAAGAACTGACATCACCCTGAACCTGTTGGAGTTTCATGATAAACTGAGTAGAATCTTTTAAAAACGAAGGCACAAGCCGAGCACATGGCTGCAAAAATTTATCACAAAATTTGGAGAGGGGCTCCAGCACAGACCCACAACACGACACTATGGGTCTGCCCGGAGGTGTCACCATTGATTTATGTATTTTGGGAACTGTGTAAGTGATTGGAATAACAGGATGTTTGGTAACCAAAAATTTAAACTCCATACAATAACACTGTACCAATGCAGTTCACCATACTGTAGGTATCCTCTAAAAGTAGGCTTGTTACCCAGTAAGGTTAAAGCTTTGGTTCTCTGGTGCTACCAGGGCATGCATGTCACCATGCAACGTTCTCCCCGAGCTGTGCGGGAATTCTTCACCCACACTGCTGCCAGTAGAGGGAGGTGTTGCAATATCAGGTTATCAGTCATGAGGAGCACAATATTGCAGCATCCCCTCCCTTACTAGCAGCAGTGGGGGGAAGAGGACTCTCGCATAGCTTGCTGGAAATGTTGGTACCACACCTATTTACCTTTCCTTCCCGCAGCTTCTTTTCGCAGTTTTCTGAGCTTCTCCAAGGCCCGCAGAACATCCACCATTCTTTTTGTGTCCGCTTGTTTCTTCCTCACTTCAGATAAAACGCTGTCTGCTGCAGCTTTCAACTCACGTTCCTAAAACAAAAAAAGCAAACTGTAAGCTGGCAACATAACTCTGGTCCTGTTTTTTGTTCCAGGGTAATGTCTGTAACTTATACATCATGCACATCCTGGCCATTCAGTGAGACCTTGAGCTGATTTCCTTAAAGAGGTACATCCAGGATGGCCAAATAACTCCAAAATTGTCCGATAGCACACAGGACTTGTAATCTTACTTTTCTTAGGAAATACAATTGGAAATCAGAACTACACGGCTCGGTATGCAATGGAATAAACTCAGGACTGGATCAATCCTAAGAATATAAGAAATGCCATAATGGGTCAGACCAAGGTCCATCAAGTCCAGTATCCTGTTTCCAACAGTGGCCAATCCAGGTCACAAGTACTCAGGAAGTTCCCAAAAAGGCACAAAGGTTCCACAATCATAATCATACTAAACGAACAATCATACTAAACGAACTCAACCTTCACAAAATAAGAGATTCAGAAAGTTCAATGAAGAAGAATTCTTAGATCAAATAATTCCTCACCTCACCCTAACTCCTACAAATCTGGAAGAAACTATCAAAACTTGGAACAAAACTATATCAACAGCAGCAGAAAAAAAACCAAACCTGTCCCAACAAAATAGCAATGACAATACAATTGACAAGAAGGATGCCCCATGGTTTAACATGACAATCAAAAATCTTAAAAGACAACTAAGAATGGAAGAAAGGAAATGGAGACAAAATAAATCACCAACAACTTACGAGAAATACGTAAATACCCTACACATATATAAGGAAACAATAGACAGTTCTAAGAGAAACTACTACTCTAACATACTCAATAATTCAATTAACCGACCAAGAGAATTATTCTGTATAATACAGAAACTAACAAACAAAACATACAACTCAGATGAAATATCCATAGATATCTCCCCACAAGAATTAGCACAATACTATATTAACAAAACAAAAATACAAATGAATAACCCCCCAATAACACACACTGAAATGAAACACACAACCGCTAATACCTGGTCCAACTTCAGTCCAATTTCAAAGACCACACTCAAAACTACCATATCTAACATCAATACAACTACATCATATCTTGACCCATGCCCAGTAGATTGGATAAAAAAGACACTCTCGATACTCTCTTCCTTCATCCTCCCTATGGTCAACATATCACTAGAAAAAGGATACTTACCACCATCCCTCAAACATGTTCAAATACGACCAATACTTAAAAATAAAACACTAGACAAATTATCCCCAAAATCATACAGACCCATATCGAGCATTCCCTTCATGGCCAAACTTATTGAAAAAATAGTTCAAACCCAACTACAGGAATTTATTGATACATTGAACCTCCTTGACGAACACCAATATGGCTTCCGACCATTCCATGGGGTTGAAACATTGCTAACAATCCTTTATGACACCCTATTAAGAGGAATTGACGACACTAAACAAGCCTTCATCCTAGTATTCCTCGACATCTCTGCTGCATTTGACAGCGTCAATCATATAACAATGCTCAACAGACTACAACAAATAGGAATTACATCCACCGTTTATAACTGGTTCAAATCCTACCTATCAAACAGAACCCAAACAGTAAGAATTCTTAACCAAACATCTAACACTTTCAACCAAACACAAGGCCTCCCACAGGGATCCGCACTATCAGCACTATTATTTAACATTTACCTACAACCAATCAGCAACATCTTTAAACGTCATGGCGTCTATTACCATATTTACGCCGATGATATAATGTTCTACCTCCCATTTAAAATCCCACACCCCCCACTACAACAAATAACAGAATGTTTTAAAGAACTAACAATATGGCTCAAGGATCAGAACTTACACATTAATTTCTCAAAAACTGATGTACTATATATCACTAAAAACCAAACATACACACCCCCAAGCACCATCACCCTTGATAACCATGAGATCAACATAAAAAAAGAAATAAAATACCTAGGTGTGATACTTGATAATAAGCTTAACATGGATTCACACATAAAATATCTAACAAAAAACATACACTACAAACTTAAGACATTGAGACAACTAAGACCTTTAATTCACTTACAAGACTTCATAACCACAATTCAAGCTATCATAACCCCACACTTTGATTTTGCAAATTTAATCCTTAATGGCATCACAAAGCAAAATATTAAAAAGATACAACTAACCCAGAACATAGCAGCAAGAATAATAATGAATATAAGCGCAATAGAACATATCACACCGATCCTGGCTGAACTCCATTGGCTACCTATTTACAGCAGAATAAAATACAAGATTCTTCTAACCACATTTAAGCTAATAAATAACTTAGCACCATCTGTACTCAATACACTCATAAATGTAGAAATTGATAAACGCTCACAAAGGAGTAGAAACACAAACACTATAGCAGTACCAAAAGATTACACAAAAGCTAGAAAACAAACCAACAAGAGAGCCTTCTCTCATTCAGCACCTATCCTCTGGAATAACCTTCCTGACAACATTCGTTTACTGTCAGACATAAAGGAATTTAGAAAAAAACTGAAAACCCATTTATTCTCATTACACTACAACAAAGGAGCAGAAACTAGCCAGACTACACAAAGAGACACAGGTTAACAACCATACTACAAATATCTATAACTACGTGCTTTGAAGTTTAGAATAATGTATACAACCACAAGTAATAAATGATATAATTTGTAAATATCTACAATGTATATAAGTTCTAATAGTTTAATGTTCAAACTTTATATTGTACCTGTATCTAATTCCACCTGTTCTATGTAAAATGACTTGGTATGATATTACCCATACCATATTACATACTGTTCATTGTAAACCGCACTTGATACTTGGGAAAGAGCGGTATAGAAATAATTGTTAAATAAATAAATAACAATGATTGTATTGGAGCAAGCAGTGGATTTCCTGGGTCCTCTTTATTAATGGTTCATGGGCCTTTCCTCCAGGAACTTGTCCAAACCTTTTTTAAACCCAGCTACACTAACAGCTTTTACTACATCCTCTGGTAATGAATTCCAGAGTTTGATTACACGTTAAGTAAAAAGTTATTTTCTCTTATTAGTCTTAATAGTTTTCCGGTTGACCAAGTTGACAAACTGGTTTAATTGATAAGGTTAATTGTCTAGTTCATTAACTATTGCTATTATCCTGTTACAACTGTTATATGTAAAACCTGTTCTACGTAAAGTGTTCCTACCTGTTCCTTGTAAATCATTCTGATTTTGAAATAGTACGATATATAAAACCAAATAAATAGTCTTAAATGGATTACATTGTAACCTCGTTGCGCGTCCTCTAATGTTTCTACATTTTGATAGAGTAAACAATAAATCTATGTTACCCTGTTCCACTCCATCCATTTATAGACCTCTATCATATCTCCCCTCAGCCATCTATTTTCCAGGTTGAAGAATCCTAACCTTTTAAGCCTTTCTTCATAGGGGTATCCCTTCCATTCCCTTTTCCAATTTGGTGACTCTTCTCTGTACCTTTTCTATTCTGCTATATCCTTTTTAAGATACAGCGACTAGAACTGCACACAATATTCAAGATGTATACCATTCCAGGTGATTTGCTACTCTTTAGTTTATCAAATAGTTGTAATCAATGTTCCCTCTAATTTTCTGTAGGCTGTGTGCGCATAAAATATCAGCTGTGCGGCTTTTGAAGGAAGGTTAAATTTTTGTGCGCCACATAACGACGCTCAGAGTTATATACTTTAAAATTTGAATACACGTCAGAATACAGTATGTACACCACATTGATTTTAATCAAATTAAATGAAAATAGACGAATACTAAATGAAGAGGAAAATTTCTAGTAATTACAATCACAACTTTTAAATTTTAAGATGTCTGTGTTGTTTTCTATCAGAATCAGAACCATAATTTTTGTGCGCTCTGTTGTAAAGTATGTGCGCTCGCACAGCTTAGAGGGAACAGTGGTTTTAATACATATTCACAGTTTATTGATATTTCTTTCAATTCTTCCGCTGCATCACCCTTAAATACCATTTCAGTCATGGGTAACTTCCCTACATCTTCTTCAGTAAAAATTGCAGCGAAGAATTCTTTCAGTCTCTCCACTATGGTCTTGTCCCTCCTAGTGCCCCTTTTACATGCTATCATCTAATGGTCCAACTGACTCTCTCACAAGTTTTTTGGTACAAATATATTTGAAAATGTTTTTAATTATGCATTTTGTGTGTCCACAGCAAGCTTTTTTTCAAATTCTCTTTTTTGCCTGCCTTATTAACACCTTGCATCTAACTTGCCAGTGATTATTTTGTTTCCAGTTTTTGCTATTTGGCTCCTTTTTCCATTTCCTGAAAGATGTTTTTTTGGCAACAGCCGCCTCTCTGACCTCACCTTTAAACTATGCTGGAAGTTTTCTGTACTTCCTTCCACTTTTCTTAAAGCGTGGAATACAGCTGGTCTGGGCGTCCAAGATAGTATTTTTAAACAACACACATGCTTGATGTAAATCTTTAATCTTTGCAGCTGCTCCTTTTAGTTTTTTCTTAACTATTTTCCTCATTTTATCATCGTCCTCCTTTTGAAAGTTAAAAGGTAGTACTGTGGATTTCCTTACCCTCCCTCCTCCATTTCTTAAATCAAACACGATCATGCTATGATCACTATTGCCAAGTGGCCCCAACACCCTTATCTCTTGCACCAGATCTTGTCTTCCACTAAGGACAAGGTCCAAAATGGCTTCCCCTCTTGTTGGTTCATGAACCTGCTGCTCCAAGAAGCAGTCATTTATTGCATCTAAAAACTTTATCTCCCTATCATGTCCTGCCATGACACTGACCCAGTGAATAACGGGGTAACTGAAATCACCCATTATTATTACTGTGTTGTAACTTTTGTTAGCTTTCCTGATTTCTTTGAGCATTTCATCATCCATTTGTTCATTCTGGCCAGGCAGTCGGTAGTACACCCCCACTGCCATCGCCTTCTCCTTTTTACATGGAATTTCAATCCATAGCGATTGTACTGTGTATTTTGTTTCCTGAAAAACTTTAAGCCTGTGTGACTCAGTGCCCTCTCTGAGTGCAACCCTTCTACCAATTTGAATCCAGGTATCACAGTGTCCCACTGGTTGTCCTCCTTCCACCGTCTCTGAGAAACCAATATCTAACCTCTATTTAGAGCTATATATTCTAACTCTCCCATTTTATTTTTTAGACTTCTAGCATTTGCATACAAGCAGTTTAGAGGTTTATTTTAGTCATATAAACCTGGTTATCGGTAGGCAGGGATAATTTGGAATCTTTAAGCTCTGTCTGCTCTGCACTTAAGGGCATTTGGGTTACTTTTGTCTTTATTGGAACCTCTCTGCCGATATGCCCTAACTTCAGTCTTTTGCTAGTAACCTTCAAGGATACATCATTCTGAACCATGAGCTCTTGGGCAACTGTTGGCTTCCCCTATTATCTAGTTTAAAAGTTGCTCTATCTCCTTTTTAAAGATTAATTCCAGCAGCCTGGTTCCATCCCAATTAAGGTAGGGCCCATCCCTTCAGAAAAGCCCCTCCTTTCCCCAGTTCCTAACAAATCCAAAACCCTCTTCCTTGCACCATAGTCTCATCCACGCATTGAGACCCCAGAGCTCTGCCCGCCTTTTGGGTCCTGCGCATGGAACAGGAAGCATTTCTGAGAATGCTACCCTGGAAGTTCTGGATTTCAACTTCCCACCTAAAAGCCTAAATTTAGCCTCCAGAATCTCCCTACCACATTTTCCTATGCCATTGGTACCGATATGTACCAAGACAGCAGAGTCCTCCCCAGTACTATCTAAGATCTTGTCTAGGTGGTGTGTGAGGTCCGCTACCTTTGCACCAGGCAGGCATGTTACCAGGCAATCCTCATGTCCACTAGCCACCCAGCTATATACATGCCTAATGATCAAATCGCCAACTATAACAACTGTCCTAACCCTTCCCTCATGGGCACATGGCCTTGCAGAAAACTCCTTGGTGCAAGAGGCTTTTTCTTCACCTGGAGAACAGGCTTAACTACAGGATCATTTCCTGCCACACCAGGGTAATGTTCTCCTGTCACGTGACCTCTCTCCTCCATGTAGGTCTTGTCTATATACCTCTCTGTCTTCCTTATGTCCTCCAAGTCTAGCCTCCAGAAATCGGACTCATTACCTGAAAGCAAAGAGCTCCTTGCACCTAGTACACACCTAAGACCCCTCACCAACATGTGACACTCAATGCAAAAGACTGGAAAGTCCCCATCTCGCTGCTGGACTGCAGTTTGCATCTTAGTTTTAAGGTTTTGTTTAGGTATTTGTTTACTTACTTAGGTTTGTTGGGGATAATTATATTAATACAATGATACCTAATACGTTTAATAGACTTTGTTCACCTCAAGATTAATCAATCCCAGGTCCTTAATTAATGTATTCCTGATGAGGATAACTAGCTGCATCTGAAAGTGAATATGGACACCCCCTTCCTTTTAATAGGTTTAAGAGCCTATAAAGCTAAGATTATCCCTGGAATGGGTGGGAGGGAAAGAAGACTTAATAAAAGCTGACTTCCTATACAGTGCCCTGACCTGTACTTCTAAGGTAGTCTTACCAATTTCCTGTGTGTTTCACACAGCCCTTGGTTTGATAGATGGGGCCTTTCAAATTGCCCCTTTGATCTGTTACTTGCCTTTAACACCTTTTTAAGACAACTTCACAGATCTTTTACCTCCTAAATGGAAGGCCTCTTTGTAAAGGTCTCTAGAAACTAATTTATTTATTTCTACTTAGAGACGATTTATTCCACTTGTATGCAGTTATACTCTGATTGATTTAAATAAAAAAGCTCTCTAGAAACATATGTATTTCAGTAACTATTTACTGTATTTCACTTTCTATGCTAAGCTGGACTCTGATTTGATTTAAATGAGCTCTCTAGAAACACATTTATTTCAGAGTCTATTTGCTCTATTTTACTTTCTATGCTAAGCTATACTCTGATTTGATTTAAATGAAAAACTCTCTGGTGATATTAAGACCTGACTGACTCAGCAAAAACACTGAATTCTAAAATACACAGATTTATCAGCTTCAGCCTAAAGAACTCCCTTTCTCCCCAATATTTAGAGTATATTCCAGAAAATACTTACAAGTGCAGATCTATTCCAAGCTGCAGCAGTCCCTTTTGGTAGTTTGATGGGCAAATCTGGAACTACTTGGCAATGTTAGGAATTTGTACATTTACCAATTTGAAATCATCAGCCACACTGACACACCCACAGTTGTCTAATACAGAGGTTCCCAACCTGTAGTATATGACCCTCTGGATGAATGTAACACCATTACAGGGGATCTAAAGGACACAAAAAAAACAGAAAAAAAGGAGAGAAAGAGAGAGGCTTGAGGGAACTGGCTGGGTGAGGGAGAGAGACAAAGGAAGAAGGGAGAACATAAGATATGCCATACTGGGTCAGACCAAGGTCCATCAAGCCCAGTATCCTGTTTCCAACAGTGGCCAATCTAGGTCATATGTACCTAGCAGTTTCCCCAAAGAAAAGAGGGATAGTGGGGACAGGCTTGGTGCTGAGGGGAGGGGAGTTCCAGTTAGAGTGGTGGGAATGAACTGGGTGTCCCTGAAACTCTGGAGGTTAATAATGGGTCCAAATTCTCAGAGGATGAGAACCGCTGGTCTAATACTAAATATAACATTACCTTCTGTAAGGAGAAATTACTTGCAAATTATTTTCACCAGAATTCTAGGTATTTCTTCGTTGACCTCTGTTGAGGCCTCCAGGATCCTAAATAGGTTCCATAGTGCTCTGCAATCTCACTGGCAAGAAAACAAATATGCTGGCGCTGAAAACCAACCCCAGAGCTTCACAAGATGTATTGAAGCTCATTTACTAGACTCTCCTTCTATAATCTTGTTGCTGTCTGAAGACACCAACGAAGTGCACTGGTTAACAGTCTAAACAATTATGGGTCATTCCACTTTGTACTGTGATCCAGCCTGGCCACTGTTGGAGACAAGTTGCTGGGCTTGATGGACCTTGGTCTGATTCAACACAGCTCATCTTATGTTCTTATGTACAATATAAAAGCAAGGAGGCCCTGAGTTGTAAACAAAACCTCTCTTTTTACTGCAGGCCAAGTGGAAGTGCTGCAGATTTGCACTGTGGTGACATCAAGCATTGCCTAAGAAGCCTAATTACTTATTCATATTGCAAGATGTCTTCAAAGCCTGTTTCTTGGTACCTGCACACAACTGAGATTCAAATTAGATTTAAAAAAAAAAGTTTAATATTTTCCCCATATTTTGCAATGGGAACATGCCCCAAAGCTGCAACAGAATCTCACTTTTAGCTGTAGGTGCTACTAAAAGTGACATTCCTTGCTCAGAATCCACATTTAGGCTGCCATAGAGAATTACAGGCTCTAAGACCAGCCAATGCTCAGTCAGATAACTGCAAGCAGCCAATCACACTGGTTACTGTGCCAAAATCTTTTTTGTGAACACACACACCCTGTTTTTTTCTTCAACTTCTTGAATGCATTTCATTCTCCACTTGTCAATCTTAGCTTCTCTTTCTGCTGCTCTAGCTGCTTCTTCTTTTCCCTCAGGTGTTTCCTGCTTTTTCCTCTGCAGTCGAAACCTTTTCTTCTTGACCTTCTCTAGTTTCTTTTTGACTCCTTCTATGTAGCCAGGTTCATTAAGAATTTTCATTTTCTCTTCTAAGTCCTTGTAAATGTTGATAGCTTTCAGATAGCTCTCAGACCAAGTTGTCCCATTTTCTGTCATTTCTTTTAACTCCTGACAAGCTAAAGTAAGCTCTGAAACCAGCCTAAAGGCACCATACACTAGCTTGCGTGCTTCGCTCAGAGACGGAGAACTCATTGCTTTTGCAGTGGGGTGAGTTTTCTTTCTTCTATTTGCCAAAAAGTTAGAGAGCCATCGTTTATCTTGCTCGTGCAGTATAGAATCCTCATCTTGCAAAAGAATGTTATCTCTGCCCTCATCAGAAGGGAATCTCAGCCTTTCTTCATTAATCCAAGTTTTCTGACCCATAACAAGATCAGAATTCCCTTGCCAATGCATTTGAGATCTGTCTGGGTGAATAAATGGATGGCCACCTTGCACTTGCAGCCCTTGTGGCTGAGGAAATGGATGGCCACCTTGCACTGGTGGCCCTTCTGGCTGAGGAAATGGACGGCTACCTTGCACTGGTGGTCCTTCTGGCTGAGGAAATGGACAGCCACCTTGCACTGATGGTCCTTCTGGCTGAGGAAATGGACGGCCACCTTGCATTGGTGGCCCTTCTGGCTGAGGAAGTGGACGGCCACCTTGCACTGGTGGCCCTTCTGACTGAGAAAATGGATGGCCACCTTGCACTGGTGGCCCTTCTGGCCGAGGAAATGGATGGCCACTTTGCACCAAAGGTCTGTCTAGGTGAGAGAATGAATGACCACTTTGCACTGGTGGCCTTTCTGGTTGAGGAAACTGATGGCCACTTTGCACTGGTGGCCTTTCTGGTTGAGAAAACTGATGGCCACTTTGCACTGGTGGCCTTTCTGGTTGAGAAAACTGATGGCCACTTTGCACTGGTGGCCTTTCTGGTTGAGGAAACTGATGGCCACTTTGCACTGGTGGCCTTTCTGGTTGAGGAAACTGATGGCCACTTTGCACTGGTGGCCTTTCTGGTTGAGGAAACTGATGGCCACTTTGCACTGGTGGCCTTTCTGGTTGAAGAAACTGATTACCACTTTGCACTGGTGGCCTATCTGGTTGAGAAAACTGATGGCCACTTTGCACTGGTGGCCTATCTGGTTGAGAAAACTGATGGCCACTTTGCACTGGTGGCCTTTCTGGTTGAGGAAACTGATGACCACTTTGCACTGGTGGCCTTTCTGGTTGAGGAAACTGATGACCACTTTGCACTGATGGCCTGTCTGGCTGAGGAAACTGATGATCTGTTTGCAATGGTGGCCTATCGGGATGGAGGAAACGATGGTCTGTTTGTGCTGGTAGCCTGCCTGGATGAAGAAAATGATGGTCAGTTTGCACTGGTGATCTGCCTGGTTGAGGGAAACGATGGTCCATTTGTTCTGGTGGCCTTTCTGGCTGTTGGAAACAATTCTCTGTTTGCAAGGGTGGCCTGTCTGGCTGTTGGAAACGATGCTCTGTTTGCAAGGGTGGCCTGTCTGGCTGTTGGAAACGATGCTCTGTTTGCAAGGGTGGCCTGTCTGGCTGTTGGAAACGATGCTCTGTTTGCAAGGGTGGCCTGTCTGGCTGTTGGAAACGATGCTCTGTTTGCAAGGGTGGCCTGTCTGGCTGTTGGAAACGATGCTCTGTTTGCAACGGTGGCCTGTCTGGCTGTTGGAAACGATGCTCTGTTTGCAAGGGTGGCCTGTCTGGCTGTTGGAAACGATGCTCTGTTTGCAAGGGTGGCCTGTCTGGCTGCTGGAAACGATGCTCTGTTTGCAAGGGTGGCCTGTCTGGCTGCTGGAAACGATGCTCTGTTTGCAAGGGTGGCCTGTCTGGCTGCTGGAAACGCTGCTCTGTTTGCAAGGGTGGCCTGTCTGGCTGCTGGAAACGCTGCTCTGTTTGCAAGGGTGGCCTGTCTGGCTGCTGGAAACGCTGCTCTGTTTGCAAGGGTGGCCTGTCTGGCTGTTGGAAACGATGCTCTGTTTGCAAGGGTGGCCTGTCTGGCTGCTGGAAACGATGCTCTGTTTGCAAGGGTGGCCTGTCTGGTGGTTGTAAACGATGCTCTGTTTGCAAGGGTGGCCTGTCTGGCTGCTGGAAACGATGCTCTGTTTGCAAGGGTGGCCTGTCTGGTGGTTGTAAACGATGCTCTGTTTGCAAGGGTGGCCGGTCTGGTGGTTGGAATCGCTGGTCTGTTTGTATGGATGGCCCCTGTGGGTGAGGGAAAGGATGATCACCTTGTGAACGCCTCTGAAAAGCCTGCTGGTGATCGCTCATTACTGGAGCATGAGGAAGTGAAGGTGAAAGAGAGTCACTCCTATCCACTTCAGCATGGCCGCCTGAACAACTAAGACTTGTGAGGCCAGAGCTGAATTCTGTCGTTCTTGGTCTGTGAAATGCCGAGAAAGCTTCAGGGCTAGGTGCAGGAGGCTGCCTGTGCTGGCCGCGCGAAGAGCTATCCCTGGAGGCTGGGAAGAAGGCCGGACTCTCACTGCGACTGAGGACGTCCGGAGTACGCGAAGCGGCAAAGAGCGGCGACTGCCCATGGTAGATGGAGTAGGGCCGCTCGGGATGCGTCTGTGAGGACGTGTAACGCGAAGGGGGCTGCACAGGGGGCGGAAATCGTCCTTGAGGTTGTTGCTGAAGCTCTTGCTGCGGGGCTCTCGTGAAGGGCGCTTCTCTCTCCATCGCGCGCCCTCTCTGGCAGTGGAGACGGAAGCCGGACCGGGCCAGCGTTTCCGCCGACGTCACCGGGGAGCGAGCGGCCCCTGCAGGTTGGGAGGACGCGCGGCAGCGCAGCGTGGGGAGGGGACCGGGCGGGGTCAGTTCATAGGCGGCGGGAGACTTTGGATTTTGAGCAGGCTGAGAGGATTAAACCTCCTGGCAGCAGGGAACAGGGTGGGCGACCGGCTGAACATTGTTTTTCTGCCAGCACTTGGCCATGGCATCAACAGCCAGAGGCTTGAGGCAGGGGCGGCGGCTGCTTTGTAAACTGACCCTGTGCAATTCCGTCTGGATCACTACTGCAGGCGTTGCTGTGCCTTCTCTCCAGTTATACGCACATTACCCTTCTTCTATAGTGGCGCCCTGTCATTTTGCACGTCCAGCAGCGCAACCACTGAGCTCCGCCTTACCTCTCTTGGGGAACTCGGCTCCTCGGGTTTAGGTCTGCCCTTCACTTGCTGCACCGCATCCTGCAAAAGCCTACTTGTCAGTACCCAGGCTTCATCGTGGCTCTCTTCAAATCCTAACTAAAACCCCACCTCGTCAAGGCTGCCTTTCCATCCTGATCTCCCATTTCTTCTGCATTTACTGTGGCAGGGCCATGGCGGCCTCAGTGGCAAACAGGCTCCGTCCCAATGTGACATCAGCCAGGATGCCACCTGGTCTTCAGTCCATACCTTCGCAGCCCATTACTGCCTGGAAAGAGAGTCCTGATGGGACAATGCCTTCAGCCAGGCTGTGCTCCATAATCGTTTCGGGGTTTAGGCAGCTCCTACACTCTGACCCTTCTGTGTTCAGGCCAATGCCTTCAGCCAGGCTGTGCTCCGTAATCGTTTCAGGGTTTAGGCAGCTCCTACACTCTGACCCTTCTGTGTTCAGGCTAGTAGTTTACAGACACGAACTCAATTGCTGCTGCTCGTAGCTCCCCTTGTAGGAGACCGTATTTTTTTGCTATGGGCTTTCGGTAGCCTGTAGCTGGGGAGTCCCATATGTGAGGACTGACTTCCTGCTTGTTCCTGGAGAAAGCATAGTTACTCACCTGTAACAGGTGTTCTCCGGGGACAGCAGGAATCTGTCATCACAACTCTCCCTTCTCCCCTTAGAGTTGCTCTTGTATCATCTTTTATCTTTAGCTATGTCATCTGACTGAGCAAGATGGCATCCTTGGGCAGGAAGGGGACCCACGCATGCATGGTGGCATCTCCCAAAGGCTTTCTTTGAAAGCTGGGGAATGCTTCCATGAGGGCTCTGTCTGTGCCGATGTCACCCATATGTAAGGGCTGATTCCTGCTGTCCCCGGAGATCACCTGTTATGGGTAACTATGCTTTAAGATTTAACAGTGGAGCCAAAAATAAATAAAAGACAGATGGTCATAAACAAATGGCCTTAAGCTAGTCTAACGGAGAACTGCTACTTCTGGTACTCTGGATCAGGGCTCAACAAACCCGGGGCACCAGGTTGCCATGGCAACCAAATTGGCCTGGCACCTGCAGCTCAGAGCACATGGGCAGAAGAGCCACAATCTTATGTCTGCCCATAGGGATCCCACGGGCAGATGTGCTGAAAAGGGCCATGCACTCTGCCAAAAAAAAAAAAAGAGAAAGCTTGTAAGTTTGCTGCACAGACAGCTGAATAAATTAAAGGGGCAATAGGTTTTATTAAAACCTACTGCCTCTAATTTATTTATTTATTAATGCTTTTATATACCGTGCTTTTTAAGATCAGTGCGGTTTACAGATAACATATTGTGCAGAGCATTGCACTTACATTGAACAGGAAATACAACTTGGATTAATAACCATGGGGAGGTAAATACAAGCTATATACAGTGTGGGCAGGAAGTCACTGCACGGCTATGGTTACATGGTTGTTCTTGCAGCAATGTACAGGGGTGTAAATTGGGTCGTAAGGTTGTATCGGGTAAGGATGTATTGTTGGCCTGGGCATAGTGCAGGAGAAAAAGGTGGTGCTTTAGTGCTTTTCTGAATTGTGCGAGGTCGGTGATCGTGCGGATGGACACTGGGAGCTCATTCCAGCAGGTAGGTGCATAGAACATGAACGCTCTGTTTTTTGTTGCCTGAATGCATTTTGTTACTTCACTGGGGGTTATTAGTGTGTTGGTGGCGAAGGACCTTCTTGCTCTGGATGAGGGAGTGGGGTGGAAAAGGTTTGTCAAGGAGCCAGAGGTTTTTTGTTAATGGCTTTGAAAGTTAAGAGAGCAACTTTGTAGATGAGTCGGCAGTAGATTGGTAGCCAGTGGAGGTCCTTTAGGATTGGAGTGATGTGCTCTCTTCTAGAGGCCCCATGTAGGAATTGGGCAGCCGCGTTCATAGCTAACTGTAGGGGGTTAAGTGTGTTCTTAGGGAGACCATGAAGGATCACATTGGCATAGTCAAAGTGGGGGGTTACTAGCGCCTGGAATACTGTCCAGAAGTCATCTGGTTGCAGTAAGGGTCGGAGATGTTGAATTGTCCTCATCTTATGGTAGACTTTCTTGACAGTGTTGCTTATGTGGACTTTGAGGTCGAGGTGCTGGTCAAGTGTGACTCCTAGGTAGCGGATGGTGGGGCGGCTCAGGAGCTCAGCATCTCATCTTTAATATTGCCAGAGGGATGAAGGTTTGATTTCTCGTGAATAGCACTTCTGTCTTGCTGAAATTTATTTTGAGACTTTGTGAGTTAAGCCAGTCAGTGACAGCATCAAAGCATTTTACCAGTGAGGAGAAGTCTGGTTGATCAACAGTGAAGGGGGTGAAGAACAGTACATCATCTGCAGAAATCAGGCAGGAGATATTGAAGGAGCGGATGATGACACATATGGGATGTATGTATGTATATATATATATATATTGAATAATAGGGCAGATAGTGAAGACCCCTGGGGAACTCCATGTTTTTGTTGGAAAGACTTGGAGGTCATAGAGCCTGTGCGTACCTGCTGCCATCTATCTGTTAGGTACGATTTGCACCAGCTCCAGGCTGAGCCCTGGATTCCTTTTTCCTGGAGATGTGTCAGGAGCTGCTCATGGTTGACAAGAGTCGAAGGCCGCAGAGATGTCCAAGAAAATCAGGGCATATCCTAATTTATTGAAATCAACGAAAAGAAACCCCCAATCAGAGTGAAACACTAATCTAAAAAGAATCTAATTTATTGAGTCATCTGTAGGAATGGTAGGCAGGAGGTGAATGAAAAGGGGGAGGTTGAAGGGAAAAGTCTGTGGGTGGGGGAAGGACAGCAGGAGCAGGAAGGGATGAATGTATAGGAAGTAAAGGGCACAATGTGGATGTGAAAAAGGCACATCCCTTTTCTGCCACACACACAGGCACCCCCCCATCTCCACACATGTAGCTTAAGGGCTCAGTGGGGGTGGTGGGAGATGGAGTGGGGCCACTGCCTTTTGTTGGCACTGTGCAGTGATCCATTGAGCCCAATTTATTAAGCTTGTTCCCATGGGAAAACAGCCTTAGTACTGTAAATCAGGCCCTAAAACAGTAACTGCGATACACCTTTTATGGGATGGGATGGGGGGGGGGGGGGGGGCATGAACTGTGACCTAGGTTTCAGTGGCTGGCTCCTAGATTCCAAAAAAATTTGTCAAGGCCTGCTCTAGATCATGAGTTACTTTTGAGATAGGTGATAGAGCTGGGTTAGAGGGCCAGTCTGTGGCTTGCTTTCATTCCTAACAGAACTGAATTTATCTATTGGAAAATGAAGTAGTCTGATGAACACCCACCTAATTTGTGGGGTTGCACAGGGCTCAGCATTGCAGCTTACTTTAATGTTTGCCTGACATAATTGAAAAGCACAGAATTGATGACTATGTGAGTGGACAACATACACCTTACCATGGCTGTGGAGAATGGCCAGCTAACTGAGTAGCAATTTCAATATAAGGGTGGTGTTTAGCTTCATTTTCTTTCTTTTTGTTTCCTTTTTTTCATTCCACATGCTAAAAAATAAAAAAATAGCCCACACTATTTCTTGTTAGCATGTACTAAAACAAAACGAAAATACACATTCCTAGAATTTGTGTCTGGTGACTGTAGCAGAGTAGCAGCAACATAAGAACATAAATATCAGCCAGTTAACACACCAAAGTGGTGAGCGGTGTGCTTAAATATTGGCAGGATACTCAGTGGTAGTATCCAGATAGGAGCTGCCACTGAATATCCAGGCTCAGTGGCATTAACCAGCTAATTACTGAAATGTACCCAGCTAGTGTGATTTTCAGCCAGCCCTTGACCAGACTTCAATTTAGGCCAGCTTTTCATGCAGCCTCTGAAAATCACATTAAACAGGTTAAGTGTCAGCATCTACCCCATTAGTGCTGGAACCACCTCTAAACTAGGGCAGCCTGTGGAGAAATTCAGCAGCACTATTTGGGTAGTGCCACTGAATATTGCAGTCTGCCCCCTTAGCTAGCTTGCCTCATGTTGACTGGCCAGTTAAGGGTTTTCAATATCAGCCCAATAAGAACTGTCATACTGGGTCAGACCAAAGGTCCATCAAGTCGAGTGGCCTGTTTCCAACAGTGACCAATCCAAGTCACAAGTATCTGACATATCCCAAAATAAGTCAGTTCTAAGCTACTTATCCCCAGGGATAAGCAGTGGGTTTCTCTTGGCCTACCTTAGTAACAGTTTATGGACTTTTCCTCCAGGAATTTGTCCAACCTTTTTTTAAACCCAGCTATAGTACCTGCTTTTGGTACATTTTCCAGTAAGGAGTTAAACATCTTGCATTTCCTCCATATAATCTAATCAGCTTTTTTTGTTTGGTTTAGTCCCTGACTGGAGTTCTGAGAAAGCCACCCACCCTCCTTCACCTCAGGTAACAGATTGCCTTGAGCCACACCTGCAACAGTATCAGAGGTAGCCTGAAGGATATGGTAGGACGACTCCTGAAGAGTATGTACATCCAGAGATGGAGGGGTAGTGGGGCCTGGTATCTACAAAAGGAGTTCATGATGGTAATGAAGTAATTTAAATTGATGAGCTAAGCTCTTCATGGCTAGAACTCTACTCTGAAAAGTCTTTCTACCAACATAATCCAATGGCTGCTGGTCCTTTCCTGGGGGATTTGGACATGAGACTTGGATGACTTTGTGTTTTTGTTTTTAGGACAGCTTCAGAAACTACAGACTGAGCAGCTGCTGCTGCTGCTGCTACTGAAAACCATGTGCAGGCACTTAAGGTCAAGACAACAAGCTGTAGCATGGACATATGCTGGTGTCTTCCAGACCAAGAAAAGGAAATCCTGTAAGAGCCAGGAAATTAGAATAGCTAGAACCTCTTTAGGAATGGAAAAAGCTCACTAAGAGATAGAAATACATTTTGTTGGAGTTTGCGTATCACTAAAAGCAAGTGCTCTAGATCCTTTCTGGAGAAATACTAGGTAGGAGAAATCCTCAGGGGGCATTTCCCCTAGTGGATAATCTGAGGAAGGCGTTTCCTCAACATCTCCCATGAGAGAGGGCTCCAAATTCTACTACTGAACATTTGTATAGCATTACAAGACATATGCAGCACTGCAGAGACAAGTAAAAGATAGTCCCTGCTCATCAGCGCATACAAATCTAGTCAAGACAGACAACACAGTATCTGTAGACATGGGGTGCCAGTATGGTACAGCTAGGGGGAATGATATGGAAACACAAAGGAGATCAGGTGAGTTAAGATCCAAAAGTGGCAACGAAGAGGTGAGTGTTCAGCCTGGATTTGAAAAAGGTGCCCGACGTACAGACTCAGGTAGTTTGTTCCAGGCATAAGGAGCAAAGGCTGGAGTTAACAATAAAAGAGAAGGGCACAGATAGAAGTGATTTGCCATAAGACTCGAGTTCCTGAAGAGAAGTGTAAGGAGAGATAAGATAAAAGGAAAAGTTGCCAAGGGCAAAGATTTACATCAAGCATGGGTGTTTAAAAATAGTATCTCAGAAGCCCAGACCAAATATATTCCACACTTTAAGAAAAGTGAAAGGAAGTCCAAAAAACTGCCAGCATGGTTTAAAGGTGAAGTCAGAGAGGCTGCTGTAGCCAAAAAAACATCTTTCCAGAAATGGAAAAAGCAGCCAAATGACGAAAACGAGAAACATAAGCACTGGCAAGTTAGATGCAAGGCATTGATAAGGCAGGCAGAGAGAGAATTTGAAAAGAAGCTTGCTGTGGAAGCAAAAAACACAAAATAAAGACTTTTTCAAGTAGATGCACAGCAAAAATCCTGTGATGGAGTTAGTTGGACCATTAGATGATAGAGGAGTAAAAGAGGCACTAAGAGGGGACAAGGCCATAGTGGAGACTCTGAATGAATTCTTTGCTTCGGTCTTTACTGGGGAAGATGTAGGGATGTTACCCATGACCGAAATGGTATCTAAAGGTGATGCCACAGAAGAACTGAAAGAAATATTGATACACCAGGAAGACATATTACAACTATTGGATAAACTGAAGCATAGCAACCCCACCTGCAATTTATGCACATATTTTTCTTATGTTATTGTTGCTTAATCTTGTTCTTTGTAATTATTTCATGTACATAGTTCACCCCTGTTATCCAAGTTTGTACTCCTGTTCTATGTAAAACCAAACAGCTTGTTATGGTAATTTTGTTATAATGTAAACCACGCTGATATCGAATAGTACGGTATATAAGAAATTGTAATAAATAAATAATAGCAAATCACCTGGATTGGATGGTATACATCCAAGAAAATTGAAAGAACTGAAATATGAGATTGCAGACCTACTATTAGTAATATGTGAACTATCATTAAACTCATATGTAATATAATGCTAATTTTTAAAAAGGGTTCCAGGGATGATCCGGGAAACTACAGACCAGTGAGCCTGACTTCAGTACTGGGGAAAATGGTAGAAACCATTATAAAGAACAAAATTACTGAAGATGTAGAAAGTCATGGCTTAATGGGAGATAGCTAACATGGCTTTAGCCAAGGAAGGTCTCGTCTTACTAAACTGTTATGATTTTTTGAAGGTGTGAATAAGCAGGTAGACAAAGGTGAGTCAGTTGTTATAGTGTATCTGGATCTTCAGAAAGCCTTTGACAAGGTTCCTCATGAGAGACTCTTGGCAAAATTTGAAAGTCATGGAAGAGGCGGCAGTATACTATTGTGGATCAGGAACTGGTTAAAAGGTAGAAAGCAGAGGGTAGGGGTAAATGGCCAATTTTCCCCATTGGAGAAAGGTGAATAGAGGAGTACCCCAGTGATCTGTACTGGGTCCGCTGCTTTTTAACATATTCATAAATGACCTGCAAATGGGAACAACAAGTGAGGTAATCAAATTTGCAGATGACACAAAATTATTCAAAGTTGTTAAAACCCATGAGGATTGTGAAAAATTGCATAGGACCTTGATAAAATGGAAGACTGGGCATTCAAATGGCAGAAGAAATTTAATGTGGACAAGTGCAAAGTTATGCACCTAGGAAAGAACAACCCAAACTATGGTTACACAATGCAAGGTTCCACATTAGGAACCACCGGCCAGGAAACAGATTTAAGCATCATCATGGATAACATGTTGAAAGCATAGTTACTCAGCTGTAACAGGTGATCTCCAGGAACAGCAGGAATTAGTCTTCAGATATGGGTATCGCGGGACCGACAGAGCCTGCGGGGGGACACTCCCCAGCATCCAATCTGAAAGCTTTTGGGAGCATCCCACAGCGCCTGCGTACTGCCTTCCCGCCTTTCCCAACTGTCCCTCTCCAGTTGAGTTTAAAGCTGAGACAAAAGAGAAAGGGAAAGAGAGAGATAGATACAACTCCTAGGGGAGGTGGGTGGGTTGTGAAGACTAAATTCCTGTTGTTCCTGGAGATCACCTGTTACAGGTGAGTAACTATGCTATCTCCAGGAACAAGCAGGAATGTAGTCTTCACATATGGGGACTCCCTAGCTGCAGATGCCAGGGAGATGGCCCCAGAAAGTTGTGTGCCCCTGTAAAAGGGCTCCACTTCCCCCCATGGATCTCTGGCATCCTACCAGGGATGGTGGGTAGGAGATGATTAAGTGTGGAACAGGTGTTGAAGAACAGCCTGACCAAACAAGGCATCCCGGCGGGAGTCTTTGTCTAAGCAGTAATGGGCTGTGAAGGTATGAACCAAAGTCCAAGTAGCTGCTCGACAGATGTCATCAACAGACACAGAGTGAAGATGAGCCATAGAGACTGCAATGGCTCTCACATTGTGAGCTGTGACATGGCCTTCAAGAGGAAGGCTTTTACTCTCACAGGCAAATGATATACACTGTGCAATCCAGCTGGACAGTGTTCTTTTGGAGACTGGAAGTCACAAATGACGAGGATCAAAAGCAACAAAGAGTTGAGAGGACTTTCTATGTTGCTGTGTCCTTTGCAAGTAAAAGGCCAAAGCTTTTTTACAGTCCAAAGTATGAAGATTCCTTTCTGCATTTGAGGTGTGAGGCCTTGGAAAGAATACAGGAAGGTAAACCGCTTGGTTTAAATGAAAAGGCGACATCACCTTTTGGCATAAAGGAGGATCACCTTTGTATAAGGAGGATCAGCCACCAATGCTTGCAGTTCACTGATGCGACATGCTGATGTGATTGCAATAAGAAAGATGACCTTCCAGGAAAGGAATTTCAAAGAGGTAGTGACTAATGGTTCAAAGGGCGGTTTCATGAGCTGCCCAAGAACCAGATTTAAGTCCCGTGCCACCAGTGGTGGCTTAATGGGAGGTTTAATCAAAAGAAGGCCTCTCATAAATCTCGCTATGAGAGGATGAGAGGAAATAGGCTGTCCATTTAGAGGCTTGAAAGAAGCTGCAATAGCACTCAAATTGACTCTTACTGAATTGGTGTTGAGCCCTGCATTAGATAAATGAAGGAGATACTCCAGTAATGATTCCAGAGGAATCGCAAGAGGGTTAAGGACTCTTCTGTGAGCACCATATGGTAATCCTTTTCCACTTAAATGCATAAGAGCGTCTTGTGGAAGGCTTCCTGGAAGCATACAGGATATCCTTTACCTGCTGGGAAAGGTTAAGACCGTGAAGTTCTAGGCTTCCAGCAACCAGGCCCTGAGATGCAGAGACTGGAGATTGGGATGCCACAGCATCCCATCCTCTTGAGAAAGGAGATCTGGAGCAGATCCTAACTCCAGAGGCAGAGCTTGAGAGAGATGTAGGAGCAGAGGGTACCACATTTGCCGTGACCAACATGGAGCTATGAGGATCATATGACCTCTGTCTCTCTGAAGCTTGAACAGGGTTTTGGGAATTAGGGGAATGGGTGGAAAGGCATATAGGAAGTCCTGACCCCAATGGAGGAGAAAAGCATTCCTGGCCTGCCAACCCTGAGCTGAAATTCTGGAACAGAACCGGGGAAGTTTGGCATTCAGCAGACTTGCAGAGAGGTCTATGTCCGGGGTTCCCCAAATTTGAAAAACTTTGGCCACCTGGTCTGCATGGAGAGACCATTCATGTGGAAGCAGAACTCGACTGAGTCTGTCTGCACAAGAGATTTGAATGCCTGGAAGATACACTGCAAGGAGATGAATCTGATGCTCTCTGGCAAGGGCCCATACTCGCAAAGCTTCATTGCAGAGCGACAGAGAGCCTGTTCCGCCCTGCTTGTTCACATAGAACATGGCTACTTGATTGTCCGTTTGAACTAGGACTGTCTTGTAGCTGAGCTGGGTGTGGAATACTCGAAGAACAAGGAAGATTGCTCTGAGTTCCAGGAGATTGATATGGAGATATTCCTTCTGTGGAGTCCAGGTACCCTGGATAGAGAGGCCTTGCTGGTGGGCTTCCCAACCCACCTGTGAAGCATCTGTTGTTAGAGTGGCTTGGGGTGGGGGTTGCTGAAAAGGAGACCCCACCAGAAGGTTTTGGGGTGACTGTCACCATTGGAGGGACAAAATAAGGCTATCTGAGTTTGCTATTTTGTGTGACAGGCAACCTGACCCCTGAGTCCATTGAGTGGATAAAGTCCACTGGGCTGCCCTCATATGGAGGCGAGCATAAGGAACCACATGCACAGTGGATGCCATGTGGCCTAGCAACTGTAACATTTCCCGAGCAGTAAGGTGAGGTTTTAGCACTGTTTGTGAAGCTAACTGCACAAGGCGAAGGCAATGGGGCTGTGGAAGGAAAGCTCTAGTCTGTCTGGTATCCAGCAGAGCTCCTATAAACTCTAGGTATCGAGTGAGAGCAAGGTTGGACTTTGTCATAAACTTCCCAAAGTCCCAAATACTGAAGGATGCGCATTGCGCGAGAGAGAGCAACCCTGGCCTCTGGCTCTGAAGGGGCTCGAATGAGCCAGTCGTCTAAGTAAGGGACGATGAATATTCCCAGGGTGCGGAGAAATGCTGTCACCACAGCCATGCATTTTGTGAACACCCTTGGTGCAGAGGCCAGGCCAAAAGGAAAAATCCTGTATTGGTAGTGCTTCCCTTGAAACAGAAAGCGAAGGAACCTTCGGTGAGTTGGATGGATGAGAACATGAGTGTATGCATCCTTGAGATCTAGAGAACAAAGCCAATCCTGACTCTGAAGGTATGGCAGCAGAGTTCCTAGAGAAATCATTTTGAACTTCTCTTTGAACAAGAATATGTTCAATTCTCCGAGGTCTAAAATGGGTCTGTGTCCTCATGTTTTCTTTGGAATAAGGAAACAGGGGGAGTAAAACCCTGTACCCCATTAGAGAATGGGTACCTCTTCTATTGCCCCTTGAGCAAGGAGCACAGTGACCTCTTGACCTAACTGGTCGTTGAGAGAGGTCTGAGAATTGAACTGTCTTACCATTGTAGGAGGCGGCATGCTGAGGAAATGAAGCTTGTACCCCTCTCTTACAAGAGACCGAGTCCAATTTTCTGCTGTTATCTGACCCCATCTGGGGGCAAAATGACATAACCTTCCTGAGATGGTGGAGGGTTCTGGGCCGTTCAGGGCCAGGAAGGCAAAGTTCTCTAGATAGAAGTCAAAGCCCCTGTGGAGGCTGAGTCTGCTGAGCCGGTTGAGGCTTAGCTGCTTTTGGCTTCCTTTGTTGCCTAGGTTGTTGCTGCTGTCCCTTTTGGGCAGACTGACCTAAATGATGCCCCTGCTGGGTATAGGAGGGATAAAACTTTTTCTTCTTGCTGAAGAATGGTTTCTTAGAGGATCTATTCCTCACAGGATCAGCAGTAGATTTAGACAATCTATCCAAAGTGATATTGTCAGCATCTATCTCATTAACTTTTTCCTGCCAATTCTTGCCAAAGAGATTCTCTCCTGTGCAAGGAATATTCCCTAGTTTGTCCTGTACCCAAATTTCCAAGTCAGATGCCTGGAGCCAGGCAATCCTACGTGCACCTATGGCAATGGCAGAGATTCTGTTTATGCATTCAAAGCAGCCAAAGGCTGCATGATTCACAAACTTTGAAACATCCTGAGCATGTTTGAGAAGAGCGAGATAATCTTGCCTTTTATCATCAGGAAGGAGAGGGCTCATAAGCTCTAACTCTCCTGCGACCTCTTTAAGGAACATTCCCATATACAAGATATAGGAACTGATCCTAGCAGAAAGCATGGAAGCCTGGAAGGATCAACGTCTGAAGGCGTCAAGAGTCCTACACTCACGTCCTGGAGGATTAGATGCATGCCTTTTTGCACTCTTTATCCATCTCATGGCTGATTCCACCACCATGGAATGGTGTGGTAATTGAGTCTTCTGAAACCAAGGACAAGGAGGAACTCGATACATGGTGTCGAGTCTTCGAGAGTGAGGAGATGTGGTCAGAGGTGTTTCCCACATCCTTAACATAAGATCATGCAAAATCTCATGAATAGGTAAGGTAGCTGCCTCCTTGGGAGCTTTAGGGTATTGTAGGATTTCTAATTCCTTTGCCCTAGGCTCTTTTTCAGGAGCCACTGTGATGGAAAGACCTCGGGCCACATCTCGGATAAAATCTTGAAAGGACATATCCTCTGGTGGAGACATCCTACGCTGAGGAGAAGAGGAATCCTCAGGAAGAAGTACTCTGGTATCGGCAGAGCTTTCAGAGTCTTCAGACTCATCCGAAGAATCTCTGGTCTATCGACGCTGCCGATGTTTGGGTATCGGTGTCGGATGAAGCGGCTGGAACCCCAGAGCATGGCAGCAGTAGTTCTGCCGAGGTTGAAGCCTCGAGAACATCCTGGAGCCCCATTAGTGCTTTGGAAGCTGAAGCCTCCCGCCTTGGCAATTTTGCCAGTGAAAGTCCCTCAAGGGCAACGCCAGAGGCATCTCGATGTTTAGAAGGAGATTTACCCTTTGAGGACCGGCTAGATTTATATTTAGTTACCTGAGATTCATGGGAGGAAGACGAAGCCCTGGAAGACGTCGATGCCACGGAGGCAGCTACCTTACCTATTCATGAGATTTTGCATGATCTTATGTTAAGGATGTGGGAAACACCTCTGACCACATCTCCTCACTCTCGAAGACTCGACACCATGTATCGAGTTCCTCCTTGTCCTGGGTTTCAGAAGTGACAAGATTTAAAAAAGGTTTGGACAGGCTCCTGGAGAAAAGGTCCATAAACCATTATTAAAGGGGACCCGGGATATCCACTGCTTGCCCTAATACAAGCATTGTGGAACCTGTGTCTTTTGGGGAAGCTGCTAGGTACTTGTGACCTAGATTGGTCACTGTTGGAAACAGGATACTGGGCTTGATGGACCTTGGTCTGATCCAGTATGGCATATCTTACGTGCTTAGGAGCTGCAGAGTGAATGCACTTATAGGTCGGCAGGAGAAGTTTGAACTGGATGTGGAAATGGATAGAGAGCCAATGAAGTGACTTGAGAAGAGGGGTAGTATGAGCATAACAAGGCTGAAGGAAGACTAGCTGTGCAGCAGAGTGTTGAACAGATTGAAGGGGAGACAGAAGATTCAGAGGGAGACCAGCAAGGAGTAGGCTACAATAGTCTAGAAGGGAGGTGACTAAGGAGTGGATAAGTGTCTTAGTAGTGTGTTCAGAAAGGAATGGGCGAATTTTGTTGATGTTATAGAGAAAGAAACAGCAGATTTTAGCTATCAGTTGGATGTGTGTGGAGAAGGAGAGAGGGGAGTCAAAGCCAACACCAAGATTGTGAGCTGAGGAGACAGGGAGAAGTAGAGAGTTATCTACAGAGACTGAGAAAGGAAGGAGGGATTAGGGGGAAAAATTAAGAAGCTCAGTTTTGGCCATGTTCAATTTCAAGCGGCAGTGAGACATCCAAGGAGCAATGTCAGAAAGGCAAGCAGAGATCCTGGCCTGGATTGCAGAGAGATTTTAGGTGTAGAAAGGTAGACCTTGGAGTCATCAGCATAAAGATGGTACTGAATTCCACTGATGAGAGTAGGCAGAACTTGTGGCCTGATAAGGATCCACGCCCAAGGGTATAGAGGCTCCCCAGTAAGCGAGCGGAGAAGGTCCTGTGGAGAAACCAGACCTCCACAGAAGATTGTTGGTCACTAGGAGGGACAGCCCCCAGGAAGGCTGCAGTGTCTTGGATGAAACAGCATAACAGTTGCAGGAGGGGGTCAGTAAGAAGGGTCCTATCTGCTATCAGGGTAGCTGAAGTGGATAAAGATGGCATAGGGTCCATTCACAGCTTTGCCTTTTTGGATGTACAAGAAGACGTTTCTTACAAGTCTCCGTCAGACTTCTGCTTGTGCCCGAGAGCTTCGGGCACTTGCAGAGTCATCTTTTCAGCAATACAAGGACTTAGATCTATGTTTGCAATCTACCTGAGGCTCTGGCCTCCGAGACAGTTTGATGGAGGCCAGATTAGATGGAGATGGCGTAGGGCATCTGGCCTGCTGTTTCAGGCTCTAGGCCATCTTTGTTTATGCCAATGCTGGTAGGAAGTCTGCCTCCAGGAGCACGGCAGCCCCATCTGCTCCCGATCGTGCCTTGTCAGGTTCCGATGGGATAGGGGCAGCAATGAAGTAGGAGACACCATGAAACAGGATACAGAAAACAAACCAGTTTTGGCAGATCTTGAAGCCTGTGTCTGAAGTATACCGGGCAGTGCAGCCCTGTAGTCTGGTTCCTTTAATTTTTTTTTTAAATATGCAGCTGTGCAGGCAGGCAGAAGGTTGCTCTTGCTGCTTTTCACCCTCTTTTTTTTTTTTTTTTTTTGTTTCTGTCAGCCGTGCATGCCAATGGCAGGGAATACTGACTAATTAAGCACAGTAGCAGAGAGCCACCAAGAAACAAACATGATGGCAAAAAAGACCACATGGCCTACATAATCTGCCCCTTCATATCAACTACGTCCCCTTTTTTCCCTTTAGAGAGCTTCTGGGTTTGTCCTATGCTTTTTTTGAATTTAGATACTGTCCTTGTCTCTACTACCTCCACTGGGAGACAATTCCATGCATTTTTTTTTTTTAACTTCACAATTGAAAAGATCTGATGAAACTAGAATCAAAAACAAAAAACTAAACACGATTTGACAGAAACGAGGGGGAGATGTGGCTAGCTGCTGCCCTGGTTGTATTAGACAGGAGGAACTGAAAATGCATAGCACACCAGTTTCAACAGTACCCTAGGAACCAGTGGTGGTGGGTTTGAGACCCAAGTGTAAAAACAACAAGGAAAACTTACCATTATTTTTTTAAATGTCAGACACATCAGTGCAATGTCTGTCTGCATCATAGATCTGTATAAATATTGTTGGCGACACAATACCCTGTGCGGCAAAGATGCGCGCAGCGCGCATGCGTTTTGGGTTACTGGACCGTGACTGTGAGGTGGGAAGGACTTCTCTGAGCTAAGGGAGAGCCGGTATCGGTGCCGTCACCCAGACAGCACCTTTGAGTGTGCCTGCATCCCTCTGCTTGAATACGGAGTAACTGTTAAAGCAAAAACCCCAATCTTTCCAGGGTGAGAAACACTCTGCCTACTTGAGTATCAAAGGGGACATCCAGATACTCCAAAGTTCTGAGAGGGTACATGGGGTAATTGACCACCCCAACTTTTCCAGCCATAGGATCACCTGAGATGTATCCACCAAGGACTTCTCTCAGGAGTCAGACTGAACAAAGTACAGATGAACCTGGATCCCCAGCCTGCACAGGAGGGCCATCATGACTATCCAGAAGGTGCGAGGGCCCAGGATGCAGAAGTAGAAAAACCGCTGATGTTTATCCCTGGCAGGAATATGGAAGTACACTTGTAAAAGATCCAAAAAGAGATTAGAAACTCCCCTTGCTGGACCTACAAAATGACCAACCTGAGGTTTTCCATCCAGAAATGGGGCACTCCTGAGCTTAGCATTGATCGCCTTCAAATTCAGAAGGGGATGGACAGAACCACCCCCTTTCTTCACATCTGCACTTCTTTAGCTAAGGGATAGCTTCCAGCAACTGGCACGTCCTAATCCACTTGTTATGCTTTGCTGTGCCGATAATTAAGCATAGCAGTTTCCATACCTAAACTGATGACCTAATCTTCGCCCTGACTTCCAGGAATTTTCCTCCAACAGAAAGGTAACAAAGTAAATGGAACACTGCCCCTGATTTTGCTGTGTGGAGGGCACAGGTAGAATAGTCTGCTACTGTATGAGGCACCGAAGGGTTCTCAATCACCGCTCATTTAGCCAGAGAGCCACAAGGAGACACTATAAAGGCCTCCCGAAGAGATTCTGTATACCTCTCCCCCCCTTTGAGGACCTCAAGGAACCAGAATGGTGCAATGTGGGCCCATTCTGAGCAAAAACAGCCAGAGCCATCCCCTGACCTGGTGGATCTCATTGGGAGGACTTACTGGCTCCTGAGAAGGGTCCTCAAGCACTGGGACCCACAAAAGGATCAACCTTTCTTGGGTTCAGACCCACTGGAAGAACAGGCCATGCCAGAACTCCTTCTGGCCCTAAAATATCGCCATGCTCCTCACTGCACTCTACAAGAGGAACCTCTGGGCCTATCTTCCAAGAGCCTCTGTGGGTGAGCCTCTTTCAGGACCTTCACCAGCTGTTCTAGATCTTCCCCAAAGAGAGCAGCCCAATTCTGGAGCTGGATCCAGAGACAACCTCGTGCAACACAGCCATCACCATGACCTTAGAGGAGCTCCTTATCAAGTTGTACAGGACATATGCCACAAATAACGCTCTCATGTTATGACCTCTGAGCTGTCTGGCAATTGCTGGATCCAGGACAAGAGCATTCAGGCCACCATGCTCACGCAAAGCACCACCTGAGTGCTCAAGGCCAAAGCTGTAAAGGCATTGTTGAAGAGGGCTTCCATTCTCTTATCATAAATTTCCTTAAACACAACACCACCTTTTACCAGAATGGTCATGTGCTTAGTCACCATTGTGACCAGGGCACCTATCTTTAAAACCCTGAAAAGCTGTTCTAACACCCCTTGGGGCAAAGGATACAGCTGAGCGAGGACTTTAGTGCCTCTCTGTCCCAGTTCTGGTGCCTTCCACTGAGAGGACACAAGCATTTGCAAGGGCTCAGGAAGAAATAAAAAAAAAAAAAAGGCCAGAGGGCCAACTCTGCCTCTCCAGGCTAGGATCCACTTGAGATACCTGGACTGGTGGCTAGGGGTTTGGGGTGTTGTCTGCAATGCACAAGACTGCCATGGCATCCTGAAAAAGGGTAGCTAGGTCCTCCTTTTGAAAAAGGTGAATCACTGATGGATCTTCTCCCTCCTCCACTAACTCACCCATTGAAGACAAGGAATCATCTTCTCCCTAGCGTTTTCCCATAGGGGATATGGCTGGGCTCCCAGAGGAATGGGCAGGTGAAAAAGAAGAACAGCGTGCTTAATCCTAACCCCCTTACTGCAAAAGGGTGAGACATTGGAGGACACCTAAAGTCCCTTGTAGGGGAAGCCAAGGCCTCAAACCCTGAGATGGGGCTACCATGCAGCTACCAAAAGCCTGAAAATAGTTTGTGAGTGGTTTCAGCAGCTACTGCCCAAAGCTGACCAAATACAAACCCTGGGGCTCTGAAGAGTATTCAAATGCCTGTCAGCTTGAGGCTGTGGTCATCTTCACCAAGTTCACTTTCAGCCAGGACCATATGGACATTCAAGCCTTTCCCACCAGCAGAAAAATCATGGGAGATGCAGCAGGCTTCAGAAAAATCAGAACTGGGTGCCAACACTGGCAAAAAAAGGTACTCCAGTGCTTCTCCATCAAGACAAAAGGAGTCAGCTACAGAGCTTACTCAACAGGAGTGGAGGAGTGGCCTAGTGGTTGGGGCAAGGTACTTCAGGCCAGAAGGTCGGGGGTTCAAATCCCATTAGAGGACAGCAACCTTGGGCCGGAAGGACTGGGGTTTCTAGTCCCACAGGTGCTCCTTGTGGTCTTGGGCAAGCCACTTAACCCTCCATAGCCCATGTTCCCTGTAAAATAGTTATCTCCAAGTTATAATGCCCTGTTCAATGTAATTTCAGTTTGTTCAATGTAAACCGCACTGATGCAGAATAGCGCGGTATATAAGAGAATGTAAATAAATAAATAAAATAAATAAATAAAATAAATAACAGGAACTGCAAACACCTACATTCACCGGGTATGGCTGCAGAGCTTAAATGTGGTTAAAAGAAAAATAAACAGAAAAAAAAGCTGATGAAAAAGAAAACTGCAGCAGCAAAAAAAAAGGAATCCCTTACTCTCATCTGACAGGCCAGAGAATCTGAGAACAGCCTCCCCAGTTGCCTACACAAGCCTGGCTGTCAAGGGGTTTTGTTGTTGTTTCTAAAAATTTGAAGCCATTTTATTCAAGCAGCACCAATTAAAATAATATGATCAAATTAAAAACACTAGCAAGCATGCAGTTGTAGGACAGTGAGAAGGAAGAGGGTCTGGGCCCCGTCTTACCAATCTCTCTTAGAGATGTGGGGTCCTCCTGTTTGTTCTCCAAGCCCAACAGCATTGGACAATGAGCATACCCAAACTCCGAGCAAATGTTGGGACAAAGCATGATAAGGAAATGCATTTTACTAACAGAGGCCTTCCTTAATGTTTTAACAAATGTTCTAAATGGACAAAATTATTTAAAGCGGGCTTCATCCTTGCATCAAACTGTTTCTGAAATATGCAGATTTGTACCAAGAATGGTTGCTAGGCAGATAAACGAATGGTTTTGGGAATATTTTTAGCATCAGCTTTATAAAACAGATTAAAGACAACGCTTGGCTACTAGATATACATTTTATTCTCTAAATGTAAGGATGGGGGTTCGAGCATTTGTATATACATCCCTAAGTTTTACATCCTTTGTTTTTTTCCACCAGAATTATATCAAATAATTTAGTTTTGCCGAAGTGGGCAGGACTCTCTCTCTCTCTCTACAAAGAAAATGTCATGAATTGGTGCATGCCCAAATCAGACATGCAGCAGGGAAAGAAGATTAAAATAGAGACAACATATTGTTTGATTTTAATTTGTTTTAAATGAACCAAAATGTACAAGTCCTTTAGTGTTTAACAAACAAATTTCTAAAGGATCAAGTTAACTCAAATGGATGCTAAAAGGAATTAACTCCACCCCCCACCCCTTGTCGAGTCCTAAAATCAAAGACCAAAAACATAAGAAGCAGGACAACCATATAACTTAAAACAATGGGAACTTTAAAAATAAAAAATAGCTCTGAGGCAAGAGAGCTGAAAAGAAGAATTAAATTAGATGTAAAATATCTGACCCATTCACATGGTATGCAATACTAAAATCCTAGGCTCCACTTCAGTTGTGTGAAGAGTTTGTTCTTTATTCACATCCATTTCCTAAAACAAACTCCCCAAAATAAGCATTAAGGTAGTGAATGATAAATCTGGATTTTTGGTGCTCAACAACCCAATCACTATGAAAATCACACTAAAATTAAACCATTTCTCAGTTTGGGGAGTCAGCAAGCAAGCTTGGGACTCATCTGGTTTTAAACAAACCGAGTATTTTGAAAGTGAGCCAATTAGAAAAAAACAACAAAAGAAAAAAAGGGAAAACGTTTCCCATAAAAATACTGAATTAAGGATGCAGCTGTCCTCTCTAGTTTTGCAATGAAATTTCATTTCTATTTGTAACTGTAACATCATTGTAAAACTGGCAACTACGTATTCATAATGAAATTCTATGAAACTCGTTAAGAAACAAATTTTCTTCTTTAAAAAAAGGCCCCAAATATAAAGTACATTTCTGTATTTAAATGTTGTGTTATGAAAGTTCTCATAATATCAGACATATAAATCAGTGTCTTATTACCATAAAATACATGATCGGCCCAATTTGTGTTCACCTTAACAGTTTTTTGACCAAGTTGGATTAAGAGCGCGCGCTTCAATGCTTTATTGGCAGACTGCAAAGCCAGGTACGATTGGGAACAAGCAAAGTTTTACAAAGGAGACAAGCCTTTGTTAGATATTAATGGTTTGCAGCATCTGCTTGACGAGGCCAACCGTCCTCTTCAACTCCTGAGTCGTAGTCTTCTTCAGCCACATCTTTAGTAGGGGTCCTAAAACTCAAAATGGGCAAATACAGTCAGAAATATGCTTAGGAAGAAGCATTCATTCTTGCCCTTGAGCAAAGATCTTTCTAGATAGTGAAGTAGCTTACCTGTAACGGGAGGTTTCTATAGACAGCAGGATAATAAATCACACTGGTGGCATCCTCAGATGGAGCCAGTAAGTGTTCAGCCCTCCTCTAGCTAATAGAAAATTCTGAAGATTTCTTTTGCAGCTGCATGGACCTGTTTCCACTCTTATTGCAGCAGCCAATGATCTTTCAGTCTGTTCATATCTAAAGTCATCGTGGTTTCAACCCCCACTCCCCCTTTTTTTTTTTGAGGAGGAAGGCAGATGGGTGAGCATGGATGTATTATCATGCCATCTATGGAGAACCCCATTACAGGTAAGCAACTTTGGTTTCTCTGTAAAGAAGCAGGCTAATGCATTCAACACACTCGGGTGAATCAAGAGCTTTGGGCGGTGCTCATAATTTCAGTTCCTGATGGCCCAGTTCTGTGGGTGGTGGCATGTTAAGTAGTAAACAGATCCCTGAGGACTGCTTGGCTAAATGCAGCATCTTGACAGGAGGCTTCATCCAAACAATATAATTTTGAAAACGTATGAACAGATTTCCAAGCGGCAGCTTTACAAATGTCCTGTAAGGGAATAGCCCTAAAATTTACCACTGAGGCAGCCCCTTGCTCTGATCTGATGCAGCTTCACCCTTCCTGGGGCTGACGATTTGCTTGAAAAAAACAAAAATTAATACAGTTGCAAACCCATATTTCAAGCGTCTTTGAGGCGGGTCTGCCCAGCATATTAAGTCTGTATGTTGCTTATAGGAAAAAAAATTGGCAAGACTAGACTGGTTAACATGAAAGTCACTCAAATCTGTTTGGAAAAACTTAGAATGCATTCAGAGAACACCCGGATTGTGGAACAACTGTGTATAGGGAGGGTAAGATATGCAGTTCACCGATTCTCCATACAGAAGTGACAGCCATCAGAAAAAAGGTTTCCCCAAGTTAAGAATTTCAAATGAGGTTCGGACCAAAGCTTCAAAGGGACTGTCCAGAAGTTTATCGAGCATGTCCTCAATATCACTGGAATGAATTGGAGGTTTGGTGGGGGACCCGATTTTCATGAGGCCTCTCATGAATCTAGACATCTAAGGATCTGTGGATAGAGGTTTTACCCCTTACTTGGTCATGGTAGGCGGCAATCATCACTAAATGGATCCTTACAGATGTTTTAAGTCCTGAATCAAAAAAGTGGAAAAGATTCCCCTCTCAACCATCCCAGGCATAATTTTAGCTTTATAGGCTCTTAAACCTATTAAAGGGGGAGAGATCAAATTCACTTTCAGGTTCAGCTGGTTATCCTCACTAGGAATAGATTAAGGCTCTGAAATTAATAAATCTTGAGGGGAACAAATTCCCTTAAACTTAATTGGTATAGTTGTATTAGTACAAGTATCCATAGCAACTTTAAGTAAACAACTTAAATAGCTAAACAAAACCTTAAAACTAAGAGGCAGACAACAGTTCAGCAGTGAGATAGGGGCTAGCCAGTCTTTTGCATCAAGTGTCACATGTATGATTTTCTCCCGTTTGGAGAGGGGTCTTATGTGTGCACTAGGTGCAAGGAGCTCGTCGTCCTCAGGAAACAAGTCCAATATCTGGAGGCTAGAGTAGCAGACTTGGAGGACATAAGGAAGACAGAGGTACATAGACAAGACCTACAGGGTCGCAGTACTGAAGTCCCACCTCAAGTCTGGCAGCCTCTCTGTTGCCATAGAGGAGGGAAGATCACATGAGAGGAGAGCATTACCTTAGTGTGGGGCAGCAAATGATCCTGTAGCTAGGACCTGTCTGCCAGGAGATGTAAAAACCTCTCGCATAGAGGTGGTTTCTACAGGGCCATGTCGCCATGAGGGAAGGGTTAGGATGGCAGTTATAGTTGGTGATTCGATCATTAGGTATGTAGATAGCTGAGTGGCTGGTGGACATGAGGATCACCTGGTAACATGCCTGTCTGGTGCGAAAGTAGCAGACCTCATGTGCCGCCTAGACAAGGTTTTAGATAGTGCTGGGGAGGAATCTGCTATCTTGGTACATATGGACACCAATGACATAAGAAAGTGTGGGAGGGAGGTTCTGGAGGCCAAATTTAGGCTTTTAAGTAGAAAGTAGAAATCCAGAACTTCCAGGGTGGCATTCTCTGAAATGCTTCCTGTTCCACGCAGACCCAAAAGGCAGGTAAATCTCTGGAGCCTCAATGTGCGAATGAGACAATGGTGCAAAGAAGAGGGTTTTGGATTCGTTAGGAACTGGGCAACATTCCGGGGAAGAGAGGAACTTTTCCGAAAGGATGGGCTCTACCTTAACCGGGATGAAACCAGGCTGCTGGCATTAACCTTTAAAAAGGAGATAGACCAGCTTTTTGGACTAGATAACAGCGGAGAGTTGACAGTCGCCCAGGAGCACATGGTTCAGGGGATGTATTCTTCGGGGATGCTGGCAGGGGAGGGAGGTTTTGGTATCCCGCTATAGAGGTTCCAGTGGGGATGGGGGGGGTAGTCCAGATGCCCTTGAGTACAGAGCTGAGGGATTCCGGGTTGTCCCTGTCAACTGATAGCCAGATTAGTGAGAACAGAATACAACCTCTGGAATGCCTGTGTGCAAATGCTGGAGGTCAGGAGGGTGACAGCAGGTTTGGAGGTGGGGATCAGGGAGGCTGTTGTTGCCAAGGGGGCATCTTTTGGGGAGGTGGAAAGGGGAGCCAGGTGGTGAACAGAGTGGGCACTGGTGGGTTGGATGTGGGACATTGATGGGGCAGACAGGGAGAGAATTTGAGAGGAAGCTTGCTGTGGAAACAGGGATGCATAGGAGGGGGGGGGGGGCATTTTCAAGTGCATTTGTGGTGGGGGATATGTGAAAGATCTCAGTTGGACCATCGGATGGTAGAGGGGTAGGGGGGGGTGCTGAGTGAGGACAGGGCCATGGTGGAGGGGGGGGGGGTGGTACTGGTTGGATTCTTTGCTTTGGTCTTTGCTGGGGAGTATGTGGGAAAGTTGCCCTGCCTGAAATAGTACATAGGGTGTGATGTATCAGAAGAACTGAAGGAAGTGTCGATGGACCAGAAAGATGTATTACAACTGTTTGGTAGACTGAAGAGTGGCGGATTGCCTGGACCGGATGGTATACATTAAGGGGTGTTGAGGGGGCTGAAGTGTGGGATTGCAGACCTGCTGTTGTTGGTCTGTGAACTATCTTTGGTGACAGAGGATTGAGGAGCGGCTAATGTGATGCCAATTTTTGGGGGGTTCCAGGGCTGTTCCAGGAGACTGCAAACTGGTGGGCCTGGCATCTGTGCCGGGGGTGGGGGGTGGAAACCACTGTAAGGAGTGAGATTGCTGGGCATATGGATGGTTATGGTTTGGTGGGAGAGGGCCGGCATAGATTTGGCCAGGGAGGGTCCTGTCTTGCTGATCTGTTGTGCTCGTTTGGGGGGTGTGAATGGGTGGATGGGAGTGGCACAGTTGATGTGGTGTACCTGGATTTCCAGAGGGCCTTTGATAGGGGTCCCTCATGAGAGACTCTTGGCAAAATTCAGGGGTCATGGGATTGGAGGCAGTGTGGTGTTGTGGATCAGGAGCTGGTTGGAGGATGGAAGGCAGAGAGTAGGACTAGATAGCCGATTTTCTCAGTGGAGGGGGGTGGGTGGTGGAGTGCCCCAGGGATCTGTGCTGGGCCCACTGCTTTTTGGCATGTTCATAAATGACCTAGAAATAGGAATAATGACTGAGGTAATCACATTTGCATATGACACAAAATTATTAAAATTGTTAAAAATTGCAAGAGGACCTTGATAAATTGGAAGACTGGACATGCAAATGGCAGCTGAAATTTAATGTGGACAAGTGCAAAGTTATGCACCTAGGAAAGAACAACCCAAACTATGGTTACACGATGCAAGGTACTACCTTAGAAACTACCACCCAGGAAAAAGATTTAGGCATCATTGTGGATAATACGCTGAAACCCTCTGCCCAGTGTGCGGGAGCAGCCAAGAAAGCAAATAGAATGCTAGGAATCATAAGGAAAGGAATGGCGAATAAAACCAAGGATATTATAATGCCTCCAATATCATACAATGGTGTAACCACACCTTGAATATTGTGTGCAATTCTGGTCGCAATATCTTTAAAAGAATATAGCAGAATTAGAGAAGAGAGACAAAAATGGTAAAGATGATGGAAGGATACTCCTAAGAGGAGAGGCTTAAAAGGCTGGGGCTCTGCAACTTGGAAGACACAGCTGAGGATGGATACAATAGAGGTCTATAAATTAATAAATGGAATGGAACAGGTAAACGTAGATCGGTTGTTTACGCCATCAAAAAGTAGCAAGACTATAGGACATGCAATGAAGCTACAATGTATCCCATTTAAGACTAATAAGAGAAATTTTTTTTTCACCATGGCTGCAGTTTTTGCCCCCAGTTGCGCTGCAATGCCCAGGGCACCTTTTGGCCAGCATCCTGAGACCCCTGTGGAGTGGCCCAGGGCCCGATGCTATGCCTGTGGCCCCTGCTGCTCTTTTTTTTCTTTGCTGCTGGTGAGCTCTGAAGCCACTTCAGTAGGCTGTGTGGGCCTGGTGAGAGCAGAGCATGACAGGATGACACATGCCCTGATGCCCCTTCAGAGCCCCGCTTGTGCTGAAGCTGCTAAAATGGCCTTTGGCCTGTATTCATTGGCTAGTTGATAGAGCTGGTTGTCTGTGGACTCCGTCTCTCATTTTTGTATGGGGTCCTTTGGGTTTGCCAGTGCATCAGTCTGGTAGGGGATGTTCCCACCTCCATGATCTCACTAGGGCATTTGTCACTTTGTGGCTCCCAAAGGTAATAGTAGTGATAACAGCTACTTTCTCTATGCAGAAGGCCTGGTTGGACTGCCTGAATGTAGAGCTGGCCTAGTTTAGTGTCTTTGGCAAAGGTCATAAACGATTCAGGCCTGTGGAGCTCAAGCTTGAATGTCAGGAGTTGACAAATGGCTGTCCTAAGAGTGGATTGATTATCTTCCAGGAAGTTGAGTTCCTAGAGGTCAGTTCTACTCTCCTGAGTTTTCTCTCGACGGAGGGTTCTTCCAAACTGCAATCAACTCTCAACATCTGATAAGTCAGTTCAATGGGCCTGATTTCCCTCCAGCCCTCAGGCGTGTAACATCAATTTTACAGCCAGATTCTTGCTCTAGGATGGACACTCTATTCAGATGCACAGCCTAGTCTGGTCTCCAATCTTGCCTGTCACTTGACCAGGCTCCTCCTCTGTCTGTGAGATCAAGCAGCACATGAAATAGCGGATGCGGTCCCACCTCCTGACCAGGAGGCTGTGAGAAGCACCCGAGGCACGGCTTGTCAACCTGACTTCCAGCCAAGATGACTAGAGGTGAGAGTCCTGATCTAGTTGACCCAGGTACTATCCCCTCATGGAGCTCCTGGGGGGGGATCTTCTACCTCGAGGCCAGAGTGCTTGCATTGACCCTGGGCAGCTCGTACCTCCTTTAAGGGACACAGCAGGCTGCACATTCTTGAACATGGCCCTGGCGGTCATGCACATCATCTACTGCAGCACAGCTTGCGGGTCCGGAATGGTTCTCTTGGCTGTACAGATGGGCTGTTGAGCAGAGGAGTATCTGATTATCTTAACTGCAGCACACATCGCAAGCTTTGTTAGCACATTCTCTGACTATCTATGTCAAACTACATAAGTCTGGGTGAAGTGAGAATTCAGCCCTTCCACACAGGATTTATTAGTGCAAACATGTGGCTTTTCAGTACCCCATGTGTTGGCCACTTTGGCAAATGCTGATTGCGGAGCTACTTCATGTACAGGGGGATTCTACAATGGCAGGCTTGGAGGCCCTTCTTTTGGGATGGCCTAGGGAAGGCATTCTATGCAGCTTCCTATGATCCTGGGTGAGCCATCTTCTGCACAGGTTATCAGTCCATCTGGTCCTGATGATCCTAGGGGCTTCAGATTGGGCTCATGCACCATGTTATGTGGACTCTTCGGCCAAGCAGTGTGATTTTTCTCTTCCTCATCAAGACACTGGCCTATAGAAGCAACATGGTGGGGGTTCCTAGAAAGGCAGTTTCCCAGCACCTTCTTGCTTAGGACCTGGCAGGTGCTTGCTGGTCTGTTTAAGCTGCTTGGTACTTTCCTGCTTGGGACCTGGTGAGATGTATGTCCTTAGCAGAGGTTAAAGCCTTTTAGAAGTTCAACCTGGACACTGGTTTGGCCCTAAACTATCAGGGTTTGAGTAATGGTCCTGTTCTGCTACAGGATTTGCCTCCAGGGGGTATGGTAGTGGTGGTATCTCAGCAAGGCTTCCTTTGGTAGGAGTGAAGCAGTTCTGTTCACTCGAGTGTCCTGTTGGGACTTAGTGGGCTCCTGTGTTTATGTTTATTAGTTTTTGATTGATCCCTCTTCGTAGGAACAACAGAGTGGTGTACAAAAGCTAAAAGCAAGATAAAGGGGTGAAAAGAACACCAATAAAAACAGGAAAGGGGAGATTATTAAAATTATTCATACTTAAAAAGCACAGAAGGGGAAGGGCAGGAGAAAGAAACAGGAGAGAGAGAGAGGTAGGATAAACTAGGAAGATGGGAGATTATAGGCAACACTGAAGAGGTGAATTTTCAATAGTGATTTGAATTTGGGGTATGACTGTTCCAAGCGGACAGCAGGGGGAAGTGCATTCCAGAAGGCAGGTGCAAGAAAATAAAAGGCAGCAGAGCGAGTAGAGGACCCTGGAAGGACCTCTCTTAGGGTCCATGTGAAAGGCTCCCTAGTGGGCTGGTCCTTTACAATCTACTCCAGGGGGCTCTGGTACCAGAAGGGTGTCCCATTCTGCAGCCACTGGCTTCAGGTACACCTTTCCGGTTCTTTGGATGACTCCTTTCACTGTGAAGTCTTCACTGTCTTTTCTTCCAGGAGGCTGCCCTTCTCTTTTCTCATTCTGAATGGATTGTGGTCCTGCCTTCCTTCCTAAGGAATGGTCTTCAAAACAGACTCCTCCCTATGTATGGTGGACAAGCACAGAGTGTTGCTTGAGATCATAGCAATTTCTCATGCCTCCCGCCAATTGAACCTTATCCGTCCTTAGCAGTTTGAGATATGCTGGCAGAGGTCAAATCCTCTATTGCTCATTCATCCTTGTAGACTGTTGAGGGCAAGGTGTACCCTGCCTAGTAGTTCAGGAGAGAATTTCAGATACTTCCTAGCGTGAAATGGAGTTCATTTGAGGGTCTCCAGAGGACAGTTATAAGGCTTCTGATCTTTGTTTGCCTTTGTGAGGCCTCCTCAAGGCACTTGTAGAGGTTATTCAGATGACTCCTCTGACAGGGCAGGTCTTTGTCATCTTCCTCCCACCGTATGTTCCGACTGCTTGGGTACATCCCACTCATCTGACTGGTCTAGCAGGAGAAGGAAGGAGAGGTTTAAATCATACCTGATAATCTCCTTTTCTTGAATCCTGAAAGACTAATCCAGGACCAGTCCTGGAAGACTCCTTTTGCAGGTTGGAAAGCCTGCTGCCTTTTGACTGCATTAGCCATGTTATTGCCTGGGAGATTGTTTCTAAAGTTCAGGGTGAGTGGGGTGTCGTGTTGCTGTGGCAGGTCTAGTCAGCCTTGGAGGGGGGTCCCAGTTTTTTTAGAACTTGCTCATGCTTTTCGTGACAAAGATGTTTGTGTTTATTAATGGAATCAGAGTTTATTTTCCCCGAGTTTTTCAGTTTTGCTTACTGCTTGGTACAATGAGTGTCATACTGGCTTCTCTCAGTGCTGTAATAGAGAATATACCAGGTGATGATATCACTGAAAGTTGCTCAAGTCTGACTCCACCTGCTGGCAGGGGGGACATAACCCACTTGTCTGGACTGGTCTAGCAGGATTCAAAACAAGGAGATTATCAGGCATGATTAAAATCTCTCCTTAGCTCCAACAGACTGATATGCAGCATTCACACAATGCTACTCCAATGGCCTTGTATGTTGACATATGGAAGATGTGTTCCCCATCCAATGGTGGAAGCATCCATGGTCAGGACGATAACTGGCAGCGGTATCGTGAATGGAAGCCCAACAAAAAGGCTGTCAAAATGCATCCACCAAGCTAGAGAATATGACAGAGATGGGGAGGAGTAGCCCGTCAGTACTTACCATAACCATCGAACGTGTTGGAGTTAAGCTCAGGTCCTAATTCGAAGGACCCTGCTGCTGTTTGAGAGAAGCTGAGGACACCAGGGAACATTGGGAACCCCTGCTGGAGCCATTGTGAAAAGCTTTTCAGTTGGAATTGCTATGACCATGGTGCTCCATGAACCAGCAGCATCGCTGTAAAAAGCAAGGGAAGGCAGCAAACATCACGATCGCGATTGGCACTAAGACAACATAAAAACAATGTAGAGAAGTTGAAATTTCATGATTTCTTGCCGAGATGGATCAGAGGAGGAAGGTGACCCAATTTCACTGCTGTGCAGAAAAGAAAAAGTTGAAGGATTATTGACTGCAGTGGGGAGAGTGGGAACAGGACCATGCAGCTGCAAAAGAAATCTTCAGACTTCCCTTTCACAACTGGAGGAGAGCTCTGCACTCACTAGCTGTGAAGGAGGGCATCACCAGAGAAAGTGGATGCATTAACCGTGCCAGAGAAATTATCCCCTGGGCATAAAACAGTGTAAAACATGACACCATCTATTTTGTGGTAAAAAGATTGGCCAAGCAACATGATACTCTGCTCATTCTGCACTTTTTAAACTTTGAGACATTTCAATGAAGCTAGCTGAAAACTTCAAAAAGAAATAAGGGGCATGTTTACTAAGGCACACTAAGAAATTAGCATGGGACTACAGTAGCTGTTACCACAAGCTTAAACAGCATGTTAAACAAAATTCTGTGCTTAGCATGCAAAGGGGTAGAGGACTGAGCAGGTTAGTGCAGAGAGTGGGTGTGAGCACAGGGATAGCGGTAGTTACTCACCTGTAACAGGTGATCTTCGAGAACAGCAGGAATTTAGTCTTCATATATGGGTGACGTCGGTACTGATGGAGCCAGTGTGGGAACGCTCCCCAGTGTTCAATAGGAACGCCTTTGGGAGCATCCTACTGCACCTGCATAGCTGCCTTCCCAGCTCTCCCCTCCTCATTTGGAGTTTGTAGCTGAGATAAAAGGAGAAAAAGAAAAGACAACCTACACCTCCTAGGGGAGGAGGGTGGATTGTGAAGACTAAGTTCCTGCTATTCTCAGAGATCACCTGTTACAGATGCATAACTACATTATCTCCAGGAACAAGCAGGAATGTAGTCTTCACATATGGGACTCCCTAGCTAGAAGATGCCAGAGAGATGACCTCAGAATTGGCTGTGGATTTTTCATAGGTATGGCTAAAGAGGTCATGTATCCTGCATGGATGTCTGGTATCAAAACCCAGGACGGAAGGTAGGAGTTGCTCTAAGTCTGAAAGAGATACTGGAGAACAGCCTGGCCAAACATGGCATCTCGGCAGGAGTCCTTGTCTAGGCAGTAGTGAGCAGCAAAAGTATGGACGGAAGACCAAACTGCTGCTTTGCAGATCTCGTCAATAGCTACAGAACGTAGATTTGCCATCAAGGTAGCCATGGCTCGAACATTATGAGCAGTGACACGACTCTCAAGAAAGAGTCCTGCCTTTTCATAAGCAAAAGTGATAAAGGCAGCTATCCACTTGGAGAGAGTACGCTTGGATACTGGCAACCCGAGGTGACTCGAGTCAAAGGAGATGAACAGCTGAGAAGCTTTCCGGTGCTCTCGAGTCCTCTGAAGATAAAAAGCTAAGGCACGTTTACAATCCAGAGTATGGAGGGTTGCTTCTGCCTTAGTTGAGTGCAGTCTAGGGAAAAACACAGGAAGGTAGAGCGACTGGTTCAAATGGAAGGGTGAGACCACTTTCAGCATGAAGTGAGGGAGAGTCCTTAGGACTACCTTATCATGGTGGAACCATGTGTAAGGAGGGTCAGCCACCAAGGCCTGGAGCTCACTAATGCGCCTTGCTAAAGTGAAGGCAATGAGGAAGATGACCTTCCATGTGAGAAACAAATGAGGTAGTGGCTAGAGGTTCAAAGGGCGGCTTGAGAAACTGCCCTAGAACAAGACTGGAGGTCTCATGCCACTGGAGGTAGCTTAATGGGAGGCTTGGTTAATAGAAGACCCCTCATGAAGCATGCTACGAGCTGCTGAGAAGAGATGCGTTGACCATCTAAGGGCATATGAGAGACCGCAATTGCACTTAGGTATACTCTTATCGAATTGGTTTTGAGACTAGAAGTTGAGAGGTGGAGGAGATACTCAAGCAGCGCCTCCACTGGAGCTGAGAAGGGATTAAGATTCTTCTGAGAAAGAAAACCTACGCCACTTGAAAGTGTAGGATTGCCTGGTGGATAGCTTCCTAGAAGCTAAAAAGGATGTCCTTAACCTCCTGGGGAAGGTTAATGCCTTGGAAGACTATGCCTTCAGCAACCATGCTGTGAGATAGAGAGACTGTGAATCAGGATGGAGCAGCGTGTCCCCCCCCCCCTCCTGAGAGGGGAGATCTGGAGCAGACCCCAGATCTACAGATTGAGCCTGAGACAGACGTAGAAGAGCCTGAGACAGACGTAGAAGGAGAGGGTACCACCATTGACATGGCCAGTGTGGGGCAATGAATATCATGAAGTCCCTGTCTCTCTGGAGTTTGAAGAGTCTTGATAATTAGGGGAATGGGAGGAAAGGCATATAGGAAGACTTGACCACAGTGGAGGTGAAAAGCATCCACTTGCTGGCTGTCCGGTGCAGAGGTCCTGGTACAGAAGTGAGGGAGCTTGACATTCTGAGGACTTGCGAATAGGTCTATCTCTGGAGTCCCCCAGATCTGAAAAATGTGGAAGACTGTATCTACATGAAGAGACCACTCGTGGGGGAGAAGGATTCGACTTAGTTTGTCCGCTAAGATATTGTACTTGCCCAGGAGATACACTGCATGGAGGTGAATGCGATGATGTATGGTAAAGGACCACAGATGTAGTGCCTTGATGCATAGGGTCCAAGAACCTGTTCCGCCTTGCTTGTTCACGTAGAACATGGCTACTTGATTGTCAGTTTGGACTAGGACTCTGTGGCAATGAAAATGGTCCTGGAACACACAGAGCATTGAGAATGGTTGTGAGCTCTAGCAGATTTATGTGGAGTTGTAACTCCTGCTGAGACCAGAGTCCTTAAGTGGAGAGAGATCCCAGATGGGCTCCCCAGCCCAGTCTGGATGCATCAGTCATCAGGGTACACTGATGTGCTGGTATCTGAAAAGGTGAACCTACAATGAGATTTTCTGGGGATTGCCACCACTGGAGAGATGAGATCAGAAGGGTAAAGACTTATCTTGTCCCCCAGGCAACCAGATGCTTGAGACCACTGGGATGCCAATGTCCACTGGGATGTGCGCATGTGTAGATGGGCATATGGAACTACATGCACCATTGATGCCATATGACCCAGAAGTTGTAGCATTTCTTGAGCAGTAAGATAGTTCTTGAGGCATGCTTGAGATGCTGATTAAGTCGAGAACAGCAGAGCTGGGGCAGAAATGCTCTTGTCTGTTGACTATTTAAGAGGGCCCCTATGAACTCTAGCGTTTGAGAGGAGATGAGTTGGGACTTTGGAAGATTTATGACAAATCCCAAGTGTTGTAACACCTGCATGGTGTGTGAGAGGGACAGACTGACCTCCTGAGAGGTGCTTGCCCTTATGAGCCCATCATCTAAGTAAGGGAAGACAAATATCCCTAGAGTCCTTAGGAATGCGACCATGCATTTTGTGAAGACTCTTGGGGCAGAGGCGAGGCCGAAAGGCAGGACTCTGTATTGATAGTGTCTTTCCTGAAACATGAAGCGCAGGAATTTTCTGTGCTGTGGATGAATAAGAATGTGAGTGTATGCTTCCTTTAGATTTAGAGAACAGAGACAATCCTGACTGGAGATAGGGAAGAAGGATCCCAGGGGAGATCATCTTGAATTTCTCCCAAAGGAGGATGCTGTTTAGTTCCCTGAGGTCCAGAATGGGCTTGTATCACCCGTTTTCTTTGGAATAAGAAAGTAGGGATAATAGAAGCCCATTCCCTGCTGTAATGTTGGAAACCTCCTCTATTGCACCCTGCAGTAGAAGGGAGGTGACCTCTTGTTCTAACAGAGCAGTGAGAGGGGGCTGAGAACGGAACTCTCTTGATGAAGTCAGGGGAGAGGGGGAGGTAGACTTCGTAGATAAAGTTTGTATCCATCTCGCACTATAGATAATGTCCACTGCTTCGAGGTGATGAGATGCTACCTGTGGGCATAGTGACAGAGTCTGCTGGGAATGTGGACAGGGTCGGGATTCTCCAGAGGCAGGACAGCTATGTTCTTTAGAAAGGAGTCAAAAATCCAGAGCAGCTTTGGCCTGCTGAGGTGGCTGAGACTTGGGAGTGAGTCTTCTTTTGATGTTTTGGAGGTTGTTGTCCTTTGAGGAGCATGATGCTGACACTGAACAGCAGGGGTATAAGGATAGTACTTTTTATTGAAAAAAAAGCTTTCTTTGCTGCTTTCTTCTTAGCTGGCAGATCTAGAGAGCCTATTTAGGGCAGTGTTCTCAGACTCCAACTGAGAGGTCTTGTCTTGCCAATCCTTGCCAAAGAGGTTTTCACTGGTGCAAGGGATGTTACGCAGCTTATCTTGAACTCATTGTTTAAGACCCGATGCTTGGCACCAAGCAATCCTGCGTGCACCTATGCAGATAGATGAAGTCCTGCTGATGAACTCAAAGCAATCAAAAGTTGCTCTGTTAAAAACTTTGAAACATTCTGAGCATGCTTCACAAGGGTGAGATAATCTGCCCTCTTGTCATGGGGAGAAGAGGAGCCATTAACTCCAAATCTTTAGTCACTTCTCTAAGGAACATACCCATATAGAGTATGTAAGAACTAATTCTGGCTGATAACATGGAGGCCTGAAAACATCAGCCAAAAGCGTTGAGGGTTCTCGATTCCCTACCCGGAGAGTTTGAGGAATGTGTCTTCGTGCTCTTGATCCGATGTACTGTCAATTCCACTACCATGGAATGGTGCGGCAATTGTGTCTTTTGAAAGCCAGGGTACTCCAGTACCTGGTACATGGTATGGAGCAGTCTAGTATGGGGAGAAATAGTTAGCGGTGTCTCCCACATACGAAGCATGAGGTCGTGAAGTATACGATGGATAGGGAGCATAGCTTCCTATTTTGGAGTTGTCAGGTACTGAAGAATTTCTAATTCCTCAGCCCTAGGCTCTTTCTCCGATGTCACTATTATGGACAGACCCCTAGCAACATCACGAATAAAGTCTTGAAAAGACATGTCCTCTGGTGGGGACATGCAGCATTGTGGGGGATGGAGATGGGTCCTCCATAAGAGTTTCCATGTCTCGAGTATCGGCCGTTTCATCATCCAATGAATCGGAATCCGAAGACTCGAAGTATCATCAGGCAGGATGTTCCCACTCCGTACAAACTCTGTACCGGTCGAAGCTGGTGCCTGGAATCTGTATGGTCAGAACCTTGATACCGGAAATGGATTCGAGGGCCGGCATGGGTGATAGTGGTGGAAAGCAGCAAAAAAGTCGATGCAGGTTGTATCGGTAATGAAGCCTGCAGAACCGACTGTAATGGTTTGACTGGAACCGAGGCCACCAGTAAGGCTGCTAAGCTCTGCTCGATGGCAAGGATATGTTGATCCATAGAGCTTGTCGATGCTTGGGTATCTGTACCAGAATTGCAGGCCATGATCCCCGAGCATGGCATCAGGAGCTCTTCGGAGGTGGAGGCATCAGGAGCATCCTGGGATCCCACTAAGGCTTTGGAGGCAAGGTCCTTCCACCAGGGTTGTTTGGCCGGTGTGTCCCCCTTCAGGGCAACGCCTGAGGCATCTCAATGCTTAGGAGATCTACCCTTGGGGGGGGGGGGGCGGCCAGCCTTTGATGAAGACTTAGGTTTCGATACCTGAGATCCTTGCGAGGAAGATGAAGCTCTCTATGATGTCTATGCTAAAGAGATGGCGTCGGAAGCAAAGAGGGTGCCCAGCTTTGCAGCTCGATTCTGTAGGCCTCTCCATCATCTTTCTACAGAGAGGACATTCTGATGGCTGATGATCAGGCCCTAAGCATTTTAGACATCAATCATGGGTGTCTGTGGCTGACATGGTACCGCCACACAGAACACTTAAAACCACTAGATGGTTTTTCCATGTGTCTTGTGACAAAATGGAAGGCCTAGGCCTATGATGGCATTGATGCGCCTGAAAGAAAAGAAGAAATTCTTTTCTTCACAGATTTTCTTTTTAAGAGAAGAAAGAAAGAAAGTACCGATTGAGGTCGGTACCAGCGTCGACGGGAAGGCAGATGCAAACCACAAAAATATGAAAAACAGGAATTTTCTGCAGTGACAGGAATTGCTCCCTGTTGGCTCCGAGGAAAACGAAGAACTGAGGGGGGAGAGCTGGAAAGGCAGGAAGGCAGCTACACAGGTGCAGTGGGATGCTCCCAAAAGCTTTCCTATTGGACACTGGGGAGCATTCCCGCACAGGCTCTGTCAGTACCGATATCACCCATATATGAAGACTACATTCCTGCTTGTTCCTGGAGATAAATAATGGACACTGTCAATGTTGCAGTTAGCAGAAGTACACAATGCCACTTCAATGGGTGGCGGTAGGTGCACTCACATTAACTGCATGTGCAATTTTAGTATGGTGAGGTACTTCCCAGTGTGATAACAGCCAAGGGATATGCTGGGCATGCCCCCTACAATAAGCACTGGGCCGCTACACCTTCCATGCTAATTTCTGACTCCCAACACAGGAAAATGCAGACTTAGTACACTTTAGTAATCATGTAATTTATGGACCCTCTTAAGGTCTAATATAAACTGTACTTTTACTAATTGTTTTATGTATATTCTTCCCTATACCTCCCCACTACCTTTCCTTGCTTCTACCTACAATTGTATACCCTGTGTTGTAACCACTTTGAAGGATAAGGTGGTATATAAAACTGGTTAAATAAATAAAATAAATAAAGTAAAAAATGTACCTATATATGTCTTCTCTGAAACTGGGAGTGGAGCATTTTAAAGAAACAAGTCATTTATTTGAAGCGCATCCAGGACAATTTTCCCCCAAACAACCCACGTCATTCTCCATCCTGTACTATAGAAAGGCATTTCATTCTCTTTAAAATCTGTTTGCTATTCATAGTTGCAGGATAATGCACTCAAGTGCAAGCTTTGGTGTATATTTCTACATGTGCAAATGAGCCCCTAGAAAAACACTATGCAAAATTAAGCAGCAGGAAATGACACCTCAATGTGGTGTAGTTATTTCTTTTACAAAACAGTCTGCTACATCAATTTCATGTTCAGATTTTTGCCAAATTAAAGTAATTAACTCTGAATAACATTTACATGTAGTCAATTATGCACAAAACGTTTCTACTTGTGAATGCACAAAATTTAGCAAACAATCGTTCTGTATTGTGAAAGACATGCACAATTGCTGGATAGGCAGGAGATAAATGTAATAAAAGAAATGAAATTCCTGGATTCACTGCACAAAGCCCACTTTATGAAATTTTGCACATTTTAGTACACTTGTCTCAAGACCATGAAACGTATGGTGAAAAATGTAATACTATTCACTATCTTGAAGTACAAGGCAGCACATCTAAAACAAAAAATGCTTCTTCACATGGACATCTCTAAGCTGTGAAACTCATTGCCACAGGCTGCTGTAGAGCTACATTATAGCTGGGCTCAAAAAGGAATTAAGCAAATGTACAGTAGACAGAGCAACCATAGGCTATTTGAGTCACATCAGAGGGAACTCACACTTGGGACCGGCCAAATAATTAGGCAAACTAGGTGGTTCCTCCCCCCAATCAGGACATTCAAAGCTGAACAATAGATTTTGACAGCAGGGTGGGCGAGGGGAATGTAAGGCTTAAGGTTTGCCTAGGGCACCAAACACCTTGTACCAACTCTGGGATGGCCCTGCCCGTAATGTCTGAAAAGCATCAGATACCGCATTATCTGTAGATTATTCTATGTAGCTGCAACTAACCCTACAGAATCCAGAGTCCACATTTAAAGATTTATCTAGTATAATAGAGCTTGCCTGCAACCCAGAAAGCCCACACAAATCCAACTGGTTAATGGGTGACTTTAACCTCTCCTCACTTCACCATAGCCATTCTACCACATTCCTTGATGCCATGGCTGACCTCAACTACTCGCAGCTAGTTAGCTCCCCTACACACCTCAAGGGTAACACCCTTGACCTCATTTTTGCGCCTCAGTCTACAGCGAACACCAACTTTAACCTATCCCATACCCCTGTCCCATGATCTGATCATGATTTGTTATCCTTCCAAGTCCCATATCAGCAAAACAGTATCCCAGCAAGACAAACAAATATGGTCTCATCAGGATCAACAGCCCGTTTCAAAACGCTCAACAAGGACGACTTCATCAGCCGTACTCTTCCAACTCTTCGTCTACCAACCAATGACCTTGATGAGCTGATCAACAATTGGTACACCACCCTGAACTCCTCTTCACAACTACCTTCCTCGGGTAGACTACCAGCATCCAGCACATCACTAAAAAGTAGAAGCCCAAAACCATGGTTCTCCACTGAACTACGACTATCCCTCCAGAATCTAAGAAAACAGGAGAGAAAATGGCACAGATCACGTTCTCCAATTGACCAAATGGATTACGAAAATGCCCTAAAGAAACACCGGGAGAAAATAGCTGAAAAGATGAGGGAACATCATACAGAAACCCTTCTCCGATCACTAAACAAACCACGAGACCTCTTTAACATCGCTAAATCCTTAACCAAGGCACCATCCTCCAACCAAACAATTTCAATTCAGCCTCAGTCTTTTGCCGACTACCTTCAATCTAAAACCATTAACACGAACTCCACACCAAGTTGTATACCCAACCCGCCTCAATTACTCAGCCTCTAAAAATTTTGTCGCTCCCACGGTGAAATCCATCACTGACCTTATTGCTACCTTGAATACTACCACAGCCCCAAACGATCCATGCCCTGCCTACTGGATCAGAACAATGCGTGCTGAACTGAGCCCCACACTTGCCCTTATCATGCAACTTTCCTTCACAACCGGATCATTCCCATCATCTCTCAAGCAAACTTCAATACGCCCTCTCCTGAAAAACAATAAACTCGACCCAGCGAAAACTGATTCATATCGTCCAATTTCAAGTATACCCCTTCTAGCCAAAATCATTGAGAAGGTGGTACAAATCCAATTGCAGCAGCATATAGATATTTCAGCCCCTCTTGATCCCTGCCAACACGGATTCCGTGAATCCCACGGTATAGAGACCCTTCTCACATTACTCATCAACACCTTATCAAGAGGGATTGACAAAATTGAAAATGGGTTCATCCTCATCTTCCTCGACATCTCGGCAGCTTTCGACTCGGTTAACCATGTACAACGTCTTCACCGTCTTCAAGAAAAGGGAGTCCAGGGATCAGCTTGGGAATGGTGTAGATCCTACCTAACTAACCGCTGGCAACAGGTGCGGATAGCATCCTCAACTTCTGATCCTTTCCAGCAACAACAGGGTGTACCCCAAGGATCCTCATTATCAGCTCTTCTATTTAACATATATATGCAATCAATCTGTGAAATCATCAAAACATTTAACGCCTCCAGCTTGATCTATGCAGATGACGTACTGATATTCACTCCAATAAAAATCAATGCCCCTGACTTCTCCCCAATAATCGCTTGCTTCAACGCGATTACAGACTGGCTCCTAACCCAGAACCTGCGAATAAACTTCAAGAAAACGGAAGTCCTATTCGTAACCAGGAATAAGAAATTTCCCCCCCCCCCGCAACATTGAAGGTGAGAGATGCGGAACTACCATGTAAATCATCGATTCGCTACCTGGGAGTCACCATCGATCAAGAACGGACCTTCAAAGATCACATAAAGCAGACCGTCAAATCCATTTACTACAAATTAAGAACGCTGAAACCCTTAAGACCTCTACTCGCCCCTAATGACGTCCGAACAATCTTCCAAGCCCTTGTAACACCACATTTTGACTACGCTAACGTCATCCTGCATGGTCTACCCAAGAGCACCCTCAACCCACTCCAATTGGCGATGAACTCAGCAGCCCGCATCCTCTGCGGTACCTCCAGTAGAGACCACATCACCCCCATACTAACAGAGCTTCACTGGCTACCCCTACAAGCCAGGATAACTTACAAAGCACTTCTGCTGTCCTTTAAAGCAATTAATCAAATAGCCCCACCTTCCCTCTCCTCACTTATTATCAACACCCCCACGAACAGACTGAAAAGATCCGCAGCCGCTAATACCCTTGTAGTACCAAAGGAGTACACTAAATGTAACCAAGCAACCAGAGACAGGGCCTTTACCTTATTCGCTCCAACTTGCTGGAACAATCTCCCTCCTCATATCCGATCAATAAAAGACCTCTCTCAATTTAGAAAGGTCCTTAAACACTACCTATTCTGTCATCACCTTTTAGGCCCTAACTCTACACCTCCTCCCCCCATCTCGCAAATCACTCACACAGCCTCTGACATTCCAACAACATAGTCATAACAGAACACGAACTAGACTCCCTGCACACCCAAATTTATGATCCCAACTTGAACTGTAAATTTCCAGAGGTAATATATCTTTCTGTATATAGTTTGTATATAGTTTCCCATGTTATCTCCAAGTTACTGATCCTGTTATAATGTAAGCAAAGGATTGTTCTAATGCGAAAATTTGTTATCTGTAAACCGCGCTGATACCAAAGAGCGCGGTATATAAAAACTGTAAAATAAATAAAAATAAAATAAAAAATAAAGTGAGGCACGGATTAGCACCCTGGGTGATGTGATGGCAAATGTCAGATTACTTCTATAATTGCTGGATGAAATTGATCACTTTGATATTTATTTTTTAATTTATTTATTTATTTACTTACTTGCATTTATATACCCCAGTTTCCAAAAAATCAAATGTGGTTTACATTAACAACATTTGCAGATTACAATAAACAATTCTGCAACTGCTACATAGAACAGTCAAGCTACAAGTATACTGATATTCAAACATGCCTTAGGCTAGTAGTAGGCTAAGTTGAGTTCCTAAGTCTACTCACAGAAAAAGGCTATGACGACCTTGTACAGGCAGCATATGCTGCTGTACTTGAGAACAAGGTCCATAGTAACCCTGAGATTATCACATGCCAGCTGCAGAAAACAAGTTTTGATCAGCTATACTTGTCACATTTTGCTCTCCATTCAGTTCAGCAGGGCAGCTCTGCTGATGTACTAGAAAGGGCAAACGGGTCAGTGCAGCGAGCTAAATGGGAAAGGGTAAAGAAAGCCAGAATGCTAAACAGAAGTAGGTTACCCACTACTGTAACCATCTCATGTCAAATAGTGGTTAAAAAAGAAAGTTGTAGAGTCTGTATTATTGTTCAGTATTTGCCACAAACTGCTTACTGCTCACTATTTTGAAAGCTCCATAAATATAGTTTAATCCTACTGGATTCAATCCTACTGAAATCAGAAATTGAAATACAGGGCAAATATTACTATAGAACTACTATACTGTAAGTTTGAGGATCAATGTTCATCTAATCTCTATACAGTTTTGGTCAACATTGGCACCCTTGCATTTTAGGTATGTTGTGTACAATATCTTGAGAACTAACTTTTAATTTTATTATTTGATTTTATACCGCTTTTCACCAGGGCAAAACAGTATACATTACAATGAACTGTTACACATAGCAATTAATATATGCAAGAGATGTTGTAATGTACACCGCTTTGCAGAAGGACTGAGGTTTCTCAAGGTGGGTTTGGGTAAAGATAAGGCATGTCTTTTTATGTCCAACTTTGAGCAGTGGGGTCTTCCTTAGCCTTCGCCCATGAAGTCCTTCTTTGTTTAGTGCGCAATATAAGAACATAAGATATGCCATACTGGGTCAGACCAAGGTCCATCAAGCCCAGTATCCTGTTTCCAACAGTGGCCAATCTAGGTCATATGTACCTAGCAGTTTCCCCAAAAGACACAGGTTCCACAATGCTTGTACTGGGTCAAGCATTGATATCCTGGGTCCCTTCTTAATAATGGTTTATGGACCTTTCCTCTAGGAACTTGTCCAAACCTTTTTTAAACCCAGCTACACTAACAGCCTTTACTACATCCTCCAGTAACAAATTCCAGAGTTTGATTACATATTGAGTGAAAAAATATTTTCTTTTATTAGTCTTAAATAGTTTACCCTGTAGCTTCATTGCATGTCCCCTAGTCTTTCTATATTCTGATAACGTAAACAATCGATCTACATTTACCCGTTGCACTCCGTTCATTAATTTATAGACTTCTATCATATCTCCCCCTCAGCCATCTCTTCTCCTGGTTAAAGAGCCCTAACCTTTTTAGCCTTTCTTCATTGGAGTATCCTTCCATCCCCTTTACCATTTTGGTGGCTCTTCTCTGAACCTTTTCTAATAACGCTATATCCTTTTTAAGATACGGCAATCAGAATTGCACACAATATTCAAGGTGCGGTCTCACCATGGAACGATATAGAGGCATTATAATATCTTTTGTTTTATTTTCCATTCCTTTCCTTATGACACCTAGCATTCTATTTGCTCTCTTGGCCGCCGCTGCACACTGGGCCAAGGGTTTTATTTATATTTTATTTTATTTATTTAACTGTATTTATATCCCGCTTTTCACCGGGTCAAAGCAGTGGGACATATAACCAGGGGGGGGGGGGGAAATCAAATGTGGGGGGGGGGGCCATCACCGGGGGTTCAACATTGATGATTTTTGGGGTGAACATAGAGACTGACAAGATAGCATAGTTACTGGTTTGGAGATCTTGGAGAGAAATAGGGGGGGTGGGGGGGGGGTTTCCTATTCAGAGATGTTCTTGGAATAGGATGGTTTTTAGCTGCTTTTTGAATGATGGGAGATCACCATTGTTCCTGATGTGGTTTTAACATATTATCCACAATGACGCCTAAATCTTTTTCATGGGTGGTGGTTCCTAATGTGGAACCTTGCATCGTGTAACCATAGTTTGGGTTGTTCTTCCCTAGGTGCATAACTTTGCACTTGTCCACATTAAATTTCATCTGCCATTTTGATGCCCAGTCTTCCAATTTATTAAGAGCCTCTTGCAAATTTTCCACAATCCTCTTGGGTTCTAACAACTTTAAATAGTTTTGTCTCATCTGCAAATTTGATAACCTCACTCGTTATTCCACTTTCCAAGTCATTTATGAATATGTCAAAAAGCAGTGGACCCAGCACAGATCCCTGGGGTACACCACTATTCACCTTTCTCCATTGGGAAAATTGGCCATTTAGTCCTACCCTCTGCTTTCTATCTTTTAACCAGTTCCTGATCCACAGTAGTACACTGCCTCCTATCCCATGACTCTTTAGTTTTGCCAAAAGGTCTCTGATGAGGGACCTTGTCAAAGGCTTTCTGAAAGTCCAGATACGCTATATCAACCGACTCACCTTTGTCCAGCTGTTTATTCACACCTTCAAAAAAACATAACAGATTAGTAAGACAAGATCTTCCTTGTCTAAACACATGTTGGCTGTCTCCCATTAGGGCATGACTATCTACATGCTGAGTAATTTTATTCTTTATGACGGTTTCTACCATTTTTCCCGGTAGTGACGTCAGGCTCACCAGTCTGTAGTTTCCCGGATCACCCCTAGAACCCTTTTTAAAAATTGGTGTTACATTGGCAATCCTCCAAGCTTTAGGTATTAGAGATGATTTTAATGATAATTCACAGATTACTAATAGCAGGTCTGCAATCTCATATTTCAGTTCTTTCAACACCCTTGGATGTATACCATCCGGCCCAGGTGATTTGCTACTCTTCAGTTTATCTAATAGTTGTAATACATCTTCCCGATGTATCAATATTTCCTTCAATTCTTCTGCACCTTTAAATACCACTTCAGTCATGGGTAACATCCCTACATCTTCATCAGTAAAGACCGAAGCAAAGAATTCATTCAGTCTCTCCGCTATCGCCTTGTCGCCTCTTAGTGCCCCTTTAACCCCACTATCATCTAATGGACCAACTGACTCTCACAGGTTTTTTGCTACAAATGTACTTGAAAAAGTCTTTATTTCGCGTTTTTGCTTCCGCAGCAAGCTTCTTCTCAAATTCTCCCTTTGCCTGCCTTATCAATGCGTTGCATTTGACTTGCCAGTGCTTGTGCTGTTTCCAGGTTTCGTCGTTTGACTCTTTTTTCCATTTCCTGAAAGATGCTTTTTTGGCAACAGCCTCTCTGACCTCACCTTTAAATCATGCTGGCAGTTTTTTGGACTTCCTTCCACTTCTCTTAAAGCATGGAATACAGCTGGTCTGGGCTTCCAAGATAGTATTTTTCACCACCACCCAAGCTTGGTGTTAAGTCTTTAACCTTTGCAACATATGGTGTGGGTTGGATCCGCCACTCCAGATTGCTCAAGGTTAGCCTTAAGCTCTTTGGATGCTGTACATGGTGTTTTCCAACCTTTCACACTACCCTTCAAAGACTTTGTTGATTAATTTTCCTCTTCCCACCACATTCTGCGAGGTTCTTGACAGTTCCATGAGCAGAAAACTTCTTAACACTGCAAAATGTAGACACAGGAATTCCAAGGTCTTTGGAGATGACCTTGTACTCCTTTGCAGTTTGATGTTTGGTGATAATGGCTTTTCTGATGGTTTCAGGCAGCTCATCTTCACCACTGTGAAAATGGAACAGGGAGTAAATGTGGCCATTTTAAACATTAGAGCCGGAGATCACGTGATATAGTGAGCTGGGTAACTGCGTCTCTGCCTGGCTCTGGGGCTTCCCACCTAACTACTTTTTATTTCTCTTGTAAACTACCCGATTTAATATACAATTGGCTCACCTAGTAGAGCTTTTGGGGGTGATTGAGCTGGAGTGGGCAGGTGGACCCAGTATCTCTGATGGCAACCAAGTTGTTGTGTAAAGAAGAGAGTTGCGTGGCAGAGGTTAAAATGGCCAACTCATCACCAGCAAGCTCGCATGCTGACCATCTTACAACATGGTAGAGGAGGTTACCACAGCAGTTGTGGGGGCATTAGAGGGGAGATTCCAAGCCTTATCAGAGCAGCTCACGCAAGTGCGACAGGCGATTAATGATTTTGGAAGCCGTGCTGACTAGGTTGAGCACCGAATCTCAGATGTGGAGGACACTTGGCAATCTCACACACAAACTCTGCAATAATTGGAAGAACGTATCAAACAACAAAGGGAGAAATTAGAAGATTTTGAGAAGCTGGGACAGCAAAAAAGTCTCAGATTTGTTGGAATAGCTGAGTCAGTAGCAGAGCCTGAACTGCATGGTTACCTGGAAACATGACTGCCCCTAAATTTTACCTTGGATGCAGCAATGGGGCCTATCATCATCAGAAGAGCCCACCAACTAGGTCCTCGCCGAGAAGGAGCTGACCGGCCATGAGCAGTGATTGCCAGGTTCTTTAACTCTGTGCAAAAGGGGACAGTGTTGCATGTGGCAAAAGGGGACAGTGTTGCATGTGGCAAGAGGATAGCATGACCGGCCACTAGGGAACAAAAAAGTGCTTTTATTTTAGGACTACTCCCTGCTATTAAGTAAATGCTGGCGGGAATTCACAGAGGTATGTAATGCATTGGGTGCTCTGCTGTATCCTGTATGATTAAGAATTGAATATCATAACCAACAATGATTTTTTGCATCCTTTACGGAAGCTCAATCCTTCTTGAACGATCTACCTACTTGATGGAGGTACCTTTCTACATATTATGTGATGGTGTGATCTATCTCAGCTCCCCATTCGGGGTGATCATCTCCCAGAGGCCTTAAGGCCTCTCTTTCTTGCAAACAATCTCCAAATACTAGGACATGACTGTGTCATGTGTGCCTACTACAGGAACATTATTTGCTCCCACAACTGCGATCTGACCTAAGAACTAGATGTGGAATATATAAGTGACTGCAATTAAGGATAAAAAGGCGTTGTTGAAAACCATATGTTTCCTGCTATCTCCCAGTGGTGTCACTTCTTGATGCCGCTGTTGCACCATGCCCACAAGAGATCTCCCCATTAACATTAATTTTTATTTTCCCTTTCTCTTTCTTTCTGTTTTGTTACTTCATCATTCTCCCCTCCCCCTTTTTTTTTTTTTCTTTTCTTCTCTTTTCTTTCCTAGCCAGTTGAATTTCTTTCTGCTTTTTGCCTTTTCTTTCTTTTGGCTTTTCCCAGGGATTGTTTCCTCTTATGTCATACCTTTATTTTGATTTGCCTTATCATAACGCTGCTCCTTCAATGTAAGTAAGATACTAAAGCATTTTCTTGTCCTATGGGAACCCCAGTTACCATGTCAAACCAGTCAAAATGGTGTGATGAGGAGAGTATGGCTGAGCCCATGGAATTGGGAGAAAATCAGACATTTACCTTTAAAGAGACAGGCAAGGAATCAGTAGCTCTCAAAGTGCAGGCAAGGAAAATAAACACGCGGCTACTGAGGACAGGACACACCCAAGCTCTGCTAATCTAAGGGCAGGCTTGGAAACTAATGAGAGACACCTGGGGGAAGGGCAGTGCACGTAGTTCAGAGACACTCTTATAAACCCAGGGAAACAGAAGGAAGTCAGACTCAGCCTGAGAAGGGCAGCACCATGGGAAGAGAGTCTCAGCCTGAGAGAAGGCAGAACATGAAGCGACACCCTGGAAAGGGAGAGACAGGGAAGCAGCACGTTGGAGAATTCAGTGGTGAGAGAAGCACCAGAGAAAGGCCCAGAGAGTTCACTGTGGAGGAGAACGTGGCGACTTCCGGGGGATTCTCAGAGGTGAAAGCCCTAGTCAGAAAGAAAGCCAGGATTGCAAGGAAACTGCAATTGGTTTTAAAACTAGGAGAGCTGTGTCAGAGAGAAGTGCTGACAAGGGTCAGGCTAGAGTGACAACTGTTCCTGAACAAGCTAAAGAGCTGCAACTTCCAAAAAGGTGCGTGAATAAAAGTGTAGCAAAAATGCTGTGAGCCAGTTAGAGGAATTGTGTCGTTTGATGCAAGAGAAAAATCTCCACGTTCCTTGTGGAAACCCTTTGCATAGGGAAAAGCCTCAGTGGAGAAAGGTTCTGGAACTTTTAGAGAATATTAAGCCTGAAGTTTCTCATGCTGGTTTAGAGCCAGATTTACCAGACACGGGTCCTAAGGAAATGCAGATAGACTATTATGAATCTGATGAAAGCTCTGAAGATTCAGTAATGGACTGTTCTCTATGCCAGAAGGCAGAATAAAAGTTCTTGGATAAGAGAAAGGTTTATAACCTGAATGTCCTAAAAGGCAGTGTGAAAACAGGGAGAATTCTGTTTAGCCAGGAAAGCGTAGTTACTCACCTGTAACAGGTGTTCTCCAGGAGCAGCAGGAATCAGTCCTCACTTATGGGTGACGTCGGCGCCGACGGAGCCCTCGCGGAGCAATTTTCCCCAGCTTTCAAAGAAAGCCTTTGGGAATTGCAGCGCGCATGCGCGGTCGTCTTCCCGCCCGAGGGTGCCATCTTAGCCAGTCAGATGACATAGCTAAAAAAGACAGCATAAAAATTTGCAAAAAAGAACATAAGCAGACGATTGCAACTCCAAGGGGAGGAGGGAGGGTAGTGAGGACTGATTCCTGCTGCTCCTGGAGAACACCTGTTACAGGTGAGTAACTACGCTTTCTCCAGGACCAAGCAGGAAGTCAGTCCTCACTTATGGGACTCCCAAGCTCAAGGCTACCGGAGACCCTAAGCACAAAAATGAGCTCCCTCTAGCTCAGCAGCACAGAAGGATAGAATCTTCGCTGAATTATCACCCACCGGTAGCCCACATCCGGGATGGAGGGTAGGAGTTGCTCAGACCTCAAAGAGATTACGGAGGACTGCCTGTCCGAAAGCACTGTCCCTACGGGACTCCCTCTCGAGACAGTAATGGACCGCAAAAGTCTGGCTCGAAGACCAAGTAGCGGCCCGGCAGATGTCTGCCAGCGGAACAGAGCGGAGGTAAGCCACTGACGTGGCCTTTGCCCGAACGCAATGAGCCGTGACTCGACTTTCTAAGGAGAGTCCGGCTGCCCCATAAGCCCAAGAGATACAGTCCGCAACCCAGATGGACAGAGTACGCTTGGAGACCGGGAGCCCCAATTTATTGGGGTCAAAAGACACAAAAAGCTGAGCAGCTTTACGGTGCTCCCGCGTACGGTCAAGGTAGAAGTTCAATGCCCTTCTACAGTCCAGGGTATGGAGGACCGTTTCAGCTCGGCTGGAGTGTGGTCTGGGAAAGAAGGTTGGAAGTACCACCTCCTGATTGATGTGAAAAGGGGAGACCACTTTAGGCAGAAATTTTGGGTGAGTCCGTAGGACTACCCTATTCTTGTAGAACCTAGTGTAAGGGGGATCAGACACGAGGGCCTGCAATTCACTTACGCGTCTAGCGGAAGTGAGGGCTATCAAGAACAGTGTTTTCCAAGACAGAAAACGGAGAGAACAGGTAGCCATAGGTTCAAAAGGCGGACAGGTGATCCGCTGCAAAACCACATTCAGGTCCCAGTCAGGCGCTGGCGGGCGCAGAGGTGGTTTAAGTAGAAGGAGACCTCGGAGAAACCTCGCTACGAGAGGGTCATTGGAGAGAGGTCTGCCGTCCACTGGCACATGATGTGCTGAAAGAGCACTGAGGTGAACTTTGACGGAGTTGGACTTAAGTCCCAGATTAGAGAGGTGCAGCAAGTACTGCAAGATCACCGACACCGGGCAGGAGAAGGGATCCTGAGACTGTTGGGTACACCAGACTGCAAAGCGACGCCATTTAAGGGCGTAGCATTTGCGGGTAGAAGGCCGACGCGAAGCTAAGACGACCTCCTCCACCTCCGCCGGCAGGAGAAGGGGAGCAAGGACTACCCTCTCAGCAGCCAGGCCATGAGGTTGAGAGACCTGAGGTTGGGGTGCAGAAGGGACCCCTGATCCTGAGTGAGGAGATCCGGTTGTACCCCCAGAGGGATTGGATCCTCCACCGCCAGTTGCAGCAGGAGCGGAAACCACGGCTGCCTGGGCCAGCGAGGGGCCACCAGGATCATGAAGGCTTTGTCTCGGAGAACCTTGAAAAGAGTCCGAGAGACCAGCGGGATGGGAGGGAAAGCGTACAGAAGGCTCCCCGACCACGAGATCAGAAAGGCGTCCGCCGCAACCCGAAGGGGGTGTGGCTGACGAGAGCAGAAGCGAGGAAGCTGCCGGTTGTGAGGACTGGCAAAGAGATCCACCGTGGGGAGACCCCACTTGAGGAAGAGCTTCTGAACTACCAAGGGATCCAGACGCCACTCGTGCGGCTGGAGGACCCTGCTGAGTTTGTCTGCAAGGCAATTTTCTTGGCCCGGGAGATAAACTGCCTTGAGGAGAATGCCGTGACTGACGGCCCAAGAGCAGAGCTTCTGTGCCTCCCGGCAGAGGAGGAAGGAGCCCGTGCCCCCCTGCTTGTTCACGTAGAACATGGCAACTTGATTGTCCGTCTGGACAAGGACGGACTGTTGGGAAGTCAGGTGGGAGAAGGCCTTGAGAGCTAGGCGGATCGCCCTGAGCTCCAGGAAGTTGATCTGCTGAGCAGACTCCCACGTGGTCCAGAGGCCCTGAGTACGTGCCTCTTGGCAATGTGCTCCCCAGCCCAGGAGGGATGCATCGGTGGTCAGCACCCGGGTCGGCTGAGGTGACTGGAAAGGCATTCCGAATATCAGGTTCGGCTGCCGGAGCCACCACCGGAGAGACGAGAGCAGCGGCTCGGAGACGCGCACTAGGTCTGCCAGGCCGCCTGTGGCTTGTCGCCACTGCTGGCGGAGACACCATTGAGCAGACCGCATATTCAGGCGGGCATTGGGGGTCACATGGACGGTGGAAGCCATATGGCCGAGCAGTCTCAGGAAGCGCCTGGCGGAGACCAGGGGCTGGCTGCGAAAGCGGTCGGCTAGGTCCATGAGCCGTTGAGCCCTGTCGAGCGGTAGGTACGCTCGTGCCCGAGGAGTGTGCAGCCTTGCGCCGATGAACTCGAGATCCTGTGAGGGGAGCAAAGTGGACTTTGCGAAGTTTATGACAAAGCCCAAGTGCTGCAGCAGAGTCACCGTGCGGCACGTGGCGTTGGTGACCTCCTGAGCGGACGCTGCTCTGATGAGCCAGTCGTCGAGGTACGGAAAGACATAGAGGCCGTGAAGCCGGAGATGGGCCGCCACGACCGCGAGACATTTTGTGAAGACTCGCGGTGCGGAGGATAGGCCAAAGGGCAGTACTCTGTACTGGTAATGATTTCCTGCCACCACAAACCTTAGGTATTGGCGGTGGCTTGGGTGGATGAGGATGTGCGTGTAGGCATCCTTTAGATCCAAGGAGCATAGCCAATCTCCCTGCTGGAGGTAGGGCAGAAGGATTCCAAGGGTAAGCATTTTGAACTTCTCCCGCACAAGGAACTTGTTGAGGTTGCGCAAGTCCAGGATGGGTCTGAGGCCCCCTGTTCTCTTTGGTATCAGAAAGTACCTTGAATAAAAGCCTTGACCTCTCAGGTGGTGGGGCACCGGTTCCACCGCCTGTTCCTGCAGAAGACCTGCTAACTCCTGAAGGAGCAACTCCCTGTGCAGAGGGGAGCGCGAAGGTTCTCCCGGAAAATAGGAGGGAGGGACCTGATGGAAGTGGAGAAGGTAGCCTTCTCGCACGACCTGAAGTACCCAGGCATCTGCGGTGACGCTGGACCACCTGTGGGCGAAGTGAACCAGCCGGCCTCCGGTGCTGGGAGGAACCAGCGGGGGGGGAGAGGCTATGCTGAGCGAGTCAAAAACCCCCACCCTGCTGAGCAGGGGCTGGTGGTGCAGGCTTGGGGGCTTGCTGCCTACGGGACCCGTTACCCCGTCCCTTGGCCTGCTGGCCCTGTTGGGGAGCTGCAGGGGCCTGATAATGGGGGTACTGTTTGTAGGCAGCCGCCTTCCTCGGGTAAAAGGACTTTTTTCCCGAGCCCTTCTTTTTCTGGGAAGGGGCGGAGGTCTTCCTAGAAAGCCTGGTCCTGGTGAGAGTCTCAGTCTCAATTTGTGCAGCCTTTTCCGCCATGGGCTTGCCAAAGAGGTTTTCGCCTCGGCAGGGGACATCGACCAACTTGTCCTGTACCCAGGGCTCAAGGTCCGACGACTGAAGCCAAGCCTGTCGGCGGGCACCGATGCCGGCTGCGGCCACTCTAGCCGAGGCCTCAAAGCCATCATAGGCTGCTCGGGACATGAACTTTGAGCATTCCCGAATGCCCGTGGACAAGGCTAGGAACCTCCGCAAGGGCTCCTCGGAGAGGCCAGCGGAGAATCCGGCTAGCTCTTTAGCCAGATCCCGGAGATACATGCCCATGTAGAGCTGGTAAGTCTGGACACGACATGCGAGCATAGAGCCCTGGAAGCACTTCTTGCCAAGGCCATCCAGGTTACGGGCCTCCCTTCCAGGAGGCACCGAGGAGTGCATCTTCTGGCTCTTAAGACGATGCATGGCCGATTCCACTACCATGGAATGGTGTGGCAGCTGTGCCTTCTGAAAGCCAGGGCTCTTGCGGACCCGATAGATAGAATCGACCCGCTTGCTCAGGACCGGCGAGGAGGCCGGACTCTCCCACATGCGGAAGAGTAGTCGTTCCAGCATAGGAGGAACCGGCACAGTAAAGTGCTCCCTCGCGGGAGAGTCATACTGGAGGGCGTCGAGCTCTTCGGCTCGAGGCTCCTCCTCGGGATCCGCAGGGAAGGCCAAAGCCTTGGCCATATCCCTAACGAAGTCCGAGAACCGGGCATCCTCCGGGGGGGACTGCTTCCGAGGCTCGGACCCCGGTGAGTCCGATGGGACACACCGAGTCCGGAAAGAATCAGGTGACTCTTCCTCCTCAGACTCCCAGACCGACTCCGACGAGGACTTGGTGGGGTCGGCCCGGGCAGGGTGCGGCGCCAGCCGTCCCGACGTCGAGGGAGTTGGCGTCGGCGACCTCGGTCCCGAACGGGAGGCCGAGGGTGACCTCGACCGAGGATCGACTCGAGTTCTCATTGACTCGAGGATCGGCTCGGTCTCCGGGGTCGACTTGGACGTCGACGTCCCGGCGGTCGGGGCAGCGGCGCCAGCGAGGCCAGCGAGCAGTGCCCGCTGCTGGTCCATGAAGGCAGACAGTCTGCTCTCCAAGGCCGTCAACCTGAGTCCGAGCTCAGGTGACCCAGCAGCCCCGACTCGGGCCCCGACGGCGTCGGGCCCGACGTCGGCTGTCGCGGAGGCGAGTCCAGAAGGACCACAGGACTTACCCGGGCAGGCATCTCCGACTCCAGGCGAGGTCGCTTCGGGATGTGTTCCTTCTCCAAGGACCCGGGGCGGCTGTCGGGGCTATGCGACCTGGCCCTCGCGGAACCAGGAGCGTCCACCGACGCCGCCCTCGCTGGTTTTTCCTTCCGTCGATGGTCACCGGTGGGAGTTCGCCGGTCGGAGGAGCTCCTGAGTCGGTCCGTGCTGGAGCCTTTCGACGCGGAGGCCTCCGACGAGGTCCGGGTACGGCTGGGGTCAGCGAAGATTCTCTCACGCTGATGCCGCCGACTCCTCAACGCCTTTGAGGACAGTTTGCTGCAGGGCCCACAGATCAGTTCCTCATGATCCGGGCCCAGGCAGCGGAGGCAAAAGTCGTGTGTGTCGGTTAGTGACATATTTCGGTCACACCGACCACACCGCTTAAACCCACTGGCAGCCATCGGGGGAAAAAGGGCCCCTGCGAGGTCAAAGGACCGGGCTGCCAGGGAAACCGAAAACGAAAGCTGACTAAGTCAGAAAAACCGAAAAAAGTAAGCGGACTCGAGACCGGCGTCGCGAGTCCGGGCGGGAAAGCGATCGGCGTCGAACCGAAAGGAAAAAGAATAAAATAATGAAGAAAATCGACTTTTTCGCGGGGACAAGACGGGGACGTCTGTAGGGCTCCGCGGAAAAAAGAAGACTGGCTAAGATGGCACCCTCGGGCGGGAAGACGACCGCGCATGCGCGCTGCAATTCCCAAAGGCTTTCTTTGAAAGCTGGGGAAAATTGCTCCGCGAGGGCTCCGTCGGCGCCGACGTCACCCATAAGTGAGGACTGACTTCCTGCTTGGTCCTGGAGAATGCTAAGAACCCTGTTTGCTGAAGAGAGGATATTTCTTTTGGGTTTGAAGAAAGGAGAAAACCATGTTTGATTGCTGAATCGTTTGGAAACAGCGACCTATGTTAAAAAGCTACTAAAAACAGTTACATTGTTTTGTTTGGTATAAATGCCTATGGATTATTGTTAGGAGAGAGAATCCCGTTTGTTTGTGTTGAGCCTTAATGATCTTTTGGAAAAGAAATAAAATTCCTGTGTTTTGCCTTGTAAACCTTCGGTCTCCACACTACTCATTTTTCTGAACACCACAACTACAAATCCCAGCAGCCCCGGCTCTGGGTGAGGAATAACTCCTTAATTAAAGGACTAACAAGTGCAGCCCTAAGCCCATAGGCTGTTGCCTGGGCAAGGGGCCCCCACAATGGCCATCCTTAAATGCACTGTTAAATTTCAGTTTATTCGTCTGATCATACCATGCTAATTGGACCTATTCAGTTCATCTTACATAATTACCAATCTGGAAACTGATGGTTTATAATGGTCTACAGAATTGTTACTTATCACTGTTAATGCTACTGATTATCTTCTGGTACTTAATTTCATTCTACAGAAAATTTCTCTATTCCCACGTATATTCTTTATTTGGGCACATCTCAGACTGAACCTAATGACTACTGCTGTTCATTAATCATACCTGGAGGTACTCATGAAACTTTTATCCCCATTGATGACATGCATAATAATGGAAAGGGCTAAACATTTGAAAGTAGTTGGGGAAGCTTAAGGATTTAGTCTATTCATTAGGGATCTCTTCTATTAATATGTAAATTAAGGCTGTATTCTGTTAAATAAGGATTTTTTTTGTTAAGTACAGAGGAAAGGCAAGTGTTTATTATCAAACAGATTTGACTAGGGATGGATGTGTAAGGGGGGGGGGGGGATATGCAAGGGAGGGAGGAAGGGAGGAAGGGATGGTGACCAGAGTGAGGCCATTGGGGGAGTATGAAGTTTAAGTCTGTATTATCCCTGTATAATTTAATTATAGGATGCTCTGACTGGAACAAGGCCTGTGGAGCACACGGGCTGAATAATTAGGGATGGAAGAGTAAGGTAGGGAAGATCAAGGGAAAGGACATCAGGGAGGGAGGCACCTGGAAGATAAGCAGGGATGGTAAAGAATACATGTCAGAAGGTAAATATGAGATGCTCAGAAAGAGGGGACCTTATAAGGGTAGCCTATCATTAGTGAGGTGGGACCCTAACGCATTCACAGTGAATCTCCATGGAGGTCTCCATAGAGGAGGACTGGTGGGGAAGAGTAGATTGGTGGGAAGAAGGGGTTATACACCTACACAGTTTCTGAGGGCATGAAAATGGGGTTCTGTTGGGTGGGGGGCGGGGTGCACTTCTGGAGTCCATGGAGGGGAGAAACCTCTGGTTAACATGTCTCAAGTGGAGATACGACCTACAAGAGCTCACAAGTGGAATGGGGTGTGTTATGAGATTGGGGGGTCCTGAGCTGGGAGGGGGGGGCCTGCCCCATGCTAGCATGGACAAAATTACTTTTCCAAACAATATCATAGATTATTCCATGAATAGAGGGAACACACTGTGCTTTGTATCTTGGAATATATGTGGGCTAGGCAGCCCCATAAAGTGTTATATCATCTTGCAAACCCATTGAACATAAGAATATAAGATATACCATACTGGGTCAGACCAAGGTCCATCAAGCCCAGTATTCTGTTTCCAACAGTGGCCAATCTAGGTCATACGTACCTAGCAGTTTCCCCAAGGGACACAGGTTCCACAATGCTTGTATTGGTTCAAGCATTGATATCCTGGGTCCCTTCTTAATAATGGTTTATGGACCTTTCCTCCAGGAACTTGTCCAAACCTTTTTTAAACCCAGCTACACTAACAGCCTTTACTACATCCTCCGGTAACAAATTCCAGAGTTTGATTACACGTTGAGTGAAAAAATATTTTCTTTTATTAGTCTTAAATAGTTTACCCTGTAGCTTCATTGCATGTCCCCTAGTCTTTCTATATTCTGATAAGGTAAACAATCGATCTACGTTTACCCGTTCCACTCCGTTCATTAATTTATAGACTTCTATCATATCTCCCCTCAGCCGTCTCTTTTCCAGGTTAAAGAGCCCCAACCTTTTTAGCCGTTCTTCATAGGAGTAGGAGAAGATAAACACACAGATCTCACATTTTTACAGGAAATGCACCAAACCGAACTAGAACATAATAAGCTTAAAAGGTGGTGGGGGTTGTGGGATGTCTGTCTATGGTGCAACCTCAGGGTGGGGTGGGGGAGCAGGAGTAGTACTGTTAATTCTTAAACAAGTAGAGTTTACAATACAGATCCAGACAGCAGATATGTTTCTGTAGTAACTGAGACCCTGGGGAGCCAATGCCAGGCTCTAGCGAATATCTATGCCCCAAATAAAAATGAATCTAGTTTTTACAAATAGCTAGCCCAGTGTTTTGCAGATTTAGGCTCCATTCCACTTATTGTATGGGGGGAACTTTAACTGCATCCTAGAGGAAAGCATGGTTACTCACCTGTAACAGGTGCTCTCCAGGAACAGCAGGAATTTAGTCTTCACATATGGGTATCGTCGGTACCGACGGAGCCTGCGCGGGAACGCTCCCCAGCGTCAAATAGGAAAGCTTTTGGGAGCATCCCACAGCACCTCAGTGCTGCCTTCCCGCCTTTCCCAACTGTCCCTCTCCAGTTGAGATTAAAGCCGAGACAAAAGAGAGAGGGAAAGAGAAAGAGAGAGATACAACTACTAGGAGAGGTGGGTGGGTTGTGAAGACTAAATTCCTGCTGTTCCCGGAGATCACATGTTACAGGTGAGTAACCATGCTATCTCCAGGAACAAGCAGGAATGTAGTCTTCGCATATGGGGACTCCCTAGCTGCAGATGCCAGGGAGAAGGCCCCAGAAGTTGTGTGCCTCTGTACAAGGGCTCCACTTCCCCCCATGGATCTTTGGCATCCTACCAGGGATGGTGAGCAGGAGTTGATTAAGTATGGAACAGGTGTTGAACAGCCTGACCAAACAAGACATCCCGGCGGGAGTCCTTGTCTAAGCAGTAATGGGCTGTGAAGGTATGAACCGAAGCCCAAGTAGCTGCTCGACAGATGTCGTCGATAGACACAGAGTGAAGATGAGCCATAGAGGCTGCCAAGGCTCTCAAATTGTGAGCTGTGACATGACCTTCAAGAGAAAGGTTTTTACTCTCATAGGCAAAAGATATACACTGTGCAATCCAGTTGGACAGTGTTCTTTGGGAGACTGGAAGTCCCAAATGACTAGGATCAAAAGCAACAAAGAGTTGAGAGGACTTTCTATGTTGCTGTGTCCTTTGCAAGTAAAAGGCCAAAGCCCTTTTACAGTCCAAAGTATGAAGATTCCTTTCTGCATTTGAGGCGTGAGGCCTTGGAAAAAATACAGGAAGGTAAACCGCTTGGTTTAAATGAAAAGGTGACACCACCTTTGGCATAAAATGTGGATGAGTCCTAAGGATTACCTTATCATGGTGGAACCTTGTATAAGGAGGATCAGCCACCAACGCTTGCAATTCACTGATGTGACGTGCTGATGTGATTGTAATAAGTAAGGTGACCTTCCAGGAAAGGGATTTCAAAGAGGTAGTGGCTAATGGTTCAAAGGGCGGCTTCATGAGCTGCCCAAGAACCATATTTAAGTCCCATGCCACCGGTGGTGGCTTAATGGGAGGCTTAGTTAAAAGAAGGCCTCTCATAAATCTCACTATGAGAGGATGAGAGGAAATAGGTTGTCCATTTAGAGGCTTGAAAGAAGCTGCAATAGCACTCAAATGAACTCTCACTAAATTGGTCTTAAGCCCTGCATTTGATAAATGAAGGAGATACTCCAGTAATGATTCCAGAGGTATCGCAAGAGGGTTAAGACCCTTCTCCGAGCACCATATGGTAAATCCTTTCCACTTAAATGCATAAGAGCGTCTTGTGGAAGGCTTCCTGGAAGCATAAAGGATATCCTTTACCTGCTGGGAAAGGTTAAGACCGTGAAGTTCTAGGCTTTTAGTAACCAGGCCCTGACATGCAGAGACTTGGGATTGGAATGCCACAGCATCCCGTCCTCTTGAGAAAGGAGATATGGAGCAGATCCTAACGCCAGAGGCAGAGCTTGAGAGAGATGTAGGAGCAGAGGGTACAACATTTGCCGTGGCCAATGTGGAGCTATGAGAATCATACGACCTCTGTCTCTCTGAAGCTTGAACAGGGTTTTGGGAATTAGAGGAATGGGTGGAAAGGCATACAGGAAGTCCTGACCCCAATGGGGGAGGAAAGCATCCCTGGCCTGACAACCCTGAGCCGGAATTCTGGAACAGAACCGGGGAAGTCTGGCATTCAATGGACTCGCAAAGAAGTCTATGTACGGGGTTCCCCAAATTTGAAAACTTTTGGCCACCTGGTCTGCATGGAGAGACCATTCGTGTGGAAGTAGAACTCAACTGAGTCTGTCTGCCCAAGAGTTTTGAATGCCTGGAAGATACACCGCAAGGAGATGAATCTGATGCTCTCTGGCGAGGGCACATAGTCGCAAAGCTTTGTTGCAGAGCAAGAGTCTGTTCCACCCTGCTTGCTCACATAGAACATGGCTACTTGATTGTCTGTTTGAACTAGGACTGTCTTGTAGCTGAGCTGGGTGTGAAATACTCGAAGAGCAAGGAAAATTGCTCTGAGTTCCAGGAGATTGATGTGTAGATAGGCCTCCTGTGGAGTCCTGGTGCCCTGGGTAGAGAGGCCTTGCAGGTGAGCTCCCCAACCCATCTGTGAAGCATCTGTTGTTAAAGTGGCTTGGGGTGGGGGGAGCTGAAAAGGAGACCCCACCAAAAGGTTTTGGGGCGACTGCCACCATTGGAGGGACAAAATAAGGCGATCTGAGTTTGCTATTTTTTTTCTGACAGGCAACCTGACGCCCGGGTCCACTGAGTGGATAAAGTCCACTGGGCTGTCCTCATATGGAGGCGAGCATAAGGAACCATATGCACGGTGGATGCCATGTGGCCTAGCAACTGTAACATTTCCCGAGCAGTGAGGTGAAGTTTTAGCACTGCTTGGGAAGCTAACTGCACAATGCGAAGGCATAGGGACTGTGGCAGGTAGGCCCTTGTCTGTCTGGTATCCAGCAGAGCTCCTATAAACTCTAGGGACTGAGTGGGAGCAAGGTTGGATTTTGGGAAGTTTATGACAAGTCCCAAAAACTGAAGGATGCAGAGAGAGCAACCCTGGCCTATGGCTGTGAAGGGGCTCTTATGAGCCAGTCGTCTAAGTAAGGGAAGACAAATATTCCCAGGGTGCAGAGAAAAGCTGCCACAACAGCAATGCATTTTGTAAACAACCTTAGTGCAGATGCCAGGCCAAAGGGAAGAACCCTGTACTGGTAGTGCTTCCCTTGAAACAAAGTGAAGGAACTTTCGGTGATTTGGATGGATGAGAACATGAGCGTATGCATCCTTGAGATCTAAAGAACAAAGCCAATCCTGACTCTGAAGGTATGGCAGCAGAGTTCCTAGAGAAATCATTTTGAACTTCTCTTTGAATAGGAATTTGTTCAATTCTCTGAGGTCTAAAATGGGTCTGTGTCCGCCTGTTTTCTTTGGAATAAGGAAATAGGGGGAGTAAAACCCTGTACCCCGTTGGGGAATGGGTACCTCTTCTATTGCCCCTTGAACAAGAAGCAGAGACCTCTTGACCTAACTGGGCGTTGAGAGAGGTCTGACAATTGAACTCATCTTACCATTGTAGGAGGGGGCATGCTGAGAAAATGAAGCTTGTATCCCTCTCTTACAACCGACAGAGTCCAATTCTCTGCCGATATCTGACCCCATCTGGGGCAAAATGACATAACCTTCCTGGGATGGTGGAGGGTTCTGGGCCGTTCAGGGCCAGGAAAGCAAAGTTCTCTAGATAGGAGTCAAAGCTCCTGTGGAGGCTGAGTCTGCTGAGCCGGTTGAGGTTTAGCTGCTTTTGTCTTTCTTTGCCTAGGTTGTTGCTGCTGTCCCTTTTGGGCAGACTGACCTAAACGATACCCCTGCTGGGTATAGGAGGTATAAAACTTCTTACTGAAGAATGGTTTCTTAGAGGATTTTTTCCTCACAGGATCAGCTGTAGATTTAGACAATCTATCCAAAGTGATATTGTCAGCATCTATCTCATTAGCTTTTTCCTGCCAATTCTTGCCAAAGAGATTCTCTCCTGTGCAAGGAATATTCCCTAGTTTATCCTGTACCCAAATTTCCAAATTAGATACCTGGAGCCAGGCAATCCTATGTGCACCTATGGCTATGGCAGAGCTTCTGCTTATGCACTCAAAGCAGTCAAAGGCTGCACGATTCACAAACTTGGAAACATCCTGAGCATGTTTGACAAGGGTAAGGTAATCTTGCCTCTTATCAGGAAGGAGAGGGCTCATAAGCTCAATCTCCTGTGACCTCTAAGGAACATTTCCATATACAAGATATAGGAACTGATCCTAGCAGAAAGCATGGAAGCCTGGAAGGTTCGACGTCCAAAGGCATCAAGAGTACTACACTCACGTCCTGGAGGTTTAGATGCATGCCTTTTTGCACTCTTTATTCTTCTCATAGCTGATTCCACCACCATGGAATGGTGTGGTAATTGAGTCTTCTGAAACCCAGGACAAGGAGGAACTCGGATGCATGGTGTCGAGTTTTCGAGAGTGAGGAGATGTGGTTAGAGGTGTTTCCCACATCCTTAACATGAGATTATGCAAGATCTCATGAATAGGTAAAGTAGCTGCCTCCTTGGGAGCTTTAGGGTATTGTAGGATTTCTAATTCCTTTGCCCTAGGCTCTTTTTCAGGAGCCACTGTGATGGAAAGACCTCGGGCCACATCTCGGATAAAGTTCCTGAAAGGACATATCCTCTGGTGGAGACATCCTACGCCGAGGAGAAGAATAATCCTCAGGAAGAAGTACTCTGCTATTGGCAGAGCTTTCAGAGTCTTCAGACTCATCCGAGGATTCGAAGTATCTCCGATCCGGGTGATCGTGCAAGGCACAGTACCGGTACCGATCGAAGTCAGCATCGGAGTGTTCCGGTACCGACTTGTCGATACCGGATAAAGACGCATGACTCGGTCCTGGTAGAATACCTGCCAATGTCGATGCAAGTACCGGTTGAATTGTCTGAAACGGTTTCAAGGGCATCGAGGCCGTGAGAAGAGCCGCCAGACTGCGTTCAATAGCCAAGAATCTCTGGTCTATAGACGCTGCCGATGCTTGGGTATCGGTACCAGATGAAGCGGCCGGCACCCCAGAGCATGGCACCAGTAGTTCTGCCGAGGTTGAAGCCTCGAGAACATCCTGGAGCCCCGTTAATGCTTTGGAAGCCGAAGCCTCCTGCCGGGGCAATTTTGCCAGTGAAAGTCCCTTCAAGGGCAATGCCAGAGGCATCTCGATGTTTAGAAGGAGATCTACCCTTTGAGGACCGGCTAGATTTATGTTTAGTTACCTGAGAGCCATGGGAGGAAGACTAAGCCCTGGAAGATGTCGATGCCACAGAGGCTGCATCGGAGGGAAAAAGGGTGCTAAGTTTAGCAGCTCGGTTTTGCTGGCCCCTTTTCGACATCATCCCACAGGCAACACACTCTGAAATAGAGTGGTCAGGACCTAAACATTTGAGGCACCAGTTATGGGTGTCGGTGACGGAGATGGTACCGCCACACTTAGAACACTTTTTAAAACCCGAAGCATGTTTTTCCATTTTTAAGGAAAAAGTTGGGCCTAGTGCCCAAAATGGCGTGTGGCACCTGAAGAGAAAATTACTGGAAAGACTCCAGAAAGGTTTTTTGTTTTTTTTTAAAAAGAAAAAAAAGAAAGAACCACCAGCGGTACCGGTGTAGCGTCGAGGGAAGGCAGATGCGACCACAAAAAAGAAGAATAGAAGGGATTTTTTTCCTGCAGTGACAGGATGTGCGACCTGACGGCTCCGCGGAAAATGAAGAACTGGAGAGGGACAGTTGGGAAAGGCGGGAAGGCAGCACGCAGGCACTGTGGGATGCTCCCAAAAGCTTTCCTATTGGACGCTTGGGAGTGTTCCCGCACAGGCTCCGTCGGTAACGACGATAACCAAATGTGAAGACTACATTCCTGCTTGTTCCTGGAGATTCAATGGACCAGTCAGGACAGGAGCATCAATGGTTATAAGGCATCTGTGAAGGTTATGATCTTGCTGACTACTGGAGAGCTATTCATCCCTTATTGTTGTTAAGTGCCGTCAAGTCGGTGTCGACTCATGGCAACCCTCTAGATAGTTGTCTTGAATTGTGTTCGGTCTTTAGTCAGGCAGCTCATTGCTGACAGACTGGCACCCATAGCTGCTGTTATTGTATTGATACATCTCATTGCTGGCCTTCCTCTTTTGCGTCGACCTTCTACCTTGCCAAGCATGATGTCTTTCTCTAAAGATCTCTCTCTTCGCATGATGTGTCCAAAGTATGAAAGTCGAAGTCTATAGGGACTATACACGTTTCCAGGGCGCATGACATGGTATCTCAGATTGATTTCTTTCTAGGGCCCTCCATGTGGTTAGACTGGGTGAGCCAGGCAGCAACTGGTCCAATTACGATTTCTGATCATGCATTTGTGTGGATGGATCTGCATTGGGGACCTCACCTAAGTGGCATAACATGGAGATAGCCCCTATCCGTAAACTCAGATGCCAAATTTGTTAATTTCCTACAGGTACAATGGGAAGACTATACAAAGCTTAATGCTAGACACAGGGACAAAACTGCATTGTTTTGAGAAACGGCTAAAGTGGTATTATGTGGTTGTATTATTGGATATGTAGCTACTAAGTGCAAACAGGCCCCGTCCAGCTAGAAAAAACTATGTAGTTTACTGCACACTCCACACCTAGCAGAAAAGCCACCATGAATATACTACAAAAGGAAGTCAACTCTCTTTTGCAAGAGCGGGTCGCAAACCCTATATTTTATTACCGATATAAACTATACAAATTTGGCAATAAAGCTGGGAGGCACCTGTCTGGTCTTATTAAGGCGAGTGGAGGGAAACAATATGTGGAGTCCTTACAGGATGAGAGGGAACTACTCCAGACCATCCAATCCCAAGTTGAGGAGGTATTTTGTAAATATTACCAGATGTAATATGAGGCTAATAAGGATGACCCCAGGGCTGTTCAAACATTTCTAAATCAAGTCTCTGTGACCAACCTAACCGACCAGCAGCGGGAGATGCTTAATACTCCGATAACACCATTGGAAGTGGTCAGAGCGATTAAAACACTGCACTCATACCAAACTCCAGGGCCCGCTGAATACATAGGGGAATTTTACAAGTTAATGTATCCACGAGTAGCAAGCTCTCTGGCTGCATATTACTCAGATTTGGTGACTAAGCAGTGCTTCCCCTATGAAATAAACTGGGCAGTCATCACCATCCTCCCCAACCCAGGTAGAGATCCTCTATTACCTGGCTCATATAGGCCTATCTCACTTTTAAATGCAGATATGAAATTATTGGCCAAAATAATGGTGGAACACTTAGCGCAATTCTTGCCTTATTTAATACATGAAGATCAAGTAGGCTTTGTGTGGGGATGATGTGTGATCAAAAATATGCACTGCCTCATTACTTCGCTTCATGAAGGTCTAGAAGGAGATGATCATGTCTTTTTGATTAGTTTTGACACCAAAAAGGCATTTGATTATGTGAATTGGAGTTATATGTACCTAGCACTAGAGCATTTTGGGATAAGGGGATTCTTTCTGGACATGGTATGACTTCTCTACTCGAATCCCTGGGAGCAAATATTGGTAAATGGCTCCTTAACGCCTGATTTTCCTCTCCAATGGGGGACCAAACAGGCTGCCCTCTATCCCCTCTTCACTTTGTCTTAACGCTTGAGCCTTTACTAACTCAAACTAGGACACACATCCGACTGTGCAGGGCCTGGTTCGAGGATGAGGAATTCCATATATCTGCTTTCGCGGATGATATTTTGGTATATCTAAACAATCCACGTGACACTTTTCAACCTCTCTTGGAAATGTCTGTGGATTTTGGGACCTTTTCTGGTCTCAAACTAAACTTTGATAAACTGAGATCTTATCACTCTGTTTGAAAGATCAAGAGGTGTGGACGGGTGATTTTCCTCTTAGATGGGCTACTGGGTCCTTTAAATTCCTAGGTATACAACTACCAGCAGAGCCAACAAAACTATATGACCTCAATGTCAAAGCACTATTGTCAGATACACACTCTAGGCTGGCTCGCTGGAAGGACCTGTCTCTGTCTGGCTTTATTTAAAATGGTATTTATTCTGCAAGTAGCTGTATGTATTACAAATTCACCCCATCTTACTGGCGCAGGGAGACTTATGCATATTAGAATGAACACTTAATACTTTTATATGGCAGGGAAAGTGTGCTTGGATACATCTCAGTGTTTTGCAACAACCTTGGGACCAGGCAGGAATGGGGTACCTGATCACTGAAAATACAATGTGGCATGCCTGCTGTGAAAGACATGATTGGCTCAGCGTGACTGAGGACTATACACCAACCAATATGGAATGGGAGGTGGCCTCACCATTGGTATTATGATATGTGGTCCATGTTGAACACAAAGCCCTTCCCAGATGTATTTGTTCCCAAATGGTATTTAAAGCAATGAGGCAGGTTTGGAAAGTGGTGTGTCACCAGTGCCAGATCAATCCCAGGGTGACACCGTTTCTCCCCCCTGTATGATTTGCAGTGATTTCCAGACAGGAATGAACTACAGGCTCACTTTGGAAGTTCAATAGGGAACATTTTCTGTTAATGCATGTGCGCAGCTATCTTCATTCTCTATCGACCCAGGATTTGAGTGGCCGAGTATGCTCCACAATTGAGGAGCTCTTATATTCCAGATAACACATCACTAGCTTACAGCAAGAATATCTAGAAGTGGCAGCTACACCCACCGAAGAAAAGCTAGCAAACATGTGGGCACAAGACTTGGGGGCACACATAGTAGGGATAGATATTGTGGAAGCCATTTGTAGTATTCCCCAGTCCTGTAGTTGCATAGACTTTAGAGATATGCAATGTAAGATATTGCAATGAATACACTATGCAGCACACAGGGCATTCAGAGCCGGAAGCAGTGTGTCACCAAACTGCCTTCATGGCCAATAACTGGCCACTCTGGGGCATATGTTCTGGAGGTGCCCCTTTTCTGTATGATACCGGGAAAATTTACACAACTACTTACTCTCTATTGGGAATTCAGATACAGATACACCCACGCGCGACTATATGGGGACTAATCTCGCAAATAGCAGGAGCTACAGAGTCTCAAAATAGCTGGGTGGGCCGCGTGTTGTTGGTAGTACATTGTCTCCTACTACACTGCTGGATATCAAAGATGGGCCCCACATTCGGTGCATGGAAAAAGGAGGTGCGTACCCTACTAATCTTAGAGCACGTGCATGTGATGTTTTTCTGAATGAATGGGAACCATACATTCAGATATTGAACCAACATGAGTGAGGTCGCATTCTGAATATCCTTTGAATCTAAAGCATTGATATGTAAGGCATACTAGGTGGAGGTGTTCTCCCCTCTGTGAAGTAGGGGGGGGGGGAGGATAGGAAGCTAAGAGGGGGAGGACAGGGAAGGGGAAAGGGGAGAGGCTAGACAGAACAGTTTGCTGGACAGTGAATAAGTCTCTCTCTAACTCACCCATGCACATCCGAAAGCCCTACTGTAATGTATAAGTTCCTGGTCAAAAATGTTCAATTGGGAGTCTTATTAGTGGGATGTACTTGGGTGGGGTACTTGTACACCCTAATAAATAGGACTGCCAGGAATGGTCTTACACGCTCAAGAACTGTACTGTGAAAGAGGGGGGCAAGGAAGGGAACAAGAACAAATTAAACACATGAAAATGTATTGAAAGAAGCAACAGTATAAATGCATATAACAAAAAATGATCTGCTTGTAAGTTCTGCCACTGTGCAAGTGTAGTCATTTGTATTCATATGTTGGGAAATTTTGATTTGCATTCACAAATAAAAAGGATTTGAACATAAGAGGTGGGATGGTTGGGCGGGGATAAAATGGTAAAATATTTTTGACCTTGGTTATAGCTGGTGTGTGTAAGAGTGCCCACACACTGGCAGTGTTGATTGTATATTGTTTGTTTTTTCAATAAACAGAGTTGAACATAAATATTAAAGCCCTAATTCATTGGTTAATTGAAGTCATGTGACTACTGATCAACAGGCGTGTCTAATTTTACTGCAGTGAGAATGTGGCTCTACTGTTCAATCTGGTTTGAATTAATTTTTTTGTTTTTTGTAATTGTATTTTTATTCAACTTGAACATCCACTGTACAACCATGTATTATGAAACATTCTTCAATGACATAACAATGATACCTTCCATAGTACCTATCCCAATCACTTGCAGTCATTTATCAAACCCCTCATTAGACATACTTATCTCTTTCTTTTTTGTCCATTTTCCCACCCTCCCCACCTTCCCCCCTCTATTTCCATCCTTCCTTCCCCACATCTCCCCATTTATCCCCCATTCTCTACTGATCTTCTGACCTCCCCAGGTTACGTCACTCGCTGTACCAGCCCCACGCCCCCCCAAATTGTTTTTTTTAATGATATTTGTATTCTGCAATTTCACACATATACTAGAACAGTGATGGCTAACCTTTTTGAGCCCGAGTGCCCAAACTGCCGCACAAAACCAAAGAATTTCCTCAAAGTGCCAGCATGTCATTTGCATAAGTGGTCTTATTTGCATAAATATTTGCATAATGTTACCATACACTAACTTTTAGTAAACATGTCTCTTAATGAGTGTATGGATAAAGAAAGACTAAAAGATTTCTACATTATTATAATCCAGTGCCAACCGCCAGGCACATTAGGAACTACTACAAACGCTGCCCATTTAGAACCCATAGCAAACCCGCCGTATCCTGACAGCATTACCAGGACTCACAAAGCACCATACCCTACCTATCAAAAGGCAACACTGCAAATATTAAACCAATACATTTCAGAGAATACTGGGGAAAGAGAACAAGTGGCAACGTCAAATAGGAATTTCCTCTTGTACCAAACAAAGCGCAGATGTTAATGATGCACATTTCCCAGAGCTGACATATTCCAGTTAATAAATTCAAAATAAAGAGATATCTTTCTACCTTTTGTGCATTTTTTTTCAGTTGCAATTGGTCCAGCCATTTTCTTCTGGTTTCTTCATGTTTTCTGCTAACTCTCCATCGTCTGCTGTCCATTTGTCCTTTCTTCTCTCTTCTAGTTTTTTTTCCATTCTCTCTCTCTCTACATCTGCTTTAACATACTAATCTTTCTCCTTTTGCTCTTTCCTCATTCCTATTTCATCCACACAAATTTTACCCCTCCATCCTCAATCCCCAATTACTCTCCCAAGACCTGGCCAATTGTAGATTTTTCATCCCTCCTACACAAAATATTTTTCCCCTCTCCATTTTACTCTCCCAGCCCCATCCCATTCTAATCCTCCCCCAACATCAGCTCCCTTCTAGTTCCAGTCTCACCCAGCATCCATTCCCTTCTTCAAGCCCCCCACTTCCCCTCAGCCCATTTCCATTCCAAGCCCCGTCCCCATCAGCTATTTGCAGTTCAAGTCCCCCACTTCCCCTCAGCCCATTTCCATTCCAAGCCCCATCCCCAACAGCTATTTGCAGTTCAAGCCCCCTTCCACTCAGCCCATTTCCAGTCCTAGCAACCCCCCCAACCCATTACCAGTCCTAGCCCCCCATAGCCCACTCCCAGTCCTAATCCCACCAGCCCATTTCCAGTCCTAACCTCCCCATCAGCCCACTCCCAGTCCTAATCCCCCATCACTCAATTTTTAGTTTAAGCCCCCCCAGCGCCTATCACCACTCCTAACCTCCCCCAGCGCCCATCACCACTCCTAACCCCCCCAGCCCAGCGCCCATCACCACTCCTAACCCCCCCAGCCAGCCCAGCGCCCATCACCACTCCTAACCCCCCCAGCCAGCCCAGTGTCCATCACCACTCCTAACCACCCCCCACCCCAGCCCATCACTACTCCTAACCCCCCCCCCAGCCAAGCCCAGCCCAGCCCATCACTACTCCTAACCCCCCCCAGCCCAGCCCATCACCACTCCTAACCCCCCCCACGCCCAGCCCAGCCCATCACCACTCCTAACCCCCCCCCCAGCCCAGCCCAGCCCAGCCCATCACCACTCCTAACCCCCCCCCCCCCCCCACCCGAGCCCAGCCCAGGGAAAATTAAAAAAAAAAAGAAAACCTGTCTGCTGCCGTTGTCGGGGCCGCCGCGGCAGAATCGAGCGTGCCGCGGGGCCCCCCTGTACCCACCCGGCAGAGCCTGCCCTCCCCGTAGCAGCTCTCTCTTTGGAGCTACAGTCAGACGCGCCGGCTTGCAGAGCGCGAAGGGACGACGTCCCACGCTGCGCTGGTAAGCCCGGGGGGGCTGATGGGAAGTTCCCATCAGCCCCCGCGAGCTTAACAGAGTCGCGAAAGGGAAACTCTTCCCTTCGCGCTCTGCAAGCCGGCGCGTCTGACTGTAGCTCCAAAGAGAGAGCTGCTACGGGGAGGGCAGGCTCTGCCGGGTGGGTACAGGGGGGCCCCGCGGCACGCTCGATTCTGCCGCGGCGGCCCCGACAACGGCAGCAGACAGGTTTTCTTTTTTTTTTTCAATTGCGGACCTTCCCGCGTGCCAGCTGCAAGGCCTTCGCGTGCCACAGCTGGCACGCGTGCCATAGGTTCGCCATCGCTGTACTAGAACTTCTCTAATCTCCCCATTATATCCTGCAGTGTTGGCACCCCCTCCTGGTTCCATTATGCAGTGAGCATCCCTCATGCAGCTCAAATACAGTAACCTAGAAACAATCTCTAAATTCCTCTCTCCCTCATCATGCATTTTATTTAATATGACCAAAGTGGGCTTTAATATTACTTGCACCTTAGTCATCTCATAAAATCTTTGTTCAAGCTCTTTTCACATTTTTTGTGCCTTCACACAGTCCCATAATACACGTTTCAAATCCCCCCATTTCTTCCAGCACTCCCTTTCTGTCCCCTTATTCAAAACTTGCAACTTCATGGGTGTCCAATACATATGATACCAAACTTTCAGACTATTTTCCAAATACGCCATACCTGGCCCAAGTGATAATATCCTGCCATCATTTTTTATCCCAGTGTCCCAGGAATGCTTGTTCCCATTTCTGATGGCCCTTTACCTCTTCCCTTCTCTTTTACCATCAATTCTTGATATAGCGTAGTTACTCACCTGTAACAGGTGTTCTCCAGGAGCAGCAGGAATCAGTCCTCACATATGGGTGACGTCGGCGCCGACGGAGCCCTCGCGGAGCAATTTTCCCCAGTTTTCAAAGAAAGCCTTTGGGAATTGCAGCGCGCATGCGCGGTCCCCTTCCCGCCCAAGGGTGCCATCTTAGCCAGTCAGATGACATAGCTAAAAGACAGCATAAAAATTTGCAAAAAAACTAAAGCAGATAATTGCAACTCCAAGGGGAGGAGGGAGGGTTGTGAGGACTGATTCCTGCTGCTCCTGGAGAACACCTGTTACAGGTGAGTAACTACGCTTTCTCCAGGACCAAGCAGGAAGTCAGTCCTCACATATGGGACTCCCAAGCTTAAGGCTACCGGAGACCCTAAGCACAAAAATGAGCTCCCTCTAGCTCAGCAGCACAGAAGGAAGGAATCTTCACTGAATTATTACCCACCGGTAGCCCCCATCCGGGATGGAGGGTAGGAGTTGCTCAAACCTCGAAGAGATTTCGGAGGACTGCCTGTCCGAAAGCACTGTCCCTGTGGGACTCCCTCTCGAGGCAGTAATGGACCGCAAAAGTCTGGCTCGAAGACCAAGTAGCGGCCCGGCAGATGTCTGCCAATGGAACAGAGCAGAGGTAAGCCACTGATGTAGCCTTCGCCCGAACACAATGAGCCGTGACCCGACTATCTAGCGAGAGTCCGGCTGCCCCATAAGCCCAAGCGATACAGTCAGCAACCCAGATGGACAGAGTACGCTTGGAGACAGGGAGCCCCAATTTATTGGGGTCAAAAGACACGAAAAGCTGAGCAGCTTTACGGTGCTCCCGCGTACGGTCAAGGTAGAAGTTCAACGCCCTTCTACAGTCCAGGGTATGCAGGACCATTTCAGCTCGGCTGGAGTGTGGCCTGGGAAAGAAGGTCGGAAGTACCACCTCCTGATTGATGTGAAAAGGGGAGACCACTTTTGGAAGAAATTTTGGGTGAGTCCGTAGGACTACCCTATTTTTGTAGAACCGAGTGTAAGGGGGATCAGACACGAGGGCCTGCAATTCACTTACGCGTCTAGCGGAAATGAGGGCTATCAGGAATAAGGTTTTCCAAGAAAGAAAACGGAGAGAACAGGTAGCCATAGGTTCAAAAGGCGGACAGGTGATCCGCTGTAAAACCACATTCAGATCCCAGTCAGGTGCTGGCGGGCGCAGAGGTGGTTTAAGTAGAAGGAGACCTCGGAGAAACCTCGCTACGAGAGGGTCGCTGGAAAGAGGTCTGCCGTCCACCGGCACATGATGTGCTGAAAGAGCACTGAGGTAAACTTTGACGGAGTTGGACTTAAGTCCCAGATTAGAGAGGTAGAGCAAGCACTGCAAGATCACCGACACCGAGCAGGAGAAGGGATCCTGAGACTGCTGGGCACACCAAGCGGAAAAGCGACGCCATTTAAGGGCGTAGCATTTGCGGGTAGAAGGTCGCCGGGAAGCTAGGACGACCTCTTCCACCTCTGCCGGCAGTAGAAGGGGAGCAAGGACTACCCTTTCAGCAGCCAGGCCATCAGATGTAGAGATCTGAGGTTGGGGTGTAGCAGGGACCCCTGATCCTGTGTTAGGAGATCTGGTTGAAACCCCAGAGGGAACGGATCCTCTACCGCTAATTGCAGCAGGAGTGGAAACCACGGCTGTCTGGGCCAGCGAGGAGCTATCAGGATCATGGAAGCTTTGTCTCGGAGAACCTTGAAAAGAGTTCGAGAGACTAGCGGTATGGGAGGAAAGGCATACAGAAGGCTTTTCGACCATGAGAGCAGAAAAGCATCCGCTGCTACTCGAAGGGGATGCGGCTGCCGAGAGCAGAAGCGAGGAAGTTGCCGGTTGAGAGGACTGGCAAAGAGATCCATCGTGGGGAGGCCCCACTTCAGAAAAAGTTTCTGAACTACCAAGGGATCCAGGCGCCACTCGTGCGGCTGGAGGATCCTGCTGAGTTTGTCCGCCAGGCAATTTTCTTGGCCTGGGAGATAAACTGCCTTGAGAAGAATGCCGTGGCTGACGGCCCAAGAGCAGAGCCTCTGTGCTTCTCGACAGAGAAGGAAGGAGCCCGTGCCTCCCTGTTTGTTCACGTAGAACATGGCAACTTGATTGTCCGTCTGGACAAGGATGGACTGGTGAGAAGTCAGGTGGGAGAAAGCCTTGAGAGCCAGACGGATTGCTCTGAGCTCCAGGAAGTTGATCTGCTGCGCAGACTCCCACGTGGTCCAGAGACCCTGAGTACATGCCCCTTGGCAATGCGCTCCCCATCCTAGGAGAGAAGCATCGGTCGTCAGCACTTGAGCCGGCGGAGGAGACTGAAAAAGCATTCCGAGCACCAGGTTCGGCCGATGAAGCCACCACTGTAGAGAAGAGGCCAGCGGGCCGGAGATGCGCACTAAGTCGGCTAGGCCGCCCGTGGCCTGTTGCCACTGCTTGCGAAGGCACCACTGAGCAGGCCGCATATTCAGGCGGGCATTGGGGGTCACGTGGACGGTGGAAGCCATATGTCCGAGTAGTCTCAGGAAGCGCCTGGCTGAGACCAGGGACTGGCTGCGAAAACGGCCGGCTAGGTCCATGAGCCGTTGAGCCCTGTCGAGAGGCAGGAAAGCTCGTGCCTGAAGAGTGTGCAATCTTGCGCCGATGAACTCGAGATCTTGCGAGGGGAGCAAAGTGGACTTTGCGAAGTTTATGACAAAGCCCAAGTACTGCAGAAGAGTCACAGTGCGGTGTGTGGCTTTTGTGACTTCTGGAGAGGACGATGCTCTGATGAGCCAGTCGTCTAGGTACGGAAAGACAGAGGCCGTGAAGCCGGAGATAAGCCGCCACCACCGCGAGACATTATGTGAAGACCCGTGGTGCGGAGGATAGGCCAAAGGGCAGTACTCTGTACTGGTAATGATTTCCTGCCACCACAAACCTTAGGTATTGGCGGTGGCTTGGGTGGATGAGGATGTGCGTGTAGGCATCCTTTAGATCCAAGGAGCATAGCCAATCTCCCTGCTGGAGGTAGGGCAGAAGGATTCCAAGGGTAAGCATCTTGAACTTCTCCCTGACGAGGAACTTGTTGAGGTTGCGCAAGTCCAGGATGGGTCTGAGGCCTCCCGTTCTTTTTGGTATTAGGAAATACCTGGAATAGAAGCCTTGACCCCTCAGGTGGTGGGGCACCGGTTCCACAGCCTGTTCCTGAAGAAGACTTGCTAACTCCTGAAGGAGTAAGTCCCTGTGCAGAGGGAGTCGTGGAGGTTCTCCCGGGAAATAGGAAGGAGGGACCTGGTGGAAGTGGAGAAGATAGCCTTCTCTCACAACATGAAGCACCCAGGCATCTGATGTGATGTTGGACCACCTTTGGGCAAAGTGAACCAGCCGGCCTCCTGTGCTGGGAGGAACCAGCTGAGGGGGAGAGGCTATGCTGATGAAGTCAAAAACCCCCACCCTGCTGAGCAGGGGCCGGTGGTGCAGGCTTGGGGGCTTGCTGCCTACGGGACCCGTTACCCTGTCCCTTGGCCTGCTGACCCTGTTGGGGAGCTGCGGAGGCCTGATATTGAGGGTAGTGTTTATAGGCAGCCGCCTTTCTCGGGTAAAAGGACTTCTTTCCCGAGCCCTTCTTCTTCTGGGAAGGGGCGGAGGTCTTCCTAGAGAGCCTAGTTCTGGTGAGAGTCTCCGTCTCGATTTGTGCAGCCTTCTCAGCCATGGGCTTGCCAAAGAGGTTCTCACCTCGGCAGGGGACATCGACCAACTTGTCCTGCACCCAGGGTTCAAGGTCAGACGACTGAAGCCAAGCCTGTCGGCGGGCACCGATGCCGGCTGCGGCCACTCGAGCCGATGCTTCAAAGCCATCATAGGCTGCTCGAGAAATGAATTTGGAGCAGTCCCGAATACCAGTTGTCAAGGCTAGGAACCTCCGCAAAGGTTCCTCGGACAGCCCAGCGGAGAATCCGGCTAGCTCTTTAGCCAGGTCTCTAAGGTACATGCCCATGTAGAGCTGGTAGGTCTGGACCCGACAAGCAAGCATAGAGCCCTGGAAACACTTCTTACCGAGGCCATCCAGGTTGCGGGCCTCCCTGCCAGGAGGCACCGAGGAGTGCATCTTCTGGCTCTTAAGCCTATGCATGGCCGATTCCACCACCATGGAATGGTGCGGCAGCTGTGCTTTTTGGAAGCCCGGGCTCTTGCGGACTCGATAGATGGAATCGACCCGCTTGCTTAATACCGGCGACGATGCCGGACTCTCCCACATGCGGAAGAGTAGTCGTTCCAGCATGGGAGGAACCGGTACAGTAAAGTGCTCCCTGGCGGGAGAGTCGTACTGAAGGGCGTCGAGTTCTTCGGCTCGAGGCTCCTCCTCGGGATCCGCAGGGAAGGCCAAAGCCTTGGCCATATCCCTGACGAAGTCCGAGAACCGGGCATCCTCCGGAGGGGACTGTTTCCGAGGTTCGGACTCAGGCGAGTCCGAGGGGACACACAGAGTCCGAAAAGAATCAGGTGACTCTTCCTCTTCAGACTCCCAGGCCGACTCCGAGGAGGAATCGGTGGGGTCGGTCCGGGCGGGCGGAGGCGTCGGCCGCCCCGACGACCTCGGTCCCGAACGGGAGGCCGAGGGTGACCTCGACCGAGGATCGACTCGAGCCCTCATGGACTCGAGGATCGGCTCGGTCTCCGGGGTCGACTTAGACGTCGACGTCCCGGCGGTCGGGGCAGAGGCGCCAGCGAGGCTAGCGATCAGTGCCCGCTGCTGGTCCATGAAGGTAGATAGTCTGCTCTCCAAGGCCGTCAACCTGAGTCTGACCTCAGGTGACCCAGCAGCCCCCGACTCGGGCCCGACGTCGGACCCCTCGGAGGCGAGTCCAGGAGGACTACAGGACTTACCCAAGCAGGCAACTCCGATTCCAGACGAGGTCGCTTCGGGAGATGTTCCTTCTCCAAAGACCCGGGACGGCTATCGGGGCTATGCGACCTGGCCCTCGCAGAACCAGGAGCGTCCACCGACGCCGCCCTCGCGGGTTTCACCTTCCGATGATGGTCCCCGGAGGGAGAACCCCTGTCGGAGGAACTCCGGCGACGGTCAGAGCTGGAGCCTCTGGACGCCGAGGCCTCCGACGAGGTCCGGGTACGATCAGCGAAGATTCGTTCCCGCTGATGCCGCCAACTCCTTAACGCTTTGGAGGACATTTTGCTGCAGGCCCCACAGATCAGTTCCTCGTGATCCGGGCCAAGGCAGCGGAGGCAATTATCTTGTGTGTCAGTGAGTGTCACGCTGAACACACCTCTTGAAACCACTGGCAGCCATCGGGGGAAAAAGGGCCCCTGCAAGGTCAAAGGACCGGGCTGCCAGCGAAAAACCGAAAACGAAACTGACAGAAAATCAGACGAAAAATAAGAGAAGGACTCGCAACGGCGTCGCGAGTCCGGGCAGGAAAGAGACCGGCGTCAAACCGAAGAAAAAAGAGAAATAAATCACGAAAAATCAACTTTTTCAGCGGGGACAAGAAGACCACGTCTGTAGGGCTCCGCGGAAAAAAGAAGACTGGCTAAGATGGCACCCTTGGGCGGGAAGGGGACTGCGCATGCGCGCTGCAATTCCCAAAGGCTTTCTTTGAAAGCTGGGGAAAATTGCTCCGCGAGGGCTCCGTCGGCGCCGACGTCACCCATATGTGAGGACTGACTTCCTGCTTGGTCCTGGAGAAAGCCGTGATATTATACCTTTCATTGTCCCTTTGAGCCCCACGAACTTCTCAAATCCTGTGATCTCAGAAGTTAAAACATTTCTTACTTTTAGACGCCTTATATAGTGGTAAAGTTGCATATATGCGAAATAGTCCATTGTGTTTAGACCATATTCCTTCTGAAGTACTTCAAAAGTGTACAACTCCCCTTTATCATTTATCAGTTGCCCCAACCGCCTTAGACTTACTCCCCCACTCGTTATACACCCCTCCATTCAATCCTGGTTGAAAATCCCCAATTCCCATAAAAAAGTCTCTCTTGAGTATCTTTTCCCTGCCATAAGTTTTGATCTAACCCCCAGCCAGATATACTTTGTGAAAGCCCTAAATGGATTCCTCTTCTTGTCCTCCTTTCTGGAGTAAGGGTCCCATATCCAAGACTCCAAACTTGGTGCCTTGTGTCCTATTTGTTCCATTTGTGCCCAGAGTGGTGTTTCTCCCTCCCCTTTCCATATCAACAATGCTCTAAGTTGTGCTGCTGTATAATAATTTTCAACACAGGGCACTCCCAAACCTCCTTCCTCCCTGCTGAGAAACATCGTGTACCGGGACATCCTTGGTGCTTTTCCTGCCCATATAAAATCCATTATTAAGTTTTGAATTTGCTTTAGATAAGCCTTTGGTACTACACATGATAGAGAGCTAAATAAGAATATCATCATTAAAGTACACTCATTTTTATAACTGCTATTCTCCATAGCCATGAGAGGAACAGGCCCTTCCATCTCTGCAGATCTCTTTTTCTCTCTCCTATCAGGGGATCATAATGCCATTCTTTCAGAAATTGAAGGTTGTTACCCATTTGTATCCCCAAGTATCTAACAACAAATAGGGGTGTCCTACATGGAGTGGTGGGTTTACCCCTGAACAAGGATATGGGGAGGGGTGGCCTGCGCAGAGCGACAGGTGCACCTACTCTTGCCATCTTGCTGGGAAGACTGGATGGACCATGCTGGTCTTTATCTGCCGTCAACTACTATGTTACTATGTTTTCTTAACCCACTTAAATGAAAACCCTTCTTGTAATCATTTTACTAACTCATCAGGAAGATTAAAGCCCAGAATTTCTGTTTTACTGAGATTTATTTTATACCCTGCTACTGCACTATATTGTCTAATTTCATCCATAAGAACCGTCAGGGTAGTTACAGGCTCACTTAAAGTAAAGATGACATCATCTGCAAACAAGGCTATTTTCGATTCTATACATCCCATGTGTACACCCTTTAATGTCTCTCTGCTCTCTTACTCGTTCCGCTAACGGCTCTATCACTAGGGTGAATAGTTGTGGTGACAATGGGCACCCCTGCCATGTTCTTCTCTCATTTCTCCCTAATTTCCCCCCTCGTGTACCCCGTTCTTCTTCCCAGTTGCTTCTTGCTATGCCCTTCTCCTCTATTGCCAACTCCAGATTCCGCTCTTTTCAACTTGCTGCTCCTTACGCTTGGAATAAACTTCCTTTGTCTATACGTCAGGCATCTTCTTTGCCCCTCTTCAAACTCAAGTTAAAAGCTCATCTTTTCGCCTCTGCCTTTGGGCTCTTGATTTTGCTGTTCTCCTTCCTTCCCCTATTTCACCTTTCTTTCTTCCTCTTACACTTGTTCTTACCTCTTTCCTTTGTCCTGTCTCTCCTGCTCTTGTCTCTTTGCCCTTGTTCTTATCTTTTTTCTACTCCTTTTCTTGCTTTGTCTTTTTAGATTGTAAGCTCTTTTGACTGTCTTTTTGTGTTTTCATGTACAGTGCTGCGTACGCCTGGTAGCGCTTTATAAATGCTTAGTAGTAGTAGCTAAATGAGTCTGAATAGCTTCCATTAATCCTTATAAGGGCCTTTGGATTAGCTTACAAAGCTCTCATCCATCCAATGAAGTTATTATCTAATGCCATCCTTTCCAAAACTTGCATTATAAAGGGCCACTCCAGCCTATCGAAGGCTTTTTCTGCATCAACAGTGATAAACACTGCCTTCTATCCTTTCTTTTGTATCTGCCAAGTTAAATTGCTTATTTTCCTAATATTACCCACCCCCATCATCTTCCTGCTACAAATCCTGTTTGGTCCTTATTTACCAACATCTGCATGACTCCTTGCAACCTATTTGCTAAAATTTTGGACAACTTTGCATCTACATTTAACAATGATATTGGTCTGTACGAACCACAGACCATGGGATCTTTTCCCGGTTTGGGCAGTACTGCTATTCCAGCTTCTGCCATAGAATTAGGGAGCTGGTGGGAGGTTAAAACCCCATTGAACACCTCCGCCAATATATGTTGAAGTGGCTCTTGAAATAATTTATAAAATTTTACAGTGAGGCCATCTAATCCGGGTGCTTTCCCCATTTTTAGGGATTTAATTGCTTCTTTTACCTCGCCTCCGCTAATAGGCCTGTCTATACACTCCACATCCTCCTGCCCAATTTTATGCAGCTGACAATTCTTTAACACTAAAAGCCCCAAAGTGCATCAACTGACGCAAATGCATCTTCGACGTTGTATACCAGCGCCACTGCTAGAACCATATCAGTCATGTTCCATGACTTTGTTAGCAAGATCAAGATATTCAAATATGTGCATCAAAAATTAATGACAGATGCACCACCTAGCGGGAAAATGAATTTATACCTAGAAGCCCCAAAGTACGTCAACTGACGCACTCAATTGTCCTGGATGCATCAATTGACATACTTTGGGGCTTTAGGTATAAATTCATGTTCCCACTACGTGGCGCATCTCAATCACTGTTTACAGTTTTATTCTGACATTACAAACACCACAAGATGATGTCATGTAATGTCGTCACATACTGCACGTATTTAACAAATAAGTAAACTCTGGAATTTGTTACCGGAGGATGTAGTAAAGGCTGTTAGTGTAGCTAGGTTTAAAAAAAGGTTTGGACAAGTTCCTGGAGGAAAGGTCCATAAACCATTATTAAGAAGGGACCCAGGATATCAATGCTTGACCCAGTACAAGCACTGCGGAACCTGTGTCTTTTGGGGAAACTGCTAGGTATGTATGACCTAGATTGGCCACTGTTGGAAACAGGATACTGGGCTTGATGGACCTTGGTCTGACCCAGTATGGCATATCTTATGTTCTTATGTTAAGTAACGTCACATTAATTCACATCTGCATTTCATGCTAAACGCACTCATTGTGATAATGAGTCAATCGACGCACTTTGGGGTTTCTAGGTAAAATTCTTTTTGGGGCTTCTAGTGTTAAGTATTGCACACTTTTCCTCCCCTTCCCTTACTTCACTACTGTAGAGTTGGGTAATAGTAGTCCTTAAACACTTGGCGGGTTTCATTATTTCCATGTACCATCCGTCCCTGGAGGTTCCAAATACTTCAGCTATTACTTGGCCGTACCTGCGCTTTAATTCTACTTGCCAGTATACGACCAGTTCTGTTTCCCCCCTCAAAAATGGTTTGTCTAAGTACATTTAAATCATGAACAATTTTACTTGCCCGCAGCCATCCCAGCTCGACTCTTAGGCATTGGAGCTCTCCCAACACCTTTGGATTACAATCACACTAATGATTACATTCTAGTTCCTTTATTTTCCCCAAAATGTGCCACGTTCCATCCCTCCTTTCAACCTTTTTCCCTTGCTAGCACACCTATCATATGTCCTCTTACCACGGCTTTTAGCCTATCCCACACCATCTCCAGGGCTACCTCCCCATCCAAACTGAACTCCAGGAATTCCTGAATTACTTTAGTAATTTTATCTACCATTTCCTGTTCTTCGAGAAGCGATTCAATAAGTCTCCAGAACTTTATACCTGTGTCTATATACCCTAGATTAAATGTTACACTCACTGGGGCATGATCTGTCCATGTTATTGAGCCCTGGTCTACTTTCGCCACTTTACAGAGCCACTCTCCTCTCACCCACAGCATGTCTAAACGGTTATATAAGCCACGAGAGGCCGAGTAGAAGGTATACTTTCGCTCTTCCAGATTCTACATCTCCAAACATTGACAAGACCCAACCTATCTTTCAATTTCAGCAAACTTCCTCTCTTTCCTTCCCCGTCCCCCTACCCCCACTATTGTCCAGGTGCAGATTCATCGTGAAGTCAAAATCCTCATCTAAAATTGCAGGTGCTCCCCCCAATTTCTCCAACTCCCCCATCATCAGTTCATAAAACTCCCACTGCTTTTCATTAGGGCCGTATATACTGAGTATCTATACCTCTTCCTCTGCGTCTTATTTTTACTCCTACACACCTCCTTCCTTATCCTGGTATTCTCCCACCACCTTATTTTACATATTTGCACTTATTACTCCAACCCCTCCCTTCCTAGATTCCGCTTTATGTCCTACTAAGATGATATGTGGGTATCTCTCTGAAGCATTTTCTCTTCTCCTACTTTCAGGTGTTTCTTGAATGCACACAAAATCAGCATTCAACCTGCTCCCTTCCCTCTCCAATTAAGCCATGTTCTCAACCTTTCATATTTATTGTGGCAAGTGTAATTTTTTGTTCCCCCACCCACTGTTCCCTTTCCCTCCTCCCCCCTGGCCCTGTTGCTCTCTGGATGGATTCCTCCCACCCCCTCCCTCCTCCGTTGCCTCCCCGTGTCCTACCTAGAGTAGTGCTCAACTGTCTGGATCCCCTCGCTTGCTCCCCCCCCCCCCAGATACCTGTCCTCCCTTTAACCATGATTCCCATCTTCCCTCCTCCCTCTTAACATTCCGTAACTCCCTCCTTCCGACGACTCATTTTATACTTCGGTATCAATAAAAGACCACTTTCACTTTGATTTTACTGTGTCATCTTTAGATCCATACCCCCTCCCCCCATCAGCAGATTATACCGCCATAATTTCCTTTATTTTTGCATAGTGTTGGGGTACATCAGCATTAATCCTGTTTCATCTGTCTTAAATTGAACTGAGAACTTCCAAGGTGTGCTTCATAACACCAAACTTTATAACACCTTAATCATTTAAACAGTTAGTTAAACATTTAAAAACATTCCTTCCGCATCTCAACCCATACGCTGTGTCTTATTTGGTCCTAACCATGTTGTAGTTGGCCGTTTCTCTGCAATCCACTTTCTAGTCAGTGACCATTATAAAATATCAATGTCCTCCCTGCGTGCATTCCTTTAGGGCGGTACTGTCTTAGGCTGGTTATCTCGGGCCCGCTTAGGACTTCCCTGAAGTCCAGCCCCTGGCCTCCCAGACTGTCCTGTCATGGATGTATGTCCACTCTTTTGCCCTCCAGTCCCCTGCTGGTCTCTTGGCATCTCCGAGAACCCTGCCTCCTCAGTGCTTGTTTGGCCTCTTCATAATCTCACATCCGCCAGCTCCTGGTCTCCTTAAAGGGAAGGCCAAAGGAGCACATCCATCAGTAGTTCATGCCTTTGCGACACAGAGTCCACGTAATGGGGAGCATCTCTCTCCTCCTTTGTAGTGTTCCAGTGGTTAAATCAGCAAAGATTTCAATCTTATAGCCTTGCCAAGTAAAATTCCTCATCTTACGCATCTGCTCTACAATACGCTCTTTGACCAAATACTCTGACGCAGATTACAATGTCTCTGAGCCTATTAGGCCTACTTGGTCCCAATGCACGATGAGCACTGTATAGCGCTATGCTTTCCATTACCTCAGAACTATCATCATCTTGATGCAGCATGGCTGTCACGAATCTTGGGGTCCTCAGGGATCCCCCTTATTCTTAAGTTGTCTCCTCATACAGTTTTCTAGATCTTCTATTTTCTACAGGAGTTGATCTTTCCACCTCTCCAAATCCATCTGCGATCTGTCCATTGCCTCCTGATGCTGCCACAGTTTCTCTATATGCTGCTGATCATGCTCGACCACTTTACGTGCCAATTCTCCAACTTCCTCTCCGAGTTCTTCACACACCTCTCCTACCTCTGCTTTCACTGCTGCCAGTTCCTCTTAATTCTGTGAACCACGCTTTGAATTGTTTATAAGGGTGCCAATAATCATGCTCTGGCAGTGTCCCATACTATTTCCTTTAATTGATCTTTTGATTCTTTTATTTGTCAAATATAAATGCATATACAGTCCAAAGCTATTTCACTAGCCACTTTGGTGTTCTTTTTTTTTTTTAGAAGATATTGGACATTAAGGGGCTGAACTGCAAGGACGCCAATAATGTTGACCACAACTGTATAATAAAACAGGATCGCTGGCCCTCAATCAATCTCAAAGAAAGATGGCAAGGTTTTCTTCAAAAGCTACATCCCATTCCTATGGGGGGGTGGGGAGGAGATTTAAGCTTTGCTAGATGCAAGTAGAAGTTTTGAATCCTCACTGCTGGTCTCATGACAGTTTCATATTTCTAACATGCATTTTGGTTGCTCTGTGTACATGGCCTTCAATGGTAGAGAACTATACAAAAAAATTTGGTTGGGGGGGGGGGGGGGAGGGTGTGATGTCATCCAACAGAGTTGGCGTAGGAATGCTCCCCAGCTACTGGTGGAAGCTTTTGGGAGGTTCCACCACGCATGCACGCCATCTTCCTGCCTGCTAACACAGTGCTATTTTAGGACAGTCTGATACTATAACTGTAGTAGAATACAACTCCCAGGGGAAGTGGGAGAGTTGTAAGAACTTCATTCCTGCTTGTCCACAGAGAAAAGGTAGTTTTCCACCTGTAGCAGGTGTTCTCCATGGACAGCAGGAATGAAGTATGGGACTCCCTAGCTACAGGCTACCAAAAGTCAATGAGAATGCAGACAAGCCCAACAGGGGCAATCGTCTGCTTAATGGCAGCAGGCCTTAGCAATTCAAGATAAATTCTATTTTACATAGTCGTGCATCATTCTCTTTTCCTTTTTTTTTTTGGGTAGTCTGAACAGAAAAGAATGGGCCTGGGGGGGATGGAGTTGGATTCTAATCCCCAAACAGATTCCAAAGTACGGCTTGGCCGAAGTTGCTGTCGTGTCAGTAATCCCCATCTAGACAGTAGTGAGATGTGAATGTGTGGACAGAAGACCATGCTGCAGCCCTACAGATCTCTTCCATGCAGAATGATCGCAAGTTGGCCACCGACGCAGCCATGGCTCTGACACTGTGAGCTGTGACATGACCATCAAGGCTCAGGCCTGCCTGGGCATAAGCGAAAGAGATGTAGTCTGCTAACCAAGTTGAAAGTGTTTGGAGATGGCAGCCCTTAGCATGCTAAGGTCAAAAGAAACAAAATGCTGGATGGACCTCCTATGAGCTTTAGTCTTTTCCAAGTAGAAGGCTAAGGCTCGATTGCAGTCCAACATGTGTAGTGCAGCTTCCCCATTGTGGGCATGAGGTTTTGGAAAAAAATGTTAGTAGAACAATTGATGATTAAGATGGAAATACAATACCATTTTTGGAAGGAATTTAGGATGAGTAGGGAGGACCATTATTATGATGGAATTTGGTGTAAGACGGATGAACCACAAGAGTCTGAAGCTCACTCACTCTACATGCTGAGGTGAATGCCATCAAAAACAAAACCTTCCAGGTTAAGAACTTCAGAGGGGAAGAATTGAATGGCTCAAAAGGAGTTTTCATGAGCTGTGCAAGAACCACAATGAGGTCCCGTGACACTGTGGGAGGTTTTTAGGGAGGCTTCAAGAGAAGCAACCCCTGCATAAAGCGAACAACTAAAGGCTGTACTGAGATAGACTTTCCTTCCACACCTTGATAAGCTCCAATTGCACTGAGGTGAACACTGATTGAGGTGAACACTGATGGAGCTGGACTTAAGTCCAGACTTGGAGATGTGTAGAAGATAGCCATTTCATCAGTTCCACACAAAAACTGCTTAAGGTACTGATTCCCAAACTTTTTCAGCCTGCCACCCCCTTGGTTACATAAATTTATTACAGCGCCCCCGCCCCCCCCCACCTAGTGAGGCTATTACTCAAAACAAATCATTCAAATTGCAATACAAGTTTTTATTTAATTAATAACAAACACTATCATATAATAACATTAATGATGGAATTGAAATTTTTATTGAATTTAGAACACAAGAGCAATTAACATTTTTCAAAGAAGAATTTTAATAAAATAGTGTACCTACTCTATTGAACATGTTTAATGGAATGGATGGGCTTGATGAAGCAATACCAGTTTTTCAATGTCTGGTTTACAGTTACCGAGTAGGAGCCTTAAATTCCCATGTTCAACCATTTGGAGTAGATTTCTTTGTGCTTATCCCTCCAGTGTCCCCCTAGGGTAGTGCAGCACCCCCCACCTTGTCTTTCAATGCCCCCCTAAATTAGCCCAACATCCCCTGGGGGGTGGTGCCGCCCACTTTGGGAATAACTGGTCTAAGACATGGCTCTCACATAGACAGCAAATCTCTTATAAGATTCTCATTGAGGCCCACCTGGAGGCCAAAAGGACATTGTTCGCACCAGTCAGCAGGTTGAGCTCTGACATAAGCCTCTCAACATCCATGCCGTGAGAGCTAAGGACTGAATGTTGGGGTGCAACATCATTCCGTTCTACTGCGAAATTAGATCCAGCGTGTGGCTCAGCCGGAGTGGCTCCTGACTGGAGAGCTGTAGCAGGAGAGGAAACTAAGGCTGTCTGAGCCAATAAGGAGCAAGAAGTTGATCTGATGGAGACTTTCTTGATAGGACCAATCACCTTGAGTTTGAAACCCATTGAGATGAGCTCCCCAACTCAGTTTGGATGAGTCTGTCATCAAAACTGTGGTGGAGGAATTTGGAAGGGGAGACCTTTGAGCAAATTGTGATGGATTGTCCACCATTGCAAAGATTGAATGAGTGGACTGGTGACATACAGACTATCCCCGAGTCGACCTGTGGCTTGGGTCCACTGAGTCCTCAGGGTCCACTAAGCCTGTCTTATATGGAGGCGTGCCAAGAATGTTAAGTGTACTGTAGTGGCCATTGGCCATATAGCCTAGTACAGTCAACATCTTGCGAGCTGTGACCTGCTGACTCAATTGAGCCTCCTGTACCAGCACTGTCAATCTGAGGAGTCTGTCGTGCTGGAGGAAGGCTCTCAAACAAGTCACTATTTGAGGAGGGCTCCTATGAATTACAATTGCTGGGTGGGCTGCAGGTGGGATTTTGGGTAATTTATGATGAACTCTAGCAGTTCCAGCAACCAAAAGGTCAACAGTGTTGGTTCTTGAATCCCCTTCCTGGAGTGGTATTCTTGATCAGTCAATTTTTCCAGACAGAGGAAGACAAACACTCCCAGTGTCCAGAAGAAAGCAGCTACTATCACGAAGCACTTTGTGAAAACGCAAGATGCTGAGGCTAGGCCACAAGGCAACACCTGGTACTGGCAGTGTTCCCCCCCCCCCCCCCCAGGATGAATCTGAGATACTTCCTGCGAGTGGGATGTACCTTATGTGGGTATATGCATTTTTCAGATCCAAGGAGTATAGACAATCACCTTTTTGAAGATAAGGAAGCAGGGTGACTAAAGAAATCATTCTGAATCTTCCTCTGACCAAGTATGTGTTCAGATCTCATAGGTCCAGGTTGGGACAGTATCTCCCCCCCCCCCCCCATTTTCTTGGGGATCAAGAAATACCTGGAATAAAATCCTCACCCTCTTTGCTCTGGTGGCATGTACTCAATCATGAGATCTGCCAAGAGGGCTGTGATTCCTCTCTGAAGTAATTTCCTGTTGCAAAGGGTTAAGGTGATGCACCCTTGGGGGGGGGGGGACGGACAATTTGGAGGTAAGTCAAATAGATGCAATTTGTAACCGCTTTGGATGATTTGCAGAACCCAAGCATCTGATGTTATGAGGGGCCACCTTTGGGCAAAAAGAGGTAGCCTTCCCCTAACTGGAGAGGGTCTTTCACTGCAGTTAATGGTAGAGTGGCTATGCTCTGAAGAACCCAGCCAAAACCCCACCCCAAGCTTGGCTTTCTGAGGCTTCTCCTGCCATAAGCTGTAGTCAAGGAGCCTGCTTGGGTTGGGAGGTTTGGGACTCAGGAAAGTACCTACGCTTCTAGGAGTACTAGGACTTTTTTGACTCCCTCCTTGGTACCTCCTACAATAGGAGACCAACTTGGACCTGCGCCTTAAAAGATTACAAAGAGTGTCGAGCTGCTTTCTGATGAAGCCAGCCTTCTCTTCGATCTGTTCTCCTAAGAGATTCTCTCTATAGCATGGCATGTCAGCAAGTTTGTCCTGCACCAATTGTTCCAGGTCTGAGGACCAGAGCCAGGTGATTCTCCGGGTGCCAATACCCAAGGCAGAAGCTCTCGATGCTGTTTTGAAGGTATCATAGGTCGCACAGATCATGAACTTCAAGCCGTCCTTGTTGTGAGGCACTAGAGAATACGGTTTCCAATTTCTCTGGAGAGAAATACTGGGACAGATCAGCGAGGTCACACATTATGTTCTTCAAAAACATGCCCATGAAAGAAGCCATGCGGGTTATGAGCATGGCATTCTGAAAATATCTCTCCCCAAAGAGTCCGATGTGTGAGCTTCCTTCCCTGGGGGCACCGAGGAACAAGTCTTGGAACTTTGGGATCTCTTAAGGACAGATTCAACCTCCAAGGAATGGTGCGGAAGCTGGGGCTTCTCGAATTCGGGAGCCTTCTGAAACAAGCCTTCTACTGACCAGAGGTACAGCGAAAGGGGAGGGGGTGTTCTCCCACATTCTCATCTGTACTCTCTGAAGGATGCAGTACATGGGCAATGTCACTTCTTTCTTAGGGGCCGAGGCGTACTGAAGCACCTCCAACTCTTCTGCCCTGGGCTCATCTTCAGCCTCCAAAGAAAATGGAATGGCCTTGGCCAAGTCCCTGAAAATCTTAGGTCATGTCCTCAGCAGAAGACTTGCACCACTCATGAGGAGGAGACGGGTCTGACAGGACCTCTAGAAACCTGTCCTCTGACAAATCTTTGGATTCAACATTGGTGACTCAGCCTTCTGAGTCAGACTCAGGGAGAACATCAAAGTACTTCTGAGCCTCTTGCCAGGATCTTTCTCCTGACCCACAGGAATTGGGAAATCCTACGGGAGCGATGATGCACCGATACTAGTCTACTCTTCAAGAGTGCATCAGACCCTGAAATGCTAGATAATGATATCGGCTGGGCAGGCATTGGTGTCAGGGTCCTTTGATGCCCTGATGTCTATTCCTCTCCCGCAAGCAAAGAGGGTGTCTTGAGGATCGGTTGTATGATTGCCAATGTTTATGCTGCTGACACAGAGGTCCCAGACAGCTCCACGGCCAAGACTGCCGTGATACATTCCTTAAGAGCCTGCAAAAGGCATTTCTTCATGGCTGCTGACTCCAAAGGCTGCGGGGCCTCAGCAACTTCAACCAATGTACCCAGAATCTATACAGGGTTACTGGCAGCTTGGTCTTGGCTCGGTAGGCTGTTGCTGCCCCCTCTGATGTCTTTAAGGATGAACTTTCCTCTCTTCGGGGCAGCTCGGAGAGGCACTTTATTCTATGCTTGGTGCGATCTCCCTTCTGAATTGATGAAGATGAAGCCAAATCCTTCTTTACCCTCTGGTGGGGATTGATCAATGGCCGATGCTCCGGGGCACTACTGGTACCCATCTCCAAGTGGACCCAGGAACTCCTCGACGTCGATGCACTGCCAGCATCTGATACAGCCCTTGAAGCCATTGAGACTTGAGTCATTGATGCCGATGTATCGAACTTGTGAGTGCCAAAAAGTGATTTGCGCCGTCTCTCTCACGACCCTCGAGTCCTCTTTTTGTCATCTGCAAACATAAAATTACAAGAATAGGGCTGATGACTGGGTCCTCCAGGAACTGAAGACACCAATTGTGGGTATCCGTGCTGGATATGGTCCTCAAGCACGAAGAACACTTATAACCACTGGCAGGTTTTTGGGACACCTTATCCAGAAAAGTAGCCATGGCAAAATCAAATGTTTTGATCTTGGAAAAGAGAACCATGGCCAGAGCACTAGCACCGTGAAAAAGAAATAAAACTTATAAACGAAAAAAAGACAGAGCATGACGGCAGCCAGAAAAGGAAACAGGAAGATGCGTGAAGGTGGCAGGAGTCCTGGAAAGGGTAAAATGTTACCAGTGGTGGAGCAGACGTGAAAAGCGTCTGTTGGGCTCTGTGGAAAAAAAGACAACTGTCCCAAAATGCTGCCGCAGTGGCAGGTGGGAAGATGGCACACATGCGCCATGGAACCTCCCAAAAACATCCACTAATAGCTGGGGAGCGTTCCTGCGTGGGCTTCGGCAGATGACATTACCCATAATGAGGGCTTCATTCCTGCTTGTCCAAGGAGAACATGCATTTTACATGGGAAGTTTCTTATAAAGTTGTGGATATGTATGTTAAAGTAGTACTAGAATCAACACCCACCACCAACCTGAATTATTAATGGTATGGCGATTGGTCTTCAGAGAGAACTTAAAAGCCTGGGAATAATCCTACATTTGGCATGGACAATGGAAGAAGAACTTTCAAAGGTGACTAAAGCTTCTTGTGCTAACCTGCATTTTATAAGATGAATTAGGTCCTAATTATCAAAAGATAATCTGAGACCAATCATTCAAACCGTGGTGATTGCTTAGCTAGGTTATTTTAATTCAGTCTATCTATAATTACAGAAAATGCTCAATGGAAGGTTGCAATCAATACAGATGTTGCTGCAAAAATTGAGAGCTAATAAATGGGACCATGTAAATCCTAAAACAGTTACACTGGATACCCATGAACAGAGAACAAGATTTAAATTATTGATAATAACTCATAAGAATTTGGGGTAAGTCTCATAATTTGGATAAATACTAGGTGCAATCAAAAAGTATCGAGATTTGTACAACAACACAAGAAGATAACACTGACAGTTATTGCACTCTGTCTCTTTCAAAGTAGTCCCCTTCTGATACAACACACTTCCTCCTGCTGGAAACAATTTTGAAATGCCTCTTTTGTTATGATGTGAAGCTGTTGTGTCGAATTTTGCTTAATGGTCTCCAAGCTGTCAAATCTCCTTCCTTTCAGTGGTAATCTCAGTTTTGGAAACAAGAAAAAGGTCACAGGGTGCAAGGTCAGGTGAATACGAAAGCTGACAGACTTGCTCGATTTGGTGTTTGGCCAAGAACTGCTGGACAAGATGTGATGCGTGAGTTGGGGCATTATCTTGATGAAGCAACCATTCACCATTCCTGTGCAACTCTGGCCTCTTACGACGAACTGCATCTCTCAAACAAGGCAGACCTTGGATGTAGTACTCCTTTACAGATGGTTTGGCCTTTTGGAGCATACTTATGATGAACACCACCCGGGTAATCAAAGAAAACTCAGCATAACCTTGACAATGCTCCTCACCTGATGGGCTTTCTTGGATCTAGGAAAGTTTGGAGTTTTCCATTGCGAGGACTGAGCCTTAGTTTCCAAATCATAACCATAAACCCACGATTCATCACCAGTAATAATCTTTTTGATGAAATCAGTGTCATTTTCAATGCATTCCAACAACTCCTTGGTTGCAGTCTATCTTTTTTTTTGGTCAGGGGACAGGAGTTTCGGCACAAATTTTGAATACACACATCTCATCCCCAAATCGCCACTAAGAATGGACTGTACTGACCCAAAACTGCTGTTCATTTTCTCAGCAAGCTGATTGTTTTCATTCCTGCTCGTGGATGGCTTTCCAGAACGTTCATCACTGTCAACACTTTGATGGTCCTTTTGGAAACGTTTGTACCAGTCAAACTTGAGCAATGCTCATGCATTCATCACCATACACTTGTTGTAACTTGTCATAATTCTCTTTGCATGAATCTCCAAGTTTTGGCAGAATTAAATGCAAATTCGCTGTTCAATTTTTTTCACTCATCGTTAATCTGACAAACTGCTTTTACACGATACCAAACATTACGTGATTAAAATACAGGTGCTGCAGCCACACTACACTCTGCACATGCAGAGCATATAACTAGGTCACTGCATGCTTAATAGCATCATGGTGCGACGTACTGTTATATAGCTACACAAGAAGTCTTGATACTTTTTGATCACACCTCATATGTGGAATCATGTTTATCAGCGCTCTTCAAGAACAGAAAAGGATATTCAGTCGAGATTTTCCTTTAAGAAATCCAGTAGATTAGCACTGACTATTAAAAATACTAACAGGAAGTGCTCCATTAGAGTGGAACCATCTATCTAAGTTGTTGCAACTTGAAAGAACTCCAAGTGTCATTTTACTGAAGGTTATTGCATATTAAGTGCTTCCACTGCAGCACTTAACATGCGTTAAAGTTAACATGCGTTAAATAAAGTTAACACACATTAACCTTTAGTAAACATATCCCCAAGTGTTTAAGAAAACATTAAAAATGTGGCTTCTCTCTAAATGGGCTTAGTGAGCTGATACTCTATTCAACAAAGCTTGGGGTGAAATGTTAATATGTGGATTAGAAAGAAATGTTGTACTGCTAAGTTTTGCTTTATTTCTCATTGTTTTTATATCTACTTAATCTGTTATGTAATTTGTCTGTATTTGGATAGAAGTGGGCTATACATATCTTTTTTAATTAAATTAAACTAGTTAATGTTTAGACATATAAAACTGCTTCAAACAAGAACTCACCGAACATATCTTGGGTCCTGCTTGCCCTCCACGACTTCTCTGTTAATCTCAACACACACAATGTCAGAATTTGGAACTTCAAACATTGGTTCTAGCAGCAGAGATTCCTAGAAAAAGAAACAAATTACACAAACATAAAAGCATGGGTCTTATTGTTAAGATGTGTTGTAAAGAGCCATCAAACTGGAACACATGCAAACAGCCAGTATAGGTTTCCATGATACATGGCTAGTGCAATTTTCATTTACCAACAATGTGATCAAAAGGAGACTAAGCACATCATACTAACTTGCTAGATACTAGCAAGTCAATGAGGAAAAGCTCTCCTTAACCCATGCTGCTACACAGGATACTTCACCTATTACTTTTACAAAAATCAAGAAATGCAGTCTATAGATCTACAGTAAAACACAAAAGCAAGTATTTTTTTCATGTTACCAAGCTTAATAAAATATTGTAGTTAAATAAAATGTATTTCACAGTCGCAGCAAGTTTGGCATTGGCTGCACATACGAGAAGAGTGCTTCCGAGAAAGGGTGAAGACCTGGCAGAGCTAGTTTTCTTCTAAAAACATGCAACGTGCCAGGCCAGTCTCTTGAAGCTTCAGAGGCAGTCTCCAAATGGGTTAGTTTTGCACATGCACACAGAAAAAAAACGTCCGGATTATGTTCCACGTACACCAATTCTTAACTCACTTGCAATACTGAAACTTCAAAAAGGCATACTCTCAATATACAATCCTAAACTTCGGGGAGCTGAATCTTCAAAAATTAAAAATATATTGTAACATCAATTAAAGAAGTAAAGACCTCAGTGCAGGGGGCTAATATTCCATTACAGGGTGATTTCTAGCCCAAGAAGAATAGCCTTCTCAAATATCAGCGGTCAGAAAAAGTCCTTTAAAGATCCTTATCAATTTTATTTACACACTAATCCACTATCAAAAAATGACTTGCTAAGTTCAGCATAGTCCAAAAACAGTAAATGAAAATTATTTTTTTCTTATTACTAATCAATAAAAATCAATAAAGCAGAAAAGCTGCCGTTCAATGTAAGATTTCTCTGTTCAACAGCAACAAACAGGGACTTAAATCAGATATTCAGCCTCCACTTTCCACATTTTATAGGTCACCGCCAATTTGTCATCAAGATTCCTAAAGCAAAGATTAGAAATATTCAAAATATAAAGCTGCCAAACATCTCAAATGCATCAAAAGTGTTTTTCCAGCTTATCTTTAAAGTATATTCAGCATACCATGAAGTCAGAGCAGCCCAATAAAGATTTCCGTTTCACCAGTAAAGACTGTGTCAGGGGTAATCAATCAATCCCAGGAAAAGTTCAGCAGTGGCATGTGACATCAATGAACTTTTTAAATACAAATTATGAGTCAATCAAGAGAGAGCAAGGGGAGGAGCCACCAGCTGTCAGAAAACACACTCCCCATTCCATCTTGTTATTCAAACCATTTGGTGCCATATAGTTCAGAAGGAAAATCCACCTTTGTTCTTTCTTTCTGTAACAGGACTTTATCTCAATCCCCTCCTCTCAGTCTATTGCCACAGAATGCAGATCTTCAAAGTTGTGATGCAAATGCTGAAAATTCTCTACCAAACAGCTTCCTCTCGAACTTTAGAAATACTGTATCGCTAAGTTGTACACAAAGTTGTCTAGCTGTCTTTCCAACATATATTTTGCAGCAAGGACACAGTATGATATATACATAAGAGGTGGCACAGGAAGAGTGTAAAGAGAAGGTTCTACCATAAGTAGAAAGCAGTGTTACTCACCTGTAACAGATGATTCTCTGGGAACAGCAGCAGTCTTCACATATGGGTATCATCTGTATTGACAGAGCCCACTCAGAAACACTCCCCAGCATCCAATTGGAAAGTTTTTAGGTGCAATCCACTGCGCCTGTGCATCTGCCTTCCCAAGTCCTCTCTTCAGTTGAGTTTGCAGCTGAGAGATAGAGGAAAAAGAGAATACCCTACAACTCCTAGGGGAGGAGGATGGGTTGTGAAGACTGATTCCTGCAGTTCCCGGAGATCACCTATTACAGGTGAGTAACACTATTTCCAGGAACAAGCAGGAATGCAGTCTTCACATATAGGACTCACTAGCTGTGTGGTGCCAGACTGGAGTTAGTAGCAGTGGTATTCCCAAGGTTAAACGATAGAGTCGAGAAGGTGTGAATACAAAGTGGCCTCACTGGACTCAATTGCAGTTGGTAAGACCATTGCCAGGAAAGTCTGATGCCATGAGAAGTCCGGGATGGAGAGTAGGAGTTGCAGTTAAATCCCAAAAAGGTGCTGGAGAACAGCCTGGCCAAGGACAGCATCCCGACGGTAGTAGTGTGCAGCAAAGATATGAATGGAGGACCAGGTAGCTGCTCTACAGATTTTCTGAGACTGAATGAAGGTTGGCAACTGAAGATGCCATGGCTCGCACATTGTAAGCAGTGACATGACTCTCAAGGGACAGTCCCGCTTGAGTGTAGGCAAAATACGAGGGGTACCCAAAAAAAACAGGAATAACATTGCCGTGGGCGGAGCTTGTGAAGTACACACTTCTGCCGCTAGGCGTGTATAGTGCAACTCATTGTCAGTTCAGTGCCACCTGTGTTGTCGACCTGGCTTGTTCTGTTCATCTGCAGTGATTGTTTTTGCTAGCGCTGTTTTGTTCTTGTTTCTTTTTTTATGATGACCAGTTTAAGTGAACGTGCAGCTGTGAAATTTTGTTTTCTACTTGGTAAAAATGCTGCTGAAACTGTTTTAATGTTGAAAACAGCTTATCAAGATGATGCTATGGGAAAAAGTCAAGTGTACCAGTGGTTTGCTTGGTTTAAAAATGGCGACATGTCGATTGATGACAAACCTCGTTCTGGGCGTCCATCAACTGCCCGAATCGATGAAAATATTGAAAAAATTAGAGAGCTTGTGCTCACAGACCGTCGACAGACAATTGATCAACTGTCAGAGATTAGTGGGTTATCTTGGAGCTCGGTTCAGCGAATTTTAACGGAAGATTTGGGAATGAAAAGGGTTGCTGCCAAGTTTGTTCCTCGGGTTCTGACTGACAATCAAAAGGAACATCGAGTTGAAACATGTCGTGTTTTGAAACAACAGCTTGAAACTGATCCAGATTTTCTGTCAAAGGTCATTACAGGTGATGAGTCATGGTGCTATGGTTACGACCCAGAAACAAAGCAACAGTCAAGCCAATGGAAGACGTCATCGTCACCCCGTCCAAAAAAATGTCGTCAAGTCAAATCAAACATCAAAACAATGCTGATTTGCTTTTTTGAAGCCAAGGGGGTAGTTCATTCAGAGTTTGTTCCCCCAGGTCAGACCGTCAATCAAACCTTTTATTTGGAAGTTTTAAGAAGATTGCGCAACAGTGTTCGTCAAAAAAGACCCGATTTGTGGCAGACAGGAGACTGGTTCTTCCACCACAACAACGCACCTGCACACACAGCCATCTCTGTTAGACAGTTTTTGGCTAAAAATGGCATGGTTCCGCTGCCCCAAGCACCTTACTCGCCTGACCTGGCTCCGTGCGACTTTTTCTTATTTCCACACATGAAAAGGGGCATGAAAGAACACCGATTTGACAACATTGAAGAAGTCAAGAAAAAAACGAGGGAGGAGCTGTCAGCCATTTCTAAAGATGACTACAAAAAATGTTTCGAACAGTGGAAGCACCGGTGGGACAAATGTATCAGTTGTAATGGAGAGTATTTTGAAGGGGATAAGGTTGTTTTGTAAAGAATTTGAAATAAATAGCTTTTAAAAAATAATTCCTGTTTTTTTTGGGTACCCCCTCGTAAATGCAGTCTGCTATCCAGTTGGATAGGATGCGCTTCGTTACTGGCAGTCCAAGGTGAGCTGGATCAAAGGAAATGAATAATTGAGAGGAATCCCTGTGATTCTTTGTTCTGTCCAAGTACAAAGCCAGTGCTCACTTGCAATCTAAAGCCTGTAGCGCTGCTTCAGCCCTAGAGGTCTGTGGTCATGGGAAGATGACCGGTAGTATCACCAACTGGTTGAGGTGGAAGGGCGAGATCACCTTCAAAGGGAAGTATGGATGAGTACAGAGAACCACCCTGTCATGGTGGAACTGAGTGAACAAGGAAAACACCCCAACTGCAGTCAAACAGCACACAGAAGAAGCAGGCAAAGAAGAAAACCTTGGAGGACAAAACTTTATTGACTGGGCTGACCAATCAATAAAGATTTGTCCTCCAAGGGTTCTTCTTTGCTTGCTTCTTCTGTATGGTGGAACTGGGTGTGACAAGAATTTTAAAGAAGTGGTGGCTAAAGACTCAAAAGAAGGCTTTAGAAGTTGCGCTAGGACCATGTTGAGGTCCCAGGCCACCGGTGGTGGTTTGATTGGTGGCTTGAACAGGTGGAGACCCCATATAAATTGCTGCACCAAGGGGTGTGAAGAAATAAGATGCCTGTCCATCGGCCTAGGATAGGCTAAGATGGCACTCAGATGAACTCTGAGTTAGTCTTGAGACCTGCCGAGGACAAGTGGAGGAGATACTGTAAAGCGTAGTTACTCACCTGTAACAGGTGATCTCCGGGAACAGCAGGAATTTAGTCTTCACATATGGGTATCATCGGTACCGACGGAGCCTGCGAGGGAACGCTCCCCAGCATCCAATAGGAATGCTTTTGGGAGCATCCCTCAGCACATGCACGCTGCCTTCCCGCCTTTCCAACTGTCCCTCTTCAGTTAAGTTTGTAGCTGAGTGAAAGGATAGAGGGAGAAAGGAAAGAGACAGAGAGAGATAGACAACTCCTAGGGGAGGTGGGTGGGTTGTGAAGACTAAATTCCTGCTGTTCCCAGAGATCACCTGTTACAGATGAGTAACTACGCTATCTCCAGGAACAAGCAGGAATGTAGTCTTCACATATGGGGACTCCTTAGCTGAAGATGCCAGGGAGATAGCCCCAGGAAGCTGCCACCTACAGTAAGGTGGGACATGCTTCCTCCTATGGATCTCTGGCATCCCACAAGAGTTGGTGGGTAGAAGTTGAATTAGGTCTGAAAGAAATTTTGAAGAACAGCTTTGCCAAAGAGGGCATCCCGATGGGAGGCTTTATCTAGGCAGTAGTGGGCTGTAAAGGTGTGTACCAAAGCCCAAGTGGCTGCTTGACAAATGTTATCAATAGAGACAGAGTGAAGGTTAGCCATAGAGGCTGCCATGGTTCTCACATTGTGAGCTGTGACATGGCCTTGAAGAGGAAGACACTTACTCTCATAAGCAAAGGATATGCATTGTGCAACCCATTTGGATAAAGTTCTCTCGGAGAATGGAAGTCCCAAATGACTAGAATCAAAAGCAATAAAAAGTTGAGAAGACTTTCTATGTTGCTGTGTTCTTTGTAGGTAAAAAGCCAAGGCTCTTCTACAATTCAAAGTATGAAGATTTGTTTCTGCATTAGAGGCATGAGGTCTCGGAAAGAATACAGGAAGATAAATTGATTGATTTAAATGAAAAGGCGAAACCACCTTTAGAATAAAGTGTGGATGAGTTCTGAGAACAACCTTATCATGGTGAAACCTAGTATAAGGAGGATCAGTCATTAAAGCTTGCAATTCTCTAATACAACGTGCAGAGGTGATTGCAATCAGGAAGATGACCTTCCAGGACAAAAGCTTTAGAGGTTTAGTAGCTAAAGGTTCAAAAGGCGGTTTCATGAGCTACCCGAGAACTAGGTGTAAATCCCATGCCACTGGTAGTGACCTGATGAGAGGATTTGTTAATAGAAGACCTCTCATAAATCTTGATATGAGTGGATGGGAGGAAATTGGTTGTCCATTTAGAGGCTTATAGGAAGCTGCAATTGCACTAAGATGGACTCTTACAGAATTGGTCTTTAGACCAGAATTTGATAAATGAAGTAGATACTCTAGTATCGATTCCAAAGGTATCATAAGGGGGTTTAACCCTTTCTGTGAACACCATATAGTAAAACGTTTCCACTTGAAGGCGTAAGAGCGTCTTGTGGAAGATTTTCTAGAAGCCTGAAGGATATCCTTTACCTGTTGTGATTATTGTTGTTTGTTGTTTTTGCTTTGCACTGTCCTTTCTTTTGCTTTCCTGTTATATTTTGGCGTTCTTTTTTCTATAGTTTGCAGTGTTGACCTTTTATTTTTTGTACACCGCTTTTATGTTTCGGCCTAAGCGGTTTATCAAATTTTAAATAAAGATAAAGATAAAGATCCTGAAGGTCTAAGCTTTCAGCAACCAGGCCCGGAGATGCAGGGACTGGGGATTCGGGTGCCATAGCATCCCGTTCTCCTGGGAGAGGAGATCTGGAGCATAGCCTAACTCCAGAGGTACAGCTTGAGAGAGATGTAGAAGCAGGGGATACCACATTTAGCGTGGCCACCGTGGCGCTATGAGGATCATACAACCTCTGCCTCTCTGAAGCTTGAAGAGTGTTTTGGGGATGAGGAGAAAGGGTGGGAAGGCATAGAGGAAGTCGTGACCCCAGTGAAGAAGGAAGGCATCCCTTGCCTGGCAATTTTGAGCCGGAATCCTGGAACAGAACCAGGGAAGTTTGGCATTCAGTGGACTTGCAAATAGGTCTATGTCTGGAGTTCCCCAGATCTGAAATATCTTGGCCACCTGGTCTAGGTGGAGAGACCATTCGTGAGGCAGCAGTACTTGGCTGAGTTTGTCTGCCCAAAGGTTTTGAATGCCTGGAAAATATATCACGAGAAGGTGAATTTGATGCTCTCTAGCGAGGGCCCATAGTCGTAAAGCTTCGTTGCATAATGACAGAGAGCCCATTCCGCCCTGCTTGTTCACGTAGAACATAGCTACTTGATTGTCCGTTTGGACTAGGATTGTCTTGTAGCTGAGCTGGGCATGGAATACTCAAAGAGCTAGACAGATAAGTAGCTGAGCTGGGCATGGAATACTCGAAGAGCTAGACAGATTGCTCCGAGTTCCAGGAGGTTTATGTGAAGACAAGCCTCCTGTGGAGTCCAGGTACCCTGGGTAGAGAGATGATGCAGGTGTGCTCCCCATCCCACCTGTGATGCATCTGTTAGGGTGGCCTGGAATAGGGGTTGCTGGAAAGGAGACCCCACTAGAAGATTTTCCAGTGATTGCCACCATTGTAAGGACAAGATCAGTCATCGTGAGTTTGATATCTTGTCCGACAGACGTCCTGTGGCCTGTGTCCACTGGGCTGCTCGCAAATGAAGGCGAGCATAGGGAACCACATGAACAGTGGATGCCATATGTCCCAATAGTTGTAGTCCCGCTCAGAAGCTTCTGCCCAATCGGGGCAGTGGGAGCAACTCAGCATCCAGGCCCAGACAGCATTAAAGCGGCGCCCCAGCAAGGCGTGCCCACGCCTGAGGGCCTCACACCAGAGGGCCCTTTGGCGTGGCCCTTAGGCATGGCACAGAGGCGCACACAAGCAGAACCAAAATAAAGACGGACAGACCCCGCGACAGAACCCACCGGAACCACATAGCAACTCCAGAAGGCAACGAAAAGCAACAAAAAACCCCAAAAAACCAGAAACCACCTCAACGAACACCACATCAAGAAACCAGACTCACCTACAAACTACATCAAGGTACGCCTACAAACCATGCACCATTCCTAGCTCCCATATACCTCCTATCACCTCTCCTGACCATCTACCCCCACCCTGCAGTCACACTCACCAACCTACCCAGAACAAACACCACAATCATCCAAACCACCATCTACAACCCCCCTCACATGGACCACCACCCAAACACACACAACAACCTACATCCCCAACCCCCCGAACAGCACCCCCCTATCCATCTCACTAATCAATGCTCGATCAGTCAGAAACAAATACCACATGCTACACGACCTGATCGAAACCCAAAAGATTGACATCCTATGCATAACAGAAACTTGGCTAACAGACACAGACGCAGTGATCATGAACCAACTGACACCAACAGGATACAGCCTTCAACATTGCTCCCGAACACACACCAGAGGTGGAGGCGTAGCTATTATAGCAAAAACCAACCTTCACCTCAGACACCACTCATCGGAAACAACCAATGAAGCGGACATACTCACCCTCACCAATAAGCACCTCTCACTCTGCCTAGTCTATCGAGCACCCACCCAAAGCACCGATCTAACAAGGATACTTCAACACATATCTGAGAGCACCATCTCCACAAAACAAATAATCCTAGGAGACTTTAATCTCCCATCTCTCCAAGACAAGCAAGCAGAAACCTTCATCAATGCTATGGAAGCAATGAACCTATCACAGATCATACATGAACCAACGCACGAAAAAGGAAATACATTGGACCTCATATTCCTAAACTCCCAAACCGCCATCTCAGACAAGAACCCAAAGATCACACACGTACCATGGTCTGACCACTACCTTATCAGCATATCTCACACCTACCGCCACATGAACAGCAAGGAGAACAAACACACAAGAAGATTTAAAACGTTCAAAGAAGATTTCCTCGCACAAACCCTACCTGAACTCCAAACAAGTTCCAGCAATATTGACGACCTGGTCCGCAACTGAAACACCACAATCTCTGCTGCGGCCAGCACAACAAACAAGACTAAAACCAGACACACCTCTGCAAAAGCCCGATGGTACACACCCAACCTCCGGAAGCTAAAGACCAAATTCAGAAGAGCAGAAAGAAAATGGAGAAAAACCAAAAAAGAGGACAAAAAGAATTACATATATGAATTGGACGCATACCACACAGAAAACAGACAAAGCAAAAAAGGCCTTCCATACAAAGATCATAAACACGTCAATAAACAAACCACGAGAACTCTTCAATATTGTCAAACAACCGACAAAAGCGCCCAACCACTCCAACCAACTACCAAACATCCCACCTGAACTACTAGCACGACATTACAAGCAGCTTCAACAACCACAGAATCCACAACTGAACGCAGAGGCAACAACAACAAACCACCCCATTACCACAGACAGAGACTGGAACACATTCGAAACAGTCACAAAAGAGGAAGTATCATCCACCATCTCTCAACTAAATACCACCACCTCCCCACTAGACCCCTGTCCTACAGAATGGATAAAGAAAACAAAAGATAACCTGAGCACACCATTAATCCGCATTGTTAACGAATCCCTCAGCCAAGGACGCATGCCAGATCTCCTTAAAACCTCAGTCATCCGACCAACCCTAAAAAAACACAACCTGGATCCCCTCGAACCCACCTCCTACAGACCTATAGCAAGCCTCCCGTTTACCGCCAAACTCATTGAGAAGGTAGTCCAGAGACAGCTCCAAGAACATTTAGATGCTAACAACATATTGGACCCACAACAACATGGCTTTCGTCCACTCCACGGAGTCGAGACCCTCATGGCGTCGCTTACTTTAACTGTAAATTTCCAGAGGTAATATATCTTTCTGTATATAGCTTGTATATAGTTTACCATGTTGTCTCCAAGTTACTGACCCTGTTATAATGTAAGCAAAAGACCCTGTTATAATGTAAGCAAAGGACTGTTCTAATGCGAAATTTGTTATCTGTAAACCGCACTGATACCAAAGAGCGCGGTATATAAAAACTGTAAAATAAATAAATAAATAATAAATAAATAATGAACACCCTTGTCATGAGAACTCAAGCCAAGCACTCTGGATATGCCATGATCTTCCTAGACATATCAGCTACCTTCGACACCATCTCCCACAACATCCTCATACACAGACTACAAGCAATCGGCATCAAAGATAACGTACTCCAATTGTTCTGTTCATACCTGACCAATAGACAACAATTGATCCGCACAAACATATCAACCTCCCCCCCTTTCCAGCAACACCAAGGAGTACCCCAAGGATCCACATTATCTGCCATGCTCTTCAACATCTACCTGCAACCACTCTGCTCAATCATATGCACATACAACATTAACTACCATATCTATGCGGATGACAATGCTCTACGCTCCAATCACAACATCCAACCCAACCAATAAACTTATCAGAATGCTTCACCGAAGTATCCACCTGGCTACAAAAGAACAACCTATCCATCAACATAAAGAAAACTGAAGCCCTCATAGTAACAAAGGACCCAGACTTCACACCACCTACACACCTCGACATTGGAACCACAAAAATTCAAATACAACCACAAATAAGATACCTAGGAATCATCATAGACCAAGCACTCACACTCAATCAACAGATCAAAAAAACCACTGTAACAATCTACCACAAGGCTAAAACAGTACAACGCCTCAGACCTCTCCTTGAACCACAGGACTTCAGAACAGTAATGCAAGCCTTGACACTCCCCCACCTGGACTACTGCAATATAATATACCATGGACTTCCAGCCACTCATACCAACCCACTTCAAACTGCCTTGAACACCACAGTAAGAATAATCAAGAATGCAAAAAAACAGGACCACATCACCCCAGCCCTGAGGGAGCTACACATACTCCCTCTAGAAGCAAGAATCAAATACAAATCCGCCCTACTCACCCACAAAGCTCTCTACCAAACTCAAACGTCCCAGCTCCGCACTCTACTGCCTCAACCAGCCCACAACAGAACAACCAGCCCACAACAGAACAACCAGACAAACCAACTCCCTCACCATCCCTCCTAAAAGAACAAAATACAATCAGCAGACCTGCAACAGAGCCTTCGAACTATATGCACCATCCCTCTGGAACTCTCTACCGAATCACATCAGAAGCAACACAGACCCATCATCTTTCAGGAAACAACTTAAAACTGCATTATTCCAAGAATTCCTCGGACCAGAAACAAGCACCCACCACCGACTCCCTCCCAACCACCTTATCTCATCCCCTGAACATATGTCCTATGTAACCATAACACAATGTCTATGTCTATGTCCCAATTGTCAAAAATCATTAATGTTGGCCACCTGGTGACGGCCCCAAACCCTTGTAATTGATCATTGTATGTTCCACCGCTTTGACCCGGTGAAAAGCGGGATATAAATACAGCTAAATAAATAGTTCTCGAGCAGTTAGGGAGGACTTCATCGCTGCTTGAGAAGCTATCTGCATTATATGAAGACAGAGGGGTTGTGGGAGAAAAGCCCTTAACTGTCTGGTATCTAGACGAGCGCCTATGAACTCTAGGGACTGAGATGGAGCAAGTTGGGATTTTGGGAGGTTTATGACCAATCCCAAGTATTGAAGGATTCACATTGTGCGAGACAGTGCAGAGCTGGCTTCTGGAACCGTGGGGGCTCGAATGAGCCAGTTGTCCAAGTAAGGGAAGACGAATATCCACAGGGTTCGTAGAAATGCAGCTACTACTGCCATGCATTTTGTGAATACTCTTGGTGCCGAAAAGCCAGACCAAAGGGAAGAACCCTGTATTGGAAATGTTTTCCCTTGGAAAGGAATCGTAAGAATTTCCTGTGATCTGGATGGATCAGAATGTGAGTATATGCATTCTTTAGATCTAGAGAACAAAGCCAAACCTGATTTGAAGGTATGGCAGAAGAGTTCCCAGAGAAATCATTTTGAACTTTTCTCGGAACAGATATTTGTTCAATTCTCTGAGGTCTAGAATGGATCTGTGTCCTTCTGTTTTCTTTGGAATAAGAAAATAGGGAGAGTAGAACCCTGCACCCTGGTGAAGAATGGGCACGCCTGCTATTGCTCCTTGAACAAGGAGTGTTGAGACCTCTTGGTCCAGTAGATTGCCTGTAGAGGTTTGGGAATTGAACTGTCTTACGAATGTAGGAGGGGGCCTATTGTGAAAATGAAGCTTGTACCCCCCCTCTCCCACAATGGACAGAGTCCAGTTTTCTGTTGTTATTTGGTGCCATCTGTTGGCAAAATGACACAGCCTGCCTGGAATGTTCAGAGGTTCTGGACCCTTTAGAGGCAGGAAGGCTAAGTTCTCTATGAAGGAGTCAAAGCCCTTGAGGGGGCTGGGCCTGTGGAGCTGGTTGAGCTCTAAGGCCTTTTGGCTTCTTTTGTCGGAATTGTTGTTGTTGACCCTTCAGGGCAACTTGAACCTGAGCTTGCCCTTGCTGGGTATAGGATGGATAAAACTTCCTCTTTTTGCTGAAAAAGGGTTTTTTATAGGGTTTCTTTTTGGCTGGAGTGGCTGTAGATTTTGACAATCTGTCTAAAGTGAGATTGTCAGTATCTATCTCAGCCTTCTCCTGCCAATTCTTGCCAAAGAGGTTTTCTCCTGTGCAAGGGACGTTTCCCAAATTATCCTGTACCCAAATCTCCAAGTCTGATGCCTGAAGCCAGGCAATCCAACGTGCACCGATGGCAATAGCAGAGGTTCTGCTGATGCATTCAAAGCAGTCAAAGGCTGCACGGTTTACAAACTTGGAGACATCTTGAGCATGCTTGACCAGAGTAAGAAAGTCCTGTCGTTTGTCCTCAGGGAGAAGGGGGCTCATAAGCTCCAAATCTCCTGTGACCTCTTTGAGGAACATTCCCATATATAAAATATATGAGCTGATCCTAGCTGAAGCATGGAAGCCTGAAAAGTTTGACGCCCAAAAGTGTCAAGACTCCTGCATTCACGACCTGGAGGATTGGATGCAGGTCTCTTTGCACTTTTCATCCTACGCATGGTTGACTCCACTACCATTGAATGGTGTGGCAGCTTAGTCTTTTGAAAACCAGGACATGGTGGAACTCGATACATGGTATCGAGTCTCCTAGAATGAGGAGATGTGGTCAAAGGTGTCTCCCACATTCTGAGCATCAAATCATGAAGAATTTCATGAATGGGCAGAGTGGCTGCCTCCTTGGGAGCCTTAGGGTACTGGAGAATTTCCAATTCCTTTGCTCTAGGTTCTTTTTCAGGAGCTACCGTGATTGAAAGGCCTCGGGCCACATCACAAATAAAATCCTGAAAAGACATGTCTTCCGGAGGAGACATTCTGCGTTGGGGAGAAGAGGAGTCTTCCAGGAGAAACACTCTGGTACCGGCAGAATTATCAGTCATCGGAATCGGAGGATTCAAAGTATCTCTGATCCCGATGTTCCTGCAAAGCATGGTCTCGGTATCGATTGAAGTCGGTACCGATCTGTCGATGCCAGAAAAAGTCTGCATGGGAAGGATTCCCACCGGGGCCGGTACCAGTATCTGTACCGGTGCTGGTACCGGCATCGGTACCAGTGTCGGTACCGGTGCCCATTGAACCACCGGTGTCAATGGTACCGTAGTTGTAAGGAGAGCTGCAAGACTACGTTCGATAGCGAGGAATCTCTGGTCTATCGACGCTGCCGATGCCTGGGTATCGGTACCAGTAAAAGCAGCCGGAATCCCTGAGTATGGCACCAGTAGTTCTGCCGAGGTCGAAGCCTCGAGAACATTCTGGAACCCCGTTAATGCTTTGCAGGCCAAAGCCTCCCGCCAGGGCTGTTTTGCTGGTGTAGTTTCCTCAAGGGCAATGCCAATGGCCTCTCAATGCTTTGAAGGAGAGCTACCCTTTGAGGACCGGCTCTTATGTTTAGCTACCTGAGATCCATGGGAGGAAGACGAGGCTCTTGAAGACGTTGATGCAATGGACCTGGTATCCTAAGAAAAGAGGGTACCGAGCTTTGCAGCTCAGTTCTGTCTTCCTCTTTTAGTCATCCCCATACAGGAGGAACATGCAGGTGGAGAATGGTCAGGGCCTAAACATTTTAAACACCAGTCATGGGTGTTGGTGACGGATATGCTACTGCCATACTTAGTACTTTTTTTTTTTAAACCACTAGTTGGTTTTTCCATCTTTTAGGAAAAATGGGGCCTAATGCCTAAAATGGCGCCTAGCACCAAAAGAAAATTTTCTGAAGAGAAACAGTTAAAAATAAATAAATAAAAAAATTTAAAAAAAAAAAATATATATATTTTTTTTTTTTAAAAGAAAGAAAGAACCGGCGGTACCGGTAGGTGTCGTGCGGAGGCAGGCGCGACAAGAAAACAAGTTTAAAGAAGAAATTTTCTGCGGTGACAGGGAATATGTCCTGTCGGCTCCGCGGAAAACGAAGAACTGAAGAGGGACAGTTGGAAAGGCGGGAAGACGGCGCGCACGTGCTGAGGTATGCTCCCAAAAGTGTTCCTATTGGACACTGGGGAGCATTCCCGTGCAGGCTCCGTCGGTACCGACGATACCCATATGTGAAGACTACATTCCTGCTTGTTCCTGGATATAAGGAATTCCACAGGGCAGGCTACACCACAATATGTTTTGGGTTACACCACAGAGTGCGCCTTCAACATTTGAAGGCATAAGAACATCTGGTAGATGGCTTGCGAGATTCAAGTAGGATGTCCTTGACCGGTTATGGAAGGTCGAGGGTCAGCAAAGATTACGCTTTCAGTAGCCACATCATGAGACGGAGGGCTTGTGGATTGGGATGGAGAAACGTCCCATGATCCTGAAAGAGAAAGTTGGGCACATGTCCCAAGCTGAGACATGGAGTCTGTGCCAGACGAGTCAGCAGAGGAAACCATGGCTGACGGGGCCAGTAAGAGGCTATTAGGATCATGGAGCCTTTGTTACTCTGCAGCATGAACTGGGTCTTGGGTATTAAGGGGATGGGCAGGAATGCATAAAGGAGGATTTTCTCCAATGGAGAAGGAAGGAATGCGTTGCCCGATTGTGCCGGCAGGGAAACTTCGAACAAAACAATGGAAGTTGTGCATTCTCCTGAGTGGCGCACAGATCTATTCTGGGTGTCTCTCACATGTGGAAGATCCAAGAAGTCATTTCCTGATTTAAAGTCCACTTGTGTGGATGTAGGATATGGCCGAGTCTGTCCGCAAGGAGATGCAGTTCGCCCAGAACAGGGCCATACCATAATTGCATCCTGTGCAACTTGCACATCTGGCGACCCCCCCCACCCCCGTCATCTTCTCACCGCCTTCGTGTCCAGCTGGCATTCCACCCTTGCCTTGCTGCCACCACTTTTCATCTTCTCTAAGGTGACAGCAGCAGTGAAACAGACAGGACTTCCAATATATTAAAAAATAAATAAATAAAAAACACACACACTATGCGGGTCCTTCAATGCTGCACTTGCATGCAATTCTGGTCCCTCCCTCCCTTCCTTCTCTGATGTAGGTCATATCAGAGGAGGGAGGGACCAGGCCAGCCATTCAAATGCAGAGTTGCAAAGACCAGTTTTTGAATGGCTGGCCTGGTCCCTCCTTTCTCTGATGTGACCTATATCAGAGAAGGAAGGGATGGAGGGAGGGAGGGACCAGAACTACATACAACCACAGCATTGAAGGACCCACGTGTTTTTTTTTTGTTTAAAACTGGAAGTCAAGTCTGTTTCACTGCTGCCCAAAACGCGCCCTTAAGCCTTTGCGCCCTGTGCAGCTGCACCGCTCACACAGGATTAGGTACGGTGCTACCCAGGAGATACACCGCCCTGAAATGGATGCGGTGTGCAATGGAGAAGAACCTGAGACATAGGGCTTCCTAGCAGTGGTGATAAGATCCCGTTCCCCCCTGCTTGCTCACAAAGAACATGGCGACCTGGTTGTCTGTTCAGACTAAGACCTGTTTGCCCGAACGTTTGGGTTGAAAAAGCCAAAGGGCATTCGTGAGAGCTCATAGCTCCAGGAGGTTGATCTGCAAACGATATTCCTGTTGTGTCCACTGCCCCTGTGTGGTAAGATTGTCTAGATGTGCTCCCCAACCGAGCTTGGAAGCATCAGTTGTCAGGGTGAATTGAGGTAGAGGCATCTGAAAAGGTGACCCTCCGAGTAGGTTTTGAGGGGAGCACCACCACTGAAGGGAGTTGACAAGTTGAGGGATGATGCAGATCTCGTCTGAGAGATGCCCAGTTGCTTGGGTCCATTGAGACAACAGAGTCCATTGGGCTTGCAGCATGTGCAAGTGGGCATAGGGGACAGCATGGACTGTGGAGGCCATGTGCCCCAGAAGGCAAAACATTTGTCGAGCTGTCACAGCACTGTGACCCTTTATGCTGTTGGCCAGCTTGATGAGACGGGCGGAGTGATCCTGTGAAAGGAAAGCTCGGGCCTGACGAGTGTCCAGAAATGCTCTGATGAATTTGAGCTGCTAGGATGGGACCAGGTGCGATTTTGGAAAGTTTAGGACGAATCTCAGATCTTGGAGCACAATGATGGTACAATGAAGAGACAGTTTTACCTCTTGTGGGGATTCTCCCCTGATCAGCCAGTCGTCTAAGCAGAGGAAGACGAAGATCCCCAAAGTATGAAGGTAGGTGGCAACTACTGCCATGCATTTTGTGAACACTAGGGGTGCGGAGGATAACTTGAAGGGGAGCACCCGATATTAGTAGTGGGTTTGCTGGAACTGAAAACGCAGATACTGTCTGTGTTGAGGGTCGATTAGCAAATGCGTGTATGCCTCCTTGAGGTTTAGAAAACATAGCCAGTCGTTCCTTTGAAGGTATGGCAGAAGTGTACCAAGAGAAATCATTTTGAATTTCTCGAACAAGGAATTTGTTTAGGTCCCTTAGATCTAAGATGGACCTGAACTCTCCTGTTTTCTTGGGAATAAGGGAGTAGAAGCCCCTGCCCTCTTGGGTCGGTGGAACTTTTTCTATGGCCCCCTGAGCTAATAGGGCAGACACCTCGACTGATAGATTTGTCTGCAAGGGGTGTGCAGGATAATACCTTGTGGAGGTGGTGGGGGGCAAGCTTTTGAAATGAAGCAAAAAGCCCCTTTGAATGATGTTGAGAGTCCACTGCTCTGTTGTGATGAGGTGGCACTTGTGGGTATAGGAATAAAGTCTGCCTGCTATGTGTAGGGGTGGGGGACACTGCAAAGTCAAGAGTAGCTTATGCTCTCTAGAAAGGAGTCAAAAACCAGGTGCTGGCTGTGGCTGTGCAGCTAGTTCTGGCTTATTCATCTTAAGCTTTTTCAGCTGGCGAAGGCCCTGCTGTCACTGCTGAGGTGGGTAAGCAGCTGCAAGGGTAAGGATAGAAAGATTTCTTTGGATTAGTCTTTCTCCTAGAGGGGTCTGACATCCTTCTGGAGAGGTGTTTGAGAATGAGATTATCTGTCTCAATCTCTCCGGCCTTCTCTCTCCACTCTTTTCCAAAGAGGTTCTTCTCCAGAGCAGGGGATATTGGCCAATTTATCCGAACCTACTGCTGGAGGTTAGATGCCTGGAAACAGGCCATTCTGCAAGCACCAATGCAGACTGCTGAAGCTCTGCTGGATGACTCAGGCATCGAAAGATGCTCTGGTAAGAAATATGGATGTATTCTGATTTTGCCTGATCAAGGCCTGCAATGCATCACGTTTGACATCAGGAAGGATAGGAGCAAAGTTCTCTAGATCCCTGGAGATATGTTTGAGATACATGCCCATATAAAGCATGTAGGAAGTAATCCTAGAAGTGAGCATGCATGCCTGAAAACACTGACGGCCAAAGGCATTGAGAGTTCTGGAGTTCTTGCCCGGAGGCATGACAGAATGATTTTTAGAACTCTTGATGCGACACATTGCCAATTCTACTACCATGGAGTGGTGTAGTAGTTGAGGCTTTTGGATGCCAGGGCATGGTAGAATTCGGTACATAGTATTGAGTCATTTGCTGATAGGCGGAACCGTTAGTGGGACCTCCTACATACATAGCATTAGATCCTACAGGATGCGATGCATCGGTAGGATGGCCATCTCTTTGGGCACTGAGGGGTATTGGAGGATTTCCAATTCCTCTGCCCTCGGTTCTGTCTCCGATGCCACGATAATCTGCAGGCCTGCTGCCATGTCCTGGGGACAGACACTGCTCATGAGGAGGGGACGGATTGGAAGGGAGATCCCTGGTTACCCTGGAGTCCTCCGATGCATCTTCAGAATCGGAGGAAGTAAAGTCCAATTCCGACAGAAAGTCAAACTATCGACGGTCTCGTGTCAATGTTGAGGCCCAATGCCAATACAAATGATTAGTTGGTGTGGCAGCATGAACTTGTTGGGTACCAAATATGTCTGTCGGTTCCAAAGAAGGCATTAGAGGGAGAGGATCCCCCGATGCAGGTTTGAGGTCCAGCATCGGCCCTGGAGGTATAAGCAGTGGACCGGATGCCGACACCTGCACCGCAGGAACTGTTGATAGACCGTACTGAGGCTGCCAGGAGTGCTGCCAAACTCCTCTTGATAGCCAGGATGTGCTGGTTGAGGGAGAAGGCTGATGCAAGGGTGGAATCCCGCACAGGCCTCTGAGCCACCGTCCCAGAGCATGGAACCAATAGCTTTCCAGAGGTTGAGACCTCAGGAGCACCTAGAGTCTCTGTTGTGCTTTGGACAGCTGGTCCTTCCATCAGGCCTATTTGGCAGGCCTGTCTGCATCAGAGGCACCTTTCAGTGAATATTGATGATAAAGGGACTTACCTCAAGGATCAATATGGAGTTTTGATGCTGTGGAGTTGGACTTAGTCTTATGTTTGGTCTTTGAGGAGACCTGAGAACCAAGAGAGGCAGCCGACATTGTTGACGATGTGGAAGCCACTGAAATAGAGTCCGGGGCAAACAGAGAACCATACTGTTTGGCTCTGTTCTTTAGGCCTCTTTTTGTCATTTGTTGGCACACAGGACAATCAATCTGTAAATGGTCTGGACGCAAACATTTTAAACACCAGTCATTTTTATTGGTGACTGATATTGTACCAGAACACTTGGTACATTTATTTTAAGCCTGTGTTGTGTTTTTCCATCATGGCAAAAGAAAAGTAGGCCAAGACCTGATTTGGCAGTAGGAACCATCAAAATTGGAAAAAATGAAGAAAATAAAATTGAAAAAAAAATAAATTGGGGCCACATCAGGGAAGGTACCGGCATCAACGGAAAGGCAGAGCACAAATTTAAATCAAAAAATTATGTTTTCAGTGGCGACAGGTAGAAAACAACCTGCTGGCTCCGCGGAAAACGAAGAACTGAGGAGAGGACTTGGGAAGGCAGATGTGCAGGTGCAATGGATTGCTCCCAAAAGCTTTCCGACTGAACACTGGGGAGCGTTCCTGCACGGGCTCCATTGGTACAGACGATACCCATATGTGAAGACTGCATTCCTGCTTGTTCCTGGAGATAACTCATTCCCTTCATCTATCACAATACAAAATTTGCAGTGACCACATTTTCAATAACCCTTAACAATATCAGTTTCTTCTATAGGTCGAGGGACAGCTAGACAAAGGATATCACACAAATTTCATCCCCTATTATAGGCTATTCGGGGTTTTAAAACAGACAGCCCCAGGTGTGCTTGAAAAACGGACCATCATTTGATGACTGAATCCATACATGACGCTATAGAAAAGTACTCAAAATACTACTCTATCATGATCAGAAGCTACATCAGAAGTCACACGTGAGTGATCAGCATTCATGGTGGTTACATAAGGCTCGTTAAAAAGCTTTTTGTAGTATTCCAGTAGGGTAGCCGTGATCAGAAAACTTTTGAGTATATTTTACTCGCCTGCCTACAATATTCATCATTAGAAAAACAAATGCAACAAACACTGTACAACTGTGATCAAGACAAGCTGTTTCGCAGATGAATAGGATGGAAACTACTGTACAAGCTGTTTCACTGATTTGCCTCCAAATAGGGTTGGGAAGAAAACCAGGGGGGGGGGGGGTCACAATCCTTGTGGAGTTGGATCTTCCCTTCCCTTCCCTCTAATGACTATACCTTCTACTCTGTGATCCACGACTCCTGCTCCCATATAGATTACTTATGGCAAAGATGGGACTTGGAGGGAGTCATTCAGGACTGTGGCATTGCTGACAGAACATAGTCGGACCATTCCCTGGTTTGGTCCGCCTATGGTTGGGGACCCTTCTCGGATGGGTAAGGATTTTTGGTGGCTTAATGATACCCTTATTGAGGATCCAGATGTATGCAATTTAAGAGGGCGATTTAGGATTATCTTGTTAATGATATGAGGGAGTGTCATCTGGGGACCCTATGGGATTGTTTAGAGGCAGTGTTGCGTGGAAACCTGATAGCGATGGGGACCCATAAGAAGAGAAAGAGAACAGACCCAGATCTTTCTCCATGGGGAACTTGGCCATCTAGAGAGGCAGTTGAAGCAGGGAGATGGTACTCTTCAAACCCAGGCCCAGTTAACTACAAACTGTGTGGATCTGTATGGTCTTCAGGTGGGGGATATTAGGAGGGCACTGGACCACCTAGGACAAACTCACTTTGAATACGGCAACAAAGCAAGGAAACTCCTGGCATTTAAACTTTGTAAAGCTCAAACTCGCAACACGATATGGAAAATTAAGGACCGGCAGAGCTTGGAACGCCTTAGATAGGAGGATATTCAGCAGAGATTTGTGGAATTTTACCAGGAATTATATATTCCGGAATGGGAGGCCATCCCGGACCAGATTGACACTTACTTGCAGGGGTGTACTCTTCCTGGCCTCAGAGGCTGAATTGTGTTTACTGAATCGACCCATATCAGCTATTGAGATCCTCCAGGTTTATTAAGGCACTGCCTCGATTGAAGGCCCCTGACCTGGATGGTTTCACAAATCCTTTTTCTAAAACTTTCTCTGAACAGATTGTGAGCTTATCAGCCCATGTATGCAATAGTTTTTTGTCTGTGGAATATATGCGACCATCAATAAGGGAGGCGGGGGGTTACGCTCTTACATAAGGAAAGGACCCAGGTCTACGCAGTTCCTAATGCCCTATCTCGTTCTTGGGCACCGACCAAAAACCTTTTGTCAAGGTTCTTGCGAACCAGCTTCAACCATTACTTCCTAAACTTGTTCATAGCAATCAATTGGGATTTATCCCAGGAAGGCAATGTTCAGTGAGATCCTTAAGCAGGATGATAATCCACCCTCCTCACTGTCGATGTGGAAAAGGCTTTTGAGAGGGTCTACTGGCCTCATCTTTTTAGGGTCCTAGAGAAATTTGGCCTGGGTGGGACTTTTATCCAGTGGACTGAAGATCAATGCAACATACCCTTCACCCTTTGAACTGAAGAAGGGGATCCTTGTTGTTCATCCTTGCAATGGAATAGTTAGCATTTTACATTCGCTCCTGAAGGGATATTGGGGGAATTGCCGGTGGCTCCCAGGTGCACAAATTATCTATGTTGGCAGATGATTTACTATTCAGTCTTTCAGATCCAGTGCAAACCCTAGTGGGGGTGAGAGAGCAATTAGTGGTGGTATAGTGGTAGCAATTGTAGTGGTATCAGCAATTGTAGTGGTATCAGGTTTTAAGATGAATGAGTCCAAATCTGAGTTATTACCTAAACATCTCCCCCTCCCCCCTAGACAGGGCACATTTAAAAGAAAAACATTCTTACCAGTGGGCTAAATCTCACATCAGGTATTTGGGGGTGAAGCTGCCAGTTGATCCCTCTCAGTTCAGTCCCCTAAATTATGATCCCCTGTGGAATTCCATATACTCAGCCTTCCAGTGCTGGAAGCATTTAAATTTGTCCTGGCTAGGCAGGGTCAACAGTAATAAGATGATGGTATTGCCTAAGTTCTTATATCTATTCAATGCCGTACCAGTAGAAATTTCTGGAGCCATGTTTTATAAGTGGCAAAGGGGTATTATGGGATTTATCTGGGGCTACCAGCCCTCCCCCCTCCCACATAGCCAGGAGGTTTTTGTTTCAATCACAAGATTAAGGGGGCCTGGGTCTCCCTGACCTTCAGAGGTATAGGGACAGAGGAACAGTTGGGAAAGGCGGGAAGGCAGCACGCAGGCCCTGTGGGATGCTCCCACAAGCTTTCCTATTGGACGCTGGGGAGCGTTCCTGTGCAGGCTCCGTCGGTACCGATGATACCCATATGTGAAGACTACATTCCTGCTTGTAATTATGCTTCTTTCCCGTTTTGTTCTATAGACCAAATCATATTTAAAATTTTTCTAATATTGGAGTGTGTGAGCAGAGAAGGTTTGATGATCACTGGTGTGCACCGCATTGTGTTCCCTGCAGGCAGCTGGGAGCACCTGGTCCATCTTTGTGGTGCCTGGCCCCGTCATCCAGGAGGCCTTAAAAACGCGGCCTGCTCCACGGTACGTAGGGGCGCATTTTAAAGGGGCAGGATAAGCTCCTTATGAGCTCCTTCGGTGCTCGAGGAGCTGGAAGTCTGGAATGGGCAAACGTAGGAAGCGTCATCTGAATGTGAGTACTGTGAATCCCACTAAGGTGGTGAAAGATTTGGGTCCTATGAATCGGCACGTTGTTGCAGTGAAAGATATGGAGGGTGATTTGAATGCTGCAACTAGATCCCAGCTTATACTTAAGAGCTCCTCGTCATCTTTGGGGGTAACTAACTCTGCCCCTCCTGCTGACATTGTTTCCAGTGCCCTAGTTACCTCTTCACCTCTGTAGGAGGGGTTGCCTCAACGACACTGTTCCCTCTAAGCTGTGCGTGTGTGTGCACGCACACACCTCACCGAGTGAGCTCACATACTTTACAACAGAGTGTACAAAAATTATGGTTCTGATTCTGATAGAAAACAACACAGACGTCTTAAATATTTAAAAGTTGTGATTGTAATTACTAGAAATTTTCCGCTTCATTTAGTAATTGTCTATTTTCATTTAATTTGATTAAAATCAATGTGGTGTACATACTGTATTCTGACGTGTAGTCAAATTTTAAAGTAGATAACTCCGAGTGTCATTATGTGGCGCACAAAAATTTAACCTTCCTTCAAAAGCTGCACAGCTGATATTTTATGCGCACGCAGCCTACAGAAAATTAGAGAGAACATTGCTCAACAACTGGACTTGTCATCACCAGTAGTTCCTCCTGTGTGCTCTATAGAGCTGGTGGCTGTTTCTTTACCTTGGGTCTTAAAGATACTGGAGGAGCTTCTTCAGGCTCAACGGGATGGTCTGCCAATCATTCCTGTGGATTCTAATGATATTTCCTTGTTTAATGTGTGGCGTGTTCTCTCACGGATTGAGGCTTCTTTTGTCTCTGGTGTCTCAATTTTCAGCTTTTTCAAAAGATTCTGTGGCTAAATTAGCCCAGCATGATTCTCAAATAATTGCTTTGGATAATAAGTGTCAGAAATTGGAAGTTCAATGTAATGCATTACAGAATACCTCAATGTCTTTTATTAAGGATAGTCTTTATTTACATGCTCAGCAGGAATTACTTGAAAATAATATGAGAGCTTTGAATGTTAGATGCTTAAATTTTCCCAACACTCGTTTATTGTCCCCTCAAATGTTGTTTGATAAGTATTTGATAGAAATTTTGGGGTATCGAGATAATACTAAACCGCATGTTATTAAAGGCTCCATCTTTGTCCCTGATCGGGACCAGAATCGCCGCCCGGCCAGCCTGCCCTCCCAAGCTGTAACTCCGGCCCAATCCGGGCTGTGGGAGGGGGAGGAGCAGCAAGCTGGCGTTTAAAAAGAGCCGCCGACGGCGGGAACGCCAAGGCTCCATCTTTGTCCCTGATCGGGACCAGAATCGCCGCCCGGCCAGCCTGCCCTCCCAAGCTGTAACTCTGGCCCAATCCGGGCTGTGGGAGGGGGAGGAGCAGCAAGCCGGCGTTTAAAAAGAGCCGCCGACGGCGGGAACGCCAAGGCTCCATCTTTGTCCCTGATCGGGACCAGAATCGCCGCCCGGCCAGCCTGCCCTCCCAAGCTGTAACTCCGGCCCAATCCGGGCTGTGGGAGGGGGAGGAGCAGCAAGCCGGCGTTTAAAAAGAGCCGCCGACAGGCGGGCCCGCGCCTGGTCGGGCCCGCGCCGGAGGGCCTCGCCAGAGGGCCCTTTGGCGTGGCCCTTAGGCAGTGGCCCACACGGAGTCACCCAGAAAGCTTCTCGACGCTCCAAACAAATCAATACAGATATAAACCACCCAACCTGACGGAGACAACTGGAGCCTGCCGCTTGAGACCACTCGCCTGGAGACCAGCTACCAAACCTTAACTACGTAACATAAACCACAGCAAGCTCACCAATACCAACGGCTACACCACACAGGAAGACACCAGTACTGTTAGCCAGCCTTCCACATCAGGAAAAGAAACAGCAGACAACTAACTATCTACCATACTAAACTGTAAACTGTAAGCTGAAATGATACCTAGCGTGTCTATGATATACTGTTGTACATTGTGATACTCTGTTGATACACCGGGATACATTGTACCTCACTGTGAAACATCTCTATTTAATTTTAACTGTTGCTCTTCATTGCTTTGACCTGCTATCTCTCATGCCTCATGTCATGCCTCATGTCCTGCTCCCCTCATGCCTTGCTAGTGCTTACTCTGATCCCATATAGCGTATTGAGCTACGTTCTATGCTCCACATAGGCAATCTCATTTGTTGATCATAGTCTGGGCTAACCTATAATCCAGCTAAGTCAATGATATGAAGTATTAACTGCCCTGATATCTTATACCATCTAATCTTATTATCCCGTACCTTTCCTCTGAAATCAGAGCTTGTCCTGTAGGAGCAGGCAGAACAACCACCTTAAGAGTCCTACCCAATAGTTGTTCTAGGTCACCCTATTGAGCATCATTTTGACAACTCATATTGCCCTTCCTTATCCCTCTAACACAAATCTCTCGCCCTTACTAAGATGGGCCTCCCCATCTCCACCATATTTGGATGCTATATCATCCTCACTAGCTGGTTCTCTGGCTATCTAGCCTTAACGCCCGCCAACCAAATCCCAATATTGCAGAGCCATGGAAGAAGATGGTCTGGTTCATCTCGTAACAACCTACACTGGGACACATGCCCTCGTCACTCCCATCTCCTCCACATAATTCCCCAACACTCTGCCAGAGTCAAACAATCTGAAAAACCTTACCCCAACAATCTAAAATGTGCTCTCATCAATGCAAGATCCATTCGGACGAAAGAATGGCCTGTTGTCACCGACTTAATCTGCACTCACAAACTTGACATACTCATGGTTACAGAGACCTGGTTATCTGAGGAAGACAATGTCATAATCAACCAGCTCCTTCCCCCAAATTTTACAATACACACCAGCCACAGGCAAGATAAAAGAGGGGGTGGTGTCCTCATTCTTACCAGATCCGACCTCAAGTTCAAGACGATACACTCCACAAGTACAAGCCACATGGAAACCATTACCATCTCCAACAGACGCTGCTCTATCAGCCTACTCTACAGAGCACCCTCGATGTCATTTGATGAACTAGCCTCCATCCTTGAGCTCGCCTCCAATACACATAGCCCACACACCCAATATGGATCTTAGGGGACTTCAACCTACCAACACTACAGGATAACCAAGCAACTTCCTTCCTAGACGCCCTTGAGAACCTAGGATTCAAGCAACTGGTGAAAGTTCCTACTCATACTAAAGGCAACATTCTAGATCTGGTATTTGCCCCAGTCATCCCTCAACCAGCCTCTTGATCCTATTACATCCATAACCCCTGTTCCCTGGTCTGATCACAAACTGATCATCCTCCAGATTCCATCAAGCAAAATCCTCACCAAGAACATCAAGACACCAGCTGACATGACGAGACCTAACTCTAGATCTTTTAAGCCATTTAACAGAGAGATCATCCTTGCTGAAACGCAACAGCTCATCAATACCACTACCACAAACCTCGATGACCTAATCTCTCACTGGAACAACAGTCTCAGTGCTATCGCTGTGCGTCCTTCATCAATAAAGCAGTTAAGAAAAAGAGAAAATGCTCCTTGGTACACAAAGGACCTCAGAGACTCCCTCATCCTATTACGGAAACTTGAAAAACGCTGGCGTCGCTCCCATGCCTCTGTAGACCTGACAACATTCAACAGCCACCTAGCTGCTCACCGCAAGGCAATCTCCGAATCAATGAAACGGTACCACTCTGATACCTTGATGAGATCCCTCAATAAACCACATGACCTCTTTGACCTAGTTAAGTCCCTATCCAAGGAGCCAGCCTCAGGACCTCAAGTGGAGATACACCCTCAAGACTTCGCAACGCACCTACAATCCAAGATGTGCCTTATCAACAAATCCTCTGTACCAACCGCTACACCTGTGCAGGTCATCCCTGGCACTCTTTCTGCATTCTCAATCCCCTCCAAGAAAGGAATTGAAGACACCATTACAGCCCTCAACATTACCACATCCCAGTCCGATCCATGCCCTGCCTTCTGGATCAAGGAGCTTCGCAGTCACTTTAGCCCAGTTATCGCCAACATAATGAACCTCTCCTTTTCAACTGGATTATTCCCCACAGCCCTTAAGCATACCTCAATTAGACCCCTGTTGAAAAACTGCAAGCTCGACCCTCTAAAGGTAGAATCCTATAGACCCATCTCCAGCATACCTCTACTTGCTAAGATCATAGAAAAAGTGGTCCAACGACAGCTACAGGACCATATTGACTGTGTTGCACCACTAGACCCATGCCAACATGGCTTCAGAGAACTCCATGGAGTCGAATCTCTCCTCACCATACTCTTCAGTAAGTTGATCTCTGGCATAGATAACATCCGCCAAGGTTTTGCCCTCATATTTCTGGACATCGCCGCAGCGTTTGATTCAGTAGATCACGAACTCCTTTTAGCGAGACTGAGAAGGGCATCACTGGAACAGCGCTTGAATGGTGCAGGTCCTATCTATCCGGAAGATGGCAGCATGTCCGCTCAGGAGGCAGAACTTCTGAACCCTTCCACCTAAATCAGGGAGTCCCTCAAGGCTCCTCACTTTCTGCCCTCCTATTTAACATCTACATGCAACCACTCTGTGAGATCATACGGTCATTTAAGGTTGACTACATGCTCTACGCCGATGATGTTCTTCTTTACACCCCAATCTCCACTGAACATTTGGATCTCTCCCCTCTAATAAACTGTTTCAATGCGGTTTCTGACTGGCTTCTCTCTCAAAACCTCCGTATACAACATAAGAAAACGGAGGTCCTCTTTTTCACAAGGAATCCCAACTTCAACCCACCTCAACATCTCAAGACTAAGGAAGCTGAATTGCAATCCAAACCCTCAATACATTACCTTGGAGTCATTCTGGATCAACGCCTAGATATGAAATCCCACATAGGAAACACCGTCAGAACCATATACTACAAGATCCGCTCGTTGAGACATCTACGCTCCATGCTGGAACCAAAAGATTTCAGGACAATATACCAAGCACTGATTATCCCCCACTTTGATTATGCTAACGTCATTCTTCAAGGTCTTCCTCAATCCACCTTAAACCCGCTACAGCTGGCAATGAATGCCGCAGCCAGGGTACTTCAGGGAGCCTCCAGAACTGACCACGTTACCCCTCTGCTGATTCAATTACATTGGCTACCCATTCAGGCCAGAATTATCTTCAAAACCCTATTGCTCACTTTCAAAGCTCTTAATAACCTCTCTGCTACATCCTTATCTGACCTTATTCACTCTACTGTACCAAAAAGAGCGAGAAGATCCTCAACCATCAACTCCCTAAAGCTCCCTAAGGCCCTTACAAGCTGTGCATCCTCTACGGCCAACAGAGCTTTTATCCTTTGTGCCCCTAGGTGCTGGAATGCACTACCCCCTGGCATCCGGGCTATCAACAGCTTATTACAATTCAAGAAAGCCCTCAAATTCTTTCTCTTCAACAAGTTCCTTATAGAGTCATCCACACCTATTGACCTCTGTGACCTCACCCAATTACCCAATCCCATGATACCTCAATAACATGCTTGGCTGATTCCATATAACAAGTGAATATATTCCTAGCACCTGTTACTAGTAACATGTTACTATTTAGTTGTACCACATCTGTAAATAGTCTGTAAATAGTTTCCCCGTTTGTTCCAAGTTCCTTCCCTTGTTATCTGTAAACTCATGCACGTTGATTGTACTGAGATTTTTGTTCGATGTGAACCGCGCTGATGCCGAATAGTGCGGTATATAAGAGAATGTAAATAAATAAATAAATATATTCCTCAGGTGGGATTGACTCATGGTGTGACTTTGTCAGGAGCCCCCCCCCCCCAGTCCTTCTTTGGATTCCCTAGATGTTTCTGCTTTCATTGAATCTTCTCAAGATGTGATTTCAATTAGGGCTACCCTTTTGGTGTCCTTTTCTTCTGAGGCTGAGAAAAATTCAGTTATGCGTTTATATTTTTCTAATAAAGAAGCTGAATTCTGTGGGGGTAAAATACATATGTTTCCCGATGTCTCTAGGAAAACTCAGCTTCGGCGTAGGGCTTTATCATCTTTAAAGTCCCTTGTCTTAGCTATTGGTGCAACCTTTTTCCTTAAGTTTCCCTGTAAATGTTTGGTTACGTTAAGGGGCACCAAATATGTTTTCTTGGAGATATCGGCTTTAGAAACGTTTCTTTTGATGCAGGATTTTCAGGTATGATATTACTTTTTTAGTTGTATGTCATCAGGTTGTAATCAGAGTTTGAATAATTTAGGTCAGCAGCTCCTCTTCTCGCATATTTCTTAATTTTGTAAATTTCAATGTGTAAATTTACTTTCTTGTGGTAGTTTCCTTTGTATATGCTCCCCAAAATGTGGACTGGAGTGGTTTCCTTGTTTTCTAAAATTGTATTGTGAATTATTGTTTTTTTGAAATTATTAATAAAAAGGAAAATTATAAAAACATTTTTTTCTAATATTATCAGCTACTTGTCTACCTGGAATAAATCCTGCTTGGTCACAATGAATCAACTTACCAATGAACTTATTTAAACATGTAGTTAAAATTTTAGCTAATAATTTGGCATCAAGATTAATCAGAGAGATTGGTCGATATGAAGAGCATTCTTGTGGATCTTTCCCTTCTTTATGTATTATAGTTATACCTGTCCATCCCATAGTATCCGCTAATTCCTTTCTCCTAGGACAAGCAGGATGAGTCAGCCACACTTGGTGATGTCATCTGACGGCGCCAAGACGGAGGTACTCTCCATAGCTCAGAAGGGCTTTTGCCCTTCTGAGCATGGGCCAACTGGCCCTGACCCCCCCCCCCAGCCTGACCCTAGCTAGCCAGTTCCGGTTCTTCTGCCTTGCCAGCAAGACGGACCTCTCTACTCTCCAACTGAAATTACACATCTGAAGGAAAGAGGAATCTTCGTTCTAAAATTTCTAACGCTGTCTCAGATATATATATATCATCAGAAACCCGGAATTCAAGAACAGCTCCTCCTGAGCCAGGATGAACACAGATACGGGAATGCCTGGTGAAGTCCCAGCCCCATCTTTCTCCAGTGCAGAAGCAGAGGACTCCAAAAAAGAATGGGGCTTGAAAAAGAAAGCTCCCAGGCAGCAGTAGCCCGCGTGGCAGCCCGGCCAGCCCCCTGCCTGCCTCTCTCTCTTCTCCAAGTGGGCAGAAACAACGGATCCCAGAGAACGCGGTAGCTCAGGACGTGCCTAATAAGGGTTCCATCCCCAGCCAGCCTCCTGCCTCTCTCTTCACCAACTCGCCAGAAACAATGGATCCCAGAGAACGTGGCAGCCCATGACGTGCCTAATAAGGCCTCCGTCCCCGGCGAGCCTCCTACCTCTCTTCTCCAAGTCGGCAGATAGGAAGCTCCCAGTCAGGCAGTAGGCCACCCAGGACGTGCCTAAGAAGGGCTCCGTTCATCCGGTCTGCCTCCTCTGCTCTTTTATCGTTCAGGAATCCTTCCTCACACGTGTGGACTGTGGGGGCAGCCATCTTGTCTAGCCAGGCTGCCAATTGCACATATTCCGAGGTGAGGTCAGCAATTCTAACTCCGCCCCATGTCGCCATTGGCTGAGCCTAACTCGCTCCACAGCGATGCCAGAACAGTGCCGAGCGATATCAGCTGCCACCGGTTGCAACGGGAACTCCAGAGCAGTGCCGGGCGGTGCCATTGGCTGATCTTAACTCCGCCCACGGTGCCATTGGCTGAAGCCGCACTCGCTCCCCAGCGACATCGGCTGACACCGCTGCTTGCTACGGGAACTTTAAAGCAGTGCTGGGATCCAAAGCGAGCGCCCCGTCAGCGTCATGTGGTATACTCAGCTTTACCCTAGGCTCCATGGCGCCAGTGGGAAATCCAGGGGCGTTACCGCACCGATCTGCATCCCGGTCGACACAGAGGAACTGCTTCTCCCAGACACAGAGGAATGGCTTCCCCAACACCGGAATCGCCCGAGAGGGCAAGCCTCCTTGGCAGCGGATCGTCACAGTGGATCGTTACATCAGGAAACACAACCAACTCGGATGACAGCGGATCGTGTCTAGGATGCACAGTCCTGCCCATCTACATAGGATCACAGCCGGTCACGTCGATATCCTCCGGGCCACCGTCTGTGCGCTTAGACACCGTGTAAAGGAGACTCTTGATGAGGAAAAAAAGCTGCCAGGGGATAGCGCAGAGAGACATGTGAGAGCTCTTTCTCAAGCTGCCTACCTCTAACAAAGGGTGACTCGTTCAGGATTAGCATCTGAGCAGGAGATGTTTCTGCGGCACCACAACACCACGCTAGGGCTCTCAGCAGCCACAGGGAGAACACTCTTACCAAGGATGGCAGGCATGGCCAAAACAAAAGGGCTATCCCTCTGCCAACAAGCCTCTCCTGCGCTGACTTCCGCGTATGGCGCCAGCTCCTTAAAGGAGCCTCCTCGAGACCATGGCCCTCCATGTGGAAACCCTCGGGCCCCCTCAATCAAGGCTCAGGTCAAGGACCTTTGCCCTTATGAGCAACTCTGGACCCTTAACTGCGCTGGTGTTAGGCACAAACAGAGCCTGCCCACAGCTTGCCCCCTCTCATGTGCCATCGCATACAGACAGGGCAGCAGGGTGGTGCAGTACACAGACATAGTATATGATAGCAGATAAAGACCAGTATGGTCCATCTAGTCTGCCCAGTAAGGTGGATGGAGTGGTTGTAATTGCAGCTCCGTGAAGGTCACCCCCCCTCTATGCCTGTATTTAGGGTTGTACCTGCTGCTTGGCATAGCTCAGCCCCCCTCTATTTATTGAATATAAAAGATACTTAAGTTTTTGCTTTGGAGAATGCCTTGGAGCTGGAGGTCACAGGTTCAAGTCCCAGCTGTGAATCTTGCAGAGCACAATATGCTTAAATGTATGGAGTAGCAGCCTAATGCTCAAGAGCACTGGCCTGGGAACCAGAAACCAGGGTTTGATTCCCACCAGCACTCCTTTGCAAGACTTCTGCATTGGACAAAGACACAGATGCCGCTCCGGCTCATTCACCCACAAAATTGGTTCACTGCAGGGACCTGAGCCCAAGCCTCAGGTGCTCCTGGCGTCCTCCAGTGCAAAGCTTGGCAATCCTCAGCCAATTTCGGGCAATAACATAGAAATATGACGACAGAAAAAGACCACATGGCCTATCTAGTCTGTCCTTCCATAACAACTACAACAGTCCCCTTTTTACCTTTAGAGATCCTCTGTGTTTGTCCCATGCTTTTTTGAATTCAGTTATTGTCCTCATCTCTACCACCTCCACTGGGAGACTATTCCACAGATCCACTACTATTTCCGTAAAGAAATATTACCGCATATCACTCCTGAATCTATCTCCCTTCACCCTCATCCCATGTCCCCTCATAGCAGAACTTGCTTTCAATTGAAAGAGGCTCTCTCCCTGAACATTTATGCCACAGAGGTATTTAAACATCTCAATCATATCACCTCTATCCTGCCTTTCCTCTAAGGTGTACATATTAAGATCCTTCAGTCTGTCCTCATATGCTTTATAATGAAGACCACTAATCATTTTAGTAGCCACCCTCTGCACCGACTCCATCCTGTTCACATCCTTTTGAAGGTGCGGTCTCCAAAACTGCACACTATACTCCAAATGAGGTTGCACCAAAGACTTATACAGAGGCATTATCACCTCCTTTTTTCTGCTAGCCATTCCTCTCCGTATGCACCCACGCATCCTTCTAGCTTTTGCCGTCGCCTTTTCTACCCGTTTAGCTACTTTAAGATCATCAGACACAACCACGCCTAGGTCCCGCTCTTCTTTAGTGGACAAAAGTACTTCACCCCCTATACTATATTGCTCCCTTGGATTGCTGCAGCCCAAATGCATGACCTTACATTTTTAACATTAAATCCCAGCTGCCAAATTCTAGACCATTCTTCAAGCTTAGCTAGATCCCTCCTCATGTTATCTACACCTTCCTGGGTGTCTACTCTATTGCAGATTTTGGTATCATCTGCAAAGAGGCAAACCTTACCCGATAGCCCTTCCGCTATATCACTAACAAAGATGTTAAAAAGAATCGGACCAAGGACAGATCCCTGGGGCACACCACTGGTAACATTCTTCTCCTCAGAGTGAGCTCCATTTACTTGTAGTCTTTGTCGCCTCCCACCCAACCAATTTCTAACCCAAGCGGTAACTTTAGGGTCCATCCCTATGGTGCTCAGTTTGTTTATAAGTTACCTGTGAGGAACAGTGTCAAAGGCTTTACTGAAATCTAAATACACCACATCTAGGGCTCTCCCTCGGTCCCAGGTCACCCAGTAAAAGAAATCAATCAGATTTGTCTGACAAGATCTGCCTCTGGTGAATCCATACTGCCTCAGATCCTGCAATCCGATGGACTCCAGAAATCTCACTATTTTCTCTTTCAGCAGCGTTTCCAATAATTTACTCTCCACCAAAGTTAAACTAACCAGCCTGTAGTTTTCAACCACATCCTTACTTCCGCTTTTGTGTAAAGGCACCACATGAGCCTCTCTCCAGTCCTTTGGCACCACTCCCGACTCCAACGAGACATTGAAAAGGTCAATCAGTGGAGCTGCTAGAATGTCCCCAAGTTTCCTCAGTATTCTAGGGTGTATCCCATCCGGTCCCATTGCTTTGTCTACTTTAAGTTGAGCTAGTTTCTCATGAACAGAGTCTTCTGAAAATTGTTCAAGATGTCCCTCGCTTCTGTTCCTGTTTGTGGGTGTTTTCTGAGGTCCTGCTCCTGGTTCTTCATCTGTGAACACAGAACAGAAATATTTGTTAAGCAATTCCGCTTTATCCTTTATCAGCTTCTACATATTCCTCCCCTGCACCCTTGAGTCTGACAATACCACTTTTGCCCTTCCTCTCTCTGTGATCTCTTGTATTTCATGAAGGCCTCCCTCTTTTTCTCCACTTTTTCAGCTACTTCTTTCGAAAGCCATAGCGGTCTCCTTTTCCTTTTACCTTTATTTACCATTTTAACAAAAAGTTGGTTGCCCTTAAAATATCCCCTTTCAGTTTTGCCCACTATTTTTCTACATCCCCCAGCTGTTCCCATCCCACTAACGACTCCCTGAGGTATTGGTCCATCTTGGCAAAGTTAGTCTTCCTAAAGTCTAAGATCCTCACATCTGAATGGATTCTAACAGCCCTAGTCCTAATACTGAACCACACCATCTAGAGATCACTGGATGCAAAATGATCTCCCACTACATCAGAAACACTTTCACCATTGGTAAGCACCAAGTCCAGTATGGCCCCTTCATGTGTGGGGTCTGTTACCAATTGCATGAATAGTTCTCCCTGTAGAGAATCCAGGATCTCCGTACTTCTAGATGATACTGCAGCAGGAATGTGCCAATCAATATCTGGCATATTGAAATCTCCTATCAGCACTTCCCCTTTCCTAGCAATGCTGCGTATGTCTTCAATTAACTCTGTCCACCTCTTCCTCTTGTGAGGGAGGTCTGTATATCACACCAATGCAAATAGATTTCTCTTTCCCTCTTTCTAGTTTAACCCACAATGTCTCCTCTCTCCCTTTTAAGCTCTGTAATTCCAAAGCTTTAATAGCAGTTTTTACATATAGTGCCACTCCTCCTCCCCTTCTTCCTACCCTGTCCTATCTGAATAAAGTATAGCCAGGTATAGTTACATCCCAATCATGGTTTTCTGTGAACCATGTTTCTGTAACTGCCACTAAATCCAAGCAAGCCACTGCCACCAAAGCTTCAACATCAGGGATCTTATTTCCCATGATACGGGCATTTATACACACTGTTTTCCATATGTTACCCCTGTTACCCATTTCCATAAAGGTATTTAATGTATCACCTACCTGGGGGCTTTAACCTACCTGGGGGCTTTCTTCACCCAGCCCCAACGATCTACTTTAAAGCCCTCTTCAGTAGATTAGCCAGTCTACTACCGAAGACGCGTTGACCGTTCTTGGACAGATGGATGGCATCTCTGCTCTGCAACCCTTGGAACAGCATCCCATGGTCTAGGAAACCAAAACGCTCTCGATTACACCATCCATGCAGCCATGCATTCATCTCCAGGATGCGAGCCTCTGCCTTGGCCTTTACCCTCAACAGGGAGGATTGAAGAGAACACCACCTATGCACCTAACTGCTTCACCCTCTGTCCCAGAGCCATGAAGTCACTTTTGATACACTGAGGTATACCTGGCAGTATCATTTGTTCCAACATGGATTAGCAACATTGGGTAATAGTCAGTGGGCTTGATGAGTCTCGGCAAACTCTCCGTAACATCTTGGATTCTGGCACAGGCAGACAGCACACCTCTCTGGACATCATGTCTGGTCGGTAGATGGACGCCTCAGTACCCCTCAGAAGAGAGTCTCCAACCACCACTACCCTTCGTTTCCTTGTGGTCACTGATTCTGCAACTTTGGGGTACTTGAGCTCTGGTTCTTCCCTTTCCAGGGATGCTTTCCCCTCCTCCACTTCCAGGGATGCACAATGGTTCTTCAATTCAAGGGCTGGAGAAGTTGGGGTACTTCTCACCATCCTCGCCACCTCCTCTCTGAGTTCCTCCACTTGTTTCCTCAGAGCTTCAGCATGCAGGCACCCTGCACATGGAACCGGTCCTTCAACTGACATTAGGTCCTCTGTCTGGACCGCGGCAGCAGCTGTAACGGGGGCAACAGCTTTAGCGATACGATTTTTCCCAGCCATTGTTCTGTTCGTGGAGCTTAGGTATCTGTTAAGCAAAAGAGAGAGATCTACAAAGGACCTGCCGGTTTCCCAGCTGTCCTTTCAGAGAAAAAGCAGTTAAATCTCTTTAATTATATTCAAAATGTGCTGGTCCAATTCTCTGTGCTTTGTTAAATGGGGAGGTGCCCTATAAAGCAAGACTGCTCACTAGGGATGGGTGGGAGTCGGGGTGGGTAGGGAGGGAACTAACACCTGATTAGGTGTTAGCAGTTCCCAAAGTTGAGGAGGCTACTAGAGTTCAACGAGAGCTAGCAATTTAATAAAATAAACCCTCAAATCCTTACTGTTGGTTGATCTGTAGAGCCCCTGCTAGGAAAGCCTCTGCATTTAAGTTGGCATCTTAGAATGCAGAAGATGACACTTCAACTCCTAGGACGCAGAGTCTTAGTACATGAGCTTCAGGATCTAGGAAACATGATCTATTCCCTCGCAGCATCGACCGAGGGGCTTCATCACCCTACTACGGATGCAATAGGAAACCAGCCTCTGCTCCTGGGGGTAAGACAACTGAGGCGGTCCAAAGAGAAGGTTGCCAATCCGCATACTGGGCAGTTATGTTGGGCAGTCCTCATACTCCTCTGTCAAGACTACTTCACATCCTCGCTTACAGCTCAGGGACGATCTGAAGCCACTGCCGCATACCTCACAGCGGGTGGTGGCAGCAGACCCCTGTGACAGTTATTGGTGTCTCACCCTTCTTGAGAATGAGCCGCCCTCTGCCTTGCCATCGTGAGTCCCAATTCAGTCCCCGGGGGGCTCCCTGGTGTAACACCAGAAGCCTTACATCAACTGGTGCTGTTGGGGTGAACATCAGCACTGAGTGGGTGCTGTTGGGGTGAACATCAGCACCAGGGGGTGATCATCAGCACCAAGCGGGGCTGTTGAGGTGAACATCAGCACCACTGCCTCCAAGCGGCTTCTGAGGCAATTCTCCCGCAACACTGAAGGGACACAGTATCATCATCATGACTCAGGACCTGATGGGGCTACAGTGCGGGACACCACGCACCCACTGTGTCTTAGAACGGGGGTTCACAGATCCAGGTCCGAGTCCGAATCATGGACCTCAGAGAACATGTCTATACACTTTCCTGAATATGACTACCATACGGCAGTACCAAGATCCGCAGCTCCCGGCTGAGCTCAATCCTCCAGAGACATCTCTGGTGAAATTATGCAGGGCCTACGGCAGTACCAAGATCCGCAGCTCCTGGCTGCGCTCAGTCCAGCAGAGACAGGAACAATTGGCTCCGACTGTTTCCCAGAAATAGGGACAACAGGCTACCATCATGCTATCCTGGCAGAGAGAATCCTACACTGCACAGACCCACCTGCGAGATCTGTGCAAGGTGGCTACCATCATGCTATCCTTGCAAATAGAATCACGCACTACACAGACCCATCTGCGAGATCTGTGACACTGAAGCCCAGGTCACCGTGCACATGAGTGTAAGGTGGCAGTCAAGGCCGGTCAGAAGTCAAGGTGATCACAGTTGTACCAAGGTCACCAGGGCAGATACATCGGTACAAAAGGTCACATATCCACTACCTGACTGCAGGTCCGGTTGGGATTTGAGCACACTGCCAGGGCACCGCGATGTCTCTGCAATCTCTGTACCACGATGACACTGCATGCACGCACACACAGCTACCAAGGGCCCAACAGTACCCATCCATCCAGACAGCCACTGACTCAACTGCCAGATTAACCTGTAGGTAGGAATTCGCAACCCTTCGCCATCAGCTTCCTTTTCCCATTGGGGGGGCTGACCACAAATCGACCTACCCACCTCGTGGGGAGCAGGAAGGGCACCTGTTTCTTCCTCCCATAAAGTGCGGGTGGACAAGGAGTAACGCGAGAGGCTGACACGGTGATAACTGCCAATTCTGAACTGCCAATGCAGTCCTGGCGTGTCGCCTCCTTATCTGATATGAATGAAAATCCATCCTGTGCAAAATCGGTCCTGTAACTCCTGCAGTGCCTGGCACGAGCATCAGCAAACAGGCAGGGCGATCGTGGTCTCCGACGACTGCGCCCAGCTGCCTTGCTGCCAATGTTCCCTCTAATTTTCTGTAGGCTGTGTGTGCGCGCATAAAATATCAGCTGTGCAGCTTTTGAAGGAAGATTACATTTTTTGTGTGCCACATAACGACATTCGGAGTTATATACTTTAAAATTTGACTACACGTCAGAATACAGTATGTACACCACATTGATTTTAATCAAATTAAATGAAAATAGACGCTTACTAAATGAAGCGGAAAATTTCTAGTAATTACATTCACAAATGCAGTATTATTTCAGTTAATTTTTATTGAAAGCCATTGTTATTTCATGTAAATGATTTATGTCTGGAAGAAGAGTTCATTCTCAAAAGTTTCTCTTCGATCTTTCAAATTTACCCAGTCTGAATAAATTTTATCAAGGTCTACTGATCCGCCATCTTGAAAATGACTCTTAACACGCATCAGCATTTCCAAATGTTCTAAATGTAAGCGATTCCTTATTTTGGTTTTTAAACTGTTCATCAAGCTGCACTAGAAGCCAAAAATGTTCCACCAATATCCATCAATTTCGCTAAATTTAGGTAAAATAATCATTTGTAAAGCAGAAAGGCAAAAAAGGCAGAAAAAACCCAAAACGCAAGTAAATCAAATAATACTAAAGTTTATGAAACATATTTAAAAGTAGAAAACAACGCTGAACAAATGTGTCAGTTAGAAATTAGGGCATTAGACCAACGAAAAAAAATGCCAGATGCATCAAAAAAGGGGTTACAATAAAAAGAATTCTTGTATGTTAAAAGCGCTACAATACAGTACTCTGTAAAAAGACCAAGGGAAAAAGAAACTAGTGCAGAAAACCTTACTGGCTGACATCTAAACGAACTGTAAGAGCATCAAAAGCCATGGGGATCGCACGATCTTTCGTGCCTAAAGAAAGAGTGTGAATTTGCATATCATGACGTCATTAGCAAGAGCGTTGCCTACAAAAATGTATTAAAATAAAACTAAACAGAATAAATAAGCACATTAAGCATACATTCACCTACTGATAAAATTGTGTTGCTCTCCCTTCTCTGCATTCAAGGCGGTGCGTGGCACTGGAGGCTGGCTGAGGGAGGGATCAAAGGAGGCGCGTGGCTGGCAGGCAGGCAGGCACAAGAGCAGAGCAGCAGAGAGAGGCTGGCTGCCCCTCCCTTTTATTTCTCTCTGTAGCCTGTGTCATGTGATCTCAGTCACTGATCGTCAGATTCGTCAATTGTCAGTCACATGTGAGAGGACTCAGAGCAGAGAGGAGAGATTCAGAAGTGACGTCATGAGTCCCGGAATTGCCCGGAAATTACAGAAAAATGGCAGTAGATCGGCGGCATGGTTTTAATTTGAAATCCCAAGAACCCAAGATGCCCTCGAAAAACACTGGATCTTGGGGAAAAATCCTAAGGAGTGGTCGGAGCGCACAAAAATTACGGAGGGGAAACAGTTGCTGCAGCAGCAACTGTTTCCCCTCCGTCATTTTTGTGCGCTCCTTTGTAAGTTATGTGCGCTCGCTCGGCGAGGTGTGTGCGCGCGCACACGCGCACAGCTTAGAGGGAACAGTGCTTGCTGCCACTTGCAGGCAAAATTGGGATGGACCACCGGTAAGATTTTTAGGCAGGCAAATTGCGGTGGACCACCAGTAAGATTTTAGATAACAGCTCTGACTGCTAGTCCCATGGCATCTTGGATAGCGGTCCAAACTGCTAGTCTGGGTGGCCGTGGCCGCCAAAGACACTCCACACTCTGGACACCATCGCAGCCCTACACAGCTACATGCCCAGGACATACACAAAATGGTGCAGCAACAGCATGGGACCCAAATCACGAAACAGCGCATCAACAACAAGGGACCAAACTCTTCGTCACAGGTGACCTCTATAAACCTAGCCACGTACTCCACCTCTAGAAATTCCGCATGCTCCCTTGGTCCCAGCGTACTCCACCTCTAGGAATTCCACATGCGCCAAATTCCGCATGCTCCATCGGCCATGGGAACAAGCAGAGGCTCATGCCAGGCCAAGGGCAAACACAGGGCACTAGCGGTGCCTATGGATAAGGATCCATCGACATCCTGTGGCCCATACTTGTGGCAGGGACACCTGCTAACACTACATGCAACTCATGCAACATGGACAAACGCGTCCAACATGGACAAGCACGTCGTCTAGCAGTATCAGGGTCTAATTGCAACATGGATGGATATACATGTCACCTAGCAATCTCAAGGTCTTGACTGCTACCTCCTGCCTGGACACACCTAACCAAGTCATGAACTCACGTCCCTTTGCGCTCTAATTGCATCACTCTTGTAAGCACTGTCGATATATTGTTGCTGGGCCACTGTCGATATTACAGCTGATCCACTGTCGTTCCTACAGCGCTGCGTCTATCCTCTTGCAGCACTTCCAACATTGATACCGTGGCTATTGGCTTTCCCTGCTCGCAGTGGTTAACTGACGCTACTGCTCGGTGGGAACCCCTCCCTGCTCGCAGTGATTACCTGATGCTACTACTCGGTGGGAACCCCTCTGCTGCTGCATCTGCGGCTGCCCATTGAGACCAGTTATTCTGCGGCTGCCCATTGAGGCCATATACTCCCACAACCATGGCTGCTGCGTAGGTGCGACGTGGGACTGCATTCTTCTGTTTCAGTTTCTGAGCCATATATCTCCCCGCTTTATTTCCTCCCTCAAAGAATTCCTGTCTCAAAAGTTGCATTTGATATCTTATCTTGGCAGCTTGCATTACATTTAGCTGTGCTCTAACTGCTAATACTTGCCCTCTAAAGGCTCCTGGTTGCTGTGTATCCAAATCTTCTAGTTTCAGTAATTTGACTCAATTCTTTCTCTTCCCTTTCCCTCTTTTTCCTTGCCCCCCATTTAAGTAAAATTCCCCTCACTACTGCTATAACTATCCCATACTCCACCCCAAGATACCTCCCCATTATCATTCCATTTAAAATAGTCTCTAGTTTCTCTCACTATTTCCTCCCTGACCCTTTCCATCCTCTAATAAGTGTTCATTAAGTCTCCAAAACTGTTTCCCCTTATCCTCCCCCTCTATAGCCAATAGAATCTGTACTGGTGCATGATCGGACCATGTAATGGACTCCATTTCCGCCCCTATTATCCGTCCCCCCATCTCCTTTGACACCCAGATAGCATCTATTCTGAAATATGTTCCATGTACCAGGGAAAAGAAAGAGAATTGTCTCTTCCCTGAATGAATGAATCTCCAGGCATCTATCAAACAGTGTTGTGTGACAAAGTTACGATATCGCATCCTATCCGCTTTTTTCCCTTCTCCCTTCTCTGTGGTATCTATTGCAGGGTTCTACGTTAGATTAAAATCCCCCCCCCACACAAATTAGATTCCCCTCTCCCAATCTCTCCACCTCTTCATTCAATTTTGTCCAAAATTTGTTTTGTATTCCTGTTGGAGCATATACATTTACAATGCAATACCATTCATGTCCCACCTTTAATCGCATTAACACGTATCTACTCTTTATCCCTTACCACAGTATGTATTAGTATCTTTAATTTTGTATCTATTAAAATAGCCACCCCATCTTTTTTCTTTTCTACAATATTAGTGGCAAATACACAAAGTGCATATCCCCTGGGTTTAACCTGGAACTCTACTGCTCTTGTTAAATGTGTTTCTTGTAAAAGTACTACTCTTGCTCTTTGACGTATTATTTCTTTATACAATTTTTGTCTTTTAAATGGTGAATTCAAACCTTTAACATTTAATGATATTATTTTCAATACATCTTTATAATTACTTCCCCTCCAATGCTCTGAATCTTTTCCTCCCCCCTTTTACCTCCCTCATTCCCTCCCCCCTTAAATCTTACCCCTTCCTCCCTCTTTTTATTTTTAACCCTCCCCCCTCCTTGCCTCTGATCCTCCCTTTATTCCCCCCCCCCCGCCCACCCCATCTCCCATCCCCTTCCCTCCTCTCTTAAAAAGAGAGTCATCTTCCATTCTAGTGACTATTTATCAGGTCAATACCTGTCAGTACCCCTCATTCCACTTCACCCCTTTATCTCATGAACTTCTGCTAAATTGTATTTATAATCCCTATCTAAACTTAATATCTCCCTCTCCGTTACCCTTTACATCTACCTCTTTCCACTTTACTCATCCCTATCACCCTTAACAAATCCCAATCTTATACAATACTTTTTATCCCTTCCCTTTCTCCCCTTTATCCTTAATTTATCAAGATCTAACCACTATCCTCAATTAAACTTCTATTTCATAGACAATAAAATACAATGTACACAATTTCAGTCTTTTCTTTTTTCCGTCAAATGGTTCTGGACCTTTTAAAGGCAGAATGACTAAGTTCTCTAGGTAAAAGTCAAAGACCTTGAGGAGGCTGGGTCTGTGGGGCTGTTTGAGCTCTTTGAGCTTGTGGCTTTCTTTGCTGTCTATTCTGTTGTTGCCCCTTCTGGGGAACATGAAGTAGACAGTGGCTCTGGTGGGTGTAAGCTGGGTATAACTTCTTTTTCTTATTGAAAAAGGTCTTTTTGAATGACTTTTTATTTGCTGGGTTGGCTGTAAACTTTGACAACCTGTTCAAAGTAGTATTTTCCAACTCAAGCTGATTAGCCTTGTCCTGCCAGTCCTTGCCAAAGAGATTTTCTCCTGTGCAAGTAATGTTTCCCAGCTTGTCTTGCACCCACTGTTCTAAGTCTGATGCCTGAAGCCAGGCAATATGACGTGCACCTATGGAAATAGCAGAGGTTCTGCTAATGCATTCAAAGCAATCAAAGGTAGCACGGTTCATGAATTCAGAGACATTCTGGGCGTGCTTTACCAGGGTAAGGTATAATCTGCCCTTTTTTCTTCAGGGAGACTAGGGCTCATGAGCTCTAAATCCCATGTAACTTCTTCCAGGAACATTCCCATGTAAAGAATGCAGGAGCTGATCCTAGCTGCTAACATGGATAACTGGAAGCATCAACGCCCAAAGGCATCGAGTGTCCTGGATTCACGGCCTGGAGGATTAGAAGAGTGTGTTTTAGCACTCTTGATACTACGCATGGCCAATTCCACTACCATTGACTGATGTGGCAACTTGGCACTCGGTACATAGTATCGAGGCGTCGGGAATGTGAGGACACCATTGATGGAGTTTCCCCACATTCTTAACATAAGATCATGTAAGATCTTATGAATGGGAAGCATAGCTGCTTCTTTGGGAGCCATAGGGTACTGTAGAATTCTTAATTCTTCTGCCCTAGGCTCTTTTTCTGGAATCACCGTGATTGCAAGACCTTTGGCTAAATCACGTATGAAATCCTGGAAGGACATATCCTCTGGAGGAGACATTCTGCGTTGAGAAGGAGTTGGATCCTCTGGAAGGATCGCTCTAGTACCGGTAGAGTCATCGGAATCGGGGGAGCCTGGGGTTTTTTTTGCTGTCTGTTGCTCTGAAACCATCTGTGAGTGACTGTCTGCTGCCCGGCATCGTTGGGATTGACACTGCTCTCCCCAGGGACCTATAAAAGCTGACCTGGTGAGCCACTGAGCTGGAGCCATTTCTTTTTGCTGTCTTTTGCTCTGAAACCATCTGTGAGTGACTGCCTGCTGCCCGGCATCGTTGGGATTGACACTGCTCTCCCCAGGGACCTATAAAAGTTGACCTGGTGAGCCACTGAGCTGGAGCCATTTCTTTTTGCTGTCTTTTGCTCTGAAACCATCTGTGAGTGACTGCCTGCTGCCTGGCATCGTTGGGATTGACACTGCTCTCCCCAGGGACCTATAAAAGCTGAACTGGTGAGCCACTGAGTTGGAGCCATTTCGTTTTGCTATCTGTTGCTCTGAAACCATCTGTGAGTGACTGTCTGCTGCCCGGCATCATTGGGGTTAATCACTGCTCTCCCCAAAGATTTATAAGAACTGGTCCTTCAAGCAAGTGGCTGTTTGGCGCGCGGCTGGGGGCGTGTTATAAGGGGCATGTAACAAGGGGCAAGTATTGCCCCTTGTGAGCTTCTTTGGAGCTCTGTGGAGTGTGTAGTGAGGAATTTCTTTTGAACTGTGTGTGTAGTTGTGTGTACAACATTGTAATAGCGAGATGCCTGGGAAGCGGAAAGCTAAAGGTGATAAGGCTGCAACAGGGTCAGCAACGGTTTCTGGTCCTATAGATTAACATCATCTAGTTGCTCGTGCTGCGGTTTTAGAACCTGCCAAGCTACAGTCAGTCTCGTCAGGTAAGCGTGCTTCGTTAAGCTCCCCTAAGCAAACTCCACCCCCCCCTCCTCCCTCAGCCAGTTTTGCTGGACTCTTCGGACAGGGTTGCATTGCTAATGCCTTTAAAGAGCCCCACTGCTGTACTTCCATGCCCCATGCCTGTGCAATGTAAAATTAATCAGGCGGGCTCTATTTTAGAGAGCTCTATTGTTTCTTTGCAAGATGTTTGGCAGGTCGTTTCATGCACTGAGGCTTTACTTTCTTCTGTAGTACCTCAGCTTTGTGTATTCTTCTAGGAGTCAACCTCTAAATTTAAGTAGGGGGGCCCTAGAGGAAAGGGTCTCCAGCTTGGAATCTCAGTTTCTTTCTTTAAGTTCAGCTGGCTTGTCCACTATTAAAGACAGCCAGCTGATTCATCAGAAAATGGAGTTGTTGGAGAATTCTTTTTGCAGTAAAAATCTGCATTTTGTTAATTTCCCTAAAACCCATTTACTATCACCTGATATCCTCTTAAAAAAATATTTTAAGGAAGTTTTGTTATTGTCAAATGTGGATTGTATTTTCCAAGTTATTCTATGTTTCTGATCAGAGAGTACGGGTTTCCTCTGGTATGGAGGGGGAGGACCCTCCAGAGTCTGTTCCGGAGTTTAGTCTCTCTGCCTTCCTTGAGGACTTGCAGGATGTTATTGATACTAGAGATACCTTGGTTGTTTCCTTTTCAAATGAGGTTGATAAAACTTTAATTATGAAGAGTTACTTTTGTTATAAGAATGTTGCCTTTTGTGGTGGGAAGCTTCAAATCTTCCCAGATGTCTCTAGAGCCACCTAAGTGAGGCGGAAGGCCTTTTTACTCCTTAGACCTTGGGTGCTGGCTTTGGCTGGCACCTTTTACCTACGATTCCCCTGTGTTTGGTTACGCTGTCAGGGGTTCAATATGTTTTCCTTGATCCCTCTCACTTGGAGAGGCTTCTGATCAGTAAAGAACTGAGTCTCTGCGGTTGGAGATTGATGTGGGGTGTTTTTTTGAGACCTTGCTTTTACAAGGACTCAGAGTTAGAACAGACAGGTATGTTGAGGCAAATAGCCTCTTGTTTTCCTTATTATAATAGGTTAATATTTTCCTTCTCTCTTTTCACCCCCTTGATGTGTACTGTTATTCCTTGTTTTTCTTTAGTTTTATGCACTAGTGAATGTTCTGTATAGAAAGGAAATATTTCTTTTTTTATATGTATTTTATAGTCATGTAAAACACTAATAAATATATGATTTAAAAAAAAAAAGAGCCATCGGAATTGGAAGACTTGAAGCCACTCTGTACCAGGTGCTCCAGTAACGCATGGTATTGGTACTGTTCGAAGTATGTACCGAAGTGTCTCAGTTCCTGTCCCCCGATACCTGAGATAGACTCAAGGCTCGGCATTGGGGGAAGCATACCCATCGAAACAAGTGCTGTCGGTACCGATACCCGTGGAACCGTCGGTACCGATACCCGTGGAACCGTCGGTAGCGGTCTTAGCAGTACCGAAGCTGCTAAGAGGGACGCTCCTGCTGATGCCTGGGTGTCAGTACCGGTGGAAGCGCCCATGACCCCAGGACCTGGCACCAGTAGTTCAGAAGAGGTGGAAGCCTCTGGAACATCCTGGAGCCCCGTTAATGCTTTGGAGACCAAAGACTCCCACTGAGGCTGTTTTGTCGGTGAAAGTTCCTCGAGGGCAACGCCAGTGGCATCTCAGTACTTAGAAGGAGATCTACCCTTTGAGGACTGGTCAGTCTTTGAAGACTTAGATTTAGTTACCTGAGATCCATGGGAGGAAGCAGCAGCCCTGGAAGACGTCGATGCCACTGACATCGTATCTGTGGCAAAAAGGGTACTGAGTTTTGCAGCTCCATTCTGCAGGCCCCTCTTGGTCATCTTTCTGCAGGAGACACACTCCAATGGACAATGTTCAGGACCTAAATATTTTAGACACCAATCATGGGTGTCGGTGACGGATATGGTACCGCCACATTTAAAACATTTCTTGAAACCACTAGCTGGTTTCTCCATGACTGAAGAAAAATGGGCCTAGTGCCCAAAATGGCACCTAGCACCGAAAGGGGAAGAGCCCCCTGAGAGGAAGTTCAGTCAGAAAGTTAGTTTTTTTGGGGTTTTTTTTGTAATGAAAGAAAAGAAACGAAACACCAGCGGTACTGGTAGGCGTCGAATGAAGGCAGACGCGACCACAAAAAAACAAAAAAGAACAAATTTTTCTGCGGTGACAGGGGCACGTCCTGACGGCTCCGCGGAAAACAAAGAACTGAAGTAAGAGATGTACAGAGGTGGGAAGGCAGCACGCATGCGCTGTGGGATGCTCCCAAAAGCTTTCCTATTGGACGCTGGGGAGCGTTCCTGCGCAGGCTCCGTTGGTACCGACGATACCCATATGTGAAGACTACATAACTTCTTGTTCCTGGAGATTAAGTGTGTCACACTGGCCTTCTCACAATCTGTGAAGGTGAGAGTACTTCTACATCCACGTAGGAGCCCAGTAAAAATCTTGGACAGCTCACAACTGTTCCCCATCTCCAAGGTGCACCCCACGCCATGGATGCTTAGTCAAAGGCAATTGAACAGGGCTTCCACTCTTAGCCTGCCTCACACAAGACTATGCCTGGGGGCACCTAGAGGCTGCAGGATCTGAATTTCCACACCAGAAGGACCAAGCCTGCTGCAAAAAGGAAAGAATAATGGGGAGGACAACCCGGAAGCTCTTGTCTCAGAAATGACCCCATAACACCAGGAGGCACAGCTGCCACAGACCCTCCTAGAGGACGATGAGCGGTTCACAGTACGGTCGTCGGCCAGCTAAATATCCAAACCCACAGCACCATCCATCACCTCCTGTCCTGAGGCAGGCAAGTCCAGACTAATTGCATCCCCTGGCTGAAAGGGGGGGGGGGGGGGAGAGAGAGCAGGCCCTCCAGGGACCACTCAAAATGCCATGCAGGAACAGCAGAGTCCAGATTCTGAAAATGAGGCACCTTGCTTGCCAAGGTCAAACAATATGTCCTACCACCACTTAAAGTGTTTACTCAAAACACACCTCTTTCAGCAAGCATTCGACCTTCCAGACCCTGATGCCCACCCTTCTCGCTAGCCTCCCTCCCCCCTTTACCGTTTATTTTTTTTTTACTCTCTATTCTGTCTCTTCCTGTCCCCTTGTCTTTCCTCTCCGACCATTGGCGTTCCTTTCTTTTCCAGTTTCAATTTGTTTTTATTGTACACCGCTCTGACGCACACGCTTGAGCGGTACATCAAGCAATGAAATAAAAATAAAGAGTTAAGGCAAGTATCACAACAACACATGCTAAGGCTGTGGTGGCCCAAAGGCACACGTTGACTGCGCTTTTACTGCCGAGTGCATTACAGGCGGTAGGGTAGGAACACACATTGGAGCCGCATGCGAGGAACATGCATACAGACCGTGCGAGTGTCACGTGACGAGGAGGAGAAAATGCTAACATGTGTAAAAAACGGTGAGAAACACCCACACTGCGCCAATGGTTGTCAGCAATATACCCAAGATTAAGTACCACAAAGATGGAATTGAGAGCCCCTAACAAGGATAATGAGGAGGTCAAGCCTTGGTACTCACCCCCCCCCCACTGAGAGCCCCAGGCAGAGGATCCACAGGCTCAGCTCTACTCCCCTCCCATGGATACTGTTTCACTGGCTTTTGTAACACTACATTTAAGGTGGCTGCAGGTAGATCCCTCCAATAGCCTCCTGCAATCTTTGGGAGAGAGCAGGCAGGAACACAGAAGGGAGGGGGCGTTGAGATTGCATGAGGCTGATGAACTCTTCCAGATCCTTCCAATTTTGTGGCTGCTCAACAATTTTCCCTCCTATGGCTACCGAAAAAAATACTGTCTAGTGGAGACTTCTACATCGCGCTCAAGTAAGTCACCCTCAAAGTGATCTTTCATGAGCTTTTAATCAATCTTTTCCTCTTAATCCTCAGATTTTCTTCAGAGAGGAAAAAAAAATATCCACCATCTGCTGGAGACAGAGAAATACTGAGACCTCTGATAGCTGAGACAAATAGAGACACAGGAGTGATGTTATTGAAACCTGGGCTTTTCATTGGTTCTTTGTCTCCACCAATCTGCTGGTAGGGAAACACAACCACTTGTCAGGGCAATATGAAATACGCCATGCCACAACACACACTGTGAATCAAGATAATGGCCAAGTCCTCTGGCTTTCCTTTCTTCTTATGCCAGCTGGGTGACATAAAAGTGTAGTTACTCACCTGTAACAGGTGTTCTCCAGGGACAGCAGGAATCAGCCTTCACTTATGGGTAACATCAGCACTGATGGAGCCCACATGGAGCAGTTCCCCAGCTTTCAAAGAAAGCCTTTGGGAGTGCTGCCACACATGCGTGGTCCTCTTCCCGCCCAAGGGTGCCATCTTGCTCAGTCAGGTCCTTTAGCTTGAGCCCTACCAAGCAGATGGCAAGGGAAGGATAAAAATCCAGCAACTCATCAAGGGAGGTGGGATGGTAGTGAGGACTGATTCCTGCTGTCCCTGGAGAACACCTGGTTACAGGTGAGTAACTACACTTTCTCCAGGAACAAGCAGGAAATCAGTCCTCACTTATGGGACTCCCCAGCTACAGGCTACCAAACCTGTAACGAAAAATGCCTCGTGAGCAAAAGCTGATGCCCGAAGGAGCCAGGGTCCCTGGGGTGAAACCCTCTGTAGCCGTCGAATAGGGTCGGAGGGCAGGAGTTGCTTATACCCCGAACAGATTATGGAGTATAGCCTAGCCGAAGATGCTGCCCGGCGGGACTCCCTCTCCAGGCAGTAGTGCGAGGCAGAAATGTTCGCTGAGGCCCAGGTCACAGCCCGGCAGATGTCTGATTGCTGCGCTCAGTGCCGCTAAGCTACCGAAGCTGTCTTGGCTCGGACGCCATGTGTGGTGACCCGCCGATCCAGCAGGGCACCTGCCTTCACGTGAGCGAAGGTGATGTAGTCTGCCACCCAGATGGAGAGGGTGTGTTTTGTGACTGCCCCAAGCAGTTGGGGTCGTAGGTCATGAAGAGCCGGCCAGACTTGCGATGAGGCTGGGTGCACTACAGACAGAAGGCAAGAGCCCTCTTATAGTCGAGGGTATGCAATACCGCCAATGTCTGTTCGGCATGTGGTCTCGGGAAGAAGGTTGATAAGACTATCTACTGATTGAGATGAAAATCCGAGACAACCTTCGGCAGGAACTTGGGGTGGGTACGGAGGACCACCCTGTTACTATAGAACCTGGTGTAAGGGGCTTCAGCCATGAGAGCCTGGAGCTCACTGACTCAGCAGGCCGAGGTCAAAGCCACCAGGAAGGCCACCTTCCAGGAAAGATGCTGAAGGGAGCATGTTGCCATTGGCTCAAAGGGTGAACGTGTAAGCTGCATGAGATCTACGTTCAGGTCCCATTTTGCCAGAAGAGGCCGGATGGGAGGTCTGGTCAGCAAGAGGCCCTGCATGAAGCGGAAGACAAAGGGCTGTTCCGAGAGGGATTTGCCCTCTACAGGGAAGTGATTTGCCGAGATGGCGCTCAGGTGTACCCTGACAGAGTTGGACTTCAGCCCCTCCTTCGAGAGATGGAGAAGGTACTGGAGGGCCCACCGAGTGGGACACGAGAAAGGATCGATCTAGAGCTCGGAGCACCAGACCGAGAAGTGTCGCCACTTGAAGACGTAAGCTCGTCTCATCTTCCTCGACATGAGGAGGACCTCCTTGACCTCCTTCAGGAGGTCAAGCGTGACGAGTGACCCATTCAGGCCCCAGGCTGCGAGGGACGAGGCCAGGTTCAGGTGTAGCACCTGTCCCTCCTCCTGCGTTAGTAAGCCTGAGGCACAGCCCAGTAGAATCGGAGGTTTGGATGTGAATTGGAGCAGGAGTGGGGAGGAGTGGGAACCATGGTTGCTGAGGCCACGAGGGAGCGACGAGTATCAACGACGCTCATTCCCGCTGAGCTTTATGGAAGGTCCTCACAATGAGGGGAGTGGGAGGGAACACAGAGCAGGCCAGAGGTCCAGCTCAAAGGGAACGCATCCGGGCCCTCCCTGCTCAGATGCAGGACTGGGCCACAGAAGCAGGGAAGCTGTGCTTTTGACGGGCTGGCAAATAGGTCCATGGTTGGAGTTCCCCACCGATGGAACAGCCAGCCGGCCACCCAAAGGTCCAACTGCCATTTGTGAGGGCAGAGGATTTCTGCTGAGTTTGTCTGCGAGGATGTTCTCCTGGTCCAGGAGGTAGACTGCTCTGAGGGTCATCTCCCGATGGAAAGCGAAGGAGCAGAGGACGACTGCTTCCTGGCAGAGGGGGTGTGAGCCTGTGCCACCCTCCTTGTTGATGTAGAACGTCACCACTCAGTTGTCGGTCTGCACAAGCACCGACTTCCCCTTGAGGTGATCTTCGAAGACCCTCAGGGCCCACCGAACCACCCGGAGCTCGAGCAAGGTTTTTTTTTTTTTTTTGAAACTCTGTTTATTAAACCACAAACCACATCATACAACAATCCATAAATACACATCATCCGTAAATACACATTGCCCCCAGGCAGGGTTGACTCTTATCCACCGCCTCAGAGGTCAATCAACAATCAGCTATAATACAACCCTCTCTATATCCCCCCTTCTCCCCTCCCAACACAGCCTCCGCCCAGGTCACACACCATGAAGTGGATCATCACTCTATTGCCCCCGAACCCATCCACCTTCCTTATCCCTATACTTGTTGGGCCCCTCCAATCCCATCTATTACCTTACTTAGAGACCCCCTCCCTATCCCACCTGCAATATTTCATTACATATGCATGTCTCAAATTTTGAATGTAGGGTTCCCATACCAGCAAGAAAGAAGACCAACGCAGGACATTTCCTCTTGCCCCCCTCCTCTCAAACAGCATCAGTTGATGAAATCTGTTACGCCATTCCCAAAAAGTAGGGGGCATTTGCTCTCTCCATTTATGAAGTATCGGACCTTTACCCACCAGACATGCCTTCCGCACCAATAACCGTTCCCATCTCCCCTTTGGGTGAAGTGGTCCAAGTTGATCCAAGACTACTAAAGACCCTGTCCAGGTGATCTGTTGCTGGAGCAGGCCACACAGATACGCACTTATTCGTACCCAATACTGACAAATTTTCTGACATCTCCACCACATATGACCCAAATCCACTAGGGGACACGAGCACTTTGGACAACTGCCATCCAGGGTAAGATGACTCCGCAGGGCCCGCCTCGGGGAAAAGTGTGCTCGAATAAGACACTTGAACTGCACCTCTCTCCATCTAGCCCCTTCAACCAATCCCACTATCCGGCCTAGAGCTCTGCGGACTAAATCTGGGGCCACTTCCTGATTCAGTTCCGCTGCCTAGCGCACCTCTTCCGCTGTATAATCCGACACCACAATGTATTGATCTAAACGATTCTTCAGACTCGAGATAGTTGGTGGCGACTCATCACCTAACGTAAAAAACTCCAGTATCTGTGCTGAACGTTCCACGGTTAACTCACACTCAGAGAGAGGCCACATAGTGAGAGAGCTGGGCATACGCAAAAAAATGACTGTTACTCAACTCATATTCTCTATAGAGAGACTCCAAGGGCTTACACTTCCCCTTTGAATCCACCACTTGCCCGACATTTCTTATTCCCAGCCTATTCCACTTCCAAAAAATGGCTGTTTCAGAACCAGGGGTGAATTTAGTATTGCCCTGCAACGGCAGCCAGCTCGAAACAGCTGGTGATCTACCCCAATAACTATTCAGCTGTCTCCACGTTTTCCTCACTGGCATCATCAATACGCCCTGGCTCACCCCTCCCAGTAGAATGTGGGCCTCCATATGTAAAACCACCACCATGGCTTCCTCCAAAGCCCTAGGGGTATATCTCTCTGTGCCACCCAACCAGTCCCCTATGTGACGCGCTTGACAAGCCAGCGCATAGAGTCGCAGATCCGGGATTCCTATCCCCCCTCCTCCATCCTCCTCTCAGGCGACTCAACGGGATACGTGCTCTCGCACACTTCCAGAGAAATCCCTGGATTTCCCTCTCCAGGCTATTCAGGTCTTGCTGCAACAACCATACAGGAAGAGTCTGCATCCAATACAGCACCCAAGGCAACACTACCATCCCTAGTGCTGCCACTCTACCCAGCAGTGACAGAGGAAGAGGGTTCCAAGCTTGCAACTTTGTGCGGAGCCTAAGAAAGATTCTCTCGAAGTTCCGCTTATACAACTCCTTTGGGTTTCTAGTCAAGAGAATCCCCAGGTAGACAAAAGAGTCATTCGCCCATTTAAGCGGGAAAGAACTGCCCCAACTTCCTCTAAGTGTACCCGACACATCTAAGGCTTCCGACTTATCTTTGTTAATACGAAGTCCTGCAAAGCTTCCAAACTGAGAAAATTCCTCTAGAAAACTGGGCAGTGACTGAAGTAGGGACAGAAAGTGCACCAGCATATCATCAGCAAACGCTGCAATTTTAAACCCCTGCTTTCCGATCCGCACTCCCTGTATCTCCTGCGACGCTTCTATGCTCCGCACTAAAGGGTCCAATGATAAACACAAACAGCAGGGGAGAAAGAGGTCACCCCTGCCACATACCTCTCCCCAGAGGGAATTTTTCCAGACATCACGCCATTACATAACATTCCCGGCCTAGGCTCTGTATATAGAAGGTCCACCATCTGACAAAAAGAATCTCCCAGACCATACCATGGCAAAAGGAATTTCAAATACCGCCAGCTCACCCGATCAAAAGCTTTTTCCGCGTCAAAGCTAATTAACAAAGATTGAGGCCCTTGCTCGTGGACCCATTCCGACGCCAAAATTTTGCATAGGTTACGTACTGCATATCGTCCCTTCACAAACCCTACTTGTGTCTCATGTACAAGATCCCCCAGTACCAATGCCAACCGATCAGCCAATATTTTTGATAGGACTTTCCAGTCAAAGTTTAACAGTGAAATGGGCCTATAAGAAGCCGCCTGCACAGGATCCTTTCCCGGTTTAGGTATTAAGATAATATGCACATGATTCTCTCCCCACTTACAGCCTCCCTGTTCTACTCTTATGATACACCACCACCAAGGCAGGTGGCACCAAATCACCCAGCAACTTGTAGAATTCGGCCCCAAAACCACCTGGACCTGGCGCCTTGGAACAACTAGCTTTCTGAATAACCTGTTGCACTTCACTAAGCATTATTGGTTTGTCCAACTGGGCCCGCTGCTCCTCCCCCAACCTGGGTAACTGTAATGCCCGAACATAATCTTCCATGTCAGATCTGCCATCTCTTGATTGCCTGGGTCCCACTCTATGCGCTCTTTCTATTAGAATCTGGCCACATTCTTCACCCCCCTCCAAAACCTGCGTCACCAAAGTCTCCAAATATGTCTTTAATTCGCGATCCAATATGCTGTCCGGGATGCCCAGGAAGCGCAAATTGTTGCGACAAGATCGGTTCTCCAGGTCATCTAATTTAGCTTCCTGCGCATCACTGTTCGCATGCGGCCTACCTCCTGCAGTAGCTCCTCCACATTTTCCTCAGTGTGCCTGATCTGAGTCTCTGCCTCCTGCATCAGACTGCTCAAGGCTCCCACCGAGGTCTGCAGCAGATCCATTTTTCCATGCAGGGCATCAAATTGAGCCGAGAGCGCACCTGCCACCGCCAGAGAGATCTCTTCAATAGATTCTGGTGAGGCTGGGGATCGAGGCGGAAAAGGCACTTCCACCATCTTCAGCTGTCCGGCTGGCCGTTCCTTTTCTCGGCATCCTGCCTTCGCTGCCGCTGTCATCTCTACCACCGCCGCTCGCTGATCTCAGCCGCCCCTCTGCTTATCTACTTAAAGGCAGTCCTTTGGCTGAAAAAATGGCGTATTTTTACCGGCGCGGAGGGGGGGGGGGCCTGGAGCTTGAGTGGTTCGTGTCCACCCGCTCTCACCACATCATGTGACTTTCCGCAAGTTTATTTATTGTTGAGACTCCTCGGGCGACCATTGCCCCTGTGTGTACAATGTGCCGCAGTGGACTCCCCAGCCCAGCAGGGAGGCATGCATTGTCAGCACTAGCTGGTACTTGTGGGGCCTGGAAGGGCGGTCCCCAGAGGAGGTTGTGGGGGTTCTGCCACCAGTCCAGGGACAGGCAAATAGAAACATAGAAATGTGACAACAGAAAAAGACCACATGGCCTATCTAGTCTGTCCTTCCATATCAACAACTACAACAGTCCCCTTTTTTCCTTTAGAGATCCTCTGTGTTTGTCCCTTGCTTTTTTGAATTCAGTTACGGCCCTCATCTCTACCACCTCCACTGAGAGACTATTCCACGGATACACTACTCTTTCTGTAAAGAAATATTTCCACATATCTCCCTTCACCCTCATCCCATGTCCCCTTGTTGGTTGTGGGAGACCCAGATGGGGTCCCTGAGGTGGCCGATGGCCAGGCTCCACTGAGCGCTGAAGCACTATTGGGCCATCCGTATGTGCAGGCGGGAGAAGGGGGACCACATAAACAGTGGAGACCATGTGACCCAGGAGGTGCAGCATAGTCTGGGCTGTGACCCGAGGGGTGCTCTGGACCTGGGCCGCCAGGGATTGGATGCGGTCGGCACGGTCTGCTAGCAGAAAAGCGGTCGCCAGCTGAGTGTTGAGGCAGGACTTGGGGTACTTGATCAGGAAAGCCCAGGCACTCAAGCAGGAGGATCGTGCACGACACCACCAGGCGGGTTTCCTCGACCAAGGATCCCGTGACGAGCCAGTCGTCGATGTAAGGGAAGACCAGTAGGCCCTGTCGCCTGAGGGAGGCAGCGACTGCGGAGAGGCACTTCGTGAAGACTCGTGGGGAGGACGTGAGGCCAAAGGAGAGCACCCTGTATTGGAAGTGCTCCCCTTGTAACCTGAAGCGCAGGTACTGCCTGTGCTGGGGGTGGATCAAAATGTGGACATAAGCGTCTTTTAGATCCAAGGAGCATAGCCAGTTGCCCTGCCGGAGGAAGGGCAGCAGAACGCCAAGGGATAATCATCTTGAACTTCTCCCGCACCAAGAATTTGTTCAGTTTTTGGAGGTCAAGAATGGGCCGCAGACCCCCCCCCCAATCTTTTTCGGGACGAGGAAGTACCGGAAACAGAAGCTCCGACCTCAGAGGTGCGCCGGCACTCTCTCGACCGCCCGTTGGGCAAGGAGGTTGACTAACTCCCACTGAAGGAAGACCTGATGCGCGAGGAGTCAAGGAGGCTCCGCCGGGGAGAAGGGAGGGGGAGCCTGTCCAGGGGGGAGACGATAGCTGTCCCGGATTACCCAGAGAACCCAGGTGTCCGAGGTGATGAAAGCCCACTGAGGGGCAAAAAAGGACATGTATCCCCCATCGGCTGCTGTGTTGCAAGGGGGTGAAAGGCTGTGCAGCTGGCGTCAAAACCCAGGGCCGCTCTGGACCTTGTACACGGCGTCGAGGTGCTTACTCACGATGGGAACAGAAGCCGGTGCCTCCCACATGCGGAGAAGCAGCCTGGACAGGATGGGAGGAACCGGGACAGTAAGAGATTCCAGAGGTAGGGACTCATACTGAAGAATGTTGAGCTCTTCAGCTCGAGGGTACTCCTCAGCCTGGGTAGCCAGGTTGAGAGTCCATGCCATATCCCGCACAAACACCAGGAAGGTGGTGTCCTCGGGTGGCAAGCACTGCTGAAATGCGGGTGGGGACAGGTCTGACAGAAGGTCCAGATGGGCATGGGTTTCTGAGGAGGTATCCCCATCAGACTTCCAGTCCGAGAAGTCTGAGGAGAAATCTGATCCGGGCTTGATACCTTGTCCTGCAGCCGAGGCCCGCTTGAAGCCAGAGGCCCTGGAGGGATCTCGCCCCCGAGGAATGGGAAGGCGAGCAAGACCGAAACTGAGGACCCTCGTGAGGTCCACGGCTCTCGGGGGTTTCCTGGGAAGATTTCGGTGTCCCAGGAAGGGGAACCTCGGTCTCTAGGCGTGAGCCAGCGAAGCTGGATGTGAGCGCCTGCTGGGAAGCGATGAACACAAACACTGCATTCTAGCGCCAGCATGCAGGACTCCCACGCGGGCGTGGGGCCCTGTGATGCCGTCACCGGGTCAGGCATCAAGGAGGAGAAGGGGTCATCGCCAGAGGCCTCCATATCTGTACGAGATACCTTGCGGGGCTGCTCCTTGTCTGACTCTCGGGAACGCCGAGGGGGGCTAAACGACCGAGCATGGGAGCGCTCGCGCTTGTCGGGAGCCCCCGACAGCGACTTTGAGGCCTCCTTCTTACGCTGCTCCACTTCAGAGGACCCCAGGTCGGAGAGCCGCCATGAATGCGGGGCTGAGGTGGGGGACCCCAACGGAGGAGAGATGACCGAGGGTACCACTGGGGATTCAGAGGCGGCCTTTTGGAAAATGTCTTTGGATTTCTGCTTACGACTGAGCAGGGCTTTGGAGAACATTTTCTTACCAAGCGAACAGAGCCCTGGATCATGGTCGGCCCCGAGACACCGCAGACAGCAGTCATGGGTGTCCATAAGCGACATGTTCTTGGAGCATCTATCGCATTTTTTGAATCTGGTGGCTATAGGGGCAAAAATGGCCCCCACGAGGTCGAAGACCCACACAGCCAGCGGTTGGGAGAAAAAAGGGCGCGAAGCACGTTAACAGCAAAAATGCTAGGAAAAACATCCCCTAATTGCTCAAAAAAAGGATAGAGTAGTGGAAGGACGGGTAGAGGACCGGTGCAACTGGAAACGTAAATAGGCCTGAGGCCGAAAAATGAAACACTTTTTCCGAGGAACGAGGACGTGTGTCCGAAGGGCTCTGTGGAAAAAGGGAGACTGAGCAAGATGGCACCCTTGCGCAGGAAGAGGACCACGCATACGTGGCAGCAATCCCAAAGGCTTTCTTTGAAAACTGAAGAATTGTTCCACGTGGGCTCAGTCGGTGCCGACGTCACCCATGTGAGGACTGACGTCCTGCTTGTTCCTGGAGAAACACCCAATCTGTGGCCAGGAGCATGTCCAATAAAAGAAGGAAGACCAAAATCAAACTAGCCATTTTCTCATCTGGCAATATATTCACCTGGAACTGCTAAATTTTCTCTTTCATAAAGCAGACTCCTCGTTATTTAGCTTTCACTACAATACAAAGTCTTCCTCTGCTTCCATAATATGTTTGCATATTGCTACCAGATGCCAATCCTGGAGTGCTAGGATTTATTTATTTTAAACAAGATTTTTTTATACCGCTTTACCATTTTAGTCAAAGCGGTTTACATTGTAACTTGGCAATGTACATTATACAGGTACACTGATAACTTGGATTTTTTTTCTGAGGCAATGGAGGGTTGCCCGAAGCCACAAGTAGAGCTAGTGGGAACTGGATGCTGGTCTTTTGGCTCCCAAGCCAGTGCTCTAACCACTAGGCTACTTCTCCACTCCTTTGTGTGGCCAGCATGCAAGGCATCATAGATGATACAACCCCAAAAGAACTGTGAGCACTAACCATAATAGAACGAAGGCCTCGTGCACCTGTCTTTCTGTCCAGAGCCAGTCTGGCAATAGCTTTCAAGGCATCTGGGGTGACAGTCAGCTCACACTGCAAACAGAGAAACAAGTTACACATTTATTTTCTTAAGTATTCACTTTCACAAATATCTCTGAAAAAGTGTAGTTACTCACCTTTAACAGGTGTTCTCCGGAGACAGCAGGAATTGGTCCTCACATATGGGTGGATCCACTCTCAAGCTTTCAAAGAAAGCTTTTGGGAGTTACATCGCACATGCGTGGTCACCTTCCCGTCCAAAGGTGCCATCTTACCTCAGTATGATGACACGGTTTTTCCTTTTTATGCTCTATTAAGCCATGAGCTTCCCCAAGATCATATTGAGGTTCCATGCCACTGGTGGCGGACAGATAGGGAGCCAGGAAAGGAGGAGGCCTCGCATAAACTAGCCCACCAGAGGGTGCACAGACATGGCCTGACCATCCACCGTATGGTGATGAGCAAAGATGGCACAAAGGTGCACTCTAACCATGTTGGACTTTAGGTCAGTCCCTGACAGATGCAATAGGTATCATATGATTGGCATCTCGTAGAAGAAGGGGTTAAGACCTCCTTCCGCACACCAGTGCAAACACCTGCCCCACTTAAAGGCATAAGCCCGCTGCGTGGCATCCTTATGCTAGGCAAGCAGAACATCTTCAACCAACCTGGAGAAGCAGTGATTCACTATAGCTAGCCTCTCAGCATCCAGGCCATCAGGACAAGGGGCTGGAGGTTGGGGTGCAGCAGCGTCCTGTCCTATGACAGCAGGTGCAGGGCCCTCCCCAGCAGCAATAAGTCCTGCTGGGACAGCTGCAGAAGCAGAGGGAACTAGGGCTGCCTGGGCGCAGTGAAAATGACTGAGGCCGTCTCTACTTGAATCTTGAGAAGTGCCCATGGCATCAGGGGCATGGTCTGAAACACATAAAGGAAGCCCCGGGACCAAGGGAGAAGGAAAGCATCCGCCACCTCCTGTCCCTGTGCTGGCCTCAGAGCAGGAGCGTGGCAGCTGCATGTTCTCTGGACTGGCAAAGAGGTTGATCTCCAGGGTCCCCCAGTGCTGGAAGACCTCCCCCAGCATGGCTAGCTTCAGCCTCCACTCATGGGGCTGGACGACTCGGCTCAGGCAGTCAGCCAGTTCGTTGTCCTGGCCTGACAAGTACACCGCTTTAAGGGAGATGTTCTTCCCCACTGCAAAGTTCCAGAGGCACATCATCTCCCAGCAGAGGTGGTATGGTATGAGCCCATGCCCCTCTGCTTGTTGATGTAGTATATTGCCACCTGGTTGTCTGTCTGGACAAACCACTTGCCCTTCCAGATGATCTTGGAAGACCCATAGGGCAAGATAGAGTACTCCGAGTTCCAGCAGGTTGATCTGTGAGGCATACTCCCTCTGGCGACCAAGGGCCTTGCGACTGCAGGTGATCGAAGTGGGTCCCCCAGCCCAACTTGGATGAGTTGGGCGAGTCTGTTTAAGGATGTGTTCCACTGGTGGAGCCTGGAAGGGCAGGTTGGCTCCAAGGTTGAGAGGGTCCTGCCACCAGGCAAGAGATGTCGCAAAGGCCGGCATGACTTGGATGCGGTCCTCCAGACTGCCTGGAGCTTGTGTCCACTGGGTGCTGAGCGTCCATTTCAGCCTGCCGCATGAGGATGCCGGCAAAAGGTGCTACGTGGATGGTAGATGCCATGTGCCCCAAGAGACGGAGCATCTGCTGGGCTGTCACTGCTGAGCTGTCCTGCACAGCCTGCACCAGGGTGGAGAGGCGCTGCGCATGATCCAATAGCAGAAAGGCTCTCATCTGAGTGGAATCCAGTAGGGTGCCGATGAACTCCAAGTGCTGGGTGGGCAGTAGGTGACACTTCGGGAAGTTCACCACAAAACCCAGGCATTGGAGGCAACCCTATAGTGCGCTGTGCCACGTTGCGCAGCTCCTTCGGTGAGCCGGCTTGTATGAACCCGCTGTCAAGATAGGGGAAGACGAAAACCTCTAGGAGCCCCAGGCGAGAGACCACAACTGCCAGGCATTTCATGAATACTGAAGAGCTGAGGCTAGGCCGAAGGGGAGTATTCTGTACTGATAATGTCATTTGCCACTGCGAACCAGAGGTACCAATAGTGCCTTGGATGGATCAGGATGTGGGTATAGGCATCTTTGAGATCCAAGTAGCATGGCCAATCTCCCTGCAGGAGGAAAGGCATCAAGATTCCAAGGGATACCATTTTGAACTTTTCCTTGACCAGGCAGCAGTTGAGATCTTGCAGATCCAGGATGGGCTAGAAGCCCCCTGTCTTCTTGGGGACAAGGAAGTAGCAGAAGTAGAATCCCTGGCTCTGAAGAGTTTGGGGGACAGGTTCCACTGCTTGATCCTTGAGCAGAAACTCAAGCTCCTTCTGCAGAAGCTCCCTGTGAAAGGGGTCCATGGGTAATTCCCCTGGCCAAAAAGGGAGGAAATCAGCTGGGTGAAGCGGAGGAAATAGCCCTCCCTGACGACCTGCAACACCCCAGTTTCTGTGGTTATGCTTGGCCACTGGTGGTGAAGTGGACCAGCTGTCCTCTCGTAAACCTTGGGCCTTGTACCTCCTGGGGGAGGGAGGCTATGACCAAGGAGTCAAAAGCTCTGCCCAGGCTGCAGCTGGGCACTGTTTGGGGTTTGGGAGCCTTTGGCTTCTAGAGGCCATATCCCTGGCCTTTGGCCTGCTGCCCCTGGGGGGAGGGGGAACTTGATAGACGTGAAACTTGGGGAAGTTCCCTTTAGCCTTCTTGGTCTTTGGGTGAAAAGTCTTTTTCCCCCAAAGTCTTCTTGCAGAAAAGTTCAGATACTTTCTTGGATAGCCTGGTTCTGGTCATGAATTCCTTCTCCAGCTCGTCGGCCTTCTACGTCATGGGCTTGTCGAACAGCTTTTCCCCCTGGCAAGGGACACTGGCCAACTTTTCATGAACCCATTATTCCAAGTCTGAGGACTGTAGCCAGGCATGGTGGCAGGCACTAATGCCCATTGCAGCTATATGAGCCACCGATTTGAAGCCGAAGGCTGCCCAAGTTTGAAACTTCAAGCATTCCTTGACTGATGACACCAGGGTCCTGAAGTGCTCCAGGACGTCACCTGATAAACCTGCTGAGAGCCTGGCAAGTTCTTTTGCCAGGTATCACAGATAAATGTACAGTTGGTATGCTTGGATCCGGGCTGTGAGCATGGAGCCCTAGAAACACTTCCTGCCAAAAGCATCCATGGTGTGCGCCTTCCTGCAGGGGGGTGGGGCACCGAGGAGTGCATCTTTTGGCTTTCAAAAGAGACACACAGTTAACTTCACAACCATGGAGTTAAATGGCAGTTGTGTTTTCTGGAAGCCAGGGCTCCAGCCGACTAAATACTGCAAATCGAGTCGACAGTTCACAATCAGCACAATCACCAGGGTCTCCTACATCCTGAACAACAACTGTTCAAAGATTGTGGGGGGGGGGGGGGGTGGAGGGCATGGTCACTGTCAGTGCCTCCCAAGAAGGGGTTTCGTACTGGTGAATCTCAAGATCCTCAGTATGCCGTTCGTCCTCTGGCACTGCTATGAAAGTGCTGGGACACCTCCCGCAGACTCCAGGAAGGCTAGATCCTACGGAAGTGACCTCCGGTGCGGCGGGGACAGGTCAGATGGGATGTCCCGGTGGAGGATAGTGTTGGGAGACTCCTCATCCATCTCCCATGCTGACAGAATCGGTGAGCACCTCCAGTCGTCGGACAAGCTCGGTGTCTACTTCTGGCGTTGGAGCTCTGGCGCTGCCATGCCTGACACCATGTGAGGTCTCGAGTCGGTCACTGACAGTTGACATCAATCAAGCCAACCTCTAGAGGATGGGTGGAGAATCCTCTGTGGAGGTCCTTGTCGAGGATGGCCCCCGTGGCTGGCGCCAATGACCCAGAGTGACCGGAAGATGGCCACCACTGTACTTCAAGGAATGCAGAAAAGCTGCGTTTCAGGGCCACCATCTTAGCCTCTATGCCAGACAGCTCCACAGTGGCATGCACTGGCCTCAAGGAAGTCGAGGCCGGTGTCGAGTCCGAGGCAGGGGTAATCATGTAGGGGGACCCAACTAGATCCCCCAACTCCGTGGACAGCTTCTCCCACAGGGGCTGCTTCGAAGGGCACCCCTGGCCGTAATCGCCAGTGTCGGTTCGAGGCCTCAGAGTCCGGATTCTCAGAGGCCTTACCCCCTGGGCTGCAGTCAGACTTCAGCTTCGATGAAGCCCTCAATACGCAGGAAAGATGCTCCAAGGACGACTCCAATGCCCGATGCCCTGATCAAGCATGAGTGCGCAATGCCGGCACTGAAGGCAGGGATTCTACCCCTGATGCCAATCCTGAAGCAAACAAACGGCTCCCCAGCCACCTTTCATGTTCCTTCCAGGTTTTAGCCAACAATAAAATGCAGAGTGGGCAGGAAGACATATCGTGGTCTGCCCCAAGGCATGTAACATAGGTACTGTGGCAGTCTGTGCGGGACATAATGCGGTTGCACTTGCCATATTGCTTAAATCCACTGGTCGAAGACATAGTGGGAAAAAAGCCCTGTGAGATTAAACTCAAGACGTCTCGAGCAGCTAGACTGCTAGCAAAAAACCCATGGGCCAAAAATAAAAGAAAGAGAAGTACCCGAGTGCAAAACACGACGCCAAGGCAGAGGACTCAGGCAGTAGAAAGGTGATCGAACTGATCTCGGTGAAAACAAGAGAAACATACAGATGAACTGTGAAAAAACAAATCAACTTTGTCCAGGATGAAAGCTGGGGAGTGGATCTGTGTGAGCTCAGTTGGCACAGTCGTCACCCATAAGTGAGGACTGACTTCCTGCTTGTTCTCGGAGAAATATAGCTATCAAAAAGGCAGCCACAATTTGTTCTTCCATATGGAATATATACGAGGGTTGCTCAGAAAATAATGCCCCACATGTTTTTTCTCAGTCCAGAATGAAGATAGAGGTGTGAAATTGAAAGGGTAGTAACCTGGAACTTCAAAGGACATGTGTAATTTTACAGTCCGACAAATAGCGAGGCGGTAGTGATCCTTCAAATGGCATCTGTGAGTGACACACAGTACAAACAACGAGCTGTAATTGAATTCTTGGTGGAGGAGAAAAAGTGTGAGAAACATTCACAAACTGTTGTGTGCTGTGTATGGAAGATCTGTGGTGGATAGGTGCACCGTTGGACGATGGGTGAAGAGAGTAAAGGCTTCAGGAAGTGGTAAAACGGAACTGGAAGATCGGCCGCAGTCTGGTTGTCCTGCCTCAGGCACCAGTCCAGACAAGTTGCAGAGTGCTGATGACATTATTCGTGCGGATCGGCGCATCACGAGTCGGGAATTTCCGTACAGCTTTCCGTCAATAGAGGTAGTGTAATGGCAATTACTGACTCTTTGGGATATTCAAAAGGTGTGTGCAAGGCACACCGTAACAGCTTACAGTATTTTAATGCCCGCTGGCAGCTATCGCAGGGCGCTGCAACTTGTCTGGACTGGTGGCTGAGGCAGGACGCCCAGACCGCGGCCGATCTTCTATTTGACGGACGACTGTAAAATTACACACGTGTTCTTTGAAGTTCCAAGTTACTACCCTTTCAATTTCACATCTCTATCTTCATTCTGGACTGAGAAAAAACATGTGGGGCATTACTTTCTGAGCAACCCTCATATTATATCTATATATCTATATATCTATATATATATATAATGTAAAAGTCGGATAAAATTGCACGGTAAATCAATCTATAAATCAATACATACACCTCATATGTGCTACCTTACAAAAGTCTTCATACCTTTGGACATTTTTCATATTCTGCAATCTAAAGGAGCTTGGTTTTTTTTGCTGAATTGCTTTTGAATATTGTTATCTAGATCAGTGAAACAAAGAACATAAGATATGCCATACTGGGTCAGACCAAGGTCCATCAAGCCCAGTATTCTGTTTCCAACAGTGGCCAATCTAGGTCATATGTACCTAGCAGTTTCCCCAAGGGACACAGATTCCACAATGCTTGTATTGGTTCAAGCATTGATATCCTGGGTCCCTTCTTAATAATGGTTTATGGACCTTTCCTCCAGGAACTTGTCCAAACCTTTTTTAAACCCAGCTACACTAACAGCCTTTACTACATCCTCCGGTAACAAATTCCAGAGTTTGATTACACGTTGAGTGAAAAAATATTTTATTAGTCTTAAATAGTTTACCCTGTAGCTTCATTGCATGTCCCCTAGTCTTTCTATATTCTGATAAGGTAAACAATCGATCTACGTTTACCCGTTCCACTCCGTTTATTAATTTATAGACTTCTATCATATCTCCCCTCAGCCGTCTCTTTTCCAGGTTAAAGAGCCCTAACCTTTTTAGCCTTTCTTCATAGGAGTATCCTTCCATCCCCTTTACCATTTTGGTGGCTCTTCTTTGAACCTTTTCTAAAATCGCTATATCCTTTTTAAGATACGGTGACCAGAATTGCACACAATATTCAAGGTGCGGTCTCACCAAGGAACGATATAGAGACATTATAATATCTTTTGTTTTATTTTATTTTATTTATTTATTTTATTTACATTCTCTTATATACCGCGCTATTCTGCATCAGTGCGGTTTACATTGAACAAACTGAAATTACATTAAACAGGGCATTATATCTTGGAGATAACTATTTTACAGGGAACATGGGCTATGGAGGGTTAAGTGGCTTGCCCAAGACCACAAGGAGCACCTGTGGGACTAGAAACCCCAGTCCTTCCGGCCCAAGGTTGCTGTCCTCTAGTGGGATTTGAACCCCCGACCTTCCGGCCTGAAGTACCTTGCCCCAACCACTAGGCCACTCCTCCACTCCTTTTCCATTCCTTTCCTTATTATACCTAGCATTCTATTTGCTCTCTTGGCTGCTGCTGCACACTGGGCCGAGGGTTTTAACATGGTATCCACAATGACACCTAAATCTTTTTCCTGGGTGGTAGTTCCTAATGTGGAACCTTGCATCGTGTAACCATAGTTTGGGTTGTTCTTCCCTAGGTGCATTACCTTGCACTTGTCCACATTAAATTTCATCTGCCATTTTGATGCCCAGTCTTCCAATTTATCAAAATCCTCTTGCAATTTTCCACAATTCTCTTGGGTTTTAACAACTTTAAATAGTTTTGTCTCATCTGCAAATTTGATAACCTCACTCGTTATTCCACTTTCCAGGTCATTTATGAATATGTCAAGAAGCAGCGGACCCAGCACAGATCCCTGGGGTACAGCACAGTTACTTACCTGTAACAGGTGATCTCTGGGAACAGCAGGAATTAGTCCTCACATATGGGTACGTCGGAACCGACGGAGCCTGCGCGGGAAAGCTCCCCAGCTTTTCAGATGAAAAGCTTTTGGGGCTTCCCACAGCGCATGCGCGCTGCCTTCCCGCCTTCCTGACCAGCTCTCTTCAGTTCGAGTTTATAGCTGAGACAATAGAGAGAGGAAAGGAAGGTAGATAGATAGAAGATACAACTCCTAGGGGAGGTGGGTGGGTTGTGAGGACTAATTCCTGCTGTTCCCAGAGATCACCTGTTACAGGTAAGTAACTGTGCTATCTCCAGGAACAAGCAGGAATGAGTCCTCACATATGGGGACTCCCTAGCTAAGATGCCTGGGAGATCCCCCTCCAAAGGTAACCATCTTCGTATGGATCTCAGGCATCCAACCAGGGAAGGTGGGCAGGAGTTGTTTAAGTATGGAACAGGTGTTTGAGGACAGCCTGACCAAACAAGGCATCCCGGCGGGAGTCCTTGTCCAAACAGTAATGGGCTGTGAAGGTATGAACCGAGGCCCAAGTGGCTGCTCGACAGATCTGATCTATGGAAACAGAGTGAAGATGAGCCATAGAGGTGGCCATGGCTCTCACATTGTGAGCTGTGACATGGCCTTCCAGAGAAATGTTCTTACTCTGGTAAGCAAAAGAAATACACTGAGCAATCCAATTGGAAAGTGTACGCTTGGAGACTGGAAGTCCCAAATGAGAAGGATCAAAAGCCACAAAAAGTTGGGAAGACTTTCGATGTGGCTCAGTCCTGTTGAGGTGAAAGGCAAGAGCTCTTTTACAATCAAGGGTATGAAGGTTCCTCTCTGCAGTGGATGCATGAGGAGCCGGGAAAAAAACAGGTAGATATACCTCTTGATTAAGATGAAAAGGCGAGACCACTTTGGGCATAAAGTGGGGGTTCGCCCTAAGGACCACCTTATCATGATGAAACCTAGTATAAGGTGGATTAGCCACTAAAGCCTGCAGTTCACTGATGCAGCGAGCCGAAGTGACTGCAATAAGGAAAACTACCTTCCATGGAAGAAATTTCAAGGAGGTGGAGTCCAAAGGCTCACAAGGTGGCTTCATAAGCTGACCTAGAACTAGGTTCAAATCCCATGCTACCGGCGGAGGTCGGATGGGAGGTTTAGTTAAGGTCAGGCCTCTCATGAACCTTGCAACAAGAGGATGAGAGGAGACAGGTTGTCCATTTATAGGTTTTAAGGATGCTGCAATAGCACTTAAATGGACTCGTACTGAATTTGTCTTGAGGCCTGCATTGGAGAGATGCAGGAGATAGTCTAGTAGAGAATTCAAAGGAAGTGCCAGAGGGTCAAGACCCCGTTGAGCACACCAAATGGAAAAATGTTTCCATTTGAAAGCATAGGAACGCCTGGTAGAGGGTTTCCTAGAGGCATGAAGGATATCTTTCACTGGTTGAGAAAGATTAAACTCATGAAGGCTTAAGCCTTCAGTAACCAAGCTCGGAGATGTAGGGACTTGGGGTTTGGATGCCACAAAGTCCCCTTCTCCTGAGACAGAAGGTCTGGCGCAGCTCCCAGGTCCAGGGAGGAGCCCTGGGAGAGCTGTAGAAGTAGAGGGAACCACACTTGGCGTGGCCAGCGTGGAGCTATGAGGATCATCGACCCGTGATCCCTCTGAAGTTTGAACAGAGTCTTGGGAATCAAAGGAATGGGTGGAAAAGCATACAGGAATTCCTGACCCCAATGCAGGAGAAAGGCGTCGTTGGCCTGAGCTCCCTGACACGGAGTCCTGGAACAGAACCGGGGAAGTTTGGCATTCCACGGACTTGCAAAGAGGTCTATGTCTGGGGTCACCCATTCCTGAAAGATTCTGCGTATCTGGTCCATATGCAGGGACCATTCGTGTGGAAGCAGAACTCGACTGAGTCTGTCTGCCCGAGAGTTTTGAACTCCTGGAAGGTATACTGCCAGAAGATGAATTTGATGCTCTCTGGCGAAGGCCCATAATCTGAGAGCTTCGTCCCTCCTTGTTTGTTGACATAGAACATGGCTACCTGATTGTCTGTCTGGACTAGGACAGTCAGGTTGACAAGGAGGGTGTGGAAGACTGTGAGGGCAAGGAAGATTGCTCGCAGTTCCAGAAGGTTGATGTGAAGGGTGGTCTCCTGGGGAGACCAGGTGCCCTGAGTGGAGAGGTGTTGGAGATGAGCTCCCCACCCTGTTTGGGAGGCATCTGTTGTGAGGGTTGCTTGGGGCAACGAAGGTTGGAAGGGGGTCCCCAACAACAGATTTTTGGAGGATGTCCACCACTGGAGAGACCAAAACAGACGTTTTGAGGTGAGTACTTGGTCTGAGAGCGCTCCTGATGCTTGAGACCACTGGGTGGCCAAAGTCCATTGAGCTGCCCTCATATGAAGACGAGCATAGGGCACCACATGGACCGTGGAGGCCATGTGGCCCAGAAGTTGCAGCATTTCTCTGGCTGACAAGTGACTTCTGGACTGAGCCTGGGAGGCCAAGCTGATTAGCCGTTGGCCTCGGACCAGAGGGAGGTAGGCCCTTGCAGTGGTGGAGTCCAAGTGGGCCCCTATGAATTCCAGGGACTGAGTAGGGATGAGTTGGGACTTGGGAATGTTTACCACAAGTCCCAGATATTGAAGAATACGCCTTGTGCGGTCCAAGGAAATCTGGGCTTCTGCCTGAGATGGAGCTCGGATGAGCCAGTCGTCCAGATATGGGAACACGAAGATTCCCATGCCTCTTAGAAATGCGGCTACGACTGCCATGCATTTTGTGAATACTCTTGGAGCAGAGGCAAGACCGAAGGGAAGTACTCTGTATTGGAAATGTTTTCCCTGGAACAGAAATCGAAGATGTTTTCTGTGGGATGGATGGATGAGTATATGAGTGTACGCATCCTTGAGATCTAGAGAACAAAGCCAATCCTGACTCTGAAGGTATGGAAGGAGAATGCCCAGAGAGAGCATTTTGAATTTCTCCTTGAATAGAAACTTGTTCAATTCTCTCAGATCTAGGATAGGTCTGAAGCCCCCTGTCTTCTTTGTTATGAGAAAATAAGGGGAGTAGAACCCTAACCCCTGTTGAGGAAGAGGAACCTCCTCTATTGCCCCTTGGGCAAGGAGAGAGGAGACTTCCTGACCCAACAGGGTCAGAAGAGATGGGCGAGAACTGAATTGTCTCACCATGGTATGGGGAGGAAGGCTGGAGAAATGAAGTTTGTAGCCCTCTCTGATGATAGAGAGGGTCCATTGCTCTGATGTTATTTGCTCCCATCTGGGAGCAAAGTGAGCTAACCTTCCGGGAATGGTGAGGGGCTCTGGTTGTTCTAGAGCCAGAAATGGTAAGTTCTCTAGGGGCAAGTCAAAACCCCTGAGGGGGTTGAGCCTGCTGGGGTGTAGCAGACACTGCAGGCCTTGACTTTACTTGCTTAGATTGCTGACGTTTAGCAGCAAAGTGAGGCTGAGCAGATTGTTGGCCAGTATTTGTGGAAAATCTGGCCTTCTTGTAGTAAGGCCTCTTAAAAGGCTTCTTTTTGGCAGGAGTAGAAGTAGACTTAGAAAGTCTATCTAGAGTGGCATTTTCTGCGTCCATTTGAGCAGCTTTAATTTGCCAGTCCTCACCAAATAAGTTCTCACCTGTACAGGGCAGATTCCTTAAGCCATCCACGACCCAGGGTTCCAGGTCAGAAGCCTGGAGCCAAGCAAGACGTCGGGCTGCAATAGCAATTCCCAAAGCCCTGCCTGCAACCTCAAAGGAATCAAAGGCTGCCCTGTTGGAAAACTTGGAGACCTCTGGAAGTTGTGTCACCACAGAAGTGAAGTCCTCCTTTCTATCCTCAGGGATAAAGGGGGCAAAATGCCGCACCTTTAGGGCAAGTTCTCTGAGAAACATGCCCATATAAAGACTGTAGGAATTGATCCTGGCTATAAGCATACTAGCCTGGAAGATCTTTCTACCAAGAGTCAAGGGTCTTACATTCTCGCCCTGGAGGGGTAGAAGAGTGCCTTTTAGGACTCTTTATCTTTTTCATGGCAGACTTCACCACAATGGAGTGGTGAGGCAGTTGAGTCTTTCGAAACCCAGGAGAAGGAGGGACCCGGTACATGGTGTCCAACCTACGGGAATGAGGAGACAGTGTTAGAGGAGTCTCCCACAAATCCATCAAGTGTTCTTGAAGGATTTCATGGATAGGCAGGGTAACTGCCTCTTTAGGAGCTTTGGAGTATCCTAAAATATCCAATTTCTTTGATCTTGGTTCCTTTTCAGAAGATGTAGCAATAGAAAGCCCTTTAGCTACATCAACAATGAACTCCTGAAAGGATAAATCCTCTGGAGGAGACATCCTCCTCTTTGGAGAAGAGGGCTCCTCAGGAAGATCAAGCTCAGCAGAGTCATCAGAGGAATTGAACTCATCAGAAGAATCTGAGTATTCTCTCTGTGCTTCCAATGCACGATACGCGTACCGACCGATATCGACATCGGGCGTATCGGGCATGGGATCGGTATCGGGCAAAAGCCTGAATCCGGCATGCGGAACCGATCGATGCTTGGAAGTCGATGGTCTCGGTTCCGGTGTGGATACCGGAACCGGAGTCGGTACCGATGGAATCGGTACCGAGGGCGTCGCAGCCTTAATGAAAGCCAGAACGGCCTGCTGCATGGTCTGGACAGTATTGCCCATGGACGCCACTACTGCCTGGATGTCGGTACCGGTATCGACCGGTACCCCAGAGCAGTCTAACAGGTGATCGGTCGAGGCCGTGCCATCGATGTCAACCTGTAACCCCATAGGTGATGCTTTGGAGGCCGGAGCCTCCCGCCGGGGTTTTTTGGTCTGGGCAGAATCCTCGAACTCAAGATTGAGAGCCTCTCGATCTTTTAAAAGAGATTTGCTTTTAGAGGATTTGCCCACAGAAAGTTTGGTTACCTGAGATCCATCCGGAGAGGAAGACCTGGATGACTGTGATGCTGGATTATCTGAAGCAAACAGCACATGGAACTTGTTGGCCCGGTTCTGCAAACCACGTTTAGACATCTGGGAGCAGAATGGGCAGTCCGGTATGGAGTGGTCAGGTCCCAAACATTTAAGACACCATTCATGGGTGTCTGTGACAGAAATAACAGCACTACAGTTGGTACACTTTTTAAAACCAGGAGCTGGCTTCTCCATGAGGAGAATTTGTGTAGGCCTAGCAAAAGTTACCACGTTGTGCTGAAAATAAAAAAAGATTTTTTTTTTTAGAAAGAAAGAGAGACCGGCAGTACCGGTTTTGGTATGGGGAAGGCAGGTACGCGGTCAAAAGAAACAAATTAAAATAACAATTTCTTCAGCGGTGACAGGAACACGACCTGCTGGCTCCGCGGAAAAAGAGAAACTGAAGAGAGCTGGTCAGGAAGGCGGGAAGGCAGCGCGCATGCGCTGTGGGAAGCCCCAAAAGCTTTTCATCTGAAAAGCTGGGGAGCTTTCCCGCGCAGGCTCCGTCGGTTCCGACGTACCCATATGTGAGGACTCATTCCTGCTTGTTCCTGGAGATACCACTATTCACCTTTCTCCATTGGGAAAATTGGCCATTTAGCCCTACTCTCTGCTTTCTATCTTTTAACCAGTTCCTGATCCACAATAGTACACTGCCTCCTATCCCATGACTCTTTAGTTTTGCCAAAAGTCTCTCATGTGGGACCTTGTCAAAGGCTTTCTGAAAGTCCAGATACACAATATCAACCGACTCACCTTTGTCCACCTGATTATTCACTCCTTCAAAAAAACATAACAGGTTAGTAAGACAAGATCTTCTTTGTCTAAAGTCATGTTGGCTGTCTCCCATTAGGTCATGACTATATACATGCTGAGTAATTTTATTCTTTATGATGGTTTCTACCATTTTTCCCCGGTACTGACGTCAGGCTCACCGGTCTGTAGTTTCCCGGATCACCCCTGGAACCCTTTTTAAAAATTGGTGTTACATTGGCGATCCTCCAATCTTCAGGTATTAGAGATGATTTTAATGATAGTTCACAGATTACTAATAGCAGGTCTGCAATCTCATATTTCAGTTCTTTCAACACCCTTGGATGTATACCATCCGGCCTAGGTGATTTGCTACTCTTCAGTTTATCTAATAGTTGTAATACATCTTCCCGATGTATCGATATTTCCTTCAATTCTTCCGCACCTTTAAATACCACTTCAGTCATGGGTAACATCCCTACATCTTCCTCAGTAAAGACCGAAGCAAAAAATTCATTCAGTCTCTCCGCTATCACCTTGTCGCCTCTTAGTGCTCCTTTAACCCCTTTATCATCTAATGGACCAACTGACTCTCACAGGTTTTTTGCTACAAATGTACTTGAAAAGGTCTTTACTTCGCGTTTTTGCTTCCGCAGCAAGCTTCTTCTCAAATTCTCCCTTTGCCTGCCTTATCAATGCCTTGCATTTGACTTGCCAGTGCTTGTGCTGTTTCCAGGTTTCGTCGTTTGGCTCTTTTTTCCATTTCCTGAAAGTTTTGATTGCATAAGAGTTCACATCCTTTATCACAACAAACCCAAACTAGCTCAGTTTCCAAAAGCTGTCTTAACATAAGAACATAAGAAATGCCATACTGGGTCAGACCAAGATCCATCAAGCCCAGTATTCCGTTTCCAACAGTGGCCAATCCCGGTCACAAGTACCTAGCAGGTTCCCAAAAAGACACACAGGTTCCACAATGATTGTATTGGGGCAAGAAGTGGATTTCCCAGTTCCTCTTTAATAATGGTTTATGAACATTTCCTCCAGGAACTTGTCCAAATCTTTTTTAAACCCAGCTACACTAACAGCTTTTACTAAATCCTCCAGTAACAAATTCCAGAGTTGGATTACGCATTGAGTGAAAAACTATTTTCTCTTATTAGTCTTAAATAGGTTACACTGTAGCTTCGTTGCTTGTCTCCTAGTCTTCCTACTTTTTGATGGCATAAACAAGCGATCTACGTTTACCTGTTCCACTCCATTCATTAATTTATAGACCTCCATCATATCTCCCTCAACTGTCTTTTCTAAGTTGAAGAGCCCTAATCTTTTAAGTCTCTCCTCATAGGGGTATCCTTCCATCCCCTTTACCATTTTGGTAGCTCTTCTCTGTACATTTTCTTATTCCACTATATTATTTTTAAGATACAGCGACCAGAATTGCACACAACATTCAAGGAATGATGCAGAGGCATTATAATATCCTTTGTTTTGTTCTCCATTCCTTTCCTTATGATTCCTAGCATTCTATTTGCCTTATTATGGGCCATAAAAAAGGCCATAATAAGTTAACTAGAAACAACTATGTTCCATCCTAGTAGCAGAGCCAATTTGATTAAGGAACAAACCAAAAGAATACTGGGAAAAAGTTATTATAAAGTACAGATTTGGAGAGGACTATAAAAAAAATGTCAATACACTGTTAAGTCCATCATTGTAATGTGGAAAAGGGTAGTTACTCACCTGTATCAGGTGTTTTCTGAGGACAGCAGGAATCAATCCTCACATATGGGTGACATCAGAACAGACAGTCCATGTGGAAGCATCTCCTCAGCTTTCAAAGAAAGCCTTTGGGAGATGCTTCACGCATGCATGATCCCCTTCCCGCCAATGTTCCCTCTAATTTTCTGTAGGCTGTGTGGGCATAAAATATCAGCTGTGCAGCTTTTGAAGGAAGGTTAAATTTTTGTGCGCCACATAACGACTCGGAGTTATATACTATAAAATTTGACTACACGTCAGAACACAGTATGTACACCACATTGATTGCACTAGAAAATATTGTAGAACTTATGAAAACCGTAAATGCACAACAACTTTTAAATTTTAAAGACATCTGTGTCGTTTTCTATCAGAATCAGAACTGTAATTTTTGTGCGCTCTGTTGTAAAGTATGTGCGCTCACTCGGTGAGGTGTGTGTGCGCGCGCACAGCTTAGAGGGAACAGTGCTTCCCGCCCAAGCGTGCCATCTTGCCTCAGTCAAATAACATAGTTAAGATGGCCAAGGAAAATAATAAAATACAGTAAAAAAGCAACTCCAAGGGGAGGAGGGAGAGTTGTGAGGACTGATTCCTGCTGTCACTGGAAAACACTTGTTACAGGTGAGTAACTACGCTTTCTCTGGGAACAAGCAGGAAGTCAGTCCTCACATATGGGATTTCCCAGCTATAGGCTACCGAGAACCCGTAAAAATGCCACAGCAACTTACAAAGGATGAGCCGTGATCAGCAGCAGTTGAGTCCCCACTGAGAGACTCTTGCAAGACCTAGGTGTCCAGCAGAGAACCAGCACTCTGGTAGGCTGAACACAGAAGGATCGGAAGACAGGAGTTGCCTACACCCCAAAGAGATTACAGAGTATGGCCTGGCCAAAGGCGCTGCCCGTTGGGACTTCCTCTCCAGAAGTAGCCATGGCCCTGACGTGGTGCGCCATGACCTTCTGATCCAGTGAGATCCCCGTTTGTTCATAGGCAAGGGCAATGCAGTCCGCCACCCAAGTGGACAGAGTTCACTTAGTCACTGGGAGCCCCAGATGGCTGGGGTCATAGAATACGAAAAGCTGTGGTGCTTTGTGGTGGCCCTGAGTCCATTGCAGGTAGAAGGATAGGGCTCTCTTACAAACCAGAGTATGAAGAACGGTCTCCGCTCTATCGGCGTGAGGCCTCGGAAAGAAGGTGGTGAGCACCCACCTCCTGGTTGAGGTGGAATGGCGATACCACCTTCAGCAGAAACTTGGGGTGTGTACAGAGCATCACCCTATTCTTGTAGAACCTCATGTAGGGTGGTTCTGCCATCAAAGCATGGAGCTCGCTGACTCTACGAGTTGATGTGAGTGCTACCAGGAAGTCGACCTTTCAGGAGAGGTACTGCAGGTGGCAGGTAGCCAAAGGCTCAAACAGAGGCTTAGTGCGCTGCAAGAGCACCACACTGAGATCCCACTCCGCTGCTGGAGGGTGAATGGGGGGTTTGGATAACATGATGCCCTACAGGAATTGAGACACAAGAGGCTGAGCTGAAAGGGACTTTCCCTCAATAGTATGGGGATGCGCTGTGATAGCATTCAAGGGTACTCTGACTGAACTGGACTTTAGTCTTACTTGCACCAGGTGGAGCAGGTACTGGAGTATTATTTGAACCGAGCAGCAGAAAGCGTAATTACTCACATGTAACAGGTATTCTCCAGAGACAACCGGAATCAGTCCTCATATATGGGTGAGGTCGATGCCAAAGGAGCCCGGCGTGGAGCATCTCTCCAGCTTTCAAAGAAAGCCTTTGGGAGATGCCACCATGCATGCATGGTCCCCTTCCTACCCAAGGGTGCCATCTTGCTCAGTCAGGTGCCATAGCTAAAGCCAGCCAAGAGGCGGCCAAAATGAACAGCAACTCCAAGGGGAGGAGGGAGGGTTGTGAGGACTGATTCCTGCTATCCGTGGAGAACACCTGTTACAGGTTAGTAACTATGCTTTCTCCAGGAACAAGCAGGAAGTCAGTCCTCACATATGGGACTCCCTAGCTCCAGGCCACTGAGGACCAGCATAAAACAGGGGCACGGTCCGGTCGTGGGCAGCTGCAGGTGAATCCTGATGACAGACTCGAGGGACCGCAGTCTCCAGGGAGAACCATGGCTCTGGTAGCCTGAACAAGAAGGGTCAGATGGCAGGAGTTGCCTAAACCCTGAAGAAGTTACGAAGTACAGCCTGGCAGAAGGTGCTGTCCCATCGGGATTCCCTCTCCAGGCAGTAGTGAGCTGCAAAAGTGAGGACCAGGTTGCATCCTTCAGCACTAAGTGGAGACTGTGCACCGTGACTTGACGCTCCAGCAGAATACCAGCTCGACTGTGAGCAAAGACGATGCAGTCCACCACCCAGATGGATATGGTCCGCTTGGTGACAGCCAGCCCCAGACGACTGGAGTCAAAGAAGATTAAAAGCTGTGAGGCTTTACAGTGGCCCTGGGTCTGTTGCAAAGAGAAGGACAGGGCTCGCTTGCAGTCCAGGGTATGAAGGAAGGCCGACGCAAAGTCAGCTTGTGGCCGTGGAAAGAAAGTAGGCAGCACTACCTCCTCATTCAGGTGCAAATCAGAGACCATCTTCGTGAGAAACTTCAGGTGAGTGCAAAGCACAACTCTGTTCTTGAGAATCTGGTGTAGAGTGGCTCGGCCACCAAGACCTAAAGCTCACTGACCCTGCGGGCAGAGGTGAGAGCCACCAAAAAAGCTACCTTCCAAGAGAGGTAGTGCAAGGAGCAGATAGCCAAGGGCTCGAAGGGTGGCTTAGTAAGTTGTGCCAGTACCACATTGAGGTTCCATTCTGCAGGGGGTGGGCGGAAGGGAGATTTAGAGAGCAATAAGTCCGGCTTGAATCTGGTGATGAGGTGCTGCACCGACAGAGGCTTGCCCTTCACAGAATGGTGGTTGGCAGAGAGCACACTTAGATGCACCTGGACGGAGTTGGGCTTAAGTCCAGACCATGAGAGGTGGAGGAGATATTGAAGTACCGAATACAAATAAGAAAGTGGGTCCGAGAAGCCCCTGGAGGCAATTAGTATGACAGACACTCTCTCGCTCTGGATCTTGAAGAGAATCCTGGTGACCGGGGGGGGGGGGGGGGTGAACGCATAGAACATAAGAAATGCCATACTGGTTCAGACCAAGGTCCATCAAGCCCAGTATTCTGTTTCCAACAGTGGCCAATCCAGGTCATATGTACCTAGCAGTTTCCCCAAGGGACACAGATTCCACAATGCTTGTATTGGTTCAAGCATTGATATCCTGGGTCCCTTCTTAATAATGGTTTATGGACCTTTCCTCCAGGAACTTGTCCAAACCTTTTTTAAACCCAGCTACACTAACAGCCTTTACTACATCCTCCGGTAACAAATTCCAGAGTTTGATTACATGTTGAGTGAAAAAATATTTTCTTTTATTAGTCTTAAATAGTTTACCCTGTAGCTTCATTGCATGTCCCCTAGTCTTTCTATATTCTGATAAGGTAAACAATCGATCTACGTTTACCCGTTCCACTCCGTTCATTAATTTATAGACTTCTATCATATCTCCCCTCAGCCCTCGCACCACGAAGGGACCTGCTGCTACACTTTCCGGGTGTAGTTGACATGAACAGAAGTGAGGCAGCTGCATGTTGTCCAGAGAGGCAAATAGATCCATCATGGGCCTGTCCCAGGAGGTGAAAAAGCCTCTTGGACATCTTGGGGTTCAAGCGCCACTTGTGCAACTGAAGGACTCTGCTCAGCCTGTTCGCAAGGCAGTTGTCCTGGCCTGGGAGGTAAACTGCTCACAAGAACATGTTTCTGCGAGCTGCAAAGGAGAGGAGGGCCACCATCTCCTGGCAGAGTATAAACCCATGACCCCCTGCTTATTGATATGGAACATGGTGACTTGATTGTCTGTGTGGATCAGTACGGACCAGTGTTGCAAGTAGCGGTGGAATACTCGTAGGGCTAGAAAGATTGCTCCGAGTTCCAGGAGACTGACCTGTAGGAGTGACTCCTCCTGAGAACAGCTGCCGGGTGTGCAGTGGTCCCCATAATGCACTCCCCAATCTAGGAGGGAGGTGTCAGTGGTCAGCGTTCTCTGAGGTGCGGGTGCTTGGAAGGGCATTCCCGCATGGAGGTGGCAGACATTTCACCACCAGTTGAGGGATTTCTTCAATTGGCAGGTAACCTTGACCCTGTTCCGTAGCCTGCCCATGGCTTGAATGAACTGTGCAGTCTGCATGTGAAAGCGAGCTGAGGGCATCACGTGGACCATGGACACCATATGACCCAGTAGGCGGAGACGACGAAGAGATGGCATTGGCCGGTGATATTGTACCTCTCCAGCCAGTTGTGAGGCGTTCTGCCCTTTCTCTGGAGAGGACCGCCTTGACCTGCAGCATGTTGGGTTGAGTACCTATGATTTTGGGCTGGAGAGATGTGGGATTTGGGTAGTTTATGATGAACCCCAGGTGCTGCAGAAGGAGGGAAGCACGCTCTGCCATCTGATTGTCTTCTGAGGCTGTGCCGCCCCTAATTAGCCAGTTGTCTAGGTAGGGGAAGACAAGGCCCCTTGTAGCCGCAGGTGGGCGGCCACCACAGCCAGGCATTTGGTAGATCCTTGCCGAGGAGGCCAGGCCGAAGGGTATCACCCTTTAATGGTAGTGCCCTCCCCCTCCCACCACAAACCATAGGTACTGCCTGTGGGAAGGGTAGATCAGGATGTGTGTGTATGAATCCTTTAGATGCAAAGAGCAGAGCCAATTTCCCAGGTGGAGGTAAGGCAGCAGTGTTCCAAGGAAGAGTATCTTGAACTTCTCCCTCACCAAAGACTTGTTTACGTTTCACAGGTCTAGTATGGGCCTGAGGCCCCCAGTTCTCTTTGGGACAAGAAAGTACCTGCAGCAGAAGCCCTTTCCCCATAGGTGTTTGGGTACAGGCTCTACTACACTGTCCCTGATCAGACCTGTGAGCTCTGTGAACAGAAGAGTCTGGTGAAGGGGGGGGGGGGGGTCACACTGGCTCTACTGGGAAGAACCTGTGTGGTATCTGCTGTAGGTGGAGGTGGTATACGTCCCTTACCACTTGCAGTACCTACTGGTCAGAGGTAATGTTGGCCCATCTGTGGGCAAAGAGCACCAGGCACCCACCTGTGGACTGGTGAAGGTCTCCTGGAGGAGGGGAAGCCCTGCCATGGGAGTCAAAAGCTCTCTCCTGGTTGGGTGGGAGCTGGGGTCTGAGGCTTCAGTGCTTTCGCCTTCTGAGCCCCAAGGCCTTGCCTCTTAGGGTGAGAACCTTGTTGCTGGCCCAAGAAGGGCTGGTAGCGGTGACTCTGTGGGAAAGGACCTTTTTTCCTTGGGAACAGGGGCTTTTTCCCCGTTGGTTTCCTGTGGGGAAGGGATGAGGTCTTTTTAGAGAGCCTCTGGTGGGTCACCACATCTGCTTCGATCTCAGCTGCCTTGTCGGCCATGGGTTTGCCGAATAGGTTCTCCCCAGTACAGGGGATGTAGAGCTACTTGGCTTGGACCCATTGCTCGAGGTCAGAAGACTGTAGCCAGGGTTGGTGTCAGGCGCCGATGCTGGCTGCTGCGACTCAAGCCGCTGACTCGAAGCCATCGTAGGTTACTCGGGAGAGGATTTTGGAGCGGTCCTTGATCCCCGACAAGACCAGCCGAAAACCCCGAAAGCTCCTGGGTTAGAGCCTTCAAGGTACATATTGTACTTATGCATAATTCATAGGCTTGGATCCAGCATACTAGCATCGAACTCTGGTAACACTTGCGCTCAAGGGCATCGAGGGCTCTGGCCTCCCTTCCGGGGGGAATGGAGGAGTGGGTCTTTTGGCTCTTACGTTTTTGCATGGCCGACTCAACGACCATGGAGTTATGTGGGAGTTGGGGTTTGTGGAATCCCGGGCCCTTCCGGATGCGGTACATGGTGTCAAGGTGCTGGCTCACCACCAGTACTGACGCCGGAGTCTCCCACATTCTGAGTAACCGCTTGAGAATCAGCTGCACAGGCACCATGAGGGTTTCCATGGGTGGAGACTTGTATTGGAGAATCTCCAACTCATCGGTGAACAGGTCTTACTCCGCCTCGGTCTGCACCGAGAGGGCTCTGGCCATGTTCTTGACAAAGTCATGGAAGGCCACGTCCTAAAAAGGAAAGTGGCATCGGGCCTCTGGAGGTGACAGGTCCAAGGGAATCTCTTGTTGCTGTTTAGTTTCTGGGGGATGCCTCGTTGTCGGTCTTCCACTCGGAGTCAAGTGGTGATGACGAATCAGAGGCCCTGCAACTCAGTGTCGAGACCGGCGCCAAAGGGTCGCCAGCTTCCAGAGGACCTGGGGTCCGAGTCACAGAAACTAGTTGGGAAGGATTGGATGCCCGAAGAACGGGACCGGGACCTCGACTGGCATCAAGGGCTTACTTGAGGCCTATGGTGCTCAAAACATGGCTCGACGACCAGGGACTCCCTGCAGTTGGGGGGCCTGGTCATTGGGGCAGATGAGCCAACCATCGTTGCCTGCTGCAGGGCCAGGATAGCAGTGATATTCTGCTCCAAGGCTGCCATTCTGGTTTCCAAGCCAGAAGGCTCTGCAGCTTTTGGCACAGGCACAGAGGATCTTGGGCCTGGTGCCAGCACTCTCGCGAGTGCATCCTCGACGAGGACTACGGTCTCCAGGAACCTCACACGGTCTTTGCCAGCCAAGGAATCCTTCTTGAGGACCTTGGTAGGGCGCTTCTCAGAGCCACCCGAATCCCTCCAGGTGGTTTTACCAGGTTTTTCTGGTGCAACCTCGGTAGACTTAGAGGACTTTTTCTTCTTTTTCTTCAGGTCTGAAGTCTTCTCGGAGGAGCCGCTGCTGTGGGACTCAGAGGATGCTTGGGCCTCACGGGAAGTGCTGGGCTTGGAGCTCAGCATGAGAGAGGCTGGAGTAGAGTAAGACCTGGGGAACAGTTTTTCCTGAAACTCCGACCTCTTTTTGTTGGTCTTAGGCGTCATGGCCTGGCACAGGTTGCAGGAGGTGCTGTCATGGTCCAGGATCCCAGGCAGCGCAGGCAACAATCGTGGGTGTCAGTCACTGACATGGCTTGACTGCAGCAGTCACATTTTTTTTAACCCACCGGGGGATATGATGGGGAGCACCCGGACGGAGTCAACAATCCCTGGGTGAAAAAAGGCACGAACGCCGGTTGAGGCAAGCCTCATTCCAAAAAGGATAAAAGGGGCCGAGAACAGCACCGAGATCTGCACCGTCTCGAAGCGGGACGAGAAACCAGTATGCAAACCGTGAAAGCTACATTTAAGGACAATTACCAAGGACGTTTTCTGGGGAAACAGCACAGATGGCCATTGGGCTCTGTGGAAAAAAGAAGACTAAACAAGATGGCACCCTTGGGTGGGAAGGGGACCACGCATGCGTGGTAGCATAACCCAAAGACTTTCTTTGAAAGCTGGGGAAATGCTCCATGCGGGTTCCGCTGGACAGACATCACCCATATGTGAGGAATGACTTCCTGCTTGTTCCTGGAGAAAAAGGTTTGCCCGTCTTTCTGCACACACAAGAAATGGCACCACTTGAAGACGTACGTGCTTCTTGTGGAGGCCTTATGTGAGGCCAGAAAAACCTCCTCCTCCACGTCCCGTGTGAGCTTGAAAGCAGCCAACGCTATCCTTTCAGCAGCCAAGCTGTGAGTGCAGGGATCCCAGGATGGGGTGTAGGAGAGAGCCCTGCTCCTGTGAAAACAGGACTTGGCTCAGGGGAATTGACAATACCGCCGATAGGGAGAGGAGCAAATGGAACCAGTGCTGCCTGGGTCACCGAGGAGCTATCAGCATTAGTGATGCTCTATCACGCTGGACCATGAATAGAGTCTTGGCGACCTGTGGTATCGGTGGGAAGGCGTACAGGAGGCCATCCGTCCACAGGATGAGGAACACATCTGCTGCCACCAGGAAGGGTGCAGCTGGTGGGAGCAGAATCAGGGCAACTGCGTGTTGTCCGGACTGGTGAACAGGTCCATCGAGGGGATGCCCCACAGACAAAACAGTGGGAGGCTACTACTGGATCCTGGTGCCACCCATGCGGCTGGAAGACTCTGCTCATTTTGTCTACCAGGGTATTGTCCTGGTCCGGGAGGTAAACCACCCTCAGGAACATCCCCCTGTGTGCCGCGTAGGTGCAGAGGGGGTACGACTCTGTGCCCCTTTGTTTGTTCACAGAGAACATTGCAACCTGGTTGTCTGTCTGGATCAGCAATGGGTGGTGAAGCAGCTGGTGGCGGAAAGCTCAAAGAACCAGGAATATTGCCCAGAGCTCTAGCAGCCTGATTTACAACCAAGATTCCTCCTGGGACCAGCAGCCTTGTATCTGGAGGCCCTTGCAGTGTGCTCCTCAGTCCAGTAGGGAGGCATTCATGGTGAGAACCCTCTGGGAGGTGGGTGTCTGGAAGGGCAATCCAGCCTGAAGGTGACGTGGACTCTGCCATCATCCAAGGGAATCCGTCAGATGGGGAGTCACTCTTACTCTGAGCCTGCCTGTGGCTTGTGTCCACTGAGAGCGGAGGGCATATGGGATCATGTTAATTGTGGAGGCCATGTGTCCCAACAGGCAGAGTAGGAGCCAGGCTGATAGTGTCCAGTGTCTGTGCACCTCTGCAGCTAACTCCCTGAGGTGTTCTAACCTTTCCTGAGGGAGGAAGGCTTTTGCCTGGATGGTATCTAGTTGCGCCCCTATGAACTCTACATGCTGGGCCAGAGTGAGGTGGACTTGGGGTAGTTTATAATAAACCTCAGGTGCTGCAGAGCGTTTATGGTGCGTCTGGTGGCGCATTGTGCCTCTGTAGCTGTGGCCTCCTTTATGAGCTAGTCGTCCAGATAAGGGAAGACAAAGGCCCCTTGGAGCTGGAGGTGGGCTACAACCACCATGAGGCACTTTGTGAAAACCCTTGGTGATGAAGCCAGACCAAAGGGCAGCGCCCTGTACTGATACGCTGTCCCCCTACCAGGAACCAGAGGTATTGTGTGTGACTGGGATGAATTAGGATGTGCGTTTAGGCATCCTTAGGTCTAAGAAGTATAGCCAGTCTCCCCGCTGGAGGAATGACAGCAGTGTCCCAAGAGAGAGCATCTTGAACTTCTCCCTGGCCAGAAACCAGTTGAGCTCTCGCAGGTCTAGGATGGGCCTGAGGACCCCTGTCTTCCTGGGGATGAGGAAGTACCTGGGAGTATAAGCCTGCGCCCCAGAGAGGCATCAGTACATAGGCCATGACAGAAACGAACAGCTGATGGAAGGAAACTGAATATGAATGTGTGCTATTTGCTGGTTTGTTTGTGAATGAGTGGATATGGAAGGAAGGAGGTTGAAGGGCAGGGACAATAGATTGGAAGGTATGAGAGGTGGGGTGGTGAATTGGGGGGCTAGTGCAATGAATGCACATGTATAAGCGAGGTTGGTGACTAGCATTCTTCTAAATGTGGGTAGATGGGGCACAAAAAAGATGTTACCTTCTTTACATAGTCTGGAACACATTGGGTTTCTGAAGGAGATGAAAGGGGAGGTTTTTAGTGAAGTTCTAGGATTCTACGGGTTAAATTCACCATTTAAATGAAAGCTGCTGTTTAAAAAGCTTATGTAGTTGAAGCTTGATACAGCATTTATACAAGAAACACATGTTGGGTAAACATGAATACTAATTGAAGGATAAGGGGGTATGGGCAGATTTACTGCTGTTCCATTAAGCTGAGTGGCAATGCTTATCAAAATGGAGTTGCTCTTTCAGCTTCAGGAGAGTGGGAGGGGCAGAGGGGGAAGGTTCTTAATGTCACAAGATGAACTTAGGGGAGAGGAGGTTAATGTCTGTGGGCCAAATTCTCAGCAGGCCCTATACTGGAGAACACACTTCACAGAATGCTTTAAGTGTCAAAATACTTTAATAGTTAGGGAGTGGAGGACTTCCTATATACAGTTCGACAGGTAGAGTGGGGAGAAGAATTACTTGGCTAAACATGGGTGCATGATTGGAGCAGTGATAAAGTGGCTTAATTTAATTGATGTTTGCTCTGCATTCTCACTAGAGGGATTTCACTTCTTTCTCAACATCCACATAATTAGAAACACAGAAACATGACAGCATAAAAAGATCACATGGCCTATCTAGCCTACCCTTCCATATCAAATACAATAGTCCCCCCTTTTTTCCTTTAGATATCCTCTGTGTTTGCCCCATTTTTTCTTGAATTCAGATACTATCCTCGTCTCTACTACCTCCACTGGGAGATTATTCCACGCATCAACTACTCTTTCCATAAAGAAATATTTCTGCATATTACTTCTGAGTCTATCCCCTTTCACACTTATCCTATGTCTCCTCGTAGAAGAGCTTGCTTTCAATCTAAAGAGGCTCTCCTCTTGTGCATTAATGCCACAGAGGTATTTAAATATCTCTATCATATCTCCTCTATCCCACCTTTCCTCTAACGTATACATATTAAGATTTTTAAGTTTGTCCCCATATGCCTTATAACGAAGACTACTAACCATTTTAGTAGCCACCTTCTGCACCGACTCCATCCTATTTATATTCTTTCGAAAGCATGGTCTCCAGAACTGCACACAATACTCTAAATGAGGTCACACCAAAGACTTATACAGAGGACTACCACCTTCTTTTTTTGCTGGCCATTCCTCTCCCTATACACCCAAGCACCCTTCTGGCTTTCACAGTCGCCTTTTCTAACTGATAACAGTTTAAAATCATTAGAAACAATCATGTCCAAATCCTGCTCTTTTTTCATGGACAGAAGTACTTCATCTCCTACAGTGTACCACTCCCTTGGATTTCTGCAGCTCAAATGAATGACCCTACATTTTTTAATCATTAAATCTCAGCTGTCAAATTCTTGACCATTCTTCAAGCTTAGCTAGATCCCTCCTCATGTTATCTATTCCTTCCTGGATGTCTACTGTATTGCAGATGATACCAAAATCTGCAAAGAGGCAAACCTTACCCGACAGCCCTTCCACAATATCACTAACAAAGATGTTAAAAATAATCAGGCCAAGGACAAATCCCTGCGGCACACTACTGGTAATCTCCTTCTCCGCAGAGTGAGTTCCATTTACCTGTACCCTTTGTCGTCTCCTACTCAATCAATTTCTAACCCAGTCACTTTAGAGTCCATCCCTAGGGTGCTCAATTTGTTTATAAGTGCGGAACGGTGTCAAAGACTTTACTGAAATCTAAGTACATCACATCTTGGGCTCTCCCTCAGTCCAACTCCCTGGTTACCCAGTCAAAGAAAACAATCATAGTTGTCTGACAAGACCTGCCTCTGGTATACCCATGTTGCCATGGATCCTACAATCCACTGGACTGCAGAAATCTCACTTTTCTCTGTTTTAGCAGAGTTTCCAATAATTTACTCACCACAGAGGTAAGACTAACCAGCCTGTAGTTTTCAACCTTATCCTTACTCCCAGACCAATTTAATTTTAGTGGATAGAAGTGGTTGGGGAGAGCCATGGGGGCAGCTACAGAGATGATTACCTGGTTAGATCATGCTCCCATGTGCTATAAATTGAGTTTGGAACAGGAAAGGAAGGGGAGATCATTTTGGAGGTGAAACCAGAATTTGTGAGACTAAGGTGGTGCAGGATATACAGGAGTGCACCGATGAATATCTGCTGAATTAACGTGGGGTGGATATGCCCTGGGGGGCTTGAAAGCAATTATACACGAGAGGCTGGTTATGTGGAAATCTAAGAAGATCCTGTTATCAGAAATTACAAGGCCGGAGGGGCTAGTCAAAAAAGGATTTGAGGCAACTGGAGGGGGCCAGGGCAAAGTTGAGGGAGTGTCAGCTGTATGAATCGGATTATGAACTCCGGCAACTGCAACAGAAGTTCTACGAATTTAAGAATAAATCCAACCATCTCCTAGCATGTAAGCTTCATAAGAAGCACTGAAGTTCAATAATTTGAGGGATTAAAGGAGATGGCGGGGGTGAAATACAGCGATAAACAAATTCAGAACATTTCAGTTTATTTCATCATAGATTATATGAGGTAGAAGTGGGTATAGGGGAGGAGGAGATAAATATTGGCGTATCTGGAGGGAGTGGATCTACGCAGAGTGCCTGAGAACGTGGAGATCTGATGAAGTCTCCCTTTTCCTAGGTGACATGTGGCATAAAACAACCAAAGCACATTACCATGCTAGCACATGCCTATGGTAAAGCATGGTGGTGGTGGCGGCAGTGTCATTATGCTGTGGGATGCTTTGCAATAGTGGGGACAGAGGCTTGTGAAGACAGAGGAAACTATTAATGGTGCAAAACCCCCTCCAACGAGCAAGTCAGCTAATCTCTGGGCTTACCCTGAATTGCCGGAATCCGTAGCTGCAGCTTCCCTTCAGTCACTTGTAAATAAACGTGTCGGGCTGGCTTAAAGGTACAGTACCAAGAGCTGAGGAATGGCAGGGAATAACAGATAGTCCCAACTGAACAAGACCCTGTGAAAGGCCCCCTCCATCCAGGTGCCCTTGCTGACCCAACAGCCCTGGATCACCAGAAGGGTGTAGCTCTGGCCAGACAAACTCCTCAAAAGTATATACTCTTTTTTTATTTATTTATTTATTTTTTGTGCTTTCTTTTTTTAAAATCCTTGGAAATGCAGAAAAAAACAGCTTTAAACTACTAGAACCTATATCCAAGACACTGAATGCTAATTGTCCCTTCAGTACAGTCCAGACTACACTGGGCTCCCCCTCCACCTGCTTGGAGACCGAGCATACTAACTTAGGGGGCAGTAATCCCGCTTCCTTAAGTCTGGTAGGCTCAATCTCCATCTGCTGGGACTGGAACACAACCCAGGAGTCTGGACTGGACTGGAGGGATGATATGGAAAATCCTGCTTCAATCTGTCACAGACCTGGGAATGGGGAGAAGTTTCACCTTTCGGCAGGATGATGATCCCAAGCAATGTTCCCTCTAAGCTGCGCTGGGTCCGCCGCCAACATTTCTGCAGGCAAGAGGGGGGGTGCAGTGCGATCGATCGCTCCACCCCTCCCCCCACTGGCAGGAATGCCAGCGGAGGACCTGGCGCAGATGAAAGGGAACATTTCAACACACGCCGCAACACCCTCATAATGTTCCCTTTCATCTGCGCCAGGTCCTCCACTGGCATTCCCACCAGTGGGGGGAGGGGTGGAGCAATCGATTGCACTGCACCCCCCCTCCCACCGGCAGGAATGTTGGCGGTGGACCCAGCGCAGCTTAGAGGGAACATTGATCCCAAGCACAAAGCAAAAGCAACAATGAGGTGACTCGGCAAGAACATGAATATCCTTCATTGGCCCGGTCAAAGATCAGATCTGAATCCAATAAATTATCTGTGGCAAGACCTAAAGACTGCAGTCCAGAGGCAATGCCAACCATCTGACAAGAACTGGGGCTATTCTGCCAAGAAGAAAGGGCAAAAACAGCACCATCCCACTACTCAAAATTGGTAGACACTTTCCCTAAATCGTTCATGGCTGTTATTCCTGGAAAGGAAACAAGTACTGAATCAAGGGCAGGGAAGACTTAGGCAATAAAGCACAGTTACTTACCTGTAACAGGTGATCTCTTGGAACAGCAGGAATAAGTCTTCACATATGGGTACGTCGGTACCGACGGAGTCTGCGTGGGAACGCTTCCCAGCGTCCAATCAAGAGCTTTTGGAAGCATCCCAGCACGCCTGCGTGCTGCCTCCCCGCCTTTCCCAACTACCTCTCCTCAGTTAAGTTTTAAAGCTGAGACAAAGAGAGAGAGAGGAAAGATAGAGAGACAACTCCCGGGGAGGTGGGTGGGTTGTGAAGACTTATTCCTGCTGTTCCCAGAGATCACCTGTTACAGGTAAGTAACTGTGCTATCTACAGGAACAAGCAGGAATGAGTCTTCACATATGGGGACTCCCAAGCTGAGATGCCTGGAGTCCCAGCATGTCATAGGTTGGAACATGCTATCTCCCAGAACACCAGGCATCCTGAGGATGGAGGGTAGGAGTTGAAGAAAGAAAGATGCTGTGGAACAGCTAACCTAGCATAGGACTGCAGAGAAGGAGTCCATGTGTGGATGATGATTGTCATCAATGATATTGCAAAGAATATTGCAATATGGACCTCCCCTGACAGGATTTCACAGAAGTATGGAGGTTCATGGATCTACTGGGAAACCCAGTAGAGGAACCGTGAAGAGGACCGCTAACCGATTTGGACAAACAGGCACAGTCCTTGTGGGGAGAAAGGGTATGGGAACCCCTTGTATCCCAAAAAGAGAGGACAAATGCCTGAGGCGTTAAAGCCTGTGATTAAGCTTAGTTACTCACCTGTAACAGGTGTTCTCCAGGAGCAGCAGGAATCAGTCCTCACTTATGGGTGACGTCGGCGCCGACGGAGCCCTCGCGGAGCAATTTTCCCCAGCTTTCAAAGAAAGCCTTTGGGAATTGCAGCGCGCATGCGCGGTAGTCTCTTCCCGCCCGAAGGTGCCATCTTAGCCAGTCAGATGACATAGCTAAAAAAGACAGCATAAAAATTTGCAAAAAGAACATAAGCAGACGATTGCAACTCCAAGGGGAGGAGGGAGGGTAGTGAGGACTGATTCCTGCTGCTCCTGGAGAACACCTGTTACAGGTGAGTAACTACGCTTTCTCCAGGACCAAGCAGGAAGTCAGTCCTCACTTATGGGACTCCCAAGCTCAAGGCTACCGGAGACCCTAAGCACAAAAATGAGCTCCCTCTAGCTCAGCAGCACAGAAGGAAAGAATCTTCGCTGAATTATCACCCACCGGTAGCCCACATCCAGGATGGAGGGTAGGAGTTGCTCAGACCTCAAAGAGATTACGGAGGACTGCCTGTCCGAAAGCACTGTCCCTACGGGACTCCCTCTCGAGACAGTAATGGACCGCAAAAGTCTGGCTCGAAGACCAAGTAGCGGCCCGGCAGATGTCTGCCAGCGGAACAGAGCGGAGGTAAGCCACTGACGTGGCCTTTGCCCGAACGCAATGAGCCGTGACTCGACTTTCTAAGGCGAGTCCGGCTGCCCCATAAGCCCAAGAGATACAGTCCACAACCCAGATGGACAGAGTACGCTTGGAGACCGGGAGCCCCAATTTATTGGGGTCAAAGGACACAAAAAGCTGCGCAGCTTTACGGTGCTCCCGCGTACGGTCAAGGTAGAAGTTCAACGCCCTTCTACAGTCCAGGGTATGGAGGACCGTCTCAGCTCGGCTGGAGTGTGGTCTGGGAAAGAAGGTTGGAAGTACCACCTCCTGATTCAAGTGAAAAGGGGAGACCACTTTAGGCAGAAACTTTGGGTGAGTCCGCAGGACTACCCTATTCTTGTAGAACCGAGTGTAGGGGGGATCAGACACGAGGGCCTGTAATTCACTTACGCGCCTAGCGGAAGTGAGGGCTATCAAGAACAGCGTTTTCCAAGACAGAAAACGGAGAGAGCAGGTAGCCATAGGTTCAAAAGGCGGACAGGTGATCCGCTGTAAAACCACATTCAGGTCCCAGTCAGGCGCTGGCGGGCGCAGAGGTGGTTTAAGTAGTAGGAGACCTCGGAGAAACCTCGCTACGAGAGGGTCGTTGGAGAGAGGTCTGCCGTCCACCGGCACATGATGTGCGGAAAGAGCACTGAGGTGAACTTTGACGGAGTTGGACTTAAGTCCCAGATTAGAGAGGTGTAGCAAGTACTGTAAGATCACCGACACCGGGCAGGAGAAGGGATCCTGAGACTGTTGGGTACACCAGACTGCAAAGCGACGCCATTTAAGGGCGTAGCATTTGCGGGTAGAAGGCCGTCGCGAAGCCAAGACGACCTCCTCCACCTCTGCCGGCAAGAGGAGAGGAGCAAGGACTACCCTCTCAGCAGCCAGGCCATGAGGTTGAGAGACCTGAGGTTGGGGTGCAGTAGGGACCCCTGATCCTGGGTGAGGAGATCCGGTTGCACCCCCAGAGGGATTGGATCCTCCACCGCCAGTTGCAGCAAGAGCGGAAACCACGGCTGCCTGGGCCAGCGAGGGGCCACCAGGATCATGAAAGCTTTGTCTCGGAGAACCTTGAAAAGGGTCCGAGAGACTAACGGGATGGGAGGGAAAGCGTACAGAAGGCTCCCCGACCATGAGATCAGAAAGGCGTCCGCCGCCACCCGAAGGGGGTGAGGCTGACGAGAGCAGAAGCGAGGAAGCTGCCGGTTGTGAGGACTGGCAAAGAGATCCACTGTGGGGAGGCCCCACCTGAGGAAGAGCTTCTGAACGATCAAGGGGTCCAGACGCCACTCGTGCGGCTGGAGGACCCTGCTGAGTTTGTCCGCCAGGCAATTTTCTTGGCCCGGGAGATAAACTGCCTTGAGGAGAATGCCGTGACTGACGGCCCAAGAGCAGAGCTTCTGTGCCTCCCGGCAGAGGAGGAAGGAGCCCGTGCCCCCCTGCTTGTTCACGTAGAACATGGCAACTTGATTGTCCGTCTGGACAAGGACGGACTGTTGGGAGGTCAGGTGGGAGAAGGCCTTGAGAGCTAGGCGGATCGCCCTGAGCTCCAGGAAGTTGATCTGCTGAGCAGACACCCACTTGGTCCAGAGGCCCTGAGTACGTGCCTCTTGGCAATGGGCTCCCCAGCCCAGGAGGGATGCATCGGTGGTCAGCACCCGGGTCGGCTGAGGTGACTGGAAAGGCATTCCCAATACCAGGTGCGGCTGCCGGAGCCACCACCGGATAGACGAGACCAGCGGCTCGGAGACGCGCACCAGGTCTGCTAGGCCGCCCGTGGCCTGTCGCCACTGCTGGCGGAGACACCACTGAGCAGGCCGCATATTCAGGCGGGCATTGGGGGTCACATGGACGGTGGAAGCCATATGGCCGAGCAGTCTCAGGAAGCGCCTGGCGGAGACCAGGGGCTGGCTGCGAAAGCGGTCGGCTAGGTCCATGAGCCGCTGAGCCCTGTCGAGCGGTAGGTACGCTCGCGCCTGAGGGGTGTGCAGCCTTGCGCCGATGAACTCGAGATCCTGTGAGGGGAGCAAAGTGGACTTTGCGAAGTTGATGACAAAGCCCAAGTGCTGCAGCAGAGTCACCGTGCGGCACGTGGCGGTGGTGACCTCCTGAGCGGACGCTGCTCTGATGAGCCAGTCGTCGAGGTACGGAAAAACATAGAGGCCGTGAAGCCGGAGATGGGCCGCCACGACCGCGAGACATTTTGTGAAGACTCGCGGTGCGGAGGACAGGCCGAAGGGCAGTACTCTGTACTGGTAATGATTTCCTGCCACCACAAACCTTAGGTATTGGCGGTGGCTTGGGTGGATGAGGATGTGCGTGTAAGCATCCTTTAGATCCAAGGAGCATAGCCAATCTCCCTGCTGGAGGTAGGGCAGAAGGATTCCAAGGGTAAGCATTTTGAACTTCTCCCGCACAAGGAACTTGTTGAGGTTGCGCAAGTCCAGGATGGGTCGGAGGCCTCCTGTTCTCTTTGGTATCAGAAAATACCTTGAATAGAAGCCCTGACCTCTCAGGTGGTGTGGCACCGGTTCCACCGCCTGATCCTGCAGAAGACCTGCTAACTCCTGAAGGAGCAACTCCCTGTGCAGAGGGGGGCGCGGAGGCTCTCCCGGAAAATAGGAGGGAGGGACCTGATGGAAGTGGAGAAGGTAGCCCTCTCGCACGACCTGAAGCACCCAGGCATCTGCGGTGATGCTGGACCACCTGTCGGCGAAGTGAACCAGCCGGCCTCCGGTGCTGGGGGGAACCAGCGGGGGGGGAGAGGCTATGCTGAGCGAGTCAAAAACCCCCACCCTGCTGAGCAGGGGCTGGTGGCGCAGGCTTGGGGGCTTGCTGCCTACGGGACCCGTTACCCCGTCCCTTGGCCTGCTGGCCCTGTTGGGGAGCTGCAGGGGCCTGATAATGGGGGTATTGTTTGTAGGCAGCCGCCTTCCTCGGGTAAAAGGTCTTTTTTCCCGAGCCCTTCTTTTTCTGGGAAGGGGCGGAGGTCTTCCTAGAAAGCCTGGTCCTGGTGAGAGTCTCAGTCTCAATTTGTGCAGCCTTTTCCGCCATGGGCTTGCCAAAGAGGTTTTCGCCTCGGCAGGGGACATCGACCAACTTGTCCTGTACCCAGGGCTCAAGGTCGGACGACTGAAGCCAAGCCTGTCGGCGGGCACCGATGCCGGCTGCGGCTACTCGAGCCGAGGCTTCAAAGCCATCATAGGCTGCTCGGGACATGAACTTTGAGCATTCCCGAATACCTGTGGACAAGGCTAGGAACCTCCGCAAGGGTTCCTCGGACAAACCAGCGGAGAAGCCGGCTAGCTCTTTAGCCAGATCCCTGAGATACATGCCCATGTAGAGCTGGTAAGTCTGGACACGACAGGCGAGCATAGAGCCCTGGAAGCACTTTTTGCCAAGGCCATCCAGGTTACGGGCCTCCCTTCCAGGAGGCACCGAGGAGTGCATCTTCTGGCTCTTAAGACGATGCATGGCCGATTCCACTACCATGGAATGGTGTGGCAACTGCGCCTTTTGAAAGCCAGGGCTCTTGCGGACTCGATAGATAGAATCGACCCGCTTGCTCAGGACCGGCGAGGAGGCCGGACTCTCCCACATGCGGAAGAGTAGTCGTTCCAGCATAGGAGGAACCGGCACAGTAAAGTGCTCCCTCGCGGGAGAGTCATACTGGAGGGCGTCGAGCTCTTCGGCTCGAGGCTCCTCCTCGGGGTCCGCAGGGAAGGCCAAAGCCTTGGCCATATCCCTAACGAAATCCGAGAACCGGGCATCCTCCGGGGGGGACTGCTTCCGAGGCTCGGACTCCGGAGAGTCCGATGGGACACACCGAGTCCGGAAAGAATCAGGTGACTCTTCCTCCTCCGACTCCCAGACCGACTCCGACGAGGACTCGGTGGGGTCGGCTCGGGCAGGGTGCGGCGCCAGCCGCCCCGACGCCGAGGGAGTCGGCGTCGGCGACCTCGGTCCCGAACGGGAGGCCGAGGGCGACCTCGACCGAGGATCGACTCGAGTTCTCATCGACTCGAGGATCGGCTCGGTCTCCGGGGTCGACTTGGACGTCGACGTCCCGGCGGTCGGGGCAGCGACGCCAGCGAAGCCAGCGAGCAGTGCCCGCTGCTGGTCCATGAAGGCAGACAATCTGCTCTCCAAGGCCGTCAACCTGAGTCCGAGCTCAGGCGACCCAGCAGCCCCCGACTCGGGCCCCGACGGCGTCGGGCCCGACGTCGGCTGACGCGGAGGCGAGTCCAGAAGGACAACAGGACTTACCCGGGCAGGCATCTCCGACTCCAGGCGAGGTCGCTTCGGGAGGTGTTCCTTCTCCAAGGACCCGGGGCGGCTGTCGGGGCTATGCGACCTGGCCCTCGCGGAGCCAGGAGCGTCCACCGACGCCGCCCTCGCGGGTTTTTCCTTCCGTCGATGGTCCCCGGAGGGAGAACCCCGGTCGGAGGAGCTCCGTCGACGGTCCGAACTGGAGCCTTTCGACAGTGAGGCCTCCGACGAGGTCCGGGTACGGCTGGGGTCAGCGAAGATTCTTTCGCGCTGATGCCGCCGACTCCTCAACGCCTTCGAGGACAGTTTGCTGCAGGGCCCACAGATCAGTTCCTCGTGATCTGGGCCCAGGCAGCGGAGGCAAAGGTCGTGTGAGTCGGTGAGTGACATATTTCGGTCACACCGACCACACCGCTTAAAGCCACTGGCAGCCATCGGGGGAAAAAGGGCCCCTGCGAGGTCAAAGGACCGGGCTGCCAGGGAAAAAACGAAAACGAAAACTGACTAAGTCAGAAAAACCGAAAAACCGTTAGAGGACTCGAGACCGGCGTCGCGAGTCCGGGCGGGAAAACGACCGGCGTCGAACCGAAAGAAAAAAGGATAAATACAGAGGAAAATCAACTTTTTCGCGGGGACAAGACGGGGACGTCTGTAGGGCTCCGCGGAAAAAAGAAGACTGGCTAAGATGGCACCTTCGGGCGGGAAGACTACCGCGCATGCGCGCTGCAATTCCCAAAGGCTTTCTTTGAAAGCTGGGGAAAATTGCTCCGCGAGGGCTCCGTCGGCGCCGACGTCACCCATAAGTGAGGACTGACTTCCTGCTTGGTCCTGGAGAAACTGAAGATCCACAATGTCTCTCCTAACTGGGGTAAGCTAGGAGAGATACTGGGCACGGAGAGCTTCAGAGGTACCTAAACCCTTAGGTTATGGTATAAAAATTGTTGACTACCACAGGAGTGGTTGTGTGCGTAGAACCCCAAACCTGCTGGATAGCATAGGTATGGGTAAAGTCCCTCTGTCAGAAACATATAGCTATATGAGCATAGACAATCAGATAGATAAGTATGTGAAGACATATGTTTATGTTTATTGAATTTGATAAAACCGCCTTTCTGCAGGAAACAAGGCGGTGAACAATTTTCCAAAAAACAAAAGAAAAGTCAAGGCCGGGGGCCAGTGAAAATAAGAAAGGAAGTTACAATTCTTTGACAGGAAAGAAGAGGAGGGAGGAGAGATAAGACGAGACAGAAGAGAATACATATTCCAAGATAGAAACAAAAGGGTAGGGAAAGCAAGAAGGTCTATCTATAATGAAATATCTCGACAGATTATATATATATATATATATATACATATAGATATATAGACAGACATATAAGAATATATCTATAGTGAGATATGGAGGGGCATAAAATACACACAAAAGATAAATATGAATATGTAGGCCTAAATATGGGTGTCTGCAATTATACAGACAGAGATATGCCTACAGCATGGTATTCACATAGGATATGTGGAGAGGAAAGATTCATCTAATAACAAGGAGGTGGAACCTACTTGAGAAGATATATAGAGAATCTATTCCCCCTGGCTATGATCTGCAAGGATGCTAGCTAGTGAAATAACCAGAATGGTTACATGAAAAACAGAGGATAATATCAATCTGCAGCCAGCAAGTCCCGAGTCTTCCAGGACTCTAGCATGGTAAGTAGACAGAAGACACATAGAGATGAGATACCATATTGACCTGCTTAAGGGCAAAAAGTATCATGCGTTCTTACCATGAGGACGAGCTGCAAGGAGAAAGAGCATATCCCCGATTGGGAATGCTATGGACCAAAGCAGGGAATTGGCAACTCCTTAAGCCTTTACGTAAGAGAAGGTCCTTTATATCAAAAGGAGATAGCAAAAGAAGGGAGAACCTTCTAGTCATGGGAGACATGACTGAAAAGCCTTTTCCAACCATCTAGGATAGCTGTTGGAGAAAAAAACCCCATGCTCTCTAGCAAGGGCCCATAGTGGAAAGCTTCTCTGTAGAATTGCAGAGAGCAGGATGCGGGAGAATGAGGAGATAGAACTGGCTGCTAGAGAGCCAGTATCTCTGCCAACTATGCTGCCAAACCCAGGGGACTGGAGATGGCAGAAATAGAAGAACAATCCAGAAACCTTGTAGTGAGATAATCTCCAAGATAGATGAAAGCACTGACTTGGAGCCACTATTAAGACTAGACAGAATGTTAGTGGAGGACAAATCTGGTTGTTTGTGGACAAGAACCAGTGGACCAAACATTAAGGCTCCTGCATAGGCAGCTGCTAGCAAGACAGCAGAAAGAATCTTACTGTTCAAAAACAGAAAGAACAGACAGGAGTAGAAAACTCTGGACATGTCTGATAAGCTGCCTCAAAGTAAGATTGAAACAGGGGAGGTAACTCAGAGGAAAACTCCGCACTGGAAAATGACAAAAACTAGAGAGGCTGAAGAAGAAGTCTCCCAGCGAAGTAAATCCGCTCTTACAGAGGAAAAACTTGGTAAGAGGGTGAAGAGAATGGAGCTGAAGAAGACTTACCAAGTAGTAAGTCCATGGAAAGGAAAAAAATACATGCTGGCACAGGAACTATCATTTGATAGTGGTAAGACCTCTTTCCCTAGCAGGAAAAAGAGGAGAAACCTGTGACCTATAGGCATGAACATCCTGACAGCTCATAGAAATATAGAAAAAATGGATGTCTTTTGAAAGAGATCCATGTGTAGGGGTTAGAATGAAGTGGTGGATTGCCTCTATTGAGAAGAAGCAACTGTAGATTCTAACCCCAAGAGTCACAAGCATCTGATGATTGATCAGAAACCCTGCAGCTGCTGGGTTTACTGAGCCTGGTGAGAGGTTGGATTCTTCAGACCAGGACGATGCCTCCCCTGTTGGGGAACATCTGTATGATGGGCAAGTGATGAATAAAACCTTCTCCTGTGGGAAGAAAGTTTAGTAGGACATTTCCTACCTACTGGGACAGAAGAAGGTGTAGAACAACCCTTAGGAACAGGTAAATCAGTGGACAACTGAGTAACCTGACGTAAAGACTCCTTGTTGAAAAGATTTTCTCCAGTGCAAGGAGTATGTCCCAGACGTTGTTGTGCCCATTTGTCCAAGTCTGAAGCTTGGAGCCAGGCTCTATGTCGTGCCCCTATAGCTATAGCAGAAGTCCTGCTAACAGACTCAAAAGAGTCTAGGGAAGCACGAGAAAGAAACCAAGAGATATTCTGAATATGCTTAAGCAGTGAGGAATAGTCTGAACTCCTGGAATCTGGAAGGAAAGGAGTGAAAAGATGCAATTGCTTTGTGACCTCCTCAAGAGAAAAAGACTCATATGGAAAATATGAGAGAATTCTTGCAGAAAGCATAGATGTCTGGAAGGTTTGACGTCCAAAGGCATCTAGTCTCTTAGACTCACGACCTGGCGGATAAGAAGAGTGCTTTTTCTTACTCTTTACCCGCCTCATTGCCGATTCCACTACTATGGAATGATGAGGAAGTTGAGTCTTTTGAAACCCTGGAGAGGTGGGCACCTGATATAAGAGATCAGTTGCCCTGGGAGGTGGGAGTACCCTTAAAGGTGTTTCCCACATTCCTAGAAGGAGATCCTGCAAGGAATGATACAAAGGAAGCATTATGTTTTCCTTTGCTTTGGTAGAAAGAGAGCCTTGTGCAGGATCATGTCCTGGGATAGGAATGGCAAGAGATCTTGCTATATCCAGGAGGAAACTCTGAAAAGAGGGATCCTCAACAGGAATCTCCCTTGGACAGGTTAGATCTGAAGAACTAGGCTGAGCACTGACAGAGCTATCGAAATATATAGGAATAGAAGATCCTGCACAGTGCAGTGTGGAATGCTTAAGGGATGGTCGCCGGTACTGGCTGTCAGGAGCAGCGACCGTCAGTACCACATTGTCCATGCCAGGTATCGACTCCAAGCTTGGTATAGAAGGGAGCGATCCTGATGAAAAAAGCATGGCAGGAGTTGGCCACGATGCTACTGTGGATACCGGTACCGATGCTAATACCGGTACCCATGTCGGAGTCGGGCCCGACAAAGACATCGGAGTAGTCATCGGTGACAGTTCAATCGGTACCGAGGTAACCGAAAACCTCCGGCCGCTATCCTCGGTACCGAGCCACAGGTATCGATCGGTGTCGGTACCAAAACCTATTGGTACATAGTCTTCCAGACTAGAAATCGATTCCAAACTCGGCATCGAGGGTAGAGAGCCTGATAAGCGAAGCATGGAAGGCACCGACCGTAAGGGTAATGAGGACATCGGTACCGACTTCGGTACCGTGTCTGATACCGGTGAATGAAGGTCAACCAGTGGCAACTCAATCGGCCTCGGGGGAACCGAGAGTTGAGGATCCGAGTCATCGGAACCGAGCCTTCGGTACCGCCACGAGACGGTACCAAGGTGAGTCGGTACCCAGTCCTCCAGACTGGAGATCGATTCCAGACTCGGCATCGAAGGAAGCGAGGCTGTCGATGCACATCTGGAGGGTACCGACGTCGGTGGTAGTATCGGTGTTGGTACCGATAATGGAAAGTCATTCTGGGGAGTATCCACCGGTCCCGAAGGCACCGAGATCGCCAGATGACGATCCCTGGTGAGGAGTGTTTCATCCAACACCAGTGCCGATGCCGGGGTATCGGTACCGCTCAAAGCGGATGCCACCACCGTACACAGCTTAGGTATGTTCTGTGGGGGGTGAACCCCAGGAACAACCTGAAACCCCTTATACGCTTTGGAGACCGAAGACTTCTGCCGGGGTTTTGAAGCCAGTGGGCCGTCGAGGGCAAGGCCGGAGCCGTCTACATGCTGTGCATGAGACCTACCACTCGAGGACTGGCTAGTCTTAACAGACTGTTTGTGGGTTACCTGATCCTGTGTGGAAGAAGGGGACGGTGCCCCGAAGTTGGAGGGCAACCGTGTATCGAGGGAACCTTGATGTTGAAGACGTCTTCTCACCAAACTGTTGTCAGGACTCAAGCAGGTTAGACACCGACTTCAAGGGTCTAAAAATAAAGTTGTACCGCCACAGTCTGAACATTTCTTGGAGAAAGTGTCTGGCGGTTCCATGAAGGAAAAAGAAGAGGCCTAAAAGGCCTAAGAGACCGTGGGACACTATGAAGAAAAAATATCCCATGAAAAAGGAAGATTTTACAAGAAAAGGAAAGAAAACACCGGCGGTACCGGTGGCGTTGGGAAGACAGTCGCGACCACAAGAAAACTAAGAAATAAGAACAAGAATTTTCTGCGGTGACAGGAGGACGTCCTGCCGGCTCCACAGAAAAATGAAAACTGAGGAGAGGCAGTTGGGAAAGGCGGGAAGGCAGCACGCAGGCGTGCTGGGATGCTTCCAAAAGCTCTTGATTGGACGCTGGGAAGCTTTCCCGCGCAGACTCCGTCGGTACCGACGTACCCATATGTGAAGACTCATTCCTGCTTGTTCCTGGAGATAACCTTTTAAGTTTCTTATTCATAATTATTTTCCAAGTATTTCTATAAATTGTTCTTGTAGGTTGAATGCAAAGAATGTGAAGATTTTTGTAAGGCACTATAGCCACAGTATGCAATAAAAAAACATTTTAACCTCTCCTATGACTCGATCTTTGGGTCATGCACATATAGCCATAGAATCTCAAGAGCTCTTGATAGTCTATTCTCATATTCTACAGAGGTATTAATTGAATGACAAAACTAGGTCAGAGTAGATGGAAATTGTGACTTCCTTTAAAGCCTTGAAAATCTGATGGAAAAAAAATCAAAAATTGAAGGAAGAATAAGACCAAGCCAAACCTTATCCATGCTGAATAAGGCCTGATACTGTGGTACAACAGCATTGCGTGGCTCAGTAAGGATTCGTACAAGAGTTTTTTCATCTAGACTGTGTAGCGGCACCACCACGGGCAAGCGTCCAACAAATTCTGGAATCATGCCAAACTCAATCAGATCTCTGGCTTCCACATGTCGCAGCAAGCGATCCTTCTCTTCAAGGTCTTGTGCAGTATTAGATTCGGAGCTCGTGTTGGCCAGGTCTGCTGCTGCTGCAGCCCTTCTACCTTTCCCCAAGTTAGCAGGTGTTCCGAAACCAAGATACTGTGGACAAACACAGGTAGGATAAAGCAAATCAGTCTGGTGTCACTTTACACCTTGAAAGCTGCAACAACATTGCGTGACTTGCACAAAAAAACACAAGCTAGGACCAGTTTAAGGGTTTGCATATGCCATAATTTGAACCAAGAGAGAGAAAGGGAAAATAAAACAAACAATCACTGCCACTATTTGCTGACATCCATTTATTTATTTCAGTTAGCTACTAGTTCGAGACCAGTTACATTCAGGTATGCTAAGAGACTCCTGCCAGCCCAATATGCTGCATGCTAATTTGAAAGGAGATTTCATTTTCATTTCATTTATTACATTTTTATACGACAAAACATAAAATCATCAATACAGTTTACATAAAAACGTCCATAATACATTATAACATAATACAACATCTACATTAGAATCATATTTATGTGGCTCCTTTAAAACCTTATCTACAACATTTTATTTTGGGGTTCCATATCAACACTCCCCATCCCCTCCTCACCACTGGTTCCCTGATATTCTCAAACTGCACAATTCCTTTTTGTAACTAAAAAAAATGCCTTTAACTGCTCTCAAAAACATAACACATTCAGTTCTTACAAGGATAGTGGTAACGCATTTCATATAATTTGGGAAAATTATTGAGAATGCTCTATTACATTTTACAAAAAGGCAGCCTTCAAGCAGCAAAGGTAATTCATGCACATCTGACCACAAATTTCTCAGAGGAATATTTACTCAACATATCAACTAAGTCACTCTCCAGGTTTTGCCATACAAACTGATGAACTAAATAAAGACCCTTAAGCTAATTTCACTGTTTAACTGACAGCCAATGCAAATTTCAAAGATAGGGAGAAATATAATCACATTTATTCAATCCATGTATAAAGTGAATGGCTGCATTTTGCACAATTTCACTAGTAAACCTAAGTAAATGAATCTGGAGAAGGTTCTTGTGGTACACTGCCTAAGGTGGGGAAAGCGTAGTTACTCACCTGTAACTGGTGTTTTCCAGGAACAGCAGGAATCACTCCTCACATATGGGCGATGTCGGCACTGTCGGAGCCTGTGCGGAGTATTTCCCCTGCTTTCAAAGAAAGCCTTTAGAACATGCTACCAAGCATGCGTGGTCCTTTTCCCGCCCAAGAAAGCACAGTTACTTACCTGTAACAGGTGATCTCTGGGAACAGCAGGAATAAGTCTTCACATATGGGTACGTCGGTACCGACGGATCCTGCGCGGGAACGCTCCCCAGCTTCCCAAAAAGGAAAGCTTTTGGGAGCATCCCACAGCGCCTGCGCGCTGCCTTCCCGCCTTTCCTAACCATCTCTCCTCAGTTCGAGTTTAAAGCTGAGACAATAGAGAGAGAGAGGAAAGGAAAGATAGAAAAAGAGATACAACTCCTAGGGGAGGTGGGAGGGTTGTGAAGACTTATTCCTGCTGTTCCCAGAGATCACCTGTTACAGGTAAGTAACTGTGCTATCTCCAGGAACAAGCAGGAATGAGTCTTCACATATGGGGACTCCCTAGCTAAGATGCCTGGGAGATCCCCGAGGATAAGAGACCCTGGGAAGGGGTCTACTTCCTCCTATGGATCTCAGGCATCCATCCAGGGAAGGAGGGTAGGAGTTGTTTAAGAATGGAACAGGTGTTTGAGGACAGTCTGACCAAACAAGGCATCCCGGCGGGAGTCCTTGTCCAAGCAGTAATGGGCTGTGAAGGTATGAACAGAGGCCCAAGTGGCTGCTCGACAGATCTGGTCGATGGACACAGAATTTAGATGAGCCATAGAGGTGGCCATGGCCCTCACATTATGAGCTGTGACATGGCTCTCCAGAGAAAGGTTCTTACTCTGGTAGGCGAAAGAAATACACTGAGTAATCCAATTGGACAGTGTTCTCTTAGAGACTGGAAGTCCCAAATGAGAAGGATCAAAAGAAACAAAAAGCTGGGAAGACTTTCTATGTTGCTGTGTCCTTTGTAAGTAAAAAGCAAGAGCTCTTTTACAATCCAGAGTATGAAGATTCTTCTTTGCATTGGATGCATGAGGAGCTGGAAAAAAGATAGGTAAATATACCTCTTGATTAAGATGAAAAGGTGAGACCACTTTAGGCATAAAGTGTGGATTTGTCCTAAGGACTACCTTATCATGATGGAACCTTGTATAAGGTGGATTAGCCACTAATGCCTGCAGTTCACTGATGCGGCGAGCTGAAGTGACTGCAATGAGGAAAATAACCTTCCAGGAAAGAAACTTCAAGGAGGTAGTGGCTAAGGGTTCAAAAGGTGGCTTCATAAGCTGATCAAGAACCAAATTTAAATCCCATGCCACCGGAGGAGGCCTAATGGGAGGTTTAGTTAAAGTTAGGCCTCTCATGAATCTTGCAATGAGAGGAAATAGGTTGTCCATTGATGGGCTTAAGGGATGCTGCAATAGCACTCAAATAGACTCTTACTGAATTTGTTTTAAGGCTTGCATTGGAAAGATGCAGGAGATAGTCTAACAGAGAATTTAAAGGTAGTGCTAGAGGGTCAAGACCCTTTTCAGCACACCAAATGGAAAACCTCTTCCATTTAAAAGCATAAGAACGCTTGGTGGAAGGTTTTCTGGAAGCATGGAGGATATCCTTCACTTGTTGAGAAAGATTCCAGTCTTGAAGGTCTAGGCCTTCAGTAACCAAGCTCTGAGGTGTAGGGACTTGGGGTTTGGGTGCCACAAAGTCCCTTCCTCCTGGGACAGAAGGTCTGGAGCAGCTCCCAAGTGCAGGGAGGGGGCTAGGGAGAGATGTAGAAGTAGAGGGTACCACACTTGGCGTGGCCAGCGTGGAGCTATGAGGATCATAGATCCTTGATCCCTCTGGAGTTTGAACAGAGTCTTGGGAATCAAGGGAATGGGTGGAAATGCATACAGGAAGCCCTGACCCCAATGAAGGAGGAAGGCATCCTTGGCCTGAACTCCCTGACACGGAATTCTGGAACAGAACCGGGGAAGTTTGGAATTCAACGGACTTGCAAAGAGGTCTATGTCCGGGGTTCCCCATTCTTGGAAGATTCTGAGTACCTGATCCATGTGCAGGGACCATTCGTGTGGAAGCAGAACTCGACTGAGTCTGTCTGCCCAAGAGTTTTGGACTCCTGGGAGGTATACTGCCAGGAGATGGATTTGATGCTCTCTGGCGAAGGCCCACAATCTTAAAGCTTCATTGCAAAGCGACAGAGAGCCAGTTCCTCCTTGTTTGTTTATGTAAAACATGGCTACTTGATTGTCCGTATGAATGAGGACTGTCTTGTAGCTGAGGAGGGTATGAAAGACCTTGAGAGCTAGAAAAACTGCTCGAAGCTCCAAGTGGTTGATATGAAGAGAGGTCTCCTGTGGGGACCAAGTGCCTTGAGTGGAGAGGTCCTGTAGATGGGCTCCCCAACCTGTTTGGGAGGCATCTGTTGTGAGGGTTGCTTGGGGCAACAACTGTTGGAAGGGGGACCCCAGCAACAAATTTTGAGTGGACATCCACCATTGGAGAGACCAAAAGAAACATTTGGTGGTTGCTATTTGGTCTGAGAGAGCTCCTGAAGCTTGAGTCCACTGGGTGGACAAAGTCCATTGAGCTGCTCTCATGTGTAGGCGAGCATAGGGTACCACATGCACTGTGGAAGCCATGTGGCCTAGCAGTTGTAGCATCTCCCGGGCAGTTAAGTGGCTCTTTGACTGAATCTGGGAGGCTAACTGCACTAGACGTTGGCAACGGGCCTGAGGAAGGTAGGCCCTTGCAGTAGTGGTATCCAACCAGGCTCCTATGAATTCTAGGGACTGAGTAGGGGTGAGATGAGACTTTGGGAGGTTTACCACAAGTCCCAGATACTGCAGAATGCGCCTTGTGCGGTCCAGAGAAATCTGGGCCTCTGACTGAGATGGAGCTCGGATGAGCCAGTCGTCCAGGTATGGGAAGACAAATATTCCCAGAGTGCGTAGAAATGCAGCAACTATTGCCATGCATTTGGTGAACACTCTTGGAGCAGAGGCCAGACCGAAAGGAAGGACTCTGTATTGGTAATGTTTTCCTTGGAAAAGAAACCATAGGAATCTTCTGTGAGAGGGATGGATGAGGACATGTGTGTACGCATCCTTGAGATTTAGAGAACAAAGCCAATCCTGACTTTGAAAGTATGGAAGGAGAGTGCCCAGAGAAAGCATCTTGAACTTCTCCTTGCATAAAAATTTGTTCAATTCTCTGAGATCTAAGATGGGCCTGTATCCCCCTGTCTTCTTTGGAATGAGAAAATAGGGGGAGTAGAACCCTAACCCTTGATGAAGAAGAGGAACTTCTTCTATTGCCCCTTGGGCAAGAAGGGTAGCTACCTCTTGACCTAGAAGGTCGAGAAGAGATGTGGGAGAATTGAAGTGTCTCACCATGGTGTGGGGAGGAAGGTCTGAGAAATGAAGCTTGTAGCCCTCTCTTATGATGGAGAGGGTCCACTGCTCTGATGTTATTTGCTCCCATCTGGGAGCAAAATGAGCCAACCTTCGTGGAATGGCGAGAGGCTCTGGCTGCTTTAGAGCCAGAAAGGCTAAGTTCTCTAGCATCAAGTCAAAAACCCTGAGGAGGTTGGGCCTGCTGAGTTGCAGCAGCCCCTGTAGGCTTAGGCCTGGCCTGTTTAGGTTGCTGACGCTTAGTGGTAAAGCGACCTGTAGAAGATTGTTGGCCAGAAGTAGAAGGAAATCTGCCCTTTTTAAAGAAAGACTTTTTAAAAGGCTTTTTCTTGGCAGGAATGGAAGTTGACTTTGAAAGTCTATCCAAAGCAGAGTTTTCTGCATCCATTTGAGTGGCTTTTATTTGCCATTCTTTGCCAAATAGGTTTCCACCTGTACAGGAAAGATTTCCTAAGCCATCTTGAACCCAGGGTTCTAAATCAGAAGCCTGGAGCCAAGCAATTCTGCGAGCAGCTATGGCAATGCCTGAGGCTCTGCTGGCACCTTCAAAGGAGTCAAAAGCTGCCCTGTTGGAAAACTTTGAAATGTCTTGAGTATGCTTAAGCCAAATGAGGAATTCCTCCCTTTTATCCTCTGGAAGAAAAGGGAGGAAAGTGTGCAGTTTTTGTGCAACTTCTTTTAGAAACATACCCATGTAAAGGCTATATGAGTTGATTCTGGCAATAAGCATACTGGCTTGGAAGATTTTCCTACCAAAAGCATCCAAGGTCCTGCATTCTCTTCCTGGAGGAGCAGAAGAATGTCTCTTTGTACTCTTTATCCTCTTCATAGCTGACTGCACCACAATGGAATGGTGAGGAAGCCGAGTTTTATGAAACCCAGGACAAGGAGGGACACGATACATAGTGTCCAATCTGCGAGAATGAGGAGAGAGAGTGAGAGGAGTCTCCCATAGATCAATCATGTGTTCATAAAGAATCTCATGAATTGGTAAGGTGACTGCCTCTTTAGGAGCCTTAGAATAGCCCAAAATATCCAATTTGTTTGCTCTAGGCTCTGATTCAGAGGTTACTGAAATAGAAAGTCCTTTAGTTACTTCTCTTATGAAGCCTTGAAAGGACAAGTCCTCTGGAGGAGACATTCTTCTTTTTGGAGAAGGCGGCTCTTCAGGAAGGGCTATGGATACTTCAGGAGACTCGTCTGATGTATCAGAATCATCAGAGGAATCAAAGTATCGCCTGTCAGGGTGCTCTTCCAACGCTCGATACGCGTATCGAGCAGTATCGACATCGGGCGTCCCTGGTACCGGATCGGTACCGATAAGCAGCCCTGGACAAGGAACCGCTGCAGCCGGTATCCTGGTCGTTGTCGATGCAGTCGGTACCGGTATTGGCGCTGGTGCCGGTACCGGAGCCGATACCGACAACGGAGTTTGTTTCGGTACCAGCGGCGTCGCAGCTTGAATGAAGGCCGTAATAGCCCGCTGCATGGACAGAACATTGTGATCCATCGACGCCATGAATGCCTGGAAGTCGGTACCGGGAGATTGTGCCGGTACCCCAGAGCATTCTAACAGGTGATCGGTCCAGGCCGTGCCATCAATGTCAACCTGCAACCCCATAGGAGGAGCTTTGGAAGCCGGAGCTTCCCGCCGGGGTTGTTTTGCAGGTGCAGGATCCTCGAGGGCAAGCCCTGAGGCATCTCGATGCTTAGAGGGAGATCTACCCTTCGAGGACCTGCTAGGTTTATGTTTGGTTACCTGAGATCCATCAGGAGAAGAAGACCTGGAAGATGTTGATGCTACCGACGCTGCATCAGCGGGAAACAGCACATGGAGCTTAGCTGCTCGGTTCTGTAAACCCCGTTTAGACATTAGAGAGCAGGACGGACAATCCAGAATTTATTTATTTACATTCTCTTATATACCGCGCTATTCTGCATCAGTGCGGTTTACATTGAACAAACTGAAATTACATTGAACAGGGCATTATAACTTGGCGATAACTATTTTACAGGGAACATGGGCTATGGAGGGTTAAGTGGCTTGCCCAAGACCACAAGGAGCACCTGTGGGACTAGAAACCCCAGTCCTTCCGGCCTAAGGTTGCTGTCCTCTAGTGGGATTTGAACCCCCGACCTTCCGGCCTGAAGTACCTTGCCCCAACCACTAGGCCACTCCTCCACTCCTGGAATGGAGTGTTCAGGACCCAAACATTTAAGACACCATTCATGGGTATCTGTAACAGAAATAGTACCGCTACACTTAGTGCATTTTTTGAACCCGGAGGCTGATTTTTCCATGAGGGAAATTTTCTTGTAGGCCCTGAGGCCCAAGAGGAGAAATACACTAAGTGAAGAAAAAATAGATTTTTTTTTTTTTTTGAAAGAAAGAAAGAAAGAGAAAAAGACCGGCGGTACCGGTCCGGAGTCGGGGAAGGCAGACACACGACCAAAGAAATAAAATAAAGAACTTCTTCAGCGGTGACAGGGCTCGAACTGCTGGCTCCGCGGCAAAGAAGAACTGAGGAGAGATGGTTAGGAAAGGCGGGAAGGCAGCGCGCAGGCCCTGTGGGATGCTCCCAAAAGCTTTCCTTTTTGGGAAGCTGGGGAGCGTTCCCGCGCAGGCTCCATCGATACCGACGTACCCATATGTGAAGACTCATTCCTGCTTGTTCCTGGAGATTGCCATCTTGCTCAGTCAGATGACATAGCTAGGACAGCAGTAAAAACTAAAACAAGGTAGGGAGGCAACTCCCAGGGGAGGAGGGAGGGTTGCGAGAACCAATTCCTGCTGTCCCTGGAGAACACCTGTTACAGGTGAGTAACTACGCTTTCTCCAGGAACAAGCAGGAAGTCAGTCCTTACATATAGGATTCCTTAGCTCCAGGCTGCCAAGGACTGAACATTCAAAATGTGGTCATTTCAGAGAGGGCTAATCATATATGAAAATGCAAAAAAAAGCGTAGTTACTCACCTGTAACAGGTGTTCTCCAGGAGCAGCAGGAATCAGTCCTCACATATGGGTGACGTCGGCGCCGACGGAGCCCTCGCGGAGCAATTTTCCCCAGCTTTCAAAGAAAGCCTTTGGGAATTGCAGCGCGCATGCGCGGTCCTCTTCCCGCCCAAGGGTGCCATCTTGCTCAGTCAGATGACATAGCAAAAAGACAGCAAAAACTAGCAAAAACGAAAGCATAAAACTGCAACTCCAAGGGGAGGAGGAGTGAGGGTTGTGAGGACTGATTCCTGCTGCTCCTGGAGAACACCTGTTACAGGTGAGTAACTACGCTTTCTCCAGGACCAAGCAGGAAGTCAGTCCTCACATATGGGACTCCCAAGCTTAAGGCTACCGGAGACCCTAGGCACAAAAATGAGCTCCCTCTAGCTCAGCAGCACAGAAGGAAGGAATCTTCTCTGAATACGTCTCCAACCGGTAGCCCAACATCCGGGATGGAGGGTAGGAGTTGCCTATACCTCGAAGAGGTTACGGAGGACTGCCTGTCCGAAAGCACTGTCCCTGCGGGACTCCCTCTCCAGGCAGTAATGGGCTGCAAAAGTCTGGCTTGAAGACCAAGTAGCGGCCTGGCAGATGTCTGCCAACGGAACAGAGCGGAGGTAAGCCACTGACGTAGCCTTCGCCCGAACACGATGAGCGGTGACTCTACCTTCCAGCACGAGGCCCGCAGCCTCATAAGCCCAAGCGATGCAGTCCGCAATCCAGATGGACAGAGTACGCTTGGAGACAGGGAGCCCCAACTTGTTGGGGTCATAAGACACGAAGAGCTGAACCGCCCTTCGGTGCCCCCACGTACGGTCCAGGTAGAAGTTCAGCGCCCTTCTACAGTCCAGGGTATGCAGGACCATTTCAGCTCGGCTGGAGTGTGGCCTGGGAAAGTAGGTCGGAAGTACCACCTCCTGGTTGATGTGAAAAGGGGAAACCACTTTAGGAAAAAACTTAGGGCGAGTCCGTAGGACTACCCGGTTCTTGTAGAACCTAGTGTAAGGAGGATCAGATACCAGGGCCTGCAGCTCACTAACGCGTCTAGCAGAAGTGAGGGCCACCAAGAACAAGGTTTTCCAGGAAAGAAAACGAAGAGGACAGGTAGCCATAGGCTCAAAAGGCAGACAGGTAATCCGCTGTAAAACCACATTGAGATCCCAGTTCGGGGCTGGAGGGCGCAAAGGTGGTTTAAGGAGAAGGAGGCCTCTGAGAAAACGAGCCACCAGAGGGTGGCTGGAAAGAGGTCTACCATCCACCGGCATGTGATGCGCAGAAAGAGCACTGAGGTGGACCTTGACCGAGTTGGACTTAAGTCCAAGATTGGAAAGAGAAAGCAAGTACTGCAAGACCACTGATGCTGAACAGGAGAAGGGGTCTTGAGACTGCTGAGTACACCAGACGGAGAACCGACGCCACTTAAGAGCGTAGGACTTCCGGGTGGAAGGCCTCCTGGAGGCCAAGACGACCTCTTCCACATCTGGAGGTAGCTGGAGAGGAGCAAGGACTACCCTTTCAGCAGCCAGGCCATCAGATGAAGGGACCGGAGGTTGGGGTGCAGGAGCGTCCCCTGATTCTGCGAGTGGAGGTCGGGCTGAAACCCCAGAGGAAGAGGGGTGTCCACCGCCAGCTGCAGCAGAAGCGGGAACCAAGATTGTCTCGGCCACCGGGGAGCCACTAGGATCATCGATGCCTTGTCTCTGAGAACTTTGAAGAGCGTCCGAGACACCAGAGGCATGGGTGGAAAGGCATACAAGAGGCCTGTGGACCATGGCATCAGAAAAGCATCCGCCGCTACCCGGAGAGGATGCGGCTGTCGAGAGCAGAACCTGGGAAGCTGCCGGTTCAGAGGACTGGCGAACAGGTCCATGGTGGGGAGGCCCCACCGGAGAAAGATCCGCTGAACCACAAGCGGATCCAATCTCCACTCGTGCGGTTGGAGGATCCTGCTCAGTTTGTCTGCCAGGTAGTTTTCTTGACCTGGGAGATAGACAGCTTTGAGGACGATGTTGCGATGGACGGCCCAAGAGCAGAGCTTCTGTGCTTCCTGACAGAGAAGGAAGGAGCCGGTTCCGCCTTGCTTGTTCACGTAGAACATGGCAACCTGATTGTCTGTCTGGACAAGTACTGACTGGTGAGAAATCAGGTGAGAGAAGGCTTTGAGCGCTAGGCGGATGGCTCTGAGCTCCAGGAAGTTGATCTGCTGAGCGGACTCCCAAGGAGTCCAGAGACCCTGAGTACAAGTCCCTTGGCAATGTGCTCCCCAACCCTGGAGAGAAGCATCGGTCGTCAGGACCTGAGAATGTGTAGGGGGCTGAAAAGTCACCCCGAGCACTAGGTTTGGCAGGTGAAGCCACCATCGCAGAGAGGAGACCAGCTGGTCGGAGATCTGTACGGAGTCCGCTAGGCTCCCAGTGGCCTGATGCCATTGTTTGCGAAGGCACCATTGAGCAGGTCGCATGTTCAGGCGGGCATAGGGGGTTACATGGACCGTGGAAGCCATATGGCCGAGCAGTCTCAGAAATTGCCTGGCCGAGACCAGGGAATTGCTGTGAAAGCGGCTGACGAGATCCATGAGCCTTTGGGCCCTGTCCAGAGGCAGGAAGGCCCGCGCCTGAAGAGTGTCCAACCTGGCGCCGATGAATTCTAGATCCTGAGAGGGGAGCAAAGTGGACTTTGCGAAGTTTATGACAAATCCCAAGTGCTGGAGCAGAGCCACCGTGCGATGAGTAGCCTGAGTGGCTTCTTGGGCAGACTGGGCTCTGATGAGCCAGTCGTCCAGGTATGGGAACACAAAGAGACCCTGAAGTCTCAGATAGGCCGCCACCACTGCTAGGCATTTGGTGAACACTCTGGGGGCGGAGGATAGGCCGAAAGGCAGTACTCTGTACTGGTAATGGCGTCCGTCCACCACAAACCTGAGGTATTGTCTGTGGTCTGGATGAATAAGGATATGAGTATACGCATCCTTCAGATCTAAGGAGCATAGCCAGTCTCCCTGCTGGAGGTAGGGCAGCAGGATTCCAAGGGTAAGCATTTTGAACTTTTCCTTTGCAAGGAACTTGTTGAGGTTGCGCAAGTCTAGGATGGGTCTGAGGCCTCCTGTTCTTTTCGGAATCAGGAAGTATCGGGAATAAAACCCCTGACCCTTCAGGTGGTGGGGCACCGGTTCCACGGCTTGTTCCTGAACAAGACTTGCTAACTCCTGAAGGAGTAAGTCCCTGTGCAGAGGGAGTCTGGAAGGTTCCCCTGGAAAGTAGGAGGGAGGTACCTGGTGAAAATGAAGAAGATAGCCCTTTTGAACTATCTGAAGCACCCAGGTATCTGTGGTGATGTTGGACCACCTGCGGGCAAAGTGGACTAGCCGGCCTCCTGTGCTGAGAGAAACCAGCTGAGGGGGAGAGGCTATGCTGAGAAAGTCAAAAACCCCCACCCTGCTGAGCAGGGGCCGGTGGTGCAGGCTTGGGGGCTGGCTGCCTACGGGACCCATTACCCCGACCCTTGGCCTGCTTTCCCTGTGGGGGAGCTGGTGAGGCCTGATACTGAGGGTAGTATTTATAGGCAGCACCCTTCCTCGGGTAAAAGGGCTTTTTCCCCGAGGCCTTCTTCTTTTGAGAAGGAGCAGAGGTCTTCCTTGAGAGACAAGTCCTGGTGAGAGTCTCCGTCTCGATTTGTGCAGCCTTCTCATCCATGGGCTTGCCAAAGAGGTTATCACCTCAGCAGGGGACATCGACCAACTTGTCCTGTACCCAGGGCTCGAGGTCGGACGTCTCAAGCCAAGCCTGGCGGCGTCCACCGATGCTGGCCGCGGCTACTCGAGCCGAAGCCTCAAAACCATCATAGGCTGCTCGAGAGATAAACTTGGAGCACTCCCGAATGCCAGAAGACAAGGATTGGAACCTCTGCAAAGGTTCGTCGGAGAGACCAGCAGAGAACCCGGCTATTTCCTTAGCCAGGTCTCGGAGATACATGCCCATGTAAAGCTGGTATGTCTGGACACGACAAGCAAGCATAGAGCCCTGGAAGCACTTCCTACCGAGGGCATCCAGGCTTCTGGCTTCCCTACCAGGGGGCACCGAGGAGTGCATTTTTTGACTCTTCAGTCTATGCATGGCCGATTCCACCACCATGGAATGGTGCAGTAGTTGTGCCTTTTGGAACCCGGGGCTCTTGCGGACTCGATAAATGGAATCGACCCGCTTGCTTAACACCGGCGACGACGCCGGGCTCTCCCACATGCGGAAGAGAAGCCGTTCCAGCATTGGAGGAACCGGTACAATAAAGGCCTCCTTCGGGGGAGAGTCATATTGGAGGGCATCGAGTTCTTCGACTCGAGGCTCCTCCTCGGGATCCGCAGGGAAGGCCAAGGCTTTGGCCATATCCCTCACGAAGTCCGAGAACCGGGTATCCTCCGGGGGGGACCGTCTCCGAGGTTCGGACTCGGGGGAGTCCGAAGGGACACACCGAGTCCGAAAGGAACCAGGTGACTCTTCGTCCTCAGATTCCCAGGACGACTCCTCGGAGGAGGAGTCGACCGGCTCCGGTTGGGCGAGCACTGATGCCATCCGCCCCGACGCAGAGGGAGTCGGCGTCGACGACCTCGGTCCCGAACGGGAGGCCGAAGGAGACCTCGACCGAGGATCGACTCGAACCCTTATGAACTCAAGGATCGGCTCGGTCTCCGGGGTCGACTTGGAGGTCGACGTCCCGGCGGTCAGGGCAGAAGCGCCAGCGAGGCCAGCGATCAATGCCCGCTGCTGGTCCAAGAAGGCAGACAAACTGCACTCCAAGGCCGTCAACCTGAGTCCGAGCTCAGGAGACCCAGCAGCCCCCGACTCGGGCCCCGACGGCGTCGGGCCCGACGTCGGGTCCTTCGGAGGCGAGTCCACGAGGACAACAGTACTTACGTGAGCGGGCAAGTCCACCTCGAGTCGAGGATGTTTTGATGGCCTTTCCAACTCCAAGGACCCGGGACGGGAATCGGGGCTATGCGACCTGGCCCTCGAGGAACCAGGAGCGTCCACCGATCCCGCCCTCGCGGGTTTCTTCTTCCGATGATGCTCCCGGGTAGGAGACCCCCTTTCAGAGGAACTCCGACGATGCTCAGGACCAGAGTCCCGAGCCCGGCCGGAGTCAGAGAAGATACGCTCCCGCTGGTGCTGCCGACTCCTCAATGCTTTTGAGGACATTTTGCCGCATGGCGTGCAGATCATGGGGTCATGATCTGGGCCGAGGCAGCGGAGGCAGAAGTCATGAGTGTCTGTAAGAGACATAAGTTTCTTACAGAGGTCACACTTTTTGAAACCACTGGCCGCCATCGGGGGAAAAAGGGCCCCTGCGAGGTTGAACGACCGGGCAGCCAGGGAAAAAGGAAAAAAGCGCGAAATCTGTCACGAAGGACAAAAAAAACGAAAAATAAAGGACGGACTCGCAACCGGCGTTGCGAGTCCGGGCGGGAAAAGAACCGGCGTCGAACCGAAGAAAAAATAGAGAAAAATAGAGAAAAATCAACTTTTCTGCGGGGATTCACAGGCAACGTCTGTAGGGCTCCGCGGAAAAAAGAAGACTGAGCAAGATGGCACCCTTGGGCGGGAAGAGGACCGCGCATGCGCGCTGCAATTCCCAAAGGCTTTCTTTGAAAGCTGGGGAAAATTGCTCCGCGAGGGCTCCGTCGGCGCCGACGTCACCCATATGTGAGAACTGACTTCCTGCTTGGTCCTGGAGAAACCTCAAAATCAAAATTTTAGGCAATGCCTTACTTCAATCGTAGTAACCTATTAATATACCACCATTGACAATTCTCAAAAAACTTAAGTTTTGGACTAACGGGTCTCAGACTCGCGGTTAGCTCACTCCTTTAATTTGTATCTAAGGATGTGTGCTGCGCATTACATCAACGACCCATGATGTTAATTCAGGTTAAAGCAGTAACTCAGGTTGAAGCAGTGATCAACAAATGGACATTTTGAGAATTGTCAATGGTATCATATTAATAGGTTACTACGATTGAAGTAAGGCATTGCCTAAAATTTTGATTTTGAGGGTTTTTTTGCATTTTCATATAAGGACTGAACCTTGGCAGCCTGGAGCTAAGGAGTCCTATATGTAAGGACTGACTTCCTTACATATAGGACTTCACTGATGAACTGTGCTGAAGTGCTGTGGTTTCAGTTAAGTACTTTCTTCATGTAAAGATTTTTGGCAGTTCAAAGGTTTTACTGCATTTTGAATAAAAGGACGCAAACCTTCGGTTAAGAAGTTCTTGCCTGGGGTTCTTTGTTCGACAGAAATATTTAATTTTTGTTGTTGGGGATTTGTTTGATCAATTGAGGAGAGGAGCCTGTGTTCTTGTTTTGATAATAAGGACTGAACCATGACAGCAGCAACGGCAACCAAACAGGTAGTGCAGAGGGTGAGTCCCCACTGAGAGACGCTGCAAGACCCTAGCGTCTAGCGACACTATCACTCCAGTAGCCTGAACACAGAAGGGTTGGAAGGCAGGAGTTGCCTACACACCAAGAATATTACGGGGTACTATCTGGCCAAAGGCACTGTCCCTGCGGGATTCGCTCTCCAGGCAGTAATGAGCTGCGAACGTATGAGCCGAAGACCATGTGGAGACCTTGCATAACTCTGTCATTGGCACTGAGCGGAGGTTGGCTACCGATGTGGCCTATCACCCTCATGCGATGCTCTGTGATCCGGTGCTCAAGTGAGAGGCCAGCTCGCTCATAGACGAAGGCAATACAGTCCGCCACCCAAGTGGACAGAGTTTGCTTAGTCAAGGGGAGCCCCAGTCTGCTGGGTCATAAGACACGAAAAGCTGAGGAGATTTTCGATGGGCCTGAGTCTGCTGTAAGAAGAAGGACAGGGTGCATTTGCAATCCAGTGTATGAAGAACTAGTTCCTTCTTGACGGCGTGAGGCCACGGGAAGGAGGTGGAGAGGATCACCTCTTGGTTGAGGTGGAAAGGACACCCCACCTTCAGGAGGAATTTGGGGTGTGTGCGGAGCACTACCCTGTTCTTGTAGAACCTTGTATATGGTGGATCTGCCACAAAGGCCTGGAGTTCACTCAGGCTGTGAGGGCCACCAGAAAGGCCACTTTTCAAGATAGGTATCGCAGGTGGCAAGTGGCCAAGGGCTCAAATGCCAGTTAGGTGAGCTGAGAGAGCACCACATTAAGGACTCACTCTGCCGCTGAAGGGTGGAGAGGTGGCTTGGATAACAGGAGGCCCCGGAGGAACCTAGAGACCAGGGGTTGGCTAGAGAGGGGTTTCCCCTCGATAGGGTGATGGTGAGCAGCTATGGCGCTCAGATGTATCCTCATCAAATTAGATTTCAGTCCGGTATATGACAGGTGCAGTAGGTACTGAAGTACTAGTTACATGTGGCAGGAAAAGGTATTCTTCTCCTTTACTGCACACCAGACGGAGAACCTTCTCCACTTAAAGCCATACGTCCTTCTGGTAGAGGGTTTTTGGGAGGCCAGCAGGGTCTGGCCAGTGCTACTCTTTCAGCAGCCACGCTATTAGCGTTAGCGACCCCAAGTTGGGGTGCATGAGGGAGCCCTCCTCCAGGGACAGAAGGTCTAGAGCTCGGCCCAGAAAGACTGTGAGTACCACCAACAAGGAAAGAAGCAGAGGGAACCAAAGTTGCCTGGGCCTCCTGGGGGCAATCAGTATAACTGATGCCCTTTCGCTCTGGACCTTGAAGGAAGTCGGGGGAGGGGAGGGGTCAGTGGGAATGCATAGAGTAGGCCATCGGACCATGATTTTAGGAAGGCATCTGCCGCCACTCTCTCTGGGTGTGGCTGACAGGAGCAGAAGTGGGGTAACTGTGTGTTGTCCGGAGAGACGAATAGGTCCACCACAGACCTGCCCCAGAGGTGGAAGAGCTGCTTCACTACTATGGAGTTTAAGTGCCACTCGTGTATATGAAGGACTCTGGTCAGCCTGTCCGCTAGGCAGGTCCTAGCCTGGGAGGTGCACTGCTTGCAGAAACATGTTGTTGCATGCTGCAAAGAAGAGGAGGGCCACCGCCTCCTGAAAGAGGAAGAACGAACCCACGCCCCCTGCGACCTGATTGTCCATCTGGATCAACATAGGTCTGTGTCGCAGGCAGTGGCAAAATGCTCATAGGGTTAAGAAGATTGCCCTGAGCTCCAGGAGACTGATCTGGAGGGATTCCTCCTGAGAACAGCTGCCCTCTGTGCAGTGGTCTCCGCAATGCACCCCCAACCCAGGAGGGAGGCGTCTGTGGTCAGGGTTCGCTGCGGCGTAGGTGCCTAGAAGGGCATTCCTGCCTGGAGGTGGTGCAAATTTTGTCACCAGTTTAGGGACTCCGCCAGCTGCGCATAACCCTGACCCTGTCTCGTAGCCTGCGAGTCCACTGCGAGCGTAGGCACCACTGAGCTGTCCGCATGTGTAAGTGGGCTGAGGGCATGATGTGGACCGTTGAGGCTATGTGGCCCAGCAGGCGGAGGAGACGAGCCAGCACTGACCGGCAGCGTTGTACGTCTCCTGCCAGTTGCCCGAGACATTCTGCCCTCTCTCTTGGAAGAACGGCCTTGATCTGTAACGTCCAACTGAGTACCTATGAACGCCATGCTTTGGGTTGCAGAAAGATGGGATTTGGAGTAGTTGATGACGAACCCCAGGTGCTGCAGAAGGTGGGTTGCTGCTCTGCTGCCTGACATCTCTAAGGCCGTACCGCCCCTGATGAGCCAGTTGTCCAGGTAGGGGAAGACGAAAGCCCTTTGTAGGCACATGTAGGCAGCTACCACCGCCAGGCATTTGGTAAAGACCCTTGATGAGGAAGCCAGGCCGAAGGGTAGTACCCTGTACTGATAGTGCCCTCCTCCTACCACGAACCTTAGGTACTGCCTGTGGGAGGGGTGGATCAGGATGTGAGTGTACGCATCCTTTAGGTCCAAGGAGCACAGCCAATCTCCCTGGTGGAGATAAGGCAGCAGTGTTCCAGGGGAAAGCATCTTGAATGTCTCCCTCACCAGAAACTTGTTTAGGTCTCTCAGGTCTAGTATGGGCCTGAGGCCCCCAGTTCTCTTTGGGACAAGGAAGTATCTAGAGTAGAAGCCTTTTCCCCATAGATTTTTGGGTACAGGCTCCACTGCGTTATCCCTGAGCAGACTTGCGAGCTCTGAGAACAGAAGGATCTGGTGAAGGAGAGGTCACATTGGCTCTCCTGGGAAGAACTTGGGTGGTACCTGCTTGTAGGTGGAGGAGGTATCCATCCCTTACCACCTGCAGTACCCACTGGTCCGAGGTGAGACTGGCCCATTTGTGGGCAAAGAGTGACAGGTGGCCCCCTGTGGGCTGGTGAAGGTCTTCTGGGGGAGGGGAGGCCCTGCCCCAGCAGTCAAAAGCTTCCCCCGGGTTGGACGGGAGTCAGGGCCTGGGGCTTCTGGCCTTCTGCTTTTGAGCCCCATGGCTTTGTCTTTTAGGGCGAGAACCATGTTGCTATCCCGAGAAGGGCTGGTAGTGGAGACTCTGCTGAAAGGGCCCCTTTTTCCTTGGGAACAGGGGTCTTTTCCCAAATGGTTTCTTACCGAGAAAGGATGAGGTCTTCCTGAAGAGCTTCTGAAGAGTCTCCATCTCGGCCACCTTGTCAGCCACAGGCTTGCCGAACAGGTTTTCCCCAGTGCAGGGGACATCGAACAGCTTGTCTTGGACCCATTGCTCGAGGTCCGAAGACTGTAGCCATGCTTGGTGTCAGGCACCAATGCCGGCCACTGCTACCCAAGCCGCTGACTCAAAGCCATCATAGGCCGACTGGGAAAGGAACTTGGAGCAGTCCTTGATTCTGGAGGTTAGGGACTGGAACGGCTGGAGGGGTTCCCCAGTAAGCCCCGCTGAAAACCCAGACAACCTCTGGGTTAAGACCTTTAGGTACATACCTATGTGCAGTTTACAGGCTTGAATCCAACAACCCAGCATGGAACCCTGGTAACACTCGCACCTGAGGGTATCAAGGGGCCTGGCATCTCTTCCAGGAGGACTGAAGAGGGGGTCTCTTGGCTCTTACGTTTCTGCATGGTTGACTTGATGACCATGGAATTATGTGGGAGTTGTGGCTTGTGGAACCTGGGGCCCTTCTGGACGTGCTAGATGGTGTTGAGGTGCTGGCTTACCACAAGCACAGAAGCCAGCATCTCCCGCATTCTAAGCATCAGCCAATTGGCTGCACTGGCACCATGAGAGTCTCTTTGGTTGGAGACTCATACTGGAGAATCTCCAGTTGCTCTGTGCATGGATATTCCTCTGCCTCTGCTTGCACCGAGAGGGCTCTGGCCATACCCTTGACAAAATCGTGGAAGACCACATCATCTGGAGGAGCAAATCACCAGAGGCAACGGATCAGAGGGAATATCTCTGTGCCACTTGGTTTCTGGGGACACCTCGGCCTCCTACTTGGAGCCAAGCGGTGAAGAGTTCGATGCCCTGCAACTCATAAAATCAAGGCAGGGCAGAGTGGCCGACGGCCTCTGGAGGACGTGGATTCCGAGTCCCGGAAACTGCTCGGGGAGGATCGAATGCCCGAGGAACGGGACAGAGACCTCGACCGGCGCAGAGGGCTTACCAGAGGCGCTCTGAGCTCGGCTCGATGACTGGGGACTCCATCATAGTCAGGGGTGTCGTCGGGGCAGATGATGTGGATGAACCAGCCATCACTGCCTGCTGCAAAGTCAAGATAGCAGTGATGTTCTGCTCCAAGACCGCCATTCTGGTTTCCAAGCCAGAAGGCTCCGCAGCTTTTGGCATGGGCACAAAGGACCTCGGGCCCAGCGTCAGCAGCACTCTCGCGAGTGTGTCCTCAATAAGGACTTCGGTCTCTAGGAGCCTCCGCCAGCCAAGGAATCCTTTTTGAGGACCTTGGTAGGGTGCTTCTCAGAGTTGCCCAAGTCCTTCCGGGTGGTTTTACCAAGTTTCTCCAGTGCAACCTCGAACTTCAAGGATTATTTCTTCTTTCTCTTGGGGTTTGAGATCTTCTCAGAGTTGCTGCTGCTGCAGGACTGAGGACGCTCGGGCCTCCTGGGAAGTGCTGGGCTTGGAGCTCAGCATCAGGGAGGCCGGTGCCGAGTTGGAACTAGGGAAAGCGTAGTTACTCACCTGTAAAGCACAGTTACTTACCTGTAACAGGTGATCTCTGGGAACAGCAGGAATTAGTCCTCACATATGGGTACGTCGGTACCGACGGAGCCCGTGCGGGAAAGCTCCCCAGCTTCTTAGAATAGAAGCTTTTGGGACCTCCCACTGCACATGCGCACTGCCTTCCCGCCTTCCTGAACAGCTCTCCTCAGTTTCGAGTTTATAGCTGAGTCAACAGAGAGAGGACAGGAAGATAGATAGATAAAAGATACAACTCCTAGGGGAGGTGGGTGGGTTGTGAGGACTAATTCCTGCTGTTCCCAGAGATCACCTGTTACAGGTAAGTAACTGTGCTATCTCCAGGAACAAGCAGGAATAAGTCCTCACATATGGGGACTCCCTAGCTTAGATGCATGGGATCCCCTGTAAAGGTTCGCCATCTTCGTATGGATCTCAGGCATCCATTCTGGGAAGGTGGGCAGGAGTTGTTTAGGAATGGAACAGGTGCTTGAGGACAGCCTGGCCAAACAAGGCATCCCGGCGGGAGTCCTTGTCCAAACAGTAATGGGCTGTGAAGGTATGAACCGAGGCCCAGGTAGCGGCTCGACAGATCTGATCTATGGAAACAGAGTGCAGATGAGCCATAGAAGTTGCCATGGCCCTCACATTGTGAGCAGTGACATGGCCTTCCAGAGAAATGTTTTTGCTCTGGTAAGCAAAAGAAATACACTGAGCAATCCAATTGGAAAGTGTACGCTTGGAGACTGGAAGTCCCAAATGGGAAGGATCAAAGGCCACAAAAAGTTGAGAAGACTTTCGATGTGGCTGAGTCCTATTAAGGTAAAAAGCGAGAGCTCTTTTACAATCCAGAGTATGAAGGTTCCTCTCTGCATTGGATGCATGAGGAGCTGGAAAAAAGACAGGTAGATATACCTCTTGATTAAGATGAAAAGGCGAGACCACTTTAGGCATAAAGTGGGGATTCGTCCTAAGGACCACCTTATCATGATGAAATCTTGTGTAAGGTGGATTAGCCACTAAAGCCTGCAGCTCACTGATGCGGCGAGCCGAAGTGACTGCAATGAGGAAGATGACCTTCCAGGAAAGAAATTTCAAGGAGGTGGAAAACATTGGCTCAAAAGGTGGCTTCATAAGTTGACCGAGCACTAGATTCAAATCCCATGCGACCGGGGGTGGTCTGATGGGAGGTTTAGTGAGAGTCAGGCCTCTCATGAATCTTGCAACAAGAGGATGAGAGGAGATAGGTTGTCCATTTATATGTTTCAAGGATGCTGCAATAGCGCTTAAATGGACTCTTACCGAATTCGTCTTGAGGCCTGCATTGGATAGATGCAGGAGATAATCAAGAAGAGAATTCAAAGGAAGTGCCAGAGGGTCAAGACCCTGCTGAGCACACCAAATGGAAAAACGTTTCCATTTGAAAGCATAGGAACGCCTGGTAGAGGGTTTCCTAGAGGCAGAAAGGATATCTTTCACTGGTTGGGAAAGATGAAAGTCTTGAAGGCTTAAGCCTTCAGTAACCAAGCACTGAGGTGAAGGGATTTGGGGTTTGGGTGCCACAAAGTCCCCTCCTCCTGAGACAGGAGGTCTGGCGCAGCTCCCAGATCCAAGTAGGATCCCTGGGAGAGCTGTAGAAGTAGAGGGAACCACACTTGGCGTGGCCAGCGTGGAGCTATGAGGATCATAGTTCCATGATCCCTCTGGAGTTTGAACAGAGTCTTGGGAATCAAAGGAATGGGTGGAAAGGCATATAGGAATGCCTGATTCCAATTCAGGAGAAAGGCGTCCGTAGCCTGAGCTCCCTGACACGGAGTTCTGGAACAGAACCGGGGAAGTTTGGCATTCCACGGACTTGCAAAGAGGTCTATGTCCGGGGTCCCCCATTCCTGAAAGATTCGGTTTATTTGGTCCAAATGTAGGGACCATTCGTGTGGCAGCAGAACTCGACTGAGCCTGTCTGCCCGAGAGTTTTGAACTCCTGGGAGATACACTGCTAGCAGGTGAATCTGATGCTCTCTGGCGAAGGCCCATAGTCTTAGAGCTTCGTTGCAAAGCGACAGAGAGCCCGTCCCTCCTTGTTTGTTTATGTGAAACATGGCCACCTGATTGTCCGTCTGAACTAGGACAGTGAGGTTGGCTAGGAGGGAGTGGAAGACCTTGAGGGCAAGGTAAATTGCTCGCAGTTCCAGAAGATTGATATGAAGGGTGGTCTCCTGTAGAGACCAAGTGCCCTGAGTGGAGAGAGTTTGCAGATGGGCTCCCCACCCTGTTTGGGAGGCATCTGTTGTGAGGGTTGCTTGGGGTAGCAATGGTTGAAATGGAGCCCCCAACAACAGATTCTTGGTGGAAGTCCACCAGTGGAGGGACCAAAACAGACGATCGGAGGTTTGTATTTGGTCTGAGAGCGCTCCTGACGCCTGAGTCCACTGAGTGGCCAGGGTCCATTGAGCTGCTCTCATATGAAGACGAGCATAGGGCACCACATGCACTGTGGAGGCCATATGACCCAGTAGGCGTAGCATTTCCCTGGCTGTCAAGTGAGTGCTGGACTGAGCTTGGGAGGCCAAACTCAGGAGGCGCTGGCCTCGAACCTGTGGAAGGTAGGCCCTTGCAGTGATGGTGTCCAACTGGGCCCCTATGAATTCTAGAGATTGAGTAGGGATGAGTTGGGACTTGGGAAGGTTTACTACCAGTCCCAGATACTGCAAAAGGCTCCTTGTGTGGTCCAGGGAAATCTGGGCCTGTGACTGAGTTGGAGCTCGGATGAGCCAGTCGTCCAGATATGGGAAGACAAAGATTCCCATGCCTCTTAGAAATGCGGCTACGACTGCCATGCATTTTGTGAATACTCTTGGAGCAGAGGCTAGACCGAAGGGGAGTACTCTGTATTGGAAATGTTTTCCCTGAAACAGAAAGCGAAGATACTTTCTGTGGGATGGATGGATGAGTATATGTGTATACGCATCCTGTAGGTCTAGAGAACAAAGCCAGTCCTGACCCTGGAGGTAAGGAAGGAGAATGCCGAGAGACAGCATTTTGAATTTCTCCTTGAAGAGAAATTTGTTCAATTCTCTCAGATCTAGGATTGGTCTGAATCCCCCTGTCTTCTTTGGAATGAGAAAATAAGGGGAGTAGAAACCGGACCCTTGTTGAGGAAGAGGAACCTCTTCTATGGCCCCTTGGGCAAGAAGAGAGGAAACCTCTTGACCCAACAGGGTTAGGAGAGATGGGGGAGAATTGAATGGTCTCACCATATGATGGGGAGGAAGGCTGGAGAAATGAAGTTTGTAACCCTCTCGAATGATAGAGAGGGTCCATTGTTCTGTTGTGATTTGTTCCCATCTGGGAGCAAAGTGAACCAACCTTCCGGGTATGGTGAGAGGTTCTGGTTGTGTTAGAACCAGAAGTGGCAAGTTCCCTAGGAGCAAGTCAAAACCCCTGAGGGGTTGGAGCCTGCTGAGCTACAGTAGCTGCTGCAGGCTTAGCTCGTGCTTGTTTGGATTGCTGACGCTTAGCAGTATAGCGAGGTTGAGAAGACTGCTGGCCAGTATTTGAAGCAACTCTGGCCTTCTTATAGTAAGGCCTTTTAAAAGACTTTTTCTTAGTAGGAATTGAAGTGGACTTTGAAAGTCTTTCCAAGGTGGCATTTTCAGCATCCATCTGGGTGGCTTTGATTTGCCACTCTTCCCCAAATAAGTTCTCACCTGTACAGGGCAGATTACGTAAGCCATCTAGAACCCAAGGTTCCAGATCAGAGGCCTGGAGCCAAGCAAGACGTCGGGCTGCAATAGCAATGCCCGAAGCCCTACTGGCTCCCTCAAAGGAATCATATGCTGCCCTATTAGAGAACTTAGAAACCTCTAAGAGTTGTTTCACTAGGGAAAGGAAACCCTGCTTTTTATCCTCAGGGATAAAGGGGGCAAAATGCCGCACCTTTTTGGCAAGTTCCTCCAGGAACATGCCCATATAGAGACTGTAGGAATTAATCCTGGCTATAAGCATACTAGCCTGGAAAATTTTCCTACCAAAAGAGTCCAAAGTCTTACATTCCCGTCCTGGAGGGGTGGAAGAGTGCCTTTTGGTACTCCTAATCTTCTTCATTGCAGACTTCACCACAATAGAGTGGTGGGGCAATTGAGTCTTTTGGAAACCAGGAGAAGGAGGGACCCTATACATGGTGTCCAACCTACGGGAATAAGGAGACAAAGTCAAAGGATTTTCCCAGAAATCCATCAGTTGTTCTTGAAGGATTTCATGGATAGGCAGGGTAACTGCCTCCTTAGGGGCCTTTGAGTATCCCAAAATATCCAGTTTTTTGGATCTGGGTTCCTTTTCAGAGGATGTGGTAATAGAAAGGGCTGTAGCCATATCTAAAACAAAGTCCTGGAAGGACAAATCCTCTGGAGGGGACATTCTCCTTTTAGGAGAAGAGGGCTCCTCAGGTAAGTTGAGTGAAAACTCAGCAGAATCATCAGAGGAGTGAAAATCCTCAGAGGAATCGGTGCTTTCCTCTAACGCACGATACGCGTACCGATCGGTATCGATATCGGGCGTATCGGGTATGGAACCGGTATGGAGCGAAAGCCCATACGGTACCGACTTGCGTTTAGAGGTGGACGGCCTCGATACCGGCATGGCGGACGATACCGGTATCGGGCCCGGAACCGCTGAAAGCGGAACCGATGGCGTTGCAGCTTTAATGAAAGCCATGACGGCCTGCTGCATGGACTGTACAGTATCGCCCATGGACGCCATAGCTGCCTGGATGTCGGTACCGGAGTGACCCGGTACCCCAGAGCAGGCTAACAGGTGATCTGTCGAGGCCGTAGCATCGATATCAACCTGAGACCCCTGAATTGGCGTTTTTGGAAGTTGGACTTCCCGCCGGGGTTGTTTGGCTGGGGCAGGGTCCTCAAGTTCTAAGCTAAGAGCCTCTCGATGCTTTGAAGGAGATTTGCTCTTTGAGGACTTGCCCACAGAAGGTTTGGTTACCTGAGATCCATCCGGAGAAGAAGACCTGGATGACTGTGATGCTGTATTCTCTGAAGCAAACAGCACATGGAATTTGTTGGCCCGGTTCTGCAGCCCACGTTTAGACATGTGGGAGCAAGATGGGCAGTCCGGTATGGAATGGTCAGGCCCCAAACATTTCAGACACCAGTCATGGGTGTCTGTGACTGAAATAACAGCATTACATTTGGTACACTTCTTAAATCCAGGGGCTGGCTTCTCCATGAGGAGAAATTGAGTAGGCCGAGAGGCCTCTCTGAAGTGACCAAAAAGCTAAAAAATAAGAAAAAGAATTATAATTTTTTAAAGAAAGAAAGAAAAGACCGGCGATACCGGTATCGGTATGGGGAAGGCAGGTACGCGGTCTAAAGAAACAAATAAAATAACAATTTCTTCAGCGGTGACAGGAACACGACCTGCTGGCTCCGCGGAAAAAGAGAAACTGAGGAGAGCTGTTCAGGAAGGCGGGAAGGCAGTGCGCATGTGCAGTGGGAGGTCCCAAAAGCTTCTATTCTAAGAAGCTGGGGAGCTTTCCCGCACGGGCTCCGTCGGTACCGACGTACCCATATGTGAGGACTTATTCCTGCTTGTTCCTGGAGATCAGGTGTTCTCCAGGAGCAGCAGGAATCAGTCCTCACATATGGGTGACGTCGGCGCCGACGGAGCCCTCGCGGAGCAATTTTACCCAGCTTTCAAAGAAAGCCTTTGGGAATTGCAGCGCGCATGCGCGGTCCCCTTCCCGCCCAAGGGTGCCATCTTAGCCAGTCAGATGACATAGCTAAAAGACAGCATAAAAATTTGCAAAAAACTAAAGCAGATAATTGCAACTCCAAGGGGAGGAGGGAGGGTTGTGAGGACTGATTCCTGCTGCTCCTGGAGAACACCTGTTACAGGTGAGTAACTACGCTTTCTCCAGGACCAAGCAGGAAGTCAGTCCTCACATATGGGACTCCCAAGCTTAAGGCTACCGGAGACCCTAAGCACAAAAATGAGCTCCCTCTAGCTCAGCAGCACAGAAGGAAGGAATCTTCACTGAATTATTACCCACCGGTAGCCCCCATCCGGGATGGAGGGTAGGAGTTGCTCAAACCTCGAATAGATTTCGGAGGACTGCCTGTCCGAAAGCACTGTCCCTGCGGGACTCCCTCTCGAGGCAGTAATGGACCGCAAAAGTCTGGCTCGAAGACCAAGTAGCGGCCCGGCAGATGTCTGCCAATGGAACAGAGCGGAGGTAAGCCACTGACGTAGCCTTCGCCCGAACACAATGAGCCGTGACCCGACTATCTAGCGAGAGTCCGGCTGCCCCATAAGCCCAAGCGATACAGTCAGCAACCCAGATGGACAGAGTACGCTTGGAGACAGGGAGCCCCAATTTATTGGGGTCAAAAGACACGAAAAGCTGAGCCGCTTTACGGTGCTCCCGCGTACGGTCACGGTAGAAGTTCAACGCCCTTCTACAGTCCAGGGTATGCAGGATCATTTCAGCTCGGCTGGAGTGTGGCCTGGGAAAGAAGGTCGGAAGTACCACCTCCTGATTGATGTGAAAAGGGGAGACCACTTTTGGAAGAAATTTTGGGTGAGTCCGTAGGACTACCCTATTTTTGTAGAACCGAGTGAAAGGGGGATCAGACACAAGGGCCTGCAATTCACTTACGCGTCTAGCGGAAGTGAGGGCTATCAGGAATAAGGTTTTCCAAGAAAGAAAACGGAGAGAACAGGTAGCCATAGGTTCAAAAGGCGGACAGGTGATCCGCTGTAAAACCACATTCAGATCCCAGTCAGGTGCTGGCGGGCGCAGAGGTGGTTTAAGTAGAAGGAGACCTCGGAGAAACCTCGCCACGAGAGGGTCGCTGGAAAGAGGTCTGCCGTCCACCGGCACATGATGTGCTGAGAGAGCACTGAGGTGAACTTTGATGGAGTTGGACTTAAGTCCTAGATTAGAGAGGTAGAGCAAGTACTGCAAGATCACCGACACCGAGCAGGAGAAGGGATCCTGAGACTGCTGGGCACACCAAGCGGAAAAGCGACGCCATTTAAGGGCGTAGCATTTGCAGGTAGAAGGTCGCCGGGAAGCTAGGACGACCTCTTCCACCTCTGCCGGCAATAGAAGGGGAGCAAGGACTACCCTTTCAGCAGCCAGGCCATCAGATGTAGAGATCTGAGGTTGGGGTGTAGCAGGGACCCCTGATCCTGTGTTAGGAGATCTGGTTGAAACCCCAGAGGGAACGGATCCTCCACCGCTAATTGCAGCAGGATTGGAAACCACGGCTGTCTGGGCCAGCGAGGAGCTATCAGGATCATGGAAGCTTTGTCTCGGAGAACCTTGAAGAGTTTGGGAGACTAGCGGTATGGGAGGAAAGGCATACAGAAGGCTTGTCGACCATGAGAGCAGAAAAGCATCCGCCGCTACTCGAAGGGGATGCGGCTGCCGAGAGCAGAAGCGAGGAAGTTGCCGGTTGAGAGGACTGGCAAAGAGATCCATCGTGGGGAGGCCCCACTTCAGAAAAAGTTTCTGAACTACCAAGGGATCCAGGCACCACTCGTGCGGCTGGAGGATTCTGCTGAGTTTGTCCGCCAGGCAATTTTCTTGGCCTGGGAGATAAACTGCCTTGAGAAGAATGCCGTGGCTGACGGCCCAAGAGCAGAGCCTCTGTGCTTCTCGACAGAGAAGGAAGGAGCCCGTGCCTCCCTGCTTGTTCACGTAGAACATGGCAACTTGATTGTCCGTCTGGACAAGGACAGACTGGTGAGAAGTCAGGTGGGAGAAAGCCTTGAGAGCCAGACGGATTGCTCTGAGCTCCAGGAAGTTGATCTGCTGCGCAGACTCCCACGTGGTCCAGAGACCTTGAGTACATGCCCCTTGGCAATGCGCTCCCCATCCTAGGAGAGAAGCATCGGTCGTCAGCACTTGAGCCGGCGGAGGAGACTGAAAAGGCATGCCGAGCACCAGGTTCGGCCGATGAAGCCACCACTGTAGAGAAGAGGCCAGCGGGCCGGAGATGCGCACTAAGTCGGCTAGGCCGCCCGTGGCCTGTTGCCACTGCTTGCGAAGGCACCACTGAGCAGGCCGCATATTCAGACGGGCATTGGGGGTCACGTGGACGGTGGAAGCCATATGGCCGAGTAGTCTCAGGAAGCGCCTGGCTGAGACCAGGGACTGGCTGCGAAAACGGCCGGCTAGGTCCATGAGCCGTTGAGCCCTGTCGAGAGGCAGGAAAGCTCGTGCCTGAAGAGTGTGCAATCTTGCGCCGATGAACTCGAGATCTTGCGAGGGGAGCAAAGTGGACTTTGCGAAGTTTATGACAAAGCCCAAGTACTGCAGAAGAGTCACAGTGCGATGTGTGGCTTTTGTGACTTCTGGAGAGGACGATGCTCTGATGAGCCAGTCGTCTAGGTACGGAAAGACAGAGGCCGTGAAGCCGGAGATAAGCCGCCACCACCGCGAGACATTTTGTGAAGACTCGTGGTGCGGAGGATAGGCCAAAGGGCAGTACTCTGTACTGGTAATGATTTCCTGCCACCACAAACCTTAGGTATTGGCGGTGGCTTGGGTGGATGAGGATGTGCATGTAGGCATCCTTTAGATCCAAGGAGCATAGCCAATCTCCCTGCTGGAGGTAGGGCAGAAGGATTCCAAGGGTAAGCATCTTGAACTTCTCTCTGACGAGGAACTTGCTGAGGTTGCGCAAGTCCAGGATGGGTCTGAGGCCTCCTGTTCTTTTTGGTATTAGGAAATACCTGAAATAGAAGCCTTGACCCCTCAGGTGGTGGGGCACCGGTTCCACAGCCTGTTCCTGAAGAAGACTTGCTAACTCCTGAAGGAGTAAGTCCCTGTGCAGAGGGAGTCATGGAGGTTCTCCCGGGAAATAGGAGGGAGGGACCTGGTGGAAGTGGAGAAGATAGCCTTCTCTCACCACCTGAAGCACCCAGGCATCTGAGGTGATGTTGGACCACCTGTGGGCAAAGTGAACCAGCCGGCCTCCTGTGCTGGGAGGAACCAGCTGAGGGGGAGAGGCTATGCTGATGAAGTCAAAAACCCCCACCCTGCTGAGCAGGGGCCGGTGGTGCAGGCTTGGGGGCTTGCTGCCTACGGGACCCGTTACCCCGTCCCTTGGCCTGCTGACCCTGTTGGGGAGCTGTGGAGGCCTGATAATGAGGGTAGTGTTTATAGGCAGCCGCCTTTCTCGGGTAAAAGGACTTCTTTCCCGAGCCCTTCTTCTTTTGGGAAGGGACGGAGGTCTTCCTAGAGAGCCTAGTTCTGGTGAGGGTCTCCGTCTCGATTTGTGCAGCCTTCTCAGCCATGGGCTTGCCAAAGAGGTTCTCACCTCGGCAGGGGACATCGACCAACTTGTCCTGTACCCAGGGTTCAAGGTCAGACGACTGAAGCCAAGCCTGTCAGCGGGCACCGATGCCGGCTGCGGCCACTCGAGCCGATGCTTCAAAGCCATCATAGGCTGCTCGAGAAATGAATTTGGAGCATTCCCGAATACCAGTTGTCAAGGCTAGGAACCTCCGCAAAGGTTCCTCGGACAGCCCAGCGGAGAATCCGGCTAGCTCTTTAGCCAGGTCTCTAAGGTACATGCCCATGTAGAGCTGGTAGGTCTGGACCCGACAAGCAAGCATAGAGCCCTGGAAACACTTCTTACCGAGGCCATCCAGGTTGCGGGCCTCCCTGCCAGGAGGCACCGAGGAGTGCATCTTCTGGCTCTTAAGCCTATGCATGGCCGATTCCACCACCATGGAATGGTGCGGCAGCTGTGCTTTTTGGAAGCCAGGGCTCTTGCGGACTCAATAGATGGAATCGACCCGCTTGCTTAATACCGGCAACGATGCCGGACTCTCCCACATGCGGAAGAGTAGTCGTTCCAGCATGGGAGGAACCGGTACAGTAAAGTGCTCCCTGGCGGGAGAGTCGTACTGAAGGGCGTCGAGTTCTTCGGCTCGAGGCTCCTCCTCGGGATCCGCAGGGAAGGCCAAAGCCTTGGCCATATCCCTGACGAAGTCCGAGAACCGGGCGTCCTCCGGAGGGGACTGTTTCCGAGGTTCGGACTCAGGCGAGTCCGAGGGGACACACCGAGTCCGAAACGAATCAGGTGACTCTTCCTCTTCAGACTCCCAGGCCGACTCCGAGGAGGAATCGGTGGGGTCGGCTCGCGGAGGCGTCGGCCGCCCCGACACCGAGGGAGTCGGCGTCGACGACCTCGGTCCCGAACGGGAGGCCGAGGGTGACCTCGACCGAGGATCGGCTCGGTCTCCGGGGTCGACTTAGACGTCGACGTCCCGGCGGTCGGGGCAGTGGCGCCAGCGAGACTAGCGATCAGTGCCCGCTGCTGGTCCATGAAGGCAGATAGTCTGCTCTCCAAGGCCGTCAACCTGAGTCCGACCTCAGGTGACCCAGCAGCCCCCGACTCGGGCCCCGACGGCATCGGGCCCGACGTTGGAGGACTACAGGACTTACCCGAGCAGGCAACTCCGACTCCAGACGAGGTCGCTTCGGGAGGTGCTCCTTCTCCAAAGACCCGGGACGGCTATCGGGGCTATGCGACCTGGCCCTCGCGGAGCCAGGAGCGTCCACCGACACCGCCCTCGCGGGTTTTACCTTCCGTCGATGGTCCCTGGAGGGAGAACCCCTGTCGGAGGAACTTCGGCGATGGTCAGAGCTGGAACCTCTGGACGCCGAGGCCTCCGACGAGGTCCGGGTACGGCCGGGGTCAGCGAAGATTCGTTCCCGCTGGTGCCGCCGACTCCTTAACGCTTTGGAGGACATTTTGCCGCAGGCCCACAGATCAGTTCTTCGTGATCCGGGCCCAGGCAGCGGAGGCAATTATCGTGTGTGTCAGTGAGTGACATATTTCTGTCACACTGAACACACCGCTTGAAACCACTGGCAGCCATCGGGGGAAAAAGGGCCCCTGCAAGGTCAAAGGACCGGGCTGCCAGCGAAAAACGAAACTGACCAAAAATCAGAAAAACCGAAAAATAAGAGAAGGACTCGCAACGGTGTTGCGAGTCCGGGCAGGAAAAAGACCGGCGTCGACCCGAAGGAAAAAAGAGAAATAAATCACTAAAATCAACTTTTTCAGCGGGGACACGACGGGTACGTCTGTAGGGCTCCGCGGAAAAAAGAAGACTGGCTAAGATGGCACCCTTGGGCGGGAAGGAGACCGGCCATGCGCGCTGCAATTCCCAAAGGCTTTCTTTGAAAGCTGGGGAAAATTGCTCCGCGAGGGCTCCGTCGGCGCCGACGTCACCCATATGTGAGGACTGACTTCCTGCTTGGTCCTGGAGAACAGTTTTTCCTGCAACTCTGACCTCTTTTTATTGGTTTAAGGCATCATGGCCTGGCACAGGTCACAGGAGGTGCTGTCATGGTCCAGGCCCAGGCAGCATAGGCAGAAATCATGCGTGTTGGTCACTGACAGTTTGACTGCAGCAGTCACATTTTTTGAACCCACCGGGGGACATGATGAGGAACATCCAGACAGGGTAGACGACCCTCGGGGCAAAAAAGGACTTGAACGCCAGTTGAGGCAAGCCTCAATCAAAAAAGGTAAAAAGGAGCCAAGAACAGCGCCAGCTCCAGGCAGAAAGAGGAACACGTATGCAAACTGGGAAACTAATTATTTTAAGGATAATTAGAAAGGATTTTTCCGGAGAAATAAGAGAGATGTCCGTTGGGCTCCGCAGAAAAAAGGAGACTGAGCAAGATGGCACCCTTGGGTCAGAAGGGGACCACACATGTGGTCCCCTTCCCACCCAAAGGCTTTCTTTGAAACTGGGGAAATGCTCTGCGCGGGCTCCATTGGTGCAGACGTCACCCATATGTGAGGACTCACTTCCTGCTTCTTCTTGGAGAAATATATTTACCCTTATATCCTCAACTTCTTTGTCCCAAAGAACCACCCAAAGCAGCTTACAACTCATATTCAATATGCAACATATTCAAAAATAAGCCATAAATGTAATGTAAAAACAGAAAAGCTTGCATCCTGGAGATGAATACATGGCTGCGTGGATGGTGTCATTGACCATTGAGAACGTTTTGGTTTCGTGGACCATGGGATGCTGTTCCAAGGGTTGCAGAGCAGAGATGGCATCCATCTGTTCAAGAAAGGTTCACGTGTCTTCACTTGCAGATTGGCTAATCTACTGAAGAGGGCTTTAAACTAGATTCACTGGGGATGGGTGAAGAAAGCCCCCAGGTAAGTGAAACATTAAATACCTTTATGGAAATAGGTAAAAGGGGCAACATATGGAAAGCAGTATGTATAAATGCCCGTAGCATGGGAAATAAGATCCCAGATGTTGAAGCTTTAATAGGAGTGGCTGACTTGGATTTAGTGGCAGTTACAGAAACATGGTTCACAGAAAACCATGACTGGGATATAATTATACCAGGCTATACTTTATTCAGAAAGGAAAGGGTAGGAAGAAGGGGAGGAGTTGCCGCATTATATGTAAAAAATAATATTAAAGCTTTGGAATTACAGAGCTTAAAAGGGAGAGAGAAGGCACTGTGGGTTAAACTATAAAGAGGGAAAGAGAAATCTATTTGCATTGGCGTGATATACAGAACTCCCTCAACAAGAGGAAAAGGTGGACGGAGAGTTAACTGAAGACATATGCAGCATTGCTAGGAATGGGGAAGTGCTACTGATAGGGGATTTCAATATACCAGACGATATTGCAGCAGGAATGTACCAATCAACATCTAGAAGTAAGGAGACCCTGGATTCTCTATAGGGGGAACTATTCAGGCAATTGGTAATAGACCCCACACATGAAGGGGCCATACTGGACTTGGTGCTTACCAATGGTGAAAGTGTTTCTGATGTTATAGTGGGAGATCAATTTGCATCTAGTGACCACCAGATGGTGTGGTTCAGTATTAGGACTAGGGCTGTTAGAATCCATTTAAAAGCGAGGGTCTTAGACTTTAGGAAAACAAACTTTACCAAGATGGGCCAATACCTCAGGAAGTAGTCAGCGGGATGGGAACAGCTGGGGGATGTAGAAAAACAGTGAGCAAGACTGAAAAGGGATATTTTAAGGGCAACCAACCTTTTTGTTAAAACAGTAAATAAAGGTAAAAGGAAAAGGAGACCGATATCATTTTTGAAAGAAGAAACTGAAATGCCTGTTTCCCCATCAGCCCCAGCAGACTTAACAGAACCGTGAGGGAGAAACTCTCCCTTCGCAGCTCTGAAAGCCAGCGCGAGAGGGAGGTGATGCAGGGAGGGAGGACTCTGCCGGGCAAGGGGGGCCCCATGGACACGCGATCCTGCCGCTGCCATGGCGGCAGCAGACACAGCCAGCTTTTTTTTTTAAATTTTGCTGACGGGGGGGGGGGGGGGGGAGGGGGGTTAGGACTGGCAATGGGCTGTTGGGGGGGGTTGGACGGGTAATGGGCTATGGGGGGGGCTAACACTGAAAATGGGGTGATGGGAGGGTTAGGACTGGAAGTGGGCTAATGGGGGGTTAGGATTGGCAATGGGCTATGGGGGGGCTAGGAATGGAAATGGGCTGATGGGGGGTTAGGACTTGTAATGGGCTGTGGGCTGATGGGGGTTAGGACTGGTAATGAGCTATGGGGGGCTAAGACTGGTAGTGGGCTGATGGGGGGTTAGGACTGGTAATGGGTTGGGGGGTTGCTAGGACTGGAAAAGGGCTGAGTGGAAGGGGAGGCTTGAACTGCAAATAGCTGATGGAAATGGGCTGAGTGGAGGGGAGCTAGGATTTGACATGGGCTGATGTGGGGCTAGGAAAGGACTAGAAATGGGCTGATGGGGGGCTGGGATTGGAAATGAGCTGATGGAGGGACTCGGATAGGACTGGAAATGAATAGGGGAGCTAGGACTGGAAATGGGCTGATGGTGGGGCTAGGATAGGACTGGAAATGGGCTGATGGGGGACTAGGACTGGAAATGGGCTGATGCGGGGCCTAGCAGGGAGCAGATGCTGGGTGGGGCTGGAACTAGAAGGGAGCTGATGTTGGGGGAGGATTAGAATGGGATGGGGTTGGGAGAGTGAAATGGAGAGGGGAAAATATTTTATGTGGGAGGGAAGAAAAATCTACAATTGGCCGGGAATTGGGAGAGCAAGTGGGGATTGAGGATGGAGGAGTAAAATTTGAGTGGATGAAACAGGAATGAGGAAAGAGCAAAAGGAGAAAGATTAGTATGTTAAAGCAGATGTAGAGAGAGAAAGGAAAAAATCTAGAAGAGAGAAGAAAGGACAAATGGACAGCAGACGATGAAGAGTTAGCAGAAGACACGAAGAAAACAGAAGAAAGTGGCTGGAGCAATTGCAACTGAAAAACAAATGCACAAAAGGTAGAAAGATCTCTCTTTATTTTGAATTTATAACTGGAATATGTCAGCTCTGGGAAATGTGCATCATTAACGTCTGCGCTTTGTTTAGTACAAGAGGAAATTAATTTATAGTTTTATTTCTACAGTGTTGTTGTACATTCCAAGTTTGGCTTTTGGGGTTCCCAGTTTAATTATTGTCTTCCTGTTTCTAAATTGTGATTCTTTGTTTGGTGATGGTCTATGTTCTGCATGTGTAACTAAGCTGAGGTATTCTGTTTATGTAATTCCTATTTGACATTGCCATTTGTTCTCTTTCCCCAGTAGGTCATGTATTGTTATTCTCTGAAATGTATTGGTTTAATATTTGCAGTGTTGCCTTTTGATAGGTAGGGTCTGATGCTTTGTGAGTCCTGGTAGTGCTGTTATGATACAGCAGGTTTGCTATGGGTTCTAAATGGGCAGAGTTTGTAGTAGTGCCTAATGTGCCTGGCGGTTGGCACTGGATTATAGTAATTTAGAAATCTTTTAGTCTTTCTTTATCCATACACTCATTAAGAGGCATGTTTACTAAAAGTTAGTGTATGGTAACACTGTGCAAATATTTATGCAAATGAGGCCCCGTACCGAGTCTCCGCACATGGCCCCGCACTCTCCTTGGGCCGCCCCTCGTGGTCTTCATTATAAAGCATATGAGGACAGATTTAAGGATCTTAATATGTACACCTTAGAGGAAAGGCGGGATAGAGGTGATATGATTGAGACATTTAAATACCTCTGTGGCATAAATGCACAGGGGGAGAACTTCTTTCGATTGAAAGCAAGTTCTGCTATGAAGGGACATGGGATGAGGGTGAAAGGGGATAGATTCAGGAGTGATATGCGGAAATATTTTGTTACGGAAAGAGTGGTGGATCCGTGGAATAGTCTCCCAGTGGAGGTGGTAGAGATGAGGACAGTATCTGAATTCAAAAGAGCATGGGACAAACACAGAGGATCTCTAAAGGAAAAAAGGGGACTGTTGTAGTTGTTGATATGGAAGGACAGACTAGATAGAAAAATGACGACAGAAAAAGACCATATGGCCTATGTTTCTACAATGTATAAAAAAGTAAGTGAAGTGACTTCTTCCACATGAAACAAATGTGAGCACCACTAGGAGGTGCAATCCCAGTATAAGAAGTTCACACCAACAAAACATCAGTCAGGGATCTGTCGCAGGCCAATTATAAGCACAAAGTATTTAGAAAGGTTTCTCTGACACCTCTAGAAAATGACATCATTGCTACAATGGGAAGAAGCAGATCTGTTCAGATACCCAGCACTGGTTCTTTTACTAAATGCTTGATGTTGTTGCTCTTAAATACGTCTTCAAAAAGAAAGAAAGGGAAGGGAACAATATACTAAACTACAAATGTCTGAGGCCCATTGTATACTTCCTCCACTATGGTGGAGAATCTAATCTCATTCACCTTGAAGGCTTGGATACTAAGTAGCTGTTTGTGACATGTCCTGATGCAGTCCAGGACATTAGCGGGTGAAACTCGAGTCGACTATTTGTCATACAACGAACTTGTTTCCCTTGATCTGGTGAATCACTCAGTTACCGCAGTGTTTTTTAATTTTCTTTTAAATACAGTTAAAATGGTTAAAAACAAATGTGCTGTAAATGGAGGCCATTGAATGATATGAACGGACTCTGTTAATGTGCTTTCTGCGATAGGCATATATATATTTTGCCACCGGTCAGCCAATAGCCTCAGCACTAAGGCCTCCATTTTACTCAGTGCACTCTCAGATTGAGGAGGTGGATGAGATTAGATCTCTGCCGTAGTGGGGGGATCTGCATATATAATAATGGGCCTCAGACATTTGTAGTGTAGTATATTGTTCCCTTTCCTTTCTTTCTTTTTGAAGTGTTATTGTTTGTAAGGGATTTTTTGGAGTTTTGTTTTTTCTGGTAATGCTCTTAAGTAAGTAGCAGCAGCGCAGAACCAACATGTAGAATTATCAATATGTCAGCTTTCTGTCTATCTCAATAGTTATGAAGTAGCTAATATTTAGCAGGATGGGGCTTACTAAACTGGAGGTGAATAAGGCTGTTGCAATACTGCATGCGGGAAGCTTGGCTTATGGAAGAAAGCACTCCAAACTCTCTCATTAATAGAAACTTCAGTCTAACAGCTCTTACTAAAATCTGGTCAAATCTGTTTTAATTTACATGAACTGGACCACAGTAGAAGAGCCATAAAAAAGCACTGACGATCTAAAATAGCAGAGAAATTGGAACATACAAATCAGAGGTTGGTAGATAAGGAACGCATGAATCACTCAGTCAGCCTAGATGTAGCCGGCTACTGTTCTGTTGAGTGTTACTTGATCTTATCCATTATCACTGCTCTCTATTGATCACTGTTCAAGACTCTATGGATGCATCATGCCATCTGACATATTCACAAGTTTGTCAGTTTCCTCCAATTTCACACACCACCAAGCAGTCGTAGCACTGTTCCTCAGTGCGTACCCACCTTTTCATTTTTCCTTCGGCTAATAATTCGATCCAGACCATTGAAAGCACCAGATGCCACAAACAGAATGTTTGTTGTATCCACCTGCACAGTCTCCCCACGCAGTTTTCGAGAGTTCTTTTCAGGAACGTTTACTATAGTGCCTTCAAGGAGCTTTAACAAACCCTAAAAAGAAAGAATGGACAACAGCTGTAAAAGGTAACCCCTTTCTGCCCAAGGCCTGCCTCTATAGATCAGAAACACTGTTCGATACAGTGCTATTGCAAGATAAACCAATGCTTCTTGATCGCCCTCTAATGTTATTGAACAGGCGCAAGCTGTGAGGTACCTTCAGTTGGTTTATAGAACCATTTACAGGAGATACAAGGACTTGTCTGAGGTCACAAGCATCAGCAGGAAATGCACAACTTAGTCTCCTGCCTCCCCAGCCCTTACAGCAACTCCTCAGCCATTCCCTCTATCTCATATAAAATGGGCTGAACAAAAAGATAACCCAAAAGGTTATAATGAAATGCTGTATTAATTTTCTCAATTTTGCCCATCGCATACAGATTCCTAAGCAAACACCTAAGCTGGGTAGCTTTTATTCTTCTTCCTTTAGGGCTGGCCCACTCGCCCAGTGGCAGTGCTGCATGCAGAGGATCTGGGTTCGATTTCCAGACCGGGCCTCTTCCTGTGCTGGGGATAACGTCCCATTCATCAAGGGTGATAATCCCTAATAACCAGATTTAGAGCTCACGATTACAGGTTTCAGAAGGAGCCCTGGTGCATGCCACCCAGTCAAGGACTGCTGCTGTAATGACTGGCAAAGTGAGATGGGATGGGATATGAAACATGGGAAAAATTCACACATGGTCGTGAACAACTGCTCATGGTGCTGGATCCCAAAGGCAAAGGAAACTGCCAGGCCCACCCTACAAAAAAAAAAAATCACATTTTGGCAGACTACATGTCAAGCTATTCAGCAGAAGGCAATTAGCTGTCCTCTATTATTCTTATGAGCCCAGTGCAACACAGAAAGCCTTCAGTATCAACCAGCTTAGTGCTCTGCAGTGGCTGTCGAATTTCTTATGTAGCCTATCCTAAGAAATTAGAGAGGTTTTTTTTTTAAAGTATAAATAAGTTTCCTGCTCACCTGCTGAACTCCTTCACCCCCTACATCGCGTAATTGGTGAATGCCTGGTACGCTGCCAATCTTGTCTACTTCATCCAGAAAGACAATTCCTACAAGCAACCATGAATATTAACAGGCTGCCTTTTATATTATAAAAAATATTTCAGGAGGGACTTTACTCATTAACACCTTAGTTTGGGACTCCCTCAAGTAGTATGAGGAAATAATGGGACTCAATCTAATTCAAAATGCTCATCAAATTTTATAACTCCTTGGATCAAAGATGACATTGCATTACTCTTTCACATATTGTGATCAAACTGAGTCTCCTAATCAAACCTTCGGCTTCTGAATGCACTTTTAGGTCAGGGTTCATGGGCTGCAATAAAATGTAATAGCAGTTGCTCATTTTGCCTAAGAAAACTGTTTGCCAAGTATGAAAAGATCTCTTTTCTTTTGCCCCTCACCAAAAAATAATACAAAATTTTAGAATGCAATCCCATTTATACATAGCTGGTATAAATATGCTGTCAGTGTTACTAAAAACAGACATCCACGACAAGCAAGAGCAAAATCTTTGTCAAAGCAGCCTGGCCCAGGAGAGCGTGGGATTCTGTTTAGTCAGCTGTGTGGAAGGGGGACACTGGGCCTTTATCAGTGAACTGTTCCCAAAGACAAAGAAGGGGAATAGAGAGCTTTCTGAATAAATCCCAACATCTAAGGGCTACTTTCATTGTAGGATGCATGTAGAGGATGAAATGGAAATTACACTTACCTGGTAATTGATGTTCCTTGAGGGAGTACAGTTCAGTCCTCCACCACTGGGTAGTGCACCTCCTCCTGCAACATGGAGACTGGACAAGTCAAACTTGTGACATCACCGGGTATATCCTGCTGGTCTTCTCCCATGATCCCCCAGTGACCTACTGTCAAAGCAGACTCAAAGGAGCAAACAAACAACCAGTTAAAGTACTAAATACAAAGCTATGCTCAAACTTCAACTTTAAAATCACAGGGCCCCAAAAAGAAAGGCCGAAAACACCCTCCTCCGTGCCCCTGTCCCCCAGCGCACCAAACAGCGGAAGACAGAGAGCTAGAAGGAAGGAGAACTAAGGAAGAGTATAGGCAGAAAAGGTTGCTCTCGCGATTACTTGCCAATCAGAGCCCGTTGCCGACTCTAGGATCCGAAAGCATACTCGGAACTGACGCCTCGCGTCTGAAACATCCATCCCCGGGCGGGAATGAGGACTGAACTGTACTCCCTCAAGGAACATCAATTACCAGGTAAGTGTAATTTCCATTTCCTTATCGGTCCTACAGTTCAGTCCTCCACCACTGGGATGTACCAGAGCAGTAATCATTGGGAGGGACCTATCCAGTCGGCTCGGTCCCTAAACGAACAGAGCAGGCACCGACCCCAGCCCGCTCCTCACGTCAACAGGCGGTAAGCCAACCAGGAAGACATGACCGAGAGCCCACTTGGATCCTCCTCACTGGTGAAAACAGCACAGAACTCTGCCCCAAGCAGCGCTAGTGCTTCAGAAAGACAAACTCGCCATCGCAAACACACTGAACGCCCTAGAAACAGACCTACTGAGAAGGCTACCGGAGCTTCGCCTGAAAAATCCGCTTGAGCTCCCCCTTGGCTCTCGACCCCACCAGGGTGTCAAGTGTTAGCAACCGCTGCTCTCCCGCAGAACCCGCCTCAACGGAGGGACAGGCAGCGAAGAGACCTCCCAGAAAGCGACGGAACCTCACCTAAGGTCCAAGGAACGCAGGTTACAAGCAAAGTGTTCTTGCGTAAGTCCCAAACCGACAACTAAACAGGCACAGCCGGATTCCACGAGGGAGAACGGAACCGAGGTCCATCCAGACAGAGGTGGGAAGCAAAATGAGGGAAATGGAAAAACCACCAGCGTCAAACACCCTATTTGTCACACCTCTTAAGGGCTTTATTCTTAGCAACACAAAGTAGCTCTACAGCTATGTCCTGGACCAGTTGGAGTCTTTTTAATTGAGAATGTGGAATGCAGCTAAGCAATGAGTTGCAATAAACCAAGCGTGATCCACCAAGGGCATATAAGAGGGTGTCAAGTGCCCCAGAGTCCAGCGTTGTTTCAGAAGATGTGGAGTCTTACATAGTGTGACAAAAAAGAAAGAAGACTCTGGTAGCCATGCCCACGACGCAATGCCAGTAGGCCAACCGCTTACATCACCTGGATATGCCCTCCGGAATTGGAGGAACCATGCAGAAGTAGCAATCGCCGACGTGATCCATGGGCCCTCTCCAGATCATTGGAACCGCAAAAGACTTTGATGGTCTTTTCCCATCCATCCACAGCCTGAGATCTGCTACACATGTATTGCAGCATATGTGTGGCGCCTAGCTTTTATCCTGATCTTTTACTCTGCAGCCAAAATATAAATTGTAGGCTTTCTGAACCGCCACAGTCGTATGCCATTTTTGTGATGTAAAAGTCACATCACCACAACTAGAGCAGAAATTATCTGCATGATTAACACCAGGACGAGGAATCGCCAAATATGCTGTGAGTGACCTATCGGTATAAAATAAATATGTTTTTTTTGTTTGTTTGTTTTTTTACTGTCAAGCGAGGCAAATTGAAGTAGTGACTGCATCAACTGGTTTTGGACAGTTATTTCGATTGGTTGCAAGTAAAGATTATGCAAGCTCACGCAAATGTTGCAGAATACACTGGTAATGGTCCCCACTGACTAATGAAAAGCACATATCTTAGCAACCAGACTCAGTCAGCCATTTTCACTATGACCTCTGAAAGGCATAGAATGGACCGGGCCACGGCCCCATACCAATGCGTCAACGCTATCCAGTAGCCTCATATGTCCTCTGCTAAACATCGACCCGTCGCCGCAGACTGACAGGTCGCCATGAGGTCCAATATGGGCTGACCGCATCTGAGCACACGCGGCGCACACACCGCCTGATGCAATCTCACTCCTCCGGCAAACACTCGGACCCCGCTAAGGACATTCGCCACCACAGTGTCCCCACCGAAACGCAGGCCGCCAAGGCTTCAACCGCGCACGCTGTCCCTTCGCTCGGGCCACCCTGACCACCCGACCGACTCCACCCTGCCGATCGAAATAGGCCACCATCCCGGAGATCTCAGACAGCACCTACAGCGCTCGATCCACTACCGTGTCCGTGAACGCCTGCCACGGCTGACGTACCGTGTACCGTTCCAGTCAGACGATGGAACACTGGGCGTGCTGCGTACACTAAAACGCCTTGTACATAAAGGATCCCCAAAATGTAGCTGAGTCTAACCACGCTCCGGCCAAGCTCCCGGAAGAAAGGGACAGAACCTTATAAAAAAGAAGTGGGGACAATTAGGAAGGCTTTCCTGTTTGATTATTCTTTTTTTTTTTTTTTTCCTTTTGACAACTCCATAAGGGCCACAAGGCACACAACCGAACAGGGCATTGTCCAGAGAACGCAAGGCCCCTCCTCCAGGCTGACTCCACAGCCTAAACCGGCAGACACCTTGGCTGATGCCGAGCAGCGCGGAAGCCAACTTGTAAGCCCAGCATATGAAGTATGCCTGCTAGTATAGCATTCCACAATGGAGGGACATGTAACCGGACGGCTTTGAATATGAACCTACAGATATCCCGCGCTTGCTCCAAGACAAGCACTGTGCAGCCTACTGGTCTTCTCGGAGCACCGCCACGACCCGAAGACCTAAACCGGCCAGCAAAAGACGACGTACGCCGGGCCCGAAGGAACCTGGTTGAACAGATCCCAGCACTCCCTGTATCGTTAGGATTGGAGCCTCCCCCCAAGGACTCAGCCCTGGCTGGAACCGGCTGACCATAACTCCAGACCCTGCGGCGAGCCCCCACGAAGAAGTGGGACGCAACGATGCCTTGAGGAAAGGGAAGGCCCAATGGGTGAAGCAAGTTGCTAGCCGACCAAGGGAGTAAACCCCACATGCGCACCTCAACGGAAGGTCGGAAGAACCGAGGATTCTGGTCCCACAGGTGCGCCTGCTAGCCTTTAACATACACCTCCGCAGGTACAAAAAACTTAAATTGTGAGCACCTTCAGGGGTAAGGGGAATAGACGACAGCCTCCGACTGTTGACCACCTTGTCTTGCACAACAGACAGCAGCACCCCACCAAACAAATGATTGGGAATATATGACCTCAGAATCCCAAGATAGAGGTAAAACAGTAGAACGTGCAGTGGACGTGAATTTCCAGATCTGCCAGCCCCCCTGCCCACATTGAGAAGAGGCAGAGAAGAACTGGACCGGCGGATCTGGAGGGGTGCCTCCTGGACAGCCGGGCCACCGAAGGGAAAGCTGATGACTGAGGCCCAAACTCCTCAGGATGGCCCCGTCTTGCATTGGCAACCCCATGCAACACCATGACACCCCCGCTCACGATATCCCAAGCGATCTCTGTCATTGCTGCAACAATCACCTGAGCATGAGATCACAGACGGAACACGGACATGCAGACGCACTCAAGGAGAGTGCACCTAAGAAGCATGAGCCTATCCAACATCCAGCACCACATGTCCAGGTGTCCCACTCCTGTCACCCAAAACACAGGACGCTTGAACCTAGGTGACCGTCATAGCAAAGACAGGGAGGCCTGACTGCCGCTATCAACCCTTTCAGGACCCTGGAACACTAAGCCCCGGACTGTGCCATCCAGCAACACTTCTCACGATCCCCAGCAGGGGCCGTTCCCCAGATGGGCAGTGTTCCCGCCAAATGGGCAAGCTGCGCTCTGATAACATAGTGCAGAAAACCAAATCAAAGTGTCTTAACCTAGCTAATTTTTGTCTAATAGTGATCATTCATAAAATCAGCCAGGCTCAATCATAACATTAGTATTAATGATCTCTAAAGATTGAAGAGTTACTAATGTAACACTAATTGGTTTTTTTTTTTTTTTTTTTTTAAAGAGCTTCAAAGGCGATCTTGGAAACTACAGACCAATGAATCTGAGTTCAGTGCCAGTTAAATGATAGAACTTGTTCTGAAAAGCAGCACCAAGCTGTCTTTTCAAAGGGTTAATAAACATGTGAGTAAGCCAAATGATATGTATCTGGATGTTTTAGAAGGTACTTGACAAAGCCCCTTATGAACTTCTCCTGAGGAAGGAGATGATGTGCTATTATAGAATGGGAAATGGATCAAAAACAGGAACACAATAGGACTAAATGGCCAGGTTTCTCACAGGAGACCCGTAAATAGTGGAATGTCTCGGGATCTGCACTGGAACTGGCATCTGGTAACATCTACTGCACTGAAATGATCTGGAAAAGAGATCAGCAAGCATGGCGATCAAATTTGCAGATGGCACAACGACATTTAGAGGCTGTCTGCACAATTTCCAAGCGTATAAACATGGAAATAGCATCCTTATGTAAATGACAATTTCAGAAAGGGCTCAATTTGTAGGTGGTTGTGCCGCCGATGACCCTGAATGGCCAAATCCTAGCACGGAGACCTGCTGCTGACAGACGTCGCTAACTGCCAGAATGCAGACAAAGGTAAAGGCACCCCCCAAGAAGTAAAACCCAAACCAATCACATTGCATTCAAAGAACTATAAACTATCATGAAATTAAAAGGAAATTAAAATTAGAATTAAAATTAAAAGTAACAGCAAAAGGAAGTCCTTATCTGGGTGTAGCCGCGTGGAACAGCGTTGTCTGCTCAAACACGGGGCTGCTCCGCTCTCCGCCACGAGGCCTCAGCCCTGCCGAGAAAATGGCGCCAATCCGAAGCAGGCCCGTTTGGCGCCAAACACCACAGAGGCGGCAAGAGCTCAGAGCCCCTCCATGCGGACTCGAGAGACTCCCTTGTGGCGTCGGGATGCAGCAGTTACCCCGCTGTAGCTGCGGAGTGAAGAGCTGTCCAGACACGCTGCTGCCTCGCGCCACCAGAAGTAGCAGACGCTGCGAGCCCCGGCCCACCGGCTAAAGAACCTCAAACGGCCTGAGGCTCCCGCCGCGATGGGAATCTGCCGCATGGACACTGCCAAAATGCAGGTGTTCCACAGAGCTCTCCCCCGTACAGTCCTGGGGGAGAGATCATCACCGGGCACAGAGACCGAAGAATCCCATGCAGAGAGGCTAGCTGGCAGCGTGAACTTTGAAAAGGGACAGAACCCCCCTTTACACTAAGGCAGACTAGGTGAAAATAAATAAAGTAAAAGTAAATGAAATTAAATGAAAATGAATTCAATTTACAGGATTACACCTAAAGAAGGGCAAAAGAAATGCAAGGTAAATCAAATCCTCACTAACTGCTCCTAAACTGCTTCTCAAGTGAGCCCAGCACCTAGGCTCACTACGTCCTCATGCTGCATGGAGACTGGACACACTGGGGGATCATGGGAGAAGACCAGCAGGATATACCCGGTGATGTCACAAGTTTGACTTGTCCAGTCTCCATGTTGCAGGAGGAGGTGCACTACCCAGTGGTGGAGGACTGAACTGTAGGACCGATAAGGAACAGAGGTTTGTGGCATGTTCAGGAGAGGGGGAATAGTTACTGGCACTCCTTTCACAGGTTTCATGTACAAAATTTCACAACTCTCTCTTTACAAAGTATTTAAGGACCTCATTCTGATTCTTCAGAAGCATATGCATCCACTTTTGGATATTACATGCCAATTTTTACAGGAGAAAGACAGACATAATTGCAACCAAGCTGCAACAATGTTGGGTCTAACTGAGTTAATGACTTTTTTTTTTGGTTGGATCTTTATCAAATCAATCATGGGACAGTTACATCAATTAAACATTAATGCTAAAGAAGACCATAACCGTATCCATCAGTAACGAGACTACAACTTTTAACACATTCTTCCTCGTGGACCCTTTGCAGCCCTCCACATCCCCTCCCCCCACACCGCTGAGACAGTATACACATCAGAATTAGTGACTTAAAAGTCTCTAGCACAATCAATACCAAACCTCGTACGTCTGAGCTTCTGCTCTGCTTTTATCCCTTCTACCTTCACTTGTTTATTTGTCCAGCTTATACAAAACAGTACTCTACCCCTGGCTCTTCAGCCTCCCAGAAACACTTGTATTGTTCTGCGATGATTATCAGAATTGTACGGTTATAAAGAGAATAATGCTTGAATAAAGCTTTCACAGTACAATAATCCTAACTCACTTGAAATCCCCCGCCACAGTGCAGAAGACAGCATGGCAACTGCATTAGAACACACCTTGTTGTGCTTTGTCCACGCTATAGTTGGCATCCTGCAGAAGTTTGGCAACAACCGATTCAATGTCTTCTCCCACATAGCCAGCTTGGGTTAGAGTAGTACAGTCACAGATTGCAAAGGGAACATCCAGACATTTAGCTAGAGTCTGAGCCAGCAGAGTTTTGCCTGAAACAAAAATGCACATGCTTCAAACTGATGACCATTTTCTAGACTTTTGATCAACCATATTGAAGTGCCAATCTATATATTTGCATTTATTTTACATATTCATACAGAGCTGGGATAGCAAGTACTGCTGGGGTGTCATTGCTTTTAGTTGTACCAGGTAAATGGAGAGGAGTAGCAGCCTAATGGTTAAAGCAGCAGCCTAGGACTCAGTGAGACCAGGGTTTGACATCCACTGGCACCCTTTGTGGCCCTGGGCAAGCCACTTAGCTCTCCATTGCCTCACGTACAAACTTTGTATGCCCTCTGGGGACAGGCAGATATCTACTATACTGTACCCAAATGTAACTTGCCAGAACTACCACTGGAAAGGCATGAGCTCAATACAATTGGGTGCTGCTTCCCTCACAGGAATATTTGTTCAGTACAATAGGCCAATCAAAACCCAACTGTCTATTGTTCCAGACCCTTTGACACCACCATGAACCATTCCAGGATATTGAAAGTGTTACTTACCTGTAACAAGTAACCTCTGGATCAGAAGGAATCAGTATTCACATATGGGTAGTGTCTGTACCGATAGAGCCCGTGCCTGAATGCTCCCCAACGTCCAATTGGAAAGCATTTGGGAGCAATCTACCGTGCATCTGCCTTCCCAAGTCCTCTCCTTGGTTGAGTTTGTAGCTAAGACATAGATTAAAAAAAAAGAGAATATCCTACAACTCCTAGGGGAGGAGGGTGGGTTGTGAAGACTGATTCCTGCTGCTCGCGGAGATCACCTGTTACAGGTGAGTAACACCACTATCTCCAGGAGCAAGCAGGAATGCAGTCTTCACACATGGGACTCACTAGCTCCCAGGTACCAGACTGGAGTTGATAGCAGTGGTATCCCCAAGGCTAAGAAGAGAACCAAGGTGGTGTGGATTTAAATTGGCCCCTTTAGAGTTGATTGTAGTTGGCAAGACCATCGCCAAGGAAGTCTGATGCCAGGAGAAGTCTGAGACAGAGGATAGGAGTTGCAGTTAAGTCCCAAAAAGGTGCTGAAGGCAGCATCGCGATGGGAGTCCTTGTCAAGGCAGTAGTGTGCAGGAAGGTATGAATGGAGGACCAGGTAGCTGCTTGACAGATTTCGTCAATGGAGATGGAACGAAGGATGTCAACTGAGGTTCTCATGACTCGTACGAGAGCGATGATGGGAAATGCAGTCTGCAAACTAGTTGGATAAGCTGCGCTTTGTTACTGGCCGTCCAAGGTGACTTGGATCAAAGGAAATGAACAATTGAGATGATTTCCTGTGATTCCTGGTTCTGTCCAAGTAAAAAGGCAGTGCGCACATGCAATCTAAAGTGTGTGTCACTGCTTCAGTCCTAAAGGCATGTGGTCTGGGTAAGACGACCAGTAGTATCACCGAATGGTTGAGTTGGAAAGGTGAGACCACCTTCAGAAGGAAGTGTGGATGAGTACGGAGAATCACCTGGTCATGGTGGAACCGGGTGTATGGAGAATCAGACCCTAAAGCCTGCAGTTTGCTGATGCGGCGAGTTGAGGTGAGGGCGATGTGGAAGATTATCTTCCAAGACAAGAATTTTAAAGTGGTGGCTAAAGACTCAAAGGGAGACTTTAGAAGTTGTGCTAGGACCAGTTTGAGGTCCCAGGCCACCAGTGGTGGTTTGATCGGTGGCATGAATAGCAGGAGACCCCACATAAATCTCTGCACCAAGGGGTGCAAAGAAATAGGATGTCTGTCCACCGGTCTACGATAGGGGGAGGGAGGAGTGGCCTTGTGGATGGGGCAAGTTACCTCAGGCCGGAAGGTCGGGGGTTCAAATCCCACTAGAGGACAGCAACCTTGGGCCAGAAGGACTGTGTTTTCTAGTCCCACAGGTGCTCCTTGTGGTCTTGGGCAAGCTACTTAACCCTCCATTGCCCATGTTCCCTGTTTAAGTGTATGTGTCTCATATCCCCTTGTGTTAAATGTATCCCCCAATTGTGCTGTGACCACTTTGATTGAAGGATAATACAAAACTGTCTAAATAAAAAATAAAATAGGCTGAGATGGCACGCAGATTAACTCTGACTGAGTTAGTCTTGAGACATGCAGAGGACAAGGGGAGGAGATATTGTAAAAGGAATTCCAAAAGGCAGGCAGAGGCGTCAGTATGTTTTTCGGATACACCAGAGAGTGAACCTTTGCCATTTCAAGGCATAACATCTGGTAGACAGCTTGCGAGATGCAAGTAGGATGTCTTTGACCTGTTGTGGAAGGTCAAAGTCAGCAAAGATTATGCTTTCAGCAGCCACGTCGTGAGACAGAGGTCTTGTGGATTGGAATGGAGAAGCGCCCCATGATCCTGGGAGAAGAGGTTGGGCACATGTCGCAGGTTGAGAGGTGGAGTATGTGCTAGACAAGTCAGCAGAGCAAACCACGGCTTACAGGACCAGTAAGGGGCTATTAGGATCATGGAGCCCCTGTTGGTCTGCAGCTTGAACAGGGTCTTGGATATTAAGGGAATGGGTGGGTATGCATAAAGTAGGCTCTTTTCCTAATGGAGAAGGCATCTGTTGTCTGGCTGAACCAGGAAGGAAGCCTCAAGCAAAACAGTGGAAGTTGTGTATTCTCCTGGGTGGCAAACAAATCTAGTCTGGGGGTCTCCCACATGTGCAAGATCCAAGATGCCATTTCCTGATTTAAAGACAACGTGTATGGATGTAGTTCGTCTGAGAGCTACACCACTCTGAGATGGATGCAGTGTGCAATGCAGAAGAACCAGAAACAAAGGGCTTCTTGGCTGAAGGAATAGGAACTCATTCCCCCCTGCTTGTTCACACAGAACATGGCCACCCAGTTGTCAGACTAAGACCTGTTTGCCCAAACGTTGGGGATGAAAAACCTGAAGGGCATTCGTGCTCCAGAAGGTTGATCTGTAACTGAGATTCTTGTTGTGTCCACTGTCTTTGTGTGGTGAGACTGTGTAGATGTGCTCCCCACCGAGTTTGGAAGCATCTGTTCTCAGGGTGCAGGTGAGGTGGAGGCATCTGAAAAGGTGACCCTCCTAGTATGTTTTGAGGGGAACATCACCACTGAAGGGAGTTGACAAGTGGAGGGGGGAAGTAGATCTAATCTGAGAGATGCCTGGTTGCTTGAGTCCATTGAGACGACAGAGTCCAGTAGGCTTGCCACATGTGCAGGTGGCATAGGGGACTACATGGACTGTGGAGGCCATGTACCCCAGAAAGCATAGCATTTCTCAAGCTGTGAAAGCACTGTGACCCTTTATGCTGTTGGCCAGCTCGATGAGGCGGATGGAGCAATCCTGTGGAAAAAAAGCTCAGGCCTGACGAGTGTCCAGAAGTGCTCCGATGAATTTGAGCCGCTGTGATAAGACCAGGTGCGATTTTGGAAAGTTTAGGATGAATCCTAGATCTTGGAGCACAGTAATGGTGTGATGAAGAGATAATTTTACCTCTTGTGGGGATTCTCACCTGATTAACCAGTCGTCAAAGTAGGGGAAGACGAAAACCCCCCAAGTACAAAGTTAGGGGGCAACAACTGCCATGCATTTTGTGAACACTCGGGGTGCAAAGGCTAACCCGAAGGGGAGCACCCAATATTGGCAGTGGGTTTGCTAGAACAAAAAAACGCAGATATTGTCTGTGTTGAGGGTGGCTCTGCAAATGTGTGTATGCCTCCTTGAGGTTTAGAAAACAGACAGTCATTCCTCTGAAGGTATGGCAGAAGTGTACCGAGGGAAATCATTTTTAATTTAATTTTTCTCAAACAAGGAATTTGTTTAGATCCTTTAGATCTAGAATAGGCCTAAACCCTCCCATCCTCTTGAGGATAAGGAAGTAAGGAGAGTAGAAGCCCTTATTGGGTGGGTGGCTGTATTACTAATTAAAGATTTATTTGGATCAGCAAGGAATATTGAACTTTGCAAGGAAATTGAACCTTTGAGCCATTCTGTATGTGAGAAACCAACTGAGAAATCATGCTGAGCCAGCTTGCTACCCAGAGACCAAAGCTGTATTTGCAGTCTGGTGAGAAAGCACAGTTACTTACCTGTAACAGGTGATCTCTGGGAACAGCAGGAATTAGTCCTCACATATGGGTACGTCGGAACCGACGGAGCCTGCGCGGGAAAGCTCCCCAGCTTCCTAGAATGGAAGCTTTTGGGACCTCCCACTGCACATGCGCGCTGCCTTCCCGCCTTCCTGAACAGCTCTCCTCAGTTTCGAGTTTATAGCTGAGACAATAGAGAGAGGACAGGAAGACAGATAGATAGAAGATACAACTCCTAGGGGAGGTGGGTGGGTTGTGAGGACTAATTCCTGCTGTTCCCAGAGATCACCTGTTACAGGTAAGTAACTGTGCTATCTCCAGGAACAAGCAGGAATAAGTCCTCACATATGGGGACTCCCTAGCTGAGATGCCTGGGAGATCCCCCTCCAAGGGTTCGCCATCTTCGTATGGATCTCAGGCATCCATCCTGGGAAGGTGGGCAGGAGTTGTCTAAGAATGGAACAGGTGTTTGAGGACAGCCTGGCCAAACAAGGCATCCCGGCGGGAGTCCTTGTCCAAACAGTAATGGGCTGTAAAGGTATGAACCGAGGCCCAGGTAGCGGCTCGACAGATCTGATCAATGGAAACAGAGTGCAGATGAGCCATAGAAGTTGCCATGGCTCTCACATTGTGAGCTGTGACATGGCCTTCCAGAGAAATGTTTTTACTCTGGTAAGCAAAGGAAATACACTGAGCAATCCAATTGGAAAGTGTACGCTTGGAGACTGGAAGTCCCAAATGTGAAGGATCAAAAGCCACGAAAAGTTGAGAAGACTTTCGATGTGGCTGAGTCCTATTAAGGTAAAAGGCTAGAGCTCTTTTACAATCCAGAGTATGAAGGTTCCTCTCTGCACTGGAGGCATGAGGAGCCAGAAAAAAAACCGGTAGATATACCTCTTGATTAAGATGAAAGGGCGAGACCACTTTGGGCATAAAGTGGGGATTCGTCCTAAGGACCACCTTGTCATGATGAAATCTTGTATAAGGTGGATTAGCCACTAGAGCCTGCAGTTCGCTGATGCGGCGAGCGGAAGTGACTGCAATTAGGAATAGTACCTTCCAGGAAAGAAATTTCAAGGAGGTAGAAAATAACGGCTCAAAAGGTGGCTTCATAAGCTGACCAAGCACTAGATTCAAATCCCATGCGACCGGGGGGGTCTGATGGGAGGTTTAGTGAGAGTCAGGCCTCTCATGAATCTTGCAACAAGAGGATGAGAGGAGATAGGTTGTCCATTTATAGGTTTCAGGGATGCTGAAATAGCACTTAAATGGACTCTTACAGAATTCGTCTTAAGGCCTGCATTGGAAAGATGCAGGAGATAGTCTAAGAGGGAATTCAAAGGAAGTGCCAGAGGGTCAAGGCCCTGCTGAGCACACCAAATAGAAAAACGTTTCCATTTGAAAGCATAAGACCGCCTCGTGGAAGGTTTCCTAGAGGCATGAAGGATATCTTTCACAGGTTGAGAAAGATTAAAGTCTTGAAGATTTAAGCCTTCAGTAACCAAGCTCGGAGATGTAGGGATTTGGGGTTTGGGTGCCACAAAGTCCCCTCCTCCTGAGACAGAAGATCTGGTGCAGCTCCTAAGTCCAGGGAGGATCCCTGGGAGAGCTGTAGAAGCAGAGGGAACCACACTTGGCGTGGCCAGCGTGGAGCTATGAGGATCATAGAGCCGTGATCTCTCTGGAGTTTGAACAGAGTCTTGGGAATCAGCGGAATGGGTGGAAAGGCATATAGGAACGCCTGACCCCAATGGAGGAGAAAGGCGTCCGTGGCCTGAGCTTCCTGACACGGAGTCCTGGAACAGAACCGGGGAAGTTTGGCATTCCACGGACTTGCAAAGAGGTCTATGTCCGGGGTCCCCCATTCCTGAAAGATTCTGGTTATCTGGTCCACGTGTAGGGACCACTCGTGTGGCAGCAGAACTCGACTGAGCCTGTCTGCTCGAGAGTTTTGAACTCCTGGAAGATACACTGCTAGCAGATGAATTTGGTGCTCTCTGGCGAAGGCCCATAATCTGAGAGCTTCGTTGCAAAGCGACAGAGAGCCCGTCCCTCCTTGTTTGTTTATGTAAAACATGGCCACCTGATTGTCTGTCTGAACCAGGACAGTCAGGTTGGCAAGGAGGGTATAGAAGACTTTGAGGGCAAGGTAAATTGCTCGCAGTTCCAGGAGGTTGATATGAAGGGTGGCCTCCTGTGGAGACCAAGTGCCCTGAGTGGAGAGAGTTAACAGATGGGCTCCCCAGCCCAATTGGGAGGCATCTGTTGTGAGGGTTGCTTGGGGTAGCAAGGGCTGAAAGGGAGCCCCCAACAACAGATTCTTGGTGGATATCCACCAATGGAGGGACCAAGACAGACGGTTTGAGGTTTGTATTTGGTCTGAGAGTGCTCCCGACGCCTGAGTCCACTGGGTGGCCAGGGTCCATTGAGCTGCTCTCATATGAAGACGAGCATAGGGCACCACATGTACTGTGGAGGCCATATGGCCCAGGAGGCGTAGCATTTCCCTGGCTGTCAAGTGAGTACTGGACTGGGCTTGGGAGGCCAAGCTCAGCAGACGCTGACCCCGAACCAGTGGAAGGTAGGCTCTTGCAGTGGTGGTGTCCAACTGGGCCCCTATGAATTCTAGAGACTGAGTAGGGCTGAGTTGAGACTTGGGAAGGTTTACCACCAGTCCCAGATACTGCAGAAGGCTCCTTGTGCGGTCTAGGGAAATCTGGGCCTGCGACTGAGTTGGAGCTCGAATGAGCCAGTCGTCCAGATATGGGAATACGAAAATCCCCATGCTTCTGAGAAATGCGGCTACGACTGCCCTGCATTTGGTAAAGACTCTTGGGGCAGAGGCGAGACCGAAGGGAAGTACTCTGTATTGGTAATGACTTCCCCTGAACAGAAAGCGAAGATATTTTCTGTGGGATGGATGGATGAGTAGATGTGTATACGCATCCTGCAGGTCTAGAGAACAAAGCCAGTCCTGACTCTGAAGGTATGGAAGGAGAATGCCCAAAGAGAGCATTTTGAATTTCTCCTTGTACAGAAATTTGTTCAATTCTCTCAGATCTAGGATTGGTCTGAATCCCCCTGTCTTCTTTGGAATGAGAAAATAGGGGGAGTAGAAACCTGACCCTTGTTGATGAAGAGGAACCTCTTCTATGGCCCCTTGGGCAAGCAGAGAAGAGATCTCCCGATCCAACAGGGCTAGGAGAGGAGATGGAGAATTGAAGGGTCTCACCATGCGATGGGGAGGAAGGTCGGAGAAATGAAGTTTGTAACCCTCTCGGATGATAGAGAGGGTCCATTGCTCTGTTGTGATTTGTTCCCATCTGGGAGCAAAGTGAGCTAACCTTCCAGGTATGGTGAGAGGTTCTGGTTGGTCCAGAACCAGGAATGGCAAGTTCTCTAGGGGCAAGTCAAAACCCCTGAGGGGGTGGAGCCTGTTGAGCTGCAGTAGCTGCTGCAGGCTTTGCTCTTGCTTGTTTCGTTTGCTGACGTTTAGCCGCAAAACGAGGTTGAGAAGATTGCTGGCCAGTATTGGAAGCATATCTGGCCTTCTTATAATAAGGCCTCTTGAAAGACTTCTTCTTAGTGGGAGTAGAAGTGGACTTAGAAAGTCTCTCTAAGGTGGCATTTTCAGCGTCCATTTGAGTGGCTTTAACTTGCCACTCTGCACCGAATAAGTTCTCACCTGTACAGGGCAGATTCCGTAAGCCATCTAGAACCCAGGGTTCCAGATCAGAAGCCTGGAGCCAAGCCAGACGTCTGGCTGCAATAGCAATGCCAGAAGCTCTGCTGGCTCCCTCGAAGGAATCAAAGGCAGCTCTGTTGGAGAACTTAGAAACATCTGTAAGTTGTTTCACTACAGAAAGGAAGTCCTCCTGTTTATCCTCAGGGATAAAGGGGGCAAAATGCCGGACTTTCTTGGCAAGTTCCCCTAGGAACATGCCCATATAGAGGCTGTAGGAATTAATCCTGGCTATAAGCATACTAGCCTGGAAGATTTTCCTACCAAAAGAGTCCAGTGTCTTACATTCCCTTCCTGGAGGTGTAGAAGAGTGCCTTTTAGTACTCTTGATCTTTTTCATTGCAGACTTTACCACAATGGAGTGGTGAGGCAATTGAGCCTTCTGAAAACCAGGAGAAGGAGGGACCCGATACATGGTGTCCAACCTACGGGAATAAGGAGACAGAGTTAAAGGGTTCTCCCAGAAATCCATCAATTGTTCCTGAAGGATTTCATGGATAGGCAGGGTAACTGCTTCTTTAGGAGACTTAGAGTATCCTAAAATATCCAACCTTTTTGACCTTGGTTCCCTTTCAGAGGAGGTAGTGATAGAAAGGCCTTTAGCCATTTCTAAAATAAAGTCCTGAAAGGACAAATCCTCTGGAGGAGACATTCTCCTTTTTGGAGAAGAAGGTTCCTCAGGAAGGTCAAGGGAGAGCTCTGCAGACTCATCAGAGGAGCCAAAATCCTCAGAGGAATCGGTGTATTCTCTAGTTTCCTCCAACGCACGATACGCATACCGATCGGTATCGACATCGGGCGTACCGGGTATGGAAGCGGTATGGAGCGAAAGCCCATACGGTACCGATTTGCGTTTAGAAGAGGAAGGCCTGGGTTCCGGCATGGCGGACGATACCGGAACCGGGCCCGGAACCGTTTGAAGCGGTACCGATGGCGTTGCAGCTTTAATGAAAGCCATGACGGCCTGCTGCATGGATTGGACAGTATTGCCCATAGACGCCACGGCTGCCTGGATGTCGGTACCGGTATGGGCCGGTACCCCAGAGCAGTCCAACAGGTGATCTGTCGAGGCCGTGCCATCGATGTCAACCTGTAGCCCCTGAATTGGCGTTTTGGAAGGCAGAGCTTCCCGCCGGGGCTGTTTGGCTGGGGCAGGGTCCTCAAAACTAAGAGCCTCTCGATGCTTTGAAGGAGATTTGCCCTTTGAGGACTTGCCCACAGAAGGTTTGGTTAGCTGAGATCCATCCGGAGATGATGACCTGGATGACTGTGATGTTGGATTCTCTGAAGCAAACAGCACATGGAATTTGTTGGCCCGGTTCTGCAGCCCACGCTTAGACATTTGGGAGCAGGAAGGGCAGTCCGGAATGGAGTGGTCAGGCCCCAAACATTTAAGACACCATTCATGGGTGTCTGTGACTGATATTACAGCAGTACACTTGGTACACTTCTTAAATCCAGGGGCTGGCTTCTCCATGTGGAGAATTGAAGTAGGCCTGAAGGCCTAACTGAAGTGACCAAGTGCTGAAAAATAATAAAAGAAAAGAAAATAATTTTTCAAGAAAGAAAAAGGAAGACCGGCGATACCGGTATCGGTATGGGAAGGCAGGTACGCGGTCTAAAGAAACAAAACAAAAAACTACAATTTCTTCAGCGGTGACAGGATACACGACCTGCTGGCTCCGCGGAAAAAGAGAAACTGAGGAGAGCTGTTCAGGAAGGCGGGAAGGCAGCGCGCATGTGCAGTGGGAGGTCCCAAAAGCTTCCATTCTAGGAAGCTGGGGAGCTTTCCCGCGCAGGCTCCGTCGGTTCCGACGTACCCATATGTGAGGACTTATTCCTGCTTGTTCCTGGAGATACTGCTTACACATCTAGCCTGAGGGATACTGAACGACCAGGGAGGAGTTATTCTCCTAGCAAAGGGAGATCCATTAAAGAGAACAAGAGTACAATTCACCTAGCCCTCGAAACAATTCTCTTAGCCAATATAGAAAAATTTACCTAGCCAATGTGGACAGGATGGGAAGAATTCATCAATTGTAATTGTAGAAGTTTTCAGCTTCTAAAACCATGGGGGGTGAGCACTGTCAGACACCTGCCCGGAAACCAAAGGCTGGGAGCAAGCAAAGGCTGGAGAAGGACTGGTCAAACTACTATTAGCAAAGGTGTATGGGGTGGAGAATAACTGTAGAGATACGTTCATGTGAGCAATCATGTGATGGCCGGCTGCAACGCACTTACGGCATATATATATATATATATCTATATATATATATATATATATATATAGAGAGAGAGAGAGAGAGAGAGAGAGAGAGAGAGAGAGAGAAAAAACCCAGAACAGAGCGTGCATAGATCTGCTTGGCCAGGCGCATGCCATGCATGAAGAATCCCAGACTTTTCCCCAGCCTTCGCTGAGCTCTCCCAGCTGATGTGTAAAGGGCTGCCATGATACAGTTTGGTGAAGTATTATTCTCCTGTAAATAGTTGTACTCTCTCATAACTCTTTTAGTGAAGTATTATTCTTCTGTAATTAACTTTCTAGTTATCATTTTCTTCTGTAATTAAGTGCTTTTAGTTATTATTCTAATTGCTTTCTAGTTATCTTTTCTAACTATTCATGTGTAACTAAGGGAATTACTTGCCTTTCTAATTAAGTCAAATAAGTGAATGAATAAACTGCACGTCTTTATTACAAGGTGATAGCCTTTGTTGAGCAAGACATTTTGGTACCAGGAGTGGGGTACGAAAAAAGGCTTGGACAATGTTGAAAAGAAGAAGAAATAGTGTAAATACTGTAAAGGGGGGGGGGGGGTAAAGATGTGAATATTGTAAATATACCCGGCTGGGATCAGGCATCTTATGAAATGCTAGCTAGAGAATGGTCCTGCGGGTCAAGACTAAGTGAGAATTGGGATTATGCTGCACCTGTGAATGTTTTTACATGCTTGCAAAAGATACCTGTTGAAAAAGGGACAGAATTGAGTGTGTTAGGGAGGAGAGGTTGGCTTTTGCTGTCTGCATATCGTAAGATGCATCAGACAAAATCCAGCAAATTAGATTTGATTGAGCAACTTGAAAAGCAGAATTGTGATTTACAGAATATGGTAACAATGTTACAATGCCAACCCCATTTGTGGACAGATAAAATAGACATTTATCAGCAAGTTGCTGAGAGGGTGGCTCACTATAAATACTGTAAGAGACGGGGGAAAAAGAAAGAAAAAGAAAATGCACATGTCTATTGCTAACCAATTTATAGGAGGAAAGTGCAGAGTACTCTCCAAAATCCTGGAGGAGTTAATCTAGAAGATACTGTGGAGGATTTTAATCAAACAAGAGATTAATGATAGATCATGGTGATGCTAAGAAATTGTGTTTGATTAGTTCTGACCCACTAATACAAGATCAGTTTTGTCATGTTATTATGACTTTACAAATTCAATTTCAAATTGATAAGGGAAATGACTGCAGCTGGATCTGCAGCCGAGGAAAAGAGATCTAAAAAAAACCAAAAAACAAACAAACAAACAAAAAAAACTGTTTAGGAAAATATGTAACCTTGTGATGCAAAGATGTTTAATGCTGTGCTTTGAACAAAATGCCTATCCTGTAGAGCTAGTATTAATTGTTATGGAAAATCCTTATAAGATTATGAAGACGACTTTTTACTTGTTTTTTTTAAGGTCCCTGGTTTTCCCAAGCTGTTGTTAAAGCATGTTGCTTTTCAGAACTACCCAGGGGGGAGGGTTTAGTGAAATTTCTTATATTCTGATCAGATAGGCTGTTAGACATAAAGCACTTGTAAGCTTTGATTTGTCCTGTGTTTAAACGTGAATACTGTTTTTCTTTCATTGCTGGCTACTCAAGTGCCCCTGGATGCTGAAGTGACTAGATCAAACAAACAAGGCATGAAACTAAGGAAACTGTTTTTGTTTTCCTTTGACCTTCAAAGTAGAGGTTAAGCGCTCTGTCAGGACAATGGGGCATCCTGAGCCAGTAGTTACCAAATTGCAACTTGAAAATGATTTAAATCCTGAGTGAATAAGAAGGCAATCCTGGTTAAGCTTTATCTTTTGTATGTTATGCATCTATTCTTTGTCTTTGACTGCGTATGCTATCAAGCAAACTTAAAAGTTAAGAGGATTTTATATATTGTGGGAAGCACCTCAGAGAGCATAATTATTGTTTATATTTTACAGAAACGCAAAGAACTGTAACTATAGGCTTTTTTTTAGGAACAAAAGTATTTAGACAGTAATTTGTAATTATCTTGAAGGACAAAAAAGAGATTGTTTACTTTGCTATTTGTGTTGAAGATAACATCAATGTTGGCTGTAACCCTGAGTAATTTATTTTAAAATAACTTGATTGTTTTCAGATCAGTTTGATACCAGTCTCAGGTATTATGTATAAGGTTTTAATTTAAATGTGAAAAGTACATTTTGGTTAAAAATATTAAAAAAAGGGGAGTGTTTGCATTCCAGATATCCACCAACTTTTTTATGAAAAAGTATCAGTTTCATGTCATTTGAAAATGCTTGTTTCCTGAACTGTAAGATTCAAGGTAATTATTTATTTATTTAGCAAACATTTATATACCGCTGCTTCCAGCGATCAGCAGCGGTCCGATTACAATAGGAGAACTGTGAAATCAGTACAGTAGAATTTGGGCGCGCATAGGTTGATTCGGAGGGTAAGGCACATCACAACAAGTGGGTGTAAATACAGTAGAATTTGGGACGCGCATAGGTTGATTCGGAGGGTAGGCACATCACACAGGTGGGTGTAAATAAGTATATCTGTATAAGTATTGTTAAACTCTGTACTGATGACTGATGAACAGGACAGTAAAGAGTAGTTACTCACCTGTAACAGGTGTTCTCCAGAAGCAGCAGGAATCAGTCCTCACTTATGGGTGACGTCGGCGCCGACGGAGCCCTCGCGGAGCAATTTTCCCCAGCTTTCGCAGAAAGCCTTTGGGAATTGCAGCGCGCATGCGCGGTCCCCTTCCCGCCCAGGGATGCCATCTTGCTCAGTCTGATGACATAGCAGAAAGACAGCAAAAAAGTTAGCAAAGCTATGCAATAAAAATGACTGCAACTGCAAGGGGAGGAGGGAGGGTAATGAGGACTGATTCCTGCTGCTCCTGGAGAACACCTGTTACAGGTGAGTAACTACTCTTTCTCCAGGACCAAGCAGGAAGTCAGTCCTCACTTATGGGACTCCTAAGCTTAAGGCTACCGGAGACCTCAAGCCTAAAGAGCTCCCCCAAGCTCAACAGTACAGAGGGAGGAATCTTCTCTGAACACGAATCCGGCCGGTAGCCCAACACCAGGGCTGGAGGGTAGGAGTTGCCTAAACCTCAAAGAGATTGTGGAGGACTGCCTGACCGAAAGCACTGTCCCTGCGGGACTCCCGCTCCAGGCAGTAATGAGCCGCAAAGGTCTGGCTTGTAGACCAAGTAGCGGCCCGGATCTGCCAATGGAACAGAGCGAAGATGAGCCACGGATGCAACCTTCGCCCGGACACGATGAGCCGTGACGCGACTCTCCAAGGAGAGGCCGGCTGCCCCGTAAGCCCAGGCGATACAGTCGGCCACCCAGATGGACAGGGTACATTTAGAGACAGGTACCCCCAACCGATTGGGGTCAAAAGATACGAAAAGCTGGACAGCTTTTCTATGCTCTTGTGTACGATCAAGGTAGAAGGACAAGGCTCTTCGACAGTCCAGGGTATGCAGAACAGACTCAGCTCGGCTGGTATGCGGCCTGGGAAAGAAGGTCGGAAGAACCACCTCCTGGTTGATGTGAAAGTGGGAGACCACCTTTGTAAGAAACTTAGGGTGGGTCCTCAGGACTACCCTATTCCTGTAGAACCTAGTGTACGGGGGCTCCGACACTAGGGCTTGTAGCTCACTTACGCGCCTCGCGGAAATAAGGGCTACCAAGAAGAGAGTTTTCCAGGAGAGGAAACGAAGAGGGCAGGTAGCCATGGGTTCAAAAGGCGGACAGGTAAGCCTTTGCAGAACCACATTGAGGTCCCAGTCAGGGGCTGGAGGGCGCAGCGAAGGTTTGAGCAGAAGGAGGCCTCTAAGAAAATGCGCCACCAAGGGGTGCGAGGAGAGAGGCTGGCCTTCCACCGGTGAATGGTGCGCGGAGAGAGCACTGAGGTGGACTCTGACAGAGTTGGATTTGAGGCCTAGATCGGAGAGGTGAAGCAAATACTGCAGTACCACCGATACTAAACAGGCGAAGGGGTCCTCAGATCGCTGAGCACACCAGACCGAGAAGCGACGCCATTTGAGGGCGTAAGACTTCCGGGTGGAAGGACGCCGAGATGCTAGGACGACGGCTTCCACCTCCGGGGGTAGCAGAAGCGGAGCTAGGACTACCCTTTCAGCAGCCAGGCCATCAAGTGCAGGGCCCGGAGGTTGGGGTGCAGAAAAGTACCCTGATCCTGGGTCAGGAGATCGGGCCGAAACCCCAGAGGAAGAGGGGTGTCCACTGCTAGCTGTAGAAGCAGAGGGAACCACGGTTGTCTCGGCCACCGGGGCGCTACCAGGATCACGGAGGCCCTGTCCTGGACAACTTTGAACAATGTCCGGGACACAAGTGGTGTGGGAGGGAAGGCATACAGCAGACCCCTGGACCACGAGATGAGGAAAGCATCCGGCGCTACTCTGAGCGGATGCGGGTGCCAGGAGAAGAACCTGGGAAGCGAACCTGGCAAGAGATCCACGGTGGGAGAGCCTCACCGGCGGAAGAGCTGTTGGACCACTGCGGGGTTCAACCTCCATTCATGTGGCTGCAGAATCCGGCTCAGTTTGTCCGCCAGGCAATTGTCCTGCCCTGGCAGGTAAACCGCCTTGAGGAGGATGTCGTGACCGACTGCCCAGGAGCACAGTCTCCAAGCCTCCTGGCATAGAAGGAGGGAGCCCGTGCCTCCCTGTTTGTTCACGTAGAACATTGCAACCTGATCGTCCGTCTGCACCAGTACAGACTGACAAACCGTGAGGTGGGAGAATGCCCGCAGAGCTAGGCGGATCGCCCGGAGCTCCAGGAAGTTTATCTGCTGGGCGGCTTCCCAAGGTGTCCAGAGGCCTTGAGTGCATGTCCCTTGACAATGCGCCCCCCATCCCAGGAGAGAGGCATCTGTCGTGAGCACCCGGGACGGTGGGGGAGACTGAAAGGTCATACCGAGCACCAGGTTGGGCAGGTGAAGCTACCATTGCAGGGAGGAGACCAGACGGTCGGAAATCTGTATCAGGTCTGACAGCCTCCCTGTAGCCTGATGCCATTGAGTGCGAAGGCTCCACTGAGCAGGTCTCATATGTAGACGGGCATTCGGGGTGACATGGACCGTGGAGGCCATGTGCCCGAGCAGCTGCAGGAACTGTCTGGCAGGGACCGGCGACATGCTGTTGAACCTGCCAGCTAGGGCTATGAGTCTGTTGGCCCGTTCCAGAGGCAAGAAGGCACAAGCCTGCAAGATGTCCAGCTGTGCCCCTATGAACTCGAGATCCTGAGAGGGGAGCAAAGCGGACTTTTCGAAGATTATGACGAAGCCCAAGTGCTGAAGCAGAGCCACTGTGCGTTGAGTGGCCCGAGTAACCTCTGGAGCAGACGATGCCCGGATGAGCCAGTTGTCCAGGTATGGAAAGACGAAGAGGCCTTGAAGCCTCAGGAAGGCTGCCACCACTGCCAGGCACTTCGTGAACACCCTGGGAGCGGAGGACAGTCCAAAGGGCAGTACGCGGTACTGATAATGATTGCCTGCCACCACAAATCTTAGATATTGCCAGTGGTCCGGATGAGTGTATAAGCATCCTTTAGATCCAAGGAGCATAGCCAATCTCCCTGCTGGAGGTAGGGCAGTAGGATTCCAAGGGTAAGCATCTTGAACTTTTCCCGCTGCAGGAACTTGTTGAGGTTGCGTAGGTCCAGAATGGGTCTGAGGCCTCCTGTTCTCTTTGGAATCAGGAAGTATCTCGAGTAAAACCCGTGACCCCACAGGTGTTGGGGCACTGGCTCCACAGCCCGTTCTTCAAGCAGACCTTGCAGCTCCTGAAGGAGTAAGTCCCTGTGCAGAGGGGGTCTGGGAGGCTCCCCTGGAAAGTAGGGGGGAGGCACCTGGTGAAAATGTAGGAGATAGCCCCTTCGAACCACCTGCAGCACCCAGGAATCGGATGTTATGGCTGACCACCTGTGGGCAAGGTGGGTCAGCCGGCCCCCCGTGCTGGGCGAAGGCCCTTGAGGGGGAGAGGCTATGCGGGGCATAGTCAAAACCCCCACCCTGCTGGGCCGGGGCCTGCGTAGCGGGCTTGGGGGCTTTCGGCCTCCGGTATCAGTTACCCTGCCCCTTAGGCTGCTGCCCCTGACGGGAGGGGGGGTTGCTGAGGCCTAATATTGTGGGTGGTGTTGCTTATAAGCAAACACCTTCCTCGGGTAAAAAGGCTTTTTCCCCGAGCCCTTCTTCTGTGAAGGGGCAGAGGTCTTCCTGGAAAGGCGAGTCCTGATGAGGGTCTCCGACTCGAGCTCCGCCGCCTTTTCGGCCATGGGTTTGCCGAAGAGGTTTTCACCTCTGCAAGGAACATTGACCAACTTGTCCTGCACCCACGGCTCGAGGTCGGACGACTGAAGCCACGCCTGGCGGCGAGCCCCAATGCCAGCTCCGGCCACCCGAGCCAATGCCTCGAAGCCATCGTAGGCCGCTCGAGAAATGAACTTAGAACACTCTCGAATCCCTGTGGACAAGGCCTGGAACCGCTGCAAAGGTTCCTCGGAGAGACCGGCCGAGAACTCCGCAATTTCTTTCGCCAGGTCTCGAAGATACATGCCCATATACAGCTGATATGTCTGGACTCGACAAGCAAGCATAGAGCCCTGGAAGCACTTTCTACCGAGGGCATCCAGGTTCCAGGCCTCCTTACCCGGAGGCACCGAGGAGTGCATCTTTTGACTCTTAAGCCGATGCATGGCCAATTCCACCACCATAGAATGGTGTGGTAGTTGCGCCTTCTGGAACCCGGGGCTCTTGCGTACTCGATACATGGAATCGACCCGCTTGCTCAACACCAGCGTCGAGGCCGGGCTCTCCCACATGCGGAAGAGAAGTCGCTCCAGCATCGGGGAAACCGGTACAGTAAAGACCTCCTTCGGGGGGGAGTCATATTGAAGGGCCTCGAGCTCTTCGGCTCGAGGTTCCTCCTCAGGATCCGCGGGGAAGGCCAAAGCCCTGGCCATATCCCTCACGAAATCTGAGAACCGGGTATCCTCCGGGGGGGGGGGGGGACCACCTCCGAGGTTCCGACTCGGGCGAGTTGGAGGGGACGCACCGAGTCTGAAACGAACCGGGTGACTCGTCCTCCTCCGTGTCCCAGTCCGATTCCACCGAGGAGGAATCGAGCTCCGTGCGGGCGGGGGCCGGAGACCTCCGCCCCGATGCCGAGGCCGGCGTCGAGGACCTCGGTCCCGAACGGGAAGCCGAGGGAGACCTAGGTCGAGGATCGACTCGAGCTCGTATGGACTCGAGGATCGACTCGGCCTCCGGGGTCGACTTGGGCGTCGACGTCCCAGTGGTCGGGGCAGATGCACTGGCGAGGCCGGTGATCAATGCCTGCTGCTGGTCCATGAAGGCAGCGATACTGCGCTCCAAGGTCGTTAGTCTGAGACCAAGCTCAGAAGACCCAGCAGGCGTCGGGTCCGACGTCGGTTCTCCCGGGGGAGAGTCCAGGAGGACTATAGCACTCACGTATCCAGACGACTCCATCTCAAGACGAGGAAGCTTCAACGGCCTCTCCGAGGACCCGGGGCGTCCGACGGGGCTGAGCGACCTGGCTCTCGAGGGACCAGGCGCGTCCTCCGACACCACCCTCGCAGGCCTCTTCTCCCGATGGTGCTCCCGGCCGGGGGACCCTCGCTCAGAAGAACTCAGACGATGCTCGGAGCCGGAGCCACGAGACATCGAGGCCTCTGACGAGGTCCGGGCCCAACCGGACGCGGAGTCAGAGAAGTTTCTATCCCTTTGCGACTGCAGACTCCTTAGCGCCTTCGAGGACATCTTGCTGCACGGACCGCAACTCATAGGGTTATGTTCGGGCCCGAGGCAGCGGAGGCAGCAGTCATGCGTGTCAGTGAGAGACATGAGTTTGACACAACGATCACACTTTTTAAACCCGCTGGCAGCCATCGGGGGAAAAAGGGCCCCTGCAAGGTCGAAAGACCGCGTTGCCAGGGAAGAAGGAGAAACAGGCGGGAACCAGTTGGAAAGAAAAAAAGAAAATAAAAACTGTGAATGGGCCCCTTAGGCGAGGCCCAGCGGGAAGAGGACACACGAACCGAGAAAATAACAGAATAAACTAAAGAAATCAACTTTTTCAGCGGCGACAACAAACTACGTCTGTAGGACTCCGCGGAAAAAAGGAGACTGAGCAAGATGGCATCCCTGGGCGGGAAGGGGACCACGCATGCGCGCTGCAATTCCCAAAGGCTTTCTGCGAAAGCTGGGGAAAATTGCTCCACGAGGGCTCCGTCGGCGCCGACCTCACCCATAAGTGAGGACTGACTTCCTGCTTGGTCCTGGAGAACTACACTGATCTTTCCAGTTTTATTTGTCACAATATTGGATTTTAGGATAATTTCACCTGTTTTTCTGTATTTCAATTTTACATGTTGATGCCCAGAGAAAAAGTGTACTCTGTTTTGAAAGTTTTTATTTCAGTTTGAGGAGTACAGTTCCTGAGAAAACAGATATATGTTGCAGCACTGTGAGATATAAATTTTCTTTAGTTTATACACTTGCACTTATGTTACCAAATACACTTGTTGTAGTAGTACATTATGCAGAGGTCCAGTACACACTCAGCAATTACAAGATGAGTAAATATTAATAAAAGTTTGTTGAAATTTTGGACAGAGGCTGATATGAAATTGCTTTGTTCAAGCATATAGAGCAAATATAGAACCGCGTTCCCAGAAAATAATGAGAATATTTGTAAAATCATTTACTAATAAAACGATAACATTAACTTGAGTTGATTGGACAAAACCAAATCTTGCTTGTCAGCAATGATCCAGGAGAGGTTTGAGAAAAAGAAAGAGAGAGAGAGAGAGAGAGAGAGAGAGAGAGAGGCAGAAAGGTGAGGCCACAGCCTAGGATAGGAAAAGACAATAAATGTGCTGCTTCCAGTGTGATGTGGGCTACCAGAATTCTGACTGCTCTAAGACTCCTCGAGGACCCACAAGGCCTGAAGAACATGAACCTTGTATATTTATGCCTCTGAAGAGACATGAATAGGCAGGGGAGAGTAGGCCAAGAACCACCCGAGGAAGTATCGCCATGAGGCCCAACAACCAATGCCTGCCTTGTACCCTCTTAGGTCTCTCACCTCAAAAAGATCTCTTTTGACATCATAATTAATGGGTAGCTTACACAAATCCTTGTGGACACTGCAGTTTCAGGATCAGGCCAAGTATTTTTAAGTTTCCTACAGCACTCTCACTGGGAACAGTGTATACGATAGATTCTAGTCACACCTAAGATATGTGTCTGTCCTGTTAGAAGCCACACTTCTTTCTATTGGGATTGATGTTATAAAATGTTGCAAAATAGTTTTATATTGTAAGGACTTTACCTAGATTGTTTAGACAGTTGCTATTTAGAATGAGCACATATGTCCATTTAGAACTATATCAAGTTAGTGGGAAAGGGACACTGTTTACTCATACTGTTATGCTTATTGAGAAGACTCTAAATTTATATTTTCTACCTACCATTTGTATCCAATAATACTAAGTTTTTAACAATTGTTTGATGTTCTTAGCAGCCTTGCCAAATAAGGATACATTAGTATGGTATAAAAAAAAAACATGCAAAGGACCTATGTATGTAGTTGGTGGAATGATGCAAGTGATGAAAAAGTGTTGTGAAGAAGTGTTTTGAGGGATGAAGTGGAATATTAAAGGAAAAACTCTGATAGACAGTAAACTGATGAAAGTATTTATTTATTTATTTAACATTTCTTCTATACCGCGCTATTAAAATCAGTGCGGTGTACATCGAACAAAACATACTACAATGCATACAAGCAACATTGAGTTTTACATAGAACAGGGAAAAAACATAGGACAACCGGGGTAACTATTCACAGGGTAACTATTTACAGGTTACAAGTAATTTAATGATGTGAAGTGATGTATCTGCCTAATGAATATGTAAAGAAAAAATGATGAGCACTTTATTCAACTATGCCGTCTCCAGAAGCTTCAATTCAGGAAATCATACTCAACAATTGGAAATAGATACTTGGAGACAGGCTAGGTGCACCTTGCACCCTAATGAGCTTTGGAAAACCCATACTGGCCATGTGATACTTCCAGGTGCTTTTATTTTTTGCCTCACTTTTCCTCTGTATGTTCTGGCCAGGCATGCATGGGCAAAGGGGGATGATTTGATGACAAATTCTCACAAAATTGGTATAATTCTAAAACTTGCCAAAATTACAGAACACGTGTGTGCAACTTGTCTAATATGTAAACATGTAAAGATCTGTCAAGGGCATAATGGAATATTTCCTACCAGCAAATGAATCTCCAGTGATAGAGAGACAAGGAGTTAATCAAACTGCGAGACAAGGTTGACACCATACGAGATAGTTACTGGTAAACCATTGAAAGTTTATAAAGCAATATTTATAGGATATGATCTTAGTAAATATGGATGAAATTAAGTTTGTCTCATTGTGAAAGCTAATCTAGAATATTTAGTCTTTTCATTTAATATTGGTGCTGCTCTTCTGAATGAGGCCTGGAGCCATGTCACCAATTGCAATCCAGAGATTCCAGCAGATGGAACAGACCATCCCAAGAACTCTGAACTACACACCGCAGAAATGTGTGAAGGCGTCCCTACCTGGATCAGTGTGTCACATTGAAAAAGGGGCCAAAATATCCGCCCATGAAAATGAGAGGTTCAACTTTTGAGAGAAACCAAACAAACTTCAGAGAAAGGTGAAGCACACTACGAAGTCCTGAAGAACTGCTGAGAAGCAGGACCAAATTATCTGAAAATAGGAAGAGGACTATTGGACTGATTGGGGGCTTTTGTGAATGATTTTTTTGTTTTATGTATTGTTATCCTTTTATTATTGTTTCCTTGGAAAGTAACTAATTCTAGTATCTCAGATTTTTTCTGCTGATCATCATGTGCCCAATTGCTTATTTCGCCTGTTCCCCAGATCTTAGTTATTGCTGTGGTTTCTCTTTCCCCTGCTCATACTACTTTTTGAATCCATGGGTGGTCAATAGTGTAAACGTTTGGGTAAAATATGAAAGACCAGATTCACAGCTGGTGGAGGGAGAAGTAGTTGTAATATGATTGAGGTTGTTAGTCCCTCACCACTTGCTCCACTACCCTCAATATATATCTAGTAGATTGAAATCCATGGGGCAGATATACAGTAGAAAAAGTCCTGAATATGCAGGTGAAATGAGTCCCTCACTGCATAGGGAACTGATAAAAGTAACAGATCTACAAGCCATTTGGCTTTGGCAATTGTAATGCCGGTGGGAATGGTATATTAGAAATCTTGGAAAAATGTCACCTAATACCTTAATGTAATCCACTATGTTTTATCCCATGTTATTATTGTATTTCCAAATGAATTACAAAGACAATTCAGCCACTGCTTAGGTACAATATCCTTACTGATCCACGGGTGGAATGTATTACTAATTAAAGATTTATTTGGATCAGCAAGGAATATTGAACTTTGCAAGGAAATTGAACCTTTGAGCCATTCTGCATGTGAGAAATCAACTGAGAAATCATGCTGAGCCAGCTTGCTAGCCCAGAGACCAAAGCTGTATTTGCAGTCTGGTGAGAAACTGCTTACACATCTAGCCTGAGGGATACTGAAAGACCAGGGAGGAGTTCTTCTCCTAGCAAAGGGAGATCCATTAAAGAGAACAAGAGAACAATTCACCTAGCCCTCGAAACAATTCTCTTAGCCAATATAGAAACATTTACCTAACCAATGTGGACAGGATGGGAAGAATTCATCAATTGTAATTGTAGAAGTTTTTAGCTTCTAAAATCATGGGGGGTGAGCATTGTCAGACGCATGCCCGGAAACCAAAGGCTGGGAGCAAGCAAAGGCTGGAGAAGGACTGGTCAAACTACTATTAGCAAAGGTGTATGGGGTGGAGAATAACTGTAGAGATAAGTTCATGTGAGAAATCATGTGATGGCCGGCTGCAACGCACTTACAGCCTATATATATATATATATATATATATATATATATATATATATATATAGAGAGAGAGAGAGAGAGAGAGAGAGAGAAAACCCAGAACAGAGAGAGCGTAGATCTGCTTGGCCAGGCGCATGCCATGCATGAAGAATCCCAGACTTTTCTCCAGCTTTCGCTGAGCTCTCCCAGCTGATGTGTAAAGGGCTGCCATGCCATGATACAGTTTGGTGAAGTATTATTCTCCTGTAAATAGTTGTACTATCTCATAACTCTTTCAGTGAAGCATTACACAGGTACACTAAAAAAATTTTTTTTTAAACTGCCTCTAATGTTTCGATTGATTTTTACGTTTTTTGGTGCGCTGAATCCAAATCTGGTAACCAATTTGCTCCATCACGTACAGATTCTTTGCTACATTGGGTTAGCAGTTTGAGGTGAACGTTTCAGATTGAGTGCGATCGAGATAAAAGTTTCTTGGATGAATTCTTTATACTAATTGTTTAGTAGTTATTCAAATAAGAATAAAGAAAATTGTAACAAGGCAGCACATAAGAATAATGTCAACAAAACACACTGTGATGGTAGCAAAATTGTCTGCACTTAAAACAGCCACATACATGTGCACAAACATTGAGCATATAAGAGCGAGGTTAGACACAAAGCAAAGCAATGTGCAAAAAATGTTGTACAGGTATGTATGTAAGAATAGAAAACGCAAACCGCACCATTGCAATACATGAAGACAAACACCCGATGGTGTGAAAATAAAATTCTAATAAATGAGATCAGACACTGTGGTAATAACTAGCAAATTTTTATTTCAAAGTTTAGTAAAAACACGATATTTGTCAACACAGTTTAGATTTTAAAGTCATTCTTGGGTCAATCAATCTCCTGGTGGGCCCGTTTCTTCTTCCCCCGAATGCTTCTCTTGGTGCGCTGCTTGGCGTATTTTTCATCTGGGGTTTCCCGCAGCAGCAACCAACAGAAATCAGCCATCATAGTGGTGTTCCATCTTCCTTGGTACCTTCTCTCTGCGTCCTTGATGTCCTGGTGAAACCTTTCACCTTGTTCTTCACTGTACGCCCCCAAGTCTTCGGGAAAGTAGTTCACATGGGAGTGCAAGAAATGGACTTTCAGGCTCATGTTACAGCCTTGTTCTTTGAAGGCATTGAGCATCCTGGCAACAATATCCTTATAGTTCTCATCCCGCCTGTTCCCCAAGAATTTGAGAACATCCTTGAAGGAATCCCAGGCTTCTTTTTCCTTCTCAGACATCGTTTCAGCGAATGCTCCATCTGAAATGAGTTTCCTTATATCAGGGCCAACAAACACTCCTTCCTTTAGCTTTGCTTCAGAAAGTCGGGGGAACTTTGAGCAAAGGTACCGAAAGCACTCACCATCTTTTGGAAGGGACTTGATGAATTGCTTAATGAGACCCAACTTAATGTGGAGAGGTGGTAATAGAATTTTATCACGAGGTACCAAGCTCTCATGAAGAACATTTTTCTCACCGGGTCTCAAATACTCCCGAATTGGCCAGTCTTTTTTCCCCCAGTGTAGGTCGCGGGCCCGGCTATCCCACAAGCAAAGGAAGCAGGGATATTTGGTGAAACCGGATTGCTGCCCTAATAGCATGGATAGAATTTTAAAGTCTCCACAAATCATCCACTTATGCTCATCATAACGAATCTTCTGAAGAATCAGGGCCAAATTCTCGTATTTTTCTTGGAGAATAACAGAGTGAGCAATAGGAACTGAAGCGAATGTGTTGCCATTATGAAGAAGAACACCTTTTATGCTGTCTTTTGACGAATCAATGAACAGCCGCCATTCAGCAGGATCATACTTGAGTTTAAACTTTTCCATCACTCCGTATATATCGTTGCAAAATACCAAATCTTCCTCTTTGCTGAAATACTTCAAAAATTGTGTCTCGCGGTTGCGGTACCAATAAAAAGTTGTTCCTGGTGACAATAGATTTTTCTGTTTAAGCCGAGAACCTAGCAGTTGGGCAGCATCTTTTGGGAGTCCTAAATCCCGGACTAAATCATTCAATTCAGCTTGAGAGAAAAGTTCAGGTTTCGGATCTGGTTCCGTTTCAAACTCGGAAGTACTGGACTCATCGGGAAAAGCCATCTGATGAGTCTCATCATGATCAGAACCGTCCACACAAATATGATCCAAAGATTTTGGTGATTCAGGCACAGGTACTTCGTTGCTATGAGGCATAGGCCTAATTGCTGAGGGAAGGTTGGGGTAACTTATTACGTTCTTATTTTTTAAGTTGTATCCCTTTCACAATGCAAGAGCAAAAATAGCAGTCACTGCTGTGGTCTCTTTGTTCACGCCACATCATAGGTATTCTGAAACGAAATGCTTGTTTTTTACCTTTCATCCATAAGCGTAGATCTTCCTCACATGTCTTGCACACTTTGTGAGGAGCCCACGGTTTGTCTTGATCGCCTAACTTCAAACCGAAATGGGCGAAATATACTTTTTTAATAAATGCAGAAATGTTCCTCTGCCGCTTTTTCACGGTATATTCCCCACAAATAAAACAAAAACCGTCCGGAGAGTTGACGCAACCTCTGGCTCTGTGAGCCATCACAAATACACAGCACTGCAAACTACAACTGTAGTGAACCACTTCGGAATAAAGCTGGATTACGACTGAGCAAACAAAAGGTAATAATGAACTTGCAAGAAACTGAAATTTGACAGGAACGTTCATGTCGCAACCACCGTGTTTGAGCGAGCGAACGAGGCGAGGCGAACAGGAAAGAACATGCGCCAGCGCGAGTACTGGATTTAGCCCCCCGCCTCCCAATTGTCCTGTTAATGTATAAAATGAATACAAAACACTCTAAAATATCATGAGGGAGTGTTTCTAGTTAGTTAACCATTACAACCTCTATTTTGGGCCAAGAAAATAAACTGCAGTCGGCTAAAAAGAAATTATGTGAACATTCCTTATATGGGTAAGAAATCTAATTTTGCAAGAAAACGTGACGTGATGGAACATTTTGGTTATTTTTCCTGGATTCAGCACCCCAAAATCTATAGGAATCAGTTGCAAAACTGGAGGCAGTTTTTTGGTAGTGTACCTGTGTTATTCTTCTGTAATTAACTTACTAGTTATCATTTTCTTCTGTAATTAAGTGCTTTTAATTATTATTCTAATTGCTTTCTAGTTATCTTTTCTAACTAACTATTCATGTGTAACTAAGGGAATTACTTGCCTTTCTAATTAAGTAAAATAAGTGAATGAATAAACTGCACGTCTTTATTACAAGGTGTTAGCCTTTGTTGAGCAAGACAGTGGCGCTCTTTTTATGGCCCTCTGAGCTAACAGGACAGACACCTCGATTGATAGGAGATTTGTTTGCAAACGGCTTGCAGGATAATCCATTGTGGAGGTGGTGGGAAGCAAGCTTTCGAAAAGAAGCAAACAGCCCCGTTGGACAATGTTGAGAGTCCACTGCTCTGATGTGATAAGGTGCCACCTGCGGGCATAGGTACAGAGTCTGCTTGCTATGAATAGGGGTGGGGGACCCTGCAGAGGCAGAATAGCTATGCTCTCTAGGAAGGAGTCAAAAACAGGTGCTGGCTGGAGCTAGTTCTGGCTTAGACGCCTTAGGCTTTTTGGGCTAGCGAGGGCCCTGCTATCGCTGCGGAGGTTGGTAGGCAGTTGCAGGTGGATAAGAAGGATATCATCTTTTCTTCTTAGGATAGAAAGACTTCTTTGGATTAGTCTTTCTCCTAGAAATCTTTATGGAGAGGCATTTGAGAGTGAGACCAACTGTCTCAATCTCTCCAGCCTTCTCTCTCCACCCTTTTCCAAAGAGGTTCTCTCCAAAGCAGAGGATATTGGCCAATTTATCTTGAACCCACTGCTCAAGATCAGATACATGGAGCCAGGTCCTTCTGCAAGCACAGATGCATACTGCTGAAGTTCTGCTGGGTGACTCAAAGGCATCAAAAGATGTTCTAGTAAAAAATGTAGATGTATTCTGGTTTTGCCTGCTTATGGCCTGGAATGCATCATGTGTCATCAGGAAGGATAGGGGCAAGGTTCTCTAGATCCCTGGAGATATCCTTGAGATACATGCCCATATAGAGCATGTAGGAAGCAATCCTAGAAGTGAGCATGCATGCCTGAAAGCACCAATGGCATCGAGTGTCCCAGAGGTATGGAAGAATCATTCTTAGAACTCGATGCGTCGCATCACCATTTCCACTACCATGAAGTGGTGTGGTAGTTGAGGCTTTTGGAAGCCAGGACATGGATGAACTCTGTATATGTTATTGAGTCATTTGCTGATAGGTGGAACTGTTAGAGTCTCCCACATACATAGCATAAGATCCTGCAGGATACGATGCACTGGTAACTTGGACGCCTCTTTGGGTGTCGAAGGGTATTGGAGGATTTCCAACTTCTTTGCCCTCAGTTCAGTCTCCGATGTCACGGTAATCTGCAGCCTACTGCTATGTCACGAATGAAGTCTTGAAAATACATGTCCTCTGGTGGGAACAGACACCGCTCATGAGGGGGAGGGACAGATTGGAAGGGAGATCTCTGGTTACCCTGGAATCTTCCAATGCGTCATCGGAATTGGAGGAGGTAGAGTGATTCTGACAGAAAATCAAAGTATTGATGGTCCCATGCTGATCTCGAGACCCCGATGCAGATACAGATGATCAGTCGGAGTGGCAGCGGGTACCAATGTTGTCTGTCGGTTCGAAAGGAAACATCGGAGGGAGAGAGTACCCCGATACAGGTTCGAAGTCTGGCATCAGCGCTGGAGGTATCGACTGTGGGCCGGATGCTGATGCCTGTACTGCTGGATCTGTCATTACAGACAGTACCGAGGCTGCCAGGAGTGCTGCCAAATTCTTCTCGATAGCCAGGATGTGCTGGTCGAGGGAGGAGGCCAATGCTGGTCGAGGGAGGAGTGGCCTAGTGGTTGGGGCAAGTTACTTCGGGCCAGAGGGCCAGGTGTTCGAATCCCACTAGAGGGCAACAACCTTGGGCTGGAAGGACTGGGGTTTCTAGTCCCACAGATGCTCCTTGTGGCCTTGGGCAAGCCACTTAATCCTCCATTGCCTCAGGTACAAAAACAGATTGTGAGCCCTCTGGAGACAAGGGGAAAAAAAATCTCTCTCTCTATATCTCTATCTATCTCTATCTCTATATACACACACACAGTACCTGAATGTACATTGCTTTGACTGTTAGAAAAGTGGTATATAAACCTAGTTAAATAAAATAAATTGTTAAATAAATGCCTAGGTGGAATCCTGCATGGGACTGAGACACCTCCCAGGGCATGAAACCAGTAGCTCTCCAGAGGTTGAGGCCTCAGAAGCGTCCTGGAGCCCATTGTGTTTTGGAGGGCTGGTCCTCCCGCCAGGGTTGTTTAGCAGCCTATCTGCATCGGATGCACACTTCAATGAATCTCGATGACTCAATGAATCTTCAATGAATCTCAAGGATCGGTATTTAGTTTCGATGTCGGTGAATTAGACTTAGTCGTATGTTTTGACTTTGTGGAGACCTGAGAACCAAGAGAGGCGGCAGACATCCTCGACCATGTGGAAGCCATTGAAATAGAGTCCGGGGCAAACAGAGAACCTTACTGTCTGTCTCTGTTCTTTAGGCCTCTTTTTGTCATTTATTGGCACAAAGGACAATCAATTGGTAAATGGTTTGGACCCAAACATTTTAAACACCAGTCATGTTTATTGGTGACTGATATTGTACCAGAATACTTGGTGCATTTTATGAAGCCACTGATGTGTTTTTCCATCATGGCAGAACAAAAGTAGGCCAAGGCCTAATTTGCCGGTAGAAACCACCAAAACTGGAAAAATGAAACAAATCAAAAGAAAAATATTTTGAAAAGAAAAAGAAATAAATAATATCGGGGCCGGTATCAGGGAAGGTACTGGCATAGGTGGAAAGGCAGAGTGCACAGATTTAAACAAAAAACATGATATTTTTCGATGGTGCCAGAAGAAAACAACCTGCTGGCTTTGCGGAAAATGAACTGATGAGAGGACTTGAAGGCAGATGCACAGGCACAGTGGGTTGCTCCCAAAAGCTTTCCAATTGGACGCTGGGGAGCGTTCCCGCACAGGATCCGTTGGTTCCAATGATACCCATATGTGAAGACTGCATTCCTGCTTGTTCCTGGAGATCAAGACATTACTTCAGCAAGAGATTATGGAGTAGTGTACTGCAGCAAGCCCAATGCCAGACATGATGAATAGGAGCACTAGTTTTAGTCACAGCAAATGTAAGCTGACTCCACTGGTCATAGTCTAAGTCACTGCTTTCAGGCAGCAATCTGTTTGTTGCAATTTATAGTTGTTGCAATTTATGGTTGCTGCTCTTGAGGGAAAATTGCTTTAAGAATCCTCTCCTCAATCCAGCTGCTCATAATTCTGGAAGTTTGAGCAGACAATTGTTTCCAATCTTTAAACATAAGTACTACAGTTCCTGACCGACTAAAACAGAGGTTACTGTGCCCCATGTAAGCTAGGCTGGGGAGAAAGCAGTTAAGCAAACACTCCACTACTGCTGGACAATGCATCTTGAAATCTTTACCAGAGCACCAAGCGCTCCTCAGGATGGAGGTCTCTCTGCCTGTGCATATTTCCCCCAGCAGGATTCTCAACTTCTGACATATAATAATCAAGTGCAATAGTAGAGGCGTTCTCCCTGAGCCATGCCCCACAAACCACAAGATTCGAGAGTCTGAGAAAAGGTTAAATTAGACTTACCTGCTAATTGTAGTTCCTGGAGGAACTCCAGTCTAGTCCCGGAATCCTTGGGGTTGTCAACCTCATCCAGCAGCTTTGGAGACTGAGAAACTTCACTGTTGTGATGTCACTGGTATATAAGCACTGGTACCTCCTCTTCTCACCAGTTAACCTATTGACAAAGCAGACTCACCGGAGCAACAAGTAAGTAGTTATAAACACAACATCAAGGCAAGTATGCCGCCCTAACTGAAGGATCATGGATCCAACTATTTACAGAAGTGTTGCCAACCAACTGCGCCATGAGGTCCTCCTTCCTCTTGCCCAGAAGGACACTACCCCACTTCCCCAACATTATCGCCCTAGTGTGACTCATAACCGAACTGCTTTATAAACGAAAGTTGCTTACCTGTAACTACGTTCCTGCTTCAGGCCACCTAGCACCACCTAACCAGGGCAGGACCCAGGACTAGATTGGAGTTCCTCCAGGAACTACAATTAGCAGGTAAGTCTAATTTAACCTTCCTGATCGTCCCTCCAGTCTAGTCCCGGAATCCTTGGGGATGTAACAGAGCAGTGAAACAATCAACGGGAGGGCCCTGCTAGCCTTGCCTGAAGCACTGCCAAACCAAACCAAGTATCCCTTTCCGCCTGCACATCAAGACAGTAATGCTTTACACAAAGGAGTGAGACGAAGACCATGTCGCCGCTTTACATATTTCTTCCACTGGCACTAAGCTACACTCCACCCAAGACGCGGCTTGTGCTCTAGTAGAATGAGCCCTCAAACAGTCCGGAACCAGACGGCCTCGCAAAAGATACACTGACGCTATCGCCTCTTTCAACCCCCGAGCAATCGAGCCCTTAGAGGCTGCCTCACCTCGTCTAGCATCTGCAAACAGCACGAACAATCTATCCGACTTACGAAAACTAGCTGTCCTAGCGATATACCCCTTCAAGGCCCGCTTAATATCTAAATGATGCAGCTGTTCTGCGACCTGACCCTTCCTTTTGGATGTGAAAACCGGTAAAGATACCACTTGGTTCACATGAAACCCCGATACTACCTTAGGTAAGAAAGATGGCACTGTCCGCAAAACTACCTTAAAATCTGAGAAGAACAAAAAGGGCTTTCTACAGAGGACAGCGCCTGTAACTCCGATACTCGCCGAGCAGACGTAATAGCCACCAGAAATACTACCTTGAGGGTCAGATCTTTCAATGTCGCCGTTGCCAAGGGCTCAAACAGCGCCTTCCCCAGCGCCTTCAAGACCAAGGGCAGCTCCCAGGACGGTACTGGCCGCCTACGCGGTGGCCTCAACAAAACCACTGCTCTTAAAAACCGTTTCACATCTGCATGACTACCTAGGGAATGGCCTTGCATGTTCCCTCTGTAACAGGTCAGAGCCGCCAACTGAACCTTTGACGCCACCGCCGCTAAGCCCTTCTGAAAACCATCCTGTAAGAATGCCAACACCTGCGGTACTGACGCTTTCAAAGGAACCACCGCTCTTTCTTTACACCAGGCCTCAAAAATGCGCCACACTCTAATATACGCTAGAGATGTAGACGTCTGCCTCGCTTTCAGAAGAGTCGCTATCACGGCACCCGAATAACCTTTCAATTTCAACCTAGCCCGTTCAATAGCCAGGCCGTAAGCGAGAACTGATCAACTTGGGGCATGCAAAGAGGACCCTGAGACAAAAGGTCCTTCCGCACCGGTAGCTTCCAGAGAACCGCTACCAAGAGCCGTACCAAGTCCGCGTACCACGGCCATCGTGGCCAATCTGGAGCAATGAGGATTACTTGCCCCTTGTGACGCTCGATGCGTTGTAACACTCTCCTGATTAATTAAGTGGAGGAGTGGCCTAGTGGTTGGGGCAAGGTACTTCAGGCCGGAAGGTCGGGGGTTCAAATCCCACTAGAGGACAGCAACCTTGGGCCGGAAGGACTGGGGTTTCTAGTCCCACAGGTGCTCCTTGTGGTCTTGGGCAAGCCACTTAACCCTCCATAGCCCATGTTCCCTGTAAAATAGTTATCTCCAAGTTATAATGCCCTGTTCAATGTAATTTCAGTTTGTTCAATGTAAACCGCACTGATGCAGAATAGCGCGGTATAAAAGAGAATGTAAATAAATAAATAAATAACACCCACGGAGGAAACACATACAGAACCTGCTCCTGCGGCCAAGCTTGAACCAGGGCATCTAGTCCCTCGGACATTCTCTCTCTCCTCCTGCTGAAGAACCGATTGACCTTTGCCGACTGAAAAGTCACCATGAGATCCATGACCAGCGGCCCCCAGCGCTGTACCAGCATTGCGAAAACTTCCAGATGAAGAACCCACTCCCCTGGGTCTACCTTCACGCGACTCAAGAAGTCGGTCTGCACATTGTCCACCCCTGCGACGTGCGCTGCAGACACGGCCACCAGATTCTGTTCTGCCCATTCGAACAGGCTGTCTGCCTCGGATTCTAGTGCCACACTGCTGGTGCCTCCCTGCCAGTTTATGTAAGCTACCACAGTCGTCGTCCGAAAATACTCGAATGGCCTTGTTCTGAAGATATGGGCGTAACTCTTAGCGCCAATGCCACCGCTCTCAACTCTAACCTGTTGATTGACCAAGTCTTTTCTTGGGCGGACCACTCCACTTGGGCTATTTGACCTTGGCAATAGGCTCCCCAGCCCTGAAGACTGCCATCTGTTGTCAATGCTATCCAAGCTGGCGCTTCCAACGACATGCCCTTTTCCAGATTTTCCGAACTTAACCACCACTGCAGGGCTTGACGAGTCTGAGGCGGACAGACCAACCTCCGGGACAGGGAATCCCCTTTGATGCGACCATCGTCTCAACAACGCTCTCTGCAACGGTCTCATGTGGGCCCGCGCCCACGGCACAAACTCCAGCGTTGCCGCCATGGTCCCTAATACCTGTAGATACTCCCAGGCGGTGGGACACTGCATGCTGAGAAACCGAGCAAGTAACCGCCAAAGTGCTAGGCTCCGTTGTCGAGGGAGAAAGACGCGACTAATACTCAAGTCGAAGCAGGCCCCCAGATATTCTAGGTTTTAAGTTGGCTCCAACTTGCTCTTTGCTATGTTGACCACCCAACCGACACTCTGTAGCAACGAAACCACTTTGGCCGTAGCAGTCACACTCTCCACCCGGGACTTCGCCCTTATCAACCAATCGTCCAGATACGGGTGCACCAGCACCCCGTCCTTTCGCAAGGCCGCTGCCACCACCACCATCACCTTGGTAAATGTACGTGGCGCCATTGCCAGGCCAAAAGGAAGTGCCTGAAACTGATAATGTCCCATCGGTACTGCAAACCTGAGCAATTTCTGAGGCTCCTGCCTTATCGGAATATGAAGGTACGCCTCTGACAGGTCTAAGGACGTCAAAAACTCCCCTTTTCTCACGGCTACGATAACCGACCTGAGGGTCTCCATTCGGAAATGCGATACCCGAAGACAGCGATTTACCTTTTTTAGGTCTAGAATGGGACGCCAAGAACCTTCTTTCTTTGGAACTACAAAGTAAATGGAGTATCGACCGCTTCCTAACTGGCTGACAGGAACCGGCACAACCTCCTTGAGCGCCAGTAGCCGTTGAACTGTCTCCTGCACAGCCTTGCGCTTTGCGCTTGCCTTGCACGGGGAATGAACGAAAGAATCGAGCACCAGGCGCTGCATCTCCAACGCATAACCTTCCCGAATCACTTCTAATACCCACTGATCGGAAGTGAGTTGGACCCAGGCGGGGTAAAATTCCTGAAACAGACCTCCCACGGGAACCAACTCCCCTTGGGCCCTCATGACTTCATTGTGCCTTTCTGAAAGTGGAGGAAGAGACCGCAGGTGTAAAACCCCTGCTTGCCCCTCGAAACCCCCGAAAACCTTGGCTTTGAGTAGGAAAACGTCCTCGTTGCCCTTGACCAAACCTCGGTGTCCGAAACCGGCGAAACTCCCATCGCTGTCCTTGAAGGCCGGGCCCGGACCGCCCCTGCTTTTGCTTATCCTCTGGCAATCTACCTCCCTTGGAATCTCCTAAATCCTTCACTAACTTTTCCAAGTCCTCTCCAAAAAGTAACTTGCCACAGAAAGGAAGTTTACTCAACCTCGCCTTAGATGAGCCATCCGCTGCCCAATTACGGAGCCAAAGACACCTCCTTCCCGCTACTACCGAAGCCATGCTCTTCGCTAATCCCCGGATCAGACCATAATGCATATCGGCCAGATACGCCGTGCCGGACTCTAACCTGGATGCCTCATCGGTCTCTTCCACCGAGCTTTCCCCCTGAATACACTGCGCCCACTGCAAACAGGCTCTGGCTACCCAAGCCCCACAGATAGACGCTTGCAGGGATAATGCATTTGCCTCAAAAACTTGCTTTAGCAAAGCCTCTAGCTTACGATCCTGCGCATCCTTGAGTGCCGCCGATCCTTCCACTGGGATGGTAGTTTTCTTAGTTACCGCAGACACGGTCGCATCTACCTTTGGAGCTTTAAACAGCTCCCGGTCTTGATCCATCAGTGGGTAAAGCCGCAAGATCACTCAAGAGCCCTTGAGCATGGCCTCTGGCATATCCCATTCTTTCTGAATCATTTCCTTAAATACCCTGTGCGTCTTACAAAAAGCCTGCAGCAAGGGGTCCTCCAGGGTAGCATCCTCAGCCGGACCTCCCACTGGCATGTTCAGAGTCTTAAGAGACTCCGCAATGAGACGGCAATTCCTCCCTACGGAGCACCCGGACCACTCTAGCTTGATCTTCTTGATCCTTAATTTCACCTTCCTCTAGATCCTCTTCCAGTCCTTCAAGATCCGCTTCCTCTGTGCGAATGTCCTCTGACAGGACCGACTGCTCAGACCGATCCCTATCAACTTTGGCCCTCTTCAGCAGCCCTCCAGCAATGTCCGCCGCTAAAGGAGAACCTTGCCTCTTTCCTCTAAGACCCTCTCTGGAAGGCCCTGCTATCGGGGCCCCCTGAGGGCTGCCCAACGCCTTCTGGATCAAAGTTAAAAAATCTGACGAAAATATAGCTGCCAAACTCCCCGAAGTAGGTACTTGCGACAGCAGAGGATCCTAAACCCCCGAAGTACTGGACCCCAATTCAGGAGCTGGCAGAGGGGCAAGAATGGGCTCAAAGCACCTCCAGCGAGACCCCTTTCCCGTCCGCCACCACCTCTGATGGCAGATCTGTAGTGCCAGCCTCATGACTACAGCCCCTACACACTCCCTCTGGAGACAAAGAACTTTTCCTGGCCCCACACAAGAGACAGAGCTGCTTGGCCGGCATGCCGTGCCTAGTTAGAAATTTTTTTTTTATTATTTTATTGAGATTGCCCGGTCAGAATTGTCACCCAGTTAACAACCTGAAGAAAATTGTCAAAAAACAAAGCTTTTCAGCTGTCTATAAGCCTCGGAAGTCTCCCAACCGAAAACGGTGATTTTCCCGCACAAATTACATGCGGCACGGCCTGCCCCGTCATAAAAATGAAACCGCCGCCTAAACCAGCTCCTTACCTTTCGGGTGATTGGCAATCCGCTGTTCCTTCGTGATTTGAGCTCCTCTGCCCCCGGAAGCCTCCTGACTGCAGAAATCGCTGCCGTTGAAAAAACACCCGGTACACAAAGGGCAGGGCAGCTCCAAGCGCATGCAGGCAGGCCCTCTGCGCGCTGAGCACAACTCCTTGCTGACTCCCGTGTCTAATCGCTAAGACCGGGTAATCAGCCACGGAACCTCTCCCCCAGCCTGCTTCTAGTAAGCCGCCGGCTCCTGACTCTCCTCAGAAGACAGAAAAATGAAAATAAAAGAGAAAGGACCCGAGGACCTCACAGCCACCGACGGTCAGAACTATGTGCTCTCCAGGTATAAAACCAATTAAACTGTAACTAGCTCCCCCCTTTTTTTAATTTTTTTTTTTAAACTAAACTCTGCTTAATTGTTTTTCAAGTGAGCCCTGAAATCCCTGGGCTCACCACCTGCTTTGGAGACTGATAACTGGTGAGAAGAGGAGGTATCAGTGCTTATATACCAGTGACATCACAACAGTGAAGTTTCTCAGTCTCCAAAGTTGCTGGATGAGGTTGACGACCCCAAGGATTCTGGGACTAGACTGGAGGGACGATCAGGAATTCCTCATACTATATTTCCTTAGTTTTTAATGGATTCCAACAAAACACATTTGCCTCAAGGAAAATATACCTGTACTAAGGCCAGCAACTACTTTTGTGCATTTACCTGATCCAGTTGGTCCGAGGAGTAAGATATTGCTTTTTTCCAGTTTTATGTCATCATGAGTTGAATCTAGTACTTCACCCCCTCTTCTCTCCTGAGGGATAGGATGGTTGGTTTGTTGCTGCATGGATGCACCTAATGCATTACTATGGGGACTAATGCCAGCAATCTGGAGCAATTCTGAAAAAGAAATTCAATTTTTCTTTCTTTATTTCTGTCTATCTGTGCCCTATATAAAAAGGGCCATTTAAAAAGGATATCAAATAAGGATTATATTAGACTCCTCTTGTGATCTGAGACAGCGTAATTACTCACCTGTAGCAGGTGTTCTCTGTGGACAGCAGGAAGACGTCCTCACGTATGGGAATATTCCCCAGCTTTTATTGGAAGCTTTTGGGAGGCTCCACCGTGGCTGCTTACCTGTCTTCACACATGCCATAGCGCCATCTTCCCCAGTACAGTTGTAGTCAATATTATTGGCACCCTTGCATTTAGGTATGTTGTATACAATATCTTGCGAAATAATTAGAAATATTAACATAACATAAGAACATAAGATATGCCATACTGGGTCAGACCAAGGTCCATCAAGCCCAGTATTCTGTTTCCAACAGTGGCCAATCTAGGTCATATGTACCTAGCAGTTTCCCCAAGGGACACAGGTTCCACAATGCTTGTATTGGTTCAAGCATTGATATCCTGGGTCCCTTCTTAATAATCCTAACTATGTCATTAGGATTAATGGCACTCTTTACTAATATTTGGTGCACAACCCTTGGCAGAGATGACAGCCTCCAAACGTTTCTTGTAGCCATCTAGTTTTGTACAACTGTCTGCTGGTAGTTTCTCCCACTCATCAACTGTGATTTGTTCCAGCTCATGAATGTTTCCAGGATTCCTTCTACCATTGGCAGATTTCAGCTCTTTCCAAAGGTTCTCGATTGGATTGAGAACAGGACTCATTGCTGGCCAGTTCAAAACAGTCAATTTTTTCCTTTTTAACCATTCTTTTATACTTTTGGATGTATGTTTTGGGACGTTGTCCTGCCGGAGGACCCATGACCTTCAACCCAGACCTAGCTTTCTGACACTAGGTAGTACATTTTGCTCCAAAATATCTTGGTAGTCCTGATTTCATGATTCCTTTAATATGTTCCAGGCCTCCAGTTTCTGAGGCAACAAAAGAGCCCCAGAACATTATGGAACCTCCACAATTTTTAACTGCAGGAAGGGTGTATCTTTTCCTTATAAACTTCATTTCCTTACCTGTAAATGTATCGCTGGTCTGCATTGCCAAAGAGCTCAAGTTTGGTTTCATTTGTCCACAGAACATTTTCCCAGAAGTACTGTGGTTTCTCGAGGTCGGTTTGGCCAAAGATCAGGTGTGCCTTTTTATGTCTGTCTTTTAGCAGTGGTGTCCTCCTTGGCCTTTGCCCATGAAGTCATTCTTTATTTAATGCAAGGCATATGGTGTGCGCTGAAACCACCACTCCAGATTGCTCCAGGTCAGCCTTAAGCTCTTTGGCTGTTGTATATGCTGATTTTCCAAAAGGTCGGAATGAACGTAACCCGCCTTGATCTCCCCCTGGAAAGGCGTAAGCTAAATGCTAAAAATAAATAAATAAGCCACCCTTCAAAGACTTCTTGGATTAATTTTCCTCTTCCCACTATGTCCTGTGAGGTTCTCAACAGTTCCACAAGCAGAAAACATCTTAACATTGTGAACTGCAGACACAGGAATCTCAAGGTCTCTGATGGTCTTGTATCCCTTTGAAGTACGATGTTTGGTGATGAGCGCGCTGCCTGAGAAAGTCAGAAAAGCCATTGTCTTCACTATTGTGAAAATGGAACAGGGAGTAAGAATGTGGCCATTTTAAACATTAGAGCCATCATTCATTGGGTGATTTAAGTCATGTGAGTGCTGACAATCACTGGTACATCTAATTTTACTGTAATGGGAATGTGGCTCTTCTGTTCAAACTGATTTGAATTGTTTTATAAGGGTGCCAATAATCATGTCCTGGCAATGTCCCAGTTTTTATACCATTTCCTACTATTTCCTTTTTCAATTGGTCTTGTTTTTGATTCTTTTGTGTGTCAAATCTGTGCATATATAATCCAAAGCCACTGGGCACTTTTTTTTTTTTTTTTTAAAGGAGATATTGGACATTAAGGGGGTTTAACTGCAAGGATGCCAATAATGTTGGCCACAATTGTATGATAACAAAGCTGTAGCAGAATACAACTCCTCAGGGAGGTGGGAGAGTTGTGTGGACTTATTCCTGCTGCCCATGGAGAACACTTGTTACAGGTGAGTAACTAAGCTTTCTCCATGGACAAGCAGGAATGAAGTTCTCACATATGGGACTCCCAAACTACAGGCTACCGAAAACTGAGAAGGCAAAAAAAAGCCCAAAGAGGGAACAAAACAATAACTGGCTTATCAATAAGTAGTAGCAGAGGTAGTACCCAGTGGGAACGCAACTGATTCAAAATCCGCACCATACAGCTCCACACATCAGTATCCGTTCTCTATGAAGAATCTGTTTGGTAGCCTTGGTGGGAAGGAGTTGGAACCTAATCCCCAAAGAGATGCTGGAGTACAGACTGGCCAAAGTTGTTGTTGCATCGGGAATCCCCATCCAGACAATAATGTGTTGTGGATGAATATGCTTGGATCAAAGACCATGTTGCAGCCCTGCAGATCTCCTCCATTGAGACAGAGCGCAAGTAGGCCACCTATGCAGCCAAGGCTCTGATGTTGTGAGCCGTGACATGACCATCAAGGTTCAGGCCAGCCAAATTGAAAGAATGCATTTAGAAAGCAGCCCCGAGCTTGCTGGGGTCAAAAGAGACAAACAGCTGGGTGGACCTTCGGTGGGCTTTCGTCTGTTCAAGGTTGGCAGCCAAGGCTTGACTGCAGTCCAACACATGTGCAGTGCTGCCTCCCCCTGAGAACATGAGGCCTGGGAAAGAAGGTGGGCAGTACAACAGATTATGAAAAGCGGAAACCACCAGAGCGTAAGACCACTCTATTATGATGGAACCTGGTATAAAGCAGATGAGTCACCAGGGTCTGGAACTCATTGACAGTGTGCCACCACCAGAAACAAGACCTCACAGGTCAGTAACTTCAGAGGGCAGGAAGCGAGTGGCTCAAAGGGCTCTGACAAGAGCTGTGCCAAAACCATCTTGAGGTCCCAAGCCACCGCTGGAGGCCTAAAAAGAGGCTTAGAGAGAACAGGCCCTGCATAAAGCAAACCACCAAAGGTTGAACCGAGATGGACTTTCCCTCCAAGCTGTGATGGCAGGCCCCAGTCACGCTGAGGTAAACCCGGATAGAACTGGACTTTAGACCCGACTCAGAGATGCAGGAGGTACTTGTGCAACCTGTTAATGGAGCAAAAGAAGAGATCCAGGGCCCGGTCTGCACACCAGGAGGCAAACCTTTTCCATTTGAAAGCATAAGACCTCCTCGTCAAAGCTCTCCTGGAGGTCAACAGAACCTCCATGACATCTTCAGGCAGGTTAAGCTTCAATAGGAGTATCTGCTCAACATCCATGTTGTCAGACCCAAAGACTGGATGTTGAGGGTGGAGTAGGCTCCTTATCCTCCTGAGAGATAAGGTCCGGAACAAAGTCAGACAGCAGACGCTCCTGATGAGAGATCTGTTGCAGAAGGAGAAACCACGGCTGTCTGGACCAATACGGCGTGGTGAGAATCATAGAGCCCTTCTCGGTCTGAAATTTCAAAAGGGTCTTCACTATAAGAGGAACGGGGGGTGGGGGGGGATGTGTGTAGAGCAGGCCCACTCCCCAGTGCAGGAGGAAGATATCCAGCGCTAGCCTCTCCCTCAAAGAGGCCCTGAGGCAGAACTGGGCATTGTGCGGCGTGTTAAATAGATCTATTGAAGGGGTACCCCATGACTGAAAGATCTGGGCCATGATCTCCCTGTTCAGAATCCTCTCATGCGACTGGAAGATGTGGCTCAACTGATCTGCCAGGGAATTGAGTTCCCAGGCAGATGTGGCTCTCAACTCCATACCATGGACGATAGCAAACTTCCACAAGCAGACTGCCTCCCAACACAGGAGATATGACCCTGTGCCCCCCTGCTTGATGATGTAGTACATCACCTGATTGTTGGTCTAGATCAGAACAACTTGGATGGCAAGGTAATTCTGGAACACCCTGAGGGCGTTTGCCACAGCTTGGAGCTCCATAAAGTTGATTTGGTGGAGGCTCTCCCACTCGGATCACATGCCTTGCATCCATATGTGCCCCCAACCCCGCCTGGACACATCAGTCATCAGCATCTGAAAGGGGAGACCTCTGAGCAGGTTTTGAGAATCCAGTCACCAATGCAGGGACTAGACCAGAGGAGCAGTGACTGCCAGTGGCTTGTTTCCACATTGTTCTGCGAGTCCATTGAGCTTGTCTCATTGAAAGACAAGCCAGGGGAGTGACATTCACCATCGAGGTCATATGACCAAGTGCCTTCAACATCCTATGAGCAGTTATCTGATGCCTCCGCTGGGAATCGCGAACCAAGGCTGTCAGCCTCTGCAGATGGTTCAACGGAAGAAAGGCCCAAGCCCGAGTGGTGTTGAAGAGGGCCAGCTGTTGGGAGAGCTGGAAGTGGGGACTTGGGGTAGTTTTATTTAATAACAGTTTTTTTATACAGCATTATCATTTAGTCAAAGCGGTTTACATTGTAACTTAAAAACTTGGTAATGTACATTAAATAGGAACATTGATAACTTGGATTCTTCTGAGGCAATGGAGGGTTAAGTGACTTGTCCAAGGCCACAAGAAGTGCTAGTGGGAATCGAACCCTGGTCTCTTGGTTCCTAAGTTGATCACAAACCCCAACACCTTGAGCACCTGGATGGTCAGCAGAGTGGAGCTCTTTATAAAACAGTCATCCAAGTAAGGGTAGACGAACACCCCCAGAATCCAGAGATAAGTGGCCGCTACCGCAGGGCACTTCATGAAGACACAGGCCACTGAGGCCAGACCGAAGGGAAGCACACTGTACTGAACATAGCCCCCCCAGGACAAACTGAAGATATTTCCTTTGGGCAGGATGGATCAGTATGTGCATGTATGCGTCCTTGAGATCCTGGGAGCATAGCCAATTGTTTCTCTGAAGGTAAGAGAGCACAATCCCCAGCAAGACCATCTTGAATCTTTCTCGCACCAAGGTGGTATTGAGGTTTCAGAAGTCCAATACGGGCCAAACCCCCATTCCCCCCCCCCCCCCCCCGTCTTCTTGGAGACCGGTAAGTATCTGGAGTAGAACTCCCTTCCAACCTGAGCTGAAGGCACTGGCTCTAAGCTGAGATCGGTCAGAAGGGCAGAGATTTCTCCTTGCAACAGAATGAGGTGGAGGGGGTTGAGGGGATATTCTCTTGGGTGGGGAGGCAGGCAGTGGATCGGCATGTAGCTGCTCTGTACTATCTGCAAAACCCATGAGTCAGAGGTGATATGAGGCCACCTGTGGGCATAAAAAAAGGATGAGTGGCCCTCCCTCCACCAGAGGGTTTCCCTATGCACACTAATTGGTAAATTGGCTATGCTCCGAAGGAAGCAGTCAAAATCCTGCTCCCGGCTTAGACTGTGGAGAAGGCTGGGTCTTCTGAGGCTTCTCTCATCGCTGCTGATGAGGGGCCTGTGCCTTTTGCTAAGAGCTTTGAGGGTTTTGGAAATACTTGCGCTTATGCTGGTAGTAAGTCTTCTTCAGCTCCTAGAATCTTTTGCAAGAGGGATCAGAAGTCTTCCTTGAGAGCCTGGTGAGGGTGATATGCTATTTTTCTATGTCGCCAGCTTTGGCCTCCACCTACTCCCCGAAGAGGTTCTCCCTTCTGCACAGTACATCTGCAAATTTATTCACGCAGACTGTTCCGAAGACTGGAGCCAGGTGAGCCGGCGAGCCCCAATGCCCACTGCCGCCACCCTGCAGACAGACTCAAAGGCGTCATAAGTCACCTGGATCATGTACTTTGAGCAGTCCTTGCCATGGCCCACCAGGGCACGATAGGAGTCCAGCTGCTTTGGGGACATGAACAAGCCCAGTTCAGCAAGATAGAGCATAATGCCCTGCAAGAGCATACTCTTGTACAGCTCTTACGATAGGACTCTGACCACCAGCATGGAGCTCTGAAAGCATCACCGGTCTTATTGCTCTTCTTTCTTTTCAGGGCAGATTCTACCTCCAGAGAGTGGTGCAGAAGCTGAGGCTTCTCAAATCCTGGAGCCTTCTGGACCCAGTACATCAAGTCCGGCTTCCTGTTGACAGCGGGTATGGTGAGAGGGTTTTCCCACATTCTCATTTGTAGCCTCTGCAAGATTCAGTGCACCAGCACAGTCTCCTTAGGGGCCGAAGGGTACTGGAGGATCTCCAGCTCCTCCACCCTGGGCTCATCCTCCGCCTCCAGGGAAAATGGGATGGTCTTGGCCATATCCCTGACAAAGTCCTGGAAGGGCATGTCCTCGGGAGGAGGCTTCCGGCATTCATGTGGAGGAGAGGGGTCTGATGAAAGCTCAGGAGACCTGCTGTCCAACAGGACCTCAATTCCACATCAGTCAACCAGACATCTGAGTCACATTCCAAGAGAAAGTCAAGGTATTGTTGCGACTCCTCCTAGCGCTCCCTCTGACTACACAGAGCGGGACACGGTCGACAGAATTGATCAGGCATCCAATGCTTCTTGAGTTTCACTGGAACATTGGACCCTGGCACACTCGAGAGGAAAATGCCATGTGAACAGGCATCGACTCCGATCGATGCCCCGATGATGCTGAATTCACAGGCAATGCATGGGTTTTGAGTATCAGCTGTACAATGTGTGGTGACTATGCCATGGCCGCTGAGGGGCCAGCCTGCCATGTCACCAGCACCACTGTCATGCAAGCCCTCAAGGGCCCAGAGGCATTCCTCCAAGACTGCCATGTCTGAAGGCACTGGGGCCGGAACAGCTTCAGTCATCTTCTCCAGCATCCCCTTAGAGGCATCGTGGCCATAAACATTGGGGGATGAATGGCACTCCTCCAGCACTTTGGGAGTCAACTGCTCCCACCGGGGCACCTTGGCAGGCCATTCCCAGCCATCGTTCTTAACATCACTTTGGGAAGGGCTCTGTTGCAGATGCACATGAGCTTTAGCCCAGTGCTCATATGGGTCCCCCCTTCGATGATGACCGAGTTCATGTCGATGACTTCCTCTGTCCCATATGAAGGTCGATCGAAAGCCACCACTCCAGGCCACTGCAGCCCCTTGGCTCAGAATCAGCTTGATCACACCTCAATGTCAATGCCTCAGTGGGTCCTAGCAGGGCCATCGAGACAGATGCCAGAGCCGATGATAAATCACAGCGCTGCCCGAAAAGGAACACTCTGCTTTTCCCAATCCTTAAGGCCCCTCCTTGTCATCTGTGGACAAAGATTACAAGAGGAGGGCTGGTGGTTGGAACCCCATTCACTGAAGGCACCAATTGTGTTTGTCTGTGACCAAAATGGTTCTGGCACATTTTGTGCACTATTTAAAACTGCTGGCCAGCTTTTGGGACATGTCTGGAAAAACAGCCATGGCGAGATCAAACAGCTTGATGGTATCAGCTACAGGAAACCAAAAGGGAGAAAAATGAAATAAGTACGAACAATGACGGGATGACGCTACCAACAACAGGAAGTAAACCAAGCAAAAATAACCCCCGGAGGGGAAAAGATGACCAGTTTACTAATGGATACTGCAAACATGTCCTAGGGGATCTGTAGAAAACTAAGACTGGGGAAGATGGCACCGTGGCAGGCAGGAAGACACGATGGAGTCTCCCAAAAGCTTCCAATAGAAGCTGGGGAGCATCCCCGTGCGGGGCTCAGTTGGTGACATCACCCATATGTGAGGACTCCACTCCTACTTGTCCACAGAGAATTTCCATTTTACACTAAATATCAACTTCACCAAAAACAGCAGAGTCAAACTATATATGCTTCTTATAATGCCCTCCTGTGTGTTACTACTTCAAAAGTAACTTTCTGCACAAAGCAAATATAATCACACTCAATGTTTCCAGTTCTTGACTTGTTTGATGACAGTAGTATCTCCACAATGCCGATGAAGAGCAAGTTCTTTGTCACTGTAGCAGCAGTTCAAAATACGATTCTTTGTCACAGCTATAAGTAAAATTTTCTGTTGGCCATGAAAATGTTGTGGCTTTAATTTTTGATCGCTGCTTGCGATTAAAATGGACTTTTGGTCTTGTTTAGCTTAGCTTTGTTAAATTATAGCTTCAGTTTTGAGACACTGACAAAAATAAGGGGAAGTGCTCTCTTGAGTTCACCTTCATGTGGGTTTATATTTACAGCTATAACAGTGACAAAGAGTTTGTTATTCACTGGCGTTATGGAGACACCACTGTCAAAACATATTTAAAGATAAGTGAACTGTGTATTTGAAAATTGTGAATGAGTTTGGAGATACAGAACAGTTTTGCATATGATAAGAAATTCCAGTTGTCCTACAAGTTTGTTCCAATGATCTCCCATGCATAGATTTAGGGTACACATTGGTGTTTGAAACAACTTTCATGAGCTAAATGATTAAAAATATAAAAGGTGTCTCTAGACCAGCGAGTGGGGTTACACCTGTGTAGTCCGACTGGTACCTAAAATTAAGATTTCGATGCCCCTCAAATTAAAAAAACTAAGATAATTAAAAAAGTCAAGAATTTGGAACATTATGAGTGTGAATATATTTGCTTTGCGAATAAAGCACAGTTACTTACCTGTAACAGGTGATCTCTGGGAACAGCAGGAATAAATCTTCACATATGGGTACGTCGGTACCGATGGAGTCGGCGCGGGAACGCTTCCCAGCGTCCAATCAAAGAGCTTTTGGAAGCATCCCACCACGCCTGCGTGCTGCCTTCCCGCCTTTCCCAACTGCCTCTCTCAGTTAAGTTTTAAAGCTGAGACAAAGAGAGAGAGAGAGGAAAGGAAAGATAGATAGAGATACAACTCCTAGGGGAGGTGGGTGGGTTGTGAAGACTTATTCCTGCTGTTCCCAGAGATCACCTGTTACAGGTAACTGTGCTATCTCCAGGAACAAGCAGGAATGAGTCTTCACATATGGGGACTCCCAAGCTAAGATGCCTGGAGTCCCAGCATGTTATAGATTGGAACATGCTATACCTAATAACACCAGGCATCCTGAGGATGGTGGGTAGGAGTTGAAAAGAGAAAGGTGCTGTGGGAAACAGCTTAACCTAGCATAGGACTGCAGACAAGAAGTCCATGTGGGGATAATTGTCATCAATGATATTGAAATGAAATATTGCAATATGGACCTCCCTTAAAAGGATTTGACAAAAGTATGGAGGTCCATGGGATCTACTGGGGAACCCAGTAAAGGAATCTCGAAGAGGACCTCACTGTAGGAAAAAACAGTGGAGGTCAGAATCCTGAAAGGTAACAGGTAACACCAGTAAGAAAAACTGGGGTAGTACAAAAACAGTGGGCCTTCAGCGGAAGGCTTTAAGACAAAAACCGAACTCTTTTGGCGGCAGAGTGGCTCACTCTTAGGAGCAAAAAGAGAAAGGCTAACTGATTTGGACAAACAGGTACAGTCCTTATGGGGAGAAAGGGTATGGGAACCCCTTGTATCCCAAAAAGAAAGGACAAATGCCTGAGGCGTTAAGCCTGTGAGTAAAGGAAGATCCGCAATATCTCTCCGAACTGAGGTAAGCTAAGAGAGATATTGGAGCATGGAGAGCTTCAGAGGTACCTAAACCTTAAGGTTATGGTATAAAAGTTGTTGACTACCACAGGAGTGGTTGTGTGTGTAGAACCCCAAACCTGCTGGATAGCATAGGAATGGGTAAGCCCATCTGTCGGAATCATATAGCTATATGAGCATATACAGTCAGATAGATAGGTATGTGGATACCTATCTGTAATAAAATATCTCTACAGATATATATATATATATATAGACAGACATATAAGAATATATCTATAGTGAGATATGGAAGGGCATAAAATACACACAAAAAATCGATATGAATATGTGGAGAGGAAAGATTCATCTAACAAGGAGGTGGAACCTACTTGGGAAGATATATAGAGAATCTATTCCTCCTGGTTATGATCTGCAAGGATGCTAGCTAGTGAAATAACCAGGACAGGTACGTGAAAAACAGAGGATAATCTGAGTCTGCAGCCAGCAAGTCCAGAGTCTTCCAGAACTCTAGCATGGTAAGAGGACAGAAGACGCATAGAGATGAGATACCATGTTGACCTGCTTAAGGGCAAAAGTATCATGTGTTCTTACCATGAGGACGAGCTGCAATGAGAAAGAGCATATCCCCGATTGGGAATACTATGGACCAAAGCAGGGAACTGGCAACTCCTTAAGTTTTCACATAAGAGAAGACCTATGTCCCTTATATCAAAAAGGAGATAGGAAGAAAAGGGAGAACCCTTCTAGTCATGGGAGACATGACTGAAAAGCCTTTTCCAACCATCTAGGATAGCTGTTGGAGGAAAAAAAACCATGCTCTCTAGCAAGGGCCCATAGTGGAAAGCTTCTCTGTAGAATTGCAGAAAGCATGATGCAGGAGAATGAGGAGATAGAACTGGCTGCTGGAAAGTCAGTATCTCTGCCAACTATGCTGCCAAACCCAGGAGAAAGGAGATGGCAGAAATAGAAGACAATCCAGAAAGCTTGTAGTGAGATAATCTCCAAGACAGAAGAAAGCACTGACTTGGAGCCACTACTAAGATTAGACAGAATGTTAGTGGAGGACAAATCTGGTTGTTTGTGGACAAGAACCAGTGGTCCAAACATTAAGGCTCCTGCATAGGCAGCTGCTAGCAAGACAGCAGAAATAATCTTACTGTTTAAAAACAGAAAGGACAGAACAGGAGTAGAAAACTATAGACATGTCTGATAAGCTGCCCCAAAGCAAGATTGAAACAGAGGAGTTAACTCAGAGAGGAAAACTCCGCACTGGAAAGTGACAAAATTAGAGAGGCTAAAGAAAAAACCCTCCAGTGAAGTAATTCCACTCTTACAGGGGAAAAGCTTGGTAAGAGGGTAAAGGGAATGGAGCTGAAGAAGACTTACCAAGTAGTAAGTCTATAGAAGGAAAAAGACATGCTGGCACAGGAAACTATCATTTGATAGTGGTCAGACCTCTTTCCCTAGCAGGAAAAAGAGGAGCAACCTGTGACCTATAGGCATGAACATTCTGACAGCCCATAGAAATATAGAAAAAATGGAGGTCTTTGGAAAGAGATCCATGTCTAGGGGTTAGAATGAAGCAGTGGATTGCCTCTATTGCGAAGAAGCAAACTGCAGATTCTAAACCCCAAGAGTCACAAGCATCTGATGATTGATTAGAAACCCTGCGGTTGCTGGGTTTGTTGAGCCTGGTGAGAGGTTGGATTCTTCAGACCAGGACGATGCTTCCCCTGTTTGGGAACATCTGTATGATGGGCAAGTGATGAATAAAACCTTCTTCTCCTGTGGGAAGAAAGTTTGGTAGGACATTTCCTACCTACTGGGACAGAAGGTGGTGTAGAACAACCCCTAGGAACAGGTAAACCAGTGGACAACTGAGTAACCTGACGTAAAGACTCCTTGTTGAAGAGATTTTCTCCAGTGCAAGGTGTATGTCCCAGTCTTTGTTGTGCCCATTTGTCCAAGTCTGAAGCTTGGAGCCAGGCTCTACGTCGTGCCCCTATAGCTATAGCAGAAGTCCTGCTAACAGACTCAAAAGAGTCCAGGGAAGCACGAGAAAGAAACCAAGAGATATTCTGGATATGAATAAGCAGTGAGGAATAGTGTGCACTCTTGGAATCTGGAAGGACAGGAGTCAAAAGATGTAATTGCTTTGCGACCTCCTCAAGAGATAGACTCATATAAAAAATATATGAGAGAATTCTTGCAGAAAGCATAGATGTCTGGAAGGTTTGACGTCCAAAGGCATCTAGTGTCTTAGACGCACGACCTGGTGGATAAGAAGAGTGCTTTTTCTTACTCTTTACCCGCCTCATTGCTGATTCCACAACTATGGAATGATGAGGAAGTTGAGTCTTTTGAAACCCTGGAGAGGGGGGCACCTGATATAAGAGATCAGTTGCTCTGGAAGGTGGGGGTACCCTAAAAGTTGTTTCCCACATTCCTAGAAGGAGATCCTGCAAGGAATGATGCAAAGGAAGCATTATGTTCTCCTTTGCTTTGGTAGAAAGAGAGCCCTGTGCAGGATCATGTCCGGGGATAGGAATGGCAAGAGATCTTGCTATATCCAGAAGGAAACTCTGAAAAGAGGGTTCCCCAACAGGAATCTCTCTTGGACAGGTTAGATCTGAAGAACTAGCCTGAGCACCGACAGAGCTATCCAAATATATAGGAATAGAAGATCCTGCACAGTGCAGTGTGAAATGCTTAAGGGATGGTCGCCGGTACTGACTGTCAGAAGCAGCGACCGTCATTACCACATTGTCCATGCCAGGTATCGACTCCAAGCTTGGCATAGAAGGGAGAGATCCTGTTGAAAAAAGCATGGCAGGCGTTGGCCACGATGCTACTGTGGATACTGGTACCGATGTCGGAGTCGAGCCCGACAGAGACATCGGAGCAGTCATCGGTGACAGTTCAATTGGTACCAAGGTAACCGACAACCTACTGCCACTATCCTTGGTACCGAGGCATCGGTATCGATCGGTGTCGGTACCAAAGCGTATTGGTACCGAGTCTTCCAGACTAGAGAGCGATTCTAAACTCGGCATTGATAAGCGAAGCATGGAAGGCACCGACCGTAAGGGTAATGAGGACATCAGCACTGACTTCGGTACAGTGCCTGATACCGGTGAATGAAGGTCAACCAGTGGCATCTCAATGGGCCTCGAGGGAACCAAGAGTTGTGGATCCGAATCATTGGAACCGAGCCTTCGGTACCGCCGAGAGCCGGTACCAAGGCGAGTCGGTACCCAGTCCTCCAGACTGGAGATCGATTCCAGACTCGGCATCGAAGGAAGCGAGGCTATCGATGCACGTCTGGAGGGTACCGACGTCGGTGGTAGTATCGGTGCTGGTACCGATAATGGAAGGTCAGTCTGGAGTGTATCCACCAGTCCCGAAGGCACCGAGGACGCCAGATGACCATCCCTGGTGAGGAGTGTTTCATCCAACACCAGTGGCAATGTTGGGGTATCGGTACCGCTCGAAGCGGATGCCACCACTGGACACGGCTCAGGTATGTTCTGTGAGGGGTGAACCCCAGAAACAACCTGAAACCCCTAAAAGGCTTGAGACCGAAGACTCCCGCTGGGGTTTTGAAGCCAGTAGGCCCTCGAGGGCAAGGCCGGAGCCGTCTACATGCTGTGCATGAGACCTACCACTCGAGGGCTGGCTAGTCTTAACAGACTGTTTGTGGGTTACCTGATCCTGTGCAGAAGAAGGGGACAGTGCCCCGAAGTTGGAGGGAAACAGTGTATCGAGGGAACCTCGATATTGAAGACCTCTTCTCACCAAACTGGTGTCAGGACCCAAGCAGGTTAGACACCGACTTCGAGGGTCTAAAAATAAAGTTGTACCGCCACAGTTTGAACATTTCTTGGAGAAAGTGGCTGGCGGTTCCATGAAGGAAAAGAAGAGGCCTAAAAGGCCTAAGACACTATAAAGAAAAAATATTCCTTGAAAAAGGAAGATTTTACAAGAAAAGAAAGAAAAGAAAACACCGGCGGTACCGGTGGCGTCGGGAAGACAGCCGCGACCACAAGAAAGCTAAAGAAATAAAAGAAGAAATTTCTGCGGTGACAGGAGGACGTCCTGCCGGCTCCGTGGAAAACGAAAACTGAGGAGAGGCAGTTGGGAAAGGCGGGAAGGCAGGACGCAAGCGTGGTGGGATGCTTCCAAAAGCTCTTTGATTGGACGCTGGGAAGCGTTCCCGCGCAGACTCCGTCGGTACCGACGTACCCATATGTGAAGACTCATTCCTGCTTGTTCCTGGAGATAGCTATTTTTCAAGTAGTGACACAAAGCATTGTAAGCAGCATATATAGCTTGGCTCTACTGTTTTTTGTGAAGCTTTGTATGTGTGCAGAACCAGTACTGTCTTTTTGTATCCATTATAAATATATCACATCAGCAGCAAGCTGTCAAGCCATGTTCTTACATACTGAAGGGCACAAACTATGGTCAGCTCTTATACCATTACCACAGTAAGAGCAGGAAAGTGATCAAGATAATATCACAAACTTTTTATATGAAATAGTACGATTAAGTAAAACATTTCTTAAAAATTCAGAGGTATTTAAAGGAATGAAGATAGCCCATCACGTACACACAGATAGGCAGGTATAGACACAAACATGAGGTTTAATCATCCCCCCAGTAGAATCAGGGGCAAGGCACTAACACTATATAGGTTCTCAGCCCAAGATGGAATCATCTACAGACCTTATGTTTGTTTGTTTGTTTTTTGTGAAGTCAAACACCAAGAACTGTACTAAAGTAATTCTAGCCTGGAAGCACATGTCCTAAGAATGGCAACTATACCAAGGATAGAATTTAAATCGTAGAGTGCATGTATTGTTCCCAAGACCATAACAAGCCAATGTCTATGGCAAAAAACTCAAAAATGGAAAAATTCCCAACTAGTTCCTTATATACTAAATATATGAATGCAGGGGCAGACCCTTAAGCCTTGCCTCTTGACATTCTATTAAAGAAAAACCTGTCTGATAGCATGTGCTGTAGTTGCTCATTCTCTTTCTGCACTGTCCTACTACACACCCTACCTCTAGCGCTGGCTTTTTCACAGCCTCCCTCAGTACTAACATGGAAGGAGAGTCACCGGAGACAAGGACATGAGTTGAGGGCACTTACTTGTAAATCTGTACTCATCCTCACGTCTTCTGATTTCTACTTCTACAGAGAGAGAGAGAGGATGGAAACAGTAACAAAGATTACAAGGCTTCTGAAATTACCAAATAGCCTCAGCTCTTGCCCTCTCCTACAAAAGCCATTACTACGATCAGTGGGGTCATACACAAGCACTCTGTGCTGAATGTCCCATCTCTACTACACAGCAGTTCAATTTAACCAAGAATGTTATACACTTGAAATGTAATGGACCTATATCTGGTATTCATTGACTGTCTTTTTCTCCTCTGTACAAGGTACTCTAGCTTCACTTGCAATAGACTATGTAAGGAAGTGTTACAAGTCGTCTTTAGAAATGGCGAGACCTCTTAAATCACGTTGAGCACAAGAGATGTGCTGTTTAAACCAATCTCTACCAACTGGCATACTTTGAAAACAAATTTTAAATATTGCCAGATAAAAAGTTGAAATGCTCAGGCATAGATGCATGGTATCATTTGTGTAGTGCAACAAACATATCCTTTGCAGAAAAATATTTTCCTTTCTATATCTGAGGAGTCCTGTTGTTCAGTGCGGCCTACAACAGCCTATACAGGGAGCAGCTTGGTACAATGATAGCCTGTTGATGCCCATGAGGATTACAAAGCTACCAAAAAGGGGCAAGCAACACAATGCCAATTAACACCCTATGGGAACATATTTCCTAAAGAACTGGTGTAACCTTTTTAGGCTATAGAGTGCTACACATGTGCTGCAAAGCATTTCAGAATAGATGACTTTTTGGTGCTTGAGGAACTATATTGCAGTATTAGTTTCAGCAGTAAAAGAACGCAAGTCAGCATTCAGCATTTTCTTCCTGCACCAATTTAAGATTCTTAATGCCAACAATTCATGCATCCCTTGGTAAATCCTTAACGACTATATGCTTATTAGTACAGCTGTTGATCGTACTTATCAATGAGAAATTGCCCAAAGCAATATACATAGGCAGCAGATATAAAATAATTAGTTAACAGCTTTAACAATTTAACCCAAGAGGGGTTTTGATTTTTTTTTTTTTTTTAAATAGGGGGGGGGGGCGGAGAAGAGGGTGCATTTTTGGTTTATGGTCAAACAGGAGTCTTTCATGTTATTACTGCTCTAGCTGCTAGAACTACTGACAAACTGTTGTTTTGAGTCAGTGAGGTCGCACAGACACATGTGGTTCAGGTACAGCAGACAGATGTGAGATACTGGAACAAAAAAACTGAAAGAAAATATTTACAGAGTCTAAAAGCTGAAAACTTATTTCCGACAGGAAACTTCACAGTGATCTGTGTTTGTCTCAGTTAAGCCTAACAAAAGAACCCACACAAAACAGCTGCCTAAACCTTGAGATATGACCAAGAAATGATGTAATGTTTGTTTTGAAAGCGAGGTTACCTTCCTGTTACGGGAGTTCTCCGTGGACAGTAGGATAAGTCAGTCACATCTGGTGACATCATCTGAGTGGCGCCATCATCTGGGTAGCGCCACAGACAGAAGTGCTCTCCAGAGCTCAGAAAGGTAACCCTTTCTGAGCATGTGTAGGTGTTCCACCTCCCCGGCCTGCCCCTAGCCAGGCCAGCGAGTCTCTAGCTATGCCCTTCTAGCTAGGTTGTTTGCCTGTCACGTCCGACCTCATCCAGGGAAGGTGGGTGGGTCTGTGTGACTGACTTATCCTGCTGTCCATAGAGAACCCCCATTACAGGTAAGTAACCTCGCTTTCTCTATGGACAAGCAGGATGTGTCAGCCATAGCTGGTGCCTCACTAGCTGCGCCTTGAGGTGGATGAAGGAGACGACGACGGTGACACAAACTCAAATTGCACTGAAACTTCGGTACGAGACCATTTATTATGTCAACGATTGCCAAAAGCAGAAAGTCAGAAATGTGTAGCTTAACAGTGCACGGTTTCAACATATAGTGCAACATAGTGCAAGCAATTCAATGTATAGTGTAATGCCATGCAATGTGATACAACATATAGTGGAACGCAGTGCAACATGGTTCAAACAATCAGCATACAGAGCAACATAACACAACATAGTGCAAATGACTGGACATACCAAGTAGTCTTCTGATCTGTGAAACTGCAGCTGTGCAAACGGTATGAACAGCACAGTGGGATATGGCCATCCAACCATCCGCTTTCGCCTGGCACATCACGTACCGCCTGATGGTGTGTCCCGAGTCCCTGTGCTTGCCCCTGACTCGGTGGCTGCCAAGAGCACTGCCCGATCGAAGGAGCTGTCCATTTGCGCCTCAAGATCCAGGCAATAGTGTTTTTGGAAAGATAAGTGCTGAGGACCTTGCAGATGTCGTTCACCGGTACCGAATGCAGGTTGGTAAGTGGTGGCCAGTGCCCGCAGCTAAAGTGCTCCTACTTTATTCCCTGGTTGTGTGCCCACCTTGTTGTGGCAATAGGCGATACAGTTTGATATCCATTGTGAGAGTGTTCTTTTCGTAATGGGCTTTCCTGGTCTGTTGGGATCAAAGGACACGACGAGCTGCATCCCTTGTCTTATGGCTGCTGTTCTGCTGATATGTGCACAGAACCCCGACGCAGTCGAGGGTGTGCAGCCTCTGCTCCTCCGTGGACGAATGTGGTTCCAGGAAAAACGCAGGCAGGTCAACAGACTAGTTGACATGAAATGCTGAGGTCACATTTGGGATGGATTTTGGGTGGGTGTGGAGGGAAGCACAGTTCTGATGGAGTTGAGTGTATGGAGAGTGGGCCTGCAGTTCACTGATTCTCCTAGCAGATGTGATTGCAACCAGGAAGAGTTTTCCATGATGCGAACTTCATGTCCGCCAACTGGAGCGGCTTGAAGGGCTCCTGCGTTAACTGCTGCAGGACTATGTTGAGGTCCTAGATGAGAATCGGTGGCCTGACCAGGGGTCTCAGGTTCGCCAGGCCCATCATGAATCACGCCAAGATTGGCAGTGTTGTGATGGAGCTGGCTCCGTCCATGCGATCATAGAGGGATGCTATTGCTGACAGATGGACCTTAATTGATTGGGTCTTCAGGCCAAGCTCAAAGAGGGAGGTGAGGAATTGAAGGACCATTGGCACAGGGCAGACCACCGGGTTTAGTCCACGGGTTGTGCACCAGATACTGAAGCGTTTCCACTTATGTCTATAGGCTTTATAAGAACATAAGATATGCCATACTGGGTCAGACCAAGGTCCATCAAGCCCAATATCCTGTTTCCAACAGTGGCCAATCTAGGTCATACGTACCTAGCATTTCCCCAAAAGACACAGGTTCCACAATGCTTGTACTGGATCAAGCATTGATATCCTGGGTCCCGTCTTAATAATGGTTTACGGACCTTTCCTCCAGGAACTTTTCCAAACCTTTTTTAAACCCAGCTACACTAACAGCCTTTACTACATCTTCCGGTAACAAATTCCAGAGTTTGATTATCATGTTGAGTGAAAAAATATTTTCTTTTATTAGTCTTAAATAGTTTACCCTGTAGCTTCATTGCATGTCCCCTATTTTTTGTATATTATGATAACGTAAACAATCGATCTACGTTTACCCGTTCCACTCCGTTCATTAATTTATAAACATCTATCATATATCCCCTCAGCCGTCGCTTTTACAGGTTAAAGAGCCCAAACCTTTTTAGCCTTTCTTCATAGGAGTATCCTTCCATCCCCTTTACCATTTTGGTGGCTCTAATCTGAACCTTTTCTAATAACGCTATATCCAGTGGAGGAGTAGCCTAGTGGTTAGAACACTGGCTTGGTAACCAAGCAACCAGGGTTCGATTCCACTAGCACTCCTTGTGGCCTTGGGCAAGTCACTTAACCCTCCATTGCCTTGGAAGAAAGGCCTGACAATCTACTTCCGGTGACACTGCCAAGAAAACCCAGGAGCTTCTGGGTCGCCAGGAGTCAGGACTGACTCAAAGGCACACATTGCATTTGTATATCCTTTTTAAAATACGGCGACCAGAATTGCACACAATATCCAAGGTGCGGTCTCACCATGAAACGATATAGAGGCATTATGATACCTAGCATTATATTTGCTCTCTTGGCCGCCGCTGCACACTGGGCCGAGAGTTTTAACATGTTATCCACAATGACTCCTAAATCTTTTTCCTGGGTGGTGGTTCCTAATGTGGAACCTTGCATTGTGTAACCTTAATTTGGGTTGTTCTTCCCTAGGTGCATAAATTTGCACTTGTCCACATTAAATTTCATCTGCCATTTTGATGCCCAGTTTTCCAATTTATCAAGATCCTATTGCAATTTTCCAAAATCCTCTTGGGTTTTAACAACTTTAAGTAGTTTTGTCTCATCTGCAAATTTGATAACCTCACTCATTCCCTTTTCCAGGTCATTTATGAATATGTCAAAAAGCAGCGGACCAAGCACAGATCCCTGGGGTACACCACTATTCACATTTCTCCATTGGGAAAATTGGCCATTTAGCCCTACCCTCTGCTTTCTATCTTTTAACCAGTTCCTGACCCACAACAGTACACTGCCTCCTATCCCATAACTCTTTAGTTTTGCCAAAAGTCTCTGATGAGGGATCTTGTCAAAGACTTTCTGAAAGTCCAGATATACACTATATCAACAGACTCACCTTTGTCAACCAGTTTATTCACACCTTCAAAAAAACCATAACAGATTAGTAAGACAAGATCTTCCTTGTCTAAAGCCATGTTGGCTGTCTCCCATTAAGCCATGACTATCTACATGCTGAGTAATTTTGTTCTTTATGATGGTTTCTACCATTTTTCCTGGTACTGACGTCAGGCTCACCGGTCTGTAGTTTCCCAGATCACACCTGGAACCCCTTTTTAAAAATTGGCGTTACATTGGCGATCCTCCAATCTTCAGGTATTACAGATGATTTTAATGAAAACTCACAGATTACTAATAGCAGGCTTGCAATCTCATATTTCAGTTCTTTCAAAACCCTTGGATGTATACCATCCGGTCCAGGTGATTTGCTACTCTTCAGTTTATCTAATAGTTGTAATACATCTTCCCGATCTATCGATATTTCCTTCAATTCTTCTGCACCTTTAAATACCACTTCAGTCATGGGTAACATCTTCCTCAGTAAAGATTGAAGCAAAGAATTCATTGAGTCTCTCCGCTATCACCTTGTCGCCTCTTAGTGCCCCTTTAACCCCTCTATCATCTAACGGACTAACTGACTCTCACAGGTTTTTTGCTATTAGTTTACTTTAAAAAAGTCTATTTCGCGTTTTTGCTTCTGCAGCAAGCTTCTTCTCAAATTCTCCCTTTGACTGCCTTATCAATGTCTTGCATTTGACTTGCCAGTGCTTGTGCTGTTTCCAGGTTTCGCCGTTTGGCTCTTTTTTCCATTTCCTGAAAGATGCTTTTTTGGCAACAGCAGCCTCTCTGACCTCACCTTTTAACAATGCTGGCAGTTTTTTGGACTTCCTTCCACTTTTCTGAAAGCGTGGAATACAGCTGGTCTGGGCTTCCAAGATGATAGTTTTCAACACCCAAGCTTCATTTAAGTCTAACTTTTGCAACTGCTCCTTTTAGTTTTTTCTTAACTATTTTCCTCACTTTATCATAGTCTCCCTTTCGAAAGTTAAAAGGTAGTACTGTGGATTTCCTTACTATCCCTCCTCCACTAAGTAAATCAAACGCGATCATGCTATGATCACTATTGCCAAGGAGTCCCAACACCCTTATCTCTTGCACAAGATCTGGTGGTCCACTAAGGACTATGTCTAATATGGCTTCCCCTCTGGTCGGTTCATGAACCAGCTGCTCCAAGAAAGAGTAGTTACTCACCTGTAACAGGTGTTCTCCAGGAGCAGCAGAAATCAGTCCTCACATATGGGTGACATTGACATCGATGAAGCCCTTGTGGAGCATTTCCCCAGCTTTCCATGAAAGCCTTTGGGAATGCAGGCACGCATGCGTGGTTCCCTTCCCGCCTAAAGGTGCCATCTTACCTCAGTCAAATGACATAGCTAACAGCAGCACACAAAAATGTAAAATAAACTATGTACAACTGCAACTCCAAGGGGAGGAGGGAGGGTTGTGAGGACTGATTCCTGCTGCTCCTGGAGAACACCTGTTACAGGCAAGTAACTACTCTTTCACCAGGACCAAGCAGGAAGCCAATCTTCACATATGGGTGACTCCCTAGCTCTGGGCTACCAGGAACCCAGGCTGAACAAGAGAACTCCCTCTAGTCCCAGCATCAAAGAAAGGCTTTTCACTAACAGAACCTCCACCGGTAGCCCAACAGAAGGCAAGAGGGCAGGAGTTGCCTAAACCTCAAAGAGATTCCAGAGTACTGCCTGGCCAAAAGCACTGTCCCTAAGGGACTCTCTCTCCAGACAGTAATGGGCCGCAAAAGTCTGGCTTGAAGACCAAGTAGCAGCCCTGCAGATTTCTACCAACGGTACAGAGCGGAGATGAGTCACTGAGGCAGCCATTGCCCTGACACGATGGGCCGTGACCCGACCCTGCAAAGGAAGGTCAGCCGCCTTGTAAGCCCAGGTGATATAGTCAGCCACCCAGATGGACAAGGTACGCTTGGACACAGCTAACCCCAAATTATTAGGGTCAAAAGATATGCTGAGTAGCCCTTCTGTGCCCCTGCGTACGGTCAAGGTAGAAGGATAAGGCCTTCCTACAGTCCAGGGTTTGCAGAACTGCTTCAGCCTGGCTTGCAGGAGGCCTAGGGAAGAATGTTGGAAGAACCACCTCCTGATTGAGGTGGAAAGAGGAGACAACCTTTGGGAGGAACTTTGGATGAGTCCTGAGGACTACCCTGTTCCTATAGAATCTGGTGTAAGGTCTGTCACAGACCAGTGCCTGAAGCTCACTCACTAGACTAGCCGAGGTTAGGGCTACCAAGAAGAGTGTCTTCCAGGACAGGAAGCGTAGAGGACAAGTAGCCATCGGCTCAAAAGGTGGGCGAGTCAGCTGCTGCAAGACCACATTCAACTCCCACTCAGGAGCAGGACAACGGATTGGAGGCTTTAGCAAGAGCAAGCCTCTGAGGAACCTGGACACCAAGGGGTGAACCGATAGAGAATGTCCTTCCACCAGTGAGTGGTGAGCTGCTAGAGCTGAGAGGTGGACCCGAACAGAATTGGACTTAAGGCCTTGATTTGATAAGTGCAGTAAGTACTGAAGCACTACTGGTACAGTACAGGAGAAGGCGGAAAACCTTTTCCATTTGAGAGCATAGGTTTTCCTAGTGGACTGTTTCCTAGAAGCTAGGACAACCTCCTCAACTTCCTGAGGTAGGCCCCAGGGAGCCAAAACTACCCTTGCAGCCTCCATGCCATCAAATTGAGAGCTTTGAGATTGGGGTGCAGAAGGGAACCCTGATCCTGAGAGAGAAGGTCGGGTTGCAACCCCAGAGGCAGCTGGGGGATCCACAGCCAGTTGAAGCAGAAGTGGAAACCAAGGCTGTCTCGGCCACCTGGGAGCCACCAGCAGGACCGAGGCCTTGTCCTGAAGAATCTTGAACAGAGTTCGGGCCACCAAGGGCGTGGGAGGAAATGCATATAGTAGGCCCTGAGACCAGGGAATCAGAAAAGCATCTGCTGCTATCCACAGAGGATGTGGTTGCCTGGAGCAGAACTTCGGCAGCTGTTTGTTCAGAGGACTGGCAAACAGATCTATGAATGGAAGTCCCCATTTTCAGGAAAATCTTCTGAACCACCAAAGGATGGAGCTGCCACTTGTGGGGCTGCAGAATCCTGTTCAACCTGTCTGCCAGGTAGTTGTCCTGTCTAGGTAGATACACTGCCTTGAGGAGCATGTTGTGCCTGAGAGCAAACAAGCAAAGGTCCTGTGCCTCTTGATAAAGGAGCCTGGACCCAGTTCCGCCCTGCTTGTTCACATAAAACATGGCCACTTGGTTGTCTGTTTGAACTAGGACAGACTGATGAGCTAGTGCTTGAGAGGAAGTCTTGAGGGCTAACCGAATAGCCCTGAGTTCCAGTAGATTGATCTGCTGTGTGGCCTCCCAAGGAGACCACAGGCCCTGGGTGCACTTGTCTAGACAATGAGGCCCCCAGCCTTGCAGGGAGGCGTCCGTGGTCAACACCACTGTGAAACCAGGAGTCTGAAAAGGCACCCCATGCAGCAGATTGGATGGGTGCAGCCACCAGGTGAGGGAGTTCAGAAATTGTCTGGACACCCTTATCCTGTCTCTGAGGCTGCCTGTGGCTTGTGACCACTGATTCCGAAGGCACCACTGTGCAGGCCGCATATGGAGCCTGGCATTGGGGGTCACATGTACTATCGAAGCCATGTGGCCAAGGAGCCTCAGGCAGAGTCTGGCGGAGACCAGTGACCTGCTGAGAAACTGGCTTGCCAAGCTGATCAATCTATGGGCTCTGTCTTCTGGCAAGAATGCCTTTGCAAGCAGAGAGTCCAACCTTGCTCCTATGAACTTCAAGTTCTGGGAGGGGAGCAAAGTGGACTTTGCGAAGATTATGACGAACCCCAGGCTTTGAAGAAGAGCAATAGTTTTGAGGGTGGCTTGTCTGGCCTCCTGGCATGTCTGACCCCTGATGAGCCAGTCGTCCAGGTAGGGGAAGACAAAGATTCCCTGATTTCTCAGGTAGGCCGTCACCACTGCCAGGCATTTGGTAAAGACCCTGGGAGCGGAAGTGAGACCAAAAGTACTCTGTATTGATAATGGTTCCCTCCCACAATGAACCTGAGGTACTTTCTGTGGTCTGGATGAATGAGGATGTGAGTGTACGCATCCTTTAGATCCAAGAAGCATAGCCAATCTCCCTGCTGGAGGTAGGGCAGAAGTGTGCCAAGAGTAAGCATCTTGAACTTTTCCTTCTCCAGGAACTTGTTGAGGTTGCGGAGGTCCAGAATAGGTCGAAGACCACCAGTTCTTTTGGGTACCAGGAAATACCTGGAGTAGAACCCTCGACCGTGTAAGTGGGAAGGCACAGGCTCCACTGCTGTCTACCAACAGACCTTGTAGCTCCTGAAGGAGAAGATCTGTGTGCAGGGGAGGCCTTGGAGGCTCCCCTGGAAAGTATGGAGGAGGCAGTTGTTGGAAGTATAGTGCATAGCCCTTGTGGACTATGATTAACACCCAACTGTCTCCAGTGATGAGTGGCCACTGGTGGGCAAATAGAGCAAGGCGACCTCCTGTGCAGGGTTGGGAGAGCAGGGACGGAGAGGCTATGCCTAAGGAGTCAAAAAACCCCACCCTGCTGAGTGGGAGCAGGGGCCGGAGGCTTGGGGGTCCTCTGCCTACGGGGCCCATTACCCTGCCCCTTGGCTTGCTGACCCTGAGGGTCAGCTTGGGCAGCCTAATATTGTGGGTACTGTTTGTAGGCAGTGCCCTTCCTCGGGTAAAAGGCCTTTTTACCCGAGCCCTTCTTTTTGTGAGAAGGGGCAGAAGTTTTCCTAGAGAGCCTTGTCCTTGTGAGGTGCTCGGTCTCGAGCTGTGCAGCCTTCTCGGTCATGGGCTTGCCAAACAGGTTCTCACCTCGGCAAGGGACATCGACCAACTTGTCCTGAACCCATGGCTCAAGGTCCGATGACTGCAGCCATGCCTGGCGTCGAGCCGCGATGCCGGCTGCCGCAACACGGGCCGAAGCCTCTAAGCCATCAAAGGCAGCGCGGGACATAAATTTTGAGCATTCCCGAATTCCTGAGGACAAGGACTTGAACCTCTGCAAGGGTTCCCTGGAGAGACCAGCAGAGAACCCGGCCAGCTCCTTGGCCAGGTCTCGCAGGTACATACCCATGTACAGCTGGTAAGACTGGACACGGCAAGCAAGCATCGAGCCCTGGAAGCACTTTCTACCAAAACCATTGAGGTTTCGGGCCTCCCTGCCAGGGGGCACCGCGGAGTGCATCTTCTGACTTTTCAGGCGATGCATGGCCGATTCCACAACCATGGAATGGTGTGGTAGCTGTGCCTTCTGAAAGCCAGGGCTCTTCCGGAGTCGATAGATCGAATCGACCTGCTTGCTTAAGAATGGCGCCGAGGCCGGTGCCTCCCACATTCGGAAGAGGAGCCGCTCCAGCATCCGAGGAACCGGTACAGTAAAGGCCTCCTTCGGAGGAGAGTCATACTGCAGGGCCTCGAGCTCCTCGGGGTACACAGGGATAGCCAACGCGGTAGCCATATCCCGGACGAACTCCAAGAACCGGGTATCCTCCGGAGGGGATCTACTCTGGTGTTCAGACTGCGGTGAGTCCGACGGGACGCACCAAGTCTTGAAGATGTCAGGGGACTCCTCGTCCTCCGTCTCCCATGCAGACTCGTCCGATGAGGAATCGGGATCCGACCTCGCGGGGCCTGCGAGTACCTGCCCCGATGCCGAAGGCACCGGCATCGACACCCTCGGTCCCGAAAGAGAGATCGAGGGAGACCGCGACCGAGGTCGACCTCGAGCCTTCATAGCTTCGAGTATCGGCCTGGTCTCCGGGGTCGACTTCGAGGTCGATGTCCCGGTGGTCGGGGCAGATGCGCCAGACAGGCTGGCCATCAGTGCCTGCTGCTGTTCCATTAAGGCAGACAGTCTGCTCTCCAAGGCTGTCAACCTGAGACCCAGCTCAGGAGACTCAGCAGCTCCCGATGTGGGCCCCGGCGGCGCCAGGCCCGACGTCGGCTCTCTGGGAGGAGAGTCCACGAGGACCACAGGGCTTACGTGTCCAGCAGACTCCGGCTCCAGTCGAGGAACTTTGGAAGGCTTCTCCTGTTCCACGGGCCCGGGGCGACGGTCAGGGGTCTGAGACCTAGCTCTCGAGGAGCCAGGGACCTCTTCCGACAACGCCCTCGCGAGCCTCTTCTTCCTCTTCCGTTCCCGGTCAGGGGACCCCCTGTCCGAGGAGCCACGACGGTGCTCGGGATCCGATTCCCGAGATGTTGAGGCCTCAGACGAGGTCCGGGCCCGGCCGGAGGCCGAGTCAGAAAAGAGTCTTTCCTTTTGATGCTGTCGACTATGCAGTGCCTTGGAAGACATCTTCCCACAGGGTCCACATGTCTTAGGGTCGTGATCAGGACCGAGGCGCCGGAGGCAGCAGTCATGTGTGTCGGTGAGAGACATCAACTTCTTACACTGATCACACTTTTTAAAACCGCTGGAGGCCATCGGGGAAAAAAAAAAAAGAGTCCCCGCGAGGTCAAAGGACCGGCCTTCCAGGGAAAAAGAGAAAAAAAGGGCGCGAACGCCAGCCACGAAGGGCAAAAACCAAAAAAAGAAGATCGGGCTCGATACCGGTGTACCGAACCCGGCGGGAGGGGAACCGGTGTTGAACCGGGAAGAAAAAATAGCGAAAAATCGCAAGAAATCTAACAATTTTCCGGGATGACTAGGACTCACGTCCGGTGGGCTTCACGGAAAACGAGAGACTGAGGTAAGATGGCACCTTTAGGCAGAAAGGGAACCGTGCATGCGTGCCTGCATTCCCAAAGGCTTTCATGGAAAGGTGGGGAAATGCTCCGCAAGGGCTTCATCGACATCGATGTCACCCATATGTGAGGACTGACTTCCTGCTTGGTCCTGGAGAAGCAGTCATTTATTTCATCTAGGAAATTTATCTCCCTAGCATGTCCTGACGTGACACTGACCCAGTCGATACCAGGGTAATTGAAATCACCCATTATTATTACTGCGCTGTAACTTTTGTTAGCTTCCTTGATGTCTTTGAGCATTTCATCATCCATTTGTTCATTCTGGCCAGGCGGTCGATATTACACCACCATTGCCATCGCCTTCCCCTTTTTACATGGAATTTCAATCCACAGAGATTCTACAGCAAATTTTGTTTCCTGCAAAATTTTAATCCTTTGTGGCTCAATGCCCTTTCTAACAGAGCGCAACCCCTCCAACCAATTTGATCAGCTCTATCATTACGATACAGTTTGTACCCAGGTATCAGTGTCCCACTGTTTGTCCTTCTTCCAACATGTCCCTGATATTCCAATCATGTCTAACCTCTCATTTAGTGCTATACATTCTAACTCTCCCATCTTATTTTTTAGACGTCTAGCATTTGCATACAAGCATTTTAGAGACTGTATTTTATTCATATTCATTTGGCTATTGGTAGACATGGGTAATTTGGGATCTTTAAGATGTGTCTGCTCCATACTCAAGGGCATTTGGGCTACTTTACTCTTTTTTGGAATCTCTCTGCTTTAGGTAGTATCCTTCAAGGATACATTCTTCCAAACCATGCGCCCTTGGGCGACTGTCGGCTTTCCCCTATTATCTAGTTTAAAAGCTGCTCTCTCTCCTTTTTAAAGGTTAATGCCAGCAGCCTGGTTCCATCCCGGTTAAGGTAAGCTCATCCCTTTAGAAGAGCCCCTCCTTTCCCCAGAATGTTCCCTAGTTCCTAACAAATCCAAAACCCTCATCTCTGCACCATTGTCTCATCCACGCATTGAGACTCCGGAGCTCTGCCTGCCTTTTGGGTCCTGCGCTTGAAACGGGAAGCATTTCGGAGAATGCTACCCTGGAAGTTCTGGATTTCAACTTCCTACCTAAAAGCCTAAATTTAGCCTCCAGAACCTCCCTACCACATTTTCCTATGTCATTGGTACCGACATGTACCAAGACAGCAAACTCCTCCCCAGCACTATCTAAGACCTTATCTAGGTGGCGCGTGAGGTCCGCTACCTTTGCACCAGGCAGGCATGTTACCAGGCGATCCTCACGTCTACCAGCCACCCAGCTATCTACATGCCTAATGATCGAATCACCAACTATGATGGCTGCCCTAACCCTTCCCTCATTTCCGTGTGGATGGCCGCCTGGCTGCCAGAACCTCCTGCTGCATCTCCGTGGGCAGGTCAAGGATTGACAGGTTCATCCGCTCAATCTCTCCCAACGTTCTGGGTGAGGAGATCCGGCCTCGGGTAGCCGCATCGGCAGTTTTGAGCAAGGCGTGGCCAGTGGGGTGCAATCAGTATAACGTGCGCCTTGTCCATGAGGATTTGTTGCAGAGTCGCTGTGATCAGGGGGATGGGTGGGTGGGAAGTTGTATGCTGGTAACCACTCCCCCCAGCACACGTCAAATACATCCGTGGCCAGGCTCCTGGATGAAGGGCGCTTCGAATAGAAGAGGGGACACTGTGTTCTGCTCTGTGGCGAACAGATCGAGACAGGGAGTGCCCCACTGTCGGAAGATGGAGTCTGTGACTTCCAGGCGCAGGGTCCACTCGTGAGGCTCCAGCTGTCAGCTTAATCTGTTGGCGAGGGTATTCTACTCGCCTGGTAGGTAGGAGGCCCGTAGTATGCAGCTGCTGTCCAGCGCTAGTGACCATGTCACTAGTGCCTCCTTGCAGAGGGAGCAGGATCCTGTTCCCCCCTGCTTGTTGATGTATAACATGGCCACTTCATTGTCCATCTGGACCAAAGATTGATTTTCCTATTGGTTGCGCCTGGAAGGCCTTTGGTGCATATCTGATAGCTTTTAACTCTAACAGGTTGATGTGGAGAGTTCTCTCCCCTGCGGACCATGCACTCTGAGTGTTGAGGTGTAGCAGGGGGGCTCCCCACCCTGTGGAGGATGCATCCATGGTCATCACGACGTGATGATGTTGTTGGCGGAGGTCTTTTCCCCCCATGAGGTTGGTGGGATTGGTCCACCAGCAGAGGCCTCTCACAACCCGAGAGTCTATTGGAATGCACGTGGTCAGAGGCTGGGAGTGTTGTTTCCAGTGCGTGTGCAGGTGCCACTGGAGGTTCCAGATGTGTAGCCTTGCTAGGGGGAGAACTGATGTTGCTGCCACCATATGTTCTAGGAGGCGCAGAATGGATCATGTGGTGGTCTGTTTGGATGCAGAAATCTCTGGCCAGGGGCGTGATTGTGGATATTTGTTGCTCTGGAAGGCCTTCGAGGCATTGGTGTCTATATGAATTCTAGGGCTCTGGGATGGTTGCAACTGTGACTTTACGTAGTTTATCAGGAATTCTAGCGTGGATAGCAGGGCCATTGTTTTCGGCACTGCGGTTCGTGACTCGAGGGTGTAGAGAGTAGCTTGTTGTCCAGTATGGAAAGATGGTGATGCCCTGCTTGTGTAGATGCGCTGCTGCCATGGCTATGCACTTTATAAAGACCCGCAGTGCCGGGGACAAGCCAAAAGGGAGGATCCGGTACCGATAGTGATGCCCCAGCACCTGGAAGCGAAGGTACTTCCTGTGCACCTTTGTGAAAGGGGACATGGGTGTAGGCCTCCTGCAGATCCAGGGAGGCCAGCCAATCCCCGGATTGAATGAGTGGCAGGATGGAATTGAGGAAGTACATCCTGAACTTTTCCTTGGTTATAAATCTGTGTGGGCCCAGGATGGGTTGTACTCACCCTGATTTTTTGGGGATGAGGAAGTATCTGGAATAGAATCCAGTGTTGATTTCCTCTGCGTGCACCCTTTCTATTGCTTGGGATGCTAAGAGATGCAAATGTTGCGCTGTCATCTGAGTCACGAGGTGAGGTGGTGGTTCGATGGCAGGGTAGAGAGGAGAAACATATGAAGTAGCCCTCCTGGATGATCTGCAGTATCCACTTGTCTGAAGTGATGGCCTCCCAGGCCTGCAGGAAGGCTGACAGGCATACCCCGACCGGAAGAGTTGTCTGATGCCCTGATGGGAGGGCAGCCTGATGCCGCCTATCAAAAGGAAGCAGCGTTCTTTCCTATCTGCAATGTCTGCATCTTTTGTTTGTGCTCTCTCTGGTGCCGTCTCTGATGGAGAGTCTTGGTAGGACTGTTTGTATCGAGGGGCCTGCCACTTGCAGCTGGTGATGTATTTCTTGAAGGGGTAGTAGGGCTTGCAATAGTATCCTCCTTTTTGCAAACTGGAGTGGAGTTCGAGACCATCCGCTGCCAATGTCTGCAAGGTGGTGCAATGCTCCTTGAGGTCCTTCACTGTGTCAGTGACCTTGTCGCCGAAGAGTGATTCACCCACAGAGGGGGTCCGCAATTCAATGATGTGTGTCCTCCCGTAGTCTGGAGGCCCTTAGCCATGCCCATCACCTGGCAGCACAATAGCTGTGCCAGCAGTCCTGATGGTCGTGTTGAAGGAGTTGAATGCAGTGCTCACCAGATGTTTGCTACATTCTGCAAGGTCTGTGACAGTGGCCGAAGCTGCAGCCTGCGCTTCTTTTGGCAGGCTGAGATGTAGCCTTTGAGGTTTGACATCAGTACATACTGGAAGAGGATGTGCTGGAACTGATGCACCGCGATCCTGGTGGCAAGCATGGCTCCCTGAAAGACTTTCCTCCCAACATTGTCCAGGGGTTTTGGGTCTCCACCTGGCAGGCTGTTGGCATGAATGAGCAAGGATTTTACTCTTTTTAGTGCTGACATGACAATCGACTGATGGGGAAGTTGCTATTTGGTGAAGCCCAGTGTGGGTTGGACTTGGTATTGTGTGTCCAATTTTCTTGAGCAGGCGTGGCCCGAGGCAGGTGTCTGCCACAGTAGTACTTAGTTGTTTCAGAGCTTTTGATGGATGGGCAAAGCGAGAGCGGGTTTCAGCATGTTAAGGTACCTAAGCACCTCTGGCTCCTGCTCACCTGCCATGTCAGTTGGCGTCAGATTCAGGGCTGCCGTCACCTTCCTTAGGAACTTAGGGTATGAAAAGTCCTTCGGGGGTATTTAATTCGGCTGCCCTTCCATGCTGGCTGTGGGGTTTCCGCCAGCGGGCGAGTCCTTTGAGGACGTGGAGCCCAGGGCAGCTGATTTTACCTCATCCTCACTCCCGGGGTCTGAAAAGGGGGAGGGCGTCTGGGAGGTGTCCATGCAGGACTTGGGAGGCTAAAAGCTAGAGGAGACTGGCAGGAAGTGATAGAGAGTGGGCGGCTTGACTTTGACATGGTGTGGTCTGTTCTACTAGGTGTGTGAGTAGCTGCAGGATGGCAGCGGAACTGTCTTGTGTCCATTGGGTGCTGGTGCCTGCGTTCCTCTTGCCTGTAAGAAGAGTTGGAGGAGCTGGATCAGGAGGTGCCCCTGTGCCTCCTGCTTTTGCGTTTTCTTTTGTCTCTGTTATCTCCGTTGGTGCTGCTGTGCTCTCTGTGCTTGCGGCTGGTTTTGTGGTCCCTGTAGTACTACTACTACTACTACTATTTAGCACTTCTAAAGCGCCATGCACGCAGCACTGCACAGCTGACCTACAAGAGGTAGTCAACATACAAGAGACAGTCCCTGCCCGTCAGAGTCATGCTCATCGGAGCTTACAATCTAGTTAGAATAGTACATTAGTTAAAAACAGTACAGAGCATTAATCAGGTCTACGCAAGGTATGGTGTGGTACAGTTTGGTTTGTAGTTGGTCATAAATGTTGACGGGGTTGGGGTGAGATGAGGATCTGAATGCAACGGTGAAGGGGTGGGTCTTCAGCCTGGGCCAGGGAGGGTGCCTGGCGCACAGACGCAGGTAGGCTGTTCCAGGCGTGAGGTGCAGCAAGATGAAAGGAGCGGTCGGGAGTTTGCAGTGTGGGTGAAAGGCATTGATAGAAGTAATTTGTTAGCAGAGCGCAAATTTCAAGAGGGGACGTAGGGAGAGATAAGAGATATTGAGGGGCCATAGAGTGAATGCATTTATAGGTCAGCAGGAGAAGCTTGAATTGGATGCGGAACTGGACAGGGAGCCAGTGAAGTGACTTGAGGAGGAGTAATATGGGCATGGCGAGGCTGGCAGAAGATTAGTCGAGCAGTGTGATTTGTCTAGATTGAAGGGGAAAGAGGTGGCTCACGGGAAGACCCGCAAGGAGTAGACTGCAGTAATCGAGGCGAGAGGAGATTAAGGAGTGGATAAGCGTTTTGGTAGTGTGTTCAGAGAGGAAGGGGCGGATTTTCCTGATGTTGTAGAGAAAGAAGCAGCAGGTCTTAGCTACAAGCTGGATATGAGCGGAGAAGGAGAGAGAGATGTCAAAGATAACCCCTAGATTGCGGGCTGAGGGTACAGGAAGAATAGTAGATCCATCCACATGGATGAGAGAGAGGGAAGTGGGGGGGGGGGGGGAAGGAGTTATGTTACGACTGAACTCCTTGTCTTTCCACCTAAGAACATAAGATATGCCATACAGGGTCAGACCAAGGTCCATCAAGCCCAGTATCCTGTTTCCAACAGTGGCCAATCTAGGTCATACATACCTAGCAGTTTCCCCAAAAGACACAGGTTCCGCAATGCTTGTACTGGGTCAAGCATCGATATCCTGGGTCCCTTCTTAATAATGGTTTATGGACCTTTCCTCCAGGAACTTATCCAAACCTTTTTTAAACCCAGCTACACTAACAGCCTTTACAACATCCTCCGGTAACAAATTCCAGAGTTTGATTACACGTTGATTGAAGAAATATTTTCTTTTATTAGTTTTACATAGTTTACCCTGTAGCTTCATTGCATGTCCCCTAGTCTTTCTATATTCTGATAAGGTAAACAATCGATCTACGTTTACCCGTTCCACACCGTTCATTAATTTATAGACTTCAATCATATCTCCCCTCAGCCGTCTCTTTTCCAGGTTAAAGAGCCCTAACCTTTTTAGTCTTTCTTCATAGGAGTATCCTTCCATCCCCTTTACCATTTTTTGGTGGCTCTTCTCTGAACCTTTTCTAATAACGCTATATCCTTTTTAAGATACGGCAACCAGAATTGCACACAATATTCAAGGTGCGGTCTCACCATGGAACGATATAGAGGCATTATAATATCTTTTGTTTTATTTTCCATTCCTTTCCTTAAGATACCTAGCATTCTATTTGCTCTCTTGGCTGCCGCTGCACACTGGGCCGAGGGTTTTAATATGCTATCCACAATGATGCCTAAATCTTTTTCCTGGGTGGTGGTTCCTAATGTGGAACCTTGCATCATGTAACCATAGTTTGGGTTGTTCTTCCCTAGGTGCATAACTTTGCACTTGTCTACATTAAATTTCATCTGCCATTTTGATGTCCAGTCTTCCAATTTATCAAGATCCTCTTGCAATTTTCCACAATCCTCTTTGGTTTTAACAACTTTAAATAGTTTTGTGTCATCTGCAAATTTGATAACCTCACTCGTTATTCCACTTTCCAGGTCATTTATGAATATGTCAAAAAGCAGCAGACCCAGCACAGATCCCTGGGGTACACCACTATTCACTTTTCTACATTGGGAAAATTGGCCATTTAGCCCAACCCTCTGCTTTCTATTTTTTAACCAGTTCTTGATCCACAGTAGTATACTGCCTCCTATCCCATGACTCTTTAGTTTTGCCAAATGTCTCTGATGAGGGACCTTGTCAAAGGCTTTCTGAAAGTCCAGATACACTATATCAACTGACACCTTTGTCCACCTGTTTATTCACACTTTCAAAAAAACATAATAGTTTAGTAAGACAAGATCTTCCTTGTCTAAAACCATGTTGGCTGTCTCCCATTAGGCCATGACTATCTACATGCTGAGTAATTTTATTCTTTATGATGGTTTCTACCATTTTTCCCCGGTATTGACGTGAGGCTCACCGGTCTGTAGTTTCCCGGATCACCCCTGGAACCCTTTTTAAAAATTGGCATTACACTGGCGATCCTCCAATCTTCAGGTATTACAGATGATTTTAATGAAAATTCACAGATTACTAATAGCAGGTCTGCAATCTCATATTCCAGTTCTTTCAACACCCTTGGATGTATACCATCCGGCCCAGGTGATTTGCTACTCTTCAGTTTATCTAATAGTTGTAATACATCTTCCCGATGTATCGATATTTCCTTCAATTCTTCCGCACCTTTACATACCACTTCAGTCATGGGGTAACATCCCTACATCTTCCTCAGTAAAGACCGAAGCAAAGAATTCATTCAGTCTTTCCGCTATTGCCTTGTCACCTCTTAGTGCCCCTTTAACTCCTCTATCATCTAATGGGCCAACTGACTCTCTCACAGGATTTTTGCTACGAATGTACTTGAAAAAATCTCTTTCGCGTTTTTGCTTCCGCAGCAAGCTTCTTCTCAAATTCTCCCTTTGCCTGCTTTATCAATGCCTTGCATTTGACTTGCCAGTGCTTGTGCTGTTTCCAAGTTTCGTCGTTTGGCTCTTTTTTCCATTTCCTGAAAGATGCTTTTTTGGCAACAGCAGACTCTCTGACCTCCCCTTTAAACCATGCTGGCAGTTTTTTTGACTGCCTTCCACTTTTCTTAAAGCGTGGAATACAGCTGGTCTGGGCTTCCAAGATAGTATTTTTCAACACCCCCCAAGTTTGATGTAAGTCTTTAACCTTTGCAACTGCTCCTTTTAGTCTATTCTTAACTATTTTCCTCATTCTATCATAGTCTCCCTTTCGAAAGTTAAAAGGTAGTACTGTGGATTTCCTTACTATCCCTCCTCCACTAATTAAATCAAAGGTGATCATGCTATGATCACTATTGCCAAGTGGCCCCAACACCCTTATCTCTTGCACTAGATCTGGTGTTCCACTAAGAACTAGGTCTAATATGGCTTCCCCTCTGGTCGGTTCATGAACCAGCTGCTCCAAGAAGCAGTCATTTGTCATCTAGGAACTTTATCTCCCTAGCATGTCCTGCCGTGACACTGACCCAGTCGATACCGGGGTAATTGAAATCACCCATTATTATTACTGTGCTATAACGTTTTCTTAATGTCTGAGCATTTCATCATCCAGTTGGTCATTCTGGCCAGGCGGTCGATAGTACACCCCCACTGCCATCGCCTTCCCCTTTTTACATGGAATTTCAATCCATAGGGATTCTACAGCAAATTTTGTTTCCTGCAAAACTTTAATCCTTTCTGCCTCAATGCCCTCTCTAACAGAGCGCAACCCCTCCACCAATTTGATCAGCTCTATCATTACGATATAGTTTGTATCCAGGTATCACGGTGTCCCACTGGTTGTCCTCCTTCCACCAAGTCTCTGATATTCCAATCATATCTAACCTCTCATTTAGTGCTATAAATTCTAATTCTCCCATCTTATTTTTTAGACTTCTAGCATTTGCATACAAGCATTTTAGAGACTGTATTTTATTCATATTAGTTTGGCTGTTGGTAGATATGGGTAATTTGGGATCTTTAAGCTCTGTCTGCTCCATACTCGAGGGCATTTGGGCTATGTTACTCTTTTTTGGAACTTGTGATAAGGAAGCTTATCATAGTTCAGGAAGGAGCTATAATAGAGGTGAAGTGACTCTGAACAAGCACCCTGTCTGTTCTGGTAGAAATAATAAAACAGAATGTTTCCATAAAAGACTACCAGTCCCAGAATGCACCAGGTTTCCAACAGCCATTAGAAGAGCTGAAGTGGGGAAACGTGTGTTCAATCAGGAGGGCTATGAGGTAATCCCAAAGCACTCATCTCCAAGGGCAGGGCTTGATTCAGCACAGCTGCGCTGTGCTAGGGTGGAGCATTCATCTAAGCAGGATAAAAGAAAAGCTTATTCTACAGAGAATCATGAGAGGCATATTCATCTTGATCATCAGAAGCACCTGGATCATCCTGACCATCATCATCAGCAGAAGCCAGAGCTGACGGACGGAGAGAGAAAGAAACACTTTGGAAGAAAGAAGAGAAAAGCATTTGGGAGGTCTAAAGGAGTCCATAGCAGTACGTATACTGGGAGGCATTCCAGAGGCAAGCATACACCATTGGACTGGGCAAAGCCAGAGGAGTGGGGTTGCAGAGCCAGGAATCCCCGGACGGCACCTGTGAGGGAGACGGCTGCACTTGGAAGGGACCCTAAGACCAGTGCCAGAAGGTATGTGAAGAGAGATCCAGTGTCCAGGGATCTTGATTGGAAGGCTAGACATAAGAACTGGACTACATACTGGACAGGATATTTAGAGAGGAACTCTAACAGCAATGGAAGCTCAGGTATGAACACTGATCTAAGCCCTAGCTGTTCACTGGGAAGACAGCAGGGAAACAAGTATTGTCCTGAGAGTGTTCCATTGAGAAATTCCTCTGTGCCAATCCATGATAGTGAACCTATGATAATTGAAGAAGGGGAAGATGTTATAAATGGGGACTTTGAATACATGGATTGCTCTCTGTCTAAACTTCTGTGGTAATATGCTGTTACAAAATACAACCACCATCACAAAGAAATATAAACTTGTTCTTTAATCTACTCAGAAAAGCTTCTGAGTAGGATTTGAGCCACGTAATAGAAAGTAAACCAGCCAAGAGGGTTTCAGCTGGTAATGGTTAGCAATTGAGCCTTGCCTAATTGCCTGTGAGCTCTGAAGGGACACTTCTGAGTGTGTGTGAAGATACAGGAAGATATCCCTGAAAAAGAACAGGTTTTTTTCCTACTTTGTGGGTTTTGTTTGTTCTTTGAAGCACTGCTAAGGAGAATTAGCAGGAGCTTACAGAAAAGACCTTTGTTCCCATCAAGGTCTTTATGCTTTGATTTGATTGCTTAACAAGTTCAGCTGTTGTTTTTCCTTATTTGTTTTTCTAAGTATAATACTGAAAGCAAGTATTCCTTTTTATGTGCTACCAAGTATATCTGTGTTGGGAGAAATAACCCCATAAATAAAATATCTTCTTTGCTTTACATTCGAGCAAGCACAACTAATTTATTGTGAACGGCTGAGTCTGGTATGAATGGACTACATTTCCCAAAATCCTTTGCAAGTCATATTAATATTTGCCTTTGCCAAGACTGTGGACATTCTCACCCAGCGCCCCCGTTTACAAACTTCTCTGCTTTTGGTAGTATCCTTCAAGGATACATTCTTCCGAACCATTCGCTCTTGGGCGACTGTCGGCTTTCCCCTATTATCTAGTTTAAAAGCTGCTCTCTCTCCTTTTTAAAGGTTAATGCCAGCAGCCTGGTTCCATCCTGGTTAAGGTGAAGCCCATCCCTTCGGAAGAGCCTCTCCTTTCCCCAGAATGTTCCCCAGTTCCTAACAAATCCAAAACCCTCATCTCTGCACCACTGTCTCATCCACGCATTGAGACTCCGGAGCTCTGCCTGCCTTTTGGGTCCTGCACGTGGAACGGGAAGCATTTCAGAGAACGCTACCCTGGAAGTTCTGGATTTCAACTTCCTACCTAAAAGCCTAAATTTAGCCTTCAGAACATCCCTACCACATTTTGCTATGTCATTGGTACCGACATGTACCAAGACAGCAGACTCCTCCCCAGCACTAAGACCTTATCTAGGTGGCGCGTGAGGTCCGCTACCTCCGCACCAGGCAGGCATGTTACCAGGCGATCCTCACGTCCACCAGCCACCCAGCTATCTACATGCCTAATGATCGAATCACCAACTGTTACGGCTATCCTAACCCTTCCCTCATAGGCACATGGCCCTGAAGAAACTTCCTCGGTTGAAGAGGGTTTTACATCACCTGGAGGACAGGTCTTAGTTACAGGATCACTTCCTGCCACACCAGGGTGATGCTCTCCTGTCACGTGACCTCTCTCCTCCATGGCAACAGGGATGCTGCCAGACTGGAGGTGTGACTTCTGGACTATATCCCTGTAGGTCTCGTCTATGTACCTCTCTGTCCTTCTTATGTTTTCCAAGTCTTGGCCATGTTCAATTTCAATTGTCGATGAGACATCCAGGCAGCGATGTCCGAAAGACAGGCAGAGATCTTGGACTGGGTTGCCGGAGAAATATTTGGTGTAGAGAGGTAGATTTGTGAGTCATTGGCATAGAGATGGTACTAAAAGCCATGGGAGGAGATAAGCGCAACAAGGCCTTGGGTATAGAGAGAAGAGGAGGGGGCCTAAGACAGATCCCTGGGATACACCTACATGAAGCGGGGTAGGGGAGGAGGAGGAGCCACCAGAGCATACGCTGAATGAGCGATGAGAGAGGTAGGAGGAGAACCAGGATAATACAGAGTCCTTGAAGTCAAGCGAGAAGAGGGTGATGAGGAGAAGCTCATGATCAACAGTGTCAAAGGCAGCAGATAGAATAGAGGCCATTGGATTTAGCCAGGAACAGGTCGTCTGACTTTTGTGAGTGCCGTTTCAGTGGAGTGTAGGGGACGGAAGCCGGATTGAAGTGGGTCAAGGAGGACCTGGGAGGTGAAGAAGTCAAGGCAGCAACGGTGGACAGCTCGTTCTAATAGTTTGGATATGAAGGGAAGGACGAAGATGGGTCCCTGTAGTGACCTCTGTCCTCATACTTATCGTTGCTGGCCTTACCGCTTCTGCCCTGGTGCCTGTGCTGACTCCTGCTGCGGTCTCTGGTGTGGATGCCACTTTCGTTTTGTCTTCTGCTGCTATCATTCTGCCATGCTCAGGGCCCGCACATGCCATTGCTGCTGCGTTATTCTTTGTGCTGATTGGGAGTCCCTCCGTTGGCGCAGTGATGTTTGTGAGGGCTGGATACATTAACTTTCTATCTCTCTGTGCAGAAGGTGAGCTCCTGCGTCGGCACGGGGACATGATCTCCCATGTCTTTGAGAGCAGCTCCTCTCCTGACCAATCAACGATCTGAGAGTGAAGCTGGGAGCGGTCACGTTGCCGGTGTCATGATGGGAGCCATGCCACTGTGGCAGGGAGCCGGAGAGGGACTCAGAAGACTTTGCAGGAGTCTCAGAGGGTGTCGGAGCAGCAGCGGGAACCCAGGAAGCAGCAGGAACTCTTTTGGACGTCGAGTGCTGTCTCTCTCTTGCAAGACAGCCAGGGATGTAGGCCCTGTCAGGCACATCCCGTGCCGGTGAAGGCCGTACATGCTCGGATGCCTGACCTAAGGTTGGAGGTGGTCTGGGAGGCATCAGGCTGGGTTCTACAGGCAGGTTCACTCAAGGAAGCCAGGAAATCCTGAAGAGCATGGCTTCTCAATTTCCTTGCCCTGGGTGACATCCTGAAGCAGTGTGAGCAGTCCTCCACTCAATGGCTGGCTCCCAGGCATCGGACACATTGATCATGGGTATCTGTGCTGTTCATCTTTCTTCCACATCGTGGGCACTTTTTAAACCCTGGTTTGGGCATGCTTTGCAAACTCTCTTTCTATAAACTGATATGGATGTTTGGAGAGCTTTAAAGATCCATCTTGAGACAAGGCAGAAGAAAAAAGACTGGTCTGGCTAAGGGCAGGCCGGGGAGCTGGGAACTACACATGCTCAGAAAGGCATCTATACATCTGCACTTCCATCTATGGCACCACCCGGAGGACATCACCAGGTGTGGCTGATACATTCTGCTTGTCCATGGAGAAGCAAAGCTACTGCTAGACTTTTTCTTTCTATTCCCCTGCCCATTCGGTGCAGTTTTAAACGTTTTGTATATTCACTGCTTTCCCTTTTTTAATAATCAACTAGATTGGGGTCAACATAATAAGCGGTGTTGTCTTTTAGTGTGGCAGTTTACTTTCAATTTTCTAACAATAACTTTACTCCCGATGCAGTAAGGGCTTTAGAAAAGGAAACTGCAGTAAAACTATCACACTAATAGGAACACAGTTAGCATGTAAACCAGGTGAATATTGTGCTAAATTGACCCAGGGTTTTTTTTGTTATTGTTTTTTAAACTTTTCCTTTAATACAGACTCTATTGTAGTTCATGGCTGAAGTAAAGCATCTAGGCAGGGGCGAAGGGATCTGAGGTGAAGCCCACCCCGAGAATAAAAAACAGATTCTTCCACCATACTTGCTACTGAGCTGGCTCATCTCAACTTTAAGACTACCATGTTATACATTAGCAAGGCTACCAACAAAAATGAGTTACACAACTTTATTTACTATAAAACTATCAGCATCTTACCAGGCCACCAATGATACATCCGAGTGCAATGCAAAGGAGTACCACATTAAAGCTCAAAGTTCCATTTGCCAATCAGATTTAATTTCATTTGGACAGACCGGATGGGCCACTTGATCTTTGCCTTCATTTACTAAGATACTACTTCAATTGTTCTCAGAATTCATGGGTATGCTAGACATTAAAAGGCTAGGAAAAAAAACAAAAACACAAAACCTGATGCCTGCAGGCTAATACTAAGAAAAACATATCAGTCTGAGCACGGTGCATTACAGCAGCTTGAGAATACTCTAATTCAGAACTAAGCACCAATGCAACTGGCAGGAACCGGCTGCATTGTGATGGCATCAGATCTCCTGCTGATCCTAGGCAGATTTTCATCACAAGGGACCTCTGCTGTGAAGGAGTGGCACGAGCCTTTATATGTGTGCAGCTCCCTAAAACAAATGCTACTGGCTCCAAAAGGTCTAAAGAACCAATTAAAGCAGCAAGTAATTCTCTTAGTTTACATCTGTGCCAACAACTTGCAATGAATAGGGCCTGCAAGAAATGCCAAGTTTTGGAGCACTAGTGCCTATATTATTTTTTTTAATAATTCAATTCACAGTTAAAACATGCAAAAATCACCACAATCTAATTTACTATTGTTCTGAGTTTTGTTTCATTGTTAAGAAGAAAAACATTTCAATGTTTTGAAATATCTACGTATCTACTCCTATCATTTTCAATTTAAGTCAGTGCTTTTCAAACTTTAATCCCATATGACCCCATTTTAATAACTGAAAATTCACGTCCCTGGGTGAGGAGGCTAAAAGATAGTTTGTCTTGCAGCAGGGAAGGAGAGATCAAGAGCATGGAGCCATATAGGAAGAGGGAGCCTCATGAGCTGAAGGTGGCGAGCTCCTAGTTGACTGGGGTACTGAGTCCGCTAGGAGTGCAAACTTAAGCCACTCTTTGTATCCACCAAACTCTCCTTTTTAAACCAGCAGTTGCCAATTTGAATGCAATTTAGAGTGACTAGGATAGACGATTCTTCAATTAATAAGTGTTCTACTAAGATCAGGGAGGTAATTTCTGCTCAAGTGGCAAAGAAGGGGGTTCGCTTGCAGATCTTCTGATATGGACCTTCCCCCCACTTTGGGGACCTTTTCAAAGGTTACTCGAGTGCCCATAATTTGAACTCCTGACACAGACTGAAGCAAATTCCCTTTCTCAGGATATATATGGCCTAAAAATTTGAGACTAGCACTAAGAACGTTTTGAGAGAAGAACTGTGCCGAAAAAGAATGATAGTATTAAGCTGATCAACACTCCAATTCAGGATAAGATTAATTTAAACAGAAGATAGAACATACAGAAAATTTATTTATTTTAATTTATTTACATTCTCTTATATACCGCGCTATTCTGCATCAGTGCGGTTTACATTGAACAAACTGAAATTACATTGAACAGGGCATTATAACTTGGAGATAACTATTTTACAGGGAACATGGGCTATGGAGGGTTAAGTGGCTTGCCCAAGACCACAAGGAGCACCTGTGGGACTAGAAACCCCAGTCCGGACGGCCCAAGGTTGCTGTCCTCTAGTGGGATTTGAACCCCCGACCTTCCGGCCTGAAGTACCTTGCCCCAACCACTAGGCCACTCCTCCACTCCGAATCTAACAAAGATGGCTACATATGTGGATTCTGAACTTCCCTAAGATTTCAGGACAGGGGCAGCCCAAGGAGGGGGGCGGGGTCCATGTGTGGAGACTCATTGCGGGGACTCATTTGCACTGTTCCCTCTAAGCTGTGCGCGTGTGCGCGCGCACACACACCTCGCCGAGCGAGCGCACATACTTTACAACAGAGCGCACAAAAATTTCAGCTCTGATTCTGATAGAGAACAACACAGACGTCTTAAAATTTAAAAGTTATGACTGTAATTACTAGAAATTTCCAGCTTCATTTAGTAATCGTCTATTTTCATTTAATTTGATTAAAATCAATGTGGTGTACATACTGTATTCTGACGTGTAGTCAAATTTTAAAGTATATAACTCCGAGTGTCGTTATGTGGCGCACAAAAATGTAACCTTCCCTCAAAAGTTGCACACAGCTGATATTTTATGCGCACACAGCCTACAGAAAATTAGAGGGAACATTGCTCATTTGCATAAATATTTGCATAATGTTACCATACACTAACTTTTAGTAAACATGCCTCTTAATGAGTGTATGGATAAAGAAAGACTAAAAGATTTCTACATTACTATAATCCAGTGCCAACTGCCAGGCACATTAGGAACTACTACAAACACTGCCCATTTAGAACCCATAACAAACCTGCTGTATCATAACAGCACTACCAGGACTCACAAAGCACCAAAACCTACCTATCAAAAGGCAACACTGCAAATATTAAACTAATAAATCGCCTACTGGGGAAAGAGAACAAGTGGCACGGTCAAATAGAAACTACATAAACAGAATACCTCAGCTTAGTTACACATGCAGAACATAGACTGTCCAAACAAAGAACAAGGGATCGCAATTTAGAAATAGAACGATGATAAACTGGTAACCCCAAAAATCAAAAACTTGGAATGTACAACAATACAGAAATAAAACTATAAATTAATTTCCTCTTGTACTAAACAAAATGCAGATGTTAATGATACACATTTCCTAGAGCTGACATATTCCAGTTAATAAATTCAAAATAAAAAAGTATTTTTCTACCCTTTATTTGTGCATTTTATTTTTCAGTTGCAATTGCTCCAGGCAGTCACTTTCTTCTGGTTTCTTCACATCTTCTGCTAACTCTCCATCCATCTGCTGTCCATTTGTCCTTTCTTCTCTCCTGGTTTATTTCCATTCTCTCCCTACATCTGCTTTAACATACTGATCTTTCTCCTTTCGCTCATTCCTCCATTTCTTTCTTTATTCCTTTTTCATCCACTCAAATTTTACCCCTCCATCCTCAATCCCTGCTTACTCTCCCAATACCTGGCCAATCGTAGATTTTTCTCCCCTCCCACACAAAATATTTTTCCCCTCTCCATCCTCACTCCCCCAGCCTGATCCCATTCTAGTCCTCCCCCAACATCAGCTCTCTTCTAGTTCCAGCCCCACCCAGCATTCGCTCCCTTCTAGTACCATTCTCCCATCCCCCGCATCAGCCCATCTCCAGTCCTACCTCTCCATCAGCCCTTTCAAGTCCTATCCTAGCCCCCCATCAGCCCATTTCCAATCATAGCCCCCTATCAGCCCTTTCTAGGCCTATCCTGGTGTGCTGAGTGTCAGGAAACAGGAGATCCCCTTTGACCTCAGCGCCCAGCAGCCCATTTCCAGTCCTAGCTTACCCATCCAAGCCCAGTCCTATCCTAGCCCTCCATCAGCCCTTTCCAGTCCTATCCTAGCCCCTCCATCAGTCCAGTTCCAATACAAGCCCCCCCATCAGCCCATTTCCAGTCCTACCCCCCCACTCAGCCCATTTCCAATCCAAGCCACCCCATGAGCCCATTTCCAGTCCTAGCTCCCCCAACCACTTCCAATCCTATGCTAGCCACTCCATCAGCCCATTTCCAGTCCTAACTCCGCCCCCACTCAGCCCATTTCCAAACCAAGCCACCCCATGAGCCCATTTCCAGTCCTAGCTCCCCCATCCATTTCCAATCCTATTCTAGCCCCTCCATCAGTCCATTTCAAGTCCTAGCTCCCCCCACTCAGCCAATTTCCAGTCCAAGCCCACCTCCCCATCAGCTATTTCCAGCCTTAGTCCCCCCCACTCCCCCGAAGGGTCCTGCAGCTGTCTAAAAGGCTTTAGAGGGAGCTGGAGAGGCCCAGCTCACCTCTGACAGCTACTGAAGTGAAGAGCGCCTTTTTTCTTCACGTCGGCAGCTGTACTGTAATTTAGGACGCTGGCACGCTGAGTGTCAGGAAACAGGAAATCCCCTTTGATCTCAGCACACCAGCATCCTGAACTACAGTACAGCTGCCAAAGTGAAGAAAAAAAAAAAAAAAGACGTTCACTTCAGCGGCTGTCAGAGGTGAGCCGGTGCCTCTCCAGTTCCCTCCAAAAAGCCCTGCCTGTCAGTACTGAATGCGGAAACATTTTTGGGGCGAGGCCCCCCTGAAGCGCAGGGCCCTGTGCGAACTACATTCTCGCACAATGGACGGGCCAGCCCTCTCTCAGGGATGCCACCCTAGAACATATTCAAAAATATTTGACCGAGGTATTCCAAATCTTGTCTGAAGCTTTACCACAGGTTAGTAAGAGTTTTACACCTGCCAACTGGAAGATATTTGGCTTGGAATCAGATGTTATGAATCTCCAGTTATCAGCACTAGAACCAGATTATGTCCAGTCCAGTTAAGTGGGTTATGTCCACCTGCCAACCGACTGAGACAGAGTTAACCACTTGGCCTTTGTATACAGCCTGGTGCAGTAAAGGAGTCACACTGTACTCTTTTGTTAAAGCTAAGGAACAGTTTGAGTGCAATCTGCAATATCTAGTTTTATGCAAACCCCTCCCCCCCCCCCAACTTATTAGCAGAAAAGAAAATTCTTATTTATAAGGGCATCAGAAATAGTTTATAATTTGTTATAGAGCAGTATATCAAGTTAGAAATAAAGTATCAGGGAGGTTTACAATTAAAAGTGCAATAGACAGATTTTGAAATAAATGAAAAGCTAAAAGAAATGAATAGAAAAAGGGTAAGATCATAGCAGGGGTAGGGGGAGAAAGTGAGGGGCGGTAGACAATTGCTGTCTTTTCCTTCTATATGGCTACTACACCATCAAGCTGTAGGTTTGTTATAGGTAAATTCAAAGTAGCCTTTAAGCCTTTCTTAAACTTCCTGAAAGATTCTTCTCCAAGGTAGCATGGAAGCGGAAAATTCCACAGCTGAGGGGCCAGGATGTAGAAAGCTGAAGTTTGCATAGATTCCAGTTAGGCAGTGCGTTTATTTGGTATCACCAGCAAATGTGCATTTACAGACTGTAAAGTGTGGCCGAGTGTATAAGTAATTAAATGACTGGTCAAACAAAGGCATTAAATTTTATTCGATAACTGATGGGAAGCCAATGACATTTTATGTGCAAGGGCGTCATGATCGAATTTAGAGGAGTTATAGCCACAGAAATGCCATATAAGATGCCTTTGTAGTAATTAAGCAAGACACCATCAAGATAATAATGAGAGTATGAAGGGCAGAAAAACAATTTTTTTTAATGGAGTAAATCCTTGTGGCCTTGGGCAAGTCACTTAACCCTCCATTGCCTCGGAAGAAAGGCCTGGCAATCTACTTCCGGTGACACTGCCAAGAAAACCCAGGAGCTTCTGGGTCGCCAGGAGTAAGGACTGACTCGAAGGCACACATTGCATTTGCAAATTTTATGCTAATAAAGAGCTCTTTGTTATTGCGGCTATATGAGGACTGAAAGTTAGTTCTAAGTCAAGGTAATAGAATATTTTCATGGTATTTATGGTGTCTATTGAGTGATCATTTATAGTAGGGGAAGTGTTGGAGAAGATGCCAAACCTGTGATCCAAACTGAGCTGGTATGTAGAAAGCTAGAGGCTAATAGACAAGGCAACAATTGAGATGAGAAAGGTCTGGATTCAAGTAATCGGTGTATGCTGCTGTCTGAGAATGTCAGTGTAGTAGTAGCCAGTAAGTCCAAATCCTGTATGAGTGTTGCTGGAGAGCTAAGAAAAGTACTGAAGACAGCAAGTGAGAGGAGGGAGGAGCCTTGAGGAAAACTAGATGAGATTGGGTAGGTTTTGGACATGGACGAATTAAATGTAAGCTGAAAAGTACAGCCATGTAGTTAGAATATGAATAATTTCAAAACAGTGCCAGATATGCCAATGAATGAGAGCTGAGTTAGTAGAAGCTGGTGGTCGTGGCTCAGGCTGAAAGCTGCAGAGATCTCCAAAGACACTAGGAGTGCTATTTGTCCAGCGTCAAGATGGTTATCAGTATTGCTAAGCAGAGATATAAATTAAGTTTTGGGACAGAAACCTGCATGAAAGCTTTTCCAGATAATCATTAAATTGTATGAGGACATACTTTTCTATAATTTTGGACAGGAAGGGCATATTAGAGATGGAATAGCAATTGCTTGGTTCAGTTGTGTCTAGTGAAGATTACTAGAAGGGGCACTGATTTTGCTACAACTAAAGAAAACCAGATCGCAGGCTGTTATTTATCACTGTACGAATTTGATCAGAGGGGTCACGATTAGTACTTTTTAACCAGCCTAGATGGAATAGGGTTGAGGAGACATGTGATAGGCCTAAAAGATTATAGGATTGTTTGCAGTTTAGATTTAGTGAGAGGGCTGAACTCTGACCAAGAAGTTTGTTGAGTATGGTCAGTAGTGTCTTGCTTAAAGGGGGGGGGGGGGGGGCACTATGGTTAGTGCAAGCTGAATATCTGTTAGCTTTCTCAAAAAGGTATCTGCTAACTCAGTTGTGGTAGGGAGGGCAGTGTTTGTAGACTGTGTGGGAAGGAAGAGGTACAAATCCCAAATAGTTGTCTTTTTTGATTATGTGCCTAATCAATCCGCTCAGAGAAGTACTTCTGCTTTGCTTCATCGAATTTTGTTGCAGGCATAAAGTTACCATACATATCCAGAGTCCTAAAGCACATCCCATATAATTTGGTGCCAACTAGTCTGTGTTTGAAATCATTTACCCCAGTAAGGTGGCCTTGTAATATGCTGCTGCCATGTAAGTTAGCTACTGATTCCCATTTTGTAGCATCATGGTTACCTAGGGTGGGAACCTAGACAAGTCTGGCAGGGCTCAAGTCATCACAATTATCATCAGACAGGCATAATTGACATTTCTTTTTTTATCCATTCTCCAGACACATGGGACATACCACAGCAGTCCCTTATACCAGATGGGAGAAGGCCATAATTGTAAGGGCGGACGAGGCTCTGCCTAGGGTGACAAGTCCAAGCCACCACTTTCCTGCCAAGAGCCATGATGCTGCTGCAGCTGCCCTGCTGAAGCCTCAAGCATGGGGCTGGCCATCACGTTTATCTTCTAGCCCCTTTGGTGCCCATCTATTTTAGTATATAGGCTGATGTCCTAACCTGCTCCACCACCAGCAGCTCTCCCCTTCCCGGGGATCGAGCCACCGGCAGCAGGAGGAGCCTGCCGACATCCGACGCCCAATCCGGGCCCAGCAAGAAGGATTTAAACTTTGCGCCATCAGGCGCGCCCGCGACTGGCGGGCCCGCGCCTGAGGGCCCTTTGGCGTGGCCCTTAGGCGGTGGCACTTTGAAAAACCCCAAAGAAGCAACAAGAAATACTTCTAGTTTGGACACATACTTCTAGTTTTGGACACATTTCCACGCTGGTTCCGATCCCTGTTTCCTTAACCGCAAGTATTAAGAAACGCTATAAGATTTGTAATATTTACCCAGTAACTCCGTTGTCTGTTGATTATCACACATTCACTAGCACTAACTTTGACAGTCAATTTAACTGATAGATTATATCTCTGCTGCCCATAACACATATTCATGTATCAGCGCTAATCTTATTACCAGGCTAATAGTCTACATTTACATATGTCAATGTATTTTACGTTGCTAGATTTTACATCTACATGTATCAGTGCTAATTTCATACTATTGCTAGTATCACTCAACTGCTAGACTTTATTTCTATTACCAATAATACATTCGCATGTATCAGTGCTAATCTTACTACTGTAGCCAGTAGCACTTGACTCCCTGATTTTACATTTATATGTATCTGTGCTAACTTCATACTATTGCTAGTATCACTTAACTGCTATTTTGTTGCCAAAAACCCATTCTCATGCATCAGTGTTAATCCTACTACTGACAACTGTGCCATACCTCATTACTGTTGCCAGTAATCCACCCTTACCCAAAAAGTGTGAACTTATTATTACTGTTGGCAGTATATCACTCTGTTTTGTTCTTTGCTGAGTGTTACATTGTATCATTATCTGCTGACGGACACATTGACTCATTGCTTGCTCGATGCTGTACTATTCCTGTCTTATATGCTGCCACATTGTTCCAAATACCTACTCATCACCAGACAGTAAATTTATACACTACTGATAGCTAGCACAATAGTCAATACCGGTCCCACTAATTACCCAGCAACAAACAGCTCACATACTATTTCACAAAAACATCACAAAATGCACCCATTTCTAGCCTTGGCATGTCTACACCTAGCCTCCTGGCTCCCCCTTACAGCCCAAGCCTTTCACACAAACACTAACCACATCCCAATACTCCACCGTGACGGGAAAAGATGGACGGAGAATCACCAACACCTCCCAAGAGAACCCAACGACACGCCTTACTCACATTTATTACACATCCCACTTCAACATCTCAAAAAGTCACATTCGGACCGTCAGCAACACAATCAAGCCCTGAAGTGTGCACTCATCAATGCAAGGTCAATACGTACAAAATGGCCAATAATTACCGATCTAGTCACGACCCATAATCTTGATATCATCATGATCACAGAAACTTGGCTATCAGAATGTGACAACGCAATCATCAACCAGATGTTACCCACAGGTTTTTCAGTCCACACATGCCATAGAACCAATCAGAGAGGAGGAGGAACACTAATCCTTGTCAAAACTTGCCTAGGCTTCCAGATGTGCAACTCAACCAGCACAACCCACCTGGACTCCCTCACCATAACAAATGACACCTGCACGATCAACCTACTGTACCGAGCACCAACACCATCCTCAGAGGATCTTGCAACGATAATGGGCCTCGCCTGCAACTCAAACAGACCACGATCCCAGAACTGGATCCTAGGGGATTTCAACCTGCCTACGCTACATGAATCTCAAGCCTCTGCTTTCCTAGAAGCGTTACAAGATCTAGGCTACGATCAGCTAGTCAATAATCCCACCCACGTCAAGGGAAACAAACTTGACCTGATCTTTGCCCCACAGACAGATAAGGATACCACCCCACTAATACCACCAACCATAACCCCTGTGCCATGGTCCGACCACAGCCTGATCCAATTCCAGATACCTATTAACACACACAATAAAAACTCCAACAAAACCAACACTGCCCACGAACCCTCTCTGAAGCGCTTCCGCCCCTTTAATAAAGAAGAACTTCGAGAGAAGATCCTCCCACTCCTCAACAACATACCACACGACCTAGAGGCATTGGTGTCCACCTGGGACGAGAGCCTCAAGACCATTGCATGCATACCAGCCACAAATAAAACAACAACAAAGAAACGAGAGCACGCACCATGGTATACCAAAGACCTTCGAGACTCACTCAAGCGCCTGCGCAGGCTCGAGAGAAGATGGCGTCGGTCTCACTCTACGGAAGCACAAGATACTTACATCGCTCACCTAAGAGTACACCGTGATGAATTAACAAAAAAGCGGAAACAATAAGAACATAAGAACATAAGATATGCCATACTGGGTCAGACCAAGGTCCATCAAGCCCAGTATTCTGTTTCCAACAGTGGCCAATCTAGGTCATACGTACCTAGCAGTTTCCCCAATGCTTGTATTGGTTCAAGCATTGATATCCTGGGTCCCTTCTTAATAATGGTTTATGGACCTTTCCTCCAGGAACTTGTCCAAACCTTTTTTAAACCCAGCTACACTAACAGCCTTTACTACATCCTCCGGCAGGGGCGGCCCAAGGGGGGTGCGGGGCCATGTGCGGAGACTCGGTGCGGGGCCTCATTTGCATAAGGGGCCTCATTTGCATAAATATTTGCATAATGTTACCATACACTAACTTTTAGTATACATGCCTCTTCATGAGTGTATGGATTAAAAAAGACAAAGATTTCTACATTACTATAATCCAGTGCCAACCGCCAGGCACATTAGGAACTACTACAAACACTGCCCATTTAGAACCCATAGCAAACCCACCGTATCCCAACAGCACTACCAGGACTCATAAAGCACCATACACTACCTATCAAAAGGCAACACTGCAAATATTAAACCAATACATTTCAGAGAATAACAATACATGACCTACTGGGGAAAGAGAACAAGTGACAATGTCAAATAGGAATTACATAAACAGAATACCTCAGCTCAGTTACACATGCAGAACATAGACTATCACCAAACAAGGAATCACAATTTAAAAACAGGAAGACAATAATTAAACTGGGAACCCTAAAAGCCAAACTTGGAATGTACAACAACAATGTAGAAATAAAACTATAAATTAATTTCCTCTTGTACTAAACAAAGCACAGACATTAATGATGCACATTTCCCAGAGCTGACATATTCCAGTTAATAAATTCAAAATAAAGAGATATCTTTGTACCTTTTGTGCATTTTTTTTTCAGTTGCAATTGTTCCAGCCACTTTCTTCTGGTTTATTTGTGTCTTCTGCTATCTCTCCATCGTCTGCTGTCCATTTGTCCTTTCTTCTCTTCTAGTTTTTTCCATTCTCTCTCTACATCTGCTTTAACATAATAATCTTTCTCCTTTTGCTCTTTCCTCATTCCTATTTCATCCACTCAAATTTTACCCCTCCATCCTCAATCCCCACTTAGTCTCCCAATACCCGGCCAATTGTACATTTTTCTTCCCTCCCACACAAAATATTTTTCCCCTCTCCATTTCATTCTCCCAGCCCCATCCCCTTCTAATCTCCCCCAACATCAGCTCCCTTTTAGTTCCAGCCCCACCCAGTATCCGCTCCCTTCTAGTCCCCACATCAGCCCATTTCCAGTCCTAGCTCCCCCATCCATTTCCAGTCCTATCCGAGTCCCTTCATCAGCTCATTTCCAATACCAGCCTCCCATCAGCCCATTTCTAGTCCTTTCCTAGCCCCACCATCAGCCCATGTTAAATCCTAGCTCCCCTCCACTCAGCCCATTTCTAAACCAAGCCCCCCATGAGCCTACTTCCAGTTCTAGCCCCTCCATGAGTCCATTTCAATCCAAGCCCCCACCACAGCCCATTTCCAATCTTAGCTCCCCCCAACACCCAATTCTCAGTTCTATCCTAGCCCATCCATCAGCCCAGTTCCTGTCCTAGCTCCCTCCCCTAAGAGCCCATTCCAAGCCCCCCTTCCCATCAGCTATTTGCAGTTCAAGCCCCCTTCCACTCAGCCCATTTCCATTCCAAGTCCCCCTCCCCATCAGCTATTTGCAGTTCAAGTCCCCCACTTCCCCTCAGCCCATTTCCATTCCAAGCCCCGTCCCCATCAGCTATTTGCAGTTCAAGCCCCCCACTTCCCCTCAGCCCATTTCCATTCCAAGCCCCATCCCCAACAGCTATTTGCAGTTCAAGCCCCCTTCCACTCAGCCCATTTCCAGTCCTAGCAACCCCCCCAAACCATTACCAGTCCTAGCCCCCCCATAGCCCACTCCCAGTCCTAATCCCACCAGCCCATTTCCAGTCCTAATCCCCCATCACCCAATTTTTAGTTTAAGCCCCCCCATAGCCCATTACCAGTCCTAACCTCCCCATCAGCCCACTCCCAGTGCTAATCCCCCATCACTCAATTTTTAGTTTAAGCCCTCCCATAGCCCATTACCAGTCCTAACCCCCCATCAACCCACTTCCAGTCCTAATCCCACCAGCCCATTTCCAGTCCTAATCCCCCATCACCCAATTTTTAGTTTAAGCCCCCCCAGCGCCCATCACCACTCCTAACCCCTCCCCAGTGCCCATCACAACTCCTAACCCCCCCAGCGCCCATCACCACTCCTAAACCCCCATTCCCATCACCCATCAACACTCCTAACCCCCCCAGCCAGCCCAGTGCCCATCACCACTCCTACCCCCCCCAGCCAGCCCAGTGCCCAACACCACTCCTAACCCCCCCAACCAGCCCAGTGTCCATCACCACTCCTAACCCCCCCCAGCCAGCCCAGCCCATCCCATCACTACTCCCCACACCCCCCCCCCCCACCCCACCCCAGCCCATCCCAACACAACTCCAAACCCCCCCCCAGCCCAGCCCAGCCCAGCCCATCACTACTCCTAACACCCCCCCCCGCCCAGCCCAGCCCAGCCCAGCCCAGCCCATCACTACTCCTAACACCACCCCCCCAGCCCAGCCCAGCAGCACTTCTAACCCCAGCCCAGCCCAGCCCAGCACCACTCCTAACGCCCAGCCCAGCCCAGCCCAGGGAAATTTTTTAAAAAAAGAAAACCTGTTTCCTGCCGCTGTCGGGGCCGCCGCGGCAGAATCGAGCGTGCCGCGGGGCCCCCCTGTACCCGGCACAGCCTCTCCTCCCTGTAGCAGCTCTCTAGTTGGAGCTGAAGTCAGACGCGCCGGCTTGCAGAGCGCGAGGGAAGAGTTTTTCCCTCGCTGCTCTGTTAAGCCCGCGGGGGCTGATGGGAAGTTCCCATCAGCCCCCGCGGGCCTAACAGAGTCGCGAAAGGGAAACTCTTCCCTTCGCGCTCTGCAAGCCGGCGCGTCTGACTGCAGCTCAGAAGAGAGAGCTGCTACAGGGAGGAGAGGCTGTGCCGGGTACAGGGGGCCCCGCGGCACGCTCGATTCTGCCGCGGCGGCCCCGACAGCGGCAGGAGACAGGTTTTCTTTTTTTTTTTCAATTTTACTTTTACAAAAGAATGTTTTTTGCGCGGGGCCCCCTGAAACGCGGGGCCCTGTGCAAAAAACATTCTCGCTCAATGGACGGGCCGGCCCTGTCCTCCGGTAACAAATTCCAGAGTTTGATTACACGTTGAGTGAAAAAATATTTTCTTTTATTAGTCTTAAATAGTTTACCCTGTAGCTTCATTGCATGTCCCCTAGTCTTTCTATATTCTGATAAGGTAAACAATCGATCTACGTTTACCCGTTCCACTCCGTTCATTAATTTATAGACTTCTATCATATCTCCCCTCAGCCGTCTCTTTTCCAGGTTAAAGAGCCCCAACCTTTTTAGCCTTTCTTCATAGGAGTAGCCTTCCATCCCCTTTACCATTTTGGTGGCTCTTCTCTGAACCTTTTCTAAAATTGCTATATCCTTTTTAAGATATGGCGACCAGAATTGCACACAATATTCAAGGTGCGGTCTCACCATGGAACGATATAGAGGCATTATAATATCTTTTGTTTTATTTTCCATTCCTTTCCTTATCATACCTAGCATTCTATTTGCTCTCTTGGCCGCCGCTGCACACTGGGCCGAGGGTTTTAACATGGTATCCACAAGGACGCCTAAATCTTTTTCTTGGGTGGTGGTTCCTAATGTGGAACCTTGCATCGTGTAACCATAGTTTGGGTTGTTCTTCCCTAGGTGCATAACCTTGCACTTCTCCACATTAAATTTCATCTGCCATTTTGATGCCCAGTCTTCCAATTTATCAAGATCCTCTTGCAATTTTCCACAATCCTCCTGGGTTTTAACAACTTTAAATAGTTTTGTGTCATCAGCAAATTTGATAACCTCTCGTTATTCCACTTTCCAGGTCATTTATGAATATGTCAAAAAGCAGCGGACCCAGCACAGATCCCTGGGGTACACCACTATTCACCTTTCTCCATTGGGAAAATTGGCCATTTAGCCCTACCCTCTGCTTTCTATCTTTTAACCAGTTCCTGATCCACAGTAGTACACTGCCTCCTATCCCATGACTCTTTAGTTTTGCCAAAAGTCTCTCATGAGGGACCTTGTCAAAGGCTTTCTGAAAGTCCAGATACACATCCGACATCTTGAAGCGGTCACTAAACAAGCCCCATGACCTCTTCAATATAGTGAAATCTCTCATAAGAGAACCTCCTGCAGACCAGTCACAGATGCCACACCCCCAGACATACTCCAACTACTTACAGTCAAAAATGATCCAGACTACTACATCTGCAGCCAACTACCTACAACCTGAATTGACCCAGGCTGGTGCAACCTCGAACTCCGCGGAAAACAGCTCTCAACATAACTTGCCCCAACCATCACCACTATACAAATTTGAAAAAATATCACGCAGAGAGATTGAAGACACTATCGCTGCAATCAACCCCACTACCGCACCCAATGACCCATGCCCTGCTTTATGGATAAAGGAGTTACGATGTGACTTAAGCCAATATCTGAGCAAATTAATAAACCAATCTCTTACAACCGGATTGTTTCCACAAAGTCTGAAACAAACATCTATCAGACCACTGCTAAAAATAACAAGATGGACCCATCGAAAGTGGAATCATACAGACCAATTTCAAGTATCCCCATGCTTGCCAAAGTAATTGAAAAGTTAGTACAGCGCCAAATCCAACAACATATTGATACGGAAGCCCCACTGGATCCCTCCCAGCATGGGTTCAGAGAAGCACATGGGGTTGAAACCCTCCTCACCAACCTATTTGACCATCTAATATCTGGAACCGACAAAACTCATCAAGGATTCGCCCTTATATTCCTCGACATTGCGGCGGCTTTCGACTCGGTGAGCCACGAGATACTCATACAACGCCTCAGCGAGAAAGGAATTCAGGGAACAGCCCTAAAGTGGTGCAAGTCATACCTGACTAATAGATGGCAACATGTAAGGTCAGGCTCCACAACCTCCGAACCATTTTTACAAAACCAGGGTGTACCACAGGGCTCGTCACTATCTGCATTGATGTTTAACATCTACATGCAGCCCATATGTGCCCTAGCACGTTCATTCAAAGTCAACTGTCTAGCCTACGCAGATGACATCCTCCTATACATCCCATTCAGGATCAACCAACCAGACCTCTCCTCCCTAACAAGATGTTTTGAGGCAGTAGCAGAATGGTTCAACACACAAAACATGAGAATCAACTACAGTAAAACAGATGTCCTTTTCATCTCAAGGAACCAGGACTTCACCCCTCCACTCTCTTTAAAAATCGGCAACACAGAACTGAAAACCAAACCCACAATCCGCTACCTTGGCGTTACACTGGATCAACATCTGGATCTGAAAACCCACATAAAAAACACAGCAAAAACAGTATACATGAAAATAAGGACCTTAAAACATCTCCGACCGCTACTTGACTTCAGTGACTACCGATCGATCTATCAGGCATTAATATTACCTCATTTCGACTATGCCAACGTAATTCTACACGGTCTCCCTCAAGCAACGATAGCTCCTCTCCAGCTTGCAATGAACACTGCTGCACGAGTATTAACAGGGGCTTCACGGAGAGAGCACATAACGCCAATACTGATGAGCCTCCATTGGTTACCGGTTCAAGCAAGAACCCTCCACAAAGTTCTAACCTTAACATTCAAAGCCTCAAACACTCTGACCCCCACAGCCCTCAGCAAGATGATACATAAAGTACCACAGAACAGAAATAGAAGACCCATGATGCAAAACACCCTAGAGGTCCCAAAAGTAACAACAAAATGCACAAAAGCAACAACAAATAGGGCCTTTACGATTTACGCTCCCAGAGCATGGAATGCTCTCCCCACCTCTATTCGAAACATCACTTACCTAACCCACTTCAGGAAAGCAATAAAGCAGCACCTGTTCACTACATACTACCCTGAATCTAGCCTTAGTAACCATACATATGGCCCCTCAGATAATCACTCATTACAATTAAACAATCAGACTCAGCATGAAAAATGATAATCAACCGATCGCTCAGAATGTACCCACTGAAATAGAATTAAGACCCCAGTGTAAATAAGATGTGAATATGTTCTACCTGAAACCAGGTACCAGTGTAATACAATGCATAAAGTTATACAATGTACATAGTTTCCCCCAGTTACTTCCAAGTTGATCTCTCTGTTTATTGTAAATACAACTCAAAGTTCCCTGTGTTGTATAGTTGATGTTAAATGTAAACCGCTCTGATCTAAAATAGAGCGGTATAGAAGAACTGTTAAATAAATAAATAAATAAATAATCACTGACAGCACCAACCATGGCCTCTTGTCAGTCTGCTTTGAGGCATAACAGCTGCCCAATGCAGCGAGCCATCTGAAAACCGCTTGTGTTATGTAGCAAATCCACCTCAATGAGCTCTGACCATGAACATTGGTCTCCCTCTACAACCTGCATGGAGTGCTAGTACACATTCTGCGCAGTTGGCACTTCTTTGTAGTTCCTTCATTTACTGTAGTGATTCTTCAGCGGAGATCTGTGGGCAACTGGAGGTCCATTATAGGGGGTCTACAGAACACAAAGAAAAGAGGACCTGCACCTTAACGTGAAAACGACAAAGATCCTGACAACTGGCAAAATCAATCAGGTCACCCTTGGAAGGAAATGAAATAGAAATTGTAGACAACTTTAAACTGATTGGATCAATAATCAATCAATGAAATGACAAGCACTCAAGCCTACTACTACTAATCATTTGTATAGCATAACAAGACATATGCAGCGCTGTACAGAGACACGTAAGAGACACTAAGCTCTGATGAGCAGGGACTGTCTAGTCAAGACAGACAACACATGGTCGGAGTGCAGAGACTAAGCGGATCAGATCATAACCAAATCAGAGTCTATCACAGCAGATCAGATCATAGCAGATCCCAGGGGTTAGTCCAGAACTGGCCTAGCAGGACTCAAGGAAAGGACATTATCTGGTAAGTAAAATGTCATCTTTCATATCACCCTGCTAGGCCAATTTGGACAAGTGGAACGTACCAAAGCTACACCTCCACCGGATGGGAAGATGAAACGGCAGCCATCAAACTTTCTGCACTGAAGGCCATGCTCACCCAAGTGTGGACATGCAACTAGTAATTCTTGATAAAAGGTGAAAGATCGATGACCATACTGCCATCTGAAAATGTTAAGGGAGCAACTGAGCTGTGCTCTGCCCAGGAAGAAGCCTGAGCTTGTGTGGAATACAGATGCAAACCCTAAGGGACTGGCTGGTCCTGCAACAGATAGGCCAAGACTATCAACTCCTTTATCTAGAAGCCCAAGCAAGACTGTGGTCGTTTTGCCCTTGTGCTACTACTGAACATTTGTATAGCCTACAAGACGTATGCAGCGCTGTACACACATATGTAAAAGACAGTCAGAGCTTACAATCTAGTCCAAATAGACAACACAGTAGCTGTAGACATGGGATATATCTAGGGGGAATGGTAAGGAAACACAAAAAGAGATCAGGTGAGTCAAGATCTGACAGCGGCAGTGAAGAGATGAATTTTTAGTCTGGATTAGAAAGGCGTCAGAGATGCCTGATGTACAGACTCAGGTAGTTTGTTCCATGAAAAAGAGAAGCACGGTGAAAGAAGCGAAGTCTGGAGTTAGCAACAGAATGGCACAGATAGAAACAATTTGCCAGAAGAGCGGAGTTCCCGAGGAGGGGTGTAGGGAGAGATAAGAGGAAAGGTAGTGAGGAGCTGCAGAGTGAATACGTTTATAGGTCAGCAGGAGAAGAAATGGACAGGGAGCCAATGAAATGACTTAAGAGGGGTAATACGAGCACATGACAAGACCAGCAGAAGATTAGTCATGCAGCAGAGTGTTTAAACAGATTGAAGGGGAGACAGATGATTCAGTGGGAGACCAGCAATGAGTACAGTCTCTAAAATGCTTGTATGCCAATGCTAGAAGTCTAAACAATAAGATGGGAGAGTTAGAATATATAGCACTAAATGAGAGGTTAGATATGATTGCACTCTCAGAGACATGGTGGAAGGAGGATAACCAGTGGGACACTGTGATACCTGGATACAAACTATATCGTAATGATAGAGCTGATCAAATTGGTGGAGGGGTTGCGCTCTATGTTAGAGAGGGCATTGAGTCAGAAAGGATTAAAGTTTTGCAGGGAACAAGATTTGCTGTAGAATCTCTATGGATTGAAATCCCATTTATGAAGGGGAAGGCGATGGCAGTGGGAGTATACTATCGACCGCCTGGCCAGAATGAACAAATGGATGATGAAATGCTCAAAGAAATCAAGGAAGCTAACAAAAGTCACAACAGAATAGTAATAATGGGTGATTTCAATTACCCCGGTATCGACTGGGTCAGTGTCACGGCAGGACAAGCTAAAGAGATAAAGTTTCTAGATGGAATAAATGACTGCTTCTTGGAGCAGCTGGTTCATGAACCGACCAGAGGGGAAGCCATACTGGACCTAATCCTTAGTGGAACGCCAGATCTGGTGCAAGAAATAAGGGTGTTGGGACCACTTGGCAATAGTGATCATAGTATGATCATGTTTGATTTAATTAGTGGAGGACAGATAGTAAAGGAATCCACAGTATTACCTTTTAACTTTCAAAAGGGAGACTATGATAGAATGAGGAATATAGTTAGGAAAAAAACTAAAAGGAGCGGTTCCAAAGGTTAAAGACTTACAGCAAGCTTGGGTGTTATTTAAAAATACTATCCTCGAAGCCCAGACCAGCTGTATTCCACGCATTAAGAAGAGTGGAAGAAAGTCCAAAAAACTGCCAGCATGGTTTAAAGGTGAGGTCAGAGAGGCTGTTGCTGCCAAAAAAGCAACCTTCAGGAAATGGAAAAAAAGAGACAAATGATGAAAACTGGAAACAACACAAGCACTGGCAAGTTAAATGCAAAGCATTGATAAGGCAGGCAAAGCGGGAATTTGAGAAGAAACTTGCTACGGAAGCAAAAACACGAAATAAAGACTTTTTCAAGTACATTCGTAGCAAAAGGCCTGTGAGAGAGTCAATTGGACCGTTACATGATAGAGGGGTAAAAGGGGCAGTAAGAGGAGACAAGGCTATAGCAGAGAGACTGAATGAATTCTTTGCTTCGGTCTTTACTGAGGAAGATGTAGGGATGTTACCCATGACTGAAGTGGTATTTAAAGGTGATACTGCAGAGGAATTGAGAGAAATATCACTACACCAGGAAGATATATTACAACTATTTGATAAACTGAATAGTAGCAAATCACCTGGACCGGATGGTATACATCCCAGAGTGTTGAAAGAACTGAAATATGAGATTGCAGACCTGCTATTGGTAATCTGTGAACTTTCATTAAAATCATCTGCAATACCTGAAGATTGGAGGGTCGCCAACGTAACACCAATTTTTAAAAAGGTTCCAGGGGTGACCCGGGAAATTACAGACCGGTGAGCCTGACATCAGTACCAGGGAAAATGGTAGAAACCATCATAAAGAACAAAATTACACAACATGTAGATAGTCATGGCCTAATGGGAGACAGCCAACATGGCTTTAGACAAGGAAGATCTTGTCTTACTAATCTGATATGTTTCTTTGAAGGTGTGCATAAACAGGTAGACAAAGGTGAGTCGGTTGATATAGTGTATCTGGACTTCCAGAAAGCTTTTGACAAGGTCCCCCATCAGAGACTTTTGGCAAAGCTAAAAAGTCATGGGATAGGAGGCAGTGTACTATTGTGGATCGGGAACTGGTTAAAAGATAGAAAGCAGAGGGTAGGGCTAAATGGCCAATATTCCCAATGGAAAAAAGTGAATAGTGGAGTACCCCAGGGATCTGTACTGGGTCCGCTACTTTTTGACATATTCATAAATGACCTGGAAAAGGGAATAACTAGTCAGGTTATCAAATTTGCAGATGACACAAAACTGTTTAAAGTTGTTAAAACCCAAGAGGATTGTGGAAAACTGCAGGAGGATCTGGATAACTTGGAAGACTGGGCATCCAAATGGCAGATGAAATTTAATGTGGACAAATGCAAAGTTATGCACCTAGGAAAGAACAACCCACACTATAGTTACACGATGCAAGGCTCCACATTAGAAACCACCACCCAGGAAAAGGACTTAGGAGTCATCGTGGATAACATGTTAAAACCCTCCGCCCAGTGTACAGCGGCGGCCAAGAAAGCAAATAGAATGCTAGGTATCATAAAGAAAGGGATGGAGAATAAAACAAAGGATATTATAATGCCTCTGTATCGCTCCATGGTACGACCGCACCTTGAATATTGTGTGCAATTCTGGTCACCGTATCTTAAAAAGGACATAGCGTTATTAGAAAAAGTACAGAGAAGAGCCACCAAATTGGTGAAGGGGATGGAAGGCTACTCCTATGAAGAGAGGCTAAAAAGGTTAGGGCTCTTTAACCTGGAAAAGAGACGGCTGAGGGGAGATATGATAGAGGTCTATAAATTAATGAATGGAGTGGAACGGATAAACGTGGATCAATTGTTTACGCTATCAGAATATAGAAAGACTAGGGGACATGTAATGAAGCTACAGGGTAAACTATTTAAGACAAATAAGAGAAAATATTTTTTCACTCAACGTGTAATCAAACTCTGGAATCTGTTACCGGAGGATGTAGTAAGGGCTGTTAGTATAGCTGGGTTTAAAAAAGGTTTGGACAAGTTCCTGGAGGAAAGGTCCATAAACCACTATTAAAAAGGGACCCAGGATATCAATGCTTGACCCAGTACAAGCATTGTGGAACCTGTGGTCTTTTGGGGATATTGCTAGGTGCGTAGGACCTAGATTGGCCACTGTTGGAAACAGGATACTGGGCTTGATGGACCTCGGTCTGACCCAGTATGGCATGTCTTATGTTCTTATGTTCTTATGAGTAGGTTACAATAGTCTAGACGGGAGGTAACTAAGAAGTGGATAAGTGTCTTAGAAGTGTGTTCAGAAAGGAAGGGGTGAATTTTTTTGATGCTATAAAGAACGAAACAGCAGATTTTAGCTATCAGTTGTATGTGTGTGGAGAAGGCAAGAGAGGAGTCAAAGACGACCCCAAGGTTGCAAGCTGAGGAGACAGGGAGGAAGTACAGAGCTATCCACAGAGACTGAGAAAGAAAGAAGGGGAGAGGAAGGTTTAAAGGAAAAAATAAAAAGCTCAGTTCTGGCCATGTTCAGTTTCAAGCAGTGGTGAGACATCCAAGCAGCAATGTCAGAAAGGCAAGCAGAGATCTGGGCTTGGCAAAACTAAAAGGTTATGGGATAGGAGGCAGTGTACTATTGTGGATCAGGAACTAGTTAAAAGATAGAAAGCAGAGGGTAGGGCTAGATGGCCAATTTTCCCAATGGAAAAAGGTGAATAGTGGAGTATCCCAGGGATCTGTACTGGGGCCGCTGCTCTTTGACATATTCATAAATGACCTGGAAAAGGGAATAACGAGTGAGGTTATCAAATTTGCAGATGACACAAAACTATTTAAAGTTGTTAAAACCCAAGAGGATTGTGGAAAATTGCAGGAGGTTCTTGATAAATTGGAAGACTGGGAATCCAAATGGCAGATGAAATTTAATGTGGACAAGTGCAAAGTTATGCACCTAGGAAAGAACAACCCAAACTATGGTTACACGATGCAAGGTTCCACATTGGGAACCACCACCCAGGAAAAAGATTTAGGTGTCATTGTGGATAACATGTTAAAACCCTCCGCCCAGTGTGCAGAGGCAGCCAAGAGAGCAAATAGAATGCTAAGTATCATAAGGAAAGGAATGGAAAATAAAACAAAGGATAAATAAAACCGCTTTGACCCGGTGAAACGCAGGATATAAATACAGCTAAATAAATAAATAAATATTATAATGCCTCTGTATCGTTCCATGGTGCGACTGCACCTTGAATAGTGTGTGTAATTCTGGTTGCCGTATCTTAAAAAGGATATAGCGTTATTAGAAAAGGTACAGAGAAGAGCCACCAAAATGGTAAAGGGGATGGAAGGCTACTCCTATGAGGAGATGCTACAAAGGTTAGGGCTCTTCAACCTGGAAAAGAGACGGCTGAGGGGAGATATGATAAAGGTCTATAAATTAATGAATGGAGTGGAACGGGTAAATGTAGATTGATTGTTTACATTATCAAAATATAGAAAGACTAGGGGACATGCAATGAAGCTACAGGGTGAACTATTTAAGACTAAAAAAAGAAAGTATTTTCTCACTCAACATGTTATCAAACTCTGGAATTTGTTACCGGAGGATGTAGTAAAGGCTGTTAGTGTAGCTGGATTTAAAAAAGGTTTGGACAAGTTCCTGGAGGAAAAGTCCATAAACCATTATTAAAAATAGACCCAGGATATCAATGCTTGACCCAATACAAGCATTGTGGAACCTGTGTCTTTTGGGTTAACTGCTAGGTACGTATGACCTAGATTGGCCACTGCTGGAAACAGGATACTGGGCTTGATGGACCTTTGTCTGACCCAGAATGGCATATCTTATGTTCTTATGTTGTATTGCCAGATAGACTTCAGGTGTAGAGAGGTAGATCTGGGAGTCATCAGCATAAAGATGGTTCTGAAAGCCATGGGAAGGGAAGAATGAACCAAGGGACTGGGTATAGGGAGAGAAAGAGACTGGACCCAAGATAGATCCTTGGGGTAAATCAACAGAGCAGGATAGCAGTAGAGGAGGATCCAATAGAACCAACACTGAAAGAGCAGTGGGAGAGATAAGGAGAACCAGGATAGCACAGAACCCTTAAAACTAAGCGAGGACAAAGTATTGAGAAGATTGTAGTCAACGGTGTCAAAAGCAATAGAAAGGTCAAGAAAGATCAGGATTGAGTAAAGGCCTTTGGATTTAGCCAGAACAGGTCGCTGGAGACTTTGGCAAGAGCCGTTTCAGTAGAATGTAAAGGACTAAAGCCAGATTATAAAGAATCCAGGAGGGCTTGAGAGGCGAGAAAGTCGAGGCAATGGTAGTGAACTGCACGTTCAAGCAGTTTAGAAACGAAGGGGAGGAAGGAGATGGGTCGATAGTTAGAAGGACAGGTAGGGTCTAGTGAGGGTTTTTTGAGGAGAGGTGTGACCCCGGCAAGCTTGAAGGCTGCAGGAACAGTTGCAGTGGAGAGCGATAGTTTGAGAAAATGAGAGACGGAAGGGACAACAGTGGAGGAGATGGAGCTTAGGAGACAGGTGGGAATAGGATCAGAGAAGCAGATAGTGAGTTTGGAGGAGGAAAGAAGAAGGTGTGTGGTTTCTTCCTCAGAGATCATACTAAAGGATGAAAGGGTAGAAGAGGTTGGGGGGGGGGGGGAGAAGTTGGGAGTGAAGAAAGGGAGGAGGAGAAGCAGCTGTCATTGTGGGGAATTGGAGTGTGATCTTGTGTATTTTGTCATGGAAATAGTCAGCCAGGGTTTGGGCTGAAAGAGAAGGAGGGGGTTGGAGGCAGAGGCACCTTGTAAAGAGATGGCGAGGGTCAGAGGCAAGAGTTAGTCAGATGGACATAATAGTCTTGTTTGACAAGTGCTATGGCTGACTGGGAAGAGACAAGCATGAATGTCTGCAAGGGTGCAGGATTTGAGCCAAGCGTGCCGAGCTGAATGGGCACAGGAACATAGATAGCAGGTAGTGGAAGACAGCCAGGGCTGGATTATAGTATGCCTCACAGGACGTGGCATGGGCAAAGCAAGAGCATCCAGAGCAGAGGAGAGTGCAGCGCTATAGGAAGCTACTGCCTCAACAGACTCAGATGACACGGTAAAGGAAAGAGATAATGAGACAGTGGAGGAGAGAGCCAAGGGATCAATAGCATGAAGATTTCTAAAGAGGTTGGAGGAGACAGGGTGAGGTTGAGGTGGTGAGTGATGAAGAGTGAAGCCAAGTAGGTGATGGTCTGATAAGGGAAGAACTGTACAGAAGTTTGAGGGTTAGCAATTTGAGAATACAAGGTCGAGGCAGTGGCCATGCTGGTGAGTGGGAGCAGTAGGGCAAAGCTGAAGGTCGAATAAAGAGGTAAGGGAAAGGAGCTTTAAAGCATAAGAATAAGAGGTGTTATCAACATGAATGTTAAAGTCCCCGAGAATAAGAGGGGGGGGGGAATCCAGAAAGAAAGAAAGCCACAACTCAAAGTCAGTGGTAAAGGTAGAGGTGGACTTGTCAGGAGGTCAATAAATAACAGCAAACCAGAGAGGTAGTGGAGTAAAAAGGCAGATGGGAGTGGACTTCAGAAAGGAGAGAAAGAAGTGAGACTGATGCAGCAGGAGGGGTTGAAACTGGCAGAAGGAGAGAGTAGAAGTCCAACACCACCACCACGGCCAGTGGGATAAGGCGTGTGGGAGAAATGATAGCTGCCATGACAGAGCAGCAACTGACGCCAAGTCTTCTGGGAAGAGCCAGGTCTCTGTTAGAGCAAGAAGATGGAGAGTATTAGAGATAGAGATCATGAATAAAGGCAAGTTTATTTGAGATGGAGTGTGTGTTCCAAGGGATATGAATAAGATTTGAGTTGTGTGAAGATCTGTTCTAGGAGTGCGACAAAAGTCTAGGGGGGCCAGGGTTGGGTTGATATCTCCAGAACACAGGAGGAGTAGAAGAGTGCGAGGCAGAGAGGTGACGGCACTGCAGTAACGAGGGTGAAGTTGTTTTAGAGAGAGGAGATGGCTGAATGAGAGGGAGAAAGTGGTGAAGCTCAAGAGCTGATGACAGGATAGAGGACAAGATGGTGGGGGAAGTGAAGATGGTAAAAGGGGGAATAAGGGAGGAGGGCTCAAAGGTGTTGGTAGGAGGGGAGACAATTAGGTAGCATGAGGCGTAGGAAGAGAAAGTGATGAGGAGCCATAAAAGAGAGAGATGGAGAGAAGAACAGAACTCAGAAGATATAAGGATAGGTGAGAGAGATCACAGGGGATTAGGTGCACCAGCAAATAATCATCATAATGAGCACACGAAGACTATAAGAGACTGAACACCAGGGGATTCTGGGGCGCTACTCAAAGTCACCTAAGTCCCGTCAAGGGGCCTTGCCAGGTTTGATTGGAGGCACCTCCTTCGGGATCTCCTCCTTTTTGGAAGGATCCGGGGCCGCACCAGAGGAGCTGCCACCACGGGACTCCGACGACACCCAGACCCTCTCACGAAGGGCCAGCTTCGGGGCTCAGTGATTTAGGAGCAGGGCAGAGTCAGACCTTGGGTATAGCTTCCCCTGCAACTCAGACTGCCTCCTATTGGTTTTAGGGGTCATGGCCTGGCACCGGTCGCAAGTGGAACTGTCGTGGTCATGGCCCAGGCAGCAGATGCAGCAGTTGTGAGTATCAGTGACTAAGATATGCAACCGCTGCAGTCAGACTTTCTTGAACCCACAGGGAGTCATGGTGGGATCACACCCAGCCAGGGTCGAGAACCCCCGGGCGAAAAATGGCATGAAGGCCTATCGAGATGGAACCTCTTGGAAACATGAGAAAAAAAAAAAAAAGAAGCCGAGATCGGCACTGGTGGTGCCGCCTCGAGGCGGGAAGGGAACTGGCACGCAAACCGGACAAATGAAAGGAATTGAATAAAAGGACTTTTTCCAGGAGAGTAGGACCACGTCTGTGGGGCTCCACAGAAAAAAAAAAAAGAGAATGAGCAAGATGGCACCCTTGGGCGGGAAGGGGACCACGAATTTATGATAGCATTCCCAAAGGCTTTCTTTGAAAGCTGGGGAAATGCTCTGCGCAGGTTCTGTCAGTGCCAATGCCACCCACATGTGAGGACTAACTTCCTGCATGTTCCTGGAGAAAAATCAATAGACACACAGGACTCCAGGCTGGCAGGTAAATGTGCCCAAACTGGCAGCAAAGCAGGTAAGCAGCTTCTCAGTGCTGAGGCAGAGAAAAATCAGCACATGTGGGAAGCAAAACAGTAAGAATGTTAACCAAAGTCTTGGGGGGGAGGGGCGCAGGTTGCGATTACTTTTAGTAAGAACTCTGAGGACAGCAGGAAAACACTTCATTCCTAAGGGTTATATTTATTGACGTCAAAGTTACAGTCAGAATATAAGAAATACCATACTAGATCAGACCAAAAAAGTTCCATCAAGCTCAGTATCTCATTTCCAAAAGTGATCGTCAGGTCACAAGTACCTGGCAGGATCTTAAAAGTATAGTTTTCATGCTACCTAGTGCCTGGGTTGGGCAGTGGGCTTTCCATAGTCCACCTTAATAATGCTTTATGGACTATTCCTCCAGGAATTTGTCCAGATCTTTTTTTTTAAACCCAGCTATGCTAATGGCTTTTACCACATCCTCCTGCAATGAGTTACAAAGATTAACTATGCACTAAGGGGGTCATGCAGAGATGTGAATAGCGGGGATGAACGTCTGGCAGGGAGCAGATTCCAAGCTCCAGGCTCCCCGCACGCACAGAGGGCTTGTACGGGGAGCGCTAGACAGGGGCGGGAAGGAGAGGGCCAGAGGCAGAGAGGGGACAGAACGGAGGCAGAGAGGGGACAGAACGGAGGCAGAGAGGGGACAGAACGGAGGCAGAGAGGGGACAGAACGGAGGCAGGCCCACGACCCCAGACATACAGGCCCTATTCCATCACAGTCCTGTATGTCCAGCGAGGCCACGATGGACAGGGGACGTGTTCCACCTGGAAAATGGAACAAGTCCCATCGCCGGAGGGAATTAGCCCGGGCGGTCACACTGAAATGGAGAAGCAGCTGCAGAAGGACTCCCACCGCCCGATTCCAGCTCTGGCTGCTCCAGCAGAGAGCCAGGTGGCAAGGAACGAAGTGTGGCAGTGGTGGCAGGATGCCTGTGTTCCTGCTGGGCAACTCGGCGCCATGCCACAGGTGCTCCAGTAAGAGCATAGGCAGGGCTGAACGGGGATGTATTTCAATGTTCTGCACAGTGGAATCGGTGCCCATCCAGCCCATCTATGTGCCCGATTCTTCACCCACAGAGCGTCTAGCCCAGACATGCCCCACTTGGAATGGGGCTCTAAGTGAAACAAATATTTCTCCTGTTTCATTTAAATGTACTAATTTCTAACTTCAAGGCATATCCCCCTAGTCTGTTTACTCTTTTTCAGAAAATACAAAATCAATTCATGTTTACCCATTCCACTCCACTCAGGATTTTATAGATCACTATTTTTTCTCCCCTCAGCCCTGTCTTCTCCAGGCTGAATAGCCTTACCTTAACAGCCCTTTCTCATAGTAAAGGTCCTTCCACCTCCATCATTTTGGTCGCATTTCTGAGATGTGGGAACCAGAATTTCACTCAATACTTGAAAGTGTACTCTGCTCCTCCGCTCACCGGTAACAGCACCTGGGCTCTTGGTTAATGGATTTCCACACGCAGAGCAATGAGAAAGAGTACTTACTCACCTGTAACAGGTACTCTCCAGGAGCAGCAGGAATCAGTCCTCACATATGGGTGACGTCGGCGCCAACAGAGCCCCCGTGCGGAGCATTTCCCCAGCTTTCATAGAAAGCCTTTGGGAATGCAGCGCGCATGCGCGGTCCCCTTCCCGCCCAAGGATGCCATCTTGCTCAGTCTGATGACATAGCTAAAAGACAGCAAAAATAAATCATATGACTGCAACTCCAAGGGGAAGAGGAAGGGTTGTGAGGACTGATTGCTGCTGCTCCTGGAGAACATCTGTTACAGGTGAGTAACTACTCTTTCTCCAGGACCAAGCAGGAAGTCAGTCCTCACATATGGGACTACCTAGCTTAGGGCTACCAGAGGCCCCAAACTGAAAAATGAGCTCCCTCTAGAGCCTCAGCATGCAAGAACAGAATCTTCTCCGATAACGCCCCCGACAGGTAGCCCAACACCAGGGCCGGAGGGTAAAAGTTGCCTAAACCTCAAAGAGATTATGGAGTAGCGCTTGCCCGAAAGCACTGTCCCTGCGGGACTCCCTCTCAAGGCAGTAGTGGGCCGGAAAATTTTGGCTTGAAGACCAAGTAGCGGCCCGGCAGATGACTGCCAACAGAACAGAGCCGAGATGAGCCACTGACGCAGCCTTCGCCCTGACACGATGAGTCAAAATTCGACCCTGCAACGAGAGGCCAGCTGCCCTGTAAGCCTAGGCGATGCAGTCAGCTACCCATATGGACAAAGTACGCTTGGAGACAGCCAACCCCAACTTATTGGGGTCATAAGAGACGAAGAGCTGAACCACCCTCCGGTGCTCCTGCGTACGGTCAAGGTAGAAGGACAACGCCCTCCTACAATCCAGGGTATGCAAGACCATCTCAGCCCAGCTAGCATGAGGCCTGAGAAAGAAAGTCGGAAGAACCACCTCCTGATTGAAGTGGAAGGAGGAGACAACCTTTGGAAGGAACTTCGGGTGAGTTCGTAAGACTACCCTGTTCCTATAGAACCTAGTATAAAGTGCTTCTGAGACTAGGGCCCGAAACTCACTCGCTCGCCTAGCTGAGGTAAGGGCTACCAGAAATAGCGTTTTCCAGGACAGAAAACACAGGGCAAGTAACCATAGGTTCAAATGGTGGGCAAGTAAGCCGTTGCAAGACCACATTTAAATCCCATTCAGGGGCAGGTGGACGCACTGGAGGCTTAAGCAAAAGCAGGCCTCTGAGGAATCGGGCCACCAAAGGATGACTGGAGAGAGACTGACCCTCCACCTGTGAGTGGTGTGCTGAAAGAGCACTAAGATGAACTCTAACAGAATTGGACTTAAGGCCTAGGTTGGACAGGTGAAGCAAATACTGCAGCACCACTGGTACCAGGCATGAGAAGGGATTCTCGTTGTGTTGAGTACACCAGGTAGAAAATCTACCCCACTTAAGGGCATAAGACTTTCTGGTGGACTGCCTCCTAGAGGCCAAGACGACGTCCTCCACTTCCCTAGGCAGTAGTAAAAGCGCTAGGACTACCCTTTCAGCAGCCAGGCCATCAAATTGAGGGACTGGAGATTGGGGTGCAAGAGAGATCCCTGCTCCTGAGACAGGAGATCGGGTTGCATCCCCAGAGGGAGAGGAGTGTCCACCGCCAGTTGCAACAGTAGTGGGAACCAGGGTTGCCTTGGCCACCTGGGGGCCACCAGAATCACTGAGGCCTTGTCCCAGGTCACCTTGAAAAGGGTCTTGGACACTAGAGGCGTGGGAGGAAACTAAACATATAGGAGGCCTGTAGACCATGGAATGAGAAATGCATCCACTGCTACTCAGAGGATGCAGTTATCTGGAACAGAACCTGGGTAGTTGACGGTTCAGAGGACTGGCAAAGAGATCTATGGTTGGAAGACCCCATCTCAGGAAGATCTGTTGAGCCACTAAGGGATTCAACTGCCATTCGTGCGGCTGCAGGATCCTGCTCAATCTGTCCACCAGGTAATTCTCCTGACCTGGGAGATTGACTGCCCAGGAGCACAGTTTCTGCGCTTCCTGACAGAGAAGGCTGGACCCTGTGCCCCCTTGTTTGTTCACATAGAAGATAGCCACTTGATTGTCCGTTTGAACCAAGACGGACTGGTGAGAGATGAGATGAGAGAAAGTTCTCAGGGCTAAGCGGATAGCTCGCAGTTCTAAGAGATTGATCTGCTGTGCAGCCTCCCAAGGAGTCCACAGGCCTTGAGTACATGCCCCTTGGCAATGTGCACCCCAACCTTGAAGAAAAGCATCGGTTGCCAGCACCTGAGAGGGTGGAGGTGCCTGAAAAGGTACCCCTTGCACTAGATTTGGAAGATGAAGCCACCATTGCTGAGAAGACTGTAGTAGGCAGGACACCCGCACTTTGTCTGCGAGGCGGCCTGGTGCCACTGAGTCCTGAGGCCCCATTGAGCTGGCCTCATGTGTAGACGGGCATTTGGAGTCACATGAACCGTAGAAGCCATGTGGCCTAAGAGCCTCAGGAATTGTCTGGCGGAGACCAGAGAATTGCTGTGGAATAGTCTGACTAGAGCCATCAATCTGTGGGCCCTGTCCACTGGTAGAAAGGCCTTTGCCTGAAAGGTGTCCAGTTGAGCTCCTATGAACTCCATGTTCTGGGAGGGGTGTAAACTGTACTTTGCGAAGTTTATGACAAACCCCAGGTGCTGAAGCAGAGCGACAGTGCGAAGGGTGGCTTGATTGGCCTCTTGCGGGGATGGACCCCTGATGAGCCAATCGTCCAGATATGGGAAGACAGAGGCCTTGAACCCTGAGGTAGGCCGCTACCACCGCCAGGCACTTGGTGAATACCCTGGGGCGGATGTAAGGCCAAAAGGCAGTACTCTGTACTGATAATGGTTTCCTCCCACTACAAATCTGAGATATTGTCTGTGGTCTGGATGAATAAGGATGCGAGTATAAGCATCCTTTAGATCTAAGGAGCATAGCCAATCTCCCTGCTGGAGGTAGGGCAGCAGGATTCCAAGGGTAAGCATCTTGAACTTTTCCCTCTCCAGGAACTTGTTCAGGTTTCGCAAGTCTAGGATGGGTCTGAGGCTTCCTGTTCTCTTTGGTACCAGGAAGTACCTGGAATAGAAGCCGTGACCTCTCAGGTGGTGGGGCACCGGTTCCACTGCCTGTTCCTTCAGAAGACCTGCCAACTCCTGCAGGAGTAAGTCCCTGTGCAGAAGGAGTCTGGGAGGATCCCCTGGAAAATAGGAGGGGGTACCTGGTGGAAGAGGAGGAGATAGCACAGTTACTTACCTGTAACAGGTGATCTCTGGGAACAGCAGGAATTAGTCCTCACATATGGGTACGTCGGCACCGACGGAGCCTGCGCGGGAACGCTCCCCAGCTTCCCAGAAGGAAAGCTTTTGGGAGCATCCCACAGCGCCTGCGCGCTGCCTTCCCGCCTTTCCTAACCAACTCTCCTCAGTTCAAGTTTAAAGCTGAGACAAAAGAGAGAGGGAGGAGAGGAAAGGAAAGACAGAGAGAGATACAACTCCTAGGGGAGGTGGGAGGGTTGTGAGGACTAATTCCTGCTGTTCCCAGAGATCACCTGTTACAGGTAAGTAACTGTGCTATCTCCAGGAACAAGCAGGAATGAGTCCTCACATATGGGGACTCCCTAGCTAAGATGCCTGGGAGATCCCCAAGGGTATGAGACCCTGAAGGGTTCCTCGTCTTCCTATGGATCTCAAGCATCCATTCAGGGAAGGAGGGCAGGAGTTGTTCAAGAATGGAACAGGTGTCTGAGGACAGCCTGACCAAACAAGGCATCCCGGCGGGAGTCCTTGTCCAAACAGTAATGAGCTGTGAAGGTATGAACCGAGGCCCAGGTGGCTGCTCGACAGATCTGTTCGATGGACACAGAATGAAGATGAGCCATAGAGGTGGCCATGGCCCTCACACTGTGAACTGTGACATGGCCCCTCCAGAGAAAGGTTCTTACTCTAGTAAGCAAACGAAATACACTGAGCAATCCAATTGGACAGTGTTCTTTTAGAGACTGGAAGTCCTAAATGAGAAGGATCAAAAGCAACAAAAAGCTGGGAAGACTTTCTATGTTGCTGCATCCTGTGTAAGTAAAAAGCAAGAGCTCTTTTACAATCTAGAGTATGAAGGTTCCTCTTTGCACTGGATGCATGAGGAGCTGGAAAAAAGACAGGTAAATATACCTCTTGATTAAGATGAAAAGGTGAGACCACTTTAGGCATAAAGTGAGGATTTGTCCTAAGGACTACTTTATCATGATGGAACCTTGTATAAGGTGGATTAGCCACTAAGGCCTGCAGTTCACTGATGCAGCGAGCAGAAGTGATTGCAATAAGGAAAATAACCTTCCAGGAAAGAAATTTCAAGGAGGTAGTGGCTAAGGGTTCAAAAGGTGGCTTCATAAGCTAACCAAGAAACAGATTTAAGTCCCATGCCACCGGAGGAGGTCGAATGGGAGGTTTAGTTAAAGTTAGGCCTCTCATGAATCTTGCAATAAGAGGATGAGAGGAAATAGGTTGTCCATTGAGAGGCTTAAGGGATGCTGCAATAGCACTCAAATGGACCCTTACTGAATTCGTTTTAAGGCCTGCATTGGAGAGATGCAGGAGATATTCCAATAGAGAATTCACAGGAAGTGCCAAAGGGTCAAGACCCTTTTGAGCACACCAAATGGAAAATCTTTTCCATTTAAAAGCATAGGAACGCCTAGTGGAAGGTTTTCTGGAAGCATGGAGGATATCCTTCACTTGTTGAGAAAGATTGATGTCTTGAAGGTCTAGGCCTTCAGTAACCAAGCTCTGAGGTGAAGGGACTTGGGATTTGGATGTCACAAAGTCCCTTCCTCCTGGGACAGAAGGTCTGGCGCAGCTCCCAAGTCCAGGGAGGGGGCTTGGGAGAGATGCAGACGTAGAGGGTACCACACTTGGCGTGGCCAGCGTGGAGCTATGAGGATCATAGATCCTTGATCCCTCTGGAGTTTGAACAGAGTCTTGGGAATCAAAGGAATGGGTGGAAAGGCATACAGGAAGCCCTGACTCCAATGAAGGAGGAAGGCATCCTTGGCCTGAACTCCCTGACACGGAATTCTGGAACAGAACCGGGGAAGTTTGGCATTCCACGGACTTGCAAAGAGGTCTATGTCCAGGGTTCCCCATTCCTGGAAGATTCTGAGTACCTGATCCATGTGCAGGGACCATTCGTGTGGAAGCAGAACTCGACTGAATCTGTCTGCCCAAGAGGTTTAGATTCCTGGGAGGTATACTGCCAGGAGATGGATTTGATGCTCTCTGGCGAAGGCCCATAATCTTAGAGCTTCGTTGCAAAGCGACAGAGAGCCAGTTCCTCCTTGCTTGTTTATGTAAAACATGGCTACTTGATTGTCCTTATGAATGAGGACTGTCTTGTAGCTGAGGAGGGTATGAAAGACCTTGAGAGCTAGGAACACTGCTCGAAGTTCCAAGTGGTTGATATGAAGAGAGGTCTCCTGTGGGGACCAAGTGCCTTGGGTGGAGAGGTCTTGTAGATGAGCTCCCCAACCTGTTTGGGAGGCATTTGTTGTGAGGGTTGCTTGGGGTAACAAAGGTTGGAAGGGGGACCCCAGCAACAGATTTTGAGTGGCCATCCACCATTGGAGAGACCAAAAGAGAAGTTTGGAGGTTGCTATTTGGTCTGAGAGAGCTCCTGAAGCTTGAGTCCACTGGGTGGACAAAGTCCATTGAGCTGCTCTCATGTGTAGACGAGCATAGGGCACCACATGTACTGTGGAAGCCATATGGCCTAGCAGCTGTAGCATCTCCCTGGCAGTTAAATGGCTCTTTGACTGAATCTGGGAGGCTAACTGCACTAGACGTTGACAACGGGCCTGAGGAAGGTAGGCCCTTGCAGAAGTGGTGTCCAACCAGGCCCCTATGAATTCCAGGGACTGAGTAGGGGTGAGCTGGGACTTTGGGAGGTTTACCACAAGTCCCAGGTATTGCAGAATGCGCCTGGTGCGGTTCAGGGAGATCTGAGCCTCCGACTGGGTTGGAGCTCGAATGAGCCAGTCGTCCAGATATGGGAAGACAAATATTCCCAGAGTGCGTAGAAATGCAGCAACTATTGCCATGCATTTGGTGAACACTCTTGAAGCAGAGGCTAGACCGAAAGGAAGCACTCTGTATTGGTAATGTTTTCCCTGGAACAGAAAACGTAGGAATTTTCTGTGAGATGGATGGATGAGGACATGAGTGTACACATCCTTGAGATCTAGAGAACAAAGCCAATCCTGACTCTGCAGGTATGGAAGGAGAGTGCCTAGAGAAAGCATCCTGAACTTCTCCTTGCATAGGAATTTGTTCAATTCTCTGAGATCTAGAATGGGTCTGTATCCCCCCCTGTTTTCTTTGGAATGAGAAAATAGGGGGAATAAAACCCTGACCCCTGTTGAAGAAGAGGAACTTCTTCTATGGCCCTCTGGGCCAGAAGGGTAGTCACCTCCTGATCCAGAAGGTCGAAGAGAGATGTGGGAGAATTGAAGTGTCTCACCATGATGTAGGGAGGAAGGTCTGAGAAATGAAGTTTGTAGCCCTCTCTTATGATGGAGAGGGTCCACTGCTCTGATGTGATTTGCTCCCATCTGGGAGCAAAATGAGCTAACCTTCCTGGAATGGTGAGAGGTTCTGGCTGTTGTAGAGCCAGAAAGGTTAAGCTCTCTAGTATCAAGTCAAAAACCCTGAGGGGGTTGGGACTGCTGGGTTGTAGCAGCCACTGCAGGTTTAGGCCTGACCTGTTTAGGTTGCTGATGTTTAGTAGCAAAGCGACCTGTAGAAGATTGTTGGCCAGAAGTGGAAGGAAATCTGCTCCTTTTGTAAAAAGGCTTTTTTGAAAGTTTTTTTCTTGGCTGGAATGGAGGTTGACTTGGAAAGTCTATCCAGAGCAGAATTCTCTGCATCCGTTTGAGTGGCTTTTATTTGCCACTCTTTGCCAAAGAGATTTTCACCCGTACAGGGCAGATTTCCTAAGCCATCCTGAACCCAGGGTTCTAGATCAGAAGCCTGGAGCCAAGCAATTCTGCGAGCAGCTATGGCAATGCCTGAGGCTCTGCTGGCACCTTCAAAGGAGTCAAAGGCTGCCCTGTTGGAAAACTTTGAAATGTCTTGAGTATGCTTAAGCCAAAGGAGGAACTCATCCCTTCTATCCTCTGGAATAAAAGGGAGAAAGTTGTGCAGCTTTTGTGCAACTTCCTTTAGAAACATACCCATATAAAGGCTATATGAGTTGATTCTGGCAATAAGCATGCTGGCTTGGAAGATTTTCCTACCAAAAGCATCCAAGGTCCTGCATTCTCTTCCTGGAGGAGCAGAAGAGTGTCTTTTGGTACTCTTTATCCTTTTCATAGCTGACTGCACCACAATGGAGTGGTGAGGAAGCTGAGTTTTCTGAAATCCAGGACAAGGAGGGACACGGTACATAATGTCCAATCTGCGAGAATGAGGAGAAAGGGTGAGAGGAGTCTCCCATAAGGCAATCATATGTTCATGAAGAATTTCATAAATTGGCAAGGTGACTGCCTCTCTGGGAGCCTTAGAGTATCCTAAAATATCTAATTTTTTTGCTCTAGGCTCTGTTTCAGAAGTTACTGAAATAGAGAGTCCTTTAGCCACTTCCATTATGAAGTCTTGAAAGGACAAATACTCTGCAGGAGACATTCTCCTCTTTGGAGAAGTAGGCTCCTCAGGAAGGGTAATGGATACTTCAGGAGACTCATCTGATGAATCAGAATCATCAGAGGAATCGAAGTATCGTCTGCCCGCTTCCAACGATCGATACGCGTATCGATCGGTACCGACATCGGGCGTCCCCGGTACCGGATCGGTACCGAGAAATAGCCCTGGACCAGAAGCCGGGGTCGGTATCCTGGCCTATGTCGATACAGTCGGTACCGGTATCGGCACTGGTACCGACAACGGGACTCGTTGCGTTACCGTCGGCGTCGCAGCTTTAATAAAAGCCATTATAGCCTGCTGCATGTTTTGAACAGTGTGATCCATGGACGCCACGACTGCCTGGATGTCGGTACCGGGAGAAAGTGCCGGTACCCCAGAGCAGTCTAACAGGTGATCAGTCGAGGCCGTGCCATCGATGTCAACCTGTAACCCCATAGGAAGAGCTTTGGAAGCCGGAGCTTCCAGCCGGGGTTGTTTGGCTGGGGCAGGATCCTCGAGGACAAGCCCGGAGGCATCTCGATGCTTAGAGGGAGATTTGCCCTTCAAGGACCTGCTAGGATTATGTTTGGTTACCTGAGACCCATCAGGAGAGGAAGACCTGGAAGATATCGATGCCACTGCCGGTGCATCCGTGGGAAACAGCACATGGAGCTTGGCTGCTCGGTTCTGTAACCCTCGTTTAGACATTAAAGAGCAGGACTGGCAATCCGGAATGGAGTGTTCAGGACCCAAACATTTAAGACACCATTCATGGGTATCTGTAACAGAAATTGAACCGCTACACTTAGTGCATTTTTTGAACCCGGAGGCTGGTTTTTCCATGAGGGAAAAGTTTCTTGTGGGCCTGGAGGCCTAAGAAGAAAAATACACCAAGTGAGGAAAATAATATACATATATATATATATTTTTTTTTTTTTTAGAAAGAAAAGCAAAGACCGGCGGTACCGGTCCGGCGTCGGGGAAGGCAGACACGCGACCAAAGAAATAAATTAAAATAAAGAACTTCAGCGGTGACAGGAACACGACCTGCTGGCTCCGTGGAAAAGAAGAACTGAGGAGAGTTGGTAGGAAAGGCGGGAAGGCAGCGCGCAGGCGCTGTGGGATGCTCCCAAAAGCTTTCCTTCTGGGAAGCTGGGGAGCGTTCCCGCGCGGGCTCCGTCGGTGCCGACGTACCCATATGTGAGGACTCATTCCTGCTTGTTCCTGGAGATAGCCCTTCTGGACTATACTTAGAACCCAGGTATCCCTTGTGACGGCTGACCACCTGTAGGTGAACAGGGCCAGCCTGCCTCCAGTGCTGATGGGGGCCAGCTGAGGAGGAGAGGCTATGCCAATGCAGTCAAAAACCCCCTCCCTGCTGAGCAGGAAACGGAGTAGGAGGCTTGGGGACCTTCTGCCTACGGTGCCCATGACCCTGCCCCTTGGCCTGCTGACCCTGTTGGGAAGCTACAGAGGCCTGATAATGAGGGTACTGTTTATAGGCAGATGACTTCCTCGGGTAAAAGGTCTTTTTTCCCCGAGCCCTTCTTCTGAGAAGGGGCAGAGGTTTTCCTGGACAGCCTTGTCCGGGTAAGAGTCTCAGTCTCGAGTTTGGCAGCCTTGTCAGCCATGGGCTTGCCAAAAAGGTTTTCACCTCGGCAGGGGACATCGACCAACTTGTCCTGCACCCATGGCTCGAGGTCCGATGACTGTAGCCAAGCTTGACGGCGTGCACCGATGCTGGCCGCGGCTACTCGGGCCGAAGCCTCGAAGCCATCATAGGTTGCTCGAGATATAAGCTTCGAGCACTCACGAATACCCGAGGACAGAGCATTGAACCTCTGCAAAGGTTCCTCGGAGAGACCAGCAGAGAACCCGGCAATCTCCTTTGCCAGGTCTCGAAGGTACATGCCCATGTACAGCTGGTAGGTCTGGACACGGCAAGCAAGCATAGAGCCCTGGAAGCACTTCTTACCGAGGGCATCCAGGTTCCGGGCCTCCTGACTCTTCTGACTCTTCAGACAATGCATGGCCGGATTCCACAACCATGGAGTGGTGCAGTAATTGTGCCTTTTGGAACACGGGGCTCTTGCGGACTCGATAGATGGAATCGACCCGCTTGCTCAAAACCGGCGTCGAGGCCGGCGCCTCCCACATGCAGAAGAGCAACCGTTCCAGCATCGGAGGAACAGGAACAGTAAAGGGCCTCCTGTAGGGCCTCGAGCTCCTCGGCTAGAGGCTCCTCCTCGAGATCCGCGGGGAATGCCAAGGCCTTGGCCATGTCCCACACGAAATCCGAGAACCGGGTATCCTCCGGGGGGGGGGGGGGGGGGGAGAGACCTTCTCCGAGGCTCGGACTCGGGCGAGTCTGAAGGAACGCACCAAGTCCGAAAGGTGTCAGGCGGCTCCTCATCCTCCGTCTCCCAGCCGGACTCCCCGGAGTTGGAATCGAGTGGCTCCGGACGGGCAGGCATCGATGCCATCCGCCCCGACGCCAAGGGTACCGGCGTCAACTACCGCAGTCCCGAATGGGAGGCCGAGGGGGACCTTGGCCGAGGATAGACTCGAGCTCGCATGGACTCGAGGATCAACTCGGCCTCCGGGGTCGACTTGGACGTAAATGTCCCGGTGGTTGGGGCGGATGCACCGGTGAGACCGGTGATCAGTGCCCGCTGCTGTTCCATGAAGGCAGCCAAGCTGCTCTCCAAGGCCGTCAACCTGAGTCCGGGCCCAACGTCAGCTCCCCTGGATGTGAGTCCACGAGGACTACGGTACTCATGTGACCCAGGGACTCCATCTCCACACGAGATTGTTTTGCAGGCCTCTCCGACTCCGAAGACCCGGGACGGCGCTCGGGGCTATGCGACTTGGCCCTTGAGGAGCCAAATGCGTCCACCGACGCCGCCCTCGCGGGTTTTTTCTTCTTACGATGCTCCCGCAAGGGAGACCCCCCCTTTCATAGGAGCCTCGACGCTGCTAGGGGCCGGAGTCCCGAGATGTCGAGGCCTCTGACGAAGTCCGGGCCCGACCGGATGCGGAGTCAGAGAAGATTCTTTCCTTTTGGTGCTGCCGACTCCTTAACGCCTTAGAGGACATTTTCCCACACGGACCACAGATCGGGTCATGATCGGGTCCGAGGCACGTTGGCAGCAATCATGTGTGTCGGTGAGACACATAAGCTTCTTACAACGATCACACTTCTTAAACCCGCTGGCAGCCATCGGGAGAAAAAGGGTCCCTGCAAGGTCAAAAGACAGGGCTGCCAGTGAAAAAGAAAAAATGGCGCGAACTCTAGTCACTAAGGACAAAAAACGAAAAAGAGATCCGGGCTTGATATTGACGTATTGGGCCCAGGCAGGAAAGGGAAACTGGCGTCGAACCGAAGAAAAACAGGTTAACGCAGGGAAAATCAACTTCTTCGGGTGAAACGAATATACATCCGTCGGGCTCCGCGGAAAAAAGAAGACTGAGCAAGATGGCACCCTTGGGCGGGAAGCTATGAAAGCTGGGGAAATGCTCCACACGGGGGCTCCGTCGGCACCGACGTCACCCATATGTAAGGACTGACTTCCTGCTTGGTCCTGGAGAAGGAAGTAATAACCGTTCTGACACCTTCTGTCTCCCTTGCCTTGAATACAGAGACCCGTATATCCGGCACAGCACCAACTGAAAGTGTACTCTGCTGTAATGTCCAATCGCACCACAAGTATAACAAGCAGGCATTCATTTTGACTGTCCCCAGAATCAGAACTTTGATGTCTAGAAAGCTGATTTCACTTCCGTATATTAGTGCTACTCTAACCCAGAAGATTTTGGAGGAGATACATGGGATGCATGACTATTTTTGCATTTAAGCTTAATCCCTCAGGGTGAGTTAGAAACTAAGCTAGAAGGATCTAATTTGCAGTTTATTATTGATATTGGAGCTACCACTTCAGCACTGCATTTACAAGATTTGCCATTTATCACGCTCAGCTAGCGCAAGCACCGATAGTGCACTGTGAAGGCACTGAAGGTAAAACTTCCTCATCGCAAGCTTGAATTTTTACCTTTGCAGATTGGAGAGACTGTGTATCCTACTACCTTTCTCTACCAGTAATTCTTTTAGGTTGGGACTTTTTAGTTTCACACCGTGCTACTTTATCCTGGATGAGTAGAAAGTTGTTTTTTCAGCTGTATCCTCTCTCTGAAGTGCCTTCTCCTGCAGATGCCAGCATCATTCATCCTGCTCTTTTGGAAATTCCTTCTACCCTGTGGGCAGTGCCAGGTTCCAATGTCAGATCCCTTTCTATTCACTGTAAAACCTGGAGCCCAGCTTACCAGACTCAAGCAGAATCCGATACCAGCAGCTGCCATCGATGGAATTCGTCCTGTGACTGAAGATCTTCAGAAACAAGGTGTCATCTATCCTACAACTTCACCATGTAATACTCCGATTCTTCCTGTGCTGAAGGCAGATGGTAAGACAGATTTGTGCAAGACCTGCGAGCAATAAATAATGTGATTTTGCCAATTTTTCCCTTGGTACCTAATCCACATGATATCTGGACACAGATACCTCCAGGGACTACCTGGTTCACTGTTGTGGATTTGAATTCTGTTTACTTTTCAGTGAGAATTAGTAAAGAAAATCAATTTTTATTTGCTTTACAATAAACAAAATACCTGGACCACTTTGTGCCAAGGGTACACCAACAGTCCTGCGTATTTTGTGCAGGCCCTAAGAACTGCACTGCTCGATGTGAGGCTCGACCATTCCTTTTTAGTTCAGTATGTTGATGATTTGCTTTTATGTTCACCACGTTATGAGACTTGTTTGTCAGATTCCTTGTCTTTGTTGTCTCATATTGCTGATTTAGGATTGAAAGTCAATTCGTCAAAACTACAATTTGTATCTCAAAATGTTACTTTCCTGGGTGTTGCCTTAACACTATCTGGTTGTGCAATTACCTCCGCTAGATTGAAACCTATTCTTTCATTGCCTTTCCCAGCAACACCAGCATTACTGTGCAGATTCCTGGGTCTGTTAGTCTTTTGTAAACAATGGCTAGCAAATTTTTCAGACCTCGTTGCTTCACTTTATGCTCTCATTGGGAAAGAAGGACCTGAAGGTCTCATTGTACTTACATTACCACAGTGGGAAGCCTTTTTAAATATAAAGTCTGCCCTGGAAAATGCCCCATGTTTATCTTTACCAGATTATTCACTGCCATTCAAACTGTATGTGGCTATTTCTAATTCCTCTGCCACCTGTGTGTTTTTGCAGGCTTTCCCGACTGGTCGCAAGCCAGTAGGCTATTTCTCAAAGCGATTTGACTCCAACCATGTCTACGTAGTTTGGCAGCAGTGGCATTTGCAATTGAAATGACTGATTTTCTAGTTTTACAGCACTCGAAGTATATGTATCACATTCAGTTTCCAGGTTGCTTCACTTGACTAAGACTCAGCCTTTGTCCTCCACACATTTGTTGACTCTGGAATTAACAATTTCTCAGCCTCATGTTACAGTATATACTACATCAATATGCAACCCTTCAACACTTCTAGCTCCATTGACAGACCTTGTGGAGGATGATGGGTCTCGTGATTGTTTTCAAACCATTTTGACAGCCTCTCGAGCTAGACCTGATCTTTCCCCTATACCTTTACCAGCCTCAGATGTAACTCTGTTTGTGGATGGCTCTGCTTTCAGAGATGAAAAGAGCAAACTTTGTGTAGGGTATGCGGTGATAACAGTTAATGAAGTACTGGAATCAGCTTCTTTGCCATTCGCTAGTGCACAATTAGCAGAAGTGTTTGCACTTACACGTGCACGCGAACTTTGTTGATACCTTTTGGTAAACATACTGATAGCACCTATGGAATGGGAATTTTAAGGGATTTTGGAAACATTTGGGCACAGCAGGGGTTTTTCATTTCTGCTAATAAACCAATTAAGTATGCTGAACACATTCATCGTTTACTCCAGACTGTACTATTGCTGGCACAAGTTGCAGTTTTAAAGTGTAAAGGACATTAATCAGCTGGAGATTTTATGTCAAAAGGCAACCACTTTGCAGACTAAGCAGCATGGCGGGCTGCCCTCCGAGCATCAGTGTCCCCAACATTGTTGTACTTAAAACCATCTAACATGACTTTGTTCTCCTTTTCATCTCTCTTACAGCATCATCAAGATACTTCCTTTGAAACTCAGACTCTGGACTTCGTGGGGTGCAACCTGTGATGCACAGGGTTACTGGAAAAAGGATCATCTGCTTATTTGCCCTGACAGTTTATTGTTTCCACTTACCCTGTTCCTGCATCATAAACGGAACCTTTCAGCTGTGGCTATGAATCATGCCTTGTGGTTCTCTGGTATCACCCAAAGGTTTTTTCTGTGGCACAGGCCATGTGTGCAGCTTGTCTGGACTGTTTCAAGGCTGGCAGAGTAGGGTCAGTTATAAGGGTTTCTGCTGCCCTTCCCAAACCATCAGGACTACTTTTGATTTTGCAGCTCGATTTTACAGACCTGCCCTGTGCCAGAGGGAGGAGCAGAGTACACTTTCAATACTCATGATATGGTTGCACTATTGAGAGATACAGATTTATTATATTCTTCGTTTTATTTTTATTCCTTTCCTAATAATTCCTAACATTCAGTTTTAATTTTTGATCGTCGCCTTGCAAGGGATAGAAGAGTTCAACATATTGTCCATGACGCTAAGATCTTTATCTTGGGTGGCAACTCAATGTAGAACACAGCATCATATAGCTATCATTAGGGTTATTCTTCCCTATGTGCATCACTTTGTACTTGCCCATATTAAATTTCATTTGCCATTTGGATTCCAAGTCTAATTTGAAAGATCCTCCTACAATTTCACCCTGAAAAAAGCCAGAGCACGATAGTGGAAACCTTGGTTTCACTTAAGACGCCGCATGACCCAGAAAACTGTAAAGATAAACTCTGAATAATTTTGACATCTGCATATTTGATCACTTCGCTTATTACTCTTATTTCCAGATAATTTATAAATATGTAAATTACTGGTCCCAGTACAGATCCTTTTGGTACTTCAGTATTCATCTTCTTCCATTGAGGAAACTGGCCATTTAATTCTACTCTGTTCCCAATCCACAACATGACATTGCCTCCTATCCCATGGGTTTTTTTTGTTTTACAACTGGCTCTCCTTTTACCATGTTTATTCAAATCTTCAAAGAAATGTAGCAGATTGGTGCAACAAGATTTCCCTTGGCTAAATCCATGTTCTGTCCTATTATGGAACAGGTTTACTAAAGTGAGGTAAGCTTTTTCACTTACCATGCATTTATTTTCTGCTCAAAATGCACTCTAAGTGCAAAATCCGTGCCGTTCAGGGGTTGTACTCAGCATTTGCCCTGCATTTAGTGCACAGGAGAAACACTTATAGCATAGAAGCCGTGTTACCTGCCGAGGAAGCTAGCATAGGAGCAGCCAAACTACCTGCCGGCATAGGGAATGCAGGCCCAGCAGAAAGACGTCCATCTAAAAGAAATAAGTGACACGCAGGGGTTCACGTGAACCCTCTTCTCCTGTGAAGCGTAGTTACTCACCTGTAACAGGTGTTCTCCAGGAGCAGCAGGAATCAGTCCTCACATATGGGTGATGTCGGCGCCGACGGAGCCCTCGCGGAGCAATTTTCCCCAGCTTTCACAGAAAGCCTTTGGGAATTGCAGTGCGCATGCGCGGTCGCCTTCCCGCCCAAGGGTGCCATCTTAGCCAGTCTGATGACATAGCTAAAAGACAGCATAAAAATTTGCAAAAAAACTTAAGCAGATGATTGCAACTCCACGGGGAGGAGGGAGGGTTGTGTGGACCGATTCCTGCTGCTCCTGGAGAACACCTGTTACAGGTGAGTAACTACGCTTTCTCCAGGACCAAGCAGGAAGTCAGTCCTCACATATGGGACTCCCAAGCTTAAGGCTACCGGAGACCCTAAGCACAAAAATGAGCTCCCTCTAGCTCGGCAGTACAGAAGGAAGGAATCTTCGCTGAATTTATTACCCACCGGTAGCCCCCATCCGGGATGGAGGGTAGGAGTTGCTCAAACCTCGAAGAGATTTCGGAGGACTGCCTGTCCGAAAGCACTGTCCCTGCGGGACTCCCTCTCGAGACAGTAATGGACCGCAAAAGTCTGGCTCGAAGACCAAGTAGCGGCCCGGCAGATGTCTGCCAGCGGAACAGAGCGGAGGTAAGCCACTGACGTAGCCTTCGCCCGAACACAATGAGCCGTGACTCGACTTTCTAAGGAGAGTCCGGCTGCCCCATAAGCCCAAGCAATACAGTCAGCAACCCAGATGGACAGGGTACGCTTGGAGACCGGGAGCCCCAATTTATTGGGGTCAAACGACACAAAAAGCTGAGCAGCTTTACGGTGCTCCCGCGTACGGTCAAGGTAGAAGTTCAATGCCCTTCTACAGTCCAGGGTATGCAGGACTCGTTCAGCTCGGCTGGAGTGAGGCCTGGGAAAGAAGGTTGGCAGTACCACCTCCTGATTGATGTGAAAAGGGGAGACAACTTTTGGAAGAAATTGTGGGCGAGTCCGTAGGACTACCCTATTTTTGTAGAACCGAGTGAATGGAGGATCAGACACGAGGGCCTGCAATTCACTTACGCATCTAGCGGAAGTGAGGGCTATCAGGAATAAGGTTTTCCACGAAAGAAGACGCAGAGAACAGGTAGCCATCGGTTCAAAAGGCGGACAGGTGATCCGCTGTAAAACCACATTCAGATCCCAGTCAGGTGCTGGCGGGCGCAGAGGTTGTTTTAGTAGAAGGAGACCTCGGAGAAACCGTGCTACAAGAGGGTCGCTGGAAAGAGGTCTGCCGTCCACCGGCACATGGTGTGCTGAAAGAGCACTGAGGTGGACTTTGACGGAGTTGGACTTAAGGCCCAGATCAGAGAGGTAGAGCAGGTACTGCAAGATCACCGACACCGGGCAGGAGAAGGGATCCTGAGACTGCTGTATACACCAAACGGAAAAGCGACGCCATTTAAGGGCGTAGCATTTGCGGGTAGAAGGTCGACGAGAAGCTAGGACGACCTCTTCCAAATCTGCCGGCAGGAGAAGGGGAGCAAGGACTACCTTTTCAGCCGCCAGGCCATTAGATTGAGCGATCTGAGGTTGGGGTGTAGCAGAGACCCCTGATCCTGTGTTAGGAGATCCGGTTGAAACCCCAGAGGGAACGGATCCTCTACCGCTAATTGCAACAGGAGTGGAAACCAAGGCTGTCTGGGCCAGCGAGGAGCCACCAGGATCATGGACGCTTTGTCCCGGAGAACCTTGAACAGAGTTCGGGAGACTAGCGGGATGGGAGGAAAAGCATAGAGAAGGTTTTCCGACCATGAGAGCAGAAATGCATCTGCCGCTACCCGAAGGGGATGTGGCTGACGCGAGCAGAAGCGAGGAAGTTGCCGGTTGAGAGGACTGGCAAAGAGATCCATCGTGGGGAGGCCCCACTTCAGAAAGAGTTTCTGGACTACGAAGGGATCCAGACGCCACTCGTGCGACTGGAGTATCCTGCTGAGTTTGTCCGCCAGGCAATTCTCCTGGCCTGGGAGATAAACTGCTTTGAGAAGAATGCCGTGACTGACGGCCCAAGAGCAGAGCTTCTGAGCTTCTCGGCAGAGAAGGAAGGAGCCTGTGCTGCCCTGCTTGTTCACGTAGAACATGGCAACTTGATTGTCCGTCTGGACAAGGACGGACTGGTGAGAAGTCAGGTGGGAGAAAGCCTTGAGCGCCAGACGAATAGCTCTGAGCTCCAGGAAGTTGATCTGTTGAGCACATTCCCACGCGGTCCAGAGACCTTGAGTACACGCCCCCTGGCAATGAGCTCCCCAGCCCAGGAGGGAAGCATCGGTCGTCAGCACTTGAGTCGGCTGAGGCGACTGAAAAGGCATTCCGAGCACCAGGTTCGGCCGATGAAGCCACCACTGTAGGGAAGAGGCCAGCGGTCTGGAGAGGCGCACTAAGTCGGCTAGCCCGCCGGTGGCTTGTTGCCACTGCTTGCGAAGGCACCATTGAGCCGGCCGCATATTCAGGCGAGCATTTGGGGTCACGTGGACGGTGGAAGCCATATGGCCGAGTAGTCTCAGGAAGCGCCTGGCGGAGACCAGGGACTGGCTACGAAAACGGCCGGCTAGGTCCATGAGCCGTTGAGCCCTGCCGAGAGGCAGGAAAGCTCGAGCCTGAGGAGTGTGCAGTCTTGCGCCGATGAACTCGAGATCCTGTGAGGGGAGCAAAGTGGACTTTGCGAAGTTTATGACAAAGCCCAAGTACTGCAGAAGAGTCACCGTGCGGTGTGTGGCATTGGTGACTGCCGGAGGGGACGACGCTCTGATGAGCCAGTCGTCGAGGTACGGAAAGACATAGAGGCCGTAAAGCCTGAGATAGGCCGCCACCACCGCGAGACATTTTGTTAAGACTCGCGGTGCGGAGGACAGGCCAAAGGGCAGTACTCTGTACTGGTAATGATTTCCGGCCACCACAAACCTTAGGTATTGGCGGTGGCTTGGGTGGATGAGGATGTGCGTGTAGGCATCCTTTAGATCCAAGGAGCATAGCCAATCTCCCTGCTGGAGGTAGGGCAGAAGGATTCCAAGGGTAAGCATCTTGAACTTTTCCCGCACAAGGAACTTGTTGAGGTTGCGCAAGTCCAGGATGGGTCTTAGGCCTCCTGTCCTTTTTGGTATTAGGAAATACCTGGAATAAAAGCCTTGACCTCTCAGGTGGTGGGGCACCGGTTCCACAGCCTGGTCCTGAAGAAGACTTGCTAACTCCTGAAGGAGTAAGTCCCTGTGCAGAGGGAGTCGCGGAGGTTCTCCCGGAAAATAAGAGGGAGGGACCTGATGGAAGTGGAGAAGATATCCTTCTCGCACGACTTGAAGCACCCAGGCATCTGAAGTGATGTTGGACCACCTGTGGGCGAAGTGAACCAGCCGGCCTCCGGTGCTGGGAGGAACCAGCTGAGGGGGAGAGGCTATGCTGAGGAAGTCAAAAACCCCCACCCTGCTGAGCAGGGGCTGGTGGTGCAGGCTTGGGGGCTTGCTGCCTACGGGACCCGTTACCCGTCCCTTGGCCTGCTGACCCTGTTGGGGAGCTGGAGGGGCCTGATATTGGGGGTAGTGTTTATAGGCAGCCGCCTTTCTCGGGTAAAAGGACTTTTTTCCCGAGCCCTTCTTTTTCTGGGAAGGGGCGGAGGTCTTCCTAGAAAGCCTGGTCCTGGTGAGAGTCTCCGTCTCGATTTGTGCAGCCTTTTCAGCCATGGGCTTGCCAAAGAGGTTCTCACCTCTGCAGGGGACATCGACCAACTTGTCCTGCACCCAAGGCTCAAGGTCAGACGACTGAAGCCAAGCCTGTCGGCGGGCACCGATGCCGGCTGCGGCCACACGAGCCGATGCTTCAAAGCCATCATAGGCTGCTCGGGACATGAATTTGGAGCATTCCCGAATACCAGTTGTTAAGGCTAGGAACCTCCGCAAAGGTTCCTCGGACAGTCCAGCAGAGAATCCGGCTAGCTCTTTAGCCAGGTCTCGAAGATACATGCCCATGTATAGCTGGTAGGTCTGGACACGACAAGCCAGCATGGAGCCCTGGAAACACTTCTTACCAAGGCCATCCAGGTTACGGGCCTCCCTGCCAGGGGGCACCGAGGAGTGCATTTTCTGGCTCTTAAGCCTATGCATGGCCGATTCCACTACCATGGAATGGTGTGGTAGCTGTGCTTTTTGGAAGCCAGGACTCTTGCGGACTCGATAGATGGAATCGACCCGCTTGCTCAATACCGGCGACGAGGCCGGACTCTCCCACATGCGGAAGAGTAGTCGTTCCAGCATGGGAGGCACCGGTACAGTAAAGTGCTCCCGGGCGGGAGAGTCGTACTGAAGGGCGTCGAGCTCTTCGGCTCGAGGCTCCTCCTCGGGATCCGCCGGGAAGGCCAAAGCCTTGGCCATATCCCTGATGAAGTCCGAGAACCGGGCATCCTCCGGAGGGGACTGTTTCCGAGGTTCGGACTCAGGTGAGTCCGAGGGGACACACCGAGTCCGAAAGGAATCAGGTGACTCCTCCTCTTCAGACTCCCAGAACGACTCCGAGGAGGAATCAGTGGGGTCGGCTCGGGCAGGCGGAGGCGTCGGCGGCGACGACCTCGGTCTCGAACGGGAGGCCGAGGGTGACCTCGACCGAGGATCGACTCGAGTTCGCATGGACTCGAGGATCGGCTCGGTCTCCGGGGTCGACTTAGACGTCGACGTCCCGGCGGTCGGGGCAGCGGCGCCAGCGAGGCTAGCGATCAGTGCCCGCTGCTGGTCCATGAAGGCAGATAGTCTGCTCTCCAAGGCCGTCAACCTGAGTCCGACCTCAGGTGACCCAGCAGTCCCCGACTCGGGCCCCGACGGCGTCGGGCCCGACGTCGGACCTCTCGGAGGCGAGTCCAGAAGGACCACAGGACTTACCCGAGCAGGCAACTCAGACTCCAGGCGAGGTCGCTTCGGGAGGTGCTCCTTCTCCAAAGACCCGGGACGGCTGTCGGGGCTATGCGACCTGGCCCTCGCGGAGCCAGGAGCGTCCACCGACGCCGCCCTCGCGGGTTTTGTCTTCCGTCGATGGTCTCCGGAGGGAGAACCCCTGTCGGAGGAGCTTCGGCGATGTTCAGAGCTGGAGCCTCTGGATGCCGAGGCCTCCGACGAGGTCCGGGTACGGCTGGGGTCAGCGAAGATTCTATCCCGCTGATGCCGCCGACTCCTCAACGCTTTAGAGGACATTTTGCCACAGGCTCCACAGATCATTTCTTCATGATCCGGGCCCAGGCAGCGGAGGCAATTATCGTGTGTGTCAGTGAGTGACATATTTCTGTCACACTGACCACACCGCTTGAAACCACTGGCAGCCATCGGGGGAAAAAGGGCCCCTGCAAGGTCAAAGGACCGGGCTGCCAGTGAAAAACCGAAAACGAAACTGACCAAAAATCAGAAAACCCGAAAAATAAGGGAAGGACTCGCAACGGCGTCGCGAGTCCGGGCAGGAAAACGACCGGCGTCGAACCGAATTGAAAAACGAGTAAAACTCACGAAAAATCAACTTTTTTAGCGGGGACACGACGGGTACGTCTGTAGGGCTCCGCGGAAAAAAGAAGACTGGCTAAGATGGCACCCTTGGGCGGGAAGGCGACCGCGCATGCGCGCTGCAATTCCCAAAGGCTTTCTGTGAAAGCTGGGGAAAATTGCTCCGCGAAGGCTCCGTCGGCGCCGACGTCACCCATATGTGAGGACTGACTTCCTGCTTGGTCCTGGAGAATATCAGATTCCCTTTCTCACCAAGAAGACTTGACCAAAGTAATCCAATCCAAAGGGCCTCCTTCCCTTCATCACCTCTCCCCCAAGTACCCTGGTGTCTAGTGGACAAAGCACAACTGATCCCTTTTCACTCCTGCTCCATGGGTTCAAAACAGCAGCCCTGACGCCTTATTATAAAACAGGGGTCATACTGTCTCTTTGACCCTTAGCAGCTCGTCGATAGTGCCCAGGGCCTTGGAAGCCAGATCGCAGGATCAGGCATACTTGGGTGGGGGGGGGGGGTAGAGAGAGAGAAATGGATAGTGGACAGTATTGTGCATGGGGAGGGGAAGGAGGCACCACTGCAGAAACTATTTACGGTTGCACTATTGGACTGCCAGTAGTATGACTACACTTTACACTACCTCAAGAGGTGATGCCAAGTGAAGTCAAGCTATTAGCAGTCATGACAGCTAACATGCGGCAACATCCCACATGATAGCTGCTACCGGCTACCATGTCCACTTCTCCACCCATACCTTGCCCATTTCCCTCCCCATCGCACTCAAGGCAGACTACGTGGGACTAACCCCACACTGTCTGTTTTGTGTATATCCTGTTAGCATGGCTCAGCACATGCCAGTTAGCATGTGTTCAAACGTGCATTAACATATAGCACAGCTTAGTAAAATGTCCCTTTTTGTTCAGTAATTTTATTCTTTTTAATAGTTTCTACCATTTTGCCCAGCACTGAGGTCAGGCTCACCAGTCTATGGTTTCCTTGATTACTCCTGAAGCCATTTTTAAAAACTTTGCATGACTTTGGCCATCATTCAATCTTCGGGTATCACAGACTATTTTAATGCTAGGTTACAGATTACTAATAGTAGATATACAACCTATAGTCCTGAAAGAACTCAAAAAAATAAAAATTGTATACTATCTGGTCCAGGTGATTTGCTACTCTTTAGTTTGTCAATGTAGCCTATTATATCTTCCAGGTTCACTAAATTTTGTTTCAGTTCCTTTAAACCAACACCATTCACCACCCACTGCCCTCCGTTTGGAAGAATCATATCCTAAATTCCGTTCTCTTCTCAAGACTCATCTATTCTCCTCTGCCTTTCCTGGATCTATCTGATTTTCCTGACTTCACTTTCCCTGTCTTTCCCCGTCCTCTGTTTCCTATCTTTTCCTTCTTCAGAAATTGTAATTCTTTTTTTTCCTTTTCTGACTTGATGATTTTACTTATATTGTAAACCGCCCCGATGTAACGGGGGGCGGTATATCAAATGTTATGTAAACAATAAACAACAATAAACATTAAATATCATTTCAATCATGGGTAGCTCTTTTACATCTTCCTCAGTAAATACTGAAGCAAATAGGTGACTTAATTCACCATTATGGCTTTGTCCTCCCCAAACACCCTTTTTGCCCTCTGATCATCTAATGGTCCAAATGACTCCCTCAGTTTTCTTACTTCAAATGTTTTATTATGAGTTTTTGCCTCTATGGCAAGCATCTTTTCAAATTCATTTCTGCCTTAATTATCAATGCTTTGCATACAACTTGCCAGTGCTTATGCTGTTTCCTATCTTCTTTACTCAGATCCTTTTTCCATTTTTTGAAAGATGTTCTTTTAACTAAAATAGTCTTTTAACTCACCTTTTAACCATTCTGACCGTTTGGTCCTCCTCCTGACATTTTTCAATATGTAGAATACATCTGGTCTGGCTTCTAAGAGGATATTTTTTAACAATGTCCATGCTTGATATAAACTTTTAACCTTTGCAGCTGATCCTTTCAGTATTTTTTTTAAACAAATTTCCTCATTTTATCAATCACCCTTTTAAAAGTTACATGCTAATGCAGTAGATTTTCTTAGTATTTTTATTCCAGTTAACTCAAATTCAATCATGTTATGTACTAAGTAGCATCAACATTATTACCTCTTGCACCAAATACAAAAATTACACTTAAGGACTCTCTCTAAAATAGCTCTCCCCTTGTCAGTTCTTGAACCAGCTGCTCCACAAAGAAGTCATTTATTTCATCCTAGCATTTCCTGATCTAACATTTATCCAGTCAATACTGAGGTAACTAAAATCACCCATTATTACTGTGTTGCCCAATTTGTAAGCTTTTCATCATTTGCCTGTTCATTCTGCAGAACTTTTATTACGTTAGATTCCATCATCTCTAACATATAGCACACACCACTCTTCAATCAATTTGATGTACCCTACCATTGTGGAATAAAGTATATTGCATTTTGCAACATAGTAAATGACAGCAGATAAAGACCAGTATGGTCCATCTAGTCTGCCCAGCAATATGGCAGGAGTAGGTGCACCCCTTCCCATGTCTTTGTTTAGGGGTGCTGGGAGTAGGTGCACCCCTTCTCATGTCTTTGTTTAGGGGTGCACCCACCAGGAGCAGGTGTACCCCTCCCCATATCTTTGTTTAGGGATGAACCCACCACTCCTCCCCCCATTGCTCCATGTAGGACACCCCTATTTGTTGAGGAATTAGATGGTTCAGTTTATTTTGATTTAGACTTGTTGTTGTAAAGTGATCCACTGTGTCTGTCCCAGGCTACTTTGAATTCCGTCACTGTGTTTGACCCCACCACCTCCGTCGGGAGAGCATTCCAAGCATCCACCACCCTTTCAGTGAAAAAGTATTTCCTGACATTGCTTTCAATTTACCACCTTGCAGCGTCATGTCATGCCCTCTAGTTTTACAGCTTCCCCGTCTCTGGAAGAGGTTTGTTTGTTCATTATTTCTCTTTAAATATTTAAAGGTCTGAATCATATCTCCCCTATCCCTCCTCTCCTCCAAAGTGTACATATTTAGGTCTTCAAGTCTCTTCTCATAAGGCTTCTAATGCAGGCTCCAAATCATTTTGGTCGCCTTCCTCTGAACAGCTTCCATTCTTTTTACATCCTTTTGCAAGATACGGTCTCCAAAACTGAACACAGTATTCCAAGTGAGGACTCACCAGCGACTTATACAGTGGCACTAGTACCCCTTCCTTTCTGCTGGTAATCCCTCTTTGAATGCAGCCCAACATCCTCCTGGCTTTTGCCACCGCCTTGTCATACTGTTTTGCCACCTTGAGATCTACAGAAATAATCACACCAAGGTCTTTCTCCTGCTCCATGCATGCCAACCTCTCGCCCCCTATTGTGTACATTTCCCTTGGATTTCTGCTACCCAAGTGCATGACACTGCACTTCTTCGCATTAAATCTTAATTGCCAAGCATTAGACCATTCTTCCAGCTTTTGTAGATCTTTCCTCATGTTAACCACTCCCTCGGGGGAGTCCACTCTGCTGCAAATTTTCGTGTCATCTGCAAAAAGACAGACTTTTCCATTCAGTCCTTCAGCAATATCACTCACAAATACATTGAACAGTGCCGGGCCCAGGACCGAACCCTGGGGCACCCCGCTAATCACCTTCCTTTCATCCGAGTGAGCTCCATTTACCATCACCTTCTGTTGTCTGTCAGTCAACCAATTTCTGTTTTGCTTCTTCTTACTTATCTCCCTGCATACGATTATGAGCCTTTGCATACATTGTGCTACTCCCAAAAGTCACTGCTTAGGAACCAAAAGTCACTGCTTAGGAACCCTAGTGTAAACAGGATGATACACTAGCAGGGGGCATTCTCATGTATAGGCCCCCCACTACTGGACTACAAATGCCTACTGCACCAAGAAACATAATGGACCTTATGTACTTTTGGAAGCACTGCAAAGCATGGCTTGGGCATGTTTAAGAGATTCTACTTATTTAAATAATTACGTTTGTGTCACTTAACTGTGTTGTATGATGGACTTCCATCATACATTTGCTCTGTAGCCCTTTTTTGTGTGTGTGGGGGAAAGGCGCAATGTATAAAAATGCTAATAAAATAAACTTCCTATCATATGCAATGCTGAAAGTGCCCAGTTCTACTAAATGTTGCTATATGCTAAGATTTAAGGATGCTGGGCACCAGTAGTTTGGCATCTTTATTATTTATTTAGCTGCATTTATATCCCGCTTTTCACCGGGTCAAAGCGGTTGGGGGATACATTTAACACGAGGGGATATGAGACACATACACTAATACTTACAGGGAACATGGGCAATGGAGGGTTAAGTGGCTTGCCCAAGACCACAAGGAGCACCTGTGGGACTAGAAACCCCAGTCCTTCCGGCCCAAGGTTGCTGTCCTCTAGTTGGATTTGAACCACCGACCTTCCGGCCTGTAGTACCTTGCCCCAACCACTAGGCCACTCCTCCCATCTTTTCAATGCCACCTTGTTTTGGGCCCAGATCTGCTCTGTTGCCTGTTTTTTGTTCCTGAGGATGCCAGAAACTGGCCGAGCTCCAACAAAATATGGGAAGACACAGGTTTTCTTCCCACAATGACATTTTTTTCTTGCTTGCAGTATATGCTCATACTGCAGTTTTACCAGAACAAAGAAAGTAACTTCAGAAGCTCAATTTAAATACATCTGTACAATGCATATCAACTTTTAAGACAGACAGTAGGAATATAGGCCCAGTTCATGCTTAAAATGATTTAAAAAACAAACACATACATCAGCCCCACACTATTTAAACATAGTTGCCAACTTAGTCAAGAATATCCCCAATGTAATTGGGCAACTGATTTCTGAAGCAGCAGTGATTTCCTTGGGTAGAATCAGGGACTACAAATAGCATATTACTTTAGTAATGTAAGACAAAAACAAGCAAGGGCCTGAAAATATCTCTACAACAAATGGGCAAGTTGGCAGCTATACTTAAATATGCAATTCATCTCAGCATTTTCCCATTTCGCAGAGAGTGGAAGATGAACAAACCCGGCAAAGACAGTTATAATAAATTGAATAAAATGAAACCTCCCTTTCAGCTATCAATCTTTAACAAATCTGAGAAATGGTGACAAAATAAGTGGTAAATTATTTTAATAAGCAAACATTTTTGACGTATGAAGACTAAGCAGAGAAAGAAATCCTTTTATGGATAAAAAGGAATGTTAGAAAAATATTAGCCATGAGAGAGAAAGCCAAAATCCATTCAAATTAAACAAATATTCCCCGGACCCAAACAAGCCAGCCACTAACCTCGTGGGGTTAATGAAGCTTGCTTCTCGACTTCTGCTTGTTGCCTTGTGTTTGTTGGGATATTATTGTATATTCTCTTGTAATGATTGTATACAGCAACTGAAAGCACCTTCTTAGCAAAACTCTGACCAACAACATACTTGTCAAGGTAGTTATAGATCTGAAACATAATTGTAACTGGATTACAAACAGTACATTTAAAGAATACAAATGTTCTTGCTGTCCTCACCATTATTTTACAGCAATACCTAAACTCAAAGAATGGAATCCAGTTTATTTCAGCTCACTCTGTTTCCTCATGTTGATCTGGCTTCCTCCCCTGTACTACTGGGGCAGAAATAAGATCTTGAAGTCTTGTAAGGATTAAAGGGCTCAACACACAAAATATCCATTCCTTACTAGCAGGAGCATATGCAAGACTGATTCTTTGGTGGGGCCCAAGATTAACATGGGTAGACACTAAGCAATGCAGATATTGCCACCACCTCCTTTCACTGGCCTTTTTACTGCTGCCGACTGGGTGGGCTCGACTCCAAAGTGTATGTGTGGGGAGGTCCACAGCTCGTCCAGACCCACCATCCATGGCTACATCCCTGCTTGTGTACTGCACCCAATCCGTGCCAAGAAGTAGCTGTCAGGTAAAAATAGGATTCAAAAAGCACTGCTAATTCATGGTGGGTTTCAATGAATACCCCGGAATAGCTTCTTCTCACCATCCCAAGTATTACCAAACACCATGTCCTTCCTCCAATCCAATTTCCTGGATTCATACTGTGTTCCACTAAACCTCACCCACTTGGAAATATCTGGATTAAGGACAGTCTTGGATTGCTCAACGGATCTTTTAGAAAATACAGCTTATTTCAGAACCTCAAGTACAACATAAGCTCACTCCACAGGTGACTTAAGCAGATATTTACCACACCTGTTAATTTTTCTTTTCTTTTCTTGAATCCTGCCACCCAGTCTAGAGGAGAGGATTATGCTCCCCAGCAAGCAAGTGGCAGCACACCATAGCAGCTTTCAGTGATGTCTTGACATTTATAGAGACTGGTGCAGCACTGAGAAGTCACTATAACACTTACCAAGCAGAACACAAAACTGAAAAACTCCTCGGAAATGGTGTTAAACCACCATAAACAATGCACAATCTTTGGTTTCATTTATGAATTTGATTCTAAAAGAGAGGCGGCGACACTGAAGCGCTGTGAAACAGGCAGCAAGAGACAGCCAAGCTTCTAAATCTAGGGAAGTCTTCCAGGGTGAGCCTTAGAATTGTCTAGCAGACTCAAGGAAAGAATTTTAACCGTTAAGGAAAGTTTCTCCTTCCTTATCCTGCTAGACCAGTTTGGACTAGTAGGATGTAGCCAAGCAGTCAGGAAGGGTGAGAGAAAGACAATGCTCTAGACCAGTGCTTCTCAGACCCTTTTGCTGCAAAGCCCACATTTAAAATTCAAACATTTTTGCGGCCCACGTGTTAAATAAAGTTAATAAACTAATAAAGTGCTTTATACTATAAATATAGCTTTATAAAGTATTATGTTATATTTTTCTCTACATGTTTAACTGCATATTGATTGGCACACAAAAGTTCTTTTCATTTACCTTTACTGTTAAAGATGGCACTGTTTCCAGTTGGATAGCATGTGTATTCTGGCTGGAATTTGTAACAAACACACTCGAAGATCATCCTCCACGTTCATTCTTGACCGATATTTGGTTTTCATAGCGGTCAATGCAGAAAATGAAATCTCGCACAAATAAGTTGCTGAAAAAGGTAGAAGAACTTTTATTGCCAGGGCTGACAACAATGAATATTCCAGTGAAACAGTACACCAAAAGGAAGAGATATCCACAGTGGGGTTGTTAAATTTGATTTGTAATGTGCGATCGCTAGACAGCTCTGCTAATTCTTCTTGTGCATGACCGGTTAAATTCAGAGAATGCACACTGAAAAGGATTACGAATCCAGTCGTAAGCTTCAATGTCTTCATGCGTGAAGTATTTGTCGAAATATTCAGCAAGCGATGTCAGGTGCTCTTTGATTACACCAGTGACCCCTTTCAATATCTCGCCATTAACTTCATTGCTCTCTACAAACTGACAAAACAAGTCAAACATGTCTTGTGAATTATTCTCGAGTTGCGTATGCCAAAGTCGTAACTTCTTCTTAAAGGCTGCAACTTTGTCATATGTCTTGAGTATACTGGCATCTTTACCCTGCAGTGATATGTTCAAACTGTTCAAAAGGCTAAAAATGTCAGCAAGGTAGGCCAGCATGGCAAGCCACTCAGTATTAGCGACTTTAGCTGCCAGGTCGAGATTGTGTTCAGTCAAAAACTGCAACAATTCTAAACGAAGCTCAAACACCCTTGCAAAACCTTTTCCTCTGGAAAGCCAACGCACAGCCAAGTGCAATAGGAGATGCTTGTGGTCTGCATCTGACTCAATACAAAGTTTAGCAAATAATCGTCTGTTCACTGTTCTAGTTCTAATGAAGTTTACAATCTGTACACCGTCTTCGAGTACAGATCCCAGAGTTTCATTCAACTTCTTTGAGGCCAACGCCACACGATGGATCATTCAATGGGTGTCTACAATCTCAGGTGACACTTGCTTTATGCGAGTTACACCACCACTGTTGCGGCCAGTCATTGTGGCAGCACCGTTGGTGCAAACACCGATGCAATTCGTCCACTGCAGTCCGAATGTTGAGAAAAAATCGTTTAACACACGAAATATTTCATTGGCTGTCGTTCCGCTGGCAATGACTTGCAAAAAAGAAATTCCTCTTGTATACCATTTTGCAAACAATAGCGAACAAGCAGCTGTGACTCGTTGGCGATGTCAGTTGACTCATCTAATTGAATAGCAAACTTAGTAGATTGCAATCGTTCAGTTAGCTGCGTGACAATGTCTTCGGACATTTCATATATTCTTCTGCGGATAGTATCATTTGAGATAGGAATGTTTTTCAGTTTTGTAGCATATTATGAGCCGAACAATACATCACAAATCTCAACAGCAGCTGGCATAATAAGATCTTCTCCAATCGTGTGCGGTTTCTTTGATTTTGCGATTCTCTGGGCAATCAAGTAAGATGCTTTAAGAGCTTTTTCATTGAGAGTGACTCTTGTTTTTAATACTGTCTTCTGTTTACTATATTCCTCGACTTTACGTTCAAAAAAATCTTTGGTTTTATTCTGTAGATTTGGATGTCTTGCAGTTAGATGACGACACATTTTCGTCGGCTTCATTGCCTCATTTCAGAGGATTTTCAAACAAATAACACACTGTGGCAGATTTTGGTCATTTGCTGATGGAACGAAACCGTACTTAATAAACTCCATATCATATTTTTGAACATATTTCGTTTTCTTACAAGTATCAACTTTAACATTGTCTTGATCACAATCACTTTTGCTGCCACTACTATCAATTTGTTTGCGTGAAGTCGAAGGCTTATGTTTCACAAATCAATCCATTGCCTGCCTCAAACAGCGCTGGGTCTCGCTCTCATGCTGTGAAGGAAAGGAATTTCAGAGAGGTAGTGGCTAATGGTTCAAAGGGCAGTTTCATGAGCTGCCTAAGTACCAGATTTAAGCCCCATGCCACCGGTAGCGTCTTAATGGGAGGCTTAGTTAAAAGAAGGCCTCTCATAATTCTCGCTAAGAGAGGATGAGAGGAAATAGGTTGTCCATTTAGAGGCTTGAAAGAAGCTGCAATAGCACTCAAATGGACTCTCACTGAATTGGTTTTAAGCCCTGCATTAGATAAATGAAGGAAATACTCCAGTAATGATTCCAGAGGTATCGCAAGAGGGTTAAGACCCTTCTGCGAGCACCATATGGTAAACCTTTTCCACTTAAATGCATAAGAGCGTCTTGTGGAAGGCTTCCTGGAAGCATAAAGGATATCCTTTACCTGCTGGGAAAGGTTAAGACTGTGAAGTTCTAGGCTTTCAGCAACCAGGCCCTGAGATGCAGAGACTGGGGATTGGAATGCCACAGCATTCCGTCCTCTTGAGAAAGGAGATCTGGAGCAGATCCTAACTCCAGAGGCGGAGCTTGAGAGAGATGTAGGAGCAGAGGGTACCACATTTGCCGTGGCCAACATGGAGCTATGAGGATCATATGACCTCTGTCTCTGAAGCTTGAACAGGGTTTTGAGAATTAGGGGAGTGGGTGGAAAAGCATACAGGAAGTCCTGACCCCAATGGAGAAGGAAAGCAACCCTGAGCCGGAATTCTGGAACAGAACCGGGGAAGTTTGGCATTCAGCGGACTTGCAAAGAGGTCTATGTCCGAGGTTCCCCAAATTTGAAAAATTTTGGCCACTTGGTCTGCATGGAGATACCATTCATGTGGAAGCAGAACTCGACTGAGTCTGTCTGCCCAAGAGTTTTGAATCCTTGGAAGATACACCACAATGAGATGAATCTGATGCTCTCTGGCGAGGGCCCATAGTCGCAAAGCTTCGCTGCAGAGCGACAGAGAGCTTGTTCCATTCTGCTTGTTCACAAGGAACATGGCTACTTGATTGTTTGAACTAGGACTGTCTTGTAGCTGAGCTGGGTGTGAAATACTCGAAGAGCAAGGAAGATTGCTCTGAGCTCCAGGAAGTTGATATGAAGATAGGCCTCCTGTGGAGTCCAGGTACCCTGGGTAGAGAGGCCATGCAGGTGGGCTCCCCAACCCACCTGTGAAGCATCTGTTAGAATGGCTTTGGGTGGGGGTTGCTGAAAAGGAGACCCCACCAAAGGTTTTTGGGTGACTGCCACCATTGGAGGGACAAAATAAGGCGATCTGAGTTTGCTATTTTGTCTGAGAGGCAACCTGATGCCTGAGTCCACTGAGTGGATAAAGTCCACTGGGCTGCCCTCATATGGAGGCAAGCATAAGGAACCACATGCACGGTGGATGCCATATGGCCTAGCAAATGTAACATTTCCCGAGCAGTGAGGTGAGGTTTTAGCACTGCTTGGGAAGCTAACTGCACAATGCGAAGGCAGCGGGGCTGTGGAAGGAAGGTCCTTGTCTGTCTGGTATCCAGCAGAGCTGCTATAAACTCTAGGGATTGAGTGGGAGCAAGTTTGGACTTTGGGAAGTTTATGACAAGTCCCAAATACTGAAGGATGCGCATTGTGCGAGAGAGAGAGCAACCCTGACCTCTGGCTCTGAAGGGGCTCGAAAGAGACAGTCGTCTAAGTAAGGGAAGATGAATAGTCCCAGGGTGCGCAGAAATGCTGCCACCACAGCCATGCATTTTGTGAACACCCTTGGTGCAGAGGCCAGGCCAAAAGGAAGAACCCTGTATTGGTAGTGCTTCCCTTGAAACAGGAACCTTTGGTGAGTTGGATGGATGAGAACATGAGCATATGCATCCTTGAGATCTAGAGAACAAAGCCAGTCCTGACTCTGAAGGTATGGCAGCAGAGTTCCTAGAGAAATCATTTTGAACTTCTCTTTGAACAGGAATATGTTCAATTCTTTGAGGTCTAAAATGGGTCTGTGTCCTCCTGTTTTCTTTGGAATAAGGAAATAGGGGGCGTAAAACCCTGTACCCCGTTGGGGAATGGGTACCTCTTCTATTGCCCCTTGAGGAAGGAGCACAGTGACCTCTTGACCTAACCGGTCGTTGAGAGAGGTCTGAGAATTGAACTGTTTTACTATTGTAGGAGGGGGCATGCTGAGGAAATGAAGCATGTACCCCTCTCTAACAATAGAGTCCAATTTTCTGCTGTAATCTGACCCCATCTGGGGGAAAAATGACATAACCCTCCTGGGATGGTGGAGGGTTCTGGGCCGTTCAGGGCCAGGAAGGCAAAGTTCTCTAGATAGGAGTCAAAGCCCCTGTGGAGGCTGAGCTGGTTGAGGCTTAGCTGCTTTTGGCTTCCTTTGTTGCCTAGGTTGTTGCTGCTGTCCCTTTTGGGCAGACTGACCTAAACGATGTCCCTGCTGGGTATAGGAGGGATAAACCTTTTCTTCTTGTTGAAGAAAGGTTTCTTAGAGGATCTTTTCCTCGCAGGATCAGCTGTAGATTTAGACAATCTATCCAAAGTGATATTGTCAGCATCTCATTAGCCTTTTCCTGTCAATTCTTGCCAAAGAGATTCTCTCCTGTGCAAGGTATATTTCCTAGTTTGTCCTGTACCCAAATTTCCAAGTCAGATGCCTGGAGCCAGGCAAGTCTACGTGCACCTATGGCAATGGCAGAGGTTCTGCTTATGCATTCAAAGCAGTCAAAGGCTGCACGATTCACAAACCTGGAAACATCCTGAGCGTGTTTGACAAGAGCAAGATAATCTTGCCTTTTATCATCAGGAAGCTCTAAATCTCCTGTGACCTCTTTAAGGAACATTCCCATATACAAGATATAGGAAATGATCCTAGCAGAAAGCATGGAAGCCTGGAAGGATCAACATCCAAAGGCGTCAAAAGCCCTACACTCACGCCCTGGAGGATTAGATGCCTTTTTGCACTGTTTCTCCGTCTCATGGCTGATTCCACCACTATGGAATGGTGTGGTAATTGAGTCTTCTGAAACCCAGGACAAGGAGGAACTCGATACATGGTGTCGAGTCTTCGAGAGTGAGGAGATGTGGTCAGAGGCGTTTCCCACATCCTTAACATAAGATCATGCAAGATCTCATGACTAGGTAAGGTAGCTGCCTCCTTGGGAGCATTAGGGTATTGTAGGATTTCTAATTCCTTTGCCCTAGGCTCTTTTTCAGGAGCCACTGTGATGGAAAGACCTCGGGCCACATCTCGGATAAAATCCTAAAAGGACATATCCTCTGGTGGAGACATCCTATGCTGAGGAGAAGAGGAATCCTCAGGAAAAAGTACTCTAGTATCGGCAGAGCTTTCAGAGTCTTCAGACTCATCCGAGGATTCGAAGTATCTCCGATCCAAGGCACGGTACCGATCGAAGTTGGCATCGTGACTTGTCGATGCCAGATAGAGACGCATGACTCTGTCCCGGTAGAATACCTGCCAATGTCGATGCAGTCGGTGCCGGTACCGGTTTCAGGGGCATCGAGGCCATGAGAAGAGCTGCCAAACTGCGTTCAATAGCCAAGAATCTCTGGTCTATCAACGCTGCCGATGCTTGGGTGTCGGTGCCGGATGAAGCGGCCGGAACCCAAGAGCATGGCACCAGTAGTTCTGAAGAGGTTGAAGCCTCGAGAACATCCTGGACCCCCGTTAGTGTTTTGGAAGCCAAAGACTCCTGCTGGGGCAATTTTGCCGGTGAAAGTCCCTCAAGGGCAACGCCAGAGGCATCTCGATGTTTAGAAGGAGATCTACCCTTTGAGGACCGGCTAGATTTATGTTTAGTTACCTGAGATCCATGGGAAGAAGACAAAGCCCTGGAAGACGTCGATGCCATGGAGGCTGCATCGGAGGGAAAAAGGTGCTAAGTTTAGCAGCTCGGTTTTGTCGGCCCCTTTTCGACATCCTCCCACAGGCAACACACTCTGAAATAGAGTGGTGAGGACCTAAACATTTGAAGCACCACTCATGGGTGTCGGTGACGGAGATGATACCGCCAAACTTAGAACACTTTATAAAACCTGAAGCGGGTTTTTCCATTTTGAGGAAAAAAACTGGGCCTAGTGCCCAAAATGGCGCGTGGCACCTGAGGAGAAAATTACTGGAAGAGACTCCAGAAAGAAAGGTTTTTTGTTTTTTTAAAAGAACCGAACCACCGGTGGTACCAGTGTAGCATCAAGGGAAGGCAGACGCGACCACAAAAAAAGAAGAATAAGGGGGGAATTTTTTCTGCGGTGACAGGATGTGCAACCTGTCGGCTCCGCGGAAAATGAAGAATTGGAGAGGGACAGTTGAGAAAGGTGGGAAGGCAGCACGCAGGCGCTGTGGGATGCTCCCAAAAGCTTTCCTATTGGACGCTGGAGAGCGTTCCCGCACAGGCTCCATCGGTACTGACGATACCCATATGTGAAGACTACATTCCTGCTTGTTCCTGGAGATATACAAGTCAGAGCAGAAGAAAGGGAAAAAAACCCCTCAGCAACAAAGGGAATCCTCTGCACAAGCAAGACTGGCCAGGAACACCCAAGAACGACTGCACCAAATGCTCACTCAAGCTCAGAAAGCCAGTTGTCTTAGTGATCTACACTGCAAAAAAGCTGCTTCAGTCAAGCAGCAAAAACAGAGTCAAAATTAAAGGCTCACTACTACAAAAAAGAAGAAAAAGGAAGCAGCAAGACAGCGAGGTAAGGGGGACCTGGACCCTGACTTACCGAGTCCTCCAGTCTGCTTTCCAGCCCACAGAACGCTAGGAATCCATTGGGTAGCAGCGCTGGATACAGAGTGGCACCTGAGCTCCAAGCAATGTTGGCCCACTGGTCTCTGCACATTGGCCACAGGACAATAGTTTAGACCTGGGAAGGCAGTCCTATCTGCACTGCTGGAGACAAATACTGGCTTCTCTCAGTGCTGCACCAGTCTACATAAGATCCTGATAAATGACGACATTGAAAGTTGCTCAAGTCTGCCTCCACCTGCTGTCAAGGGAGCATAATCCACTTGTCTAGAGTGATCTAGCAGTATAAGGAAGTATTTAATCCTGGTCAGCACCTGCTACAAGAGAATAATATCACATAGGACCTGGATTCCATCAGGTGTTCTGACCCGTACCCAGCTTACTGTGCAGAGAGTTCTGACTTGGGATGAAAACAGGGGCCTCCCTCACAGCAGTACGAAGCAATCTACCAGGCCAATCTTACAGCTCTGAGAACTACCAACATGTTCTCTAAACATTACAAGAGAAGAGATCTAAACCATTCCTATTAGCACATTACCACTGCTGTTAAATGAAATTAAATGTAACTTGCTAAACACAATTCTGATAAACACCTGAACAGCTGAGGTTTATGAATGTCAGTTAAACACATTAAAGACATCAAGTTTCCTTTATAATCAAGATGAGAGTTGCAAACTTGAGATTTGCTGACTAAAGACATACATTTAAACCTCCTTGATTTCCTAAATATGGATAATTTTTAAATATTGCTACAAAGTAGAATCCCCATGAAAATGAAGCAGATTCATTCCAGTGCAGAGATTTTTGAGTCACTCATCTAAACTAGCATTTGTCCAACCATATACCTGACATAGCTGCTCTACACCTCTTGCTCAGTAATATTAGAGAAAAGTACAAAAGGTACAAGGCACTGGATTATTGTAGAGAAATGACAGATCAACAAGGCCTCAGCAATCAGGGTCAATGGGTAAGTCATGGGGGCCCTCATCAAATGATCGCAGCCATTACCTTATGTTATTTTAGCCATATATGCCCCATTACTCTTGCTAACATAAGAAGCACCAAACTCCTATGCTTAAGTTTAAGGACATTTGTACCTTTTTGGGAGGTGGAGGTGGTTTCTGCTGGAATGCCAATTTCACAGCTTCTGCTGCTGTTTCAGGCTCTCTATTGATGCTTTTCTTTGAGTCTGCTTCTGAGAGCACAACAAAGAAATGATGGCACTTCTCACACTTCACAAAACGGGTAGAGGCTGCAACAAAATGTACGAATCATTATCTATAAGAAGAATAGTTTAGATAATACTCATTTGGCTAGAAAATTCATGCTAATCAGAAAAAGAAACACTTAAAATAATATGATGGAAGACTGAGGCTGGTGACAGATGCTGGGCCAACAAAGACAGAAGTAATATTTTACCATCTTCGCTAGCTGGTACATAGGATAGTCCTACACTATAACTCTCACTCCTTTCACCTATCCATGCCTGACCCTAAATAAGGTTATCAGTTTTAGGCCAAAAGAATCCCATGTACAAAAATGTTTACAGGCCTTAATGTTCCAGAGCTCAGCTGTGCTTTTACAGTAAAGCATAGTTACTCACCTGTAAAAGGTGATCTCCAAGAACAGCAGAAATTTAGTCTTCACATATGGGTATCGTTGGTACCGACGGAGCCTGCATGGGAACGCTCCCCAGCGTTCAATAGGAAAGCTTTTGGGAGCATCCCTCAGCACATGCGCGCTGCCTTCCCGCCTTTCCAACTGTCCGTCTTCAGTTAAGTTGGGGTTTAAGCTGGGGTTTCTAGTCCCACAGGTACTCCTTGTGGTCTTGGGCAAGCCACTTAACCCTCCATTGCCCATGTTTCCTGTAATATAGTTATCTCCAAGTTATAATGCCCTGTTCAATGTAATTTCAGTTTGTTCAATGTAAACCGCCTTGATATAATGAAAGGCGGTATATAAGAAATGTTAAATAAATAAATAAATAAATAAGTTTGCAGCTGAGTGAAAAGGATAGAGGGAGAAAGAGACAAAGAGAGAGACAACTCCTAGGGGAGGTGGGTGGGTTGTGAAGACTAAATTCCTGCTGTTCCCAGAGATCACCTGTTACAGGTGAGTAACTACGCTATCTCCAGAAACAAGCAGGAATGTAGTCTTCACATATAGGGACTCCCTAGCTGAAGATGCCAGGGAGATAGCCGCAGGAAGGTGCCACCCTGGACAGGTGGGAATCCTTCCTCCCATGGATCTCTGGCATTCCATCAGGGTTGGTGGGTAGGAGTTGAATTAGGTCTGAAAGAGATTTTGAAGAACAGCTTGGCCAAAGAAGGCATCCCGATGGGAGGCTTTATCCAGGCAGTAGTGGGCTGTGAAGGTGTGTACCGAAGCCCAGGTGGCTGCTCGACAAATTCATCAATAGACACAGAGTGGAGATTAGCCATGGAAGTTGCCATGGCTCTCACGTTATGAGCTGTGACATGGTCCTGAAGAGGAAGACCCTTACTCTCATAAGTAAAGGATATGCACTGGGCAATCCATTTAGATAAAGTTCTTTTGGAGACCGGTTGTCCCAAATGACTAGGGTCAAAAGCTATAAAAAGTTGCGAGGACTTTCTATGTTGCGGTGTTCTCTGTAGGTAAAAGGCTAAGGCCCTTTTACAATCCAAAGTATGAAGGTTTCTTTCTGCATTAGAGGCATGAGGCCTCGGGGAAAAAATACAGGAAAATAAATTGATTGATTTAAATAAAAAAGCGAAATCACCTTTGGCATAAAAAGTGTGGATGAGTTCTAAGAACAACCTTATCATGGTGAAACCTAGCATAAGGAGGATTAGCCACTAAAGCTTGCAGTTCACTAATGCGGGCAAGTGTTGAGACCTCGTGATCTAACAGATTGTTTGCGGAGGTTTGAGAATTGAATTACTTTAGAATTGTAGGAGGGGGCAAGCATGCTGTGAAAATGAAGCTTGTACCCTTTCTCCTACAATGGACAAAGTCCAATCTTCTGCTGTTATCTGATGCCATCTGTTGGCAAAGTGGCATAACCTGCCTGGGATATTGGGGGGTTGGGGACCCCTCAGAGGCAGGAAGGCTAAGCTCTCTAGGAAGGAGTCAAAGCCCTTGAGGGGGCTGAACCTGCAGAGCTGGTTGGGCTCTGAGCCCTTTTGGCTTCTTCCGCTGTCTAGTTTGTCCCTTTTGGGCAACCTGACCCTGAGATTGATTCTGCTGGGTAAAGGAAGGATAAAAGTTCCTCTTTTTGCTGAAAGAGGGATTTTTATAAGACTTCTTTTTGGCTGGAGTGGCTGTAGATTTTGACAATCTATAAAGAGTAGTATTGTCAGCATCTAACTCATTAGCCTTTTCCTGCCAGTTCTTGCCAAAGAGATTCTCTCCCGTGCAAGCAATGTTGCCTAACTTGTCCTATACCCAAGTCTCCAAGTCTGATGCCTGAAGCCAGGCGATCAGTCGTGCGCCAATGGCAATAGCAGAGGTTCTGCTGATGCATTCAAAGCAGTCAAAGGCTGCACGATTTACAAACTTGGAGACATCTTGAGCATGCTTAGCTAGAGCAAGAAAGTCTTGTCTCTTGTCATCTGGGAGAATGGGCTCATAAGCTCCAAATCTCCTGTAACTTCCTTGAGGAACATTCCCATATACAGTATATATGAACTGATCCTAGCTGAAAGCATGGAAGCCTGAAAGGTTCGGCACCCAAAAGCGTCCAGAGTCCTGCATTCACGACCTGGAGGATTGGATGCATGCCTCTTTGCACTTTTCATCCTACGCATGGCTGACTCCACCACCATTGAATGGTGTGGCAGCTGAGTCTTTTGAAATCCAGGACATGGTGGAACTCAATGCATAGTATCAAGTCTCCTAGAGTGAGGAGATGTAGTCAGAGGTGTCTCCCACATTCTGAGCATCAAGTTATGCAGAATTTCATGGATGGGCAGAGTGGTTGCCTCTTTTGGAGCTTTAGGATATTGGAGAATTGGAAATTTCTTTGCTCTGGGATCCTCTTCAGGAACTACTGTGATTGAAAGGCCCTTGGCCATATCACGAATAAAATCCTGAAAAGACATGTCCTCTGGAGGTGACATTCTGCGTTGGGGAGAAGGATCCTCTGGGAGAAACCCTCTAGTACCAGCAGAATTGTCAGAGTCTTCGGAATCGGAGGATTCGACGTATTCCTGACCACGATGCTCATGCAAAGCACGGTCCCGGTATCGATCAAAGTCAGTACCGAGTTGATCAGGTACCGATCTGTCGATTCCAGCCAAAGATGGCGTGGGAAGAATTCCCACCAGGGCCGGTACCGTTGGTACAGGTATCGTCTGTACCGGTGTAGGTACCTGCATCGGTGTCGGTGTCGATGTCGATGTCAGTACCGGTGCCCGTTGGACCAACGGTACCGCAGCTGAGAGAAGAGCTGCGATGCTGCGTTCAATAGCGAGGAACCTCTGGTCTATCGACACTGCCGATGCCTGGGTATCAGTACCGGTGAAGACGGCCAGAAACCCTGAGCATGGCACAGGTAGTTCTTGCGAGGTCGGGGCCTTGAGAACATCCTGAAGCCCCATTGATGCTTTGGAAGCCGAAGCCTCCCACCGGAGCTGCTTTGCCAGTGTGGTTCCCTCAAGGGCAATGCCAATGGCCTCTCGATGCTTAGCAGGAGAGCTACCCTTTGAGGACCGGCTTTTATGTTTAGTTACCTGAGATCCATGGGAAGAAGAGGAGGCCCTCTATGTCGATGCAATGGATCTGGCATCCGAAGAAAAGAGGGTACCGAGCTTCGCAGCCCGGTTCTGTCTTCCTCTTTTAGTCATCCCCATACAGGAGACACATTCAGATGGAGAATGTTCAGGCCCTAAACATTTAAGACACCAATCATGGGCGTCATTGACAGAAATAGTACCGCCACACTTAGTACTTTTCTTTTTTTTTTTTTAAACCACTAGTTGGTTTTTCCATGTTTTAGGAATATGTGGCCTAGTGCCCAAAATGGCACCTAGCACCAAAAAAGAAAAGTTTCTAATGAGAAACAGCTCAGAGTATAAGTTTTTTTGGGGGGGGGGGGGTTTGGAAAAGAAAAGAACCGGCGGTACAGGTAAGCGTCGTGCGGCAGGCAAACACGACCACAAGAAAACAATTTTAAAGACGGACTTTTCTGCGGTGACAGGGTATGGATCCTGTCGGCTCCGCGGAAAACAAAGAACTGAAGAGGGACAGTTGGAAAGGTGGGAAGGCAGCACGCATGTGCTGAGGGATGCTCCAAAAAGCTTTCCTATTGGACGCTGGGGAGCATTCCTGCGCAGGCTCCGTCCGTACCGATGATACCCATATGTGAAGACTACATTCCTGCTTGTTCCTGGAGATACCTATAATCCATTATTCAATGTACAGGATATCAGCCCTATATGTTTTATTAGTCAGTCAATACAATCAACTACCTTTCCCAAAAGGCTTTGAGGCGGCTTAAAGCATAATAAAATATAAACACAGAATTAATAAAATCACTAACAAACAAACAAATGTTAACAACTTAATCATAAGCCATTTCAAACGGCCAGGTCTTACAAAGTTCACAGAAAGGAAGCAGATCTCCCAACTTCAGATCAAGAGGTAGCTTATTCCAACATTGACAGTATGGTTTTCACTTAACTACGATATACTAATTTTAGTAACTGGCTCATCAGCAGATATTGTTCAAAAAACACATGAGCTAGGTCATACACAAACACAAAGAAATATGACAGCAGAAAAAGACCATATGGCCTAGTCTGTCTTTCCATATCAACTACTATAGTCCCTTTTTCCTTTAGAGATTTTCTGCATTTGTCCCATGCTTTTTTGAATTCAGATACTGTCCTCATCTCTACTACCTCCACTACTCTACGCATCTACAACCCTTTCCATACAGAAATATTTCTGCATATTACTCCTAAGTCTATCCCCTTTCACCCTCAACCTAGGTCACCTCGCTGCAGGGCATACTTTTAATGGAAAGTGGCTCTCCTCCTGTACATTTATGCCATGGAGGTATTTAAATGTCTCTATCATATATCTCCTTTATCCCACCTTCTTCTACAAGCATACATATTGAGATCTTTAAGTCTGTCCCCATATGGTTTATAACAAAGATCACTGACCATTTTGGTAGCCACCTCTGCAGACTCCATCCTGTTTATATCTTTTTGAAGGTGCAGTCTCCATAACTGCACACAATACTCCAAATGAGATCTCACCTACGACTTATAAAGAGGGACTATCACCATCACCTCCTTTTTTTCTGCTGGCCATTCCTCTCCCTATGCACCCAAGCATCTTTCTGGCTTTCACCATCGCCTTTCTACATGGTCAGCCACTTTAAGATCATCAGAAACAATCAGGACCAAACCCCACTCTTCTTTCATGGACAGAAGTACTTATACTGTACCACTCTCCCTTGGGATTTTTGCAGCCCAAATGCATAACCTTGCATTTTTTAGCACTAAATCTAAACACTCAAGATAGTTTACATATTAAACTTCCAGCTGCTTCAAGTGTAGAGGAAGAGTGGAACAAGGAGCAGTAGGATGAAAAGCGACATTACAAATGTTCTGGGTGCTTCCAGAAATGTTTCTATTCTTTTTCTGGACAAATATTCAGCATAAATCCCTCACTACTTCAGCAGAGCTAAGAGGTTTTTGCCCACAATGCCAACTTTCTGTATGGTGGTTCCTCTGTCTAGGAAGAAATGTTTCTATTAATGAAAACTTACAAACAAAGGTCTCCACGTGGGTGCACAGGTCTCCACATTTTGGACAACGCAGCTGATTTCCTCCTTTTCCAGAGCTTCCCGACGTCAGTTTCTTCCCACTGCTGCCCCCGTCTCCGACAGATTTCTAGTTTAACATAGGTTTCCAGATGTTACTTATTCTGTTAGATTATATTTCATATGTGTCATTTCTGTTGTTCGTAATTTCCTGAACTTTAGAGGGCTAATAAGTTATCTAGCCTATGGGTGATACCAGGTTTGTCATGCAAAAGATTGCCTGAGAGGCTTCCAGCAGCACTTTGTTAAATTATTTAAATGAGAACAAAATATATATGAGTGAAGGCAGGCCTGTGACAGCCCTCTAATAAAGCAGTGGTAGCTCATCACTGGCTGACACTATGTCTGCCTGGGAAGGATGAAAGTGAACTGGTGATGACCTGAACCTGAAAAGCCCAAATTTGAAAATACGAGAGAGACAAGGATTTAAGAAAATTTTACAATAGGCACTACAAGAAACTAACCTTTGCTAGTTCAAACCCTTAGCAGCATTTGCTCTATTGTTTAGTTTCATAACAAACCACACAACAATGTACTTTTGAAGGGGGAAGTGCAGTGATGCTGTTGCAGAGCTCTGCATTGCTATGCAAAGGAGATCTGTTCGATTCCAGTACCAGGCTTTTGCTTTCTGGCCTGGCCAGGAATGTTACAGAGGCAGCATTCATAGACTCAGCCATTGCTCAGGAGCAACATTTAGAGGTCAGAATTCCAGACCCTGGCCTGGACTGCACCGCTGCTGTAATAACTAAGATGAGTTGGGAAAGGCTATAAAAATATCAAGAAGTTGCAATTAAAGGCTCATGTCACCATGGCACAATCAAGGCTGGTTCCAAGCAAGTCTAACGTTCAAAAGGAGTGAAAGGAAAGTGCTAAACAAGACGGCTGAACAAGTTAATCACACAAGTTAATCCTCAATATAGAGAAATCTCCAGCTATTTGGGTCTCAAAAACCATCTCATAAAGTAAATTTACCCTTTAGGATTGTAGGAGTAGCAAGATCACTCAGATCACTCAAAAAATATATTTCTACTCTTGGAGTAGCACTGGACAAAGAACTAACCTTTCCTCCTCATATTTCTCTATTAATTAAAAAAAAAAAGAAATCTTTATTTTTTTGCAAATAAGGTCTAAGTGATCTAATCTGGATGATAAAGCACTAAACGATCTGTTCCATTCCCTTGTACTGACGAGGCTTGACTACTGTTGCAGCTGTTCCACTTTACTCTAGCCAAAGATTGCAGCTTCTTCATAACATATCAGTTAAACCAATCTATCAAGTCAATGGATCTGACCATATGACTCCAACTCCTGGTAGAGCAACATTGGCTAGCAGTGACTAGTAGAATAAAAGCGTAGTTACTCACCTGTAACAGGTGTTCTCCAGGAGCAGCAGGAATCAGTCCTCACTTATGGGTGACGTCGGCGCCGACGGAGCCCTCGCGGAGCAATTTTCCCCAGCTTTCAAAGAAAGCCTTTGGGAATTGCAGCGCGCATGCGCGGTCCCCTTCCCGCCCAAGGGTGCCATCTTAGCCAGTCAGATGACATAGCTAAAAAAGACAGCATAAAAATTTGCAAAAAAACTAAAGCAGATGATTGCAACTCCACGGGGAGGAGGGAGGGTTGTGAGGACTGATTCCTGCTGCTCCTGGAGAACACCTGTTACAGGTGAGTAACTACGCTTTCTCCAGGACCAAGCAGGAAGTCAGTCCTCACTTATGGGACTCCCAAGCTCAAGGCTACCGGAGACCCTAAGCACAAAAATGAGCTCCCTCTAGCTCAGCAGCACAGAAGGAAGAATCTTCGCTGAATTAGTACCCACCGGTAGCCCACATCCGGGATGGAGGGTAGGAGTTGCTCAGACCTCGAAGAGATTACGGAGGACTGCCTGTCCGAAAGCACTGTCCCTGCGGGACTCCCTCTCGAGACAGTAATGGACCGCAAAAGTCTGGCTCGAAGACCAAGTAGCGGCCCGGCAGATGTCTGCCAGCGGAACAGAGCGGAGGTAAGCCACTGACGTAGCCTTTGCCCGAACGCAGTGAGCCGTGACTCGACCTTCCAAGGAGAGTCCGGCTGCCCCATAAGCCCAAGAGATACAGTCCGCAACCCAGATGGACAGAGTACGCTTGGAGACCGGGAGCCCCAATTTATTGGGGTCAAAAGACACAAAAAGCTGAGCAGCTTTACGGTGCTCCCGCATACGGTCAAGGTAGAAGTTCAAAGCCCTTCTACAGTCCAGGGTATGGAGGACCGTTTCAGCTCGGCTGGAGTGTGGTCTGGGAAAGAAGGTTGGAAGTACCACCTCCTGATTGATGTGAAAGGGGGAGACCACTTTTGGAAGAAATTTTGGGTGAGTCCGTAGGACTACCCTATTTTTGTAGAACCGAGTGTAAGGGGGATCAGACACGAGGGCCTGCAATTCACTGACGCGCCTAGCGGAAGTGAGGGCTATCAAGAACAGTGTTTTCCAAGAAAGAAAACGGAGAGAACAGGTAGCCATAGGTTCAAAAGGCGGACAGGTGATCCGCTGTAAAACCACATTCAGGTCCCAGTCAGGCGCTGGCGGGCGCAGAGGTGGTTTAAGTAGAAGGAGACCTCGGAGAAACCTCGCTACGAGAGGGTCGTTGGAGAGAGGTCTGCCGTCCACCGGCACATGATGTGCTGAAAGAGCACTGAGGTGAACTTTGACGGAGTTGGACTTAAGTCCCAGATTAGAGAGGTAAAGCAAGTACTGCAAGACCACCGACACCGGGCAGGAGAAGGGATCCTGAGACTGTCGGGTACACCAAACGGAAAAGCGACGCCATTTAAGGGCGTAGCATTTTCGAGTAGAAGGTCGACGAGAAGCTAGGACGACCTCTTCTACCTCTGCCGGCAGGAGGAGGGGAGCAAGGACTACCCTCTCAGCAGCCAGGCCATCAGATTGAGAGACCTGAGGTTGGGGTGCAGCAGAGACCCCTGATCCTGAGTGAGGAGATCCGGTTGAAACCCCAGAGGGAACGGATCCTCCACCGCTAATTGCAGCAGGAGTGGAAACCACGGCTGTCTGGGCCAGCGAGGAGCCACCAGGATCATGAAGGCTTTGTCTCGGAGAACCTTGAAGAGAGTCCGAGAGACTAGCGGGATGGGAGGGAAAGCATACAGAAGGCTCCCCGACCATGAGAGTAGAAAAGCGTCCGCCGCAACCCGAAGGGGGTGTGGCTGACGAGAGCAGAAGCGAGGAAGTTGTCGGTTGTGAGGACTGGCAAAGAGATCCACCGTGGGGAGGCCCCACTTTAGAAAGAGCTTCTGAACTACCAAGGGATCCAGACGCCACTCGTGCGGCTGGAGGATCCGGCTGAGCTTGTCCGCCAGGCAATTCTCTTGGCCTGGGAGCTAAACTGCCTTGAGGAGAACGCCGTGACTGACGGCCCAAGAGCAGAGCTTCTGTGCCTCCCGACAGAGGAGGAAGGAGCCCGTGCCCCCCTGCTTGTTCACGTAGAACATGGCAACTTGATTGTCCGTCTGGACAAGGACGGACTGGTGAGAAGTCAGGTGGGAGAAGGCCTTGAGAGCCAGGCGGATTGCCCTGAGCTCCAGGAAGTTGATCTGCTGAGCAGACTCCCACGTGGTCCAGAGGCCCTGAGTACGTGCCCCTTGGCAATGCGCTCCCCAGCCCAGGAGGGATGCATCTGTTGTCAGCACCCGGGCCGGCGGAGGTGACTGGAACGGCATGCCGAATATCAGGTTCGGCCGCTGAAGCCACCACCGGAGAGACAAGATCAGCGGCTCGGAGACGCGCACTAGGTCTGCTAGGCCGCCCGTGGCTTGTCGCCACTGCCGGCGGAGACACCACTGAGCAGGCCGCATATTCAGGCGGGCATTGGGGGTCACATGGACGGTGGAAGCCATATGGCCGAGTAGTCTCAGGAAGCGCCTGGCGGAGACCAGGGGCTGGCTGCGAAAACGGTCGGCTAGGTCCATGAGCCGTTGAGCCCTTTCGAGCGGCAGGTACGCTCGTGCCTGAGGAGTGTGCAGCCTTGCGCCGATGAACTCGAGATCCTGTGAGGGGAGCAAAGTGGACTTTGCGAAGTTTATAACAAAGCCCAAGTACTGCAGAAGAGTCACCGTGCGGCGCGTGGCGTTGGTGACCTCCAGAGCGGACGCTGCTCTGATGAGCCAGTCGTCGAGGTACGGAAAGACATAGAGGCCGTGAAGCCGGAGATGGGCCGCCACCACCGCGAGGCATTTTGTGAAGACTCGCGGTGCGGAGGACAGGCCAAAGGGCAGTACTCTGTACTGGTAATGAGTTCCTGCCACCACAAACCTTAGGTATTGGCGGTGGCTTGGGTGGATGAGGATGTGCGTGTAGGCATCCTTTAGATCCAAGGAGCATAGCCAATCTCCCTGCTGGAGGTAGGGCAGAAGGATTCCAAGGGTAAGCATTTTGAACTTCTCCCGCACGAGGAACTTGTTGAGGTTGCGCAAGTCCAGGATGGGTCTGAGGCCTCCTGTTCTTTTTGGTATTAGGAAATACCGGGAATAAAAGCCTTGACCCTTCAGGTGGTGGGGCACCGGTTCCACCACCTGATCCTGTAGAAGACCTGCTAACTCCTGAAGGAGTAATTCCCTGTGCAGAGGGGGTCGTGGAGGTTCTCCCGGAAAATAGGAGGGAGGGACCTGGTGGAAGTGGAGAAGATAGCCTTCTCGCACGACTTGAAGCACCCAGGCATCTGAGGTGATGCTGGACCACCTGTGGGCGAAGTGAACCAGCCGGCCTCCGGTGCTGGGAGGAGCCAGCGGGGGGGGAGAGGCTATGCTTGAGGAGTCAAAAACCCCCACCCTGCGGAGCAGGGGCTGGTGGTGCAGGCTTGGGGGCTTGCTGCCTACGGGACCCGTTACCCCGTCCCTTGGCCTGCTGGCCCTGTTGGGGAGCTGCAGGGGCCTGATAGTGGGGGTATTGTTTGTAGGCAGTCGCCTTCCTCGGGTAAAAGGACTTCTTTCCCGAGCCCTTCTTTTTCTGGGAAGGGGCGGAGGTCTTCCTAGAAAGCCTAGTCCTGGTGAGAGTCTCTGTCTCAATTTGTGCAGCCTTATCAGCCATGGGCTTGCCAAAGAGGTTTTCGCCTCGGCAAGGGACATCGACCAACTTGTCCTGCACCCAGGGCTCAAGGTCAGACGACTGAAGCCAAGCCTGTCGGCGGGCACCGATGCCGGCTGCGGCCACTCGAGCCGATGCTTCAAAGCCATCATAGGCTGCTCGGGACATGAATTTTGAGCATTCCCGAATGCCAGTGGACAAGGCCAGGAACCTCCGCAAGGGTTCCTCGGACAAACCAGCGGAGAAGCCGGCTAGCTCTTTAGCCAGGTCTCGGAGATACATGCCCATGTATAGCTGGTAGGTCTGGACACGACAGGCGAGCATAGAGCCCTGGAAACACTTCTTACCAAGGCCATCCAGGTTACGGGCCTCCCTGCCAGGAGGCACCGAGGAGTGCATCTTCTGGCTCTTAAGACGATGCATGGCCGATTCCACTACCATGGAATGGTGTGGTAGCTGTGCTTTCTGGAAGCCAGGGCTCTTGCGGACTCGATAGATAGAATCGACCCGCTTGCTCAGGACCGGCGAGGTGGCCGGACTCTCCCACATGCGGAAGAGTAGTCGTTCCAGCATGGGAGGAACCGGTACAGTAAAGTGTTCCCTGGCGGGAGAGTCATACTGGAGGGCGTCGAGCTCTTCGGCTCGAGGCTCCTCCTCGGGATCCGCAGGGAAGGCCAAAGCCTTGGCCATATCCCTGACGAAGTCCGAGAACCGGGCATCCTCCGGGGGGGACTGCTTCCGAGGTTCGGACTCAGGTGAGTCCGAGGGGACACACCGAGTCCGAAAAGAATCAGGCGACTCTTCCTCTTCAGACTCCCAGACCGACTCCGACGAGGACTCGGTGGGGTCGGCCCGGGCAGGGCACGGCGCCTGCCGCCCCGACGCCGAGGGAGTCGGCGTCGGCGACCTCGGTCCCGAACGGGAGGCCGAGGGCGACCTCGACCGAGGATCGACTCGAGTTCGCATCGACTCGAGGATCGGCTCGGTCTCCGGGGTCGACTTCAACGTCGACGTCCCGGCGGTCGGGGCAGCGGCGCCAGCGAAGCCAGCGAGCAGTGCCCGCTGCTGGTCCATGAAGGCAGACAGTCTGCTCTCCAAGGCCGTCAACCTGAGTCCGAGCTCAGGTGACCCAGCAGCCCCCGACTCGGGGCCCGACGTCGGCTGTCGTGGAGGCGAGTCCAGAAGGACCACAGGACTTACCCGAGCAGGCAGCTCCGACTCCAGGCGAGGTTGCTTCACGAGGCGCTCCTTCTCCAAGGACCCGGGGCGGCTATCGGGGCTATGCGACCTGGCCCTCGCGGAGCCAGGAGCGTCCACCGACGCCGCCCTCGCGGGTTTCACCTTCCGTCGATGGTCCCCGGAGGGAGAACCCCTGTCGGAGGAACTCCGGCGACGGTCCGAGCTGGAACCCCTGTACGCGGAGGCCTCCGACGAGGTCCGGGTACGGCTGGGGTCAGCGAAGATTCTATCCCGCTGATGCCGCAGACTTCTCAACGCTTTGGAGGAAAGTTTGCCACAAGGCCAACAGATCATTTCGTCATGATCCGGGCCCAGGCAGCGGAGGCAATTGTCGTGTGTGTCAGTTAGTGACATATTTCGGTCACACTGACCACACCGCTTGAAACCACTGGCAGCCATCGGGGGAAAAAGGGCCCCGGCGAGGTCAAAGGACCGGGCTGCCAGGGAAAAACCGAAAATGAAAACTGACTAAGTCAGAAAAACCGAAAAATAAGAAGAGGACTCGTGACCGGCGTCGCGAGTCCGGCGGGAAAAAGACCGGCGTCGAACCGAATGAAAAAACAGAGTAATTCTAAAGAAAATCAACTTTTTCGCGGGGACACGACGGGTACGTCTGTAGGGCTCCGCGGAAAAAAGAAGACTGGCTAAGATGGCACCCTTGGGCGGGAAGGGGACCGCGCATGCGCGCTGCAATTCCCAAAGGCTTTCTTTGAAAGCTGGGGAAAATTGCTCCGCGAGGGCTCCGTCGGCGCCGACGTCACCCATAAGTGAGGACTGACTTCCTGCTTGGTCCTGGAGAAATGTAAGATACTCATGTTGACCTATTATGCATTTTATACTGGCTTTCCACGTTACTTATCACAGCTTTTGAGTCCGTATCAGCCTGGTAGGCAATTAAGGTCTTTTCAGGCCCACCTTCCAGTGGTTCCCTCTTATGGTCAAATAAAATTAAAATGACACCATAACTCTACTCTCTCCATCTCACGCCACTCTTCATCAAATCCCATGGGCTCCCACTCTCTCATCGTTTGCAATATAAACTTCTTACCATTATCCATAAAACCCTTCCTTTAGATTCCCTCTTATATCCATCCTTGTTTCTTATTCTTTAGGCACCTCCCTGGGTTCTTAGATCCATACACGCAAAACAAATAAGTCTTCCTTCCCCCTTGCAAGCCTGGCTAGAGTGTATCTGACACTATTTTTTTTCCTGGGACCCTCTTTGTGGAACTCCCTTCTGACAGAGCTTCATTTAGAATCTTCTTTCCATAAATTCAAGGCCTCTCTTAAAACATATTTCATATTGAGCTCGACCCCCTGGTTCTGCTTCTTAACCTCCATCTCTCAGCAGCCAATTCCTCATTGTGACCTGCTTTAGTTTCCAGGGTTCTGCTTTCCTCCCTTTATCTCTTTCTCCTACTTATTTTGCTCCTACTCTGTCCTATCAATTTTATGGTGTTCCCTTCTCCCTTTAACCTGTTTTTATTGCACACAGCTTTGATGCGATTGAAAGGCGGTATATCAAAGTTTAAATAAACCATAAACGGGGCTGACAGATCTAGAGACAGTGCGGAGGGAGAGAGAGAGAGAGAGAGAGAGTGAGCAGGGGCGGGGTGAATGGTTGGTGGTGGTGGTGAGAAATTCATTGGGACTGGTGTGGGGACTGGGAGGAGGCAGCTGCATGGGGTGGAGATGAATGATGTGCACTCAAAAAAACCACACCCCTTGAGCAAAGTTATTGGGAAGAGGATGGAACTGAAAATATATGGCAAGGACATTGTGTTTCTGGTAAGTACTGGAGATTTTAAAAAAAAAATCACTAGAAACTGTATGCACCAATTTTGTACTGCATCTTTTTTTTAAAGCTCTTTCATATCTCTTTTGAAACAGGACAACTGAAACAGCACACAAAACTCAAAATGCTATCATGTAATATGATTTAATCAGAGAACCATAAAACATTGAGGACCACAGAAATGCATTGCCTACCCAGGATAAGCATCGTGAAATCTTCTGTACCTTTTTGGGAACCTGACAGATACTTGTGACTTGGATTGGCCACTGTTGGAAATAGAATACTAGGCTTGGTCTGACCCAGTATGGCATATCTTATGTTCTTATCCTGAGATATTCGAGAGTCTTAATCTCTGTTAGAACAGTGGCTGCTTATATACAGTACAATTAAATTTAAAATACCTTTTTGGCCCATTGAACCTTTCACACTGGTTCTCTCCACTATCCTTTTCCTCTCTTGGTCCCATATTGCCCTCAAAGATAGCTCAGAGTCTCAAGCTCACTTTTACAAGTAAAGCTGCAGGAATGTCTAGAAACACCAGCACTATGGAACCCCCTTCCTTTGGCTATTAGGATGGAAACTTCTTATAGTAGATTTATAAAAAATGTAAAGATCTGGTTATTCCCATGTTCTTTTGCAGACTATTTATTACCCCCCTTTTCCCTTTTGTTTTCTTGCATCAGTCTCTGGGCATAAATTATTGCTCTAGTCATCCCCTCCCTTCTGTGTTTCATCTTAAGATGATCTATGTAATGTTTTATTGTTTACTGTTTATACTGTGTCAATTTCTGCAGATTATGTCACATGTCTCAGATTATGTCTCAGGAGGAGTGGCCTAGTGGTTAGGACAAGGTACTTCAGGCCGGAGGGTTCAAGTCCCACCTGGGGACAGCAATCTCAGGCCGGAGGGACTGGGATTTCTAGTCCTTGTGGTCTTGGGCAAGCCACTTAACCCTCCATTGCCCATAGCGTATGTGTGTCATATCCCCTCGTGTTAAATGTATCTCCCAATTGACTGCTTTGACCCGGTGAAAAGCGGGATATAAATACAGCTAAATAAATAAATAAAATAAATGTGTGGAGGCACATTCTGCCCTGGCCATCCAGCCCCTTGTGTGGCCAACCAGAAGCGGGACACCCAAAGGCAGACCCGATTCTGATCCCGTGGTGGGGGGGGACTAGATGTGTCCACGGGTTCAGATTCAGGTCTACAGCCCAAACGTGCAGGCCGGGCCCCGAGTCTGGTCAGCCTGCACACACAGCAGATTCCTGGCTACCTCAGTCTGGCTCTTGAATGGAGCCGCAGTGCCTTGGCATCCAGTCACCATGGCACTGCAGTTCCATTCAGGTGCCACAAATTCCGGCTGCCACAGATTTTTCTTTCCCCACAGCCTGACCCTCGATCCGGCCTCCCATGGCCAGGGTCCGGCAGCAGGGATCCTCCTGCACCCCCTACCTTTTTGGCCCGGCACGGCAGCATGATCCCCCGACGTCCAGGATGACTTATTCCACCTCTATTGTCGAGTAAGTCCCCAATCCATTTTCATGGCTCCAGACGTACAGGGCCAACTTCAGAACTGGCCCTATACATCTTGGGTTGCTGCCCGCCCATGCCCTGCCCTCGCTCTGCCTCAGTAACGCCCCCTCCCGCTCCCGTCTAAGCCTCCCCATAAAAACAAGCTGTTCATACGGGGAGGCATTAGCCGGGGCCGGCAGGTAAGCAAATAGCGGGTATGGATGTCCAATCTGGACGTCCATCCCTGCTATTCGCTGTACTGAATGACCCCAATTGTGAACTGCGGTTATCAAGTATTGGTAAATAAATGACCTTCTCTGCATTTTGGACAACTGCTGCACATTCAGCTGAGGACTTCAATGCATTGTACACACTGACATGAATCTCTTTTCCAAGTGGTAACTCCTAATGCAGAAGCCAGTGCCACAATACCTTTACCTGAAATTTTTCCCTATGTGCTTTACTTTGCACTTGTCCACATTACATTTCATTTGTCATTTAGATGCCCTGTTCCACAGTCTTTGTCCTCTTTCAGTTTCCTAAAATCAGATTATATGCCAACTACTTCACCCAGGCACTCCACTATTCACTTCCCTCTAGTAAGTAAGCAACCATTCAGGCCTTCGCTTTTTTTTCTCTATCCTTAAACCAATTGCTAACCCACAATCAGAGTTTGGGGCTGGCGTTGTCTAATGCACTGTGCCAATCTGTTTTTTAGGATATCCACAAAATATGCATGAAACAGATTTGCATGCCATGGAGCTAGTGCATGAAAATCCATTGTGGTATGCTGAAACCCGACTGGCTAGGGGGTACACCAGGACTGACTTGAGAAACACGATCTAAAGCAGTGGTTCACAACCCTGTCCTGATATACGCCCCAGCCAGCTGAGTTTTCAGGATCTCTACAGTGAGTATGTCTGAGAGAGATCTGTATGCAATGGAGGCAGTACAGGCAAATCTCTTTCATGCAAATTCGTTGTAGATATCCTGAAAACCTGACTAGTTAGTGGGTGCACCAAGATAAGGTTGAGAACTACTGGTCTAGTGCATTTCATCTGGACATCCAGATCTGCACTGTTATTCAAAAGAATTATTTTAAGTTGCGATTGCTTAGGGGAATAAAACTAGATCTATCCAGGGATGCCCTGATTAAAGATGACTTTTGCCTTAGTGAATGCTCAATTACTGCAATGTATTGTTGGTTAGGTTGCAAGGTAGATTAATGAGAGAAAAATTCAGATGATGCAGAATGCTTTAGGTAGGATGGTCCTAGGTAAATCTAGAAGGGAACAAGTTATGTCCAATGCTACAAACTTTAACAATAGTTGCCTATCTTGACGCAAGCAAAATTTAAGATTCTGGTATTGTCTTTAGGGCCTTGCAAGGGAATAAACTAGTGAATTTAGCAAACTGATTTTCGCACTCCTAGAACGAACAGGGGTTCTCAACCCAGTCCTCAGAACACACCCAGCCAGTCAGGTTTTCAGGATAATACTAAATAAGCATGAGAGAAAATTTCATGCACTGCTTTCATAAATGCAAATCGCTCTCATGCATATTCATTGTGATTATCCTGAAAACCTGACTTGCCAGGTGTATCCCGAGAACCGGGTTGAGAACACCTGTCCTAGAAGGAGCTTGCAATCAAATTAGAGGGGGCTGCTGGTAATCCCCAAAGTGAAAGAGGTGGGCAAAGAATAAGAACATACTTGTCATACCTCCATCAAGCCCAGTATCCTGTTTCCAACAGCGATAAAGCACAGTCTTCACATATGGGTATGTCGGTACCGACGGAGCCTGCGCGGGAACGCTCCCCAGCTTCCCAAAAGGAAAGCTTTTGGGAGCATCCCACAGCGCCTGCGTGCTGCCTTCCCGCCTTTCCTAACCGCCTCTCTCCAGTTCGAGTTTTAAAGCTGAGACAAAGAGAGAGAGGAAAGGAAAGATTGAGAGATACAACTCCTAGGGGAGGTGGGTGGGTTGTGAAGACTTATTCCTGCTGTTCCCAGAGATCACCTGTTACAGGTAAGTAACTGTGCTATCTCCAGGAACAAGCAGGAATGAGTCTTCACATATGGGGACTCCCCAGCTAGAGATGCCCGGGAAATCCCCAAGGTTGTGAGACCCTGAGAAGGGCTCTACCTCTTCCCATGGATCTCAGGCATCCAACCAGGGATGGAGGGTAGGAGTTGATTAAGCATGGAACAGGTGTTTGAGAACAGCCTGACCAAACAAGGCATCCTGGCGGGAGTCCTTGTCCAAACAGTAATGGGCTGTGAAGGTATGAACCGAGGCCCAGGTGGCTGCTCGACAGATCTGGTCGATAGACACAGAATTTAGATGAGCCATAGAGGTGGCCATGGCCCTCACATTATGAGCTGTGACATGGCCCTCCAGAGAAAGGTTCTTACTCTGGTAGGTGAAAGAAATACACTGAGCAATCCAATTGGACAGTGTCCTCTTAGAGACTGGAAGTCCCAAATGAGAGGGATCAAAAGCAACAAAGAGTTGAGAAGACTTTCTATGTTGCTGTGTCCTTTGTAAGTAAAAAGCAAGAGCTCTCTTACAATCCAGGGTATGAAGATTCCTCTCTGCACTCGATGCATGAGGACCTGGAAAAAAGACAGGTAAATACATCTCTTGATTAAGATGAAAAGGTGAGAACACTTTAGGCATAAAGAGTGGATTGGTCCTAAGGACTACCTTATCATGATGGAACCTTGTATAAGGTGGATTAGCCACTAAGGTCTGCAATTCACTGATGCAGCGAGCTGAGGTGACTGCAATAAGAAAGATAACCTTCCAGGAAAGAAATTTCAAGGAGGTAGTGGCTAAGGGTTCAAAGGGTGGCTTCATGAGCTGACCAAGAACCAGATTCAAGTCCCATGCCACTGGAGGTGGTCTAATGGGAGGTTTAGTTAAAAGAAGGCCTCTCATGAATCTTGCAATAAGAGGATGAGAGGAGACTGGTTGTCCATTGAGATACTTGAGGGATGCTGCAATAGCACTCAAATGGACCCTTACTGAATTTGTCTTGAGGCCTGCATGGGAAAGATGCAGGAGATACTCTAGTAAAGAATTCAAAGGTATTGCTAGAGGGTTAATACTCTTCTCAGCACACCAAATGGTAAACCTTTTCCATTTAAAAGCATAGGAACGTCTAGTAGAAGGCTTTCTGGAAGCATGAAGGATATCCCTTACTTGCTGAGAAAGATGCCAATCTTGAAGGTCTAAGCCTTCAGCAACCAAGCCCTGAGATGGAGAGATTGGGGGTTTGGGTGCCACAACGTTCCCCCCTCCTGAGACAGGAGATCTGGAGCAGACCCCAAGTCCAGGGAGGGAGCTTGAGAGAGATGCAGAAGTAGAGGGTACCACACTTGGCGTGGCCAATGTGGAGCTATGAGAATCATAGTCCCTTGATCTCTCTGAAGCTTGAACAGGGTCTTGGGAATTAGGGGAATGGGTGGAAAGGCGTACAGGAAGTCTTGACCCCAATGAAGGAGGAAGGCATCCCTGGCCTGAACTCCCTGACACGAACTTCTGGAACAGAATCGGGGAAGTTTGGCATTCCACGGACTTGCAAAGAGGTCTATGTCCGGGGTTCCCCAAATTCAAAAGATTCTGACTATCTGGTCCATATGAAGGGACCATTCGTGTGGAAGCAGAACTCGACTGAGTCTGTCTGCCCAAGAGTTTTGAACTCCTGGAAGGTATACTGCCAGAAGATGAATTTGATGCTCTCTGGCGAAGGCCCACAATCTCAGAGCTTCGTTGCAAAGCGACAGAGAGCCAGTTCCTCCCTGCTTGTTCACATAGAACATGGCCACTTGGTTGTCCGTGTGAATGAGGACCGTCTTGTAGCTGAGCAGGGTATGGAAGACTCTGAGAGCCAAGAAGATTGCTCTGAGCTCTAAGAAGTTGATATGTAGGGAGGTCTCCTGTGGGGAACAAATGCCCTGGGTGGAGAGGTCTTGAAGATGAGCTCCCCAACCCTTTGGAGAGGCATCTGTTTTAAGAATTGCTTGGGGTAACAACTGTTGGAAGGAGGACCCCAGCAACAGATTTTGAGTGGACCTCCACCACTGGAGAGACCAAAAGAGGCGACTGGAGGTTGCTATTTTGTCTGACAGACTTCCAGATGCCTGGGTCCACTGAGTGGACAAAGTCCATTGAGCTGCCCTCATGTGAAGGCAAGCATAAGGGACCACATGCACCGTGGATGCCATGTGGCCTAGCAGTTGTAACATCTCTCGAGCAGTTAGGTGGGTTTTTAACTGAATCTGAGAGGCTAACTGCACTAAGCGTAGGCAACGGGCCTGGGGAAGACAGGCCCTTGCAGTGGTTGCATCCAGCAAGGCCCCTATGAACTCTAGAGAATGAGTAGGGGTGAGTTGGGACTTTGGAATGTTTATAACCAGTCCCAGATACTGCAGGACATGCAGTGTGCAAGCTAGGGAAGTCTGGGCCTCTGACTGGGATGGAGCTCAGATGAGCCAGTCGTCCAGATATGGGAATACGAATATTCCCAGAGTGCGTAGAAATGCAGCTATTACTGCCATGCATTTTGTGAACACTCTTGGAGCAGAGGCCAGACCAAAGGGAAGCACCCTGTATTGCTAGTGCTTTCCCTGATAAAGGAACCAAAGGAACCTTCTGTGTGCTGGATGGATGAGTATATGGGTATACGCATCCTTGAGATCTAGAGAACAAAGCCAATCCTGACTCTGAAGGAATGGAAGGAGAGTACCCAGAGAAATCATCTTGAATTTCTCCTTGCATAGGAATTTGTTCAATTCTCTGAGATCTAATATGGGTCTGTAACCCCCTGTTTTCTTTGGAATTAGAAGTAGGGGGAGTAGAACCCTGAGCCCTGTTGAAGAAGAGGTACTTCTTCTATTGCCCCTTGGGCAAGAAGGGTGGAAATCTCTTGACCCAGAAGGTCGAGGAGAGATGTTGGAGAATTGAACTGTCTCACCATGGTGTGAGGAGGAAGGTTTAAGAAATGAAGTTTGTACCCTTCCCTTATGATGGAAAGGGTCCACTGCTCTGCTGTGATTTGCTCCCATCAGGGAGCAAAGTGAGCTAACCTTCCTGGAATGGTGAGAGGCTCTGGTTCTTTTAGAGCCAGAAAGGCTAAGTTCTCTAGGTGCAAGTCAAAGGCCCTGAGGAGGCTGAGGCTGTTGGGCTACAGTAGGCCTTGCAGCTTTAGACTTGGCCTGTTTAGGTTGTTGACCCTTTGCAGCAAAACGACCTGCAGAAGATGTCTGCTGACCATAAGCAGGATAATATCTTCCCTTCTTGGGAAAATGTGTCTTTTTGAACAACCTCTTCTGGACAGGATTAGAGGTAGACTTTGAAAGCCTATCCAAAGCAGAATTTTCTGCATCCATCTGAGTGGCCTTTGCTTGCCAATCTTTGCCAAACAGGTTTTCACCTGTACAAGGAAGATTTCCTAATCCATCTTGGACCCAGGGTTCCAAATCAGAAGCTTGTAACCAAGCAATTCTGCGTGCACCTATGGCAATGGCCGAGGCTCTGCTGGCCCCCTCAAAAGAGTCAAAAGCTGCACGGTTAGAAAATTTGGAAACATCCTGGGCATGCTTAAGCCAGGTAAGAAAGTTTTCCCTTTTATCTTCTGGAAGAAAAGGGAGGAGAAAGTTTGCAGATGATCTGTAACTTCCTTCAGAAACATCCCCATATAGAGACTATAGGAGTTGATTCTGGCAACAAGCATACTGGCTTGAAAGATTTTCCTGCCAAAGGCATCTAAGGTTCTACATTCTCTTCCTGGAGGAGCAGATGAATGCCTCTTTGCACTCTAACTTTTTCATAGCAGACTCCACCACAATAGAATGGTGAGGAAGCTGAGTTTTATGAAATCCAGGACAAGGAGGGACACGATACATGGTATCCAACCTACGAGAATGAGAAGAGATGGTGAGAGGAGTCTCCCATATGCCTATCATGTGGTCATAAAGGATCTCATGAACTGGCAAAGTGGCTGCTTCTTTAGGAGCCTTGGGATATTGCAAAATATCCAATTTTTTGGCTCTAGGCTCTGTCTCAGGGGCTACTGAGATAGAAAGCCCCTTGGCCACTTCCCTTATGAAGTCTTGAAAAGACAAGTCTTCTGGAGGGGACATTCTTCTTTTTGGAGAAGGTGGCTCCTGAGGAAGAAGTACCGATGCTTCGACAGAGGCCTCCGATGCATCAGTCTTCGGAGGAATCGAAGTATCGCTTGTCTGGATGCTCTTGTAAAGCCCGATACGCATACCTGGTGGTATCGACATCGGGAGTCATCGGTACCGGATCGGTACCGATAGGCATCATCGGACAGGGTACCGCTGCAGTCGATACCGAAGCCGATGTCAATGCAACCGGTACCGGCACCGGAACCGATATCTGAGCCGGTGTCGGAGCCGGTACCGACAACGAAGCTGGTTGCGGTACCAGCGGCGTCGCAGCTTGTATGAATGCCGTAATGGCACGCTGCATGGTCAGAACATTCTGATCCATCGACGCCATGAATGTCTGGAGGTCGGTACCGGCGGATTCCACCGGTACCCCAGAACACTGCAACAGGTGATCGGTCGATGTCAACCTGCGACCCCATAGGAGGAGCTTTGGAAGCCGGAGCTTCCCGCCGGGGTACTTTTGCCGGTGCAGGATCCTCGAGGGCAAGCCCGGAGGCATCTCGATGCTTAGAGGGAAATCTACCCTTCAAGGACTGGCTGGACTTATGTTTGGTTACCTGAGATCCATAGGAGGAAGAAGCAGCCCTGGAAGACGTCGATGCCACCGAAGCTGTATCAGAGGGAAACAGTGTACTGAGCTTGGCTGCTCGGTTCTGTAAACCTCTTTTAGACATCATGGAGCAGGACGGACAATCCGTGATGGAATGGTCAGGACCCAAACACTTAAGACACCAGTCATGGGTGTCGGTAACAGAGATAGTACCGCTGCACTTAGTGCATTTTTTAAACCCGGAGGCGGGCTTTTCCATGAGGAATTTTCTTTTAGGCCTAAGGCCCAACGAAGAAAAAAAAATACACTGAAGTGGAACGGAAAGTATTCTTTTTTTTTTTTTTTAAGAAAAAGAAAGAAAAGACCGGCGGTACCGGTCCGACGTCGAAGAAGGCAGATGCGCGACCAAAGAAATAAAATAAAATAAAGAACTTCTTCAGCGGTGACAGGAACACGACCTGCTGGCTCCGCGGAAAGCACAGTTACTTACCTGTAACAGGTGATCTCTGGGAACAGCAGGAATAAGTCTTCACATATGGGTACGTCGGTACCGACGGAGTCTGCACGGGAATGCTCCCCAGCATGCAATCAGAAAGCTTTTGGGAGCATCCCTCGCGCCTGCGCACTGCCTTCCCGCCTTCTCCACTGCCTCTCCTCAGTTGAGTTTCATAGCTGAGACAAAAGGAGAGGAGGAGGAAAAGAAGATAGAAAGATAGATACAACTCCTAGGGGAGGTGGGTGGGTTGTGAAGACTTATTCCTGCTGTTCCCAGAGATCACCTGTTACAGGTAAGTAACTGTGCTATCTCCAGGAACAAGCAGGAATGAGTCTTCACATATGGGGACTCCCAAGCTAAGATGCCTGGAGCCCTAACATGTTGAAGATTGAAAACATGCTACACCTCATATGGCCAGGCATCCCAAGGATGGAGGGTAGGAGTTGAAAGGAGAGGAGCTGCTGAAAAAACAGCTAACCTAAGAGAGGACTACCCGGAAGGAGTCCATGTATGTATGATCATTATCAAAAGATATATTGAAATGAACTAACAGCATAAAATTGAAATGAACAATCACCATATGATGCTCACCTACTGGATTGCAGGAAGTAGAGAGGCTGATGTAGTCTACTGGGGATCCAGTAGAAAAATGTTCAAGGTGACCTCACTGGAGTGAAGGTGGAGGTCCACATCTGGAAGTGAGAGGTGACCCCAGGATTTAATTGGGGTAACACAAACACGGCATGTCTTCAGTGGGAAGCTTCATGGAAAGCTGAAAACTCTTTTGGCTACAGAAGCATTTAGAGGTAGGAGCAAAAGAGGAAGACTGACCGATCTGGACAAACAGACCTATTCCTTGAGGGAGGAAAGGGTATGAAAAGAACCCCATACTCCCAGGAAGGACAGATGTTTGAGGAAATGAATCTGAAATCTACTGAAGATCTAAGATGTCTTTCCTATCTGGTGAGAGAGAGGAAGACATTGACTTCAGGGATACTTCAACTTAGGAAACAGTAGGGCTGTCAGTTCCACAGCAATGGTTGTGTGCAAAATAGCCGAAACATACTGTGGAACAGTATGAAACTGTGCAAGCCCACTGTCAGAAATATACAGGAAGGTGAAAAACCTTTATGAGTATAGACAGTCAGGAGATAAGTATGGAAATACATATCTACCTATAATAAGTATTTGGAGAGATACACACATATATGTAGAGATATGTGTATATATGCATACATATATATATATATATATGTATAGATCTAAAATAAGATCTAAAGGGCATAGGATATGCACAATTGGCTGACAGGCAGATACATCTACAGAGATGTATATATATATATATATATATATATATATACCTGAGTATATACGTTTAATGATAAATGAATGCTATCCAGTGAATTATCAGGATGGTTATGTGAAAAAACAGAGGATAATATTAGTCTGTAAACAGCAAGTCCGGAGTCCTGTGGAACTCCAGCATGGTAAAAGGACAGAAACGCATGGAATGAGATACCAGGTTGACCTACGTGAGGGACAAGGAGGTATCAGGCGTTTTTCAGATTAATATGTGCTGTCCTTGAAGTAATAGGATACCATGGGGACAAGCTGCAAGAAAAAAGAGAATATTCCTAAGGAATGGGATAACTCCCAGACTTTCATTTGGAGAAGGCATATGTCCTTCTCCCTCTTTTTTTTTTTTTTTTTTTTTTTTTTTTTAAGATAGCAGGGTATGAAGAACCCCCCCAGTCATAGGAGATGACTGAGGAAGCATTTTTCAACCATGATGGATAGTCATTTGAGAAACTCTATGCTCTCTAGCAAGGGCCCATAGTGGAAAGCTTCTCAGTAGGATTGCAGAGAGCATTATGCAGGAGAACTGGGATGTAGAACTGGCTGATGGGAGAAAAAAACTGACAGCCACGTCCATTACGTGCCAAACCCAGAGATGGGAGATGGCAAGGGTAAATGATAGTGTAAGGGGCCTGTAGTAAAAAAGATTATCCAAGAAAGATGTAGAACACTGTCTTGGAATCACTACTAAGGCCAGACAGGAGTGGTGGAAGACAAGACTGGGACTTGTGGAAAAGTACCAGTAGGCAAGCAGTGGAACTCCTGCATGGGCAGCTACTGAATAGGACAATAGAGAGAGTCAGTCTGTGTCAAACAGAGAGAACAGACTGAACAAGGAGAACAAGCTGTCTCTCTCTGCAGAGCTGCCCAGAAAAAGAAAAATAGTTTATTCAGGAGAAGAAACTCTACAGTGAAAAGAAAGACAAGAAAAGTCTTTCAATGGTAGGGTACCACTCTTACAGGGGAAACCCTGGCGAAGAGGGTAGAGCTAGAAGCTGAAGAAGGACTTACGACATGGTAAGTCCATGGAAGGAAAAAATTCATGCTGGTACAGAGAAACTATCATATGATAGTTGCTAAACCTCTCTTCTAGTCAGGAAGAGGTGGAAAACTCTGTAACTTATAGACAATAACCTGACAGTTCAGCATAGTGAAGAGTAAATGGATTTCCTGAGAATAGGAATCCCTGAGCAGAGTTTTGAATGGAAAAACAGTGAAAAACTTCTGCTGAAAAGAAGTTAACTGTAGTTATAAAAAGATTAATCAGAAACCTATGGTTTACTGTGTTTATTCAGCCTGGCTAGAGTTTGGATTCTTCAGACCAGGGCGAGACTTCCCCTGCTTGGGAACATCCGAATGATGGGCAGGCGAAGAGGAAAACCTCTTTCTTTTAGGGAAAGAAGGTCTGGTAGGGCATTTTCTACCTGCTGAAGAAGGAGAGGGCTTAGGATGGCCCTCAGAAACAGGAAAGTCAGTGGAGCAATGAGCAACCTGACGTAAGGACTCCTTATTGAAGAGATTTTCTCCAGTACAAGGAGTATTACCCAGTCTTTGTTGTGCCCATCTATTCAAGTCTGATGCTTGTAGCCAGGCTTTACGACGTGCTCCTATGGCTATAGCAGAATTTCTGCTAACAGACTCAAAAGAGTCTAGGGAAGCACGAGAAAGAAACCAAGAGATATTTTGGCTATGACTAAGAAGTAAGGAATAGTCTGCAGCCTTGGGCTCCAGAAAAGGAGTCAAAAGAGATAATTTCTTTGTGACCTCCTGAAGGGATAGACTCATATAGAAAATATATGAGAGAATCCTTTTTGCCAGCATAGATGTTTATTTATTTATTTATTTAACAATTATTTCTATACCGCTCTTTCACAAGTATCAAGTGCGGTTTACAATGAACATTATGTTATATGGTATGGGTAGTATCATACCAAGTCATTTTACATAGAACATAGAACAGGTGAACTAGGTACAGGTAACAGTTTGGAAGGTTTGACGTCCAAAGGCATCCAGTAATCTAGATGCACGCCCTGGCGGGAAAGAAGAATGTTTTTTCTTGCTTTTTACCTTCCTCATTGCTGATTCCACTCCAATGGAATGATGGGGAAGTTGAGGCTTTTGAAATCCTGGAGAGGGGGGCACCTGATACAGAAGATCAGTTGCTGTAGGAGGTGAAGAAACCCTTAAAGGTTTTTCCCATACCTTCAGAAGAAGATTCTGCAAAGAGTGATGCAAAAGAAGCATTACATTTTCCTTTCTTGCAGAAAAACCCTGAGAAGACTCATAGACAGGGATAGGAATATTAAGGAAGGTTGCCATGTCAAGGAGAAACTTCTGAAAAGAAGGATCTCCGATGGGAACCATCCCTGGACAGGTTAAACCTGAAAAGGAAGCCTGGGCACCAGAGGGTATACCTGTCCGGTGCAGAACAGGATTTGCAATGGATGGATACTGGAACCGGCAATTATGAGTTGTCAGAAGTGCATCATCCATGCCCGGAATAGACTCTAAACTAGGCATAGAGAGGAGCGATCCAGGTGACAAAAGCATGGAAGGAGCTGGTTCCGATGACGCTGTAAGTACCGGCATCGATACGATACCGATACCGGTGTAGCGAAGGCGCCGAAGCAGACATCGGAGACAGCTCAAGCGGTACCGAGGTAAGTAAAACCCCTTGGTGATTATCCTCGGTACCGTGTATGCGGAATCGGTAAACATCGGTTCCGAGACGCGTCGGTACCCAGTCATCTAGACTAGATAGCGATTCCAGATTCGGCATCAAAGGGAGCGAGTCTATCGATGCATGTCTAGAGGGTACCAACATCGGTGGTGGTATCGGCGATGTTGCCGATACAGGAAAGTCATTCCGGGTCGTATCGATCGGTCCCGAAGGTACCGAGGACGCCCGATGACGATTCCTGGTGAAGAGTGGATCACTCAACACCAGTGCCGATGCCGGGGTATCGGTACCGCTCAAAGCGGATGCCACCACCGAGCATGGTTCAGGTATGTTCTGTGAGGGGTGAGCCCCAGGAACAACCTGAAACCCCTGAAATGCTTTGGAGCCCGAAGACTCCTGCCGGGGTTTTAATGCCAATGGGGTCTTGAGAGCAAGGCCGGAGCCGTCATCATGCTTGGCATGAGACCTACCACTCAAGAATTGGCTAGTCTTAACAGACTGTTTGTGAGTTACCTGATCCTGTAGAGAAGAAAAAACCGGTGCCCGCACTTCGGGAGGGAAAACGGTATCGAGGGAAACTCGAAAGAGGGAAGTTCTTCTCACAGTTTGGCAGCCTGAGTGTTCAGGGGAAAAAGGGTCAGGACCCGAACAGTTTAGACACCAGGAATTGGAGTCTAAAAAGAAAACCGTGCTTCAACAGTGAAGGCACTTCTTAGGAGAGGCCTTGTAGGCCCAAAAAATTTAAAGACAGAAACTGAGGGAAAATCTCCCTGAGTTTAAGAAAAAGAAAAGAAAAATCCACCGGCGGTACCGGTGGCGGCGGGAAAACAGCCGCGACCACAAGAAAAACAAGAAATAAAGAATTTGAAGAAAAAAGTTTCTGCGGTGACAGGAGGATGTCCTGCCGGCTCCGCGGAAAAACGAAAACTGAGGAGAGGCAGTGGAGAAGGCGGGAAGGCAGTGCGCAGGCGCGAGGGATGCTCCCAAAAGCCTTCTGATTGGATGCTGGGGAGCATTCCCGTGCAGGCTCTGTCGGTACCGACGTACCCATATGTGAAGACTCATTCCTGCTTGTTCCTGGAGATAAGAAGAACTGGAGAGAGGCGGTTAGGAAAGGCGGGAAGGCAGCGCGCAGGCGCTGTGGGATGCTCCCAAAAGCTTTCCTTTTGGGAAGCTGGGGAGCGTTGCCGCGCAGGCTCCGTTGGTACCGACATACCCATATGTGAAGACTCATTCCTGGAGATAGCCTGGTAGGCTCCCAAAAAGTATCAAATTCCATACTACCTACCCTCACAGATGAGCACTGGCTTTCCCAAATCTAGCTTAACTATTTATGAACTTTTCCTCCAGGAACTCATCCAAAACCAGCTATAAAACACCCTCCAACATTGAATTTCAGAGCTTAATTATGCGTTGAATGAAAAAATATTTTCTCTTATGTGTTTTAAATGTGCTACTTTATGGAATGACCCTTAATCTTTGTATTTTTTGAAGTAGTAAACAAATAGATTCATGTTTACCCTTCCCCACACCACTCAGAATTTTAAAGACTTTTTTCATACCTTCCTTCAATTTCTTCTTCAAGCTGAATAGCCCTAACTTTCTAGCCTTTCCTCATAAGGGAGTTGTGCTATCCTCTATCATTTTGGTCGCCTTTCTCTGTACCTTTTCTAATTACGCTGTATCTTTTTTGATATGCAGAGACTCTCACTGAGAAAAACTGACCATTTAACCTTTCCCTTTGTTTTCTATCTATCTTTTAACCAATACCCAGTACAGGATAGAACATTACCTCCCATGACTTTTTTAATTTCCTCAGAAGTCTCTTATGTGAGACTTTGTCAAATACTTTCTGAAAGTCCAATTAGCCCCCATAGTGTATTTTACAGGCATGCTCACATTTAAAAGTAGCATATACAGTACATGTGTATTCCTGAAGTCTTAAGAACTCAGGAAGACCTTAAGGACTTTCGCAAATCTTTAAAGACTTACTTATTTATAGAATCATTTGGTGAAATTATTTAAATTAACCATTATGTATATTTAATTTCACTATGATACAGTATTATAACATACTGTTTTGTTTTGTATTTATATTGTAATGTATCATTTTTGTTTTCCCATACCCTCAATATGTTAGCCTTTGTTGTCTTGTAAACCACTTTGATTGAAGGATAAGGTGGTATACAAAAATGGTTAATTAAATAAATAAATGTGTATGCCATTGTAGAAAAGAGGCATTTTATATGTGGGGATGCTTGTCATGTTTAAGTTTCCTTGAGGCATTGGGAAGGTGAGGGAGAGAGTGATTTAGGTGGACTTATACTATATGGAAGGAGGAAGGAAAGGGTCTTTAGGATTTAGGTCATGCCTTTTCCATGAGTAGCTCAAGGCAATTTTACATTTAAGCATTCTATTATTCTATTCCTTGGAGAGCTTGCCTGAGGCAATGCAATATAAAGTGACTTGCCCAGATCATAAAGATAACAATGGGATTCGAATGCAGACGTACCTTGTTCGCAAGCCTGCTGCTGTAACTAACAGCTCCTCCACTCCATAGAGAACCCATCTCTCTACAGCTTCCCAAGTCACATATAAGTGCCTGTGGCTGGGGCAGATATGAATGTCAAGGTTCATTCCCTTCCCCACCTTTCTCGCTCTCTTTGCCCCCCTTGGACCTCGATCGCCCCCCCAACCCCCCCACCACATCTGACCACTCGGGCCACAAGATCACAGTTAGGGATCCAGTGTTCTCCCCAGAAATGTTTGCTGGGTAGGCCACAATATAAGCTGGCCTGCAGCAAACATAGTATATGACGGCAGATAAAGACCAGCATGCTCCATCTAGTCTGCCCAGCAAGGTAGCTAATGCACTTGTTGGTTATTTTTCAAATTCATTTGTCTAATTCATATTATATTTACATATACTATTACATTTAAGTATTAACTATAAAATCACTTAAATTATTTTTTTCCATTCCGGCTCATTTTTTCATGTCAATTCATCCGATTAAGTTAGTCAAGTAGTCAGTAAAATCAGCTGGATGGCATGTCAATTAAAAAAGGTCCTCGGGAGAACACTGGGATCAATGGTGCCATTTTGGAATTTAGCACAATAAGAGCAGAAGAGAATGGGCATTGCTCCTGCTCCTAGACACCTGGTACCCCACGTTAGGGTGGAAGGGGAAGGTCAGGTGGAGGAGGTGTTCATGCCAGGGAGAGGATTGCTTGTAGGGGAGAATTTGATGTGGTGGGTGGTCAGGAGGGAGATCAAAGACCGGGCAAAAGGAGCATAACAATGGTGCTAGAACAGGTGCATGTGCAAAGCAACTTGTCTCAAATCCTGGCTTTCCCAACACAATCTTCTAATCAACCAATCCAAAACAGAGGTACTCCAAGTATTCTCCAACCTTACATACTCCCCTCCCCCAACTCTCACCATCGCTGATCTCCCACTTACCATAAAAAAACAAGTAAAATATCTTGGGATTATCATTGACAAGAACCTCTCCTTCACTGAACATATAAAAAGATCCACCAATTTAATCTATGCAAAATTACGCACCCTCCGTAATCTTAAACCCCTCTTAAACCCTAACTCCTTTCGCACTGTCTGTCAGTCTCTTACAATCCCCTCACTTGACTATTGCAACCTAATCTACCATGGTCTCCCCAAAAATACTATCCAACCTCTCCAATTAGCCCAGAATACGGTAGCTAGACTCATAACCAACAACCCCAGAAGTGCTCATATCACACCTGTCCTTTACGACCTTCACTGGCTCCCCATACAACCCAGAACCAAATTTAAAGTCCTTACCCTGATTCATAAAATAATTATAAATGAATCAGCACCCTGCCTCACTTCACTTCTTACCTTTCCTAGTAACACAAGATCACATCGTACCTCTACCAAAAACCTACTATCTATACCAACAGCCAAAAGATACTGTAAACAACTTACTAGCAATAGGGCCTTCTCCCTCTACGCCCCATCCTTATGGAACACTCTCCCCCCCGAACTTCGCAACTGCGAGAACCACCTCGAATTCCGCAGGAAACTAAAAAAACTCATCTCTTCCTAGAATATTTCTCCCTCCCACCCTAACTCCTAAATTTCATGATCCACCTTCCACCAAAACTGCCCACAATTCTTTACAAAATTAACTGTAAATATATCTTCTTTTTTTTTTTTTTTTTTTATATTTAAAATTTTTTTTATTAGCACCCAACATAACATACAATGCTCAACATAAACCGTGGTCCCCCCCACAGACCCACCCATCAACATTTTTAAACATCCATAACATTAACCATTGGAAGAGGCCCCTGCTCCTAGTGCTTCCCCGTATGTTTTTCCATGAAACCCTACCCCCCCTTGCCCCCAGTATACAACTTATATAGAATACAATATACCCCCGCGTAACACACAGTACCATAGCCCACAACTGCACTCTCAGCACCCTCCCACCCACATTCCCCGAACCCCACTGTCACCCCCCTAACAGAAATTCTCCCGAGATAACCCCTCCAGCAGAATGAACATTCATACCACCCTGCCCCCCCCTCCCCCCCCCCTAGCCCATACTATCCCCCCCCCTCCACCCATCCCCCCACCAGGTTGCTGCTGACCATTTCCTCCACCCAGACCCCCAGTCAGTGAGATCTCCCATCCGCATAGCCCTCAATGTAAACGTGTCATGTACTACCCTGACCAGCCTTTGCGCCCTTATGGGCGATATAGACTCCCCCCCACCCATGATCTCTTCAAGAGAATATAATGGGACAGGATAGATCCCCTCTATGCCCCCCCCCATCAGTGAACAAAGCACTCCTACTCCCCCCCCTCCTCCCTCTGAATCCCCCCCCTCTCTCTGCCCTCCAACGTTCATAACTTTCCCACACCTTAGTATATCTTGAAACGGTATGTTTTTGGTGGGTTTCTATTGCACAATACTCCCAAAGCTGCTCCATTCGCCCCGCCACCTCCGCTAATGGGGGAACGTCTTGTTTCTTCCACCAGCGGAGGAGACACATCCGCCCTGCTATCACACAATACCCCTGCAGCCTCCCCCTGTCTCTCCCCCCTTCTCCCGTCCCCCCTTCATTCAATATCACCATACTAGGGGTAAAGCTGACCTTCACCCCTGTGATATCTCCCGTAAGTCTTTCCACCCCCCTCCAATACTCCTGAACTACCGGGCATCCCCACACCATGTGCAGCAAATCCCCTCTAGCCCCACACCCCTTCCAGCACTGATCCGAACTAGCAGGGTATAAGGCATGTAGCCACACCGGGGTCCAATACATTCTGAGCCGTAGTTTATAGCTGTTTTCCAGCATCGCTGTTCCCGGTGCTAATTTATGAGTTCTAATATAGATTCTATCCCACCTCTCACCGTCCCACTGCCCCCCCCAGGTCTTCCTCCCACTGCTTCTGGCCCCGTATACCCCCTGGCGCAGACTCCCCCAGGATTTTATATAGCTTCGAAATAATCCTAGTGGGCATCCCTGTAGTCCCCATCATCTCCTCAAAGGGCGTAGGTTTAGCCAGCAGATCTCGCTTCACCTCCGGCCTCTGAAGCCAGTACCACAAACTAACATAAGCATATCTATCATGTCTCTCCAAACTGTACTTCTGCTGCAGCTCCTCAAAACCCCTAATCCTCCCCCCCTCCCCCACTAGCTGGCCCAACGTCCACAACCCGGACTCCCCCATCTCCGAAAAACCCCTGCCTCCTCCCCCATCCTACCCTTCATGGCAAGCTGAATTGGAGTTTCTCGGGAGTATTGCTTCCCCCCTAACAGGTGCATCTTCCATTTCAGCCAAACCTGTTGGGTAAGGTCCCTGTATGGATTCTCTGCTCCCAACCGCTTCCTTCCCCCCCAGGGTCCCAGATCCATGCTCCCCCTTCCGTCCCCCCCTCCCCCCCTCCCCTCCATTCCCACCCACCCAGGCCTCTCCACCCCCTCCTTCCAGGCAAATATATGGCCCGAAGTGTTGCGCCGCCTCATAGTACCTGAGCAATGAGGGGACTCCCAACCCCCCCTCCATTTTAGGCTTATACATGGTCGCCCTGGCGACCTTTGGGCGTTTGCCGTCCCAAATAAATTGCAGTAATAGATTTTGTGTCCGAGCTATTTCCTTTCCGACCAACCGGTACGGCAGGGACATATAAACAAACAATAACCTAGGTAGAACGTTCATTTTGACTACCGCGATTCGCCCCATCCAAGACAGATACAACCCCCTCCACCGTGATAGATCCTGCCTTATATTCTCAACCAACCCCTGATAGTTCCATTGTTTAATCCTAAATAGAGGGGTCCCCAACTGGATCCCCAAATACCGAAAACTCTCCTCCACCCACCTAAATTTAAAGTGGTGCCGCAAGCTCTCCTCCACCCTGGGCGCCAAATTAAATCCCAGCAGTTCCGTTTTACCTTGGTTAATTTTATATCCCGCTAAGCGGCTGTACCGTTGTATAGCCCTCATTAGCACTGGTAGCGTGGTGAGCGGTTGTGTCAGGGTGAAGATAACATCATCCGCAAAGAGGCCAATCTTTTCCTCCCGCCCGCCTATCTGTACTCCCTTAATGTCCCCCATTCGCCTGATGTAGGCCGCCAACGGCTCGATAGCCAAGGCAAACAACAGGGGTGACAGCGGACATCCCTGTCTAGTGCCTCTATGCAGCTCAAAACTTTCCGAATACCCCCCGTTCACCCGAACTCGAGCACTCGGACCCTGATATAAAGCACGAAGCCAACTGACATACTTCCCTCCAAACCCCATTTTGTCCAAAACTTGAAACATAAAAGACCACTCCACCCGGTCAAAGGCCTTTTCCGCATCTACAGTGATTAACACTGCCTCTTCTTTACAGCGCTGAAGTTGCCACATCATATTCAAAATCTTTCGCACATTATCGCTACCCTGACGCCCCTTCACGAAGCCCGTCTGCTCCGGGTGAATCAGGTGCGGCACTATGTCCTGGATACGGTTGGCCAAAATTTTCGCCAATAGCTTTGCATCCAAATTTATTAAAGAGATGGGCCTATATGAACCGCATACCCCCCTATCCTTGCCTGGTTTCGGCAAGACCGTTATACCGGCCTCCGCCATTGTGCGCGGAAGGCCCTCCCCCTGGAGCACCCTATTAACTACCCTGGTAAAAATGGGCGTAATCTGATCTGACAAGACCTTATAAAATTTTGCCGTGGTACCCATCCAACCCTGGCGCCTTTCCCAATTTCAACGCTGTAATAGCCCTTCCGCACCTCCTCCTCCTGAATCTCCCGCCCAAGATGCTCCCGTTCCTCCTCCGTCACCTGTGGCAGCCCACATTCTTCCAGGAATTCCGCAGTGTCCCTCTCACCCCCCTCTAGTTCGCTTTCATACAAAGTCCTATAATACTCCCGAAACACCCCCCTAATTCCCTTGGAGTTTTGGACCCACTCCCCTTTATCGCCCCTAATACCCGCAACATGTCCCTCTTGTCTCCGCCCCTTCAAGCGACTGGCCAGCACCTTTCCTGCCCGATTCCCACCTTCAAAATGGGCCTGCTTCAAGACTGCCAGTTGAAATGCTATCTCCTGAGCTCGCAATTTACTCAACTCCCCTCTCACCCTTTGGATCTCCGTAAGGGTACCCGAGTCTGCCACACTCTGATGATACCCCTCTAAGCGCCGCATCTGCTGCAATAATGCACTTTCCCTAGCCCCTTTTTCCCGCTTTAACCCTCGCCCCCAGCCCTATCAGCTGTCCTCGAATCACCGCCTTTAAACCATCCCACAACACTCCCGCAGACACCACTCTGGTATCATTTAGCTGGAGGTAGTCCTTTATATGAGCCTTAAGCATCCCCACGTGTTTCTCCTCCTCCAGCAAGGAATTGTTAAGTCGCCAGAATTTTAAACTGTCGTCCTTCGCTCTTATATCAAAGCGAACACTCACCGGGGCATGATCTGACCAAGTGACCTGGCCATGTTCCACCTCCCGTACCCTATCTAACCAGATTCCACCCCCCCACAGCATGTCCAGCCTACTATAAGAGCTATGCACTGGTGAGTAGTAAGTATATTTCCGTTCCCCCGGATGCCAACTTCTCCACAAATCCACCAACCCCAAGCGCTCTCGCAATGCATGCAGGCTGCGTCTATCCCCCCTTCTGCCACCCCCCTGCCCCCCACTGGTATCCATTCTAGGGTTACACGTTAAGTTAAAGTCCCCCCCCATGATTATTGGAGTATCCCCCAATCCTGCCAAGTCCTTCCCGAGTTGCTCATACATCTCCCCCTGCTTCTCATTGGGACCATATAGACTAATTACCCATACCTCCTCCTCTTCAATTTGCAATAACACCCCCACCCATCTCCCTCCTTTCCCCCGTCTAACTTCCTTCACTTTAGAGTGGTACTCTCCCCCCACCATGATGCCCACCCCCCCCTTTCCTAGAATTTATTCTCTGCCCCGCCAAAACAACTTTGGGAAATTGCCTAGATTCCAACAAATATTCCTGCCCCACCCGCAAGTGCGTTTCTTGTATACACATAATATCTACCCCCATTCTTTTACCCTCTCTCCCCACTAACTGGCGTTTCTGTCGTGTTCGCAGCCCTTTCACATTTAAGGTCATAACATTTAACATTCTACGGTTTCCACTCCCCCTCCCTCCCCCCCCCTACCCCCCCTTCATCCCTCCCCCCATACCTCGGACCCCCTTCGACCTCCGCAAGCCTTCCTGCCCCCTCCCTCCCGCCCTCCCCCCATACCTCGGACCCCCTTCGACCTCCGCAAGCCCTCCTGCCCCCTCCCTCCCGCCCTCCCCAACCCAACCCCATCCTCCGTTACTTCCAGAGGATAACTCAGGAGTAGTGCGCCCCTTCCCTTCCCCAGCCTTACTCCTTAACCTGTCCCTACCCCCACCCACCTCCATCCCCGCTCTCCCCCCTCCTTACATCCAGACCCTCTCCCCCCCTACCCCTCTCCTCAGGCCGACCTTCACCCATCCATCCCTCCCCCTTCCGCCCCTCTAATGCCACCCTCCCGGTGTCCCCCCGCCTCACCCCCCTCCTCCCCCTCCCATCCACCTACCCCCTCCCCCTCCCCACCCGGTCTCCCCTTCCCCCTCCCTCCTAACCTCCAAATGCGTTACAAAATATCAGTATGTCGCATATAAAACATTCTTAAAGACAACACTCCTCCCCCTCCCTTCAACACTTATACCAGCATGTTATCAGTCCACAAGTTGCTTCAAGTATCTTCCATCCGCTGGTCCTCTTGCAGCTGCTGCCCCGGTCGTGTCGCTCCGGTTCTTCTGCTCTCTGGGCTACCTCCCCTCAACCTCTGCTGCCCACCGATGGAAGAACCCATCCCCAGTTCTGCCCCCTGGGTGCTCAGGCCCGCATCCCGAAGAGCCTTCAGTGCCTCCTCCGGTGTCTGTGCCCGCCATGTTCGCCCCTTGTAGGTAAAGGAGAGTCCAAAGGGGTGAAGCCAGCGGTATTTAATGTCCTCTCTCCGCAGCACTTGTGTAACGGGCTGCATGGCCTTCCGCCTCTGCAAGGTGCCTGCAGAGAGGTCTTCATATATGTGCACCGGATATCCCTGCCACATGAGAGTTCCTCCTCGTCTGGTTTTATTAACAATTTTTTCCTTAATTTTATACCGAGCCAGACAGATGACAATGTCTCGGGGTTTATTGCCCACGGGTTTCCCCAGTGCTCTGTGGGCCCTTTCAAGTTGTAGATCCGTAGCAGTCGCCTCCTCACCACCCAGTCGTAGGGCCTCCAAGCAAACAGAACGGGCCATCTTCTCGCTATCCTGGAACTCGGTCTCCTCCGGTATTCCCCTGATTCTCAGATTATTACGTCGAGAGCGATTTTCCAGATCCTCCAGCTTATATAACAAAGTCTCATATTGTGACCCCAACTGCGCCGATCGTTGTGTCTCTTCTTCCTGATGTAGTTCAATCTCTTGCAGCCTGTTCTCGTGGTCCCCCATTCTACACACCAGCTCTCCAACCTCTTCTTTCAGGGGGCCCAGCACGGCGTTCAGCTCGCTCTTCACAGACTGCACTTCATTTTTAATATCCAGATACCAGTCTCTAAGCTCCGTTCTCGTGATAGTCTGTATAGAGTCCATTTCTGGGGCTTTTACAATCTCCATGGCTCCTACTCCACCTGGCTCTCCTGGCCCCTCAGGGGGCTTTTTGTTCTCCAGCTGCCCGCCCTCACCTTTCCCTCCTTGCGTCCCTGTGTACGCATAGTCTCTGAGGTCGGCCGCTTTTCGTCTGGTGGTCATCTCCGTGCCAGACACCCCCTTCAAGGTCAGCTCAGATCTTCTTGTATGGGAGCTCACTTGCCGCTTTTTTGCTGGTTAGCACCGCTCTGGGATCCTCCCCTGCGCCTTTCCGTCCGAGCGCTGATGTCCGGCCTCCTCCAGCTCCTCTCAGAACCCGGCCACCAGGCCTAGCGCTCTTGCCAATAGCCCCCTGCTGGCCCGCAGCCGTCTCAGCCTGCCCGAATCTTCCGGGCTCTCTCCTCAGCCCTTGCGTCCCTCCAGCCGCACTGGACACACCAGACCTGCTCCTCTGCTGCCTTATATCTCCTCAGCCCCGCTCACCTCCAGCTCTCTGGTTCCTATGGGTCTTTCACTTTGGGGAGCTGTGACTTCGTCGACAGTGCTGGCCCTTAGCTGCTGCCTGCTGCTGCAAACGCCACCGCCACGCTGCCTCCGAGCGCCATTTTCGGCCCTCCGCTCTGCCGCAGCACTCTCCCGCTCGGGCACCGCACCGCCTGAATGATTTTACGCCCGCCGGCGTTTCAGCGGTACCGTCAGCTCCCGCCTGCTGTCCGCGGCCGAATTCACCGCTTGCCGCCTCCGAGGGGTTTATTTTACGCTGCTTTTGGCTGGGTCAGTGCCGGAGCGGCTCCTTCAAGCCGCCATCGGCTCCGGTGACGTCACTTCCTCCTAAATATATCTTCTTAAGTATAAAATCATCCATTGTTCTCAATCTCCGATCATGGTAGTTAGTTTTACCGCTACAGTTGTATATATTATCTGTATCATAGTTAATTGTTACTTGTTATCTAGTTATATTACCTATTTGTTTCCTTGTTCCTTGTAAACAGTTGTAATATACTGTACTATATTGTTTCATGTAAACCGTCTTGACTTGTAGAAAGACGGTATATAAAAACTGTTAAATAAAATAAATAAATAAATAAAGCGGGAGGGGCAATTTTAAGAAGCTGTGCCCACACATGTTTCCCCCCCCCCCCCCCCATACAAGCTGCTGCTTAAAAGTCACTGCTCCTGCTGGATAGCGAGAAACAAAACCTTTATGCAATCCTGCAACTATATCATAAAAGGCTCGATGTCTGGCAGAACCTCTTGTAAAATACTACAAGAATTCTCCAAGTCTTGATGCGGACATGTGAATTTCCCTCTTCATGTCCTATCAACTGGACCCCTGTATCCACACAGGCTTATTCACACCTTTGAAGAAATGTAGCAGACTGAAAATGCAAGGCTTCCCTTAACTAAATTGATGCATTTTCCATAGCACCGATGTCTGAAGACCAGTGAGCCTGTTTCCCAAATCACCCCTGGAGCTCTTTATAAAAGCTGGCATTGTGATAGCCACTCTCCAGTTTTCATATACCATAAATTAATAAATCTAACATCATAAGAAATGCCATACTGGGTCAGACCAAGGTCCATCAAGCCCAGTATACCGTTTCCAACAGTGGCCAATCGAGGTCACAAGTACTTGTCAGGTTCCCAAAAAAGTACACAGATTCCACAATGCCTGTCCTGGGGCAAGCAGTGGATTTCTCAGGTCCTCTTTAATAATGGTTTATGGGACTTCACCTCCAAGAACTTGTTCAAACTTTTTAAATCCAGCTACACTAAATAGAAATTACACTTACCTGGTAATTGTAGTTCCTGGAGGATCCAGTTTAGTCCTCCACAGCGGGTAGTGCACCTCCTCCTGCAGCCAGGAGACTGGACCAATCAAACTCTTCCTTGTGAGGATGTATACTGCTGGAGCTCCCATCAGCCCCCCAGTGAACTGTCAACAAGCAAACTTAAGAAAACAAGATATATAGCACAGAAATAAATCCCTCCCCAAATAAACCCGACTCCTTCCCCAAACGAGGGAGCCGGAACTGTGCACATCGCGTCGCACTGGACCACTGAGCAAAAAGAAAGGCATTGCAACACCATCAGAGAAAAAGAATACATGAGCAAGGAGCACGGAGGACCCCGGACTCGAGGGATCCCAAACAAACAGCATAAGCAGCTCGAGCTCACCCGATGGCAGCGCGCCGGACAAAAAGAAGAAAACTCGCGGGAGGGAATGAGGACTAAACTGGATCCTCCAGGAACTACAATTACCAGGTAAGTGTAATTTCTATTTCCTGAGCGGCTATCCAGTTTAGTCCTCCACAGCGGGATGTAACAGAGCAGTAATCATCGGGAGGAACCACCCCACCCGGCGCGCAGAACCACAGAACCAAAGCCGGCATCCCTGGAAGCAAAGACATCCAGCCGGTAGTGTTTACTAAAGGCATGGAGCGACGACCAAGTAGCCGCTCTACAGATGTCCACTGGCGGAACCAAACCGTGCTCCGCCCAAGACGTCGCCTGCGCCTGAGTAGAATGGGCCCGCAAACCTAGCGGCACCACCTTGCCATGCAAAATGTAAGCAGACGCAATCGCGTCCTTTATCCAGCGAGCAATAGAAGACTTTGACGCCGCCTCCCCCCTACGTTTACCACCGAACAGGACGAACAGGCGATCCGTCTTACGAAACGACTCGGTGACTCTGAGATATCGGCGGAGAACCCGCCGAACATCCAGACAATGCAGCTCTTGAGCCACAGCCGAATCCGGGGAGGCAAAAACCGGGAGAAAAACGGCCTGATTCAGATGAAAGGGAGAAACCACCTTAGGAAGGAAAGAAGGCACAGGTCGCAAGACCACCCGATCCCTAGAGAACGACAAGAAAGGTTCATGACAGGAAAGCGCCTGCAATTCCGAGATACGCCGAGCGGAACAGATGGCCACCAAGAACACCGTCTTCAACGTGAGATCCTTGAGAGACGCCTGGTGAAGAGGCTCAAAAGGCTGCCCAACCAAGGAGCGCAACACTAAATTCAAATCCCATGGAGGGATGATAACTCTACGCGAAGGACGCAAGCGAAGCACGGCCCTCAGGAAACGTTGCACATCCGCGTGTCCCCCCAGGGGAATCCCCAATATCTTACCCCGGTAACACGCGATGGCCGCCAATTGCACTTTCAGAGAGCTAGCAGCGAGCTCCTTGTCAAAGCCGTCTTGCAAAAAACTGAGAATGGCCGGAATGGAAACAGTCGCGGCTCGAAGATTGCGCCGAACACCAATCTTCAAAAATGCACCAGACGCGCACGTACGCGAGAGAGGTAGAAGGTTTACGCGCCCGAAGGAGAGTTGCAACAACAGCCGCAGAATAGCCCTTCCGTCTCAACCGAGCCCTTTCAATAGCCATACCGTAAGCGAGAACCGAGCCACCTGCGGCATCCGCAGCGGCCCCTGAATCAGGAGATCCGGCAAGGACGGCAACCGCCACGGCGTCCCGTCGAGAAGCCGAATCAGATCCGCGTACCACGGACGGCGGGGTCAATCTGGAGCCACCAGAAGAACCTTTCCCGGATGCGCCTCTATGCGTTGAATCACTCGCCCGATCAACGCCCACGGAGGAAAGACGTAGAGGAGCCCGGTGGATGGCCACGGGAGAATGAGAGTGTCTATGCCCTCGGACATGGGTTCCCTGCGCCTGCTGAAGAACCGAGATGTCTTGGCCGACCGAAAGGTCGCCATGAGATCCATTATCGGCGGTCCCCATCTGCGTACTATTTGAGAGTAGACTTGCGGATGGAGTTCCCACTCTCCGGCATCCACCTGCACTCTGCTGAGGAAATCCGCCATCACATTGTCCTTCCCTGCGATATGCACCGCCGAAATCGCGAGAAGTCGAGGTTCCACCCAATGGAACAACAAATCGGTCTCCGCCTCCATCGCTCTGCTGCCCGTGCCGCCCTGACGGTTGAGATATGCCACCGTTGCCGCACCGCCCGGCCGATCACCGAGGATTCGAACGCCTGAAGCGCCCACCTCACCGCTCGCAACTCGAGGCGGTTGATCGACCAAGACGTCTCCAGGGTCGACCACGTTCCCTGCGCGAATCGACTGTCGCAATGAGCCCCCCAGCCCGACAGGTTCGCATCTGTTATGACCGGCAGCCAGACCGGGTGCTCCAAAGGAACCCCCGTTCGCAACGTTTTCGAGCTCAGCCACCAACGTAGGGACTGCCGTACGCGCCTCGGGCAAGGCAACCGCCTGTTCAGCGAATCCGTTTGATTCGACCAACGCCGCAAGAGGGCACGTTGCAGGGGACGCATATGGAACCTGGCCCAAGGGACCACATCCAGCGTTGCCGCCATCGTCCCCAAGACCCGAAGGTACCACCAAGCTGACGGGGCCGGAAACACTAAAAACTTTCGAACCAGGAGGCGAAAGGCTTGAACTCGGCGATCCGGTAGAAAAACCAAGCCTCTCGCCGTATCGAAGAGAACACCGAGATATTCGAGGGACTGAGTTGGCAGTAAATGGCTCTTTTTGTGATTGACTACCCAACCGAGAGACTGTAGCAGAGCGATGACTTTGTTTGTGGCATGCAAACTCTGTCTCGGTCTTTGCTCGAATTAACCAATCGTCGAGATAAGGGTGGACCAACACACCCTCCTTTCGCAACGCCACTGCAACGACCACCATGACCTTGGTAAACACGCGGGGCGCCGTGGCTAGGCCGAAGGGCAGCGCCTGAAACTGGTAGTGACCCCACAGAAGAGCAAATCGCAGGAACTTTTGATGAGCCGCCCGGATCGGAATGTGCAAGTAGGCCTCCGACAGATCGAGAGAGGTAAGGAATTCTCCCTGATGCACCGCAACTAGGACGGATCTGAGAGTTTCCATGCGAAAATGAGGTACGCGAAGACAACGATTCACTCCCTTGAGATCCAGGATAGGACGAATCGCACCGTCCTTCTTTGGCACCACGAAATAAATAGAGTACCGACCCGTTCCGAGATCGGAAGCGGGAACAGGCACCACCGCCCCCAAATCTAGCAGGCGGTTCAAGGTTACGCGGACGGCGGACACTTTCTGAGGACTTTTGCAGGGCGACAGAACGAAGGCATCCCGAAGAGGACAAGCAAATTCCAGCGCGTAGCCCTCCCGGATGATTTCGAGGACCCACTGGTCCGAAGTTATCTGGACCCAGGAAGAAAGAAAATGACAAAGACGACCCCCGATCACTGGACTTTCTCCCGGGGTCCGCCTCGCTTCATTGCGGCTTGCGATTAAAGGAAGAGGAGGAAGGGGAGGCAGAGGAGAAACCTCTTCCCGCTCCTCGAAACCCTCGAAATCCCGAGGATCGAGAGACCAGTCGTCCGCGTTGGAAACCCCCAAGCCTGGAAGACCGGAATCGGCGAAAATCCCGAAACTGACCTCTAGTCGAAGACAGACCTCTAAGCTGGCGAGGCTTATCCTCCGGAAGCCTCCCACCCTTACTCTCCGAGGTCCTTGACCAACTTATCCAGATCATCTCCGAACAACAGCTTGCCTTTAAAGGGAAGCTTACTGAGACGCGCCTTAGAGGAGCCATCAGCCGCCCAATTACGCAGCCAGATAGAGGGTCGCGCGGCCACGACAGAAGCCATACTGTTAGCCAAAGTCCGAATCAGGTCATAGTGAACATCTGCCAAATAGGCAGAACCCGATTCTAAGCGGGCAACTTCTATCAACCCCTGTTGGTCTAGATGGGAATCCTGCCGCAAATGCTGAGCCCAACGCAAGCAAGCCCGGGAGACCCAGGCCCCACAAATAGACGTCTGCAAGGCCAAGGCATTAGTCTCAAAGGCCTGCTTCAATAAACCATCCACCTTTCGATCCTGAGTGTCCTTCAAAGCCGTGCTGCTCTCAACCGGAATGGTGGTCTTTTTAGTCACTGCGGAAACCGCAGCGTCAATCCGAGGGGAACGAAATTTCTCCTTGTCCTTGTCTGCCAGTGGGTAAAGACGATTCATCGTTCGGATACCCTTCAACCCGGAGTCAGGGTGATCCCATTCAGCCTGGATCATCTGATCTACCACCCGGTGGAGTGGAAACACAGTCTGAGAATCACGGACCGCCTGAATGAGAGGGTCCTCCAAAACCTCAGCTGCCGCGGGACACCCGACCGACAGGTTCAGGGCCTGCAAAGACTCGGTGATCAAGGGAATCAGTTCTTCCCTACGAAAGACGCGGATGATCCGAGCCTGTTCCTCCGGCTCCGGAATCTCCCCCTCTTCCAAGTCGTCGACCCGGTCGTCAGGTTCCACATCAGACCAGTCCTGTTCCTGCCAAGGGGTATCCTCAAGTTCAACGTCAGAGACCCTGAGCCGCTTGGCTGCTTTAGGGCCACCGCCCCTCGCCTCTTCCGCCTGGAGAGACGGCGGGGCCGACGGAACCGCGAAGGGATCAGCTCCTTTCCCCAAGCGGCCCCTCTGAAAGGCCTGATGCATAAGAAGTATGAAGTCCGGAGAAAAATCCCCCCAGGAAACTGCACTAGCCCCTCTCGCCGGAGCACTCCCAGGCGCAGAGGAGGTAGGGGTAAGGGACGGGACGAGAGCTTCAGGAGTCAGCTCCACCTCCCCTGAAACTGGAGAAACCCCAGGCTCCGGAGGGACACTGGTGTCCATGGGCTGCTGCAGCACTGGTGAAATGCAGGCGCAGCCCTTGCAAACCCCCGCATCAGAAAGAGAACCCTTGCGGGAGCCACAAATGACGCACTGCGGGCGCCGGGACATGAGGCTGGACGAAGAAGGAAGCAGGACCAACCACAAGCAATGTGCAGCCCACAAACAGCCCGTGCAGCAACTGAACTATGTGGCTGATGTCCCGTTGTATTTTACGTTCGTCTTTTTTTTTTTTTTTTTTTTAAAGAGTAGCGCAGCACAGTGCTCCCAGCCTGAAGAAAGCCCAAAAAATAACTATCCCAGCAAGGCAGACCGCGCCGCTCAGGACACCCCGCAGCCCTGTCCCTAAGAAAAAGAAAAACGGGAGCCGAAATCAAAATGGCCACCGGCACAACGAGGGACCGAAAAAAAGGCGCGAAAAAAACGGAAATAAGTCGCAGACCCGAAGCAGATGAAAAACGAGGAAAACTGCCCAAAAGGACACTTACCCCGAAACGAGGAAGGAGCAGAGCACCGGAGCTAACACAGGTGAAAGCAAGCTGTAATGGCCCCGCGGTGGGAAGCAACTCCAACCGGGGCACTAAGTCAGATGGATTTCTCCAAATGGTGGTCTCACCCTTAAAAGAGCCCCCAAAAGGGAGAGATGGTGAGGATGGTGGCCAGAGTCTCCCTCCGATCTGTCCTGGAGGGGAGATCACAGGCTAGAAACTGCAGCCGACATGCTTTTGCTGAGCAGTGAGCAGACGGGCAGTGCAAGCTCGGCTCCCTCCTACTAGTAATCTGGATAAAAAAAACACGCTCCCATTCCTTCTCTCCTTCTTACTCCCCATTGTCAATCTCTCACTTCTCCAAGGTTACCTCCCCCCAACACTAAAACACGTACAAATCCGCCCAATTCTTAAAAATGGTTCACTTGACAAAACCTCACCAAAATCTTACAGACCCATCTCAAGTATACCATTCCTAGCAAAAATAATTGAAAAAATTGTACAAATACAAACACAAGAGTACCTAGACTCATCCTACCCACTTGACGATCAGCAATACGGATTTCGTCCCAGACACGGAGTGGAAACACTTCTTACAGTTTTAACCGATGCCCTATTAAGAGGAATCGATAACCACAAACAAGCCTTCATCCTCCTATTTATTGATATATCAGCAGCTTTTGATAGCGTTCACCATACTATTATGCTTAACAATCTGAGACAAATAGGAATAAATGCCACAGTTCACAAATGGTTCACCTCTTATCTAAATAACAGAACTCAAAATGTAAGAATTGGCAATCAAACGTCCGCCTCATACAAACTAGAAACAGGATTACCACAAGCCTCTGCGCTTTCAGCACTCCTATTTAATATATACATAAAACCAGTCTGCAATATCTTTAAAAAATTTGGTGTACTCTATCACCTATATGCAGACGATATTATGATGTACATACCGTTTACTATCCCTCACTTTCCGATACAGCTCCTATCTGATTGTTTCAATGAAATCACATCCTGGTTAAACGCCCATAACTTCCAAATTAATCATTCAAAAACTGAAGTGCTAATTGTCACCAAAAATCAATCATAATCCCCCAACACACATAACACTTCAAAACCAAGAAATTAAAATAAAGAATGAAGTAAGATACCTAGGAGTAATTCTAGATAAACAACTGACAATGGATACCCATATTAGAAATACTACAAAGAAAATTTACTTTAAACTTAAAATCCTTAAACAACTAAGACCTCTGGTATACATACAAGATTTTATCAGCATAATTCAAGCTACCATAACACCACATTTTGACTTTGCTAATCTAATGTTATTAGGCACAACAAAACAAAACATTAAAAGAATTCAACTTGCGCAAAACGCTGCAGCTAGGATAATAATGAAAGCACACTCACATCAACATATAACCCCGATACTTGCATCCCTTCACTGGCTCCCAATTCAAAGCAGGATAGTATATAAAACTTTAATAACTTCATTTAAATCGCTAAATAATTTGGCCCCAGTCACGCTAAGTAATTTAATCAGTAAAGAACATGCAAAATCTACTCAACGGAAATAGTAATTACACTTACCTGGTAATTGTAGTTCCTTGAGTGACGACAGCTTAGTCCTCTATGTATGGGTAGTGCACCTCCTCCTGCAGCATGAAGACTGGACCAATCAAATTTCAGCATCACTGGAAACAGCATACTGGCTAACCCTTCAGCTCCAGTGAACTACTGTCAAAGCAAAACTCAAACAGATAGCTAACCTTTTAGAAGATATGAAATGATTAATGAGGAATCTCAGCGGGACAGATATAGAGATAATGTTACAAAAAAAAAAAAAAAGGGTAAGACAACACCCAAACAGAGGATCCCCGGCCTGCCGCACCAGAAGCAGACAGCGAGAGCAAAAAAGGCAAGAAAGAAGAGAAAAGAGCAAACAAGAAACATCTGAAACACTCACCTGTGAATACTGACCTCCGAGTCAAAAGCGTGCCGAGCCAAAGCTCTGCTATAAGGGAGGGAAGGAGGACTAAGCTGTCGTCACTCAAGGAACTACAATTACCAGGTAAGTGTAATTACTATTTCCTTATCGTTCCTCCAGCTTAGTCCTCTACGTATGGGATGTAACAGAGCAGCCTTAACGGGAGGGATTCTGCCAACCGGCACGCAAGACGGCGGAGCCAAAAGAGGCATCCCCTGCCGCCAAGACATCAAGACGATAGTGCTTACTGAAAGTGTGTAGGGACGACCACGTCGCCGCTTTACAGATCTCCACTGGCGAAACCAAGCTATATTCCGCCCAGGACGTCGCTTGAGCTCTGGTAGAATGAGCCCGCAATCCCAGCAGTGCAACACGGCCCTGCAACAGATAGGCCGAGGCTATCGCTTCCTTAATCCATCTAGAAATGGAGGCTTTCGCCGCCGCCTCACCTTTTCTGGAACCTCCGAACAGGACAAACAAACGATCCGACTTGCGGAAGGATTCGGTGACCTGTAAATACCGACGCAACACTCTTTTAAGGTCCAAACGACTAAGACCGCGATCAGAAGCCCGCTCCCCGACGCATGCAACACCGGGAGCGACACCACCTGATTCAAGTGAAAGGGAGAAGACACCTTAGGCAAAAAAGAAGGTACTGTCCGCAGAACCACCTTTTGATCCGAGAAAGAGAGGAAAGGCTCTCTGCAAGACAGAGCTTGAAGCTCTGAAATGCGCCGTGCCGAACAAATCGCCACCAGGAACACCGCCTTAAGGGTCAAATCCTTCACCGAAACCCGAGAAAGAGGTTCAAATGGAGCGACACTAAGCGCGCGTAAGACTAAGTTAAGGTCCCACGAAGGAACAGAAAGGTGGCGCGTTGGGCGCAGCCGAGAAACCGCCTTCAGAAAACGGCCAACATCGGCATGGGCACCCAGCGCGACACCCTGAACTTTACCCCTGTAACAGGAAAGGGCCGCTAACTGCACCCGCAAAGAACTGGCGGCCAAACCTTTATCAAAACCGTCCTGCAAAAAATCCAACACGACCGGAAGAGAGGCCGTAGCCGCCCGAACCTGGCGCCTGGAACACCAATCTTCAAAAATACGCCAAACGCGGACATAGGCCAGCGAAGTGGACCGCTTGCGTGCTTGAAGCAACGTCGCTACAACGGACTTCGAATAACCTTTCTTCCTCAGCCTCGACCTTTCAATAGCCAGGCCGTAAGAGAGAATCTCTCCACTTGCGGCATGCGAAGAGGGCCCTGACACAACAGATCCAGAGCATGCAGGAGCCGCCACGGGGAGTCGGCTAACAATCGCACCAGGTCGGCATACCAGGGACGACGGGGCCAATCCGGCGCTATCAACAACACCCGTCCCTGGTGAGACTCGATCCGTTGAATCACCCGTCCCAGAAGTGGCCACGGAGGAAACACGTAAAGGAGGCCGACCGCGGGCCAGGTTTGCAACAGAGCATCGATGCCTTCTGACATTGGCTCCCGACGCCGACTGAAAAACCGAGGAGCCTTCGCCGACCGAAAGGTGGCCATGAGGTCCATTACAGGCTGACCCCACCGGCGTACTAACTGTTGAAACACCTCGTGATTCAACTCCCATTCGCCGGCATCCACGTGAACTCGGCTGAGAAAATCCACCGTCACATTGTCCTTCCCGGCAAAGTGCGCTGCCGATATCGTCTGCAACCGAGGCTCTATCCACGCGAACAGCAATTGGGCTTCCGCTTCCAAGCCCACGCTTCCTGTACCGCCCTGCCGATTTATGTAAGCAACGGTCGTGGCATTGTCGGACAGAACCCGCACTGCTCGGTGCGTCACTTGAACTTCGAAGCTTTGCAGTGCCAACCGAACAGCTCTCAGCTCTAAATGATTGATCGACCAACTGCTCTCCTGCTGGGACCAGAGACCTTGCGTCATGTGCTCCCCGCAGTGCGCCCCCCAGCCCGAGAGACAGGCATCCGTCAACAGCGGAATCCAGTCCGGCTGCTCCAAGGGCATCCCCGCCAGGAACGAGGACGGTCGAAGCCACCATTTCAGGTCCTGGCACACCGTCCGCGGACAGGGAAGACGCTGGTTCAACGAATCGACCTGATTGGACCAGCGACGGAGCAAAGCCCTCTGCAAGGAGCGCATGTGGAAGCGAGCCCAAGGCACCACTTCCAAGGTTGCCGCCATCGTTCCCAACAGTTGCAGATAGTGCCAAGCCGACGGAGCAGTGGCCCGCCGAAAACGGAGCACGAGAGATCGGAGAGCTAGCACCCTCCGTTCCGGGAGAAACACGGCACCCCTGCAAGTATCGAATAGTGCTCCCAAGTACTCTACTGCTTGAGTCGGAACCAAGTGACTCTTGCTCGGATTGATTACCCAGCCGAGAGATTGCAGAAGTTCTACGACTCTCGCCGTGGCCGTCACGCTTTCTGAATGAGACTTTCCGCGTATCAACCAATCGTCCAGATAGGGGTGAACCAGCACTCCCTCCTGGCGCAAGGCCGCCGCCACCACCACCATGATTTTGGTGAACACCCGAGGAGCGGTGGCTAGGCCGAAGGGCAAAGCTTGGAACTGGAAGTGACCCCACGGAAGAGCGAACCGGAGATACTTTTGATGGGACTCCCGGATAGGAATATGGAGATAGGCCTCTGTGAGGTCAAGAGAGGTAAGAAACTCCCCTTTGCGGACGGCGACAATCACGGACCGTAGGGTTTCCATCCGAAAATGTGGAACCCGAAGACAGCGATTCACGCCCTTGAGATCCAAAATGGGGCGAAGAGCACCATCCTTCTTTGGCACCATGAAATAAATGGAATACCGGCCCAGACCATATTCTGCCGGCGGAACGGGAACCACTGCGCCCAACTGGAGCAAGCGATCGAGCGTTTGTCGAACTTGAGCGGTCTTTCGAGAACCCCGGCAGGGGGATGCCACGAAAGAATCGAGAACGGGTCTGGCCAGGTCTAAGGCATACCCGTCCCGAATAATCTCCAATACCCAACGATCGGACGTGATACGGGCCCAAGCGGAGAGGAAGCATCGAAGACGGCCCCGATGGCTGTGCTCTCCGCCGGGACCCGCAGCCCTTCATTGGGACTTTCGAGCGGCTGTAGAAGCCACGGCTGCGAATCCTCTAGTGGCCCCTCGAAAGTTGGGAGATCGAGAGATATCTACTTCTTTGCGATCCCACAAATCGGGGCGACCGAAACCTGCGAAAGTCCCGAAACTGACCCCGAAGGGAAGGAAGGGACCTCCCTCTCTTCGGGCGATCTTCCAGCAGACGGCCGCCATTGGAGTCCCCTAACTCCTTGACCAACTTATCAAGATCCTCACCAAACAGCTTACCCTTAAAAGGCAACTTGCCCAGGCGAGACTTAGAAGAGCCATCCGCCGCCCAACTCTTTAGCCAAAGGACTCTGCGCGTAGCTACCAAGGACCCCATGCTATTCGAAAGCGCCCGGATAAGGTCATAATGGACATCCGCCAAATACGCCGAACCAGACTCCAAGCGCTGAAGTTCGTTCAATTCTTCGGTTTCCACAGACGCCGCCTGTCGAAGGCGCTGAACCCAGCAAAGACAGGCCCGAGCAACCCAAGCTCCACAAATGGAGGCCTGCAACGCTACTGCGTTCGCTTCAAACGACTGTTTCAACAATCCGTCCATTTTCCTGTCCTGAGGCTCCTTCAAAGCCGCACTACCTTCGACAGGGATCGTGGTCTTCTTAGTCACAGCTGAAACCGCCGCATCCACCCGAGGCAAACGGAAACGGTCGAGGTCCTTGTCCGCCATAGGGTATAGCTTATGCATGACCTCGATACCCTTGAGACCCGATTCGGGAGTATCCCACTCTGTTTGAATCATCTGGTCAATGACTCTGTGCATGGGAAAAACCACCTGTGTCTGACGCACCGCCTGAATGATGGGATCCGCACCATCTTCCTCCTCGACCGGTGGTGCTGGAACCAGACCCAGAGTGTGAAGTGCTTCAGAAAGAAGCGCGGGTAACTCCTCTCGGCGAAAAACCGGGATAATTTTCGCCTGATCTTCGGGCTCTGGGAGCTCGCCTTCCTCTAAGGCCGCCTCCTCCATGTCCAATTCCGGGTCTTCTCCCTCCGGACAATCGGAATCAAACAAGGGCTCTTGTATGCGCTGCCGTTTGGCTGCTCTCACCCCGGACAGAACACTGTCCGTAGCAGCAGTCTGCGCGGTCCCCACCTGAGCAGGGAGGGGACTTACCCCAACCCCCTGGCGCCTACGACAAAAAGCCTGATGCATCAATAAAATAAAATCTGGAGAAAAATCCTCCAAGAGAGATGTATCCCCTAGATCAGAGTGCGCTCCCGCGGCTAAAGGAAGAACGGGTGCCGTACCCGAGGGACCCTCCAAGGGCGAGTCCGTCACCACCGAAGGGGGAGGAGGCTGAGAAGCAGCCGCCAGGGAAGACTCCAGCCTCTGCTCCATACTGAGGGACACGGAGGCACAGCGCGGACAGATGCCCGTCTCTTGAGAAGCGCCCCTCCGAGATCCACAAATCACACACAGTGCCCCCGATGACATGGAAGCCAAAACACCCGGCTCCCTCACAGGAGGGGTAGGAAAAGATCTCTTGCCCACACACTAATAAGGGAGAGACACTGTACCCCCAAAGAAGCAGCCCAGCCACCAGAGACAGAGCAGCTGCCACTAAAGAGGAACCCCCTGCCGGCCTTTTGTCACTCGTTTTTGTTTGTTTTTTTGTTTTTGTTTTTTTTATGTTTTTATTGTCTTGGCCCGTTTGGGTTGGTAGACAAACTCAGAAAAACGCAGGTAGGGGCCCCGGAGCGGCAGAATGACGAAGCCAGCTGCTCAAACAGTCCCGCTGCGGCAAAGCCAAGAAAATAAAGAAATAAAGAAATAAAGGAAAACCGCAAAGGGAAAATAAACAAAGAAACAAAAACCACGCAGCTGCAGCTGACCTGGCCTCCGGAGAGGGTTCCTGTCACTCCGGGGAAGCCGAACTCTGCCTCGTGTGTTGCACAGAGTAGGAAACCGCGACGGACAAAATGGCCGCGGCTCCTCAGAAAAGTTTTGGCGCGCTGATGCAGTTTGGCGCCGAAAACCGCCAGCCCGGACAAGCCCCGACGAAGGAGGACACCCCTGCACGGGCCGACCCCAGGAAAAAATAGCCCAACAAACGAAAAGTTAGAAAAACTGAAAATGACAGGCAAAGGCAGGGAGAGAGGCACTAACCATGTGTGAGCCCGAGAAATCCGCCGGCACTGCTAAGCACACAGACCCCCACCGAACCGGAGCTGTGGCACTGGTCAGCCGCCGCAGGAGCTCTGTCCCGAAACAGTCCAGGGAACAGAGATCCTATGCCAGCAACACAAAAAGCAAATAAAGTACAAGCGGCTTTGGCAGAGCAGGAGAGGGAGAGACCTCTGCTGGGCCCCCCCTCCTCCGGAGTGCCGGTGTCGAGACAAAATTTAAAGGGACAGGTACTCCTCTATTACAGTAAATAAAAAGAACCCCAATGTGGAGCAAAGAAAGAAAAATCAAAAGGTTAGCTACAATTCTAAGCCCTAAACTGACAAACTAGTGAGCCCAGCCTGGCTCACAACCATCTTCCTGCTGCATGAAGACTGGACACACTGGAGCTGAAGGGTTAGCCAGTATGCTGTTTCCAGTGATGCTGAAATTTGATTGGTCCAGTCTTCATGCTGCAGGAGGAGGTGCACTACCCATACGTAGAGGACTAAGCTGGAGGAACGATAAGGAAAGGTCAATTAAACAAACTAAAATTTCCCATAGACTTCATAAAAGCAAACAAATTAACAAACAGAGCTTTCTCACATGCAGCCCCAACAATCTGGAACTCCCTCCCAGACGACCTAAGAACGATAACTGAGATCATTGAGTTTCGTAAAAAATTGAAAACCTATCTATTCACCTTACATTACAACAATATAGATCATCCTTCACTTGATTTGGATAAAGGCTAACCAGTATTGATCTTAGTTGACCACGATCTAAACAGACATCGCATCCCAGCTGAAACTGTACTACCCCCAATGCTAAAGCCCTAAAAGCTGTATCTGTATATAATGTACAGTCAAACCTCGGTTTTCGTATGCCCTGGTTTTCGTACGATTCGGTTTTCGTTGACTTTTTTCATCAAGATTTTGTTTCGGTTTTCGTACGTTGTCTCGGTTTTCGTACAGTTGAAAATGGAGCACCATCTTGTGGCCAGAAGTGGGATGCATTTATACGCTAACTACAGCATTTTACCCCCCCCCCCCCCCGTACCTGCCATGGATTAGCGTGAGCCAGCGATCTCCCACGGAGCTTGAGCCAGCGATTCTGCGGGACCTCTGGGGAGCCGAGGAGTTCAACGCTCCAGCGTGGCCTGCCCGAAACTGCTTCCTGCCCCGGACTCTCCCCCGATTGACGCTGCTGCCAGCCGCGGTATCCGGCACAGAAGAAAGCTGCCTGATAGGCTCCTGCGGGGCCTGCGGGCTGAGCCCTCACTATTGCCTGCGGTCTGAGCAGCGGTCTGATAAACGGGAGGAGGAACCTATTACAAACGTCTGGAGCTTGGCTGTCGCGCTGCAGAACTGAAGGGGAGATTTATCGGGACCAAGCAACATCCACGTGGCAGCCGCCGGCGCTTGTCACCATCCCTCACCAATACGATCTATCCTGAGAGGGGTACGTCTGCCTGCTGCCTCTTCCCCTGCACATCCCTTGAACCGGGACAGGAGCTGGTGACCGAATCTGCTTCTCCTTGGCGGCCCAGTCTCCCGCCGGGGCCCCTGCCCTCCCGATTGGATTCTGGGTGTCCTGCAGGCCTGCACACGCGGCCTCTCCTTGAAACCTTGCAGTCTGCAGCTGCAGGCTCCTGCTGGCACAGCCCCACGCTGTTCTCTGACTCTCACCTGTGTCAGGCTACTACCTTAGGGGGGCCGGAGGCAGCCTAAGACTCTCTGTCCCACTGTTTCTCAACTGCCTGCTGCTTGGCTGACACTGCCTCTCCACCTCTCCCGACACTGTGTAGGAGTGGCTGCCCTACAGGCTGGTGTGACTTCGGGCACTGTCCTCTTTCTGGTGCCCTTACTTTTGCTGACATTGGCACTACCTCTCCTGACACTGTGAGCTTGGTAACTGGGTGTGATGGCTGCTAAGTTAAAAGGCAGGCTGGAGCCCCGATTGTGCAGACGGCCAAGATGGCTGTTCCCACCTCCGCTGCTGGTGGTGATTGCTCGATCCCCAGAGGGGAGAGCAGCTGGAGCTGGCTGGAGTGCGTCCCATATGCCAACAAAAGTCTTCAATAAAGGTAAAAGTGATGTTACATGCTCATTTATCCATTTCATTAGTCATTTATATGTATTTCTCATTGTTTTCTGTATGTAAAAAGATAGTTATTCTCTATAAAATGTATTTTTTGTCAATATTTTTGGGTGTCTGGAACGGATTAATTGAATTTACATTATTTCTTATGGGAAATCTTGCTTCGGTTTTAGTCCGTTTCGGTTTTAGTCAGACTTTTTTGAACGGATTAATCATGAAAACCGAGGTTTGACTGTATATAGTTTTTACTGTTATGTTCTGCTCAAGCTTAACATTTGTTATTTACTTATAATATTCTTTGTTATTTGACGTTACATGTAAAACAAACGCTGCTTTGTTAATTAGTTGTTTATTGTGAACCGCAACTGATCTCAGGAAGATGCGGTATATAAATGTTTGTTAAATAAATAAATAAATTTAAAGGTACAGACCCCTAATTTACTAAAGAACTTAAAAATGCACAAGGGCAAAACGAATGAAAGAAAAACAAACTTAGTAGACTTAAAGAACCCAAAGTGAGCCCGCAGAAGGCTCACACCGCCTCCTGCTGCAAGGAGACTGGACACACTGGGGGCTGATGGGAGCTCCAGCAGTATACATCCTCACAAGGAAGAGTTTGATTGGTCCAGTCTCCTGGCTGCAGGAGGTGGTGCACTACCCGCTGTGGAGGACTAAACTGGATAGCCGCTCAGGAACAGCTTTTACTATATACTATGCTACATCCTTTGGTAACGAATTCCAGAGTTTGATTACATGTTGAGTGAAAAAATACTCTATTAGTCTTAAAATGCGTTACACTATAGCTTCATTGTGTGTTCCCTAGTCTTTCTACTTATAACCCACATGTCAAAGCTCACTGTGGTTTACAGCATAAAATTTAAAAATCACATACAATCTATTTCGCAGTATTTTAATATCACGCTAAACAAAACACAGAATACCGTAATAATTCAACTGTTTAAAATTCCCATTAACCCCAAATATTGCCTGGAATAAGTAGGTTTTCAAATCTCATTTAAAAAATGCCCCAAATCCCGTACCACCCCTAATTTACCTGGGAAAGCAATCTGTTACTAATAAATTACTAATAGCAGCTCTGTTTCATCTTTGAGTTTTTTTAGCAGTCTTGGGTGTCTATCATAGGTATCGAGGAGGCTGTAAACTGCTCTAATAATTTGGTGCAAACTGGTATATCAAGAAAAAAAAAAAAACCACAAGCAGTAGCCAATATTTTATCAGTTTGTTCTAGTAAATCTTCCAGGTCAGCTCTTCTGACTTGTCATCATTAAGTAATTATTCTGGTACGGGTAGCGACAGAAGCAAAGAATTCATGTAGTCTCTCAAGTATGGCCTTGTCCTCCCTGAGCGCCCCTTTTCCCCTCCATCTAATGGTTCACACTGACTCCCTCAAATGTTTCCTGCTTTGAATGTACCTAAAGAGTAGTTACTCACCTGTAACAGGTGTTCTCCAGGAGCAGCAGGAATCAGTCCTCACATATGGGTGACGTTGGCGCCGGAGCCCTCGTGCGGAGCATTTCCCCAGCTTTCAAGGAAAGCCTTTGGGAATGCAGCACGCACGCGCGGTTCCCTTCCCGCCCAAGGGTGCCATCTTGCTCAGTCTGATGAAATAGCTAAAAGACAGCAAAAAATCAAAATGAAGTATATGACTGCAACTCCAGGGGAGGAGGGAGGGTTGTGAGGACTGATTCCTGCTGCTCCTGGAGAACACCTGTTACAGGTGAGTAACTACTCTTTCTCCAGGACCAAGCAGGAAGTCAGTCCTCACATATGGGACTCCCCAGCTCTAGGCTACCGGGAACCCTAAGCTGAAAAACGGCTCCCTCTCAAGAGCCTCAGCATAAGTGATAAGAATATCCTCTGAGAACGCCCCCGTACGGTAGCCCAACACAAGGGCAGGAGGGAAGGAGTTGCCTAAACCTCAAAGAGATTACGAAGTACCGCCTGTCTGAAAGTATTGTCCCTTCGGGACTCTCTCTCCAGGCAGTAATGGGCTGCAAAAGTCTGGCTTGAAGACCAAGTTGCGGCCCAGCAGATGTCTGCCAACGGAACAGAGCGGAGATGAGCTACTGACGCGGCTTTTGCCCTGACACAGTGGGCAGTGACTCGACCCTGCAAGGGGAGGTTGGCTGCCTTGTACGCCGAGGCGATACAATCTGCTACCCAAGTGGATAACGTACGCTTGGAGACAGGTAACCCCATCTTATTAGGGTCAAAGGAGAAGAAGAGCTGAGTAGCCCTTCGATGCCCCCGCACACGTTCTATGTAAAAAGACAAGGCCCTCTTACAGTCCAGAGTATGCAAGAGTGTTTAAGCCCGGCTAGTATGCGGCCTGGGGAAAAAGGTCAGAAGAACCACCTCCTGGTTGAGGTGGAAAGAGGAGACCACTTTTGGAAAGAACTTGGGATGGGTCCATAGGACCACCCTGTTCCTATAGAACAGTGTGTACGGCCTATAAAAGGGGCGCTCAGGGAGGACAAGGCCATACTTGAAAGACTACATGAATTCTTTGCTTCTGTCGCTACCCGTACCAGAATAATTACTTAATGACGACAAGTCAGAAGAGCTGACCTGGAAGATTTACTAGAACAAATTGATAAAATATTGGCTACTGCTTGTGGGTTTTTTTTTCTTGATATACCAGTTTGCACCGAAACCAGAGCTTGTAGTTCACTCACACGTCTGGCCGAGGTAAGAGCCACCAGGAAGAGCGCTTTCCAAGAGAGGAAGCGCAAATGGCAAGTAGCCATTGGCTCAAAAGGTGGGCAAGTTGCTGCAAGACCACGTTCAAATCCCACTCAGCTGCCAGTGGACGAACCGGAGGCTTGAGCAGAAGCAGGCGTCAGAAATCTGGACACCAAAAGGTGAGCCGACAGACTGTCCTTCCACCAGTGAGTGGTGCGCTGATAGGGCACTGAGGTGGACCCAGAGTTAGACTTAAGGCCTAGGTCTAACAGGTGAAGTAGATACTGCAGTACTACTGGCACAAGGCAAGAGAAAGGATCTTCACTGCGCTGAGCACACCACACCGTAAACCTACGCCATTTGAGGGCATAGGATTTTCTGGTGGACTGCCTCCTAGAGGCCAAGACCACTTCCTCAACCTCCTTAGGTAGACATAAGGGAGCTAGCACTATCCTTTCAGCAGCCAGGCCATCAGATTGAGGGACCTGAGATTGGGGTGCAGAAGGGAACCCTGATCTTGGGAGAGGAGATCGTGTTGCAACCCCAGAGGGAATGGAGTTTCCACCGCCAATTGCCGCAGAAGTGGAAACCACGGCTGCCTCGGCCATTTGGGAGCTACCAGAATCACCGAGGCCTTGTCCTGGAGAATCTTGAACAGAGTTCAGGCCACCAGGGGCGTGGGAGGAAACGCATACAGGAGGCCCATAGACCAAGAGATCAGAAAAGCATCCGCTGCTATCCGCAGGGGATGTGGCTGTCTGGAGCAGAACCTGGGCAGCTGACGATTCTGTGGACTTGCAAAGAGATCGATGGATGGAAGTCCCCAGCGGAGGAAGATCTGCTGGACCACCAATGGATTCAATTGCCATTCGTGAGGCTGGAGAATCCTGCTTAGCTTGTCTGCTAGGAAATTCTCCTGACCAGGTAGATAAAGTGCTATGAGAAACATGCCTTGATTGACAGCAAAGGAACACAGGGCCAGTGCCTCCCGACATAGAAGCCTGGACCCCGTGCCCCCTTGTTTGTTCACATAGAACATTGCCACTTGATTGTCCATCTGAACTAGGACAGACTGATGAGACAGAGCATGAGAAAACGTTTGTAGAGCTAAGCGGATTGCTCAAAGCTCCAAAAGATTGATTTTCTGTGTGGCCTCCCGAGGAGACCACTGGCCTTGAGTGCACATGCCCTGGCAATGTGCACCCCAGCCCATTAGGGAAGCATCGGTCATCAGCACCTTTGTGTGTGCTGGAGCCTGAAAAGGTACCCTCCTGAGAAGGTTTGGGAGATGTAGCCACCACTGTAAGGAGTCCAAAAGTGGTCTGGTTTGGACACCTCTACTCTGTCTCAGAGGTTGCCTGTGGCCTGCATCCACCGAGCTCTAAGGCACCATTGAGCAGGCCGCATTTGCAGGCGGGCGTTGGGAGTCACAAGCAATGCCATATGGCCCAGGAGCCGCAGGTAGTGCCTGGTGGACACATGAGAACTGCTGTGGAACTTGTTGTCCAAGTCCATCAGTCTGTGAGCCCGGTCCTCGGGCAAGTAGGCTCTTGCCTGAAGGGTGTCTAGTCTTGCCCCTATAAACACTAGGTTCTGACAGGGGAGCAAAGTGGACTTTGTGTAATTTATGACAAAGCCCAGATGCTGAAGAAGAGAGACAGTGCGAAGAGTGGCTTGTCGGGCCTCCTGGGGAGACTGGTCCCTGATAAGCCAGTCGTCCAGGTAGGGGAAGACGAAAATTCCCTAAGATAAGCCACCACCACCGCCAGGCATTTGGTGAAAACCCTGGGGGCAGAGATTAGGCCAAAGGGAAGTACCCTGTACTGAAAATGTTTTTCTCCCACCACAAATCTGAGATATTGTCTGTGGTCTGGAGGCAGCAGTCATGTGTGTCGGTGAGAGACATAAGTTTCTTGCACCGATCACACTTTTTGAACCCGCTGGCAGCCATCGAGGGAAAAAAGGCCCCTGCAAGGTCAAAAGACCGGGCTGCCAGTGAAAACACAAAAAAGGCGCGAACGCTAGTCACGACGGACAAAAACCGAAAATCAAAATTCCAGACTCAATACCGGTGTACTGAGCCCAGGCGGGAAGGGGAACCGGCGTCGAACCAGATCAGAAAAAGCCAAAATAACCGAAAAAAAATCTACTTTTCCTGGGTGACACGAACTCACGTCCGTTGGGCTCTGCGGAAAAAGAAAGACTGAGCAAGATGGCACCCTTGGGTGGGAAAGGGACCGCGCATGCGCGCTGCATTCCCAAAGGCTTTCCTTGAAAGCTGGGGAAATGCTCCGCACGAGGCCTCCGTCAGCGCCGACATCACCCATATGTGAGGACTGACTTCCTGCTTGGTCCTGGAGAAAAGGTTTTATTATGAGTGTCTCTCTAAGGTAAGCTTCTTTTCAAATGCTCTTTTTGCCTTCACACCTTGCCAGTTCTTATGCAACTTCCTCTTTCTACTTTTTTCATTTGGTTCTTTTATCTATTTTGAAAGATATTCTTTTGGTTCCGATAGCCTTTTTCATCTCACAGTTGTATTTCACATATTAAAGACAGAAGGAAAATCAATCTGGTCTGAACATCATCCACACCTGATGTAAATTCTTAATCCTTGCAGCTGCTCCTTTTTAGGGTTTGTTTTCCTTTTAACCCTTCTCCTAACTTCGTTATAGTATCCTCTTTTGAAAGTTAAATTCTACCACAGTAGATTTCCTTAGTGTCCTCACTGATTAAGTCAATGGTTGCAAACAAGTGATTGCGCCTCAGGGGTGGAACAAAATGCAGGGTCACTCTGTCCATTAAGCAGACTAAACATCTACCTAGGCTGGCAGACCTTAGGGGGTGGCACCGCAGCACTGGCACAGCTAGCAAGAGAGCTTCAGAGCAATGGGCCTCTGAGGAACTGCACACACACTTAAGATCTGCCACCCCCCTCTGACAATACGTTTGCACTGGAGGAAGTAGGATCGTGCACAGCACTCGAATGCACATCGCTGTACTGCATTTCTTTTTGAAATCATCTTGAAGCCCACTGGAGAATGGAGGTAGGCTGACAGCAGTGTAAAGGGAAAGAGAAGAGAAGGGAAATGCTATGCAACTTTGAGAAAAGAATAGAAAGAGAGATGCTGGTCTCTTAGGGAAAGGAGGGAGGCAAGGCCTTGAAACACGCTGGAGGAATGCATGGCTGAAGTTTTGCCTAGGGTGGGAGATATCCTTGGGCTGGGCCTTAATTAATGAACTAATGTTGGAGCTAGCACAGTTACTTACCTGTAACAGGTGATCTCTGGGAACAGCAGGAATTAATCCTCACATAGGGGTACATCGGTACCGACGGAGCCTGCGCGGGAAAGCTCCCCAGCTTCCCAGAAAGGAAAGCTTTTGGGGCCTCCCACAGCGCATGCGCGCTGCCTTCCCGCCTTCCTGACCAACTCTCCTCAGTTCGAGTTTAAAGCTGAGACAATAGAGAGAGGAAAGGAAAGAGAGAGATAGATACAACTCCTAGGGGAGGTGGGCGGGTTGTGAGGACTAATTCCTACTGTTCCCAGAGATCACCTGTTACAGGTAAGTAACTGTGCTATCTCCAGGAACAAGCAGGAATGAGTCTTCACATATGGGGACTCACTAGCTAAGATGCCCGGGAGATCCCCCTAAGGATATGAGACCCTGAAGGGTTCCTCGTCTTCCTATGGATCTCAGGCATCCATTCAGGGAAGGTGGGCAGGAGTTGTTCAAGAATGGAACAGGTGTCTGAGGACAGCCTGACCAAACAAGGCATCCCGGCGGGAGTCCTTGTCCAAACAGTAATGGGCTGTGAAGGTATGAACCGAGGCCCAGGTGGCTGCTCAACAGATCTGATCGATGGACACAGAATGAAGATGAGCCATAGAGGTGGCCATGGCCCTCACATTGTGAGCGGTGACATGGCCCTCCAGAGAAAGGTTCTTACTCTGGTAAGCAAAAGAAATACACTGAGCAATCCAATTGGACAGTGTTCTTTTAGAGACTGGAAGTCCTAAATGAGAAGGATCAAAAGCAACAAAAAGCTGGGAAGACTTTCTATGTTGCTGTGTCCTGTGTAAGTAAAAAGCAAGAGCTCTTTTACAATCTAGAGTATGAAGGTTCCTCTCTGCACTGGATGCATGAGGAGCTGGAAAAAAGACAGGTAAATATACCTCTTGATTAAGATGAAAAGGTGAGACCACTTTAGGCATAAAGTGAGGATTTGTCCTAAGGACTACCTTATCATGATGGAACCTTGTATAAGGTGGATTAGCCACTAAGGCCTGCAGTTCACTGATACGGCGAGCTGAGGTGACTACAATAAGGAAAATAACCTTCCAGGAAAGAAATTTCAAGGAGGTGGTGGCTTAGGGTTCAAAAGGTGGCTTCATAAGCTGACCAAGAACCAAGTATAAGCCCCATGCTACCGGAGGAGGTCTAATGGGAGGTTTAGTTAAAGTTAGGCCTCTCATGAATCTTGCGATAAGAGGATGAGAGGAAATAGGTTGTCCATTGAGAGGCTTAAGGGATGCTGCAATAGCACTCAAATGGACCCGTACTGAATTCGTTTTGAGTCCTGCATTGGAGAGATGCAGGAGATATTCCAATAGAGAATTCAAGGGGAGTGCTAGAGGGTCAAGAGCCTTTTGAGCACACCAAATGGAAAATCTTTTCCATTTAAAAGCGTAAGAACGCCTAGTGGAAGGTTTCGTAGAGGCATGGAGGATATCCTTCACTTGTTGAGAAAGATTTAAGTCTTGAAGGTCTAGGCCTTCAGTAACCAAGCTCTGAGGTGAAGGGACTTGGGGTTTGGGTGCCACAAAGTCCCCTCCTCCTGAGACAGAAGGTCTGGAGCAGCTCCCAAGTCCGGGGAGGGGGCTTGGGAAAGATGCAGAAGTAGAGGGTACCACACTTGGCGTGGCCAGCGTGGAGCTATGAGGATCATAGATCCTTGATCCCTCTGAAGCTTGAACAGAGTCTTGGGAATCAAAGGAATGGGTGGAAAGGCATACAGGAAGCCCTGACCCCAATGAAGGAGGAAGGCATCCTTGGCCTGAGCTCCCTGACACGGAATTCTGGAACAGAACCGGGGAAGTTTGGCATTCCACAGACTTGCAAAGAGGTCTATGTCCGGGGTTCCCCATTTCTGAAAGATTCTGAGTACCTGATCCATGTGCAGGGACCATTCGTGTGGAAGCAGAACTCGACTGAGTCTGTCTGCCCAAGAGTTTTGGATTCCTGGGAGATATACTGCCAGGAGATGGATTTGATGCTCTCTGGCGAAGGCCCATAATCTTAGAGCTTTGTTGCAAAGCGACAGAGAGCCAGTCCCTCCTTGTTTGTTTATGTAAAACATGGCTACTTGATTGTCCGTATGAATAAGGACTGTCATGTTGTGGAGGAGGGTATGAAAAACTTTGAGAGCTAGAAAAATTGCTCGAAGTTCCAGATGGTTGATATGAAGGGTGGTCTCCTGTGGAGACCAAGTGCCCTGAGTGGAGAGGTCTTGAAGATGAGCTCCCCAACCTGCTTGGGAGGCATCTGTTGTGAGGGTTGCTTGGGGCAACAGTGGTTGGAAGGGAGCCCCCAACAACAGATTTTGAGTGGATATCCACCATTGGAGAGACCAAAAGAGATGTTTGGAGGTTGCTATTTGGTCTGACAGAGCTCCTGATGCTTGAGTCCACTGGGTGGACAAAGTCCATTGAGCTGCTCTCATATGTAGGCGAACATAAGGCACGACATGTACCGTGGAGGCCATGTGGCCTAGTAGCTGTAGCATCTCCCTGGCAGTCAAGTGGCTTCTGGACTGAGTCTGGGAGGCTAAGTGCACTAGACGTTGGCAACGGGCCTGAGGGAGGTAGGCCCTTGCAGTGGTGGTATCTAACCAGGCCCCTATGAATTCCAGGGACTGAGTAGGGGTGAGTTGAGACTTTGGCAGATTGATCACAAGTCCCAGATACTGCAGAATGCGTCTGGTGCGGTCCAGGGAAGTCTGGGCCTCGGACTGAGATGGAGCTCGGATGAGCCAGTCGTCCAGGTATGGGAAGACAAAAATTCCCAGGGCGCGTAGAAATGAAGTCACTATTGCCATGCATTTGGTGAACACTCTTGGAGCAGAGGCTAGACCGAAGGGAAGTACTCTGTATTGGTAATGTTTTCCCTGGAACAGAAACCGTAGGAATTTTCTGTGGGATGGATGGATGAGTATATGTGTGTACGCATCCTTGAGATCTAGAGAACAAAGCCAATCCTGACTCTGCAGGTATGTAAGGAGAGTACCTAGAGAAAGCATCTTGAATTTCTCCTTGCATAGGAATTTGTTCAATTCTCTGAGATCTAGAATGGGTCTGTATCCCCCTGTTTTCTTTGGAATGAGAAAATAAGGGGAGTAAAACCCTGACCCCTGTTGAAGAGGAGGAACCTCTTCTATTGCCCTTTGGGTGAGAAGGGTGGTCACCTCCTGACCCAAAAGGTCCACGAGGGATGGGGGAGAATTGAAACGTCTCACCATGGTATGGGGAGGAAGGCTGGAGAAATGTAGTTTGTAGCCCTCTCTGATGATAGAGAGGGTCCACTGTTCTGATGTGATTTGCTCCCATCTGGGAGCAAAATGAGTTAACCTTCCTGGAATGGTGAGAGGCTCTGGTTGTTGTAGAGCCAGAAAGGTTAAGTTCTCTAGTATTAAGTCAAAAACCCTGAGGGGGTTGGGACTGCTGGGCTGTAGTAGTCCCTGCAGGTTTTGCCCTGGCCTGTTTAGATTGCTGACGCTTAGGAGGAAAGCGAGTTGTAGAAGATTGTTGGCCAGTATTTGTAGAAAATCTGGCCTTCTTATAGAAAGGCTTCTTAAAAGATTTTTTCTTGGCAGGGGTAGAGGTAGACTTAGAAAGTCTATCTAAAGCAGCATTTTCTGAGTCCATTTGAGTGGCTTTGATTTGCCACTCTTTTCCAAACAGATTTTCAGCTGTACAGGGCAGATTTCCCAAGCCATCCTGGACCCAGGGTTCTAGGTCAGAAGACTGGAGCCAAGCAATTCTGCGAGCAGCTATAGCAATGCCTGAGGCTCTGCTAGCACCTTCAAAGGAGTCAAAAGCTGCTCTGTTGGAAAATTTTGAAACATCTTGGGTATGGCTTTAGCAAAAGAAGGAACTCCTCCTGTCTATCCTCTGGGATAAAGGGGAGAAAATTGCACAGCTTTAGTGCAATCTCTTTCAGGAACATGCCCATATAAAGGCTGTATGAATTGATTCTGGCAATAAGCATACTGGTTTGGAAGATTTTCCTACCAAAAGCATCCAAAATCCTACATTCTCTTCCTGGAGGAGTAGAAGAGTGTCTTTTGGTACTCTTTATCCTTTTCATAGCTGACTGCACCACAATAGAGTGGTGAGGGAGCTGAGTTTTTTGAAAACCAGGAGAAGGAGGGACACGATACATGGTGTCCAAACGACGAGAATGTGGAGATAGAGTGAGAGGAGTCTCCCATAAGTCCATCATATGTTCTTGAAGAATTTCATGAATGGGCAAGTGACTGCCTCTTTGGGAACCTTAGGGTATCCTAAATTATCTAATTTTTTTGCTCTAGGTTCTTTTTCAGAGGTTACTGAAATAGAGAGTCCTTTAGCTACTTCAATGATGAAGTCTTGAAAGGACAAATCCTCTGGAGGAGACATTCTCCTCTTTGGAGAAGAGGGCTCCTCAGGAAGAGTAAGAGATACTTCAGGAGAGTCATCTGATGAATCAGAATCATCAGAAGACTCGAAGTATCGTCTGTTGGCTTCCAGGGATCGATAAGCGTATCGACCGGTATCCACATCGGGCGTACCCGGAACCGGATCGGTATCGGGAAAAGTCCCGGAACCGGGAACCGGAATCGGTATCCTGGTCGATGTGGATGCCCTGGGTACCGGTATCGGTTGTGGTACCGGAACCGGAATCAGTACCGCTCGCTGCGGTACCGTGGGCGTCGCAGCCTTAATAAAAGCCATTATGGCCTGCTGCATGGATTGAACAGTATGATCCATAGACGCCACGACTGTCTGGATGTCGGTACCGGAAGAGTGTGCCGGTACTCCAGAGCAGTCCAACAGGTGATCGGTCGAGGCCGTGCCATCAAGGTCAACCTGTAACCCCATAAGAAGAGCTTTGGAAGCCGGAGCTTCCCGCCGGGGTTGTTTGGCTGGGGCAGGGTCCTCAGGGTCAAGCCCGGGGGCATCTCGATACTTAGAGGGAGATTTGCCCTTTGAGGACCTGCCTGAAGGTGGTTTGGTTACCCGAGATCCATCAGGAGAGGAAGACCTGGAGGATGTCGATGCTGGAGTATCTGTGGAAAACAGCATATGAAGCTTGGCTGCCCGGTTTTGTAAGCCACGTTTAGACATCAGAGAGCAGGACTGGCAATCCAGGATGGAGTGGTCAGGCCCCAAACATTTAAGACACCATTCATGGGTGTCGGTAACTGAGATGGTACCGCTAACACTTGGTGCATTTTTTAAAACCAGAGGCTGGTTTCTCCATGAGGGAGAATTTTCTCCAGGCCTAGAGGCCTAAAGAGGAAATACACCAAGTGGGGAAAAGAAGATATATATATATATTTTTTTTTTAAGAAAAGTAAAGAAAAAGATCGGCGGTACCGGTCCGGAGTCGGGGAAGGCAGACACGCGGCCAAAGAAACAAATTAAAATAAGAACTTCTTCAGCGGTGACAGGAACACGACCTGCTGGCTCCGCGGAAAAAGAAGAACTGAGGAGAGTTGGTCAGGAAGGCGGGAAGGCAGCGCGCATGCGCTGTGGGAGGCCCCAAAAGCTTTCCTTTCTGGGAAGCTGGGGAGCTTTCCCGCGCAGGCTCCGTCGGTACCGACGTACCCATATGTGAGGACTCATTCCTGCTTGTTCCTGGAGATAGTTTATAACAAACTCCACAAAAGCAGAAAAGAGAGAGAGATCATAATCCACCATACCCTGGCTTAGAAGTGATGCTCATGACTGTCAAGGTTTGTGCAAAACTAACCTATTTGGAGAAACTGCCTCATAGGAAAAAAAAATAATAAAAAACAAACACAACCACCATTGGTTAAGTCCTGAGGTAGGAGGGAATGTAGGTGGGGCGAGAGGGTGAAAGTTGTAGCTTCTGAAGTAGATGCTGGATTCTCTGATATTGGAAGGGCTTACTGATGATAGTAATAGTAGAGATTTTGTGTCTTATGGTTATGGTTTTATAAACACCACCGAAGGATCATCAGTTTTTATTGTGGCACAAAGAATTTTATAAATAAAATCTAGCCCCTATACAATGAATTTAACTTTAGCAAATATCTTCTTAACATTTATTATACATTGTTTGTTACAAATTAGAACAATTGCTCACCTTATTTCCATCACCAGAGCCATCCTTGCCAGTATTATCTTTGGAAGCAAAATATATTGATGTTTCTGAAAATGCTCTAACTGGGATTCTTCTTAGATGAGAAGTTTCAAAAGTTCCAGGCCTTCCCAAAACAGAAAGGTGACCACGACTGCATTTAATACCTACAGAGAGAAAACAAACCCAGTAACTTAATACATATACAGAGATATTAATTTAATATTTGTAACTATAACAGGAAAATGACACGCTGTCCTCCTTATCCAAAGTAAAAGTCAGAACCACATTGGGCCTGGGTATCAATGGAGCTACTTACCAGGTTGATACACATCAGTCTTCCAGGCAAATCATAAATTACACAGCATAAAATACCTTACCCAATAGCGACTTCTGATTATGTAAAGCTGAGCTAGCAGCCATATTTCCCCAAATTTCTCAAAAATGTAAATGCAGACCAAGCAAAAACAAAACAAAACACAAAAAAACCCCAAAACATTTAACATTTAGTGTTAAAGTGAAACTAGGCCTTACCTGCTAATTGGCTTTCCTTGAGTACCTCCAGCCCAATCCCGTCACCTCTGGATTGTCACGCCTCACCAGCAACTTGGAGACTGAGCATGTCACAACCTGTGAAATCAGCATACATAGGTAGCCAGTAGCACCTTCCAGCTTCCAGTATCCTACTGATAAAGCAGACTCACAGGAGAAACAAGCAAGCATAATGTCCGAATCAGAAAGCCTGCAACTACCAAGCCCCCTCCCCCATCTAAAGGGGGGGGGGTCTTATTTACGTCACTCTCTACACCAGCTCCACTGAACAGAGCCACGCCACTGCTGAAACCGCACTTACTTCCCCCCTTCCCCCTCCGGGAAGGAACATCATTGACCTCCTTGCATACACAGTCTTGCGCCGCCCTCCATCTGCACTTTTTTTTTTTTTAACCAGGTGACTCACCTCAGAGTCACCATTATTTTCCCAGACCGTCATGTACACGATAAGATTTATTCCAGGTCTGGGACCGCCCATCTGTCACCAACAGAAGCTTAGGAAAGGTCCCGAGACTGGACTGGAGGTACTCAAAGAAAGCCAATTAGCAGGTAAGGCCTAATTTCACCTTCTTTATCATCCCTCCAGTCCAGTTCCATCACCTCTGGGATGTACTACCGCAGTCCTAAGCCTCGGAGGGGCCCGTGAGCCCAGCCTGAATGAATGCTGACCCAAAACTTGCACCCTTCATCACTTCAACATCCAAATGATAGTGCTTTACAAAGGTATGCAAGGACACCCACTTTGCAGCCCTGTGGATCTCTGCTGGTGGAATCAGACTGGACTCTGCCCAGGAAGCTGCCGGAGCTCTTGTCCCGTGCGATCTCGCCCTCCTCCAGGTTTGATGTGTCATCTCGCAAGGCCCCTGCGGTTTCCTGTTCCTCAGGATCCTCGGAGTGGACCGAGAGTCATCCCAGACCTCCATCTCCACCCGTTTACGACTAGCCAGTGGCCCACCCACCTCACTGGTAGATGCTGCTGCCTCCAAGAAGGCCCTCTTCTTGGTCCCTTTGACCCTGTCTGCTTCATGCAGAAAGCCCTGTGCTCGAGGAGCACAAACCCCAGAGAAAATCCCCTGCTCAAGCCTGAAAACATCACCTCTTGCGACATGGAGGGCCAAGTTGCAGTCAGAGGTGTCCCCCAGCTCCGCCCCCCCGCCATGAATCTGCCCCTGCAGCAGGGTGCCTCTTGTCTGAAGCCAGAAAGGATCCCTCAGTTCCTCCCGAGGTTCCCCCTTTCTGTGCCCTAGCTGAGAGTTTGTTTCGTGGACCATCCTCCACTGAGCAGGCTTCTGCCTGATGATCCCAACAGAAGCCCTCCTCTGACACTGCTCCCCTCCAGGAACCACATGCGAGGCATGTTGGTCTGGTGGCACTGTTTCCTCTAAGCTGTGCACGTGTGCGAGCGAACGCACATACTTTACAACAGAGCGCACAAAAATTACGGCTCTGATTCTGATAGAAAACACAGACATCTTAAAATTTAAAAGTTATGATTGTAATTACTAGAAATTTCCCGCTTCATTTAGTAATCGTCTATTTTCATTTAATTTGATTAAAATCAATGTGGTGTACATACTGTATTCTGACTTGTAGTCTAATTATAAAGTATATAACTCCGAGTGTCGTTATGTGGCGCACAAAAATTTAACCTTCCTTCAAAAGCTGCACACAGCTGATATTTTATGTGCACACAGCCTACAGAAAATTAGAGGAAACATTGTCTGGTGGGCATAATTACTCACCCTAGAAGCAGAGTAGTGGAAGCCTAGCTTCTCCTCTTTTTTTCCTCTAAATTTCAATAAATAGAAATTACACTTACCTGGTAATTGTCGTTCCTTGAGTGATGACAGTTTAGTCCTCCACCTCTGGGTTGTGCACCTCTTCCTGCAGCTTGGAGACTGGGCATGTCAAAGTCGTGACATCACTGGATATAGCCTGCTGGTATCTCCCATCAGCCTCCAGTGTACTATTGACAAAGCAAACTCAAAGGAACAACAAATAAGTAACTATACCATAACTTTAAATAACTCCCCATTCCTCAACCTGAGGAACCTTTTTAACCATATCCGTCTTTTTTTTTTTAAATTTGCATTCACTTCCCCCCTATGCAAACACGTTTCCTATACCATCCCCTCGTTTAAATAAGAGAGAAGGAAGAAACAGAGAGGGATACTCACTGCGATCTAGAAACTGAAAGGATCCGTCTACTCCTTGAGACAGATGCTCCACTCCTGTAAATTGATGCTCCACTCCGCCTGAAAATAAACTCTGAAGAAATCACACCCCTGGGCGGGAATGAGGACTAAACTGGACGAGACAGAAGAATTTTAAGGAGCTCTTGAGTCCGGCGGTTTTAAGATCAATACTGGCGCAGGAAGACTCTGTGAATGTGGGTCATCGAAAATGTGGAACCTGTGCGGTGTGTACTGTCACGGAGGAGTTGTTGGAATTTAGCTACCACGGTACATTATATCGATTGCGAAGTATGACCTCTTGCACATCTGCACAGGTGGTGTATGCTGTTCGATGCCCATGTGCCTTATTGTACGTTGGGAAAACTAGCCGCACTTTTAGAGTACGTATGCTTGAACATAAGAGCAAACTCAAGTGCCAGCGAAGAGAAGCACCAATGGTGGACCATTGTCTCCAACATCACCATCTTTTTTCTGATCTGTGCTGTTTTTGTATCATGCATGTTAGTGCAGCACGCAGCGGGAAATCTATGGAGCAAACTTTGTTATTTAATGAGCAACGTTGGATCCATAAGTTGCAGTCAGTGGCCCCAGATGGGCTGAATGCTAGAGTCGAGTGGGAGGTGTGTCTGTGAGAAGGAAGCTGGTTGGAGACTAACTGCTGTCAGTTTTGAATGTGTTCTATAAAACTACTTCGCATGCGTGGCGTTCCACAACCATCAATGAGAAACTGTTTGTGAGAGAAGGTGGATCTTCCGGGTTTGAGGTGCAGTAGTATAATATGCTATATCTTCAGTGCTGGTTCATTATTTCTGAAAGTTGGTAACTCACGAACTTGTTTTGTATATTGTTTCAGTGCTTTACAAGATTCCCCTGACAAAACCTGTGAGAGGGTGAAACGCACTAAGTGGCGCGTCTGTCAGCGTTGGGAAAATTCAAGCTCAATTCTTCCTGAAAGTTAAACACTTTTTTCTTAAAAAAATTTAACAGTTTTGAAATATCCTTTAAAGTTATTTTTACCTACGCTTTTGGTAGCAGCTATTTAAAATAAAGGTCGCTGATGTTAATAGGGTTGTAAGTCCATTAGATGATAACATGATAGTCTATTGGCTGCCCATGTGTACTGAGACCTTTCGCTACCATTCCAAAAGTGTTTGGTATTTGTAAGTGTGGATATCACTTGATTTTTGTAACTCCATTAAGTCTTTGGAAAGTTACGTTGTATACTTTCAAGTTGTGGTGCAGAGGTTTTTTTGTATATTGTCACTCAAGGAATGACAATTACCAGGTAAGTAAGTGTAATTTCTATTTCCTTATCGTTCCTCCAGTTTAGTCCTCCACCTTCGGGATGTAACAGAGCAGTAATCATTGGGAGGGACCTATCCAGCCAACTCACCACACCGTCGGCCCGGAACAGGCATCCTTTACTGCCAAAACATTTAGGCAGTAGAGGTTACTGAGGAAATGAAGAGACGACCTGGAAGCTGCTCTACCAATCCCCTCTGGTGTAATGACACAGTGATTCACCCATGAAAAGCTACTTGCGCCCTGGTAGCAAGAGTCAGAAAGCCCCCTAGAATCATACAACCTCGCCACCAGAAAGCTGAGGCAACCACCGCCTTAACCCAGTGCGAAATGGCCGCCTTCGCTGCTGCTTCCCTTTTGCGGGGACCTCCAACCAACACACAAAAACAAAGAAACGAACGCCGCACCCTGCATTTTATGTTTCTTTTCGGCGTAAGCTACGAATAAAAACCTCCCCTTCCAGAAAAACCGAGAACTGGAAGAGAAACCAATAGGCTCAGGAGAAAAATAATATACCACCTTTTGGAAGGACGATGGGACTGCTCGCAAACACCACCCTCTATCCAGAAAGGGTGAAAATGGCTCATTACATGACAATGCCTGAAACTCCGAAACTCGTCGCGCCGAACAAAGAGCTATCAAAGCCACTGTCTATAACAGCAAATCCTTTACCGACGCCTGGAGTAAAGAATCAAAAGGGCTCTTTAGTTAACGCCTCTAAGGCCCAATCGGGATCCCCTGGCAGCACTCGAACTCCCCTTGAGGAGCACAGTCGGGTCCCAACTTAAGGAAACGCTACACATCTATCCGAACACCTAGCGCTATTCCCTCCACAGAACCTCTACAGCCGCAAACAGTCACCCGCTGGACCCTCTAAAAAAAACTCAGACCAAGGACACTGACACCTTTGTCGCCCGGACTTGCCGCCGTGAACAGCAGCCTTCAAAAAGGCGCTAAGCACGGACCCATGTACCAGAAGCAGCCTGCCTCCCTGCTCTCAACAAGGTGGCGAAGACTGCCGCAGAATAACCCTTCTTCAGCCCCGCCCATTCAAAGGCCAAACCGTAGGCGGGCACCGATCCACCTGAGACATTCGTCGCAGACCTAGCCACAGCAGAACGTCCGCTACCGGCAACTTCTAGGAAAAGCCTGTCAAGTAGGCGAATGAGATCAGCCTAGTACAGCTGTCTCGTCCAACTGGGCGCTACCAAGAGTACCTTTCCCCGAAAGCCTCGATACGCCAACTAGTTGCCCTATGAGAGCCCACAGGGAAAGGACAAGACAAAGACTTAAATGGGAGCTTACTGAGCCTCGACTTGGACGAACCATCAGCCGCCCCATTCCTCCACCAGAGAGATCTCCGGGTGAACCCCAAGGAAGCCAATAATATTAGCTAGTGCTCGAATTAAGCCATAATGTACATTTGCCACATAAAGCAAATCAGACTCTAGTCGATTCAACTCCCTGATCCTTTCCTGTTCCAGGCGAGTAGACTGCCATAAACACTGCGACCACTTGAAGCATGCTCTCGCCTCCCCAGGCTCCACAAATGGGAGCTTGTAAGGACAGAGTACTGCCCCCAACGATCGCTTCAGTGAACCATCTACTTTCCTATCTTGCGTTAAAGAAGATTGCTAGGGCTCTCTTCCATACAGTGAGTCCACACCCTCTGGTAGTGCAAGGTGTGCACCCACCCACGTAGTACCCAGGCCTGCCCCTGCTTAGCCTCAAAATGTCAAACAAGAACAGGCGAATTCAGGACAGCTGAATACTTTTTTTTTTTTCCCCCACAAAGACATCTCTTAACCAAAAATTCCTTCAGCATATGTTAAGAGACGCTCTTTCCGCACCAACAATATGAAGTAGAAAGAACCCCCAACCACAGGCATACTAATCCACGGCCTTCCTGCTAGAGTAACGCCCCATTCCGTCTGACTGCACAAAGATGGACTTTATATTTTAAGTTCAACTAGCACCTGGTGTTAGGAAATACAGCTCTCTCATTCCGCAGTGGCAATTGAGTCAGCAATGAAGAAGCCGAGAAACTGCAGACAAGTTCCCATTATACCACCTGGTAAAGACTCCACTTCTAGACCACTGAAGCAAAAAAGCATGCGAGAGTGCCTTGTGCCCTGCCAGTAGCTGATCGAATTGAAATGATTCAGTGTATGCAGAGCATTTTCCAGAGAACGCAAGGTCCCTCATCCAGGCTGACTCCACATTCACAGTCTAAACCGGCAGCCATCTTGGCTGATGCCGATCAGCGCGGAAGCCATCTTGTAAGCCCAGCATATGATGTATGCCTACTAGAATCTGAGCTGCTGCCATTGCTGCTAGAGAACTAGCCTGGCTGCATGCTTCTGGCCCCCATTAAGGCATTCGCTGAACACTAGCAGAGACTCTCCGTACTGGAGAACCTCTGATAAATGGAATGGGAGCATAGATAGCTTCAAAGGCTAGAGTTCTATTTTGCAACCTCTCTCCGCTGAGCTGCCTTTTCCATATGTAAAATTAAACCACATATAGCCAAAATTAAGACATTACAAATCTACCATAAAATCTTATAATTTGGGCAAAGCCAAACTAAACGGTAATATTTTCCATTAAGAAACCACACAACTATAAAACCCCTCTCATGACATAATGCTTATGGCAGAGCATTCCACATCTGTGGACTGGCCATGGCGCTCACCCAAGCACCTGTTACAACTGTCCAAGAGAGTTATCACCATAATTCCTTGTAACTTGAATATGTTTACAGTGGATCATAGTGCTATATCACAGCAGCTAAGCCAAAATATTACCCTGTCATATAAACCGACTTTATCGCGTTATAGGACCTTCTATGGATAGCGGAAGGAGATTCTTGTAAATTTTTTTTTTTTTTTTTTTTTTAAAGTATAGGACTCCAAAAACCAAGATTCCGCCGACTCCAATGAAATCAAAGCAGATCAGCTAAAATTACCCGAACTGCTCCAATAGCTTTACAAGAAGCTACCAGCCCCTGCTGCATCCAGTTTTCCTTCCCCCCCTTATCCTGAGGGATTCAGCATTGCAGGACTTGTTGCGCACCCCCTGCCAGCCTGCTGCATCTGCCAGGGAGCTGAAGAGCAAAATAGAAAGTAGAACCCCTGGAAGCAAACAGTGTCCTGACCTTGGGGTTCAGGACGCAAAAGGCACTGAATAAATCAACAGTGTTAGCTAAAAATGAACAAGGCTCTCTCTCACTAAAGAGAGTTTCTTTTTCTTTTTGAAATCCCACCGAAGTCCGTGGGACCCAAGCTTTTGAACACAGCTCCTAATGCTGTGCATTAACCACAAACAGAGAAATGAAATTAAATCCTGCTCTAGAAATAGATGAGAATTTCCTGGGAAGGACATGCGAAGTGGAGCTATGAAACACACAGGCACCACCCCCCCCCCCGGCCTTGAACCTGATGAGTAATACGATTTTGTATTTTACCAGCCCCCCCCCCCCCCCCCCCCCCCCAGGGATGAGGGCACTGAATACTATATGTGATTCATGAGCAGCGCTACCATCCGGTGGCCTTTAGGGCACCAGAGTCCAACAAACGATACAGAAGTTAAGAGCTTTAAATCTTGGTCATATAATCTTGATTTGCAGAACATTAGTTATTTATTTTATTTATTTACATTCTCTTATATACCGCGCTATTCTGCATCAGTGCGGTTTACATTGAACAAACTGAAATTACATTGAACAGGGCATTATAAAACTTGGAGATAACCCTCCATAGCCCATGTTCCCTGTAAAAAAGTTAAGTGCCTTGCCCAAGACCAGAAAGAGCACCTGTGGGACTAGAAACCCCACATTACATTACAGCTGCTTGTTTAGTTACTAACCCCTGAGAGCCCATGAGATGGCTCTGTGGGTATTTGTTCCCTGACTTGCAGAGAATGATCAATTTGATAATGGCTGCATACACACAGTCATAGCAAGACACTATTGGGTGTACCAGCTGCCCTCTGGTGGCCATAGACCGTAGCACAGCCACTTCTTGGTTGACAGTTTAACTGTCAGTCTATTTTTTTATATCCTAAGGTTTCCTAAACCTGTCCCTGTGAATTTTGGGCAACTTTCACTATAGAATACATAAAAGCACACTTCCAGGCTGCCCCTCCTTCCAACTACTATTTAGGGCTCTGCTCTTGAACCTAAAAACTGGCAATCTGCCTAATATCCTGGGACTTAACATGCTCCTCAGAGACATGATTAGGAGGGAAAGAACATGTGGTATCAGAGATCAATGCCAAAACTGCTGTCCTATAAAACTAAGAATAAACTTAAAAATAAAGACGACTGACAACAGCCCCCTTAAGGCTGAGGAACCCCCTGAGCCTCAAAAAAACTACAAACAAAAGAAAGAAACACTAGGCCCAAAAATCTAGCTATTCTGCCTGTTGTCTTCCTCACACAGGCAGCTCCCTGCAGCTCGCGCCATGCGGTCCAAATACCTAGAGAGAAAATGGCCACCCCTTTGCCAACGAATTTTGGCACCAAGAACAGCCGCTGCAAAAAAAAAAAAGGCCTCAGCAGACCAACAGAGCCCAAAGGCCTTACCTGCAGGGCCGAAAGCCACACAGCCTGCTCCTACCACCTTGAATTCCTCTGATCCTCAAGCCGCGCTAATGCACCTGGCAGCCACGGCGAGGACCGCTCAGCCAGTTCCACAGAGTAAAATTAAAATCCCGCAGCAACGGAGAGGCTCCGTCTCACACAGCTTCAGTGTGGTTGTACGGGTCCCGGAGCTTTCTCCCGTACTGTCCAGGGAGAGAGATCCGCACCGGCGAATGCCTGTAGCAAGTGAAAATAACTGAGGAGGGAGGGAAGGCGGGAGCTGCTACTAATTTAAAGAGCCAGGCTCAAATTTAAAATTACTGTAAATAAGGAAATTTTCTCCTAACTAAAGGGAACTAATCCCTGATTGCCAATTAACCAAAGGTAACAATTAAAAGTAAAATCAAAAGTAAATTAAAGGTAAAAATCAAAAGTAAAATCAGAATAGAATTTGTCACACTAAATGTTCCTTATCTGTTCCCCCCAAGTGAGCCCAGAAGCTAGGCTCACTATGTCCTCCTGCTGCATGGAGACTGGACACACTGGAGGCTGATGGGAGATACCAGCAGGCTATATCCAGTGATGTCTACTGAAGAGGGCTTTAAACTAGATTCGTTGGGGATGGGTGAAGAAAGCCCCCAGGTAAGTGAAAGCCCCTAGGTAGATGATACATTAAATACCTTTATGGAAATGGGTAACAGGGGTAACATATGGAAAGCAGTGTGTATAAATGCCTGTAGCATGGGGAATAAGATCCCTGATGTTGAAGCTTTGGTGGGAGTGGCTGACTTGGATTTAGTGGCAGTTACAGAAACATGGTTCACAGAAAACCATGATTGGGATGTAACTATACCTGGCTATACTTTATTCAGAAAGGACAGGGTAGGAAGAAGGGGAGGAGGAGTGGCACTATATGTAAAAACTACTATTAAAGCTTTGGAATTACAGAGCTTAAAAGGGAGAGAGGAGGCATTGTGGGTTAAACTAGAAAGAGGGAAAGAGAAATCTATTTGCATTGGTGTGATATACAGACCTACCTCACAAGAGGAAGAGGTGGACAGAGTTAATTGAAGACATACGCAGCATTGCTAGGAAAGGGGAAGTGCTACTGATAGGAGATTTCAATATGCCAGATGTTGATTGGCACATTCCTGCTGCAGTATCATCTAGAAGTAAGGAGATCCTGGATTCTCTACAGGGAGAGCTATTCAGGCAATTGGTAACAGACCCCACACGTGAAGGGGCCATACTGGACTTGGTGCTTACCAATGGTGAGTGTTTCTGATGTTGTAGTGGGAGATTTTGCATCCAGTGATCACCAGATGGTGTGGTTCAGTATTAGGACTAGGGCTGTTAGAATCCATTCCAAGGCGAGGATCTTAGACTTTAGGAAGACTAACTTTGCGAAGATAGGCCAATACCTCAGGTAGTCGTTAGTGGGATGGGAACAGCTGGGGGATGTAGAAAAACAGTGGGCAAAACTGAAAGGGGGTATTTTAAGGGCAACCAACCTTTTTGTTAAAATGGTAAATAAAGGCAAAAGGAAAAGGAGACCGCTATGATTTTCGAAGGTAGTAGCTGAAAAAGTGAAGAAAAAGAGGGAGGCCTTCATGAAATACAAGAGATCACAGAGAGAGGAAGACAGGCATCAGTATTTGGAAAAACTTAGAGAAGCTAGCAAAGTAGTCAAGAAGGCAAAGATTCAAAAGGAGGAGGAAATAGCCAATGCAATAAAATGGGGGGATAAGATATTTTTCAGATATATTAGTGAGAAGAAGAAGGGCAAAAGTGGTATTGTCAGACCACTTTTGGTACAGGGTGCAGGGGAGGAATATGTAGAAGTTGATAAGGATAAAGCGGAATTGCTTAACAAATATTTTTGTTCTGTGTTCACAGATGAAGAACCAGGAGCAGGACCTCAGAAAACACCCACAAATAGGAACAGAAGCGAGGGACATCTTGAACAATTTTCAGAAGACTGTGTTCGTGAGAAACTAGCTCAACTTAAAGTAGGCAAAGCGATGGGACCGGATGGGATACACCCTAGAATACTGAGGGAACTTGGGGACGTTCTAGCAACTCCACTGACTGACCTTTTCAATGCCTCGTTGGAGTCGGGAGTGGTGCCAAAGGACTGGAGAGAGGCTCATGTGGTGCCTTTACACAAAAGCAGAAGTAAGGATGTGGTTGAAAACTACAGGCCAGTTAGTTTAACTTCGGTGGTGAGTAAATTATTGGAAATGCTGCTGAAAGAGAAAATAGTGAGGTTTCTGGAGTCCAGCGGATTACAGGATCCGAGGCAGCATGGATTCACCAGAGGCAGGTCTTGTCAGACAAATCTGATTGATTTCTTTGACTGGGTGACCAGGGAATTGGACAGAGGGAGAGCTCTAGATGTGCTGTATTTAGATTTCAGTAAAGCCTTTGACACTGTTCCTCACAGGCGACTTATAAACAAACTGAGCACCCTAGGGATGGACCCTAAAGTTACTGCTTGGGTTAGAAATTGGTTGGGTGGGAGGTGACAAAGACTACAAGTAAATGGAGCTTACTCTGAGGAGAAGGATGTTACCAGTGGTGTGCCCCAGGGATCTGTCCTTGGTCAGATTCTTAACATCTTTGTTAGTGATATAGCGGAAGGGCTGTTGGGTAAGGTTTGCCTCTTTGCAGATGATACCAAAATCTGCAATAGAGTAGACATCCAGGAAGGTGTAGATAACATGAGGAGGGATCTAGCGAAGCTTGAAAGAATTGTCTAGAATTTGGCAGCTGGGATTTAACGTTAAAAAATGTAAGGTCATGCATTTGGGCTGCAGCAATCCAAGGGAGCAATACAGTATAGGAGGTGAAGTACTTTTGTCCACTAAAGAAGAGCAGGACCTAGGCATGGTTGTGTCTGATGATCTTAAAGTAGCTAAACAGGTAGAAAAGGCGACGGCAAAAGCTAGAAGGATGCTTGGGTGCATACGGAGAGGAATGGCTAGCAGAAAAAAAGGAAGATAATGCCTCTGTATAAGTCTTTGGTACGACCTCATTTGGAGTATAGTGTGCAATTCTGGAGTCCGCACCTTCAAAAGGATGTGAACAGGATGGAGTCGGTGCAGAGGGTGGCTACTAAAATGATTAGTGGGCTTCATCATAAAGCATATGAGGACAGACTTAAGGATCTTAATATGTACACCTTAGAGGAAAGGCGGGATAGAGGTGATATGATTGAGATGTTTAAATACCTCCGTGGCATAAATGTTCAGGGAGAGAGCCTCTTTCAATTGAAAGCAAGTTCTGCTACGAGGGGACATGGGATGAGGGTGAAGGGAGATAGAGTCAGGAGTGATATGCGGAAATATTTCTTTACGGAAATAGTGGATCCATGGAATAGTCTCCCAGTGGAGGTGGTAGAGATGAGGACAGTAACTGAATTCAAAAAAGCATGGGACCAACACAGAGGATCTCTAAAGGTAAAAAGTGGACTGTTGTAGTTGTTGATATGGAAGGACAGACTAGATAGGCCATGTGGTCTTTTTCTGTCATCATGTTTCTATGTTACGACTTTGACATGCCCAGTCTCCAAGCTGCAGGAAGAGGTGCACAACCCAGAGGTGGAGGACTAAACTGGAGGAACGATAAGGAATGACTCTTAATGCAGCATAAAAAACAAAAAAAACAACACGTGAGGAGAAATCCCAGCATCTGAGGAGCCCCTGCACTACCTAAGCGAGAGAAAAAATAAAAATAAAAAGGAGCAGCCCAGGGCCAGCCTTTCCCATGCAACTGGGAAGGGCCTACTGCCATGTGGTCTCCTGCCCCGGAGCTCTTGTTGCCATGTGGTCCCTGCACCACTCCAAAGCCACCCAGAAAAACAGACCCGATGGTGCAAATGGCCCCTCAAAACTGTGAAAATGGCCATAAAAGAAAAAGAAAGTAAAGAAAACGAATAGAAAAGAAGTTACAGGCACCTGCTCTGCTGACAGGCCACAGGCTGCTCGGCTTCACCATTTGGCTTCAGCGGCTGCAGGGGTACCGGAGGGGAGAAGTTCCTGCTCCTGCAGACAGCGCAGCTCCTCACCCGCAGGAGGGATTTGGGAGCCACAAGAACAATCAGCTTCGGTGCAAGGGTGCAAGGCTGCTCCCCCCCCCCCCCCCCACTTCAAGCTAGGGTCTTGCCATCTAACAGTGCACAGCAGCACACAGTTCTATGAGAGGATTACTAACCGGCTCTCCTGCCACTATCCCAGGCTTTCTCTTAAGCCTTTTTGTTGTTTTTGCAAACCCCAAGAACTAAGACAGACCAAACCTCTGCTACCCCAATTATCTCACCAGGTACCTAATTGTCCCTACAGTTAATCCTAGTAAAGGGAGTCGCGTCTCTCCAGCTGCTTGGAGACTGAGATACTGGGGGCTGGGAGGTGCTACCGGCTACCCATGTGTGCTGATGTTACAAGTTGTGACATGCTCAGTCTCCAAGCTGCTAACGAGGCATGACAACCCAGAGGTGATGGGACTGGACTGAAGGGACTATAAGAAAGGCAAAATTAGTTCTTATCTGCTAATTATCTTTCCTGGAGTACCTTCAGGCCAGTCCAGCCTACACAGGGGTTGCCACCGCCTACCAGCAGCTGAGGGTTGAATATGACAGAATCCTGACATCACAGCATAAGAGCTCCAGGATTCAGTCTTCTATTGGCAAAGCGGTCTGCAGCTCCCCTACACTCAACGGACCATATCCACTAACAAAAACTTATGGGAACCCTGCTTGAAGAGTGTCTGTGGAACTCAGAAGACGCACTGTAAACCAGCAAGGCACAAGTGTCTTAGTGTTTGACTATTCTGTAATGCCTTTTTTATTTTTTTTTAAATATACATTATGTACTGAGCAAGAGCCAGACCCAGCTGTCAGAACCATCTAGCTAAGAAGCCCTATGTGGCTTTACTTAATTATCATCAGCTCTGCTCATCTCCTTGCTGAACAAACTAGGTAGCCTGATTAAAATTTGCCGCGCAATGTACTACCGGGGGGGGGGGGGGGGGGGCGGTCCTGAACTGGCCTGAAGATACTGAAGGAAAGACAATTAACAGGTAAGATTTAATTTCACCTTCCTAATCGAACCTCCAGGCCAATCCAGCTATGCATGGGATGTAATAAAGCAGTGCCTACACATAGGAAGGACCAGAGAGCCCAGCCTGAAGCACTGAAGCCCCAAAATGTGCATCTGCAGCCCCTGCACGTCTAACTGGTAATGCCTTGCGAACGTGTGAAGAGACGACCAAGTCGCGGCCTTACAAATCTCTGCTGCCGGCACTAAGCCCGATTCCGCCCAAGACGCCGCCTGTGACCTAGTAGAATGGGTCTGGAGCCCCCTAGGAGGCACCTTTTTCCATGCTCCATAAGCTGCAGTGATGACCAGCTTCAGCCAACAGGCAATAGAAGCCTCTGAAGCTGCTTCCCCATCCCGTGCTTCGCCAAACACAAACAACCGATCTGTCTTGAACATCCTTTTTGTCTTGAAAATATCGCCGGAGAACTCTGTACAAATCCAACAAATGGAGTTGACAATCCATCTCAGAGTCACCCAGTACTGGGAAGGCAGGCCGTGAGACAGTTTGACTCAACTGAAAATGGGAAAGCACTTTAGAAAGAAAGAAGGGTACCGGTCGCAAGACCACCTTCTCCTTGGAAATGAACAGAAAAGGCTCCCGGCAAGACAGAGCTTGTAGCTCTGATATACGTCTTGCTGAATAAATAGCCACCAGGAATACCATCTTCAGAGTAAGATCCCTTAGCATTGCCCTGCCAGAGGCTCGAACAGAGAACTGGTCAAGGCCTCCAAGGCCAAAGCAAGATCCCTCAGCGACACAGTCAGCCGCAAGGGAGGACAAACTTGCTTAACTACCTTAAGGAAGCTGACAACATCCAGATGGCCTGCCAAAGGGCATCCACCAATCAGGCCCCGGTAACAAGCAACTGTCTCTCAGTACCTCGAGCCCACACAGTAGGACTTGCAACACTTGCAGAAGAAAAGCCGCTACAGCTCTGCATCCCCTCAACGAACACCATTTGTCAAATATATGCCAGACATGTACATAAGCCAGCGAAGTCAACGTCGTCAGACTTCAACATGGTCGTCATGACCGAAGGCAAATATCCCCTATTCAACCGAACCCTCTCAAGAGCCAAGTAGTAAACAAGAACCACTCCATCTGTGGCATGAGCACCGGCCCCTGGAAGAGCAGATTCATCTGGTCCAGGAAGCACCAGGGACTGTTTGCGAGAAGACGAATCAAGTCCACATACCATAGCCAAGCCAGCACAATCAGAATCATCAACCCCAGATGGCACTCTATGCACTGCAGGAGTCTGTCTATGAGTACCCATGGTGGGAACACATACAAAAACCCATCAGAAGGCTAGACTGGGAGAGCGCATTGAGTCCTTCGGACATGTGTTCTCGGCAGCTCCTAAAGAACCGCACTGCCTTGGCATTGGTTCAATGTTGCCATGAGATCCATCAATAGTGACCCCCACAGAATCATGATCTGGAAGGCCTACAAAAGGGGACTGCTACTTCTGGATTGAGATCTGCAATTGTAAGTATTTACTTATGGGAATTTTTCTAAATCTTGTAAAAAAGTAATTCTTTATATTAAAGCTGATTAATCTGTGAACCCAATGAATTTGTTAAATCAGTCAGGGCCCTAGTGGCAGCAAAGAGTTTCAGTTTAAATTTAACAGACAGAAGAGAGCTTTCTGGTTAGATTTAGAACCCAAGAATCCCTCTATCCAAGCAAGGGTTGTGGGACTCTCCCTGGAGATTGGTCACAGATTACCTTAGAAGTACAGGACAGGGTACTGTGTAGCAGCCAGCTTTTAATAAATAAATGACTGCTTCTTGCAGCAGCTGGTTCATGAACCGACTAGAGGGGAAGCCATTTTGGACTTAGCCCTTAGTGAAACACCAGATCTGGTGCAAGAGATAAGGGTGATGGGGCCACTTGGCAATAGCGATCATAGCATGATCGCGTTTGATTTAATTAATGGAGGAGGGATGGTAAGGAAATCCACATTACTATCTTTTAACTTTCGAAAGGGAGACTATGATAAAATGAAGAAAATAGTTAAGAAAAAACTAAAAGGAGCAGTTGCAAAGGTTAAAGATTTACATCAAGCTTGGATGTTGTTGAAAAATATTATCTTGGAAGCCCAGACCAGCTGTATTCCAATGCTTTAAGAAAAGTGGAAGGAAGTCAAAAAAACTGCCAGCATGGTTTAAAGGTGAGGTCAGAGAGGCTGTTGCCAAAAAAGCATCTTTCAGGAAATGGAAAAAAAGCCAAAGACGAAAACTGAAAACAGCACAAGCACTGGCAAGTTAAATGCAAGGCATTGATAAGGCAGGCAAAGAGAAAATTTGAGAAGAAACTTGCTATGGAAGCAAAAACGCATAATAAAGACTTTTTCAAGTACATTCGTAGCAAAAAATCTGTGAGAGTGTCAGTTGGACCATTAGATGATAGAGGAGTAAAAGGGGACAAGGCTATAGCAGAGAGACAATGAATTCTTTGCTTCGGTCTTTACTGATGAAGATGTAGGGATGATACCCATGACTGAAGTAGTATTTAAAGGTGATACTGCGGAAGAATTGAAAGAAATATCGCTACACTGGGAAGATGTGTTACAACTATTTGATAAACTGAAGAGTAGCAATTCACCTGAACCGGATGGTATACATCCAAGGGTGTTGAAAGAACTGAAATATGAGATTGCAGACCTGTTATTAGTAATCTATGAACTATCATTAAAATCATCTGTAATACCTTAAGATTCTAGGATGGCCAATGTAACGCCAATTTTTAAAAAGGGTTCTAGGGGTGATCTGGGAAACTACAGACCGGTGAGCCTGATGTCAGTACCGGGAAAAATGATAGAAACCATCATAAAGAACAAAATTACTCAGCGTGTAGATAGTCATGGCTTAATGGGAGACAGCCAACATGGCTTTAAACAAGAAAGATCTTGTCTTACTAATCTGTTATGTTTTTTTGAAGGTGTGAACAAACAGGTAGACAAAGGTGATTTGGTTGATATAATGCATCTGGACGTTCAGAAAGGCTTTAACAAGGTCCCTCATCAGAGACCTTTGGCAAAACTAAAAAGTCATGGGATAGGAGGTGATGTACTATTGTGGATCAGGAACTGGTTAAATGATAGAAAGCAGAGGGTAGGGCTAAATGGCCATTTTTCCCCAATGGAAAAAGGTGACTAGTGGAGTACCCCAGGGATCTGTGCTGGGTCCGCTGCTTTTTGACATATTCATAAATGACCTGGAAAAGGGAACAAGTGAGATTATCAAATTTGCAGATGACACAAAACTATTTAAAGTTGTTAAAACACAACAGGATTGTGGAAAATTACAAGAGGATCTTGATAATTTGGAAGACTGGGCATCCAAATGGCAGATAAAATTTAATGTGGACAAGTGCAAAGTTATGCACCTAGGAAAGAACCCCCCAAACTATGGTTAAACGATGCAAGGTTCCACATTGGGAACCACCACCCAGGAAATAGATTTAGGTGTCATCGTGGATAACATGTTAAAACCCTCCATCCAGTGTGCAGAGGCAGCCAAGAGAGCAGATAGACTGCTAGGTATCATAAGTAAAGGAATGGAAAATAAAACAAAGGATATTATAATGCCTCTATCATTCCATGGTGTGACTGCACCTTGAATTTTGTGTGGAATTCTGGTCACCGTATCTTAAAAATGATATAGCGGTATTGGAAAAGGTAGAGAAGAGCCACCAAAATGGTACAGGGGATGGAAGGATACTCCTATGAAGAGAGGCTAAAAAGGTTAGGGTTCTTCAACCTGGAAAAGAGACGGCTGAGGGGAGATATAACAGAGGTCTATAAATTAATGAATGGAGTGGAACGGGTAAATGTAGATCGATTGTTTATGTCATCAGAATATAGAAAGACTAGGGGACATGCAATGAAGCTACAGGGTAAACTATTTAAGACTAATAAGAGAAAATATTTTTTCACTCAACGTGTAATCAAACTCTGGAATTTGTTGCCGGAGGATGTAGTAAGTGCTGTTAGTGTAGCTGGGTTTAAAAAAGGTTTGGACAAGTTTCTGGGGGAAAGGTCCATAAATCATTATTAAAAAGGGACCTGGAATATCACTGCTTGACCCAATACAAGCATTGAGGAACCTGTGTCTTTTGGGGAAACTGCTAGATATTTATGACCTAGATTGGCCACTGTTGGAAACAGGACACTGGGCTTGATGGACCTTGGTCTGACCCAGCATGGCATATCTTATGTTCTTATGTTCCTATACCGCCACATTCAACTCCCACTCTCCAGGATCAAGCCGATATTGGCTGAGAAAGTCTGCCTGAACTTTGTCCTTTCCTGCGACATGCGATATAGAGAGAGCCTACAAGAACTCTTCTGCCCACTCCAGCAGTAGCAGACTGTCGGCCAGAAGGACTGAACTTCCCATGCTGCCTTGGCGAATGAAATAGGCCACCGTAGTCGTGTTTGAACAAATGCATATTGCCTTGCCCTTGATCAATGGAAGAAATTATTGCAAGATTAGGAACACTACTCTCAACCACAGTCTGTTCATGGACTAGGCGGCCTCCTCTGGAGTCCACACCCCCTGAGTCACCCTTGACAATCAATGTGCTCACCAGCTTGCTAGGCTGGCATCCGTCGTGACTAAAATCCACTGCGGCTGTTCCAGGAGCAGCCCTGCCTGAAGATTGGTGGACTGCAACCACCAATTCAAATCTCTGGCGCGCCTGTTCCATTCAAGGCAACTTCTGAGACAGTGGCTGATGCTGTGGGGACCAACAGGAAAGTAGCGCCTGTTGCAATAGTTAGATCTGATGCCTGGTGAGGGCTCACATGCAATGCTGCCGCCATGGAACCAAGAAGCTGGAGATAAAACCACACCATCGATGCTCCCTTCTGCAGAAAGCTGCAAATCTGGGCCTGAATCTGGAGAACTCTGCCCTCTGGAAGAGACACCTCCCTCTCCAGCATATCGGATTGTGCTCCGAGGTAAACCAGTGTCTACACTGGCTGAAAATGACTCTTGGCCAGGTTGACAACTCAGCCCAATCTCTGCAAAACCTCCACCACCCGATGTGTGGCAGAGCGCCTCTCAGTCTCTGACTTCGCTCTGATGAGCCAGTCATCCACGTAGGGGTGCACTAGAATCCCCTCCTTCCTTAGGGCCGCAACAACCACCGTGATCTTGGTGAACGTGCATGGGGCCATAGTCAGCCTGAAGAGCATTGCTTTGAACTGAAAATGCCCTTCCAGAACCGCAAAGTGCAGGAATCTCTGGTGTTCTGGACGGATTAAGATATGCAAATATGCTTCTGAGAGATCCAGTGTGCATAAGAACATGCCCTGCCGTACTGCCAGGATGACCGATCTCAAGGTCTCCATGCGAGAGTGCGACACCCTTAGTGTGCGATTAACACTCTTGAAGTCAAGGATGGAATGGAAGGAGCCCTCCTTTTTGGGCACCACAAAATAAATGGAGTATCGACTGTAACCGCACTGGTTTCGAGGGACCGGCACCACGGCTTCGAGCTGCAACAAACGCTGAAGCATGTCATGCATTGCCTTGGCCTTCACCCGAGCTTTGCAAGGCAAAAACCTTCAGTATCCCATCCACTCAGCAAATTGAAGATATCATTTCATCACTTAACACTACAACCTCACCTGCAGATCCATGCCCCATTGCTTGGCTAAAAGCAACAAAACAAATCAAATCCTTCATCCACAACATAACCTCCACATCACTCACCCAAGGCTACATGCCAACAACTCTCAAACAAGCCATTATACATCCAATACTAAAAGACACATCACTCAACCTGAACGACCCAGCTGCATATAGACCTATCTCCAGCCTATCTTTCATCGCTAAAATAATAGAAAAAAAACAGTTCAAAGACAACTTCAAGACCACCTCGACCAACAACATGGATTCAGACCAAACCACGGCACTGAAACACTATCACTGCTCAACAGCATTATAAGAGGGATAAACACAAGAACAGGATTTCTTCTCATCTTTATGGACATATCCTCAGCATTTGACACAGTCTCCCACAACATACTACTTCAATGCCTACAAGAGATCAGCCTATATAAACACACTAACATGGTTCAGATCATATCTCTCCAATAGACAACAAGTGAAATGTGGCACAATCAAATCAAAGTCCTTCCCTATAAACCAAGGAGTCCCACAAGGATTATCCCTCTCTGCAATTCTGTTTAACATCTACATAAAACCAATATGCGAAGTGATCAAAAAAACACAAAATGCAATATAAAATATATGCTGACATCATGGTATATGCTCCTATAGAAATACACAATCCGGACCTCTCGAATATAACAGCATGCATAGAAAACATGATCAACTGGCTTAACAACAACTACCTATCAATAAATTACAAAAGGACAGAGGCACTCTTCATCACCAGGGACACACCGTTCACCCCCAATACAGTCAATCAAAATACTGCAAAAACATAACAGTAAAAAAAGAAGTCAAATAACTGGGAGTAATAATAGATCAAAACCTCACCATGCAACCACACATAGCAAAAACAACTGCAAACACCCATTACAAGATGAAGACAATAAGACTAAAACCATTTCTAGACCAGGACCACTTCCGAACCATCTGTCAAGCAATCATCACTCCAACGCTTGACTATTGCAACTCACTATACCAGGGGCTTCCAAAGCAAAACTATATTACCACTCCAACTAGTGCAGAACACTGCAGCTCGCCTAATCACAGGAACAGATTTACATGACCACATCACACCAATACTTAAACTATACTGGCTCCCAATCCACTCCCATATCAGATACAAATCGACCTTAATCATATTCAATATCATTCACCAACTAACAGCATTCATCTTACAAGACACTATAACAACAGACACAAGTACCCAACCTAGAAGAAATAACAAAAATAATACCACCACCACACTCCTTGGATACCAAAAGACCATACAAACACATCAGAAAGAGCACTATCACTCTATGCTCCATCAATTTGGAACTCTCTCCCAGATGACTTGAGAGCAACATCAGACAACATTAAGAACTTTAAAAAAAAACCTAAAAACTCATCTCTACTCAACTCACTACGGACATATAACCTAACCACATAAACAATAACACAATCCAAGTCACTGACTGTTGACCCATAGCAATGAAATAATAACCATGAGATAGAATTGTAAATAGTTGTCATATCCTCATGACCATGTACACAGTTTCCCACGCTACCTTGCCTCTTAAGATCCAATTGTTCTTTGTATAATGTTAGATAATGCTAGATAATACTGTTTACTGTTCAACTGTTCCATGTATAATGCCCGTTATGTAAACCGCTCAGATTGAAGGACAAAGTGGTATAAAAAAATGTTTAAATAAATAAATGGACATAGGCAGCCGAGAGAGACTGTGAAAACTCTAGCGCATACCCCTTTTGGATGATCTCTAACACTCACCGATTGCAGGTTATCCTGGCCCAGGTGGGAAAAAACTGCTGTAAACAATCACCTCCTCCGCCTGAGCAACCCTGGTATCATTGCGGCATCTTTAATGCCACTGAAGAGCTGGTGAAGTTACCTCGATCGCTTCCTCGGTAGCCATGAAAGGGCTGACCTACTGTGCTGAACTGCCCCCGCTAGTACAGTGAGAATCGCGTGGCGCGGAAGTGCCCAAAATACTTTGGTTGCTTGTTCTGCGGAGTACCTGGCTTGGGCCCTTTTGCCCTGTCCCCTGGCAGGCTACCCCCTTTAGAGAGTCACCAAGGTCCTTTACCAACTTCTCCAGAGCCTCCCCAAACAGCAACTTTCCCCTAAAGGAAAGCCGATTGAACCATGCCTTAGACGCCGCATACACTGACCAGTTGCGAAGTCACAGGAATCTCCACACCACGATAACGTAAGCCATAGTCTATGAGGAAGCACAGACCATATCATAGAATGCATCTGCCATGTATGCCGTTGCCGACTCAAGCTTGGCTCCCTCTACCGCCTCCAATCCCTCAAGGTCAGGTAGAGCGAGGCCCTGAAGCCATAAAATAGAGGCTCTGGACACGTAGGCCTCACAAATGGAGGCCTGGAGTGACAAGGCACTGGAATCAAATGTGAGCTTCAGAAGATACTCCAGTTTCCAATCCTGCAGATCCTTTAGGGCTGCCCCTCCTTCCACGGGGATGGTAGTCTTCTTAGTGACCAATGAGACCAGAGCATCCACCTTAGGCATTTTGAGCAGTTACTGTGGAATAGGGTACAGGTGACCCATCGCTCTGCTTACCTTCCCCTCAGCATGGCCTCTGGGAATTCCCATTCGGATTCCATCATCTTTTTAATGACCTGATGCACCAGGAAACACACCTGAGCCCCTTTGAACCCCTGCAATAAAGGGTCCTCCAAAGGCTCTTCCATAACCATGGCCAGAGGCGGAATACTGAGAGTGGCCAGGGAATGCCGAATGAGGGCAGCAAGCTCCTCTCGGTGGAACACAGGGACGATGTTTGGGTCATTCCCCGAGGGTATCTTGCCCTCCTCTAAGTTTCCGGACTCCACTTCTCCCCACAGATCTAAGGGACCCTCTCCCAGGTTCTCCGAGACATGGGAGGGCGAGGATCCCTGAACCTGCCAGGCCTCAGGTTCCCCCTTATACTTTTTTTGATGGAGGCATGATGTCAGCTGCAGCCAACTCCTGTCCCCTGGAATGCAAAATCCTCCTTTCCCAAAGGATTCTCCTGCCATCCCGGAACAGCTTGCTTCCTCTTCAGGCAATATGCACTATGCAGAGCTAATATGAAGTTTACAGAGAATATCTGAGGCTCTGAAGGTTCCCCTACCTTTGCTTCCGCGCTAAGCTTTCCATGCCTGCTACATGCTCCATTGACTGGCCCTCACACAAAAATGGCAAACTCCCATTGCCTGCAAACCACACATCCCCAAACAGAGCAGACAGGCTGAGGAACACTCCGACATACAATCTACTTCCCGGGCTCCTCCTGTGCCTTCATGTGTGCTCAGTCCTGCCGATGAGGTCAGGAACCAGGAGGAGGGACGCTTGCTGACTAACGGAGCGCAATCAGGAGTCTGGGAAACCCCCTCTCCCTTTATTGAAAGCAGATGTGCAGCCACTAGCTGCCTGCTTTCTCCCCCAAGCGGTTTGTGTTTCTTTCTCAGAAGGCCCGATCCGTGCCAGGGGGTGGGGTGTGAGGGGAGAGGTGGCCTGATGATCTGTAGCTCACAGGCACAGGTCAACCCTGGCTGCAGGCTCCAGCAAAGTTGGAAGTAGAGTTAAGGCCAACTGGGGCACCCAGGAATTTAACTCTTAGGCCCCAGGGTGACAGGCTCCGACAGCTCTCTGGCCCCTACTCACCCCACAGCACTTCCCCAAGTGTCACTATTTCCAAATGAACTCTCTCCTGAGTTGCCTGCCAGACAACCTTTCCACAGACACTAGAAAATCACAATAAAACTCTAATTATGCCCGCAGGGAGTCCATTACCCCAGGGCTGCTTACTCAGTTGCTGAGGACTGAAAGACTGGACCCTGGAACTGAAGGAAGAGCTCTTATGCTGTGACAGTCAGGATTCTGTCATATTCAGCCCTCAGCTGCTGGTGGGCAGTGGCAACCTACACACAGCTGGACTGGCCTGGAGGTACAATTAGGAAATTGCAATTGCTAAGATTACTAGCATCCTTTGATTTTTATTCTTTTCAACCCAATGGACATCAGAAATAAATTATACATAAGGAACATAAGAGACTGATAACTTGTCAATCAACTAAATGATGACATTTTAATGGAATGGGACGAAATTTGGCAAAGGGAAAAACTAGTGAAGAGACTCAAATAGGAATTACACTTACCTGGTAATTGTGGTTCTTTGAATGACTCCAGTTTAGTCCTCAACCTCTGTGTAGTGAACTTCCTCCTGCAGCTTGGAGACTGGGCATGTCAAAAACTCATGACATCACTGGATATAGCCTGCTGGTCTCTCCTATGAGCCCCCAGTGAACTATTGACAAAGCAGACTCAAAGGAGCAAAAAATCAGTAATTTTTTTTTAACTTATTATATTCAAGGGCACACAGAACATATAACCTATCTACCTACTACTCCCCTTCCAGAAGGAAAGAGACTGCTTCCTGTATGCTCTCCTTTCCGTCAAATGCCTAGCCCTAAACAATCCAGAGCAATATAGCAATATACATAATATATAACAATACAATAATATAATAATATAACAATATAGCGCAAAACAAATGGAAGCATCAAAACGACTGAACACCAGTGAAGGCCTATATCCACTTTTAACCTTGCACTTCCCCCAACTGAAAAACCACTGTTAAGACCCCATCCCCAGGCGGGAATGAGGACTAAACTGGAGTCACTCAAGGAACCACAATTACCAGGTAAGTGTAATTCCTATTTCCTTATCGTTCCTCCAGTTTAGTCCTCAACCTCTGGGATGAATCAGAGCAGTAATCAATGGGAGGGACCTTTCCAGCCGGATCTCAACACCACCTCCCTGAAAACAGCATCCTTAGCCGCCAGAACATCTAGGCGGTAGTGCTTACTGAAAATATGGAGAGACAACCAAGAGGCCTCCCTACAGATGTCCACTGGCGGAACCAAACTGTGCTCCGTCCAAGACGCTTGCACTCTGGTAGAGTGAGCTCGTAAGCTCCCTGGGACTGTACGGTCCCATAGAAGATAAGCCGACGCACTCGCTGCTCCAATCCATCCAGAAATGGACTCCTTCGCCGCCGCTTCCCTTTGCGGGGCCTTCCGAACACCCCGAAGAGAGACGATCCACCTTGTGAAAGTTTCTGAAACCCTTAAAAACTGCTGCAGTGCTCTCGACATCCAAACAGCGCAAGCTATGGTTCAATACGCTCCCCTCCGCCGCACCTAGCGCTGGAAGAGAGATCATGTTAGTTAGGTGAACGTAGAAACCACCTTTGGTGGCAACAACAACGGAACCAGCTGCCAGGAGACAGACAAAAAACGATTCCTGACAGGTCAACGCCTGCAACTCCGAAAATTGCCTTGCCAAAAAGATGACCAACAAACATACCGTCTTCAAGGCAAAACCCTTAACCTATGCCTGTTGCAAGGGCCCCTAAAATCAACTTGAGCTTCCCCGGTGGAATTAATATCCTACGACAGGGCTACAGTCTGGTAACCGCCTGAGAAAGCGTACCACATCGACCTGTGCATGAGAGCCACTCCCTGTCCTTTGCCCCTATAGCAAGACAGAGCTGCTAACTGAACTCTCCAGGACCTGCCTTTACCAAACCCGTCCTGCAGAAAACTTAATACCAAGGGAACTGACACTGTTGTCGCATGAGCATGCCTCCATGAGTACCCGCCCTCAAAGATGCGCCATATACACATATATGCAAGGGACGTAGACTTTTTTTTTTTTTTTTTTGCAGCAAGGTGGCAAAGACTGCTGCCGAGCAACTCTTTTTCCTTAAGCTTGCCCTTTCAATGGCCACCCCGTAAGCAAAAACCGATGCACCTGAGGCATTCGAAGGGAACTCCGTAGCAAGAGAATCTCCAATGTCGGAAACCTCCATGGATTCCCGTCGAGCAACCATATGAGGCAGGCATAACATGGGTGCCTCGGCCAGCCCGAGGCCCCCAACCACACGTTTCCCCGAAGCGCTTCAATATGCAGAACCACTCGACTTATGAGTGCCCCCGGTGGAAAGACAGAGAAGACCAGACGACGGCCGCCGTTGAAACAGTGCGCCAATGCCTTCCGACCTCCTTTCACGTCGTCTGCTGAAGAAGCGACCCATTTACACAGAGTGAAATGCCACCATGAGGTCCATTACTGGCTGTCCCCATATGCGACCGTTCTGTGCGAACACCTCCGGATGACACGCCCATTCTCTGGCATCTACTCGGACCCAGCTGAGGAAATCCACCATCACAATGTCCTTACCCACAACATGCTCCACTGAAAACGCTGGCAGCCAAAGCTCTATCCACACACACAGACCCTCTGCCGCAGCCTCTATGGCCACACTTCTGGTTCTGCCCTGCTGAATGATGTAGGCCACCGCCATGGAGTTGTCGGACAGTACTCGCACCGCTCGACCTGTTACCGTAGCTTTGAACGCCTGCAACCCCCGGCGTATCGCTCACATTTCCAGTTGGTTGACTGACCACTGGGTCTCCTGTGTACTCCAAGAGCCTTGCGTGAAACGATCTCTGAACTTAGCGGAGTTTAACAAAGTTTTTGGCCAAGCTCCCGGAGGAAAGGTCCATAACCTTTTATTAGAGAGAAGCTGGAAAATTATAATTTTTTTTTTCTACCAACTTTCACCAATTCAAGATGTTCTACAAGGCACACAACCCAACAGAGCGTCACATCTGTTGTACATGCAACGGAAACCTTAAAATATGAGCATACATGAATCCACTGCTTGCCCCGATACAAGCATTGAGTAGCCTATTCGTCTTTTTGGAAACCAGCCAGGTCCTTAAGACCAGGATTGGCTACCCTAGGAAACAGGATACTGGACCTGAAAGAGCTTGGTCTGACCCAGTATGGCATTTCTCATATACTTATGAGCAGAACCTCCCCAAGGTCTCTGCCTTGGAAGTAACAGGCTGCGCCTGGCCCTATGGCCCTGTGGCTAACTCACATGGAGCAGTGCGGCCTAGTGGTTGAGGCAAGTTGCCAGAGGACCAAGGGTTTGAATTCCAATCGAGACCACCAACCTTGGGCCATAAAAACTGTGGTTTCTGGTCCCACAGGTGGTCCTTCTGGCCTTCATTAAGCGACTTAACCCTCTGCCTCAGGTACCAAAACATAAATTGTGAGCCCTTCAGGGACAAAGGAAATAGAAATGCCATAATCAACTGTATGCCACCCTGACCTGTAGGCAATCTGTATACTCAAATAAATAACTGACTGGGAATATGTGACCGTAGCAAACGCTGGCAGTGGAGAGCAATCAGAGCTGGTGCTGGTTCCTGGTCTTCCTTTCTCGCTCTCCCAGTCCTTCTGCCAGCATTGAGAAAAGGCTGAGAATAGATTGTCCAGTGGGCCGGGGGATCTTGCGTCCTGGACATCAGAGAGAAAGAGGGGCTAGGATCTGGGAGCAATGCCTTAAGAGAAAGGGAAATTGGTGACTGTGACACTGTAGCTCCTCTGGATGACTCACTCCACAGCAGATCCCACGACTGCATCTCCAACCCCATGTAACAACATGAGGACCTCACGCACTTTATTACAATCGACATCCCCCCATTACTGGAGAAATTACCTTAGCCTGATAATACAGTCTGAGCAAAGAAATGCAGTCTCACTCGGCAAAGAGTGCACCCAAAAATCATGCCTAAGCAATTGTCAACACATACAAAATGCACATCTACATATACAGGTGACCAGCACCTGTCACCCAAACACAGTGCAGTGAGCACGCTTGAACATAGGCTGAATGCATGGAGCATACACAAAGTATTGACTTCCTCTATGAAACCTTCCAGTTCCCTGGAGCGTTAAGCCCCAGACTGTGCTACCTAGACGTCCTTCTCTTCACCCTCAGCACGGCCCCTTTAACAAGATGGCACAGTTGCGTCAGTGCCCCTGCTAAGTGCTTAAAGCCCTGCTCGGACAGCACAGGCTCTAGAAATAGATGAGAATTTCCTGGGAAGGGCATGCTAAGTGGAGCTATGAAACACACAGGCACCCCCACCCCCGGCCTTCCTGCAGTCAGAGAAATAGTAGTGGGATACACCGACAACCTTGCAAGTGGAGGTCTTAGAGGTTGCTGCCTGTGTGAACCTGATGAGGAATACGATTTTGTATTTTACCCCCCCCCCCCCCAGGGATGGGGGCACTGAATACTATATGTGATTCAAGAGCAGCACTGCCATCCGGTGGCCTTTAGGGCACCAGAGTCCGACAAACGATACAGAAATTAAGAGCTTTAAATCTTGGTCATATAATCTTGATTTGCAGAACATTACAGTTGCTTGTTTAGTCACTAAACCCTGAGTGCCCATGAGGTGGCCCTGTGGTTATTTCTTCCCTGACTTGCAGAGATCAATCTGATGATGGCTGCATACAGAAAGGCACTATTGAGTGTACCAGCTGCCCTCTGGTGGCCATAGACCGTAGCATAGGCACTTCTTGGTTGACAGTTTAACTGTCATTATTATTATATATTTTTTTATATCCTAAGGTTTCCTAAACCTGTCCCTGTGAAACCACAGGCGTTTGGGCAACTTTCACTATTGAATACACAAAAACACACTACCAGCCTGTCCCTCCTTCCACCTACAAGTTAGGGCTCTGCTCTTGAAGAACCTAAAAGCTGGCAATTTGCCTAATATCCCGGGACTTAACAGATGCTCCTCAGAGACATCATTAGGAGGGAGAGAACATGTGGCATCAGAGATCAATGCCAAAACTGCTGACTGACAACAGCCCCCTTAAGGCTGAGGAACCCCCCGAGCCTCAAAAAACCTACAAACAAAAGAAACACTAGACCTAAAAATCTAGCTATTCTGCCTGTTGTCTTCCTCACACAGGCAGCTCACTGCAACTCTCGCCATGCGGTCCAAATACCTAGAGAGAAAATGGCCGCCCCTTTGCCAACAAATTTTGGCGCCAAAAACAGCCGCTGCGAAAAGGAGGCTTCAGCAGACCAACAGAGCCCGAAGGCCTTATCTGCAGGGCTGAAAGCCACGCAGCCTGCTCCTACCGCCTTGAATTCATCCGATCCTTAAACCGTGCTGTTGCGCCCAGCAGCCACGGCGAGGACCGCTCAGGCGGTTCCACAGAGTAAAAGTAAAATCCCGCAGCAATGGATAGGCTCTGTCTCACACAGCTTCAGTGTGGCTGTAGGGTCCCGGAGCTTTCTCCTGTACCGTCCAGGGAGAGAGATCCGCACCGGTGAATGCCTGCAGCAAGTGAAAATAACTGAGAAGGAGGGAAGGCGGGAGCTGCTACTAATTTAAAGAGCCAGGCTCAAATTTAAAATTACTTTAAATCTAAGGAAATTTGCTCCTAACAACTAAAGGGAACTAATCCCTGATTGCCAATTAACCAAAGGTAACTGAATTACAGGTAAAATTAAAGTAAAATCAGAATAGAATTTGTCACACTGAATGCTCCTTATCTGTTCTCCCAAGTGAGCCCAGAGGCTAGGCTCACTACGTCCTCCTGCTGCATGAGACTGGACACACTGGAGGCTGATGGGAGAGACCAGCAGGCTATATCCAATGATGTCATGAATTTTTGACATGCCCAGTCTCCAAGCTGCAGGAGGAGGTTCACTACCCAGAGGTTGAGGACTAAACTGGAGGAACGATAAGGAATAGGTTTAAACACAGTGATTAAAGATGAGTTTGACAGAAGAAATACCTGTCCCCCCAAAAATAACCTAATGCTCTTCCAGCTTCTGCTACAAAAATACCAATATTTAACTTTATAAACAAGCCTGTAACACAAACTGCATAAAATACCATAAGCCTTATAGAAAGTAAAAATAGTAACAACCCCTTAAAAAGAAAGTCCCTCCTGCAGATTCATCAAATACATAAAAAAGCATAACCCTCTTATACAAAGCATGGTTTAAAACTAATTTGCAGAATTTCAAATAACACAAGTCTGTGACTAAAAAGCTGTTTGATTATTTTCATCTAATTTCCATGTATTTTGGTGTGCTGAAAACAAATAAAATATTGAAAAAACTCCTAGACGTCATGATTTGCCACAACATGCAAAATTGTCTTCAAATTTATCAAATGTTTTCAAATTACTATTAATTCAAATTACTATTAATTAATTCACATAAGTGCATTTAAGATATAAAATGCCAAAAAAACCTTAAAGGGGTTGTCAGAGTTATGTAAAAAAAAAAAAAATAGCACTGTAAATCTGATGGTCTGCAATATATACATAAGCTAAGCAAGTTTTAAGTCTGTGCTTCTAATGGTAGAAGGGGTTAATCTTTCCTGAAGAATCCAGTGGGAGGGAGACACAGGGCAGAAAGCAGCAGCTCCGGTCAGTGCAGGGGGGAGTGGCCAGCACTGTGACGTCTCGTTTACAGACACAGAGCTGCTCTCTCCTGCATGCCACACTTGTGCACGAATCATCATCAGGTTCTTGGTTCTAGGCTGTTCACACTCTTTCATCGCAATTCGTGTTAGCTCGTCATTCTTCAACAGTTATGTTATGGCTCCGCGAAAGTGTATTAATTTGCCAGACAGTTTCTGTTTCATCTGTGGTGAATATACAATGTTGAAGCAACAGCAGAATATTACAGACTTTGTGAAAAAAGTATACTTTGCATACTTTGGACTAAAAATTGGAGATCAAGATAAAGTCTGGGCGCCTCAAAGTGTGCAAACGGTGTGTTGAGGACCTCCGAAACTGGTTAAAGGGTAAGAAAAAATCTTTCCGTTATGGGATTCCTATGGTATGGCGAGAGCAAAAGAACCATAGTGACGACTGTTACTTTTGTTCATGCGATGTGAAAGGGTTTAATTCCAAATGGAAGCATTCCATTTCATACCCCAATCTTAACTCGGCAATTCGTCCCATCCCCCATGGCACAGATATACCAGTACCCAAGCCCCCTGCTACCTTGGAAGAGATACCTAGCTCCGATGAAGGTGAAGTCATACCTGAAACAGATGACGAATCAAGTTCTGACTTTGAAGATGATACAAGACCGAAATTGTTTTCTCAGGAGGAGATGAATGATTTGGTAAGAGACTTGAATCTTCCCAAAGATGCTGCGGAGTTACTCGGATCAAGGCTGAAAAGCAGGAATTTATTGTTGCCAGGAGTTCAGACATCGTGAAAAGGAGTTCGTTCCTTACTTCGCCCAGGAAGACAAGTTGGTTTATTGCATTGATGTCAAAGGTCTGATGGGTCAATTTAAAATCCAATATGATTCAGAGCAATAGCGTCTTTTTTATAGATTCTTCAAAAAGAAGTCTCAAAGTTTTACTCCACAACGTTTTTTACGCTTACATACCTGTAGATCATTCTGTACACTTGAAGGAAACCTATGATAACTTGGAATTGGTTCTTTGTAAACTTTAATATGAAGACCATGGTTGGCAAGTGTGTGGGGACTTGAAGGTCTTGTGCATGCTGCTCGGTCAACAAGCTGGGTATACCAAATATCCTTGTTTTCTGTGTCTATGGGACAGTCGAGACCGACAAAATCACTGGACCATTGGCAGCCGAGGGTGCTAACAGTCGGTGAAAAAAATGTACTCCGAGAAACTTTGGTACCTTCCCATAAAGTTATTCTACCACCTCTCCACATAAAATTGGGATTGATGAAGCAATTCGTAAAATCACTTCTGTATTGCCAAATTCTACGCTTTTCCTTTGACCCTGTCACTCACTTAGCTCACTGACTAGGCATAAATATTCTGGCAAATACAGTATGAGTTAACTCTGTCACTCATTAGCTCACAGACTATGCATATACACTTTAGTAAATGCAATATGAGTTTTATTAAATTAAGTCCTTTTGGAATAATAATAAAGCACAAAGGTAAGCATTAATACTTTTACCGGATATTATAGCTCATCACTCCAGGTGGGGGACTGTTCAGCAATCACTCTCAGGAGGAAAATCCGGGGAAAAACTACAGAGACACGCCACGCTTGCCTCGTATATCAGTTGCAGTCCCCCACCTGGAGTGATGAGCTATAATATCCGGTAAAAGTATTAATGCTTACCTTTGTGCTTTATTATTCCAAAAGGACTTAATTTAATAAAACTCATATTGCATTTACTAAAGTGTCTATGCATAGTCTGTGAGCTAATGAGTGACAGAGTTAACTCATACTGTATTTACCAGAATATTTATGCCTAGTCAGTGAGCTAAGTGAGTGACAGGGTCAAAGGAAAAGCGTAGAATTTGGCAATACATAAATGGTGACGAGAGTGGGATGGCCTAAATTATTACATAATGGGTTGGCAGAGTCCTGGGATAATAAGCTCAAGGGAGCAGGGACCCTAGGACAGACCTGGGTGTTGTTAATAGCATATAGGAATCGAGCACTGGATAGAGAAAATCCAGAACGGAGAGAGTGTAGATCTGCGTGGCCAGGCATGAAGAATCTCAGACGTCTGCAGCTTTTGGGGCTGTATGATGAGAAATCTGGTGAATTCAGGACAGAGAGAGAGTGGATCTGCTTGGGCCAGCATGAAGAATCCCAGACTTCTGCAGACTCTGCTGAATTCTCCCAGCTGATGTTACTAGGCTGCATGATGCAAGTTTGGTGATGGTGAAGTGAATATTCTTTGTAAATAGCTGCACTGTCTCATATCTCTTTTAGTGAAGTATTACCGGTATTCTTCTGTAATTAAGTGTGTTTAGCTATTATTCTAATTGCTTTCTAATTTTCTTTTCTGACCACTCATGTGTGACTGGGAGAGTTGCTTGCTTTTCTTGCTTTGTTTGTGGATAAACTGCACGTCTTAATTACAAGGTGTTAACCTTTGATGTAGTAAGATATTTGGTACCAGGAGTGGGGGTTTGAGAAAATATAATGTATCAAAAGAAAAGAGTGAAGAATGCAAATAGTGTAAAAATGTGAATATTGTAAATATTTAAGGCTGGCATTAAGTGTTCCTGTGGGTCAGGATTAAGTGAGAACTGGGTGTTGGTTTTTCCTTACATGCTTGCAACTGTTGCTTTTGTTGCCTGCATATCTAATGTGATGCCTGTCCTGTAGAGTTAGTATTAATTGTTACTTTTTTTAAGGTCCCTGGTTAAGAGAAACTCTGATCAGATAGGTATAATGCACTTGTAGGCTTTGATTTGTTCTGTATTCAAATGTTTGTAGTAAAAAACTGTTTTTCTTTCATTACTGGCTACTCCAGTAGATTTTATAGTCCCTGAATGCTGAAGTGACTAGATCAAACAAACAAGGAATGAAACTGGGTTTTTTTTGCCTCCAAAGTGGAGGTTGAGAATCCTGACAGGACGGTGGGGCATTGAATCCTGAGTAAGTGAGAGGGTGATCTTTTATCATTAATATGTTATGCATATGTTCTTTGTCTTTGACTGTATATGCTACCAGGCAAACCTAAAAGTTAAAAGAGGATTTTTAAATTGTGGCAAGCACCCCAGGGGGCATAGTCAACCATAAACAGCTATAACTATAGGTTAATTGTTCAGCCACATTTGCATGAAGGACACAAGACAATGGTTCGTTCTACTGGCTGTGTTGAAGATAACATGTTAATTTAAATGTAACAAAGCACAATTTTCACCTCTTAGAAGTTTCATGTCATTTGAGAATGCCTGTTTCCTGAACTGCTGATGACTGAGGGACAAGATAGTAACATCACAGTTTTTATTTGTTACAATATTGGATTTTAGAATAAATTCACCTGTTTTCCTGTATTTGAATTTTACGTGTTAGTATCCAGAGAAAAAGTGTAGTTTCTATTTCAGTTAAAATAGATATATGTTGCAGAGAAAACAGATATGTTGCAGCACTGTGAGATATTAATTTTCTCTAAATTTATACCCTTGCACTTGTTACCAAATACACCTGTTATAGTAGTACATTACGCAGAGGTCCAGTACACACACAGCAATTACCAAATGAGTAAAATATTAATAAGTTTGATGAAATTTTAGACAGAGGCTGATATGAAATTGCTCTGTTCTCAAGCATAGAGCAAATATAGATTAAAGATGGAACTGAGTTCCCAGAAAATAATGAGAACTTGAGTTGATTGGATAAAACCAAATCTTGCTTGTCAGCAATGATCCAGGAGAGGTTTGAGAAAAAGAATAAGAGAGAGAGAGAGAGAGGCAGAAAGGTGAGGCCACAGCCTAGGCTAAATGTGCTGCTTCCAGTGTGATGATCTGGGCTACCAAGCTCTAAGACTCCTTGAGGACCCACAAGGCCTGAAGAACAGGAACCTTGCATATTTATGCCTCTGAAGAGACATAGATAGGCAGGGGGAGTATAGGCCGAGAAGAACCCGAGGATAGTCATGAGGCCCAGCCACAAATGCCTTGCAATCCAAGAAGAACCTGAAGATGAGGCATAGCCACCAATGCCTTGTACCCTCTTAGATCTCTCACCTCAAAAGGATCTCTTTTTGACACAATAATTAATGAGTAGCTTATACAAATCCTTGTGAACACTGCAATTTTAAAATCAGTCTAACAGCACTCTCACTGAGAACAGTGTATATGACAGATTCTAGTTATACGTGAGAGATGAGCCATATTTCTTTCTATTGGGATTGATGTTATAAAATGCTGCAAAATAACTGATGTTATATTGTAAGGATTTTACCCAGATTGTTCCTATTTTAGAATGAGTATATGTCCACTTAGCATTGGACCAATTAAGTTGATGGGAAAGGGACACTGTTTACTCATACTGTTATCTTATTGAGAAGAATCTAAATTTAAGTTATTAACAATTGTTCGATATTCTTAGCAGCCTTGCCAAATAAGGATACATTAGTGTGGTATAAAAGAAACAGGAACAGGAAAAGGACCTATGTAAGTAGTTGGTGGAATGATGCAGGTGATGAAGAAGTGTTGTGGAAAAGTGTTGTGAGGGATGAAGTGGAGTATTGAAGGAGAAACTGTGATAGACAATAAACTGATGAAGGTAATTTGAAGTGATATATTTGCCTAATGAATATGTAAACAAAAAAATTATGAGCACTTTATTCGACTGTGCCGTCTCCAGAAGCTTCAATTCAGGAAGTCATATTCAACAATTGGAAGAAATAGATATTTGGAGACAGGCTAGGTGCACCTTGCACCCTGATGAGCTTTGGAAAACCCACACTGGCCATGTGGTACTTCCGGATGCTTTGTGCCTCACTTTTCCTCTGTATGTCCTGGCCAGGCATGCAGAGGCAAAGGGGGATGATTTGATGACAAATTCTCACACAATTGGGTATACTTCTAAAACTTGTCAAAATTGCAGAACATGTGTGTGCAGCTTGTCTGATCTGAAACATGTAAAGGTCAGTCAAGGGCAAAATGGAATAATTTCCTACAAGCAAAAATGAATTTCCAGTGATAGAGAGACAAGGAGTTAATCAAACTGCGAGATAAGATTGACATCATACGAGATAGTTACTAGTAGATCACTGAAAGTTTATAAAAGCAATATTTATTATTTGTAGGATATGATCTTAGTAAATATAGATGAAATTAAGTTTGTCTTATTGTGAAGTCTAATCTAGAATTTTTAGTCTTTTCATTTAATATTGGCGCTGCTCTTCTGAATGAGGCCTGGAGCCATGTCACCAATTGCAAGCCAGAGAGTCCAGCAGAGGAAATTGGCCAGAGTCCAGATGGAGCAGACCATCCCGAGAAATCTGAACTACACACCGCAGAAACGTGTGAGGAAGTCCCTATCTGCTCCAATGTGTCGCAATGAAAGAAAGGCCAAGATGTCCACCTACGAGAATGAGAGGTTCAACTGCTGAGAAGCAGGCCAAATTATCTGAAAATAGGAAAAGGACTATTGGACTTTTGTGGACTATTTTTTTTTTCTCTTATGTATTGTTATTGTTTCCTTGGAAAGTAACTGTAATTTTAGTATCTCAGATTTTTTTCTGCTGAACATCATGTGCCCAATTGCTTATGTCACCTGTTCCCCAGATTTTAGTTATTAAAGTCTATGGGGCAGATGTACAGTGGGAAAAAGTTCTGAATGTGCAGGTGAAATGAATCCCCCATTGCATGGGGAACTGATAAAGATAGCTGAGACCTACAAGCCATTTGGCTTTGACAATTGTAATGCCGGGGGGGGGGGGGGGATGGGAAAATATCACCCAAATTACACTGAGGCTTGTCCCCTCCAGCGTTTGCCTTAATGCTATCCACTATGTTTTAGCCCAAGTTGTTATTACTGTATTTCTAAATGAATTACAAAGGCGATTCAGCCATTGCTTACGTACAATATCCTTGTTGATCCAAGGGTGGAATGTATTACTAATTAAAGATTTATTTGAATTTTTGGATCAGCAAAGATATTGTACTGAACTCATGAGCCATTCTGCCTGTGGACCAAAGCTGTATTTACAGTCTGACAGGATAAGAATTCATCAATTATAATGTAGAAGCTTTGAGCTGCTTCTAAAACCATGGGGGGTGTCTCCCTTGACAGGAAGATGCTGGAAGATTAAGGAGGAGTCCTTCTGGCAAACAAATTGAAACCCATTAATGATGACAAAAGAACATTTCATCTAGCCTTGGAATGTAGACCATGGGGGATGTGTCCTTTGAGCATTCTCAGATGTCTAACACCAAGAGGGGTGATCAGAAGCCTGCCCGGAAACCAAAGCAAAAAAGGTGGATGGGGTGGAGAGAAGTTCATGTGAGAGTCTGACCAGCAAAGAATGTTGTAGGTCAAAATTCTCTAAGCAGGCAACAGGCTTGGCCGGACAAAACTAGATGAGTGACTCATGCAGTGACTCAGCAGCTAACATTTTTTTTAGCTGCTGGTCACGAGCACAGATTTGGCCCTGGCCAATCCTGGTGTGAACCATGTGCACAGGATTGACCCTGGCCAATCCTGATTTGAGCATGCAGCATATGTTAACCAATGAATTGTAATATCATGCAGCAGGCACGATCTTAGTTAAGGTACTTTAGGGGGACTCTCAGAAGGAAAGATGGGACTGCAACTGATATACGAGGCAAGCGTGTCTCTGTAGTTTTTCCCCAGATTTTCCTCCTGAGAGTGATTGCTGAACAGTCCCCCACCTGGAGTGATGAGCTATAATATCCGGTAAAAGTATTAATGCTTATCTTTGTGCTTTATTATTATTCCAAAAGGACTTAATTTAATAAAACTCATATTGAATTTACTAAAGTGTCTATGCATAGTCTGTGAGCTAATGAGTGACAGAGTTAACTCATACTGTATTTGCCAGAATATTTATGCCTAGTCAGTGAGCTAAGTGAGTGACAGGGTCAAAGGAAAAGCGTAGAATTTGGCAATACAACTTCCAAGAGACAAATACTTGGTCAGAGGTAAAATTGAAGGAAGGTGTGTTCGTTGGACCAGACATTAGAAGGCTTATAGTTGATCAAGAGTTTGTCAATACCATGATGGATCCTCAAAAAGAAGGGTGGATTGCATTTAAAGAAGTCGTATAGAAATTTGTAGACAACAACAGAGATCCTCACTACAAAAAGATAGTCGGACGAATGCTGAAAGCATTTCAAGCTTTAGGTTGCCTGATGAGTTTGAAAGTGCATTTCCTCCAGTCCCACCTTGACTACTTTCCTGAAAATTTGGGAGCTGTGAGTGACATTAAAGAGATGGAAAGGAAATACGAGGGAAAATGGAGCATTACAATGATGGCAGACTACTGTTGGATGCTTCAGAGAGACATTCCAGATGCTACTCACAAGCGTAAATGCACCAAGAGGAGCCTCACAAGGAAGAAGAATCTAGTTTAGTGTGTGTAGGTGAGCTCATTTCAGTTCAAAAAAGGATTTTCATGAAAATATCGTAATAAAACTTTAATTTTATAAGTCTATTTCCATTTATTTTGAGGTATTGCCTTATTTAACATAGTTACCTAAATTGTCAGGAAACGTGATGTCCTATGACAAAATGGAGGTTATTTTCGGATTCAGCGCACCAAAAAACAAAGATTACGTGGAATAACCAAAACAGCTCTCGAAAAAAAGTTTTTTGCAGATCTGTGTAATTGGCCTCAAATTGAACAAATAATGGCAAAGAATTCAACATAAATAGGGCAAAACTGGGGGGGGGGGGAGGGGGGAAGCAGCTTTACAATGAACATATTCCAATTTAACTTGGGGAAAAATCATTACTAAAGATGGTCCAGCAGAGCGAACGCTGTAGGATTTAAGTTACAAAATGTTCAAGCCACCTTCCTGATCTAAATCATTCAAAAAGGTTTACATCAAAATACAAGAGACAATTACAGCAAAATAATTCAATTAAAATTTTCAACAATAAAACACATCATAAAATAATTTCCTATTACCTTCCTTCCAATTATATATTTTTATTTATTTATTTATTGTTCTGGTTTTCTCTACTGCTTTATCTGGGAATCAAAGCAGTTTACATATAACAAAAAAACATGAACTGTGTTACATAGAACAAGTACAAAAACAGAATGATTACATTTATAAACGAAAATCAAACAACATCATAACAACAAATTAGGCTGCTTGGGATTAGGTTTGATAAACATAACTAACCATGTCCTCAACTTAGTCTGTTATTTGGAGCCTAGTGTGGTACAGGAGAAATATCAATGCAATAAAAATTTTAAACCCTTCCTAGATCATTCATTTAAAAGCCCATAAGTCATCATTACATTCTTCTGGTGCTATCACCTAGAAAGCCTTACCTTCCATATTATCCCCACATCAGGGTTCACTAATAAAATTTCCCTGTAGTGTCCACAAACTCTTCCTTTATATATTAAATCTCATAAATATTCTGGCTTCTGATTCTACCTAACTTCAAAAGTCAAAACACAACCATTTAAATCTACATTGTTCCCAAACAGAAGCCAGTGCAGTTGCGCCAATTATGGCAAAGCACTTTCCCCGACACACTGTTCCTCATATCAGCACTGCAGCTGCATTCTGGAGCACGTGTTACTTTCTACAATACTTCTACTACTACTGCTCATCATTTGTATAGTGCTACAAGGTATACTGTATGCGGCACAGTACAGAGGCATGTAAGATACAGTCCCTGCTCGTAAGAGCTTACAGTCTAGTCAAGACAGACAACTGGGGACTAGGATATATCTAAGGGAATGCTAAGCAAACACATAGGTGACCAGGAGTAAAGGGGATGGAAGGATACTCCTATGAAGAAAGGCTAAAAAGGTTAGGGCTCTTTAACCTGGAAAAGAGACGGCTGAGGGGAGATATGATAGAAGTCTATAAATTAATGAACGGAGTGGAACGGGTAAACGTAGATCGATTGTTTACATTATCAGAATATAGAAAGACTAGGGGACATGCAATGAAGCTACAGGGTAAACTATTTAATACTAATAAAAGAAAATATTTTTTCACTCAACGTGTAATCAAACTCTGGAATTTGTTACCGGAGGATGTAGTAAAGGCTGTTAGTGTAGCTGGGTTTAAAAAAGGTTTGGACAAGTTCCTGGAGGAAAGGTCCATAAACTATTATTAAGAAGGGACCTAGGATATCAATGCTTGACCCAGTACAAGCATTGCGGAACCTGTGTCTTTTGGGGAAACTGCTAGGTACATATGACCTAGATTGGCCACTGTTGGAAACAGGATACTGGGCTTGATGGACCTTGGTCTGACCCAGTATGGCATATCTTATGTTCTTAGGAAACTAAAGCAGTCTCAAAAGAAGCGAGTTTTTAGCCTGGATTTGAACAGGGTCAGAGATGGAGCCTGACATACTGACTCTGGAAGTTTGTTCCAGGCAGTGGAAGAGAAGACATGCACAGATAGAAGGGATCTGCTAGAAGAGTTCCCGAAAAGGGGTGTAGGGAGAGATATGAGGGAAAAGGTAGTGAGGAGCAGTCAAATGAAGGCACTTATAGGTCAGTAGTAGAAGTTTGAACTGTATGCGGAAACGGAGAGGAAGCCAATGAAGTGATTTGAGAAGAGGGGTGACATAAGCAAGATTAGCTGTGCAGCTGAGTTTTGAACAGACTGAAGTGAGGAGAGATGATTCAGAAGGAGACCAGCAAAGAGGAGGTTGCAATAGTTTAGATGGAAGGTGACTAGAGAATGGTTAAGGGTCTTAGTAGTGTGTTCAGAAAGCAAGGACCAATTTTACCTTTTTTTTTTTTTTGGTGCCGTCAAGTCAGTGCTGACTCTAGCGACCCAGCTGCCTCTGCGTTTTCTTGGCAATGTATCAACGGAAGTAGATTGCCAGGCTTTTACTCTCCAATGCCTCAGAAGAAAAGTGACTTGCCCAAGGTCACAAGGAGTGCCAGTGGGAATCAAACCCTTGATCCTCTGGGTACTAGGCAGTTGGCTCTAGCCACTAGGTGATAGCTTTTAGCTATCTGTTGGGGGGGGAGCAAGAGATCAAAGATGACCTCAAGGTTGCAAGTTCAGGAAACAGGGAGGAGCAGAGTATTATACACAGAAAGAAAGGAGAGGGGGGAGGAGGTGACCTTGGGGGGAAAGATAAGGAGCTCAGTTCTGGCCATGTTCAAATTTCAGATGGTGGCGAGACATCCAGGTTGTAATGTCAGATAAGCAGGCAGAGATCCAGACCTGGATTCCCAAAGAGATTTCAGGTGCAGAGAAGTAGATCTGACAGTCATCAGCTTAGAAACAGTGCTGAAAACATGGGAGGAGATGAGTGCACCAAGGAACTGAGTGCAGAGAGAGAAAAGGAGAAGTCCCAAGACAGAGCCCTGTAGTACACCGATGTGGAAACAGAATGGCAGATTGAGTCTGAGAAGCGATTCCAGCTTGTGAGAACTCTGGTTGAAATTAGAAGCTTTGCTCATTGAGACAACAGATGCAATGCAATGTGTGCCTTTGAGTCAATGCTAACTCCTGGTGACTCGGCAGTTCCTGGGTTTTCTTGGTAGTGTAACCAGAAATAGATAAGTGATGGCTTTGTGATTCCCTGATGTAGGACATGAAGATTTGTTATCCGAAACATAGCACTGTATTGGAACTTTGGAAGTTTATGGAATAGGTGATTGCTAGAACTGAAATAAATAAATTAAAATCGGGCTTGGAAGTCTAAGGAAAAGTATGATTTTGAATATCATGTGTTGTGAGCACTGCCCGACAAAATATTCCCCCCTCAGTAGCGTTTTTGCTTGATGAATGAAGGTCCCAACATATAACACAACAAGAAGGCATGAAAAGAAGCAGCAAAGAGGTAAACCTAAAAGCAACATCAGTAAATACGAGTACTTTTACAAGAAAAGGGGGTGAATGCCTGGAATGACCTCCTAAAGGAGGTGGTAGGAGCAAAAACAGAGACTGAATTCAAAAAGGCATGGGACTAACACAGAGGATCACTACATAACAAGAGGATGGAATCAAAGCAAATGTAATTCTGGTCGCCATATCTTTAAAGGGGTATAGCAGAATTAGAAAAGGTACAGAGAAGAGTCAGCAAAATGGTAAAGGGGATGGAAAGATATCCCTACGAGGACAGGCTTAAAAGGTTAGGACTCTTCAACTAGGAAAAAAGAGGGCGGAGGGGAGATACAATAGAGGTCTATAAACTAATGAATGGAGTAGAACAGGTAAGTGTAGATAGTTTACTCCTTCAAAAGTAGAAAGACTAGGGGGAAGGTAATGAAGCTACAATGTACTACATTTAAGCCTAAATCGGAGAAAATATTTTTTCACTCAACACGTAATCAAACTCTGGAATTCGTTGGCAGAGGATGCAGTAAAATCAGTTAGTGTAGCAGGATTTAAAAGAAGCTCGGATGAGTTCCTGGAAGAAAAGTCCATAAAGCATTATTAAAGAGGACTGGGGAAATTCACTGCTGACCCATGGGGCAAGCAGCATGGAATCTGTATACGTTTTGGGAAACTGACAGGTACTTGTGACCTGGATTGGCCACGGATGGAAACAGGACACTGGGCCTCATGGAACCTTGGTCTGACCCAGTATGGCATCTCTTATGTAAATATCTTCATAAATAGAGAGGGGTAACCTGACTGGAGTGGCAGGTACAACCTTAACAAAGATAAAGGGGAGTAACCTGCCCAGTGGCAGGTTAACTCTAGCAACCTTACTGGGCAGACTAGATGGACCATCATTCACTATGTTTTGAATGGATTAATTCGGCAATGTTCTCTTACAATGCCCCTGCCTTTTGGAATTCGGTCCCTCTTGATATTCGTTCAAAAAGTTCTTATAAAAAATTTCAGTCACTGAAGACTTGGCTTTTGTGAATTCATATCTGTAATGATCACCTCTAATACCGGCTCACTGTTTTTGTTTTCGCCAGTGTGTTCAGTCAATTATCATTTGTGAACTGGTTTGATAACGTTGCACAGCTCCTCCAGATTCCTCATGCTTTCTATTGCATATCTGTTGTACTCCTGTTTGTCTGATGTTTGACACTTGTGTCCCCACACAGATTTTATTGTAAACCACTTTGATGCCAGTCCACTGTGCATTAAGTGGCATAACAAATGTCAAATGAATTAAAATTGACCTTTTCCATTGTTGACATCCAAAGATGTAGTCAATTTGATTATTGTACAATCCATTGTAAGAAATCCATTTATTTATTTTTTATTTATTTATTTATAGTCTCTATACCGCGCTATTCGGCATCAGCGCGGTTTACAGTGAACAAAGAATTTACACATTTCCGATGGTACTTTGTGTTTACAGTTGAACAGGCAAAGGTAACTTGGATAACAGGGGTAACTATTTACAAATTAAAACAGAATCATGAACATTTCTTGGTTTCAGCGTTATGGGTTTTGGGAGGTCTGTGATTTGGTTGAAATAACTGCATTGGTTACTGGGTAATACAAGAGGAAGAGGTGGTGTTTCAAGGCTTTTCTGAATTGCAATAGATCCGGGATTGCTCGGATGTCTTGAGGAAGGCTGTTCCAACACCTTGGGGCACAGAACTTGAAAGCCCTGTCTGCTGTTGCTTTGGTGCAGTGTGAAATTGATTTTGGGACTACAAGTGTGTTGAGTGTTACTGACCGTCTGTCCCTATTTTGAGGTGTCATCTGGATCAGATCCGTTAGTGACTCAGATGAGAGCCCTTTGATGGCCTTGAATGTCAGTAGTAATGACTTGTAAGTGAGTCTACTTCGTATCGGGAGCCAATGGAGTTGTTTTAGGATGGGTGAGATATGGTCTTTCCTGGATGCTCCGTGTAGGACTCTTGCTGCGGCATTCATTGCCAGTTGCAGTGGTTGCAAGGTGGCTTGAGGGAGCCCTTGTAAGATTGAGTTCGCATAATCAAAATGTGGCATGATTAGGGCCTGATAGATGGTTCTGAAATCATCCGGCTCTAGCAGGGATCATAGGTGTCTAAGGGAACGGATTTTATGGTATACCGCTCTTACAATGTTTCCAATGTGCGCCTTCATATCCAAGTGCTGGTCTAGAGTGACGCCGAGATATCTGATAGTGGGTTTGGTCTGGAGGTCTGCTTCCTTCACTTTCAAGAAAGACGGAGCAATGAAGTTTCGGTCTTTTGTGATAAACACCTCCGTTTTCTTGTGTTGGATCTTGAGGTTTTGGGATCGCAGCCAGTTGGATACTTCATTTATGCAGTTTGTTAATGGAGTGAGGTCAGGGTTCTCTGTTGTAAAAGGCATGTATAACAAACAGCATGTATAACAGCACATCATCCGCGTATATCATATCGTACAGTTGCCACTTGTGTTGCTGGAAGGTGGTGTTTGAGATTGTTGGTCTTGCAGATCTATTAGTCTTTCTCCAGCTTTGTTTCTTTTGCCAAGCCCATACTGTATTTTCCAAATCACTTTAATGTCTTCTTGGTTTCCAACCTTTGTGCTCCAGTTGTCCATGACTACCGGTTTATCTAGTTTGCATTTTCAGTTCAATGAACAAGTACAAACTGAAATCAACAGATCGAATTCTTCCTCTTCAGCAATAGTTTGGGGGGAGGGGGGTATATGCCTGAATAATAGTTGTGCTGATGAGCAATCCTCGTAGATGAATAGACATTAAGTGTTCACTGACTGCACTGTATTTCATTACAGTTCTTGCAAGTTTACCATAGTTACTCACCTGTAGCAGGTGCTCTTTGTAGACAGCAGGAATAAGTCCTACTGCTACTATTAAACATTTCTAAAGCACTACAAGGCATACGCAGTGCTGTACAGACACATAAAAAGGGTCCCTACGTGTCAGAGCTTACAATGTAATTAAGACAAGACAAAAGATAAGAACAAGGGGAAAAAAGGGCGAGGAGACATAAGAAATAAGGGTCAGGATCCAAAAGCAACTTCAAAGAGGCGAGCCTTCAGCATAGACTTGAAAAGGGACAGAGATGAAGCCTGATGCACACTCAGGGAGCGGCACGATGAAAGGACCGGAAGTCTGGATTGACAGTGGAAGAAAAGGGCAAAGAGAGAAGCAAGCCAGGAGAAGGGCAGAGTTCACGAGGAGGGCTGTAGGGAAAGAGGAGAAGACGAGTGAATGCACTTGTAGGTCAGAAGAAGCAGCTTGAATTGGATAGGGAAATGGAAAGGAAGCAAGTGAAGTGATATGAGGGGTTATAAGAATATATTGTGGCTGGCAAAAGATTAGTTGCACAGCAGAGTTCTGAACAAATTGAAGTGGAGAGAGGTGGCTAAGAAGAAACCAGCAAGGAGGTGGTTGCAACAGTCGAGACAAGAAGTAATTAAAGAGTGGAAAAAGTGTTTCAGTAGTATGTTCAGAAAGGAAGAGATGAATTTTGTTAATGTTATGAGAAAGAAATGACAGGTTTTAGCTATCTGTTGGATATGTGAGGAGAAGGAAAGGGAGGCATCAAAGATGACACCAAGGTTGTGGGCTAAGGAAACAGGAAGTAGAAAAGTCTTATCCAGAGACAGAGAGAGGAGGAAGGTTTAAGGGGAAAAATAAGAAGTTCAGTTTTGGCCATTGGTGATGTCCTCGACGGAGCACTGCGAGGGAACGCTCCTCAGCTTCCATAGAAAGTTTTTGGGATGCTCCATCAAGCATGTGAGCTTGCCTTCCTGCCTGTCATGGCACAACTTATCTCCAATATGATAACCAAGCTAGTAGCCAAAGCAACTCCACGGGGACATAGGAGCGTTGTGAGGACTGATTCCTGCTATCCATGGAGAACATCTGCTACAGGTAAGTACTATGCTTTCTCCATGGACAAGTAGGAAATAAGTCCTCAAGTAAGAGACTCCCAAAAACAGTCCAATGGGGCAACAAAACTGGAGAACCGGAACAAATAGCATGGGTAGTCCCTCCGGAAGGACTCGACTGACTCAGCGTACATCAACACCAGGAGGACTCTCAGTAGCATGGACAGACAGAAGAGCCAGTGGGAAGGAGTTGAACCTAAGTCCCAAACAGATGCTGGAGTACAGCTTGGCTGAAGTTGCTGTCACTTTGGGAATCCCCATACAGACAGTGGTAGGCTATGAAGGTGTGGACCAAGGACCACAATGCAGCCCTGCAAATCTCCTCAGCAGATATCAAGCATAAGTTGCCACAGAAAGAGCCATGGCTCAGACACAGAGTTGTGACACGACTCAAGGCTCAGATCTGTGTAAGCAAAGAAAATGCAGTCTGCCACCCAAATGGACAGGGTATGTTTGGAGATGGCAACGCCCAGCTAGCTGGGGTCAAAAGAGATGAAGAGCTGGGTGGAACACCGATGCACTCTCATCCCTTCCAGGTAGAAAGCCAAGGCATGTTACAGTCCAATGTGTACAGTGCAGCACCGCCTCCGCCCTCTCGACATGAGGCCTGGGGGAAAAAGGTGGGTAAGACCACCAATTGATTAAAGGTGGAAAGAAGAGACCACCTTGGGCAAGAAACGTGGATGCATCCACAGCACTACCCTATTCTGATGAAAGCTGGTGTATGCCGATAAGCCAACAGAGCCTGAAGCTCGCTAACACAGCAGGCCAAGGTGACCATCATGAGGTCTTAGATAGTGCGGGGGAGAAGTCTGCTGTTTTGGTACATGTCGGTACCAATGACATAAGAAAATGTGGTAGGGAGGTTCTGAAGGCTAAATTTAGGCTTTTAGGTAGGAAGTTGAAATCCAGAACTTCCAGGGTAGCATTCTCTGAAATGCTTTCTGTTCCATGCGCAGGAACCAAAAGACAGGCAGAGCTCTAGAGTCTCAATGCATGGATAAGACAATGGTGCAAGGATGAGGGTTTTAGATTTGTTAGGAACTGGTGAACATTCTGGGGAAAGGAGGGGCTTCACCTTAAATCAGGATGGAACCAGGCTGCTGGCATTAATCTTTAAAAATAAAAAAAGAGATAGAGCAGCTTTTAAACTAGATAATAGGGGAGAGCCGACAGTTGCCCAAGAGCGCATGGTTTGGAACAATGTATCCTTGAAGGATACAACCAAAAAAATGAAGTTAGGGCACATCAGCAGAGAGGCTCCAGTAAAGTAAAAGGTAGCCCAAATGTCCTTGAGTACGGAGCAGACAGAGCTTAAATCAGTCAGGGCCTAGTCCAGCAGCAGTTTAAGTTTAAATTTAAAAACACAGAAGAGAGCTTTCTGGTTTAATTTAGAACCCAGCAGAGAGCTTCTAGTTTAAATTTCATACTAAGTCAGGGCCTAGCAGCAGCAAAGAGCTTTAATTTAAATCAAATCAGAATATAACTTAGGGTCAGTATTCTTTGAGCAATAAATAAAGTCTTCTAGAGACCTTTACAAAGAGGCCTTCTACCTAGGGGGCAAGAGACCTGTAAAACGTTTTAATTAGGTGTAAAAGCCAGGTGGCAGGTCAAACGGCCATTTTGAAAGACTCCTTCTATCCAAGCAAGGACTGTTAATCACCCAGGAAGTTGATCACAGCTTACCTTAGAAGCACAGGACAGGGTACTGTGTAGCAGCCCTCTTTTAATAAGTCTTATTTCCCTCCCTCCCTAACACCCACCCACCCTGGGGATAATCGTCGCTTTATAGGTACTTACACATCTTAAAGGAAAGGAGATGCTCTCAAGTGCAGCTCTTTATCCAAATCAGTCATACATTAAGGACCTGTGATTAATTAAGCTTCAGGTGAACAAGGTATATTAAACGTATTAGGTAAACTTTTATTAGTATAAAAGTATCCACAGCAACTCTTAGTAAGTAAAGAACCTAAAGATCTAAAAACAAGCTTAAAACTAAGATGCAGACAGCAGTCCAGCAGCGAGATGGGGGCTTTCCAGTCTTTTGCATTGAGTGTCACATGTATGATTTTCTCCCAGTTGGTGAGAGGTCTTATGTGTGCTCTTTGCTCTCAGGGAACAAGTCCGTTCTTTAGAGGCTAAAGTAGCAGACTTGGAAGAAATAAGACAGACAGAGGTACTTCTCTCTCCCTCTCTTCTTATCTAAACTACTTGAATGTGTTGTCCATCGCCGCTGCCTCGACTTCCTCTCCTCTCATGCCCTCCTGGATCTTTACAGTCCAGCTTTCATCCCTTACACTCTACTGAAACGGCTCTTACCAAAGTCTCCAGTGACATGTTCCTGGCAAAATCCAAAGGCCTCTATACTATCCTCATCCTTCTTGACCTCGCTGCTGCTTTTGACACTGTTGACCACAACCTTCTCCTTGTTACCCTGTCCTTGCTTGTTTTTAGTGGCTCTGTACTATCCTGGTTCTCCTCCTACCTCTCCCATCGCTCTTTCAGCGTGTGTTCTGATGGCTCCTCCTCCTCTGCTACCCCACTCCCTGTTGGTGTCCCCCAGGGATCTGTCTTAGGCCCCCTCCTCTTCTCTCTATACCCAGTCCCTTGGTACGCTTATCTCGTCGAATGGCTTTCAGTACCATCTCTATACCGATTACTCCTAAATCTACCTCTCTACACCTGAAATCTCTCCAGCAATCCAGACCAGAATCTCTGCCTGCCTTTCCGACATTGCTGCCTGGATGTCTCACCACCGCCTGAAACTGAACATGGCCAAGACTGAACTCCTTATCTTTCACCCCAAAACCTCCCCTCCTCAGTCTCTGTGGAAAACTCTGTAATCCTTCCTGTTTCTTCGGCCCGCAACCTGGGGGTTTTCTTTGACTCCTCTCTCTCTTTCTCCACACATATATAGCTCGTTGCTAAGACCTGCCGTTTCTTTCTCTATAATATCAGCAAAATCCACCCCTTCCTTTTTGAGCATACTGCTAAAACCCTTATCCACTCCTTAGTCACCTCTCGTCTTGACTAATGCAACCTCCTCCTTGCTGGTCTCCCCCCCGAGTCATCTCTTTCCCCTTCAATCCATTCAACATTCTGCTGCGCGACTAATCTTTCGCCAGCCTCGCTATACTCACATTACTCCTCTTCTCAAGTCACTTCACTGGCTCCCTGTCCGCTTCCGCATCCAGTTCAAACTTCTCCTCCTGACCTTTAAGTGCATTCACTCTGCGGCTCCTTGGTTACCTTTCATCTCTTATCTCTCCTTACAACCGCTCTCGGGAACTCCACTCTTCTAACAAACTACCTCTATGTCCTCCACTCCTACTGCTAAATTCCAGACCGCTCTTTTCACCTTGCTGCACCTTACGCCTGGAATAAGCTACCGGTATCTGAACACCAAGCACCCTCTCCAGCCCTCTTTAAATCCAGGTTGAAATCTCACCTCTTCACTGTTGCTTTCAGATCTTGACCTCTGTGTTTGTCATGATTAGATTGTAAGTGCCGTGTTTTTGTCTTGTCTAGATTGTCAGCTCTGTGTTGGTCTCAACTAGATTGTAAGCTCTGACTAGCAGGGACTGTCTCTTACATGTCTGTACAGCACTGTGTATGACTGGTAGCGCTATATAAATGCTCAATAGTAATAGTAGTAGTAGTAGTAGTAGAAAATGAGACCTACAGGGATATAGTCCTGAAGTCCCACCTGCAGTCAGGCAGCATCCCTGTTGCCATGGAGGAGAGAGGTCACATGACAGGAGAGCATCACCCTGGTGTGGCAGGAAGTGATCCTGTAACTAGGACCTGTCCTCCAGGTGATGTAAAACCCTCTCGCACTGAGGACGTTTCTCCAGGGCCATGTGCCCATGAAGGAAGGGTTAGGACAGCTGTTATAGTTGGTGATTCGATCATTAGGCATATAGATAGCTGGGTGAATGGTGGACGTGAGGATCGCCTGGTAACATTGCCTGCCTGCTGCGAAGGTAGCGGACCTCATGCACCACCTAGATAAGGTCTTAGATAGTGCTGGGGAGGATTCTGCTGTCTTGATACATGTCAATACCAATGACATAGTAAAATGTGGTAGGGAGGTTCTGGAGGCTAAATTTAGGCTTTTAGATAGGAAGTTGAAATCCAGAACTTCCAGGGTAGCTTTCTCCGAAATGCTTCCTGTTCCACACACAGGACCCAAAAGGCAGGCAGAGCTCAGGAGTCTCAATGCGTGGATGAGACAATGGTGCAAGGATGAGGGTTTTGGATTTGTTAGGAACTGGGGAACGTTTTGGGGAAAGGAGGGGCTCTTCTGAAGGGATAGGCTTCACTTTAACCGGGATGGAACCAGGCTGCTGGCATTAACCTTTAAAAAGGAGATAGAGCAGCGTTTAAACTAGATAATAGGGGAAAGCAGACAGTGGCCCAAGAGCGCATGGTTCGGAACAATGTATCCTTGAAGGATACTACCAAAACCAGAGAGGTTCCACAAAAGAGTAAAGTAGCCCAAATGCCCTTGAGTATGGAGCAGACAGAGCTTAAAGATTCCAAATTACCCATGCCTACCAATAGCCAGATTAATATGAATAAATTACAGCCTCTAAAATGCTTGTATGCAAATGATAGAAGTCTAAAAAATAAGATGGGAGAGTTAGAATATATAGCACTAAATGAGAGGTTAGATATGATTGGAATCTCAGAGACATGGTGGAAGGAGGACAACCAGTGGGACACTGATACCTGGGTACACACTATATCGTAATGATAGAGCTGATCAAATTGGTGGAGGGGTTGCGCTCTATGTTAGAGAGGGCATTGAGTCAGAAAGGATTAAAGTTTTGCAGGAAACAAAATTTGCTGTAGAATATCTATGGATTGAAATTCCATGTAAAAAGGGGAAGGCGATAGCAGTGGGGGTGTACTATCTACCACCTGGCCAGAATGACCAAATGGATGATGAAATGCTCAAAGAAATCAAAGAAGCTAACAAAAGTTACAGAACGGTAATAATAATGGGTGATTTAAATTACCCCAGTATAGACTGGGTCAGTGTCATGGCAGGACATGCTAGGGAGATAAAGTTTCTAGATGAAATAAATGACTGCTTCTTGGAGCAGCTGGTTCATGAACCGACCTGAGGTGAAGCCATTTTGGACCTAGTCCTTAGTGGAACACCAGATCTGGTGCAAGAGATAAAGGGTGTTGGGGCCACTTGGCAATAGTGATCATAGCATTATCGCATTTGACTTAATGGAGGAGGGATGGTAAATTTGACCTAAGTCTGCCTTAGGTCTGCTGTATATATTAGCTTTATGACTGCACCCTTGCCTGGTGAAACTACACAGTATATGGATGGCACAGAAGACAAGAAGACAATAGCTATATGAGAGTATATGCTTGCCATAAGATAATAGATGCGGCCTGCTATGGAGGACTCTGGGTAACCATATTCTGCATACTCCTATGCAGGCCGCATCTATTATCTTATGGCAAGCATATACTCTCATATAGCTATTGTCTTCTTGTCTTCTGTGCCATCCATATACTGTGTAGTTTCACCAGGCAAGGGTGCAGTCATATAAAGCTAATATATACAGCAGACCTAAGGCAGACTTAAGTCAAATTTCCCAACATAAGGAAAGTGGAACGAAGTCCCAAAAACTGCCAGCATTGTTTAAAAGGTGAGGTCAGAGAGGCTGTTGCTGCCAAAAACATCTTTCAGGAAATGGAAAAAAGAGCCAAATGACAAAAACTGGAAACAGCACAAGCACTAGCAAGTTAAATGCAAGGCATTAATAAAGCAGGCAAAGAGAGAATTTGAGAAGAAACTTGCTGTGGAAGCAAATACACAAGACTTTTTCACGTACATTCGTAGCAAAAAACCTGTGAGAGAGTCAGTTGGACCATTAGATGATAGAGGGGTAAAAGGGGCAGTAAGAGGGAACAAGGCGATAGCGGAAAGAATGAACAAATTCTTTGCTTCGGTCTTTACTGAGGAAGATGTAGGGATGTTACCTATGACTGAAGTGGTATTTAACGGTGATACTGCAGAAGAATTGAAAGAAATATCGCTACACCGGGAAGATGTATTACAACTATTTGATAAACTGAAGAGTAAGAAATTACCTGGACCGGATGGTATACATCCAAGGGTTTTGAAAGAACTGAAATATGAGATAGTTCACAGATTACTAATAGCAGACCTGCTATGGTTAAAGTCATCTGTAATACCTGAAAATTGGAGGATCACCAATGTAACGCCAATTTTTAAAAAGAGTTCCAGGGGTGATCTGGGAAACTACAGACTGGTGAGCCTGACATCAGTACCAGGAAAAATGGTAGAAACCATCATAAAGAACAAAATTACTGAACATTTCATGGCTTAAAGGGAGACAGCCAACATGGCTTTAGACAAGGAAGATTTTGTCTTACTAATCGGTTATGTTTTTTTGAAGGTGTAAATAAACGGGTAGACAAAGGTGAATCGGTTGATATAGTGTATCTGGACTTTCAGAAAGCCTTTGACAAGGTCCCTCAGAGACTTGGCAAAACTAGAAAGTCACAGGATAGGAGGTGATGTACTATTGTAGATCAGGAACTGGTTAAAAGATAGAAAGCAGAGAGTAGGGCTAAATGGCCAATTTTCCCAATGGAAAAAATGTGAATAGTGGAGTACCCCAGGGATCTGTGCTGGGTCCGCTGCTTTTTGACATACTCATAAATGACCTGGAAAAGGGAATAATGAGTGAGATTATCAAATTTGCAGATTACACAAAACTAAAGTTGTTAAAATCCAAGAGGATTGTGGAAAATTACAAGAGGATCTTGATAAATTGGAAGAATGGGCATCCAAATGGCAAATGAAATTTAATGTAGACAAGTGCAAAGTTATGCACCTAGGAAAGAACAACCCAAACTATGGTTACACGATGCAAGATTCCACATTGGGAACCACCACCCAGGAAAAAAGATTTAGGGGTCATCGTGGATAACATGTTAAAACCCTCCGCCCAGTGTGCAGCGGCGGCCAAGACAGCAAATAGAATGCTAGGGTATCATAAGGAAAGGAATGGAAAATAAAACAAAGGATATTATAATGCCTCTGTATCGTTCCATGGTGCGATCGCACCTTGAATATTGGGTGCAATTCTGGTCGCCGTATCTTAAAAAGGATATAGCGTTATTAGAAAAGGTATAGAGAAGAGTCACCAAAATGGTAAAGGAGATGGAAGGATACTCCTATGAAGAGAGGCTAAAAAGGTTAGGGCTCTTCAACCTGGAAAAGAGACGGCTGAGGGGAGATATGATAGAGGACTATAAATTAATGAATGGAATGGAACGGGTAAATGTAGATCAATTGTTTACGTCATTAGAATATAAAAAGACTAGGGGACATGCAATGAAGCTACAGGGTAACCTATTTAAGACTAATAAGAGAAAATATTTTTTCACTCAACGTGTAATCAAACTCTGGAATTTGTTACCAGAGGATGTAGTAAAAGCTGTTAGTATAGCTGGGTTTAAAAAAGGTTTGGAGAAGTTCCTGGAGAAAAGGTCCATAAACCATTATTAAAAGGGACCCGGGATATCACTGCTTGACCCAATACAAGCATTGAGTGTCTTTTGGGAAACTGCTAGGTACTTATGACCTAGATTGGCCACTATTGGAAGCAGGATACTGAGCTTGATGGATCTTGGTCTGACCCAGTATGGCATATCTTATGTCCTTACCTTCGAGGCACTGTTCCCTCTAAGCTGTGCGCGTATGCGCGTGCACACACCTCGCCAAGCGAGCGCACATACTTTATAACAGAGCGCACAAAAATTACGGTTCTGATTCTGATAGAAAACAACACAGGCGTCTTAAAAGTTGTTGTGTATTTACAGTTTTCACAAGTTCTACAATATTTTCTAGTGCAATTGATGTGGTGTACATACTGTATTCTGACGTGTAGTCAAATTTTAAAGTATATAACTCTGAGTGGTGTTATGTGGCGCACAAAAATTTAACCTTCCTTCAAAAGCTGCACAGCTGATATTTTATGCGCACACAACCTACAGAAAATTAGAGGGAACATTGCTTCGAGGTCAATAATTTTAGCAGACAAGACGCCAGCAGCTCAAAGGGAGCAGACAGGAGTTGCATTAGCAGCACACCGAGGTCCCAAGCCACTGGCAGGGGCCTAATCAGAAGTTTAGAAAGAAGCAAGCCCCGCATGGAGCGAGCCACCAATGGCTGAGCAGAGATGGGCTTGCCATTCAAGCTGTGATGGTAGGCCCCAATGGTCTCAGGTGGACACGGATGGAATTGGACTTGAGGCCAGTTTGAAAGGTGTAGGAGATACCGAGCATACATTGTATATAGTTAAAGGTTGTGTGTTCCCTGTTCAGTTTTTGTTTTCAACAACGTAAATAGTTTCATATTGTTCCATATAACTGAATAAGACTATGTTTTAGTGAATTAGTCAGAACTTTGTTTCTTGTAAACCGCGCTTGATCATATGGAAAGCGCAGTATAAAAATGTTTGTTAAATAACTACTCCAGGAGCTTTTCCATACTGCAGGAAAAAAAAAAAAAAAAAAAAAAAAGAGATCCAGTGCCCTCTCAGCACACCAAAGACAACCTGTGCCACTTAAATGCATAGGAACAGCATGTGGAATCCCTGCGAGAAGCCAGGAGAACATTCATCACTTCCCCAGACAGGTTAAATTCTGAGAAAACTACCCGCTCAGCATCCAAGCCATGAGGGCCAAGGACCAGACACTGGGATGCAGCAAGGTCCCATCCTCCTGAGAAATGAGGTCAGGTTCACAGCCCAGATGGAGAAGCTCCTGCCAAGAAAGTTTAAGCAGCAGAGGAAACAGTGGCTGCCTGGGCCAGTACAGGGAAATGAGTATCATGGTACTCCTATCTGTCTGGAGGTTCAGCAATGCCTTTGCCACCAGTGGGATCGGGGGGTATATGTAAAGCAACTCCACTCTCCAATTCTGGAGGAAGGCATCAGAGGCCAGCTGGTCACTGAAAGCCATCCGGGAGAAGAACCAATCCACCTAGGCATTGTGCAGAGCAGCAAAGAGGTCTATTGACTGAGTGCTCCACTCAAAAAATGTGGTCTATTGTCTTCCTGTTGAAGGTCCATTTGTGTGGCTGGAGGACCCTGCTGAGGTGGTCTGCCAGGACATTGAGCTCTCCAGGCAGTTAAGTCACTCTCAGCTTCATCCCATGGGCCATGGCCAACTTCCACAAGAGCACTGCTTTCCAGCACGAACCAGTGCCTCCCTGTTTCTTGATATGTAACATTGCTACTTGATTGTTCATTTGAATCAGGACTACTTGGTTGGCAAGGTGTGTCTGGAAGGACCAAAGGCATTCGTAATGGCCTGCAGCTCCAAGAAAATCTATCTGGTGCAGGCTCTCTTGCTCAGACCACAGGTTCTGCATGCACAGGTCATCCAGAAGAGCTCCCCAGTCAAACTTGGATGCATTTGTGGTAAGTGTCTGGTGGGTTGGCGGTCACTGGAAGGGGAGGTCCCAGAGCAAGTTCTGTGACTGCAACCACCACTGGAGGGATTCTGCGAGGGGCGTGGTAACCACCAAACGGTCCTGGAGGCGGCCTGTGATTTGCCACCACCGAGTGCTCAGGTTCCACTAAGCTTGTCGCATCTGGAGATGAGCAAATGGGGCCACATGCACCATGGAGGCCATATAGACAAGTATCAGCAGCATCCCCCAAGCTGATGTGCAATGCCTCTGGCAGAGGGGGGGGGGGGGTCAACCACCTCCATGAGGCCCTGCAGGGAGTCTATCAGAAGGAAGGCTTGGGCCCAAGTGGCTTTGAGGAGGGTCCTGATGAATTCCAGCAGCTGAGAAGGCTAGAGGTGTGACTTGGGGTTTATCACAAACCCCTGCTCAAGCGCCTGAATGGTTAAGTGGGCCAAATGCTGGACACCGTCCAGCATGGAGCTCTTTATGAGCAAATCGTCTTAAGTCAGGGACGACAAAGTCCCCCAGGCTCTGGAGATAAGAGACGACAACCGCAAGGCACTTTGTGAAGACCCTTGGGGCTGATGCTAGCCTGAAGGGAAGTACGCAATACTGGAAGTGCTGGCTGTCTGGAACGAAGCTAAGGTTCTTTATGTGAAGAGGATGGATGGGGATGTGAGTGTATGCATCCTTCAGATCCAAGGAGCATAGCCAATCGTCCTTGAGGAGGTAAGGAAGCAGTGTCCCCCAAGGAGACCATTTTAAACTTTTCCTGTACTAAGAAGAGGTTGAGTTTCCTTAAGTCCAGAATGGGCCTGAAATCCTGCCCTCCCCCACTCCGTCTTCTTGGGGACCAGGAAGTACCGGGAGTAGAATCCCCGCCCAACCTGAAGCAAGGGCACCAGCTTGATGGCCAGCTCAGTCAACAGGGTGTCAATCTCCCCATAAAGAAGATCACGGTGGTGCGGGTCTAGAGTGTGCTGCCTTGGAAAGAAATGAGGCAACAGCTGGGCAAAGTGCAGCAGGTACCCTCTCCAGACGATTGGCAGTACCCAGGCATCTGTGGTGATGAGAGGCCACCTGTGCACAAAATAGACAAGCTTGAGGGGGTACCTCATTGGGAACCAGGTGATTGGCTATTCTCCTTAGGAACCAATCAAAAACCTCCCCCCCCCCCCCAACGGTTAAGGTGCGGGTTGGGTCTTCAAAGGTTTGGCATGCCTCTGCTAGCATGGGGCCGGTGCCTTCAGCTAGGCACTCCGATGGATTTGTAGTACCATTGCTTCTGCTGATAAAAGGACTTCTTCACCTAGTATTTCTCTCTCTCAAGGGGTCAGCAATGCTACTTAAGAGCCTGGAGATGGTGACCTGCTCCTTCTCAATCTCGCCTGCCCTCTCTTCCATCAGCTTTCCGAAAAGTGCCTTGCCTGGAGGAGAACCATCCATCAGCTTGTCCTGGACCCACTGTTCCAGATCAGAGGATTGAAGCCAAGTAAGGCAGCATGCCCCAATGCCCACTGGTGTCAGCCAGCCAGCCGACTGGAAGGCATCGTAAGTGGCACGAACCATTTACTTTGAGCAGTCCTTACCAAGGCCCACCAGGGCACAGAAGGAATCGAGGCACTCTGCCAGTATGAGGGAACCAAACGCGATGAAGTCCCCATGATTTCCTTCAGGAACGCACTCATGTAAAGTTGGTAGTAGAGTATGCGAGCGAACAGCATGGAGCCCTGAAAGCATCTCCTCTCGAAGGCATTGAGGGTCCTGGCCTTCCAGCCCAGTGGCACAGAGGAGTGGGATTTTGAGCTCTTGAACCACTTCATGACGGACTCTACTACCAAGAAGTTGTGGGGCAGCTGAGACTTCTCAAAGCCTGGAGCCTTTTGAACCCGATACATGGAATTGAGCTGCGTACTGATTGCCGGCACTGTTAGGTGTTCTTCCACTTACTGAGGAACAAATGCTGTAGGATCCAGTGCACGGGCACTATGATGGTCTCCTTGGGAGCAGAGGGATATTGGAGGATCTCCAACTCCTCCGCCCTTGGTTTGTCTTCTACCTCCAGCGAGAACAGGATAGCCTTCGCTATGTCCTTGACAAAGGACATATCCTGGGGGGCATATGGAGGGGACAGGTCTGAGGGCAAGTCCAGAGACTCCTGTTCAGAGACCAGCGATTCCTCCTCTGTCTTCCATCCCTTGGAGTCTGATTCCAAAAGGAAGTCAAAATAGCACCAGGGCTCCTCCTAATGACGGCAGCGGTGCTGTCGCTTGGGCAGACAAGACCGGGATAAATGGAGCTCCTCACAAGGGCTATGGTGTGTCCAGGCATTGTAGCCTGAGATGCTGGATAGAGAAATGGTGGTGGGGACCGGGGTGGACTCAGACTGCTGACCCGATGTCCCCACCTCGGCAGGGAGGGCATGGGTTTCCAGGATCAGTTGTACAGCATGCGGTGACACTGCTGAAAGTAGTGGGGCCCCTGCAGCCAGGATCGCCGCCATGTGCGCCTCAAGAGTCCAAAGGCGCTCAACCAGCACTGCTGTCTCCAAGGTAGTCAGGGCCAGAATAATAACTTCAGCCAACAACACCTGCCTCGGAGACTCCATGAGAGTAAGTGTAAAGAGAAGACTGCCGGTGGCCCTCCAGGACCTTGGGAATCAGCTCCTCCTGCCAGGGCAATTTCACAGATCACTCCTAGCCATCACCCTCGTGTCGAGATGAGCTCTGGCATCGATGTTTGTGGCCTTTGGCCCGGTTCTCATCGCTCCCTTTTGACGCCGATGGAGTGGATGATGGTTCCTTCTATGGCTCCAATCAGAGGTCGATGGACAGCCTCCGCTCCAGGGTACCATGGCCCCATGTGAGTACTGGCACTGTATGATGCCAAAGCCTCGGTGGAGCCCTGCGAGGGCATCAACGCCAGTGTCTATGCCGGGGGTCAAGGACACAGAGTCCAACAGCTGGAAGAGAGACTCTCGCTACTTCTCAGCCTTTCCTGATCATCTGCAAGCAGAGATTACAGGAAGAGGACTCATGGTCGGGCCCGAGACACTCAAGGCACCAATTATGTCAGTCGGTGACCAAGATGGTGCATGCACACCTAATGCATTTCTTAAATCCGCAGGCTGGTTTAGACATGACAGGAAAAACAGCTACTGCAGAATTGAATGACTCAATGTCTCCAGCCATGAAAAAATCTGGAAGCATGAAAAAGTATATAAAAAAAACGCAACAGCAGCATTGGCGGGTGCCAACGCACCCAACAGGTGGTAGACACTAGAAAACAAAGAAAACCCATGAGGGGGGCAAGAAAAAAATATTTTTTTCCAGCGACGACAGGAACACGTTTTAGGGGCTCCATGGAAAAAGACCACTGGAGATAAGATGGTATTGTGGCAAGCAGGAAGGTAGGCGCACATGCACAATGGAACCTCTCAAGAGCATCTTATGGAAGCTGGAGAGCGTTCCCAAGCGGGAATCTGTTGAGATCACCCCCCATACATGAGGACTTACTTCCTGCTTGTCCATGGAGAGCAACTTCTTAAATTATAAATGAAAAACTATTCCTTCTCTGCTTTTCATTTCTGGCATATTATACCCTGTGATCATCAGATTCAAAGTGCCTGATGCCGATCCATTCAGTTCACCAACACCCAACAGATCGAACTGTACATATCTCATTTCATTCTTGACCACCTCCAGCTTCCCTCGGTTCATGCTATGTTCCAATATGTAAGACATTTTTGCAGCTTCAGACTCTTTTCATGTGCAGCAGACCTCAGATTAGCCCACCTTATTAGATAATTAAATTGTGCATTTTGGGTTAACTGTGAGAATAGGTATATTAGGTATAGAACTTGGAGCATAGTCAGACCTCTAAAAAGATTTTATATTTAAATTTATTAAATTTTAACAAATCATCAAGACAAAAACCCCTTACAGAAAAGAGATATAATGGGTAAACATTTCAGAAATAAAAAGGGAAAATGACCCAAAAATTTCTTGAAGTCCACAACAAAATTAGGAAAAGGGAGACAAACCTGAGGTAGGAGCAACCCCTCAGGTAAGATAAAAGAAAAAGTATCCACACTTAAGAAATTAAGATGACCCTTGAAAAACACCAGAATCTTAACCAATATTTGAGAAATTTGAAATACATTATTGTGGCTCAGGAAGAGATAAAGCTGACAACTGGGCATTTATAAACGTGCCTAATTCATCAGGCTGAAAGAAAACATACCTAACAGACCTATAAATCACTAAGCATTTACAAGGAATCTTAGATAAAAAGAACCCCCAAGTTGCAAAAAAGTAAATTAGAGACTTACCTGCTAATTGTTGTTCCTTAAGGAACTCTAGTCCAGTCCCGGAACCATAGAGTTTAGAATCTCCTCCAGCAGCTTTGGAGACTGAAAGATGTCATTGCTTTGATGTCACTGCTATAAATAGGCAAGGACCGCCCCCTTCCACCAGTACCTATTGACAAAGCAGACTCAGCAGAGCAACAAATAAGTAGCTGAACAGTTTTCACAGAAATAGAAAAAAGGGTAGTCTAACCTACCAAAATCTTACTATTAAAAACTTTCAATGCCACCTAAAAATTTGACCAGGGAAAAAACCAACCCCAGAACCAACACAACACTGCTGCGATAAGGTTCCCACTGAACTTCTAGTCCAGAACCTACTCTTAATGTTACCCCCTATACTTCAGGCTGCATGAACTTGCAAAACACTGGGAGGGATCCGGGACTGGACTAGAGTTCCTTAAGGAACAACAATTAGCAGGCAAGTCTAATTTACTTTTCCTTTGCGTCCCTCTAGTCCAGTCCCGGAACCATAGAGGATGTAACAGAGCAGTGAATATCAACGGGAGGGACCTGCAAGCCCAGCCTGAAGCACCGCTGAGCCAAAACGACCATCTCCCCTGGCTTGTACATCTAATCTGTAGTGCTTAAAGGAATGCAAGGACGACCAAGTCGCCGCCTTACAAATGTCTTCAACTGGAACCAAACTGACTTCCGCCCAAGACGCCACCCGCGCCCTAGTAGAATGCGCTCGAAGGCCCTCTGGTACCAACCCACCCTTTAGCAGATACGCCGACGCAATAGTCTCTTTCAACCACCGAGAAATAGAGGATTTCGCAGACCGCCAAAAGAGACACACAACCTGTCCGACTTCCGGAAAGGACCAGTTCTACGGAGATACTTCTTAAGAGCACGTCGAACATCCAGGAGATGCAACCGACCCCCCGAGTCACCCTTCTGGTACACCGAAAACACCACCTGGTTAACGTGAAACACAGACACCACCTTAAGGCAAGAAGGCTGGCACAGTACGTAGCACAACCTTATGACTGAAAAAAGACAAGTAGGGTTTCTTACAGGAAAGCACTTGCAACTTCGAAATCCTCCTCGCCGAGCAAATAGCTATCAAAAAGATGGTTTTCAGCGTCAAATCCTTCAACGAAGCCTTGCTCAATGGTTCAAACGGCGGCCGAAACGCCTCCAAAACTAAATTCAGATCCCACGGAGGAACTGTACTTCGCCTTGGGGGCCGCAAAAGCAACACCGCCCGCAAAAAACGTCGGACATCACTATGGGAACCTAATGGCTGACCTCTTATTTTACCCCGGTAACAGGAGATGGCTGCCAGCTGCACCCGCAAGGAACTAGCCGCCAGACCCTCCTCTACCCCATCCTGCAAGAAGGAAAGGACTTGCGGCACCGAAGCCCTCAAGGCCCGCAGATTCCACTGCGAGCACCAAGCTTCAAAGATACGCCAAACTCGTATGTAGGCCAACAAAGTGGATCGCCTGCGCGCCTTCAGTAATGTCGCAATGACTGCCGAGGAATATCCCCTAGCCGTCATCTTAGCCCTTTCAAGAGCCATGCCGTAAGCGAGAATCGACCCACCTGGGGCATGCTTAACGGCCCCTGCATCAAGAGGTCCTCCCGCAGAGGAAGCTTCAACGGTCTGTCCACCATCAGCTGTACCAAATCAGCATACCAAGGTCTCCTGGGCCAAATCGGGCGCCACCAAAACAACCAGGCCGCGATGTCGTTCTATGCGCTGTAGCACCCGGCCTATGAGTGCCCACGGTGGAAACACATAGAGAAGGCCCTCCTCCGGCCACCTCTGTGCCAACGCATCGAGGCCTTCCAACATCCGCTCTCTCCTCCTGCTGAAGAACCGAGCCACCTTCGCCGACTCAAAGCGCGCCATCAGATCCATTACCGGGATCCCCCAACGCCGCACCCAGAGAGCAAACACGTCCGGGTGGAGCCCCCATTCCCCCGGGTACACCCTGCGGCGACTTAGAAAGTCCGCCTCGACATTGTCGACATGCTGAGCCGACAGCGCCCCTAGATTCTGTTCGGCCCAATACAGCAGCTGCTGCGCCTCCCTCTCCAGCGTCGCACTGCCTGTGCCGCCCTGCCGATTGATATAAGCCACGGTTGTAGCACTGTCGGAGAGTACTCGCACTGCCGCCCGCTGCAAGCTGCCCTGAAACTCCTGAAGAGCCAGAAACACCGCTCTCATCTCTAATCTGTTGATGGACCAACTCTGTTCCTCCAGCGACCACCGTCCCTGGGCAAACCTCCCCCCACGAGGGGGACTCCAGAGGCATGCCCACTTCCAAACTCTCCTTCCGCAACCCCCAGAGAAGTTCCTGACGCACGTCTTGCGGACAAATCAGCCGCCAAGACAACAGATCCTTCTGATGCAACCAACGGCAGAGCAGCGCACCCTGCAATGGCCTCATATGCGATCTGGCCCACGGTACCACGTCGATGGTGGCTGCCATCATCCCGAGCAACTGCAGATACTGCCACGCCGACGGCGCTCGCCGAGCTAGAAACCGCTGCACGAGAACCCTCAATCCTCACGCCCTCTGATCCGGGAGAAACACCGCCCCCTGCTGCGTCTCGAAGCGGGCCCCCAAGTACTCCAGAGACTGCGAGGGCTGCAACCTGCTCTTCGCATAGTTGACTACCCAGCCAAGACCTTCTAACACCGACACTACCCGGGCGGTGGCCGCGGCACTCTCTTCCCTCGACTTTGCTCGAATCAACCAATCGTCCAAGTACGGATGCACTAGCACTCCCTCCTTGCGGAGCGCCGCCGCCACTACCACCATTATCTTGGTGAACGTTCGAGGGGCAGTGGCCAGACCGAAGGGCATTGCTTGAAATTGAAAATGCCCCATAGGAACCGCAAATCGCAGAAACGCTTGATGTTCTTGACGAACGGGGATATGAAGATACGTCTCCGTGAGAGCCAATGACGTCAGGAATAACCCCGCCCTGACTGCCGCTATGACGGAGCGCAACGTTTCCACCCAGAAATGGGTAACTCGAAGGCACTGATTCACTCTCTTTAAATCCAGAATCGGCCGAAACGTGCCTTCTATCTTTGGGACCACGAAATAGATGGAGTATCGACTGCACCCGTATTGAGCCGCAGGGACAGGTACCACCGCTCTTAGCTGCAGCAGCTGCCGCAACGTATCTGCGACTGCTCGTACCTTGTGGGGAGCCTTGCAAGGGGCCTGGATAAAGGAATCTAATACGGGGCGATGAAGCTCCAGAGCATAACCTTCTCGAATGACTTCTAAGACCCACTGGTCTGATGTGATTTGGACCCAGGCAGGGTAAAACTCCCGCAATCGTCCTCCCACGGGCCCCACCGCCACCTGAGTCCGCCGTATCTCATTGTGATTTTTTACTGCCCGAGGACTGTAAAGGTGTAAAACCTCTGCCCGCCCCCCGGAAACCTCGAAATCCCTGGCCACATGTCTGCAACCTTCCCCTTTGCGATGGGGGAAACCGAGAAGACCGAAACCTACGAAACTCCCTCAGACCTCCTCGGGACCCCGGGGTACCCCAGCTCTGCTTCGGCTTATCCTCCGGCAGCCAACCGCCCTTGGACTCCCCGAGATCTTTAACCAACTTTTCCAAATCCTCACCAAACAAAAGCTTCCCCCGGAACGGAAGCTTGCTCAGCCGCGCTTTGGAAGAACTGTCAGCTAACCAGTTGCGCAACCAAAGATACCTTCGTGCTGCCACTACCGACGCCATACTCTTGGCCAGCCCCCGAATGAGATCATAATGAATGTTCGTTAAATACGCGGTACCGGACTCCAGCCTCGCTATCTCCTCCATCTGTCCCTCCCCCTGATCCACCTGCAACCTCTGGGCCCATCGTAAGCAGCCTCTCGCCACCCACGCCTCCGCTATAGAGGCCTGCAAGGAGAGGGCACAGACATCGAACACCTGCTTCAGCAGGGTATCCAACTTCCTATCTTGCACATCCTTCAACGCCGCGGCCCCCTCAACTGGAATCGTAGTCTTTTTAGTAACCGCTGACACTGCCGCATCAACCTTAGGAGAGTGGAACAGCTCCCGATCCTGGTCAGAAAGCGGATAAAGCCACGTCAGGGCCCTGGAACCTCTCAAAGCCGACTCTGGCATGTCCCATTCTTCCTGAATCATGTCCCTGAAGACCCTATGAACCGGGAATACCCTATGGGACATCCAAACGGCCTGCAGCAGAGGATCTTCCAAAACCTCCTCTGCAACCGGGTCTCCCGAGGGCATGTTCAATGTTTTGAGAGTCTCGGCAATCAAAGCTGGGAGCTACTCGCGACGAAATACCCGGACCACTCGACTCTGCTGTTCCGCGTCCGGTAACTCTCCCTCTTCCAACTTATCCTCAGAGGCGTCCTCTACTTCCACCTCAGTCATGCGCAACTCGTCCCCCAGACTGGACAGGGGTCTGTCCTCCCCTGCCCCCCTACACTTCTTAGCCTGCGGCACCTCCTCTCCAGGAAGGTCCAGAGCGCCGGCTCGTTTTTGTCCCCGAGCACTCTGAGATTGATTCCCTAAGCCGGGTTGCAGCAAAGCAAAGGCTTGCTGCATGAGAGCAAAGAAATCAGGAGGAATCCCTTGCACACAGCCTCCCTGGCTCAGAGCTAGTGGCAAAGCAGCGCCCCCCCTGCCGAGGATGGACCTGCTATTGGCTCCGCAACCTCCAAACAAGGAGGTAAGGACTCCCCTGCTTCTGAAGGAAACTCCACCAGACCTCCCACAGATCCCCCCAGAGCTTTATCCATCACCGCTGATTCTAAGGAGCAGGAACCACAAACCCCAGAATCCAAAAGCTCTCTGCGCCTTGTACCACAAACCAAACAGCGAGGCCTAGCTGGCATCTTCAAGGGAACCCCTCAAACCAGCTACGCCGTAACGAAGGCAGTCCAAACTGTCCCCTAAGCTGAGGCAGCAGAGTCCCCTGCTACAAAACTTCTGCTGTCCTTCGTTTGCCTCCTTGCAGTTTTTAAAAAAAAAAAAAAAGAGACCCTGTCTGCCAGGCCAACTAGCGGGCCCCAATCGCGGATCCCCAAAAACAACACATAACTGTCTGGCAAAAACTACACGCTAAGCCGAGAACAGTAACTCGCGGCTATCAAAATGGCCGCCGCAAGCTTCCCGCCCAAACACACATCGCGTCCCTAGGAGTTTCATGTTCGCGCGCGTGCAGCCGCGTGGCCTGCCGCCGTCTTTGTCCGTGCCAAACCACATATGTGGCTAACTGACTGGACTCACCATTCGCCGCTGAGGCCCTGGAAGGCCGACTTCTGCGCCAGAGCTCAGCCGTACTGCAGCTTCAGCTCCGGTGACGGCAGACCTCGCTGAAGAGTGCCCCCTCCGCTCCGGAGACCGGCAACTCTAATTTCCCAGTGCTGCTAGTGCTGCTGCTGCCTGTAGCCTTCCACCTGCTCCTCACCCCTGTGCTGCGGGTTCGGGAGCAAGGAGGCAAAAACTGTACACCAGACATCCCCTCTGCTCTTTTACTCGATGGGGAAACTACCGGGGAGGGAAAGAGAAAAGGAGGCAGGAGGAGGGAGAGAAGCGAGAGGCAGGGGGCCTTCCAAGAGAGCAGGAACACTTCTGGCAGCAGCACTGATCTACAAAAAATAAAGAATCCCAAATTAAAACCCAAAAATATAAAGAAAAGCTCCGCTTATTTGTTTTCCCTGAGCCCGGAACCCAGGCTCAGAACCTTCTCAAGCTGCTTGGAGACTGAAAGTACTGGTGGAAGGGGGCGGTCCTTGCCTATTTATACCAGTGACAGCAAAGCAATGACATCTTTCAGTCTCCAAAGCTTCTGGAGGAGATTCTAAACTCTATGGTTCCGGGACTGGACTAGAGGGACGCAAAGGAACTCCAGATTTAGGAAGGAGAAATTGCTTCCTCTTCTTCTGTGTTTCTTCAGCTATATCAGGAAACATGTAAATTGTATAACCACAGAAAGTTTACAACCGCTTTTTAAAAACATTTCAAGCAGCCATTCTTTATCTGAGACCAAAGCACAAGATACTAGAAGGTTTATAAATGTCAGAACCCGAAACATCAAGTAACGGATACATTTAAAACGCCTAAGTTAGAATCCCCTTCCAAGGCATCTGGCACCTTTTTCCCAGTTGGGAAATAATAAACTTTGTTAGAGGTGGTATAAGTTCTTGCGGAACCCTTAGAACTTCCATCAAATATCGCTTAAACATATCACGGGCAGAAACACCTTTAGATTTGGGGACATTCAAAACCCTCAAATTCACTGCTTGAGCAGAATTCTCCAAAACCTCTAACTTATAGCATAGAGCCACATGAACTCTGCTTTGGTTAAAAACAAAGTCAGAAAATTTTGCAAGTTGACTTCCCTGATCTTCTACTTGAATTTTAATAAGATTCACAGTACTCACAATAGTATCAATCCAAGCCGAGTTCTGCTGTATTTTAGAAGAAAAGGCCAAAGTTTGTTTAGTCACAGCATCAGAAAGTTCTGCAAGAGCTTCTCAGATTACCTCCAAGGTAATTTCCTTGGGTTTTGTAGGAAACAACGCCTTTGGGGTGGAAACTGCAATGGAAGACGACTGCAGTATACTCCCTTCACAATCCGGAGCACTAGCCACCAATGTATCTGCCTGCCGTGCTGTTCCCCAAAAACACTGGAGACGCGCTCACCCGACAAGCTTACAATATCCCCTCGAACAGAGCCCAGTACTTCTCCAACAAGCGAGGAGGACAGCTCGAAATCAGCCGCAGGGAGCAGCTCAGCGAGGCACAGTGGCGGCATTCTCAAATCAGAAGACAGAGATGTTAGCATCCAAAGGCGGTGACTTCACCTCCTTCTCAGCCGCAGCCAAGCCGGACCTGATCTCCTACATTTTCACCTGGGGTAAGTCGACGAAGCGATCCATCAGACCGTGGACTGAAGGCTGGGGCTCTGAGGGAAAGACCCTCGCCTTCCCTTTTCTCTTAGGCAGCAAGTACGCCAAAAGTGCTCTGCGGCCATCTTGCTTCACCCCTCTCCAAGATTTTAATAGAATTAAAGCATCTTACATTATAAAAACACTCAAACCAAATTATAACTGATCTTAATATAGAACATAAAATAATTTGTGTTATGTTTGCCTGAGCTTTTGGGGATGGACAAATCATAAAAGTAACCAAATTAAAAAGTATGTTCCCAAGGGTAAAGATTAACACAGCTAAGCAAAAGTTTGCAATATTGAAATGATGCTTGTGTATTTCTACAACAAACTGGATCTCTCAGCTTTTACAAGCTATTTGTTTTAGAATTTTGGGACAAGTCTTATATTCCCAGATGACCTTTAATACTACCTTGCTTGATGATATGAGAAAGCAGGTGTCAGAAAAGGGATTAATACTAGGTGTTGAGGAGGGAACAAAAAACGTTTCTGGAACACATCAATTTGAAATTTTGTAAGCAAAAGTACCATGTCCAAATACTGTTTTACAAAATCCCATGCAGAGGCCTGTATGCAACTTTATTCCAAGAAAGTTATTAGCACTGAACCCTCTTGATCACGCTGTCATCTGCCAGCATCTACCTTTTTTTAAAGTTTCCAGCAGCAGAACTACTGATCAAGTAAGCAAATTACAAACTCCCTGCCTTCTTGTGTTTTTGGCACTCTCTGGCATTTAAAATTGCCTGGCTATATACTCCTGAAGCAGCCCAATGGTGAAACAGAGCCACGTCGAATACTGCCAGAATCACTGAGCGTATTGCATTAAGTACTGCCTACTTTGCCGAGTCCAAAACATTGCAGTTGTTGCATATGAAGACATCTGGAATTTGAGATAAGTCTCACCTTGTTCAATAATATGACTCATCACTTAGTAGACTGAAAACTACAATCGTAGTGTATGTAAACACTGAATATTGTTTGTGACACACAAGACCTCTGAAGTTTTTTCCCCCTTCATTTTAGAGAAGCAAAAACGTTATTGCAGCGCCAAGTTGTTTAATTAGTTCTTCTTTAATGTAAAGTGAATTAAAACATTCTGCTGTTGAGTCTTAGTTATGGGTGATCTTGAGCTTTCTAACTGAATGCACAAAACTAACCTATTTGGAGAAACTGTTCCTAGATCTATTTCCCATAATTCATTTGCAGAGATAAACAATGACTCTCCCAGATCTGTCTAAAAATTGTTACGGACTTTTCCGCTAGGAACTTTCCAATCCTTTTGAATTCCATTATGCTGGCTGCCTCAACCACACCCTCCAGCAACAGATTCTACACCTTAAACACTTCATGAAAAAAATGTTTTTTTATTTTTTCTATGAATGGTTTTCAATCTGCTAGGCATTAGTTTCATGGCAAGTCCTCTTGTTTTTGTGTATTTGAAAGATTAAATGACCATTCCCCATTTAATATTTCCACCCCACTCAATTTTGTTTAAATTAAGACAAAGAAGAGGATGGTACAGTTTCTGGAATCCAAGAGATTATAGAATCTGAGACAGTATGATTCTTTACTAGAGGTACAAGGATCTTGTCAGACAAATCAACCTCTCAACTTGATCCATGTCCGGTAAACTGGATCAAGCATACCCTCACTACACTATCCCCCTTTATCCTTCCCATAGTCAACCTGTCGCTGCGCCAAGGATACTTACCACCTTCCCTCAAACATGCACAAATCCGTCCAATAATTAAAAATAACACCCTTGACAAAACATCACCCAACTCCTACAGACCTATCTCTAGTATCCCATTTATGGCTAAACTGATTGAAAAGATCGTCCAAACTCAAACACAAGATCATATAGAAACCTCAGCCCCACTTGATGACCAACAATATGGCTTTCGCCCCTACCATGGTGTAGACACCCTATTAACAGTACTCCTCGATACATTAATAAGAGGTATTGATAACCCTAAACAAGCTTTCATTCTCCTCTTTCTAGACATCTCTGCAGCATTTGACAGTGTACACCATGCTCTAATGCTTAACAGACTAGAACAAATAGGAACCCACTCAACTGTACAAAATTGGTTTACCTCATATCTAACTGATCGAACACAAACCGTCCGAACTAACACAGAAACCTCTAAAACATACAAACAGGAAATTGGTCTCCCACAAGGCTCCGCCCTCTCTGCCCTCCTATTTAATATATATATCCAACCGGTCTGTAACATTTTCAAGAAATTTAAAGTCCACTACCACATATACGCAGACGACATGATGATGTACATTCCATTCACAATCCCAACACTCCCACTACAACTGTTAACAGAATGCTTCTCTGAATTAACAACCTGGCTAAAGGAACACAATCTCCATATCAATCATTCTAAAACGGATATATTAATAGTAACTAAAAATCAATCCTACATACCTCCAACACACATCACTCTCCAAAATCACAACATTACCATAAAAAATGAAGTGAAATACCTGGGTGTCACCCTTGACTCACACCTTAGTATGGACACACATATTAGAAACATCACTAAGAAGATCTACTTTAAACTCAAAATTTTAAAACAATTACGTCCTCTTGTACTTCTACATGATTTTCTGAGCATTGTACAGGCCATCATCACACCACACTTTGATTTCGCAAATCTCACCCTACTAGGAACAACAAAACAAAACATTAAAAGACTCCAACTTGCCCAAAATGCAGCAGCAAGAATTGTAATGAAGGTTCCACCATTTGAACACATTACCCCTATACTAGCAAACCTTCACTGGCTCCCAATTCAATCCAGAATAAATCACAAATTGATTATCACCACATTTAAGACTTTAAATACAATGGCCCCAGTCCCCTTAACAAAACTTATCACTAAAGACACATCCCAAACTACGCTACGGAGAAGCCACACGAATAGAATTAGGATCCCGAAAGAATTCACAACTGCTAAAAAGACTACTAATAGAAAAGCGTTCTCACATGCAGCTCCCACCCTATGGAACTCCCTCCCTGAAGAAATAAGGGCATTAAATGATGCAAAGGAACTCCGCAAGAAATTAAAAACTTATCTATTCACCTCCCATTTTGGTACACTTGAAAATACCTTACCTCTGACAGGTAATGGTTAATAGCAACCTAGGGTACACCAACTCTAATTCTCCTAGCTAACTACAATTACAATTAAATCGACTAAATAACTACTTGTAAATCTTGTAAATAGATATATGTAATAGTTCAAAATATGTAAATAAGTTCGTTTGTTATTTAACAAGTTTTACCATATTTAGTCATTCATGTTTAGGTACAATTTTGCTAAATACATTAGTTAACAAATGTTCCATGTAAAACAGCAAAATTGTACCTAGTTAACAAATGTTCCATGTAAAACAGACTTGTAAATCTGTTCATTCCTTGTTCAATGTAAACCGCACCTGATCTGTGGAAGGTAGCGGTATATAAGCAACTGTTAAATAAATAAATAAATAAATTTCTTTGACTGGGTGACCAGAAAAATGGATCAGGGAAGAAAACTAGATGTGGTATACTTAGATTTCAGCAAGGCCTTTGATACCGTTCCCCAAAGGGATGGTCCCTAAAGTGACTGACTGGGTAAGAAACTGGCAACAGAGGGTAGTAATAAAAAGGAGTTCTCTGAAGATAAGGGAGGTAACCGGTAGCATGCGTCAGGGACTGGTCTTTGGTCCTGCCTTATATGGCAGTCTGACCCCACCCAGAGCCAGGCGCTGCCATTTTTCAAGATGGCAGCGCAGCAGCGGGAGTGCGTGGGCAATGCTCCCGCTCCATTGTAAAGGTACCGGGAAGGGAGTGTGTGGGGGGGAAATTGGGGCCACCAGGGTTATTTTCAATTGGGTGAGTGGGTGTGGGGGTTTGGGGCCACCACAGATTTGGTTTCTGTTGGGGGGGGGGGGGGGGCGGTGTTGGGGGCACTGGCCCCTGGACAGTATTTTGATGGCATTGTTGGTTTTCCCTGATGCCTGGATCATCTTGGAGAAGTTTGACAGTTCACCTCAGATGATCCAGGCATCGGAGAAAGCCCCCAATGCCACCAAAATACTGTTGGGGTTCAGGGCACAAATGCAAATTAGCCACACAGTGGCCCCAACAGCTTTTTAATGCCATTGGGGGCTTTCCCCAATGCCTGGATCATCTGAGCTGAAGTGTCAAACTTCCCCTCAGATGACCCTGATTCTCTATGAGCGCATGCCAAATTTGCGCCGACTTCTGTGCCCATGTGTTTGGCTTGCTCTTCCAGTTTAATGCTACCATTTACACCACAGTTTAATGCATGACTGATTTGCATATGCGTCCCTTTCTGCATGCTGGTGCCGAAGTCGTGCACTATTGGTGCGCCGCATAGAAGTGAACATAGTTAATAGTGCACAGCTTCAGAGCCAGCTTTCTGCATCGGCCTGAAAAAGAGCAGGAGGCCTTGGCTTTATCTGCTATCATTTTCTGTGTTTCTAAATCCCTTGGATAGTTAATGGAACCACAATGCACTCTGACTGAGCCAAAGGCACAGAGGAAGAGAGGGAAATTGCCAAACCTAAAAACCCCCAAAAGGCTGAATGATAAAATTTTGGAAGATACTCACTAAAAACAAGGCAAAAGTATCATCCAAAATTTTAACATCCTGAATTAATTTCAATTTATAATGCTTGTTTGGTAACTAACAGATCTGGACTTACATTCATGCTTTTCTCCTTGCTACTCTTTTTGTTGGCAATTTTATTGTAGAAAGCTCTGCTGGTATATAAACGCATAAACGAACAAACCTAACCATTTAACCATGTCTTCTCCCTATTTGCATCTACTGCTTGGAATGCCCTCCCGACTGACTTGAGAGAATGTTCGGACCTCCCCACCTTTAGGAAGAAGCACAAAACATACCTTTTCCAAGAACATTTCACCACAACATTAACCCAGGAGCGACAAGCCAACATGACTTAACTTATCTAGCCTGTCAGCCTAACTAGCAGCTGCCAAACTAGTCCTGCCCACCCTCCCATCCTTAAATATATGCCCCACAATCCCCCCCCTCTCATCCACCCCCTTGCTGTACATAGTTTAGTTACAATAATCACAGCTATGTAACAGCACGTTATGCTGTTATATATTCTTGTTCCTTATAAAGCAGTTTTCCCCACACTGCTCTGTTGTATTCTTGAATTGTAGAAAGGCAGTTATATAAACAAAATTTAAATAAATAAAAAAATAATGTACTAGTCAACTTACTTGAGGCAAAGTCACTGAAATAAGTCGACCTGTAAATGGAACTCATTTTTATCTACCTCTCAAAAATCAATTTTCCATTTTATCGGGCCACTCCCTAAACATTTAGGGGGCATGCTTACTAAAGTGAAATGTTTACTGAGCACTTGGCGGTTGGAACAGCCAGCACAGTAAAAATCTCACCCTAACTGCCTAGCACATGACATGGCCGGGATTGGGTGGGTTAGGAACAGAAAGTGGGTTTTGACTGCACATTGCAGTTAGCATGAGAGTGGTGTGATTATAGTACGCTGTTACTGTTGCAGTTAGTGTGTGTGCCACTTAATGTTAATTATTGATGTGGTATTAAGTGCACCCGCATCAATTGAAATTGCAGGTTTAGCGCAGATAAGGTACTTTTTAATGTGGTAACTGCAAGGGGACATATTAGGTCTGTGCTAACTGTTGGGGGAATACCTATTCGCCTTTCCATACTGATTTTTGCCTGTTAACATGTGATAAAGTATAAAGAGGGAGGAGTAGCCTAGTGGTTGGAGCAAGGTACTTCAGGCCAGAAGGTTGGGGGTTCAAATCCCACTAGAGGACAGCAACCTTGGGCCGGAAGGACTGGGGTTTCTAGCCCCACAGATGCTCCTTGTGGTCTTGGGCAAGCCACTTAACCCTCCACTGCCCATGTTCCCTGTAAGTATTAGTGTATGTGTCTCATATCCCCGCATGTTAAATGTATCCCCCAATTGTGTTGTGACCGCTTTGATTGAAGGATAAGGCGGTATACAAAACTGTATAAATAAATATTCCATACCTTATTAAGAGGCATATTTATTACAGTCCAATAAAGTATTGCTGACGTTTTCTCTGTTTATCCAATTTCTTCATGACTAAAGTTTGTGAGTGAAGTGGAAGAGTAACCTAGTGGTTAAGAGCACTGGCTTGGTAACCAAGAAACTAGGGTTTGATTTTCACTAGCACTCCTTCTGGCCTTGGGCAAGTCACTTAACCTTCCACTGTCTCAGAAGAAAAGTCTGGCAAACTACTTCCTGTCACACTGCCAAGAAAACCCAGGAGCTGCTGGGGTCATCAGGAGTCAGTACAGACTTGAAGGCTCACATTGCATTTGCATGGCAGCCATAGCCTGGAGTTTGAATAACCAGGGTCTTTCCTGCTTGATTTTCCCTCTTCACATTCTTAGGCAAGCATTGGCAGAACAAAGCTTTACAAGCACTGCCCTCCTGTGTCAGGATACGTCTATATGTGCAAGAAAATAAAACTGATACAGAAAGAAGACAAGATGCTCGAAACCTCACATTAATAAAGGCTTAAATTCAATATTGTAAGAAATGAGAAATCAAACCACCACAGAAGAGTTTCTGGCAGTGGAAGCTATTCAACATAATATGTTCTAGAATGGTTATGTCCATGGTATTAACTATGAACATACACAATACTTCTGTGAGTTGAGTGAACCACTATAGGTTAGTAACTAAATGAAACTAGGGGACAGAAATGCAGCTCATTGGGGACGATTTCCTTGCATACAATTAAACAGAATTTTAGTTCAAATCATTTTTTATTAATTTTAAAGTTTAATAACACACACGCAGCCTGCAAAGGCAAGTATTAAGCGAGTACTGGCAATCGATACAAGATGCACATCACACATAACAATGTAGAATAACATGCTATATAATCCAATAACGGGAACAAGGAATACACAAAGATAGAGAAGAACAGAGCTTAACCTACAATTTACACACTACGATCGTATATATAGCAAAATATGGCTCATATAGCAAAAGACTGCCAGCCCCGAGTCACTCTCCCCAGCCCCCCCTCCCCAGCCCCGAGTCACTCTCCCCAGCCCCCCCTCCCACCCCACCCTTTTCATCCCCTCCCCCATTGTGGTCAGTCCTAGATACAGATATAGAAACAGATACAGGTATAGGAGGGCACTCAATAGCCAAGAGGCAGAGAAATCATTTTGAGAAGGCCAGAGTCCACCGAGTCACCCAGTGGAGGCCAGGTGCCTAAAAACACGGGCAATGAAGGCCCAGCCCCGGGGGGGGTGGATGTGGCCATGGGAGGAAACATTGGTCCACAGACACTACCGGGCTACTGTGAGTACACTCCTTTGGCACACTATGCAAGTACACTAGGTCCCACATCATACATTCAAAATTACACTCCGCTCTCGGGGGGCTAATGTCTGGATAACTGGGAGCCAGCGAACCAAGAAAATGTCCCAATGCCTCCCCCCCTGTTGCTTAGCTGTGAGTTTCTCCAAATACAACAACTCGTGCAAGGCCTTTTCCCACAGGAGTACCCCCGGGGGCGTAGCATCAAGCCATCGGGTCAAGAGAGTTTTCTTGACAAGCAAGAAGCCACGCTCCAGGAGCCCCCTACAGGACGCGGCCGGAACCGGCTCCATGAGGCTCCAATCATGAAACAGACAAATATCCCGCTGGTAAATATCCCCGGCATCCAACCAACCCGTCAGCTTAGTACAGGCTTGGCGCCACATCTCTCGCACTGCAGGGCAATCCCAAAAACGATGTAACAAAGAGCCCACATGTTGGGAACACCAGATGCAGGCAGAAGTGGGACGCAAACCAGCCTGAAAGGCCCATTGATCAGTAGCATATGCTCTCCATAAAAATTTATACTGCAATTCCTGTAAATAAACCCAGGAGGATCCCTTCGGGATACGGCCAAACGCAGCACACAAAGACTCCACCGTCATCCCCTCCACCCCGTCCCTACACCACCGACTCGCCAGCGCAGCAAGAGGGGGTCCTCCAGCCGTCATGGAGCTCAGAAGTTGACGGTAGGTCGGGTTCCCTCGGTCCCGTTCCATCAGTAATTGCAAAATGGCACGAGGGGTCCCCATGACTGGCTTCTCCCCAGTCGGTAGTCGCCCCCTCAGGCCTTCTAAATAGTGGCGAATCTGTAGATAGCCATAAAAGTGACATGTGGGAAGATGAAAACGTGCAGCGAGGGTCTGATAAGTCTCAAGGCCTTCCCCTCCCGGCAAATACAAGTCCCCTAGACACACCAAACCATGTTCCAACCAGAAGCGAAATATATTCTGGGTGGGCATCCCAGGGGGAAACGCCGGGTTGCCCACCAAGGGGAGCAGTAGAGAGGTCCTCGAGCTCCAACCAAGTCGAGTGCTCAGCGCGCGCCAAGCTGCCCGAAGCGCCCCCATATAGACACCACTCCCTCCCAACATCCCCAAGGATGGACGCTCCATGTGCAAGACATAGAGACTATGATAAGGTGCACACATCCCATTCAGTTGAGTCACTGGGGCACAACCCTCCCCGTTCTCTAACAGGCCCCAGAGGTGGCGAGCCATATAGCGAATATTGTATAGGCGCAGAGAGGGCAAGCCCAGTCCACCCTCCTCTACCCCCTTCATCAAGGCCTTCAAAGGGATCCGGGCACGCCGGCCACCCCACAAGAAGCCCCGGAGGAGGCCATCCAATTTCTTCCAATCCTTCACCAAGACCCAAAGAGGCAACAAACGGAGAACATATAGCCAGCGAGGAAGCTCAACCATCGTGAATAAGGCCACCCTCCCTTTCAGAGACAATGACAGCCCTTTCCAGCTGGAGAACACTGCCTTGGTTTTTGCCAGCAGGCCGGGGACATTAGCCTGGTATAGTCGGTCAGGACGGTCTGGAAGATTAATCCCCAGATATTTTAAAGAGTGCTCGGCCCAAACCAAGGGGAAGGACCCTCCCCAAGTCGGCCGCACCCGACCGCCCACGTCCAGCACCATTGATTTGGAGGCATTGATTTTGAGGCCCGAGAAACTACCATAGTGCTCTATCAGCTGCAAGACCCGCAGCAGAGATTGCTTTGGGTGCGTAAGACACAAAAGCATATCATCTGCGAACGCGCTGATTTTGGTCTCCTCCTCCCCCATCACCACCCCCCGCACCTGAGGGTCACGCTGAATAGCGTGTAACAAGGGCTCAAGAGCTAGGACAAATAATAAAGGGGACAGAGGGCATCCCTGCAGGGTGCCCCTCTCGAGAACAAAGGGTTCGGAAAAAGTACCATTGACACCCACTCGAGCCATAGGCTGGGTATAGAGAAGCTGAAGCCAGTTCACATAAGCACCAGTAAAACCTAGGGTTCCCAGGACATCCCATAGAAAAGCCCACGCCACCCGGTCGAACGCCTTTTCCGCATCCAGACTCACCATCAATAGAGGCGTCTCCTGGCATAGAGAAGATTCCATCCCCAAAAGTAATTTGGCTATATTCTTAGAGGCCTCCCGACCCTGTACGAAGCCCACCTGGCGGGGGTCAATGAGAGATGGCAGAATGGGGTTCAGCCGTGTCGCCAGAACCGAGGCCAAAATCTTCATATCACAATTGATAAGAGAGATGGGTCTATACGAGGCCGGATCGAGCCAATCTTTCCCCGGTTTTGGAAGTACAGTTATTTCAGCACATCGCATATCCCGAGGGAATTGGCCCAAACGACAAGCTTCCTCATATAGAGCCACCATGGTTGGGGCAAGACGCGCCGACAAAATTTTATAATATTCATAAGTGAACCCGTCGGGGCCCGGAGCCTTGTGGTTACTCCCCGCTTGGATCGCCCGCTGTATTTCTCCCACCGTTAATGGGGTATTAAGCTGTTGCACATCTCGCTCAGATAATTGGGGTAAGTCCAATTCGTGCAAGAATTTTTTTCCCCCCTCATAGTCCCGCTCTTCTTCAGTATACAACTGTGCATAAAACTGACGGAAAAGTTTGGCCAACTGCGGAGGCCGATGATGCAGCACTCCCTCTTCATCCCGAAGCACTGGTATGAAACGCGTGCCTTCCGGGGTCTTGACTAACTTGGCCAGCAACCTGCCAGATCGGTTTCCATAGCGAAAGAACTGATGTTTATAGCATTGTATAGAATAAGTAGCTCTCCTTTGCAGAAGTTCATGGAGGGCCGCCTGCGCCCCAATATACTCTAGCTGCAGCGCCCCCCCCCCAGCCCTGCTAGTCCTGCGCTGCAAATCGCGGACCTTGCGCTCTAATACCAAAAGACTGCGATCCAAATGCTTGCGTCGCTTTACACAATAGGCGATAATCGCTCCGCGCAGGACTGCCTTACTGGTTTCCCAAAGTAAAATAGGTGAACACTCCGACTTATCATTGAAAGAGAGAAACTCATCCCATTGCACCTCTAGGAATTTCCGAAACTCCAAATCTTCCCACAAATAGGTGGGCAAGCGCCATCCCGCTCGCGAAGGCCCCGCACACTCCCACGTTACCCACACTAGCCCATGATCCGATATCACAATCGGCTCTATGCCAGCCTGCACTACTTTGGACACGGCCCTTTCGCTCACCAAGATATAATCGATACGCGACCAGGAGAGGTGTACTCTGGACTGGTGAGTGTACTCACGAGATCCAGGGCTGAGGAGACGCCATACGTCGACCAAATCCCCCATCCGGCACAGGTACCCCACACCTCTATTCCGCCAGGCCCTCGCATCACCAGTCAAGGATTTGTCCAGGAGCGGATTGTGCAGACAATTGAAATCACCAGCCAAAACTAAATTGTTACTTTTCGCTCCCCGGACAAAGCCCAGTAGTTTACGAAAGAAGGCGTGGTCATAGATGTTAGGGGCATAGACATTGCCCAACCAAATTTCCTCGTTATATACTTTGGCATGCAGCAAGAGATAGCGTCCCCCGGGGTCTGCAGTCAGATGCTTTACCTCAAAAGGTATGCCCCGCTTCACCAGAACCGCCACTCCCGCTTTCCTGGTTCCGGAAGATGCGCCATGCACACTCCCCACCCAATCACGGGCCAACTTCTGATGTTCCACATCGCTGAGGTGTGTCTCCTGCAGCAAGGCGATATGGGCCCCCTTCCGTTTAAGGAATTGCAGTATTTTAGTACGTTTCACAGGCGAGCCTATTCCCCCCACATTCCAAGAAGTATTTTCAAGTTAACCATGCCCAATTAAATGAGTTTCGAATTGTAGCAGTATCACAAATGCAAGACCCAGGAGTCGCCCAGCCTCGACTCCCAGGGCAAATCCCTTCCTAGTAGGCACAACAGACCCTCTCCCCAGGTCCCCCCCCACCTCCTGCAGCTAATGACCACACAGAACAATCCCCCCCTCCCCAAACTTCTATCTCCCTCCCCACCCCTACCTTAGCCTGCAACCAGTCTCCCTGCTCCCCCCCGCCCCCCACACTTCCCCCAGCCCCCCCCACCTACTCTCCCATCCATACTCAGCTACCCACTTCCCCAACCCACCCTCCCAAGCACTCCCACATTCATTCGCACATTCACTCCCAAAGCTTCCCAATCCCCAACTCCTCATGTACACAGTCCCCCTCCTGCTCAAACACCACCTATCCTTAAAACCAAAAAAAACGCGTACACCCCACTACTTGGGGGCGAGATCACTGTCCACCTTCCATGCGCCTCCAGGCCTCCACCCCACAGGTATTACAGACGGTAACATAAAGCCCATATATACCACTCAAGTGTGAGAAACAAACCAAAGAGCCATCACTCAGACAGTTTATGTGCCAAAGTCCGGCCAGATGCAATCCCACTCAGTCAGTCCATTAAGGTTGGTCAGCAGCTGGGGCGGGAGAACTCGTCAAAGCAGACAGAAACTTTCTCGCAGCAGGGGCCTGTTCAAAGGTATGCGTTGCGCCCTTATGAAAAATTTTCAAAGTGGCCGGGTAGCTCAAGGCAAAGCGGATTCCATCCTTAATGAGCTCAGTACAGATGGGCGAAAATTCTTTGCGCTTAGCAGCCAATGAGGTCGAGTAATCCTGGAACAGATAAACAGGCACATTGTCCAGTTTCAGATCTCTTTTTTTCCGGTACGCTTGGAGGATGAGGGTCTTCTGGTGGAAATCCAGTAGACGCGCTAACACCGGTCGAGGTCCTGCACGGCCCTCCTGCCACTGCCCCAACCTGTGCGCTCTCTCCACGCGGACCCGGCCTTGTAAATCTGCTAGGCCCAGCTCCTTCGGTAGCCACGTGTCGAACAGGGAGAAGAGCTGCTCCCCCGTCCAGGTTTCCGGAATCTCAATCAGCCGCAAATTATTGCGACGGGATCGGTTCTCTAGGTCATCTACCTTGAGCAGCAGAGCATCAATTTGCTTCTGATGTTGTTGCTGAGTCCGCTGTGTCGCTAACTCCCCTTCCTCCAGACCGGTCACCCGTTGCTCAACCTTTTCCACTCTCCTTGTAAGCTCTCCAAATGTGTCAGTCATCTCAGCGAGTTTCTGCAACACCGCTGCAAATTTTGGCTCCAGCAGCTTAGCGACCTCATATGCAAGCTCCTGCGGCCCCGAGTCGACACTCTCCTTGCTTGGGGAGTCAGGCCCTGCTACAGGTTTCGCCGCCGGTGCCATCTTGAGGTCCCGCGCTCCAGCAGCCTTCTCCCGTCTCGTCGCCGATTTCATCCTCCGTCCTGCGCTATCAGCAAGTGGGGGGCACCGGAACGGTTCTCCGACGTTCGTTTCAGCTGCGGGGTAAGCTGTCCTCCCAAGTGGACCTTTATGTCGCCGAATTTAACTGCCGATTCTTGGGGAGGCCTGGGAGCTCGGCAAGGAGACGTCCTCACCCGCTCATGCGCTCACGTGATCTCCTAAACAGAATTTTAAGAACTGCAATAATAAGTCAGACTGAAAGTCCATCTATCAAGTCCAGTATCCTCATTCTAACAGTGGTCAATGCATATCACAAGTATGCTAAGGATTAGTTAGATTTCATGCTACTTACTACTACTATTAATCATTTATAGAGTGCTACAAGGTATACGCAGCACTGTACAGATGAGTTACAGATACATATAAAAGATCGTCCCAGCTCTTCAGAGCTTACAACCTAATCAAGACAGACAATACAATAGCTGAGAACAGGGAAAGGTAAGAAGACACAAGAAAACAAGGGATCTGCCATGATTAAGTAGTGGCTTTCCATCGATAGTTTGGGGGAATATGAGGGCAGTGCCCTCCAAATGTTGCAGGTGCTAATCGTGAAATGGTCCTCCTGCCCCCCACTGCCAGTATTACTCCCGAAGCTTTTCCCCTGCTCCTCCTCCACAACTACACCGATGCTTCCCTCAAATCTACCTCAATAACGGTTTTGGACTTTGCCTCCAAGAACTAGTCCAAAACCTTTCTAAAGGGCAGCTAAGCTACCTCAACTATTTTGACAGACAATAGCATGAACATTTAATATTCCTTAGTAAAGGGCAAGAAATAGTAGATCATGAAAGAATATATATATAAAAATAACATATAAACAAGGCAATAGTAGCATTACCCCTGTGGGCAGAATTGAGGGAGGATTTGATGATCCTGGCGGCGCAGGAGCAGGGACAGGCCATAGCTTTCCTGGTCTGTAACGCAGAGCTCGGTAGGCCTCACCTGGAGGCTCCGGTGACGGCAGCACTCGGTAGGCCGAGGGAAGGAAGCTGCTCTCACTTCTCCTCCCTCTCTCGACTCTTTCGCTGCTTTACAACTTGGTCTCAGCCCACCGAGCACTGTCCGGCCTCGCTCACGGGCGGCGGTGGCAATAACAAAGTGACCCGCAATTATCCATTGACTCGGCCCTGAGCAGAGCCCGTCACCGACAGTCTCTGCACCGCTATCGCCTCGTCAGGAAGTCCTGCGTCAGAGCCGCGTAGAATGACGCGATACGCCAAAGGGCGCCTGGAAGAGCACCGCGACGTGGGGGAGCGGGATCGTGGTTTCAAGTCTCACGCCAAACGGCACCTCAGGGCGGCTGGTCTGCGCGCGTTCCAAGCCTCGCTTTGGATTACGTCACCTAGCAACCTCAACCTCTTTCTCGCTCCCTTAAAGTGTGTCACGCGCGCGATTTGTCCTCGTTTCCTTGCTGAAATCTTTGAAGCCGCTTTCTTTCCGGCGGCAGTCACATGATGGCGTGTCCCTGCTCTGTGTGTAAGTTAATGGTGTATGAGTGCGTGCTCTGACGGCGACCCGACGCAACGCTACCCGGAAGCGTAGAGCCGTGTCTAATAGTTTGTGCGGAACAAACCGTTGTGAGAGTTGGTAGCGGGGCACGGTCGCTGGTAAGTACCTGCTTCCCTGCGTCGGCGTGAAGGAAGGGGCAGGGGCTGCAATGAGGAGACCGAAATCTATCCTAGGAACCAACTTTTCAGAATTATTGGGAGGGTTTAACTTTACCCCAATCTCCTCCTTCGCCCCCAGACCCAGTAAAGGTGTTTGGTTAACATCGGAAGTGCTGAAGTACTCGGAGCCGGCATCTAATGACGGAGGAGGCTTCCTGTCCCTTGAGGGGGGTGGGAGACGCTAAACATTTAATGCATTGAGGTGGGAGACGAGCTCACACTGCACTTAGCAGGGGTTTCAGGCGACGGCATGCACAAAGGCAAACAGGATTGGATTAGGAAGAGGGTGGGAACTTGACCATGTTGTTACTCGGTCTTTATTTCTAAAGACCACGAGTAGATCGCTGCAGATAGTTGTTCTTGGAGGAGTAAATGTTCTACTACTTACCGGTTGTATAGCGTTACAAGGCACACGCAGCGCTGTACAGAGGCATGTGAGATACAGTCCCTGCCCGTAAGAGCTTACAGTCACGAGAAGGGATATTGGACTCCATAGCTGAAAATGTTTCTTGCTGCTACTCCACTCCACGTTTCAGACTGAGGCAACAGCCTAGAACACAAGAGAACAGGGTTCGATTCCCACTGGCAATCCTTGTGACCTCCATTGCCTCGGAAGAAAAGGCCTTGGAATCGTAGCCTGCCAAGAACCCAGAGGCTAGGAGTCAGTATTGACTTGATGGCACTTAAAAAAAACCCCAAAAACTAAAATGTTCTTTTAGTTTTATAGCTGTGTAAACGTTTCAGAAGTAACTAAGTTGGATAACTGTAAATTGGACATATACACGACCACTAGACGATTAAGTGACAGCTTCTGGGGTGTGGCAAAGAGCAGGGTTTTCAACACTGAACAATAGATTACCATAGATCTAAGTTTGCTGTGTGCTAGTATCTGCTCGAGGCTTTGCAAAACTAGCTTATGTGTAGCTCCTTTTTACACTGGTAGTGCACAGAAAAGCTGATTTAACCTGTGTTCAAAGCCTACTGTACTTTATTATATTAGTCTCAGACTGTAAACCCTCTGAGGACAGGAAAATACCTGCTGTACCTAACTGTAATTCACTTTGTTACTACTGAAAAAGAATGAGCTTAAAAACAAAATCCCTTTCTTCTGATCTCTATAGTACTTGCATACTTGATGATCCTCATTTTCAAAAAACAGAAGAGTCCCAAAATGAAACAAACAACAAAAAAGGCAGTAACAAACGCTGTAGCTCCTAAATGCCATAATCATGCCAACATAAATGGTGCCCACTTACTACATCACACTTTTGCATATTAAATTTTGTTTTGTGTATATTTTACATAATGAGGAAAATTTCCCAAAGCCATTTATCTTGGTAAATGGGCTTCTTGAAAACTGTCCACCCTTACTGCAAGTAAAAGTATGATTCTTTGAGCATTGCTGCCAGGGCCTACTGATTTGTTTTGACTGCAGCTACTCTTTGCCATGCTGCACCTCACTCCCCCTTACCTCCCCCAAGCTGCCATTCCAGGTTACTGACTTTTTTGCCTAATGGTTAAGCCTGACCTGATCACATGTCCAAGGTATTGGTGCCTTAGGCAAACCTTAAGCCTTATACCCTCCAATTGTCATAATGAAGTAGTTTGCTATTTAGCAAAAATGAAGCGAAGTGCACAGAAGGTTGAATTCAATGATGAGATTTTAATGCAAAGTTTGAAGTGTAAACGATAGGCTGATAGGTCTGTGGTCAACACTGGTGAGGCATTGATGAGGGTTTATTCCCTATATAGCACCCTCAACCTTTTTCTGGCTTTCCTGAAGAGAGTAGGGGGGGGAGGCAGGGGAGACTTGCTGGAACAGTGTTATACCTGTACTGGAATTTCTGTGCAGAATATTATCTGTATTTGAGCAGAACCTCTGCACAGAATAATATTGCTGTTTATGCACCAAACAATATTCCAGCCCCTGCACACAAGTATTAAACATAATTCCTTATTGTTCCTCCAGTTTAGTCCTCCACCTCTGGGTGATGTACCTCCTTCTGCAGCTTGGAGACTGGGCATGTCAAAATCGTGACATCACTGGATGTAGCCTGCTGGTCTCTCCTATCAGCCCCCCAGTGTGTCCAGTCTCCATGCAGCAGGAGGACGTAGTGAGCCTAGGTGCTGGCCTCACTAGAGGAACAGATAAGGAGCACTCGGGGTTTAGAAGCTTTTAATTGCAATTGGCTAATTTCTCATTAAAGTTTAACTTTTAATTACATTTCAATTAAATTTCATACTTTTATTTGGTTCTTTAATTTAAGTTGCCTTTGCTGGGTGATATCCCTTAAAAAAAAAAAAAAAAAGGCTAAACCTTTCTACCACGCCAAGACAGGTCAGTTACTGGGATCTCTGCCTCTAGACGGTACGGGGAGAGCTCCTCGGATGCCGCCCACACGTGTTCGCTGCTGCCTGTCTGATCGCTGGCTTAAAGAAGGTTCAGTATTTCGGCTGGGCTGCCCTTGCTGCGGATGTCGCTCGTGGCAGCGCTGAGCTTTTCCAAGGTAAGCCCGGCTTGTCTTCTCAGTGGGACGGTGCAGTGAGGAGGAAACAGTAGTGGGCTAAGGTGCTGAGGCCTCGACTAGGCTTTTGCCGCCAAAAAGCGCCCGATGCAAGTCGCAGCCATTTTGTGCACGTGGGTTTCACTGTGTCAGCTTAGAGCGGTGGTTCTCTTGGGAAACGCGCCAGGGCCAGTTCTGTGACAGGAGTGTCAGTTCAGTGTAATTGCATCTCATTTAGTTATTACATTTTTAATTTATTTTCGGGGGGGTCTCGAGATCCGTTTAATGGGGATTCCCTGGGAGGATAGTTATTTGAATGTCTTTTTCTACATTTTGTTTATTTTATTTCGTGTCCCTTCTGTTTTAGCGGGGGGATTCTTTGGGTAGTTATAGTCCTTTGTTTTTGGGGCTTCATTTTTGTTTAAAAAAAAAAGGGGAATAGCCTTTCCTTCAACCTGGCTTGTTTTCTTGGCAAAGCAGTTGCTGGGGGTATGGCTAATGTCATCACGTCCACAGTGTGTGGTCTGCGGTACCCACAGAGTCACAGTCGCTGACACCGAAATCTGTCGGGGCTGTGCTTCTGTTTCTACCAGCGTGAAGCAGCAGATGGAGGATACTGTAGTTGTAGATTCCCTGAGTCCATTGGCTGCGACCAGAGATGTGGCGCTGTTAGTCATACCGCCAGGGTCCTCTCAGGAGGGCCTTGCGGGTCCTTCGAGTGCATTGCTTACAGTAGGTTCAGGACTGCAGCTAGGGGATTTCTGTCCAGATTTTGTGTTAACCATGCATCAGGCGTTCTGTTTGCGGCATCAGGGGAAGTTGCCTGAGCCATGGTCGCTAGTGAATCCTATGCAGCAACCTCAATCTGGGAAGTCTGGTGGCATTTCTCTGAGGCCCCAAGAAGGTCAAGGCCTCGTTAGCTTTCTCCCCCAGATTTGGAGTGGCATGAGACAGATGAGGCCGAAGTGGAATTGGAGGAAGGAGAAATCCCTGAGCCGGAGAATCAGGCGAAAATCATTTGGGTATTCCGGAAGGATGAACTGACAGCACTTATCACGGAATCCCTCCAGACACTAAATCTCGCTACAACACAACCAATGGAAGAAGAGGAAGTGGAAAATCCCATTATTCAAGCGGTGAGACAGACTCAGGTGGTGGTTCCCATCCACCGGGTGGTAGATCGGATGATCCAGGAGGAGTGGGATCAGCCCAAAGCAGGACTAAGAGGGGTCAGGACTATGAATAGACTCTATCCCTTAGCGGATAAGGACAAAGAGAGGTTCCATTCTCCGCAAATTGATGCGGCATTCTCAGCGGTCACAAAAAAAGACCACTATCCTGGTGGAAGGCAGCGCGGCTTTAAAAGATGCACAGGATAGGAAAGTAGATGGTTTATTGAAACAATCATTTGAGGCTAACGCGTTGTCCTTGCAGGCTTCCATTTGTGGAGCTTGGGTGGCGAGAGCATGTCTCAGATGGTCTCAACACTTACGTCAGTCTCCACAACTAGAGCAGGAAAGTATAAGGGAGCTAGATCGTCTAGAGTCTGGTTCGGCGTATTTGGCAGACGTACACTACGACCTGATCGGAGCGCTTGAAAATAGTATGGCTTTGTTGGTTGCCACTCAGAGATCCTTGTGGTTGAGGAATTGGGCGGCAGATGGCTCGTCTAAGTCTCGTCTCAGTAAGCTTCCTTTTAAAGGCAAGTTGTTGTTTGGAGAAAATCTTGATAAGCTGGTTAAGGATTTAGGAGATTCCAAGGGCGGAAGGCTTCCGGAGGATAAACCTAAACAAGGGAAATCTTTGCCGGCCTTTCGGGGTCAGTTTAGAGATTTCAGGAGATTTCGTACTTCTCGCTTGGGTGGTTTCCAAAGAGGAAGATTTTGCTTCTAGAGCCTGTGGGTTTCAGGGAGCAAGTAGAGGTTTCACAGCGGCTTCCTCAGCAGCTACTCGAAAACCACAATGAAAGGAGGCAGGTCCCAGTAGGAAGTCAACCGATAGGACGACGTCTTTGGGCCTGTCTTCCTGCCTGGACCCAAATCACTTCCAACCAGTGGGTGTAGGAGATCATTTGCGAAGGTTATGCGCTGGAATTGGCAAGGCCAGTGCTGGACTCATTTGTGATGTCTCCCTGCAAAGGTCAATAGAAAACTCTTGCTATTCATCGTATGTTAGACCGGCTGTTACAGTTGGGAGCAGTCGTGCCAGTCCCTATAGCAAGTTACAGCGTGGGTCGATACTCCATTTATTTCGTGGTGCCAAAGAAAGAAGGATCTCTCCGTCCTATTCTAGATCTAAAAGGGGTGAATCGCTGCCTTCGAGTGCCGCATTTCAGAATGGAAACGTTGAGGTCGGTCATTGTGGCGTTTCGCCAAGGAGAGTACTTGACTTCCCTCGATCTCACAGAAGCATATTTACACATCCCAATCAGAGAGTTTCATCAAAAGTTTCTACGGTTCGCTTTTCCTTGGGGACATTATCAGTTCCAAGCATTGCCATTCGGACTGGCGACGGCCCCACGAACCTTCACCAAGAATATCCTCAAGCTTAATTTATAAGCACAGTTAAACTTAATATTAGCAATTCCCACAAAACAGACAGTTAAACTCTATATTGGTAGCTAGAACACAGCAGAGATGAGAGAGAAAATTAGAGTCTTAGCTTTGTGAAAGATCCACAGCTCATGCAGCCGGCCTCAGACCCATAGGTGTCTCAGGGGAGGTGAAAGTGTGTTTTTTTTTCCTCCCATCTTACACCTGGCCAGTGGCCACACCTACGGGTCTGAGGCCGGCCTATATAGCACTCACATACATTGCCATCTATCCCTTTAACTTGGGTTAGGGCCCACATCTTCTTCCTCCTTTCCTCTTCTTCCTCTTCTTCTAGGACTGCTTATTCAGCATGTCGTGTATTCAGTGCAATAACTGCAGTACTTTCATTCCAAGACGAATCATTTGGAATCTCAGAGCTTGTCCTATGTGCCTCAGGTCATCTGCCATGCATAAAGAACTGACTCTACTAAGGGAAGACCTAGCTGCCATGCATAAAGAGGTGACCCTACTGAGGGAGGAACTGGCTGCAATGAAGTGTACCCCTTCTAGGATACGAACTAAACAATGTCTACCACTGCTCTCACAAAGCATCAAACGCCCCAGGGACAAGTGGATCACAGTGGGTTCTGGTAGATTGCAACCTGTAACGCTCAGACATCCTATGCATCATGAGATATCCCTGAATAATGCCTTCTTTGCCTTGGCGAATGAGGATGCTCAATCCGAAGAAAATGAAGGTCCCTTAAATGAGACAGACAATGCCCAGTCTCTGCTAAAGGACCAAATATGAAGAAAACCTCACCAAACAGCAAACTACTACTACTTGGTGATTCCATCATCGGTGGCACCAACTTGAGACACGGTTCAAAGGAGAGAAGATAGTCAAGTGCCTCCCAAGCTCTTCATCCAGCAGGAATACAAACCACATTGAAGTACTTAGCGCAGAAAGTGAACACTCCAAACTTGATGTTATCCACTGGGGCACAAATGACCTGGCTAGAAACAGTGCCTCTACAGTCCAAAAGGACTTCTAATCTCTGGGAGAGAAACTCAAGCCCATTGTTAACACGGTTGCATTCACAGAGGTTCTACCTGTGCTTGGTAAGGGGGCAAAAAGGCTACATCGCATTAACAGCTTTAATATGTGGCTCCAGACCTGGTGTAAACGAGAAGGATTCAGATTTATTGGCGACTGGGGTAACAGATGGAACAACAAGAGACTATACTGTGCTAATGGACTACATCTCTCTGTCACAGGGAAAAGAATCCTAAGTGAAAAATTCAAGCAATATGTGGATATGCATTTAAACAAGAAAAAGGGGGTGACGGATGTAGAAGGTCAAGCTCTGGATGTCAAAAGCAGATTAAAATCGGAAACAACCACACTTTTAAACTACACATCAAAAACAAGTGGGAAGATGTAGGCAGAACAAAATCAATGCTAAATACACACAAGCCAGTTAAATGCTGGAAAGCAATGAGCACAAATGCTTGAAGCTTAGCCAGCAAAGTTCCGGACCTGGAAACCCTAATGGTGGAAATGGATTTGGACATTGTGGCCATTACAGAAACATGGCTAAATGAATCGCATGATTGGGATATAGCCATACCTGGCTATAATCTATTCAGAAGAGACAGAGAAAATGGAAGAGGAGGAGGAGTAGCCTTGTATGTCAAAAGCAATATTAAATCTACTGAAATGCAGGGGGTATGGGGAAAAGAAGAAGCGCTCTGGATTGTGTTGGAAAGAGGAGATGGCACTGTCATCCATACTGCTGTAGTCTACAGACCTCCGACACACAAATTGAAGAGAGAGAGAGCCACAAAGGGGAAAGCGATCATATTGGGTGGCTTTAATCTACCTGATGTGGATTGGATTACTCCTGCAAATCTGAAAAGACGCAAAAAAATCGTGGATGTCCTCCTAGATGCGTTACTTAAACAAATGGTGATGGAACCAACCAGGGAAGGCTCAACGCTGGATTTAGTGCTCACCAACGGTGATAGCTTGTCAAATGTCTGCGTGAGTGCCCCTGTGAGCAGCAGCGATCATCACACGGTGTGGTTTGAGATAAAAGCGATGGTACAGGCCAATCATAGCAAACTCAAATTCCTAAACTTCAAAAGCACCGACTTCAATAAAATGGTCGAGTATCTAAAGGAGGAGCTGACAGGGTGGAAGGAGATAAGGGAAGTGGAATTGCTATGGGCTGAACTAAAGGTAGCAATAAAAGGGGCAATAAATAAATATATAATAAAAGTAAAGAAAAACAAGAGGAGGAGAAAACCTATTTGGCTTTCCAAAGAAGTGACTGCTCAAATGCAAAAAACAGATTTTGCAAAATTCAAAAGCTCGCAAACAGAGGAACACAGAAATGAATACAGGATCAAACTCAAAGGGCAAAGAGAGAAATAAGGATAGCAAAATCAAAGGCAGAGGAAAAGATGACTAAAGATGTTAAGTGTGGCGACAACCACCTTCAGGTATATTCGGGAAAGAAAGATCAAAGGTGGAATTGCAGGACTCGGAAGGCCTGAGAATCGACTCATGGAAAGTGACATTGAAAAAGTGAAATTGCCAAACGAATACTTCTGCTCCCCTTTTTTTTTTTTTTTTTTTTTTTTTTTTAATAAAAGTCCTGGAGAAGGACCACTTGTGACTCTCAAATATAAAAATGGGAATGAAGTAGATACCACGCCATTCACAGAAGATGATGTGTTAGAACAACTTGCGAAACTGAAAGTGGACAAGGCCATGGGACCGGATAGGATACATCCCGGGATACTGAAAGAGCTCAGAGAAGTTCTTGCAGGACTGTTAAAGGATGTTTTCAATAGATCCTTGGAAACAGGAGAGGTTCCTCAAGACTGGAGAACGACTGATGTCATATCTCTACACAAAAGTGGTGACAGGAAAGAAGTGTCAAACTACAGGCCCGTGAGCCTTACTTTGGTGGCGGGAAAAGTAATGGAGCGCATAGTGAACTTTCTCAAAACCAGCAGGTTGCAATATCCGAGGCACCATGGTTTTACTGAAAGACGATCTTGCCAAACAAATCTGATTGAGTTCTTTAATCAGGTGACCAGGGAGCTAGATCAGGGGCATGCGATGGATGTCATCTACCTGGATTTCAGCAAAGCCTTTGAATACTGTTCCTCATAGGAGGTTTATCAATAAACTTAGTAGCTTGGGGATGGGTCCTAAGATGGTAAATTGGATCAGAAATTGGTTGACTGACAGACAACAGAGGGTGATGGTAAATGGAGCTCACTCGGATGAAGGGAAGGTGATTAGCGGGGTGCTCCAGGGGTCGGTCCTGGGCCCGGCACTGTTCAATGTATTTGTGAGTGATATTGCTGAAGGACTGATTGGAAAAGTCTGTCTTTTTGCAAATGACAAGAAAACTTGCACCAGAGTGGACTCCCCTGAGGGAGTGGTTAACATGAGGAAAGATCTACAAAAGCTGGAAGAATGGTCTAATGCTTGGCAATTAAGGTTTTAATGCAAAGAAGTGCAGAGTCTTGCACTTGGGTAGCAGAAATCCAAGGGAAATGTACGCAATAGGGGGCGAGAGGTTGGTGTGCATGGATCAGGAGAAAGACCTTGGTGTGATTATTTCTGTAGATCTCAAGGTGGCAAAACAGTGCTACAAGGCGGTGGCAAAAGCCAGGAGGCTATTGGGCTGCATACAAAGAGGAATCACCAGCAGAAAGGAAGAGGTACTTATGCCACTGTATAAGTCACTGGTGAGGCCTCACTTGGAGTGCTGTGTTCAGTTTTGGGACCATATCTTGCAAAGGATGTAAAGACTGGAAACTGTTCAGAGGAAGGCGACCAAAATGATTTGGCGCCTGCGTCAGAAGCCTTATGAGAAGAGACTTGAAGACCTAAACATGTACACTTTTTGGAGGAGAGGAGGGACAGGGGAGATATGATTCAGACCTTTAAATACTTAAAGGGAAATAATGAACAAACAAACCTCTTCCAAAGACAGGGAAGCTGTAAAACTAGAGGACATGACAGGAAGCTGCAAGGTGCTAAATTGAAAGGCAATGTCAGGAAATACTTTTTCACAGAAAGGGTGGTGGATGCTTGGAATGCCCTCCTGATGGAAGTGGTGGGGGCAAACACGGTGATGGAATTCAAAATGGCTTGGGACAGACACAGTGGTTCCCTTTACAGCAACAGGATAAAATCAAAATAAACGGAACCATCTAATTTCTCAACAAATAGGGATGTCCTACATGGAGTGGTGGGTTCACCCCTAAACAGGGACATGGGGAGGGGTGGCCTGCACGGAGTGGCAGGTGCATCTACTCTTGCCATCGTGAGCAGACTAGATGAACCATGCTGGTCTTTATCTGCCGTCATTTACTATGTTACTATTATGGTGGTGGTAGCAGCGGCATTACGAAAGGAAGGGGTTCTGGTTCACATCTCGACGATTGGCTGATTCGGGCGAAGTCGAAGGCTGAGAACGTTCAGGTTACAGATAAGGTGGTGAAGTTTCTTCAAAGTCTCGATTGGGTGGTCAATGCGACCAAGAGCCGCTTAGTTCCGTCCCAGGATCTCAAATATCTGGGAGTATGGTTCGACATGAAGAAAGGGGCAGTGTTTCTGCCGAATTGTCGGGTTCAAGTACTTCGGCAGTTGGTGCGCAAATTCAGGTCCGTCCCAGCGCCCTCAGCGTGGACTTACCTTTGAGTGCTGGGAACTGTGGCGGCAACATTGGAAGTAGTTTCTTGGGCCAGATTTCATATGCGACTATTACAGAGAGCGCTACTTCGCCATTGGTCGCATCAGTCCGACTCGCTGAACAAACGACTCCCCTGTCCTCTACGGGTCAGGCAGTCCCTTCGGTGGTGGCTGCTTCCAGGATCTCTGAAGGCAGGAATGCCTCTGGAACAGCCGGAGTGACTTCCGTTGCTGACAGACGTGAGTCTTGCAGGATGGGGAGCACATTGCGGAGATCTCTTCGCGCAACGCACTTGGATGGTACAAGAGAGCAAATGGTTAATCAATTGTTACAAATGTTCAAATCTACGGTGACGGGTCGAGCGGTACGAGTGCTGTCCAACAACTCCGCAACGGTAGCCTACATCAATCGGCAGGGCGATACAGGAAGTGTGGCCATGGAAGAAGCAGAAGCACTGTTCTCCTGGGTAGAGCCTCAACTATCAGCAATAACAGCAGTACACATTGCAGGGAAGGACAATGTGATGGCGCATTTTCTCTGCAGGGTCCGAGTGGATGCAGGAGAATGGGAGTTGCATCCTGGCATGTTCGCGCAGATAGTTCGTAGGTGGTGACATTTCAGTCAGCAAAAACGGGTCGTTCTTCAGCAGACGGCGCGAGAGGATGTCTGAAGGAATCGACGCGCTGGTACAACCTTAGCCATCGTCGGGTCTCCTCTGTTTTTCCACCGTGGGCGCTCATAGGTCAAGTGGTTCAGCGTATCGAAGCACATCGTGGAAAAGTGTTGTTGGTGGCCCCAGACTGGCCAAGGTGCTCGTGGTATGCTGATCTCATTCGGTTGCTTGACGGGAATCCTTGGAGGTTGCTGACGTCGGAGAATCTGTTGCTAAAGGGCCCTCTTTGAATGCCTCAGGTGGATCAATTCTCACTTATGGTATGGCCATTGAAAGGGCAAGGTTAAAGAAAAAAGTTATTTAGCAGCAGTCATCACAACTTTACTTTGAGCAAGGAAAAAGTCCATGTCTCTTGCTTATGTGCATATATGGGGTATTTTTGAGGACTGGTGCTCGCGGAGGCAAGTTTGCGAGGCTACAGTATCAGTTCCCCTGGTGTTGAGTTTCCTGCAAGACGGGCTTGATAAGGGTCTAGCAGCCAGTTCCTTGAAAGTTCAGTTAGCAGCCCTGTCCTGCTATAGAGGCAAAGTTCAGGGAGTGGCTCTAGGCTCGCATGCAGATGTGTTGCATTTTCTTAAAGCAGTATCCAGGTTGCGGCCTTCTCGTAGAGTCTTGGTTCCGCCGTGGGATCTCAACTTTGGTTTTAGGAGCATTAGTTAAGGAGCCATTTGAGCCCTTATACTAGGCGTTGGTTAAGGATTTAACCTTAAGGACAGTGTTTTTGGTGGCCGTCTGTTCAGTTAGGTGAATTTCGGAGCTACAGGCATTGTCTTGTAGAGAGCCGTTTTTTGTCTTTTTTTCCAGAGAAAAGGTGGTGTTGCGACCAGTTCCGTCGTCTTTGCCAGAGGTAGTTTTTCTGTTTCACCTAAATCAAACGGTTTCTCTTCCAACCCTAGGTTTGGCAGAGGGGAATGCTTTGGAGCGCAGTTTATGCTGTTTAGACATAAAGAGGGTACTGAGACAGTATTTAAAAGTCTCAGAAACCTTTCGCAAGTCTGACCGCCTCTTCGTGTTCAGAGGCCCCCGTAAAGGGGAAGCGGCGGCGAAAGCGTCCATTTCAAGGTGGATTAAAGAGGCGATTGCATCAGTGTATTTTTTGCACGGCCGTACAGTGCCAGTGGGCTTATGGGCTCACTACTAGAGCGCAGGCGACTTCATGGGCGGAACACGGTTTGGTGCCACCAGTAGAAATTTGTAGAGCGGCCACTTGGTCCTCTCTTCATACTTTCAGTAAGCATTACCGTTTGGATGTCCTGGTGGCGAACGATGCCTGTTTCGGGGCGGCAATGTTGCGATCTGGCTGGAAAGGTCCCTCCCAACGATTACTGCCCTGATACATCCCAGAGGTGGAGGACTAAACTGGATGAATGATAAGGAACTAGAAATTACACTTATCTGGTAATTGTTGCTCCTTGAGGAACTGCAGTTTAGTCCTCATTCCCACCCGGGGTTGGTGTCATTAGCAGTGGTTGTTCAGTTGGGAGAAGAGCAAGGCTACAGGTGGGTATAACCCTTAATTGGTTCGTAGTTGTCTTAATTCATCCTATCTCTTTCTCTCTGTCCTTGCTCTCTCGTCTCTGGCTAGGCATAGGACAGAAAAGAGAATGCAAAAAGCAGTCCCCTTTTCTCTCTGGGGGGGGGGGGTTAGTTGTTAAATAAGTTCTGTGTTATGCGTTCAGATGAATATAATGTTTACATTTATTTTAAAAAAAACCTACTTATTTGTTGCTCCTTTGAGTCAGCTTTGTCAATAGTTCACTGGGGGCTGATGGGAGAGACCAGCAGGCTACATCCAGTGATGTCACAATTTTGACATGCCCAGTCTCCAAGCTGCAGGAGGAGGTACACTACCCAGAGGTGGAGGACTAAACTGGAGTTCCTCAAGGAATAACAATTACCAGGTAAGTGTAATTTCTATATACTGCTGATGCAGATCCCGTATGACCATGTCTGTATGACAATTTATTTGCATACTGTTCTTGAAAGGAGCAGAGAAGCTAGGTTTAGGAATACCAGCAGTTTCGCCGTTCTGGCTGGCCATTTTCAGTTTCAGACGACCAAAAAGAAGCAACAAGAGTATCTGTAAAATATGTGAGAACAAAATAACAGATACCAAGACTGGCAGATATTTTTCAGGTTATGCAAACCCCTTTTATTGTCCCCAATAAAAGGGGTTTGCATAACCTGAAAAATATCTGCCAGTCTTGGTATCTGTTATTTTGTTCTCATTTTCAGTTCCAGGCCTTGCCGTTTGGGCTGGCGACGGCACCTCAGACTTTCACAAAGGTGATGGCAGTGGCAACCTTAAGGAGCAAGGGGGTGTTGGTTCACCCATACCTCGATGACTGTCAAGCCTGAAACTGAATGTGTTCAAGGTCACAAGGAAGGTGATCACCTTTTTGCAGGGACTCAGCTGGGTGGTAACTTTGACAGGAGTAAGCTGATCCCTTCGCAGGTCCTGGTCTACCTGGGGGCCTGCTTCAACACTGAGAGGAGTCATGTCCTTGCTAAAGGACTGGGCCAACAAGCTTTGACGGCAGATCAGGCAGTTCCTCCGGATGTCTGCCCCATCAGCATGGCATTACCTGCAGCTCCTAAGCTCCATAGCGGCTGCTCTGGATCTGGTGCCATGGGCCAGGTTGCATATGAAGCTCTTGCAGAAGGCACTGTTGTTCTCAGAGGTATGCCCTGTCCAGGAGGTTGCCCTGGCATGCCATTGGAACCGCCCAGTTGAATGGTCATCACGACCGATGCCAGCCTGTCTGGCTGAGGAGCACACTGCCAGGGTCGAGTGTCATGGCCTCTGGTCAGAGGCAGAGAGTACATGGTCCATAAATTGTCTGGAGATGAGGGCGGTGCAGCCAGCATTGTGGCACATTTTCCTGTTGCACCAGTAAGTGGCGAGAGTCTTCTCGAACAATGTGTCCATGGTGGCATACATTAATGGGTGTTGTAGCAGGGGCAGTTCAGGCCTGGTGGAGGAGGTGGCTCTGCTATAGCAGTGGGTCAAGAGCAACCACCTCAGGCACTCTCGGTGGTGCATGTGCCAGAAAGGAAAATCTCCAGGCCAATTTTCTAAGCAGTCATTGGCTCGATCCGGGGGAATTGTCTCTGGAGGACTTGGTGTTCACGCCTTGGTCCGAAGATGGGGACAGCTGGTGATGAATCATGACAACGGCAGCCAATGCAAAGGCGCCAAGGTTTTTCAGTCACAGAAGGGAAAGGATGTCTGGTGCAAGTGTGGCTGATGGACAGGCTCCTGTCTGCCTTCCCTCCATGGCTGCTAATAGGATGTCCATCACAGAGGGTAGTGGCTCACCTGGACCTGGTAGTGCTGGTGGCTCCAGATTGGCTGTGGTATGCCTACCTGGTCTGCCTTCAGGCAGACTATCTGTGGTGGCTCCCGGTGCAGGAGAACTTGTTGTCACAGGGGCCAATTGTCATACCTCAGGTGGATTGCTTCTTACTTATGGCCTGGCTCTTGAAAGAAGCAGGCTGAGGAAGAGAGGTTATTTGCCTCTGGTCATAGCCACCCAGCTTCCACTTCGATCTCATATGCTAGAGCAGGGGTGATCAATTCCAGTTCTGGTGCACCACAATCCAGCCTGGTTTTCAGGATGTCTCTAATGAATATTCATGTGGTATATCTGGATCCACTGCCTCCCATTATATGCATATATACCTCATGAATATTCATTTGGGTCATCCTGAAAACCAGGCTGGATTGTATGCATATATACCTCATGAATATTCATTAGGGTCATCCTGAAAACCAGGCTGGATTGTGGCGCACCAGGACTGGAGTTGGCCACCCCTGTGTTAGTGTGGTGTGTGCAGCAGGGCCTGTGAGCACAAGCCTCTGCAGTGCCAGAGGTTCTGGATTTTCTCTGTGGGACTGGGTATTTCTCCCTTATCCCGTTCCCTTCCCCACCTTACACTAAATAGCGCTGCCACAGCATCCGCTATTCTGCTGTATATGTGAACAGCTGATTTGTAAATAGTACCTTGTAATAGTAATTTGATATGTTCTTTGTAAACAAGTTCTGTTCATTATAAACTGCCCCTAATCACTGGAAGGGGCGGTATATAAAAACATTTAAATATAAATAAATAAATAAATAGCTTGGTACTCTCTGCGGGCACAGGAGGTGATCTTGTCCTGTGTCTGGGGTTGGATTCAGGGGGGGTTTGCTATCAACCCATCCAGATGTAGGGCATTAACTCAAGCAGGCATACCCTCGGTTTTGCCATCTGGTGCCTTGGATCTCCTCATGGTGGTATTGGCCCTGATGGAGGCTGTGAGATGTGGTCAGGTTACTCTCCTGTAGGTCCTGGGTTCATTTCACTTCACAGAGGCAGTAGGGCTTGTAATAAGACAACCAAACGGGTGGCTTGGAGAAGGGTTTTTTATGTAGAAATAGGCTTATTACATAGGTATTGAACAGAGGTATATAGTGATTGTTACAGAGCTGCTTCAGTGTGCCTCAATGAATGTGTGTGTGTGAGAGAGAGAGGTAAGAACATGTGGGTCAGAGCCTCATGGCAAGGTGTAGTGGAAGAGAGAGAGAGCGGGGGAGGGGTGAAGAGAATTGATTATCAGAGCCTCCTGTCCATGTCCGATGAATGGTGGAAGAGAGAGAGCAAGAGGAAGTGTTTCTGTCCTTTATAGTGAATTCTCTAGCACCTCCCTTTGAGGTCTGCTATTGTTTCTGGCCACTCCCTTTGAGGTCTGCTATTCTTGATTTAGCAGGGAGGGGCTGCAGACCATTCTCGACAGGCCCTGAGACTGACAACAGGGGGTCAGAATTAAACTGCCCTATTACCTTTGGAGGCTGAAATCACCAGAGTAGCACAGTTGCATGAAATCCAAGGTCTGGGGAAAAAGCCATGACTCCTATGTCATGTATGCTGACAGAGGCTTCCTTTGAGCCGGAGTCTATGTACGGTCAAGGATCTCATGCTGAAAGCAGTTTTTCTCATGGCAATTTGTTTGGCCTGTAGGAATTTGGCAGGGAGTCCTTCCTGGTGATGACCAGGGAGAAGGTAATCCTGGGTCCCATTCCATCCTTTTTGCCGAAGGTGCTCTCGGCATTTCATCTTAATCAGGTGGTGATGCAGCTTGTGTTTTCTGGCATGGGCAATGATCTGGTGGGTCAGCATCTGCACTTGTTACATGTCAGAAGGATGTTGCAATGCTATCTCAATGGGACTGTGGCCTTTTGCAAGTCAGAACATTTTGTTTATTTTGTTTGGCAGACCACAAAGGGGCTTTGAAGGCCTCTATTGCATGCTGTTTGAAAGGGATGATTGTGTCAGCCTATCTTCTTAAGCGCAAGTCCCTGCCAGTGGGGTTGCACGCACATTCCACCAAGGTGCAGGTGGCATCTTGGGCAGAGTTTAGTTTTGTGCCGGCGGTGGAGATGTGTAAGGCGGCCAGGTAGTCATTACATTTGTTCGTCATTATCGTCTGAATGTGCAGGCAAGGGGTGATGTGCAGGTGCTACAGGCTGAGCTTGCCAGTCCCTCCCTGCCTTGAGTACTGCTCTGGTACATTTTGTGCTTCTGGACTGGACTGGAGGGACGATATGGAAGGTTCAATTAGGTCTTACTGCTAATTGTCTTTCCTCGAGTCCCTCCAGTCCAGGACCCTTCCTTTCTCAGTTGTTTGACGACCCAGGCTAAGAAGTATTGGTGTCCCGTGGTTGGGAACCAGGGTCAGGAATTCTTCCACCTTGTCTGGCATTTTAGGTCATTTTCGGGGGTTTTGCCTCTGGCTGGGTGTCCTGCCTCAGGCTATGCAGACTCTGGTCTCTGTGGGGTGGTGTCTTGTAATGTTCCATGGACCACTAGCTAGTTATGTGTATATAGTTAGGCTTTCTTGTGTGGAATATGCTTTGCTAGGTCGTTAATGGATTGACGGGGGTGTACAGTTCCCTTTATAGGGTGACATCGCCCAAAGCCTATGGTTCTCAGTCTCCATCTGCTGGTGAAGGGGCATAGCCCTGCAACTGGACTGAAGGGACTTGATGAAAGACAATTAGTGATTAAGACCTAATTGAACCTTGCTTACAGTATTGATCAAAATGTCTTCATTAAACTTTCATTAGGAAACCCTGTGCGCAGGGTTTCTGCATCAGCCTGTAAGTTTGTACTCGAGGCAATGGAGGATTAAGTGACTTGCCCAAGTACATTTAAATGGACCACTTTGATTAACTGTTCTTTAGCAGTCTTTTTAACATAATTTGTCACTGTCTAGGTGCACTCTGCTTTTTATTTATCCTCTAGAACTTTTAGAATCTTTGAAATATCACACCATAAGAACATAGGAGATGCCATACTGGGTCAGACCAAAGGTCCATCCTGTTACCAACAGCAGCCAGTTAAGGTCACAAGTACCTGTTAGCTACATGCTGCTTATTCCAGGGGTAAGCAGTGGATCTCCATGGTCCTCTTTAATAATGGTTTATGGACTTTGCTCCAGGAGCTTGTCCAAATCTTTTAAATCCAGCTACACTAACGGCATTTACTACATCCTCCAGTAACGAATTTCAGCATCTATTCCAATAGCTGCTATTGTGTATAACTGTAGCGCTGCAGAAACCAGTATGTAAATTGAAGTGACAAATAGGATGTTGAGGCTCCAAGGTTTGCTACTGTACCATAGATATAAACAAATGTTCAATAATTTTCAAATCCCATGTTGGCAGCTCCAAGAGGACTCCATTAAGAATTTTAAGTTTGCTACAATTCTTTGAAGTTTTCTGACTTGCTCATGGCTGAATTGTGATTTTTGTCTTCTCTCACATTTTTAAACTTTTTACTAAATCGTTCAATTTGAAATGTATAGCAAGTCAGAATGATGCTTCAGCACTCTTTTAGCAGGTCTCCAAAACGATTTCCATTCTCATTTTTCTAACTTTTAATCTTCTTTTTCTTCTTTTTTGAAATAGTGTCAATGACCCCTGTGCTTAAAACGTCATTAATGTTCTAAGAATCACAACTTTATTAGAGGACTTTCTCTGAAATTCTTCACCCCTGTGTTCCTTTTAATCGAGCGGATCTCGACGCTCTCATAGGGCGCCTTCACGGCGTTTCAATAACTAATTTTTCTTCAGGAGATCCTTACTTTTGCGACGGATGCTGCCCACGTCCAAGCGTTATTCATTCTTAAAAAGATGCGCGGCGTCTTTTTAAGAATGAATAACGCTTGGACGTGGGCAGCATCCGTCGCAAAAGTAAGGATCTCCTGAAGAAAAATTAGTTATTGAAACGCCGTGAAGGCGCCCTATGAGAGCGTCGAGATCCGCTCGATTAAAAGGAACACAGGGGTGAAGAATTTCAGAGAAAGTCCTCTAATAAAGTTGTGATTCTTAGAACATTAATGACGTTTTAAGCACAGGGGTCATTGACACTATTTCAAAAAAGAAGAAAAAGAAGATTAAAAGTTAGAAAAATGAGAATGGAAATCGTTTTGGAGACCTGCTAAAAGAGTGCTGAAGCATCATTCTGACTTGCTATACATTTCAAATTGAAGGATTTAGTAAAAAGTTTAGCAATACGTTCAATAAAGTGGACCTAATAGCTTGTATTCTCTCACATTTTGACATGTTGTCCCTGGATTCTGCATAATTGGGGCTCTTGCCTTGTACATTAATAATGTTGTTCGGTCATGAGATAAGAGTTGAAAATCTTGAAAAGCCCCAGGCATAGTTTGCTCCAGTGAAACCTCTGCTACTTTGCATATGTTATGGTATACAAGAAAGCAGAAGTACATATTTGAACATCAGACTGCAGCTGCAGAAGGCAGCACATGATTCTCAGCTTAGTGCAAGACTGGCATAGTTTGTCAGCAGTGTACATTAGCTTTTCTGCAGCCCTTGCAAGAGCAAAGATTGGTTGTCAGGTGGAAGCCATTCCTGTCCTAAGCTCTGATCTTCTGTGTGTTTCCAGTAGCTCCGTTTGGTTTCTTTATCATCTGCCATAGTTACAGACACAGGAAGTGCATGTGCTAGGGTTGAAGTAAGCATAGAGAAAGGCAAGCCAATAACAGTAGAGGCACGATTAAAACCTAAGGGAAAATATGGTAAGGAGTAAACATATCATGTCGTTATTGAAAATCCAGGAATTGTCATATTTTTTAAATGGCAGCTGCTATGCTTTTATTTTTTTAACATGTATATTGATAATTTGTAAACTGTAGTTTAAAATCACATTGGTTGAAAGGCTGATTAAACTGTTCAGTGTAACCATCTTGGAGGGTTGGGGGTTTTTTTGTTTAGCATTGATTTCTGATTTTGTTTTTGAATAAAGAATAATCATTTTTAATTCATTGTTTTCATGGTTCAGGGTGATGTTGCTTTCTGTACATTTTTGGTATGGATATTAATTGTATAGGACACATAATTAACATCTAGTAAGCCATTTTTTTTGTTACTTCACCCTTTAAAGTATATTAGTTTCTTGTCCTTTGATGAAAAGAAGAAGTTGAAGCAGCATTGAATGCCTTATCAAAGAACAAAGCACCGGGCATTGATTGTATTCCTATTGAAGTATTACAGCAATCAAATGTAGCCGTTACCATACTTACAAGGCTCTGCCTGGAAATTTGGAAGACATCATGGCCAACTGACTGGAAGAGATCTGTGTTTATACCTATATTGAAGAAAGGTGATCAACTGACTATGGAAATTATCGCACAATTGCTCTGATCCCACATGCCAGCAAGATTCTATTTAAGATCATTCAGCAGAGACTATAACCATACCTGGAATGAGAACTGCCTGAAGTGCAAGCAGGGTTCAGGAAAGGGCGAGGAACGAGAGACTACATTGCAGATGTGAGATGGATCCTTGAAAAGATATAGATATCCTTTTGGTATTTTTTATGTTTTTATTAACTACAGCAAGGCTTTTGACAGTGTAAACCATGAGAAATGCTGGGCCACATTAAGAAGCATGGGTATACCAGAACACCTGGATAGTTCTCTTGTCCAATCTTTACATTGATCAAGAAGAAATGGTTTGAATAGAACAAGGAGAAACAGAGCAGTTTAAAATCGGCAAAGATGTTTGACAAAGCTGCATATTTTCCCCCTACCTGTTTAATTTATATGCCAAACAAATCATCAGAGAAGTAGGACTGTTTGAAAACAACCTGTAGGGATTATTAGTAGCATAAAAAAATAAGTTATGTCCAGGGGAAATTGGCTACTGATACCCAGCCTGAAGTTCTGTGAGTTATGCTGGCAGTGAGCCACCAAAAGAAGTCTGGTTTGTAGATATGTATTAGATTTTATTATGGACAGCCAGGTAGAAAAATATACAAACATATATAACTAAAGATATATAATTAGGAACATGAGGTAGAAATTTAAGACACAGAATTACAATTGGACAAAGTAACAAATCACTAATTAGTAACCAGACATCACTGATTCACTCTGCATTGAGAAAAGTTATGGAATAAGTTTCTAGCTAACCCTTGCCCATCCGGAGGAGGAGAGAAGACTATACCTTAGCTTTGTCTGTCACTCTGGTGGCTGATGTCCGGAGACTCTGGAGCAGCACAAGTCCAAGGAGGCAGCTCAACTAGATAACGCAGGCTACAGCCCTTTCGGAGGCGAGCTGCGGGAGAACACAGAACCAAAGGTATCTGTGTAAGTCTTATTTCAGACCTTGGGAGAACGGCCTTGCCCACACGTAGTGTGGCTGTCTTGCAGGCAGATCACATAGCAGAAACTAGGTAAGCAGGGCACAAACAGCAAAAGACCCTAAAGTTCTTCTGCGCAGACTGTATAACTCTTTGTGATGAGTCTCCGTCCTAGGTCTGGTGATTGGTTGGCACAAGACAGTCCGAGGTGTTCTCGGCGAATCAGGAGGTAGGTGACAGGCATCGTCTTGCAGACAAAGGATCCATAGTAAGATGTCATGCTGAGAAAACAGTATGTAGTTTCTGGGCATAGGTACAAGTGTCCAAGGCCAGTAGAACCATCTATAGATAAGCACCGGAGAAGCAGATGTTCTTGCATGTGGGCAGTGAATTAGCCAGGAACAATGGCTTCTGTATGCACACACAGAAATGATGCGAAGCAGTTGCTTGGAGGTCAAGTCTGTAGCTGAACACAGCAAAAGTGTAGTGAGGAATCCATCTTGTCTGATCAGCTTGGTTCAGGCCTGAGCTGCTGAGTGGGCCGGAGATCTGCAGGTGCAGAATTGCAGGGGTACCAGCCCTAGAAACCAAGGTGTGAAGATTGGTGAAAAGCTAATCAACAGCCTTTGCTATGCTGATGATACCACATTACTTGCTGAAAGTGAAGAAGACATAAAGCATTTGCTTCTCAAGACCAAGGAACATAGTCTTAAAATGGGCCTTCATCTTAACACAAAAGGCGACAAAGATCCTGACAACTGGCCAAATTAATAAGTTCATCATTGACAGACTAAGAAGAAATTGAAATAATGGACAACTTTAACCTGCTTGGATCAGCAATCAAAGAAATGACAAGTAGTCAAGAAATCCGATGACGCATTGCTCTAGGCAGACTGTTTTATGAAGGACCTAGACAAGATTCTCAAGAGCAGAGATGTCTCTCTCCATACAAGGATTCAATTTGTCCAAGCCATGGTATTTTCAGTGACATCATATGGATGCAAAAGCTGGACAGTGACAAAGATAGACAGGAAGAAAATCGATGCCTTTGAATTATTGGTGCTAGCATTGAATACTGTGTATACCATGGACTGCCTGAAGAACAAACCAGTCAGTACTAGAAATCAAACTAAAGGTTTCTTTAGAAGTTCAGATGGCAAGACTTTGGCTTTCATACTTTGGACACATCTTGCGAAGAGAGAGTCAGTCAGTTAGAGAAAGACAACATGCTTGTTAAGGTAGAAAGTCCATGCAAAAGAGGAATGCCAGCCATGAGATGGATCGCTACAATAACAGCAGTTATGGGTGCCTCTCTGTCAACAACAAGCCACCTACTGAAGACCCGAACACAGTTTAGGTCAACTATCCAGAGGGTTGCCATGAGTTGACACTGATTTGACGACTCACAAAACAACAACAATGTTCTTGCAGTTTAGTAAATAATATATTATCTTTCATAGTTTTATATTAGTGGAGAAGATTATTCATTTATTAAAGCTTATAAAGGCATTAAGATGTAGAAATAGGCCAAAAGTCTCAAGATAATCTGATTGTCCTAGAGATCTATATGTGATGTGACTCCTGGCCTTTTGGCCACACATCAGAGTTAATGTTCTTGGGAAAATGACAGTGTGAATGCTTCCATTTGTGCACCAAATGGATGTGCTAGTATCAAGTTTCTTCTCAATGTGCTTCAACCTTCATCTGAAAAGGCCACCTGTAGCAATCCTTGGTGATACAATTTAGGGTTTTGTTTTGGGGTTTTTTGCTTCATGTATTAGGTGCAGCTGTAAAGGGTTACGAATAAGGTGCTGACAGCTTGCTCACTGTGGGTGATGGGAAGAGTAAGAGAAGGAAGGTCACTGCCTTTTTTTGGCACTGTGCAATGATACATTAAGGGCCTGATTAATTACTTACTGTTTTCCCCATTTCCTATGGGAAAAGAAAGTCGCATCCTAAAACATGAGCTGCAAGGGGGGGAGGGGCACTGTGACCTCTGTACAGACAACCATCTCCTAAATTTTTAAGCTGGTTCCTAGGTTCTGGGAGAGTTTGTCAAAGCCTGATGTATACTTTGCAAGAAAGGCGGGAGAGGGGGGAGATATGCTTGAGATGTTCAACTACCTCCATGGCATAAATGCACAGGAAAGAGCCTCTTTGAATTGAAAGTTGTGCAATGAGGGGGCAAGGATGAAGATTGAAGGGGATAGACTTGTGAGCAATCCTGAAGAAATATTTCTGTATGGAAAGAGTGGTGGATGCGTGGAATAGTCTCCTAGTGGAGGTGGTAGAGTTGAGGACTGTATCTGAAGATGAGAGCATGGGACAAACACAGAGGCTCTTGGAGGGAAAAGAGGGGATTGTAGAGCTTAGTGGTTGGTATGGAAGGGCAGACTGGATAGGCTGTATGGGCTTTATCAGCCATCATTTTTCTATGTTTGTTTCTAGAAATATGGCTAGAAGACATCACTGTACTCTTGATGCATCACATATATTTGTTGCAGGTTTACCTGACGCTGGTTTCATCTTGGCATCATGGGAGAGATTAAAGTCTCTCCCGATTACAACTGGTTCAGAAGTACAGTTCCTCTGAAAAGGGTAAGTGGAACCTTGTGACTTTTCCTAGCTTTCTAAGAGCCTTTCTTCTGCAACTTGTGAAATGAGGGCAGTGTTTGCTTGTGATGCAGAAGTGCCATTTGTCTGTGTAATACCAGTAGGTGTTGCTGTATTGATGTTGAGTCCAGTTTCTGAATCCCTTTAGCAGTGCCATAGAACAATATCTAAATTATTTTGTGTATTTTATTTTTAAGCTTGGGAGTAAAATCTTTGCTGTGAGCTCTTCTGAATGCTTTTAAAAACCTTGAATCTGTAAAAGGTCCCCCTGGCAGGTACTCCTAGAAATTGACATGTGGCTCTGGGGTTTCAGCTGAGTGATGGCTATATAGAAGAGGCTCATGTTTGTATCTTAGAGGTTGATGGGGCAGAGGTAAAGAGTGATTGGAGTCTGTTCTGAATGGGTTATATGAAAGCAGAATTTAAGTGATTTATGTGGTGGATACATTGTTTTAATTCTGTCCTCTAACTACAGTTATGCCAAAAGATTGTTAGTTATATTGAGCATCGATACTGTCCATTGATAATTAAGTGTAGATGGATGTCAAGACAGTTACCCTTGGGTCTGTGTAATTAGTGTACTAATCTAATTCTGAAAGTATTGTATGTGAACAAAATATTGCTGTCCATTTTTCTGTAAAGTTGAAATGAAAAATTCTCTGAGGTTCAGAGCGAGGGTGAGACAACAGAATCGGAAGAATCAAAGGAAAGGGGGAGAGGAATTTGTAGTTCATATACTTAGTATTAACTGTACATATGGTTTGTGTCTACTGTCCTGCTTGTTTATCAAGCATGTGCTTGGTTAATGACTACATTGCTTTCCTAGGACTGTGCAAACAGTCCTTTAGAGATCCATTTCACAACAGCATTAGTACATTTTTCTGTTCCTCCCAGAGATGATAAAAGCCGGAGGGCATATCTGAAACTGTAAGTTCTGCACCACATTTGTTTTGCATTTTGGCAGTGAAGGGCCCCTTCTCTGCAGAACTGAGAAAAGCAAAGAGCAAATACGAGGTTCCAGAATTCTGCCTGTTGCCTTATAGGAGGTAGATGATGACTGAGAAGTGCAGATATCAAAAGGATATGCGTGCCTCTGCTGTGAAATTTACCCTAGGGAATGCCCATGCATTCATAGCCACTCTGTACCATGCACAAAATTTCTGGGTTAATTGCTGAACACAAGATTTTTTTTTTTTCCTTCCAAAAGTCTATGTAGAAAAGCCAATTCTTTGGCCACCCCACACCTAGCAACACCGCCACTAAGTTCTTGTGAACTTACATGCTTACAGACTGTAAAAGCATATTTTTGCTCGCATGTTGGGGCAATTATATGATGACATAATTAAATCCAAAAGAGCATTTTCCTTGACAGCTCCAGCACTTTGGAATATGTTACCAGAAAAAATACGATCTATAAAGGACATTAAGGATGTCGAGAGAAACTTAAAAACACATTTATATAAAGAATACCTTGGAGATATCACCTAGACATACCACCATGACACACAACAGTAAATATGGCCCACTTAATGGCATGACACCTGATAGATGAACACTCCACACTGTACATACAGACTGTATATAAGCTATGGTATAAGTTGAGTGTTTGCATGCTATGGAAGCCTTATAGGATTAATGATTGATTTGTTTATTGTTAGCATCTAATATTCTCTGTTAAAAGTTGTTATACTGTTCCCTCTACAAAAACTGAGATGTAATGTAAACCGCCTTGATTTAAGAATGAAGTGTTATATAAATGGTCCCTTCAATGACTGGGTTTGACTGCCCAAATAATGTGAAGTTTGCAATTGTTTACCCATGAACTTTGTACTGTAGTACTGCTACAAATCATTTGTATAGCACTATAAGGCATACGCAGAGCTGTACAGACACCTGTAAAAGATTGTCTCTGTTCATCAGTGCTTATAATTTAGTCAAGACAGACAACACAACAGCTGAGGGCAAAGATATATATCTAGAAGAATGGTAAGGAAACACATAGGAGACTAAGCGGATCAGGGTCAAAGTGTTTTCAGCCTGGATTTGAAACGGGCCAGAGATGAAGCCTGACACCCAGACTCAGGTAGTTTGTTACAGCCATAAGGAGCAGCAGGACGAAAGAATCGAAGCCTGGAGTTGGCAGTAGAAGAGAAGGGCATAGATAGAAGGGATCTGCCAGAAGAGCATAATTCCTGAGGAGGAGGTGTAGGGAGAGATGATAGAAGAAAGGGTAGTGAAGAGCACCAGAATGAGGGCACTTATAGGTCAGTAGTAGAAGTTTGAACTGGATACGGAAAAGGATAGGGTGCCAATGAAGCGGCTTGAGAAGAGGGGTTATATGAGCGTTTCGAGGCTGGTAGAAGACTAGCTGTGCAGCTTAGTTTTGAACAGATTGAAGGGGAGAGATGATTTAGAGGGAGGCAAGCAAGGAGGAGGTTTCAATAGTCTAGATGGGAAATGATTAAAGAGTGGATAAGTATTTTAGTAGTTTGTATAGAAAGGAAGGAATGAATTTTGCTTATGTTAGAGAAAGAATCAAGAGTTTTAACTATATCTGTTGGATGTGTGCAGAGAGAGAGTAGAGTCAAAAGATGACCCCAAGGCTGTGAGGAGTTTAGTGTTCATAGAAATAGAGAAAGGAAGAAGGGGGAGGTGGGTTTGGGGAGAAAGATAAGGAGCTCAGTTTTGGCCATGTTCAGTTTCAGACTGTGGTGAGATATCCAGGCAGCAGTGACAGATAACAGGCAGAGATCCAGGCCTGGATTCCTGGAGAGATTTCAGGCACAGAAAGGTAGATCTGAGAGTCGTCAGCACAAAGATAGTATTGGAAACCATGGCAGGAAATAAGTGCACCAAGGGACTGCGTGTAGAGCGACAAAAGGAGAGATCCCAAGATAGAGCCCTGCAGTATACCAACTGAAAGTGGGATGGCAGTAGAGGATGAACCACTAGAACTTACACTAAAAGTGCAATGGCAGAGAGAAGAAAAAGGGACAGAACAGAGCCCTTAAAGTCAAGCAAGGACAAGGTATTGAGGAGATGGGGTGGTGATCACATTGTCAAAGGCAGCAGAAAGCTCAAAAAGGATGAGAATAGAGTAGATGCTTTTGGATTTGATGAGGAACAAGTCGCTGGAGACTTTGGCAAGAGCCATTTCTGTGGAATGTAGAGAACAAAAGCTAGATTGCAGTAGGTATAGAAGGTCTTGAGAGGAAGAAGTTAAGACAGCATGTCACGCCCATAGCCCCTTACATATGTATGGAGGGGCGTGCTTGTTATATAGGATTCACCACTTTGGCAATGTTCCAGACTGACTATCTTGCAAAGGATTATGGTAATGGTAGTCATGCGGTGCTTGCCTTTGAGGTAAATGAAGACTATGGTAGTTGGCTCGAGTGTTAAGGCAAGTACACAATTTATTTATGAGGTAAATCAAAATGCACACAGATTCACTTGGTAACACCTTAGGATGTCTTCTCCAGGATTTATATTCAAAATAACAATACAACTGAAAGCTTATGCAAGTAACTTGTAAAGTCCATTAAACAGCGGAAAGTCTTTCTCTCAGCCACTGCTGACAAACCTGCTCAGCAATGCTGATGTATAGCAAATCAAAAGTAAAAACTTCTTCCCAAAACAGCTTTTCTTTTCTCTGCCTTGATATCAGCTGGGTAACAAGCTTCAATCAACAGCTTTTCACCTTTTCTGCTCAAGTGTTTCACTTCTCCCAAAACCTTCTCTCTTTCCACACAAACTTTCTGGTGTGCCAGTTACTAGAACACTTCCTTTTATGTTTGATCCACTTTAAGGATTTCTTTGTGCTAGCAGCTTTGCATAAAGAACAGTCCATGAAAGAATCGTCTTCCTCTGGAATTATGTCTTCTATCTGCATGGGTTCTATATCGGGGTCTGGCTCAAAGGGTTTTACAGACTGACCTCCATTAGGACAGGAATTGTTTCTAAGCACTTTGCATTGCTCTAGGTTAGACAAACGTCCAAAGTTCATACCTGAGTTAAAGCTGGCATTAGGCTGTCCTCTTAGATACTCTGGCCAGTATGCATTTGAGCTTTTATGACCTGTCCTCCAGTCTGTATTTCTGGACCTCAGGGCATCTGCTCCATACCGCTTCCAAAAGGTATTTGTGTTCCTTCTCCCTTAAGCTGCTTCTGTCCTCTTACCGGCTGCTTTAGGGTTCCTAGCTGAAGTTCTCCAAAACCCAGGATTTCTCCAATCCCTTGAAGCTGGCTTCTCACAGGTATCTCTCCAAGAACAGGAATCTCTCTGAGCTCCTCTGTCCTTCTCCCTCTTCTTCTCTCTTTCTGAATATTCTGTTCTAGTTTTAAAGTTCCCAGTTTCCAACCCCTCCCTTTCACTCCTCAGGTGTTGGTGGTCAAACTCCCTCCTGGCAGCTGAGTAATTAGGAGTGACATAAGGGTTTCTCAATCTGGGCTTATACTCCTTCTTCTCATCTCCACTAGGGGCTTTCTGCAGGTATTGCAGCCTGGAATAACCTGTCTTTTAGGAAAACATGCAGTTTTATTCCTCTGACCTGACAAAACAGGTCCCTTGATTAGGGTAAATTCCTTTCCTTTTTCACTATTCTCTGGGCTCTGATAAGCTTCCTTATCACAAGCGGCAGTGAACCGCTCGTTCAAGTAGTTTTGAAGCAGAGAGGGTGGGGGAGAGAGAGGGGACTGGAAGGATAGGTGGGATCTAGTGAAGGCTTTTTGAGGAGAGGTATAACCACAGCATATTAGAAGGCCACAAGAACAGTTGCAGTGGAAAGCTATAGGTTAAGGGTATGACAGATGGAAGGGATGACGGCGGAAGAGAGAGAGCTGAGTAGATAGGTGGGGGTGGGATCAGAGGAGGAGAGAAGACTTGCATTTCCTCCTTGGTGATTTTGGAAAAGGAAGAAAGGGTGATCAAAGGTGAGGGAAGGATTTGGGATTGAAGTGGGGAAGATAAGGTGGAAATGACCCTGCAGAGATTTCAAGGCTAATTTTCTGGACTTTGTCATGGAAGTAGTTGGCCAAGGTCTGGGCAGACAGTGAAGGAAGGACTTAGGGAGGAGGGACCTTGAGAGAGAGTTAATTGTAAAGAGATGACGAGGGTCAGAGACAAGAGTCAGATGTTGCACTCTTGCTTAGCGAGTACTAGGACCAACTGGAAAGAGGTTAGCATGAATTTGACATGCAGGTAGTCAGCAAGGGTACATGACTTTAAGCCAAAGGTGCACCGCTGAGTGGGTACAAAAACGTAGGTAGCGGGTTGTTGGACAGCCAGGGTTGTGGTACGGTACGCTTCACAAGGCATGGAATGGGAGAAGCAAGTGCATCTAGAGCAGAGGAGAGTATAGTGTTATAGGAGGAAACTGCCCCATCAACTGTTTCAGATGACACAGTGAAGGAAAGAGGTGATAAGATGGCAGTGGGAGGAAGCTGAAGGATTGACAGTGTGAAGATTCCTAAACATGTTGGTGGAGATGGGACGAGACCAAGATTGGGGGCGGTTAAGGGTGAATATTAGCAGGCGATGCTCAGATAAGGGCAAAACTGAGGTGGATAAGTTGGTGGGTGAGCAGTTTGAGAAGACAAGGTCAAGACACTGGCCATGCTTGAGTAGCAGTGGTAGAGCACAACTGGAAGTTGAATGAGAAGGTTAGGGAAAGGAGCTTAAAAGTCAGAAGGGTCATGAATGTGAATGTTAAAATCCCCAAAAATAAGGGAAGGGAAAGAGGGTATCCAGAAAGGAGGAGAGCTAGATATCAAAGTTGGTGAGAGAGGTAGAGGTAGACTTGTTGGGGGATCGATTAAATGACAGCTACCCTGAGCAGAAGTGGAGAAAATTAGCAGATGGCATGGACTTCAAGGAAAGCAAAGAAATTAGATGTAGGCAGAAGGAGGGGCTGGAAATGGCAGGAATGAGAGAATAGGAACCCAACACCGCTACCACGGACATTGGGTGAGGCGTGTGGGGAAAATAGGTAGCAACTGAAGCTGAATCTTCAGGGAGAAGCCATGTTTCAGTAAGAGCCAGGAGATGTAGAATATTAGAGATAAAAAGGTCATGAATGAAGGCAAGTTTATTGGAGACAGAATGCACATTCCACAGTGCGCATGAGAAAGTGAGAGAGGAGAGGGATATGAACAAGATCAGAAAGGTTATGCATTGACCTGCCCTGGGAGTGGGGTGGGGGAGTCTAGGGGGATCAGGTTTGGGATTGACATCTCCAGATGAGAGGAGTGGGGGGGGGGGGAGAGGAGGCAGCTCAACTGAAGCGAGGGTGCTGTTCTCTCTGTGAAAGTGGAGATGGCTTAATGAGGAAGAAAAAAGGTGAAGCTCAAGGGCAGATAAGGTAGAAACAAAACTGTGCAGGAGATGGGGGACAATAAGGAGAAATAGCGCCATGGAACTGTGGGAATGAGCAGAAAAGATTAGGGAGAGTTAACATCAAGAACACAGTGATGTGGAGCCATAGGAGAGGGAGAAGAGAGAGTGCAAATCAAGGAGATACAGGCGGAGAGGGAGGAGAAAGTCCTGGTGGTTTCAAGTGCACCAGGTAATTGTGCCAATGAGCAGAGGAAGGCTATGAAAGTGTGTTAGGCCAGAGGTGGGTGGGTAATACAGCGTTGAGAAGGGAGACAAAGCATTGCAGAGGACAGGAGCTGGGTAAAGGGCAGACAGAAGATAGGACATGCACTGACAGAACAGAAGTATAGACAGAACAATAAATAACTAACGAGCTAGATTCTGAACAAGCCCAGGAAAATGCCTGAACAGAGCATACACAGCTGAGGCTTGCAATGAGGGTGCTCTCCCAAGCAGGAACCACCACCAAATGGAGCCATGGGAGAATTAACATCAAAGGAGTTACAGTTGGAGAGGGAGGAGAAAGTCCCGATGGCTTCAGGTGCACTAGATGATTCTGTCAATGAGCAGAAGAAGGCTATGAAAGAGTGTTAGGCCAGGAGTGAGTGTGCTGAGGGTGACTGCATGTAACTGCACCTGTTAATATGCATGGGAAATATTTCTGAAGAAAAAAAATAGGTGCACACTTTGAATTTCTATACATCTGTTTCCAAACCCTACCCCCCAGGAAAGCCTCTCATTACTATGTGCAAAAGTGCAGGTTCGTTTAGCAGCACATTTTTTTTGGGGGGGGGGGGGGGTGGTAAAGTACATAGCAAGGCATGAGAAGTATGGTAAAGCCTTGCTGCTTAATGTAACCCAGGGTTTCTCATGATTTACACGGTCAAAGGCCTTGTTGTGGTCAATTGCATGTAGATATCCTTCTGGTATTCTTTTGGTTTTTTTCAAGGGTCCGACTCACATCCGCGATAACATCTCTTTCTTTACCCTTACCTGAACCCTGCTTGCACTTCAACCAGTTCTCGTTCCAGGTATCTTTATCTTTATTTTACACTTGATAAACTGCTTACGTCAAGACATTAAAGCGGTGTACAAATAAAATAAAAGGCAGCACTGCAAACTACAGAAAAGAACGCCAAAAATAATAGGAAAGAAAGAGAAAGAATAGCACAAAGTAAAAACCTTATAAACATTAAACAATAATCAACTGAACACAGACAAAAGACAACCGGCACAACCGACAAAGACAGACAAGGGGGTAACAGGACCAAACTTAGCTAGGACAGGACAGCAACCTGAGGCGGAATCAGGGGGGAGATCAAACACTTTTTGAAACAGATGGGTTTTAAGTGAAGCTTTAAACTGAGAATAGGAGGGTTCTAAATGAAGAGACGGAAGCAGGGCGTTCCACAGCCAGGGACCAAGAAAGAAAAAAGCAGCGTGACGGGTCTTTTCAAGATGTGCGTGAGACGGGGATGGTAAAGCCAGACTGTTTGCATGAAGGGAGCGGAGCTGACGGTAGGGCGTGTGGAGAGAGATTAGATCAGCCAGGTACAAAGGAGTATTAGTATAAATTGCACGATGGGTGAGGATAAGAAGTTTATAGTGAAACCGAACACGGAGGGGTAGCCAATGTAGGCGAATGAGAATGGGGGTAATGTGATCAAAGCGACGGGCGAAAGTGATAATACGAGCAGCAGTATTCTGAATGAGTTGAAGACGAAGTTGGTAATTGGGAAGATTGGCCAGAAAGATATTACAGTAATTGAGACGACTAATAATGAGAGCAAGGACGAGAGTAACCAGGGAACCGAGAGGAAGAAGAGAACGAACGGCCCGAAGTCGGCAGAGGATAGCGAAAGAGCGCCTAGTAAGGGAGGAGATATGATCATGGAAGGAAAGGGAGGAGTCAAGAATTACCCCGAGATACCGAAAAGAAGATACAAGAGGGATGGGGATAGAGTCAATCATGGGGGCAACAGACGGACATGACCCACTTAGTGATACCCACATAGCAGTGGACCTAGATGGATTAAGATGGAGGAGGTGCTGAGAAAGCCAAGAGGCCACATGAGAGAGGCAAGAATTTAGAGGAGAGATATCCAGAGAAAGTGGAGAGGTGTGATATAGCAAAATAATATCGTCCGCGTAAACTTAAGAGGACACTGGGTATTGCTGTAATAAAAGAAGCAGGGGAGCCAGGAAAATATTAAACAGCAAAGGTGATAGTACAGAGCCTTGGGGGACACCGCAAGTGAGAGGAAGAGAACCAGATGACTTACCATTTAAGGTAACAGAAAAGGAGCGAGCAGTGAGGAAGGAGCGAAACCAAAGAAGAACCGCACCACGTAGCCCCACCTCAGCGAGGTATGGTTGTAGTCTCTAAATGATTAGAATCTTGCTGGCAGGTTGGATCAGAGCAATTGTGTGATAATTTCCATAGTCGGTCAGATTACCGTTCTTCAGTATCGATATGAACACGGATATTTTCCAGTCACTTGGTCATGATGTCTTCCCAATTTCCTGGCAGATCATTGTAAAGCTGATAACAGCTGCATCAGTTAGCTGTAATGCTTCAATGGGAATGCCACCATCAATGCCTATGCCTTCAATGCTGCTTCATCTTCTTTCGTCACCAACAGTTGTGATTGTAAGGTACAGGTTGAAGTGGCTGTTAGTCTACTTGATCTTTTAAGGTATAATGACTCTGTGTATTCTTTCCACATTTTCTTGATCTTCTCAGCATCATTCAACATTGATCATGGAGTATCTCTTTTAGCATTTCAATTTGAGGCTGGAATTTTCTCTTTAACGCTCGGATCATCTTCTAATTTGCTTCTGATTCTATTTCCTGCATGTGTCGTCATAGTACTTGTCTCATCTTGCAGCATGTTGGAAATCTCTAAGTTTTATGATTACCTCTCTTTCTCCTCTGGCAATTTTTAGAGTTTCATCATTCATCCATTTAAGCTGTTTTTGCTTTTTCATCTTTTGTAGGGACTTCTCACTTTGCATACAGCTTTCTTTGTCATCCCATAACTTTTCTGGTGCTCTGTCACTCATATCCAAAGCGGTGAATCAATTATGCAGGAAGTCTTTAAATTCCAGTGGTATATTCTCAAGATCATATTTTGCTGCTTTAATGAGTAGCTTGCCATTTTCAGCTTTTAGCTTGAGTTTGAATACTAGTAGCTGGTGATTTGTATCAGTCAGCTCCAGGTTTTGTCTTTGTTCAGATTTTCCATAGTTGACTTCCACAGATGTAGTTGCTTTAGATTTTTGTACAGTCCATTGAGTGAAGTCCATGTGTACTTGTTGCTGCTTGTGTTTCTGGAAGAAGGTGTTTAGATGACTAGATCGTTGGTTTGAAAATATGGACTTGTAAACAGAAATGAAGCTGGAGAAAAACTGATAGAATTCTGCAAGACCAATTTGCTGCCTTTTTCAGTCACCAACTTTTGTGTTCCAGTCACCCATGACTATCGGGATCTCCTGTTTTGCATGTCCTGTCAATTTAAGTTTGCACTTGTTCATATACCAGATCAACTTCTTCCTCTTTTGCAGATGTTGTTAGGGCATATACCCTAATAGGGTTGTGGGGTTTTTGTTTTTTAGCCATTCCTCATTGACGGATAGAAAGTAAATGTTCACTGATTGCATGGTATTTTCATTACAGTTCTTGCAAGTTTCTTCTTAATTATAAATGCAACACCATTTCTTTCTTTTTCATTTCTGGCATAGTATACCATGTAATCATCAGATTCAAAGTGCCCAATGCCAGTCCATTTCAATTCGTTGACACCCAACAGATCAAGTTGTACACATTCCATTTCATTCTTGACCACCTTCAACTTCCGTTGGTTCATGCTTCTTATGTTCCATATCTCAATATGTAAGACATCTTTGGAGCTTCTGACTCATTTCATGTGCAGCTACATTGGCAGTCAGATGTTCCAAGGGCTGCTTTGTTCCAACCACATCATAAATACTGGCTTTACTTTGAGAAGTCATCAGCTCGTGCCCAGTAGCCCATTGAGTGCCTTTGATCTTGGAGGGGGGTGGGGTCTGATCTTCCAGCACTATATCACAGTTTTTGTCGTGACTATCCATTGGGTTTTCATGGCAAAATACAGAAGTAGATTGCTAGGTCTTTCTTCCAAGCAGATAATACTAGTGTTGCCATTGTCACAGAAATATGATCCTCCTACCACCAATATTTTCCCGTTCTGCTGCTAATTTGTCTTAGACTGGCACTTCAGCTGAGACTGACCATCTTAGGGAAACTCTGCCAGTAGTTGAGTTACCGATAGCATAGCTGTCAGCATCAGTGAATTAATAATACATAAATCAATGAATAAAACCAATGATATTATAATTCCTCTGTATCGTTTAATAATGTGACTGCAACTTGAATATTGTGTGCAATTCTGGTCGCCATATCTTAAAAAGGATATAGCAGAATTAGAAAAGGTACAGAGAAGAGCCACTAAAATGGTAAAGGGGGATCGAATGATACCCCTATGAGAAAAGGCTTAAAAGGTTAGGGCTCTTCAACATGGAAAAGAGATGGCCAAGGGGGAGCTATGATAGAGGTCTATAAATTAATGGAGTAGAACGGGTAAACGTAGATGGGTTTACTCCATCAAAAAGTAGAAAGACTAGGGGGCATGCAATGAAGCTACAATGTAACCCATTTAAGAGTAATAACATATTTTTTTCACTCAATGTATAATCAAATTCTAATTAGTTACTGGAGGATGTAGTAAAAACTGTTAGTGTAGCTGGCTTTAGAAAAGGTTTGGACAAGTTCCTGAAGGAAAGTTACATAAACCATTATTAGAGAGGGCCCAAGAAATCCACTGCTTACCCCAGGACAAGCATTGTGGAATCTATATACCTTTTTGGGAACCTGCCAGGTACTTGTGATCTGGATTGCCACTTTTAGAAGGATGCTGGGTTTGTTGATGGACCTTGGTCTGACACATTATAGCATTTCTTATGTTTTAGTGACGCACAGAAGGCCTTGCAACATAGCAAGCTGCAATCTCAGCAAGGGAGCAAGTCACTTAACAATTTTCAAAAAAGCGCTTTGTGTATAAAGGCATCATGGGCTCCAAGTGGACATGTCTCGACGACATGTCCACTTGGCTCATGCACAACAACCTGGCCATAAACTACAACAAGACAGAAGCACTCATCACGCGCAACGCCAACTTCAGCCCCCCACCATTCATCACAACCAACAGCACGACAATACCGCTAAAGGACGAAGTGAAATACCTCTGAATAACCCTTGACAAAGAGCTCAATCTACAATCACACATCAGAAAAACCGCCAGAAACGCATACTACAAAATGAAAATAATCAGACGTCTCAAACCTCTACTTTCCCATGAACACTTCCGCACGGTCTGCCAAGCACTCATAACCCCCATACTGGATTTCTGCAACCCAATCTACAACGGAATACCAAAACAATCACTCAAACCACTTCAAATGGCTCAAAACACAGCAGCCAGAATAATCACCGGTTCTGCAACCCAAGCCCACATCACCCCCATCCTCAAAGACCTCCACTGGCTCCCAATCAGCCACCGCATCAAATACAAGATGATCTTAAACATATTCAGAATCAGACACAAGAGCTCAGCACTCAGCCTCCAAGCCCTCATACTCCCCGACACCAGCAACAGACCAAGAAGGAAAACCACCCCAGGCAACTAAACGAAAGCATGCAAATCCACCACACAAAGAGCACTCTCATTGGCGGCCCCATCAATATGGAACTCACTCCCTCATGACCTACGATCAACTGATGATCTGAAGGACTTCCGAAAGCACCTGAAGACTGTACTCTTCACAGAGCACTACGGCCCAAACGCATAACCAAATTCCACAAACTGGAACCAATCTGGACTCAATGACAGCTCTCCCACAGCCAGAAATGAACCCAGTAAACCCATGTATATACTGTACATAGCGCACACTGTAAATAGCTCACTCTAATCAGCACATCCACACACATGCACCCCACTGTACATATTCCCACCTGACACACAAACACTTGCTAATGATTGTTTGCTGTGCTCACCGCCTTGATTACAGGATAAGGCGGGATAGAAATACCCTTAAATAAAATAAAATAAATAAACCAGCAGCCATAGTGCAGAATTGCCAACACATAAATGTAAACCTGCTCTGAGGCAGGCAGATACATTTGTGTACTCTCTGTATCTATACATGCTATACCCACTGCAACAATTATATGCAGATTGTGTAAAAGTAAGGGATCAGTTGCTGTTCACCTGATTTTTGACACATGTAGACTTTTCTGTGGGTGAAGCACTCTGCTTTTATTGTGGGTTGGGTTTTGTTTTAACACAACAGTTCTCTCCAGGTCAGTTAGTTAGGGTTTGTGGGTTTTTTTAACATGTTTTGTGGTTTGTTTTTTGTTTTGTTTAATTTTACTTTTCTACTTTCCCAAAGCCTGCACAGTTGTCTTCTCAGTAGTTATATTGCCCAGAGACCATGAAGCCTTTCTCCTTTCTTAACCCTGGTTCCTGTCATCAAAGTGCCACCATTAGAGTAGGTATTTTTCAAAACAGGTGCTTTTTTAAGAAACATTTTAGATGTCTATTTGACAAGACCATATTTTATACAAGTGCAAAGCTACCTAAGAATGATCCTAAATTAGCAAAGATTCTCTCATGTAACTTTCTACTGGCTCTGCAGAAGTGCAAATGTGTGCATGTATAAAATATGCAGACAAGTTACGCTTCCAGAAACATGTATGCACAGATTGGTGCACCTACTTCCTCTGTACAGTTTTACACTAGCTGTTTTCCATGTGTAAAACGTGCTTTGTTGCAAAGACCACAAATTTCTGTCCCATTGGTTCTGTGACTATCTTCGCAGCATTTCTAGACCCGTGCTGGCTCGTAACGTGCTTGTTTACTTGCTGAAATGACTGTTCCAAAATGACCCTCTCTTAGGTCAAAAGTACAGCCATCTTACATTACCTTGCACTGAGCGGAGACTATCCCAGAGGCAGGTTAAGGGCAGGAATTGTAGCAGTGAATCTAGTTTTGGATTTACAACACAGAGTAATTTTTTTTACAAAGCCCTTTGTTATTTATTTATACACTTCTTCTATACCGCCCCTTCCAGAGATCAAGGGTAGTTTACAGAGAACAGTTGAACAACTTTGTGTATGTAACACTTGGAAAAAGGACTTGGTGAAATCTGGGCATGTGTCCTCGGGGGCATAGTTGTGATTTACATGCATCTCTTATAAAATGCGTGCGTATATACGTAGAATACACGTTTATGCTTTCGGTGATGGGGGTGGGTTTACATTTTTGAGATGGCATTTGTGCACTACTGGAGCTGGATCTGGGAGCACATAGAAGGCCACATAGGTGCCTATGTTGTATTTTGTAAAATAGGGGCATTTTTTGACCTTCCACCAGAGAATAATTGTGAAGGGCGGTTAAGCAAATGTTAATGTACATAGGCATCTTGTTATGTTTCTGGTTGTGGGTGTTCCCCCCCCCCCCCCCCCCCACCACCCCCGGATAAACTTGGCTGGCAAAATCAGTATAAAAATATGTGCTGTGAAAACTGAGCATGGATATTCTACTGAAAAAAACAGTGTCTGCTGTTAACATTTTTTTCCTTGGGCATTTTTCAAAGTGAAAATACATGTCAATTGTTGCATGCAAAATCTGCAGGTGAAAAGGGAGCTGCGGATTTTGCAACAATGTGAGTAGTACGTAGATTGTTCCCTGATTGTCTTAATTTAGTGTAGTGTAAATACCACAACCAAGGCTGCCTCTCAAAATCTAGTCACAGATGTAAGTTAATACAGTGAAAAGGTTTTGCCCTACAGCCTCTTCAGTTATGCTTAATTAAGAAGAGGTTGCCTACTTATTCCCAGTGTTTGACAGGTGATTTGCAAAACATCGTTGCTTTTCTGAATGTTTAGAGAGGGAGAGCCGCTGCTGTCTTTTGAAGCATGTGATTTTTATGACACTTTCAGCCTATGTGAGAGATTATGCAATTATTCTTCTGCTCTTAATCTCAACAAGGAAGGAGGAATGTAGTGCAAACTGTTTTCATGGGGGGAAAAAATTGGAACGCGCTCTCTCCTGGAACTTAGCAGTAAAACATAAGTAAAGCTAATATGGATAGAGATCTAAAACCATATTAACTGAATATTTCTGATGAGTTAGTGTTCAAAGTTTATAAAAGTTCCTGCTCGTATGCAGTGTCTGGGAATAGTCTTCGCACGTTCTGTCATCTAAATATGATAAACAAACTTCCAACCTTAATGCCTTTGAATCCACTGATGTATACAACATACTCCGCACTTTCCGGAGGCGATATTATAAAGTCATTAATTTGCATCTCTGGCAATTTACAGACGTTAAGGTTTTCTCTTATAAAATACAGCTGATGTGAAGGTGAATACCAGTAGGGATGTGGTCTGGGTGAAGTACAGGTAGAGTTCACAGGTATGTACATTGATTATAAAATAAATTTATGCAGATACTCACCCATTTAATGAGCTCTCACTTACATCTGCTATAGAGCATGTGCAAAATGTCCATACCTGAACCTCGAGTGTGATCTCTGCCACTTAAATTGGTATTTTATAAGGGGAAGTTGGAACCTAATGTCTTTATAAAATACAAGTGTTTTGGCTTTCTTAATTTTATTACAGGCTGCCAAGATTACCTTCTCAACCTGAAAAAGTAATTGTAGAAATATTAAAAAGGGCATATGTAATCAAGACTTTTTTGGTTTCTTATTCCCAAGTCTTTACAGCCTATTTGATAACAAACAAGGCAATTTTTGGAAATGGAGCTTTTTTTTTCACAAGCTCCTATGTTGAATGTTTACTCGTTAAATCGTTGGTATACATTTGGCACTTCTACTCTTTTAGCCGTTTACATCCTATGTGGTCGTTTTATCTCTTTATTTCTATTTGTGTGTGGGGGAGGGTTTTATTAAACAGCAGAATGTCAAAATGTGCACAGGTGTGAAGAATTTAGGCATTTTCAAAGTGAAAATTATATGTAAATCGATTCATGTGAAACAGAAAATAAGCAGAGGCAAAACTACCACAGGGATGTAAACCGACTTTAAAAAAAAAAAAAAAAAAAAAAAAGAATTGGCAATCCCAAATATATACAAACAAAATTTTAAAAGTATTTAATTCCACATGTATGAAAATAGGAGCTTGTTAAATCTCCATTTCTCCAGGAACAAGCAGGAAGTCAGCCCTTGCATATGGATGATGTCTACGTAGACAGAGCCCCCTTGGAAGCATCTCCCCAGCTTTCAAAGAAAGCCTTTGGGAGATGCACCTTGCATGCGTGATCCCCTTCCTGACCAAGCGTCCCATCTGACTGGTTAGGAGCACACAACCTGAAAGTAAATGATAAGAAAACGGAAGTTTTGTACATCACGAAGGACCCGACATTCATACCTCCATCTAACCTACGTACATGTTAAGAATGCTGAACTGAAGACTAATCATGAGGTTAGATATCTAGGTGTCACTCTGGACCAACACCTAAATATGGAATCCCATATAAGCAATATCACAAAGGCTGACTACTTCAAAATAAGCTCCCTCCATTAGCTAAGACCCTTAATGGATCCTTCGGACTTCTGACCTGTGTTTCAGGACCTTGTCACTCCCCTATTCGGTTATGCTAACATCATCCTACATGGCCTTCCTGCATATGCTATCCATCCTTTACAAATGGCTTTAAATACTGCTGCCTGAACCTTACCTGAACTGGTAAGGGGGACTGTTGCTTCTGGAGGGAGATCTGTAACTGTGAGTATTTACTTCTGGTAATTTTCTAAAAGGAATTCTTTGTATTAAAGCTAATCTGTGATCCACTATTTTTGTTAAATCAGTCAGGGCCTAGTAGCAGCAGTTTAAGTTTACATTTAAAACACAGAGGAGAACTCTCTGGTTACATTTCATACCCAGCAGAGAGCTTGTACTTTAAATTTCATAAGAAGTTAGAGCCTAGCAGCAGCTAAGAGCTATAATTTAAATCAAATCAGAATATAGCTTACCTCAGCAGCACAAGACAGGGTACTGTATAGCAGCCCTCTTTTAATAAGTGTTAATTCCCTCCCACCCTCCCCACACCCACCCACCCCTGGGATAATCGTAGCTTTATAGGTACTTACACATCTTAAAAGATAGGAGGTGCTCTCAGGTGAAGCTCATTACCCAAATCAGTCATACACTAAGGACCTGAGATTAGTTAAGCTTCAGGTGAACAAGGTATATTACACGTATTAGGTTCAGTTTTATTAGTATAAATATCCATAGCAACCCTTAGTAAGTAAAGAACTTAGATCTAAACACAAACTTAAAACTAAGATGCAGACAGCAGTCCAGCAGCGGGATGGGGGCTTTCCAGTCTTTTGCATTGAGTGTCACATGTATGATTTTCTCCCAGTTGGTGAGAGGTCTTTCGTGTGCACTAGGTGCAAGGAGCTCTTTGCTCTCAGGGAACGAGTCCGTTCTCTAGAGGCTAAAGTAGCAGACTTGGAAAGCATAAGACAGACAGAGAGGTACATAGACGAGACCTACAGGGATATAGTCCTGAAGTCCCACCTCCAGTCTGGCAGCATCCCTGTTGCCATGGAGGAGAGAGGTCACCTGACAGGAGAGCATCACCCTGGTGTGGCAGGAAGTGATCCTGTAACTAGGACCTGTCCTCCAGGTGATGTAAAACCCTCTCGCACCGAGGAAGTTTCTCCAGGGCCATGTGCCCATGAGGGAAGGGTTAGGACAGCCGTTATAGTTGGTGATTCGATCATTAGGCATGTAGATAGCTGGGTGGCTGGTGGACGTGAGGATCGCCTGGTAACATGCCTGCCTGGTGCGAAGGTAGCGGACCTCACGCGCCACCTAGATAAGGTCTTAGATAGTGCTGGTGAGGAGTCTGCTGTCTTGGTACATGTCAGTACCAATGACATAGGAAAATGTGGTAGGGAGATTCTGGAGGCTAAATTTAGGCTTTTAGGTAGGAAGTTGAAATCCAGAACTTCCAGGGTAGCATTCTCCGAAATGTTTCCTGTTCCACGCGCAGGACCCAAAAGGCAGACAGAGCTCCGGAGTCTCAATGCGTGGATGAGACAATGGTGCAGAGATGAGGGGTTTGGATTTGTTAGGAACTGGGGAACATTCTGGGGAAAGGAGGGGCTCTTCCGAAGGGATGGGCTTCACCTTAACCGGGATGAAACCAGGCTGCTGGCATTAACCTTTAAAAAGGAGATAGAGCAGCTTTTAAACTAGATATTAGGGGAAAGCCGACAGTCGCCCAAGAGCAGATGGTTCGGAAGAATGTATCTTTGAAGGATACTACCAAAAGCAGAGAGGTTCCACAAAAGAGTAAAGTAGCCCAAATGCCCTCAAGTATGGCGCAGACAGAGCTTAAAGATCCCAAATTACTCATGTCTAACAGACAAATTAATATGGATAAAATACATTCTCTAAAATGCTTGTATGCAAATGCTAGAAGTCTAAAAAATAAGATGGGAGAGTTAGAATATATAGCACTAAATGAAAGGTTAGATATGATTTGGAATATCAGAGACATGGTGGAAGGACGACAACCAGTGGGACACTGTGATACCTGGGTACAAACTATATCGTAATGATAGAGCTGATCAAATTGGTGGAGGGGTTGCGCTCTATGTTAGAGAGGGCATTGAGTCAGAAAGGATTAAAGTTTTGCAGGAAACAAAATCTGCTGTAGAATCTATATGGATTGAAATTCCATGTAAAAGGGGGAAGGCAATGGCAGTGGGGGTGTACTATCGAGCGCCTGGCCAGAATGACCAAATGGATGATGAAATGCTCAAAGAAATCAAGGAAGCTAACAAACGTTACAGCACAGTAATAATAATGGGTGATTTCAACTACCCCGGTATCGACTGGGTCACTGTCACGTCAGGACATGCTAGGGAGATAAAGTTCCTAGATGAAATAAATGACTGCTGCTTGGAGCAGCTGGTTCATGAACCGACCAGAGGGGAAGCCATATTAGACCTAATCCTTAGTGGAACACCAGATCTAGTGCAAGAGATAAGGTTGTTGGGGCCACTTGGCAATAGTGATCATAGCATGATCGCCTTTGATTTAATTAGTGGAGGAGGGATAGTAAGGAAATCCACAGTACTACCTTTTAACTTTCGAAAGGGAGACTATGATAAAATGAGGAAAACAGTCAAGAAAAAACTAAAAGGAGCAGCTGCAAAGGTTAAAGACGTACATCAGGCTTGGCTGTTGTTGAAAAATACTATCTTGGAAGCCCAGACCAGCTGTATTCCACGCTTTAAGAAAAGTGGAAAGAAGTCCATAAAACGGCCAGCATGGTTTAAAGTTGAGGTCAGAGAGGCTGTTGTTGCCAAAAAAGCATCTTTCAGGAAATGGAAAAAAGAGCCAAACGACGAAACCTGGAAACAGCACAAGCACTGGCAAGTCAAATGCAAGGCATTGATAAGGCAGGCAAAGGGAGAATTTGAGAAGAAGCTTGCTGCAGAAGCAAAAACGCGAAGTAAAGACCTTTTCAAGTACATTCGTAGCAAAAAACCTGTGAGAGAGTCAGTTGGTCCATTAGATGATAAAGGGGTTAAAGGAGCACTAAGAGGCGACAAGGTGATAGAGAGACTGAACGAATTCTTTACTTCAGTCTTTACTGAGGAAGATGTAGGGATGTTACCCATGACTGAAGTGGTATTTAAAGGTGCAGAAGAATTGAAGGAAATATCGATACATCTTCTCGATGTATCGATATTACAACTATTAGATAAGCTGAAGAGTAGCAAATCACCTGGGCCGGATGGTATACATCCAAGGGTATTGAAAGAACTGAAATATGAGATTGCAGACCTGCTATTAGTAATCTGTGAACTATCATTAAAATCATCTCTAATACCTGAAGATTGGAGGGTCGCCAATGTAACACCAATTTTTAAAAAGGGTTCCAGGGGTGATCCGGGAAACTACAGACCGGTGAGCCTGACGTCAATACCGGGAAAAATGATAGAAACCATCATAAAGAATAAAATTACTCAGCATGTAGATAGTCATGAACTAATGAGAGACAGCCAACATGGCTTTAGACAAGGAAGATCTTGTCTTACTAATCTGTTATGTTTTTTTGAAGGAGTGAATAATCAGGTGGACAAAGGTGAGTCGGTTGATATTGTGTATCTGGACTTTCAGAAAGCCTTTGATAAGGTCCCTCATCAGAGATGTTTGGCAAAACTAGAGTCATGGGATAGGAGGCAGTGTACTATTGTGGATCAGGAACTGGTTAAAAGATAGAAAGCAGAGGGTAGGGCTAAATGGCCAATTTTCCCAATGGAGAAAGGTGAATAGTGGTGTACCCCAGGGATCTGTGCTGGGTCCGCTGCTTTTTGACATATTCACAAATGACCTGGAAAGTGGAATAACGAGTGAGGTTATCAAATTTGCAGATGACACAAAACTATTTAAAGTTGTTAAAACCCAAGAGGATTGTGGAAAATTGCAAGAGGATCTTGATAAATTGGAAGACTGGGCATCAAAATGGCAGATGAAATTTAATGTGGACAAGTGCAAGGTTATGCACCTAGGGAAGAACAACCCAAACTATGGTTACACGATGCAAGGTTCCACATTAGGAACCACCACCCAGGAAAAAGATTTAGGCGTCATTGTGGATACCATGTTAAAACCCTCGGCCCAGTGTGCAGCGGCGGCCAAGAGAGCAAATAGAATGCTAGGTAAGATAAGGAAAGGAATGGAAAATAAAACAAAGGATATTATAATGCCTCTATATCGTTCCATGGTGAGACCGCACCTTGAATATTGTGTGCAATTCTGGTCGCCATATCTTAAAAAGGATATAGTTATTAGAAAAGGTTCAGAGAAGAGCCACCAAAATGGTAAAGGGGATGGAAGGATACTCCTATGAAGAAAGGCTAAAAAGGTTAGGGCTCTTTAACCTGGAAAAGAGACGGCTGAGGGGAGATATGATAGAAGTCTATAAATTAATGAGCGGAGTGGAACGGGTAAACGTAGATCGATTGTTTACCTTATCAGAATATAGAACGACTAGGGGACATGCAATGAAGCTACAGGGTAAACTATTTAAGACTAATAAAAGAAAATATTTTTTCACTCAACGTGTAATCAAACTCTGGAATTTGTTACCGGAGGATGTAGTAAAGGCTGTTATTGTAGCTGGGTTTAAAAAAGGTTTGGACAAGTTCCTGGAGGAAAGGTCCATAAGCCATTATTAAGAAGGGACCCAGGATATCAATGCTTGAAACAATACAAGCATTGTGGAACCTGTGTCCCTTGGGGAAACTGCTAGGTACATATGACCTAGATTGGCCACTGTTGGAAACAGAATACTGGGCTTGATGGACCTTGATCTGACCCAGTATGGCATATCTTATGTTCTTATGTTCTTATATTTATGGTGCTGCCAAATATGATCGTGAATCTCCTTTCCTGGAGCAGCTACATTGGCTACCAATAAACAATAGACTCATATACAAAGCCCTGCTATTGTCATTCAAAATCCTTCACCACCTCGCCGCATCCACCCTGGAAAACCTTTTGCAATGGATGCACGACAACAGGACCAGGAGATCAATTATGGCAAACACTCTTACCATCCCAGCTATAGCTAGTAAAAGCTCCCAATCTACCAGACAGTCTTCTCCATTTTTGCCCCTCTGCTTTGGAACTCTCTCCCTACTCTTATCCACCTCATCACTGACTTGTCAACTTTCTGTAAGGCTATTAAGACACACCTGTTCTAGCTTTCATTCGACCATGCGCCATAGGTTATCTTTATCTCCCCTCAATGTAAAGCAACCTTCAGTTTTTATATATAGTTTCCAACTTGTTTATAGTCCTTTGATCTATTTTCTTTTATTGGAATCCTCTATAGCATTAACCCCTGTTACTTGTTTATAACTGTTCAATGTATTTAACTGGTACTGTTCATTATAAAGAGTTGTTCTAATGTAAACGGTGCTGATTACAAAAGAGCGGTAGATTTATTTATTTGGTTGGTTTTATATTTCCTTAGCATTCCTCCAGCTTAGTCCTCCACCTATGGGTAGTGCACCTCCTCCTGCAGCTTGAAGACTGGACCAATCAGATTTCAGCATCACTGGATGTAGCGTACTGGCATCTCTCTATAGCCCCAGTGTGTCCAGTCTTCATGCAGCTAGAGGACGTAGTGAGCCTAGGTGCTGGGCTCACTAGGGAACCAGTTAAGCATAAGCAGCAAGATAGCTAACCTTTTAATTTTATTTAATTGGCATACTTTATTTCATTTCCTTTTCCGTGGGTCTGTTCCTTTTAAAAAAAAAAAAAAAAAAAAAGTTTGGAACAGACAACGATTCTTCCCCCCCCCCCCCCCCTCTGGCTCTGAGGGCTCCGATGAAGGTTTCTCTTTCCTGCCTGACCACAGCTATCACATTTGCTGGTGCTTCTGTAGGATCTCTGGCCCCTGGGCTGTTCGGGGCAGAGCTCCTTGATCCGTTTACCGGCAGCGCGATTCTCCGGGGGGAGGGGGGTGAGTCCACAGCGCAGGGAACAGCGTCTTTCTGCTCTTAGTTTCCCGGGCGCTTAGCCGGCTGCCCGGTCTCGGAATCGTGGCTATTTCCTCTCTCTGCTTCTTGATTTTCGGAGCAACGGAGTTAGAGCACGGTGCATCCTGTCTTCGACTTTGCATGGAGGCTCAGGAGAGCGGGCAGGAGCAGCGCGCCAAAATGATGTGAGAAGCCGTGGCCATTTTGAGCACATGGCTTCCAAAGTTTGTTTCCTGACACCAGCTGCCTCAGCGTGGTTCCCCGGAGCTGCGATTTCCTCCATACCGCGGTCTGGGCTGCCCTACCAGGTATTGTGCTTTCTTTCTTTTCTTATTTTTCTTATTTCATTTAGTTCCTTCATTTGAGGTTTTTTCTCCAGACTTTGTCTTACTGATGCATCAGGCGTTTTGTCGCAGGCGGCAGGGGTTCGTGGCAGGGTCCCTGCCCCTTCCTCCCTCTAGCGCGTGGGCTCCTATAGCGGAGCGTGACTCGGTGGGTCTCAAACCAGCCAAACGGCCGCGAGCAATGGAGACAGTTCCCTCCGAGGCGGACTGGCAGGAAGGGGAGGAAGCCGACTTGGATGTGGATGCTGAGATGGAGGAGTTAGAGGAAGGCGAAATCCCTGAGCCTGAGGATCAGGCGAAGATCATAAGAGTATTTCGCCGAGAGGAGCTGCCGGCCCTTATTGCGGAGGCTCTTCAGACGCTTCGGCTTTCTACTGAGCAGCCGGCTGAGGACGAGGATGGCGCTGATCCCATCATTCAGGCAGTCCGTCAGATGCAGGTGGTTTTCCCTATTCATAAGGTGATTGATCAGATGATCCAGTCTGAATGGGATACTCCCGAATCCGGTCTTTTAAGGGGATAAAGATCATGAACAAGCTGTATCCCCTAGCGGATAAAGATAAGGACAAGTTTTGTTTCCCAAAGATTGACGCTGCGGTCTCGGCAGTCACTAAAAAGACCACGATCCCGGTGGAAGGCAGTGCGGCCTTGAAGGAGGCGCAAGATAGGAAAATGGACGGCTTGTTGAAGCAATCATTTGAGGCGGACGCGGTGGCATTGCAGGCCTACATATGTGGGGCTTGGGTTGCTCGGGCCTGTCTTTGCTGGGTCCAGCACCTGAAGCAGTCTGCCTCCTTTGAGCCCGATGAAGTGCGGGAGCTCCAGCGCTTAGAGTCTGGATCGGCTTATTTGGCGGTTGTGCAATACGATCTCATCAGGGCCCTCTCCAATAGTATGGCCTCTTTGGTAGCGGCACGTCGGTCTCTTTGGCTAAAAAATTGGGCGGCAGATGGATCATCTAAGTCGCGTCTCTGCAGGCTTCCGTTTAAGGGGAAACTCTTGGTTGGTTAAGGAGTTGGGGGACTTCAAAGGTGGCTGATTGCCGGAGGATAGGCCTAAGCGGGGTAAACCCACGGTGTCCTTTAGGGGTCAGTCTCGAGACTTTCGGAGGTTTCGGTCCCCCGTTTCGCGGGACCCCAAAGAGGACGATATGTGTCTAGGGCCCAGGGATATCGGGGGTTTCGCGGTTCAAGTAGAGGATTCTCAGCGGCGGCCCCCGCAGCCCCTTGGAAGTCCCAATGAAGGGCAGCGGGTCCTGGCAGATGTACAACCGATCAGAGATCGTCTTCGGGGGTTTCTGTCTGCCTGGACCCATATCACGTCCGATCAGTGGGTATTGGAGATCATTCACGAGGGATATGCATTAGATCTCGCGAGGCCGGTGCTCAACTCCTTTGTACGGTCCCCCTGTTGAGGTCCTCAGAAGGTGCTTCAGGTACGGCAAACACTGGACCGCCTTCTGCGCTTAGGAGCGGTCGTTCCTGTTCCGCCGGCAGAATACGGCATGGGGCGGTATTCCATTTATTTCGTGGTGCCAAAGAAGGATGGCACTCTTCGCCCCATTCTGGATCTCAAAGGCGTGAATCGCTGTCTCCGGGTACCGCATTTTCGTATGGAAACCTTACGTTCGGTTATTGTCGCGGTTTGGAAGGGTGAATTTTTGATAACTCTCGATCTCACCGAAGCTTATCTCCATATCCCCATCAGGGCGTCCCACCAAAGGTTTCTGCGCTTTGCGCTTCCTTGGGGGCACTTTCAGTTCCAGGCTCTGCCCTTCAGGTTGGCGACGGCGCCGCACGTCTTCACCAAGATAATGGTGGTGGTGGCGGCAGCAGCGGCGGCGTTGCGCAAGGAAGGAGTCTTAGTCCATCCCTATCTGGACGATTGGCTGATCCGAGCAAAGTCCCAGGCTGAGAGCGTGCAAGCCACAGGGAAGGTCGTCGATCTTCTGCAGTCCCTAGGCTGGGTGGTCAACCCGGTCAAGAGTCATCTGGAGCCAACGCAGTCTCTCGAGTACTTGGGAGTACTGTTCGATACTCGGAAAGGATCGGTGTTCCTAACGGAATGGAGAGTCCTGGCGCTTCAGGGTCTGGTGCGGGGCTTCCGGAAGATCGCAGCCCTGTCCGCGTGGAAGTATCTTCAAGTGTTGGACGATGGCGGCGATGTTGGAGGTGGTGCCTTGGGCCAGGTTTCACATGAGATCGTTGCAGTGGACCCTGCTTCGCCGCTGGTCCAATCAGTTCGATTCGCTGAGCATGCGGCTTCCATGCCTACCGCGGGTCAGGCGGGACCTGCAGTGGTGGCTGCGGCCGGCCTTTCTTCAGGCGGGAATGCCGTTGGAGCAGCCGGAGTGGATTCCGCTATTAACAGATGCCAGTCTGACGGGCTGGGGAGCACATTGCGGAGTGGACTTTGCGCAGGGTCTCTGGTCCCCGGAGTAGAGCGGTTGGGCGATCAACCGCTTGGAGTTGAGAGCGGTGTTCTTGGCGCTACAGAGCTTCGAAGGACAGGTCACGCACCGGGCGGTGCGGGTACTGTCTTACAATGTCACGACCGTGGCCTACATAAATCGACAGGGAGGTACCGGAAGCGCGGGCATGGAGGAGGAGTCCCAGAGGCTGTTCGCCTGGATAGAACTGCAGTTGCAGGCGATTTCGGCAGCGCACCTAGCAGGGAAAGACAATGTGACGGCGGATTTTCTCAGCAGGGTTCGAGTGGATGCAGGGGAATGGGAGCTGCATCCCTCCGTGTTCGCGCAACTAGTGTGTCGCTGGGGAGCGCCAGTCATGGATCTCATGGCCACCTTTCAATCCGCGAAGGTGGCGCGGTTTTACAGCAGACGACGGGAACCCATGTCGGAGGGACTCGATGCCCTCATGCGTCCGTGGCCCTCGTCGGGTCTTCTCTACGTCTTTCCTCCGTGGGCGCTAATAGGGCATGTGATTCAGCGCATTGAAGCACACCAGGGATGGGTGCTGTTGATAGCGCCGGATTGACCCAGGCACCCGTGGTACGCGGATCTGGTAAGATTGCTAGACGGGGCTCTGTGGCGTCTCCTGTTGTCTCAGGAGCTGCTGATTCAAGGTCCGCTCCTTATGCCGCGAGTGGAGAGATTCTCGCTTACGGCTTGGCCATTGAAAGGGCGCGGCTAAAAAGAAAAGGTTATTCTAGGTCCGTCGTAACGACTCTGCTTCAGGTGCGTAAAAGATCGACCTCTCTGGCTTACGTCCGCGTCTGGCGAATCTTTGAGGACTGGTGTTCGCGGCATCAGGTCTGCGCCGCTACGGCTTCGGTTCAATTGGTTCTGGATTTTTTGCAGGATTGCTTTGTTAAGGGGCTAGCGACTAGTTCCTTAAGAGTGCAGTGGGCGGCTCTGGCCTGTTACCAAGGTAAAGTCCAAGGCATGGCTCTCGGGGAGCACTCCGATGTCGCGCATTTTCTGAAAGCGGTTTCCAGATTACGTCCGGCATGTCGGATTTCCGTGCCACCGTGGGATCTCAACTTGGTGTTACGGGCGCTCAGCAGAGCTCCGTTTGAGCCTCTCTCCCAAGTTTCGGTGAAGTACTTGACCCTTAAAACGGTGTTTCTGGTGGCGATTTCTTCAGCGCGGCGTATTTTGGAGCTTCAGGCACTTTCCTGTAGGGAACCCTTCCTCTGTTTTTCGGATCAGAAAGTGTTCTCAGGCCGGTGTCTTCTCCTTTTCATGTGAATCATACGGTATCTCTGCCTGTTCTGCGGGCAGCGGGAGAGTAGGCTTCGGATCGGGGCCTTAGTCACTTGGACATTAAGAGAATGTTGCGTCGTTATTTGAAGGTCACCGAGTCCTTCCGCAAGTCAGATAGGTTGTTTGTGTTGGGCGGCCCCAGGAAAGGGGAGCCTGCGGCGAAAACATCTATTTCCAGATGGATTAAAGAGGCGATTGTCTCGGCTTACATGTTGCAGGGGTGCCCGGCTCTGGTGGGTCTCAGGGCTCATTCTACTAGAGCGCAAGCAGCGTCCTGGGCGGAGCACAGTCTGGTCCCGCCGGTAGAAATCTGTAAAGCGGCGACATGGTCATCCCTGCATACTTTCAGTAAGCACTATCGGCTCGATGTGCTGGCGGCGGGGGATGCCTGTTTTGGATCAGCTGTCTTGCGTGTCGGCTGGCAGGGCCCCTCCCGTTAATACATCCCATAGGTGGAGGACTAAGCTGGAGGAACGCTAAGGAAATAGTAATTACACTTACCTGGTAATTGTAGTTCCTTGAGTGACGACAGCTTAGTCCTCCGTCCCGCCCTTGGGTTGCGAATTTGGCATGGCATGGCATGGCACGGCATGGCACGCGAGCAGTCTTGACAACTGTCTGTTCAGGTGAGTATTTCAGATAGAACATGTTCTCTGCTTCGCTTTCGTGTCGCTCTGTTCTTTTCTCTCGCTACCTGGTTGTGGTTTGGCAGGCAGGGGAACCTTTGCCTTTAAGAGTAATTCCCTTTTTGTTTGGGAAAGTTTCTGGTTTTCTTACCATTGTAAAAACATTATATAAGGTTAGTTAACTGTTATTGCCTTTTGTTTTGTTGAGTCTGCTTTGTCAATAGTTCACTGGGGCTATAGAGGGATGCCAGTACGCTACATCCAGTGATGCTGAAATCTGATTGGTCCAGTCTTCAAGCTGCAGGAGGAGGTGCACTACCCATAGGTGGAGGACTAAGCTGTCGTCACTCAAGGAACTACAATTACCAGTTAAGTGTAATTACTATATCTTGCCTCAGTATCCGTTTTTGCCGTGGAGCCCTCCGGACGTCTGTCCAGTTTTCCCCGGGAAAAAGTGATTATATATATTTTTTTAATGTTTTTTGTCCGGTTTGTGTACAGTCTCCTTCCTCTCCCCAAGCCAGCTTGCCTCTGTGTCACTCTTTGAGTTCGGTCCTTTTTTCCATCTTATCCTGAGTTGTCCGCAACCGGCATTCGTGCTCTTTTTTTTTTTTTTTTTTTGGCCAAAGACCCTTGCCGGACAGCAGGAACCCCCTTTTTTCCCCGATGGCCTCCAGCAGCTTCAAGAAATGGGATCAGTGTAGTAAAATGATGCCCCTCACTGACCTGCATGTTTATGTTCGGCCAGGAACATAACTACTCAGACTGCAAACTTTGCAGAACCATGACCTCAAAGGCCCTAAAGAGCCATCAGCACCAGCAGGAAAGGTTCTTCCAAAAGTCCAACTCCATGCCAGAGTCTCCAGCCACCACGCTCCAGGGGCCCCCTCCTGGTACCTCAGTGCCCTGGAAGCCCAAGCCGCCTCTGAGTCCTGCAGCCACAGTTCCTCCAAGAGGTAATCCCCTGGAGGTGGAACACAAGAAGACAAAGACCACCTCAGAGGATGGGTTTGGGAAGAAGGGGAAATCCCCACTCGAGGCCCCAGCATGAGTCTGCGGAGTCTGAGTCGGAGTGGCCTCACAAGCTGCCCCACAAGGAATCGTCGGCACTCGCCAACCGGCTTTGGACACTCAAGGCCGTCCTAGTGGAGGACTCCCCCTTGACAGTGCCGATTCTGGGCCTGAAGTCTTCTTTGCCCATGTTGAAAGCTGCGGAGCCAACGGGTATGGAGACCAGGATGGCAGCCTTAGTGAGCAGTATCTCTGCCCTTGTGGCCATGCAGCAGTTGTTTTTATGTCCAGTTCATCTGCCCCGACAACAGCACCCTCGACATAGAGGGCTTCCCCAGACGTTGAGTCGACCCTCGAGTACCACCCACCTCGAGTGGTCCAGTGGCTCTGGATGAGGTCCCGGTCCCGTTCTTGGGACTCCGGTCCTCTCTAGCGAGCGGCTGCAGATCCCCCGGAGGTCATGCACCGCCTGGCATGTAACTCAACTGAGGTGATTACAGGGTCTCGGACTCTGACTTCGAATCTGAATAGGAGACAGAGGACAAAGAGTCCCCAGACACCGAGATGTGCCTTCAGACCAGTCTCATCTGATGTCCCGATGCCATTCCCCACCTGAGGATGTCTCTTTCCTCGACTTTGTGTGAGACATGGTTATGGCTCTCGCCGCTGAGGCAGAGGACGACCTGCACACGGTGGAACTGGAGATACTCCAGTATGAGGCCTCTCCTAAGGAAACCTTTTATGGTATTGGTGCCTCCGATCCTCGAGGTGTGGGAGACACCGGCGCCTGTACCTATTGTCAGCAGGAACCTTGACTCCATGTATCGAGTGCGCCGAAGCCCTGGGTTCCAGGTGACCGAACTTCCTTACAACTCAATGGTGATTGAGTCAGCCATGCGCAAGCTCAAGAGCCGAAAAGTTTATTCATCAGTGCCACCCGGCAGGGAGACCCGAAACCTAGACGCCCTCGGCTGGAAGGCTTTTCAGGGCTTGATGCTGACTTATTGGATCCAGTCATATCAGCACTATCGGCATGCACCTGAGGGAACTCTGTGGATTCTCGGCAGGCCTCGATGGGAAGCCCCTGCAGAAAATTAAGTCTTTGACCTTTTGGTAGTCAGAGTGCTTGGTTTTTGTCTTGCGCAGCCTACGATGGCTTCAAGTCTTTGGCTAGAGTGGCTGTCACAGGCATCGTGGCACGACACTAAGCATGGCTGCAGTCATGTGACATAGAACAATGGGTGCAGGAAAGACTTATTGATCCCTGCATTGGAGAGAATCTCTTCAGGAAACCCATGGCAGACGAGGCTGCAGAGATAGAAACTGAGTTCCTAATGAGAACCAGGCTTGAAGAAAACCTCGGTAAATGAAGATTGTTTACACCATCAAAATATAGAAAAATAGGGGGCATGCAAAGAAGCTACAAGGTAACCTATTTAAGACTAATAAGAGAATTTTTTTTTCACTCGATGTGTAATCGGACTCTGGAATTTGCTACCGGAGGATGTAGTAAAAGCTGTTAGTGTAGCCGGGTTTAAAAAAAGGTTTGCACAAGTTCCTGGAGGAAAGGTCCATAAACCATTAAAGGGAACTCAGAATATCCACTGCTTGCCCCAATATAAGCATTGTGGAACCTGTGTCTTTGGGGAAACTGCTAGATACTTGTGACCTAGATTGGCCACTGTTGGAAACGGGATACTGGGCTTGATGTACCTTGGTCTGACCCAGTATGGCATATCCTATGTTCTTAAAGCCCTAGGGAAGAAGCCCTTCTGTCTAGGGAAGAAGGGGGTTTGGCAGTACCAAGCATTTTCAGGTCTTCTCGGCCCCTCAACATGGCCAACGGCACAAAGGTCAGGGGCATGGTCCCCGAAAGCAAAAGACCCCAAAGTCCCAGGCACCAGCCCTGGCCCAACCTAGGGGAGCATTTGATGGCTTAGATATGACCTCTCCTGCAGGGGGGCGCCTAGCCCTGTTTGCCCACAAGTGGCCAGCCACCATCACCGATATCTGGGTGCTGCAAGTGTTCAGGGAGGACTACCACCTCCACCTACAACAGGCATCACCGTTGTACTTCCTAGGAGAGCCCATCAGAACTCTCAATTTGCCAGACACTGCTCTTCACCGAGTTCACAGGCCTACTCCAGGACAAAGCAGTCGAGCCAGTGCTGAAACACCTATTGGGCACCGGATTCTACTGCAAGTATTTCCTCATCCCCAAAAGGACAGGTACTTCAGGCCCATCCTGGACCTGTGGGAGCTGAACAGGTTTCTGGTAAGGGAGAAGTTAAAGATGCTGTCTCTTGGAACATTGCTGCCATTCTTCCAACAGGGAGATTGGCTATGCTCCTTAGACCTAAATGATGCTTACATACATATCCTTATCTATTCCAGCCACAGAAAATACCTCCTGGTTTGTGGTGGGAGGAGAGCACTACCAATACAGGGTGCTGCCCTTTGGACTGGCCTTTTCACCAAGGGTCTTGACCAAGTACCTTGCTGTGGTTGCAGCCCACCCCCGGCTCCAAAGGGCCTTTGTCTTCCCTTATCTGGATGACATGCTTATAAGGGGAGGCACAGCTGCAGAGGCACAATATGCCACCGGGCGCACCATAAATGCCCTGCAGCACCTGGGGTTCACCCTAAATGACCCCAAATCCCAGCTTGTCCTGGCTTAATACCTAGAGTTGATAGGGGTGCAGATTCCCACCAGGCAAAAGCTTTTGTCCCACGGGAGAGGTCAGAATGCCTCAGGGGGCTAGCCTCAGAGGTACACCAATGCTGGGCACTACCTGCCTGCCTTCTCCACCTGTTGGGGGACAGGGCCTCCATGGTTCACGTGACCCTATATACCAGACTGCACATGAGAACAGCCCAGTAGTGCCTCCGCTTTCAGTGGACACAAGCCACAGACAGTCTGAGACAGAGTGAGAATGACCTGCTAGCTGGTGAACTCTTTCAGATGGTGGCAAATCCCTCAGTACCTTCAGGCTGGGATGCCCTTCCAGTCACCCACCCCCCCAGAAGGTCTTCACCACGAATGCCTCCTTAATGGGCTGCGGAGCGCATGTGAGGGCCTCCAGATGCAAGGCAGCTGATCCCAGATTGAATTGCGTCTGGGATTCCATCTGCTGGAACTCTGAACGATGTTTCTGTCTCTCCGAGCTTTCTGCCACCGGCTGCAGCACTAGTTGATGCTGATCCAGACATACAATCAGGTTGTAATGTTTTATGTGAACAAACAAGGGGGCACGGGGTTGTGCCCTCTCTGCCAGGAGGCGGTAGCCCTTAGTTCCTATGCGGCATGCAGAGGGATGTTCTGAAGGGCGGCTTACCTTCCGGGCCAAGACAGTGCCCTGGTGGACAAGCTGAGCAGAGTTCGCCAGCCACACAAGTGGCACCTGGATCCCAAAGTAGCCTCCCGGCTGTTTTGTTTCTGGGGTGGTCCCCTGGTAGACCTGTTCATTAGCCCGGACAACATGCAGTTGTCCTGCTTATGCTCCCTCCAGCTGCACCCATCCCGGGTGGCAGCGGATGCATTCTTATCCCATGGACAGAAGACATCCTGTATGCCTGCCTTCCACAGACACCTCTGGTCGCCAAGACCCTATTCAAGGTCCAGCACGACAGAACATCACTAATGCACAGGAGGAGAGCCTCTTTTAATTTGAAAGCAAGCTCTGCTACGAGGGGGCATAGGATGCGGATGAAAGGGATAGACTCGGGAGTAATATGCAGAAATATTTCTTTACGGAAAGAGTGGGAAATGCTTGGAATAGTCTCCTGGTAGAGGTGGTAGACATGAGGACAGTATCTGAATTCAAAGAAGCATGGGACAAACAAAGAGGATCTCTAAGGGAAAAGAAGGGACTATTGTAGTAGTTGATATGGAAGGGCAGACTATAGGCCATGTGGCTTTTTTCTGCCGTCATGTTTCTAGGATGGCATCCTGGTGGCCCAGGCAACCCTGGTTCCCACTGCTCCTCTTCCTATCAGCAGCATCGCAGATTCCCCTGGGCTGAGCCGTAGGGCTGTCTCCTACACCCCCAACCTGAGGATCCTGTCACTCATTGCTTGGCTGCTGAAAGGGTAGTGTTAGCTCCCTTCAACCTCCCATGGGACATGGAAGAGATGCTTCTGGTAAGGTTTCCACAAGAAGGGCGTACGCGTTCAAGTAGCGCCGATTCTCAGTGTGGTGCGCCAGAAGACAGGTGAACCTGTTCTCCTGCTCAGTACAAGTGATACTCCAGTACCTGCTCCACCTGTCGCAGGTGGAACTAAAGTCAACTCGGTCAGAGTACACATGAGTGTGATTGCGGCGCACCACCATTCCATTGAGGGAAAGCCCCTCGGCTCAGCCCTTTGTGTCTTGGTTCTTGCAAGGCTTCATGCTATCCAAACCACCCATCTGCCCTCCATCAGCAGAGTAGGATCTCAATGTGGTGCTTTCACAGCTCACTTAGCCAGCAACTGTTTGAGCCTTTGGCCACCTGCCTCTCCTAGAAAATTGTCTGTCTTGTAGCAATCACATCAGCTCGTAGAATCAGCAAGCTCCAGGCTGTGATGGCAGAGCCCTCCTATACAAGGTTCTACAAGAACAGGGTGGTGCTCCCCGACTCATGACGGCAGGGTGTAGACCATTCTCCATACTCTTGATTTGTAAATAGGCCCTATCCTTCTATCTGCAATGGACGATGGGCCAACACAAAGCACCTCAGCTTTTCGTATCCTATGACCCCAGCCATCTGGGGCTCCCAGTGACTAAACAAACTGTTTGCTTGAGTGATGGACTGCATTACTCTTGTCCAGAGATTTCAGGACCAGAAGGTGACATCGTACCGGACATGGCTACTTCCGTGGCAAATCTGCATTCCATCTCTGTGACAGAAATCTGTTGGACTTTGGTCCATACCTTCACAGCTTCCAACTGCCTGGAGAGAGAGTTGTGAAGGGACCGCACCTTCGGCCAGGCCATACTCTGTAATCTCTTTGGGGTGTTGGCAACTCCTGCCCTCTGACCCTTCTGTGTTCAGTCTGTCGGAGTGCTGGTTCTCCGCCGGACACTTGGGAATTGCGAAAGTCTCCCAGTAGGGACTCAACTGCTGCTGATCACAGCTCACCCTTTGCAGGTCACTGTGGCGTTCTTACAGGTTTTCAGTAGCCTGTAGCTGGGGAATCCCATATGTGGGAACCGACTTCCTGCTTGTTCCTGAAGAAAGCGTAGTTAATCACCTGTAACAGGTGTTCTCCGGAGACAGCAGGAATCAGTCCTCACAACCCTCCCTCTTCCCCTTGGAGATGCGCTCTCACGGTATTTTATTTTTCCTTCTGCCGTTTTAACTATGTCATTAGACTGAAGCAAGATGGCACCCTTGGGCAAGAAGGGGACCTCGCATGCACAGTGCATCTCCCAAAGTCTTTCTTTGAAAGCTGGGGAGATGCTTCTGTGGGGGCTCCGTCGACGTCACCCATATGTGAGGACTGATTCCTGCTGTCCCCGGAGAACACATGTTATAGGTAGTAACTACACTTTTTTCCAAAAATTGCCTTATTTAATAAACTCCTATTTAAAGGTGTTTGAAATTCATACTTTTAAAATTTTGTTGGTATATTTTTGGGACTGCTGTGTGTGTGTGTGTGTGTGTGTGTGTGTATGTGTAGAGGGTTTTTTTTCTTTTTGGCAGTTTACATCCCTGTGGTAATTTAGCTCCTGTTTTATTTTTTTTACATGCATCCATTTACATATATTTTCACTTTGAAAAATTCATAAACTCTTCATACCCTTGCACATTGGCGTTCTTCTGTTTAATAAAATCCCCCCCTCCAAAAAAAAAAAAAAAAGCAAAAACAGAAATGGAGTTAAAATTATCACAGGGATGCGGGGAAGCAATCAAGATGGCAGCCGGAAGCACCGAAGCGTAGGCTGCTCCCGGTGAATCGCAGGTGAATCGCAGGTGATCGAGGTGCCCCTGTTTGGTAATGTGGCGGAGAAAGCAGAAGCAGGCAGCCGATCCTCCCAGTGGGGGCCTGCTGAATCCTGCAAACCAGCACTCTTGGTGATTGTGGCTTTATGAAGGGTGCTGGAGTGGCATCTTCAGCTGGGGCTGAAGAGGGAGCTTCGCCCCAGAGCGTGTCTGGTGTGTGGCCTTTGCCGGAGGAACGCACCCCCCTGCCGCGACCCGGAAGCTCTACCTCGGCTGTTCTTGCTATTCCGAAGGGTGTGACGGCAAGTACCCGTTTGGTTAAGGGCAATGGAGGAGCCAGTCTGGCGGTGAATTCCTCTCCCGGTTGTGTGATGCGGCAAGATAATGGAGCAAGGTTAGCATCAGAGAATGCTGTGGTGGCTGACCCGACCCAGAGGGAGGTCCTTTCCGGGATTCCTTTGTTGGTGAGACCAGCAGCATATACTATGGAAACACTGTGGGAAGGGATTGCAACTTTGAACCTCTCCCTGACAAAAATGTATGGGTCGTTTGAATCTAAGATAAAGTTGGTGAAATCTGCTTGTGAAACTGTCTCCAGGTCATATGAGGAACAAGTTGGGAGAATCACCAAGTTGGAGAATGAGTTAACAAGAGACGCAAGAACTGTTCACTGCACAGATTAAGGACAGAGATGTCTCTAGTCGAAAGATGGAATATCTGGAAAATCAGGTCCGACGATGCAATATTCGGTTCCTGAATTTTCCTAGATCTCCAATAGTGTCAGTGGTGGAGATGGTGCGGAAGTACTTCGGGGATGTTTTGAAGATTCCCCCAGAGCACTCCCCCCCCCCCCCTGTATTATTAGAGCAGAATATCTGTCCCTGGGTAGTAGGGACAGAGCGGGCACCTCTGCCTCTACTTCTCCTGTGGTGGGAGACCTATCTACGTTCCTTGAGTTCCTTGGAGGTAGTAACGGAAAGAACTACTCTCCTTGTGACATTAGCCCTGGAGTCAGATAAGTTGTATACCCTCAGAATGTATTTCAGGAGTGCTAGTGAGGTTTTTTTTTGGTTCTAAAGTTTGGGTATTCCCTGATTTGGCACGTGGTTCACAACTGAGAAGGAAGGCTTTTTTGGCCCTTCGCCCTAGGGTGGTGGCCTTGGGAGCCACTTTTCAGCTTAAATTTCCTGTTAAATGCCATGTGGGATTTAAACAAAAGATGTATTTGTTTTTAAACCGAAACAACTTCTAGCTTTTCTGGAAGCTAGAGAGGGAAGTGTGATTGAAGTTGTGGTTCCTACCCATATGGCTGACGTGTAAGGCTCTTATCTGCTATGTCTTTGTTTTGTAGTGATAGCTGGGCAATGGGCATGTATTACATGCCTGTCTCTTTATTTCCTAGTACTTCCCCCTTCATTTTGTTTTGGACTAAGATAAATGGAAAGTTGGGGGGGGGGGGGGGTTTGCTTAGATATTACCTGTTTTACTTTAATGATTTTTCCATAAAGTTTCTTTCATTCAATGTAAATTTTTCTTGGATGTTATATTGGAAATAATTTTTTTTAATTTTATATATTTATCACAGGGATTAAACAGCTTAAAAAAAAAGTGGAAGTCCCAAATGTACACCAACAGTTTAAAGAGTATAAATTCAACATAGGAGTCTGTTAAAAAAGACAATGTTTGGAAATGGAGCTTAGGTTTACTATCAAAGGCTGTAAAGGCATAAGAAACCAAATGTCTCGATCATGTATTCTCTTTTGAATATTTTCTATAATTGTTCTTTCAGGCTGCGTTTTGCAAGGTGCAGTAAACCAGGGCACTGCTCTTCTGTTCCTTATTGGCACCACTCGGAGACATTCTGATCCATGTAAAGCATAAGTACAGTACAGATGGCTGAAGAACAGGCAGACGTGAAATACAGGACAGACGGCTAACACGCGTTCTGGAAAGAAGTTTTTAGTAAACGTTCACACCTTTTTTTATTAGTTTAGTTTACTGAATCATTTGCTGTATGGCATTTCAATTAACAGCAAGGCGGTTTACAAATAAAATGGCCAAAATCCATTAAAACACAGATGTAGAAATACAGCAAATAGGGTATAAAAGAGTATTCAAGAAGGACAACACACAGGAACAAATGTTTGTTATATAATGAGGGTAATGCAGAAATATTAAAAAATTTAAGCAATACGTGATATGTGATCCCTCTAGGTTGGCTCTGTGGGTCAGGAAGTCTGCACCTAACTCCTTTATCATGAATGAGCAGGACACTATAGAAACATAGAAACATGATGACAGAAAATGACCACATGGCCTATCTAGTCTGTCCTTCCATAACAACAACTACAACAGTCCACTTTTTACCTTTAGAGATCCTCTGTGTTTGTCCCGTGCTTTTTTGAATTCAGTTACTGTCCTCATCTCTACCACCTCCACTGGGAGACTATTCCATGGATCCACTACTCTTTCTGTAAAGAAATATTTCCGCATATCACTCCTGAATCTATCTCCCTTCACCCTCATCCCATGTCCCCTCGTAGCAGAACTTGCTTTCAATTGAAAGAGGCTCTCTCCCTGAACATTTATGCCATGTACTGAAGTTTGTAAATAGGAAACCTTTCAGAGACTTCTTGCTAGCAGCTCAACAGAATTCAAAATGGCATGGGACAGACAGTGGATCCCTTTACAGCAACAGGATAAAATCAAAATAAACTTAACTAATATCTCAACATACAGGGGTGTCCTACACGGAGCGATGGGTTCATTCCTAAAACAAAGACATGAGGAGGGGTGGCCTGCACGGAGCAGCAGGTGAACCTATTATTGCCATCTTACTGGACAGACTGGATGGGACCATAATAGTCTTTATCTGCCGTCATTTACTATGTAACAGCTATCATAAAGTCACTTTTTTTTTCTGTAGCTGCTTGCACAACCTAATCCAAAATGCTTTCCTCAAATCATAACATCTACCGTATCCTTTCTCTGGTCCAAAATGCAGCCTGTGGCTTTAATAACAAAACTCTCAACTTGAGGGGGCACCTTGGAAACAGAGTTGGGTATCACCGTGGGAAAGAGAAGATGCCATATGTATAAATTCACAGCTTTAGGAGCTGATAGGGCCATGACTTTTTTTCAAATTGTTCATACCTATTTTCTCCATTATTTTCAGGAATAATTTATGGAGGAGGAGGGGAGGTAGGGCGGTTAGCCTTCGAAAATGGGTAGTTGACAGCTATGAGTATAGCTGTGAACAGTATAAGGGTGTTTTGGTTGGGGAGGTTATTCTTATTATATTTCACCAGTGTATCATTGTGGGTCAAGACAAGTGACACTTGATTCCCATAATAGTTTGTTCCTTATCATCCCAGGTGGATCGATTCTCGCTTACGGCTTGGCTCTTGAAAGGGCACGCATGAGAACTAGAGGATATTCAGCAGCAGTGATTTCTACCTTTGTTGAAGGCCAGGTGTAGGTCTACCTCGTTGGCGTATATTCATGTTTGGTGCATTTTCGAGGCGTGGTGTGAAGACAGGTAGTTTCGTCTATCACGGGCAGGATGTCGGTTCCACAGATTCTCTCGTTTTTGCAGGATGATTTTGAGAAGTGGTTGGCGGCTAGTTCTTTGAGAGTACAATTAGCAGCACTTTCTTGTTACCAGGGGAAGGTACAAGGAGAAGCGCTTGGCACACATGCAGATATTAAAATATTTCTGCGAGCTGTATCTCTTACGACTGCCGTGCAGGATAGCAGTTCTGACGTGGGATCTCAATCTGGTTCTTGAAGTGTTAGAGAACCTTTTGAACCCTTAGGTAAGGCGTCGTTAAAGGGAATAACTAGTGAGGTTATCAAATTTTGCAGATGACACAAAACTGTTTAAAGTTGTTAAAACCCAAGAGTACTGTGGAAAACTGCAGGAGGATCTGGATAAATTGGAAGACTGGGCATCCAAATGGCAGATGAAATTTTAATGTGGACAAGATCTAAGTTATGCACCTAGGAAAGAACAACCCAAACTGTTTACACAATGCAAGGTTCCACATTGGGAACCACCACCCAGGAAAAAGATTTAGGAGTCATCGTGGATAACATGTTATAACCCTCCGCCCAGTGTGCAGCGGCGGCCAAGAAAGCAAATAGAATGCTAGGTATCATAAGGAAAGGAATGGAAAATAAAACACAGGATATTATAATGCCTCTATATCGTTCCATGGTGCGACCGCACCTTGAATATTGTGTGCAGTTCTGGTCGCCGTATCTTAAAAAGGATATAGCGTTATTAGAAAAGGTAGAGAGAAGAACCACCAAAATGGTAAAGGGGATGGAAGGCTGCTCCTATGAAGAGAGGCTACAAAGGTTAGGGCTCTTCAACCTGGAAAAGAGACGGCTGAGAGAAGATATGATAGAGGTCTATAAATTAACGAATGGAGTGGAACGGATAAACGTAGATTGTTTATGCTATCAGAATATAGAAAGACTAGAGGATATATAATGAAGCTACAGGGTAAACTATTTAAGACAAATAAGAAAAAATATTTTTCCACTCAACGTGTAATCAAACTCTAGAATTTGTTACCAGAGGATGTAGTAAGAGCTGTTAGTATAGCTGAGTTTAAAGGTTTGGACAAGTTCCTGGAGGAAAGGTCCATAAACCATTATTAAAAAGGGACCCAGGATATCAGTGCTTGACCCAATACAAGCATTGTGGAACCTGTGTCTTGGGGATACTGCTAGGTACGTATGACCTAGATTGGCCACTGTTGGAAACAGGATACTGGGCTTGATGGACCTTGGTCTGACCCAGTATGGCGTATCTTATGTTCTTATGACCTTACTCTAAAGAGTGTTTTTAGTGGCCATTTGTTCCGCTCGTAGAGTTTCAGAATTGCAAGCTTTGTCTTGTAGGGAGCCGTTTTTGTCTTTTTCGAAGCAGAAGGTGGTGTTGAGGCCGGTACCCTCGTTTCTGCCTAAGGTGGTTTTGGTATTTCATGTTAATCAGGTGGTGACGTTACCAGTGTTCGATGGAGGACAGGAAGAGTCGACTAGAGGTAAGTTGTGTCTTCTCGATGTTTGGAGGACGCTCAAGAAGTACCGACATCGTACAGCTGCCGTTCAGAAGTCTGATAGGCTGTTTGTGGTGTTCGGAGGGCCTGAGAAAGGGAAAGCAGCAGCTAAGTCTTCCATATCCAGATGGCTCAAGGAGGCCATAGCTACAGCTTATATTATGAAGGGTAAGGCTGTACCGCAAGGGCTAAGAGCGCATTTGACCAGAGCGCAAGCGGCTTCTTGGGCGGAGTATAGTTTGGTACCTGCCGCGGAGATTTGTAATATATCATAAAAATACCCAACCTCAATCAGTGACCATCAATCTAATTATTTTTTTGTCGGAGCTAGCCGTAGGAAGGTCGGAAGGGAAACCGACCCACGCCAAGCGGGCAGCTACTTTTATTTTAAAGGTTCTTCACCAAAAATTAAAGTTCAAATAACCATTAAAGTATAGTCTAAAAAGACTTATCTCAGTCCAGAAATGCCAGTTATGATGAATCCAATACACGACGCGCACGTTTCGGGCACTGTTGCCCTGTATCAAGTGTAGTAACCAGAATTTCCAAATCTTCAAACGCCGTAGTTCAAACGCTGTCAATGCAGCTGTGGTCAAATTTACAATGGCTGATAAATCTCTTTTAAAAGAAGAACCAACCAATCAGCATCGGGGAAACCCCCACATGATGGGGAACCCCTGATCCGATTGGCTTATGAAGAGTTATGACGAAACTTCATTCAGATAAGGCTTTGCCAGTCAATCTCTCTATTCAAACCCCCAGGCTCCATCGTGCCAAGGCGGAATATCCAGCGCTGCTCAAGGTATTGAAGACGCTCTTCCCGCTGTCCCCCTCGAGGATTTTCTGGAACATGGTCTATAATAGACCAGTGAAGTTGTTCAAAAGTATGAGAAAACTCAATACAATGGGATATCATAGGAGCGCTCCTATGATATCCCATTGTATTGAGTTTTCTCATACTTTTGAACAACTTCACTGGTCTATTATATCTGAATGAAGTTTCGTCATAACTCTTCATAAGCCAATTTTTGGTGAAGAACCTTTAAAATAAAAGTAGCTGCCCGCTTGGCGTGGGTCTGTTTCCCTTCCGACCTTCCTACGGCTAGCTCCGACAAAAAAATAATTAGATTGATGGTCACTGATTGAGGTTGGGTATTTTTATGATATATTATTGATTTGTCCTAACCTGAAGGTTCCTTTGATATTGCGGAGATTTGTAAGGCATCAACTTGGTCATCGTTAAATTCTTTCATAAAGCATTACCGTCTGGATGTTCAGGCAGCGGGGAATGCCTGATTTGGATCGGCAGTGCTTTCAGGCTGGTCTGACAGGTCCCTCCCATTGACATTTACTGCTCTGTTACATCCCCAGAGGTTCCGGGACTGGACTGGAGGGATGATAAGGAAGAGGGAAATTAGACTTACCTGCTAATTGTTGTTCCTTGAGGAACTCCAGTCCAGTCCCGGATCCCTCCCCTAGACCACGGCCTAAAGCGATGGGACTCTAAGATTGAAATGACATTTTCATTTTAGCACACGTGGGTTGGTAAGTAGGGGCGTTCTGGAAGGTCCACTGTATTCTTCAGGAAGAAAAGAACAAACCTATGCAGTTACATGTTGGATACATTCCCTTCCAGTATGAGTATAGGCAATTAAATATTGAGTTTGGTTATGATAACTACTTATTTGTTGCTCCGGTGAGTCTGCTTTGTCAATAGGTACTGGAGCGGAGAGGCGGTCCTGGGCTACTTATACCAGGGTCATCAAAGCAATTGATGTGCTCAGTCTCCAAGCTGCTGGAGGAGGTGCTAAACCCAGAGGTTCCGGGACTGGACTGGAGTCCCTCAAGGAACAACAATTAGGTAAGTCTAATTTCCTCTTACAAATGTCAGTTGATTTGTATTGCGTGGTAAAATGTTTTATCAAACCACTAACCACAAGATTTGAAAAACAAAAAAACCTCCCTCTTGGCTTGTGGCAGTGTTCTAATTAAGAGATGACGCCTTCGGGATTCCCTATCTCTCTGGCAATACTCTAAACCAGGATGCCTTTATAGGGACACCAAAATGTCTTATCCTAGCCTGGCTGGTCTCCAGCACCAGCCAACTGTTAAACCCAAATCCTTGCTTCTCCTAAGGCTTCTGGTCAGATCGCTGGCACATCGCAAAAGACATTGCCCTTCTGTCAAACATTTAGAACACTGGCGACTTCTCAATTTCTTAAATAGACTTGAGTTCCAACTGAGCCTCGTGAGTTCCCCATCTAAGGCCTGCTGCCGCCCACCCCCCCCCCCCCCCTTTAAAACTGTCCTTCTGGTTGGCTGACGCTAGTCTCGCCTGAGCTCCTCTGCTCGGTCTGATTCTCTACAGGCAGTCTAGCTTTCCTTGAGTTCACCAGAAGGTGGTTTCATTGGGCACAGTTGCTTAATTGCCTCCCTCTGAGATCTGTTTCCTGCTTCATTTTCCAACATTCCTATGAGCTTGATGCCTTTCGGTGCTTGCTTATTTTCTAGAGCTCACCCTAGTGTCAGGCTGATAAACTATGGAAAGCGCTCCAGTTTACATACATCTGGTGAAAAAGAACTAGTAATAAGAACAAGAGATGAAGCCTATAATAAATAGCTGTAGAAAGATTGCCTGTGCATCTAGCAGATTGCATTTTCCTTGTAACCTACTATTACAGCCTGACCTGCTTGTAAGTGCTCCCCTCCTCCATAGGTAACTTGTTCCGGAGATTAACAACCCTGACCCTTTTTAAGTGCCATCAAGTCGGTACTGACTCATGGTGACCCAGCTGCCTCTGGGTTTCTTGGCAATGTATCACTGGAAGTAGATTGTCAGGCCTTTTTTTCCGAGGCAGTGGAGGTTAAAGTGACTTGCCCAAGGTCACAAAGAGTGCCAGTGGGAATCAAACCCTTGGTCTTCTGGGTACTAGGCAGTTGCTTTAATCATAAGGCTACTCCTCCACTCTTGGAAGAATTTAGCTACATTACTTGTGCTCCTTTCCTCATTGGAGAGACCTAACAGTTGATTGTTAGTCTCCTTGTCCCTTGAACGTTTGAGATAACCTAGATGCCCTGTTATAAAATTATGTGAGCAGGAAGGTGCCTGTTTTTGTTGCCGTTTATAAAGACACAGCGGCATCTATTTGACTTAATAAAATGTTAGCGCAAATCCAGCAGCAATAGTGTATTCATTCAGGACATGGACAATTAGCCTGAGCACGAGCAGCTATAAACGGTAGCATGTTCTGTACACACATAGTCTATAAAGTATGTGCGTAAATGATGCCTCGCCCAAACTCTCCTGCACACCCCTCTTGTACACTTAAGTATGTGCTGGCTTGCACCTTACACGTTCCGGCTTGACTTAATTTTATAGAGACAAAATTTAAAAAACAAAGGGACACATCCACAAAATACACAAATGCAAGCAAAAAAGAGCAGGGGAAACACAAGAATTGGAACAGACTTTAGCATAATAAAATCTGTTCCCATTCTTTTGTTTCCTCTGCTCTTTCTTTTTGTCAATTCTAATTTTATAGAGCTCAGTTCTGCATGTAAAATGCTGTTTTATGTGCAAAGCTTAGCTTATAAAATTACCCTCCACGTTTTACAATTACTGGTGAGAGAGGATTTTGGGAGGAAGAGCCTATTGGTGTACCCTGCAGAAAGTGAGGTCAGTTGTACAAATTATCCTTTCTGAGCTAGCAATGGATTAAAATTTTGATTTCTTTTCTTCTTCTAAGCTGTTGAGAAATAAAGGGTAGAAAAATGGAAATAAGACCTAGCTAACATGATCCAACTCCTCAGTATGAAGCAGGGGACAATTTTCAAAATCTCAGAGGAAATGAAATCCATTAAATGGAATCAAAAAATAAACTGAAGGAGAGGTAATTTTTATCATAAAGGCAAGGAGGAAATAAGGGAGAATAGATATTTTAACTTCATAATCATAAAAATATAGGAAATATCATTATAGTTTGTCAGACTATAATTTCAACACAAGTTGTCTTCAGCAAAAACAGCCGCCGCCACTACCACCACCTCAGCAAAAATCCTGACTCTTGACATTTTAAGCAACAACTCTTCATGATGCCTAAAGAATTCTAAGCAGCCATTCCCTATCGAGGTCTAGCGCAAAAGACAGTCGGGGTTGCTGGAACTGCTAACGAAGTGCACCACTGTTTGTGTTTTCTGTTATCATCGCACTGAGTTACTTGTAGGATGACTGTATAAAGAAAACCTGTTAAATACATTATCTATGGTCTCTAAGAAAGTTGTCAAGTCCAAGCTATTTTCTGAAGTTGGGATAACTTGGCAGATGGGGCCTCAAATCTCTCATTTCTTAAAAGGAAGCAGAAGATGAGACTAGAAACTGGGGAAGTATGTTTAGGACTTTCCTTGACTAGTATTTAAACACATCCAACAGAGTTGCCGGCATCTTAACAAATTAATAAATCTTAAATTATGACACCTAGCCAAGTTCTCTAAATTGTTGAGCTTTAAATGCAATAACAAAACTGTACAGTCCTCAAATCCTCCGTCTGCTCTTGCGCTTCAATACATTTGACTGCATCATACTGTGGTCCATCTTCTCTCTGATGCTGTCCTACATTTCAGGCATCACTGGCTACCTATTTGCCACTGGTTTCATTTTAAGCTTCTCATTCTCTCTCATAGAAGCTTGTACTTTGGTTTTCCATTTTACTTAAGTTCCCTTCTGGTCCCTAAGTTATTGGTGCTGCCTGCGGTTTCTTGGGCACACCTGGAATCCACTTGTAGGTCTGCCCTCTTTTCCATGTACTTCATCTGGAATTCTCTTCCAGATTTGTTATGCCATGAGTCCGACTTTAAAAAATATTTAAGAAGCTTCTGAAAAGCTATTACCTTTCACTGACTTTTCTGGAACATCAGAAGCTGGGGTAGCTTGTGGGCAGCATGATCAGCAGTCCCTCTCTCACGTTCATGCACTTTGACCTCATCTCTCACTTAGTTTAGTTCTGTCTTCTCTAATTTGTTATGATGATCTTTTCACCCTTGTATTTTACAAATGTATGTAAACTGCTTTGATGTGAACCAAGCCACAGGCAGTATATCAAGTTTTTAATGAACATAAACATAAGCAAACACAAACATCTGCAGCTGAACTTGCTGTTGAGTGGTTTGAGATTCTTGAAACCTTGCATCTTACCAGAAAAGGAAACCAAGTAAAGATTTCCACATTGCCTTCCAGATCTCTGAGTTAAATGAGCCTCTCGTATTGAAATCCCTTGCATACCAAATGGATTAGCAGGAATGTCTGGCAATACTTGCTGGTCTGAAGAAGGTGGTCTCCTTCATGCCCCACTAATCCCCTGCCCATTCCTAATGCACTCTCTGATGCCCAAAATGCCATCAGTATGGGTGGTCACTCCCTGCATCAAGTTCACAGCTTTGCCTGCTCTAGGTCTCTGACCCATGACCTCATCCACTGAAGACCGCTTTGAAGCCATGCCAGATTCATTGAAGGAATTCTCTTGCCAGGATTTAGTGAAACACTATGGTCTGGGGAAAGCTGAGAGGGAAGGCTCCTGAACCTGGACTGCCATTAGTCATCTGGGGCGCAGGATTTAGGAGAGAGCTTTCCTCACAAGCTATCCTTCAGGACACTAGCTTAATTTGTGCCCTGAAAGAGTGCTTTTTAATTGGCCTAACTTGAAAAAGTTCAACTTGAAGTTCAAATGATCAACCACATTGACACTGGCAAAGATCTTAACACATGATGGGTCATAAATTTGCACAACATTACCATTTCCTTCAGCACCTCTCCACTTCATACTATCATTGGAATACTTCTTTTTTTATGTTATTTTGCTTGTGCTGTTCTTTACCTGATGAAGAGTGTGTTCGCTCCTGAAAGCTAGTCAAATGCAGTCCATAAGGTATCATTACATATATTTTTGTTTTTCTTGGTTAACCTTTAATTTTCTGTGAATTCAAGTGGAGTAATGCTCTGGGCTGTATGTGAGCAGGATCCAGCAAGACCGTCATGTGCTTGTAGTTTTACAAAGCCTTGTCCCTAGTCATGTGAAAGTGCTTGGTACTTGAGATCATATGGAAGATATCCTAATACATAAGAGGGCTGAAGAAACGAGACCACAGTACTATCTTTTAACAAAAGCCACATGCTGTTCAGTGAAGAAATGGTAGCTTGTTTTGATATAGTAATGTTCTGATTAGTGTTTCTCTTAGAACTGCGTTTTGTTTGCAGAAATTTTGACTGCAAAATGTGTGAGGTGATGTGCTGTTTGTATGTAGTTACACTGTGAATAATTATTACTCAAACAGTAAATACAGCTTTACATGCATAAATTTGAGCATTTGACAATTTCTCTCCCAGAATGCAGTTAAAAGTGCTGCATTAGAGGAAGGAATTCACAGCGGCATGCTTAATACCCTTGGTGGAGGGAGGAGAGTGGCCTTTCTAGTCCCAAAGGTGCTCCTTGTTGCCTTGGGCAAGCCACTTAAATCTCCATTGCCTCAGGTACAAAAACCCAATTGTGAGCCCTTTGGGGACTGGGGAAATATACTGCTTGCCCAGTTTAATGGTGACATTTTGCGCACAGTTTGACAGATGGCTCATTTGCATATATAGATATAGAGAGAGAGAGAACCTGAATGCACACTGCTTAGACTTGTAGAAAAGCGGTATATAAGCCTAGTTAAATTAAAAAAAACAAAAAAAAAAAACCCTCGCTTACTGTATTGTTTTAATCAGGCATTTCTAGTCTGCCTAGTTATTCTGTCTTCACTGCTTAGACATCATCTGATCTGCCGACCACAGCGTGATTACATACAAGTCATCCTTATCCAGGACAATAGTGCAATACAAAAGAGAATGTCAAAAAGAGATCGTGAGTGAAAGAGCTTCCAGCACTTGCCTTTGCCATCCTCTGTGATAATCTAAATGACCAACAATACTACAGTGATTCTAGCCACCTAGGTCCCTTGCCCATGCCTTTTAATTACAGAGCTTGCAACCTGGAAGACAGACCCAGCTGCTAGTTTTGACTTTTTTATGACACTGGTCTAAATATAGGCCCTTATTAGGAAGCTCTCCAGGGCCATTGTGTAGCCTGCCAAACAGACCTGATTTTTACAAGCACCAATGTTCTGTATTAAGTATGAGCCCTACTGAAAACATGTAGCCTGCAGATGTTCCCAGCTGTTAGTGCAGCCTATCGGACAGCCCAGTTAGATGCCTTCCTAACTTAAGAGAGGTGAAAGTTTGAGAGGTTGGGGGGGGGGGGGGTGGAAAACAAAGCCAGAAATGGAAAATTTTTAAAAATGGCTTTTGAAATATTTTCTCTTAGGATGCATAAAATTTATGTTTCAAGACATGATTTTAAAATATCACTACCTGCTTATTTTCTGAAATGCTAGCAAAGAAGTATGAAGTATGTAATATGAGGCTAGAAGATGGCATTAGTTTGTGCTCAGGACGAGCTCAAAAGATTATTGCGCCCCCCCCCCCTCGGTCCAATTTTGCAGTGTAAGCTGCGCAGACAGCCAAGTTTTCAGCCCACTGGCTTGTTAAATTTCACCCTCCCATTTAATTTAATCAGTGTATTCCATGTCACTATCCACATACATAGCAGCGCTGAATATTCAGTGTGATGGCCTGTTCCTTGGGTTATCTGTTTAGTCTAGGCCTGATATTCTGCAGGCCTAAACTAAATGTGTAACTTACCTGAATAGTGGCTGAAGATGGGAGCGAAATCTGGTGCGAGTTATAGAAGCGATTTGCCAGAAGAGCACAGTTCCCGAGGAAGGGTGCAGGGAACTATCAGGCCGATGCAAAAAGCGAGCGTGTCCTTTAAGCACCGATTTAATGCAACGTTTAAGCACCTTTTAAGCACTTTTAAATGCAGAAAACAGACGGATGCTTGTGTAAACTCTGATAAAACTGGCACCCAATTAACACCACAAGTATTTCAATGCATTTAAGCATATTTAAATTGTAGGAAAATGAGCTGCACATAATTGTCTGGTATGCAAATCATGGCTACAACCTAATGCATAGACAGGCATAAAGGATTTTGCAACCAGCCATAGCGCCACTATTTTTACTTCAGGGACTGAGGTGACTTAAACATCTAACGTGTGCCCCCGACAATATTTTGATGACACTGGGTGCTTTCCCTGATGCCTAGATCATCTTTGCCTCAGATGATCAGGCATCGGGCAAAGCCCCAATGCCATCAAAATAGGGAAATCAAATCCTTGGTGGCCCAGCAGCTCCAATTTTACCCCTTCCCCACCTGATAGTATTTTGATGGTATTGGGGACTTTTTCTGATGCCATGATCATCCCCAATGCTATCAAAATACAGTCGGGGGGCCAGTGCCCCAACAGAAAGTGACTACCCTGGTGGTCTAGTGGCCCCCAAATACCTTCCACCCCAAATTTAAAATAAAATAACCCAGTGGTCTAGTGACCCCTGAAACCCCCAACCCCAAATTAAAATAAAATAACCTGGTGGTCACCCCGATGCCATCAAAATACTGTTGGGGCAGATATACACAAGGTGCCCGTTTCTTTGAGAGAGCATGCCAAACTAGTGCTGACTTCCTATGCGCATGTTTGGCTTGCTTCCCCAGTTTAATGGTGACAGTTTCTGCCCAGTTTGACAGATGGCTCATGTGCATGGTTGCCGCATCCTTCATTTGCATACCCTATCTTTGCTGCATCTTGGGTTAAAAGGTGTGCATTGTCAAGGTGCAGTAAAAATTCAATTCAGCGCATGTCTAGCACCACCTGTATAGCTTCATTCCATCCCTCTTTCTCCTGCCTACAGTCTTCAGTCTTATTCTTTTCCCCATTCACCTACTTATCAGCTATCCATTTCCTAATCTTACTTCCCTACCCCCTCCATTTCACATCTCTCATTTCTTTGCCTGCATCCTATCCATCCACCATGCTCTTCTCCCCAGTCTCATTTACAAACTTCAGCTTCTCATCCTTTCATCAGCCCCAACTCATTCTCATCCTTTCTTCACCTTCAGGTCTTTGTGTCTTACCACCATCCAGGCTTCCATTTCCGCTGTTACGTCCTCCATTGCTACCTTCTTTCACCTGCTTCAAGGAAGACCTTTCCCTTCCTGTGGCTCTCATCCACTCCCTAGCACTCTGTCCTTTTTCAACTGCCTCCCAACTCCAGGTCCTTCAAATCTTCTCCCCTCCCTATATTTCTGCACTTTGTCTCGCAGCCCTACTCATACCCCTCACCCAGTCACTTTGTCCCCAATGTCCTCTTAATTGCAGGTCACTATCCCCCAAGCAGCTCCCAAGTTCTCACTCACAATCTTATCCAAGCCCCAATTTCCCACTTAAACTCCCAATACCCAGCCTATCTCTTTCTTCTGTTTTGCCACCCAATTAATGCCCATCAAAAGTACCTGCTTTCCCACATCCTGTCCCTAGTTCCTGCATTCTACTCCCCTTCCCCAGCATCCACCCATTTACTTCCTTTTCCACTATTTATTAACCTCGTCTTTCCTCCTCCTTACCCTCGTATGCGTTCTTATACCTCTCCCTCTAATCTTCCCCTGGTTGACTTTGCTTTTTCCCTACTACCCACAATATCTGTTCTGTTCTCTTCTCCCTTCTCACTCCCCCAGCATCTCTTTCCTAGCATTTGCCAGCATCAGCCCCCTTTCAATCCCAAGACCCCAGCCCTAGAACTGGCTCCCTTCCAGCCCCATCTCCCCAAACCTAGTATCATCCCATTTGCAGTTCCCACCCCCTCCCTTCAGCAACACAATTGTGGGAGCACTTGCTTTTGCTTCCCTGGCTGTATTGAACAGCAAAGCCGCAGGAGCAAAAACCAATGCTGCTGTGCTGAACATTAATACAGCTGTGGGCAAGCAAGAGTAAATGCTCCCAGGGCTACGTTAATGTTTAAATCAGCTGTGAGTCGGGCTTCCTGTTCCCCCTATCGTGATAGCCCTTAAGTCGGCCCTGCATGTGCTGTCTGCTGCCGCACCCATAGGAGGTAGGATTTTTTACCTACTGTGTCCTTTGTTTTTGTTTCAGTGTTTCATAATCTTGATGCAAATGTTTTGCATTCTGTGTACTTCTGAAAGTCCCTTTAAGTACCTTCATTGTGAGGTCATTCAGGGAGTGATCCTTTTCAGATATTCATCTATTGTGGTATCACTTTTTGTTTTATGTTTTATTTATTTTCCTTTTGGGGGGTGGAGTGACAAAGCAGCTTATAGGATAGTCTCTAGCACTGGATATAGTTCTAACCACTGTTCAGTATGGTTTTCTGACATCTAAAAAGAAAAACTAAGGCATTTATAGTAATTTTTTTTCATACAAAAACTGTGTTGAGCTCTACACAGTGTAGTAAAATACTACACAAAAATAAGCATTGTGTCAATTTTCTACAAAATATTTGTGTTAAGGTTTTTGTCAGATTTGCTTCAAAATGTTTAGAAACTTTAGATCTTTAATTCTAGCATTTCATATTAGCCTCTTTGTCATATATTCTGGCAGCCCTTACACCCACTGATGAATCAAGTTAGGACTGTAAATGTTTAAATGTGTTGCTAGATCGTTTTCTGTTCCCACTTTTAATAAATAAGGAATCCATATCCCATGTACTTTTAACCTAATTTTTTAATAACTTGCATCCCTTTTTATTTACAAAATTAAAGCAGGTAAAAAGAAAACATATCAATATATCTATTTAAGATAAGATATGCCATACTGGGTCAGACCAAGGTCCATCAAGCCCAGTACCCTCTTTCCAACAGTGGCCAATCTAGGTCATACATACCTAGCAGTTTCCCCAAAAGACACAGGTTCCACACTGCTTGTATGGGTCAAGTACTAGATTTCCTGGGTCCCCTTTGGTTTATGGACCTTTCCTCCAGGCACTTGTCAAAGCCTTTTTTAAACCCAGCTACACTATCAGTTTTTACTACATCCTTTGGTAACTAATTCCACAGTTTGATTACGCCTTGAGTGAAAAAATATTTTCTCTTAATCTTAATTAGGCTACACTGTGGCTTCATTGCATGTCCCATAGTCTTTCTATACTCTGATAGCGTAAACAATTGATCTAGATTACTTAGATTGTGAGCCCTTTGGGGACAAGGGAATAAAAAGTACCTGTTAGTATACATGTAAACCGCACTGATTCTAAAGAGCGTGGTATAAAAAAGAAATAAATAAATCTACATTTGCCCGTTCCACTCCATTCATTAATTTATAGACCTCCATCATATCTACCTTCCGCTGTGTCTCTTCCAGGTTAAAGAGCCCTAACCTTTTTAGCCTCTCCTCATAGGGATATCCTTCCATCCCCTTTGCCATTTCGGTGGCTCTTCTTTGTACCTTTTGTAATAACTTTATATCCTTTTCAAGATACGGTGACCAGAATTGCACACAGTATTCAAGATGCGGTTGCATCATGGAACGATGCAGAGGTATTATAATATCCTTTGTTTTATTTTTCATTCCTTTCCTTGTGATTCCTACCATTCTATTTGCTCTCTTGGCTGCCGCTGTACACTGGGCTGAGGGTTTCAACATGATCACAATGACTCCTAAATCTTTTTCCTGGTTGGTGGTTCCTAATATGGAACCTTGCATCATGTAACCATAGTTTGGATTATTTCCTTGGTGCATAACTTTGCTCTTGTCCACATTAAATTTCATCTGCCATTTGAACATCTGGTCTTCTAATTTACCAAGGTCCTCTTGGCAATTTTTCACAATCCTCTTGGGTTTTAACAACTTTGAATAATTTTGTCTCATCTGCAAATTTGGTAACCTCCCTCATTGTTCCCATTTCCAGTTAATTTACAAATATGTTAAAAAGCAGCCAGATCCCTGGGGTATTCCACTATTCACCTTTCTCCTTTGGGGAAAATTGGCCATTTAGCCCTACTCTCTGCTTTCTATCTTTTAACTGCTTCCTGATCCATAATAGTACACGGTCTCCTATCCCATGACTTTTTAATTCTGCCAAGAATCTCTCATGAGGGACCTTGTCAAAGGCTTTTTGAAAATCCAGATACGCTATATCAACCGACTCACCTTTGTCTACCTATTTGTTCACGCCTTCAAAAACCAGATTAGTAAGACAAGACCTTCCTTGGCTAAAGCCACGTTGGCTATCTCCCATTAAGCCATGACTATCTACATGTTCAGTAATTTTTTTTTTTTTTTTATAATGGCTTCTACCATTTTTCCCCGCACTGATGTCACTGGTCTGTAATTTCCCGGATCACCCATGGAACCCTTTTTAAAAACTGGAGGATGGCCAATGTAGCACCACTCTTTAGGTATTGCAGATTTTAATGATAGTTCACAGATTACTAATAGTAGGTCTGCAATCTCATATTTCAGTTCTTTCAACACCCTTGGATGTATACTATCCAATCCAAGTAATTTGCTACTCTTCAGTTTATCAAATAGTAGTAATTCATCTTCCCGTTGTATCGATTTTTTTTTTCTTTTAATACTTCTGCGGCACCACCTTTAAATATCATTTCGGTCATGGGTAACATTTATTTTTATTTTATTTATTTAATGTCTTATACCGCGCTATTTAACATCAGTGCGGTTTACATACAACATTAGCTTATACAGTGCAGGCTAACCTGCTCTGTGTTTACAATGAAACAGGTGCTAGAACTTGGATAACGCAGGGGGAACTATTTACAGGTAACATCCCTACATCTTCCTCAGTAAAGACCAAAGCAAAGAATCCAATCAGTCTCTTTGCTATGGCCTTGTCCCCTCTTAGTGCCCCTTTTACCCCTCTATCATCTAATGGTCCAACTGACTTTGTGTCAGTTTTTTTGCTACAAATGTGCTTTGTCTTTATTATGCGTTTTTGCTTCCACGGCAAGCTTCTTAAGTTCTCTTTGCCTGCCTTATCAATGCCTTGCATCTAACTTGCAAATGCTTATGTTTCCAGTTTTCGTCATTTGGTTCCTTTTTCCCATTTCCTGAAAGATGCTGTTTTTGGCAACAGTCTCTCTCTAAAATTGCCTTTAAACCATGCTGGCAGTTTATTTGGACTTCCTTCCACTTTTCTTAAAGCATGGAATACAGCTGTTCTGGGCTTCCAAGATAGTATTTTTAAACACCCATGCTTGATGTAAATATTTAACCTTTGCAACTGCTCCTTTTAGTTTTTTCTTAACTATTTTCTTCGTTTTTATCATAGTCTCTTTTTTGAAAGTTAAAAAGTGGTACTGTGGATTTCCTTGCCGTCCTTCCTCCGTTTATTAAATCAAATGCGATCATGCTATGATCACTATTGTCAAGTGGCCTCATCACCCTTATCTCTTGCACCAGATCTTGTGTTCCACTAAGGACTAGGTCCAAAATGGCTTCCCCTCTTGTCTGTTCCTGAACCAGCTACTCCAAGATGCAGTCATTTATTTCATCTAAAAACTATCTCCCTAGCACGTCCTGCCGTGACACTGACCCAGTCGTACTGGGGTAATTGAAATCATCCATTATTACTGTGCTGTAACTTTTGTTAGCTTCCCTGATCTCTTTGAGCATTTCATCATCGATTTGTTCATTCTGGCCAGGCAGTCCAATAGTACACCCCCACTGCCATCGCTTTCCCCTTACCCTTTTTACATGAAATTTCAATTCATAGAGAATCTACAATGAATTTTTTCCTGCAAAACTTTAATCCTTTTTGACTCAATGCCCTCTCTAATAGAGTGCAACCCCTCCACCAATTTGATCTGCTCTATCATTATTATATAGTTTGTACCCAGGTATCAGTGTGTCCCACTGGTTGTTCTCCTTCCACCATGTCTGAGATACCAATCATATCTAACCTCTCATTTTAGTGCTATATATTCTAACTATCCCATCTTATGCAAATGCTAGAAGTCTAAAAAAAATGATCTCTGCGTTCTAGGCCAGACACATGGGTTGTGCCCCTCAACCAGCAAGTGGAGACTGAGCAACTCCAAGCTTGCTGATGCCCCATATATAAGGAGCTGTGCACATCCCCAGGCTGAGCAGTATTTGCTCAGTCTCCAGCAGGTGGGGGACACAGCTGTGCATCTGTGATCTCGGCAATAGTTTTTGTGACTGACGAAGGCAGAGGCCCTTGGGGTTTAGCAGGCTCTAGAGTCTAGAAGAGCTGGGTGAAATTCTGGGGTACTGCCATTGGGCTGATTGCAGAGAGAAAGACTTGCCCGTAAGTGAAACTTAGAAGTGAAGGACTCGACTCTTTTTCCCCCCACCTCTTTAAGTGCCGCAGACTGTCCCGGATCGGAGACTGCCTTGGGAGCAGTTGGGTGCAAACTCGGGGACCCCAAGTCCCTTCTTCCTCCCCCCCCGTGGAGAGTCCATTGCCTGCCCTGCTGGGGTGTGAGGAGCCTTGTGAGTGCACCGGTTCATCTGTTGCGGGGCAGCTGTTTTTGTTTGCTTATGGTGTTTCCTGGGGGTGCAGGAGGTTGTTGGCGAGCAAGCGTGTGTGCGCGCACTGCCTGTGGTTGCATGCAAGGGCTCAGTTTCCCAGGCAGGTCTATGTAGGCTCTGCTTGGAGAGCAGTGTTTCGGAGCAGGCCCTGCACGTGTCTCGGGCAGGTTTAGACATGTTGTTGGAGGCCTCCGCATCTCAGGCTTCAGTTTCTTTGTGAGTCTCCGCAGCTCTGACTGGAGCTGAATTGGTTTGCGGGGAGGCAGGAACAGTTCAGGAAGCTCAGTTCTCCTCTGTGCCAACAGGGAAGACTAAAATGCAGGACGGGCTCGGAACAGGCATAGGGGGTTGTGGGCCTTCCCTTTTCCCCCGAATTTGTGCTACTACTGCATCGAGCATTCTGCTTGAAGCAGAGCATGGCAGGCACCTCCTAAGCAGCTGGGGGGCCCTCCTTGGTGGAGGGCTCCGTGGGGCCTGGGGTCCTAGAACTATCTGGTCCAGGAGTTCAGGGAGAGGCCTCAAACGCGAAGAGACTGCGTCCCACAGGAGATGCGGTAGACTAGCCTGTTTCCCATGCATCTGTGTCCTCTGAGGTGGCCAAAGAGGCTACAGAGTCCTGGGACACGCCCTGGGAGTCTGAGGACTCTCCCATGCCTGACAAGCCTGTGCTGATTAGGTTGTTCCACAGGGAGGAACTCCCAGCGTTCATTGCTCGCTCCCTGAGCACCTTGAACTTGGAAGGCGGGGACACTGTCAGAGGAGACGGTGTTGGAGGACCCCTTGTTTCAGAGAATCAGAACGCTACAAGATTTTTTTTCCTGATTCATAAGGCTATTGAGCAGATAATAGATATGGAATGGGGGGTTCTGGAGGCTAACCTGAGGGCGACAGGACATTGTCCCATCTCCTCTTTGGCCCTGAAAGAAAGCCTTGTTAAGGCTTCCTAAGGTGGACACCCTAGTCTCGGCAGTTACCAAAAAGGCCACCATGCCGGTAGAAGGCAGGGCAGCTCTTAAAGACCTGCAGGATTGAAGGTTAGAAACTATGCTGAAGCAGGCCTTTGAGGCCAATGTCATAGCCCTGCAGACCTCCATCTGTAGGGCATATGTGGTGAGAGCTTGCTTGCGGTAGGCACAAGCCCTTCCAGTGGAAAGGGGCTGAGGCGGAGTTGGCCATGCTGGAATCAGGAGCAGCCTATCTGGCAGATGCCTGCTATGATCAAGTTCGTGCACTCTCCAAGGCAATGGCTTCGACCATGGCAGTGCACCGCTTGCAGTGCTATGAAATTGGTCAGCAGACGTATTTTCAAAGGTCTACTGCTCGTGCTTACCTTTTCAAGGCAAACTCCTGGAAGCATTGGAGAAGTTGGTCAAGGACTTGGGGACATCAAGGGGTCCCAGTTTCCAGAGGGGATAGACCAAGGGGGAGCCAAGTACTCATGTCCAAGGGGGCAGCCTAGGAATTTTCAGAAATTCTGGCAGCACACTTCAAGCCTTCTAAGAGGGGCTGGTTCTCATTCCAAGGGTTCCCTTCTCCTGAGGGGGTCCCTCCTTTTGAGGCCGAGGTTCGGGCAGAGGTTCTTGCCCACCTCCTCAGGCTTGTCTAGGAAATCACAATGAAACGAGGCAGGTCTGTAGGGTTGTCTTATCGGAGGAAGGCTCCGGTCTTTCGTCTCTGCCTGGACCCACATAACGCAGCAACCATGGGTCCTTGAGGTCTCTGGCAAGGATACGCCTTGGAACTGGTGCACCCTATTCCCAAGGCCTTTGTGATGTCTCCGTGCAAGTCACGGGTGAAAAGGATGGCAGTGCGAGTGACCCTGGACAAACTCCAAATGATGGCATTGTGTCTGGTACCTCCAGACCAATGAGGATCCAGTCAATATTCAATATATCTCATGGTTCCCAAAAGGGAGGGTGCCTTCCGGCTCATTTTAGATCTCAAGCACGTGAACAGAGTGCTGCGTGTGCTGCACTTCCATATGGAAAGGTTGAGATCCGCGATGATAGCTGTAAGGCTGGGTGAGTTCTTGACTTCTGTATCTCTCCGATACATATCCCAGTCCATCCAGAACACCAGTACTCTTGTGCTTTGTGGTTCCCATGGGGCACTTTTAGTTCCAAGCCTTGCTGTTTGGTTTGGTCATGGCACCTTGGACCTTCACAAAGGTGTGATGGTGGTGGTGGCGGCGGCAGCCACTTTGCATCGGGAAGGCATGCTGGTACATCTGTACCAGAACGATTGGCTGATCAGAGCGAAAGGGCCCCAAGGTCAAGTTCTTCCAGAGCTTGGGCTGGGTAGTCAACTTTGAGAAAAGCCACCTCATACCTGCTTGGCAGATGACCTACCTGGGTGCGAGTTTCGACACGGAATGGGGTATGGTTTCCCTGCTGCTGAAGAGGATCATCCAACTTGCAGGACCAGGTCCACCAGTTCCTCCGGTTCAGTCGACCCACAGCTTGGCACTATCTGCATCTCTTGGACTCCATGGCAGCTATTATAGATGGTGCCGTGAGCGTGGGCCTACATGAGATCGTTACAACATGCACTTCTGTCCTGGTGGTCCCCACAGTCCTATCTTCTGGCGCAGTACCTTCTTTGCTCTGAGGAGGCAAGGAACAGCCTGCTTGGTGGGACTCGCCAATGCTGACTGCAGGCCTTCCGCTCAAGACTCTGGCATGGGTAGCGGTTATGACCGATGCCATCTTCAGTGGTTGGTGAGCACATTGCCAGAACAGTTTTGCCCAGGGTGCTTGGACGGCAAAGGAGGCGCAGTGGTCGATCAATTGGCTGGCACTGAGGGCAGTGTCGCGAGCTTTCCACCACTTCACGTTGCACCTGGAACATCGGGCCATTCTGGTCTTCGTAGACAATGCCACGATGGTCACTTGCTTCAGCTGCCAGGGAGGGACAGCAGGCCTGTCCCCGATGAAGGAAGCAGCGCTGCTCTTCCCATGGACGGAGTAGCACTTGTCAGCAGCACACGTGGCCGGGAAGGACAATGTCCATATGGACGTTCTAAGTCTGTGCTTGGTGGATCCAGCAGAATGGGCTCTGGATGAAGGGGTGTTCAGGGCATAGTAAGATGCTAGGGACAGCTGGTAATGGACCTGATGGCATCAGTGGACAATGCCAAAGCAGTCTGCTTCTTCAGTCAGCAAACAGAGCACATGTCCAAGGGGTTTGACGCACTATCCCGGCTATAGCCACAGGAGGGTCTTCTGTATGTCTTTCCTCCCTGGCCCCTCATAGGTCGGGTGCTTCACAGGATAGAGAAACAACGAGGGACTGTGATTCTCATTGCGCCAGATTGGCCTTGGAGGATGTGGTATGCGGATCTTATGAAACTCCTGAGGGGTGAGCCTTGGAAGACTCCCTGTGAAACCTGGGTTGCTGTGACAGGGACCCCCTCCGTATGCCTCAGGTGGAGTGCTTCTCACTTACGGCATGGCCCTTGACAGGGCACACCTGACCAAAAGAGGCTACTCACCTGGGGTGGTGATCACTTTGCTCAGGGATCACAAAAGGTCCACCTCTCTCTCCCATGTGCGGATGTGGAGAGTGTTTGTGGACTGGTGCAAGAGCAAGGGGATGTCGGTGCTGGCTGCATCTTTGCCCTTAATCCTGGTCGTCCTGCAGGACAGGCTGGATAAGGGGCTGGTGTTTGATGGATTTGGCACACTTCCTGTGGACCATATAACAGGTCTGTCCGCCTTGGAGGCAAGCTTTTTCTCAGTGGAACCTGAGCATGGTCTTGGAGGGGCTCTCCGAACCCTTATGTTCAGCCTTGTTGAAAATTCTCACCCTGAAGGTGGTATTTTGGTGGCTGTGTGTTTGGCAAGGAGGATCTCGGAGCTGCAGGCACTCTCCTGCAGGGAACCATTTTTGAGTTTCCATCCAGAAGTGGTGTGCTGCAGACAGTGCCTCCTTTCTGCCCAAAGTGGTGTCATCCTTCCACGTTAATCAGCTGGTAGTTTTGCTGGTAATTCTCAAGGATACAGCCTCATCTAGTGGCACCTGCTTGTGCAAAATGGACTCCAAATGGGTTCTGCAGCATTACTTAGAGATTGGAGACCTTCCAATGTTCGGACCACCTGTTTGTTTTTGGCGGAAGGTATCCAGAGCCACCATCGCTCAATGGCTAAAGGAAGTGATTGCATTGGCTTATGTGTTGCATGAAAAGGCTGTCCCCTCGGGGCTGCATGCACATTTGACAAGGGTGCAAGCGGCTTCCTGGGTAGAGGCGAGTCTGGTGCCTCTGGGAGAAATTTTGTAGGGCTGCTACCTGGGTGTCCTTACATGCCTACCCCAATCATTACCGGTTGGATCTCCAGGCACGGGAGGACGTGTGTTTGGGGCCAGGATGCTGCAGGCCAGCCTCGCTGACCCCACCCAGTAGGAGGTACTGTTTATTTTATTAAACAGGGTTTTTTTATACGGTTTTTCTACAAGTCAAGACGATTTCAAAGTAACAAAGTGTAGTAACATGAAACAGATCAAACAGAAGTGCGCGGTACATTGAACATTAAGAATATATTGTAACTTGCGCTTTAACAAACACTAAAACAAGTAGTGGAATTATGTAAATGATGCAGAACTGTGTTATATCCCATGTATCTGGCCTGGACTGTAGAGATGATATGGAAGGTGTAATTAGGCTTTACCTGCTAATTGCCTTTCCTTAAATCCCAAGGAGTCCAACGGAGAGCAGCAACACCCACACAGGAGCAACAAACAGGAGCAGGTATTGTAGACGGTGACCAGGCACTTTATTAAGTAACTGAACAAACCATCCCTATGTGTTTCAGCCACATGGGCCTTCTTCAGGGGTAGCAAGAACCTAAAATACAATATCAATTGACAGCACTAAATGGATCACAAGATATTATAGCAATAAAGAATGAATGTAACCACCATGTAAACACAAAATAAAAGAGTAAAAATATACCCATCGTAATCATTAATCATGTAGTCTCTCATCTCTTCTTATTGTTCCTGACAGAATATTTGATTAAACAAGACAATTCATTGACAGTGGTGCATTATACAAGCTGTTCAATTAACCAGGTATTGTTATATGGTCATATAGGACAGTACTGTTAGTCTTCCTTTTCATTTGATACCTGGGAAAGAGCGGTATATAAATGTGTTCTAAATAAAATAAATAAATAAAATAAAATTTCCTTAACAGCACCATAGTAGTAATTGGTTTTGTACTGTTTTGAAATACATTAGCCGTCTCCTTCCATGTCGATGGTTACACATGATTTTGGTTTTTGTTTTGCTTTTATATTGCTGTTTTTTACTTGTCAGTCTTGCGTCCTTGTTTGTTATAACTTTTTTTATTGTGACTTTTTTTTATCATGTCTCATGTAGTTTTACATGTTCATTATTAATATACATGATTTTAATGAATTGCGATGGATATATTTTTATACTTGTGTTTGCATGGTGATTACTTTTCATCTATTTATTAATTTATGTTTTCATTGCTATATTATCTTATGTGATCCATTTAGTCTTGTCAGTTAATTTTATGTGTGTATTGGGGTTTTTTTTAGGTTCTTGCTCAGTCCATGTGACCGAAACGTGTAGGGGTGGTTTGTTTGGTTTCTTATAAAACGCTTGGTCACTGTCTCTACACATCTGCTCCTTTCCTTGAATCCCTACAGTTCAGGCCAGAACCCATCTGATCAAGCTCGTCCGTTATCCTTTTTGGTGAGAGTTCTGCTGACCATTTTTATCCTATGGGGCTCTGAGTCTTCTGAACTCCTCTTGCCTTTGGTTCCTGTGAGAATCGGGGGAAACACAAAAAAAAATAGAAAAGTAAAAGGAGAAGTAAGTGTATAAAAGAGCTATGGTGCTACTAAGTAGTACCGGTAAGGAACCCGGTTCCATTGTGGGAATTAGAGTATATTCCTAAGAGCCTTAGGGGCGCATCCTTGGATTTCGTAGATTGTGTAGTTTTTCCCTTAGGGGGATTTTTGGTTTGTTTTCTGCATTGATACTCCTATACTGCTCAACCTGGGGATGCACAGCTCCTTATATATGGGGCATCAGCAAGCTTTAAGTTGCTCAGTCTCCACTGGTTGGGGGGCACAACCCATGCGTCTGCCTGGACTGTAGGGATTCAAGGAAAGGCATTTAGCAGGTAAGACCTAATTACACTATATCTCTAATCATAGCTCCAGGCAGTCCAGATACACATGGATATTCACTGTCCACCAGCAGCCGAGGGCTGAGCATATCAGAATCCTGATGTCCCAGTACAAGAGCTCCCCCTTCAGTTCCAGATTCAGGCTCTCACTCCTCAGCAGCTGAGTGGAAGAGCTACTGTGTAGTGGACTCCCTTGAAGTGATGATTCATTTATTAATTAAAATTAGACAATAGGGATTTGTCCTTTTTAAGGAAACATTTCAGAGTGGTGCTAGCCTTGGGGCACCAGACTGGAGGATCCATATTTCGAGATTGGGGCCTGGCGATCACAACTGGTATGGTGTGGTCAGTGAGAGCTGGGCAGGAATGCAGGTTTTGCTAGCAGTGGGCCTTGGGTAAAACTATCTAGGAGCCCCAGATCCCTTTCCACCCCTCCCCCACCCCCCAGCCAGGGGTCTTCCATGCCGGTGAGTTGCAGGTTGTGACTATCCCCTTCCCCCCCCCCCCCCCCCCCCCCACCCACGGGGGGGGGGGGGGGGCAGTGTGGCATTTTGGGGCTGAGCTCTTCAGTACAACCGGGAGAACAAATGGAGAAAGCAGGCTTGAGTTTAAGGAGAGGAAACACTGGAGGGCTGGCTGCCTGACACCTTTTCCCGGTGCTGGACAACCAGTTTGAATTTTTCCAACAGGCTGTAACGCTCCTTTTTCTTGCTCTGCCCAGGCTTCCTCATTAACAGTGGCATGCCTCATTTTCATCGGCCCTCTGTGCATGCATTTGGTTGGGTCGAGGTGCCTATGGAGGCGAATTTGGCTGCCGCAGCAAGGGATTCTTCAGAAGCGGCGGATCCTGCAGTTTCAGCAGGAATGTCGGCCATCTTGATCCAGGCAGTCCTGCCTTACAAAAGAGCACTAAAAGTGGGAAATGTAGTGAGGGGAAGACTTTAGCACCATAGACAGCGGCTGATGGGTCGACGACGACTCTGGAGCAGGTGTTTTCAGCCGTGTGTTTTTTTTTTTTTTTCCCCTACATAAGGCTTATTGCCTTAAATTGAAGCAGGCTGCTTCTGGACAGGCTGAGCCTTCTCCTGGAGTGAGTAAGGAACCAAAGTTGCCAGCCCCAGACACCCTGCAGGGGGATGGTCCCTTGGGAGGGACACTCCCCTTTAAGACATAAAAAGGGAGTCTAATGCCTGGCTGGCTGAAGACTCTCCAGTCTTGGGCCTTGGAGGAATCGGGGGAGGGCCCCTCAGAACTCTTAGGTGTAAGCCAGGGTCACTGGACCTTGAGGAAGGAGAGACTGTCCCAGGCATGGATCCCAATGTGGCCAGGGTCTTCCACAGGGAGGAGCTTGCTGCCCTTATTAGCCATTTGCTGGTGGCTCTCAACATACTGCCACTGCCAGCAGCTGTGGAAGAGCCTCTGGAGGACCCCTTACTGCAGGGGTTCAAAGGGGCGTAGGTGTTTCCCAGTGCATCGGGTGATTAAAAGGATGATTGAATCTGAATGGGAATTTCCTGAGGCATCTCAGAGAGGGGGCAGGGCTATGGCCCGCCTCTACCCCATGTTGCAAGAGGAATGGGAGCTCCTCCAGATGCCTAAGTTTGGATGCCTTGGTCTTGGTGGTCACTAAGAAGACCACTATCCTGGTGGAAGGGGGCACAGCCCTGAAGGACCTCCCAGGACTGGAAGCTGGAATTTCTCCTCAAGTTGGCCTTATGATACCAGTGTATTGACACTGTAGGCTTCCATATGCCTAGCCTGTATCTCCAGAGCTTCTATTCGTTGGATCCAGGAGTTGGTGTTGCCATACCTGGAGGGGCAGGCAGCATTGGAGGGAGCCAAGCTAGAATCGGCGGTGGTGATCATGGCCAATGCCTTATACGATTTGTTCCGGGCCTCCTCTATGACCATGGCTTCTATGATTTGCAGTGTGACTTTTTTTTTTTTTTTTTTTTTTTTTGTGGCTCCACAATTGGTTGGCAGATGCTGCCTCCAAATGCAAACTCAGTAAACTTCCCTTTAAGGGTAAGTTGCTGTTTGGAGAGGTGCTTGAGATGTTGGCCAAAGATCTAAGGGAATCCAAAGGGTGGCTTTCTTCCCTGAGGATCATTCAAAAGGGTCAGAGCAAGGGACACCTCAGCAGGGACAGCCAAGGGATTTCAGATGATTCCGCGCCTGCTGTTTTACTCCATATTAAAAGAATTTGTATGGGGTTTGCAGGCAGCCTTTTCGACGCTACTGTGGATCTGGTCAGGATGCCTTTGCTGCCTCTTCAGACCCCAGCAAAAAATCCATAATGAAGCCAAGCCGGCCCAGACAGAAGTAGTCATAGGAGGTTGGTTACAATAATTTTACTCTGTCTGGATCAGTATTACAACAGGCTAGTGTGTTCTGGAGATCATTCGAGAGGGTTATGCACTGGAATTTGCCCAACCCCTCTACAAGGCCTTTGTCCTCTCACCCTGCAAGGTGCCAGCAAAGGCTGCGGCAGTGCATGACACTCTTCAGCACCTGTTACAGCTGGGGCAGTGGTGCCAGTCCCCTGAAACTAGTGCAGGTCCAGTTGATACTCCATCTATTTTGTGATCTTCAAAAAGGAAGGATCCTTTCGACCCATCCTCTACCTAAAACATGTCAACCAAGCCCTGCGTGCGCATTTCTGTTGGCTTTGGACCTCTGAGGCCTATTTGCATATTCTTATCCAACTGGATCATCAGCTGTACCCGCAGTTCGCAGTGCCAGATGTGCACTTTCATTTGAAAGCGCTACTCTTTGACCTGGCTGCCACCTCAAGCACCTTTACTAAAATCATGGTAGTGATAGCAGCAGCATTGCGGAATGAAGAGGTGCTGGTATACCCATATTTGGGTAATTAGTTCATACGGGTGAAGTCGGAGGCCAAGGGGGTCTCTGCCACCTATCAGGTGGTGGAGGTTTGGAAAGTTTGGGTTGGGTGATCAACCTGGTGAAGAGTCACTGCAGCTGAACCAGCACTAAATTTATCTGGGCGCACAGTTCGACACAGTTGAGGATGGTGTCCCTGCTGCAGGACAAACTCCAGTCAAAGGTGTGCGCTTTCTGAATTGGAAAGCCCTAGCTATGTGATACTACCTGCAGCTGCTTGGGTCCATGGTGGTGGCACTGGACCTTGTGCCTTGGGCATGAGTGCACATGAGGCCGTTGCAGCAGGCGCTTCTTTCTGCTGGTCACCGCAGCATCAGCCACTGTCCCAGAAATTTACCTTGTCCAGAACACATGTAGTCTGGAGTGTTGGCTACAACCAGACAATCTCATGGCAGTTTTGCCTCTGGAGCAGCCACAATGGATCCTAGTCACCACGGATGCGAGCCTCACCACCTGGGGGGCACATTGTTTGTCTACCACAAGTCACCCAGGAACACCAAAAGAGAGCTCCTGGTCCATCAACAAACTGGAGATGAGTGGTGGTCTTAGCCCTATGGTCCTTTCTTCCCCTGATAGCTCGCAAGGTAGTCTGTGTATGTTCAGACAATGCACCTATGGTTGCAAACATCAATCGGCAGGGGAGCACTGGCAGTGCAACCTTTTACTAGTCAAGAGTCAGGCCTTGTTAGCATGGGCAAAGGAGAATTTGGTGGCGCTGTCTGTGGCACATTTCGCCAGGAAGTACAATATTCAAGCGGACTTCCTCAGCTGAGACAGACTAGATCCTGGCAAGTGGGAATTGAATGCGATTGAGTTCCATGCAATCACATTGCATTGGGGAGAACCAGTAATTGTTCTCATGGCCACTCTGGGCAATGTCAAGGCATCCTGTTCTTTCAGCAGGCACAGGGAGCACATTTCTGAGGGCCTTGATGCTCTTGCCCAGAAGTGGTCAACGAACAGGATTCTCTAGGTCTTCCTGCCAGGTGCTGATCAGATGCCTTCTTCAGTGGATTGAGTTCCATAACGGACTGGTGATTCTCATTGTGCCTGACTGGCCCTGGAGGCTGTGGTATGCAGATCTGAACTGTCAGTTGGTTGACAGTCCCTAGTGACGTTTTGTACTAGACAATCAGAACTGGTCCTTATTTTTCAGAGTAGAATTACAGTTGAGCTATGAATATCACTATTACTCTTATTATGCAAGAATGAATGAATTTAGTCTTTAACTTCCCATCTGACTGGTAAATATGTTTTATATCATTTTTCATTTTCAGTTTCTTTTTTTATTTTTTAACGGGTCTCAGACTTATAGGGGAGCTATGGTTTTGGCTTTTTCAACCAAATGCTCCAGATTGCATCACTGACCCTTCATATTGAATAAAACTTTATAACTTTCTTTAACTTTCACATAAACAACGTGATCATGAAAACTGAAAAAAGTCAAATTGAGATAAGCCTGACTTTTTTCAAAGTCAGGCTTATCTCAATTTGACTTTTTTCAGTTTTCATGATCACGTTGTTTATGTGAAAGTTAAAGAAAGTTATAAAGTTTTATTCAATATGAAGGGTCATTGATGCAATCTGGAGCATTTGGTTGAAAAAGCCAAAACCATAGCTCCCTATAAGTCTGAGACCCGTTAAAAAATAAAAAAAAAGAAACTGAAAATGAAAAATATGATATAAAACATATTTATCAGTCAGATGGGAAGTTAAAGACTAAATTCATTCATTCTTGCATAATAAGAGTAATAGTGATATTCCTAGTGACGTTTTGACAGGGTGAACCTGCCGTCCCAGGGCCTGGTATTAATGCTGCAGGTGGATCGGTTTTCTCTCATGGTTTGGCTCTCGAGAGGGCATGGCTGAAGCTTAGAGGTTACTCCTGCCTCTGTGAATGCTATGATGCTGAAGTCCTGAAAGAGGTCGACCCACACTCGCCTACATGCAAGACTGGCGAGTGTTTCCTGTTATCTTCCGCATGCCTTGAAGTTTCTGCAAGATGGCCTTGAGAAGGGATTGGCGCATAGCTCATTGAAGGCTTAAGTAGTGGTGCTTTCTTGCTACAGGGGACAGACTCGGTGGTCATTGGGACACCCGGATGTTGTCTGTTTCTTGAAGCACATCTGTCCTCTGGTGCTTCATGTGGTTCCACCCTGAGACCTTAATTTGGTCTTGGAGACTCTGACAGTGCCTCATTTCAAGCCTCTAGCGAGGATGTCCTTGGGGGATCTTACATTGAAGACTCACTCTTTTTTTTTTGGTGGTGATTTGTTCCACATGGCGGATCTCTGAACTGCAGACTTTCTCCTGTAGGAAACCTTTTCTTTTGATGTCTAGGGAGAAGGTGGGGCTGCAGCCAGTGCTTCCCTTCCTCCCTAAGATATGGTCTTAATTTCATTTGAATTAGGTGGATTTATTACCAGCCTTTCCTGAGCTAGGTGATTCTGAAGAGGACAGACGGCTGCATTGGCTGGACCTGCGCAGGGTCCTTCATTGCTGTCTTTGGTGAACAGAATCGCTGCAAACGTCAGATTGTTTATTTGTGGTGTTTGGGGGGATCTTGTAAGAGGGCAGCAACCTCCAAAGCCTCCATAGCTCGCTGGGTCTAGCAGGCCATCAGCTTGACCTGTGTGGCCTGTGGAATGGAGCCTCTGATAGAGCTTTGGGCCCATTTGACTAGGCTGCGTCTAGGACCGAGTACAGCCTGTTACCACCAGTGGACAATTTGCATGGCGGCGACATGGTCATCTTTTCATTCCTTCTTCAGGCACTACCATCTGGATGTTCAGGTCATCAGAGAAGCACATTTTGGTGTGTCTGTTCTTCTGGCTGGATTTGCAGGTCCCTCCCATGTCTAGGCACTACTTTTATTACTTCCCATGCGTTTCTGGACTGGCTTGTAGGTACGTTTAGAAAGGCGACATTAGACCTTACCTGCTAAATTGTCTCTCCTGGAGTACCTCCAGGCCAGTCCAGGACCCTTCCAGTTGCCGGCAGAGCATGGTGGCAATGACAGATGGAACTATGGGTAAGGATATTCAGTTGACCATGCTGTGAGCTGCTAATTGTCCCTCTAGGGGGGGTCTGTGGAAGCTGTGCTCTCTGGCATCAGGGAGTCATGGCCGAGAGAAGCGCTTCTGGACTCTGGATTGTCCTCCCTGGAATTCTTTTCCTTTCTGCAGCAGGTCTCATCCTTCTAACATGGAAATTCAGACCCTGGGGCCTCTGGGTGCTCCCAGGTAAAGTCTCATGTGGGGCAGCCTGAGAGTGGAAGCTCTGTTCCTAGGTGTCCATGGTGAGGGGTGTCCCCATGGAGATGGGGAACAACTGGGAGCTGTCTGAGATTTTGACTCTGACTCTGTTTCTGATTCAGACTGCTTGGTAGTGGACTTTGATGTGGATGAAGTATAACTCTTGCCTTCAGAGGATTGTGTATGGGCCAGAGTGATCCATCTGTCTCAGGAGGAGGAGCAGGCAGAGTTTGATTGCCAAGGTCTCATCCGCTTTGAACTCTATGGATGCTTCTGACAAAGCAGGAACAGACGGTACACCTGCTCATTCAAGGGGTGTGAAAATTCACTACTTTCTTCCCATTCCTGGATGTGATCAAGGATATGACCTGGTCAAAGTGGGCCTCTCCTGACTCCCTGCTTAAAGGGTTAAGGGTGTGTAAAAATATTTCTGCTTTCCTGGAGGAGGAATGTATTGAGTGGTTTGGCATTCCTAAGGTGGATGCGCAAGTTATGGCAGTTACCAGATGGACCACCAGTTCGCTGTGGTGGCTACTGTTCTGCAGTTAGCAGTATGTACCAGCCTGACATCTCGAGCCCTGCTCTAGTGGATTCACACTCTCCTGCCGGATGATACTATCCCTCTTTTACAGTCGGCTATGGCTTTCCTTTCTGATGCCATGTATGACCTGATATGTGCCACAACATTGGATTAGCTCCGGCACTTGGCAACGGACAACAGACACCTCTTCTAAAGCCCAGTTGGCCTAACTGGCTTTTAATGGGAAACGTCTGTATGGAGCCAATTTGGAGAAGTTGGTGAAGGACCTGAGCAAGACATTCTTACCAACTTCCAGAAGATAGGGGCACCTGCCCACTTCACAGGCACCTTAAACCTTTCTTGACAGCTTCCGCCTGTCCATCGAGGATGCGCTGGCCAGATTTCCAGAGATTTTGGGACTCTCATTGTTACTGACCTGGAAAAACAACATCTCTGCTTCTGGGCCTTGGGCTCGTTTGTTCTTTCGTGGAGCACATGGGCCCAAGAACTCTGTCCCTTCCAGAGGAGGACCCTCCCGGGCTGCACCGTGAAGTTTTGGGGGCCCATTCCCTGGTTTCTCTAGTTGGAGACAGGCTTCACCTTTTTTTCAGGAATGGGCCTGGTTTACCAAGGATCGCTGGGTGCTAGATGCCATTCAGCTCGGCCATGTACTGGAATGCAAAGAGCCGTTTCTGGCTGTTTACATCATTTTCCCTTGTGGATCTGTGATCAAAAGTGCTGCTGTGCAGACCACCTTGGACAAGTTGCTATGCTTGAAGCTGATGTTGCCCATCCCCCTGGATGAGCAGGGCAAGTGCAGATAATCCCTCTATTTCGTGAAGTAAAAAAAAAGTTTGTTACAACCCATTCTGGCCCTCAAGGGGATCAACGAGCACATGTGCATCCTGCACCTCTGGATGGAAACCTTGTGCTCTATAACTCAAGCAGTGCATCGAGGGGAGTTCTTGGCTTCTCAGCTTCTCTGGATCTGGCCAAGGCATATTTCATATTTCGATCAGGCGGATCAGCAAAAGCATTTGTGTTTTGCCGTGCTTGGCTCTCGTTATTAGTTCATCACCCTCCCTTTCAGGCTATCCACTGTCCCAAGGACTTTCTCCAAGGTCATGGTGATAACGCCAAGGGATCTGTGTCCATCCCTATCTGGACAACTGGCTCATCCAAACTCCTTTCAGAAGTGTCTTCGATCACCCAGCTGAGGCTTTTCAAAAAGGGCTCCACTCGGGATGCCATCCATCAGGGAAAGAGCCATCTGTTGCCTTCCCAGTCCCTGGAGCTTCTGGGAGCACATTTCGACACTCAAGTGGGCAAAGTTTTCCTGCCAGAGGAGAGAGTCAAAAGATTGTTGGATTGCCTGATACTGTTCTATGCACAGCAGGCTCCTAGAGTCTGGGATTATCTTCAGCTCCTCGGATTGATGGTGGCAACCATAGAGATGGTGCTGTGGGCACATGCTCACATGTGATCGCTCCAGCAGTCTTTGTTGACTCTGTGGTCCCAAAATTCTCAGGAGTTCGAACCCAAGCTTCCACTCCCATTGATGGTGAAGGCCAGCCTGTGGTAGTAATGGCAGCCCTGTCATCTGAGGAAGGGCATACTGCTAGGTGATTTCTCCTGGAACCTGCTGATGATAGATGCCAGTCTCTCAGGCTAGGAAACACATTGCCATGATGGTATGGCCAGGGCCATTATAACTGCTAGGAAGCAGTATGGCCCATCAACCGCCTCGAGGCGAGAGCCATCAGGTTGGCTCTTATGCATTTTCAGCCTCTGGTTGAGAGCTGGGTAGTTTGAGTGTTTTCAGACAATGCCACCACAGTGGCTTATGTCAATCAGCAAGGTGGCACAAGGAGAGCCAGATGTCTCTCCTGTTTTGCCTGAGTGCAGAACCCCCTAGCCTTGTTGGTTCAGCATATTGCCATGGTGGACATTGTGGAAGTGAACTTCCTCAGCTGGCAGACTCTGGATCCTGGAGAGTGGCAGTTGATTCAGGAGGTGTTTTGGTTTATTCTGCACCGCTGGGATCACCCAGAATTGAATCTGCTGATGACCTGCTCCAGTGCCAAAGTTTCTCTTCTTCAGTTGCCACATGGAGGCGGGGTCTGAAGGCATCAATGCCCTAATCCAGCCTTGGCCAAATCGGCAACTGCTGTATATAGTTTTCTTATGGCCCCTAGTGGGGCGTTTGATTCAGCGTATAGAGTGCCACCCGGGCAAGGATTGTTCTGATGGTGCTGGATTGGCCAAGGAGAGTGTGGTTCAGAGATATGATGCGGCTCCTGCAGGTGCCTTCTCTTTAGTTGCCTCTGTCTCAGGGGCCTATTGCGGCAGGGTCCAATTGTCCTGGAGGGCCTAGTTCCCTTCTCACTTATGGCTTGGCTCTTGAAATAAGGCTGCTAATGCATAAGTGTTACTCTCTAGCAGTGGTCTCTACTCTGCTCAGAGCCTGGAGCAGGTCTACCAAGCTAGCATATGTACGGATATGGTGCCTCTTGAGTGCTGGTGTGGCAGTTGGCTTCTGAGGCGGCCAAGGTGTCCTTGTTGGCCTTTCAATAGGATGGCCTAGAGAAGAGCCTTTCCTTTAGCTCTCTAAAAGTTCAGGTGGCAGCTCTGGGCTGTCCTTTTTTTTTTTTTTTTTTTTTTTTTTCTGGGGTCCGGTAGCAGGCAAGTCTCTAGCCTTACACCTGGACATCTCGTGTTTTTTCTTCAGGGGGTTCGGTATCTGCATCCTCCCCTCTGGTCTCTGATCCCTTCCTGGGATCTGTCTGGCGCTCAGAAACCCTGATGGTGGCAGATTTCAGAACGGAAGGCTCTATCTTGCCGAGATCCTTTTCAACTGAGGCCATTTCCATTTGGCTATGACTTCCTTCTTGCCTAAGGTGCTTTCTCCCTTTTCACATGAACCAAGTGGTCTGCTGGCCCTCTTTCCTGAAGGAGCAGTGCCTGATAAGGATCTTTGTCTGGTAGATGTCTGGAGGGTGCTCCTCCAGTATCTGGAAGTTACGTATTCCTTTTGTAAGTCGGACTATCTTTTTGTGCTGTTGCTGGCCTGTACAAGGATGAAGCGATGGCTAAGCCCACTTTGGGGGGAGGGGGGGTTTGAATTAAGGAGCAGTCCAACGAAGGAAGTACTGGGAAACTCGCAAGGTGTCACAAACACCAGTCTAGGGCGAGTACTCAAAAACTATTTTATTAGAGAACAGGCGTAATCTGTAAGTCCACAAGGATTACCTGATGCTTAACCTGACATGGCCGTGTTTCATTACTTGATTTGCCTGGTGGCAAACTGCATTTCATGGGCTGGATTGGGTCTATGACCTTTTTCACTCAGACTAAAGATGTAAATGGGATGTCTGCTGTTATTTTATTTATTATCATCATGCTGTCAGACAGTGCGCCTCATTCTTGACCCCTGAAGAAGGCCTTGCCGAAATAAGACCGTCTCTGGGTAAGCATCTAATATTCCTTGTTAATCCTGTTCTCTAATAGGATTGTTTTGGAGTACTTGCCCTGGACTGGTGCTGGATTAAGGAGGCCATTGCCTCTATCTTTTGCAGATCCTGCTGGTTTCGGAGGGTTTGCGCACCCATTCTAGCTGAGCACAAGCGTCCTCTTCGGCAGAGCAGAGCTCAGTAGGTCCTGCACACATTAGTCAACAGCAACATTGGGCATCACTTTCATCAAGCATTACATACATGGGCAGACATAGACTTGGCTCAAGGCTATTGCAAGCTGTTGTGTCTTCCTGTCCATTGTAGCTTTAGTACATCCCACTTGTCTGGACTGGTCTAGCTAGGCGATATGGAAGGTGACATTTTACTTACCAGTTAATGTCCTTAACTTGAGTCCTGCTATACCAGTCCAGGGCACACCCCTGGAAGTGTATTTGCTCTGTTCTTTTACTGCGGTACCCTTGGGTCCACTGACTGACCCCCCCCCCCTCCCCCCCCCCCCCCCCCCCCCCCCCCACACACTTAGCTCTGGAGGGTCATCATCTTCTGATAGATCTTTACTGTTGATTAGTCATTGTCTACAATTGAGGCTGTGTGAGGCTTGCCATGTTTTTACCATATGCTTTGGGATGAATATTGAAGGGACCTCTGGTGGCTGAGATGAATAGAGGCATAAGAGTGATGCCATTGGAACCTGGGCTTTTCATTGGTTCTTTATCTCCACCAATCTGCTGGTAGGGGAATACAATCCACTTGAATCCTGCCTGGACTGGCCTAGCAGGATTCAAGGAAAGGACATTAACTAGTAAGTAAAATGTCACTTTAGTGTGGCTTCACCTGGAATACCATGCTCAGTTTTGGAGGGCATATCTCAATAAGGATGTAGAGTCTGGTGACTGTCCAGAGAAAAGCAATCAAAATGGTACAGGATCTGCACTGAAAGACACACCAGAAGAGACTTGCAGACCTGAATGTTTATACAGTGGAGAGGAGGAAGGATGTGGAGATATGAGACAGGTATTTAATGCAGAAAAAATGAATGCTTTCCAAAGAACTAGGGTGGCATAAGAAGAAACATCAGGAAATATTTCTTCACAGAAAGTGGTGAATGCTTGGAATGCCTTCCTGGAAGTGGTGAAAATAAAGAATAATGGAACACAAAAAAGAGTGGGATAATGGTTATAGGATGGAAATCAAGCACTGGGCATCTCTGCACAGAGCTGCAGTGAAATAACGCCTGGGGTGGGGGAGTAGTTACAACCCTAACCATCTTTTGACTTTTATTGTCTGCCATCTACTGTGTTACTATGTATTCTTAGGAAGCCTTTTAAAGTGAACATCATTGCATTTTCTGCTAATCTTCTAGCATGTTTGTACAAACTTTCATTGCAGATCATCGTAGATGACGACGACAGTAAGGTGTGGTCTTTGTACGATGCAGGACCCAAGAGTGTGCGCTGCCCCATCATATTCCTGCCGCCTGTCAGTGGAACTGCAGATGTCTTCTTCCAGCAGATCTTAGCACTAACAGGCTGGGGATACCGGGTCATTGCTGTAAGTAGTGTAAATTCAAACTGAATTCATGATCCTTTGCTATGCCATCAGCCATTCCTCTGTTTCAGTTGCCTATCAATCTTTCCATGTAATTCATCATTTGTTACTGTGGTCTGCTTAAACCTATGGCAGATAGTAAAACTAAAGGCTGTTGATGAATTACAGAAACTTTCCTGCTGCAACTAGCCTTTCCTGTAAGGAATTCCTTCCTCGAACTCCCTTGCTCATGAGCCTTAGATGTACAGCTGCTCTCATGAAGGGCTAAAGCAGTGCTCAATAAATGCCTGGTGGCCTTGGAATCTGGGATTTTGTGTCCCCCAAATTTAGTTTTATGGCCCTGGCTGCTTTTGCCTTCAATAACTCTGAACCACATGGTGCAGAACCAGCCTTCTGATTTTATGGTTTCAAGTTGTGCAAGATATGAAATCGTGAAATCAACAGAATATTTTGCACTAAGCAGCTCAGAGTTGCTGAGGACCAATCTGTGCATTGCAGATAGCAGGAAAGCACTTATCTCCAGGAACAAGCAGGAATACCGTCTTCAAATATGGGTGATGTCCCCGATGGATCCTGTGTGGGAATGCTCCCCAGCATCCAATAGGAAAGCCTTTGGGAGATCTCCTCTGTGCCTGCGTGCCTGCCTTCCCAACTTCCTTCCTCAGTTCTTTGTTTTCCACGGAGCCAGTAGGACACACTCCTTTCACCACTGAAAAACATTTTATTTTTTGGTGCCCTTCAGGGTATGTTGTACTTTTTTGCCTTCCTGTTGACACCTGTACCATCGAGTCGGACACCGGTCTGATATTTCTATTCTATTGACTTTCACTGCAGTTCTCATTGCTGGCCTAGGCCTCTAGCTACCATACTCTTCAAAGACGATTTTTTCAGGCATGAAAAAGCTAGTCGGTGGTTTAAAAAAAAAAAAGTACCAAGTGTGCTGGTACCAATTCGGCCCCTGATAAAATGTTTGGGTCCTGACCATGAACCCACTTGTCCTTTTGTGCCAGCAAATGACAGAGATGCCTCAAAAACCAAGCCAGGCAGTTTGGATCTTTGCTTACCTTGGACTCTGTTTCAGTGACTTCCACTTCATCAAGGACGTCGTCTTCTCATGGGTCTCGGGCTTCTTCAAAGTCCAAACACAGAAGCAAGTCTAAATCTGGCCATTTTAAAATCTTTGGCATTAAAGGCCGATTCCAGTACAGGGAGAAGTCTCAACATAAGCACCTCTAGGGGAGTCGAGATGCTTCTGATGCAAATTGGCCAGCCAAACAGCCCCAGCAACCCCCCCATTCACAACAATGCTTCACGACCACATGTAACCTCACTCAAAGCGAAGTATATATGTGTAAATACTTTCTGTTAACCATTCAGATGTAAATAGTTAATGCTGTTATCCAAGTTGAGTTACCTGTTTTATGTAATTACGGTGTAATCCCCCACTGTAAAACTCATTTTGTTCCATGTAAACCGCACTGATATTGAAGAGCGCGGTATATAAGAGAAATAAATAAATAAATGTGTCCTCCAAAGCACAAGTTGGGGCTCTGGGACGTTCCCAAGGCATCAGTATCCTGAGAACTACCAGATCCTTGTTCTGGGACAGTGACTCGGAGCCCTGTACATGATTCCACCCAGACATCTGCCATCTCCCTGGACCAGGCATCGTTGGAGCACCTGAGGCAGATTCCTCAGTTGGAACAGATTGCCCTGGTATCCAAGAGACTCAGGCTTCCATTCTTGTCTGTCCTGATACCTCTGAGTATCTGTATTGGCATTAGCCATCGACTTCCATGACGCATCGAGATTGAAGCCATGATTGCCGATACTTTGATTTCTTGCCGGACTGTGATATAAGTTCTTTGGAATCTGACACAGGGTCACTCAATTCCTGGGAACTTCTGACATCCCTTCGAACCCTTCACTGTCTCATTAATGGCGTAGGTCCCCACCAGAGGATATGTCCTTTCAGGACTTCATCTGTGACATGGCAGTGGGGCTGTCAATCATGGTAGCCTCTGAAAAGGAACAGATGGCCAAGGTACTCCAATACCCTCCAGTGCCCAAAGAGGTTGCTTCCATACTGGTATATTGTATCCTTCAGGACCTTATGCTCCGCATGTGGGAAGCTCTGCTCACAGTTCCTTCTGTTAACAAGAGACTTGATATCATGTAGAGTGCATCCATGTCTTCTGGCAGAGAATAGAGGACCCTTGATGCCTTTAGGTGAAGTTTCCAAGCATGTATGTTAGCCTCCAGAATCAATTCTTACATGCTTTACATGGGTATGTTTCTGAAGGATGTCTTCCCCCTCCTCCCCCCCCCCTGCTTCCAGAAGATAAGCAGGGTCCATTTCAGACCCTCATTAAGCAAGGTTAGAACACTTCTAAATTTCTTACCAGAGCTACTTTTGATGCTTTTGAGTACAACAGCAGAGCTTCAACAATCTGCATTAGGGCTCACAGTGGTCTGGTTACAAGCTTCAGATCTTGAGCAATAAGTCCAGGATAAACTGACCAACATCCCATGTACTGGTGAAAACCTTTTTGGCAAGGATTGAAGGGGAAAAGCAAGGGAGATTGAAACACATGATCCCAACGTAAAACACCTTTCCAGGAAGACAGCTGACCCATTTAAAAGAGGCTCTTCCTAAGAAATCTTTCTATTCTAAAAAGAAGAGATACTATTCTCCTTACCTGCCTACCAACCTCAGCAGAGACAGCAGGGTCCTTGCCAACCTAAAACTTCTAAACCTCAACCAGCTGCACCGGCATAGCCTGCACCTGTTTTCTGGCTCCTTCCTAGAGAGCATTGCCAATCTGCCCCTAGAGGGCCCCCAGCACCTCCACATTGCAGGCTGACTTCTTCACTATGCCCACAGGTTGGCACCTCATTACATCAGATCAGTGGGCACTTCAGAGCACTCTCTTAAAACAAGAGATAGCTATGCTGTTGTCCCAAGGTGCCATAGAAAGAGTTCCTCCTCCAAGAAAAGTTGGACTTCTACTCCCCATACTTTCTCATTTCAAAGAAAACAGGAGGCTTCAGGCCATATTAAATCTCAGATCTAAACAAGTTCTTGGTCTGAGAAAAATTCAAAATGATCTCCTTAGGAGCTCTTCTGCCATACCTCCAGAGAAACAATTGGCTCTATTCTCTAGACCTAAAAGAGGCATACACACATTTACTGATAAATCCCTTGCACAGACTGTATCTGCGCTTCATGTGTCAGGGAACCATTATCAATACCGTGTTCTCCCCTTTGGCCTAGCCTCTGCCCCAGGGGTTTTTACAGAATGCATGGCAATCATTGCTGCCTACCTATGGATCCTGGGGGTATTTGTCTTTCCTTACTTAAACAACTGTCTAATCAGGGAGACACCCCCCCCCCCCCCGTATAAAACTCTCCCTTCATCACACCATTACAGTGCTCCATCACCTGGGTTTCATCCTAAACTCCAGTCGTTGGGTTGGAGCGAGGTGGGACTTTGGGAAGTTTATTGAAATGCTCCTAGACACTTGTCGGGCTGAGTTTTCCTCCCAGAGGATCACTGTGCCCACCTCATTGAGCTCACCACAAAAGTACATCTGCAGCTTCCAAAGGCTTTCCTGTTTGGATGCTGGGGTGTGGTCCCGTGCAGGCTCCGTCAGGAACGTCACCCATATGTGAAGACTGTTTCCTGCTATTCCCGGAGATCACATGTTACAGGTGAGTAACTACACTCACATGTAGTAACCAGCATGCTGAGAGGGAGGGGTAGCTAGGTATAATTCGGGAGGTGCATCAGCTGGAACAGGCTGATTGCTGGTAGGAAGTAACTAGGGAGTGAGGAGGTTGGGACCACAGGGATCAAGCTGAAGTTTGGGAGAAAGTGAGACAGACTGGCTGAGGACATAGTTGAGAGCACGTTTGAGAGAGATGGAGCAGATGTAGTAAGCAATGTGTTAGACTGTTGTGTGCTAAAGCTTAGTGCAGCTTTCTAAAACGTGCACTGAATATTTTTCTCCTGATGTAGTAAACTAATGGCATGTGAATTAATGCAGTAAAAAAGGTTTGCACTGCTGCAGTAATCTAAGGCTGCTGCATTGCAATTAAGTGTCTCCCTATCAGTGTGTGAGCAGCGACTGCCTCATGCACTGACAGAAAGGGGGACATTTAAGAAAAGAACCTGGACTTCCAAAGCTCCTTGCCAACTTCCCACCCTGAAAATATTCTGTGGTAGCCCAATGAACCCTGTTTTTCCCCCTCTCCCCCGAAGCCATCTGGCCCAGAGCACTCTAGGCCTGGGCATCCCTGGTCTGGACATCTAGCACAGGGAGACCCTTGACCAGAGATCCTCCATGCTGTTGGCCAGGACCCAGTGGATCAATAGTATTTCTGTATTTTCTGCTAGACCAGTGCAATGAGTGGATTATGCACTCCAGCCAGGAGCAAGACACCTACAGTGACGACATCGCCTGTGTAAGTGGTGGTGTAGCATTGGAAATTGCCAATATTATCTGCCTTCAGTAGATGGCTATGAATATCAAGATTAAAAAGCCTCAACCACGATAAATATGACCATACAAGGGTGTTTGTCCTTGGAGGGTTTTCAGATACACACCAAGGATCTGAATCTGAGATTGCTAGAACGGGGTTACCCTATGAAGGTGATATCTAGGGCCTATAAAAGCACATTACACTCGTAGTGAATAGCTTTTTATCAGTGCTATTCCTTCTGATTAACCTGATAAAGAGGTTGAAGATCAGTTAGTAGGAATGCTCCCATATATGATCAATGTGGCTCAAGTAACCTCATTACTTCGCAAACATTGGCATGTTTTGTCTCTGTGCAGTTGCTTTCAAAAGGATTTAACTATTAAAAATACCAGAGGCTGTAATATTCGGGATATACTTGTACATACTGCTGGTATTAACAATTGCAGGATCACTGATCACCCTGACCCTGGTCATTATCCATGTTTAGATTGTAAGTGTTGTGGCCTTACCATTATGGCTGTCATAACACGTACAGATGCCATCGAGCTAGGTGGCATACTACCTGCTCTTCAGAATTTGTCATCTACATGCTGATATGCCCTTATGATTTAAAATACATTGGTCAGACCATTCGCCCCTTGAAAACCTGTTTGAACATTCATCCACAATTGCCACTCGGACCATCTCAGCCCCAATTGTGTCTCATTGTCTTCAGTTTACTCACACGTTTCGAGACTTGCGATGGTGGGCTAGTGATTTTGTACCACCCAATCCTCACATGGGTGACCGAGAAACTAGTTTACAATCTCTTGGATATTAGGTTATGGATGGTAACACCCACTGACTTGAATCATGAGCTGGATTGGTGGAGTCTTGTGTGATTGATTCAGCATCCATAGGTTGGTTGTGGTTTTTGCTGTTTCTAGTGCAATTAATGGGGGTTGTTTCTCTCACACCATTGTTGGTATATAAAAGAACAGCTGACCATGTCGGACTACATTCAGGATTATGGTGTGAGGGTGAAGCCCTACAAAACCGCCTGAGGGTAAGCTCATTGATATTTACATTGAGCTCAGAATGCAGTGCTGTGTCCAGATGGGGAAATTTTCACTAGGTCATGATGTTCTTCAGCTCTTAAGCTAAGTATTATAATTTTTTTGCTAAACACAAAGGTTTATAAGTATGCACTTGCATGTTCGCATTGATTTAAAATGGAAAGTTTGTGTCTTGAGGGGTTTTCTCTTAAAAAGTCCAACATATATAGTTTGAGTCAATTAAGTATTCTTATTTTTGCCTGCCCCTTTGTCCAGTAGATGGCATGTGCTGTAGTGCAGCAGTGTAAATTTTGGGCCTTGCTTCCCCAGCCCAGGCCAAGGCTTTGTGGTCCTGTTGGTTGAGCTTCAGACGTCCACTGGGTATGGTCTCACCTCCTGGAGCTAGAGGATGCCCTTCTCCAGCGCTTTTACCCATGGATGTCACAGATTTGTTCCTTAATTGGCCTATGGCACATCTTATAAAGAGTAGTTGCTGTGTGTAGTTGCAGCTGCTTCTAGTGTACAGCAAATGTTTTTCCTGTATGCTGGGATTTTTATATTCTAACCTTTAATGGAGACCTACTGTTGAAACACGGCCATGTAGGATGTAGTTCATTATTATCTTGTAATTGAAGATTTTATCAAAGAAGATTCACATGCTAGTTGTAATGTATAACCCACTCGTCTGGACTGCTCTAGTAGGAATCAAGCAAAGGAAATGAACAGGAATACAAAATTCATCTTACCTTGTTTGGGGAGGCATCCAGAAGTGTTTTCCTTCAGCCACCATATTAGATAATGGAGGCACCTGACCACTAGTGGTGTTTTTGGATGCATTGCTAAGGGTCAGCTTGCCAAATAAGGGATTCTCTGTCTTATAAAGAAGCACTCCCTTATTTGGCAGACTTGCCCCTACTGGTGTGTTCTGATGTACCACCAGGGGTCAGGCCATTTTGGAAGATGGCAGCACTCTAGGCAGAAGCAAGTGGGGAAATGGGGATAGTAAGAGGGCAGCAGCTAAGTTTTTGGACTGGCACCTAAAATCAAAGAAAATTTGTCAAGGCCTGGGCTACATAGATGCAGGTAGGAAGTACAGTCCCAGGTAAGCCAAGAGATATATGTAGGAAGAATGGAGGTGAGAGCAGAGCGTAAGGAGCTGCTAAACAGTAAACCAATGATAGAAATGAAATGGAGAATGAAGGAGAGCGCAGACCAATAAAGCAGCAAGTAGCGTAATGCATGGCATGCTTCCACTTCTTCGTTTCTCAAATCGGATTTCCATTCGAGCCATTTTTTAGACATAATAGATGTTAGTTCACTGAATGGATATAGCTGAAATTTGGAAGGAACAGTAACCCCTCCATAACAGATTTTCTTGCAAATCTCAACCAGATATGTTCAGGGAGACCATACCTAATAAATGTTTGAGTGGATAGACAGACTGACCAACTGTCCACATTCGGCACACTCGTACTAAGAAATGCACATAGAAGTGAGAAGCAGAGGACAAGCAGCGGAAACGCATGTAGAAAGGCGAAACTTAGGAAAGATTCTGCTTTCCTAAGTTTCCCAGTGTGGGTGTATATTGGAGAGGGAGGTCCATAAAATCGTTTGTGTAGGGTCAGAATCCCAAATGCATTCTTGAGTACAGTTGCATGAGGTCTTTGTCTCCTTTGTGTTTTCTAGTTGCAGTATCCAGTTTACTGGGATCATCTTGAGTTCTGTGATGGATTCAGAAAGCTGCTCGATGGCATGCACCTGGATAAAGTTAGTGCCTTGAGACTGACAAATGACGTCCTCCCCCCACCCCTCCAGATTGTTGCATGTGAATGCCTCAGATTGTGCAAGTCGATAGTTTCTTTCTGGATAGCAATAGGGAAGGCCTCACTAACCTTTATTTATTTTTCTAAGTAAAACTGATACAGAATTTGAAAGAAAGGGCTCAGCAAGCAATTAAGTAGTGGTGGGATTGGGCCAGTTCACATGAACCAGTTTCTGCCGCAGCCTGCGTTCACCAAAACGGGCCAAACATGGCATTGAAAAACAGCACTGCAGTGGCAGGAATCCCCACCTCCTGGCAATGTTTGACGGCATCAGAGGATCATGGCATTGGGAGAAGCCCCCGATGCCATCAAAACATTGTCAGGTAGGGGGTCAGGCTGCAGGGCAAAAGCTGGGTTGCTGCACCTCAGTGGAGGGCAGCAGCCCAAATGTACGGCTACTGCAACACGTTCACATGAGGTGCAGTAATCCGATCGTTACACCCATAAAAGGGCTGAGACCAAACCGGTTCCTAGTCGGTTCAGATACCACCACTACATTGAAGTATGTATTTTGATTGTTTCCCAAAGATATCACTAAGAGCATTAATAACACTGGTCAACAAAATTTTACAAAAGTCATGTTACTGAAATAAAAATAGTCATTTCTTATCAATTTTTATATGCTGAACACGAATATGACAGTGAAATTGCAAAGTTGGCTCTAGATTTTTTTTGTAATCTATAAGAATTAATGTTTACATCACAAAATGCATGTCAATAGTAAATATAATAGGCCTTCGGTTAATACCTGTAAAAAAACCAAGGCATAGACTACTACTTAGATTTTTTCGCCTGTCTCTTGTACAGCTGTTCGGGAGCTTCTCTGGGGAGTGTCCAGCAGTAGTCAGTCAGCATTGTAATGGACCATTTTCCCTGGTATCTTTGCTCCATCGTTGCGATATCCTGGTGAAAACGTTCGCCCTGTTCATCACTAACCATATCACAGTTGTCAGGAAAGAAATCGAGATGGGAATCAAGGAAATGGATCTTTAGAGACATATTGCAGCCAAGTTTCTGATACTGCATCAGCATGTCTTCTACTAGTTCCTTGTAGTTTTCTGCCCTAACATTCCCGAAAACGTTTGTTGACACTAGGCAAAAAGCATTCCATGCTTGTTTCGCATCACCCTGCAGCAAGTTGTTGAACCGGTCATCTTTGAAGAGCCCTCGAATCTGAGGACCCACAAAAACTCCCTCTTTAATCTTTGCTTCGCTGAGTTGAGGGATTTTTTTCATGCAGGTATCAGAAAGCTGGCGAAGTGCGGTCCATGGCTTTCACGAAGTTTTTCATCAAACCTAGTTTGATGTGAAGGGGTGGTAGCAGGATTTTGTGAGCCTAAACCAGAGCTGGGTGCTGGATATTCTCTCCGTTACATTTTGTCTGTGATTCCATTCCTTCTGCAAGTGCCAATCCCTTGCTCGGCTATCCTACTCACATAAGAAACACATGTATTTTATATATCCCTGCTGCAGTCCCATTAAAAGGGCAACTACCTTCAAGTCACCACAGAGGTGCCAGCTGTATTTGTTATACTTAACTTAAAGCATCTACTGACTTCCATTATCGTATGGCTCTTTCATGTGGACGGCATGTGCTACTGGAATAGATGGAAGACTGTTTCCATTGTTCAAAAGCACAGCCTTCAGACTCAATTTCGAAGAGTCTGTAAATAGTCTCCAGTCTTGTGGGTCATGAGTGATTTTTAAGGCGTTCATGAGGCTTTCAGTATCGGAACAAAATACCAGGTTACTTTCCTTTCTGAAGAGAGGCTCAAACTGCTGGTGGTGCTTGAAGTAATCCTGACATCTTCTTCTAAAAGATTCCATTGTTGGAGTCTTGATCCTAGCAATTCTGCCTTGTTCTTGGATAAGTCCAAATCACGAACCAGGTCATTTAGCTCTTCCTGTGTTCTGTGTGGAGTTGGTATGCATCCCAGTGAAAATCTGGGTCACTGCATGCTGACGGACCAGGAGAACAGGTCGGCTCACCCTTGTCCTCATCAGATGAATCAAGAGAATACTCTGATGGAGGTTCTGGAATAGGAAGTCCCTCACCATGTGGAACTGGTCGCAATGCAGACGGAATGTTTGGGTAGACTAAGCTCGACTTCTTTTGCTTTGTCATTCCGCTGGAAAGAGGAGGAACCAAGCAGAAGTAACAGTCATTTATGTGGTTGCTTGGCTCTCTCCACACTATGGGGACTGCAAACGGCATTGATGCAATTCAACCACTGTGAAAGCTGTGTTGTACATGTAGCGCAGCATATATGCGGGGCCCAAGGCTTGTCTTGGTCACCAATCTTGCATCCGAAGTAAAGATGATATGCCTTCTTCAGTTGAGAAGTGATACTTTTCTTCTGGTTGGCAAATGTCACTTCCCCACAAATGTAGCAGAAATTGTCAACGGTATTGACGCACTTTCGCGGCATTACTGTTCTGTATTGTACCTAAATGGCTAAAATTATATGATTTAATAAAAGTTACATGTAACAGTAGCTTAAACTGTCTCGCACACAGTCTGAAATATTTTAAATGCTCAACCTTTCCAACTGCGTATAGTACACTGCTGACGTCAGATGGCTTCAGCAGCCGTCTGGCAGTAGTATTGCATTGCATCAGAAAATGATGCAATCAACTCTGGATGATGTGTGTATGCTGGTATTATGCAATGTGATGCAATATTTCATCATTCAAGGCTTATTTGGGATATTGTTGATGTCCTACTGGATAAATTTACACGGGGAAACGTCAAAAATGAATTACATGTAATATCTTCAAAACGAGAGCCAATAAATTTTTTTTAATGTTATATTCGTGTTCAGCTCATCAAGATACTACAGATTAGGGCATTTTAAAGTCAGTAACGATTTCAATGTTGACCAGTGTAATCCTTGAATTTTTACTATTGGAAGATTTATGTATTTAATTTTTTAAATTAAAATTAACAAGGAAAAGAATTTGAAGGACACATTTCTTTAAAGCATAAGGGTTGAATTGCTGTGCCTGTGAATTCACAAGGAGAAGGCATTCTGAAGCATTTCCTATGGGCAAGTTTCAGCCTGCCAATGAATTGTGATACAAAATAAATTATGTTAGATATGTTCGTTAATGGCAAATTATTTTAGGTTTATTACTCTTTATAAACCATCCCAAAGCACTTTGTCAAACAAAATTAATACAATAATCAAATTTGTAATACATGATCTTTTGTTTCACTTATTTAAAAAAGAGTTTAGAGGGTATTGTTGTATACATAGTTACATACAAGATGAATTGGATGGCTAAATGTCTGTCTTGGAGGATAAAGGACTTCTGTCAGGAAGCAGTGGCAGGGAGATGAGAATCAGTCTCCTGGTGTTGCAGCTCTCTGCTGATGTACCACTGTAAAACTGACTCTCTTAATTGCAACACCCCAGGTCAAGAAAAGCAGTTTGCTTATTTGTTGTTTGGTTACATTTAGGTTCATCTTTTTGGAGCATCTCTGGGAGGGTTTTTGGCTCAGAAGTTTGCAGAATATACACACAAGTCCCCTCGAGTCCAATCTCTTATATTGTGCAACGCATTTAGTGACACCTCCATCTTCAACCAGACCTGGACTGCAAACAGGTGAGAAGGGAAGCAGCGCGCCCCACTGAAGGGATGGAGGCGGACTGTCAGCAGTGTTCCACACGGCCTCTCAACATCTCTCTTGAATTCAAGTTGCCCAGTATGTTTTCCCCTCCTCACCTTCAGTAGCTGCAGGAGTTTTTAAGTCCATCATCTCCTGCTGCCAGGGTCAAGTTTCATGTTAAAGGTAAGAGTGTCGGCCGCATTCACCCCCTACTAATGCCTTGGCAGGGGAAGGGGCATTCACCTCCCCAATGGGCTCCCTATTAGAACTTAAACCACTGAAAGAGCAAGGCTATTTTAGATAAACATGACTTCTTGGAAAAATATGGGAGATCATGCAGACTTTGAACCTGTTAGAAACATTCAAGGCTCAATGTGTGCCAGAACAAGGTGGAGTGCCATTGGACACTTCTCCAGTTTAGGAAATGACATCAGTCAGATTCCACCCCCAGGGGTGGAACCAACTGTTTACCTGCCTGCCTTCTATTGAAATACTGCTTGGAGCAGAGGTTGATGTGAGTTGCATGACCATTTCATAATCTGAACACAGCAAGAAAAAACTAAAATGGGGGGGGGGGGGGGTGTTTCTCCCAATGTTATCACAGCCTGGCCTCAACCTGCAGTAGGAACTAATGTATCCAGGGAGGACAAATTTCAGCCAGCTTGCTCTTAACTGTTTTGTATTTCTAAAGATCCTAGTTCCTAATACAGATCTGGATTAAGATTTTGGTAAATGTCTCTGATAGTATACTTTAGGCATGGTTTTACAGTATTTTTGGGACAGGAACATGGCAAAAGAAAAGTCTATGGAACAAATCTAGAACAGGAGTCAATAGATTCACAAGGCAAAAAAATCTAATTAGGGTTTTCCACTGAGCTTGAAACCAGACAAACCTTGGGCAAAACAGGAACTAAAAGATCACCAGAAATACAAGACATGGTTAAGAGCAGGCTGGTCAAAGCCTGTCCTCCCTGGAGACATAACTCCTGGTTTCCCTCTATCCATTGTCATAGCCTGGCTTTGAACCAAAACAACTGTTACCCCCTTACTTTAGTAAGCTTTCAGCCACAGCCACCTCTTAATTAGCAAAATTAAAACTTATTAAAACAAAACTCAGTTTTTTGCCTGCACACCCCTATTGTTTAGGGACCATGACCAGGTGTAGAAGCTTCCAGGCACTTTTGCTGTATTCATTGCGGCTTGTTGGAGAACCAAGGACTGCTGCAGTGCTTTGAGTCCTGCCTGCGTGTGATACTCGGCTGCAGCAGCATCTGCTGGGGCTTGGGAGCAGGAGAGTTAAGCAGATGCTCCTCACTCTCTTGTTCCCTACTTATGTGTATCTTATCATACTCTAGTCCCCAGTTTTGCTGGGTTTGTCTTGACTAGATTGTAAGCTCTGATGAGCAGGGATTATGCCTTACATCTTGTACATACAGAGCTGTCTATGCCTTGTATTACTATACAAATGATTAGTAGTAGTAGTTCTTAGGTTTTGTCAATTTCTACCACTACTTGATCCTTGCAGTAAAAGATGGATGAAGGTGGTCAGAATGAATATTTTGAATAATCTGAGGGGAGATATGATAGAAGTTTCTAAATTAATGAATGGAGTGGAACGGGTAAATGTAGATAGATTGTTTACGTCATCAGAATATAGAAGGACTAGGGGGACATGCAATGAAGCTACAGGGTGAACTATTTAAGACTAATAAGAGAGAATATTTTTTCACATAACGTGTAATCAAACTTTGGAATTTGTTACCGGAGGATGTAGTAAAGGCTGTTAGTGTAGCTGGGTTTAAAAAAGGGTTGGACAAGTTCTTGGAGGAAATATCCATAAACCATTATTAAAAAGGGACCCAGGATATCAATGCTTGACCCAATTTTGGGATATTGACCCAAATTGTGGAACCTGTGTCCCTTGGGGAAACTGCTAGGTACGTATGACCTAGATTGGCCACTGTTGGAAACAGGATACTGGGCTTGATGGACCATGGTCTGACCCAGTATGGCATATCTTAATATATTGCAGAAAACTGTCTCTAGCCTCTGGTATTGATGAAAATGAAACAGTCATCCCATTCCTAATAAAAGTAGTTAATATTCAGTTCCTTATCGGCCCTCCAGTCCAGTCCCGGAACCTCTGGGTTTAGTACCTCCTCCAGCAGCTTTGGAGATTGAGCATGTCATCTTTTTGATGACTCTGGTATAAATAGCCAAGGACCGCCTCCTCTCACCAGTAGTTTGTCTCCAAGCAGCTGGAGAGGTAGTGAGCCTGTAGCCCAGGACTCACTGGAGGACAACTAAGGAGAATACTGTAGTGTAGATATAGGTGATCCTTTTTCAAAGATAACTTTTTAACCCAGGGGATTGAGAAGCTGCAGGGATCTGGTCTTCTCTCTCGCTCTCTCTCTCTGTCTGTTCATCTGGTTTTTTTTCTCTCTCTGTGTAATCTGTCAGCCCCCCCCTTCCCCTCCCTCTCTCACCAATACTACTTAGCTGAAGTGGAGGAGGGGGCCGCTGAAAAGAATAGCCTCCCGGTTCCCGAACCCACGCTAATGGGTGAGGAACCGGTGGAAGGCTAGGGACTCCAGAGCGCTGCTCTGTGGGAGGCAATCGGTGAAGCGCCGAAAGCGGCAGCGGTTTATTTCCCCACAGTGCGGAAGTTGTGACTACGGCTGAGCGCTTTGGGGGAGAGCTGCGCCAAAGGAAAACAGCCGCGGCAACGAGGAGAGCTGTCAGAGAAGGTAGGAGAGAGACAATTTCAGCAGTCGGCAGGCACAGGATGTTTTTTGGCGGGGTAAGAGGTGCCGTGCAGGCCAAAGCCTGACCACTTGGTTTTCACGCAGGAAAAGGATTGAATATTGTTTCCGTTAAGAGTGGGGCTGTAGCACTAGCGGAGGGGGGGAGACAAATTGAGATTGGTTTAGCTTTAGGTATAAAGGGAATTTGTTGAATCTTGTGAGTTTAAAAAAAAAAAAAAAGTTTTTGTGTGTATTTTGGTATTTCTTCTCATAAGTGTTGAGGTTTAATTGTGAATTTTTTGGGTTTCTAAAAGTCTTTTGGAGAGGTATGTTTTCCAGGCCCCAGTGTCTAGTGTGCAGCATGAGACGGGGAGCAGTGTCGGACACAGGCATTTGTAGGGGTTGAACCCAGGAGGCGGCCTCAATGGAGCAAAGCTTTAGACGTAGGAGCTGAAGCTCAGAGAGATCAGAGCACAGGCCGGTCGGAGGCTGTGGTTCCGGCTGCTCCATTGCAGGAATCGGTTGTGGATCCCTCATCGGAGGTAGGGCCGGGTCCACAACCGGGGGTGAGTCACGGAGGGATTCCTGCAGTGTTCCCTCCTGACTTCTTTTTATTACATCACCAAGCGTTTTGTTTGAGACAGTGGGGACCAGAGAGCGGCCCCACGGAGGGGGAACAGAAAAACAAGCAGCTGGGGGTTCTCCAGTTAGTGTTGGGGCAGGCAGTTTTCACATTAAAAAGGCAAGACGCTTGGGAGAAGAGCTGGAACGATCGGTGCTTCTCGACGCTTTAGAGGTTGCTGAGGACGATCAAGAATTTGATGTGGAAGAAGATTTGGAGGAAGGTGAGCTTTGTGGAGCCAGAGGAGCAAGCAAGTTAGTGTTCAGGCGGGAAGAGTTACCCGCGCTCATTGCAGAGACGCTTAAGGCATTAAACATGCCTTCGATGGTTCCGTTGGAGGAGGCAGCATTAGAGGATCCATTGTTGCAGGCCTTCCGCAAGACAAAAGGTGTTCCCAATTCACAGAGTAGTGCGAGACATGATTCAACAGGAATGGGATATGCTGGAGGCAGGTCTTAGAGGTTCTAGAGCTATGGCTCACCTCTGTCCCTTGTCTGATCAGGATCGAGAACTTTCGATCTCCAAGGGTCGATGCGGCAGTTTTGGCAGTCACCAAGAAGACGACAATCCTGGTGGAAGGAAGTGCGGCTCTTAAAGATATCCAGGATAGGAAATTGGAGACATTGTTGAAGCAAGTGTTTGACATCAGTGCCCTTTCGATGCAGGTGTCTATCTTGGGGGCATGGGTGGCTAGAGTTTGCCTTCGTTGATCACAGTGCATTAAAATGGATCAGGCAGTTGAACAAGTGGAAAAGGTGGCTCGGTTGGAATCCGGGGTGGCCTATCTGGAGTATATTCATTATGACCTTATCCGAGGCTTAGCGAAGAGCATGGCCTCGGTAGTGGCGGCGAGGCATTATTTATGGCTACGAAACTGGGCGGCCGATACATTCTCGAAGGCTCGTCTGAGTAAGCTTCCTTTCAGAGGTAAGCTTCTCTTTGGGGTGGACTTAGACAAGCTAGTAAAGGATCTGGGAGAGTCCAAGGGGGGGTGTCTTCCAGAGGATAAACAGAAGCAGAGTAGGCCCACTACAATGCCAAAGGGACAGCAAAGGGAGTTCCGTCAGTTTTGGGCTCCTCGCTCTGGTCAATATCAGCGGGGTTGGTTTCCTGCAAGGAATCAAGGGTTTTGGGGGGCAGGCAGAGGGTTCGCTTTTCCCGCATCCTCAAACATTAGAAAGTCACAATGAAGTGAGTCGGGCCCAGGTGGGTCTGGAACCCGTAGGAGGGCGGCTACGGGATTTTTATCTGGCCTGGGTCCAGATCACGTCTGATCAGTGGGTGTTGGAGGTGATTCGAGAGGGGTATGCTCTAGAGTTCCAACGTCTGGTGGTCAGTTCGTTCGATCAGTCACCTTGCAGGGCGCAGGCCAAACAAGTGGCGGTTCAGGAGACCTTGGACAGGCTCTTAAGTCTCAACGCAATAGTGCCGGTACCACCCGATCAGTACGGTTGCGGTCGATACTCCATATATTTCGTGGTGCCAAAAAAGGAGGGCACCTTTCGGCCTATCTTAGCTTTAAAGCGGGTAAATCGCTGTCTGCGAGTGACACATTTTCATATGGAAACAGTATGGTCGGTGATGGTGGTCAGAAATGGAGAGTTTCTTACATCCCTGGACTTGTCGGAGGCTTATCTTCCCATCCCAATACGTCACGAGCACCAGCAATTCCTAAGATTTGCAGTACCAATGGGTCACTTTCAGTTTTGAGCATTACTGTTTGGCCTGGCCACGGCGCCGTGGATGTTTACAAAGATAATGGTGGTAGTGGCAGCGGCGCTGTGCAAAAGGGAATTCTGGTACATCCTCTAGACAACTGGTTGATATGCGCAAAGTTGAGGACTGAGAGCGAGGCGGCCACGGCCCGGGTAGTGCAGTTCCTGCAGAACCTAGGTTGGGTGGTCAATTTTCCCAAGAGCAGCTTGGTACCGTCGCAGAGCCTCGATTATCTGGGAACTCGCTTCGACACGTTCAAAGGAATGGTGTTTCTGCCAGAGGGTCGCGCGCAGGATCTTCAAACTCTAGTGCGCAGATTTATCGACTGCAGAGCTCCCACTGCATGGCAGTATTTGCAGTTTCTAGGAACAATGGCTGCCACACTCGAACTTGTCCCGTGGGCAAGGGCTCATATGAGGCCCTTACAAAGGGCGTTGCTTCACAGATGGTCGCACCAGTCGGACTCGCTGTCTCAAAGGCTCCTCTGTCCAGCGGAAGTGCAGGTAGCCCTTCGGTGGTGGCTCGAGCCGGGGTGTCTGGGGAAGGGAATGCCGTTAGAATCCCCATCCTGGACACTGTTGACAACAGACGTCAGTCTGTTTGGATGGGGAGCGCATTTCGAGGGACAGTTAGCATAAGGTCAATGGATCTCCCTGGAGAAGGAGTGGCCCATAAACCGGCTAGAGATGAGAGCAGTCCTTTTGGCGCTCCAGGTGTTTCGGACTTGGGTGCAAGGAAAGGCCATTCGAGTTCATTCCAACAATGCAGCGAAGGTAGCATATATCAATCGTCAGGGCGGCACGAGAAGTGTGCATTTGGAAGAGGAGACCGATCAGCTGTTAGCTTGGGCTGAGAGAAATCTCCTCGCTCTGTCAGCACATGTGGCAGGAGTGGACAACATGCAGGCCGATTTCTTAAGTCGTCATTGGGTAGACCCAGGGGAATGGGTTTTTCAGCCAGAGGTGTTTTCTCAGATAGTGCAACACTGGGGGATGCCAATAGTGGATCTTATGGCGATGTTAGAGTTGGCAAAGGCCAGTCAGTTCTTCAGCAGAAGACGGGAATGGATGTCGGAAGGTCTCGATGCGCTGATGCAGCGGTGGCCGAAGGAAGATCTCCTTTGTGTTTCCACCATGGGCCTTAGTAGGTCGAGTGGTTCAGCAAATAGAGCGGCATCAAGGTCTAGTGGTCCTGATAACACCAGACTGGCCAAGGAGGCCGTGGTATGCGGATCTAGTTCGCCTCCTGGTGGATCGGCCATGGCGCCTTCCATTCCGGACAGATCTGTTGCTTCAAGTGCCGCTTCGCATGCCTCAAGTGGATCAATTCTCGCTTACGGCCTGGCTCTTGAAAGGGCAAGATTGAGCTCCAGGGGGTATTCTGCAGCAGTGGTTTCCACCTTGTTGAGGGCCAGGTGACGGTCTACTACATTGGCGTATGTTCACGTGTGGCGTATTTTCGAGGCATGGTGTATGGACAGACATTTTCAGGCTTCAAAGGCTTCGATATCACAGATTCTTTGCTGCAGGACGGATTTGAAAAAGGGTTAGCGGCTAATTCGCTGAGGGTGCAGTTGGCAGCACTGTCCTTTTACCACGGGAAGGTGCAAGGCGAAGTGTTGTGGGCGCATCTGGATATAAAAAGGTTTTTAAGAGCGGTATCGCTCTTAAGGCCACTTTGTAGTGGCGGTGCCGACATGTGATCTCAATTTGGTGTTAGAAGCGTTGATCCGAGAACTGTTTGAGCCTTTGAGGAAAGCCTCTCTTAAAGATCTTACCCTTAAAATGGTGTTTTTGGTAGCTATTTGTTCTGCTAGGCGGATTTCAGAGTTACAGGCTTTGTCATGTTGTGAACCCTTCCTGTCCTTTTCCAAACAAAGTTGTTTTGAGGCCAGTGCCCTCTTTTCTGCCCAAGGTGGTATCAGCCTTTCATATAAATCAGGTAGTCTTGTTACTGATTTTCCAAGACAGTGGCGACTCTAACGGGAAGTTGAGGCTCTTGGATGTGCGATGCACTCTTAGGAAGTATCTGGAGATTACGGCCTCTTTCCGCAAATCGGATAGATTGTGGTGGTTGTGGGGCCTAGGAAGGGGGAGGCAGTAGCTAATTCCTCTATTTCCAGATGGCTCAAAGAGGCCATAGCGTCAGCATACGCTTTGAAGGGAAAGTCCGTTCCGGAAGGGCTGCGGGTGCATTCGACAAGGGCGCAAGCGGCTTCGTGGGCGGAGTATAGTTTGGTGCCGGCCAGTGAGATTTGTAAGGTGGCAATTTTGTCAACATTGCATTCCTTTGTCAAGGATTACCATCTGGATTTTCAGGCGGCAGGAGATGTCTGTTTTGGATCAGCGGTGCTTCAGGCTGGTCTGGCAGGTCCCTTCCGTTAATCTTTACTGCTCTGTTACATCCCCAGAGGTTCTGGGACTGGACTGGAGGGCCGATAAGGAAGGTGAAATTAGACTTACCTGCTAATTGTTGTTCCTTGAGAAACTCCAGTCCTGGATCCCATCCAGTTGAGACTGTAGCCTGAAGCAGAGTGGCACTAAGAGTACATTAAACATTTTGTTTCTTGGGGTACTCAGTTTCTACAAGGAACAGGAGAGTTGGGGGAGGTAGCAGAAGAGGTTTGATCCGCTGTCTTTAAGTGGGAGGCAGGGGGAGCAGACCTATGGAGTAGATAGTGTTCTGGTTTTCGTAAAAAAGAAGTTCCGTTTATACTTATCATAGGAATAGGACGTAGAAAAATAAGTAAAAATAAAATAAAATTTTGAGGAGCTTTCTATATAATGAATGTTAACTACTTATTTGGCCTCCTGTGTAGTCTGCTTTGTCAATAGGTACTGGTGAGAGGAGGCGGTCCTTGGCTATTTATACCAGAGTCATCAAAAAGATGACATGCTCAATCTCCAAAGCTGCTGGAGGAGGTACTAAACCCAGAGGTTCTGGGACTGGACTGGAGTTCCTCAAGGAAAAACAATTAGCAGGTAAGTCTAATTTCACCTTCCTGGTTCATATCATCTGGTGATGAGCTTGCTACTTTTAGCAAAACTGGTGGAACATGCTGTATGTATTGCACTAATTTAAATTGTCTGTTAAATATACAACATGGATTTTGTGAGAAATGTGGCGCAGAGACCTTCATGGTTTTCATTTATTTGATTGGCCAACTCTTGGGTTAAAGAAACTTAAATCAGGGTGGGTTTGTTTGTTTTTCTAGATTATTACTGCAGTTTTCAACTCCATTAGTTCTTCCATTGCTTCAGAGAGTGTCGCAGTTGTAATTGGTTCTTTGGTTTTATCCTGGTTTCTATCATATTTATCAGAATGCAACAGGTTAGAGTGGGGAGGACCAAGTGGCATGTTTACTAAGTCATACGCTGGTAACACATGTGCCGTTTTACCGTTGTGTGATTCCTTGCTAACTGCAGGGTAGAGTATGTACATTGGGCAGTAATTGGTAGAAAGAGACTGAGGCCAGATTTCTTTAGGATGGGACAGGCAACAGCTTGCTTTAACGAAGACAGTAGAGACATGTGGTTGATAATGGAATGAAATAGCAGCAATGCCTGTACATTGGTAAATGTGAGCTAGTGCGAGGAGGATTGGATCTAATGAACAAAAAGTAGGTTTGAACAAGGAAATTTTAATTTCTCTACAGCAAGAAGGGACGGCTCATTAAAGGCTGACTAAGTGCTGGTTGTGGACAAGGTAGATGGACACAACATCTCCTGCATAGAGGAAACTGTCATGAATTGCTAAAACTATAGAGTGGAAATGGTCAGCCAAGATCTTGGCAGAAGGCAAAGTGTGCATTGACATAAAGGCATCCAGAACAGTAGATGTGGAATACAACTTAGTCTTAGATTTTTTTGGTGATTGGGTTTCAGGTGAAGCCAAATTGGGGCCACGCTATCGAAATATTGTGTGAAAGATGAGTTCCAGGTCAAAACCTAATCAGAAAGAGATAGAGATGAAATGTCTGTAGGGAACACAGGCGCCATTGAGAGAGAGTCCAGAGGGAGCCGATGAAGCAATTTAGAATTCACTGTAGAAGACAGAGGTCGTAGACTGACATGAAATAACGAGTGAACTTAACAAGACAGTGGTCCATGTGGTGATGGGACCAAGAAAGGGTGCCAAAAATCAGAGGGAAAAGAAATGAGTTTGACCAGCTGTATGTAAAGGAATGTGAACATGTTGGGTTAGTCCAAGGTTTTGCAAGAAAGTCCAAAAGAAAGATGTATTACATGGACTTGGATCATCCACATGGATGTTAAAATCCCCCATCACCAGAAAATTGGGACACCAAGAGTACACATCAGTTAGACATATAGAAGAGACCCCACAATGCAGATGACATTTGTAGGGGACAATAAACTAATAAGATATGGGCAGAAAGAGAGCAACAGTCTATTCAGAGTAATAGCTTCAGAATGATGATGATAGAGGTAAGTGGGAGGTGAAAAATACACCCAGCATGGTGAGTAAGAACAGAGCAATCTTGGGGCACAGAATGGAGCAGATACCCACTGTTTCCAAGTTTCAGTAAGGGTAAGGAAGGAGTAATTTGATTCAGACAAAAGGTCAGCATGGGTATACCAGAACACTTGATAGTCTCTACATTGATCAAGAAGCAGCAGTTTGAATGGAAAGGTGTACAAGGCTGCATACTTTCCCCTCTACCTGTTTAATATATATGCAGCTCAAATCATCAGAGAAGCAGAATTCTGTGAAGACAACAGAGATGTGAAGATTGGTGGAAGACTCATATAAACTACCTTCGCAATGCTGATGATACAGCAGGTACTGGCTGAAAGTGAAGATGACACAGTCCAAAGCGTGATTTGAGTGGAAAAACACTTTATTGTTACAGATAGCTAAGACCTATTATACAACCCGACACAGGCCGTGTTTCGAAAACCTTCATCAGGGGTTGTTGGAGTAGGTACTAAAAACATAAAAATATACAAAGTAATTGAATTAAAAATAAAAGTAAAACAATTGGGAAAGAACAAAATACTAATTAAAATACACACAAACACATTAAGATCATTATTATAAATAATTAATAATTAGAGACAAAAAATAAATAATAATGTAGCTCGATAAAAACACTAAAAAGTATGGATACGCAATACCAATAAAGAAATTAAAAACATAACATAACTAATACTTAAAACAATATAAAACAATATAGAAATAAATGAAACCATAAGCACATTAGGGGGTGTAACAAGCAACATAGCTTTCTCTAGAATACCTTAGTTATAATGACCATGCAACTCTCAGTTGGAGACAACAGAGCTGGAATGAAGAAAACGAGATTAAGCACATGTATACATTAAAGGCAATTAATCTAAACCATCTTAAACAATAAAACGATAAATAAATAAATAACTAAAAATATACTTAAAATTGTCTTAAACAAAACGCCTTAGATGCAAGTTTCTAAAAGAGGCAGCGGGTACAGTGTACAAAACGGAAGTTAGGGAGGGAGGAGGTCAAAACTTGAGCCCGTGGATATCAGTGGAACTTTGTAAAGACAAATCTATCTCAACTGTTGACAATAATAAATATTAGGTGCCTTTCTTTAAGGAAACCAGAGATAAACTACAGTGATTTCAATATAAAATTGTATATCAACTGAATCTGATTAAACCTAATGCTAAACCAACCATCGGCATTTAGAATTGATGGAACTAAAAAGCTGAATGAAGCTACATGAAAAATGTTTTAAGAGGAAAATCTATAAAAGTCATATAAAGAACCAAAATGTAGTAAATTTGTCCGTGCTCACCAAATTCGGTCGCTAACTCGAAATTTCATTTTCCAAACTCTATGGTACGTTGCTTGTAGTGTAGGCAAAAACTGAAATTAAAAGCAACTCATTCTAATTGTAGTTCCTGTGAGCTATTGATATAATAATCAAGAAAACAAATATACCAGAACCTAGCATTGTAGTAAAGCAAACCGCACTTACCGAAGTAAGAAGCTGTCTAAATTCTAGCTTTCGAAAGCAAGCAGTGCGTAACCCGGCACATCAAGAGAATTTAAGAAACGCCGACACATGCGCAGAAATAGTAATCTAAATGTTGAGCGGGAAGCTAGGGACGTAGCGAAGGCGGAGTCAAATCCTTCTACCAATAAGTAATGCATGTCTGACAATGACAAGACTATTTTTAATATTGGAGCTAAAAGAAAATCGTCTGTCACAAACAGTTCATTTTGAAAAAGTTGTACCAACTAAATCTGAATAGCTTTCAAGAGCAAGCAGTGCGTCACCCAGCACATCGAGAGTCAGATCCTTCTATCAATTAGTAATGTAGGTGTATACATTACAGACAATAACTGAACTACCATTTGTAGACAAGATTCTCAAGAGTTGTCTCTCTCCATAGATTGACTTGTCCAAGCCATGGTATTTTCAGTAACATCCTGTTGGTGTGAAAGTTGGACAGTGACAAAGATACACAGGAAGAAAATTGATGACTTTGAATTATGGTGCTGGCAAAGAATATTGCTTATACTATGGACTGCCTAAAGAACAAACTAGTCTGTACTAGAGGAGATAAAACCTAAGGTTTCTTTAGATCAGATGACAAGACTTTGACTTTCATACTTTGAACACATCATGCAAAGAGAGATCTCATTAGAGAAAGACATCATGCTTGGCAAGATTGAAGATCAATGCAAAAGAGGAAAACCAGCAATGAGATGGATCAATACAATAACCGCAGCTATGGATGCCACTCTGTCAACAGTAAGCTGCCTGACTGAATACCAAACAGTTTAGGACAACTATCCAGAGGGTTGTCGTGAGTCGACACTGACTTGATGACACTCAACAACAACATATAGATAGAGAGATATCAGAGGGTTTTTTTTCTTTTTTGTAGTCTGCTAAGAACTTTGAGTAGACAAGAAAGAAATATTTAACACAAATTCTGCCTCCTTCCCTTCCCTGGTCTCTTCCCCATAAGCCCCTTTGTTTTCCTTGCCATGTCTCTGATCCTAGTTTTCTTTCTTCTCTGGTCCTCTGCCTCTCCTTTGAGATCTCCTCCTTATTCCCTCCCCTTCCTTTCCAGCACCAATCACTATGAACTCTTACCCCAAAAAAGAACAAAATGAATATCTTTTCCAAATGCACCAGAAATATCACAAAACATCTTTATTTTTATAAAGTAAAATACAAATTTATGTGATAGCATGCATTTGTATGGATTTTATTGCTGCACAATTTCAGGACTGACTTACAGAAGTTTCTTACTCTTGTGGTAAAATTGGAAACACTTCAAGAGAAAAGGGTGGCCTGCACCGAGGAGGCATAGGATGAAAGTGAAAGGGACTTAAGAATAATATGCTTTAAATATTTCTTTACAGAAAGAGAGTGGTAGATTTGTGGAATAGTGTCCCAGTGGAGGGTAGTAGAGATGAGATCAGTATCTGCATTCAAGAAAGCATGGGATATACACAGAAGATCTCTAATGGAAAAAGGGGACTATTGTCGTTGGTATGGAAGGGCAGACTGGATAGGCCATATGGTCGTCTTTTCTGCCATTGTTTGTTTCTATGAAACAGTCTTGTAAGTTTTTTAGATCTAATTTATTCATTACGTTTTACATCATTTTCTTTCAGTTTTTGGTTGATGCCTGCATTTATGCTGAAAAAAATAGTTCTGGGTAATTTTGCTTCGGGGCCCATGGATCCTGTGATGGCAGATGGAATCGATTTCATGGTAGATCGGGTAAGAAACTCTGGATGGTGTTACTGGTATCTGCTAGGGAAGATTTACCGTTTCTAAAAGGTCATTGCCATAAAGCTTATCGAGAATTTGTGCAATCTTCGTAAACCCGTTACCTGAACCGAATCACAACATGCTCTTTAATATATGCTAAAGAAGCAGGAGCTTTATATTTGTAAAGACCTTACAGATATATACACTGGTGCCACCCAAAGATATCATTTGTATAAAAGGACAGCACAATTATTAGGCTTGGAGAAATGAATTGCCACGGAAATATGTAGTTATTTTCACAGCGGTGTCACAGGTGAAACTATAAAATGAACAGGCCTCCTTATAGTGCCCAGTTTTATTGTAAAATAGTTTTGGCCTGTGTCTGATAAACAGCAGCCTGGGAGTGGACCCAAGATGGTGGATGAGAATAGAAACAGTGAGTGGTGGTAAATGGACTTCATTCAGAGGAGAGAAGAGTAGGGGTAGCTTATGGACTGAGAAACGGAGAAGTCTGGGTTCATATCCTGCTGCTCCCACTGGCATTCTTTATGACCTTGGGCAAATTACTTTACCTTTCATTGCCCCAAATACAAACTTAGATTGGACGCACTCTCTGGAGCAGAGACTTATGTACTGTATTATAACAACTTGAGCAGAAATTTGGAAAGAGGTGTAATTTAAGTCCACCACAGGGATAAATTCTGAGGCGAGTTCTGTCCATTATCTTTGAGGGCTATTATAGTGTTGCAGACTTTTCCTACTATCCACTCTACATATTGAGCATCTTCTTCATAAATACAAAAAGGGATTTGCAACGGAGTGGACAGCCCTGAAGGGGTGTGATCATAAACCATTTTAAGGGATGGTTGAGGTCTTGATAGCTAAATTTAGTGCAAAAAAAAGTGCAGGGTCGTGCATATGAAGTGCAGAAATCCAAGGAGCATTTCAGTAGCAACGACTGGGAAGAACAAAGGCAAAAGCAGTCCTGAAAAACCTAAAAAGGAATGTACAGATCAGCAGTAATAGGACAAGCAACAGATAACATAAAGAAGAGTGAGAGTTTGCGCCATTATCAGAGTAATCCTATCTAATGATCTCAAGATAACTACCAAGCAGTACAACAAGGCAGTGACCAAAGCTAAAAAGGTGCTAGGATGCATAGGGAGAGGCATAAGCAGCGAAGAAAACGAATGATGTTGTTGCACAAGTTATTAATGAGGCCTCACCTGGGGGTGCTCTGTTCGGTTCTGAAGGCTGTAGCTTCTAAAGGATGTAATAGAGTATAGGTGATCCTGCAATGGGCTTCCAGGATGGTGGAAGGTCTGCATCGAAAGCCTCTGACATGAGGCTTAGAAGATCTAAATATATTTTTCCTAATTGTCCCTCCAGTCCAGTCAGCCATGTGGGTTATGCTCATCCACCAGCAGATAGAGACTGAGAAACAGTTGAAAACAGTCCTCCTTAAGTACCTTTGTCTTCATGCCAAGCCAGTATTTCTCAGTCTCCAGCAGTTAGATGAGCAAAGCCTGTGCCGTTTGCTGATACTGGTTGGTGCTGGGCTTCATTGGGGCATAGAACCAAGTGGATCCAGGTCCCTCCCTCTGCTTTCCCCGAGCCACCCTCAGTTTTGCCTTTGGGGCCCACAGGTTGCTGACTGCTCCCTCCTTCCCTCTCCCCCAACTCTGGGGAGAGGGCCAGAGGTTGAGCCTTATTCTGCCCATTTCTGTTAAAGTTTAAAGAAAAAAAAATACTGGCACACAGGGGAGGACAGCAGCAGACACAGAAAACATCTGCTACCATCGGGAGCTAATAAAGAGGGGTCTCTCTGGTGCGCTGGGGGGGGGTTCAGACCACAGTGCACATGGGGGACAGTGAGCATGGTCATTGTGCAGCCTGCAGCAGCTGTCAGGCCCATCTCTCTGAAGTCTAGCTTTGTCATGGCTGCATGAAAGAGACCACAGCTGCTGTGGATTGGCATGCTAGTAGTCCAGGAGAATCAGTGATGCTTGTTGAGGGTGCCGGGAGAGTGGGATTGCACTGGTATGGATGTTGGCGATTCTATGGTTTTGGCATTCATCTCAGCAGGCACATTCAGAACCCCTGGTCCTGCAGCCCATGTCGGTGGCTCATGGGGAGGGGGGTTCTGGTGGAACTTCAGAGAGGTGGAGTTCATTCTCTTGCTCCATCTGGCTTACTGTTTGAAGCAGGGCATCGATGCAGGGTTCCTTCTGCTGGTTTTGCACCTGTTGGCCAGCCCCTCTCAGCTATGGCCCCTCTCAGCTATGGCCAAGCGTCTGTGTATAGAGAGGTCTCTGGAGGAGGAGGCGGATGAAGATGCCTCCGTGGGATCCCTGGGATCTTTGGGGCCCTTGGAGGGTTCCTTGGACCTCCTGGAGGAGCAATTCTAGGAGAATCCTAAGGAGGGGGAACGCTCTTCATGGGAAGATCCCTCCGCGGTGTGAATTTTTCACAGGGATGAGCTCCCTGCCCTCACTGTGCCGACCTTGGTGGCCTTGCAGAATATCCGCATCCAGAGGCGGAGAATCCACTGTTAGAGGATATCCATAAGCTGACCTTTTCCTTTCTGGTCCACAGAGCATTGAAGGAGATGATTGATGGTAGATGGAAGGTCCCTGATACAGGCTTGCATGTTGGTCATTGTTTGTAGCATAGTCAGATGGTATCCAGTTCTACTGGAAGAGAGAGAGAGAGAGAGAGGTACTGCCTTCCTTGGATGGATACCTTGGTAGCGGTGGTCATTTGGAAAACTACCATCCTGGTGGAATGTGGTGCGGTCTTGAGGGACCCACAGGACCGCCAGATGGCGGCACTGCTTAAGCAGGACTTTGCAAGACCAAGGCAGACACCTCAAGGGGGTATCTGACTCCTGTGTGGCTCAGGTCTGTTTGACATGGTCCCAAAGAATTCTGGAGGAGGCCGCAGCATGAGAGGAAGTGGCTTGGATGGAGTCTGGACGACTCATGTGCATATTACCCCTCTCCTCAAGTCTCTTCATTGGCTTCCTGTCCGTTTCTGCATCCAGTTCAAACGTTTCCTGCTGACCTATAGGTGCATTCACTCTGCAGCTCCACCTTACCTTTCCTCTTATCTCTCCCTACACCCTTCCTCAGGAACTCTGCTCTTCTAGCAAGTCACTTCTATCTGTGCCCTTCTCTTCTACTTCTAATTCCAGGCTTCGCTCCTTTCACCTGGCTGCTCCTTATGCCTGGAACAAACTACCTGAGTCTGTATGTCAGGTGCCTTCTCTGGCCCTTTTCAAATCTAGGCTAAAAACTCAACTCTTCGCTGTTTTCAGATCTTGACTCACCTGATGATCTTGTATTTCCTTACCATTCCCCTAGCTGTATCCCTGTCTACACCTATTGTGTTTGTCTTGACTAGATTTTAAGCTCTGATGAGCAGGGAGTGTCTTACATGTCTGTGCAGTGCTGCGTATGTCTTGTATGCTATGCAAATTTTATTTATTTATTTAAACGTATTTCTATACCACCTTATCCTGCAATCAAGGCGGTCTGAACAGCAAACAATAAGATACAGGATATAGTGTGTACATGCAGTGAGTGGAGTGGAGGAGGGAGTGCAGGGAGTGGAGGAGTAGCCTAGTGGTTAGAACACTGGCTTGGTAACCAAGCAACCAGGGTTCAATTCCCACTAGCACTCCTTGTGGCCTTGGGCAAGTCACTTAACCCTCCATTGCCTCGGAAGAAAGGCCTGGCAATCTACTTCCGGTGACACTGCCAAGAAAACCCAGGAGCTTCTGGGTCGCCAGGAGTCAGGACTGACTCGAAGGCACACATTGCATTGCATTTGCAGTGAGTAGTGTATGCGTGTGAGTGTGTCTGGACGTTGATTCTTGTGGTGCTATTTACAGCGTGCGCTATTTACAATGCTATGGGTATCAGTTCCTTGCTTAATTACAATTATAGTGACATGTGGGGGGAATTGGTGTCTGTTGCATGGTTTAATGTCACCGTAGTGCTCTATGAAGAGGGTTGTCTTCAGTAGTTTCCTGAACTCCTTAAGGTCTGATGAACGCAGTTCATCGGGGAGGGCATTCCAGATTGTTGGTGTCGCCTTTGATAAGGCTCATTTTTCGGTGTCCTTGCGTACCCTGTTATCTTTAGGTGTGTTTACACGGTTGGATGTGCCTCCTCTTCTCGGTCTTGTGCTGTTGTCTGGTTGTATGAGTGGGTGTAGGCTGAAAGCTGATTGATGTTTGATTTTGAAAATGTTTGATTGTCTTGTATCTAATGCGGGCACTGATAGGCAGCCAGTGGAGCTCTTTTAGGGTGGGTGTGATGTGTTCTTGTCTTGTGGTGCCAGCAATTATGCGTACTGCAGTGTTTTGTGCCAGTTGCAATGGTCTTAGTGTCTGTTTCGTTAGACCTAGATAGATTGGGTTGCAGAAGTCTAGGATTGGGGTTATTAATGCTTGACAATGATTAGTAGTAGTAAATGTTCAATTGTAGTAGTAGTATTTTTTGGTCGACCTACTTTTAGATGCAGTTGAGCAAGCTCCCCCTTTTCAGACAGTTCAGAGAGGATCTGGAGAAGTTGATGAAAGATGGGACACTAAAGTGCCTAGGCCTCTGAAAGATACGCCTCTTCTCAGGGTTGCGGTTGAGATTCAAGGAAGTTTTGTCCGGCTTGGGGGAGGGAGGGAATCCACAATGATCCAGAAAGGGGCTCCTTTCATGGGGGCTGTTGAGGTGGCAGAGATGGGGCCTGCCACTTCCAGTGTGGCCAAGCCTTCCCAATGAAGTTTTAGGGGCCCCGACGGAGGTGTAGCTGTTAAACTGTTATCAGACAGTTTTACTCCGCTTGGGCCCAGTCAACATGGACACTTGAGTCTTGGAAGTGATTCAGGAAGGGTATGTTCTAGAGTTCGCTAGCCCTCTCTGACATATCCACGGTTTCTCCTTGCCGGGCCTCCACCAAGGCATGGACAGTTCAGCTGATGCTAGCCAATGTCCTGTAACTTGAGGCAGTTGTTCCGGTGCCCTGGGACGAATGGGGAACGGGTTGCTTTTCAATCTATTTTGTGGTCCTGAAGAAAGGCTCTTGGTGTTCCATTTTGGATTTATAGGTGGCGAACAAGGCCCTCAGGGTTCCTCTGTTTCATATGGAGACTCTGCGGTCTGTGATAGTGGCAGTTCAACAGGAAGCATTCTTAACTTCCTTGGATCTGACTGAGACACATCTGAATATTCCCATTCGTCTCAAGCACTGGCATTTTCTGCAATTTGCGATTTTCTGCAAGTGCATTTTTAGTTACAAGATCTGTTGTTCGGCTTGGCCACAGCCCCTATGGTGTTTACCAAGGTGATGGCGGTGGTAGCAGCAGTGCTGTGGAAGCAGGGCTTTCTGCTCCACCTGTATTTGGACGACTGATTGGTTCGGGTGAAATACTTTTATCTTTATCTTTATTAAAACACTTTATCTTTTAAGAGTAGGAAAGCAACAGCTCATGTAATAAATCAGCTTCAGGACTTGGGGTAGGTTGTCAACTTTGCAAAGAGCAATCTGATCCCAGCCCAGTCCCTGGAGTGCCTGAGAGCTCTTTTTGGCACCCAGAAGGGTTTGGTATGTCTGCTGGAGGGTGGGATGGTGAAGTTTCAGTCCAGGTGCGCGGGGTCTGAGGAGAGTTCTTCATTCGAGAGTGTGAGATTATCTGCAGGTTCTCAATTCCATGGCAGCCTTGTTGGAGTTAGTGCTTTGGAACCATCTACATATGTGGCCTCTTCAGGTGGTGCTCCTGTTGCATTGGTCCCCACAGTCGTAGTCTGTGGAAGTTAGGCTTGCCCTTTGAGGCAAAGCCAGAGTGAATTTGTGTTGGTGTTTGGACTTGGCGAGACTTGCTGTGGGGATGCCTCTAGAGAGCCCGGATTAGGTGGTCATGACCATGGATGCCAGCTTGTTTGGCTGGGGGGCTCATTGCCTCTCACAGGTAGCCTAGGGCAGGTGGTCTCCAGAGGAGAGCCGGTGGCCCATCAATTGTTTGGAGACGCCAGCAGTGCGTCTGGCCCTAGAGGTTTTTCTTCCCCTCATTCACCGGCAGGTGGTAAGGGTTTTGTCCAACAATGTGATAACGGTGGCTTACATCAATTGCCAGGGTGGCATGCAGAGTTCGCTGGTGGCAGCGGAGACTATACTGATTCTTTAATGGGCAGAGGTGCATCTTGTGATGCTGTCTGAGGCACATGCTTTCAGTAAGGAGAATGTGCCTTCGGATTATATGAATTGGAACCTGTTGAGCTTGGGAGAATGTTTCCTGTTCAGGTCTGTGTGTGTCTTGTTTGTGGAGCATTGGAGTCTTCCCATGATGGACTTGATGGCGACTCAAGTGAACACCAAGGCAAGTCTGTTCTTCAAGTGCCGCAGAGAAAACATGGCAGAAGGGCTCGATGCCCTATTCAGCCTTGGCCCAGAGACGGGCTTCTGTATGCGTTTCCCCCATGCCCATTCATCGGTTGGGTGCTCCAGCACTTCACGTCTCATGTGGGGCATGTGGTGTTGGTGGCCATGGATTGGCCCAGGCATCCTTGGTATGTGGATTTGATGCAGATGCTTGTTGCCGATCCTCTTCTCCTCCTTCCTCGGGAGCCCAATCCCCTTCCCTTCCTTCCTTTGGAGGCCAATCTTTTGACTCTGGAAACGGTGCGAATTTTGGATGTGGATAGATTCTCGCTTGCAGCTTGGCTCTTGAAAGGGCATGGTTGAGGCATAAGGGCTGTTCTGCACAGATGATTGATACATTACTGTGGGCTCGGAGGTGGTCCACGACGTTAGCCTATTTGCAGGTCTGACACATCTATTGAGGCTTGGTGTGGAGAGCAGGGGATGCAACCTCTTGCAGCTTCTCTTCTAGAAATTCTGACCTTTTTGCAGGCAGGATTTAGTGTCTAACCTTGAATTCTTTGAATGTATAGATTGTGGCCTTGGCATGGGGATGTTGTCTGTTTCCTTTAGGGTGTCAAGCATCTACAACCTCCTTGACCTGTGATCCTGTCCTGGGATATGAATTTTGGTGTTCCCAATTCTTGCGGTACCTCTGTTTTGAGCCTCTTAGGAAGGCTTCTCTAAAGGATCTGACATTAAAGGTGGTGTTCCTGGTGACTATCTGTTCAGCACACCATATTTCAGAATTGCAGGCCCTATCGTGCTGGGAGTCTTACTTTTCAACCTGCAGAACAGTTATCTTGTTTGTGCTATTATCAATTATAGATTGAGAAGGCATCACACTCTTTTAGTGGTATCAGAAGTATGGGTTTGTCTTTTCCCCTAAAGGAGGCCTTGTGGCTGAAACCGTGTCGGGGCTTAATAAAACCTGTTTTACTGCAGTGGTGGTCTAGCTACTTCGTCTGCCTAGCCCTCCAGTCCAGTCCAATCTCGTGTCTGTTCTTGAAGAGTGTGTTTACTGGAGCAGGCACCGGTTTGGTTGGCAGCTGCCGGGGGTTCCACTGTGTTAATTCTGTTTTTCCCCTGCCTGGGCTCTTGGTCATCAGGGGAGGGGGGGTTTGATGTTGCCTTAAAAAAAAAAAATCACTGAATGACAATGAAGATTCTTACTTTTGTTAAGTTCAAGTGCTTGACTGAGATGCTGGCGAGAATTGAGGTTTCAGGGCTCCATTGTTCTGCTTTGTGAGGTTCATACTGGCTGTGCATGAGGGCGTAGGCTACTTAAGGAGGACTGTTTTCGTTTCTCTTTCTTTTTTTTTTCTAAATTTTTTACATCATCAAGTAAGAATAAATACTTGAAGGAAATGGAAAGATGCAAATTTACAGAAATATGTCATAGAAGAAAATTTTAACAATAATTCAAAAATTCCAAATTGCACCTGACTCTACAGCCCAAAATAAGTAAAAGGAGAAGGGATCCTAGTAAAGAGGCTATAATGATAAATCAAAAACTTAAAAGGAAAAATAACTCCCTAGGAAAAAGCAACCATGCGACGCTTTACGAATCTAATGCCCAAGATGAGTCGATCTAATTAGGCTCCACTGATACCGGGACCGATTCAGGAACAGCTCTACCTTCCAAAAACGTATGTAAATGTTTTGGATCATAAAAAATATATATAGATGATACAGACTTAATTACACATTTACATGGAAACCTTTAAAACAAAGGAATATCCCAATAAGATTACCTCAGGGTGCATAGAAAGAAATAACTTCCTTTTTTCCTGAGTTACATAGGAAACATCCGGGAAAACCCAGACCTTCTGATCAAAAGAGTTTATCAGAATTTCTAAAAAACATTTTTAAGGTCCAAGCCTTGTCAGGTTCCAAAACAAACACCACCATGAGAGTAGCTCTCCTCGTAATTTCCTCCGTAGAGGATTCCAGTACCTGAGAAAGATTCAGGATGTCATAACTATCCCTCTGAACACCCACCGCATTATCAATAGAACTAGAACGTTTCTTCATAGGCAAATCACCCTTAGAGGTGGGTGGAAGGGCAGCTTCCGGCATCCCTAAAACCTCCAACAAGTACTTTTTTGAATAACTCAACAGGGGAAACACCAGGGGATACAGGAAAATTAACAATACGTAAATTTAACCTTTTGGAAAAGTTCTCCAACTTTTTTCAGTTTAGCATTAAGAACAGTGCTATCCTTAATAAAGGTAGAACACTGTATTATGCACATTAGTCATTTGAGAAGACAAATTCTCAAGGGTTTGAGTACAATCCTTACTGACTTGTTCCTGTCGATCCAGTCTCATCTGTGAATCCTGAGAAATCTGTTCCACTATGTTCAAACGATTGGAAACAGAGCGTTCTAATGAAGCAATCGCAGTCCAGATGGAGTCCAGAGTCACCACCGTTGGCTTCACCAGGATACTGCAACTAGCTGGAGCTCCAGGTCCCCCTGTAGCCCCCAAAATTGATGTTCCCGTCTCAACGGATGCAGGGGGAATCAACGCCTCCTGCACAGGAGGCAGCAGGGTGGATCCCCCTGTTCCTCCAGCAGCAACCCCATGCTCGGCGTTTCCCCCAAAGACGGCAAACCAACATCTACCTCATTAGGGTGCGGCTGCAGCCAGAAAGCCGGGCCAACGGACAGCGAAAGAGGCTCATCAGGCGGGACACGCTGCTCGGGGCTCACGTCCGATGTCGAAAGGACCGCCCTCAAATCAGCTCTGACACTAACCCTAGCAGATTCCTGTGATGCTCCGACAGTAACAAAGTTGGTTATGGGCTGCTGCTTAGGTGGAAGATCTGCTTCAGGGTATGTAACCTTCCCCTTCCTTTTCCCCATCATAAACAGGTAACGCAGGCCACAAAGAAATAAATTTTAACAGGACAACATCCAAAATCACAAGCCGACCGCCGGAGCGTGTCCTTACACGGTAGCCATCTTGGATCCCAAGGAGGACTGTTTTTGACCTGTGTTTCTCAGTTTCCATCTGCTGCTGGATGAGCATAATCCACACATCTGGACTGGACTGGAGAGACTCCAGGAAAGAAAATTAGCAGGTAAGGTCTAATTTCACCATCCTAGAAGAGAGGAGAGTTGGGAGAATATGATAGACACAAACCTGTAATAATGCAAATCTTTTATTACAGAAATGATGGCTCTACAATATGAGGTTTTAAGGGGGGGTAGACAAGGGGAATAACATTAGAATATATTAATTCTAAAGGGTAAGGAATGGATATGGTTTCTCAGGAGAGAAGTTGGAAACAAGAACAGTTATAAAATTCAAGAAACCCCTGGCATAAACACAGAGGGTCCCAGGAAAAGGAGCGCCAGAAATCAACTGGGGAAGACATAATGGGCCTTGGCCCTTATCGGTCGTCATATTTTGTGCCCATGAAAGGCAAAATGTATTTTTGCTGGGGGGGAGGGGTGGCATGATTTGAACTAGCAGCTTCCTCTAGCTCCTTTTTGTTATCCAGCTTGGCGAAAATGGGCCTTTTTGGGCTATGGTATCATAAACCTTTATTTGCAACTACCCGACTCACAGATTCCATGGGAATGTGGTAAATGGCTTTTATAGAATCAGTAGAATGAGAAGTCTGGAAACTGCTTGTTTGAAGTGACAGAATAGACATTGGCAAGGCCTGACCCAATTTACGTGCTTGTGTACACGCACACACACACACACACACACACGCACACGGAATTTGTGCAGAATTAAGGTGGTGGAGGAAGCTTTTGAAGCCTGTGATTGTTTACAAATTTAAAATCTATTTGCCAGGCCAGCTTCATGGCTTGGTGACTGTGCTGAATGCTGCTGTACAGAGAATCTGGGTCAGATCAGTTCTTCATTCCAGCTGGAGATGCCACAGAGGCTGCACTCATAGCCCCTGAGGAAGAAAGAAATCCCACCATTCTTCAACGATGATACTCGCTGACCAGACATAGATCCACATTAGCAGAGTTCTGGAAGGAACCTTTGCTTGTGGTCTCTGGCCCAAACACCGCCACTGTAATTAAGTTGACTTGGGAATGGCAGTATAAAACTAGGGGAAACCTCCAGATCCATGATCACAGTGGCATAAGTGCCAATTAGTATGTATCTCCAGGAACAAGCAGGAATGTAGTCTTCACATATGGGTATCGTCGGTACCGACGGAGCCTGCGCGTGAACGCTCCCCAGCGTCCAATAGGAACGCTTTTGGGAGCATCCCTCAGCACATGTGCGCTGCCTTCCCGCCTTTCCAACTGTCCCTCTTCAGTTCTTCGTTTTCCGTGGAGTTGACAGGATCCATACCCTGTCACCACAGAAAATTCCGTCTTTAAAATTGTTTTCTTGTGGTCGCGTTTGCCTGCCGCACGACGCTTACCGGTACTGCCGGTTCTTTTCTTTTCTTTTCCAAAAAAAGAAAAAAAAACATTAAGCTGTTTCTCTTCAGAAACGTTTCTTTTTTGGTGCTAGGTGCCATTTTGGGCACTAGGCCCCATATTCCTAAAACATGGAAAAACCAACTAGTGATTTTAAAAAATGTACCAAGTGTGGCGGTACTATTTCTGTCACTGACACCCATGATTGGTGTCCTAAATTTTTAGGGCCTGAACATTCTCCATCTGAATGTCTCTCCTGTATGGGGATGATTAAAAGAGGAAGACAGAACCGGGCTGCAAAGCTCGGTACCCTCTTTTCTTCGGATGCCAGATCCATTGCATCGACATCTTCAAGGGCCTCCTCTTCCTCCCATGGGTCTCAGGTAACTAAACATAAAAGCCGGTCCTCAAAGAGTAGCTCTCCTGCTAAGCATCGAGAGGCCATTGGCATTGCTCTTGAGGGAACCACACTGGCAAAGCAGCCCCAGCGAGAGGCTTCTGCTTCCAAAGCATCAATGGGGCTTCAGGATGTTCTCGAGGCCCCGACCTTGCAAGAACTACCTGTGCCATGCTCGGGGGTTCCGGCCGTTTTCACCGGTACTGATACCCAGGCATTGGCAGCGTCGATAGAGCAGAGGTTCCTCGCTATCTAACGCAGCATCGCAGCTCTTCTCTCAGCTGCGGCACCGGTACCGACGCTCCAACAGGCACCGGTACCGACATAGACACCGATGCCGGTCCCTACACCGGCACAGACGGTACCAGCCCTGGTGGGAATTCTTCCCATGCCATCTTTGGCTGGAATCGACAGGTCGGTACCGGATCAACTCGGTACCGACTTCGATTGATACCGGGTCCATGCTTTGCATGAGCATCGTGGTCAGGAATACTTCGAATCCTCCGATTCCGAAGACTCTGACAATTCTGCTGGTACTAGAGGGTTTCTCCCAGAGGATCCCTCTTCTCCCCGAGGATCCCTCTTCTCCCCAATGCAGAAAGTCACCTCCAGAGGACATGTCTTTTCAGGATTTTATTTCTGATATGGCCAAGGGCCTTTCAATCACAGTGGCTCCTGAACAGGAACCCAGAGCAAAGGAATTGGAAATTCTCCAATATCCTAAAGCTCCAAAGGAGGCAGCCACTCTGCCCATCCATGAAATTCTGCATAACTTGATGCTCAGAATGTGGGAGACACCTCTGACTACATCTCCTCACTCTAGGAGACTTGATACTATGTATCGAGTTCCACCATGTCCTGGATTTCAAAAGACTCAGCTGCCACACCATTCAATGGTGGTGGAGTCAGCCATGCGTAGGATGAAAAGTGCAAAAAGGCATGCATCCAATCCTCCAGGTCGTGAATGCAGGACTCTGGACGCTTTTTGGCGCCAAACCTTTCAGGTTTCCATGCTTTCAGCTAGGATCAGTTCATATATACTTTATATGGGAATGTTCCTCAAGGAAGTTACAGGCTATTTGGAGCTTATGAGCCCATTTCTCCCAGATGACAAGAGAGAAGACTTTCTTGCTCTAGTTAAGCATGCTCAAGATGTCGCCAAGTTTGTAAATCATGCAGCCTTTGACTGCTTTGAATGCATCAGCAGAACCTCTGCTATTGCCATTGGCGCACGGTGGATTGCCTGGCTTCAGGCATCAGACTTGGAGACTTGGGTACAGGACAAGTTAGGCAATATTCCTTGCACGGGAGAGAATCTCTTCGGCAAGAACCGACAGGAAAAGGCTAATGAGTTAGATGCTGACAATACTACTCTTGATTGTCAAAATCTACAGCCACTCCAGCCAAAAATAAGTCCTATAAAAAACCCTCTTTCAGCAAAAAGAGGAAATTTTATCCTTCCTATACCCAGCAGAGTCAATCTCAAGGTCAGGTTGCCCAAAAGGGACAAACTAGACAGCAAAAGAAGCCAAAAGGCCCCAGAGCCCAACCAGCTCTGCAGGTTCAGCCCCCTCAAGGGCTTTGACTCCTTCCTAGAGAGCTTAGCCTTCCTGCCTCTGAGGGGTCCCCAACCCCCCAATATCCCAGGCAGGTTATGCCACTTTGCCAACAGATGGCATCAGATAACAGCAGAAGATGGGACTTTGTCCATTGTAGGAGAAGGGTACAAGCTTCATTTTCACAGCATGCCCCTCCTACAATTCTAAAACCAATTCTCAAACCTCCACAAACAATCTGTTAGATCACGATGTCTCAACACTTCTTGCCCAAGGGGCAATAGAAGAGGTATCCATTCTTCAACAGGGTGCAGGGTTCTACTCCCCCTATTTTCTTATTCCAAAGAAAGCAGGAGGACACAGACCCATTCTAGACCTCGGAGAAGTTCAAAATGATTTCTCTAGGAACTCTTCTGCCATACATTCAAAGCCAGGATTGTCTTTGCTCTCTAGACTTAAAGGATGCATACACTCACATTCTGATCCATCCAGATCACAGGAAATTCTTAAGATTCCTTTTCAGGGGAAAACATTTCCAATACAGGGTTCTTCCCTTTGGTCTAGCTTCAGCACCAAGAGTATTCACGAAATGCATGGCAGTAGTAGCTGCATTTGTACAAACCCTGGGGATATTCGTCTTCCCTTATTTAGACTGGCTCATTCGAATCCTCCAATACTTGGGGTTGGTAATAAACTTCCCAAAATCCCAACTTGTTCCTTCCCAATGCATGGAATCAATAAGAGCCTGTCTAGATACCAGACAGGCAAGGGCTTTCCTTCCACAGGCCCGGTGTCTTCGCATAATGCAACTAGCTTCTCAAGCAGCAGGGACATCCTCCCTAACTGCTTGAGAGCTACTACAGTTGCTGGGACATATGGCATCCACGGTTCATGTAGTCCCATATGCTCGCCTCCACATGCGAGCAGCTCAGTGGACCCTTTCCACACAGTGGACACAGGCCACAGGTCATTTATCGGACAAAATAATAAACTCTCAACGACTAATTTTATCCCTCCAATGGTGGCAATCTCTAGAAAATCTGACAATGGGGTCTCCTTTTCATCAACCCCTTTTTCAGGCCACCCTAACAGATGCATCGCAGGTGGGTTGGGGAGCACACCTGAATCAACTCTCTACCCAGGGAACCTGGACTCCACAGGAGGCTGGTCTGCACATAAACCACCTGGAATTAAGAGCAATCTATTTAGCTCTTCGAGTATTCCACACACAGCTCAGCTACAAGACAGTCCTAGTCCAAATGGACAATCAAGTAGCCATGTTCTATGTGAACAAGCAGGGCGGGACAGCCTCTCTGTCGTTATGCAACGAAGCTTTACGACTGTGGGCCCTCGCCAGAGAGTATCAAATTCACCTTCTAGTGGTATATCTTCCAGGCATTCATAACCTTTGGGCAGACAAACTCAGTCGAGTATTGTTGCCTCACGAGTGGTCCCTCCACCAGGACCAGGTGGCAAAGATATTTCATCTCTGGGGCACTCCAGACATAGACCTCTTTGCAGGTCCACTGAATGCCAAACTTCCCCGGTTCTGTTCCAGGATTCTGGCTCACAATTGTCAGGCAAGGGATGCCTTCCTCCTTCACTGGGGTCAGGGTTTCCTTTATGCCTTCCCACCCATTCCCCTCATCCCCAAAACACTCTTCAAGCTTCAGAGAGACAGGGGTCGCATGATTCTCATAGCGCCACGATGGCCACGCCACACGTGGTATCCCCTGCTTCTACATCTCTCTCAAGCTGCACCTCTGGAGTTAGAGCATGCTCCAGATCTCCTTTCCCAAGAGAACGGGACGCTATGGCACCAGAATCCGCAGTCCCTGCATCTCATGGCCTGGTTGCAGAAGGCTTAGACCGCCAGGATTTCAACCTGTCCCAACAGGTAAAGGATATCCTTCAGGCTTCTAGGAAACTTTCCACAAGAAGATCTTATGCCTTCAAGTGGAAACGTTTTACTATATGGTGCTCCAAGAAGGGATTAAGCCCCCTTGGCATACCCTTAGGATCGATACTAGAGTATCTCCTTCACTTATCGAATTCTGGTCTAAAGACCAATTCGGTAAGAGCCCATCTTAGTGCAAATGCAGCTTCTTATAAGCCTCTGAATGGACAACCAATTTCCTCTCATCCACTCATATCCAGATTTATGAGAGGTCTTCTATTAACCAAACCTCCCATTAAACCTCCACTGGTGGCATGGGATCTAAATCTAGTTCTAGGGCAGCTCATGAAGCCACCTTTTGAGCCTTTAGCCACTACAGCCCTTAGGTTTTTGACCTGGAAGGTCATCTTCCTAATTGCAATCACCTCTGCATGTCACATTAGTAAACTGCAAGCTTTAGTGGCTAATCCTCCTTATACTAGGTTTCACCATGATAAGGTTGTTCTTAGAACTCATCCACACTTTATGCCAAAGGTGGTTTCGCCTTTTCATTTAAATCAATCAATTTATCTTCCTGTATTTTTTCCGAGGCCTCACGCCTCTAATGCAGAAAGAAACCTTCATACTTTGGATTGTAAAAGAGCCTTAGCCTTTTACCTACAGAGAACACAACAACATAGAAAGTCCTCGCAACCTTTTATAGATTTTGCCCCTAGTCATTTGGGACAACTGGTCTCCAAAAGAACTTTATCTAAATGGATTGCCCATTGCATATCCTTTACTTATGAGAGTAAGGGTCTTCCTCTTCAGGACCATGTCACAGCTCATAACGTGAGAGCCATGGCAACTTCCATGGTTAATCTCCACTCTGTGTCTATTGATGACATTTGTTGAGCAGCCACCTGGGCTTCGGTACACACCTTCACAGCCCACTGCTGCCTGGATAAAGCCTCCCGTCGGGATGCCTTCTTTGGCCAAGCTGTTCTTCAAAATCTTTCAGACCTAATTCAACTCCTACCCACCAACCCTGGTGGAATGCCAGAGATCCATGGGAGGAAGGATTCCCACCTTTGTAGGGTGGCGCCTTCCTGGGGCTATCTTCCTGGCATCTTCAGCTAGGGAGTCCCCATATGTGAAGACTACATTCCTGCTTGTTCCTGGAGATAGCGTAGTTACTCACCTGTAACAGGTGATCTCTGGGAACAGCAGGAATTTAGTCTTCACAACCCACCCACCTCCCCTAGGAGTTCTCTCTCCCTCTATCCTTTCACTGAGCTACAAACTTAACTGAAGAGGGACAGTTGGAAATGCGGGAAGGCAGCACGCATGTGCTGAGGGATGCTCCCAAAAGCGTTCCTATTGGATGCTGGGGAGCGTTCCCGCGCAGGCTCCATCTATACTGAAGATACCCATATGTGAAGACTAAATTCCTGCTGTTCCCGGAGATCACCTGTTACAGGTGAGTAACTACACTTTTCATGAAGCTAACAGATGTTTTAGGCATCCGTAAGTCAAATGTGGTCTTGAAATGCAATGTAAAGTGATGCAGTACTAAATATATTTTTTTTTTCTCAAAAGTTGGAAAGCCTTTGCCAAAGTGAGCTTGCTTCTCGACTTACCCTGAACTGCCAAAACTCTTACGTGGAGCCACATAAAATTCGAGACCTTCCTGTTACTATTATGGACGTAAGTTTATTTCAGTCAAGCACACCTTGACTACGTGTATTTGCGTAATCTTTGCCTGTTTGATATAGTTTTTTTTTATAAAATCTCTATCTTGCATAACAGAAAAGAGCAGAAAGCTTAATTCCATATCGTCCTGCTAGACTAGTCCAGACAATTGGATTTTGTTCCCCTGCCAGCAGTTTGGTGGAGACAAAGAACCAATGAAAAGCCCAGGTTTCAATGATATCACTCCTGTGCCTCTATCAGCCTCAGCCACCTTAGTATTTCTTTGTCTCCAGCAGATGATGGATGGATTTTCTCCTCTGAAAAAAATCTGAGGATTGAGAGGAAAAGATTAAATACTCATAAGCGACTACCTTGAGAAACAATGGTGACTGACTCACTTGAGTGCAATATGGGAGGCTCCACTAGACTGCAGTCTTTTCGGTTGCCATAGGAAGAGGGAAAATTGGTTCAGTTCCGTGCTCTTACCATAAGAACCTGTTGAGCAGTCACAAAATTGGAAGTATCTGGAAGAGTGCAGCAGCCTCGCATAACCTCAATGATCCTTCCCATCTGCTCTCTCCTGACTGTTGCAGAAGGCTGCCAAAGCCATTGAAAGAGTTTCATGGCAATAGAGCTGAGTCCGGCATGGATTCTCTGCCTGGTACTCCTGATTCAGTCTGTATGGGATACAATTCAGGGTAGACTGATGATAACCATTGGTGCAGTGTGGGGGTTTCCTGCTGTTTTCTGCACGCGGCAGTAACATTTTCTCCTTTTGTGTGCCTGGCAGTCGCATGGTCTGTATATGTGTTCTGCCCAAGCGGCACCAACACATGTTCCTACCCTAGCACTTGTAACACGCATTGCTGCAAAAGCACAGTTAATGTGTGCTTTTGGGCTGCCGCATCCTTAGTGCATGCTGTTGTGATACTTAACCTTAACTCTCTCTTCTTCCAGGAAACATTGTTTGACCTATAGCAAGTGAGGAGCCTCATCTCCAGATTCTGGACTCTGCTCCTCTTGCATTGCACCTTGTCGTCCCAGGAGGGCCTGCTACCCATCTTTTTCAGCTGGGGGATGCGATTAGTCCAGCTCTGCCTGCCTCCGGGCAGGATATGACGTATGGCGCTATGGGTAGGGATATCCTGCTGGCCTGAGGATCCGGCGACCATGCTGTGAGCCACTTATTGTCCTCTAGGGTGCTGGGGGGGGGTCATTTCCAAGAGGAAAACCTCTGGATTGTCTTATCCAGAATTCTTTCTCTTTTGCAGTAGGCCTGGTCCTTCTGGTGTGGAAATTCAGACCCTGTGGTCTCTCTGTCCCTCCCCCCAGGTGCATTCTCATGCGGTGCAATCTGAGTGTGGAAGCCCTGTTTGATGGCCTTTGACTAAGCGTCCCTGGTGTGGGGCACCCTCTGGAGATGGGGAACAGCTGGGAGCTGTCTGAAATTTTGACTGACAGTGGATTCAGATGGATTGGTACTGGGCTATGACCTGGATGGAGAAGTACTCTCACCTTCAGAAGACTGTGAGGAGGCCGGTGTGATCTGCTTATTCCAGAAGTAGATGCTAGCGGCATTGATTGCCAGGGTCTCCTCCACCTTGAACTTAATGGATGCTTCCAGCACAGAGCAGGAGCTGATGATGTACCCGCTTCTTCAAGGGGTGCGAAAATCCACTACCGTTTTCCTGTTTCCAGATGTGAACTGGTTGAGGTGGGACTCTCCTGACTCCCTGCCTAAACGGTTAAGGGTGTGTAAGATTATCTCCACTCTCTTGGCAGAGGTGTGCATAGTAGAGTGGTTTGGCATTCCCAAGGTGGATGCACAGGTAATGGTGGTTACCAGATGGACCTCCATTCCTTTGGAAGGCATATCAGCCTTAAAGGATTTTCTGGACCGTAAGGTGGATTTGTGGTTGAGGAGCCAGTTTTGCTATGGTGGCAACTATTCTGCAGCTGACAGTATGTACTAGCTTAACATCTTGCCCTGCTCCAGTAGATTCAGTCTCTTCTGCTGGATATACTACTCCTTTTCTGGAGTCTGCTATGGCCTTCCTTCCTGATGCCATTTATGACCTGGTATGTTTGGCGGCATGTATGGTGGTCTGACTACAGTGTCACGGCATTGGATTTGGATTTGGCTCTGGCACTGGGCAGCAGATCTCTCTTCCAAAGCCCAGTTGGTCCAACTGGTTTTTAAGGGGAAGCTTTCGTTTGGAGCCAATTTGGAGAAACTGGTGAAGGACCTAGGCAGCACAAAATCTATCGCCTTCTGGAAGACTGATACAAGGGGTCTGTGAAGCGGGCTGTTGCCCTTTCTAGTCACCCTCCGTCCATCCGCTGAAGGCATGCTGTCCAGATTACTGGGGGCCTTGGAACTCTGATTGTAACTGACCTGGAAAACCTTTTTTCCCTTCTTCTTTGGGCTTGTTCAGTTTTTTGTGGATCATGTGGGCCCAGGGACTCTGACCCTTCCAGAAAGAAGACTCTCCCGGGCTGCGCAATGAAGGTTTTGGAGCCCATTGACTGGTTCCTCCAGTTGGAGGTAAGCTTTGCCTTTTCTTTCATGAATGGGATCTCTGGTTGCTGGACACCATTCAGTTTGGCTATGTCCTGGAATGCAAAGAGCTGATTCTGGATGCCTTTGTCATCATCCCTTGTGGGTCTGTGATCAAAAGTGCCACCTTAGACAAGTTGCTGCACCTAAAGGCAGTGATTCCCTTTTCACCGGTGACGTGGGGTTAGGGAAGATAGTCTGCCTATTTTGTGGTGCCTAAAAGGATGGTTCCTTCTGACCCATTCTGGACCTCGGGGTCAGTGAGCACTTGCCCGTCCTGCACTTCCGGGTAGAATCCTTTCGCTTCCAGATGACCTTTGTGATTCAGGTCGTGCGTAGAGGGGAGTACTAGGCTTCTCTGGATATCGCCGAGGCATGTTTTCATATCCTGATCTGGGTGGGTCAGCAAAGCTATCTGTATCTTGCTGTGCTTGGCTCTCACTAGCAGTTTGCCGCCCTATTTTTTTGGGCTTTCCACATACTGAAAATTTTCTCCCAGGTCACAGTGATGGCAGCTGTGTCATAATTAGAAAGCTTTGGCTGGGTGATCAATCGGGGAAGAGCCAGCTGTGGTCTTCCCAGTCCCTGGAGTTTCTGGGAGTACGTTTTTGAAAACTACAGGCTGGTTAGTTTTACTTTGGTGATGAGTAAATTATTGGAAGCACTGCTGAAAGAGAAAATAGTGAGGTTTCTGGAGTCCAGCAGTTTACAGGATCCGAAGTAGCATGGAGTCACCAGAGGCAGGTCTTGTCAGACAAATCCGATTTGATTTCTTTGACTGGGTGACCAGGGAGTTGGACCGAGGGAGAGCCCAAGATGCGGTTTATTTAGATTTCAGTAAAGCCTTTGACACCATTCGTCACAGGTGACTTATAAACAAACTGAGCACCCTAGGGATGGAACCTAAAGTTACTGCTTGGGCTAGAAATTGGTTGAGTGGGAGGTGACAAAGGGTTCAGGTAAATAGAGCTCACTCTGAGGAGAAGGTTACCAGTGGTGTGCCCCAGGGATCTGTCCTTGGTCCAATTCTTTTTAACATCTTTGTTAGTGATATATAGAGGAAGGGCTGTCAGGTAAGGTTTGCCTCTTTGTGACTGATACCAGAATCCGCAATAGAGTAGACATCCAGGAAGGTGTAGATAACATGAGGGGATCTAGCCAAGCTTGAAGAATGGTCTAGAATTAGGCAGCTGAGATTTAATGTTAAAAAAAAAATGCAAGCTCATCCATTTGGGCTGTAGCAATCAAAGGGAGAAATATAGTATAGAGGATGAAGTACTTTTGTCCACTAAAGAAGAGCAGGACCTAGGCGTGATTGTGATTGATGATGATAAAGTAGCTAAACGTGTAGAAAAGGTGATGGCAAAAGCTAGAAGGATGCTTGGGTGCATAGGGAGAGAGGAATGGCCAGCAGAAGAAAAGAGATGGTAGTGCCTCTGTATAAGTCTTTGACACTACCTCATTTGGAGTATTATGTGCAATTCTGGAGATCGCACCTTCAAAAGGATATAAACAGGCTGGAGTCAGTACAGATGGTGGCTAGTAAAATGACTAGTGGTCTTTATTACAAAGCATATGAGGACAGACTTAAGGAACTTAATATGTACACCTTAGAGGAAAGGCGGGATAGAGGTGATATGATTGAGACGTTTAAATACCTCGGTGGCATAAATGTTCAGGGAGGAGAGCCTCTTTCGATTGAAAGCAAGCTCCGCTACGAGGGGACATGGGATGAGGGTGAAAGGGGATAGATTCAGGAATGATATGTGGAAATATTTCTTTATGGAAATAGTGGTGGATCTGTGGAATAGTCTTCCAGTGGAGGTGGTAGAGATGAGGACAATATCTGAATTCAAAGAAGCATGGGACAAACAGAGGATCTCTAAAGTGGTTGATATGGAAGGACAGACTAGAATAGGCCATGTAGTCTCCTTTCTGTCATCATGTTTGTGTTTTGACTCTCGAGTGCTCTGTTTTCCTGCTAGGGGAGAATGTCAGTCTGAATTGCCTGGTGCTATTCTGTGTGATGCAGGCTCCCAGAGGCTGGGATCCTTTTCAGCTCCTCAGACTGATGGCGGCAACCTTAGAGTTGGTGCCATGGGTGTGTGCTGACATGCAACTGCTCCCGTGTTCCTTATTGACTTGGTTGTCCCTGAGTTCTCAGGAGTTCAAGCGCAGGCTCCTGCTCCCAATGATAGTGAAATCTAGCCTGTGGTGGTGGAAGCAGCCCTGTCGTCTGAGGAAGGGTGTGCCACTGGATGACTTCTGGATCCTCCTGATGACGGATGCCAGTCTCTCGGGCTGGGGAGCCTGTTGCCAAGACCATATGGCTTAGGGCAATTGGAACTGCAGGGAAGCAATGTAGTCCATCAACCGCCTCGAGGCGAGAGCCATCAGGTTGACTGTTCTGCGTTTCTGACTAGAGCCAGGCGGTTCAAGTGTTTTCAGACAATGCTATGGCAGTAGCTTATGTCAGTCTTCAAGTTGGCATGAGGACTGCTGCTGTAACTCTGGAGATGGCTCTCCTGTTTGCCTTGTTGGCTCAGCACATTGCCAGGGTTGGACAATGTGGAAGTGGACTTCCTCAACCTGCACTCTCTGGATTCTGGAGAGTAGGAGTTCAGTCAGGAGTTGTTTCAGTTGATTCTGCTCCACTGGGATCACCCTGAAATGGATCTGATGGTGACCCGATCCAATGCCAAAGTTTGCCATGTCTTTAGTTGTCACATGGAAAGGGGGTCAGAGGGTGTCTGTCCTGATCCAGCCTTGGCCAAGTCAGCACTGGCTCTGTGTTTGCTCTGTGGCCCCTGGTGGAGCATGTGATTATTCCAGTGGTGCTAGATTAGCTGAGGAGTGTGTGGTCCGGAGACCTGATGCAGCTCCTGCAGGCACCTCCTGTTCAGTTGCCTCAGTCTTGGGGCTGCTTGTGGCAGGGACTGATCATCTTGGGGAACCCGATTCCCTTATTGCTTACAACGTGGCTCTTAAAAGGAGAGAGCTAGCACATAAGGATTTCACTCCAGCGCTTGAAGCCCAGAGGAGGTCCACCAAGCTAGCATGCATGCAGATCTGGTGCCGCCTTTGAACAATGGTGTGGCACTCGGCAGTTGGCTTCTGATGAAGCCAAGCTGCCATCTCTGTTAGCCTTTCTATAGGATAGCCTGGAGAAGGGCCTTTCCCTTTGCTCTTTGAATGTCCAGGTAGCAACTGGTCTATTTCTGAGATCTGGTGGCTTGTAAGTCTCTAGCCTTGCACCCAGACATCTCGTGCTTTCTCCAGGTTATTAGCATCTGCATCCTCCCCTGTAGTCTGTGATTCCTTCCTGGAATCTGTATCTGGTGCTCAGGTCCCTGATGGTGGTGCCCTTTGAGCTGTTGAAGTTACTTTAAAAGATTTGATGCTCAAGTCTGTTTTCTTGGTCGCGATTTGTTCCGCAAGGCAGATTTCTGAGCTGCCAGCTCTCTTGCCAAGATCCTTATATGTCTTTTTCAAGGAGGCAGTTTCTGTTCAGCCCGTGCCTTCCTTCTTGCCTAGGATGCTTTCTCCTTTTAAGGAGTAGTGTTAGAGGAAGCATAAGGATATTGCCTTGTGGTTGTCTGGAGGGTGCTTCTCCAGTACTTGGACATTACGAATTTCATTCGTAAGTTAAACTATCTTTTTGTGCTGTGCAGAGGTGATGCAGTGGCTAATTTGACTTTGGAGGTGCTGGATTAAGAGGGCCTTTGCTTCAGCCTGTCTGTTTATGGAACCAGCTGGTTCCAGAGGGTTTGCGTGCCCATTCTACCTGAGCGCAGGAGTCCTCATGGGTAGAGCTGAATTCAGTAGCCCCTACAGATATTTGTCAGGTAGCAACATGGACATCACCTTCTATTTTTGTCCAGCATAACCGCTTTGATGTTCATGTGAGGGCGGACACATCCTTTGGCTTAAGGATTTTGTGAATTGCTGTGTCTTCTTCCCACCCAGTGGAGTTATAGTTTTGTTACATCCCACTTGTCTGGACTGGTCTAGCAGGACAATATGGAAGGTGACATTTTACTTACCAGTTAATGTCCTTTCCTTGAGTCCTGCAGACAGTTCAGGGCCTGTCGCCTGTATTTTTCTGTTCTGCTGCGGTACCCTTGGGTCTGCTCTGTTTGTACTTCGCTCTGCAGGTTCAGTGTCTACTGCCAGCCTTATGTCTTATGCTTTCCTGTACATAGTTCTTTACTGTTGATCATTCGTTGCCCACAGTTGAGGTTGTGTGAGGCTTGCCATTTTTCTCCCATATGCTTTGGAATGAATACTAACGGACCTCTGGTGGCTTAGGCAGATAGAGGCATGGGAATGATGTCATTTGAAACCTGGGCTTTTCGTTGGTTCTTTGTCTCCAACCAATCTGCTGGTAGGGGAACACAACCTATTTGTCTGGATTGGTCTAGCAGGACTCGAGGAAACAACATTAACTGGTAAGTAAAATGTCACCTTTTAGTAGGAAGAAAGAGTTGTTTAAGTCTTTTTATTGGCTTTGACTTTATATGAATCCAGTGCATGCTTTAGGACAGTAGGATGGTGAAATTATTTTTAATATGTTTATTCTTATTGTAAAATAGGAAATAGACAAATAATTTGGCACATGCAAGTTATGCGCACAACATGCCCCTTGAAATCTCTGACCCAGGCATCTACACATGTAAATAACTGCTTTCTGAAATTGTAGTTTCCATATCATCCAGCTAGACCAGTCCAGACAAGTAGGTTGTGTTTCCCTACCAGCACATGAGAGGAGACAGACAAACGTTCAGATTTCAATGACATCACACTCTACTCTATCAGAATGTGCCTTCAGTTAGCAAGGTTGACTGTATGTATAGAATTCAGAAGGCACCTGTATTTGAGAAGCTGCAGTTCTGCACCTTTCCATGGTTGTCTAATCCTCTCTCAAAAGGGCCAAGACTCCAGGTTTCACACTCTGGTGCTTCCAGGGAGGGAGGCTTAGACTTTGGATTCTTTTGGGAGATGCATTACTTAAACAAATGGTGATGGAACCAACCTGGAAAAGCTTGACGCTGGATTTGATGCTCACCAACAGTGATAGCGTGTCTAATGTCTGGGCGAGTGCCCCTGTGAGCAACAGTGATCATCACACAGGGTGGTTTGAGATAAAAGCCAATCATAGCAAGTTCAAAGTCCTAAACTTCAAGAACACTGACTTCAATAAAATGGCTGAGTACCTAAAGGAAGAGCTGACAGGGTGGAAGGGGATAAGGGAAGTGGAATAGCAATGGGCTAAACTAAAAGGGGTAACGGATAAATATGTAAGAAAAGTAAATAAAAACAAGAGGAGAAGGAAGGAGGAGTGGCTCAGTGGTTGGGACAGGTTACCGTAGGCCAGAGGGCCGGGGGTTGGGACAGGTTACCTCAGGCCGGGGGTTCAATTCCCACATGGGGACAAGTAACCTCAGGCCGGAGGGACTGGGATCTCTAGTCTCTAGTCCCATGGCCACTCCTTGTGGCCTTGGGCAAGCCACTTAACCCTCCATTGCCTCAGGTACACTTAGATTGTGAGCCCTTCGAATACAAGGGAATAAAAAGTACCTGTTAGTATACATGTAAACCGCACTGATTCTAAAGAGCGCGGTATAAAAAAGAAATAAATAAAATTAAAATATATATAAAAGAAATATTTGATTTTCCAAAGAAGTAGCTACTCAAATAAGGGCAAAAAACACAGCTTTCGCAAAATTCAAAAGCTTGCAAACAGAAGAACACAGAAATGAATACAGGATCAAACTCAAGGAGACAAAAAGAGAAAGAAGGATAGCAAAATCAAAGGCAGAGGAAAAGATGGCAAAAGATGTTAAGTGCGGCGACAAAACTAACTTCAGGTATATTCGGGAAAGGAAGATCAGAGGTGGAATTGCAGGACTCAGAAGTGCTGGAAATGGACTTGTGGAAAATGACATTGATAAAGCGAAATTACTAAACAAATACTTCTGCTCTGTTTTTACTAAAGAAAATCCTGGAGAAGGACCACCTGTGACTCCCAAATATAAAAATGGGAATAAGGTACATAAGAACATAAGATATGCCATACTGGGTCAGACCAAGGTCCATCAAGCCCAGTATCCTGTTTCCAACAGTGGCCAATCTAGGTCATACGTACCTAGCAGTTTCCCCAAAAGACACAGGTTCCACAATGCTTGTACTGGGTCAAGCATTGATATCCTGGGTCCCTTCTTAATAATGGTTTATAATGGTAGATACCACACCATTCAGAGAGGATGAGGTTTTAGAACAACTTGCAAAACTGAAAGTGGACAAGGCCATGGGACCGGATGGGATACATCCCAGGATACTGAAAGAGCTCAGAGGTTCTTGCAGAGCCGATAAAAGATGTTTTCAACAGATCCTTGGAAACGGGAGAGGTTCCTCAGGACTGGAGAATGACTGACGTCGTACCTCTACACAAAAGTGGTGACAGGGAAGAAGTGTCAAACTACAGGCCCGTGAGACTTACCTCTGTGGCGGGAAAAGTAATGGAGACGCTCCTGAAAGAGCGAATAGTGAACTTTCTCAAAACCAGCGGATTACAGGATCCGAGGCAACATGGTTTTACTGAGGGACGATCTTGCCAGACAAATCTGAGTTCTTTGGGTGACCAGAGAACTGGATCAAGGGCACGCGATGGATGTTATCTACCTGGATTTCAGCAAAGCCTTTGTTGATACTGTCCCTCATAGGAGGCTTATCATTAAACTCAGTAGTTTGGGGATGGGTCCCAAGGTGGTAAACTGGATCAGAAATTGGTTGACTGACAGACCACAGAAGGTGATGATAAATGGAGCTCACTCGGATGAAAGGAAGGTGATTAGCGGGGTGCCTCAGGGTTCGGTCCTAGGCCCGGCACTGTTCAATGTATTTGTGAGTGATATTGCTGAAGGACTGAATGGAAAAGTCTGTCTTTTTGCAGATGACACGAAAATTTGCAACAGAGTGGCCTCCCCCGAGGGAGTGCTAAACATGAGGAGGGATCTGCAAAAGCTGGAGGAATGGTCTGATGCTTGGCAATTAAGATTTAATGCGAAGAAGTGCAGTGTCATGCACTTGGGTAGCAGAAATCCAAGGGAAATGTACATGATAGGGGGCGAGAGGTTGGTGTGCACGGATCAGGAGAAAGACCTCAGTGTGATTATTTCTGTAGATCTCAAGGTGGCAAAACAGTGCGACAAGGCGGTGGCAAAAGCCAGGAGGATGTTGGGCTGCATTCGAAGAGGAATTACCAGCAGAAAGGAAGGGGTATTAGTACCACTGTATAAGTCTCTGGTGAGGCCTCACTTGGAATACTGTGTTCAGTTTTGGCGACCGTATCTTGCAAAAGATGTAAAAAGAATGGAAGCTGTTCAGAGGAAGGCGACCAAAATGATTTGGAGCCTGCGTCAGAATCCTTATGAGGAGAGACTTGAAGACCTAAATATGTACACTTTGGAGGAGAGGAGGGATAGGGGAGATATGATTCAGACCTTTAAATACTTAGAGAAATAATGAACTAATCTCTTCCAGAGACGGGAAAGCTGTAAAACTAGAGGGCATAACATGAAGCTGCAAGGTGGTAAATTGAAAGGCAATGTCAGGAAATACTTTTTTACTGAAAGGGTGGTGGATGCTTGGAATGCCCTCTCGATGGAGTTGGTGGGGACAAACAGTGACGGAATTCAAAGTGGCCTGGGACAGACACTGGATCACTTTACAGCAACAAGATTAAATCAAAATAAACTGAACCATCTAATTTCTCAACAAACAGGGATGTCCTACATGGAGCGATGGGGGGAGGAGCGGTGTGTTCACCCCTAAACAACAAAGATATGGGGAGGGGTGCACCTCCTCCTGGTGGGTGCACCACTAAGCAAAGACATGGGTAGGGGTGCACCTACTCCCTAAAAGACATGGGAAAGGGTGCACCTACTCCTGTCATATTGATGGGCAGACTAGATTGACCATACTGGTCTTTATCTGCCGTCATTTACTATGTTACTATGTAATTTTATTTGGAACACTCTGCTCACGTCCTGTGTAGCATCCTCATTTGTTTAAGTATTTTATATTTATTAATTTAAAGTATAATTCCAAGAATTAACACTTGTAACACAGAAATACACCATGTGATTTATATCCAAAGAAGAAAAGAAAAAGCATCAAATGTCCAATTCTCTCTAGCCCTTAATCGATAGGAGATGATCCAAGAAAGGAAAAGGACGCAAATCGTACATGAAGGCAAGTAAGTCGGCCTAATCAGCTAGTCATTTCCAATACATTGTGAATATCTAACCTACCATTTGGAAAACAGAAGTATGAGCACTGATGAAAACAACCAGTTGGGAAGGTTTGAAGAAAACATAATTTTGCAGACTGAATGAAGCATTTACAAGGAAATTTAAGGAAAAATAAACCACCCAACTGAACTACTGCCAATTTCAGGAGAAGAAATTGCCTCTTTTGGGTTTCCCTGGATAAATCCGGGAAAATAAGAATGAGTAAACCCTTAAAATGTACAGAACACTTTTTAAAATACAGCTTAAGTTACCAATCTTGATCTGAAGGCAATGCAAGAACAATAAATGTAGGAGTGTCAGATTTTAAGTCCGTAGACTCTAATATTTCAGGTGTCTGTGTTTTTGTGAGGGATTGCTGCAGAGTCCCAGCTGGTACCTTATGACTGGGCACATAGATACTTTAGGCAAAAGAGGCTGAGACTCTGGAGGGACACACAGGATGTCTGCCAAATATTTTTGAAACATATCCCTGGTTGAGGTCAGAGATGAACGGGGAAAATTAATGAAACAAATGGTAGAGGATCGTACCTGCTTTTCCAGAGTCCGTCTTAAACTTTACAGCAGTCATGTTTGTTCTTTATTGCTTTTAAATAACATTTACAAAATACTGTAGAAACTTTATCAATTTCAGGAATTTCATCTAGGGAAGATTCCAGCAATACAGAGAGATCCAAGCTACCTGAAGGGAGACTAACATCCAACTGCTCACTCTCTTGCACCCTTTCACCCTCCAAATCTAACTTCCCTTTAGAAATATAATACATCTTAGAGTATTGAACATCATCTGAACCTGGATATTTAAGAACTTCCTTAAGGTACATTCACAAAAAGAATTTTTCAGTGAAAGAAAGTGAATGCAGAGAAAAAAGGTTAAAAAACGTAAATTCTTGGATCTCGATGCATTATCCATGGATTCTAATTAGCGAGAACTCATAACTGCACCAGAGGGGAAACAGTTTGTAGTGAGACTTGCAAAACAGCAAGTTGAGAATTGGTCTTCTGTGAAAATTGTTGAACAATAACATACTTGGCATCGTGTTTGGCAAGCTTCACAACAGTTTCTTTTGTAAAGTCAGATATCTTCCCTAGTGCCATTTGAAGAGACTGATCCACATGCATAATAGCTTCCTAGATATCCTTCAAAGAAATATCCGTTCCAGCAGCAGGCCTATCCAAGGAAACAGAAAATTCTATCGGACTAGGCAGGGGGCCAGTACATTGCACAATATCAACGGTTAAGGAGGACTCTAGAACTTGTGTAGGAATAGGGGCTGAGAGAGCCAGCCCCTCAACACCTAAGGAAGATAAAGCCTCCTTAATATCACCACCTTGATTGGGCGGGGTTTGGTTGCCCACATCCTGCAGAGGAGAAACAGGAGAAGTACTAATTACAGACTCTGAGAACCCCGTCAATGGAGTTGAAAGAAAATCCACAGGAAGAGGACTAGCCTTAGCAAAAATATTCATTGGACTGACCATTTTAATAGCTTTTGCGTGGGTAATTGCTTCTTGTTTGCCCATTTCAATAAGTACTCCTCTCCTATTCCTCAGGGCTCCAAAGGGGCAGCGCCTGGGGGTCTAAGATTTAAATAGCCCTGGCTGCACATGTCATCTGACGGAGCCTCTTTGCGGGACCAGGCACCAATAAGAATAACAGCAGGAAACAGTACCAGAAAACAATAATGAAGCGTCCTCCACAGCAGTCATGTTTTAATGAAAGCAGAGTTAATACCTTTCTGCCTTGAAATTTGAGTTTGGAAGGTTTTAAAGTCTCTCAACGACAATTTCTTCAAAATTCTTTTTAATCAGAGTTTTTATTACCTTGTGCTTGCAACCATATCTTCTGAGATTGGGAAACCAAAACCTCACCAAGTTTGGATATAATGCTCCAAATTGATTCCAGTATGAAACACTCTGGCTGTTCCAGAATCAAAGGAGAGCCAGGAAGCTGTTCAGTCACAAAACCCAATAGAAAGAAGGAGCTTCCACCCACACTAAGCGGCTGTGCCACCATTAGCTCATAGCCTGCTGTGTAACCAAGCTGTTCACTTCTTGCCACAGACGACGAAGGCTCTTGCGGGGTCTGCCACTATGCTGATATTGATCCGGATACACTTCCTCCCATCAGGGCAGCAGCTGTATACATCATGGGACCTGCTGACAGTCCCAGCAGGCACTGCAGGAAGCCTTTGCAGCTCCAGCGATAGATCGCATCCCGAATAATATGCTGAGTTATCCAGCCCCGGTGTCGACAATGCCAGGAAAATTATGGTTTGTGCTAGCTGATGCCCTGGGTGCCTCAGGAAAGAGTCCAAAGACCACAGAGGCAAGTGAAGCGGAAGGGGTCTCCTTGGCTTGGGGAGGTTCTTTACCCATTTTTCCCTTCCTCTTCAGCATATTGAAAAGAGCCGTCTGGTGCATCCTGCATAGCATCTTACCAGCTCTTCATGGGCATGTAGTTGCAGAACATCTTGCGCAACTTACAGTAGATATATGCAGACTTTCTCCCTCTAGAGAAAGCTGATCAATGCCACTCCCTAGTGACACAAGGGAAGGTTTGTGAAAAATGTCTGGGCAATATATGATATTTTCAATAATACATCCAGAACCTCCTGAATGAGTATTGGTGCCCAGAGACTCATTGCTCTGGTCCTCCGAGTCGCAGACCAGTGTGCAGGAGCAACTCACTGACATATCATGCCATGGAGACAATCACAATCTCTTTGGAGATGAGGTTCAAGAGGCTGCGGCCATGATTAAACAGCATACTGACGCCTCAAAAAAAAAATCTCTCCAGGCCCACTTGGCCTCCTCATCTAGGAGGTTACACAGCCGGGGGCAGCAAAGACCCTACTATTCTCACAGGTATAGGTATCCCTCTTCCTGCTCCCCTCAAGCCAGGCAACTTTCTCATTCCAGCAATAGAAAGCCAAAGATTCAGAAGCCCCAGCCAGCATTCTAACAGGCTACTGGAGAGCATAGCCACTACCTCAGTCCTGCTCCAGACAATCTTCCAGTCAGAGGAAGGCTAATTCTCTTTGTGGATTGTTAACCCCTTGTAACCTTTGACGCTTGGGTCCTCAAAATAGTCCAGAACGAGTACAGATTACACCTATTCGAACTCCATTTTCTGATCTCTCAACTTCAAAACATACTTTTTCAGGAACTTTCCTCCATTTGTGCCATGAATATGGTCTGGTCCATCCCACCAGCATAGGAAGGGCTGGGATTCTATTCAAGGTATTTTCTTGGTACAAAGAAAACAGGACACTATCCCATCCTAGGTGTATGGGATCTGAACAAATTTCTGGTTTGAGAAAAGTTCATAATGCCTCCCCTAGGCAACTCGCCTTTCTTCAAAAAGGGTATTGACTGTTTTCTCTGGACCTAAAGGACAGGCACACCCACATACAGATACATTTCAGTCACAGGAAATATTTGTGATTAGTCATAGGGAAACACCAGTCCCGTACACTGCCCTTTTGGCTTAGTATCCTCTCCTCGCATATTCACAAAACGTCTCATTGCAGCATTTCTCCAGGAACAAGCAGGAATAAAGTCCTCACATGTGGGTGATGTTCCCATGTGGGCTGTATCAGTGACACTCCCCCAGTTTCCATAGGAAGTTTTTGGGAGCTCCACTGTAGCTGTACGCCTACTTTCTTGCCTGAAGGAGCAATCTTACCTTGGGGTGTGGTTTTATTTTTTTTTTGTCTAGCCATGGAAAAGTATAGCTATCTTTTTGGTAGTCTTTTGATCTTGACTTCCTCTACCAGTATCGTTTATTGGTCGTGACCTTCCTGCCCATCAGCAGAGGCGTCAGTCCTCAGCACTGCATTTTTCTATTCTTTTTGGTTTTGTTGGTCATATGGGATTTTCTTCCTTCACTTCTCCCTGGTCGGCCAGGGCACTGGCGTCCTTTAAGTTGGCATAAGCCATCTTCCTTATGTCAAAGCCGGCCAGTAGTTTTAAAAAAAAAATTGCACCCGGTGTGCCTGCACCATCTCAGTGATGGACCACCATAATTGGTGCATACAATGCCTCAGGCCCAACCATGAGCCCTCCTCTTTTACCCTCTGTCTGCAAATGACAAGGAAGGGCCTTAAGAACTGTGTGAAGCAACGCAAGTCTCTGTTTGGGTCATCTGAGTCAGCAGCACCAGCATAGACAATAGCGTCCAAGGGGCTCCATTGAGGCATCGGCATCATGAGGCGCCCGTGCTCTTTCAGAGCCAGGATCTGTGGTGCCATGGACTGGAGGCTGTCGTTCAGAGACAAAACCCCAGAAGGACCAGTCTGTTACCCTGTCAGTGTCGAGGGGCAGTGCCAAAGGCTGGGAAAAACCCCATGGGCACCTTGGTGCGATTCTGAGGGTGATGGCCAGGAGTGGCCCCCCAAGCTGTCCTGGTGAGAGGAATTACCTCCTGAAGTCCCAGAGGGCTGTTGGTTCTCTCATGATGCCATTGCCATCATGGAGTCCCTGACACTGCTGCCCCAGCTCCGGCTGCATCCAAGATGGCACTTTTGGCTGAGCACATGCAGGCCCTGGAGAAACGCCTAGCAGTGTTTTTGGCTCAGGCTATGAAGGCCCTGCTTTTTTCAGGTGCCTCAATGCCACTAGTGGTCCGTAGTGGCTCCGCCATTGGTGGTTCAGTCCATTTTGGAGATCTATGCCCCTCTTGATGATGCTGGGGACTCGGGCAGGTGATTCAGTGCTGATGGCGATCTCCCCTACTAGTGTCTCTGGTTCAGACGGCCCACAGCATTGGTAGTGGGCATCCCAGACATAGTCTTCCCCTCCTGACCCCCAGCGACATCGGGAGGAGACATGTCTGATTTCTTGACCGACTCAGTGTCTGAAGGTTGGGAGATCGAGGATGAATCCCCGGTCTCTAATCAGCATCAGGACATCCCCATCCCCATCCCCATCCGATCTTTCACCATCCCATGAACACTACAAGAAACCACCAGGTGACATGTCGCTCCACAAGTTTGTCAAGGACATGGCAAAGGCCTTCCCCTTCACCCTTGAGGCCAGAGAAGCTTGAGAGCCGCAATAAGCAGCAGGAAAAATCTTTTCAGAAGTCTTGACTCCGTTGACACCATGCTCATTGGCCCCCTCTGATACCTCAGTGCCCTGCAAAGCCAGAGCTTCCTTGGAGTCCTGTGGCTTTGGTTCCTCCAAGCAGAAATCCCCAGAGGTGGAGCACAAGAAGAAGAAACCCTCAGACTGCCTCGTAGGACGGATCCAGGAAGAAGGAGAAATCCCACCCCTGGACCTACAGTCCCTGGCGCAAGTCCGAGGAGTCGAGGCAGGAGCATCCATCCATGCTGCACCGTAAGGAGTCATTAGCACCCGTCGACTGGCCTCAGACCTCCGAGGCCATCCTCGGAAGACTTCTCAACATTACAGACACCAGGCCCAAAATTCTCAGTGTCTGCGTCGAATGCTGTGGATCCAATTGGTATGGAGACCAGAATGGCAGCCCTAGAGAGCAGTATTTCTGCCCTAGTGGCTATGCAGCGGGCGTTCATGGCTAGCTCATCCACCCTGACGACAGGACCTTCCACATAGAGGGCTTCCCCAGACGTTGGAGCTGGTCCTCGAGCGCCACTGGCCTCAAGAGAGCCCCTGGCCCTGGACGAGGTCCTGGTCCCATTCCCGTTCCTTGGAACACTGGTACTCCCAGGTGAGTGCCTTCAGCTTGGACCAACAATCCTCTAGAGGTCACAGACCGCCAGGAGCAGTTCTCAACCGAGGTGATCATGCTGTGTCGGACTCCAAGTCTGAATGGCAGACAGAGGACGAAGGGTCCCCAGATAGGCAAAACAGACATGTCCTTGGACATGTCTCCCATGACAACCCAATGCTCTTCCCGTCCAAGGACGTCATCTTCCTCAATTTTGTGCGGGACGTAGCCAAAGCTCTCACTATCGAGACCGAAGCCGAGGAGGACCCCCACACTGTCGAATTTGGAGATACTCCAATATGAGGCACCCCAGAAGGAAACCCTTACAGTCCTGGTGCCCCCAATCCTCGACCAGCACTGTCTTCGGATGTGGGAAACACTGGCATCTGCATCAGTCTTTAGTAGGGGTCTTGATGCCATGTACCAGGTATGCCGAAGCCGAGGATTCCAAAAGACCCAGCTTCTCCAGAACTCCATGGTCGTGGAGTCTGCCATGTACTGGCTTAAAAGCCAAAACACTTATTTGTCAGTGTCACCCGGCAGGGAGGCCCGAACCCTCAATGCCCTCAGTTGGAGGGCCTTTCAGGGCTCTATGCTAACATGCCAGATCCAGTCCTACCAGCTCTACATTGGCATGTACCTGAAGGAACTGTTGAAGGAGCTTGGTGGATTCTCGGCAGGCCTCTGTGGGAACCCCTACAGAGGGTCAGGACCCTGACCTTGGCAGTAAAAGAATGCTTCAAGTTTGTCCTGGGCATCCTAAGATGGCTTTGAGTAATTGGCCAGGGTGGCCGCCGCAGGCATTGGGGCCCAATGTCAGGCATGCCTGCAGTCGTCCAACCTGGAACAATGGGTGCAGGACAAACTGTCCCCTGCATAGGAGAGAACCTATTCGGGAAGCCCATGGTGGATAAGGCAGTGGAGATAGAGACAGAGTTTGTGACGAGAACCAGGCTCTCAAGGAAGGTCTCCATGGTCCACATGACCTCGTATGCCCACCTGCACATGAGGGCAACCTAGTGGTGCCTCCGCTCTCAATGGATCCTAGCCACAGGCAGGCTCAGGGACAGAGTGAGTGACCCGTCAGCTGGCAGACTCCTTTGGATTGTGGCAGATTCCATGTCACCATCTGGCCGGGATGCCCTTCCAGGCACCCAACCCCCAGAAGGTCCTCACCATGGACACCTCTCTAATGAGTTGGGGAGCGCATTGCGGGAGCCTCTGGATGCAAGGCTTCTGGTCCCAGAGGCAATCCCAGATGTAAATCAACCTTCTAGAGCTCAGGGCAATATACCTAGCTCTGAGTCTTCTGCCACCAATACCACTCTGTGCTGATGCAGACCGACAATCAGGACGTAATGTTCTATGTGAACAAATGGGGAGAAAAGAGTTGTACCCCCTCTGTCCGGATGTGGTAGCCCTCCGCTCCTATTCTGCACACAGGGATGCTCCTAAGGGCAATGTACCTCCGGGCAGGGGCGGCCCAAGGGGGGTGCGGGGCCATGTGCGGAGACTCGGTGCGGGGCCTCATTTGCATAAGTGGCCTTATTTGCATAAATATTTGCATAATGTTACCATACACTAACTTTTAGTAAACATGTTTCTTAATGAGGGTATGGATAAAGAAAGACTAAAAGATTTCTACATTACTATAATCCAGTGCCAACCGCCAGGCACATTAGGAACTACTACAAACGCTGCCCATTTAGAACCCATAGCAAACCTGCCATATCCTGACAGCATTACCAGGACTCACAAAGCACCATACCCTACCTATCAAAAGGCAACACTGCAAATATTAAACCAATACATTTCAGAGAATACTGGGGAAAGAGAACAAGTGGCAATGTCAAATAGGAATTACATAAACAGAATACCTCAGCTCAATTACACATGCAGAACATAGACCATCATCAAACAAGGAATCACAATTTAGAAACAGGAAGGCAATAATTAAACTGGGAACCCCAAAAGCCAAACTTGGAATGTACAGCAACACTGTAGAAATAAAACTATAAATTAATTTCCTCTTGTACCAAACAAAGCGCATACGTTAATGATGCACATTTCCCAGAGCTTTCATATTCCAGTTAATAAATTCAAAATAAAGAGTTATCTTTCTACCTTTTGTGCATTTTTTTTCAGTTGCAATTGCTCCAGCCACTTTCTTCTGGTTTCTTCATGTTTTCTGCTAACTCTCCATCGTCTGCTGTCCATTTGTTCTTTCTTCTCTCTTCTAGTTTTTTTTTTCCATTCTCTCTCTCTACATCTGCTTTAACATACTAATCTTTCTCCTTTTGCTCTTTCCTCATTCTTATTTCATCCACACAAATTTTACCCCTCAATCCCCACTTACTCTCCCAATAACCGGCCAATTGTAGATTTTTCATCCCTCCCACACAAAATATTTTTCCCCTCTCCATTTTACTCTCCCAGCCCCATCCCATTCTAATCCTCCCCCAACATCAGCTCCCTTCTAGTTCCAGTCTCACCCAGCATCCATTCCCTTCTAGTCCCTGCATCAGCCCATTTCCAGTCCTACCCCCCATCAACCCATTTCCGGTACTAGCTCCCCCATCCATTTTCAGTCTGAGTCCCTTCATCAGCTCATTTCCAATCCTAGCCCCCCATCAGCCCATTTCTAGTCATTTCCTAGCCCCACCATCAGCCCATGTCAAATCCTAGCTCCCCTCCACTCAGCCCAATTCCAGTCCAAGCCCCCCCATGAGCCTACTTCCAGTTCTAGCCCCTCCATGAGTCCATTTCAATTCAAGCCCCCACCACAGCCCATTTCCAATCTTAGCTCCCCCCAACAGCCCATTTCCAGTACCAGTCCTAGCCCCCCATCAACCCACTTCCAGTCCTAACCCCCCATCACCCCATTTTCAGTTTAAGCCCCCCCTATAACCTATTACCAGTCCTAACCCCCCATCAGCCCACTTCCAGTCTTAACCCCATCAGCCCATTTCCAGTCAGCCCCCCATAGCCCACTGCCAGTCCTAACCCCCCCCATCAGCCCACAGCCCATTACCAGTCCTAACCACATCAGCCCACCTCAAGTCCTAACCCCTCCCCATCAGCCCATGTCCTGTCCTAGCCCCCCCATAGCCCATTATCAGTCCTAATCCCCCCATAGCCCATTACCAGTCCTAACCCCCCCAACAGCTCACAGCCCATTACCAGTCCTAACCCCCCCAACAGCTCACAGCCCATTACCAGTCCTGACCCCTCCCCATCAGCCCATTTCCTGTCCTAGCCCTCCCATAGCCCATTATCAGTCTTAACCCCCCCATAGCCCATTATCAGTCCTAACCCCCATCACCCCATTTCCAGACAGCCCCCTTCAGCCCACAGCCCATTACCAGTCTTAACCCCCCCCCGCAGCCCATTACCAGTCTTAACCCCCCAGCCCAGCCCAGCACCAGTCTTCACACCCCCCCCAGCCCAGCCCAGCCCAGCACCAGTCTAAACACCCCGCAGCCCAGCCCCGCCCCAGTATTAACACCCCCCCCCCCCCCCATATCGGCTTATGGCAAATTTAAAATTTAAAAAAAAAACCTGGCTCTGGCTGCTGCCGCTGCCGCCGCGGCAGCAGCAGAATGGAGTGTCCCGCGGGGCCCCCTCTCCTCGCTGAGCCTCTCTGCAAGGGCTTTCAGATTCGCGAAGGGAGAGTGTCTCCCTTGCATCTCTGTTAAGCCCGCAGGGGCTAATGGGAAATTTCCCATCAGCCCCTCGCGTCTAAAGGGGCAGATGGGAAATTTCCCATTAGCCCCTGCGGGCTTAACAGACGCGAGGGAGACACTCTACCTTCGCGAATCTGAAAGCCCTTGCAGAGAGGCTCAGCGAGGAGAGGGGGCCCCGCGGGACACTCCATTTTGCCGCGGAGGCCGCGGCAGCAGCCAGAGCCAGCTTTTTTTTTTTTTTAATATAATTAAAAAAAAAAAAAAAAGCAGAATGTTCTTTGCGCGGGGCCCTGTGCAAAGAACATTCTTGCTCAATGGACGGGCCGGCCCTGCCTCCGGGGCCAGGACAATGCCCTGGCAGACAAACTGAGCAGGGACCTCCAGCCACACGAGTGGAGAATGGATCCAATGGATCCTCACGGCTGTTTCATCTCTGGGGTGTCCACTCTATGGACCTGTTCGCCAGCCCAGACAACATGCAGTTGCCCCAATTCTGCTCCCACCAGCCACACCCATCCCACGTGGCAGCGGATGCATTCTTCATCCCATGGATGGAAGGCTTCCTTTATGCCTTCTCGTTGACACACCGGTGGTAGCCAAAACACTGTTCAAGGTCCAGTGCGACAGAGCATCTCTAATGCTGGTAACCTTCAGTGGCCCAGGTAGCCCTGGTTCCCACTGTTCTTCTCCTTATTGGTGGCATCACCAATTCCCCTGGGTCAAGCTCAAGGGCTACTCTCACCAGGAGCAGGGCTCTCTCCTACACCCCAACCTGGGGTCCCTCTCACTCACAGCATGGCTGCTGAAAGCTAGCGTTAGCCCCTTAAACCTACCACAGGATATGGAGATTGTTCTGGCCTCTTGTAAGCCTTCTACAAAAGGGCATATGCCTTCAAGTGGTGCCAATTCTCAGTGTGGTTTGCAGAAAGGCGGGTGAATCCGTTCTCTTGCTCAGTAGAAGAGGTACTCCAGTACCTGCTTCACCTAGTGCAGGTGGGACTGAAGTCCACTTTGGTCAGAGTACACTTGAGTACCATCGCAGCACATCACCATTCCGTTGAGGGAAAACCCCTCTCAGCTCAGCCCTTTGTGTCCCAATTCCTGCCAGGCCTCATGTAATCCAAACCCCCCCCCCCACCCCTGTCTGCCCTCCAGCAGTGGAGTGGGATCTCATTGTGGTACTCTTGCAGCTCACTAAGCCTCCGCTACCTACCACCTCTGGTACCTGTCCTAGAAGGTCACCTTCCTGGTAGCACTCACATCAGCATGTAGTCTCGGTGAACTCCAGGCTCTGATGGTGGAACCACCCTACACGAGGTTCTAAAAGAACACTGCTCCACACACATCAAGTTTCTGCCAAAGGTGGTATCCCCATTCCACCTCAATCAGGAAATGGTACTCCCCACTTTCTTTCCGAGGCCTCATACTGGTAGGGTGGAGACCATTCTCCACAATCTGGATTGTAAGAGAGCTCTTTCCTTTTACCTGCAGTGGACTTGGGGCCACCACAAAGCACCACAGCTTTTTGTATCCTATGACCTCAGCCACCTGCGGCAACCAGTGACTAAGCAAACTCTGTCCACTTCGGTGGCAGACTGCATTACCCCTTGCCTATGAGCAGGCAGAGATCTCACTGGACCAGAAGGTCACGGCACACTGTGTCAGGGCCATGGCTACTTCTGTGTCAAATCTGTGTTCTGTCTCCGTGACAGAAATATACCCAAGTGCCCCCCTGGTCTTCGGTCCATACCTTCACAGCTCACTACTGCCTGGAGAGGGAGTCCCGACGGGATAGTACCTTTAGCCAGGGTGTAATCTTTTTAGGGTGTAGGCATCTCCTGCCCTCTGACCCTTTAGTGTTAAGGCTACTGGAGTGCTGGTTCTCTTCCGGACACTTGGGTCTTGCGAGAACCTCTCAGTAGGGACTCAACTGCTGCTTATCACTGCTCACCCTTTGCAGTTCGCTGTGGAGTTTTTACAGATTCTCTGTAGCCTGTAACTGGGGAGTCTCATATGTGAGGACTGACTTCCTGCTTGTTCCCAAAAAAAGCATAGTTACTCAGCTGTAAGAAGTGTTCTCCGAGGACAGTAGGAATCGGTCCTCATGACCCTCCCTCCTCCCTTTGGAGTTGCTTCTTTACCATTTTTTTTTCTTGGCTGTCTTAGCTATGTAATTTGACTGAGGCAAGGTGGCACCCTTGGGCGGAAGTTGGACCACACATCTTCTAAAGGCTTTCTTTGAAAGCTGGGAAGATGCTTCTGCGCGGGTTCCATCGGATGTCACCCATATGTGAGGACTGATTCCTTCTGTTCCCGCTGAACACCTGTTACATGTGAGTAACTGTTTTTTCTGCCGTGCTGCCTCCAGAATACCTGGAGAGGTTCTGCAGCCTGGTCATTAAGGGGAAGGACTGCTCAAAGTTTGAGTTGAGCTTCCTATGACTCTCTTGAATCAATCGGTAGGTGCTGTAGTTGGCATTGGGGGCCCATTGTCTGGTATGGCTACAGTCTTCTGACCTCAAGCAGTGGGTGCTAGGCAGGTTTGCCAACATTCCCTGCTGAGGCGACTACTTATTCAGCAAACCTATGGAGGATAAGTCTGGGGAGCTGGAGAGGGAACATTTGACGATGAACCCCCTTATCCAGGAAGACTGCTGAGCATGCCAAGAAAAAATCAACAGGGAAAAAGACATTTTACCCACAGAAGTGCAGATAGTATGTGGATTATCCTCTTTACCAGGCCAACCAGGGCTCTCAGCTGGGACAGCAAAAGGGCCAGGGGCAGCGCCAGCAACGCAGACAAAAGCCTCGGCCTGCTTTGCAGCCACAGCCAGGAAAAGGGGTTTTTTACTCTCTTCTAAAGAGCATGGTCCATCTTCCTGTGCCAAATGGGGTACCTCAGTGGGTGGGTTCACTTTCCCCACCTGTGGCCCATAGTGACAACTGACTCCTGGGCATTGCAGATCATTCAGAGTGGCTACCAGCTGCATTTTGTTTAGCTGCCTCCCCCTGGGAAATACTCCCTCGATCCTCAGTACTGCAAGCTTCTCCAACAGGAGATTCACACCCTCCTGGCCAATCTTGCCATAGAACTGGTGCCACCAGCGCAAGCTGGGAAGGGTTTCTATTCCTGCTACTTCTTGGTTCTCAAGAAATCTGGTGGGTTCAGATCCATCCTAGATCTCCGAAATCTCAACCAATTTTTGGTGAAGGAGAAGTTCAAGATGATTTCCCTGGCAACGTTACTACTGTACCTCCAATAGAATGATTGACTTTGCTCCCTGGATCTGAAGGATGCCTACACACACATCCCAATCCATCCCCTTTATAGACAATACCTCTGCTTTATATTCAACAGAAAGCACGATCAGTACGAAATGTCTGGCGGTCATTGCTCCTTTCCTTCAAACCTTGGGCATCTTCATCTTCTCCCTACCTGGACGACTGACTCACCATTCAGGTGTTCGAACATCTAGGCTTCGTTGTCAACTACGCAGTGTCTCACCTTCAGCCTTCCCGATGGCTCAGGTTCATAGTAGCTCTTCTCATCACCACCCTAACTTGAACCTTCTTGTCTACAGACTGCACCCAGTGTCTCATGGTGCTAGTGGGTGACATCCAGCGCATTGCTTCCACCACAGCATGTCGGATGCTCCAGATGCTCAGCCATAGGGCTTCCACCATATGTGTCACACCCTTGGCAAATGTGGAAAGCTCAGTGGACCTTATGCACTCAATGGCATAAGATCACAGGGCATCTCAGCGACAAGATGGTGGTTACTCCACCTCTCAGAGACTCTTTCCTGGTGGCTCTGGCCACTGCACTCGCTCAGGGGCCCTCCCTTTCAAGTCCCCTCCACATCACTATGTTCTGACAACATACACCTCGAAGCTGAACTGGGGAGCTTATCTCCATGGCCTCTGTATGCAGGGCCCCTGAACAGAACAGGAAAGCCTGCACCAGATCAACTTTCTGGAACTTCATGCCATTGTGCAAGCCCTCCGAGCATTCTGAGCACAGTTGACAAATCGCATAGTCCTCATTCAGCTAATCAAGTGGTAGTGTGTTATAATAAAGAGCAGGATAGCACAGGCTCATACCTCCTGTGCTGGAATTTTACCATCTCCCATAGGATGGTTTTCAGAGCGATGCACCTGCCAGGGGAACTCAGTGTCCTGCCAGACCGTCTCAGCAAAGTCCTTCAGCCTCACGAGTGGACCCCTCAGCAAGGAGGCAGCGAACTGCCTATTTCAGAGGTGGGGCACACCACTGATCAATCTCTTTGCGTCCCCTTGCACCACACAGGTGCAATTTCTTTCTCCAGGATTCCGTGCTGTCATCAGATAGCCTCTGATGCCTTCCTCTTGCACTGGAGCGTAGGCCTGCTGTATGCGTATCACCCAATTCTGCGCTTATTGCCCTGTTCAAGCTCAGGCTAAGGGGGGGCTCCATGATACTCATTGCGCCCCACTGGCCCAGGCAACCGTGGTTTTCCATTTTTTCTCCGACTGTTGCAGCGGCCACCCCTCTGGTTGGGCTGTGCCCCTGACCTCGTTTTACAGGACGACAGGACATTAGGGTGCAGCAATGTCCACTTGCTGGCCCTGATGGTGTTTATGTTGCGTAGTCCTCGCAGGGCTTTGACTCCCTTTGAATGTGGAAAATGTTCTTCTCTCTTCTTGGAAAGGTGCTACACATTGATTCTATACGTTTGTGGCATAGGTTTTCTGTCTGGTGTGCAGCCGACGCATTGGATTCCTTCTCTTGCACTGTGGACACCCTCCTGTTCTTATGTATCTTCTTCACCTTTCATACTCGAGTCTCAAGTCTAACTCCATCAGAGTTCATCTAAGTGCGGTGGTGGCATACCATCGCTTTTTAAATGGCAAGCCCGTCTCTGATAGTGCTACTTATCTGTATCTTATTCTACTCTATTTCATTTATTTCATTTATTTTTCTGTTATTCCCTTATTACCCATTATCCCTCTCCTAACTTGCCCTCTCTGCTGTTTTTTATGGTTCCACATCATTCTCTGCTCCTTTTTCTGATCCTCCCTAACCTTCTCTCACTCCACCAACCTAATACCTGCCCTCTATCCCCTTCCCTATTTCCTCCCCCCATCTTATCCTCAAACCTTTCCTCAGATTTTGAGCCTAACCCTCTCCTTCCTCTCTAAATCAACCTCATCTGCATTTGACGTGCTGTCTCCTCGCTCCCTTGCACTCTTCTTCACCTTCTGTCCTTTGGTGACATTAATCCCAACCTCGGTCCCCTTCTCTTCTCTCTCACTACCATATTAGTTCCTCTCTCTATCACCCTAATCTTATCCACATCCCTCTCCTTTCCCCCTCCTCTCTCCTTCTCATGTGCTTTATGGGATGCTCGTTCCATTTCTAATAAACCTCTCTTTACCCATGATCTCTCTCTCGTGCTTTCCATCTTCTTGCTCTTACTGAAAACTGGCTCCTCCCTGATGACTGCTTCAGTTGCTGCCCTCTGCCATGGCAGGTATCAGTTCTCCCACTCTCCTTGTTCCAATGGCCGCTGCGGTAGTGTTGGGTTTCTACTTTCTCCTTTTTGCCAATTTAAGCCCCTCCTTTTCCCTCAATCTAATTCCTTTCCCTCCTTTGAAGTCCATTCCATCCGTCTTTTTAATCCCCTACTTCTCTGGATCACTGTCATTTATACACCTCCTGATAAGTCCTCTTCTACCTTCCTCACTGATTTTGACTATTGGCTCTCCTTATTCTCCATCCCTATTCTTGGTGACTTTAATTTTCATATTGATAACCCCTCTGGCACCTATGTGTCCAAGCTCCTTTTCCTTACCTCCTGTTTCATCCTCCAGCTTTGCTCTTCTGCCCCCACTCATCAGCTTGGTCACTGCCTTCACTGTTCCCTCTAAGCTGTGCGCGTGTGCGCGCGCACACACCTCGCCGAGCGAGCGCACATACCTTACAACAGAGCGCACAAAACTTACAGTTCTGATTCTGATAGAAAACAACATAGACGTCTTAAAATTTAAAAGTTGTGTTGTATTTACGGTTTTCACAAGTTCTACAATATTTTCTAGTGCAATCAATGTGGTGTGCATACTGTATTCTGACGTGCAGTCAAATTTTAAAGTATATAACTCCGAGTGTCGTTATGTGGCGCACAAAAATTTAACCTTCCTTCAAAAGCCGCACAGCTGATATTTTATGCGCACACAGCCTACAGAAAATTAGAGGGAACATTGACTGCCTTGACCTTGTTTTCTACTCTAATCATTTACCTTCTAATATCCATACCGCCACACTGGCGTGCAGAGACGGGGAGAGCAGCAGCCAGCCAGCATCGGAGGTGTGTGAGCGGGAGCTCCACCTCTTTCCTTTCAGCCTGCCCATACCAGCTGCCTTTAACGGCTTTAAAACCATCACTTCCACTGGCGGGCCTGCGCCTGAAGGCCTCGCCAGAGGGCCCTTAGGCGTAGGACCGTGCGGAGCCGTTTAAAATGCTGCTACATTGGTTCTGCTTGCTGTGAAGATCGGAGCGGTAGAGGGGTGATATCGACAGCGGAGGTTGTGAGTGGGAGCTTAAACACCTGGTGGGATATCATCTACCTCTTCGGATGCTATGTGGAGCATTTCTTCTTGTCTCCTCTATTCCTTTGACTATCACTGTATCTCTTATTCTGTCCTATCTAATTAATGGCGTTCTTTTCATATTTTCTGTAACTTTTATGTAATATTGTAAACCGCTCTGATGCTTTGGCTTGAGCGGTATATCAAATGTAATAAACATAAACACTCTTCCCTTATCTGACCATCACCTGTTAAGTTTCACTCCCCACTTCAATCTCTTTCAATCTTCTCCTCTTTTGAATCTTCATGCTATCAATCCACTGACTCTATCTACTACTTCTCTCTTCCACTTTGTTCTCTAAGTTTGTTGATGAAGCCATAGCTTCTTATAATATTGCTCTCTCCTCTACTCTGGATGCTCTTGCTCCGCCCATTCCAATCCTGTGTAGGCACACCTCACCTCAGCCCTGGTTGTCTTCAACTACCCACTACCTACATTTCTGTGCCTGCTCAGCTGAGCGCACTTGGCTCAAATTCCGTTCTCTCTGACTTTCTTCACTTCAAATTCATGCTTTCTTCTTTCCAGTCCACCATTGTACTCGCTAAGCAAAACTATTTTCTCTATCTGACTAACCATCTTGCCTTTAACCCCCTCACCTTCTCTTTTCTACTTTCAATCCTCTTCTTAAGGCACATCCACCTCCAAATCCCTCTGCTCAAACCCTAGCAGACTATTTCCATGACAAAGTTTATAAGATTACTCTTCAATTCCTCACTAAATCTTCTTCACCCCCTCTTCCCCCTTTCCATTACCAACTTTTCCCCTCAACCTCTATCATCCTTTCATCCTTTTCTAAAATATCTATTGCAGAAACTTCTCCTCTTTCCTCCCTCTCTACTTGTCCTTCTGATCCTGTCCCCACCAATCTCTTCAACTCCATCTCCTCCTCAGACATCCCTTTCATCTCACATATTCTCAACCTTTTTCGCTTTCAACTGCAACCTTCCCTTCATCCTTCAAGCATGCTGTAATCACTCCTCAAAAAAACTCGCTTAACTGTGCTTCTACTTCTCCCATTCATTTCCAAAATTCTTGAACGTGCAGTTCTCCACCATCGTCTCTAATTTCTCTCCTCTCAAGCCTTCCTTGATCCACTTCAATCTGGTTTTCGTCCATTTCATTCTACTAAAACAGCTCTTGCCAAAGTCTCAAGTGAACTGTTCCTTGCTAAGTCCAAATTCTTCTGCTCAGTTCTCATTCTTCTCGATCTTTCTGCTGCTTTTGATACTGTTGACCACCACCTCCTCCTTGACACTTTATTCTCTCTTAGTTTTGGAAGCCCTGTACAGTCTTCTCTTATCTCTCCAATCGCTCTTTCAGTGTTTGTTCTGGAGGTTCCTCCTCTACTACCATCCCTCTGTCAGTTGATGTACCCCAATGGTCTCTTCTGGGCCCTCTCCTTTTCTCTCTCTATACCCAGTTCCTTGGTGCCCTCATCTCTTCCCATGGCTTTCAGTATCATTTTTATGCTGATGACTCTCAAATCTATGTACACCTGACATCTCTCCTTCGCTTCAAACTCATATCTCTGCTTGCTTATCTGACATCGCCAGCTGGATGTCTTACTGCCGCTTGAAATTGAATATGGCTAAAACTGAACTTATTTTTCCCCCTTAACCCTTCTCCCCCCTTCCTCCTTTCTCTATAACTGTTGACAGCACTCTTTTTCTTCCTGTTTCTTTTGCCTGCAACCTTGGGGTCATATGTGACTCCTCCCTTTCCTTCTTAAAACACATTCAACATATAGCTAAAACCTATTGCTTCATTCTCTACATTAACAAAATTTGTCCCTTCCTCTCTGAACACACTACTAAGGTTCTTGTCCACTCTTTGGTCACCTCCCATCTTGACTATTGCAACCTCCTCCTTGCTGGTCTCCCTCAGTGTCATCTCTCTCCTCTTCAGTCTATCCAGAACTCTGCTGCGTGGCTAATCTTCCGCCACCCCCAATATACTCATATTACTCCTCTTCTAAAATCACTTCACTGGCTCCCCTTCCGTTTCTGTATCCAATTCAGACTTCTCCTTGTAACATAAATGCATGCACTCTACTACTCCTCATTACCTTTCCTCTTTTCTCTCTCCATAAGCTCCTCCTCTTGATCTCTGTTCCTCCTCTGGCATTCTTCTCTCTATGCCCTTTTATTCTTAGGCAAACTTCAGACTTTGATCTTTTCACCTTGCTGCTCCTTATGCATAGAACAAACTTCCTCTTTCTTTACATCAAGTCTCTTCTCTCCCCCTCTTCAATGCTAAAGGCTTACCTCTTTGAGGTCACATTGGGATACTAATCAGTTGTCTCCTTGTGTCTCCTTTCCTATTTGAGCACTCCTTGTTTCTCTTGTATTCTGTCTTGATTAGATTGTAAGCTGTACAAACAGGGACCGTCTTCTTTATATGATTGTACAGCACTGCTTATGCCTTGTAGCACTATATAAATGATTAATAGGAGGAGTAGTATCTCTGCACATCCTCTTGTCGGCTGATTTATGAGAGGCCTGCTGCTGTCACGTCTCCCTGACAAGGCCACGCCAGTGGCGTGGGACCTCAATGTGGTGCTCGGGCAGCTCCTTGCTGCGGCCTTTTGACTGTTCCTCACCTGGAAAGTGGTGGTTTTAGTGACTGTCACCTCAGCTTGCCGGGTGAGTGAGCTGCAGGCGCTGGTGGAGCATTCGCCCTACACCAGATTTCATCACAACAAGGTGGTCTTTCAGACACATCCTTGATTCCTTTCTAAGGTGGTTTCCCCCTTCATCTTAACCAGTTGGTGGGGTTGCCTACTATCTTTCTCAGTCCTCATGAAACCTCACAGAACCCACGCATGAAGGGGCCAGGGGTCATATTGAACTTTGGTGCTTACCAATGGTGAAAGTATTTCTGATGTTATAGTGGGAGATCATCTCGCATTCAGTGATCATCAGATTGGTGTGGTTAAGTATTAGGACTAGGACTGATAAAATACATTCAAAGGGAGGGTCTTAGACTTTAGGAAAACTAACTTTGCCAAGATGGGCCAATACCTCAAGGAGTCATTAGCAGGATGGGAACAGTTGGGTGATATAGAAAAACAGTGGGCAAAACTGAAAGGGGATATTTTAAGGGCAACCAACCTTTTTGTTAAAATGGTAAAGAAAGGTAAAAGGAAAAGGAGACCGCTATGGTTTTCGAAAGAAGTAGCTGAAAAGGTGAAGAAAAAGGAAGATGCCTTCATGAAAAACTAGTGATCACAAAAAGAGGAAGACAGGCATCTATGAGTATTTGGAAAAGAGAAGCTACCAAAGTAGTCAGGAAAGCAAAGATTCAAAAAGAGGAGGAAATAGCCAATGCAATAAAATGGGAGATAAGACATTTTTCAGCTATGTTAATGAAAAGAGGAAGGGAAAAAGTAGTATTGTCAGAATCAAAGATGAAGGGGAGGAATATGTGAATAAAGCAGAATTGCTTAACAAATATTTCTGTTCTGTGTTCACAGATGAAGAACCAGGAGCAGGACCTCAGAAAACACCCACAAACAAAAAAAGAAGCGAGGGGCATCTTGAACGATTTTCAGAAGACTGTGTTCATGAGGAACTAGCTAAATTTTAAAGTAAGCAAAGTGATGGGACCAGATGGGATACACCCAAGAATACTGAGGGAACTTGGAGACGTTGGGAGTGGTGCCAGATGACTGGAGAAAGGCACATGTTGTCCCTTTACACAGAAGCAGAAGTAAGGATGTGATTGAAAATTACAGGCCGGTTAGTTTAACATCAGTGGTGAGCAAATTATTGGAAGTGCTGCTGAAAGAGAAAATAGTGAGGTTTCTGGAGTCCAATGGATTACCGTTTTCGAGGCAGCATGGATTCCCCAGAAGCAGGTCTTGTCAGACAAATCTGATTGGTTTCTTTGGGTGACCAGGGAGTTGTACCAAGGGAGAGCCCTAGATGTGGTATATTTAGATTTCAGTAAAGCCTTTGACACTGTTCCTCACAGGCGACTTAGAAACAAACTGAGTACCCTAGGGATGGACCCTAAAGATACTGCTTGGGTTAGAAATTGGTTGAGTGGAAAGCAACAAAGAAGAGTACATGTAAATGGAGCTCACTCTGAGGAGGAGATGGTTACCAGCGGTGTGTCCCAGGTATCTGTCCTTGGTTCGATTCTTTTTAACATCTTTGTTAGTGATATTGTGTTAGTGCTGTCGAGTAAGGCTTTCCTTTTTGCGATTGATACCAAAATCTACAATAGAGTAGACATCCAGGAAGGTGTAAATAACATGAGGAGGGATTTAGCTAAGCTTGAAGAATGGTCTAGAATTTGGCAGCTGAGATTTAATGTTAAAAAATGCAAGGTCATGCATTTGGGCTACAGCAATCCAAGGGAGTGATATATAGGGTGAAGTATTTCTGTCCACAAAAGAAGAGCGGGACCTAGGCATGATTGTGTCTGATCTTAAAGTAGCTAAACAGGTACAAAAGGCGACAGCAAAAGCTAGAAGGATGCTTGGGTGCATATGGAGAGGAATGGCCAGCAGAAGAAAGGAGGCAATGGTGCCTCTGTATAAGTCTCTGGTGCAAACCTATTTGGAATGTTGTGTGCAATTCTAGAGATCACACCTTCAAAAGGATATAAACAGGCTGGAGTCAGTGCAGAGGGTGGCTACTAAAATGGTTGTTAGTCTTCATTATATGAGGACAAACTTAAGGATCTTAATATGTATACTTTAGAGGAAAGGCAGGATAGAGGTGATATGATTGAGACGTCTAAATACCTCTGTGGCATAAATGCACAGGAGCAGAATATTTTTTAATTGAAAGAAAGTCCTGCTATGAGGGGGACGTAGGGTGAGGATGAAAGGGAGTATATGTGAGAGTAATATGCGGAAATATTTCTTTATGGGAAGGAGTGGTAGATGCATGGCATAGTCTCCCAGTGAAGGTGGTAGAGTTGAGTACAGTATCTGAATTCAAAAAAGCATGGGACAAACAGAGAATCTGTAAAGGAAAAAAAGGTGGCTGTTGTGGTTGATATGGAAGGGCAGACTAGGGAAGGAGGGAGTGGTCTAGTGGGAGGACAAGGTACTTCAGGTCGGAGGGCTGGGGGTTCAAGTCCCACCTGGGGACAGCAATCTCGGGCCGGAGGGACTGGGATTTCTAGTCCTATAAGGCACTCCTTGTGGTCTTGGGCAAGCCACTTAACCCTCCATTGCCTATGTTCCCTGTAAGTATTAGTGTATGTGTCTCATACCCCCTCGTGTTAAATGTATCCCCCAATTGACCGCTTTGACCCGGTGAAAAGCGGGATATAAATACAGTTAAATAAATAAGACTAGATAGGCCATGTGGTCTCTTTCTGCCATCATGTTTCTATGCCAATGGGGTGGAAGCCACACTGCACACTGACAGAGAGAGCCTTGGCTTTCTACCTGGGGAGAACGAAAGCTTATTGCTGTTCTACCCAGCTTTTTGTTTCTTTTGACCCCAATCGGCTGAGCATGGTTGTCTCCAATTGTACCCTGTCGGTTTGAGCGGCAGACTGCATTTCTTTTGCGTATGCTCAGGGTGGTCTCAGCCTGGAACGCCATGTCACAGCTCACAACATCCAGACTATGGCTGCTTCTGTTGCAAATTTGTGCTCTGTCTCCACAGAGGAGATCTGTAGGGCTGCTATGTGGTCGTCAGTCCACATCTTCACAGCTCACTACTGTCTGGATGGGAATTCCCAGCATGACAGCAACTTTGGCCAAGCTGCACCCTGCAGCTGTTTGGGACAGATTCAACTCCTTACCACTGGCCTTTCTGTCCACCCAGGCTACTGTAGTGTCTTCCTGATGTTGATATCCACATTGGACGCTGATTTGATTGAACTCTTAGAGATTACTCATGCTGTTTCTCTGTTCTCCCTTTGGTTGCCCCATTGGGCCTCTTTTTATGGGCTTGTTTTTCAGTAACCTGTAGCTGGAGAGTCCTATATGTAAGAACTTCATTCCTGTTTGTTCCTGGAGAAAGCATGGTTACTCACCTGTAGCAGGTGTTCTCCAGGAACAACAGGAATAAGTCCTCACAACCCCCTCTCCTCCCTGTGGAGTTGTGATAATTTAAATCTATCTCATCATACTGAGGTAAGATCGCTCCTTCGGTCGGGAAGGCAGGTGCACAGGCATAGTGAAGCTCCCAGAAGCTTCCTATGGAAGCTGGGGAGCATTCCCGCACAGGCTCCATTAATGACGTCACCCATATGTGAGTACTTATTCCTGCTGTTCCCGGTGAACAACTGCTATAGGTGACTGACTACGCTTTTTAAGCAGACTGGGAGCACACCTTTTTCCCTACTTGGATGATTTGGCTGGTCAAGAGCACCATTCAGGAAGGGGTTCAAGATTCCATATGCTTTACCATCTGGGTGGTTGAGCTAGTAGGGTTGTCAAAAATTACCCCAAATCTAACTTGAGGCTGTCACACCATTTGGAATTTATTGGAGCTCTGCTAAATGCAGCTCGGGCAACAGTCTTCCTTTGTTAAGACAAGCTCACATAAAGACATACAAGTGTCAGCAGATGTCAGTGAGGAACATGTTCAGAATGTTGGGCCCTACAGCTTTAACAGTTCATGCAACTTTTTGGTGTGTCTCAAAATGAGGCAGTCTACGGGAACCCTGAGTATGTAGTGGACACAATCCACTCAGATTCAAGAATGTTATCTCTGACTTTTCTCCTTCCATGCCAATCTAGCAAAGGATCTGAATATAGAAATGTACAGTATTTGATACCTGAAGAGTATGTACATAATAAACTACCTTTAAAATACAAGTCACACTGAAGAATGGAAAACATGTAACCACCCACTTGTGAATGTGTGCTTCAAGCCATGTCAATATTTTGTCACCTAGTTGTAAATGTTAAATGTCATCACCCATATGTAAATATGTTAAGTATCTCACTATGTTGTCACCTCATGTAAATATTTGAGCAGGCAACTTATCAAAAACATAAGTAAAAGAATGGTAGGATCTCTTGACATAAGTTATAATGTAATGTTCTTGTTTTGTTTGATGGAAACCGCTTTGATTTCGCTAAAAGGTGATATATTAAAACTGTTCAATAAATAAAAATAAATAAAATAACCTGAACCTGCCAGTTGGTGTTACCACTGTTCTCCTGGTTTCCAGAAGAGGTTCCACACGGAGGTCATATTGTTTCATAATGAGAAGGTTTGCCGTCTGGTGTGAGGGACAGGCCATAAAAACATAAGATATGCCATACTGGGTCAGACCAAGGTCCATCAACCCCAGTATCCTGTTTCCAACAGTGGCCAATCCAGGTCATACGTACCTAGCAGTTTCCCCAAAAGACACAGGTTCCACAATGCTGGTATTGGGTGAAGCAGTGATATCCCGAGTCCCTTTTTAATAATGGTTTATGGACCTTTCCTCCAGAAACTTGACCAAACCTTTTTTAAACCCAGCTACACTAACAGCTTTTACTACATCCTCTGGTAACAAATTCCAGAGTTTGATTACACATTGAGTGAAAAAATATTTTCTTTTATTAGTCTTAAATAGTATCTCCAGGAACAAGCAGGAATGTAGTCATCACATATGGGTATCGTCGGTACCGACGGAGCCTGCGCAGGAACGCTCCCCAGTGTCCAATTAGAAAGCTTTTGGGAGCATCCCACAGCGCCTGCGTGCTGCCTTCCTGCCTTTCCCAACTGCCTCTCTCCAGTTCTTCTTTTTCCGAAAATTTTCCTACAATGGAGAAACCTGCCTCAGGTTTCAAAAAGTGCACCAAGTGTGGCAGTACCATTTCTGTCACAGACACCCATGAATGGTGTCTAAAATGTTTAGGTCCTGACCACTCCATCACGGATTGTATGTCCTGCGTCATGATGTCTAAAAGAGGTCGGCAGAACCGAGCTGCTAAGCTCAGTACCCTGTTTCCCTCTGATGCAGCTTCGGTGGCATCGACGTCTTCCAGGGCTTCCTCTTCCTCCCGTGGATCTCAGGTAACTAAACATAAGTCCAGCCGGTCCTCAAAGGGTAGATCTCCTTCTAAGCATCGAGATGCCTCTGGCGTTGCCCTTGAGGATTCTGCACCGGCAAAATTGCCCTGGCGGGAGGCTTCGTCTTCCAAAGCATTATCGGGGCTCCAGGATGTTCTCGAGGCCTCAACCTCGGCAGAACTACTGGTGCCATGCTCTGGGGTACCGGCAGTCTTCTCTGGTACCGACATCCAGGCATCGGCAGCATCGATAGACCAGAGATTCCTGGCTATTGAGCGCAGTCTGGCGACTCTCCTTGCAGTATTGACGCCCTCGGAACCGCGACAGACAATCCAGCTGGTACCGATAGCATCGGCATCGGTGTCTGCTTTGCCAGTACCCAGTCATCCAATGCCCTCGGGTACCCATACCCCAGTACCGATTACTCCCGGTACCGACTTCGGTCGGTAAGGGTATCGGGCTCTTCAAGAGCATCTGGACAGACGGTACTTCGAGTCTTCAGAAGAATCTGAGGATTCTGACAATTCTGTCGATGCAGGAATGCTTCTCCCTGAGGAGCCCTCCTCCCCCTAAGCGCAGGATGTCTCCTCCAGAGGATATTTCCTTCCAGGATTTTATCAGGGAGGTGGCTCGGGGTCTGTCCATTACTGTGGCCCCTGAAACAGAGCCAAGAGCTAAGGAGTTGGAAATTTTACAATATCCCAAAACTCCTAAGGAGGCAGCTTCCTTGCCTATTCATGAGATTTTGCATGATCTCATGTTAAGGATGTGGGAGACACCTCTTACCACCTCTCCTCATTCTCGCAGACTGGATACTCTGTATCGAGTCCCTCCTTGTCCTGGTTTCCAGAAAACTCAGCTTCCTCACCACTCTATTGTAGTGGAACCAGCTATGAGAAGGATCAAGAGTGCAAAGAGACATGCCTCTAATCCTCCAGGACGTGAGTGCAGAACCCTGGATGCTTTTGGACGTCGTGTCTTTCAAGCTTCCATGCTTTCTGCCAGGATCAGTTCCTATAGTCTTTACATGGGAATGTTCCTGAAGGAGGTCACAGATGATTTAGAGACCTTGAGTCTTATTCTTCCTGAGGATAGAAGACAGGATTTTCTCACATTGGTCAAATATGCCCAAGATGTTTCTAAATTTGTCAACCGTGCAGCCTTTGACTGCTTTGAGTGCATTGCCATAGGTGCACGTAGAATTGCTTGGCTCCAGGCATCTGATCTGGAGCTCTGGGTACAAGACAAATTGGGAAATATCCCTTGTACTGGTGAGAACCTGATTGGCAGGAAAAGGCCAATGAGTTGGATGCTGACAACTCTACCTTGGATAGATTATCCAAGTCCACAGCTGATCCTGCTAGAAAGAAATCGTTCAAGAAACCATTCTTTTCTAAGAAGAAAAGATATTATCCTGCTTATGCTCAACAGAGACGTTCTGCAGGTCAGCTTGTCAGGAAAGGTCAGCAACCACCCAAGCAGAAGAAAGCAAAGACTGCTAAGCCTCAACCGTCTCAGCAGTCTCAGCCTCCACAAGGCCTTTGACTTTCAGCTAGAGAACTTAGCCTTCCTGGCCCTGAATGGACCAGAGCCTTCCACCATTCCAGGAAGGATATGTCACTTTGCCCCCAGATGGGGGCAGATAACAGCAGAGCATTGGACACTTTCCATCATAAAAGATGGGTACATGCTTCATTTTTCAAGCATGCTCCCTCCCACAATAATAAGGCAGTTCAATTCTCCAACACCTCTCATCAACCGGTTAGGACAGGAGGTCATTATCCTTCTTGCCCAAGGGGCGATAGAAGAAGTACCCATTCCTCATCAGGGTACGGGTTTTACTCCCCCTATTTTCTTATCCCAAAGAAAACAGTGGGATACAGACCTATCTTGGACCTCAGAATTGAACAAATTCCTTGTCAGAGAAATTCAAGATGATTTCTCTCGGAACTCTGCTGCCATACCTTCAGAGTCGGGATTGGTTTTGTTCTCGATCTCAAGGATGCGTACACCCATGTTCTCATCCATCCAACTCAAAGTTTCTTCGGTTCGTTTTTCAAGGAAAGCACTACCAATACAGGGTGCTCCCTTTTGGCCTGGCCTCAGCACCAAGGGTGTTCACGAAATGCATGGCTGTTGTAGCAACATTTCTCCGCACTCTAGGGATATTCGTCTTCCCCTACTTAGACGACTGGCTCATTCGAGCCCCAACAGAGTCAGAGGCCAGGACTTCCCTATCTTGCACAATGCGTATCCTTCAGTATTTGGGTCTGGTAATAAACATCCCAAAATCCAGTCTAACTCCCACTCAGTCTTTGGAGTTCATAGGAGCTTTGCTGGATACCAGAAAGGCAAGGGCCTATCTCCCCCGGCCCGTTGTCTTCGCATGGTGCAGTTAGCTTCTCAAGAAGTGAATAATGTGAATAACTGTAATTTAATGTAAATATTTCCCTTTACTGTTGATATACTGTTGGTAGTATGTTTTGAAACATTATCTAATTCATACCCAGTTCAAACGTTCCTACCTCTCCTGTTATCTCATTGTATTTTTGAGTTACATTTAATAGTTGAATGTTCTTTGTTCTAAATCTGTTCTATGTAAAATAATAGTACTCTATTATTAAAGTTTGTTACCTGTAAACCGCCACTGATCTCTGGAAGTGGCGGTATAGAAAAGATGTATAAATAAAAATAAATGCTAAAGTCTCATCTCACTGCTCGAGAAATGTTACAACTACTGGGCCACATGGCATCCACTGTGCATGTGGTGCCCTATGCTCGCCTCCATATGAGGGCAGCCCAGTGAACTTAATCCACCCAATGGACCCAGGCATCAGGATGCCTGTCAGACAAAATAGCAAACACAAGTTGCCTTATTTTGTCCCTCCAGTGGTGGAAGTCCACTCAAAACCTGTTGCTGGGGTCCCCTTTTCAACAACCTTTACCCCAAGCAATTCTCACAACAGATGCTTCTCCGATGGGTTGGGGAGCTCATCTGCAAGACCTCTCCACCCAAGGCACCTGGTCTCCACAGGAGACTCATCTACATATCAATCTCTTGGAACTCGGAGAAATCTTCCTTGCTCTTCGAGTGTTCCATACCCTGCTTAGCTACAAGACAGTCCTCATTCATATGGACAATCAAGTAGCCATGTTCTATGTGAACAAGCAGGGGGGAACAGGCTCTCTGTCGCTTTGCAACGAAGCTTTGCGACTATGGGCCCTCACCAGAGAGCATCAGATTCATCTCCTGGCAGTGTATCTTCCAGGCATACAAAACTCTTGGGCAGACAGACTGTCGCGTTCTGCTTCCACACGAGTGGTCTCTGCATGCAAACCAGGTGACCAAAATTTTTCAAATTTGGGGAACCCCGACATAGACCTCTTTGCAAGTCCGTGGAATGCCAAACTTCCCTGGTTCTGTTCCAGAATTCCGGCTCAGGGGGCTCAGGCCAGAGATGCTTTCCTCCTTTACTGCGGTCAAGACTTCCTGTATGCCTTTCCACCCATTCCCCTAATTCCCAAAACCCTGTTCAAGCTTCAAAGAGACAGAGGCCATATCATTCTCATAGCTCCCTCTGAGTACAAGAGTTGCAACGCTAGTAGCTAATCCACCTTATACAAGGTTCCATCATGACAAGGTAGTCCTTAGGACTCATCCACACTTTATGCCAAAGGTGGTCTCACCTTTTTTATCTGAACCAAGCGGTCTACCTACCTGTGTTTTTTCCAAGACCTCATGCATCAAATGCGGAGAGGAATCTTCATACCTTGGACTGTAAAAGAGCTTTAGCCTTTTACTTACAAAGAATACAGCAACAAAGAAAGTCCTCTCAACTCTTTGTTGCTTTTGATCCTTCTCATCTGGGACTTCCAGTCTCCAAGAGAACACTGTCCAACTGGATTGCACAGTGTATTTCCTTTGCCTATCAGAGTAAGAATCTTCCTCTGGAGGGCCATGTCACAGCTCACAATGTGAGAGCCATGGCATCTTCAATGGCTCATCTGCACTCTGTGTCTATCGACATCTGTCAAGCAGCCACTTGGGCCTCGGTTCATACCTTCACAGCCCATTACTGCTTGGACAAGGACTCCCGCCGGGATGCCTTGTTTGGTCAGGCTGTTCTCCAGCACCTGTTCCATACCTAATCAACTCCTACCCCCATCCCTGGTAGGATGCCAGAGATCCATGGGGGGGAAGTGTGTGTCCTTGTGAAAGGGCTCCAACGTCTGGGGTCTCTCCCTGGCATCTAAAACTAGGGATTCCCCATATGTGAAGACTACATTCCTGATTGTTCCTGGAGATAGCATAGTTACTCAACTGTAACAGGTGATCTCCGGGAACAGCAGGAATTTAGTCCTCACAACCCACCCACCTCCCCTAGGAGTTGTATCTCTCTATCTCTTTCCCTTTCCCTCTCTCTCTCTCTCTCTTTGTCTCAGCTTTAAAACTCAACTGGAGAGAGGCAGCTGGGAAAGGTGGGAAAGCAGCACACAGGCGCTCTGGGATGCTCCCAAAAGCTTTCTAATTGGGCGCTGGGGAGCGTTCCCGCGCAGGCTCCGTCGGTACCGACGATACCCATATGTGAGGACTAAATTCCTGCTGTTCCTGGAGATCACCTGTTACAGGTGAGTAACTATGCTTTACCCTGTAGCGTCATTGCATGTCCCCTAATCTTTCTACAGTATATTTTGATGACGTAAACAATCAATCTATTTTTACCAGTTCCACTCCATTCATTAATTTATAGACCTCTATCATATCTCCCCTCAGCTGTCTCTCTTCCAGGTTGAAGAGCCCTAATCTTTTTAGCCTCTTCATAGGGTTATCTTTCCATCCCCTTTACCATTTTGGTGGCTCTTCTCTGGACCTTTCCTAATTCCGCTGTATCCTTTTTAAGATACGGTGACCAGAATTGCACACAATATTCAAGGTGCCCATTGCACCATAGAACGATACAGAGGCATTATAATATCCTTTGTTTTATTTTCCATTCCTTTTCTTATGATACCTAGCATTCTATTTGCTCTCTTGGCCGCCACTGCACACTGGGCAGAGGGTTTTAACATGTTATCCACACAGACCCTTTGTTATGTCTCACTTAAAAACTGCTTGAATACTTTCTATATTTGTCAACCTGGTTTGAGTTCACCTTGGTGCAGTTGGCAGCTACCACCATCTTGTAGAAGGTAAGCCCATCTCTGTAGCCCTTAATTGTTTGATTCATGTGGGGTTTGCTTCTTATGAAGCCTCACCTTTAGCCTCACACAGTGTCATGGGACCTCAATGTTGTTTTGACTCGGGTCGAGTCGCTAGATACCTGTGATCTGAATTACCTGATCTAGAAGGTCTTTTTTTGTTTTTTTTCTTTTCCTGTGTTTTTTTTTTGTGTTGGTAACTTCAGCATGCATTGTTAGCAAGCTCTAGTGAGTACACTCCTTTAGAAAAATTTTTAATAGGGTGGTGGTGCGTTTCATCCTATGTTCTTTCCTAAAGTGGTGTTGGACTTCCATATTAATTGGTCGATAGTACTTTCAACAGTTTACCCAAGACCACATTTTTGTAAAAGTGTAGAGCACATCGCACACATGGGCCTGCAAGAGAACCCATAGAAAGTCCATCTAACAGTTTTTGTTTTGACCCCAATAGACTGGGGGTTGCTATCAAGAAACTACTCCTTTTTTGATTTGGCTAGCAGATTGCATCTGTCTTGGTTATGTCCAGGTAGGTCTGATACTTGAAGGTCATGTCATGGCTCATAATGTCTGAGCTATGACTGCGTTGGTGGCCCACTTATGCTCAGCCTTCCTAGAAGAGTTTTGCAAAACTGCAGCTTAGATGTCTGCCCATGCATTCATCTCTCACTGTTGCCTGGAACAGGACTCCCAATATAACAGCAGATTTGGCCAATTCATTCTACAGAATCTGTTCTGGGTTTAGAATCCAACTCCATCTCCCCCCCCCCCCCCCAAGGCTCCTGTCTCTCTTCTATGTGCTGCCTTGTTATTCCTTCAGTTGTTCGAGTCTTTTTAAAAACAAAACAAAAAAAACACACACACACCATAAGACGTTCGGTTCTGGACACTGTTTTTTGTATTTGTTTACAGGGCAGCTGGTAGCTAAGGGAATCCCATATGTGAGCACTTATCCTGCTTGTCTGTGGAGAAAGAGTTATTTACCTGAAACAGCTGTGTTCTCTATAGACACTAGCACAAGTTGTCACAACCCACCCACACCCCCTCCCAATTTGTGTTTTATTCTGGCTTTAGCTGATATCCAGACTGTGGCGATGAGGTGCCATTGCAGCAGGCAGGAAGACTTGTGCGAGTGCTGAAGAACCAGTCTAAGAGCTTCTAGTAGGAGCTGGGAACCCCTATGTTCACGGAGAACATCTGCTATAGGTAAGCAGCTGTGCTTTCTTGAAGCTGGTAGAGCTGCTTAGTGCAGTTAGACATGCATCCGCATAGCTTCTTGCACTGACTCTGTCACACAGGGCCGGTTCATTCCTCCTCTTCTGCAGAGCCCAGTGAATGTGTTTTTCATGGGTTCATCTGCTCACATTTAAAGTTTGTTTTTCACTTTGGGCCACTTTTTGTTTTACCACCTCTTTTCTTGCTTAGAAAAGCTTTAGACAGGGTTTTCATCAGTTTTTAGTGTTCCCTCGCCTCAGGCAGCATCAGATGATAGCCCTTTCCATGTGCTGCAGTCTGCTTGGTCTGTCAGTTCTGTTTTTAACACTCTGCCAACAGACACAAAAACAAAGTTCTCCAGTTACTGAAGACATTTCTCCTCAGGTCTAAACCAAAAAAAAAAATCCATCTACCCTGAAAATTTGCAGAGAAATTTTGTGGTTCTGACCCTGCCCTCAGTGCTATACAAAGATCCACAGTTTCAGCGTACATGCCAGATAGCTTATCTGGACTCGGACCATAATCAGGTTGTAAGCACTACAGGAGGCGGCCTCCACAAGCTTGACCGCGGCCCTCATAAGGGAGAGAAGAGGCTCCTGCTTGCATAGTAGGGTAAGAGAGAAGAACCTTCTCTACTCAGAACGCAGCTGATTCCAGGCGCTCGAGTAGCTCCTGCTCTGTGGCTGTTTCTTCATGTGAGGTGGCTTAAAGAGCCCAGCTGCAAAGGAGCAGCACTGGGGATCTTCCAAAGTGGTGCGTGTCTCAGCTGAGACTTCCCGGCCTGAAGTGCAGTTGTCCTCAACACACTTACACAGGTGCAAAGCTGCCCCCCTCACCTGCTGGAGAAGCAGCTAGCATCTCGTTGCAGGCAGTCCTCATGACATAGATGTTAAGCACAAACGAGCATGGGTGGTTCCTGTGCCATCTGCTCCATCGAAAAGGCTTCGACAAGACTTATAACTTCAGTGACCTCCCAGCGTTGGTGAAACTGTACTACGCTGCATGGCAGGTTTTCTGTCCAAAGCAGAACCAGTGCAGATGTCCTATTTTCCAGTCATAGAATAGAGATCCAAATTAACATCTCCTACGCAGTGGTAGTCCAGTGTCTGCTGCTGGTCACAATAGCCGACACATCTTCTCTATCAGTTTTGCTGCTTCTACATGAGCTACTGTAAAGCACGTCTAGCGGGTCAGTATCAGGAATCAAGCACAGCGCAAACTTCTCAATCCATAGACAGTTGCCCTCTGTGCAGAGATGCTCATTTCAGGATCCAATAGTGACTCTGCCTCGGATTCCGAACTGCAAGGAGCGCAGTCTACTACCATCTTCAGTGTTTGGAAATTTCTCAGTATGAATCAGAGGATGTCCTAGTATTCAAACTAGTGGGAGATAGATGTCCCCACCCCAAGTATTTGTAGAGAGATATCTATGTGGAGGCCAGCATGGGAATCCACGTCAGGGATGTCTGTTTCCAAAATCAGGCTGGAACATAGACATCCTGATTTCATTCCATTGGCGGCAGCTTTATTCTACAGGAATTCTCTTTAACCCTTCTCCTTCTCCTTGAAGTGATTTTCTGTGAAGATATCTCTTGCACAAGGTTCATTCGGCAGCATGTCCAGAGAGATTTCCTTTTTTGATGCATCTGATCGATGTTCTGCCTCCTGCTGCACATGTCCTCTTGAAATTCAGAGAGGTACCACAGTAGTCAGTCCAGTGCATGGCCTTTTACGTGAACAACAGTTTGATTTGTGGCAATCCCCACTAACCATTCAGTCTGCAACTAAAAAGATGGCCTTAAAGTATAAATTACCCCAACACCTGAGTTCAGCAAAGTCCAGTTTTCTCATTATTTGATAATAGTTGAATCAGCAAGGAAAATCTAATATTTCACTTGGTAAAGAGCCAGACTTTTGCACTATTTAAAAGTATTCCAGGCTGTGGTGTCTGGATGGATTGCGGCAGCCCATCAGTTTTGCATGGTTCAATATATGCATGCCATCTGCCAGCATAGACCTCGGATAGCTCCCCAGTCACAGTCTGAATTGACAGAGGAATACATCCTTTATTCTTTGACATTTCACACCTGTTCGAGAACCTCAGCTTCTGCCGTCATTGCCCATGTGCTTCAGGCTTGCTCAGCTTGTTCGTAGTAAATTAACAGATGCACCTTGCACTGGTGATTCCTTTTATGGCAATAATATTAGAGACTGAAGACGCTATCCACTGCTTTTTCTTCCCCTCATAAGCCCTGTAGTTCTGTGGCTTAAATATTCATTTTTTACGTACACAGTAATGCCACTCCTCCCTTTCTTTCTACCCTGTCTTTCCTGAATAGATTAAAGCCTGAAATAACTATACCCAGTCATGGTTTTCTGTGCGCCATGTCTCCGTGACTGCCTCTATATCTGTGTCAGCCTCTTTCATTACAGCTTCTAAATCTGGAACTTTATTTTGCATACTCTAGACATTAGTACATGCAGCTCTCCAGATGTGGTCCTTCTTTTCCTTTTCACTACATTTTATTAATGGTTTTTCTTAATGGGGGCTCCTTTATCCATTCCTGATGATCCTAGTTTAAAGCCATCCTCAGTAGATTAGCCAGTCTATTGCACAAGACACTTGTTTAAAATTTATTATACTGCCTCCCATTGTTGGTACTGAAGCAGTTTACATAATTGAAAATAGAAAATAAGAAAAGAGTGCCAATTCAACAGAGGAAAGTAACCTAGAAGAAAAGGTACATACATTAAAAAAAAAAAAACTAGAAGGGAAGAGGAAATGTCACCGAGCGGCTGGGCGAAACGGAGCTCCGTGGCGAGAAGAGCAGTGTTTAAGTAATTTCACTCCAAAGCAACGGCAAAAAGAACCCATATAGCAGTGAAGGGGTGCGGAGACAGCGGAGAGGCATGGCGACACGAAAGGGGGCCGCTGAGCTGAAAGCGTTTGCATATAAGAATGCCGCGGCAGGCTCCAGGGGAAAAACCAAGATGGCGTCCAGGAGCGTGGTGAGTGAGGAACACGTGGGCCCTGCAAAGAGGTGCGGAGGAGCCAGGAGGTGATTTGGGTGAGCTCAGAGGGGATTTGGAAGGCTGGTTTGGCACATAGAGAGGAGATCTCGCCCACTTTAAGTCAGAGGTACATGCGTGGTTGGAAGAGCTGCGGGGTGATATCAAGGAAGTGGGGCAGAGACTTGAAGAGGTGGAATCGAAAGTGGAGACCCAGGCGAATACCTTACTGACTTTGCACGACAAAATGGAGGCAAGTGAGAATGTGCAGGAGGAACTCTGGGCAAAAGTGGAAGATCTAGAAAATAGATCTAGAAGAGCCAACATTCGCATAAGAGGAGTCCCGGAGGTTGGGAAGAAACGGGATTGCAAAGAAGTGGTGCAGAAGATTTGCAAGCAGATTGTAGCAGAGGCCGGATTGAAAGAGACTGAGTTTTGTTGGAACCTAGACCGAGCGCATAGAGCCCTGGGCCCTAAACGAGATGGTCGGGACAGGGATATTGTGGCCTGCTTTCATGAATATGAGACTAAAAATGCAGTGGTGGAGGCTGCGAGAAAGCTGCCCCGAATACAATGGGAGAATCAGCAAATTGAAATCTATGCGGACTTGTCGGCAATAACAATGAGGAAGAGAAGAGACTCTGCTGCCGTTACCAAAAGGTTGAGAGAAGGCCAAATCAAATATAAATGGCTTTTTCCCTTTGGTTTGCAGTTTTGCATCTCTGGAGTAACAACGCAAGTGAGGAAGGTGCAAGCAGCCATCGAGGCCATGCAGGAGGCAGGCTGGGAGGATTTGCCGGAGGTGGAGACCACAAGACCAGGGAGGCCTCCCGGTTGGCAGAAGGAGATCGGGGGCTGGCAGAGTGCAGCAAGGAGATCGGAGACTCTGTAGGCAGCAGCAGAAGGCGCAGACCCCGACGGAGGGAGATGGATGAACTGTGCTATGGGACAAAGGGTTAAAATGTGTTGCTTGAATGCTGTTAAGGGATGGTTGGCGTGAAAAAGGTTATGAAGAAAGGGGAGGGGGGAGTTCACATTGCTCGAATTGTTAAGGTATATGAGTTGAGACGTATGCTCTGGATGTCATGCCTCGATGGGCAAAGGTTATGCTTTGCAGGAGGGGAGATGGGGGGTGGGGGGGGTAGGGGGGACACTGGATCTTTGTGCAGCTGGGAATCAGAGGAGAAAGGGGAGGTGAGGGGGATAAATGATTAGGTTACGAGTATTGACAATGAATGTGCGTGGTCTTAATTCTCCCATTAAGAGACAACATATGTATAAGGAGATTGACAGATTGAAAGGAGATATAGTATTTCTTCAAGAGACTCATCTGAAGAGGGGAGAAGAGTGGAGGGTGGCCAATAAAAGGTTTTGGGGACAGTGGTTTGCCTCAAATAGGGTGGAAGTAAAAAAGGGAGGGGTGGGAATACTGATTAGGGAGCCCATTCCATATTTGATCTGTGACATCCAAAGGGATAAAGGGGGCAGATATGTGTTAAGATTAAAATTCATGAACAGTTATTTACTTTGGCCAACATTTATGGTCCCAATACGGAGCAAGGCTGTTTTATGGCAGAAATTATTAGTGAACTTAGGCAATTTGCGGGAGGCCAGTTGGTTGTGGGTGGAGATTTTAATTTGACTGTAAATCCACAGCTGGATAATTCTAGAGGGGCTGCAGCGGGGAGTGCTAAAAGTAGAAGGACATTGAAAGAGATGGGGGAGGCCCTGGGGATAGTAGATGTGTGGCGGGAGTTGAAGGGGCGAAAGAGGGATTATACATATTATTCTGCGGTCCATGATTCCTTCTCTAGGATTGATATGATCTGGATGTCCAAACCCGTTTGCAGGGGTGGAGGAGTGTGGGATTGAGGAAAGAACGTGGTCAGACCACGCGCCTGTCTGGGTAGAGGTCGAGGTGGGGCAGGGAAGGAGGCAGAGAGGGAGTTGGAACTTAAACAAATCCTTACTAGAGGATGAGGAGATAGTTCAGAGACTCCGGGCAGATATCGAAACTTACCTGGAGATTATTGATACCAATGAGTGCCCAATTGGAACTCTTTGGGAGTGTCTGAAGGCGGTGGTTCGGGGATCGTTGATCTCCGCTGGCATGCATGTGAAAAGAGTTAAGGAAAGGAATAAAGAAATATTACGGGTGAAAATTAGGGCGTTGGAACCCTTGCATAAATTGGGTAGGTTGGGGAAGGAGGGGAGGGATAAATTAGAATCGGCCCAGCGAGAATTAGGGGAGTTAGAATTGGCAGAGATAAAACATGCCCAAGATTCTGAAACAACAATTCTTTGAACTGGGCAATAAGCCAACCCGTCTACTAGCTTACAAGTTGAAGCAGCATCGAAATAGGAATTATATAACTAAAATTCAGGACGGTAAGGGACGAGAGGTTAGGACGGTAGAGGCTATACAGGAGCGCTTTGTGGAGTTTTATAAACAATTATATTCCTCAGAGGAGGGGGGAGGGGTGGAAAAAATAGACAAATTTTTACAGATGGATCTCCCTCGACTTGATGTAGAGGAAGCGGAGCTACTATCAAGACCTATTAGGGAGGAAGAGGTGGCGGCAGTGATTAAATCACTCCCTGCAAATAAGGCGCCGGGCTTAGACGGGTTTACCAATAAATTCTACAAAGTCTGTTGTCCCATGATATGTGCCCTACTGACCCGGTTATTTAATTCCTTTAAGGAGGGGCAGCAGATGCCGGAGTTGATGCGGACAGCGGGGGTGACGGTTCTTCCAAAAGAAGGGAAAGACCCCAATGTTTGTGGGTCGTATCGACCTATCTCGCTATTGGGAATGGATTTTAAAATTTTTACGAAAATATTGGCTAACAGGCTCCTTCCCTTCCTAACTAAATTGGTACATGAAAACCAGTCTGGGTTTGTTCCAAGGCAGCAAACTGTGGACAATATACGGAAAGTGCTGAATGCAATGTGGAAGGGGGGGGCAGGGGGTGAGGAGTTGTTACTTTTAACGATTGACGCTGAAAAAGCGTTCGATCGCGTGTCCTGGCCCTTTCTGTTTAAAGTACTGGAGAGGATGGGGATTGATGGGAACTTCATGAAGTGGATTAGAGCAATTTATGATCGGCCCCTGGCTAGAATTCGCATTAATGGGGAATACTCGGCTGCGTTTGAGCTAGCCAGAGGAACTAGGCAGGGGTGCCCCCTTTCACCTTTACTATTCGTATTGTCCATGGAACCGTTAGCATACCGGGTGAGGGAGTGTTGTGCGATTACAGGGGTGAAGTGGAGAGTGATAGAAAGCAAAGTGGCACTTTTTGCCGATTTGCTGTTTCTGGTGACTAACCCCGAGAGTTCGTTAGAGGCACTGTATAATTTACTGGTTAGTTATGGAGAGGTATCAGGGTTTAAAATGCTTCTAAGTCCGAGATATTGAACATCTCAACTTCAGTGGCCTCGAAAGTCTGAATTCAGGTCAAGTTCCCATTTAGATGGGTAACACATAGTATTAAGTATTTAGGGATTAATTTGGCTCCAAGGGAAGAGGAGTTGTTTAAGGCCAACTATATTAAGATGGAGAGGGTGGTAAAACAGGAGCTGGAGGGATGGGGGGGTTGAGATTTATCCTGGATGGGGCGGATGCATGCTGTTAAGATGATGATACTCCCGAGATGGATATATCTGTTTAACAACTTGCCTATGAGGGTTCCAAAGAGCTTTTTAGCTCAGATAGAGGAGTGTTATGAAATTCATAGGGGGAGGACAGAAGACCAGGGTGGCGTGGAAAACACTGATGCGGAGAAGAGAAGATGGGGGGGCTGGCGATTCCGCACCTATCTAAATATTATGAGGCTGCTCAATTGCATGGGGTGCTAGCGTGGGGGAGGAGCCTCCCAAAGAGTGGGTACAGATGAAAAATGAGGCGGTGCAGGGGAGGTGTTTGAGGGACTTACTGTGGTGCCCGAGGGAGGGAAGGTGGCTCAAGGGGGGAATCCTTATGTGCAGCTGACCCTGCAAGTGTGGGATAAATGGAAAAAGGTGTGGCTGGGGACGGCAGGGGTATCCCGTCTGAGCCCCATAAGAGGGAACCCAGAATTCCTTCCGGGAGTAGAGGGTGGGGGGTTTGAGGAATGGGGTGAGTGGGGGTTGACAACGATAGGGCAGATGTTGGAGGGGAAAGGAATCAAACCTTTTGAATTGCTACGGCAACAATACCAGTTGGAGGGGGAAGGATTTCTTTAGATACTTACAGCTTAGTCATTATATACGGCTTCAGATTATACCATGGCTACAGCCGGAGCTTTCAGAGTTTGAAAAAATTTTTTTAAGGGGACAAAAAAACTAAAGTGATATCTGCTGTATATATTATGATGAAGGCTGATTCTAGGGTGAGTTTCCAAGGTAGCTGGGAAAAAGATTTGGGGGTACAGTGGGATGAGGGAGTATGGGAGCGTATATATAAGAATAGATATAAGGGTCTCTTAGCCTCTAATCTGTTGGAAAATAATTATAAGGTGCTGTATAGATGGCATCTAACACCCGCAAAATTACATAAAATGTTTGCCCATGTGGAGGATATATGCTGGCGGATGTGTGGTGGTTCAGGGTCGTATATGCATATATGGTGGAACTGTCCGAGAGTAAGCAGCCTATGGGAGGAAATATTTTTATTGCTGGGTACTATAGTGGGTAAGGTGATAGTACCGCAGCCTGTGTTATTGGGGGTGCGGCCGGAGGGATGGAGGGAGGAGGAGGAGTTCTCTTTTCTAAATTTAGGATATTCGGCCCTTCGGGTTTTGCTAGCCCGGAAGTGGAGGCAGGCTGCGGTTCCAACTCTAGAGGAATTTAAAACTTATTTGGGGCATATATTCCTCATGAGTAAGCTTACAGCTCTGAAGCAAGCGAGGCCACAGAAATTTGAGTGTATGGGGGGCATATGTTTGATGGATAGCTAATCCCTAAGTTGGTTATGGGTGTGCAGAGATCCAGGGGGGGAGGGGAGGGAAGGTAAGGTGGCGGGAGGAGGGGGAGTAGTATTAAGGGTAAACAAAAAGGAGACTAAAGAAAGTTTGGTGTTGGGATAATTGGTTCCAGTTTGTATGGTGATATGAGATTATATTAAGGGGCCCAGACTGGCTTGGTGGGCATATCACATGTTTTGCTGTGTCTTAAAGGTGTGGTATTGTATAGTTTTGTTGTCACGATAAAAATTAAAAAAAAAAAAAAAAAAAAAACTAGAAGGGAAAATTCATATAAATAATTTTTCCTAATGAACCTATGAAAAAGACCTCAAGAATGGCCAAAGCATATTCTTACTCACAGCATGCCATTCCCTTCTCTTTCCCAGGTAAGCATAGTTATTTCGTTTTATATTTTTATCTGCTTCACGCGCACATAAATATTTAAAAAAAATAAAACAACTTTTGCTGAAGGATAATGCCAGTCATCTGGGACCATTGAAAACAATGCCTGTGGTGGGCAACAGTGTGACAAGCACACACGTGCACAGTTCAAGGCCACAAAAGCAGCGTTACTAATGTGAGCCCACGTTCTCGTCTCCAGTTGTTATACAAGCCACAGACATGGTTGCATTTAGTGTTACAACGATGGCAGACCTGACATCCGCATCACACGCTTTCTTCAGGGAGCCGCACTACTTCCCCTGCCTATGCAATTAGGGGTGGGTCTCCATTTGATTAAATGGGCTTCTGCAAAGAAGTAGTAATGCTGCGGATGCCTGAAGAAAGCGTGTGATGCTGATGTCGGGTCTGCCGTTGCTGGAACACTATGGGGCTTGTTTACAAAGCAGCGGTAGTGGTTCGCGATCGCAGCCGCGGCCCCATTGAAATCAATGGGGCCGCGGCTCCGATTACGATCGCAAACCGCTACCGCGGCTTTGTAAACAAGCCCCTATGTGCAGCCATGTCTGTGGCTTGCGTAACAACAACTGGAGAAGAGAACATGGGCTCACATAACGCTGCTTTTGTGGCATTGAACTGTGCGTGCGTATACTTGTCGCACTGTTGCCCACCACAAGTATAGTTTTTAACAGTCCTAGATGATTGGCATTATCCTAAAGCAAAAGTTTTTATTTTTAATGTGTGTGTGTGTGAAGCAGATGAAAGTGTAAAAAAAAAAATCAGTAAAACAAAGAACTATGCTTGCCTGGGAGACAGATGATGAAAAAGGGAATGGCAAGCTGTGAGTAAGAATATGCTTCGGCCATTCATAATTTGATGTCTCCTTGAGGTCTTTTTCATAAATTTATTTGGAAAATTTATGATGTGTGGTGTTTTGTTTTTTTGTTTGTTCTTTTTTTTCCCTAAATATTTTTGCTTTTGGAGGAGAAAGTTGACATTTTGGTTTTCATATATATAGACAAAATTTGTTCAGGTCCTGCCCCTGCCTCAAACCAAGACGGCCTAGAAGGCTCTGTCAAAGAAATAGATTTTTTAACAAGGATTTAAGCTTTGTGTGACAATTCTTATGGAAGGGGCCAAAAATTATTTTAAAAAGGTGTTGTAATGCTTGTAAATGGGCGGAATAACAGCAGATGTATGCTTTGAGAGTGAAAGGTATGAATGGAAGTGTAGGGTGGTAAATAAGATGGGTAATAGTGAGAGACCTGTATATAATAGGCTTCTCCCCTTCTTTGATAGGTGGATGCCATTTCTGCTCAGCAGCCTTTGGAAAATCATGCCATGGTCAAGAGAGCCAAACTCTCTCGATGATGCAATCCATGCTGCTAGGCATTCATCTCTAGAAATCAGGTCTCTTGGCTTCAGCCTTAACAGGAAGGAGTGAGGAGGGGGCCACCACCAGCACACCTGTCCCAGAGTCAGATACCTAGCAACCTGGATGAGTAATGTCCGATAATAGAATTGTTGAGTCTTGGCAAGCTCTTTTATCTTGGCACCAGGCAGAAAGCACACCTCCCAGGACAGCATACTGTATCTGGATAGCAGATGGGCACCTCTGTACCCCTCAGAAGGGAGTTGCTAACTCTCTTCTCTTCCTAGTGGTTGCTGATCCTGCAACTTTGGGCTTTTGAGCTCCAATACCTCCCGTTCCTATGCTGTTCTTACCTCTTCCACTTCCAGGACTGCATACCAGTTCCTCTGTTCCAGGGACGGTAGAGTCGGGGTGTTGGGCTTGCAGACTCTTGACAGAATCAGACTACATGATGACACATTGCAGGAACTAGTTAACCTGTGCAGTTGAAATTAAGGTTTGTCAGCATTTAAAACTACAAGAAGCTTTCCTGCATAGAGCTCTGTTGGATGATGTCAGCTTGTGAAGAGTTCTATCCATACCTTGACAATTGCTGCAATATCTGATGTAACCAATTGCATCATTTCCTTCTCATCTGTTCTTGTGTGGCATAAATCTTCATTGTAAAGTTTCACTATACAGCATGCTATGTTAGGTCTTTTTAAACAGCTGATTGGTCGGTTTTGTCATTGGCTGAGCCAGATCTAATATCTTTTCTAGGTGTTTGATCAGAGTGCACTTTCAACTGAAGCCAAAGAAGAAATGTATAAACTGTACCCCAGTGCGAGAAGAGCTCATCTTAAAACAGGAGGCAACTTTCCGTACTTGTGCAGAAGTGCCGAAGTTAATTTATACATACAAGTAAGTCTTGTGCAGGAGCTCCAGGGACATCCCATGTAGTATGTAAAGATTGGACTGCGGGAATGTGTCACACCTACAATCACTGAAAGGTTTTCTGACATTGCTGGCCTAATTTCATATTGCTAGCTTATGTCCAGTCTTAGTTCCTGTCATCCTAAAAAGCAAAATAAGAATAAGGAAGCTGGGACTGCCTTGATGGGAGGGATGCAGACAGAGCCACTGCTCTACTGTAGTCAAAATTCCTGTTTTGACTTGTTTTATTGAATGTTAATTTTCTGCTAGTTTAATTTATTTTTGTTTTCTGATTTTAAATATTATTTATGTTGTGATGTGCTCTGCCTCTCTTCTATGTGTAGACTATAAGTTCTTAAAATAAACAGAGGTGAGAGCTGCCGTCTCATTAACACCAGTATCGCAAGATGGAAAAGAGACCAGCCTAGTCTTTCAAGAACTATTTTTGAAACACTTTTTTCTCTTTTTTTGGGGGGGGGGGGAAATCTTTTTCAAAGCAAAAAAAAAAAAAAAAAATGTAAATCATGATTTAAATGATTAGTCAGATTCTGTTTAATCCTAATTTTCTGGTGGAAGTGCATAATTGTTTTTGATATAACCTTGATACATTCTCATCAGTACTCTGATGTAGGTTTCACTTTTAGAAGTCAGACGGGTACACATTATTTATAAAGTGATTGATTATTTGTCCTCCTGGATTTGATTTAAAATTTTTATCTGAAAATGGAATGTTCCTTAGCGTCTCTCCAGGCTAGTCCTGAAACATTGGGTCTTGCTCCTCCTCCAGCAGCCTTGGAGACTGAGAAAACGTCACTTCTCTTGATGTCACCAGTATAAGTACCTTGGATCCGCCTCCAGAGACCAGTATTTCTCAGTCTCCAAGCAGCTTGGAGGTCTGGTGAGCCCCAGGTTGGGCTCACTTTGAGGAGCAATTAAGTGCTAGACGTTTTTATTTTTTTCCAAATTTAGGTACCCTGCTTTGGGGTTGATTAATTTTTGGTCTGTAGCTGTGCTGAGTTGCTTGTTGCTAGCTTTCAGCTCTTCTTTCCTGTGTTTCTGCCTTTCTCCCCCCCCCCCCCCCCCCCCAGTTGCGTTGGGAGCTCTGCCTGCATTGTTTTTGGAACAGCCCGAAGGACGGAGAGGCTGTTGTCCTTCGGTTCCTGAACCCGCTCTTTTGGGTGAGGAACCAGAGTGGGCGAGGAGCTGGACAGCGGTTCCCGTGCCTGTCAGTCTGCCGAGGTTCCTGCCGGCGAAGCTGCAAAGGCACTGCGGGAGGCAGGAGTTGGAGCGGAGCCTGGGCGCCGAAGCCGTATTAACGGCTGAGCGCTGGGTTCTGGTTGCCCCGCATTCACGGATGTTGTCTTGAGGTAAGGGGCCGGGGGCGTCGATTTCCAGCGGTACCGGCCTCAGAGCCGCGTGGCGAGCCGGCGGTAAGCCGCACACTGCAGAAATCGCGCACGGGAAAGCTTTTAGCTGCAGCGGCAGTTTTTTATTTTCGGCGGGAGAGCCTCGTTTCGCTGGGGGCTTGTTAGATTTTAGGTCGGGGCAGTTTGGGGGTCCTGTTCCGAGTTTAAAAAAAAAAAAAAAAAGAATTATTAAAGAACCGAGGACCCAGCACTCTAACCCAAAGCCTCAGTTGTCCTTGTGGGGGTTTGAGTGTTTGGCAGTTAGACCTGAGGAGCTGTAGAAGGCAGTGTGCCTTTCCCCTGCTTCTGGCGGCATGCCCTCAAAATCTGTCTCATTTGTGGTTCTAAGAGGGGCTGTTTCTGAGACAGGTGTCTGCCGCAGTTGTTGCAGGGAAGCAGTCTCCATGGAGCACGGCCTAACAGACAGTGCCGGCGACCCCCTGGAGGGGCCCTCGGGCCTTGCGGAGCAAAAGGGCCTGGAGGAAGCTTCCCAGGAGCCGGTGGCCGGGCCCTCCCACATCCCGGGGAAACAGGTCTCGCAGGGGCCGGTCCTGGGGTGGTTGGAGGCCATCTTTTCCTCTCATTTTGTGTCCCTCCTTCAACAGGTGTTTGCTGGGGCGCAGGGTTCTCCCTCCCCTGATTGGGAAGAGAAAGGTTTGGGGGAGAAGCGCCCGGGTCCTTCGCTGAGCCTCGGTGGTGCCGGCAGTCTGGCGAAGAGGCTGCGGCTTGGTAGGGATCCATCTGGTCGGTCTGTGTCGTCCGAGCCCGTGGATTTGGGAGACCTAGGGCAGGATTTGGAGATGGATGAGGACTTGGAAGAGGGGGAGCTTCCCGAGCAGGAGGACCAGGCCCGGGTTGTTCGGCTTTTTCGAAGGGAAGAGTTGCCGGCGCTCATTTCCGAAACGCTTAAGGCACTTAATATGCCCACTGTGGGGCAGCCGGAGGAATCGGAATTGGAGGATCCCTTGTTACTAGCCTTTTGGAAGCCGCAGACTGTTTTTCCTATGCACAGAGTGTTTAAGGAGATGATCCAAGGTGAGTGGGATATGCCGGAGTCGGGCCTGAGGGGCTCCCGGGTGATGTCCCGCCTTTATCCTTTGGCTGAGCAGGATCGGGAGTTGTTAAAGTCTCCTAAGGTGGATGCTGCGGTGTCTGCGGTGAAGAAGACTACTATTCTGGTTGAAGGCAGTGCAGCGTTGAAAGATGCGCAGGACCGGAAATTGGACACCTTATTGAAGCAGGTTTTTGATGTTAATGCACTGTCCCTCCAGGCGTCCATTTGTGGCGCTTGGGTAGCCAGGGCGTGTTTACGGTGGGCCCAGGGGCTGCGAGAGGGGCAGGCGGTGGACGTGGCGACAGAGGCGGCCAGGTTGGAGACGGGGGCCGCTTATCTGGCGGATATCCATTATGATCTAGTTAGAGGTTTGTCCAATAGCATGGCGTCCGCTGTGGCGGCCAGACAATCTTTGTGGTTGCGAAATTGGTCGGCGGATTCCTCTTCGAAGTCCAGGCTTAGTAAGCTTCTGTTTGGGGATGACTTGGAGAAGCTGGTGAAGGATTTGGGGGAGTCGAAGGGGGGTCGGCTCCCAGAAGATAAGCCGCGGCAAGGTCGAGCGGGTCCGCAGGCCAAAGGGCAGCAACGGGAGTTTCGCCATTTTCGTTCCCCGAGGTTTGGTCAGACGCATAGGGGTCGGTTTCCTTTTCGGGGCCAAGGATTTCGGGGTTTGAGGGGCCAGCAGAGGCTTTGCGTCCTCCTCTGCCTCCAACTCCCGAAAGTCGCAATGATGCCAGGGGGGTCCAGGCGGGGCAGGAGCGGATCGGAGGTCGTCTGCGGCGCTTTTACCCTGCCTGGGCCCGAATCACGTCCGATCAGTGGATGCTGGAGGTCATCCGCGAGGGCTATGCTTTGGAACTGCAACGGTCCGTGGCGGATTATTTTGTGATGTCCCCGTGCAAGGCGCCATCCAAGTACGCGGAGGTGCGGGAGACGCTGCACCACCTCTTGTGTCTCGAAGCGGTGGTTCCAGTACCTGCAGACCAATGCGGCTCCGGTCGTTACTCTATTTTGTGGTGCCGAAAAAGGAAGGGAACTTTCGGCCAATTTTGGATCTCAAACGCGTGAATCGCTGTCTCCGCGTGTCTCATTTTCGGATGGAGACCTTGAGGTCGGTCATAGTCGCAGTGCGCAGGGGCGAGTTTCTGACGTCGCTCGATTTGTCGGAAGCGTATTTGCACATTCCCATTCGTCAGGACCATCAAAAGTTCTTGCGGTTTGCGCTCCCGATGGGGCACTTCCAGTTCCAGGCATTGCCTTTTGGCTTGGCGACGGCTCCACGGGTGTTCACCAAAGTGATGGTGGTGGTGGCCGCGGCGTTGAGGAGGCAAGGTATTCTAGTACATCCTTATCTGGACGATTGGCTGATTCAAGCAAAGTCCAGGGAGGAGAGCGAATCAGCCACGGGCAAAGTGGTGGCGTTCCTGGAAAGTCTCGGTTGGGTGGTCAATCGGACCAAGAGCAGGTTGACGCCTTCTCAGTCCCTAGAGTATCTCGGGGCGCGGTTCGACACGGCGGAGGGGCAAGTGTTTCTTCCGCAAAGCCGAGCGCAAGGTCTCCGGCGGCTGCTGCGCAAGTTTCTCCGCAGTCCGTGCCTGACGGCCTGGCAATACCTGCAAGTGTTGGGCACCATGGCGGCGACGATAGAGGTGGTGCCCTGGGCAAGGGCGCACATGAGGCCGCTACAGAGAGCGTTACTTCGACGTTGGTCCCATCAGAGCGACAGTCTAGACCGGCGTTTGCTCTGTCAGCCGGAGACACGCCTCTCGCTGAGATGGTGGTTAAGCGCGGAGTCGTTGGAGAACGGGATGCCGTTGGAGGTGCCGGAGTGGGTCCCCCTGACGATGGATGCCAGCTTGTCCAGTTGGGGAGCGCATGTCCAGGGCACGTTCGCTCAAGGGGAATGGTCCGTGCAGGAAAAAGCGTGGTCCATCAACCGGTTGGAGTTGCGAGCGGTAGTGCTGGCGCTGCGGGCGTTCCGGGGGTGCCTGCGCGGGAAGGCCGTGAGGGTATTCTCCGACAACGCGACGGCCGTAGCCTATATCAATCGCCAAGGGGGGACCGGCAGTTCGGCGCTGGAAGGCGAGGCGGACCAGTTGTTCGTGTGGGCCGAGAGGTATCTATTGGCATTGTCAGCGGCGCATGTCGCAGGAGTGGAGAATGTGGAGGCCGATTTCCTCAGTCGGGTGCGAGTGGATCCGGGGGAATGGGCCCTTCATTCGCAGGTGTTCGAGATGTTGGTTCGGCGGTGGGGCGTTCCTGTCATGGATCTCATGGTGACCTTTCAAACCGCAAGAGCCAGTTGGTTCTTCAGCAGAAGGCGAGAGAGGATGTCAGAGGGCCTGGATGCCTTGATTCAGCCTTGGCCAGAGGGTCGTCTGCTCTACGTGTTCCCGCTGTGGGTCTTAATAGGCCGGGTCCTACAGCGCATCGAGCTCCACAGGGGGCCAGTGATTTTGATCGCGCCGGATTGGCCGCGGAGGCCGTGGTATGCAGATATGATTCGGCTTCTGGCGGACGAACCTTGGCGGCTCCCGGCCCGAAGGGACCTGCTGCAGCAGGGTCCTCTGTGTATGCCTCAGGTGGATCGGTTCTCGCTTACGGCTTGGCTATTGAAAGGGCGCGATTGTTAGCGAGAGGGTATTCGTCAGCGGTAGTTTCGACTTTGCTGAAAGCTCGCAGAAGGTCTACGTCTCTGGCGTATGTGCGTGTGTGGCGAGTTTTCGAGGCGTGGTGTGAAGTCCGCGCGGTTTTACCTTTGCGGGCTTCCATTCCTCAGATACTGGCGTTTTTGCAGGATGGTTATGACAAAGGCTTAGCGGCGGCGTCTCTGAAGGTGCAGTTGGCAGCTTTGGCTTGCTACCGGGGGAAGTTTGGTGGCCAGGTGCTTAGCGCGCACCCGGATGTTAGATGTTTTTTGAGGGCGGTGGTGCTTTTGCGACCGCCCCGTCGGCAGGTAGTCCCGCAGTGGGACCTCCATTTGGTTTTGGACGTTTTGGTGCGGGCGCCGTTTGAGCCTTTGTCGAGAGCGTCTTTGAAGGATTTGACCTTGAAGGTGGTTTTTCTGGTGGCGATTGCCTCTGCTCGGCGTATTTCGGAGTTACAGGCTTTATCCTGCAAGGAACCTTTTTTGGTTTTTGGTGAGTCCAAGGTAGTGTTACGGACCGTGCCGTCTTTTCTGCCTAAGGTGGTGTCGCCGTTTCATGTGAATCAGGTGGTCTCTCTGCCCGTGTTTGCAGAAGGCAGGACGGACTCCGCTATTCCGCGATTGCATAGGTTGGATATACAAAGAGCGCTGAAGATGTATTTGAAGGTTACGGCCTCGTTCCGTCATTCGGATAGGTTGTTTGTGCTGTTTGGGGGTCCTAACAAGGGACAAGCAGCGTCGAAGGCCTCTATTGCTCGGTGGTTGAAAGAGGCGATTGCGTCGGCTTATCTTTTGAGAAAGCGGCCCGTGCCGATAGGTTTGCGAGCACATTCCACTAGGGCGCAGGCTGCCTCTTGGGCGGAGCGTAGTTTGGTTCCGGCGGTAGACATTTGTCGGGCGGCTACTTGGTCGTCTTTGCATTCTTTTATAAGGCATTATCGGCTGGATTTGCAAGCGCAGGGGGATGCCTGTTTTGGGGCGTCAGTGCTTCAGGCGGGATTGGTTGGTCCCTCCCGTTAATTCTTGGCACTGCTCTGTTACATCCCCAATGTTTCAGGACTAGCCTGGAGAGACGCTAAGGAAGATGAAATTAGACTTACCTGCTAATTGTTGTTCCTTTAGGATCTCCAGGCTAGTCCTGTATCCCTCCCGGAATGTTTTCATGGATTTGCGCCTGAAGCAGTGAAGGTATGACAGGTAAGTAGCTCGAGGGCCATTTCCCCGAGAGGAGTCCATAAGGGGGTGGTTCTGTGGGATATCTCTGCATCCTGATACTCTGTTCTTTTCTTTCTATTAGACGATGGGGATCTCAGCACTTGCGGAACTGTGTTTCGCACCGAATCAGTTTTTCATAGATTGTAATTAGTTTGTTTATATCATGTCTACTTGTTGCTCTGGTGAGTTGCTTTGTCACTAGGTTACTGATCTCTGGAGGCGGATCCAAGGTACTTATACTGGTGACATCAAGAGAAGTGACGTTTTCTCAGTCTCCAAGGCTGCTGGGTACTAAAGCGCAGAGATATTTGGAAGATATTGTTTCCATGATGTGCTAGATGAGCCGCCATTGTCAAACAGGCTTTTTAACTGCATCAATAAGCTTGTTTGTTATGGCTTCATTTCTTCCAATAAACAACAAAAAATTTACTTTAACAAAATAAGCATATATGTATTAAGATTTTTTTGTGTACTTCTTGTCAAGGTCAAGTGGCTGGCAGTGTGTGCATGTGTGAAGGGCAAGTAGTGTATAGTGCTATGTGCAGTGTGATGCTAGAGGATGAAATGCTATGTGACTGGCAGCAAGTTCGGGCTCTCAATCGGGGGAAATGTAGCAGGAAAGCTTATCTATGCAGCTGATAGAAAATCCAAACAGCGCCCATCCGTTTGTTTTATTTTATTTTTTTAACTTTCTATTACATAAGAACATAAGATATGCCATACTGGGTCAGACCAAGGTCCATCAAGCCCAGTATTCTGTTTCCAACAGTGGCCAGTCTGGGTCATATGTACCTAGCAGTTTCCCCAAGAGACACAAGTTCCACAATGCTTGTATTGGTTCAAGCATTGATATCCTGGGTCCCTTTTTAATAATGGTTTATGGACCTTCCCTCCAAGAACTTGTCCAAACCTTTTTTAAACCCAAATACACTAACAGCCTTTAATACATCCTCCGGTAACAAATTCCAGAGTTTGATTACACGTTGAGTGAAAAAATATTTTCTCTTATTTATTTTATTTAGCTGTATTTAAATAGACTAATTGTCTTAAATAGTTTACCCTGTAGCTTCATTGCATGTCCCCTAGTCTTTCTATATTCTGATAAGGTAAACAATCGATCTACGTTTACCCGTTCCACTCCGTTCATTAATTTATAGACTTCTATCATATCTCCCCTCAGCCGTCTCTTTTCCAGGTTAAAGAGCCCTAACCTTTTTAGCCTTTCTTCATAGGAGTATCCTTCCATCCCCTTTACCATTTTGGTGGCTCTTCTCTGAGCCTTTTCTAATAACTCTATATCCTTTTTTAAGATACGGCGACCAGAATTGCACACAATATTCAAGGTGCGGTCTCACCATGGAACGATATAGAGGCATTATAATATCTTTTGTTTTATTTTCTATTCCTTTCCTTATCATACCTAGCATTCTATTTGCTCTCTTGGCCGCTGCTGCACACTGAGCCGAGGGTTTTGACATGGTATCCACAATGACGCCTAAATCTTTTTCCTGGGTGGTAGTTCCTAATGTGGAACCTTGCATCGTGTAACCATAGTTTGGGTTGTTCTTCCCTAGGTGCATAACCTTGCACTTGTCCACATTAAATTTCATCTGCCATTTTGATGCCCAGTCTTCCAATTTATCAAGATCCTCTTGCAATTTTCCACAATCCTCTTGGGTTTTAACAACTTTAGTTTTGTGTCATCTGCAAATTTGATAACTTCACTCGTTATTCCACTTTCCAGGTCATTTATCAATATGTCAAAAAGCAGCGTACCCAGCACAGATCCCTGGGGTACACCACTATTCACCTTTCTCCATTGGGAAAATTGGCCATTTAGCCCTACCCTCTGCTTTCTATCTTTTAACCAGTTCCTGATCCACAATAGTACACTGCCTCCTATCCCATGACTCTTTAGTTTTGCCAAAAGTCTCTGATGAGGGACCTTGTCAAAGGCTTTCTGAAAGTCCAGATACACAATATCAACCGACTCACCTTTGTCCACCTGATTATTCACTCCTTCAAAAAAACATAACAGATAAGTAAGACAAGATCTTCCTTGTCTAAAGCCATGTTGGCTGTCTCTCATTACGTCATGACTATCTACATGCTGAGTAATTTTATTCTTTATGATGGTTTCTACCATTTTTCCCGGTACTGATGTCAGGCTCACCGGTCTGTAGTTTCCCAGATCACCCCTGGAACCCTTTTTAAAAATTGGTGTTACATTGGCGATCCTCCAATCTTCAGGTATTAGAGATGATTATAATGATAGTTCACAGATTACTAATAGCAGGTCTGCAATCTCATATTTCAGTTCTTTCAACACCCTTGGATGTATACCATCCGGCCCAGGTGATTTGCTACTCTTCAGCTTATCTAATAGTTGTAATACATCTTCCCGATGTATCGATATTTCCTTCAATTCTTCCGCACCTTTAAATACCATTTCAGTCATGGGTAACATCCCTACATCTTCCTCAGTAAAGACTGAAGCAAAGAATTCATTCAGTCTCTCTGCTATCGCCTTGTCGCCTCTTAGTGCTCCTTTAACCCCTTTATCATCTAATGGACCAACTGACTCTCTCACAGGTTTTTTGCTACAAATGTACTTGAAAAGGTCTTTACTTCGCGTTTTTGCTTCCGCAGCAAGCTTCTTCTCAAATTTTCCCTTTGCCTGCCTTATCAATGCCTTGCATTTGACTTGCCAGTGCTTGTGCTGTTTCCAGGTTTTGTCCTTTGGCTCTTTTTTCCATTTCCTGAAAGATGCTTTTTTGGCAACAGCCTCTCTGACCTCACCTTTAAACCATGTTGGCAGTTTTTTGGACTTCCTTCCACTTTTCTTAAAGCATGGAATACAGCTGGTCTGGGCTTCCAAGATAGTATTTTTCAACAACAGCCAAGCCTGATGTACGTCTTTAACCTTTGCAACTGCTCCTTTTAGTTTTTTTCTTAACTGTTTTCCTCATTTTATCATAGTCTCCCTTTCGAAAGTTAAAAGGTAGTACTGTGGATTTCCTTACTATCCCTCCTCCACTAATTAAATCAAAGGCGATCATGCTATGATCACTATTGCCACGTGGCCCCAACAACCTTAAATCTTGCACTAGATCTGGTGTTCCACTAAGGACTAGGTCTAATATGGCTTCCCCTCTGGTCGGTTCATGAACCAGCTGCTCCAAGAAGCAGTCATTTATTTCATCTAGGAACTTTATCTCCCTAGCATGTCCTGACGTGACACTGACCCAGTCGATACCGGGGTAGTTGAAATCACCCATTATTATTACTGCGCTGTAACTTTTGTTAGCTTCCTTGATTTCTTTGAGCATTTCATCATCCATTTGGTCATTCTGGCCAGGCGCTCGATAGTACACCCCCACTGCCATTGCCTTCCCCCTTTTACATGGAATTTCAATCTATATAGATTCTACAGCAGATTTTGTTTCCTGCAAAACTTTAATCCTTTCTGACTCAATGCCCTCTCTAACATAGAGAGCAACCCCTCCACCAGTTTGATCAGCTCTATCATTTCAATATAGTTTGTACCCAGGTATCAGTGTCCCACTGGTTGTCCTCCTTCCACCATGTCTCTGATATTCCAATCATATCTAACCTTTCATTTAGTGCTATATATTCTAACTCTCCCATCTTATTTTTTAGACTTCTAGCATTTGCATACAAGCATTTTAGAGAATGTATTTTATTCATATTTGGCTATTGTTAGACGTGGGTAATTTGGGATCTTTAAGCTCTGTCTGCTCCATACTTGAGGGCATTTGGGCTACTTTACTCTTTTGTGGAACCTCTCTGCTTTTGGTAGTATCCTTCAAAGATACATTCTTCCAAACCATCTGCTCTTGGGCGACTGTCGGCTTTTCCCTAATATCTAGTTTAAAAGCTGCTCTATCTCCTTTTTAAAGGTTAATGCCAGCAGCCTGGTTCCATCCCAGTTAACGTGAAGCCCATCCCTTCGGAAGAGCCCCTCCTTTCCCCAGAATGTTCCCCAGTTCCTAACAAATCCAAAACCCTCATCTCTGCACCATCGTCTCATCCACGCATTGAGACTCCGGAGCTCTGCCTGCCTTTTGGGTCCTGCGCGTGGAACAGGAAGCATTTCGGAGAATGCTACCCTGGAAGTTCTGGATTTCAACTTCCTACCTAAAAGCCTAAATTTAGCCTCCAGAACCTCCCTACCACATTTTCCTATGTCATTGGTACCGACATGTACCAAGACAGCAGACTCCTCCCCAGCACTATCTAAGACCTTATCTAGGTGGCGCGTGAGGTCCGCTACCTTCGCAGCCAGTTGGAGACTTCTGTGAAGCAGTCTGATAGGTGGTTGTTCGTTGGGTTGGTGGTTGTCATCGGTCCATAGAGCATTATGTCATCTGCATAGATGTGGTAGTTGATGATTTGAGTAGGTATGATTGAGCAGAGTGGTTGCAGGTAGATGTTGAAGAGCATGGCGGATAGTGTGGATCCTTGGGGTACTCCTTGGTGTTGCTGAAAGGGGGGGAGGTTGCTATGCTTGTGTGAATCAGTTGTTGTCTATTGGTCAGGTAGGAGTGGAACCATTGAAGTACGACATTTTTTATGCCAATTTCTTGGAGTCTGTGTAGGAGAATGTTGTGGGAGATGGTGTCAAAGGCTGCGGATATGTCCAGGAATATCATAGCTTCTCCAGGACCAAGCAGGAAGTCAGTCCTCACATATGGGTGACGTCGGCGCTGACGGAGCCCTCGCGGAGCAATTTTCCCCAGCTTTCAAAGAAAGCCTTTGGGAATTGCAGCGCGCATGCGCTGTCGCCTTCCCGCCCAAGGGTGCCATCTTAGCCAGTCGTCTTTTTTCCGCGGAGCCCTACAGACGTACCCGTCGTGTCCCCGTGAAAAAGTTGATTTTTACTCATAATTTTCTCTTTTTTCCTTCGGTCGACGCCGGTCTTTTTCCCGCCCGGACTCGCAACGCCGGTCACGAGTCCTCTTCTCCTTTTTCGGTTTTTCTGACTTAGTCAGTTTCGTTTTCGGTTTTTCCCTGGCAGCCCGGTCCTTTGACCTCGCCGGGGCCCTTTTTCCCCCGATGGCTGCCAGTGGTTTCAAGCGGTGTGGTCAGTGTGACCGAAATATGTCACTAACTGACACACACGACAATTGCCTCCGCTGCCTGGGCCCGGATCATGAGGAAATGATCTGTGGGCCCTGCGGCAAAATGTCCTCCAAAGCGTTGAGAAGTCGGCGGCATCAGCGGGATAGGATCTTCGCTGACCCCAGCCGTACCCGGACCTCGTCGGAGGCCTCCGCGTCCAGAGGTTCCAGCTCGGACCGTCGCCGGAGTTCCTCCGACAGGGGTTCTCCCTCCGGGGACCATCGACGGAAGGTGAAACCCGCGAGGGCGGCGTCGGTGGACGCTCCTGGCTCCGCGAGGGCCAGGTCGCATAGCCCCGATAGCCCTCCCGGGTCCTTGAAGGAGCACCTCTCGAAGCGACCTCGCCTGGAGTCGGAGCTGCCTGCTCGGGTAAGTCCTGTAGTCCTCCTGGACTCGCCTCCGAGACCGCCGACGTCGGGCCCGACGCCGTCGGGGCCCAAGTCGGGGGCTGCTGGGTCACCTGAGCTCGGACTCAGGTTGACGGCCTTGGAGAGCAGACTGTCTGCCTTCATGGACCAGCAGCGGGCGCTGCTCGCTGGCCTCGCTGGCGCCGCTGCCCCGACCGCCGGGACGTCGACGTCTAAGTCGACCCCGGAGACCGAGCCGATCCTCGAGTCCATGCGAACTCGAGTCGATCCTCGGTCGAGGTCACCCTCGGCCTCCCGTTCGGGACCGAGGTCGCCGACGCCGACTCCCTCGGCGTCGGGGCGGCAGGCGCCGCGCCCTGCCCGGGCCGACCCCACCGATTCCTCGTCGGAGTCGGTCTGGGAGTCTGAAGAGGAAGAGTCACCTGATTCTTTTCGGACTCGGTGTGTCCCCTCGGACTCACCTGAGTCCGAACCTTGGAAGCAGTCCCCCCCGGAGGATGCCCGGTTCTCGGACTTCGTCAGGGATATGGCCAAGGCTTTGGCCTTCCCTGCGGATCCCGAGGAGGAGCCTCGAGCCGAAGAGCTCGACGCCCTCCAGTATGACTCTCCCGCCAGGGAACACTTTACTGTACCGGTTCCTCCCATGCTGGAACGACTACTCTTCCGCATGTGGGAGAGTCCGGCCTCCTCGCCGGTCCTGAGCAAGCGGGTCGATTCTATCTATCGAGTCCGCAAGAGCCCTGGCTTCCAAAAAGCACAGCTACCACACCATTCCATGGTAGTGGAATCGGCCATGCATCGTCTTAAGAGCCAGAAGATGCACTCCTCGGTGCCTCCTGGCAGGGAGGCCCGTAACCTGGATGGCCTTGGTAAGAAGTGTTTCCAGGGCTCTATGCTTGCGTGTCGTGTCCAGACCTACCAGCTATACATGGGCATGTATCTCCGAGACCTGGCTAAAGAGCTAGCCGGATTCTCCGCTGGTTTGTCCGAGGAACCCTTGCGGAGGTTCCTGGCCTTGTCCTCTGGCATTCGGGAATGCTCAAAATTCATATCCCGAGCAGCCTATGATGGCTTTGAAGCATCGGCTCGAGTAGCCGCAGCCGGCATCGGTGCCCGCCGACAGGCTTGGCTTCAGTCGTCTGACCTTGAGCCCTGGGTGCAGGACAAGTTGGTCGATGTCCCCTGCCGAGGCGAAAACCTCTTTGGCAAGCCCATGGCTGAAAAGGCTGCACAAATCGAGACGGAGACTCTCACCAGGACTAGGCTTTCTAGGAAGACCTCCGCCCCTTCCCAGAAAAAGAAGGGCTCGGGAAAGAAGTCCTTTTACCCGAGAAAGGCGGCTGCCTACAAACAATACCCCCAATATCAGGCCCCTGCAGCTCCCCAACAGGGCCAGCAGGCCAAGGGACGGGGTAACGGGTCCCGTAGGCAGCATGCCCCCAAGCCTGCACCACCAGCCCCTGCTCAGCAGGGTGGGGGCTTTTGACTCCTTAAGCATAGCCTCTCCCCCCTCCGCTGGTTCCCCCCAGCACCGGAGGCCGGCTGGTTCACTTCGCCCACAGGTGGTCCAGCATCACCTCAGATGCCTGGGTGCTTCAAGTCGTGAGAGAAGGCTATCTTCTCCACTTCCACCAGGTCCCTCCCTCCTATTTTCCGGGAGAACCTCCACGACTCCCTCTGCACAGGGAATTACTCCTTCAGGAGTTAGCAGGTCTTCTACAGGAACAGGCGGTGGAACCGGTGCCCCACCACCTGAGAGGTCAAGGCTTTTATTCCAGGTATTTTCTAGTACCAAAAAGGACAGGAGGCCTCAGACCCATCCTGGACTTGCGCAACCTCAACAAATTCCTCGTGCGGGAAAAGTTCAAGATGCTTACCCTTGGAATCCTTCTGCCCTACCTCCAGCAGGGAGATTGGCTATGCTCCTTGGATCTAAAGGATGCCTACACGCACATCCTCATCCACCCAAGCCACCGCCAATACCTAAGGTTTGTGGTGGCCGGAAATCATTACCAGTACAGAGTACTGCCCTTTGGCCTGTCCTCCGCACCGCGAGTCTTCACAAAATGTCTCGCGGTGGTGGCGGCCCATCTCCGGCTTCACGGCCTCTATGTCTTTCCGTACCTCGACGACTGGCTCATCAGAGCAGCGTCCACTCCGGAGGTCACCAACGCCACACGCCGCACGGTGACTCTTCTGCAGTACTTGGGCTTTGTTATAAACTTCGCAAAGTCCACTTTGCTCCCCTCACAGGATCTCGAGTTCATCGGCGCAAGGCTGCACACTCCTCAGGCACGAGCGTTCCTACCGCTCGACAGGGCTCAACGGCTCATGGACCTAGCCGACCGTTTTCGCAGCCAGCCCCTGGTCTCCGCCAGGCGCTTCCTGAGACTACTCGGCCATATGGCTTCCACCGTCCATGTGACCCCCAATGCCCGCCTGAATATGCGGCCTGCTCAATGGTGTCTCAGCAAGCAGTGGCAACAAGCCACAGGCGGCCTAGCAGACCTAGTGCGCGTCTCCGAGCCGCTGATCTCGTCTCTCCAGTGGTGGCTTCATCGGCCGAACCTGGTACTCGGCATGCCTTTCCAGTCACCTCAGCCGGCCCGGGTGCTGATGACAGATGCATCCCTCCTGGGCTGGGGAGCACATTGCCAAGGGGCACGTACTCAGGGCCTCTGGACCACGTGGGAGTCTGCTCAGCAGATCAACTTCCTGGAGCTCAGAGCGATCCGCCTGGCTCTCAAGGCCTTCTCCCACCTGACCTCTCACCAGTCCGTCCTTGTCCAGACGGACAATCAAGTTGCCATGTTCTACGTGAACAAACAGGGGGGCACGGGCTCCTTCCTTCTCTGTCGGGAAGCACAGAAGCTCTGCTCTTGGGCCGTCAGTCACGGCGTTCTTCTCAAGGCAGTTTATCTCTCAGGCCAAGAAAATTGCCTGGCGGACAAACTCAGCAGGATCCTCCAGCTGCACGAGTGGCGCCTGGATCCCTTGGTAGTTCAGAAGCTCTTTCTAAAGTGGGGCCTCCCCACGATGGATCTCTTTGCCAGCCCTCTCAACCAGCAACTTCCTCGCTTCTGCTCCCGTCAGCCACATCCCCTTCGAGTTGCGGCAGACGCTTTTCTACTCTCATGGTCGGAGAGCCTTCTGTACGCTTTCCCTCCCATCCCGCTAGTCTCTCGGACTCTTTTCAAGGTTCTCCGAGACAAAGCCTTCATGATCCTGGTGGCCCCTCGCTGGCCCAGACAGCCGTGGTTTCCACTCCTGCTGCAATTAGCGGTAGAGGATCCATTCCCTCTGGGGTTACAACCGGATCTCCTCACTCAGGATCAGAGGTCTCTGCTGCACCCCAACCTCAGATCTCTCAATCTAATGGCCTGGCTGCTGAGAGGGTAGTCCTTGCTCCCCTTCTCCTGCCGGCAGAGGTGGAAGAGGTCGTCCTAGCTTCTCGGCGACCTTCTACCCGCAAATGCTACGCCCTTAACTGGCGTCGCTTTTCCGTTTGGTGTGCCCAACAGTCTCAGGATCCCTTCTCCTGCCCGGTGTCGGTGATCCTGCAGTACTTGCTATACCTCTCTAATCTGGGACTTAAGTCCAACTCCGTCAAAGTTCACCTCAGTGCCCTTTCAGCACATCATGTGCCGGTGGACGGCAGACCTCTTTCCAACGACCCTCTTGTAGCGAGGTTTCTCCGAGGTCTCCTTCTGCTTAAACCACCTCTGCGCCCGCCTGCGCCTGACTGGGACCTGAATGTGGTTTTACAGCGGATCACCTGTCCGCCTTTTGAACCTATGGCTACCTGTTCTCTCCGTTTTCTTTCTTGGAAAACATTGTTCTTGATAGCCCTCACTTCCGCTAGACGCGTAAGTGAATTGCAGGCCCTCGTGTCTGATCCCCCTTACACTCGGTTCTACAAAAATAGGGTAGTCCTACGGACTCACCCAAAATTTCTTCCAAAAGTGGTCTCCCCTTTTCACATCAATCAGGAGGTGGTACTTCCGACCTTCTTTCCCAGACCACACTCCAGCCGAGCTGAGACGGTCCTCCATACCCTGGACTGTAGAAGGGCGTTTAACTTCTACTTTGACCGTACGCGGGAGCACCGTAAAGCTGCTCAGCTTTTTGTGTCTTTTGACCCCAATAAATTGGGGCTCCCGGTCTCCAAGCGTACTCTGTCCATCTGGGTTGCGGACTGTATCACTTGGGCTTATGGGGCAGCCGGACTCTCCTTGGAAGGTCGAGTCACGGCTCATTGCGTTCGGGCAAAGGCTACGTCAGTGGCTTACCTCCGCTCTGTTCCGCTGGCAGACATCTGCCGGGCCGCTACTTGGTCTTCGAGCCAGACTTTTGCGGTCCATTACTGTCTCGAGAGGGAGTCCCGCAGGGACAGTGCTTTCGGGCAGGCAGTCCTCCGTAATCTCTTTGAGGTTTGAGCAACTCCTACCCTCCATCCCGGATGTGGGCTACCGGTGGGTAATAATTCAGCGAAGATTCCTTCCTTCTGTGCTGCTGAGTTAGAGGGAGCTCATTTTTGTGCTTAGGGTCTCCGGTAGCCTTAAGCTTGGGAGTCCCATATGTGAGGACTGACTTCCTGCTTGGTCCTGGAGAAAGCGTAGTTACTCACCTGTAACAGGTGTTCTCCAGGAGCAGCAGGAATCAGTCCTCACAACCCTCCCTCCTCCCCTTGGAGTTGCAATCATCTGCTTTAGTTTTTTTGCAAATTTTTATGCTGTCTTTTTAGCTATGTCATCTGACTGGCTAAGATGGTACCCTTGGGCGGGAAGGCGACCGCGCATGCGCGCTGCAATTCCCAAAGGCTTTCTTTGAAAGCTGGGGAAAATTGCTCCGCGAGGGCTCCATCGGCGCCGACGTCACCCATATGTGAGGACTGATTCCTGCTGCTCCTGGAGAACACCTGTTACAGGTGAGTAACTACGCTATATCCAGAGTGCTTGCTCTGTGTGCCCTTGATGAGGGTGTTCATTAGTGATGTCATGAGGGTCTCGACTCCGTCGAATGGACTGAAACCATGTTATGGGTCCAGTATGTGGTTGGTATCCAAGTGGTCTTGAGGTTGTTGAACTGTCTTCTCAATGATTTTGGCGGTGAATGGAAGACTTGCTATAGGCCTGAAGGAGGCGGGGTCAATGAGGTTTTTAAACAGCCCAAGCTTGATGTAAGTCTTGTCACGCCCATAGCCCCTTACATATGTATGGAGGGGTGTGCTTGTTATATAGGATTCACCATTTTGGCAATGTTCCAGACTATCTTGCAAGGGATTATGGTAATGGTAGTCCAGTCATGCGGTGTTTGCCTTTGAGGTAAATTAAGACTATGGTAGTTGGCTCGAGTGTTAAGGCAATGACAGAATTTATTTATGAGGTAAATCAAAATGCACAGAGATTCACTTGGTAACACCTTAGGATGTCTTCTCCAGGATTTATATTCAAAATAACAATACAACTGAAAGCTTATGAAGTAGCTTGTAAAGTACATTAAACAATGGAAAGTCTTTCTGTCAGCCACTGCTGACAAACCTGCTCAGCAGTGCTGGTGTAGAGCAAATCAAAAATAGAAGCTTCTTCACAAAACAGCTTTTCTTTTCACATTCAAAGAACTTTTTATATCCAACGTGTGCACAGCCTGAGCTGTGCTCTGCTTTATCAGCTGGCTAACAAGCTTCAATCAACAGCTTTTCTCCTTCTCTGCACAAGTATTTCACTTCCCCAAAAAAAACTTCTTTCTTTCCACACAAACTTTCTAGTGTGCCAGTTACTAGAACGTTTCCTTTTTATGTTTGATCCCACTTTCAGGATTTCTCTGTGCTAGCAACTTTGCATAAAGAACAGTCCATGAAAGTATCGTCTTCCTCTGTAATTATATCTTGTTCTATTTGCATAGGTTCTATATCGGGGTCTGGATCAGAGGGCTTTACTAACTGACCTCCCTTAGGACAGGAACTGTTTCTAAGCACTTTGCCTTGCTCTAGGTTAGACAAACGTCCAAAGTTCATACCTGAGTTAAAGCTGGCATTAGGCTGTCCTCTTAGATACTCTGGCCAGTATGCATTTGAGCTTTTATGACCTGTCCTCCAGTCTGTATTCCTGTACCTCAGGGCATCTGCTCCATACTCTTCCAAAAGGTATTCGTGTTCCTTCTCCCTTCAGCTGCCTCGGTCCTCTTACCGGCTGCTGCTTTAGGGTTCCTAGCTGAAGTTCTCCAAACCTCTGGATTTCTCCAATCCCTTGAAGCTGGCTTCTCACAGGTATCTCTCCAAGAACACAAATCTCTCTGAGCTCCTCTCTCCTTTCTCTTCTCCTTCCTTCTTTCTTAATATTCTGTTCTGTTAAAGTTCCCAGTTTCCAACCCCTCCCTTTCATTCCTCAGGTGTTTGTGGTCAAACTCCCTCCTGGCAGTTGAGTAATTGGGAGTGACGTAAGTGTTTCTCAATCTGGGCTTATACTCCTTCACCTCATCTCCACTAGGGGCTTTATGCAGGCCATTGCAGCCTGGAATAACCTGTCTTTTAGGAAAACATGCAGTTTTATTCCTGTGACCTGACAAAACAGGTCCCTTGATTAGGGTAAATTCCCTTCCTTTGTCACTATTCTCTGGGCTCTGATAAGCTTCCTTATCAGTCTTTAACCTTTGCAACTGCTCCAAAGGTTTTTTAAAAACTATTTTCCTCATTTTATCTTAGTCTCCCTTTCGAAAGTTAAGGTGGTACTATGGATTTCCTTACCATCCCTCCTCCATTAATTAATCAAACGCGATCATGCTGTGTTTACTATTGCCAAGTGGCCCCAACGCCCTTATCTCTTGCAGCAGACCTGGTGTTCCACTAAGGACTAGGTCCAAAATGGCTGCTCCTCTGGTTGGTTCATGAACCAGCTGCTCCAAGAAGCAGTCATTTATTCATCCATTTGTTCATTCTGGCCAGGCGGTCAGTAGTATACCTCTACTGCCATCGCCTTCCTCTTTTTACATGGAATTTCAATCCATAGAGTTTCTACAGCAAATTTTGTTTCCTGCAAAACTTTAATCCTTTAACTCAATGCCCTTTCTAACACAGAGTGCAACCCCCTCCACCAATTTGATCAGTTCTATCATTGCGATATAGTTTGTACCCAGGTATCGCAGTGTCCCACTGGTTGTCCTCCTTCCACCATGTCTCTGATATTCCAATCATATCTAACCTCTCATTTAGTGCTATATATTCTAAATCTCCCATCTTATTTTTTAGATTTCTAGCATTTGCATACAAGCACTTTAGAGACTGTATTTTATTCATATTAATCCGGCTATCGGTAGGCAGGGGTAATTTGGAATCTTTACGCTCTGTTTGCTCTGTACTCAAAGGCATTTGGGCTACTTTTGTCTTTACTGGAACCTCACTGCTGATATGCCCTAACTTCATTCTTTTTGTAGTATCCTTCGAGGATACATTGTTCCGAACCATGTGCTCTTGGGCAACTGTCGGCTCTCCCCTATTATATAGTTTAAAAGCTGCTCTATCTGTTTACATTTGTAATGTTCTTAATGCTTGTCAGTTCTTAATATTTCTTCAACTGTTCACTGTGTCAACTCAGTTCCATGTAAACTGTTTTGACTTGTAGAAAAACGGGATATCAGAATTTGTTAAATAAATCCAAAGTTAACCACAAGACATCACACAAGATGGCAATCTAACAGAGAAAGTGAGCTGCAGTTATATGCATGTAACACAGACAGTAATACAGTGTACAAATGTGAGCAGGTCATTGCTAGTTCAGAATAGAATCACTCATGCAAAGAAGAAAACAGAAACCTAAATCTGTTCCAAACCGTATCCCAATAAGCACTAATGCCTTTGAGATCAGATGTATTGAAGCATTTGGGAAGTGATATCTTTCATACTTTTGGAGAAGCATGTCTCTCTCAACCCAGAATCCCAGCAGTGCCAGCTCTAGAGAGGTTGTTTTTCCCCAACAACGCTGAAAACCCTGGCACCAAAATCTCCACATATTAGGGCAATTTCAGCACATCTGTGTTCCCTTGCATCACATAGTCCAGCAGAGGAGGAGCCACATTTTATAAGCTCCTCCCTTTTATGGCAGATGTGGTGCTGTTGAATTTCCCGTTCAGCGGCATTTACAGGTCTGTAAACCGTGTAAATGCCTTTCCTTATCGGGCCCTATCCTTCATATAATAGTTTCCAGGGCATTAGCTCATCAGAAAACCCAACCTTGGGCAATCATTTGGGACACAGGGTGCTTAATCCTAGAGACTGCTTCAGTGTTATACTTTGGATGTTTGAAGGATTTAATCAGAGGTGAGCAGCATATCTTAAGTATTTGGGGCCTCCCACCTGATCAAGCTGATGAAGACGAAAGGAACAGCAAGGGAGGAATTGGGGAGAGGGATGAGAATCATTCCCCTGAGGTTATCATTTTAGAACAAACCATTAACATGTGAACTATTATTGAGCACCACCTGGAAATGCATCTAAGCATTGGGTGCAAGGGTAAGAAAAGTCAGTAAGTGAGCTAAGCTCTTACTCTTCACTTTGGACTTTTCTGTAGTGCATCAGCTCAGAAACGATGATGGCTTGAATCTTTCCCACATGAACATTAATTTGGCTGCCCACTAGTAGAGCTTTTTATTTATTACATTTGATATACCGCTCAGGCCGAAGCATCAGAGCGGTTTACAATACAATATTAATGTTACGGAAAATATGACAAGAACGCCATTTATAAGATAGGACAGAATAAGCGACAGTGATAGTCAAAGAAATAGAAGAAGCAAAAGGGAAGGAAACGGCAGATTACAACCACGATATACCAATAAACTCACAGCTTTGTTGTGCGAGTTTGATCATTCGCCACGGACTCACACCTAAGGACCACGCCGAAGAGCCGCGGGCGTGCCTCCAGAGCGGCGGTTTTAAAGCCATTGTGAAGGGCAGATGATTGGCAGGTAGCAGAGGTAAGAGGAAGCTCCCGCCCACATTCTCCGATCATGGCGGCTTCTGCTGCTGCTCTCCCCATTCTAATGAGAGCCTCTGGAGCGGCGGTTTTAAAGATGAAGATTAGGAAATGCTATACCTTCTTCAGACTTAACGAGCCAGAGTTTGCTTAATTTAATGTGCGGCAATTGTTGTGCCAAATAAAGCTGGATATTTCAGACCTTAAAAGCCTTTCCCAGAACATAAGGTACCTGCGGAAACAAGTAGTGCAGCCTTGGGAGAATCTTCATCTTGAAAGTGTTGATTGTATCTGACCATGCAATGGGATTTTCCTTCCATTCCTCCATATCCCTCCTGATTTTTGTGCATTTCCTGGGAGTAATTCACGTTATATAAATCCTAAAACTGAGTAGTTTCTTTATATACAAATATTTCAGATACTCATTCTGGAGTTTCGAACCATAGGCAGTGGAATGAGATGAACTACTGGAGCGCTGGCTTGATCAACATTGTGGCCTGCACAGCTGTTCTCTGTTTCATGTACACTGCCTTAATCCGGTGAAAGGTGGTATATAAATAACATAAATAAATAAAATAAAATAAATAAATAAAACAAAGCATCAGAAACTAGGGAGCTTGGTGGTCATGGATGGGAGAACCTATGGGTAAGACATCAGACTTAGTAAAATTGATTGTGTTTGTGGAGACAATACTGGAGGCCAAAAGAATGTTCAGTACATTAGAGGTTGAGATGCTAGGATGGGTCAAGTAGAGTGAGATTTTGTGGGAAACACTTATTTTGAAACCCTTTTATCAAAGTAGTTATCTCGTGCCTATCTTTTTCACTTTTAGGCGAGCTACATAAAACATTAACAACAAAACATAATATTAAACCATACTAAAACTTCCTTACTGTCTTAACCAAAAGTGTTATGAAAAAGATTTTTTTTTTCCTAAAACACACACATTGAAATTCATTTTTTAAAATCTGATAATAGATATTCCACAACACTGGAGCAGTTACAGAGAATATTTAAGCTCAGGTAATGATCCAGTGAACCCTAGAAAAGAAAGGCAATCACATAATTTCACGAACTGGATAGCAGTTCTTATCTTAGTCTGTAACTATTTAAAACTGAATAGAGCTGATATACTGCTCATTCCTTCATTCAAACATTTTCAAACTAAAAAGCTTGTAGTTCACTGAAAGTCTGCGTAAATCCATAAGCATTACATTGTTTGTCTTACTAGCTATGCTAACTGTTCAATTGTCCCCGCCCCTCGCCTCTTATTTAATTTAGTAATCTTAGCAAGTGCTCTACAGAATTGAAAAATAGGAAGATGGATATCCATTGGCCAAAACGCAGGTCTTTATGATAACAAGATTTTGATCTAGGCTACAAAATCTGAAGGGAAATTGCATTCATCTAGAGTAGACTGATGAACACGCTGTCAAATGTTTTTTCCGCATCCAGGGATAGTTTAAGACTGGGAATTTTCTGAGTGTCTATCCAATTAATTATATTGCGGAACTATCTAATGTTCTCTGTGAAAGTTCTACCTTTTGTAAAGCTTGTTTAAACTATGTGTATGAGGGAGGGCACGATGAATTCCGGGCACTGTTGTAAAATTTTTGCCAAGATTTTTACATCAGAGTTTAGAAGTGAGATTGGACTCGGTAAATGGCCTCCTTGCCCTGTTTTTGTACTACAGTGACTTAACCACAATCAGATGATGTACATTGTGTTTTCTATCTATAGTTTTTAGGATGATATCTATATTTATTTTATTTACATTCTCTTATATACCGCGCTACTCTGCATCAGTGCGGTTTACATTGAACAAACTGAAATTACATTGAACAGGGCATTATAACTTGGAGATAACTATTTTACAGGGAACATGGGCTATGGAGGGTTAAGTGGCTTGCCCAAGACCACAAGGAGCACCTGTGGGACTAGAAACCCCAGTCCTTCCGGCCCAAGGTTGCTGTCCTCTAGTGGGATTTGAACCCACGACCTTCCGACCTGAAGTACCTTGCCCCAACCACTAGGCCACTCCATTCTGCCTTGAACTTTGCTTGGTTAAGTGGATTATAAATAACAAATTTAAATTATCTAGAATAGTGAGAGGGCTTTTTGATTTCACCCACTTGCAATCATTTCAGACCACCTTGAGCAGCGCAGAGAGAGATTATTTTAATTGTACTGTAAGTAAGCAACGGTGTTTCCCGTGCTTGGGACCATGTTAACTAAAGTTTAACACTCTCTCTTTAATGAAAGTTAAAACAGCCCACTGAAATAAGTGCCATGGTAGCGCTTAACACACGTTAACTTTCATTAATGCTCCTTAATCTTTCGTAAATATGCGCCTTAGTCATTTTCAGGATTGCTACATGACCTACATTTGCATGCAAATCTATTTCAGGCATATTCATTATAGATATCCTGAAAACCAGACTTCTTAGGTGTACCTCAACAGGACTGGGAAATACTGAAGTAGCTACTATATTATTTTCGCTTAAATATGAGAATTCAAGTAGTAAATCCGAAGACCGTACAAAAGCTATGGCCTAGGAAAATAGGTCTTGCTATTTTTTCTTAAGGTCTGTCTAAGAATAGCTACTAATATTCACTCACGCTTCCTTCTGAATTGTCTAAGCAGGAGGAAGTCTCATGATATTTTGTTTAAACGATCCAGTGTTTCATTTCTCTGTTGCACTGTTGACATTTTGCATGCCTGCCTTAGCCATAGCTACAGGAACTTAACAGATTTATCTACCCAGAGATAAGCAGAGATTTCCGGTGCATCTGATTCTGATGCTTTGCTTTACAGGTTTTTTTTCCTTTAAATATTTTTCCTAATTTTCTGTGCTCATGCAGATAATCAAAAGGAAAGGCAAACTGCACATTTTTCCCACAAAAAAATGCTGTGTTCTCCCATCCCCAAGGAAGAGAGGGTGTGGGACTAATCTGATGGAAGAAGCAGGGAAGATGAGAACTGTGTCTGAAAGCATGGGGCAAATGGAGGGGAGGGATTCTAGAAGCAAATAGTTCCCATGGATAGAGCTTGTAGCCTAGTGCATTCATTTAGGAGATAAAGTGACTTGCTCAAAGTCACTTGGGATGTCAGTAGTAAAATTGGATTTTAAGCACTTTGACCCGGTGAAAAGAGGTATATAAGCACAGTTAAATAGATTTAAGCTCTCATTTCTGTGAGTCTCCACAAACTTTTGACCTGTGACTACTACAGATCATTTGTATAGTGCTCCTAAGAAGCTCTCTTGTCTTTCTGTTTTTATATGTATTGTGTTATACCACTATTTATATACAAGTACTCCACGTAGTGAACTAAGTTGGTTTTTTTGTTTGTTTTTTAAAGACATATATAGATATAAAATTATCAATATGCTAGTTCTTTTAAGGGACTGCAATATTTGAATGAATTTTATTTATTCTTGTAGGAAAGGGGTTTCTTTTTTTTGTTTTTCTTTTATGCTGCCTCTTTTTGCTTTAAGCTGCATTTGTGCTACTCCTAAATTTATATTTTATAAGCAGGGTTATTAATATTTATTAGTTTAATGCTTCCTTGAGACAGATTCCTTTCTTAGGTATTAACTATAATTTACCCTGGTAGTGAAATCTATCTTCTGGGTTAAAGTAACTGGTTTTGCAAGGACATAGCATCGCACTGTCAGGGTTGAGATCAAATCTATATAGCACAGTGTGCTTTTTTTAATTTTTTTTTTTAAGTTGCACATTAATTTACAAAAAATACTATTGAACCTATCTCCAGGAACAAGCAGGAATCTAGTCATCACATATGGGTATCGTCGGTACTGATGGAGCCTGCGCGGGAACGCTCCCCAGCGTCCAATTAGAACGCTTTTGGGAGCATCCCACAGCACCTGCATGCTGCCTTCCCGCCTTTCCCAACTGCCTCTCTCCAGTTCTTCTTTTTCCGCAGAGCCAGCAGGTCGTGTTCCTGTCACCACAGAAGAATTTCTTTATTTCTTTTTGTGGTCGCGTCTGCCTTCTTCAACGCTCTACCGGTATTGCCAGTCTTTCTTTTCCTATTTCTAAAAAAAAATATATATATATATATATATTCTTTTTCTTTTTTCCTAGGTGCACCTGCCTTTTTGGGCCTTAGGCCCAAAATCTTCCTTAACATGGAAAAACCTGCCTCGGGTTTTAAAATGTGCACCAAGTGTGGCGTTACCATTTCCATCACCGACACCCATGAATGGTGTTTAAAATGTTTAGGTCCTGACCACTCCATCACGGTTTGTGTGTCCTGTGCCATGTTGTCTAAAAGAGGTCGGCAGAACCGAGCTGCCAAGCTCAGTACCCTGTTTCCCTCTGATGCAGCTTCGGTGGCATCGACGTCTTCCAGGGCGGCTGCTTCCTCCCTTGGATCTCAGGTAACTAAACATAAATCCAGCCGGTCCTCGAAGGGTAGATCTCCTTCTAAACATCGAGATGCCTCTGGCGTTGCCCTCGGATTCTGCACCGGCAAAATTACCCCGGCTGGAGGCTTCGGCTTCCAAAGCCTTATCGGGGTTCCAGGATGTTCTAGATGGCTTGGCCTCAACAGATATCGTGGTGCCATGCTCTGGGGTACCGGTGGCCTCCACCGGTACTGACTTTGAGGCATTGGCGGCGTCCATGGACCAGAGAATTCTGAGCATGGAACGCAGTCTGGCAGCTTTCCTTGCGGCATCGACGCCCTTGGTACCGTGACAGACAACTCCACCGGTACCGGCACTACCACAGGCACCGGTATCGGCACCGGTACTGATAGCATCGGCATCGGTGTCTGCTATGCCCGGTACTCTGTCCTACGATGCCCTCCAGTACCGATTCTCCGGTACCGGTTATTCCCGGTACCGACCTTGGTCGGTATGGGTATTGGGCTCTGCAGGAGCATCCAGACAGACGATACTTCGAATCCTCAGAAGAATCTAAGGATTCTGAAAGTTCTGTCGATGCAGAGATACTTCTTCCAGGGGAGTCCTCCTCCCTAAACGCAGGATGTCTCCTCCAGAGGACATGTCTTTCCAAGACTTTATCAGAGAGGTGGCTTGGGGCCTGTCCATCACTGTGGCCTCTGAAACAGGGCCAAGGAGTTGTAAATTTTACAATATCCTATAACTCCTAAGGAGGCAGCTACCTTACCCATTCATGAGATTCTATATGATCTCATGTTGAGGATGTGGGAAACACCTCTTACCACCTCTCCTCATTCTCATAGGTTAGATACCATGTATCGTGTCCCTCCTTCTCCTGGGTTCCATAAAACTCAGCTTCCTCACCACTCTATTGTGGTGGAGTAGGCTATAAGAAGGATTAGAAGTGCAAAAAGACATGCCTCTAATCCTCCAGGTCGTGAATGCAGAACCCTGGATGCTTTTGGACGTAGAGTCTTTCAAGCTTTCATGCTTGCTGCAAGAATCAGTTCTTATAGTCTCTACATGGAGGTCACAGATAATTTACAGACTTTAAGTCCTTTCATTTCTGAGGAGAAAAGACAGGATTTTCTCACTTGGGTCAAACATGCCCAAGATGTCTCTAAATTCTCCAACCGTGCAGCCTTTGACTGCTTTGAATGTATAAGCAGAACCTCGGCTATTGCCATAGGTGCACGTAGAATTGCTTGGCTCCAAGCTTCTGATTTAGAGCTCTGGGTACATGATAAATTGGGAAATATCCCTTGTACTGGTGAGAACCTGTTTGGGAAAGATTGGCAGGAAAAAGCCAATGAAAAGGATGCTGAAAATTCCACCTTGGATAGACTATCCAAGTCCACTGCTGATCCTGTTAGAAGTTGTTCAAGAAAACACCTTTTTCTAAAAAGAAAATATTTTATCCTGCTTATACTCAGCAGGCTTCTTCTGCAGGTCAGTTTTCAACTAAACATCAGCAACCACCCAAACAGAAGAAAGCAAAGGCTGCTAGGCCACCGGCTCAGCAGCCTCAGCCTCCTCAGGGCCATAGGCTAAGTTCTCTAGTTAAGTCATTCTGGTTCTGGAAGGACCAGAACCATCCACCATTCCAGGAAGGTTATGTCATTTTGCCCCAGATGGGGGCAAATAACAGCAGAGCATTGGACACTCTCCATCATAAAGGAGGGGTACAAACTTCATTTTTCAAGCATGCCCCCCTCACATAATAGTGAAGCAGTTTAATTCTCCGACACCTCTCATCAACCTCTTAGGTCAGGAGGTTGCCATTCTTCTGGCCCAAGGGGCAATAGAAGAAGTGCCTTTTCATCAACAGGGCACAGGGTTCTATTCCCCTTATTTTCTTATCCCAAAGAAAACAGGGGGATACAGACCTATATTAGATCTCAGAGAATTGAACAAATTCCTTGTCGAGGAGAAATTCAAGATGATTTCTTTCGGTGCTCTGCTTCCATACCTTCAGAGTCAGGATTGGCTTTGTTCTCTAGATCTCAAGGATGCGTACACCCATGTACTCATCCATCCAACACACAGAAAGTTCCTTCGGTTCCTTTTTCAAGGAAAGCACTACCAATACAGGGTGCTTCCTTTTGGTCTGGCCTCTGCTCCAAGGGTGTTCACGAAATGCATGGCTGTGGTAGCAGCATTTCTACTTACTCTGGGGATATTCGTCTTCCCTTACTTGGACGACTGGCTCATTCGAGCTCCAACACAGTCAGAGGCCAAGACTTCTCTATCCTGCACAATGCGTATCCTTCAGTATTTAGGGCTGGTAATAAACATCCCAAAATCCAGTCTGACTCCCACTCTGTCTTTAGAGTTCAAAGGAGCTCTGCTGGATACCACAAGAGCAAGGGCCTATCTCCCCCAGGCATGTTGCCTTCGTTTAGTGCAGTTAACTTCTCAAGCAGCGCTAAAGTCTCACCTAACTGCTCGAGAAATGTTGCAGTTGCAGTTGCTGGGCCACATGGCATCCACCGTGCATGTGGTTCCATATGCTCGCCTCCACATGAGGGCAGCTCAGTGGACTTTATCCACCCAATGGACCCAGGCATCAGGGTGCCTGTCAGACAAAATAGCAAACATAAGTCACCTCATTTTGTCCCTCCAGTGGCAGAGGTCCACTCAAAATCTGTTGCTGGGGTGCCCCTTCCAACAAGCCTTACCCCAAGCAACTCTCAACAGATGCTTCTCCAAAGGGTTGGGGAGCTCATCTGCAAAACCTCTCCACCCAGGGCACCTGGTCTCCACAAGAGAGTTGTCTACATATCAATCTCTTGGTACTCAGGGCAATTTTCCTGGCTCTGCGAGTGTTCCACTCCCTGCTCAGCTACAAGACGGTCCTCATTCACACGGACAATCAGGTAGCCATGTTCTATGTGAACAAGCAGGGGGGAACAGGCTCTCTGTTGCTTTGCAACGAAGCTTTGCGACTATGGGCCCTCGCCAGAGAGCATCAGATTCATCTGCTGGCTGTATATCTTCCAGGCATTCAAAATTCTTGGGCAGACACTCAGTCGAGTTCTCCTTCCACACGAGTGGTCTCTGCATGCAGACCAGGTGGCCAGGATATTTCAACTTTGGGGAACCCCGGACATAGACCTCTTTGCAAGTCCGTGGAATGCCAAACTTTCCCGGTTCTGTTCCAGAATTCCAGCTCAGGGGGCTCAGGCCAAGGATGCTTTCCTCTTTTATTGGGGTCAAGACTTCCTGTATGCCTTTCCACCCATTCCCCTAATTCCCAAAACCCTCTTCAAGCTTCAGAGAGACAGAGGCCACATGATCCTCATAGCACCACATTGGCCACGGCAAGTGTGGTACCCTCTGCTTCTACATCTCTCTCAAGCTCCCTCCCTGGAGTTAGGGTCTGCTCCAGATCTCCTATCTCAGGAGAACAGGATGTTATGGCATCCCAATCCCCAGTCCCTGCATCTCAGGGCTTGGTTGCTGAAGGCCTAGATCTCCAAGATCTTCATCTTTCTCAGCAAGTGAAAGATGTTCTTTGTGCTTCCAGAAAACCTTCCACTAGATGTTCTTATGCTTTCAAGTGGAAAAGGTTTACTATTTGGTGTTCAGAAAAGGGTCTTAACCCCCTTGCTATACCTCTGGAATCATTACTGGAGTATCTCCTTCATTTGTCTAATGCAGGCCTTAAGACGAATTCAGTAAGAGTCCATTTGAGTGCTATTGCAGCTTCTCTTAAACCTCTAAATGGACAACCTATTTCCTCTCATCCTCTTATAGCAAGATTCATGAGAGGCCTCCTTCTAACTAAGCCTCCCATTAGACCACCTCCGGTGGCATGGGACTTGAACCTGGTTCTTGGGCAGCTCATGAAGCCACCTTTCGAACCTTTAGCTACCACCACCTTGAAATTCCTTTCTTGGAAGGTTATCTTTCTCATTGCAATCACATCAGCATGCCGCATTAGTGACTTGCAAGCACTAGTAGCTAATCCACCTTACACAAGGTTCCATCATGACAAGGTAGTCCTTAAGACTCATCCACACTTTATGCCTAAGGTGGTCTCGCCTTTTCATCTCAACCAAGAGGTCTTTTTTTTCCAGGACCTCATGCATCAAATGCAGAGAGGAATCTTAATACCCTGGACTGTAAAAGAGCTCTAGCTTTTTACTTACAAAGGACACAGCAACATAGAAAGTCCTCTCAACTCTTTGTTGCCTTTGACCCTTCTCATTTGGGACTTCCAGTCTCCAAGAGAACACTATCTAACTGGATTGCTCAGTGTATTTCTTTCGCCTATCAGAGTAAGAACCTTTCTCTGGAGGGCCATGTCACAGCTCACAATGTGAGAGCCATGGCAGCCTCAATGGCTCATCTGAACTCTGTGTCTATTGACGACATCTGTCGAGCAGCCACTTGGGCCTCTGTTCATACCTTCACAGCCCATTACTGCTTGGACAAGGACTCCCGCCGGGATGCCTTGTTTGGTCAGGCCTTTCTCAAACACCTGTTGCATACCTAATCAACTCCTACCCACCATCCCTGGTAGGATGCCAGCGATCCTTGGGGGGGAAGTGGAGCCCTTCTCAGGGACACACAACTTCTGGGGTCTCTCCCTGGCACCTAAAGCTAGGGAGTCCCCATATGTGATGACTAGATTCCTGCTTGTTCCTGGAGATAGCATAGTTACTCACCTGTAACAGGTGATCTCCGGGAACAGCAGGAATTTAGTCCTCACAACCCACCCACCTCCCCTTGGAGTTGTATCTCTCTCTCTCTCTTTTCCTTTCCCTTGCTCTCTCTCTCTTTGTCTCAGCTCTAAAACTCAACTGGAGAGAGGCAGTTGGGAAAGGCGGGAAGGCAGCACGCAGGCGCTGTGGGATGCTCCCAAAAGCGTTCTAATTGGACGCTGGGGAGCGTTCCCACGCAGGCTCCGTCGGTACCGACGATACCCATATGTGAGGACTAAATTCCTGCTGTTCCCGGAGATCACCTGTTACAGGTGAGTAACTATGCTTTATCCAGGAACAAGCAGGAAGTCAGCCCTCACATATGGGTGACGTCAGCCCTCACATATGGGTCACATATGGGTGACGTCGGTGTTGACTGAGCCCGCACGGAGCACTTCCCCAGTTTTCAAAGAAAGCCTTTTGGAATGCTATCATGCATGCGTGGTCCTCTTTCTGCCCAAGGGTGCCATCTTGCTCAGTCTTTTTTTCCATGAAGACCAACTGACATGGTCCTCTACTCTCCCGGAAAAAGCTCTAAAATTCCTTCCATTTCTCTGGTTGTGTACAGATTCCCTTCCCGCCTCGAGGCTTCTCTTGTTTTCTCAAGGATCCACCTCAACCGTCTTTCGTGCCTTTTTTTCACCCAGGTGTCCTTGACCCCGGTCTGCTGTTCTCCCATCATGACTCCCGGTGGGTTCAAGAAGTGCAACCCTTGCAGTCAGACTATCTGTTACTGATACTTATGACTGCTGTTTTTGCTGCCTGGGCCCGGACTACGACAGCTCCATTTGACCGGTGCCAGGCCATGACCCCAAAGACAAACAAAAGGTAGTCTGAGTTTCAGGGGAAGCTGTTTCCCAGGTCTGACTCTGCCCCAGCTTCCCCATCGCCGAGCCCCCAAGTCTACCCTTCACTGGAGGTCCGGGCATCCTCGGAGTCCCACGGCGGCAGCTCCTTCAGCGCAACCCTAGACTCTCCCAAGAAGGAGGTGCCTCTGCTCAAGCTGAGCAAGGCCCTCACCAGGACTCAGGCAACTCCGAGCAGCGCCCTCAAAACGTTTTGAGACAAGAGTCCTCAGCCAGTGGAGACTGCGCCAGGACCCCATGAACCTGTAGTCTTCCTCGAGAATGCGCACTCCAGAGTGCCGGTGTCAGACCCAAGGCCTTCAGTGTCCATTCTGGGAGCTGCACAGCCGTCAGGCCTAGAGTCCTGAATGGCAGCCATGGAACAGAACCTCTCCTCCATCTTGGCCTTGCAGCAGGCATTCATGTCTGGGATCCCGGCATCATCAGCCCCGACACCGGGCCACCCAACCTTAGAGGCATCCCCAGGCGTGCGTCTAGGTTCCAAGCACCATCGGCATCTGGTAAGTCCTTGGTGTCGATCAAAGTCTCTGTCACGCTTCTCTGGGAATTTGGTCTTCCCAGACAAGTTTTTGGGAGTCCGACCCCCAAGTCTTCCGGGGGAGCCCAGTTCCTCGGGGCTGCCCCGAGGCAGACTCCTCAACGCCCTCGGAATCCAATTTGGAAACCAAGGATGAGATCTTTCCGGAGACCTCCCGGCACAGGGACATCCCCTCCGAGCCATCTCACCCAGAGCCTCAGCGCCACTTTCCGCCTGAGGGCATAGCTTTTCATGACTTAGTCCGTGACACGTTTTGGGTGCTCTCGATCCAGATGGAGTCTGAGGAGGGTGCTTGAAATCCTGCAATATGAGTCCCCTCCCATGGTGCCAGTTCCACCCATACTTGAAAGGTTGCTACTCAGGATGCAGGATTCCTGGCCTTGGTGCCGGTGGTTAGTCGATGCCTGGACACTATTTACAGTGTCTGGAAAGGCCCCAGATTTCATAAGCCACAATTCCTCCACAATTCAATGGTGGTGGATTCCTCAATGCAGAAACTGAAGAGTCAAAAAAATCTACTCTATGGTTCCCCCTGGCAAGGAGGCCCGGGCCCTCAACACCCTGGGCCACAAGTGCTATCCAGGGTGCCATGCTCGGCTGCCGCATACAGGCATACAAATTGTACATAGAGATGTACGTGAAAGGCCTGATCCGGGAGCTCTCTCAGGGTTCTTGGCAGGCCTCGCCAGGGAACCCCTTCAGATGTTCCAGTCCCTGGTGGCGGGCATCCGGGACTGCTCCAAATTCCTCTCTAGGGCCGTCTACAATGAGTTTGAGTCAGCAGCCAGGGTGGCAGCCATAGGCATCAGCGCTCGGCACCAGGCATGGTTGCAAACCTCTGACCTTGAACAGTGGGTGCAGGAAAAGCTGCTCAGTGTCCCCTGCAATGGTGAGAACCTATTTGGAAAACCAATGTCCAACAAGACGGCAGAGATTGAAGTCAAGGTAGTCACCCAGCAAAGATTGTCCAGAAAGACTGCGGCCCTCCCCAAGAAAAAAGCCTTGGGACAAAAGCCCTTTTTCTCGAGGAAAAAAGGCTACAAACAGGCTGGGCCCTAACTCAGGGCAGCTACACCAGGCTCCACAGTCTAAAAGCCAGGTACATGAGCCCCGGACGCCCAAGGGCCCCCAAGCCTCAGACACCAACTCCCACACAACCGGAGGGAAGCTTTTGACTCCCTGGGCTGAGACTCTCCTCCCCCAGGAGTCCTGCCTCGGCCCACAGGGGGTCGATTGGCCTCATTTGCCCACAAATGGTCCAACATCACCACAGACAGGTGGGTCCTGCAGATGAAGGTGGTAACCTCCCTCACCATCTACAACAGAACCCTCCAGACTTCTTCCCAGGAGAGCCATCATGGCCTCTCCTCCACCAGGCTTTGCTCATCGCAGATTTCACAGGCTTGCTCAGGGACGGGCGGTGGAGCCCATGCGCCAACACCTCTGGGGAAAGGGGTTCTATTTTAAGATATTTGCTTGTTCCAAAAAGAACAGGGGGTCTCCAGCCCATCCTGGACATGCGCAACTTGAACAAATTCCTGGTGAGGGAGAAGTTCAAGATGTTCTCCCTTGGGACCCTGCTGCCCTACCTCCGCCAGGAAGACTGGCTCTGCTCCTTGGATCTCAAGGATGCATACATCCACATCCTGGTCCTTCCCTCCAACAGACAGTACCTGAGGTCCGTGGTGGGGGACAGCACTACCAGTACAGGGTGCTAGCCTTTGGCCTCGCCTCCTCCCCAAGGGTCTTCACAAAGTGCCTTGTAGTCGTGGCCGCTCATGTGCACCTTCAGGGGCCCCACATCTTCCCCTACTTGACGACTGGCTCATCAGAAGCAGCACGGCCCTCGAGGCCATCCAAGCCACAAAGCTTACCATCCACACCGTGCAGCAATTGGGATTCATCATCAACTACCCTGTCCAGTCTCTCCCCAGTTCAAGACCTGGCATTCATAGAAGCCCAGCTGGACACTCTGCAGGTCAAGGCCTTCCTCTCAACAAGGAGGGCCCACCACCTGATGCAGTTAGCTAAGGAGGTTCAAAGCTGCCGGTCAATGCCAGCCCGCCTTCTCCTCTCTTCATGTCATGCCCTTGGTTCACCTACACGTGCGAGTGGCCCAGTGGTGCCTCATATCACAATGAACATAAGATATAAGCAGGCTGAGGGACAGAGTAAAGGTCACCCACAAACTGGTGGCTTCCCTCAACTGGGGTAGTCCCCACACCATCTCAGGGCAGGAATGCCCTTCCAAACACCAGCACCACAAAAGGTCCTGACAATAGACACCTCCCTGGCAGGCTGGGGTGCACATTGCAAGGGCCATTGCACTCAGAATCCCGGTTACAGATCAACCTCCTCGAACTCAGGGCCATCTTCCTGGCACTGCAGGCCTTCCACTACCTCCTGAGCAACCTTTTGGTCCTCATACAGATGAACAATCAGGTGGCCATGTTCTGTGTAAACAGCAGGGAGGCACGGGCTCCTACTCTGTCAGGAGGTGGTAGCCCTGTACTCCTTTGCAATGCACAACAACATGCTTCTGAGAGCAGTGTACATGCCAGGCCAGGACAACCTCCTGGTGGACAAGCTCAGCAGGCTCCTGGATCCCAGGGTGGTGCAGAGACTCTTCCGCCTCTGGGGAAAGCCTTGGCTGGACCTGTTCACTTCCCCAGACAATACTCAGCTACCCAAATTCTGCTTACCTCAGCCACACCATGGGTGACAGCGGATGTCTTCCTGGTTTCATGATCGAAGGACCTGCTTTATGTATTCCTACCGACCCCTCTGATAGCCAGATGCCTCTTCAAAATCCAGAGTGACCATGCCGCAGTGATTCTGGTTGCTCCCAAGTGGCTCAGATAGCCCTGATTCTCCCTGCTGCCCTCTGTCAGTGGTGCCTCCAGTGGCACTGGGCTAACAACTCACAGGAAGGGGGCTCCCTTCTCCACCCCAACCTGGGATCCCTGACGTTAACTGCATGGATGCTGAAAGGGTACCATTAGCCCCCTTTAGCCTCTCACATGAAGTGCAGGAGATTCTCCTGGCCTTCCGGAAACCCTCCACCAGGAGGGCATATGCCTTCAAGTGGAGGAGAATTCTCTCTGTGGTGTGTGGAGTGGAATGAGAATCTCTTATGCTGTCTGCAGCTCATTTTGCAGTACCCACTGCATCTCTCCCGCTCAGGGTTGACATCTAATTCGGTTAAGGTGCATCTCAGCGCCATAGCAGCTAACCACCACCAATGTTCCCTCTAATTTTCTGTAGGCTGTGTGCACATAAAATATGAGCTGTGTGCAGCTTTTGAAGGCAGGTTACATTTTTGTGCGCTACATAACGACACTCGGAGTTATATACTTTAAAATTTGACTACACGTCAGAATACAGTATGCACACCACATTAATTTTAATCAAATTAAATGAAAATAGACGATTACTAAATGAAGTGGGAAATTTCTAGTAATTACAAACATAACTTTTAAATTTTAAGACGTCTGTGCTGTTTTCTATCAGAATCAGAGCCGTAATTTTTGTGCACTCTGTTGTAAAGTATGTGCACTCTCTCGGCGAGGTATGTGCGCGCGCGCACACGCGCACAGCTTAGAGGGAACAGTGACCACCACCCTGTGGAGGGGGAGACCCCTCACATGCCAGGCCCTGGTCTCCAGATTCCTCAGGGGTCTTCTGCTATCAAAGCCCCCCTCCACCCCCCCTGTACCAGAGTGGTGTCTCAATGTGGTGCTCTCACAGCTCACCAGACTGCCATTTGAACCCTTGGTGACTTGCCACCTGAGGTATCTCTCCTGGAAGGTGGCCTTCCTGGTGACCTTGACATTCGCTTGGAGAGAGTGAGCTATAGGACCTGTTGGCAGATCCCCCTTATACTAGGTTCTATATGAACAGGATTGTGCTTTGCACACACACCAGGTTCCTCCCAAAGGTGGTGTCCGCTTTCCACCTTAATCAGGAGTTGGTCCTCCCCTTCTTCCCACAACCTCATACCGGTAAGGCTGAGGCGGTTCTGCATACGTTAGATTGTAAAAGGGCTATCTACAGAGGACCCAGGCCCACTGCAAGGCTGCTCAACTCCTATGACTCCAGTAGACTGGGGCTCCCTGTGACCAAGCGAACCCTATCCACTTGGGTGGTGGACTGCATTGCTCTCGCTTATGAGCGAGCTGGCTTCCCTCCTAGAGCACCAGATCACTGCTCATCGTGTGAGGTCTATGGCTGCATCAGTGGCCAACCTCCGCTCGGTGCCAGTGACAGACATTTGTAAAGCTGCCACATGATCTTCAGTACATACATTCGCAGCTCAGTACTGCCTAGAGAGTGAGTTCTGCTGAGACAGTGCCTTTGGTCAGGCGGTAATCCGAAGCATTCTCTGCATATAGGCAACTCCTACCCTACGACTCTTCTGTGTTCAGGCTACCGGAGTGATGGTGATGCTGGACGCTGGGGTCTGCAGTCTTTTGGTGGGGGCTCACCCCCTGCAACTCAAAGCCACCCTATTGGTGACTGTTGGTGCTGTCGTGGTTCAGTCCCTGGCAGCCTGGAGCTAGGGAGTCCCATATGTGAGGACTGACTTCCTGCTTGTTCCTGGAGAAAGTGTAGTTGCTCGCCTGTAACAGGTGTTTTCCGGGGGCGGCGGAAATCGGTCCTTGCAACCCTCCCTCCTCCCCTGAGTGTTACCTCCTTTATTTTTTTATCTTTTTTCACCTTTTGCGTAAGCTATGTCATCTGACTAAGCAAGATGGCATTCTTTGGCGGGAAGGGGACCATGCATGCATGGTAGCATTCCCAAAGGCTTTCTTGGAAAGCTGGAGAAATGCTTCATACGGGCTCAGTTGGTGCTGACGACGCCCATATGTGAGGACTGATTCCTGCTGTCCCTGGAGAACATCTGTTACAGGTGAGTAACTACACTAATGCTACACTCAAAACAGATTTTTGTACAGCTTAGAAATGTGACCTTCTAATTCTTCCTTTCATCTCCTAGATTCATTTAAGACAGTTCCATGGTACCCGATATGCTGCCATTGATCCATCTATGGTCAATGCCGAAGAATTGGAAGTACAGAAAGGCAGTGGTGAGGACACAGAACTGCAGTAGGCCCTTGCGTTCACAGCTAAGTGCAGCTATGCTAATTCCACAGCAGTCTTCCTGGACAGTCGCTTGGCTCTGGTCCTTGCCTTGGGCTGTCTGTCTTGTACCCATTTGCCAGATCCCACTGTGACACGAAATACTCTCCTTGAAAAAGGAATGCTACCTTTGAACTTTTCTCAGCCAGTGGACCTGGGTCTTCAGTTGTTCCTTATTTTTTTAAACTTTCAAGTGGATGAACTACTGTGCACCAGTTCAAAACATTCTTCTATTTTAAGAACTGCAAGCTGTTTCGCTTCAGAAATACAACTACAGAGTCAGAATTTAAAAAAATTCCTCTTAGTGTCTTTTCCATTTTTTAATTACTTTCATTTCCTGTAACTGTGAATTTTGCACATACTGATTCTGTATTAACTTGCAAGTGTTTTGTAATCTTGTAGTGTATAATTGCGTATTTCAGAAGAGATTTTTTAAAGACTATGCCACTTCAGTTTTTGATATATTGTGTTATATAAGGTGACCTTTTGCCCAATTACAAATAATTTCCAGCCAGAGACAGCACATTAAAGATTTGAAACTTAATTTTGCTATGTTGCACCAGTGGGTTTAATGCATTCTTATTTTGCTAAGGTTTTTCTAAGGTTAATTACTGTTGGTTACAGATAACTACTATTTCCTATTCGTCTCTCCGAGCCAGTCCAGGTACAGTTGGGTAGTCAACCTCCTCCAGTAGCTGAGGACTGAATATTGAAAGCCTTGCTGACAGCCTATCCAGCTCCCCCTGGTGTCAGAGTCAGTCCTTAGGTCCTCAGCAACTGAACAGGACGTGTGGCTGACAGGCTCCCAGGAGAGACGAATTGGAAATAGGCAGTTAAATTAGTAGATGTAAAAAAAAAAAAAGAGAATCGAATGTAGATAGCTGGGTGGCTGGTGGACGTGAGGATCGCCTGGTAACATGCCTGCCTGGTGCGAAGGTAGCAGATCTCACGCACCGCCTAGATAGGATCATAGATAGTGCTGGGGGGGAGTCTGCTGTCTTGGTACATGTTGGTACCAATGACATAGGAAAATGTGGTAGGGAAGTTCTGGAGGCTAAATTTAAGCTTTTAGGTAGGAAGTTGAAATCCAGAACTTCCAGGATAGCGTTCTCCGAAATGCTTCCTGTTCCACGTGCAGGACCCAAAAGACAGGCAGAGCTCCGGAGTCTCAATGCGTGGATGAGACAATGGTGCAAGGATGAGGGTTTTGGATTTGTTAGGAACTGGGGAACATTCTGGGGAAAGGGGGGGCTCTTCCGAAGGGATGGGCTTCACCTTAATCAGGATGGGACCAGACTGCTGGCATTAACCTTTAAAAAAGAGATAGAGAAGCTTTTAAACTAGAAAATAGGGGAAAGCCGACAGTCACCCAGGAGCGCACGGTTCGGACAAAGGTATCCTTGAAGGATACTACCAAAAGCAGTGAGGTTCCAAAAGGGAGTATAGTAGCCCAAATGCCCTTGAGTAAGGAGCAGACAGAGCATAAAGATTCCCAATTACCCATGCCTACCAATAGCCAGATTAATATTAATAAAATACAGTCTCTAAAATGCTTGTATGCCAATGCTAGAAGTCTAAACAATAAGATGGGAGAATTAGAATATATAGCATTAAATGAGAGGTTAGATATGATTGCACTCTCAGAGACATGGTGGAAGGAGGATAACCAGTGGGACACTGATACCTGGATACAAACTATATCGTAATGATAGAGCTGAACAAATTGGTGGAGGGGTTGCGCTCTATGTTAGAGAGGGCATTGAGTCAGAAAGGATTAAAGTTTTGCAGGGAACAAAATATGCTGTAGAATCTCTATGGATTGAAATTCCATTTATGAAGGGGAAGGTGATGGCAGTGGGAGTATACTATCGACCACCTGGCCAGAATGAACAAATGGATGATGAAATGCTCAAAGAAATCAAGGAAGCTAACAAAAGCCACAACAGAGTAGTAATAATGGGTGATTTCAATTACCCCGGTATCGACTGGGACAGTGTCACAGCAGGACAAGCTAAAGAGATAAAGTTTCTAGATGAAATAAATGACTGCTTCTTGGAGCAGCTGGTTCATGAACCGACCAGAGGGGAAGCCATACTGGACCTAGTCCTTAGTGGAACGCCAGATCTGGTGCAAGAAATAAGGGTGTTGGGACCACTTGGCAATAGTGATCATAGTATGATCATGTTTGATTTAATCAGTGGAGGACAGATAGTAAAGGAATCCACAGTACTACCTTTTAACTTTCAAAAGGGTGACTATGATAGAATGAGGAATATAGTTCGGAAAAAACTAAAAGGAGCGGTTCCAAAGGTTAAAGGCTTACAGCAAGCTTGGGTGTTATTTAAAAATACTATCCTCGAAGCCCAGACCAGCTGTATTCCACGCATTAAGAAAAGTGGAAGAAAGTCCAAAAAACTGCCAGCATGGTTCTTTAAAGGTGAGGTCAGAGAGGCTGTTGCTGCCAAAAGAGCAACCTTCAGAAAATGGAAAAAAGAGCCAAATGATGAAAACTGGAAACAGCACAAGCACTGGCAAGTTAAATGCAAAGCATTGATAAGGCAGGCAAAGCGGGAATTTGAGAAGAAACTTGCTACGGAAGCAAAAACACGAAATAAAGACTTTTTCAAGTACATTCGTAGCAAAAGGCCTGTGAGAGAGTCAATTGGACCATTAGATGATAGAGGGGTAAAAGGGGCAGTAAGAGGAGACAAGGCTATAGCAGAGAGACTGAATGAATTCTTTGCTTCGGTCTTTACTGAGGAAGATGTAGGGGTGTTACCCAAGACTGAAGTGGTATTTAAAGGTGATACTGCAGAGGAATTGAGAGAAATATCGCTACACCGGGAAGATATATTACAACTATTTGATAAACTGAATAGTAGCAAATCACCTGGACCGGATGGTATACATCCCAGAGTGTTGAAAGAACTGAAATATGAGATTGCAGACCTGTTATTGGTAATCTGTGAACTTTCATTAAAATCATCTGTAATACCTGAAGATTGGAGGGTCGCCAACGTAACACCAATTTTTAAAAAGGGTTCCAGGGGTGACCCGGGAAATTACAGACCGGTGAGCCTGACGTCAGTACCAGGGAAAATGGTAGAAGCCATCATAAAGAACAAAATTACACAGCATGTAGATAGTCATGGCCTAATGGGAGACAGCCAACATGGCTTTAGACAAGGAAGATCTTGTCTTACTAATCTGATCTGTTTTTTTGAAGGTGTGCATAAACAGGTAGACAAAGGTGAGTCTGTTGATATAGTGTATCTGGATTTTCAGAAAGCTTTTGACAAGGTCCCCCATCAGAGACTTTTGGCGAAGCTAAAAAGTCATGGGATAGGAGGCAGTGTACTATTGTGGATCGGGAACTGGTTAAAAGATAGAAAGCAGAGGGTAGGGCTAAATGGCCAATATTCCCAATGGAAAAAGGTGAATAGTGGAGTACCCCAGGGATCTGTACTGGGTCCGCTACTTTTTGACATATTCATAAATGACCTGGAAAAGGGAATAACTAGTGAGGTAATCAAATTTGCAGATGACACAAAACTGTTTAAAGTTGTTAAAACCCAAGAGGATTGTGGAAAACTGCAGGAGGATCTGGATAAATTGGAAGACTGGGCATCCAAATGGCAGATGAAATTTAATGTGGACAAGTGCAAAGTTATGCACCTAGGAAAGAACAACCCACACTATAGTTACAAGATGCAAGGCTCCACATTAGAAACCACCACCCAGGAAAAAGATTTAGGAGTCATCGTGGATAACATGTTAAAACCCTCCGCCCAGTGTGCAGCGGCGGCCAAGAAAGCAAATAGAATGCTAGGTATCATAAGGAAAGGGATGGAGAATAAAACAAAGGATATTATAATGCCTCTGTATCGCTCCATGGTACGACCGCACCTTGAATATTGTGTGCAATTCTGGTCACCGTATCTTAAAAAGGACATAGAGTTATTAGAAAAAGTACAGAGAAGAGCCACCAAATTGGTGAAGGGGATGGAAGGCTACTCCTATGAAGAGAGGCTAAAAAGGTTAGGGCTCTTTAACCTAGAAAAGAGGCGGCTGAGGGGAGATATGATAGAGGTGTATAAATTAATGAATGGAGTGGAACGGATAAACGTGGATAAATTGTTTACGCTATCAGAATATAGAAGGACTAGGGGGCATGTAATGAAGCTACAGGGTAAACTATTTAAGACAAATAGGAGAAAATATTTCTTCTCTCAACGTGTAATCAAACTCTGGAATCTGTTACCGGAGGATGTAGTAAGGGCTGTTAGTATAGCTGGGTTTAAAAAAGGTTTGGACAAGTTCCTGGAGGAAAGGTCCATAAACCACTATTAAAAAGGGACCCAGGATATCAATGCTTGGCCTAGTACAAGCACTGCAGAACCTGTGTCTTTTGGGGAAACTGCTAGGTACGTATGACCTAGATTGGCCACTGTTGGAAACAGGATACTGGGCTTGATGGACCTCGGTCTGACCCAGTATGGCATTTCTTATGTTCTTATGATCCTCAGCTGCCAGAAAGGTTTAAGCAGCACAGGGGGCAGGACCTGCCTCAATTGGGGATTTGTCGCTTAAGGGGGGGTTGGGGAAGGAGCTGGGAGCCCCAGAATCCTCGTCCCTGCTGCAGATCGCTTCAGTCTCCATGCCCTGCTAGCAGCGGGAGACCGGAGAGGAGCAGCTCCGACGTGTCTGGCTCAGGTAGGAGCTTAGTTTGGTTGGTGGAAGTTCTGCGATCGACGCCGCAGATGTTTTTTGCCCTGACAGTGTAGTTTAGAGGAATTTTGTGGTTTGGATAAGTCTGGCATCGACAACGTGTGCTCCAGACTGAAATCGCCACGCTTGTCGGCAGCAGGCCTCTGCCGACTGGGAGTTTTCTTTTGTGTTTTTGGAGCAAACATAGTGCGGACACCGTTATGGAGCAGACGGTGGCTTCAGAGGATGTTGTGGAGCGGCCTCAAGGCCTGTTGATAAAGGCGGGAACAGCAGCCATTTTGGCTGAGCCTGCCATTTCTCCCATGCTTCAGCCACGATCTGGTAAGAGAAAATCAAAGTCACACAAAGCGCCTCGGGCAGAGGGGCCGGACCATAAGCCGCCATCTGGAGTGCAGGGAAGCTTGGATTCTTTGTTTTCAGCTGATTTTATATTAGCGCTGCATAAAGCTTATGTGTTAGATGGCTCAGTCATTAGAGAACCCGACTGCTCCTAGCCAGTTGGAATTGCAAAAGGGGGAGTCCAAGGTGGCAGACCCTGGGGAAAGGGGTCTCTGCTAAAGGCATAGGTGTAGAGGTAGGCTTTGATGGTTTCGGGCCGCAGGTCTCAATTCCTCAAATGGTGGAAGAAGGTGAGCTTCTTTCTGATGTAGGTTTGGAGGCCAGTGGAGTTGGCAGAAGGAGAGATTGGGCCAGGCGAGGATCCAAATGTCTTCAGGGTGTTTCGCAAGGAGGAGCTGGGGGCTTTGATCGCTTAGTCCCTAGCAGCGTTGAATATAGCGCTCCAGGCGGTGCAGCAGGAGCCCCTAGAGCAGGAGTTCTCAACCCTGTCCTCGGGACCCACCTAGCCTTTGCCAGGTCTCGTAGGTACATGCCCATGTACAGCTGGTAGGTCTGGACATGGCAAGATAGCATAGAGCCCTGGAAGCACTTTCTACCGAGGGCATCCAGGTTCCGGGCCTCCCGGCCGGGGGGCACCAAGGAGTGCATCTTCTGACTCTTCAGACAGTGCATGGCCGATTCCACAACCATGGAGTGGTGCGGTAGCTGCGTCTTTTGGAACCCAGGGCTCTTACGGACTCGATAAATAGAATCAACCCATTTGCTAAGAACCGGCATCAAGGTCAGTGCCTCCCACATACGGAAGAGCCAGCCGTTCCAGCAGCGGAGGAACCAGTACAGTAAAGGCTTCCTTCGGAGGAAAATCATACTGGAGGGCACTGAGCTCCTCGGCTCGAGGCTCCTCCTCGGCGTCCGCAGGGAAGGCCAAGGCCAAGGCCTTGGCCATATCCCTCACAAAGTCAGAGAACCGGGTATCCGGCGGGAGGACCGTCTCCGAGGCTCGGACTCCAGTGAGTCTGAAGGGACGCACCCCGAGTCTGGAAGGTGTCCGGGGACTCCTTGTCCTCCGTCTCCCACTCCGACTCCTCCGAGGAGGAATTGAGCAGCTCCGGCCATGTGGGCCTTGGTGCCACCCACCCCGACACCGAGGGTATCGGCGTTGACGACCTCGGCCCCGCACAGGAGGTTGAGGGGGACCTTGACCGAGGATCGACGTGAGACTTCATGGACTTGAGGATTGGCTCGGTCTCCGGGGTCGACTTAGACGTCGAGGTCCCGGTGGTTGGGGCAGATGCACCGGTCAGACCGGCAATCAGCACCCGCTGCTGTTCCATGAAGGCAGCCAAGCTGCTCTCCAAGGCCGTCAACCTGAGTCCAAGCTCAGGAGACTCTGCAGCCCCTGATTCGGACGCCGGCGGCAGCTCCCCCGGAGGAGAGTCTACAAGGACATCCGCACTTATGTGACTCGGGACTCCGGCTCCGGCTCCGGCTCCACACGAGGTAGCTTGACAGGCCTCTCTGACTCCGAGAGCCCGGGGTGGCGGTCAGGGCTACGCGACCTGGCCCTCGAGGAACCAGGAGCCTTCACCGACACCGCCCTCGCAAGCTTTTTCTTGCTTCTGTGCTCCAGAGAGGGAGACTCCCTTTCAGAGGAACCCCGACAGCACTCGGGGTCAGACTCCCAAGATGTCGAGGCCTCTGACGAACTCCGGGCCCGGCCGGACACGGAGTCAGAGAAAATTCTCTCACGTTGATGCTGACGGCTCCGAAGCGCCTTCGACATTTTGCCGCACGGGCCACAGGCCAGCTTGTCATGGTCGGGCCCGAGGCAACAGTCATGTGTGTCGGTGAGACACAAGTTTCTTGCACCGATCACACTTTTTGAACCTCCTGGCAGCCATCGGGGGAAAAAGAGCCCCTGTGAAGTCAAAAGACCGGGCTGCCAGTGAAAACACAAAGAGCACAAACGCTAGTCATGAAGGACAGAAACCGAAAATCAAAACTCCGGACTCAATACCGGTGTACCGAGCCCAGGTGGGAAGGGGGACGGGCGTTGAACTGGATAAGACAACGCCAAAATCGCAGGAAAAAATCAACTTTTCACGGGTGACACGAACTCACGTCCATCGGGCTCTGCGGAAAAAGAAAGACTGAGCAAGATGGCACCTTTGGGCAGGAAGGGGACCACGCACATGTGCTGCATTCCCAAAGGCTTTCTTTGAAAGCTGGGGGAATGCTCTGCACGGGGGCACCAACGTCACCCATATGTGAGGACTGACTTCCTGCTTGGTCCTGGAGAAACTTGTTCAACGCTGAGGTCCAGTAAGTGTCTGTATCCCCATCTTCTTTGGAATGATGGGGGGGGGGGGGGAAGTAGAAGCCTTTGCCCTGTTGGGATATAGGTACCTCTTCTATTGCCCCTTGAGCAAGTAGTGAGGTGACCTCTTGACACAAGGGAGTGGTGAAAGGGCCCTAAGAATTGAACTGTCTTGTGATGGTGGGAGAGGGGCATACTGTGAAAATGGAGTTTGTACCCCTCTGTTACAACAGAGAGAGTCCAGTGCTCTGTTATCTGTTACCATCTTTCAGCGAAATGACAGTCTGCCTGGGATGGCGAGAGGCTCTGGACCTTTCAGGGGCAGGATGACTAAGTTCTCTCGGACGGAGTCAATGCCCCCTGAGCAGGCTGTGTTAGCTGAGCTCGTTGAGCTCTGGGGACTTGGGCCTTCCTCTGCTGTCTGGGTTGCTGCTGCCCTTTTTGGGGAGCATGAACTGGGCAGTGGACAGCTTGGGTGTAAGATGGATAGAATTTCTTTTAGTTGTTAAAGTGTTTAACTGTCTTTTTCTTAACTGGGGTGGCTGTGGTCCTTGATAATCTGTTCAAGGTGGTGTTTTTGGACTCAAGCTGAGTAGTCTTGTCCTGCCAATCCTTGCCAAAGAGGTTTTCTCCTGTGCAAGGAATATTCCCCAGCTTGTCTTACACCCATTGTTCTAAATCAGATGCCTGTAACCAGGCAATGCAGCATGCAACGATGGAGATTGCTTTGAGTGCATTAGCAGAACCTCTACTGCACTCAAAAGTTGCATAGTTCATGAACTGAGAAACATTCTGGGCATGTTTGACAAGAGTGAGAAAATCAGCCCTTTTATCTTCAGGACAAAGTGGAGCTATGAGTTCCAAGTCTCTTGTAACCTCCCAAAGAAACATACCCATATAAAGTATGTAATAGCTTATTCTAGCTGATAGCATTGACACCCAAAAGCATCGTGCATCCTCTTCATGACCTGGAGGGTTGGATGAATGTGTTTTAGCACTCTTGATACTACGCAATGCCGATTCCACTTACATGGAATGGTATGGTAATTGTGGTTTTTTTGGAAACCGGGATGCTGCGGTACCCAGTACATTGTATCGAGTCTCTGAGAATGTGGAGACACCGTTTAAAGGTGTTTCCCACATTCTAAGCATGAGATCATGCAAAATTCCGTGAATGGGAAGGATAGTAGCCTCTTTAGCTGCCGGATACTGAAGACTTTCCCACTCTTCAGCTCTCGGTTCTTTCTCAGGGATCACGAGTCCCCTTGCTACATCACGAATGAAGTCCTGAAAGGACATGTCCTCCAGGGAAGGCATCTGGTGGTGAAGGAGATGGCTCCTCTGGTAGAACCACCCCACTACTGCCAGTCATTGGAATCGGAGGATTCAAAGTATTGTCAGGCCGGATGTTCTCATATGGCTTGTCGACAGTATCGATCAAAGTCAGTATCAGACTGTCTCAATACCGGACCCTCAATGTCGGAGACAGATTCCAGGGCCGGCAGGGGAGGAAGTATGGAGCGTGGCGCTTTGGTCGATGCAGGTACATTTAGTACAGACAACTGCCTTGATTGAAGCGGCTTTAGTGGTACCGAGGCTGCTAATAAAACTGCACGTCTGCACTTGATGGCCAGGATACGTTGATCCATGGAGCCTGCCGATGCTTGGATGTCGGTACTGGTGGAGCAGGCCACAACCCCAGAACATGGCACCAAGAGTTCACCAGAGGTGGAAGCTTCGGGAACATCCTGGAACCCTGTTAATGCTTTGGCGGCCAGGGCCTCCCGCCGGGATTGTTTAGCCAGTGTGTTTTCCTCGAGGGCAATGCTAGTAGCATCTCTGCTTAGGAGATCTACCCTTTGAGGACCGACTGGTCTTGGAAGACCTGAGATCCATGGGAGGAAGATGAAGCCCTGAATGACATCAACGCAACAGACATTGCATCCGAGGCAAAAGAGGATGCTGAGTTTTGCAGCTCTGTTCTGCAGGCCTCTCGGTCATCTTTGTACAACGGAGACACTCCAATGGTAAATGGTCAGGACCTAAACATTTGAGACACTAGTCATGAGTGTTGGTGGTAGAAGTGGCACTGCTACACTTTGAACATTTTTTGAAACCACTAGATGGTTTCTCCATTTTGGAAGAAAAGAGGGCCTAGTGCCCAAAATGGTGCCTGACACCAAGAGGGGACAGAACTTCCAAAAAAGAAGTTCTTTTCTTTTTAAGGAAAAGAAATCAGAAAATTAAAAAAAAAAAAAAAGACTAGTGGTACCTGTAAATGTGCTGACGGTGAAGGCAGGTGTGACCACAAAAAGATGATTTTCTGCAGTGACAAGGTTTGCTGCCTGTTGGCTCCACAGAAACAAAAAACTGAAGAGGGAGAGTTAGAAAGGCACAGTGGGATGCTCCCAAAAGCTTTCCTATTGGACGCTGGGGAGCGTTCCCACACAGGCTCTGTTGGTACTGATGATACCCATATGTGAAGACTACATTCCTGCTTGTGCCTAGAGATCTTATAATATTACAATGAATAGAAGGGTGGATAATTTGGGAGGGAGCATCAGTAGGTGGAAAAGTACACAGGCATAAAAGGGCTAACATAACAGACCACCTTGGTTTAGTTGACATCTGTAGCTTGAGATAGGAGGCCAAGTGCGATTATACCTTTTTCTCACATCCCCACAACTCTAGCATGATTGAAAGGAGAGGGTTGGGAGGCTCATTGGTACAAGCTGTTTTAGAGATGGAAATCATTACATGGATAGATCATGCTCCAGTGAGTGTCAGATTAGAGTTAGGGCTGACCAAGTCCAGAATAAGGTTTTGGAGGCTAACATATTCCCTTGAGGAGGAGGAGGATGATGATGCTGCTCAGGTCCAGATAGTCAATGTCATAAAATATTTCAGTTTAATCGTGGAGAAGGGAGCAGGATGGGATGAAGGTGGTTTGTCAGATGTAACATAAGAACATAATGTATGCCATATTCTGTCAAACCAAGGTCCATCAAGCCTAGAATCCTGTTTCCAATAGTGGCCAATCCAGATCACAAGTACCTGTCGGGTTCCCAAAAAAGGTACAGAGGTTCCACATTGCTTCTCTTGGGGTAAACAGATTTCCTTACTCCTCTTTCATAATGGTTTATGGACATTTCCTCCAGGAACTTGTCCATACTTTTTTTTTCTCCTTTATTTATGCAACTTTTAACAACTTTACAAGAAGCAAAACTTGTACAGAAAGGGCATCAGAAATAAAAGACAAAAGGATAAAAAATTTTCCACATCTGAGAGAGAACTAAGCAAAGAAAAACATTAAATTCCCAAAGCCCACAAGTCCTCAATAAGGTGGCAAGACAGGTCACAACACATAAGTATAAACTATTATGAATGCAAAAAAGGAGGAACTACATAGACATAAAGAGTGTCACCATACATTCCCGACTAACTCTCTAAACTAAGAGAGCTACATTGAGGAGGAAGTGGAGCGTGACTCTCCTGCAACTTAGAGGAAACAAAAGTAGCAAGTTGGGAGGGCTCAAAAAAAACAAATACCTATGCCCAGCGAACTTCACCAGACATTTACATGGGAATCTCAAGAAAAATAACTCTCCCAGCTGTAGTACCCCAGAATAATATAACAGGAACTGCTTCCTTCTCTGTTGAGTTGCCCTAGACACATCAGGGAATATTCTTATGTGAGGGTCCAAGAACATCTTACACGTAGACCGAAAAAACATATGTAGTAGCCAGTCTCTGTCCGCCTCCAAGGCAAAAGTGACCAAAATGTAGCAGTCACCCCAACATCCGAGGGGGACTGTTCCAAAAAGGTAGACAAGTCCGAAGACAATAAAGGATGATCATCTTTATCAATAGGGCCAAGTTTTGCAGTTGGTAAATAAAAAGCCTTGGATATAGGTGGAGCCGATTCCATCGGCACCTTTAAACACATAATAAGAAACTTTTAAAAAAGTTCCAGAGGAGAAACCAATGGAACTTTTGGAAAATTCAGTATTCTTAAAATTTGACTCCATGCAGCATTTTCCAAAAATTCTAACTGTCTATGTATAATCAATGAGTCTTTAACTACGGCTTGAGAAGCAAGACACGTCTGCTCCAGCCAGCCTTCAATATCAACCACTTTAGTAGTAAGGTCCTTCTGAACCAACTCGTAAGACTTCAATTGCTGACCAAACAGTTGAAATTGTTTCAATATCGACCGTAACTGTAATGTAGTAGTTTGATGCATGGATGAGAAGGCATCCCACAAACTATCTAAAGTAACCTTCTCCGGTCTTACTGTAGAATGCTCCGGGACAGTCTCACCAGGCTGAATTGAATCCTCAAAAGAAAATGGAAACAGTGTCTCTGTCTTAGTTGAAGGAGGCACTAATCCACTTTCTCGGATCTGTTCAACGCCTGAAGTTAAAACCAGAGGCCCAGGCCCCAGCCCCAGCCCCGATCCCGAATGATCTTCTCCGGGACTGGGTAGCTGTATTAGAGATCTCTGGAGTGTACTCTTTCTCCACCACACCCACTCCAGCAGTCCCTGCTAGAATCTCCCCCTCTGGTTGAACTGGTGGCCTTTGGGACTCCAGGCTCAACGACACCTCTAGCCCCTTGGCTTCGGGGGACCAACCTTCTGTCCCACCGGAGCACAGCAGATGCCCAGGAGCTACCACACCCTTCACAGTGGGCTGCACGAATGAGTCCATGGGCCTGCTGATTTCTCCACAATGGAATTCCCATTCGCTGACGAGGACGCCAGCTTCGCCTGCCTTTTCCTACCTCCGTGTGGCATTCAGAGGCACGTTATTGAAGAAGGTAACAGGTAAAAAGGGAAAGAAAAGGAAATTAGCACTAGGGTAACTCCAGAGTGATGTCAGCGGCCGTCCATGACCGGCACCATCTTGCCTGGAATTTCTTTCTCCATACCTTTTTTTTAAACCCAGCTCCACCAACAGCTTTTACTAAATCTTATGGTAACAAATTTGATTACATGTTGCATGAAAAAAATATTCTCTCATTTTGGTTGTAAGTGGGCTACATTGTGTGCCCCCTAATAAAACCATTCCATAGGCTAGGCATGGCAATTGGCCTAAAGAGATGGAGATAAGCGCTGTATATGCCTTGTAACGCTATACAAATGCTAAGTACTACTAGTAGTTGAGGGCTAAGATCTGGTGTTTAGAAACCGCATAAGCAAACATTAGCAGGTAGGGGTGACAGGGGCCTTGGAGGCTGAGAGCACAAGTTGCTGTCCATAAATTAGAACTGGTAAAGCATCATTAGAGATATGGCAATAAGGTAAGTTGATTATTGGTCCTAAAATTCAAGGAAGGAAATAAACAACAGTAGATTTTTAAAGATATGGAATACAACTTCTGGTTTAGCCACGGAGGAGAGGAGACGTGAGTGAGAGAGCTCTCCACCCGCCCGGAAAAAAATTGGGTAGATATAGCTTCCCAAAGGCCTTGAGACGATGCCGAAACTGGTAAAATCCAAACCCCCTAATCCGATTAAGGATTTGTACGCGGCGAAAGCTGGGGCTGTGAAGGCGGCAGCGACCGGGCAGCTGGCTTTGCAAGCGCCGACGTCTCCAAGTGAGTCTGAAGGCCCAGAGATGTGTGAGGGGGAAGAAGCGACTGGGACTACCCTGGAGGCCGTGTTGAGAGAAATCCGAGACTCGAAAGATGAGATAGTGGAGCGGGTCTCGCAGAAGTTGGAGGAGAAATTTGCAGATCTGGGGCAGCGGCTTGAGGAGGTAGAGGCCCGGGTGAGTCAGACAGAAGACTCTCAGGCTACGCTGCAGCGTACGGTGGGCTCTTGCAACAACAGCTCAGCTGGTTGCATGCTAAGACTGAAGATATGGAAAATCGTGACCGACGATCCAACTTACGCATTTTCGGTGTACCGGAAGGAGTTGAAGGCGCTGACACTATTGAATTTGTGGCGGACTTGTTGAAGACGTGTTTCCCCGGGGCCCCATCAGTTCCCGCTTTCGAGATAGAGCGGGCGCACAGAGAGCTGTGGCCTAAGCCCGGGGAGTCCGGCCCACCACGTGCGCTCATCGTCAAGCTCCTGCGGTTCCAGGACAGGGAACATGTGATTAGAGCGGCCTGGAAATCTAAGTTTATGAATTATAGAGACTGGAAGATTTATGTGTTCCCTGATCTTGCCTCTGAAACTGTCAAACGCCGGAAGGATTTGATTAAACTGAAAGAAAGCTTGGCCCGGAGAGGCATTCAAGTGGCAATTTGGTACCCGGCTAAGATTACCATGCTGGTGAATGGCACGTGGCGCTTCTTCGCTTCAAAAGAGGCCTTGGAGAAATTTTTGAAGTCTCAGTCGGGGAGTTCTGTGTGTGAGTGAGAAGATCTACCGAGGGACAGCCTGGCGGCCGTGGCGGATGGAGTGGGAACGGCAGGGCCGGCCTGAGCAAGCCAAAAGACTTATGTTTGACTTTTCTTGTTGGCCTGTGGCGTAATGCTACACCTGAGATATATCTGGGGAACTTTTGATTTCTGAGAGACGAGAGGGAGGATGGTGGGGTCGGTTCAGTATTATCTGTTGATCTAAGGGAGGATGGTGGTGGGAAGGGGAGGGGAAGGATATTGTCATGTATTTTGGGAGCTTTGCATGTGGGTAGTGCCCCCCTGCTCGGACACCCTTAGCAGAGGGTCTGGACCGAGGAGAGAGTGAAGGGGTCGGGGTAGTGGGTGGCTGCGGGGGGCGACAAGGCGGGTTTGTGGAGGGTGGATGGCTGGTGGGCTATTGGGGGTTGAAATGTTTAAAAATTGTGGCGAGTGGGGGATGGTGGCACAAGTGTTGGGGGTTGGTTGTATGTTCATTGTTGTTTGTGTGTGTGGTGGATGTTGCGGCTTTGTCCGGGATCCCAGGGGGGGAGCGGGGTAGGCTGATGGCTGCATCCAATGCTAGGGGCTTTCGAGTAGCCTCCTATAATGTACGGGGGTTTAATAGTCCCATTAAAAGGAAAAACAGGTACTGGCCCAGTTAAACAAGCTGCGTGTGGATGTAGCTATGATTCAGGAGACACATCTGACTGCGGCGGAGCAAGAGAAGCTCAAGGCCCAGGGTTTTGAGCAGTTATATGGCTCGCCCTATAATTCTAAAAAACGCGGGGTTGTGATATTAATTCATAAGCGAGTACAGTTTGTCCCCTATGAGAGTGGGGGTGATGCGGAGGGGCGAGTGGTCTGGGTGGTGGGGAGAGTGGATCTGTGGGAGGTCTCTTTTCTTAATGTGTATGCCCCTAATGGGCAGAAGGGTTCCTTTTTTTTGGATGCGCTACGGCAGTTTCGTTGTAAAGCTAAGGGGGATTGGATTGTGGGGGTAGACATGAATTGTGTGGTGGGGGCTCAGGATCGCTCTAATTTTTGTCAGAAAAGGCATGGGAATGAGGGTAGGGAGCTTGAGAAGTGTTTAAGCGACTTTGAGCTGGTGGATATTTGGTGGTGGGAAAATCCCGGAGGGCGGGAATACACATGCTACTCGGCGACACAGGAGTCCTACTCGAGATTGGATGTACTTTTGGGGAAGCGAGACCAACTAGGGGTTTTAGTAAATGTTTGGATTCTTCCGATCACCCTCTCCGATCATGGGATGGTGGTGGGGGAGTGGTGTGGACATGGTGGAGGGGGGGGAGGAGGGTGGCGGGGCAATGTGTCGCTGTACCAGTCTACCGAAGGGCAGGCGATGCTTCGGAAGGCATGGAGGGACTATCTGGAATGGAATGACAATGGGGAGGTAGCGGACGCCACGCTCTGGGATGGTGGGAAGGCCTATATGAGAGGTAGGCTGATTCAATTTGGGAGTCAGAAAAAGCGGGAACGGGCAGCGCTGCGCCAGCAGTTGCTGCAGGAATTGGCACAGTTGCAGAAAGTCCATAGCGGGGGAGGATCCAGAGCAATACGACAGAAGTTGTTGGGGTTATGGGCGCGGATTAATGCCATGGATATGGAAGAGGTAGAGCGGATGATGAGAGCCACCAAGAGGAACTTCATGGAGGGTGGGAATAGAGCTGGGAAGTTACTCGCGCGTCAACTCCAAAAGAAGCGGGAGAGTAGGACTGTCCGAGAGATAGTGGATGAAAAGGGGGAGCGGGCCGTGGCCAGTCGGGCTATCTGTGATGCCTTCCGGCGGTACTATGAGGAGTTATATAGGAGGCAGGAGGGGTCCAGCACGGAGGGGATAGCGGAATACCTGGGGGGTCTTGACTTCCCCAGGGTGGACGCGGATACGGCGAATTGGCTGGGGAGGCCGATTTCAGTGTCAGAGGTGCTTGGAGGGATTAAGAAACTGCCCAAGGGAAAGGCTGCCGGGGAGGATGGCTTTCAAGCGGAATATTATCAGGTGCTGTGGGAAGAGGTGGCCCCATTTCTGGCGCGGTTGTTCTCTGGTCTACTCCGGGGGGAACGCCTGCCGGAGTCGATGGCGCAGGCCAATATCGTGGTCCTCCCAAAAGAGGGTCGACCTCCAGAGAGTTGTGGGAATTATCGACCCATCGCTTTAATTAACAGTGACGCGAAATTATATGCGAAGTTCCTAGCGAGTAGACTGGAGAACATCTTGCCTAATTTGGTTCACCCGGATCAAACGGTGTTTATAAAAGGTAGGCGGCTGGCAGATAATGTCCGGAGGGCGGTGGGGTTGCTCCATCACATTAAGGATCGGGGCTCCCCGGCACTCTGCGTGGCGTTGGACGCCGAGAAAGCCTTCGACGGGGTGGAGTGGGAGTTTTTGTTTCAGGTTATGGGGCGGATGGGACTGGGAGCGGGTTTTATTCAAGGGGTGAAGGCGCTGTATCAGCGCCCTGCGGCTCGTATTTGGGTGAATGACCAGGTCTCGGACCGGTTTTATCTGCAAAGGGGGACTAGACAGGGATGTCCCATGTCGCCCCTCCTGTTTGCTATGGTAATCGAAGCCCTCGCGATTAGGGTTCGTAGGCAGGACCGGATTCAGCCGGTGGTGGTGGGGGAGGCCGAGCACAAGATCCTGCTCTACGCGGATGACACGTTGCTTTTTATGTCCCGCCTGGAAGAGTCTTTGCCCGCTCTATTGTGGGAACTGGAGCGGTTTGGGGCGGTATCAGGCTTTAAGGTCAACCTGTCTAAGACTGAGGCTTTGGCCTTGGGGGGGGGGGTTGCAGAAAGAAGATCTTCCGTCTTTCCCTTTTAAGTGGTCCCAAGGCGCTCTTAAATATTTAGGAGTGCGTATTTCAGCAGACCCCTCAGAGCTGTTTGCGTTGAATTTCCGGCCATTGATGGGGCAGATAACTCAACTGTTGGAAAGCTGGGCGTCTCTGCAACTGAGTTGGCGGGGACGAGTGGAGGTACTTAAAATGACCGTGTTGCCAAAGTTCTTGTTTTTATTTTTGCAATTGCCTATTCGGATTCCGGGGCAGCTGCTGCTGAAGCAGTGGGATAGCCGGTTGGTGCGATTTGTGTGGGGGGGAAAGAGGGCGTGGATTGGTCGTGGTGGCTTACTTCCCCCTAAGGGGCAGGGCGGGGTTCGGCTGCCTTCGCTGCAGTGGTACCACCAGGCATGTATCTTACGGGCCTGGCATGATCACTCTGGACGGGGGGGGGCAGGTGTCCTGGGTGGAGTTGGAGAGGTCGGTGATGGGGGAGCCCTCCTTGGCTAAGTGGCTGGTAGATGGAGAAGGGGGGCAGAGGGCGCGTACGGTGGCACGGACACCCCTTCTTGGAGGCTATGGCTGGGATCAGTGTCCTGGGAATGAGAAGGGGGTGGTTTCCTAGCCCCTTCTCTCCATGGTCTACCATTGGGGAGTTCCTTCCCTTCCGACAAGCTGCATGGGTGAAGAAAGGGAGGCAGTTGGTGGACGGGCGTTTGGAATTGCTCCGGGAGTGTGTGGTGGATGGGGTTGTTAGGTCTCATAGTGATCTGGAAGGGAAGGTTCAGGAGAAAATCCCATTCTATCAATATTTCCAACTCCGACATCTTTTAGGGACCGGGGATGTTAAGGCCCAGGTTTGTCGGGAAGGGACGCGGATGGAAACGGTATTGTATCAAGGGGCGGGGGACAAGGGGATTATAGCTAAGATTTATAATGTTCTGTTGCAAGGAGGAGTTGAATCAGGGCCGGCCTGGCACCAAGTACGGTGGCATAGGTGGTTGGGGGAGGAACTGAGCGAGGAGGTATGGGATAGGATTTATACGCAGATCAACAGGTGTACTTGGGTGTCCTCCTGGCGTCAGACGCAATTACAACTTGTTCATGGGGCTTATTGCACTCCCCGACAGTTGTACCTGGCCGGGGGGATACCTACGGATAAATGTTGGAGGGGTTACGGGGGGGGGGGGGTTTCTCCACATGTGGTGGGGTTGTCCTGTGATCCAGACCTTTTGGGACAAGGTGCGGGGGAGAATTGAGGGAATTATGGGGAGCGGGATAGGGTGTGGATCGCTCTGTGAGTGCCCAGAATGGCTTCTGGGCTCTCAGGCCGGGGCTGGTAAGGGGAAATGGCGGGAGTTGTTGGATGCTAAGCTGAGATTGGCTGCACGGCTGGCGATTGCTGGGAAATGGAAGAGTGTGACTGGACCCACAGAGGGAGATTGGGAGGCCAAAGTGGAAGCTGCGGTACGGTTTGACCTGTTGACCTACCGGTTGCGGGGTAAAGAATGGATGTTTCATAAGATATGGGATGCGTACCTGGAGGGGAAGCTGGGACACTGCTAAGGTGACTACTGGGGGGCCGGACATCTAGCACACACACACACACACACAGAGTTTAGGAGTTTGCGGTTTGTGTTTTACTGTTTGGGGAACTATTGGGGTTAGGCATGGTTAATTCAGGATATGGTACATTGTGTTCATTGTTACAGGATGTCGGAAGGTTTTCTGGGTGTGGCCTCTCCATGAGGGGGGGATTATTATGGGATATGAGGGTGTTGCACCTTCAGCGGGGGAAAGAAGGTTCAGTCTGGGTTGTTTTTCATAGCTATTTGGTTACTTGCAACACTTGGAGATGGAGGGGTAGGTTGGGGAGAGGCAGGTGGGTTTGGTTTTTTCTGTACTTGTTTTGGATATGCCTTCTTTTATCCTGTATGTCACGATGCTTAATAAAATATGTTTAAAAAAAATGGAATGCATCCAGTGCTTTGGTATTTAGTTTCAGAGAAATTAGGACAGCATTCCAACAATTCCATTAGGCCCTATACATAAAGGAAGTGAAGAAATGGGGCAGAAATAGTTGCATGACTGCCCTATCACTCAGCTATCATTTGAGGAAGCACAATTGCTAGACAGAGATAGCATAGTTACCTGTAACAGGTGATCTCCAGAAACAGCAGGAAGAGTAAATTAGACTTACCTGCTAATTGTTGTTCCTTAAGGAACTCTAGTCCAGTCCCGGAAAGATAGAGTTGTCATCCTCCACCAGCAGCTTTGGAGACTGAAAGATGTCATTGTCGTGATGTCACTGGTACAAATAGGCTCGCTCCACCCCCTTTCACCAGCACCTATTGACAAAGCAGACTCAGCAGAGCAACAAATAAGTAGTTATTTCAAAAACCTATACAAAACAATTATGTACAGATAGAGATATATCTCTAAGAAAAGGATAAGAGCCAGGGTGCGCCCTATAACGGACGTGGAACGGAAGGGCGGAAGCCCGGTTCCTCTGTGCCCCAGCCGCCTGCCACCAACACCACAGAGATCCCCTCTGAGAGCGCTTCCCATCTCTGCTACCCCCAGAGCGCCCTGAAAGTGTAGTGGGTACGGAAATATATTCACGGGACCAAGTGTTCCGTTTGGTTGCTTTCTTCTTTCCGTTTTTTTTTTTTTTTTGAAAACTGCACGGGTTCACCAGCTGTCAATCTCACTCTCCCCCGCCTGTGGACACTTCAGGCTGGCTAACACCCACTGAACGGGAGGGATCCGGGACTGGACTAGAGTTCCTTAAGGAACAACAATTAGCAGGTAAGTCTAATTTACTCTTCCTTAGCGTCCCTCTAGTCCAGTCCCGGAAAGATAGAGGATGTAACAAAGCAGTAAATCTCAACGGGAGGGGCCTGAGATCCCAGCCTGAAGGACGGCTGATCCAAAACAACTATCCCTGCGCGCCTGCACATCCAAGCGATAATGCCGAGCAAAAGAATGTAACGAGGACCAGGTCGCCGCCCTACAAATATCCGCCGCCGGCACTAGGCTAACTTCCGCCCACGAGGCTGCCTGCGCTCTCGTGGAATGCGCACGCAACCCTACCGGCACCGCTCTGCCTCTCAAAATGTAGGCCGAAGCAATCGCCTCCTTCAGCCACCGAGAAATGGAAGACTTTGCCGCCGCCTCGCCCTTCCGCGGGCCTCCGAATGCGACAAAAAGCCTGTCCGACTTCCGAAACGACGCCGTACGACCAAGATACTTCTTGAGCACTCTCTGCACATCCAACCAGTGCAAACGTCCACCTGCGTGAGCTCCCTGCTCCGCGGAAAACACCGGGAGCGACACCACTTGATTAACATGAAAAGCGGACACCACCTTTGGCAAAAAGGCGGGTACTGGACGCAAGACCACCTTGTCCGCAGAGAAAGTCAAAAAAGGCTCCCGGCAAGAGCGCGCCTGCAGCTCGGAAATCCTCCTGGCCGAACATATCGCCACGAGAAACACCGTCTTGAGCGTCAAATCCTTGAGTGAAGCCCGTCCTAATGGCTCGAAGGGTTCCCCAACCAAGACGTTCAGGACCAAATTAAGATCCCACGGAGGAAGAACAGTCCGCCGTGGCGGTCTGAGCAACAACACCGCTCGCAAGAACCGATGAATATCGCCATGCGCTGCGATCACCTGACCTTGAATCTTTCCCCGAAAACAGGAGAGAGCCGCCAACTGCACCCGCAAGGAGCTGGCCGAAAGGCCCTTATCCAATCCAGCCTGCAAAAAGGAAAGAACATTGGACACCGAAGCTCGTAAGGGGTTGAGAGAGATCGGAACACCAGCTCTCAAAGACACGCCAAACACGGATATAAGCCAGGGAAGTCGACCTCCGACGCGACCGCAGGAGAGTGTCTATAACCGCCGCCGAGTAACCGCGGGCCGTCAACCGCGCCCGCTCAAGAGCCAAGCCGTAAGCGAGAACCGACCCACCTGAGGCATGCGCAAGGGACCCTGAAGCAACAGGTCCTCCCGAAGAGGCAACCTCCACAGAACGTCGACCAACAGACGAACCAAGTCTGCATACCATGGTCTCCTCGGCCAATCGGGCGCTATCAGGACCACCTGGCCCTCGTGCCGCTCGATGCGCTGAACCACCTTGCCAATTAGCGCCCAGGGAGGGAAGACATACAGCAGACCCTCCACCGGCCACTGCTGCGCCAAGGCATCCAGGCCCTCCGCCATCCACTCTTTCCGCCTGCTGAAGAATCTCTCCACCTTTGCCGACCGCAAGGTCGCCATGAGATCCATCACCGGAAGCCCCCAACGACGCACAATCATCTCGAAAACGTCCGGGTGCAGAGCCCACTCCCCCGGATCCACGCGGCACCGACTCAGATAATCCGCCTCGACGTTGGCGACTCCGGCGACGTGCTGAGCCGACAGGGCCAGCAAATTCCGTTCCGCCCAAGCCAGCAGCACACTCGCCTCTTCCTCTAGGGCCGCACTGCCCATGCCGCCTTGCCGATTTATATACGCCACCGTGGTCGCGTTGTCCGATAGCACGCGAACCGCCGCTTGCCGCAGTTTCTGCTAAAAAGCCAGCAGAGCCTGAAAGACTGCGTGCATTTCCAGACGGTTTATGGACCATAGTCGCTCCTCCTTTGCCCACGTTCCTTGCACAAACGAGCCTTCGAGATGAGCCCCCCATCCCGCGAGACTCGCATCCGTCGTGAGCAACCGCCAGCACGGAGGCTCCAGGGGGACGCCCTGCGTCAGGCTCTCGGGATGCAACCACCAAAGAAGGCTGCCCTTCACCGCTGCCGGACAGGGCAGACACTGCGACAACGCATCCCTCTGATGAGACCAGCGCCTGAGGAGAGCACTCTGCAAAGGCCGCATATGAGCTCTGGCCCACAACACTAAGTCTATTGTAGCTGCCATGGTCCCCAGTAACTGCAGGTACTGCCAAGCCGTCGGTGCCCGAAGCCCCAGAAACCGACGCACCAGGTCGCGCAAGGCCTGCGCTCTTGAGCTGGGAAGAAAGACCCGTCCTTGTCGAGTCTCGAAGCGCGCCCCCAGGTACTCCAGGCTCTGCGAGGGGGACAGCTGACTCTTCGCCTCGTTCACTACCCAACCGAGGCTCTCCAAGAACTCCACCACACTTTCCTCCCTGCACTTTGCCCGAATCAACCAGTCGTCCAGGTACGGGTGCACCAGGATCCCTTCTCTGCGCAGCGCGGCCGCTACAACTACCATAATCTTTGTGAATGTCCGAGGAGCCGGCGCCAGACCAAAAGGCAACGCCCGGAACTGAAAGTGTCCCATCGGTACCGCAAATCGCAGAAAACGTTGATGCTCCCTCCGCACGGGAATGTGAAGATAAGCCTCCGTCAGATCCAAGGACGTAAGAAATTTGCCCGTGCGAACGGCTGCAATGACGGAGCGCAAGGTCTCCATGCGGAAGTGGGACACTGGGAGACGATTCACCCTCTTGAGATCGAGAATTGGCCGAAACGTATCTCCCTTTTTGGGGACCACGAAATAAATGGAGTATCGTCCTGCGCCGCACTGGTCGATTGGAACGGGTACGACTGCCCCGAGTCGTTGGAGACGGCCCAAGGTGTCCGCAACCGCTCGGCGCTTCCGAGGCGCCTTGCAGGGGGAAAGAACAAAGGAATCTCGCACTGGACGCTGAAACTCCAGGGCATAGCCTTCCCGAATGACTTCTAAGACCCACCGGTCTGATGTAATCTGGACCCAGGCAGGGTAGAACTCCCGCAACCTCCTCCCACGGGCACCTCCACTACCTGGGCCCGCCTCATCTCATTGTGATTTCTTGTTCACACCGGAAGACTGGTAGGGACCAAAACCCTTGCCTACCCCCCGAAACCCTCGAAAGGACTGACTCCGCGCTGGAAACCTGCTCCGCTGCGATTGTTGAAAGCGAGATGTGCGAAACTTATGAAAATCCCTCGAGAGGCCTCTAGATGCCGATCCTCCTCGAGTCTGTTTTGGTCTATCCTCAGGGAGACATCCCCCTTTGGACTCCCCGAGGTCCTTAACCAACTTCTCAAGATCCTCTCCAAAGAGGAGCTTGCCCCGGAAGGGAAGCTTACTGAGCCGAGCTTTGGACGAACTATCTGCCGCCCAGTTTCAGAGCCACAAAGAACGGTGAGCTGCGACTACCGAAGCCATACATTTAGCTAGGCCACGAATTAGATCATAATGAACATCGGATAGGTACATTGTGCCAGACTCCAGCCGAGACGTATCTGCCATCTGGTCGTCTGAGAGGGAGCCTTGAAGACGTTGAGACCAGCGTAAACAGCCTCTCGCCACCCACGCCCCCGCTATGGAGGCCTGCAGGGAAAGGGCACTCATGTCGAACACCTGCTTCAGCAAGGTATCCAACCTCCTATCCTGGCCATCCTTCAATGCTGCCGCTCCTTCCACCGGAATGGTGGTCTTCTTTGTGACAGCCGCCACCGCGGCATCAACCTTTGGAGACCGAAAAATCAACTTATCCTGTTCCGAGAGCGGGTACAAGTGGTCCAAAGCCCTGGTTGCCCGCAACGCCGACTCCGGCGCGTCCCATTCCTCCTGAATCATATTCCGAAAGACTCTATGGATAGGGAACACCCGCTGCGAGGTGCGCACAGCCTGCAACAGCGGATCCTCCAATGCCTCTTCTGAGGGAGCGGACCCCACGGGCATATTTAAAACCTTTAGGGTCTCGGAAATCAAAGCAGGAAGCTCCTCTCGCCGAGAAACACAGACCACCCTGCTCTGTCGCTCCTCCTCTAACAACTCACCATCTTCCAAGTCTTCGTCTGAGACCCCCTCATCAAGGTCCGGCATCTCCAGGTCCCCCTCTAGATGGGCAGGCGACTGCGGGTCCAAATCGTCCCGTCGCCTTTTGGGTAGCGCCATCTCCCCTTCCTGAAGACTGGCAGCCCGACTCCGTTTCCTGCTGGAAGGACCGGGAGACTGAACCCCCCCTGTCCGTCTGCAGCAAGGCAAACGCCTTCTGCATCAAGGAGAGGAATTCGGAAGGGAGACCTGGAATCCCAGAGCCCTGGAACCCTTCTGGCACCACGGGAACACTGGAAGCGGAGGATGGACCCGCTACCGGTTCCGAAGCAGGCAAGGAAGGAGGGTCAGAACCCCTGCCATCCTGAGAAGCCGTCGCGTGGTCCTGAGAACCTTCCCCCAAGGACTCCTCCATGCCCATGGCCTCCAAAGAGCATGCTTTGCAAACACCAGTATCCAAAAGCTCCCCACGCCGCACCCCACAGACTAGGCAGCGTGGTTTGGCAGGCATGGTAAGTAACAGTGCTTCAATGCCAGTAAAAGAGCCTTGCACAGAGCCTTGCCCAGCTACAAGAGAAGCTCTAATTTAAACGCTTTTTTTTTTTTTTTTTTACTTTTTGGCAGTGATCAATCAAGCAAGATGTAACTAGCTGCCCCCTAACCACCGTTTTTCAAAACGAAGCTTCTAAACCTGAAAAAATTAACTTTGAAAATCGAAAAATTCAAAATGGCCGCCACAACGTTTTCGGCGTGAAAAATCACGTGGCTAGGCCTCACTGACTCCTAAGGAGCTGCCAAAACACCTCACCTAACCCCCAAATACCTTCCTCAGGTAAATCCCAAAGTCCAGAGTACTCACCAGACCTCGGGAGAGAGAGAAGAAGGGCAGCGCTGGACCCCTCAGGAGCACAGCCTTCAAAGCAGCATCAGCTCCTGGAGAGACTTTAAATCCTGTGGTAAAAACCACTGCCTGCTGCTGTGAGTCTCTATAGCCTTCTACCTGCTCCTCACAGTGGGTTCGGGAACAGGGAGGCAGAGGCAGGCACAGGCACAGGCACACTCCTGTGCTACTGCAATGCTCGTTTCAGTGCTGGGGCAGTGAGGGGAGGGGGGAGGGTTAGGGAGCAGAGAAAAGAGAAACAGCCTCAGCAGAACAGATCTCTGTAGCAGCAGCAGGCACCTAATCAAGCAAGAAAATCTAAATTTAAAACAAAGAATGAACTAAAGAAAAAAAATTAAGCTCTGCTTATTGTCCCTCTGAGCCCAGTCCTGGGCTCAGAACCTCCAAGCTGCTTGGAGACAAAGTACTGGTGAAAGGGGGCAGAGCGAGCCTATTTGTACCAGTGACATCACGACGATGACATCTTTCAGTCTCCAAAGCTGCTGGTGGAGGTTGACAACTCTATCTTTCCGGGACTGGACTAGAGGGACGCTAAGGAATTTAGTCTTCACATATGGGTGACATCAGTACCAACAGAGCCTGCCCAGGAACATTGCCCAGTGTCTAATAGGAAAGCTTTTGTGAGCATCCCACTGTACCTGCATAGCTGCCTTCCCACATCTCCCTTCTTGGTTGAGTTTGTAGCTAAAAGGAGAGGAGGAGAAGATAAAGAACTACTGCAACTCCTGTTACAGGTAAGCAACTATGCTAGCTCCAGGAACAAGCAGGCATGTAGTCTTCACATATGGGACTCCCTAGCTAGCAGATGCCAAAGAGATGACCTCAGAGTCTGCTGTGGAATCACAGGTATAACTAAGGAGGTCATGTATCTTCCAAGGATGTCTGATATCAAAACCCAGGACAGAGGATAGGAGTTGATCTAAGTCTGAAAGAGATGCTGGAGAACGGCTTGGCTAAACAAAACATCCCAGTGGAAGTCCTTGTCCAGGAAATAGTGAGCAGCAAGTGTGGACAGAAGACCAAGTTGCGGCTTTGCATATCTCATCAATCGCTACAGAGCACAGATTTGCCATAGAGGCAGCCATGGCCCAAACATTATGTACAATGATGTGACCCTCAAGAGACTCCTGCCTTTTCATAAGCAAAGGAGATGCAGTCCGCTATCCACCTGGAAAGAGTTTGTTTGGATACTGGCAACCCCAGGTGACTCAAGTCAAAGGAGATGAAAACTTGGGAAGCTTTTCTGTGCTCTAAAGTTCTCTAGAGAGAAAAAAGCCAAGGCACGTTTGCAATCCAGTGTGAAGGGTTACCTCTGCCCTAGAGAAATGAGGTCTAGGGGAAAAAGACAGAAGGTAGACTGACTGGTTTAAATGGAAGGGCAAGACCACCTTTGACATAAAGTGAGGATGAGTCTTAAGGACTACCTTATCATGGTAGAATCGTGTATAAGGAGAGCCAGCCACCAAAGCCTGGAGCTCACTAATGCTTCTTGCTGAAATGAGGGCAATAAGGAAGGTGACTTTGCACGTGAGAAACTTGTGAGGTAGTGGCTAGAGGTTCAAAGGGCAGCTTGAGAAGCTGTCCTAAAACAACATTAAGATCCTATACCACTGGAGGGGCTTAATGGGAGGTTTGATTAATAGAAGACACCTCATGAAGCATGCTACAAGCAGCTGAGACAAGATGGGTTGGCTATCTAAAGGCATGTGAGAGGCTGCAATTGCATTTAGGTATGCTCTTACCGAATTGGTTTTGAGTCCAGAAGAAGATAGGTGGAGGAGATACTCAAGTAATACCTCCACCGGAGCTGAGGTGTTAAGATCTCTCTCAGAACATCAGAGAGTGAATCTTTGCCACTTGAAGGCATAGGAGCACCTGGTGGATGGCTTTCTAGAAGCCAAGAGAATGTCCTTAATCTCCTAGGGAAGGTTAACATCCTGGAAGGCTAAACCCTCAGCAGCCATGCAGTGAGATGGAGACACTGCAGATTAAGATGGAACAATGTCCCCCTCTTCCTGAGAGGGGAGATCTGGAGCAGACCCCAAATCTATGGGTTGAGCCAGAGACAGACATAGGAGGAGAGGATACCACAGTTGTCATGGCCAGCGTGGGGCTATGAATATCATGTAGCCCGTCTCTCTGGAGTTTCAAGAGTCTTGGGAATAAGGGAAATGGGAGGGAAGGCATATAAGAAGCCCTGACCCCAGTGGAGGTGAAAAGCATCCACCTGCTGGCTGTCCAGTGCAGAAGTCCTGGAGCAGAAGTGAATAAGCTTGGCATTCTGAGGACTTGCAAGCAGGTCTATCTCTGGGGTTCTCCTGATCTGAAAAATGTGAGTGACTGTATGGAGAGCACTCATGGGATAGAAGGACTTGACTCAGTTTGTCCACCAAGACATCGTGTTTGCCCAGAAGATACACTGCATGTAAGTGAATGCAATGTTATATGGCAAAAGACCACAGATGCAGGGCCTCGCTGCAGAGGGGCCAAGAGCCTGTTCCACCCTGCTTGTTTAAGTAGAACATGGCTACTTGATTGGCCATCTGGACTAGACCTGTGCAGAATCAAAGATGGGCCTGGAACACTTTGACAGCATTGTGAATGGCTCTGAGCTCCAGCAGATTTATGTGGAGTTGTGAACCCTGGTGAGACCAAAGTCCCTGAGTGCAGAGTGTCCAGATGAGCTCCCCAGCCCAATTTGGATGTATCCATCGTCAGGGTACATTGATATGCTGGCATCTGAAAAGGTGATCCTACCAGGTTTTCTGGGAATTGCAACCACTGGGGAGACAAGATTAGGCAGGTAGCGACCATTATTTTGTCTCCCAGGTGACCCAATGCCTGAGACCACTGGAAAACCAGTGTCCGATGAGCTGTGCGCATATGTAGACAAGCATATGGAATATGCACCATTGATGCCATATGACTCAGAAGTTCCAGCATTTCTCAAGCAGTGAGAAAGTTCTTGAGGCATGCCTGAAATAATAACTGATTGAGTCGAGCACAGCAGAGTTAGGGCAGAAATGTCTTTGATTGTTGGGCATCTAGGAGAGCCCCTATAAAATCTAGAGTTTGAGAGGGGATGAGTTTAGTTTTTGGAAGATTTCTTACAAATCCCAAGTGTTGCAGCACCTGCATGGTATGCAAGAAAGTCTGGCAACTAGTGAGGTGTTTGCTCGAATGAGCCAGTCATCTAAGTAAGGGAAGACAAATATCCTGAGTGTCCTTAGGAATGCAGCTACTACCGCCATGCATTTTATGAAGACTCTTGGGGCAGAGGCGAGGCCAAAAGGCAGAACTCTGAATTGATAATGTCTTCCTTGGAACATGGAGTGCAGGAACTGTCTGTGCTGTGCGTGAATAAGTATGTGAGTATTTGCCTCCTTTAGATCTAGAGAACAGAGCCAATCCTGACTCTGGAGACAGGTGAGAAGGGCCCCCAGGGCGATCATTTTGAACTTCTCCTGTAGTAGATACTTGTTTAGTTCTCCGAGATACAGAATGGGACTGCACCTTCCTGTTTTCTTTGGAATTAGGAAGTATGGAGAATAAAAGCCCATTCCCTGCTGGGATGGAGGCACCTCCTCTATTGCACCCTGTAAGAAAAGGGAGGTGACCTCTTGCAGCAAGAGGGGGCTGAGAGCAGAACTCAATTGGAGGAGTTGGGGGGGGGTAGACTTCATAGATGAAGCTTGTACTACTTCTGTACTATGGGCAGTGTCCACTGCTCTGATGTGATAAGATGCCAACTGTGGGCAAAGTGACAGTCTGCCAGGGATGTGGACAGGATCTGGAATCTCCAGAGGCAGAACAGCTATGTTATCCAGAAGGGAGTCAAAGACCCTGAAGAGGCTGGGTCTACTGAGGTGGCTGTGACTTACAAGTCTGAGCCTTCTTTTGCTGCTGTGATGGTTTTCTGCCCCTTCTGAGGAGCATGGTGTTGACACTGTACAGCAGAGGTGTAAAATAATACTACTTTTTGAAAAAAGCTCTCTTTTACTGTCAACCCAGCTAGGAAAAAAGCAGCAATCTAGACAGCCTATTAAGTGTGGTGTTCTCTGATTCTAACAGAGGCCTTGTCCTGCCAATCCTTGCCAAAAAGATTTTCACTGGTGCAAGGGATATTACCCCGCTTATCTTGAACCCATTGTTCAAGATCCGATGCTTGGAACCAAGAAATCCTGCTTGCACCGATGCAGATGAAGTTCTGATGATGCAGTCAAAAGTTGCCCCGTTAAGAAACTTTGAAACATTCTGAGCATGCTTTACAAGGATGAGATAATGGCTCCTCTTCTCCCCAATGAGGAGCGCAGATTAACTCCAAATCCTTAGCCACCTCTCTAAGGAACATACCCATATAGAGTATGTAAGAACTGATCCTGGTTGATAATATGGAGGCCTGAAAATGTTGTCAACCAAAGGCATCATGGGTTCTCGATTCTCTACCAGGAGGGTTTGAGGAATGTGTCTTAGCACTCTTTATTCGACATATTGCCAATTCCACCACCATGGAATGGTGCGGCAATTGTGTCATTTGAAAACCAGGACACTCCGGTTCCCAGTATTGAGTCTTTGGTTATGGGGAGAGATGGTAAGGGGTGTCTCCCATATCTGAAGCATAAGGTCATGAAGTATGCAATGGATAGGGAGCATAGCAGCCTTCTTCGGGGCTGTAAGGTATTGAAGAATTTCAAGTTCTTCAGCCCTAGGTTCTTTCTCAGATGTCACTGTTATAGACAGACCCCCCCAAGCAACATCACGAATAAAGTCTTGAAAAAGACATGTCCTCTGGAGGGGACATGCGACATTGTGGAGACTGAGATGGGTCTTCCGAGATAGTTCTCATGTCCCAGGTATCAACCAATTCATCATCTGACAAATCAGAATCCGAAGACTCAAAGTATCGATGGGCAGGGTGTTCCCATTCTGTACATACTCTGTACCAATCAAAACTGGTAGCTGAGGCTTGTGGTGCCAGAACCTCAGTACTGGAAACGGATTCAAGAGCCGGCATGGGTGCTAGCATGGTAAGGAGCAAAAAAAGTCAATGCAGTTTGTGTCAGGACCGATGCATGCTGAATTGACTGCAGAGGTTTTACTGGTACAGAGGCCACCAAGCTCTGCTCAATGGCCAGGATACTTTGATCCATGGAGCTTGCCATTGCTTGAGTATCGGTACCGGAATTGCAGGCCACAATCCCTGAACATGGCACCAGGAGTTCTCCAAGAGGTGGAGGCCTCAGGAGCATCCTGGGACTCCACTAAGGCTTTGGAGGAAAGGTCCTCCCACTGCGGTTGTTTGGCCGGTGTGTCCCCCTCCAATGCAACACCCAAGGCATCTTGATGCTTAGAAGGAGATCTACCCTTGAAGGGCCGGCCAGTCTTCGATGAAGACTTAGGTTTCAATACTTAAGATCCTTGGAAGATGAAGCTCTCGATGTCGATGCTAAAGATACTGCATTGGAGGCAAAGAGGGTGTCCAGCTTTGCAGCTCGATTCTGTAGGCCTCTCTTTGTCTTCTTCCTACAAAGAGGTCATTCTGACAGTTGATGATCCGGTCCTAAGCATTTTAGACACCCATTGGGGGTGTCTGTGGCTGAAACGGTACTGCCACATTTGGAACACTTCTTAAAACCACTAGATGGTTTTTCCATTTTGTCTGTGATAAAAGAGGATGTCTAAGCCTAAGATGACATCTATGCACCTAAAGGAAAGAAATAATTCTTTCCCTCACAGAGAGACAGAAAGAAGGCACCGACGGGGGTTAGTACCAGCATCAATGGGAAGGCAGATGCAACCACAAAAAAATAAGAAAAAGACAAATTTTTTGCAGACAGGAATTGCTTCTTGTCGGCTCAGCGGAAAAGGAAGAACTGAGCAGGGAGAGCTGAGAAGGCAGCTATACAGGCACAATGGGATGCTCCCATAAGTTTTCCTATTGGACGCTGGGGAGTGTTCCCACACTGGCTCCGTTGATACCACCATCGAGCATATGTGAAGACTACATTCCTGCCTGTTCCTGGAGATATAGATAGATTTCTATGTATCTCTCTCTCTCTCCAGGAACACGCAGGAATGTAGTCTTCACATATGCGTGATGTCATTTTATATATTTATATAGATTTATTTATTGAATCAATTCTGACTTCTGGTAACCCAGCAACTCCTAGGCTTTCTTGGCAGGGTATGACCAGAGGTTAGACTGCCAGACCTTTTCTTCTGAGGCAAGGGAGGGTAAAGCGAGCTGCCCAAGGTCACAAGGAGTGCCAGTGGAAAATCAAACCCCAATCTCCTGGGTGTTAGGCTGTTACTCTATCCAGCAGGCTACTCCACCTACATTTTTCATACATAATTGTATCATCTCACCTCTTCTTTTCTTCTAGAGACTACGTATTTAGCACTTTCACTCTCCTGCCCTGTGGCTTACATCATTTGTTATGGCTTTCCTTTCAAATGTCTCTACATTGTCTGTCTTTATAGAAATGCCTCCAAAACTGAACACGCTGCTCAAGGTAGTACCTCAACCGAGAGCTGAAGAGACATATTATGTCCCTCTTTCTAGAAGGGATAGGGTACCTCTTTATACACCTCATGTATTATAGAGCTGGCTTGCCAAACTGCTTTGTCATAGTAACTAACTACGCCCAAGTCTGGGGTGCAGGTTAGGTTGCCGAAGAATTCATGATGCAAGGATTATTAATTTTTTTTTTTTTAAGGAAACAGTTTGGTAAAAGTACAACCTTTAAATTCAGAAGAAAGCGCACATAAGAATCCATTCACAAACAGTAGTAGTAGATTACTCTCTACAAAATATCCATTAGTGATGTGCACATGCCAAAAATTTTCTATTTGTTTTGAATTTGGCTTTTGCCCCAAGTTACAAGTGTGCTTTATCGGTTCATTTCAAACATTCATTAGAATTAACACAAGCTACTCAACTATATACACATTAATCCATAGGTTAACATGCATTAAATTGCTTTTGCATATGTTAAACCAAATCTGCATCCTTACTATCCATTCTTTAAAAGAAAATAAAAAAACCTTTATACTGTGTAATAAAACTCAGCATTTAAAACTGTTCAACTCTATTAGTTTTCCTTGACTTCTCAAGACATCTAGTATCCCCCAACTTCAGGCTATGGCATCATTTTAACATAGGACTGCTAAGTGTTCTTTTGGTTTTCTCTTGTTATTTTAACTTTTCTGTTTAGGTTAAACTACAATGTATTACCCATCTTTCCTTCCATCAAATCTGTCTTGTTCTTTATCTGTATATTGTTTTACCTTTTTTATTTTTTTTAAACTCTTACTGTATTTTATTATAGCATAGTACTGTAATCTGCCTTGATGCTTGCAAGGGCAGTATAGAAAGTTTAAAAATAAACAAAGATTGTTATACAAAGCTGCAATGCAACAGTTTCCTGTCAACAAGCTTAACTGTGCATCCGCTTAATCACAAGAGCAGCTATAAAACTAACAAACGTGTCTTACATATGCAGGACATCAGCAATTGCCATGTTGCATTCTTACTGAAAGGCATTCAGCAGCAGCGGCTAGCAAAATTAACATATCCTGCTAGACATTTCTTAATATTATTTATCTGTATTTAGCTCAGGCCTTTTTCCAGTGGTATCTCAACTTATGTTACATTCAGGTACAGTACAAATTTCCCTGTGCTCTGGTGGCTTATAAGCTGAATTTGTTCCTGAGGCAATGGAGTGTCAAGCGACTCACCCAAGGCCATGTGGAGCATCAGTGGCATTTGAACCCTGACCTCCCCTGTTCCTACCCAACTATAAAAACCTGTCATTCAAAATCCAGCCATAGAAAAGCCAATTTGTCAGTAAACAATGGTTAATAAATGCAAAATGTTTCAACCATGAACTTGTTACAAAATTAGACATGAAGTTATTTTTCCCATAGAAATATGGCAAAGATACATTATCACTTGTATTAAATTCATCTGAACGCAGTTTAAAGTCAAGAAACTCAGGTTCTCCAACCCTCCAAACATGGCTGTAAAGTATACAATTTAAAAATAAATACCAAGACTGTAATTTAAGTATTAATGTCACTTTTTCACAGTAGAGGAAGTATTACTCAAAGCACCAGTCCAGAATAATTAAGATTTTTCGCCATCTTCCTGTCTTTTGAAAGATCTGTTGCTCTTGCAATGCTGGTTCCAGCACAGTCTTGGGCTGGGGATGTGTAGTATATTCAGCCTGTGCACTAACCTGGAACCTCAGGGCCAAGGTGATGCTGACAGTGTTGCCCTTATTCTCCAAGTGGCTTGTTTTTTGGACTAAAGGATTTATTTTGTACCCAGGAGAATACATGGGTCCCTGCCCAGCCATGCACACAAAATTCACCCTATGGCCCTAGCTTTGTCTCTTCCTCTGGTTACAGTTTGCAAGTTGGTAAAGGCTATTTATGTGCCCAGCCAAGAGAAGAAATTGAAAAAGCTGATCTATCCAAAAAGGCCCACTTTCATAAAGCTGGCTTATTTACATTTAGCGTGGACTGAATAATGTTGCACAGTAGTGCTATACACTTTATGAAAAACAGCTGCTTGCAGCTGGGCGTTACCACTGCCAACCTCAATTCTGCACTGTAGAAAAGAAACCATCCGAGAACTTCTGGGAGATGGTCCATTTTGAAAGAAAGATAGCCCTTGCAGGTAAGTCTTGGCATCCATGAAATAAATTAGCTGCAGCATGTCACAGGTAGCCAGGAAGTAAGGTTTATTTCACTTTTCTCGTCCTCAAGCTCACATTGCTATGCATTTTCTTGGAGAGCTAGAGTCTGCATTTGCTTTTTTCCTGATGCTTTCTGTAAAACAGAACAAGGTAATGAGGCATGTTGTACTACTGATTTGTCTTATAATAAAAGCAGTACCTTTTAATGGAGGACTCTGGACTTGAAACTACAAAGCTGAGACACTGCTGCTGAGCAAGTAGGAAATTTTCGTTTACCAGAGTCTGATCACTCACTTCTTTTCCCAGGCTGCTGTACCTAACATAATGTGGAGCTTCCATAGTTATAGACCGTCTGATTTTCATCAAGGCATCCCACATATAATTTGAAATTATACTGATATTCAGCAGCACAGAACATAAGTTTCCTCATCGTCCCTCCAGTCTAGTCCAAAGGCATGGGTTTATGCTCTACTGCCATTGAATGGAGGTTAAGAACCACTGCTTGTCACAGAGGTCAAAGCCGTTTACATGGAACACTGAACATTTCAAACAACGTTTACATTAAACGGTCAACTTTATACAATAGTGATTAAAATAGAAATTGGTGTTACAAATTTAAGCATACCCTATAAGGATCCTATAGAGCCTCTAACTAGCCAGTATTTCTCAGTCTCCAGCAGATGCATTCATTCTGTAGCTCCTTGCTACCTTTCCTCTTCTTTTTTTTTTTTTAATAGAGCATTTTGAAATATACAGTTCCACTTAATAAAAGAAAACCATGTAGATAGACACAAACAATACAAGCAAATGAACAGGTCAAGCCCACATCATGGGGAACTGATGTCATTCAAAAACAAAAAGAAAACATTCAGGTAAATTGGCCACATAAGGAGGAACCTTAATTCCATGAACCCTAAACTAACTCAAGTAAAAATTTCTCCAAGTGGGAAACATCCTGGAACACAAAGGTATCCCCTCGGCAGTAACGATACATTTACAAGGAAATCGTAAATAAAAAGTGTCCCTAAGGGCTAATACCTGAGCTTTTAAACCCAAGAACTGCTTCCTACAAAGCTGTGTGCTTTGTGTCATACCTGGGAAAACATTCAATTTTTGCCCGCAGAATTGAACATCTTAATGCTTAAAATAAGCTTCAAGAACTTTTACTTGAACTGCTTCAGAAGTGAAAGTTACCAGAAGGGTAGCATGCTTAGAAATAGTAGCAGTTGAGTCTTCCAAAAAAGCTGTAAGATTTTGACTCTCAGATGGAGTACATCCAAACCTCCTTCAATAGGGTTAACCTAGGGGAGGAGTAGCCTAGTGGTTGGGGCAAGGTACTTCAGGCCAGAAGGTCGGGGGTTCAAATCCCACTAGAGGACAGCAACCTTGGGTTGGAAGGACTGGGGTTTCTAGTCCCACAGATGCTCCTTGTAGTCTTGGGCAAGCCACTTAACCCTCCATTGCCCATGTTCCCTGTAAGTATTAGTGTATGTGTCTCATATCCCTGTGTGTTAAATGTATCCCCCAATTGTGTTGTGACCGCTTTTGTGGCAGGTGCAGGCCTGTGACCCACGGTGTCTGACATAGGCAGGCCAGCATGGCTAGCTTGACCTGTAAATGAGGCCTGTGGAGAGGCATATAGGATTGCACATCCCCCAATATGCTGCTATTGTAAGAAAGAACTCAGTAGAAATATTGAATTAGCTTAGATAAGCAGAATTGCAGAATTAAGAAATGGAAAAATACAGAAAAGATGTGTTTTAAAGTTACTGATAAGAAAAAGTACATTTGCAGAGAAATATTGAGGAGTGCTGACAGATGAGTTACAGAACCTTGCTCTTCTGCACGCACAAATGGTCCCATAGCCTTGAAAGTGTGAAAGTAACAAGTTGATGAACTGACCATTGTAATTGGGACTAGAAGGGGGGCAGGCAGGTGTCATGCCTACAGAAGCCCACAGAAGGAACATAATTGGAGAAACTTATCAGTACCGGGACCAATAGAAGGGCTACGGGAGGTACGGGAGCGTACCGGGACCAATGAATTGTTTTTCTATACCTAGAATGGAACAGAAGTCTATAAAAGTTGTTGTAATGCTTGCAAACTTTGCTCAGCCATTTTGAAATTGTCTTGCTTGAGACTTGTGCACAAATAAATGATTTGGACCTTCTGAACAGACTCCTGGTATCATTGGTTTGTCTGCGCTTTGCTGCTACATATTCCTTGGTGCGTTGGCCGGGAAGTTGTGGAATCAAAGTGTATATAGGGCAATATACCACGACTTTCCGCCTCTATAGGCTTGGTCCTGCCGGGATCGCGCCCTTCCGACGAGGGCCGCTCCCTGGCGCCACCGGTCCCTTGTATCGGAGGGAGCTGGTCGGACCTCGGCGGGCGACGAGCCCGGCTGGAGTCAACGCCTCGAACCCGAGTGAGGGGAGTCCGAGGTCCAACTCATGCGCCTGCTTGGGAAGTTTTGAGGACCGGATCCGGTGAGTATAGTTTTGATTTTGGGTCTAGACAGAAATAGAAAGAGCAGTACTGCCATTGGAACTTGGAATTTGGAATTTGTAATCTCGAGATATTGGGAATTGGTAAGAGAGCCTGATCAACTCTCAAGGAAGAGCCGAGTAGCCTGGCATGGGAATTCGCTAGGTGAAACCCTCATCCTTTTTGTAATTGTACTTGGAAAAGACTAGTCAGAATAGATAGAAACGAATGCATTCTGGGAATACGTTGCTAGCATGATTGTGTGAACGAAGTGTGATTGAGAGGTCTGGCAGCACGGACCAAGTGAAAGCTGACCCCTGATTAGCGCATTTCCTGACCGGGCGACCGCGTTCAGGTCGCGAAAAGGGGGAAGCGATTGTCGTCTTGTCTTGTTATTTGTATTCCCTGTACGTTTCCAGGGCCGTGAGGACCCCTTACCCACGGTCCGCCCACCTTTTCCCTTCTGTCTGTTGTTGCGCGCACACATCGAAATGGGAGGGGCGGAGTCTACTAGAAACACTCCATTAGAATGTATGATCGCACATTTTAAAGAGGGATATTCAGGAGATTATGGTATTAAAATGACAGCAGCCCGTTTGCAGATTTTGTGTACTAGGGAGTGGCCCGATCTAGACCCCATCTGGCCCCGAGAGGGAACGTTCACCGTAGAGATTATCCAGTCAATACATCGTAGAGTGCGAGTAGCGCACCCAGATCAGTACCCCTATATAGATTCCTGGTTAAGTATTTGTGAAGATCCGCCCTCCTGGGCGCAGCGCTGTTATGAGGAACAGTGCAGAATAATGTTAGCTAAAACAGATTCTAGACAGAGAAAGGAACAGCCTAGAATGAAAGAGCAGGATAAGAAAGCCAAGAAGAAACCCATCTTGGCAGATCCCGATTCCCCAGAAGTAGTCCTCAGGCAGCCCCGAACCCCAGGTCCAGTGAGAATAGCCCGGCGGCGTCCTGCCCCAGCACCCCAGAGACCGCCGGAGCCGAGGCCAGACCCAATCCCTGACCTCCCTCCTCCTGGAGAAGAGGAAGAGAGAGAATTAGCGGAGAGAAGAGAGGAGGATGTAAAAAGTGAGCCAGAAGCGGAATTAGAAGAAGAGGAAAGTGAGGATCCCCCAGAAGAAGAAGAAGAGGAAAGTGTACAAATAATTGAGAAAGTCAGCGCTAGCACTAGCAAGCCAGTGAAAGAAAAACCCAAAGCAAAACCAGTTGAGAAAAAGACAGCAACTCCTGCAAAGACAACGACAATAGCCCTTAGATCCCAGACTCAAATGACGCCGAGGACAGCCAAACTGTTTCCCTTAAGGCAAGTCCCGGGAGTGCCCGTAAAGAATGATAATGATGAAGTGGTAGCGGGACCCCTAACTTATGTGTATATTCCCTTCTCTACAACTGATTTATTAAATTGGAGGTCGCATTATGCCTCCTATACTAGCAAGCCCCAGGAGCTGACAGAATTAGTAACTAGTATTATGGAAACTCACCAACCCACTTGGCCAGATTGCCGTCAGCTCCTGACCACCCTATTCACTACGGAAGAACGAGCGAGAATTAGAAAAGCAGCTATTGAATGGATGGCAGAAAACCCTGCCGCTCCAGCGCAGGGGCAGAATATAATAGATCGTAGAGAAGCAGCTCAGAGAGAATTCCCAAATGAAGACCCCCAATGGGATCCAAATACAGATGAAGGATCCACCGCCCTAGCCCGTTTTCGCCAAGGCTTTTTACAAGGCCTGCGAAGAGGAGGCCAAAAAGCTATGAACCTTTCCAAAGTAGCAGGAATTATCCAAGGAATAGATGAGAGCCCAGCAGATTATTATGAAAGATTAACTGAAGCTTATAGAATGTATACTCCCTATGATCCCGAGGCACCAGGAAGTTTATGCATGGTGAATTCTGCTTTTGTAAACCAGTCTCAACCAGACATTAGACGTAAATTACAGAAATTAGAAGGGTTTGCGGGCATGAATGCAACACAGTTATTGGAAGTCGCTCATAAAGTGTATGTGAATCGTGATACTGAAAGACAGAGAGAATGTGATAGAAAGATGAAGAAGAAAGCTGATTTTTTGGCTGCGGCCATAGTTGAAAAGAAAAGGGGAGGTGTCCCTAATCGAAGGAGCAGAGGAAGAGGGCGGGGTCAAGGCGGAGGCCGGACCCAGAGACTAGGCGTGAACCAATGCGCCTATTGCAAAGAAGAAGGACATTGGAGAGATACTTGCCCGCAACTCGAAGACGCCCAGCAAGATGACGACAACGATCATCAGTGGCGAGAAGAAAGACGAGGCCGTCCCCGAGGCCGAGGAGGGGCCAATCGAGAACAATTCCAGCGAGAGAGGGGAGGAGGAGCCATCCAAGCATTGGCCACACAGGCCCATGAAGAGGATGACGTGGACTAGGACAGACCGGGCTCCAAGTTTGCTTTAGGTCTCCAGGAGCCTATGGTCGAAATACAAATAGGAGACCAATTTATGAACTTTATGGTTGATACTGGAGCAGAACATTCAGTAATAGACAAAAAGATAGCCCCATTCACCAAGAAAGCAGTCACCATTATAGGAGCAACTGGTGCCAAAGCCACAAAGTCTTTTCTACAAAACCGAATATGCAGTCTAGGAGGACAGCAAGTAACGCATCAATTTCTTTACATGCCCGAATGTCCAGTACCCCTACTGGGACGAGACATGCTAGCCAAGCTTCAAGCACAGATATCTTTCTCCGAACAAGGAGAAATGCAAATGACAGTGAATTCCCAAGCCAAACCAGCAGGAATAATGCTGCTGACAGTACCCCGAGAAGAAGAGTGGAGATACTACATTGATGATTCGATTCAAGATACCTATTTTGAACAAACTTTAAAGAACATTCATGCACCACTTGAAGTATGGGCAGAAGGCAGTCCCCCAGGCCTAGCCAAACATATAGCTCCAGTGATTGTAACCCTCAAGCCTAGCGCTACACCAGTGCACGTCAAACAGTACCCTCTCCCAAGAGCTGCAATTGAAGGCATTCATCGCCACCTACAGAGATTGCTTGAGTATGGCCTACTAAAAGTATGTCAATCCCCATGGAACACCCCACTTTTGCCAGTGAAGAAACCTGAGACAGATGATTATCGCCCAGTGCAAGATTTGAGAAGAGTAAATGATGCAGTTGAAACTATACACCCAGTTGTACCCAATCCTTACACTCTACTAGGATTGATACCCGCTGAAGCTACCCATTTCACTGTATTGGATTTGAAAGATGCATTCTTTTGCATAAGATTAGCCCCTGTAAGCCAAATATTGTTTGCATTCGAATGGCAAGACCCCATCTCTGGAAGAGGGGGCCAACTCACCTGGACGAGATTACCCCAAGGATTCAAGAATTCACCTACCATCTTTAGTGCTGCACTAAATCAAGACCTTTCAAGCTATCCAGTAGCCCCGGGGAGGAGAGTACTTCTCCAGTACGTGGATGATCTGTTGATAGCTGCCGTATCAGAAAGAGAATGTATATTAGCCACCAAAGATCTCTTGCAGTTACTAAATGAAGCTGGATATAAAGTTTCCAGAGCCAAAGCACAACTATGCCAAACAGAAGTGAAATACTTGCGTTTTCGTATTACCCAAGGAAGCAGAAGATTAGGCAGAGAAAGAAAAGAAGCAGTATGTAGGATTCCAACTCCAACAACCAGAAAGCAAGTTAGAGCCTTTCTGGGAGCAGCAGGATATTGCCGAATCTGGATACCCAACTTTGCCCAAATTGCCAAACCACTGTATGAAGCCACAAAAGGAGAAGAGAAGTCACCACTGGAGTGGGGACTTGAGCAGGATACAGCCTTCCAGAAGTTAAAAGAAGAATTGATGTCATCACCAGCACTTGGACTACCAGATGTCCACAAACCTTTCCACTTGTTTGTACATGAAGCACAGGGAAATGCCTTAGGCATGTTGACTCAGAAATTAGGAAATTGGGAACGACCTGTAGCCTACCTATCGAAACAATTGGACCCTGTGGCCAAAGGATGGCCACCCTGCTTGAGAGCAGTTGCAGCTACAGCGCTATTAGTGAGTGAAGCAGACAAACTCACACTAGGACAGAACATACGAGTCACTGTGCCACATGCAGTCCTTGCCCTTATGGAACAAAAAGCAAATTACTGGCTCACCAATTCCCGAATGCTAAAGTACCAGAGCATGTTATGTGAAAACCCACAGATACAACTCGAAGTGAGCCATGCCCTGAACCCAGCTACCTTGATACCCATTAGTGAAGAACTCCCAGAACATGACTGTATCGAAGTCATGGAAACTGTGTTCTCTAGTCGACCTGACCTAACAGATGTGCCCATAGACAATCCCGACCAGATCTATTATGTTGATGGGAGCAGTCTCATCCTTGACGGACGACGCTGTGCCGGATATGCAGTCGTCACTCAACATGAAGTAGTTGAATCATCAGCCCTAGCCTCAGGCACATCAGCCCAGAAAGCCGAATTGATAGCACTCACCAGAGCATTGTTATTAGGAGAAAAACTTGTGCTAAATGTATATACAGATTCCAAATATGCTTTCACTACCTTGCATGCCCATGGAGCTCTCTACAAAGAAAGAGGACTCATCACATCCGGAGGAAAATCAGTCAAATATGGTCCCGAGATATTGATGTTACTTGATGCAGTCTGGGCCCCAACACGTGTAGCTGTCATGCATTGTAGAGGACATCAAGCAGGAAAAGGTGAAGTTGCTCGAGGAAATAGATTCGCAGATGCCTCAGCACGACAAGCAGCTATGACAGGACAGATTGCCCCACAAGCTATGCCAATGCAAGCAGCATTGTTTCCAGTACCCTTGAATCTATGGACCCCACGATATACCACCAAAGAATTGGATTACTATTGTGACAAAGAAGAGGGAGTATTGAAAGATGGATGGATTGAGCTGCCACCAGAAGAAGGTAGTCAACCTCCGGGAAGAATAGTAATTCCTGAACTGTTAGGACCATCCTTTGTCAAAGCTTTCCATGAAGCCACCCACTATGGAAAGAGTGCTATGGAGAAAGCACTCAGACCACATTTCTACATCCCTCTAATGACAACCATATCAGCCTCAGTAGCCCGACAATGTCAAATCTGTGCCAAAAATAATGCCAAGCAAGGCCTTATTACAGCACCCCGAGTTCAGTCAAGAGGTGTGACCCCCATGCACAACCTCCAAGTTGATTTCACCGAAATGCCAAAAGCTAATGGATACCATTACCTACTAGTATTAGTTTGTACTTTCTCTGGGTGGGTAGAAGCATTCCCAACCAGAACTGAGAAAGCCCGAGAAGTTACCAAAGCCTTAATGAGAGAGATTGTCCCCAGATTTGGAATCCCAGCAGTAATAGGGTCAGACAATGGACCCTCATTTGTCTCTCAAGTTACTCAGCAGTTAGCAAAAGCTTTGCAGATACAGTGGAAGCTCCACACTGCATACCGACCCCAGAGTTCAGGGAAAGTTGAGCGAATGAATCGTACATTGAAAGCCCAAATGTCTAAGCTTTGTCAGGAGACACACTTGAAATGGCCCCAAGTGCTCCCCATAGCTTTACTCAGAATACGCTCAGCCCCTGTAAAGTCAACAGGATTTTCCCCTTTTGAAGTTTTGTATGGTAAACCCCCACCAATAGTGCAGGGAGTCAAAGGAAATCTAGCCCAGATTGGTTCAGAAGTAACCAGACAAGAACTCCTAGCTCTTAGTTTTGTTCTGCAGACTCTCCATACGTGGATCCAAGACCAGTTGCCTATCAACTTGACGGAACCCTTGCATCCCTACCAGCCTGGAACTTCGGTGTGGATCAAAGATTGGAAGAAGATACCGTTGGAACCCCATTGGAAGGGACCGTACACCGTCATCCTGTCTACCCCAACTGCAGTAAAGGTAGCCGAGATCGACGCCTGGATCCACCACAGCAGAGTCAAGCCCGCCGCCGATCCTGAACCAGAGCGGTGGACAGCAGAGCAGCACCCTGATGTACCCTTGCGAGTTACTCTGAGACGGCAACCAGCAGCATAGACACTTCATCACAAGTGCCTTGCAGTAGCCAAGTCTTTCGAAGAGGATTGCTGTTTTCCATGCAGCAACAGTTTTGTTTCAACGAACCCAATTTGCATGTGTGATTTGACACACTACTTTGAGACTACATTAACTAAGCCAGACTTCACAAGCCAACTGAATTGCTGAGTTGGTTAATGTGTGCTGGACACTTTGAGGATCTTCAATCAACACTCAGCACCCGTTAAATTGCTTCATTAGCAAACGGGACGAAGAATAATAGACCGTCGTGATCAAGATCAGCAAGCTGAGGATTCAGAAGAACTCCAATCAACATCAACATGTATCTTTGCTTCTGCTTTGCCTTGGTTGCCTTCTTTGGAGGTTTTGAACAGACTTATGCTCTACCTCCATGCACAGCTTGTATTACCTCTACTAGGACTGGACTGAAAGTAACTCAGACTTTGCTTTATCATTCTTACTATACCTGCAAGGGAACAATAACTCGGTGTATCTATAACACCACTGAACTAAATGTTTGCACTCATGGCAAAATTAAAGCATGCTATAATCCGCATCAGAATCCATCCTATTACACGTTGGAAATAAGATGGAAGGATGCAGATGGACCTATATTAGCTGCTACACCACCACTTAAGGACATTACTAAACCTGCTGTTTTGAATTTTGATGCATGTAATGCTATTAATAGAGATAGTCAGTCCACCTGTGGTACATGGGAGAAAGCGTATCGAAATGACCATAAGTATATGTGTCCAGAAGGAGCCACGGGATGGAGGAAGTGTACAGGTAAAAAGGAACCAGGGTATAGTACTGCTACAGCGGCAGACTACTATTGCCCGTATTGGGAATGTGTTTTTTATGCTACCTGGAACACTGGTATAACTGATGAGAAAATAGATAAACGGATGGCTACTCTAACCAAGCCAACCACGAATGATAAATGTCAGAAAGATGCTTGTAACCCCTTACATTTGCGTGTACATAACCCCCATGCATGGAAACAAGGATATAAGTTTGGTTTACGTATTGCAGGAGGAGGAACAGATCCAGGGACCATTGTGTATATTAGATTGAATACTCAAGCCCACAAGTCATCTAAATATCATATTCATAATACCTTTTATGAAGCTATGCATGTAAATAAGTTTGAGATCCCTCACCCTTCACAGAATTTGTTTCTAGAATTAGCCGGAGCAGTAGTATCTAGTCTTAAGATCACAGATTGTTATTTCTGTGGCGGAACCCAAATGGGAGACCAATGGCCCTGGGAAGCCCAAGAATTGAACTATTCCATGATTTACAATCAGACTGAATTACACAAGACAACCAGTGAATGGGTGTTAGCGCACTCAATCGTTGGACGTCTTTGCTTTGCCAGAACTGGACCCCAGTTCACCCAAAAGGTAGGACAGCTGGTCTGTCTTAGCCAGAAATACTATAATGCCACGACCAAGAAGGTAGCATGGTGGTCAGGAATCAGACATCCTGAACCTCCTAACCCATTAGCCAGATTTCCTGAACTTGCAGGTCTATGGACTAACCTTGCCAAAGTCCAAGCCTGGCAAGCCCCACCTGGCCTATATTGGATCTGTGGAAACCGAGCATATGCGCAACTCCCGCCACAATGGGGAGGAGCATGTGTCTTAGGAACCATCAGACCTTCGTTCTTCCTGTTAAACACTGAACATGGAGAACAATTAGGGTACCCTGTATATACCACCCACAAACACAAAGGAGCATCTAGACAGAAAAGAGAGGCCTTACAGATAGGCAAGTGGGAGAAATGGCAAGGTGATGATTGGCCACCAGAAAGAATTATTGAGTATTATGGACCTGCCACTTGGAATGATGATGGTATGTATGGTTATCGTACCCCAATTTATGATTAATCGTATTATTCGCTTACAAGCAGTAGTTGAAATAATAACCAATGAAACTAGTCATGCTCTCACGCTCTTAGCTAGACAAAGTACTCAGATGCGCACTGCCATATACCAGAATCGCTTAGCCCTTGATTATTTGCTAGCAGCTGAAGGAGGAGTATGTGGTAAGCTGAATTTAACCAATTGCTGTTTAAAAATAGATGATAAAGGTCAAGTAGTTGAAGAAATTGCTAAAGATATGCAAAGACATGCTTATGTGCCAGTACAGACTTGGCACGCCTTGAAATTTCCTAATTGGTTTGCTAACCTTTTCTCTTGGCTGGGAGGATTTAAGACTTTCGTTATCTTAGTACTAATTCTTGTTGCTGTAGTCCTCTGCTTACCATGTTTAATCCCATGTTGTATGCGTTCCCTTCATAGTGCTATTGATAGTACAGTAGAGCGGAAGACCGCAACTAGAATAATGGCTTTATACAAAGTCAGCCCTAGTGGAACTAGTAAGAATCCTTTAATCAAGATTTGAATCCTCTGGAAAGTGATTTAATTCTCACACCTTATTAAGTAATAGGGTGAGATTAATCAAAGGGGGGAATGTGGCAGGTGCAGGCCTGTGACCCACGGTGTCTGACATAGGCAGGCCAGCATGGCTAGCTTGACCTGTAAATGAGGCCTGTGGAGAGGCATATAGGATTGCACATCCCCCAATATGCTGCTATTGTAAGAAAGAACTCAGTAGAAATATTGAATTAGCTTAGATAAGCAGAATTGCAGAATTAAGAAATGGAAAAATACAGAAAAGATGTGTTTTAAAGTTACTGATAAGAAAAAGTACATTTGCAGAGAAATATTGAGGAGTGCTGACAGATGAGTTACAGAACCTTGCTCTTCTGCACGCACAAATGGTCCCATAGCCTTGAAAGTGTGAAAGTAACAAGTTGATGAACTGACCATTGTAATTGGGACTAGAAGGGGGGCAGGCAGGTGTCATGCCTACAGAAGCCCACAGAAGGAACATAATTGGAGAAACTTATCAGTACCGGGACCAATAGAAGGGCTACGGGAGGTACGGGAGCGTACCGGGACCAATGAATTGTTTTTCTATACCTAGAATGGAACAGAAGTCTATAAAAGTTGTTGTAATGCTTGCAAACTTTGCTCAGCCATTTTGAAATTGTCTTGCTTGAGACTTGTGCACAAATAAATGATTTGGACCTTCTGAACAGACTCCTGGTATCATTGGTTTGTCTGCGCTTTGCTGCTACACTTTGATTGAAGGATAAGGCGGTATACAAAACTGTCTAAATAAATAAATAAAACCTCCTGAGACTTGTTAGAGATATAATAAGCATGTTTGTTTGTTTGTTTTTTTAGTGCAATCAAGTCAGTGTTAACTCATAGCGACCCAGCTACCTCTGGGTTTTCTTGGCAATGTATCACCAGAAGTAGATTGCCAGCCTTTTCTTCCAAGGCAATGGAGGGTAAAGTGACTTGCCCAAGGTCACAAGGAGTGCCAGTGGGAATCAAACCCTTGATCTTCTGGGTACTAGGCAGTTGCTCTAACCACTAGGCTATTCCTCCACTCCTAATAAGCATGTACAACCTCAATAACATCAGATACTGTTAACACTTCAGTAAAGTATTTATTTAAAAGAATTTGTGCAGAAAGCAAAGTAGTACAAGGGAAATTGAGAAATCTTAGATTCTTGGTGCGGAAAGAATTCTCCAGTGCTTCCAGCCTATTGTGACTAATAAGGGAATATTTTATACAACCATATTAGTTTGCTGGAGAGCCTGCACCTGAGAATCTAACCGCACCATGGACTTAAGGGAAGACACTTTACTATCCAAATCCTGCAATTCTGAGAATCCAAACAAGAAATAGTTGAACTTAACTTAGAGCCAATATTTTTAATAGCGCCCCCCCCCCCCCAAAGTCCTTCAGGGTAACCTCCCCCTCCAGGGGCATGTCCAGGGGCTTAGGAGACTCCTAGGACACCACTGGCTTGGAAATAGCCACCTGAGAGCGCTCCCCAAACTCCTGACAAAGACTCCCCCCCCCCCCAATAAAAGTTGATAATAAAGGAGGAAATGGGTGAGGTGGTGGTGTTCGATTTCCAGAACTCAAAGACACTCCCTCCAGAGAGAATTGGTTCGCTGATACTGGGACATGTTTGTTCATGCGACCGGCAGTTTTGACTGCTGGTAAAATAAGAACATAAGAAATGCCATACTAAGTCAGACGAAAGGTCCATCAAGCCCAGAGTCCTGTTTCCAACAGTGGCCAATCCAGATCACAAGTACCTGTCAAGTTCCCAAAAAGGCACACAGGTTTCACAATGCTTGTCCCGGAGTAAGCAGTGGATTTCCCGGGTCCTCTTTAATAATAGAAACATAGAAATATGACAGAAAAAGACCACATGGCCTATCTAGTCTGTCCTTCCATATCAACAACTACAACAGTCTCCTTTTTCCCTTTAGAGATCCTCTGTGTTTGTCCCATGCTTTTTTGAATTCAATTACTGTCCTTATCTCTACCACCTCCACTAGGAGACTATTCCACGGATCCACTACTCTTTCCGTAAAGAAATATTTCCGCATATCACTCCTGAATCTATCTCCCTTCACCCTCATCCCATGTCCCCTCGTAGCAGAACTTGCTTTCAATTGAAAGAGGCTCTCTCCCTGAACATTTATGCCATGGAGGTATCTAAACATCTCAATCATATCACCTCTATCCCGCCTTTCCTCTAAGATGTACATATTAAGATCCTTCAGTCTGTCCTCATATGCTTTATAATGACCACTAATCATTTTAGTAGCCACCCTCTGCACCGATTCCATCCTGTTCACATCCTTTTGAAGGTGCGGTCTCCAGAATTGCACACTATACTCCAAATAAGGTCGCACCAAAGACAATAGTTTACAGACCTTTCCTCTACGAACTTGTCCAAATCTTTTCAAACCCAGCTACACTAACAGCTTTTTATGACATCCTCTGGTAATGAATTCCAGAGTTTTACTATGCGATGAGTGAAAAAATATCTCCAAGAATAAGCAGGAAGTCAGTCTTCACATATAGGTGACGTTGCACCGACTGAGCCCGGCGCAGGAAAACTCCCCAGCATTCAATAAGAAAGCTTTTGGGAGCATTCTTCCATGCATGCGTAGCTGCCTTCCCGCCTGGTCTCCTCAGTCGTCTTTTTTCTGCAGCGCCATTGGGACCTTGTCCCTGTCAACTGCCTCAAGAGGCTTCAATATTTTTGTGTGGTACCTTCGAGTACTTTTGTTTTGCCTTTCCGTCAACCAACTCGACTACCTGTCAATTCTGGTTCCAGTTTCTAAATTTTATTTTCTAATTATTTTTTTCCATACTTTTGGTTTTCTATCGGGCATGAGTCCTAGGGCCCACCCAGACACCATCGCCCAGTTTGCCTTTGCCTCTGTCCTTTTTCCAGAAATTTATTTATTTATTTATTTAACATTTCTTATATACCGTGCCATTTCTCATCAGTGCAGTTTACATCGAAAAATAAAACACTTGGACATACAGATTTTGTCCTACGTTTACATAAAACAGGGTTTTAACATGGAATTAACTGGGGAAACTATATACATATGAAAATATGCTACAAGAGCTTAACAGGTTGAACTCATAACGGGTTTTACAGTGAGAGTGATTACTGCGTGTTTGCACTCTCTTGGTCATGAAGAGTTAAAGTTCTGTAATAACATATGGTGTACATTCATAATGCAGTTTTAGTGTGCATATGCTCACGGTTGACATGATTGAGTGATTGCATTGCTGGGGGGGGGAATCGTCGAGCTGAGTGAGTGTGTGGGTAGGGGGGAAGTCATTGAGCTGTGTAAAGTGCATGAGGAACAAGTGATGTTTGAGGGCCTTTCTAAATTGCGTGAGGTCCCTGATTGCTCTTATGCTAGAAGGGAGTTTGTTCCAACACCTGGGGGCATAGCTTGTAAATGCTCTATTGATGGTTAATTGGTTAAGTTTCATAGATCCACTTGGTATAACTAGAGTATTTTCCAAGATTGCTCTTCTGGATCTGTTGTTGGGGGTGTGAATGAGCAGATCAGCAATTGAGGAGGGTGATGTTTTGTTGAATGCTTTAAAGGTGATGAGGAGGGCCTTATAAGTGATTCTGCAGCTTATTGGGAGCCAGTGAAGCTCTTTTAATATAGGTGAGATGTGGTCTTTTCTGGATATTCCGCAGAGGACATGAGCTGCTGCGTTCATGGCTAATTGTAGCGGGTTCAGAGTATTTTTTGGGATGCCATGTAGTATTATATTAGCGTAATCAAAATGCAGTGTCACTAGGGCCTGGAAAATAGTTTGGAAGTCGTCAGTTTCCATCATGGGTCTCAGGTGGCGGAGGGTTTTGATTTTGAAGTAAATAGCTCTTACTGTGCGCTTGATGTGATCTTTGAAGTCCAAATGTTGGTCTAATATTACACCTAGATAGCGTATGTTGGATTTGACCAGAGGTTCTGCATCTCTGACTTTTAGTGTTGATGGTGGGGAGACGTGTTTGTTCCGTGTGATAAATAGCACTTCTGTCTTTTTGAAGTTTATACGTAAATTCTGACTAAAGAGCCAGTCTGTTATTGCGTCGAAGCATTTCGTCAACATTGTGAGATCTGGGCATGTGACCGTTATAGGTCTGAATAGTAAGACGTCATCCGCATACATGAGGCAGGATATGCCGAAGGAGCGGGTTATGTCGCAAATTGGCTGCATATATATGTTGAAAAGTAGTGCAGGGACTTCCGGTGATGTCATGGAGCTGATGGCGGCTTAGGTGCCTAGCTCCTGTCCAAACCCCGAAATTTCTCAAAATTTTGGATACCCCCACGGTTCTAAGGTGGAAGGGAAGCGAGCAGAGGAGTTTGCGATGGCTGCACGGAAAAAGTTAGTGACCTTCCAATCCGTCTATGCTCGGCGGGAGCAGCAGGAGACCTCGTCGGACTCCGAGGAGCCGGAAGGGACGGAGAATCTAGAGGTGGAGGAGAACCAGGTCGAGACAGAGGGGATGCCGCTGAAATCCTGGCTGACGGTGTTTAAAGTGGAAATGAAAGGTGCGATGAAGGAGATACGGAAAGATCTGAAAGAGGCACTGGCGGCGGTACAGAAGGAAGTGAGCTATATGGGACAGCACATGGAAGACCTTGAGGCGCACGTGGCCCAACAAGAGGAGGAGATGCGGGAAATGGCGGCTGAATAAGACAAAACTAAAAGGTTGCAGGAGGAGATGCAAGAAAAGCTGGAAGAGATTGAGGATCGGGCCAGACGCACTAATCTCCGGATCAGAGGAGTGCCAGAAACTGAGCTGTTTAAGGACTGTGAGTCTGTGGTGCAGCGTTTGTGCCGCCATATTCTTCGGCTGGGAAAGGAGGGAGAGGCCCCAGCTGAAGCTGTTGGGGTGGAGAGAGCACACCGAAGCCTTGGCCCCCGGCGAGAGAAACAGGGTAGGGACATTATTGCTTGCCTAAGCAGATTCCCTGTTAAAGAACAGATACTCTCCTTGGCACGGAGGTTTGGCCGGATCGCTTGGGAAGGGCATGAGGTCGAAGTATTTAATGACCTATCCAAAGGTACTCTGGAACGGAGGAGAAGCCTGAGAGAGGTCACAGCATATCTGCGAGGGGAAAACCTGCGATACCGATGGATGTTCCCTTTTGGCCTCCTTCTCTCTGTAAACGGGGTGTCTAAGAAAGTTAAGACTCCGGGGGAAGCCTGGGCAGTTTTGAAAGAACTGGGATGTGCGAACCTACCTCAGGCTCAAGGGCAAGTGCAATGGGAACATCAAGCGGCAGTGCCGGGAAAGCAGCGCACGCGATCGCAGTGGCAGAGAGTGGGAGAGAAGGGGAAGCGACTGAAAAGGATGGCCCAGGAGCAGGAGAATGCGACAGCGGAAGGAGCTGACTGAAGACCCGCTTGCCACTATGTGCTGGTTCGATGGGGGGATATGGATGGTAGAGTCCTTTTCTCCTGGTAATGTGGACACTGGACTCATAGGGCTTTGCGGGGGGCGGGTGCGGGTATGAGGGAGGTTGGAGAACAGGTGGTGTGGAGGGGATTATGTGTGGTTTGCACTGATTTTTGAATTGGTGGGGGGTTGTGATGTTTGTAGGGGTAGGACATGATGGTCTCGGAAGGGAAGGAGGGTGGTGGGGAGGAGGGAGGGGGTGTGGGGAGGGCACGGGGAGGAGGGAGGGGGTGTGGGGAGGGCAAGGGGGGGAGGGAAGGGAGGGGAGGGGGGAGGGAGAGTAGGGGGGAAGAGGGAGGGAGAGGGAGAGGGGGGAGGGGAGAGGGAGAGGGGAGAGGGAGAGGGGGGAGGGGAGGGGGTGGGGGTTAAGGGCACAGCACATGGGGGAGTAGGGGGTGGACGGAGGTACAATGTTGCAGATAGGGTCTGTCAATGTGAAGGGGTTGAATACTCCGGCTAAGCGTAGCCTGTTATTTCGAGAAGCACAACGTAATCATTGGGATGTGGTGCTCGTACAAGAGACCCATTTGAGGAGGGGGGAGGTGGGGAGATTGAGGAATCGACTTTTCCTGAGCAATTCTTCTCTTGCCATGCAGGGGGGGTGAAGAAGGGGGGGTAGCAATTTTGGTGCGGGGCGGGTGTGGTATTCAAATAGGGGGGTACTTTAAGGATACGGAGGGACGGGTGGTGGGGATAAAGGGGAAGTCTGGCTTGATGGATATAGTGATGGTTTCGGTGTATGGCCCTAACGGCAACCAAGGGACTTTCTGGGCAGATTTGGGGCGGTTGTTGGAAGTTGAAGGGGGGGCGGTTGTTGGTGGGGGGGGATTGTAATGTGGTGTTGGATCCGCGGGTGGATCGAGACTCAAAAGGGGGGGATGGCGGGAGTAGGAATAGACGGGGTTTAAGAGGGTTGATGCAGCAATGGCATTTAGTGGATGCGTGGAGGGCGCTTCATCCTACCCAGCGGGAGTATACCTTCTTTTCGGTGCCCCATCATAGTTGGAGTAGGATTGACATGATTCTCTTGGAGAAGCAATGGATGTTGAAGGTAGGGAGTGGGGGGGGGTTGTCCCAGTGGGGTGGACGGATCACAGTGCGGTGGAAGTGGTCATACGGAGCCCTGCACGGGGAGGGGTGGCCTTTTGGAGATTAAACGAAAGCTTATTGGAGTGTGGAGAGGTGGTGGAAGATGTATGGGCCACGGTGAAAGATTATTTAGCTTTAAACGATACGGGGGAAGTGTGAGACGTGGTTGTTTGGGAAGGGTTGAAGGCGGTTGTCAGGGGCAGGTTTATCATGTGGGGGGCCTGGAGGAAGAAGTTGAGGAGGGAAAAAGAAGAGGGGTTGCGGAAGCGGCTGCAGGTGGTAGAAGGTACTTATAGGGAGAGCGGGGAGATGAGAGACCTCCGGATAGTAGAACAGCTGCGGGCGGACTTACAAGCTCTGCAATTGGAGCAAGTGGCCTTTGCATTACAAAAGGTGAAGCAGGTCCATTATGAATTTGGAGATAAAGCGGGCCGTTTATTAGCACAGCGGCTGCGACAGCGGGTGGGGGCATCCACGATCTTCCAGATTAGAGGGGAGGATGGGGTGACCTATAGGGATGAGGGGAAGATTCGGGACTGTTTTAGGGATTTTTATGGGGAGCTCTATACGGGGGAGAAGGGGGTGGAAGGGGAGGCCATTCAGGAGTATTTAGATGAGATACCGCCTAAGGGGCTCTCGGAAGAGGCGAGGGCGGAGTTGGAGACTTCTATCACTGAGGAAGAAATTGGAAGGGTGGTGAAGGGGTTACCGGGGGGGGAAGGCGCCAGGGTTAGATGGGCTGCCGGGCTGTTTTTATAAGGTTTTTTGGGGGGGAGATTAGGGGAATATTAGGGAGAGTATTTCATGGGGTGTTGGAACAGGGAGGGGAATTGCCATGGGATATGTTGATGGCGGGGATAACTGTCTTGTTGAAGCCGGGAAAGGATCCCCTGAAGTGTGGATCATACCGGCCTATCTCCCTGTTGAATGTAGATGTAAAAATTTTAGCTAAAGTGTTGGCGGACAGATTGGCGGGATGGATGCCAGAGGTGGTCCACGGGATGAAACGGGCTTTATTAAGGGGAGGCAGGCTGCGGATAATGTAAAGCGGGCCATAGGGGTGACATGGGAGGCCGGCCACGGGGGGGAGGAGCTTATTTTGATGTCTATTGACGCAGAAAAAGCCTTCGATAGAGTCCATTGGGGGTTTTTGATGGCGGTGCTAGAAAGGGTGGGGTGTGGGCCGAATTTTCTGAAATGGATTCAGGGCCTCTATCGGGAGCCGCGGGCGCGAGTAAAGGTGAATGGACGGTACTCGAGTGACTTTGCAGTGGGGCGTGGGACAAGACAGGGGTGTCCCTTGTCCCCGCTCTTGTTCGCTTTGGTTGTAGAACCCCTGGCTGAACGGATTCGGAGGAACACGAGGATAGTGGGTCTGGAGAGGGGGGGGCTTTCCCATAAGATTTCCTTATATGCTGATGATATTCTTTTGTATATGTGTCAGCCGCTGCAAACGTTACCGGAAGTTCTTAGGGAGGTCGAAAGCTTTGGGACTGTATCTGGGTTTAAAATGAACATCGACAAGACTGAGGTGATGAAGGTGCAGTTAGGGGAGGACTCTGAGCAGCACCTGCGGTCGGCCTTTCCCTTGAGATGGGTACGTAAATCCTTGGGGTACTTGGGGGTTCAGCTGACAGGACGGTATGAAGAGCTGTATAGTGCCAATTATCCGAAACTTTTGGGGACCATCTATACTGACTTAGATGGCTGGATGAGATTGGAGATGTCATGGCTGGGTAGGATAGCAGCCATTAAAATGAATATTTTACCCCGGTTATTGTATTTGTTTCATGCCTTGCCGATTGAGATCCCGGAGGGCATCCTGCGTGGGTTACAAAGTCGTATATTTAGCTATATCTGGAAGAGGAGACCGCCCCATATTTCTAGAAGGGTTATGTGCACTAGTAAATTGGAGGGGGGGCGAGGGGTTCCTGAACTTAGAGATTATTATCAGGCAGCGCAGTTAAAGCATATTATGGATTGGAGGGCTGGAAAGGATGGAGCTCCGTGGGTTAGCTTGGATAGCTACAGGGTTCACGGGGGGAGGTTGGATGCTTGGATATGGGCTCCGGGGAGGGACAGAGGGCTGCTAGGGGGGGGGATCTCCTGCAATGAGGCATGTGGCGAAGATTTGGGATGTGGTTAGGGGACTCGGAGCTAAAAAGAGGGGGTCTTGGTTTTCAGTGATGACACCTTGGAGGGGATGGCGGGCCTTTAAACCGGGTTGGGAGGGGGGCCGATTCGACATTTGGAGGGAGAGGGGTCTCAACTGTGGGTTTCAGTTGTTGGAGGAGGGGGAGCTGCGGGGGTTTGAGGAGGTGAGGAGGGAGTATGGGCTGGAGGTGGTGGATAGATTTGCTTATGCTCAGGCTCGCTCATTTTTGCGTCGCACTCTGGGACGGGAGGGGATGGAGAGGGAGGTTTCGGCAGTGGAGGCCATTTGGTATGGGAGGGGAGGTTCGACGGGTATGATTACAGCTCTTTATGCAGCGGTGCATGAGCAACGGGAGGGGAAATTTAACTATATGGTTGACTGGGAGCGAGACTTAGGCCACACTATTAGCTGTCAGGATTGGAAATGTATATGGGATTTGATAAAGAAAGGGCCTTGTGCTAGCCAGATTCGCGAAAATAGTTATAAAGTGCTACTACGGTGGTATTATATGCCAGAGAGGCTACACAGGTTTTTCCCAGAGACCTCCCAGTTGTGTTGGAGAGGGTGTGGGGAGGTGGGATCCTTTTGGCATATATGGTGGGGGTGCCCTAAGGTTCAGGGGTATTGGGGTATGGTACAGACTTGGATTCAAGTAAATCTGGGGGCTGTGGTGGATATAACTTTGCATATTGCTCTATTATCTTGGTGGGGGGAGGGACGGGGGAGGCAAGGGGGATTGATGGTGATGGCATGTCTCTGCGCAGCCAGATGTGAAGTGGCGGCGGCATGGAAAAAGAGTGAGATGCCACCATTAGAGGGATTTGTGAAACGACTCCGGAATATGACCTTGATGGAAAAGTTGACAGCTATTAGGAGAAAGCGGGGGAGGCGCTTTGAGGGAACTTGGGGTGGGCTGTGTCGGGTATTGGGGTTGGGGTAGGGTGGGGGGGGAGGGGAGGGGGAGGGAATGGATGGGGCGGGCGGGGGGGGGGTAGTTGTAGGCCCATCCTTTGGGAGTATATGTCTCTTTCCTGGCCTCGGGTTCCGTTGGGTAGGGTAGGAGGGGAGGGATGGGACTAGTGGGTAATCATTAGGCTATTGAAAACCTTCAAAACCTTCAATACTCTGGATAACATAGGGGGGTGCTGTGTTTACTAGCTTTGGCTTCAAAACTAGTTTGGTGTTGTTAGCCTGGCATGTATACCAGCTTTATGTAGTGGTGTGGGGGTGAATGTTTTGCCGGGTTGTGGTTTTATATTTCTGTATTATGTGTGTATTAAATAAAAACATTTTAATCAAAAAAAAAAGAAAAGTAGTGCAGATAATGACGATCCTTGTGGTACTCCCTGTCTTTGCTGGAAGGGTTCTGATGTATTGTTGCCGATTCTAACTTGCTGCCATCTTCCTTGAAGGTAAGACTTACACCAGTCCCATGCGTGGTCATGGATTCCCTTTGTGTGGAGTCTCATCAGGAGTAGTTCATGATCAACTGAGTCGAACGCTGCTGAAATATCCAGGAAAATCAGAGCAAAACCTTTCTTGATATCTATCCCATTGGTGAGTGTGTTTGTCAATGAGGTTAATAGGGTTTCTACGCCGTGCGCCTCTCTGAATCCATGTTGACATGGGTCTAAAGGGGATGTTGTGTCGATGTGCTGTTGAATCTGTCTGAGTTGTTTTCTCCAGTATTTTAGCTAGGAAAGGGATACTGGTAATTGGTCGGTAGGAGTCCTCTTTCTTCGGATCGAGCTGGTTATTTTTCAGTAAAGGTTGTATGGATGTTTCCTTAAGGATGTCCGGGAAGATTCCAGTTGTAAACGATTGCTTTGCGATATCAGCTATGAATGGGCTTAGTTCTGAACGCATTGTTCTGATCCAGTGCACTGGGCATGGGTCATTCGGTGCTGTCGTGGTGTTGATATTGGCAATTGTTTCCTCGATGGTTTTCACTGATGGGGGTGAGAGCTTGCTGAGTGGAGAATGTATGTGAGGGTTCTGATAGGATTCGCGCAGTGTAGTAGTGGTTACTTTGATTGCTTTAGATTGGATGTAGTTAGCATATGTCTGTGGTTGGATATGCTCCTGTTGTGGTTGGGGAGGTTGGCTGGTCAATGATTTTACTAGATTGAAAAGGTCACGAGGCTTATTTAACGAGCGGTTAAGAAGCTCGGCATGGAATTTTTTTCTCTCTGTCCACGTTGAGTCCCTATGATTTTTCAGATGTTCTAGATATGTAGATTGGTCTGTTGAACTGTGGGTCTGTCTCCACTTTCTCTCAAGTTTTCTCAGATGTAGTAATGAGGATCGTAGCTTGGAGGAGAACCATGGGGAGTTCTGCTTCTTGGAGGAACGACTATTGGTTGTAGGCTTTTTGTCATTACTTGGCTGTTGGGTGTACAGAGTGAGAAATGGTTTTAAAAAATGCTCCAAGTGTTCCAGTAACATTTCCACCACCAACGAGCATGACTGATGCCTCAAGTGTTTAGGCCCAGACCACGATATGGATTCCTGTCCCTCCTGTCGCCATATGACTGCCATAGGTAGGAAGAACTGGGACAAATAGAAGGCTAAGCTGTTTCCAACAGATTCAGCTCCTTCAGTGCAATCCTCGGGGGCAGACTCCATCTAAATCCTCCCATATGTCCGGATAGCATAGTAACTCACCTGTAACAGGTGATCTCCAGGAACAGCAGGAATTTAGTCTTCACATATGGGTATTGTCGGTACCGACGGAGCCTGCGCGGGAACGCTCCCCAGCATCCAATTAGAAAGCCTTTGGGAGCATCCAACAGCGCCTGCATGCTGCCTTCCTGCCTTTCCCAACTGCCTCTCTCCAGTTGAGTTTAAAGCTGAGACAAAGAGAGAGAGAGGGAAAGAGAAAGATAGAGATATACAACTCCTAGGGGAGGTGGGTGGGTTATGAAGACTAAATTCCTGCTGTTCCCGGAGATCACCTGTTACAGGTGAGTAACTATGCTATCTCCAGGAGCAAGCAGGAATGTAGTCTTCACATATGGGGACTCCCTAGCTTTAGATGCCAGGGAGAGACCCCAGATGTTGTGCGTCCCTGTGAAAGGGCTCCACTTCCCCCCATGGATCTTCGGCATCCTATCAGGGATGGTGGGTAGGAGTTGATTAGGTATGGAACAGGTGTTGGAGAACAGCCTGACCAAACAAGGCATCCTGGCGTGAGTCCTTGTCCAAGCAGTAATGGGCTGTGAAGGTATGAACCGAGGCCCAAGTGGCTGTTCGACAGATGTCGTCGATAGACACAGAGTGCAGATGAGCCATTGAAGTTGCCATGGCTCTCACATTGTGAGCTGTGACATGGCCCTCCAGAGGAAGATTCTTACTCTGATAGGCAAAGGAAATACATTGTGCAATCCAGTTGGACAGTGTTCTCTTGGAGACTGGAAGTCCCAAATGAGAAGGATCAAAAGCAACAAAGAGTTGAGAGGACTTTCTATGTTGCTGTGTTCTCTGTAAGTAAAAAGCTAAAGCTCTTTTATGTTGAAATCTTTTTTATTAACCCACACAGCAAAACATCACAATCCAACAAAACTTTAACAGAAGAAAGTGACATATGCATACATCGTACCAATCCGGTGTGCTATGGGGGGGTAGGGGTTTGGGAGGGTTCACCCGGAGTCCTGAGGAGGTATTGTTGCACGGGTATTATGGTGCTCGGGTTTGTTCACTAGTACTTACTGTTGATATTGTGTGCTAATCTTGCATTACTCGTGTAGCTAAAGCTCTTTTACAGTCCAAACTATGAAGATTCCTTTCTGCATTTCATGCATGAGGCCTTGGAAAAAACACAGGCAGGTAGACCGCTTGGTTCAAATGAAAAGGCGAGACCACCTTTGGCATAAAGTGTGGATGAGTCCTAAGGACTACCTTGTCCTGATGGAACCTTGTATAAGGAGGATCAGCCACTAGTGCCTGCAACTCACTGATGCGACGCGCTGATGTGATTGCAATGAGAAAGATAACTTTCCAAGAAAGGAATTTCAACGAGGTAGTAGCTAAGGGTTCGAAAGGTGGCTTCATGAGCTGGCCAAGAACCAGGTTTAAGTCCCATGCCACCGGTAGTGGCCTAATGGGAGGCTTAGTTAGAAGGCCTCTCATAAATCTTGCTATAAGAGGATGGGAGGAAATAGGTTGTCCATTTAAAGGCTTGAAAGAAGCTGCAATAGCACTTAAATGGACTCTTACTGATTTAGTTCTAAGTCCTGCATTGGATAAATGAAGGAGATACTCCAGTAATGATTCCAGAGGTATCGCAAGGGGGCCAAGACCCTTCTGCGAGCACCATATGGTAAACCTTTTCCACTTGAAAGCATAAGAGCGTCTTGTGGAAGGTTTTCTAGAAGCATAAAGGATATCCTTTACTTGCTGAGGAAGGTTAAGATCATGAAGATCTAGGCCTTCAGCAACCAAGCCCTGAGATGCAGAGACTGGGGATTGGGATGCCATAACATTCCATCCTCCTGAGACAGCAGATCTGGAGCAGACCCTAACTCCAGAGAAGGAGCTTGAGAGAGATATAGAAGCAGAGGGTACCACACTTGCAATGGCCAATGTGGCGCTATGAGAATCATATGGCCTCTGTCTCTCTGAAGCTTGAACAGGGTTTTGGGAATCAGGGGGATGGGTGGAAAGGCATAAAGGAAGTCTTGACCCCAATGGAGGAAAGCATCCCTGGCCTGAGAGCCCTGAGCCGGAATTCTGGAACAGAACCGGGGAAGTCTGGCATTCAACGGACTTGCAAAGAGGTCTATGTCCGGGGTTCCCCAAATTTGAAAAATCTTGGCCACCTGGTCTGCATGTAGAGACCATTCGTGTGGAAGAAGAACTCGACTGAATCTGTCTGCCCAAGAGTGTTGGATACCTGGAAGATACACTGCCAGGAGATGAATCTGATGCTCTCTGGCGAGGGCCCATAGTCGCAAAGCTTCGTTGCAAAGCGACAGAGAGCCTGTTCCTCCCTGCTTGTTCATGTAGAACATGGCTACTTGATTGTCCGTATGAATGAGGACTGTCTTGTAACTGAGCAGGGTGTGGAACACTCGCAGAGCAAGGAAGATTGCTCTGAGCTCCAAGAGATTGATGTGTAGATGAGTCTCCTGTGGAGTCCAAGTACCTTGGGTGGAGAGGTCTTGCAGATGAGCTCCCCAACCCATTGGTGAAGCATCTGTTGTGAGAGTTGCCTGGGGTAAAGGTTGTTGAAATGGGGACCCCACCAACACGTTTTGAGTGGACTACCACCATTGGAGGGACAAAATAAGGCGATTTGGGTTTGCTATTTTGTCTGACAGGCACCCTGATGCCTGGGTTCATTGAGTGGATAAAGTCCACTGGGCTGCTCTCATATGGAGGCGAGCATAAGGAACCACATGCACGGTAGATGCCATGTGGCCTAGTAGTTGTAACATTTCTCGAGCAGTGAGATGAGGCTTTAGCACTGCTTGCGAAGCTAACTGCACCATGCGAAGGCAACGGGTCTGGGGAAGATAGGCCCTTGCTTTCCTGGTATCCAGCATAGCTCCTATGAACTCTAGAGACTGAGTGGGAGTTAGGCTGGATTTTGGAATGTTTATGACCAGACCCAAATACTGAAGGATACGCATCGTGCAAGATAGAGAAATCCTGGCCTCTGACTCTGATGGGGCTCGAATGAGCCAGTCATCTAAGTAGGGGAAGACGAATATTCCTAGAGTGCGAAGAAATGCTGCTACCACAGCCATGCATTTCGTGAACACCCTTGGTGCTGAGGCCAGGCCAAAAGGAAGCACCCTGTATTGGTAGTGCTTTCCTTGAAAAAGGAACCTTCTGTGAGTTGGATGGATGAGAACATGAGTGTACGCATCCTTGATCTAGAGAACAAAGCCAATCCTGACTCTGAAGGTATGGCAGCAGGGTTTCCAGAGAAATCATCTTGAATTTCTCCTTGAACAGGAATTTGTTCAATTCTCTGAGATCTAAACTAGGTCTGCCCCCCCCCCCCCCCGTTTTCTTTGGGATAAGGAAATAGGGGGAGTAAACCCTGTACAGGAATGGGTACCTCTTCTATTGCCCCTTGGGCAAGAAGCATAGTGACCTCTTGATCTAACAGGTTGATGAGAGAGGTCCGAGAATTGAACTGTCTTATTGTGGGAGGGGGCATGCGGAGAAAGTGAAGCTTGTACCCCTCTTTTAAAATGGAGAGAGTCCGGGAGGAGAGCACTTTTTGCCTGGGAGAAGACGCGGTGTTATCATCGTGCCGCGGAGCTGTGTTGCAGTTCGGGACCAGGAACTGCTGAGACAACTGCAGGCGTGGGGTGGACGACACTGCTCTGGAGGACCCCCCTGCTCTCTACAAAGCCCGACGAGTGCTACATGCGGCCGAGTGTTCGCAGCCTGCGTGGTCGCGTCCTAAGGGGCGTGACACAAGGGGCAGGACACGCCCCTTTGACACCCCTTCGACGCTTCTGAGGCGCTGGAAGTATACAGAGCTTGTATATGGGAAAACGGAAAGCCAAACCCGCCGCATTACCAACAACTTCTGGCGGAGCACATGGAGGTAAAGTGGGCCCCATGGACAAGCATGTTACTTCTCTGCAACCAGCTATGCAATCACCGGAAGGGGCTTCCTTAAGCCCAGAATCCCGGTTACCACCTCCTCTCCCACAGTTTCCACTTTCATCTACTCTTATGGACACCCCTGTACTCGAAGTTCCTATTCTTTGTCCAGTTGAACCAATTGTGTCTGAAGATCCTTTTGTTTCTCCTTCTGGAGATGTTACTCTTCTGGATATTTGGACTGCTATTAAGAAAATAGATGTACGTTTATCTGGTACTGTTTCTTCCCTTTCTTCTTTTTCTCATGATGTAGTCGGTAAGGTGAAAATGGTTGATCAACATTTGACCTCTTTAACAGGATCCGTTGCCCGTACTGATTCGCAGCTTCAGGTGTGTGTTGCTAACAATGTGGCTTTAGTTAAGGAGCTCTCAGAGGTTTCTTATCGCTTGGAGCACGTTGAGAACCAGTCTCGGGCTCGGAACCTTCGTTTCCTCAATTTTCCCACTACTCATCTTCTTTCTTTTGATTTGTTGCTAAAAAAAGTACTTTACTGAAGTTCTTCAAATTACAGAAACTATTGATGTCCTCCAAATGTTTTCTTTTTCAAATGCTCTTGGGTCGGTGCCAAACCCTGAGGGAGACTTACCTCTTCCTCAGGACTCGGTTGCCCAAAATCTGACAGCTTTTTTGGAGGACTCTTTGGATGTTATTCCTAAACGCTGTACACTGGTGGTAACTTTTTCCTTAGAGTCTGTTAAATTAAGGGTACTACGTGCCTACTTCAAGCACAAGGATCAACTGTTTTGTGGGTTTAAAATCCAGGTTTTCCCTGATATAGGACGGACTACTCAGTCTCGTCGTAAACAATTTTTAGATTTAAAACCTAGAGTGCTTGCATTGGGGGCTTCCTATTTCCTCAAATTTCCCTGCCAGTGTCTTATTACATTTGAAGAGCAGAATTATGTCTTTACAGAGGTGATTCAGTTACAAACGTTTTTGGTTAGTAAGGAAGCTGTTTGAATTGATTAGGTGGAATGCTTTTATATTTACTGCTCCCTTATGTGGGATCTTCGGACCCCTTATTACTCTATATTATTTTGTTAAATTAAGGATAATCTCTCCTTCCGTTAATGTGTTCTCAGTTATGCGATGGTGATATTCTTGTAGAGTGAATTTATTGTGGTGTAACTTCTTCTTTTGTTGTTAATTTGTATCTCAAGAAAATGCAAAATAAAATATTAAAAAAAAAAATGGAGAGAGTCCTATGTTCTGCTGTTATCTGCCCCCATCTGGGTGCAAAGTGAGACAACCTTCCTGGAATGGTGGAAGGTTCTGGTCCGTTGAGGGCCAGGAAGGCTAAGTTCTCTAGATGGAAGTCAAAGGCCTTACGGAGGCTGAGACTGCTGAGACAGTTGAGGCTTAGCAGTCTCTGCCTTCCTTTGTTTAGGTGGTTGCTGACTCTTCCGGACAGGTTGACCTGCAGAACGTCCCTGCTGAGAATAAGAGGGATAAAACCTCTTCTTTTTGGAGAAGAATGATTTCTTGAAAGATTTCTTCCTTGCAGGATCAGCTGGGGCTTTGGATAATCTATCCAAAGTGGAGTTGTCAGCATCCAACTCATTGGCTTTTTCTTGCCAATTTTTGCCGAATAGATTCTCACCTGTACAAGGGATATTGCCCAGTTTGTCCTGCACCCAGAGCTCCAAACTGGATGCCTGGAGCCAGGCAATTCTACGTGCACATATGGCAATGGCAGAGGTTCTACTTATGCACTCAAAACAGTCAAAAGCTGCACGATTGACAAATTTAGAAACATCTTGGGCATGTTTAACCAGTGTGAGAAAATCCTGCCTCTTATCTTCAGGAAGAAGAGGGCTCAAAACCTCTAAATCTCCTGTGACTTCCTTAAGGAACATTCCCATATATAAAATATAGGAACTGATCCTGGCAGAAAGCATGGAAGCCTGGAAAGTACAATGGCCAAAGGCATCCAAAGTTCGACACTCACGTCCTGGAGAATTAGAGGCATGCCTCTTTGCACTTCTGATCCTTCTCATAGCTGATTCCACTACAATAGAGTGGTGAGGAAGCTGAGTCTTCTGGAAGCCAGGACACGGAGGTACTCGATACATGGTATCCAGTCTATGAGAGTGAGGAGAGGTGGTAAGGGATGTTTCCCACATTCTTAACATGAGATCATGTAAGATCTCATGGATAGGCAAAGTAGCTGCCTCCTTAGGAGCCTTGGGATATTGTAGAATCTCCAACTCCTTTGCCCTGGGCTCTGTTTCAGGAGCCACAGTAATGGAAAGACCTCGAGCCACCTCCCTTATAAAATCCTGAAAGGAGATATCTTCTGGAGGAGACATCCTACGTTTGGGAGAGGAAGGCTCCTCTGGGAGAAGTACTCCAGTACTGACAGAGCTGTCAGAATCCTCAGACTCCTCCGAGGATTCAAAGTACCTTCTGTACGGATGCTCTTGTAGAGCACGATACCCGTACTGACCGAAGTCGATGCCGGGGGGAATCGGTACCGGTGTATCGGTACCGGAAGGCACGGCTTGACTGGGTGCCAGCAATGCAGACACCGATATCGATGCTGTCGGTACCGTAACAGACGCCGGAGTCAGTGCCGGTACCAGTTGAACTGTCTGACGCGGTTCCGAGGGTGTCGATGCTGCAAGGAGAGCCACCAGACTGTGTTCAATAGCCAGGAACCTCTGGTCTATCGACGCTGCCGATGCCTGGGTATCGATACTGGAGAAAGCAGCCTGTACCCCAGAGCATAGCACCAGTAGTTCTGCCGAGGTTGAGGCCTCGAACATCCTGGAGCCCCGATAATGCTTTGGAAGCCAAAGCCTCCCGCTGGGGCAATTTTGCCGGTACAGAACCCTCAAGGGCAACGCCAGAGGCATCTCGATGCTTGGAAGGAGATCTACCCTTTGAGGACCGGCCAGACTTATGTTTAGTTACCTGAGATCCATGGGAGGAAGACGAAGCCCTGTAAGACGTCGATGCCACAGAGGCTGCATCGGAGGGAAAAAGGGTGCTGAGCTTAGCAGCCCGGTTTTGTCGACCCCTCTTGGACATCATGGCATAGGCCATACACTCCGAAATGGAGTGGTCAAGGCCTAAACATTTAAGACACCACTCATGGGTGTCGGTGACGGAGATGGTACCGCCACACTTGGTGCACTTCTTGAAACCTGAGGCGGGTTTTTCCATAGTAAAGGAAACGTTTTGGGCCTAAGGCCCAAAATGGCGCATGCACCTGAAGAAAAAAGGTTTGGAAAAAATATATATATTTTTTTTTTAAAAGAAAGAAAGAACAGGCGGTACCGGTATAGCGTCGAGGGAAGGCAGACGCGACCACAAGAAAGAAGGAGAATAGGAAAACTTTTCTGCGGTGACAGGAACGACGACCTGCTGGCTCCGGGGAAAACGAAGAACTGGAGAGAGGCAGTTGGGAAAGGCAGGAAGGCAGCACGCAGGCGCTGTGGGATGCTCCCAAAGGCTTTCTAATTGGACGCTGGGGAGCGTTCCCACGCAGGCTCCGTCGGTACTGGCGATACCCATATGTGAAGACTACATTCCTGTTTGTTCCTGGAGATTGCCACTTAGTCAAAAGGATAAGCGTCACTCTGAGTCTCCAGTGCATAAGAAAAAGATATCGACCTCAGCATCGAGATCGACCTAGAGATCGGGATCAGCATCGGACACAGAGCATCGCATTGTCACCGACATTCGTCTCACTCTAATGCAGAACGTCCAGCAAAGCAGCCCTGGCAGGAGGTCTCACCCTCCAAAGCCACAAAGGGACTCTGGTATTGGGGGCTCCATAGAGGATTGAACTTCGGGGACATCCCCGAGTCAGGAGTTGTGCCCACACAGTTGTGTCCAGAGCAACGTCTCCCCTGGTACAGATGCTCGATGACAGAGTCATCACCATTGAAAAGACCATCACTGTGCTCCTGGCAGTAGTGGCATCAATGGCATTGAAATCTGCACCAGTTCCACCGGCACCGATAAAAGCCCCAGAGGACCCTCTTGATACCCTTACACAGGCATCTCCTGCTTCGCATTAGTCCACCAAGCAGCCAGGATCGAGGACCTTGGTACAGCTGTGCCCGATACCTCCAGTACTTGGAGGCTGTTTGGATGTCGAGGGCCACATTGGGATTACTTTGATTTCCTCCTGGACTCCAAGTCCACCTCAGAAGCCTCCGACTTGGATCTGATGGCACATCCCTATTGGTATTGGAATCAATGGATTCCATCACCTCCCTATGAGCGAAGGTCACCGCCTGAGGACATGTCCTTCCAAGACTTTATCAAGGATATGACGGCGGCTGCCTGGAGATATCTGTAGCTACTGAAATGGAGCCCAGAGCTGAGGAGCTTGATATCCTCCAGTATCCATCAGCACCGAAAGAGGCTGCATCCCTCCTGGTGCATAACTCTCCCGTGCAGCACCTCCGGCCCAGTCGGGGCTGTGGGAGGGGGAGGAGCTGTAAGCAGCACATAAAGAAAGCCGCCGCCGGCGGGAAGGGCACCATCTTCCTTCCTTCCCCCCTGATCGGGGACGCCGACCCTGCCTGCCAGCTCTCCCGTGCAGCACCTCCGGCCCAGTCGGGGCTGTGGGAGGGGGAGGAGCTGTAAGCAGCACATAAAGAAAGCCGCCGCCGGCGGGAAGGGCACCATCTTCCTTCCTTCCCCCCTGATCGGGGACGCCGACCCTGCCTGCCAGCTCTCCCGTGCAGCACCTCCGGCCCAGTCGGGGCTGTGGGAGGGGGAGGAGCTGTAAGCAGCACATAAAGAAAGCCGCCGCCGGCGGGAAGGGCACCATCTTCCTTCCTTCCCCCCTGATCGGGGACGCCGACCCTGCCTGCCAGCTCTCCCGTGCAGCACCTCCGGCCCAGTCGGGGCTGTGGGAGGGGGAGGAGCTGTAAGCAGCACATAAAGAAAGCCGCCGCCGCCGGCGGGAAGGGCACCATCTTCCTTCCTTCCCCCCTGATCGGGGACGCCGACCCTGCCTGCCAGCTCTCCCGTGCAGCACCTCCGGCCCAGTCGGGGCTGTGGGAGGGGGAGGAGCTGTAAGCAGCACATAAAGAAAGCCGCCGCCGGCGGGAAGGGCACCATCTTCCTTCCTTCCCCCCTGATCGGGGACGCCGACCCTGCCTGCCAGCTCTCCCGTGCAGCACCTCCGGCCCAGTCGGGGCTGTGGGAGGGGGAGGAGCTGTAAGCAGCACATAAAGAAAGCCGCCGCCGGTGGGAAGGGCACCATCTTCCTTCCTTCCCCCCTGATCGGGGACGCCGACCCTGCCTGCCAGCTCTCCCGTGCAGCACCTCCGGCCCAGTCGGGGCTGTGGGAGGGGGAGGAGCTGTAAGCAGCACATAAAGAAAGCCGCCGCCGGCGGGAAGGGCACCATCTTCCTTCCTTCCCCCCTGATCGGGGACGCCGACCCTGCCTGCCAGCTCTCCCGTGCAGCACCTCCGGCCCAGTCGGGGCTGTGGGAGGGGGAGGAGCTGTAAGCAGCACATAAAGAAAGCCGCCGCCGGCGGGAAGGGCACCATCTTCCTTCCTTCCCCCCTGATCGGGGACGCCGACCCTGCCTGCCAGCTCTCCCGTGCAGCACCTCCGGCCCAGTCGGGGCTGTGGGAGGGGGAGGAGCTGTAAGCAGCACATAAAGAAAGCCGCCGCCGGCGGGAAGGGCACCATCTTCCTTCCTTCCCCCCTGATCGGGGACGCCGACCCTGCCTGCCAGCTCTCCCGTGCAGCACCTCCGGCCCAGTCGGGGCTGTGGGAGGGGGAGGAGCTGTAAGCAGCACATAAAGAAAGCCGCCGCCGGCGGGAAGAGCACCATCTTCCTTCCTTCCCCCCTGATCGGGGACGCCGACCCTGCCTGCCAGCTCTCCCGTGCAGCACCTCCGGCCCAGTCGGGGCTGTGGGAGGGGGAGGAGCTGTAAGCAGCACATAAAGAAAGCCGCCGCCAGGCGGGCCCGCGCCTGGTCGGGCCCGCGCCTGAGGGCCTCGCCAGAGGGCCCTTTGGCGTGGCCCTTAGGCGGGGCACGATAAACAAAAAGCTACATCCTAACAAAGTCATCTGAGGAGAACCCTCTTTCCCCCGGAGACAAGTAACCGAAGCTCCAGCCACTCTGAAAACCTGCCTTCACAAAAGAGATCTCTGAATGTGAATCCCTCCCCCTACACCAAGATCTACCACTAAAGCAGCAAACGCAGAGACCATGTCCTACACACAAGTACAGCTGAGCTCCCATAGAGGGTCGAGATCGCATACTTCACCTCCTCCACAGAACTTCAATCACAGCAAGTATACCCTTCACAAACTTTATCCAACTGACTTTTCCCCTTTCTTAACTTTCCTACATTACTGTTGTCAGTAGCAGCTGTCAGTAACAATCTCATATTACTGTTACCAATCAATCATTATATGTATAATACTGTAGAAATACTGTTGCCAGTAGCTGTCTCATTTATATTACATGTATAATACTGTAGAAATACTGTTGCCAGTAGCTGTCTCATTTATATTACATGTATAATACTGTAGAAATACTGTTGCCTGTAGCTATCTCATTTATAAAACTGTTCCCAAGTTTTCAGACTATCACTAACAGCAAGTAATCACGCATTGTATTATTACTAGTAGCTAATTGTTAACAGTAACTAGTTCTCTCACCCTCCTCTCGGATATTGTTACATTGTTATATTGTCATCTGTAGCACATATACTATTGTATTGTTATTTGTAACCCAGTAGCTACAACACTATAGAGTGTATCCTACTAGTCATCTACTATTGCCAGCAGTCACCCAGTTCATCGAAAACTGTCACAGACAGCTATATACCATCAATACACAGACACATCCACTAGTCCCCATTCCCAGAGCCCCGTTCTCAGAGTTCCTTTGCCCACCAAAATATATACACAATGTCTCCCACAAGACAGGTAAACCTCCCACTCACTCTCATTCTAATAACTCTCCTAACTCAACACATCTACTCATACAAAATCAATCAAAACCCCTATAACCATATCCCCATCATACATAATCGTTACAGAAACCCATATAACAACATTATCACTACCCACAATCCGCACCAAAACACACCACACTGTTCAACCTTTACACACACCCACAATAACTACTCAAGCAATGACTCAAACAGACACCATCGCAGACTCATCCAAATAAAACACCAGCCACACACTGGTTTAAGCGACAACACAACCAAAATAGATACCCAAACAAAGCTCATCTTAATAAACGTTAGATCCATACGAAATAAAATACCAATCATCAACGACCTGATAAAAGATACAAACCCGGAAATCATCTGCATTACTGAAACATGGCTCACTCCCACAGACACCGTAATACTAAACCAGTTAACATCACATCAATATGATACATTCAGCTGCCATCGGGATGCAAAAAGAGGAGGTGGCGCTCTCATACTCACTAAAAAAGACCTACAATTCACCTTAACATGCTTAAACAATATAGATGGAATAGACATCATCAACATAGAAAATAGAACCCTTGCACTAACTCTCATATATAGACCCCCTTCAACTGATCAAAAAAACCTCTCCTCCATCTTAGAACTTACATGCACAGCATCACCAAACAAACCTCTCATAATCCTAGGTGATTTGAATCTCCCTTCCCTGAATAACTCTCAATCAAACAATTTCATGGATGCTATGACCCAAATGGGTTACACTCAGATAATACATGCTCCCACCCACATAAAAGGCAACACCTTAGATCTCATCTTCCTTCCCTCCTCCCTTCTTAATAACCAACACCAACATACCCCTCCAACAATAACAGAGGTACCATGGTCTGATCACTACCTTATCACACTCCACCTCCCAGCTCAAGCAACACTAAACACAACAAACTCATCACCCCACATATCACGTTTTACACACTTTGACAAAGCTAATTTCCTTGACAAAGTATTACCCATACTCAACACAAACCTCCCAGACATCGAATCCGCTGTAAACCACTGGAATCAAACAGTCCAGAAAGCAGCTACCCCCACACATACCATACATAAACAAGTAAAAAAGACAGAAAAATGGTTCACGAGAGAACTAGCAAATATAAAAAAACAATTGAGGAAACAAGAAAAGAAATGGAGGAAAACTAAATCTGACGAAAACAAATCCCAATATATGACCACCCTCAACAATTACAAAAATGCAATTAACAAGTCAAAAAAGGATTACCACTCCAAAGTAATAAACATGGCTATCAACCGCCCCAGAGAACTATTCGCAATCGTAAAAACTTTGACAAAAGCTAAAAACCAAGAGCCAAAACAGTCGGCTATAAGCATACAGACCTTAGCAACCCACTTTGCAGAAAAACTAAAGTGCAAATCCAACACCATACCAATGACACTACCTACAAACACTGAATCTAATAACACATGGACCTCCTTCAACACGATAGATCAAAAACACCTTCTTAGGATCATAACACTTATCAACACCACAACTTCTCCACTTGACCCATGTCCTGTGTCATGGATCAAATGCACAAAAGAAGAACTCGCTGAAAACATCCAACAAATGGTGAACCAATCCCTTGTTCAGGGCATCATGCCCAACGCCCTAAAACTCACAACGCTTCGACCACTAATAAAAAACAATAAACTTGACCCAAAAGACCCAAACTCTTACCGACCGATAGCCAGCATTCCATTTATAGCTAAAATAATAGAAAAAAACGTCCAATTACAATTGCAAGACCATATCGATGAACACAAACCCTTAGACTCTCACCAGTTTGGCTTCCGCCCCTACCACGGTGTAGAAACCCTTCTAACTACACTGATAGACTTCCTCATCAAAGGCACAGATGATAGCAGTCAAGGCTTCCTACTCCTCTTCATAGACATCTCTGCCGCCTTTGACAACATCAACCACATTACTTTGATCAATAGATTAGAAAATCTAGGAATAGGTGGGACAGTACTCAATTGGTTTAAATCTTACATCACAAACAGACTAATACGTGTTCAAATAGACCAGGAAGTGTCAGAAACCTTCCCCCAAGGACAAGGAATACCCCAGGGATCCGCCCTTTCTGCCCTTCTTTTCAACCTGTACCTCCAACCCATTACAAAAATATTCAGAAAACACAAAATTAGTCACTTCATCTATGCTGATGACATCATGCTTGCTCTCCCCATATCCATCAAAAATCCTACCTACGATGCCCTATCAAAATGCATGGCGGAGACCACCTCCTGGATGGAATCTAACTACCTTAGCATCAACCTCAAAAAAAACTGAGGCAATGTTCGTAACAAGATCACCCGTGACTGAGGACACCTATCCAACATCAATCTCAATCATAAATACAACTATACCCGTCAAAAAAGAGGTAAAATACCTAGGGGTAATAATAGACCATACACTCACCATGCTACCACATATAAAACAGACGGTAAAAACCATATTCTACAAACTCAAAACCATACAACACCTAAGACCCCTTCTTGACACCCATGACTTTAGATCAGTTGTTAACACACTCATCACCCCACACTTCGACTATTGTAATAGTCTCTTAATTGGCCTACCACAAAAAAGTATATACCTACTTCAAAGAGCCCAGAACATCTGTGCCAAAGTAGTCACAAAAGCCCGCCTAGTAGATCATGTAACCCCAATAATGCTGGAACTGCATTGGCTCCCTATAAACAGCAGAATCAGATATAAAATCCTCCTAATCACATTCAAGCTCCTGAACAACATCGCCCCATCATATCTATCCATGCTATTACATGCCCCATCAGAATCAAGAACTCGCAGACTAAACGCAACACACTCACTTGAAATACCAAATTCATTCAAAAAAACTAAAAAATCCACCAGCACCAGAGCCTTCTCATTCACTGCCCCCATGCTCTGGAATAATCTCCCAATAAACCTTCGGATCATAAAAGACCTCACCCAATTTAGAAAGGAACTTAAGACATACCTTTTCTCCGAACACTATGAAATCCCATACCCCCAAGTCCAACCACACACCATCCCCAAACACTCAAACACAAAGCCCTAAAACCACACTCAACTACCCACACACATACACCCACCACATACACCCCAAAACACTCCCAAGAGATGAAAAAAGGAAATAAATTCCTCCACACACACACATATGAAAGGTAGAAAACTCTGACTACCTATAAAAAGGTAGAAAAACTCTGATCAACACCACGCTACAGAAACTTATTAATGTATATAAAATGTAAATAGTTTTGACAATTAATGCACAGTTATTTGTATAAAGTTACAATGTTATAAATCTCTGTTAATAACTATTATCTGTATAAAGTTAAAAAATCTCTGTTCCATGTAATGTATACATTAGTATACAAATTTGTTTACTTGTTCCATGTAAACCGCCCCTGATCTCTGGAAGGGGCGGTATAGAAGAAATAGATAAATAAATAAAATAAATAAATAAATAAAATAACATCTTGAAAACTTTAATGACGTGGATGCCTCCTGGAAAAAAAGCATGGACCCTCGATGCCTAAGAAGATAAGATATGCCATACTGGGTCAGACCAAGGTGCATCAAGCCCAGTATCCTGTTTCCAACAGTGGCCAATCTAGGTCATACGTACCTAGCAGTTTCCCCAAAAGACACAGGTTCTGCAATGCTTGTACTGCGTCAAGCATTGATGTCCTGGGTCCCTTCTTAATAATGGTTTATGGACCTTTCCTCCAGGAACTTGTCCAAACCTTTTTTAAACCCAGCTACACTAACAGCCTTTACTACATCCTCCGGTAACAAATTCCAGAGTTTGATTACACGTTGAGTGAAAAAATATTTTATTTTATTAGTCTTAAATAGTTTACCCTGTAGCTTCATGGCATGTCCCCTAGTCTTTCTATATTCTGATAACGTAAACAATCGATCTACGTTTACCCGTTCCACTCCGTTCATTAGACTTCTATCATATCTCCCCTCAGCCGTCTCTTTTCCAGGTTAAAGAGCCCTAACCTTTTTAGCCTTTCTTCATAGGAGTATCCTTCCATCCTCTTTACCATATTGGTGGCTCTTCTCTGAACCTTTTCTAAAACGCTATATCCTTTTTAAGATACGGTGACCAGAATTGCACACAATATTCAAGGTGCGGTCTCACCATGGAACGGTATAGAGGCATTATATCATCTTTTGTTTTATTTTCTATTCCTTTCCTTATGATACCTAGCATTCTATTTGCTCTCTTGGCTGCCGCTGCACACTGGGCCGAGGGTTTTAACATGTTATCCACAATGACGCCTAAATCTTTTTCCTGGGTGGTGGTTCCTAATGTGGAACCTTGCATTGTGTAACCATAGTTTGGGTTGTTCTTCCCTAGGTGCATAACTTTGCACTTGTCCACATTAAATTTCATCTGCCATTTTGATGCCCAGTCTTCCAATTTATCAAGATCCTCTTGCAATTTTCCACAATCCTCTTGGGTTTTAACAACTTTAAGTAGTTTTGTGTCATCTGCAAATTTGATGCCTTTGGGAGAAAGGCCTTCCAGGCAGCAATGCTAGGCCTCCAGAACAGACTCCTACATGCTATATATGGGCATGTTCCTTAGGGATGTCTCAAGCAATCTGGCAGAATTTACCACCCTGCTGCCTTTTGACAAACAGGCAGCCTATCAGATCTTAGTCATGCATGCCCAGAACACCTCTAAATTTCTAACATGGACAGCGTTTGAGGCCAATAGCAGAGCTGCTGCAGCCTGCATTGGAACTAGGAGGACAGCCTGGCTTCAGGCATCTTTGGCCACCTTTCGCAAAGCAATCAAAACATACCTATTCTACCTTGCCTTCGACCACGTAAAGCACAGTTACTTACCTGTAACAGGTGATCTCTGGGAACAGCAGGAATAAGTCTTCACATATGGGTATCGTCGGTACCGACGAAGCCTGCGCGGGAACGCTCCCCAGCGTCCAGTAAGAAAGCTTTTGGGAGAATCCCACAGCGCCTGCATGCTGCCTTCCCGCCTTTCCCAACCGCCTCTCTCCAGTTCGAGTTTTAAAGCTGAGACAAAGAGAGAGAGAGGAAAGGAAATATAGATAGAGAGATACAACTCCTAGGGGAGGTGGGTGGGTTTTGAAAGCTTATTCCACCTGTTCCCAGAGATCACCTGTTACAGGTAAGTAACTGTGCTATCTCCAGGAACAAGCAGGAATGAGTCTTCACATATGGGGACTCCCTAGCTGCAGATGCCAAGGGAAGACCCCAGGTTGTGTGTCCTTGAAAATGACTCTACCTCCCCCCATGGATCTCTGGCATCCAACCAGGATAGGTGGGTAGGAGTTGATTAGGAATGGAACCGGTGTTTGAGAACAGCCTGACCAAACGAGGCATCCTGGCAGGAGTCCTTGTCCAAACAATAATGGGCTGTGAAGATATGAATCGAGGCCCAGGTGGCCGCTCAACAGATTTGGTTGATGGACACAGAGTTTAGATAAGCCATTGAGGCTGCCATGGCTCTCACATTGTGAGCTGTGACATGGCCCTCCAGAGAAAGGTTCCTACTCTGGTAGGCGAAAGAAATACACTGAGCAATCCAGTTGGACAGTGTTCTCTTAGAAACTGGAAGTCCTAAATGGGAAGGATCAAAAGCAACAAAGAGTTGAGAAGACTTTCTATGTTGCTGTGTTCTTTGTAAGTAAAAGGCGAGAGCTCTTTTACAATCCAAAGTATGCAGATTCCTCTCTGCACTTGATGCATGAGGTCCTGGAAAAAAGACAGGCAAGTATACCTCCTGGTTCAAATGAAAAGGCGAGACCACTTTGGGCATAAAGTGTGGATTGGTCCTGAGGACTACCTTATCATGATGGAACCTTGTATAAGGAGGATTAGCCACCAAGGCTTGTAACTCACTAATGCGACGTGCTGAGGTGACTGCAGTGAGAAAGATAACCTTCCAAGAAAGAAATTTCAAGGAGGTGGTGGCTAAAGGTTCAAAGGGTGGCTTCATAAGCTGGCCAAGAACCAGATTTAAGTCCCATGCCACTGGAGGTGGTCTAATGGGAGGTTTAGTTAAAAGAAGGCCTCTCATGAATCTTGCTATAAGAGGATGAGAGGAAACAGGCTGTCCATTGAGAGGCTTGAGGGACGCTGCAATAGCACTCAAATGGACTCTTACCGAATTTGTTTTGAGGCCTGCATGGGAAAGATGCAGAATATACTCTAGTAAAGAATTCAAAGGTATTGCAAGAGGGTTAAAGACCCTTCTCTGAACACCAAATGGTAAATCTTTTCCATTTGAAAGCATAGGAACATCTAGTGGAAGGCTTTCTAGAAGCATGAATATCATCTCTGACTTGCTGAGAGAGATGGAAAACTTGAAGGTCTAGGCCTTCAGCAACCAGGCCCTGAGATGGAGAGACTGGGGGTTTGGGTGCCACAACGTTCCGTTTTCCTGGGAGAGAAGATCTGGAGCAGAACCCAACTCCAGGGATGGAGCTTGAGAGAGATGCAGAAGTAGAGGGTACTACACTTGGCGTGGCCAATGTGGTGCTATGAGGATCATAGAATCCCGGTCTCTCTGAAGCTTGAACAGTGTTTTGGGAATTAGGAGAATGGGTGGAAAGGCATAAAGGAAGTCTTGACCCCAGTGAAGGAGGAAGGCATCCTTGGCCTGAACTCCCTGACACGGAATCCTGGAACAGAACCGGGGAAGTTTGGCATTCCACGGACTTGCAAATAGGTCTGTGTCCGGGGTTCCCCAAATTCGAAAAATCCTGGCTACCTGGTCCCTGTGGAGGGACCATTCGTGTGGAAGCAGAACTCGACTGAGTCTGTCTGCCCAAGAGTTTTGAACGCCTGGAAGATATACAGCCATAAGATGAATCTGATGCTCTCTGGCGAAGGCCCACAGTCACAAAGCTTCGTTGCAAAGCGACAGAGAGCCAGTCCCTCCCTGCTTGTTTACATAGAACATGGCTACTTGATTGTCCGTGTGGATGAGGACTGTCCTGTAGCTGAGCAGGGAGTGGAACACTCTGAGAGCTAAGAAAATTGCTCTGAGTTCCAAGAGATTTATGTGTAGTGAAGTCTCCTGTGGAGACCAGATGCCCTGGGTGGAAAGATCTTGCAGATGAGCTCCCCAGCCCATTGGAGAGGCATCTGTTCTAAGGGTTGCTTGGGGAAGTGACTGTTGAAAAGGGGACCCCAGCAACAGGTTTTGAGAGGACTTCCACCACTGGAGAGACCAAAAGAGGCGACTGGAGTTTGCTATTTTGTCTGACAGGCAACCTGATGCCTGAGTCCATTGGGTGGACAAAGTCCATTGAGCTGCCCTCATGTGAAGGCGAGCATATGGAACCACATGCACAGTGGATGCCATGTGGCCTAAGAGTTGTAACATTTCCCAAGCAGTTAAAAGGGGCTTTAACTGTATTTGGGAGGCTAACTGCACCAAGCGTAGGCAACGGGCCTGAGGAAGATAGGCCCTTGCAGTTGTGGTATCCAACAAAGCCCCTATAAACTCGAGGGACTGAGTAGGGGTGAGACTGGATTTTGGGGTGTTTATTACTAGTCCCAAATATTGAAGGACACGCACTGTGCAGGCTAGACAAGTCTTGGCCTCTGCTTGAGATGGAGCTCGAATGAGCCAGTCGTCCAGATATGGGAAGACGAATATTCCTAGAGTGCGTAGAAATGCAGCTACTACTGCCATGCATTTCATGAACACCCTTGGTACAGAGGCCAGACCGAAAGGAAGCACCCTGTTTTGGTAGTGCTTTCCTTGAAAAAGGAACCGAAGGAACCTTCTATGTGTTGGATGGAAGAGGACATGGGTGTACGCATCCTTGAGATCTAGAGAACAAAGCCAGTCATGACTCTGAAGATATAGAAGCAGAGCACCGAGAGAAATCATCTTGAATTTCTCTTTGAATAGAAACTTGTTCAATTCTCTGAGATCTAATATGGGTCTGTAGCCCCCTGTTTCTTGTACCCTTCCCTGATGATGGAGAGGGTCCATTGCTCTGCTGTGATTTGTTCCCATCTGGGAGCAAAGTAAGCCAACCTTACTGGAATGGTGAGAGGCTCTGGTTCTTCCAGAGTTAGAAAGGCTAAGTTCTCTAGTTGCAAGTCAAAGGCCCTGAGGAGGCTGAGGCTGCTGGGCCGTGGAAGGCCTAGCAGCCTTTGACTTGGCCTGTTTAGGTGTTTACTGACGTTTTGCAGCAAAACGACCTGCAGAAGATGCCTGCTGACCATAAGCAGGATAATATCTTCCCTTTTTAGAAAAAGATGTCTTTTTGAACAATCTTTTCTTAGCAGGAGCAGAGGTGGACTTTGAAAGTCGATCCAAAGCAGAGTTCTCAGCATCCATCTGAGTGGCCTTTGCTTGCCAATCCTTGCCAAAAAGGTTTTCACCTGTACAAGGAAGATTTCCCAATTCATCTTGGACCCAGAGTTCCAAATCAGAAGCTTGTAGCCAAGCAATTCTGCGTGCACCTATGGCAATAGCCGAGGCTCTGCTTACACACTCAAAAGAGTCAAAGGCTGCACGGTTGGAAAATCATGTTTGAGCCAAGTGAGAAACTCCTGCCTTTTATCTTCTGAAATAAAAGGGGTCAAAGTCTGCAGATGATCTGTGACTTCTTTTAGAAACATCCCTATATAGAGACTATAGGAGTTGATTCTGGCAGCTAGCATAGAAGCTTGAAAAACCCTACGGCCAAAAGCATCTAGGGTCCTGCATTCACGTCCTGGAGGATGAGTGTCTTTTTGCACTCTTTATCTTGCTCATGGCAGACGCTACCACAATAGAGTGGTGAGGAAGCTGAGTCTTATGAAAGCCAGGACAAGGAGGGACACGATACATGGTGTCTAGCCTGCGAGAATGAGGAGAGGTGGTAAGAGGTGTCTCCCACATGCTCAATATGAGATCATAAAGAATCTCATGAATAGGTAAAGTAGCTGCCTCTTTAGGAGCTTTAGGATATTGCAAAATATCCAGCTGCTTGGCTCTAGGCTCTGACTCAGGGGCCACTGTGATGGAGAGGCCCCTAGCCACTTCCCTAATGAAGTCTTGAAAAGACAAGTCTTCTGGAGGAGACATTCTTCGTTTAGGAGAAGACGACTCCTGAGGAAGAAGTATCGATGCCTCGACAGATCCTTCAGAGTCTTCGGAGGAATCAAAGTATCGCCTGTCTGGATGCTCCTGTAAAGCCCGAAATGCGTACCGAGTGGGATCGACATCGGGAGTAACCAGTACCGGATCGGTACCGATGGGCATCATAGGACAGGGTACCGTTGCAGTCGACACCGAAGTCGATGCAATCGGTACCGGCACCGGGAATGATGCCGGTGCCGGCAACGGGGGTTGTTGCGGTACCGGAGGCGTCGCAGCCTGCATGAATGCCGTCAGGGTGCGCTGCATGGTCAGAATCTTCTGATCCATCGACGCCACCAAAGTCTGGATGTCGGTACCAGTGGGAGCCACCGGTACCCCAGAACACGGCAACAGGTGATTGGTCGAGGCCGAGCCATCAATGTCAACCTGTGACCCCATAGACAATGCTTTGGAAGCCGGAACTTCCTGCCGGGGTAATTTTGCTGGTGCGGAATCCTCGAGGACAAGCCCGGAGGCATCTCGATGCTTAGAGGGAGATTTGCCCTTCGAGGACCGGACAGATTTATGCTTGGTTACCTGAGATCTATGGGAGGAAGAAGCAGCCCTGGAAGACGTCGATGCCACCGAAGCTGCATCAGAGGGAAACAGGGTACTGAGCTTGGCTGCTCGGTTCTGCTGACCTCTTTTAGACATCATGGTACAGGACACACAATCCGTGATGGAATGGTCAGGACCAAACACTTTAGACACCAATCATGGGTGTCGGTGACAGAAATAGTACCGCCACATTTTGTGCACTTTTTAAACCCGGAGGCGGGCTTCTCCATGAGGAGAAAGATTTTTAGGCCTAAGGCCCAAAAACTGAAAATGCACAGTGAAGAAAGTATAAGGTTTTTTTTGTTTTTTTTTAAAGAAAGAAAAGACCGGAGGTACCGGTCCGACGTCGAAGAAGGCAGACGCAACACAAAATAATAAAGAAAAAATAAAGAACTTCTTCTGCGGTGACAGGAACATGACCTGCTGGCTCCGTGGAAAAGAAGAACTAGAGAGAGGCGGTTGGGAAAGGCGGGAAGGCGCTGTGGGATGCTCCCAAAAGCTTTCTTACTGGACGCTGGGGAGCGTTCCCGCGCAGGCTCCGTCGGTACCGACGATACCCATATGTGAAGACTCATTCCTGCTGCTTGTTCCTGGAGATCAAAGTTTATCCATCAATATCATACTCAAGATCCTGTCAGATTGTAAATAGTTCCCCATTTTTATAAGCTACTATGAATGATCTATTGCTCTATCAATGTAAATAAGTTCAAAATGACCACATAACTCCCATCCTATCCCAGCTCCACTGGTTACCAATTTCTTCACGAGCCAAGTATAAAACAGCCCTTACCATCTTCAAAATCAATAACAATATAACTGCCAGTATATTGCAAGAACTCATATGTACCAAACCCAAAAGCAGACCTGAGAGAAGCAGCAATATCAACACCATTCCCACACCTAACCTGTTCACAAAAACAAATAATTCCACCACAAGGAAGGCCCTCTCTCTTTCCACCCCATCCATCTGGAACTCCCTCCCGGCTAGATTAACAACCACCACAGACTTAAAAGACTTTTGAAAAGAACTCAAGACCACCCTCTTCACTGAGCACCTCAAAACTCCTCATCACTACCTGGACCTAGTGCCTACACCATATGGACTTTTTAGTTTATACATCACCTGTACATAAGTGTTAAAACTCCCAGATTCCCCCTCCCTTTGCATGCTATAAAGTTCTCCAGTTATGTTTCAATTGTTATCTGTAACTATTGCAAGTTCTCTGTAAAATTGAAGTTATAATGTAAACCGCCTTGATTACAAGATAAGGCAGTATAAAAAAAAGTTCAATAAATAAATCTTGTTCACCTATTCAATGTAAACTGTTCCATGTATGATGATGTTATTTTGTAAACCGTGCTGATCATGAATAGTGCGGTATAAAACCAAATAAAATAAATAAAATCTGATCTGGAACAATAGGTCCAAGATAAGTTAATTAATATTCTCTGCAATGGAGAAAACCTCTTTGGCCAGAGGTGGAGAGAGAAGGCAAGGGAGATAGAGACAGACGACCTCACTATGAAGAGGATTTCTAAGACGACAGCAAATTCTTCTAAAAAGAAGACTGCCACCAAAAAACCTTTCTACCCTAAGAAAAATGTTTCTATGCACTCTATCGTTCCTACTCTGTCTACTCTGCTCCACAACAGACACAGCAGGGTCAACACACACCCCAGAAACCCAATGTTGCCAAACCACAGCCTGCACCAACCACTCAAACTGCTCAGAGTTTTTGACTCCTCCGTAAGGAGCATGGCTAATTCTCCCATAATTTCTCCCCTTCCCCCCATGATCCCAGGGAGACTAGAGCATTTCGCACACTGCTGGATCAAAACTTATTTATTTTTATTTTATTTTTATTTATTTAGCAAACATTTATATACCGCTGCTTCCAGCGATCAGCAGCGGTCTGATTACACAAGGAGAACATAAGGAGGACTGTCAATCAGTACAGTAAAATTTGGGTGTGTACAGGTTGATCAGGAGGGTAGGCACATCACACGAGGGGTTTGTTAAGTATATGAGTACTAATTACATATATACATATATACATTATACATAAATGAGCAGGAGTACATAAATATGTACATAATATATTTATTTGATTTTATATACCACACTTTCAAAATCAGTGCAGTGGAACATGGGTGGAAGAAATCTAGATTGGGAATAGCGGTGTTCTCAATAGAAAATTTCCTGGAATAAGGGAATTCTCATTTGTTTTGGTATGAAAGTGGGTAGCAAATTCCTGTGGTATGTTGCATAGCTATGTGCCACCTCAGAACACTGGACCTTACTGCTAGTCAGCCAGGGTCTGCAGTTGAAATTCAGAGATCTTCCACCCACTCACTTAGTGGGTCAAACCCGCTTAGATCTCTATCACACCTCCTTTATACAACAGGAGATCCACTCGCAAATTAACGCAGGGAGCGATAGAGGAAGTTCCTCTGTCTCAACAAGGCCTAGCGTTCTACTCCTGATATTTCCTTATTCCAAAGATGACGGGAGGCCACCGGCGTTTCCTAGATCTCAGAAAGCTCAACAAATTCCTAGTGAAGGAAAAGTTCAAAATGATTTCTCTGGGTACTCTTCTTCCATACCTCCAACCAAACGATTGGCTTTGCTCCTTGGACCTAAAGGATGCTTATACACACATCCTCATCCATCCAGATTACAGAAGGTTCTGCAGATATGTGTTTTGGAGCAAACGTTACCAATATCGAGCCCTTCCTTTCAGACTAGTCTCTGCACCCACAGTTTTTACAAAGTATCTGGCTGTTGTCGCAGCCTACCTACGAACTTTGGGAGTCTGTGTTCCCTTACTTAGACGACTGGTTGCTAAGGACAGATATCGTTCCAGCAGTCACTACTGCCCTCAAACAAACCATCCACATCCTACAGGAGTTAGGTTTCAGCATAAATTATCCAAAATCGCATCTCATTCCAACTCAAGATCTACAGTTCATAGGAGCTTGACTGGACAATATCCAGGTCTGGACTTTTCTGCCAGATGACAGACATGGCTGTCTAGTTGCCTTGGCCACACAGGTCCAGCAGCAGGCATCAGTAACAGACAGGACATTCCTACACCTACTAGGCCACATGAATTGCACAAGTCCATGTCGTACCCTATGCCCGTCTCAAAATGAGAATGGGGCAATGGACTCTGTCACAACAGTGGACGCAATCCATAGGCCACCTCTCAGACTTCACCATTACTCCTCAGCTCAGCCCTTCAATGGTGGTGCATACCAGAGAACCTCATCGTAGGGTTACCTTTTCAAAGGTCTGCACCACAGTGTATCCCAATGACCGATGCATCAAAGCTCGGCTGGGGAGCTCACCTAAAAGGCCTTACAACCCAAGGCCGCTGGTCTGCCCACAAGAATCTCCTTCACATCAATCTCCTAGAACTCAGAGCAATTTTCAACACCATCGGCGTCTTCTCTCCCCAACTCATGAGCCGTTCAATCCTCATTCAGACAATCAGGTAGCCCCTTCAACTTCCCCCTGGGTGATAGGCTGGTCAAGGCACTCTCGGGCAGTCTCTGAAAGGGCTGGCAAGGTCACCTCTAGATACTGGGCAATCTCCCCAGTCGAGCCTGCCTTCAATGCTGTACAGGTCCCAATAGAAGGCCTGAAACTCCATCCAAATAGCCTCATCCGCATTCCCCCCTCCCATCTGTATCTTTACCAGCATGTGGAGCATTTGCTGAGCCTTGAGACTACGATCAATGAGCTGGCCCAGCTTATCACCATGCTCGCATTGGCATGCACACTGAAGCTGGAATGCAAGAGCCTCAGACTGTAGATTCCGCACTCATATACAGACCTCTTCCAAGGCCTTTGCCGTGGCCTGGTTCCCCCACTGCCCATGCACCACATCTAGCTCTTTAAGCCGCACATATCCCCTCCCAAGCTCTTCCTGCCTTAGCCGCTTCTTACGCACCCCCATATAATTAAACACCCTCATAAATAGGCTTTAACAGTATCCCACACCACATCTCCCTGTACTTCCCCTCCAGAATTGATCTCTCTCGAGCGCCTCCACCACAGCCTTATCTCACAGTAAGCTATCGTTCATGTGCCAGAAACATTTTCCAGGTTGCCCCCCCCCCAGCCCTTTAAATCCAGGCATACCAGGCCGTGGTCTGACCACGTAAGGGGCTCCGGTTCCACTTGCTCCAGAGCAGCCATTAAGTTGGTATTTACAAGGATCAGATCAATGCAAGAATGTGTTTGACGAGATGGAGAGTAGTATGAGTAAGCCCGACCCAGAGGAATCATTCCCACCAACTATCCATAAGCTGCCATATGCACATGAGATCTTTCAGATGCTGCCTGTGTGCCCCTTCCCCTGCTCCTGTTTCCTTAGATCTGTCCAGTCTGGGATTTAACACAACACTGAAGTCCCCAGCCGCCACCACCACCACGGAGCCCTCCAGGAAACCTGACAGTTCAGTGCTGAGCTTCTCAAAACAACACCCCTTGTCTCTGGTTCAGGGCATACACACTCACCATAGTCAGTAATTGCCCCTGCACCTTCCCCTTTATTGCCACATACCACCCCTCATCGAAGGAAATGGTATTACACAAGAGAATAGCTACCCCCCCCCCCCCCCGCTTTCCCTCTCCCCTTTTGGGATGCATAAAAGCCTTGCTGATAGTCCTCTCTCATAGCAATCGATCTGTGTCCCATAGGCACATCTCTTAAACACACACCACATCTAACTGCAACCTGAATCAAAATGGCGCAAAACCAAATCTACCTATTATGACGATTATCATAGCTACCTTAAAAAGTATAAAGAAGCATCGGACGGCGCAAAGAAAAATTACTACTCAACTATGCTAACCAAATCCATTAATAGACCAAGAGAACTTTTTAACATCGTTCAAAACTTAACTAATAACTCATATGGGTCTTGCAATGAAATCATTGATATCTCTGCCCAGACTTTAGCTAACCACTACATAAATAAATCAAAATCTTTTGCATTCACACCAAATCCTCAATCCCTTTCCCACCAACATCAATTGGAAAAATGGTCTCACTTTCACCCTATAACTAAAGATACACTTAAGAATACAATTTCAAACTTGAACACTACTACTTCTCAACTTGATCCATGTCCGATAAACTGGATTAAGCATACTCTCCCTACACTATCTCCCTTTATCCTTCCTATAATCAATCTTTCACTCCGCCAAGGGTACTTACCATCCTCCCTCAAACATGCACAAATCCGCCCGATAATCAAAAATAACACCCTTGACAAAACATCACCTAATTCCTCAGACCTATTTCAAGCATTCCATTTTTGGCTAAACTAATTGAAAAGATCGTTCAAACTCAAACACAGGAACACATAGAAAACTCAGCCCCACTTGATAACCAACAATATGGCTTTCGTCCCTATCATGGTGTAGACACACTATTAACAGTACTTCTCGATACCTTAACAAGAGGTATTGATAACCCTAAACAAGCTTTCATTCTCCTCTTTCTAGACATCTCTGCGGCGTTTGACAGTGTACACCATGCTGTAATGCTTAACAGATTAAAACAAATAGGAATTCACTCAACCGTACATAATTGGTTCACATCATATCTAACTGATCGAACCCAAACCGTCCGAACCGGCACACAAACTTCTAAAACATACAAACAGGTAATTGGTCTCCCCCAAGGCTCTGCTCTCTCCGCCCTCCTATTTAATATCTATATTCAACCAGTCTGCAACATTTTCAAAAAATTTAAAGTCCTCTATCACATATACGCAGACGATATGATGATGTACATCCCATTCACAATCCCAATACTCCCATTGCAACTGTTAACAGAATGCTTCAATGAATTAACAATTTGGCTAAAAGACCACAATCTCCATATCAATCATTCTAAAACTGATATATTAATAGTAACAAAAAATCAATCCTACATTCCTCCAACGCACATCACTCTCCAAAATCACAACATTAATATAAAAAATGAAGTAAAATACCTAGGTGTGACCCTAGACTCACACCTCAGTATGAACACTCATATAAGAAACATAACTAAAAAAATCTACTTTAAACTCAAAATTCTAAAACAATTACGTCCACTTGTACATCTACACGACTTTTTGAGCATTATTCAGGCTATCATTACACCACACTTTGATTTCGCCAATCTCATTCTACTAGGCACAACAAAACAAAACATTAAGAGACTCCAACTTGCCCAAAATGCAGCAGCAAGAACTATAATGAAGGTCCCCCCATTTGAACACATTACACCTATACTTGCTAACTTACACTGGCTCCCAATACAATCCAGAATAAATCACAAATTGATAATCACTACATTTAAGGCATTAAATAATATTGCCCCAGTCTCTAACAAAACTTATCACTAAAGACACATCCCAAACTGCTCTACAGAGAGGCCACACGAATAAAATTAGGATTCCAAAAGAATTATTTACAATACATAGTTCAATCATGTTTAATGTAATAGCAAAATTGTACTTAGTTTACTAATGTTTCATGTAAAACAGACCTGTTATTCTGTTCATTTCTCGTTCATTGTAAACCGCACCTGATCTGTGGAAGGTAGCGGTATATAAGCGACTGTTAAATAAATAAATAAAATAAATAACCTATTGAGTTCCTTAAAGACAAGCTGACATTTCTGGAGTAAATTGAGCCTCTTGGCATTAATTGTCCCTACCCGCAGCCTCCCCATTCAAAAGATTTCTCCCTCCTCCCCCATTCCTCTTCTGTATCCCTGCCCCCCTCCCCCCCCCCCAGTTTCCAGACTGCACAATCATTCCCACATTTTCACAGCTCCCATCGAATCTCCCCCTCCCATCGCTCCCCATCAGGTTCCCTGCCTTTCACTCAATCACCCTTCTCCGTTTCAAACATATTCCCAGAAGCATCCTTTCCCCTTACCTGTAATCCCACATCCTCTGTCATGTTAAAGCCGAGCACATCATATCCTCCCAGCTAATTATAACTAACACATTAAATGGTAAGTGAAAATTTCTCCTTCCAATTCATCCTACTAGACCAGTCCAGACAAGTGAGAAGTAACCAAACTTACTGCCCTCCGTGTGGGAAGACAGCAGTGGTAACAAATTTGCCCCCGAACCATGCTGCCTCATGAGCCTGGAGATAGAGGCGATAGTGACGTACAAACGTGGATAGGGAGGGACCAGGTGGCTGTCCTACAAATGTCAAGAGGAGTGACTTGTGAGTGCTCTGCTCACGAAGTCACCTGAGCCTGCGTCCCTCGGATTATGTAAGCCACTTCAATAGCCTGATGGAGCCAGTGAGAAACGTTGGCTTTGGAAGCTGTGAGGCCCTTCCAAGGGCCGGCAAACAGCACAAAAAGGCAATCGGATTAGTTACTTTCAGATAACATCGTAAGACCCTGCTGAGATCTACTGCCCGGAGCCCTTTATGTGGGCCGAACATTGGTCCTTAGAGAAGGTGGGCAGCGAGATGATGAAAGGGAGTAAGGACCTTTGGTAAGAAGGAGGGAACGACTCAAAAGGGACACGCCCTCCTCCGAGAAGGAGAGAAAGTGGTCCCAACACGAGAGAGCTTGCAGCTCCGAGATCTCCTGGCTGAGGTAATCACCACCAGGAACGCCATCTTGAGGTTTAAGTCCCGCAGAGAGATTCTCTTAAGTGGCTCGAAGGGCTCTGCCATCAGAACCTTCAGGACCAAGGGGAGGATCCCAGGGTGGCACAACCGGACGGATTGGTGGACGTACAACCTTAGCGCCCTTGAGAAACCGGGCCACGTCAGCATGAGAAGCGATGGAGCGACCACATACCGGCACACGAAAGTAAGTGAGAGCAGAGACATGCACCCGGAGTGATCAGAGGGCTAGCCCCTTGTTTAGGCCCACCTGTGGAAAAGTCAGAATGTCAGGGATTTGCGCTCACCACGGCAAGAAGTGGTGTCGAACACCATGACTCAAAGACCCTCCACATCTGGGCATATGCCACCAATGTCGATGGGCATCGTGCTTTAAGCAGTGTAGCCACCACATGATGAGAGTAACCTTTGTGAGTCAACTGGCAGCATTCAAGAGCCAAGCCGTAAGTGAGTAGGGATCTGGGTCGTCCATGGTGATCGACCCCTGGGAACCCCAGATGCAGGGGGGCTGCCCAGGCCAGCCGTACAAGGTTGGCATACCACGGCCTGCATGGCAAGTTGGGAGCCACGAGAATTACTGCACCCAGATGTGTCTCGATCTGCTGGAGGACTTTCCCGATCAGTACCCTTGAGGGAAAAGACAGAGTAGCTCCGTCACCGGCCACGGTTGGGCTAAGGCATCCAGCCCCTGTGAACCTTGCTCCCTCCTGCAACTGAAAAAGGCCAGCGCCTTGGCGTTTGCTGCTGATGCCATGAGATCCATCGCCAGCTGACCCCACTGTTGTACTATTTGCCGAAAGTCCCATGGGACAGGTTCCCACTCTCCGGGATCCAGAGCATGAGGCTGAGAAAATCTGCTTGGACACTGTCCACTCCTGCGATGTGCTGGGTCGACAGGGCCTGCAGATGTTGCTCCGCCCAGGGAAGGAATAGGGCCATTTCTTTGGCCACTCTGGGACTTTTTGTGCCGCCCTGGTAGTTTAGATAGGCCAACTTCATTGTGCTGTCGGACAGAACTCAGACTGCCCGGGCCCAGAGGAATTGCAACAAGGCCAGGCAAACTGCCCATACTTCCAGATGGTTGATGGTCCAGTGAGCTTCATGAGCTGACCAAGTGCCCTGAGCCGAGCGGTTCAGGCAATGAGCTCCCCAACCCGAGAGACTCGCGTCTGTGGTCAGCAAGGTCCAACAAGGGGCCTCCAAAGGGATGCCCTTGAGGAGGCAGAATGACGAAAGCCACCAACCGAAGGCTGCACCATATCAAAGGTGGAAGTGGAAGACGGCAGTCGTAATCCTCAGACACTGGGGACCAGCGGGAGAGCAGAGAGTGCTGTAGATTTTGCATGTGCATTCTGGCCCATGGGACTACCTCGATGGTGGCTGCCAATGAACAGAGAATTTGAAGATAGTTCCACACCCGTGGGCAGCTTTGCAGAAGGAATACCTTGAGCTGTGATGAGAACTTGAGAAAACGCTCGTGTGACAGGAAGACTGACCTGACATGGGTCAAATCATGCCCCCAGGAACTCCAACTGCTGGGACGGTTGCAAAAAACTTTTGGCATGGTTGACTACCCAACCCAGGCTTTGTAGGAAGACGACCACTCAGGAGACTGTCTCACGGGCCTCAGAGAGGGAATCTGCTTGAATCAGCCAATCGTCTAGGTAAGGGTGCATGTGAATTCCCTGCTGGCGTAAGGCCGCTGCCGCTGCCACCACTACCATGATTTTGGAGAAAGTACATGGAGCTGAGGCCAGGCAAAATGACATAGTGCAGAACTGAAAGTGCTGGCAGAGGATGACAAAGCGCAGAAAACGCTGGTAGTCTCGAATAGAGATATGGAAATATGCCTCTGCCAGATCGAGGGAAGCAAGGAATTCCCCCTTGCGGACCGCTTGGATCACTGATTGAAGCGTTTCCCATCCTGAAGTGAGGTATCTGAAGGCTCCTGTTGACTCCTTTTAGGTCAAGGATCGGGCAAAAGGAAAGAGTAGTTACTCACCTGTAACAGGTGTTCTCCAGGAGCAGCAGGTATCAGTCCTCACATATGGGTGATGTCAGCGCCGACGGAGCCCCCATGCAGAGCATTTCCCCAGCTTTCACAGAAAGCCTTTGGGACTGCCAGCACGCATGCGCGGACCCCTTCCCGCCCAAGGGTGCCATCTTGCTCAGTCTGATGACATAGCTAAAAGACGACAGCAAAAAACAAAATAAATCATATGACTGCAACTCCAAGGGGAGGAGGGAGGGTTGTGAGGACTGATTCCTGCTGCTCCTGGAGAACACCTGTTACAGGTGAGTAACTACTCTTTCTCCAGGATCAAGCAGGAAGTCAGTCCTCACATATGGGACTCCCCAGCTTAAGGCTACCGGGGACCCAAAGCTGAAAAAATATGCTCCCTCTAGAGCGTCAGCATGTACGAAAAGAATCTTCTCTAAGAACGCCCCCGAACGGTAGCCCAACACCAGGGCTGGAGGGTAGGAGTTGCCTATACCTCAAAGAGATTACGGAATACCGCCTGTCCGAAAGCACTGTCCCTGCGGGACTCTCTCTCAAGGCAGTAGTGGGCTGCAAAAGTCTGGCTTGAAGACCAAGTAGCGGCCCTGCAGAAGTCTACCAACGAAACAGAGCGGAGATGAGCCACTGACGCAGCCTTCGCCCTGACACGGTGAGCCGTGACTCGACCCTGCAACGAGAGGCCGGCTGCCCTGTACGCCCAGGCGATACAGTCTGCTACCCAAATGGACAGGGTACGCTTGGAGACAGGTAACCCCAACTCATTAGGGTCAAAAGAGATGAAGAGCTGAACAGCCCTACGGTGTCCCTGCGTTCAGTCAAGGTAGAAGGACAACGCCCTCCTACAGTCCAGGGTATGCAAGACCATCTCAGCCCGGCTGGCATGCGGCCTGGGAAAGAAAGTTGGAAGAACTACCTCCTGAGGTGGAAGGAGGAGACAACCTTAGGAAGGAACTTAGGGTGAGTCCGTAAGACTACTCTGTTCCTATAGAACCTAGTGTATGGTGCATCTGACACCAAGGCTTGAAGCTCGCTCACTCGCCTTGCTGAAGTAAGAGCTACCAAAAACAACGCTTTCCATGAGAGAAAACGCAAAGGACAAGTAGCCATAGGCTCAAATGGTGGGCAAGTAAGCTGCTGCAAGACCACATTCAAATCCCACTCAGGGGCAGGTGGACGAACGAGGCTTAAGCAAAAGTAGGCCTCTGAGGAAGTGAGCCACCAAAGCCTCCGACTCGATGGCACTTAACAACAACAACAGGTCTAAGGAGCATAGCCAATCTCCCTGCTGGAGGTAAGGCAGCAGGATTCCAAGGGTAAGCATCTTGAACTTTTCCCTCTCCAGGAACTTGTTGAGATTTCGCAAGTCTGGGATGGGCCTGAGGCCTCCTGTTCTTTTTGGTACTAGAAAGTACCTGGAATAGAAGCCTTGACCTCAGGTGGTGAGGCACCGGTTCCACCGCCTGTTCCTTCAAAAGACTTGCTAACTCCTGCAGGAGTAAGTCCCTGTGCAGAGGGAGTCTTGGAGGCTCCCCTGTAAAGTAGGAGGGAGGTACCTGGTGGAAGTGGAGCCCCTCTGGACTATGCTTAGCACCCAGGTATCCCTTGTTATGGCTGACCACCTGTGGGCATACAGGGTCAGCCAGCCTCCTGTGCTGGGAGGGGCCAGCTGAGGAGGAGAGGCTATGCCACTGGAGTCAAAACCCCGTTCCCTGCTGTACAGGAGCTGGAGCTGGTGGCTTGGGGATTTTCTGCCTACGGGGCCCATGTCCCTGCCCCTTAGCCTGATGACCCTGCTGGGGAGCTGTGGAGGCCTGAAAATGAGGGTATGATTTGTAGGCAGATGACTTCCTCGGGTAAAAGGTCTTTTTTTCCCCCGAGCCCTTCTTCTTCTGAGAAGGGGCAGAGGTTTTCCTGGACAGCCTTGTCCGGGTGAGAGTCTCGGACTCGAGCTCCGCAGCCTTTTCAGCCATGGGCTTGCCAAAGAGGTTTTCACCTCAGCAGGGGACATCGACCAACTTGTCCTGCACCCATGGCTCGAGGTCCGATGACTGTAGCCAAGCCTGACGGTGTGCACCGATGCCGGCCGTGGCTACACGGGCCGAAGCCTCGAAGCCATCATAGGCTGCTCGAGAGATAAACTTCGAGCACTCTCGGATCCCCGATGACAGGGCCTTGAACCTCTGCAAAGGTTCCTCGGAGAGACCAGCAGAGAACCCGGCAATCTCCTTTGCCAGGTCTCGAAGGTACATGCCCATGTACAGCTGGTAGGTCTGGACATGGCAAGCAAGCATAGAGCCCTGGAAGCACTTTCTACCGAGGGCATCCAGGTTCTGGGCCTTCCAGCCGGGAGGCACCGAGGAGTGCATCTTCTGACTCTTCAGATGATGCATGGCTGATTCCACAACCATGGAGTGGTGCGGTAGCTGTGCCTTTTGGAACCCAGGGCTCTTGCCGACTCAATAGATGGAATCGACCCGCTTGCTCAGAACCGGCGTCAAGGCCAGCGCCTCCCACATGCGGAAGAGCAACCGTTCCAGCATCGGAGGAACCGGTACAGTAAAGGCCTCCTTGGGAGGAGAGTCATACTGCAGGGCCTCGAGCTCCAGGCCAAGGCCTTGACCATGTCCCGCACGAAATCCGAGAACCGGGTGTCCTCCGGTGCGGACCATCTCCGAGGTTCGGACTCCAGTGAGTCCGAAGGGACACACCGGGTCCGAAAGGTGTCCAGGGACTCCTCATCCTCCGTTTCCCAGCCCAACTCCTCGGAGGAGGAATCGAGTGGCTCCGGTCGGGCAGGCACCGATGCCATCCGCCCTGACGCCGAGGATACCAGCGTCAATGACCTCGGTCCCGAATGGGAGGCCAAGGGAGACCTTGGCCGAGGATCGACTCGAGAGCGCATGGACTCGATGATCGGCTCGGCCTCCGGGGTCGACTTGGACGTCGATGTCCCAGTGGTCAGGGCAAATGCACCGGTGAGACCGGCGATCAGTGCCTGCTGCTGTTCCATGAAGGCAGCCAAGCTGCTCTCCAAGGCCGTCAACCTGAGTCCGAGATAAGGAGACTCAGCAGCCCCTGACTCGGGCCCCGACGGCTTCAGGCCTGACGTCGGCTCCCTCGGAGGAGAGTCCACGAGGACTACAGCACTCACGTGACTTGGGGACTCCGGCTCCACACGAGGTTGCTTTGCAGGCCTCTCCGACTCCGAAGACCCGGGACAGTGGTCGGGGCTATGCGACCTGGCCCTCGAGGAGCCAAGTGCGTCCACCGATGCCGCCCTCGTGGGTTTCTTCTTCCTGCGATGCTCCCGCAAGGGAGACCCCCTCTCAGAGGATCCCCAGCAATGCTCGGGATCGGAATCGGAATCCCAAGACGTCGAGGCCTCTGACGAAGTCCGGGCCCGGCCAGACGTGGAGTCAGAGAAGATTCTTTCCTTCTGGTGCTGCCGACTCCTCAACGCCTTCAAGGACATTTTCCCACACGAACCACAGATCATCAGGTCATGATCGGGTCCGAGGCAGCGGAAGCAGCAGTCATGTGTGTTGGTGAGAGACAAAAGTTTCTTACACCAATCACACTTTTTAAACCCGCTGGCAGCCATCGGGGGAAAAAGGGCCCCTGCGAGGTCAAAAGACAGGGCTGCCATTGAAAAATAGAAAAATGGCGCAAACGCTAGTCACGAAGGACAAAAAACAAAAAAATTCTGGGCTCGATACCGGTGTACCGGCCCGAGGCGGGAAGGGGAAACCGGCGTCGAACCGAGAAAAAAACACAAAAAAATCAATTTTATTCACGGGTGAACACGAACCATGTCCGTTGGGCTCCATGGAAAAAAGAAGACTGAGCAAGATGGCACCCTTGGGCAGGAAGGGGACCGCACATGCGTGCTGGCAGTCCCATAGGCTTTCTGTGAAAGCTGGGGAAATGCTCCGCATGGGGGCTCCGTCGGCGCCGATGTCACCCATATGTGAGAACTGACTTCCTGCTTGGTACTGGAGAACAGTCCTCCTTGGGCACCATGAAATAGATGGTGAAACAACCGGTACTCTCTCTGAAAGAAGAATTGGTTGATTGGCGTGTAAAAGAAAGAGGCTGACAGATGGTAGAGCAAATGGCTGCCCTTTGGGGTGTCCCACCTGGTGAAACGAGAAAAGCCTCGGGAATGAGCTGTTGACATTAGAGAGCATAGCCCCAGGAAATAATGTTGAGGACCCACTGATCGGAGGTGATGAGAACCCACCTCTGAGAAAATAGCACCAACGTCCTCCTAAAAATGGCGGCGTCTCGGGTGGGCTGCCCACCCTGACAGCGGGAAGATCATGTAGCACCAGAGAATTTGGCTGGGGCCGTGTAGAAGTCATTTCCCTTTTGGGCACCCCGAAAGAGTTGCGACTTCTGACCGAAGCGACTGGATATAGCTGAGGCAGATGGCCTACTGGGGCGGTAGCAATGGGAGTTGCGAAACTTGGATGTACATCGCGTGGTCACGGAATAAAAGTGCTGCGATGAACAGCGCATGGACAACTTAGGTTTATCTTCCGGCAGATGCTGGGACTTCACCCAGGTGTCTGACTAGCTTTTCAAGATCCTCACCAAGGAGAAGCTTACCCTTAAAGGGAAGCTTAGAAAGGTGCGCCTTTGAAGCGGCATCTGCTAACCACTGACAAAGCCAGAGTCATCTTCGAGTCACAGTGACCACTGCCACAGACCAAGCCAAGAGACGCAACAGATCATAGAAGGCATCCGCCAGAAAGGCCGTGATCGATTCCAAGCGAGCCAGTGCAGGATCCTCTAGCAGGCGCTGAATCCAGGCCACCAGACCTCCACAAACAGATGCTTGGAGAAACAGTGTAGACAACAAGAAGGCTGTCTTATGGAGAATCTTGACTTTCCTGTCCTGTTGGTCTCAAAGTGCTGCTCCACCCTCCGCCAGAATCGTAGTGTGTTTTGTGACTCCAGTCACCAGAGCATCTACTCTGGGATATGCAAGCCATTTCTCCATATCCACTGGAGACCAGAGATAGTGCTGACCCAGATGGCGAGCTGCACGTAAAGAGGCGTCTGGTGAGTCCCACTCCCGAGACACCATCTACTGAAGTTCAGCCGGAAAGGGAAAGGCCCAGGAGGGCTTACGTATGCCCTGCAAGATGGGATCCGGCTGTGACTGTGCCTGGGACTGCTGCGGGTCGGGAGGGTCCGTGAGGCGCAAGGCATACATGACTTGGGCAATTAGTGCTAGGAGCTCATTTTTCCAGAACAGATGGATATCCTATGAGTCATCGTGGCCCTCAGCTGAGGCCTCTGACAGGGACCATTCCCCATCCTCGCGGTTGGAAGGTTCCATGCTGTCATCTGCTGAGAAAACATCCTCTTCTGGGACCACAGGCCAAGTCTGAACCCCCAGATACCTCCTTGGGTGGTCGGGCACCGTCCTTAGGAGCCAAATCCCCTCCCCCCCCCCTTAGGGGCCGAATCCCCTCCCCCCCCCAGGACATTTCCAGGATCCCAAAGCAGAGTTTGCTGTGCCATGAGTGGCGTGAGACTCTGAGCCAATGACAGAAGAGTCAGAATGCCAGAGGGACCATGCCTGCTTGAAGAGAGCTAGGAACTGTGCATCTGGATTGTGGGAAGGTGCCTCATAGGAATTCAGAGATGGGGATAAAGGGGCCGCCAGGTGGGGCACCAGTAGCGGAGGGTCTACAGCTGCCTCCGCAATGGGACCAGTCCTAGAGTCCACTGGGCCAGGAAGTGCAACAGAGGAGATGTCTTTGCTTAAGTGAGAAGTGGATCCAGAATTGGATGTTTCTCCAGAATGAGAACAGCAGGCAGTGCAGACTATCTTTCAACGCCTTATGCTTCCGACTGCACACTATGCACCTTTGTAAAGATGAAGGCATCGTGAATGACAGAAATAGCTCAGTCCCAGAACCAGCAAAAGACGACGACTCGGGGGAGGCTGTGATGGTGAAACCGGTGCTCACCACAGAGTGTCCCACCTTAAAATGGCTACCGCAGCTGTGCCCGTGTGGCTGGAGGGAAGAAAGAAGATGGCCACCGCAACTGTGCCCATGTGGCTGGAGGGAAGAAAGACGGCCGCCGCAGTGTTCCCTGCCAAGGGAGGGACTGCCCTCCATAAAAAACACCCCATGCTAAATGCCTCCCGAGCCATAAAAACCACTCCATACTGCTGAGAGACACCCCAGGAGAAGGAGCGAGAGATCACTGACCCGATCGTTGGAGCGGTATCGAGGTGGGGGGGGTGGTTGAGAGACTAACAGTCTGAATCCGGCACCAGCAGCAGCAGAGCAGGAGAGCCAAGGCAAATGCATAGGACGGACAGACAGACTTCCCAAACGGTGGTACCAAGAATAAGTTGCTGAAGAGTGCTGAAGGCTCCCCCTGCTACCAGCTAAAGAGGTCCTCGTGACCTGAAGCCAGACTCCCCCCTTGTGAAGGGAGCTCAACTGGTCCTCCTGACCAGGAGCTCAACTCTGGACCGCAAGCATTATTGCAGGAGAATCAGAGAGGCACCTCTTGTGCATCCTGAAGGTACAGGAAAATAAGAGAAAGAGAACCCTGAAAAGAAAAATTAGGGAGACATCATCTGCTGGAGACAGAGAAAATACTTAGGATGACCCCTAGGGGTACAGCTATATGTCTACCAGTGCCTAGCCAATCAGGCTTCTGGTGAATTTTTTCTCTGTCTCCAACATCTGTTGGTAGGAGGAACTAGACCCACTTGTCTGGACTGGTCTAGCAGAATGCACTGGAAGTCAATTTTACATCAGACTTACAGTGTCGACCCTGTCTTCTAAACTTGACAGATCTGAAGATGTTTTCACTTGGACACTGTTGCAACCACAAACAGCCTTTCTAAAATGTGCCTTTAAATGCATAATTTGTGCCACCCCAGACATGCCACATACCCATAAAACCAAACGTACAATAGATTACACGTTTAGAAGTATACACAGTGTGGTGGTCATTTTGATTATCAGGCGAGAGAAATAGTGCATGCTTCCCCCACCCAACCAAGCCTGCCAAACCCACAGGAATTTGCCGACTACCTACAGTCCAAAACAAGACAGAACAACAAGACCACAAACCCCGCTCCTGTGCACGAGGCACACCATCCAACACCACCGTCTACCTTATCAACCCCATCTGAGAGAGGCATCCAGGACACCATTACTACCGTCTCTAACCCATCCGAGAAAGGCATCCAGGACATCACGGCCCATCAACACCACCACCACAGCTCCAAACGACCCCTGCCCAGCATTCTGGATAAAATCACTGCGCGTGGAACTCAGCCCGTTCCTGACCAAGCTCATAGACCTATCCTTCTCAACTGGGACATTCCCACTAAGCTTGAAGCAAACATCCATCAGGCCACTTCTAAAAAACAACAAACTGGACCCAAGGAAGGTAGACTCATACAGACCGATCTCAAGCATCCCTCTACTGGCCAAAGTAACTGAAAAAGTCGTCCAATGCCAAATCCAACACCACATTGACACCACCGCGCCACTCGACCCATGTCAGCATGGATTCAGAGAATCACATGGCGTCGAGACCTTCCTGACCACCCTCTTCAGCACTTTAACCACCAAATGGACATCAGACAAGGTTATGCCCTGATTTTCATGGATATTGCCGTGGCATTCGACTCTTGTCAGCCATGAAATACTCCTGGCACGGCTCAAGAAGGGAATCCACAATACAGCGCTAAGCTGGTGCAAGTCATACTTGACAGATGGCAACATGTTTGATCCAACTCCACCACCTCCAAACGTTTCCAACAAAAACAAGGCATGCCACAGGGATCCTCACTCTCGGCCCTGCTGTTCAATATATACATGCAGCCCATTTGCGCTCTCATCCACTCCTTCAACATTGACTGCCTGGTATACGCTGACGACGTACTGCTCTATATGCTGCTCTCAACTGACCAACCAGATTTCTCACCACTAACAACCTGCTTTGATGCTGTCACCGATTGGCTCCATGCACAAAGGCTCAGAATAAACTTCAACAAAACGGAGGCCCTATTCATCACCAGGAACCAAGTATTTACTCCTCCCACCTTACTAAAAGTACGAGATACCGAGCTCCTAAGCAAGCCTACTGTACGCTACCTAGGGGTCACACTAGACCAACAGCTAGACATGAAAGCCCATATAAGCAACATGGTCAGAACAATTTACCACAAAATACAAACACTCCGACACCTATGACATCTGCTTCAGCCAGACGACTTCCGAACAATCAGGCCCTTGTAATCCCTCACTTTGATTACGCCAATGCAATTCTGCAAGGACTCCTGAAGAACACGCTGCACCCACTTCAGCTTGCAATGAACGCAGCTGCCAGAATATTGCAGAGCCTCTAGGAGGGATCACGTAACACCAATCTTGAAACACCTCCATTGGCTGCCGGTCCACTGCAGACTCTACTTCAAAATACTATTGATGACCTTCACAGCCATCATCAAGTGCTCCTCCACCTCCCTCACAGACCTCGTCTGCTCCACCCTCCCCCCCACCAACAGAGCCAGGAGGTCATTCGCGGCCAACACTGATAATCCCAAATACAATAACTAAATGCTCGCAAGCAACAGAGCCTTTGTATTCTATGCACCCACATGCTGGAACGCCCTCTCACCCACCATCTGGGCCATTACTGACCTCGCCCAATTTAGGAAGTCACTGAAGCATCATCTCTTCCTCCAGCACTACTCCCATATTAATGACATATCACAAACAGCTATACTCAACCACCAGGAAACCACCCCTAGCACACCCACATCACACTGTTGCAGCTCCACCCTTTAGCTCAATGATACACCCAGTATGTCGAATGTGTATACAGTTATCTAATACTGCATATGGATACCAATGTGAACAGACACCAATGTGTATATAGCCACCTAATACTGCATCTAGATGCCAAGCAATACTGTACATCTGTGATCTAGTAATCAACCTGTATATAGTTGTACAACCTGTAAATAGCTGCCAGCCGATCCGGTCACCTGCGACCTGATCGCTTAGCCTGTACATAGTTACCCTACACCTGTTCATTGTAAATCCAGTGCAGGCTCTGCCTGCACTGTACAAATTTTGTTGACTGTAAACTGACCTGATTCTAAAGAGTGCGGTATAGAAGAGACATTAATAAAATAAATGCTTTAACCTGCTATGTCACTCCTGCCAATGCCCACAAGTCCTTCATAAAGTCCTTTGATTGGATTTTCTCCAGTTATGATCACTCCATGAAGCCATATAAGTAGCATCCTATGGCCATGGTCCCTGTAACTTTTAGTGCCTGTAAAGACAAACAAAAAGGCCCATGCTTTAAAAACAGTGTGGCTGCGTTGTTGGTCCACTTTAATTGGAGTTAAATAAAAACAAAAAAGGAAAATAAGGTGACCCCTTTTTATTGGACTAGTTTTTGGAGGTTAAAACCTTCTCAGGCATCTGCCTTGACTTGAAGGTGCTTTAAACCTTCAAAAGCTAGTCAAAAAATGAATATTTAGTCCAATAAAATGTGGTCACCTTATTTGTTTTTATCTAACACAGTGTCACTGCTAAGATTCAGTTTACAATAAGGAAATATCTTGTTGCAACACTGATGCACATACAGAGGTTCTTCAAACATGCATTACAGAATGGTGCAGTGGCAGTCCTGACCCAGAATTCTTGTTTTTTCTGTGCTTAATTTGGAATTGGAATACTAATCTATGTGAACTAGCATTACATAGATAACAGACCTGCCCTTGAGTGACAGCAAAATGTTATACTTTTGCCCTATGAAAGATTTTGAAAAACTATTTGCGAATCCTTCTAGTTTACTAAGCAGCAAGGTGAAATTAGATTTACCTGCTAATTGTTGTTCCTTGAGGAAATCCAGTCCAGTCCCGAACCTCTGGGTTGAGCACCTCCTCCAGCAGCTTGGAGACCGAGCATGTCATCTTCTGATGATTCTGGCATAAATACCCGAGGGACCGCCCATCAGCTCCAGTTACCTTTTGGCAAAGCAGACTCACAGCAGCAATAAATAAGTAGTTAACCTGAATCAAAAATCAAAACAGCTTTCCTGAGCATAACCTACGCTATGTTCTAGCGGAAAAGGAACCTCTCCTCCTCCCCCTTGTGGGCACTGGACCGTGGCTCTCTGCCTCAAAACGAGCGAGGAACAGATGCCCCGTTTGTTCCCCCTTCACACCCCGCCCCCCCCCCCCCCCCCATCGAAACCTGAGGCCTCTCCTACTCGGAAGACACTGAATCCTGCTTCAGGCCCCAAACCAAACCAGACAGGGAGGGAGGGATCCGGGACTGGACTGGAGTTCCTCAAGAAACAACAATTAGCAGGTAAGTCTAATTTCACCTTCCTTATCGTCCCTTCAGTCCAGTCCTGAACCTCTGGGGAAGTAACAGAGCAGTAGCAAATCTAACGGGAGGGAACCGCCAAGCCGGCCTGAAGCACAGCCGATCCAAAACAGGCATCCCTTGCCGCCTGGACATCCAGCCAATAATGCTTGACAAAGGAATGCAATGACAACCAGGTAGCCGCCTTACAGATCTCCACTGGCGGCACCAAGCTATATTCTGCCCATAAGGCTGCCTGAGCCCTTGTGGAATGAGCTCGCAGGCCCACCGGAACCTACTTTCACAGTGTACACTGACGCAACAGACACACTGATCCACCTGGAGATAGAAGCCTTCGCCGCTGCTTCACCCTTCCACAGCCCCCAAACAACACGAACAACCTATCTGACTTACGGAATGGCTCTGTTCTCTTCAGATATTTCTTAAGGACGCACTTTAAGTCCAGGAGTCACAACTGCCTCCCAGCCACATCCTTTTCGCCGCCTCCAAAAACCGGCAGCGCGACCGGCTGATTCATATGAAAAGTCAAGACCACCTTGGGCAAAAAGGAGGGAACTGGTCTCAAGACGACCCTCTCATCAGAAAAACAAACGGCTGAGCCGATCCAAGATGGTGGAGGAGTAGGATGCTGAGGTGGAGCGCTCCGCATCAGCCTGGCACCTTCCTTCGATAGGGAGGAAACGGAAACAACGTACTCAGAAACCCCCGGAGGTTTCGACCCCGACTGGAGGTTTGGTGCAGTCGTTGATAGCTGTTTTTTGCGTTCCATCGACACCCATGGCTTCGGCGGATCCCTTGGAGGTTTCATCGGATCTGAGCTTTGAAGGGGTGGTTTTGAGCCCCCTGCAAATGCCACCAGTTCAGCCTGGTTCCAGACTCACGGGGGAGCAGCTTGGTGGTGTCTCCCCGGGGTTGGAGTTACCCGCGGCTGCGGGGGTTTCCCCTGTGAAGAATGAGGGGACGGTAGCTGTTGGTGGGGCCGCCATAGGGGGTCGAGTGGGAATTTCCTCCTCCCTTGTAAGTGCGGAATTGAAAAAGCCTTCATCCGGTTTACTTGTTCCTGGGGAACTTAGGTTGCCTGGGTTTGTTGAGAAGCCGGCGCGGGTTACCTTAGATAGCTTGTGGGAAGCTATCTCTGCCCTACAGCAAACTCTCCTTCCTTTTGTCAGTTTTTTTGCTCAGCAGGTGGAAGGTATTAAAGTCCAGTGTTCCTCGATGGACTCGGTTGTGGCTGCTCAGTCAACTAGGATTGCTGTTCTTGAATCTAAGGTGGAAGACCTAGAGTCTTTAAAGGCTGTCAACGAGAAAGACAGGCTGGTCCAGGCAAGAAGGATTGAGTTTTTGGATAACTCTCTTCGGAAGAACAATTTGAGGTTTCTGAACTTTCCTCGGTCGCCTTTGATTGCCTCAATGGACCTGGTTCGTAAGTTTTTCATTGAGGTGTTGCAGATGCCAGCAGAGTCGCTGCCTCCTCTTGTGAGAACTCGAGGGGGTACCCAAAAAAACCAGGAATTATTTTTTAAAAGCTATTTATTTCAAATTCTTTACAAAACATCCTTATCCCCTTCAAAATACTCTCCATTACAACTGATACATTTGCCCCACCGGTGCTTCCACTGTTCGAAACATTTTTTGTAGTCATCTTTAGAAACGGCTGACAGCTCCTCCCTCTTTTTTTTCTTGACTTCTTCAATGTTGTCAAATCGGTGTCCTTTCATGCCCCTTTTCATGCATGGAAATAAGAAAAAAATCGCACGGAGCCAGGTCAGGCGAGTAAGGTGCGTGGGGCAGCGGAACCATGCCATTTTTAGCCAAAAACTGTCTAACAGAGATGGCTGTGTGTGCAGGTGCGTTGTCGTGGTGGAAGAGCCAGTTTCCTGTCTGCCACAAATCGGGTCTTTTTTGACGAACACTGTTGCGCAATCTTCTTAAAACTTCCAAATAAAAGGTTTGATTGACAGTCTGACCTGGGGGAACAAACTCTGAATGAACTACCCCCTTGGCATCAAAAAAGCAAATCAGCATTGTTTTGATGTTTGATTTGACTTGACGACATTTTTTTGGACGGGGTGACGATGACGTCTTACATTGGCTTGACTGTTGCTTTGTTTCTGGGTCGTAACCATAGCACCATGACTCATCACCTGTAATGACCTTTGACAGAAAATCTGGATCAGTTTCAAGCTGTTTCAAAACACGACATGTTTCAACTCAATGTTCCTTTTGATTGTCAGTCAGAACCCGAGGAACAAACTTGGCAGCAACCCTTTTCATTCCCAAATCTTCCGTTAAAATTCGCTGAACCGAGCTCCCACTAATCTCTGACAGTTGATCAACTGTCTGTCGACGGTCTGTGAGCACAAGCTCTCTAATTTTTTCAATATTTTCGTCGATTCGGGCAGTTGATGGACGCCCAGAACGAGGTTTGTCATCAATCGACATGTCGCCATTTTTAAACCGAGCAAACCACTGGTACACTTGACTTTTTCCCATAGCGTCATCTTGATAAGCTGTTTTCAACATTAAAACAGTTTCAGCAGCATTTTTACCGAGTAGAAAACAAAATTTCACAGCTGCACGTTGTTCACTTAAACTTGTCATCATAAAAAAAGAAACAAGAACAAAACAGCGCTAGCAAAAACAATCACTGCAGATGAACAGAACAAGCCAGGTTGACAACACAGGCGGCACTGAACTGACAATGAGTTGCACTATACACGTCTAGCGGCAGAAGTGTGTACTACACAAGCCCACGGCAATGTTATTCCTGTTTTTTTTGGGTACCCCCTCATATGTATCGGTATCTCCTTTGGGCCCTGGGTCACAGCAGGTCCCTGATGTGGGAGATGAGTCGCCTCAGTTTGATTTAACAACATTTCTTGAGAGTTCCCTGGAGGTGGTGACTAGCAGGGCCACATTATTGGTTCATTTTGCTTTTGAGTCCGATAGGAACACTGTACTAAGATTATATTTTTGTAAATTATCTGTTACTCAGTTTATGGGCTCAAAAATTTTAATTTTTCCTGATCTGGCTAGGGACACGCAGAAGAGGCGGAAGGGGTTCCTGGTTTTACACCAGCAAACCAAAGCCTTGGGTGCTGTGTTTAAGTTGAGACATCCTTGTAAATGTATGGTGAATTTAAGGTCTAACCAGTATTTGTTTTTTGAGCCCAGACAACTGTTACAATTTATTGATTCTAGGGAGAAGGGTGGGGGTGGAGATACTCCCTCATCGGCTGCCATATAATATAATCTGTGCTCCTATGATATCTTTTTTTTTTCTGTTTTAAGTAACATGGATGTGTTTAATTTCTTTTTTCTTGGATCATATTGTGGGGTAACATATTGTGGTCTATGCCAGTGGTATGTTTGTTGCTTGATAGAAGACCTTTTTGGTTTTTCTAAATTGATTTTTCTTTATTGTTATATCTGATTCAGATTCAGAGTTTCTATTGTCTGGATTGTTATGTAAAATCTGATAAATATAAAATAAGAAAAAAATAAGAAAAACAAACGGCTTCCGGCAGGACAATGCCTGCAGCTCTGAAATCTGCTGCGCGGAACATATGGCCACAAGGAAAACCATCTTAAGGGTAAGGTCCCTAAGCGAAGCCCTGCCCATAGGCTCAAAGGGATCCCGTACCAACACCTCCAGAAGCAAATTAAGGTGCCATGTCGGCACCCTTGCTACTCTCAACGGCCGTAGGAGAATCATGGCCCTCAGGAATCTTCCCACATCCGAATGCGTACCCAATGCCACCCCTTGGACCTTTCCTCAACTACAGGAAATCGCTGCCAGCTGAACCCTCAGCGAACTAACTGCTAGGCCCTTATTGAAACCATCCTGCAGGAACGCTAAGACCTCAGACGCTTTGTATGGCAGCACCTAGCTGCACACCATGCTGTGAATATGCGCCAGACCTGGACATAAGCCAGCAAGGTAGAGCTGCGCCTGACCTTTAACAGTGTGGAGACTACCGTAGCCAAATAACCCTTCTTCGTCAGCCGCGACAAGAGCCAGGCCGTAATCGAGAATCGATCCACCTTTTCCCTAGCCTTCGACCTCCCTTCCCCCTCTGTGTAATCTCAATTGCTGTACACTGTTCTTCCTCTCTCCTGCTTTCCTGTCGAAATTGTAACTTCCCTTTCCTCCTCTCTGGCCTTGTGCCTAAAGTTTCATTTTTGTATATTGTAAACCACTCTGTTCCTTCCAAAGGGCGGCATATCAAATAAAATAAACAAACACCTGAGACTTGCGCAGTGGGCCCTGCAATAGTAGATCCTCCCGCATTGGTAGACACCACACAGGTCCCTCCAGAAGCAGAATTACTACAGGCCGGTGCATCCAGAATCACTAAACCCCAGTGAGCTTCTATCTGCTGTACAATCCACCGTATTAGAGCCCACGGCGGGAAGACGTACAGAAGCCTCTCTTCGGGCCACTGCTGCATTAGGGCGTCCAAAACTTCCGATATTCTCTCCTGTCACCTGCTGAAGAAGCGACTGAATGTACACTGCTTCGACCCAGTGAAAAGCAGTATATAAGCATTGCTAAATAAATAAATAAAATAACTGGTACGCCCCACCGACACACTATCTGGTTGAACACCTCCGGATTGAGCACTCTCCAGGGTCCACCTTTACCTGGTTGAGGTAGTCCGCAGTCATGTTGTCAACTCCGGCCACGTGCGCTGCCGACAGCACCTGGAGGTTCTCCTCTGCCCAACACAACAGCCTGTCAGCCTCCTTTTCCAAGGGCATGCTGCCTGTGCCGACTTGATGATTGATGTAAGCCATTGTGGTTGCATTGTCTGATAACACTTGCACTGCCTTCCCTTGCAGCCAACTCTGGAACATCCGGAGCACCAAGACCAGCACTCTCATCTCCAGCCTGTTGATCAACTCACTCTTCTGCTCGCTCCACCATCCCTGGGTGAAGTGCCCCTCGCAATGGGCTCCCCAGCCAGACAGGCTGGTGTCTGTCAATACCACCTAGGATGACTCCTCCAGCAACATTCCATTCTCCGGGCTTCACAGGCAAAGCCACCACTGGAGGGTCCTCCTGGGCTCCGGCAGACATGAGAGTGTTTGTGAAAGGGACTGGGTCTGATGCAACCACAACCGCAGTAGGGCTCTCTGCAAAGGCCACATGTGCACCCTTGCCCACGGCACCAGGTCTAAGGTAGCTGCCATGGTTCCTAGAAGCTGTAGGAAGTGCCAGGCTGTAGGCTCTGACCTGGCCATGAACCGGAGAACTAGCCTGCGCTGCCCCTGTGCCCGCAGCCCTGGCAGAAAGTTTCCCCTCGCATGTGTCAAACATGCTCAGAGGTACTCAAGGTTCTGCAAAGGAGTCAACTAGCTCTTGGCCATGTTGTCCACCCATCCTAGGCTTTGCAAAAACCGCACCATCCAGGATGTGGCCTACATGCTTTCGCTCCTTGACTTTACCAAGATCAGCCAGTTGTTGAGGTAAAGGTTTGCGGTGCTGTTGCCAGCCCAAACGGCAGGGCCCGGAACTGAAAATGGCCCACAGGAATAGCAAAAATGAGGAACCATTGGTATTCCGCCGAATTGGAATGTGCAAGTAAGCCTCTGACAGGTTCAGAGAAGTATGGTTTAAAGCTGAGGTCAGAGAGGCTGTTGTTGCCAAAAAAGCATCTTTCAAGAAATGGAAAAAAGAGCCAAATGATGAAACCTGGAAACAGCACAAGCACTGGCAAGTCAAATGCAAGGCATTGATAAGGCAGGCAAAGAGAGAATTTGAGAAGAAGCTTGCTGCGGAAGCAAAAACGCGAAATAAAGACCTTTTCAAGTACATTCGTAGCAAAAAACCCGTGAGAGAGTCAGTTGGTCCATTAGATGATAAAGGGGTTAAAGGAGCACTAAGAGGCGACAAGGCGATAGCGGAGAGACTGAATGAATTCTTTGCTTCGGTCTTTACTGAGGAAGATGTAGGGATGTTACCCACGACTGAAGTGGTATTTAAAGGTGTGGAAGAATTGAAGGAAATATCGATACATCGGGAAGATGTCCTACAACTATTAGATAAACTGAAGAGTAGCAAATCACCTGGGCCGGATGGTATACATCCAAGGGTGTTGAAAGAACTGAAATTTGAGATTGCAGACCTGCTATCAGTAATCTGTGAACTATCATTAAAATCATCTCTAATACCTGAGGATTGGAGGATCGCCAATGTAACACCAATTTTTAAAAAGGGTTCGAGGGGTGATCCGGGAAACTACAGACCGGTGAGCCTGACATCAGTACCGGGAAAAATGGTAGAAACCATCATAAAGAATAAAATTACTCAGCATATAGATAGTCATGACCTAATGGGAGACAGCCAACATGGCTTTAGACAAGGAAGATCTTGTCTTACTAATCTGTTATGTTTTTTTGAAGGAGTGAATAAACAGGTGGACAAAGGTGAGTCGGTTGTTATTGTGTATCTGGACTTTCAGAAAGCATTTGACAAGGTCCCTCATGAGAGACTTTTGGCAAAACTAAAGAGTCATGGGATAGGAGGCAGTGTACTACTGTGGATCAGGAACTGGTTAAAAGATAGAAAGCAGAGGGTAGGGCTAAATGGCCAATTTTCCCAATGGAGAAAGGTGAATAGTGGTGTACCCCAGGGATCTGTGCTGGGTCCGCTGCTTTTTGACATATTCATAAATGACCTGGAAAGTGGAATAACGAGTGAGGTTATCAAATTTGCTGATGACACAAAACTATTTAAAGTTGTTAAAACCCAGGAGGATTGTGGAAAATTGCAAGAGGATCTTGATAAATTGGAAGACTGGGCATCAAAATGGCAGATGAAATTTAATGTGGAGAAGTGCAAGGTTATGCACCTAGGGAAGAACAACCCAAACTATGGTTACACGATGCAAGGTTCCACATTAGGAACCACTACCCAAGAAAAAGATTTAGGCGTCCTTGTGGATACCATGTTAAAACCCTCGGCCCAGTGTGCAGCGGCGGCCAAGAGAGCAAATAGAATGCTAGGTATGATAAGGAAAGGAATGGAAAATAAAACAAAAGATATTATAATGCCTCTATATCGTTCCATGGTGAGACCGCACCTTGAATATTGTGTGCAATTCTGGTCGCCGTATCTTAAAAAGGATATAGCAATTTTAGAAAAGGTTCAGAGAAGAGCCACCAAAATGGTAAAGGGGATGGAAGGCTACTCCTATGAAGAAAGGCTAAAAAGGTTGGGGCTCTTTAACCTGGAAAAGAGACGGCTGAGGGGAGATATGATAGAAGTCTATAAATTAATGAACGGAGTGGAACGGGTAAACGTAGATCGATTGTTTACCTTAGCAGAATATAGAAAGACTAGGGGACATGCAATGAAGCTACAGGGTAAACTATTTAAGACTAATAAAAGAAAATATTTTTTCACTCAACGTGTAATCAAACTCTGGAATTTGTTACCGGAGGATGTAGTAAAGGCTGTTAGTGTAGCTGGGTTTAAAAAAGGTTTGGACAAGTTCCTGGAGGAAAGGTCCATAAACCATTATTAAGAAGGGACCCAGGATATCAATGCTTGAACCAATACAAGCATTGTGGAACCTGTGTCCCTTGGGGAAACTGCTAGGTACGTATGACCTAGATTGGCCACTGTTGGAAACAGAATACTGGGCTTGATGGACCTTGGTCTGACCCAGTATGGCATATCTTATGTTCTTATGTAAGTAAGGAATTCTCCCTTTCTGACCGCCACTATGACGGACCGCAACGTTTCCATTCGAAAAGGCGACAACCGCAAACAGAGGTTTACCCACTTGAGATCTAGGATCGGGCAAAAGGATCCTTCCTTCTTGGGCACCACAAAATAAATGGAGTATCGACCGCAACCACACTGGCCTGGAGGAACTGGCACCACGGCCTTGAGCTGTAACAGCCTCTCCAAGGTCTCTTGCACCGCTTTCCACTTGGCTTGTGCCTTACAAGGAGACTGAATGAAGGAATCAGTCAACGGGCACTCAAATTCTAGGGCATAACCCCCCTGAACGACTTCCAGTACCCATTGGTCTGATGTGATTTGGGCCCAGGTATGGTAAAAGCTCCCACCAGTGACCTCCCTATGGGCTGCACCACCACCTAGGACCCCCTCGTTTCATTGTGATTTCTTGGGCCCCGATGACGAGGCCGCAAAACCTCTGCTGGCCCCTCTAAATCCCTGAAACCCCTGGCCTCTGGAAGGAAATCTTCCCTTCTGGAACTGGTTAAATCTCGCAGGACGAAAACGCCTAAATTCCCTCTGCTGTTGCCCTTCGGGCCCTGATGGACGACTTTGCTTCTGCTTATCCTCTGGTAGGTGCCCTTCTTTGAACTCGCCAAAGTCTTTCACCAACTTGTCTAGGTCCTCCCCGAAGAGAAGCTTTCCTCTAAAGGGGAGTTTGCTTAATCGGGCCTCAAGGCACTGTCCACCAACCAGTTCCGCAACCATAGGAAGCGACGAGCCGCCACCACCGAAGCCATACTCTTCGATAAGTCTCTAATAAGGTCATAGTGAACATCTGCCAAATATGCCAAGCCTGACTCCAGTCTGGCTGCTTCTCCTGCCTGCTCCTCTGCCGGCCCCCGCCTGTTGAAACCACTGCGACCACTGAAGGCAGGCCCTAGCAACCCACGCACCACAAATGAAGGTCTGCAGTGATAAGGCATTCATATAAAAAGCTTGCTTCAAAATAAGGTGTCCAGCCTCCTATCCTGGACATCCTTGAGCGCCGCATTGCCTTCCACTGGGATTGTTGTCTTTTTGGTGACTGTCGAGACTGCTGCATCCACCCTGGGTGGCCTAAAGAGCTCTCGGTCCTGATCCGATAAGGGATAGAGCTTCGCCATAGCCCGAGAGCCCCTAAGACCTGCTTCCCGGCATATCCCACTCCTCCTGGATCATTTGCCGGATTACTCTCTGGATCGAAAATACCTTCTGCGTAGTATGCACCGCTTGAATCAGAGGATCCTCTAAAGCATCGTCCTCCGCCAGTTGCGCCTTGAGGGATTCCATGATAAGTGCCAATAACTCCTCCCGACGGAACACCCGGACCACGCTCGCCTGCTCCTCGTGCTCCAGGATCTCATCATCCTCCAGATCTTCTTCGACCTCCAAATCCGTGTCATGGTCTTCCCCCTCCAAACCTTTGGACCCTGGGGAACCCACTGGAGAACTATCCATAACCAGGGCCATACTGATCGTGAAATGCACCCTGGGCGACTCGCACATCGGGCGTGCGCCCCCTCCCTGCACCTCCATCTAGCCACTTTATGGGGGCGGGAGAGAAGAGGCACACACCCGATGTGCAAGTCGCTGGCACGCTAAGCAGGTCTGCTTAGCGTGCCACGAGAAGGCTTAAGGGGCGCATTTCAGCTGTCTGTCATTGCCTGCCGCCGCTGAGAGAAGAAAAAGTGGCAGTGACAGGCAACAGCAGACAGCTGAAATGCGCCCCTTAAGCCTTTGCGCCCTGTGCAGCCGCACTGCTCGTACAGGGCTAGGTACGGTCCAGTCCATAACCACCAATAAGGGTCTCTGTTTCTTCACGAGGATTACCTCTGGCATTGCCCCAATAGAAGCTGTCATACGTTTCTCCCGCGTTCCACTCTGGAGGGCCCAGTGCCCTATCCCTGCTGGTGCAGACAAAAGGCCTGGTGGAGCAGAAGCATAAACTCTGGAGAAAACATAGATGGCACCCCTATCTGACCCAGAGTCTGCTGAAGAGAGGGACCAGGATTGAGCGAGGAACCAGACGCCGTTCCTTCCAACTGGAGAAGACGACATCTGCCTCTCCTCGCTGTCCCCTAGGGTCTACTCTATGGAGGTCGCCTCCTTCGTACAGCCTCTGCAGAGGCCTACTCTGATTTCTCCTTCGCTGAGTGCCACACACCAGGCACTGGGGGTCGGGATGGCATGCCGCCTGCACCCAGGACTAGCCTAACCTAATCCTGAAGGACCTAGCCTGAAGCCTAGTAAAAAGAGCCCAAGGTCCAGGCAAGGCTCCCCTTGTTCCTTCGTTTTCTCTAATTTGTCTTTATTCTCTCTTTTTTTTTTTCACACACAAATGCCCCTGTCTATTTTACCCCCTGATCTGGCAGCCAGCTCCTACCACAGTGCAAAAACTGCAAAACAGACCACAACGGAAGAGGCCTTCCTGTCCTTCCTGCACTGCTGCTGTAATCTTCTGAACTGTAATCTTCCGCCGCTGCTCTCCACTTTTGGCTACGCTCCGTTTGGTCCTGGGTTCATTTCACAGAGACAGTAGGGTAAGCAGCACAAATAAGACAACCAAAACTGGTGTGGCTTGGAAAAAGAGTTTTATACAGAAATAGGCTTATTGCATAGGTACAGAACAGAGTTATATAGTGGTTGTTACAGAGCTGCTTCAGTGTGCATCAATAAATCTATGTGTGTGTGTGCATGTGTGAAGTGTGAGAGAGAATAGATTATATGAAAGACTCTATGTGTGTGCGAGAGAGAGAGAGAGGGGGGGGGGGTAGGGGTAAAGAGAAGTGATTGTCAGAGCCTCCTGTCCTTCATGTCCAATGAATAGAGAGGGAGAGAGAGAGAGAGAGAAAGAGGAAGTATTTCTGTCCTTTATAGTGAGTTTTCTCCAGCACCTCCCTTTGAGGTCTGCTGTTGTTTCCAGCATCTCCCTTTGAGGTCTGCTATTACTTGATTTAGCAAGGAGGGGCTGCAGACCAATCTCATCAGGCCCGGAGACTGACATCACCAGAGTAACAAAGCTGCTTGAAATCCAAGGTCTGAGAAAAAGCCATGACACCTATGCTAGGCATAATGTCATGCTGATGTATGCTGACATCTACCTATGATAGGCATAATGTCATGCTGATGTATGCTGACAGCTGCCATGCGGCCAGGCCTGCTGCACATAGCCAAAACGCAAGGCAGACCTAGTGCCCGTCTCCCACAGCTCCTCCTATGCCTACCTGCTCAGCCAACAGCACACACACTTCTCTGCCCCTGGCTCTTACCACCACAAAAACGCCACCGACTACTCTGCTGCCTTGTCCCGGTCTCTTCCTACCTGAGGTGCTGCTACTTGTTGTTCCCGCCCGCACTTCAGTCAGAATCGCGGCTTCAGCGTCGGGGGGCAAAGGGGGCTCCGGAGGCGCCTGCTGCCAAACCTGGTACTGTACTGCTACTTCAACCGGCTCCTCACCCAACTGTGGGTTCAGGAGCTGGTTCTTAAGCCCTGGATCGCAAACCTCTACCCACCCCCTGTACAACGCAAGATGGGGTGTGGGGAGGAGGGGGATTCCTTTTTCTTTTCTTTTTTTCCCCTCAATCCAGGAACAAGACCTAAGTTAAACTAAACAACTTCCTTATTTGTCCCTCAAGTGAGTTCAGAAAGCACAGTTACTTACCTGTAACAGATGATCTCTGGGAACAGCAAGAATAAGTCTTCACATATGGGTACGTCGATACCGATGGAGCCTGCATGGGAACACTCCCCAGCGTCCAAAAAGAAAGCTTTTGGGAGCATCCCACGTGCATGCACCCATTTACTTCCCTCTCATCAGTTGGGTTTGTAGCTGAGACCGAAGGAGGGAAGTGGACAAATTAGAGAGAAAAAAGAGAGAGAGAGAGAGAGAACTCCTCCTAGGGGAGGTGGGTGGGTTGTGAAGACTTATTCCTGCTGTTCCCAGAGATCACCTGTTACAGGTAAGTAACTGTGCTATCTCCAGGAACAAGCAGGAATGAGTCTTCACATATGGGGACTCCCAAGCTAAGATGCCTGGAGGAGGCCCCAGCATGTTGCAATCTAAAGATGGGCCATGCTTATCCCTCAAAACCTCTGGCATCCAAGGGATGGAGGGTAGGAGATGACCTAGAAAAGAATAAAGAGGTGCTGTGGAACAGCTTGACTAAACAAGGTATCCAGAGGGGAGTCCTTGTGTAAATCATACATATTAGAAAAATATTGAATTCCAATTTTCTAATGTGGATCTCACTCAGAAATATTGCAAAAATACTTGAGGGTAATATGGATCTGTGGTTGACAGCCACTATATTATCCTCAAAGAGATTCCCTCAATGTGAAGTAGAGGGAAAAAAATAAATTTTTGCAGTACAAGAAGAGATAAGCCCTCATGGCCAGAACTAACCCCAGAAGAAGTACTGGGGGAGTTCAATGAGGTTGGACTTTTACAGAAGCTTTAGCTATTTCTCAAAGTCCCAAAAAATTGAACTTTTTGTCCTTGGAGCAAAATAAGGTCCTAGGAAAGAGTGGAGATAATCTGACTGGTTTGGATGAAAAGGCAGAAATACCCTTTGCAGAAAAAAGGGAATAGGTCTTTAAGACCCCCTTTATTCCAATGAAAGACAAAGACATTTGTACTAGGTGTTGAGCCCTCAACTTCTTGAAGATCTTTCAAAGTCAGATGTTGTATAGAAATTGACGCAATAACAAGGATTAAGACCTACTTGAGAATATTGATGGAGAATCTCTGTCTGGTTAAATATGGAAGAACTAAAGAGGAGGTTTCTTGGAAACTGATATTATGTTCTTCACTTACAGGGATAGGACTAGACTTCTTGAAAATATCTAGCCCCTGAAATAACCAGGTCTGGAGACGTACGTGAATGAGTGCAGAGGAGATCCTTAGTCTTAAGACAGCAAGTCTGGATCCTTCTATAATTTCTAATAGTAGCTGGAGAAAAAGACGCAATATAAGGGGATACCATGTTTGCCTCTTTATGAGGGCAATATGAGTATCATGTGTTTTCTTGTTCAACATAAGCTACCATAAAGTATAGAAATTAGAAGGAAAGTAGTGAATAAGGACCAACTGCAGTGAAAAAAATACGTCCCTGATGTGGAAGTTCCAGTGAGATGTGGAACAAACCAGGGAATTATGCAATTTTCTACACTTTCACGTGGTGTAAACCCTGGTTACCTTTTCTTAAAAGGAAATTTTAAGGAATATGGTAAGAGTAGGAAAAAAACAATCATGTAGGAGCATGACTGGTAGAATCTACCAGCCGAAGCCCTTGTTAACTATCTGGCTGCTACCTATTAGGAGTAGCTTTGAGGCTCTCTGGCAAAGGCCCACAGTTGCAGAGCTTTGTTGTAGAATCTGCAGAGAGCATGTTGTAGGTTGCTTATATCTGGCTGTTGAATTGCCAGTGTGCAACCTAATCTATTCTGTTGAAGCCAATTGAAGGTGGCTAAGAATAGTAGACAGGCCTGAAGCCTGCAACAATAAATAGTCCAAAAGAGTTCTGGACCTCTTTTGGAATTATCTGTTATTAAGGCAGCATAAAAAGCTAGGTCCTATGGATTGGAGAGGACCGAGAGACAATTTGGAGTAGTGATACCCAACTTCTGTCCAAAAAACTGCCTTAAAAAGATATCTGAGAAGAAGATGAACCGCAAAGGGGGAAAAAACACTGTATGGAAACTACTTACTGGAGTAGGTATTGAAGAAAATCCTATGGCTTAGAGAATAAGCCCTCCAGATGAGTAGTAGTACTCTTAGAGACTGAATGTCTGGCCTAAGAGGGATAGAAGTAATACAGAGTTGAGAAGACTTACAATATAGTAAGTCTTTGAAGAGATAAGGTCCCCTTGCAGTTAAAAGTATGAGACATACTTGTACAGTAAACTGACAAGGTGAAGGGTATAGCTCACCCTGTTAGTTGTTAGGCCTCCTTTTGTTTTAAAAGGAGGAACCTGTTATCTCTGGGGTATGATAGTCCTTAATAGCTCTTAGAGCTAGAAGGATAGTTTTCTCTTGAGCAAGAGATTCATGCCCAGAGTCGAGGATTGAGTCAATGTATGACTGATATCTCAGCATGGATGAGATGAATTTTAGATGCTTCTGTTGAAAAGAAGTAGACTCAAAAGTTCTAAACCTCACAGAGAAACAATGAATAAAATATCAGAAACCCTGCGATTGCTGGGTTTGCTGAGCCTGTTGAGGTTTTGACTTTCTTAGCCTGGTGTGATGTTGCCCATCTTTGGAAACATCTGCAGAATGGGTAGAAGATGGATAAAACTTTTTCCCCTGGGGGAATAAAGCTTTTTAGGAGATTTTTTATTAGCTGGGATAGAGGAAGGTTTTGACAATCCTCTAAAAGTAACAGCATCAGTGCTCAACTGATTAGCTTGAAATAAAGCCTCCTTGTTGAAGAGATTTTCACCAGTACAAGGAGTATTTCCCAGCCTTTCCTGAACCCATCTGTCCAAGTCTGAAGCTTGGAGCCAGGCTATGCGTCATGCTCCTATGGCTATAGCAGACGTTCTGCTAATAGACTCAAAGCAGTCCAAGGAAGCACGATTAAGGAACCTAGAGATATTTTGAGCATGATTGACTAATAAGGAATAGTCTGCTCTTTTATGCTCTGGAAGAAAAGGGTTCAAAAACTTTAAGTTCTTTGTGACCTCTTCAAGAGATAATCCCATATAGAAAATATATGAGATAATTCTTGCTGAAAGCATGGATGCCTGGAAGCATCAACGTCCAAAGGCATCTAAAGTCCTAGACTCACGACCTGGCAGATAAGAAGAGTGCTTCTTTGCACTCTTAATACGCCTCATTGCTGATTCTACAACAATAGAATGATGAGGAAGTTGAGTCTTGAGTCTTTGAAAACCTGGAGAAGGTGTCACCTTGTACATAGTGTCAAGTGTCTTAGAATGTGGGGATACCGTTAAAGGAGTTTCCCACATTCTTAATAGTAGATCTTGTAAGATCCGATGCAAAGGAAGCATGATCCCCTCCTCTGGAATCCAGGGGAATTGCAATGTCTCTGAATCCCCCGGTAGGGATTCTTTACCAGGTATAGAAATAGCAAGTAACTTTGCCATATCAAGCAGAAAAGCTTGAAAATAAATAATCTCCCCTGAGGAGGACCCTGTAAAATGAGGGGTAAAGGCTGGACTTGTAGAAAAATCAGCCTTGGTACCGATGGATTCATCCCAGTCATCGGGATCGGAAGACTTAAAAGGATGAAGCATCGGATTTTCCTTAAAGCGATGTCTTCGGTACCGCCCGAGGTCGGTACCGAAACGAGTCGGTACTGAATCGTCCATGCTAGAGATCGATTCCAGGCTTGGCATCGAGGGAAGCGATTCTGTCGAAGCAAACATGAACGGTACTGACACCGATACCGATGTCGATACCGGCACCGAAGCCAATACCGATACTCGAGGAACGGTCTGCAGCAACTCTAGCGGTACCGAAGTAGCCAAGAGTGCTAGACTACGTTCATCGGTGAGGAGTGTTTCATCCATCACCATAGCCGATGCCGGGGTGTCGGTACCACTCAAAGCGGCCACAACCACCAAGCATGGCCCAGGTATGTTCACCGAGGTAAGAACCCCGGAAACAACCTGGAGCCCCGTTAATGCTTTGGAGCCTGAAGACTCCCGCCGGGGCTTTATTGCCAAGATGTCCTCGAGGGCAAGGCCAAAGCCATCTCGATGCTGAGAAGGAGATCTACCACTCGAGGACTGGCTAGTCTTTACAGACTTTTGTTTGGTTACCTGATCCTGTGAAGAAGATATTCTAGCTGGTGACATCGAGAGTGATGTGAACCAGATATCGAGTTGTGCTCGATTCTGAAGACTTCCTCTGTTTGAGCTCCAGCAGGAGAGACACTCCAGAGGGCAATGGTCAGGACCTAAACATTTTAGACACCAAGTATGAGTGTCTGAAAAAATATCTGTACCACCACACTTTGAGCATTTCTTAAGGAGAGTGGCTGGCTTTTCCATAATGGAAGGGTAAAGGCCTAGTGGCCTAGAAACCGTCAGGCACTAAACAGGAAAAAATTTGTAAGAAAAGAAGAAATTCTTCAGGAAAAAGAAAGAAAAGCACCGGCGGTACCGGTGGCGTTGAGGGAAGGCAGACGCGACCACAAAAAACTAAGAATTAAAAGAAGAATTTTCTGCGGTGACAGGAATACGTCCTGCCGGCTCCGCGGAAAACTGATGAGAGGGAAGTAAATGAGCGGGAAGGCAGCGCGCATGTGCGTGGGATGCTCCCAAAAGCTTTCTTTTTGGACGCTGGGGAGCGTTCCCGCGCAGGCTCCGTCGGTACCGACGTACCCATATGTGAAGACACATTCCTGCTTGTTCCTGGAGATCCCTGGCTTCACCACCTCCTCCAGCTGTATGAAGACTGAATAACTGGAGCTGATGGGCAGTCCCTCGGGTATTTATGCCAGTCATCGGAAGAGGACATTCTTAGTCTCCAAGCTGCTGGAGGAGATGCTCAACTCAGAGGTTCTGGACTGGAGGGATAAGGAACTACCATTGACACTTTCTTCTACAAGGCATTTGGGGCCTAGTAAAGCAGCAATTCTATATTTGACCAGGATATCCACTATTACAATCCCAACTTCAGGCTCTCTCTATATAACATCCCTTACAGCAAGCTTCTTTTGGTTGCTAGGTGAACAGATTCTGTGTGCTCTCTAGATCGAAAGAGCAGGTGGTGGGGAAGGAAGAGAAAGTTTGGCCTCAGAAGAGGGAGTTACCTGTCCACTGTTGCTCAATGGCTCGAATGTGTGCATCTGTGAACTTCCAGTATAGCGCCAGCTTCTTCCACTCATTGGGTTTGAGATATTTAGTGGCTAATCTCCACATAACTGAACGAATGTGCTGCGTCTCCAGCCTGTGGTCCTGTTTAAAGGTCAAGTGCTGTGCAACCCAGGAGTCAGAATCACTGTTTAGATTATCCTGAATTATAAAAACCAAGGAAAATGCAGTTTTGAGTCACAGAGCAAAAAAAGGTACTGAAGATTGTAGTCCCATAAAAAGCTTGACATTCAGCATGGTGCATTATCTATCCCAGTTTACCTGAATTAGCCTTCAAGCACCCAACTGCTTCAACCCAAAACAAAATTCCACAGAATCAAAGCATGTCTAATGTGTGAAGGGGCAGGGGAGGTAGAAGGTTTAGAGGTCTCGGTTCTTCACCAAAAACATTTCCACACTTTCCCATAACTTAACGACGAATGGGAGTGAGAAAGCATCTGTATGCCAATAAAGAGGACCTGAAAAATTTTCCCCATCTGTGAGGCAGGTCTAGACCTTTCTAGAGCAATGCAATCATTAATACTAGGCATAAACCTCAAATTCTGGTTGCCGTCTGCAGTCACTGGGTTTCATTTTTAGATCAAAAACAAAACTTTGACAGACATCAGAATCGAGTGGGAAAGTAATTGCAACTGGTATGCCCTTCAACAGTTCCTTGCTTTTGTAGGTCCAAACACACTTGTACTAGTAAGAATTCCAAAATGGGCTGAACTGAATCTCTGCCACTAATATAGAACAATTAGATCTGGTATGCGTGCGATACATGTATCACAATTTCTTAAAGATAATAAAGTCTACCGAGGATTACAAGGTGAACAAGCAAAACATAAGGTGGTTTCTTTTACAGTGTGCCATTGCCACTGTGGGGCTCCACACCCTGATCATCAACATGGAGACCCCACACAAACCATCTCCTACAACAAACAGATGTGACTGTGTGAAATCTCTCTTGCACCCCTTTTTTAGGGCACTAGTGAGCCCCTTCATAGTGTCCCCCTAAATTTTATTATACTATCTTGGAGCATGCATGACTGTCGCTATGAATATTGGCTAGACTGGCATCCTCCCCCATGTGTATACAAGTTTTAGCATTCAGTACTATAAGAACCTAACAGAAAGGATGTTTTTTTTTTGTCTATCTTGAGGATTTGGACTGGTTCTTTTCTCGTAGTCATTTACTAGCAAACTTCTTTCTTCCCTTTGATAATATTGTCATCACCATCCCTGGAGAATCCAAGTGCCAAAAAGCCAGGAAGGTACAATATCCAGGTATAAAGGATTAGCCCTAAAAATCAGCAAAAACTACTACTTTCAGCAAGAAAGATGTATTACAGCATCATGCCCTCACAGCACTCTTTTCATCCAGCTGGTTTTTGCTTGGCTAAAATGAGGCTTTACCCACAAGTCCAGGAATAAGCTGTCCGCTACTTCTGCTAGTGTGAAGTGTTTTTAAATCTGCTCTACCTTTTCCCATTTGTAGAATCGATCCGCTTTGATGATCATGTCTACCAGATTGACATGGTTGCCACGTGCTGCTACATCTAATGAGGTCTTTCCTTGCTGCAATGGAGAGGGATAAAAAACTCACTTCATGTTGCTGAGGACAGCTCTTATTAAACCACATTTCCTTTGGCTGGTCTTGGTCTTCTTTGCAGTGAATACTTTGTTTTCCTATCATGACAGATAATAGGCTGAAAGACTTTACTTAAGCTCAGAGGATAAACACGGCTGCTTAATAGATAATCACTTTAAAAGAAAAAGTTTTCAAACAAAATTAACAGCTCTTCTGGAATGCAGTGTCAGCCTTCCTTGTGTCTGAAACAATGGAAGCCACATGAGCTGCGAACAGGCTTTGCACCACCAGTAGTGTAGCACCTTGTCCATTAGCTTTAAATTCACACCAGCAATAAGGATCATTTCTGCGATGTCTTGCCGCCCGTTTTCTGCTGCAATATGAAGGGGAGTCTGCAGCCTCTGTGGAACAAGAGCAAACATAAGGAATGCAGCTGTTAACAAAATGTTAAAGGTGGCTTTGTTCTGCACAAAGGATCAAGAGCAGCAATCATTCCTTGGGAGGGCAGAGCCACAACATTTACCACTTACTGTAGGACTTAAATTATCTACATTCAAAATTTAACTGTAAGCTTTCTGAACCAATGACCTTGTCATCTTGTGATGTAACTTGTAAAGCTCCCTGTCTGCTAAGTATTATCTACAGAATAAATTATTATATTAAAATATTTGATTATTGAAAATCCAAATCCCAATGGGAGCAATTTGTAAACTACTAATTTCACTGGTCAACAAATTTTTACAAAAGTCATGTTACTGAAGTAAAAATAGTCATTTCTTATCAATTTTTATATGCTGAACACGAATATGACAGTGAAATTGCAAAATTGGCTCTAGTTTTTATGTAATCTACAAGAATTAATGTTTACATCGCGAAATGCATGTCAATAGTAAATATATAATAGGCCTTCAGTTAATACCTGTAAAAAACCCAAGTCATAGGCTACTTCTTAGATTTTTTCGCCTGTCTCTTGTACAGCTGTTCGGGAGCTTCTCTGGGGAGTGTCCAGCAATGGTCAGCCAGCATTGTAGTGGACCATTTTCCCTGGTATCTTTGCTCCATTGTTGCGATATCCTGGTGAAAACGTTCGCCCTGTTCATCACTAACCATACCACAGTTGTCAGGAAAGAAATCGAGATGGGAATCAAGGAAATGGATCTTTAGAGACATATTGCAGTCAAGTTTCTGATACTGCATCAGCATGTCTTCTACTAGTTCCTTGTAGTTTTCTGCCCTAACATTCCCGAGAAAGATTGTTGACACTAGGCGAAAAGCATTCCATGCTTGTTTCACATCACCCTGCAGCAAGTTGTTGAACCGGTCATCTTTGAAGAGCTCTCGAATCTGAGGACCCACAAAAACTCCTTCTTTAATCTTTGTTTCGCTGAGTTGAGGGAATTTTTCATGCAGGTATCGGAAAGCTGGCGATGTGCGGTCGATGGCTTTCACAAAGTTTTTCATCAAACCTAGTTTGATGTGAAGGGGTGGTAGCAGGATTTTGTGAGCCTCAACCAGCTGGGTGCTGAATATTCTTCTCTCCGTTACATTTTGTCTGCAATTCCATTCCTTCCGCAAGTAGTACCAATCCCTTGTTCGGCTATCCCACTCACATAAGAAACACATGTATTTTATATATCCCTGCTGCAGTCCCATTAAAGGGGCAACTACCTTCAAGTCACCACAGAGGTGCCAGCTGTACTTGTTTATAGTTAATGGAAGTCAGTAGATGCTTTAAGTTATCGTACGTCTTTCATGTGGACGGCATGCGCTACTGGAAGACGGTTTCCATTGTTCAAAAGCACAGCCTTCAGACTCAGTTTTGAAGAGTCTATAGTCTCCAGTCTTGTGGGTCATGAGTGATTTTTAAGGCATTCATGAGGCTTTCAATATCGGAACAGAATACCAGATTACTTTCCTTTCCGACTACGTATAGTACACTGATGACGTCAGTAGTCTGGCAGTAGTATTGCATTGCATCAGAAAATGATGCAATCAACTCTGGATGATGTGTGCATGCTGGTATTATGCAATATTACATCATTCAAGGCTTATTTGGGATGTTGTTGATGTCCTACTGGATAAATTTACACGGTGAAACGTCAAAAATGAACTACATGCAATATCTTCAAAACAAGAGCCAATAAAATTTTTTTAATGTTATATTCGTGTTCAACTCACCAAGATACTACAGATTAGGGCCTTTTAAAGTCAGTAACAATTTCAATGTTGACCAGTATTTTCAAAGTAAAAGTACATGCCTGCTTCCACACCTTTTGTGCAAATGAACATTTGTGTGAGAAGGGATTTTCTTCCTCCCCATTTGTGGAAACATCTTCTGCTGTTCCCGAAGCTGGACTGTGCTGGGCAAGTACTGGGAAGGCTCCCGAGTGAGAGTCTAGGCCACACCCCCCCATGCTGATATCATCTCCAGCGACCTGAAGGATGTAAAAGCAAGGTAGCTGTGCAGTCGTGAGTGTAAGTGATGCCCTTAGGTCTTGTGCCTCTTTGATGCCACTCTGGGGTCTTTTGGGTTCCAATTTTGGCTCTAGGATGTCTTGAAGTGCAGGAAAGAGGAAGAGCAAGCGCTCCAGGACAGCTGCTGCATCATTGTAGGTCCTAGGGACAAACATTTACAATCACACCCAGGTCCCCTTCTGGCCACAAAAGAAGAGCGGAACCAGGGTGTGATTGTGTCTGACGATCTTAAGGTGGCTAAACAGGTAGAAAAGGCAACGGCGAAAACTAGAAGGATGGTTGGGTGCATATGGAGAGGAATGGCCAGCAGAAAAAGGAGGTGATAGTGCCTCTGTATAAGTCTTTGGTGTGACCTCATTTGGATATTGTGTGCAATTCTGGAGACCGCACCTTCAAAAGGATATAAACAGGTTGGAGTCTGAAGAGGGTGGCTACTAAAATAGTTACTGGTCTTCATTATAAAGCATATGAGGATAGACTTAAGGATCTTAATAAATATACATTAGAGGAAAGGTGGGATAGAGGAGATATGATAGAGACGTTAAAATACCTCCGTGGCATAAATGCACAGGAGGAGAGCCTCTTTCAATTAAAGCAAGCTCTGCTACGAGGGGACATAGGATGAAGGTGAAAGGGGATAGATTCAGGAGTAATATGCAGAAATATTTCTTTATGGAAAAAGACTGTTAGATGCATGGAATAGTCTCCCAGTGTAGGTGGTAGAGATGAGGACATTATCTGAATTCAAAAAAGCATGGGACAAACACAGAGGATCTCTAAAGGAAAAGAGGGGACTATTGTAGTAATTGATATGGAAGGACAGACTAGATAGGCCATGTGATCTTTTTCTGCTGTCATGTTTCTATGAAAGCACAGTTACTTATTTATTTATTTATTTATTTACATTCTCTTATATACCGCGCTATTCTGCATCAGTGCGGTTTACATTGAACAAACTGAAATTACATTGAACAGGGCATTATAACTTGGAGATAACTATTTTACAGGGAACATGGGCTATGGAGGGTTAAGTGGCTTGCCCAAGACCACAAGGAGCACCTGTGGGACTAGAAACCCCAGTCCTTCCGGCCCAAGGTTGCTGTCCTCTAGTGGGATTTGAACCACCGACCTTCCGGCCTGAAGTACCTTGCCCCAACCACTAGGCTACTCCTCCACTCCTCTACTTACCTGTAACAGGTGATCTCTGGGAACAGCAGGAATAAGTCTTCACATATGGGTACGTCGGTACCGACGGAGTCTGCGCGGGAACGCTTCCCAGCGTCCAATCAGAAAGCCTTTGGAAGCATCCCACCACGCCTGCGTGCTGCCTTCCCAACTGTCTCTCCTCAGTTAAGTTTGAAAGCTGAGACAAAGAGAGCAAGGAAGGGAAAGATAGAGGATAGAGAAAATGCAACTCCTAGGGGAGGTGGGTGGGTTGTGAAGACTTATTCCTGCTGTTCCCAGAGATCACCTGTTACAGGTAAGTAACTGTACTATCTCCAGGAACAAGCAGGAATGAGTCTTCACACATGGGGACTCCCAAGCTCAGATGCCCAGAGGGAGTCCTAGCATGTTGCAAGTCTAGAACGAGCCATGCTATTGCTTAAGACCTCAGGCATCCTAGGGATGGAGGGTAGGAGTTGAAAACAGAAGAGGAGCTGTGGAACAGCTGGTTAGAACAGGGTTTCTAAAGAGAAAGACCCTGTTATAGAGGGTATTTTGTAGTAAAATATTGTAATCTGGGCCTCCCTTGTTGACCTTGCACAAGTCCACTGAGGTACATATTTATTTATTTAGCTGTATTTATATTCCGCTTTTCACCGGGTCAAAGCGGTCAATTGGGGGATACATTTAACATGAGGGGATATGACACACATACACTAATACTTACAGGGAACATGGGCAATGGAGGGTTAAGTGGCTTGCCCAAGACCACAAGGAGTGCCTATAGGACTAGAAATCCCAGTCCCTCCGGCCCGAGATTGCTGTCCCCAGGTGGGACTTGAACTCCCGGCCCTCCGGCCTGAAGTACCTTGTCCTAACCACTAGACCACGCCTCCCATATGGATCTGGATCTGTTAGAAGAGCCAATGGATGTGCTGAAGGGGTACCTCACTGAGAAGTAGAGGCAGTAAAAGTAGAGAAAAAACAGTGGAGGTCAGAACTCTTCAGGGTGAGAAATAGCCCCAGGGGAAAGACTGGGGTAGTATAAGAGGTAGAGCTTCAGCGGAGACGCAGAAGATAATATTAAAGAAAGCTTAAGCTGATCAGGTCCAAAAACAGTATAAATTTAGGACCAACAGGAAAATTGAGTCTGACCTAACTGGACTGGGAATGGAATCAGTCCATGTAGGGAGGAAAGGGTATGGAGACCCTTGTATCTGATAAGAAAGTGAGGACAGACTCAGGAGCGCTAAGCTCTAGATTAACTGAAGCTCCACAATGTCTTTCCTAAATGGGGTCAATTAGGAAAGAAGAAAGGTGCATGGAGAGCTTCAGGAGTACCTAACCTATATGGTAGGAAAAATTTTGTTAATTACCACAGGAAGTGGTTATAAGTGTAGTCCCCTAGTTATGCTGGCATAGCATTGATAGGGGTAATGCCCATCTGTCAGGATCAGATAGGAATGTAAGGACATCTGAACCTATCAGAACAGATAGATAAGTATATGGATACATATCTATCTAAAAATATATCTCAGTAGATGTATAAATATATCTATGTATATATACATATATTTATTTATTTATATTCTCTTATATACCGCGCTATTCTGCATCAGTGCGGTTTACATTGAACAAACTGAAATTACATTGAACAGGGCATTATAACTTGAAGATAACTATTTTACAGGGAACATGGGCTATGGAGGGTTAAGTGGCTTGCCCAAGACCACAAGGAGCACCTGTGGGACTAGAAACCCCAGTCCTTCCGGCCCAAGGTTGCTGTCCTCTAGTGGGATTTGAACCCACGACCTTCCGGCCTGAAGTACCTTTGCCCCAACCACTAGGCCACTCCTCCACTCCATATATATATTGAATATATACACATATAGGGTATATATGCATATACCTACAGGAGATATGTATGGGCAGAAGACACACAGATAGATATAGATAAATAAATATATAAATATGTAGACCTATAGACACATATCTCCAGGTATGTGGAAGGAGAGAGGTCTATAGAAGCTGATCCCCCCTAGGAAGAAGATTCATCTGACAGCAAGGTTAATACCTGCTTGAATAGATATACAGAGAATTCTCTTTTCCTGGTTATGATTGGCAGAGTCAGAGGAGAGGTCTCCCTGACAAGAAGAAGTCTGGATTCTTTTTAGAATGTGAGCTTTCGAATAACCAGGATGGCCTACGTGAAAAAGGCAGAGGATAACTTCAGTCTGTAGGCAGGAAGATCCGATTTCTCCAGAATTGCCATATGGAGAATGGATAGAGGACGCCACTGGAGGAAGATACCCTAGTAACTTGCCTATGAGGGCAAGAGGGGTATTAGGCGTTCTCTAACTGCCAGTGAAGAAAATTATCTCTGACGAGAAGACCAAAGGAGATATGGGCCAAGCCAGGGAATTGACCCTTCTTTAGGTTTTCACGTAATGAAAGGCCTGAGACTGATGTCTCAAAAGAGATTTAAGATGAGATGGTAAGGGTAGGAAATACCTACCAGTCATGGAAACATGACTGGGGGAACCCTGTTATCCATCTGGGGTTATCTGCTAGGCAAGATACTAATGCTCTCTAGCAAGGGCCCATAGTGCAAAGCTACTCTGTAGAGTTGCAGAGAGCATGCTGCAGGTTGGTTAGAAGAAAAAGTGGCTGTGGGAAGCCAGCAGGTAACCAACTATTCTGCCAAGGACAAGGGGGCGAAGAATAGAAGTTAACCAACCAGGCTGTGATAAGAGGGTTTCCCAAACGAGGTTGATAACCTGTTTGGGACCTAGCATTGAGGCTAGAAGGATTGCTAGTGGAGGAGAATCCCTGATTGTGTGGTAAACAGAACCAGTGACTTAACCACTAGGAATTGCTGTATCTGCAGCTATGTAGCAGGGCAGCGGAGAACATTTCTCTTTCCTCTCCCTCTTTTAGATTGGGAAAAAGAAACAGACCTGGTAGAATTTCCTATTGTCTGATGGGCTGCCCTAAGGTAACAAGGGGGGAGACAACGCCAGTAGGGAGAATCCTCCGGTAGAACAGGTAGAGGACCATAGGAGCTTACCAGTATAAAAGGGTCCCTCTTACATGCCAAATGCTATAGTAAGAGGGAGGTAAGACAGCGTTGAAAGAGACTGACTATGGAGGAAGTCTCTAACTGGTGAGATGATACCTGTTAGTACAGGGAAAACAACAATAGTTGTTAGTTCTCTTTCCTCCAAGAGGAAGAGGAAAACCCTGTTAAGTATGGGCATGATCATCATAAAAACTCTTAAGTTGAAGAAAAGATGTCTCATGAAGAGATATCTACGAAGGTTAGAATTAATTTAGTGCAGATACTGCAAATGAAAAGAAGCAGACTGCTACTCTAACCACCAACCAAGAAGGGCAATGATGATCTATTTGAAACCCTGCGACTGCTGGATTTGCTGACCCTGCTGAGGTTGTGGATTCTTCAGACCAGGGTGATGTTTCCCCTGTTTGGGAACATCTGTATGATGGGCAGAAGATGGATAAAATCTTCTTCCCCTAGGGGAAGAAATTTTGGCAGGACCTTTCCTACTAACTGGGAAAGGAGAAGGCGTAGAACAGCCCCTGGAAACAGGACAGTCAGTTGTTAACTGAGCAACCTGGAATAAAGACTCCTTGTTAGAGAGATTTTCTCCACTGCAAGGAGTATTTCCCAGTGTAACTTGTGCCCATTTGTCCAAGTCTGAAGCTTGGAGCCAGGCTTTACGTCGTGCTCCTATAGCTATAGCAGAAGTCCTGCTAACAGACTCAAAGGAGTCTAGGGAAGCACGAGTAAGAAACCTAGAGATATTCTGAGCATGACTAACCAGTGAGGAATAGTCTGCACGCTTGGACTCTTGAAGAAAAGGAGTCAAAAGATGTAATTTCTTTGTGACCTCCTCAAGAGATAAACCCATATAAAAAATATATGAGAGAATTCTTGCTGAAAGCATGGATGCCTGGAAAGTTTGACGTCCAAAGGCATCTAAAGTCTTAGACTCACGACCTGGCGGATAAGAAGAGTGCTTTTTAGTACTCTTCACCCGCCTCATTGCTGATTCTACAACAATGGAATGATGAGGAAGTTGAGTCTTTTGAAATCCTGGAGAAGGGGGCACCTGATATAGAAGATCAGTTGCTCTGGAAAGTGGGGGTACCTTTAAAGGAGCTTCCCACATTCGTAGAAGGAGGTCCTGCAAGGAATGATGCAAAGGTAGCATGATGTTTTCCTTTGCTCTCTCAGGAATATAGAGGGATCCTGTATTGTCTTGTGTAGGACCTTGTCCAGGAATAGAAATGGCAAGGTATTTTGCCATATCTAGGATGAAAACCTGAAAAGAAGGATCCACAGAGAGAACTTCCCTTGGATAGGCTAGATCTGATGAAGAACTAGCATTGGCACCGCGGGATCTATCCAAGCTTTTAGGAATAGAAGATCCTGGATGGTGCAGTATGGAATCCTTATAGGATGGTCGCTGGTACGGTGGGATGACGGGACCAGCGCCAGTCGGTAGCATATCGACCATGCTAGGGATCGATTCCAAACTCGGTATCGAGGGAAGCGAGCCTGACGAGAGAAGCATGGAAGGCACCGACAGCAATGGTAATGTGGATATCGGTACCGACTTCGGTACCGTATCCGATACCGGTGGATGAAGGCCAGCCGGTGGCAACTCTAACGGTATCGAAGGAACCGAGAGTTGCGGATCCGAATTATCGGAACCAAGCCTTTGGTACCTACTGGTGTCGGTACCAAGGCGAGTCGGTACCCAGTCCTCCAGACTGGAGATCAATTCCAGACTCAGCATCGAAGGAAGCTAGTCTATCGATGCATGTCTGGAGGGTACCGACGTCGGTACTAGTATCGGTGCCGGTACCGATACTGGAAGGTCGGTCTGGAGCGTATCCATCGGCCCCGTAGGTACCGAGGACGCCAGATGACGATCCTTGGTGAGGAATGTTTCATCCAACACCATTGCCGATGCCGGGGTATCGGTACCGCTCGAAGCGGATGCCACCACCAGGCATGGCTCAGGTATGTTCTTTGAAGGGTGAACCTCAGGAACAACCTGAAACCCCACACAGGCTTTGGAGGCCAAAGACTCCCACCGGGGTTTTGAAGCCAGTGGATTCTCGAGGGCAAGGCCATAGGCATCTCTATGCTGTGCATGAGAACTGCCGCTCGAGGACTGGCTAGTCTTTTGGGTTACCTGATCCTGTGCAGAAGAAGATATGGTCAGTGCCCTGAAGTTGGATGGGGACCGCGTGTCGAGGGGAACTCGATATTGAAAACCTCTTCCCACAATACTATTGCCAGAGGGCTCCGGAGGAAAATGGTCAGGACCCAAGCAGGTTAGACACCAATTGTGAGTATCTAAAAATAAGGTTGTACCGCCACAGTTTGTACATTTCTTGGGGAGAGTGGCTGGCGGTTCCATGAAGGAAAATGGAGAGGCCTAACAGGCCTGAGAAACCGTGAGACACTAAGGAGGAAAAATATTCCTTAAAAAGGAAAAATTTTTACAAGAAAAGAAAAAAGAAACACCGGCGGTACCGGTGGCGTCGGGGAAGGCAGCCGCGACCACAAGAAAACTAAAAAATAAAAGAAGAATTTTCTGCGGTGACAGGAGGACATCCTGCCAGCTCCGCTGAAAAACGAAAAATGAGGAGAGACAGTTGGGAAGGCAGCACGCAGGCATGGTAGGATGCTTCCAAAGGCTTTCTGATTGGACGCTGGGAAGCGTTCCCACGCAGTCTCCGTCGGTACCGACGTACCCATATGTGAAGACTCATTCCTGCTTGTTCCTGGAGATTGAGTTAAATAAAATTGTTCCAGCTCATTCTGCCCTGGGGTTCTCCTCTTGCTCTCTTCTTTCTGGGGTATCCCTGAGCTCATCTGCCAGGCCTCCTCCAATTCCTCCTGCAGAGCATTTGGACCTGGGTAGCAGGGGAGTTTCCATTGGAACTCTGGGAATATGCACTGGCTCAGGGTGCGCCACGGTGGGGGCTCACTTGCAGCCTGCCCTCTGCCTCCCCAGCCGTGGCATTTGTTTTTGCTTTCATAGCTGTGCTATACTCACCACCGCAGCTTGAATACAGCACAGTCAGAGGAGCATAAGTAAATGCTTCCGCATGGAGGGGGGAGGACTGGCCAATACTAGGTCTGTGGGGGGCAGGAACTGGGCCAATACTGGGACTGGAGGAGCCTGGACTGGCAACGATCTTTGCGGCAGGGGGACTGTGGAGCTGACTGATACTGGCAACGGTGGGCTGGAAATGGAAATGGGCTGATACAGGGGCTAGGGGGCCGACTAATACTGGCAATGGGCTGCTATTGAGAATGGGGGGCTGGAACTGGAAATGGGCTGATGCTGGAAAAAGACTGGGACTGGAAGTGAGCTAATTCTAAGGCTGGTGTCCTGGAACCGGAAGGGGCTAATGCTGGCACCTGCTAGGGTCAGAGAAGGAAAAAGAGTGAGAAGGAAGAGGATGACAGATATTGTGGGAGTGGGGAAGAAACAAAGTCAACCAAGGGAAGGTTGAGAGGGAAGGGTATAAGAACACATGCTGTGGTAAGGAGGGAAAAAGAAAAAGTTAATGAATATTGAAGGAGGAAGTAAATGAGTGGGTGCTGGGTATGAGGAGGAGTAGAAGCGAGGTTCTCTGAAGAGTCAGTCCAGAAGTTTCAAGACCATGACACTTCACTTGTGTCTGTGGCATCCAAGTTAGAGAAATGTTCTGCAAAACTTGATTTGTCCTTTTTAAGGAGAACCTGAGTTTGCATACTCAAGATTGAAGCAATGGAGAACCTCCATTGTAAGGAAAATTCAAAAAATGTATATTTTTACAAGACTCATTTGTTATCTCTTCTTATTTTACTTCAGAAGTATTTAAAAGAGGTGTTGATGTTTAAGAAGCCAGAGTCTGTTTCTAATTTGTATTATTTATCCTCCGGGCCTTTGGTTGCTACTTAAGGCAGGGAGGCTCAAGTTGTGGTAGACTCTGGCCAGTTAGACTTAACTGAGTTTCTTGAATCATCTACAGATGAAACTGCCTTGAGAGCTACTTTGGTTGTTTCTTTATCTTAAGAATTTGATACCTAGCCAATTCTAAAGACTTACTTTCCAAAGAAATCCTTATTGTTTTGTGGCCAATTTTTCCTGATGTGTCAAGAATTACACAACTGAGGAGGAGTTTCCTTCTTATGAAAGATGGAGTTTTGGAGTAGGAGCCCGCCTCCTAAGATTTCCCTGTAAACATCTGGTTGTCTATCAAGGACCTTGGCACACATTTATGGATCCTCTCTCCCCCCTTAGATCTGGAAGTTTTTGACTTTAGATTTTTCTATTTTCTTTTTTTAGGGTTGGTATAGTTCCTGGGGATTATATACTTTTCCACAGATGAGGGACAGCTCCCCTCTCTCTTTGACGTGAACTACTGTATATATTTATGTGTTGTATATGTTTCTTTATATTGTTAATTAATCCTGTATTTTCCTGTTATTTGTGTTTGTAAATTGAGCAAAACCTAATAGAGAAAAAATTGCACGTTTCTCTGAAAATACAGATGTGCAAGCACTGTTTCAGTCCTCACCCCCAGAAACGCCACCCGCAAATGTGAGTAAGCGTCTGCACATTATTGTACTATGTGCCTCCTATTATCCATATAAAGCTGGGCAAGTTTTAGATTTTTATTTATTTTATTTTATTTTTATTTATTTAACTATTTCTTTTATACCGCCCCTTCCAGAGATAAAGGGCGGTTTACATATAACAGATTAACAGTCTTGTACACAATTTGTATACATTTTACATAGAACAATAGTAATCAACTATTTACATTGAACAGTAAAATAAACTTTGTAGGTATTAAAGCAAAAACATCTTGTAGGTATTAAATCAAGAACTTTGTAGGTATTAAAGCAAACATATCAAACTTTATACAAAAGTATATTTACAGCGTGTGGTGTGTGTGGTGTATGGGGCAGATATTGGTGTAGGTGCTGGAATTTAGTTCCTTTTTTGTCGTCTTTGGGGCGTGTGTGGAGGGGGGACAGGCTTGTGGTTACATTGTTGGGATTAAGGGAGTTTGTGCATGTGTGACCACGTTTGTTGTAGAGCTGGCTTTGGGAGAGTAGGGGATTTCGAAGTGTTCAGTGAACAGGTAGGTAGATACCTCTACCAGAGTGCTGGTGCTTCAGTGGTGGAAGCGAATAGAATCCAGGAATACACATAAGAGCGGTAAAGTGAATCTACACAGAAAACTGTTCACACTAGACAGGATCCTAAAATGCTTTAGTTTAGCACTTCAGAGATGGCTGCATGCATCTGTCTGGTGTGAATGAGCTGACATGTTTTCTGCACACAAAGAAGCCGATGCAGAAAGAGTAATTGCTCACCTGTAACAGGTGTTCTCCAGGAGCAGCAGGAATCAGTCCTCACATATGGGTGACATTGACGTTGATGAAGCCCCTGCGAAGCATTTCCCCAGCTTTCCATGAAAGCCTTTGGGAATGTAGACACGCATGCGCGGTTCCCTTCCCGCCTAAAGGTGCCATCTTACCTCAGTCAAATGACATAGCTAAGAACAGCACACAAAAATGTAAAAATAAACTATGTACAACTGCAACTCCCAGGGGAGGAGGGAGGATTGTGAGCACTGATTTCTGCTGCTCCTGGAGAAAACCTGTTACAGGTGAGTAACTACTCTTTCTCCAGGACCAAGCAGGAACTCAGTCCTCACATATGGGTGACTCCCTAGCTCTGGGCTACCAGGGAACCCAAGCTGAACAAGAGAACTCCCTCTAGTCCCAGCATCAAAGAAAGGCTTTTCATTGACAGAACTTCCACCGGTAGCCCCACAGAGGGCAGGAGTTGCCTAAACCTCAAAGAGATTCCGGAGTACTGCCTGGCCAAAAGCACTGTCCCTACGGGACTCCCTTTCCAGACAGTAATGGGCCGCAAAGGTCTGGCTTGAAGACCAAGTAGCAGCCCTGCAGATGTCTGCCAAAGGTACAGAGCGGAGATGAGCCACTGAGGCAGCCATTGCCCTGACACGATGGGCCGTGACCCGACCCTGCAAAGGAAGGTCAGCCACCCTGTAAGCCCAGGTGATACAGTCAGCCACCCAGATGGACAAGGTACGCTTGGACACAGCTGAACCCAAATTATTAGGGTCAAAAGAGATGAAGAGCTGAGTAGCCCTTTTATGTCCCTACGTACAGTCAAGGTAAGGATAAGGCCCTCCTACAGTCCAGGGTATGCAGAACTGCTTCAGCCTGGCTTGCATGAGGCCTTGGGAAGAATGTTGGAAGAACCACCTCCTGGTTGAGGTGGAAAGAGGAGACAACCTTTGGGAGGAACTTTGGATGAGCCCTGAGGACTACCCTGTTCCTATAGAATCTGGTGTAAGGCCTGTCACAAACCAGTGCCTGAAGCTCGCTCACTCGCCTAGCCGAGGTTAGGGCTACCAAGAAGAGTGTCTTCCAGAACAGGAAGCGGAGAGGACAAGTAGCCATCGGCTCAAAAGGTGGGCGAGTCAGTTGCTGCAAGACCACATTCAACTCCCACTCAGGAGCAGGACGACGGATTGGAGGCTTGAGCAAGAGCAAGCCTCTGAGAAACCGGGACACCAAGGGGTGAACCGACAGAGAATGTCCTTCCACCAGTGAGTGGTGAGCTGCTAGAGCTGAGAGGTGGACCCGAACAGAATTGGACTTAAGTCCCTGATTTGATAAGTGCAGTAAGTACTGAAGCACTACTGGTACAGCACAGGAGAAAGGATCTTCTGTACGTAGCTGACACCACACAGAAAACCTTTTCCATTTCAGAGCATAGGTTTTCCTAGTGGACTGTTTCCTAGAGGCTAGGACAACCTCCTCAACATCCTGAGGTAGGCCCCAGAGCCCAAAACTACCCTTGCAGCCTCCAGGCCATCAAATTGAGAGCTTTGAGATTGGGGTGCAGAAGGGAACCCTGATCCTGAGAGAGAAGGTCGGGTTGCAACCCCAGAGGCAGTGGTGGATCCACCGCCAGCTGAAGCAGAAGTGGAAACCAAGGCTATCTCGGCCACCTGGGAGCCACCAGCAGTACCGAGGCCTTGTCCTGAAGAATCTTGAACAGAGTTCGGGCCACCAAGGGCGTGGGAGGAAACGCATAGAGTAGGCCCTGAGACCAGGGAATCAGAAAAGCATCTGCTGCTATCCGCAGAGGATGTGGTTGCCTGGAGCAGAACTTTGGCAGCTGTGTGTTCAGAGGACTGGCAAACAGATCTATGGATGGAAGTCCCCATTTCAGGAAAATCTTCTGAACCACCAAAGGATGGAAATTTTGTTTATTAACACATGCAACAGAAAAACAAACAAAAAGCAAATACAATCACCCCAACCAAGTCCCACACCCCCCCAAAACCCCCACCCCCCCCGACATAGCACAACACAAGTATCACAAAACCCCCCCGTGACCCACCTCCCCAAACCCACCACCAACCCCAGCAATCATCACACACGTGCCCCTCCTCCCAACAACAACCCCCACAAAGTCCTTGACAATGTCCATGTCCCCTCCCCCCCTTCAGTCCAATGTCCATACCCGACCCAACCTCCCCCTGCAAGAACACCCCAGCGCAGACCACACATTGTCCGTCTTGGAATCCCTGAACCCCTGCCCCGCATAACACTCCCCACCAGTCCAAATGTTCATTCTGTCGGACTCTCAGACTCCCTCCCCCCAACCATCCAAAAACAGAGCCCCCTATCCCCATCCCTCCCCCTTCAGGAGGAGCAGCAGCTTCCCCCTCCCTCCAACCCGATCCCTGCCTCCTCCCCATCCATCCCATAGAAACAAACACTTCAAAAACAAACCTCCCCACCCCCCCCCCCCAAACAAAAAGAAAACATAAGGGCCCCTTGAGCCCATCCCCAACACAGTCCCACCAAAACAAATCATAACTAATCATACAAATCAAAAGCTAAATACAAAAGCAAAACATAACCCTTGTGCTGCCCTGCAATCCAGACAACGGAGCGGGATGCCCAGGACACAAAAAGAACAAACATAAACACTCATAACAAAATTGGGACGGCCACCCCTCTAAGGAAAAAGGGAAAGCGGACAACCGGTCAAACCCCTCATGGAGCACCAGCTCACCCCCCCCCCTCCCCTCCCGGGAGAAAAACACCCCAAAATCATACCGAGAAGTAAACCCCAGGGAAGGGAAACCAACCCCTCCTATCACACCCCTCCCCCCAGGGATACAAAACAAATCTCAAAGTCCTACAGGGACGAGAACCCCAGGGAACCCCTCCCCCTCACGGGGGGCGAAGGGTGAGGTGACGCCACAGACGCTCCCAACGATGAGCCTCCACCACCCGCCTTTCACGTTGCGCCATGCTGGACACTTCCTCTAGAATGTCCCGCACCACCTCGTCGAGGGGCAGGACCAACCCCCGGGTCGAGACATGACAGCGCGCTTGCCACAGGTGGTAGCGCACTACGGCCGTGACGAGGTAGAGGGTCCCGGAGTCCTGCCTTAGAGGAAAGGACCAGGCCCCGTACACCCACTCCGCATACGTGAGGAGAGAAAGGTCGCGCAGGTGAAGAGCAGCGGACACCAACCGGCAGGCCTCCACGTTGAAGGGGCACTGCCGGAGGAAATGGTCCATGGTCTCCGTCTGCCCCTCACACCCGGCCCTCGGACAGACCCGCTCGGCCTGTGACCTGTACTTGAGGTTGTCCCTCACGTACAAACGCCCGTAGAAAGACAACAAGGCCACATCCCGAACCTTCTTCGGTAGCCGAGGGGAGTTCAACAGCCGAAGGCCCCGCTGCATCACATCCGCCGGACAGTCCCGCAGGGCCCACCGTGGTTGATAGTGAAAGGTGAGAACCATCCGGTATAAGCCTTTCCGCCCCAAGGACTGGGCGAGCGGGTCGGTCACCCCCCACCGCCGAATGAGCCCCACCATCGCAAATACGTACGATGGGGCCTGTTCCCCGCTCCTGCGCACACGTGGGACCGAGGACGCCCCCTCCCACTGCTCCCAGAAGCGGGAGAACCATTCCCGATAGGAGGCCACCCACCAGACCCCACCCCCTTCCCGCATCCTACCCAAGTGGAACGCCATAGACAAGACTGACAGGAAGACAAGGGGGTGCAACATACCCAAACCGCCCTCTACCCGATCCAGGCAAACGATGTTGCGCTGGACGGGGTTCAGGCGGTTACCCCACAGGAAACAGAAAAAAGATGGCACAGACAGACGCCTGACGGGACGACGGAAGGACGAAGACCGTGGCCACGTGCAGAAAGAGAGGAAGCAGAAACGTCCCGAGGAGTTTGATCTTCTCCTCGTACGTACACCTCCACCCCCTCCACCGCAGCACCCTACACCGTGCAGTCTCAAGACAACGGTCCCAATTGGCCTCCGCACAGTCCTCCGACCCGAAGACGAGGCCCAAAACGCGGACCTCCCCCACGGGAGGAGGGAAGGGGGCGCAGGAAGGCGGGGAGGCCTCCGAGGGGCCCAACCACAGCGTCTGGCACTTGCTGTGGTTGACAACAGAGTGGGCCACCTCCGAGTACTCCTCCACGGCCTCCCGCAGGGCCTCCACCCCTTCAGTGCCATCCACGTAAACTGAGATGTCGTCAGCGTAGGCAACGACGGACACCGGGGGCGCACCAGGCGCCTCCAGGCCCCGTAACCCACCTGAGGACAATCTCCGGAGGAAGGGGTCGAGGGAGAAGACATACAGCAGGGGGCTCAAAGGGCACCCCTGCCGCACCCCCGAGGCGACACCAAACGGCCGTCCGAGCCACCCGTTAATAAACGGGAAGCTCACCCCCCCTCGGTACAGCGCCTGCACGACGAAGAGGAAACCTGCAGGGAGGCCGAAGTGCTGGAGCACCACCCACAGGTACCGGTGACTGACTCGATCGAAGGCTTTGGACTGATCCAAGGAGACCAACCAGTGGTCCCGTTGGAGCGACCGGCCTCTCTCCACCACCTCCCGGACTGTGGCGACAGCGTCCAGAACCCCTCTCCCCCGAACGGAACAATACTGGGAAGGGGACAGCAAAACGCCCGACACCTCCACCAGTCGGTTGGCCAAACACTTGGCCAGGATCTTCCGGTCCGCGTTCAGAAGAGAGCGCGGCCGCCAAAAGTCCAAGGAGCTATCGTCCTTCCCCTTGGAGAGCAGCAGCAGGACAGACTCGCGAAATGACCGCGGGAGAAACCCCGTGTCCATGATCTCCTGAAACAGAGAGGTCAGGAAGGGGGCCAGCTGGGCGATGAAAGTGCGATAGAACTCCACAGGGAGCCCATCGCGCCCAGGCACCTTCCCCAACGGCATGGCACGAATCGCCCTCTCCACCTCCACCTGCTGAATCGGAGCAGCGAGTGCAGCAACCTGTGCCTGAACCACAGCCGAATACACTGGGGGAAGGCCCAAGTACTCTCGGATATGGGTGAGGTCCACGGGGCGATCCCCAAACAGGTCCGAGAAGTATTCCCCCACCATCCGCAAAAGGTCCTCCTGGGAGGTATGAATGGTACCGTCCTCGCCCCGCAGGGCCATGACCTCCCGACGCCGAACCCTCTCCTTGCAAGTCAAGAAAGGGTCTGGAGTGCCGACCCCACCGGCCGCCCCCTCAAAGCAGAGGGAGGCATGGCGATCATAAAGCAGGCCACGGAGCTGGACTCGTACCTCTTCCACCTCCTCCCGCGCTGCCCCTCGGGATACCAAACGATCCAGCGACCTCCGGAGGACAGTGTAGGTGAGGTAGCGGGATCGAGCCATGGAGGTACCCCGGGAAAGGAAGAGTTGGCGGGCACGCGCCTTCACCTCGTCCCACCAGGCGCCACGGGAAGGAAAAACACCCAGCAGGGTTTCCTGGTCTGCGAGAAAGGCCAAAAACTCCTGGACCACCTCTGATGTTGCCAACAACTGCACATTCAGTCTCCACAGGCCAGGACCCCTGCTGAGCTCCTCGTGGTTAGCCAGGAAGGACACGGAGAGGACGCAGTGGTCCGAAAAGTCAACCGCCTGCAACTGCGGAGGGGAACACTCTACCCGGGCACTCACATATATCCGATCGATAAGACTCCTGCAGGTCCCATGATAGTAGGTGAACCCCGGCGACCGTGGAAAGGCCCGGTGGAAAACATCCACCAGGTCAGCCGTCCGGGTCATCTCGGCCAAAAAGAGGCCCTCGTAACTGGGTGGGCGACGATCCCCCCTCGGTCCTGCAAAAAGGTGGTGGTGTTGAAATCCCCGGCGAGGACCACCAAACGGGAGGTGTGTAAGTAGGGGCGGATGACCCCAAACAGGGTCTTCCGCGCCAACTTAGACTGGGGGCCGTAGACCACCACGAAATGAAACCGATGAGGCCCGCAGTAGCCGTCTAAGAGCAAACACCGGCCCTGCTCCAGTTCCCACACGTACTGCACCTGAAATCGGTTAGACGTGAACAAAACCGCCACTCCTGCGTAGGGCTGTGCCGCAAGCGACCAGTATGAAGGGCCCCCCCTCCACTCCCGCTTTGCCCGATGAAGACTAGCGAGCGAGGTGAGCCTGGTCTCCTGCAAGAAAATGACATCTAGCCCACTCATGGAAAGAAAATCATAGGCCGTAGCCCGCGCCTGGTCTGAGAAAATGCTGGCCACGTTGATGGTGGCGCACGAGAACGCAGGAGTGCACGCCATGCCTAGTTCGTGTGCAGTGACCTTTCCCTTTCCTCCTCTTCTCACCATACCCGGGATCCCCGGAATCCCGCTTGCAGGACAAGCCCTTGAGCTGGAGCAACTCCTCATGGTCCACGTCGACCACCTCGAGGATCTCTTCCCCCTCCTGCTCGACCCTGTCACCCCACGAGGTGCTGGTGCCCCTGAGACCACCAGGCAAAGCTGTCGCAGGGGCTAACCCAGTTCCCATGGGGCGAGGGGGCACGGACAGGTCAGGGGTCGGAGGAATGATCTCCTCCGTGGGGTCCACCACCGGTGCCTCCCCCCCCCTCCCTGGACAAAGACTGCGACAATGTACCAGTGCCCACCCCCGCGGGGGAGGCCGGGACGGCCGGGTCAGCAGGGGGCTCCTGCAAAGGCCCATCACCCAACTGCGGGGGCAAAGACCCGTCCTCCCTCACCCGTCGGGCGCCAGTATCCCCCTTGTTTGGAGGACCCTGACCGCGGCGCGCCTTCGTTATTTTGGAAGGCCGCCGCTGAGGAAGAGGGGCCGCCCCCGCCGCTAACCGCTCCGAGCGGCGCACAGGAAGCCCTGCCTCCACAGGCAAGCCCTCATCCGCCTCAGCCGCATCAGCAGCCAAAAAGACGAAACGGTTGATGTCCAACACGGGCTCTGCATCCAGCAACGGGGATGTCTCCCGTTTCTTCCTTTTGGACTTGCCACCCTTGGGAGGGACCGTAGTCCATTCCTCAGGTGGCACCACCCGCAACCCACTATCCTGTCGTGATACATTAACCTCCACCACATCAACCCTCTCCTCCTTCCTACCCGAATCCCCTCCCCCTGGTGGCTCCCTCGGCTCGATGGACTCCTCCACCCTAGGGCCCTCGGACTCCTCCTGAGGGAGGGGGGCTTCCATGACCTCCTCCCGCACAGGAGCCCGAGGTGGAGTGACGGCATCCCCCCCCCGGTCCATTGTGTGATGTGGAGGGGCAGCGGGCAAAGGGGTGGCCCAACTCCCCGCAAAGGTTACACCGAATAAGCAAACACCCGGCCGAGGCGTGACCCCGTCCACCACAACGGGTGCAGACCTGCTCGGGACAGTTCATGCTCAAATGGCGGAATGAGCCACAGCGGTGACACTCGCGGGGTTGCCCGGGGTAATAGCACAAGATGCGATCCCGACCGAGGAAACCGGCCGAGGGGCACGTGCTGCACCACGTTTCCCACCTCACGCAAACGGATCCTGCCCTTCCACGACCCGTCCCACACCCCTAGGGGCCCAGCGCCCTTAACCAGGGGTGCGAGGAGCACCGCATGGCGCGACAACCAAAACTGGATGTCCTGCCTGGGAGCGACTCAGTCCGGGATAGGATGGTCACAGGTACTGTCCCTTGGCGAGAGATAGGCACAACACGAAAGTCAGCCCACCCTCCCTGCCCCCTCTGCTGCTGGTATCGGTCCCAGAAAATCTCCAGCCCCCGTCTCAGCATGAAACTAACATCATATTCAATGGTGTTGTTCATGTGGATGAAGGCATAGAGATCTCCCGGGAGAAACCCCAGCCCAAGGACCATCCTCAAGACCTGTTCCCTGGCTGGAGGGGGCCCCTCCCCAGCCCACCCGATCTGCGCCACGGTGCGCCGGCTGGCCTCACCCCCGACCCTCGGAAACCTCCCCCACCTCCTCCCCCTCCTACAGGACCATTCCCCTGGGAACCCCCCCACCCCCCAGCCCCACCCCATGTCCCCCGAGTGGTGCCCGACCCCATCAGAGCCGCCCCCAAGGTACGGGGGGGGAGCCGACCCCCCAGCTCCCATCCCCTGCCCTCCTTGGTCTTCTCCTGCATCCACCTGCGGGGGATCCCGCTGCTGGACCGCAGGATCCGCAACCTCCTCACATGGGGCGACCTGAGGACTGGGCAAGGTCAGCTCCGCCAACACAGAGTCAGGGATGCTATCCCTTCCGGATCCCTGGGTACCACCGAGAACCCCCAGATCACCCCCTGCCGCCACCTCCAGCTGCCGAAAGGCAGCAAAGGCCCCGGGAGGGCCCGTCGGGGTCTCCAAAGCTAATTGCAGGGCATCACGAACCTGGTTCTCGGTGACACCCAGGGGACCGGAAAGCCCCCCCCCCAACCTCCGTCCCGCGTTCCCGACCCCGCGCAAGGCTCCGGGGTCTCGGCCCCCCCGACCGGGGACGGGACCCCGCTCCCCTCCATTCCCGGGATCCAGGGGGACCACCTCCACCCCTGACCCCACTGAGGACAAACCCTTCCCCCGAGCAGGGCCAGCCACTACCTCCTTCCCCACTATATGACCAGTCAGCCGCTCCCCCCTTCCCTCCGCCAAACCCTCTCCTGACCCACCTTCCGCCACCCCCTGTACAGCTACCGACAACAAGGCAGGACCTACCCGAGACAGCAGGGCAGATCCCCCCCCCCGAACCTCCCCCAAACCGTCATCCCCCGGCCCCCGGGCCCGCCCAGGGCCGACCGGATCGGCGGAGCCAGACGGGGCACAGGGGTCCGGGACCAGGCGGCCGGCAGCCCAGGCGCCAGCAGGAAGGCAGGCGCCCCCCCCGCGAGCCAGGCCCCCTTTAGCCACACTAGCTGAAAATGCAGGCGCCTGCTCATCCCGCTCCGCTGACGTAGAAAACTGGAAATCCTTCTTTCCCTTCTTCCCTTGGCTCCCCCCAGGGGCTGCAGCAAAGGAAAAGCAGCCCCCACCCTGCTCCTTCCCCTTCCCGGTACCCTTCCGGCTCCAAACCGCCACTGCAGGGTACACAGGGCGGCCGTCATCCAGCCGTTTGGAAGCCGGAAGGGCAGCCGCCCAAGAGGGCCCTGACCCCCACCCTTTCCCCCACCAAAGTCCGGTACCGAAGCCCAATCTACTGCTGCAGTCCAGGAAGACCGATCCGCACCGGAAACAGCTGCTGCCGACCTCCGGAGACGAGAAGGCGAACCCAGAGAAGCAACAGCTGTTCCCCGAATGACAGGCTGCTGTATCGCTGACCGGCAAGGCAGGACAGACTCTTCCTGAGAGCTCCGGTGATACCGTGTCTTCAGGGCAGCAGCAGACCCGTCGCCATCTTCACACTTCCGGGCTACCCCGGAAGTGACAGAGGTGTGCGGAGGGCGGCCATCCTGCAGCTGTGCACTGCCCCGGGTAATCCCTACAACGTCCTCCTCCTGCAGGGGAAGCCCTTCAGCGTCAAGAACGCTGGCACGGGAACTCCGGCGGCCATCTTGAAAACGTCGATCAGCTACCCCGGACCCAAGAATCGTCGGAGGAGGCACAGGGACAATCCCAGGATCTTGCTGCGTACTACTCCGTCCCTCCTCCATCCCTTCTCCCCGATACACCGGAGGAACACTGAACACTGAGTCCCGCGAAGCTCGGCTGGTCATCGCCCCTCCCCCAAGCTTCCCGGGGGCATCGATCAGCAGGGAGCAACCTGGGGGAGCACTCGAACCCTTCACCATATCCACAGAGGCTACATCCGGTGATCCAGACACCATATTCGCCAGCAGGTAAGGAGTTCCGGGGTCAGGAATATGTACCACAGATTCCAAATCTGATACTCCTGTATCTTCTGTACCTGGCATAGGCAAGGGCAAGGGGGGACAGCAAAACCATCGGGAACCCACCGGCCGCCCCCCCCCCCCCCCCCGGGGACCCCCCTCCGGACTGCGGCTTCACCAATATTCCACCTATCATAGTTGGCATAAATCTCCGCGAGGGACCCACAACCCTGTTGTTTGAGGTAAACGATGTCCCGGTACTTGCCCTTCAAGGCCCGCTTCACCCCCTTTCTATAGGTGGAATAGGCCACCCATTCCTCCCCGGGAATGAGGGCCTGCAGGCTCTCCAGGTGGGAGAGCTGGGCTTGCAGCTGGGCCGCCTCCTCCTGGAGACCCCGAAGTCGCCGTACTGCCGCCACGATTGCATCTGGGGCCCGAACTGGCTGCTGGAAGGAAGGCAAGCCCGACCCACCGTCCTCATCCTCACTGGAGGAGGTAGAGGCCTCCTCCAGGACCCGAGGCGGATGGGGGAACCCACCTCCTCCAGCACTATACTTTTCAGCTCTCCAGGGTCTCCCCAGGGCCTCTCCCTTCTGCCACCCAGCCTCCACACCCTGCCTGGGGAGGAGACAGGAGCCTCCTCCCTGGGGTTAGCGGGCCCAAACCTCCATACCTGTGGGTCCCTCCTCCCTGACCAGGCACAGTCCTACCTGGGGGGTCCCCCACCCGGGGCACCGGTTGTTCCATACTGCTTGTTCCCCCATCCAGGTTCAGTGAAGGAGGCCCACCAGGCTTGGCAGGCCTCTGGGCCTGGGCCTCTCCTGCTGGAGGTGGCCCAGGGCCCGACATCCAGCCACAGGTAGGAAGCAGGACCTCCTCCCTAGCAGGAGCTCTTCAGAACAGGTCTCCTCACCACAACAGCTAAACAGGAAGTGGGAGGAGCTGCCACTCGTGGGGCTGCAGAATCCTGCTCAACCTGTCTGCCAGGTAGTTGTCCTGTCCAGGTAGATACACTGCCTTGAGGAGCATGTTGTGCCTGAGAGCAAACAAGCAGGTCCTGTGCCTCTTGAGAAAGGAGCCTGGACCCAGTTCCGCCCTGCTTGTTCACATAAAACATGGCTACTTGGTTGTCCGTTTGAACTAGGACAGACTGATGAGCTAGTGTTTGAGAGAAAGTCTTGAGGGCTAACCGAATAGCCCTGAGTTCCAGTAGATTGATCTGCTGTGTGTCCTCCCGAGGAGGCCACAGGCCCTGGGTGCATTTGTCTAGACAATGAGCCCCCCAGCCTTGCAGGGAGGCATCCATGGTCAACACCACTGTGAAAGCAGGAGTCTGAAAAGGCATCCCTTGCAGCAGATTGGAGGGGTGCAGCCACCAGGTGAGGGAGTTCAGAAATTGTCTGGACACCCTTATTCTGTCCCTGAGGCTGCCTGTGGCTTGTGACCACTGAGACCGAAGGCACCACTGTGCAGGCCTCATATGGAGCCGGGCATTGGGGGTCACATGGACTGTCAAAGCTATGTGGCCTAGAAGCCTCAGGCAGAGTCTGGCGGAGACCAGTGACCTGCTGAGAAACTGACTTGCCAAGCTTATCAGCCTTTGGGCTCTGTCTTCGGGCAAGAAGGCCTTTGCCAGCCGAGAGTCCAACCTTGCCCCTATGAACTCCAAGTTTTGGGAGGGGAGCAAAGTGGACTTTGCGAAGTTTATGACAAACCCCAGGTTTTGAAGTAGAGCAATAGTTCTGAGGACTGGCTTGTCTGGCCTCCGGGCACGTCTGACCCCTGATGAGCCAGTCGCCCAGATAGGGGAAGACAAAGATACCTTGATTTTTCAGGTAGGCCGCCACCACTGCCAGGCATTTGGTAAAGACCCTGGGAGCGGAGGTTAGGCCAAAAGGCAGTACTCTGTACTGATAATGGTTTCCTCCCACAATGAACCTGAGGTACTTTCTGTGGTCTGGATGAATGAGGATGTGAGTGTACGCATCCTTTAGATCTAAGGAGCATAGCCAATCTCCCTGCTGGAGGTAGGGCAGAAGTGTTCAAAGAGTAAGCATCTTGAACTTTTCCTTCTCCAAGAACTTGTTGCGGTTTCGGAGATCTAGAACAGGTCGAAGGCCACTGGTTCTTTTGGGTACTAGGAAATACCTGGAGTAGAACCCTCGACCTTGCAAGTGGGGAGGTACAGGTTCCACTGCCCTGTCCACCAACAGACCTTGTAGCTCCTGAAGGAGAAGATCTGTATGCAGGAGAGGCCTTGGAGGCTCCCCTGGAAAGTATGGAGGCGGCAGTTGTTGGAAGTGTAGTGCATAGCCCTTGTGGACTATGCTTAACACCCAACTGTCTCCAGTGATGAGTGGCCACTGGTGGGCAAACAGAGCGAGGCGACCTCCTGTGCAGGGTTGGGAGAGCAGGGACGGAGAGGCTATGCCTAAGGAGTCAAAAAAACCCCACCCTGCTGAGTGGGAGCAGGGGCCAGAGGCTTGGGGGTGCTCTGCCTACGGGGCCCATTACCCTGCCCCTTGGCTTGCTGACCCTGTGGGGCAGCTTGGGCGGCCTGGTACTGTGGGTACTGTTTGTAGGCAGTGCCCTTCCTCGGGTAAAAGGGCTTTTTACCCGAGCCCTTCTTTTTGTGAGAAGGGGCAGAAGTCTTGCTAGACAGCCTTGTCCTTGTGAGGTGCTCGGTCTCGAGCTGTGCGGCCTTCTCGGCCATGGGCTTGCCAAACAGGTTCTCACCTCGGCAAGGGACATCGACCAACTTGTCCTGAACCCATGGCTCGAGGTCCGATGACTGCAGCCATGCCTGGCGTCGAGCCATGATGCCGGCTGCCGCAACACGGGCCGAAACCTCGAAGCCATCGTAGGCAGCGCGGGACATAAATTTTGAGCATCCGAGGACAAGGACTTGAACCTCTGCAAGGGTTCCCCGAAGAGACCAGCAGAGAACCCAGCCAGCTCCTTGGCCAGGTCTCGCAGGTACATGCCCATGTACAGCTGGTAAGACTGGACACAGCAAGCAAGCATCGAGCCCTGGAAGCACTTTCTACCAAAATCATCGAGGTTTCGGCCTCCCTGCGGGGGGGCACCACAGAGTGCATCTTCTGACTTTTCAGGCGATGCATGGCCGATTCCACAACCATGGAATTGTGTGGTAGCTGCGCCTTCTGAAAGCCAGGGATCTTCTGGAGTCGATAGATCGAATCGACCCGCTTGCTTAAAACCGGCGCCTAGGCCGGTGCCTCCCACATTCGGAAGAAGAGCCGCTCCAGCATCGGAGGAACCGGTACAGTAAAGGCCTCCTTCGGAGGAGAGTCATACTGCAGGGCCTCGAGCTCTTCAGCTCGAGGCTCCTCCTCGGGGTCCGCCGGGACAGCCAACGCGGTGGCCACATCTCGGACGAACTCCGAGAACCAAGTATCCTCTGGAGGGGATCTACTCCGGGTTCAGACTGCAGTGAGTCCGACGGGACGCACTTAGTCTTGAAAGTGTTGGGGGACTCCTCGTCCTCCGTCTCCCATGCGGACTCGTCCGATGAGGAATCGGGGTCCGACCTCGCGGGGCCTGTGAGCACCCACCCCGATGCCAAAGGCACCAGCGTCGACGCCCTCGGTCCCGAACGGGAGGTCGAGGGAGACCGCGACCGAGGTCGACCTCGAGCCTTCATGGCTTCGAGTATCGGCTCGGTCTCCGGAGTCAACTTCGAGGTCGCTGTCCCGGTGGTCAGGGCAGATGCGCCAGATAGGCTGGCCATCAGTGCCCGCTGCTGTTCCATGAAGGCAGACAGTCTGCTCTCCAAGGCTGTCAACCTGAGACCCAGCTCAGGAGACTCAGCAGCTCCCGACTCGGGCCCTGGCGGCGCCGGGCCCGACGTCGGCTCTCTGGGAGGAGAGTCCACGAGGACTACAGGGCTTACGTGTCCAGCAGACTCCGGCTCCAGTCGAGGGACTTTGGAAGGCTTCTCCTGTTCCACGGGCCCGGGGCGAGGGTCGGGGGTCTGAGACCTAGCTCTCGAGGAGCCAGGGACCTCTTCTGACGACGCCCTCGCGAGACGCTTCTTCCTCTTCCGTTCCCGGTCGGGGGACCCCCTGTCCGAGGAGCCACAACGGTGCTCGGGATCCGATTCCCGAGATGTTGAGGCCTCAGATGAGGTCCGGGCCCGGCCGGAGGCCGAGTCAGAAAAGAGCCTTTCCTTCTGATGCTGTCGACTACGCAGTGCCTTGGAAGACATCTTCCCACATGGTCCACACGTCTTAGGGTCGTGATCAGGACTGAGGCACCGGAGGCAGCAGTCGTGTGTGTCGGTGAGAGACATCAACTTCTTACATCGATCACACTTTTTAAAACCGCTGGAGGCCATCAGGGAAAAAAGAGTCCCCGCGAGGTCAAAGGACCGGCCTTCCAGGGAAAAAGAAAAAAGGGCGCGAACGCCAGCCACGAAGGGCAAAATCCGAAAAAAGAAGATTGGGCTCGATACCGGTGTACGGGAACCGGCGTCGAACCGGGAAGAAAAAATAGCAAAAGAATCGCAAGAAATCTAACAATTTTCCAGGATGACTAGGACTCATGTCTGGTGGGCTTCACGGAAAACGAGAGACTGAGGGAAGATGGCACCTTTAGGCGGGAAGGGAACCGCGCATGCATGCCTGCATTCCCAAAGGCTTTCATGGAAAGCTGGGGAAATGCTCCGCGGGGGCTTCATCGACGTCGATGTCACCCATATGTGAGGACTGACTTCCTGCTTGGTCCTGGAGAAAGAATAATGTGCTCTCTGCATGCAGATAACGCAACTTATATCTACAAGTTCAGACAAAGAAACACAGAAACATGTCAGCAGAAAAAGACCCTATGGCCTATCTATAGTCTGCCCTTCCATAACAAATACTATAGTCCCTTTTTTTTCTTTAGAGATCTTCTGTGTATGTCCCATGCTTTCTTGAATTCCGATACTGTCCTCATCTCTATCACCTCCACTGAGACACTATTCCACACATCTACCACTCTTTCCTTAAAGAAATTTGCGCATATTATTCCTGAGTCTATCTCCTTCCATCCTTATCCTATGCCCCCTTGCTGCAGAGCTTACTTTCAATCGAACGAGGTTCTCCTGTTATAAGAGACATTTAAATACCTCTGTGGCATAAATGCACATCTCCTCTATCCTGCCTTTCCTCTAACGTATTCATGTTAAGATCTTTAAATCTGATCCCATGTGGTTTATAACAAAGACCACTAACCATTTTAGTAGCCACCTTCTGCACAGACTCCCATCCTGTTTATATCCTTTTGACGGTATGATCTCCAGAATTGCACACAATACTCCAAATGAGGTTGCATCTGAGGGGAACGTCTGACACTTCACCTCAGATGATCCAGGCATCGGGGAAAGTCCTCGATGCCATCAAAATACTGTTGGGGGGGCATCGGCACTGGCCCTGCAACAGTATTTTGATGGCATCAGGGGCTTTCCCCGATGCCTTGATCATCTGAAGTGAAGTGTCAGACATTCCCCTCAGATGGCCCAGTTTCTCTGGGAGAGCATGCCAAACCTGCGCAGACTTCTGTGCGCGTGTGATTGGCTTGCTCTCCCAGGTTAATGCTCGGCTAGTTTGCATATAGCACAGTTACTTACCTGTAACAGGTGATCTCTGGGAACAGCAGGAATAAGTCTTCACATATGGGTATGTCGGTACCGACGGAGTCTGCGCGGGAACGCTTCCCAGCGTCCAATCGAAAAGCTTTTGGAAGCATCCCACCACGCCTGCGTGCTGCCTTCCCGCCTTTCCCAACTGTCTCTCCTCAGTTAAGTTTTAAAGCTGAGACAAAGAGAAGGGAAAGATAGAGATAGAGAAAAATACAACTCCTGGGGAGGTGGGGGGGTTGTGAAGACTTATTCCTGCTGTTCCCAGAGATCACCTAACTGTGCTATCTCCAGGAACAAGCAGGAATGAGTCTTCACATATGGGGACTCCCAAGCTAAGATGCCTGGAGTCCCAGCATGTTATAGACTGGAACATGCTACACCTCATATCGCCAGGCATCCTCAGGATGGAGGGTAGGAGTTGAGAACAGAAAGGTGCTGTAAGAGACAGCTAACCTAGCATAGGACTGCAGACAAGGAGTCCTTGTGTGGATGACAATTATCATCAAATATATTGAAAAGGAAATATTGCAATATGGACCTCCCCTAACAGGATTGAAGAAAAGTATGGAGGTTCATGAGATCTACTGGGGATCCAGTAGAGGAATCTCAAGGAGGACCTCACTGTGAAGTGGGGGTAATAAACCTGTTAGAAAAAACAGTGGAGGTCAGAATCCTGAAAGGTGAGATGTAACCCCAGAGATCAACTGGGGTAGTACAAAAACAGTAGGCCTTCAGCGGAAGGCTTTATGAAAAAAGCCTAGACTCTTTTGGCTGCAGAGTGGCTCACTCTTAGGAGCAAAAAGAGGAAAGGCTGACCGATTTGGACAAACCGGCCTAGTCCTTGTGGGAAGAAGGGGTATGGAAAAACCCTTGCATCCCAAAAAGAAAGGACAGATGTCTGAGGCATTAGAGCCTCTGATTAACTGAAGATCCGCAATGTCTTTCCTAACTGGTGTTAGCTAGGAAAGATACTGGACAAGGAGAGCTTCAGGGGTACCTAAACCTTAAGGTTATGGTAGAAAAGTTAACTACCACGGGAAGTGGTTGTGTGTGTAGAACCCCAAACATGCTGGACAGCATGGTATGGGTAGAGCCCAATTGTCAGAATCATATAGATATATGTATAGCTATATGAGCATAGACAGTCAGATAGATAAGTATGTAAAACATATCTACCTATAATAAAATATCTCGACAGATACACATATATATGTATATATGTATATATATACATATAGATATATAGATAGACATAAGAATATATCTATAGTGAGATATAGAAGGGCATAATATATACACACACAAATGACAGATATATATATCTATAGAGATGTATACAGATAGATAGATATGAATATATAGGCCTATATATAGGTGTCTGCAATTAAGCAGACAGATATGCCTATAGAAGTATATTCACATAGGATATGTGGAGAGGAAAGATTCATCTAACAACAAGGTAGAACCTACTTGAGAAGATATATAGAGAATCTATTCCCCCTGGTTATGATGGAGGGAGTCAGGGGAAAAATCTCCCTGACAAGGAACAGACTAGATTGCTGCAAGAATGCTAGCCAGTGAAATAACCAGGATGGTTACGTGAAAAGCAGAGGATAATACCAGTCTGCAGGCAGCAAGTCTCGAGTCTTCCAGAACTCTAGCATGGTAAATGGACAGAAGACGCATAGGAATGAGATACCATGTTGATCTACTTGAGGGGCAAAAAGGGTATCATGCGTTCTTTAGCTGAATATGCGCTGTCCATGAAGGATTAGGATACCATGAGGATGAGCTGCAGGGAAAAAAAAGAGCATATTCCCGGTGGGAATCCTGAGGACCAAACCAGGGAACTGAACAACTCTTTAATCTTTCACGTAAGAGAAGGCCCATGTCCTTTGTTTTAAAAAGGAGATAGAAGGGTAGGAAGAACCCTTCCAGTCATGAGGGCATGACTGAGGGAGCCTTTTCCAACCATCTAAGACAGCTGTTTGAGAAAATCCTAATGCTCTCTAGCAAGGGCCCATAGTGGAAAGCTTCTCTGTAGAGTTGCAGAGAGCATGATGCAGGAGAATTAGGAGATAGAACTGGCTGTTGGAAAAGCCAGTACCTACGTCAACTATGCTGCCAAAACCAAGGGAATTGGAGATGGCAAGAATAGAAGACAATTCAAGAAGCCTGTAGTGATAAGATTTCCCAAGACAGATGAATCCACTGTCTTGGAGTCACTACTAAGGCCAGAAGAATGTCAGTGGAGGACAACCCTGGATGCTTGTGGTCCAATCACTAGGGCTCCTGCATGGGCAGCTGCTAGTAAGACAGCAGAAAGAATCTTTCTGTTTAAAAACAGAAAGAACAGACAGAACAGGAGTAAGAAAACTCTGGACGTGTCTGATAAGCGGCCCTAAAGCAAAAGTGAAGAAGGGAGTTAACTCAGAGAGGAAAAAACTCCACACTGGAATAGTGACAAAACTAGAGGGGCTGAAGAAGAAGCCCTCCAGTGTAGTAGTACCACTCTTACAGAGGAAATGCTTGGTAAGAGGGTAGAGAAGATAGAGCTGAATGGAGACTTACAATGTGGTAAGTCTGTAGAAAGGAAAAATTCATGCTGGTACAGAAAAACTATCGTTTGATAGTTGTTAAACCTCTTTCCCTGACAGGAAGAAGAGGAGAAACCTGTGATCTATAGGCATGAACATCCTAAGAGCTTGTATAACAGAGAAAAAAATGGATGTCTTATGAAAAGAGATCCATGCCTAGAGTTTAGAATGAAAGCAGTGGGAGGCTTCTACTGAGAAGAAGCAAACTGCAGGTTCTAAACCCCAAGAGGCACAAGAAATATGATGATGATTAATCAGAAACCCTGCAGTTGCTGGGTTTGCTGAGCCTGGTGAGAGTTTGGATTCTTCAGACCAGGGCGATGTTTCTCCTGTTTGGGAACATCTGTATGATGGGCAGAAGATGAATAAACCTTCTCCCCCTAGGGGAAGAAAGTTTGGTAGGACATTTCCTACCTACTGGGAAAGAAGGCAGCGTAGAACAGCCCTTAGAAACAGGTAAGTCAGTGGACCACTGAGTAACCTGACGTAAAGACTCCTTATTGAAGAGATTTTCTCCAGTGCAAGGAGTATTACCCAGTCTTTGTTGTGCCCATTTGTCTAAGTCTGAAGCTTGGAGCCAGGCTCTACGTCGTGCCCCTATAGCTATAGCAGAAGTCCTGCTAACAGACTCAAATGAGTCTAGGGAAGCACGAGTAAGAAACCAAGAGATATTTTGAATATGACTAAGCAGTGAAGAATAGTCTGCACTCTTGGGCTCTGAAAGAGAAGGAGTCAAAAGATGTAATTTCTTTGTGACCTCCTCAAGGGATAGACTCATAAAACATATGAGAGAATTCTTGCTGACAGCATGGATGTCTGGAAGGTTTGACATCCAAAGGCATCTAGTGTCTTAGATTCACGACCTGGTGGATAAGAAGAGTGCTTTTTCTTACTCTTCACCCGCCTCATTGCTGATTCCACTACAATGGAATGATGAGGAAGTTGAGTCTTTTGAAACCCTGGAGAGGGGGGCACCTGATATAGGAGATCAGTTGCTCTGGAAGGTGGGGGTACCCTTAAAGGTGCTTCCCACATTCCTAGAAGGAGATCCTGCAAGGAATGATGCAAAGGAAGCATTATGTTCTCCTTTGCTTTGGTAGAAACAGAACCTTGTGTAGGATCATGTCCAGGGATAAGAATGGCAAGTGATCTTGCCATATCCAGGAGGAAACTCTGAAAAGAAGGATCTCCAAAGGGAACCTCCCTTGGGCAGGTTAGATCTGAAGAACTAGCCGGCCACCGAAGGATCTAAGTATATAGGAATATAAGATCCTGCACGGTGCAGTATGGGAGCCTTAAAGGATGGTCGCTGGTACTGGAGATCAGGACCAGCGACAGTCAGCACCACATCGTCCATGCCAGGTATCGACTCCAAACTTGGTATAGAAGGGAGCGATCCTATTGAAAGAAGCATGGAAGGAGCTGGCCACGATGCTACTGTGGACACTGGTACCGATACCGGTACCGCTGTCGGAACCGAACCCGACACCGACATCGGAGCAGCAATCGGTGACAGCCCAATCGGTACCAAGGTAACCGAAAGCCTTCGGCAATTACCCTTGGTACCGAACGCCCGTGTCGGTACCCAGTCTTCCAGACTAAAGATCGATTCCAGACTCGGCATCGAAGGAAGCGAGTCTATCGATGCACGTCTGGAGGGTACCGACGTCGGTGGTAGTATCGGTGCCGGTACCGATACTGGAAAGTCAGTCTGGAAGGTATCCACCAGTCCCGTAGGTACCGAGGACGCCAGACGACAATCCCTGGTGAGGAGTGTTTCATCCAACACCAGTGCCGATGCCGGGGTATCGGTACCGCTCGAAGCGGATGCAACCACCGGGCATGGCTCAGGTATGTTCTGTGAGGGGTGAGCCCCAGGAACAACCTGAAACCCCACATAGGCTTTGGAGGCCGAAGACTCCCGCCGGAGTTTTGAAGCCAATGGGCCCTCGAGGGCAAGGCCGGAGCCGTCTACATGCAGTGCATGAGACCTACCACTCGCGGGTTGGCTAGTCTTAACAGACTGTTTGTGGGTTACCTGATCCTGTGTAGAAGAAGAAATGGTCGGTGCCCTGAAGTTGGAAGGGAACCACATGTCGAGGGAAACTCGATGCTGAAAAGCTCTTCTCACAATACCGTTGCCCAAGGGCTCCGGAGGAAAAAGGTCAGGACCCAAACAGGTTAGACATCAATTCTGGGAGTCTAAAAATAAAGTTGTACCGCCACAGTTTGAACATTTCTTGGAGAAAGTGGCTGGGGCTTCCATGAGAACATGGAGAGGCCTAGAAGGCCTGAAAAACCGTAAGACACTAAGAAGAAAAAATATTCCTTTAAAAGGAAAAAAATGTACAAGAAAAGAAAAAAGAAACACCGGCGGTACCAGTCCCCTTTCTGACGCCACGTCAGGGAAGACAGCCAGCCGCGACCACAAGAAAACTAAAGAATAAAAGAAGAATTTTCTGCGGTGACAGGAGGACGTCCTGCCGGCTCCACGGAAAACGAAAACTGAGGAGAGACAGTTGGGAAAGGCGGGAAGGCAGCACGCAGGCGTGGTGGGATGCTTCCAAAAGCTTTTCGATTGGACGCTGGGAAGCGTTCCCACGCAGACTCCGTCGGTACCGACGTACCCATAAGTGAAGACTCATTCCTGCTTGTTCCTGGAGATGCACTCCTTTCTGCATGCTGGCCTTGAAGTCACATGCTATCAGTGCGGTGCACAGAGGTGTACATAGCTAATAACGTGGGACTTCAGTGCTGGCTTTCTGCATTGGCCCAAAACTGCAAGAAAGCTGCTAAACAGGAGATGAAAATGAAGAGCAATTAGAATACAGTTACTAAAAAGGCAAATAAAGAGAAGCACACAAGAGCACAGATGTGTGAATCTGAAGAATTCAGCAGACTACCTCTGCTCCCTAAATTAGGAAACAATTATATTAGAATTACAGCTTTTCTTACAAAAGAGAGCAGTAGCACTGGTCCAATCTTGCCTTCTGAGCAGCACAGTTCCATTTCCTCATCTGGGGTCCCACATGCTGTTCTGCAACTGCCCAAGCTGTTTGTTCTGCCTCATTACATGTGCTCACTTAACATAAGAAATGTCATTATTGGGTCAGACCATGGGTCCATCAAGCCCAGTATCCTGTTTCCAACCGTAGCCAAACAAGGTCACAAGAACCTGTCAGGTCCCCAAAAGGTATACAGATTCCATGCTGCTTGTCCCAGAGGGTAAGCAGTGGATTTCCCCAGTCCTCTTTAATAGTGGTTTATGGACTTTTCCTCCAAGAACTTGTCCAAACCTCTTTTAAATCCAGCTGCACTAACAGCTACATCCTACAACTACATCTTCCGGTAACGAATTCCAGAGTCTGATTAGGTGTTGAGTGAAAAAATATTTTCTCCAAATAGTCTTAAATGTGCTACAATGTAGCTGCATTGCATGTCCCCTAGTTTTTAAACTTTTTGAAGGTGTAAACAACCAATCTACATTTATCCATTCTACTCCATTCATTATTTTATAGACCTCTATCAAATGTCCCCCTCACTATGTCTTTTCCAAGTTGAAGAGCATTAACTTTTTTTTTAAGTTTTAAATTTTTATTAAGTTCTGCAATAGGCAAGACACACCACTAAGTCCTCTCTTCCTCCTTTATCTGCTACATAGGGGGAGCGGAAGTATGCCAACTTCTTCCACGCAGATAGACCGCCTTTATTTTTTTTTCCATACTGTCGCTTAGGGCCACTATGCTGGTATCCAAATTTTTAAGATTGTCTCCGAGGTCCCTTGCACTTTAGTTCTCTTCCTTCTGTCTGGACTTCTATCAGGCCTCTTGATCAGCTAGAGCGGTGCTGCACCCTGCCCCTTGGTCTGTGTTTTGTCTTCCTTTCTGCTTTATTTGCAGGTCCTCTAGCCCTCCAAGCCGGTGCTCTTCGCCCTTTAGGCGTTGCTCCCCCACTTCCCCCCTGCCGGGGCTTAATTCTCCACCAGCTCTCTTGCCTTTCCTCTGAGACTTTTCTCCAGTCCCCTGAATCTCTCTCCATTATCCCTGAGGCCCTCGTCTGCTGCTCTCCAGGTCTACTTTCTGACCTCGCTCCTGCTGTCCCATGCCGCACCCTCCAGGGCTCTCCGACAGTACTGCCGCTGTCTTCCCCACTCTCCAACGTTCCTCGCGGGTCCACTCTATGCACCCCACCTCTGCGCCGTTCTGCTCAATTTTCTGCTGCTCCTACAGCTCACCGTAGTGCACTTACATCAACGCGCTGGTCAAATTTAGCGTCGCCGATAAGCTGTTCCCTTCTCAGCCTGCCGATCTGCACTCTCCACCGTCGGCCTGCCACGCGGTCCTCCGATCAGGCTGGGTATGCTAGAGGCTCTTCCAACGGCTGCACTCTGGCAATGGGGCACTTGTGCTCTCTCGCAGCTCTCCCTTCACTGCTTCATACGGCGCTGCCGAAGTTAGCACTTCCCTCCATGGTAAGCTCACCGCCCCGCCACTCTCGTCTCCGCTGCTCCAGTCTGCCACGCAGTCCACTATGCCTGCTTTGCTTCTCCCCTGATAGCTGCTTTCCTGCTGGGGTACCCTTGCCCGATTTCACCGCTGCTCGAAACTGGACCTATCCCCGGTACTGCCTCTCCTTCGCCCCTCTCTTTTGGCGCTTTTAGGGGTACATTTGCTCCCTTATTTCAGGCTCTGATGATGGAGCCTGTATGCTACACCACCATGGGACCCGATGCCGTCACCAGAAGTCTCCGAAGAGCATTAACTTTTAAGCCTTTCCTCGTAGGGATATCCTTCCATCCCCTTTACCATTTTGTCACTCTTCTCTGTACCTTGCCTAATTCTGCTATACCCTTTTAAAGATATAATGATCACAACTGCACACAATATTCAAGATGTGGTTGCACCATGGAACGATACAGAGGCATTATAATATCCTTTGTTTTATTCTCCTTTCCTTTCTTTATGATTCCCGGCATTCTATTTGCTTTTTTGGCCACTGCTGCACACTAGACAGAGGGTTTCAATGTATTATCCATGACATCTAAATCCATTTACTGGGTGGTGGTTCCTAATGTGGAAAGTTGCATCATATAACTGTAGTTTGGGTTGTTCTTCCCTAAGGGAGCATTCTGTGCCAAGAATAGCAGGAATGTATATCCTGTCTGGACGTACATCCCCACTATTCGTCCCCCTGCTGCCCCGACACAAAGGCTTCCCATAGGTACAGCTGTGTTGTACAGGGAACCATAGACAGGGGCGGGAAGGGGCAGTCTGGAAGCAGGGTGGGGGCAGGGTGTGGGTGGAGCAAGTCCCTAGACCTACAGGGCTGATTCAGAGGTCGGCCGGGTAGATGTGGGACATTTCCACCTATGAGGTGGAATAAGTCCCCCTGGATGTCCCCCTATCTGTCCCCCCTGGGCGGTGGACAGGGAGGACAGATAGGTAAGGGTCAAAGGGGGTTCCCCACAGCCCAACCCTGGCCATGGGAGGCCGGACTGGGGGATCAGGCTGCGGGGGAAGGGCATTTTCGGAAAGTAGCCGGGGGATCGCTGCTCCACTGCAGCTCCATTACAGAGCCAGGCTGAGTTAACCAAGTGTGTGGATGGACGTGTGGACGATCAGAATCTGGGCCTGGCCTGCACATCCAGGCCGTAGACACAATTCTGATCCTGTGGGCACATCTGGACGGCCAGTACAGAATCGGTCTCTAAGTGCATAACACTGCACTTGTACACATTAAATATCATCTGCCATTTGAATGCCCTGTCTCCCAATTTATCAAGGTCCTCTTGCAATTTTTTTTTATAATCTTCTTATGATTAACAACTTTGAATAATTGCATCATCTGCAGATTTAATCACTTCACTCGTTATTCCCATTTCCAGGTCATTTATAAATGTTAAAAAGCAGCGGGCCAGGGAGGAAATGACGTCACTGAACAGGGAAGCCGCGTGAAAGCGGAGCTCCCGGGAAGCGAGGAGTTTTGCAGCCTCCAAACGCCCCAAAAAGTAGCGAAAGGGCAGTGGAAGACAGCCTAGAGACGGTGGCAACTGTGCAGGAGTGAACGGAGATGCGGAAAAGTGTGGCAGACCTGAAAGGGTACGCGTATAAGAACGCGGCCGGGAGCACCGGTGGGAAGACCAAGATGGCGGCGGTGAGTGTTGGCAATGTGGAGGAAGGGCCAAAAGCAATGGAGGGAGCGACCCTGCAGAGGGGCGAGGTGGAGGTCCTGAGAGGGGAGATAAAAAATTGGTTTGGTACCCTCCGACAGGATTTAGCCCACTTTAAGTCAGAGGCTCAATCGTGGGTGGATGAGCTGAAGGCGGATGTCCGAGAGGTGGGCCAGAGTGTGGAAGAGTTGGAGGGAAAGGTGGAACTCCAGGACACTGCTTTACTTAAGTTGCAGGAGAGGAGGATAATATGGACGTGGAAGCAGAGGAGCTGTGGTCTCGAGTGGAAGATCTGGAGAATAGATCGCGCAGGGCAAATATCTGGCTGAGAGGGGTCTCGGAGTCCAGGGAGTCTGCTGATTGCGGCAGCTTGGTGGTGCGCATTTGCAAACGCATATTAGAGGAAGCTGGCATGGAGAGCTCTCACATGTGTTGGACTGTTGATCGAGCGCATAGAGCACTAGGCCCCAAGCGAGATGGGTACTCCCGAGACATTATCGCCCGTTTTCATGAGTTCACTACAAAAAGCGCAGTGGTGGAGGCTGCGAGGAAGCTTACTGATTTCCGATGGGAAAATCAACGTATTGACATCTATACGGACTTGTCTGCCATCACGCTGAAAAAACGCAGGGAAATGGGGGGAGTTACTAAGATGCTGCGGGAGAAATCCATCAGATATAAATGGCTCTTCCTATTTGGATTACAGTTTTGCATTGCGGGGAAAACGTCCTATATCAAATCCACCACGGAGGCTGTCGTGGCATTCAAGGAAGCGGGCTGGACTGACCTGCCAGAGGCGCCCCAGCACAGGAGTGATAAAGACTCGAGACGACAGCTGAAAGGCAGCGAGTGGCGGAGAGCGCCGCAAGGAGACCGCAGGTTGCGCCGGCAGCGGCAGAATGGGTCCGACGGAGGAGGAGACGGCTGAGAGCGGGACTGGACCTATTGAGGTTGCAAAACATGGAAAAGGAACACAAGAGTAAAAGGAAAACCGAAGAAAGAAAAAGTTTTATCTTATCTTGTTGTATCTCTGTTGATGTGTGATGTGTATTTTGCTCAGAATTGTTGAGGTTTCTTGAGAGCTGTTTTGGGGGGTGGCGAGGTTTCTGTGTTATTGGTGGGGGGGAGGCGGGGTGATATGGGCTATGGGGTGTAGGGTGGAGTAGAGGGCTTTCATTTCTCCCCCCCCCTTACAGATGCTGGTTATGTGGGGCGTGAGGCATGGGGGAAGTATAATGTTGGCAAGGCTTCCTGGAGCGGTGACGATTCGTACCTCAAGGAAGTTGGATGCAGAGGGAGCTGGAGGGTAGTGTCGGGGTAAGGGGGAGGGGGAGGTGGGGTTGGGTTCCTGGTCAGAAGAAAGGGAGGGGGGAGTCTGATCACATGGAACGTCTCAAAATAATGTCCATGAATGTAAGAGGGTTAAATGGCCCTGTGAAGAGGCAGCGCCTGTTCAAAGAGATCAGTAGAGTGAAAGCTGATATCATATTTATACAGGAGACGCACCTGAAAAAATGCGATGAATGGAGGGTGGGGCATAAGCAATTCCCAGTGCAATGGTTTGCCTCAAATTGGGTGGAATTGAAGAAGGGGGGGTGGGAATTCTAATGAATGGGAGCATTGATTTTTCAGATTGTGTGGTACATAGGGATAAAGAAGGAAGATACCTTATTGTGAAATTGCGGATAAAAGAACAACGATACACCCTGATAAATGTGTATGGGCCTAATGTGGGCCACAAGAGTTTTTATGAGGGTTTGCATGGTGTGGTGGAACAAATCGCAGAGGGCCAAATAGTCATGGGGGGGGACTTCAACATAACAATTAATCCGACTTTGGATAACTCCACGGGGAAAGGGGGGGGGGAATGTTTCCGGGAAGAGAAGCCTGAGGGAGCTGTGTAGTAATTTGGGATTGGTGGACATATGGCGGGAATTGAGGGGGAGAGAGAAAGTATACACGTTCTACTCCCCAGTGCACCAATCCTTTTCTAGGATAGATATGATCTGGGTGTCCAAACTGTTCCTGGAGAAAGTGGTGGATTGTGAGACTGGGGAATGGACGTGGTCTGACCATGCGCCCCTGTGGGCTGAAGTGAGGTTGGGGGAGGAGAAGCGTAGGACTCGGCTGTGGATGCTAAATGAATCATTATTGGAGAATGGGGATGTCCGGGGGCAGATTCAGGGGCGGCTTAAGCAATACCTGGCGACCAATGATATTGAAGGATGCCAGATTGGGACCCTGTGGGAATGTCTGAAAGCTGTTATTTGAGGGGATTTGATCTCTATTGGGGCCCATATGAAAAAGCAGCGGGAACGCAAAAAAGAGGAATTAAGAGGGCAGAATCGGGAACTCGAAGGGTCACTGATGCAGGGAAAGGTGGGGGATGTGAGAGGCCAAGAACTAAATTGGGCGAGGAAGGAACTCAATGACCTCGAACTAGCTGAGATCAAGCATGCGCAGGATATCTTAAAGCAACAATTTTTTGAACTCGGCAATAAGCCGAGCCGGCTGTTGGCACAGCGGCTGAAACAGCATAAGAGTAGGAATTATATAACTAAAATACGGGATGGTACGGGGACGGAAGTGTGACAGGTGGAGCAAATTCAGCAGTGCTTTGTGGATTTTTACCAGCAATTATATACGGAGGAGACTCATTTAACAGAGGATCAGTTGGAGCGCTACTTACGGGTGTCTCTACCGTGTTTAACAGGGGAAGAATCAGCCCAGCTTTCTAAGCCCATAGAGGAAAGGGAAGTGGCGGAGGTGATCCAGGGACTCCCGGCCAATAAGGCTCCGGGGATGGACGGTTTTACCAATAAGTTTTACAAGACTTTTGGTGAGGTCCTCTGTGGTCCCTTGACAAGGTTATTCAATGCTTTTAGGGAGAATGAATTTATTCCCGAGACGATGAGGACCGCAGGGATTACGGTGTTGCCTAAGGCAGGGAAAGATTTGACTCTATGTGGATCTTATAGACCCATTTCCCTCCTGGGTACGGATTTTAAGATATTTACTAAGATCTTAGCCAATAGGTTGCTTCGGTTTCTGCCACGATTGGTGCATGAAAATCAATCCGGTTTTGTCCCAGGGCGCCATACGGTTGACAATATGCGGAAAGTGTTAAATGCCCTTTGGAAGGGGAGGAGGGGGGGGAGCCGATGTTACTTTTGGCTATTGATGCCGAAAAGGCATTTGATCGTGTTTCCTGGCCCTTCTTATTTAAAGTGTTAGAACGGATGGGGATCACGGGGGGTTATTTAAGATGGGTTAAAGCTATTTATGAGCAACCACTGGCCCGGATTCGTATTAATGGGGACTATTCCAGGCCGTTTGCCTTGTCTCGAGGCACACGACAGGGGTGCCCTTTATCCCCACTGTTGTTTGTCCTGTCTATGGAGCCCCTAGCCCAACGGGTCCGGGAATGCATGGGGATTCATGGGGTGCAGTGGGGAACTTTGGAATGCAAAGTATCCCTTTTTGCAGATGATCTGCTGTTTATGTTGACTAAACCAAGCGAATCCCTCCAAGAGCTAACTCGAATATTAAGGGAATTTGGGGCACACTCGGGTTTCAAAGTGAATGAGACTAAATCAGAAATTTTGAATATATCAGTAGGGGGGGCGGAACAACTCAAACTAAAGGCCTTATTTCCTTTTCGGTGGGCCAAGCATAGTATCAGATACCTGGGGATTTTCCTAACAGCTAGAGAGGACGACTTATTTAAGGAAAATTATGGGAGGGTTGAAAAGCTTATTCAGCGGGAATTGGATGAGTGGCGCCACAAAAACCTATCTTGGATGGGGCGGGTTGCAGCGGTAAAAATGCTGGCTCTGCCCAAGTGGCTGTATCTATTTATGAATCTTCCTATCTGGGTCTCTAAGGCTTATATTGCTAGATTACAAAGAATGGTTATGAAATTTGTGGGAGGGGGTAAGAAAAACAGGGTGGCTGCGCGCATCATGATGGCCCGGCGAGCAGCTGGGGGGATGGCGGTACCGAACCTGTTGCAGTATTGGGAAGCGGCACAAATGTGCGTTACGTTGGATTGGGATGCAGAGGCTCCTAAGGAATGGGTCCATATGGAGACTGAGGGGATCCAGGCGGGTAGGCTGGGGGATTGGGTGTGGTTGCCGCGTGTGATAAATCAGAAGTTCCCGGGTAGTAACCCCTATGTGTTGAGCTCCTTACGGGTGTGGAATAAATGGAGAGGTATCTGGTTGGGGGGCTAGGGGTATGTCCCGGTTACTGCCCATTCAGGGAAATCCGGAATTCCTGCCAGCTATGGGAAAGTCTTTGTTTAGTAGGTGGGCCGTACATGGTCTACAGAGGGTGTGCCAATTGCTGGAGGGGACGAATATACGGGCGTTTGACGAGTTGCGGAGGGAGTTTAGGCTGGAGGAGAAAGACGTTTTGGGATATTTTCAAATACGCCACTACCTATCTCAAAATGTCCTACCAAATTTGCAGAGAGATCCTACAGACGTAGAGAGGTTTTTTCTGATGGGATCGCAGAGGAGAGTGCTGACAAATTTTTATCGCATGATGGGGCGGGCGCCGATAAAAGAAGGGTACCAGAAGGCTTGGGAGGTAGATTTGGGGGTCCAGTGGGATGTCCAGACCTGGGAGCATATTTGTGTGAGTAGATATAAAGGCCTTCTTGCTACAAATTTAATTGAAAACAATTATAAAGTGCTATGTAGATGGCACTTGACGCCAGTTAAATTGCATAAAATATATGATTGTATATCGGATCAATGCTGGAGGAATTGTGGGGGACAGGGTTCATACTTACATATTTGGTGGCAATGTGGGGAGGTACAAAAAATGTGGGCTCTTGTGCTGGGCCTCTTGGGGGAGATCCTGGGGAGGGAGGTGGACATAAGACCGGAGACAGCCTCATTAGGTGTGCGATCTCCTCTCTTGACCAGGGCTGAGGGAGTTTTTCTGGATCTGGGGTGTGCAGCCTTGCGGATCCTACTGGCTCGGAAGTGGAAAACTGCAGCAGTCCCCACAATGAATGAGTTTAAGGGTATGTTGTCACAGATTTATCTGATGAGTAAACTGACATCGCTCAAGCGGGCCAGTCAGAAAAACTTTTTAATGATATGGGGGAAATACATTCAGTGGACGGCATTGTTGGAAAACAATTGAGGGTGGGGGAGTTAGCGTGTAAGGAGGCAGTGGTTAAGGGAACTCGGGGGGGAGGGAGGGGGGATGGGTTTGGGGGGATATTATTGAGGAAAAAACAGAACCTGAAATATTTTGTATGTTGTATTTTCATGTAATCTGTGAAAATTGGCTGTGGAATGATGTTTTTCAACTGTATTTTGTTGCAGTTTGTTTCCTAAATTGTTCTGTGGTTGAAAATAAACAATTAAAAAAAAAAAAAAGCAGCGGGCCCAGCACAGATCCCTGAGGTACGACACTATTCACCTTTCTCCACTGAGAAAATTGGCCATTTAGTCCTACTCCGTTTTCTATCTTTCAACCAATTCTTAATCCACAACACTGCCGCCTATCCCATGGCTTTTTAATTTCCCCAAGTCTCTCATGGGGGACCTTGTCAAAGGCTTTCTGAAAATCAAGATACACCATATCAACTGACTCACCTTTATCTGTTTATTCACACTTTCAAAAAAAATATAAGAGATTGGTGAGATAAGACTTTCTTTGGCTAAAATCAAGTGTTGACTTTCTACTATTAAACCATGACTAACTAACATGTGCAGTCATTGGTTTTATATAATGGTTTCTACCATTTTGCCAGGTACTGATGTCAAGCTCACTGGTCTGTAAGTTTCCCAGATCACTCCTGGAATCTTTTTTAAAGCTTGCTGTTAGACTGGCCAATCTTCGGGTACTACAGATGATTTTAATGACAGATCAGATTACTAATACTTCTTTAATTTCATATTTCAGTTATTTCAACACCCAAAGAAGTATGCCATCTAGTCCAGGTGATTTGCTGCTCTTTAGTTTATCAAATAGCTATATTACATCTTCCCGATGTATCAATATTTGTTTCAATTCCTCTGATACATAATCTTTAAATATCATTTCTGGCATGGTTAAGTTTCCTACATCTTGTTCAATAAAGACTGAAGCAAAAAATTCATTCAGTCTCTCTGCTATGACCTTGTCCTCTCTCAGTGCACCTTTTACCTCTCCATCATCAAATGTCCAATTGGCTCCCTCACAGGTGTTTTGCTATGAATATACTTGAAAATATTTTATTATGCACTTCTGCTTCCACAGCAAGTTTCTTTCCAAATTTTCTCTTTGCCTGCCTTATTAATGGCCTTTCCTTTAATTTGCCAGTACATATGCTTTTCCTGTTTTTATCATTTGGCTCTTTTTTCCATTTTCTGAAAGGTTCTCTCTTAGCTAAACCAACTTCTGACCTCACTTTTAAGCCATGTTGACTCATTTGGCCTACCTTCCACCTTTTTTAAAGCATGGCATGCACATCTGATCTGGCCTTCCAAGATATTATTTTTAAATAACACCTATGCCTGATGTAAATCTTAACCGCTACAGTTGCCCCTTTTAGTTTTTTTTTAACCTTTTTCCTTTTTGCAAGTTGAATGCTAGTGCAATCAATTTCCTTGCTATCCTCCCTCCATTTATTAAATCAAATTTGATCATGTTATGATCATTATTGCTAAGCGGCCCCAAAACAGTTACCTCTCACACTAGATTCTGCGTTACACTGAAGACAAGGTCTAAAATAGTGTCCCTACATGTCAGTTCCTGAACCAGCTGCTCCATGAAACTGTCAATTACTTAATTTAGAAACACTCTCTCTAGCATGTCCTGATGTGACAGACCCAGTCAATACCAGGGTAATTGAAATCTCCCATCATTACTATGTTGTAAATTTTGCTAGCTTCCCTAATTTCTGTTAGCATTTCATCATCTGTCTGTTCACTCTGTCCAGGCAGTTGGTAGTACACCTCCATTGCCATTCGCTTCCCTTTATTATATGGGATTTTTATCTACATTCTCACTGTATTTTGTTTCCTGCAAAAACTTTATCCTGTTTGACTTGATGCCCTCTAACATATAGAGCCACCCCTCCACCAATGTGATCTACCCTTTCCTTGCGATATAGTTTGTAGCCTGGTATCAGTGTCCCATTGGTTATCCTTCTTCCACCAGGTGTCCGAAATGCCAACTATATCGAACCTTTCATTCATTGCTATATATTCTAATTCTCCCATCTTATTTTTTTTAGACTTTTAGAATTTGCATACAGACATTTCAAAGTTTGTTTTTTGCTATTAACAGTCTGGCTATTTCATGACAGGGTTAATTTAGAATCTTTCAACTCTGTATGATTTTTACTTAAAGGCGCCTGAGTTACTTTTACCTTTTTTGGAACCTCTATCGGGATGCCCTGGACTTACCCGTTTTGCTGGTATCCTTCAAAGATACATTATTCCAAACCATACACTCTTGAGCAACTGTTGGCTTTCCCCCCTTATCTACTTTAAAATCTGCTCTCTCTCCTTTTTAAAGGTTAATGCTAGCTGCCTAGTTCCACCCTGGTTAAAGTGGAGCTCATCCTTTTGGAAAAGTCCCCCCACCCCCTGAGTGTTGCCCAGTTCCTAACAAATCAAAAACTCTCTTCCCTGCATCATCTTCTCATTCACGCATTGAGACTCCGGAGTTCTGCTTGCCTCTTGGGTCCTGCACTTAATATATAGCGGCATTATCTGCGAAAACCTGTGTAGCACAGCCCTTTCTGCCTACAGGATTCAAAAGAGCAGCATATTGCTTACTTAATTAAACATTAACAGCCTGTCCTCTCAGTGCTTCTGTTGAAAGAGTAAATACTGCTGTTAGAGAAATGAAAAAGTCAAATCTATGCCAGAAATGGAACTCATGGCTTGTTGAGCAAATGTGTTTAGTGAAGAGGGAATATGTGGCAATTTAGCTTTCCGCCTTACATAATCTGTGCTGTCCAGGTCACACTCTGCATCAATGAGAATTCTAACCATGGATGGGAAGTTCTGGAGCACTGCAATGTGTATGGAAGTTGACTTTTGCTGTTAAAAAAGAAAGATGATTAATTCAAAATTAAGAACATGCGCATATGCACAAATCACTTTCTCTACCATTCCAATGTATGTTTTTGTCCACACACCACACAGTATGGAGATCTTAATGAAGAATCCATAAAGCACAGTTACTTACCTGTAACAGGTGATCTATGGGAACAGCAGGAATAAGTCTTCACATATGGGTACGTCAGTACCGACGGAGCCTGCGCGGGAACGCTCCCCAGGGTCCCAAAAAAGGAAAGCTTTTGGGAGCATCCCACAGCGCCTGCGCGCTGCCTTCCCGCCTTTCCTAACCGCCTCTCTCCAGTTCGAGTTTTAAAGCTGAGAGAAAGAGAGGAAAGGAAAGATAGATAGAGAGATACAACTCCTAGGGGAGGTGGGTGGGTTGTGAAGACTTATTCCTGCTGTTCCCAGAGATCACCTGTTACAGGTAAGTAACTGTGCTATCTCCAGGAACAAGCAGGAATGAGTCTTCACATATGGGGACTCCCCAGCTAGAGATGCCCGGGAGATCCCCAAGGTTGTGAGACCCTGAGAAGGGCTCCACCTCCTCCCATGGATCTCAGGCATCCAACCAGGGATGGAGGGTAGGAGTTGATTAAGCATGGAACAGGTGTTTGAGAACAGCCTGACCAAACAAGGCATCCCGGCGGGAGTCCTTGTCCAAGCAGTAATGGGCTGTGAAGGTATGAACCGAGGCCCAGGTGGCCGCTCGACAGATCTGGTCGATGGACACAGAATTTAGATGAGCCATAGAGGTTGCCATGGCCCTCACATTGTGAGCTGTGACATGGCCCTCCAGAGAAAGGTTCTTACTCTGGTAGGCGAAGGAAATACACTAAGCAATCCAATTTGACAGTGTTCTCTTAGAGACTGGAAGTCCCAAATGAGAGGGATCAAAGGCAACAAAGAGTTGGGAAGACTTTCTATGTTGCTGTGTCCTTTGCAAGTAAAAGGCAAGAGCCCTCTTACAATCCAGGGTATGAAGATTCCTCTCTGCACTTGATGCATGAGGACCTGGAAAAAAGACAGGTAAATATACCTCTTGGTTAAGATGAAAGGGCGAGACCACTTTAGGCATAAAGTGTGGATTGGTCCTAAGGACTACCTTATCATGATGGAACCTTGTATAAGGTGGATTAGCCACTAAGGCTTGCAGTTCACTGATGCGGCGAGCTGAGGTGACTGCAATAAGAAAGATAACCTTCCAGGAAAGAAATTTCAAGGAGGTAGTGGCTAAGGGTTCAAAGGGTGGCTTCATGAGCTGACCAAGAACCAGATTCAAGTCCCATGCCACTGGAAGTGGTCTAATGGGAGGTTTAGTTAAAAGAAGGCCTCTCATGTATCTTGCAATAAGAGGATGAGAGGAAACAGGTTGTCCATTGAGAGGCTTGAGAGATGCTGCAATAGCACTCAAATGGACCCTTACTGAATTCGTCTTGAGGCCTGCATGGGAAAGATGCAGGAGATACTCTAGTAAGGAATTCAAAGGTATTGCTAGAGGGTTAATACCCTTCTCAGCACACCAAATGGTAAACCTTTTCCATTTAAAAGGATAGGAACGTCTGGTAGAAGGCTTTCTGGAAGCATGAAGGATATCCCTTACTTGCTGAGAAAGATGCCAATCTTGAAGGTCTAAGCCTTCAGCAACCAAGCCCCGAGATGGAGAGATTGGGGGTTTGGGTGCCACAATGGTCCCCCCTCCTGAGACAGGAGATCTGGAGCAGACCCTAAGTCCAGGGAGGGAGCTTGGGAAAGATGCAGAAGTAGAGGGTACCACACTTGGCATGGCCATCGTGGAGCTATGAGGATCATAGTCCCTCGATCTCTCTGAAGCTTGAACAGGGTCTTGGGAATTAGGGGAATGGGTGGAAAGGCGTACAGGAAGTCTTGACCCCAATGAAGGAGGAAGGCAGACTTGGCCTGAACTCCCTGACACGGAATTCTGGAAGAGAATCGGGGAAGTTTGGCATTCCACGGACTTGCGAAGAGGTCTATGTCCGGGGTTCCCCAAATTCGAAAGATTCTGACTATCTGGTCCATATGAAGGGACCATTCGTATGGAAGCAGAACTCGACTGAGTCTGTCTGCCCAAGAGTTTTGAACTCCTGGAAGGTATACTGCCAGAAGATGAATTTGATGCTCTCTGGCGAAGGCCCACAATCTCAGAGCTTCATTGCAAAGCGACAGAGAGCCAGTTCCTCCCTGCTTGTTCACATAGAACATGGCTACTTGGTTGTCCGTGTGAATGAGGACTGTCTTGTAGCTGAGCAGGGTATGGAAGATTCTGAGAGCCAAGAAGATTGCTCTGAGCTCTAAGAAGTTGATATGTAGGGAGGTCTCCTGTGGGGACCAAATGCCCTGGGTGGAGAGGTCTTGAAGATGAGCTCCCCAACCCTTTGGAGAGGCATCTGTTGTAAGGATTGCTTGGGGTAACAACTGTTGGAAGGGGGACCCCAGCAACAGATTTTGAGTGGACTTCCACCACTGGAGAGACCAAAAGAGGCGCCTGGAGGTTGCTATTTTGTCTGACAGACTTCCAGATGCCTGGGTCCACTGGGTGGACAAAGTCCATTGAGCTGCCCTCATGTGAAGGCGAGCATAAGGGACCACATGCACAGTGGATGCCATGTGGCCTAGCAGTTGTAACATCTCTCGAGCAGTTAGGTGGGTTTTTAAATGAATCGGAGAGGCTAACTGCACTAAGCGTAGGCAACGGGCCTGGGGAAGATAGGCCCTTGCAGTTGTGGTATCCAGCAAGGCCCCTATGAACTAGAGACTGAGTAGGGGTGAGTTGGGATTTTGGAATGTTTATAACCAGTCCCAGATACTGCAGGACACACATTGTGCAGGCTAGGGAAGTCTGGGCCTCTGACTGGGATGGAGCTCGAATGAGCCAGTCGTCCAGATATGGGAATACGAATATTCCTAGAGTGCGTAGAAATGCAGCTATTACTGCCATGCATTTTGTGAACACTCTTGGAGCAGAAGCCAGACCAAAGGGAAGCACCTTGTATTGATAGTGCTTTCCCTGATAAAGGAACCGAAGGAACCTTCTGTGTGTTGGATGGATGAGTATATGGGTATACGCATCCTTGAGATCTAGAGAACAAAGCCAATCCTGACTCTGAAGGAATGGAAGGAGAGTACCTAGAGAAATCATCTTGAATTTCTCCTTGCATAGGAATTTGTTCAATTCTCTGAGATCTAATATGGGTCTGTAACCCCCTGTTTTCTTTGGAATCAGAAAATAGGGGGAGTAGAACCCTGAGCCCTGTTGAAGAAGAGGCACTTCTTCTATTGCCCCTTGGGCAAGAAGGGTAGAAATCTCTTGACCCAGAATGTCGAGGAGAGATGTTGGAGAATTGAACTGTCTCACCATGGTGTGAGGAGGAAGGTTTAAGAAATGAAGTTTGTACCCTTCCCTTATAATGGAAAGGGTCCACTGCTCTGCTGTAATTTGCTCCCATCTGGGAGCAAAGTGAGCTAACCTTCCTGGAATGGTGAGAGCCAAACAGGTTTTCACCTGTACAAGGAAGATTGCCTAATCCATCTTGGACCCAGGGTTCCAAATCAGAAGCTTGTAACCAAGCAATTCTGCGTGCACCTATGGCAATGGCCGAGGCTCTGCTGGCCCCCTCAAAAGAGTCAAACGGTTAGAGAATTTAGAAACATCCTGGGCATGCTTAAGCCAGGTAAGAAAGTCCTCCCTTTTATCTTCTGGAAGAAAAGGGAGGAAAGTTTGCAGATGATCTGTAACTTCCTTCAGAAACATCCCCATATAGAGACTATAGGAGTTGATTCTGGCAACAAGCATACTGGCCTGGAAGATTTTCCTGCCAAAAGCATCTAAGGTTCTACATTCTCTTCCTGGAGGAGCAGATGAGTGCCTTTTTGCACTCTAACCTTTTCATAGCAGACTCCACCACAATAGAATGGTGAGGAAGCTGAGTTTTATGAAATCCAGGACAAGGAGGGACACGATACATGGTGTCCAACCTACGAGAAAGAGAAGAGATGGTGAGAGGAGTCTCCCATATGCCTATCATGTGGTCATAATGGATCTCATGAATTGGCAAAGTGGCTGCTTCTTTAGGAGCCTTGGGATATTGCAAAATATCCAATTTTTTGGCTCTAGGCTCTGTCTCAGGGGCTACTGAGATAGAAAGCCCCTTGGCCACTTCCCTTATGAAGTCTTGAAAAGACAAGTCTTCTGGAGGGGACATTCTTCTTTTTGGAGAAGGCTCCTGAGGAAGGAGTACCGATGCTTCGACAGAGGCCTCCGATGCATCCGAGTCTTCGGAGGAATCGAAGTATCGCCTGTCTGGATGCTCCTGTAAAGCCCGATACGCAGGGCCGGATTTACGTATACGCCATGTACGCCATGGCGTAGGGCCCACAGCCGGCAGGGGCCCACAAAAAAAGAACCAGTTTTTTTTTTTTTAACTCAATTAAAAAAAAAAACCTGGTGGCTGCCGCCGCGGGGCCCCCTCTGCTGCCGCGGGGGCCCCGTCTACAAGCTGGTCTGGTCGGGTCGGGTCGGGTCTGTCTCTCTCCCTCCCTCGCTGCAGGCTGCAGGCTGCGAGAGACGCGAAGATAGAGCGTCTCCTCGCGTCTGTGTTAAGCCGGCAGGGGCTGATGGGATTTCCCATCAGCCCCTGCCGGCTTAACACAGACGCGAGGAGACGCTCTCCCTTCGCGTCTCTCGCAGCCTGCAGCGAGGGAGGGAGAGAGACCCGACCTGACCGGACCGGACCGGACCCGACCAGCTTGTAGACGGGGCCCCCGCGGCAGCAGAGGGGGCCCTGCGGCGGCAGCCACCAGGTTTTTTTTTAAAATTAAATTTTACTTTAGGCCGGGGGGGGGGTAGGACTGGTAATGGGCTATGGGGGGGGGTTAGGACTGGAAAGGGGCTATGGGGGGGGGGGGACGGGTAATGGCCTATGGGGGGGGGGTAGGACTGGTAAGGGGCTATGGGGGGGTAGGACTGGTAATGGGCTATTGGGGGGGCTGGGGCTGGAAATGGACTGGGGGGGGTAGGGCTGGTAATGGGCTATTGGGGGGGCGGGGGCTGGAAATGGGCTGGGCTGGGCTGGGCTGGGCTGGGGGGGTTAAGGCTAGAGGTGGGCTGATGGGGTTAGGACTGGTAATGGACTGTGGGCTGTTGGGGGGGCTTAGAACTGGCAATGGGCTTTGGGGGGGGGTTAAGACTGGTAATGGGCTGTGGGCTGATGGGGACTGTCTGGTAATGGGCTTTGGGGGGGCTAGGACTGGAAATGGGCTTGGGGGTTAAGACTGGAGGTGGGCTGATGGGGTTAGGACTGGTAATGGGCTGTTGGGGGGGGGTTAGAACTCTTAATGGGCTTTGGGGGGTTAAGACTGGTAATGGGCTGTGGGCTGATGGGAGTTGTCTGGTAATGGGCTATGGGGGGCTAGGACTGGAAATGGGCTGGGGGTTAAAACTGGAGGTGGGATGATGGGGTTAGGACTGGTAATGGGCTGTGGGCTGATGGGGGGTAGGACTGGCAATGGGCTATGGGGGGCTGACTGGAAATGGGTTGATGGGGTTAGGACTGGAAGTGGGCTGATGGGGGGGTGGTTAGGACTGGTAATGGGTTATAGGGGGGGCTTAAACTGACAATGGGGTGATGGGGGTTAAGGACTGAAAATGGGGTGATGGGGAGTTAAGGACTGTAAGTGGGGTGATGGGGGGGCTAGGACTGGTATTGGGTTGGGGGGTTGCTAGGACTGGAAATGGGCTGATGGATGGCTAGGACTGGAAATGGGCTGATGGATGGCTAGGACTGGAAATGGGCTGATGCAGGGACTAGAAGGGAATGGATGCTGGGTGAGGCTGGAACTAGAAGGGAGCTGATGTTGGGGGAGGATTAGAATGGGATGGGGCTGGAAGAGTAAAATGGAGAAGGGAAAAATATTTTGTGTGGGAGGGATAAAAAATCTACAATTGGCCGGTATTGGGAGAGTAAGTGGGGATTGAGGATGGAGGGGTAAAATTTGAGTGGATGAAATAGGAATGAGGAAAGAGCAAAAGGAGAAAGATTAGTATGTTAAAGCAGATGTAGAGAGAGAATGGAAAAAAATCTAGAAGAGAGAAGAAAGGACAAATGGACAGCAGACGATGGAGAGTTAGCAGAAGACACGAAGAAACCAGAAGAAAGTGGCTGGAGCAATTGCAGCTGAAAAAAATGCACAAAAGGTAGAAAAATATCTCTTTATTTTGAATTTATTAATTGGAATATGTCAGCTCTGGTAAATGTGCATCATTAACATCTGTGCTTTGTTTAGTACAAGAGCAAATTAATGTATAGTTTTTATTTCTACAGTGTTGTACATTCCAAGTTTGGCTTTTGGGATTCCCAGTTTAATTATTGTCTTCCTATTTCTAAATTGTGATTACTTGTTTGGTGATGGTCTATGTTCTGCATGTGTAACTGAGCTGAGGTGTTCTGTTTATATAATTCCTATTTGACATTGCCACTTGTTCTCTTTCCCCAGTAGGTCATGTATTGTTGTTTGTTCTCTGAAATGTATTGGTTTAATATTTGCAGTGTTGCCTTTTGATTGGTAGAGTATGGTGCTTTGTGAGTCCTGGTAGTGCTGTTAGGATACGGCGGGTTTACTATGGGCAGTGTTTGTAGTAGTTCCTAATGTGTCTGGCGGTTGGCACTGGATTATAGTAATGTAGAAATCTTTTAGTCTTTCTTTATCCATACACTCATTAAGAGGCACGTTTACTAAAAGTTAGTATATGGTAACATTATGCAAATATTTATGCAAATGAGGCCCCTTATGCAAATGAGGTCCGCACCCCCCTTGGGCCGCCCCTGCTGGGGGCCCACAATTTTTGTTGGCGTAGGGCCTCACTCAAGGTAAATCCGGCCCTGCCGATACGCATACCTTGTGGTATCGACATCGGGAGTCATCGGTACCGATAGGCATCATCGGACAGGGTACAGCTGCAGTCGACACCGAAGCCGATGTCGATGCAACCGGTACCGGCACCGGAATCGATATCGGAGCCGGTACCAACAACGAAGCTTGTTGCAGTACCAGCGGCGTCACAGCTTGTATGAATGCCGTGATGGCACGCTGCATGGTCAGAACATTCTGATCCATCGACGCCATGAATGTCTGGAGGTCGGTACCGGCAGATTCCACCGGTACCCCAGAACATTGCAACAGGTGATCGGTCGAGGCCGTGCCATCGATGTCAACCTGTGACCCCATAGGAGGAGCTTTGGAAGCCGGAGCTTCCCGCCAGGGTACTTTTGCCGGTGCAGGATCCTCGAGGGCAAGCCCGGAGGCATCTCGATGCTTAGAGGGAGATGGTACCGCTGCACTTAGTGCATTTTTTAAACCCGGAGGCAGGCTTTTCCATGAGGAATTTTTCTGTTAGGCCCAAGGCCCAAAGAAGAAAAAATACACTGAAGTGGAACGGAGTATTCTTTTTTTTTTTTTAAAGAAAAGACCGGCGGTACCGGTCCGACGTCGAAGAAGGCAGACGCGCGACTAAAGAAATAAAATAAAATAAAGAACTTCTTCAGCGGTGACAGGAACACGACCTGCTGGCTCCGCGGAAGAGAGAACTGAAGAGAGGCGGTTAGGAAAGGCGGGAACCCATATGTGAAGGCTCATTCCTGCTTGTTCCTGGAGATGGGGAAGTACCTTTTATTTCTCTGCATATGTGAAAAAACTAAAAACGAACAAAGGACTAACTTCTGGGAATCACTGATTAGGTTGGAGTAGGGGGTGGCAGGTAAAGTTGCAAGCCTGTTTTATATTATAATTAGTAGATTTAATTTGGTACAAGCTTGCCCATCTTTAGAGCAGTGTCTTGATGCCGATTTGGCATGTGCACTGTTGTGACATTGACCGTGTAGACTCGTATTAAGGAACAAAGGATATATCAAAGAAGAAAATGTGATATTAAGAGATGACCCCACGGTAGGGGGTGGGGGGGGCAAGTAGCAGAAAATAAAGGGTGGTCTGTAGGAGTTCAACATTATTATCTGATATATCCTGGTGCAGGGGATGTTATCTGTCCTTAACACAAACAAAAGGAACACAGAGGCAGCAGGAAAGTAAAACAATTCTAAGCTGCATTACACTGTGCTACAAAACACTATCACTTTTGAGCAATATATGACCAAGAGAAGCCCTGTTGAATTCAGACTATGGAATCAAAATGTTTTGAAACTACTCACATAGTTAGCAGCATCTGTATCACTTCCTGCATGGAGGAGAAGTCTGGTGAGGTCTTCATGGCCCTGGAGTGCAGCATAGTGAAGGCAGCTCATCTGTTTCTAATGAATACACACAGCACATCCTTCTCTCACACTTGTGCACAGGTTTTGTCTTGAACATACAATATGTGTTTAGAACCTCTTACCGAATATGTTTTTCTACTTTCACTTGTCTCTGTTTTAAGGCAGTCAGTATGTGCATTTTTGCTGCTGCTTGCACAGTATTCATCTGAACCCCCCCCCCCCCCCCCCCCCCCCCCCCCCCCCCCCCCCCCGGTCTTCCGCCTTTCTGCTCCAAGCGCTTCCTGACACTTCCCAGCACTGATGATTTGTGGGACAGAGCAAGATAGTACCAACTGGGGTGGAATTTACAGCAGCCTGGAGAACAATTCTCCCAAAGGACACACCCACTCAAAGTGTGCCTGCAACCCCACAATTATTTGGAATATTTGTTTTTTCTATATAGGAGGTACAGTGTGCATTGGTGAAGTAGGTGAGCAAGAAATAACTTTTTTTTTTTTGGGGGGGGGGGTTAACCTCTAGGGAAAATCCCCACCCTTCCCCTCACCATACACGTATTTCATATATATGTTATAGCATGAGTTATTTGGAAAAATCACCGATTACACAAATGCTTTAGTGCAATTTCATTTATTAAAACTATACTTCTACTTTGATGTTGAGCATTAGTGCCCTTCATTCTTAATACTAAGAAATTTTTGATGGTGTCCATCTTATAAAAAATATGATGATTTATACACTTTCCTTAAAGAAACATATTTTAGAGAGGCTTTTACCTCCTCGTAGAGCAAACCTCAGTTGGTTTGCAGCTTATTATTCTGTGAGGACTTGTATGCTTCAGTGATGCTGAGAGCTAAGCTATCGGTAGCTTAACTACTGGCAGGGTCTCCCAAGACAAGACAGGTCTTAGCTGAGGAGCCAGACTAAGACAAACCATCCATCTGGGCAGCAGCAGAATGGGACGATGTTGGCAGTGGAGGATCACATTTCTGTGACAACTGCAATACCACTAGAATGACCTGCATGGAAGAAAGGCTTGGCAAATCTACTTCTGTATCTTGCATGAAAACCCAATGGATAGTCACAACACAAATTGCACTATAGGACTAGAAGATGAGACCTTCAGGTCAGAAGGCACTCAACTGGCTACTGATGAGCTGAACACTTCTCAAGAGTAAAGCCAGCATTTATGATGTGGTCGGATCAAAGCCCTTGAGACGCCCAACTGCTGATGCAGCTGCACTTGAGAGTCAGAGGTTGCAAAGATGCCTTACATATTGGAAACATGGAACGTACGAAGCATGAACCAAGGGAAGTCAGAAGTGGTCAAGAATGAAATGGAACGTATACAACTCGATCTGTTTCAGCAAACTGAAATGGACTGATATCGAGCATTTTGCATCTACTATGCTGGAAATGAAACAATTAAGAAGAAACTTGCAAGAATTGTAAGCATTCACTGACTGCACTGTATTTCATTAATTTCTATTAGTCTACAAGGAATGCCCATCAACACAGCTATAATTCAGGTAGATGCCCCACTACCTGCAGAAGAGCAGCTGCAGAAGAGGAAGAAGTTCATGAGTCTATGAACAAGTACAAGCTGAAATTGACAGAACATGCAAACAGGATATCCTGATAATTATGGGTGATTGGAACGCAAAAGTTGGCAACAAACAAGGCGGCAAAGTGGTTGGAAAATATGGACTTGGCAACAGAAATGAAGCTGGAAAAAGACCGATAGAATTCTGCAAGACCAACGATCTCTTCATCTCAAAAACCTTCTGGCAATACAAGCGGCTGTACACAGACTTCACCCAATGGACTGTATAAAAATCAAATTGACTATCTCTGTGGAAGACAACGATGAAAAAGCTCGAAAACATCAACAAAGAAAAAAACCTGGAGCCGACTGTGGTACAGATCACCAAGTACTAGTATGCAAATTCAAGCTAAAGTTGAAAAAGAGCAAGCCACTCAATGTAGCAAAATATGACCTTGAGAATATACCACTGGAATTTAAAGACTACCTGAAAAATCAATTTGCTGCTTTAGATACAAATGACAGAGTTCCAGAAGAGATAAGGGATATCATCAAGAAGTTTGTGTTGGAAGAAAGCAAGACGTCTCTACAAAAGGTGAAAAAGCAAAAATGGCCAAAATGGATGACTGAAGAAACTCTGAAAATTGCCCAGAAACACAGAGAAGCTAAAGCCAGAGGAGAAAGAGAAAATTGCAGAATTCAGATTTCCAACGTGCAGCAAGACAAGACAAGGAGAAGTACTACAATGACACATGCAAAGAAATAGAATATTAGAGGAAGTAGATAGGCTTTTCTAAAGTTACGAGAGTTAAAGAAAAATTTCCAGCCTCGAATTGGAATGCTACAGAGTAGTTACTCACCTGTAACAGGTGTTCTCCAGGAGCAGCAGGAATCAGTCCTCACATATGGGTGTCATCGGCGCCGATGAAGCCCCAGCGGAGCATTTCCCCAGCTTTCCATGAAAGCCTTTGGGAATGCTGGCATGCATGCGCGGTTCCCTTCCCGCCTAAAGGTGCCATCTTACCTCAGTCAAATGACATAGCTAAGAACAGCACACAAAAATGAAAAATAAACTATGTACAACTGCAACTCCCAGGGTAGGAGGGAGGGTTGTGAAGACTGATTCCTGCTGCTCCTGGAGAACACCTGTTACAGGTGAGTAACTACTCTTTCTCCAGGACCAAGCAGGAAGTCAGTCCTCACATATGGGTGACTCCCCAGCTCTGGGCTACCAGGAACCCAAGCTGAACAAGAGAACTCCCTCTAGTCTCAGCAGCAAAGAAAAGGCTTTTCAAGGACACAACCTCCACCGGTAGCCCAACAGAGGGCAGGAGGGCAGGAGTTGCCTAAACCTCAAAAAGATTCCGGAGTACTGCTTGGCCAAAAGCACTGTCCCTACGGGACTCCCTCTCCGGACAGTAATGGGTCGCAAACGTCTGGCTTGAAGACCAAGTTGCAGCCCTGCAGATGTCTACCAAGGGCACAGAGCGGAGATGAGCCACTGTGGCAGCCATTGCCCTGACACGATGGGCCGTGACCCGACCCTGCAAAGGAAGGTCAGCCGCCTTATAAGCCCAGGTGATACAGTCAGCCACCCAGATGGACAAGGTACGCTTGGATATAGCCAACCCCAACTTATTGGGGTCAAAGAAGACGAAGAGCTGAGTAGCCCTTCGATGCCCTTGCGTACGGTCAAGGTAGAAGGATAAGGCCCTCCTACAGTCCAGGGTATGCAGAACTGCTTCAGCCTGGCTTGCATGAGGCCTAGGGAAGAATGTTGGAAGAACCACCTCCTGATTGAAGTGGACAGAGGAGACAACCTTTGGGAGGAACTTTGGATGAGTCCTGAGGACTACCCTGTTCCTATAAATCCTGGTGTAAGGCCTATCACAGACCAGGGCCTGAAACTCACTCACTCGCCTAGCTGAGGGCTATCAGGAAGAGAGTCTTCCAGGAAAGGAAGCGTAGAGGGCAAGTAGCCATCGGCTCAAAAGGTGGGCGAGTCAGTTGCTTCAAGACCACATTCAGCTCCCACTCAGGAGCAGGACGACTGATGGGAGGCTTGAGCAAGAGCAAGCCTCTGAGAAACCTGGACACCAAGGGGTGTCCCGACAGGGAATGTCCTTCCACCAGTGAGTGGTGAGCTGCTAGAGCTGAGAGGTGGACCCGAACAGAATTGGACTTAAGTCCCTGATTGGATAAGTGCAGTAAATACTGAAGCACTACTGGTACCATACAGGAGAAAGGATCCTCTGTACGCAGCTGACACCACACAGAAAACCTCTTCCACTTTAGAGCATAGGTTTTCCTAGTGGAGTGTTTCCGAGAGGCTAGGACAACCTCCTCAACCTCCTGAGGTAGGCCCCAGGGAGCCAAAACTACACTTGCAGCCTCCAGGCCATCAAATTGAGAGCTTTGAGATTGGGGTGCAGAAGGGAACCCTGCTCCTGTGAGAGAAGGTCGGGATGCAACCCCAGCCAGCTGAAGCAGAAGTGGAAACCAAGGCTGTCTCGGCCACCTGGGAGCTACCAGCAGGACGGAGGCCTTGTCCTGAAGAGTCTTGAAAAGAGTTTGGACCACCAAGGGCGTGCAAGGAAACGCATACAGGAGGCCCTAAGACCAGGACATCAGAAAAGCATCCAGTGCTATCCTCAAAGGATCCGGCTGCCTGGAGCAGAACTTGGGCAGTTGCTTGTTCAGAGGACTGGCGAACAGATCTATCCAAGGGAGACCCCACTTCAGGAAGATCTTGTGAACCACCAAGGGATGCAGCTGCCACTCGTGGGGCTGCAGAATTCTGCTCAACCGGTCAGCCAGGCAGTTCTCCTGGCCTGGAAGGTACACCGTCTTGAGAAGCATGTTGTGCTTTAGGGCAATGGAACAAAGGTCTTGAGTCTCCCGACAAAGGAGCTGGGACCCAGTCCCGCCCTGTTTGTTCACATAAAACATGGCTACCTGGTTGTCTGTTTGAATCAAGACTGAGCGTTGAGCCAGGGCAGGAGAAAAAGCCTTGAGAGCTAAGCGGATAGCACGAAGCTCCAGGAGATTGATCTGTTGGGCTGCTTCCTAAGGAGACCAGAGGCCTTGGGTGCACTTGTCCAGACAATGAGCACCCCAGCCCTGCAGAGAGGCGTCGGTGGTGAGGACCACTGAGTACTCTGGCATTTGGAAGGGCATCCCCTTCAGCAGATTGTGTGGATGTAGCCACCAGCTGAGGGAGGTCAAAAAGTGTTTGGACACCTTTATCCTGTCTCTTAGACGGCCTGAGGCCTGTGACCACTGAGTCCGAAGGCACCACTGTGCAGGCCTCATGTGGAGCCTGGCATTGGGAGTCACATGTACTGTTGAAGCCATGTGGCCCAGAAGCCTGAGGCAGAGTCTGGGGGAGACCAGGGGCTTCTTTAGGAACTGTTTGGCCACGTCCATCAGTCTTTGTGGTCCTGTCTTCTGGCAAGAATGCCTTTGCCAGTTGAGAATCTAACCTTGCCCCTATGAACTCCAAGTTCTGGGAGGGGAGCAAAGTGGACTTTGCGAAGTTTATGACAAAGCCCATGTTTTGAAGCAGAGCAATGGTTCTGAGGGTGGCTTGTCTGGCCTCCAGACACGTCTGACCCCTGATGAGCCAGTCGTCTAGATAGGGGAAGACAAAGATTCCCTGATTTCTCAGGTAGGCCGCTACCACTGCCAGGCATTTGGTAAAGACCCTGGGAGCGGAAGTGAGGCCAAAAGGCAGTACTCTGTACTGATAATGGTTTTCTCCCACAATGAACCTGAGGTACTTTCTGTGGTCTGGATGAATGAGGATGTGAGAGTGTACGCATCCTTTAGATCTAAGGAGCATAGCCAATCTCCCTGCTGGAGGTAGGGCAGAAGTGTCCCAAGAGTAAGCATCTTGAACTTTTCTCTCTCTAGGAACTTGTTGAGGTTCCTGAGATCCAGAATGGGCCGAAGGCCACCGGTCCTTTTGGGTACCAGGAAATACCTGGAGTAGAAACCGTGACCATGGAGGGGAGGAGGCACAGGCTCCACCGCCTTGTCTTTCAACAGGCCCTGAAGTTCCTGAAGGAGAAGGGCTGTGTGCAGGGCTCTCCTGGGAAGTAAGGAGGGGGCAGTTGGTGAAAATGCAGGGCATAGCCCTTTTGGACTATGTCCAGCACCCAACTGTCGGTGGTAATGAGAGGCCACTGGTGGGCAAAGAGTACAAGGCGACCGCCTGCGCAGGGCTGGGAGAGCAGGGACGGAGTGACTATGCTCAAGGAGTCAAAACCCCTCACTCTGCTGAGTGGAAGCAGGGGCAGAAGGCTTGGGGGTCCTCTGCCTACGGGGCCCATTACCCTGGCCCTTGGCTTGCTCACCCTGGGGGGCAGCTTGGGCAGCCGGATACTGAGGGTACTGTTTGTAGGCAGTGCCCTTCCTCGGGTAAAAGGACTTTTTACCCGAGCCCTTCTTCTTGTGTGAAGGGGCAGAGGTCTTCCTCGACAGCCTTGTCCGGGTAAGGTGCTCGGTCTCGAGCTGAGCGGCCTTCTCGGTCACGGGTTTGCCAAAAAGGTTCTCACCTCGGCAGGGGACATCGACCAACTTGTCCTGAACCCATGGCTCGAGGTCCGATGACTGCAGCCACGCCTGGCGTCGAGCCGCGATGCCAGCAGCCGCAACTCGGGCCGAAGCCTCGAAGCCATCGTAGGCGGCGCGGGAAATGAACTTTGAGCATTCCCGAATCCCCGAGAACAAGGTCTTAAATCTCTGCAAGGGTTCCCCAGAGAGACCATCAGAGAATCCGGCCAATTCCTTGGCCAGGTCTCGCAAGTACATGCCCATGTACAGCTGGTAAGACTGGACACGGCAAGCAAGCATAGACCCCTGGAAGCACTTTCTACCGACGCCATCGAGGTTGCGGGCCTCCCGGCCGGGGAGCACCACGGAGTGCATCTTCTGGCTCTTCAGACGATGCATGGCCGATTCCACAACCATGGAATGGTGTGGTAGCTGTGCTTTCTGGAAACCAGGGCTTTTGCGGAGTCGATAGATGGAATTGACTCGCTTGCTCAGAACTGGCACCGAGGCCGGTGCCTCCCACATCCGGAAGAGGAGCCGTTCCAGCATCGGAGGAACCAGGACAGTAAAGGCCTCCTTCGGAGGAGAGTCGTACTGTAGAGCATCAAGCTCCTCGGCTCGAGGCTCTTCCTCAGGGTCGGCAGGGATAGCCAAGGCAGCGGCCATATCCCGGACGAACTCCGAGAACCTAGTGTCCTCCGGAGGGTATCTACTCCGGGGCTCAGACTGCGGTGAGTCCGACGGGACGCACCGAGTCTTAAAAGTATCGGGAGACTCCTCGTCCTCCGTCTCCCAGGCGGACTCATCCGAGGAGGAGTCAGGGTCCGACCCCGCGGGGCCCCGGGGCACCCGCCCCGACGCTGCGGGCACCGGCGTCGACACCCTCGGTTCCGAACGGGAGGTCGAGGGAGACCTTGACCGAGGACGACTTCGAGCCACGAGGGTCTCAAGTTTCAGCTCGGTCTCCGGGGTTGACTTAGAAGTCGACGTCCCGGTGGTCGGGGCAGATGCACCAGACAGGCTGGCCATCAGTGCCCGCTGCTGCTCCATGAAGGCAGACAATCTGCTCTCCAAGGCTGTCATCCTGAGACTCAGCTCGGGAGACGCAGCAGCCACCGACTCGGGCCCCGGCGGCGCCGGGCCCGACGTTGGCTCTCTGGGAGAAGAGTCCACGAGGACTACGGGGGGCTTACGTGTCCAGCAGACTCCGGCTCCACGTGAGGAACTTTCGCAGGCTTCTCTTGGTCCATGGGCCCGGGACGGCAGTCGGGGGTCTTAGACCTGGCCCTCGAGGGACCAGGGACCTCTTCTGACGCCGCCCTCACGAGCCGCTTCTTCCTCTTGCGTTCCCGGTCGGGGGACCCCCTGTCCGAGAAGCTTCGACGGCGGTCGGGATCGGAATCCCGAGATGTCGAGGCCTCAGACGAGGTCCGGGCCCGGCCGGAGGCTGAGTCCGAGAAAAGCCTTTCCTTCTGATGCTGTCGACTTCTGAGTGCCTTGGAAGACATCTTCCCACATGGCGCACACGACTTGGGGTCATGGTCTGGGCCGAGGCACCGAAGGCAGCAGTCATGTGTGTCGGTGAGAGACATAAGTTTCTTACACCGATCACACTTTTTGAAACCACTGGAAGCCATCGGGGAAAAAAGAGCCCCTGCGAGGTCAAAAGACCGGCCTTCCAGGGAAAAACGAAAAAAGGGCGCGAACGCCAGCCACGAAGGGCAAAAACCGAAAAAGAAGATAAACGGGCTCGATACTGGTGTACCGAACCCGGCAGGAGGGGAACCGGCGTTGAACCGGAGAAAAATAGCGAAAAATCGCCGAAGAAAAAATCATAATTACACTTACCTGGTAATTGTAGTTCCTTGAGTGACGACAGTGCAGTCCTCTAAGTCTGGGTTGTCAATCTCCTCCTGCAGCTTGGAGACTGGTATGTCAAAACTGATGACATCACTGGATACAGCCTGCTGCACTCCGCCTTCCATCCCAGTGTGAAACTATTAACAAAGCAGACTCATAGGAGCAACAAATAAGTAGCCAACTACAAAGCAATGCAAAAACTAAATACCGAAACCACCACCCCCTCCAAGCAGGCTTTCGTACTCTTTGCCTTGCCATAGAGAAAGTGAACACTTCAAAACAAGAGAAAGGAAAAACAGATCTCACCTGTAACTGTCTCCTGTCCCGTACTTTGGCTGGAACCTCCTAGAAATCTCCGGGCGGGAATGAGGACTGCACTGTCGTCACTCAAGGAACTACAATTACCAGTTAAGTGTAATTATGATTTCCTTATCGTTCCTCCAGTGCAGTCCTCTACGTCTGGGATGTACCAGAGCAGTAATTAGTGGGAGGGACCCTTCCAGCCAGCAGACAAAACTGCCGACCCGAAACGAGCATCGGCTACCGCCACGACGTCAAGTCTGTAATGCTTGCTAAAAGTATGTAACGACGACCATGTCGCCGCTCTACAAATGTCACCCGGCGGAAGCAACCCGTGTTCCGCCCAGGAACACGCCTGCGCTCTTGTGGAATGGGCCCGTAAGCTGACAGGAACCACTCGACCCTGAAGCAAATAAGCGGAGGCAATTGCTTCCCTCACCCACCGAGCGATGGAAGCCTTCGCCGCTGCCTCCCCTTTGCGTACTCCGCCGAACAGTACAAACAACCGATCCGACTTACGGAAGGACTCAGTAATCTGTAAATATTGACGTAAGACCCGCCGAACATCCAAAAGATGAAGATTGCGATCCGCACCGCCGCTCTCCAGCGTGCCAAGAACGGGCAAACAAACCGCCTGATTCAAATGAAAGGGGGAAACTACCTTCGGTAAGAAGGGCTCCCGGCACGATAACGCCTGTAACTCGGAAATCCTTCTAGCCGAACAAATGGCCACGAGAAACACCGTCTTCAACTTCAGATCTTTAAGAGATGCCCGGCGCAAAGGCTCAAAGGGAGACTTAACCAAAGCCGCGAGGACGAGATTGAGGTCCCACGGCGGAATGTACACCCTACGAGCTGGCCGCAACCTAGTGACCGCTTTCAAGAAACGAACTATATCCGGATGCGTCCCTAAAGGCACCCCATGGACCTTACCCCTATAGCAGGCCAGAGCCGCCAACTGTACGCGCAAGGAACTGGCGGCCAGACCCTTATCAAAACCATCCTGCAAAAACTCCAATACCACCGGAATGGACACAGTGAGAACTCGGACCCGACGACGAGAACACCAATCCTCAAAGATACGCCACACGCGGACATACGCCAATGATGTCGAATGCTTCTGCGCCTTAAGCAAGGTTGCCACAACCGCTGACGTATAGCCTTTCTTTCTCAGTTTAGCCCTCTCAAGGGCCATACCGTAAGCGAGAATCGATCCACTTGCGGCATGAACAGCGGTCCCTGTCGTAACAGATCCGCCCGCTGCGGTAGCCGCCAGGGTACGCCCTCCAACAGGCGCACCAGATCCGCATACCAAGGCCGTCTCGGCCAGTCGGGCGCTACCAACAGGACCGTCCCCTGGTGCGCCCCAATCTTTTGTACCACCCTGCCGATCAACGCCCATGGGGGAAAAACATACAGAAGACCTGGCGGCCACGGGCGCAGCAACGTGTCTATGCCCTCGGACATCCGCTCGCGCCTCCTGCTGAAGAATCGGGCGACTTTTGCTGACCGAAAGGTTGCCATGAGATCCATCACCGGTGGACCCCAACGCTCGACTATTTGCACGAAGACGTCGGGATGCAGCTCCCATTCCCCTGCATCCACGTGCACCCTGCTGAGAAAGTCCGCGGTGACATTGTCCTTCCCGGCTATGTGCGCTGCCGAGATCGCTGGCAACCGAAGTTCGACCCAAGTGAACAACGCGTCTGCCTCCGCCTCCAGGGCGGCACTGCCCGTGCCGCCCTGCCGGTTGATGTACGCCACTGTCGCTGAGTTGTCGGATAGCACCCTTACGGGCCTGCCGCGGAGTAGGACTTCGAACGTCTGCAGTGCCAGGAACACTGCTCTCAGCTCCAGACGGTTGATCGACCATGATACTTCCAGCGGAGACCAAAGCCCCTGCGCAAACTGACCTTCGCAATGAGCTCCCCAGCCCGCTAGACTGGCATCCGTCAACAACGGTACCCATACCGGCTGCTCCAGTGGCATGCCCGCCGCTAGTGACGGCCTGAGCAACCACCACCGAAGGGATCGCCGGGCTGCGAGCGGACAAGGGAGCCGCTTGCTCAAGGAATCGGACTGATGTGACCACCGACGAAGCAGAGCTCGTTGCAGAGGCTGCATATGGACCTTGGCCCAAGGCACCGCCTCCAACGTGGCCGCCATTGTGCCCAGGACTCGGAGATAGTCCCACGCTGACGGCGCAGCCACCGACCGAAACTGTCGAACTAAGTGTCGCAACCCCTCGGCCCGTTTGTGTGGCAGAAGAAACACTTGCCCTCTCTTGGTGTCGAAGCGAACCCCGAGGTATTCGAGGACCTGGGTTGGTTTCAACTGACTCTTTGCCGGGTTGACTACCCAACCGAGGCTCTGCAAAAAAGTCACTACCCTGTCGGTAACCCGAAGACTCTCTTCCTCGGACTTCGCCCTGATCAACCAATCGTCGAGATACGGGTGAACGAGAATGCCTTCCTTGCGCAACGCCGCCGCCACCACCACCATGATCTTGGTGAAGGTCCGCGGCGCAGTTGCCAACCCGAAAGGCAACGCCTGCCTGAAACTGATAGTGCCCCCAAGGAAAGGCGAACCGCAGAAACTTCTGATGTTCGAGACGGATGGGAACGTGCAAATACGCCTCCGTAAGGTCCAGAGACGTCAAGAACTCTCCTTGACGCACCGCCACAATGACCGACCGGAGAGTCTCCATCCGAAAATGAGGGACGCGCAAGCAACGGTTCACAGCCTTCAGATCTAGGATAGGACGCCAAGTGCCGCCTTTCTTTGGCACGACGAAATAAATCGAGTATCGACCTGAACCGTACTCGGCTTTGGGCACGTCTACCACGGCTCCCAGTTGAAGTAGACGCTGCAGGGTTTCGCAAATCGCTGCCGTTTTCTGTGGACCTCGGACAGGACAGGACAAACGAATCCAGCACGGGCTTCGAAAATTCCAGGGCATAGCCGTGTTGCACGATCTCGAGTACCCACTGGTCGGAAGTGATGTGGGTCCAAGCAGGAAGAAACTCCCGAAGGCGTCCGCCTATGGGAGTGTCCACCGCCGGGACCCGCCTCGTTTCATTGAGACTTACGGGCAGCGGTCGAAGGGACGGAAGCGAAACCTCTGTTCGCTCCGCGAAACCCGCAAAAGCCCTGGGCCCAGGACGGAAACCTTCCCCTCTGGAAACTTCCGAAACGAGGGGAACGAAACCTCCGGAAATCTCGAAACTGACCACGAAAGCCTTGGCCAGACTTGGCCTGCTTCGGTCTATCCTCCGGAAGACGACCCGCCTTGGACTCTCCCAGATCCTTCACCAACTTATCCAAGTCGTCCCCAAAGAGCAAACCTCCCCGAAAGGGTAGCTTGCTAAGACAGGACTTCGACGGGCCATCCGCCGCCCAATTTCTCAACCACAGTAAACGCCGGGCAGCTACGGCGGACGCGGTACTATTAGCCAGTGCCCTGATCAAATCGTAATGAACATCAGCCAAGTAAGCTGACCCTGACTCCAGGCGATCCAATTCTTTCAGCTCCTCGAGATCTAAATGAGGAGACTGACGTAACCGCTGAGCCCAACGTAGAGCAGCTCTGGCCACCCAGGCCCAACAGATGGACGCCTGCAGCGACATAGAATCCGCCTCAAAAACCTGCTTGAGTAAACCGTCCACCTTACGGTCCTGAGTATCCTTCAAGGCCGCACTGCCTTCCACCGGAATGGTGGTCTTCTTCGTAACCGCCGAAACCACCGCATCCACCCGCGGAGACCGGAACCGCTCCTTATCCTTATCGGCAATGGGATATAATCTCTTCAAGGTCCGCAAGCCCCTCAGGCCTGCTTCCGGCTTGTCCCACTCATCTTGAATCATCTTGTCGACCACCTTATGTACTGGAAACACCACCTGAGTCTGTCGGACTGCCTGGATAACCGGGTCCTCCAGCTCCTCCTCCACCGCTACCTGCGGTGCCAGATGCAACATCTGCAATGTTTCCGAGATCAAGGCAGCCAACTCCTCTCTATGAAAGACCCTAACTATCGTAGCTTGATCTTCAGGTTCAGGAATCTCCCCTTCTTCGAGATCTTGGGTACCCTCTTCCGGATCCCAGTCCGGAACGGAAACCTCAGGCCAAGCTGCCTCAGGCAGCGCAGGGTCCCTGGTTCTCGCCCGCTTAGTCACCGAAGGACCCTCACCCAAATCTTCTGCGGCCTCCAGCTGCGGAAGGGGCGACGGTAGCGACGCAGGGCCCACTGCTGCCCCCTGTCGCTTTAGGCAAAAAGTCTGATGCATGAGCAGCACAAACTCCGGACTAAATTCACCAAGGGCTGGCGACGGTATGGGTAGAGAGATTCCAGAAGGCCCTGGCAACTCCTCTACCGGGGCCCCCTGTGCCACCGAGCGCGGGGACACAGCCCGGCCATCAGCAGGCGCTCCCTGCGGCTCAGTGGACTCCTGCAGATCCATCTGCTGTTCCACAGAGGATGACAGCGTTGTACAACCCCTACAAACGCCCGTATCCGCCACCGTCCCTCTTCTGGTGCCACACACAAGACACTGGGGTCTGGCCGCCATAAGGTCACTAGCCAAGGCTGCAGAGCCCAACTGCCTGCTTTCTTTTTCCCTTTTTTTTTTTTTTTTTTTTTTTTTTACACAGACTATCAGCACCAGGAGAAAAAATTCCCGCCAGCCAGCTGCCCCCCCCCCCTTCTTGTGGGAAACTGAAGGAAGAGGAGACAACAATGAAGGAGACCACTAAAACGAAAATCAAACCACTCTAAACAAAAGCAACAAAAAGCAAATAAAGAAAAAACAAACCCACAGCTCCTTATCCATTCTTCCAGAGAGCCCTGCTACAAGGCTCGTCAAGTCCTCCTGCTGTGTGGAGACTGGTAACACTGGGATGGAAGGCGGAGTGCAGCAGGCTATATCCAGTGATGTCATCAGTTTTGACATACCAGTCTCCAAGCTGCAGGAGGAGATTGACAACCCAGACGTAGAGGACTGCACTGGAGGAACGATAAGGAAAATCACTTTTATCCGAGAGAACAGGACACACGTCCGGTGGGCTTCTCGGAAAAAAAGAGACTGAGGTAAGATGGCACCTTTAGGCGGGAAGGGAACCGCGCATGCGTGCCAGCATTCCCAAAGGCTTTCATGGAAAGCTGAGGAAATGCTCCGCTGGGGCTTCATCGGCGCCGATGACACCCATATGTGAGGACTGATTCCTGCTTGGTCCTGGAGAAAAGATGTTCAAGGATCCATGTTGAATGATGCTGAGAAGATCAAGAAAATGTGGAAAGAATATACAGAGTCATTAAACCACAAAGATCAAGTGGACCAAAAGTCATTTCAACTTGTACCTTATGATCAGGAACCATTGGTAATGAAAGTCATCGAAGCAGCATTAAAAGCCTCAAAGAAAAAGCAACGGGCATTGATGGCATTCCAATGAAGAATTACAGCAATCGGATGAAGCCGTTACCATACTTACAAGGCTCTGCCAGGAAATTTGGAATTCATGGCCAACTGACTGGAAAAGATCTGTATTTATACTGAAGAAAGGTAATCTGACTGACTGTGGAAATTATCGCACAATTGCTCTGATCCCGCATGCCAGCAAGATTCTAATCAAGATCATTTAGCAGAGACCAACCATACTTGGAACGAGAACTGTCTGAAGTGCAAGCAGGGTTCAGGAAAGGGCGAGGAATGAAAGACATCATCTCGGATGCGAGATGGATCCTTGAAAAGACAACGGAATACCAAAAGGATATGCATATGTGTTTTATTGACTATAGCAAGGCTTTTGACTCTGTAAACCATGAGAAACTATGGGCCACATTAAGAAGCATCGGTATACCAGAACACCTGACAGTTCTCTTACACAACCTTTACATTGATCAAGAAGCAATAGTTCAAATGGAACTAGGAGAAATAAAATGATTTAAAATCAGCAAAGGTGTACGACAAGGCTGCATTTCCTCCTATTCTTTAATGTATATAGAAGCATGATGGCAGAAAAAGATCACATGGCCTATCTAGTCTGCCCTTCCATAACAATTACAATAATCCTCTTTTTAACTTTTGAGATCCTCTGTGTTTTTCCCATGCTTTTTTAATTCAGATACTGTCCTCTTGTCCATCACCTCTACTGGGAGACTATTCCACGCATCTACCACTCTTTCCGTAAAAAAATATTTCCACATATTACTCCTGAGTCTATCCCCTTTCACTCTCATGCTATGTCCACTTATAGCAGAGCGTGACTTTATGCCATGGAGGTATTTAAATGTCTATCATACACCCCTTCCCGCCTTTCCTCTAAAGTATACATATTAAGATCTTTAATTTGATCTTCATATGCTACAAAACGAAACCATTTTAGTAGCCACACTCTGCACAGACGCCAACCTGCTTATATCCTTTTGAACGTGCGGTCTCTAGAATTGCACACAATACTTCAAATGAGGTTGTACCAAAGGCTTACACAGAGGCACTATCACCTCCTTTTTTCTGCTGGCCATTCCTCTCCCTATGCACCCAAGCATCCTTCTAGCTTTCACAGTTGCCTTTTCTACCTGTTTTAGCTACTTTAAGATCATCAGACACAATTACGCCCAGGTCCTGCTCCTCTATTGTGGACAGAAGTACCTCATCCCCTACATTGTACCGCTCCTTTGGATTTTTGCAGCCCAAATGCATTATCCTGCATTTTTTAGCATTAAATTTCAGCTGTCAAATTCTAGACCATTCTTCAAACTTAGCTAGATCCCTCCTCATGTCATCTACTCCTTCCTGGATGTCTACTCTATTGCAGATTTTGGTAACTCCGCAAAACAAGCAAATCTTACCCGAAAGCCCTTCTACAATATCACTAACAAAGATTTATATGCAGAACAAATCAGAGAAGCAGGACTGTTTTAAGACAACAGAGGTGTGAAGATTGGTGGAAGACTCATTGACTTTTTTTTTAGCATTAAATAAATATTTTTTTATGCATACAGAATAAAAACAAACTTACCACTCCAATAGACTTCAGGAAATCTAAAAAAATTACAAACAGATTATTCTCCCACTCGGTCCCCCACCTCTTTAACGCCCTCCCTGACAATATTAGAAAACTTACAGATCTTCAAACTTTCCAAAAGCACCTGAAAACCCACTTGTTTACCCTCCACTTTGATAATCAAGACCCACATAATACATTTAACTTAAGATTCCCCCCCCAACCATACTAAGCAGCTCCTACCCCCTCCCCCAAGAACGTTTAGACATTCCCCTCAACAATCACTACCTTGTTTAATGAATATAGTTACTGCATATTATACCAATGTAAATAGTTCTACGTCGTTTTACTGTAAATGAGAATATAACTTTTATATTACTCATATTGTTGTTACCTGTAAACCGCAATTGATCTACTGGAAATCGCGGTATAGGAAAGTTAATAAAATAAGTAAATAAAATAAATTAACTACCTTCGTTATGCTGATACCACCACACTACTGGCTGAAAATGAAGATGATCTGAAACATGTACTCAAGATCAAGGAACATAATCTTAAAATGGGCCTGCACCTGAATGTAAATTAGACAAAGATCCTGACAATGGAAAAATCAATAAGTTCATTATTGACAGAGAAGAAATTGAAATAGTTGACAATTTTAACCTACTTGGATCATCAATCAATAAAGGACAAGCAGTCAAGAAATCCAATGATGCATTGCTCTTGGCAGAATGGCTATGAAGGACCTAGACAAGCTTCTCAAAAGCAGAGATGTCTTTCTCCATACAAAGATTTGACATCCAAGCAATGGTATTTTCAATATCATCATATGGATGTTAAAGATGGACAGTGAAAAAGATAGACAGGAACAACATTGTTGCCTTTGAATTATGGTGCTGGCGACAAATACTGTGTATATCATGGACTGCCCGAAGAACAAACCAGTCAGTACTAGAGGAGATCAAACTTAAGTTTCCTTAGAAGCTCAGATAACAAGACTTTGACTTTCAGACTTTGGACACATGCGAAGAAAGATTGTTGGAGAAAGCGTAGTTACTCACCTGTAACAGGTGTTCTCCAGGAGCAGCAGGAATCAGTCCTCACTTATGGGTGACGTCGGCGCCGACGGAGCCCTCGCGGAGCAATTTTCCCCAGCTTTCAAAGAAAGCCTTTGGGAATTGCAGCGCGCATGCGCGGTCGTCTTCCCGCCCGAGGGTGCCATCTTAGCCAGTCAGATGACATAGCTAAAAAAGACAGCATAAAAATTTGCAAAAAGAACATAAGCAGACGATTGCAACTCCAAGGGGAGGAGGGAGGGTAGTGAGGACTGATTCCTGCTGCTCCTGGAGAACACCTGTTACAGGTGAGTAACTACGCTTTCTCCAGGACCAAGCAGGAAGTCAGTCCTCACTTATGGGACTCCCAAGCTCAAGGCTACCGGAGACCCTAAGCACAAAAATGAGCTCCCTCAAGCTCAGCAGCACAGAAGGACAGAATCTTCGCTGAATTATCACCCACCGGTAGCCCACATCCGGGATGGAGGGTAGGAGTTGCTCAGACTTCAAAGAGATTACGGAGGACTGCCTGTCCGAAAGCACTGTCCCTGCGGGACTCCCTCTCGAGACAGTAATGGACCGCAAAAGTCTGGCTCGAAGACCAAGTAGCGGCCCGGCAGATGTCTGCCAGCGGAACAGAGCGGAGGTAAGCCACTGACGTAGCCTTTGCCCGAACGCAATGAGCCGTGACTCGGCTTTCTAAGGAGAGTCCGGCTGCCCCATAAGCCCAAGAGATACAGTCCGCAACCCAGATGGACAGAGTACGCTTGGAGACCGGGAGCCCCAATTTATTGGGGTCAAAAGAGACAAAAAGCTGAGCAGCTTTACGGTGCTCCCGCATACGGTCAAGGTAGAAGTTCAAAGCCCTTCTACAGTCCAGGGTATGGAGGACCGTTTCAGCTCGGCTGGAGTGTGGTCTGGGAAAGAAGGTTGGAAGTACCACCTCCTGATTGATGTGAAAAGGGGAGACCACTTTAGGCAGAAATTTTGGGTGAGTCCGTAGGACTACCCTATTTTTGTAGAACCTAGTGTAAGGGGGATCAGACACGAGGGCCTGCAATTCATTTACGCGTCTAGCGGAAGTGAGGGCTATCAAGAACAGTGTTTTCCAAGACAGAAAACGGAGAGAACAGGTAGCCATAGGTTCAAAAGGCGGACAGGTGATCCGCTGCAAAACCACATTCAGGTCCCAGTCAGGCGCTGGCGGGCGCAGAGGTGGTTTAAGTAGAAGGAGACCTCGGAGAAACCTCGCTACGAGAGGGTCGCTTGAGAGAGGTCTACCGTCCACCGGCACATGATGTGCCGAAAGAGCACTGAGGTGAACTTTGACGGAGTTGGACTTAAGTCCCAGATTAGAGAGGTGTAGCAAGTACTGCAAGATCACCGACACCGGGCAGGAGAAGGGATCCTGAGACTGTTGGGTACACCAGACTGCAAAGCGACGCCATTTAAGGGCGTAGCATTTGCGGGTAGAAGGCCGTCGCGAAGCCAAGACGACCTCCTCCACCTCCGCCGGCAGGAGAAGGGGAGCAAGGACTACCCTCTCAGCAGCCAGGCCATGAGGTTGAGAGACCTGAGGTTGGGGTGCAGTAGGGACCCCTGATCCTGAGTGAGGAGATCCGGTTGTACCCCCAGAGGGATTGGATCCTCCACCGCCAGTTACAGTAGGAGCGGAAACCACGGCTGCCTGGGCCAGCGAGGGGCCACCAGGATCATGAAGGCTTTGTCTCGGAGAACCTTGAAAAGAGTCCGAGAGACTAGCGGGATGGGAGGGAAAGCGTACAGAAGGCTCCCCGACCATGAGATCAGAAAAGCGTCCGCCGCAACCCGAAGGGGGTGTGGCTGACGAGAGCAGAAGCGAGGAAGCTGCCGGTTGTGAGGACTGGCAAAGAGATCCACCGTGGGGAGGCCCCACTTGAGGAAGAGCTTCTGAACTACCAAGGGATCCAGACGCCACTCGTGCGGCTGGAGGACCCTGCTGAGTTTGTCCGCAAGGCAATTTTCTTGGCCCGGGAGATAAACTGCCTTGAGGAGAATGCCGTGACTGACGGCCCAAGAGCAGAGCTTCTGTGCCTCCCGGCAGAGGAGGAAGGAGCCCGTGCCCCCCTGCTTGTTCACGTAGAACATGGCAACTTGATTGTCCGTCTGGACAAGGACGGACTGGTGGGAAGTCAGGTGGGAGAAGGCCTTGAGAGCTAGGCGGATCGCCCTGAGCTCCAGGAAGTTGATCTGCTGAGCAGACTCCCACGTGGTCCAGAGGCCCTGAGTACGTGCCTCCTGGCAATGTGCTCCCCAGCCCAGGAGGGATGCATCGGTGGTCAGCACCCGGGTCGGCTGAGGTGACTGGAAAGGCATTCCGAATATCAGGTTCGGCTGCCGGAGCCACCACCGGAGAGACGAGATCAGCGGCTCGGAGACGCGCACTAGGTCTGCTAGGCCGCCTGTGGCTTGTCGCCACTGCTGGCGGAGACACCATTGAGCAGACCGCATATTCAGGCGGGCATTGGGGGTCACATGGACGGTGGAAGCCATATGGCCGAGTAGTCTCAGGAAGCGCCTGGCGGAGACCAGGGGCTGACTGCGAAAGCGGTCGGCTAGGTCCATGAGCCGTTGAGCCCTGTCGAGCGGTAGGTATGCTCGCGCCTGAGGAGTGTGCAGTCTTGCGCCGATGAACTCGAGATCCTGTGCCAAGTGCTGCAGAAGAGTCACCGTGCGGCGCGTGGCGTCGGTGACCTCCCGAGCGGACGCTGCTCTGATGAGCCAGTCGTCGAGGTACGGAAAGACATAGAGGCCGTGAAGCCGGAGATGGGCCGCCACGACCGCGAGACATTTTGTGAAGCCTCGCGGTGCGGAGGACAGGCCAAAGGGCAGTACTCTGTACTGGTAATGATTTCCTGCCACCACAAACCTTAGGTATTGGCGGTGGCTTGGGTGGATGAGGATGTGCGTGTAGGCATCCTTTAGATCCAAGGAGCATAGCCAATCTCCCTACTGGAGGTAGGGCAGAAGGATTCCAAGGGTAAGCATTTTGAACTTCTCCCGCACAAGGAACTTGTTGAGGTTGCGCAAGTCCAGGATGGGTCTGAGGCCCCCTGTTCTCTTTGGTATCAGAAAATACCTGGAATAAAAGCCTTGACCTCTCAGGTGGTGTGGCACCGGTTCCACCGCCTGTTCCTGCAGAAGACCTGCTAACTCCTGAAGGAGTAATTCCCTGTGCAGAGGGGGTCGCGGAGGTTCTCCCGGAAAATAGGAGGGAGGAACCTGGTGGAAGTGGAGAAGATAGCCTTCTCGCACGACTTGAAGCACCCAGGCATCTGCGGTGATGCTGGACCACCTGTGGGCGAAGTGAACCAGCCGGCCTCCGGTGCTGGGAGGAACCAGCGGGGGGGGAAAGGCTATGCTGTGTGAGTCAAAAACCCCCACCCTGCTGAGCAGGGGCTGGTGGTGCAGGCTTGGGGGCTTGCTGCCTACGGGACCCGTTACCCCGTCCCTTGGCCTGCTGGCCCTGTTGGGGAGCTGCAGGGGCCTGATAATGGGGGTATTGTTTGTAGGCAGCCGCCTTCCTCGGGTAAAAGGACTTTTTCCCCGAGCCCTTCTTTTTCTGGGAAGGGGCGGAGGTCTTCCTAGAAAGCCTGGTCCTGGTGAGAGTCTCAGTCTCAATTTGCGCAGCCTTTTCCGCCATGGGCTTGCCAAAGAGGTTTTCGCCTCGGCAGGGGACATCGACCAACTTGTCCTGCACCCAGGGCTCAAGGTCTGACGACTGAAGCCAAGCCTGTCGGCGGGCACCGATGCCGGCTGCGGCCACTCGAGCCGATGCTTCAAAGCCATCATAGGCTGCTCGGGACATGAACTTTGAGCATTCCCGAATGCCAGTGGACAAGGCTAGGAACCTCCGCAAGGGTTCCTCGGACAGACCAGCGGAGAATCCGGCTAGCTCTTTAGCCAGATCCCGGAGATACATGCCCATGTATAGCTGGTAAGTCTGGACACGACATGCGAGCATAGAGCCCTGGAAACACTTCTTGCCAAGGCCATCCAGGTTACGGGCCTCCCTTCCAGGAGGCACCGAGGAGTGCATCTTCTGGCTCTTAAGACGATGCATGGCCGATTCCACTACCATGGAATGGTGTGGCAGCTGTGCCTTTTGAAAGCCAGGGCTCTTGCGGACTCGATAGATAGAATCGACCCGCTTGCTCAGGACCGGCGAGGAGGCCGGACTCTCCCACATGCGGAAGAGTAGTCGTTCCAGCATAGGAGGAACCGGTACAGTAAAGTGTTCCCTCGCGGGAGAGTCATACTGGAGGGCGTCGAGCTCTTCGGCTCGAGGCTCCTCCTCGGGATCCGCAGGGAAGGCCAAAGCCTTGGCCATATCCCTAACGAAGTCCGAGAACCGGGCATCCTCCGGGGGGGACTGCTTCCGAGGCTCGGACTCCGGTGAGTCCGATGGGACACACCGAGTCCGGAAAGAATCAGGCGACTCTTCCTCCTCAGACTCCCAGACCGACTCCGACGAGGACTCGGTGGGGTCGGCCCGGGCAGGGCGCGGCGCCAGCCGCCCCGACGCCGAGGGAGTCGGCGTCGGCGACCTCGGTCCCGAACGGGAGGCCGAGGGTGACCTCGACCGAGGATCGACTCGAGTTCTCATCGACTCGAGGATCGGCTCGGTCTCCGGGGTCGACTTGGACGTCGACGTCCCGGCGGTCGGGGCAGCGGCGCCAGCGAAGCCAGCGAGCAGTGCCCTCTGCTGGTCCATGAAGGCAGACAGTCTGCTCTCCAAGGCCGTCAACCTGAGTCCGAGCTCAGGTGACCCAGCAGCCCCCGACTCGGGCCCCGACGGCGTCGGGCCCGACGTCGGCTGTCGCGGAGGCTAGTCCAGAAGGACCACAGGACTTACCCGGGCAGGCATCTCCGACTCCAGGCGAGGTCGCTTCGGGATGTGTTCCTTCTCCAAGGACCCGGGGCGGCTGTCGGGGCTATGCGACCTGGCCCTCGCGGAACCAGGAGCGTCCACCGACGCCGCCCTCGCGGGTTTCACCTTCCGACGATGGTCCCCGGAGGGAGAACCCCGGTCGGAGGAACTCCGGCGACGGTCCGAGCTGGAGCCTTTCGACGCGGAGGCCTCCGACGAGGTCCGGGTACGGCTGGGGTCAGCGAAGATTCTCTCACGCTGATGCCGCCGACTTCTCAACGCCTTTGAGGACATTTTGCTGCAGGGCCCACAGATCAGTTCCTCATGATCCGGGCCCAGGCAGCGGAGGCAAAAGTCGTGTGTGTCAGTTAGTGACATATTTCGGTCACACCGACCACACCGCTTAAACCCACTGGCAGCCATCGGGGGAAAAAGGGCCCCTGCGAGGTCAAAGGACCGGGCTGCCAGGGAAAAACCGAAAACGAAAGCTGACTAAGTCAGAAAAACCGAAAAAAGTAAGAGGACTCGTGACCGGCGTCGCGAGTCCGGGCGGGAAAAAGATCGGCGTCGAACCGAAGGAAAAAAGGATAAAATAAAGAAGAAAATCGACTTTTTCGCGGGGACAAGACGGGGACGTCTGTAGGGCTCCGCGGAAAAAAGAAGACTGGCTAAGATGGCACCCTCGGGCGGGAAGACGACCGCGCATGCGCGCTGCAATTCCCAAAGGCTTTCTTTGAAAGCTGGGGAAAATTGCTCCGCGAGGGCTCCGTCGGCGCCGACGTCACCCATAAGTGAGGACTGACTTCCTGCTTGGTCCTGGAGAAAGCACAGTTACTTACCTGTAACAGGTGATCTCTGGGAACAGCAGGAATTAGTCCTCACATATGGGTACGTCGGTACCGATGGAGCCTGCGCGGGAACGCTCCCCAGCTTCCCAGAAGGAAAGCTTTTGGGAGCATCCCACAGCGCATGCGCGCTGCCTTCCCGCCTTTCCTAACCAACTCTCCTCAGTTCAAGTTTAAAGTTGAGACCTTAGAGAGAGAGAGGAAAGGAAAGATAGAGAGAAAGATACAACTCCTAGGGGAGGTGGGTGGGTTGTGAGGACTAATTCCTGCTGTTCCCAGAGATCACCTGTTACAGGTAAGTAACTGTGCTATCTCCAGGAACAAGCAGGAATGAGTCCTCACATATGGGGACTCACTAGCTAAGATGCCTGGGAGATCCCCAAGGGTATGAGACCCTGAAGGGTTCCTCGTCTTCCTATGGATCTCAGGCATCCATTCAGGGAAGGAGGGGAGGAGTTGTTTAAGAATGGAACAGGTGTCTGAGGACAGCCTGACCAAACAAGGCATCCCGGCGGGAGTCCTTGTCCAAGCAGTAATGGGCTGTGAAGGTATGAACCGAGGCCCAGGTGGCTGCTTGACAGATCTGGTCGATGGACACAGAATGAAGATGAGCCATAGAGGTGGCCATGGTCCTCACATTGTGAGCTGTGACATGGCCCTCCAGAGAAAGGTTCTTACTCTGGTAAGCAAAAGAAATACATAGAGCAATCCAGTTGGACAGTGTTCTTTTGGAGACTGGAAGTCCTAAATGAGAAGGATCAAAAGCAACAAAAAGCTGGGAAGACTTTCTATGTTGCTGTGTCCTGTGTAAGTAAAAAGCAAGAGCTCTTTTACAATCTAGAGTATGAAGGTTCCTCTCTGCATTGGATGCATGAGGAGCTGGAAAAAAGACAGGTAAATATACCTCTTGATTAAGATGAAAAGGTGAGACCACTTTAGGCATAAAGTGAGGATTTGTCCTAAGGACCACCTTGTCATGATGGAACCTTGTATAAGGTGGATTAGCCACTAAGGCCTGCAGTTCACTGATGCGGCGAGCAGAAGTGATTGCAATAAGGAAAATAACCTTCCAGGAAAGAAATTTCAAGGAGGTAGTGGCTAAGGGTTCAAAAGGTGGCTTCATAAGCTGACCAAGAACCAAGTTTAAGTCCCATGCTACCGGAGGAGGTCGAATGGGAGATTTAGTTAAAGTTAGGCCTCTCATGAATCTTGCAATAAGAGGACGAGAGGAAATAGGTTGTCCATTGAGAGGCTTAAGGGATGCTGCAATAGCACTCAAATGGACCCTTACTGAATTCGTTTTAAGGCCTGCATTGGAGAGATGCAGGACATATTCCAATAGAGAATTCACAGGAAGTGCCAGAGGGTCAAGACCCTGTTGAGCACACCAAATGGAAAATCTTTTCCACTTAAAAGCATAGGAACGCCTAATGGAAGGTTTTCTGGAAGCATGGAGGATATCCTTCACTTGCTGAGAAAGTTTGAAGCCTTGAAGGTCTAGGCCTTCAGTAACCAAGCTCTGAGGTGAAGGGACTTGGGGTTTGGATGCCACAAAGTCCCTTCCTCCTGAGACAGAAGGTCTGGCGCAGCTCCCAAGTCCAGGGAGGAGGCTTGGGAGAGATGCAAAAGTAGAGGGTACCACACGGCGTGGCCAACATGGAGCTATGAGGATCATAGATCCTTGATCCCTCTGGAGTTTGAACAGAGTCTTGGGAATCAAAGGAATGGGTGGAAAGGCATACAGGAAGTCCTGACCCCAATGAAGGAGGAAGGCATCCTTGGCCTGAACCCGCTGACATGGAATTCTGGAACAGAACCGGGGAAGTTTGGCATTCCACGGACTTGCAAAGAGGTCTATGTCCGGGGTTCCCCATTCCTGGAATATTCTGAGTACCTGATCCATGTGCAGGGACCATTCGTGTGGAAGCAGAACTCGACTGAGTCTGTCTGCCCAAGAGTTTTGGACTCCTGGGAGGTATACTGCCAGGAGATGGATTTGATGCTCTCTGGCGAAGGCCCATAATCTTAGAGCTTCGTTGCAAAGCGACAGAGAGCCAGTTCCTCCTTGTTTGTTTATGTAAAACATGGCTACTTGATTGTCCGTATGAACGAGGACTGTCTTGTAGCTGAGGAGGGTATGAAAAACCTTGAGAGCTAGGAACAATGCTCGAAGTTCCAAGTGGTTGATATGAAGAGAGGTCTCCTGTGGGGACCAAGTGCCTTGGGTGGAGAGGTCTTGTAGATGAGCTCCCCAAACTGTTTGGGAGGCATCTGTTGTGAGGGTTGCTTGGGGTAGCACAGGTTGGAAGGGGGACCCCAGCAACAGATTTTGAGTGGACATCCACCATTGGAGAGACCAAAAGAGACGTTTGGAGGTTGCTATTTGGTCTGAGAGAGCTCCTGAAGCTTGAGTCCACTGGGTGGACAAAGTCCATTGAGCTGCTCTCATGTGCAGGCGAGCATAGGGTACCACATGTACTGTGGAAGCCATGTGGCCTAGCAGTTGCAACATCTTCCGGGCAGTTAAGTGGCTTTTTGACTGAACCTGGGAGGCTAACTGCACTAGGCGTTGGCAACGGGCCTGAGGAAGGTAGGCCCTTGCAGTAGTGGTATCCAACCAGGCCCCTATGACTGAGTAGGGGTGAGCTGGGACTTTGGGAGATTTACCACAAGTCCCAGGTATTGCAGAATGCGCCTGGTACGGTTTAGGGAGATCTGAGCCTCCGACTGGGTTGGAACTCGGATGAGCCAGTCGTCCAGATATGGGAAGACAAATATTCCCAGAGTGCGTAGCAGCAACTATTGCCATGCATTTGGTGAACACCCTTGGAGCAGAGGCTAGGCCGAAAGGAAGCACTCTGTATTGGTAATGTTTTCCCTGGAACAGAAAACGTAGGAACTTTCTGTGAGATGGATGGATGAGGACATGAGTGTACGCATCCTTGAGATCTAGAGAACAAAGCCAATCCTGACTCTGCAGGTATGGAAGGAGAGTACCTAGAGAAAGCATCTTGAACTTCTCCTTGCATAGGAATTTTTTCAATTCTCTGAGATCTAGAATGGGTCTGTATCCCCCTGTTTTCTTTGGAATGAGAAAATAAGGGGAGTAGAACCCTGACCCCTGTTGAAGAAGAGGAACTTCTTCTATGGCCCTCTGGGCCAGAAGGGTAGTCACCTCCTGACCCAGAAGGTCTAGGAGAGATGTGGGAGAATTGAAATGTCTCACCATGGTGAAGGGAGGAAGGTTTGAGAAATGAAGTTTGTAGCCCTCTCTTATGATGGAGAGGGTCCACTGCTCTGATGTGATTTGCTCCCATCTGGGAGCAAAATGAGTTAACCTTCCTGGAATGGTGAGAGGCTCTGGCTGTTGTAGAGCCAGAAAGGTTAAGTTCTCTAGTATCAAGTCAAAAACCCTGAGGGGGTTGGGACTGCTGGGTTGCAGCAGCCCCTGCAGGTTTAGGCCTGGCCTGTTTAGGTTGCTGACGCTTAGTAGCAAAGCGACCTGTAGAAGATTGTTGACCAGAAGTGGAAGGAAATCTACCCCTTTTGTAAAAAGGCTTCTTGAAAGATTTTTTCTTGGCTGGAATGGAGGTTGACTTGGAAAGTCTATCCAGAGCAGAATTTTCTGCATTCATTTGAGTGGCTTTTATTTGCCACTCTTTGCCAAAGAGATTTTCACCCGTACAAGGCAAATTGCCTAAACCATCTTGAACCCAGGGTTCTAGATCAGAAGCCTGGAGCCAAGCAATTCTGCGAGCAGCTATGGCAATGCCTGAGGCTCTGCTGGCACCTTCAAAAGAGTCAAAGGCTGCCCTGTTGGAAAACTTTGAAATGTCTTGAGTATGCTTAAGCCAAAGGAGGAACTCATCCTTTTTATCCTCTGGAATAAAAGGGAGAAAGTTGTGCAGCTTTTGTGCAACTTCCTTTAGAAACATACCCATATGAAGGCTATATGAATTGATTCTAGCAATAAGCATGCTGGCTTGGAAGATTTTCCTACCAAAAGCATCCAAGGTCCTGCATTCTCTTCCTGGAGGAGCAGAAGAGTGTCTTTTGGTACTCTTTATCCTTTTCATAGCTGACTGCACCACAATGGAGTGGTGAGGAAGCTGAGTTTTCTGAAATCCAGGACAAGGAGGGACACGGTACATAGTGTCCAATCTGCGAGAATGAGGAGAAAGGGTGAGAGGAGTCTCCCATAAGTCGATCATATGTTCATGAAGAATTTCATGAATTGGCAAGGTGACTGCCTCTCTGGGAGCCTTAGAGTATCCTAAAATATCTAATTTTTTTGCTCTAGGCTCTTTTTCAGAGGTTACTGAAATAGAAAGTCCTTTAGCCACTTCTATTATGAAGTCTTGAAAGGACAAATCCTCTGGAGGTGACATTCTCCTTTTTGGAGAAGTGGGCTCCTCAGGAAGGGCAATGGATACTTCAGGAGACTCATCTGATGAATCAGAATCATCAGAGGAATCGAAGTATCGTCTGTCCGATTCCAACGATAGATACGCCTATTGATCGGTACCGACATCGGGCGTCCCCGGTACCGGATCGGTACCAAGAAATAGCCCTGGACAGGGAGCCGGAGTCGGTATCCTGGCCGATGTCGATACAGTCGGTACCGGTACCGGGGCTGGTACCGGTGCCGGCGCCGGTACCGACAACGGAACTCGTTGCGGTACCGACGGCGTCGCAGCTTGAATAAAAGCCATTATAGCCTGCTGCATGGATTGGACAGTGTGATCCATGGACGCCACGACTGCCTGGATGTCGGTACCGGGAGAGGGTGCCGGTACCCCAGAGCAGTCTAACAGGTGATCGGTCAAGGCCGTGCCATCGATGTCAACCTGTAACCCCATAGGAGGAGCTTTGGAAGCCGGAGCTTCCCGCCGGGGTTGTTTGGCTGGGGCAGGATCCTCAAGGGCAAGCCCGGAGGCATCTCGATGCTTAGAGGGAGATTTGCCCTTCGAGGACCTGCTAGGATTATGTTTGGTTACCTGAGATCCATCAGGAGAGGAAGACCTGGAAGATGTCGATGCCACCGCCGGTGCATCCGTGGGAAACAGCATATGGAGCTTGGCTGCTCGGTTCTGTAACCCTCGTTTAGACATTAGAGAGCAGGACTGGCAATCCGGAATGGAGTGTTCAGGACCCAAACATTTGAGACACCATTCATGGGTATCTGTAACAGAAATTGTACCGCTACACTTAGTGCATTTTTTGAACCCGGAGGCTGGTTTTTCCATGAGGGAAAAATTTCTTATGGGCCCGGAGGCCTAAGAAGAAAATACACCAAGTGGGGAAAAGTATATTATTATTATTTTTTTTTTTTAGAAAGAAAAGAAAAGACCGGCGGTACCGGTCCGGCTTCGGGGAAGGCAGACACGCGACCAAAGAAATAAATTAAAATAAAGAACTTCTTCAGCGGTGACAGGAACACGACCTGCTGGCTCCGCGGAAAAGAAGAACTGAGGAGAGTTGGTTAGGAAAGGCGGGAAGGCAGCGCGCATGCGCTGTGGGATGCTCCCAAAAGCTTTCCTTCTGGGAAGCTGGGGAGCATTCCCGCGCAGGCTCCGTCGGTACCGACGTAGCCATATGTGAGGACTCATTCCTGCTTGTTCCTGGAGATAGACATAATGCTTGGCAAGGTAGGTGGTCAACGCAAAAGAGAAAGGCAGACAATGAGATGGATCAATAGAAATAAAAGCAGCTATGGGTGCGACTGTATTAACAATGAGTCGCCTGACTGACAACCAAACACATTTTAGGTAAACTATCCAGAGGGTTACCATGAGTCGATACCAAATCAACAGCACTTAACAACAAGGGCTGAATATTAACTGCTGCTGTAGCCAGCACTTAATTTATTCACAGCACCTCAGTAATGATTGGTCCCTTTCAGTGAAGCAGTCAGATGATAGAGGTGTTGCTGCATTATCCTGGCTACCACTAGAAAAGGGACCAATTCCCATTCAGTATTCTGTTGAATGGGGATTGTTTCCTCACTGAAAAAGGACAAGTCTTTGTTGATGAGCAATAAGACCTGATGCAGAAACTGTGTTCATATTACTGCAGCATAGTGTTCATTTTTCTGCCCATAATTTTTTTTTATGTCACTGTACTTTGCATTCCATCAGTTTACTGCATAGGGAATTTAGATCTTTTGTTTCGGGTTTTTTTTTTTTTTTTTAAATAGTGTACGTTAAATTGTGCACTGCTTTTTAATGCATACTCTTAACACACAGTTTATTACATTGGCCTCGGTGCTCACAGCAAGCAGGTAAAACCATTACATTGCCTCAGGTACAAACTTAGAATGTAAGCCCTCTGGGGATAGGGAAATAGCTACTGTACCTGAATGTAGATCGCCATGAACTGCTACTGGAAAGACGTGAGCTAAATACTACTACTACAGAAGATGTTTAGAATGTCTTGAGTATTCCGCATTACCTCTGTCTGGCAATTTACAACACAGCCGGCTTCAAGCAGCAGCTTAACACAGTCATAATACCCGCCTTCAGTAGCTAGGTGCAAAGCAGTCATACCTTCCTGGAAATAAGAGATAATGTTATTGTCTACAATTCTCTCATTAGAGATTAGAGATCAAGATAATTCCAAAAACATAACTCATTATTACAAATTAAAAATAGATACAGATGGACAGACTGAATATGACCAGCAGCACTGTGCGTCCACATGAGGCTTGGGAATTTATTTATAAAACTTTATATACCCTCTTCTTGGACAAGCCAATCAAGATGTGTACAAATATTTAGAAACATAAAATCTAAAAAAAGAGAGACGAATTAAAAACAAGTCCCTCAAAACTGCCCAATAGCATCCACTCCTCCCTTCAAGAAACACATTTATGGGAATAGATGGAATTTCAGTCCCTTCTTAAATGTTTGGATACATCAATCCATAGCCTTTGGGAAAGCACTCCATAATTTGGAAGCTACAATCTTAAAAAACTCTTCTCCATTTTTCTACCCTTACCAGCTTTCTATCTGGGATCACCAACAAATTCTGCTCTTCAGACCGAGTCATAGGCCTGCAAACGCTTCCCTAAATACCTGTGGTTTCCCCATCCTTCAGAATTTTAAATACTATTACCAACAAACAAAAACAGCAGTGCTCCTAATAGGGAACCAACATAACTTTTGCAAGAACAGTCTGGCATACTTCCTCCTTCCACTTTTTGTTACTAGTCTAGCTGCCATATTCTGGGCCATCTGATTTTTTTTTTTTTGTAATTTAACTTTGACAAATTCACAATAAGAACATGTAATCACCACAAGTTTTGTACAGAATTTCCATATCTAAAATTAGTCCCTTAAGGAACCTCCCCCACAAGTATTCCAATACTGCACTCCATCCATTCTCAAAAAACATGCCAGTTGCTTTTTATTTATTTTATTTAACAAATTTTCTATATCGCCTTATCTTAAAATCAAGGCGGTTTACAATAAAACTTCAATTTACAGAGAACTTTCAAGAGAAACAATTAACTTTAGCTCATTAAAGAATAACTTTATTAGCAAACAGGGAGGGGGAGAACTGGAAATGTTAACATATAAATGTATGTGCAATGTGATGTATACGTAACTGGTCATGAGGGGGAGCATCAGGTTTCACTGAAGTACTCTATGAAAAGAAGGGTCTTGAGCAGTTTCCAAAAGTCCTTTAGGTCTGTGGTGGTTCTTAGTTTATCCAGGAGAGTGTTCCAGATAGAGGGAGTGGCAAGTGGGAGGGCCCTCTTGGCAGTGGCTTTATTGGCTTTTGTGAACTGGTTGGGTGTAGGGATGGTACTGATATTGCTGCTTCTTTCAGGTCTGTTGATAGGTTTGGTACAGATGAGATCCTGCAGATTTCTAGCTGTTAGGTTATTTTTGATCTTGAAGATGGTGAGGGTGGATTTGGTGCAGGAGGGGAGTTATATGCTCTCACTGAGATGTTCCCATGATGGTTCGGGCAGCGGTGTTTTGGACTAGTTGCAGGGGTCGGGTAGTTTATTTGGGCAACCCTTGGAAGAGGGCGTTACAGTAGTCCAGTGATGGCGTTATGATGGACTGACATACTGTGCGGAAGTGTTCTTGACTAAGTAGAGGTTTTAATCTTCTGATTATTGTGAGCTTGTGGAAGGCAGACCTGGAGGTTTTGTTGATATGAGCTTATAGGTTGAGACGTTTGTCAATGATGATACCCAAGAATCGGACTTCATCCTTTATTGTAATTTGAAAATTTCCAATTTTGATTGAGGTGGGGAGGGGGACTGTGAAATCAGTGTTCCTTGCAATGATTATTGCCTCTGTCTTCTTGATGCTGAGGTTGTTGTTGGTAAGCCAGGTTATGTCGTGGAGGCACGTTGACATTGTGGTGAAGTCTAGAGTGTCTAACTGGATTGGGGTGTAGACCATATCATCATCTGCATATATGGCATACTGTATATTGTGTTTCCTGAATAAGCTGCAAACTGGTTGTACATAAATGTTAAATAGGAGGGCAGAGAGCGAAGAACCTTGAGGCACTCCTTGGTTGGTGTGGAAAGCAGACAAAGTGAGAGGACCGGATTTGACTATTTGATGTCTGTCTCCGAGGTATGACTGGAACCACTTGTGGGCGATGTTTTGGATCCTGATTGATGCCAGTCACTCCAGAAGGATGTCGCGGGAGACTGCGTCAAAGGCAGATGATATGTTGACAAAAATTAACAGGAAACCTCTTATAATGTCCATACCTTTGAGGTTATGAAATAGATGGATGAGTAGTGTCTCTACGCTGTGATCTGGGCAAAAACAGTGTTGGTGTGGATATAGAGGGGCATGTGGGTCAATGTGGTCCTGGAGCTGTCTTTGAACAATCTTCTCCATTATTTTGGAGAGGAATGGGAGGCTGGATATTGGGTGGTAGTTTGATGGGCCATTGCTGTGTCGTGGTGTATTCTTTGGAATAGGGCGGATGGTAGCTTGCTTGAGAGCCAGGGGCACGTATCCCTGGGTAAGTGAGGCACTTATCTTTTGTATGAATTTGATTAGGTCATCTTTGGCAGATTTGATCCATGTCACAAGACAGGGATCAGATGGTGCTGTGGTTGTGTTCAGCTCAGTTATGGTATGGGCGATTTGCTCTGTTGACGGGATGTTGAAGTTTCTCAGGTGGTTTAGGGCAATGGGGCTCACACTAATAGGTAGAGTGTCAGATTTAGAAGTGTCCTTGTATAGTGTGGTTTGAGGTGGTTTATTGTTGGTTATGAAGTAGTCAGCAAAGGTTTGAGGGTGTATTGGGTTTTCATGCTTCAGTTTTGGGTCCTTCATTAGAGTTCGGATGATGTTCAAGAGCTCTTTGGGTTTGTTGTAGGCTTTTAGAATGAGGTTTGTATGGTATTGTTGTATTTATTAGGACATTGTATTCTTGTCATCATCGACGCTCATATTGACGTAGTTTCCTCTGAATCTCTTATTATATTTGAGTACCAAGGAGATGATCTTGGTCTGTTGTCTAGATGGCGTAGGCTGGTTCGAGTTGGCAATCTCAATGTGGCACTGATGGTAGTGTTCCAGATGTTGACAGCTACATCCAGGTCAGTAAAGTCTCAGGACAGGAATTGAAGGGTGCCCCTGAGGAATTGCTCTTTGTCGAATGCTTTGAAGTGTCTGGTAGGATTCTCTCATTTCGTTGATTTTTGTTGACTGTTGAGGTGAATTTTTAAGAGTATGGCATTGTGGTCCGAACATGGTATGGGGGTCATAGATAAAGCTACCAAGTGTCCTTGGTCTATGATGCTTGTTGGGACAAATATGAAATCTGGGGTGGAGCCAGAGCAGTGAGAAGGACTTGTGAGAATTTATTTGAATAGAATGGGGTCCATTGCTTTGTGGAAGGTTGCTTCTTCCTTGTTAGAAGAAGATGTAAGGTTCAAGTCCCCTAGGTACAATGAAGGGTTTATGAAGAGAGTTTGCCGAGTATATGGATTCAAAAATGCTGAATGTGTCTTCTAAGTGTGAACTGGGGGCCCTGTAGATTAGGCAGATGGATAAATATTTGTTTTCTATGGTAATGTCACAGCAGTCGGTACTTATTGAACTGGATGTCTTGAGTTTCAAGTTATCGGGCTAAGAATTCCACCTCCTTTTTTGTGAGTACGGGGGCAGTTGAATGCCATGAATGTGGAAGGTGTAACTTGATTCAGGACGACTTGGTCGGAGCTCTTTAGCCATGATTCGGTAATACAGAGGATATCAATGTGGTTGTTTTGTATGTGGTCGATAATGGTATTTATCTTGTTACGTATGGATCTGGCATTTATAAGACCTACAGATATGGGGGGGGGGGCGCTAGGAAAGGGGGGAATTGAGTTGAATTATGAGAGGACAGTTGTATCTGAATAAGTCTGGTGGGTCTCCTGTTGTGTTGCTTGAAGGTACTATTCTTGTGTATGATCTGACATGGTTGAGGGTAAAGCATTAAGTTTGGAGGGCTGTTATGAGGGTTGGATAGAAGCAGGTAGCGCTTGAAAGATGGGAGCAAAGGATCAGAGCAAAGAAGATGGATAAATCTACACCAATTATACGCCATTTGTGTTTGCATGGTGTAGGCTTAGGTTTGCAAGGTTTACCATTAAGTAGGGCAGGTTGTTGCAGGGCATCTGTGGTGGTGTGTGCCATGTGGGACAACTCTACTGTTTGTGAACTTCTTTGATATGCTGGTAGCTGAGGTTACTTATGCGTTGATAGTGGAGTAGGAGGGCTGGGGTGCTGTTGGCGGTGTGATGGAGACAGGACACATTGCTTCTTTGTGTTGCTTGTGGTAGGTTCCTTAGCTTTAATGTGTGATGGTCTGTTATCTTGAAGCTTTTTCGTAGCCTAAGTGCCCCGCCTAAGGGCCATACCAAAGGGCCCTCTGGCGAGGCATGCCTGAAGGAGCTCCTTGTTAAAGTTCTTGCAGTTGCTGGTGTTGGGCCCTGATTGGCCTTTTGTTGGAGAGCAGGAGGGTTTTGGCACCTCCTGCTCTGTCGGGATGCCGATCAGGGCTCAGGGGGAGCGAAGTGCAGTCAGTTTTTCCATAAGGACTATCTGGCACAGCTACCCTACACAGTGTTCCTGCAGTGGAGGGTCTAGCTGCTTCCAGCAATGTACTAGTTTCACATTTGGCTGCACTCAAACATGCCATAATCTGTCGCCTTTCCACCGAGGACCCCCCTACCGCCACCAACCCAGAAGGTAAATGCAAGGCTCCATCTCTACCCTCCACCCCCACTACCTGTTTTATCCACATCTGCACCATCCCCCAGAACTGTATCACCCTGGGGCATGTCCACCAAATATAGTAGAATGAGTTTTCCTGGCCACACCCTCTCCAACAATTCTTTGAAGCAGTGGGAAACATTCTATACCAGTCTAAGGGTTGTATAACAACTACTCATGGTCACTTTACACAAACATTCTCCCGAATTGCCACTGACGGAGGTGCCTGCCTGACTTGATCAAAAATAGCTTTCCACTGCTTTACATCGAAATCCACACCCAAGTCTCTCCCACTCAGTCATATATTGATCTTTGGTCCAGGAGGCACCCCTCACCATCTTATATAAAGCAGAGATCAGGCTCGGGAGCTCTTTTTCCCCATACTAGATTTCTAACTCAGTATAGTCTTTCCCTAAACCTTCCCTCCCCAACTTGTGATCTAGGAAGTGCATCACCTGCCGATAGTGGAACAAGTCCCCAGTCCGTAGGCCATAGGATTCCTGTAGATCTTCAAAGGAAACCCATCCCCGCATCCCATCTATAAATTGGTAAAACCACTTCAACCCTGCCCTCTCCCATCAGGCATAGATAACCCCCTCCATCCCGGGGCAGAACTCCACCACATGACACAAGGCCTGCATCACAGAGAACTCTGCTGCCACTCCACCCTCTACCTTCTTACGCACCTTATCCCACACCTGCAAAATATGTTGCACAAAAGGGTCCCCCCCCCAGGTAGAGCTTTCAGCCTTACTCAACCAGGGCAGACTCCCTATGGGTCATCCCCTCCTCCAGCCTGTTCCACAATAACAAAGTTCTCCCCTTCCCCTCCTTCTCGCCAGTCCATAAAAGGAGTGGAGGAGTGGCCTAGTAGTTGGGGCAAGGTACTTCAGGCCGGAAGTTCAAATCCCACTAGAGGACAGCAACCTTGGGCCGGAAGGACTGGGGTTTCTAGTCCCACAGGTGCTCCTTGTGGTCTTGGGCAAGCCACTTAACCCTCTATAGCCCATGTTCCCTGTAAAACAGTTATCTCCAAGTTATAATGCCCTGTTCAATGTAATTTCAGTTTGTTCAATGCAAACCACACTGATGCAGAATAGCGCGGTATATAAGAGAATTAAATAAATAAATAAAATGGCGAATCTGCACAACCCAGTAAAAGAGCCACAAAATAGAAGCACACTCCAAAAATATTGGAAGAAAAAAAACTTTAAAACAAAAACATTAAATAATGAAATTAACTCCAAACAAGTACATCTACTTCCATCAAGCTGCAGTACCAGTTCAAGTGGCAATGTATCAACTTGAAACCACTTCCGATCCTGATGGCAGCACAGATTATCTTCATAGCAACCTAGCAAGTCTTCAAACAGGCTACACCACCAACACAAAACTTGATGCCATCAGTGTTTCACTCGCATTGGAGTTTCCTTCAGGGCATAGCCAAAACCCCAACATTGAAGAAACAAAGCCACTTGCCGGAAATTTACTTCATCCAGTGCAAAAAAATCCAAAATACCGGTCACTACGGACAGCACTCAAAACAGACAACCAAAATAGTAGATGTACTTGTTTGTAGTTAATTTCATTATTGAATTTTTGCTTTAAAGTTTTTTCCTCAAATATTTTTGGAGTATGAGCTTCTATTTTGTGGATTTTGTACAGCAATACTCTTTAAAATTGCATTTCTCCTTAGTGGTTTCAGCCCAGTTATAGGCCTGAAACTCTAGGACCCCCAACTCCACTTCTTCCCTAGATCAGTATAAAACCAATCTGGCCACCCGCTGAGGTTTCCTTTTCCAAATAAAACTAAAGACCTTCCTTTGTAGTTTCCTAAGATGCCCCACCGGTATCAATATCAGGAGGGCCTGAAAAAAATCACACACCCCCCCCCCCCCCCCCACCGGCAAAATAATCATTTTCACGGTTGCTACTCGACCTAACCAAGATACTTCCAACCCCATTCATTCCCTTAGGTCATTCCCTAGTACCCGCCATAACTCAGGATAGTTGACCTCATATAGGGTCCCTGGATGTGCTGTAATGTGCATCCCCAGGTACATGATATACCTCAGCCCCCACCTAAAGGTGAACGTCTGTTGAAACCTTCCCAATACCTCATGGTCCAGGTTTATATTCAAAATTTCTGTCTTTTCTAAGTTCATCTTAAACCCAGAGACATCCTCATACTGCTGTAGCTCCTGCAGGACCCTTGGAAGGGTCTGTTCATGCCAGATCACCATTAAAAGAATATCATCTGCAAATAACGAACTCATATGCTGCCGCCCCACAATCTCCACCCCCTTGATTGCAACATTACCCCTTATCACTTGAGGGAAAGATTCTATCACAAAGGCAAATAACAATGGGGACATGGGGCACCCCTGTCATGTGCCCCATTTGAGTAGAAAGGGCTCTTTATCTGCCATTAAGTTTTACCCTCACCTTAGGAGCCCAATAAAGAGCCCCCTTCCTCCTAAAGACCTCTGCATCCTCACTCAAGGGATCACTTGCCCATCATCCTCCAGCTGTATCTGTAGAACCCTTGCTTCAGGCCCTCCTTGACATAAAAAATGTTTCTGAAGCATTCTAAACAAAACCATTTTGCAACAACCACTTTTTCCACTTTTAATAGACAACCCTCAACTTAAGCCTGTTGCTGCCACCTTCCATCTTCTCACAAAAATGCAATGTGTGCCTTCAAAGGAAGTAATAATTGGACATCATCGCATAGGCAAAATAAGAAGAACACATCTTCTCTCCACTCTCCCTAGTGGTGCCATATATGTATTAAATAGAAGAGGAGATAGGGAGACTATTGCGGAACCCCTCATTTCAAGTGATACTTATCTGAGCATTCACCCTAAACAATCTAAATATCTACTCCTCCAAAGAAACTACACCGCCTGCCCCCCCCCCCCAAACCTAATTGCACATCTCTCTCCACCAATCATGTAGGCTCCATTCAATCAAAATGCAGCTATACCATCCAATGACAATAACACCACCCTCCCTGTCTCCAACCAATAAGCTTCATCTAACACATCTAGCATGGTCTCCATTTCACTCCCTTTTCTAAGCTCTATCCCTCATCTAATAATGCAATGAACTTAGAAGTATTCAGACAAAGCATATGGGATAAATCTGCAGCATCTACAGGTATCAGTAGGTGAAGTGGAGGATCCCAGCAATAGGAAAAGGTTGAAAACTGGGGAAGCTAGGGTTCAAATCCCAAAGATACTTCTTGTGACCTTGGTCAAGAGCAGATGAAGACTGAAGATCAAAGTAGTACAGTAGTATAAGAACTCCAAACGAATGCCCAGAAAAGAGAAAACTCCATCATAACTCAGTCTGATGCACTTAATCCTCCATCGCCTCAAGTACAAACAAATTAACAGCCTTTACGAAGATATTCATCCAAGACGGTGTACAACAGGTCTCCCCTAACAGACAATTTACATTACAGCAGAGGCAGCGGAACACCTTTTTGGTTGGAGGGGCCAATAAAACCAATCTCCAGCCCTGCCCCCAAGTTTTCTATTGCTGATGCTGTGTTGTGCACAATAGTGATGGGGCCATGGCCTCTCTGGCCCACCCCTTTCCGCTGCCTATGTTATAGTAGCAGCAGCATAACAACAAAATGGCCCTATGTCAGTCCTCTGGGAACAGGAAGATACCTACTGTATTCCAAGTAGTTACTACAAGATCAGATGATATGACAAATTCTTGCCAAATTATCTTGTGGCAACTGTGAGGCGGCATCCTCACCCTTTACAAGAAGAGTACAGAGGAGGGTACATTCTCTGATGTAAAATTACCAAACTTTAAAATATCACCAATAAAGAGACAAAACCATCTACCAAGAACTGTTTTATTCCATTATTTAAAAACTTATTTACCCCAACAACTTATTAAAACCATTCTCTTGGTTTACAATAAAACACACTGTCGATGGAGCAAAGTAATTTAATGCCTTATACAGAAGTTTAAATCATCTGCAAATAACACTAATTTATTTGTTTATTTAACATTTCTTATATACCGCGCTATTTCTTATCAGTGCGGTTTACATCAAACAATAAACACTTGGACATACAGATTTTGTCCTACGTTTACATAAAACAGGGTTTTAACATGGATTTAACTGAGGAAACTATATACATATGAGATTTAGCTACAAGTGATTAACAGGTTGAACTCATAACAAGTTTTACAATCCAAGTTAGATTACAGCGTGTTTGTACTCTGCTGGTCAAGAAGAGTTGCAATGCAATGCAATGTGTGCCTTTGAGTCAGTCCTGACCCCTGGCGACCCAGAAGCTCCTGGGCTTTCTTGGCAGTGTCACCGGAAGTAGATTGCCAGGCCTTTCTTCCAAGGCAATGGAGGGTTAAGTGACTTGCCCAAGGCCACAAGGAGTGCTAGTGGGAATCGAACCCTGGTTGCTTGGTTACCAGTGCTCTAACCACTAGGCTACTCCTCCACTCACCAAGAAGAGTTAAAGTGCTGTAATATCCTACGGTATACAGTCAGGTTGCAGTTTTAGTGTGAATGTGTTCTCCGTTGACATAGATGGGTGAGTGTGTGGGTAGGGGGGGGATCATCAGGCTGTGTAAAGTGCATGAGGAACAGGTGATGTTTGAGGGCCTTTCTAAACTGCGTGAGGTCCCTGATTGCCCTTATGCTGGAAGGGAGTTTGTTCCAACACCTGGTATCCAACAATGGAGTTTTGAGAAAGGGCTAGGAATTTTACAAGCCCGAAACACAACGTTGGGTCAACAACAACAAATAATGAAAGTTGCGGGACACTGGTTATGCTAGCAAGGACATTTCCCCCCGCTTGAGAAGATTTGACCAAGACGGAGGACTGCTTTTTCAGTTAAGTGTCCTATTCATTATATTCTGTGGCTATTCTGCCCGATGAATTGGAATATGGGTCCTCTTACGAAACCCTTGTGGGGAGTGATCTAGCAGTTTTTTATGGTTTCATCTTTCACCTTTTATATTACCCTGTGGGGTTTTGATACCTTTTTTGGGGTATAAATTAGGGTTGTTTTTCCCTATTTCAAATTCTGATTAAAAGGAACATTCTGCTTCAAGAGGACTTAAGTTTTCACAGCAGTAGTTCCAAATTATTTTCTCTTTTCCGATATATCTCTTATGGTGTTGGTAGTTATCGTGTGGGATATAGTTCACGGTTATATTCTATGGGAGCAGAACTTTGGCAGTTGCTTGTTCAGTTGACTGGCAAACAGATCTATCAAAGGTAGACCCCATTTTAGGAAGATCTTCTGAACTACCAAAGGATGCAGCTGCCATTCGTGGGGCTGTAGAATCCTGCTCAACTTGTCTGCTAAGACGTTCTCCTGGCCTGGAAGGTACACAGCCTTGAGGAGCATGTTGTGCTTGAGGGCAAAGGAGCAAAGGTCCTGTGCCTCCCGACAAAGGAGTCTGGACCCAGTCCCGCCCTTTTTGTTCACATAAAACATGGCCACTTGGTTGTCTGTCTGAACCAGGACAGACTAATGAGCCAGGGTAGGAGAGAAAGCTTTGAGCGCTAGTCGAATAGCCCTGAGTTCCAGGAGATTGATCTGCTGTGCCGCCTCCCAAGGAGACCACAGGCCCTGGGTGCACTTGTTCAGACAATGAGCTCCCCAGCCCTGCAGGGAGGCGTCTGTGGTCAGCACCACTGTGTACCCAGGAATTTGAAAGGGTACCCCTTTCAGAAGATTGGGTGGGTGCAGCCACCAGCTGAGAGAGTCCAGAAATGGTTTGGACACCCTTATTCTGTCTCTGAGGCTGCCTGTGGCCTGAGACCACTGACTCCGAAGGCACCATTGTGCAGGCCGCATATGGAGCCTGGCATTGGGGGTGACATGAACTGTCGAAGCCATGTGGCCAAGCAGCCTCAGGCAGAGTCTGGCAGAGACCACTGACCCGCTGAGAAATTGATTTGCCAAGTCCATCAGTCTTTGGGCTCTGTCTGCTGGCAAGAATGCCTTTGCCAGGGCAGAGTCCAGCCTTGCCCCTATGAACTCCAAGTTCAAGTGGACTTTGCAAAATTTATTACAAATCCCAAGCTCTGAAGAAGAGCAATAGTTCTGAGAGTGGCCTGTCGGGCCTCCTGGCACGTCTGACCCCTGATGAGCCAGTCGTCCAGATAAGGGAAGACAGATTCCCTGATTTCTCAGGTAGGCCGCCACCACTGCCAGGCATTTGGTAAATACTCTGGGAGAGGAGGTGAGGCCAAAAGGCAGTACTCTGTACTGATAAATTGTTTACTCCCACAATGAACCTGAGGTACTTTCTGTGGTCTGGATGAATGAGGATGTGAGTGTACGCATCCTTTAGATCTAAGGAGCATAGCCAATCTCCCTGCTGGAGGTAGGGCAGAAGTGTTCCAAGAGTAAGCATCTTGAACTTTTCTTTCTCTAGGAACTTGTTTAGGTTCCTGAGATCCAGAATAGGTCGAAGGCCACCGGTTCTCTTGGGTATCAGGAAATACCTGGAGTAGAACCCTTGACCTTGCAAGTGGGGAGGCACAGGCTCCACCGCCCTGTCCACCAACAGACCTTGAAGCTCTTGAAGGAGAAGATCTGTGTGCAGGGGAGGCTCCCCTGGAAAGTATGGCGGAGGCAGTTGGTGAAAATGTAGTGCATAGCCCCTTTGGATAATGTTCAACACACAACTGTCTCCAGTTATGTGGGGCCACTGGTGGGCAAAGAGGGCGAGGTGACCTCCTGTGCAGGGTTGGGAGGGCAGGGACTGAGAAGCTACGCTCAAGGAGTCAAAAACCCCCACCCTGCTGAGTGGGAGCAGGGGCCGGAGGCTTGGGGGTTCTCTGCCTACGGGGCCCATTACCCTGCCCCTTGGCTTGCTGACCCTGGGGTGCAGCTTGGGCAGCCTGATACTGAGGGTACTGTTTGTAGGCAGTGGCCTTCCTCGGGTAAAAGTGCTTCTTACCCAAGGCCTTCTTCTTGTGAGAAGGGGCAGAGGTCTTCCTAGACAGCCTTGTCCTTGTAAGGTGCTCAGTCTCGAGCTGTGCGGCCTTCTCGACCATGGGCTTGCCAAAAAGGTTTTCACCTCAGCAAGGGACATCGACCAACTTGTCCTGAACCCATGGTTCGAGGTCCGATGACTGCAGCCATGCCTGGCGTCGAGCCGCGATGCCGGCTGCCGCAACTCGGGCCGAAGCCTCGAAGCCATCGTAGGCGGCGCGGGACAAACTTCGAGCAGTCCCGAATCCCCGAGGACAAGGACTTAAATCTCTGCAAGGGTTCCCCGGAGAGACCAGCAGAGAACCCGGCCAACTCCTTTGCCAGGTCTCGCAAGTACATGCCCATGTACAGCTGGTAAGACTGGACACGGCAAGCAAGCATCGAGCCCTGGAAGCACTTTCTACCTACACCATCGAGGTTCTGGGCCTCCCTGCCGGGAGGCACCACGGAGTGCATCTTCTGGCTTTTCAGACGATGCATGGCCGATTCCACCACCATGGAATGGTGTGGTAGCTGCGCCTTCTGAAAACCAGGGCTCTTCCGGAGTTGATAAATCGAATCGACTCGCTTGCTTAGAACCGGCGCCGAGGCTGGTGCCTCCCACATCCGGAAGAGGAGCCGTTCCAGCATCGGAGGAACCGGGACAGTAAAGGACTCCTTCAGAGGAGAGTCGTACTGTAGGGACTCGAGCTCCTCAGCTCGAGGCTCTTCCTCGGGGTCCGCCGGAATAGCCAATGCGGTGGCCATATCCCGGACAAACTCCGAGGCTCAGACTGCGGTGAGTTCAAGGGGATGCACTGAGTCTTGAATGTGTCGGGAGACTCCTCATCCTCCGTCTCCCAGGCAGACTCGTCCGAAGAGGAGTCAGGGTCCGACCCTGCGGGGCTCTAGGGCACCTGCGTCGACGCCCTCGGTCCCAAACGGGAGGTCGAGGGAGACCGCGACCGAGGTAGACTTCGAGCCATGATGGACTCGAGTATCGGCTCGGTCTCTGGGGGTCGACTTCAATGTCGATGTCCCGGTGGTCGGGGCAGATGCGCCAGACAGGCTGGCCATCATTGCCCGTGCTGCTCCATGAAGGCAGACAGTCTGCTCTCCAAGGCTGTCATCCTGAGACTCAGCTCGGGAGACGCAGCAGCCACCGACTCAGGAAGAGTCCTCGAGGACCACAGGGCTTACGTGTCCAGCAGACTCCGGCTGTACGCGAGGAACTTTGGCAGGCTTCTCTTGTTCCACGGGCCCGGGGCGACGTTCGGGGAACTTAGACCTGGCCTTCGAGGAGCCAGGGACCTCCGACGACGACGCCCTCACGAGCCGCTTCTTCCTCTTGCGTTCCCGGTCTGGGGACCCCCTGTCTGAGAAGCTTCGACGGTGCTCGGGATCCGAATCCTGAGATGGTGAGGCCTCAGACGAGGTCCGGGCCCGGCTGGAGGCTGAGTCCGAAAAAAGCCTTTCTTTCTGCTGCTGGCGACTTCGCAGTGCCTTGGAAGACATCTTCCCACATGGTCCACACATCTTAGGGTCGTGATCAGGACCGAGGCACCGAAGGCAGCAGTCGTGTGCGTCGGTGAGAGACATTAACCTCTTACACCGATCACACTTCTTGAAACCGCTGGAAGCCATCGGGGAAAAAAAGAGTCCCCGCGAGGTCACAGGACCGTCCTTCCAGGGAAAAATCAAAAAAGGGCACGAACGCCAGCCACGAAGGGCAAAAACCAAAAAAGAAGAATCGGGCACGATACCAGTGTAACGAACCCGGCGGGAGAGGAACCGGCGTCGAACCAGGAAGAAAAAATAGCTAGAATCGCCGAAAAAAATCAAACTTTTATCTGGGATGACAGGACACACGTCCGGTGGGCTTCTCAGAAAAAGAGAGACTGAGGTAAGATGGCACCTTTAGGCGGGAAGGGAACCACACATGCGTGCCTGCATTCCCAAAGGCTTTCATAGAAAGCTGGGGAAATGCTCCGCTGGGGCTTCATCGGCGTCGATGACACCCATATGTGAGGACCGACTTCCTGCTTGGTCCTGGAGAAAAGGCGAGACTACACAAGTGAAAGCTCAATCAATTACACAAGTACACTAAAAAAAATTTTTTTTAAACTGCCTCTAATGTTTCGATTGATTATTACGGTTTTTTGGTGCGCTGAATCCAAATCTGGTAAACAATTTGCTCCATCTCGTACAGATATTTTGCTACATTGGGTTAGCAGTTTGAGGTGAACGTTTCAGATTGAGTGCGATCGAGATAAAAGTTTCTTGGATGAATTCTTTATACTAATTGTTTAGTAGTTATTCAAATAAGAATAAAGAAAATTGTAACAAGGCAGCACATAAGAATAGAGTAATGTCAACAAAACACACTGTGATGGTAGCAAAATTGTCTGCACTTAAAACAGCCACATACATGTGCACAAACATTGAGCATATAAGAGCGAGGTTAGACACAAAGCAAAGCAAAGCAAAGAAATGTGCAAAATTGTTGTACAGGTATGTATGTAAGAATAGAAAACGCAAACCGCACCATTGCAATACATGAAGACAAACACCCGGTGGTGTGAAAATAAAATTTTAATAAATGAGATCCAACACTGTGGTAATAACTAGCAAATTTTTATTTCAAAGTTTAGTAAAAACACGATATTTGTCAACACAGTTTAGATTTTAAAGTCATTCTTGGGTCGGTCAATCAATCTCCTGGTGGGTCCGTTTCTTCTTCCCCCGAATGCTTCTCTTGGTGCGCTGCTTGGCGTATTTTTCATCTGGGGTTTCCCGCAGCAGCAACCAGCAGAAATCAGCCATCATAGTGGTGTTCCATCTTCATTGGTACCTTCTCTCTGCGTCCTTGATGTCCTGGTGAAACCTTTCACCTTGTTCTTCACTGTACGCCCCCAAGTTTTCGGGAAAGTAGTTCACATGGGAGTGCAAGAAATGGACTTTCAGGCTCATGTTACAGCCTTGTTCTTTGAAGGCATTGAGCATCCTGGCAACAATATCCTTATAGTTCTCATCCCGCCTGTTCCCCAAGAATTTGAGAACATCCTTGAAGGAATCCCAGGCTTCTTTTTCCTTCTCAGACATCGTTTCAGCGAATGCTCCATCTGAAATGAGTTTCCTTATATCAGGGCCAACAAACACTCCTTCCTTTAGCTTTGCTTCAGAAAGTCGGGGGAACTTTGAGCAAAGGTACCGAAAGCACTCACCATCTTTTGGAAGGGACTTGATGAATTGCTTAATGAGACCCAACTTAATGTGGAGAGGTGGTAATAGAATTTTATCACGAGGTACCAAGCTCTCATGAAGAACATTTTTCTCACCGGGTCTCAAATACTCCCGAATTGGCCAGTCTTTTCCCCCAGTGTAGGTCGCGGGCCCGGCTATCCCACAAGCAAAGGAAGCAGGGATATTTGGTGAAACCGGATTGCTGCCCTAATAGCATGGATAAAATTTTAAAGTCTCCACAAATCATCCACTTATGCTCATCATAACAAATCTTCTGAAGAATCAGGGCCAAATTCTCGTATTTTTCTTGGAAAATAACAGAGTGAGCAATAGGAACTGAAGCGAATGTGTTGCCATTATGAAGAAGAACACCTTTTATGCTGTCTTTTGATGAATCAATGAACAGCCGCCATTCAGCAGGATCATACTTGAGTTTAAACTTTTCCATCACTCCGTATATATCGTTGCAAAATACCAAATCTTCCTCTTTGCTGAAATACTTCAAAAATTGTCTCGCGGTTGCGGGTACCAATAAAAAGTTGTTCCTGGTGACAATAGATTTTTCTGTTTAAGCCGAGAACCTAGCAGTTGGGCAGCATCTTTTGGGAGTCCTAAATCCCGGACTAAATCATTCAATTCAGCTTGAGAGAAAAGTTCAGGTTTCGGATCTGGTTCAGTTTCAAACTCGGAAGTACTGGACTCATCGGGAAAAGCCATCTGATGAGTCTCATCATGATCAGAACCGTCCACACAAATATGATCCAAAGATTTTGGTGGTTCAGGCACAGGTACTTCGTTGCTATGAGGCATAGGCATAATTGCTGAGGGAAGGTTGGGGTAACTTATTACGTTCTTATTTTTTAAGTTGTATCCCTTCACAATGCAAGAGCAAAAATAGCAGTCACTGCTGTGGTCTCTTTGTTCACGCCACATCATAGGTATTCCGAAACGAAATGCTTGTTTTTTACCTTTCATCCATAAGCGTAGATCTTCCTCACATGTCTTGCACACTTTGTGAGGAGCCCACGGTTTGTCTTGATCGCCTAACTTCAAACCGAAATAGGCTAAATATACTTTTTTAATAAATGCAGAAATGTTCCTCTGCCGCTTTTTCACGGTATATTCCCCACAAATAAAACAAAAACTGTCCGGTGAGTTGACGCAACCTCTGGCTCTGTGAGCCATCACAAATACACAGCACTGCAAACTACAACTGTAGTGAACCACTTCGGAATAAAGCTGGATTACGACTAAGCAAACAAAAGGTAATAATGAACTTGCAAGAAACTGAAATTTGACAGGAACGTTCATGTCGCAACCACCGTGTTTGAGCGAGCGAGCGAACGAGGCGAGGCGAACAGGAAAGAACATGCGCCAGCGCAAGTACTGGATTTAGCCCCCCGCCTCCCAATTGTCCTGTTAATGTATAAAATGAATACAAAACACTCTAAAATATCATGAGGGAGTGTTTCTAGTTAGTTAACCATTACAACCTCTATTTTGGGCCAAGAAAATAAACTGCAGTCGGCTAAAAAGAAATTATGTGAACATTCCTTATATGGGTAAGAAATCTAATTTTGCAAGAAAACGTGACGTGATGGAACATTTTGGCTATTTTTCCTGGATTCAGCACCCCAAAATCTATAGGAATCAGTTGCAAAACTGGAGGCAGTTTTTTGGTAGTGTACCTGTGTTATAGAATGAGGAAAGCAAGAATAGATGAGCTTATATAGGGATATGCAAGGCAGGGGAAGGAGTTAATTGTGGGGGCTGGAAGTCACTGGATCTGCCAGAGGAGACAGGCAGTAAGGAGGGAGGGGGGAGGGGGAATAACGGAAGCAAAAAAGGAACACCCAGAAAAGGGGCAAGGGAATGGAAGACCTACCCAAGATATTTCTACTTAAAATTGGGTCTATAAATGTGAATGGCCTTAACTCCCCTCGCAAAAGGCAGCTGCTTTACAAAGAAGCAGGCAGATTATCTGTATACATTTTCAAAGGAGTGATCATAGCTGATAAGCAATAAATACCAAAGATATTATTGCGTCTCAAGGTGAGGAGGAGCAAAAAAAGGGGGGCATGGCAATATTGGTACACAATGTGGCTTTTGAGGGGCTGGGGGTATTTATTTTTTATTTAGACAGTTTTTGTATACCGCCTTATCCTTCAATCAAAGCGGTCACAACACAATTAGGGGATACATTTAACACGCAGGGATATGAGACACATACACTAATACTTACAGGGAACATGGGCTATGGAGGGTTAAGTGGCTTGCCCAAGATCACAAGGAGCATCTGTGGGACTAGAAACCCCAGTCCTTCCGGCCCAAGGTTGCTGTCCTCTAGTGGGATTTGAACCCCTGACCTTCCGGCCTGAAGTACCTTGCCCCAACCACTAGGCTACTCCTACCTATAAAGAAGGTGGTAGATACGTGGCTCTTAAGTGTCGAATTTGGGGAGAAGTGATGACAATTGTTTGCATATATGCTCCAAATCAAAACTAGGCTTTTTAAAAAGTAAATTATTGGAACTTTCTGGGTTCATAGATGGAAAGATCATACTAGTGGAGATTTTAACACGGTGACAAGCCCAGAACTAGATACATCAGAGGACAGGAGGGGGAAGGAGCTTATACATAGGAAAACAAAGAAATGATGGCATCATGGCAGCTACTGGATACTTGGAAGGAACTCCTCCCCAAGAGCAGGGTTTTCTTGTGTCACTCACACCCACACGGAACAACTTCCCGTACCGATATGATATAGGTATCAGCACCACTAGTAGGAAAAATCTGGGGAGGGGACTATGAACCAATTGTGTGGACAGACCACAAGATGGAATGGATAGAGATTGGGGGTGGAGGACAACAATCTAGGTCCCACTTCTGGCAAATGAATGACAGTTTGTTAAAGGACAAAAGGGTGATAGTGGAAATACAGGAGGTGATTGAATAGTTTTTTGAAAATAATACCCAAAAAGGAACAGCAGAGAATATAGTATGGGATGCCTTTAAGAAAGTAGTACTGGGCATTTCATAAGGTGGGGGTACAAAGAAAGAGTAGTTACTCACCTGTAACAGGTGTTCTCCAGGAGCAGCAGGAATCAGTCCTCACATATGGGTGTCATCGGCGCCGATGAAGCCCCAGCGGAGCATTTCCCCAGCTTTCTATGAAAGCCTTTGGGAATGCAGGCACGCATTCGCGGTTCCCTTCCCGCCTAAAGGTGCCATCTTACCTCAGTCAAATGACATAGCTAAGAACAGCACACAAAAATGAAAAAATAAACTATGTACAACTGCAACTCCAAGGGGAGGAGGGAGGGTTGTGAGGACTGATTCCTGCTGCTCCTGGAGAACACCTGTTACAGGTGAGTAACTACTCTTTCTCCAGGACCAAGCAGGAAGTCAGTCCTCACATATGGGTGACTCCCCAGCTCTGGGCTACGGAGGAACCCAGGCTGAACAAGAGAACTCCCTCTAGTCTCAGCAGCAGAGAAAGGCTTTTCAAGGACACAACCTCCACCGGAGGGCAGGAGTTGCCTAAACCTCAAAGAGATTCCGGAGTACTGCCTGGCCAAAAGCACTGTCCCTACGGGACTCCCTCTCCAGGCAGTAATGGGCCGCAAAGGTCTGGCTTGAAGACCAAGTTGCAGCCCTGCAGATGTCTAACCAAGGGCACAGAGCGGAGATGAACCACTGAGGCAGCCATTGCCCTGACACAATGGGCCATGACCCTACCCTGCAAAGGAAGGTCAGCCGCCTTGTAAGCCCAGGTGATGCAGTCAGTCACCCAGATGGACAAGGTACGCTTGGACACAGCCAACCCCAATTTATTGGGGTCAAAGGATACGAAGAGCTGAGTAGCCCTTCTATGCCCCTGTGTACGGTCAAGGTAGAAGGATAAGGCCCTCCTACAGTCCAGGGTATGCAGGACTGCTTCAGCCTGGCTAGCATGAGGCCTAGGGAAGAATGTTGGAAGAACCACCTCCTGATTGAGGTGGAAAGAGGAGACAACCTTAGGGAGGAACTTTGGATGAGCCCTGAGGACTACCCTGTTCCTATAAATCCTGGTGTAAGGCCTGTCACAGACCAGGGCCTGAAGCTCACTTACTCGCCTAGCAGAGGTAAGGGCTATCAGGAAGAGTGTCTTCCAAGAGAGGAAGCATAGTAGACAAGTAGCCATCGGCTCAAAAGGTGGGTGAGTCAGTTGCTGCAAGACCACATTCAGCTCCCACTCAGGGGCAGGACGACGGATGGGAGGCTTGAGCAAAAGCAAGCCCCTGAGAAAGCGGGACACCAAGGGGTGACCAGATAGAGATTGCCCCTCTACTAATGAGTGGTGAGCTGCTAGAGCTGAGAGGTGGACCCGAACAGAATTGGACTTAAGTCCCTGATTGGATAAGTGCAGTAAGTACTGAAGAACTACTGGCACAGTACAGGAGGAAAGGATCCTCTGTACGTAGGTGACACCACACAGAAAACCTCTTCCACTTGAGAGCATAGGTTTTCCTAGTAGACTGCTTCCTAGAGGCTAGGACAACCTCCTCAACTTCCTGAGGTAGGCCCCAGGGAGCCAAACCTACCCTTGCAGCCTCCAGGCCATCAAATTGAGAGATTTGAGATTGGGGTGCAGAAGGGAACCGTGGTCCTGTGTGAGAAGGTCGGGTTGCAACCCCAGAGGCAGTGGAGAATCACCCGCCAGTTGAAGCAGAAGAGGAAACCAAGGCTGTCTCGGCCACCTGGGAGCTATCAGCAGGACCGAGGCCTTGTCCTGGAGAATCTTGAATAGGGTTCGGGCCACCAAGGGCGTGGGAGGAAACGCATAGAGGAGGCCCTGAGACCAAGATATCAGAAAAGCATCCGCTGCTATCCGCAGAGGATGTGGTTGCCTGGAGCAGAACTTTGGCAGTTGCTTGTTCATGGGGCTGGCAAAGAGATCCATCAAAGGGAGACCCCATTTCAGGAAGATCTTCTGAACCACTGAAGGATGCAGCTGCCACTCGTGGTGTTGCAGTATCCTGCTTAACCTGTCTGCCAGGTAGTTGTCCTGGCCTGGAAGGTACACAGCCCTGAGGAGCATGTTGTGCTTGAGGGCAAAAGAACAAAGGTCCTGAGCTTCCTGACAAAGGATCCTGGACCCAGTTCCGCCCTGTTTGTTCAAATAAAACATGGCAACTTGGTTGTCTGTCTGTATCAGGACAGACTGTTGAGCCAGGGTAGGAGTGAAAGCTTTGAGTGCTAATCAAATAGCTCTGAGTTCGAGGAGATTGATCTGCTGTGCAGCTTCCCAGGGAGACCAGAGGCCCTGGGTGCACTTGCCCAGACAATGCGCTCCCCAGCCTTGCAGGGAGGCATCTGTTAGCATCACTGTGTAACCTGGAATCTGAAAGGGCACCCCTTTCAGCAGATTGGGTGGGTGTAGCCACCAGTTGAGGGAGTGCAGAAATGGTCTGGACACCCTTATCCTGTCTCTGAGGCTGCCTGTGGCCTGTGACCACTAGTCCGAAGGCACCACTGTGCAGGCCTCATATGGAGCCTGGCATTGGGGGTCACATGTACTGTCGAAGCCATGTGGCCTAGAAGCCGCAGGCAGAGTCTGGCGGAGACCAGGGACCTGCTGAGAAACTGACTTGCCAAGGCCATCAACCTTCGGGCTCTGTTTTCTGGCAAGAATACCTTTGCCAGGAGAGAGTCCAGCCTTGCCCCTATGAACTCCAAGTTCTGGGAATGGAGCAAAGTGGACTTTGCGAAGTTTATGACAAACTCCAGGCGTTGCAGAAGAGCAATGGTCCTGAGGGTGGTTTGACTGGTCTCTTGACCTGTCTGACCCCTGATGAGCCAGTCGTCCAGATAGGGGAAGACAAAGATGCCCTGATTTCTCAGGTAGGCCGCCACCACTGCTAAGCACTTTGTAAAGACTCTGGGGGCGGAGGTGAGGCCAAAAGGCAGCACTCTGTACTGATAATGGTTTCCTCCCACGATGAACCTTAGGTACTTTCTGTGGTCTGGATGAATGAGGATGTGAGTGTACAAATCCTTTAGATCTAAGGAGCATAGCCAATCTCCCTGCTGGAGGTAGGGCAGAAGGGTTCCAAGAGTAAGCATCTTGAACTTTTCCTTCACTAGGAACTTGAGGTTCATGAGGTCCAGAATGGGGCGAAGGCCACCGGTCCTTTTGGGCACCAGGAAATACCTGGAGTAGAATCCGTGACCTTGCAAGTGGGGAGGCACAGGCTCCATCGCCCTGTCCACCAACAAACCCTGAAGCTCCTGACGGAGAAGGTCTGTGTGCAGAGGAAGCCATGGAGGCTCCCCTGGAAAATATGGGGGTGGCAGTTGGTGGAAATGGAGGGCATATCCCTTGTGGATTATCTCCAGCACCCAACTGTCCCCGGTGATAAGGGGCCACTGGTGGGCAAAGAGGGCGAGACGACCTCCTGTGCAGGGTTGGGAGAGCAGTGGAGGAGAGACTATGCTCAAGGAGTCAAAAACCCCCACCCTGCATAGTAGTAGCAGGGGCCTGTGGCTTGGGGGTCCTCTGCCTACGGGGCCCATTACCCTGGCCCTTGGCTTGCTGACCCTGGGGGGCAACTTGGGCAGCCTGATACTGTGGGTACTGTTTGTAGGCAGTTCCCTTCCTCGGGTAAAAGGGCTTTTTACCTGAGCCCTTCTTTTTATGAGAAGGGGCAGAGGTCTTCCTCGACAGCCTTGTCCGGTTGAGGTGCTCGGTCTCGAGCTGAGCGGCCTTCTCGGTCATGGGCTTGCCAAAAAGGTTTTCACCTCAGCAAGGGACATCGACCAACTTGTCCTGAACCCATGGCTCGAGGTCCGATGACTGCAGCCATGCCTGGCGTCGAGCCGCGATGCCGGTTGCCGCAACTCGGGCCGAAGCCTCGAAGCCATCGTAGGCGGCGCGGGACATGAACTTTGAGCAATCCCAAATCCCCAAGGACAAGGACTTAAATCTCTGCAAGGGTTCCCCGGAGTGACCAGCAGAGAATTCGGCCAACTCCTTGGCCAGATCCCGCAAGTACATGCCCATGTACAGCTGGTAAGACTGGACACGGCAAGCAAGCATCGAGCCCTGAAAACACTTTCTACCGACGCCATCGAGGTTTCGGGCCTCCCTGCCAGGAGGCACCGCGGAGTGCATCTTCTGACTCTTCAGACGATGCATGGCTGATTCCACAACCATGGAATGGTGTGGTAGCTGTGCCATCTGAAAACCAGGGATCTTCCGGAGCCGATAGATCGAATCGACGGACAGTAAAGGCCTCCTTCGGAGGAGAGTCATACTGCAGCGCCTCGAACTCTTCAGCTTGAGGCTCTTCCTCGGGATCCGCCGGAATAGCCAAGGCAGTGGCCATATCCCGGACGAACTCCGAGAACCTGGTGTCCTCCGGGGGGGGACCTACTCCGGAGCTCAGACTGCGTTGAGTCCGAAGGGACGCACCGAGTCTTAAAGGTATCAGGAGACGCCTCGTCCTCTGTCTCCCAAGCCGACTCATCCAAGGAAGAGTCGGGGTCCGACCCCGCGGGGCCCTGGAGCACCCGCCCCGCCGGAACACTGGCGTCGACGCCCTCGGTCCTGAATGGGAGGTCGAGGGGGACCGCGACCAAGGTAGACTCCGAGCCACGATGGACTCGAGTATCGGCTCGGTCTCCGGGGTCGACTTCGACGTCCCGGTGGTCGGGGCAGATGCGCCAGACAGGCTGGCCATCAGTGCCCGCTGCTGCTCCATGAAGGCAGACATTCTGCTCTCCAAGGCTGTCATCCTGAGACTCAGCTCGGGAGATGCAGCAGCCACCGACTCGGGCCCCGGTGGCGCCGGGCCCGACATCGGCTCCCTGGGAGGAGAGTTCACGAGGACTATGGGGCTTACGTGTCCAGCAGACTCCGGCTCCACAAGAGGAACTTTAGCAGGCTTCTCCAGTTCCACAGGCCCGGGGCGACGGTCGGGGGTCTTAGACCTGGCCCTCGAGGAGCCAGGGACCTCTTCCGACGATGCCCTCGCGAGCCGTTTCTTCCTCTTGCGTTCCCGGTCGGGGGACCCCCTGTCCGAGGAGCTTTGACGGCGCTCGGGATCGGAATCCCGAAATGTCGAGGCCTCAGACGAGGTCCGGGCCCGGCCGGAGGCTGAGTCCGAGAAAAGCCTTTCCTTTTGCTGCTGGCGACTTCATAGTGCCTTGGAAGACATTTTTCGTCGGGGCCCAGGCACCGAAGGCAGCAGTCGTGTGTGTCGGTGAGAGACATTAGTTTCTTACACCGATCACACTTCTTAAAACCACTGGAAGCCATCGGGGAAAAAAAAAAAGAGTCCCCGCGAGGTCGAAAGACCGGCCTTCCAGGGAAAAAGAGAAAAAAGGGTGCGAACGCCAGCCACGAATGGCAAAAACCAAAAAAGAGGAAATCGGTCTCGATACCGGTGTACCGAACCCGGCGGGAGAGGAACCGGCATCGAACCGGTAGAAAGAGAGCAAAACAATCGTTGAAAAATCTAATTTTAACCGGGAAAACTGGACACACGTCCGGTGGGCTTCACGGAAAAAAAAAAAAGAGACTGAGGTAAGATGGCACCTTTAGGCGGGAAGGGGACCGCGCATGCGTGCCTGCATTCCCAAAGGCTTTCATAGAAAGCTGGGGAAATGTTCCACTGGGGCTTCATCGGTGCCGATGACACCCATATGTGAGGACTGACTTCCTGCTTGGTCCTGGAGAAAAAAACATAAAGAACAGGCCCTAGAGCAAACTATAAAAGAATTGAAAGACGCTGAAAAACAGGCTGCATTAAGAGAACAAATGGAAAAAGCCAGAGGAGGCCAAAACCAAGGCCAGAGAACCACAAGCGGAAACATTAGCATTTCAACTACAATGTTGTTGCCAAAGATTTTATGAGCATGGTGACAAACCAGGAAGGTTCTTAGCCCAAAGCCTTAAAACTCAACAGGCACAAACAAGTATTTGTGGCCAAACTGAGGGGAAAGGGGAGTAGCTGGATATATGGGGGCCATAAGAGAATCTTTTAGATTTTACCAGCAGCTATATAGCAAAGAGGGAGGACAAAATGAGGAAGCAAAAAAGGAATACGTGGAAGGGATCTCAATCCCCAAACTAACGGTAGAAGAAAGTGCTCAACTGGATCGACCTATCAGTGAGGACGACGTCTGGAGGGCTATAAAAGCCCTGTCAAACAATAAAGCCCCAGGACTAGACAGAATAACCGCCAGAGTTTATAAAACTTTTAAGGAACAATTAGTGCATAGGTTAGTGCGGGTTTACAATGGAGTATTTAGCAGAGGGACAATGTCCTCAATCAATGGGGCAAGCGGGGATAAGCATTTTGTTAAAAGCTGGGACAATGCCCGAGCAGTGTGCCTCATACAGGCCAATATTCCAAATAAATCTGGATGTAAAAATACTAGCTCGTATTCTAACAACACGAATTAATATATGTTTGCCTAGGTTAGTAAATAACGATCAGGTAGGCTTCATTCCAGGATGCTTAGCAGCAGATAATGTAAAAAGGGTGGTTAACTTGTACTGGTGGGTAAAAAAAAAAAAAAAAAAGATACTGACTGTAACAGTAGCAATTGACGCCAATAAGACATTTGATAGGGTAGACGAACTTTTTTTTTTTTTTAATTTGGTTCTTCTATACCGCCCCTTCCAGCGATCGGGGCGGTTTACAATTAATGCAACAAAGTTACAATAAACAAGATTTGAACTATGTGCATAGATAAATGTTACACCAAAATGTAACATGTATGGGTAATATTAAGAGGTAGGAGAGAATTATAAAAGATGGATTCAAGCATTATTTGCAAAGCCCACAGTAGCAGTGAAGGTAAATGGGAGCAATTCAAATTTTTTTTAATCTAAAAAGAGGAATTAGGCAGGGTTGCCCACTATCGCCACTGCTGTTTATGCTCTCTGTAGAGCCATTTGCAGTCAGAATTAGGCAACAAAAAGATATGAAAGGGGTGAGGTTAGGTGAGCAAGGATTTAAGATCACTTTGTTCGCTGATGATATCCTAAAGAGTGGAGGAGTGGCCTAGTGGTTGGGGCAAGGTACTTCAGGCCGGAAGGTCGGGGGTTCAAATCCCACTAGAGGACAGCAACCTTGGGCCAGAAGGACTGGGGTTTCTAGTCCCACAGGTGCTCCTTGTGGTCTTGGGCAAGCCACTTAACCCTCCATAGCCCATGTTCCCTGTAAAATAGTTATCTCCAAGTTATAATGCCCTGTTCAATGTAATTTCAGTTTGTTCAATGTAAACCGCACTGATGCAGAATAGCGCGGTATATAAGAGAATGTAAATAAATAAAATAAATAAAAATAAATAAACAATAACTGAACCAAGAAGCTTGCTCAGAGGGTTAAGTGAAGAGCTAGAGATGTTCCAGGTGGTCTCTGGATTTAAAGTTAACAGAAATGGAGATTTTAAATCTCACATTAGCAGAAAGAGATGTAGCAATCTTAAAGGAACAGTTCCCATTTAGATGGACAAAAAGACCCTTGAGATATTTAGGTGTGCGGATATCTGTGCAGATGTGGCCAAATTGTACCAAATCAATTATGAACCACTCTGGAAAAAAATGGCCTTGGATCTAGAGCGCTGGCATTAGTTCCCGCTGTCGTGGCTGGGTCGAATAGCAAGCATCAAAATGGTAATATTATCCTGAGTATTATATCTGTTGCAAACACTACCCATAGCAGTACCAAACCAAACTCTGGTTCAAGCACAAAGGAAAATGTTCCACTACATTTTGAGTCATAGGCCTCCAAGAATAGCTAAGACGAAACTAGGTCAAAATGGGTGGGAGGATTAGCTGTTCCAAATTTAATGTGGTATCACAGAGCAGCTCAGCTAACCAATGTTATAGCGTGGCAAGAAGACACTAAAAGAAAATGGGTAGAATTGTTACAGGGGATAAAAGGAGAAGTCCCTATCTGGAGGCTGCCATGGCTGGATCAAGGGGAAGGATCTATTAGTAACCCATGTGTGTGATAAGTGATGGAAATGTGGAGAAAGACTAGGGAGGGGAGGAAGTTAAAGGGAACAAACTCTTTGTTGCAATCAATATGTCAAAACCCTAATTTCTCACCAGGATTACAAGACCCATTGTTCAAGAGATGGAAATCAAATGGAGTAATAGCAATCATTCAGCTAACAGAGAAGGGTGCGTTGATAGAATATTCAAAATTACAGGTGCAATATGGGCTACCACACTCAGATTTCTACGGATTCCTACAAGTGCAACATTGGCTATCCAGCAAAGTCTGGGCAAAAAGTATAAAAAGAGGACTGACAGATTTTGAAAGAATATGCTGGAAGCCTATGTCTTGCCGTGGGGGTTATTAAAGATATACCATTTAATTAGGGGAGAACAACAGATTGGAAGTTTATCGTGGCAACAACAGTTGGAAAAGGATATGGGGAAACCATTAGATAAGGGGTGGGGAGAAATTTTCAAATCAATGGTCAAAGGATTAGACATGTAGAGCACATTTATAAAATGGTTTATCAATGGTATCTCACCCCGATACTATTAGAACTACTAGGAAAGGACCAATCAGAAAAATGTTGGAGAGGATATAAAGAGAAGGGAGACTATGTTCATATGTGGTGGGGGTGCCACAAACTCCAAGCATTTTGGGACTGAATTTACCAAGTAATCCAAGAGATGGTGGGACATAAAATTGAGTGGAATTGGGAGAATACACTGCTGACCCTTAAAAGGAGGAGTTGGAAGGGAAGATATGGAACATTGTTAAGATTGTGTGTAATTGCTGCAAGATGTGAAATAGCGAAAATGTGGGAAAAAAAAGAATACTCCTACACAAGTGTCTTGGTACAAATGCATACATGAGATTTATAGTTATGAGAAATTAAGTCATTCATTCAAACAGGAAGCATTCAAAGAGTGTTGGGCACCCTTCTACAAGAAATACTTTTAAAAGGTGCAAGTGGAAAGGGAATGGATGGCAGGCCGACCCCAAGAACCTGGTGAAAATTAGAGAATATAAAGGATAAAAGGTATCAGAGAAAAAGGGTAACCAAGAAAGCTATAAGCCGAAGAAGAGGGGTGGGAAAGGGAGGAAGTTGGGAGAAAGGGAAATTACATACATATACATACATACATATACATACACATATACATATATATACATACATATACATACATACATATACATACATACATACACATACATACATACATATATATACATACATACATACATATCTTGCATGAAAAAATAAGAGAATAATGTAAAAAAATAAATAAAACTTATGGATGTGAGATGATTTAATAAAAATTGTCAAAGTAAAAACTGTTTGGACAAGTTCCTGGAGGAAAAGGTTGATAAGCTGCTCTTAAGGTAGACCTGGGGAAATCGACTGCTTATCCCTGGGATACATAGCATGTAATCTCGCTATTTTTTGGGATCCTGCCAGCTATTTCTGCTGGAAATTGAACTTTGAGCATGGTGGATCCTAAGCTTGATGGACCGTTGGTCTGACACAGTATGTCAATTCTTATGCTCTAAAGCAGAGCCAGCCCAACCATCAGGCAAACTAGGTAGTCACCTATAGTGGCAGCTTCTGGGGGACATAAAGAGCATAGCAGTCAAAGCTAAACAATAGATTCTGACAACCAGGTGGGGCATAAAGCTGAAAGCTTGCCTAGGTAGCTAATACCTTACATCAACTCTGGGGCTGGCCCTGTTCTTAACTCTTTGAGCTACAAAAGAGATGGCATGAGCTGAATACATAATAAAACTCATCACACTGTTCAGACTCATTTCTACTTATTATCTACTTACAATTCCTCTTAACAGCCTCAGCAGTAGCCACACCCTTTGGCCCTGTAACCTACAGCAATAAACTTATTTTTCATAGCCTTAAGGAGCTGTAGGACAGTGCTCTCACAGGAGGTATGCAGTCACGTACCTGTTGCTCTCTTTCATGCTTCTGTTTGGTTAGTGGGTGGGTCTTTCCATGAGAAAAAGACGCACAATGAAGCAACAACATACATCATCTGACCTCTGCTTTCATATGAACTGAATGCCCTCAAATACCATACACATTGGAAAAATTAAACCAAGTAAACTACGCCAATTCAGTGAGCTAGATTCACAGTGCTCCTGTCATCAGTATTTATCCTTTAGTCTTGACCTACAGCACAGTTATGTTTTGATAGCCAAGAACTATATCATGGATTCAGAAACGGATGTGTATTTCTAGTTTTGGAAATCAAAATGTAAAAGCTCAAACACAAGTGAAAACTTCATGGCTTTTTTTTGTCTGGCAGTTGCTGCCTGTTTTTCTCAGTTTCTAATTGCTCTGGAACCAGATTCTGTTGAGCTAAAGTGCTATGACCCTTCATTCACAATTATCTGGGTCTTTTCCCAGTATTTTGTGTCTTCTTCCAACTCTCAAGCCAGTCACTTGTAGCAATGAATTTTGAACTCCCTCGAGAACGTAGCGACGTGGAGCCTAATGTAGCCTGTAGGTGAGGTTTTATTAAGTGATGACTGAGGCCTCCTGCTCCCCTGCCCCATGGGTTCTGACCACCATTTCCAAGGCATTCCCAAACTAATCCAGCCTGGAGAGCAAAGTTCTGGCTCAGGAATCAAATCCAGGTCCTCTATACAGCAGTGCAGAACGCTGACATTGAGGCACCAAGCTGCTGACCCCTTTTAAAGACCAACTACTATTTATATAGCCTTATGACTACACCACACTTCTCTGTAGAGCTCACAATCTAGTCAATACAGACGAACAAGAGTTTGAGAAGATTCCAGAAAAACATTTGTCTTCAGGTCAGTAAATTGCAGTTTATTTGAATACAGGGACCAATTTACCTAATTGTTTTAAGATGTAACAACTGAATCTTTACCTCACAACCCACCTACAGTATATGAGAAAAACAGGAAAACTATGTGATATGCTAGTTAACATGGACTCCAAAGAAGCATTTTGTCTTAAGCTATACTCCTCCCATCAGTTCAGTGCAAAAAGGTGGAGACAGCATTAGAGGGGTGCAACAGGCCAATTATGCTAGGCCCCAGACCTGTCCAAAGCTGAATGAGAGACAGGCTATAAAGGCAGATTTTGGGGTCCCCCATCCAAATTTCAGCCTGGGTCTCAGCATGTTTAATGTCAGCCCTGACAGAAGGTGGAGGATGCCCAAATACACACAAAAAGACCAAACAAAAAAAACCCTCCAGTAGGTTGGAATGTACCAGCAGGATAAAAACCTGATAGACAATCTATACGATGTGCCAGGAAACACTGCTGTGCCTTGGTGGCGACAGCCAGGGGCATGCTTTCATGAAACTCTTGCCCCATTTCTACTCAAAGTGCCCCAGAGAATAACCCTTTACTTCCCTACTTCAGCATATAGGAATAAGAGGGTAAGCATGGACATTGAAAAGCTATTCTGCTCCCTATTCCTCCCAGTCACTAAGGATAGGAGGGGATGGATGAAACTGGAGCATCTACATTAACTACTCCTATCTCTTTCTCTTCTGTCCTAAACTAAAAAGGCAGCAGGGCTGTCTATCGGGAAAGAAAGAAGTCAGATGTAGGAAACTGATAGAGAAGCAACCTAGTAAGGGGGAGATGAATAGCCGAGAGCATAAAGTGTTGCAACAAGGAGTATGGAGGGTGAAAGATGGTAAAGGAAAGAAGCAAAGAGGACACAAAATCCAGTTGTGATTGCAAAACGTCTGAAGAGATGATGCTTTAAAGGGAGAGAGTGTTAAAAGGTTCAGAAGTAAAGGAAAGAAAGAAAAAAAGAGTGAGGTCAGAAGGGGGGGGGGCTAAGGGAGGTAATTATGAAGACAGACAAAAGAAGAAAAGTAACACTGAAAGGAGAGTCTGGAGAAGGAGTTAGGAGAAATCAGACAAGGGAGGGGGAGGATTGGGGCCTACATGATTAGGAAATAACACTCAGAAAATAGCATTTTATTTTTAATATAGAGATTAGTGATCTATTAGCTCTGGCTCCTGGAGTAAATTAGGTGCATTAGAACCCAAACAGAAAATCTCTAACCTGGATGTAATGCCCACACAATCTACATGTTGGAAATAATTGGATTGTGTTGGTTAATTTGATTTTTTCCTGCTGCATACTTACTTCTCTTATAGGCCAAAGCAGTGTGGTTGCCATATTAGTTGACTTTCATGGCAGTTAAATAAGGTGATATATTTTTACTGGACTAACATTTTTGAACTAGCTTTTGAAGGTTAAAAACTTCAGGTCAGACAGTAATATACTGTCCTGTCCTGAAGGAAAGCGTAGTTACTCACCTGTAACAGGTGATCTCCGGGAACAGCAGGAATTTAGTCTTCACATATGGGTATCGTCGGTACCGACGGAGCCTGTGCGGCAAAGCTCCCCAGCGTCCAATTAGAAAGCTTTTGAGAGCATCCCACAGCGCCTGTGTGCTGCCTTCCCGCCTTTCCCAACTGTCGCTCTCTAGTTGAATTTAAAGCTGAGACAGAGAGAGACAGAGAGGGAGAGAGAAAAAGAGATACAACTCCTAGGGGAGGTGGGTGGGTTGTGAAGACTAAATTCCTGCTGTTCCTGGAGATCACCTGTTACAGGTGAGTAACTACGCTATCTCCAGGAACAAGCAGGAAAGCACAGTTACTTACCTGTAACAGGTGATCTCTGGGAACAGCAGGAATAAGTCTTCACATATGGGTATGTCGGTACCGACGGAGCCTGCGCGGGAACGCTCCCCAGCGTCCAATCAGAAAGCTTTTGGGAGCATCCCACAGTACCTTCGTGCTGCCTTCCCGCCTTTCCAACTGTCTCTCCTCAGTTGAGTTTCATAGCTGAGACAAAGAGAGAGAGAAAGAGGAAAGGAAGATAGAGAGATACAACTCCTAGGGGAGGTGGGTGGGTTGTGAAGACTTATTCCTGCTGTTCCCAGAGATCACCTGTTACAGGTAACTAACTGTGCTATCTCCAGGAACAAGCAGGAATGAGTCTTCACATATGGGGACTCCCTAGCTATAGATGCCAGGGGGAGATCCCATAAAATGTGTCTCCCTGGACCAGGACTGCACTTCCCACACATGGATCTCCGGCATCCCATAAGAGATGGTGGGTAGGAGTTGAAAAGAGAGGAGCTGTAAGAAAAAACAGCGAACCAAAGGACTACAGGGAAGGAGTCCTTGGTATGCATCATAAGTACCATTAAAATTATTGAATGAACAATCACAATATGGACCTTACCTACTGGATTGTAGGAAGTAGAGAGCTTGATGGAGTCTACTGGAGATTCAGTAGAGGAATCCTCAAGGTGACCTCACGGTAGTGAAGGTGAAGGTCCAAATTTGGAATTGGCAGGTGACTCAGGTGTCAACTAGGGTAGTATAAAAACGGCAGGTCTTCAGTGGAAAGCTTTATGCAAAAAAGCTGAAAACTCTTTTAGCTACAGAGGTATTAACATTGAGGAGTAAAAGAGGAAGACTGACCGATTTGGACAACTAGCCCAGTCCTGGAGGGAAGAGGGGTATGGAAAAAAACCCGCATTCCCAAGGAGAACAGGTGTGTGAAGGGCTGAAACTTCAGAGTACTGAAGATCTATGCTGTTTTTCCTAGCTGGTGAGAGATAGGAAAAATATTGAAGCATGGTGCTTCAAGGATAGCGAGACTTAGAGTAAAATGGGAGCTGTCAGTACCACAGAAGTGGTTGTGTGCATAATACCCCCGACCCACTGAGGGACAGTATAAAGATATGCAAGCCCACTGTCTGAAATTTCTGGGAAGGTAAGAACCTTTATAGCATAGACAGGCAGGGAGATAAGTATGCAAATACATATCTACTTATAAGGAAGCATCTCGAAAGATACATATATATTATGGGCATAATATATGCATACACAGCTTACAGACCTATGTATCTATAGAAATATATAGAGATAGATTCATACATGAACCTGTATGTTTGAGGATACATATCCGCCACTAAGCAGATAGAGATATGCCCATAAGAACATTCACATGAGAGATGTGAAGGAAAAAGATTCATCTAAGAACAAGAAGGTGGAACCTACTTGAGAAAATATAGAGAATCTATTCCTCCTGGCTAAGATGGTGCAGGAATGCTAGCCAGTGAAATAACCAGGATGGTTGCGTGAAAAACAGAGGATAATATCAGTCTGTAAACAGCAAGTCCTGAGTCTTGAAGAAATCTGACATGGTAGATGGACAGAAAACGCATAGGAGGAGATACCAGGTTGACCCACTGGAGGGACAGAAGGGGTATCATGCGTTGCTAATAGAATATGTGCTGTCCATAAAGAATAGGATACCATGAGGACTAGCTGCAAGGGAAAAAAAAGAGCATATTCCTGCAGGATTGGAGAACTTTTTGGACATTCACGCAGAAAGGCTTATATCCTGTATTATAACAGTAGATAAGAGGGTGTGGAGAACCCTCACAGTCGTGAAGAATGACTGAGGAGACTTTCCCCAACCCTATAGAATAGGCACTAGAGACAAAACCCCATGCTCTCTAGCAAGGGCCCATAGTGGAAAGTTTCTCTGAAGATTGCAGAGAGCATTATGCAGGAGAATTAGGAGATAAAACTGACTGTAGGTCAGCTGTGCTGCCAAATCCAAGAAAGTGGAGATGGCAAGAAAAGAAGATAGTGTGAGTAGCCTGAAGTGATTAGGATTATCCAAGAGAGATGAAGCACTATCTTGGAATCACTACCAAGGCTAGACAGAAAGTAGTGGAAGACAGACTGGAAACTTGTGGAAAAGTACCAGTAGTTCAATCACTGGAACTCCAGCATGGGCAGCTGCTGAATGAGACAGCAGAGAGAATCTTCCTGTGTAAAACAGAGAGAACAGACAAAAGGAGAGGAGAATTCTTGTCCCTGTCTGATGAGCTGCCCAGAGAAAAGAAGGGAATTTATTCAAAGGAAAAAACTCTACACTGGAATGAAAGGTTAGAGAAGCCCTGCAGTGATATGGTACCACTCATTCAGGGGGAACCCTGGATGAGAGGGTAGAGAAACAGGAGCTGAAGGGTGACTTACCATATGGTAAGTCTGCTGAAGGAAAAAATGTTCATGTTGGGACAGAAAACTATCATGGGATAGTTGTTAACTTCTCTTCTTGGTAGGAAGAGGAGGAGAAATCTGTGACCCATAGACATGAATATCCTAACAGCTCAGCATATTTAGGAGGAAAAAGATGTCCTGAAGAAAGAAAACCATGTGTAGAGATTTGAAAGAAAAAACAGTGACCAAACTTCTGCTAAGAAGAAGTTAACTGTAGGTTGCAACCTTCAGGAACCTATGGTTGCTGGGTTTGTTCAGCCTGGCTAGAGTTTGGATTCTTCAGACCAGGACGAGGTGTCCCCTGCTTGGGAACATCTGGATGATGGGCAGGAGAAGAAGGAAACCTTCTTTTCCTAGGGAAAGAAGGTTTGGTAGGACATTTCCTACTTACTGGGGAAGGAGAAGGCTTAGGATGGCCCCCAGAAACAGGGAAGTCAGTGGAGCAATGAGCAACCTGACGTAAAGTCTCCCTATTGAAGAGATTTTCTCCAGTACAAGGAGAATTACCCAGTCTTTGTTGTGCCCATCTGCTCAAGTCTGAAGCCTGGAGCCAGGCTCTACGTCGTGCTCCTATGGCTATAGCAGAGGTTCTGCTAACAGACTCAAAAGAGTCTAGAGAAGCACAAGAAAGAAACCAAGAGATATTCTGGCTATGACGAAGTAGTAAGGAATAGTCTGTAGCCTTGGGCTCTGATAGAAAAGGAGTCAAAAGAGATAATTTTCTTGTGACCTCCTGGAGAGATAGACTCATATAAAAAATATAAGAGATAATCCTTGTTGCCAGCATAGATGTTTGGAAGGTTTGACGTCCAAAGGCATCAAGTGCTCTAGATGCATGACCTGGCAGATAAGAAGAATGCTTCTTCTTGCTTTTCACCGTCCTCATTGCTGATTCCACTACAATGGAATGATGGGGAAGTTGAGTCTTTTGAAACCCTGGAGAGGGGGGCACCTGATACAGAACATCAGTTGCTGTAGAAGGTGAGGAAACCCTTAAAGGTGTTTCCCATATTCTCAGAAGAAGATCCTGCAAAGAATGATGTAAAGGAAGCATTATATTTTCCTTTCTTGCAGGAGAGCCTTGAGTAGGATCACAGCCAGGGATAGGAATAGCAAGGAATGTTGCCATGTCAAGGAGAAATTTCTGAAAAGAAGGATCTCCAATGGGAACCATCCCTGCATAGGCTAAAGTTGAAGCAGCAGCCTGGGTACCAGAGAATGTACTGGTCCGGTGCAGAAAAAGAGCCGCACTAGATGGATACTGGTACTGGCAGTCAAGATTTGAGAAAGTCAGAACTGCATCATCCATGCCAGGTATCGACTCCAAACTAGGTATAGAAAGGAGCGATCCTGGTGAAAAAAGCATGGAAGTGGCTGGTCCCGATGTTACTGCAGGAATCGACATCGATACCGATACCGGTAGCTGTGCCAGAATCGGAGGCGATAACGCCATCGAAACAGTCATCGGAGGCTGCTCAAGCGGTACCGAGGCAACCAAAAACCCTTGGGGAGTATCCTCGGTACTGTGCATCCGGAATCGATAAACGTCGGTTCCGAGACGCGTCGGTACCCAGTCTTCTAGACTAGATATCGATTCCAGACTCGGCATCGAGTCTATCGATGCATGTCTGGAGGGTACCGACGTCGGTGGTGGTATCGGTGATGCTGGCGATACTGGAAAGTCAATCTGAGACGTATCGACCGGTCCCAAAGGTACCGAGGACGCCAGATGACGATCCCTGGTGAAGAGTGAATCACTCAACACCGGTGCCGATGCCGGGGTATCGGTACCGCTTGAAGCGGATGCCACCACCAAGCATGGCTCAGATACTGGAAAGTCAAACTGGGACGTATCGATCGGTCCCGAAGGTACCGAGGATGCCAGATGACAATCCTTGGTGAAGAGTGTATCACTCAACACCGGTGCCGATGCCGGGGTATCGGTACCGCTCGAAGCGGATGCCACCACCGAGCATGGCTCAGGTATGTTCTGTGAGTGGTGAGCCCCAGGAACAACCTGAAACCCCTGAAAGGCTTTGGAGACCGAAGACTCCCGCCGGGGTTTTGAAGCCAATAGGGTCTTGAGGGCAAGGCCGGAGCCGTCATCATGCTTGGCATGAGACCTACCACTCAAGGATTGGCTAGTCTTAACAGACTGTTTGTGGGTTACCTGATCCTGTAGAGAAAAATTGGTCGGTGCCCTGACACTGGAAGGGAACTCGGTATCGAGGGAAACGCGAAATGGAAAATCTCTTCTCATAAAATTGTAGCCTAATGGCTCCGGAGGAAAAGGGTCAGGACCCAAACAGGTTAGACACCAGTTGGAGTCTAAAAAGAAAACTGTATTTCCACAGTTAAGGCACTTCTTAGGAGAAGAAGGCTCCATGGTGGAGAGGCCTTACAGGCCCAAAAAATTTAAGACAGAAACTGAGGGAAAAAAAACTTTCCCTGAGTTTGAGAAAAAGAAAAGAAAAAACCCACTGGCGGTACCGGTGGAGGCGGGAAAAACAGCTGCGACCACAAGAAAACAAGAATTAAAGAATTAAAAAAGAAATTTTCTGCGGTGACAGAAGTACGTCCTGCCGGCTCCGCGGAAAAACGAAAACTGAGGAGAAACAGTTGGAAAGGCGGGAAGGCAGCACGCAGGCGCTGTGGGATGCTCCCAAAAGCTTTCTGATTGGACGCTGGGGAGCGTTCCCGCGCAGGCTCCGTCGGTACCGACGTACCCATATGTGAAGACTCATTCCTGCTTGTTCCTGGAGATTGTAGTCTTCACATATGAGGACTCCCTAGCTACAGATGCCAGGGAGAAACCCCAGAAGTTGTGTGCCCTTTTGAAAGGGCTCCACTTCCCCCCATGGATCTCTGGCATCCTACCAGGGAGTTGATTAAGTCTGGAATAGGTGTAGAAGAACAGCCTGACCAAACAAGGCATCCCGGCGGGAGTCCTTGTCCAAGCAGTAATGGGCTGTGAAGGTATGAACAGAGGCCCAGGTAGCTGCTCGACAGATGTCGTTGACAGACACAGAGTGAAGATGAGCCATAGAGGCTGCCATGGCTCTCACATTGTGTGCCGTGACATGGCCTTCAAGAGGCAAAAGATATACACTGTGCAATCCAGTTGGACAGTGTCCTTTTGGAGACTGGAAGTCCTAAATGACTAGGATCAAAAGCAACAAAGAGTTGAGAGGACTTTCTATGTTGCTGCGTCCTTTGCAAGTAAAAGCCAAAGCTCTTTTACAGTCCAAAGTATGAAGATTCCTTTCTGCATTAGAGGCATGAGGCCTTGGGAAAAAAACAGGAAAGTAAACTGCTTGGTTTAAATGAAAAGATGAAACCACCTTTGGTATAAAGTGAGGATGAGTCCTAAGGACTACCTTATCATAATGGAACCTTATATAAGGAGGATCAGCCACCAATGCTTGCAATTCACTGATGCGACGTGCTGATGTGATTGCAATAAGAAAAATAACCTTCCAGGAAAGGAATTTCAAAGGTGTAGTAGCTAATGGTTCAAAAGGCGGCTTCATGAGCTGGCCAAGAACCAGATTTAAATCCCATGCCACCGGTGGTGGCTTAACAGGAGGCTTAGTTAGAAGAAGACCTCTCATAAATCTCGCTATGATAGGATGAGAGGAAATAGGTTGCCCGTTTAAAGGCTTGAGAGAAGCTGCAATAGCACTCAAATGAACTCACTGAATTGGTCTTAAGCCCTGCATTAGACAAATGAAAGATATATTCCAGTAATGATTCCAGAGGTATTGCAAAAGGGTTAAGACCCTTCTGCGAACACCATAAGGTAAACCTCTTCCACTTGAAAGCATAAGAGCGTCTTGTGGATGGTTTCCTGGAAGCATAAAGGATATCCTTTACTTGCTGAGAAAGGTTAAGACCATGAAGTTCTAGGCTTTCAGCAACCAGGCCCTGAGATGTAGAGAGTGGGGATTGGGATACCACAGCATCCCGTCCTCCTGGGATAGGAGATCTGGAGCAGATCCTAACTCTAGAGATGGAGCTTGAGAGAGATGTAAGAGCAGAGGGTACCACACTTTTCGTGGCCAATGTGGGGCTATGAGAATCATATGGCCTCTGTCTCTCTGAAGCTTGAATAAAGTTCTGGGAATTAGGGGAACGGGTGGGAAGGCATACAGAAAGTCCCGACCCCAATGGAGGAGGAAGGCATCCCTGGCCTGACAACCCTGAGCCGGAATTCTGGAACAGAACCAGGGAAGTTTGGCATTCAGCGAACTTGCAGAGGTCTATGTCCGGGGTTCCCCAAAATTGGAAAGTTTTGGCCACCTGGTCTGCATGGAGAGACCATTCGTGTGGAAGCAGAACTCGACTGAGTGTCTGCCCAAGAGTTTTGAATGCCTGGAAGATACACCGCAAGGAGATGAATCTGATGCACTCTGGCGAGGGCCCAAAGTCGCAAAGCTTCGTTGCAGAGCGACGGAGAGCCTGTTCTGCCCTGCTTGTTCACATAGAACATGGCTACCTGGTTGTCCGTTTGAATTAGGACTGTTTTGTAGCTGAGCTGGGTGTGAAACACTTGAAGAGCAAGAAAGATTGCTCTGAGCTCTAGGAGATTGATGTGTAGATCGGTCTCCTGTGGAGTCCAGGAACCCTGGGTAGAGAGGCCTTGCAAAATGGGCTCCCCAACCCACCTGTGAGGCATCTGTTAGAGTTACTTGGGGTGGGTGTTGCTGAAAAGGGGACCACACCAACAGATTCTGGGGTGACTGCCACCATTGGAGAGACAAAATAAGACTATCTGAGGTTGCTATTTTGTCTGACAGGCAACCTGACGCCTGAGTCCACTGGGTGGATAGAGTCCACTGGGCTGCCCTCATGTGGAGGCAGGCATAAGGGACCACATGCACGGTGGATGCCATGTGGTCTAACAATTGTAACATTCCCCGAGCAGTGAGGTGAGACTTTAGCATTGCTTGGGAAGCTAAGTGCACAATGCGAAGGCAGCGGGACTGTGGAAGATAGGTCTGGTATCCAGCAGGGCTCCTATAGAGACTGAGTGGGAGCTAGGTTGGATTTTGGGAAGTTTATGACAGGTCCCAAAAATTGAAGGATACGCATTGTGCGAGATAGAGAAACCTGGCCTCTGGCTCTGATGGGGCTCGAATGAGCCAATCATCCAAGTAAGGGAAGACAAATATTTTTAGGGTGCAGAGAAATGCTGCCACCACAGCCATGAATTTTGTGAACACCCTTGGTGCCGAGGCCAGGCCAAAAGGAAGAACTCTGTATTGGTAGTGCTTCCCTTGAAATAGAAAGTGAAGAAACCTTCAGTGAGTTGGATGGATGAGAACATGAGTGTATGCATCCTTGAGATCTAGAGAACAAAGCCAGTCCTGACTCTGAAGGTATGGCAGTAGAGTTCCCAGAGAAATCATTTTGAATTTCTCTTTGAACAGGAATTTGTTTAATTCTCCGAGGTCCAAAATGGGTCTGTGCCCTCCTCTTTTCTTTGGAATAAGGAAAAAGGGGGAATAGAACCCTGCACCTTGTTGATGAATAGGTACTTCTTCTATTGCCCCTTGGGCAAGAAGCAGACTGACCTCGTGATCTAACTGGGAGTTGAGAGAGGTCTGTCTTACCATTGTAGGAGGGGGCATGCTGAGGAAGTGAAGCTTGTATCCCTCTCTTACAATGGACAGAGTCCAACTTTCTGCTGTTATCTGCCCCCATCTGGGGGCAAAACAACATAACCTTCCTGGAATGGTGGAAGGCTCTGGCCCGTTCAGGGCCAGGAAGACAAAGTTCTCTAGATGGGAGTCAAAGCCCCTGTGGAAGCTAAGTCTGCTGAGCCGGTTGAGGCTTAGCAGCCTTTGTTTTTCTTTGTTTAAGTTGTTGCTGACCCTTTTGGGCAGACTGACCTGAATGATACCCTTGCTGGGTATAGGAGGGGTAGAACTTCTTTCTAGTGAAGAATGGGATGTTACCCATGACTGAAGTGGTATTTAAAGGTGTGGAAGAATTGAAGGAAATATCGATACATCAGGAAGATGTATTACAACTATTAGATAAACTGAAGAGTAGCAAATCACCTAGGCCGGCTGGTATACATCCAAGGGTGTTGAAAGAACTGAAATATGAGATTGCAGACCTGCTATTAGTAATCTGTGAATTATCATTAAAATCATCTCTAATACCTGAAGATTGGAGGATCGCCAATGTAACACCAATTTTTAAAAAGGGTTCCAGGGGTGATCCGGGAAACTACAGACCGGTGAGCCTCACGTCAGTACCGGGAAAAATGGTAGAAACCATCATAACGAATAAAATTACTCAGCACGTAGATAGTCATGGCCTAATGGGAGACCGTCAACATGGCTTTAGACAAGGAAGATCTTGTCTTACTAATCGGTTATGTTTTTTTGAAAGTGTGAATAAACAGGTTGATATAGTGTATCTGGACTTTCAGAAAGCCTTTGACAAGGTCCCTCATCAGAGACTTTTGGCAAAACTAAAGAGTCATGGGATAGGAGGCAGTGTACTACTGTGGATCAGGAACTGGTTAAAAGATAGAAAGCAGAGGGTTGGGCTAAATGGCCAATTTTCCCAATGGAGAAAGGTGAATAGTGGTGTACCCCAGGGATCTGTGCTGGGTCCGCTGCTTTTTGACATATTCATAAATGACCTGGAAAGGGGAATAACGAGTGAGGTTATCAAATTTGCAGATGACACAAAACTATTTAAAGTTGTTAAAACCCAAGAGGATTGTGGAGAATTGCAAGAGGATCTTGATAAATTAGAAGACTGGGCATCAAAATGGCAGATGAAATTTAATGTGGACAAGTGCAAAGTTATGCACCTAGGGAAGAACAACCCAAACTATGCTTACACAATGCAAGGTTCCACATTAGGAACCACCACCCAGGAAAAAGATTTAGGCGTCATTGTGGATAACATGTTAAAACCCTCGGCCCAGTGTGCAGCGGCAGCCAAGAGAGCAAATAGAATGCTAGGTATCATAAGGAAAGGAATGGAAAATAAAACAAAAGATATTATAATGCCTCTATATCGTTCCATGGTGAGACCGCACCTTGAATATTGTGTGCAATGCTGGTCGCCGTATCTTAAAAAGGATATAGAGTTATTAGAAAAGGTTCAGAGAAGAGCCACCAAAATGGTAAAGGGGATGGAAGGATACTCCTATGAAGAAAGGCCAAAAAGGTTAGGGCTCTTTATCCTGGAAAAGAGACGGCTGAGGGAAGATATGATAGAAGTCTATAAATTAATGAACGGAGTGGAATGGGTAAACGTAGATCGATTGTTTACGTTATCAGAATATAGAAAGACTAGGGGACATGCAATGAAGCTACAGGGTAAACTATTTAAGACTAATAAAAGAAAATATTTTTTCACTCAACGTGTAATCAAACTCTGGAATTTGTTACCGGAGGATGTAGTAAAGGCTGTTAGTGTAGCTGGGTTTAAAAAAGGTTTGGACAAGTTCCTGGAGGAAAGGTCCATAAACCATTATTAAGAAGGGACCCAGGATATCAATGCTTGACCCAGTACAAGCATTGCGGAACCTGTGTCTTTTGGGGAAACTGCTAGGTACGTATGACCTAGATTGGCCACTGTTGGAAACAGGATACTGGGCTTGATGGACCTTGGTCTGACCCAGTATGGCATATCTTATGTTCTTATGGTTTTTTGTAGGACTTTTTCCTTGCAGGATCAGCAGTAGATTTTGATAATCTATCCAAGGTGTGATTATCAGCATCTAGCTCATTAGCTTTTTTCTCTTGCCAATTTTTGCCAAAGAGATTCTCTCCTGTGCAAGGAATATTCCCCAGTTTGTCCTGTACCCAAAGTTCCAAGTCAGATGCCTGGAGCCAGGCAATCCTACGTGCGCCTATTGCAATAGCAGAAGTTCTGCTTATGCACTCAAAACATTCAAAAGCTGCACGATTTACGAATTTGGAAACATCCTGAGCATGTTTGTTAAGTGCAAGATAATCTTGTCTCTTATCATCAGGAAGGAGAGGGCTCATAAGCTCTAGATCTCCTTTAACTTCCTTAAGGAACATTCCCATATATAAAATGTAGGAACTAATCCATCGGCTTTTAAACCGCCATTCCATCGGCGCATTCTGTGAGGGGAGAGCAGCAGCCAGCATCGGAGATGAGAGCGGGAGCTCCACCTCCCTCCACAGAGCCTGCCCACTCCATCGGCTTTTAAACCGCCATTCCACCGGCAGGCCCGCGCCTGAGGGCCTCGCCAGAGGGCCCTTTGGCGTGGCCCTTAGGCGTTGGACCGTGTGGGACCGGGTAATCTGCTATATGTGGTTTGATTGCCGTGGCGATCGGGTCGGTGGAGGGATGATGATGTCGGCGTCGCAGGCTGTGAGTGAGAGCTGTGCCAAATATATTCCTGCCTGGCTTGAATTGTGATGAGATAAGATTATGGTCAAGTCTGTTTGGAAGGACTGAGCTGTGATGGTATGATATTCTGTCTCTCTGGATGTTATAATGAGCCTTTCCTCTTGTCTTTTCTATTTCTTTGACTATCACTGTATCTCTTACTCTGTCCTATTTTATCAATGGCGTTCTTTTCATATTTTCAGTATTTTTTATGTAATATTGTAAACCGCTCTGATGCTTTGGCCTGAGCGGTATATCAAGTGTAATAAATATAAACAAACATCCATCAAGAGTTCTACATTCACGTCCTGGAGAATTAGATGCATGTCTTTTTGCACTCTTGATCCTTCTCATAGTTGATTCCACCACCATGGAATGGTGGGGCAGCTGAGTTTTTTTGAAATCCAGGGAGGAACTCGATACATGGTATCGAGCCTACGAGAATGAGGAGAAGTGGTGAGAGGTGTTTCCCACATCCTTAGCATGAGATCATGCAAGATCTCATGAATAGGCAAAGTAGCTGCCTCTTTGGGAGCTTTAGGATGCTGTAAAATCTCCAATTCCTTTGTCCTAGGCTCTGTTTCAGGAGCCACTGTGATGGAAAGACCTCAAGCCACATCCCGGATAAAATCCTGGAAGTATATGTCCTCTGGAGGAGACATCCTACGTTTAGGAGAGGAAGAATCCTCAGGAAGAAGTACTCTGGTATCGACAGAGCTGTCAGAGTCTTCAGACTCATCATAGGATTCAAAGTATCTCCTGTCCGGGTAATCATGCAGCGCATGATACCGGTACCGATCGAAGTCGGTATCAACAGGGTCCGGTACCGACTTGTCCGTACCGGAGGGCACAGTATGCGTCGGTACCGGTAGTCCACCTGCCGACGTCGATGCACTTGCCCCCAGTACCGATGTAGGTGCCGGTACCGGTACTGGTTGAATTGTCTGAAGCGGTTTCGGGGGCATCGATGCCGAGAGAAGAGCCACCAGACTGCATTCAATAGCCAAGAATCTCTGGTCTATCAACACTGCCGATGCCTGGGTATCGGTATCAGACAAAGTGGCCGGTACCCCAGAGCATGGCACCAGTAGTTCTGCCGAGGTTGGGGCCTCAAGAACATTCTGGAGCCCCGATGATGCTTTGGAAGCCGAAGCCTCCCGCCGGGGCAATTTTGCCAGTGTGAGTCCCTCAAGGGCAATGCCAGAGACATCTCGATACTTAGAAGGAGATCTACCCTTTGAGGACCGGCTAGACTTATATTTAGTTACCTGAGATCCATGGGAGGAAGACGAAGCCCTGGAAGATGCTGATGCCACAGATGCTGCATCGGAGGGGAAAAGGGTGCTAAGTTTAGCAGCTCGGTTTTGCCGACCCCTCTTCGACATCATCCCACAGGCAACACATTCGGAGATAGAGTGGTCAGGACCTAAACATTTGAGGCACCACTCATGGGTGCCAGTGACGGAGATGGTACCGCCACACTTGGAACACTTTTTAAAACCCGAAGCGGGTTTTTCCATTGTAGAGGAAAGTTGGGCCTAGTGTCCAAAATGGCACGTCATACAAAAATACCCAACCTTAACACCAGAGGAGAAAAAAGCTGGCACCAGAGGAGAAAAAAGCTGGAAGACTCCAGGAAAAGAATTTTTTTTTCAAGAAAAACAAAGAAAGAACCAGCGGTACCGGTGTAGCGTCGAAGGAAGGCAGACACGACCACAAAAAAGAAGAAGAAATGGGATATTTTCTGCGGTGACAGGAAGTGCGACCTGCCGGCTCCGAGGAGAACGAAGAACTGGAGAGAGACAGTTGGGAAAGGCAGGAAGGCAGCACGCAGGCGCTGTGGGATGCTCCCAAAAGCTTTCTAATTGGATGCTGGGGAGCGTTCCCGTGCAGGCTCCGTCGGTACCGACGATACCCATATGTGAAGACTACATTCCTGCTTGTTCCTGGAGATAAAAGAAATCAAATTGGCCAACACAATCCAACACTTTCAAACATGTAGATTCTGTGTGGGAGTAACATACTGTTCTGACCTGAAGAATGTACTAGGTTAATCCAATAAGGTGAAATTAGATTGTACCAGCTAATTTTCTTTCCTCGAGTCCCTCTAGTCCAGTCGCATGGGTTTATTCGCTATCACCAGTAGATGGAGATTGAGAACACTGGTTTTGATGTCCCCCCAAGAAGGTCATGTGCATCTCTGAACACTCCAGTATCCTACTGACAGAGCAGACTCCACATATAGAAAGTTAGAACTATTCTGTCTACCAGAGTAACTATGTACATTAAATCTACCAAGGAATTGTTTAACATGGCTCCCCAACGAACCAAGAACATGAAGTTCAATCTAGGAAAGAACAGAGAATCCACTGCATCCCCCTATAGGAGAGCTGAAAGAAAACCCTGGACTGGCACAAACACACAGTTTATTTCTTCCACCACTGGGCTCGCTGACACAAACAGAATGAGCGGGTTCTGGACTGAACTAGAAGGACTAAAAGAAAAAAAAAATAGCAGATAAAAAAAAAAGTGAAATTAGACCTTATCATCCCTCCAATCCAGTCCAGACACATGGGATGTACTAGAGTAGTAATCAAGTTCGGGCAGGACCCGTGAGCCGGGCATGCAACACCTGTGCACCAAACCACGCATCTCTTTTTGCCCGTCCGTCCAAATGGTAGTACCGCACAAATGAGTGGAGTGAGGACCACACTGCCACTTTACAGATATCTACCAAAGGGACTAGACCGTATTTGCCCATGATGATGCCTGAGACATCGGCAAATGGGCCCTTAATACCTCCGGCAGCGCTTTCCGCTTAAGCAAATATGCTGATGCAATAGCCTCCTTGAGTCACTGTGTAATAGATGCTTTTGATGCCACCTCGCTCTTGTGCAGTCTTCCAAACAGCACAAAAAGATGATCTGACTTCCTAAATGCATCGGTACACTTAAGGTAGTGCTTCAAGACTCTATGGATGTCCAACAGGCGCAATTGCCAAGACTCCGTGCCAGACTCAAAACTAAAAAAAATAGGCAGCGTCACCACTTGATTGAGTTGGAAAACCAACATCACTTTTGGCAAAAAGGAGGGAACCGGACAAATTACTACTTCTTTGGAAATCACAAAGAAAGCGTAGTTACTCACCTGTAACAGGTATTCTCCGGGGACAGCAGGAATCAGTCCTCACATATGGGGGACATCGGCACTGACGGAGCCCTCATGGAAGCATCCCCCCAGCTTTCAAAGAAAGCCTTTGGGAGATGCCACCACACATGCGTGGTCCCCTTCCCGCCCAAGGGTGCCATCTTGCTCAGTTAGATGACATAGTTAAAGACGGTAAAATAAAAGCTGGTAAAGGAGCAACTCCAAGGGGAGAAGGGAGGGTTGTGAGGACTGATTCCTGCTGTCCCTGGAGAACACCTGTTACAAGTGAGTAACCACGCTTTCTCCAGGAGCAAGCAGGAAATCAGTCCTCACATATGGGACTCCCCAGCAACAGGCTACCAAAAGCCCAGGGCAAAAATAGGGGCTCCCTCATAGGGAGCCGCAAGCAGCAGAAAATTAGCCTGTGTATACAGACCACAGTAGGACCCCTGCATCTGTTGAAACCAGCACTCTGGTAGCCTGATCACAGAAGGGTCGGAGAGTAGGAGTTTCCTAAACCCCGAAAAGGTTACGGAGCACAGCCTGGCTGAAGGCACTGTCTCGTCAGGACTCTCTTTCCAGGCAGTAATGGGCTGCGAAGGTATGGACTGAAGACCAAGTGGAGGTCCGGCAGATGTCCACCATCGGGACAGAGCGTAAGTTTGCCACAGAGGCTGCCATGGCTTTGACATGATGTGCCGTGATGCAGCCTTCCAGCGGGAGCCTCACCTGCTCATAAACGAGGGTGATACAGTCCGCCACCCATGTGGACTGAATTCACTCAAAGCCTACTGGGGTCGTAGGAGATGAAAAGCTGAGCAGCTTTGCGGTGGCCCCGAGTGCGTTGGATATAGAAGGACCAAGCCTTCTTACAGTCCAAGGTGTGGAGGACATTCTCTGCCCAACTGGAGTGAGGTCTGGGAAAGAAGGTGGGGAGCACCACTTCCTGGTTGAGATGGAAGGGCGACACTACCTTCGGCAGGAATTTGGGGTGTGTGCAAAGCACCACTCTATTCTTGTAGAACCTGATATAGGGCACCTCCACCACAAGGGCCTGAAGCTCGCTAGCTCTGCGAGTGGAGGTAAGCACGACCAGGAAAACCACCTTCCAAGAGAGGTAGCGAAGGTGGCAGGTAACCAGAGGTTCAAAGGCGGACAAGTGAGCTGTCCCAACACTATTCTAAGGTCCCATTTGGTTGCTGGAGGGCGAACTGAGGGCTTCGATAAGAGCAGGCCCCGAAGGAAACGGGTCACCAACAGTTGGGCCGAGAGGCTTGCCATCCACCGGATGATGGTGCACCGCCAGGGCACCGAGGTGCATTTGGACGGAGTTAGACTTAAGCCCAGACTGAGAGAGGTGGAGAAGGTACTGTAACAAGAGCCACTGGGCAGGAAAAAGGGACAGCCCCGTGTTCGGCACACAAACGGAGAACCTGCACCATTTAACGGCGTAAGCCTTCCTAATAGATGCTTTGCGAGAGGCCAGTAGAACGTCTTCCACCTCAACTGGAAGGTTGAGAGGGGCCAGAGTCATCCTCTCAGCAACCATGCTGTTAGCAACAGGGGCCCAAGGTTGGGGTGCAAGAGAGACCCCCTCCTGAGATAGGAGTCCCCGTATGGTCCCCAAGGGGATGGGGGTGCTTCTCACCTTCTTTCCCAGACCTCACTAAAGTTGGACAGAGACTGTCCCCCACACCTTGGACTGTAAGAGGGCTTTGTCCTTCTATATCCAACGCACTCAGGGCCACCGCAAAGGGGACGGGGGCCTTCACTGTCAACTGTAGAAGTTGTGGGAACCACGGCTGACTGGGCCAACGAGGAGCTATCAAGATGAGCGAGGCCCTGTCACAGAGGGTCCTGAACAAGGTCCTGGCGATCAGTGGCATGCGAGTGAAGGCGTACATGAGTCCTTCCAACCATGAGATCAGGAATGCGTCCGCTGCCACCCTGGAGGGGTGGGCATGCCGGGAGCAGAATCGGGGCAATAAAGTTGTCCAGGCTAGCGAACAGGTCCCTCATGTGTTCCCCCCAGAGCTTGGAAAAGCCAACTGGCTACATTGGGGTCCAGCCGCCACTTGTGCAGCTGGAGAACTCTGCTGAGCCTGTCAGCCAGCAGGTTGTCCTGGCCTGGCAGGTACACTGCCCGCCAGGAGGATACCCTGTAGGATTGCATACAAGCAGAGGACCAGTGCCTCCTGCCAAAGGGTACGTGACCCCATGAATTCACGTAGAACATTGCCACCTGGTTGTCCGTCTGAACCAGCACCATCTGGTGATGCAGGTGGTGACAGAAGACCCTCAGAGCTCTGTGTATGGCTCGGAGCTCCAGAAGGTTGATCTGCAGGGTGCTCTCATCTGGTGACCAGTTGCCCTGAGTGTGGAGATATCTGCAGTGGGCTCCCCAGCCGAGCAGGGAGGTGTCCATGGTGAGAACCTTTGAGGGGCTTGGGGCCTGAAAAGGCATGCCTGCCTCGAGACTGTCACCAGACCAGAGAATCTACCAAATGGTGGGTCATAGCAACTCTGTCTCGGAGGCAGCACGTAGCCTGAGATCACTGGTCCCGGAGACACCACTGCGCCACCCTCATATGGAGGCGAGTGTCAGGGGTGACGTGGATTGTGGAGGCCATGTGCCTGAGGAGGTGTGGGAGAAGCCGACATCTTTGTTAGTGATATAGCGGAAGGGCTCTCGGGTAAGGTTTGCCTCTTTGCGGATAATACCAAAATCTGCAATAGAGTAGACACCCAGGAAGGTGTAGATAACATGAGGAGGGATCTAGCTAAGCTTGAAGAATGGTCTAGAATTTCACAGCTGGAATTTAATGTTAAAAAATGTAAGGTCATGCATTTGGGCTGCAACAATCCAAGGAAGCAATATAGTATAGGAGGTGAAGTAATTTTGCCCATTAAAGAAGAGCAGGACCTAGGCATGATTGTGTCTGATGATCTTAAAGTTGCTAAACAGGTAGAAAAGGCGACAGCAAAAGTTAGAAGGATGCTTGGGTGCATACGGAGAGGAATGGCTAGCAGAAAAAAAGGAGGTGATAATGCCTCTGTATAAGTCTTTGGTCTGACCTCATTTGGAGTATAGTGTGCAATTCTGGAGACCGCATCTTCAAAAGGATATAAAAAGGATGGAGTCAGTAGAGAGGGTGGCTACTAAAATAATTAGTGGTCTTCATTATAAAGCATATGAGGACAGACTTAAGGATCTTAGAGGAAAGGCAGGATAGAGGTGATATCATTGAGACGTTTAAATACCTCCATGGCATAAATGTATAGGGGGAGAGCCTCTTTCAATTGAAAGCAAGTTCTGCTACGAGGGGACATGGGATGAGGGTGAAGGGCGATGGATTCAGGAGTGATATGCGGAAATATTTCTTTACGAAAAGAGTGGTGGATCTGTGGAATAGTCTCCCAGTGGAGGTGGTAGAGATGAGGACAGTATCTGAATTCAAAAAAGCATGGGACAAACACAGAGGATCTCTAAAGGAAAAAAGGGGACTGCTGTAGTTGTTGATATGGAAGGACAGACTAGATAGGCCATGTGGTCTTTTTCTATCATCATATTTCTATGTTTCTATGTCCCGAGCCAGAGTCCTGAGACGATTGGCTCGGTCTCTGGGCAAGAAAGTCTTCGACTGGAGAGAGTCGATCTTTGCCCTAATGAACTCCAGACACTGTTGGGAGGAGGTAAGACTTGAGGTAGTTTATGACAAAGCCCAAGTGTTGCAGAACCTGGAAGGTGCGTGTGGTGGCCTACTGCACCTCTGAGGCCATGCCTCCCTTTATGAGGCAGTTGTCCAGGTAGGGGAAGAAGGTGGCCATGACCGCCAAGCATTTTGTGAAAACTCTTGGGGCAGAAGCTAGGCTGAAGGGGAGCACCCTGTTCTGAAAGTGCCTGCCTCCCACTATGAACCGCAGGTACTGCCTGTGGTTGAGGTGGATGAGGATGTTGGTATAAGCATCCTGAGGTCTAAAGAGCATAGCCAGTATCCTGCTGGAGGTATGGCAGCAATGTTCCAAGGGAGAGCATCTTGAAATTCTCCCTCACCAGGAATTTGTTGAGGTTGCGCAGGTCAAGGATGGGCCTTAGGCCTCCTGTCCTTTTTGGCATGAGGAAGTACCTGGAGTAGAACCCCTTGCCCTCGAGATGGTGGGGCATCAGTTCCACCGCTTTGTCCTTGAGAAGACCTGCCAACTCCTTCAGAAGGTGGTCCCGGTGGAGGGGAGACCTGAGGGGCTCTCCCAGGGAGTAAGGGTGAGGTGTTTGAGTCAGGTGGAGGAAGTAACCCTCCCTGACTACCCAAAGTGCCCAGGAATCGGTGGTGATGGACATCCACCTCTGGGCATAGAGGGCCAGACGTCCCCCACTGTGGGCTGATGATCTCCTTGGGGTAGATAGGCTATGCTCAAGGAGTCAAAAACTCCCCCCTGGCTAGGCCGGAGCCGGTGTCTGGGGTTTTGGAGCCTTCTGCTTACGAAAGCTGTGCCCATGTCCCTTGGCCTGCTGACCCTGTTGAGGAGCTGGGGAGGCCTGAAAAGGTGGGTAGTTTTGGTAAGCAGCTCCCTTCCTCGGGTAAAAGGACTTTTTACCCAAGCCCTTCTGTCAGGGAGGGGCAGCGGTCTTTTTGGAGAGCTTGGTCCTCGTCAAGAACTCTCTCCAGCTCAGCAGCCTTGTCGGTCATGGGTTTGCCAGAGAGGTTCTCTCCTTGGCAGGGGATATCGACCAACTTGTCCTGAACCCACTGCTCAAGGTCAGGTGACTGTAGCCAAGCTTGGTGGCGTGCACAGATGCCAGCTGCTGCTACTCGAGCCACTGACTCAAACTCGTCATAGGCCGCTCGAGACATGAATTTGGAGCATTTACGGACTGCTTTGGCCAGGTTCTTGAACTGCAGCAAGGGTTCCTCAGAGAGACCAGCTGAGAACCCAGCAAGTTCCTTCACCAGGTCTCTCAGGTACATGCCCATGTACAGTTGGTAGGCCTGGATGTGGCCGATGAGCATTGAGCCCTGGTAGCACTTTTATTTATTTATTTATATTTATATTCCTCTTTTCACCGGGTCAAAGCGGTCAATTGGGGGATACATTTAACATGAGGGGATATGACACACATACGTTAATACTTACAGGGAACATGGGCAATGGAGGGTTAAGTGGCTTGCCCAAGACCACAAAGAGTGCCTATAGGACTAGAAATCCCAGTCCCTCCGGCCTGAGATTGCTGTCCCCAGGTGGGACTTGAACCCCCGGCCCTCCGGCCTGAAGTACCTTGTCCTAACCACTAGACCACTAGACCACTCCTCCCTCCTTTCTGCCAAGGGCATCCAGGGTGCAAGCCTCCCTGCCGGGGGGGTACCGAGGAGTGCATCTTCTGGCTTTTCAGCCAACGCATGGCCGACTGTACCAACAGAGTTATGTGTCAGCTGTGACTTTTGGAAGCCCAGCCTCCAGCAGACTCAATACATCGAGTTGAGCCATTTTCTCACCACTAGCACCAAAGCCAGTGTTCCCCACATTCAGAGCATGAGTCGTTCCAGGATGGGAGGGATGGGCACCGGGAGCGATTCCTATGGAGGGGCCTCGTACTGGAGGATTTCCAACTCATCCGCCCCAGGGTCAGAAATGCCAGGGCTTCAGACATGTCCTTGACAAAATCAAGGAAGTCCATTATCCTCGGGCGGGGACTGCCGTCGAGGCTCCGAGACAGGAGAGTCAAATGGGATGTCGCGGTGGTGATGGGTATCGGGGGCCTCCTCGCCCTCCGTCTCCCACTCGGAGTAGTCTGTCGAGGACTCGTAGGAGGGTTGCTCTGCAGGCTTCAGGGCCCCCAATGCCCTGCGGCTAGTGCCTGGCAAACTTGCAAGGGATGAGCACTGTCCCATCGAGCGGGACTCAGATCATGACCTTGGCTGAGGATCAACTCAAGGCCAAAGGACCACGAGGATCGGCTCGGCCTCTGAGGACATCTTTGACGTAGAGGGCCTGGTGGTCGGGGCAGATGAACTGGTTGCGCCAGACAACAGTGCCCGCTGCTGGTCCATAAGGCAAACAAACTGCGCTCCAGGGCTGCCATTCTGGACTCTAGACTGGAAGGCTCCACAGCCTTCGGTGTGGGCACAGAGGGACTCGGGCCCGACGTCGGCTCCCCCAAAGGGGAATCCTCGACAAGGTTAGTATTTGGGGACTGAGGCCGGTCTGCGGTCAGATCTTTCAAGGGGACCTTTGCAGGCCGCTCCTTCTCTGATGCCTCGGATGAACGTCGCAGACTGTGGGACTGGGCAGCTCCTGGCTGGTTGGAACCATCCAAGGACGCCGCCTTCAAGGGTTTCTTCTTCCTGGGTTCCCTTAAAGGAGACCCCCTTTCTGAGGACCCACAATGAGGCTCGGGTTCAGAAGGTTCCACCTGAGACGTCGGGGCCTCAGATGAGGCCCTGGCCTTCAGAGGAACCATGGACTCTGGGAAAAGCTTATCGTGCTGCTGCTGGCGGCTCTTGAGGGCCTTACTGGACACTCTCTTGCAGAGACCGCAGGCTGCCGAGTCATGGTCTGGCCCAAGGCAGCGGAGACAGCAACATGTGTGTCGGTCAAAGACAATTTTGGAGCACCGATCACATTTCTTAAAGCTACTGATAGCCATGGGGGAAAAACATACCCCTGCGAGGTTGAAGATTCTCCAGGCTGCCAGTAGGAGAAAAAGAGGTGCAAAGACGCCAGGAAAAGAAAAGAATGAAAAAACTACAAAAAAATATACCGAACTAGATGCAAAGGTCGGTAGGCGGGAAGAGTACCGATATGGTACCAGAGGAGAGTATAAAATTCGGAGAGAAAAATCAACTTTTTCCAGGGACAAGCCAGACAAACATCTGAAGGGCTCTGCGGAAAAAAGGAGACTGAGCAAGATGGCACCCTTGGGCGGGAAGGGGACCACGCGTACATGATGGCATCTACCAAAGGTTTTCTTTGAAAGCTGGGGAGATGCTTCCGCAAGGGCTCCGTCGGTGCCTACGTCACCCATATGTGAGGGATTACTTCCTGCTTGTGTCGGTGAGGGACATGTTTTTGGAGTACCGATCACACCTCTTGAACCCAGTGACCATTGGGGTAAAAAGGACCCTCGACGCTACTAGAGGTTGAAAAAGGCGTGAAAGGCGCTGAATGGAAAAGACCTAACAAACAGGTTCTGAGGCCGATGCTGGAGCAGCGGGGCTCGGAGGTGGGAAAGGAACTGGCACTAGCTGGAAAAAGGAACAGACATACACGAGGAAATCAACATTTTTCCGGGGAAGACAAACATCTGTAGGGCTCTGCAGAAAAAAGGAGACTGAGCAAGATGGCACCCTTGGGCGGGAAGGGGACCATGCATGCGTGGTGGCATCTCCCGACGGTTTTCTTTTTTTTTTTTTTTTTTTTTTTATTTATTTATAAAATTTTTTACAAATAAATCAAGAAAGTTAACAATACACTCTCTTGAAGAAACTGGAAGATACATATGAAAAAAGACAAATCAAAGCAAATAATCATCTCATAAAGCAAAAACAAACAATGTATCTATCCACCCAAGTCCACTACACAAGGGGACCTTCCACTCAAATTTTTACTAACAAATATGCAAGAAACAAAGCAGCAATCAAGTTCAGACATTTCAAATATAAGCTTATTAGGAGGGAACAATAGGTAGTTCTGATCGCTTGGCACTAATAAAGGCTAATAGCTGGGAGGGCTCAAAAAAAACATAAGAAAGTGCCTGATATTTCACCAGACATTTACAAGGGTGCTTAAGAAAAAAGAGTGCCCCCAGCTGTATAACTCCTGGCCGTAACAAAAGAAACTCCCTACGGCGTTTCTGTGTTTCCCTTGATAGATCTGGATATATACGAACAGCAAAGCCTCGAAAAAGAGTCTTCCTTTTACGGAAAAAGAGTTTTAATAACCACTCTCTATCCGAAAGGAGGGCAAAAGTTACAAGTAAAGTGGAAGACACTAAAGAGTCAGGACCAGAGGTTTCCAACATGCCAGTAACATCTAAGACATCAGCTCGCTCTAATCCCCCCTCCACGACTCTACTAGAAGAGGCTCGCTTCCCTGTAGGTAGATAATAAATTTTTACCATAGGTGGCATTAACTCAGGGGAAACTCCCAATACATCCAGTAAATACTCTTTAAACATATCCTTAGCACTTATAGAAAATGACCTTGGAAAATTGACAATTCTCAAGTTATTTAAGCGAGAAACGTTTTCCAATAATTCCAGCCTCATAGGAACAGATAAAGAAAACTTTTTAAAAGTCTCAAATTGTTCTTCCACATTAGATAATCTATTCCCGGTATCCTCCTCCTTAGCCGCCAATCCCGAGACTTTCTGCTCCAGCTCAGTTAAATTTCTCATCGCTGTGTTCACTTTGGTAGACAAAGAAGATATTTGAGGAAACAAAGCTTCACCTAACAAAGCGATAGCGTTCCAAATGGACTCTAAAGTAAAGTTCTCCGGACGCTGCAGAGAGAATTCCAGCACAGGGGTTTCCTCCATCGGTACCAGCGACTCACCTCGCCGTGCAGAAAGGGGAATCTGCACCTTAGGCACTCCTCCTTCAGACGCCGAAGATGAAACACAAGGGAGCTCAACCACAGCTCCACTAAACGGTTTCTCGGGTCCACCTTTTCCTGGCCCATACAAGATATCACCTTTCTCCGACCCTGCAGAGGAGGAGACTCTCAGGAAGCCCTCCGGCAACGTGTGACTCCGAGGAACCTTCGGCGCCGGGCTCAATACTGGGGAGGACGACTCTGCCGAAGCGGCTGCTGAGCTATCCAGCTCCAATGAAACCGCAAGCCGGCTCACTCCACCAGACGCGTCTGAACCCTGTGCAGCACGTAAAAGGTAAGAATCCAAAGGACCAACTATTGCTGAAACCGGCGTCGAGGCAGCAGAGGGCTGGGAGGGCACCGGCCCTGATTTGCCTTTCCGTTTTTTCCCCATAGAAGAAAAACGTGTTCACACAGCAAAGAGTGCTGCCGCCATCTTGAAACGCCCCCCTCGACGGTTTTCTTTGAATGCTGGGGAGATACTTCCACGAGGGCTCAGTCGGTACCGACGTCACCCATATGTGAGGGCTGACTTCCTGCTTGTTTCCGAAGAAAGACTCTCTACAGGATATGGCCTGTAGCTCTGAGATTCTCCACGCCAAGCAGATAGTTACCAGGAAAAACACTTTCAAAGTCAGATCCTTCAGCAAAGCTTGGCTAAGAGGTTTGAAGAGTGATTCCGCAAGTGCCAATAAAAACAAATTCATGTCCCATGATGGCACAATCTGATGCACCGGCAGTCTAATCTGCTTGACACCCCTCAAAAAGTGAACCACATTGGATGGGAAGCCAAGGAGCTTCCCTGAAGTCGCCCTCGATAATAAGCTAGGGCTGCTACCTGGATCCTCAGCGAGTACAAGGCCAGCCCCTTCTCCAGGCCAGCTTGAAGGCGGCCAGGACATCTGGCAATGACAACGAGAGCACCCAGAGACCTTTCTCACATCAACTCTCAAACATACACCAGACTCGAACATAAGCCGGAGAAGTCAAACATTTTTTGCCTTAAGCAAAGTGTCGATGATTTGCATGGAATAACCTTGCCACCTCAACCATGCCCTCTCAAAAGCCAGGCTGTGAACGAGAACTGAGCTACATTCAACATGAGGATGGGACCCTGCGACAGCAGGTTGCCCACTACCGGCAGATGCCACGAAAGGTCCGTTGATAGTCGCACAAGATCAGCATACCATGGCCGTCAAGGCCAATCCAGCACCACTAGAATTACCAGACCTCCATATGCCTCTGCCTTCTGATGCACTCTGTCTATCAGCAGGCAGGGAGGAAACATATACAGAAGAGCATTTCTCAGCCAGAGCGTCCAGGCCCTCTGACATCCTCCTCTGTAGAACTGTCCCACCTTGGCACTGGAAGCAGTTGTCATCAGGTCCATGATGGGCACTGGTGTACTATCCTCTGGAACAATGAATCCTCCAGAGACCATTCTCCTGAGTCTAGCTGATGATGACTGAGAAAGTCGACTTGTATGTTTTCTGTCCCAGCCACATGAGCCACCAACAACGCTAGAAGATGGATCACGATCCACCAAAGAAGAGGAGTCACTTTGTCTGCCAGGTTTGCACTTCCTGTGCCACCCTGCCGACTGAGGTATGCCACCGTGGTTGTGTTGTCCGAAAAAGACTGCCTTGTGCCGAACCACAGAGTGAAAAAACTGTAGAACCAGATGCACCACTCGCATCTCTAGGCAATTTATGGACCATTTGCTCTCCTCCAGAGACCACCAGCCTTGAGCTACTTGGGACTGGCAATGCCAGCCTTGAGCTACTTGGGACTGGCAATGCGCCCCCCCCCCCAGCCATAGGGGCTGGCTGGCATCTGTGGTTACCACCACCCACTCAGGAAGATCCAGCAGCATTCCCGCTGTCAGCTTGACTGTGTCCAGTCACCAGCGCAAGCTTGTCTTTGTCTCCTCTGAGTATCTCAACCTCTTCAATAGTGAATGCTTCTGCGGTGACCACCAGGTCAATAAGGCCTTTTGCAGAGGCTTAAATGCACTTTGGCCCACAGAACCAGATACAACATTGCTGCAATGGACCCTAGGAGTTGCAGGTAGTGCCAGAGGGAGTGCACATCCGGCAAAAGCTCCGGACTTGGATCTGAATCTTCCAGACATGTTCTAGAGGAAGGGACACCAAACCCACAGTGGTCCGGAATAGAGCTCCCAGATACTGCAGATCCTGAGTGGGCTCCAAGGTGCTCTTGTTGAAATTGATCACCGATCCCAGAAGCTGGAGAAGGGATATCACCAGGGCAGTTGTCTCCTGACTTTCCTTGACCAACTTCTGGAAAAGGATGCACCAACATGCCCTCCCAGTGCAGCACGGCTGCCACCAAGACCATTACCTTAGTAAAAGGTCTGCAGTGCTGTGGCCAGATCAATGGTAGAGCCTGAACTTGGAAATACCCCATGGAAACTGCAAAACTGAGGTATCGTCGATGGTCCAGATGGATCGTAAAAAGTAGTTACTCACCTGTAACAGGTGTTCTCCAGGAGCAGCAGGAATCAGTCCTCACATATGGGTGACATCGGCGCTGACGGAGCCCCCGGGCGGAGCATTTCCCCAGCTTTCAAAGAAAGCCTTTGGGAATGCAGTGCGCCTGCACTGTCCCCTTCCCGCCCAAGGGTGCAATCTTGCTCAGTCTGATGACATAGCTAAAAGACAGCAAAAAACAAAATAAAGTATATGACTAACTCTAGGGGAGGAGGGAGGGTTGTGAGGACCGATTCCTGCTGCTCCTGGAGAACACCTGTTACAGGTGAGTAACTACTCTTTCTCCAAGACCAAGCAGGAAGTCAGTCCTCACATATGGGACTCCCCAGCTCTAGGCTACTGGGAACCCAAAGCTGAAAAAATGGCTCCCTCCGAAGAGCCTCAGCATCTGTGATACGAATATCCTCTGAGAACGCCCCCGTACGGTAGCCCAACACAAGGGCCGGAGGGTAGTAGTTGCCTAAACCTCAAAGAGATTACGAAGTACCGCCTGTCCGAAAGCACTGTCCCGTCGGGACTCTCTCTCTCGAGGCAGTAGTGGGCTGCAAAAGTCTGGCTTGAAGACCAAGTAGCGGCCCAGCAGATATCTGCCAATGGAACAGAGAGGAGATGAGCTACTGACGCGGCTTTTGCCCTGACATGGTGGGCCGTGACTGGACCCTGCAAGGGAAGGTCGGCTGCCTTGTATGCCCAGGCGATACAATCTGCTACCCAAGTGGACAACGTACACTTGGAGACAGGTAACCCCAATTTATTAAGGTCAAAGGAGACGCAGAGCTGAGTAGCCCTTCGATGCCCCCCATACGTTCAATGTAAAAGAACAACGCCCTCTTACAGTCCAGAGTATGCAAGACTGTCTCAGCCCGGCTGGTATGCGGCCTGGGAAAGAATGTTGGAAGAACCACCTCCTGGTTGAGATGGAAAGAGGCGACAACTTTTGGAAGGAACTTCGGATAAGTCCGAAGAACCATCCTGTTCCTACAGAACCGTGTGTACGGTCTATCAGAAACCAGAGCTTGTAGTTCACTCACACGTCTGGTTGAGGTAAGAGCTACCAGAAAGAGCGCCTTCCAAGAAAGGAAGCATAAATGGCAAGTAGCCATTGGCTCAAACGGTGGGCAAGTAAGTTGTTGCAAGACCACGTTCAAGTCCCACTCAGTGGCAGGTGAGCAAAAGCAGGCCTCTGAGGAACGGGACACCAAGGGGTGAACCGACAGCGACTGTCCCTCCACCGGTGAGTGGTGTGCTGAAAGAGCACTGAAGTGTACCCGAACAGAGTTGGACTTAAGGCCTAGGTCTGACAGGTGAAGTAGGTATTGTAGCACTACTGGCACCAGGCAGGAGAAAGGATCTTCATTGTGCTGAGCACACCACACTGAGAAACTGTGCCACTTGAGTGCATAGGACTTTCTGGTGGATTGCCTCCTCGAGGCCAAGACCACCTCCTCAACTTCCCTAGGTAGAAGCAAGGGAGCTAGCACTATCCTTTCAGCAGCCAGGCCATCAGATTGAGGGATCTGAGATTGGGGTGCAGAAGGGGACCCTGATCCTGAGACAGGAGATCGGGTTGCAACCCCGGAGGGAATGGAGTTTCCACTGCCAACTGCAGAAGAAGTGGAAACCATGGTTGCCTCAACCATCTGGGGGTTACCAGAATCACCGAGGCCTTGTCCCATAGAATCTTGAACAGAGTTCGGGCCACCAGGGGCGTGGGAGGAAACGCATACAGGAGGCCCATAGACCAAGAGATCAGAAACGCATCTGCTGCCACTCTCAGGGGATGTGGCTGTCTGGAGCAAAACCTGAGCAGCTGACGGTTCAGTGGACTTGCAAAGAGATTGATGGATGGCAGTCCCCATCGTAGAAAGATCTGCTGAACCACCAGTGGATTCAACTGCCTTTCGTGAGGCTGGAGAATCCTGCTTAGTTTATCTGCCAAAATGTTCTCCTGACCAGGTAGATAAACTGCTTTGAGAAACATGCCTTTTTTTAGGAAAATCATTTTTATTGTGATTACAGAAGTCCACACCAGCATAAATAAACTGTCACACAACAAGGAAACTTAGATAACATAAGCATAAACGAACATTAACCCCCCCTTGGCCAACACCGGCACTAAGCCGCCGACCAGAGAACTAGCTAATACAGGCATGGCGCTGACTACGAAAAGGAAATATAGCCTACTTTTAAACTCTGCTTGCACCCTCCTGCCCACCCCGCTGCCCATCCCCCGCTCCCTCTTACCTCCCCCTCCTACCCCCCCTCACCTCCCCGCTGATCCACGCTCAAAAGAAATCACGAGTAATGGTCGCTAGAGTGTCCCTCTGCCACTGACCCCAAGCTCCGCTCGCTAACGGGGCCCCAAATTTCCAGGAATTGATCCCATTGTTTCCCCCCTAGGGTCTTGGCTGAACGCCGCCCCATTCCCATCAACTCCAGCATAACTCGTTCCCATTCCCCCACTGATGGCACTGTATCTGCCAGCCAGTGCCAAAGTATGACTTGTTTTACTACCACAAAACCTTTGGTGCAGAGCCTACGCGCTGCACCCCTCAGTGGGGGCCCCCGTTCGTAGGCATCAAACAGACACCATTCTGGGCACATTTCTAAATCCTCTTGTAGCCACCTCCCTAGGGTCTTCCCGATCCCCTGCCATAGCCCCTGAATATGTATGCAAGCCCAAAACCGATGTGCCAGGCCCCCCTTTTCCACCCTACAGAGACTACACACATCAGTCGCTGCCAAGCCCACTTTAGCTGCCCAAATATTATGCACATACGCCCGCCAGAAGAACTTATATTGAATCTCCTGCAGTTGCACCGTTTCCGAGATCTTCTTGATTGTGGTAAAAGCTGCTCGCAACCGCGCTGCCGATCCCTGCGGGACACCATCTCTCCTCCACTTCTCCTCTAAAGCCGCTAAACGCGAGGCACCCCCTTCCGGGTGAAGCTCCCGATTCAATCCCCCTAGCGTTATTTTCCCCTCTAACCTTGTGAACAACTCCAGCATCCCTCCCTGAACACAGAAGTTGCCCTGCTCTTTACTGAGCCCAAGAAAGTAGTGGCGGGCCTGGAAATAGAAAAAAAGGTCATGGGTACCTAGAGCATACTTCTTTTGTAGCGAAGCAAAAGAATCGACCTCACTCTCCTCCCCTCGGAGCTGCCCCAAGTAACAAAGCCCCCTTTCAGCCCACCATCTGGCCGCCGCAGAGGCCAGCCCAGGGGCAAAAGCTACGTTGCCTACCAAGGGGATACGGTCCGTCCTTCGCCACGAGACCTTCCTGTTGCGACAGAGGGCCTTCCAAGCCTGCCCTGCTGCCCGCCAGAAGCCCGACTGTTTGCAACTCCCCGGGGAAAAGCCCCTTGTCTCCTGCAGTATTGCCATTCGATGGTGGAGGGCCGCCATAGCGTCCAAAAGGTTTCAGCGGAACCATCTGCGAACTGCCCTCCACCATATCCCGCAGGATCCGGGCCCAACAGACCATATTATACCCTCGCACCGATAATAGTCCAGCCCCCCCCTGGTCCCTGGGTTGGAGCAAGACCTCCATCGCTATGCGCGCCCGCCGGCCCTTCCACAAAAACCACGACAAGTGACGCTGCAAAAGCAGGGTCTCCCGTCGCCGCAGCCAAACGGGCAGGTGCCGCAGAACGTACGCCCAACGGGGAAACTCAATCATATTAAACAAGGCAATCCTACCACTGAGAGACAGCGGCAACGGGCACCATTTCCTCAGTCGCTCCAGAGTCCCCTCAAGGAGGGCTTGAATGTTAGCTTTATAGAGTTGGTCGAGGCACGCCGGAATATGAATACCCAAGTACCGAATTTGCCCATCAGCCCAGCCTAAGGGGAAAACTCCTCGCCACTCCGCCCGGCTGCGCCCCCCCACATCCAATCCTAACGACTTGGCAGTGTTGATTTTCAAGCCAGAAAATGACCCAAAAGTTGCTATGGTGCCGAGCGCTCCCTCTAACGAATGCTGCGGATTCGTTAAGCAGAGGAGCATATCATCCGCAAAGGTGCTAAGTTTAAGAGTGCCCGTCGGCCAGGTAATGCCAGTCACCTCCTCCTGGTGCACCAGCTTAACCAGTAAAGGTTCCAAATGTAATATGAAGAGGAGAGGCGACAAGGCGCAGCCCTGTCTTGTCCCCCTCCGCAGCGGTCTCAGAGGTCGCCTGTGGCTTGCGCCCACTGAGCTCTGAGGCACCACTGAGCCACCCGCATGTGCAGACGGGCATTCGGGGTCACATGTACCGTGGATGCCATGTGGCCCAGGAGCCGCAGGAAGTGTCTGGCGGAGACCTGAGAATTGTTTTGGAACTGGTTGGCCAAGTCCATCAGTCTGTGGGTCCTGTCCTCGGGCAAGTAAGCTCTTGCCTGCAGGGTGTCTAATCTTGCCCCTATAAACTCTAGGTTCTGTGAGGGGAGCAAAGTGGACTTTGCGTAGTTTATGACAAAGCCCAGATGCTGAAGAAGAGAGACAGTGCGAGGAGTGGCTTGTCTGGCCTCCTGGAGAGACTGACCTCTGATGACTCAGTCGTCCAGGTATGGGAAGACAATTCTTCCCTGATTTCTGAGATAGGCCGCCACCACCACCAGGCATTTGGTGAAGACCCTGGGGGCGGAAGTTAGGACGAAGGGAAGTACTCTGTACTGGAAATGGTTTCCTCCCACCACAAATCTGAGATATTGTCTGTGGTCTGGATGAATGAGGATGTGAGTATAAGCATCCTTTAGGTCTAAGGAGCATAGCCAGTCTCCCTGCTGGAGGTAGGGCAGCAGTATCCCAAGGGTAAGCATCTTGAACTTTTCCCTCTCCAGAAACTTGTTTAGGTTTCGCAAGTCTAGGATAGGCCGGAGGCCTCCTGTCCTTTTTGGTACCAGAAAGTACCTGGAGTAGAAGTCTTGCCCTTTCAGGTGGCGAGGCACTGATTCCACTGCCTGTTCCTTTAGAAGACTTGTCAACTCCTGAAGGAGGAGGTTTCTGTACAGAGGGAGTCTTGGACGCTCCCCTGGAAAGTAGGAGGGGGGTATCTGGTGGAAGTGGAGCATGTAGCCCTTTTGGACTATGCTGAGGACCCAGGTATCCCCTATGATGGCTGGCCACCTGTAGGCATACAGGGTCAGCCGACCTCCTGTGCTGAGTGGAGCCAGCTGTGGAAAAGAGGCTATGCTGTGGGAGTCAAAACCCCGCTCCCCGCTGTGGAGCCGGAGCTGGTGGCTTGGGAGTCTTCTGCCTACGGGGCCCATGCCCCTGCCCCTTAGCCTGCTGGCCCTGTTGGGGAGCTGGAGAGGCCTGATATTGAGGGTAGGATTTGTAGGCAGCACCCTTCCTCGGGAAAAAGGGCTTCTTCCCCAAGCCCTTCTTTTTCTGAGAAGAGGCAGAAGTCGTCCTGGACAGCCTTATCCTAGTGAGAGTCTCAGTCTCGATTTCCGCAGCCTTTTCAGTCATGGGCTTACCAAAGAGGTTTTCACCTCGGCAAGGGACATCGACCAACTTGTCCTGCACCCATGGCTCCAGGTCTGATGACTGTAGCCAGACCTGACGACGTGCACCGATGCCGGCCGCGGCTACCCTGGCTGAAGCCTCGAAGCCTTCATAGGCTGCTCGAGAGATAAACTTCAAGCACTCTCGAATCCCTGTTGACAAAGCCTTGAACATCTGCAAAGGTTCCTTGGAGAGGCCAGCTGAGAACCGGAAATCTCCTTTGCCAGGTCTCGTAGGTAGATGCCCATGTGCAGCTGGTAGGTCTGGACACGGCAAGATAGCATAGAGCCCTGGAAGCACTTTCTACCGAGGGCATCCAGGTTCCGGGCCTCCTGGCCGGGGGACACCGAGGAGTGCATCTTCTGACTCTTCAGACGGTGCAAGGCCGATTCCACAACCATGGAGTGGTGCGGTAGCTGCGCCTTTTGGAACCCAGGGCTCTTACGGACTCGATACATGGAATCAACCCGTTTGCTAAGAACCGGCGTCGAGGCCGGTGCCTCCCACATACGGAAGAGCAGCCGTTCCAACATCAGAGGAACCGGTACAGTAAAGGCTTCCTTCGGAGGAAAATCATACTGGAGGGCATCGAGCTCCTCGGCTCGAGGCTCCTCCTCAGCATCCACAGGGAAGGCCAAAGCCTTGGCCATGTCCCTCACGAAGTCCGAGAACCGGGTATCCTCCGGGGGGGGGGGGGGGGGGGGGACCGTCTCTGAGGCTCGGACTCCAGTGAGTCCGAAGGGATGCACTGGGTCCGGAAGGTATCCGGGGACTCCTCGCCCTCCATCTCCCACTCCGACTCCTCAGAGGAGGAATCGAGTGGCTCCGGCCATGTGGGCCTCCATGCCACCCACCCTGACACCGAGGGTATCGGCATCGATGACCTCGGCCCTGCACGGGAGGTCGAGGAGACCTTGACCGAGGATCGACTCAAGACTTCATCGACTCGAGGATCAGCTCGGTCTCCGGGGTTGACTTAGACGTTGAGGTCCCAGTGGTTGGGGCAGATGCACCGGTCAGACCAGCGATCAGCTCCTGCTGCTGTTACACGAAGGCAGCCAAGCTGCTCTCCAAGGCCGTCAACCTGAGTCCAAGCTCAGGAGACTCAGCAGCTACCGACTCGGGCCCGACACCGTCGGCTCCCCCGGAGGAGAGTCTACGAGGACAACTGCACTTATGTGACTCGGGGACTCTGGCTCCACACGAGGTAGCTTGGAAGGTCTCTCAGACTCCAAGAGCCCGGGGTGGCGGTCAGGGCTATGCGACCTGGCCCTCGAGGAACCAGGAGCCTCCACCGACGCCGCCCTCACGAGCCTTTTTCTTCCTTCAGTGCTCCCGGGAGGGAGACTCCCTTTCAGAGGAACTCCGACGGCACTCGGGGGTCAGACTCCCGAGATGTCGAGGCCTCTGATGAAGTCCAGGCCCGGCTGGATGCGGAGTCAGAAAATTCTCTCACGTTGATGTTGACGGCTCTGAAGCGCCTTCGACGACATTTTGCCGCACGGGCCACAGGCCAGCGGGTCATGGTTGGGCCCGAGGCATTGGAGGCAGCAGTCATGTGTGTCGGTGAGAGACATAAGTTTCTTGCACCGATCACACTTTTTGAACCCGCTGGTAGCCATCGGGGGAAAAAGGGCCCCTGCAAGGTCGAAAGACCAGGCTGCCAGTGAAAACACAAAAAGAGTGTGAATGCTAGTCACGAAGGACAAAAACCGAAAATCACAAGTCCGGACTCGATACCGGTGTACCGAGCCCAGGCGGGAAGGGGAACCGGCATCAAACTGCATAAGACAACGAGAAAATCGCAGAAAAAAAAAATCAACTTTTCCCGGGTGACATGAACTCACGTCCGTCAGGCTCCGCGGAAAATGAAAGACTGAGCAAGATGGCACCCTTGGGCGGGAAGGGGACCGCGCAGGCGTGCTGCATTCCCAAAGGCTTTCTTTGAAAGCTGGGGAAATGCTCCGCACAGAGGCTCCGTCGGCACTGACGTCACCCATGCATGAGGACTGACTTCCTGCTTGGTCCTGGAGAACTTGCAGATATGCCTCAGAGGTCCAAGGCCGTTAAAAATTTGCCTTTCCACACTGCCACTATGACTGACCGCAAAGTCTTCATATGAAAATGAGGTACCTGCAAGGCTCGGTTGATGTGCTTGATATCCAGAACTTGGCGAAAGGAACCCTCTTTCTTGGAAGCCACAAAATAAATGGAATACTGACTGAGCTTGAGCTCGTCCAGAGGCGCTTTCACTACTGTATGAAGTTGAATCAGCCTCTCGAGCGTCTCCGTCATCACCCATGTCTTTATCTTTATCTTTCTTTATCTTTATTGGCTGGAGCCTTACAGGGGGACAATATGAAGGCATCAGAGAGAGGACGAGCTAACTCCAATGCGTAACTAAATTGAATGACCCCTAGCATCCACTGATCGGACGTAATTTGGACCCAAGCGGAGTAAAAGGTTTGTAGTCGACTGCCTACTGGAATCAACACCGCCTGTGCAGTCTGTGTTTCATTGGGACTTTGGAGGGGCCTCAGGAGGTTCCAAAAAGTAATCCCTACTTTTTCCCCAACTCCCTCAAAAAGGGCTGACCCCTGGCAGGATAGAGAGCTTGCTGGAAGGGAACAGTGCGCTGCTTGGAACCTCTAAAAATCTCAAAAGCGGCCTCTCGTAGGAGACGCTGGCTTGTAATCTTAAGTTTGTACTCCAGCAGCCTCAGAACCCTGGACTCTCCCAAGTCCTTCACCAACTTCTCCCAGTGCCTCCCTGAAGAGGAGCTTCCCCTTGAAAGGGAGCTTACTAAGACAAGTCTTGGAGACTACATCTGCTGACCAATTCTGGAGCCATAACAGGTGATGTGCAGACACCCCTGAGACCATACCCTTAGCCAAGGCTCTCACTAGGTCATACAGAGTGTCAGCTAGATAGGCTAACCCAGATTCAAGCTTAGCTGCCTCAATGATCCTGATGGATCTGGATCCACTATGCACCCATCGCAAACAAGCCCGTGCCACATAGGCCACACACATGGACACCTGCAGTAATTTCAAATAATTGCTTCAAGAGCTTTCCAGCTTTCAGTCTTGAACATCCCTGAGAGCCACTCCACCTTCTACAGGAATAGTAGTCTTCTTGGTAACTGCAGAGACCAAAGCATCAATTTTCAGAAGCCAGAGGAAGGGCCGTCCTGGCCCATCCACTAGGTGGCCGCCTAGGGCAGCAGACCTCTGTGGGCAGCATGGCACAGTGCCAGGCCATGTACTTCAGCACATATGATCTGCCATTTCTGATCCACTGCTTTTGACCCCCCTGACAGGAAGTTGTTTTGGAGGGGGGGTATCAGAAGCGGCAGGCCATGTGTGCAGCAGCACACGGCCTGCCATGGGCCACTGCCACCACACCAAGCCAAGTGTTCCCCTCTCTACCAATCCTGCCGACAGAATCGGTGGCAGCAGCACGGCTTGGAATGGGGGGCAGCATGGCCAGGACTTCTTCCTGGGCAGCAGAAGCCGTTGGGCCAGCCCTGGCCAGACGAGATCCTTCTCTTCCAGTGGGTTAAGGTACAAGTGTGCCATAGACCTGCTGACCCGTAGCCCTTCCTCTGTAGCCTTCCATTCTGCCTTCCACTCAATCATCTCCTTAATAGCACTGTGAAGCAGGAAAGACTTTTCAGTCGTCCAAATGCCCTGTAACACTGGATTCTCCAGGGAGCCTTCCTTCTCCAGAGAATGATGTATGACATTAAGTGATGTCAACAACTGCGCAATCAGCACTGGCAACTCTTCCTGACGAAACACCTGCATTATGGAGGAGTCCTCACCAGGGGAATTTCACCTTCCTCTAGTTCTTCACTCAACAGTTCTTCCCATTGGCCTGAAGGACCTTCCAGTGAGTCCTCAGATCCTTCCCCCCACCCCCATAGAGAGCCAAGCATAGAGAGCAATTGTCATCCTAAGTGTTGTCCTCTGTCCTGCGACACTTGGATGGCAGTTCTCCTGGCTGTTTGCCATTTGCCACCAGTCCTTCAAGCCCTTTCTTGGCTTCCAAGCTGCGAGGAGCATTGTGACCTAGGCCCTGCTTCATGTAATAGGCCTTGTGCAAAAGCAGCACAAATTCCATGGAGAACAGTTCAGAACTCTCCAACACCTCCTTGGGGTCTGCTGATCCTATCCGCTGCTCTCTCATAAGTGCCGGAGCTCCCCTTCGGCCCCCCCGAGTGCTCCCTTATGGTCATGTTTGCCACTAAAATCATGGGCTCCTGTGCCTGCAGAAAAACTGACTTATATCCCCATATCGGTCTGTGTCTCTAAGCGTGCCTCCACCTCCACAGCAGTCCCCCTTAGGAGTGTCTCCGTGGTGTGCCTCTCATTCTAACATATACGGCAGAACCCCACTGCCAATAGCAAACTGCAGCAGCTGCCAGAGGTATGCAGGCCGCTCTGCCTGACAGCATAGACGTTTCAGGTACGCGGTCCCGCCCAAGACTCGGTCCTCACTTATCTCACGCCACCAACCACACACTTCCGGTACCTAGAAATGATCACACCAATGATCCAGCAGACCTTTTTAGCTTCCCCCCCTTTTTTTTTTTAAACTTTAAAGCTTAAAGGGCCAGGCTCTAACAGGCAGAAGTCCCCTGGCCCCTGCCAAAAATTGGGGAAGGAGGAATGGTGGATCACTAGGTTCCAAGAAAGGCAACTGGGTCAGTGAAGTGAGGAACTAAAGGGGGGGAGGGGGACTCTGACCACAGAATTCTGCACCCCAATGACTGCCCAAATTGACTAAACAGTTCTGGGTCCAATGCCAAATCACACACCAACTTTTTCTTTTTTTTTAATCTGCCTACAGTGGAGTCCGGACTGCACAGAAGCTCATCACCATCTACTGGAGACTGAGGAAATACTGGATTTTCAGAGATGCACAGGACCTTTATGGGGTTACATAATCAAAACCAGTGTTCTCAGTCTCCATCTGCTGGTGATAGGGCATAAACCCATGCGTCTGGACAGGACTGGAGGGATGATATGAAAAAAAGTATCAACTTATTTTCTTGTAGGCCAGATACATCCATCAGCCCTGAGCCTTATATTGGGCTTAAAAGTATTTTGTAGCAACAAAAACACTTAAATAATGTGGTTTTAAGTATAGTTGCGAGTAGAGTCTACTGGACTGTACCCTCAAACACAGAGCTGCTCACTCACTACTGACGCTACAAGGAACAAGTCTCAGATTCATCTCAGTTGCAAAGGTTAAAGACTTACATCAAGCTTAGGTGTTGTTGAAAAATACTATCTTGGAAGCCCAGACCAGCTGTATTTCACGGTTTAAGAAAAGTGGAAGGAAGTCCAAAAAACTGCCAGCATGGTTTAAAGGCGAGGTCAGAGAGGCTGTTGCCAAAAAAGCATCTTTCAGGAAATGGAAAAAAGAGCCAAACGATGAAACCTGGAAACAGCACAAGCACGGGCAGGTCAAATGCAAGGCATTGATAAAGAAGGCAAAGGGAGAATTTGAGAAGAAGCTTGCTGCGGAAGCAAAAACGTGAAATAAAGATTTTTTCAAGTACATTTGTAGCAAAAAACCTGTGAGAGAGTCAGTTGGACCATTAGATGATAGAGGAGTTAAAGGAGCACTAAGAGGCGACAAGGCGATAGCAGAGAGACTGAATGAATTCTTTGTTTCGGTCTTTACTGAGGAAGATGTAGGGATGTTACCTATGACTGAAGTGGTATTTAAAGGTGCGGAAGAATTGAAGGAAATATCGATACATCGGGAAGATGTATTACAACTATTAGATAAAACTGAAGAGTAGCAAATCACCTGGGCCGGATGGTATACATCCAAGGGTGTTGAAAGAACTGAAATATGAGATTGCAGACGTGCTATTAGTAATCTGTGAACTATCATTAAAATCATCTCTAATAACTGAAGAATGCCGGATCGCCAATGTAACACCAATTTTTTTTTTTTGTAATTTAATTTTTTTATTGAGATTGGCACAACCACATAACACAACAATGCTATAACATATTCAAAAATGCAACACCAAAATCCATTTTTTCCCCAAGAAACAGCCACCCTCCACCCCCCTCCCCACCCCTCCCCTGAGAGAGACTTCAACGTTGCAAATAGGTTAACAAAGGTGACCATAAAGCATAAAATTTCTCCTGCTTCTGTCTCCGCACAGCCGTTAACGGCTCCATCAAAGCAATACATTGCAAACGGCTCCGCCACAGATCCATCCCGGGGAGTAGGGGTTGTTTCCACGCACTGGCGATTTCACTCCAAGCCGCATGGATACAAGCCCAGATGGGCCACCTGAACTTCTTAGGACCCCCATCAGAGTGTATCCCCAACAAGCAAAACCAAGGGTCCAACCCTCCTCCCTCCCCAAATATCTCCAAAATCCTCTTCCCCACCTCCCCCCAGTACCCCACCACCTGCGGGCATTCCCACCAAACATGCAGAAAAGTCCCCTGCCCCCCACACCCTCTCCAGCAAAGATCTTACACTGCCGGAAACATCCTGTGCAGTCGCACCGGTGTGTAATACCACCGAAAAAGGAGCTTATAAGAGGTCTCCCGCACTGACACGGAAAGGGCCTGTCGTCCAATATTAACATGCACCCTCTTCCACTCCTTATCATCCAGCTCCCTGCCCAAATCCCTCTCCCACTCCAGCTGATGAGGAAACCTCGAGGAGGAATCGCCCCCAACCTCCTATATAAAACTGAGATCAGTCCCCGTGATTTCTCCCAAGCCACCCACAGCCCCTCCCGATCATCCCCCCCTCCCCTCCTGCCAAGACGCCCGAATCTCGTTTTGGTTAAGAAAGTGGGTTACCTGCATATAAGGAAAGAAATCTCTACTGGACAAGTGATAGGTAACCCTAAGATCCGAGAAGGGAATCAACTCCCCCCCATCAATAAGCTTAGCAAACGTGTCCAATCCCACCCTCTCCCATCTCTGAAATACTCCCGCCCGCCCTGGGAGAAACCCCGAGGTCACCCGTATCGGAGCCAATTTGGAAAAGATCACTCCTGGCCCTAGTTTCCTGCGAGCCTTACGCCATTGCATGAACAGGTGCCACAGAAATGGGTTATCCCAACGACCTCCCGGAGGAGGACCCATCAACCAGGGCAAATACCGCAACGAAAGCCCCTCTGCCCAATATTGCTCCACCTCCCAAAATCCCTTAGGTCTACCCCCCCCATCTCTCCATTCAAACACCATACGCAACTGAGCTGCCTCGTAATATCGAACTAGGTCGGGGACCCCCAACCCTCCCCGCCCCCTTGCCGCATACAGTAACCTCCTACTCACCCGTGGCCTGCTCATTCTCCAAACAAAGGCATACACATGACTCTGCAAGGCCCTAAGATCCCGTAAGCGGAGCGGGACCGGAAGCGTTTGAAACAGATATAGCAAACGGGGCAGCACATTCATCTTCACAGACGCAATTCTCCCCAACCAAGACAGATCCTGCCTCCCCCACCTAGCCAAATCCCGTCACAACTGACCATATAGGGGCGGATAATTTGCCCCATAGAGATCCCCCTGATCCACCGTAACCTGAACTCCTAAATAATTTATGGCCCACCTAAAGGGAAACGAGGCCTGCAAAGATAACACCTGCTGGGGCAGCAAGGAGATCGACAGTGCCTCTGTTTTGTCCCAATTAACTTTAAAACCCGAAAGCCTCCCATAATCCCGCAATTCCCTCATTAGAAGTGGTAAGGAAACGATCGGCTGCGTCAAAGTAAAAAGCAAGTCATCCGCAAAGAGAACAATCTTATGTTGCTGGGAACCCACCGCTATTCCCCTAAGATCATGTAGCGACCTGACCCGAGCCGCCAAGGGCTCCATAACCAACGCAAATAGGAGCGGGGACAGCGGACACCCCTGCCGCGTCCCCTGCCCCAAGGGAAAGAAATCAGAATATCCCCCATTAACCGAGACCGCAGCCTCTGGAGTGGCGTATAAGGCCTTAAGCCAAGATCGAAAGTTGGGGCCAAATCCAACATACTCCAAAGTAGCCATCAAAAAACCAAAGTCGACCCTATCAAAAGCCTTCTCCGCGTCAATGGCTAAGAACATAGCCTGTTGCTGTTCCCGCCAAGCTAACCACCCCAATTGCAAAACCCGTCGCACCCCGTCCGTAGGTTGTCTGCCCTCTATAAATCCCGACTGGTCCGGATGGATCAGTCGCGGCATATACGGTCCCAGGCACTGTTCCCTCTAAGCTGTGCGCGTGTACCCGCGCACACACCTCACCGAGCGAGCGCACATACTTTACAACAGAGTGCACAAAAATTACGGTTCTGATTCTGATAGAAAACAACACAGAGTCTTAAAATTTAAAAGTTGTTATGTATTTACGGTTTTCACAAGTTCTACAATGTTTTCTAGTGCAATCAATGTGGTGTACATACTGTATTCTGATGTGTAGTCAAATTTTAAAGTATATAACTCCGAGTGTCGTTATGTGATGCACAAAAATTTAATCTTCCTTCAAAAGCTGCACAGCTGATATTTTATGCGCAGACAGCCTACAGAAAATTAGAGGGAACATTGGTCCCAGGCGTGAGGCCAACACCTTAGCTAGAATCTTTACATCAAGATTGAGTAGAGAGATGGGCCGAAACGAACTGCACACCGTCGGGTCTCTACCGGGTTTCGGAAGGACCACTATGGCTGCCTGGTTCATTAATGCCGGTAGGGCCCCACCCTGCAAAACCGCGTTGAAGACCCTCGTCAAGATCGGTCCCAACTCCACCGAGAATGTTTTATAAAACAGACTCGTAAATCCATCTACCCCAGGGGCTTTACCCTGCACCAAGCCTCTGATAACCCCCTGAACCTCCTCAAGGGCAATTTCTCCTTCGAGCTCCTCCCCCTCCGCCTCGACCAGGCGCATACTCCCCGCCCCGGCATTCTGCAAGTACTCCATTATACCCTCCGCATCCCCCCCGGGCTCTGCTGCATATAATTCTCTATAATAGTCTCGAAACCTATCTCTGATAGCCTTACCCAACATCACATCCTGAGGCCCTTTAATTTTTACCACCGCTTGTCGCCGTCGCTGAGCCTTTTTTTTTTTTTTTTTAAACTTTATTTATTAACCATCATAAACATAACAATCGGTACAGTAAGATAAAACAAGCAACACGCTACAGCAGAGTGGAATCTGATCTCCGCTGGAGCTACAGCTCTATACAGTTATGTATCTAGATCAATACTTAATTCACAGTATGATACAACCATGGTTAGATAGTTTTTCCCCCGTTTTTGATGATAGCTGTGCCCCCCTACCCCTTTCCCCCCCCCCCCATCCCCCCCCCCCCCATACCCTTCTACGCCCCCCTCCCTCCCCCCCCCCCCGGGTCCCCGCACCCCAATTCCGCATACAATACAACAATACCCTCTCCAAGATCCCATTTCCTTTCTCCACTCCCAGTATCCCCAGACCCTAGTGGCCCACATTTACTATGTCGCTCCGGCACCGGGCGCTTAAACTCTGAATATAGGGTTCCCATATCAACATAAAGGTAGACCATCTCTTCACTGAACCCCGAGCCCTCCATCGCTCGGTCAATAGCAGCTGGTGAAAACTATTGCGCCACTCCAGGAAAGTAGGTGGGTCCCGATCCCTCCACCGGCGTAGGATCGGACCTTTCCCCACCAAACATGCCTTACGCACCAGTAACCGCCCCCACCGCCCTGTGGGTAAGGTTCGGTGCAATTGGTCAAGGGCGACCAATGCTCCCGTCCAAGGGAACCGCTGCTGCAGTAATCTCATAATATATCTATGGATCTGGGCCCAGTAAGGGAGGATGTGCCTGCACTGCCACCACATGTGTGTTAAAGTGGCCATTGGACTAGAACATCGAGGACAAGACCCATCTTGCGTGATATGACTCCTCAGGGCTCGGCGCGGTGAAAAATGCACCCGGGTAAGGGCTTTATATTGTACTTCCCGCCATCTTGCTCCCTCCACTAATTTCACAATCCGCCCTACCGCCTTGCAAATCGTGCCAGGCTGTACTTCCCGTCCCATTTCTCCCCCCCAGGCCATTTCCACCCTCCCATAGTCAGGTAAACCCCCAAAGCACTCCAGCCGGGCCTTCAATCCAGCTATGGTCGGGTGGGCCTCTCCCCCGAGTTCGAAGAAGTCGATGATCTGCGCCGACCTGTCCTCCCCCAATTCCTCCCTAGGCAACGTCGCCACATAGTGGGTGAGTTGAAGATACGCAAAGTAGTGAGTGGGAGGTAGCCGGAATTCCTCCCGTAATGCCGAAAACGGTTTGCATTTACCCGTAAGGTCTACCACATGCCCTAGATATCGTAGCCCTGTCGGTGCCAGTTCTGAAACATCTGAGTATCAGAACCCGGTAAGAAATGTACATTGCCTCGTATAGGCAGCCAGCTGGACACCTGCCAGTTGCGTTGCCAGTAATTATTTAAATGTCGCCAGGTACGTCTCAGCGCAGTTAACATAATATTGCGCGTGAGTCGAGTTGGCAAGCGTGCACTATCCACATGAAGAGCCCCCACCGGTGAGAAAGGGGCCACCAATGCCGCCTCCAAGGCCCGTGGTGTAAATACCTCCGTGTCCCCCAAGTAATCGCCAACATGCCTCGCTTGACATGCCAAGGCATAAAGTCGCAAATCTGGCAGCCCCAGGCCCCCCCTGCACCATTTACCAATCATACGGGACATCGGGATTCGCGCTCTGGCCCCCTTCCACAGAAACCTTTGGATCTCCTTTTCCAATCTAAGCAAATCCCGACGTAATAACCAGACAGGTAACATTTGTAACCAGTAAAGAATGCGGGGTAGAATTACCATTTTAACTGCCGCGATTCTCCCCAATAATGATAGCGGCAGCGGGTTCCAAGCTCTCAATTGACGCCGCATCCCAGACAAGACTTTTTCCAAGTTAATATGATAGAGATCCTGCGGTAATCTCGTCAACACAATACCTAAGTATTTGAATTGATGATCCGACCATTTCAAGGGAAGGTCTACCCCCCAGCCCTCCCGCAGCCGACCTGAGACATCCAAGGCCTCCGATTTGTCGGCATTTATAGTAAGACCGGCAAAACTACCAAACCTCCGAAATTCGGCCATTAATCTCGGCAAAGATTCCCGGGGCTCCAGCAAGTGTACTAACATGTCATCCGCGAAGGCCGACGTCTTAAATCCCTGCTTGCCCACCTCAATCCCGCGAATCTGTCGGTCCAATTCGATACTCCGTATTAATGGATCCAACGATAGGACAAATAGTAAGGGGGACAGTGGGCAGCCCTGTCTAGTGCCCCTATATAAGGGAAAGGGAGCCGATAAGACCCCATTGCAAAGTACCCTAGCTGTCGGCGTATCATACAAACTCTTAACCATATCACAGAATGCCTGCCCGAGACCGTATAATGGTAGTAAATACTCTAGGTATGTCCAATCGACTTTGTCGAAGGCTTTTTCGGCGTCAAAACTCACTAGGAGTGACTGCAACCGGTGATAGTGCACCCACTCCAGAGATGTAAGTATTCGGCATATATTACGCACTGCATAACGGCCTCGTACGAAACCCACCTGTGATTCATGAACAACGTCACCTAAGATTCCCGCTAGTCTCTCGGCCAGAATCTTCGCCAGCAACTTCATATCGTAGTTCAACAAAGAAATCGGTCGGTATGAGGCGGCATGCGTTTAAATCCTTCTCCGGCTTGGGTATCAGCGTAATATAGGCCTGATTATCCCCCCAGCGCCTACCCCCCCTCCCTATTCGCTGGTGATATGTATCTACCAATACTGGGCCCACCCAGGGCGATAGGAGTTTATAAAACTCCGCCCCATACCCATCCGGGCCCGGGGTCTTAAAGCAACTAGCCTGTGCAATTACAGACTGTACCTCCTGTAAGGTTACCGGTAGTCCCAACTGAGCCCGTTGCGCCGCCGTCACCTGTGGGAGCTTCAACCTTTGGAGGTAGGCCTCCATAGTAGAGGGACTACACGCTCCTGGAGCGTATAGTTTTTGAAAAAAGTCTTTGAATATGGCATTAATCCCCTCCCGGCTTTGCTGGAGTTTCCCCCGGTCATCTCGAAGAGCTGCCACCCCCCTCCCTCCTCGTGGACCCCTCAAAACACGTCCCAGTAGCTTCCCCGGTTTGTCGCCAAAACAATATAACCGATATTTATAATACAGCAAAGATTTCTTGGCTCTCTGGTGGAGCAATTCATTTAGGGCCACCTGCAGTTCCCACAAACGTTTTCTATTAAACACGGTAGGCGCGCGACCACTGAGTATACGCGCTTGAGATACCTGTTGCTCCAACCGAACAACTTGTTCTGCCAACAGTCTGCGTTTCCGGGCCACAAACCCGATTATGTCACCTCGCAACACCACTTTGGCAGTCTCCCAAACCAATTCCGGGTCTTCTCTGTGTACCTGATGGTTTAATTCAAAATCACGCCAGCGTTGACCCAGAAATTGCCGAAATTGATTGTCATGGTATAAGTCAATGGGGAACCGCCACAGGCGAGATGTGCCAAGTCCTCCCCCCCATTGCACCTCAATCCAGGCCATGGCATGGTCCGAAATCTCCAAGGGTCCTATCTGCGCTTCTTCCACCCGTGCGAACATGCTGTTAGATAGCAAAAGATAATCTATCCTCGCGCTAGTCCCATGCGCCCTCGAGATATGCGTGAATTCCTTCTCGGAGGGGTGCAACAATCTCCATGGATCTATGAGGCCCAATCGGGTCCGAAGTCGTTGCAAAACCTGCGAGCCTAACGTTCTATCTCTCGTATCTCTGCCACTGGAGGTGTCCAGACCCACTTCAAATACCCCGTTAAAATCTCCCCCCAGCAACAAAGGTACATCAGGCAATTGCTCCACTTTGGCAGCACAACGGTTCAAAAAACTCCCGATCCAGCGAATTGGGACCGTACACATCTCCCAATACTATCTCTCGGTCCTCCAATAGGCCATGCAGTAACACAAATCTCCCATGGGGATCGGCCACCTGTCGTTGCATCGTGAAACGCACCCGTTTATGAATTAAAATGGCCACACCCCTTTTTTCCCTAGTGCAGGCGCTCCCCACACCTGCCCCACCCAATCTCTACATAATTTAGCATGTTCTTCAGCAGTCTGGTGAGTTTCCTGGAGTAGCGCAATGTCACAATGATGCCTAGCCAGAGCTTTAAGTATTTTATATCGCTTTATGGGGCTGCCCAAGCCACATACGTTCCAAGTTATGACTCTCAAAGTACTGTAATATTTTTACGGCTTAGCTGCCAACACAACGTGCTTGGGGAGACCCTCCCAGCCAGGAGCCTTCCCCCAGTGTCACCAAGGTTTATTATACTGTGTATCCACTTAGAATTCAGGGTGCAGAGACCCCCCTCCCCCCCTCCCCCACTCCCCCCCCGTCCCCGCCCCCCCTCAATCCCACTACTATCTCCTCCCCCATCCCCCCCTCTCTCCATCCTAAACCTCCCCTACCCCTCCTCTATCCCCCCCTATCCCTGCTCCAACTACTCCTCCTAACTACCGGACTCCCTACTCCTATCCCCACCCAGGAAGTCCTCACGAAACCCCTCTGAGCATGTCACTGCACCCCAGGCCTCGCTGTCTATCATCCTTCCACAACGCAACAGTCTCCCCTCGATTAATCGAAGGAAGTATTCCTCCTCGTAATGCCCAGCACCTACCACACCCCCGCGGCCCGGCCGCCATACTTAGTATCCCTTCCCCTCCCCCCTTCCGACCCGGCCTAACCCGCCTACCCCCCCCCTCCGACCCCACCCCCTGCTCCTCTTCCTCGCTTAATGTCCCCCCCTCCCCTCCAACAGCCCCTTCACAATCTCAGCAAACGTGCCGTCTCCTGCGGGACACAACAAATGCTGGGGCGGGGGGAGGGAGGGGGGAGGGCCGCCACCCGCGCCGCCAATATCCAGGCCTGAGTGGCCACCCACTCACTCGGCCTAGTGTAGGCCCCTCCGCCTAGCCAGCAGCCCCCTCCACGCTAAAATACTCCCCCCCCCTCCCCGCCTCCGCCCAGCTGCCTCTACCGTCTCCCCCACACACCGTGCCGGGGAGACGGAGTAGGACAGCAAAGGAGACTGAGGAGCCATAATCCCTGTACCCCCTGGCTAGGCCGGCTGGAGAGATCCTTCCCTCCTTGCCCAATAAGGGGAACTGCAGCGCCCACCGCCACCTTAACAGAGATACACATCTCGCCCCCTGCCTGAATTAACAGAGTATCTCTGTTGGCACCATATCACCCCATCAGGGAACCTAACATATGTCATCTACAGCCCCAGTTCTTATCAGGGGGAAAGGGAGAGAGATGTGTCAGAAATTAAGCAACTTTGTTACCTTACCCCATTACAGGCAGTTAAGTAGTCAAAAAGAAACAAAAACCACCACAATGTTACTTGTAATGGCCAGCGCCACAATGTATTCCCCCAGTCTACACTCCCCCAGGGGAGCTTTCTCAGTCAGGCAGTCCAAAGAGCTCCGGGAGGCTTCAGGTGTGGGGCGCTGCCGCGGCCTTCCTTTGGGTGCAGATCTGGTGCACATAATCTCCTGCTGCAGCTGCCGATTCAAAAGAGCGGTGAGCACCATCACAGAGCACGTGAAGCTTGGCAGGATACTGCACGGAGAAACGGATTCCGGCTTCGATCAGTTTACCGCATAATGGGGCATACTCCCGTCTCTTCTGGCTCAGTGCCATGGAGTAATCCTGCACCACCCGGATTTTAAAATTATTGTAAGTCAGTTCCCCCGTCCGCCGCGCAGCCCTGAGAATCAGTTCCTTTTGCGGGTAGTGCAGAAACTTCGCTAAGACGATTCTGGGGCGAGGGTCACGCACTTGTTTCGCGCCCACCCGGTGCGCCCTTTCAATGTGGATCTTCTCCCCGAGCTCCCCCTCTGCCACAATATGCAAGACTAGCTTCTCCAGGTAATTTCTTAGCTCGGCATCCGTGACTGTTTCGGGGATCCCCAAAAAACGCAGATTATTTCTTCGTGACCTGTTTTCCAGGTCATCAAGTTTGGCGGCCTGTTGGGTTAGCTGAGACTTCAGGCCCACCACCTCTGTGGTCAGCGTATCCACCTGCTCCTCCACCCGGGCCACGCGGACTTCAGCCTCCTGCACCCGATTGCCCAGCAGATCCACCGATGACCGTATCCCATCCATTTTACTGTGCAGGGCATCAAACTGAGGCTTGAAAGCCGTCGCCACAGCTGCTGACAGCTCCTCCAGTGAGGTCGGAGACCCGGGTGAAGCCGGCGTCGAGGGTACATCCGCCATCTTACTCGAGCCGGCTCCCCGCTCTCGGTCCTTTCGCAGCGCCTTAACTGCTGTCGCCATGTGTTTGAGTCACTCCAACCACTCCGGGAGGAACCGCAGGCACTCCGAAGCAGGTTAGTTACCTTCTTGGCAAAGCAATGTAGGTTTAGTACGGTACTTATCGCCGGCTCAGGCCAAAGGCTGCAGGACACTCTCAAGATGCGACCTCTACCCTGTCCGCATCACGTGGTCTCCCCGTCGCTGAGCCTTTAATTTAGTGCTCAACAGGCGTCCCGCTTTATTGTCAAATTCATATCATCTCTGACGTACCCTCTCCAACTGATAGGAGATGCACTCAAGCTGCAGCGCATTCAACTGGCGACGGATTTCCTCAACTTGACCCTGCAGGCGCCTTCCCCCTCTCTGCTTGTGCTCCCGTACCAGCTCTTCCAAGTGCCCGGTGAGCCGCTGTATTTCCTCTTCCCTCATCTTCTTCCTCCTCGCTCCCTCCTGCACCAGATGACCCCGGATCACCGCCTTCAACCCGTCCCAGAGAACCCCCACGGTCACTTCCCCAGTGTCATTCAGTGCCATATAGTCCCGAATCACCCGTTTCAATCGCGACACTACCTCCTTCCCATGAAGAAGATACTCATTCAATCTCCAAAATGATCGGCGGCCCACTTCACCCGGGGAGCCAAACCCTGCCTCCACCGGCGCATGATCAGACCAGGTGGCTGTCCCTATCTGCACCCCTTCCAATGCTTCTCGCCAGTAGGCATCTCCGAAAAGATAATCAATACGGCTATACGTGCCGTGCACAGATGAATAATATGTATAGTCCCTTTCCTTGGGGTGTGCCAACCGCCACAGGTCCTCTAGGCCTAAGTCTTGCAGACTATTCTGAAACTCCCGCAGACCCGGGGCCCATCCCCCTCTATGGCCGGGCCTCCCATCCAACGCTAAATTGCAATCTCCCCCCATCAAACAAGCCCCTTGAATCCGCCCTGCCAACCATCCACCCAAATCCGCCCAAAAAATCCCCGGAAAGCTATTCGGACCATAAACAGAAACTAGGGTCATCTGTTCACCCCCAATATCTCCCATCACCCCCACAACTCTACCATCAGGCTTTCGAAAGACCCTCCCCAGCGTGAAGGGAACATCATGTCGAATCAGAACAGCCACCCCTCCCTTCCTTTGGTTCCCCCCTCCCCCGCCGCAAAGAAACCCCAAAACGCGCCTGACTGCAGGAGGTGCTCGTCCCTACGACGCAGATGGGTCTCCTGGAGGAATATCACCTGCCATTTCCGTTCCCTCACCTCCCTCCACAACAGTTTCCGTTTCTGTGGCGTGTTGAGCCCCCGCACATTCAGACACCCCACTTTTAATGCTGAAGCCATTATGAACTATTTGTCACCCCACCCCCACACAGATGAAGTCTCCCCCCCACCCACCACCCCCTCCCCCCCGCTGCCCGTGGAGCTTATCTCCGCCTATCTTCAAGGAAGAGACCTCCGAGGACACTGCTACTACGTCTTATCCCCTCTCCACAAAAGACAGAGCTGCACCCTTCCAAAATACAATATACAGTTTTCCAAACAAAACATGTAACTTTCCCCCATAAACTAAGCCCACACAGCACCCATGTCCAGAGTTCATGTGCCCCCTGCCGGAGGCTGCTCCTCCAGGCCCTCTCCACCTGCCACCGCTGATGACACTGGGCCCGCTTTCCTCCGCAAACGTTGTCCCGCACTGGCACCCTCTCCCAGCGCGATCCAGCTCCGGCAGCCGCCGAGGGTATCTTAGCCGGCACATTGTTGGGCAGTCGAGGCATCCCCTCCTGGCGCAGAGTCGCCCATGCTTCCTCCAAAGTCCGCACCCGAAGTCCCCACCCATTCACATCCATCAATAGGGCAAATGGGAAAAGCCAGCGATATTTCAGCTTCTCAGCCCGGAGGTATGCCGTAACAGGCCGCAATTCCCTCCTCCATTGCAAAGTAGCTGCTGAGAGGTCATGATAAATCTCCACAGTCCGACCATCCCAAACAAAGCTCCGGCGCTTGCTGGCCTCCCGCATCACCCTCTCCTTAGTCGCATAAGAAGAGAGGCAGGCCACAATGTCACGAGGTTCCCCCGGTCTCGGCGGGCCCAGCGCCCTATGGGCTCTCTCCAGCTGTATCGGCACCGCTTCAACAGCTCCCTGCTCAGGGTTCAATAAAAACTGACACACCTTTTGAACCACCTCCCTTGCATCAGCATATGCCACCGACTCCGGAAGGCCCTGGATCCGGACATTACTACGGCGAGAACGATTTTCCAAGTCCTCCAGCTTGTCCTTTAGCAAATCTTGCTCGCCTTGCAATTTCCATAGTCGGGTCTCGGCAGCCAGGTCGCTCTCGGTCAGGAGGTCCGCCTGCTCTTCCAATTTCTCCACCCGATGCCCCAGATGGCACACATCCTCTGATCGCTGTGAGGGCCTCCTTAATGTCTCCCCTGGTAGCGACAATCTCCCGCTTCAAGGAGCAAATCCACCCCCAAATGTCACCACGCGTGCAGCCTTCGTCTGCCCGGTCAGGTTCATCATCAGAATCTGCTCCCGACCCCACGTGCTCCTGAGACGCGCTGTCGGCCCGCTCTCTCTCTCCGCCATATGAGGACTTAAATCGGGCCAATTTCTTCTTTGCCGACAGCGCCATGCCGTCCGCACTCCCAAGCCGGCCGGTATACACACCAAGAAGGGGATTGAGAAGGCTAATTTCTCCGCAACTGTAGCATCCCGATGGGAGCCGAAGAATTAGGCTGCCATCTTGTCGGGTGACGTCACTTCCTCCCGTAACACCAATTTTTAAAAAGGATTCGAGGGGTGATACGGGAAACTACAGAACGGTGAGCCACACGTCAGTACCGGGAAAAATGGTAGAAACCATCATAAAGAATAAAATTACTCAGCATGTAGATAGTCATGGCCTAATTGGAGACAGCCAACATGGCTTTAGACAAAGAAGATCTTGTCTTACTAATCGGTTATGTTTTTTTGAAAGTGTGAATAAACAGGTGGACAAAGGTGAGTCGGTTGATATAATATAATGTATCTGGACTTTCAGAAAGCCTTTGACAAGGTCCCTCATCAGAGACTTTTGGCAAAACTAAAGAGTCATGGGATAGGAGGCAGTGTACTACTGTGGATCAGGAACTGGTTAAAAGATAGAAAGCAGAGGGTTGGGCTAAATGGCCAATTTTCCCAATGGAGAAAGGTGAATAGTGGTGTACCCCAGGGATCTGTGCTGGGTCCGCTGTTTTTTTGACATATTCATAAATGACCTGGAAAGTGGAACAACAAGTGAGGTTATCAAATTTGCAGATGACACAAAACTATTTAAAGTTGTTAAAACCCAAGAGGATTGTGGAAAATTGCAAGAGGATCTTGATAAATTGGAAGACTGGGCATCAAAATGGCAGATGAAATTTAATGTGGACAAGTGCAAAGTTATGCACCTAGGGAAGAACCACCCAAACTATGGTTACACGATGCAACTATGTTTACACGATACATTAGGAACCACCGCCCAGGAAAAAGATTTAGGCGTCATTGCGGATAACATGTTAAAACCCTCGGCCCAGTGTGCAGCAGCAGCCAAGAGAGCAAATAGAATGCTAGGTATCATAAGGAAAGGAATGGAAAATAAAACAAAAGATATTATAATGCCTCTATACCGTTCCATGGTGAGACCACACCTTGAATATTGTGTGCAATTCTGGTCGCCGTATCTTAAAAAGGATATAGCGTTATTAGAAAAGGTTCAGAGAAGAGCCACCAAAATGGTGAAGGGGATGGAAGGATACTCCTATGAAGAAAGGCTAAAAAGGTTAGGGCTCTTTAACCTGGAAAAGAGACAGCTGAGGGGAGATATGATAGAAGTCTATAAATTAATGAACGGAGTGGAACGGGTAAATGTAGATCGACTGTTTACGTTATCAGAATATAGAAAAACTAGGGGACATGCAATTAAGCTACAGGGTAAACTATTTAAGACTAATAAAAGAAAATATTTTTTCACTCAACGTGTAATCAAACTCTGGAATTTGTTACCGGAGGATGTAGTAAAGGCTGTTAGTGTGGCTGGGTTTAAAAAAGGTTTGGACAAGTTCCTGGAGGAAAGGTCCATAAACCATTATTAAGAAGGGACCCAGGATATCAATGCTTGACCTAGTACAAGCATTGCAGAACCTGTCTCTTTTGGGGAAACTGCTAGGTACGTATGACCTAGACTGGCCACTGTTGGAAACAGGATACTGGGCTTGATGAACCTTGGTCTGACCCAGTATGGCATATCTTATGTTCTTATATCTACCAGAAAACTAGTAATCTTACCCTTCCTCCTTCCTTCCCGCTGATGGAAGGGGAGCAGCACTTTCTACACGTATCACCCTTCTCTTGGCTTCAGTCTGACATCCAAGCATAGGGTTCTGGAACACTGTAGAACCCACTGGGTTCATAACTTCAGGCATCAGATTGATGCCAGCAGTGTGGGGCACTTGGGTAAAACAATGCTGATGACTGTCTGGTGGGACAGAGTGGAATTTGAAGATCACAAAATTTGTTTTGATATTCCATTAACATTGAACTCACTCAAAAATGTGCCACAAAATAATGGTTGAGAAATCCTGCTCTATACATCCAAAGAGCAAAACAGACTGGCATACACAATGGGAAGCTTTCAAAGCCATTTATAGCCAAGTGAAATAGCCAGACTGAAAACTGCCCCCTCTTGAATGCAGCTGGACTATGCACAGGTTTCGTACCACTATGATAAAAAGCACATTCCAATGGGCATGTTTAGGTCAGGGTGACTCTTCTAAAGGTATGCATTCTACTCTGACCTTCCCCCTGCCCCTTTGCAGAAAGTGTTTGTACTTATGCATACTAATTTTCAAAAAGGAAATAGAAGAAAATGGAAATTACACTTACCTGGTAATTGTAGTTCCTGGAGGGTCCAGTTTAGTCCTCCACATCCGGGTAGTGCACCTCCTCCTGCAGCCTGGACCAATCAGAATCTTCCTATGCCAGGATGTATGCTGCTGGAGCTCCCAGCAGCCCCAGTGAACTACTAACAAAGCAGACTTAAAGAAGCAACACATGAGACCAGCATAAATATGTAACTGGAACAGAATTTAGTCCCCTTATTTATTAACCGACCCCCTCCCCAAACGAGGAAGCCAGAACTCTGCACATTGCCTCTGCTCTTTACCCGAATAAAGAGGCAGTCATAACCCCAGCCACATGAACCTAATAGCTGGAAAAAAAAGTATAAATGAGTCTGTGATACGGAAACCCGAAGAAAAATGCTGACATAATTCCGCTCCGTTCGCAGTAAGCGTGCCGCACCAACCAAACCTGACACATGGGAGAGAAGGAGGACTAAACTGGACCCTCCAGGAACTACAATTACCAGGTAAGTGTAATTTCCATTTCCTGAGCGGTCCTCCAGTTTAATCCTCCACATCCGGGATGTAACAGAGCAGTCAACACCGGGCGGGACCTTGTCAACCGGCACGCAGCACTGCCGAACCAAAACAAGAATCCCGAGCGGCCAGCACATCCAACCGGTAGTGCTTACTGAAGGCATGCAGAGACGACCAGGTAGCCACCCTACAAATTTCCACAGGCGGAACAAGACTATGCTCTGCCCAGGACGTCGCTTGAGCTCTGGTAGAGTGGGCCCGCAAACCCACCGGAACCGGTCGACGACGTAAAATATAAGCCGATGCAATCGCCTCCTTAATCCACCGAGCGATGGACGCCTTTGCCGCTGCCTCACCTTTTCGGGCCCCGCCAAAAAGCACGAACAACCGGTCGGTCTTACGAAACGTCTCCGACACCTTTAAGTAGCGACGAAGAACTCGCCGTACATCCAGGCAATGTAACCCATCGTCCGAAGCACTTGCCGCTCCCGAGTTAAAGACTGGAAGAAAAACGGGCTGATTTAAATGAAAAGGTGAAACTACCTTAGGCAAAAAGGAGGGAACTGGCCTAGGAACCACGCGATCCCTAGAAATAGATAAGAACAGTTCTCTATACGAAAGCGCCTGCAACTCGGAAATGCGCCTCGCCGAACAGATCGCCACCAGAAAAACCGTCTTCAAGGTCAGATCCTTAAGAGACGCCTGCCGAAGGGGCTCAAAGGTTTTGCGTACCAAAGCCTGTAACACCAGATTCAAATCCCACGAAGGAACTGACACTCTGCGCGAAGGCCTCAACCTGAATACCGCCTTAAGAAAACGCTGTACGTCCGAATGTGCCCCTAGGGGAATTCCCAGAACCTTGCCCCTGTAGCACGCGAGCGCTGCCAACTGAATCTTCAGAGAACTGGCTGCAAAACCTTTGTCAAAACCGTCCTGCAGAAAGCTGAGAACCACGGATACCGAAGCCATCGCTGCCCGAATACCACGCCGTGAACACCAGTCCTCAAAAATTCTCCACACCCGCACATACGCGAGCGAGGTGGAGGTTTTCCGCACCCGAAGGAGAGTGGCAATAACCGCTGGGGAATAACCCCTCTTCCTCAACCGAGCCCTTTCAATGGCCAAACCGTAAGCGAGAATCGATCCACCTGAGGCATCCGAAGCGGGCCCTGAAGCAGCAGATCTGGTAACGCAGGCAGTGTCCAAGACACTCCATCGTGCAACCGCACCAGATCGGCATACCACGGTCTCCTGGGCCAATCCGGAGCAACTAGTAAGACCCGCCCCCGGTGCGCCTCGATGCGCTGAACGACACGACCGATCAACGCCCAAGGGGGAAAGACATAAAGAAGACCGTACTCCGGCCACGGCTGAATGAGCGCGTCGATCCCTTCAGACATGCGTTCTCTCCGCCTGCTGAAGAATCGCCCTGTCTTCGCCGACTGAAAGGTTGCCATGAGGTCCATGATCGGAGGCCCCCATTTGCGAACTATTTGTGCATATATCTGCGGGTGCAGTTCCCACTCCCCGGGGTCCACCTGCACTCTGCTGAGATAATCTGCCATCACATTGTCTTTTCCCATGATATGCGCCACCGAAAGAGCCGGCAGATGGGTCTGCACCCAATCGAACAAAGCCTCTGCCTCGCTTTCCATGGCCACACTCCCGGTGCCTCCCTGGCGGTTGATGTAGGCCACCGTTGCCGAGTTGTCCGAGAGAACTCGCACTGCCCGCCCCCTCACTAATGTCTCGACGGCTTGCAGCACGAGTCTCACCGCCCGCAGCTCGAGTCAGTTGATCGACCAAGAAGCTTCTAGAGGGGACCACGTCCCCTGCGCGAATCGACCCTCGCAGTGGGGTCCCCAGCCCAAGAGACTGGCATCCGTTATGAACGGAACCCAAAGGGGCTGCTCAAAAGGTAGCCCCATTCGCAGGTTCTTCGAGCACAGCCACCACCTGAGAGACAGACGAACTGATTTCGGGCAAGGCAACCTCTTGTTCAACGAATCTAACTGGTTCGACCAACGACGTAAAAGGGCGCTCTGGAGTGGCTGCATATGAAACCTCGCCCATGGAACTACCTCCAACGTTGCCGCCATAGTGCCCAACAGTCGTAGGTACCACCATGCGGACGGCGCGGGGATCCCCAAGAATGTGCGCACAAAGCCCCACAAGGCCTGGACACGGCGCTCCGGCAAGCACACCAAACCTCTCGCCGTGTCGAACTGAACTCCGAGGTATTCAAGGGATTGCATTGGCACTAAATGACTCTTTTTCTCGTTGACCACCCAGCCGAGAGTCTGCAGCAAGGCCACTAACTCTGTCCGTAACCTGCACACTCTCTTCTCTGGATTTTGCTCGAATCAACCAGTCGTCGAGGTAAGGGTGGACTAAGATACCTTCCTTTCGCAAGGCCGCCGCAACCACCACCATGACCTTTGTGAAGGTGCGCGGAGCTGTGGCTAGTCCGAATGGCATGGCCCGAAACTGAAAGTGACCCCACGGGAATGCGAACCTCAGGAACTTTTGATGAACCGCTCGAATTGGAATGTGTAAATAGGCCTCCGAGAGGTCGAGAGAAGTTAGAAACTCCCCTTGACGGACCTTAAGGTCTCCATCCGGAAATGTGGTACCCTGAGAAAACAATTCACGCCCTTGAGATCTAGAATCGGGCGGAGCGAACCGTCTTTCTTTGGCACCACAAAATAAATGGAGTAGTGACCGACGCCGCGCTCAGAAGGAGGAACGGGGATTACCGCTCCCAAGGCTATGAGTCGATGCAACGTCAACCGAATTGCCCGCGTCTTCTGCTCGCCTTTGCTGGGAGAAAGGACAAAGGAATCCGGAAGCAGACAAGCAAACTCCAGCACATAACCTTCTCTGATTATCTCTAGCACCCACTGATCTGAGGTTATTTGGGCCCAGGAAGGAAGAAAGTCCCGCAGGCGACCCCCGATGACTTGACTTCCCTCCGGAGCCCGCCTCGCTTCATTGTGGCTTTCGACCAAAGGAAGGACGAAGAGGAGGACGCTGCTGAGAATCCTCTTCATGCTCCTCGAAAACCTCGAAACCCTTGGGATCTAGAGCCAAACCAGCCACGCTGGGAACTCCAAAGGTGGGAAGAATGAAATCTGCAAAAGTCCCGAAATTGACCCCGCGCCGGCGGCAAGTTTCTACTCAGCTTAGGCTTATCCTCTGGCAGCCTACCGCCCTTAGACTCCCCAAGGTCTTTAACCAACTTATCCAGATTGTCTCCGAACAACAATTTGCCCTTAAAGGGAAGCTTACTGAGACGGGATTTAGAAGATCCATCGGCCGCCCAATTCCGCAACCAGATAGATCTGCGCACCGCCACCAAGGAATCCATGCTATTCGCCAATGTTCTAATCAAATCATAATGCACATCTGCCAAATACGCCGACCCAGACTCCAGCCGGGTCACTTCTAGTAAACCCTGCTGATCCAAGCCGGAAACTTGCCGCAAGCGCTGCGCCCATCGTAAGCAGGCCCTAGCCACCCAAGCGCCACAGATAGAGGCCTGCAAAGATAAAGCATTGGTCTCAAAGGCCTGTTTCAACAAACCATCCACCTTTTTGTCTTGCGTGTCCTTTAAAGCCACACTGCCTTCAACAGGAATGGTTGTTTTCTTGGTTACCGCCGATACCGCGGCATCTACTCGCGGCGACTTAAACTTCTCCTTGTCCTTGTCTAAGGGATACAGGCGGTTCATAGTCCTAATCCCCTTCAGTCCGGATTCAGGTTGATCCCACTCAGTTTGAATCATCTGCTCCACCACTCGGTGCACCGGAAACACCACCTGAGACTCCCGCACCGCTTGAATGAGAGGATCCTCCTACCCGTCCGCTTCATCAGGACGAGTTGCCGCCAGATTGAGTGTCTGAAGAGATTCTGTAATCAAAGGCACCAGCTCTTCTTTACGAAACACCCGAATGATCCGGGCTTGATCCTCCGGCTCGGGGATCTCCCCGTCTTCTAGCTCCTCACCATCAGCATCGGGATCTACTTCTGTATCAGGATCTTGCCAGCCCATGTCATCCTGCTCCAGGTCCATGGACCTAAAGCGCTTGGCTGAAGGCTGGATATTCCGCTTGGGCTCCTCTCCTTTTAAGGAGGGCAGGGGCGACGGCCAGGCCTCTGGCAACTTGCCCGAGCGCCCCAAGCGAAAAGCCTGGTGCATAAGGACAAAGTCTGGGGAAAAATCTGTGAAGGTAGACTCTGTTGCTTCAATCGGCAACGTGCTAGCCTGCCCCTTAGGAGGGACCGTAGAGAAAGATGCGAGAGGTCCAGGCGAGGGGCCCCCCTCCGCCTGAATAGCCGGGCTTTCTGGGTCTGACAGCTCTTTACGCTCCATTTGTTGCTCTAAGTCTGTGGAAACCGAGGCGCAGCCCCTGCAAATCCCAGACTCCGCTACAGCCCCCCTGCGCGAACCGCAGATAACGCACTGCGGTCTCGTAGCCATGCAGGCACAGTAGCCACTCCAGTGAACAGGGCCTGACCTTACCCCAAAGAGAAAATAAAGCAAAGAAATAAAGAAATATCTTATTTTTTTTTTTTTAAAACACTACCAATTGGGAATGCTCAGATGCCCGCAAGCAAAACACGCCAGTCTAAAACCTTGCTAAGCGCAGGGGGAACCCGTGCACAGCTCTTCACGTCGAGCGGGAAAAAACGGAGTTATAAAATGGCCGCCGGCACATTTTAGCCGGCGAGAAAACGGCGCAAAGAGACAATCAAAAGTAAATCAAAAGAAATAAATGCCTTTGACTGAAGAACGATCTCCGTAAGAAATGCAAACTCACCGCACTGGCAGAGAATCGCCGGCAGACGGCCCGCCGCTCGAACCCTGAGCGGGAGCGCGCTACCGTTCCGGGCTGTCAATCAAAGCCAAAAGTACTGCGGATTGCAAAAGGGAAGCCAGCTGACCATGCAGACACTTCCCGGACCCAAGCAGATGGCTGGCAAAGGCAGATCTCTCCTCCGTACAGTCTAGGAGGAGAGATCTATCCTCCCTGACTGCAAAGAACACCTTTGCAGGAAAGGTAGAAGGGTAGTGCAGACCCGGCTATCGCCATCCTTGTTTGGTTTGTTTTTTGGGGTTTTTTTTAAAGACACAGCTACCTATTAAAAATAAATCAAAGGAAATATAGGAGTGATAAAGAAAACTCCCAAAAATGTCTCTCTAGTGTTGCCTCCAACCGTCCCTAAGTGAGCCTAAACCAGGCACACACGTCCTCCAGCTGCAAGGAGACTGGACACACTGGGGGCTGATGGGAGCTCCGGCAGCATACATCCTGGCTTAGGAAGATTCCGATTGGTCCAGTCTCCAGGCTGCAGGAGGAGGTGCACTACCCGGATGTGGAGGACTAAACTGGAGGACAGCTCAGGAACATGGATTATCCTAAAAAAAGTGCTATTATAAGAAAGTGTCTCTCTCCTACAGAATATGAGCTGAAATGTGTAATGTGAATGTGCTGTTTTGCTCTTCTTACATGGACAGTAATAATTTTCTCATACCAGAATCTCTCCCCTTGACGGAGATGTGTTGTCACACTTCACATGCTCATTTTAAAATTCTCACAGCAGAGTTCTTATTTATGTAACTCTGCCCCCGGAGGGACCACAGACAAATTGCTCATCATCCTACATTGGTATTATCATTTCTTACCCAACCACCATAAGAAAGGGAAGGGATTTTAGATTTAGCCCACATCTTTTCAGAAGTAACTCAAGATAAGTTACATTTGTATAGCAGGTATGTTCTCATCCCCATAGGACTTAAAATCTGGGTGTACCGGAGCCAATGGAGGGTTAAGTGACCTACCCAAGATCAAAGAGAGGCAGTATAAAGTGCTCTCCCACTCTAAGTGATGCAAGAGCAAAGAAGGGATTTACATTTGCAGTTTCCTTGAAACCGCAGCTGAAGTAGGAAAATTAACTACATAATAGCTGGATAGACACCCACAATATCAATTTCATAACTGCCCAGCTTTGAAAACAAACACCAATGTACTGCAACCTACAATTTACATGGCTGATTCTGTGGAAACGTAAGACAACGAGCAGAGCTCTCGAAAGCTAATCAGCAAGTTAGTTCACACAAAATGTCTCATCTACACCCTTCATTCTTCTGTATCTAGAAATTAGAATAGAGCAACCATATGACTTATGGATGTAAAAACAGCAAGAATATAACATTTAAATAGGATAGAGGAATTCATTCACTGAGCCAATACAATAGTCTGCCACATTTCAAGTAATCTGAAAGTTTAAGGGCTGGAACCTGCCATGCGCTCCACCTGTTGTCCCTTGTAGAATTGCTTGCATCTCCCTTTACTTGTACAGCACCAAAGCACAGTTACTTACCTGTAACAGGTGATCTCTGGGAACAGCAGGAATTAGTCCTCACATATTGGGTACGTTGGAACCGACGGAGCCTGCGCGGGAAAGCTCCCCAGCTTCCCAGAAGGAAAGCTTTTGGGGCTTCCCACAGCGCATGCGCGCTGCCTTCCCGCCTTCCTGACCAACTCTCCTCAGTTCGAGTTTAAAGCTGAGACAATAGAGAGAGGAAAGGAAAGAGAGAGAGATACAACTCCTAGGGGAGGTGGGTGGGTTGTGAGGACTAATTCCTGCTGTTCCCAGAGATCACCTGGTACAGGTAAGTAACTGTGCTATCTCCAGGAACAAGTAGGAATGAGTCCTCACATATGGGGACTCCCTAGCTAAGATGCCCGGGAGAACCCCCAAGGGTATGAGACCCTGAAAGGTTTCTCATCTTCCTATGGATCTCAGGCATCCATTGAGGGAAGGTGGGCAGGAGTTGTTCAAGAATGGAACAGGTGTCTGAGGACAGCCTGACCAAACAAAGCATCCCGGCGGGAGTCCTTGTCCAAACAGTAATGGGCTGTAAAGGTATGAACCGAGGCCCAGGTGGCTGCTCGACAGATCTGATCGATGGACACAGAATGAAGATGAGCCATAGAGGTGGTCATGGCTCTCACGTTGTGAGCTGTGACATGGCCCTCCAGAGAAAGGTTCTTACTCTGGTAAGCAAAAGAGATACACTGAGCAATCCAATTGGACAGTGTTTGTTTAGAGACTGGAAGTCCTAAATGGGAAGGATCAAAAGCAACAAAAAGCTGAGAAGAACTTCGATGTTGCTGTGTCCTATGGAGGTAAAAGGCAAGAGCTCTTTTACAATCTAGAGTATGAAGGTTCCTCTCTGCACTGGATGCATGAGGAGCTGGAAAAAAGACAGGTAAATATACCTCTTGATTAAGATGAAAAGGGGAGACCACTTTAGGCATAAAGTGGGGATTGGTCCTGAGGACCACCTTATGATGGAACCTTGTATAAGGTGGATTAGCCACTAGGGCTTGCAGTTCACTGATACGGTGAGCTGAAGTGACTGCAATAAGGAAAATAACCTTCCAGGAAAGAAATTTCAAGGAGGTAGTGGCTAATGGTTCAAAGGGTGGCTTCATAAGCTGACCAAGAACCAAGTTTAAGTCCCATGCAACCGGAGGAGGTCTAATGGGAGGTTTAGTTAAAGTTAAGCCTCTCATGAATCTTGCAATAAGAGGATGAGAGGAGATAGGTTGTCCATTGAGAGGTTTAAGAGATGCTGAGATAGCACTCAAATGGACCCGCACAGAATTCGTTTTGAGGCCTGCATTGGAGAGATGCAGGAGATATTCCAATAGAGAATTCAAAGGGAGTGCTCGAGGGTCAAGACTCTTCTGAGCACACCAAATGGAAAATCTTTTCCATTTAAAAGCGTAAGAATGCCTAGTAGAAGGTTTCCTAGAGGCATGGAGGATATCCTTCACTTGCTGAGAAAGATTGAAGTCTTGAAGGTCTAGGCCTTCAGCAACCAAGCTCTGAGGTGAAGGGACTTGGGGTTTGGGTGCCACAAAGTCCCCTCCTCTTGAGACAGAAGGTCTGGAGCAGCTCCCAGTTCCAGGGAGGGGGCTTGGGAGAGATGCAGAAGTAGAGGGTACCACACTTGGCGGGGCCAGCGTGGAGCTATGAGGATCATAGATCCTTGATCCCTCTGAAGTTTGAACAGAGTTTTGGGAATCAAAGGAATGGGTGGAAAGGCATATAGGAAGTCCCGACCCCAATGAAGGAGAAAGGCATCCTTGGCCTGAGCCCCCTGACACGGAATCCTGGAACAGAACCGGGGAAGTTTGGCATTCCACGGACTTGCAAATAGGTCTATGTCCGGGGTTCCCCATTCCTGAAAGATTCTGAGTACCTGATCCCTGTGCAGGGACCATTCGTGTGGAAGCAGAACTCGACTGAGTCTGTCTGCCCAAGAGTTTTGGATTCCTGGGAGATATACTGCCAGGAGATGGATTTGATGCTCTCTGGCGAAGGCCCATAATCTTAGAGCTTCGTTGCAAAGCGACAGAGAGCCAGTCCCTCCTCGTTTGTTTATGTAGAACATAGCTATCTGATTGTCTGTGTGAATGAGGACTGTCTGGTAGCTGAGGAGGGTATGAAAGACCTTGAGAGCTAGGAATACTGCTCGAAGTTCCAAGAGGTTGATATGAAGGGCGGTCTCCTGTGGAGACCAGATGCCCTGAGTGGAGAGATCTTGAAGATGAGCCCCCCAACCTGTTTGGGAGGCATCTGTTGTAAAGGTTGCTTGGGGCAACTGTGGTTGGAAGGGGGCCCCCAACAACAGATTTTGAGTGGATATCCACCATTGGAGAGACCAAAAGAGACGTTTGGAGGTTGATATTTGGTCTGAGAGAGCTCCTGATGCTTGAGTCCACTGGGTGGACAAAGTCCATTGAGCTGCTCTCATATGTAGGCGAGCATAAGGCACCACATGTACTGTGGAGGCCATGTGGCCTAGTAGCTGTAGCATCTCCCTGGCAGTCAAGTGGCTTCTGGACTGTGTCTGGGAGGCTAAGCACACTAGACGATGGCAACGGGCCTGAGGAAGGTAGGCCCTTGCAGTGGTGGTATCTAACCAGGCCCCTATGAATTCCAGGGACTGGGTAGGGGTGAGTTGAGACTTTGGGAGATTGATCACAAGTCCCAGATATTGCAGAATGCGTTTGGTGTGGTCCAGGGAAGTCTGGGCTTCGGACTGAGATGGAGCTCGGATGAGCCAGTCGTCCAGGTATGGGAAGACAAAAATCCCCAGGGCACGTAGAAATGCAGCCACTACTGCCATGCATTTGGTGAATACTCTTGGAGCAGAGGCTAGACCGAAGGGAAGTACTCTGTATTGGAAATGTTTTCCCTAGAACAGAAACTGTAGGAATTTTCTGTGGGATGGATGGATGAGTATATGTGTGTACGCATCCTTGAGATCTAGAGAACAAAGCCAATCCTGACTCTGCAGGTATGGAAGGAGAGCACCTAGAGATAGCATCTTGAATTTCTCCTTGCATAGGAATTTGTTCAATTCTCTCAGATCTAGAATGGGTCTGTACCCCCCTGTCTTCTTGGGTATGAGAAAATAAGAGGAGTAAAACCCTGACCCCTGTTGAAGAGGAGGAACCTCTTCTATTGCCCTCTGGGTGAGAAGGGTGGTCACCTCCTGACCCAATAGGTCTAGGAGAGATGGGGGAGAATTGAAACGTCTCACCATGGTATGGGGAGGAAGGCTGGAGAAATGTAGTTTGTAGCCCTCTCTGATGATAGAGAGGGTCCACTGTTCTGATGTGATTTGCTCCCATCTGGGAGCAAAATGAGTTAACCTTCCTGGAATGGTGAGAGGCTCTGGCTGTTGTAGAGCCAGAAAGGTTAAGTTCTCTAGTATTAAGTCAAAATCCCTGAGGGGGTTGGGACTCCTGGGCTGTAGCAGTCCCTGCAGGTTTTGCCCTGGCCTGTTTAGATTGCTGACGCTTAGGAGCAAAGCGAACTGTAGAAGATTGTTGGCCAGTATTTGTAGAAAATCTGGCCTTCTTATAGAAAGGCTTTTTAAAAGACTTTTTCTTGGCAGGGGTAGAGGTAGACTTAGAAAGTCTATCTAACGCAGCATTTTCTGCGTCCATTTGAGTGGCTTTGATTTGCCACTCCTTACCAAACAGATTTTCACCTGTACAGGGCAGGATTCCCAACCCATCTTGGACCCAGGGTTCTAAGTCAGAGGCCTGGAGCCAAGCAATTCTGCGAGCAGCTAAGGCAATGCCTGAGGCTCTGCTAGCACCTTCAAAGGAGTCAAAGGCTGCTCTGTTGGAGAACTTTGAAACATCTTGCGTATGCTTTAGCAAAAGAAGGAACTCCTCCTTCCTATCCTCTGGGATAAAGGGGAGAAAATGGCGTATCTTTAGTGCAATCTCCTTCAGAAACATGCCCATATAGAGGCTGTATGAATTGATTCTGGCTATAAGCATACTGGCTTGGAAGATTTTTCTACCAAAAGCATCCAAAGTCCTACATTCTCTTCCTGGAGGAGTAGAAGAGTGTCTTTTGGTACTCTTTATCCTTTTCATAGCTGACTGCACCACAATAGAGTGGTGAGGGAGCTGAGTTTTTTGAAAACCAGGAGAAGGAGGGACACGATACATGGTGTCCAAACGACGAGAATGTGGAGATAGGGTGAGAGGAGTCTCCCATAAGTCCATCATGTGTTCTTGAAGAATTTCATGAATGGGCAAGGTGACTGCCTCTTTGGGAACCTTAGAGTATCCCAAAATATCTAATTTTTTTGCTCTAGGTTCTTTTTCAGAGGTAACTGAAATAGAGAGACCTTTAGCTACTTCAAGGATGAAGTCTTGAAAGGACAAATCTTCTGGAGGAGACATTCTCCTCTTTGGAGAAGAGGGCTCTTCAGGAAGAGTAAGAGATACCTCAGCAGAGTCATCTGATGAGTCAGAATCATCAGAAGACTCGAAGTATCGTCTATTGGCTTCCAGGGATCGATAAGCGTACCGATCGGTATCCACATCGGGAGTACCCGGAACCGGGTCGGTATCGGGAAGAACCCCGGAACCGGGAACCGGAACCGGTATCCTGGTTGATGTGGATGCCCTGGGTACCGGTATCGGTTGTGGTACCGGAACCGGCGTCGGTACCGCTTGTTGCGGTACCGCAGGCGTCGCAGCTCTAATGAAAGCCATGATGGCCTGCTGCATGGACTGAACTGTATGATCCATGGACGCCACGACTGTCTGGATGTCGGTACCGGAAGCTTGAGCTGGTACCCCAGAGCAGTCTAACAGGTGATCGGCCGAGGCCGAGCCATCGATGTCAACCTGTAACCCCATAGGAGGAGCTTTGGAAGCCGGAGCTTCCCGCCGGGGTTGTTTGGCTGGGGCAGGGTCCTCAGGGTCAAGCTCAGGGGTGTCTCGATATTTAGAGGGAGATTTGCCCTTTGAGGACCTGCCAGAAGAATGTTTGGTTACCTGAGATCCATCAGGAGAGGAAGACCTGGATGATGCCGATGCTGGAGTATCTGTAGAAAACAGCATATGAAACTTGGCTGCTCGGTTCTGTAAGCCACGTTTAGACATCAGGGAGCAGGACGGGCAATCAGGAATGGAGTGGTCAGGCCCCAAACATTTAAGACACCATTCATGGGTGTCTGTAACCGAGATAGTACCGCTGCACTTGGTGCATTTTTTAAAACCAGAGGCTGGTTTCTCCATGAGGGAGAATTTAGTGAAGGCCTAGAGGCCTAACTGGAAATACACCAAGTGGGGAAAAATAGATATATTTATTATTATTATTTTTTTTTTTAGAAAGTAAAGAAAAAAGACCGGCGGTACCGGTCCGGAATCGGGGAAGGCAGATACGCGGCCAAAGAAACAAATTAAAATAGCAACTTCTTCAGCGGTGACAGGAACACGACCTGCTGGCTCCGCGGAAAAAGAAGAACTGAGGAGAGTTGGTCAGGAAGGCGGGAAGGCAGCGCGCATGCGCTGTGGGAAGCCCCAAAAGCTTTCCTTCTGGGAAGCTGGGGAGCTTTCCTGCGCAGGCTCCGTCGGTTCCGACGTACCCAATATGTGAGGACTCATTCCTGCTTGTTCCTGGAGATCAATATTGCTGGTACTCTTATAAGCATTAACTTCCATCATTTCAATTTTGGATTTAAAACAAGTTTTTTTGGTAAGAAAGTGGAATTCAATCATTTTCAGTCAAATTAAACAAAGGGTACCCTGTTTTCTATGCCTGTAAACCCAAATAGACTGAGAACCACATGGTGCATGACTAACACAGACACAGTGGCCTATGCAGAAAAGTGCACTGCTGTTTGTGTGTAAAATGTTGTGTAGATGTCTGTGCAATTTTTCTGCACTAGCATGGGCGTAGGATGCAGAAAAGGATTTACCACGAATGTAATCACAGTGTAGATGCCTGGGCTAATGGCAGCACACAGCACATTGAAAATGATTCAAAATAGATGGTAATGAAACAATTGGCCATGTGACGCAGATGCAGAGAAATGAGCAGAGGAGCAGAAGGCCGAACTCTATGCCTGGATTTTAACGCAAGGTCTGATGGCATGTTAGCTGCCTGTGACAGCTTCTGACACCATTCTGGTCTTAAGGTGTAGGGGGGAGGGGGGAGGAGGAGTGTACAGGACGTTTCTCCAGCTCTGCTGCAGTTTTATAAGATATTTTATTTACCAATAATCTCCTTTCTTGGAGTTCTCAGTCCATACAAGTGGGTTGAGCACCATAAGACCTGGAGACAAAAAAAAGAACTAGAAACTGTCAGTGAAATCATCACTGCTAACTAATGCTGATGCAGCTAGATACACACAAGTATTTGTACCGAAACATATAATCAAGAATCCCTGAACACACACCTCAAAGGATAAAAAGTAAGGAACAGAAATATGTCCATGTTTGGAAGAGTCACTGGACAGAATCTTTTCTAAGTAGAACATAAAAGGTGACAGCCATACAAAGCCAATGGAACAGTTAGAATGAACTTCCTCCAAGAAAACATGAAAGGACATAAGTCATATAAAGCCCAGTGGACCTAGTAGCAGTCAAACATCTTTCAAGATAGTCTTAAGCTATGCAAGACCAATCGCAGAAGCAGCCCAAGTACAACGGTGGGTCTTGGCCTGGTCTAGGACTCCAGAAAAAGAGATTAATGGTAAGTAAAATATCACCTTCTAGATCATCCTGCTAGACCAGTCCAGACATGTGGAATGTAGCCAAGCTACTTCTCCACTGGGCAGGAAGACAACACAGCTGCTTTCAAAATTTCTGCATCTAAGGCCATGTACGCCCTAGCATGTACATCCATTTATTTATTTATTTATTATTTAACAGGTTTTTATATACCGCTTTATCATTTCAAAGTGATTTACATTGTAACAAACTTGGTAATGTACATTAAACAGGGACAATGATAACCTTCCATTGCCTCAGAAAAATCCAGGTTAAGTGACTTGCCCAAGGCCACAAAGAGTACTGGTAGAAATCGAACCCTGGGGCCATACTGGACTTGGTGCTTACCAATGGTGAAAGTGTTTCTGATGTTGTAGTGGGAGATCATTTTGCATCCAGTGATCATCAGATGGTGTGGTTCAGTATTAGGACTAGGGCTGTTAGAATCCATTCAAAGGTGAGGATCTTAGACTTTAGGAAGACTAACTTTGCCAAGATGGGCCAATACCTCAGGGAGTCGTTAGTGGGATGGGAACAGCTGGGGGATGTAGAAAAACAGTGGGCAAAACTGAAAGGGGATATTTTAAGGGCAACTTACCTTTACCATTTTAACAAAATGGTTGAAGGAAAAGGAGACCGCTATGACTTTCCAAAGAAGTAGCTGAAAAAGTGGGAGGCCTTCATGAAATACAAGAGATCACAGAGAGAGGAAGACAGGCATCTATATTTGGAAAAACTTAGAGAAGCTAGCAAAGTAGTCAGTAAGGCAAAGATTCAAAAGGAGGAGGAAATAGTCAATGCAATAAAATGGGGGGATAAGACATTTTTCAGATATGTTAGTGAGAAGAGGAAGGACAAAAGTGGTATTGTCAGACTCAAAGGTGCAGGAAAGGAATATGTAGAAGCTGATAAGGATAAAGCGGAATTGCTTAACAAATATTTTTGTTCTGTGTTCACAGATGAAGAACCAGGAGCAGGACCTCAGAAAACACCCACAAGCAGGAATAGAAGAGAGGGACATCTTGAACAATTTTCAGAAGACTCTGTTCATGAGAAACTAGCTCAACTTAAAGTAGACAAAGCGATGGGACCGGATGGGATACACCCTAGAATACTGAGGGAACTTGGGGACGTTCAAGCAGCTCCACTGACTGACCTTTTCAATGCCTCATTGGAGTCGGGAGTGGTGCCAAAGGACTGGAGAGAGGCTCATGTGGTACCTTTACACAAAAGCAGAAGTAAGGATGTGGTTGAAAACTACAGGCCAGTTACTTTAACTTCGGTGGTGAGTAAATTATTGGAAATGCTGCTGAAAGAGAAAATAGTGAGGTTTCTGGAGTCCAGCAGATTACAGGATCCGAGGCAGTATGGATTCACCAGAGGCAGGTCTTGTCAGACAAATCTGATTGATTTCTTTGACTGGGTGACCAGGGAGTTGGACCGAGGGAGAGCCCTAGATGTGGTGTATTTAGATTTCAGTAAAGCCTTTGACACTGTTCCTCACAGGCAACTTATAAACAAACTGAGCACCCTAGGGATGGACCCTAAAGTTACTGCTTGGGTTAGAAATTGGTTGGGTGGGAGGCGACAAAGTACAGGTAAATGGAGCTCACTCTGAGAAGGATGTTACCAGTGGTGTACCCCAGGGATCTGTCCTTGGTCCGATTCTTTTTAACATCTTTGTTAGTGATATAGCAGAAGGGCTGTTGGGTAAGGTTTGCCTCTTTGTGGATGATACCAAAATCTGCAATAGAGTAGACACCCAGGAAGGTATAGATAACACGAGGAGGGATCTAGCTAAGCTTGAAGAATGGACTAGAATTTGGCAACTGGGATTTAATGTTAAAAAATGTAAGGTCATGCATTTGGGCTGCAGCAATCCAAGGGAGCAATATAGTATAGGAGGTGAAGTACTTCTGTCCACTAAAGAAGAGCGGGACCTAAGCGTGGTTGTCTCTGATGATCTTAAAGTAGCTAAACAGGTAGAAAAGGCGACGGCAAAAGCTAGAAGGATGCTTGGGTGCATACGGAGAGGAATGGCTAGCAGAAAAAAGGAGGTGATAATGCCTCTGTATAAGTCTTTGGTGTGACCTCATTTGGAGTATAGTGTGCAATTCTGGAGACCGCACCTTCAAAAGGATGTGAACAGGATCGAGTCGGTGCAGAGGGTGGCTACTAAAATGATTAGTGGGCTTCATTATAAAGCATATGAGGACAGACTTAAGGATCTTAATATGTACACCTTAGAGGAAAGGCAGGATAGAGGTGATATGATTGAGATGTTTAAATACCTCCGTGGCATAAATGTTCAGGGAGAGAGTCTCTTTCAATTGAAAGCAAGTTCTGCTACGAGAGGACATGGGATGAGGGTGAAGGGAGATAGATTCAGGAGTGATATGCGGAAATATTTCTTTACAGAAAGAGTAGTGGATCCATGGAATAGTCTCCCAGTGGAGGTGGTAGAGATGAGGACAGTAACTGAATTCAAAAAAGCATGGGACAAACACAGAGGATCTCTAAAGGTAAAAAGGGGACTGTTGTAGTTGTTGATATGGAAGGACAGACTAGATAGGCCATGTGGTCTTTTTCTGTGTTTCTATGGTCTCTGGGTTCCTAAGCCAGTGCTCTTAACCATTAGGCTACTCCTCCACTCCATGTGCCTGCTATCCATGCATTAATGCTCAACAAAAGGTAGAGAGAGGGCCGACCACATCACTACCCTAGAGATGTCAACGGATGCCACAGAACTGCACGCCACCCAGAATGTTGCCTGCATTCAGGTAGAGTGTGCCTGCCATCCAATCAGAACAGAGCAAAAGATGTGCCGAGGCTACCACCTCCTTTATCCAGCAGCCTAAAGTAGCCTTAGAAGTCACTTCACCCTTGTGCTCTTCGTGGGTCTGCACAAACAACCTGTCCGACCAACAGATGGCGTTAAGTGACCTTCAGGTATCTGGAGTAGCACTCTTCTGACATTGACTAGGTGAAGATCTCTATCCTTCCCTTGACATTGCTCCATTTAAAAAGACAACAAATGGTCTGATTGGCATGAAAGGCAGTAAGCCTAAGAACATAAGATATGCCATACTGGGTCAGACCAAGGTACATCAAGCCCAGTATTCTGTTTCCAACAGTGGCCAATCTAGGTCATATGTACCTAGCAGTTTCCCCAAGAGACACAAGTTCCACAATGCTTGTACTGGATCAAGCATTGATATCTTCGGTCACTTCTTAATAATGGTTTATGGACCTTTCCTCCAGGAACTTGTCCAAACCTTTTTTAAAGCCTCATAGGTAAAAGGAAGGAAGTGGATGAATGGAGATGGCCTCCGCTAAGACAGACAGGTATGGATCTCTGGAAGAGAGCCTGAAACTCCAAAATGCGACACGCTGAGCAAATTGCTACCAAAAAGATGGGTTTAAGTGACAGATCCTTAAGCATAGCCTATTTCAAGGGCTCAAATGGCACCAACATCAAAGCTCAAAGAATGAGCCTAAGTCCCAAAGAGGAATGACCAAACAGGAGAGGATAAAAATACCACACCCCTTGAAGGAAATAGACAACATCTGAGTGCAAACCCAGAGAGCAACCAGCCACCAGTCACTGAAAACAAGTCCCTCAAGAAATTAAGGGACAGTCCCTTCTCAAAACCAACCTGGAGGAAGGCGAGCAAAGACAAGTCAACCTTCCTGTGAGATATATGGTGACCACAGCACCAGTTCTCAAGACGCATAGATAGCCCAGGAACTGCACTTTAACTACAAAAGCACAGAAACCAAAGCTGATGAACAGAGACTGCCTCTCAAGGGCTAAGCCATAAGCGAGAAGAGAGCTGGATCGTCTAAGTACTGGACCCTGACCAACAGACCCTGAAGCAGTGAGGTGCAGAGGCTACCGATCCAGGAACCAGATCAGGTCTGCAAACCAAGGCCTCTGCAGCCAATCTAGCGCCACTAGAATGACTAGGCCCGGAAGGTGCTCTACATGCCAAAGCACATGCCCTATGAAAGGCCAGAGGACATATGTACAGCAGTGTCTTTCAAGGTCACGGCTAAACGAGGGCATAGATCCCTAGAGAGCTACTCTTGGCAACAACTGAAAAATCATCACTCCTTGGCTTTGGTTTGTGTTGCCATTAGATCCATCCTGAGGAGACCTCACCTGTCCAGAATCTTCTGAAATGAAGGTACTAATTCCCATTCCCTGGATCATGGGCACAGCGACAGATAATCCACCTTCATGCTGTTGATTCCTGCAATGTGTTGTGCTGTGCTAGGAGAGGCAGCAGGTTCTACTCAGTCAACTCCTTGGCAACTCCAGTGCTCTTATTATCCCTCTGCCAGTGACATGCCTCTTGTCCAAATAAGGCAATTGTCGAGATAAAGGTACACATATGGTCATGATCACCATGGCCTTAGAGAAGGTCCTTGGCACCATGGTGAGGCTGAAGGTGAGAGCCAAGAACTGGAAATGCCCATCTAGTATAGCAAACCGCAGGGAGCACTGTTGATCCTCCCAAATGCGAATGTGAAAGTAAGCTTGCGCCAGATCCAATGACATGAGAAATTCTCCACACTAGACTGCCTGGATGACAGAACTCCATGTTTTCATCTAGATGCAACACCTTCCGAGAGGCATCGACACCCCTCAAATAGAGGATTGGCCTGAATGACCCATCCTTCATCAGCACAGGGAAGTAAATGGAAAAATGACCTTTGCCTCTTTAGTCAGAGGGAGGGGGCATAGGAACCATGGCCTAGAGATGCAGCAGCCTTTCTAGGGTGGCCTCCTTGGTACCTGAACCACATGGAGAGGCCATGTAGGCATCCAAAATGGAGACTCTGCACTCTATGACATAACCATATTGAATTGTGTCCAGCACACAGTGGTAATCAGTAACATGGGCCCACTCCTGGTGAAAAAGGCAGAACTGGCCGCCTACCAGAGGCAACCCAGAATCAGTCCCTATCCCAGCACTATGCCAAATATGAAGGGGTGGTTACTGAAGACAGTCATGGGACCTGCAGGCTCCCCGAAATGAATATTTGGCCCAAGAGCTAGGATAGGAAGAATATTGAAGGTGCAGAGTATGGGCCATGGCAAATCTGTCCATCGCCAGGACTCCTCCACAGGTCTATCCTCTGGAAGGCAATGAGGTCTGGACTCTCCAAAGTCCTTAATCAGCTTCTCCAAAAATGAGCTTCCCTCTAAAAGTCAGCTTGGCTAACCAGGATTTATAAATTGTGTCTGTTGCCCAGTGTTGTAACCGAAGTCAGCATTGCACCACTTGTCACCACTGCAATATCCTTAACCACAAGTCAGATCAGATCACACATCATATCTAAGAAAGTCACTGCAGACACCTGAAGAGCTGAAGACAACTTGTTGTCCAGGAACACATTTTATCCACTGAAGTGGGCACGTGCCATCAGACTTCAACAAATGACCACCTGAAGAATCAAGGAGGTAGAAAAGACTTAAGCAGCATTTCCACCTTACAATCCAACTGGTCCCTAATGGCAGCTCCATCCTCTCCTGGAATGGTAATCTGCCAGGCAACTGCTGCCACATGCACATTCACCTCAGGAAATCATAGCCACTGATCCAGATCTGCCTGTGGTAGAGCAGAAAGCTTGTTCATAACCTTAGCCCCCTTTAAGGGGCAATCCATTAACTCCCACTCCAAAACACCATGATCCTAAGAACCTGCAGAAATGGAAAAGCCCTAGTAGTCTTATGAACCTCATGTAGAAGGGGGTGCCACTTTTGGCTTCTCCTCCTCAACTGGGTTATCCAACAGCTCTAAGAAGGAAGATGCCAGAGCAATTAAGACCGCTAACTCAACCTTCCAAAACAAGTGAACAATGAGGGACAGCGATGACTTTAGTGAGGAAATCGCGCCCTCTTCCAGTCAAGATCCCTCCTCAGAGCTGGATTAGAATCTACCACGGTCAGAGTCACCAGATCCCTCTCGCTGATGTACTCATTTTCATTGTGAAGCTATAGCTGTGCTCTGACCCCTTTTCTTCAGGGGTCCCTCAGCCAGCCGCAGAGGAAAATCCAAAGTCCCAGGAGTTATCCTGGATCAGACAATCCCTCCAGAAAGACCATGCTTGATACTAAGTCATTTGAGAGTAACATTGTTTATTTTAAGTGAAACAGTGTTTAATTTGTTGTTTAGTTTTTTTTCTTCTAGCGGTAAGCAGACGAAGCGCATGTCCACCAATGCAGCTCACTCATGTAGCCAGTCTGGTGCATGCAAAAAGAAACTGCACTGCTCTGATGTGTGCAAAAAGGAAATCGCACAGCACAAATTTTGCAGATTTTTGGCAAAAAACCCCCACAACAACTTATAAGTGACGTGCAATTCAATGACTTTTCTCACAAATTTCACAGGAAAACCAAGCAGGTCCTTTTCAGACCGTGAGCGATTTACAGGAATTTTCTTCATCAGTGAAGGAAGTAGGCAATCTTTTTAAAAAGATCCTTGTTCAAACCACTTTTATCTCGCTGCGCCTCCTGACTTTCATACCTGATTCTAATGGGTTAGAACAGAATTATTATTACAGGGCCTATATCCTCAGGAACTAGGGGATATTGTTTTTACCTCAATTACTAAGCTCACTCACAGATGTAGCTAATTTTTGTCCTATAGCAAATATCCCTTTGATGGTTAAGGTATTAGAAACCATAATGGCTAGACAGTTGGATCAATACTTAGACAAATTTGATTGCTTGGATAACTCACAATTCGGTTTCAGGAAGGCACATAACAGTGTTGGTTTTAGATATAAAACACTGCATTATCTAAAGACCATAAAGCAGTTTTGCTACAATTTGAGTTCACCGCAGCCATTGACATGGCCGACCATGACATTCTGTTAGCCGTTTTGAGGTCATCCTGGGATTTCTGGCTTTTTAAAGAACAGGTTATATCAGGTTAGGACTGGTGTGGAGTGCTCGGGGGGTTGGCGTGCATGCTGTGCTGTTCCACAGGGCTCCCCCCACTCTCCCCAGCACTCTATTATGATTACATTAGGCTGCTTTCTTCTTCAAAATAATCTTAAGCTACATACATATGCAGATGACATTTCCATTTTTTTTTTTTAAATACTTTATTTAACACCACCATGTAACAAAATAGGCAATACAACAACAAGCAAACTCCCGGAGGGGGAGCAACTCTTATCCCCCCCCCCCAGGAGAACAGAAATAAACACATGAGCGTTGTACAGTTTTCCAGTATTTGAACCCCCACCCCCCCTCATTTGACGCATCCATACCAGGAGGACCCGGGCGTCACCATCTACCGTGTGTCCCTTTAGGCACCCAGCCTTTTTAAGGGCCTAGTTGTAACACTTCATTTCTGGTGCGTGAACTCAGGCTCTGCAGGTAGGGGTCCCAAAGTAGCTGAAAGTGGGGCCATCTTTTAACATTGCCCCGGGCGTGTCTAGCTTCCATGAGCAGCATCTGGTGAAAAGCATTGCGCCACGCCCAAAACGAGGGCGCCTGCCGTTCCCGCCAATTTTTCAATATGGGGCCCTTCCCCACCAGACAGGCCTTGCGTACCAGCAGCCTCTCCCATCTACCCTTGGGCTGTGTAAGGCGCAGGAGGTCAAGAAGAACCAAGGAGCTATCCCAACAGATCTGCTGTCCCAAAATGCGCTCCATAAAGGAGCCTATTCGTGCCCAGTACGGCCGAATAAAGCGGCACCCCCACCACATATGCACCAAGTGCGCTAAGGGCTCCGAACACCTGGGGCATCCACCATCCGACGTGAGATGGGAGCGGAGGGCTCGTCGAGGAGAGAAATGCACCCTTGTGAGAGCTTTGTACTGCACCTCCCTCCAGCGAGCTCCCACTGCCAGCTCCCCTACCCGCTGCAGGGCCTTTAAGAGTGTACCCGGGCCGATCACCCTGCCCATCTCTAACCCCCACCCCACCTCCACAGACCGATAATCCGGGGACGGTCGGTAGGGAGCCAAGCGTGCCTTCAACAAACGAATGGACAGTTGAGATCCCCCTCCCAAGTCAAAAAATTCTAGGATCTGGGCCGTGCGCTCCGCCCGCAAGTCTGCTGCCGGCAGGGGGGCAATATAATGCGATAGCTGCATATAAGCAAATTGGTGTCCCGTCCCCAGCTCATATTCGGCACAGAGGGACCGGAACTTCTTCGAGCACCCTGACAGGTCAACCACATGGCCTATATTTTGAAGGCCTTTCGCCGCCCACGCCTGAAAAGGCGCAGTTTCCATGCCCGGAATAAACAAAGCATTACCCTGAATGGGCAGCCAACTAGATACCCGCCAATTCGTATTCCAGTATGTGTTGAGTTGTCGCCAAGTGCGGCAAACCGGGACAAGAAGCACACTCCCAGTTAGGTGAGCAGGAAAAAGACGGTAATCCAGGTGTAGGAGGGAGAGAACCGCCGCTGGAGCTGCCAATGCCTCCTCCAGCCCCCGAGGGGTATAAACTTCGGTTCCCCCTAACCAGTCACCCAGGTGCCGAGCCTGACAGGCCAGAGCATAGGCCCCCAAGTCAGGGAGTCCCAACCCCCCTCACCTCCAATTCCCCACCAAGCGGGAATATCGAATACGGGCACGCGTCTCCCCCCACAAGAATCCGCTAATAAGTCCCTCCAACCGTCTCAAGTCCTTTCGCAGAAGCCAAACGGGCAGCGTCTGCAGCCAATATAAGATCCTTGGTAAAATTACCATTTTAATCGCGGCAATCCTCCCAGACAAAGACAATGGGAGAGGACGCCAAGCCTGTATCTGCACCTGGAGGCTTTGACAAATTTTGGAGAGGTTGCTCTCAAAGTTGGGAGGGCTGACCAGTTAAGACAATACCCAAATATTTGAAATGATGAGTCGCCCATTTCAAGGGAAAGGGCCCTTGCCAGCTACCCCGCACAGTCCCCATGATATCCAAGGCCTCGGACTTTTCCCGATTAATTTTCAACCCGGCAAATTGACCAAAAAGCTCAATCTCATGCATTAGGCTGGGGAGCGATTCATGGGGCCGAAGTAAATGCACTAGGAGATCGTCGGCAAACGCCGAGAGTTTAAATCCGGTCTTGCAGATACACACCCCCCGGATTTCCTGTGCGGCCTCCACCCGTCTAATAAACGGGTCTAAGGAGAGAACGAAGAGCAATGGGGAAAGAGGACAGCCCTGCCTAGTCCCCCGATGCAAAGAAAATGTCTCAGAGAGCACTCCATTGCAGCAAATCGCCGCGACCGGGTTCTGATACAGACTGCGAACCATAGCGCAGAAAGAGTTCCCCAGCCCATATCAGGGCAACAAGTCCCATAAATAGTGCCAGTCCACTCTATCAAAAGCCTTCTCGGCGTCAAAGCTAATTAACAGAGACGAAAGACCCCGGCCATGGACCCATTCCAGGGAAGCTAGGATCTTCCGCAGGTTGCGAACCGCGTATCTTCCTTTCACAAAGCCCACTTGGGAATCGTGAACCAATTGCCCCAACACCGTCGCCAAACGATCGGCAAGAATTTTAGCTAAGATTTTAAGATCAAAGTTAAGTAGGGATATGGGCCGGTAAGAGGCAGCACTTAGCGGATCTTTTCCGGGTTTCGGGAGCAAGATCATATGGGCCAAGTTACTACCCCAGCGAAATGTACCCTGCTCAGATCTCCTAGTGTGGACCGCCACCAGCAGCGGAGGGACAAAATCAGCCAAGATCTTGTAGAACTCGGCCCCCAGTCCATCCGCCCCAGGTGATTTATAACAACTCGCCTTGGCAATAACTTGTTGCACCTCCTGGACAGAGATCGGTTGATCCAAATGCGGCCGCTGCTGGTCTGATAGCTGGGGCAGGTCCAGCCCGAGATAAGTGGAGATTTGCGCCTGCGAACCCGGCTCCGCCGTGTAGAGGTTCTGGAAGAACGAGCGAAAAACCCGCGCTATCTCCGGATTTTCCCTACGGAGGACCCCCTTTTCGTCCTTTAACGCGTGCACCAACGTGGAACCTCTAGAGCCACGTAGACACCGGGCCAGTAGCTTCCCTGGTTTATCCTTATAGCAATAAAGCTGGTATCTATAGTACATGACCGACTTTTTAGCCCGCTGGTGTAGGAGTTCATTTAGCATCGTCTGTAACTCCCAGAGCCGCTTCTTTGCAACAACACTCGGATTGCTCGCCCACCTCCGCCGCTGTACAGTAACTAACCGTTCCAGGTGGATAATACGTTCCGCCATAAGTCTCCATTTTCGCGCCATATAACCAATTATATCTCCCCGCAGAACCACTTTCGCTGTCTCCCAGACTAACTCAGGGTCTGCAGAATGCCCCTTGTGATCTGCATCAAATTCACACCAACGCCTTTGTAGGAACTGACGAAACTGAGAGTCTCGATAAAGATCTAACGGGAACCGCCACAATCTCATCGGGAGACGATTCGCACCCCACCGCAATTGGAGCCAGACAAATGCGTGGTCGGAGATTTCCATGGGTCCGATCTGCGCTTCCTCTACCAGGCCAAACAGGCCCTGCGAGGTCAGCAGATAGTCTATTCGCGCGCTGGAATTATGTGCACGAGACTGGTGGGTGTAATCTCTTTCAGCGGGGTGGAGCAGCCTCCACGGGTCCACCAACCCCAACCTATTCCTCAGGCCATTTAGAGCTCGCGCCCCCTGGTACCGCTCCCGGGTCCCCTCTCCCCGAGATGTGTCCATCGCCACCTCCATCACCCCGTTAAAATCCCCCCCCAAGATCAGTGGGAGCTCCGGGAGTTGCTCTACCTGGGAGGTCAGTCGAGCATACATATCTCGGTCAAGCACATTGGGACTATAAAGGTTACCCAGGATGAGTGGTCGCCCCTCCAGCAGGCCCTGCAGCAGAAGGAACCGCCCAGTCGGATCCGCTATTTCTTTAGTTACCTCAAAGCAAATCCTCTTGTGCAGCAAAATGGCCACCCCCCCTTTTTTATTCTGGGCAGGCACCCCCCAAACCTGACCCACCCAGGACCTACGCAATTTAGCATGCTCAGCTGCTGTCTGGTGAGTTTCTTGAAGGAAAACCACATCAGCTTTTTGCCTCGCCAAGGCTTGCAGTATCTTTGCTCTTTTACAAGGGCTCCCCAGGCCACAAACATTCCAGGACAGGATCTTCAGTCTGGGTTGATGTCACTCCAATATCTCAGAAAGGTACTCAACCTTAATTCAGGAAGAACCCCCCCAGCCTGGGGCTCCCCCCCGCCAGCCCTTAGTGGTGCCTTCGATATCCTGGTCCCCCTGGCAGGATGCATCCCTTTCCCCCTCCCTCCCCCCCTCCCCCCTTCTCCTCCTCTACTTGCTGCCTCATCTTCTACCTCTAGTAGGTAGCGAGCAAGTTTAATGCGCACGGTCTCCTCCCCCCTCGAAGAATGTCCCAGGCAGCCTCCTTCTCCAGTGGCCCACCGGTCCCCGAGAAGGCACCCTCCCTGGTCAGGTCCGCCCATCCCCTTCCTTATACAATAGTAACTAACACACCCTGCTTGTAAGCATTGAATAGTAAATCACCAAGTAGGCGTGGCACCCACTGCAGCTCCGCACTCCCCCAAACGATGCCATCAGCCCCCCCCCTCCAAAAAAACAAAGAACGCAAACTCCCCAAACCGCCAGGAAGGGGGGGGCGGATCCAAGCCGCCAACCAATCCCTGCCTCAGCTCTATATAAGCAGCTGACTGGGAGATCTGCGCCCCCGAACGCCGGAGGAGTGCAAGGCCACACAGTAACCAGCCAGTACAACAGCTTAACAAGATAGATACACAGTTGTTACACACAGTACATCAACAGTAGCCGAACACATTTTAAAACTACTGGGGGGGAGAGAAAGGCATCTAAATACCGGGAACAATCCAACCCTTATGTGCTCCAACTCCCCCATACCTGACTCTAGGGATCCTCCCGTAGACTCCAATAGCCCGAGGGTAAACCCCCCCTCCCCCCGACACATCCATTCCGCACAAATAGAGCGGGCGAGAAAAGGGGGATAAGGGAAGGAACCCCCACACACTCTCCCAATTAAACCCCCCGCTGCCCCCATTCATCCCCCTCTCCCAGCTCCCTACCCAGCCCAGTATCACACATTCAGCCCTCTTCTCCGTCCCAAAGCCAGCCCCAGTATTATGAGGCCAAGCCCCCTAGGGGGACCACAGGGACCCGGGGCCGGTTCCGAGCAAACCCAGCTCCCCCTACCCATTGCCCCACCCCCCATAACCTCTGCTCTGGATTCCACTAGGAAGCCCCACAAACCACCTCCCCACACAAACGTCCCCTGCAGAGGGTAGAATTGGGGCCTCAGCTAGGTAGGCCCCTCCGCATTCATGATGAAAGGAACAGTCCGAGGCAAGTTCACGGGGATTGCCGATGTGTTGAGGGCCCTCTCTTTCCGCCAGCAAGCTGCGCCACATATCCTTTTTCCACGACGGAGCACATAAAACCTTTGACTCAGCGGATGAGGCTAATGTGCAGGCGGGAGGGGTAATGCACGGAGAATTTAATGCGGGCATCAATTAATTGCTGGCAAATAGGAGCATATGCTCTGCGCCGCAGGCTGAGAGCAGCGGAGTAGTCCTGTGCCACTCTTATGCGCAAGTTCTTATGCTCCAACACTCCCCTCTTTCTGGCAGCCTGCAAAATAGCCTCCTTCTGGGGAAAATAGAGGAACTTGACCAGCACTATTCTCGGCCGGTTCTCATGAGGTTGTCGGCGTCCCACGCGGTGTGCTCTTTCGATTAGCAGTTTCCCGCCATCTTCCACCCCCTCCAATATCTTAGGGAGCACATCTTCCAGGTAAGACTTCAGGTCTTTATCTGCCACTGAATCCGGTATGCCCATCAGCCGCAGGTTATTGCGGCGTGACCGATTCTCCAGATCGTCAATTTTATCTCCTTGTGACTGCACCTTGGATTTCAGGGTTTCCACTTCCTGAGACAGGGAAGCCAGGCCATCCTCTGTAAGCCCGACACGGGTTTCCACCTCCTGCATGCGGTTGCCCAAAGCCCCAAAAGAAGCGTGCAAACTGTCCATTTTTTCCTGCAGAGTTGTGAATTGCAGGGCTAGGGCATCGGACACTGCCACGGACACCTCCTCCAGGAACGCTGGTGAAGCCGGCGACTTTGGCGATTTTGGCGGGCCCATGGCATCCGCCATTTTAGGTGCTGGGGCTCCTCGCTCCCTCTCCTTCCTCGCGGCCTTAACAGTCGCCGCCATTGCCAAAACGGCTCCGCAGCCTCAGAATCTGCCTTGGGTGCCGTTCCCCTACTCGCGGGTTCTCACTGTGTGCTGGAACTGTCCTCAAGCCGGCTTTAATGACCCGATTCGGGGTGGAGAAGACCGGAGCTCAAACGGAAGCCGTCCGCTGAGTTCACCGCATCACATGCTCCTGACATTTCCATTTTATTAACATTCACATCACCATCAAGTTACCTTTACTCAAAAATCAGTTATACCTTACATTAAATATCTCTGTAGAAATGGATAAAAAGGGCAACATCTGGTAAGCACTGTGTACAAATGCCCGTAGCATGGGAAATAAAGCACAGTTACTTACCTGTAACAGGTGATATCTGGGAAAAGCAGGAATTAGTCCTCACATATGGGGTACGTCGGAACCGACGGAGCCTGCGCGGGAAAGCTCCCCAGCTTCCCAGAAAGGAAGCTTTTGGGGCCTCCCACAGCGCATGCGCGCTGCCTTCCCGCCTTCCTGACCAACTCTCCTCAGTTCGAGTTTAAAGCTGAGACAATAGAGAGAGGAAAGGAAAGAGAGAGAGAGAGATACAACTCCTAGGAGAGGTGGGTGGGTTGTGAGGACTAATTCCTGCTGTTCCCAGAGATCACCTGTTACAGGTAAGTAACTGTGCTATCTCCAGGAACAAGCAGGAATGAGTCCTCACATATGGGGACTCCCTAGCTAAGATGCCGGGGAGATCCCCCTGCAAGAATTCCTCATGTCCCTATGGATCTCAGGCATCCATTCAGGGAAGGTGGGCAGGAGTTGTTTAAGAATGGAACAGGTGTCTGAGGACAGCCTGACCAAACAAGGCATCCCGGCGGGAGTCCTTGTCCAAGCAGTAATGGGCTGTGAAGGTATGAACCGAGGCCCAACTGGCTGCTCGACAGATCTGATCGATGGATACAGAATGAAGATGAGCCATAGATGTGGCCATGGCTCTCACATTGTGAGCTGTGACATGGCCTTCCAGAGAAAGGTTCTTACTCTGGTAAGCAAAATAAATACACTGAGCAATCCAATTGGACAGTGTTCTTTTTGAGACTGGAAGTCCTAATTGAGAAGGATCAAAAGCAACAAAAAGTTGAGAAGACTTTCTATGTTGCTGTGTCCTGTGGATGTAAAAGGGAAGAGCTCTTTTACAATCTAACGTATGTAGGTTCCTCTCTGCACTAGATGCATGAGGAGCTGGAAAAAAGACAGGTAGATATACCTCTTGATTAAGATGAAAAGGTGAGACCACTTTAGACATAAAGTGGGGATTTGTCCTAAGGACTACCTTATCATGATGGAACCTTGTATAAGGTGGATTAGCCACTAAAGCCTGCAGTTCACTGATGTGGCGAGCAGAAGTGATTGCAATAAGGAAAATGACTTTCCAGGAAAGAAATTTCAAGGAGGTAGTGGTTAAGGGTTCAAAGGGTGGCTTCATAAGCTGACCAAGAACCACATTTAAGTCCCATGCCACCGGAGGAGGTCAAATGGGAGGTATAGTTAAGGTTAGGCCTCTCATGAATCTCGCAATAAGAGGATGAGAGGAAACAGGTTGTCCATTGATAGGCTGAAGAGATGCTGCAATAGCACTCAAATGGACCCTTACAGAATTGGTTTTAAGTCCTGCATTGGAAAGATGCAGGAGATATTCGAGTAAAGAATTCAAAGATAGTGCTAGAGGGTTAAGACCTTTGTCAGCACACCAAATTGAAAATCTTTTCCATTTAAAAGCATAAGAACGCCTGGTGGAAGGTTTCCTAGATGCATGGAGGACATCCTTCACCTGTTGAGAAAGATTGAAGTCTTGAAGGTCTAGGCCTTCAGTAACCAAGCTCTGAGGTGAAGGGACTTGGGGTTTGGGTGCCACAAAGTCCCCTCCTCTTGAGACAGAAGGTCTGGAGCAGCTCCTAGATCCAGGGAGGGTGCCTGGGAGAGATGCAGAAGTAGAGGGTACCACACTTGGCGTGGCCAGCGTGGAGCTATGAGGATCATAGATCCTTGATCCCTCTGAAGTTTGAATAGAGTCTTGGGAATCAAAGGAATGAGTGGAAAGGCATACAGGAAGGCCTGACCCCAATGAAGGAGGAAGGCATCCTTGGCCTGAGCTCCCTGACACGGGATCCTGGAACAGAACCGGGGAAGTTTGGCATTGCACGGACTTGCAAACAGGTCTATGTCCGGGGTTCCCCATTTCTGAAAGATTCTGAGTACCTGATCCATGTGCAGGGACCATTCGTGTGGAAGCAGAACTCGACTGAGTCTGTCTGCCCAAGAGTTTTGGATTCCTGGGAGGTACACTGCCAGGAGATGGATTTGATGCTCTCTGGCGAAGGCCCACAATTTTAGAGCTTCGTTGCAAAGCGACAGAGAGCCAGTCCCTCCTTGTTTGTTTATGTAGAACATGGCTACTTGATTGTCGGTATGAACAAGGACTGTCATGTTGATGAGGAGGGTATGAAAGACCTTGAGAGCAAGGAAAATTGCTCGCAGCTCCAAAAGGTTGATTATGAAGGGTGGTCTCCTGTGGAGACCAAGTGCCCTGAGTGGAGAGGTCTTGGAAATGAGCTCCCCAACCTGTTTGGGAGGCATCTGTAGTGAGAGTTGCTTGGAGTAACAAAGGTTGGAAGGGGGCCCCCAACAACAGATTTTGAGTGGATATCCACCATTGGAGAGACCAAAAAAGTTGTTTTGAGGTTGCTATTTGGTCTGAGAGAGCTCCTGATGCTTGGGTCCACTGGGTGGACAAAGTCCATTGAGCTGCTCTCATATGTAGGCGTGCATAAGGCACCACATGAACTGTGGAAGCCATGTGGCCTAGCAGTTGTAGCATCTCCCTGGCAGTCAAGTGGCTTCTGGACTGAATTTGAGAGGCCAAGTGCACTAGACGGTGGCAACGGGCCTGAGGAAGATAGGCCCTTGCAGTGGTGGTATCTAGCCAGGCCCCTATGAATTCTAGGGACTGAGTAGGGGTGAGTTGAGACTTTGGCAGATTGATGACAAGTCCCAGATACTGCAGTATGTGTCTGGTGTGGTCCAGGGAAGTCTGAGCCTCGGACTGAGATGGAGCTCGGATGAGCCAGTCGTCCAGGTATGGGAAGCAAAGATTCCCAGAGTGCGTAGAAATGCAGCTACTATTGCCATGCATTTGGTAAATACCCTTGGAGCAGAGGCTAGACCGAAGGGAAGTACTCTGTATTGGAAATGTTTTCCCTGGAACAGAAACCGTAGGAATTTTCTGTGGGATGGATGGATGAGTATATGTGTGTACGCATCCTTGAGATCTAGAGAACAAAGCCAGTCCTGACTCTGTAGGTATGGAAGGAGAGTGCCTAGAGAAAGCATCTTGAATTTCTCCTTGTATAGGAATTTGTTCAATTCTCTGAGATCCAGAATGGGTCTGTACCCCCCTGTTTTCTTGGGAATGAGAAAATAAGGGGAGTAAAAACCTGACCCTTGTTGAGGAAGAGGAACCTCTTCTATTGCCTTTTGGGCGAGAAGAGTGGTCATCTCCTGGCCCAACAGGTACAGGAGAGAAGGGGGAGAATTGAATTGTCTCACCATGGAATGGGGAGGAAGGCTGGAGAAATGTAGTTTGCAGCCCTCTTTGATGATAGAGAGGGTCCACGGTTCTGATGTGATTTGTTCCCATCTGGGAGCAAAATGAGTTAATCTTCCTGGAATGGTGAGAGGTTCTGGTTGTTGCAGAGCCAGAAAGGTTAAGTTCTCTAGAATCAATTCAAAATCTCTGAGGGGTTTGGGACTGCTGGATTGTAGCAGCCCCTGTAGACTTTGTTCTGGCCTGTTTAGTTTGCTGACGCTTAGGAGCAAAGCGAACTTGGGAAGATTGCTGGCCAGTATTTGTGGAAAATCTGGTCTTTTTATAGAAAGGTTTCTTAAAAGGTTTTTTCTTGGCAGGGGTAGAGGTAGACTTAGAAAGTCTATCTAAAGCAGCATTCTCTGCATCCATTTGAGTGGCTTTGATTTGCCACTCCTTGCCAAACAGATTTTCACCTGTACAGGGCATATTGCCCAAGCCTTCTTGTACCCAGGGTTCCAAATCAGAGGCCTGGAGCCAAGCCAGTCTGCGAGCAGCTATGGCAATGCCAGAGGCTCTGCTTGCCCCCTCAAAAGAGTCAAAGGCTGCTCTGTTGGAGAACTTTGAAACATCTTGAGTTTGCTTTAGCAAAAGAAGGAACTCCTCCTCCTTATCCTCTGGGATAAAGGGGAGAAACTGACGTATCTTTAATGCAATCTCTTTCAAAAACATGCCCATATAGAGGCTGTATGAATTGATTCTGGCAATAAGCATGCTAGCTTGGAAGATTTTTCTACCAAAAGCATCCAGAGTCCTACATTCTCTTCCTGGAGGGGTAGAAGAGTGCCTTTTGGTACTCTTTATCTTTTTCATAGCAGACGTCACCACAATAGAGTGGTGAGGTAGCTGAGTTTTTTGAAAACCAGGAGAAGGAGGAACCCGATACATGGTGTCCAAACGTTGATAATGTGGAGATGTGGGAGGCTCCTCTCACGCTAAGTCCATCATGTGTTCTTGAAGAATTTCATGTATGGGTAAGGTGGCTGCCCTCTTTGGGAACCTTAGAGTATCCTAAAATATCCAATATTTTTGGTCTAGGTTCCTTTTCAGAGGTTACAGATATGGAAAGTCCTTTAGCTACTTCAATAATGAAGTCTTGAAAGGACAAATCCTCTGGAGGAGACATTCTCCTTTTTGGAGAAGAGGGCTCCTCAGGAAGAGTAAAAGAGACATCAGCAGAATCATCTGATGTATCAGAAATCTTCAGAGGATTCAAAGTATCGCCTATTTGCTTCCAGAGATCGATACGCGTACCGACCGGTATCGACATCGGGCGTACCGGGAATCGGAGCGGTATCGAGAAATCTCCGGAACCGGAGACCGGAACCGGCATACTACTGGAAGTAGATGCTCTGGGTACCGGTATCGGTTGCGGTACCGGAATCGGAACCGATTGTCGCGCGGTACCGAGGGCGTTGCAGCGTTAATGAAAGCCAGTAAGGCCTGCTGCATGGATTGTACCGTAGTACCCATAGTCGCCACAACTGCCTGGATGTCGGTACCGGTGTTAGCCGGTACCCCAGAGCAGTCTAACAGGAGATCGGTCGAGGCCGTGCCATCGATGTCTACCAGTAACCCCATAGGAGGAGCTTTGGAAGCCGGAGCTTCCCGCCGGTGTTGTTTGGCTGGGGCAGGGTCCTCAGGATCAAATGCAAGGGCCTCTCGCTGCTTAGAGGGAGATTTGCCTTTTGAGGACCTGCCTGAAGAATGCTTGGTTACCTGAGATCCATCAGGAGAAGAAGACCTGGAGGATGTTGATGCTGGAGTATCGGTAGAAAACAGCATATGAAACTTAGCTGCTCTGTTCTGTAAGCCCCGTTTGGACATCAGAGAGCAGGATGGACAATCCGGAATGGAATGGTCAGGTCCCAAACATTTAAGACACCACTCATGGGTATCTGTGACTGAAATAGTACTGGTACACTTGGTGCATTTTTTAAAACCAGAAGCTGGTTTTTCCATGAGGGAGAACCTGAGAAGGCCTAGAGGCCTCACAGAAAAAATACACCAAGTGAGGAAAAAGTAATTTTTTTTTTTTTTAAAGAAATAAATGAAAAAAGACCAGCCGTACCGGTCCGGAATCGGGGAAGGCAGACACGCGGTCAAAGAAACAAATTAAAATAACAATTTCTTCAGCGGTGACAGGAACACGACCTGCTGGCTCCGCGGAAAAAGAAGAACTGAGGAGAGTTGGTCAGGAAGGCGGGAAGGCAGCGCGCATGCGCTGTGGGAGGCCCCAAAAGCTTCCTTTCTGGGAAGCTGGGGAGCTTTCCCGCACAGGCTCCTTCGGTTCCGACGTACCCCATATGTGAGGACTCATTCCTGCTTGTTCCTGGAGATAATCCCAGATGCTGAAGCTTTAATGAAAGAGGCTGACTTGGATTTAGTGGTGGTTACAGAGATATGGTTTACAGAGATATGGTTCACGGACAGCCATAACTGGGATGTAATTATACCAGGCTATACCTTATTCAGGACAGACAGGGTAGAAAGAAGGGGAGGTGGAGTGGCACTAAAAGTAAAAAATATTAAAGCTATGGAATTGAAGGCTTAAAAGGAATAGAGGAGGCACTGTGGGTTAAACTAAAAAGAGGGAAAGGGAAATCCATTTGCAATGCAGTTATATACAGATCCCTCTCACAGGAGTAGAAGTGGACGAAGATTTAATAGAAGATATATGCAATATTGCCATGAAAGGAGAAGTGCTACTGATAGGTGACTTCAATATGTCGAATGTGGATCAGCACATCCCTGCTGCGGTGTCATCTAGAAGTAAGGAGATCCTGGATTCTCTACAGGGAGAACTATTCAGGCAACTGATAACAGAACCCACACGTGATGGGGTCATACTGGACTTAGTGCTTACCAATGGGGAAAGTGTTTCTGATGTTATAGTGGGAGATCATCTCGCATCCAGTGATCATCAGATGGTATGGTTCAGTATTAGGACTAGGGTTGATAAAATCCATTCAAAAGCGAGAGAATAAGAAAATTAACTTTGCCAAGATGAGACAACACCTCAGAGTCGTTAGTGGGATGGGAATAGCTGGGGGATGCAGAAAAACAGTGGGCAAAACTGAAAGGGGATATTTTAAGGGCAACAAAACTTTTTGTTAGAAAGGTAAATTAATGTAAAAGGAAAAGGAGGCCACTATGGTTCTCAAAGTAGCTTAAAAGGTGGAAAAAAACCACAGAGGGAGGCCTTCATGAAATACAAGAGATCACAGAGAGAGGAAGACAGGTATCTATATTTAGAAAAACTTAGAGAAGCCAGCAAAGTAGTCAGGAAAGCAAAGGTACAAAAAGAAGAATAAATAGCCAATGCAATAAAATGGGGGGATAAGACATTTTTCAGATATGTTAGTGAGAGAAAAGACAAAAGTGGTATTGTCTGACTCAAGGCTGAAGGGCAGGAATATGCAGAAACTGATCAGGATAATGTGGACTCGCTTAACAGATACTCGTAATTTCTGTTCTGTGTTGACAGATGAAGGGTCAGGAGCAGGACCTCAGAAAACACCCACAAATAGGAACAGAAGCAACGGGGATTTTGAACAATTTTCAGAAGACTGTATTTGAGAAGAACTAGCTAAACTAAAATTAGACAAAGTGATGGGTCTGGATGAGATACATCCAAGTATACTGAGGGAACTTGGAGACGTTCTAAAAGCTCCACTGTCTGACCTTTTCAATGCCTCTTTGGAGTCAGGAGTGCTGCCAGAAGACTGGAGAAAAGCACATTTAGTCCCTTTACACAAAAATGGATGTAACATAAGAAGATATGCCATATTTGGTCATCAAGCCCAGTATCCTGTTTCCAACAGTGGCCAATATAGGTCATAAGTACCTAGCAGTTTCCCCAAAAGACACAAGTTCCACAATGTTTGTATTGGTGCAAGCAGTGGATATTAAGTGGGTCCACTTTAATAATGGTTTATGGACCTTTCCTCCAGGAATTTGTCAAAACCTTTTTTAAACCCAGCTACACTACTATATCCTCCGGTAACAAATTCCAGAGTTTGATTACATGTTGAGTGAAAAAATATTTTCTCTTATTAGTCTTAAATAAGCTTTTTTAAAGCTTCATTGCAGGCCCCCTAGTCTTTTCTATATTTTGATGGCATAAACAATCGATCTACGTTTACCCGTTCCACTCCATTCATGAATTTATAGACTTCTATCATATCTCTCTTCAGCTGTTTTTTTTCCAGGTTGAAGAGCCCTAACCTTTTAAGTCTCTCTTCATAGCTGTATCCTTCCATCCCCTTTACCATTTTGGTGGCTCTTCTCTGTACCTTTTCTAATAACGCTATATAATTTTTAAGATACGGTGACCAGAATTGTACACAATATTCGAGGTGCAGTCGCACCATGGAATGATTATAGAGACATTATAATATCTTGTTTTATTCTCCATTCCTTTCCTTATAATATCTATCATTCTATTTGCTCTCTTGGCCTCCGCTGCACACTGGGCGGAGGGTTTTAACATGTTATCCATGATGACATTGAGAACTACAGGCCGGTTAGTTCTCAATGTCATCCTTAGTGAGGTTATGAGGTTAGTGAAGTTTCTGGAGTCAAATGGATTGCAGGATCTGAGGCAGCATGGATTCACCAGAGGAAAGTCTTGTAAGACAAATCTGATTGATTTCTTTGACTGGGTGACCAGGGAGTTGCAGTGAGGGAGGACCCTAGATGTGATGTACTTAGATTTCAGTAAAGCATTTGACATTGTTCCACATAGGCAACTTATAAACAAGCTAAGCAGCCTAGGGATGGACCCTAAAGTTACTGACTGGGTTAGAAATTGGTCAAATGGGAAGCAACAAAGGGTACAGGTAAATGGAACTCACTCTGAGGAGGTGGTGGTTACCAATGGTGTGCCGCAGGGATCTGTCCTTGGTCCGATTCTTTTTACCATCTTTGTTACTAATATTGCAGAAGGGCTGTCGGGTAAGGTTTGCTTGTTTGAGGAGGATGCCAAAATCTGCAATAGAGTAGACATCAGGAAGGAGTATATAACATGAGGAGGGATCTAGCTAAGCTTGAAGAATGGTCTAGAATTTAGCAGCTGAAATTTAATGCTAAAAAATTCAGGGTCATGTACTTGGGCTGCAAAAATCCAAAGGAGCGGAACAGTGTAGGGGCTGAGGTACTTCTGTTCACAAAAGAAGAAGAGCAGGATCTGGGCATAATTGTGTCTGATGATCTTAAAAGTAGCTTAAAAAGGTAGAAAAGGCAACAGCAAGAGTCAGAAGAATGCTTGGGTGTATAAGGAGAGGTATGGCCAGCAGAAAAGAGGTGATAATGCCTCTGTATAAGTCTCTTGTGAGACATCATTTGGAGTATTGTGTGCCATTCTGGAGATCGCACCTTCAAAAGGATACAAGCAGGTTGGAATCAGTGCAGAGGGTTACTACTAAAATGGTTAGTGGTCTGCTATGAAGCATACAAGGACAGGCTTAAAGATCTCAATATGTACTGTATACTTTAGAGGAAAGGCAGGATAGGGGCGATATGATAGAGACGTTTAAATACCTCTGTGGCATAAATGTACAAGAGTCTCTTTCAAGTGAAGGCAAGATCTGCTACAAGAGGACATAGGATGAGGATGAAAGGAGATAGACTCAGGAGTAATATGCAGAAATATTTCTTTACGGAAAGAGTGGTAGATGCATGGAATAGTCTCCCCTGTGGAGGGGTAGAGACGAGGACAATATCTGAATTCAAAAAAGCATGGGACAAATACAGAGGATCTCTAAAGGAGAAAAGGGGACTATTGTAGTTGATATGGAAGGGTAGGCTAGATTGGCCATGTGGTCTTTTTCTGCTGTCATGTTTCTATTTACTTCAGAGGTGGGTGAGGACTTTGCGATTACACCTGAACACATCTAAAAACAAAGGCTTTGAGCTTCAATAATGATAAACTGCTTCCTAATTCTGTAGCCGAGACATTCAGATGTTGAAATTTAGTCTCCGACACAGTACTCCGTGTTCTTGGAGTTTTACTGAAGGAAACTATCATTTGAGCTCATATCAGTTCTGTTGTAGCAAGGTCCTTTTACAGATTATGTCAGTTACATAGAATCAAACCTTTTTTTTTTTTCAGTAGATCACTTTTGGCTCTTAGTTCAAAGTACCATTCTCGCCTATTTAGGCTATGGAAAATTTCTGTATCTGAGCTGTTCACAGAAGCAGATAAAGCTTCTGCAGCTCTGTCAAAATACTGTGGCTCGTCTTATTTATGGTGTATCTAGAATTCTAGATACATTCCAGTGACCCCATTGTTTTGACAATTGCATTGGCTTACGGTCTTGAATCTGATTAAATTTAAAAATTTTACATAAAATTCTATATAAATTTTTCAATGACTACATGCCCGAATCTCTCTCCTCACTTTTGCTTCCAAATTTAGCAACTAATTCCAAATGCTTACAGGCATCCAGTGCTATCTTGTTTCCTTCATGCAATGGCATCAGAATAAAATCTAGATTTAAACTGGCAATTCCAAATATGGCAGTGGAATTATGGTTACAGCTACCAAAAGAGATTAAATCTATTTTAGCCTTCCTGTGCTTTTGTAAAACTATAAAATCCTGGTTGTTCAATAACTAATAAATTTGTGTTTATGAATTTTAGTTTTGCTAACCACACTGAGCTACTGGATCTGTGAGTGTTGTGATATATAAATCTGTTAGATTAGATATGTGTGCCAACACATGTGCAATAACCGCTGCTCTGCTTTGGCATGCGCAGAGTATGTATACTGCCAACAACCATGCAAACAACCGGAAAGTGCATTCCACCCATGTTGATAGCACACATACAAGATGGAGGAAAAAATTAACAGTAGAAAAACAACTGCCATGCCTTCTAGACCTAAAGATCGATCCATGCTTTGGATGAAATTAGGCCATCCCCATGGCAGAAACTGAAGCAATAAAATCAGTACTCACCACCAGAGAGCCCAAGACAATCTTAATAGTCTAAGCTCCAGGCTGCCCCTTGCGATCAAAGCCTTCTGGCACAAACCTTCTCCCTTTTGGAAAATCTTCTCTCTGTGGTCAAGCTGTCCTGGAGGGGAGGGGGGAAGCTGAAGCACTTGAGGCTGTTTGAAGACGACAGCCTTGATCCAACCGAATCCAGATTGCTCAACCAATCTACAATCCTGACTAGGAGTGGATCCTTTCACCCCCTCCATGGAGGAAATGCCAACAGGATATCCAAGGTACAACCCCACCTCCAATCTCAAGACATCGCCATCAAGATCTAATGGGGAGATTCTTAAAAAGAATGGCTGCCCAGGAGCTAATACAATTTGAAATAAAGCTGCATCAGAAAAAGCATTCACCATCTGCTGGAGACAGAAAAATACTGAATTGTGCCCCTAGCTGCATCAGCATTAGTAGCAGTGATATCGCTGAAAGAGAAAGAACTAGAAATTGTCTCCACAACTGCTGGTAAGGGAAAACAACCTGCTTGTATGGACTGGTCTAGCAGGATGATCTGTAATGTACAAATTTTATTTTAGAGCAGGGGAACCTAAATGTGTCCTGAGGAAAGTTCAGGATGGAGATATTTTTGATATTCATCTTTGTGTATGTTGCATAGCTATCAGAACAGTGAGTGCTCTGCTCCCTTCACTCAGCACATGTGCACAAGACAGAGGTGCTACTAATGCAGACACATCTGTGCGCATATGCCTGGCTTGTTCTCCTGGTTTGGCGCAGACTTTGCGCATAGCTAACTTGCATGCTGTTTGCTTATGGCACGGCTGTGCAAACCTTCCGTGCGAAACCTTTCACTAGAACTTTAACACTGGGTTCTAGCGGAGGGCTTCTGAAACAAGCTATGAGTCATTTACAGCTTTTTTAAAGAATGAACTGTCACATAACTGTATTCAACCTAAGGCAGTGTGCCAAGCAATCATCCAGGCTTCTTCTACAATAAGCAGCACTCTCACCCATTAGAACAGAAGCAACCTGTGTGGGGGGAGTACTTACTGTGATCCTTCCTCACTCTTCTGCAGTTAGCATAACAACCTATTCATTTTCTCAGGGCCAGCTTCCCATTACCCTGTAGTTAGCAGGGACAGACAGCTCTGTTTCAGCACTTAATGTTCATAAGGAAGCTATTTAGCCCCAAGGCAAAGTGATTCAATTACAACAAATAGTGAGAAAGTACTGTAGGGCTGAGCTGGCTGTGTGCCAATCTTGTCCATGTTGGATGAAATTAAGGGTGTGTCTCAAAAACAGGAAGGGAGGACAAGAAAGAAGCAAGATGTAATACATAAAAGATGGGATAAAGAAAGCCCAAACTTTTACAATTTGAAGAGCTTACCGAGTTTTTTTCATCCAGGTCCACCCCAATCTCCACCATCTTTCGTACAACTTCAGTGTGTCCATTCCTTGCAGCTAAATGGAGGGCTGTGTTATTTTCCTATGAAGAAAAACAAAAAGGTGCAGCTTCAGAACACTATACGATGATCAAAGTAAATATACAACAACTTGCCATAAGCATGCCATGAAATCCGCATGGGTAAGAACAGGGCGGGAGAGGTTACAAGTAGAATTGTTGCGTTCATCTACATGGATTTTCAGCTGACAAGAAGTATGCAAGTACTTCCACATCACGTCTGCCTAGAGCTGCAGCAATAAGGCATTCACTGTGGCATAGCTTCATCAGGAGAGAAAGAGTAGTTACTCACCTGTATTAGGTGTTCTCCAGGAACAGCAGGAATAAGTCCTCTCATACAGGTGACATCACAGACGGGACCCGCTTAGGAATACTCCAGCTTCCACAGGAAGCTTTTGGGAGCTCCATCACACATGTACGCCTTCCATTCTCGCCCACCACAGCCATCTTTTCCTCAGCGAGATGACAAAGCTGAACAAGAACAATTCCACAGGGAGGAGGGAGGGTTGTGAGGACTTATTCCTACTGTTCCTAGAGAACACTTGCTACAGGTGAGTAACTACACTTTCTCCAGGAACAAGCAGGAAGTAAATCCTCACATATGGGACCCCCCCAGCTACAGGCTACCAATAAATGGCTAAAAAGCAGCCCAACAGGGCAACTAAACAGGAGAACTGGAAGAAATAGCTTAAGCAGTCCCTCAGAGGGATGTGTCCGATTCTGCATCCAGAGTGAACAATCCACATCAGAAAGTCTTTACGGTAGCCTGGACGGATAGAAGGGCCAGTGGGAAGAAGCTGAACCTAAGTCCCAAACAGATGCCAGAGTATGGCTTGGCCGAAGTTGCTGACACGCCGAGAATCCACATTGAGACTGTAGTGGGCTGTGAAGGTATGGACAAAGGACTACATAGCAGTCCTACAGATCTCCACTGTGGAGACCAAGCACAGAACCACTACCGAAGCGGCCATAAACTCTGACATTATGAGCCGTGACATGCATACGTGAAGGACATGCAGTCTGCTACCCAAACAGACAGCGTACGTTTGGAGATGACCACACCAAACCGATGAGGGTCAAAGGAGATGAAGAGCTGGTTGAAACTCTGATAGCCCTTAGTTCTTTCCAGACAGAAGGCCAAAGCATGTTTGTAATCCAGAGTGTGCAGTATGGCCTCCGCCCTGTTGGCATGAGGGTGAGGAAAAAAGGTAGGCAAGACCACTGACTGATTGAGGTGAAACAAAGACCACTTTGGGTAAGAAACGTGGATATGTCCATAGGACTACCCTGTTCTGATGAAACCTGGTGTAGGGCACATGCACTATTAGGGCTTGGAATTCACTAACTTTATGGGTGGAAGTAACAGTCACCCTGGGCCGGCCCATCCACTAGGCGGCCACTTAGATTGGCAGGCATGTGCTTTAGCACACATGGCCTGCCACCCCTCCCATGCACTAAGCCGCCCTTCACCCTACTATGCTGAGCCATGCAGTGTTGCCGAACCCCACTGCCACCAATTCAGGCAGCAGGGATGGACGACTAGGCTCAACGGCAGGCAATGTGCTTTGGTACACATGGCCTGCTGATTCTGAATCCCTGAAGTTATGTCTGAGTGAGGTCAGAAGCAGCAAGGCCATGTGTGCTGAAGCACATGGCCTGCCGCCAAGCCTAGCTGTGCCCCCTCCACATTGGATCAGCAGTAGCACAGCTCAGCATGGGGGGGGGGGGTTGCAGCATGGCTCAGGGGGGGGGGGGAGAACAGCATAGCCGGGGCTTCTGTCTAGGGCAGCAGAAACCCTTAGGCTGGCCCTGCCACTACCAGGAACACAACCTTCCAGGTCAAGTATTTTAGCGGGCAAGTTAGCAGCTCAAAGGAGGCAGAGAGAAGCTGCTTGAGTATCACATTGAGATCCCACCACCAGTGGAGGGAGTTGATGAGAGGTGTAATGACCACCATTCTCTCCCTAAGGCTGCCTGTGACCTGATGCCATTGAGTGCACAGTGCATTGAGTCCATTATGCCTAGCGTATTGGCAAGTGGGCCAATGGTGTGACATACACCATGGAGGTCATGTGGCCTAGTAACCACAGTATGTCTCACGCTGTGGTAAACCTGCTTCATTGGATCACACTGACCACCTTGGTGAGGCACTTTGCACGGTCTGCTGGTAAGAATGCTCTGGCTTGAGTGGTATCAAGCAGAATCCAGATAAATTCCAGCCACTGTGAGGGTTGTAGGTGTGACTTTGGGTAGTTGATAAATACCATGCTCTCGATTACCTGAGTGGTGAGGGAGGCCAAGCGACGCACACTGTCTAGCGTGGAGGCCGTTATGTCCAAGTAGGGGAAGACTGACCCCCAGGGTCCTGCGGTAGGTGAGACTACTGCTAGACACTTTGTGAAGACATTGGGAGCTGATGCTAGCCTGAAAAGCTGAACATGAGCAGACGACACTTTCAGCACCAACATAAAGCAGAGGTACTGCCTGTAGAGAGGATGGATCAGGATGTGCGTGTATGCATGTTTCAGATCTAAGGAGCAGAGCCAATTGTTTTTTTGGAAGTATGGAAGCAGCATCACCAGAGGACCATCTTGAACTTCTTGCTCACTGAGATCCAGGATAGATCAAAAACCTACGGTCTTTTTGGGAACTAAGAAATACTGGCAGAAGAAACCTCATCTGACCTGTTCTGATAGAATCAGTTCTATGGCGAGGTCAGACAGCTGGGCATTGACATCCTGCAAGAGAAGATCATGGTGAAGCAGGTTGAGAAGGTATTCTCCGGGAAAGAACATAGGAGGCAGCTGGGCAAAATGCAACAGGTAACCAACTGTTCTGGATGATTCTTAATGCCCAGATGTCCGTTGTCACTACAGCCACCTGTGAGGAAAGTGGACCAGCCGACCCCTCACTAGCAGGGCACCTCCCAGGACAAGGGAAGATTGGCCATGCTCCTTAGGAAGCAGTCAAAACCCCATTCCAGGTTGTGGCTGCAGGACAGACTGGCCCTTTTCAGGCTTAGGGTGGCATAGCTGGTGCAGGTTGTGTCTTCTGCTGGGCCGGCAGCACATTTTGGTAGCCTTGATAGCTAGGATAGCTGTATTTCAGTGGGTAATAATCTTTCTTTCCTGCAGTCTTCTTTCTAGAAGGGTCTGCAGTCTTCCTGAAGAGCAGAGTCACGGTGAGCTTCTCCTTCTCCAGCTCACCAGCTTTATCCTCCTTGAGCGTCCCAAAGAGGTTTTCCTCCCTGCAGGGAAGGTCACCCAACTTGTCTTGGACCCACTGCTCGAGGTCCAAACACTAGAGCCAGGTCAGATGGCGAGCGCTGATGCCAACTGCTGCCACTCGACTGACTCAAAAGAATGATAGGCTGCCCTGCTCATGTATTTCGAGCAGTCCTTTCCTCACCTTATTAGAGAATGGAAGTTCTCCAGACACTCAGGTTGCATTAGGGTAGAGAACTCAGAGAGGTCCTCCATGACTTCCTTGAGGAACATGACCATATAGAGTTGGTAGATAAGATCCATGCCACCAGTATAGAGCCCTGGTAACAGTGCCTCCCAAAGCCATTGAGGGTACGAGCTTCCCTCCCAGGTGAAATGGAGGATTGAGTTTTGGAACTTTTTATGCGGCACATGGCCGACTCCACCACTATGGAGTTATGGGGCAGTTGAGGCTTCTCGAAGTCAGGGCTCTTTTGCACTCTGTACATGGAATCCAACCTGCTGATGGCCGATACAGTCAGTGGTTTTTCCCACATTCGAAACATCAGACACTGGAGGATGCAGTGTACAGGAACTGTTACTGCCTCTTTGGGAGGTGAGGGATATTGGTGGATTTCGAATTCCTCCCCTCTCAGTTCCTCTGTCCTTGGTTCCTCATCTGCCTCCAGGGGGAATGTGAGGGCCTGCGCCATGTACCATTTCATAAGTTTGTCCTCAGGCAGGGACATGTGTCGCTCGTAGGGGGACGACGGATCTGAAGGAATATCTCCGTCTCTCTGAGGTCAGGGACTCCTCTTCTGTCTCCCATCCATCAGAATCTGACTCAGACAAGAAATCAAAATAGCACCAGTCTTCTTCACAATGTCTCTGCTTCTCCGGCAGGGAAGGAGGAATTTGAGGAGCCCGATGCCGTTGCACTGTCTCACTGCACCCAGAGGCACTTGGAGATATAGCGATCGGCACGGGGTGGAATCAGATATCCAACTCAAAGGACTTGTGAGACTCGGCAGGGCATGGATCTCCAAAAAAGGTTGGACCACTACCGGTGGGGCCACCGTGAACAGCAGGGCTGGCACCGAAGCTCCCAAGGACATCAAAACAAGGTCTGAGTCACCAGGAATACCACCATGCTCCGCTCGAGGGCCTGTAGGTGTTCGGCTAACACTGCCATCTCAAAAATTGCCGGGGCCAGGGCAGCCACTCTCGACTCCAGCACCCTTGTCACAGCATCAGGAGATTGTCAGCAGCCCTTCGGGGCCTTGGGAGTTAAGCTGTCCCAGTGGGAAGAGTCAACAGGCCACCCTCACCCATCGCCCTCGGAATCACATCGAGGGGGACCCTGATGCTGATGCTCATGCTCATGAGGCTTCTCCGGTTCTCAGCATTGGTCCCTGACATTTACAGGGCAGACAACCAGTCCTTCTGGGAATCCTCCCCTAGATCACAAAATAACCTGCAGTCCATGGCACAGTGGCCCCTCGGCTCGGAACAAGCACAGGTGCCACATGATGCTGAAGCCTTGGCAGTGTCCCTCGAGAGCGCAGATGCTGGCGCTGAAGACACAGAGTCAGACAGCCCGAACACTGACTCACACTCTCTCTTGCGGTTCTTGAAGCCCTTATCATCTGTAGACAAAGATAAATGGCAGGCTCATTTATGTAACAGATATTTTTTTATACCGCTTTATCATTTAGTCAAAGCAGTTTACGTTGTAACTTAAATTTGGTAATGTACATTAAACAGGGACATTGATAACTTGGAATCTTCTGAGGCAATGGAGGGTTAAGTGACTTTCCCAAGACCACAAGGAGTGCTAGTGGGAATTGAACCCTGTTCTTTTGGTTCCCAAACCAGTGCTCTAACCATTAGACTACTCCTTCACTCATGGTCAGGCCCGAGGCACTGAATAAACCAGTTATGGCAGTTTGTCACCGAAATGGTGTGAGCACACCTTGTACATTTTTTAAACCCGCTGGCCAGCTTTGTCATCAGGGAAAAAAACGGCAGCCGCCAAAGTGAATGACTCCAATGTCTCAGCCAGTCAGAGGAACGGGCAGGAAAAAGACTCTGCACTGAAAGCAAAATAAAAGAAAGAAAAAAACGGAGCAGCATTAATGAAATTGATGCTCCCAATGACAGGTGGGAAGGTAGTGGAAGATTACTACTGAAAAAAAACCTAACCTGAAGGGCATGCTGAAGTAAGCTTTTCCTGAGGCACAGGACGAACATCCATTGGGCTCTGTGGAAAAAAGAAGGCTAAGGAAAAGATGGCTGCGGCAGGCAGGAAGGCAGGCGATATGCATGATGGAGCTCCCAAAGGCTTATCATCAAAGCTGGGGGGAGTTTCCAAGCGGGCTCCGTGGCATCGGCGACGCCACCCATGAGGACTTACTTCCTGCTTGTTCCCAGAGAAAATACATTTAGGGATAAATTTTAAACACAGTTCCATGTACACAGCACGTTTTATAATGCTGAACAGGGCTCTTACGAAACTGCATGGCTGAATAAGTACACGTGCCAACGATCGCGCATACTTATAAAACACTCTTTCAACAGTAGCTCAAGATGATTTACATTCAGGTATACTAGGTATTTCGCTGTCCCCAGAGAGTTTGGCTGCATTACTTTACTGCTGTATACTACTATGCTGTTGCACCTACTTGTATGCTACTTGCCTTCTGTCTGTTTTTCTCACAGACCCTGTGCTGCTGTGTGTTCCAGCTTTCTGCTTTGTGTCAGCCCCGCCTCCCGGTGGTGACGTGGGCACATGAAACGCGTCCACGTCAGCATCCAGGTACCCTGCCTCCCATAAAAGCACGTCAGCGTCCAGGTACCCTGCCTCCCATAAAAGCTAGTTCGGCGGCGTCCCACGCCGAAGGAGCACACACAAGGAGCAGGACGTGCTCCTTGTGCGAGCTCCTTGGGGCTCCCTCCCTCCGTCGTTCCCTTCTGGCCCTATCATTCTCTTTGCTCCCCTTTGGATACTGCCGGCTTCACTGCTCTGTATTCAACTTCTCTGGTCAATGTTGTTTTCTGTTCCAGTAGGTGATCCCCGGATTGCCCTTTCATCACCACCAACCTCTTCTTTCCTCTTGTCTTCCTCCTTTTTGCTCAGTTCGATGGCTGCTATCCCTGTATGGTGGGGCCATCGCCCTTTTCCATTTCTCTCTCCGCCCAACGGAGCTACTGCCCGAAACCTGCACAATCTCCTCCCTTGCCAACCCAGCCTTCCGCTCCCTCACTCTCCTGTATCTGTTGCTCCATGTTTCCCCCTTTTGACGGTCTCCCTAGCTCTTTTGAATTGCCGGTCTTTACGTTCTAAAACACATCTTATTCATGACCTTCTTGTTCAACATTCGCTAGATGCCCTCTTCCTCACAGAATCCTGGCTCCGGGATGGGGAGGACGGTATTCTTTGTCAATGTCTCCCTCCTGACTACACCGCCTTCCATGCTCCCCGTCTACACCGTACGGGGGGTGGCGTTGCAGTTATCCACCGTATTTCCTTTCCTCTCTCCGTGGTCTCGCCTCCTTCCCAGTACCCCGAGTCCCTTCTCTTCCATACTACTTCCCCGACGCCCACCTACTTCCTTCTACTATATGCTCCTCCCTCCCTACGAGCTGAACTCTGGGATTCCCTCCTTCTTGCTCTCTCGGAGTCCGTCCTTTTATCCCCTTATCTGGTCATTTTAGGTGATTTTAACGCTCATCTGAACTCCCCCGTAAGGTCTCGTGATAGAACACTTGCCTCTCTATTTAATGATCTCTCCCTCATTCAACATGTGACTTGTCCCACGCACACCTCTGGTCACACCCTTGATCTGCTCCTCACGCTGGACTCTTTCCCATCCACACCAGCCCATATCACACCACTATCCCTCCCATGGTCCGACCATTGTTGCATTCTCTTCTCTCTCTCCCTTCCCTCTCCACCAACACCCCCCTCAAACTCATCCTCTCTTCCTTGCCGTTTGTCACGGCGTATCACTTCCTCAACGTTACAGCACTTTCCTTCTGCTGATTCCCTCTTCCCTCCCGATTTCCCCTCCCTCTCTGTGGACCAACAGGCTGATCTTTGGACTTCTACTCTGGCCTCCACCCTTGATTCCATTGTCCCTTCTCAGCCTGTTTCCACCCATCCCCTTTCTCACCATCCCTGGTTTCACCCAGGCCTCTACTTGCATCGTTCCCGTCTCCGTCGTGCTGTCCGGTTCTGGCACAAGCACCCCTCTGATGCCTCCCTTTCCACTTTTCGCTATGTTCGTAAGGTCTATCACTCTATGATAACCTCGGCCAAACAATCTTACTATTCTCGCCTTATTACATCCTCCTCCAACTCTTCACGCCAGCTATATCGTGTCTTAGATTCTCTCTCCTCAGCTTCTACCTTACCCTCCCTTTCCCCCCCACCCTCTGCTCCCAGCCCCACGACTCTTGCTACCTTTTTCTCAACCAAGATTCTGACCCTTCGCTCTACCTTTGACTCCTGTCCCCTCCCTCTTTCCCCTCCTCCCACCTCCCTCTCTAAAGCCATTTCACTCTCCCATAAAACTACCTGTCCGCTGGACCCATTACCTTCAACTTGGCTTCTTGACCCCACTCTTGCTCTTCTTCCCTTTGCCCTCACTATCATTAACTCTAGCCTCACGTCTGGGAGCTTTCCCTCTGCCTGGAAACACGCACTGGTTCGCCCACTTCTTAAGAAGGCTACCCTTGACCCAGCTGTTCCCTCAAACTGGCGTCCGGTTTCAAATTTGCCCTTCCTCTCAAAAATTCTTGAAAAACTTGTCTTTCACCAATTCACCACACATCTCAACTCTATTTCTCTGCACCCTCGACAATCAGGTTTTAGAGCTGGCCATAGTACAGAAACTATCCTTGTAGCACTTCTCAACGAATTACACCGATCCCACGACAGAGGTGATTTTTCAATTGCGGTCTCGTTGGATCTTTCTGCGGCCTTCGATGTCATTGACCACCGCACCCTTCTCACCCGGCTGTTGGACCTTGGTATCCAGGGCACAGTCTACCAATGGTTTCATTCTTACCTTTCCTCTCGGTCTTTTTTGGTGCGCTCAGGTTCTTCTTCCTCTACTTCTCTCCCCCTTCACTGTGGTGTACCACAGGGTTCTATCCTTGCACCACTTCTTTTCAATGTTTTTCTTGCTCCGCTTGCCCTCCTGATTCAACAAACTGGTATATCCGCCTACGTTTTCGCCAATGACATTCTCCTGGTCCATCACACATCTTCACTAGCTCCAGATCTTTCCTGTCTGAACAATTGTCTCGCTTCTGTTGCCAACTGGTTCCGTAACAACTATCTCATCGTCAATCCCTCCAAATCAGCTGCTATTTGGTTCACTGCTACTCTGGTGCCACTTATGTCAGATTCCCCTATTCCCTTGACACCCACTCTCCGTTATCTTGGTGTTACCCTGGATCCCGCACTGTCTTTCCATCAGCACATTTCCGGGGTGGTGCGTAATTCCCTTTTTCAACTCCGCAAGATTAGGGCCGTCCGCTCTCTTATCCCTCTTCCATCCCTCACTACCCTGGTCCTTTCCCTGGTAATCACCCGCCTAGATTACTGTAATTTCCTGCTTGCCGGCATACCTCAATACCAACTCCGTCGGCAACAACTGATTCAAAATACGGCTGCCCGCTTGCTTACCTGGTCGTCCCTTCAGGATCATGTCACTCCTTGTCTTTTTTCCCTTCACTGGCTTCCTGTCAAAGTCCGCTATATATATAAGCTTCTCATCATCACCCACAAGGCACTCTTCACTGGCACTCCCCAGTACCTAGCTGACCTTATTTTCCTTCAACCCAACCCCCGTCTGCTGCGTTCTGCACATGGAAATCGTCTGTTTCTGCCATCCCCCACCCATGCTCACCTTGAGTCTACCCGTCATGCTGCCTTCTTCTTTGCCAGTCCTGCTTTGTGGAATACTCTTCCACATTCTATTCGTACAGAACTATCATTTTCCCGCTTCAAATCTCTCCTCAAAACATATCTTTTTTGTCAGGCCTTCGATCTCCCCATTCCCTCGCCTACCTCTCGATCGTCAACTGCACGTCCTCTTAATTCCTCCCCATAGGATTGAACACCCCCATGCTCACTCGGGTCTCTCCCCCCCTCCCTGAATTCGTACCTTTTCCCATGTCCCTATTCGTTATGCCGTTCGTCATTTATTCTGTTGATTGTCGTTTGCCTCGCAGTTCATCGTCTGTTATGTTGCTATTGTCTGTTATGTTGTCTATTATCTTCTGTTTCTTCTGTCCCTTTTTTTTCTTACTTCCATGACTGCTTTCCTATCCACTTAATGGCGTTCCTTTCTACCTTTCTTTTCTGCAGCCAAAATGTTTTGTATTGTACACCGCCCTAATACCCTGGTAAAGGGCGGTATATCAAATGTGCCAAATAAAGATAAAGATAAAGTTAATACCTAAGGCAATGGAGTGGGTGGCAGTGAAATCAGAACACTGACCTCCCTGGTTCTCAGCCTGCTACTCTAACCTTTAGGCTACTGCTCTCCATTGTGTAGGCATTCCCAAAGTAGAGCTGAGAGAAAATTGTGATATGTGTGTGCATTTTATAAGATATTATTTTTAACTGTAACCCACTTTGATCAAGTACATAAAAGCAGTATATCAATAATGCTAAACCATAAACCATACACGCTGTGCATGTATGCATTTACACTTTCTGCAGTGCAGGTGCAAATTTGTGCCTGAGCTTTTGTGCACTAATGGGACTCATCTAGGAGCCTATTTTATAAATGACACACAGACACCTATGCTACCTTTTTAAAATTTACAGTATAAATTTATGTGAAAAGTTTTAAAAAATTGCCTATTTAACAAAAATGTATGTGCATAATCCACATACACACTTGAGAGCTTCCCTAACATGTCCTGGAGATACTACAGCCAGTTAGATTTTTGAGATATACTCAATATGGTTCTCCTGAAAATCTGTCTGAGATAACCAAGACAAGCCTGAAAGAGCCCTGCTTTAAATACTCATTGGAAACAACTTAAAATACATGCATAGGTTCATCTACATAACAATCCAATCTTCATAACAAACTATGTAGATACTGTGTGTTTGAAGCTTGTGTTAACTGAAAAGTACAGGCTGTCTTTTGTTAGGCACCTTTTTTAAAATCTTATGCCATAACATTTACAAAAAGGTATTATGAATAGCCCAGTTATTTCAGATTTATTTTTAATTAACCACAATCCCCTTTGTAGGAAGGTCAAAAGGAGTACATGACCTCAGAAACGAGGTTCAGTAATAAGATGTACCGTCAAAAAAATCAATTAATAGGCAGAATACAAACAAGGATATGTGCTAACCAGATGGCAGAGTACAAAGCTGCTAGGCAAGGAAAGTGATTTCCACATCTGGCTCCTGCTCCCTTGGTATACAGTACCCTTGGGGATGCTGCAAAGGCAGCATTTACAGCCCCCATGAGAAGAATCCCTGTCACTGCACAACAGTAAAACCTATGTGTGGAATTCAGGGTACCCAAGTACCAGATTCCAAGGAGAGCCATGGTCTATAGCCAGTAGTGGGATCCGAACCAACTAGAAACCGGTTTGGTCCCAGCCCTCCCACATAAATGACGGCCAGGTTGTTGTACTTTGCGTGGAGGCATTGCATCAGCCGTACGCTTGGGGCATTACCCTCCACCGAGATGCAGCAACCCAGCCGTTGCCCTGCGGCCCGATCCCCCACCTGACAATGTTTTGACGGCATCGGGGTCCAATGCAGTCAAAACATTGTCAGGCAGGGGGGGGGGGAGGGGGGATTCCCGCCACTGCAGTGCTGGCATTTCAATGCCATGTTTGGCCCAGTTCAGCAAACGTGGGCCATGGCAGGAATCTATTTGCACAAACCGGCCCAATCCCATCACTATCTATAGCCACCTATTGAGGCTTTCACTATGATGGCTAGGCAACAGGGAAAGGATGATGGGGCCTTACCATGGATTTAAGGAAATTTTACATTGTGTCAAGCCAACATTTTCTGCTTCTGACTCATGCACCTCTTAACTAATGGCATTCTTCACTGATCCAATCTTGATCTGGTTAGTGCAAGTAGTTAATATTTAGAGGGTCATTCCATCCTGGACATACAGGCCCTCTGTGTGCCCGGTCGCAAACAGACCTGTACATGCAGGCCGGAACTGCGATTCAGTCTGGCCTGTACGTATAGGCCTTGCCTGGCTAACTCATTCAGGGCGTGTCTGGTTGCCATGGCACTGCGGCTCCATTTAAAAGCCATGATCCCCGGCCACTGGCACCTAAAGTGCTTTCCCCACAGACTCCTTATCTGGCCTCCCAGGGCCAGGGTTGGTCTGTGGGTAATGCCCTCTGCCCCTGCCACCCCTTCTCAGTCCCGGTCCTGCCGTTTCCTCTGCATCGGGAGGTTTTTCCACCTTGGAGGTGGAATAACTTCCCAGTTCAAGTCGCCAGCCCCAGACATACACGGCCGACATTAGAATTGACCTTGTATGTCTGGGGCCGACGACCGCCCACTGCCCTCCCCTAATGCCACCCCAGATCCGCCCCTGCCTAACTTCCCTGTACAATGCACAGGGAAGGAGGATGGGGCCGGGAAAGGGCACGAATAGCAGGAGTTGGGATGTCCATCCCCGCTATTTGTAGCTCAGAATGACCCCCTAAGTGAATATTAATCTTTTCACCTTAAGAGATCTATTTTTATATAAATTCTGAAAAGGGATTCTTCAGACTCCTCATAGTTAAAGTAACAGAATACAGTGATAATCGGATACTTGAATTCCAGCGAATCTGTTTGTTTTTTTTTTTCATTTAAAATTTTTATTAGTGAATAACACACCAATATAAAGCATGTTTAATACAGCAAGTTATCACCCCATCCCACCCCCTTCGTCTCTATTATAGGACAGAGGAACCGAAGTAAACTGCTCTTAGACAATGAAAGCACTAATATAACTCAGTGATCAATTCATCAGCGCTAAATAATATAAAATAAAACAGCAGATGTGATGTTCCCCTGCTTTAATCCCCCCGCCTATAATTCAACAAAACACAGGCAACTCCCCTGTGCGAAATCCCCCCTCCTTCCCACACTACCCCCCTCTCCCCTCCCTACCCCCCTCCCCTCCCCCCGTATGCAAACACTTAGATCCATTTCTGCATCTTCGAACCCTACCTATGCCCACTATTCCCCCCTCCAGTCCCAGCACCCCCACCTGCCCCCCTCCATAATCCTCCCCCTACTCCCCCCTCCTCTTGCCATTCCTCCACCCATTTCCATACCTTCTGCCAATGTACCCCACTTCTCTCCCCACCCCCCCGGCGCTGCACTGTCAACCAGTGCATCAGCCCCACTTCACTCACTCTTCGGATGAAACCAGCCACCTGCGGGGCACTCTGTCCCCCCCAGTGCCGGGCTATTTCGCAACGGGCCGCTACTAGACAATGGTGTACTACCCCCGCCTCCCTCCTGGGTATCTCTTCTTCTAGGAGATGTAACAGACATATTTCGGGCTTTTGTGGCATTTTGTGTCCTGTCATCGCATGTATCACTTCTAAAACCCTCGTCCAGTAAGCTCGCATATGGACACACCGCCACCACATATGCATCCAGTCCCCCCTCTCCCCGCACCCTCGCCAGCATTGGTCATCCTGTCCAAGTTTAGCTTTCACACGACGTACTGGCGTCCAGTACCATCGGGACAGCACTTTATATGCGTTTTCCTTAAGGGATGCAGAGATAGAGACATGCGCTACAGTCCGGAGCACCTTGGTCCACACCTCTTCATTCCACTCCATCCCCAAATCGGCCTCCCATTTCAGCATATAGGGCAGTTTACCCTCCCCGGGCTCCATCAGACCCCTATATATTCGGGATAACACCCCCTTTTGCCCCAGATGCCCTGTACATAAAACCTCAAACCAACTACGACGCCCCCACAAGTCCTTCCACACCCTGGTCTGCCGAAGGCAATGACAGAGTTGCAAATAGGCATAGTGATCATTCTCTGTCAACCCATAGAGATCCTTTATACCCTCAAACCCATACATCCCCTGGTTATGTAAGAGCTGGGATACTTGCGTCAACCCCCCCCCTTGCCCACCTTTGAAAGGTCCGCGCGTCCGGCCCCTGCCCCTTCTCAAAACATGCCTCTAATCCCATGCCCTGTGTATACCCTTTTCCTGCCACCAGTTGTTGTTTGTACCGTTTCCACACTTTCAGACTATGTACTATCATGGGGTTTAGAATGTTAGAGGCTTCGCCCGCTCCTCCCCGCCAAATCACCCTCTCCATGTCCGCCCCCCCATCTGCTCCTGCTCCATCTGCACCCATTGTTTCCCCTCATTTCGTTGCCACTCATATACGGTTTTCAATTGGGCTGCCTCATAGTATTTCCCCAAGTTGGGAACTCCCAGCCCCCCCCTCTTCTTTTGCTCTCTGCAGTATGCTCATCGCCACTCTCGGTCTTCGCTGCTTCCATATGAATCTATTTACCATCCCTTGCGCCCGTTTCAAATGGTTCCGCGGTACCGCTATGGGGAGTGTCTGAAATAAGAACAGCAGGCGTGGCACCAGCATCATTTTAACTGTCGCTATCCTCCCAAACCAAGATATAAACCCCTTTCCCCAACCCCCCAACCAACTCTCCATCTGCCCGAGTGCCTTCCCGTAATTCAGTTTATATAGTGCCGCCGTTTTGTTACTTAGTCGTACTCCTAAGTACCTTATACTTTCCGGCGCCCATTTAAAAGGGTATTGCTTGGCCAACCTTGCTTGTCCTGCTCCCGAGACCGCCAGATTTAAAATCTCCGATTTAGCCCAGTTGATTGAAAAACCCGACAGCTTACCGTATTCCTCCAATTCCCACATCACTATTGGAATGCTCACTCTGGGACTACCCAAGCTTAGAATAATATCATCAGCAAACAAGGAAATCTTATAGCCCTTCGTCCCCACCAGTAGTCCCCGGATATCCTCCCTTTCTCGCACCCGCTGTGCAAACGGCTCTAACGCAATAGCAAAGAGCAACGGCGACAGAGGGCACCCCTGTCGGGTACCCCTCCCCTGCTCGAAAAACCCTGAGTACGCCCCATTCACCCGGACACATGCTTGCGGCCGCTCATAGAGTGCCTTTATCCAGGCCAAGAAATCATTCCCCAGTCCAACCTTCTCCAATACCTGGAACAAGAAGGGCCAGGCTACCTGGTCGAAGGCTTTTTCGGCGTCCAACGACAGGAGCAGGGCCTCTTCCCCGCTCTGCTCAACTGACCAAATTATATTCAATATTTTCCTTATATTGTCCGCCACCTGTCTACCTGGTATGAAGCCCGCCTGGTCCTGGTGGATCAATTTTCCAATTACCTTGTTTAATCGGGCTGATAATATCTTTGCGAGTAGCTTGGCATCAAGATTAAGCAAAGAAATGGGCCTATAAGATGCACAATCCTGTGGGTCTTTCCCCTCCTTATGTATAACCGTAATCCCCGCCCAGCCCATCGTGCCCGCTAGTCTCCCTCCCTCCCTTGGCAAGTTAAATAACTTCACCAATGGCTCGATCAGGAGATGTCCAAACCGTCTATAGAATGGCGCTGTTAACCCGTCTAAGCCTGGAGCTTTCCCGAGTTTTTAATTGTCGAATTGCCCGCTGCACTTCATCCCCACTTATCGGTCTATTGATTTCCCCTTGCTCCTCCCTCCCCAGTTTAGGCAATCGCACTGAAGCAAGGTATCTGCTCACTCTGTCCTCTGTTGCCGAGTCACGGGCTTTATATAGCTCCTGGTAAAACTCTCTAAAGGCTTCCCTAATTTCTCCTTCCTTAGTGACCAGGGTCCCTCCCTTAGATCGAACTCGGATGATATGGGAACGCAACTTTCTCTGTCGAAGCCTCTGCGCCAAAAATTTTCCCCGCTTTATCCCCCCCCTCAAAAACCTCTTGCCGTAAGAGTTGCATCTGATACTGTATCCGTTCTGCCTGCAGCGCATTTAGCTGTGCCCGCACCGCCAGTATCTGTCCTCGATAAGATCTCGACCGCCCCTGTGCATCCAACTCTTCCAATTCTAATAAACGGAGCCTCAATGCCCCTTCCCTGCTCTCTCTCTCCCTCTTTAACCGTGCCCCCCACTTGACAAGCACCCCGCGAATCACTGCCTTGTAGCCATCCCATACCCCGCCCCATGCCACCTCCCCGTTATCATTGATTATAAAATATTCCCTTGTTTCCCGCCCTACCTCCTCCCGGACCCTCTCATCATCCAACAGCGACTCGTTCAACCGCCAATATTGTAGCCCTTTCCCTTCATCCGCCATGCGCAAAGAGACCGTCACCGGGGCATGATCAGACCATGTGATGGCCTCCACTGCTGCTTCGGTAATCTGACCCCCTACTTCTTTGGAAACCCAGATAGCATCTATCCGGGAGTAGGACCCATGCGTGGGCGAGAAATAGGAAAATTGCCTCCTCCCAGGGTATTGTAACCTCCAAGCGTCAACCAATCCATGCTGCACCACAAAAGCTCGATACCTCTTCCTGTCCGCCCGCTTACCCTCCCGACCCCCAGTTGCATCCCATGCCGGATTCCAGGTAAGATTGAAATCTCCCCCACATATAAGGGTACCCTCCCCCATGTTCCCCACCTCCTCAGTCAATTGCTTCCAGAAATTACCTTGCGATCCCGTAGGGGCATATAGGTTCACTATACAGTACCACTTACTCCCCACCCGCACCCTCACCAGTACATATCTCCCTCCCTTATCCCTGACAACGGAGTGCACTAGGGTCTTCAATCTGGAGGCTATCAGAATAGCCACCCCCCCTTTCTTCTTTTCAACTGTGTTAGAGACATGAATACATACCCCAAATCCCCTAGGCTTGACCAGGTACTCTGTTGTTTTGGTAAGGTGCGTTTCCTGAATCAGCCCTATCCCCGCCTTCTGGCGAGCCAGCTCATCATACAATTTCTGCCGTTTAAAAGGCGAATTCAGGCCCTTAACATTTAAGGATACAATTTTTAGATCTCCCATCTTGGTAGACCTCACTCCCCACTGTCAGCCCATAGGTGTTCCAACCCCCCTCCCCCCCCTTGCCCCCCCTCCCGCTCCCCCCTCTCCCCCTCCAATCTCCTTGACCCCACCCCCCCAGCTCTCTCCAAAGAGATTTGTCTTCCATATAGGTGACTGCCTAGGTGACTGCCTACGGGCCTGCCTGTCTTCCCCCCACCATTCCGCATCTCCCCATTTGCTCTATCCCCCCCCCCGACTCAACCGCTACCTACTCCCCCCATCCCCCTGCCTCTTCGCCCTCCCCGCCCCCCCCCCCTTCCCGCCCCTTATGCTACATCCCCCTTGCCCCCCCCTCATAATGCACCCCTCCTACAATAACCCAACAAAATATATATACACAACAGTACTACAAAACACCAAGCTTTAAAACTTCTACTTCAGCCCGCTCCGTTCTCAGCTGCTGATGTCCCGGGGCTCTCTCCAAGCTTGCGCGCCAGTCTTCGGCCCTCTGCTGGGACTCGATGCCACCGCTGAGCTCTCTGAGCTGGATTAGAGGACGTCGACGTACTAGCCCCCTGTCTAGCTGTGGTCATATTCCCTTCAGGGATATTCGGCAGCTCCAAGTCTTGCAGTGCTCTCCAGGCTTCCTCTGTAGTTTGCACTCGTTTTGACCTACCCCTGGCCGTGATCAACATGCCAAAAGGGAACATCCATTTATATCTTATGTCCTCTTTTCGCAAGTACTTTGTAACTTCTTTGAAGTCCCGTCTACGCTGCAGTGTTCCCCCTGAGAGATCCTGAAAAAACTCCAGGGAGTGTTCTTCCCACTGGAACTGTCTCACCTTCCTGGCTGCCATCAACAACCTTTCTTTAATCTTGAAGGAGCCCAGGCATATCACAATATCTCTTGGTTTATTGTCTCGTTTGGGGCCCAGGCTCCTGTGCGCTCTCTCTATTTGTGACAGTGTGATCTCAGTGCCTCCCTCTGGATCTGCTGTCTCGAGCAGGGAGCTAAAAATTTTAACAATCACGTCCTCACAGTTGCGGTATCGTGCTTCTTCTGGAAGGCCCCGGACGCGTATATTACATCGGCGGGATCTATCCTCCAGGTCCTCCGCCTTCATCTGCTGCTCCAGCTGAATCCGCTTGATGTCTGCCCAGTCTTTTTGTAACACATCGAGTTCTTCTCCCTGCTGTTGCAGTTGCGTCTCCATTTCTTCCATACGGTTTCCGATCTCCCCTATATCTTGTCGCAGAGAGTGGATGGACTCTCTGAGCTCCCGCGACACCCCACCGATATCAGCTTTGATCTCATCCTTCAGCTCTGTGAGCCAGTCTTTCAATTTCACGATCCCTCCTGGGCTACAGCTCCGTTCCAACTCTTCCACCAGCTCTTGGGCCTCTGCCAGCTGCTTACTATTCTCTTTGGCCCCCTCCTTGTTACTCTTGGCTGCTCCGTAGGGAGATCGGTATTCCGCCAGCTTCTTACGCGCTGACGCCCCCGCTTTATTTTTATCCATCTTGGCTCTAAGTCGTAGGTTCTTTATGTCTTCGCTGTATGGGTAACTGTGGCTGTAAATGCTGCAGGGCTTTGCCCCCCCTATCTCTTCTGGAGCACAGGGGCCTCTCCTCTCCCTGTCTCCTCTATAACTTCAGGTCCTTGATACCGCTGGCACAGCCTTTCTCCTCCACCCCTCCTGAGTTCTTGCCCTTCTATGGCCTCTGCTCTGCGGTTCTCCTTAAGGGCTACTCTCTCACCTCACACTCCACTGGTTCTCTATCGTCGCCTCCACAGGCTTCTTCTCCAGGGCTTCTCAGCCCACACTCCACTGCTTTGTGGTTTTCCCCCGCTGCACTCCTTCTCCTCCGCTCCACACACTGCTCAGCTCCGCGTGGCCCTCTCCCGCAGCCACCGCTGTCACTGCGGGCTGCACTGCACGGGCTATTACCGCCCTCTGGGCTCCTCCGCTCTGTGCTGCTGTCTAGCAAGGAAAGTGCTGTACGTACCAGCCCCACTGCCGTCGGGAGATGTGAGGTCCCTCGCCGGCCCTCAGCTCTGTAGCGCTGCCCGATTGCTGGATTCTCAGCTGACTAGGCCTCGGACCCCACACTCTGCTCTGCTGCAGCCTCACAGCACGTCTGCGGTTCTTGCTGCCGGTCCCGGCCGACCACGCGGTCAGCGCTCTAGGCCGCTCGTGAAGCTCCCCCGTCGGGGAAATGCCGATGCGGGGCCAAGCTGCTTCCTTTCACCTCTGCCCGATCCTCGGGTCTAGCGGCGTCGATTCTCCAACTTGCCCCCCGCAATTAACGCAAATAGGGGTATTTAGCCCCCTTTTCACAGGCTTGGATGGCAGAGCTCTCCTTCTACCCCACCATCCGTCCCGATGACGTCACCGGAAGTCGCGAATCTGTTTTTTTAAGGATTTGACTGTGGATAACACACTTGGCCCTGTTGGTTTCCTTAGATCTTTCGAGTGCTTTTAGTCTCAGACCATACTCTCTTCCTAGACCAGTGATTCTCAACCTTTTCTCCCTGTCAGGACATGCCTGATTGACAATGCTCATATATGAGACACATCGCACGCACGACCATCCCAGACCTTTCATTTGACAGTACAGTAAACGTCAACATTTATTTTTTATTATTTATTTTATTACAGTTTCTTATATACCGCGCTATTTAGAATCAGCGCGGTTTACATCATAACAAAACGACCATTACGACAAACTGTCAGGTTTTACATTGAACAGGAGTACAAACTTGGATAACTGGGTTAACTATATACATAATCTATCTACACTGCAGTGTGCGGGCATGTTCTACATTCGCAAAAACCCTATAACAGGTGCAGATTTGAACTGGGACAAGTCTCCATGGAAGTAACCATACACAAAATATTATGATACACATGTCATTTGAGTAACTGCAACATAACTCTTCCTACTACCAGGAACACTGTGAAAGAACACAAAACCTGAAAAAAAGAATAAAATCCCCCCCCCCCACCACCCACATATGGGGACACACAATGAAACTACAATGTGCCATACCATACAAGCACTAATTCCTATGATTCAAACAGCTTGAACTCTACCAAACAGGCAACATATATACAATTATTATAATGGACCATAGAACACCAATACACCTGCTTCTTTTAAAACACATCAAGTGGGACTATGAATCTCTATAGAAACTACACACTAATGCCACCCAGGACCATACCTAGCCCTGTGCGAGCGGTGCAGCCGCACAGGGTGCAAAGGCTTAAGGGGTGCATTTCGGCTGTCTACCTGCCATCGCCACTTTTTCTTCACTCAGTAGCGGCAGGCAACAGCAGACATCTGAAATGCGCCCCTTAAGCCTTCTCGTGGCATGCTAAGCACATCTGTCCCTCCCTGCTCCGATGCGATGTCAGAGAAGGGAGGGACAGATATAATTAGCACGCCAGCAACTTACACAGCGGGCGTGCCTCTTCTCTCCCGCTGCGGGGGAGGGGGAGGGGCGTGCACACCCGTTGTGCAAGTCGCACAGGGTGCGATTCAACCTCAGTACAGCCCTGATGCCACCACATCTTTGTCACATGCAAAACTCCAACAGACTCTCACCAAATACAGAGCAAGAGACCACAGATTAGAACTAGAAATATGAAGACAAATGGAACTGGGAATCCCAGGAAGTTAGACATGGCAGGTACTACAACACTGGAAAACTAAACACAGAAATGCATTTCCTCTTGTACCAAACAAAAAACAAACACATCCACAATGCGCACCTCCCAAAGTTAACAAATTCCAGTTAATAAATTCAAAACAAAATACCGTTTTCCATCTTTGTTGTCAGAGTATTTTATTTTTACCAGTCATGTTGGTTCGTTTCTCTTTTCCGCTTTGTCTTCTGCCAACTCTTTCCAGTGTTTGCTGTTCATTTATCCTGCCTTCTGTCTTCCTCCATTCCCTTCCTACATCTGTCTCTGATGCATTGATTCTCTTATTTTTCTTTCCTACTTCTCTGTCCATTCCATTTTCAACCTCTATCTCCCTCCTCTAATTTTCATGCACAGTTGTGGCCAACATTATTGGCACCCTTGCATTTTAGGTATGTTATGTACAATATCTTGAGAAATAATTGGAAATATTCCAACTGTATGTCATCATAATATTTTAATAGTATGCTCAAAAGGTATACAACAACAAAAAAAAAAGAATATGCCTGTGCAACTTAAACATAGTAATTTGAAGATTAATGGCACCCTTCACTAACATTTGGCAGTGATGACAGCCTCCAAATGTTTCTTGTAACCATCTATAAGTTTCATACATCTGTCTGGTGGTAGTTTCTCCCCCATTCAACTGTGATTTGTTCCAGCTCATGAATATTTCCAGGATTCCTTTTATCAATTGCAGATTTCAGCTCTTTCCAAAGGTTCTCAATTGAATTGAGATCAGGACTCATTGCCAGCCAGTTTAAAAACAATCAATTTTTTCCTTTTTAACCATTCTTTTGAACTTTTGGATTATGTTTTGGGTCACTGTCCTGCTGGAGGACCCATGACCTTCAACCCAGATCTAGCTTTCTGACACTAGGTAGCACATTTCGCTCCAAAATACTTGGTAGTCCTCTGATTTCATGATTCCTTTAATACATTGCAGGCCTCCAGTTCCTGAGGCAGCAAAACAGCTCCACAGCATTATGGAACCTCCACCATATTTAACTTTAGGAAGGGCGTTTTTTTTTCCTTATAAGCTTCATTTCTTCACCTGTAAATGTATAGCTGGTCTGTATTGCCAAAGAGCTCACGTTTGGTTTCATCTGTCCACAAAACATTTTCCCAGAAGGATTGTGATTTCTCAAGGTGAGTTTGGGCAAAGATCAGGTGTATCTTTAAGTCTGTTTTTGAGCAGTGGGGTCCTCCTTGGCCTTCACCCATCAAGTCCTTTTTTGTTTCGTGCATGGCAAATGGTGCAGATTGAAACCACCACTCCAGACTGCTCCAGGTCAGCCTTAAGCTCTTTGGATGTTGTACGTAGTGTTTTTCCAGTAGTTCTTACTAGCCTTCAAAGATGTCTTGGATTAATTTTCCTCTTCACACCATGTCCTGGGAGGTTCTTGACAGTTCCAGAACAGAAAACCTCTTAATAGCATTGCGAACCGTAGACACAAGAATCCTGAGGTCTTTGGAGATGCCTTGTAAACCCCTTTGACGTTTGATGTTGGTGATAATGGCTTTTCCGACTCTCTCAGACATCTCTCGTCTTCACCATTGTGACAACCCCTTGTGTTTCCAGTTTCACCATGCCTAGTATCTACCCTCTTCCTCCCTTGCCCATCCACCCATCTACCCCTGAAGCCCTGCCTCTCCCATCTCTCCCCCACCCCACCTTGTAGCCCAGCATCTCCCCTTTCTCATTCTCTCCCCCTCCTCCCCATCTATGTAGCATGGCATTGCCACTCTTCATCCCTTACCACCCACCCATATAGCCCAGCACTTCCCCCCTCTCTCCATTCACCTATGTAGCCCAGTATCTTCCCCCTTTCTTCCCCATGCACCCATTATCCCAGGATCTCCCCTCTCCCCCCCCCCACCCCACTGACCTATAAAGCCCTGCATCATCTCTCTGCCTCCAACCACCCTTGCAGAGTGGCATGTCCTCTTTCTCTTCTCACTCACCCATGTTGCCAGACATTTCCCCACCTCACCTTTGTAGTATCTCCCTGTCCCCTTTCATCTTCCTCCCTCCCCCAAAACAATGCAGCATCTTTCCTTTCAACCCTCCCCTCTCCATCAACAGTTAAGTCTCTCCCCTCTTCCCTTCCCTACCCCAACTTTGTGTGCAGAGGCAGACACAGTTGCACGAGTCCCGGTATTCTTTAGTATATATCGAGCTGCCTCCTTCCCCAGGCCGCAGCAGCAAGTGGTGCTTAACAGTTTCACTTCTGGGTGCACAAATAAGATCTCCAAGTGATATGATTCAGGGAAGGAGCAGAGCTCAATATAAGCTAAGTGAACATGCTGGGGCTGGTGCAGCTGTCTCTCCTGCACCAGCTCCATGAAACACTTCCTGGGTGTCTGCGACACACTGGTTGAAAACCACTGTCCTAGATAAACATCAGTCTGTTTGGTTAACTGGAGAAGTGATTGGTCTTCATTCCTATCACAGGGTGAAGTCTGTGCACATATGCAAGATTTTATCCTTCAACATGTAATATAGAGAAGACCCATGGCCATGCTAGAACTAGGTAGCCACATTAATGCTAATTACATTCAGCTCCTCCTTCCTTTCAGATCTCTCTCATATCTGAACAAATAGGGGTGATCTACACAGAGCAGTGGGTACACCCCTAAACAAAGGCAAGGGGAGATGTGACCTGCACGAAGCAGCAGGTGCACCTACTCTTGCTGGGCAGACTAGATGGACTATACTGGTCTTTATCTGCTGTCATGTACTATGTTAGATTCTAATACTATGATTGCTTTGCTGAACAAAATCTTGACTAATGTGTCAATAAAGCCTCAAGACAAACCAAAGATAGCAGCAAGCCAAATATGAGAATGGCTGCCGAAACCTAACCATTCTTTACACCATAAGAACATAAGATATGCCATACTGGGTCAGACCAAGGTCCATCAAGCCCAGTATCCCGTTTCCAAAAGTGGCCAATCTAGATCATACGTACTGTCATGATGCGGGCACTAATAAAGTTGGTTTTAAGAAAAGAAATCCTGTTTTAGAAGAACTAGATGTGCAGTTACCTCCAGGCACAGCTAGAGGGAGCAGGGACATATTGGTCTTAATGAACCTAAGCTCACTGATGACCTGCAGCTGAAAGGGAACCAGGAAGTCAGCAGTAACGGTTCACTTTATAAGCCAGAGCAGAATGCTTCTGGACAGCAGTGGCATAAGCAGAGGCGGCAGTGGAAGGAGCATGTGAAGCAGCAGGAGCTGAGGAAGGAGGAGAAAGAGGAAGAAGGAACTGGAGCTGGACTAGAAGGAGAAACAGCAGAGAACCCTGGAGGCTATCAAGGACATAAGCCTGATTGCTGTGAAAGAAGCCAAGCTGGAAGCTGGAGGAGGAACAGACCTCACAAGGTGGGAAGCCAGAAAGCCCAAACTGGACCTGTTGTGCAAGGGGAGTTTGGTGGAAGTTGCTCCAAGGTGAGAGGGTCTGCCACGCCTAGTTCCTACACTCTGCCTGTTTGTAACAGAGAGAAGAAAGCTAAGAACCAGAGAGGGAGGTTCTGACAGAAGCTTATCTCTAGAGAGGATCATTGCCAGTTTCACCTATTCAGAGGGAAAAGCAGTTTTATAAGCAACGGAAGTTTTTACTCAGTGAGCCAAGGTATGAGGCATTGAAGATTAACTGTAATGATTGTACTGCTAAAAGATATGCTAAAAGAAGTATTCCTCCTAGGAGAAACAAGAGTCAAGACTGGTTCACTAAACTACCGCCAGCCTTAAGAGTCCCTGGTTATGTGAAGCCAAACTCCCAAGTCGTAGATTACCATGCTGAAATAGACAGGGACAGTGAAAGCCCTGTGAATCAGTATAGGGGAGAGGAATTGATGGAAGTGGATTCTCCCAGCACTATTCCCTCACCTTTGCCTGAGGAAATGGAATGTGATTGGTGCACTGCCTATGCTCCAGAGTGTGTATGCTCCACAGAAGAATAAATGAAGTATAATTTGATGTTTATTATACTGAATATTACTTTGAAGAAAACCTGCTTTAAACTGTGAAGTAACAGTTAACTAGCCAGTGAACATTGGTACCTTTTAAAACAAAGGACTGTTTCTGTTATCTAAAATATCTCTTAGTTGAACCTTGCTTTAAACGGGGAATAAAAGCCTTTATTACCCTACACTTGGACTCTTTGTTCTTTAGCAGCGCTACCTAGTGGCGTATAATCTTTGTGTCACCGGCAACCGAGTGACAGTACCTAGCAGTTTCCCAAAAAGACACAGGGTCCACAATGCTTGTACTGGGTCAAGCAGTGATATCCTGAGTCCCTTCTTAATAATGGTTTATGGACCTTTAGTCCAGGAACTTGTCCAAACCTTTTTTAAACCCAGTTACACTAACAGCCTTTACTACATCCTCCGGTAACAAATTCCAGAGTTTGATTACACATTGAGTGAAAAAATATTTTCTTTTATTAGTCTTAAATAGTTTACCCTGGACTTCCGGTGATGTCACGGAACGGATGGCCGCGAGGTAACCGAGCTCCGTCTGATTCCTGACTAAAGGCGATCATGAGCGCTATCCCCGACGCAAAAACTGTTGGAAAAGATACCCCCGGGAGTGCGCTAGCAGCCCGCCAGAAACTGGAGGGGTTTAAATCCCCATATGTGCGGAGAGAGGAGCTGGGCCTGCAGAAGCCTGAGGTGGGGGAAGAGAGTGGCGGTGGCGGGAGCTCCGGCGATGAGAGTAGCAGGCCCGACCTACACTCAGATGGAGCAGAGCTGAAAGGGTGGCTGGCGGCGGTCCGGAGAGACCTCCGTGGCGATATAAAAGAGCTGCGCAAAGATCTGAAGGAGGATCTGTATTTGCTCCGCCAAGAGCTGAATGGCATGGGGCACCGTGTGGAGACAGTGGAGGAGCACGTGGAGACCCTGACGGGAGCCATGCGAGAGGTGGAGGAGGAGCAACGCCGCCAGCGGGAGCAACAAGATGAGATGCAGGAAAAGTTGGAAGAAATGGAGGATCGGGCACGCCGGAACAATCTGCGTTTTAAAGGGATTCCTGAATCGGACACTTATAAAGACTGTATAAAAACGGTTCAATTGCTCTGCCAACATGTCTTGCGCTTAGCGGGCAATGATGATGAGCCTGGGGTGACGGTAGGAGTGGAGAGAGCGCACCGTAGCCTTGGTCCTCGGCGGGGGTCGCAAGCTCGAGATGTGATCGCTTGCATGAGCAGCTTCCCCCAAAAAGAACTGATTTTAAACTTGGCCAGGAAGTACGGGCGCATCGCATGGGACTCCTCCGAGGTGGAGATATATAATGACTTGTCGTCGGGCACGCTGGAGAGGCGGCGGGGGCTGAAAGAAGTTACCGCGTTTTTGCGGGGGAAAGGACTATGCTATCGTTGGTTATTCCCCTTTGGCCTACTGCTCACCGTCAACGGAGTCTCCCGGAGAGTCAAAGGAGAGGAAGAGGCCTGGAAAGTACTGTCGGAGCTTGGATGTGAACCTCTCCCCAAACCTGTGGCGGGAGGAGAGCCTAGGGAAGATCGGGGAAAGGAGCGGAGACCATCGCAATGGCAGCGAGCCGGTGAAAAAGGAAAGCGGCTCTAAAACAACTTTCCCAAGGAGTGCTCGAGGGGAGCTCTGCAGCCCCCACCTGAACAGTACCAGAGAGTGGAGGGTGTGTACTGGCGGGGAGGGGGGTGTACTTCTGTGAGACTCAATGTGTGTGGGGGGTGGTAAATTGGGGGAGGTGGGTTGATTGTGATTTGGGATGGCGACGGTGGTGCGGACGGGGACGGGGGCGGTATGTTGGGCCGGGGATGGCACTAAGGGTGGGAGTCGGGATAAGACATGACTCACACGGAAGCGTGGTTGGGATGGGAGCCGATGCAGGGAGGGGAGAGGAGAGGAGGGGGGAGGGAGGGGGGATCTTGGGGGGGGGAATGGGATGGAGCCCCTGGTGGGAGGGATGGGTGGGGAGGAGTCTGGGGTGACGTAGGGTGATGCTACGCATTGGATCTCTTAATGTGAAAGGGCTGAACTCTCCGCAGAAGAGGCAGCATCTTTTCAGAGAAATTAAGGATAATAGGTGGGATGTGATTCTGGTTCAAGAAACACATCTACGGGGGAGTGAGATACATAGATTGAAGCATTCCGGGTATCCGGAGCAATTTTTTTCTTGTGTTCCAGGGGGAGGGCGGAAGCGGGGGGTTGCCATTTTGTTAAAACGGGGGGTAGGGATACAAGTGGGGAATTGGCTTAAAGATGTGGAGGGGAGAGTGGTGGGACTATCTGGGCGGTGGGGATTGGAAGAGATTACCCTTGTCTCGGTATATGCTCCGAACAGAGACCAGGGGCGTTTTTGGGCCTCCACTAGGAAGTTGTTGGATCGGGAATCCCTGGGAAAAGTGGTGGTGGGAGGGGATTTTAATTGTACGTTGCAGGATGGTTATGATAGGAACCCTAGGGGTTGGGAGGGGCGGGGGGCCAACCGGAAAGGGCTTAATTGGTTGATGACACAGCATAATCTAGTGGACGTGTGGCGCAAATGGCATCCTTCGGGCCGGGAATACACTTTCTTTTCCACACCCCATACTTGTTGGAGCAGGATTGATATGATCATGATGAGTGAGGAATGGATGGTAGGGGTGCTTGAAGCGGAGATTATCCCGGTTGTCTGGTCTGATCACAGTGCGGTGGTCGTGGGGGTGGGTAGTAGGCGACAACTGGGCACCCGGTTTTGGCGTCTGAATGAGAGCCTCTTGAAACAGGAGATGGTGGTAGCGGATATTAAGGGGGCGATAAAGGAATATCTTGCGTTGAACGACACCGGATAAGTACGGGATGTCATGGTGTGGGGGGGGCTGAAGGCCTATATCCGGGGACGGTTCCTATATTGGGGGGCGCGGTTGAAAAAGGAACGGGGGCGACGGGCGGAAGAGTTGAAGGTTGCAGTGAAGGAAGCCGAACGAGTGTTTTGTGAGGTGGGATCACGGAGAGCCCGGAGATCTTTGGAGCGGGTGCGTGGGTAATTACAGGCCTTGCAGGTCGATAAGATTGCATTTGACTTGCAGTGTGTCCGTCAGGTATATTATGAATTTGGGGATAAAGCGGGGCGCTTGTTAGCCCGTAAGCTGAAGAAACAGCAGGGGGCCTCCATGATCTTCCAAATCAGGGAGCGGGATGGGGGGGTGCTGCGGGAGGAGCAGGCGGTTAGGCGACGATTCGAACAATTCTACCAGGAGTTGTACCAGCGGCAGGCAGGGGTGGAGGCCGCCCATATCCACTCGTATTTAGCGGGTTTGGAGTTGCCTCACCTGGGAGAAGCAGCACAGGCGGGATTGGAGGGGGCTTTGACCAAGGAGGAGGTGGGTAAGGTAGTGAAGGGGCTGCAGGGCGGTAAATCGCCAGGACTAGATGGACTTCCTGGGGTTTTTTATAAGCAGTTTTGGGGTGAGGTGCGGGGGCTGCTTTTGCTGCGAGTTTTTAATGGGATGCTCGCCGCTGATGGGGAGCTTCCTCCTGAAATGTTAACAGCAGGGATTTCGATCTTACGGAAACCCGGGAAGGACCCCCTGGACTGCGGCTCTTATCGACCAATTTCCCTGCTTAATGTGGATGTCAAGATTTTAGCAAAGGCTTTGGCAGACAGACTCGCTCCCTGGCTCCCTGGACTGGTGCGGGAAGATCAGACAGGGTTTATTATGGGGCGCCAAACGGGGGATAATGTCAAGAGAGCCATTGAGGTAATTGAAATGGCGAGAATGAAGGGGGAGGAGTGCATCCTAATGTCCATCGATGCCGAAAAGGCCTTCGATCGGGTGCACTGGGATTTTGTCTGGCAGGTGTTGCGGAAGATAAGGTGTGGACCGAATTTTCTACGGTGGGTGGAGGGATTGTATAATGGACCGAGGGCCCGGGTGAAGGTTAATGATAGTTACTCCGCGGATTTCGAATTGGAGAGGGGCACCCGGCAGGGTTGCCCCCTATCCCCGCTGCTGTTTGCCCTCGTGGTTGAGCCCCTAGCGCAAAGGATACGGGATAATGCTCGGATAGGGGGGATATGGGCGGGCGGGGTAGAACATAAGATTTCTTTATATGCGGATGATACTTTATTATATATCAGCCATCCGGAGGACAGTTTGGTAGGTATTATGGAGGAGGTGCGGAGATATGGTGGGGTGGCGGGGTTTAAGATGAATGTTGACAAGACGGAGGTGTTGAATGTCTTGGTCCCCAAAGGGGTGGAATACCGCCTGAAGAACGAGTACCCGTTTCGATGGGTCACGAAGTCGCTGGGGTATTTGGGGGTGCAGATCCCTAAGCGGTATGACGAGTTATATCGGGAGAATTATCCCAAGGTATTGGGGGAATTGTATAGAGATTTAGATTGCTGGATGAATGCGGAGGTCTCTTGGTTTGGTAGGATCGCTGGAGTAAAAATGAATATTTTGCCCCGCATATTATATTTCTTCCAGGTACTCCCCATACGGGTCCCAGATACGGTGCTCCGAGTATTACAAAGGAAAGTGTTCCAATATATCTGGAAGCGTAAGCCCCCGCGAATAGCGAAGGAAGTGTTGTATGCGGATAAGAAAGAGGGGGGGTCTGGGGGTTCCTAATTTCCGGGATTATTATCGAGCGGCACAGCTGCGGCACGTTATGGACTGGAGGGAGAGGGGGGGTTAAGATGGGGGTCCGAGTTGAGAAGGAATATGTGAAAGGGGGACGGTTAGCGGCGTGGTTGTGGGCGGATAGGAAGGACCGGCGGGAATTAGGGGTGGGGTCCCCGGCTATGTGGCAGGTGGCGGCGGCAGTGTGGGATGAGGTCAGGGCGCAGGGGCGTAGGGGCGGGGGGGGGGCGGTTCTCCTTGGCAGCTCCATGGCGGGGGGTTAAGGGGTTTCGTCCGGGGTGGGAGGGAGGCGTTTTTGATGATTGGTCCCGTAGGGGTCTGGAATGCTTTTTTCAGCTGATGGATGGGGATGAGTTGATGCAGTTTGGGGAAGCGCAAGAGAGCTATGGGCTGCAAGAGATGGACCGATATGCCTTTACTCAGGTTCAGTCTTTCCTTCGGGTGCGGAAGGGTAAGGGGGACTTGGGGGTAGCTTTGACGGAGGTGGAGGCTGTGTGGGTTGGGATGAGGAATACTAGAGGGATGATATCTGCTCTGTATAAGGGGGTGGGTAAAGTTCAGGGTGCTAAGTTTAAATATATGCGGGATTGGGAGAAGGATCTGGGGGGGGTCGCTTGAGGCGGTGGATTGGCGGGGGGATATAGGATCAGTTTAAGAAGACCCCTCTATCGACCCGTATACGGGAAAATAGTTATAAAATCTTGATGAGGTGGTATTATACCCCGGAGCGATTGCATAAAATGTACCCAGGCGCCTCTGCTGCATGTTGGTGGGACTGTGGTGGGATGGGCACCTTTTGGCATATTTGGTGGGCTTGCCCGAAAATTCAGTTATTTTGGGCTCAGATATGGGAGTGGATTCGGGTTCGATTAGGGGAGGTGATAGAAATGTCCCCGGGGTTAATCCTGTTGTCCTGGGGGGGAGCTACGGGACGGGGAACAGGGCGAGGGGTGGTAACATGCCTTTGCGCGGCGCGTGGCGCTGTGGCAGCGGCTTGGAAGCGCAAAGATGCGCCGGGGCTGGGCGAGTTTGAGGGGCGTCTGCATCATATTCTGTTAATGGAGAGATTAACTGCAGTGCGGAAAGGACAGAGGGGTAAATTTGACCTAAGATGGGGGGAGTTATGGAGGGGGCTATATCCGGAGGGAGGGGGGGGAAGGGGGGAATTCGGGGTAATGGGGAAGTGAGGGGGGGGGGTGGGGGGAGGGGGGATGGGAACTATATTTGCTGTACTGTGGGGGGCTTTTGATGTTACTGATGTATATGGGGTGGCTTTGTATGTACCTAATGGTTTTGTTGATTGTTGTGGTTGAAACTCAATAAAAGATTTAACTTTCAAAAAAAAAAAAGTTTACCCTGTAGCTTCATTGCATGTCCCCTAGTCTTTCTATATTCTGATAACGTAAACAACGTAGGAAGAAGCAATAAAGCAGCTCACAGGAAACCTGCAATTTTGATGATGAACTATCCAAGTCATAGTTGTCCATCAATGAACTTAGAGTCTCAAGTCATGCATACAGCAGTTTCAGCAGTTGGAGGGCTGCATTTTCTGCAAAAGGACCTAATGGGAGTCATGGATTTGAGATTAGTAGACTTGGAGACCAAAAATAAAACTACTAGTGCACACTGAATATAATGGAAAATTAGAGAAAACAACATGTACACACACTCCTGATTGGAGGGGCTGAAATGGTCCAGGATTCTGAGGTGTGTCAAACTCTGGAAATATGGCTGTTAGATGTGCTGGACCTACCACAGGAATAACCATCAATAAAGGTGGAAAACTTACACCACATGGGCATGCCAAGAGATTGGCAATGAGTTCAAGGAAGATTGAAGCGCAAAAATGCACTAACCCCTTTCAAACTACTATTGCAGACTAATATTGCAATTGTTGGGTCAGACAGACCAAAGAGCAGAGCTGGAAAGATGCTCAACCCTGATGTCCGTGAGGCCCTTTTAATTACTGCATAAGAGTGCAAAAACGTGACTTATCGACGATAGCGTCCAAACATCCTTCAATCGCTGGTACTAAACTGTACACATTTGTTTCGGGCTACTGGAAGGCCCTGCTTCAAGTGTAAAACAGGATCTGTGAATGTCCAAGAAGAACGCCAAGACCATGAGACTGTTACTTAGTGCCTGCAAGGTGAACGATTGGCTGCCTGAATGACGTCATTCACATGGAGTGTGGACAGTCAGATATGCGGGGAAATTCCCAAAAGGATGTTGACCCAGGTCGTTAATAATGATATTGTGATGCATTAGTTAGTTTAAAGTAAACTCCACTATTCTTGTTCCAAATTGAGACCCTTAGGGATTACTGTCTGTAAACGGAAGATCCACTGTTGCTCCAACCATTGTAAACGGTAAGTACGATTACCTCCTCTGGGGTCAAGGGGAACAACGTCAATCACCCTCCATTTCAAATCTGAAAAAGCATGACCATAGGAGATAGTGTTCCACAATTGGGGCTGATGTAGTGGATGTCTTGGTTCGAGAGGAATATTCACCTAAACGGATCTTGATGGGACGGATGGTCCGTCCGATGTAAAGCAGATCACAAGGGCAATGTAACATATACCCAAGATCCTTGCGAGGAAGATGAAGCTCTCTGGCATCTATGCTAAAAAGACGGAGGTAAAGAGGGTGCCCAGCTTTGAAGCTTGATTCTGTAGGCCTCTCTTCGTCATCTTTCTCCAGAGAGGACATTCTGATGGCTGATGATCAGGTCCTAAGCATTTTAGACACCAGTCATGGGTGTCTGTGGATGAGATGGTACCGCCACACTTAGAACACTTCTTAAAACCACTAGATGGCTTTTCCATTGTGACTGTGACAAAATGGAAGGCCTAGGCCAGTGGTTCTCAACCTGAGGGTCGCGACCCCCATGGGGGTCGCCTCAGGATTTACCAGGGGTCGCCTGACAAATCCCGGGATATGCCGCCTCACTCTGCCTTCAAAAATTTAAAAAAAAAAAAAAAAAAATTTAAAGCGCACGTTGCTTCCACTGCTGAGTCTGCTTCTCGGCAGCGGCAGATTCACCTTCTTTTCTCTGGCCCTGGCGACTCAGAGTGATCTTCAGTTTAAATAAAAGCCAAGCCGGTGCAGAGCCTTCCGTCTCTGTGAAGGAGCCTGTGCAGATGCATCCCGCCCCCAAAGGAGGCGGGAAGGCTCTGCACCTGCTTGGTTTTTATTTAAACTGAAAATCACTCGCACAGCCGCAGCCGCCAGAGAAAAAAGGGCGAGTCTGCAGAGTCATCGTTCAAGCGCTGCCCCAGCTTAGTCTGATCATTTTTAAGTTCTGCTGCAAAGTGGAAAACCATTCTTATGTCCCCTTGCCGTTTTTGAGCTTGCCCACAGAGTCATCTGCCGGCAAGCCACTCCCACGCCTCCAGTTGCTGTCTTCATAGGGGTTTTGTTTTGTTTTTTTTAATTTTAACTCTTTTATTAAGTTTCAACCAAAACAATCAGCCAACAGGGTCATTAAATACATATCCACGCAATATACATCCAACTCTCCCTCATATACAACAAGAACAGTATAAACCCCCATAAGGGCCCAGTTTGGATTCTCATTCCCCCTCCCCCCTTCCCCTCCCCCCTTCCCCCCTTCCCCCCTAAACCCCAAGTTCCCCCCAGCCCCCCCCCCCCGGATAGAGCCCCCGCCATAACGCTCCCAATCTTGTTTCAAATTTACCCCGCTGTCCCTTCCGCTCTGCTGTTAATCTCTCCATTAACAAAATATGTTGCACATGCATTTCGAACTCCCCCAACCCTGGTGCTTCTTTACGCTTCCAGGCCGCTGCTACTGCACAGCGTGCCGCACAGAGACAAGCGATTACCCCCCGCCCCGTCCCTCTGCCCATAGCTCCCCCACTAGACAGTAGGAACAAACCTGGGGACAATGCAAGGGTCGCCCCTAATCGATCCCGAATCCAACCCTGAATCTGAACCCAGAATGCATAGGGGTTTTTTTGCCTACCATCAGTTACTGATCTGCTCCCTAAACCTGCAGCTAACTCCAGTACTGCTCTCTTTGGGATTTAATGCACTTTATTGGAGGGTTTTATTGTTCTGCCTGCGGAGCCTCTTTTGAAGAGGAATCCAGTTTTGAATAGAAGTAATTCAGAATAATAGAGATTCATCTGATAGCTCCAACTTTTAGTTATTTTATTGTTGTATTGTATATATATAAAATGAAATGTAGTATACAATGACGAACAGATGTATAAAAATAAAAATATAAATATGTTAAAAAATACATTATGTATTTCATATTATATATATATATAATATGAAATACATAATATATTTTTTAACATATTTATATTTTTATTTTTATACATCTGTTCGTCATTGTATACTACATTTCGTTTTTAACCATTGTTTCATCAATTTTTTATGCATAATCTATGTACTTATTTGTTCTATATACAATTTATGTTAACAGATTGTTAACAGATTTCAGTGGAGTGGAGGAGTGGCCTAGTGGTTGGGGCAAGGTACTTCAGGCCGGAAGGTCAGGGGTTCAAATCCCACTAGAGGACAGCCACCTTGGGCCGGAAGGACTGGGGTTTCTAGTCCCACAGGTGCTCCTTGTGGTCTTGGGCAAGCCACTTAACCCTCCATAGCCCATGTTCCCTGTAAAATAGTTATTTCCAAGTTATAATGCCCTGTTCAATGTAATTTCAGTTTGTTCAATGTAAACCGCACTGATGCAGAATAGCGCGGTATATAAGAGAATGTAAATAAATAAATTGTACTGTTATTTTTAGATGCGTACCCCCCGATAAAGGATTTCAGCCAAAAACGCGTAGGGGATTTTCTTAAATAAAAGTTAGCACCTGTGACCTCATCTGCCTTCGCCTTGTGTGTAATATTATAACACACCAGCGACTCCATTGAAAATGAATAGCAGAGAAGAATACCAAGAAAAGAAAATATTGCAATGACTTTTTAAGGTATTGTTTCACCTCCATATTTTCAGCAGGGATTAAGAAACCACAATGCGTTATTTGTAACAAAGTTCGATCAGCGGAATCCATGAAGCCAAACAAACTGAAACAGCATTTTGACAGTAAGCATCCCACACCTTTGTAGGCAAGGATATTCGGTATTTTAAGAACAAAGCTGATGGAATCAAGAAAAGCAGACTTGATATTGGCGGAAGGTTCCACTAGCAAAACATAGCCGCTGTTGAAGCTTCATATATGGTGGCTCTCAGAATCACCAAAGCCAAGAAAGCTCACACCATTGCTGAGGAATTGCTGCTACCAGCAACAAGAGATATTGTTTGAGTCATGCTTGGAGATGAATTTGTACCGAAATTGAGTCCAATTTCCTTGTCTAACGACACCGTCAGTAGATGAAGGTGAAATTAGACTTACCTGCTAATTGTTGTTCCTTAAGGAACTCTAGTCCAGTCCCGGAACCATAGAGTTAACAACCTCCACCAGCAGCTTTGGAGACTGAAAGATGTCATCGCTTTGATGTCACTGGTATAAATAGGCAAGGACTGCCCCCTTCCACCAGTACCTATTGACAAAGCAGACTCAGCAGAGCAACAAATAAGTAGTTAAACAATTAACAAAAGGAACTAGGAACACCAGGCAGAACATTGCCTGTCTTTCTCTTTTTTTTTTTCCCCTCGGAAAGAATAAGCGTACTCCCCACCACAGGAGAACCCCACCCCCCGAGCAAAGGAAGTTGTGCTGCGAAAAAGGGCTCCCACTACGCCTCCACTGAGAGACTACCCAGGGGCCCGGACTACCTAGCGTCCCACCGAAACTTCAGGCTGAACTACCGCTGAATATCTGGGGAGGGATCCGGGACTGGACTAGAGTTCCTTAAGGAACAACAATTAGCAAGTAAGTCTAATTTCACCTTCCTTTACGGCCCTCTAGTCCAGTCCCGGAACCATAGAGGATGTAACAGAGCAGTTAATCTCAACGGGAGGGACCAGCTAGCCCAGCCTGAAGCACAGTCGAGCCAAAACGCCCATCTCCCGCTTCCTGCACATCAAGCCTGTAGTGCTTAGCAAAAGAATGTAACGACGACCACGTCGCCGCCCTACAAATGTCCGCTACAGGAACCAAACTAAACTCCGCCCAAGACGCTGCCTGCGCCCTAGTCGAATGAGCACAGAGACCCTCCGGAATCACTCTACCGTTCAGAACATATGCCGACGCTATGGCCTCCTTCAACCACCGCGAAATGGACGCCTTAGCCGCCGCCTCCCCCTTCCGAGCACCCCCAAAGGTCACAAACAACCGATCCGACTTCCGGAAGGGAGCAGTCTCGCGGAGGTATTTCTTCAATGTGCGACGAACATCTAGATGGTGCAACTTGCCCCCCCCCCCCCGATTTATCTTTCTGTTCCTTGGAAAACACTGGCAATGACACGACCTGGTTAAGATGAAACAGGGAAACCACCTTCGGCAAGAACGCCGGCACCATCCGCAACACCACCTTATGATTAAAAAAAGGATAGGTACAGTTCCTTACAGGACAACGCTTGCAATTCAGAAATCCGTCTCGCGGAGCAAATAGCCACTAGAAACACCATTTTCAACGTCAGATCCTTTATCGATGCCCTGTCCAGCGGCTCAAAAGACGCCCCAGTCAGGGCCTCCAACACCAAGTTCAGATCCCACGCCGGAACCGACCTACGCCGCGGCGGCTGCATGAGCAAGACCGCTTGCAGAAGTCGTCTGACATCACTGTGCGCCCCCAACAACTGACCTTGTATCTTACCGCGATAAGAAATCGCTGCCAACTGAACCTGCAAGGAGCTGGCTGATAGGCCCTTTACCACACCATCCTGCAAGAAGGAAAGGACCTGCGATACCGACGCCTGCAACGGCCGCAGGTTCCGCCCCGAACACCAGGCTTCAAAAATGCGCCATACCCGGATGTACGCCAACGAAATAGAGCGTCTGCGCACCTTCAGCAAAGTAGTAATGACCGCTGCGGAATACCCCTTGGCCATCAGCCACGCCCTTTCAAGAGCCATGCCATAAGCGAGAATCGATGTACCTGGGGCATGCGTAACGGCCCCTGCCGCAAAACGTCCTCCCGGCCCGGGAGTCTCCACGGCCTGTCCGCCAACAGCCTCACTAAATCCGCGTACCAGGGCCTTCAGGGCCAATCGGGCGCTATCAGGACCACTAGGCCCCTGTGCCTTTCTATACGCTGGACTACTTGGCCTACCAGCGCCCAAGGTGGGAAGACATAGAGAAGACCCCCTTCCGGCCATCTCTGGGCTAACGCGTCGAGACCCTCTGACATCCGTTCTCGTCGTCTGCTGAAAAACCGCTCCACCTGGGCCGACTCGAAGGTTGACATCAGATCCATAAGAGGAACTCCCCAACGCTGAACTAGGAGCGCAAAGACGGCTGGATGCAGCATCCATTCTCCCGGATCCACTCTGCGACGACTCAGGAAATCCGCTTCGACATTGTCCACTCCGGCCACGTGTTGCGCCGACAGACCCTTCAGGTTCCCTTCGGCCCAACTCAGGAGACCGGCCTCCTCTTCCAGCGACACACTTCCCGTGCCGCCTTGCCGATTGATATAAGCTACGGTTGTTGCACTGTCCGATAACACACGCACCGCCTCCTGCCGCAGGCTGTTCTGAAACTGCTGGAGGCCCAGCAACACCGCCCTCATCTCCAACCTGTTGATGGGCCACTCTCTCTCCACCAGAGACCACTGCCCCTGGGCAAAGTGTCCCTCACAATACGCTCCCCATCCTAGAAGACGCGCATCTGTCGTCAGAAGTCACCAGAGGCCTGCAACGAAAGGGCAAAGACATCGAACACCTGCTTCAGTAACGAATCCAACTTTCTGTCCTGCATATCCTTCAATGCCGCCGCCCCTTCAACCGGGATCGTGGTCTTTTTAGTGACTGCCGATACCGCCGCATCTACCTTAGGCAAGCGAAAAAGCTCCCTGTCCTGGTCAGAAAGCGGATAGAGGCGAGCTAAAGCCCTCGAACCTCACAGGGCTGCCTCCGGCAAGTCCCATTCTTCCTGAATCATCTTGCAAAAGACCCTATGAACTGGGAAAAGACCTTTTGGGACTGACGTACCGCCTGCAATAACGGATCCTCCAACGCTTCCTCCGGCAGAGGCTCCACGGATGGCATATTGAGCGTCTTCAAAGTCTCGGAGATCATAGCTGGGAGCTCTTCCCGCCGGAACACCCGGACCACTCTACTCTGCTGCTCCGAGTCCGGCAACTCCCCCTCTTCTAACTCTTCTTCCGAGGCCTCCACCAAGTCCCCCGCCTCCTCATCCAAACCAGACGGCGGACTGTCTTCTACTAACACCTTCCCTTTCTTAGCCGAAGCAGACTCCTCCTCTGGGCGATCCAGCGGCCTCGTCTGCTTCCGCCTCCGTGGGCCCTGAGGAGAAGCCGCCAACGGCTGCAGCAAAGCCAAAGCCCGCTGCATAAGGGCAAAGAAATCCGGCAGAATCCCGGGGAGGTCAGACCCCTGGCCTGGAGCCAGCTGCCACTCAGGGTCCACAGCCGAGGAAGGTCCCGCTACTGGTTCCGCAGGCGCCAAAACTGGAGGCAGGGCCACTTCCCCCTCCGGCAGAGCCTTCCCTTGCTCCCAAGGGGATTCTTCCAGCGGCTTCTCCATGAGCGCTGCCCCCACTGTGCAGGCTCTACATACCCCCAAGTCTAACACTTCTCCATGCCGAATGCCACACACCAAGCAGCGTGGCTTGGCAGGCATCCTCTCTGCCAGGAGGAACACTGAGATTGCCACACTCAGCCACCAACCCCAGCGTTACACTTTATGAATCTTTATGTCCTGTTTGGCTCCCAAATGAAAAGGTTCCCCTGACTCTGAATGATTTAAACTTCTCTCTTTTAATCCTACTGCCGAGCTACCTAGTCCTAATCTCTGCAGACCTTCCCAAAAAGAGGGAGAGAAGCGCCCGAAACCGCCTGCCAGAAACTTAAACAAGAAACTCGCCGCTCACAAAATGGCCGCCGGCATCGAGCTTCCCGCCCGGAGACACGCGGCCCTGCTAAAGGCACGCTGCCCGATCCAGCTCCCTTACACAGGCCGAGGGAGAGGCCCAATTTCCCCGTCGGTCCTGCCCGGAAAAAACACTGAACTGCCAAATGCAACTCACCGCATCAAAGAAAGGGGGGCCGGGAGCACCGCCGGAGCTCAGCCTTTGCCGCGGCGTCGGCTCTGGCGATCAAGAACAGCTGACTAATGCCATTTGCTGCGTTGCTGCTGCTTTCACTGCCTTCCACCTGTTCCTCACCCTTCTCTTTGCGGGTTCGGGAACAGGGAGGCCCTAAAACTCGCAGGCTGCCCTGCTGCTCGTTTTTTTCAATGGGGAGTAAGTACCCGGTGGGAGGGGGGGAGGGAGGGGGAGACCGAGAAAGAGAATCCAGCCGAAACAAGTAGGATCCCTTCCTGTAGCAGCACTTCAGCTAGAAAAGAAAAAACAAACCCAGGGTAAATAAAATGTATAAGGTAAAATTTAAATTTAAAGGGTACAAAATTCAAAAAACTCTGCTTATTTGCGCTGAGCCCAGTCCCAGGCTCAGACCTCTCTCCAGCTGCTTGGAGACTGAAAGTACTGGTGGAAGGGGGCAGTCCTTGCCTATTTATACCAGTGACATCAAAGCGATGACATCTTTCAGTCTCCAAAGCTACTGGTGGAGGTTGTTAACTCTATGGTTCCGGGACTGGACTAGAGGGCCATAAAGGAATAGAAGATATGTCTGCTGATATCCTTGACCAAGTAATCCAGGAAATGAAATCTGCTCCACTTGGACTATTTAGCATCCAGCTTGATGAATCCACAGATGTTTCAAACTATTCTCAGTTATTGGTTTACGTGAGATATATTAATGATGGCGAGTTTAAAAATGAGTTCCTTTTTTGCAAGCTGCTTGAAACGACAACAACTGCTCGTCACGTGTTTGAAATATTTTGTTCATTCCTGCAAAAACACGATATCCCCATCGACAAGATTTGTGGTGTTTGCACAGACGGAGCTCCGGCTATGCTAGGATGTCAGTCGGGATTTAAATGTTTGGTGTTCAATGAGTCGCCGAAAGCCATCGGAACTCACTGTATGATTCATAGACAAGTTTTAGCAACGAAGACGCTGCCACAAGAGCTGCAAGAAGCTATGATAAATGTAGTAAGCGCCGTTAATTTTGTAAAAGTGAGTGCTTTAAAACAGTCGACTGTTTACAAAACTTTGTAATGATTTGGATGCATCCAATAATGTTCTTTTACTACACACTGAGGTGAGATGGTTATCAAAAGGAAAGGTTTTAAAGCGTGTCTGATCTTCGCGATGAACAAAAACGTTTAAGCAAAAAGAAAAACTACAATTTGAAGCACTTTTCAGTGACAAAAAACAGCTGCTGAAAATTGCTTAAATGGTTGACATATTTGCAATATTGAACAAATTAAATGTATCACTGCAAGGACCAAATGCAACGTGCCTAGATTTGTCCGAAAAGATCCAAGCGTTTCAAATGAAACTTTGGCTTTGGCAGAAAAAGTTAGCTGAAAATAGAACGTACATGTTGCTCAACTTATCTGCTTTCTTTGAAGAAAACGAGATTGAACTTGACACAAGAAATGGAATTATAATTTCTGTCAAACAGCACTTAGAAATGCTGGAAGAAGAAATTTCAGCGTATTTTCCAAATTTACCTGGCACACCATTTGCACTTGCCAGAAGTCCATTCACAGTTAAAGTTGAGGATGTTCCTGAGATTGCACAAGAAGAGTTCATTGAACTCATTACCAGCAAATGAAGAAAAATGATTTTTCTTCAATGTCAGTAATTAAATTCTGGATCAAGTATTTTCAATTGTATCCTGGACTGTCAGATTGTGTTACATCTACTTCTTCCGTTTCCAACAAAATATCTGTGTGAAACCGGCTTCTCAAGTTTGTTGCTTATCAAGAGTAAATACTGAAACAGACTTGCTGCAGAAGATGATCTTCGTTGTGCCCTCGCAAAGACTGAGCCGAGAATTTCACATCTGGCGAGAAGGAAGCAAGCACAACCTTCGCACTGATAGCATAGGCCTACTTTTTAGGTTTGACAACGCTAACATTTTTGCCCTTCGTCAGTCTTTTTGAATAAAGCATACTAAAACCGTTGACTACAAAATCATAATAATTTCGAAATCAAATATTGTTACTTATTTAAACCGCAATAATTAATCACAACAAGAAGTAAATTTTATAAATAAAAACATATTGCAAAGGCCTATAATATTAATAATTCAACAAATGATTACAGCAACAATGCGTTAACGGTAAAGGAAGAGAAACGCATTTGATTTTATCATTGGGGGGCATCACAAGTTGACCAATGGTAAAAGGGGTCGCAGAACAAAAAAAAGTTGAGAACCACTGGCCTAGGCCTAAGATGGTGTTGATGCGCCTGAAGAAAAGAAGTTCTTTTCTTCACAGATTTTTTTTTTTTTTTTTTTTTAAGAGAAAGAAGAAAGGAAGCACCAACGGAGATCGGTACCAGCATCAATGGGAAGGCAGACGCGAACCACAAAAATATGAAAAAAAAAATGGAAATTAGACTTACCTGCTAATTGTTGTTCCTTGAGGAACTCTAGTCCAGTCCCGGAACCATAGAGTTCTGAACCTCCACCAGCAGCTTTGGAGACTGAAAGATGTCATCGCTTTGATGTCACTGGTATATCCTGGCAAGCACCGCCCCTCTTCCACCAGTACCTATTGACAAAGCATACTAAGCAGAGCAACAAATAAGCAGTAACAAGAAAAAAGAACGCGGTTAACCGCTCATAACACTAAGCAAAAAAGTACATAATTAAATATGGAAAAAACTATGTACACCAGACGCCTGCTGCCTGGCGTTTCCACGCCCACTTGGGCCTGCTGCTCCAGAAAGACCCCACTGTGATTCTCCTGTGCATCCCTCGAACACGCAAAATAGTTGGTGTTCCCCATATCGGTCTCTCTTCTTCAGGCTGCGTACAGAGAAAAAACCACAGGGAGGGGTCCGGGACTGGACTAGAGTTCCTCAAGGAACAACAATTAGCAGGTAAGTCTAATTTCCATTTCCTTTTCGTCCCTCTAGTCCAGTCCCGGAACCATAGAGGATGTAACAGAGCAGTGAATATCAACGGGAGGGACCCGCAAGCCCAGCCTGAAGTACCGCTGAACCAAAACGCACATCCCCCCTCGCCTGAACATCAAGCCGATAGTGCCTCGCGAAGGAATGCAACGAGGACCAAGTCGCCGCCCTACAAATGTCCTCCACCGGCACCAAACTGAATTCTGCCCAAGACGCCGCCTGCGCCCTGCGCACGAAGACCTTCCGGCACTACCTTACCCTTCAACAGATAGGCCGAAGCAATAGCCTCCTTCAACCACCGAGAAATGGAGGATTTCGCCGCCGCTTCACCCTTACGCGGCCCCCAGAAGGCGACAAACAGACTTTCTGAAAACCGCCGTCCTACAAAGATACTTCCTTAGCACTCGCCGAACATCCAAGCGATGCAACCGACCGTCCGACCGAGCCTTCTGTTCGTCCGAAAAAACCGGAAGGGACACTACCTGGTTAATATGAAATCCCGACACCACCTTAGGCAAAAAGGCCGGGACCGTGCGCAGGACCACTTTGTGATCGAAAAAGGGCAAGAATGGTTCCCTACAAGACAGAGCCTGCAGCTCCGAAATCCGCCTAGCGGAACAAATAGCTACGAGGAAAACCGTCTTCAAAGTCAAGTCCTTGATGGAGGCCTTATCCAACGGCTCGAAAGGTGCACCTATCAACGCATCTAACACCACATTGAGATCCCATGGAGGGACGGACACACGCCTCGGCGGCCGCAGAAGCAACACCGCCCTCAAAAACCGCCGAATATCCATATGAGCTCCTACCAGCTGACCCTGAATCCTCCCCCATAAACAGGAGATGGCCGCCAACTGCACCCGCAAGGAACTGGCCGCCAGACCCTTCTCCATGCCATCTTGCAAAAATGAAAGAATATGGGGCACCGAAGACTTGAAAGGCTGCAATTCGCGCTCCGCGCACCAAGCTTCGAACACCCACCACACCCGAGTGTACGCCAGCGACGTGGAACGCCTCCGTGCTTTCAGTAAGGTAGCAATGACCGCCGCTGAGTACCCCTTGGACCTCAGCCTAGCCCTCTCAAGAGCCATGCCGTAAGCGAGAACCGACCCACCTGCGGCATGCGTAACGGCCCCTGCAGCAAGAGGTCTCCCCGAGCTGGGAGTCTCCAGGGCCTGTCTATCACCAAAAGAATCAGATCCGCATACCACGGCCTCCTGGGCCAATCGGGCGCTATGAGAATGACCACGCCGCGGTGCCTCTCGATCTGCTGGACCACCGTTCTGATAAGCGCCCAAGGAGGAAACACATAGAGAAGCCCTTCCACCGGCCACCGTCGTGCTAATGCATCGAGGCCTTCCGACATTTGCTCTCTCCGTCTGCTGAAGAACCTTTCTACTTTTGCGGATTTGAAGCTCGCCATTAGATCCATTATCGGCGTTCCCCAGCGCTGCACGAACCTTGCAAACACCTCCGGGTGAAGACTCCACTCCCCCGGATCCACTCTGCGACGGCTGAGGAAATCCGCCTCGACATTTTCCACGCCGGCAATGCCACCAAATGTCGCTCGGCCCAATGCAACAGCTGGCCGGCCTCCTCCTCCAGCGACACACTGCCCGTGCCACCCTGGCGATTTATATAAGCCACCGTCGTCGCAATGTCGGAGAGAATCCGGACCGCCACTCGTCCCAAGGTTCCCTGAAACTGCCGCAGCGCCAGATACACCGCACGCATCTCCAGCCGGTTGATGGACCAATTCTGCTCCGGACTCGACCAAACCCCTTGGGCAAAACGGCCTTCGCAATGCGCCCCCCAGCCGGCAAGACTGGCGTCCGTTGTCACTAACCTCCACGAGGGAGCCTCCAGCACTACGCCCCTTTCCAGGTTCCCCGGCCGCAACCACCACCGAAGCTCCCTCTTCACCTTCGTCGGGCACACCAGACGCTGAGACAAGGCGTCCCGTTGATGAGACCAACGCCGGAGAAGAGAGCTCTACAACGGGCGCATATGAAACCTGGCCCACTGCACCACTTCGATCGTGGCCGCCATAGTTCGGAGCACTTGTAAATACTGCCACGCCGTCGGGGCCCTGCACGCAAGAAAGTTCCGCACTAGCTCCCTCAAGGCTTGAGCCCTTTTGCCCGGGAGAAACACCATCCCCCGTCCAGTCTCGAAGCGTGCTCCCAAGTACTCCAGGCTCTGAGCAGGAAGCAGCTTGCTCTTCGCATAATTGACCACCCAGCCTAGGCTTTCTAAGAACTCCACCACCCGACTGGTGGCCGTCGCACTCTCTTCCCTGGATTTTGCACGTATCAGCCAATTGTCCAAATAAGGATGCACCAGAATGCCTTCCTTGCGGAGCGCCGCCGCCACAACTACCATGACTTTTGTGAATGTCCGAGGCGCCGTCGCTAATCTGAAAGGCATCGCCCCGAACTGAAAATGACCCATGGGGACCGCAAAGCGCAGGAACTTTTGATGCTCGGCGCGGACGGGAATATGCAGATACGCCTCCGTGAGATCCAAGGACATTAAGAATTCCCCCTTCCGGACCGCCGCAATGACCGAGCGCAATGTTTCCATCCGAAAATGCAACACTCGAAGGCAACGATTCACCCGTTTTAAATCCAGAATTGGCCAAAACGTACCTTCCTCCTTTGGAACGACAAAATAGATAGAGTATCGACCGAACCCGCATTGATCCCGTGGCACCGGTACCACCGCCCCGAGACTCCGAAGTCGCCGCAACGTTTCGGCGACCGCCCGCATCTTCCGCGGAGCCCTGCACGGGGAAAGGACAAAGGAATCTAAGACGGGTCGATGGAGCTCCAGAGCATATCCCTCTCGGATGACCTCCAACACCCACTGATCTGTGGTAATTTGGACCCAGGCAGCACAAAATTCCCGCAACCTTCCTCCTATGGGAATGTCCACCCCCTGGGTCCGCCTTATCTCATTGTGATTTCTTTCCGCTAGAGGAGTGGAAGGGTGTAAACCCCCTACCTGCCCCATGGAACCCTCGAAACGCCTGACCTCGGGGAGGAAAACGCCCCCTCTGTGTCTGGCCAAAATGCAAGGCTCGAAACCTATGAAAATCTCTGGAGAGCCCCTGGTGCTAGTCCTCCCCCGGCCCTGTTTTAGCCTATCCTCCGGGAGCCGACCGCCCTTGGACTCTCCAAGGTCCTTGACCAACTTCTCCAAATCCGCTCCAAACAAACGTTTTCCGCGAAAAGGGAGCTTACTAAGTCGAGCTTTGGAAGACCCGTCTGCCGACCAATTACGTAGCCAGAGATACCGACGCGCCGCTACCACAGAGGCCATACTCTTGGCCAGACCTCGAATCAGGTCATAGTGAATATCCGACTCCAGCCTCGCCAATTCTTCCGCCTGCGTACCCAGGAGTCCTTCTTGTAGCCGCTGGGACCATCTTAAACAACCCCGGGCCACCCACGCTCCCGCTATCGAGGCCTGCAAGGAAAGGGCACACATATCAAACACCTGCTTCAACAGAGTTTCCAACCGCCTGTCCTGCACATCCTTTAACGCCGCGGCGCCCTCAATGGGAATTGTGGTCTTTTTAGTAACTGCCAACACTGCCGCATCGACCTTTGGCGAACGAAAAATCTCCCTATCTTGGTCCGACAGGGGATACAACCGGGCTAAAGTTCTGATGCCCCTGAGTGCCGATTCCGGGGCGTCCCACTCTTCCTGGATCATGTCTCTGAACACCCTATGAACTGGGAACACTCGTTGGGACTTTCTAACGGCCTACAACAGAGGATCCTCTAATGTTTCCTCTTCCGACGGCACCACTGCAGGCATATTGAGCGTTTTCAGCGTTTCTGCAATCAGCGCCGGCAGCTCCTTGCGGCGGAACACCCGGACTACCCTACTCTGTTCCTCCGCTTCGGGCAACTCCCCCTCTTCCAATTCCTCCTCTGAAAGGCCTTCCATCTCCAAATCCGAGAGGCGCCCCTCATCTTCCACCCCCGAAGATGGGCTCTCCTCCACCAGTTCTCTACGTCTTTTGGCCAGACCTGTCTCCTCAATAAGACCCCCCGACCTTTTCGGAACCGTTGCTCTCGGTCCCGGAGCCGCCAGACTGGGCTGCAACAAGGCCAAGGCCTTTTGCATCAGAGAGAAAAAATCCGGGGGAATACTTGGCAGCCCTCCGTGGCTACCTGCCTGCGCCGCCGAACTGCCTGCCCCAGAGGACGGACCCGCCGCCGGCTCAGGGAGCTCCAAAGTAGGCGGCTGGGAGTCACCTGCCTCCGAAGGGACCGCTGCGGGCTCATCAGCCAGTCCCCCGTGCGCCTTTTCCATCAGTGCTGCTTCTACAGGACAGCCCCTGCACAACCCTGATTCCAACACCTCTCTACGTCTGACCCCACAAACGAGACAGCGGGACTTAGCCGGCATCCTCAGCCGAGCTCCCCCACTCCAAATTGTGCAAGGATCCGGTGCTGAATACCACAAGAATAAGAGCAGGACGAAGTTTTCAGGAAGACAGAGGCCCCCCCCCCCCCCCCACAGAAAGGAGCCTTCCCCCCTTGTTATGTCTTATTGCCTCTTGTTCTTCTTTTTTTTTTTTTTTTTATTAAATCCCACTCACACAGGCCGCCAAACTGCCAACTAGCTGAATTCTATATGAAAATCGCTAAAACGAAGCTCCCCAAACCGCGAAAAACACACACAATGGGCCTTCCCGCTGAAAACGCGGTACCTAAAATGGCCGCCGGCACAGATTCCCACTCAAACTAATGAGCCGCAAACGAACACACACACCGCTGAATCACTCCCCATTCGCAAAACGGAAGGAAAAGGAGGGGGCAAAAACAATACCTTTAGCCGCGGAGCACCGCCGACCGCGGCTGCCGTGCCGACGGGATTGCTCCTAATCGTGCAGGGAAGGGACCACCTGCGTGCAGCACTGACACAGCCGCTACTGTGTAAAAACCACCTTCCACCTGCTCCTCACCCTTTGTAAGCGGGTTCGGGAGCAGGGAGGTCCTCACTCAGGCCTGAGCTGACAGTTTCTGGTGCAGAGAAAAAAGGCCTTCAGCTGGCTTAGTTGTCTCCCTCCTGCTGCTGCACTGCCGCCCCTCTCTCTACCTGCTCCTCACCCTTTCAAAGCGGGTTCGGGAGCAGGGAGGCACAGAGCAACTCTACTATGCTCGTTTACACGCTGGGGCTACAAATCAAAGAAAAAACAGGCAAGGAAAAAAAAAATAAAGGAGGGAAAGAGACAGAAGTCAAAGAAGCAGGTCCACAACCACACCGGGACCCTTTAGCAGCAGCAGGTCTGCACCTAAAATAAACCCAAAAGAAGAAAATTACCCAAACCAAAAATAATTCAAAAATACTAGAACAAAAATACTTCAAAAGGAATAAACTGCTTATTTGTTCCTACTGAGCCCAGTCCCAGGCTCAGAACCTCCAAGCTGCTTGGAGACTGAAAGTACTGGTGGAAGAGGGGCGGTGCTTGCCAGGATAAGCACAGTTACTTACCTGTAACAGGTGATCTCTGGGAACAGCAGGAATTAGTCCTCACATATGGGGTAAGTCGGAACCGACGGAGCCCGCGCGGGAAAGCTCCCCAGCTTTTCAGATGAAAAGCTTTTGGGGCTTCCCACAGCGCATGCGCGCTGCCTTCCCGCCTTCCTTACCAGCTCTCTTCAGTTCGAGTTTATAGCTGAGACAATAGAGAGAGGAAAGGAAGGTAGATAGATAGAAGATACAACTCCTAGGGGAGGTGGGTGGGTTGTGAGGACTAATTCCTGCTGTTCCCAGAGATCACCTGTTACAGGTAAGTAACTGTGCTATCTCCAGGAACAAGCAGGAATAAGTCCTCACATATGGGGACTCCCTAGCTAAGATGCCTGGGAGATCCCCCTCCAAGGGTAAACCATCTTCGTATGGATCTCAGGCATCCATTCAGGGAAGGTGGGCAGGAGTTGCTTAAGTATGGAACAGGTGTTTGAGGACAGCCTGACCAAACAAGGCATCCCGGCGGGAGTCCTTGTCCAAACAGTAATGGGCTGTGAAGGTATGAACAGAGGCCCAAGTGGCTGCTCGACAGATCTGATCTATGGATACAGAGTGAAGATGAGCCATAGAAGTAGCCATGGCTCTCACATTGTGAGCTGTGACATAGCCTTCCAGAGAAATGTTCTTACTCTGGTAAGCAAAAGAAATACACTGAGCAATCCAATTGGAAAGTGTACGTTTGGAGACTGGAAGTCCCAAATGAGAAGGATCAAAAGCCACAAAACGTTGGGAAGATTTTCGATGTGGCTGAGTCCTGTTGAGGTAAAAGGCAAGAGCTCTTTTACAGTCAAGAGTATGAAGGTTCCTCTCTGCACTGGATGCATGAGGAGCCGGGAAAAAAACAGGTAGATATACCTCTTGATTAAGATGAAAAGGCGAGACCACTTTGGGCATAAAGTGGGGATTCGTCCTAAGGACCACCTTATCATGATGAAATCTGGTATAAGGTGGATTAGCCACCAAAGCCTGCAGTTCACTGATGCGGCGAGCCGAAGTGACTGCAATAAGGAAAAGAACCTTCCAGGAAAGAAATTTCAAGGAGGTAGAGTCCAAAGGCTCAAAAGGTGGTTTCATAAGCTGACCTAGAACTAGGTTCAAATCCCATGCTACCGGCGGAGGTCGGATGGAAGGTTTAGTTAGGGTCAGGCCTCTCATGAACCTTGCAACGAGAGGATGAGAGGAGACAGGTTGTCCATTTATAGGTTTTAAGGATGCTGCAAAAGCACTTAAATGGACTCGTACTGAATTCGTCTTGAGGCCTGCATTGGAAAGATGCAGGAGATAGTCTAGTAGAGAATTCAAAGGAAGTGCTAGAGGGTCAAGACCCTGTTGAGCACACCAAATGGAAAAACGTTTCCATTTGAAAGCATAGGAACGCCTGGTAGAGGGTTTCCTAGAGGCATGAAGGATATCTTTCACTGGCTGAGAAAGATTAAACTCATGAAGGCTTAAGCCTTCAGTAACCAAGCTCGGAGATGTAGGGACTTGGGGTTTGGGTGCCACAAAGTCCCTTTCTCCTGAGACAGAAGGTCTGGCGCAGCTCCCAGGTCCAGGGAGGAGCCCTGGGAGAGCTGTAGAAGTAGAGGGAACCACACTTGGCGTGGCCAGCGTGGAGCTATAAGGATCATCGACCCGTGATCCCTCTGAAGTTTGAACAGAGTCTTGGGAATCAAAGGAATGGGTGGAAAAGCATACAGGAATTCCTGACCCCAATGCAGGAGAAAGGCGTCGTTGGCCTGAGCTCCCTGACACGGAGTCCTGGAACAGAACCGGGGAAGTTTGGCATTCCACGGAATTGCAAAGAGGTCTATGTCCGGGGTCCCCCATTCCTGGAAGATTCTGTGTATCTGGTCCATATGCAGGGACCACTCGTGTGGAAGCAGAACTCGACTGAGTCTGTCTGCCCGAGAGTTTTGAACTCCTGGAAGATACACTGGCAGAAGATGAATTTGATGCTCTCTGGCGAAAGCCCATAATCTGAGAGCTTTGTTGCAAAGCGACAGAGAGCCCGTCCCTCCTTGCTTGTTGACATAGAACATGGCCACCTGATTGTCTGTCTGAACTAGGACAGTCAGGTTGGCAAGGAAGGTATGGAAGACTGTGAGGGCAAGGAAGATTGCTCGCAGTTCCAGAAGGTTGATATGAAGGGTGGTCTCTTGGGGAGACCAGGTTCCCTGAGTGGAGAGATGTTGAAGATGAGCTCCCCACCCTGTTTGGGAGGCATCTGTTGTGAGGGTTGCTTGGGGCAACGAAGGTTGGAAGGGGGTCCCCAACAACAGATTTTTGGAGGATGTCCACCACTGGAGAGACCAAAACAGACGTTTTGAGGTGAGTACCTGGTCTGACAGCAGTCCCGATGCTTGAGACCACTGGGTGGCCAATGTCCATTGAGCTGCTCTCATATGGAGACGAGCATAGGGCACCACATGAACCGTGGAGGCCATGTGGCCCAGAAGTTGCAGCATTTCTCTGGCTGACAAGTGACTTCTGGACTGAGCCTGGGAGGCCAAGCTTATTAGCCGTTGGCCTCGGACCAGAGGAAGGTAGGCCCTTGCAGTGGTGGAATCCAGATAAGCCCCTATGAATTCCAGGGACTGAGTAGGGATGAGTTGGGACTTGGGAATGTTTACCACAAGTCCCAGATATTGAAGAATACGCCTTGTGCGGTCCAAGGAAATCTGGACTTCTGACTGAGATGGAGCTCGGATGAGCCAGTCGTCCAGATATGGGAACACGAAGATTCCCATGCCTCTTAGAAATGCGGCTACGACTGCCATGCATTTTGTGAATACTCTTGGAGCAGAGGCGAGACCGAAGGGAAGTACTCTGTATTGGAAATGTTTTCCCTGGAACAGAAATCGAAGATATTTTCTGTGGGATGGATGGATGAGTATATGAGTGTACGCATCCTTGAGATCTAGAGAACAAAGCCAATCCTGACTCTGAAGGTATGGAATGAGAATGCCCAGAGAGAGCATTTTGAATTTCTCCTTGAATAGAAACTTGTTCAATTCTCTCAGATCTAGGATAGGTCTGAAGCCCCCTGTCTTCTTTGTTATGAGAAAATAAGGGGAGTAGAACCCTAACCCCTGTTGAGGAAGAGGAACCTCCTCTATTGCCCCTTGGGCAAGGAGAGAGGAGACTTCCTGACCCAACAGGGTCAGAAGAGATGGGGGGAGAACTGAATTGCCTCACCATGGTATGGGGAGGAAGGCTGGAGAAATGAAGTTTGTAGCCCTCTCTAATGATAGAGAGGGTCCATTGCTCTGATGTTATTTGCTCCCATCTGGGAGCAAAGTGAGCTAACCTTCCCGGTATGGTGAGAGGCTCTGGTTGTTCCAGAGCCAGAAATGGTAAGTTCTCTAGGGGCAAGTCAAACCCCTGAGGGGGTTGAGCCTGCTGGGGTGTAGCAGACACTGCAGACTTTGACTTTACTTGCTTAGATTGCTGACGTTTAGCAGCAAAGCGAGGCTGAGAAGATTGTTGGCCAGTATTTGTGGAAAATCTGGCCTTCTTGTAGTACGGCCTTTTAAAAGGTTTCTTTTTGGCAGGAGTAGAAGTAGACTTAGAAAGTCTATCTAGAGTGGCATTTTCTGCGTCCATTTGAGAAGCTTTTAATTTGCCAGTCCTCACCAAATAAGTTCTCTCCTGTACAGGGCAGATTCCTTAAGCCATCCATGACCCAGGGTTCTAGGTCAGAAGCCTGGAGCCAAGCAAGACGTCGGGCTGCAATAGCGATTCCCGAAGCCCTGCCAGCAACCTCAAAGGAATCAAAGGCTGCCCTGTTGGAAAACTTGGAGACCTCTGAAAGTTGTGTCACCAGAGTAGTGAAGTCCTCCTTTTTATCCTCAGGGATAAAGGGGGCTAAATGCCATACCTTTAGGGCAAGTTCTCTGAGAAACATGCCCATATAAAGGCTGTAAGAATTGATCCTGGCTATAAGCATACTAGCCTGAAAGATCTTTCTACCAAAAGAGTCGAGGGTCTTACATTCTCGCCCTGGAGGGGTAGAGGAATGCCTTTTAGGACTCTTTATCTTCTTCATAGCAGACTTCACCACAATGGAGTGGTGAGGCAGCTGAGTCTTTTGAAACCCAGGAGAAGGAGGGACCCGGTACATGGTGTCCAACCTACGGGAATGAGGAGACAGGGTTAGAGGAGTCTCCCACAAATCCATCAAGTGTTCTTGAAGGATTTCATGGATAGGCAGAGTAACTGCCTCTTTAGGAGGTTTAGAGTATCCTAAAATATCCAATTTTTTTGATCTGGGTTCCTTTTCAGCAGATGTAGCAATAGAAAGTGCTTTAGCTACATCAACAATGAAATCCTGAAAGGATAAATCCTCTGGAGGAGACATCCTCCTCTTTAGAGAAGAGGGCTCCTCAGGAAGATCAAACTCAGCAGAGTCATCAGAGGAATTGAACTCATCAGAAGAATCTGAGTATTCTCTCTGTGCTTGCAATGCACGATACGCGTACCGATCGATATCGACATCGGGCGTATCGGGCATGGGATTGGTATCGGGCAAAAGCCTGAATCCAGCAAGCGGAACCGATCGACGCTTGGAAGTCGATGGTCTCGGTTCCGGTGTGGATACCGGAACCGGGGTCGGTACCGATGGAATCGGTACCGAGGGCGTCGCAGCCTTAATGAAAGCCAAAACGGCCTGCTGCATGGTCTGGACAGTATTGCCCATGGACGCCACTGCTGCCTGGATGTCGGTACCGGTATCGACCGGTACCCCAGAGCAGTCTAACAGGTGATCAGTCGAGGCCGTGCCATCGATGTCAACCTGTAACCCCATAGGTGATGCTTTGGAGGCCGGAGCCTCCCACTGGGGTTTTTTGGTCTGGGCAGAATCCTCGAACTCAAGATTGAGAGCCTCTCGATCTTTTGAAAGAGATTTGCTTTTAGAGGATTTGCCCACAGAAAGTTTGGTTACCTGAGATCCATCCGGAGAGGAAGACCTGGATGACTGTGATGCTGGATTATCTGAAGCAAACAGCACATGGAACTTGTTGGCCCGGTTCTGCATACCACGTTTAGACATCTGGGAGCAGAATGGGCAGTCCGGTATGGAGTGGTCAGGTCCTAAACATTTAAGACACCATTCATGGGTGTCTGTGAGAGAAATAACAGCATTGCACTTGGTACACTTTTTAAAACCAGGAGCTGGTTTCTCCATGAGGAGAATTTGTGTAGGCCTGAAGGCCTAACAAAAGTTACCAAGTTGTGCTGAGAAAATAAAAAAAGATTTTTTTTTTTTTTTTTTTTTAAAGAAAGAAAGAGAGACCGGCAGTACCGGTTTTGGTATGGGGAAGGCAGGTACGCGGTCAAAAGAAACAAATTAAAATAACAATTTCTTCAGCGGTGACAGGAACACGACCTGCTGGCTCCGCGGAAAAAGAGAAACTGAAGAGAGCTGGTAAGGAAGGCGGGAAGGCAGCGCGCATGCGCTGTGGGAAGCCCCAAAAGCTTTTCATCTGAAAAGCTGGGGAGCTTTCCCGCGCGGGCTCCGTCGGTTCCGACTTACCCCATATGTGAGGACTTATTCCTGCTTGTTCCTGGAGATTACCAGTGACATCAAAGCGATGACATCTTTCAGTCTCCAAAGCTGCTGGTGGAGGTTCAGAACTCTATGGTTCCGGGACTGGACTAGAGGGACGAAAAGGAACAGGAATTTTCTGTGGCGACAGGAATTGTTCCCTGTCGGCTCCACAGAATTCGAAGAACTGAGGAGGGAGAGCTGGAAAGGCAGGAAGGCAGCTACGCAGGTGCAGTGGGATGCTCCCAAAAGCTTTCTTATTGGACGTTGGGGAGTGTTCCCGCGCAGGCTCCGTCAGAACCGACATCACCCATATATGAAAACTACATTCCTGCTTGTTCCTGGAGATAGTACACACCATACAAAAAAAAAAAAAAAGGTGGACATATTTCTTTATGGAAAGTGTGGTAGATGCATAGAATAGTCTCCCAGCAGATGTAGCAGAGACAAGGACAGAATCTGAATTCAAGAAATTAGGGACAAACACAGAAGATCTCTAAAGGAAAAAAGGGACTATAGTAGTTGGTATATAAGGGCAGACTGAATAGGCCATGTGGCCCTTTTCTGTTATTTTTCTATGTTTCTAAATCAATTAGTATGGAGAAAAAAGTGGTTTCAATCCTATAGGGTTCAGAGTATATTTATACAATACAATACAAAAACCTGCTCAGTTTTAATAGCTTCTGGTTAATTGAGGTAAGAAAATTATTTGTTATCAGGTTTAGCAAATTCACCATGATAATTAATCTAAATAGTGTTAAATGCTCTTATTAAAATGATATTTGATCTTTGTTTATCCAGAATTATTGTATAGCGTCCAGCTAAATCTTTTCAATTTAAATTTTTCAATTTAAAGTTCCAAAACTCAAGTTAATGTTGAAACACAGTGCTATTTTTAGGCCACTCTAACTCGCAGTAGTCCTGCATCAGGGATCAGTACTTATCTGCCAACAGATTAAAGTAATCCCGGGCTGAAGGTGGTACAAAAACATCCAAGAATGGCTTTGATCCCTTCAGTAACACCAATTCGCAGCTCTTCCACTCAACCTTTGCAACAGCAGCCATTCACCCAGAAGGCACATGACATCAGACATCCGGGCACTCTGCTGTCCTTTATTCAAAAGGCGAGTCTTGATTGAAATCCAACCAACCAAAGGATTCTTCTTAATAACGTTGTCCAATCAATGTCAACATTAATTCTGTAGGGAATCCGTGAATTCAGAAAAAATATCCAACGTTCTATAAAGTTAAGTGCTCTCTGTCTATTACCTTCAAAGGGAGTGGTCGGGTGATTGACTAATTCTTGAACTGATTATCTTAAATTAAAAAAAATATTAACTAAGGCTCAGTTGCATAGTGAGACTCTGGCTCAATACATTAGGGATCAAATGATCCCTAGGGAACTAAGAAGTAAGGAACCCTGTATGTCTCACGATGATTAAGAGTTTCTAAAGAAATGGAATGGCATCTTGAATAAATGCATGTTGGATCTTTTGTTGATAACTGAATCCACCAACTGATCTATTATGGACATGATAGTGACAGATGAATTATTAGATAAATGAAAAACTAAAGAAATACAGGAGGATTTTAAAAAAAAATTATGTGAAACTCACAAAGCGACCATTTTCATGGGATGCTTCAGAAGGTTAAATTAAGGCAATCAAATAGGGACAAAGACTATACAAATGACTGTTTAATCTTGAATGTCTAACACACAGAAGGGAAGAGTGACTTTTTCTGATGAATCTATATATAGTGATAATGACTGGATCTGATGAAATAGGTCATCGGCTAGGGAGGAAGATTTTTTTTTAGACGATTCCCAGGATCCTTTCAGACGCTGAGAAAGAGGGATGCAGAGCCATCGCTGGAACAGTTCAAGTTCTGATTGGAAAGACAAGATCATACCAATAACTGAACTTCAAATGGAGAACATTCATGGTGATGGATCTTTAGTTATTAATCCATCTTCCATCCCCCTCTCAGACACTGCTGGAGGTTTTAAAACTGGGCTTAACTTATGTTCCATGTCCCTCTTACGATCTTATGGTCAGGGTATGTTTAAAAGGGTTTTTTAGAAAGTTACATATTAAAGCTTATGCAAATAAACACTACTTCAGACTTAATCATGGTGGGTTTGCTAAGCCCAACAATAAATAATTTTTTTACCTCAGTAACCATAAGCTACTAAAACTGAGCAGGTTTTTGAACTGTATTGTCTAACTCAATTAGTGCCAGAAAAAATCAAATCCAACTTTTCCTTGGAAGATTAAATGACAAAACTGACTTTCATACTTCAGACACATCATACAAAAGAGAAAAATCATTACAGAAAAACCATCAGGCTTGGTAAGGCTGAAGGTCAACAACAAAAAAGGAGGGATGGAAATGTGAGGGACTATTACAATAAACAGCAGCTATAGATGCTGCTCTATCAATTAGCTGCCTGATTGAAGACCAAATAAAGTTTAGGACAACTATCAACAGGATCACTATGAATCAACATTGGCTCGATGGAACTTAAGATGTTTGTGTTAACTCTTTTATTCCTTTTTGAAGGGCTATGCTTTTCCTAGTCACACTTCATAAAGGGACGCTTATCTTTGCATACCTTGTCTTTAATACTATGAAGACATCCTGAGCCAATCAGAAACTCCACCACTTCTAGCTTTCCATGTTCAGCAGCCAAATGAAGTGCTGTCCTCCCCACCTGTAAAAATTAAAAAGAAAAAAAAAAAAAAGCTGCCAAGTAGATTGAGGCTTGCATGTCATTTCTGTTTTAAGTACAAAAAAGGAATTTAAGATTACCAGAAAAATTCAACAACTGCCTCATTAAGGAGTTAACTGGATTCTATGTAAGGTAGGATGCTTTGTACCCAAACATTACAATTATCCAAAAATGAACATTCAAGAACACATAAGCACATCTTTGTGGTTCAAAAGACACCTATAAGTTCCTGAGAGCTCATGAAAATCACTTCTGTATAATTCTTGTGTCAATCTAATCACAGTACTTTATCTAATCTAATAAGAGGACTCCTAGGATGCCTCTTATCCCTGGAATACATAGAGTTCTTTTCCCATGTACTGACTGTTATAGGCTTTACAGTATTTTCCAGTCCTCCTCTGAACTGCTTCCATCCCATGTTGTGCCTATGGAAACAAATTTTTCAAAATAAAGCAGTGTCTTACATGGAAATCCATCCTAGATATGATCTAATACAAGACTTGACACACTCTCTTTGAATCTAGGAGCCAACTCAAACAGGAGTTACCAGCTGTCTCTTTCACATACCACTCCCCCCCCACCATCACTACTGCTGTTGCAGTCCCTACCAAAGTCAAGGAGCTAGAAGAGAGAGGAGAGACCCAACGCCTCCCACAGCTCCTTCCGATCCTCCTTTATTAAAGCAAAGTTACTTACCTGTAACAGGTGATCTCTGGGAACAGCAGGAATTAGTCCTCACATATGGAATAAGTCCTCACATATGGGTACGTCGGTACTGACGGAGCCTGCGCGGGAAAGCTCCCCAGCTTCCCAGAAGGAAAGCTTTTGGGGCCTCCCACAGCGCATGCGCGCTGCCTTCCCGCCTTCCTGACCAACTCTCCTCAGTTCGAGTTTAAAGCTGAGACAATAGAGAGAGGAAAGGAAAGAGAGAGAGAGATACAACTCCTAGGGGAGGTGGGTGGGTTGTGAGGACTAATTCCTGCTGTTCCCAGAGATCACCTGTTACAGGTAAGTAACTGTGCTATCTCCAGGAACAAGCAGGAATAAGTCCTCACATATGGGGACTCCCTAGCTAAGATGCCCGGGAGATCCCCTCAAGGGTATGGGACCCTGAAGGGTTCCTCATCTTCCTATGGATCTCAGGCATCCATTCAGGGAAGGTGGGCTGGAGTTGTTCAAGAATGGAACAGGTGTCTGAGGACAGCCTGCCCAAACAAGGCATCCCGGCGGGAGTCTTTGTCCAAACAATAATGGGCTGTAAAGGTATGAACCGAGGCCCAGGTGGCTGCTCGACAGATCTGGTCGATGGACACAGAATTTAGATGAGCCATAGAGGTGGCCATGGCCCTCACATTGTGAGCGGTGACATGGCCTTCCAGAGAAAGGTTCTTACTCTGGTAAGCAAAAGAGATACACTGAGCAATCCAATTGGACAGTGTTCTTTTAGAGACTGGAAGTCCTAAATGAGAAGGATCAAAAGCAACAAAAAGCTGAGAAGACTTTCGATGTTGCTGTGTCCTGTGGAGGTAAAAGGCAAGAGCTCTTTTACAATCTAGAGTATGAAGGTTCCTCTCTGCACTGGATGCATGAGGAGCTGGAAAAAAGACAGGTAAATATACCTCTTGATTAAGATGAAAAGGGGAGACCACTATAGGCATAAAGTGGGGATTGGTCCTAAGGACCACCTTATCATGATGGAACCTTTTATAAGGTGGATTAGCCACTAGAGCTTGCAGTTCACTAATACGGCGAGCTGAGGTGACTGCAATAAGGAAAATAACCTTCCAGGAAAGAAATTTCAAGGAGGTAGTGGCTAAGGGTTCAAAGGGTGGCTTCATAAGCTGACCAAGAACAAAGTTTAAGTCCCATGCCACCAGAGGAGGTCGAATGGGAGGTTTAGTCAAAGTTAGGCCTCTCATTAATCTTGCGATAAGAGGATGAGAGGAGATAGGTTGTCCATTGAGAGGTTTAAGAGATGCTGAGATAGCACTCAAATGGACCCGTACTGAATTTGTTTTGAGTCCTGCATTGGAGAGATGCAGGAGATATTCCAATAGAGAATTCAGGGGGAGTGCTAGAGGGTCAAGACCCTTTTGAGCACACCAAATGGAAAATATTTTCCATTTAAAAGCGTAAGAACGCCTAGTGGAAGGTTTCCTAGAGGCATGGAGGATATCCTTCACCTGCTGCGAAAGATTGAAGTCTTGAAGGTCTAGGCCTTCAGTAACCAAGCTCTGAGGTGAAGGGACTTGGGGTTTGGGTGCCACAAAGTCCCCTCCTCCTGAGACAGAAGGTCTGGAGCTGCTCCCAAGTCCAGGGAGGGGGCTTGGGAGAGATGCAGAAGTAGAGGGTACCACACTTGGCGTGGCCAGCGTGGAGCTATGAGGATCATGGACCCTTGATCCCTTTGAAGTTTGAACAGAGTCGGGAATCAAAGGAATGGGTGGAAAGGCATACAGGAAGCCCTGACCCCAATGAAGGAGGAAGGCATCCTTGGCCTGAACTCCCTGACACGGAATTCTGGAACAGAACCGGGGAAGTTTGGCATTCCACAGACTTGCAAAGAGGTCTATGTCCGGGGTTCCCCATTTCTTGAAGATTCTGAGTACCTGATCCATGTGCAGGGACCATTCGTGTGGAAGCAGAACTCGACTGAGTCTGTCTGCCCAAGAGCTTTGGATTCCTGGAAGATATACTGCCAGGAGATGGATTTGATGCTCTCTGGCGAAGGCCCATAATCTTAGAGCTTCGTTGCAAAGTGACAGAGAGCCAGTCCCTCCTTGTTTGTTTATGTAAAACATGGCTACTTGATTGTCCGTATGAATAAGGACTATCATGTTGCTGAGGAGGGTATGAAAAACTCTGAGAGCTAGAAAGATTGCTCGAAGTTCCAAGTGGTTGATATGAAGGGTGGTCTCCTGTGGAGACCAAGTGCCCTGAGTGGAGAGGTCTTGAAGATGAGCTCCCCAACCTGTTTGGGAGGCATCTGTTGTGAGGGTTGCTTGGGGCAACAATGGTTGGAAGGGGGCCCCCAACAACAGATTTTGAGTGGACATCCGCCATTGGAGAGACCAAAAGAGACGTTTGGAGGTTGCTATTTGGTCTGAGAGAGCTCCTGATGCTTGAGTCCACTGGGTGGACAAAGTCCATTGAGCTGCTCACATATGTAGGCGAGCATAGGGCACCACATGTACTGTGGAGGCCATGTGGCCTAATAGTTGTAGCATCTCCCGGGCAGTCAAGTGGCTTCTGGACTGAGTCTGGGAGGCCAAGTGCACTAGACGTTGGCAACGGGCCTGAGGAAGATAGGCCCTTGCAGTGGTGGTATCCAACCAGGCCCCTATGAATTCCAGGGACTGAGTAGGGGTGAGTTGAGACTTTGGCAGATTGATCACAAGTTCCAGATACTGCAGAATGCGTCTGGTGCGGTCCAGAGAAGTCTGAGCCTCGGACTGAGATGGAGCTCGGATGAGCCAGTCGTCCAGGTATGGGAAGACAAAAATTCCCAGGGCGCGTAGAAATGCAGCCACTATTGCCATGCATTTGGTAAAGACTCTTGGAGCAGAGGCTAGACCGAAGGGAAGTACTCTGTATTGGAAATGTTTTCCTTGGAACAGAAACCGTAGGAATTTTCTGTGGGATGGATGGATGAGTATATGTGTGTACGCATCCTTGAGATCTAGAGAACAAAGCCAATCCTGACTCTGCAGGTATGGAAGGAGAGTACCTAGAGAAAGCATCTTGAATTTCTCCTTGCATAGGAATTTGTTGAATTCTCTCAGATCTAGAATGGGTCTGTACCCCCCTGTTTTCTTGGGAATGAGAAAATAAGGGGAGTAGAACCCCGACCCCTGTTGAAGAAGAGGAACCTCTTCTATTGCCCTTTGGGCGAGAAGGGTGGTCACCTCCTGACCCAACAGGTCCAGGAGAGATGGGGGAGAATTGAAACATCTCACCATGGTATGGGGAGGAAGGCTGGAGAAATGTAGTTTGTAGCCCTCTCTGATGATAGAGAGGGTCCACTGTTCTGATGTGATTTGCTCCCATCTGGGAGCAAAATGGGTTAACCTTCCTGGAATGGTGAGAGGCTCTGGTTGTTGTAGAGCCAGAAAGGTTAAGTTCTCTAGTATTAAGTCAAAAACCCTGAGGGGGTTGGGACTGCTGGGCTGTAGCAGTCCCTGCAGGTTTTGCCCTGGCCTGTTTAGGTTGCTGACGCTTAGGAGTAAAGCGAACTGCAGAAGACTGTTGGCCAGTATTTGTAGAAAATCTGGCCTTCTTATAGAAAGGCTTCTTGAAAGATTTTTTCTTGACAGGGGTAGAGGTAGACTTAGAAAGTCTATCTAAAGCAGCATTTTCTGAATCCATTTGAGTGGTTTTGATTTGCCACTCCTTACCAAACAGATTCTCACCTGTACAGGGCAGATTTCCCAACCCATCTTGGACCCAGGGTTCTAGGTCAGAGGCCTGGAGCCAAGCAATTCTGCGAGCCGCTATGGCAATACCTGAGGCTCTGCTAGCACCCTCAAAGGAGTCAAAGGCTGCTCTGTTGGAGAACTTTGAAATATCTTGGGTATGCTTTAGTAAAAGAAGGAACTCCTCCTTTCTATCCTCTGGGATAAAGGGGAGAAAATGGCGTATCTTTAATGAAATCTCCTTCAGAAACATGCCTATATAGAGGCTATATGAATTGATTCTGGCAATAAGCATACTGGCTTGGAAGATTTTTCTACCAAAAGCATCCAAAGTCCTACATTCTCTTCCTGGAGGAGTAGAAGAGTGTCTTTTGGTACTCTTTATCCTTTTCCTAGCTGACTGCACCACAATAGAGTGGTGAGGAAGCTGAGCTTTTTTGAAAACCAGGAGAGGGAGGGACACAATACATGGTGTCCAAACGACGAGAATGTGGAGATAGGGTGAGAGGAGTCTCCCATAAGTCCATCATGTGTTCTTGAAGAATTTCATGAATGGGCAAGGTGACTGCCTCTTTGGGAACCTTAGAGTATCCTAAAATATCTAATTTTTTTGCTCTAGGTTCTTTTTCAGAGGTTACTGAAATAGAGAGACCTTTGGCTACTTCAATGATGAAGTCTTGAAAGGACAAATCCTCTGGAGGAGACATTCTCCTCTTTGGAGAAGAGGGCTCTTCAGGAAGAGTAAGGGATACTTCAGCAGAGTCATCTGATGAATCAGAATCATCAGAAGACTCGAAGTATCGTCTGTTTGCTTCCAGGGATCGATAAGCGTATCGACCGGTATCCACATCGGGGGTACCCGGAACCGGATCGGTATCGGGAAAAACCCCGGAACCGGTATCATGGTCGATGTGGATGCCCTGGGTACCGGTATCGGTTGTGGTACCGGAACCGGAGTCGGTACCGCTGGCTGCGGTACCAAGGGCGTCGCAGCTCTAATAAAAGCCATTATGGCCTGCTGCATGGATTGAACTGTATGATCCATAGACGCCACAACTGTCTGGATGTCGGTACCGGAAGATTGAGCCGGTACCCCAGAGCAGTCTAACAGGTGATCGGTCGAGGCCGTGCCATCGATGTCAACCTGTAACCCCATAGGAGGAGCTTTGGAAGCCGGAGCTTCCCGCCGGGGTTGTTTGGCTGGGGCAGGGTCCTCAGGGTCAAGCCCGGGGGCATCTCGATACTTAGAGGGAGATTTGCCCTTTGAGGACCTGCCAGAGGAATGTTTGGTTACCTGAGATCCATCAGGAGAGGAAGACCTGGAAGATGTCGATGCTGGAGTATCTGTAGAAAACAGCATGTGAAACTTGGCTGCTCGGTTTTGTAAGCCACGTTTAGACATCAAAGAACAGGACGGGCAGTCCGGAATGGAGTGGTCAGGCCCCAAACATTTAAGACACCATTCATGGGTGTCTGTAACCGATATAGTACCGCTACACTTGGTGCATTTTTTAAAACCAGAGGCTGGTTTCTCCATGAGGGAGAATTTTGTGAAGGCCTAACAGGACAAACACACCAAGTGGGGAAAAATAAGATTTTTTTTTTTTAAAGAAATAAAGAAAAAAAGACCGGCGGTACCGGTCCGGAATCGGGGAAGGCAGACACGCGGCCAAAGAAACAAATTAAAATAACTTCTTCAGCGGTGACAGGAACACGACCTGCTGGCTCCGTGGAAAAAGAAGAACTGAGGAGAGTTGGTCAGGAAGGCGGGAAGGCAGCACGCATGCGCTGTGGGAGGCCCCAAAAGCTTTCCTTCTGGGAAGCTGGGGAGCTTTCCCGCGCAGGCTCCGTCGGTACCGACATACCCATATGTGAGGACTTATTCCATATGTGAGGACTTATTCCTGCTTGTTACTGGAGAATGCTGTTTCCCCTTTCTGTGTCTAAAGGAAAGAAAGTTTAGGAGCCTGCAATGCACCACTGTATAACACTGGAAGAGCCAGAATCTTCTCTCCAGCAGTCTCTCCCCCTTATCCCCTGTCCTGTCCTCACCCAGTAGTTATATATCCTTATTCCCAGCCTATCCACAGCAATCTCTCAACCTCCCTTCCGTCTCCTCAGTCTGTTTCAATCTTCTGTACCTCACTTCCCTCTTCCTTCTCAGCAATATCAGCCTCCTCACCCCACTATCCTCCTCCTCCTCCCCCCTACTCACAGCTAGCCAATCAGCTTTTCCTCTGCTTGTCTCAACTAGTACCTCTGCTCCCTCTCCCTTTGGCTAGCCAGCTATCATCCCCCTTCAGGCTCCCTGGTCTGCTAAAGGCAGCTACTGAAATAGGAGCTCTCTTACTGTCAAGCACCATATAGCTGTTGTCAACTTTGAGCAGAATGGTGTAGTAAACCCCATAGTGGCCTCATGTGACTTCAGATAGACAGCGTGGGAATTCCTACACCACTGTTCAAAACCACAGACAACAGCACAATGCCAACAAGACAAAGAGTTGAGAAGACAAACACCAGGCAACGTGTGGAAATTTCTAGCTGCCATGGAAATCTAGCATCTGAGATTTGTCAAGCTTCTGTCTTAATAGGTATTGAGACAGCAGAAAACAAAGGATCAAGTCATGCATGTGTGCTAAACCCTACCATTATTACTTTCTCAAAAAACAAAACATGCGCACATACCCTGGGCAAATCTTCTAAGGTCCAAAGTTTTTGTGGTTTGTCTCTCACCCACATAGGTTTCTGGGAAATAACTATTACTACAGTTCTTGGTAAAGTCTTTTACACACAAAGCTGTTAATGTTTAAACAATGCATACAATAATAATGGAAGTCAGAGGGAAAGATTTAAGGACAGAAGGGTGAAATTTTGACTTAACCTGTTAGCTTCTTTCCTGAATCATACCAGACTAGTCCAGACATATGAGTTTATTCTCCCCTAACAGCAGATAGAGACAGAATGAGATTTCATACAGACTCACTATATAGTCCGGAATAGCAGAAATGCTCACCAGTATAATTCTCTCAAAGCTGAACAACTAATCTAGAAATCAAACACAAATGGGGAAAATTTAAGTTTTAACTTCCCCCTTACAATTACTGAGGGGTTGATTGCTCCCTTCCCCCTGAGATGACCAGAGCACTCACAGGAGGATGTCCCAGTCAGTGGAGAACTGGCCATCAATAAGACATGCTATGTCTACATCACTTAAACATAGGCCTTAGCAGAACCCTGAAATCCTTGCCTGCTTCAGAGTGGGTTTCTGAATAGTTCCTGCAGGTCTCAAGGAAAGGAAATTTGCAGGCAAATCAAAGCTCAACCCAAGACACATTTGTTCCATCAAGCCTATGACATCCCATTTATCAATTCTCAATAATCCCTCTGCCCTCCCTACCATCTCTTTTGCTGCTTTCTAACTGTTAACTGCTGCTGTTTCTTCTTTCCTGTCATTGAATGGCATTCTTTTCCATTTCCTGACTGCAGCATTAATGTTTTATTATAAACTGCCCTGATGCCATGGCCTGGGCAGTATATCAAATGTGAAATAAAGATAAAGATAACTTTATTCTTTATTTGTGGGATTTGATAAACCGCCCTTGCGGAAGCGTCAGAGCGGTGTACAACAAAACACTATTGGCTACAGAAAATCGAAAAGAACGCCATTAATTGGACAGGAAAGAGGAGCAAAGTAAAGGAGTGTGACAGAAAAATACAGAAACGAGAAAAAACGTTAAGAAGGACGAAGGTGGGGATGGAGGGAGAGGAGCTGCAGAAACGGGAACAGAGAGTGTTATTATGATACTAGTGTTGGGGATCCCGACGAGGGAGGGTCAGAGCCATCAGCGGGAATAGGAAGGTCGTAGGCCTGGTGAAAGAGGTGTGTTTTAAGAAGTGCTCTGAAATGGGTGAGAGATAGCTCTGTGCGGAGAGGGTGAGGGAGAGAGTTCCAAAGGGCGGGACTAAGGTAAAAGAAAGCAAAATGGCGAGCGATTTCAAGATGGGCTTGGGCAGGGGGGGGAGGCGATTTCCATGTGCAGAACGGAGAAGACAAGGGGTCGGCTGAAGGTGGGTGATATCGGCCAGGTACTGGGGGGTGTTAGTATAGAGGACCTTGTGCATAAGAAGTTTATAGATAAATCTAACGTTGATCGGAAGCCAGTGGAGGGAAAGGAGAGTAGGGGTGATGTGAGCAGTGGGGGTATGGGTGATCAGGCGGGTGGCAGTGTTCTGGACTAACTGAAGACGGCATAGTTGACGGCAAGGGAGACCAGCGAAAACAGAGTTGCAATAGTCTAAACGGGTGATTACCAGAGAAAGAACAAGGGTAGTGATAGCAGCAGTAGAAAGGAATGGTCGAATAGACCTAATCCTACAAAGGTGAAAAAAAAGAAGTACGCACCACCGTGGAGATATGCTGGTGGAAAGAGAGAGAGGAGTCCAAAGTGACACCTAGGTAACGAAGGGTGGGCACAAGGGGAATAGGGCGTGCAGACATAAGTGGTGACAAAGTGGGAGAAGGAGCACGGAAGGAAAACCAGATGGCAGAGAATTTGGAGGGATTAAATATGAAGGAAATTCTGGTTAAACCAGGAAGCGATGAGATCAAGACATGTATTGAGCGGGGAGAGATCAGGTGCCAGGGAGGAGGTGTGATAGACCAAGAGGATGTCATCTGCATAGATATAGGCGGAAATCCCAGACTGTTGGATAAGAAGGGTGAGGGGGGCGAGGAAGACGTTAAAGAGAAGGGGAGCAAGAATAGACCCTGTGGCACACCACAGTGCAGTGGGATTGTGGGTGAGACACCAGAGTCTGTGTGGACAGCGAAAGAGCGAGAGGAGAGGAAGGAACGGAACCATTGCAGAACCGTGCCATAGATACCCAGATCAGACAAGCGTGAAAGAAGAGTGCGATGATCAACGACAAAGGCAGAGGAGAGGTCCAGGGAAACAACAAGAGAAAGGTCACCTCGGTCATGGGAGCGGTGAATTTCAGAGAGAAGTGCAACGAGAATAGTCTCAGTGTTGTGACCAGTGCGAAAGCCTGATTGGCGTGGGTGGAGAGAAAAAGTGGAATCAAGGTGAGTGGCGAGTTGAGAAAAAACAAGCTTTTCCAGAATCTTAGAGAGACTGGACTGGAGCAGCCACCACTGAAGAGACTGCCTGACCTTGTTTGGACACGGAAGCCGTTTGCTCAAAGGATCTGACTGATGCGACCAGCGGCGAAGCAGGGCCCTTTGCAGAGGCTGCATATGAACTCTGGCCCAAGGCACCATCTCCAGAGTCACCGCCATTGTTCCCAGCACGCGAAGGTAAGTCCATGCCGACGGTGCTGGAGTGGATCTGAACTTGCGAACCAGACTCCGAAGCACCTGAGTTCTCTTGAGCGGCAAAACCACCTGTCCCCTCTTCGTGTTGAACCAGACCCCTAGATACTCGAGGACCTGAGAGGGCTCCAGACGGCTTTTGGTCGGATTGACCACCCAACCGAGACTCTGCAAGAACTCTACTACTCTGCTTGTCACCTGGATGCTCTCTGCCTCGGACTTGGCCCGAATTAACCAATCGTCAAGGTACGGGTGCACCAGAATTCCTTCTTTGCGCAACACCGCCGCCACCACCACCATAATTTTGGTGAAAGTACGCGGCGCCGTTGCCAGACCAAAGGGCAAAGCCTGGAACTGATAGTGTCCCCATGGAAAAGTGAACCGAAGAAACCTCTGATGAGCTGCCCAGATGGGTATGTGCAAGTACGCCTCCGAGAGGTCCAGAGATGTCAAGTACTCTCCCTGATGCACCGCCACAATGACCGATCGCAAAGTCTCCATCCGGAAATGCGGAACCTGCAGGCAACGATTTACTCCTTTCAGATCTAAAATGGGCCGCAACGCCCCGCCCTTCTTTGGCATCACGAAATAAATGGAGTACCGACCCACACCGTACTCTGCTTTCAGTACATCCACAACCACTTCTAATTGCAGAAGCTGCTCCAAAGTACTGCGAATCGCTAGGGTCTTCTTCTGGCCCCTGCAGGGGGACATGACAAAGGAATCCCGCACGGGCCGTGCCAACTCCAGCGCATATCCCTGCCAAATTATCTCCAACACCCACTGGTCGGATGTGATGTGGGTCCAAGCAGAAAAATTCCCGGAGCCGCCCGCCAATGGAAGTTCCCGCCGCAAGGACCCGCCTCATTTCATTGTGACTTGCGAGCTGCTGATGTGGGGCTTGAGGAAAAACCTCTATAAGCTCCCCGAAACCCTCGAAATCCCTGGGCTCGAGATGGAAAGCGGCCCCTTTGGAAACTGCCGAACCGCGACATACGAAATCTCCGGAAATCCCAAAACTGGCCCCGAAAGCCCTGACCGGACTTTCCCTGTTTCGGCTTATCCTCAGGAAGCCTACCACCCTTGGACTCCCCGAGGTCCTTTACCAACTTATCCAAATCTTCCCCAAACAGCAACTTCCCTTTAAACGGCAACTTACTGAGTCGAGATTTGGAAGAACCATCCGCCGCCCAATTGCGTAACCACACAGACCTACAGGCAGCCACCACGGAAGCCGTGCTATTCGCCAGAGCTCTGATCAAATCATAATGCACGTCTGCTAAATATGCCGTCCCGGACTCCAGACGACCCAGCTCCCTGAGCTCCTCTAGATCCAGGTGCGAAGATTGGCGCAGTTGCTGATCCCAGCGCAAGCACGCTCGTGCCACCCAAGCACCACAAATGGAGGCCTGCAATGACAGCGAATCCGCCTCAAAGGTCTGCTTCAATAACCCGTCAACTTTACGGTCTTGAGCATCCTTCAAGGCTGCACTGCCCTCCACCGGAATGGTGGTCTTTTTCGTAACTGCCGACACCACTGTGTCTACCTGCGGCGCACGGAAACTTTCCGTAGCCTTATCAGCCAGAGGATAGAGCCTATTCATAGTCCGTATACCTCTGAGCTCCGCTTCTGGCTGGTCCCATTCTTCTTGGATCATTCTGTCGACTAGTCTGTGCACCGGAAACACCACCTGCGTCTGCCAAACCGCCTGAATAACCAGATCCTCAACCTCCTCCTCCGCGGTTGTCTGTGTAGCGAGATTCAACATAAGCATAGATTCCGTGATCAACGCCGTAAGCTCCTCTCTACGGAATACCCTAATGATCTTAGCTTGATCTTCAGGTTCTGGGATCTCCCCTTCTTCCAGATCCTGCGCACCCTCGTCATGCTCCCAGTCAGGCTCCTCAGCTTCTGGCCAATCGCCTTCCGCAGATGACGAAGCTCGTGCTTTCGCTCTATTAGGCGCCGGCGACCCCTCGCCGACCTCGTCAGTCACCTCCATTTGTTGGGAAGGAACGGAAAATGGCAATGCACACGGCATCTTACCCTGACACCGTAAACAAAAGGCCTGGTGCATCATTAAAATGAAATCAGGGCAAAAATCCCCAAGATCCGTCGCCTGCGCAGCCAGCAGGGCTCCTGAGGGCCCCGCCGCCTCCTCCAATGCAGACCCTTGCCCAGAAGGCTGCAGAGATTCAGCCACCACCCCCGTCGGCGCCATCTGCGCCTCTGGGGACAGCGTAGTTACTCACCTGTAACAGGTGTTCTCCAGGAGCAGCAGGAATCAGTCCTCACATATGGGTGACGTCGGCGCCGACGGAGCCCTCGCGGAGCAATTTTCCCCAGCTTTCAAAGAAAGCCTTTGGGAATTGCAGCGCGCATGCACGGTCCTCTTCCCGCCCAAGGGTGCCATCTTGCTCAGTCAGATGACATAGCTAAAAGACAGCAAAAATTAGCAAAAACAAAAGCATAAAACTGCAACTCCAAGGGGAGGAGGGAGGGTTGTGAGGACTGATTCCTGCTGCTCCTGGAGAACACCTGTTACAGGTGAGTAACTACGCTTTCTCCAGGACCAAGCAGGAAGTCAGTCCTCACATATGGGACTCCCAAGCTTAAGGCTACCGGAGACCCTAAGCACAAAAATGAGCTCCCTCTAGCTCAGCAGCACAGAAGGAAGGAATCTTCTCTGAATACGTCTCCAACCGGTAGCTGAACATCCGGGATGGAGGGTAGGAGTTGCCTATACCTCGAAGAGGTTACGGAGGACTGCCTGTCCGAAAGCACTGTCCCTGCGGGACTCCCTCTCCAGGCAGTAATGGGCTGCAAAGGTCTGGCTTGAAGACCAAGTAGCGGCCCGGCAGATGTCTGCCAATGGAACAGAGCGGAGGTAAGCCACTGACGTAGCCTTCGCCCGAACACGATGAGCGGTGACTCTACCTTCCAGCACGAGGCCTGCAGCCTCGTAAGCCCAAGCGATGCAGTCCGCAATCCAGATGGACAGAGTACGCTTGGAGACAGGGAGCCCCAACTTGTTGGGGTCATAAGACACGAAGAGCTGAACAGCCCTTCGGTGCTCCCGCGTACAGTCAAGGTAGAAGTTCAGCGCCCTTCTACAGTCCAGGGTATGCAGGACCATCTCAGCTCGGCTGGAGTGTGGTCTGGGAAAGTAGGTCGGAAGTACCACCTCCTGGTTGATGTGAAAAGGGGAAACCACTTTAGGAAGAAACTTAGGGTGAGTCCGTAGGACTACCTGGTTCTTGTAGAACCTAGTGTAAGGAGGATCAGATACCAGGGCCTGCAACTCACTAACGCGTCTAGCAGAAGTGAGGGCCACCAAGAACAAGGTTTTCCAGGAAAGAAAACGAAGAGGACAGGTAGCCATAGGCTCAAAAGGCGGACAGGTAAGCCGCTGTAAAACCACATTGAGATCCCAGTTCAGGGCTGGCGGGCGCAAAGATGGTTTAAGGAGTAGGAGGCCTCGGAGAAAACGAGCCACCAGAGGATGGCTGGAAAGAGGTCTACCATCCACCGGTAGGTGGTGCGCAGAAATAGCACTGAGGTGGACCTTGACCGAGTTGGACTTAAGTCCAAGATTGGAAAGGGAAAGCAAGTACTGCAAGACCACTGAAGCTGAACAGGAGAAGGGGTCTTGCGACTGCTGAGTACACCAGACGGAGAACAGACGCCACTTAAGAGCGTAGGACTTCCGGGTGGAAGGCCTCCTGGAGGCCAAGACGACCTCTTCCACATCTGGAGGTAGCTGGAGAGGAGCAAGGACTACCCTTTCAGCAGCCAGGCCATCAGATGAAGGGACCGAAGGTTGGGGTGCAGGAGCGTCCCCTGATCCTGCGAGAGGAGGTCGGGCTGAAATCCCAGAGGAAGAGGGGTGTCCACCGCCAGCTGCATCAGAAGCGGGAACCAAGGTTGTCTCGGCCACCGGGGAGCCACTAGGATCACCGACGCCTTGTCTCTGAGAACTTTGAAGAGCGTCCGAGACACCAGAGGCATGGGTGGAAAGGCATACAAGAGGCCTGTGGACCATGGAATCAGAAAAGCATCCGCCGCTACCCGGAGAGGATGCAGCTGTCGAGAGCAGAATCTGGGAAGCTGCCGGTTCAGAGGACTGGCGAACAGATCCAGGGTGGGGAGTCCCCACCGGAGAAAGATCCGCTGAACCACGAGCGGATCCAATTTCCACTCGTGCGGTTGGAGGATCCTGCTCAGTTTGTCTGCCAGGTAGTTTTCTTGACCTGGGAGATAGACAGCTTTGAGGACGATGTTGCGATGGACGGCCCAAGAGCAGAGCTTCTGTGCTTCCTGACAGAGAAGGAAGGAGCCGGTTCCGCCTTGTTTGTTCACGTAGAACATGGCAACCTGATTGTCTGTCTGGACAAGTACCGACTGGTGAGAAATCAGGTGAGAGAAGGCTTTGAGCGCTAGGCAGATGGCTCTGAGCTCCAGGAAGTTGATCTGCTGAGCGGACTCCCAAGGAGTCCAGAGACCCTGAGTACAAGTCCCCTGGCAATGTGCTCCCCAACCCTGGAGAGAAGCATCGGTCGTCAGGACCCGAGAATGTGTAGGGGGCTGAAAAGGCACCCCCAGCACTAGGTTTGGTAGATGAAGCCACCATTGCAGAGAGGAGACCAGCTGGTCGGAGATCTGTACGGAGTCCGCTAGGCTCCCAGTGGCCTGATGCCATTGTTTGCGAAGGCACCATTGAGCAGGTCGCATGTTCAGGCGGGCATTGGGGGTTACATGGACCGTGGAAGCCATATGGCCGAGCAGTCTCAGAAATTGCCTGGCCGAGACCAGGGAATTGCTGTGAAAGCGGCTGGCGAGATCCATGAGCCTGTGGGCCCTGTCCAGAGGCAGAAAGGCCCGCGCCTGAAGAGTGTCCAACCTGGCGCTGATGAATTCTAGATCTTGAGAGGGGAGCAAAGTGGACTTTGCGAAGTTTATGACAAAACCCAAGTGCTGGAGCAGAGCCACAGTGCGATGAGTAGCCTGAGTGGCTTCTTGGGCAGACTGGGCCCTGATGAGCCAGTCGTCCAGGTATGGGAACACAAAGAGACCTTGAAGTCTCAGATAGGCCGCCACCACTGCTAGGCATTTGGTGAACACTCTGGGGGCGGAGGATAGGCCGAAAGGCAGTACTCTGTACTGGTAATGGTGTCCGCCCACAACAAACCTGAGGTATTGTCTGTGGTCTGGATGAATAAGGATATGAGTATACGCATCCTTTAGATCTAAGGAGCATAGCCAGTCTCCCTGCTGGAGGTAGGGCAGCAGGATTCCAAGGGTAAGCATTTTGAACTTTTCCTTTGCAAGGAACTCGTTGAGGTTTCGCAAGTCTAGGATGGGTCTGAGGCCTCCTGTTCTTTTCGGAATCAGGAAGTATCTGGAATAAAACCCTAGACCCTTCAGGTGGTGGGGCACCGGTTCCACGGCTTGTTCCTGAACAAGACTTGCTAACTCCTGAAGGAGTAAGTCCCTGTGCAGAGGGAGTCTGGAAGGCTCCCCTGGAAAGTAGGAGGGAGGTACCTGGTGAAAATGAAGAAGATAGCCCTTTTGAACTATCTGAAGCACCCAGGTATCTGTGGTGATGGCGGACCACCTGTGGGCAAAGTGGACCAGCCGGCCTCCTGTGCTGAGAGAAACCAGCTGAGGGGGAGAGGCTATGCTGAGAAAGTCAAAAACCCCCACCCTGCTGAGCAGGGGCCGGTGGTGCAGGCTTGGGGGCTTGCTGCCTACGGGACCCATTACCCCGTCCCTTGGCCTGCTTTCCCTGTGGGGGAGCTGGTGAGGCCTGATACTGAGGGTAGTATTTATAGGCAGCACCTTTCCTTGGGTAAAAGGGCTTTTTCCCCGAGGCCGCCTTCTTTTGAGAAGGGGCAGAGGTCTTCCTTGAGAGACTAGTCCTGGTGAGAGTCTCCGTCTCGATTTGTGCAGCCTTCTCATCCATGGCTTGCCAAAGAGGTTATCACCTCGGCAGGGGACATCGACCAACTTGTCCTGTACCCAGGGCTCGAGGTCGGACGTCTGAAGCCAAGCCTGGCGGCGTCCACCGATGCCGGCCACGGCTACTCGAGCCGAAACCTCAAAACCATCATAGGCTGCTCGAGAGATAAACTTGGAGCACTCCCGAATACCAGTAGACAAGAATTGGAACCTCTGCAAAGGTTCGTCGGAGAGACCAGCAGAGAACCCGGCTATTTCCTTAGCCAGGTCTCGGAGATACATGCCCATGTAGAGCTGGTATGTCTGGACTCGACAAGCAAGCATAGAGCCCTGGAAGCACTTCCTACCGAGGGCATCCAGGCTTCGGGCTTCCCTACCAGGGGGCACCGAGGAGTGCATTTTTTGACTCTTCAGTCTATGCATGGCCGATTCCACCACCATGGAATGGTGCGGTAGTTGTGCCTTTTGGAACCCGGGGCTCTTGCGGACTCGATAAATGGAATCGACCCGCTTGCTTAACACCGGCGACGACGCCGGGCTCTCCCACATGCGGAAGAGAAGCCGTTCCAGCATGGGAGGAACCGGTACAATAAAGGCCTCCTTCGGGGGAGAGTCATATTGGAGGGCATCGAGTTCTTCGACTCGAGGCTCCTCCTCGGGATCCGCAGGGAAGGCCAAGGCTTTGGCCATATCCCTCACGAAGTCCGAGAACCGGGTATCCTCCGGGGGGACCGTCGCCGAGGTTCGGACTCGGGGGAGTCCGAGGGGACACACCGAGTCCGAAAGGAACCAGGTGACTCTTCATCCTCAGATTCCCAGTCCGACTCCTCGGAGGAGGAGTCGATCGGTTCCGGTCGGGCGGGCACTGAAGCCATCCGCCCCGATGCCGAGGGAGTCGGCGTCGACGACCTTGGTTCCCGAACGGGAGGCCGAAAGAGACCTCGACCGAGGATCGACTCGAGCCCTCATGGACTCGAGGATCAGCTCGGTCTCCGAGGTCAACTTGGAGGTCGACGTCCCGGCGGTCAGGGCAGAAGCACCAGCGAGGCCAGCGATCAATGCCCGCTGCTGGTCCAAGAAGGCAGACAAACTGCACTCCAAGGCCGTCAACCTGAGTCCGAGCTCAGGAGACCCAGCAGCCCCCGACTCAGGCCCCGACGGCGTCGGGTCCTTCGGAGGCGAGTCCACGAGGACAACCGTACTTACGTGAGCGGGCAAGTCCACCTCGAGTCGAGGATGTTTCGACGGCCTCTCCGACTCCAAGGACCCGGGACGGGAATCGGGGCTATGCGACCTGGCCCTCGAGGAACCAGGAGCGTCCACCGATCCCGCCCTCGCGGGTTTCTTCTTCCGATGATGCTCCCGGGTAGGAGACCCCCTTTCAGAGGAACTCCGACGATGCTCAGGACCAGAGTCCCGAGACGTCGAAGCCTCTGACGAGGTCCGAGCCCGGCCGGAGTCAGAGAAGATACGCTCCCGCTGGTGCTGCCGACTCCTCAATGCTTTTGAGGACATTTTGCCGCATGGCCCGCAGATCATGGGGTCATGATCTGGGCCGAGGCAGCAGAGGCAGAAGTCATGAGTGTCTGTAAGAGACATAAGTTTCTTACAGAGGTCACACTTTTTGAAACCACTGGCCGCCATCGGGGGAAAAAGGGCCCCTGCGAGGTCAAATGACCGGGCAGCCAGGGAAAAAAGGAAAAAAGCGCAAAATCTGTCACGAAGGACAAAAAAACGAAAAATAAAGGACGGACTCGCAACCGGCGTCGCGAGTCCGGGCGGGAAAAGAACCGGCGTCGAACCGAAGAAAAACAGAGAAAAATAGAGAAAAATCAACTTTTCTGCAGGGATTCACAGGCAACGTCTGAAGGGCTCCGTGGAAAAAAAGACGACTGAGCAAGATGGCACCCTTGGGCGGGAAGAGGACCGCGCATGCGCGCTGCAATTCCCAAAGGCTTTCTTTGAAAGCTGGGGAAAATTGCTTCGCGAGGGCTCCGTCGGCGCCGACGTCACCCATATGTGAGGACTGACTTTCTGCTTGGTCCTGGAGAATCTTTAATGTCCATCTGCTGCTCCACCAAGGAAGAAAGTGTTGCACAGCCACGGCACACTCCTGAATCGGCCACCGTGCCCCTCCTGGTGCCACAGACAACACACTGTGGTCGTGCCGCTATAAAGTAGGTAATCAAACTGACTGAATGATCTATTCCTGTTTTTGGTTTTTATTTTTTTTATACCCCCGTGTAAAATAAAATCAAACACTAAGCTTAAGCCTAGCACACTTTAAAAACGTTGCAAGAATTTCCACGCCTTGCATACTAGGGAATATCCCCTCTTTACAGTGCTGGACTAACTTAAGCCATGAGAAAGGCCCCTCCCCCACTCAGTGGCTGTTTCGCAAAGGAAAACCAAAAAATAGACTCAATAAATAAAGAAATAAATTCAATCAATTTAAAAACGGGCGATAAAATTACCTTTCTGCACCACAGCCCCGGGTTTGGAAACTGTCCGGCAGCTACACGGCTTCTCCGCGCTTCACAAAATGGCCGAGAGCCCCAGAGAAAAAAGGGCACCAAAGAGAACACCGGACCAGCGCTCTAACCTTTGGTGGAGCTCCCCCCTGTCGAACGCAGCCTGCCACCGGTGAAATGCTTACCGGTCAGGTCTGCCCTGCTCGCCGATGCCTTCCTGATCTTTGTGGCACCACCGGCCTAAGTCAAAGCAAGCCGTTGACAAACTCCCCTCAGCTCTGCTCAGCTGCCCAGCCGGATTCCCAGAGCTGCGTTTATGCAGACTCCGCGGATCGGGGAATGAATCATTCCTGAGAGAGGGCTCTCCCCCGTAGAGTCCAGGGGGAGGAGATCCTGCGGCCAACGGAAGGAGGAAAACGTCTTCCTTTGTTTTTTTTGGGGGGGGGGGTTTTGACAGGCAGGGAGCAAGAAATGCCAATAACCCCTTTTTTTTTTCTTTTTTTTCTTAAAAGACAATACCCAAAATTTTAGGACATCAAACTAATTGACCCAAAGCTACACTATCCTACAAGCTCCTTATCTGTTCCTCTAGTGAGCCTCAGAGAAGGTTCACAACGTCCTCCTGCTGCATGGAGACTGGTCACACTGGGACTGAGGAAAGAGATCAACAGGCTATATACAGTGATGTCATGATTCTGACATGCCAGTCTCCAAGCTGCAGGAGGAGGTTGACAACCCAGAGGTAGAGGACTGAACTGGAGGAACGATAAGGAATTTCACTTTATTACATTATACTTGCTACCATTTATAACAAGCTGCTGTTGAATATAATCTTTTCCCTGACCCTATTACCATGTTATCGTCTTACCGCTACCGAAACATGTAATGTTAGAGTAATATGTAAACCGCCTTGATCTTAGGAAAAGCAGTATATATAAAATTGTTAAATAAATATGAACCCTTCAGCTTTAAAAAAAAAAGCACCAACATTTAATCAGAAAAAAAGTTATTGTCACCTTGTTAGCCTTGTCAAGATGCACATCCTCCAGGTCTTCCATGATAAACTCTATGACCTTGATGTGACCTCTCTGTGCAGCACAGTGTAGCAAGTTCAAGCCATTCTGAAAGACAGCAAATCTTCATTTACTTTATGTGCACCTGAACCACCTAAACAAGAACTAGTGCAAATTCTCTCTTCTCTCCTCTTCCCGATGCCCGTTAGGTTAAATTACTTACATGTGGACAGAAGGATAAAAATCAGTCACACAGATGGGTGATGGGACATCATCCTCAATACATGAACTGTACTGTATTTAATGCTGTATATAACAATGTAGATATGTTTTTTCCCTGTTGAATCCAAGTTCTAATACCTTGTTTAATGTAAACTCTATGTGGCCCACCCACATAGTAATATGTTGTTTATTGTAAACCGCACTGATATTGTAATAGTGCGGTATATAAGAAAAGTTAAATAAATTAAATAAATGATATCCTGATGGCATCAAGTTGGCCTGCTCTTGCAGAGCCCAGAGGATTCTGGAAAACTCCTTGGGCATGCATGAGTGTTCCCTCCTCTGTGATCATTGCTCCTCCCCCTCAGTCTATTACCGAGTTTAGGATAAAAACTTCAATCCAGAATGGGAGGTGGGAGGGATTGTGTGGTCGATTTATCCCAGCGTCCACAGGACCCCTGCTACAGGTAAGTAACCATTTTTCTCCATGGACAAGCAAAATATAATCAGCGACACAGATGGGCGACTTCCAAGCTGAAGGTGCAAGGACAAAGGTAGTCAGCTTTCAAACAGAAGTGCAAGTGCTGAGATAGGTTGAAGTAAGGGATTTGGGAGACAATAGGGCCCTAGAACCTTTTAAAAGGATGGGTTGGGCCTACATCCAGTCACACCTTGCAAAACACACCCAGGGGCTGTGTTGTCAGGATTCAGCATTGACTCGACAGCACACATTGCATTTGCATTTGGGCCTAGTTGCACAGAATGTTGAGCATCTAATGAAATGCGATAAAGAAAATTTTTTATAGGCAATCCGTCTGAAAATGAGACAAAACCACACCCGAGAGGGAAAGACACACACATACAGATAACTTGGTGGATCTAACAGTGCTCCCCAGGATAGGGATGTGCACAGCATTATCTTGCTAAGCTCCAAATTGTTACTAGCGGATTTGGTCAGCTCCAATTAGTTGGTGTGAGAAAGGAACGCAAAAGTGTCACCAGATCTCTCCACTTTTCTTAACTGCATTAAGTTGACAGGAGTGAAAGATGCCTATCATCCCACCATGTATTATTCAATAGAGTGAGTAGCCTTTTCTTCTCTCTCTCTCTCAAGGAGATGAACGGAGTTTTAAATGGTGATGAACAAGCTATCAGTAATGGGTCCATAGCATGAATGTTGTGTTTGGGGCGTTAATGAACCTTCTTTTTTTGGTAGGGGATGGGCCCCTGACTTTAAGCTAAGGCCTATGCATGATCTTCAAAAGCATACAATCCACTGATTCATTAGTCTTTAGTCTCCCAGAAAGAGGAGCCCAAGGCATGCAATAGGGCCAAGGCTCGATATATCAGCAACTCCTATTCAGGTGTTCCCAGTTTCTGGAGACTAAGGCTGTTACATGGTCTGCTAATATTCAGGGTATCTGAAGGACTGCCCAACGTCTAATAAAAGTGTCCGGCATCCTTAAAAAGTCTAGAAACTGAGGAGGATGTCCTGTAGATCAATATACTGCTTACAGAATGTGGAAAAAGAGTGCCACAGGGACCAGAGACTCTCCAGTTAGCATATGTAGTCAGGATATCCAACAGATTGTACCTTCAAGTTTTCCTATCTAGTCAGAATATCCTCCAGGCTGTCCTGTAGAATGGCAATTTGCAGTCAGATAATCCAGAGAGGCTACTCTGAAGCCAGGAAGGATCTGTGAGGCAATTCCTGTTGGCTGTTCATGAGCTCAAGGAATGGAGAATTTTGAGAACAAAAGCAATACTCCAGAAATCATGGATAGGTTTTCAAAAGGTATAGTCATCGGTAGCCTGAATCAGTGACTACCATCTGATATAAGAATGGTACATATGAACTGTGTGCTACTGAAGATTGTGAAGGCCAAAGTGAAAATAAAGATAATGTGGCCACCTTAGTACTCTGTCCTTCTTGTTATTTTTATTTTGTTTTGTTTTAATTTTATTTTTTTTAGGTTTTTTGCACTAGGACTGATCTTCAGATGTGCACACAATTCCCTTCCAATGGAACATATGCTGCAAAGGTCATGCTATAGCAAAATGAGGCTACTGGTATGCAGAGCAATGGTACATGGGAGCAAAGAAAACATCTAAGCTATGCTGCCTGCCAGGTCATGGTTGTGAATAAGATAAGCACAGGGAGAGGGATACATGGAAGGGTAGGATGCTGAATGCAATGCTGTTGCCACTGAAACCTCTGACTTAGATGCAGAGTGTGAATGGATGCCGATTTTGCTTAAGGGATATGGAGCCTACTGTGACACTAGAGGGAGAGGAACACACCTCAGTACGTGAAATGGAAATTGGGAAGTAGCCCATTCTGCTGTGTGAAATGCAAGATGGGGGGGTGCTTGAGCACCTCGAACACCAATGGAGGTAGGGGCGAGATTGCCATAATGGAAACCAGATTGATATCTCCAGGTCCTGGGGGATAGGCAAGATCAGGATCTTAGTGTTTTGGCTCCTTTATTCAAAATGTCTGAATATATGAAAAAAGATCTTCCATGTGAGTATATGCCAAGTGCCAGATGAAGGAGGTTCCATGTTACTAATGGACATCCTTTTGATATCGAAGAACTGACTAGGACCTGATTGTCTGAGCCATGCTTGGGTTATCATAGCAGATCTTTAAGGGTTAAGTCTCTCTGGGTACGACAGTCTGGACGAGAGATTTCAACTCACTAAGCAGAACATTGGCCCAATGTGGTTTTGTAGTGCACAATGGAGGGATGACCTCAAGAGGAAACTGCTTGTACAAAAGCACAACATTTGTAATGCAGGAAAAATAAAAAAAACCACACCCCCTAAACCAGAGAAAGTCCAGACAACATCTCAAAGGGTCCACCAGGTCACATGATGCCTGGCACGGGAGAGGATGTGATACAGGAGAGCTCTTGATTCAAGTGCTGACATCTTGCAAAAAAAATCCTGCCCGGCCTGACCCCGATTTCCTACCCAGTGGGTCTCGAGTATTGGAAGTAGCGGAGCGGAAGTGCAAACTGCGAGCTAGCAGCTAGATAGTGAGGTATGCCCGGAAGTGCCTGCCGACCAGCACAGTGAAAACAGCAACCCTAAAGTCCAAAATACCATCTGAGATGGTGCGCTCTAACTTGCCAACTACCAGAGAACTGGTGGCGGCGATTTCCATTGTGGTTTCCGCTGCATTGGAGGGTCACCTCAATCGACTCCAGGCAATGGTGGAGGATATCCAGGAGTGCTTTGAGGGCCACTTGCAAAGGCTCACTGAGGTAGAGCAGTGTGTGATGGCTCAAGTCCACCACAGAGAGGATGGCCACCCAGATTGAACAGATCTCAGGAGAGCAGCATCAGCTACTTGACCAGCTGGAGGAGCAAGAGAAATGATCAAGGTGCAATAATCTACGTGTGGTGGGACTTAGTGAAGCACTCTCAGACACAACTATATGATTTTTTTCGAGCCTGGCTCCCGCAGGCCTTGGGGTTGAAAATGGAGATGTGAACGGGTGCATTATGTGGGGCTACAGCATGACTATGCTACCAAACCCTGTACAGCCATGTGTGAAAGGAAAAGGAAGACATCCTGCGCGAGTTCAGACAGTGCAAATCCTTGGAGCATAACCACTATATTGCTCTTCTCTACACATGTAGCCCTGAAGAAGAAAGAGTTTGCCCCTGTGTGCACTGTGCTACATCAGTGGGGAATATGTTTTCTCTTCTTTTTCCCCCATGTTAAAAAGGTGACCCCCCAGAGGAGCAACCCTCTATATGAACAGCATGGAGGAGAGCAAGCGGTTTCTACAATGTTGTACAGAGGGAGAATGGAAGGGAACTGAGAGAACTGCTGCACAGTGAGGACCCAGGTGGAGATGAACCCTTGTTTGCTTACTGTTCTGGTTTGAAGAGTTGACAAGTTCTAGTTTCTGGAGTTACCAGACGGGGGAGTGTGAGGCTCCAGAGACTGGCTTCCATCCACGCTGTGATCTACAGCCAGAGGCCACTTGTAGAACTGAGAGCGGTAGTAGTGGCACCTACCATAAAGAACAGTTACTTACCTGTAACAGGTGATCTCTGGGAACAGCAGGAATTAGTCCTCACATATGGGTACGTCGGTACCGACGGAGCCTGCGCGGGAAAGCTCCCCAGCTTCCCAGAAGGAAGCTTTTGGGGCCTCCCACTGCACATGCGCACTGCCTTCCCGCCTTCCTGACCAGCTCTCCTCAGTTCGAGTTTATAGCTGAGACAATAGAGAGAGGAAAGGAAGATAGATAGAAGATACAACTCCTAGGGGAGGTGGGTGGGTTGTGAGGACTAATTCCTGCTGTTCCCAGAGATCACCTGTTACAGGTAAGTAACTGTGCTATCTCCAGAAACAAGCAGGAATAAGTCCTCACATATGGGGACTCCCTAGCTAAGATGCCTGGGAGATCCCGTTCCAACGGTTCGCCATCTTCGTATGGATCTCAGGCATCCATCCTGGGAAGGTGGGCAGGAGTTGTTAAAGTATGGAACAGGTGTTTGAGGACAGCCTGACCAAACAAGGCATCCCGGCGGGAGTCCTTGTCCAAACAGTAATGGGCTGTGAAGGTATGAACCGAGGCCCATGTGGCGGCTCGACAGATCTGATCAATGGATACAGAGTGAAGATGAGCCATAGAAGTGGCCATGGCTCTCACATTGTGAGCTGTGACATGGCCTTCCAGAGAAATATTTTTACTCTGGTAAGCAAAGGAAATACACTGAGCAATCCATTGGAAAGTGTACGTTTGGAGACTGGAAGTCCCAAATGAGAAGGATCAAAAGCCACAAAAAGTTGGGAAGACTTTCGATGTGGCTGAGTCCTGTTGAGGTAAAAGGCGAGAGCTCTTTTACAATCTAAAGTATGAAGGTTCCTCTCTGCACTGGATGCATGAGGAGCCGGAAAAAAGACAGGTAGATATACCTCTTGATTAAGATGAAAAGGCGAGACCACTTTGGGCATAAAGTGGGGATTCGTCCTAAGGACCACCTTATCATGATGAAATCTGGTATAAGGTGGATGAGCCACTAAGGCCTGTAGTTCACTGATGCGGCGAGCTGAAGTGACTGCAATAAGGAAAATGACCTTCCAGGAAAGAAATTTCAAGGAGGTAGAAACCAACGGTTCAAAAGGTGGCTTCATAAGCTGACCCAGAACTAGGTTCAAGTCCCATGCTACCGGAGGAGGTCGGATGGGAGGCTTAGTTAGAGTCAGGCCTCTCATGAACCTTGCAACAAGCGGATGAGAGGAGACAGGTTGTCCATTTATAGGTTTTAAGGATGCTGCAATAGCACTCAAATGGACTCTTACTGAATTCGTCTTAAGGCCTGCATTAGAAAGATGCAGGAGATAGTCTAGTAGAGAATTCAAAGGAAGTGCTAGAGGGTCAAGACCCTGTTGAGCACACCAAATGGAAAAGTGTTTCCATTTGAAAGCATAGGAACGCCTCGTGGAGGGTTTCCTAGAGGCATGAAGGATATCTTTCACTGGTTGAGAAAGATTGAAGTCATGAAGGCTTAGGCCTTCAGTAGCCAAGCTCTGAGGTGTAGGGACTTGGGGTTTGGGTGCCACAAAGTCCCTTCCTCCTGAGAAAGAAGGTCTGGCGCAGCTCCCAGGTCCAGGGAGGGTCCCTGGGAGAGATGCAGAAGTAGAGGGAACCACACTTGGCTTGGCCAGCGTGGAGCTATGAGGATCATCGATCCGTGATCCCTCTGGAGTTTGAACAGAGTCTTGGGAATCAAAGGAATGGGTGGAAAGGCATATAGGAATTCCTGACCCCAATGCAGGAGAAAGGCGTCGGCCTGAGCTCCCTGACACGGAGTCCTGGAACAGAACTGGGGAAGTTTGGCATTCCACGGACTTGCAAAGAGGTCTATGTCCGGGGTTCCCCATTCCTGAAAGATTCTGCCTATCTGGTCCATATGTAGCGACCATTCGTGTGGAAGCAGAACTCGACTGAGTCTGTCTGCCCAAGAGTTTTGAACTCCTGGAAGATATACTGCCAGAAGATGAATTTGATGCTCTCTGGCGAAGGCCCATAATCTGAGAGCTTCGTTGCAAAGCGACAGAGAGCCTGTCCCTCCTTGTTTGTTTACGTAGAACATGGCCACCTGATTGTCTGTCTGAACTAGGACGGTCAGGTTGACAAGGAGGGTATGGAAGACTTTGAGGGCAAAGAAGATTGCTCGCAGTTCCAGGAGGTTGATGTGAAGGGTGGTCTCCTGTGGAGACCGTACCCTGAGTGGAGAGGGATTGTAGATGGGCTCCCCACCCTGTTTGGGAGGCATCTGTTGTGAGGGTTGCTTGGGGCAACAAAGGTTGGAAGGGGGCCCCCAACAACAGATTCTTGGTGGACATCCACCATTGAAGGGACCAAAACAGACGCTTTGAGGTGAGTATTTGGTCGGAGAGCGCTCCTGATGCCTGAGTCCACTGGGTGGCCAAGGTCCATTGAGCTGCTCTCATATGAAGACAAGCGTAGGGCACCACGTGTACCGTGGAGGCCATGTGGCCCAGAAGTCGCAGCATTTCTCTGGCTGTCAAGTGACTGCTGGACTGAGCTTGGGAGGCCAAGCACACCAGACGTTGGCCCCGGACTTGAGGTAGGTAGGCCCTTGCAGTGGTGGTGTCCAACTGGGCCCCTATGAATTCCAGAGACTGGGTAGGGATAAGTTGAGACTTGGGAAGGTTTACCACCAGTCCCAGATACTGCAGAAGGTGCCTTGTGCGGTCCAGGGAAATCTGGGCCTCTGACTGAGATGGAGCTCGGATGAGCCAGTCGTCCAGATATGGGAATACAAAAATTCCCAGACCTCTTAGAAATGCGGCAACAACTGCCATGCATTTGGTGAACACTCTTGGAGCAGAGGCTAGACCGAAGGGAAGTACTCTGTACTGGAAATGTTTTCCCTGAAACAGAAATCTTAGATATTTTCTGTGGGATGGGTGGATGAGTATATGTGTGTACGCATCCTTGAGATCTAGAGAACAAAGCCAATCCTGACTCTGAAGGTATGGAAGGAGAATGCCTAGAGAAAGCATTTTGAATTTCTCCTTGTACAGAAATTTGTTCAATTCTCTCAGATCTAGGATAGGTCTGAATCCCCCTGTCTTCTTTGTTATGAGAAAATAAGGGGAGTAGAATCCTGTCCCTTGTTAAAGAAGAGGAACCTCTTCTATTGCCCCTTGGGCAAGGAGAGAAGAGATTTCCTGATCCAACAGGCCCAGAAGAGATGGGGGAGAATTGAAGTGCCTCACCATGGTATATGGAGGAAGGTTGGAAAAATGAAGTTTGTAGCCCTCTCTGATGATAGAGGGTCCAGTGCTCTGATGTAATTTGCTCCCATCTGGGAGCAAAGTGAGCTAACCTTCCGGGAATGGTGAGGGGCTCTGGTTGTTCTAGAGCCAGAAATGTTAAGTTCTCTAGGGGCAAGTCAAAACCCCTGAGGGGGTTGAGCCTGCTGAGGAGTGGCAGACGCTGCAGGCTTTGACCTTGCCTGTTTAGGTTGCTGACGTTTAGCAGCAAAGCGAGGCTGAGAAGATTGTTGGCCAGTATTTGTGGAAAATCTGGCCTTCTTGTAGTAAGGCCTCTTGAAAGACTTTTTCTTGGCAGGAGTAGAGGTAGACTTAGAAAGTCTATCTAATGTAGCATTTTCTGCGTCCATTTGAGTGGCTTTAATTTGCCAGTCCTTACCAAATAAGTTCTCACCTGTACAGGGCAGATTCCGTAAGCCATCCAGGACCCAGGCTTCTAGGTCAGAGGCCTGGAGCCAAGCAAGTCGTCGGGCTGCAATAGCAATGCCCGAAGCTCTACCGGCACCTTCAAAGGAATCAAAAGCTGCTCTGTTGGAGAACTTAGAAACATCTAAAAGCTGTTTCACCAGAGAAATGAACTCCTCCTTTCTATCCTCAGGGATAAAGGAGGCAAAATGCTGTACCTTTAGAGCAAGTTCCCTGAGAAACATGCCCATATATAGACTGTAAGAATTAATCCTGGCTATAAGCATACTAGCCTGGAAAATTTTCCTGCCAAAAGAGTCTAGGGTCTTACATTCTCACCCTGGAGGGGTAGAATAGTGCCTTTTGGTGCTCTTAATCTTTTTCAGCGCAGACTTCACCACAATGGAATGGTGAGGCAGCTGAGTCTTTTGAAACCCAGGAGAAGGAGGGACCCGGTACATGGTGTCCAACCTACGAGAGTAAGGAGACAACGTTAGAGGAGCCTCCCATAAGTCCATCAAGTGTTCTTGAAGGATTTCATGGATAGGCAGGGTGACTGCCTCTTTAGGAACCTTAGGGTATCCTAAAATATCCAATTTCTTTGACCTAGGTTCTTTCTCAGAGGATGTGGTAATAGAAAGTCCTTTAGCTAGTTCTATAATGAAGTCTTGAAAGGACAAATCCTCTGGTGGAGACATTCTCCTCTTTGGGGAAGAGGGGTCTTCATGAAGAACTAGAGACAGCTCATCCGAGTCCTCAGAGGAGTCAAAATCCTCAGAAGAATCAGAGTATTCTCTATTTGCTTCCAACGCACGATACGCATACCGATCGGTATCGAAATCGGGCGTACCGGGTATGGGATCGGTATCGGGTGAAAACCCGGATCCGGCATGCGGAACAGATCTGCGTTTGGAAGTCGATGGTCTCGGTTCCGGTATGGGAGACGATACCGGAACCGGACCCGGTACCGCGTCGCAGCATTAATAAAAGCCAGCATGGCCTGCTGCATGGTCTGAACAGTATTGCTCATAGACACCACTGCTGCCTGGATGTCGGTACCGGTATGGGCCGGTACCCCAGAGCAGTCTAACAGGTGATCAGTCGAGGCCGTGCCATCAATGTCAACCTGTAACCCCATAGATGGTGCTTTGGAAGCCAGAGCTTCCCGCCGGGGTTGTTTGGCTGGGGCAGGATCCTCAGATTCAAAAGTGAGAGCCTCTCGATGCTTTGAAGGAGATTTGCTCTTTGAGGACCTGCCCGAAGAAGGTTTGGTTACCTGAGATCCATCCGGAGAGGAAGACCTGGATGACTGATGCTGGATTATCTGAAGCAAACAGCACATGGAATTTGTTGGCCCGGTTCTGCAAACCACGTTTAGACATCTGGGAGCAGGATGGGCAGTCCGGAATGGTCAGGTCCCAAACATTTAAGACACCATTCATGGGTGTCTGTGACAGAAATAACAGCACTACACTTGGTACACTTCTTGAAACCAGGGGCTGGTTGCTCCATGAGGAGAATTTGTGTAGGCCTGAGGCCTAACCGAAGTCACCAAGTTGTGCAGAATAAAAGATTTTTTTTTTTTTTTTAAAGAAAAGAAAAGAGAGACCGGCGGTACCGGTTTCGGTATGGGGAAGGCAGGTAAGCGGTCTAAAGAAACAAACTAAAACAACAATTTCTTCAGCGGTGACAGGAACACGACCTGCTGGCTCCGCGGAAAAAGAGAAACTGAGGAGAGCTGGTCAGGAAGGCGGGAAGGCAGCGCGCATGTGCAGTGGGAGGCCCCAAAAGCTTCCTTCTGGGAAGCTGGGGAGCTTTCCTGCGCAGGCTCCGTCGGTACCGACGTACCCATATGTGAGGACTTATTCCTGCTTGTTCCTGGAGATAGTGGGGATTTGGATACAATATTTCACCTACTAGAACAGGCTTTGGCCCCTCAGGAGTGGAGGCCGTTCAGATGCCCTGCCAATGTTGCTGCTGGGGGTGAACTGGCTGGGGCTCGCACGCAGAACGCGTGACAGTGACTGTCTGTCGGCGTTCCTTAATGCCAATATGGATGTCCTTGAGAAGTAGAGAGGGACCAAAGAACAGTCATCTTGAACACTCATTTACTATGTTATGTTACCTTATGACATTGCTTGCTGTAGCGGGGAGGCAGGAGGGGCAAGAGAATAAGTGGGGACAGTCAAAGGCTGGGAGATACTGCAGGAGGGGTCTGGGACTGGAGAAGTGGGGAGCTAATGATGCAGGTTAGTTGGGGGAAGTGAGTGTGAGAAATGTCTGGTGTGCTATGGATTGGAGTTGTGGTATGTGTGGGGGGGAAGGATGACGTTGGGGCATGTTGGGGGAAAATAGTGAAAGGAATGGATCATGGAAGTGGGGAGGGATATTAGCGTGGTATGCGGTATGTATCGGCCTCACCAGAGCTCAGCTGGGAGGCTCCAGGGGGCGTGCACAGTCATGATCTTTAACAAATGCACCCTTAAGGCTCTGACCCAATGAAGGCATTGAAAACTAACTCTAAACATGGATGGTTTTAACTGCCATCAAGAGAGAGAAGACACTAAAATATCTCTGCAGGCTGGGTGCTGAAGTGGCCCTGCTATAGGAAACCCACATTGTGGAAAAAGAGCAGGTAAAACTCAAAAGGGGCTGGGTTCAGGAATTCTACTCCTTGGCTTTTAATTCACATCAAAGGGAGGTGGCCATATTGATCGGGAAGCGGGTTGCCTTTGAGACACACAGAATGCTGCAGGATGAGAAGAGACGGTATGTTTTTGTTTGGGATATCCTCCAGGGTAAAAAGGTGGTGCTGGGTAGCGTCTATGTACTTAATGTGTATTGTCACTCCTCCTTTGTGGATGTAGTGACAGATTAGAACAGATTACTCCCTTATATTAGATGGGGATTTCAACATGGTGGCAGAACCTACGATTCACTGCCAACTGTCATGGAAAGGGGGGGGAGACAGGCAGTGAGGAGAGGAGTGAACTTCCTTGGCAAAGAACTTGAACTCAGATAGTTGGCGGACCTGCATCCTACAGCTGAAAACTACACACATTATTCGGTATCTCATAAATCTCATGCTCATTGGGATTATCCTTGGATTACAGAACATCTTTTCGGGAAGCTGAAAGGAGTGGGGATATCAATCCTCAAGTGGTTTCAGATCATGAGGCCATGCATGTGGGCATCGTGATGTCCTCTTAGCAGGGAGACTGAACATGGCGGCTGAATCCAGTATGGAGTCAGAACGAGAACCTTTGCCAATTTCTTCACTGCTGTTGGCAGGAATATACAGAAGAAATGTGGTGGCGGATTTACGGCCTGTAGTGTACTGTGAGGTGGCCAAGGTGGTTCTCTGTGGCTGTATGCCAGGCTATATGCGGCACAGAAGCAGCTGCAGAATAAGCGGTTGTTGAGTGAACTTCAGGAGCTTCAGAGATGCCGGGAGAACTATCTCCAGCTGCAAGACGATCAAGCACATCAGCAGTTGCTGACGCAATGCAATAAAATTAATGCTTTACTGCAGCAAATGCGCATTCTGTAGCATCCGCATGTATAAACATAAGCTGCACCAATGGGGAAATAAGACAGTCACACCATAGAAGGAAGAAGCAGAGAAAAAAGGGAGGATCTGGGAGGGGGAGTTCATAAGCCAGGGAAAAGAGGCGCGTCTTAAGGGGGGACTTAAATCTGGGGTAGGATTGTTCTTGGCGGAGGGTAATGGGGAGAGAATTCCAGAGAGAAGAGGCCAGAAAAAAGAATGCAGCATGTCGGGTCTGCTCCAAGCAGGCCAGAATAGGAGATGGAAGGTGCAAGCGGTAGTTATGAACTGAATGGAGGGGTGCAAGAAACTGGCTCCTCTCCAGGAGCCTATGAGACCTCCTTGGAGGGCCACTTCTCCTGAGCAGGGAAGGTAGAGCTCTCTTGCTTTTAGGATGACAGGTCCTTGAATGCTGACAGAACAGAAGACCCTGAAGAGGGGGCTTTGGAAGGAATGGCCACAGAGTCAGAATGCCAACGATCCCAGGCCTGACAGAAGACTAAACTGGGAAAAATTGGGCTCCCCAGGAGGCTGCACTTGTTCTAGCAAAAGCTCAGTGGGGCCAGCGTGAGAGATGCCAAAGAAGAAGTCACAGCTGAACTTTCCATGCCCTCCCCTGAGTCAGACTATTCCCTAGGGAAGCACATATATGTTCCAGTGATGTCATCACTGAAACCTCTGATTGGTTCTCTCTGTCGCCATCATCTTCTGGCAGGGGGATATAGCCCACTAGCCTGGACTGGTTTAGCAGGATGATTTGGAAGTGTGTAATGGGGCAAAAGGAACATGGGGGGGGGGGGAAGAGAAGGGACTAGGAGATCATACTATATTAGTTACATGAAATCATTCCAGGCCAGCTGCATCACTGGAGGAGTCTCCTTTTCTTGCCAGGGTGCCAGCGACTTTGTTCAGCAAGAGTCCTGGTTCTCACATTTGGGTTTTTTTTTTGCCAAAAGTGGCCCCTGCTTGAAAAAAAGTGAAAAATCACTGTTCTAACCACTAAACCCTGCCTTTTTCCATGCATGTATGTAAGTTAGCCAGGTTTAGCAAGACTCTGCCTGGTCTCACATTTCTTGCTTGCTATAAAAATACATAAACATGCTTTTCACACCTCTAGTGTCATTCTTCCAACACATCTAAACAAGCGTGCTGGCAGCAGCCTCACCTTGTTCTCACAGTTGATTTTGGCACCGGCATTCACAAGGATTTGGAGAATACGCACATGACCAAACCAGGCAGACAGGAGAAGCGCATTCATACCAAACTGTGATGAAACAAAAATTCAAAGGTTCATAGAAAAATTAAAATCACTACAGGGAAGTATAACATGCAAAGCTAAACATTCCTGTATTTTGACTTACTCTAACCTCCAGTACATCTATTCATACCCGTTGGCAATGCTAAATCCAAGCCGTCTTACAGGTTTACATTACCCATTGTATTTCCTTCTGTAATTAAATTAAACATATTGGCTCATTCTTGTATGTCCACCATTTTATTATCACTCTGCCTATTTTTATCCACTCTGAGCTTCAAGATGTGCAGACCAGAAATCCAATCCATGAATGACATTACAGAAGGTTTCTGCTTTATGCATGCCTGTGAAAATTTAATATTGGAAACTGGGTATATGCAAAATTCACTCAATTTACATTTACTGTAAATTATGTCTGAAAGATGTCATGATCTAGTTCTCAAGCTCTCCTGGGTGCAAACTGCTTGAGAATACAAGAATTAATTAGACTTACCTGCTAATTGTTGTTCCTTAAGGAACTCTAGTCCAGTCCCTGAACCATAGAGTTTAGAATCGCCTCCAGCAGCCTTGGAGACTGAATGACATCACAGCTCTTCTCTCTCTGGTATAAATAGGCAAGGACCGCCCCCTTCCACCAGTACCTATTGACAAAGCAACTCAGCAGAGCAACAAATAAGTAGATAAAGAACAACAAGATAAACTAAATAAACTTTGGCTAGAATCTAAAAACCTGTGCATATTCTAACCTTCTCTTCGACGAAGGACCTTGTAGAAATGCCAAAAACGTAGAAACAAAACCGCGCTTCTGCGGGGTTCCCATTGTGGCTCCACTCCGCGTCCTCCGGAACCCCACTCCTCTTCCGAAGACATCCTCTCCAATTTGACCCCTTTTACTAAGATACAACGGACAACAGCTTCAGGCTGCATACCCTGGTAGGGGTCCGGGACTGGACTAGAGTTCCTTAAGGAACAACAATTAGCAGGTAAGTCTAATTAAAGTCTTCCTTTTCATCCCTCTAGTCCAGTCCCGGAACCATAGAGGATGTAACAGAGCAGTGCACATCAACGGGAGGGACAAGAAAACCCAGCCTGAAGCACCGCTGAGCCAAAACGAACGTCCTCCGCTGCCTGCACATCTAACCGATAGTGCTTTGAGAATGAATGCAACGCTGATGAAGTCGCCGCTCTACAAATGTCCGCGACCGAAACCGAACTGTATTCCGCCCACGATGCCACTTGCGCCCTGGTCGAGTGCGCTCTGAGACCTTCTGGAACTACCCTACCTTTCAAAAGGTAAGCCGACGCAATAGCCGCCTTTAACCATCTAGAAATGGATGCTTTCGCTGCCGCTTCACCCTTCCGCGGCCCCCCAAAAGCCACAATCTGTCAGTCTTCCGAAACGGCTGCATCCGCCGAAGATACTTCCGAAGAACCCGACGAACATCTAGGGGATGTAACTTGCCTTCCGATTTCTCCTTTTGCTGCTTAGAGAATACTGGAAGCGACACCCCGTGATTGACATGAAAGGCCGAGACCACCTTCGGCTGAAAGTCCGGCACTGAGTGTAGCACGACCTTATCATGGAAGACAGACAAATAAGGTGCCCTACAGGATAAAGCCTGCAACTCCGAAATCCTCCTTGCGGAACAAATAGCTACCAGAAATACCTTCTTTAACGCGAGATCCTTCAGGGTGGCGATGCTTAGCGGCTCAAACGGTAGCTCAAGCAAAGCCTCCAATACCAGATTCAGCTTCCATGTCGGCACTGAATAGAGTACCAACGGACGAAGAAGCAAGACAGCTCTCAGAAAAAGCCTAATGTCACTGTGAGATCCTACCGGCTGACCGAGCACTTTCCACCTATAACAGGAAATCGCCGCCCACTGCACTTGCAAGGAACTGGCCGCCAATCCCTTCCGCACTCTATCCTGCAAAAAGGAAAAGGACCTGCGAAATCAAAGCCCTCAACGGCTGAATATTACGCTCCACACACCAAGCTGCAAAGATCCTCCAGACCCGGACATACGCAAGCGAGGTGGAATGCCTGCGTGCCTTTAGCAAGGTAGAAAAGACTGCCGCCGAATAACCCTTAGCTGTCATCCTAGCCCGTTCAAGAGCCAAGCCGTAAGCGAGAACCGACTCACCTAAGGCATGCGCAACGGACCCTGCCGTAGGAGCTCCTCCCGCTGCGGTAACTACCACGGATCGTCCACTAACAGCCATACCAAATCTGCATACCATGGCCTTCAGGGCCAATTGGGCGCGATCAGAATCACCCGACCGCGATGTCTCCCAACGTGCTGCACCACCCTGCCCATGAGGGCCCAAGGTGGAAAAAACATAAAGGAGAACTCCCTCTGGCCACCTTTTCGCTAATGCATCTAGCCCCTCTGACATCCGTTCCCAGCGCCTGCTGAAAAACCTTGCTACCTGCGCTGACTCGAAGCTCGCCATGAGAGCCATTACCGGAACTCCCCAGCGCCTCACCAGAAGAGCAAACACCCCCAGATGTAGCACCCACTCCTCAGGGTCTACTCTGCGACGACTGAGGAAATCCGCTTCGAGATTGTCTACGCTGGCCACATGTTGAGCTGCGAGCCTGGAGATTGTGTTCGGCCCACACCCACAGCTGACCCGCTTCGGCTTCCAGTGTAACACTTCCTGTGCCCCCCTGTCGATTGATGTAGGCCACCGTTGTCGCATTGTCTGACAAGACTCGGACTGCCTCCCGACCGAGAGTGTCCTGAAACTCCGGTAGCGCCAGAAACACCGCTCTCATCTCCAACCTGTTGATGGACCGAGACGTCTCCTCCTGAGACCAACGACCCTGGGCAAACCTGGGCAAACCTGCCTTCGCAATGAGCCCCCCCCCAACCCAGGAGGCTCATGTCTGTCGTGAGCAGTCCCCAGGATGGCGGTCCAGTGGCATGCCGGCTTCCATATTCTCAACCACCATTGCAGCTCGTGACGCACATTCTGAGGGCAAACTAACCTCTGCGATAGGACATCCGACTGATGCGACCAACGACGGAGAAGCGCCGCCTGTAACGGCCGCACGGGCACTCGGGCCCACGGAACCACTTCTATTGTGGCTGCCATTGTTCCCAACAACTGCAGGTAGTGCCATGCTGTTGGAGCCGGACTCGAAAAGAAACGCCTGACGAGTTGTCGCAGACCTAGAGCCCGGGCCCTGGGCAGGAACACCTTCCCCTGCTTTGTTTCGAAGCACGCCGCAAGCACTGTTCCCTCTAAGCAGTGCGCGTGTGCGCGCGCACACACCTCGCTGAGCGAGCGCACATACTTTATAACAGAGCGCACAAAAATTATGGTTCTGATTCTGATAGAAAACAACAAAGACATCTTAAAATTTAAAAATTGCTGTGTATTTATGGTTTTCACACGTGCCACACTATTTTCTAGTGCAGTCAATGTGGTGTACATACTGTATTCTGACGTGTAGTCAAATTTTAAAGTATAGAACTCCGAGTGTCATCATGTGGCGCACAAAAATTTAACCTTCCTTCAAAAGCTGCACAGCTGATATTTTATGCGCACAGAGCCTACAGAAAATTAGAGGGAACATTGGCCGCAAGGTACTGCAGGGATTGCGATGGTACTAACCTGCTCTTTGCAAAGTTGACTACCCAGCCCAGGCCTTCGAACATCTGGACCACCCGGGCCGTCGCTGCCGAGCTGTCCTCTCTCGACTTCGCTCGGATCAACCAATCGTCCAAATATGGGTGCACCAGTACTCCCTCTTTGCAGAGCACCGCCGCCACCACCATCATCATGACCTTGGGAAACGTCCGTGGTGCCGTTGCCAGCCCAAAGGGCAGCGCTTGAAATTGGAAATGTCCCACGGGTACCTCAAATCTTAGCCACTTCTGATGCTCTTGCCGAATCGGGATGTGCAGGTAAGCATCCGTGAGATCTAACGACGTCAGGAACTCCCCAGTCCGGACCGCTGCCAGCACGGAACGCAAGGTCTCCATCCGAAAATGGGTAATCCGGAGACAACGGTTCACCCTTGTCAGAGCCAGGATCGGGCGAAATGTGCCCTCCTTCTTTGGCACTACGAAATAGATGGAGTAGCGACTGGAACCGCACTGCTCCGCGGGCACCGGCAGCACCGCCTCAAGCTGCAGCAGCCGCTGTAGCGTGTCCTGGACCACCTGCCTGTGCCCAGGGCTGAGCAGGGAGAATGGACAAAGGAACCTACGACGGGTCGATGGAGTTCTAATATGTACCCCTCTCACATGACCTCCAGGACCTACTAATCTGGCTTAATTCGGACCCAGGCAGGGTAAAACTCCCGCAACCGACCTCCCCTGGGAACTACCCTCTCCTGAGCCTGCCTTATCTCTTTGTGTCTGTTTTGTGGCCGAGGACTGGAAAGGAGTGAACCCCTGGCCTGCTCCCCTGAATCCTCGAAACCCCTGACCCCTAAGCGGGAACTTCCCCCGCTGGGACTGTCCATAACGGGGAGAACGAAAACTATGAAAGTCTCTCGGGACCTCCCTGAATCCCGCAGAACTGCGGCCCTGCTTTGGCTTGTCCTCTGGGAGACGTCCTCCCTGGGACTCCCCGAGGTCCTGGACCAACTTATCTAAATCCTCCCCAAATAAAAGCGTACCCCCAAAGGGTAACTTGCTAAGCCGAGCCCTTAGACGAACTGTCCGCCGACCAGGTTCTCAACCAGAGATACCTCCAAGCTGCTACTACGGAGACCATCCCCTTAGCCAAGCCGCGGAAGAGATCAGAATGAAAATCCGCTAAGTACGCGGTTCCCGACTCCAGTCGCGTGGCATCTTCAAGCTGCCCTTCCAGATGGTCTCCTGCAACCTCTGGGACCACCTCAAACAGCCACGTGCCACCGAAGCCGGTCTGCATGGACAGCACGCAAACATCGAACACCTGCTTCAACAGTGTGTCTAACCTCCTGTCCTGAACATCCTTTCAGCGCTGCGGTCCCCCTCCACAGGAATTGTGGTTTTCTGAGTGACCACCGATACCGCCGCAACTACCTTTGGAGAACGAAACAGCTCCCTATCGCGGTTCGCGAGCGGATAAAGGCGAGCCAACGCTCTAGCCCCCTTCAGGGCCGCCTCTGGCAAATCCCATTCTTCCTGTATCATATTCCGAAATACCCTTTGGAGGGGAAACTCTCTCTGGGATGTCCGCACCGCCTGCAACAGCGGATCTTCTAATGTCTCTTCCGCTGCTTCCTCGCTGGAAGGCAGGTTTAGTGTCTTTAGCGTCTCCGAAACCAGGGCTGGAAGCCCTTCACACCGAAAGACTCTGACTACCCAGCACTGCTGCTCTGAGTCAGGCAACGCTCCGTCTTCCAGCTCATCTTTCGAGAACTCTTCCCTCTTTGGCGTTCCCCTCGCTCAGGTCATCAGCGAGGTAAGGCGCGGGACCCTCCGAAGTGGCCCTACACCTTTTAGCCACCGGAGCACCATTCCCCGAACCGACCAGAGAGGCCGAGCGCTTCTGACTCTGGGGTCCATGAGGAAGAGCCAACATCGCTGGCTGAAGGAAGGCAAAAGCCTGCTGCATCAAGGCAACGAAGTTCGGCGGAATCCCGGTCGCCTCCCCCGCCTGTCCCTGCTCCTGTGACCCGGCGGAGCTGCCGCCCAAGGAGGGCCCCGGCACTGGCTCCTCAGGACCTAGAGACGGAGATAACAGTGCCTCAGCGCCTGTACGAATAGCCTTCCGGCCTGCTAGGGGCTGTCTCGGCTCTCCGTCCATCTGCTGTGCCTCTAGGGAGCAAGGGACACAGACTCCTGATTCCAGCACTGAACTTTTCCTCCTGCCGCACACTAGACAGCGTGGAATTGCAGGCATAGCAGCCGCCTCAAAGAACTGCTCTAAACCACCCCGGGAACTCCCCCTCCCCCCCGCTGGCCCTGACCGCCAGCTCCGGAAGGAAGGGCTCTCTCCGGGTTGGAGCCCTGCAAAAAAACAGCCTAGTTACACCTGCTCAATATTTCAATAAGGGAAAAGTACGGCATAGCTCGTTTCCCTTTGAACTTCTTTTTTTTTTCCCCAACAGGCCAACGCTCTGTAAGCGCCTGATGAGCCTATAGCATGTCTGCAGCAAACGAGGCTTAAAATGCTTCCAAAAAGCCACTATAAAAAAAACGCGGTTTTCAAAATGGCCGCCGGGACTTTTCCCGCGCAGCAAAAAAGTGTCCGGAGGGCAAAGAACTCCTTTATGAGATCCCCCACTGAGGCAGGGGCTTCCCTCTCAACTCCCCTCCAAGAAACAAGTAAAAGAAAATTCAAAAAGAAAGAAAAAACGCCGTTAAAGTCGGCGAGACCTACTTACAGTTCCTTGCTTCAACCTGAGGTGCTGCAATGAGGCAGACACGCGCCGGAGCTCAGCCTACACGTGGCTTCGGCTCCGACGGTGCTCCCACCACCAATCTCACTGTCCCTTAGAGATGGCTGGGACTAAGCCTTCCACCTGCTCCTCACCCTTGCTTGCTGGTTCGGGAGCAGGGAGGCTACTTCTTCTGCTCTGTAAAGCTGCTCCTTCTCACCAAGGAGCAGCCCCCCCCCCACGAGAGGGAAAATTGAGGGAGAAAGGAGGAAGCAGGATTGGAGCCAGAGGGAAGAAAAAAGTGGCTATTTATTTTAGAAAGGCAACCAAACAAAAAACATCAAGAATTAGAAAAGGAAAACAAAGAAAAAATTCCTAGCTCTGCCTATTTGTGCTGGGCCTATCCCTAGGCCCAGAATCTCCTCAGCTGCTTGGAGACTGAAGTACTGGTGGAAGGGGGCGGTCTGCCTATTTATACCAGAGAGAGAAGAGCTGTGATGTCATTCAGTCTCCAAGGCTGCTGGAGGAGATTCTAAACTCTATTGGTTCCAGGACTGGACTAGAGCGATGAAAAGGAATCTGTGCTTTATAAGCAATATGCAGAGTGAAGCTAGCCTTTGAAATGCCGCCAGAGGAGCTGCTATGCAACATCTGCTGTATTAACAAGACAATTCTGTGCTAAATTTGGCAAACGTTCTGCATACTAATATTAACGCACACAGCTGAGAGATTTCCTTTACCTTAAAGCTCCAACTATGGCCACCTCTCTGGGTAAACTAGATGTGCTGTCATTTATTATGTTACTAAGTTCAAACACGTTTTCAGTTCTTAACTACATCAGGCAGGGGATAAACTGGCAACAAAAGTAAAGATGATGCCAGTTCTGATGCAGACTCTTGTGAAGGAAACACCATGCCCATTAAATGGACAGTGGTTTCAGACATTGCAGAACCCGTCATTAAAACATCTCCTCCTCCAAGGGTACTACCACAGCCCAGCTTCTTACAATAACATTTATATTAGCAGTTTGTGCTATGTACGTAAACAGGATACCAAGATGCTAGGTAATTATACAGCAACACTGCCCAAAAAGTTCAGTCTCTGACTGGCATCACTGCAATTGAAGAAAGGAAGGAGATGAAAAATGTAGCAAAGACTAAAACGGAGGCAAATGGAGTCAGCATGGCTTGCTCAAGGTGTCACAGAGTCTGCAACAAACAGGACTAAGTCATTTGTGCTGGGTAATACAGAGTAGCCTAAAATTAGGATGGATGTACAAAAAGATGAAGGCGATTTGTACTGAGCCACCAAGTCAGGGGCAGAGCTGGGACTGGAAGAAATAAACAGGGACAAAGTAACATGGTAGCCAACGTCAGAGATAGGACTGGAATGAAAATACAGGGAAGAGAGCTAAGGCTAAGACGTAAGATGCTGCTTTAATATCCTATATTAAGGCTCGCAAACAACAAATCTGTTTAAACAGTGTTTATGCCCCATAAAAGCAATACAATCACCAAATATTTTGTAACACACATCAGATACATACAGTGTCCTCATCGTCCACAGCAGCCTCATGTTCTAGGAGCAGCTTGATCGCCTGTTCATGACCTGCTCCAGCAGCCCAGTGTAGAGCAGTCCTGTCTGTCTGAAACAGAAAGAGAGAATTCATTACAGTCAGTATTCTCCAAAGGAAACTACAAAAACCATCACATCGCCTTTTGGGAAGGACAGGACGTGGCTATGGCTAAGACCCTGCATTAAAGAAGCGGGAGAGAACATAAGAACATAAGAGATGCCATACTGGGTCAGACCAAGGTCCATCAAGCCCAGTATCCTGTTTCCAACCGTGGCCAATCTAGGTCATACGTACCTAGCAGTTTCCCCAAAAGACACAGGTTCCACAATGCTTGTACTGGGTCAAGCATTGATATCCTGGGTCCCTTCTTAATAATGGTTTATGGACCTTTCCTCTAGGAACTTGTCCAAACCTTCTTTAAACCCAGCTACACTAACAGCCTTCAGAGGAGCAAGCCTTCACTAAAGGATACTTGAGAAAGATACTGGATACATTTACAAATTGCTCTAGATATTCTTGGCATCAGTTTGTCACAAAATTCATCACAATGGACAAAGCAAATAGCCCAGTTTACTAGATGTCACCTAACTGTATGACAGGCAAGTAACATAGTAAATGACAGCAGATAAAAGACCAACATGGCACATCTAGTTTGCCCACTAAGGTAGCTCGAGTTGTAGTATAGTGTTGCACCTGCCACTCCATGCCTTTGTTTAGGGTTGTGCCTCTCCCTCCATGCAGGTTACCCCTCTCTAGTTTTGAAGTTATTTGAGTGTGCTTTCATAACATCCTCTTGCTATATTACAATCCCCTATGTCCCATGCCTGTCTGAATTCCGTCACTGTTGTTGCCCCCACCACCACCATCAAGAGGATATTCCAGAAATTCATCACCCTTTCCTATGAAAAAAGTATTTCCTGACGTTGCTTTTAAGTTTACCTCCTCCAGCTTTATTTCATTGCCTCTTGTTCTACAACCTGTCTTTGAAAAAAGGTTTGTTCATTAATACCATTTAAGTGTTTAAATGTCTAACACATCCTTCCTGTCCCTCCTCTCCTCTAGGGTATAAGTATTCAGGTCTTCAAGTCTCTTCTCATATGTCTCCTGGTGAATGCCCCATATCATGTTGGCCACCTTCCTCTGAACCATTTCAAGTCTTTTTATATCCTTTATAAAAGGTATGGTCTCCAAAACTGAGCACAATACTTTAGGTGAAGCCTCACAAATGACCTGTACAAGGGCACTAATACCTCTTTCCTGCTGGTTATTCTTCTCTGTATGAGGCCCAGCATCCTTCTGGCTTTAACCAATGCCTAGTCATGCTGCTTCACTACTTTGAGATTCTCAGACACTATCATCCTAAAGTCCCTCTGCAGATCACACACACCAGCCTCTCGCCCCCTATCATATACATTAACGAACTGACTTCCATATCATTTAAAGCAGGAGTGTCCAAGGCATTTCTATCCGGCCCTAGATGCACTGTACTTCAAGTTAAACAAAAAAAAAAAAAAAGCTTACAAGTTGCTGCCGAGTCCGCTTCGTGGCAGCGGCAATCTCACTGACTCCATTCTTCTGCAGCCGCGGTTCCCTGCCTCTTAGGAACCACGGCTGTGCCGGTGAAGCCGTTGCGGAGCCTTCCTGTCTCTCGGCGGGCTCCGTGCAGCATTGTCCCGCCTCCAAAGGAAGTTGTTTACCACTTCCTTTGGAGGCAGGACAATGCTGCACGGAGCCCGTCGAGAGACTCGAAGGCTCCGCAACAGCTTCACCGGCACAGCCGCAGTTCCCTAAGAGACAGGGAACCACGGCTGAAGAAAGCAAGTACAGGGTAGTAGCAGGCAGACATGGGGAGAGGGGAGGAGGGGGCAGGTAATCAGCAATGGGGCTAACATGGATGGATGGATGGATGGATGACGGGCGGGCAGGCAGGCGCTAACAAGGAGGGCGGGCTGACATAGATGGATGGAGGGAGGGGGGGCTGACAGGGGAGGGAGGGAGGGAGGGGGATGGGAAGGGAACTGACAAGGGTTCCCTCTCATCCAGCAGGAACCACCGGCATCAAATAAATCGCTAATTTGTGCGACGGCGGCACTCTGGTTGTTTTAAAATTGTAGACTTTGCTGCCTCTGCCTGTTTTTTTTTTGCTGCAAGCATTCTTGAGGAAAAAAAACGCAGCGGGAAGGCAGAGACAGGGCAGAGACGGCAAAATCTAAAATTAAAACAGCCATAGTGCCCCGCCACCACCGGATGAGAGGTGCAGGTGGAGGGAGGGGGGACAGGAGGAGGACAAGCAGAGACAAAGGTCAGAGATGGGGGACAAAGGGGGAGACAGGGGACAAGTACTAGACAAAGGGGAGAGACAGTGTGGGTTAGGATTATAATGGGCTGATGGAGGGCTAGCACTGGTAATGGGCAGATCGGGGGGGGCTAGGACTGGTAATGGGCTGATTAGGGGGGCTAGCATTGGTAATGGGCTAAGGGGGGACTAGCTATGGAAATGAGCTGATTAGGGAAGGCTAGGACTGGTAATGGACTGATGGGGGACTAGCATTGGAAATGAGCTGATCGGGGGGGCTAGGACTGGAAGTGGAGGCTAGCACTGGTAATGGGATTGAGGGGGGACTAACACTGGAAGTGAGCTGATCGGGGGGGCTTCAACTGGAAATGGGCTGATGGTGGGGATAGAGCTGCTGGCCTTGGAAGAAAACTGAGGGCTAGGGCTACAAATGGGCTGATGCGAGGGGATGGGAGAATGGGATGGGATAGGAGTGGATGCTGAGAGGGGCTGCCATGGTATTTGTACTAGAAGGGAATGGACACCAGTGGCAGTCATGGGCATGCAAGTTGACATTGGAAGATACCGGGAGGGAGGACTGGAAAGGGGATGATACTGGGAAGGGTTATGGGGCCTGGAAATAGGCTGATGGAAAGAAGTGAAGAAAACAAACGAAGAGATAAGAAATGTCAGATGGACCATACACCACAGAAAGAGAGCTAAGAGAAGACAGAAAAGCAGAAGCCTCAGATTGGGACCAGCATCATCAGAGAATAAAATGGTCAGACAACAAAGGTAGAACAAATAATTTTATTTCATTTTAGTGATTGGACTTTGTGCTCTCTTTATAATTTTACACAGTATTGGGGAACTGCATCTCTTATCTATCTGACGTTGCACTGCATGTGGACCTGAACAGCACATTATCTGTTGCGGCACCCATGTTATTCCTATGGGCACAGTGGCAGATATTTGACTAAACAGCTTGTGCTATCTACCACTGTGCCCATACAAATAACATGAGTGCTGCAGCAGATAGAATTTATGCAAGCAGAAACGTCGTCAGATTTCACACTAAAGTGATCAGCTCACGAGGGACTATAGTTCAATAGTGCTGTAATAAAATTTATTTTTTTGTGTTTTACTTGTGATAGTGCTGCTCTGGCCCACACCTTTTTAAAAAATTGCCCATGTAACCCTGCAAGCTAAAAGGTTGGACACCCCTGATTTAGAGTGTATACCGCGCATGAAAGAAAAACCTGGGACCTCGCTGAGATGCTGCTCTGTGTTTCTCATGCTAAGGCACAAGATACCAGCGCGGGCACTAAGAACAAAAGCGAAAGTCACTGCATTCTATATAATCTCTAGAAGTGAAATGAAACGGTTTTTCCCATAGTCTGGCAATTTCCTTGCATCTAGCACACTGCAACCTTTCATCAGAGATAGTAACACTATGAAGCATCAACTCTGCTTATCCTAAGAGCTGTTAATATCAAAGTTCCTTAAACGCCTTCCAGTGCATTAAGTTCAAATTAAGGGCCTCCTAGCAACCATTTTGGAAAGGGCCTCCCCCCAACCCCCGTTGTGGGAATTCCACCTCAGAATACCCAGGAGCAGCTGCAAGTGGGCCTCTCTTTTTCCTTGAGGATGGCCTGTGTGGAATTTATGATGCTGCTGCTTTTTGTTTACTTACATTTATAAAAAACACACAATCGAAAAACCACCCAGTATCTACAACATAAAACAGCAATAATACAAAACTAAAAGACGCTTATCAGTCAGAAACCCCACAACCTCCTTCCAAATCCTCACAACCTCCCAAAACAACCCCACTATCAGGAACATCCTTTCCCTCCTTCCGCCTCCTTTTGCCCTCCTAAACAAGGTTTTCAAGGCTTTCCAAAATTTCTGAAGATCTATCAAATGTAATTTCCGAGGAAGGGCATTCCACAAAATGGGGGTCTATACTGAAAAAGACGAAATTAGACTTACCTGCTAATTGTTGTTCCTTAAAGAACTCTAGTCCAGTCCCGGAACCAGTGAGTTTAGAATCTCCTCCAGCAGCTTTGGAGACTGACACCTGTCATCACTTTGATGATCTCAGCCTATATATACAGTAGGACCGCCCCTTCACCTTCAGTACCTATTGACAAAGCAAACTCAGCAGAGCCACAAATAAGTAGTTAAACACGGTAATATATACAACCTAGAACAACGACTCCATCCCGACTTCCCAGTCCTGCCCCTTGTGTGGCCAATTCCTGGGTTTTTGGGGTTTTTTTTGCCTAAATAGATTTTTTTTTTGTCTTATATGTTTAACCTGCTTGTTCTGCAAGAACTAGGGATGAAGCAGCGCTGCAACCGGAGCTCAGCTGGCCAGGACCATACAGAAGAAACAGCAGAAGGAAGCGTAGAAGGCAGTGCAGGCTGGACCCCTAACCCTAAATATTCTCGGGCGGGCTCCGGGACTGGACTAGAGTTCCTTAAGGAACAACAATTAACAGGTAAGTCTAATTTTGTCTTCCTTTTCGTCCCTCTAGTCCAGTCCCGGAACCAGTGAGGATGTATCAGAGCAGTAAGATACCTAACGGGAGGGACCAGCCAAACCAGCCTGAAGCACTGCCGCCCCAAAACGGCCATCACCCGCTGCCTGCACATCGAGCCTATAATGTTTAGTGAACGAATGCAACGACGACCACGTAGCCGCTCTACAAATGTCCACCGCCGGCACCAAACCGAACTCCGCCCAGGAAGTAGCCTGCGCTCTAGTCGAATGAGCTCTGAGCCCAGTCGGCACCATTCTACCCTTCAACAGATAGGCCCCTGCAATTGCTTCTTTCAACCACCTGGAAATAGACAACTTAGCCGCCGCCTCTCCCTTACGTGGACCTCCGAAGGAGATAAATAACCTGTCTGATTTTCGGAAAGATTCCGTACCCCAAAGGTAATACCGCAGCGTCCGACGGACATCCAAAAGCCGTAAACGACGATCCGACTTAGCCTCCGGACTGCCCTCGAACACCAGGAGCGACACCACCTGGTTCACATGAAACACCAAAACCACTTTAGGCAAAAACGCCGGGACCATACGCAGCACCACCTTGTGCTTATAAAAGGATAGATAAGGTTCCTTGCAAGAGAGGGCCTGAAGCTCCGAAATGCGGCGAGCCGAACAGATAGCTACCAGAAACACCGTCTTTAAGGTCAGATCCTTCACAGAGGCGTTCCCCAACGGCTCAAAAGGCTGCCGCAGTAGCGACTCCAACACCAAGTTCAGATCCCAAGTCGGAACGGAACATCTACGAGGAGGCCGCATAAGCAAAACCGCCCGCAAAAAACGGCGGATGTCGCCATGCAACCCCAACACCTGGCCCTGAACCTTACCCCGAAAGCAAGAAAAATCGCTGCCAACTGAACCCGCAAGGAACTAGCCGCCAAGCCTTTCTCAACCCCATCTTGCAAGAAGGAAAGAATCTGAGGCACGGACGTCCGCAAAGGCCTCAAGTGCCGCTCTTCACACCAGCCGTCAAAGATACGCCAGACCCTAACATAAGCCAGTGACGTAGAACGCCTCCGTGCCTTCACAAGGTTGAAATGACCACCGGGGAATAACCGCGAGCTCTTAGCCTCGCCCGCTCAAGAGCCATGCCGTAAGCGAGAATCGTTCATAAAACAAAACAGTTATCGTTCAATATTAACTATGTAGACCACATAAGAAATAGCCAAGGAGGTCTCAGTATAAAATAACACTACTGCTTCTAGGTTCACACCCAATGGCAGCACTTGTGTTGTATCACATCAATGACCTCCGGCTGTTACTATGACAAATGTTTTTCTAAAGCATGTGGAAAGACTTCACTCAGTCCTTCAGAGAAGCTGAGTATATTATATCTTGAATACCAGGACTGATTGGTGTCTTTGATTTCAAAAAATAGAAAAATAGAAAAACATTTGTCATAGTAACAGCCGGAGGTCATTGATGTGATACAACACAAGTGCTGCCATTGGGTGTGAACCTAGAAGCAGTAGTGTTATTTTATACTGAGACCTCCTTGGCTATTTCTTATGTGGTCTACATAGTTAATATTGAACGATAACTGTTTTGTTTTATGAATGATTTTGTATCGTTCAGTGACCATTCGTTTTTTGTGTAAGCGAGAATCGAGCCACGTCCGGCATCCGTAATGGCCCCTGACGCAAGAGATCCGGTCGTAGAGGCAGTTTCCAGGGGTCCGCCACCAACAGGCGAATCAGATCCGCATACCACAGTCTCCTGGGCCAGTCGGGCGCAATCAAAACCACCCGGCCCGGATGCCGCTCTATGCGCTGCACCACTCGACCTATCAGAGCCCACGGGGGGGAACACATAAAGCAGACTCCCCCCGGGGCCAGACCTGCGCTAGGGTATCCAGCCCTTCCGCCATCCGTTCCCTCCTCCAGCTGTAGAACCTGTCCACCTGCGCCGAGTCGAACGTTGCCATGAGATCCATGATCGGACGACCCCAACGTCGGACAAGCAAGGAAAACACCTCCGGATGGAGCATCCACTCCCCCGGATCTACTCTCCGATGACTGAGAAAATAGGCCTCTACATTGTGTACCCCGGCCACGTGTTGCGCAGACAATCCTAGCAGATGCCTCTCTGCCCAACTCAGGAGCTGGCCCGCCTCTTCCTCGAGAGCCGCGCTGCCTGTGCCTCCCTGGCGATTGATATAGGCCACCGCCGCTGCGTTGTCAGACAGCACCCTTACTGTCGCCCGTTGCAAGCAGTCTTGGAACTGTAGGAGAGCCAGGAACACCGCCCTCAACTCTAACCTGTTTATGGAGTAACTCCGCTCTGTTGGAGACCATTGCCCTTGTGCAAACAGACTCTCGCAATGCGCACCCCAGCCCAACAGGCTGGCATCCGTCGTCAACAATCTCCAAGAAGGAGGTTCTAGCGGGACCCCGGAGTCCAACGACTGCTTCCGTAACCACCACTGGAGCTCCCGGCGCACCTCCGCTGAACACACTAGACGGCGGGATAAAGGATCCGATTGATGGGACCAGCGCCAAAGAAGAGATCTCTGCAGCGGCCGCATATGAGCCCGCGCCCAAGGTACCACCTCTATCGCAGCCGCCATCGTCCCGAGCAGCTGAAGGTACTGCCACGCTGACGGAGCCTGTCTCACCAGGAATCTTCGCACAAGACCTCTCAATGCGCACGCCCGACGGTCCGGCAAAAACACCCTGCCCAAGCCCGTCTCGAAACGCGCTCCCAAGTACTCCAGAGACTGAGAGGGAACTAGTCGCTCAATTGCCCACCCAGCCCAGGCTTTGCAACGTTTGCACCACCCTGGCCGTGGCCTGTACACTGTCCTCCTCGGACTTCGCTCGAATCAACCAATCGTCCAAATACGGATGGACCAATACTCCTTCCTTTCGCAGCGCCGCTGCCACCACAACCATAATCTTGGTGAAGACCCGCGGTGCCGTTGCCAGCCCAAAAGGCATCGCCTGAAACTGGTAATGCCCCATGGGAAGTGCGAACCGAAGGTACCGCTGATGCTCGGGCCGAATTGGAATATGCAAATAGGCTTCCGTGAGGTCTAACGATGTAACTCCCCCTCTCTTACCGCCGCGATCACCGACCGCAATGTTTCCATCCGGAAATGCGTTACCCGGAGACACCGATTCACCCTCTTTAAGTCTAAGATCAGCCGAAAGGAGCCCTCTTTCTTGGGAACCACGAAGTAAATGGAGTAACGACCGGATCCGCACTCTTCCAAGGGAACGGGAACTACCGCCCGAAGCTGTAGCAACCTTTGCAACGTCTCCGCCACCGTGCAGATTTTGAGCGGAGACTTGCAGGGGGAGAGCACAAAGGAATCTAGGATGGGTCGATGGAGTTCTAGAGCATAGCCCTCTCGAATGACCTCTAGAACCCAGCGATCCGTGGTAAGTTGGACCCAGGCAGGGTAAAACTCCCGTAACCGACCGCCGACAGGCAGCACCTCCACCTGAGCCCGCCTCATCTCACTGTGCTTTCTTAACGGCCGAGGATTGATAGGGAGCAAAACCCCTACCTGCTCCTCGAAACCCCCAAAATCCGTGCCCCCGCACGGGATACCTGCTCCGCTGCGCCTGGCCAAACAGAGGACCGAAACCTACAAAACTCCCTTTGACCACCTTTGGAACCCACGGGCGCCTTCCCTTGCTTAGGTTTATCCTCCGGCAAATGACCGCCCTTGGATTCCCCCAAGGTCCTTCACCAACTTCTCCAAGTCTTCGCCAAACAAAAGCTTTCCCCTAAAGGGAAGTTTACTGAGGTGGGCTTTGGAAGAAGAATCCGCCGCCCAATTCCTTAACCACAAATATCTACGCGCCACCACAACCGAGGCCATAGCCTTCGCCAGACCCCGAATAAGGTCATAATGAATGTCCGCGAGATAAGCGGATCCAGACTCTAGACGCGCTATGTCGGTGTCCTGCACTCCCAACCGATCCCCCTGCAGCACTTGGGAGCACTGGAGACAGGCTCTAGCTACTCACGCACCCGCTACCGAGGCTTGCATGGATAGAGCACTAATATCAAAAACCTGCTTTAATAAGGTATCTAATCTCCTGTCCTGGACATCCTTTAAGGCCGCAGCCCCCTCAACCGGAATGGTAGTCTTTTTAGTGACTGCCGAAACCGCCACATCCACCTTTGGAGAGCGAAAGAGATCCTTATCCTGGTCCGAAAGAGGGTATAACCTAGCGATCGCACTAGACCCCCACAGGGCCGATTCGGGCACGTCCCACTCTTCCTGTATCATCTTCCTAAACACCCTATGCAGGGGAAAGACGCGCTGGGGGGTGCAGACAGCCTGTAACAAAGGGTCTTCCAGAACCTCTTCCGAAGCCGGCTCCACTGAAGGCATATTTAACGCTTTAAGCGTCTCCGCAATTAGAGCAGGAAGCTCTTCCTTCCTAAACACTCTGACCACTCTACTGCGCTGTTCCTCATCGGGCAATTCACCCTCTTCGAGCTCCTCCTCCGAGAAACCCAGCAGTTCACCGTCCGCTGACGCTAAGTCCTCCCAAAGAGAAGCGGCAGGTTCTTCCAAGCTGTCCTCCCTACATCGCTTGTGCGGAACTGGCCGCCCACCCGCAAGCGCCAACCGCTTCTGACCCCGAGGATTTGGAGGGGCCGTCCCTAAAGCTGGTTGCAACAGCGCAAACGCTTGCTGCATCAGGGCAAAAAAGTCAGGCGGAATGTCAGCCGCCGATCTAGGCAGAGGAACCACCCCCTCGCCCTCCGCGGGACCTGGGAGCTGTTCCCCTGTACCATCCAGGGGAGGCGGGGGGCCAGCATCGGACTCCGCATGATCCCTGCTTGTGCCTTCAAGCGGATTCTCCATAAGGGCTGCCTCATGCGTGCAGGGCTTGCACACCCCCGCCTCTAACAATTCACTGCGCCGCGTGCCACACACGAGACAGCGCGGCTTAGGTGACATACTCCCCCAATCTAGGCCTAATGCTAACAAAACCTATGGGCAGTGCCTGTCTCTCTTCGTCCGTTTGTTTGTTTGTTTGTTTTTTAAACACCACAGCCTGTTAGGTCACAGCTATTTAAGCAAAACAGCGCTGATTGATGGCTAACTTGAAACATAGGCCAAAATCCGCAACGGCGAAAAGGGCTGTGCAGCCACACTGCTAAGCAGTCCGCGGCTGAGAAAAATGGCCGCCACCCCGATTTTCCCGCCGAAATCGGGCATGCAGCCTGTCCACACGGAGCGCTGCCGACTCTGCCCAGCTACCAAACTCCCACATCCCGTGCAGGACTCACCTCTTTGGGCCTCGACCGGACAGTGGGGGCTCACAGCACGCCGGAGCTCAGCCGGACCGCGGTTTCAGCTTCTGGCAGCAACGAGTGCGAGTGCTGAGCCTGCAACCTGCTCCTCACCCGTAATCGCGGGTTCGGGAGCAGGGAAGCAGAGGCAGAGGTACTGGGCTGTACCACCCCCCAAAGGCTCGTTTACACGCTGAGCACAAAAGGCCAAAATAAATAAAGAAAAATCGCAAAGGAAGATAAAGATAAAGGAAGAGAATGGAGGGGGGGGAGGAGGAGGGGGAGGGTCAGAAGAGAGGCAGAGAGGAAAGAACCGGTCTAACCAGCCGGTCTGTCTTCCAGCCGCAGCACCACCTGAAAACAGAAAGAAAACCCCCAGTAAACTCTTCTGGAAAGCAAAGAAAGGTAACAAAGAAAACCAAAAAGAACTAAGCTACTCTGCTTATTTGTGCTGAGCGAGCCCAGAGCTCAGAAGCCTCTTCAGCTGCTTGGAGACTGACATACTGAAGGTGAAGGGGCGGTCCTACTGTATATATAGGCTGAGATCATCAAAGTGATGACAGGTGTCAGTCTCCAAAGCTGCTGGAGGAGATTCTAAACTCACTGGTTCCGGGATTGGACTAGAGGGACGAAAAGGAAGATAGATTACAATGTGTCCTTCACTTCACATCCTTGTGTGGGAAGCACCAAAAATCTCTCTGCCTGTAAACAAAATGACCGATGTGGAACATATGGAATCAACTTAGAAACTAAGTAAGATGGCGCCAAAGAATGTAAGATCTTAAAAGTTAATACTAATAACAAACTCCGTTCTAAATTTTATGGGCAGCCAATGCAGTTCAATTAAGGCAGGGATGACGTGATCATATTTACGCAACACTTTGATTAGCTTTGCATCAGTTTGTATTCTGTATCAACTGAAGGTGCATCACCTCTTTCTGGGAAATAGAAACATGAGAGCAGAAAAAGACATATGGCCTATCTAGTCTGCCCTTCCATATCAACTACTATAGTTCTTTTTCCCCCCTTTAGAGATCCTCTGTTTGTCCCATGCTTTCTTGAATTCAGATACTGTCCTCATCTCTACTACCTCTGCTGGGAGTCTATTCCACGCATAGAAATATTTCCACATATTACGCCTGAGTCTATCTCCTTTTACCCTCATCCTATGCCCCCTAATTGCAGTTTACTTTCAATCAAAAGAGGCTCTCCCCTTGAGCTTTAAATGTCTATCATATCTCCTATATCCCACCTTTCCTCTAATGTATACATATTAAGATCTTTAAGTCTGTCCCTATATGGTTTATAATGAAGACCACTGACCATTTCAGTAGTCTCCCTCAGCAGACTCCATCCTGTTTCGGTGTGGTCTCCAGAACTCCACACAATACACCTAATGAGGTCGCACCAGAAACGTATACATAGTAACATAGTAAATGAAGGCGGATAAAGACCAGTATGGCCATCTAGTCTTCCCATCTAGTATGGCCCATCTAGTCTGACCAGTAAGATGGCAAGAATAGGTGCACCTGCCACTCCATGCAGGCCACCCCTCCCCCATGTCTTTGTTTTAGGGGTGAACCCTCTGCTCAGTGTAGGACACCCCTGTATGTTGAGAAATTAGTTAGTTAAGTTTATTTTGATTTTATCCTGTTGCTGTAAAGGGATCCACTGTGTCTGTCCCATGCCATTTTGAATTGTGACTGTATTTGCCCCCACCACTTCCATCAGGAGGGCATTCCAAGCATCCACCACCCTTTCAGTGAAAAAGTATTTCCTGACATTGCCTTTCAATTTACCCCCTTGCAGCTTCATGTTATGCCCTCTAGTTTTACAGCTTTCCCCGTCTTTGGAAGAGGTTTGTTAGTTCATTAATTCTCTTTAAGTATTTAAAGGTCTGAATCATATCTCCCCTGTCCCTCCTCTCCTCCAGAGTGTACATATTTAGGTCTTCAAGTCTCTTCTCATAAGGCTTCTGACACAGGCTCCAAATCATTTTGGTCGCCTTCCTCTGAAACGTTTCCAGTCTTTTTACATCCTTTGCGAGATATGGTCTCCAAAACTGAACACAGTATTCCAAGTGAGGCCTCACCAGTGACATTAGTACCTCTTCCTTTCTGCTGGTAATTCCTCATTGTATGCAGCCCAACATCCTACTGGCTTTTGCCACTGCCTTGTTGCACTGTTTTGCCACCTTGAGATCCTCAGAAATAAATCGCACCAAGGTCCTTCTCCTGGTCCATACACACCAACCTCTCGCCCCCTATCACGTACATTTCCTTTGGATTTCTGCTTCCCAAGTGCATGACACTGCACTTCTTTGCATTAAATCTTAACTGTCAAGCATTAGACTATTCTTCCAGCTTTTGTAGATCTTTCCTCATGTTATCCACTCCCTCAGGGGAGTCCACTCTGTTGCAAAATTTTCATGTCATCTGCAAAAAGACAGACTTTTCCATTCAGTGCTTCAGCAATATCACTCACAAATACATTGAACAGTGCCGGGCCCAGGACCAAACCCTGGGGCACCCCGCTAATCACCCTCCTTTTATCTGAGTGAGCTCCATTTACCATCACCTTCTGACATCTGTCAGTCAACCAAATTTCTGATCCAGTTTACCACCTTGGGATCCATCCCCAAACTATAGAGTTTATTGATAAGCCTCCTATGATGAACAGTATCAAAGGCTTTGCTGAAATCTAGGTAGATGACATCCATCGCATGCCCCGATCTAGTTCTTTGGTCACCCAGTCAAAGAACTCAATTGGATTTGTTTGGTAAGATTGTCCTTTGGTAAAACCATGAGGTAAAACCCATGAGGATCGTGGAAAATTGTAAATTGATAAATTGGAAGACTGGGCATACAAATGGCAGATGAAATTTAATGTGGACAAGTGCAACGTTATGCACCTAGGAATCCCAATGTGAAATCTTGCATCATGGTTACATGATGCAAGATTTCGCATTGGGAACCACCACCCAGGTAAAGGATTTAGGTGTCATTGTGGATAACATGTTAAAACCTTCCGCAGAGTGTGCAGCGGAAGCCAAGAGAGCAATAGAATGCTAGGTATCAACAAGGAAAGGAATGGAAAATAAAACAAAGGATATTATAATGCTTCTGTACCGTTCCATGGTGCGACTGCACCTTGAATATGTGTGCAGTTCTAGTTACAGTATCTTAAAAAGGATATAGTGTTATTAGAAAAGGTACAGAGAAGAGCCACCAAAATGGTAAAGGGGATGGAAGGATACCCCTATGAAGAGAGGCTAAAAAAGGTTAGGGCTCTTCAACCTGGAAAAGAGACGGCTGAGGGGAGATATGATAGAGGTCTATAAATTAATGAATGGAGTGGAACAGGTAAACAGATCAATTTATTTACGTCACCAGAATATAGAAAGACTAGGGGGCATGCAATGAAGCTACAGGGTAGACTATTTAAGACTAATAAGAGAAAATATTTTTTCACTCAACGTGTAATCAAACTCTGGAATTTGTTACTGGAGGATGTAGTAAAAGCTGTTAGTGTAGCTGGATTTAAAAAAGGTTTCGACAAGTTCCTGTAGGAAAAGGTCCATAAACCATTATTAAAAGGGACCCAGGATATCAATGCTTGACCCAATACAAGCATTGTGGAATCTGTGTCTTTTGGGGGAAACTGCTAGGTACTTATGACCTAGATCGGCCACTGCTGGAAACAGGATATTGGGCTTGATGGACCTTGGTCTGACCCAGTATGGCATATCTTATATTCTTATGTTAGCCCAACGGCATACGGCTCGGACCCCCCTCAACGGCAGTCACTAAATGAACTATGCCACGTTTCTGCAACCACTCCATTTGTTCTGGCCCTGTATTTATATTTATTTTATGTTATTATTTACACTTCAAATAAACTGTGGACTGAGCCCTGCCCAACCTGCTGCTGAACAAGCCTAACTGAGAGCAGTCAGAGAAAATATGGCAGATGTTCCACACAGAATGCTAAACTCACAGCGGAAGGCTTGAATGGGAAGCTGCTTGTGGAACAGGGACCTCATAGCAGTCCTTCCCAACCAAAAACTAACATGTAGCTATGGCAGCTGTTGCTGTAAACTCCTGCTAGAGCTGGAGGATTCCTGCCACGTTCAACAAACCCCAATAACAAAGGAAAAAACAAAACAAAAGAACTCTACTTCCGGGTTTGATAACACAGTAAACGAGGCGTTACACCACGCAAAGCATACTGCAGCCCCCACCGGGGCAAGCAGTGTCTGCATAACAGCCTTCTTCCCTTTAAAGCCCCGCATAATTACTGCCTGCTGGCTATATCCACCCCAGCAGGGGGAGTGGAGAGACACTGTCCCCTATAGCCTTACCGTACCCCCTTCTGCAGGAGAAAGACGGGGGAAAGAGGGGTCCACCTCTCACCATGGTGCTTCAACAAAAGTACCCCCAGATTTGAGACAAGTTGGGCAAGCGGGGAGAGACCTGGTACCACCAGGTTCTGCACCCCGAGGCTCTGACTACCAGCAATAGCTGACAAACACCCCTTCCTTATCATCCTGTTCTCCAATCAAATTCAGACTGCACAGACTCAACCTCTATCTGCTGGAGACTGAGAATACTGGCGAGAGCGAGGCTGCACAGGACCCTTTATACCATGACGTCAAAATCAAACCAGTGGTTCTCAGTCTAAATCTGCTGGCAGGCAAGCATAACCCATGCATCTGGTCTGAACTGGACTGGAGGGATGATAAGGAAGGTAAGGGGCAGTATAGAAGAAATACATGAAATTAAATGCTGATACATGCAAGTTCACGATCTCATGAGCCCTTCTTCAGATCACAACGACCATCTTCTAAGCAATCTCATCAAGGACCCTTTCTGGTTTAGGACGCTCATGTACAGCATCAGCTCTAGAACGTTTTTATGTTGGTCCATCATGAGTTACCCTCAGCCTGCAGACAATGCAGTTTTCTCCCAGAATGGTACAACTACTAAAACCCTGCAGTTATTTCTGAAGACACCATTTCATATGCTGCACTTATGCAAGTTTGTGGCTAATGCAATAAGAAAACTGCAAGAGATGTTTTACTTACATTGTTTTTGGCCCGGATGTCAACTCCTCTCCGGATGAGCTGCAGCATTTTCTCAATGTTATTACATCTGGCGGCATCATGGAACTCTTTTTCTGAACGCAGCACTGGCATGAAAGAAACAATGCAACATTTAGGAAGGAACTCACACTTGTTCCAGAAATGTATTAAAATGGACACAAACAGGCAGGACTTTTGTAATCTTAAAACTCTCACCTCCAAAAATCCCTCTACACCAGGGGTTCTCTAAGCAGTCCTCGGGATACATCTAGCCAGTCAGGTTTTCAAGATAACCACAATGAATATGCATATGAGAGATTTGCCATACACTGTCTCCACTGTATACTAATCTCTCATATGCCTATTCATTGCGGTTATCCTGAAAACCTGACTGGCTAAGTATGTCCCGAGGACTGGATTTATTTATTATTTATTACAATTTTTTATATACCGCACTATTAGGCATCAGCGCGGTTTACAGACAACATAAAAGACCAGAACGACAGGTTGTTCGGTGTTACATATAACAGGAGAATCAACTTGGAAAAAAAAACATGGGGGAACTATTTACATAGAATATAAAATCTGATAACTAGAAAACATGATCAAACTATTTACATAGAATAGATACATTAGCATGGATGCTAGGATTTTGGTGGAATTAATATATTGCACTTCATAAAGGGTAGTATTTGATAAATAAGTTAAATTTAAATTCAGGTTTTCAGACTGTCCCTAATATGTATGAGATGCATTTGCATGCACTGCCCCCATTGTATTCAAATATATCTCATGCATATTCATTAGGGACAGCCTGAAAACCTGAATGGTGTTTGGCCCTCCAGGACTGGAGTTGGGAACCTCTGTGTTAGGGCTTATCTGCAGCTGTCTCTGCCAGTGCTGCATTGCCACACCCCTGCCCTCCTTCTCCACCCTGAAGCTTGTGCTTCGGTCTCCTGCAGAAGCACGGCAGTGCAGGAGGTAGCAGGGGTGCAAAGGAGAGGTATGCTGGACATCTTGGGGGAGGAGTGGGAGAAGGGAAGAAAAGGTATGCTGAAAACCTTTGGGGGGAGGGAAGAAGGATGCCAAAGACAAAGTCTCTGTGGGCAAGTGATCATTACTTTGCTGACACACTTGATGACTAAAAGCCTGGGATACAAGGAAGCTTGTGGGATATTTGGAAAAGTCTGTATTTTTACTTCATTAAAAAGCAAAACTAGTTCTTAGCATGCTTTAGAGATTTTAAATCAACTTCTGTTAGATTTAGATAGGTCCTAATAGTCTTAAAGAAAAAGGCAAATAGCTTACTATAGAGGTTTCTGTGTTTAACTTTGAGTTGTGGTGTTTTGCCATAAGGTGAGTGAATTTTACTATTTGAATAGACTAACAGTCTTGAGAAGAGGTCAAAGGAGGTGTTTGAAGCAACTTCGGGGAAATTCTGGATTTGGGTCCAGGGATATTAAATGTTTCTGACTCAGTGGGGAGAGGTACATATATATAGTATACATGCTGTAAAGGTTTTAAATTAACTTCTTTATAATTAGTTTGGTCCTTATATAGTCTTAAAAGGTGAAATTAGAGTTACCTGCTAATTGTTGTTCCTTTAGGAACTCCAGTCTAGTTCTGAACATCTGGGGTCTTGCTCCTCCTCCAGCAGATTGGAGGCCGAGAAACGTCATCCTTTTGATGACACCAGTATAAAGACACAGGATCCACCTCCTGACTCCAGTAACCTACTGACAAAGAAGACTCACCGGAGCAACAATTAAGTAGCAAACTGTACTAATAAAACATTTTTACATAACTGAACTGGTAACTTAATAAATCAGGATAACAGACTAAAAACCTTCCATGCCCCTCTAAACTTCAACAAACTCCCTAGCAATGCTGAGATCCCTATTCCCTGCCAGACAGGAGAGAGATAGAATCTACACTCCCCTAATAGAATCCTTCCCCACTCGGGACACAACCTGTACCAAAATTCATTTAGCTTACCTGTTATCTAGCATTTGCTTCAGGCTATAGTCCAAGAAAAAATAGGAAGGGATACAGGACTAGACGAGTTCATAAAGGAACAACAATTAGCAGGTAAGTCTAATTTCACCTTCCTTAGCGTCTCTCCAGTCTAGTCCTGAACATCTGGGGATGTAACAGAGCAGTGAAAAAAGTCAACGGGAGGGACCTGCTAAACCAGCCTGAAGCACCGCCGCTCCAAAACAGGTATCCCTCTCCGCCTGCAAATCCAGCCGATAATGCCGGACAAAGGAATGCAAGGAGGACCAAGTAGCCGCCCTACAAATCTCCGCCGCCGGTACCAAACTGCACTCTGCCCATGATGTGGCTTGCGCCCTAGTCGAATGAGCCCTAAGCCCTTCCGGAACCAATTTACCTTTCAAAATATATGCGGACTCAATCCCTTCTTTCAGCCACCTAGCAATGGAAGCCTTCGATGCTGCTTCCCCTTTCTTCGGACCTCCAAATAAAAACAAACAATCTGATCTATGGAAAGACTCTGTAGTTTTCAAATATCTCTTTAGTGCTCTTCTAACATCCAGCCGATGCAACTGCGTTGACGATGCACCTGCAGAACTTTCCAATAACACTGGCAGCGATACTACCTGATTAACATGAAAAGGCGAGACCACTTTAGGTAAGAAGGACGGCACCGGTCTCAGAATCACTTTTGTCTCCATAAAAACCAGAAAAGGCTCCCTTACAGGACAACGCTTGTAACTCAGATATTCTTCTGGTCGAAGAAATAGCCACCAGAAATACCACCTTGAGGGTAAGATCTTTCAATGATGCCTTCGACAACGGCTCGAAAGGCTCTTGCACTAAAGCTTCCAAGACTAAATGCAGATCCCACGTCGGCACAATCTGCCTACGTGGCGGCCACAACAGAGAAATCGCTCTCAAAAAACGTTTGATATCCCGATGCCCCCTATCGCCTCACCTTTTATCTTACCTCTATAACAGGAGAGGGCCGCTAAATAGAAATTACACTTACCTGGTAATTGTAGCTCCTGGAGGGTCCAGTTTAGTTCTCCACATCCGGGTAGTGCACCTCCTCCTGCAGCAAGGAGACTGGACCAATCAAATTCTTTAGTACCACAGGATGTATGCTGCTGGAGCTCCCATCAGCCCCCCAGTGAACTATTGACAAAGCAGACTCAAAAAAGAAACACAAATGAAACAACGAACTAAAACCAGTCTTATCCCCTGGAATTACAAATTGACCCCCTCCCCAAACGAGAGAGCCAGAACTTTGCACCTTGCTTCTGCCCCTTTTACTTGTCGAAACTGACAGATAGTGCAGCAAACATCAGGAATAAACTATAGAAGTAACTGACTTACCCGACTCCTTCATCCACAGAACTAGCGCGCCGTGCAATCCAACGGTATTTCTTAGATTCTCGGGAGGGACTGAGGACTAAACTGGACCCTCCAGGAACTACAATTACCAGGTAAGTATAATTTCTATTTCCTGAGCGGTCCTCCAGTTTAGTCCTCCACATCTGGGATGTAACAGAGCAGTTATTAACAGGAGGGACCTTGCCAACCGGCGCGCAAGACTGCCGAGCCAAAACAAGAATCCTGTGCCGCCCCTACATCCAAGCGGTAATGCCTACTAAAAGCATGGAGATAGATTCAGGAGTGATATGCGGAAATATTTCTTTACGGAAAGAGTAGTGGATCCGTGGAATAGTCTCCCAGTGGAGGTGGTAGAGATGAGGACAGTAACTGAATTCAAAAAAGCATGGGACCAACACAGAGGATCTCTAAAGGTAGAAAGTGGACTGTTGTAGTTGTTGTTATGGAAGGACAGACTAGATGGGCCTTGTGGTCTTTTTCTGTCATCATGTTTCTATGTTTCTATTCTATGAGATGACCAAGTAGCTGCCCTGCAAATTTCCAGCGGCGGAACAAGAGCATGCTCCGCCCACGACGACGCTTGCACCCTAGTAGAATGGGCTCGCAAACCCAATGGAATAGACTGACCCTGCAAAAGATATGCCGAAGCGATAGCTTCCTTAATCCACCGAGAAATCGAAGCTTTCGCCGCCACTTCTCCCTTCCGAGCACCGCCGAAGAGCACAAACAAGCGATCCGACCTACGGAACGACTCGGATACCCTGAGATACCGACGCAAGACTCGTCGCACATCTAGTCGATGCAGACCGCCGTCCGCAACACCTGCCTCCTCCGCAATAAAGGCTGGCAGAACCACAGACTGATTTAAATGAAACGGTGAAACCACCTTCGGAAGAAAGGAGGGAACTGGTCTGAGAACTACTCGATCCCTGGAAAAAGATAAGAAGGGAGGCCTACAAGACAGCGCCTGCAGCTCCGAAATTCGCCGCGCTGAACAAATGGCTACGAGAAAGACTGTCTTCAGAGTTAAGTCCTTAACTGAAGCTTGGAGAAGAGGTTCAAAGGGTTTCTGAACCAAGGCCTGCAAAGCCAGATTCAAGTCCCAAGGGGGAATAGTAACTCTGCGCAAAGGACGCAACCAAAAGGTGGCTTTAAGAAAACGCTGTACATCCGCGTGCGCTCCAAGGGAAATATCGTGATTCTTGCCCCGGTAACACGCGAGAGCCGCCAACTGGACTTTCAGGGAACTGGCTGCGAGACCCTTGTCAAAGCCGTCCTGTAAGAAATCGAGGATGACTGCTACCGAAGCCGTCGCAGCCCGAACGCCATTTCGAGAACACCAATCTTCAAAAATTTGCCAGACTTGGACATAGGTAAGCGAGGTAGAAGACTTCCTAACTCAAAGAAGAGTAGCAATAACCGCTGGAGAATAACCTTTCCGTCTTAACCTAGCCCTTTCAATGGCCATACTGTAAGCGAGAACCGATCCACCTGAGGCATGGTCAGCGGACCCTGCCACAGCTGGTCTACTAGGAGGGGAAGCTTCCACGGAACACCGTCGAGAAGCCGAACCAGATCCGCATACCAAGGTCTTCTGGGCCAATCGGGAGCCACCAATAAGACCGTCCTGCGATGCGCTTCGATGCGCTGAATCACCCTGCCAATCAGCGCCCACGGCGGAAAGACATACAGAAGACCGTATTCGGGCCACGGTTGGATGAGGGCGTCAATGCCTTCGGACATGCGTTCCCCTCCGTCTGCTGAAGAAGCGACTTGTCTTTGCGGACTGGAAAGTCGCCATGAGGTCCATGATTGGAGGACCCCATCAGTGAACTATTTGCGGATAAAGCTGCGGATGCAACTCCCACTCTCCGGCATCGACGTGCACCCTGCTGAGAAAATCCGCCATCACATTTTCTTTTCCCGCGATATGCGCTGCCGAGATGGCTAGGAGACGTACTTCCACCCACTGGAAGAGCGCCTCCACTTCCTCTTCCATGGCGACGCTCCCTGTGCCTCCTTGACGGTTGACGTACGTCACTGTCACCGAGTTGTCTGATAGAACCCTCACTGCACGACTCACTACAGACGCCTCGAAGGCTTGCAGCGCTAGTCTCACCGCTCGGAGCTCGAGGTGATTGATCGACCACAAGGCCTCCTGGGCTGACCACGTCCCTTGCGCGTAACTGCCCTGACAGTGGGCCCCCCAGCCTGCCAGACTCGCATCCGTCATTAAAGGCAGCCAAACCGGCGGTTCCAAGGGAAGCCCCGCCCATAGGGACTGTGGGCAAAGCCACCACAGCAACGCCTTCTGAACTCGCCTCGGACAGGGCAAGCGACGATTCAGCGAATCCGACTGATTCGACCAGCGACGTAAGAGGGCCCTCTGAAGCGGATGCATGTGAAACCTGGCCCATGGCACTACCTACAGAGTCGACGCCATTGTCCCCAGTAGCCGTAGATACCACCACGCTGACAGAGCAGGCCTCGCTAAGAAGGTCCGCACGAGACGCCATAAGGCTTGAACGCGATGAACCGGGAGAATCACCAAACCCTTCGCTATATCGAAACAGACCCCCAGATATTCTAGGACCTGAGTAGGAACTAAGTGACTCTTCTTCGCATTGACCACCCAACCGAGATTCTGCAGCATGTGTACAACTCTGTCTGTAGCATGCAAGCTCTCCGTCTCGGACTTTGCCCGAATCAACCAGTCGTCGAGATAAGGGTGGACTAGAATACCTTCCATTTGCAATGCTGCCGCAACCACCACCATAACCTTGGTGAAGGTGCGTGGAGTTGTAGCTAGACCGAAAGGCAAAGCTTGAAACTGGTAGTGGCCCCATGGAAAGGCGAACCGAAGAAACCTTTGATGAATTGGTCTGATTGGAATATGCAGATAGGTCCAGAGAGGTCAAAAACTCCCCTTGTCGCACTGCCACTAAGACGGACCTTAGCGTCTCCATGCAGAAATGCGGCACCCGGAGACAACGATTCACGCCCTTGAGATCTAAAATAGGACGGAGGGATCCGTCTCTCTTTGGCACCACGAAATAAAAGGAGTAACGACCTATCCCGCGCTCGGACTCCGGAACGGGGATAACCGCCCCCAAAGCTGGTAGCCGGTCCAACATTGAGCGAATTGCCAGCTCTTTTAGTCGTCCTTTGCTGGGTGATAGCACGAAGGAGTCCTGGAGCGGAAAAGCAAACTCCAGCGCATGACCTGCTCTGATTATCTCGAGCACCCACTGATCTGATGTTATCTGGACCCAAGGAGGAAGAAAATCCCGAAGACGACCTCCGATTACTTGACTTCCCCCCGGGGTCCACCTCGCTTCATTACGGCTTGCGACTAAAGGAAGACGACGAGGGGGAGGAAGAAGCTGAAAAACCTCTACCCGCTCCTCGGAAACCTTGAAAAATATGAGATCGAAAACCAAGTCTACCGCGTTGAGAACTTCAAAGACGGGAAGACTGAAATCTCCGAAAATCGCGAAACTGATCCCGAGTCGCCGGCAAACTCCTACCCAGCTTAGGCTTATACTCAGGCAGTCTGCCACCTTTAGACTCCCCAAGATCCTTAACTAACTTATCCAAATCGTCTCCGAACAACAACTTGCCTTTGAAAGGAAGTTTGCTGAGCCGAGATTTTGACGACCCGTCGGCCACCCAATTCCGCAACCAAATGGACCTACGTGCCGCCACCAAAGAAACCATACTGTTTGCTAAAGTCCTGATGAGATCTGTGATAAGGAAGCTTATCATAGCTCAGGTAGGAGCTATAGAAAAGATGATGTGACTCTGAACAAGCAACCTGTCAGTTCTGGTAGAAGCAAGAAAACAGAGTTTTCACATAAAAGACTACCAGTCCCAGAATGCACCAGGTTTCCAGCAGCCATGAGAGGGGCTGAAGTGAGGAAATGTGTGTGCAATCAAGAGAGCTATGAGGTAATCCCTAAGCACTCATCTCAAAGGGCAGGGCCTGATTCAACACAGCTGCGCTGTGTTAGGGAGCAGCACACATTAGGACAGAATAAGAATAGAGCTTATTCTTCAGATAACAGTTACTACAAGCTCCAGCCTGGCTTCAAGGAGAGTTTGAAGAACAGCTTCAGCAAAAGCCAAGCAGATAGAGAGAGAAGGAAACTCTCTGGAAGGAAGAGAAGAAAGCCCATTGGAAGGTCTGGGAGATTCCAAGGCAGTACCCATACTGGGAGGTATTCCAAATGCCAGCAGAGTCCATTGGACTGGATTCAGCCAGAGGAATGGATTGGCAGAGATAGGAATCACCAGTGGCTACCTGGAAGAGAGAAGACTGCATGTGGAAGGGACTTTCAGACCAAGGCCAGAAGGTATGTGAGAGAAGATCCAGTGTCCAGGGATCAAGATTGGAAGGCTGGACATCAGAATTGGATTACATATTGGCCAGGCTATACAGAGAGGAATAATGATAGCAGGAGAGGCTCAGGTATGAACACTGATCCAGACCCTATCTATAATAGAGAATGGCAGCAAGGGAATAAGCATTCTCATGATAGTGCCTTAATGAAAGACTCATCTGTGCCAATGTATGATATTGACCCTATGATTGTTGATGCAGGGGGGAAATACAGCAGATGAAACTATTTACATGGACTGTTCTTTATCTAAATGCTATTGCTAGTTTTCTATGAGCAAACACATCAGCCATCACAAAGAAACCTAACTTTGTTCTTTATTTCCACTGCAAACAGCTCTTAAAGCAGGATTTGGGCTCACACAGTAGCAGCCAGCCAGCTAAAGGCTTTCAGCTGGTCCATTGATAGTAATTAGGGCTGCCCCTGATTGTGTGTGTGAGCAAGGGAGAATCACTGCTGAGATCGGCGTGGAAAATAAGCAGAAGTTAACCTAACCAGCAAAGTTTATTCTTTACTTTGTGCCTTTGTATTTGGTAATTATTTGCTAAGAAAACATTAGCTAATTGCCTGACAAGCTGAAGGTTGTTTTCTGGTTTACTTTGTGACTTTTTTGTTATCCATTTTAAACACTGCAAGCAAGTAACCTCATTTATAGTGCTATCAAGCATACATGTGCTGGGTGAATTAAACCCCATCAATAAAAGAAGTATTTTATTGATCTTACCACTTGGTTTCACAACTCAAATTATTGTCATCAGCTGTGTTTGGGAGTGAATGAACTACAATACCCACAATACCTTGCAAGAATCATATGAATATATGCATCGTCAAGATTGTGTAAGTTCTCACCCTAGGCAGCCGTCTGACAGATCATAATGTACATCCGCCAAATAAGCTGAATCAGACTCAGAGTCACCTCGAGCAAACCTTGCTGATCATAGTGGGGGTCCTGCCGCAAATGCTGAGCCCACCGTAAACAGGCCCTAGCTACCCAGGCGCCACAAATAGAAGCTTGCAACGATAAGGCATTGGTCTCAAAAGCCTGCTTCAACAGACCATCCACTTTCCTGTCTTGAGTGTCTTTTAATGCTGCACTCCCCTCAACCAGGATTGTCGTCTTCTTGGTTACTGCCAACACTGCGGCGTTCCACCCGAGGTGACAAACTTTTCCTTGTCCTTGTCCGCTAACGGATAGAGGCGGTTCATTGTCCTGATACCTTTCAGACCTGATTCAGGTTGATCCCACTCGGTTTGAGTTATCCTATCTACCACTCTATGTACCGGAAATACCACCCGAGATTCCCTCACAGCTTGAATGAGAGGATCCTCCAACGTTTCGTCGTCAGGAGAGGGTGCTGAAGCGAGATTAAGAGTTTGAAGAGCCTCCATAATTAAAGGCACGAGCTCCTCTTTGCGAAACACTTGGATAATCCGAGCCTGATCTTCGGGCTCAGGAATTTCCCCTTCCTCCAACTCCTCAAAAACGTCCTCCGGATCCACGTCAAAATTAGTTTCCTTCCACTCCATATCTTCCTGGTCCATTTCTAAGGTCCGACATCTTTTAGCCGCTTTGGGAAACGTCCGACCGGCACCCTCTGCTTTGGAGGGCGGTAGAGGCGCCGGTGATACGAAGCCCTCTGGCAACTTTCCTAAACGCCCCAATTTAAATGCCTGATGCATCAGAACGACGAAATCAGAGGAAAAATCTGCCAAGGAAGAAGATGATTCTGTCCCCTCCACCGGCAATCCAGTGCCCTGTCCCTGAGAAAGACCAGGAGGTGTAACTCCAATAGAAACAGCAGAAACAACCTCCTCAGCAGGCAAAATAGGTTCTAAGGGATCCGGTTGTGGTGGGCTTTCCATCTGCTGTGCCATCTCTGAAGAAACAGAAGAACAGCTCTTGCAAATCCCTGAATCTGACGCTGAGGCCCTGCGAGAACCGCAGACCACGCACTGCGGTTTCTTAGACATTAAGTATGGATGTTTTCACTCCGCAGACAATGGAAATAGCAGAGGAAACAAAAATGACCACCACAGAAGTAAAGTACTTTCCGTGTTTCATTTGTTTTTTGTTTTTGTTTTAATTTTTAGAACTGCAAAAAAGGAAATCAGCCAAACAACTGCACCCATGTGTCTGCTCTAATCAAGAGCACCCAGTTGCTGAACAAACGAAAAAATCACAGGGTTCATAATTATCGCAGAGCAAGCAGGCTCCAAAATGGCCGACGCGACCGGCAAACAACGAAGAAAAGAGCGCCAAAACAGAAGCTCAAAAATATGACCGCCGCGGGAAAAAACAAACGCCACAAAAAGAAAGAAAAGAGAAAACAAACCCCCAAACGGGAGAGGAAAAACACTTACCCCGTCCCCAATTGGGAGCACAGCGAGCAACTCCGCTCGAATCCTGAGCGGTGCAAGGCTGATGTCCCGGCTGCTGAAGAAAGCCGGTGAGCCGAGCCTCCTGTTGTACTCCCCGTGCAGCCACCGATCAAAAGTAAAAGTAAATTTCTCACGAGGGAGAAGAAAAAATAGTGGGGAGCACCCGATCTCTCCCCCGTACCATCTAGGGGGAGCGATCACAACTTGCTGTCTGCTTTATCTGCCAAATAAGCAAAGCGGGGGAAGGTCAGTGACGGCTCGGCTCCAGAGAAGCTGTTAGTCCTTTTTTTTTTAAAGGAACAGGCTGTGAAAAAAAAAGAAAGTAAATGTTAATGTAAAGTAAAGTAAATGAAAATAAGGAATAATCAACACAAACAAGATCCTAAGTAAGCCCAGTGCCAGGCTCACAAGTCCTCCTGCTGCAAGGAGACTGGACACACTGGGGGTCTGATGGGAGCTCCAGCAGCATACATCCTGTGGTACTAAAGAATTTGATTGGTCCTGTCTCCTTGCTGCAGGAAGAGGTGCACTACCCGGATGTGGAGGACTAAACTGGAGGTCCGCTCAGGAACTGCACTCTGAGGGACGCAGCCACTAACCCTTTGTCAAATCCATCTTGTAAAAAGGCCAATACTTGAGGTACCGTAACTTTAAAAGCATTAAGTCGCTTGTCCACACACCATGCTTCAAAAGACACGCCAGATACAAATATATGCCAAGGAAGATGATCTCTTCCGAGCCTTCAACAGGGTTGCTATCACCGCCGCCAAATAACCTCTCGCTGTCAACCTTGCCCTTTCAATAGCCAAGCCATAAGCGAAAACTGATCTACCTGAGGCATGACCAGAGGGCATTGAGTTAACAGGTCCCTGTGAATCGGAAGTCGCCACGGCCGATCTACCAGGAGTCTCATCAGGCTGGCGTACAAAGGACGCCTTGGCCAGTCCGTCGCAATTAGGACCACCTGTCCCCTGTGGCGTTTTACGCGCTGCAGCACCCGACCTATTAACATCCAAGGGGGGAACACATACATTCCACCGGCCAAGGCTGAATGAGCGCATCGAGACCTTCCGACATTCTTTCCCATCTTCTGCTGAAGAACCGACAGACCTTCGTGGATTGAAACGTTGCCATGAGATCCATTACTGGTGGGCCCCAGCGACGCACCACCAGTTCGAACCCTTGAGGATGAAGAACCCACTCTCCTGGATCCACCGACAGTGCGAGCAGATGTAGCTCTGCCCACTCTAACAACTGATCGGCCTCGGTTTCCAGCGGAACACTGCTGGTACCCCCTGCCGATTGATATACGCTACCGTCGTCGCATTGTCGGAAAATACCCAAACTGCTTTCCCCTGAAGACCCTCTTGAAACTCTACCAGCACAAGAGTCACCGCCCGTAACTCCAACCTGTTGATGGACCAGGCCTTTTCTTGTTCGGTCCAAAACCCCTGCGCAAACTGACCCTGGACATGAGCCCCCCATCCGTTGTTAGGGGAATCCAGTCCGGGGCTTCTAAGGGCATTCCCTTCTCCAGATTTTCTGGGTGCAACCACCAACAAAGGGAGCGACGCGTCTCCTGTAGACAGGGCAATATGTGAGACAGACTGTCTTCCTGGTGTGACCACCATCTGAGTAACGCTCTCCGTAATGGTCTCATGTGTGCTCTCGCCCACGGCACTAACTCGAGGGTCGCTGTCATCGTCCCTAGCAACTGCAGATAGTGCCAGGCCGATGGACTTCGGTTGAGTAGAAAATCGGCAGACTAACTTTCTCAAACTTTGAGCTCGCTGCTGCGGCAGAAACACTTTTCAAACACTCGTATCGAAACGAGCCCCTAGATACTCCAGCCTCTGTGACAGACTCAATCTGCTCTTGGACACATTGACAACCCATCCGAGACTCTGTAAGAAGGCCACCACTCTGGCAGTAGCAGCCTTGCTCTGACTTTGGAGTTTGCTCGAATCAACCAATCGTCTAGATAAGGATGCACAAGGACTCCCTCTTTTCGCAACGCCACCACCACTACCACCATCACCTTGGTGAAGGCTCGTGGAGCTGTAGCCAGACCAAAAGGTAACACTTGGAACTGAAAATGCCCCATCGGTATGGCAAACCTTAGAAGCCTCTGATGTTCCCGCCAAATGGGAATATGGAGATAAGCTTATGATAAATCGAGGGACGTAAGAAAAACTCTCCCTGCCTTACTGCTACAATGACCGATCTCAAAGTCTCCATCTGAAAATGGGACACTAAGACAGCGATTTACCTTTTTGAGATCTAAAATCGGCTGATAGGTGCCTTGTTTCTTTGGTACCACGAAATAGATGGAGTACCGACCGCAACCGCATTGGTCTGGAGGTACTGGTACCACCGCCCTGAGAGAGATTAGCCTTTCTAAGGTCTCTTGTACTGCTGTGTATTTGGAGTGCACTTTGCACGGGGATTGCATGAAAGAAAGAATCAGTCACTGGACGCTGAAGTTCCAACGCATAACCCTTGCGGATGACCTCCAACACCCACTGATCGGACATGATCTGGACCCAGGCAGGATAAAAATCCTGCAGGCGACCTCCTATCAGCACCTGCCCCGCCTGGGTCACCCTGGCTTCATTGCGACTTCCGAAGACTGGAGGAAGAGGCGGCAGCAAATTCTCTGCCTGCCCCTCTGAAACCTCAAAACGATACGTTACGATAGGGAAAACGTCCTCTTTGCACCTGACCAAACCTTGGGGAACGAAAACCGCCGAAAGTCTCTGTTGGCCCCTACCGGTCGAAACCCGTCGACCCTGTTTCAGCCTGTCCTCCGACAATCTGTCGCCCTTGGACTCTACCAAATCCTTCACCAGCTTATCCAGATCTTCACCAAAAAGTAGCTTTCCCCTGAACGGAAGCTTGGTTAACCTTGACTTGGATGAACCATCTGCTGCCCAATTTCGCAGCCAAAGACAGCGCCTGGCCGCTATCGCAGATGCCATACTATTTGACAACCCGCGAACTAGATCATAATGGATGTCGGCCAAGTAAGCCGCCCTGTCTCTATTCTGGCAGCTTCCTCGGCCGTGTCCCCTACCTGATCCCCCTGAAGGTGCTGAGCCCAACGAAGGCAGGCCCTGGCTACCCAAGCTCCACATATGGATGCTTGAAGGGATAACACAGTCACATCAAAAACTTGTTTCAACAAGGTATCCAACCTTCTATCTTGTGCATCTTTCAGAGCTGCGCTCCCTTCTACCGGGATGGTAGTCTTCTTAGTCACTGCTGAGACTATCGCATCCACCTTAGGGGACTTAAATAACTCGCGGTCTTGTTCTACTAATTACCCACCGAGACACGGTCACCCTCATCAAAACCGGCTCATCTTGATCAAGCCTTAATCTAACCTGAGCCTCACGAGCAACTCTGCGAATCGAACACTACCAAATGCCTGAAAAAAGTAGTGAAATCGAGGACATTTACAGCTCCAGAGCCCTGAACTCCGATACTATCCAGCAGTTCACAAGCAACAACTCAGCTCATGATAAGGTTTGACAACTCATAGTAATACAAGATGTTTGGACATAAAAATCGAGTATTCATAGTCTCTTACTAGCATGTATTAGCACGTGTAGCCACTTAGACTTTACAAAGTCTAACAACCACTCAGCATGTAACAATATTTTCTATTTAATGCCAGGTAGCATACATAGTAAAAGTGCATGCTCCCTCCATTTACACTTGTCTCAGCCTTAGAGCAGACATCTTCTAATTAACCCTGACAGCAACTTGTTACTCTTAGTTCCACTAATCTTGTTGCTCCTCGTTGCCATATAGCAACAATATTGCTAATCTACATCAGCCATCACTGTTAAACAATTGCTACTATTGTTCTACAGTGTTACTATTGTTGCCAATACTCTCTTAGTGCCAACACTCCCTATCACTATCTCAACCCAATATTGACATCTGTACATTGTTATTATTGCTCCCAAAATTCTCTTTGCCAGTGCTGCCAGTATTTACCAGTACTGTCATTATTACAGACAGTAATCTCCTTGCCAGTACTGCCACCACTTCAACTAATACTGTTATTTGTACATTGCTATTATTGCTGCCAGTATTCTCCGTTAGCATTCTCTACCATATTTGCTGCGTGCTCCTCCCTTTCACTTTATACACAATGTTTCCCTTAAAGATGCACACATTTATTACTCTCACCATCACCTCCTTGCACTATCTGGATACTCAAACGCCTTCAACAGCGGCCAAAACTCTATACCAATACTAAGGAACAACTGGAAGAGATGGTCAAACAAGACCCAAACACACTCAAACCCTATCCATACACCCCACCCACATCTACTCCACATCGCCCTTCAACTTACTAAAAAACCTCAGCCCAAGCAACAGCACCAACGACCATTGCGATGCGCTCTCAACATCAGATCCATCCGCACAAAATGGCCATTGATCACCCATCTCATAACATCACATGACCTTGACATCCTGATGATCACAGAAACCTGGCTGACTGCGACAACGTCATTCTCAACCAGATGCTACCCCCCGAATTCTCAATCTACACGTGCCACAGGAACAACCAAAGAGGAGGTGGAGTACTCACCATCACAAAAAGCCAGCTACAATTTCAGATGTCCAACAATATCAGCACAACCCACTTAAACACGCTAACTATATCAAACAACGAACACTCAATCAACTTAGTCTACAGAGCTCCAACAACATCAGCTAATGATCTGTCAACAATAGTCGACCTGGCCTGCAACACAGAAAAACCACGAATATCGAGTTTGATATTAGGAGACTTCAACCTCCCCTCCCTACATGACACCCAAATCGCAGCATTTCTGGAAGCGCTTGATGACCTCGGATACAACCAGATAGTTAGAGAGCCTACTCATGCTATGGGAAATACACTTGACCTGATCTTTGTACCACAAACCGCCACGAAAGCAGACCACAATTATGCTCTTTCCTTAACACCAGTACCATGGTCTGACCATAAGTCTGATCATATTCCAAATACCCAACTCCTTTAATACTCTTAATTCCAACACCACCCCCTCCAAACCAACAGCTAGGAGATTCCGCTCCTTTGATAAAGAGGATGTACTTAAGAACATTCTCCCAATGCTACACACCTCTAAACCCGATCTGGATGACCTAACCAACACCTGGGATAACACCCTCAGATCCAGCTCTCAACTACCGAACATGTCAAGAAGGTCCAATCATCGAACACATGTAGCTTGGTATTCTAACGAACTAAGAACATCTCTCCTCCATCTTCGCAGACTCGAGAAATGTTGGCGACGATCCCGTTCTACTGAAGCCTATACAGCTTACTGCTCGCACTTAAGAAAGCATCGCCAAGCAATAGCGGATAGAAGAAAACAATTCCATACAAATCTCCTAAAGCAATCGATAAATAAACACCATGATCTCTTCAATATTGTAAAAACACTGGCAAAGGAACCTACCCCTCAACATACACAAACAATACACCCTCAAGACTATGCCAACTACCTAAAATCAAAAATGATGCAAACAATCAAGAACCCCTGCACCACTGGGTCAACTAGCATATCCAAGCTGTCACAGTCATCCACATTAACCAAGTTTGACACGATATCAACCAAGGATATTGAAAACACTATCGCCTCAATCAACGCTACCACTGCACCAAATGACCCATGTCCAGCAGCCTGGATAAGAGAGCTCAGATGTGAAGTAAGCTTCTTCCTATATAAAATCCTAGAACAATCATTCGCATCCGGAATATTTCCTCAGAGCCTAAAACAAACTTCCATTAGACCATTACTGAAGAACAATAAACTGGACCCTCTAAGAGTTGAATCGTACAGGCCAATATCCAGCATCCCACTGTTAGCTAAAATAATTGAGAAAGTGGTCCAACGTCAAATACAGCAACACATAGATACTGAAGCTCCGCTTGATCCGGCCCAACATGGCTTTAGGGAATCTCATGGAGTAGAAACCCTCCTCATCACTCTCTTCAATACATTAATCACTGGAATAGATAATATTCGGCAAGGCTTCATCCTTATATTCATGGACATCTCGGCTGCGTTCGACTCAGTAAATCATCAAATACTTATCGATCGCCTTAAGGAGAAAGGAATACATGACTCCGCACTGAACTGGTGCAAATCATACCTGTCTAACCGATGGCAACAGGTAATTATTGGCGAAAGAACATCAGATCCATTTCTGCAAGAACAGGGTGTACCGCAAGGCTCCTCACTTTCAGCATTAATGTTTAACATTTACATGCAACCTATCTGTGACCTCATCCGTTCTTTTAACGTTACCTGCTTAGCCTATGCAGACGACATTCTCCTATACATGCCATTCTCCATCAACCACCCCGATTTTACGCCACTGGTAAAATGCTTCGAAGCAGTAGAAGGCTGGCTCCTCACACAGAACTTACGAATCAACCACAGTAAGACCGATGTTATGTTTATCACAAAGAACCAAAACTTCACACCCCCTGCTACATTAAAGATAAAGGACAAGGAACTGACAGTAAAACCTACTATACGATACCTAGGCATCACCCTTGACCAGCGTCTCAATATGAAAACTCACATAAAAAACATAACAAAACTAATATATCACAAGATACGTACACTACACTACACCACTTAAGACCTCTACTGGAACCCACAGATTTCAGAACCACCTTCCAAGCCTTGGTGATGCCACACCTCGATTTTGCAAATGCAATTCTATACGGTCTCCCTCAATCAACTTTAAATCCTCTCCAATTGGCAATGAATACTGCCGCCAGAGTACTCTAAGGAATATCAAAAGCAGACCACATAACTCCAATCCTAAAAAGACTCCACTGGCTACCAACCAATGCCAGAATCCAATACAAGATCATAATCCCCACTTTCAAAGCCTTAAACAATCAAGCACCCTCAACCACCACTGACCTATTACACACCCAGACCCCCAACAGAGCCAGAAGATCATCAGCAATAAATACCTTAACCGTCCCGAAAGAAACAGTCAGATTCACTAAGGAAACATCTAAAAGAGCCTTTAGCATTCATGCCCCAGTAGCATGGAATGCCCTCCCACCAGAATTGAGAGCCATAACCAGTCTAACACAATTCAGGAAAAAACTCAAGCACTACCTATTCTCAAGTTATTTCCCAGTATAAATTCTCTTAAGAGAAAAATAGTCACACCATGTTCAGATCTAGAGAATTTCGACTGTAAATTAATGTATATAGTTTACTGTATATAGTTTATATAGTTTACCCTGTTACTGCCAAGTTCTCAACCCCTGTTACCTGTAAAATGCACTACAGTTACCCTGTATGTATATGCTCTGTTCCATGTAAACCGCGCTGATGATAGTGCAGTATATAAGAAATGTTAAATAAATAAAAAATAAAAATAATGGGTAAAGCCAAGACATAACCCTGGAGCCCTTCAGGCCAGCCTCAGGCATATCCCATTCAGCTTGTATCATTTCTCTAATCACTCTGTGCACCGGAAAGGCAATCTGAGACTTACGAAAGGCCTGCAATAATGGGTCCTCCAATGCGGCATCCTCCGCCAGACCCCCTGCCGGCATATTAAACGCCTTAAGCGTCTCAGATATGAGCGCCGGTAACTCATCTCTTCTGAAAATTCTAATCACTCGGGCCTGATCTTCCTGCTCAGGCAGCTCTCCTTCCTCTAAATCCTCTTCCAAGTCCAAATCCTGCTACAACTCTTCTGAATGGGCCACCTCTGATGCCATGGACTGATCAGGCCGCTCTTTGTCAGACCGCACTCTCTTTGCTGGGATCCCTATGCCAGCCAAACTCAGAGGAGTCCCCGGCCTCTTATCACCGAGGTCCCTGACCGTAGCACCCGACGTGACCTTCCTCTGTGCTCCCCCGAACGCCTGCTGGATTAACGATACGAATTCTAGTGAAAAAAAAATCGCTGCCGATCCCCCCGGTAACTGCACTTGTGGAGACGGCATAACCGGTGCAAACGTCGGCCCTGCAACCGGTTCCAGAAGGGGCTCCGTGGGAGACTTTGGCTCTGGGATGCCCAAAGTGACCCCTTTGCAGGCCTCCAGCCCTTCTTCTAGCCCCAGCTCCATTGAGACTGCCTCTTGAGTACAGCCACTACACACTCCCGCCTCGGACACCACTCCCCTTCTAGAACCACAAACTAGACAGTGTGGCCTAGAAGGCATACTGTCCGAGTGGCTACTGAGGGTACCCTTTCGCGCTGACCTGTTGAGTAACCTCTCCCTACTATAGCTAGGATACGGACAGAGTGAAGCTGTGAGAATTTCTCTCTCTCTCTCCTTCCTGTTTTTTGGTTGTTTTTTTTTACAAATGTGAACAAAACATATAATCTACTTCCTAGGGTAAAGCCCACGGCACTTCTGAAGTCAGAACACGAAAACAAAGCTTCCCCGCTGAACCAGACGCTATCAAAAATAACCCAAGAATCAACAGGGATTTTTCCCGCACGCATGTGCGCCACGGCCTACCCTGTTCTCCACACACAGACTCTGCCGTTGACCAGGGCCCCCTTACCTTGCAGAACTTGTTGGTCCACTCTGTTCCCTCTCCCCGCGCTCAGCCGGGATTGCGGCGTCAGCATCGGGGAAAGAGTCTGAACTGTACTTCAACTGCAGCCGCGATCTGCTGGTGTCAGCGCTCAGCGCTTCAACGGCAATGCAATTCTGTGAGGTAATCTGCTTCTTCTTTAATGCTGCCGTTAGGCTGCCAGCTCCTCACCCATAATAGTGGGCTCGGGAGCCGGAGCTTTTCTCTCCCCAAAAACTTACACAATGTCTCTGCTTGGTAGCTGAAGAGAAAGGGGGGGGGGCACCCCGAGGAAAGGAAATAAGCAGCTCAGCACAGCACTGCTTCCTCCACAACTATCACTGCTTTAGCCAAATCTCTTAACCCTACAGCCAAAGAAAATTTAACTACTCTAACAACCGCTTAATTGATTCTCTAGTGAGCCCCTATTTCTGGGCTCACCAGCCCTCCAGCTGCTTGGAGACTTGAGAGGAGGATCCTGTGTCTTTATACTGGTGTCATCAAAAGGATGACGTTTCTCAGTCTCCAAGCTGCTGGAGGAGGAGCAAGACCCCAGATGTTCAGGACTAGACTGGAGAGACGCTAAGGAACAGATAGGTAGTTGGTCTTTCTTTCCCACCCACCAGCCCCAGACACTTTCGTTAATTTATAGTTAGTTCTCCCAATCAAAAGAGTGTGAAATGTGATATCATAGTCTATTTTCATTAAGAACTGATTATCCCTTAACAGATAATTAGCCGTTCACTGGGAAACGAACAAAAAAGCATCATAAAATATACCAAATAATCCTAAAGGCATGTTGGTTTAAGTATCCCTACTTCCTTATTCTAAACAACTAAAATTCACTAATAGAAAGATGCAGACAGCAGTCTAGCGGCAAGACAGGGCCATCCAGTTTTCTGCATTGAGCGCCATATGTATGATTATTTCCCATTTGGTGAGGAACCTCTTTCCCAAGATGAGAGACCTAACCTGTTTAGCCTTTCTTCACACAAGTGCTACTGTTCTCTGGACTATTTCTAGTTCCACCAACAGATACAGGTTTCAATTAGACTCCCTTATCATATTCCACACTTCTGAACGCTGGGTTTGGATTGGCCTTTTAAATAAAAGTATTGCCTTGGAGTAAGGATATACACAGACATTGTCTATTATAACTTAACTTTTTTTATTAAAGCCGTAATTTTATTTGTGTACATTGTTAATGTATGTTTAGCTTTGAATCAAGGGCAGTAGAACATCTTTGCTTGGGAAGATCAAACAAACCAAGCTCTGTCCATCGATGTAGCCTGCCTTCTTATTGGGGGGGGGGGAGGGTAAGGAAGTCATACTGGCAGTAGGGGCAGGGGAACCACTTCATCATTAGTGCCTGCAATATTTGGTGGAGGGTCTTCCCCCCTCCCCCAAACTACACCTATGGCTCTGTCCCTTCTTCCCATACTCCTGGTTAACGGTGCTGTATGGAGCAAAAAAACTGGTTGGGTCATAGCCCCATCTGATCCACCCTCTTCTGTCCATGCTTTGAAAAATCCTGTTATTTACAAGTCTAAACATGTGGCCCATTGCTCCTTTTTCAGATCATTCATAAATATTTAAAAGATCCCCAAGACCAGGGCTAGTGCAAGGATATGGAGCAGAGTAGTAGCCTAATGGTTCGAGCACTGGCCTGGGAACCAAGCGCCGGGGTTCGAGTCCCACTAGCATTCCTTATAGCCCTGGGCAAGTCACTTTAACCCTACATTGCCTCAGAGCAATCCAAGTTGTTAATGTACATTACCAAGTTTAAGTGACTGAAATGAAAGCCATATAAAAAAAACTGTCCGGAGCACGAGCCTCTAGGCTGCCTGATAGTCACATACAGGCACAGTAATAGGCTGGTTTCACATACTAGTAGTGCAATGAAGCAGCCTGCTAGCTAAGTACCATTATTACAGAGAAACTGTCAATGCTCACCCTTGCCCACCACCTCCGCTGACACTGCCCGCTCACACACCTCCATTGCCACAGGATAACGAGGGTCTCCAAAGAGGTGGGGGGGGGGGCAAGGAGCAGAGGAGAAAGAAAGGTGCTATTAGTCAGGGACAGGTCAAGAGAAAGAAAATGCTGCTTCTGGGGTTTGGGGTGGTGGAAGTGGAAGAAAATAAGTGTTACTAGTGGATGGGTGAAAAGAAAAGTATTCTGTCCCTAGAAAAAAGTGCTACCTGATGGGGGGGGGGGGGGGAGGGAGAAGTCAGAAGAGTGAAAATGTTTCTATCTTTACTGCGGTTTACAGTAAACAATGGGACAGTGGGAAAAGGAAATTGGCTGTGATTGTGTGCATGTGTGAGACAGAAAGAGGGTCAGGTTGGATGCGTTCAATAGGGGGCTGGACAGAGGATGACAGACTGGCTGTGCGCATTGGAGGGAGGGGCAGAGAGAACGAGAGAGAAAAGAATGTACCACAGTGGGTGTTGATGGGAGACAAAGAAAGGGACTGGCTGTGGGGGGCGGGTGGAAAAGAGGTGAAGGCTGACTATACTCGTTTGTGTTTGGGTAGAATAAGGGGGCAGGCTATTATGTGTGTGGTAGGCAGTGCATTTTTTTTTAACCACTAACCATCAAGTGTGGGGTAGTCTAGTGGTTAGAGCAACTGCCTAGTACCCAGAAGATCAAGGGCTCGATTCCCACTGGCACTCCTTGTGACCTTGGGCAAGTCACTTTACCCTCCACTGCCTCGGAAGAAAAGGCTGGAAATCTACTTCGGGTGATACATCGCCAAAAAAAAAAAACAGAGGTAGCTGGGTCGCTATGAGTCAACACTGACTTGATGGCACTAAAAAGAAAAAAAACATCAAGTGACCAATGACTAATAAATACAATGACTTCACACAATTTGGTTTGCTGTGCCATAAGGCTCAAGAAAACCTGTAAGTGTGCCCTGAAATAAAAAAGCATGAGAAGCACTGCCCTAAATGAACCTTCAGCCATGTGCCCTCTCACAATTACTTTTAGACCCCTAGTGCACGCACACACACACAATTTTGATAATTAAATTCAATCATAAGCCTCTCAATACTATTCCTCCCAGAACAAACATAAAAAAGCGTATTTGGAAATCATGGGTCTGATTTTCGAAGGCATTTACAAGGTTAACAGCTCATGTTAACCATGTAAATGCCTTAATCGGGGATTTTCAAAGGCACCTACACAGCTAGTGCCTTTGAAAATCCCAGATTAAGTCCCCTATGGACCCCAATGCTAACTGGTTAGCATTGGGGCATGTTGGTGCATTCTGGGGTGGAAAGGTGGCAGGGAATGACGCTAACCAGGTAGCAGCGATTTTGGATGCTACCCGGTTAGAGCTCTGCACCTTAAAGATATGCAAGGAAAGCCCTCACCTATCTTTAAGGTGCCAGGCTCTAACCAGGCAGCATCCAAAATCACTGCTGCCCAGTTATTCTTGATGGCTTTCCAACTGTGCGGCAGACCCCGGATTTTCACTTCCGTCACTGCAGAAGTGAAAAGCTGGGGTTAAGAGGTCACATGCAGGACTGTGCCGCTTAGCCCTGCCAAATGAAAATCAGGCCTCATTTGTTTAAATATTAAACCTTGTTTTATAACTATATACATAATGAGGGAAACTTCCAAAGCCACTTACAAGGGTAAATGAACTATTTTCAAATTGCCCATTCTTCCTGAGAATAAAAGTAGGCACTGATAAGTAGGTTCAAGGTGCTGGTGCCCTGTTGTTGTTGTTGTTAAGTGCCGTCGAGTCGGAGTCGACTCATGGCGACCCTCTGGATAACTATCCTAAATTGTGTTCGGTCTTCAGTAAGGCGGCTCATTGTTGACAGACTGGTACCCCTAGCTGCTGTTATTGTATCGATCCATCGCATTGCTGGCCTTCCCTTTTGCGTTGGCGCCCTAGGCAAACCTTAAGCCTTACACTCTACCTGGCTGTCAAAATGTACTATTCAACTTTGAATGACCTACTCTTTGCAGCCCCCCAGAAGTTGCTGCCCTAGTCGACTACCTAGTTTCCCAGGTGGTAGGGCTGGTTCTGCTGATGAGTCTTCCAGTTTGTATGGCTCTTACTCCTAGGACCTGCTTGGGTCAGTCCTGCCTAGCACACCACTAGTGACACCTCTCCACGAGGAGAAATGACCATTTTCTCCTACTCTCAGTTTTCTAACCAGTTCCCAATTCACAACAGGGAATTTGCCTTTAATGCAATCAGAAAATCCAGATACACGATGGCAGCCTGCTCTTCCTAATGTTATCCACGTTTAGTAACTCGTTCCAAAACGATGCAGGGGGTTGATGGGGCAAAGCCATACGGGCGTATGGAGCCCGATCACCTCCTCTCCCCATGCCTCAGGTACAAGTTCACCATCAGTCGCCGCCGTGGGCTAGCGCAGGGGACTTACTCTAGGCACATTAAACTCCACCGAACGGGGACGGTTACTGTAAGACACACGGTGGCAGCTGCGTCTCCCGTCGCCGCCCACTTGCTCGGGCACAGCTGGGGACTGTCGCCTCTGCCCGCCGGTTGTGCGCTTTCCCAGCGGTAACTGCCCACCACAACCCCCGGCGGCAAGAGAGCGAAAGAGGGGCGGCCACTTACGGATATCATCCTCGGACACCAGCTCATCCTCCTCCATAACCGCGCCGCAGGAGCCGGTTTCCGTCCTCGTCGCCGTTGCCACCGCCACCACCACTCAGGCAGGGCGCGCGCCAGAGGGAGAGGCGTGTCCATGCGTGTGCGCGCGCTAGAGAGGGATGTAACGGTGTGAGGGTGCGAGAGAGATGTGACGGCGCAGAAAGGCGTGTCCATGAGTATGCGCGCGCTAGAGAGGGATGTAACGGTAAAAGCGTGGGAGAGTGCCAGAGAGATGTGACGGAGAGGAAAGGCGTGTCCATGCGTATGCGCGCGCTAAAGGGAGGGGGCGTGTCCATGCGTGCGCGTGCGCTAGAGAGGGATGTAACGATGAAAGCGTGGGAATGTGACGGAGAGGAAAGGTGTGTCCGTGTGTATGCGCGCGCTAGAGAGAGATGTAACGGTGAAAGCTTAGGAGAGCGCGAGAGAGTTGTGACAACAAGGGAGCGCAGGAGGGGCGTGTCCGTGCGTATGCGGGCACGGTGAGAGGGATGCAGTGACTGACAGGGCGCGAGAGAAGCTGGAGATGAGTTACTCCGTTCCGAACGCGTGGGACTGTGATTGCTTTTATGCTCTATGCAGGTCCATGCAGAAAAGTAGCGCGGCATTTAAGCACCGAAAACGGCACACTTTTAGCACATTTAAGCTAACGCAAATGCAGAAAAGTGATGGACGCGCGCATAACTGGCAACAGAAAAACTAGTGCTCAATTAACGCCACGAGCACTTACGTGTATTGACATTGCAGGCAAATGAGCTGCACATAATAATCTTGTATGCAAATGTTGGGATGCAGAGACAGGCATAGAGGATTTCACAACCAGCTTCAGCACCAATCTCTCTATGCCTTGGTCTGAGGTGGCTTACACCTCTAGCATGTACCCCGACAAGATTTTGATGGCACCCGGGCCATCGCAGCATCAGGAAAAGTCCCCTATTCCATCAAAATCTTGTAGGGGACCAGTGCCCCGACGGAAAGTCACTCCCTGGTGGTCCAGTGACCTAATCCCACCACCCCACTTTAAAAAAAACTAACCTGTTGGTCTAGCAGCCCCGAAACCTCCCATCCCACTTAAAAAAAAACTAACTTGGTGGTCTAGTGACCCCAGAACCCTCTCCCAGTATCTTTCATAGTGGGAGTGCTGTCAATGCGCTCCCACTCTTGGTCTGCCATCTTGGAAAATGGTAGTGCCTAGCCCTGCAGGGTGCATCCTGGCAGTCTAAACTCGTCCAGCACATCCCAGGATGCACCATGTGGAGGCCAGGTGATATCATTTTCCAAGAAGGAGCAAGAGCGGAGCGCATAGGTGTCATTCCTGCTGTGAAAGATACCGGGAGAGGGTTCTGGGGCCGCTAAACCATCAGGGAGTGTCTTTCTGTCGGGGCACTGGCCCCAAATGTAGTTTGATGGCATCGGGGGCTTTTCCTGATGCTGTGATTGCCCCCAATGCCATCGAAATCCTGTCAGGGCTGATATGCAAATTAGCCATGTGATATTTATTTATTTAACAAGTTTTATATACCGTCTTTCTACCAGTCAAGACGGTTTACAGTGAACATAACAGTCAGTATTTTTCAACCTTTTACATGGAACAATATAACAATGAGTATATATGTAATTGAACATAACTAATTACAATGATCGATCGAAGATCAACTATTTACACAATAAATTTACAATTATTTATACGTGAATTACAGTGGGCTATATGAATAGTAAATGTGTGTTGCAGAAGGGGTAGGAGGGAGGTGTAGTGGTTCAAGCTAAGGTGGAAGGGAGAAATGTTCAATGAAAAGGTGGGGTTTTAACTTTTTGCGGAACTCAGCGTGGGAGAAGCAGTTCCGAAGTTCATGAGGAAGGGTGTTCCAAAGGGATGGGGCATAGAGGGAGAAGGCCCTGTTACTTGTAGATTGTTTGCAGAGTCTCTTTTTTATAGGGATGGCCAGTAGGTTTTTGGTGATAGAACGGCGTGTTCTGTTACAATTGGATGAGGGAAGGAGAGGGGAGAGGCACAGAGCAGACTCATTGGATAATATTTTATGTATCAAGGTGAGGACCTTGAATTTAGCTCTGTATTGGATGGGGAGCCAGTGGAGATCATAAAGGACAGGTGTGATGTGGGAACGTCTGGGGTGGTTGGTTATGAGTCGAGCAATAGTATTTTGAGCAAGTTGAAGTGGTTGGATAGAAATCTTAGGGAGGCCAAGGTAGATAAAGTTGCAGTAATCAAGAAAAGGTATAGTGAGGGCTTGACAGACCGTACGAAAGGAGTTAGGGCTTAGAAGGGGTTTAAGGTTCCGGAGGGTGCGGAGCTTTGCATATATTATATTAGTGGTTCTCTTTATATGGTCAGTGAATGAAAGGTTCTGATCCAGGATAATACCAGATATTTAACTTGGTTCTATACAGAAAGTGTTAGATCACTAATAGTAAGGGTGGTTGGAGGGCTGGCTGTATGTGGGATTGGAGAAAACCTGGAGAACCTCAGTCTTGGATTGATTAATCAAGAGGTTATGTTGGGAAAGCCAGGTTTTCAGGCTAGTCAGGCATTCAGATAGTTTAGAGAAGTTGGGATTGGAAAGGTTAAAAGGGGTGAAGCACATCATGTCATCGGCATATAGTTGATACTGAATGTCATAGTTCTGGAAGATCTTGCATACCGGTTGGAGGAAGATGTTAAATAATAGAGCAGAGAGACTGGATCCTTGGGGTACACCTTGTTTTAAGATGAATGGGAGGGAGGTGTCACTTCCAATACAAACCTGTTGGGTTCTGTTATCTAGGTACGAATGGAACCAGTTCAGAGTTGTGTCTCTGAGCCCAATTTCATGAAGTCTGTTTAGGAGTAGATGGTGAGGGAGGGAGTCAAAAGCAGCTGATAGATCAAGGAATATGAGAAGACATCCTTGAGAGGGGTTCTGGATGTGGAGGTATAAGGAGTCTAGTAGGGAAGTAAGAAGGGTTTCGACTCCATGGTTCCTTTTGAAACCGTGCTGGAATAAGTCGAGGGGGGAGTGTTCGTCAATATAGTTCTGGAGTTGGGTTTGGACCAGTTTTTCGGTTATCTTAGCTAGAAATGGAATACTAGAGATGGGTCTGTAAGATGTGGGAGAAGATGGGTCAAGTTTTGATCCTTTTAAAATGGGACGGATAGTGGCTTCTCTAGGACAGCATGCCAGACCTGTGCCGATTTCTTGTGCACGTGTGTTTGGCTTGCTCTCCCAGTTTAAGGCTGCCATTTTGCACACAGTTTAACATGTAGCTCATTTGCATATGAGCCCCTTTCTGCATAGCTGCGTTGAAGTTATGCGCTATCGGTGTGCTGAAAACAGGCGTAAAAAGCTGATATAGCGGAACTCCAGAGCCCACTTTCTCCATCAGCCTGTTTGTTCAAGATTTTCCCACACTACATTTGCTCCCCAATGCAGAAAGCAAGCTAATGCAGGACAAATCTGAACAAAATTGCTGTACTAAAGCATGGTGCAGTTGACATGCAAATCCCATGCAGAGGAAACAATACCAAATTGCGTTGAAATCATCACCGTTTTTTAAATTCTTTTAATGCTGGATCTTTACACCACTGTTGGACAGCTGTAAACATGTAGCGGGGAGCAAAAGAAAGGCTTCATTGGAGGGGATGGAAGCATGAATAGTGCACAACGCTGAAGGCTTTTGGTAAATGGCATTTTAAAGTCATTGCCAATACTGCAAGTCTCAGAGAGGGGCCGCAGCAGTGACCATGGGCTGTATTGGAAATGGTGCATTGGCGTTATATACAGACCCCCCTCACAGGGAGTAAAAGTGGACAAAGATTTAATAGAACACATACGCAATATTGCCATGAAAGGAGACATGCTACTGATAGAGGATTTCAATATTCCAGATGTGGGTTGGCACATCCCTTCTGCGGTGTCATCTAGAAGTGAGGAGATCCTGGACTCTCTACAGGGAGAACTATTCCGGCAACTGGTAACAGAACCCACATACCACACGTGCTGGAGCCATACTGGACTTAATGTTTACCAATGGGGAAAGTGTTTCTGATGTTACAGTGGGAGATCATCTCGCATCCAGTGATCACCAGATGGTGTGGTTCAGTATTAGTACTAAAGTTAATAAAATCCATTCAAAAGCGAGGTTCTTAGACTTTAGGAAAACTAACTTTGCCAAGATGGGACAATACCTCAAAGAGTCGTTAGTGGGATGGGAACAGCTGGGAGTTGTTGAAAAAGAGTGGGCAAACTGAAAGGAGATATTTTAAGGGCAACCAAACTTTTTGTTAGACAGGTAAATAAAGGTAAAAGGAAAAGGAGGCTGCTATGGTTCTCAAAAGAGGTAGCTGAAAAGGGGGGAGGTCTTCATAAAATACAAGAGATCACAGAGAGAGGGAGACAGGCATCTATATTTGGAAAAACTTAAAGCTAGCAAAGTAGTCAGGAAAGCAAACATACAAAAAGAAGAAGAAATAGCAAATGCAATAAAATGGGGGGATAACACATTTTTCAGATATGTTAGAGGAGGAAGAGCAAAAGTGGTATTGTCAGACTCAAAGGTGAAGGGAAGGAACATATAGAAACTGATGAAGATAAAGCGGAATTGCTTAACAAATATTTCTGTTCTATATTCACAAAGGAAGGAGCAGGACCTCAGAAAACACCTACAAGTAGGAACAGAAGCGACTGGGATCTTGAATGATTTTCAGAAGACTGTGTTCGTGAGGAACTAGCTAAACAAAAAGTAGAGAAAGCCATAGGTCCAGATGGGATACATCCAAGAATACTGAAGGAACTTGGGGATGTTCTAGCAGCTTCGCTGACTGACATTTTCAATGCTTTTTTGGAGTCAGGAGTGGTGTCAGAGGACTGGAAAAAGGCACATGTGGACCCTTTACAAAAAAGTGGATGTAAGGATGACATTGAGAACTATAGGCCGGTTAGTCTAACCTCTGTGGTTACTAAATTATTGAAAGGGTACTAAAAGAGAGAATAGTTAGGTTTCTGGAGTCCAATGGATTCACCAGAGGTGGGTCTTGTCAGACAAATCTGATTGATTTCTTTGACTGGGTGACCAGGGAGTTGAACCGAGGGACAGCCCTAGATGTAGTGTACTTTAAAATTGAAGTGGCATCGGGCATGAAAGCAAAGCTCAGGACCATCGCTGCACCCTCACAGGCATCGGGTGAGGGAGCGGGAAGGCAAACCCCTCCCCACTCGCTGACCTAAGGCCAATCAGGGCCGAAGAGGAGAACTTTAAAATTTAAGCGCCATCGGGCGGGCCTGCACCTGAGTACCTCGCCAGAGGGCCCTTAGGCATGGAACTAAGGTGGCCAAACTACATCAGAAGACACTCCAATCAATACAGAATTACTCCTAGATCTACATGAAGCCAACAAATTATTGAACTGTACATGCACAAGGGACTTTGTAACTATCTCACTTTTACCCCTATTGACTGTTTAGCTCTTTCTTGTCAAATGCTAAAAATTTATAAGTATAACCTAGGTATCAAAGTTAATCATTATCAGTGCAAATCTGTGCTAATCAATTGTAACAGCAAGTAACCCGTCGGTATCTGCAGCTCCTAGTCACACATTCCCATCTGCTATAAATGCTTTGATTACATGTGGTACAAACATTAACCACCCACATCGGTGTAGCCTTGCTCTCCTCACTAACCAAATACCCTCTCACTTACTACTGATAGCATTATTATCCAACAGGATCACACAAAGAAAGCAACCTCTCTCATATCATAAGACGAAATAGACCAATCCAGCCATGCAAAGAGCTCCACACAATCTAGTCAACCTCACTTCAAAAAAAATAAAAAAATGGAAGGGCTTCTAGATACTCTACTTCTCTTACTACTAGCTACCATTTTAATAAAGCCATCAGATGATACATGCACATGGAAAAACCCAATCCCAATCCTCTACAGACCCAGTCAACAACTCGCATCTCAATCGTGGTATCCCAACATCGCCTTATACAGATACAAACAAATGAGACTACACAGACACTCTCGCAACCTAAACTACAAACCACAACAATCAAATGCTCCCTAATAAATGCACGATCTATCCGCAACAAAATACACACCATATCAGACTACATCCAAGACAACAAAGTAGAAATCATGTGTGTAACCTAATCATGGCTGACCGACAGAGACAACATACTCCTAAACCAACTCACACCTTGTCGCCCACTCACCCCCCAGAGGCCATAGGCATGGGTGGATTAGCAGGGTAAGTTCTTTAATAGCTGTGGAGTATAGTAGAGAGGCTTGGCAATGCCCTCTGGGACTTGTAGTTCCACACTTTAGCAAAAAGAAAGTAGTTGTAGTCGGAGTGATAAGGATTTAAACAGGATTTATTCCCTTCCCAGGGTTGGATTTTCACACAATGAAATAAGGCAACACAAAAACCATACGTCTGGTATCAAAGTTAAAGAAACATTTGAACAAAGGATATGCTTATCTTCAGCTTTCACAATGGAGGCAAAAATGGTAAAAGAAAACAGTTTCCTTCACAGAACTCTTCCTGTCTGTTTTCTTTATGAATTCGCTCCTACAGCTCTTCAGCATAGAGAAGATATGCTATCAGATAAGGTATATGTACAGTCCATGTAAATATCACCGTTAGACTCCTCACACGGATCACATTGCATCTCTTCTATATCTGGGTAAGTTTCCCGGTGAGTGAAACTTCTGTTCTGACTGCTGAGCTCCTCTCTATAGCTTTGGAAGTTCCCTTCCCCCACCAGCCTAGAGGTGGATGGGTAATTACCGTAATCACTATAGTCTCTCTCAGAGGCAGCACATAATTCTTGGTAAGTACAGGGCTGACTGCTATAGTCTAAGCTTCTCCTATTAGGAAGAATAAGGTTACCTTTCAGCAGTTTCCCTTCAACGTTCCTCCCTCGAGCACAGCTCTGCTCGTGGGAAGGCTTTTCACTTCGTGTCTGTTTGAGCTTTCTCCCTGGCACCAAATTATCTTCAGGATAATGGTTTTCTCCTGCTTGGTACCTTGTGCTGGGTGACTGGTCTTGCCTTAGACTGGCCTCAGAGCTACTACCTCTGCTTCCTCTGTAGCAAGGTTCTCGGAAGCACTGGTCAGCTGTGCACTGCTCTTCCAAACAGCCCTTCCTGGGTTTCTCAGTACTGCACCTCCCTGGTAGTCTCCTTTGGTCAGCAATTGGTTTTAACCAGCATGGAGATCCTTCTCTCCTGCCTCTCAGGCTTCTCTCCCTGCTTGGAGTTCTCCTGCTATCGGGACTTCTCTCCCTGCCAGCACGTCTCTCCTCAGCAGTTCTATTTTTTGCAGTTCTCCCTCTAGCCGCTTCTGCACTACTCTCAGGTGAGTGATTTTTAACTGCGTAGCTTGTGATGTTGGCTCCGCCCCTTGTCAGCTGCCCCTCATCCCCTGATGAGCCACGAGCTAGCTTTGGGTCTGGGCGTTCCCCTACACCACATGAAATAGCTTGTGTATAGTTCCTATGGCAACCTTTGGCCATGTGTATCTCTGAGCTGTCAAAGTTAGCTCTGTTTTGTTCAGAATCCCCTATCTCCATGGGCTCTGACCGCTGCACCTCATGACAGATCCCCCCCCTTAAAACATTACGGGCTGCCGAACTTTCAATCGGACAGCTCGTAATCCGGGAGAGCGCATCCGCGTTCCCATGAAGTTTCCCAGCCCTGTGTTGTATGGTAAAATTGAATGATTGTAGCGCCAGATGCCACCTGGTCAAACGCGCGTTGCTATTCTTCATTTGATTCAACCATTTCAGAGGGGCGTGGTCTGTTATCAGGAGGAATTTTCTACCTGTCAAGTAGAACCTAAATGCCTCAATAGCCCATTTAATTGCCAGGCACTCTTTTTCAACTGTCGAATAGTTTTTCTCTGCCTTGGAAAGCTTCCGGCTTAGAAAGGTGACCGGGTGCTCCACCCCCTCAAACTCTTGGGATAATACTGCCCCCAACCCACTCTCTGATGCATCTGTCTGCACCACAAAAGGTAGACTGAAGTCTATCCCTCGCAGTACTGGGGCTGTGCAGAGTTTTCCCTTAAGGGCGGTGAATGCCCTTTCAGCTTTTGGGGTCCACTTCACGGTGTTGGGAGCGTTTTTCCTTAGCATTTCCGTAAACAAAATGCTTTCCTCGGCGAACCGAGGTATAAACCTCCTATAATAACCGATTAACCCCAGGAAGCTGCGTACCTTTTTTTTCGTGATGGGACGGGGAAAATCCCTGACACTTTCAACTTTATTGGCTAAGGGTTTTACTATCCCCCTCCCCACCATGTGGCCCAAGTATTTTGCCTCCTCGGTGGCAAATACGCATTTCGCTGGGTTAAGGGTTAAACCCGCTTTGCGTAGCGCACGGAGCACAGCCTCCACCCTAGCGAGGTGTTGGGTCCATGTTGTGCTGTAGATGACTATGTCATCCATATAGGCCAGGGCATAGTCATGGTGAGGCCTCAGCACCTGGTCCACCAAGCGCTGGCAGGTGGCTGCCGCCCCCTGCAGCCCAAACGGCATCCGCCTAAATTGAAACAGCCCTATGGGGGTGCTGAACGCCGTTTTTGGCTTTGACTCGCGTGTAAGGGGTATCTGCCAGTACCCCTTGGTTAGATCTAAAGTGGTTAGGTATCTGGCCTGACCCAAACGATCTAACAAATCGTCTATATGCGGCATCGGATAGGCGTCGAATTGCGAAATCTCATTTACTTGCCGGAAATCGACGCAGAACCTAAGTGTTCCATCCGGCTTCGGAACTAAAACTATGGGGCTTGACCACGGGCTGCGGGATTCCTCAATTATGCCCATCTGGACCATCTCTTTCACCTGTTTGATCACTTCAGCTTTTTTGGCTTCGGGCATGCAGTAGGGCCGCTGTCTGATTGTCCGCCCTGGTGACGTAATCACCTCATGGGCGACTAGATGGGTTTCGCCCGGCTTTGTTGTAAGGACATCACCAAATCTCCCTAACAATTGGGCCAACTCTTGTTGCTGCTGCAAAGATAGGCCTATGCCCAATCTAGGCTCTGGCTTCTCCTTCCAATCAGCGGTCTGAGGCCCGAGGTCCTCTCGCCTTTCCTCCGCCAGGGCTGTCATCCCCTTAATTTCTCTTTGGCCTGTGGAACCAAACCCACCCGTTCCCCTAGTAGTGGGTGTTAACTCAGGAACCTCTTCTACGGTGGGGAACCCTACACGTTCACACACCAATTGTGCAATGCGCTCGCCCTCTTGAATTTTGACGTCCTTTTCCCCAAAATTAAAAAGGAGGACTTTTATAAGGCCTCGATAATCGGGGTCTATCACCCCTGCCCCAATGTCTATAAAGTGTTTAACAGCCAGACCCGACCTTGGAGCTATTCGCCCATAACATCCCTCAGGTATCTTTATTTGTATCCCCGTGTTAACTAGGGCCTTTCCGCCTTTTAATACTATGGCCTCTTCAGCGCTGAAGAGGTCATATCCGGCTGCCCCAGCGGTAGCTCTTTGTGGGCTTTTTGCTTTTGGAATGGCCCTGCAAAATTGCAGCACAAATTTCTGCTTCTTCGGTGGTGCTTCACTGACTCGGGCCTGGGATTGAATACTAGCCCTTTTTGGCTTTCCAAACAGGGGGCCAGGGATCTTGGCTGTTAAGGCTTCCAACCCTATTCCTGGTGTCTCTGTTGGGTGTGGAACAAACTCATAGCCTAGTCTACTAAGGCCCTTTTCTATTTCCCTGCAAAAAGGTGACCAATCACGCCCCAGAACAATTTCATGGGGCAACTGTGGGACAATGGCAGCTAGTAGCGAGTCTGTGGTTCCCAACCCTGTTACAGATACCATGTGTAAAGGATAAGGTGACGATGCCCCGTGCACGCATCGTATGCGGACCTGGCCCTCTGCTTGATTCGGGGATGACGAACGGTGCCTCTCGATGGCATCCCAGAGCCTGCGGGAAATCATGCTCTGGTCAGCCCCCGAGTCAAGCAGTGCCAGCGCCTCTACCCCTTCTACCTTAACATGCAGAAGAAATCCATCCTGTGCTGGCTTGTCCACTCCAGACATGAGGACAGTCCGCTTGATGCAGTCCTTTTGGAAATGTCCAGCTCTCCCGCATAGATAATATTTTGCTTGCACGTAAAGGGAAATGCTATCATTAGCATTCATATTTTTTTCATTACACATTTTCCTCTGGGGATACCTCCCTTTCTTACAATCTGCCATACCTACTGCCTGCATTACCCCAAACCCTGAGGTGTCAGCTATCTGGGCTTCTAAAAACCTATCTGCCAGACTAGCTGCTTCATCGGTAGATTGGCAGTTTTGTAAGGTAAGGTATGTTTTCATTTCTGTGGGCACAGCTTGGATAAATTGCTCCAAGACCACTGTGTCCAGTATAGATTCCATGGTTCTCCTTTCTGGAGTTAACCACTTCCAGGCCAAATTCCTCAATCTTTGATGCAAGGCTTTTGGTGTCTCCTGCAACTTCATTTTGGCCTCTCTGAACATCCTCCTATAATGTGAGGTAGTAAGCCCTAGCCTATCCTTGACTGCCTTTTTTATTTCGCTATAATCAGCAGCAAGGGTTGCAGGCATTGCCTTGTAGGCTGAGAGGGCTTCACCGGTAAGTGAAACCGCAAAACGAGTTGCCCATTGCTCACTAGGCCATTTCAAGGCCTCACCTATGCGTTCAAAAGCATCAATAAAATTGTCTACATTGTCATGAGGACTCAATTGCCCTAGAGAGAATGCATGACTAGCATTTAGTCCTACCCCCAGTAGCCATTGCATCACCTAAGAATAACACATCTCATAGAGACAATAAAGCCCCTTGGTACTCCTCTGATATAAGACGAGCACAACTCACATTAAGAAGACTGGAATGTAAATGGAGAAGATCTAAAGATCAGACAGACAGACAAGACTACAGAGTAAAGCAACAAGAATACAACAAACTGATACTGGACCATAAAAGACAACACCATACAAACATCATAATGAAGTCACTCAACCGCCCTAGAGAGCTTTTTGCAATAGTCAAAGACCTAACCAGAACACCCCATAACAGCAATGCAGACTTACTAACCCCTAAGACATATGCAACTTATCTACAGAGCAAGCTCGATTGCCCATATACCTCAACAAACCTGCCTTCACTTCCAGCACTGCCATTATCAAAAGAGGATACCTCGAAGACTTGAACAACGTTCTACTCAGTCTCTGAAGAATACTGCACCAACTTATTAAAAGCTCTCAATACAACAACATCATCTCTCGAACCCTGCCCCACCACCTGGATAAAAGCTATGTCTCAAGAACTAGCACCAATGCTATGCAGAATATTAAACCTTTCCCTCGCACAAGGAATTATGCCACCACAGCTCAAAATCTCATCAATAAGACCTCATAAAAAAACACAGTCTCTGATACAAGCTCACCATCTTCATACCGTCCAATATCAAGCATACCACTCCTATCCAAGATAATAAAAAAAAAACATACAGCATCAACTACAGGACCATGTGGACTCAAACTTGAAGGACTAGAAAAGGGGACTGCTACTTCTGGAGAGAGATCTGCAATTGTAAGTATTACTTCTGGGAATTTTTCTAAATCTTGGTGAAAAAGGAATTCTTTAGATTAAAGCTGATTAATCTGTGAACCCAGTGTATTTGTTAAACCAAGCAGGGCCTAGTAGCAGCAAAGAGTTTCAGTTTAAATTTAAAACACAGAGGAGAGCTTTCTGGTTAACTTTAGAACCCAGCAGAGAGCTTCCAGTTTAAATTCAATAGTCAGGGCCTAGTTTACTTACATTTAAAGCACAGAGGAGAGCTTTCTGGTTAAATTTAGAACCCAGCAGAGAGCTTCCAGTTTAAAGTTAATAGTCAGCCAGGGCCTAGTAGCATCAAAGAGCTTTAATTTAAATCAAATCAGAATATAACTTAGCATAAAAGGCAAAACAGGGTCTGTATTCCTTGAGCAATAAATTATTTCTAGAGACCCTTACAAAGAGGCCTTCTACATAGAGGGCAAGAGACCTGTGAAATTTTTTATATAGGTGTTAAAGGCAGGGGCAGGCAATAGATCAAAATGCCATTTTGAAAGACTCCCACCTTCCAGCAAGGACAGTGTTAATCACTCAGGAAATTGGTCACAGCTTACCTCAGAAGCACAGGCATAAATAGTTCAGCCAGAGTGCTGTGCTGCTTTCAGTCTTGAAGGACTAGAAAAGGGGACTGCTACTTCTAGAGAGAGATCTGCAATTGTAAGTATTACTTCTGGGAAGTTTTCTAAATCTTGGTGAAAAAGGAATTCTTTAGATTAAAGCTGATTAATCTGTGAACGCAGTGTATTTCTTAAACCAAGCAGGGCCTAGTAGCAGCAAAGAGTTTCAGTTTAAATTTAAAACACAGAGGAGAGATTTCTGGTTAAATTTAGAACCCAAGACTACCTCTATCCAAGCAAGGGCTGTGGGACTCCCTCTGGAGATTGGTCACAGATGACCTTAGAAGCACAGGAGAGGGTACTGTGTAGCAGCCAGCTTTTAATGTCTTTTTCCCTCCCTCCCTCCCCATCACCCATCCACCCCTGGGATAGTCGTAGCTTTATAGGTGCTTAAACCTCTTAAAGGAAAGGAGGTGCCATATTCACTCTCAGGTGCAGCTGTTCATTCTCATCAGCATACATTAAGAACCTGAGATTAATTAAATTTCAGGTGAACAAAGTACATTAAACATATTAGGTATAGTTTTATTAGTATAAGTATCCCCAGCAACCCTTAGTACGTAAAGAACTTAAATATCTAAACACAACCTTAAAATCAAGATGCAGACAGCAGTCCAGCAGCGAGATGGGGGCTTTCCAGTCTTTTGCATTGAGTGTCACATGTATGATTTTCTCCCAGTTGGTGAGGGGCCTTACGTGTGCACAAGGTGCAAGGAGCACTTTGCTCTTCGGGAACGAGTCCGATCTCTAGAGGCAAGAGTAGCAGACTTGGAAGACAGAAAGTTACATAGACGAGACCTGCTGCCTTGGAGGAGAGAGGTCACATGACAGGAGAGCATCACCCCGGTGTGGCAGGAAGTGATCCTATAGCTAGGACCTGTCCTCCAGGTGATGTAAAACCCTCTCGCACCGAGGACGTTTCTCATGATGGAAGGGTTAGGACAGCCATTATAGTTGGTGATTCGATCATTAGGCATGCAGATAGCTGGGTGGCTGGTGGATGTGAGGATCGCTTGGTGACATGCCTGCCTAGTGTGAAGGCAGTGGACCTCACGCGCCACCTAGACAAGGTCTTAGATAGTGCTGGGGAGGAGTCTGCTGTCTTGGTACATGTCGGTACCAATGACATAGGAAAATGTGGTAGGGAGGTTCTGGAGGCTAAATTTAGGCTTTTAGGTAGGAAGTTGAAATCCAGAACTTCCAGGGTAGCTTTCTCCAAAATGCTTCCTGTTCCATGCGCAGGACACAAAAGACAGGCAGAGCTCCGGAGTCTCAATGCGTGGATGAGACAATGGTGCAAAGATGAGGGTTTTGGATTTGTTAGGAACTGGGAAACATTCTAAGGAAAGGAGGGGTTCTTCCAAAGGGATGGGCTTCACCTTAACCAGGATAGAACCAGGATGCTTGCATTAACCTTTAAAAAGGAGATAGAGCAGCTTTTAAACTAGGTAATAGGGGAAAGCTGACAGTCGCCCAAGAGTGCATGGTTTGGAACAATGCATCCTTGAAGGATACTATCAAAAACAGAGAGGTTCCACAAAAGAGTAAAGTAGCCCAAATGCCTTTGAGTATGGAGCAGACAGAGCTTAAAGATTCCAAATTACCCATGCCTACCACTAGCCAGATTAATATGAATAAATTACAGTCTCTAAAATGCTTGTATGCAAATGCTAGAAGTCTAAAAACTAAGGGGCTTGTTTACAAAGCCGCGGTAGCGGCTTCTGCTCAATATCGGAGCTGCAGCCCCATTGAATTCAATGGGGCCGCGGCTCCGATATCGGGCAGAAACTGCTACCGCGGCTTTGTAAACAAGCCCCTAAGATAGGAGAGTTAGAATATATAGCACTAAATGAGAGGTTAGATATGAGTGGAATCTCAGAGACATGATAAAAGGAGGACAACCAGTGGGACACTGTGATACCTGGGTACAAACTATATTGTAATGATAGAGCTGATCAAATTGGTGGAGGGGTTGCGCTCTATCTTAGAGAGGGCATTGAGTCACAAAGGATTAAAGTTTTGCAGGAAACAAAATTTGCTGTAGAATCTCTATGGATTGAAATTCCATGTAAAATACCTGTAATTAGTTACCCCTGTTACCTCCAGGTTATCACGTCCATGTTCAAAGTAAAAAACTCAATTGTCGTGTGACATTGCAGTATGTTTTTTGTTCAATTGTAAACCGCACTGATTTTAATAGCGCGGTATATAAGAGAAGTAAATAAATAAATAAATAAAAAGGGGAAGGCAATGGTGGTGGGGGTGTACTATTGACCGCCTGACCAGAATGAACAAATGGATGATGTAATGCTCAAAGAAATCAAGGAAGCTAACAAAAGTTACAGCACAGTAATAATAATGGGCGATTTCAATTACCCTGGTATTGACTGGGTCAGTGTCATGGCAGGACATGCTAGGGAGATAAAGTTTCTAGATGAAATAAATACTTCTTGGAGCAGCTGGTTCATGAACCGACCAGAGGGGAAGCCATATTGGACCTAGTCCTTAGTGGAACACCAGATCTGGTGCAACAGATAAGGGTGTTGGGGCCACTTGGCAATAGTGATCATAGCATGATCGCGTTTGATTTAATTAATGGATAGTAAGGAAAGCCACAGTACTACCTTTTAACTTTTGAAAGGGAGACTATGATAAAATGAGGAAAATAGTTAAGAAAAAACTAAAAGAAGCAGTTGCAAACGTTAAAAGACTTACATCAAACTTGGGTGTTGTTGAAAAATACTATCTGGGAAGCCCAGACCAGCTGTATTCCACGCTTTAAGAAAAGTGGAAGGAAGTCCAAAAAACTGCCAGCATGGTTTAAAGGTGAGGTCAGAGAGGCTGTTGTTGGCAAAAAAGCATCTTTCAGGAAATGGAGAAAAGAGCCAAATGACGAAAACTGGAAACAGCACAATCACTGGCAAGTTAAATGCAAGGCATTGATAAGGCACGCAAAGAGAGAATTTGAGAAGAAACTTGCTGTGGAAGCAAAAACGCATAATAAAGATTTTTTCAAGTACATTCATAGCAAAACACCTGTGAGAGAGGCAGTTGGTCCATTAGATGATAGAGGGGTAAAAGGGGCAGTAAGAGGGGACAAGGCTATAGCAGAGAGACTGAATGAAGTCTTTGAACATAAGAACATAAGATATGCCATACTGGGTCAGACCAAGATCCATCAAGCCCAGTATTCTGTTTCCAACAGTGGCCAATCTAGGTCATATGTACCTAGCAGTTTCCCCAAAGGACACAGGTTCCACAATGCTTGTATTGATTCAAGCATTGATATCCTGGGTCCCTTCTTAATAATGGTTTATGGACCTTTCCTCCTTTTCTTCGGTCTTTACTGAGGAAGATGTAGGGATGTTACCTATGACTGAAGTGGTATTTAAAGGTGATACTGCAGAAGAATTGAAAGAAATATCGTTACACCGGGAAGATGTATTACAACTATTTGATAAACTGAAGAGTAGCAAATCACCTGGACCAGATGGTATACATCCAAGGGTGTTAAAAGAACTGAAATATGAGATTGCATACCTGCTATTAGTAATCTGTGAACTATCGTTAAAATCATCTGTAATACCTGAAGATTGGAGGATTGCCAATGTAACGCCAATTTTTAAAAAGGGTTCCAGGGGGGATCCAGGAAACTACAGACCAGTGAGCCTGACGTCAGTACCGGGAAAAATGGTAGAAACCATCATAAAGAACAAAATTACTCAGCATGTAGATAGTCATGGCCTAATGGGAGAGAGCCAACATGGCTTTAGACAAGGAAGATCTTGTCTTACTAATTTGTTATGTTTTTTTGAAGATGTGAATAAACAGGTAGACAAAGGTGAGTCGGTTGATATAGTGTATTTGGACTTTCAGAAAGCCTTTGACAAAGTTCCTCAAAGACTTTTGGCAAAACTAAAGAGTCATGGGATATGAGGCAGTGTACTACTGTGGATCAGGAACTGGTTAAAAGATAGAAAGCAGAGGGTAGGGCTAAATGGCCAGTTGTCCCAATGGAGAAAGGTGAATAGTGGTGTACCCCAGGGATCTGTGCTGGGTCCGCTGCTTTTTGACATATTCATAAATGACCTGGAAAAGGGAATAACGAGTGAGGTTATCAATTTGCAGATAACACAAAACTATTTAAAGTTGTTAAAACCTATGAGGATTGTGGATCTTGATAAATTGGAAGACTGGGCATCAAAATGGCAGATGAAATTTAATGTGGACAAGTGCAAAGTTATGCACCTAGGGAAGAACAATCCAAACTATGGTTACACGATGCAAGGTTCCACATTAGGAACTACCACCCAGGAAAAAGATTTAGGCGTCATTATGCATAACATGTTGAAACCCTCTACGCAGTGTGCAGCGGCGGCCAAGAGAGCAAATAGAATGCTAGGTATCATAAGGAAAGGAATGGAAAATAAAACAAAGGATATTATAATGCCTCTGTATCGTTCCATGGTGCATCCGCACCTTGAATATTGTGTGCAGTTCTGGTCACCGTATCTTTAAAAGGATATAGCGTTATTAGAAAAGGTTCAGAGAAGAGCCACCAAAATGGTAAAGGGGATGGAAGGATACCCCTATGAAGAAAGGCTAAAAAGGTTAGGGCTGTTTAACCTGGAAAAGAGACGGCTGAGGGGAGATATGATAGAAGTCTATAAATTAATGAACGGAGTGGAACGGGTCAACGTAGATCGATTGTTTACGTTATCAGAATATAGGAAGACTAGGGGACATGCAATTAAGCTACAGGGTAAACTATTTAAGACAAATAAGAGAAAATATTTTTTCACTCAAGGTGTAATCAAACTCTGGAATTTGTTACCGGAGAATGTAGTAAAAGTTGTTAGTGTAGCTGGGTTTAAAAAAGGTGTGGACAAGTTCCTGGAGGAAAGGTCCATAAACCATTATTAAAAAGGGTCACTGCTTGACAAACAATACAAACATTGTAGAACCTGTGTCTTTTGGGGAAACTGCTAGGTACGTATGATCTAGATTGGCCACTGTTGGAAACAGGATACTGGGCTTGATGTACCTTGGTCTGACCCAGTATGGCATATCTTATGTTCATAACTTCCCCTTCGACCCACAGCAGCACAGATTCCGAGAATTCCACTGAGTTGAAACACTATTTACATCACTGATGAACTCAGTCCTTGTTGTTGTTGTTGTTAAGTGCCGTCGAGTCGGAGTCGACTCATGGCGACCCTCTGGATAGCTATCCTAAATTGTGTTCGGTCTTGAGTCAGGCGGCTCATTGTTGACAGACTGGTACCTGTAGCTGCTGTTATTGTATCGATCCATGTCATTGCTGGCCTTCCTCTTTTGCGTTGACCTTCTATCTTGCCAAGCATGATGTCTTTCTCTAATGATCTCTCTCTTCGCATGATGTGTCCAAAGTATGAAAGTCAAAGTCTTGTCATCTGAGCTTCTAAAGAAAGCTTAGGTTTGATCTCCTCTAGTACCAATTGGTTTGTTCTTCGGGCAGTCCATGGTATACACAGTATTCGCCGCCAGCACCATAATTCAAAGGCATCAATTTTCTTCCTATCTTTTTCACTGTCCAGCTTTCACATGCATATGATGTTATTGAAAATACCATGGCTTGAACAAGTCAAATCTTTGTATGGAGAGAGACATCTCTGCTCTTGAGAATCTTATCTAGGTCTTTCATAGCCATTCTGCCAAGAGCAATGCGTCGTCTGATTTCTTGACTGCTTGTTGCTTCTTTATTGATAGTTGATCCAAGTAGGTTAAAGTTGTTCACGATTTCAATTTCTTCTCCTTCAACGATGAACCTGTTGATTATGCCAGTTGTCATGATCTTTGTCTTCTTTACATTAAGGTGCAGGCCCATTTTGAGACTATGTTCTTTGATTGTGAGAAGCAAATATTTCAGATCATCTTCACTTTCAGCCAGTAATGTGGTATCATCAGCATAGCGAAGGTTGTTGATGAGTCTTCCACCAATCTTCACACCTCTGTTGTCTTCATTCAATCCTGCTTCTCTGATGATTTGTTCTGCATATAAATTAAACAGGTAGGGGGAAAGTATGCAGCCTTGTCTTACACCTTTGCTTATTTTAAACCATTCTGTTTCTCCTTGTTCTGTTCAAACTGTTGCTTCTTGATCAATGTACAGACTGTGCAAGAGTATGATCAGGTGTTCTGGAATGCCCATGCTTCTTAATGTGGCCCAGAGTTTCTCATGGTTTACACAGTCAAAAGCCTTGCTATAGTCGATAAAGCACAAATAGATATCCTTTTGGTATTCTTTAGTCTTTTCAAGGATCCATCTCACATCTGCAATGATGTCTCTCGTTCCTCGCCCTGTCCTGAACCCTGCTTGCACTTCAGGTAGTTTTTGTTCCAGATATGGTTGTAGTCTCTTTTGAATAATCTTCAGTAGAATCTTGCTGGCATGTGGGATCAGAGCGATTGTGCGATAATTTCCACAGTCAGTTGGATCACCTTTCTTTAGTATTGGTATAAACACAGATCTTTTCCAGTCAGTTGGCCATGATGTTGTCTTCCATATTTCTTGGCAGAACCTTGTAAGTACGGTAACAGCTGCATCAGATTGCTGTAATACTTCTATGGGAATGCTATCAATGCCTGCTGCTTTGTTCTTTGATAAGGCTTTCAATGCTGCTTCAACTTCTTCTTTCATCACCAATGGTTCCCGATTATAAGGTACAGGTTGAAATGGCTGTTGGTCCACTTGATCTTTATCATATAAAAACTCTGTATATTCCTTCCACCTTTTCTTGATTTTCTCAGCATCATTCAACATAGAACCTTGAGCATCTTGTAACATTCCAATTTGAGGCTGGAACTTTTTCTTTAACTCTCGTAGCTTTAGGAAAGCTGATCTTGTTCTTCCTCTAATAGTTTCTGCTTCTATTTCCTTGCATGCGTCGTTGTAATACTTTTCCTTGTCCTGTCTTGCTGCATGTTGGAAATCTCTGTTGAGTTCTGTTATTGTCTTTCTTTCTCCTCTGGCTTTAGCTTCTCTGCGTTTCTGGGCAATTTTCAGAGTTTCTTCTGTCATCCATTTTGGCCGTTTTTGCTTTTTCACCTTTTGTAGAGACTTCTCTCTTTCTTCCAACACAACCTTCTTCATGTCATTCCATAACTCTTCTGGAGCTCTGTCATTTGTATCTAAAGCAGCAAATCGATTTTGCAGGCAGTCTTTAAATTCCAGTGGTATATTGTCAAGGTCATATTTTGCTGCATTCATGAGTGGTTTGCTCTTTTTCAACTTTAGCTTGAGTTTGCATACTAGTAGTTGATGATCTGTACCACAGTCAGCTCCAGGTTTTGTCTTTGTTGATGTTATAGAACTTTTCCATCGTTGACTTCCACAGATGTAGTCAATTTGATTTTTATACAGTCCATTGGGTGAAGTCCATGTGTACAGTCGCCGCTTGTGTTGGTGGAAGAAGGTGTTTGAGATGAATAGATCGGGAATTCCACTGAGTTGAAACACTATTTACATCACTGATGAACTCAGTCCTTAAAGGGATCGAAAATGTAAAACATGGCTTCTTACTTATTTTCATTGATATTTCTTCATTTGACTCAATATTACACTCCTCACTCCTGGATAGACTGGTAGAGATTGGAATAAGTGACACCCCACTGACCTGGTTTCATTCCTATTTAACTGACAGAACAACAGAAGTGAAGATAAAGAATAGCAAACCAAGACCATTCGCTCTACATGAAGGCCTACCTCAAGGTTCAACCTTATCTGTCTTACTCTTCAACATGCACATTCAACCAGTCTGCAAGATCATATAAAAACACAACATATAGTACCATCTTTACATCTTTATCTGTAGTCATTTACTATGTTACTCTTCTATTGACACCACGAACCCAGACTTCTCATCCATCACCGCATGCATGACAGAAGCAACCAAATGGCTAGCACATTGCAATTTAACAATCAACTACAAGAAATCTGAAGCCCTCATAATCACAAGAAACACTTCATTCCACCCACCAAACAACATACTAATTGGAAATTGTCCAATCCCATTTAAGAATGAGGTAAAATATCTGGGAATACACATGAACCAGAGGCTCAATTTCCAAGTCCATATCAACAAAACCACCTCTAAAGTCTACTATAAAATTAATATCCTACAGAACCTATGACCCATATTAGAATCAAACCACTTCAGAACTGTTTGCTAGGCAATAATCACCCCGCAGCTAGACTACAGCAATATGATACTCCATGGCCTACCCAAGAGCACAACCCACACCCTGCAACTGGCACAAAATACTGCTGCTAGATTAATTACTGGATCAAAGAAACATGAGCATTTCACCCCCGCCTTAAAAGAACTCCACTGGCAATCCTTCAGATCCAGAATAGAATATGAAGCCATAGTGATGACATACAAGATACTAAATAACCAGTCCGCCCAATGTTTAAACAAAATCATCGAAAGAGTACCAAACACACATTCAAGGAGGAAGTTCCACTAAAACATCCTCTCAACACCATCCATAACGTCCAACTCTTCACAAAGATTGCTTCACAGAGCATTCAAATAGTATACACCTCCGCTATGGAACTCACTCCCATACCTCCTAAGAGAAATTACAGACATCGCCGACTTCAGAAAATATCTAAAAGCCTACCTTTTTAACAAGCACTAGAACAACATATGAAACACCCAACCTGTGGATTGAAATCCCTACAGAACTGCCCCATAACAAGATGTCATCTAGCTTAGTATCTATTTATTGTAAATAGTTATAGCGTTGTAAACAGTTACATGTAAATAGTTCTTCTACTGTTCCTTGTAAGACTTGTTCTGTTTCACTGTAAACTGATTTGATAAATTGAAAATCAACATAAATAACACATGATATGAGTGTTAGCATGCACCTTAGGGAGTCTTTCATTGAAGGGCACTAGTGTTTTGCACCTAATGTGCCAAAAGCAAGGAAAAATGTGGTGCATTAGGTGCAACACCGTCGCATTGAAAGCATTTCCCTGGCAGTTGGCAGAGAGTACGTTTCCCTAAAGTGGGTCACATTGGCGCAGGTGCACTTAACGCTACCTATTAAGGTGGCATTAGATGAACTTGCATTAGTGTAAATGGTGCATGGTGTGAGCCCGGTGCTAACTGCGCAGAGCTCACCACCCCTACTCTCCACCCCTAACCCACCCACTCACTCACCCCGCACCCCACTCTCCACCCCTAACCCACCCACTCGCTCATGACCCTAATGTAGGTAGCGCAGTTAGCATGGAAATTGTCCTCCATTTACTGCTATGGCCTTGCACTAGCTGGTAACACATGTCGCAGCATGTTGTCAGCACGCAGCAGAGCATGTGCTGTCAGGTAATGCCCTTTATTTAAAAAAAAAACCTTAGTTTGTTACAGATCTTTAGGAGAAGCCCCAGCACAAGGTACAGCAGGATGCCGATCCTTATGTAGGTGTTCTCTTAACAATAGTTCAACTGTGATGTCATTATTTGTTGACATGTTTCCCATTGTAGCACTGGTGAGTTTCTGAAGTCCTTGAGCTGATTATTAACCTGAAACTTTGTTGCAAATTGCTTCAGCTTTGTGAGCCAAGCTATGAATGTCCCTGTGCTTATCTTCTCTCCCCCTCCATGGGCTCATCATCTTGCTCAAACAGCTTTCTTAGGGCAGCACAGAGAAGAAAAACAAACACTTGGGTGGCTTATGCTGCCTGTTTGCTACCAAGTCACCACCCAGCCACTCTAGGATTCTTCCCTCACCAGTTCTTGCAACGCTGGCATGTGATTGCAGATGCTTATTCCAACTGCCAAACAGAGGCAGGTATCTACGGAATAGCTCCATGTTTAATTTATTCACGCATATTATGTGATCCAGTCTGAGCAACAACTGATTCTCCGCTCTGCTGGAAAAGCAGGACGCCCGGCACATAGCAGCCAACATTTTCTCCTGGTTGTGTATCCTGCTCCTGCAGGACGGCTCAGTTAATGATGTTCTTTGTGTTTATTTGTCCAATGATGCCATCAGAAAGTTTATTTGTAGCTCCCAGTTGTGTGCTCAGATGCTGTGCAAGGGATTTCTTATCCCGCTGAGAGATGTCCGCCTTGCCTGTTAGGTCTTTTATTGAACCTACTAATTTCTTAGCAGGTACTTACAAATTTCACCTGTACAGGTACTGTCCACATTAAGACACAGGCCCCCTCTAGGTTTTATACCACCCAAGCAAACAAGTTTTGGCTGCCCACCCCCAAAATGGAATTTTGTGTTGGTTTTACTCGTGCCTGCTTGATTGCAATTTTTAATGTACATTGCAACTTTTTACACATGCAATTCAATTGTACACATACTCATTTATACATTAATTCATGTTAAATCAATTTTGCATGTACTAAAATGAACTGAATGTGCACTAATGAATACACAATCCTAGTCTTTACTTGCCAAAAGGAGGCCAAAATGCCGCCCAGAGCCATGTGCAAGCTTTGCTGTTGCTTCAAGCTGGCATTGGGAAGGCTGCACAGAAAAGAAACATCCGTTGAATATTATTCCCATGCACAAGTTACAGGATGGCAGCCAGCACACTGTCGTTTTCTGCAGTTGCCCTCTTGCAGGGCTCAGTATCCTTTACTACAAGTGTGGCGTGTCTACAAACAGGCCACAAAACTTGCCCCAAAGCCCTTCTCAGCACATCACAAAAGAAAAGTAGTTGTTTTATTCTAGAATGTTTTAGCTCACAGCTTTTCCAGAAGCTCAAGGCGAGTTAGGAGCACGTTTATTAAGTTGAGCACCGGTAGCATGCGATTCTGCAGCCAAATTAGCACGGAGGCCTGTGCTAATTTAGGGGGGGATCTACATCCATACCCCTGCCGATAACATGATGTTAGTACACAGCACCACGCTAACTGGCATGCAGGTGCAGTTAATGCCACCAACTGAGGAGATGTTAGGTGCACTCTTTCTAACAGCGACAGATGCGGTTAGCATACACCCAAAATGCCCATGCTAACCGCAGTGCATCAACACCCATGTTACGCCCTAACATGCCCAGTCCCCACCCAATCACATGCTAAGCGCAGTGCATCAACACCCATGTTACGCCCTAACATGCCCAGTCCCCACCCAATCACATGCTAAGCGCAGTGCAACACCCATGTTACACCCCTAACATGCTTAGTCCCCCCCCAATCACATGCTAACCGCAGTGCATCAACACCCATGTTACGCCCCTAACATGCCCAGTCCCCACCCAATCACATGCTAACCGCAGTGCATCAACACCCATGTTACGCCCCTAACATGCCCAGTCCCCACCCAATCACATGCTAACCGCAATGCATCAACACCCATGTTACGCCCCTAACATGCCCAGTCCCCACCCAATCGCATGCTAACCGCAATGCATCATCAACACCCACATTACGCCCCTAACATGCCCAGTCCCCACCCAATCGCATGCTAACCGCAATGCATCATCAACGCCCACATTACGTCCCTAACATGCCCAGTCCCCACCCAATCGCATGCTAACCGCAATGCATCATCAACGCCCACATTACGTCCCTAACATGCCCAGTCCCCACCCAATCGCATGCTAACCGAAATGCATCAACGCCCACATTACGCCCCCAACATGCCCAGTCCCCACCCAATCGCATGCTAACCGCAATGCATCAACACCCACATTACGTCCCTAACATGCCCAGTCCCCACCCAATCGCATGCTAACCGAAATGCATCAACGCCCACATTACGCCCCTAACATGCCCAGTCCCCACCCAATCGCATGCTAACCGCAATGCATCATCAACACCCATGTTACGCCCCTACCCTGCCAATCCCCACCCAATTGCATGCTAACTGGCTCCCCTTCCATTTCCATATCCCATTCAAACTTCTCCTTTTAACCTATAAATGCATTCACTCTTCCGCCCCTCATTACCTTTCCTCTCTCCCTACACCCCTCCTCGTGAACTCCGCTCCTCCTCTGGCTTTCTTCTCTCTATGCCCTTTTCTTCCACTGCCAACTCCAGACTTCAATCTTTTACCTTGCTGTTCCTTATGCCTGGAACAAACTTCCTCTATCTTTTCGTCAAGTCTCTTCTCTCCCCCTCTTCAAATCCATGCTCAAGGCTTATCTCTTTGAGGCCACATTTGGATCCTAATCCCTTGTTTTTCTTGTCTCCTTCCCTATTTGAACCTCATTGTTTCTCTTGTGGGAGCGGAGGAGTAGCCTAGTGGTTAGAACACTGGCTTGGTAACCAAGCAACCAGGGTTCGATTCCCACTAGCACTCCTTGTGGCCTTGGGCAAGTCACTTAACCCTCCATTGCCTCGGAAGAAAGGCCTGGCAATCTACTTCCGGTGACACTGCCAAGAAAACCCAGGAGCTTCTGGGTCGCCAGGAGTCAGGACTGACTCGAAGGCACACATTGCATTTTTGTTTCTCTTGTATTGTTCTGTCTGTCTTGATTAGATTGTAAGCTCTATGAGAAAGGACTGTTTTCTTTATATTTTTTTACAGCGCTGCATATGCTTTGTAAATGCAATGTATGCTTTGTAGCGCTATATAAATGATTAACTAATGACCACTTTTAAAACTCTGAAGAACATTTCACCAACACATCTTAATACCCTCATAATATCCCCCCTGTTGAGCGAACAAGAAGAATATGTACTCAAAATAATATTGCAGTCCCCATCCAATACAGATTGTCAGACGGCTGCCTAGGGTGAGAACTTACACAATCTTGACGATGCATATATTCATATGATTCTTGCAAGGTATTGTGGGTAATGTAGTTCTTTCACTCCCAAACACAGCTGAAGACAATAATTGAGTTGTGATACCAGTGGTAAGGCCAATCAAATACTTCTTTTATTGATGGGGTTTAATTCACCCAGCACAAATATGCTTGGTAGCAATATAAATGAGGTTACTTGCTTGCAGTGTTTAAATGGATAACATAAAGTCACAAAGCAAATCAGAAAACAACCTTCAACTTGTCAGGCAATTAGCTAATGTTTTCTTAGCAAATAATTACCAAATAAAAAGGCACAAAGAAATAAATGAACTTTGCTTGTTAGGTTAACTTCTGCTTATTTTCCACGCAGATCCCAGCAGTGATTCTCCCTTGCTCACACACACAATCAGGTGCAGCTTTAATTACTATCAATTGACCAGCTGAAAGCCTTTAGCTGGCTGGCTGCTACTGTGTGAACCCAAATCCTGCTTTAAGAGCTGTTTGCAGTGGAAATAAAGAACAAAGTTAGGTTTCTTTGTGATGGCTGAGGTGTTTGCTCACAGAAAGCTAGCAATAGCATTTAGATAGAGAACAGTCCATGTAATGAATAGTTTCATCTGCTGTATCTCCCCCTTCATCAATCAGCATAGGGTCACTATCATACATTGGCACAGACGAGTCTTTCATTAAGGCACTATCATGAGAATGCTTATTCCCTTGCTGCCATTCTCTATTATAGATAGGGTCTGGATCAGTGTTCATACCTGAGCCTCTCCTGCTATCATAATTCCTCTCTGTATAGCCTGGCCAGTATGTAATCCAATTCTGATGTCCAGCCTTCCAATCTTGATCCCTGGACACTGGATCTCCTCTCACATACCTTCTGGCCTTGGTCTGAAAGTCCCTTCCACGTGCAGTCTTCTCTCTTCCAGGTAGCCACTGGTGATTCCTATCTCTGCCATTCCATTCCTCTGGCTGACTCCAGTCCAATGGACTCTGCTGGCATTTGGAATACCTCTCAGACCTTCCAATGGCCTTTCTTCTCTTCCTTCCAGAGAGTTTCCTTCTTTCTCTATCTGCTTGGCTTGGCTTCTGTTTCTCCAGGTGATGCTTAAACCTGTAGCTGGGCTGGAGCTTGTAGCCGTTGCTGAAGCTCTCCCTGAAGCTCTTTCTGTAGCCGTTATCTGAAGAATAAGCTCTATTCTTATTCTGTCTTAATGTGTTCTCCTCCCTAACACAGCGCAGCTGTGTTGAATCAGGCCCTGCCCTTTGAGCTGAGTGCTTAGGGATTACCTCATAGCTCTCTTGATTGCACACACGTTTTCTCACTTCAGCCCCCCTCATGGCTGCTGGAAACCTGGTGCATTCTGGGACTGGTAGTCTTTTATGTGAAAACTCTGTTTTCTTGCTTCTACCAGAACTGACAGGTTGCTTGTTCAGAGTCACATCATCCTTTCTATAGCTCCTACCTGAGCTATGATAAGCTTCCTTATCACAAGATACACAAACCAATCCATGAGCAATAGAGCATTTTCATACTTCGCCACAATCTTATGGAATGCTCTCCCAGATAAACTGAGAGCTATTAATGACCTCCAACTGTTTCATAAAGAAATTAAGACTTTGTTATTCATTGAACATTTTGGAGATGATCACAACCATGAACAGCCCTACCCAACATAGTTTCTGATCTGCACTTCCTAGCCTCAACCCTTTACTCCTCCTATTGTGGTAGGCTATGGCCTATAATAGCCTGCAAATATGAAGGGCCTGTAAGTTAGGCCCTGATTCCAACCCCCCCCATCTGAGAAAAACAAAAAATCTGTAAAAGTTTGAGAAAACTGCTTTAAACTGCTTAACAAGAAGTTTTTCATGAATTCATAAATCCTTTATTATTCTCTTGTGTTCTGATGACAGAAATGTTTCAATACTTGCATTTCTAGAGCTAGAAACGACCTCGCAGTAGAATTGTATCAATACCTAGAAACTGTGCCATTGTTAGAACAATCCCAGAGGAGGGAGCTGGGTGCTAGGCCCAGGAAGGGTCTCTGATTGGACAAATGCAGGGGGCGTTGGAACCAATAGAAAGTCTGCATGTATCAAACTGAAAAGAAATGTATAAAATGAATACGTCTCTGTAAGAACTTTGCTCAGTCCTTTTGATGCTTGACTGTCTGAGCCTTGTGCACAATAAATTGGCTTGGACCCTGCAATTGACTCCTGGATTTATTCATTGTTTGCACTTCGCTGCTTCACTATAACTATAACTTCCCATATTTATTCTCAGATGCATAAAGAACAGTCTTCTCTTCTCCCACACAATAATACATTTAATTTAGGTATGTAATTAATGTAAAATAATTCCTTGTAAATATGTTGATTGTAAATATGTTCCACTAATGTTTTTAAAAAGTTAAATGTAATTGTTCTGGTCTTTGTAAACCGCCCTTGATTGATGGAAGGGGCGGTATAAAAAAAGCCACCTAAGTAAATAAATAAATAAATAAATAACAGTAGTAGTAGTGCAGGAATTTTAGCATGGGACCTGCACTGTTAGCCTGGCATCCTTGACTCTCGTCAAACCCCGCGCTAATGGTTACAGCACTTTAGTAAATATGCCCCTTAGGTACAGTAGATATTTCCTGCGCCCAGAGGATGGACAATCTAAGTTTGTGCCTGAGGCAATGGAGAGTTAAATAGCAGTTTTCAAATGGAATTTATTTTTTTTACTGCATGCTAATATTTTAGTAACTGATGTCTGGGGTTTTTTGTTTGTTTGTTTTGCTTGTTTGTGCTGTGCTCCTATGGTGAGTTTTCCAGTATCTAAAGCACAGCACGGAACACATGGTTTATCTTTATGTTTATTACACTTGATATACTGCTGATCCTAAAAGCTCTGCAGCATCCTCTAGTGGTGAAAGATTTTACTGGTCCCAGAACCCTAGACAGCAACATTAGGGTCCTGATTTTATAATATGTATTTTTCATGCTTCTGCTATTTGCATTTTTCCATGTAAAATAATATGACTCAAAAAATGGCTGTTAAGGCACAATGCAAGGAAATGCAAGCATGCATTTGGGGGTGCAAAAATCCAAGGGCCGGTACACAGTGGGGAAAAGGGGGTGATATTAAGATGTGCAGACAAAGATATGGACCTGAAAACGATTGTGTCTGATGATCTAAACATAACGAAACACTGTGTGGTGGCCAGAGCCGGAGCGATATTAGATTGTACAGGAGGAGCGGTAAAGATAAAGGGAGATAATAAAGGCTGAGCATTGGGGAGACCTCCTGTATAATATTATCTGTGAGAGGATATAGTGGTCCAGAGAAGGGTTATTAAAATGGTGCAAGATCTACAGGAGATGAGGTTTAGAGTTGTGCACAGCAAGAAACATTCAGTTAGTGTCATTTTCACAAATTTTTTCCAATTTCCAAGAGGTTTTTTTTTCAATTAGTTTCACACATTCATTTTAACGAGGAACGTTTAATGCATGCTAAAATGATTCAACACACACTAACCAAGGAATTAAGGCATGTTAAGTGATTAATGCGCGGCCAAAGAAAAAGAAAGGGCAATGGCTCAGCACACAATAAAACAAACAAATGTAATAGCAGAGTCAAAAGAATAATAAACTCTTTTGTATGTTACAACTGAAGTTATTTTTTGCCGGAAGGTTTTCAAGTGATGATGTGTCCTTAGTGCATAAACCTTCAGCTTGGTTACCCCCGAGTCCCATTGATCCCACTATTGACACCTTTATGAAGCTTGTCGAAAAGGATGTTGCCAGCCTATATGTTTTTATGAATCTCTATCAGACTGAGAAGGCTGCTTTACATTCTCTGCAGTCCCAGCTGCTCATAAAGGTGGGGCAATGGATAAGAACTGTTATGAGCAGGAAGTTAAACACCATTTCTATCATAAATTGGATTCTGACTCGACTGCACAGCTTAAGGAAGATGAAGCAGAAGGAGTTGATTTCCTCAAGGTAAATTATTATGTTTTGTAAACACTAGAAGAAGTCATAAGTCTGTTAAATCTCCCAGAGCAGCCTATCATCTTGTGTAAAGGTAAAGGCTCATTGTTTGAATTGTCTATTTTTATAGACACATTTTTAAATCAAGCCCTCACTCAATTACGCTCCTGCACCAGGGATTCCTCAGATATCATGGTTCAGCTCAAACAATAAGCAGGTCTGTGGGATAATATTTTGTTGGTGACTGCTGACATTGAGGCCTTGCATACAAACATCCCCCATGAAGCTGCTGTACAGCTTATTTATGATACCGTGCAGAAGTAATCTGACAATGAGTTGCATGTATCCTCGTAGAAGAAATTCAAGGCTAGTTTTAAAACCTGGTTCATTGAGCGTGCCTTTCAAGCTAAGCTAAGTTTTCAGTCAATTCCAGTTCTCTCATTCCTCATCTATCCCTTATGTGCAGACCATTAACCATCTTAGCCGGAGGTGCCACCCTTAGTTAGTGGGGTGATGCAGCACTCGGCAATAACCAGGCAGCTGTGATATTGAGCCGCTGCCCAGTTATTGCTAAATGGTGGAAGTTAGTCACCTGAAAGGCTGGCCTAACCTCTGCCACGGAAGCTAACCAGGTTGCAGCTGAATATCGCTGCTGCTCAGTTACCGTCTGTGTTATCCGGCTGACCCAGCGTTTAGAATACCTTGCCGCTGCTGCTGAATATCTGTAACCTGTTCACCTATCTGGATTGTAAACTGCTATGATGCTGTATACCATTAGCGGTATAGAAATGCTGCAAATAAATAAATAAATATCAGTCTAACCCAGTATGGCAATTCTTATACTCTTATGAAACAATTTGCAGTATCAATGTTGGCCACTAGGTGTCAGTATAATAGATGAATGACGGTCTGTAATATTTATTTATTTATATTTCTTATATACCGCACTATTTGCAATCAGCGCGGTTCACATGGAACAGAAACATCCGACAACTTAAATATGTCTGGTCATTACATTAAACAGGAAATGCAACTTGGAAAAAGGGTACCCTATATACATATGAGGTGTACTGAGAAAGGATAATGTTTGGTGTTTACATTGTAGGGGACGCCTGTTGCGAGGGCTTGCCTAGTTGACTACTATTATTGTTGAGGTGCTCGTTATTCGAGTGGGACTGAGGATCGGAGATGTCAGTGAAATATTTGGTGAAGAGGAAATGTTTAAGGGCTTTTCTAAATTGGCTCAAGTTGGGGATTGCTCTGATATGTGCTGGTAAGGTAATACCTATGGTAGCCCCTTTGGGCCCGATATTCAAAAGGCATTTACATGATTTACAGCCCTGTAAACCGTGTAAATGCCGCTATCCTGGATATCCAGCGGCACATACACGGTTAGTGCAGCTGAATATCTCCTCTCTTCTCCCTTACGTGCCCCAAGCTAACTGCTTAGCATGAGGGTATGTCAGGGGGTTCCAGGGAGAAGCGGAGGCGGCACCAGTCGATAACTGGGCAGCAGCGATATTGCAGGCTGCCCAGACAGTGACCTGAGCCTAAAAGATCGACGAAGCAAAAACTCACCTATCTTTAAGCGCAGGAGCTAACCAGGCAGTATGAAATATCGCCGCTGCCCGGTTACCACCTGCGGCCGAGAGGCCATGCGCTGATCCTGCATATTCAATGCTGAGTCCCCATATGACCCTAGCATTGAATATCTGGGGGTAGAGGTTGGCAGGGAGGGCTATGTGCCAAAGGGGTGCAAAGCCCTCCTAACTCAATATCGAGCCCTTTATCTTTTAACAGAGCAGTGATCCTGACTTTTTTTCCCCAAGCAAAGGCCACAGAGAGGAGTAAAAACATAAGAACATAAGAGATGCCATACTGGGTCAGACCAGGGTCCATCAAGCCCAGTATCCTGTTTCCAACTGTGGCCAATCTAGGTCATACGTACCTAGCAGTTTCTCCAAAAGACACAGGTTCCACAATGCTTGTACTGGGGCAAGCAGTAATAAAAGGGACAAAAACTATGTGATAACTACCATGTGGAGCTAAAATCCAAATATGACTTAAGCAATGCTGTGACCCTGCAGGAAGCTCCTCTGCGCCTTCCCACAAAAGGATCACAGAGAAGCTGGTGGGAGTGCAAAAGGAGAGGGCTGCGAGAGACTATCGGGGACCATGCTGAAAGCACCAAGGGACTGCAGAGAGAGGGATGTTGGGGATATCAGAGTTGCCAAGTTACCCAGTTCCAGGAGTGAGATTTTTTTGCCAGTTCTGGTTTTAAATGTGCCTTGCAATGCAGTATAGTATTTGTAGTCCCTGATTTTACTCATTGGAATCAGTGCTGCGGGTCCCATAATGCATCAGAATGAAACAGAAATCCAGACTGACTAAAAAGTCTCGCTCCTGGAACTGAGTAACTCGGCAACTCTGGGATATGCAAGAGAAGATGTATGACAGACAATGTGAGAGACTGCAGCCGTGGCTCCAGAGACACCACAGGGAGAGGAGCACGAAGCATCAACAGACATTGCTAGGGGAGCAGTGACAGTCTGTGGTGGATACAATTGCAATGGAGCTACCCATAATGTAGGCAGGCGGAACTTCCCCCTCAGTTCATTCAATTGCCAAATCAAACACTCATTATCTCTGACAAGAACTCAGACAATGCTTCGTATGTGGGAATAATTGTCCACAGCCATCTTTATGTCACCAAAGAATTTATGGGGTAGGGTACCTGCCTTGTCTCCCGAACCGATGTGAAGAAACCATGCCTGCCATACTATCTTGCCTGCAATACCATCTTGCAGGGCATGGTGGAGGATCCACCTTGCCATGCTGAGCTAGGCTCACACCATGCTGGCTATTCCGCCATGCAGGTTGATGTCTGCCTTGCCTGGAGGGGTGTGCCGGGTTACCCTGGCCTTGCTGCCAGCTAGTGACCAGCCCCTCCCTCATTGTGCCTTCCCTGGAGGGGCATAATGGGCTACCCTGCCTTGCTGCCAGCTAGGGTGACCAGCCCCTTCCCTCTTCAGGATCTTTGCATAACTGGTATTCAGCTTGGGTACCCACCACAGACACGGAGAAGCCCAGCTTATCCGGGTCCCCCATTCAAAAGGTCCCCGCCCCAGTGTCGGTTAGCCATTTGCTAGCCAGTGGTACTGAATCACTGAGGGCGATGGTCATGATAGATGGAGTATGAGCTATGTTTGGGACAATTAGCTATAAGGTGATTGCTGCTCTTGGAGTTAAGTGCCAGCACTTCCCTGTACAATGGTATAAGCTGGAGAGGTGTCCAACTAGTGCCACTGCATGTCTGCCATGGTACAGGAGCAAAGTGCAACAAAGCGCTAGTCTGACAACCTCTTCAGATTCCTCCAAGCCCAGCGAGGTGTTGACTTTGGGCACCCGGTAATTTCATTGGGAACCGTTACAACTGCCCAGCAGGAGCCAGTGCTGAAGTTTCAGCCACGTGGCATTTCCACTCCCAAGTCAATTTATTCTTGCCAGCCCTGATGAGGGCAGTATGGCAGTCCTCATCCACTGGCACCGGAGGGGGATGGACGACTGAGAATAGTCTGACTCATTTATTACTAGTGCCGAGGAGGACTGAGGCAGATGGTTGACTCGCTGGTCCTGGGTGTTCTAGTGGCTCGGCAGCTTGAAGAGCCTTGCAAACTGCTAGGCAGCCCTGAATGGGGAAAAAAGTGCACCTGGCATACCATAGGTGATGGGTCATGTGCCATAGAAATGCTGACCATTTCCGATCAGTTCTTAAGATGCGCGACTGTCGCTTCTGTCAACTGTCAGACCGTTATGCAATTTGAGCTTATTCAGCCCCTTAGGTTGCAATTTCAGTCCTGTTCTATCTTCTAGTTCAGGTGAGAACTTCCAGAGGCACCCTACTATGCAGCTGGCTATGTTGGCCTACCTCTCGATTACCAGTGCTCTACCACTCGAATGCCAGTGTGGCCCAGACACACCTTACAGCTTGTCCAGTGGCTCGCTGGAGCATGTGGTTCAGCTATGCCATTCGGTCTACACAAGGACCCACTGGGGCCCCCCCACAACTTGTTGCAAAGTATGGGGGAGCATCACTCAGCCACATGCCCTGCCCCTTGCTCGCTGGAAAAGCAATACCAAGGGCTGCTATACCAAGCCCTTCAGCTCTTAATAGGGATTTGTTGGGGCACCTTGCCTGTTTCCCCTGTCCTACAGTTCTTAACAGGGACTCACTGGAGCATCTTGCCTGTAGCACCTGGGGTGCCCTGCCCCATGTGTCCCATGCTTGGGGTTTTTTTTTCTGCTTGCCACATTCAACCCGAAAGGGAGATTGCTTCGCCGCATAACAGTCAGTTGGCTGTGTGTGGTCTACCCTCATACCCTTGGCCAGGGGGTGTACTGCCTCAATTTGTATCTCCTGCTAATTGATTGGGAGACCATTGGCCAATGCACCGGATTGCAGAGCCCTGTGCAGCATGGTTTACCTTAGCTTTCTATGGTGTCAGACTGCAGCCCGACCCGACCTGCAAGTTCAAATGGAGTACACCTTTATGAACCAGCATGTGGTGATGGAATGTCCAGCTACCGAAAACCGCAATTCAATTGCGATGGCAGATGGTTAGAATGGCATGAAGTCGTGACCAAGTAGCGGGTGCTGTTTATTAAATCCAAACTGGCCAAAGTTCAGCATCTCTGTTGTGGCATGCATATTTCCGACTTGCAGATTTCACTGTTCTCTGTGCATCAGATTTGACATCCACCGCAATGGAGAAGAATTGGACTGCTGTTCAGCCCTGCTGAAATACCAGAACTCAGGGGAGTGGGAGGGGGACAACCTGAATAGAGACTTCCATGCACCATCACTTTTGCTGTGTCCAGCCATGAGCCTGGCTGTATCTGCACCAAAAATAGCCAGCAAAATTTGCATCCAGGTGACTCGGATGAATTATGGCACTTAATAAAATAATATCTGCAGACTAAGGACCAAGCCATACTTGTGGCACGAATCCAGAGTTTTGTGCATTATGGCTTTCAGTATCTGGCTTGACTCACACAAGGGATCCCTGAGCACTGCCAATGCAGGACCCAATGTCCGCGGACAGTACTAATGCTCAAATGGAAGTAGAGAGGTAGCCTACTGGTTTTGTTTTTGTTTGTTTGCCCATTTCCTGCGTAAACTAAACTCTTGCAGTTGCGAGCCGCAGTGCAGCTCTACTGCTCTGCCGGGGTAGAGGGCCTGTTGTGCCCCCTAACCAATCCTGTGTCTCCCTCTCTGCTGCTCACATCTAGGTCAGTGTAGAGATACAGGGGCAGGAAAAGGGAACAAGTTCAAGAAACGTTTGGCTACATTGCCTGCACACGCCCTCCCCACCCCAGGCTGCGGCATGGTAAAGAGGCTATGCGGTCAGCGCAGCAGGTGAAGCGGGCAGGTTATCCTACTTTTAACCCATGCCATAATAGTGATTTTGATGTATTCCCCCTCCTTTTTTTTAAACCTCAAGTATATATTGTGATGGCATGGTTCCAGAAAGAAACCAAGACAGTAATCAAACAACTTTTATCTATCTCCACAATGGCATACGCTCTGGCTGCTATTTGTCTTGCACATTTACCCGTATCCTAGGCAATGATAATGTGGACTCTGAAAACTGGTCAACTTGCAAGAGGGAAGGAAACTGCCCCGAAGGCAGGCTGGCGATAGAGGCACAGATACATCTTGGCAGATATAAATTAGTAGCTTGCACGTAGAGAACGATTTTTGTATCGATTGCGCCCATGCCATGCTTGATCCCCCGAGTACCAAGCATGAGCACTATGGGCTACCCAGCGTGCATACCCAGAGATAGTGGAGAAGCTAAATACTTAGCCAGTGCCTCAAAGATTCAAAATCTACCCAGTCATCCCTTTCAGATCTCAGCGGGATTGCTGAGATAATCAAATGGCCAACAAGGGGATGGGCAAAACAGACGTCTTCGGGTTGGGATATCATCAGACAGCAGCCAATGAGACTGACGTTGACTGCACAATTCCAATGGATAAGTTAGGTCAATGTCGTGTTGCTGCATCCACTAATGGAGGGGCCAGCCATGAACACTGGCACCACAGGCCCAACCTCCACCCAGAGGTCCGATCCAGAAATGGACTGGGCATACTTGCATCCACAAAGACTGCCAAGCTCGCCCATCGTCATGATACAGCCATGTATGTGGAACTGCAGCAAGGTATACGGAACACATTGAAACATGCAGAAAAGACCATAAGGCCTTCCAGGCAGCTGAAGATGCTGCTTATCTGCCTTCACAAGGAGCAGGGAACAGTGACGACAGAATGACAGGGCACCGGCTGTATATTGCACGATGACACTCACATGCCTTCAGCATCTATACTGACACAGAGAATTGTGTGTAAGTGCTGTGTGATGGTAGCAGGCTTATCTGCAGCAGGCCTTTATGATGTGCAAGTCAGAGGCAGCAGATCCACCTCGAGGACCGAACTGCAGGAATCTACAAGAGAATATACAGCTGCGGCTTTAAATGGGTCCTTACGGGTCTTTACCTTCCCTGAGCTTTCCTGCACTAGGGGGCTGCTGGGGGGAGGGGTTTAAACCACTTAGCATATCCCTGTGTCTTACGCCTCTCCCCCTCCACAATAGAGCACCTGAGGCAACAGCGCTATCCCTCGCTTATCATTATTTCGCCATGTGCCCCAGCCTGACTTTATTTCCCTCTCAACTAGCCCTCGTCCCCAGGTTGCAGTGCTATGAACTGTATTCACAGCTGGGTGGACAGCAGCTGCAAGATAACTGGCATTAGGGACTTTCAGAACTAAGTAAGTTAGCTTGGCCAATTGCCATTATCCATTATCTATCACTGTACTCTCTGCTCACATCACAGCTGCCGTGCTAGAGCGCAATCCTCTTGGTGTCTTCCTTCGGGGAAGGGTTTTCCACAGGAAAACATTCCCCATCACAATAAAACGTGAGAAGATACTACCACCCAATGTACATTAAGAGGGGTTTCTTTCCTTAAATTGAGAAATAGGAAACTAAAATATATACTCTTAGTTTTCCATATGTTAGTGCCGTCTACCAGCGCCTGATCCCATGTGCGTGAGGGGCTCACTCCACTCCACTGCCGGCTGGAACAAACCACCAGAAACAGAGGAAAGCAGCAAAAGGTCTCATGTCCTCATGGCCACCTGATGCAGCTTAAAACTGGAAGTGGTAGGCCCAGATAGTGGGTGAGTGGGAAGCAGGTTATGTCTGCCATATAGGAGAGGGAGACAGGAGCCACTCATTACAGACCTTGGCAGGTCTACCTCTCTACACCAGCTCCCCAACTCTTATTCTAAGCTACTATAACTAGAACTGCACCCCCCACATCACCCCAACTCTAGGCCATAAATGCATCAGTAACCATTGCTTGCATGAAACACATGTTGCAATCACCAACCACCACCCCCCAGCTGGAAACTAAAATATATCTGCTTCGACTGTGCACCTTCTCCCTTGTCCTACCCTTTACTTATCTAATAATGGTTAAATGACATAAAGAAACAAACGGAAGCACCATCACGGCTATACACCGCTACTAATCTTCAATAAGTCACAAGTGGCAGGGCTGCCTGCTCTTCTGACTGAAAGTGTGATATCCCGGGATGCCTACTCCTCAGACTTAAAAAGAGATATAAGCACCTACCCTACCAGCAACAGCGTGGACGGAGGATTCCCACACAATTACGCAAGAAAGTGGTAACATCCAATCGCAACCCGAGGGAAGTAGGGGCACTCTGACTTATGTGGTCGTGAACAGAGCCGCTCACCTCAGCCATGTAGTCCACCTTCACGTTGTTGATGACCCAGTAGCAGGGCTCTTTGGAGCACTCCAGCCAGGATTTACTGGCCACAATTCTGCCGGTGCTGAAGTGTGGCTGGTGATAGAAGAGCGAGAAGAGGCACAACTCTCTCACACGCCCTGCCATGCCAACACCGGCAGCCATTTGTCATAGTGCATAGAGCTGCGAGTCCCATGACAGTAGGTCCGGATCTTCTGTGCCGTCTTGGCGACCAGAAACAGCCTCTTCTTGTGGGCTGTAGTTCGTCCGGCGCAGGGGAAGCGAAGAGGAGAAGAGAGCGCCGCGAAGAGCAGAGATCTGCATGCACTGCAATCAGGGCGAGAGAGGCCGGTTCTCGGCCTGATCCCTGCTTTAATCCTCTGTCTCTTCTCACGCCCCTGCCGTGTGCCACATCATGTTAGTGTGCCTGGAGACGTCCGGCTGTGCCCTGTCTTTATGACTTGCGCTTATGCCATGGCAGGGACACGCCAAAGCAGGCTTCCACCGGGGATCTGCCGCCACATTAACTCTTGGGTCCTTCGCACAAGGCTCGGTCTCTCCCCAATATGACTGCAAATGTTTTAATTGGATCACTGCTAATTATATTTAGACTGGTGGGAAGATGATGAAATAGAAAAGGCAGTACTTTAGTTCCTACCTCATTTTATTTCATTTCACTCTTTTCCATAGTTTATTCTGTGAAATGACTCCGTTTACATATTTGAATTCTTCCTTTATTGTGTCTGTCTGACTTTCACTTCACTTCACTCCTTTGCCGAAACCAAACGGACTGCAATACCTATATTTGATCACTTGATGGTGCCAGAGTTGTTTGAAAGCATCCTTGGAGTTTGATTTGCAGTGTTTTAAGAGTCATCTGTGCAGTTTGTTTCCAAAACATGTCACCCTGTCCAGGAATTAGTAGATTTGGCTTTTGCGAAATTATAGAAATTGATGGCAAATGAGGACTGCAAGGCCCATCTAATCTATCATTTTCCTTACCTTGAAGTACTAATTGAATATACAATTACAGCTGAAATTCCTTAAGCAGCTCCCCTTGCAATTGCCTGAGTGCTTGGAAGGCTCCTTTTTAGCAAGATTACTTCAGACTTACTGCCAGAGCTTTAACGTTATCTTTATTTTCTATTTAATAGACCGCCACTTTTGAAAAATCGCAGCAGTTTACAATAAAGTAAATATGAAAGCAAGAAAACAGCGTCATCAAATAAAGGAGAGGCGTAGAAAGAGGACTCGCAGAAAACACACACTGAGAAAGCCAAGAGCTCACGGCAAAGCTGGAGACACACAGGTAGCCATCTCATCCCCCTCCAAAAGCAGAAAGGACAGGAAGGGAGCGCAAGATGGGAATCACGCTGCGAGCGTCAGCTTCAGCATTAACAGACTGACTGTATCATCGCAGGGGCCTTCCTGTCGCCTGGGGCACTGTGTCCAGCAACAGCTCTGCTTAGTGCATCCCGCGCAAAGCAACACGCCTGGAACAGCCTTCAAACATTCTGAGAAAATACTCTTTATGGGTGGAAGGTCTCACCAACAAAAACAGTTTCTGGTCTTGTTTTAGATACAACCACTTTAAAAGACCATGTGCAGTTTGAGGGTAATTTTGGGTGACTGGAGTGATTCAGAGAACTCTGGATGTTACACTTGGTATGCCAGATTCACTCTTTTTGGTAGAGAAAGATGTAAAATGATAATTTAAGGTGGTGGTAGTCTCATGATTAGACTCCTGCAATCTAGTTTATTTGGGCTTCTGTATGGGAGAGGAAGTGAGTTCACGGTTAGTGCAATAGGTTGAGAACTAGTGAAAAACCAGGATTCAAATCCCACTTATGCCACTGACCAAGTCACTTGATCTACCACTGCCTCCGATACACAATTACATTGTAAGCTCTTTAGGGTAGGGACTTATGGTACCAGAGCACATTCCACTACTGTACAAAGCTGCATATATGCAATACTGCTACACATATTATAGTTATTTAAAAGTTTTTATATACTATCTTCATGACAAATTGTCATTCAAAATGGTTTGCAATCAATAAAAATACAATCAGAGATGAAATAGGACAAAAGTAAGAAAATACAACTCAAAATGCAACATCAACCATCATCATAATTACTCTTCCTTCGAGACAGTGGTGTCCCCAGCCGTCTCAGCCCCCTGGGGCAGGCATCCTCACCTGCACAGCGCACAGTGGTGCATCCCCCCCCCCCCCCCATGGATGTAGCACAGCAAATTTACCAAAACGTTGGTTTGCTGTGGTGCCTCACACTCTGTGGCTCAGATGCTCTTCCCTCCCAGCCGAAGTCTCACAATTCATGAGACTTCAGCTGGGAGAGAAAAGCAGTCGAACCACAGAGTGTAGGTACCATAGCAAGCTAGCTTTTTGGTATGTTTGCCGCTCTGCCTTTGTGAGCCTGGCAGGGGTGCACCCTCCACCTCCTGGCCGGCACCTGGGGCAGGCTGCACCCACCACCTTGCCCTTGGTACGCCACTGCTTAGGGATGAGAGTGGGGGGGGGGGCATTTTAGAAGGGACGTTCAAGTGCATTCTGTGATGTCTAAGTCAGAATGTCTGAAAAAAAGCAGGCACATCCAGGTGCAGATATGATATCGCAAACCTGGACCTGCTCAATATGGAAATCTCTGGGGGCGTCTACATAGACAGTCCCTGAAGTGTATTTCAGAACCTGGATGTCTAGGATAGTCTCATGTTTAGAGTAGTGGTCTAGGAACAGGGTAGCCAGGGTTCAATTCCTACTGCTGCTATTGTTGACATTGTGCTGGGTACTGGGGTGATGGAGTGCTTTCTTCTCTACATCCTCTGCACACTTTTCAGATGCCTCTTCATGCCTGGAGCAGATCTAAACTTAGACACAACGCTGGATGTCCACGACGTTTCTGAGATCAGATGGGGACATCCAGGTTCCTGGGAATGCTCCAGCCACACCTTCACCACGACCACTGTTCAGACTTGAACATCCTCATGCTGGGCACTTCCCCACAGCCAGGTTCTAAAATGGCTCCGGAGATGTCTCTGTGCCTGTTTTCGGATGTCAAAGCATGAATAGGACTTCCAAAATAACCCCTGTGGTCTTTACTCCTTTCTTAAAACCTAACAAGTTAGTTTCCATTGTTAAATTAATTGGCATTCTAAACATGAGGCCCAGTCAGGGCTGGCCCAAGGGTTCCTGCTGCTCCAGGCAGACACCCCAGCTGTGCTGTGCTGCCCCCCTACTCCCGTACTGAGCTGTGCCGCTGTCCCTCCCCCCCCCCCTGCTGCTGTTGATTCCTGAAGTTGTGTCGGAGGGGGGTCAGAAGCAGCAGGCCATGTGTGCCAGAGCACATGGCCTGCCACTGAGCTTAGCTGCCCCAACACAGAAATAAGCGGGGGGGGGGGGGGAGAGGCTGCAGCACGGCTCGCCATGCGTCCTGAAACACATGGGCTGTTATACTGCCCACTAAGGTCTGCCGCCCTAGGTGGCCGCTTAGCCCGCCTAGTGGACCGGCCAGCCCTAGGCCCAGTTACACTAAAGGCTTTTGATCTCCAAATTATGAATAGAGGCTGCCCCTGGAACCTCTAAAAGGTTACCTTGGGAAGACCTTACCTGTCTTTCAGGTATATAAGATTGTAATATGAGATGCACTATGCTAAAACTCTGAAGCAGCGCATCTGAGGGGGGCCATGGGAAAGAGCTCTGCCCATTCTGATACAGGTGCCTTGGCTTCCCATTGGCTATAGGATGCCATTGATGCAGATGGTCTCTGTGTACTGAATAGCAAGGGGAATGGGTCCTGGGATATGCCTGCATGTATACTACAATCACTGACTGAGGGGGACTTAAAATGCTTTCCCCCGTTAGAGAATATACATCGGTTTCTTCAAGACAAACTATTAGTGTTACAGCCCCATCAGCAGTGAACATGAAATGAATTATCTATCCTTCCGTAAGGATCTCACCACTTGCTTTTGTTGGTTTTGTTTTTTTTTAAATCAGACCCTGAGGTGTCTAAAATAACTCCATGCTTGACTTATCCTTCGGTTGGATGGTGGCTGATTGAACAGGAAGGGATAGAATGATTTTGTGTTAATGATGTGTTGGTGGGGGGGGGGGGGGAGTTTGGCATGATGCCGCATTTTCCTCTCTACTGCTGGTTGCCTTGAACCCCCCCTGGGTACAGGTGGCTTACAAATGTTTTTGATTATATTACATCACACTACATTCCTAAATTGTTGCATTTTGCTCCATCTCTGGCCATATTCAGGTTTGAAGACCCCAATCTCTGTGCTGTGCAACATTACAACAATGTCAATAAAACAGCAGAGTAAAAATGCTTCTACCTCGACTCCTCCTTACGTTGATTCTTTCATGTTGCACCTATTGATTACTAGAATTTGCCTTTATGTGTCTCAACTAGATTGCAAACCCCATGAAGAAGGCCTTGTATTAGGTGTCACCGCAGCAATATGTACGCCTCGTGCTGCTATTGAAAGGGAGCAAAGGCAAACATCTGACCCAATTTCAGATATCCAGTGATTCACTTCTTAACTTCCAAAACAATTTTATTATAGAGCAATTGAATAAACAAGGCTTTGCTTAAGATGAAATAGAAATGAAGGGTAACAAGCAGAGCCTGTGTCAATACAACGGTGATGAAAGGAAACTGGATTGATTGAATTCAGTGTGAAAAGGAGACATGTTCCTGGGGTTTCAGTGAGATGGGGGCAACCGTGCCAACTCAGAGCCATCTGTGTGCAATAGAGATGCACTGCTGAGAGCTGGGAGGGCCTGAGGCCCATGTGAAGACCCCAGAATTTAATGTGGCGGGAGATCCAGAGGGGAGCCCCTATTAGCCACGCTCCTGTCATGAGGAAAAAAGGGACAAAGGAGAGCAGAAAGTCCTCTGCCCGGTCCAACAGGAAGAATGCTGCCCATTGTAGCATGGGAAATAAGATCCCTGATGTTGAAGCTTTGGTGGGAGTGGCTGACTTGGATTTAGTGGCAGTTACAGAAACATGGTTCACAGAAAACCATGACTGGGATGTAACTATACCTGGCTATACTTTATTCAGAAAGGACAGGGTAGGAAGAAGGGGAGGAGGAGTGGCACTATATGTAAAAACCACTATTAAAGCTTTGGAATTACAGAGCTTAAAAGGGAGAGAGGAGGCATTGTGGGTTAAACTAGAAAGAGGGAAAGAGAAATCTATTTGCATTGGTGTGATATACAGACCTCCCTCACAAGAGGAAGAGGTGGACAGAGAGTTAATTGAAGACATACGAAGCATTGCTAGGAAAGGGGAAGTGCTACTGCTAGGAGATTTCAATATGCCAGATGTTGATTGGCACATTCCTGCTGCAGTATCATCTAGAAGTAAGGAGATCCTGGATTCTCTACAGGGAGAACTATTCAGGCAATTGGTAACAGACCCCACACGTGAAGGGGCCATACTGGACTTGGTGCTTACCAATGGTGAAAGTGTTTCTGATGTTGTAGTGGGAGATCATTTTGCATCCAGTGATCACCAGATGGTGTGGTTCAGTATTAGGACTAGGGCTGTTAGAATCCATTCCAAGGTGAAAATCTTAGACTTTAGGAAGACTAACTTTGCGAAGATGGGCCAATACCTCAGGGAGTCGTTAGTGGGATGGGAACAGCTGGGGGATGTAGAAAAACAGTGGGCAAAACTGAAAGGGGGTATTTTAAAGGCAACCAACCTTTTTGTTAAAATGGCAAATAAAGGCAAAAGGAACAGGAGACCGCTATGGTTTTCGAAGGAAGTAGCTGAAAAAGTGCAGAAAAAGAGGGAGGCCTTCATGAAATACAAGAGATCACAGAGAGAGGAAGACAGGCATCTGTATTTGGAAAAACTTAGAGAAGCTAGCAAAGTAGTCAAGAAGGCAAAGATTCAAAAGGAGGAGGAAATAGCCAATGCAATAAAATGGGGGGATAAAACATTTTTCAGATATATTAGTGAGAAGAGGAAGGGCAAAAGTGGTATTGTCAGACTCAAGGGTGCAGGGGGGGAATATAGAAGCTGATAAGGATAAAGCGGAATTGCTTAACAAATATTTTTGTTCTGTGTTCACAGATGAAGAACCAGGAGCAGGACCTCAGAAAACACCCACAAATAAGAACAGAAGCGAAGGACATCTTGAACAATTTTCAGAAGACTGTGTTCGTGAGAAACTAGCTCAACTTAAAGTAGACAAAGCGATGGGACCGGATGGGATACACCCTAGAATACTGAGGGAACTTGGGGACGTTCTAGCAACTCCACTGACTGACCTTTTCAATGCCTTGTTGGAGTCGGGAGTGGTGCCAAAGGACTGGAGAGAGGCTCATGTGCTGCCTTTACACAAAAGCGGAAGTAAGGATGTGGTTGAAAACTACAGGCCGGTTAGTTTAACTTCGGTGGTGAGTAAATTATTGGAAACGCTGCTGAAAGAGAAAATAGTGAGGTTTCTGGAGTCCAGCGGATTACAGGATCCGAGGCAGCATGGATTCACCAGAGGCAGGTCTTGTCAGACAAATCTGATTGATTTCTTTGACTGGGTGACCAGGGAGTTGGACCGAGGGAGAGCTCTAGATGTGGTGTATTTAGATTTCAGTAAAGCCTTTGACACTGTTCCTCACAGGCGACTTATAAACAAACTGAGCACCCTAGGGATGGACCCTAAAGTTACTGCTTGGGTTAGAAATTGGTTGGGTGGGAGGCGACAAAGAGTACAAGTAAATGGAGCTCACTCTGAGGAGAAGGATGTTACCAGTGGTGTGCCCCAGGGATCTGTCCTTGGTCCGATTCTTTTTAACATCTTTGTTAGTGATATAGCGGAAGGGCAGTCGGGTAAGGTTTGCCTCTTTGCGGATGATACCAAAATCTGCAATAGAGTAGACACCCAGGAAGGTGTAGATAACATGAGGAGGGATCTAGCTAAGCTTGACGAATGGTCTAGAATTTGGCAGCTGGGATTTAATGTTAAAAAATGTAAGGTCATGCATTTGGGCTGCAGCAATCCAAGGGAGCAATACAGTATAGGAGGTGAAGTACTTTTGTCCACTAAAGAAGAGCGGGACCTAGGCGTGGTTGTGTCTGATGATCTTAAAGTAGCTAAACAGGTATATGAGGTATATAAAGGTATATAAAGCATATGAGGACAGACTTAAGGATCTTAATATGTACACCTTAGAGGAAAGGCGGGATAGAGGTGATATGATTGAGATGTTTAAATACCTCCGTGGCATAAATGTTCAGGGAGAGAGCCTCTTTCAATTGAAAGCAAGTTCTGCTACGAGGGGACATGGGATGAGGGTGAAGGGAGATAGATTCAGGAGTGATATGCGGAAATATTTCTTTACGGAAAGAGTAGTGGATCCGTGGAATAGTCTCCCAGTGGAGGTGGTAGAGATGAGGACAGTAACTGAATTCAAAAAAGCATGGGACCAACACAGAGGATCTCTAAAGGTAAAAAGTGGACTGTAGTAGTTGTTGTTATGGAAGGACAGACTAGATGGGCCTTGTGGTCTTTTTCTGTCATCATGTTTCTATGTTTCTATTGCAGAACCACCCCCCAATTCCACTGCTTTATAACATATTCATAAATGACCTGGAAGTGGAAATTATAAACAAGGTGATCAAATTTTCAGATGACATAAAATTATTCAAAGTTATTAAAACGCAGGAGGATTGTGAAAAATTGCAAGAGGACCTTGAAAAATTGGAAGACTGGGCGTCCAAATGGCAGATGAAATTTAATGTGGACAAGTTATGCACCTAGGAAAGAACAACCCAAACTTTGGTTACACGATGCTTGTACTACCTTAGAAACCACCACTCAGGAAAAAGATTTATGTGTCATCGTGGATAATATGTTGAAACTCTCCGTCCAGTGTATAGTGGCGGCCAAGAAAGCAAATAGAATGCTAGGAATCTCAAGGAAAGGAATGGAGAATAAAACCAAGCATATTATAATACCTCTATATCGTTCAATGGTTCAACCACACCTTGAATAGTGTGTGCAAATCTGGTCGCCGTGTCTTAAAAAGGATATAGCAGAATTAGAAAAGTTATAGAAAAGAGCCACCAAAATGGTAAAGAGGATGGAAGGATACCCCTTTGAGGAAAGGCTTAAAAGGTTAGGGCTCTTCAACTTGGAAAAGAGACGGCTGAGGGGAGATATGATAGAGGTCTATAAATTAATGAATGGAGTAGAACGGGTTAACGCAGATCAGTTGTTTATGCCATCAAAAAGTAGAAAAACTAGAGGACATGCAATGAAGCTACAATGTAACCCATTTAAGACTAACAAGATAAAATATTTTTTCACTCAACGCATAATCAAACTCTGGAATTTGTTACCGGAGGAAGTAGTAAAAGTTGTTAGTGTAGCTGAGTTTATAAAAGGTTTGGACAAATTCCTGGAGGAAAGGTACATAAACCATTCTTAAAGAGGACCCGGGAAATCCACTGCTTATCCGTTTGCGGAAGCTGTGGACTTTGGGTATCTGCCAGGTACTTTTGACCTGGATTGGCCACTGTTGGAAACAGGATACTGGGCTTGAAGGACCTTGGTCTGACCCAGTATGGCATTTCTTAGTTCTTATTTTCTTGTTATCTGCAGATCTTCTTCATCCACAATGTTGGACAGAGTATCCATCCATTGAGCAAGGCATAAATGGAAGAATGAAGAAGGAACTAACACTAGCCAGAAGCACTGCTCAGAAGAAACTTTTTAAAAGTTTTTTTCTGACCTCTGGGAGAGCAAATCTGTTCTGAGCTCTGTCGGATGATGTCATCATGTTGTGGCTGATTTGTCCTGCTTGTACATGGAGAACTATAGCTAAGAAAAGAAGCTGGGAAAGAAGGCAGCCCCATGGAGGGTCTGAGGTAAAGAACCAGATTTAATTGGCTAAGGGAAATAGCAGATACCTACCAGGACTCAGCCAATTGGTGTGTGGGAGAGTTCAGTGCTTTCTTCTGGAGGTGAACGAGACCAGCAATGTATCTCAGCTGACCTGCTGGGAAGTCCAATCTGCAGCGCGAGGAAGATTTTTGAATGGATTTTTGTCTTTTGGGGAAGCGATGTACTTTTCCCTGTTTTATTCCTCAGAGTGGATTTTGAATTTTTTCTAGAGTTTGGAGCAGAATATCATTGTTTACTTAACTCCAATACTAAAACGGTTTATGATATTTCAAGGAAGTATTAGCCTGTTCTAAGTGTGTTTTCCAGAGCGAGATGAGGAGTGGGAGCCTACTTAGAGACCTGGAACAGAGACATTGGCAAAGTAGTAAAAGAAGAGAGACTACCCAGGAGCTACACTAAGAAGGAAGAAACAGTCAGAGACCAAGACAAAGCGGAAAGATACAAACTTACCATCCTCCTGGGCGCTAAGGGCCTGATTAAAAAGAATGCCCAAACGTACCTCGATAGGCTGTCGATACATGTTGCATCTTATGAACTCAGAAGGAAGCTGTCTTGGCAATGGTGAGAATAAGTAGTAAATGCTAGAGACTGAGATCATACTCCATGTACTCTGTCTTAGCTGTGAGTGTCATGGCATGCGCAAAACTAGACCAATATGGAGACACTTGCTACTAATTGTAACTTTCTGTTTGAACTGAACCACTGACTTACCTTCTTGCTGTTGTTAGTAACTAGCTTCCTCTTTGCGGATGCTCCGAATAAGGTGGTGCGGAGGTGTAGCCTAGTGGTTAGAGTAGCAGGTGCGAGGCCACAGTTCAAAACCTGCTGCCGCTCGTTGTCATCTTGGACAGCCTTCCATTGCCTCAGGTATAAAACTTAGGCGCCAATGCAGAACGCGGTGCTGCTGTTGGCGAAGACATCCGTACAGTGTTTAAGCACAGTGTTGAGTGCAGAATGCAGGAAGGAATTTGCCATGCGCGTAATCACTGCTCCGATGCCTGCGCTAATGGCGGGCTGCAGCGCATTTAAAAACAATCACAATGGATTGTAACGAAGCAATTAGCTATGTCTCCCCAGTGCCGAGAAGCCAAGGCCGCTGCTATTTCTTTTGCCACCCTGTACGAGTAATAACTGTGCTGCCCACACCCTCCACACTCTAGTGGATTCCGATGGAGCCCTTCACAAGCCTCTTCTGTCCCAACATGATGAAAAGTTTCCAAGGGGTAGCTGTATTAGTCTGAAATAGCAAGAATGCAGAGGCGGGTGACATCTTATCGACACCACCGTGCCTCTGTCACTTTTGTCCGAACAATAACTTAATAAGTGTACGAATGTCTGCACATCGTTTACATGTGCAGAGAGATTAGAGAGAGGCTACCAGATATGACTTTCCTCCAGTATCACTACCATATGCATGAGGAAGTACTAGAAAACCCTGCAAAAAGACCGGCCAAGAGTCCGTAGCAAACCTGCCATGATAAAACAACAGGACTCACACGGCACATATACCCTGGCTTAGAAGTGAGGTTCATGACTGTCACGGTATGTGCAAAACGAACCCATTTAAAGAAACTGCTCCGAGTGACATAAATCCTACCTGGTGGTAGCGATAGTGCAGACAACTGACATGCAGGTAATATCCCCGCCACAGATAAAGGCCATGGTGAATGTGTTCATGGGACCACTGTGGCAGGAAAGAAACCACAGAAATTAATGAAAACGTTAAGAGGATTAACTATGGTTAAGTGCACATCTGCACATAAAGAGATCATCATGTACTGCTACTTTTATGCTACAAACCCTATATTTAAATCAAGAGGGTATACAAAGAGAATCTGTCAAAAAACGGAAAGAAAGAGGGCATCTTACAAATTCCATCTCTCTATGGCATGATTGAAGTACTACAGCCAGCATTAGCAGTAAATTTAAGCATAGGCATCGGAAACGGATGGGCCATAGGAGCCCTGGCCCCACCAAAAGTCTCAGCATGGCAGGCAACAGGCGTCCTGCGGGGATCCCATCCCCCCCAGACAGAAGACGAAAAGCCCCTTCCTGCCTGCCCATGGGAGATCGGATGCCTGCAGACAGGAAGGGGCTTTGCAATGATCATGACCAGCAGGCTTCTAGGACCCCTCCCTGATAAAGCTTTGAGCACAACACTCAGGCACTGTCATTAGCACTGGGGTGTTCAGGGATGTATACAACTGACTCCCTATGTATGACGTTCTGCCTGGGAGCCAACTTGCACATTTTGAAGATAAGGCTTTTTTAAATAAATAAAATTGATTGATTGTTTACTTAGAAGAGTTTCAATTTTGGAAAGTCGATCGCCATTGATGAATTTTTTTCAGGATCAAAGATGTGATAAGCCCTACATGACTGTTACTTTAACTGCTGTCAGACAATTCAGGTACTTGCAGATACCTCAGATCTTTTCCTGCTAATTTTTCATTTTTACTCCTCGATGAATAGATATTGAGTGTATGCTTTATACATATTTTTTGCTGAACCAACCAAAGTGGGCAGAGGGGCCACAGCATCCCTGTGCTCCTCAGATCCCCACAGTACTGTCAACCAACCAACAAACGTAGAGGGGCTGCACCCTCCCAACACTCCTCAGAACCAAGCAGGGTAACCCCATAGTTCCTGATGAATTTCAGTCCAACAGAATCTCCAGATTTGTTGTGATGGAAATTTGGTTAAGGGCAACTAATGGATTAGAGACAATTTTCTGGCAGGTAAGAGGGACTAACTAAGCATGTTGAGGGGCACAAAGTAGAGAAGGGAAGGGAAGGTAAGAGACAAGCAAAGAGAAAGGTTTGCCAACTCTCCTCTCTTCCCCTAGCTACAGCCAAGCTTGCCTCAGATATTATGTATGGATAACTATTGACTGCTGCTGACCTCCAATGATCATGTTTCATTAGCTGCAGAGAGGTGACATGACATGTTGGGTATAGCAGCGGTTCCCGAATGGGGTCGTAAAATCTTCATTTGCAATCACATGTGTGCTCATGGGAGGGGCGATTACCCTATCAGGAATTCAGGAGGGCAGCACAAAGTAAGACGATCGCTCTTAATCGGTGGCTGCTTCATGTCAGCTTCAGCCCTCGACCCTGCTGCCAGCAGCAATCAAAGAAAGTACAGGCATGGGGGCCTTTTCAATACAGGCGCACGCCTCTAAGACCCTGCCAGTCATCCCTGTCCCTGCCTCTCTGATGCAACAAGAGTGCGTCAAAGGGGGCTGGGCAAGGAGGGCTGGTAGGGCCTTAGAGATGAACGCATGCTATATCAGAAAGGCCCCGTGCCTGTGCTATCTTTGATTGCCGGTGATGGCAGCAGCAGCAGCAACAGGGACAAGGGCTGGAGCTGAATATAAATGTCTGGTAAGCATGTTGCGGGGGTTTGGTGGATCAATGTAGGGCAAGGAGAAGAAAGATAAACGGGAAATCTGCGATATAGGAGTAGAAAGAGACCGAGATGCTGGATGGGGGAGATACACTGGGTGACAGATTGGTGATGCTGGACATAGGGAGAGATATAAGGAGACAGAGGGGTGATGCTGGACATCAGGGAAGACAGAGGAGTGGGGAGGAAGAGTTAAAGAGGACAGAGATGCTGAGGTTAGGGAGAGCGCAAAGGGAGATGCTAGATATAGGGGACTAGGAGAATGAGGGAGCGAGAAGGGGAAAGAAAGAGGGAGGAGGGGGAAGATGGGTGAGAGTTAGGAAAGACTGGGGAATAAGAGATTGGAGAAAGTGGGAGGATAGGATAAGGGCTAGAGAGCTATGACAGTTGCAGTAAAAAGTGAAATCAGAGTGGACAAAGTGAGAAATTATAAATGGAAGAAAGCTGAAAGGAAAAGATCAATGTCCAGAGATGGATGTAGGAGAGCAAGTGAAGAAGACAGGAGGGGAGAGAAGTGGCAGTTGAAGTGCAGACTGGAAAAGGGAATTAAGAGAAGACAGAGGACACCGAAACCAGACTCCTGGCCAAGGCAATTAGAAAAATTAAAGTAGCCAGCCACAAAAGTAAAGAACTTATTTTCAGTTTAATGACTGGAATATATACTGTATATATCAGTTTCTGGATTTGATATGTGCCATCTTTCTATTTTGCACAGTACAGGGGGAACTGCATTATTTTATTTCTCTGGTGTTGTATAGCTTGCAGAGTCCGGCTTCTTGGGTTTTCAATTTAATTGTTGTCTACGAGATGGTGCAGGACTGGGGGAAGATGTTGGATCAGCGAGGAGGGGGAAGGAAGTTTGGATGCTAGACCACCTGGTAAAGGGAAATAAGGAGGATGCTTGACATGATGTGGGATGGAACAGGTTGTGTGGTAGGAAGATGCCTAACGTTGGGGGGTGCAGAGCAGGGAGGCAGAGGATATGCTGGATATGGAGGAGGGGGTACGAGGGAGGCAGAGGATATGCTAGACATGGAGGAGGGGGTACGAGGGAGATATGCTGGACATAGAGGAGGGGGTACGAGGGAGGCAGAAGATATGTTGGATATGGAGGAGGGGGTACGAGGGAGATATGCTGGACATAGAGGAGGGGGTACGAGGGAGGCAGAGAACATGTTGGACATGGAGGTGGAGGTACGAAGGAGGCAGAAGATATGTTGGATATGGAGGAGGGGGTACAAGAAAGGCAGAGGATATGCTGGACATAGAGGAGGGGGTACGAGGGAGGCAGAGGACAAGCTGGACATGGAGGAAGGGGTATGAGGGAGATATGCCGGACATAGAGGAGGGGTACGAGGGAGACAGAGGATATGCTAGACTGGGGAGGGTGGGAGATGGACAGGAGATGCGAGACATGTGGGGCACTGAGCAGGGAAACAGGAGATGCTGGATATGGTTGGGAAGATGACTCGTGAGATGGACAGAGAAAATGATGGCCTTTGGGGGCAACTAGGGAAACAGATGAGATAACAGTCATGGGGGGAAACTATGGAAACAGAGGAAATGCTGAACATGGAAAGGAGGCGACAGACAGGAGATGTTTGACATTGGGGGGTTACTGGGGAGGCAAGAGAGAAGAGATATTGGACATGGAGGGTGCAGCAACTGATGAGAATGAAAATTAAGGGTGGGGCCAGGGAGACAGAGGAGATACTGGGCATGAGAAGGAGGAAGGGAGACAGACAGAAGAGATTCTGGACATGAGGGCAGGGCTAGGGACACAGTGGAGATGCTGGAAATGGTGGGGACCTAGGAAGACAGAAGAGATGCTGGACATGGGGGTAGGGCTAGGAAGACAGAAGAGATGCTGGACATGGGGGTAGGGCTAGGAAGACAGAAGAGATGCTGGAAATGGTGGGGACCTAGGGAGACAGAAAAGAGGCTGGACATGGGGGTAGGGCTAGGGAGACAGAAAAGAGGCTGGACATGGGGGTAGGGCTAGGAAGACAGAAGAGAGGCTGGACATGGGGGTAGGGCTAGGAAGACAGAAGAGATGCTGGACATGGGGGTAGGGCTAGGAAGACAGAAGAGATGCTGGACATGGGGGTAGGGCTAGGAAGACAGAAGAGATGCTGGAAATGGTGGGGACCTAGGGAGACAGAAAAGAGGCTGGACATGGGGGTAGGGCTAGGAAGACAGAAGAGATGCTGGACATGGGGGTAGGGCTAGGAAGACAGAAGAGATGCTGGACATGGGGGTAGGGCTAGGAAGACAGAAGAGATTCTGGACATGAGGGCAGGGCTAGGGACACAGTGGAGATGCTGGAAATGGTGGGGACCTAGGGAGACAGAAAAGAGGCTGGACATTGGGGTAGGGCTAGGAAGACAGAAGAGATGCTGGACATGTGGAGGTCAATTCAGGTCTGGGTGCCTCTGGCCCATCCAGAAGCACCCGATTCTGATCCAGCAGGGGCTAGACATCCCTGCGGGATCAGAATCGGGTGCAATCAGCCTGGACTGGCAGGCCGTTCCCTGATCCTGATGGCCCGGATGTCTGGCATACTACCCGGCTAACTCAGCCTGGCTGCTGTATGGAGTTGTGGTGCCATGGTACTCCGACTTCATGCAGGAGCCCTGATCGCCTGCACACATACAGATTGCCTTTTTCCCTGCAGTCTGACCCCCAATCGGGCCTGCCTAGGCCAGGATCAGGCTGTGGGGAACCCTCTGCCCCACCTCACCTCGATTCCTGGTCCCCCCAATGGCCGCTGCTATCTTCGGGGGAACTTATTCCATCTCCGAGGTGGAATAAGTTCCCCGGCTATCCGCCATCCCCCGGACATACTGGGCCATCTTCAGAATAAGCCCTGTACGTCCGCGTTAGGGGTCATGCCTATGACCCGCCCTTGCTCCTCCCTCAGTCCGCCCCCTCCCACCCCCGTCCAGAGCTCCCCACACATCTCCCCTGTATGTGCAGGAGCTTTGGGCAGGGAATACGGGCATTTACCGGATGTCCATCCCCGCTAAACGTGAGTTGGAATGACCCCCCATGGGGGGGCGGGGGGACTAGTGAAGTAGAAAGGAGTTACTAAACATGGGATAGAGATGGGAGAGACCTGGATGGGGAAGGTGAGAGAGGAGAAAGCAAAGATGCTGGACACAGGTGGGGGAGAGAGTTAGTGAAAGATTGGGCAATAAGAGGTTTGGGAAGGAGAGAAAAATGGGAATGGGAGGGCTGGATGAGGGAAAGTGATGGAAAGCTGTGGTAAATGCAGTAAACAGTGGGAGACTGACAACTAAATAGTAAAAGGAGAAGAAGAGATCACATCACATCATCACCTACATCAATCTGTAACACTGAAGACAGGAGGAGAAAGAGGAAAATGCAAATAGACAGCTGACCCAGGAAACAAGACTTAAGAGAAAACAGAGGAAAGGAGAAACCAGAGCCACATTATTAGAAAAATAAAATAGCCAGAAAACAAGATAGACAGAAGAATTTTAATTTCTATTTAGCGATTGGACTATGTGAGCTTTTGGAATGTACATCTGCCAGGACTGGTGATAGATATGGCTGGAGACCAGCTCAGGGTAAAACTCTGGGAGGACACCTCAGAGCCCACTAGCTTTCTTCAGCATCAGACATACACACACAGCCTCCCAGACACTTAGCCCCCACACACACACTGCTCCCAGACACTCGGCCCCCATGTATGCACACGCACATACACACAGCCTCCCAGACACTTAGCCCCTACATGCACACTGCTCCTAGACGCTCGGCCCCCACATATGCACACGCACATACACACAGCCTCCCAGACACTTAGCCCCTACACGCACACTGCTCCTAGACGCTCGGCCCCCACGTATGCACACACACACACACAGCCTCCCAGACACTTAGCCCCCACACACACTGCTCCCAGACGCTCGGCTCCCACATATGCACATGCACATACACACAGCCTCCCAGACACTTAGCCCCCACACACACACTGCTCCCAGACGCTCGGCCCCCATGTATGCACACGCACATACACACAGCCTCCCAGACACTTAGCCCCCACACGCACACTGCTCCTAGACGCTCGGCCCCCACGTATGCACACGCACATACACACAGCCTCCCAGACACTTAGCCCCCCCCACACACACTGCTCCCAGACGCTCGGCACCCACGTATGCACACGCACATACACACAGCCTCCCAGACACTTAGCCCCCACACGCACACTGCTCCCAGACGCTCGGCCCCCACGTATGCACACGCACATACACACAGCCTCCTAGACACTTAGCCCCCACATGCACACTGCTCCCAGACGCTTGGCCCCCATACTGCACACGCACATACACACAGCCTCCCAGACACTTAGCCCCCACACGCACACTGCTCCCAGACGCTCGGCCCCCATACTGCAAATATTCAAGAAGCTGCGCCATTACTTTGAAGCCCATATGTGTCAGGCATGTTCAGTACATTCGATAATTACTTTAAAAAGCATAGATTTACATATTTATATGTTTATATTTATGTGATATTTTTGTTTTATTAGTTTCTGGCGTCATGTGATTTGTCCTCAGCTAAAATGGGGTCACACCAGAAAAAGGTTTGCGAGGCACTGGGGCACAGGTAGCGTTTACCCATTATTTCTGTTGTCAGCCCCTCACTAGAGCATTGCCGCCTATCTTTATCTTTATTCCGGTTTTTGATAACCCACTTAGGCCGAAGCATTAAAGCGCTGAATGACATAAAGGGTTGCACCATTATCATATAGGACAGGAGAGAGAGCAGGAACAGGAACTAAAGGTAGTAAGAGGAGGATAGGAAGGGGAGAAGGGCGCAGAGAAGGGAGGGAAGAAGAGAGAGGGGACCTGGGCGAGTCTTGAAGGGGGATTAGTGGCATGAAAAGCAAAACTGAAAAGGTGGGTTTTTAAAGCAGCCTTAAACCTAGTGAAAGAGAGTTCAGAATGAAGTGAGTGAGGGAGGGGGTTCCAAAGAGAGGGACCCAGAAAAAAGAAAGCAGAGTGTTGTGTACGTTCGAGATGGGCCTGGGAAACAGAGGGAAGGGCAAGACGAAAGGTATGTATTGAACATACAGTAGGAAACAATGAGAAGTATCAAACTGAAGGAGGTCAGCAAGATATTGCGGAGTGGAGGTATGAATAGTTCGGTGGATGAAAGTAAATATTTTGTACTGGATGAGAAAGACGAGCAAGAAGCGGAGAAACATGGTCGAAGCGAGATGAGAAAGTTAGAAAACGTGAGGCTGTATTTTGAAGTAGTTGGAGTCTGTGAAGGTGATACTGAGGAAGACCAGCAAGAGTGATGTTACAGTAGTCAAGCCTTGTGATGATGAGGGAGAGGAGGAGAGTGGTCAAAGCAGCAGGAGAGGGGAAAGGACATACTGAACGGATCTGACATAGATAGTAGAAGGTCCAGCGGGAGATAGAGGTGATGTGTTCTGTGAAAGATAGAGAAGAATCACTCCAAGATATCTGAAGGAAGAAAACCAGAGGTAGAGGATAGGAGCCAGAGGGGCAGGGGGCACTGAAGGTGATCAAAGTAGCAGAAGATTTGGATGGGCTCAATTGAAGGAAATTTTCACGCATCCAGGAATGGATGTGGTCCAAACAGGAGTTAAGGGGGGCAATATTGGGAACTGAGGAGGATGTATGATAGAGGAGAATAATATCATCCACGCAGTAATACGCGGAGATACTAGATTGCTTATTAGAAGACTGAGGGGAGTCAGAAAAACATTAAACAAAAGGGGACAGGACAGAGCCTTGAGAGACACCACAAGAGAGGGGCATAGAGGGGGAAGCAGAAGAGGAAGACTGAACTGGGGATGAATGTGCAGTGAGGAAAGACGAAAACCATTTCAAGGGGGTTCCTGAAATACCGTGATCAGTGAGACGTGTGATAAGAGTGCGATGATCAACCAAATCGAAGGCCGAGGAGAGGTCGAGAGAAAAAACAATAGTGAAGTCCCCGTGATCGTGAGTGGAATGAAGTTCGCTTAGGAGAGAGAGCAGAATAGACTCTGTACTATGACCTTCCCTAAAGCCAGATTGACGTGGATGAAGAGCATTGATGGAGGTGAGATGAGAAGACAGCTGTGCAAAGACGAACCGCTCAAGAAGTTTGGAAAGGAAGGACAGATTAGAGATGGGGCACCAGTATGTAAGAATAGAGGGGTCAAGGAAGGGCTTCTTGAGAATGGGGCGAACTAGAGCGTGCTTCCAGTGCAGAGACTAGAATAAAGCATTGAAAGGAAGAAGAGTGAGGGGGGACTCAAGCAGCCGCTTAGAAGGCAGTGGATCCAGGGGGCAGGTTGTCTTTCCAGAGGTGTTTAACAGTTCAGACGTAGCAGGAGAAAAGCTAGTCTTCAGGTATTGCACACTTCAGAAGTAGGGCTGCTTTTAAAAGAGGTGCATAAATGAATCATAGCCTAACTATTACAGTTTTGCATTTGCCCTCAGGCCTATTTTTATGTCCTGCAGGAAATGTTAAGAAATAATGAGCTAAAAATAGGAGCCACATCCTGAAATGCTACAGCAACATAGCAAACTCTTGCATCTGACTGTCTCTGCTGAAAAATACCCCCCACACCCTTATTTATTCTGAGAACGCCAGACATCCTTCACCTTTTCCTTCTGTGCATATAGAAAGGATGCTCAGAACAACTGTTTTATCCCCCCCCCCCCTCCATCTCTCTGGCTTCATCTCTTCAATCCGTCTCCTGCCTCTAACTCGTCCCTTTGTTTCTTCTCCTCTCCCCACCTCTGCCTTCCTGTTTTACTCTTTTTCTTCCTTTCTCCTTGCCTGTCGTCTTCTCTCCTTGCCTTCCTCTCTCTTTCTTTTCTCTTTCCCGCTCCCTGTCATTTTCTCTCTTCAGTAACGGGAATGAACCAGTTTTAAGTAAAATGACCTCCCTGCCCATCTACGCCTGAGGAAACAAGTGGAGGGGGCAGACACACATTAGCCTGCTTAGGAAACGTTAAATAGTACTGTATTAGGCGATGTGTCCCAGCAGTAATTGTGAATACAAAGTAGCTTCCCGCTCTACTACCGTTCTTGGAAACCAAACAAAAGCTGGAATTATAAAGAGATTAATGTTCAGCGGACACAGGCTCATGGAAGCCGCTGTACCAACCAGTCCCAAAGACCTACTTTCTAAAGCTGTACAACATTGTAGCAAGACGAAGGAATTCCATGATTAAGGCCAGCAAAAGCTTCCCTTTGCCCAGCACTATGTTCCCTTCATTATGCAGTTTCTAAACTATTCAGAGAGCTTGTTCAATGATGCTACACTACAAAACATAAGAGTCATGAACCCTCACCAAGGGTGGGCCTGACCCTGAAAAGAAAGAAAGAGAAAAATCCTACATTTATCGCTGAATGTCCCAAGCAATTTTCTCAGAGAGCATTATACAATGCTCATTTTTTCGTGGCTTAGACCAATGGTGACCATTTATGGACACTGTGATAGCTGGGTACAAACTATATCGTAATGAGATAAAGCAAATCAAATTGGTAGAGGGATTGCACTCTATGTCAGAGGGGGCATTGAGTCACACAGGATTAAAGTTTTAGAGGACACAAAATTCCATGTAAGAAGGGGAAGGCAATGGCAGTGGGGGTGTACTATCGACAACCTGCCCAGAATGAACAAATGGATGATGAAATACTCAAAGAAATCAGGGAAGCTAACAAAAGTTATAACATAATAATAATGGGTGATTTCAAATACCCGGGTATCAACTGGGTCAGTGTCATGGTAAGACATGCTAGGGAGAGACAAGTTCTAGATGAAATAAATGACTGCTTCTTGGAGCAAGTGGTTCATGAGGGGAAGCCATTTTGGACCTTGTCCTTAGCGGAACACAGGGTCTGGTGCAAGAGATAAAGGAGTTGGGGCCACTTGGCAATAGTGATCATAGCATGATCAACTGTGATTTAATAAATGGAGCAAGGATGGTAAGGAAATCCACAGCACTACCTTTTAACTTTCAAAAGGGGACAATGATAAAATGAGGAAAATAGTTAAGAAAAACTAAAAGGAGCAGCTGCAAAGATTAAAGATTTATATCAAGCTTGGGCATTGTTTAAAAATACTATATTGGAAGACCAGACCAGCTGTATTCCACGCTTTAAGAAAAGTGAAAGGAAGTCCAAAAAACTGCCAGCATGGTTTAAAGGTGAGGTCAGAGAAGCTGTTGTAACCAAAAAAGCATCTTTCAGGAAATAGAAAAAGGAGCCAAATGACAAAAACTGGAAACAACATAAGCACTGGCAAGTTAGATGCAAGGCATTGATAAGGCAGACAAAGAGAGAATTTGAAAAAAATTGCCGTGGAAACAAAAATGCAGAATAAAAACCTTTTCAAGTACATTCGTAGCAAAAAACTTGTGAGAGAGTAAAAGGGGCACTAAGAGGGGACAAGGCCATAGTGGAGAGACTGAATAAATTCTTTGCTTAGGCCTTTACTGAAGAAGAAGAAGGAAGTTACCCATGATTGCAATGGTATTTAAAGGTGATACTGCAGAAGACTTGAAAGAAATATCAATAAACTGGGATGATGCATTACAACTATTTGATAAACTAAAGAGTAGCAAATCACCTCGAGTGGATGGTATACATCTAAGGGTGTTGAAAGAACTGAAATATGAGATTGCAGACCTACTATTAATAATCTGTGAACTATCATTAAAATCATCTGTAATATCTGAAGATCGACGAATGGACAATGTAATGCCAATTTTTAAAAAGGCTTCTGGGGTGATCCAGGTGAGCTTGACGTCGACACTATGAAAAATGGTAGAAACCATTATAAAGAATAAAATTATTGAACATGTAGATAGTCATGGTTTAATAGGAGAAAACCAACATGACTTTTGCCATGGAAGGTCTTGTCTTACTAATCTGTTGTGTTTTTTTGAAGATGTGAACAAACAGGTAGACAAAGATGAGTCAGTTGATATAGTGCATCTAGATTTTCAGAAAGCCTTTGACAAGGTCCTCATGAGACACTCTTGGTGAAATTAAAAAATCATGGGATAGGAGGCAGTGTACTATTGTGGATCAGGAACTGGTTAAAAGATAGAAAGCAGAGGGAAGGGTTAAATGGCCAATTTTCCCAATGGAGAAAGGTGAATAGTGGAGTACCCCAGGGATCTGTGCTGGGTCCGCTGCTTTTTAACATATTCATAAATGACCTGGAAATGGGGATAACGAGTGAGGTTATCACATTTGCAGATGACACAAAATTATTCAAAGTTGTTAAAACCCAAGAGGATTGTGAAAAATTGCAAGAGGACCTTGATAAATTGAAAGACTGGACATTCAAATGGCAGATTAAACTGAAATGTGGACAAGTGAAAAGTTTTGCACGTAGGAAAGAACAACCCAAAGTATGGTTACATGATGCAAGGTTCCACATTAGGAACCACCACTCAGGAAAAATTATTTATGCATCATCGAGGATAACACGTTGAAACCCTCCGCCAAGTGTGCAGCGGTGGCCAAGAAGGCAAACAGAATGCTAGGAATCATATGGAAAGGAATGCAGAATAAAACAAAGGATATTATAATGCCTCTGTATGATTCCATGGTGCGAATGCACCTTGAATATTGTGTGCAATTCTGGTCTCTATATCTTAAAAAGGATATAGCGTTATTAGAAAAGGTACAGAGAAGAGCTACCAAAATTGTAAAGGGGATGGAAGAATACCCCTATGAGGAGAGGCTTATAAAGTTAGGGATCTTCAACCTGGAAAAGAGATGGCTGAGGGGAGATATGATAGAGGTCTACAAATTAATGGAGTGGAACGGGTAAACATAGGTCGATTGTTTACACCATCAAAAAATAGAAAGACTAGGGGACATGCAATGAAGCTACAGTGTAACCCATTTAAGACTAGCAAGAGAAAATACTTCTTCCCTCAATGCGTAATCAAACTCTGGAATTCATTACCGGAGGATGTAGTAAAAGCTGTCAGTGTAGCTGGGTTTAAGAAAGGCTTGAACAAGTTCCTGGAGGAAAGGTCCATAAACTATTATTAAAGAGGACCCAGGAAATCCACTGCTTGCCCCAATATAAGCATTGTGGAACCTGTCTGTCCTTTTGGGAAACTGCTAGGTACTTGTGACCTGGATTGGTCACTGTTGGAAGTAGGATACTGGGCTTGATGGATCTTGGTCTGAGTCAATACGGCATATCTTATGTTCAGTTTTGCCATGGTGATGCACTGTGTGCTCTTCCCTGCAAATGCACTTAGTGTTCTGGACCTGGTCATAGTACCCCACATCTGGAGTTTCACTCTACTGCAGCCAGGACCTGTACAGTGATGATCCATGCAGGTTCTTATATCTCCGGTGGAAGATTCTCCAGTTTTCAGTGTCTCGTTAGCTGCTGATGGTGCTTGCAGTCAGATCTCCCCCTAGCATGTAACCATGTGCTAGAAGATGAGATGAGAGGTCATATGGTGCTCTTAGAGGATTTAAGTCAAATGATGGCAGGTAAAGCGGATGTCTTGGGTTTGTGGTCTAATGCAAGTAGTCTGTACTGCTATATACCATTCTTCAGAAATTTGGGGTGTGATGCTGGCCAAGATGTAGAGGCTGTCTACATGAAAGACAGGTAGCTTCTGTAGCACAATTTAACACTGGTCAATTTTTTTGTGCTTCTTCAGACCTCTTTTATACAGAATATACATACTCTGCTATTTAATAGCAGTCAGGGCATGTTTACTAAGCTGGGCATAGGCTGTTTGAAACTGGGTCCCATGTTATTCAATGGGATCCGGTTACAAATAGCCCATGCTGACCATTAGAACAGCTCAGTAACAAGCGCCTTAATATGGAGTTTCTGGATAGTGTAACATCATGCGCTCACCTTCACCCAGATTTATGCAGCAAATGCCTTGTCTATCTGAGCTCTTGGTTGAGTGTTGCCCTGAGGTAGACGGAATTCAAGTAGTGTGCCAATTTTCAGGATGGGCTCAACCATTAGGCAAGACAAGGTAGTTGCCTAGGGCTTCTGGGGGGTTGGCAAAGCGCAGCAGCAGTCAAAGCAAAATAATAGATCCTGACAGCCCCACAAACTCATAGAGCCATCGGCACAGTCTTTTACCTGTGGGAAGAACAGGAGTGCCCAACCGCTTTGACCTGGTGAAAAGCGGGATATAAATGCAGCTAAATAAATAAATAAGATAAAATAAATACATACAAAGCAAAGTTGAATATTTAAAATTATGATGTCTGGTTATGCATTTCTACAGGATTGTTGTGGGAGGAGACAATGTTAGGACGAGCATGATTGCTGAGTTTAATTATTAAAATCCCTGCCAATTTTGAGCCACACCAGGTGACTTTCATTCTGCGTTCCTTTTTCCTAACACTGCAGACACAAGCTCTGGGGCTTTATCAGTTTGGCTCCGAGTTGATTTTCTTCATAGCTGATAGTTAAATTTTTAAAAGCTGCCAGTTATACTGAGATCATCTGCACAGGTAAAACGTGTGATGTCTGCTTGGATTGATCGCGGGTGTACATATGAAATGGTATTGGTGCGAGCACACTGCCTCATGAAAGGCCAGTCTTCTGTCGGTGCAAGAGAGAATAAAAGACAGAGACAGGTAGCATCTCATAGACGATCTCAGTGGGTTTAAATTATCCTGCTCCAATAGACTTTACCCACTGGTGAACACCTGGATTGGAGGCAGGATTTAGGATCCTGATCCAAGAGAGACCCCTAGACTGGCGGAGATGCAGAAAACCTATCCACAGCTGCATTCTCAAATCACAAGCAGGGCTCAAAACTGCAATTATTGGGCCTATACCGAATAAAATTCATGAGAAAGATGAGGAAACTCAAGCCACAGAGAGAAGCTGACGCTGTCGCTCATCACGCCTTGCTGTGATTTCTCTTCAAATCTCTTAAATCTGCAAACCAGCAGGTTTCAGAAAGCCTCAGCTTGCCGCATAGGACAAAGCCTCCCAAAGCAGACAGATGGTTTCGCTTCATTAGCATTTTATAAATAAAACTCACCCAGACCGAAACCCAGTAAATAGTTCCTCAGTACTTTTTCACCATCCTGCATAACTATCATCTTACATAGCACAGCTTTTCTGGTTTTGGGGGTTGCCAACTTCCAAAAATAGAAAATATGGCCAAATCTCCTTCCCCCCCTCTTGCAGACCCTCTCATTTCCATCCGTCCTCTCCCCGAGACCTTTCCTTAGGAAGCAGGAGCTTACGTAGAAAAAGGAGCAGCAACAGGTTATGAAGGAGCCAGTGATGGTCCTCTCTCAAGTCCCACCTGAGAACACAGTCTGGAAGTGAAGCATACTTTCTCTCAGTGTCTGGCACGCACTCCTTCACAGCCAGTCACTGTTGTCGCCACAGTTGGGCCATGAACCAGTCCTTGTTTTATAAGAAAAGATGTCTGTTGGGAAACTTGAGCTTTGGAGGGAGCTTGGTTGGGGGAAATTATGTGCAAAGCATTCGTTCTGAAAACTCCATGCTCAGGGCCAGCCCAACCAATAGACAAACTAGGTAGTCACCTAGGGCGGCAGCTTCTGAGGGGCGGCAAAGAGCAGGACATTCAAAACTAAGCAATAGAGTTTGTCAGCTTCGGGGGGGGGGGGCATAAGGTTTAAGGCTTGTCTAGGGCACCAATACCTTAAACCAACTCTAAGATTACACTACTAAGACCCTTATCCATTCTCTAGTTACCTCTCGTTTAGATTATTGCAACCTCCTCTTTGCTGGTATTCCTCTGAATCATCTCTCCCCTCTTCAATCTGTTCAGCTGCACAGCTAATCTTCTGCCAGCCTCACTATGCTCACTTCACCCCTCTTCTCAAGTCATTTCACTGGCTCCCTCTCCGTGTCCGCATCCAGTTCAAACTTCTTCTACTACTGACCTCTAAGTGCCTTCATTCTGCTGCTCCTCACTACCTTTCCTCTCTTCTCTCTCCCTACACCCCTCCTCAGGCGCTCCACTCTTCTGGCAGATGCCTTCTATCTGTGCCCTTTCTCTTCTACTGCCAACTTTGATCCTTCCTTCTTGCTGCTCCTTATGCCTGGAACAAACTACCTGAGTCAGTGTGTCAGGCTCCATCTCTAGCTCTGTTCAAATCCAGAGTGAAAACTCACCTCTTCGAGATTGCTTTTGGATCCTGATCCCCTCAGCCTCCTGTTCACCTCCTATGTGCTTCCTTTCCATTCCCCTCAACATATCCTAGTCCCCAGTGCTTGTGTCATCTGTCTTGACTAGATTATAAGCTCTGATGAGCAGGGACTGTCTCTTACATGTGTCTGTTCAGCGCTGTGTTTGCCGTATAGCGTTACACAAATGATAGGTAGTAGTAGTAACTCTGGGGCCAGTCATGCCCGAGCTTATTTTTGGCAGGCATATTTATACCTGCTTTAAAGAAAGTCCAAATGTATGTGCCAGAATGGGAGCCCCATTCTTGGTTTTAAAACATTTTCATATGGAAACTCTGCATAGGGTTTGGGATTGCAGACACAGTGGGATAATGTCCCCATGGGTGTATAAGTCTCTTAGCCAGCCTCAAAATCACCACCATGATATGCTTTTCAGTGAATTTTCTCTTTTCAGCCTACTATCCAAAGAGGAGAAGGCTTATGAGATATTGTGCATCCACCATAACAACTTTTGGATCTGGTGTTTTATTTAACTCAGACCTTTCCAGTGCAGTAAAATGGGGGGACAAAACAAAACATTTTTCAGATATGTTATTAAGAGGAGGAAGTGCAAAAGTGGTATTGTCAGACTCAAGGGTGAAGGGCAGAAATATGTAGAAGCTGATGAGGATAAAGTGGAATTGCTCAACAAATATTTCTGTTCCGTGTTCAGAGATGAAGAACCAGGAACAGGACCTCTGAAAACACCCACAAACAGGAACAGAAGCGAGGGGCATCTTGAAGAATTTTCAGAAGACTGTGTATGTGAGAAACTAGCTAAACTTAAGGTAGACAAAGCGATGGGACCGGATGGGATACACCCTAGAATACTGAGGGAACTTGGGGATGTTCTAGCAGCTCCACTGACTGATCTTTTCAATGCCTCGTTGGAGTCGGGAGTGGTGCCAAAGGACTGGAGAGAGGCTCATGTGGTGCCTTTACACAAAAGCAGAAGTAAGGATGTGGTTGAAAACTACAGGCCGGTTAGTTTAACCTCTGTGGTGAGTAAATTATTGGAAGTGTTGCTGAAAGAGAAAATAGTGAGGTTTCTGGAGTCCAACAGATTAATGGATCAGAGGCAGCATGGATTCACCAGAGGCAGGTATTATCAGACAAATTTGATTGCTTTCTTTGACCGGGTGACCAGGGAGGTGGACTGAGGGAGAGCACTAGATATAGTGTATTTAGATTTCAGTAATGCGTAGTTACCCACCTGTAACAGGTGATCTCCGGGAACAGCAGGAATTTAGTCTTCACATATGGGTATCGTCGGTACCGACGGAGCCTGCGTGGGAACGCTCCCCAGCGTCCAATAGGAACGCTTTTGGGAGCATCCCTCAGCACATGTGCACTGCCTTCCCGCCTTTCCAACTGTCCCTCTTCAGTTAAGTTTGTAGCTAAGTGAAAGGATAGAGGGAGAGAGGAAAGAGACAGAGAAATAGAGAGACAACTCCTAGGGGAGGTGGGTGGGTTGTGAAGACTAAATTCCTGTTGTTCCTGGAGATCACCTGTTACAGGTGAGTAACTACGCTATCTCCAGGAACAAGCAGGAATGTAGTCTTCACATATGGGGACTCCCTAGCTGAAGATGCCGTGGAGATGGCCCCAGGAAGCTGCCACCTATAGTGAGGTGGGCCATGCTTCTTCCCATCGATCTCTGGCATCCTACCAGGGTTGGTGGGTAGGAGTTGAATTAAGTCTGAAAGAGATGTTGAAGAAAAAGGCATCCCGACGGGAAGCTTTATCTAGGCAGTAGTGGGCTGTGAAGGTGTGCACCGAAGCCCAGGTGGCTGCTCGACAGATGTCATCGATAAACACAGAGTGAAGGTTAGCCATAGAGGCTGCCGTGGCTCTCGCATTATGTGCTGTGACATGGCCTTGAAGAGGAAGACTCTTACTATCATAAGTAAAGGATATGCATTGGGCAATCCATTTAGATAGAGTTCTTTTGGAGACTGGAAGTCCCAAATGACTAGAATCAAAAGCAACAAAAAGTTGAGAAGACTTTCTATGATTCTGTGTTCTTTGTAGGTAAAAAGCCAAGGCTCTTTTACAGTCCAAAGTATGACGGTTCCTTTCTGCATTAGAGGCATGAGGCCTCGGAAAGAATACAGGAAGGTAAATCAATTGATTTAAATGAAAAGGCGAAACCACCTTTGGCATAAAGTGTGGATGAGTTCTGAGGACAACCTTATCACGGTGAAACCTTCTATAAGGGGGATCAGCCACTAAAGCTTGCAATTAACTAATGTGACGTGCGGAGGTGATTGCAATTAGGAAGATGACCTTCCAGGATAAAAACTTTAGGGTTGTAGTGGCTAAAGGTTCAAAGGGCGGTTTCATGAGCTGTCTGAGAACTAGATTTAAATCCCATGCCACCGGTGGTGGCCTGATGGGAGACTTTGTTAATAGAAGACTTCTCATAAATCTTCCTATGAGTGGATGAGAGGAAATTGGCTGTCCATTTAGAGGCTTATAGGAAGCTGCAATTGCACTACGATGGACTCTTACTGAATTTGTCTTTAGACCAGAATTTGATAAATGAAGTAGGTACTCTAGTACCAATTCCAAAGGTATCACAAGGGGGTTTAAGCCCTTTTGAGAACACCATATAGTAAAATGTTTCCACTTGAAGGCATAAGAATGTCTTGTGGAAGGTTTTCTGGAAGCCTGAAGGACATCCTTTACCTGTTGGGAAAGGTTAAGATCCTGCAGGTCTAGGCAACCAGGTCCTGAGATGCAGGGACTGGGGATTCGGGTGCCATAGCATCCCGTTCTCTTGGGAGAGAAGGTTTGGAGCACACCCTAACACCAGAGGTGCAGCTTGAGAGAGATGTAGGAGCAGGGGATACCATGTTTGTCGTGGCCACCGTGGCGCTATGAGGATCATATGACCTTTGTCTCTCTGAAGCTTGAAGAGTGTTTTGGGGATGAGGGGAATGGGTGGGAAGGCATAGAGGAAGTCCTGACCACAGTGAAGGAGGAAGGCGTCCCTTGCCTGGCAATTGTGAGCCGTAATTCTGGAACAGAACCGGGGAAGGTTGGCATTCAGTGGACTTGCAAAACCCCATGTCTGGGTTTCCTCAGATGTGAAATATCTTTATCACCTGGTCTAGGTGAAGAGACCATTCGTGAGGCAGCAGTACTCGACTGAGTTTGTCTGCACAAAGGTTTTGAATGCCTGGAAGATATACCACGAGAAGGTGAATTTGATGCTCTCTGGCGAGGGCCCATAGTCATAAAACTTCGTTGCATAACGACCGAGAGCCTGTTCCGCCCTGCTTGTTCACGTAGAACATGGCTACTTGATTGTCCGTTTGGACTAGGACTGTCTTGTAGCTGAGCTTGGCATGGAATACTCAAGGAGCTAGATAGATTGCTCTGAGGTCTAGGAGGTTTATGTGAAGACAAGCCTCCTGTGGAGTCCAGGTACCCTGGGTAGAGATGGTGCAGGTGTGCTCCCCATCCCACCTGTGATGCATCTGTTGTTAGGGTGGCCTGGAATGGGGATTGTTGGAAAGGAGACTAAAAGATTCTCCAATGATTGCCACAATTGTAGGGACAAGATCAGTCATTGTAAGTTTGATATCTTGTTCGACAGACGTCCTGTGGCCTGTGTCCACTGTGTGGATAGTGTCCACTGGGCTGCTCGCATGTGGAAGCGAGCATAGGGAACTACATGAACTGTGGATGCCATATGTCCCAGTAATTGCAGCAGTTCTCGAGCAGTTAGGGAGGACTTTCCCGCTGCTTGAGAGGCTAGATGCATTATGTGAAGACAGCGGGGTTGTGGGAGGAAAGCCCTTGACTGTCTGGTATCTAAACAAGCTCCTATGAACTCCAGGGTCTGAGAAGGAACAAGTTGGGATTGTGGGAAGTTTATGACCAATACCAAGTATTGGAGAATTTGCATTGTGCGAGACAGTGCAGAGCTGGCTTCTGGAATCGTGGGGGCTCGAATGAGCCAATCGTCCAAGTAAGGGAAGACGAATATCCCTAGGGTTCGCAGGAATGCAGCTACTACTGCCATGCATTTTGTGAATACTCTTGGTGCCAAAGCCAGACCAAAAGGAAGAACCCTGTATTGGAGGTGTTTTCCCTTGAAAAGGAATCGTAAGAATTTCCTGTGATCTGGATGGATCAGAATATGAGTACATGCATCCTTTAGATCTAGACAGCAAAGCCAATCCTGACTTTGAAGGTATGGCAGAAGAGTTCCCAGAGAAATCATTTTGAACTTTTCTCGGAACAGATATTTGTTCAATTCTCTGAGGTCTAGAATGGGTCTGTGTCCTGTTTTCTTTGGAATAAGAAAATAGGGGAAGTAGAACCCTGTACCCTGTTGGGGAATGGGCACTTCCTCTATTGCTTCCTGAGCAAGGAGTGTTGAGACCTCTTGATCCAGTAGATTGTCTGGAGAGGTTTGGGAATTGAACTGTCTTACGATTGTAGGAGGGGGCATGCTGTGAAAATGAAGCTTGTACCCCTCCCCTACAATGGACAGAGTCCAATTTTCTGCTGTTATTTGGTGCCATCTGTTGACAAAATGACACATCCTGCTTGGAATGTTTAGGGGTTCTGGATCCTTCAGAGGCAGGAAAGCTAAGATCTCTAGGAAGGAGTCAAAGCCCTTGAGGGGGGCTGAGCCTGTGGAGCTGGTTGAGCTCTCGGGTCTTTTGGCTTATTTTGTTGTCTGGATTGTTGCTGTTGTCCCTTTTGGGCAACTTGACCCTGAGCTTGCCCTTGCTGGGTATAGGATGGATAAAACTTCCTCTTTTTGCTGAAAAAGGGGTTTTTATAGGGTTTCTTTTTGGCTGGAGTGGCTGTAGATTTTGACAACCTGTCTAAAATGAGATTGTCAGTATCTATCTCATTAGCCTTTTCCTGCCAATTCTTGCCAAAGAGGTTTTCTCCTTTGCAAGGAATGTTTCCTAATTTGTCCTGTACCCAAATCTCCAAGTCTGATGCCTGAAGCCAGGCAATCCGACGTGCACCAATGGCAATAGCAGAGGTTCTGCTGATGTATTCAAAGAAGTCAAAGGCTGCACGATTTACAAACTTTGAAACGTCTTGAACATGCTTGACAAGAGTAAGGAAGTCTTGTCATTTGTCATCAGGGAGAAGGGGGCTCATAAGCTCCAAGTCTCCTGTGACCTCTTTGAGGAACATTCCCATATATAAAATATATGAGCTGATCCTAGCTGAAAGCATGGAAGCCTGAAATGTTTGACGCCCAAAGGCGTCAAGAGTCCTGCATTCACGACCTGGAGGAATGGATGCATGTCTTTTTGCACTTTTCATCCAACGCATGGCTAATTCCACTACCATTGAATGATGTGGCAGCTGAGTCTTTTGAAAACCAGGACATGGTGGAACTCGATACATGGTATCTGACCTCTGACCACTTCTCCTCATTCTAGGAGAACTCGATACATGGTATCGAGTCTCCAAGAATGAGGAGAAGTGGTCAGAGGTGTTTCCCACATCCTGAGCATCAAATCATGAAGAATTTCATGAATGAGCAGGGTAGCTGCCTCTTTGGGAGCCTTAGGGTATTGGAGTATTTCCAATTCCTTTGCTCTAGGTTCTTTTTCAGGAGCTACTGTGATTGATAGGCCTTGGGCCACAACACGAATAAAATCTTGAAAGGATATGTCCTCTGGAGAAATTCTGCGTTGAGGAGAAGAAGAGTCTTCCGGAAGGAGTACTCTGGTACCGACCGAGTTATCCGCATCATCGGAATCGGAAGATTCAAAGTATCTCTGATAATGCAAAGCACGGTATTGGTATCGATCGAAGTCGGCACCGAGTTGGTCCAGTACTGATCTGTCGATGCCTGAAAAAGTTGGCATGGGCAGAATTCCCACTGGGGGCCGGTACCGTTGATGCTGGTACCGCTATCGGTACCGGTACTGCTATCGGTGTCAGTACCTGTGCCCGTTGAACTGTCGGTAGCAGTGTCAACGGTACCGCAGCTGTAAGGAGAGCTGCAAGACTGCATTCGATAGCGAGGAATCTCTGGGCTATCGACGCTGCCGATACCTGGGTGTTGGTATCGGTAGAAGCGGCCAGAACTCCTGAGCATGGCACCAGTAGTTCTGCCGAGGTTGAGGCCTCGAGAACATCCTGGAGCCCCGTTAGTGCTTTGGAGGCTGAAGCCTCCCGCCGGGGCTGTTTTGCAGTATAGTTTCCTCAAGGGCAATGCCAATGGCTTCTCGATGCATGGAAGGAGATCTACCCTTTGAGGACCGGCTCTTATGTTTAGTTACCTGAGATCCATGGGAGGAAGACGAGGCTCTGGAAGACGTTGATGCAATGAATATCACATCTGAAGAAAAGAGGGTACTGAGCTTTGCAGCCCGGTTCTGTTTTCCTCTTTTGGTCATCCCCATACAAGAGGAACACTCTGATGGAGAATGGTCAGGGCCTAAACATTTGAGACACCAGTCATGGGTGTCAGTGACAGAAATGGTACCGCCACACTTAGTACATTTTTTAAAACCACTAGCTGGTTTTTCCATTTTTCAGGAAAATGGGGCCTAATGCACAAAATGGCGCCTAGCACCAAAAAGAAAAAGCTTCTGAAGAGAAACACTTCAGAAGTGTATATATATATATATATATTTATTTATTTATTTATTTTACATCTTTTCTATACCGCCACTTCCAGCGATCAGTGGCGGTTTACAGGTAAACAAAGTTTAATAATAGCATGCTATTATTTTACATGGAACAGGTTCAGAACTATTTTACATAGAACAGGATTAGAACTATTTTTTTTTTTTTTTTTTTTTTGAAAAGAAGAAGAAGAAAAGAGAACCGGCGGTACCGGTAGGCATCGAGCGGAGGCAAGCGCGACCACAAGAAAACAAGTTTAAAGAAGAAATTTTCTGCGGTGACAGGGTATGTGACCTGTCGGCTCCACGGAAAACGAAGAACTGAAGAGGGACAGTTGGAAAGGCGGGAAGGCAGCATGCATGTGCTGAGGGATGCTCCCAAAAGCGTTCCTATTGGATGCTGGGGAGCGTTTCCACGCAGGTTCCGTCAGTACCGATGATACCCATATGTGAAGACTACATTCCTGCTTGTTCCTGGAGATAGCCTTTGACACCATTCTGCAAAGGCAACTTATAAACAAACTGAGCACCCTAGGGATGGACCCTAAAGTTACTGATTTGGTTAGAAATTGGTTGAATGGGAGGTGACAAAGGGTACAGGTAAATGGAGCTCACTCTGAGGAGGAGGTTGTTCCAGTGGTGTGCTGCAGAGATCTGTCCTTAGTCTGATTCTTTTTAATATCTTTGTTAGTGATATTGCGGAAGGGCTGTTGGGTAAGTTTTGCCTCATTGTGGATGATACCAAAATCTGCACTAGAGTAAACATCCAGAAAGGTGTAGATAACATGAGGAGGGATCTAGCTAAGCTTGTGCATGATCTAGAACAGGGGTCCTCAAACTACGACCCGCCAAGGACATTTATCCGGCCCGCCGGGTGTTTTTGCCGCCGCTGCCTGTCCTCAGGGGCGGCTCTACCATGAGGCGAAGTGAGGCGGCTGCAGTTGCTGGTTGTGTGGCAGGCTTTCCCTTCCTGCCTAGAGGCGCTTTGCCTTTCTTTGGTGTTCCGGTGGCCTGATTGGTCTTGTGAGGGTGATCAGGGAGGGGCTTCGTTTCCCGCTCACCTCCCCGATGCCGATCGGGACTGCTGCAGTTGCTGGTTGTGTGACGGGATTTCCCTTCGCGCCTAGAGGTACTTTGACTTTCTTTGGTGTTCCGGTGGCCCGATTGGTCTTGCGAGGGTGATCGGGGAGGGGCTCTACTTCCCGCTCACCTCCCCGATGCAGACCATAAAAAAGGTAGGGGGGTATTAGAATACTTTCTTGTCTATGGCAGAATGAGAAATTTTCTGATGCGTATTCATGTCCTGGAGGAGGTACTGTATAAACTTAGATTCAATATATGAAGGGCATTGCTGAAATTGGGTGTGGACATCCAAGGTCTTGGGGAAAGCCCCAAACATGCCTCTATTCAGCCTTGGATGTTTTCGCGCTGGTGACATCCTTAGAACTGCTTTATAAAATGGCTCCAGGGATGCCTCTATGCTTTGAACATCTGTATGTCCATTTTCAAAGCAAGAATAGTGTTCCTAAAATACTCCCCCCCCCCCCCCGATATTTATCATCTTGATTCAAAACATCTCATTCGAGTTTATTTCAGAAGTAAAAATACAATTAGGCCATACTTCTCCCTAAAGAAGGACTCTAGATTCCTCTTTCCTATAGAATTTATTAGTTGACTGGAGAGCAAAAGTGGGCAACAAAGAAGAAGGCAAAGTGGTTGGAAAATTTGGACTTGGTAACAAAAATGAAGCTAAAGAAGGACTGATAGAATTCTGCAAGACCAAAGATCTATTCATTTCAAATACCTTCTTCCAGTAACACAAGTGGCAACTGTACACATAGACTTTCCCCAATGGATTGCACAAATAACAAACTGACTACATCTGTGGAAGTCAATGTTGGTAAAGCTCAATAACATTAACAAAGATAAAACCTGGAGCCAACTATGGTACAGATCACCAAAATAAGATATGTGCAGTGTGCATAGGAATTTGTTCATAGTTTTTTTTTAAAACTATAGTCCGGCCGTCCAACGGTCTGAGGGACAGTGAACTGGCCCCCTGTTTAAAAAGTTTGAGGACCCCTGATCTAGAATTTGGCAGCTGAGATTTAATGTTAAAAATGCAAGGTCATGCATTTGGGCTGCAGCAATCCAAGGGAGTGATACAGTATGGGGGGGTGAAGTACTTCTGTCCACAAAAGAAGAGCGGGACCTGGGCGTGATTGTGTCTGATGATCTTAAAGTAGCTAAACAGGTAGAAAAGGTGATGGCAAAAGCTAGAAGGATGTTTGGGTGCGTAGGGAGAGGAATGGCCAGCAGAAGAAAAGAGGTCATGGTGCCTCTGTATAAGTCTTTGGTGTGACCTCATTTGGAGTATCGTGTGCAATTCTGCAGACCACACCTTCAAAACGATATAAACAGGTTGGGGTCAGTGCAGAGGTTGGCTACCAAAATTGTTAGTGGTCTTTGTTAATAAGCATATGAGGACAGACTTAAGGATCTTAATATGTATACTTTAGAGGAAAAGAGGGATAGAGGTGATATGATTGAGACATTTAAATACCTCCGTGGCATAAATGCACAGGAGGAGAGCCTCTTTTGATTGAAAGCAAGTTCTGCTACGAGGTTCACAGGATGAGGGTGAAAGAGGATAGACTCAGGAGTAATATGCAAAAATATTTCTTTACGGAAAGAGTGGTAGATGCATGGAATAGTCTCCCAGTGGAGGTGGTAGAGATGAGGAAAGTATCTGAATTTAAAAAAGCATGGGACCAACACAGAGGATCTCTAAAGGAAAAAAGGGAACTGTTGTAGTTGTTGATATGAAAGGGCAGACCAGACAGGCCATGTGGTCTTTTTATGCCGTCATATTTCTCTGTTTCTTCATGTCTTCTGCTAACTCTCCATTGTCTGCTGCCACGTTTGTCCTTTCTTCTGTCTTCTAGTTTTTTTCCATTATCTCTCTACATCTGCTTTAACATACTGATTTTTTCCCTTTGCTCTTTTCTCCATTTCTTTCTTTATTCCTTTTTCATCCACTCAAATTTCACCCCTCCATCCTCAATCCCCACTTACTCTCCCAATACCTGGCCAATAGTAGATTTTTCTTTCCCCCCCCCCCTCCCAATATCTTTTCTCCTCTCCACTGTCACTCCCCCAGCCACATCCCCTTCTAGTCCTCCCCCAACATCAGCTTCCTTCTAGTTCCAGCCCTACCCAGCATCCGCTCCCTTCTAGTCCCATTCTCCCATCCCCTCGCATCAGCCCATTTGCAGTCTTAGCCCCCCTATCAGCCATTTCCAGTCCTATCCTAGCCCCCCATCAACCCATTTCCAATCCTAGCCCATCAGCCATTTCCAGTCTTATCCTAGCCCCCCATCAGCCCATTTCAAGTCCTAGACCCCATCAGCCCATTTCCAATGCAAGCCCCCCCCCCATCAGCCCATTTCAAGTCCTAGCCCCTCCCATCAGCCCTTTCCAGTCCTAGCCCCCAACAGCCCTTTCCAGTCCTAGCCACCCCCCCAATCCGCCCATTTCCAATCCTATCTTAGCCCCATCAGCCCATCATTCTTCCTAGATGTATCCCATATCTACACCTACTGTGTTAGGCTAAATACTCACCTCTTCGCTGCTGCTTTCAGATCTTGACTCACCTGATCTCCTTTGTGTTTCTTTACCGTTCCCCCTAGATGTATCCCATGTCTACACCTACTGTGTTGTCTGTCTTGAATAGATTGTAAGCTCTGATGAGAAGGGACTGTCTCTTACTTGTCTGTGCAGTGCTGCATTTGTCTTGTAGCGCTATACATATGCTCAGTAGTAGTAGTAGTAATCAGCCCTAGCCCTGCCCGAAGAGTCCCGCGCCTGTCTGACTAGCATGAGATGGAGCCGGGGAGGCCCGAAGCCTGGCTTACCTCTGCATAGTGCCGGAGTGAAGAGCAGTGTGTTCCTTCACGCCAGCAGTTGTGTTCTTCTAAAGCACACTGGCACGCTGGAAGTTAAAGGGCATTTCCTGTTTCCCGGTACTCAGCATGCTTCAGGAGAACACAGCTGCTGGATGCCGCTCTTCACTCCGATGCTGTGCAGAGGTGAGCCAGGGCTCCTTCTGAAGCTGGCTGGCCCTGCAAACCGAATGCCATGTGCAAAATGGAGTTGGTGCGCAGCCCCCTGAAGCACAGGGCCCTGCCCAGAATGAGGAGATAGGGGGACACAGTGAGAGGATCAGGATGGTGAGGAGTAAAAGAGCATGAAAGATGAGGGCAGAGGGAAAGGACCATGATTTATTGAGGGGAAGGAATCAGGGGAGCAGTGGTGTACCAAGGGTGAGGCGGAGGCAGAGGTCTACCCTGGGTGTAGACAAAAGGGGGTGCATATAGTAAAGCGCTGAGAATGGAAGAAGCAGTCTGAAGTTATCTTGATGTTGATTTGAACTGGTTCCTTCCTACATCTATCTTTTTGCTTTGCCTTTTCATGCAGCAATATTATCCTGCTTAGACTCACTCTAAGGCGCAACCTTTGTGCATTGGGAAGCCGGTGCCAGTGAAGTTAAAAATTCAATATTGCTCACTTAAAGTCAGTAACAAATCCAGGTGCGAGTAACATAATCAATTCCTCTCCACCATAGTTGTTCAGACTGATGCAGTTACTTGAATCCAGAAGAGATCTTGTGGATTGAAGGAATGTCCGGGTAGGGTCAGTGGGGATTGGGGTGCCCCACAATGTATGCCTGGTGTTCAGCCCCCCCCTCCCCCCAAGGCTGTTATATACATGTCATCAAATGGTAGACATAACATGCTGAACATAAGTAGACCCGTGTTTATTCTTCCCGTTCCATGATCACTCAGACAGCAGCCTTCTTACCCCAGCACAGCATCCACTGGAGAGCGCGCAGCAATGAAAGGTACGCATTGCTCGATCTGTGCATAGTTTCTCCAGATAAACCACTGTCAACTGACTTCATGCCATGCCTAGCTATAGGCATCTATTCTGTCTCTCTCTGCATTTCCTTTTTTAGAGAAGCTTTTTCTTTGCAGTGTAGAGAGTCGGTCACGGAGGCTTTTATCTGCAGACCGTCACTCCATGTACTTTGCTAACAGCCCTGTTTAGTTTTTACAAGAAATTTCAGGCTCTAACTTTATATGTCACAGATACAGATGCTGCCAAAGTAATAAGTTATAGTGATTAAAGTACTAACACATGGAAAGAGCTGATTTATAAAATACTACCAGTAACCGTAAAATGAGCTTCTGAGGTTTCCTGGTTATTCACATAGCTATATCTACATAGCTAGATAGATGATCTGCAGATAGGAGTGAAATATCTAGTGTACCTGATTGTACCTCGCCTTAGTCTACTACTGGAAAAGCACGAGCCAAATACTAAATAAATAAATACAAGTAAAACATATATTTGTCAATGACACTAAATCATTCAAAGTCATTAAAATGGCAGAGGACTATGAGGATTTGCCTTCGCCTTTATTTGGCAGCTTGATCCTCAGTGGTAGTGCCACAAGACTACCGCTAAGGGTCATGTTGAACCCAGGCCAATTATAGGACAGGAGCATTCAGGGATCTCTCCTGTCTCCCACTAACACTCGAGGGACACTGCAAGTAACTGCCTGAGGAATCGGGGGTGGGGGGGTGGGGGTCGGCCATTGGATGGGTGAGAGTAGGTCTGGGGCCTCTTCGGGGAGGTGAGAGGGGGGGTTGTGCTTGTCATTAGAAGTGCGAGGTGTCGTCTAGTTTTACTGGGAGGTTGAAAGGGAATCATGATGTTTATCAGGGGGATGGACTTTTTAAAGATGTGGGCCACCGTTTGTTCTTTTTATTTTTTTTAGTGCTGTGAAGTCAGTGCTGATTCCTGGCAACCAGCTGCCCCTGGGTTTTCTTGGCAATGTATCACCGGAAGTAGATTTCCAGGCATTTTTTTTCCAAGGCAATGGAGAGTAAAGTGACTAGCCCAAGCTCACAAGGAGTTCTTTAGGAGATGTTAAGTGCACCTATGCTTTTGGCAACCATGAGAGTTAGCATGCCATCAAGTACCATGAGCTAACCCAATGTGCAGCCCAAACCCATTCTCCCCTGACAACTCACCCAGTTCCCACCCCATAACATGCAGGCAGTTCGTGAATCAGCGCATGCCGTCCTGCCTGCATGGTAACAGTTACCGTGCTTGTGCACTAATAGCACACACTAATTTGTTCTCTAACTACTTAGTGCATTTTAGTAAACAAGCCCCTTAATGTGGACAAATGCAAAGTGATGCATATAGGGAAAAATAATCCCAAATACACACAGGGCCGGCCACAGAGTTGGATCAAGGTATTGGTGCTCTAGGGAACCTTAAGCCCTATGCCCCCCCCCCCCCAGCAGTCAGAATCTATTGTTTAGCTTTGAATGCCTTGCCTTTGCCACCCCCCAGAAACTGTTACCCCAAGCATCCATCGTTTGCTCAGTGTTTAGTCCAGAACTGACTGCCCGTACAGAAATTCAGGGGCTGAGTCTATAAAGAGCACATGGACAGTTACAAGTTTCTTATGTGCATAAGTCCCTAGTCTAAAGGACTGCGCACGCGAATGGGCACTTACGTGCTTTAGACTGTCACTATTCTGTACGAATGGCCATGTCCCATCACGCATACTTTCACAGGGTGTGAACAGGAGCGGAGCTTGGCAGGGCCTAAATTTATGTGCATAAGCCATAGAATAGTATAACTTATGCGCATTGCTGACTGATCTTGGCATGAACATTTGCATCCTCTCCAGAACAGGTGTGTCGCAGTTAGGCTCCAGCACATGAGTATGCCCCATGCTATGTTCACACTTTACCTTATAGAATAGCCCCCACCTACATGTGTTGCAATACATGTCAACTACGCGGGAGTTTATAGAATTACTCTCAGCTGCATGCACAAAGGTTGATTGTGCATAGACTACATACGATGCAGTTAAAAAATGAGTTCTCCTCCGTCCTTTCAGGAACAGTTCCTCCAAATGGATTAGTTTTGCACATACAAAGCAATTTGCCGAGAGCAGGAGAGGGTAACCACAATATTGAAAAAACTGCTCCTAATAATAAACACAAATATTACACAATCACAACCTATACCAAAAATTCATTTCCAGGCATAAATGACCTCAGACAGCACAACCCCACACTTAGTGAAAAATCACCATAGGGTGTTGATAGACGCTCACAGCACCGGTCACAGCCTCCCTAAACCTCCTCAACCAAAAATACCAAAAACCTTTAATAGTATCAAATACAAACACAATTTTCACTCTGGGAAAAATCTTTAAAGACTTATAAACATATAGCCAATAATATATAGCTCTATCGCAAACATACACCCAACACAATCAATCAATACAGTCACATTCATTCCATTCTAAAAATAGCGTCAATGAAATAAAGAACGATGTAATAACATCGGGGCTGAACGCAGCCGGAGCAGTTCCCAAGATGACACCTGCAAATACAATAACAAAAGGTGAAGAATCAAACTCAATGGCACCAGCCTAGAAGTTCAAAAAACTTATCTCTTAAGTAGTTTTGTAACCAGCCGGGTCCGCAGACCGCAAAATAGACGCTCTTCAAGGCCAAACCTGATCTCCAACACAGGAAGTTAACATATCAACGCGGGAAGTGAAGATATCAACAATCAGTGCTACTGCCATACATCAGTGTAACAACCGAAGTTCGACAAAAGCTTTTGTTTCGCCGTGAACCGGCTTCATCAGGAGCAACGTCATACACAGATCAGCTTTCAATAATGGCTACTCAAAGCCTCCCACCATCCCGACAGAGTGTGTGACGCGCCTAATAACACAAACCAACCACCAATCAAAAACGATACACAACAATGACATCATCTTAAAGCTACAAACACATACATCAGCCTCACCTAAACTATAGAACTGCACAGTGTCACTACCGTACAACCGAATAAAGTCGCAAGGTACCAGAAAATCAAAAACAAAATCCAATACTCAACAAAAGCAATATAAAAAATCAAAAAATCAATCAGAAAAATAATGTCCATTCTAAACGGTCATTCAAACCGTCAGGTTGTAAAGTCCCTAAATTAAAAATCCAACGCTGTTCCTTCTGTAGAAGTACCTTCTTGCGAGTGACTATGAAGATCGGTATGTGTATGCCTCTCCGTACAATCAGTACATTTTACGGTGGTACCGGTATATTGACGACATTTTTCTTTTGTGGCGAGGTACTAAAGCACATTTAGAAGATTTTTTGCTTATTTGAATGCTTGCCACTATGCCATTAAATTTGATATCAATATTCAGGTGTGTGAAATACATTTTTTAGATGTGAAGATATTGAAACAACAGGGTAATTTTGTTACTACACTGTATTCTAAACCTACAATACTGCATATGTAGTTTATGGTATTTGGTGTGAGTGTCAGTTACTATATATAGGAAAAACCACAAGGCCTTTGAAGACAAGGCTGGCCGAACACAAATACAGTCTCAGGAAGGTACGGACTGATACTCCGTTAGTACAGCATTGTGTTGAATTAAGCCATTTGTTTGAAGATCTTCGTTGCACAGTTATAGAATATGTGCCTCCTGATATTTGGAGGGGAGATCGTTTTTGATTGGTGGTTGGTTTGTGTTTTTGGTATTTTTGGTTGAGGAGGTTTAGGGAGGCTGTGACCAGTGATGTGAGCGTCTATCAACACCCTATGGTGATTTTTCACTAAGTGTGGGGTTGTGCTGTCTGAGGTCATTTATGCCTGGAAATGAATTTTTGGTATAGGTTGTGATTGTGTAATATTTGTGTTTATTATTAGGAGCAGTTTTTTCAATATTGTGGTTAGTTTTGCACATACCATGACAGTCATGACCCTCGCTTCTAAGCCAGGGTATGTGGAATATGATCTCAATCTCTCGAATTTACTGCTAAATAATGCCCACTTATATTGTGCTAAAGAAAGCCTCCTTCGAGAGTTCATAAGATGTAACATGTATGAGTAATTTATTAGGGTGCACTGATAATTCCTTTTAATCAAATGTCTGTATCCTTCTGCCACAAGACTGCATTGCTTGGTACTTGAAGATCTTCTCTTATCCACTCGATGTTCAGAATAATCATTTGGCACTGAAACCTCTGTTATCAATGCTGTTCTTGTGTTCTTCTCCTGCAGTTAAAAGATGAGCTTTATTTGGTCCTCTGTGTGGGAGCCTAACTTCAACACTGTCTCTCAAAACAAACATAACAACTCCAGGCGGTATGTAGAAAAACACACCCTCCCAGCAGCATAGGCATCAATGCTTGCAAATTTCAACCCTGGCTGCCTTTTCCTTGGCTAGCTTTGTAATCGCTCAGAACGGGGAGTGGGGGGGGGGGGGGGGGGGAGGGGCGGAATAGTTTGGGAGGCATGTCTTCTTTCTCTCCTTGGTAAAAAGAAATACAATGGAATTTTAAAAAAGGTACAAAACGGTAAAGGAAAGGCTCAAAGGTTAGGGCTCTTCAGCTTGAAAAAGAGACAGCTGAAGGGGAGATATGATAGAGGTCTATAAAATAATGAATGGAGTGGAACGGGTAAACATAGATTGGTTGTTTACTCCTTCAAAAAGTAGAACAACTAGGGGACACACAATGAAGATACAATGAAGCACTTTTAAAATATTAGAAGAAAGCGTAGTTACTCACCTGTAACAGGTGTTCTCCAGGGAAATCAGGAATCAGTCCTCACATATGGGTGACATCGGCGCTGACGGAGCCCTTGTGCGGAGCAAATCCCCAGCTTTCTGAAAAATAGGCTCCCTCTACGAGAGCCGCAAGCAGCCACAATGGGAATCTAACTGCGAGAGTAACACTCCGGTAGCCTGAAAAGGTTACGGAATACAGCCTGGCCAAAAGCACTGTCCCACCGGGACTCCCTATCCAGGCAGTAATGGGTTGCGAAAGTCTGACTCAAAGACCAGGTGGCAGCCCGGCAGATGTCTGCCAGCGGAACAGAGCAGAAATGAGCCACTGATGCAGCCATAGCCCTGACCCGGTGGGCCGTAACACGACCCTGCAACAGAAGATCGGCCGCCCTGTATGCCCAGGCAATACAGTCTGCTACCCAGGTGGACAGCATAGGTTTGGAGATGGCCATCCCCAGCTTACAAGGGTCATAGGATACGAAAAGCTGAGAAACCCTTCTATGGCCTTGTGTACGCTGAAAGTAGAAGGCTAACGCCTTCTTACAGTCCAGGGTATGCAGAACTGTTTCTGCCCAACTGGCATGCGGCCTGGGAAAAAAGGTAGGCAGTACTACCTCCTGGTTGAGGTGGAACAAAGAGACCACTTTTGGAAGGAACTTGGGGTGAGTGCGGAGCACCACCTGGTTCCCATAGAACCTTGTATAAGGCCTGTCGGACACCAGGGCCTGAAGCTCAGTCACTCGCCGAGCCGAGGTGAGGTGAATGCCACCAAGAAAACTACCTTCCAAGAAAGATAGCGTAGATGGCAGGTTGCCATCGGCTCAAATGGCGGACGAGTAAGTTCCCCTAAGACCACATTCAAATCCTACTCAGTTGCCGAAGGGCAAACCGGGGGCTTCAGCAGAAGTAGACCTCTCAGGAACCTGGACACCAAAGGATGTGCAGAGAGAGGCTTTCCTTCCACTGGGAAGTGGTGTGCAGCCAAGGCACTGAGATGAACTCTGACGGAGTTGGACTTCAGGCCCAAATCTGAAAGGTGGAGAAGATACTGCAGTACCACCGCAACCTGGCAGAAGAAAGGATTTTCTTTCTGCTTTTCGCACCACACCCCAAACCTATGCCACTTAAAAGCATAGGTCCATCTAGTTCTCTGCCTCCCTGAGGCCAGCAAAACTTCTTCCATGTTTTTGGGAAGTAGGAACGGTGCGAGAACTACCCTTTCAGCAGCCATGCCATCAGTTTGAGGGAGTGGAGGTTGGGGTGCAGGAGAGCACCCCCCCTCCTGGGACAGGAGATTGGGATAGGACCCAAGAGGGATTGGGGCCTCCACTGCTAGATGAGGTAGAAGCTGAAACCAGGGTTGCCTCGGTCATCTGGTGGCTACCAGAATGACTGAGGCTTTCCCCTGGAGAATTTTGAAAAGGGTTTTGGCCACCAGAGGAGTCGGAGGAAACACATAGAGAAGGCCCACAGACCATGAGATGAGAAAAGTATCGGCAGCCACGCTGTTTGGATGTGGCTGTCTGGAGCAAAACCGGGACAACTGGTAGTTGCATGGGCTCGCAAACAAATCCAGTGTCGGTTGTCCCCAGGTCTGAAAGAGCCATTGTGCCATATTCTTATCCAACTGCCATTCGTGGGGCTGGAGAATCCTGCTTAGCCTGTCGTCTAAGTAATTTTTCTGGCCTGGCAGATAAACTGCTTTCAGATGCATGCCATTCCAGACTGCAAAGGAGCACAGGTCCAGAGTTTCCCGACAAAGAATGTGGGACCCCGTGCCTCCCTGCTTGTTCACATAGAACATCGCTACAAGAGGACTGTGAAAAATTGCAAGAGGATCTTGATAAATTGGAAGACTGGGCATCAAAATGGCAGATGAAATTTAATGTGGACAAGTGCAAGGTTATGCACCTAGGGAAGAACAACCCAAACTATGGTTACACGATGCAAGGTTCCACATTAGGAACCACCACCCAGGAAAAAGATTTAGGCGTCATTGTGGATACCATGTTAAAACCTTCGGCCCAGTGTGCAGCGGCGGCCAAGAGAGCAAATAGAATGCTAGGTATGATAAGGAAAGGAATGGAAAATAAAACAAAAGATATTATAATGCCTCTATATCGTTCCATGGTGAGACCGCACCTTGAATATTGTGTGCAATTCTGGTCGCCATATCTTAAAAAGGATATAGCGATTTTAGAAAAGGTACAGAGAAGAGCCACCAAAATAGTAAAGGGGATGAAAGGATACTCCTATGAAGAAAGGCTAAAAAGGTTAGGGCTCTTTAACCTGGAAAAGAGACGGCTGAGGGGAGATATGATAGAAGTCTATAAATTAATGAACAGAGTGGAACGGGTAAACGTAGATCGATTGTTTACCTTATCAGAATATAGAAAGACTAGGGGACATGCAATGAAGCTACAGGGTAAACTATTTAAGACTAATAAAAGAAAATATTTTTTTCACTCAACGTGTAATCAAACTCGGAAATTTGTTACCGGAGGATGTAGTAAAGGCTGTTAATGTAGCTGGGTTTAAAAATGGTTTGGACAAGTTCCTGGAGGAAAGGTCCATAAACCATTATTAAGAAGTGACCGAAGATATCAATGCTTGACCCAGTACAAGCATTGTGGAACTTGTGTCTCTTGGGGAAACTGCTAGGTACTGTGGTACCGCAGAGCCTATTCATGGAGAAAAAAGGGTTTTAAATCCTGAAAAAAGATTTTATCATCAGCTGCAATATTATGAGGAGCCCAATAGAGGGAGCAGGAGTGACCTTCCAAGGCCCAGAGAACTGCACCTCAGAGCTGATGAGGTAATGCAACCTAACAGCCAATGGAGAAAAGGGGGAGTTCCCCTGAAGAAAGGCTGGGAACTTGAAAAGGAGGAGCTAGGACAAGTTAGAGAGAGACCAGGGAGAGAGAGACCAAGGAGAGGCATACCAAGGAAGGCCTACCAAAAGGAGGCATACCAAGAAGAGGCTTATCAAGGAAAAGCAGACCACGGAGAGTCACACCACAGAGAGCTTCTGGAAAGGAACCCAGAAGGAGAGCACCATAAGGAGTGTCCAGAGCACCGGAGAGGAAGGAGTTCCTGGCAGGAGGGCATAGTGAATCCGAGGCCACAGAGTTCCAGGAGTCCTTGGTTGAGAGGTACTGGAAAGAAAGGCACAAGGGGAGAAATAAACCCCAGAGTTTGGTGTGAAGAACCGGCAGCAGTAAATGCAAGACACAGTAAGCATTATCTGAGCCAGGATGAAGTCTTTGCTGCAAATGGTAATATTCCTTATTCAAATGGTAAAAGGTGTGAATGTGAGAGAGTGGTGACTCTGCATGAAGGCCAGCTGGAGTGTGAAAAGCCTATTGCTCAAGACAGGCTGAACTACAGCGGGACCAGGCCATGGGACTCAACTAAACAAGGTAAAATACCCTTTTATTCTGATAAGCAATATAAGTTAAGAAGACAGGAAATACAAGATACTGGAGTATATCCTCCCTATCAAACTGTTGGTGAAACAGGGCACAAGCCCTTGGTAAAAAGACTGTATAACATAAGGCAGCCGGCAAGGGGAAGTAACTGCCATAACAAACACTCACATGGGCGCGGCCCTGACTTGAATGCTGAACATTGGAAGCTAGTAAATGTGTTATATGAGAAACCTCAGTACGCTCCTCAAGAGTTTACTGACACTGATTCCCAGCTGTCTGATACTCAGCCCATGCAGGTGGAATTCAACGAAGACCCACCTGAAACCCCGATGGACTGTAGCTACTGTCAGGCAGGTAGCCTAAGGTCTGTGCATGAAACATAAAACAGTGAACAGTAACGAATGCCTGTAAAGTTTGTTTATGCCAAGTACTGTGAAGCAACCGTTAAACAAAGCAAGTGTGAATATATTTTCTTTTTGTTGCCTGAAGCAAGGTTTCTTTCAGTTTGTTGACGTAGTCTCCCATAACTTGAACCATTGTGCTTAAAGGGAAATAAAGCCTTATTTTCCCTACATTCTGGCTAGTGTGTTCTCTTGAACTTTGGCCCCCGGTAGGTCCTGGGAACATTACCAAGACCTCTTACAGAAGGACCAAATTCAAAATATATAAAAAAACTCTCGTGTCCATCTGACCTGCCCATACCAACCTTGGCCTCTGGGGCGGCAGCATGACAGTACATATGACCTAGATTGGCCACTGTTGGAAACAGAATACTGGGCTTGATGGACCTTGGTCTGACCCAGTATGGCATATCTTATGTTCTTATGTACTTGGTTGTCTGTTTGTATCAAGACAGGTTGATGAGCCAAAGTTTGACAAAAGGCTCGTAGAGCTAGGCGAATGGCACAAAGTTCCAGGAAATTTATCTGCTGTGTGCTCTTCTGTGAAGACCACACACCTTGAGTGCAAAGTCCCTGGCAATGGGCTCCCCAGCCCTGCAAGGATGCATCCGTAGTCAGAACCCTCGTGTGTTGAGGAGTCTGGAAGGTCACCCCTGCTTCCAAGTGGTTTGGTTGAAGCCACCGGGCCAAGGACTACACAAGTCTTTTGGACACCTTGACTCTGTCTCAGCGTTTGCCTGTGGCCTGTGTCCACTGGTCCCTGAGGCACCATTGAGCTGTTTGCATGTGTAGGCGGGCATTCGGTGTCACATGTACCGTGGAGGCCATGTGCCCGAGGAAGTGACCTGCGACTCACTTGACATGTCAGGACAAAAAGTCTCTGTGCCCTGTCTACTGGCAGGTACGCCCTTGCCTGAAGGGTATGTAGTCTGACCCCAATGAACTCTAGTTGTTGAGTGGGAACTAGGGTAGACTTGGGGTAATTGAGTACAAACCCTAGATGTTGAAGCACCTGAATGGTGCGAGACGTGGCCTGTTGGACCTCCAGGGCTGATATGGCTCTGATTAGCCAGTTGTCTAGGTAGGGGAAGACAAATACTCCTTGGATTCTGAGGAAGGCGGCCACCACCACCAGGCACTTTGTGAATACCCTGGGGGCGGAGGCTAGGCCAAAGGGAAGCACCCTGTACTGATAGTTGTTTCCCTCTACCACAAGTGTAGATATTGTCTGTGGTCTGGATGAATTAGGATGTCTGTATACGCATCCTTTAGGTCTAAGGAGCATAGCCAGCCTCCCTGGTGGAGGTAAGGCAGCAATATTCCCAGGGAGAGCATCTTGAACTTCTCCCTCACCAGGGATTTTGCTTAAGTTTCGCAGGTCAAGGATGGGTCTTAGGCCTCCTGTCCTTTTTGGTATCAGGAAGTACCTGGAATAAAAGCCCTTGCCCCGCAGATTGTGGGGCACTGGTTCTACCGCCTGATCCTCGAGAAGACCTGCTAACTCCTTCAGAAGAAGGTCCCAGTGAAAAGGAGACCAGAGAGGCTCTCCTGGAAATTAAGGGGGAGGTACTTGGGTCGAATGGAGCAGATAGCCCTGATGGACTATCTGAAGAACTCAGGTGTCTGTGGTAATGGCAGGCCACCTGTGGGCATACAGGGCAAGCCTTCCTCCTGTGCATTGCCTTTCTCCTGGGGTGAGAAGGGCTATGTCATGAGAGTCAAAAGCCACTACCAGGCTGGGCCAGAGCCTGTGCCTGGATTTTGGGAGCTTTCTACTTACGCGGGCCAAGCCCCTGTTGGGGAGCCGGGGAGGCCTGAAATAGGGGGTAGCTTCGGTAAACAGCACCCTTCCTTGGGAAAAAGGGATTCTTATCCGAGCCCTTCTTTTTAGAAGGAGCAGAAGTCTTCTTCGAGAGCCGTGTCCTGGTCATGTACTCAGACTCGATCTCAGCAGCCTTCTCAGTCATGGGTTTGCCGAAGAAGTTCTCACCACAGCATGGGACATCGACCAACTTGTCCTGAACCCATTGTTCAAGGTCAGACGACTTTAGTCAAGCCCGGCGACGCACACCAATGCCAGCCGTAGCTATTCGAGCCGACGCCTCAAAGCTGTCATAGGCTGCTTGAGTCATGAACTTTGAGCATTCACGGACTCCAGTGGACAGGGTCTTGAAGCGCTGCAAGGGTCCCTGGGAGAGACCAGCCAAGAACCCGGCAATCTCCTTCACCAGATCCCTCAGGTACATGCCCATGTACATCTGGTATGCCTATGGAGACTATGATAAAATGAGGAAAATAGTTAAGAAAAAACTAAATGGAGCAGTTGCAAAGGTTAAAGACTTACATCAACCTTGGGTGTTGTTGAAAAATACTATCTTGGAAGCCCAGACCAGCTGTATTCCACGCTTTAAGAAAAGTGGAAGGAAGTCCAAAAAACTGCCAGCATGGTTTAAAGATGAGGTCAGAGAGGCTGTTGTTGCCAAAAAAGCAACTTTCAGGAAATGGAAAAAATAGCCAAACGACGAAACCTGGAAACAGCACAAGCACTGGTAAGTCAAATGCAAGGCATTGGTAAGGCAGGCAAAGGGAGAATTTGAGAAGAAGCTTGCTGCGGAAGCAAAAACGCGAAACAAAGAACTTTTCAAGTACATTCATAGCAAAAAAAACTGTGAGAGAGTCAGTTGGTCCATTAGATGATAGAGGGCACTAAGAGGCGACAAGGTGATAGCAGAGAGACTGAATGAATTCTTTGCTTCGGTCTTTACTGAGGAAGATGTAGGGATGTTACCCATGACTGAAGTGGTATTTAAAGGTGCAGAAGAATTGAAGGAAATATCGATACATCGGGAAGATGTATTACAACTATTAGATAAAAATGAAGAGTAGCAAATCACCGGGGCCGGATGGCATACATCCAAGGGTGTTGAAAGAACTGAAATATGAGATTGCAGACCTGCTATTAGTAATCTGTGAATTTTCATTAAAATCATCTGTAATACCTGAAGAATGGAGGATCGCCAATGTAACGCCAATTTTTAAAAAGGGTTCCAGGGGTGATCCGGGAAACTACAGACCGGTGAATCTGACGTCAGTACCAGGAAAAATGGTAGAAACAATCATAAAGAACAAAATTACTCAGCATGTAGATAGTCATGGCCTAATGGGAGACAGCCAACATGGCTTTAGACAAGGAAGATCTTGTCTTACTAATCTGTTATGTTTTTTTGAAGATGTGAATAAACAGGTGGACAAAGTGAGTCGGTTGATATAGTGTATCTGGACTTTCAGAAAGCCTTTGACAAGGTCCCTCATCAGAGACTTTTGGCAAAACTAAAGAGTCATGGGATAGGAGGCAGTGTACTATTGTGGATCAGGAACTGGCTAAAAGATAGAAAGCAGAGGGTAGGGCTAAATGGCCAATTTTCCCAATGCAGAAAGGTGAATAGTGGTGTACTCCAGGGATCTGTGCTGGGTCTGCTGCTTTTTGACATATTCATAAATGACCTGGAAAAGGGAATAACGAGTGAGGTTATCAAATTTGCAGATGACACAAAACTATTTAATGTTGTTAAAACCCAAGAGGATTGTGGAAAATTGCAAGAGGATCTTGATAAATTGGAAGACTGGGCATCAAAATGGCAGATGAAATTTAATGTGGACAAGTGCAAAGTTATGCACCTAGGGAAGAACAACCCAAACTATGGTTGCACGATGCAAGGTTCCACATTAGGAACCACCATCCAGGAAAAAGATTTAGGCGTCATTGTCGATAACATGTTAAAACCCTCGGCCCAGTGTGCAGCATCGGCCAAGAGAGCAAACAGAATGCTAGGTATCATAAGGAAAGGAATGGAAAATAAAACAAAAGATATTATAATGCCTCTATATCGTTCCATGGTGAGACTGCACCTTGAATATTGTGTGCAATTCTGGTCGCCGTATCTTAAAAAGGATATAGCAATATTAGAAAAGGTTCAGAGAAGAGCCACCAAAATGGTAAAGGGGATGGAAGGATACTCCTATGAAGAAAGGCTAAAAAGGTTAGGGCTCTTTAACCTGGAAAAGAGACGGCTGAGGGGAGATATGATAGAAGTCTATAAATTAATGAACGGAGTGGAATGGGTAAACGTAGATCAATTGTTTATGTTATCAGAATATAGAAAGACTAGGGGACATGCAATGAAGCTACAGGGTAAACTATTTAAGACTAATAAAAGAAAATATTTTTTCACTCAACGTGTAATCAAACTCTGGAATTTGTTACCGGAGGATGTAGTAAAGGCTGTTAGTGTAGCTGGGTTTAAAAAAGGTTTGGTCAAGTTCCTGGAGGAAAGGTCCATAAACCATTATTAAGAAGGGACCCAGGATATCAATGCTTGATCCAGTACAAGCATTGTGGAACCTGTGTCTTTTGGGGAAACTGCTAGGTAGTATGACCTAGATTGGCCACTGTTGGAAACAGGGTACTGGGCTTGATGGACCTTGGTCTGACCCAGTATGGCATATCTTATGTTCTTATGCCTGGATCCGACATGTCAGCATAGAACCTTGGAAGCACTTCCTGCCGAGGGTGTCCAAGTTGCGGGCCTCCCTTCCAGGAGGCACTGAGGAGTGCGTCTTCTGGCTCTTGAGCTGGCGCATGGCCGATTCCACAACCATGGAGTTGTGCCGCAGTTGTGCTTTTTGGAATCCAGGACTTCTGCAGACCCTATACGTCGAGTTGATCTGCCTGCTGATCACCGGCACCAGTGTCTCCCACATGCGGAGCATTAGCCATTCCAGGATCAAAGGCACTGGTACAGTAAGGGCTTCCTGAGGGGGAAAGTCATACTGGAGGATCTCGAGCTCCTCGGCTCGAGGATCCTCTTCAAACTCCATAGGGAATGCCAAAGCCTTTGACATGTCCCTTACGAAGTCCAAGAACTAAGTGTCCTCCAGGGGGGACCGTCTCCGAGGTTCGGACACCAGGAAATCGGATGGGACATCCCTGATCCGGCAGGTGTCCAGGGACTCTTCTTCCTCAGTTTCCCAGTCCGATGCCTCCGAAGAGGAATCAAGTGGCTTCGGCCTCTAGGGCTTCGACTTCGACAGCCCCGACGCCAGTGGAATCAGCGTCAATGACTTCGGTCCCAAATGGGAGGTCGAGGGAGACCTCGGTTGAGGATCGACTCGAGAGCGCATGGTCTCGAGGATCGGCTCAGCCTCCGGGGTTGACTTGGACGTCAGCGTCCCGGTGGCTGGGGTGGAAGGACCAGTGAGACCCGCTGCTGCTCCATGAAGGCAGACATGCTGCATTCCAAGGCCACCATTCTGAGACTGAGCTCAGAAGGCTCCGCAGGTCCTGGGTCAGGTCCCAACGCCATCGGGCCCGACGCCTGCTCTCCCGGAGGAGAGTCTTCAACAAGGACAGTTGTTACCTGCCTCAGCTGGTGTGGGTCCCTTCGAGGAAGTTTTGCTGGATGCTCCAACTCCGGCTCCGTGACTGGTCCTGCGAGGAACTAGGCCATTTGGAACCGTCCAACGACGCCGCCTTCGAGGATTTTTTCTTCCTCCGATGTTCCCGCAAGGAAGACCCCCTCTCTGAGGAACCCCGACGCTGCTCAGGCTCAGGCAGTTCCCGAGACGTTGAGGCCTCAGACAAGGTATGGGCCCGAGAGGGTACGGACTCAGCAAAAATCCTATCATGCTGCTGTTGGCGGCTTCTCAAATACCTTCGGGTCGTGGTCAGGCCCGAGGCACCAGAGACAGCAGTCATGTGTATCAGTGAGGGACATTAATTTCGTACATCGATCACATTTTTTAAACCCGCTGGCAGCCATCGGGGGGAAAAAGGGCCCCTGCAAGGTCGAAGACTTAGGCTGCCAGTGAAAATAAAAAGAGCGTGAACACTAGTCACGAAGGACAAAAAACGAAAAAATCAGATCAATACCAGTGTACTGAGCCGAAGGCGGGAAGGGGAACCGATGTTGATCCGGGAAGAAAGAAAATGAATTTCTAAGTTTAATCAACTTTTTCCTCGGGTACTCTGGGACTACGTCCATTAGGCTCCGCGGAAAAAAGGAGACTGAGCAAGATGGCACCTTTGGGCAGGAAGGGGACCGCGCATGCGTGATGCGATTCCCAAAGGCTTTCTTAGAAAGCTGGGGATTTGCTCCGCACAAGGGCTCCGTTGGCACCGACGTCACCCATATGTGAGGATTGACTTCCTGCTTGTTCCTGGAGAAATAATTTTTCACTCAATGCTTAATCAAACTCTGGCATTCATCGCCAGATGATATGGTAAAGCTCTCAAGTGTACAGTTGTGGTCAACATTATTGGCACACTTGCAGTTCAATCCCTTAATGTCCAATATTTCCTAAATAAAAGTGGCCAGTGAAATGGCTTTGGACCATATATGCACATATATTTGACACATAAGAATATAAAAAATGCCATACTGGGTCAGACCAAGGTCCATCAAGCCCAGTATCTCGAGAGGAAGAGAGACCATAGAACTTTGAGCAACCATCTCACTTGGTGTCCTAAATGCAAGGGCATCATCTGGTGGGAAGCAGAGTGACGGACTCAGGTTTTCTGCCTCAGGAGACCCAGTACCACCATGCATCAGCAAAGTCTAGAGATTCTCCCCCAAATGTCTGGCCCATGCAGGGCTGGCACAAGGGTAATTGGCACCCTGAGTGAACGTTCAGCTTTGCGTGCTCTTCAATAAACTTTCAGGCTACTAGTTCCCTCCTCTCCTGTGAATTTGAAAACGAAACTAAACAATCATGATCACCCCTCCTGCCAGAATGAAGCTGTAAAAATGCATCAATAAAACGTTTATGTTCAATTATGTTTCATAATACAGTATATACATAATGGGGGTTATTTTAGAAGCTCTATTCATGCTTTGGACATCTGAAAACAGGTATGGAGACATCCAAAGCATGGAGTTGTTCCCATTGCCATTTTAGAAGTCAGCTCTGTGGACATCCCTGGGGCGAGGATGTCAAAGTCTGAATGGAAGCGTGCAGTAGGCATGTCCGGGACATTTACAAAACTTGCACATCATCGCCTGATTTCAGCAATGCCCTGGACATTCCGAGCTGCATCTACGTTTATATCTGCTCAAGGCATTGGGAAAGTGCTCATTTTGTTAGACAGGCATCCTGGAGAGTGTGGAGAAGAAGGTCCGCTCATGTCCTCTATATTTTCCATGCTAATAATGAATACTGATGGGGAATGAGGGTTCATGTTTTCATTTTGCTACACCACTGGGCATTCCCTTATGCTAGCTTGCATGAGATAGACGTCCTCACTCCACGCTTTCCTGAGGGGGACACCTACATTATAAAATCAGGCAGAGACATAGATGTCCCTGGCAGTTCTTGGCACGTTCCGCTCTGTATGTCCCCGATTTGACTTGGATGTCCTTTCTAAAAAGCCACTTGATGTGAGCAATATCAAAAAGTCATTTACCCAGGTAAGTGAAGTGAAAATTTCTCAACTTTCCTGTAAGTAGACCATATGTTGATGGTAGGTTTGGTTGGTCTGGCATCAGGTCCCATTGTTTTGCTTTGACAGTAATTGTTCTTTGCTGTCCTCTAGAGCAGGGGTAAATTGGAGGAGTAACCTAGTGCTTAGAGAAACTACCTAGTACCCAGAAGATCAAGGGTTTGATTCCTCCTGGCACTCTTTATGACCTTGGGCAAGTCATTTTACTCTCTATTACCTCAGAAGAAAACACCTGGCAATCTACTTCCAGTGATACATTGCCAAGAAAACTTAAGAGGCAGCTGGGTCGCCAAGAGTCAGCACTTACTTGATGGCAGTTGAAAGAAGGGGGGTGGTCCCCTATCGATCTGAATTTGTCCATCCTTGGACCAAAACATTTGCAGACAATGGGGATCTTTATGAAAAATGTAGCTCAGTTCGGTTAAGATCTGGCCTTGGTCATGAGCACCGCTGCTACCATCCTCTTCCTACACAGGTCAACGTTGCCAAACTGAGCCAAAACATTCTCTTTTAACGGCACACTGATATTTGCACATCATTGAAAGTGGACCTTTCGGATATGATGATGTTGACCCACATAAGGAGGATAGCTGCAGTGTGGCAGAGGTGGAGGCAGCTGTCAGATCTTAATTTGAGCTGGGGGCTGGATGGTATGGACGTTGTGAATTGCTTGTTCTTTATTTGCTGACTGGCATGAAGAGCTGACGTTCACCTGAGACTTTGTTACATCCTGGTCATGATCCGGCGGTTCACGAGTGGTGTTCGTCTTTCTTCGGTCTGCATCCGATTGGATCAGATTGACGTCATTTTTGCAGCCAATAGATGTCCGACATTGCCATATAAACATCCGTTTGGCTCAGAAGTTGGGTTCCCGGTATTTACTACTTCCATGTTTGTTACAGCAGCAGAACACTTGATACAGGGTCATTTTGGGACCCGAAACATGCATGTCGCATGCGTTTTAAAGCCAGGCTTTCATCGCCTGGATCAGTCTATTAATCGCTGAGGATTAAGATAAGTTCTTAAATATATTTCTTCAAAAATATTTTCAAAAAAAATGGGTGTTACATACTTTTGAGCAGGGAGTTGTTTCTCTTGCTGTTCCAGTATGTTTAGCCCGACAATAATGTATTGATTTGGTGGCAGGGGACAATATTCACTGATGACCTTTTGATTTGATGTATGCTAGTGTCATCGGTTACATTGAGGTTTCTAATCTTGATTGTTCTTTATTTGCAGCAGCTCGGGGGTAGACCAAACTTCATACATGCATGGGCCAGTCCTAGCTTACTAGATAACTGTCTAATCTTCCTAATGGTTACACTGGCCCTGGTCCCATGGCACAATCTTCTGTAACCAACAAGAGACGCAGAAGAGCAGTACCTCTTACTTGCTGCTGCTTTCTCCTCTACCAGCTTTGATCTGAAGAATACACCACACGGGGCCCTATGGTCTCACAAAACCTGCTGGGCCCCCACATGGTTCAGAGTTCAGACTGAAGCTGGTAAAGGAGGTGGGGAGGTAGCCACAGATAGGGCTGCTCTCTATCAGGGTGGGAGAGGAATGATGATCAAATTGAAGGAAAATAATTGTCATGCGTGGGGGGGGGGGGAGAGAAAGAAAATGGGGGTGGAGAGAGATAATAGAGTGGAGTGGGAACAGAGGGTGATTGTATCTAGGGAGGGGGATGAGAGAGAGAGGATGATTATGTACTGGGGGAGAATGATTGCATGGGGGGCAGGTAGAGAGTACCCCTATAGGGTCAGTCCTGTCCCACAGGGATGGCATGAAGGGGATACAGAGGGATGTGGGGCCATGTGCAGAAACTGATTGCAGGGCATCATTTGTATAGATCAATAGGGTCTGAAAAGAGGGGCTAACAAGCAGGGTCATGTGCCAAAAACACAGTTGCTCAAAAGGTAGGACCATCCCTGCCCATCCATAAGTAAGAGTAAGACATGTGGAGGCCAATTCTGTCTGGGCACCCAGAATCTGGACATGCCCCAATTGCACCCGATTCTGATCCCATAGGGGCTAGACATGCCTGCAGGATCAGAATCGGGCACAACCGGCCGGATGTGCGGCCCACTACCCAGCTAGCCCAGCCAGGCTCCTGCACGGGCCACAGTGCTATGGCGTCCTGTTGCCATGGCACCACAGCTCCATGCAGGAGCCACGATCCCCAGCAGCCCCGAGATGTTCCTTTCCCTGCTGCCCGACCCCTGATCGGGCCTGCCATGGCCAAGGTCAAGCCATGGGGAACCCCTTGCACCCTCTCACCTTCCTTTCTGGGCTCGGGTCCTCCATCCTCCGCCGACCAGGGGAACTTATTTCAACTCTGAGGTGGAATAAGTCCCCCATGCAAATGGCTGCTCCCAGACATACAGGGCTAATCTCAGAATTGGCCCTATATGTCTGGGGTCAGGTTCCCACCCACTCCCCGTACTCGCTCCTCCTCCGGCTCACCCCCTCCCACCCACGAACAGAGCTCCCCATACAACTCGCCTATAGGTGCAGGGAGCTCTATCTTCCGGACTGACGACCCCGAGTTTAGCAGGTCTGGACATCCAGATTGAACGTCCAGCCCCACTAAACGCTGATCAGAATAGATCCCATAATATCCCATAATCCTAAGAATCACTGCACTGTCTCATAAAACAAAAAATCACTCTTGAGCTTATATTGAATTTTGTTGTGGACCTTTGATTTTTCATCGACTGTAATAAAATGACTTTGCTTTTGGATGAAAGAGAATTGTCTGTTACGTGCTTTTGGTTTGCTATTTTGCACTGGTTTGAAATGCACCAGAAGCTGTGCAGCAGCGGACAGGAAGATGCACTCTCTTAGCCCTTGTTGGTGAGATCCACCTTAGATAAGGGCCAGCTCAATCACTAGGCAGACTAGGAGGTCACCCAGGGCAGCACAGCCCACAAACGCAACCATCAACATATACTTTTATCTGCACGGGGGCAGACAATTTTCAAACAGTCCAGTTACCCAGAGCCAATGGCTTTTTAAAATTGCCCTCATTGTATATGCATTTATACACAGAAAACAAATTTAATATCCAGAAGTATGATGTCCAAACTCAGGGAAACTCAGGGGAGCGGATAGGGCTAGGGACTTGAAAGATATTTAAGGAGGGAGGCTAAAGTTCATCTAGCGTGTGTAATATGTTTCCTTTCTTTTTTCGGTTTCATGTTCATTGTCATTTTGGATTACTCTTGCTATTCTATTTACAATCATGGTTGATTTATGTTTATTTTTCTAATTTGCCATTTGATATTGTATTGATGTGACCATAAAAAACATATAAGCAATGCACATATCCGGGTTAACAATTAACATTATAACAAATCTCAGAGAGATAAAAATAAATAAATAAAGTCCTTGCACCAGCTCTGTCTTAGGTTCCCCATTGCCTGCGCTGCATTTCCTACCCCCTGAAACTCCAGGCTTCTGCTCAGCCATGAGGCCTTGTTCCAGCGAGCTAGCATAGGGAAGCCCAGTGTCAGGGACCAGCTTTCCTTGACTATGCTCCACTGAATAAAAATGACAGACGTGCCAAGCAGCCTCCAGTGCCCAGGCACCAATTAACCCTCTCTTGGCTCATACATTGAGTGCCACATTGTATTTGATGTTCTGCAATGGGCTGTGCGAGTCTCTGACATCACAACATTGGCAGTGATGTCATGGTTGCAGAATGATTAATGGCATATTTATTTAAAAGTTTTTATATGCTGCTTTCCTGCATACAATCCATACGAATGAAAACCATTGGGGTTTATCTATTAATTTTAAATTGTTCACTGCGTTGGCATGCTTTGAGAAGAGGTTAATAAAAACAATAAATACAAGTAACAACAATATCAAATCAGATACAGTAATACACGAAGCATTGCACTTAAAGACTGGAAGTTCAAATGTTTTTTTCAGTTTGTTCCTACGGAAAAAATGCTTTTTACATCCCACCAGTGTCATCTTAACAAGGTAGCTATCCTTATAAGGCGAAACGCAGGAGTCTCCAGTAAGTTGATTTCCAGCTAGCTTGTTCACTTCAACTGTCTTCTTGCCGGGCATCGCTACCGGCAACACAACACGCAGTCATACCAGATCTTAGCTGAGAAAACGTATCCCGCCTACGTACTTCCTAGTTGTTTTTTCTAGCGCATACACATTATGTTCCCTCAAGCAGCCCCTGCAGGGAGGTTTCTGTTTAGGAGGCAGGAGTGAAAGAGGGAAGGGATGAGAGTCCTCATGGAGCCAAAACGAAACTGAGGCTATTATCAAAAATACAATCCTTGTGTAAAAATGAAGCTTGTGTGGAGCTGCTCAGTAACTACCAGCTCATAGCTGCTGTTAAGATTACTGCAGAGAGAAAACAGAGTGCAAAGCTCAGTCTGTGTTCTGCTGGAGCTGTGGGCCTCAAAGCATTCTCCTACTAACCAAGGACAACAGCTAATTAGTGAAGTTTTAGCTCACGCAAAATGTACAGCAATGTCAATAAATGAGATGACAGGATCCTGACAGCTGGAAACAAGTTGAGAGACTCCCCCATAGGAGAAGGCTCAAAGCTCATGCCATAACGCTTAGCTGGATTCCTCTCTTTCTAACTGAGTCTTAAGCACCGTTTCCGAGTGTGATTTTTAAAGCCAGTTACAATGAGCCGCCTGACTGAAGATCGAACACAATTTAGGATAGCTATCCAGAGGGTCGCCATGAGTCGACTCCGACTCGACGGCACTTAACAACAACAACCCCAGTAAAACGTTTTGGTTGAAAATTACCCTCCCTTTAGCAGATAAGCTAATGCTGTGCATGAGAACCATCAGGTGTTCTGGTATACCATTGCTTCTTAATGTGGCCTAGAGTTTCTCATGAATTATACCAGTCAAAGGCTTTGATGTACTGTAGTCAATAAAACATACAGATTCCTTTTGGTATTCTTTTGTCTTTTCAAGGAGCCATCTCACATCCGTGACAATAGCTCTCGTTCCTCACCCTTTCCTGAACCCCGTTTGTACTTCAGGCAGTTCTCGATCCAGGTATGCTTGTAGTCTCTACTGAATGACCTTGAGTAGAATGCTGGTATCATTTGGAATCAGAGCAATTGTGTGATCATTTCCACAGTCAGTCGGCTCACCTTTTGCCATGAGTCAACATTGACTCAACGGCACTTAACAACAGCAGCAGCAGATAAAAGAATTCAAGCGTTCCACCGTAGGAGTATGTCTAACTGAGGAAGAGGAGGTGGTCTAATGAGGGGAAACTGTACACATGCATACGATTTGCAATTATACATGCATTTTGTTGGCCCTCCCTGGCCGCCACCAGAAAAAAACCCCAGGAGTGAGGTATGCGGGCGCTTTTATCATGCATATTTGGAACTTGCTAATTCTTAAAGAGAAACAGGTTGCTTTTCTTTGAAAATTAGTAGAAAGGATCCATGTTCAGTGTCCTCATACCTCTCTCATAGTTTGAAAATACTATATGCTAGCTATTCAAAAATTCCCAGCTCCCTACATTTGTGTCCCGCACTCTGGTTCTCAGTCTGATACTGAAGAGGGTATATTCAAAGCGATTTAACCAGTTAGCAGACCGACTAAACGGTTAAATCACAGTCAGTGCGATATTCAGTAGCATTAAACCATTTAGGTCAGCTGAATATCCTCTGATAACTAGTTTGTACACCCTGGCACTAGCATTGGGGCGTTCTGGGGGATGAACATAAATGCCATACTGGGTCAACCCAAGGTCCATCAAGCCCAGTATCATGTCTCCAACGGTGGCCAATCCAGGTCACAAGTACCTGATAGGTTCCCAAAAAGGCACACAGGTTCCTCACTGCTTGTCCTGGGGCAAGTAGTGGATTTCCCAGGCCTCTTTCGTAATGGTTTATGGATCCTTCCTCCAGGAACTTGTCCAAACCTTTTTTAAACCCAGTTACATTAACAGCCTTCACTACATAATTCCAGAGTTTGATTACGCGTTGTTAAAAAATATTTTCTCTTATTAGTCTTAAATGAGTTACATTGTAGCTTCATTGCATGTCCCCTAGTCTTTCTACTTTTTGATACTAAATATAGGTAGGTCGTTTATGCAGAGTGTGAATAAACTTTTTCAACGGGGGTACACTCCAAAAATATCAAAAATTGAGAAAATTACATAAGAACATAAGATATGCCATACTGGGTCAGGCCAAGGTCCATCAAGCCCAGCATTCTGTTTCCAACAGTGGCCAATCTAGGTCATACGTACCTAGCAGTTTCCCCAAGGGACACAGGTTCCACAATGCTTGTACTGGTTCAAGCATTGATATCCTGGGTCCCTTCTTAATAATGGTTTATGGACCTTTCCTCCAGGAACTTGTCCAAACCTTTTTTAAACCCAGCTACACTAACAGCCTTTACTACATCCTCCGGTAACAAATTCCAGAGTTTGATTACAGTAATATTGTCTACTAACAGTCACTTTGCTCTGCTATAATGTTCTATTATTTATTTATTTTATTATTTATTTATTACAGGCTCTTATATACCGCTCTATTCAGCATACTTACTTTCATACATACTTTCAAAATTTCCTTTAAACTTCCCAAAGTGAATAGTTACACACGTTACACTCCTTTCTGTGTTTAAAAATTTTAAATGAAAATGTCCTTATCTTATTTGCAGTATCAAAACACCGTGGCCAAATGACTCTTCATGGTTAGTAAAAATTCCCAAAGTCCATGAAGAGTCATTTGGCCACGGCGTTTTGATACTGCAAATAAGATAAGGACATTTTCATTTAAAATTTTTAAACACAGAAAGAAGGAGTGTAACGTGTGTAACTATTCACTTTGGGAAGTTTAAAGGAAATTTTGAAAGTATGTATTTGTAAGAGAGAACGCGCATATAAAGGTCATTGATGCAAATGAACTGCCGGTGTTTGTCAATTTGACTAAGGCACTACTGAGTCTGAGACCTTGCGTGATTCAAAGTGATAATAGAACATTATAGCAGAGCAAAGTGACTGAGAAAATTAAAGCAGTAATATTGTCTACTATTTTTGATATTTTTGGAGTGTACCCCCGTTGAAAAAGTTTCTACTTTTTGATGGCATAAACAATCGACCTACGTTTACCCATTCCATTCATTAATTTATAGACCTCTATCATATATCTCCCCTCAGCCATCTCTTTTCCAAGTTGAAGAGTCCTAACCTTTTAAGCCTCTCCTCATAGGGGTACCCTCCCATCCCCTTTACCATTTTGGTGGCTCTTCTCTGTACCTTTTCTAATTCCACTATATCCTTTTTAAGATATGGCGACCAGAATTGCACACAATATGCAAGGTGCGGTCATACCATGGAATGATACAGAGGCATTATAATATCCTTTGTTTTATTCTCCATTCCTTTCCTTATGGTACCTAACATTCTATTTGCTTTCTTGGCTGCTGCTGCACACTGGGCAGAAGGTTTCACGATGACACCTAAATCTTTTTCCTGGATGGTGGTTCCTAATGTGGAACCTTGCATCGTGTAACCATAGTTTGGGTTGTTCTTTCCTAGGTGCATAACTTTGCACTTGTCTAGATTAAATTTCATTTGCCATTTGGATGCCCAGTCTTCCAATTTGTCAAGGTCCTCTTGCAATTTTTCACAATCATCTTGCGTTTTAACAACTTTGAATAATTTTGTGTCATCTGCAAATTTGATCACCTCACTTGTTATTCCCATTTCCAGGTCATTTATAAATATGTTAAAAAGCAGCAGGCCCAGCACATATCCCTGCTCTAGAGTTAACCGGTCAACAGCTATTTCAGCTGCTGGCCCGTTAACTTAAATTGGCTAAAGTTAGGCATAACAAAGGTTGGCCTAACTTTAACCGGTTTAACTATCTGGCCAGCGGCTGAACATTATTCCTCACCGGTTAGCTAAAACGCTATCTGGGCAAGTCGCATATTCAATGCTGGTGGCCAGATATGCTGCGGCATTGTAAGCCAGGCATAAGTTAAAGCAGTGACCACCAGCCATGTTAACAGCACTGACTGCCTTAGCTGAACAGGCCCCCCCCTAGGTTTTCACATATTGAATATTGATAAACAATTTGCCTTTTTTTCTTTCAGACTGGATAAAAATTAGTACGTAAAACATTTAATGGGGCTTTATAACATTTAAATTGAATTTTAAAATTGTTTTAACATTGTTGTTAAGAAAATGAACCTTGCATACATGGAGCCCAATTCCAGAAGCGGGATGACTGGGCCATCTGGATGTCCCCACTGAAGACAGGGCCACTAGGACCAGATTGTGGTCCGTGGGAACATTGGGAACAAAAACATTCCTGCGGGAACCAGAATCAGGCCCACCGCCTTGATAGCATGAAAGGCGGTATATAAGAAATGTTAAATAAAATAAAAAATTAAAAGGACAGCCTGGTGCACCCCCTCTGCCTGCGGGGACATCCTCCCCACAGGCACTCCATAGCACTGCGGCTCCGGCCCACAAGATCTCCACCGCCTGACCCACGGCTGGCCTCTCGCAGCCTGGGTAAGGCGACAGGGACTCCCCGCATCTGGCCCCAGCTCCAATGGTGGCTCCCCGGGCCCGATCAAACAAAAAGTGCAGTTTAAACCACCTCTGAGGTGGTTTAAACTGCATGTCCCGGCAGGCCTGGCAGCAAACAGGGCTGTGATCAGAATCGTCCCTGTATGTGCTACTGGGTGGCCTGCCCCTGCTCCCGCCTCCTTCCAACTCACCCAGTCCTGAAGTACAGGATGTATAGGGAGAGCTGGTGCCGGAATAGGATCAGCGCAGATTACGGGGCTGCACATCCCGGTGGAACGTACAGCACCGCAACCTGTGTTACAGAATTAGGGCCATAGGCAAACCTTTATCTCTCTCCACAAGGTCAAATAGAGGATTTGGGGGGATGGCGCAGATCTGGGTAAGGAGGAGGCCTGATATAAATTCAAGACCGTGTTTCTCAAGCCAGTCCTGGCCTACCTTCTAGTCAGTTAGGTTCTCAAGACATCCCCAATGAATATGCACGAGATAGATGTGCATGCATATCTACCCCACGTATATTCATTGTACATATCCTGAGAACCTGACTGGCTAGGAGGTAGGCCAGGGTTAGTCTGAGAAATACTGATTCAAGGGACAAGGCAGAAAAATAGAAAATGAAACAGAAAATTAAGTAGCAAAACATATTCCTGCAGTCCTGAGAAATAAGTTCTTTTTCTGAATGTATCCTATGTCACATAGTGGTATTCACTTCTGCTCCCTAGAGGTAACACAGTTCAGATTTCAAGCATCTCTCTAATGAGTACGCATGGAAGATTTGCATACAATGGAGATTTGCATACAATGGAAGATTTGCATACAATGGAGATTTGCAGGACTATAGAGCAATGCTGCTCTTGCTGGGAAGGATTATGAAACTGTAAGTATTACCTGCTAGTAATTTCTCAGACTCTTGGGTTAAAGGGAACTCTTTGGGTTTCAACTGATAAACCTCTGTCTATTTTAAAGTTCTATGCTTTTTGAAGTCATACAAGGCACTATGTTAGAATTCGTTTTTAGTAAGAAGCTGACTTGTTAAGGGGTATGTTTACTAAGGATCGTTAAGGATGCAAAGATGTCATGTACGAGTGTTATTGGCACGCAGTTACAGCTGTAGTAAGTGACAATAACCTAGGTTTTACAGTGCCAAAGGGGTAGAGAAGAGGCATTACCTGGGCGGAGCATAGGTGGAGACAGCATGTGTGCCCTTAACCCTGGTTCTCTTATCGTGTGTTACAGGAGCAGCCACTGGGAACCTTAACACCAGCTAAAAGCTGGCACTAAGGGCTGTTTTTGAAGACAGAGAGCCATTCTTGGCTGTTAAACACCACACAGGGAGGCCATTCACATGTAAGTAGTGTGCACCAACCACACTGGAGCCCTGAAATCAGTAATAGTAGTCGTCTATCGGCAGTCACAGAATGTGCCCGTTCAATAAAGGGCACTATGTTGTTGGTGCCAAAGTAGCAAAGGTGGTGCCGTGTGAGTGATTGAGCGAGGCCAGTTAGACCGCTAGGCAGACAAGATGGCTGCCTGGGGTGTACATCCGCAATGTCTGTTGTGATTCTCCTGTGACAGCAATGGCACACATACCTGCCGCCGCTGTCACAAAGGAGTCATGCCACTGCCACCATGCAGCCATGTTAGCAGTGTGTAGGGATGGGGGTGGCAGTGGCAGCAGCTTCTGCCTGGTGCACAAGATACCTTAGTCCCTGCCTTGCGTGTCAGGTGCAATGCTGCTGTGTCTACTGTCAGGAGCACGGCAAGTATGTCACTGGCAGTGGAGCCCATGGTGATTCCTCCCTTTGGGGTGGCGAGGCTTGAGGCAGTAGCCCTCATGCTCATGGCATGCCACTGTCAGAGGGTGGCAGGAATGGCATGTGCGACACTGCTTTAAGGCCAACCACAGCACTGAAGCAGTGGCTGTGCTACATTTGAAGGGAGGGAGGGATCGGCCGGCCGATATGCTGTTCTCCATGATTGGTAGACCCAGGCAACTGACTAGTTTGCCTAGTGGATGCGCCGGCCCTTTCTACTGTGAGCCAGAAGCAGCTGAGTTAGAACTGAACATGAATTTTCTAATGAGAGACAACAGTGTGTGACCCATAACCTGCAGTGTGAGAGAATGCACAGGCAAGTACAATTAATGGCGCCTATACACAGCACACACGCGGCACCTGTAACAGAGAATGAGAAGTGCTGTCTGCCAACCGCTATTGCCTTCATGCCCTGTTTGTGCATGTGGTATATCCTGGCTACATCATTAGTCCCCAAGTGGTGTACCGGTTGCCTGGGTCCACCCATGACCCCTACATCCTGCAATAATCAGCAATGTCAGAGCACTTTGACAGGAGAGGGTTGGATCATGATGCCCCCCACATGCACATATTGAGTGGATATGTGCATGTGGAGGGAAAATATGCTAGTGAGGCCATAAGATTAGGCAATATGATAACACCTCATCTCAGAGGAAAAATAACCACACTGTTTTCTCAATTGCCAAATGATGACCAGGGACGGTCAATGAACTGGTGATTCTTTCATGAAGTAAGCACTCATTGAGGTGCCACATCCATCTGAGCCACAAGGGAGATGAAATTACTCAATGTCACCTGTCAACCATGAGATTATTCCAGAACTGGCCAACAAGCACATTCCATGAAATGCTAACATTGGTCACTCTGCTAGGTCACCTAGGGTCTTGCATGTGTGTGTTCATATATCATGCCCTGCCCTTTTGGCAGAACATATCCCTTATGTAAGATATGAACATCAGTTTTACCAGCAGCATATCAATACAGTTCTACAAACAAACCTAACAAGATGTCCCTATCCCACAGCAGCCTCACATACCTTGTCAGACAAGTATGGCACTGAGTCGGAAGAGAGCTACGCAGACACATAGGCATATCCCAGCTCATACCCTAATGAAGCCTGACAATGACCACTTATACACACATGAATTGATGCACCCACAGTCCCACATGGCTGTTCTGTGGCTCCAAATACATGGCCATTGTGTGTGAGAGAAAAGGGGCAAAGGTTCAAGACCAGCCTGTGGATCAGGAATGATAAGACCAGGTGTGTTTACTTTATCCAACACACAAAACAATGAAGGGTCTGTGGCAGTAGGAATTAAATCTTTATTGTAGAACTACCCCGACACATTTCTGCAAGCGTCTTCCTTGGGGGTACAGCATCATTGACAAAAATAAAACATAACAATTAAAACATAAATACCCGATTCCACAACCGCGGGAGCAGTATGGTCCTGTGATTGTGGAATCAGGCATTTAGCCAGTCCAGTGCACACTTGATTCCCTGCTGGGAGACGTCCTGGCATCTGCCCGTCTCCACCGTACAGTGCTCTGGCTGATGTGCCAGTTCAGTGGTGTCCCATCACCATGGCACCGGCACATCCAGCCAGAGACACCGAAGGCCCGGACACAAAGCAAACCTGTTTCCCCGCCGTCTGAGCCTTGGCAGAGGCCCTCAAGGCTGGGATTGGGCAGTGGGAGCCCTCCCGCAACATCGCAATGGGGAAGGGGGGTTGCAGACTACTCATGCCACAGCACCCAGCCTTATCAATTACATTGGCTCCCTATATATGCATTAATCCAATGCAAAGCAACACTAACCAGTTTCAAGATCATTCACCAGCTATCAGCAAACATCCTACAAGACACGATAACTAAAGATTCAAGTAAACGGCCCAGGAGAAATAATAATAAGAATAATATCATTATCCCACCTCTTGGATATCAAAGGACCATACAATCCACCTCTGGAAGAGCAATATCGCTCTATGCGCCAACATTATGGAACTCTCTCCCAGATGACATACGTGACATTAAAGATTTTAGAAAAAAAATCTAAAAACACTCCTCTTCAAGAATCACTACGACCATATTACATAATAACCTCGTTAACACGTTCTAGCCACCTAGGAACAACCTTTTACTATGGACTGGTAGATACTATACGCAATATAGATACTGTAGATAGTTATGTTTCTACTAAAATAATACTGCACATAGTTATTACACCACCTCTACCCAATATATCATGTCCTTTGTTCAACATTAGCCTCTGTTTAACTGCTCTATGTATAATGTTTTAAGTTATTATGTAAACCGCTCCGAGTGAAGGACAAAGCAGTATAAAAAATGTTTAAATAAAATAAATTATTCCACCTTCGGAGTGGAATAAGCCAGGTGCCTATCACAGTGCCAGGGGACGTACAGAGACATGACAAGAATTGCCTCTGTACATCCCGGCACATGGCCCACCCCCCGCTCTGCCCCTGCATCGCTCCCGTCCAGTGCTCCCCCCCACAAGCACATTGTACATGTGGGGAGCGCATGGGGACGGTATCGGCATCGGGGGCTGAGCGCGTGTTGGAATCCAACCTGGATGTCCGACCCCACTATACACAGGACGGAATGTCAGCCATAGGGTATTATTCTCATACTGCTATTAAGGCATAACATCAAAAGTGATAATAATCTATGTCCTAAAGTCAATAAAGACCATATGTAATTTAATATAAAGGATATTTCTATCATACTGGACCAGACTAAAGCGATAATGAAATGTGGATGTAGGGCTGTGGTTAAATAATAAATAAATAAATAAATCTGACCATTAAAACTATGTCATCAGATAAAAAGGTGGGGAAGGGGGGAGAGGGGGAAAGGGAGGAGGGGGAGGGAAAACCTAAAAAATGGGTTGCAAAGAAAAGTGTGACATAATAAATTGTAGTAGAAATGCGAAAAATAAACATTAAAACCAGCATCAAAATTGAATGTAACTCATGGCTTGAAGCCAGTAAAAAAACATTCATGAGGACCGCGTTGTGGAATTGTCAATAAATTGAACCATGGGGTTATTCTGTGCCACGAATAGCGGGGATGGATATCCTAACGGGATTTCCATCCCTGCTATTCGTGCCTCCCCCTGCTGCGTCTAATCTCCCCGCTGGGAAGGGGTGGCTCGGGGGTGGAGTCTTGGCAGGCAGTGGGCGGTTTAAATTAGTGATAGGGCCCAATGAAGGAGGGCCCGATGTTAAAAGTTATAAATAAGCATGAGCAATCATGGGCAATATAAAGATAGGAGAGGTTGAGCTCCTTTTGTGGAAATTAAATTTGGTCAACTAAATTTGAGAGTTATTATTGTCTTATTAGTGGGATTAGCATAGATAACACGGTTGTTTTTATGATCTTATGATCATTTTATAATTCCCCAATGTGTTTGTAAGAGTATTAGATGGTTTAATTATTTATTTAATCATTCATTTAGCTTTTAAGTTATTGGAGTTGTTGATTAATTGCTAATGATTTTTAGTTTTTAATGATTTATGTTATTCAAGTTTTACATATAGATTCATTTAGTTTAGGGTACACTCACTCCTGCTCCGGAAGCTTTTGTTTATGCTGTGATGCGTGCCTAATGGTTATTAAATTACTTGTGTAATGGATAATCATTTTCTCTTCTCTCTTTTAGTTTACGAATATCCAATACAAATGGTTCTATCAATAGAGGCATCGGTTTAAGGCTGGTGTTGTTACTCACCCTATCAATGTCTTTTTGTGGATGAGTTGTTTGTTATTTATATATTTATTGATTAGTTATTTATTTTTTAATGTATTAACTGACAATTTGGTAGTTGTTTAATGATGTATATGTTATGTTTGTTTTTAATGGCTTTTATGTATTTTAATAATTCTTGATTTATAATTTTTAACGATTATATATGGTTTTGTTTATTGTTTTTAATATTATTGTAGAATTTGTATTTATGTTTTATATATTTATAATATGTACTATGCCTAGATTTCCCCTGATGAAGAACTCGAAACACGGCCTGTGTCAGGCAATTTAGGCTGTTGGAGTGTACAGTATATAATCAATAAAGAGTCCTTCCTGAATAACCACGCAATTTGGACTGGGTATCTTCTAGCAACGTGGTATAGTGCTTTCTTTGGTGGACCCTGTCCAGAGCCGGTGACATGTGCGGGGAAATTATTCCACCTCTGAGGTGGAATAACTTCCCTGTATATCCAGGATCGGCGGCCCAGGGTGCGGATGAGGCAGGGGGACCCCAAAGACATTCCCCGAAGCCCGACCATGGCCTTAGGAGGCCAGAATGGGGGGGTTGGGGGGGGTCAGGCTGCGGGGAATGCAGCAATGGAGTCTGGCGGCCAGCATCACGGTTCTTCAATGGAGCTGCAGTGCCATGGCTCCATTGAAGAGCCTTGACTGAGTTAGCCAGGAAGGTCCTGTAAGTGCAGGCCGGGCTGAATCGCAGTCCTGGCCTGCACATACAGGACTGTTCCTGATTCTGTTCCCACGGAGCTAGACGTGTCCCACAGGATTAGAATCGCAATCACCTCTGTACGTCCTGCTCAGACCGGATGTACAGAGGGGATCTACGTCCGGTACAGAATGAACCTGAAAGTCATTAAATATGTTAAAATATTACAATGTCCATGAGGAGAAGCAATGTATGTGATAATTCAACAAGGGGTTGACACAGGATTTTGGAATATGGCTTAAAAAAACAGAATTCTGCAGGTCCCATTATCCCTAAGAGAGGCCATAAGAACATAAGATATGCCATACTGGGTCAGACTAAGGTCCATCAAGTCCAGTATCCTGTTTCCAACAGTGGCCAATCTAGGTCATACGTACCTAACAGTTTCCCCAAAAGACACAGGTTCCACAATGCTTGTATTGGGTCAAGCATTGATATCCTGGGTCCCTCCCCTCTCTCTGATTGGACAGTCTCCATGATCGATCCACCAATAGCCGAACCAGATCCGCATAACAAGGTCTCCGTGGCCAATCCGGAGCCACGAGAATCACTCGTCCATCGTGAACTGCTATGCGCCGCAGCAGCTGACCAATCATCGGCCATGGTGGGAAGATGTACAGCAGGCCCTGCCTCGGCCAGGGCTGCGACAGAGCATCCAGTCCCTCCGACATGTGCTCTCTGAGCCTGCTGAAGAATTGTGTGGCCTTGGCGTTAGAAAAAGTAGCCATCAGATCCATGATCGGCTGCCCCCAACAACTCACAATGTAATGAAATAGCGCCGCGTTTAGCTCCCATTCATCTGGATCCAAGGTATGTCGGCTGAGGTAGTCGGCCTGCACATTGTCCTTTCCTGCTACATGGGCTGCCGAAAGTGCTAATAGATGGCTTTCCGCCCACTGCAGCAGCAGCTGACTCTCCTCTGCTAAGGCTGCACTGCCCGTGCAGCCTTGCCAGTTGATATACAATACCGTTACCGCATTGTCAGAGAAAACACAAACCGCTTTCTCCCTACCAGGTCCTTGAAACTCTGCAGTGCCAACCTCACTGCTCGCATCTCCAGTCAATTGATCGACCACTCGGCTTCGCTCTTTGACCAACAGCCCTGCACCACCTGAGATAGACAATGCGCCCCCCAGCCGTAGGGACTTGCATCCGAGGTGACCAAAATCCATTCGGGCTGCTCCAAGGACATGCCTGCCCCAAGATGATTGCTCACCAGCCACCACTCCAAGCTGGTCTTTACTGCTTCCGGACAGACTAGCTTCTGAGACAACAGGTGCTCTTGGGGAGACCACCACGAGAGAAGAGACCGTTGAAGTGGCCGCATATGGGTCCCGGCCGATGGAACCAGGTCCAAGGAAGCCGCCATTGAACCTAATAGCTGCATGTATCGCCACGCTGACGGCGCTTTCATGTGCAAAAACTGTTGTACCTGTGCCCAAATTTTTTGCACCCTGACCTCGGGAAGCGATACCACGCCAGCCTCTGTATTGAACAAGGCTCCAAGAAAGACCAACTGATGCCCTGAGTACAGCTGTCTCTTGGACTGATTGACCACCCAACCAAGCTTTTCCAGGAACGCTACCACTCGTTCGGTAGCCCTGACCGCCTCTACCTCGGACCCTGCTCGAATAAGTCAATTGTCCAAATAAGGATGCACCCGAATTTCTTCGTGTCTCAAGACCACTGTCACCACCACCATCACCTTTGTGAAAGTGCGGGGCGCCGTGGCCAGACCAAACGGAAGAGCCTTGAACTGAAAATGCCCTATGGGGACGGCAAAGCACAGGAAACTTTGATGTTCTGGTCTGATAGGAATGTGCAGATAAGCCTCTGTAAGGTCTATAGAGGAAAGCACCTCGCCCGGCTTTACTGCTAAAATTACAGACCGCAGCGTTTCCATCCAGAAATGCGGCACCCTTAAGCTGCCATTCACATGCTTGAGATCGAGAATGGGCCAAAAGGAACCCTCCTTTTTGTGCACCACAAAATAAATGAAGTATCGACCTCAGCCGTACTAGTCTCGGGGTCCAGGCACCACTGCCTGCAGGCGCAACAGCTGCTGCAGCATCACGTGCACTGCCTCCTTCTTTTCCCGAGCGTTGCATGGAGATGCCACAAAAACATCCGCCAGAGGCCTGCAGAACTCTAGCGTGTAACCCTCGTGGACGATCTCTAACACCCACTGGTCTGTCGTAATTGCGGCCCAGGCGGAGTAGAACTGCTATAGGCGACCCCCTACTGGCAACTCCGGCTGGGCCTTCCTGACTTCTTTGTGGCTTTTTGGACAGGGTCTGCTGGGAACTGAAATATCCACGGCCAATCCATCGCGCCCCTCAAAAGGACTGCCCTCTTGACATGAATCGACCCCTCTGATATGGCCCATACCGCGGAGATCTAAACCTGCGGAAGTCTCTTGCCTGACCTCTCTGTAGTCCCCCTGGTCGTGGACCCTTTGGTCTGTCCTCCGAGAGATGGCCTCCCTTAGAATCACCCAGATCCTTTACTATCTTCTCCAAGGCCTTCTGAAAAAGCAGCTTACCCTTATAGGGCAGTTTACTCAGGCGAGCCTTAGAAGACGCGTCTGCCGCCCAGTTTCTCAGCCAGAGGAACCGCCTGGCCACCACAAGGGACGCATAGTCTTTGCTGATATTCTTACCAAATCATAGCAGGTATCGGCTAAATAAGCCGCTGCTGATTCCAATTTGGCCCCATCCGCGGAAGCACCCTCCTCTACATCAGAAGAAGCTTCCCCATGGAGCCACCAGATGGAGGCCCTCGACACATAGGCCCCAGAAATCGAAGCCTGCAGGGCTAGAGCACTTGCATCAAATGCCTGTTTGAGTATCGACTCCAACTTTCGATCCTGAAGATCCTTAAGGGCCGCACCCCCTTCCACCGGAATGGTGGTCTTCTTGGTCACCGCCGAGACCAAGGCATCGACCTTGGGCATTCGCATTAGGTCCCTCTCCTCCTGCGGTATGGGATACAGATGCCCCATTGAGCAGCCACCCCCTTAGGGTAGCTTCCGGGCACTCCCATTCCGATTCTATCATCTGCTTTATGACCCTATGAACTGGAAAACACTTCTGTTCCATCTTAAACCCCTGCAGAAGAGGATCCTCCAGTGGTTCCTCCTGAACCACCGATAAGGCTATATTCAGTGCTGCCAGCGACTGAGAAATGAGAGCTCCTAGCTCTTCCCTGCGAAAGACCCTAAATACATTAGGGTCATCACCTGGGACAATCTCTCCTTCTTCCAGCTCCCTTGCCCACGGAACCAGCCCCGACTCCGAAAGGAACTCTCCGTCCTCGGTTGGCTGGAGGCCCGCAGCCTGCGTCCTAACCATTCTGAGCTAGTCTCCATACCAAGACCCTTCTGGGAAGGTCCTTCCCCTGGGTCTTCCACCAATCCTATCTCTGCTCCTGGCGAGGCAGCCACCTTAGGAGCAGGACCTTGATCCTGAGCCTGCTTCATTTTCAGACAGTATGCCTTGTGCATAGCCAAAATAAAATCTGCGGAAAATAATGAGTTCAACTCCTCCTGCAGCCCTGGCGTCCCTGGCTGCAGTGCCTGCCCTGTCTGTGAAGGCTTTTTGGCTTTTGACTTACTTTTACCTTGTTTATTCTGCAGCATGGTAGAAATGGCTGACCCTTGTAAAATGGCTGCCGTTCCTGCCTTCTCCGTACGTAAAGGCCTTCCAACCTCACTCTCCCCAGGAGCTGCCTTGCCCTCCATCGCGGCGGCCAAGCCGCATTCGATCCTGCTGCTACTCCGAATACACGTGTGGCACAGTCCAGGACCCGACAACCCCTGGCTGCTTCCACACTGCGCGCACACCTCTGAGCTCGCCCGCATGCACAAGGAACACTCCCCGGAGAACCCCGAGACTGCTCCGGGGTTCGCGGCCTAACACCGCCAGCCAAACGCTTATGCAATCGCACGTCCTGGGAGCTCTTACCTTCTTTTAAAAACCACCAGTATTTCTCTCTCTCCCCTTTCCGGCGCTGACGGAAAGTGCTTGTCGGCTGCGGAGGCAGGAAGGCGTGCTCTGGGGCTCCCAGGAACGTCCTTCATCAGACAGTGAAATCAAACCGCACTCACCCCTCGAGACAGGCTCTGCTACTTCTGCCCTGCTTATCCGGCTAGCACCACCCCAGTGTCCACTGTGGCACTCTACTTTCTGACGGAACTGCCCTGCCAGAACAAGCCAGAACGACCTCACAGCTTTTTTTTCTCTCTCTCTTTTACCAGCCTACTCTCTTTCAACCCAGGAGCTCCTAACACCTGTCCTTCCTAGCTGCTAAGGACTGAAAGACTGAGCTGTGAGTGCTAGGGGGCGCTAGATATAAGGTCAGCAAGACTGTATTTCAGTCCTCAGCTGCTGGAGGAGGCTGACTACCCCACTGTTCCTGGACTGGCCTGGAGAAACGAATAGGAATCCAAGTTATCAATGTACCTGTTTAATGTACATTACCCAGTTTAAGTTACAATGCAAACTGCTTTGAAATGGAATTATAAAGCAGTATAAAAAACCTGATAAATAAATCTGTGTGTCTGTCCAGAGGACTGTGAGCTACAGCAATGCGTGTGATGCCCAGGCTTTATGGCTCTACATACAACATGCTACACGGTCTGTTAACCAGCAACTCCACAAACTGTGAGAGACACTATTTATGGGCTGAACTTTGATTTTCAGTAAGTAATTGCAATCTGTGAGTCAGTGGCCGACTAGCTGTGCCTGTACATATGTCCCCAAAGTTGTTACACTCAAATGCATTCCCAGTTACACCATCCTCAAGGCCCATCCCCATAACATGCCCCTACACTTACCTCCCAACAAGACACTGCTGTATAGCTCCCAATCATCTGCTGGTTTGACTGGAGCGAGCTGGGGAGACGGTCTCACCAGGGAGAGTGCCATCACATGTATATGTACAGCAACTCCTCTCTGACTGAGCCTCCAAGCTGCAGGACTCACCTGGCTGCACAGGTGAGAGGCCTGATTAATGCCAACTGTTATAACAGCTGTGTCCACAGCAACACTGCCAGCCACCTTGGTGCAGCTGCAGCCTTTTGGGAGTTAGGCTCACGTGGAGGGCTGGCCTCTGTGAATGTTCAATGGAGTCACTGAGTTGGTGAGACAATAAAGAATCTGTGCTCTTTTCCTAAACCGCATTCACAGAGTGAACTCTGGGGATCTCTTAGCTCCATGCACAGTATGCACATACAAGTATGTCCATCTCAGGCACATCTGCACACAACATATACTATCTCCAGGGATGGCTCTACAATGAGCAGGAGTGAGGCGGCCACCTCTGGCAGCAAACTTTTGGAGGCGGCAAAAAGTGCCCCCAAAACAGCCATCTCACTCTGTCAGCATACATTTCATGCAGCTTTGGACTCTGGTGACTTCAGTCTCCAAAGGTAATAGGACAGTTTACAAGATGAGATTAACTCTGACCCCCTGGTGATTTCATTCTCCAAGGCCTGTCTGAAGCCCCTCCTTGCTAAATCAAGAATGGCAGACCTTAAAGGGAGTGGCTAGCAGACCTCAAGGGGAAGTGCTGGAAAGGATTCAGTTCACTATAAAAGACAGAAACACTTCCTGTCTCTCTCTCTCTCCCACCATCCATTGGATATGAAGGACAGGAGGGTCTGATAATCAATTCCCTTCACCCCTCCCCCGCTCTCTCTCTCTCTCTCTCTCTCTCTCCCTTGCCATGAGGCTCTGAGCCACATGTTCGGGCCTATCTCTCTTTCTTACACTTCACACATGCACATGCACACCCAGATTCATTGATGCACACTGAAACAGCTCTGTAACACTCACTATATACCTCTGTTCAATACCTATGTATTAAGCCTATTTCTACATAAAAACCTTTCTCCAAGCCACACCTGTTTGCTTGTTTTGTTGCAAACCCTACTGCCTCTGTGAAGTGAAATGAACCCAGGACCTACAGAAGAATAACTGACCAAATCTTACATCTTTATGGGGACTCGTCTCTCGGATTTCACAGCAGACCTCCAGTTGGGTAAGTAATAATTTTGTATAATACATTAAGTAGATTTCAGACAGAGTGAGACAGAATCGAAAGTCCGTGTGACCATTTACAATTTTGTTTTGTGGGTTAGACAAGGTGAGATTTTTATTGTCAAAAGGCTCTGTAAGAATCCAGAATTTTAAGGACATCACACAGAGTGGCTTGCAATTGTCTTATTTTGATGTATAGGCTTGCTAAAGATTTTTCTATAGTATTTGAGCTGCTAAGAAAAGACAGAGAGATAGTCCAGATTTAGTTTGGAAGTGGTACACAGGTAAACAGTCCCTCATTGAATACAATATACATCTTTCCTGATAAAGCTATTACCTCCTGTCCCTTTTAACTTTTATGTCTCTGTCTCCTGTCAGTAACTATCTTAGTGAGAGCAGGCTTAAAGCTGGCTGCAATTGATACAACAATTCTGTTAATCTCCTAACACCCTTCTTACTATAACTTCACCCTAAACTTCCACCCTGTTAAAAAGGTGAGAAGCACTTTTTATTCTGGTATAATTTTAAGGTGTGGTCTTTATGCCAGTACTCTTTACTGAACACCCATAAAATTTATACCATTCCAACTATAATTCTAAGGGGTATGTTTACTAAACCGGGCTAATGGTTAACCCGGGCTATTTGCCACTAGGTCCCATATTATTCAATGGGACCTAGTTGCAGATAGCCCGGGTTAACCGTTAGCCTGGTTTAGTAAACATACCCCTAAGTCTCACTTCTTCATAAAAATGAGCATTCCTCCTTCTAAGGTTACACAGTTGAGATAGTCCAACTACAGCCTTTCTGCAGTATCAAATATGGAAGCCTTTGATTTTAAAGAACTTAAAGAAATTGTAATTTCATACTGTAAGAAGAAAGGTGGTCCCTTTGAAGGTGAATTCCCTGAGTCATCATGGTATAATATTCAAAGACAAATGTTAAACCATGATCAAGAATTCAAAAAGAAAACAAATAAAAGAAAATGCCTTTTTATCCAAGGCATGTGCAGGGGACTCATTAGCATGAGACAAGAAAACTCTGAACTGACTTCTCAGTGCACACAATTAAACAAAGACCTTGAGGAGGCACAAATTTGCATCTCTATACAAAGAACTCAAGTGATACAAGCCACAAATTCTTTTATAACTGTTAGTGAGCAATTAGAAGCACTTAAACTTGAATTGAGTCACGTTAAGGATCAATTGGCCTCTGTAAGACAAAAGCCAACACCCACTCCCTCAGCTCCTTATGCCTATGACACACCCTATCAACAATGCATACAAGCTACTGACAAACAAAAGAATACTAAAGTATTCATAGTTGGACTTAGAAATGGGAAGAATACAGCTGAATCAGAGGAACAAAATTCTGATAGTTTATCTCAGCCAGAACAGAGCAATAATCAGGATCTCTGTCTGGAGGATAATTCAGATGACTTAGACATGGCACCCAGCACTGAACTCAAAGCACCAGTTAAAGTAATGTGGCAGGAAAATTTAAAAGATAGAGATATAGAAAAAATAGTTGAGAAAATTGGCACTATGCCTCTTAATGTAAATCAGTGGGTTAAATGGGCGATTGATATTCTGATTCACTGGGGTCTAGGGAAATACAGAAGAAAACAATCAGACTTTGATAGACTTATGCATTTGGCTCTGGGGCCACACTATTATAGAGTTGGCTCTCTCACTCACCCATACCAGTTGGTTAAAAGGGGTACTGAGAAACTATTTCACTGTTCCCCAATGCAAGTATTTAAAATTATTTCACCTCTACCAAATGATACACTGGAACAGTTTGCATATAGAGCCTGGATTTTAAAAGCAGTTCTTAATGAGCAGGAGTCCTGGCCCAAGGCAGAAGATTATGGGGAGAGCATGCATAAGGAATTTTTATTAGAATTGCTATCCCCTGAGATTACAAAATACCTTCTGTTATTTTCTGAAGACCCTGAAGCAACCCCTTTTGATACTTTAATGCTCAGAATTGGGTCTGTTTGGAAGACCCAGCCCTCGCAGGTCATTACAGTATCAGAAGCACGGAAGTGGCAAGCCAAGGAATCCTCTCAGTACACAAGAAACACAGACAGAGGACACACACCTTGGAGAGCACATGGCAGAGGTACTTTTAGAAACTCCTCAGGTTACATTCCTTTTCAGGAGCTCAAAGCACAGAGAGATGGGCTAGAAAATGAGAAAACTAAATGGGAACAAGACAAACATATACTGCAGATAGAAATAGATAAATTAAAACAGGATTTACAAGCAGCTCAGGACAAACACAAGGCTAGTGCATAGGGGTGTCCTGACCTCTTGAGTTCAGATATCAAAATGTCTCAAGCCTTCATAGCCCAGCCTGCCTCCTTTATCTCAGCAGAGGACTCAATTCCAGAGCCTCTGGATGATGAAATGGATACAGGCCCAGGACACAATTTAAGGCTTGTAACACCCTTGATACTGGACTCTTGTGCACGCCCCAATGTTATCAGCAGAATAGGGGGTCAGGATAAATTAGCTTTGATTGACACAGGGGCTGGAATTAGTTTTACTAACAGAGCTTCTCCCACTGCAGATCAGAAAAATATGGAAATTTATGAAATTCAAGGAATTAATGACACAGCTTCCAAATGTGTGGCTATCCCAGTTAAATGGGGTATCCCTGTGCACAGTGAACAAAATAAGGAAATGTTGGAAACCACTGCCTCCACTATAGGGAACACACCAAAAGAAATAATTGGAATTGATGTTCTCAACCAGTTAAATTTGGTGGTGGATATGGCTAATCTTAAATTGTGGCAGTATTCAGGAACTTCAAGTGCTTCTAAAACTTTAGTGCATGAAGTCATTCCCATGCAGTTAGCAACTCAGTGCACCAAGGCAGCTCAGCAGTATGATCTGTGTGTAATTCCTTCAGAGGTGGCTGATATTCCAGTCTGGGCTCAAGACAAGTTAGATTGTGGGAAAATGCACATAGAAATACTGCTGGAAGGTGAGGATCCTCCACCACAGAAGCAATACCCAGTACCTCATCAGGCTATAGAACCAGTGACTAAAATTGTGAAGATACTGGAGGAGAGGGGTCTGATTAGACCTATTTCTTCCACATGCAATTCACCAGCCTGGCCGAAAGTGTGCATGGACTGGGCTTCCACAGGGATATAAGGATTCCCCATCAATATTTCATGAATACATGAAGGAAGCCCTGTCACTAGTGTCTTGCAGAGATGAGACCTAGACCAAACCTCCCCTTTGGAATTGCACAGTGGGAGGGACCATACTTAGTTACTGATACCTTAGGCCCAAGCCTATACCAGATCCTAATGCCTGACAACCAGCAGTACTGGAAACACATCACCCAGTTAAAACCATATGGGTAAAACGTGCTTTATCAGTCTTTGTTTTCAGACACCACCTGAAGACAGCATGGACAGCTGCTTTCTGAAGACAGCACGGACAGCTGCTTTCTGAACAAAAGTCGCTTAAGGACGGTAACTAGTTACTCCTGCTGTACATGTGTTTAATAGTTATGTAAATAAGTAGTAAAAATTATTATTATTTTTTTGTTTTGTTTTGTTGTTACATAGTATAAGTGGGGAGCATTAGTTTACTCCCTAGTAGAGTGAAACAAGTTAGCTTTCATTATGTCTCAGTTTCCTGTTGTTCTTGTATCTGCTCTCTTCTACTCAAGTCTCATTACAGGAACTATCATCCGAATATGCACGATTGGCTGGGCTAATTCCACAGGTGGAGTGTATCGCTACCAAGAAATACCCCCATCTTTCCCGTAAGGAAAGGATCTGGTCATCCTGAGTTTCTGTTCGGTACAGGACAAGCCACTGTTCTATTCATTAAACATCACTCAAGTACAGTGGGAGCCACCAGTTTCCACTTCTCTAGAAAGGACACAAGAATTGAGGGCACGCCCAGAACGTTACTTTCTAGGTCCTCCTGCTTTGATTTTGTACAATATTTCCTGTCAGGACAGAGGTACCTGGAAAATAACTTATACATGGGTTGTGAGTGATCAACAGCACATCACTGAGACTTCATTCCTTTTGGATGTATCTTGTTTACCTACCACCCCTCATACCACTTCTGCTCCTCCTGTACTCTACCTTTCTGATATCCACCCATTTCAGGAAGGACATCCCTTTCAGATTAAATATGATGCACCACACGATGTTTTATATGATGTGGAATACCATTTTCTTACTTGCATCTATTTCCCAAATTGTTTCTAGTGACTCACAAATATCCAAATTGCTCTCAGTTTGTTGCCAACCACATACAAATGCTCAATACTTGGTTTGATATGCAGGCAGTAACACCCCGAGCCAAGCAATTTCGACACAAGCGTGAATTAATTGATACAATTTTAGGTGGCACAGGGACTGCACTGGGTGCCCTTAATATAATTGATATAGAGGTGCTCCGTAATAAAATGGGATCCACTGCTCAGCATGCTGCTGATGGTTTTACCTCACAACATATTATTAATGAAGCTTCCTCTAAACTGTCCAATGTAGTTGTAGATACCTTTGCTCTTATATCTCCCATTATAGAACAGAAAATTGTTACCTTAGCACATGCAGAATATAGATTGGGAAAGAATATTTCCTGGGCTCTTGCCTGTGATCAAGTACAGATCGAGCTTATTACTATACTAAAGGAAATTCTGATCACTGCTAAGTTAGGACACTGGCCACCATCTCTCATTCATATGGCTAGTACCAAAATACCGGAATTTGCTATAGCTCACCTTGATTGGTGGACAGTTAGTGTTCCCATTTGTTCACCACAAGGCTGCTCTATCTGTACTTTGATCCCATGGTCAGGACAACACACAGTTATTTATCCTATTGTTAATATTGGGGTGCAGTTTGATAATATGCTTATGTATCCTGTGGACCATCTCACATGGGTGCAGCCACTGGACAACACCTGGACTTCATTCAAGCCGATGGACCCCAGTTTGTGTGAGCAGACTACATTTCAGTTCAAGTGTCAACCTCACCAGTTTAAAGAGGCTGACACCTCCTGCTGGAACAATTCCTCCTCTTGCTCCCTGACTGTTAAGCTCTCATATTCCCTGACTACCTCACACAGTTTGTATTACCTTGGAGCTGGACACTTTTGTTTTCATCTGTTCTTTCCCCGGAACGTTTCTTTTTCGATTGCTCCCAGAATGCATGACATTCGCCTTCCCAAGAACACTTTGTTGTACTGTTCAAACTATTTACCAAACAATACCTGGTGCAGTCATACACCACTGGTCTCCCTCACCATTAATGGGACAACTTATTCCACACCTCTGGTTACCAATGACTCTATGGACATTCCAGACTTTATCTCATATGCTGTGCATCCCTTACCACTTGGCATGGGAGAAGAGACACTACATAAACTGCTCAACTTTACAGAACTCCATGCCTATATTGATCACCTTAAAACAACATCCACTGAAGTGAATCACACCATCGCTTATGAGAATGGACACATTCAACAAATTGTTGGACACTTGCTACAAGATGCTCATGTGTCTGTGTGGGAATTGTTATTTGGTTACTCACCTACTGCTGATCATGTCTTTAATGTTTTTATTCACCCTATTATTATTTTAACTGCTGTACAAATATTTCTATGCATTATCGTAATTTTCCTGTGTTGTAAAATGAAACAAATGTACATATCCTTGCAGCACATGTCATACAGAACCACAACATTTTAAGGTAGTTACACTGAACCTCTCCAGCATCCACCCCTACATCCAGGCTAATTTGGCATTTCCTATTACACTGAATACCAGAGTCTGCTGCAGTCTAGTATTGCTTCCTATTCTCACTCATAGCATCCTGGTACCTTTTTGCTTTAGCCTCCTCAAAAATTCCTGCAGACCTTATGTACTGTTCACTCTCTCTAAGAAGAGCACGGAGGTAGCATATTGGGTCCCCCCCCCCCCCCCCCCCCCCCCCCCCCCCCCCCCCCCCCAGTGGCTGCTCTACCCAAGACACGAGGTTTGGACTCATAAGGAGACTTGTTTATCTCTAGAACACTAGAGACAGTACTGTGCAGGACAGGGAACTTGCTGGACATAGCAAGGTATTTAATACAGGAGGTATTAGACAAGCTGCCTACTATCATGTAATGGCAGCTGGGACAGGTACCACAGGCTTGCTTCCACCATTTCCAGGCACAAATAATAAATAAAAATAAAAAAGGTGTGGGAGATGTCAGCATACATTTCATGCAGCTGTGGACTCTGGTGAATTCAGTCTCCAAAGTTAAACTCTGACCCCCTGGTGATGTCAGTCTCTAGGACCTGTCTGCAGCCCCTCCTTGCTAAATCAAGAATGGCAAACCTTAAAGGGAGTGGCTAGCAGACCTCAAGGGGAAGTGCTGGAAAGGATTCAGTTCACTATAAAAGACAGAAACACTTCCTGTCTCTCTCTCCCACCATCCATTGGACATGAAGGACAGGAGGGTCTGATAATCAATTCCCTTCACCCCTCCCCCGCTCTCTCTCTCTCTTTTCCTTGCCATGAGGCTCTGAGCCACAAGTTCGGGCCTATCTCTCTCTCTTACACTTCACACATGCACACCCAGATTCATTGATGCACACTGAAACAGCTCTGTAACACTCACTATATACCTCTGTTCAATACCTATGTATTAAGCCTATTTCTACATAAAAACCTTTCTCCAAGCCATACCTGTTTGCTTGTTTTGTTGCAAACCCTACTGCCTCTGTGAAGTGAAATGAACCCAGGACCTACAGAAGAATAACTGACCAAATCTTACACACTCCACTTTCAAAGTTTTTACAAAAAAAAAAAAAAGGTAGACAAGCTGCTGCCGCGGTTTCTTGGCAGTGGCAGAATCAAGCCCTCCGCACCCCCCAGTCAAGCGAGAGTTGAGCCTGCCCACAGGACTTCCCCCTCATGTCAGCTTGCTTCCTGCCCCCAACATCCCCTGACAACCGCAGCTCCTGTGTCTTAAAGAGCCATAGCTGCGATAGCACTAGTAATTTAAAATAAAAGCAAAACCAGTATGGAGCCTTCCCGCCTCTACTATGCAACCCCTGCTGCTGCGTCCTGGAGTGGGAAACAACAGCAGGGGTTGCATAGCAGAGGTGGGAAGGTTCCGCACCAGTTTTGCTTTTATTGTAAATTACTAGCACTATCGCAGCCATGGCTGCCAGGGGAAGGAGGGGGCAGGAAGGGAGCTGACATGGGGGGAGGTGGGGGGCAGGAAGGAAGCTGAAAAGAGGGGGAAGGTGGGGATTGGAAGGGTGCTGACATGGGGGGGAAGGGAGCTGACATGGGGAAAGGAGGGGGCTGGAAGGGAGTTGATACCTGAGGATGGTACTTGAGGGGGACTGGAAGGGAGCTGAAACTTGGGGGTGGGACTTGTAAGTGGCTGGGTAATGGGGAGGAGACTGGAAGGGAGGGGGCACTGGGTTTGGAAGGGAGCTGACATGGGGATGGAACTGAAAGAGGGATGGATAAAGGGTAGAGTGACTGGAAAGATACTGACACGGGCGGGCAGCATTGGTAGTGGAAGTGAGCTGATATCTGGGATGGTATTTGGACTAGAAGGGGCTGGACAGTGGGGAAGGAGGGGGACTGGAAGAGAATGGACACTAGTAGCAGTTCTGGGAATGCAAGGGGGTTGATATTGGAAGGTACTGGGAGAGGAGGACTGGAAAGGGGGCTGATACTGGGGAGGGTTATTGGGACTGGAAATAGGCTGATGAAAGGAAGTGAAGTAAACAAAAGAAGAGACATGAAATGGCAGAAGGACTATAAACCATAGAAAGAAAGCTAAGAGAAGACAGGAAAGCAGAAGCCTCAGATCGGGACCAACGTGATCAGAGGATAAAATAGTCAGACAACAAAGATAGAAAAAATAATTTTATTTTCAATTTAGTGATTGAACTTTTACACAGTATGGGGGAACTGCATCACTTATTTATCTGATGTTGCACTGCATGCGGAGTCTGGCTTCTTGGGGTTTCAGTTTCATTTTTGTCTACATATTTTTATTTTTACTTTAGATTGTGGTCACTTCTGTACTTGGTGAGGATCTGTGTTCTGAGTGTGTGACTGAGGCTAGGTGTTCTGTTAATATGGAGTTTGTACATAGGAATCTATGCTGTACTGTAGTAATTTGACTTGTTCAGCTTTTCATATAGGTGAATAGATGTTCTAGGGCAGCGATGGCGAACCTATGGCACGCGTGCCAGCTGTGGCACGCGAAGGCCTTGCAGCTGGCACGCGGGAAGGTCCGCAATTAAGTATGCAGCGCGGTGGGAGGTGAGTGTGCCATCACTGCTCTAGATAGTCACCCTGAGCGCAAAGAACGGGAAACTGAACTCAGCCCCCCTGCAAACAGAAGCATTTACTATGCTGCTAGGACAGGTGTCTGCCTCCCTTCGTCTGCAGCCGCGGCTCCCTGCCTCTTAGGGAACCGCGGCTGTGCTTGTAAAATCGTTGCGGAGCCCTTCCTGTCTTGACGGGCTCCGTGCAGCATTGTCCCGCCTCCAGAGGACAACTTCCTTTAGAGGCGGGACAATGCTGCACGGAGCCCGTCAAGACAGGAAGGGCTCCGCAACGATTTTACAAGCACAGCCGCGGTTCCCTAAGAGGCAGGGAGCCGCGGCTGCAGATGAAGGGAGCAGACATGGGGAGAGGGGGCTGACATCGACATGGGGGGGGGGCTGATATGGATGGATTAGGGAGGGGGGCTGACATGGAAGGAGGGAGCTGATATGGATGGATGGAAGGAGGGGGCTTACATGGAGGGAGGAGCTGATATGGATGGATGGAAGGAGGGGGGCTTACATGGAGGGAGGGATAGATGGAGGGAGGGGGCTGACATGGACAGAGGGGGGACTGACATGGAGGGAGGCTGACATGGACAGTGGGGCTGACATGGAGGGAGGGAGGGAGGGAGGGGGCTGACATGGACAGATGGAAGGACTGGGGCTGACATGGAGGGAGGGGGGCTGGCATGCACAAAGGGGAGAGACAGGGACATACTGGACAGACAGGATAAATGCTGGAGAGAGGTGAGAGACAGTGCGGCTTAGGATTATAATTTATTTATTTATTTAGACAGTTTTGTATACCGCCTTATCCTTCAATCAAAGCGGTCACAACACAATTGGGGGATACATTTAACACGGCTGATGGGCTGATGGGGGAGCTAGCACTGGTAATGGGCAGATGGGAGGGACTAGGACTGGTAATGGGTTGAAGGCTAGGACTGGGAATGGACTGATCAAGGGGGGGGGTTGGGACTGGTAATGGGCTGATAGGGGGGTATGACTGATAATGGACTGATGGGGGGCTAGCATTGGAAATGAGCTGATCGGTGAGGTTAGGACTGGAAATGGGCTGATGGGGGGATAGGACTGGTGATGGGGGGGGTAGGACTGGTGGTATTGGGCTGATTAGGGGAGGCTAGCACTGGTAATGGGGTTGAGGGGGGATTAGCACTGGAAGTGAGCTGATTGGGGGGCTTTGACTGAGAATGGGCTGATTGTGGGGAGGGGAGGATAGAGCTGCTGGCCCTGGAAGAAAACTGGGGGCTAAGGCTACAAATGGGCTGGTGCGAGGGGATGGGAGAATGGAACTGGAAGGGAGTGGATCTGAGAGGGGCTGCCATGGTATTTGTACTAGAAGGGACTGGTCAGTGGGGAAGGAGGGGGACTGGAAGGGAATGGACACCAGTGGCAATCATGGGAATGCAAGTTGACATTGGAAGGTACTGGGAGTGAGGACTGGAAAGGGGCTGATACTGGGGAAGGTTACTGGGACTGGAAATAGGCTGATGGAAAGAAGTGAAGAAAACGAAAGAAGAGATAAGAAATGGCAGATGGACCATAGACCACAGAAACAGAGCTAAGAGAAGACAGGAAAGCAGAAACCTTAGATCGGGACCAGCATGATCAAAGAATAAATTGGTCAGACAACAAAGGTAGAAAAAATAATTTTATTTCATATTAGTGATTTGACTACAAAATCATCATAATTTTGAAATCAAATATTGTTACTTGTTGTGATTAATTAACCGTATTTTCCGGCGTATTTTGTTTGGTGTGCGCTGGAAGAGGGGTAGTCTTATACGGCGAGTATAGGCCAAACACCTATATTTTAACAGGAAAAGTAGGGGGTCTTCTTATACGCCCAGTCGTCTTATACGCCGGAAAATACGGTAAGTTAATTTAACGTTTTCTATGAAAAGTAGTTCTGAGGGGGGTCAAAAAATATTAAAAGAAAAGTGACAATAATATAATAATATATTTATAATGTGGATTACATTTGGGCCCTCATATTTACCTCAGGCTATGATTGTGATTGTGATTATGATGGTACACTGTAAGAAACAATATATGCAGTGTTAGATTTGTTTTAAATGTCGCAATGGTTTTGCGGCTCCCAGTTTTTTTTTCCCTTCGGAAACGGGTCCAAGTGACTCTTTATGTCTTAAAGGTTGCAGACCCCTGTGCTAGGAGAAAGGCCCCAGCCCGGCCCCGCGCTTCCCCTTCCGGTCGGAGCTTCTGCGCGCCCTCTCGCCGAGAAGCTGCGCGCTAGGGCTCGTGCGCCATCCTCTCGCGAGATTATAGGACCCGCGCGGGAGCTGGGTTCCAAAGAAGAGCAAAACCTACCACTTTCATGATGAATGGGAAATGGACTACTTCTTCATCATGGTGAAAGACAAGTGTTGTCTAATTTGTAACGCCCCAGTATCCTTGCCCAAAAAGGGTGATCTGGAACATCATTATAAGGCTCTAAAATCTTGTTGTTAAGGTTTAATTGACGTGCTGGCACTTTGAGGAAATTCTTTGGTTTTGTGCGGCAGTTTGGGCACTCGGGCTCAAAAAGGTTAGCCATCACTGTTCTAGGGCCTGCTGAAGTACAGTATGAGTATTTATAGTGCTTCTGTTTTCTGGGTGGGCCCCTTGTATGAGTTTTGGAAGTTTATTCTGGTTTGCTATGGTAGATTTGGCCTTGTAGATCTTAGGTGACTTTGGTAGGGTTTTATATTGGTTTTCCAATATGCCTGGTACTGGAGAATGTTTGTTAGTGAGATGACCAGAATTAGAGTTTTTTAAAATATATTGAGTTCTGTGTGTGTGTGAATGTCCTATTTCTGCTCTGCACCCATTGCCGAGGGAGAGGTTTCTATGGATGCAGAATATATATTTGAAAAGAAAAAGTGAGAACCATAACGCAGTTTATAGCAGAATAAAATGAGTTATAATTTGGTCTTATAAATTGTGCTGTGGTTCTCACTTTTAGTTCCTTGGTGTGCGAGCATCTTGCATTTGTTTTTTACGGAATATATATTTATATGAACACCCTGCTGGTCCAGTGTGCAGTTTCAGGAGTTATACTGTGGTTGCCAAGCCTTTCTTGGTGTTTATGTTGGAGTGGGAGGTGTTGTGTTGGGGTCCCAAAGTCCCTCTTGTTTTTCAGAGGGTGGGAAGTGCTGTGTTGGGGTGCCAAGTTGCTCTTGTTTTTGTGGAAGTGGGAGATGCTGCATGAGTGCTATTGAGCCCCTCTTGTTTGACATATTTAGCAGCATGTTTCCTAGGATCTGCACTGGTAACATATGAACATAAGAGATGCCATACTGGGTCAGACTAAGGTTCATCAAGCCCAGTATCCTGTTTCCAACAGTGGACAATCCAGGTCACAAGTACCTGGCAGGTTCACAAAAAAGGCACACAGGTTCCACTATGCTCATCCCGGGACAAGCAGTGGAGTTCCCAGGTCCTCTTTAATAATAGTTTATGGACCTTTCTTCCAGGAACTTGTCCAAACCTTTTTTAAACCGAACTATACTAACAGCTTTTACTATATCCTCTGGTAACTAATTCCAGAGTTTGATTATGCAGGGCCCTAGGCTAACTGCAAGGAGGCAGTTACAACCCCCTGCAGATACCGCATTTCAGCGTGGCAAAACAGCTGCCGGTGCAACTAAGGCCACCCACTGAGGTTGTATTAGTTGCACTCACGCTACTTGCACCGAGCCATTATCTTAGATTGTGCTGACAATGCAGATGTCACTGTGTGAGAGTTTCTTTCTCTCGCCTCACTCTGCAGTAAAGTATAATTTTGGGAGTTCCGGTGACGTCAGGGAGCATGGTGGCAGCTCTCTGAGGGAGCTCCGGGGCGCTGGTGAAATAAGCTATATAACGAGCGACCCTACCCTAACAGGAGAGAGTGCAAATACAGCCAGACACACCGGCCAATAGAGCAGATGTCGGTAAAAAAGAGGTTGTCGGTCTACCGCTCCTCATATGCCGTGGCGGAGGAGCAGGGGAAGGAGGGCCCCGTGGACATCATGGCAGATGAGGTGGCTGAGCGGTCCGACTCTGATGGGGACTCTGATGGAGGACCGGACTCGCTGGGGAGCCTGAAGGAGTGGCTCACCGCTTTCAAAGAGGAGCTGAAGGCTGAGATGGGCTCCTTCAAGAAAGATCTGAAGGAGACGCTGGCCACGCTAAAGCAGGACGTGAAGGAGCTAGGGGCCTGGGTGGAGGACTCGGAGGAGCGGTTGGAGCAGCAGGCAGAGATGATAAACGATCTGCGAGCTGGTTGGGCGGAGCTGCGACAGGCCCAAGACCAACTTCAGGCAAAAGCTGAAGATCTAGAAGATAGGTCCCGTAGGTGTAATGTGCGGGTGCGGGGCCTACCGGAGGAGCAGCGCTTTCAGGACTGTGAGGCAACGCTGACGTGCTTGTTTGCCGCTATCCTGCATGAGGTCGACCCTGAAGGAGAATGGGAGGGAAAACTGATGCCCATGGACAGAGCTCATCGGAGCTTGGGCCCTCCCCGGGAGAACAAGCCACGCGATGTGATAGCGTGCATGGGTTCCTTTAAGTTGAAGGAGCGACTCCTCACCGCGGCACGAAAGCTCGGCCCGTACAAGTGGGAAGGGGCAAAGATCGAGCTCTACCAGGACCTCTCTGCGGGCACGTTGCAACGGCGGTGGGAGTTGAGAGGAGTCACATCGTTGCTGCGCAGAGAAGGTTGGCGCTATAAGTGGCTTTACCCATTCGGACTGCTGGTGACAGTAAAGGGCAGCACACGCCGGATTCAGAGCGCGGAGGGAGCCTGGCAGATTCTGCGGGACCTGGGTGTGGAGAATATCCTGGAGGCTCAACTGGGAGGTCCGCCTAAGGAGCAACGCTCATCCGAACGGAGTGCAGGACTGAAGTGGCAGAGAGTGGAGAGTAAGAGCAGGCGGCTGACCAGGCTTTCCCGAGGCAAAGAACAGGCACTGGCGGTGGGGGCGACTGGAGACTGAGCGGAGCCGAGGAAGCCGGCTGTGCCGGGAGGACTTTGGATCATTATGAACTGGCATGGTGGTAACTTACCGACACGCACCAGGGGGGTCACGGGGGGGTAATATTACTGTAAATCTGGATATGCATGGAAGGAATGGGGGGTCAGGGACAGGGGGGAGATAAGAAGGGAGAGGGGGGGGGAGAGGGGGCAGGGAGAAAGGAAGGGGGGTAGCTCAACTTGCCAGGCGTGTGTGGGGGCTGGCGGGGAGAGTAGGGGATGGTGGATGAGCAAGGAAGGGGGGGGGTTAGAGTGGGTAGTGGAAGCGCCCGGCGAGCGTCACTGGGGGGTCAGGGTAACTCCGGAGGAAGTGGTAATGCAGGAGGGGGATGAATGGGGGCGGGGGGGGGAAGGGGGAGGGGGGGAAGAGGTGGAAAGCGGGGCTTCGTAGGTATTGGAGGGGGGGGGGCAGGGGTGGCTGAAAGGTCCCAATGGGGAGGATAGGGTCCATCAATGCCAAAGGGCTGAATAATCCCCGGAAACGGCAGCAGCTGTACCGAGAAGCCACCCGGTTGGATTGGGAGGTGGTGCTCATGCAGGAAATCCATCTGCGGAGGAAATATGAGGGGCTGATGCGGAATGCGAAATATCCGCAGCAGTATTTTGGGGGCATGAGGGGGATGGGAGCGGGTAAGAAAGGGGGGGTGGCAGTTTTGGTACGCTGGGACAGTTCATTTAGGGTAAGCAGGGTGGAGAGGGATGATGAGGGGCGGGTGCTGCTTCTGGGGGGGGGAATGGCAGGGGGAGCAGGTTACTCTGGTTAACATCTACGCTCCAAATGAGCAGCAGGGGCAATTCTGGAGAGGGGTGCAGGAGCTATTGGCTAGGCATGTGCAAGGGAGGCTTATTTTGGGGGGTGATTTTAACTTGGCTCTTAACCCTAGCTGGGATCGCCAAGCGGGGGGAGGGGGGGGATGGGAAGGATAACATCCGAAGGGTACTGCAGAGCATTATGGAAGCTTATCAGTTGCGTGATGTGTGGAGGCATCTGCATGCAGGGAGTAGAGAGTACACTTTTTACTCCGCACCCCATGACAGCTACAGTCGGATCGACTATATCCTGATGGCTGCTGGATGGGGCCCTAGGATTCAGGAAGCAGCCATAGGGAATATCACATGGTCCAATCATGCTCCAACGTGGGTGAGTGTTGGGGGCCCCCGAGACGGGGGGGGGGGGGGGGGGGGGGGGGGGGAGTGAGATTTTGGAGGCTTAATGAAAGTCTACTCAAGAGAGAGGAGGTGGTGAAGGATGTTAAGGAATGTCTGCAGGAGTATTGGCGCCTTAATGACACGGGTGATGTGGGGGAGGTGGGACTGTGGGAGGGTATGAAGGCGGTGGTGCGGGGGCGATTGGTGATGTGGTCCTCTAGATTTAAAAAGCAGCGGCTGGCCGGGGAGGAGGAATTGCAAAAAGAGATCAAGCAGGTGGCCGAGAACTATCAAGCTCGGGGGAACAAGCACGACTTTAAACGCCTCAATCAGCTGAGGATGGAGCTTCATAAATTGCAAGTGGATGAGATCAGGTTCCAGCTGCCAAGTTGAAACAGTGCTATTATGAATGGGGGGACAGGGCCGGGAAAATGCTGGCCAATAAACTGCGTAAGCGAGAGGCCCAGACCGCTATAGTGGGGTTGATGGGGAGCGGAGGGGAACAGTTGCGGTCGGAGAAACACATTGGGGAGCGTTTTTGCCAATTCTACAGGGATCTCTATCGGAAAGGGGAGGGGGGGCGGCCGGGGCTTGGGGAGGCATACTTAAAGGATATAGAGCTGCAGAGCCTGGGGGAGGGGGATGCTCAGGACCTGGAGGTTGATATCACCCGGGAGGAGGTGGTATAGGCCCTGCAGGCGTTGCCAGCGGGGAAAGCTCCGGGCCTGGATGGCCTGACGGGGGTCTTCTACAAAACCTTTCGGGAGGAACTGGTGGATAGGTTGGTCCAGATGGCGAATGGGGTGCAGCAGGAGGGGGGAGGCTTCTCGGCGGATATGCTTACAGCGGGCATAACGGTCCTGCCCAAGGGAGGTAGGGATCCGATGCAGTGCGGGTCCTACCGCCCCATTTCCCTGATCAATATGGATGTTAAAATCCTCGCCAAGGTGTTGGCTAACAGGCTAGCTCCGAAGATGCCTGGACTGATAGGGATAGACCAAACGGGATTTATAGTGGGGAGGCAGGCCTCGGACAATATTAAGAGGGTGTTGGAAGCGGTGTGGGGGGTACATGCACAAGGGGTAGAGGCAATGCTGCTGTCAATTGACGCTGAGAAAGTGTTCGATAGGGTGGACTGGGACTTTTTATTCCTGGTAATGCGGCAGATGGGGATAGGCCCTAAATACATGCGGTGGGTACAAGCGCTGTATAGGGGCCCGAGGGCGCGGGTTAAAATCAACGGGCGCTATACTGAGACCTTGGAATTGGAAAGGGGGACCCGCCATGGGTGCCCGTTGTCCCCGCTGCTTTTTGCCATCACTATTGAGCCCCTGGCGAGCGCAATTAGAGGCAGTAGGGGGGTATGGGGGCTGCAGAGGGGGGGCGGACACCATAAAATTTCCCTTTTTGCTGACGATGTACTCATGGTGGTGACGCAGCCTGATGAGTCCCTACCAGAGATCTTGCGACTGCTAGGGAGGTATCGGGGTTTAAGGTGAACCCGGACAAGACTGAGACCCTGAATATAAATATGGCCCAGTCTCGGGTGGAAAGGTTGCAGCGGGCTTACCCGTTTAAATGGGCGGAGAGAGTAATTTGATATTTGGGGGTCAACATCACTCCCCAACCCGGGGGGATGTATGGAGCTAACTATGGTAAACTGTGGAAGGAGATAGACCAGGACCTGCAGCGGTGGATGAGCTATGAAGTGTCTTGGTTGGGACGGATAGCGACAGTCAAAATGAATGTCCTCCCGCGAGTGCTGTATTATTTTCAGGCGCTGCCGGTGGTCATCCCGGGGGCACACCTGCGGCGACTGCAGCGGAAAGTGAACCAGTTTATCTGGCGGCGACGTCCGCCAAGGATAGCCCGTGCGGTGATGTACAGGAGGAGGGAGGAGGGGGGTTTGGGGGTGCCTAATATGCAGGCCTATTATTGGGCTGCCCAGGCTCGCCACGTGATGGATTGGCGGGAAGGAGGGGAGAGGAAGAACTACGTGGAGATGGAGAAGGATTGTGTGGGGGGGCGGTCCCTAGCAGGACTCCCCAGGATGGGGCGGGGGGAGAGAGGGGTGGAAGTGCGGGTCAATCCGTATGTGAGCCATGTGCTCCGCGAGTGGGATAAGCTTAGAGGGGCAGCGGGAGAAGGCGGGGGGACGCGCTTTTCACTGATGAGGGAACTCTGCCATACAGAGGAGTTCCGCCCCGGGAGGGAAGGGGGGGGGATATCGCAGGTGGGCACGAGGGGGGCTAAAGTGCTTCTTCCAGTTTATCGATGGGGGGGAGTGGGTGCCATTTGCGGCATTGCAAGAGATGTATGGGCTACGGGAGGGGGATCGTTTTTACTATGGGCAGGTGGTGAACTTCCTGAGGCAGAAATTAGGGAAAGCAGGCCTCGAGCGGGACTATACCCCGTTGGAGGTGGTTTGGTATGGGAAGAAGACATCCCCGGGGCTAATCTCGGTGTTGTATAAGGCCATACAAGGGCCCCTGGGGGGGAAGCACAGATACATGCGGGAGTGGGAGGGGGACCTGGGGGTGGAGCTAGAGGAGGGCCACTGGAAGAATGTTTTCGACCAGATGAGGCTGCTGCCATTGTCCATAGCTGTTCGGGAGAATTGGTGCAAGGTGGTTATGCGGTGGTACTATACCCCGGCCCGGTTGCATCGGATGTTTCCCCGAGTGTCTAATCTGTGTTGGCGGGGGTGCGGGGAGGAGGGCACATTTTTCCATATTTGGTGGAAGTGTCCCCGAATACAGAGATACTGGGAGGCGATCCGGGATTGGATTAGGGAGGTGGTGGGGGCGGGAGGCGACACTTGACCCAAGTGGGTATTTAATGGGGTGGTGGAGGGAAGGGGGGCCGGCTCAAGATAAAAGGCAGGTAATGGCGTGCCTGAGTGCGGCCCGTTGCGAGCTGGCTTATCGCTGGAGGCAGCGGGAGGCACCGCAGGTGGAGCACTGTGTAGAGTGCCTCCGGCAAGTATACCTAATGGAAAAACTGACTGCAGCTCGAAGGCAGAGGGTGGATAGATTTGAGAAGCAGTGGGACAAGGTGCTGCTTTACCTACGGAAGGATACCCTGCAATAGAGGGGGTACACAAAAAAGGGGGGAGGAGGGGTGGGATATAAAAGGGGGGGATCGACAAGGGGGGGCGGGGGGAGCGATAGGGGGGGAGGGATGGGGGTCAGGGGGGGGGAAAGGGGGGTAGGCCCAGACGGGAGGGAAGGGGGGAGAAAGCGGAAGGTAGGAGAGGGGGGGGGTTGAGGATGGGGGGGTAAATGTTACAGCTGATGGAAGGGGGAGTTGAAGGCTCTTGCTTATATATAAACAATTCCACAAGGGGGGGCAGGGATGATTGTAAATTGCTGTTTTCAGGTTGGCTGCGGCCCAATCTGTATCTTTTGGGCATGGAGAAGGGAACTGTTCATGTGTGGGGATTTAAGCGGGGTGGGAGAGGTTGATATAAGGGGTTCTAGGGTGGGCTGGATGGGAGTGGGTCAGCTGCTGTAACAGGACAGTTTTCTTATGTCTAGATGGGGCGCTGATATAATGTGTGTTACAATGTGTGTTAATGATGTTATAATGTATGTCCTTGAGTTTGCGATGGATTTGTTGTCAATAAAAAGTTAAATACAAAAAAAAAAAAAAAAAAGTATAATTTTGGGAAAGAAATCCCATAATCCTAAGAATAATGGTTAAAATTATTTTTTATACTACCTATGTCCATTTTTAGTTTATACTGATATATTCCCTCCTTGGTGAAGATCTGTCTCTGTTCTGCATCTGTGGATGCAAAATATATGTTCAAAAAGAAAAAGCAAGAAATAAACTGCATTATGGTTCTTGCTTTTTCTTTGTGAACATATATTTTACATCCACAGAACCCCCTTTCTCAACAGTGGGTGCAGAGCAGAACCAGGACATTCACCAACAAAACTCAATATCTTAAAAAAAAAATCTGATTCTGATCTCACTAACGACAACAAACATTCTCCAGTACCAGACATATTGTGAACTAATACAAAATCCTACAACAAAGTCACTTGGGTATCTATAGAGAAAATCTATTCTACCATACCACATGAGCACCAACTTCCAAAACTCATACAATAAAATAAAAATGAGTTAAAATTTAGTTTTATAAAGTGTGCTGTGGTTCTCGCTCTTTCTTTTAGTTCCTTGGTGAGCAAACATCTTGCATTTCCTCTATATAATCAAATAAGGGCTCATTTCATCCTGGACATCCAGCCCCTCTGTACGAGCTGGATGTACAGAGGGGCTCATGAGTCTGATTCACGGGGATCAGAATCGTGATCAGTCATGTACGTGCAGGTCGGGACTGCAATTCAGTCTGGCCTGCACGTACATAATAAGCCCAACTAACTCAGTCGGGGCTTTTAAATGGAGCCGAGGCACCATGGCGTTTGGTTGCCATGGCACCGTGGCTCCATTTAAAAGCCGTGATGCCAGCCGCTGGAAAGAAATACTTATTCCCCGCATCCCAACCTAGCCTCCTAAGGCCAGGGTCGGGCTGCGGGGAATGACCTCTGGCCCCCCCTGCCCCATCTGCGCCCTGGCATTAAAAAAAAAATATGTCCAGAGAAGCAACTTCCCCGCACATGTCACCGGCCCTGGACATACAGGGCCAATATTAGAATCTGCCCCCAAGCTGCCTCTTCCCTGCCCCCGTCTATCTTCCCTGCACAACCAGCAGGGAGGAGAGACGCCGGCAGGGGAAAGCACATGGCATTCGCGGCAAAGAATATCCCCCATAGGCTTTTTGGTTTGGTTCTGTCCCTAACTGGAGTTTTGAGAAAGCCAGCCCCCCCCCCCCCCCCCACTATGGGGGGTGCTATCTCATCCCTTGCCTCAGGCAGCAGATTGCCTTGAACCACCCCTGACTATTTCAGTACTGCCTACTGATCATTGACCACAGCATTCAGCATGACATTGTGCTTACTCCATAATAACCAGCCTTATGTTTATGGAGACAACATGCTTTGGTTTGACCGATTGTGAATATGGGACACTGACCTCTGAATGGTCCCTACACAACTCCAGCTGAAGGAACGTGCCACAGGATGCCATATTGGTTTCTGCATCACCTGCCACCATGTGGGAAGGCAGTGCCTGGAAGTGAGGCAGGAACAGTCCCATACATGTTTTGAATGTACCTCTGTTAAATGGAAAAGATGTTCAGAGGCTCTATTCAGAAGCGCAGAAGCTCTGAGGGCCTACTCAGCCTCTGCATCTTTCATATCAAAGGCCCTACACGACAGCCTCACCCACTCTGCAGAAGCACAGAGTGTTAGAGTACAAAGAGGTAGGGAATGGTGGCGTATGTGTAGCTAGCAACTGTACCAACATCTAACCCCATGTCAAACCTGCCATGCTTCCACGTGCTCTTAGGGAGAGGGGAACTGCATCCAAAATGTGGGAGAACTCATGTGCTGCACTGGCTATTTTCACAGTGTCCATGGCGCGAGACATGACATAATATGGGAGTGCGAGCATGGCACTATTATTTATTTTATTTATTTCTTTTTTATACTGCGCTCTTTAGAATCAGTGCGGTTTACATGTATACTAACAGGTACTTTTTTTATTCCCTTGTCCCTGAAGGGCTCACAATCTAAGTGTACCTGAGGCAATGGAGGGTTAAGTGGCTTGCCCAAGGCCACAAGGAGTGGCCATGGGACTAGAGACCCCAGTCCCTCCAGCCTGAGATTGCTTGTCCCCATGTGAGAATTGAACCCCTGGCCCTCTGGCCTGAGGTAGCCTGTTCCAACCATTGAGCCACTCCTCCCTCTATCAATGTTCACTGCCAAAACCTGTGTATGGGGGACAATCTTCTGGTATGTGGCAGACATAGGCCACTGTGGGCCAACATGCACTCACAGTCAGTTTCTGGGACACTTCCAGTGCTCTTTGCATTGAATTAGCTGTCCCCAAATTCAAACTCAAAGGGTACACAAATGCAGAGCAGAGGATTCTGAATACTCTCCAAAACAGAGCAGATTGCACAGGATGCATATGAGTCAGAGGTTAGGTAAACAGCTGAGCCATCTTAATGTGGGTCTTGCACGAGCAGTTCATGCCGAGAGGCCGCTCTCACTCTGACTGAGCTGGGACTATGTCACAGCTATGTATCCACATAGTGCTATTTAGGGTCAAGCTGCAGTGACATGGTTGCTGTTTCTGTTTGACAGTCCATGTTGTTTGTATAAAGCCAACATTTTCATAGTGGATATGTGTACATTCAGTGGGTGGTGACTAGCAGACCGGGCAGAGATGGTATGTGAGTGGTCGATATAGCCTCCTGTTACACAACATATGCAGGATGACTGGGATTGATCTAGCTGATTAGATGGCTCAGAAAGAGAGAACAGCAGCTTTATTGGGCTGCTGGTAACATGATGCCGACTATGGTTTTGGCAGGCCCTGTGGGTTGGCGTCAGCACCACCCCCTTCCTGCCTAGGACCCACTCACTGCATTCAGGTTCCTTGGAAACAGCTGCCATAGCCCTAAAGCATGATATAAGATATTACACAAGAGTCTCTCAAACAGGTGCAGGACGCAAGGGCCAGATAAGACATGCCACTTCAACATGCTGTAGTTTTGCAGAGCACCAAACAGCTAGCACTATGTACAACAGCTTCAGCATCCTAGCCGTGAACTAAATCTTCTCCAGAACCTGGAGAGACCATCTATGGTGGTGCATGGGCTGGGGACCGGAGATATGTGCCCTTCCTCACATTCATGGTGGCCGGTGAAAAGGGACGCTTGTACATGTGGCAGCTGTTATGTCTATGAAGCACACAGTGTGCCTGCACATTACTGAGCTCATGTGATGGATCGCTGAATTCTCCATAGGGGCAAAAGTAGCATATAGGTGCTCAGATTGTGAGGTGCGCCCTGGGAAATTAAGGGGCTAACCAATACCGGCACACAGAGACCAAATTGCAGCCATAGTGGTGACCCTGATCACTGGAGCATTGCCCAGTAACTGCATGTCTTGTATGACGAAGGAGCACGTGAGCATGGCCCCCTGGAGAGGGCAGTATGGTCTGGGATGAATGTCATGGATCATGAATCAGGTTTGAGTTTTTTGTATGTGCAAAAGTAATCTTATAGTGTGCAGCAGATTACAAGGGAACACATGCCCTGCGGACGTGCTGCCTCAGGGATTAGTGCAACACTGCAGCCCAGCAGACCCGTGTGTGAATGCCATTTGGCTTAGGAGGTACAGTGGAGGTGGGGGCATCTTGCCCTCACATGTGGCTTGGCCTTTTGACAGGAGAGTGATTGTACTGCATCTGCATAACAGGCACAAAGCAGCAGTGAGTGTCTAGTGCAGTCCGTACTCTTAAGGAAAAAAGAGGACTGTTGTAGTGGTTGATAAGGAAGGGCAGACTAGAGAGGCCATGTGGTCTTTTTCTGCCTTCATGTTACTATGTTTCTACCTCGAGCGGATGGTATACATCTGAAGGTCTTGAAAGAACTGAAATATGAGATTGCAGACCTGCTATTAGGAATCTGTGAACTGTCATTAAAATTTGAAGATTGGAGAATGGCCAGTATAATGCCAATTTTGAAAAAGGGCTCTAAGGGTGATCCAGGAAACTACAGACTGGTGAGCCTTATGTCAGTATTGAGCAAGATGGTTAAAACCATTATAAAGGAAAAAATCACTCAACATGTTGATAGTCATGGTTTAATGAGAGAAGCCAATATGGATTTAGCCAACGAAAGTCTCACCTTACTAATCTATTATATTTTTTTTGAAGGTGTGAATAAAGAGGTGGACAAAGGTGAGCCGGTTGTTATAGTGTATCTGGATTTTCAGAAAGCCTTTGACAAGGTCCCTCATGAGAGACTCTTGGCAAAATTAAAAAGTCATGGGATAGGAGAAAATGTACTATTAAGGATCAGGAATTGGTTAAAAGATAGAAAGCAGAGAGTAGGGTTAAATGGCCAATTTTCCCAATGGAGAGGAGTGAACAGTGGAGTATCTCAGTGATCTGTGCTGGACCTGATGCTTTTTAACATATTTATAAATGACCAGGAAATGGGAATAATGAGTGAGGTGATCAAATTTGCAGATGACACAATATTATTCAAAGATCTTAAAAAACAAGTGGCCCGATTACCATCGGGCACATCCAGATGTCCAAAATCTGAACGGGCCGGATCGGCATCCAATTCTGAACTCACAGGAGCTATACGTTCCCATGGGATCAGAATCAGATGCAACAGGCCTGGACGTGCAGGACGTGCCCCGATTCTGTGCCACTGCACATCCAGCCTATTCCCCGTACAACCCACCCAAGGCTCCTGTATGGAGCCTCGGTGCTGTGGCATCCGTCACCATGGCACTGGAATGCCTTGCAGGAGCCCTGATCTGCCACAAGCATGATGATCCACCCTTTCCTCACCACCCATCCCTGACTGGGCCTGTCAAGGCTGGGATCAGGTGGCGGGGCTCCCCCTGCACGCTCACCTGGTCGGTGATGGGCCCGCCGCACTGTCCTCCAACATTGGGGGAACTTATTCCACCTCCAAGGTGGAATAAGTCCCCCCCCCCTCCCGTCCAAGAAGGCAACCCCGGATGTATAGGGCTGTGACTGCAATCGGCCCTGTACGTCCAGGGTCATGTTCCCACCTCTGCCCCTCCCTCCCTCCTCCCCATCCAGAGTTCCCTGCACAATGCCAATTTATGCGTAGGAAGCCTGGTGCTCGGCATTTGCTTCCTGCGAACAGCAGGGGTTGGACGCCCAAACCAGACATTCACCCCTGCTATTCACAGTTCACAGTGACCCACAAGAGGATTGTGGAAAATTGCAAGAGGACCTTGACATATTGGATGACTGGATGTCCAAATGGCAAATGAAATTTCGTGTGGATAAGTGCAAAGGTATGCAACTAGGAAAGAAAAACTACAGTTACACGATGCAAGCTTCCACATTAGGAACCACCACTCAGGATTTAAGTGTCATTGTGGATAATACTTTGAAACCCTCCTCTCAGTGTGCAGCCACGGACAAGAAAGCAAATAGAATGCTAGGAATCATAAGGAAAGGAATGGAGAATAAAATAAAGGATGTTATAATGCTTCTGAATCGTTCCATGGTGTGACCGCACCTCGAATATTTTGTGTGTAATTCTAGTTGCCGTATCTTAAAAAGGATATAGTGGAATTAGAAAAGGTACAGAGAAGAGCCACCAAAATGGTAAAGGGGATGGAAGGATACCCTTATGAGAAGAGTCTTAAAAGGTTAGGGCTCTTCAACCTGGAAAAGAGACACCTGAGGGGAGATATGATAGAAGTCTATAACTTAATGAATGGAGTAGAATGGGTAAACCTAGATAGGTTGTTTACTCCATCAAAAAGTAGAACGACTAGGGGACACATAAGGAAGCTACAATGTAACCCATTTAAGAGTAATAAGAGAAAATACTTTTTTCACTCAACACGTAATTACTACCAGAGGATGTAGTAAAAGCTGTTAGTATAGTTGGGTTTAAGAAAGGTTTGGACAAGTTCCTGGAGGAAAGGCCTATAAACCATTATTAAAGAGGACCCAGTAAATCCACTGCTTACCCCAGGACAAGCATTGTGGAACCTGTGTGTCTTTTTAGGAACCTGCCAGATACTTGTGACCTGGATTAACCACTGTTGGAAACAGGATAATGGGCTTGATGGACCTTGGTCTGACCGACCGAATATGGTATTTCTTATGTTCATACTACCTATCTCATGCATATACATTAATTCTATCCTGAACCCTCAAATCATTTGCAACCGTCTGTGCTATTGATTTTTTTTTTTTTAGATTTATCTATTGAGGACACTGCGTAAAGGAAAACTTATGATGGCAATAGACCATAAAAAAGGCTATTTGGGAATACTTTAATGAAGTTCCCATACCTATGATTAAGGCAGGTATTATGTAAAATGCAAACTGTGCAACAAAGAAATGCAAGGTCTGGTTTCTTGCAAGAAACAGCCTGAAAAGAATTGCCCTGGATTTGAAGACAGCGAAGGAACATATCTGAGCATGCAGCATAGGCATTGGAAAGTGGGGCTCACAGGGGCCCTGGCGTCACCAAAACGTTGCTGCTGCAATTGAGACTTCCCTTACTTTAGCCTGTGGGGACCTGATCTCCTGCGGGCAGAAGTAGGGGAGAGCCGGCAATCGTGACCTGGCAAGCAGCAGGCTGCCTGCAGGGATCCCATCCCCCACAGTCAGAAGAGCACTGCGACTGTGGCACAGATCCCTCCTGTCTGCCCATGGGAGATTGGATCCCTGCGGGCAGACAGGACGGGGAGGCCGGCGATCGCAGCTGTATGGAGTTTGCCCCCCCCCCCAAGAACACAGTGTTCCAACATCTCTGGCATGCAGGATTTTCTTGTTAATACATATTCTCATGTCCTACTGTTTTTTTGTCTTAAATATTGTCTGTAGTTCCTGATCATAGCGTTGGGGTGGACTTCTGAAGTTGTTTATTAAATTCTTATGTCGGAACAATAAACAGTTATTATTTCATAGTACTATTATTCCTGAGGAAGTTCAAATAAAGCAGGCCAATATTCCTTGTATAGTTTCAATTTTATCTGTTCAGAATCTCTTTCACTAATTGAAATCATGATGAAAGGGAGGTGATTTTTAACACTTTTGTCCTGGTTATGTGCTTATAACCCTAACTCACTGACCCACCTAGATGCCCATTTTTAAAAATTTAGTGGGGGGGGGGAGATATAATCAAAGGCAACAACACAGTTAGGGGCTTGTTTACAAAGCTGCGGTAGCGGTTTCCAATCGTTATCGGAGCCGAGGCCCATGGGCCGCGGCTCCGATAACGATCGGAAACCGCTACCGCGGCTTTGTAAACAAGCCCCTTAGTGTCACTGGATATCCTCAGTTTCAGCCACTAAGCGCCCCAATACTAGCTGGCCAGCATCAGAGCGTTCCAGAGAGGAGCGGCACCAGCACCCAAGGATAACCCAAGAGCAGCAATATTCAGCCACTAGCCAGTTATCCTAAACTAGCTAAAGTTAGGCCAGCTAAATGGCACAATCACACTTCAACCAACCTGGCTATTCAATGCCAGAGGCCGGACATGACCCCAGCATTGAATATCTGCCGTTAGCTGCTGCCGCTGAATATAGCCCCCTCCCCTCCCCCATCAGCTCTCAGTATCGATCTGGGCCTTGGTCATCCATGGGGTATCCCACCTTTAACTCTGTGCCGATTCTGAGACACAAAGCCACAGCAGAAATGTTATGGTCTAGGATCAAAGCCCACTTGGCAAATTCCTAGTGACTTGCAGTGTTTATATTTTACAATACGCTGTCTAAACAGAGGCAGCTGCCAGGATCCACACTGGAGGGCACAGCCAGCAGGGCCTTACACGCAGCTGCCCGCATGAGAGCCAAAGAGCAAACAGCAGGATTGTGCCTCTAAGATCCCAAGGAGAGGAGACCACTACTCTCTTTAAAAATCAATGGGGAGAAGTTTAAGCCCCCTCACCTTCTCCTTTTACCCATCCTGTACGTTGCCATGGCGCCATGTATCTGAAGTCTAACAGTTATGAAGCAAGTACACAAAAGGGAAGTATCCAGGTCCCCGTTTCCTTTTATGTAATTTATTGCTCTTCATCCCATTTTCTATCTCCTCCTCTCTCTCGTCATGTTTATCCCACCTGCCACGGTTTAAGATTTATTTAAATATTTCCATACCACCCATCAGGGTAACAGACCTGTTTACACAGAATCAAATTAAAAATGAACAGAAAGGAAATCCAATCCAAACAAAATGTAGAGATAGTAAAGTCATGGATACAACACAGTAGGATAAAACAAGCAAAAGAGTGTCAGTAGCCTATTCAAGTGAGCCCTCAGAATCACTGTATGTTGATCTTAAAAGCTTTTTAGCAAAGGTGGGTTTTTAAACGGGCCTTGAATTTCGGGATTGAGAGTTCTTGGAGGACATCAGGTGGGAGATCATTCTAAAGAGTTGGAGCTATTGAGGCTTTTTCCATTTGAGCCTTAGTGCTGTGTCGGCACCTCGGTATTGGATCTGAATGTTTAATACTAGTGCTTTATTCTTCTTTCTAGATTTAATTTGCTCCATTAATGCTGCTAGACACATGGGTTCTAGAGAGCCTTTCTCTGGCCAGAAGACGCATGCCTCCTTGGAAGCCCATTTGTGCCCTTTCTGATTGTACTGTTCAATAGTTTTCTTATCTAACGGATATTTCTCTAGTACTCATTCTAAAGGAGTCCTATCCATTCCTCCTATATTTCTACTTATCGAGAATAATAAAAAGTACTTCTTACCATGTTCAGGCCATGGTATTTTCAATAACATCATATGGATGTGAAAGCTGGACAGTGAAAAAGACAGACAGGAAGAAAATTGATGCCTTTGAATTATGGTGCTGGCGGCGAATACTGTGTATACCATGGACTGCCCGAAGAACAAACCAGTCGGTACTAGAGGAGATCAAACCTAAGCTTTCTTTAGAAGCTCAGATGACAAGACTTCGACTTTCATACTTTGGACACATCATGCGAAGAGAGAGATCATTAGAGAAAGACATTATGCTTGGCAAGATAGAAGGTCAACGCAAAAGAGGAAGGCCAGCAATGCGATGGATCGATACAATAACAGCAGCTACAGGTACCAGTCTGTCAACAATGAGCCGCCTGACTGAAGACCGAACACAATTTAGGATAGCTATCCAGAGGGTCGCCATGAGTCGACTCCGACTCAACGGCACTTAACAACAACAACAACAACAACCACGTCAGAAGTCTTCTGCAGGAATCCAAAGAAATTCTTACACTTACTCAGTGCTCTCCGGGTTTCACTTCTTCACTCCATCAATCAGCGATCAGGGTGATAATGTTATCACAACGCGGGTCACCAAAATATTGAGGCTTTTTCCATTTGTGCCTTAGTGCTTCCTTGGCACCTCAGTAGAGCACAGAAATAGATTGTGGATTATCTTGTGGATTCAAATTTAGCACATGTAGCTGGGGATAGAAAAAGACGGCTGGCATGGATGTCACGGAAAGCATGGTGAGGAGTACGAAGTGACGATATGGGAATGCTAGTGTGCAGGGTTTTAAGTAAAAGACTTATACTCAGTGTGAAAATGGATTAAAGTGGCGTTATGTGGTCACATTTAGATGTCTGAGCAAGGATTCTGACGGCGGTATTCTGAATAGTTTGTAATCTTTTAATTTCATAATAGGGAGACCAGCATAGACCTCTTTGGAAACGACTAAGCTGAAGACCAGTGAGAAAAGGGCATATAGCTCTGATTTGGCGTAATGAATAGAGTGAACTTTGAACAACAGAGCTGAGAGGGTCATGAAAAGAGAGTGCTGATCTTAGAATGCAGAAGGAAGAAGAGTGAGAGGCTTATTATTGGGTGGGCTCATGTATCTGCTGCACCCACAAAGCTGGCACCTATGCTCTGCAGGGTGAGGCTGGTGAGTCTCGGGTGCCAGTAGAACTGACATTCTTGCACTCTGGAAAGGAGGAGGACGGAGAAAGCTGCTGCCTTGAGAAGAGAAGAGCTTGTTGTCTGTACAGCGCTGCGTAGGTAGTGCTTTATAAATGCTCAATAGTAGTCGTCGCAGTAGTTGTTGTCTGTAATGAAGTAACAGTGGTACTCTTAGAGCTTCCCGGGAGCCACGTAGCAGATGTTTGTCGAGGCTGAGCTTGAGCAGATTCTTAACTAGGATGCTATTTATGAGTCAGGTTCGGTGACCTGGCGTGGGGATGGAGAATAAGAAGAATATCATAGTAACATAGTAAATGACGGCAGATAAAGACCAGCATGGTCCATCCAGTCTGCCCAGCAAATATACGGCAAGAGTAGGTGCACCCATTGCTCCGTGCAGGCCACCCCTCCCCATGTCTTTGCTTAGGGGTGGACCCACCATTCCATGTAGGACACCCCTATTTATTGAGAAGTTAGATGGTTCAGTTTATTTTGTTTTCATCCTGTTGCTATAAAGGGATCCACTGTGCTTGTTCCATGCTGTTTTGAATTCTGTCACCGTGTTTGCCCCCACCACTTCAATCAGGAGAGCATTCCAAGCATCCACCACCCTTTCAGTGAAAAAATATTTCCTAACATTGCCTTTCAATTTTCCACCTTGCAGCTTCATTTATGCCCTCTAGTTTTGCAGCTTCCCTGTCTTTGGAAGAGGTTTGTTTGTTCATCGTTCCTCTTTAAGTATTTAAAGGTCTGAATCATATCTCCCCTATCCCTCCTCACCTCCAAAGTGTACATATTTAGGTCTTCAAGTCTCTTCTCATAGGGTTTTTTACGCAGGCTCCAAATCATTTTGGTCGCCTTCCTCTGAACAGTTTTCAGTCTTTTTACATCTTTTGAAAGATATGGTCTCCAAAACTGAACACAGTATTCCAAGTGAGGCCTCACCAGCGACCTGTACAGTGGCATAAGTACCTCTTCCTTTCTGCTAGTAATCCCTCTTTGTATGCAGCCCAACATCCTCCTGGCTTTTGCCACCGCCTTGTCGCACTGTTTTGCCACCTTGAGATCATCAGAGATAATCACACCAAGGTCTTTCTCCTGAACCATGCACACCAACCTCTCACCCCCTATTGCGTACGTTTCCCTTGGATTTCTGCTACCTAAGTGCATGACACTGCACTTTTTCACATTAAATCATAATTGCCAAGCATTAGACCATTCTTCCAGCTTTTGTAGATCTTTCCTCATGTTATCCACTCCCTCGGGGGAGTCCACTCTGTTGCAAATTTGTGTGTCATCGGCAAAAAGACAGACTTTCCATTCAGTCCTTCAGCAATATCCCTCACAAATACATTGAACAGTGCCGGGCACAGGACCGAACCCTGGGGCACCCCGCTAATCCTTTCATCCGAGTGAGCTCCATGTACCATCACCTTCTGTTGTCTGTCAGCCAACCAATTTCTAATCCAGTTCACCATTTTGGGACCCATCCCCAAGCTACTGAGTTTGTTGACAAGCCTCCTATGAGGAACAGTATCAAAGGCTTTGCTGAAATCCAGGTAGATGACATCCATCGCAAGCCCCTGATCTAGTTCCTTGGTCACCCAGTCAAAGAACTCAATCAGATTTGTTTGGCAAGACCGTCCTTCAGTAAAACCATGTTGCCTCGGATCTTGCAACCTGCTGGTTTTGAGAAAGTTCACTATTCGCTCTTTCAGGAGCGCCTCCATTACTTTTCCCGCCACCGAGGTAAGGCTCACGGGTCTGTAGTTTGACACTTCTTCCCTGTCACCACTTTTGTGTAGAGGTACGACATCAGCCATTCTCCAGTCCTGAGGAACCTCTCCTGTTTCCAAGGATCTGTTGAATACATCCTTTAACGGCCCTGCAATAACTTCTATGAGCTCTTTCAGTATCCTGGGATGTACCCATCCGGTCCCATGGCTTTGTCCACTTTCAGTTTATCAAGTTGTTCCAACAACTCATCTTCTGTGAATGGTGTGGTATCTACTTCATTCCCATTTTTGTATTTGGGAGTTACAGCTGGTCCATCTCCAGGATTTTCTTTAGTAAAAACAGAGCAGAAGTATTTGTTTAGCAATTTCACTTTTTCAATGTCACTTTCCACGAGTCCTTTCCCAGCACTTCTGAGTCCTGCAATTCCAACTCTGATCTTCTTCCTTTCCCAAATATATCTGAAGAAAGTTTTGTCATCTATCATCTACATAATAAGCAGCTGTTATTCTGGAATCTTGGATTCTCCTAGGACAAACAGGATGAGTTAGCCACACTTGGTGACATCATCCGACGGCGCCGAGACGGAAGTGCTCTCCATAGCTCAGAAGGGCTTTCTGCCCTTCTGAGCATGGGCCAACTGGCCCCCCCCCTTGCCCGCCCCTAGCTAGCCAGTTTTAGTTCTTCCACCTTGCCAGCAAGACGGACCCCTCTACTCTCCACCAAAATTACACTAATTCTGATTTCATTTAAAGAGGAATCCCTCCTTACTTACTCATTTCATACATCTCTAACGCTTCTCCGATGCTTCTTGTCTTTGCAGGTCCATTCCGGTACTGCTGGGTCAAACACTTGCTCCCAGCCATGTGCTCGCGTCCTCAGCATTGGGCTTAATGAAGATCCTTCCTGAATTGAGCAGTGGGAACATGCTGCATTGGGTGCCCTTTGGCCGCTAATGAAGATCCTGAGTTTGAGCAGTGGGAGCATGCTGCCATGTGAGATCCATGAATGCCACCTCAGCCGCTCAGGATGTGCCTCAGGGCCTTCATCCCCAGTGGCAGGCTTCCAAAGCCAAACCAGCCCACCGCCAGCTTTGTTGTGAGCGCCCTGGGTGCGGCCGCCCTACTCCAATCTTGTGGGATTCTCCCCTCTGCCGCCGCCACGCGGGATGGGCCTCGGGGCCTCCATCCCCAGTGGCAAAAGCTTCGTAAGCCTGCAGCCGCCCCGGAGTTCCTGCCCAGGAGGTGGGCTCACTACTGATCGCCGCCATGATGAAGACACGAGGACTGCAGGCTCTGCCCCCTCGGCTCCACTGGCTGGCCACAAGTGGCACCATTGGCTCCACGGCGACGGGATCGGGCTCCGCCCCACCCACAGCCCCATTGGCTGGTGCAATGATGATCGGTACCATCGGCTCATCTGCTCCATGAAGAGGAGTAGCCTTTCCGACGGGGACTCTTCGGGGCCAGGCTCCACCCCCCCACGGCACCACTGGTTGGCGCCATGACATCAGGGAGTCAAGGGGCGATGCTGTGCCGATCTGCGGGCCCCCGTCTGCGCAGAGCAACTTCACAGCGCTAGAGCTCACAGTGCCAGAGTCAACCGGGGCAGGCCGCATGACCCGGAGGAAGCCTGAGCGTGGAAAGAGCAGGCGGATTAGCGCACACCGGTGCTGAACTCCCGCATGAGTAAGTCGCACATCGCACGCTTGGCCGTTCACTTCATTGGGTCTCCGGAAAACTGTTGGCATCGGCGATCATGCTGGAACCTTCAGCGCTGCTCGATGACAAGGAAACTTTCAAGGATGTGAGTGTCTAATAGCACCTTACATTGTGCTGAAGAAATACAGGGAGTGATATAGAATGGACTTTATCTATATACGCTGTGACCCAGTAGCTCCCCAGAAACCGATGGACACAGATAAGCATCCGGTGGTAGAAGCCGGTACTGCGGGAGAAAGCAGGGATTTCTCTGCAGAAAGAAAAAAACTCAGAACTAATCAAGCAGAACAACTCACCTCGGGGGAAGGGAGTAGTAAAGCTCTTGATTGGGCACGCCCCAAGAGGAGGCGGGCAGTGCAAGCTAGAAGCACCTGGTTAAATAGTCTGAAACCAGGAAGTGAAAGAGAGCAGAAGAAACTAGGAGAGCCACAGAGGCTAAGAGAGAAGCCAAGAGAACAACAGGGACGGAGAGAATTTCAAGAAGGAGAAACAAGAGTTTCAGAGGGAAAATATGGAAGGAAATATCTTTGCTGCTGTGATTCCTCCAATAGTCTGCAACTAGCAGGTAGCGTGGTGGAAGACTCAGAGGAGGAAAGGAACTGCTGGAGGCAGAATACTTTCAGAACGCTGAGAGATCCAAGGCTACAGGACCAGGCAGAGCTATGGAATAAAAGGCAGAAGGACAAAGAATTCTCCAAGGGAAAGCTTCTATACAAGGTACCCAGTGGGGGAGAAGTAGTGGATAAGTGTTATGCTCCAAAGCCAGAGAGAGTGTGCCCTAGTTTTAAAAGCCAAGTCAGACAAAATGGTGGCAGCTGTTTTCAGCAAGGAGAAGCTTTGAATAAAAGTGAATATTCTTACAAGCTAGCTGAAGAACCTAGCCAGGAAAGGGCTGACGTCAGTGCTTTTAAATATCTCTTTAAAGACTCTCCCATTACTGCTAAGTATCCAAGCACAGCACCCACGTGTAGAGAAAGGTGGGGAGATAACGTTAGCAGCACATTGAATGTTTGTTTTCCTGACACAAACAAATATGCTAATCAGCCTGAGATAGAGAGGCTCAGCAAACAATTGCTCACGGGAGAAAAGGAACGCCAGCTAAGTGAAGGGAAGTCACCAGCTGAATCACTTCTCCACGAGTTCAGAGAGTTTTTAGAACATAAGGCAAGTTTTAACTACAATGCTCCAGAACCAGTTACTGGCTGTAAAGAAGGAATGCCTATTTCTAATTCTCTGCCTTCCTCAGAAGAGGATATGTTAATGGACTGTTCTACATGCTTAATTGAGAAAGACAATTAAGGGGAAAAGTTTACCTGTTATATGAAGCAATATAGCAGAGGCACTTAACTTGTCCTATACAAGAAGCTGGTAGAAAGTGAATGAGTCAATGTACCAGTGATTGCTATTACAGGAGCACTACTGTTGTAGGAACTTTTCTGTCTCACCCTTTTTGATGGGATCACATGAAGGGAATGTGAATTCCTGAATATAGCACAGCATTGCAAGTCTGTTTAGCAAGTTTCTTTACTCTTGTTTTGGGATTTATACTTCTGCACCGTCTGTACCATTTGAACTGCACAACTGGCAAATAAACCTCATGAAAAATAAATTTCTCTTTGCCATGCCTTACTGCTCGAAGCACTAAACACAACTACAACTAATTGCCTACAGGGCATCACAAGGCAACCCCTCCTTAAACCCCCAAGGTTAGGGAGCGGGCGGCGTGATAACGCATAATGCCCAGCTACAGTGGATCACCTACAGGGCAAATCGCGTCGAGGCTCCTGCTCCCGAACAGCATGCAACCACCTCCGACCCCTGCTGCCAGTGGTGACCTGAGCAGCAGCAAGGGAGGGCAGAATCTCGACAGGGCAGGAAAGCTGCCAGGGGATACCGCATCACCGCAGCTTCACGACACTCCTGCTGGGGCTCTTGAATGCCCCAAGCAGATATCACAACAAGCCCCGCTCTCCCATGCTAATCATTGCGCGGAGTGCCATGCCGCACAGCGCAGAGGCATGATCGTGCTCCAACATGCATAGTTGCCCACTCTGAATCCCGACGATGGCGCCATCTCCTGGTGGGAAGCAGTCCGTTCTCTCTTAAATGCTGTTCACATGACTGCAAGCATCGGCCCTCCATGTGGAGACCACTCGTCCGGCTCTCAGGGGGTTAGGGGTCATGGTCAGATCCCGGAATGGTCAAATCTTACCACATACCAGCACTGGGTCTGTGTTTGATGCTAGGCACAAACAGAGCCTACACCTTCCTGTTAGCCAGAAAGAAGACAGTGGCTCCCACCTGGCCCTGGGTCAACTCAGTACCTTCAGTGACACATTGCAGATCAGATGCCTCAGGGAATGAGACCGCCATCTACTGCTTCAACAAGCAAAGCAAACGCAAGCAGCCCATGGCAAGGGGCCCCAAGCCACTGGCTCACCAGGCCTTCACATTGGGAAGAACCTATTTCTCGCTTGCCCCTCTAACAATGGGCTCTCTCGCCTCCTCCTCGAGGCTGAAATGCTACACAAGACCTTTTGCTACCAGATAGATGCAGTGATGGACACATGGGCCATTTGCCTACCCGGCCAAAAGCTATCTGCATTAGGAAATGCACAACAGCACAAATGGCAATCCGGTTCGTGCATCCACACACTTGGTCCACCGCAGAGGCCTGAGCCCAAGCCTCATGGTCAACCACAGCCCACTATCGGAGCCCCTCATGGTCGCAACCCTCTCCCTCTTGCCTACAAGGCTATTGTCTTCAGCGTAGAGGTCCTCTCTCTTCAGCATAGAGGTCCAAGATGAATAATAAGCTGAGTGTGGGCAGTACGCCTTATTGTTCTCAAGGGTCAGCCCTGATTCCACCATGCGGAGTCTCAGAACATACCGGCCATGGAGGGATACTTCATGAACAGTGATGACTCATCGGCAGCATACGGACAATTGCAACAAGGAGTCTCTGACCTGACTCCAGCCTCGAACTCCACTTGGAGAGGCAGCTGCGAACCATAGGAAACCCCTAGTATATTCCAAAGGCCAACTCGAGTCAACCTCCAGTCTCCCATCCTCAGTGAACCCACTAGGGAGTCCATAGAGCTAATATGGAGTCCTGGGAAGACTGTTGAATTAACATGCAAGATCCTGCCTCTGAGGCTTGCCCACTTGAATCTGGCCTATCCTGGCAGCACCAGGACTAGCTCCCACCTCAATATACTCTGCAGCTCTGACCGGCCTGGGAACCCACCCTGTTCTAGATGCAGAGAAGAGACCTGCACCTATGCCATGAGACTAGGCCACACACCACAGTAAATCGGTTCAGTGGTCAGGGAATTCACTGACCATCAACGGACCAGAAATCGCCTCGCCAAGGGGTGATAAGAGCATATTAAATGCTTTACCGGGCCAGCAATCACTCACTAGTACTGGGCAGGTCTCAATAGGTAACACTGGCTTCACAAGGGAACCCAGGTTCTAACATCACCCCTGCCACAAACCATTCCGGCTAAGCCCCATTTCAGTTTCCCACTTAATGTGGTGCGCTACGCACAATTGGTGCATACAGGGGCAGAGGGTCACAGGTGCAGGTCCTAGCTGTGAATCATGCAGCGCATGTTCCCAACAACCTTGGGGGCTAGAATACTAGCTCTCATCCCTAATGAGTGCAGGGGTCAGCATCCTGGTTTTTGAAACCCTGAACCCCAGTGGAACGCAGTGTCCAATGGGAGGGGGAGATATACCATGGCAGGCCAGACGGTCTATGGCTACCACCCAAGGCTTCCCCATAGCCCTTCCTATTTGGGACCACAAGTCCATCCTGGATGAAAGACAGGCTTAGACTGTACATGGACCACATACATGACACACACTGCTAATAAGGCACTCCACAGGCCACATTCAATGCCTCAGAACCTTGCCCATTGGGTGCACAGGTGCAAGGTGGAGCAGCAGTCATCCCTTCCAACAAGAAGTCAGATGGCAAGGGCCTCCAACAAGAGGTTAGATGGCAAGGGACTACTTTGAAGGGCCACAGTAGCTGGTATGAAATGGGAAAAAGGTTTTCCCACAACAGCCGGCATGAAATGGGGAACGGACTTCCATGCAAAGTGACACTACAACCGGGCATAGGGTTGCATAAAGGGCCACAAGCATTTCAAGTAGGACCCTACCATTCATTTATTTATTGATATGTCTGATATACCACTGTCCCGAGGATCAACATGGTATATGGATAACTCTAAACTTCACCACATTGCCAAATCTAAGTTATACGTAAACATACATTACCAAATTTAAGTTATGTAAACCACTTTGACTGACGCCTAGGGGCTCCTTCTTTCTTTGATAGCCAGGTGATACCAGGCACTCGCTACAGAAAGGGACAGGCTCTGTCATCCCCAGTCAAGGAGGACTTATTTATTTATTTTATTTATTTACATTCTCTTATATACCGCGCTATTCTGCATCAGTGCGGTTTACATTGAACAAACTGAAATTACATTGAACAGGGCATTACAACTTGGAGATAACTATTTTACAGGGAGCATGGGCTATGGAGGGTTAAGTGGCTTGCCCAAGACCACAAGGAGCACCTGTGGGACTAGAAACCCCAGTCCTTCCGGCCCAAGGTTGCTGTCCTCTAGTGGGATTTGAACCCCCGACCTTCCGGCCTGAAGTACCTTGCCCCAACCACTAGGCCACTCCTCCAACATCTTACATCGTGATCAATCTGGCTTCCTCCCCTCATGAAGGGAGGATGACCCAACCCCACCTGAAGGATCCCCCCCCCCCCAGCCACATGGGGAGGAAGGCAGAAACCTCCCACGAGAGAATAGATCAATTGATTTTATACCAAAAAAAATCAATATCAACAAAGAAATCTATCCAGTACCTTCACATACAGGTACCCTTTATGAGGCCCTTGCTCTTGACAGCCCACTGCCGGGCTATGACATTATGATCTGGAATAGATCCCCAAGAAAGCTATCTCACATAGATACTCTGGAAAGCTTCACTGCCCTACATAACTGTATGCCCAGGACATACACTGAGAAGTGCACAAGCCGGGCTGCCCAGTCCCAGCAGACTACATCCCTAGGGACTCCACCTGTATCTGAATAGTGCACAAGCCTGGCTACCTAGTCCCAGCGGACTACACCCCTAGGGACTCCACCTGCATCTCCATCTAAAGGAGGAGTAGCCTAGAGGTTAAGGCAGCAGTTTACTACCCGAGTCCCATTGGTACTCCTTGTGGCCTGGGACAAATCACTCTACATCTGCCCGGATACAGACAGGGGCTCATGCCAGGCCAGTGGCATGCGCACATTGCACGCATCCCCAGATGTCCTCCCCGCGTCCTGCTCATGTAACACACATCTGCAAGGCCACCAAGACCTTGCAACAGGGACTATCATATCACCCGGGCACCGGTACACACCGTCCAAGAACACCAGTGGTAATTTGTGCACCTCATGCAGTAACCATATCGAGACGGATAGGGTCGTGAGTTCTTGTCGACCAGGCAGCCCCAACAATCTGGACTGCCACCTCCACATGCCGCCTGGGCCCAGAACTGACTCATGGACACTGCGGGCTTAGGTCAACCTCATACCACCCTTGTAGCACAACAGAAGCTGCCTTATATGCCATACTGGGCCAGAACGGCCCATCAAGCCCTGTATTCTGTTCCAACAGTGGCCAATCTGTCATGTCTCCCCAAAGACACAGGTTGTTATCCTGCTGCACTAATGGCACTGCGGGCTTAGGTCAACCTCATACCACCCTTGTAGCACATCACGGCTGCCTTATATGCCATACTGGACCAGAACGAGGATTCTGCTCCAACCGTGACCAATCTAGGCCATGTCTAGGTTCCACAATGCTGGTATTGGGCCAAGCAGCTATTTCCCAGTCCTGTTATCCTGCTATACTAACGATTTTACAACAGACTTCAAAAAAGGGGGGACCCCTCTTTTATTCTGTTACTGCACAGAGGTGCCTTGTAACCCTCTGCATGTGTGCATCACGACTGCAAGCCGTTTGTACAGTACCGTTTAACTGCACCCTCTCACAATGCTGCTACTGCACATGTGTACATCGCTACCACAGGCCTACATGTTGTTGCAACATGCGGTACCACAAAGGCGCATGCCAGCCCTGACGCATCATCTCGGCCTTCCCCCATCCACCACAGCGCATATCAGCTTGGGAGGCACCAAGTGTGGCTGGCTCATCCTGCTTGTCCTAGGAGAAAACGGAGTTACTTACCTGTAACAGGAGTACTCCGTGGACAGCAGGATAAGTCAGCCACACATACCCGCCCACCTCCCCTGGGAAGGGGTTGGTCTACATCCTGGTGCCCGCCTCCTAGCGGCAAAAGGCTTAGCTAGTGATGTACTGGCTAGCTAGGGGCAGTTGGCCCATGCTCAGAAGGGCGAAAAGCCCTTCTGAGCTATGGAGAGTACTTCCGTCTCGGCGCCGTCGGATGACGTCACCAAGTGTGGCTGACTTATCCTGCTGTCCACGGAGAACTCCTGTTCTGTTTTGGAAACAGAATACTGGGCTTGATGGACCTTGGTCTGACCCAGTATGGCATATCTTATGTTCTAAGTAACTCCGTTTGATAGCAGTGAGGGGGGCAAAGAAGCTACTGAAAAGAGAGCGTGCAAGTACAGAGCCCTGAGGAACATCACAAGTGAGAGGAAATGAGCTTGAAGAGGTAGACTCAAAAGAAACAGAGAAGGGTCAATTAGAAAGAAAAGAATGGAACCACTGCAGAACACTTCCTGCAGGCCAAGATCAAATAGCTGAGAACAAAGAATAGAATGGTCAACTAGATCAAAGGCTAAAGACAGATTGAGAGAAACAGACAGAGTAAATCTACCTTGGTCTAAAGACCTGTGAATATCGTTAAGTAAAGAGTGCTTCTGTGCTATGGCCGGGAGGGGGGCAGGGTATGGAATCCTGATTGCTGGGGGAGAGGGTGTTAGTGTATTGGTTTTAACCAGATGGTTACAGAGCAGAGAGAAGATTAATGTCTCCAGAATTTTATAGAAAAGAAAGATTAGAAATAGGCCTATAATTTGCTACTAGAGTTTTGTCAAGAGAAGGCTTTTTAAACAGAGGACAGAGCAAGGCATTTTTCCATGGCGAAGAAACGCTGCTATTGATTATAGAAAACAAAGTTACTTACCTGTAACGGAGTTCTCCGTGGACAGCAGGATAAGTCAGCCACACCTGGTGTCGTCCCCCGACGGCGCCGTGACGGAAGTGCTCTATAGCTCAGAGACTTCTGAGCATGTGTGAGGTGGTCCCACCTCCCTAGCCCGCCCCTAGCCGGCCAGTTGGTGACTAGCTATGCCGTTACGGCTAGGTGCGGTGCGCAGGCCACCCTCGTGAAGGGGAGGCGGGAGGGGTGGTGTGGCTGACTTATCCTGCTGTCCACGGAGAACTCCGTTACAGGTAAGTAACTTTGTTTTCTCCTAGGACAAGCAGGATGTGTCAGCCACACCTGGTGTCTCCCGAGCTAAGTACACGCTGAGGTGAATGAGGGAGGCATGCGTAAGATTCAAACGTTTATTAAGCACCACAGGTTAATCGTGCAATCGTGAACAGTGCAAACCACAACAGTGCAAGAACAGGATAACTGTGCAATATCGAACAGTGCAGTAGTAATTCGAACAGTGCAGAGTAATAGTGACAATAGTGCAAAACAATAGTGCATAGACAGTAAGTAACTAGTGCAATATATTCAGGGCAATAGTGGTCAGTGACGGGAGACAAGCGTCCCAGAGTTCAGTCTCGTGCAGCGCTCACCCTCTCTGGAGGAAGGGCTGCGGATAGGACCGCTCGGCCAAATGAGCCGTCTGTCTCGGATTGGACGTTGAGGCAGTAGTGTTTCTGGAATGTAAGGTGAGAGGACCAGGTGGCGGCTCTGCAGATATCGCTCACTGGAATCTCTTGAGCACAGGCCAAGGAAGCGGCTATTGCGCGGAGCTGGTGTGCAGTCGCCTTGTTTGCTGGGAGTGTGCCAGCTTTCTGCAGACAATAGGCCACGCAGGTTGAGATCCAGAGAGATAGTGTACGTTTGGTAACAGGTCTCCCAGGTTTGTTAGGGTCAAAGGAGACGAACAGCTGTGTCCCCTGACGAGTGGCAGATGTCCTGTCGATGTAGGTGCGTAAAGCGCGCACGCAATCTAGGGAATGCAGACGTTGCTCCTCGGGGGATGAATGAGGAGCTGGGAAGAAGGATGGCAGCTCTACTGCCTGGTTGATGTGAAAAGCGGAGGCAACCTTCGGGACAAATTTGGGGTGGGTCCGCAGGGACGCCCGGTTGTGATAGAGTTGCGTGTATGGCGGGTGCGCCACAAGGGCCTGTAGCTCGCTAACCCTTCTGGCAGAGGTAATGGCGACAAGGAAAAGGGTCTTCCAGGCGAGATACTTTCCTTCGGCTGTGGCTAATGGTTCGAATGGCTCCTGCGTAAGCTGTTGTAGAACTATGTTAAGGTCCCAGGAGGGTACCGGTTTCTGGACCGGGGGCTTTAGATTTCGGAGCCCTCTCATGAAACGGGTAACAACCGGAAGGGTGGCAATGGAGCCTGAAGTTGTGTCATCTGTGCGCTCGTGCAGAGAAGCAATGGCAGCTAGGTGCACCTTGATGGATTGTGGTTGTAACCCCGATCTGTAGAGGAGGGCCAGATACTGAAGGATTGTGGGTATCGGGCAAGAGGCTGGCTCGAATCCTTGATCCTTGCACCAGATGGTGAAGCGTTTCCATTTGAGGTCATATGCCTTCCTGGTAGATGGTCTCCGTGAAGCCAGGACAATTTGTTGCACATCCAGAGGAAGGTGTGAGCCGTTGAAGGTTAACCTTTCAGCCTCCAGGCTGTCAAAGCTAGCGTCTGGAGATTGGGGTGCCAGGTTAGCCCCCCGTTCTGGGTTAAGAGGTCTGGTCTCAGAGGTAGTCTGATTGGTGGCTCTTGAGCGAGCTGCAACAGCAGTGAGAACCACATCTGTCTTGGCCAATAAGGAGCGACCAGGATCACCTGTACTTTCTCCTCGATGATACGTTGTATCGTGTTTGTCAAGAGAGGTGTCGGAGGGAAGGCGTAGGCCAGATCCCAACTGTTCCAGGGGATGGCGAATGCATCCGAGGCTACCCTCTGCTGTGATGGGTGCTTGGAGCAGAACAAGGGACATCTTGCGTTCTCCTCGGTCGCGAAGAGGTCGATCTGGGGGTTTCCCCAGTGCTGGAAGAGGGTGCGTGTCACATCCGTGTGGAGCATCCATTCGTGAGGTTGAAGTTGCCTGCTGAGTCGGTCCGCTAAGGCGTTCTGATCCCCTGGAAGGTACGTCGCCTGGAGTGTGCAATTGTTGTGCAGCGCCAGAGCCCATGTGTCGAGGGCTTCCTTGCAGAGCGAATGGGAGCGAGTGCCCCCTTGCTTGTTTATGTAGAACATGGCGACCTGGTTGTCCGTCTGTACCAGGACTGCTTTCCCTTTCAATCTGGGCATGAAAGTCTGCAGGGCATATCTGATGGCCCTGAGCTCCAGAAGATTGATGTGGAGGGTTTGTTCCGCTGCGGTCCATGCTCCTTGCGTGCTGAGGTGCCGTAGATGGGCCCCCCAACCCGAGGAGGAGGCATCCGTGGTGAGGGTGAGCTGGTGTATGCGTGGGTGAAGGCACTTGCCCACAGAAAGGTTGGATGGCTGTGTCCACCAGCGCAGGCCCTGGACCACACGGGGAGATATCTGAATGCACGTGTTGAGTGGTTGGGAGAGTTGCTTCCAGTGCGTTCGTAGGTGCCACTGCAGGGTATGCATATGCAGTCTCGCCAACGGCAGGACGGAGGTTGTCGCAGCCATGTGGCCTAACAGACAGAGGATCGCGCGGGCCGAGGTACGTTTCTCCGCTGACATCTCCCTGGCCAGGCGGATGATGGTGTTGATCCGTAGTAGGGGCAGAAAAGCCTTGCAGACTTTGGTGTCTATTATCGCCCCGATGAACTCGGTGCGCTGGACCGGTTCCAGTCTGGACTTCTCCTTGTTGAGAAGGAATCCCACTCTGATCAGCAGGTCTGTCGTTCGGCGTACTGCCCTGTGGAGTCCGGAAGCTGAGTCCGCTGATAGGAGCCAGTCGTCCAGGTAGGGAAAGATGGCGACTCCTTGTTTGCGGAGGTGCGCAGCGACCACCGCCACACACTTTGTGAAGACTCTGGGTGCAGGGGATAGGCCGAATGGCAGGACTCGATACTGGTAATGGCAGCCCAGTGCTGTGAATCTGAGGAATTTCCTGTGAGAAGCGTGGATCGGGATGTGGGAGTAGGCGTCCTGGAGGTCCAGCGTCGCCAACCAGTCCCCCGCCCTGATGAGGGGAAGGATGGAGTTGAGCGAATACATCCGGAACTTCTCTTTGATTAGGAATTTGTTTAATTTCCTGAGGTCTAGGATCGGACGTAGTCCCCCTTTTTTCTTGGGGATAAGGAAGTACCGGGAGTAGAAGCCAGTGTTGACCTCTCCCGGGGGCACTCGCTCTATCACTCTGGCCTGGAGGAGTTGCTGTAAGAGTTCCTGCAGTGGCTGTTCCAGGTGCTGCGGGGGCTGGCTGGTAGGATGCTTGTGCTGAAGTGGAGGGGAGGAGAAGGGCAAACGGTAGCCCGACTGGACAATCTGCAGGACCCACTTGTCCGTGGTGATCTCTTGCCAGGCTGGGAGGAAGAGCGACAGGCGACCCCCAACCGGGGTATAGTCAGAAGGAGGAGGCGTCTTTCCCAGAGTGGGAAGGGTTGGACTGCTTCTGCTTGCGCTGTCGCGTTTGCTGTCGCTGAAAAGGCGCCTTCTGATAGCTTGGCTTGAACTTTGGCGCCTGCCACTGACGGTTGGAGCCATGGAATTGTTTTGAAGGGGCGAAGGGCTTTCTGAAGTAGCCCCCTTTCTGGTTCCAAGAGGGGCGTTCAAGGCCGTCTGCTGCTAAGGTCTTTAGGGTGGTGCAGTCCTCTTTGAGCCCTTTCACAGTGTCGGCTACCTTCTCCCCGAACAGAGAGTCGCCTGAGCAGGGGGCATCTGCGATTCGGTCATGTGTGTTGTCGGAGAGTCCTGAGGCCCGGAGCCATGCCCAGCGGCGGGCCGAGATGGCCGTGCCCGCTGTTCGGACGGCAGTGTCAAACGCATCGAAGGCAGTGCACATCAGATGCTTGCTGCATTCAGCTAAATCCTGCATATAGGTTGAAGCCATTGTCCGTGAGTCCTTGGGAAGGTCCTGTAGATGCTTCTTAAGGTCGGCCAGGAGAGCGTCCTGGAAGAGGACGTGTTGAAATTGGTGGGCTGATATTTTGGCGTTCAGCATAGCCCCTTGAAACACTTTTCTCCCAACGTCGTCCAGGCGTTTGGGGTCCCGACCTGGTGGATGGTTCGTCTGAATGCGCGTGGACTTGGATCTCTTGAGAGCTGATGACACCACGATGGACTGGTGGGGTAACTGGGCTTTGGCGAACCCAGGTCCCGAGTGGACAATGTATTTGGTGTCCATGCGCCTGGAGAAGGCTTGACCAGATGCTGGTGACTGCCAGAGTGTCAGCTGCTTCTCCTTCAATCTGCGGTGGAGGGGAAGGGCCATAGCTGGCTTGGGACCGCTTAGGTACTTCATGACCTCTGGTTCCTTTTCATCCGAAGTTTCCTCCGTGGCGAGTCCCAGTTTAGAGACCACTTTCCTGAGGAATTTAGGGTAGGTGAGGTCCTCTGGAACTGCGGGTGGAGGCTCTTCTGCCTCGTCCATAGTGTTTTTGAAGTTGTCGGAGCCAGGGCCTGATTCTTCCACTTCGGAGCCAGGTTCCCGGTCATCTGCGTCGCTTCCCCCGGAGCCCAGGTGTGTTGGTGAGGGAGATCGCGCCCTGGAAGGAGCCGGGGAGGGAGTCCATGCTCTAGGTGAGAGTCTGGGGTATGGTGAGGCAGGCCCCCGCTCTGAGGGTGTCTCTTGTGGACTGATGGCCCTGCGTTGCTGGTCTAGCCGAGGTGGGGCCGTCTGTTCCACCAGACGAGATAGCAGATTCAGGATGGCAGAAGAGGTGGATTCAGATCTGCTGCTTCTGTGTCTTTTGCTGCGGTGTGAGCTGGATCTGCTGCTGTCCCTTGGGGACCCACGATGGGGATCCCTTGCTTCTGGGGGGGACAGATGTTTGTGCTTTGCAGATTTCTTCCTGCCCCTTTCACTGCCTGCGCGCTGACAGGGGGATTCCTTGCTGTGAGAGTTTTGCTCTCGGCTCCCTCGTTGGCGCTGAGGCTCAGCGCGGACCTCAGGTCTGCCTGCGTGATGACAGGGGGATTCCCTGCTGTGAGAGCGTTGCTCGCGGCTCCTTCGTTGGCGCTGAGGCTCAGCGCGGACATCAGGTCTGCCTGCATGATGACAGGGGGATTCCCTGCTGTGAGAGCGTTGCTCGCGGCTCCCTCGTTGGCGCTGAAGCTCAGCGCGGTCGGCAGATCTGTGGCGGCGATGGCAGGGGGTTCCCCTGGTGTCAGCGCTGAGATCGCGTCTCCCTGGCTCGCGGCTTCCTCGTGGGCGCTGTGCATCAGCGCGATCTGGGGAGTCGGCGCGGCGAGGAGGAGAAGTCCGTGCTTGAAGCTGCCGCGCCGTGCTCCGTGGTTCCCCTTGCAGTGACGTGCTGGGCTGGGGGGAGGGCTGTCGGCTGACGTCAGGGCCAGGGCCGCGGGAGCCAATAGGAATGGAGGAGGCGTTCCCGGAGGCGGGGCCTGGCGGGGCCACGAGGGCAGCGCCATCTTGGCCGGCAGGACCGCATGGCCGGGGGGAGCAGCCCGGAGATATGCGAACCGGAGAGGGGCTTACCGAGGCGGCAGAGGCCTCTCCGGGAGCAGGAAGACCAGAGCGGTTTGAAGGGAGCTCTTTGGTTTTCTTCGTAGCTTTAGCGGAGGCAGCTGAGGCAGCGCTGAGCTTGGGGCCGGAGCGATCACCGACGGGGAGAGAGGAGTTGGATTTTTTTGCTGACCTTGATTCAGAGCTTTTGCAGTTCTCCGGGTCCCGGGAGAGGAGGTCTCTCAGAGATTGCTCGCGGTGTCTCTGGGCTCTGGGGGACATCTGGCAGCAGCTCTCACAGTCGTCCCGTTGGTGAGACGCCCCCAGGCATCGGACACAGTGTTGGTGGGAGTCAGAGAGGTTCAACTTTCTGCTGCAGGTAAGGCACTTCTTGAAGCCCGGTTTAGGCATTTTAGTGAATTTTTGAAGAGAGCTTGAAAGTCCGTCTTGAGGCGAAGGCGGAAGGAAAAAAACTGGCCGGCTAGGGGCGGGCTAGGGAGTTGGGACCATCTCACACATGCTCAGAAGTCTCTGAGCTATAGAGCACTTCCGTCACGGCGCCGTCGGGGGACGACACCAGGTGTGGCTGACACATCCTGCTTGTCCTAGGAGAAAGAGCTATAGGGAGCAAAGCAAGTGAAAGCAAGGTTACTTACCTGTAACAAGGGTTCTCCGTGGACGGCAGGATAAGTCAGCCACACCTGGTGACGTCCTCCGGGCGGTGCCATACGGAAGTGCTCTCTAGAGTTTAGGACTCTCTGGTCATGCCCCCAGGTAGCCCACCTCCCCGACCCGCCCCTGGGCCGGTCAGTCATGTTCCTAGCTAGGTTTCCCCGGCAAGGGGCGAGTCACTGCAGAGACCTCCTCCAGGGAGGTGGGTGGGATTGTGTGGCTGACTTATCCTGCCGTCCACGGAGAACCCTTGTTACAGGTAAGTAACCTTGCTTTCTCCATGGACTGCAGGATTGCGTCAGCCACACCTGGTGCCTCCCTAGCAGCGCGGAGCGCCAGAGGTGGAGGAGTCGAATGAGGACAGGTGAGGCAATGAGGGCATGACTTTAATGAACAACAACATAACATAACAGGTCTGAGCAGCAGCACTGCGAAACAGTATGAAGGTCAATCGTGGAACAACAGTGCAGATAAACCGTGCAAACACAGTGCAGATAAACAGTGCAATACAGTGCAGATAAACAGTGCAATACAGTGCAGGTAAGAAGTGCAATACAGTGCAGATAAACAGTGCAACAGTCAGATTGTGGGCTTAGCCACGCTGCCGGTGGCTTCTGGAGCTGTACCGGACACTTCCCCGACGACAGAGGCGAGAACCGCTGCGCCCAACGCACAGTCCTCTTTGGAACGCAGGTCCAGGCAGTAATGCTTCTGGAAGGTGTGTGGCGTAGACCATGTGGCTGCCTTGCAGATGTCCATGAGTGGAACTGAGCGTAAGTTGGCTAGGGAGGTGGCCAATGCCCTGAGCTTGTGTGGGCCGACCGTCGGTGCTGATGGATCGGCTGAGGCATTAAGGCAGGAGGACACCCAGTTGGAAAGAGTCTTTTTGGAGACGGGCAGGCCCGGCCTGTTAGGGTCGAAAGAAACGAAGAGCTGATCCGTCTTTCGGACCGGGAGTGTCCTCTGCAGGTAGATCGTGAGGGCCCGTAGGCAGTCCAAGGTATGCAGACGCTGCTCTTCCAGGGATGAGTGGGGTTCCGGGAAGAAGCAGGGGAGCTCAATGGATTGATTGACGTGGAACGATGCAGCGACTTTGGGGACGAACTTGGGGTTGGTCCGCAGAGACGCCCGGTCATGAAGTAGCAGCGTGTAAGGCGGATGTGCCATTAGAGCCTGTAGCTCACTGATCCTCCTTGCGGAAGTTATGGCCACAAGAAACAGAGTTTTCCAGGAGACAAACTTCATTTCCGCGGATGGAAGCGGCTCGAAGGGTGCCTGTGTCAGCCGCAGCAGGACAGAGTTGAGGTCCCAGGAAGGTATAGGTGCCCTGACCGGGGGCTTGAGGTTGTTAAGTCCTTTCATGAAGCGGGTGGTTATGGGCAGCGCTGAAATGGGAATGTTCCCGTCCGCCGGCGCGTGAAGGGCCGCTATGGCAGATAGGTGTACCCGGATGGATTGTGTCTTGAGGCCACTGTCGGACAGCGCCTTGAGATATTGAAGGACCTGAGCGATAGGGCAAGTGGTCGGTTCTAGGCCTTGCTTCGCGCACCAGATGCAGAATCTTCTCCACTTGAGGCCATAGGATTTCCTAGTGGAGGGCCTCCGAGCTGCCAGGATGACATCTTGCACCTCCTCTGGGAGCTTGAGATCGGAGAGGCCTACCCGCTCAACCTCCAGGCAGTGAGAGCGAGGGTTCTGAGGTTGGGGTGGCGAGTTGTGCCCCCATTCTGAGTCAGGAGATCCGGCTCGCGGGAAAGGTGTACGGGTCCCTCGCAGGCAAGACGTTGCAGTAGTGTGAACCACATCTGGCGTGGCCAGTGGGGAACTACGAGGATGGCGTGTGCTCGGTCCTGGACTATCCGCTGTAAGGTCGCTGGAATGAGGGGAGTGGGTGGGAAGGCGTACACTAGAGACCACTCCCCCCAGCACACGTCGAATGCATCCACTGCCAGTCTGTTGGGTGAAGGGTGTCTGGAACAGAACAGGTTGCACTTGGCATTCGATTCCGTTGCGAACAGGTCTATCAGGGGAGTTCCCCATAGCTGGAAGAGGAAGTCGATCGTCGTCTGGGAGAGCGACCACTCGTGAGGTCTCAGTTGCCTGCTGAGCTTGTCGGCAAGTATGTTCATATCCCCTGGTAGGTAGGTGGCCCGGAGTTTGCAGTTGTTCTCCAAGGCTAGGCCCCATAGCGCCCTGACCTCGTTGCAGAGGGAGCGGGAGCCAGTCCCCCCCTGTTTGTTCACGTAGAACATCGCTACTTGGTTGTCCGTTTGGATGAGGATGGACTTGTTCGCCAGGTGGTGAATGAAAGCTAGGAGAGCATACCTTATGGCTTGTAGCTCGAGGAGATTGATGTGCAGGTTTTGCTCCCTCGGTGACCATGCACCTTGTGTGCTGAGGTTTTGGAGGTGCGCTCCCCAGCCGGTGTTGGACGCATCGGTGGTGAGAGTCACTTGGTGCGGCTGTTGATGAATGTCCTTGCCCATGGACAAGTTGGATTTGTCCGACCACCAGCGTAGGCGATCTCTGATGCTTTGGGGCATCGGGACTGGGGTGGACAAGGTTTGGGAGTACTGGTTCCAGCAGGTACGCAGGTGCCATTGGAGTGGCCGCATCATCAGTCTCGCCGCAGGGAGTACCGAAGTTGTAGCTGCCATGTGGCCCAGGAGGCGGAGCAGGCCCCGAGCTGAGGAGACTTGCACTGCTGTGGCAGCGGTCGCAAGGGAGGCGATAGCAAGCTGTCGACGTTCTGGCAGGTAGGCTCGTGCTGTCCGGGTGTCGATCTCCGCCCCGATGAACTTGAGTCGCTGAGATGGTTGTAGCTGTGACTTGTCGTAGTTGATGACGAAACCCAGAGAGGTAATCACGGCCGTTGCTTTCCGGAGTGAACTCCGCAGGTCCCGGGCCGAGGGTGCTGTGAAGAGCCAGTCGTCCAGGTAGAGGAAGACGGATATCCCTATCCTGCGGAGGTGCGCTGCGACCACAGCAACGCACTTCGTGAAGACTCTTGGTGCCGGAGACAGGCCAAAGGGAAGGACTCTGTATTGGTAGTGGCGACCCAGCACCTGGAAGCGGAGGTACTGCCTGTGCGCCTTGTGGATGAGGATGTGGGTGTAGGCTTCCTGCAGATCCAGCGATGCCAGGAAATCGCCGGATTGGATCAAGGGTAGGATGGTGTTGAGGGAGTACATCCTGAATTTCTCTTTGACGAGAAACTTGTTGAGTCTGCGCAGGTCTAGGATAGGGCGCATGCCGCCTGTCCTTTTTGGAATGAGGAAGTACCTTGAATAGAATCCGGAGTTGACTTCGTGAGGTGGTACTTCCTCGATGGCTCGAGAGGCCAGGAGATGTACCAATTCCATGGCCATTGGCAATTGCAGGTGGGAAGGGGTCCTGCTGGACGGTCTGTTGTGCTGTACTGGAGTTGCATGAAAATGCAAGCGGAAGCCACTCTGGATGATGCGGAGGACCCAGGAGTCGGAAGATATCCTTTCCCACTCCTCGAGGAAGTTGGACAGGCGACCCCCTATCCGGGTAGGCGCCTGTGAGGCAGCGTCAAAAAGAAGAGGCGCCTTTGGTGGCGGGAGTGGAGGTGCCCTTCCTTTGTTTCCTGTCCCTCTGGGACTGTCGCTGGTTGGAGGGTCCATGGTAAGAGTTATTCTTGTACCTCGGTGCTTGCCACTTGCGGTTAGAGGGGTACCTCTTGTTGGAGCTGTAGTTATTGGAGGAGTAGTAGCTTTTACGCTGGTAGCCGCCCTTCTGAGGCGCACCGCTGCGCTCAAATCCTTCCTCAGCGAGGGTTTGCAGGGTGCTGCAATGTTCTTTCATGACATTTACAGCGTCCGTGACTTCATCTCCGAAGAGGGATTCTCCGGAGCAAGGGGCGTCCACGATCTTGTCATGTGTGTCGTCGCTGAGGCCAGACGCTCTGAGCCACACCCACCGCCTGGCAGCTATCGCCGTGCCTGCTGTACGCGCTGAGGTGTCAAAGGCATCGAAGGCTGTACTAGCTAGATGTTTGCCGCACTCGGAGATGTCAGCGAGGGGTCCAGCAAATAATGCCTGTGTCTCTTTAGGGAGTGTTGCGACCGCACTTCTTATGCTGGCCACGCAGGTGTCCTGGAACAGGATATGCTGGAACTGATGCGTCGCTATCTTTGCACTAAGCATGGCCTCTTGGAAGACCTTCTTGCCGATATCGTCCAGGAGCTTGGGATCACGACCAGGCGGGTGGTTAGTGTGGGAGCGTGAGGATCTGACCCTTTTTAGGGCTGAGGAGACAACGATGGATTGATGTGGTAGCTGAGGTAGTGTGAATCCTGGCGCGGATTGGATCTGGTATTTGGAATCCAGCCTCCTGGGAAATGGGTGCCCAGAGGCGGGGGACTGCCACACCTTGAGGTAGTCGTCCCGCAGCTTACGATGCATGGGTAAAGAGAAAGGCATTTTGGGAGCTGAGAGATAGCTCAGGACCTCTGGGTCCTGCTCCTCCGCCTGTCCAGGCGGGACCAACGCCAGGGCAGAAGCCACCTTCTGAATAAAATTTGAGTAGGAACGGTCCTCTGGTGGGGGAGGAGGACCCTCGGTATCAGGAGGAAGTCCTGGGTCGGGCACACTGTTGACGTTGGAGGCGGAGGCAGAGCCCACGACAGCCTCTATGTCTCGCTCCTCCGCCGTGTTGTCCGGGGAGGGGTTGTCCGGGGAGCGAGGAGAAGAAGCCCCTGCTAGCCTGCGGTCAGGGGAAGCTCTAGCCAGGAATGTGGAGGGGGACCGGGCGGGGGGGAGCAGTAACAGGCTCTGGCTTGGCGGGAGCGCCGACAGTCTGGACAATCTGGGTCAAAAGTTTTAAAATTGCAGAATTATTGTGAGAATCAGGCACATGGCTGCAAGATCTAACCTGGTGTGTCCTTGATCTGGCACTCGAACAGTCTCTCCTCCTGTCCCCATGGCAATGCTCCCCATGGCGCCGCTTTCGCGGTGGTGCCGGGTTCTCAGAGGAGGAGGAAGAGTGGCGCTGCCTGCGATGTCCGCGGCGCCGCTTTCGCAAAGGTGCTGGGCTCTCAGAGGAGGAAGAGTGGTGCTGCCTGCGGTGTCCGTGTTGTTTCCGGCGTCGGGGGCTCCGGCGATGCAGTTGCGATGGGCCCCCGAGAAGGGAGGTAGGATCCAGGACGGAGGCTCCGATCCCCGATGCAATGCCCTGGAGGGGGCAGAGCTTACCGCCGCGCGGGCTGCTGGGCCACAGTGGGAGGAGCTGGAGGACTGCCGGATACTGTCGGAGGACTCATGGCGGCCGCCATTGTAGAACTCCACATGGCCTCGAGGAGAAGATGTGGAGGGGCCCGGAAACTGAAGATCATGCTCAAGAGGGTAAGCTGCCGCACGGGGAAGGGCTAGGCATACCTCAGAGCCGCCGCGGGCAACGGGGATAACTTCTGTAGCTGCTGGCTGCAAAAATATAGGAGCGAGGGCCCGATCCTGCACCTCTAGCACCGCAGCAGCGTCCTCCGTGGTAGTGGTGGCATGGCTGGGGATGGAGGCCCGTCCAGGCACATCCCAAGCCGGCAGAGGGTCAGTGACAGTCAGAAGGCCGTTATTGGAGGCCGGAGTTGATCCATGGTGCCCTTTTTTTCTCTTGGTGCCGGCCCCGCAGAGCTTACAGCCTTTGATGGAGTAGGAATGATTCCCACATAGTGGGCACTTTTTTGTGGATTTAGGCATATTAAGAATAAAATAAAGAAAATAAAATAAAAAGGAGTGAGAGCAGGGTCCGTCTTGCTGGCAAGGCGGAAGGAAGAAGACTGACCGGCCCAGGGGCGGGTCGGGGAGGTGGGCTACCTGGGGGCATGACCAGAGAGTCCTAAACTCTAGAGAGCACTTCCGTATGGCGCCGCCCGGAGGACGTCACCAGGTGTGGCTGACGCAATCCTGCAGTCCATGGAGAATCAATATTAAGCCCAAATGAAAGTAGCAGGTCTAATGGACAGATACTTTTACAGGAAGAAGCTATGATTCTGGAGAGAGTGTGTAGGAAATGAGGTTGAAGGAATTCCAAACATGAGTTAAAGTCCTAGTAGTGGAGGAATTAGAGGAAGATTGGACAAATAAGAGATTAGGAGTCACTAGGGATCCAGAAGGGAAATGATTGCTGCAGGTCCTGAGGGAGACGAGTTGATACAGAACTCTGTTTCAGTTAATGGAATGAAGATCTCCCTTCAGTGTCAGCAGGGTCACGCTTCTCAAGACAGCAGCTTTCTCCATCCTCCTCCTTTCCAGAGTGCAAGAATGTCAGTTCTACTGGCACCCGAGACTCACCAGCCTCACCCTGCAGAGCATAGGTGCCAGTTTTGTGGGTGCCGTAGGTACATGAGCCCACCCAATAATGAGAAAACTCCTGCACTGTATTGAGGAAGGAGTAATTTGTGTTCATTGTAGCTTCCCCACTTGGTCTGAAAAGTTGGCTTCTATGGCGCAAAGGACTTGAAGAAGACATGATTCAATTAAATGATGCACAAGCAAAAAACCCAAAGATTTTTGGAGCTCTTCTCATCTTATCAGACATGTAGACAGCACCTGAGCATCTTTTCTATAATCTCCTCCCCCCTTAGTGAACCTTCAACCTTACACCACTATTTCTCTCCCCCACCCCCCAGGCCACCCAAAGCAAGTTGCTGTCTGAGACAGTGAGGGATGAGACATCGCCACACCACCTCAAGGAACCCAAAAGCTTTCCATCTTCCTTACCCCAGTCTTCCCATTCCCCATTTCTCTCTCCTTCCCCAGACGCTCAGTAAATCATCCTCTCTCTTCCCCATTTCCCCCTAGGTGTCCAGCATCTCCCCTTCAGCTGTGAATAACTTCTAAAAGGCCTTTTCAGTCAAGATTTTCAAGATTAGGATAAGGAGGAAAGGGGCCAATATCCAAAGCCCACAGGGCTGCGAGAGATATTCAGCGGCACGATCCAGATCACCGAGCGCCCCAGCAGGGACAGTCCATGGGTGGAGGCTGAGAGCTGCAGCCACCATCTGCATAAGTGCTGGCTGAAAATCGTTACTCTCCAGATTAAGTCTGCATTTAGATGGCTAGTAACTCCACACATGGGATACTCAGCGGCGTCACGAAATGGATACAGCTGCTGCATATCCGGTTCATAGTTTTAACACTGTGAGTGAGTGATGCAGTGTTTAAATACAGCGGGAGCTGGATGGAGAAGACACGAAGTATTGCAAGAAACACAATACCAATTATACTGACCTATGGTCAGCAGCCACCACCATGCTGCATCCATGAGCCAAGCAGATTCTGTCCAACATCACCTTCAGGAAAGGAACTAGAATCACACCCAGCCAACATTCCCTCTCTGGCATGGTGGCTGCATATGAGATCACTTCTCTCCTGGGGAGGGGGACAGCAGGAAGAGGAGGGTGGCCAGCTGGGGGAGGAATTAGAGAGGGTAGCAGGCAGCCTGGAACTGCTAGAACGAGCTGGGCTGCTTGCTTCTTTGTTGGAGGAGGAGCCAGGGGAAGGGGGAGGGAGAGACATGCTGCCCCTGCCATTCTCCACAATGGTGTGCAGTCGTACTGCTAAATTTGGATGGGGCTGGGGCTGGGCTGCTTGCATGGGGGAGGAGCCAGGGGTAGGAGGACCAGTCCCTGTAGTACTCCATCATCTGGCCCACTCCCAACAGTAGTCAGATAGTGGCTATATCTCAATGACTCATACACCACTAATTCTGATGATCCCACAACAGTTGTTCTCTATTTAATATGCTGCAGCATCGCCCCCTAACACCTGCCACCTTAGACGAGCATCTAGCCTGTCTAGTACAAGGGCGTGCCCTTCTCAAGGTAGGAGGTGCAGGAGATAGACCAAGGCTTTTCTTTGCAATTATCCAACACAGCTAAAGGACACCCTACTGTCTTCTTCAGAAAGAACTGTGGAGTGCTCACAGATGGGCAATGAGCAGGAGCCTTTGTTTGCCTTTATTGCTCTGAAGGGAAGACTGACAGGTTTGAGCACTTCCTGTTACACCCAGCAATCCCACAAACTTTCATGAAAAGCTGCCAAGCTGGGACGTTACAGCAACGCTGAAATATATTTTGTATAAGTTATTCTTATTTACAAAGTATAACACATAAAACTGGGTGGGTTACAATCATTGTTACACATAACCTAACGCTTCTGTAAATGCTTACAGTCTCTGCCTCCTGACTGTTCAGTTCTTATACAGAAAGGACTTTGGTATGTGTTGGATTAATGTGCATTCATAATTTTTTTAAAAATTGCATAACAAAGTTAGTAAAAAGCCCATTCATTCCTTCTACAACACTATCTCCATCCCAGCTTCTAACACAGTTTAACATATTTGCATATTTTTATGTCATTGTGCAACTTTAATTAGTGCATTATACAATTAAATCTGAGCGAGGCACCTAAAGGCCAAAATAAGCCCAACGAAGCAGAATCCATCAAATCCACTTTCTGTTATGCTACAGTCCATTGGCAGCTCAACAGTCTCCTTAACATTTGCACACGTGTGTACAGCAGCCCTCAGACGTTTAGGAGGATAGCAGTGCTGTGTTTGTTAAAGACACAAAGAGGGTCATTTGTTGCATCACATCAAGGCACTTAAAAAGAGTGTGAATTATGTACAAGGTATGGCTGCTTAGGCCTCCCCCTCTGCCACATTTCAGGGTAGGCCCAGGCTGAGGTATGGAGGCAGCTGTACAGGACCCTCTCTGAGCCAGTGAGAGAGAGAAACTGCGGTGAGCCGTTTCAGACAGCACGGTATGAAGAGAATTCCAAGAAGACTAGAGAACACTGCAGTCTAATGAGTCAGCTTTACATAAACTTATCCAAAATTCAGACTTTTCTTACTTTATAATGTAGAGTGGAGGAATCACAACTGGATAAGACAATTTGGTCTTTTCTCCCATCATTTACGCTGCTACTATGGGGATCATTTACTGAAAGTTATCACACGTTATCTGCCACATTAGACCCTACTGCAGATAATGTGCAATAACGGCATTAGTGCGTGATAACTGTTTGTAAACGACCCCCCTCCACTCCCCATGAGTACTGGTCATTCTTTTGAACAGACACAGAGAAATCATGTCTGCCTCTAAAGACTGACACTGGATCTCCATTGTCTGGTATTTGCATGTAAGGAAAATAAAGGTTCCCTTTTCTATGGGACTGTGGAAACTGCTTCAAGTACTGTTCTAAGAGGGGATATCAGCTTTGCCAAAAGCAGTTCACTCTTGAGGCGAGGTTTCCATCTTTCTCCATGGACAAGCAGGATAATTCTCTTACTAATATAAACACATTTTCACTGAATAAAGTGACATAGTGTTAGAGTCTGCAATTTGAACTGTTTCTCAGTTAAATATCCTAATTTCAGCCTTGGGAGCAAATAGTGCTTTGGCTGTCAGCCAAGTCCCCGAAGATTTTGCACAACTTTCAGGAACTTCTTTGATTTTGTGCTGCTGGAAAAAGCCCTTTCATAAGTCAGGCACCCTGTATGACTTCCAAACTAAAATACTGGCAGCACTGAGGAGCTTTGATAAAAACAATGGGATTCCAGAGTGAAAAAAAAATCACGTCTGGATTACAGTGTACGAGCACAGTGCCTCTGATCTTCACGGGACACACACAGGGCTGAAAGTCAGTGGGAAGTTTGCAGATATGACTGCGCTGGGATCTTTTAAGCATTATTATCCTAGCGGCCCCGATACATTTTACAAAATTGATATGTTGCCAAAAATAAACTAAACTAATACAGATCAGAACCAAATCCTGGGAATTGTTTGTGATATCACCCTCTTGTATGCTGAAATTTTATTTTACTATTACTCTGTAAATTATCTCTTTTTTCTTTGTCTAACTTGACTCTAACTGTACCTGCTTTGGCAACATGTGAAAAATTGTCATGCCAATAATGTTATCTGAATTTGAATCTGAACTAAGCTTGTGCGTTTTCTCTGACCCGACCCACTAGCGCACACTACTCAAAACTCGAGATTCTCTGCGCTAAATATAAAGCCCTGAACTGTACAGGTTCTGTGCTTGAGGGGAAGGGGCAGAGGCTTCCTAAATGTGGGTGTCCTGCCTTCTATTTGGGTCACCTATGGAAAACATTTGAGGGATGTCTAGAACTAGCTAGTATTGACCGACTGAAGGACTAGGACAATTATCCATTCAGAGAATCAAGACTGGCATGAAATAAAAATAGCTTTCATGATCTATTTATGTTTAAAAAAAACCCAATCTAGCATAGAGTCTCCCATGTGCTGCTGTTACACAGCAACCCAAGGCCTCTTCATGTATTTTAAAAACAAAGCCATCAAATTAATTGTAAAATGTTTTCTGCAGATCAGTCTGTTAGCAGAATCACTTTCTTTCTATATTCACACTTTTGCAGCAGTGAAAATAATCCTGATTCAGTTATGAATAATGTGATGTAGAGTATCAGAGTATCCTAAAAAACAATATTAGAAACACAACTGAAGTCTGCAAACAGAATTGCTTATTCTCAATATAATAATAAGTGTCACTCTTTTCAAAGATGTCACATTCCCAGTGAAAATGTGTTTACACAAAATCATTCAAGTTGGGTTTGACGGGACTCAAGTTTGGGCCAGTACTTGTACTCAGTCATGCACCAGGGCTTGCAAAGCACATGCCAGTTGAAGGAGCCCAGCAATACCAAGCAGGGTCCAGATCTTCTAAGGATCCATTCTTTGGTCTGAGCTAAGGATTGTAGAACTGAAAACTGCATCTTTAACCTTACAAAAGGATCACCTGTACCCAACCTCTCTCTTGGTTTATTCTTATATGATGCTTAGTATTGACAGCTCCCACAGACTCAAAAACTTGGAGTAAATCCTTGTAAACTGTGCAGAATTCACAGAGGAGATATTTTGGCAGACTTGTACAGTGAAATCACGGCCATGCCTCTTGACTGTACCCTATGGAATGCTTCTCCTGTAAAGACACATTAGATTCTTCTGCTTCTCCTTTTGCTCCTCTGTTAGCACCTCGGATTTCTCCTCCAGTTCTCCAAGATTTTTTATTTCTTGCAGAACCTCAGTAGCTTGCCTGAGCTCCTGTACTGCCTCTTTCAGCAGCATCCCAGCACTCGCCTGCGATTCCTTCCCCTCCTGCTCCTGCTCCAATCCTCCGTCTAAGACTTTCTGCAGCAAAAGCTCTGTTTTCTCCTGTCCACTGGCCAGTTTAATTTCCATTCTATGCAGGTGGTATTTTCTCAGGTGTAAAAGCTGCCCTTCCTTCCCATTACTGCCTTCTGACAAAAGGTCCCCTACCGAAGAGCATCGAGGTTTGGGAAGGACACAACTGTTCACCATTGATTCTGAGAATGGTTGTTTGCATGCTTTGTCTGAAGAGAGTTCTTGTTGCTCCTTATTAGCCAGCTCTACCCCCTCTTCCTCTTCAGTCTCAGTTTCATTGTCTTCCTTGGTTTGTAGTTCTTCCCCAAGAGTAAGGCTCTCTTCACTCTGATCCTGGATTTTATCTTCTATTGCATTCATCACGGGGCTCACGTCCTGATCTGTGGCCTCTAGGCTTCTCTGGCTGGAATGGCTTTCATCAGCCTGTATTTTCAATCTCTTTGTTAAAATTTTTGGTGGAGGTATAGGAGGCTTCCCTGCATCCTCAGCAGTGACATCGGCAATGCTCTCTCTGCTGGTGCTGGTTGCCAAGGCTTTTGTTTCTTTAACATGCTCAGGTCCAGAAGATGGCTCATCCCACTTCACTTTGAGTTTCTCTGATGAGATCTTTGGAGCAGGAAAGGAAGTCTCATCACCATTCTTGGCATGTACCTCTGTAATATTTTCATTGCTGCTTCTGCTATTTGATGCTGTGGATTCTCTCTCTACTCCTTCTCCGCTATCCTCCTTGGAGTCAAGTTTGCCTTTCCATGCCTTCTCTTTAAGAGCTTTAGGTGGAGGAATGGGAACTTGAGGGTGGACTTCAGCCACACTACCATTGCCCAAGTGTGATGTCTCCAGAGCTGGTAAACCATCTTGCTTTACAGGAGGCATTGGAGGCTTTGGTACTTCCTTAATAGGTAAGCTGTCTGCTGTTTCATTGGTATCCGGGGTAAAGTTTAGAGCACCAATGTCCTCCACGTCAAGATCTAATCTCATTAGCCCATCTGAGGCCGTGCTGGCCACCTGAGACAGAAAAGAACAATATTATCAGCATGGAGGAAGACTTTTCATGGGAAAACAAAATCATTTGTGATTGTTAAGAGCACTAAGTACCTGAATAATGAAATACTTCAACACAACCTGAAAGGTCAGCAGTACTAAAGAAAGGAAGTGGGATGGAGACTAAATGGGCCTTACAGTATACTGTAGCTCTGCCTTCATAGTCTAGGCTTCTATGGGTCTTAGTCAAAAAGAACTTTCTCCATTATAGAGAAAATCTTCATTGAATAAGTTCCTGGGTTTCTTGAAATGCACTTCTGTCTGAAATAATGACTAACAAATGCTATATGTAAGCCCTTTTAGCTTAATAAATCTCAGGCTAGATTTTGAGAGCTAAGCCCTTCAACAGACAAAGTGAGCACAGCTCCTGAAAGCTGGTCATGGATGTCTTGAATGAGGCTGTAGATGAGATTTATTTATTTAACTGTGTTTATATACCGCTGATCTATGAGTCGAAGCAATTTACAGATAACAACTTGGCCAGGTTGGCTTAAATGGAACAAATAACTTAGTGAAGTGCATAGAACTAGCTTATATGTAACAGTGAGAACTTGATAAAAACATAGACCTAGAACAATATACATTAAACATTAGTTGTAATATAAAATAAATAAAACAAGTACATTCAATTGGTGTGAGATTGTTGCATGAGGGGGTGGGTTTTGGCTAGGGGAGGAAGCGGTTGGGATGGGATAGCTAGGCTGGTGGTACATGGGTTATGCATTATCATTGGTGAAATGTTCAAGGAATAAATTAGCTTTTTCTTGAAGTCTCTGTGGTCGTTTGTTGTGCGGAGATGGTCTGATAATGCTGGAGTGAAGAGTGAGAAGGCTCTTTTGGATGTTGTGGAGTTGGTTTTCATGTTTATATATGGTATGTGGAGTGTGTTGATAGAGTTTGTTCTTCTGGATCTGTTGTTAGGGGTTTAATGCTTGTAGGTAGCTGGAGAACAGTCCGTGGAATAGCTTGAAGATTGTGTGCATGGCCCTGTGTTTGATCCTTTGGTTGATGGGCAGCCAGTGCAGTTGTTTGAGTATCGGGGTTATGCGTTCAGTCCTTTGAGTGTTGCAGAGGATGTGTGCAGCAGTATTCATGTCTAGTTGGAGTGGATGAAGAGTGGATTTAGGCAAGCCTTGCAGGATGATGTTATAGTAGTCGATATGAGAGAATATGAGTGATAGAAGAACTGTGCAAAAATCGTTTGGTTCCAGGATTGGTCTTAGGTGTTGCACTGTCCTGAGTTTGTGGTAGATGGTCTTGTGATGTTGGTTATATGAGGAGAAAGTGTGAGGTTTATTGGACTGTTCACCCTTATTTTACAAATGTGAGTGGATGAACACACAGTAACCACAAGCCTTATGTTGTGATACAGTGGCCAGCACAGAACCCCTGGGTACAGGAGAAAAGGAAGAGCTTACCTTGCAGTCACCTGGGCAGAAAGCAGGTTCAGGTTATGAGAAGCCAGAGAATGGTGGAACAAGCTTTCCCTGCACTGGGTTTGACGCAGCAGAAAGCCAGGAAGCATATTCAGGTTGTAAGGTTCCAGAAAATAGTAGAACAAACTTTCCCTACACTGGCTGTGACGCAGTAGAAAGCCAGGAAGCTAATCACGTCCACCTGGGCCAGGAAGCACGTACAACGTGCAGGAGCCAGGAGGATAAAAGTGGCTGGGAAATCCCAGTAGGGTGCATTGGAAGGAGGTGCATTGAGAGGTGCTTTGGAAGGTGCTTTGAGAGGAGCAGGCAAGGGAGGTGCTCGTGCACAGGTCTCCCAAGCCAGAGGGGGCATCGTCCCAAGGAGAGTGAGTAAGCAGCTGGAGGGCGTTGGTCACAAGCAGGAGAGCTTGCTGGGACCAGGAAGCATCGGGTGTGCCCCTGCATTAAGGAACAGCAGAAGGGAAGCCTTTCCTGAAGCTTACCACAGCCCTGACCAGACAAGTGCTGAGAGGAACTCTCATGGCAAAGCAGGCTACAGCCCAAGTAGTGCCTGGTTCAGAGGGGGAGGAGTGGAAGCTGGTTGTCTAAGAAACAAAGCTAAGTACACTAATTTCTCCAGAGGGCAAGAGGTGGGCTCGGCTAGAAAACCAAAGGCTAATTGCTGGAAGGAAAACCCTTGGTGGAAGGAAGGAGGAAGCCTCCGAGAAATAGGCTCCAGTCAGGTCCCCAGGACTTCCCTTATACAGAACGGTTCCTTGCCCCAAGAGCTGCTACCTCTCAAGAGAGTTCTGTGAATGATAGATGTGGAAAGTGTTATCCATTTACAAGTTTAGACGCTGAGCAGATGCAATGGGAGAGCACTAATCAGGACGTTGATTATAGCCCTATGGAATGCACGCTCTGTATATCAGATGAGATTACCTCTTTATGTTAATCAAGAAGCAAGAGCATTTGTTATACCTGTTTTTGAAAGAAGGTGAATTTTGGTTATTTTGCTGTGAAGAAACAGTTGCTTTAATCCTTTGTTTGCTGTATGAAAAGAACAGAGATCCACACGGGAAAGGGAATAAATCCTCATTATAATTTTGCCTTAAACACGGCTACAGAGTTTTCTTTACAAAGGCAGCTTGCACCACACGCCCTAGGCGACCGCCTAACAAGGACAAGGGTAGCAAGCGTCTGACAATGTGAAATGAGCAAGTTTTACAAGGCAATACCTGATTAGTGAGTTATAATGTATAATGGGGTGGCCAAAGCAACCTGTTTGCCAAATACAGCAGCTAGTAATCAGAGTGAAGTCTTTAATTAGCTGATGCTCCAGAAATCCTTTGTGTCCTCCTTTGATCACTTCCTTTGGCAGGAAGTGATCCTGTAACTAGGACCTGTCCTCCAGGTGATGTAAAACCCTCTTGCAGAGAAGAAGTTTCTCCAGGGCCATGTGCCCATTAGGGAGGGGTTAGGACAGCCTTTATAGTTGGTGATTCAATCATTAGGCATGTAGATAGCTGGGTGGTTCGTGGATGCAAGGATCGCCTGGTAACATGCCTGCCTGGTGCGAAGATAGTGGACCTCACGTGCCACCTAGATAAGGTCTTAGTGCTGGGGAGGAGTCTGCTGTCTTGGTACATGTCGGTACCAATGACATTAGGAAAATGTGGTAGGGAGGTTCTGGAGGCTAAATTTAGGCTTTTAGGTAGGAAGTTGAAATCCAGAACTTACAGAGTAGCGTTCTCCGAAATGCTTCCCGTTCCACGCGCAAGACCCAAAAGGCAGGCAGAGCTCCGGAGTCTCAATGCGTGGATGAGACAATGGTGCAAGGATGAGGGTTTTGGATTTGTTAGGAACTGGGGGACATTCTGGGGAAAGGAGGGGCTCTTCCGAAGGGATGGGCTTCACCTTAACCGGGATGGAACCAGGCTGCTGGCATTAACTTTTTAAAAAGGAGATAGAGCAGCTTTTAAACTATATAATAGGGGAAAGCTGACAGTCGCCCTAAAGCGCATGGTTCGGAAGAATGTATCCTTGAAGGATACTACCAAAAGCAGAGAGGTTCCAAAAAAGAATAAAGTAGCCCAAATGCCCTTGAGTATGGAGCAGACAGAGCTTAAAGATTCCAAAGTACTGTGACAAGGCAGAGGTTGCAGAACCTAAAAATAGGGGTTTAAAACACTTTTTGTCCTCAGAAGCTGTCAGTAAACCAGGTCAGGAAAGGGTTAAGGATTCAGCCCTGAAAGCTGTTCTGCACAGGAAAGCAGAAAGAGAGCCACACCCTAGCTTCAGGCAAACCCAGGGAGCTGACGTGGGAGGAAAAGGGGCGGAGTCACACCTGATAGGGCAGCCCTGTTCACATAACCAGGAAGCAACTGTTAGTCAGATAGAACTGGAAAGAGAAAGAGAACAAGGAAGAGAGAGAGAACACTACGTGGAGTTCCATGAGCAGCAAGGAGAAAGAGTGCAGTTCCAGGAAGGTCCAGGAGAGTCAGATCCAGGGAGAGATCTGGGGACCAGGAGAAGCAAAGCCAAGAGCAACCGATACCCGGTTGGCACAAGGTGCTTGGGGAGTTGCTGGCCAGACTGCAGAGAGACAGCCAGGTCTCAGGAGTGCCGTCTGAAAAAGCTTCCAGGAAGGAACTACCGTGAGCTGCACAGCAAACAAAAACAGGTCAGAGACTATTTTAAACCTCAGGGGAAAAGGTCAGATACCTTGCCTGGAAGGGATAGGAGTAGTTCTCTGGAATCTTCTCTCAAAGCCAGAATTATAAAGGAGAGATTGGGAAGAGAGAAAGTCCCATTCAAAAGACTGCAAAAGTTTTCATACTACAGAGAACGTGACAGGAGCTCTAGCTCTGAGTATAGCCCAGGTGCCTTTCAGCATGTTACTAATTGCAGGCAGCACAGACACGGGCAAGAGTTAGACTCTGAAGAGCACGCTGTGTTAAAAGAACTAGTGAAGCAGTATCAAGGGAAATATTTGCCTCTCAACCAGAAAGCATATACTAGGCAGACCAGAAGGAAGGTGAGCCCTTTTTGTGATGTTTTAAAAGGTGCTGGTGATTTGGAATCCTTGCAAGTGCCTAGATATTTTAGAGATAACAAACGGAAGCAGCTTAAAGCACTAATTAAGCAGTGGCAGTCTGTAGACTCCCTTAACCCAGGTCTTAAGGACATAGCAGACCAAGAGCTGGAGGACATGCAAATTGATGCACCATTAAGTGATAGCAGTGGATCAGCTATGGACTGTGGGGTTTGTTATAAGGACTGAAAGCCATATAAGTGTATCCTGTAAAAGGAGTGAAAGCTGTACAAAGATATCCTATAGAAGTGCTGAGAAAGCCTATTTGCTATAACCGGAGTTTCCACGGAGAAAGGCAGCGTTCTGCCTGTGGGAAACTCAAACCTAATTAATTCAGCTGTGAAGAGAAGTACAAGGCTGTGGAAGTTTTCCTATGTTTAAAGCAGGTATATGAAAGCAATGCCAGTGGAGAAAAACAGCTGTTGTATTTGAAGCTGAAGGAAGTTTGAAAGCTGAATGTTTTGCTTCGAGTTTGTACCTGAGAAGCATCAGGGGATTCTTGGACTTTTATTTGACACAATTGCGTAGCACCATCTTTTGTCTGTGTTTGGGGAAGTAGTTCACCAAACTCCTGTGCGGCAATAAAGTTATTGTAAAACCCACGGAGGCCTGTGCTGTATTTACTTGGACCACAACTACAACGGACACCAGGCTGCAGCACTTAGAAGGTTTATAAATATGTATTCCCCTATGCATCACATGCCAACCCCTCCTAGGCAACCGCCTATATATACCAGAGGGTGCTGAAGTGTGACAGTACCCATGTCTACGAATAGCCAAATTAATATGAATAAAATACAGTCTCTAAAATGCTTGTATGCAAATGCTAGAAGTCTAAAAAATAAGATGGGAGCGTTAGAATATAGAGCACTAAATGAGAGGTTAGATATGATTGGAATCTCAGAGACATGGTGGAAGGAGGACAACCAGTGGGACACTGTGATATCTGGGTACAAACTATATCATAATGATAGCGCTGATCAAATTGGTGGAGGGGTTGCGCTCTATGTTAGGAGGGCATTGAGTCAGAAAGGATTAAAGTTTTGCAGGAAACAAAATTTGCTGTAGAATCTCTATGGATTGAAATTCCATGTAAAAAGGGGAAGGCGATGGCAGTGGGGGTGTACTATCGACTGTCTGGCTAGAATGAACAAATGGATAATGAAATGCTCAAAGAAATCAAGGCAGCTAACAAATGTTACAGCACAGTAATAATAATGGGTGATTTCAATTACCCCGGTATCGACTGGGTGCGTGTCACGGCAGAAAGTCCAACACAGGAAGGCAAATAATCGCGTGGATCACAGAGACACAGCCCAAAATGTGATTATTGTGGAAAAACACACATATTTTATTGAATTAATCAAACCTATTACCAACCCGACACAGGCCGTGTTTCGCAAACCTTCGTCAGGGGTTGATTAGGTAAAGGTACTAAAACATAAAAACATTAACAATTGTTCAAACACATAATTAAAATAATAGCAAACGTGATAAGAACAGATAAATAATCCATATCATAAAAAAGGGGGCATAAAATATCTTAAAAGGAACATAAAAACATAATTACCTTGAAAAATATACCTTACAAATTATAATAAATTAAAAGAATATGAACAGGAAGAGTAAGACAATGTATGAAACATAAATAACACAAATATGATAAATTAACAAACATCAATAAAATATACATTGTAATTTTATATAAGAAACGATAAAAGCTAAAGCTAAAAAAGAATGTGACAACCATCATATATATATAATAATAATAAATACCTCTATCTTGAAAAAGAGGACCCATCAACTTGTAGCCTTTGTAAATTATAGTATACTTGTGAAACTAAAATAATGACCAACATTAGAGTTAAAAATCACTTATATCTAATGTATATTGTATATAATATCCTATAGATTATATACCACGTATCCATATACATGTAATCATATCTCCCTACTTAAAGACAAAATACTGTTGGAAACAGAACTCATGTTGAAATGCAATTGGAAACAGTACTACCTTTTAACTTTCGAAAGGGAGACTATGATAAAATGAGGAAAATAGTTAAGAAAAAACTAAAAGGAGCAGTTGCAAAGGTTAAAGACTTACATCAAGCTTGGGTGTTGTTGAAAAATACTATCTGGGAAGCCCAGACTAGTTGTATTCCACGGTTTAAGAAAAGTGGAAGGAAGTCCAAAAAATTGCCAGTATGGTTTAAAGGTGAGGTCAGAGAGGATGTTGCCAAAAAAGCATTTTTCAGGAAATGGAAAAAAGAGCCAAATGACGAAAACTGGAAACAGCACAAGCACTGGCAAGTTAAATGCAAGGCATTGATAAGGCAGGCAAAGGGAGAATTTGAGAAGAAGCATGCTGTGGAAGCAAAAACACGTAATAAAGAATTTTCAAGTACATTCGTAGCAAAAAAACTGTGAGTCAATTGGTCCATTAGATGATAGAGGGGTTAAAGGGGCACCAAGAGGCGACAAGGCAATAGCGGAGAGACTGAATGAATTATTTGCTTCGGTCTTTACTGAAGAAGATGTAGGGATGTTACCCATGACTGAAGTGGTATTTAAAGGTGCGGAAGAATTGAAGGAAATATCGATACATTGGGAAGATATATTGCAACTATTTGATAAACTGAAGAGTAGCAAATCACCTGGACCGGATGATATACATCCAAGGGTGAAAAATGGTAGAATCCATTATAAGGCACAAAATTGCTGAACATGTAGATAGCCATGGCTTAATGGGAGACAGCCAACATGGCTTTAGACAAGGAAGATCTTGTCTTACTACTCTTATGTTTTTTTGAAGGTGTGAATAAACAGGTAGACAAAGGTAAGTCGGTTGATATACAGTCAAACCTCGGTTTTCATGATTAATCCGTTCAAAAAAGTCTGACTATAACCGAAACGGACTAAAACCGAAGCAAGATTTCCCATAAGAAATAATGTAAATTCAATTAATCCGTTCCAGACACCCAAAAATATTGACAAAAAATACATTTTATAGAGAATAACTATCTTTTTACATACAGAAAACAATGAGAAATACATATAAATGACTAATGAAATGGATAAATGAGCATGTAACATCACTTTTACCTTTATTGAAGACTTTTGTTGGCATATGGGATGCACTCCAGCCAGCTCCAGCTGCTCTCCCCTCTGGGGATCGAGCAATCACCACCAGCAGCGGAGGTGGGAACAGCCATCTTGGCCGTCTGCACAATCGGGGCTCCAGCCTGCCTTTTAACTTAGCAGCCATCACACCCAGTTACCAAGCTCACAGTGTCAGGAGAGGTAGTGCCAATGTCAGCAAAAGTAAGGGCACCAGAAAGAGGACAGTGCCCGAAGTCACACCAGCCTGTAGGGCAGCCACTCCTACACAGTGTCGGGAGAGGTGGAGAGGCAGTGTCAGCCAAGCAGCAGGCAGTTGAGAAACAGTGGGACAGAGAGTCTTAGGCTGCCTCCGGCCCCCCTAAGGTAGCAGCCTGACACAGGTGAGAGTCAGAGAACAGCGTGGGGCTGTGCCAGCAGGAGCCTGCAGCTGCAGACTGCAAGGTTTCAAGGAGAGGCCGCGTGTGCAGGCCTGCAGGACACCCAGAATCCAATCGGGAGGGCAGGGGCCCCGGCGGGAGACTGGGCCGCCAAGGAGAAGCAGATTCGGTCACCAGCTCCTGTCCCGGTTCAAGGGATGTGCAGGGGAAGAGGCAGCAGGCAGACGTCAATCGGGGGAGAGTCCGGGGCAGGAAGCAGTTTCGGGCAGGCCACGCTGGAGCGTTGAACTCCTCGGCTCCCCAGAGGTCCCGCAGAATCGCTGGCTCAAGCTCCGTGGGAGATCGCTGGCTCACGCTAATCCATGGCAGGTACGGGGGGGGGGGGGTGTAAAATGCTGTACGAAAACCGAGACAACGTACGAAAACCGAAACACAATCTTGATGAAAAAAATCAACGAAAACCGAATCGTACGAAAACCAGGGCATACGAAAACCGAGGTTTGACTGTAGTGTATTTGGACTTTCAGAAAGCCTTTGACAACGTCTCTCATCAGAGACTTTTGGCAAAACTATAGAGTCATGGGATAGGAAGCAGTGTACTATTGTGGATCAGGAACTGGTTAAAAGATAGAAAGCAGAGGGTAGGGCTAAATGGCCAATTTACCCAATGGAGAAAGGTGAATAGTGGTGTACCCCAGAGATCTGTGCTGGGTCCGCTACTTTTTGACATATTCATAAATGACCTGGAAAAGGGAATAACGAGTGAGGTTATCAAATTTGCAGATTACACAAAACTAGTTAAAGTTGTTAAAACAAATGAGGATTGTGGAAAATTGCATGAGGATCTTGATAAATTGAAAGACTGGGCATCAAAATGGCAGATGAAATTTAATGTGGACAAGTGCAAAGTTATGCACCTAGGGAAGAACAACCCAATCTATGGTTACACGATGCAAGGTTCCACCATTAGGAACCACCATCCAGGAAAAAGATTTAGGTGTCATTGTTTATAACATGTTAAAACCCTCCGCCCAGTGTGCAACGGCAGCCAAGAGAGCAAATACAATGCTAGGTATCATAAGGAAAGGCATTGGAAATAAAACAAAGGATATTATAATGCCTCTATCGTTCCATGGTGCGACCGCACCTTGAATATTGTGTGCAATTCTGGTCGCCGTATCTTAAAAAGGATATAGCGATTTTAGAAAAGGTTCAGAGAAGAGCCACCAAAATGGTAAAGGGGATGGAAGGATACCCCTATGAAGAAAGGCTAAAAAGGTTAGGGCTCTTTAACCTGGAAAAGAGACAGCTGAGGGGAGATATGATAGAAGTCTATAAATTAATGAACGGAGTGGAACGGGTAAACGTAGATAGATTGTTTATGTTATCAGAATATAGAAAGACTAGGGGACATGCAATGAAGCTACAGGGTAAGCTATTTTTTTCACTCAACGTATAATCAAACTCTGGAATTTGTTACCGGAGGATGTAGTAAAGGCTATTAGTGTAGCTGGGTTTAAATAAGGTTTGGACAAGTTCCTCGAGGAAAGGTCCATAAACCATTATTAAAAAGGGACCCAGGATATCCACTGCTTGCCCCAATACAAGCATTGTGGAACCTGTGTCTTTTGGGGAAACTGCTAGGTACTTGTGACCTAGATTGGCCACTGTTGGAAACAGGATACTGGGCTTGATGGACATTGGTCTGACCCAGTATGGCATATCTTATGTTCTTATGATGAAGTCTGGTTACTAAAGCCTCTTTTTTCCTTCTGCAATGACCCTTTAGGGCTTCTGTCCATTTTAACAATACTTTTATGCCATTGTAACTGCATTGTCCCACATTTTTCTTTAAAATATGAAGGCAAACATTGATTTGGAAATTTGACTTAGCACTGCTGGACTCTCATCCTCCCCTCAACACCACTAGAGGCAAACCAATGAACCGGCTCCCTAGAGCATCTCCAAGCACAACAAACATCTATAGTCAGCGTTGTGTTCATCTCAGGCTCAGCCTATCTATCTAAAGCATCATCGTGCTCATAAATTCCCCTTTTGGACTACTAAACAGATAAAAACAGAATTTACTGACCAAAAAGGTCACCACAAAAAAAACTTTAGGAGCCTTTTTTGGGACATTGAAAAACCCCTGCTAGAGACCCTTTTTGAAGTCAAAATGTAAGTTAGGACGCAGAGGACACCAAATGAATTTTTAAATTGCCCGGGAAGTTTTCAGCCATGCTGATCTCTATCACTTTTCTGAGGCTGTTAGATTCTCCGGTTTTTGCTAATTGGCTCAGAAGCCTTTTTCCTAGAATGTTTTCACTCTCAAATTTAACCAACCTGAAATTTAAACACTACGGTTGACATTTTCTTTTTAAATGTCAGCTGTGGCATTTAAATAAAATCTGGATATTCAGTGCCAGTGTTTGGCTTGTGGCCAGCAATGAATATCCGGATAGAGCAGTGAGCGGCCATGCTATCTGGATAGCAGTGATTGTGAGTCCACTATCCGATGCTCTTCTGATAACTTAAGGACCTTATGGTTTTACCAAAGGACGATCTTGCCAAACAAATCTGATTGAGTTCTTTGACTGGGTGACCAGAAAACTTGATCAGGGGCATGTGATGGATGTCATCTACCTGGATTTCAGCAAAGCCTTTGATACTTTCCTCACAGGAGGCTTATCAATAAACTCAGTAGTTTGAAGATGGGTCCCGAGGTTGTGAACTGGATCAGAAATTGGTTGACTGACAGGCGACAGAAGGTGATGGTAAATGGAGCTCACTCGGATGAAAGGAGGGTGATTAGCAGGGTGCCCCAGGGTTCGGTCCTGGGCCCGGCACTGTTCAATGTATTTGTGAATGATATTGCTGGAGGACTGCATGGAAAAGTCTGCCTTTTTGCAGATGACACGAAAATTTGCACCAGAGTGGACTCCCCTGAGAGAGTGGATAACATGAGGAAAGATCTACAAAAGCTGGAAGAATGGTCTAATGCTTGGCAATTAATGCGAAGAAGTGCAGTGTCATGCACTTGGGAAGCAGAAATCCAGGGGAAATATATGCTATAGGGGGCAAGAGGTTGGTGTGCACGGACCAGTCTTGAAGGACTAGTAAGGGGACTAGAAAGGGGACTCTGGAGAGAGATCTGCAATTGTGAGTATATACTTCTGGGAATTTTCTGAAAGGAATTCTTTCTATTAAAGCTATTTAATCTGTGAACCCACTATATTTTGTTAAATCAGTCAGGGCCTAGTAGCAGCAGTTTAAGTTTAAATTTAAAACACAAAAGAGAACTTTCTGGTTACATTTCATACCCAGCAGAGAGCTTGTAGTTTTAATTTAATAGTCACTCAGGGCCTAGTATAAGCAAAGTACAGTCAAACCTCGGTTTTCATTTGCCCCGGTTTTCATACGCTTCGGTTTTCAACGTCTTTTCTGACTGAGATTTTGTCCCGGTTTTCATGCATTGCTTCGGTTTTCAACGTCTTTTGACTGAGATTTTGTCCCGGTAGCAGGGAAGAAAAGCTGTCAACGTAAGCAGGAGATGTTGCATGAATGTGGGAGGCAGTTCTTTCTCTTGCAGGGTACGTCTGAAGCTATATCATTAAGATTTTCTGCCATTCTGAAGCATTGAGCAGATAATGTAAAGGTATTTTAATGGACTGAATTCAATGTGATTCCGAAGAGAGCTGGGCACAGCAGCTTGTCAGGGGTGGCTAAGGCCAGATGTTAACATACTGTACTGTACAGTACTGTACTTAGCTTGCTTTCAGTGATGTTAAATGTTCATTTATCCATTTCATTAGTCATTTATATTTATTTCTCTCATTGTTTTCTGTATGTAAAAATATAGTTATTCTCTATAAAATGTATTTTTTGTGAATATTTTTGGGTGTCTGGAACGGAGTAATTGGATTTACATTATTTCTTATGGGAAATATTGCTTCAGTTTTCATACGTTTCGGTTTTAGTCAGACTTTTTCGAACGGATTAATCATGAAAACCGAGGTTTGACTGTACTTTTAGTTTAAATTTAAAACACAGAAGAGAGCTTTCTGGTTAAATCTGGAACCCAGCAGAGAGCTGTAGCTTAAATTTAATAGTCACTCAGGGCCTAGCATCAGCAAAGTACTTTTAGTTTAAATTTAAAACACAGAAGAGAGCTTTCTGGTTACATTTAGAACCCAGCAGAGAGCTTGTAGTTTAAATTTCATAATAAGTTAGAGCCTAGCAGCAGCAAAGAGCTATAATTTAAATCAAATAAGAATATAGCTTACCTCAGCAGCACAGGACAGGGTACTGTGTAGCAGCCCTCTTTTAATAAGTGTTATTTCTCTCCCTCCCTCCCCACACCCACCCACCCCTGGGATAATCGTAGCTTTATAGGTACTTACCCATCTTAAAAGACAGGAGGTGCTCTTAGGGAAGCTCATTACCTAAATCACTCATATACTAAGGACCTGAGATTAATTAAGCTTCAGGTAAACAAGGTATATTAAACGTATTAGGTACAGTTTTATTGGTATAAATATCCATAGCAACCCTTAGTAAGTAAAGAATTAAAGATCTAAACAAAAACTTAAAACTAAGATGCAGACAGCAGTCCAGCAGCGAGATGGGGGCTTTCCAGTCTTTTGCATTGAGTGTAACATGTATGATTTTCTCCCAGTTGGTGAGAGGTCTTACGTGTGCACTAGGTGCAAAGAGCTCTTTACTCTCAGGGAACGAGTCCGTTCTCTAGAGGCTAGAGTAGCAGACTTGGCAAACATAAGAAAGACAGAGAGGTACATAGACGAGACCTACAGGGATATATTCCTGAGGTCCCACCTCCAGTCTGGCAGCATCCCTCTTGCCATGGAGGAGAGAGGTCACATGACAAGAGAGCATCACCCTGGTGTTGCAGGAAGTGATCCAGGTGATGTAAAACCCTCTCACAACGAGGAAGTTTCTCTAGGGCCATGTGCCCATGAGGGAAGGGTTAGGACAGTCGTTATAGTTGGTGATTCGATCATTAGGCATGTAGATAGCTGGGTGGCTGGTGGACGTGAGGATCTCCTGGTAACATGCCTGCCTGGTGCGAAGGTAGCGGACCTCACGCGCCACCTAGATAAGGTCTTAGATAGTGCTGGGGAGGAGTCTGCTGTCTTGGTACATGTCGGTACCAATGACATAGGAAAATGTGGTAGGGAGGTTCTGGAGGCTAAATTTAGGCTTTTAGGTAGGAAGTTGAAATCCAGAACTTCCAGGGTAGCGTTCTTCGAAATGCTTCCCGTTCCACGTGCAGGACCCAAAAGGCAGGCAGAGCTCCGGAGTCTCAATGCGTAGATGAGACAATGGTGTAGAGATGAAGGGTTTGGTTTTGTTAGGTACTGGGGAACATTCTGGGGAAAGGAGGGGCTCTTCCGAAGGGATGGGCTTCAACTTAATCGGGATGGAACCAGACTGCTGGCATTAACCTTTAAAAAGGAGATAGAGCAGCTTTTAAACTAGATAATAGGGGAAAGCCGACAGTCGCCCAAGAGCGGATGGTTCGGAAGAATGTATCCTTGAAGGATACTACCAAAAGCAGAGAGGTTGGAAAAAAGATTAAAGTAGCCCAAATGCCCTCGAGTATGGAGCAGACAGAGCTTAAAGATCCCAAATTACCCATGTCTACCAACAGCCAAATTAATATGAATAAAATACAGTCTCTAAAATGCTTGTATGCAAATGATAGAAGTCTAAAAAATAAGATGGGAGCGTTAGAATATAGAGCACTAAATGAGAGGTTAGATATGATTGCAATCTCAGAGACATGGTGGAAGGAGGACAACCAGTGGGACAATGTGATACCTGGGTACAAACTATATCGTAATGATAGAGCTGATCAAATTGGTGGAGGGATTGCGCTCTATGTTAGAGAGGGCATTGAGTCAGAAAGGATTAAAGTTTTGCAGGAAACTAAATTTGCTGTAGAATCTCTATGGATTGAAATTCCATGTAAAAAAGGGGAAGGCGATGGCAGTGGGGGTGTACTATCTACCACCTGGCCAGAATGAACAAATGGATGATGAAATGCTCAAAGAAATCAACATAAGATATGCCATACTGGGTCAGACCAAGGTCCATCAAGCCCAGTATCCTGTTTCCAACAGTGGCCCATCTAGGTCATACGTACCTAGCAGTTTCCCCAAAAGACACAGGTTTTGCAATGATTGTACTAGGTCAAGCATTGATATCCTGGATCCCTTCTTAATAATGGTTTATGGACCTTTCCTCCAGGAACTTGTCCAAACCTTTTTTAAACCCAGCTACACTAACAGCCTTTACTACATCCTCCGGTAACAAATTCCAGAGTTTGATTACACGTTGAGTGAAAAAATATTTTTTTTTATTTGTCTTAAATAGTTTACCCTGTAGCTTCATTTCATGTCCCCTAGTCTTCCTATATTCTGATAACATAAACAATCGATCTACGTTTACCCGTTCCACTCCGTTCATTAATTTATAGACTTCTATCATATCTCCCCTCAGCCGTCTCTTTTCCAGGTTAAAGAGCCCTAACCTTTTTAGCCTTTCTTCATAGGAGTATCCTTCCATCCCCTTTACCATTTTGGTGGCTCTTCTCTGAACCTTTTCTAATAACGCTATATCCTTTTTAAGATACGGCGACCAGAATTGCACACAATATTCAAGGTGCGGTCTCACCATGGAACGGTATAGAGGCATTATAATATCTTTTGTTTTATTTTCCATTCCTTTCCTTATGATACCTAGCATTCTATTTGCTCTCTTGGCTGCCACTGCACACTGGGCCGAGGGTTTTAACATGTTATCCACAATGACGCCTAAATCTTTTTCCTGGGTGGTGGTTCCTAATGTGGAACCTTGCATCGTGTAACCATAGTTTGGGTTGTTCTCCCCTAGGTGCATAACTTTGCACTTGTCCACATTAAATTTCATCTGACATTTTGATGCCCAGTCTTCCAATTTATCAAGATCCTCTTGCAATTTTTCACAATCCTCTTGGGTTTTAACAACTTTAAATAATTTTGTGTCATCTGCAAATTTGATAACCTCACTCGTTATTCCACTTTCCAGGTCATTTATGAATATGTCAAAAAGCAGCGGACCCAGCACAGATCCCTGGGGTACACCACTATTCACCTTTCTCCATTGGGAAAATTGGCCATTTAGCCCAACCCTCTGCTTTCTATCTTTAACCAGTTCCTGATCCACAGTAGTACACTGCCTCCTATCCCATGACTCTTTAGTTTTGCCAAAGGTCTCTGATGAGGGACCTTGTCAAAGGCTTTCTGAAAGTCCAGATACACTATATCAACCGACTCGCCTTTGTCCACCTGTTTATTCACACTTTCAAAAAAACATAAGAGATTAGTAAGACAAGATCTTCCTTGTCTAAAGCCATGTTGGCTGTCTCCCATTAGGTCATGACTATCTACATGCTGAGTAATTTTATTCTTTATGATGGTTTCTACCATTTTTCCCGGTACTGACGTGAGGCTCACCGGTCTGTAGTTTCCCGGATCACCCCTCGAACCCTTTTTAAAAATTGGTGTTACATTGGTGATCCGCCAATCTTCAGGTATTAGAGATGATTTTAATGATAGTTCAGAGATTACTAATAGCAGGTCTGCAATCTCATATTTCAGTACTTTCAACACCCTTGGATGTATACCAAGGAAGCTAACAAACGTTACAGCGCAGTAATAATAATGGGTGATTTCAATTACCCCGGTATCGACTGGGTCAGTGTCACGGCTGGACATTCTAGGGAGATAAAGTTTCTAGATGACATAAATGACTGCTTGGAGCAGCTGGTTCATGAACTGACCAGAGGGGAAGCCATATTAGACCTAGTCCTTAGTGGAACACCAGATCTAGTGCAAGAGATAAGGGTGTTGGGGCCACTTGGCAATAGTGATCATAGCATGATCGCCTTCGATTTAATTAGTGGAGGAGGGATAGTGAAGAAATCCACAGTACTACCTTTTAACTTTCGAAAGGGAGACTATGATAAAATGAGGAAAATAGTTAAGAAAAAACTAAAAGGAGCAGTTGCAAAGGTTAAAGACTTACATCAAGCTTGGGTGTTGTTGAAAAATACTATCTTGGAAGCCCAGACCAGTTGTATTCCACGCTTTAAGAAAAGTGGAAGGAAGTCCAAAAAACTACCAGCATGGTTTAAAGGTGAGGTCAGAGAGGCTGTTGTTGCCAAAAAAGCATCTTTCAGGAAATGGAAAAAAAAGCCAAATGATGAAACCTGGAAACAGCACAAGCACTGGCAAGTCAAATGCAAGGCATTGATAAAGCAGGCAAAGGAAGAATTTGAGAAGAAGTTTGCTGCGGAAGCAAAAACGCGAAATAAAGATTTTTTCAAGTACATTCGTAGCAAAAAACCTGTGAGAGAGTCAGTTGGTCCATTAGATGATAGAGGGGTTAAAGGGGCACTAAGAGGCGACAAGGAGATAGCGGAGAGACTGAATGAATTCTTTGCTTCGGTCTTTATTGAGGAAGATGTAGAGATGTTACCCATGACTGAAGTGGTATTTAAAGGTGCGGAAGAATTGAAGGAAATATCGATACATCGGGAAGATGTATTACAACTATTAGATAAAGAGTAGCAAATCACCTGGGCCGGATGGTATACATCCAAGGGTGTTGAAAGAACTGAAATATGAGATTGCAGACCTGCTATTAGTAATCTATGAACTATCATTAAAATCATCTCTAATACCTTAAGATTGGAGGATCGCCAATGTAACACCAATTTTTAAAAAGGGTTCCAGGGGTGATCCGGGAAACTACAGACTGATGAGCCTCACGTCAGTATGGGAAAAATGGTAGAAACCATCATAAAGAATAAAATTACTCAGCATGTAGATAATCATGGCCTAATGGGAGACAGCCAACATGGCTTTAGACAAGGAAGATCTTGTCTTACTAATCTGTTATGTTTTTTTGAAAGTGTGAATAAACAGGTGGACAAAGGCGAGTCGGTTGATATAGTGTATCTGGACTTTCAGAAAGCCTTTGACAAGGTCCCTCATCAGAGACTTTTGGCAAAACTAAAGAGTCATGGGATAGGAGGCAGTATACTACTGTGGATCAGGAACTGGTTAAAAGACAGAAAGCAGAGGGTTGGGCTAAATGGCCTATTTTCCCAATGGAGAAAGGTGAATAGTGGTGTACCCCAGGGATCTGTGCTGGGTCCGCTGCTTTTTGACATATTCATAAATAACCTGGAAAGTGGAATAACAAGTGAGGTTATCAAATTTGCAGATGACACAAAACTATTTAAAGTTGTTAAAAACCAAGAGGATTGTGGAAAATTGCAAGAGGATCTTGATAAATTGGAAGACTGGGTATCAAAATGGCAGATGAAATTTAATATGGACAAGTGCAAAGTTATGCACCTAGGGAAGAACAACCCAAACTATGGTTACACAATGCAAGGTTCCACATTAGGTACCACCAACCAGGAAAAAGATTTAGGTGTCATTGTGGATAACATGCCCAGTGTGCAGCAGTGGCCAAGAGAGGAAATAGAATGCTAGGTATCATAAGGAAAGGAATGGAAAATAAAACAAAAGATATTATAATGCCTTTATACCGTTCCATGGTGAGACCGCACCTTGAATATTGTGTGCAATTCTGGTCACCATATCTTAAAAAGGATATAACGTTATTAGAAAAGGTTCAGAGAAGAGCCACCAAAATGGTAAAGGGGATGGAAGGATACTCCTATGAAGAAAGGCTAAAAAGGTTAGGGCTCTTTAACCTGGAAAAGAGACAGCTGAGGGGAGATATGATAGAAGTCTATAAATTAATGAACGGAGTGGAACGGGTAAACGTAGATCGATTGTTTACATTATCGGAATATAGAAAGACTAGGGGACATGCAATGAAGCTACAGGGTAAACTATTTAAGACTAATAAAAGAAAATATTTTTTCACTCAACGTGTAATCAAACTCTGGAATTTGTTACCGGAGGATGTAGTAAAGGCTGTTAGTGTAGCTGGGTTTAAAAAAGGTTTGGACAAGTTCCTGGAGGAAAGGTCCATAAACCATTATTAAGAAAGGACCCAGGATATGAATGCTTGACCCAGTACAAGCATTGCGGAACCTGTGTCTTTTGGGGAAACTGCTAGGTACGTATGACCTAGATTGGCCACTGTTGGAAACAGGATACTGGGCATTGATGGGCCTTGGTCTGACCCAGTATGGCATATCTTATGTTCTTATGACCAAGAGAAGGACCTTGGTGTGATTATTTCTGAGGATCTCAAGGTGGCAAATCAGTGCGACAAGGCAGTGTCAAAAGCCAGGAGGATGTTGGGTTGCATACAAAAAGGAATTACCAGCAGAAAGGAAGCGGTACTAATGCCACTCTATAAGTCACTGGTGAGGCCTCACTTGGAATACTGTGTTCAGTTTTGGAGACCATATCTCACAAAGGATATAAAAAGACTGGAAACTGTTCAGAGGAAGGCGACCAAAATGATTTGGAGCCTGCGTCAGAAGCCTTATGAGAAGAGACTTGAAGACCTCAATATGTACACTCTGGAGGAGAGGAGGGACAGGGGAGATATGATTCAGACCTTTAAATACTTAAAGAGAATTAATGAACTAACAAACCTCTTCCAAAGACGGGGAAGCTGTAAAACTAGAGGGCATAACATGAAGCTGTAAGGGGGTAAATTGAAAAGCAATGTCAGGAAATACTTTTTCACTGAAAGGGTGGTGGATGCTTGGAACGCCCTCCCGATGGAAGTGGTGCGGGCAAACACAGTGACGGAATTAAAAATGGCTTGGGACAGACACAGTGGATCCCTTTACAGCAGCAGGATAAAATCAAAATAAACTTATCTAATTTCTCAACATACAGGGGTGTCCTACACAGAGTGGTGGGTTCACCCCTAAACAAAGACATGGGGAGGTGTGGCCTACACGGAGCGGCAGATGCACCTACTTTTGGCATCTTGCTGGGCAGACTAGATGGACCATACTGGTCTTTATCTGCTGTCATTTACTATGTTACTATGTGTCTTACGTTATCTGGATTGTTATCCAGATAATATTGGTGCTCTCTGGATAACGTCCTGGTGCATCCATAGCTACCTCTGCACTATATGGATAACATAGAAGCAGTCCATAATGATATTCAGCAATACTATCTGGAGAGTGCAACGGATAGCAGTGCCTATGGATCTATTCAGATAAGCAAAAGAAGGAGCAGGGATCCCTTATTATGCCTGACATAGCCATGTTTCAGTAAGAAATGCCGGTGTCAGAGGCAAGAAATATCACCTACAGTTTAAAATAATGAATGAATTATATACATCAAAAAAACAAATGGATAATAAAATATCTAAAAATGAATAAAAACAAAAATAATATACCATAATGAATAGCCAAAAACACAAAAATGGGGGGGGGGGGGGTATATTCAGTGGTGGCGGCTAGCGCTTGCCGTTGTCACTGAATACTTAACACAGATATTCAATACTAGGGCCACATTTGGCCACCGGCACTGAATAGCCAGGTCGCTGCAAAAGCCAAAAGCTAATTGGACAGCGGCAGTACTGGGTGACTTCTTGGTTAGCTTCTGTGGGTAAAGTTAGGCCAGCCTTTGCCGCATCTTACTTGACCTGCTTTTCGCTAACCAGGCAGCGGCTCAATTTATTTATCGATTGATTCGCTTTTCTATACCGCCCCTTCCAAAGATCAAGGGCAGTTTATATTGAACATAACACAGTAACGTTACATTATAACATAGAAAATGCTAGTTAACATCTTAACAGCTGGTTAACAAATTAGAGATAACGTATTATAATCAACTTATGTACAGTATAGCAGATAGAAATATTCCTGATAATCAATAAGTTGTGCTTTGATATATGTAATTAATCTATTAAAATATTTTCAAGAGCATACGCGCACCTTCTGCACAAGTCGCCATCCGCACTGCTCACTCTGCATCAGACAATGAGTTGTTCCTTATTTTATTTTACGTGGCTAACAATATTTTTATGTCTGCATTTTTTTTTGTTTTTGGCTTGGTCGCGTCAGGCATAATGAAGGACTTTTATAATAATTATACTCCTACTCCTCCTTTTGTTGTGATTTTTTTTGGGGGGGGGGGGGTGCTTCTGCTTTGGTTGCTATAAGGCAAATAAGGACTGCCTTTATCCAGATCTTTCCCTTTGAATATTAACCCAAATGGTACCTATTTTCAAGCACAGCTTTGTTTATTTTCCCACACTTAGGTTTCTACATGAATTGCCACGGTTTTCCATGTTTATCTGCTTTAATTTATCTCACTGATGAGGTTTTTGTTAAAAAAAAACCCAAAAACCCCAACGGCCTACTAATTGCAAATGAAGAGGGTTTTTTGACATTGTTTTGTTTTATTGAATTTCTCCATTTTCTGCTTGCAGATGTTGCTCTTCCTCCATCACTTTCTTTTATTGCGCTTGTCGCCTCCGCTATTTCAATAAATAAAGAAGGATAGAATTAAAGCTCAGCTCTGGCTTTATCTGTACGGCGGGTGAGCCAGAGTTTTAGTTAGAAGTTTTAACCAATAAACGCTGATAAAGCACCCCAGTGGAAAATATAAAAATAATTGGATAAACACTAGAAAAACACAGCCCCTCCCTCCCCACCAAAGGGCTTTCTCACTCTGCCCTTTACTAGGCTGTGGTTGGGGAACCAAGGAATGTGCTGAACAGTACAAATCAAAGCTATTTTGTTCCTATCTTTTTTTTATCTTTTTGAGACAATATAAGGGATAAATGTTTTGTGTTAGAGTACCATATTTCCCAGATTATAAGTCACAGTTTTTTACATCCGGAAATGCTAACGCGATCTATACAGCGGAGCAACTTATCTAAAGAACTTTATGTGGTATAACACGCCCCCTCAAAATGGCTATAAATACTCGCAACTGCGCAGTGGATGGTCTTTCTCCATGGGCCCTCTGCTCTACACACAACGCTTGCAAGCAGACCATCTGCTCAGCAGACTGGTACGTACCTCTGCTATACTCGCAAATAGCATACCCAATATCAAATAAAATAGCATACCAGATGAATTAAAACCCCACAGAAAATGGCGACACCGAAGACACAGAACTCATACACTGCGAAATTCAAACTGAAAGTTATTCATTACGCAGAAGAAAATGGTAACAGAACCACTGAACAAACTTTTGGGATAAATGAGAAATTAGTTAGAGACTGGAGGAAGATGCAGGGAAAATTAAACTTGATGAAACGCAGTAAGAAGGCAAATCGCAGCCGCAAGGCATGGTGGCCCAAATTGGAAGCAAATCTGCTTCAGTTCATTGTAGAGCGGAGGGTTTAGGGCCGTAGACTGTCCACTGGGCAGGTGCGATTCAAAGCTGTTCATATTGCCAAGGAAGCGAATATAGAAGGATTCAAGGCTGGTCATTCATGATGCTACCGATTTATGATAAGAAACAAATTTAGCATAATACAAAGAACAACCACGTGTCAGCAGCTCCCCACTGATTTCTTGGATAAAGTACGAAATTTCAGGGAATTTGTAAACAAAGAAATCATCACATACAGTGTGGTGCCGGACTTCATAATCAACGTGGACAAGGTTCCCTTAACCTTCCATATCCCATTAAGAAGAATGATCAGTCAAAAGGGGGTTAGAACAATAAATATTAGAACCATTGGACACAAAAAGACACACTTTCAGTGGTGCTGGCCTGCTGTGCAAGTGGAAGGGTGCTGCCACCTATGATTATATTCCAAAGGAAGACAATGCCACATATGAAACTCTACCAACCAACGTTGTTGATATGAACGAGAAAGGATGGATGGATGAGAGCACGATGCTGAAATGGCTGCAGTGCTGCTTTAGTAAACAGCCAGACAGAGTTTTCAAGAGACAGAAAGTACTACTTGTCATGGATAACATGAGAGCCCATTTCACTGAAGACAGAAGGAAGAAAATAAAATCTCTGAACACTGTCCCGGTTATTATACCTGGTGGTATAACAAAAATGCTTCAACCGCTTGACATTCTGACAACAGAAGATTCAAAGCTGTATTACGTTGCCTATGGGAAAACTGGATGTGCCACAGAAAACACAGTTTCACGGCTACTGGCTGCATGTGCCGTGCCACTTTTGCAGAAGTTACTGAGTGGTTTGAGACAGCACAGTGGGGGGGGGAGAGAAGGGGGAGTGTGAGCAATAAAATAATCAAATGGGGTTTTATGAAGGCTGAGATCCTAAAGAGCCCCGATAACCGTGAAGATGAAGACAATGAAGAAGACAATAACAAGCACAAACTGGCACCTGAAATTGCAGAACTATTTCACAGGACACCGAAGATGAGGACGTCAACAGCTTTCCCGAGAGTGATACAGAGCACATCTGATCTGGAATGAGTGCTATTGTAAAGTGAAAGCAAAACAGAATAAATCTGGTTTTAAGAAACAGCAATGTTGTCTCGCGCTTTATTTTCTGTATTTGCGATCTATACACAGGGGCAACTTATACTATTAATTTACATGCAAAAAGGCCAAACTGAGCCACTGCGACTTATGCACAAGGGCGACTTATAAACCAGGAAATATGGTAATCAAATTACAGAAACTGCTGTATGTTTTGGGCCTCTGTTCCTAACGCTTGTTAACCGGTTAACATGCCTTTAACACACAGCAACTGGCAGCCGGGAACCCTAACATGCATTTTAAATCGGCGCTCGCGGGACGGGGTGCAGAATAGGTGAAGTATGGGTGTGGATAGCGCATTACTATAACTGCCATGCAAATGCTGCGCACTCAGCAGCAACACGGCTCTTAATACGAGTTCACCTAGTGACTCCTCTATGGGAGTCATTAAGTGAACCTGCCTTAGCAGAGCACACATTCAAGTGGCCCAAAACACGTTAAGTGCCTGGAACATACTGGTCACACCCTGACAGCTAACACAAGTCTCTGCAATTAACGTGCGTTTTTTGGTGCATGAATTGCAAATCCTTAGCTGGCTTTATTGAAAGGGGCCCTTTATCTGAAAAAAATACCAAAAATAGTGCCCATACCACACGAACACTGAAACGCCAGTGTTCAATGGCTTCAACGTAAAACCACAAAGTTATAAACTCCTGAGAACAGAAGCTGGAATTAAACCCCGCAACATGCAAAGTACCACTTTAGACTGTAAGCTCTCTCTGGGGCAAGGGACTCAGCACCTGTACATGCGACAAGTGATTAAACCCAAATCCATTGTGAACGCTTCAAGCAAAATTCCCTATATCAAGACTCAACCTAGACCATATTTGGAATTTTCTAATTCACATAATAAAGATATATTTTCCTGCATGCTTGTTTGCAGGATCTACGACTCTCTTCTTACATAACTTTAGAATACATTAAGATAAACTAGTTTGTTTCACAGCTGTCTTCTACACTTGCAGCCAGGTCTTAACTTTCTACGCCTCCATGTCAGAGCTGCCAAAATTAAGTCTCAAGAGGCCAGAGCTTCCCACTGGCTGAACTCTGCTATGAGAACATGTTGTGAGGAAAGGGCGGTATCTGTTTTCCAAGATCCTGTCTGTTAAAACTGAGAAGTATTTGTGGGAGGCTCATTTTGGAGCAGGGCACAGCGCCTCAGCTATGGAAGAACAGACCTGAATGAACGAGACTTAGTCCTTATCCTACACTAATTCATGCAGTCCACCATTCAGATCTGTTTTGTCTCATTTGTAGCAAATGTTTATATATATATTTCTTCTGCAGCATATCTAGTTGGTCCAGATGCACAGGCCATAAGTTCAAGGTGTGTATGCGCCAGAGCCCATATTCAATGAGAGGAACACAGAGAGCCAATAAGCCCATTTAAAGTGCAATGCTAGGAACACCTTGAATCAGCTTTCTGCAAGTAGTACATCAAAATAGAAGGCTAGATATTTTTTATATCAAGATCTACCTCTTTATATCACGAAACAGAGGGATTTCGTTGAGGGGGGGGCGGCAGGATAGCGTAGTTACTCACCTGTAACAGGTGTTCTCCAGGAGCAGCAGGAATCAGTCCTCACATATGGGTGACGTCGGCGCCGACGGAGCCCTCGCGGAGCAATTTTCCCCAGCTTTCAAAGAAAGCCTTTGGGAATTGCAGCGCGCATGCGCGGTCCCCTTCCCGCTCAAGGGTGCCATCTTAGCCAGTCAGATGACATAGCTAAAAGACAGCGTAAAAATTTGCAAAAAACTAAAGCAGATAATCGCAACTCCAAGGGGAGGAGGGAGGGTTGTGAGGACTGATTCCTGCTGCTCCTGGAGAACACCTGTTACAGGTGAGTAACTACGCTTTCTCCAGGACCAAGCAGGAAGTCAGTCCTCACATATGGGACTCCCAAGCTTAAGGCTACCGGAGACCCTAAGCACAAAAATGAGCTCCCTCTAGCTCAGCAGTACAGAAGGAAGGAATCTTCGCTGAATTATTACCCACCGGTAGCCCCCATCCGGGATGGAGGGTAGGAGTTGCTCAAACCTCGAAGAGATTTCGGAGGACTGCCTGTCCGAAAGCACTGTCCCTGCGGGACTCCCTCTCGAGGCAGTAATGGACCGCAAAAGTCTGGCTCGAAGACCAAGTAGCGGCCCGGCAGATGTCTGCCAACGGAACAGAGCGGAGGTAAGCCACTGACGTAGCCTTCGCCCGAACACAATGAGCCGTGACTCGACTTTCTAAGGAGAGTCCGGCTGCCCCATAAGCCCAAGCGATACAGTCAGCAACCCATATGGACAGAGTACGCTTGGAGACCGGGAGCCCCAATTTATTGGGGTCAAAAGATACAAAAAGCTGAGCAGCTTTACGGTGCTCCCGCGTACGGTCAAGGTAGAAGTTCAATGCCCTTCTACAGTCCAGGGTATGCAGGACCATTTCAGCTCGGCTGGAGTGTGGCCTGGGAAAGAAGGTCGGAAGTACCACCTCCTGATTGATGTGAAAAGGGGAGACCACTTTTGGAAGAAATTTTGGGTGAGTCCGTAGGACTACCCTATTCTTGTAGAACCGAGTGTAAGGGGGATCAGACACGAGGGCCTGCAATTCACTTACGCGTCTAGCGGAAGTGAGGGCTATCAGGAATAAAGTTTTCCAAGAAAGAAAACGGAGAGAACAGGTAGCCATAGGTTCAAATGGCGGACAGGTGATCCGCTGTAAAACCACATTCAGATCCCAGTCAGGTGCTGGCGGGCGCAGAGGTGGTTTAAGTAGAAGGAGACCCCGGAGAAACCTCGCTACGAGAGGGTCGCTGGAAAGAGGTCTGCCGTCCACCGGCACATGATGTGCTGCAAGAGCACTGAGGTGAACTTTGACGGAGTTGGACTTAAGTCCCAAATTAGAGAGGTAGAGCAAGTACTGCAAGATCACCGACACCGAGCAGGAGAAGGGATCCTGAGACTGCTGGGCACACCAAGCGGAAAAGCGACGCCATTTAAGGGCGTAGCATTTGCGGGTAGAAGGTCGCCGAGAAGCTAGGACGACCTCTTCCACCTCTGCCGGCAGTAGAAGGGGAGCAAGGACTACCCTTTCAGCAGCCAGGCCATCAGATGTAGAGATCTGAGGTTGGGGTGTAGCAGGGACCCCTGATCCTGTGTTAGGAGATCCGGTTGAAACCCCAGAGGGAACGGATCCTCTATCGCTAATTGCAGCAGGAGTGGAAACCACGGCTGTCTTGGCCAGCGAGGAGCTATCAGGATCATGGAAGCTTTGTCTCGGAGAACCTTGAAAAGAGTTCGAGAGACTAGCGGTATGGGAGGAAAGGCATACAGAAGGCCCTCCGACCATGAGAGTAGAAAAGCATCCGCCGCTACCCGAAGGGGATGCGGCTGACGAGAGCAGAAGCGAGGAAGTTGCCGGTTGAGAGGACTGGCAAAGAGATCCATCGTGGGGAGGCCCCACTTCAGAAAGAGTTTCTGAACTACCAAGGGATCCAGGCGCCACTCGTGCGGCTGGAGGATCCTGCTGAGTTTGTCCGCCAGGCAATTTTCTTGGCCTGGGAGATAAACTGCCTTGAGAAGAATGCCGTGGCTGACGGCCCAAGAGCAGAGCTTCTGCGCTTCTCGACAGAGAAGGAAGGAGCCCGTGCCTCCCTGTTTGTTCACGTAGAACATGGCAACCTGATTGTCCGTCTGGACAAGGACGGACTGGTGAGAAGTCAGGTGGGAGAAGGCCTTGAGAGCCAGACGGATTGCTCTGAGCTCCAGGAAGTTGATCTGCTGAGCAGACTCCCATGTGGTCCAGAGACCTTGAGTACACGCCTCTTGGCAATGCGCTCCCCATCCCAGGAGAGAAGCATCGGTCGTCAGCACTTGAGCCGGCTGAGGTGACTGAAAAGGCATCCCGAGCAGCAGGTTCGGCCGATGAAGCCACCACTGCAGAGAAGAGGCCAGCGGGCTGGAGACGCGCACTAAGTCGGCTAGGCCGCCCGTGGCTTGTTGCCACTGCTTGCGAAGGCACCATTGAGCAGGCTGCATATTCAGGCGGGCATTGGGGGTCACGTGGACGGTGGAAGCCATATGGCCGAGTAATCTCAGGAAGCGCCTGGCGGAGACCAGGGACTGGCTGCGAAAACGGCTGGCTAGGTCCGTGAGCCGCTGAGCCCTGTCGAGAGGCAGGAAAGCTCGCGCCTGAGGAGTGTGCAGTCTTGCGCCGATGAACTTGAGATCCTGTGAGGGGAGCAAAGTGGACTTTGCGAAGTTTATGACAAAGCCCAAGTACTGCAGAAGAGTCACCGTGCGGTGTGTGGCATTGGTGACTTCCGGAGAGGACGATGCTCTGATGAGCCAGTCGTCGAGGTACGGAAAGACATAGAGGCCGTGAAGCCAGAGATAGGCCGCCACCACCGCGAGACATTTTGTGAAGACTCGCGGTGCGGAGGATAGGCCAAAGGGCAGTACTCTGTACTGGTAATGATTTCCTGCCACCACAAACCTTAGGTATTGGCGGTGGCTTGGGTGGATGAGGATGTGCGTGTAGGCATCCTTTAGATCCAAGGAGCATAGCCAATCTCCCTGCTGGAGGTAGGGCAGAAGGATTCCAAGGGTAAGCATCTTGAACTTCTCCCGCACGAGGAACTTGTTGAGGTTGCGCAAGTCCAGGATGGGTCTGAGGCCTCCTGTTCTTTTTGGTATTAGGAAATACCTGGAATAAAAGCCTTGACCTCTCAGGTGGTGGGGCACCGGCTCCACAGCCTGTTCCTGAAGAAGACTTGCTAACTCCTGAAGGAGTAAGTCCCTGTGCAGAGGGAGTCGTGGAGGCTCTCCCGGGAAATAGGAGGGAGGGACCTGGTGGAAGTGGAGAAGATAGCCTTCTCTTACGACTTGAAGCACCCAGGCATCTGAAGTGATGTTGGACCACCTGTGGGCGAAGTGAACCAGCCGGCCTCCGGTGCTGGGAGGAACCAGCTGAGGGGGAGAGGCTATGCTGATGAAGTCAAAAACCCCCACCCTGCTGAGCAGGGGCCGGTGGTGCAGGCTTGGGGGCTTGCTGCCTACGGGACCCGTTACCCCGTCCCTTGGCCTGCTGGCCCTGTTGGGGAGCTGCGGAGACCTGATATTGAGGGTAGTGTTTATAGGCAGCCGCCTTTCTCGGGTAAAAGGACTTCTTTCCCGAGCCCTTCTTTTTCTGGGAAGGGGCGGAGGTCTTCCTAGAAAGCCTAGTCCTGGTGAGAGTCTCCGTCTCAATTTGTGCAGCCTTTTCAGCCATGGGCTTGCCAAAGAGGTTCTCACCTCGGCAGGGGACATCGACCAACTTGTCCTGCACCCAGGGTTCAAGGTCAGACGACTGAAGCCAAGCCTGTCGGCGGGCACCGATGCCGGCTGCGGCCACTCGAGCCGATGCTTCAAAGCCATCATAGGCTGCTCGGGACATGAATTTGGAGCATTCCCGAATACCAGTTGTCAAGGCCAGGAACCTCCGCAAAGGTTCCTCGGACAGGCCAGCGGAGAATCCGGCTATCTCTTTAGCCAGGTCTCAGAGATACATGCCCATGTAGAGCTGGTAGGTCTGGACACGACAAGCAAGCATGGAGCCCTGGAAACACTTCTTACCAAGGCCATCCAGGTTACGGGCCTCCCTGCCAGGAGGCACCGAGGAGTGCATCTTTTGGCTCTTAAGTCTATGCATGGCCGATTCCACTACCATGGAATGGTGTGGCAGCTGTGCTTTTTGGAAGCCAGGACTCTTGCGGACTCGATAGATGGAATCGACCCGCTTGCTTAATACCGGCGACGAGGCCGGACTCTCCCACATGCGGAAGAGTAGTCGTTCCAGCATGGGAGGAACCGGTACAGTAAAGTGTTCCCTGGCGGGAGAGTCATACTGAAGGGCGTCGAGCTCTTCGGCTCGAGGCTCCTCCTCGGGATCTGCAGGGAAGGCCAAAGCCTTGGCCATATCCCTGACGAAGTCCGAGAACCGGGCATCCTCCGGAGGGGACTGCTTCCGAGGTTCGGACTCAGGCGAGTCCGAGGGGACACACCGAGTCCGAAACGAATCAGGTGACTCTTCCTCTTCAGACTCCCAGACCGACTCCGAGGAGGAATCGGTGGGGTCGGCTCGGGCAGGCGGAGGTGTCGGCCGCCCCGACGCCGAGGGAGTTGGCGTCGACGACCTCGGTCCCGAACGGGAGGCCGTGGGTGACCTCGACCGAGGATCGACTCGAGTTCGCATGGACTCGAGGATCGGCTCGGTCTCCGGGGTCGACTTAGACGTCGACGTCCCGGCGGTCGGGGCAGTGGCGCCAGCGAGGCTAGCGATCAGTGCCCGCTGCTGGTCCATGAAGGCAGATAGTCTGCTCTCCAAGGCCGTCAACCTGAGTCCGACCTCAGGTGACCCAGCAGCCCCCGACTCGGGCCCCGACGGCGTCGGGCCCGACGTCGGACCTCTCGGAGGCGAGTCCAGGAGGACTACAGGACTTACCCGAGCAGGCAACTCCGACTCCAGGCGAGGTCGCTTCGGGAGGTGCTCCTTCTCCAAAGACCCGGGACGGCTAAAGGGGCTATGCGACCTGGCCCTCGCGGAGCCAGGAGCGTCCACCGACGCCGCCCTCGCGGGTTTTACCTTCCGTCGATGGTCCCCGGAGGGAGAACCCCTGTCGGAGGAGCTTCGGCGATGGTCAGAGCTGGAACCTCTGGACGCCGAGGCCTCCGACGAGGTCCGGGTACGGGCGGGATCTGCGAAGATTCTGTCCCGCTGGTGCCGCCGACTCCTCAACGCTTTGGAGGACATTTTGCCACAGGCCCCACAGATCAGTTCTTCGTGATCCGGGCCCAGGCAGCGGAGGCAATTATCGTGTGTGTCAGTGAGTGACATATTTCTGTCACACTGAACACACCGCTTGAAACCACTGGCAGCCATCGGGGGAAAAAGGGCCCCTGCAAGGTCAAAGGACCGGGCTGCCAGCGAAAAAACCGAAAAAACGAAACTGACTAAAATCAGAAAAACCGAAAAATAAGAGAAGGACTCGCAACGGCGTCGCGAGTCCGGGCAGGAAAAGGACCGGCGTCGAACCGAAGGAAAAAAGAGAAATAAAACACTAAAATCAACTTTTTCAGCGGGGACACGACGGGTACGTCTGTAGGGCTCCGCGGAAAAAAGAAGACTGGCTAAGATGGCACCCTTGAGCGGGAAGGGGACCGCGCATGCGCGCTGCAATTCCCAAAGGCTTTCTTTGAAAGCTGGGGAAAATTGCTCCGCGAGGGCTCCGTCGGCGCCGACGTCACCCATATGTGAGGACTGACTTCCTGCTTGGTCCTGGAGAATAGATGTTATTAAGCTATGACCAGCCCTGTTTTGAACTTACATCCCAAAACATTGTGGGATTTATGGTCTTTGTTTCTACCCATTGAAAGCAGTGCTGCATATCCCATAATGCATCAGGATGGGGTTGTCAGAAATCCAAGAATGGTCTGAAATCTCCCTCCTGGAACTGGGTGGCTTAGAAGCCAGGGCTGTGTTCTTCATCCCCCTTGATGCTTCAGTTTCACTGCTACCGCTCATAAACCTGGTATCCTTTGTGCTGGTTGGTGCACGAGACTGACAGATGTTAGTAACGTGGTCCTGGGCCTCTTATAAAGGTCAGAAAGTATCTTCTCTAGAGATTTGGCAATGTTCCCCCCCCCCCCATCCTTCCTAGGAGACACAAATGTACCCCCATGTGGCTACATCCCAGTGCCCCTCCCGCCCCCAGCTCGCTCAGTCAGGAGAAAACAAATAGAAATCAGACTCTAATTCAGCCCCCAGTGATCTGACTCATTAAGCAAATACTAAGAATATCTGCACACAGTCATCAAGTCTTCACCGTTCCAATACTGGACCTCAACCTCTAATCTTACGGTTCTACAGTAATAGCACATGTCTGTTCTGGGTAGCAGTGCACAGGCCTTTCATTACGGTTTGATGCTCACCGTGGGTTATATTCTTTTCAGGGTTACATTACTTTGTGGTAAAGCTCCTGAATTTCTAATGTGTTTGCATCCTCGGGCATCGTACAAGTTTATACTTTAGAAAAAAGGAGTGACCCAGTCAGAGAACAGAGCTGAGAACCAAGGAAATCAGTGTTCAAATCTCACTGCAGCTACTGACACTTTGTGACCTCAGGCAAGTCACTTTTACCTCCTCCTGCTTCAGTTATCCCAAGTATAAACTCTTTTGGACAGGGACTCATTGTATCTAAGTTCTCAGACGGCTGCAAGCTTCTGTGATCATGATTTGGAAAGGCAGCTGAAAATATAAAATTTACATTAGACACAGAAGCAACCATTTCTGGGCCTGAAATACTGGCTAGCAACATTTCATACCACATAGAACGATGGTTCCCAAACTGTGAGTCGGGGCCCAAATGGGGTCACATCATCAGTAGATGGGGCGACAGAAAAAGGGCTGGCTCCCGTTCCCTCTGGACATCCACTGTGACTTGTGTCTAGTAGGGGCAGTCAGCATGAAGCTTGCAAGTCGGGGAACATTCATAGGTCCTGTCCCCCCTCTCCTCTGTGGGGGTCCATGCAGAGTACTGGAGTCTGCTGCTGCTTCCAAGAAAGCCTCCATACTTTGGATAAATGGAGGTAGGAGGTAGTGGATGGGGAAGAGACTGGAGATCTGCTGCTATTTTGTTTTTAATCATCATCTGTTGATCATATGAATTTTTAAATGTTTAAATGGATTCACATTTGCCTAAGTTTAGGAACCACTGACATAGGAGCTGTTACAGGAGAGAGGTCAAATTTTTCTCCCATTACCACTGATTAAAAGAAGGTGTCTGCAAACCTACAATTCACTTTTATTTGTAAGCCAATTTTTGGTTTTCAAACCTCAAAGTTAAAATAAGTGATTTCTAAAACATTGTTTTCTTTTTTAAGAAACTTCTGTCAAATTCCTTAACTTCTGGAATTTGACAAGACTTCCATATTTAAACACAGAACTTTGACTTCCAAAAACTGCATTTTAAGTGAACTAATGAGCACAATGAAATCAAAGCGTCATACCTATGGTGACACGGTTAATAGCAAAGCTGGAAAAGGAAATGAGGTTTGGACGCCAGCACCGTTTGACATATCCTGATGCAGCCCGTTTAAAAGTGGGTGAACCTGGAGTCGACTGTGTTCTCACAGCTCGGTTGGGGTCTCTGGAGCTTGGAGAGTGACTGGGACCATACTGTCAGCTAAGCGCCAGTGAAGTGTTTTTCAATTGTTTTACATGCATTTAAAAAGTGTAAAAACAAACATGACATCTTTGAAGCCTATGAATGATAACTGGGGGTGAGTTAATGATCTGTATTGAGCAGTTGAAAGCCGCAGTTTCATAGCCATTAGCCCCTTTCTGAGTCTTCTTGTCCCATCTACTCCCAGAAGGGTCAGTATTTCCCTTCCTTTGTGCTCCGTACACGTGGATTAATCGTCTATATCTGTTTGAGTCTGAAAGGGGTTCGAGTTTTGTATACGGCCGCCTCCCTTGGTATTCAGGAGAGCGGGGCAATTTCAAGGGCGTACTTAGATACTGAATGATAGAGTAAGGGGCACAATCCCTGGGTTTGAAAGTTACCCGACACAGAGCAGCTATTCTGTACTTGGGAGCTGGTGTTCCCAGGTTCCTGGGAAGGGTTCAGCTCGGAGAGTAACTTACACATGCGTAATCAAACTTTCAAATACACTCACACATGGGCCAATGCAGCAAACTGTACTATGCTCTAGTGATGTGTTTTGCTCTAGATTTTCCTGCGCTAATCTTGCTCCCTAAAGCAGAAGGCAAAGTAATGCAGGAAACTCCTGAGCCAAACCGCTGCAATAAAGCACGGTGCAATGGGCGTGCTTTTTTATTTATTTTATTTTTTTTATGACGGCAACTTAGTGCTGACTCCTGGCAACCAAACTGCCTCTGGGTTTTCTTTGCAATGTATCACCGGAAGTAGATTGCCAGGCCTTATCTTCCAAGGCAATGGAAGGTAAATTGACTTGCCCAAGGTCACAAGGAGTGCTAGAGAGCATCAAAGCCTTGATCTTCTGGGTACTAGGCAGTTGCTCTAACCACTAGGCGCCTGCAAACTAGGGACTATTCAATTGCTCTCCAATGTAAAAAACTGCACTGAAACAGTAGAGATTTTTTACTCTCCTTTTTATGCCAGGTTTGGACAGGCACAACAATGCAGCAGGGAACAAAACTCCTCACTCCCTGATCCAAACTTGAAACATTAGTAGCCACTACCTTTCCCAAAAACATCCCCAGTCAAGTGCCCCTCCCCCCACTCCCTAAGAAATATTATTGTGCTCTGCGCCACCCCTCCAGTGTCTTTAGTTAAGATGGGAGATAGGAGCGTTGCCCAAGCACGCCGACCTCCATGTCACCATCTTTCAAAATGGTGGCACCTGACCCCACGCATTGCATCGCACAATGCACTGCACATGGTCATTCTGCCCAATAAGGCAATTCTAACCTTATTTGGCAGACTGACCCCCCATGCAGCAGATCCCAGGATGCAGTGCACAGAGTCATGCACCACCATTTTGAAAGATGACAATGTGGAAGTCGGAGTGTGTGAGCAGCGATCCTGCCTCCCAACTCTTCTGAAGGTACTGGGGGTGCGTGGGAGGGGTTGGGGGCAGCGCAGGGCATAGTAACATTTCTTGGGAGGGGGCACTTGGCCAGTGATCTTCTTGAGAGGGGATTGGAGTGAGGGGTAGGGAATGATTCAAGTGTGGATCGAGGAGTAGGGAGTGACAATGTAACTATTCAGACCACCAATGATTTTTTGAGGAGGATCAAGGGTGCAGAGTTCGGAGCGGGTTGGTGGGAGATCGGGGGTCTTGGCCTGATGCTCATCTGAGGTGAAGTGTCAAACTTAACCTCAGGTGACCTTTTTTTGCTCAAAAGAGGTAGCACAAACCCATGAGGGCATATACCTGCATCTATTTGTGGAAATTCTTGCATACAACCGATTTGCAAATTTATTTTTACTGAAACTATGAGCAAAATATTTTTATTTTCCCTAATTTAGAAAACCATGCACTAAACTATAGCATATGGCTGTAATGGAGGCTTCTCTGCACTGGCCCAACAACCTTTCCCTGTAACCTCAGCTACAGAAAGAGCAGGCTAGATGTATAAGTACTTTTGTGGTTACATAATGTTAGTGAATTTTGAAAGAGACACTAGCTGAGTACACAGATATCTTCCTGCTGTACAGCTCAGAGAAAATCAGCTCTCCAAATGACTTGCCCTTCACACAAGGAGTTAATGACAGAGCTAGAATAACCAAGATGCACAAAAATTCAGGACCCAATTACAATTTTCTTATTTTCAGAGACTGAAAGATATTTTAAATGTTGCCTTTAGTCCACAGAGGAGCTCTTACCTCCTTCAGGTGAATTCTGGTTGGGGGTCTGCGCCCATGAGCGACCTTTGCCCTATCACGGGTCACATGTTCCAGAGCAAGATTCTTATCCACTGTGACCTGCAAAAAACAAAGAGTTTCACCAGCTATTCACTGCTGTTTGCTGCGCATGTAATCTGAGTGCAAAAAGTAAAACGGACATGAATTACACAAAGCTGGTGTGCGAGTTAATGATGGAAAGATAAAGAACTGAAAGGAAGGTGTGTGAGCTTCTTCCAAAATCTGAATTCAGAGAACAGGATGAACTGCGACCCTTGAGAGAAGAGGAAAAAGCATCAGCTGGGTGAGATCGGTCATCTGCAAATCCTAGCCTTTAATGGGGGTGTGCAGTCATTTAAAATGACACTGAAAACACCAAGGACGTTTGTTTTATTTCGATTTGTGGCATCACTAATCTGAAACCATACAAAACACACTCATCTCAGCATTTTGCTGCATGCTAAAACAATTTTATGTATACGAAACTGCAGAAAAAAACAAATAAAGGAAAACATTTATAGAAAAAAACTCAAAGAAGATTATTTCCTGTGCACGCTGCTAACCTTTGAAGTGCTCAGTAATCTTTTGCATCTTCCCTGATACAGGAAGAGAAACCAAGAACTTTGCCAGACAATGAATTTAGCTGGGTAAAGAAGAACTCTATCTTTTTATTTTTTATCCTTTTAATGGTTTCTGTACCTGTACTTTGGAAACTGATTTTGTCATATCGGCAATCTTCTGACAATGGTTGCAGTAAATAAAAATGATGAGGGGCCAAGATGGTGGAAGGTGTGGATTCATGAGCTGGGCATTCTTGCTTCACATTTGTCTCTTTTCACTGGTCCTCAGATACCATGGCCACAGGGAAAGAAGGTAAAATCTCGAGGAGGCCTCTGTGCCAAAAGGGCAGGCCAATCTCAAGACGTCTCGCACCCAACTGCACAGAAAGAAGCTACCATGTCGGTGAGATCTGTAGCTGTTGCTGTAGAGAGCAGAGTGGAAAGGGGGTCTCTTATTCCTGGACAGAGATCAGATCTGCCAAACAGCTAAAACGCTGTCACCGAGACATTCAGCACCAGTAATCATTAGTACTTGTGTAAATCCCACATAGCCAAACAAATGCCTGGTTAAAACCGGGATGGTGTGTCAGTGAAGCAGGAGCAGTGACAGCCACTAACCGGACAGCTTAAGCTGTCCTAATTATAACCAGTTAGCACTTCCTGGTTAGCAGTTGAATATCGCCGCTAACAGGATAGGAACTCCGGTGGCCAGGCAGCCTGGATATCCAGCAGCAGAAACTGGATATGTCCCCCTTAGATTCCTCGATTTTCCCAGGTGACCTTTAATTATTTCAACTAAGATGGTTCGTAAATATCTCCATATAGTGTTGAAGATTGAAGATGCCCGCAGGGGGGTTACCTCCTATCATCTGGGCTCAGTATCTGCAGATGATCATCAAAGAACTGCTGGTGTTTCTCGGAGGAGGGGGGGGGGGCAGAGGGATGACCCATGAGAGAAAGCAAACTGCAGAACTGAATTTGAATAAATGTTTGGAAGACTCTTTAGACATTATAACATGGGGAACTACTTTATTGGCATGCGTTGCCTTTGAGCCTACCTAAATGCTGTATTTTAGAAATATGTCAGAGCTGGTTTGGTTTCTAGGACACAAATATTTCCAGATTTGCATCGAGATACGCAAAGTAGACACTGTGAGTTCCTGGCTATTAAGGGTTCAGGCTTTAGGTGTAATTATGGTACTTAAGTTTCCTTGTAAATTTTTTCTTTCGGGGCAATTTTTCCAAATGGGTTACTTCCACACATATCAATAAAACCAACTGCCTACTAAACCACTGTATCAAAAAATGCCCTTAGTAAATACCATTAATCAATAATATTCCTCAAACCACCTTACCAGATCGTTTCTTAAAACATACCAACATTATATTACAAAACTTCAATAGGCATACATGACCTCAGGATGGCCTCACCCCTACATGTGGCGAACCTAATCACCAAAGGGTTAAAAGCAGACGCTCACATCATAGGTCACTCGCCTTCTTATTCTTTATATAATTTTTATTTATATATTGCACAACTTCCAATCTTACTAATATTAATTGAAACACCCAGCTTCCAAAAAAGTACTTTTAAGGATTCTCCAAAATATTAATAAAACCAAACACTCAGTGAATAAAAAGCGTCTGTACCCCTGCATGACAAAGACAAAACCTGGAGCTGACTGTGGTACAGATCATCAACTACTAGTATGCAAACTCAAGCTAAAGTTGAAAAAGAGCAAACCACTCATGAATGCAGCAAAATATGACCTTGAGAATATAGCACTGGAATTTAAAGACTGCCTGCAAAATCGATTTGCTGCTTTAGATACAAATGACAGAGCTCCGGAAGAGTTATGGAATGACATCAAGAAGGTTGTGTTGGAAGAAAGCGAGAAGTCTCTACAAAAGGTGAAAAAGCAAAAACGGCCAAAATGGATGACGGAAGAAACTCTGAAAATTGCCCAGAAACTCAGAGAAGCTAAAGCCAGAGGAGAAAGAAAGACAATCGCAGAACTCAACAGAGATTTCCAACGTGCAGCAAGACAGGACAAGGAAAAGTACTACAACGACGCATGCAAGGAAATAGAAGCAGAAACTATTAGAGGAAGAACAAGATCGGCTTTCCTAAAGCTACGAGAGTTAAAGAAAAAGTTCCAGCCTCGAATTGGAATGTTACAAGATGCTCAAGGTTCTATGTCGAATGATGCTGAGAAGATCAAGAAAAGGTGGAAGGAATATACAGAGTTTTTATATGATAAAGATCAAGTGGACCAACAGCCGTTTCAATCTGTACCTTATGATCGGGAACCATTGGTGATGAAAGAAGAAGTTGAAGCAGCATTGAAAGCCTTATCAAAGAACAAAGCACCAGACATTGATGGCATTCCTATAGAAGTATTGCAGCAATCTGATGCAGTTGTTGCCATACTTACAAGGCTCTGCCAAGAAATATGGAAGACAACATCATGGCCAACTGACTGGAAAAGATCTGTGTTTATACCAATACTAAAGAAAGGTGATCCAACTGACTCTGGAAATTATCGAACAATCGCTCTGATCCCACATGCCAGCAAGATTCTACTGAAGATTATTCAAAAGAGACTACAACCATACCTGGAACAAGAACTACCTGAAGTGCAAGCAGGGTTCAGGAAAGGGCGAGGAACGAGAGACATCATTGCGGATGTGAGATGGATCCTTGAAAAGACTAAAGAATACCAAAAGGATATCTATTTGTGCTTTATCGACTATAGCAAGGCTTTTGACTGTGTAAACCATGAGAAACTCTGGGCCACATTAAGAAGCATGGGTATACCAGAACACCTGATTGTTCTCTTGTGCAATCTGTACATTGATCAAGAAGCAACAGTTCGAACGGAACAAGGAGAAACAGAATGGTTTAAAATAAGCAAAGGTGTAAGACAAGGCTGCATACTTTCCCCCTACCTGTTTAATTTATATGCAGAACAAATCATCAGAGAAGCAGGATTGTATGAAGACAACAGAGGTGTGAAGATTGGTGGAAGACTCATCAACAACCTTCGCTATGCTGATGATACTACATTACTGGCTGAAAGTGAAGATGATCTGAAACATTTGCTTCTCACAATCAAAGAACATAGTCTCAAAATGGGCCTGCAACTTAATGTAAAGAAGACAAAGATCATGACAAGTGGCATAATCAACAGGTTCATCGTTGAAGGAGAAGAAATTGAAATCGTGAACAACTTTAACCTACTTGGATCAACTATCAATAAAGAAGCAACAAGCAGTCAAGAAATCAGACGACGCATTGCTCTTGGCAGAATGGCTATGAAAGACCTAGATAAGATTCTCAAGAGCAGAGATGTCTCTCTCCATACAAAGATTTGACTTGTTCAAGCCATGGTGTTTTCAATAACATCATATGGATGTGAAAGCTGGACAGTGAAAAAGATAGACAGGAAGAAAATTGATGCCTCTGAATTATGGTGCTGGCAGCGAATACTGTGTATACCATGGACTGCCTGAAGAACAAACCAATTGGTACTAGAGGAGATCAAACCTAAGTTTTCTTTAGAAGCTCAGATGACAAGACTTCGACTTTCATACTTTGGACACATCATGCGAAGAGAGAGATCATTAGAGAAAGACATCATGCTTGGCAAGATAGAAGGTCCACGCAAAAGAGGAAGGCCAGCAATGAGATGGATCGATACAATAACAGCAGCTACGGGTACCAGTCTGTCAACAATGAGCCGCCTGACTGAAGACCGAACACAATTTAGGATAGCTATCCAGAGGGTCACCATGAGTCGACTCCGACTCGACGGCACTTAACTACAAAACAACACCACCCCTGCATGAAACCGTAACACATGAATCATCAGTTTGTTTTCCTACAATGAAATAGAGAAAACTTTCTTCAATCAAGACTATCTATACACCATTAAATATATTTACTATCACTTATCTGAATAAATCCATGGATTCAGCGCATGTCGGTAATCAAACGCCAATGTACACTACAGCTACTAAGCTGCAATCGCTGCACAGCCAAAGGCGTCCACCGTTGCGGCAAAGAAGATCAATGCCCAACAAAAGCTTCTGTTTCACCATATAGGCTTCTTCGGGAGTTCCTGATAGTATAATTGTTAAAGATTTTACAACAATCGGACACAAAAAGTGTCTGCAAACATTTCAAATACCAGGCAAAAAGAATGCCTTCCACCACTATCGTATCGATGGCGTCTGACGTCAGCTCCTTTTAAAGGAGCTTCCTGCTAATTAATTCGCACATTGAAGCTGATGCAAGTCTTTGTACAAAACTTTATTCCCAACTCTACAAACCCATGATGCATTACAGAAATTAAAAACAAAAGAAAAAATTGGATTGGAACTTCAAAGATACCTGGCAGAAAATCACATAAACAGCGTCCATTCAATCTTATCGTTCAGCCCGTGAGGATCTAATATATTGAAATCATAAATCCATTTCTGTTCCTTCTGTAACAGTATATGTTCTCTATCCCCTCTCCTTATATTTAAGGGGACATGTTCTAGTACTGTACACCTTAATTCTTCAAAAGTATGGTTAAAAGACAAACAATGCTGAACTAATGGCATTTCAAGTCTTGCTTTATTAATACTATATTTATGCTCTGCCAGCCGTGTTCTCAGAGGACGTGTAGTTTTACCAATATACATCTTAAGACAGGGGCACCACAAAGCATATATAACAAACGAAGTGTTGCAGGTTGTATTCTGATTATATGGTGTCCGATTGTTGTAAAATCTTTAACAATTATACTATCAGGAACCCCCGAAGAAGCCTATATGGTGAAACAGAAGCTTTTGTTGGGCACTGATCTTCTTTGCCGCAACGGTGGATGTCTTTGGCTGTGCAGCAATTGCGGCTTAGAAGCTGTAGTGTACATTGGCGTTTGATTACCGACATGCGCTGAATCCATGGATTTATTCAGATAAGTGATAAATATATTTAATGATGTATAGATAGTCTTGATTGAAGAAAGTTTTCTCTATTTCATTGTAGGAAAACAAACTGATGATTCATGTGTTCTGGTTTCATGCAGGAGTACAGACGCTTTTTATTCTCTGAGTATTTGGTTTTATTAATATTTTGGAGAATCCTTAAAGGTACTTTTTTGGAAGCTGGGTGTTTCAATTAATATTAGTAAGATTGGAAGTTGTGCAATATATAAATAAAAATTATATAAAGAATAGGAAAGCGAGTGACCTGTGATGTGAGCGTCTGCTTTTAACCCTATGGTGATTAGGTTCGCCACATGTAAGGGTGAGGCCATCCTGAGGTCATATATGCCTACTGAAGTTTTGTAATATAATGTTGGTATGTTTAAGAAACGATCTGGTAAGGTTGTTTGAGGAATATTATTGATTAATTTCTCACATACCATGACAGTCATAGACCTCACTCCTAAACCAAGGTATTGTGGCGTATGATATCAATCTCAAATTTACTGCTAAAGTTCGGCCACACAAAATCTCCTTGACCTGCCCCCATGACTCTGTAAGAGCACACAATATGCTCGCACCCGCATCATGCCAAAGACAGCCTCCCTCTGGAGTTCATAAGATGTAATACGTATGAGTAATTTATCACGGTGTGCTTGGAAATTCTTCTAAAATCAAGCCTATGGCACCCAGCACGATGAGAAACTCAGTATCTTTCTGCCACATTTTCTTGGTCTCAGACAACATTTCTTGGTACGTGAAGATCTTTTCCTTCTTAACGCAATTCACAGAATAGTCATGTGGGACTGACACTTCTATAATCTATGCCGTTCTGGTTTTCTTCTCCTTTACCACTAAATGTCCTTTGAGGGTAAGCAGTTTTTGTTTTTTTGAGCCCAAGAAACTTAATGACTAACTTCTGGCAAAGGAGGAGCCTAGTGTACAAAATGACGTTCCACAGAAGGATAAATGCTGAAACCGCTGGTTGTGGTGATTTGAACCTTTTTTGTTTCTTTTTTTTCCTAATTGCCTCTATCGGCCCCTTATAAAATAACAATTATGGACCACAGTTTATTTTCCGTTATTTATTATTATTTATTATTTCCTTTTCTCTTTTTCATTTTTCATTCAATGGTTTCTTAGATGTGTATCTGAAATACCTGATAGATAAAAGCAATATGCAAGATGTGTAAAGACTTAGCAAGAGAGTCCACTGATCGTGATTCTTTCACTCTGTTGAACAGGAATCCAACTCTCCTGTCACTTCTGAGCCCGAGGCACTACTTTGAGATGACTGTGGGTTGTGCTTTGTGGCCCAAAGGTTTGGTTGGTGGTACTTTGAATTCCTTTGATTACTTTGTACTGCATATAGCATCCCAAGCTAAACTCGGTATTATTACTTACAAATCAGGCGGCCATGTAAGGAGCTCTCAGATGATGCTCTCTGGATGCAGTCCCTCCTTACTCATAGCTCTCTTAGGGGAAAGCTTATCTCATTCCTTTAGCATGCCCAGATCGGGGTTTGAGTATAGGGTAGAATCCCCTCAAGTTAACTGCACCCTGACTTACAGCCTGATGACTTGACCAGGCTCAGGAAGGCTGCTCCTACAAGGCGAAGACAGTTGATGTCAAAGATCCTGCACAATATACAAAATGTAGGGGGATCCAACCCTGTGTGTTGGTGACAGACTGGACCTTCTTGCATATGTGATGGGAGTGTAGATTCGTGCAAGACATTTGGAGTGGGGTTGAATGTGAAAATTGAGGCAATTACGGGGACAGCTATTGATTTAACCCCTTCTACATGTCTCATGGGTATTTAACAAGGGAGAGTTAGTTGCCAACCTCTGTTGAGAGATTTATCCGGTGTCTGATAACTAAGGAGAAAGTAGCTGCCTTGGAAAGTATTACTGCTATTATGAAGGGACAGCTAAATAAGTACAAGATAGACTGGACTCTTTATTAGACCTGGAGGGTGGCAGGGTTTGAGAAAGGGCGGGGGGAACAAGGTGTCTATAGAGGCTGTGTTTTTCTGCCCTTAGTCTGTCTTTTTGCAAATGTGTTTTTCTATTCTTTCTTCTGCTAATGCAGAGGCACAAGATTACCCCTTGTATGTCAAAAACTTGTTTAATAAAAAGTATTAAACAATGATGAACGTGGAAATATGGTTCTTAGTTCTCAGCTTATGAAGTGCTAGGATACAGCCTCCCGACTCCTTCCCTCCTCACCAACTGTCTTCACCAGTGCACGCTGTTTCCAGCACGGTAGAATGTGATCAGCTGTACATGATCTCAATAGAGCAGCATTGCATCGATGCAGTGTGGAGATCGGACACTGGTTATGTTCTACATGATGCTCAAATGTGTGTCCACATCTGAGAAAACCTTGCCCATCTCGAAAACCCTTACGCAACAATTTCTTTATTTAATTTTCATGCCACTCTGCAATGCCACCTCATCTCTGCCAACCCGTCTCTTTTAGCCACTCTCTCAGCTCTGGTCCTACCACTATCCTCTATCTGAATTTAAACGTGTGGGGAAGATACAGAAATCAGTGGTGGGAAAAAGATTGAAAGGTTGGGTAGTGAGGTTAGTGAAGGGAGGAGGGAGAGAACCGGTTCTGGTTTCAATATGAGAATTCAATACTCAACAACTCAGAGAAGGAATCTGAAAGGAGAGTGGGCAATGTGGATGAACTAACTAGTCTTTCTCCCAAGGCCTCCAGATGACTCGGTGCTCAGAGTTACTCAGACATACTGTACATTCATCTTGAAATGACCTGCAGAATGCATCAAAACAGGTTTCTTTCATTTCATGTCAAAAGTGAACCAAAATAATCTGACAACATTTGTTTGTGTCTTGTTTCACTTCATTTCATTTTGTTTTTTATTGCACGTTAAAGAAGACACTGAAATGAAACTAAATTAGCAAAAATCCCCAAACTCCCAAAACAAAAAGCACATGCAGGGGTGAAAACCTCTAATAAATGTCTCTCTTTTTATTTCTTAAATATATTTTTTAAATTGTGAAAAATGGTCGATCCAAGCTGGTGGTGGCATATGCCGCCAAGTTGGGAGCATACTCTGTCGCTGGTGCCTTGTCGTTCCCCTTGAGTTTCTCGATGGGGAAGAAGAGGAAGCAGAAGAGCCAGCACTCCGGCTCTGGGTCAGCTCTGACAGGCTCGATGCAGCAATCTATTGCTTGATTCAGTCTTCCAGCGGCGTCGGACATGGCTTCAGCGGGTCCACTAAACTCAACAGCAGATCTGAGCAGTGGCGTAGAATTCAGCCCCATACAGGCATCCCCACCTCAACCCGGAAGCAGTCGCTTGGCCGAGGAAGAACGGGTTGGTGAGCTCCACTTGTTACAGAGGACACCCAGCCGAAGCAGGTGTCAGTAGTGTCTGCAGATGGGAGCCCAGGAGTTGCTTTCTCTGGTTGGCACTCCTCCTGGCTTGTAAGGAAAGATCTGCACACAACTACCTCTGAGGTCAGGCAGGTTGGAAAAGCCGGTGCTGGTAATGCTAGACAGCTTATGAATGCTATTTCCTCACTGCAGCAGTCTTTTGTCCATGATGGGTTTGCTCAGCCACAAAGTTTGATATTTAGAACTACAGCATCAGGCAATGGTAGCGGATCTGGCTCAACAGTCTACCTGGATGGCCCAGCTGGAAAGCCAGGTGGGGGACTTACAAGCACCTGGAGGCATTCATATCAAGGAGCACAATGTTCAGGCTCAGAAGAGTGAGTTTATGGAAAATCAGCTACGACAAAATAACTTGGTTTCTTAATTTTCCTCAGTCACCGTTGTTGGCTCTGCAGGACCTGGTTCGTAAGTACTTTGTGGATATTTTTAAGATGCCAGCTGAGGCATTACGGCCTATTGTTAGAACTCAGAATGTAGTGGCTATATCTCTGGTCTCTGATACTGTCCTGGGCTCTGAAGATCTTGCCAAGCCAGTGAATCTTGAAAGTTCCCTGGAGGTGGTGACCAATAGTGCCACCCTGTTGGTGGGTGTTGCTTTTGAAACGGAATGAAACTGTCTTGAGACATTATTTTCATAATGCCTTCTCAGTTTATGGGGTCAAAAGTATCTCTTTTTCCTTATTTAGCTAGAAACACCCAGAGAAGGTATAGAGACTTTCTGGCTTTTCGTCAGAAGGTTACCGCCTTGGGTGTATCTTTTCGTCTAAAATATCGATATAAATGTCTTACTGTTTTTCAATCTAAGCAATTTTTCTATTTTGAATGAACCCCAACAACTGGCAAAGTTTTTGCTAGTTAGGTAAACTGTGGTTTAGGAGTAAGCAGTCATACCAGCTGCCATGAAAGTACAACTTTGCTCCTAAATGTTAACTATTTTCCATTTGATTAATCTTTTCCTCCCCGATACTTGGATCCGTATTTGTGGTATAGATTAAAAGGGTTTTTGTATATTTTTAAAGCAAAGTTACTTTCTTTTTGGTGCTTTAGTAGAAATTTCCTTGAGCAGAGTAGGTTGTTGAACTCTAGTAACCTTCTCAGCTTTTGGGAACTGCTGACACCAAATCAGGAGCTAGTTCCCTCCCTACCCACCCCGACTCCAACCCACCCCTAGTGAGCAGTCTTGCTTTCTAGGGCACCTCCCCATTTAACAAAGCACAGAGACTTGGAGCAGCACATTTTGAATATAAAGAGATTTAACTGCTTTTTCTCTGAAAGGACAGCTGGGAAACCGGCTGGTACTTGGTAGATCTCTCTCTTTTGCTTTAACAGATAGCTAAGCTCCACGAACAGAACAATGGCTGGGAAAAATCATATCGCTAAAGCTCTTGCCCCCGTTTCAGCTTCTGACTCTGTCCAGACAGAGGTCCCAATGCCAGTTGAAGGACCGGCTCCATGTGCAGGGTGCTTGCATGCTGAAGCTCTGAGGAAACAAGTGGAGGAACTCAGAGAGGAGGTGGCGAGGCTGAGGAGCATTCAAGACAGTGAGAAGTACATTGATGAGATGCTTCTTGCAGCAACCAAGCTCTCCAGCAGAGAAGATGGGTGCCAACAGAATGTCGATGGTTGGACACAAGTCACCAGGGCCTGCAGAATCACCAATCCAACTTCTCCAGCCCTTGAATTGGAGAACCATTATGCAGCCCTGGAAGTGGAGGAGGTGAAAGCATCCCCAGAAAGGGAAGAACCAGAGCTCAAGTACCCCAAAGTTGCAGAATCAGTGACCACAAGGAAGCGAAGGGTAGTGGTGGTTGGAGACTCTCTTCTGAGGGGTACTGAGACGTTCATCTGCCGACCAGACTTGATGTCCAGAGAGGTATGCTGTCTGCCTGATGCCAAAATCCAAGATGTTACGGAGAGTTTGCCGAGACTCATCAAGCCCACTGACTATTACCCAATGGTGCTAATCCATGTTGGAACAAATGATACTGCCAGGTATCCCTCGGAACATATCAAAAGTGACTTCATGGCTCTGGGACAGAGGGTGAAGCAGTTAGGTTCACAGGTGGTGTTCTCTTCAATCCTCCCTGTTGAGGGTAAAGGCCAAGGTAGAGAGGCTCACATCCTGGAGATGAATTCATGGCTGCGTGGATGGTGTCATCGAGAGCGTTTTGGTTTCCTAGACCATGGGATGCTGTTCCAAGGGTTGCGGAGCAGAGATGGCATCCATCTGTCCAAGAAAGGTCAACGCGTCTTCGGTAGTAGATTGCTAATCTACTGAAGAGGCTTTAAACTAGATTCATTGGGGATGGGTGAGGAAAGCCCCCAGGTATGTGAAAGCCCCCAGGTAGGTGATACATTAAATACCTTTATGGAAATGGGTAACAGGGGTAACATATGGAAAGCAGTGTGTATAAATGCCCATAGCATGGGAAATAAGATCCCTGATGTTGAAGCTTTGGTGGGAGTGGCTGACATGGATTTAGTGGCAGTTACAGAAACATGGTTCACAGAAAACCATGATTGGGATGTAACTATACCTGGCTATACTTTATTCAGAAAGGACAGGGTAGGAAGAAGGGGAGGAGGACTGGCACTATATGTAAAAACTACTATTAAAGTTTTGGAATTACAGAACTTAAAAGGGAGAGAGGAGGCACTGTGGGTTAAACTAGAAAGAGGAAAAGAGAAATCTATTTGCATTGCTGTGATATACAGACCTCCCTCACAAGAGGAAGAGCTGGACAGAGAGTTAATTGAAGACATACGCAGCATTGCTAGGAAAGGGGAAGTGCTACTGATAGGAGATTTCAATATGCCAGATGTTGATTGGCACATTCCTGCTGCAGTATCATCTAGAAGTAAGGAGATCCTGGATTCTCTACAGGGAGAACTATTCAGGCAATTGGTAACAGACCCCACACGTGAAGGAGCCATACTGGACTTAGTGCTTACCAATGGTGAAAGTGTTTCTGATGTTGTAGTGGGAGATCATTTTGCATCCAGTGATCACCAGATGGTGTGGTTCAGTATTAGGACTAGGGCTGTTAGAATCCATTCAAAAGTGAGGATCTTAGACTTTAGGAAGACTAACTTTGCGAAGATGGGCCAATACCTCAGGGAGTCGTTAGTGGGATGGGAACAGCTGGGGGATGTAGACAAACAGTGGGCAAAACTAAAAGGGGATATTTTAAGGGCAACCAACGTTTTTGTTAAAATGGTAAATAAAGGTAAAAGGAAAAAGAGACCGCTACGGCTTTCGAAAGAAGTTGCTGAAAAAGTGAAGAAAAAGAGGGAGGCCTCATGAAATATAAGAGATCACAGAGAGAGGAAGACAGAGAAGCTAGCAAAGTAGTCAGGAAGGCAAAGATTCAAAAGGAGGAGGAAATAGCCAATGCAATAAAATGGGGGATAAGACATTTTTCAGATATGTTACTGAGAAGAGGAAGGGCAAAAGTGGTATTGTCAGACTCAAGGGTGCAGGGGAGGAATATGTAAAAGCTGATAAGGATAAAGCAGAATTGCTTAACAAATATTTCTGTTCTGTGTTCACAGATGAAGAACCAGGAGCAGGACCTCAGAAAACACCCACAAACAGGAACAGAAGCGAGGGACATCTTGAACAATTTTCAGAAGACTGTGTTCGTGAGAAACTAGCTCAACTTAAAGTAGACAAAGCGACGGGACCGGATGGGATAAACCCTAGAATACTGAGGGAACTTGGGGACGTTCTAGCAGCTCCACTGACTGACCTTTTCAATGCCTCGTTGGAGTCGGGAGTGGTGCCAAAGGACTGGAGAGAGGCTCATGTGGTGCCTTTACACAAAAGCGGAAGTAAGGATGTGGTTGAAAACTACAGGCCGGTTAGTTTAACTTCGGTGGTGAGTAAATTATTGGAAACGCTGCTGAAAGAGAAAATAGTGTGGTTTCTGGAGTCCAGCGGATTACAGGATCCGAGGCAGCATGGATTCACCAGAGGAAGGTCTTGTCAGACAAATCTGAATGATTTCTTTGACTGGGTGACCAGGGAGTTGGACCGTGGGAGAGCCCTAGATGTGGTGTATTTAGATTTCAGTAAAGCCTTTGACACTGTTCCTCACAGGCGACTTAAAAACAAACTGAGCACCCTAGGGATGGACCCTAAAGTTACGGCTTGGGTTAGAAATTGGTTGGGTGGGAGGCTACAAAGAGTACAGGTAAATGCAGCTCACTCAGAGGAGAAGGATGTTAGCAGTGGTGTGCCCCAGGGATCTGTCCTTGGTCTGATTCTTTTTAACATCTTTGTTAGTGATATAGCGGAAGGGCTGTCAGGTAAGGTTTGCCTCTTTGCGGATGATACCAAAATCTGCAATAGAGTAGACACCCAGGAAGGGGTAGATAACATGAGGAGGGATCTAGCTAAGCTTGAAGAATGGTCTAGAATTTGGCAGCTGGGATTTAATGTTAAAAAATGTAAGATCATGCATTTGGGCTGCAGCAATCCAAGGGAGCAATATAGTATAGGAGGTGAAGTACTTCTGTCCACTAAAGAAGAGCGGGACCTAGGCGTGGTTGTGTCTGATGATCTTAAAGTAGCTAAACAGGTAGAAAAGGCGACGGCAAAAGCTAGAAGGATACAGAGAGGAATGGCTAGCAGAAAAAAAGGAGGTGATAATGCCTCTGTATAAGTCTTTGGTGCAACTCATTTGGAGTATAGTGTGCAGTTCTGGAGACCGCACCTTCAAAAGGATGTGAACAAGATGGAGTCGGTGCAGAGGGTGGCTACTAAAATGATTAGTGGTCTTCATTATAAAGCATATGAGGATAGACCTTAGGATCTTAATATGTACACCTTAGAGGAAAGGCGATAGAGGTGATGTGATTGAGATGTTTAAATACCTCTGTGGCATAAATGTTCAGGGAGAGAGCCTCTTTCAATTGAAAGTAAGTTCTGCTACGAGGGGACATGGGATGAGGGTGAAGGGAGATAGATTCAGGAGTGATATGCGGAAATATTTCTTTACGGAAAGAGTAGTGGATCCATGGAATAGTCTCTCAGTGGAAGTGGTAGAGATGAGGAGGGTAAATGAATTCAAAAAAGCATGGGACAAACACAGACGATCTCTAAAGGAAAAAAGGGGACTGTTGTAGTTGTTGATATGGAAGGACAGACTAGATAGGCCATGTGGTCCTTTTCTGTCGTCATATTTCTATGTTTCTATTAATGTGCAATATTTTCCTTTTGTTACTTGTAGGTATGCCAACCAGATTTGATGTCCAGAGAGGTGTGTTGTCTGCCAGGTACCAAAATCAGAGATTTTATGGAGAGTGTGCCGAGAGTCATCAAGCCTACTGACTATTATCCGATGTTGCTAATCCATGTTGGCACAAATGATGCTGCTGGAATCCCTCCGAGCATATCAAACGTGACATCATAGCTCTGGGACAGAAGGTGAAGTAGATATGTGTGCAAGTGTTGAGGGTAAAGGCCGAGGCAGAGAAGCTGGCATGTTGGAGATGAATGCATGGCTGTGTGGATGGTGTCATCAAGAGCGTTTTGGTTTCCTGGACCATGGGATGATGTTCCAAGGGCTGCAGAGGAGAGATGGTGTCCATCTATCCAAGAAGGGCAAAAGTGTTTTCACAGCAGACTGGCTAACCTACTGACGAGGGCTTTAAACTAGATTTGTTGGGAATGGGTGAAGAGAGGCCCCAGGTAAGTGAAACATTAAATACCTCTGTAGAAATGGGTAATAGGGGCAATATCTGGAAAGCAGTGTGTATAAATGCCCGTAGAATGGGAAATAAGATCCCAGATGTTGAGGCTTTAATGGAAGAGGCTGACTTGAATTTAGTGGCGGTTATGGAGACATGGTTCACGGACAACCATGCTGGTATGTAATTACACCAAGCTATACTTTATTCAGGAAGGATACAATAAGAAGAAGGGGAGGTGGAGTGGCACTATATGTAAAAAAGCTATAGAATTGCAGGGCTTAAGAGAAAGAGGAGGAACTGTGGGTTAAACTAGAAAGAGGGAAAGGGAAATCCATTTGCATTGGAGTTACAGTATATACAGATCCCTGTCACAGGGAGTAGAAGTGGACAAAAATTTAATAGAAGACATACACAGAATTTTCATGAAAGAAGAAATACTGCTGATAGGTGATGTCAATATGCCAGATGTGGATTGGCACATCCCTGCTGCAGTGTCATCTAGAAGTAAGGAGATCCTGGATTCTCTACAGGGAGAACTATTCCGGCAACTGGTAACAGAACCCACACGTGATGAGGTCATAGTGCTTACCAATGGAAAAAGTGTTTCTGATGGTACAGTGGGAGATCTCCTCATCATCCAGTGATCACCACATGGTATGGTTCAGTATTAAGACTAGGGCTGATAAAATCCATTCAAAAGCGAGGATCTTAGACTTTAGGAAAACTAACTTTGCCAAGATGGGACAATACCTCAAGGAGTCGTTAGTGGGATGGGAACAGCTGGGGGATGTAGAAAAACAGTGGGCAAAACTGAAAGGGAATATTTTAAGAGCAACAAACCTTTTTGTTAGAAAGATAAATAAATGTAAAAGGAAAAGGAGGCTGCTATGGTTCTCAAAAGAAGTAGTTAAAAAGGTGAAGAAAAAGAAGGAGGCCTTTATGAAATACAAGAGATCACAGTGAGAGGGGAGACAGGCATATATATTAGGAAAAACTTAGAGAAGCTAGCAAAGTAGTCAGGAAAGCAAAGGTACAAAAAGAAGAAGAAATAGCCAATAAAATAAAATGCGGGGATGACATTTTTCAGATATATTAGTAAGAAGAGGAAGGGCAAAGTGGTATTGTCAGACTCAAGGGCACAGGGAAGGAATATACAGAAACTGATGAGGATAAAGCAGAATTGTTTAACAAATATTTCTGTTCTGTGTTCACAAATGAAGGGCCAGGAGTAGGACCTCAGAAAACACTCACAAATAGGAACCAAAGTGACAGGGATCTTGAATGATTTTCAGAAGACTGTGTTTGTGAGGAACTAGCTAAACTAAAAGTAGACAAAGCCATGGGTCCAGATGGGATACATCCCTGGGAACCTTCTAGCGGCTCTGTCTGTCCTTTTCAATGCCTCTTTGGAGTCGGGAGTAGTACCAGAAAACTGGAGAAAGGCACATGTGGACTCTTTACACAAAAGCAGATGTAAGGATAACATTGAGAACTACAGGCCAGTCAGTCTAACCTCTGTGGTAAGTAAATTATTGGAAAGGCTATTAAGAGAGAGGATAGTGAGGTTTCTGGATTCCAATGGATTGCAGGATCTGAAGCAGCATGGATTTAGCAGAGGCAGGTCTTGTCAGACAAATCTGATTGATTTCTTTGACTGGGTGACCAGGGAGCTGGACAAAGGGAGAGTCCTAGATGTAGTGTATTTAAATTTCAGTAAAACCTTTGACACCATTCCACACAGGCAGACTTATAAACAAACTGAGCACCCTGGCGATGGGGCCTAAAGTTACTGATTGGATTAGAAATTGGTTGAGTGGGAAGTGACAAAGGGTACAGGTAAATGGAGCTCACTCTGAGGAGGAGGAAGTTACCAGTGATGTGCAGTAGGGATCTGACTTTGGTCCGATTCTTTTTAACATCTTTGTTAGTGATATTGCAGAAGGGCTGTTGGGTAAGGTTTACTTGTTTGTGGATGATACCAAAATCTGCAATAGAGTAGACACCCAGAAAGGAGGAGATAACTTGAGGAGGGATCTAGCGAAGCTTGAAGAATGGTCTAGAATTTGGCAGCTGAAATTTAATGCTAAAACAATGCAGGGTCGTGCATTTAGGCTGCAAAAATCCAAAAGGAGCAGTACAGTGTAAGGGGTGAGGTACTTCTGTGCACAAAAGAGGAGCAGGACCTGGTTGTAATTGTGTTTGACGATCTTAAAGTAGCTAAACAGATAGAAAAGGCAACTGTAAAAGCCAGAAGGATGCTTGGGTGTGTAAGGAGAGGAGTGGTCAGCAGAAAATAGGAGGTGATAATGCCTCTGTATAAGTCTCTGGTGCAACCTTATTTGGAGGATTGTGTGCAATTCTAGAGAATGCACCTTCAAAAGGATATGTCGGAGTCGGTGCAGAGGGTGGCTACGAAAATGGTTAGTGGTCTTTATTATGAAGCGTATGAGGACAGACAAAGATCTTAATATGCATACTTTAGAGGAAAGGCGGGATTTAGGTGATATGATTGAGACATTTAAATACTTCCATGGCATAAATGCACAGGAGGGTCTCTTTCAATTGAAGGCAAGCTCTGCTATGAGGGAACACAGTAAAGCACAGTTACTTACCTGTAACAGCTGATCTCTGGGAACAGCAGGAATAAGTCTTCACATATGGATATCGTCGGTACCGACGGAACCTGCGCGGGAACACTCCCCAGCGTCCTGTAAGAAAGCTTTTGGGAGCATCCCACAGCGCCTGCGCGCTGCCTTCCCGCCTTTCCTAACCGCCTCTCTCCAGTTCGAGTTTTAAAGCTGAGACAAAGAGAGAGAGGAAAGGAAAGATAGATAGAGAGATACAACTCCTAGGGGAGGTGGGTGGGTTGTGAAGACTTATTCCTGCTGTTCCCAGAGATCACCTGTTACAGGTAAGTAACTGTGCTATCTCCAGGAACAAGCAGGAATGAGTCTTCACATATGGGGACTCCCCAGCTAGAGATGCCAGGGAGATCCCCAAGGTTGTGAGACCCTGAGAAGGGCTCTACCTCCTCCCATGGATCTCAGGCATCCAACCAGGGATGGAGGGTAGGAGTTGATTAAGCATGGAACAGGTGTTTGAGAACAGCCTGACCAAACAAGGCATCCCGGCGGGAGTCCTTGTCCAAACAGTAATGGGCTGTGAAGGTATGAACCGAGGCCCAGGTGGCTGCTCGACAGATCTGGTCGATAGACACAGAGTTTAGATGAGCCATAGAGGTGGCCATGGCCCTCACATTATGAGCTGTGACATGGCCCTCCAGAGAAAGGTTCTTACTCTGGTAGGCGAAAGAAATACACTGAGCAATCCAATTGGACAGTGTCCTCTTAGAGACTGGAAGTCCCAAATGAGAGGGATCAAAAGCAACAAAGAGTTCAGAAGACTTTCTATGTTGCTGTGTCCTTTGTAAGTAAAAAGCAAGAGCTCTCTTACAATCCAGGGTATGAAGATTCCTCTCTGCACTCGATGCATGAGGACCTGGAAAAAAGACAGGTAAATACACAAGATGAAAAGGTGAGACCACTTTAGGCATAAAGTGTGGATTGGTCCTAAGGACTACCTTATCATGATGGAACCTTGTATAAGGTGGATTAGCCACTAAGGCCTGCAGTTCACTGATGCGGCGTGCTGAGGTGACTGCAATAAGAAAGATAACCTTCCAGGAAAGAAATTTCAAGGAGGTAGTGGCTAAGGGTTCAAAGGGTGGCTTCATGAGCTGACCAAGAACCAGATTCAAGTCCCATGCCACTGGAGGTGGTCTAATGGGAGGTTTAGTTAAAAGAAGGCCTCTCATGAATCTTGCAATAAGCGGATGAGAGGAGACAGGTTGTTCATTGAGAGGCTTGAGGGATGCTGCAATAGCACTCAAATGGACCCTTACTGAATTCGTCTTGAGGTCTGCATGGGAAAGATGCAGGAGATACTCTAGTAAAGAATTCAAAGGTATTGCTAGAGGGTTAATACCCTTCTCAGCACACCAAATGGTAAACCTTTTCCATTTAAAAGCATAGGAACGTCTAGTAGAAGGCTTTCTGGAAGCATGAAGGATATCCCTTACTTGCTGAGAAAGATGCCAATCTTGAAGGTCTAAGCCTTCAGCAACCAAGCCCTGAGATGGAGAGATTGGGGGTTTGGGTGCCACAACATTCCCCCCTCCTGAGACAGGAGATCTGGAGCAGACCCCAAGTCCAGGGAGGGAGCTTGAGAGAGATGCAGAAGTAGAGGGTACCACACTTGGCGTGGCCAACGTGGAGCTATGAGAATCATAGTCCCTTGATCTCTCTGAAGTTTGAACAGGGTCTTGGGAATTAGGGGAATGGGTGGAAAGGCGTACAGGAAGTCTTGACCCCAATGAAGGAGGAAGGCATCCCTGGCCTGAACTCCCTGACACGGAATTCCGGAACAGAATCGGGGAAGTTTGGCATTCCATGGACTTGCAAAGAGGTCTATGTCCGGGGTTCCCCAAATTCGAAAGATTCTGACTATCTGGTCCATATGAAGGGACCATTCGTGTGGAAGCAGAACTCGACTGAGTCTGTCTGCCCAAGAGTTTTGAACTCCTGGAAGATATACTGCCAGAAGATGAATTTGATGCTCTCTGGCGAAGGCCCACAATCTCAGAGCTTCGTTGCAAAGCAACAGAGAGCCAGTTCCTCCCTGCTTGTTCACATAGAACATGGCTACTTGGTTGTCCGTGTGAATGAGGACTGTCTTGTAGCTGAGCAGGGTATGGAAGACTCTGAGAGCCAAGAACATTGCTCTGAGCTCTAAGAAGTTGATATGTAGGGAGGTCTCCTGTGGAGACCAAATGCCCTGGGTGGAGAGGTCTTGAAGATGAGCTCCCCAACCCTTTGGAGAGGCATCTGTTGTAAGGATTGCTTGGGGTAACAATTGTTGGAAAGGGGACCCCAGCAACAGATTTTGAGTGGACTTCCACCACTGGAGAGACCAAAAGAGGCACCTGGAGGTTGCTATTTTGTCTGACAGACTTCCAGATGCCTGGATCCACTGGGTGGACAAAGTCCATTGAGCTCTCCTCATGTGAAGGCGAGCATAAGGGACCACATGCACCGTGGATGCCATGTGGCCTAGCAGTTGTAACATCTCTCGAGCAGTTAGGTGGGGTTTTAACCGAATCTTAGAGGCTAACTGCACTAAGCGTAGGCAATGGGCCTGGGGAAGATAGGCCCTTGTAGTTGTGGTATCCAGCAAGGCCCCTATGAATTCTAGAGACTGAGTAGGGGTGAGTTGGGACTTTGGAATGTTTATAACCAGTCCCAGATACTGTAGGACACGCATTGTGCAGGCTAGGGAAGTCTGGGCCTCTGACTGGGATGGACCTCGGATGAGCCAGTCGTCCAGATATGGGAATACGAATATTCCCAGAGTGCATAGAAATGCAGCTATTACTGCCATGCATTTTGTGAACACTCTTGGAGCAGAGGCCAGACCAAAGGGAAGCACCCTGTATTGATAGTGCTTTCCTTGATAAAGGAACCGAAGGAACCTTCTGTGTGCTGGATGGATGAGTATATGGGTATACGCATCCTTGAGATCTAGAGAACAAAGCCAATCCTGACTCTGAAGGAATGGAAGGAGAGTACCCAGAGAAATCATCTTGAATTTCTCCTTGCATAGGAATTTGTTCAATTCTCTGAGATCTAATATGGGTCTGTAACCCCCTGTTTTCTTTGGAATTAGAAAGAAGGGAGTAGAACCCTGAGCCCTGTTGAAGAAGAGGTACTTCTTCTATTGCCCCTTGGGCAAGAAGGGTGGAAATCTCTTGACCCAGAAGGTCGAGGAGAGATGTTGGAGAATTGAACTGTCTCACCATGGTGTGGGGAGGAAGGTTTAAGAAATTAAGTTTGTACCCTTCCCTTATGATGGAAAGGGTCCACTGCTCTGCTGTGATTTGCTCCCATCTGGGAGCAAAGTGAGCTAACCTTCCTGGAATGGTGAGAGGCTCTGGTTCTTTTAGAGCCAGAAAGGCTAAATTCTCTAGGTGCAAGTCAAAGGCCCTGAGGAGGCTGAGGCTGTTGGGCTACAGTAGGCCTTGCAGCCTTAGACTTGGCTTGTTTAGGTTGTTGACGCTTTGCAGCAAAACGACCTGCAGAAGATGTCTGCTGACCATAAGCAGGATAATATCTTCCCTTCTTGGGAAAATGTGTCTTTTTGAACAACCTCTTCTGGACAGGATTAGAGGTAGACTTTGAAAGCCTATCCAAAGCAGAATTTTCTGCATCCATCTGAGTGGCCTTTGCTTGCCAATCTTTGCCAAACAGGTTTTCCCCCTTAACATGAAGGTTTCCTAATCCATCTTGGACCCAGGTTTCCAAATCAGAAGCTTGTAACCAAGCAATTCTGCGTGCACCTATGGCAATGGCTGAGGCTCTGCTGGCCCCCTCAAAAAGAGTCAAAGGCTGCACGGTTAGAAAATTTGGAAACATCCTGGGCATGCTTAAGCCAGGTAAGGAAGTCTTCCCTTTTATCTTCTGGAAGAAAAGGGAGGAAAGTTTGCAGATGATCTGTAACTTCTGTGACGCGCCCCGGTCGCACAGCACCCCCTGGTGGCGGCGTAGTGGTTTAAGGTTTAAGGTTTAATAATTTGATAAAAACCGCCTTTCAAAGCAATCAAGGCGGTGTACAATAATAAAATACATAAAAAGTCATAAAATACATAAATCACATAATATGTATAGACAATACATAGTACATAAAAACTGTGACCAATGGTGAAACACATAAAAAGGTCATAAAATGTATAAATCACAAAATACATATAAACAATACATAGTACATAAAAACGATGGCCAAAGCCAGAAAAGGAAAAAAGAAATGTACATATTTTATAAAGGACAGAAGAGTGAAAGTAGGGGAGCACAGGACAGGAAACAAAAGGCAGATAGATACAGTGGAAAAGAACTCACACAAATGGGGAGGGAACATTAAAGGCTATGGAGAACAGATGGGTTTTGAGATTTTGCTTAAAGATAGAGAATTGTGGTTCCAGACGGAGGGAGGAAGGGAGGGAGTTCCAGTGTGCGGGGCCAGCGAAGTAGAATGCAGATGAGCATGTGAATTGGAGATGGGCGTGGGAGGGGGAGGGAAGAGCAAGACGATTAAGGTGAAAAGAACGGGGTGTGTACCGAGGGGAGTGGAAGGATAGAAGGTCGGACAGGTAGGATGGAGTACCAGTGTGATAAACCTTGTGAAGGAGGGTCAGTAGCTTAAACTGTGAACGAAAAGAAACAGGCAGCCAGTGAAGATTGAAAAGCAAGGGAGTAACGTGATCTCGAAGGGTGGAGTATGTGACAAGACGTGCAGCAGTGTTCTGTATCCTTTGAAGCCGCACCACCTGATTCTTAGGAAGACCAAGGAAGAGAGCATTAGAAAAATCCACCCATGACATGACTAAGGATAACACCAGTGTCGACAGAGCGGAGGAAGAGAGAAAAGGACGAATTGACCGAATTTGTCGAAGAAAGAAAAAAGAAGTTTTGGTGATATGGGAGATATGAGAACGAAAGGAAAGATCTGAGTCAAAGTGAACACCTAGATATTTAAATGTGGAGACCAATGGGACAGGGGAATTGGAAAAAGAAGGGGCCAAAGTGGGGGGGGGGGGTCACCATAAGTAAACCAGATGGCAAGAGTCTTAGTAAGATTAAGATGGAGACAATTAGTGGTAAGCCAGTTTGCAACAGAGGAAAGACAGGAATTCAGAGGGGTGAGGTCAGGACAGGAAGGGGAGGTGTGATGGAGGAGGAGGATATCATCGGCGTAGAAAAAAGCTGAAAGACCTGACTGTTGGATAAGAAGAGCTAGAGGGGCAAGAAAGAGATTAAAGAGAAGAGGGGCAAGAACGGAACCCTGGGGGACCCCACAAGGAAGGGGCTGTGGATCGGAGGAGGAGGACGTAGACGAAGAAGAGAGGACTGTGCAGGAGCGAGAGGAGAGAAAAGAGTGAAACCAATGGTGAACAGTGCCGCAAAGACCAGCTTCCCGGAGCCGGTGAAGAAGAAGAGAGTGATCGACTAAATCAAACGCCGCTGAAAGATCCAAGGCAACCGCCACCGAAATATCACCTCGATCGTGAGCTACGTGAAGTGCATTGGTGAAAGCCAAGAGAACGGTGTCGACACTGTGCCCTGAGCGGAAACCTGATTGACGAGGGTGAAGAAAATTAATAGAGTCAAGATGGTGTGAAAGTTGTGCGAAAACAAACTTCTCTAAGAGCTTAGATAGAAAAGGGAGATTAGAGACAGGACGATAGTTAGATGGAAGGGAAGGGTCAAGAGAAGGATTTTTCAAGAGAGGGCGAACCAAAGCGTGCTTCCATGATTTAGGAAAAGTCCCAGTAGAAAGACTAGAATTAAACATAGTGAGGATAAAAGGAAGGACACCCAGGGAGGGAGTGAGGAGCCAGGAAGAAGGAATAGGATCAAGCGGGCAAGTGGTCTTTCGAGAAGAGGAGATCAGATGATGAAGTTCAGGTGCAGTGATGAGGGAGAAAGTGGCCCAGAAGTGAGAAAGTTGAGAAACCGGCGGAGGTGAAGGAAGAGGAGGAGGAGAGGTGATAGGAGAAGGACAGGAAGGCAAGGAGTCTCTCAAGGCAGCAACCTTTGAGGTGAAAAAGAGGCCAGTTGAGTGGGCGAAGGAGAGGACTGGACAGAAGGAGTTGATGTAGGAGTGTGTAGAGAGATAAGGGAGCGAAAGGTGGAATATAAATGACGGGTTTGGTGGGGCGTGTAAAATGGCATTAGAAAAGAACTCCCGTTTGGCAGTGTGAAGTTGAGTGCGGTAGAAAGAGTGGTGGGTTTTGAATATGGATAGATTAGCGGGGGAAGGATCCTTGCGCCAAAGTCGCTCGGCCCTTCGAAGGGCTGGGACCGGGGGTCACCAAGATGTTTGTGATCAGGGTTGGCCAGGTGCGAGGGTCAAGGGTCAGAGCCTTGTGCCAGCCTCGTTGCCAACTCCCAAAGAGACTACAGTCTTGCACAAAAGTGGAGGGAAAAGAAAAAAGGCTTTATTTTCCCCTTTTAGCACTAAGGATTCATAACATAGGATAAACACTCCGGTACGTAGCAAAACAAGTCTTTACAGCAGATTTTGAAAGTAAGAGATGGAATAACCAAAACTGTTAACTTCACAGTGTCAAAAACATCCAATAGCAAATTGCTTTATTCACTCAATGAACTCTGGAACACCTCTAGATCACTTCCAGCACAGTATATACATTCCATAGGACTATCAATGTCCTCATGCACAGATTCCACCTGCATGGCCTCCTCTGACTGCTCTGAGGGATCAAGGTAAGTGTCCTTCATGTGAGTTCGTCTCACTGCTTCCCAAGGCTTGGCAGTTTGTTTGGGCCCACGGTTCTGCGTGGTGGAATACCAAAATGGCATTTCTTGCTCTAGAGGTATAAAAACATTCTCTCTATAATGTTTTCCTCTAAAAGTTCTTTTCTTGCTCAAATTATCTTTTAATTTTTGCTTTGGCTCTTGTTTCAGATAGGGAGAACCTCCTTCCCAGGATTCTTCCCTTAGCTTGGCTTCAGGCACACAATAACAAAGGTTAAAAGCTTTACCTTTAGGTTTCCGTCTGGTTCTCTGGGGTGAGGCTGGAGGCCTACCCTGGCTGCTGCCTTCAGTATCAGTGCTCTCAGGTATATTCCTCCTGCTCTCCCAGTCTTTCCTCCTCTGGCCTTTGAGGCCTGTTCTCTTGTGGGCTTCAGGGCCCGGTCTGGTTTGGCTTCTGCCTTCTCGGCCTGTCCTTTCCCTTACAGGACTGGTTCTCCTTTCCCAACCTGTCCTTTTACTCAGGCTTGCTTGCGGCCTAGATCCCACTCTTGAGCCAGTACCTTCATAGCATGTCTTTGGTCCTTCTCTGGAACACGCACTTGCTTGGTCTCTCCCAGCTGGTGAGGGTGATCTTTCCACAGCTCCCTGAGTAGTAGCTCTCCAAGCAGACGAGGTTTTAGCAGCTGAGCTTCTTGCAGGTAAGCTCCTAGCAGATAAGCTTCCTCCTGACTCTTGCTTGCTTCCTCTTAAATGTGAGCTTTTGGAACATGAGTCCTGCCCACTAGGGCGTGGTTCTGTGGTCTCTGTCCTAACTCTCCTGCTCCCTCTAGGTGAATCCTCTGGAAATTGCAGGCTATTTCTTTTTCTTTCCGACTTCAAAACTATTTTTCTCTCCAGAAGAGGGTCCGCTGTATCACACTTCCTTCAGAAACATCCCCATATAGAGACTATAGGAGTTGATTCTAGCAACAAGCATACTGGCTTGAAAAAGTTTTCTGCCAAAAGCATCTAAGGTTCTACACTCTCTTCCTGGAGGAGCAGATGAGTGCCTCTTTGCACTCTTTAACTTTTTCATAGCAGACTCCACCACAATAGAATGGTGAGGAAGCTGAGTTTTATGAAATCCAGGACAAGGAGGGACACGATACATGGTATCCAACCTACGAGAATGAGAGAGGTGATGAGAGGAGTCTCCCATATACCTATCATGTGGTCATAAAGGATCTCATGAACTGGCATGTGGCTGCTTCTTTAGGAGCCTTGGGATATTGCAAAATATCCAATTTTTTGGCTCTAGGCTCTGTCTCAGGGGCTACTGAGATAGAAAGCCCCTTGGCCACTTCCCTTATGAAGTCTTGAAAAGACAAGTCTTCTGGAAGGGACATTCTTCTTTTTGGAGAAGAAGGCTCCTGAGGAAGAAGTACCGATGCTTCGACAGAGGCCTCCGATGCATCAGAGTCTTCGGAGGAATCGAAGTATCGCCTGTCTGGATGCTCTTGTAAAGCCCGATACGCATACCGGGTGGTATCAACATCGGGAGTCATCGGTACCGGATCGGTACCGATAGGCATCATCGGACAGGGTACCGCTACAGTCGACACCGATGCCGATGTCGATGCAACTGGTACCGGCACCGGAACCGATATCGGAGCCGGTGTCGGAGCCGGTACCAACAACGAAGCTTGTTGTGGTACCAGCGGCATCGCAGCTTGTATGAATGCCGTAATGGCACGCTGCATGGTCAGAACATTCTGATCCATCGACACCATGAATGTCTGGAGGTCGGTACCGGCGGATTCCACCAATACCCCAGAACATTGCAACAGGTGATCGGTCGAGGCCGTACCATCGATGTCAACCTGTTTATTGTTTATAATCACTTGATATACCCCCTCCCATTACATCAAGGCGGTTTACAATAAAACTATAAAATACATAAAATGGTTAAAAAAGAAAAGGAAAATAACAATACTTTAAAAAATACTCTTTTCTTAAAAAGGATAGGAGAAAAAGAAAGCCAGGATAGAGAAGATAGGTTGCAAATAGGAGCAAACCATAGGGGAAGCAGAAATCACTGGGGGAGATTAAAAGCAGTAGAGAAAAAATGTGTTTTAGGACGGGAGCGGAAAGTAGTGTGATGTAGCAGACTCTTATGAGGCAATGGAAACTGATAGTGATCCGGTGGAGAGAGCCGGTACTGCAGGGGAATGCAGGATTTTCTCTGTTGAGAGGAAAAAAGAATGCAGAGCTAATCAGGAACCACTCCTCACTTCAAGGCAGGTGAGAAGCCAAGTCCCTGATTGGGCACGCCCAAGCAGGAGGCGGGCAGTGCAGTATTCAGCTAGCTTGTTAAAAACCCAGAAACAGAAACAGTTAAGCAAGCCAGGGAAGCAAAGAGAGGACCACCAGGATTGGGAAGAAGGACACAAGCACCTGGACGAGGACAGGTCAGATGACCAGGAACAGGAACCGTGGGAGAGAGAACCACTAAGCAGCTGTGATCCAAGAAGGAGCAGACAGGAGCTGGGAGACTCAGGGGCAGAGAAAGATTTCTGGAAGCAGAAGAATTCTAAGGCACTGAGAGACCCAAGGCTGCAGCTCAGGAGTTTAAAGGACCCAGAAGAACCTTGGAATAGGAGGCAAAGGGATAAGGAATTACCCTGGAAGAAGCCCAAGCACAAGGTATTTGGTGGGTCTGGCACGGCTAGCAAGCTTAACAGTGGAAAGCCAGAAAGAGTGAATTTTAATTGTGAAAGACAGGATAAAGCCAGAAAGTTTTATACTAACTGGTTAAGTCAAGAAAAGCCTGACTGTTTTCCTTTTAACACTCTGAGAGACTCGCCAAGGACAGCTGAAGTGTTTTACCCTGCACTGCCATGTGGAGATAGGTGGGGGAAGGGAAATGCTTGCATGCTAAAATGTTGTCCAAGTAAAAGCACTGATAATTGCCTAGAGATAAGAAATATAAACAAGCATTTACCTGAAGGAGGATTTTCTCAGCCTAGCTCAGAAAATACACAGGCTGAATTACTTCTCACTGAATTCAGAGAGTTCCTTAAAAGCAGAGCAGTTTCTACTCAGAACGTAGCAAAGCCATTGATCAGCTGGGAAGAAGAAATGCCTTTAATTTCTTTGCCATCTACAGAACAGGAAGTCCCGATGGATTGCTCTACTTGTATGATTCCAAAGGACATTTAAGTGTTTTGCTTGCCAGTGTTGTATGTAAGAAAATAGCAAAGTTACCTCACTGTTTGCTGTGATAAAAGAGCTTATGTGAAGGGAATAAGTGGAAGCATATTCTGTGCAATTCAGGAGCAGTGCTGATATCAGAGTTTCTGTTAACTTAATGAAAAGGAGATCACATGACAGGTGAATGTGATCAGTAATGGACATTCAGTCAAGCAGTGAAAAAAAGCCTTGTTTAAGTTCAGTTTCTCAATCTTGTTTTGTACCACATTATTTCATTTACGTCTGCTGCATTTGAACTGCGTAAGCGGGAAATAAACCTCACAAAAAGAAATATTCTTTGCCTTGCCTTATCACTTGAGCACCAACACAACTACAACTTTAACCCTCAAGGGCATTCAAGGCCAGCCCCTCCCTTAACCCTCAAGGTCCAGGGAGTGGGTGGGTGGCAGTAGGCATGGACTGTTCTAAACGGAGGTCAGTGGGGAGGGAGTTCTATGACCCCATAGGAGGAGCTTTGGAAGCCGGAGCTTCCCGCCGGGGTACTTTTGCCGGTGCAGGATCCTCGAGGGCAAGCCCAGAGGCATCTCGATGCTTAGAGGGAGATCTACCCTTCGAGAACCGGCTGGACTTATATTTGGTTACCTGAGATCCATAGGAGGAAGAAGAAGCCCTGGAAGACGTTGATGCCACTGAAGCTGCATCAGAGGGAAACAGTGTACTGAGCTTGGCTGCTCGGTTCTGTAAACCTCTTTTAGACATCATGGAGCAGGACGGACAATCCGTGATGGAATGGTCAGGACCCAAACACTTAAGACACCAGTCATGGGTGTTGGTAACAGAGATGGTACCGCTGCACTTAGTGCATTTTTTAAACCCGGAGGCGGGTTTTTCCATGAGGAATTTTCTGTTAGGCCTAAGGCCCAACGAAGAAAAAATACACTGAAGTGGAACGGAAAGTATTCTTTTTTTTTTTTTTGGAAGAAAAAGAAAGAAAAGACCGGTGGTACCGGTCAGACGTCGAAGAAGGCAGACACGCGACCAAAGAAATAAAATAAAATAAAGAACTTCTTCAGTGGTGACAGGAACACGACCTGCTGGCTCCGCGGAAAAAAAGAACTGGAGAGAGGCGGTTAGGAAAGGCGGGAAGGCAGCGCGCAGGCGCTGTGGGATGCTCCCAAAAGCTTTCCTTTTTGGGAAGAAGGGGAGCGTTCCCGCGCAGGCTCCGTCGGTACCGACATACCCATATGTGAAGACTTATTCCTGCTTGTTCCTGGAGATCATAGTATATGACAGCAGATAAAGACCAGCATGGTCAATCTAGTCTGCCCAGCAATGTGGCAAGAGTAGGTGCACTTGCCACTCCATGCAGGTCACCCCTCCACATGCCTTTGTTTAGGGGTGTACCCACCACTCCGTGCAGGTCATCCCTATTTGTTGAGATATAAGAGAAGTTACTTTGATTTTATCCTGTTGCCCTAAAGAGATCCACTGTGTCTGCCCTATGCTATTTTGAATTCAGTCACTGTATTTGCCCCCACCACTTCCATCATCAGGGCATTCCAAGCATCCACCCACACAGCATGAGAGTGAAAGAGGATAGACTCAGGAGTAATATGCAGAAATATTTCTTTACGGAAAGAGTGGTAGATGCATGGAATAGTCTCCCAGGAGGCGATGGACAAGATGACAGTATCTGAATTCAAGAAAGCATGGGACAAACACAGAAGATCTCTAAAGGTAAAAAGGGAACTATTGTAGTTGATATGGAAGGGCAGACTAGATAGGCCATGTGGTCTTTTTCTGCCATCATGTTTCTATTTTCTGACTATTCAGTTGTATTTCTAGATATGTATGCATAAATAAACATTAATAAAATTGTGAGAAACAGAGGAAAGAGTTGGTGTTTTCCCGTGCCTGGGCAGCTCAGTGAGCCCTCGCAGGTCCAAAAACAGGAGATACCCCACCTTCCGTGCCACTTTGTGGCCAGTAGGGATCACTGCACCTCCTGCCATTCTGCTACAACATTTTTCGGAAAAAGACTGAAGGCCTTATTTCTTTTGGTATAGCATTTGTATAAGAAGTACTTTTGAACCGAATAGAAAGCAACTAGGCAATTTTGTGGGTGGATGGGATTAATGGCGGAAAAGTATAATGTCGGTGCCTTGTTTTAATGTATGTTTTATTTTGTCTGATTTGAATTATGCATGTTTGCTATCTGCTTAGAACAGTGGATGGGTGAAATACAATGTTTTAAATCAGTGATTTTCCTCTGGGACCCCCAGGCCAGTCAGGTTTTCAGGGTATCCACAATGAATATGCATGAGATAGATCTGCTTACAATGGAAGCAGTGCATGCCGATCTCTCTCAAGCATATTCACTGTGGATACCCTGAAAATCCAACTGGACTAGGGGTCCCAGAGGAAAAGGTTGAGAACCACCATTTTAAATAAACAAACACATTTCCATGGTTTCCGAGGACCACGGCTCCCAACCAACAGAGGTTCTAAACTGGCACAGACCACAGAGCTAGGGCTCTAGCCTCAGGGCCAGCCATGGGAATTTATCTTTACATTACTTAAATTACCCAGAAATTCAGTAGTTTGCAAAGTCTTTGGGGCTCTTTCCGCACCACTCTTCTGCATCTAAAATTCACACTTTTGTGATGCCCGAGGCGCCACCGGTGCAACAGATTTCCTCTCAAAATCCTGAGAATCTATAGCCCATTCCTCCATGCACGCACAAGTCCTCAAAAAATGGAACCCCCCCCCCCCCCGTACCCACCAGCAACACATACATGGCTTTGTCCCCCTCCCCCCAACAAAATAAACTAGAACTTCCACACAGAGCTAAGAGAGTCTAATTTCCAGAAAGCACATGGATTCAGAGAAAAATACTTTTCAGGCTCTTGTTCAGCTTGGCCCCTCAAACCATCCTGAGAATCTGGTGTGGATTGGATGCAGAACTAAACTGTTTTAGGTATTAATGGTTTAAGTATTCATGAAATGCTTGGTCACTAAAAATATTCTCTTGTCATGATCCTCATAAACCACTCACATTTACTGAGAATTTGGTGCAATTTGGATGCAAAACCCAAAGATCATTATGTGGCATGACTGCATATATATATTCCATGAAAATATGGTGTGGATTAGACGGAAAAGAAGAAAAATGTACTAGGTAGCATAGTTGAAAAAACGGTATTGGGTGGTATAATAAATGTGCATTTATTTATGCAGTAGGTGGATCTCCCGCCCCCCATTAAATCCCCGTTCTAGATCCTCCTGAACCTCACGACATATCGTAAAAATTTGATATGGATTGGTCGCAGAACAGATGCCAAATTTTAGAAAGTTATTAGTATACAAGTACTGTATACATGTCTTCATAGAATATATGGAACTGGAAAACTGATGTTGACAGGGAAAGTTATCAGTACGGAATAGACGCACAGAGATGCATGCAGAGAAGTCGACTACGTTGCCACCCTCTCCAAAGAAAGTAAGCTAAAAATCTTCTCCACAACTCCCCCCCTCCCTCCCACACACAAATAAATACATGGTTAGGCCATTCCTAGGGACCAGGATGTCACCACCTGATTACAGACATGTCATGTCTAACTTTAGACCAGCTCTGAGGCACACATAGCGACGAACAAGCACCTGAAAAGATGCTCATTTAGCTGAAGAACATCCAGAGTGTGTAGAGAAGAAGGCGTTCTATCTTCCCCAGCACAATTTCAACTACAGAAGCAGTAGGATTTGAACCCTGGACATCCTGCTCCCTAACCCATTATGCTATCCTAGATGTCTGGGTCCTGAAATACAGTTCTGGGGATGTCTAACTAGACGCCCCTGCGCACATCCCTATCGACATGTCCAGGTTTGTGAGATCATGCTGGCACATGGACATGCCTGTATTTTTTTCAGACTTTCTGGCTTAAAAGTCCCAGATTGCACTTGGACAGATCTTCTAAAATTCCCTTCTTAATAAAAAAAATACAGACGATGGGAGACATTTTTAATGCATCCCTTTCCTATATTTTAATGAGACATTTTTGGAGACCCAAACAGACAATGAACATGTATGAGATGAATTTGCATACATGTGGAACCCGATTCCAGAAGGGGCATGTCCGGGCCGTCCGGATGGCCCAGTGCAGGATGGGCCTATTTGGACCAGATTCTGAAATGCAGGAGCAAAACGTTCCCGCAGCTGTCAGAATCGGGTCCGAGGACGATCCGACATGCCCCTCCCGGAGTCACAGGGACATCCTCCCCAGGGCTCCATCTGCCCGTGGCCCCAGACCCAAGTCCACGCCACCTGAACCTGACGTCTCATGTCCTGATGCTCCTGTGAGGGGGCTCCTGGGCCCCGGGGGGGGGTGCTTCCAGACACATTTGGGGGGGGGCATCCTGCTCTTATTCCACCTCAGAGCTCTGTGCGTGCAGTGGAGGATGGAGGGGGAATACTGGCAAGATGGATAGCGGGGTAGCACGTCCCAGCAGGATGTGCTTCTCTGCTATCTGCCTTATGGAATCAGGGTCTAGGTCTCCAAAGTATGTAAATTAAGTTATGAATTTGCATTTAAGGACTGTGACTCTGCAAATCACTTAGGGTGATTCACGATAAAGAACAAATCTAGTAACTACAGCAAAAGGGGCAATTGTATAACAGGCCCCCTAATTCATGCAGCATATATGCGCACATGTTGCGTCCCATAATCCTCCAGGGAGGTATTGCGATTTCGCATTTTTAGTCTCCTGCATCTCGCAATAAAAGTGTGAAATCGCAGCACCTCCCTCTACTGGCTGCAGTGTGGGCAGGAACATTGGTTACATCAGTTTTGAAAGAGAAAGTACGTACGTGCAGACTTCCCCTTTCGAATTTACTCTAAGGAAAATACAGTTACACATTTAACCCTGCTCTTTAGCACACGCAAGTTCCTAATTTATTTTACACACGTGTGTGTATTTTACAAAGTGTGTGCACAAGTTCAAACTCAGCCTCATCCCTATCCCAGGAGTACGTCTGCTCAGGTCAGATACATTTGTGTGTATACAGGCTGTATAAGCAAATGTTTTTATGCATATACCCAGGGCAATCTTATAAAGGCTACTTCTGCATGTAAACGCTGTTTTACCCATTGAAATGGCTTTCAAAGCGACCTTCAAAGTGTCACAGAAAAATGAAACCACATGATTATTAGGATTTAGCTCAAACATTTCCAGTAATAGCTCAAGGCAAGTTGCACACGGATACAGTAGTTATTTCCCTATCCCCAGAGAGCTTATCTCAGCTTGTACCTGAAGCAATGGCAGTTTAAGCAATGCTCAAATCACAAGGCTCATCAGTGGGATTTGAGCCCTGGTTTTCCTGCTCTAAGCATTAGGCTATTGCAATATGCAGGTCCATCATGGATAGTCTAAAAATGCAAATGGCGGTGAAGTCACTGGGAAATGTTTGTCATCAGCAAGATGACTTTGACAGCACAGTTATCAACAAAAACATCAATACAGACAACCAGAGGAGACAAGAGAGCAAAACCAGAGCAATAACTGCACCAAAGCAAACCTTTGATAAATCCACTCCAGAGACTTCCTTTGGGAAGAAGAATCTAGTGCCCACCTGCTTAGGGAGGATGTGACTGACCCGCAACCTTGGAAGGGAACAGAGAGAACCAGGCAGCCTAAAACAACATTGTAACTTACCTCATCAAAGATTCTGTTTTTCCCTTTATTAATTCCTTCACTGAGAGCTTTGATCCATCCTTCCTTTTCTTCGGGACTTTTTGCCTGGAATTTTATGTCTTGGACCTGCAATGGGAAGCAGGAATTGTATTTACAGTGAAAGAAATGCTAAGTTCACAAATACCCAGCAGTTTCCACCTGCTATTTCTAGGGCTTCCGACTCCGCCTCCATTAGCCTTCGCTTGCAAGCACCCACCCTCGCAGATTCTTTCAGAACCCAACCCACCTGGACCCAGAGTCTGCTCTGTAAAGGAAGAAGTTTACAAGCAAGTGGAGCATGTAGAATGTATTTTATGTGCTTAAGTAGACACTACTAAAATTGCCCATACATAAAACATAACAGCCTAGAAACCGCAGGGGCAGAAAATTAGAGCATGGGATATTTTAATGCCACTGGTGTTTAAATACCTTCCAGATGTTTCAGCAGCAGCATCTCGATGGTGGGTGCTGCCGAATATCCGAATTGTACGGCCGCTGTTCAAATAATTGCTGCCTTGATTAACTTGGTTGATTATTTATTTATTGTACAACTGACTAGACTAACAGACAATCTAACAATCTGGATAGTGGTGATTTTTAGCGGTTTCAGAGAAAACTGATGCAGACAGCAATTTGGGCCGAGAGTGGAGTTGGTAGAGGAAGCTCAGCAAACGCAGGCTCAGACAATGCAGGAGAAAAATTAAAAAGTTATGCAGACAAGATAGATGACCTGGAAAATAGAGGCAGAGGGAAGAATCTGAGAATATTTCAACAGCAGCATCTCGATGGTGGATGCTGCCGAATATCCGAATTGTATGGACGCTGTTCAAATAATAATTCAAATAATATCTGAGTCTGTTAAAGAAAACGAACTGCGTGGATATTTGGAAAACTGGCTGATTTCTCAATTTTCCTTGGAGGCGAGTGTGGGCCCACTGATTACTGAAAGGGCACATAGGCAGGGGCATAAAAGAGAGAGAGCGGGCCGGCCTCGTGTGGTGATTGTGCGCTTCCTGAATTATGTTCAAAAAGAAGCAGTGTTGAGAGCAGTGAGAACAAAGAGGAGCCAGACTTTGGGCCCGCAGAAAATCTTAGTTTTCCAGGATTATTTGACGCAAGTCAGCCAGCACAGGCAGGAATTTGCTGGGGCCTGTACCACGCTCATAAATAAGGGAATACGCTTTGCCCTTAGGTATCCAGCAAGACCAAGGGTGGAATATCAAGGCAAGCAGCACATCTTTAATACCGCCGCAGCAGCGCAGTCTTTTTTGACAACCCTGGCAGATGGCTGAGGTATCAGACAGTGCTATGGAGGAAACGGGTGGATTTTTAAGTGAGTTGTAAATGTAAATCAAGCTAGACGTAGCTTATTAAGCTCGGCCTTGAGGAGATATGAACAGAATGGAATATGCAGGGCTGAGCTGTGTGTGGTGTTCTTTTCTTGATTGGGATATGGGACATGCTGTTTGGATCAAGAATTTTGAGAAAGCGTAGTTACTCACCTGTAACAGGTGATCTCCGGGAACAGCAGGAATTTAGTCTTTACATATGGGTATCATCGGTATCGACAGAGCCTGCGCGGGACTGTTCCCCAGCATCCAATAGGAATGCTTTTGGGAGCATCCCTCAGCACATGTGTGCTGCCTTCCCGCCTTTCCAACTGTCCCTCTTCAGTTAAGTTTGTAGCTGAGTGAAAGGATAGAGGGAGAGAGGAAAGAGACAAAGAGATAGAGAGACAACTCCCAGGGGAGGTGGGTGGGTTGTGAAGACTAAATTCCTGCTGTTCCCGGAGATCACCTGTTACAGGTGAGTAACTACGCTATCTCTAGGAACAAGCAGGAATGTAGAATTCACATATGGGGACTCCCTAGCTGAAGATGCCAGAGAGATAGCCCGAGGAAGGTGCCACCCTAGAAAGGTAGGCATCCTTCCTCCCATGGATCTCTGGCATTCCACCAGGGTTGGTGGATAGGAGCTGAATTAGGTCTGAAAGATTTTGAAGAACAGCTTGGCCAAAGAAGGCATCCCGATGAGAGGCTTTATCCAGGCAGTAGTGGGCTGTGAAGGTGTGTACCGAAGCCCAGGTGGCTGCTCGACAAATGTCATCGATAGACACGGAGTGGAGATTAGCCATGGAAGCTGCCATGGCTCTCATGTTATGAGCTGTGACATGGCCTTGAAGAGGAAGACCCTTACTCTCATAAGCAAAGGATATGCATTGGGCAATCCATTTAGATAAAGTTCTTTTGGAGACTGGAAGTCCCAAATGACTAGAGTCAAAAGCTATAAAAAGTTGTGAGGACTTTCTATGTTGCTGTGTTCTCTGTAGGTAAAAGGTTAAGGCTCTTTTACAATCCAAAGTATGAAGGTTTCTTTCTGCATTAGAGGCGTGAGGCCTTGGAAAAAATACAGGAAGATAAATTGATTGATTCAAATGAAAAGGCGAAACCACCTTTGGCATAAAGTGTGGATGAGTTCTAACAACCACCTTATCATGCTGAAACCTAGTATAAGGAGGATCAGCCACTAAAGCTTGCAGTTCACTAATGGGACATGCAGAGGTGATTACAATTAGGAAGATGACCTTCCAGGTCAAAAACCTAAGGGTTGTAGTGGCTAAAGGCTCAAAAGACGGCTTCATGAGCTGCCTGAGAACTAGATTTAGATCCCATGCCACCGGTGGTGGCTTAATGGGAGGTTTGGTCAACAGAAGACCTCTCATAAATCTGGATATGAGTGGATGAGAGGAAATTGGTTGTCCATTCAGAGGTTTATAAGAAGCTGCAATTGCACTAAGATGGACTCTTACCGAATTGGTCTTTAGACCAGAATTCGATAAGTGAAAGAGATACTCTAATATCGATTCTAAAGGTATGACAAGGGGGTTTAATCCCTTCTTGGAGCACCATATAGTAAAACGTTTCCACTTGAAGGCATAAGACCTTCTTGTGGAAAGTTTTCTAGAAGCCTGAAGGATATCCTTTACCTGTTGGGATAGGTTGAAATCCTGGAGGTCTAAGCCTTCAGCAAACAGGCCGTGAGATGCAGGGACTGGGGACTTGGGTGCCATAGCGTCCCGTCCTCTTGGGAAAGGAGATCTGGAGCATGCCCTAACTCCAGAGGTGCAGCTTGAGAGAGATGTAGAAACAGGGGATACCACGCTTGGCGTGGCCATCGTGGCGCTATGAGAATCATGCGACCCCTGTCTCTCTGAAGCTTGAAGAGTGTTTTGGGGATGAGGGGAATAGGTGGGAAGGCATAAAGGAAGTCCTGACCCCAGTGAAGGAGGAAGGCATCCCTTGCCTGACAATTGTGAGCCGGAATCCTGGAACAGAACCGGGGAAGTTTGGCATTCAGTGGACTTGCAAAGAGGTCTATGTCTGGAGTACCCCAGCGATGAAAAAACTTTGCCACCAGGTCTAGGTGGAGAGACCATTCGTGAGGCAGCAGTACTCGAATGAGTTTGTCTGCCCAAAGGTTTTGAATACCTGGCATATATACCACTAGAAGGTGAATTTGATACTCTCTGGTGAGGGCCCACAGTCGTAAAGCTTCGTTGCATAACGACAGAGAGCCTGTCCCACCCTGCTTGTTCACAAAGAACATTGCTACTTGACTGTCCATCTGGACTAGGACTGTCTTGTAGCTGAGCTAGGCGCGGAATACTCGAAGAGCTAAATAGATTGCTCTTAATTCCAGGAGGTTTATGTGTAGACCAGCCTCCTGTGGAGTCCAGGTGCCCTGTGTAGAGAGATGATTCAGGTGTGCTCCCCAACCCACCTGTGATGCATCTGTTGTTAGGGTGGCCTGAAAAAGGGGTTGATGGAAAGGAGACCCCACTGTCAGATTTTCTAGTGATTGCCACCATTGGAGGGATAAAATTAGTCGTTGAGAGTTTACTATTTTGTCTGATAAATGTCCTGTGGCCTGTGTCCACTCTGTGGATAGGATCCACTGAGCTGCTCGCATGTGGAGGCGAGCATATGGGACTATATGAACTGTGGATGCCATATGTCCCAGCAACTGTAGTAGCTCCCGAGCAGTTAGGGAGGATTTTCCTGCTGCTTGAGAAGCTAGTTGCATTATGCGAAGACACCGGGCCTGTGGAAGGAAAGCCTTTGCCTGTCTGGTGTCTGGACAGGCCCCTATGAATTCCAGGCGTTGGGAAGGAACAAGTTGGGATTTTGGGAAGTGTATTACCAACCCCAAGTATTGGAGGATTCGCATTGTGCGAGACAGTGCAGTGCTGGCCTCTGCAACTGTAGGGGCTCGAATGAGCCAGTCGTCTAAGTAAGGGAAGATGAATATCCCCAGGGTTCGCAGAAATGCAGCTACTACTGCCATGCATTTCGTGAATACTCTTGGTGCTGAAGCCAGACCAAAGGGAAGAACCCTGTACTGGAAATGTTTTCCCTTGAAAAGGAATCATAAGAATTTCCTGTGATCTGGATGGATCAGAATGTGAGTGTATGCATCCTTTAAGTCTAGAGAGCAAAGCCAATCCTGGCTTTGAAGGTATGGCAGAAGAGTTCCTAGAGAAATCATTTTGAACTTCTCTTGGAACAGGTGTTTGTTCAATTCTCTGAGGTCTAGAATGGGTCTGTGTCCTCCTGTTTTGTTTGGAATAAGAAAATAGAGGGAGTAGAACCCTGCACCCCGTTGAAGAATGGGTACCTCTTCTATTGCCCCTTGGGCAAGAAGTGTTGAGACCTCGTGATCTAGCAGATTGTCTGCGGAGGTTTGAGAATTGAATTGCCTTAGAATTGTAGGAGGGGGCATGCTGTGAAAATGGAGCTTATACCCCTCTCCTACAATGGACGGAGTCCAATCTTCTGCTGTTATCTGATGCCATCTGTTGGCAAAGTGGCATAACCTGCCTGGGATATTGGGGGGTTGGCGACCCCTCAGAGGCAGGAAGGCTAAGCTCTCTAGGAAGGAGTCAAAGCCCTTGAGGGGGCTGAACCTGCAGAGCTGGTTCGGCTCTCAGGCTTTTGGCTTCTTTTGCTGTCTAGTTTGTCCCTTTTGGGCAACCTGACCCTGAGTTTGACTCTGCTGGGTATAGGAAGGATAAAATTTCCTCTTTTTGCTGAAAGAGGGTTTTTTATAAGGCTTCTTTTTGGCTGTAGATTTTGACAATCTATCCTAGAGTGGTATTGTCAGCATCTAACTCGTTATCCTTTTCCTGCCAGTTCTTGCCAAAGAGACAGACAGCCACCCCCACACCTATGCCAGCATTGTGCTACTATAGAGGTGGTCAGCAGCCATACCCACCACACCAGTCATGGGCATAGTACAGGCATGGATATGGTACACAAGGCTGTTGGGGGGTCACTCCCCAGGGTGGTGAACACTGTCAGAGACCAGACCTGCAGCACACACCGCAGACATCAGAATGATTGTTATGGTGGAGCTCAATGAGCAAACTGTGCTTAACGTACGAATTGATATCTGCCAGTTATCATAGGAAACGTTTGATAGCTCTGTACCATATACCCAGGTGTAGGGTGGCATTGCTAAGGTATGCAACTGCTAGTATTGGGAGATACAGGCAGGGCCCAATGTCTTGCCTCTCCAGGAGACATTGGCCAATGGGGCCGGTGGGTGGGTGGCCCTGTTGGCTGCTGCTTTACGGCAGAGTTCCCCAACTCCAGTCCTGGTGTTCCAAACACTGTTCGGGTTTTCATGCTGTCCCTCATAAATATGCATGAGCTACATCTGCGTACCATGGGGGTGGTGCATAGCTATGCAGCACAGGCATCTTTATTAGAGGCAGCATGACACCGGAATGTTGTGGGGCCCTCCAGGACTGCATTTGCGGGACTCTGCTCTAGGTAATGTGCCTGTTTCTGGTGTCTGTGTTTGGTGTGGTAAAATATAGGCCATGCGTATGTTCTCTGCAATAAAGGAGTGTCTTTACTATCACTGTTTAGTGGTGGGTAAAACTATGGGGACTGGGTTGGCAGGAGCCCCAGCTGGGATTTGAACCTGTGACCCTCTGGTCTTACAGGCACTGGCTGTGTCTGTTGCACCACATTGTGGCCACAGAGACAGTGCAGTCCCTGGAGTTAATTAAAGCAGCCTGACGAGTCAGAAACCCTGCTCTGCAACAGGTTTACTGTGGCCTCATTTACCTTGTATGCAGACAAAGGTGCACATAAACCTCAGAAAATACCTCAAAAAAGGGGCACACACCCATAACCAAGCTGGGCAACAATGATATCATTGGGCAACATTACACACCACTCCCAGGACAGCTCCATTACAATGAAATGATCTTTGAAAGGGTCTGCGGAGCGTAGACCCTTCCACACATCATTTCTTTTGTATTTGGTGATTTCCAGGGAGTGTTGTTCCTTGTTGCCCATTGCTATCACTGTTGCCCAGCTGAATTATGCTTTTTAAAATGTTTCTTGTGGTCATTTTTAACGTTTTATGTGAAATTTTGTTCTGTGCACATGTATCACACTGCTCACGTTTTGTGGGTTTCCCCGGTTTTTCTGTACATTGCTGACGGAAATGGTTTCTCTTCCCTTTAAATGCTTTTAACGACAGGTTTTCATTCGCGTTGGAATTGAGCTCAGGAATTCAGTGCGTTAGTGTGAGGGGAACCTTTCCCCGCCCACTCTCCACCCATTGACCCCTTCTCTCCACCCACTCTCCACCTTCTGGGCTGTTTTAACGCGCCGCGGAGGTTTACGATCGTTAACTGCGGTTAACGCGCGTAAAGTACGTTTAACGATCGTTCGCACATCAGAACGCGCGTTCTGACGTGCTAACGATCGTTAAACGTACTTTACACGCGTTAATCACGATTACCGCACTTTAGTAAACATCCCCCTAAGATTTGCGTCATGGAATGTTTGTGGGCTGGGGAAACCTATAAAAAGACAAAGTGTTGAAGGCCCTTCGGGATGGGAGGGTGGAGATCGCTTTTTTGCAAGAAACACACCACACGGTTAGGGAACATTGTAAACTTAGGAGATGGTGGGTGGGTAGGGTGTATGGAGCATCTTCTGGTGGGAAGAAGGCGGGAGTGGCTATACTAATACATAAAGTGGGTTTTGTGATGACACGAACTATTGAAGATCCAGAGGGTAGGTTTGTCCTAGTTATTGGGGAGATCTTGGGTCAGAAGAGTAGCGCTGATGAATATCTATGCGCCGAATGTATATGAGGCAAGATTTTGTGCCAGGGTTAGCAAATGTTTGAGTGAAATAGGACGCATCCCACTAATTCTTGGAGGGGATTTCAATTGTGTGATGGAAGAGAGTGTGGATAGATCGTGACAGAGTGGTAATATTCGTGATTGCAAGACACAGTGGGTAAGAGGGCTATGTGAAGGGTATGATCTGTTGGACTATTGGAGGGTTTTCAACCCACTGGAAAGGGACTATACACATGTGTCTAGGGTGCATGAAACTGGATCTAGGATAGATTACTTTCTGGGGTCATCCACGTTGTTTTCAAGAGTTACAGAGGCAATGGTGGGACCCATAATGATCTCTGACCATGCTTTAATATGGATAGACATCCAGTGGGGGTCTAGCACCGGCAGGATACTGTGGAGATACCCGCTGAAAGTGAGCTCTGATAAACATTTTGGTGAATTTCTTAAATCTCAGTGGGAGGAATATGCTACCCATAATATTGAGCATAAGGAGAACCCAACGTTGTTTTGGGAAACTGCTAAGGCAGTGCTAAGGGGACAAATTCCATTTGTGTGACATAGAAGGGTGCAGCATAATCGGAGATTATTGTGGCTGGAGAGGGAGTTGTGTACAGCAAGACAAAAATTTTGCTTGGTCCCCACCCCCCAGAACAAAGAGAAGTTGTTATATTTACATAAGGAAGTATCTTCGGTGATGCAGGAGAGGGTGCTTCGTTCCCAGCTTTATTACCGATACAAATTGTATAAATTTGGAAATAAGACGGGGAAGTTATTAGCAGGATTGTTAAAGGCAGGGGGGGGGGGAAGCATGTGGGAGCAATGAGGGATGAGAGAGGACAGGTTAGGAACACGCAGCAGCACATAGAGGAGGTATTCCGGAATTATCACCGGAACAGAGAGAAATGCTGAATGGCCCCATTACCCCTATAGAAGTGATGGCGGTGGTTAAGACATTGAATAAGGGGCGGGCCCCAGGACCCGATGGATTTTGGGGGGAGTTTTATAAGACATTAATACAGCAGGTGGCGGGGCCTTTATCCACCCACTTTATGGACTTGGTGAGGAGGCAATCCTTTCCATATGAGACAAATAGGGCAGTTATTACAATTCTTCCTAAGGAGTGCAGGGACCCTCTGAAACCAGAGTCCTATCAGCCTATTTCGTTACCAGAGGTGATCAAGTGGGTTTTGTGCGAAACAGACATATTATTAAAAATATGAGGAGGATTTTTTCTGCTTTATATATGATGGAGGTAGCAGTAGTGCCAGCGTTGTTGGTGAGTTTTGATGCTGAGAAAGCTTTTGATCGTGTGTCATGGTCATATATGTTTAGGGTTTGGAGAGGTTGTGCGGGTGTTGTATTCGAACCCACAAGGACAAATCATTGTGAATGATTCATTGATGGCTGCCTTCCCAGTAAGGAGAGGAACTAGGCAGGGCTGCCCGTTGTCGCCACTCCTATATATACTGACATTGGAGCCATTATTGCAGCGCATACGGACACACCCTAGGCTAGTGGGAGCAAGGATAGGGAAGACAGAGTTTAGAGTTTTGGCTTTTGCCGATGATGTGCTGGAATATTTGGGGAGGCCGCAGGAAACCTTATCAATTTTGTTGGATATATTTGCTGAATTTGGAAAGTTCTCTGGTTTAAAGCTGAATCTAAAGAAATCGGAGGCAATGCCTTTGGATAAAGGACTCCAGGCAAGTTGGAAAGGGGAGTTTCCATTGAAATGGAGCACAAATGCAATAAAGTATCTAGGGATAATGCTGACGGCAGAGACAGGAAGGGTGCGTAGTATGAATATACAGACTTAGATTGGCCACTGTTGGAAACAGGATACTGGGCTTGATGGACCTTGGTCTGACTCAGTATGGCATATCTTATGTTCTTATGTTCTTACTTCTAGTGGAGACTCGGAATAAGTTGGAGAACTGGCTGGATCTTCCTCTCTCATTGGGGGGACGTATAGCGTTGTATAAGATGGTTGTCTTCCCAAAGTGGTTGTATGTGTTACAGGTGCTGCCTATTTTGATGTTGCATAAAGAAACAAGGCAGTTGTGGAGGATACTTAATAAATTTCTATGGAGAGGCAAGAAACCGAGAAAATGGTTAGGGCTGTTGCAACAGCCATGGGAGGGGGGGGGGGGGCATGGGATTGCTAGACATTTATAGATATAATATAGCTTGTCAGTTAAGTCAGACAGATGACTATACGCCGTTATCAGTGGAGGGAGAATTGGTGCACCCTCTGGCGTTGCGGTATGTGTTACATTTGGTGAAGACGACGCTACCTAGGATTATTGGTCAGTATATGGTGTTTAATACAATGCGTCAAGTGTGGGGGATAGTATGCAGGAGATGTCAGGGGAATCTGTATGCTACGCCAATGCTACCATTATACGGGAATGGTGAGTTTAAACTGGGAATGGAGAGATTGGCATTTAAAAGATGGGAGGCGAAGGGAATAATGGCACTTGAGCAGGTGATAGATGGAGAGGGTAAGATGCTTCCGTTTGGAGAGCTGAGGGTGCAGTATGGATTAAAGGAGGTGGATCAGTTCAGGTATATGCAAGTTAGAAGTTATGTGTGTAGCATACGGACTGAAGATTTAAAGGGAGAGGTATGCTCACGTTTGGAAGAGTTGATGTATGCGGGAATGGAAGAGCAGGTGCATATATTGCTGTTGCAGAAGGGGTATGTGGCCTTAGAGACCCCTCCGGAAGAGATAATACTGGTGGACCAGTGGTCAAGGGATTTCCAGGTGCAGATTACAGGAGAGAATGTGAGAGGCCTTAGAGCAGATACCGCAAGCTTGTGGGTATTCAAAGTGGAGAGATATACAATACCAGATAATACAGAGGAGCCTGACTCAGCGGACTGCCCTAAGTGTGCGGCGGGAGCAGCTACTCTGGGACATATGTGGTGGAAATGCCCTCAGATATCTCACTTTTGGAAAGAAGTATATGGGTATATAGGTGGTCTATTTGAAGTGGAGCTAATGGCAGAGCCTAAGGTGGCGGTGTTGGGGCTGAAGGAGAATGAAGGGAAGATACCAGGGAAATACAAAAACTGGATGCAACGCGCATTATTAGTAGCACGTCACCTTATTCTTAGGGGGTGGCTATCAAAGGGAGGACCTAGATTAGAGGATTGGAGAGGGGAGTTATATGATCTCATGATATTAGAGAAGGTTGGAACATGGGGGAATGAAAAACTGAATAAACAATTTTTGGTAGAATGGGAACCCTTTGTCCAGAGATTATCCGGAAGAGAGAGGAGTCGAATTATCAATACTTTGAGGTAGAGACCTGCTATACGAAGAGCATTTAGATTTCCAAGGACCATTAGCGGTGGGGAAGGGGGGGAAGGGCGGGATATTGGGGATGGGGGAGGGAGGGGGTAAAAAGGGATAAGGAGTAGGGGCTCTTTATTGTTGATGCTTGATCCTTTTTCTTTGGAGACTGATAAGGTAGATTGTCTTTGTTAAAACCTCCGTGTGGTGTGTAAGAGTCAACACCCGCCGGGGAAGAGCATTGGATGACGAGGGAAGGGGTAGCTGGGATGGAATAGGAAAAATGAAGAATGGAGTGGGGGGCTGGAATCATGGGAGGGGGAGATGTGGGAGGAAGGAAGGGAGATAAAAGAAAATGGAAAGGGTGAGATAAAAACCCAAAATATAACTGTTATTGATGGATGGTTTAATATATGATACCAAGTTGTAAAGAAGAGAATAAGTCGTATGTTTATGTTCTTTGCCCTAATAAAAGAAAATTCACATAAAAAAGAAAAACAGCAACATTTTTAACCAAAACTTCCTAAGAATCCCGACAAATTTTAATAGCAAAATCACCTATGCATACTCAATATAGACCATAAAAACAAAAAAGGCGAGTTTTCAGCCTGGATTTGAAAAGGGCAGTAGAAGGCACCTGACATACAGACTCAGGTACTTTGTTCCAGGCATAAGAAGCAGTAAAGTGAAAGGAACAAAGTCTGGAGTTAGCAATAGAAAAGAAAGGCACAGATAGAAGCGATATGCCAGAAGAGCGGAGTTCCCAAGGAGGGGTGTTGGAAGGTATAAGAGAGGAAAGGTAGTGAGGAGCTGCAGAACGAATGCACTTACAATATAGGTCAGCAGGAGAAGTTTGAACTGGATGTGGAAACAGATAGAGAACCAATGAAGTGACTTGAGAAGAGGGGTAATATGAGCAAGACAAGGCTGGTGGAAGATTAGCCGCGCAGCAGAGTGTTGAACGAATTGAAGGGGAGAGAGATGATTCAGAGGGAGACCAGCAAGGAGGAGGTTACAATAGTCTACATAGGAGGTGACCAAAAGTGGATAAGTGTGTTCAGAAAGGAATGGGCGCATTTTGTTGATGTTATACACAAAGAAATGGCAGGATTTAGCTATCGGTTGGATGTGTGTGGAGAAGGAGTGAGAAGCATCAAGGCGACCCCAAGGTTGTGAGCTGAGGAAACAGGGAGGAATAGAGAGTTATCCACACAGACTGAGAAAGGAGGTAGGGGAGAGAAGGGTTTAGGGGGGAAAATAAGAAGCTCAGTTTTGGCCATGTTCAATTTCAAGCAGCAATGAGACATCCAAGCAGCAATGTCAGAAAGGCAGGCAGAGATCCGGATCTGGATTTCCAGAAAGATTTCACGTGTAGAGAAGTAGATCTGGGAGTCATCAGTGTAAAGATGGTACTGAAAGCCATGGGAAGAGATGAGTGTACCAAGGGATTGGGTATAGAGAGAGAAAAGGAGTGGACCCAAGACAGACCCTTGGGGTACACCAACTGAGAGTGGGATACAAGTATATGAGGATCTACCAGAACAAACACTGAAAGAGCAATGGGAGAGATAAGAAGAGAAACCAGGATAGCACAGAGCCCTTAAAACCAAGCGAAGTCAAGGTATCGAGAAGGTGGTCATGGTCAACAGTGTAAAAGCAGCAGAAAGGTCAAGATGGATGAGGATTGAGTGAAGGCTCTTGGATTTTGCCAGAACAGGTCACTGGAGATTTTGGCAAGAGCTGTTTCAGTAGAAAGTAAAGGATGAAAGCCAAATTGTAAAGGATCCAGAAGGGCTTGAGAGGAAAGAAAGTTGAGGCAATAGCGGTGAACTGCACGTTCAAGAAGTTTAGAAACAAAGGGGAGGAGGAAAATGGTTAGAAAGACAGGTTGAGTCTAGGCAGGATTTCTTGAGGAGAAGTGTGACCACAGCATGCTTGAAGGCTGCAGGGACAGATGCAGTGGAGAGGGATAGGTTGAGAATATGAGAGATGGACGGACAATAGTGGAGGAGATGTGACTTAAGAGACAGAAGGGAATTGGATTAGAAGAGCAGGAAGTGAGTTTGGAAGAGAAAAGGTGGTGTGTGGTTTCCTCTTCAGAGATCATAGAAAAGGAAGAAAGGGTAGCAGAGGTAGGAGGGGAAAGATGGGAGAGAAGGAGGAGGACGGGAAGTAGCTGACCTCGCGGGGAATTAGAGTGTGATCTTGTGGATTTTGTCATGGAAATAGTCAGCCAGGGTTTGGGCAGAAAGGGAAGCAGGGGTCAGAGGTAGAGACACCTTGAGGAGAGAGTTGAGAGTTGTAAAGAGACAGAGAGGATCAGAGGCAAGAGAGTTAGTCAGATGGACATAATAGTCTTGTTTGGCAAGTGCTATGGCTGACTGGAAAGAGACAAGCATGAATTTGAAGTGCAGAAAGTCTGCAAGGGTGCGGATTTGAGCTAAGCGTGCTCAGCTGAACGTGCACCAGAACACAGATAGTGGGTGGTGGAAGATAGCCAGGGCTGGGGTACTGTATGCCTCACAGGATGTGGCATGGACGGAGCAAGAGGAGAGTTCAATGTGATAGGAAACTACTGCCTCGTCAACTGACTCAGATGACATAGTGGAGGAAAGAGATGAGACAGTGGAGGAAAGAGCCAAAGGGTCAATAGCTATGAAGATTTCTAAAGAGGATGGCAGAGACAGGGCAAGGTTGAGGCGGTGGGTGATGAAGAGTGAATCTTAGCAGGTGATTGTCCGATAACAGAAGAACCAAGGTACAGAGGTTTGAGGGTAAGCAATTAGAGAAGAATACAAGGTCATGGCAGTGGCCATGCTGGTGAGTGGGGTCAGTACAGCAAAGCTGGAGGTCGAATGAGGAGATAGGGGAAAGGAACTTTAAAGCATAAGGGTCAGAGGGATTATCAATATGAATGTTAAAATCCCAAGGGAGAAGATGAATCCAGAAAGAAGGAAAACTATGAGACAAAGTAAGTGAGAAAGATAGAGGTGGACTTGTCAGGAGGTTGATAAATAATAGCTAACCAGAGAGCAATGTTCCCTCTAATTTTCTGTAGGCTGTGTGTGCATAAAATATCAGCTGTGCAGCTTTTGAAGGAAGGTTAAATTTTTGTGCGCCACATAACGACACTCTGAGTTATATACTTTAAAATTTGACTACACATCAGAATACAGTATGTACACCACATTGATTGCACTAGAAAACATTGTAGAACTTGTGAAAACCGTAAATACATAAGAACTTTTAAATTTTAAGACGTCTGTGTTGTTTTCTATCAGAATCAGAACCGTAATTTTTGTGCGCTCTGTTGTAAAGTATGTGTGCTCGCTTGGTGAGGTGTGTGCGCGTGCAGACGCGCACAGCTTAGAGGGAACAGTGCAAGAGAGGTAGTGGAGTAAAAAGACAGATGGAGTGGATTTCAAAAGAGGAAAAGGAGTGAAACTGAGGCAGCAGGAGGAGTTGGAATTGGCAGGAAGGAAAGAATAGAAGCCCAACACCACTACCACGGCCAGTGTGCCGAGGCGTGTGGGAGAACTGATAGCTGCCATGACAGAGAGCAGTGACTGAAGCAGAGTCTTCTGGGAGGAGCCAGATCTCAGTTAGAGCAAGAAGATGGAAAGCATTAGAGATAAAGAGATTGTGAGTCAAGGCAAATTTATTTGAGATGCAGTGTGCATTCTACAAGGCACATGAGAAAGGGAGAGAGGAGGGGAAGAGGAGAGGGATATGAATAAGATTTGAGCTGTTGCATGAGGATCTATTCTGGGAATATGACAAAAATCTAGGGGGGCCAGGATTGGGGTTGATATCTCCAGAAGAGAGGAGGAGGAGGAGGAGCAGGAATAGAAGAGTGTGGGACAGAAAGGAGACAGCACGGCGGTAATAAGGGTGAGGTTTTCCAGAGAGCGAGTGGAGATGGCTGAATGAGAGGGAGTATCCAGTGTCCTGTTTCCAACAGTGGCCAATCCAGGTCACAAGTACCTGTCAGGTTCCCAAAAGATATCCAGATTGGTGCTCCTTGTCCAATGGGTAAGCAGATTTCCCCGGTCCTCTTTAATAGTGGTTTATGGACTTTTCCTCCAGGAACTTCTCCAATCCACTTTAAAATCCAACTATACTAACAGCTATTACTAAATCCCCTGGTAACGAATTCCAGAGTCTGATTATGGGTTGAGTGAAAAAATAATTCTCCTATTAGACTTAAAATGCACTACACTGTAGCTTCATCGTGCCCACCCTAGTCTTTCTACTTTTTGAAGGAGTAAACAACAATCTACATTTACATGTTCTACTCCATTCATTATTTTATAGACCTCTATCATATCTCCCTTCAACCATCTCTTTTCCAAGCTGAAGAGCTCTAACCTTTTAAGCTTTTTCTTGAAGGGATACCCTTCCATCCCCTTTACCATTTTTGTCACTCTTCTCTGTACCTTTTCTAATTCAGCTATATTTCTTTTATTTTGATTTATTTGGCTTGATTTTTATACCGCTTTTCACAGGGGCAAAGCAGTGTACATTTCAACAATAGTTTGTACAGAGAACAGTATTTATTTATTTATTTATTTTCATTTATTTACATTCTCTTATATACCGCGCTATTCTGCATCAGTGCGGTTTACATTGAACAAACTGAAATTACATTGAACAGGGCATTATAACTTGGAGATAACTATTTTACAGGGAACATGGGCTATGGAGGGTTAAGTGGCTTGCCCAAGACCACAAGGAGCACCTGTGGGACTAGAAACCCCAGTCCTTCCGGCCCAAGGTTGCTGTCCTCTAGTGGGATTTGAACCCCCGACCTTCCGGCCTGAAGTACCTTGCCCCAACCACTAGGCCACTCCTCCAAACCTTGACATGATAACTTATACACAGAATGAACACTTGTAATAACGTACTACATAGAACAGAAGAACTTATTTACATCATGAGATATGTAGTTGAGGGGAGTTAAGAGGGAATTGCCTGTATGATCATGCTATCTATCTTTATCGAGGGAGGGAAAGAGGAAGGGGAAAGATAGAAGGGAGGACGGATTATGTGGTATATTTAGAATGTTTATTGTATTTTGTCTTCTTGTCTTGCCTGTGTTGAAGGCATTCAGTAGTGCTTGTAGGTAATGTGATGATTGGTTGTTGATGATTTTGAAGGTCAGGAGTAGGATTTTATAGCACATGCAGCTGAGTAATGGAAGCGAATGACGCTGTCTTAGAATAGGTGTAAAATGATCATACTTTAACGCTCCTTGAATTGTGGGTGCAGCAATGAGCAGTGCCGTTTGAAGGAGAAGCAGTGTGGCTTTAGGCAATCCTTGAAAGATGGAATTGCAATAGTCAAAATGCGCTGTTATGATTGCTTGAAAGGCAGAGTGGTAGTTGGATGGATCTAGTAGAGGGCAGAAGTGTCGTTGAGTTTGGATTTTGTGATATATTAGTTTTGTTGTAGTATTTATGTGTGGTTTCAAGGCGAGTTGTTGATCAATGGTAATGCTCAAGTACTTAACTTTTGGTTGTACATTCACGCTTGTGTCATTTAACACTACTGAAGTTGGCACTTTAAAGCTGGAATCCTTGGTTATGAATAGAATTTCAGTTTTCTTGTAATTAATTTTTAGGGAGTTGCTTGTCAACCATAGTGAAATGTATGCGAAGCAGTTTATTATTCCATCGTATTCTGGTTTGTTGATATTGAATAGAGCATAAATCATTATATCGTTCGCGTAGATATGGAAGAATATATTATGTGACAAACTGCCTTCTTTTTTTATCACACCTATTCTTTTGAATGTTCTCCACTACTTCTTATGTTTAGAAGCCTCTTATAAAATGTATACTGCTGCCCTAAAAACGCCCCTTTTTAAATGAGCCTTTGGAGACACCTACCAGCTGTGGTTGGTAGGGAAGAGATAGTGGATGGCACCTGGGAACATCTCTACATGATTCCCTCTCTTTTACATCATAAGAATAGAGTTAATTTCTAATAACCTAGGGCCCGATAGTCAGGTAGGCCGGCTATGTGTCGCTACGGTGCATAGCCCTGCCCACTGACCCTTAACCCCAGATATTCAAAGCTGGGGTCATATGTGGCCCTGGCACTGAATATCCGGAGATCACCATGCATGCGGGAAGCCACAGTAGCTAACCAGGCAGCAGCAATATTGCTTGCGGCCCGGTTAGCTCCTGCGCCTTAAAGATAAGCAAGGTTTTTCCTCACCTATCTTTTAGGCGCAGATCACTAACCAAGCAGCATGCAATAATCGTCACTGCCTAGTTAGCGACTGTCTCTGTGTCCGCTCCGAAATGCTGCTAACACAATACTAATTGGGGCATAAAGCGGGGTTAGAAGAAGATATTTAACAGCACTAACCGTGTAAGTGCCATTGAATATCCCCGATTAAAGGCATTTACACGGTTTACTGGGCTGTAAACCATGCAAATGCCTTTCGAATACTGGGCCCTTAGATTATTGTAAACCACTCTGCTATGCAATTTTACTTGGAAAATCTGATCCCAGGTATTATATACAGTAAGAAGCTGGATATCATCAGCATAAAAATGGGCACTGATGCTCAAATCTATAAAATGATGAATGGAGTGGAATGGATAAACCTAGATCGGTCGTTTACTCCTTCAAAAAGTAGAAAGACTAGGGGGCATGCACTGAGGCTACTAATTGGAGAAAATATTTGTTCAGTCAATGCGTTATCAAACCCTGGAATTCATTATCAGAGGTTGTAGTAAAATCTATTAGTGTAGCTGGGTTTAAAAGAGGTTTGGACAAGTTCCTAGAGGAAAGGTTCATAAACCATTATTAAAGTGGACTGGGGAAATCCCCTGCTTGCCCCTGGAATGAAGTTGAATGTAATAAAGGTTTCCTTCCTTCATACCACGAACGAGTACTGGGTTTCTTCTGTTCACGTGGTTTCGTGCTTTTTTGGTGGATCTCTAGTTGAATTAGTAAGACATCCCTGAACCCGTCATGATGCTAAGTTATTTCGTTGACCACAGCAACTAAAGTAGCCACACCAAAATCTGATGGATGCGGCTGTAATGAATTATTAGCATAATATAATTTGATCTGCTGGGCCTCAGCTTTTTCAGTGAGTTTTGCCACATATGGGATACTGGAAATAGGTTGATAATTGCACGGCTGAGAAGGGTCTAAATTATGTTGTTGTTTTTTTTGAACAGCAGACAGATTTTAAATAGTTTCCTTTTCTCTGGAGATGATCCTTGATTTGGACTAGAGCTTCTAATATCTAAGACTGGTGCAAATGAGAGTCAGTGTTCCTTTAGTATCATAGTGTCTGTCAGTCATTTCCTCGCCATGCTGAAGAACCCTAACCTATTCAGCCTCTCTTTCTAAGGGAGCAGTTTCATCCCCTCTCTCATTATGGAGGGCTCCATACAAAAATATCACCACCCATCCTAGAGCCAGTACTTGTGCAAGCTAGGCACTCCCCAGCAACACATTGCAGCCCATAGCTGTGAGGATGGATAGGGTGGTGGTTGTACTTGGAGTCCTCTGTTCCTGATACTAGCATCCAGCATGGCTTGCCTTGTAAAGGGGCAAGTTGTTCACATGATGGCCCAGTGGTGTGTCAAGATGTCAGCACCTACAATATATCATATTATGTGTATTAATTGACTACGACCCAATATAATGTTAATTTGGCCCTGCCAAGGAGCAAAAAATCTGGATTTGAAACTTGAACCCCTTTATATCGTCCATCCACCCGTTCTAGAAGGGAAGTGCAGCTGTTAAAGAGGCTGCCAGAAGATAAAGAATAAGAGGAGGAAGGAAGATCTAGCCAAAACAGCACTAAGAGGTCATTGTGGACATGGAAAGGACTCTGCAAACGGGGGGGGGGCACAAAGAAAAAAGGGCACGTACAATAAATTAGAAGAAGACAAGAGCAAGGGATTGGATAAAAATAGAGAAAAGGACCCGTTTGATAAAGTGTCAAATGAGTGACTTGAAAGCAGCACAGGACCAGCTAAGGGCATACAAGGAAGGAGGCAGGTGAGAAACTCCATTCCGGGAGTTGAACCACAGAGGAAGAGGATAATCAAGGTTTGCAAAAGCAATCCAATCACTGCTTAAGAATTACATTACAAACTCACTGTAATTAGATATCTGGTGCCTATTACAATAATTTCTGTGTACATTTTTTTTCCTTTTCAGACCAGCAATTTCCTCCAATTCCTCTGGGCTTCCAACTCAATCAGAACCAGAGCTGGGATCTGGCACCATCAGCCTTCATTTGCAAGTACCCAGGGATTTCTATCTCATTTTGGATCCCCTTTCAACTTACTTTAGGCCACTCACTGTGGCAAGGGTCCTTGGCCAGATATGATGCACCTGTGGTCCTTATGGAACCCAGCAATGGATCCTGGATCTAGTCATTAAGAGCTCGATGCAGCAAATTGTGCTTCCATTAGGGCAGGCAACAGCACGATGTTTGCACACCATTTAGTGTAAGATGCACAGTTAGAAGGGATCTAATGTCAGCATAATCATAACGGGGGTCATTCTGTACTGCAAATAGCAGGGATGGACATAAAAATACTATTCGCCCCGCCCCTGCTGGCCTTGTCAAAAGCCTCCCAGTATGAACAATGTGTTTGTATGGGGAGGCTTAGACGGGGGTGGGAGTCTGGCGTTTCAGATGCACAGCGAGTGCAGGGCATAGGCGATCTGCAAATCCTCTGTATGTCCGGGGCTGTGAACATAGACGGGAGACTTATTCCACCGCAGAGGTGGAATAAGTCCCCCTGGACGTCGGGGGACTCCTGTCACCGGCTGGGGACCAAAGGTAGGGGGATGCAGGAAGTTCCCCGCAGTCGGACCCTGGACATGGGAGGCCAGATCAAGGGTCCAGCTGCGGGGAATGAAGAGAATCGGCAGCAGCCGGCATTCGTGGCTCCTGAATGGAGCCATGGTGCCATGACAACAGGATGCCATGTCACTGCAGCTCCATTCAGGAGCCTGACTGACGTAGCCGGGCAAGTGGCTCTGTGCAGGCCAATCAAAATCAGGGCCCGGCCTGCATGTTCAGGCCCTAGACCCGATTCCAATCCCGCGAGCAAGTCTAGCCCCCACAGGATCAGTCAGGTCTACCTCTGGGCCTCCCGATTCCGATCGGCTACACAGGGGCCTGGATGCCCACAATGGAACGTGCCTCCACTCAAACGGGTGAGCTAATGATGGTGCAATGCACATTTAAATCCATTTAAAGAGATGGTAAAAAAAAACAGTTAGCGATGCAGAGATATGCGCAGAAGACCAGAAGACTGAGCTTAATGCTTGGATTTTAACGTCAGGTTTGAGGAGATATTAAGGGCTCTCTCAAAGGTCTGTAAGCACTAGTGAAGAATTTCCATTTGGTTTCTTGGGCTTATAGTACCTGCAACTTTTATGGTTTTGCTAGAGAGTGCTGAAGCAATATCATGCGCATTTGCTAGATTGCTGTGGAATGTCTGCTCAGAATAATAGTGCCATATGCGCTAGACAGCATTGTAGCACAGTGCCAAATTGTTGTGTGTGCAGACATTTTGCGCACAGCTCATTTGCATGCTGTTTGCTGACCTCATCTCTGAGAAAACAGAATGTACATAGTTACGTTGTTAGATCTGTAAATAATGCTGAGCTGCCCATATAGCCTGTGACAGCCAAATCGTACATAGTTTCCCTGTCAGCCCTGTTTAAATAACCCTGTTTCATTGTAAGTCCAGTGTAGACCGACCTGCCTGCACTGCACAAATGTGTTACCTGTAAACCGCACTGATGTTAAATAGCACGGTACAGAAGAAACATTAAATAAATAAATAAATAAAAATAAAACACCTCTGCATTAAGCATTAGGAAACTCTCCACTAGGGCTTTAGCACAGGGTTTCTGCATTGAGGACTATCATCCCCCTCCTCCTAAGGGCTACGAACCTTCACTCTGCAGCAACCCCTGCCCCAGCCATCCTGGGAGAGAGGATGGAAAAAACCCACACCCTCTGCCTGACTATGCACAGCACCTCTCCGAGCCAATCCCTCGCTATATAGATTTACTATTTTGGGGTTCTCTTCTTCACTTTGCATTTGCTGACTGCTACTGAGCTGTAAAGCAACATATGACAGACAAAACCAGGAAATCTCCCCAAAAGAGACAGGAGAATGTAACAGACATGCAATAGGCCCTTGTCCAAATGAGCTCATAATCAGACAATGGAGGGTGAAGTGATTGGTCCAAGGTCACAAGGAATATAAGTGGGAAATAGAAACATAATGGCAGAAAAAGACCACATGGCCTATCTAGTCTGCCTTTCCATATCAACCACTACAACAGACCCCTTTTTTCCTTTAGAGATCCTCTGTGATTGTCCCATGCTTTCTTGAATCCGGATATTGTCCTCAAATCTAGTTGAAGCTACAGGAAAGTCTTTTAGCAGAAAGCGTAGTTACTCACCTGTAACAGGTGTTCTCCAGGAGCAGCAGGAATCAGTCCTCACTTATGGGTGACGTCGGCGCCGACGGAGCCCTCGCGGAGCAATTTTCCCCAGCTTTCAAAGAAAGCCTTTGGGAATTGCAGCGCGCATGCGCGGTCCTCTTCCCGCCCGAGGGTGCCATCTTAGCCAGTCAGATGACATAGCTAAAAAGACAGCATAAAAATTTGCAAAAAGAACATAAGCAGACGATTGCAACTCCAAGGGGAGGAGGGAGGGTAGTGAGGACTGATTCCTGCTGCTCCTGGAGAACACCTGTTACAGGTGAGTAACTACGCTTTCTCCAGGACCAAGCAGGAAGTCAGTCCTCACTTATGGGACTCCCAAGCTCAAGGCTACCGGAGACCCTAAGCACAAAAATGAGCTCCCTCTAGCTCAGCAGCACAGAAGGACAGAATCTTCGCTGAATTAGCACCCACCGGTAGCCCACATCCGGGATGGAGGGTAGGAGTTGCTCAGACCTCAAAGAGATTACGGAGGACTGCCTGTCCGAAAGCACTGTCCCTGCGGGACTCCCTCTCGAGACAGTAATGGACGGCAAAAGTCTGGCTCGAAGACCAAGTAGCGGCCCGGCAGATGTCTGCCAGCGGAACAGAGCGGAGGTAAGCCACTGACGTAGCCTTTGCCCGAACGCAATGAGCCGTGACTCGACTTTCCAAGGAGAGTCCGGCTGCCCCATAAGCCCAAGAGATACAGTCCGCAACCCAGATGGACAGAGTACGCTTGGAGACCGGGAACCCCAATTTATTGGGGTCAAAAGACACAAAAAGCTGAGCAGCTTTACGGTGCTCCTGCGTACGGTCAAGGTAGAAGTTCAAAGCCCTTCTACAGTCCAGGGTATGGAGGACTGTTTCAGCTCGGCTGGAGTGTGGTCTGGGAAAGAAGGTTGGAAGTACCACCTCCTGAATGATGTGGAAAGGGGAGACCACTTTTGGAAGAAAATTTGGGTGAGTCCGTAGGACTACCCTATTTTTGTAGAACCGAGTGTAAGGGGGATCAGACACGAGGGCCTGCAATTCACTTACGCGTCTAGCGGAAGTGAGGGCTATCAAGAATAGTGTTTTCCAAGACAGAAAACGGAGAGAACAGGTAGCCATAGGTTCAAAAGGCGGACAGGTGATCCGCTGCAAAACCACATTCAGGTCCCAGTCAGGCGCTGGTGGGCGCAGAGGTGGTTTAAGTAGAAGGAGACCTCGGAGAAACCTCGCTACGAGAGGGTCGCTGGAGAGAGGTCTACCGTCCACCGGCACATGATGTGCCAAAAGAGCACTGAGGTGAACTTTGACGGAGTTGGACTTAAGTCCCAGATTAGAGAGGTGTAGCAAGTATTGCAAGATCACCGACACCGGGCAGGAGAAGGGATCCTGAGACTGTTGGGTACACCAGACGGCAAAGCGACGCCATTTAAGGGCGTAGCATTTGCGGGTAGAAGGCCGTCGCGAAGCCAAGACGACCTCCTCCACCTCTGCCGGCAGAAGAAGGGGAGCAAGGACTACCCTCTCAGCACCCAGGCCATGAGGTTGAGAGACCTGAGGTTGGGGTGTAGTAGAGACCCCTGATCCTGAGTGAGGAGATCCGGTTGCACCCCCAGAGGGAATGGATCCTCCACCGCTAATTGCAGTAGAAGCGGAAACCACGGCTGTCTGGGCCAGCGAGGGGCCACCAGGATCATGAAGGCTTTGTCTCGGAGAACCTTGAAAAGAGTCCGAGAGACTAGCGGGATGGGAGGGAAAGCGTACAGAAGGCTCCCCGACCATGAAATTAGAAAAGCGTCCGCCGCCACCCGAAGGGGGTGTGGCTGACGAGAGCAGAAGCGAGGAAGCTGCCGGTTGTGAGGACTGGCAAAGAGATCCACCGTGGGGAGACCCCACTTTAGGAAGAGCTGCTGGACTACCAAGGGATCCAGACGCCACTCGTGCAGCTGGAGGATCCTGCTGAGTTTGTCCGCCAGGCAATTCTCTTGGCCCGGGAGATAAACCGCCTTGAGGAGAATGCCGTGACTGACGGCCCAAGAGCAGAGCTTCTGTGCCTCCCTGCAAAGGAGGAAGGAGCCCGTGCCCCCCTGCTTGTTCACGTAGAACATGGCAACTTGATTGTCCGTCTGGACAAGGACGGACTGGTGGGAAGTCAGGTGGGAGAACGCCTTGAGAGCCAGGCGGATCGCCCTGAGCTCCAGGAAGTTGATCTGCTGAGCAGACTCCCACGTGGTCCAGAGGCCCTGAGTACGTGCCCCTTGGCAATGTGCTCCCCAGCCCAGGAGGGACGCATCCGTGGTCAGCACCCGGGTCGGCTGAGGTGGCTGGAAAGGCATTCCGAATATCAGGTTCGGCTGCCGAAGCCACCACCGGCGGTTCGGAGACGCGCATTAGGTCCGCTAGGCCGCCTGTGGCTTGCCACCACTGCTGGCGGAGACACCATTGAGCAGGCCGCATATTCAGGCGGGCATTGGGGGTCACATGGACGGTGGAAGCCATATGGCCGAGCAGTCTCAGGAAGCGCCTGGCGGAAACCAGGGGCTGGCTGCGAAAGCGGTCGGCTAGGTCCATGAGCCGTCGAGCCCTGTCGAGCGGTAGGTATGCTCGCGCCTGAGGAGTGTGCAGCCTTGCGCCGATGAACTCGAGATCCTGTGAGGGGAGCAAAGTGGACTTTGCGAAGTTTATAACAAAGCCCAAGTGTTGCAGAAGAGCCACCGTGCGGCGCGTGGCGTTGGTGACCTCTCGAGCGGACGCTGCTCTGATGAGCCAGTCGTCGAGGTACGGAAAGACATAGAGGCCGTGAAGCCGGAGATGGGCCGCCACCACCGCGAGACATTTTGTGAAGACTCGGGCGGGGAGGACAGGCCAAAGGGCAGTACTCTGTACTGGTAATGATTTCCTGCCACCACAAACCTTAGGTATTGGCGGTGGCTTGGGTGGATGAGGATGTGCATGTAGGCATCCTTTAGATCCAAGGAGCATAGCCAATCTCCCTGCTGGAGGTAGGGCAGAAGGATTCCAAGGGTAAGCATTTTGAACTTCTCCCGCACAAGGAACTTGTTGAGGTTGCGCAAGTCCAGGATGGGTCTGAGGCCCCCTGTTCTCTTTGGTATTAGAAAATACCTGGAATAAAAGCCTTGACCTCTCAGGCGGTGTGGCACCGGTTCCACCGCCTGTTCCTGTAGAAGACCTGCTAACTCCTGAAGGAGTAATTCCCTGTGCAGAGGGGGTCGTGGAGGTTCTCCCGGAAAATAGGAGGGAGGGACCTGGTGGAAGTGGAGAAGATAGCCTTCCCGCACGACTTGAAGCACCCAGGCATCTGTGGTGATGCTGGACCACCTGTGGGCGAAGTGAACCAGCCGGCCTCCGGTGCTGGGAGGAACCAGCAGGGGGGAGAGGCTATGCATTGTGAGTCAAAAACCCCCACCCTGCTGAGCAGGGGCTGGTGGTGCAGGCTTGGGGGCTTGCTGCCTACGGGACCCGTTACCCCGTCCCTTGGCCTGCTGGCCCTGTTGGGGAGCTGCAGGGGCCTGATAATGGGGGTATTGTTTGTAGGCAGCCGCCTTCCTCGGGTAAAAGGACTTTTTCCCCGAGCCCTTCTTTTTCTGGGAAGGGGCGGAGGTCTTCCTAGAAAGCCTGGTCCTGGTGAGAGTCTCAGTCTCAATTTGCGCAGCCTTTTCCGCCATGGGCTTGCCAAAGAGGTTTTCGCCTCGGCAGGGGACATCGACGAACTTGTCCTGCACCCAGGGCTCAAGGTCTGACGACTGAAGCCAAGCCTGTCGGCGGGCACCGATGCCGGCTGCGGCCACTCGAGCCGATGCTTCAAAGCCATCATAGGCTGCCCGGGACATGAACTTTGAGCATTCCCGAATGCCAGTGGACAAGGCCAGGAACCTCCGCAAGGGTTCCTCGGACAAACCAGCGGAGAATCCGGCTAGTTCTTTAGCCAGATCCCTGAGATACATGCCCATGTATAGCTGGTAAGTCTGGACACGACATGCGAGCATAGAGCCCTGGAAACACTTCTTACCAAGGCCATCCAGGTTACGGGCCTCCCTGCCAGGAGGCACCGAGGAGTGCATCTTCTGGCTCTTAAGACGATGCATGGCCGATTCCACTACCATGGAATGGTGTGGTAGCTGTGCCTTTTGAAAGCCAGGGCTCTTGCGGACTCGATAGATAGAATCGACCCGCTTGCTCAGGACCGGCGAGGAGGCCGGACTCTCCCACATGCGGAAGAGTAGTCGTTCCAGCATAGGAGGAACCGGTACAGTAAAGTGTTCCCTCGCGGGAGAGTCATACTGGAGGGCGTCGAGCTCTTCGGCTCGAGGCTCCTCCTCGGGATCCGCAGGGAAGGCCAAAGCCTTGGCCATATCCCTAACGAAGTCCGAGAACCGGGCATCCTCCGGGGGGGACTGCTTCCGAGGCTCGGACTCCGGTGAGTCCGAGGGGACACACCGAGTCCGGAAAGAATCAGGCGACTCTTCCTCTTCAGACTCCCAGACCGACTCCGACGAGGACTCGGTGGGGTCGGCCCGGGCAGGGCGCGGCGTCTGCCGCCCCGACGCCGAGGGAGTCGGCGTCGGCGACCTCGGTCCCGAACGGGAGGCCGAGGGTGACCTCGACCGAGGATCGACTCGAGTTCTCATCGACTCGAGGATCGGCTCGGTCTCCGGGGTCGACTTGGACGTCGACGTCCCGGCGGTCGGGGCAGCGGCGCCAGCGAGCAGTGCCCTCTGCTGGTCCATGAAGGCAGACAGTCTGCTCTCCAAGGCCGTCAACCTGAGTCCGAGCTCAAGTGACCCAGCAGTCCCCGACTCGGGCCCCGACGGCGTCGGGCCCGACGTTGGCTGTCGCGGAGGCGAGTCCAGAAGGACCACAGGACTTACCCGAGCAGGCGTCTCCGACTCCAGGCGAGGTCGCTTCGTGAGGTGTTCCTTCTCCAAGGACCCGGGGCGGCTGTCGGGGCTATGCGACCTGGCCCTCGCGGAACCAGGAGCGTCCACCGACGCCGCCCTTGCGGGTTTCACCTTCCGACGATGGTCCCCGGAGGGAGAACCCCGGTCGGAGGAACTCCGGCGACGGTCCGAGCTGGAGCCTTTTGACGCGGAGGCCTCCGACGAGGTCCGGGTACGGCTGGGGTCAGCGAAGATTCGATCACGCTGATGCCGCCGACTTCTCAACGCTTTTGAGGACATTTTGCCGCAGGGCCCACAGATCAGTTCCTCATTATCCGGGCCCAGGCAGAGGAGGCAAAAGTCGTGTGTGTCAGTTAGTGACATATTTCGGTCACACTGACCACACCGCTTAAACCCACTGGCAGCCATCGGGGGAAAAAGGGCCCCTGCGAGGTCAAAGGACCGGGCTGCCAGGGAAAAATCGAAAACGAAAGCTGACAAAGTCAGAAAAAACGAAAAAAAGTAAGAGGACTCGTGACCGGCGTCGCGAGTCCGGGCGGGAAAAAGATCGGCGTCGAACCGAAGGAAATAAGAATAAAATAATGAAGAAAATCGACTTTTTCGCGGGGACAAGACGGGGACGTCTGTAGGGCTCCGCGGAAAAAAGAAGACTGGCTAAGATGGCACCCTCGGGCGGGAAGACGACCGCGCATGCGCGCTGCAATTCCCAAAGGCTTTCTTTGAAAGCTGGGGAAAATTGCTCCGCGAGGGTTCCGTCGGCGCCGACGTCACCCATAAGTGAGGACTGACTTCCTGCTTGGTCCTGGAGAATTTTAGTTAGTTTTCATTCAGTTCACCTGCAGAGCCTTCAGCAGAAACTTTGAAGGAAGCCTAGGGATATTATTAGGTTCAGGCTGAGCCTTGAGGTCTGACGTAGTACCCGGAGAACAAATGTTTCAGTGCGCTGTGAACACTGCCAAGATACAGAGCAAGAGGAAGCGAGCCTGCAGATACTGAGTCATGAATGGGCGTAGAGTAGATATGAACCTTCCAATGACCTCACTGTAAAACTCCAGAGATTAGTGTACCCAAACACTATCAGCCAAGGGAGAAACACACAGCATACACAGTTCACATGCATCAATGCACAAGAATAGCAGTTGCCAACTCATTCACAGATCCACGTCTGGTTATAGTCTAATTCTCAGAGCCCTCAGGAAACATGTTAAAACCCTCGGCCCAGTGTGCAGCAGCAGTAGCCAAGAGAGCAAATAGAATGCAAGGTATCATAAGGAAAGGAATGGAGAATAAAACAAAGGATATTATAATGCCTCTGTATCATTCCATGGTATGACCGCACCTTGCATATTCTGTGCAATTCTGGTCGCTGTATCTTAAAAAAAGATAAAGCGGAATTAGAAAAGGTACAAAGAGCCACCAAAATGGTAAATGGGATGGAAGGATACTCCTATGAAGAGAGGCTAAAAAGGTTAGGACTCTTCAACCTGGAAAAGAGACGGCTGAGGGGAGATATGATAGAGGTCTATAAATTAATGAATGGAGTGGAATGGGTAAACGTAGATCGATTGTTTATGCCATCAAAAAAGTAGAAAGACTAGGGGACATGCAATGACGTTACAATGTAACCATTTAAGATTAATAAAAGAAAATATTTTTTCACTCAACTCATAATCAAACTCTGGAATTTGTTACCAGAGGATGTAGTAAAAGCTGTTAGTATAGCTGGGTTTAAAAAAGGTTTGGACAAGTTCCTGGAGAAAAGGTCCATAAACCATTATTAAAGAGGACCCAGGAATAGAGTTTTCAGCCGGCCTGGCCGGTTTTTCCATGAGCAGGCTGGCTGCCGGCAAAGCTCAAAAACCGACCCTTGAAAAGCAGGTTTTTTGCTCTGGCCGCAAGACCGGGAGCACCCGCCCCCTGTAACGTCACTTCCTTTTGAGCACAGGCACTGCAGCAGGGGTTCCATAGGGCCGGAGGGCTCCGCACAGGTTCTCTTTTGTTTTTAAATTAGCATTATTGCAGCCATTGCTCTGTAAGAAGCAGGAGCAGCGGCTGCAAGGGGAAGGAGGTGGCAGAAGGGACTGACAGGGTGAAGGTTTTTATTTATTTATTTATTTAATGTTTTTCTATACCGCACTATTCGGCTTCAGCGCGGTTTACAAGGAACAGGTTTGTACAATGTGGAACAGCCATACATTGAACTTACATCAAACAAGGAATTTAAACATGGATAACAGGTGAACTATATACACTATATACATAAGGTGAGGGCTGGAAGAGAGCTGAAAGGGCGAGGAGGGAAGGAAGTACCTGGAAGGGAGCTGACAGAGGGGGTAAGGAGGGGGCTCAAAGGGAGCTGATAACTGGGGATGGTACTGGTAGGTGACTGGGTAATGGGGAGGAGGCTGGAAGGGAGCAGAAACGTGGGGATGGCACTGGAAGGGGGATGAACAGGGAGTAGGGTGACTGGAAGAGAGCTGTCACGGGGAAGGCACTGGGAGTGGAAGTGAGTGGATACCTGGGATGGTATTTGGATTAGAAGGGGCTGGACAGTGAGGAAGGAGGGGGACTAGAAGGGAATGGATACTACTGGCAGTCCTGGGAACACAAGGGGACTGACACTGAAATGTAATGGGAGGGGAGGACTGGAAAGGGGGCTGATACTGGGGACGGTTACTGGGACTGGAAATAGGCTGATGGAAGGAAGTGAAGAAAACAAAAGAAGAGACAAGAAATGGCAGATGGACTATAGACCACAGAAAGAGAGCTAAGAGAAGACAGGAAAGCAGAAGCCTCAGATCGGGACCAGCATGATCAGAGAATAAAATGGTCAGACAACAAAGGTAGAAAAAATAATTTTATTTTCAATTTAATAATTGGACTTTGTACTACCTTTATATTTTTCACAGTAAGGGGAACTGCATCTCGTATTTAACTGCATGCAGAGTCTGGCTTCCTGGGGTTTCATTTTAATTTTTGTCTATATATTTCTCTTTTTTTTGTGCTCATTTATTGGGCGGGGTGGGGCGGGAAAAGGGCAGGGCGGGGTGGGCATGGGCAGAGCATGATTAGCCACAGGTGGCAAGTTTTACTCTTTCAAAAAGTTGGCAACCCTACCCAGGAAATCCATTGCTTACCCCGGGACGAGCATTGTGGAACCTGTGTACCTTTTTAGGAAACTGCCAGGTACTTGTGGCTTGGATTAGCCTCTACTGGAAACAGGATGCTGGGCTTGATGGACCTTGGTCTGACCCAGTATAGCATTTCTTATGTTCTTATGAAACCAAGCTCAGATCCCGCTGCTGTTCTTTGTGATCTTGGGCAAGACATTTAACCCTTCATTGCCTCAGCTACAAATCTAAGAGTCAAGATTAGCGGCAGCAGTCAGCACTTTGTTAAATTAAATCCAGATACTCAATGCTGATATCCAGACAGTAACTGGCCCTGAATATCCAGATTCAATACTGACTGGTGCCACTATGCACATAGCAGCGATGCTCAGCTCACTATCTGCATAGCAAATTGCATAAAGCTAGTGGAGAAGTCGTCTAGCAGTTAGGGCAGCAGACTGGAACTGGAAAGACCAAGGTTCAAATCCCACTGATGCTTCTTGTGGTCACTTAACCCTCAACTGCCTCAGGTACAAACATAGATTGTGAACCCTCCAGGGACAGGGAAATAACTACTGTACCTGAATGTAACTCATCTTCAGTTGCTACTGGAAAGGTGTGAGCTAAATACTAAAATAAATGTATCTCCTAATTTATGCAGTTAGTTATCCGGTTAGCAGACTGAATGTTGCCGCTAACCGTATAATCTCAAACTGCACCCACAGACTGCCCTGGCCCTATTCAAAGTGTCAGGGTGATCAGAGGGAATAATGAACAGCGCTACCCAGAGAGCATGGTTAAATGTTGCACCACCTGGCAATTATCACTTAGCAGGAGCTGCTAATCAGATAAGTACTTATGAATAATGGTCTCCTTAGAGTGTAAGTCCTCCAGGGTCAGGGAAACACCTGCTGTACTCAAATGTAATGTGCCTTGAACTAGAGCTGCCGAGTTACCCAGTTCCAGGAAGGAGATTTTGACTCAGTCTTAGATTTCTACCAATCCTATCCTGGTGCATTATGGAATCTGCAGCATCAATTTCAGGACTATGAACACCACACTGGTAAATTCAAACCCAGGACCGGCCAGTCTCCCTCCTGGAACTAGGTAACTTAAAAGTTCTGTTGAACTGCTACTGAAAAAAAGTGTGGGCTAAATCCAAAATCCAAATCCTAAAATCTTGATCTGACAAGCCTTTGTTTCTCCTAATACTATTGCTAGCCAATAAGGGAAAGCGTAGTTACTCACCTGTAACAGGTGTTCTCCAGGAGCAGCAGGAATCAGTCCTCACTTATGGGTGACGTCGGCGCCGACGGAGCCCTCGCGGAGCAATTTTCCCCAGCTTTCAAAGAAAGCCTTTGGGAATTGCAGCGCGCATGCGCGGTCCTCTTCCCGCCCAAGGGTGCCATCTTAGCCAGTCAGATGACATAGCTAAAAAAGACAGCATAAAAATTTGCAAAAAAGTAAAGCAGACGATTGCAACTCCAAGGGGAGGAGGGAGGGTAGTGAGGACTGATTCCTGCTGCTCCTGGAGAACACCTGTTACAGGTGAGTAACTACGCTTTCTCCAGGACCAAGCAGGAAGTCAGTCCTCACTTATGGGACTCCCAAGCTCAAGGCTACCGGAGACCCTAAGCACAAAAATGAGCTCCCTCTAGCTCAGCAGCACAGAAGGAAAGGATCTTCGCTGAAATATTACCCACCAGTAGCCCACATCCGGGATGGAGGGTAGGAGTTGCTCAGACCTCAAAGAGATTACGGAGGACTGCCGGTCCGAAAGCACTGTCCCTGCGGGACTCCCTCTCGAGACAGTAATGGACCGCAAAAGTCTGGCTCGAAGACCAAGTAGCGGCCCGGCAGATGTCTGCCAGCGGAACAGAGCGGAGGTAAGCCACTGACGTGACCTTTGCCCGAACGCAATGAGCCGTGACTCGACCTTCCAAGGAGAGTCCGGCTGCCCCATAAGCCCAAGTGATACAGTCCGCAACCCAGATGGACAGCGTACGCTTGGAGACCGGGAGCCCCAATTTATTGGGGTCAAAAGATACAAAAAGCTGAGCAGCTTTACGGTGTTCCCGCGTACGGTCAAGGTAGAAGTTCAATGCCCTTCTACAGTCCAGGGTATGGAGGACCGTTTCAGCTCGGCTGGAGTGTGGTCTGGGAAAGAAGGTTGGAAGTACCACCTCCTGATTGATATGAAAAGGGGAGACCACTTTTGGAAGAAATTTCGGCTGAGTCCGTAGGACTACCCTATTTTTGTAGAAACGAGTGTAAGGGGGATCAGACACGAGGGCCTGCAATTCACTTACGCGTCTAGCGGAAGTGAGGGCTATCAAGAACAGTGTTTTCCAAGAAAGAAAACGGAGAGAACAGGTAGCCATAGGTTCAAAAGGCGGACAGGTGATCCGCTGTAAAACCACATTCAGATCCCAGTCAGGCGCTGGCGGGCGTAGAGGTGGTTTAAGTAGAAGGAGACCTCGGAGAAACCTCGCTACAAGAGGGTCGCTGGAAAGAGGTCTGCCGTCCACCGGCACATGATGTGTGGAAAGAGCACTGAGGTGAACTTTGACGGAGTTGGACTTAAGTCCCAAGTTAGAGAGGTAGAGCAAGTACTGCAGGATCACCGACACCGGGCAGGAGAAGGGATCCTGAGACTGTTGGCCACACCAAACGGAAAAGCGACGCCATTTAAGGGCGTAGCATTTGCGGGTTGAAGGTCGCCGAGAAGCTAGGACGACCTCCTCCACTTCTGCCGGCAGGAGAAGGGGAGCGAGGACTACCCTCTCAGCAGCCAGGCCATCAGGTTGAGAGACCTGAGGTTGGGGTGTAGCAGAGACCCCTGATCCTGAGTGAGGAGATCTGGTTGTAACCCCAGAGGGAATGGATCCTCCACCGCTAATTGCAGCAGGAGCGGAAAACCACGGCTGTCTGGGCCAGCGCGGGGCCACCAGGATCATGAAGGCTTTGTCTCGGAGAACCTTGAAAAGAGTCCGAGAGACTAGCGGGATGGGAGGGAAAGCGTACAGAAGGCTCCCCGACCATGAGAGTAGAAAAGCGTCCGCCGCAACCCGAAGGGGGTGTGGCTGACGAGAGCAGAAGCGAGGAAGTTGCCGGTTGTGAGGACTGGCAAAGAGATCCATCGTGGGGAGGCCCCACTTTAGAAAGAGCTTCTGAACTACCAAGGGATCCAGACGCCACTCGTGCGGCTGGAGGATCCTGCTGAGTTTGTCCGCCAGGTAATTCTCTTGGCCTGGGAGATAAACTGCCTTGAGGAGAATGCCGTGACTGACGGCCCAAGAGCAGAGCTTCTGTGCCTCCGGCAGAGGAGGAAGGAGCCCGTGCCCCCCTGCTTGTTCACGTAGAACATGGCAACTTGATTGTCCGTCTGGACAAGGACGGACTGGTGAGAAGTCAGGTGGGAGAAGGCCTTGAGAGCCAGGCGGATCGCCCTGAGCTCCAGGAAGTTGATCTGTTGAGCAGACTCCCATGTTGTCCAGAGGCCCTGAGTGCGTGCCCCTTGGCAATGCGCTCCCCAGCCCAGGAGGGATGCATCTGTTGTCAGCACCCGGGCCGGCTGAGGTGACTGGAAAGGCATTCCGCAGATCAGGTTCGGCTGCAGAAGCCACCACCGGAGAGACGAGATCAGCGGCTCGGAGACGCGCACTAGGTCTGCTAGGCCGCCTGTGGCTTGTCGCCACTGCTGGCGGAGACACCACTGAGCAGGCCGCATATTCAGGCGGGCATTGGGGGTCACATGGACGGTGGAAGCCATATGGCCGAGTAGTCTCAGGAAGCGCCTGGCGGAGACCAGGGGCTGGCTGCGAAAACGGTCGGCTAGGTCCATGAGCCGTTGAGCCCTGTCGAGCGGTAGGTACGCTCGTGCCTGAGGAGTGTGCAGCCTTGCGCCGATGAACTCGAGATCCTGTGAGGGGAGCAAAGTGGACTTTGCGAAGTTTATAACAAAGCCCAAGTGCTGCAGAAGAGTCACCGTGCGGCGCATGGCGTTGGTGACCTCCAGAGCGGACGCTGCTCTGATGAGCCAGTCGTCGAGGTACGGAAAGACATAGAGGCCGTGAAGCCGGAGATGGGCCGCCACCACCGCGAGACATTTTGTGAAGACTCGCGGTGCGGAGGACAGGCCAAAGGGCAGTACTCTGTACTGGTAATGATTTCCTGCCACCACAAACCTTAGGTATTGTCGGTGGCTTGGGTGGATGAGGATGTGCGTGTAGGCATCCTTTAGATCCAAGGAGCATAGCCAATCTCCCTGCTGGAGGTAGGGCAGAAGGATTCCAAGGGTAAGCATCTTGAACTTCTCTCGCACGAGGAACTTGTTGAGGTTGCGCAGGTCCAGGATGGGTCTGAGGCCTCCTGTTCTCTTTGGTATCAGAAAATACCTGGAGTAAAAGCCTTGACCTTGCAGGTGGTGGGGCACCGGTTCCACCGCCTGCTCCTGTAGAAGACCTGTTAACTCCTGAAGGAGTAATTCCCTGTGCAGAGGGGGTCGTGGAGGTTCTCCCGGAAAAAAGGAGGGAGGGACCTGGTGGAAGTGGAGAAGATAGCCTTCTCGCACGACTTGAAGCACCCAGGCATCTGAGGTGATGCTGGACCACCTGTGGGCGAAGTGAACCAGCCGGCCTCCGGTGCTGGGAGGAACCAGCGGGGGGGGAGAGGCTATGCTTAGTGAGTCAAAAACCCCCACCCTGCTGAGCAGGGGCTGGTGGTGCAGGCTTGGGGGCTTGCTGCCTACGGGACCCGTTACCCCGTCCCTTGGCCTGCTGGCCCTGTTGGGGAGCTGCAGGGGCCTGATAATGGGGGTATTGTTTGTAGGCAGCCGCCTTCCTCGGGTAAAAGGACTTCTTTCCCAAGCCCTTCTTTTTCTGGGAAGGGGCGGAGGTCTTCCTAGAAAGCCTAGTCCTGGTGAGAGTCTCCGTCTCAATTTGTGCAGCCTTTTCAGCCATGGGCTTGCCAAAGAGGTTTTCGCCTCGGCAGGGGACATCGACCAACTTGTCCTGCACCCAGGGCTCAAGGTCAGATGACTGAAGCCAAGCCTGTCGGCGGGCACCGATGCCGGCTGCGGCCACTCGAGCCGACGCTTCAAAGCCATCGTAGGCTGCTCGGGATATGAATTTTGAGCATTCCCGAATACCAGTGGACAAGGCCAGGAACCTCCGCAAGGGTTCCTCGGACAAACCAGCGGAGAATCCGGCTAGCTCTTTAGCCAGGTCTCGGAGATACATGCCCATGTATAGCTGGTAGGTCTGGACACGACACACAAGCATAGAGCCCTGGAAACACTTCTTGCCAAGGCCATCCAGGTTATGGGCCTCCCTGCCAGGAGGCACCGAGGAGTGCATCTTCTGGCTCTTAAGACGATGCATGGCCGATTCCACTACCATGGAATGGTGTGGCAGCTGTGCTTTTTGGAAGCCAGGGCTCTTGCGGACTCGATAGATAGAATCGACCCGCTTGCTCAGGACCGGCGAGGTGGCCGGACTCTCCCACATGCGGAAGAGTAGTCGTTCCAGCATGGGAGGAACCGGTACAGTAAAGTGTTCCCTTGCGGGAGAGTCATACTGGAGGGCGTCGAGCTCTTCGGCTCGAGGCTCCTCCTCGGAGTCCGCAGGGAAGGCCAAAGCCTTGGCCATATCCCTGACGAAGTCCGAGAACCGGGCATCCTCCGGGGGGGACTGCTTCCGAGGCTCGGACTCCGGTGAGTCCGAGGGGACACACCGAGTCCGGAAAGAATCAGGCGACTCTTCCTCTTCAGACTCCCAGACCGACTCCGACGAGGACTCGGTGGGGTCGGCCCGGGCAGGGCGCGGCGCCTGCCGCCCCGACGCCGAGGGAGTCGGCGTCGGCGACCTCGGTCCCGAACGGGAGGCCGAGGGTGACCTCGACCGAGGATCGACTCGAGTTCGCATCGACTCGAGGATCGGCTCGGTCTCCGGGGTCGACTTGGACGTCGACGTCCCGGCGGTCGGGGCAGCGGCGCCAGCGAAGCCAGCGAGCAGTGCCCGCTGCTGGTCCATGAAGGCAGACAATCTGCTCTCCAAGGCCGTCAACCTGAGTCCGAGCTCAGGTGACCCAGCAGCCCCCGACTCGGGCCCCGACGGCGTCGGGCCCGATGTCGGCTGTCTCGGAGGCGAGTCCAGGAGGACCACAGGACTTACCCGAGCAGGCAGCTCCGACTCCAGGCGAGGTCGCTTCGTGAGATGCTCCTTCTCCAAGGACCCGGGACGGCTATCGGGGCTATGCGACCTGGCCCTCGCGGAGCCAGGAGCGTCCACCGACGCCGCCCTCGCGGGTTTCACCTTACGACGATGGTCCCCGGAGGGAGAACCCCTGTCGGAGGAACTCCGGCGACGGTCCGAGCTGGAACCTTTGGACGCGGAGGCCTCCGACGAGGTCCGGGTACGGCTGGGGTCAGCGAAGATCCTATCCCGCTGATGCCGCCGACTTCTCAACGCTTTGGAGGACATTTTGCCACAGGGCCCACAGATCAGTTCTTCATGATCCGGGCCCAGGCAGCGGAGGCAAAAGTCGTGTGTGTCCGTTAGTGACATATTTCGGTCACACTGACCACACCGCTTGAAACCACTGGCAGCCATCGGGGGACAAAGGGCCCCGGCGAGGTCAAAGGACCGGGCTGCCAGGGAAAAACCGAAACGAAAAACTGACTAAGTCAGAAAAACCGAAAAATAAGAAGAGTACTCGAGACCGGCGTCGCGAGTCCGGCGGGAAAAAGACCGGCGTCGAACCGAATTCTGAAGAAAAATCAACTTTTTCGCGGGGACAAGACGGGTACGTCTGTAGGGCTCCGCGGAAAAAAGAAGACTGGCTAAGATGGCACCCTTGGGCGGGAAGAGGACCGCGCATGCGCGCTGCAATTCCCAAAGGCTTTCTTTGAAAGCTGGGGAAAATTGCTCCGCGAGGGCTCCGTCGGCGCCGACGTCACCCATAAGTGAGGACTGACTTCCTGCTTGGTCCTGGAGAAATCTGGGTACCAACAGCACCAAAGTCAGAGTTGCCATGAGTTAGACTTTAAGCCAGTCCTGGATTTCTGACATTCTCATTCTGTTGCATTATGGGACCTGCAGCACAGATTCCAATGGGTAAAAATCAGGGACTACAAAATACTATGCTGCATTGCAAGGCAAATTTAAATCAAACTGGCAAATCTCAACCCTAGAAATGGATAACTTGGCAACTCTGAAAGCTAAACAGCCATTTTCCCAGAAGTCATATGAAACTTCCTCTCAAAAATGTCACTGTTTGAACGCAGAGACCTGCCAATCATGTGAGAGAGGGAAAGACTTCTCTGTGCCTTCAACTTACATCTGGCAATCTGGTAAAAAAAAAATCCCCTTTTGAGGCCTGCACAGTGGCTAATTCGTGTGTTCTGTACTGAAAAGCAGTAGGATCTGGGGTCAATAGAGCTCAGGTCGTCTGCTCTTTGGATCAGCAGGGTTGGGGATATGTTCACAGACTCCAGAGGAGGGATGCAATATCATATTTATGTTATACCTCTTCGGGGCAGTTTCTCCAAATGGGTGAGTTTTGCGCATACCATGACAGTCATGAACCTCACTTCTAAGCCAGGGCATGTGGAGTATGATCTCAATCTCTCAAATGTACTGCTAATGCTCGGCGTAGCATCGTGCCAAAGACAGCTTCCCTTTGGAATTCGTAAAATGTTGTGTGTATGGGTAATTTATCAAGGTGTGCTTGGAAATTCCTCTTAATTAGGCCTATGGCACCCAGCATGATGGGAAATAACTCAGTATCTTTCCCACAGAATTGACATATGTCAAATGTTTTCAATGCTTGCTGCAAACTATCTCATCCGTAAGCCACTGTCCTGGGCTGCAACTATCAACCTCTCATCCTTCGGTTTCAGTTCACCTCTCCTTAATCAGTCATGTGCCCTTTCTTGATCGACAAAGGGTTCCTGGAGTAACACTATTTCCCCCTGTATTGGTGCATTTGGCACTTGGTTTTCCTTGTTTGTTGATTCAATTCTTTGAAGAGGTTTTTTCCTCTTGTTTTGCAAATTCTATTACTTCCTTCCTGTGTATGCTTGTGGATTCTCACTCATTCCTTCTAGTCGTCAGAACGCCTGCCCAAGTTTGATGATGGAGATAGATTCTGGATGTTTACTTTCATACTTCAGTACCTTTTGCATATTTGGATCCAATGATGCAGTTAGGTAGGCCTGGAGGTCTATGATATTTATTTATTTTATTTTAACAGTATTTACTGTATATACCACCTTTTCCTTAAATCAAGGTGGTTTACATTAAACTCATTTTTTACCTTGTGAAAAAAGGTTTGATTGCATTAAACTCCATCACTGAACTCAACCATTTACATTGTAACAAGGTGTTTTAAAAAACTCTATCTTGGAGACATCATAGTGTCATAACAGTATGTTTCCATAACTATTTACAGTTCATTTATTTATTTAGACAGATTTGTATGCCACCTTTTCCTTCAATCAAGGTGGTCACGTCACATCACAACTGGAGGGTTATATTTAACATTAGGGTACGTGTAAACATTTAAACAGTATAGTTACTTTACAGCATTTAGACAGTACAATATGGTCTTGGCATACACTGATTCTTGTAAATTACCTCATGGCCATGGAGGAGTTCTCTTGTTCACACATCCAGTTTTTCAAGATCTTTAAAAGGCCAGTCCACAACCCCAAAGCTATATAAGTGTGCAGGAAATGCCAAAAGATTGATAGCTTGTATCTTATTCCAGGATGTTAAAGCACTTTTCTGCTTGAGTGTCGTTCCTTTTTCTACTCTGAGATACTTATATATGCTTTCCTGTTCAAGGTCCTTGATGTTACAGCCTTCAGCCAGGGAGATTTTTTTTTTTTTGAGGAAAATTGAGCAAAACAGAAAACAAGTTGACAGCGCATTTGTCAAGGCCAAAGGTCATCCTGATGTCATCAGTAAAGCTTTTTAGCACACAGAGCAGCTCTGCTAATTGTTGGTCACTGGAACAGTAGAGCTTCAGATCATCTGCAAATACTAAATGGGATGCTGTTCCTGGGTTGTTACCTTCTTTAGGATTCAGGCTAAATCCGTATCCAAGAGTTGATGAGAGTACTCATTGGATTAAGCGCCACACAAAACACAAATGATGTATTGACCATCTTCATAGTTCAAAAAAAAAAAAAAAGATTGTAGTTTGCCACATTGTCATGGTGAACTTAATGTACTCTATCAAACCAGGATTTATTTTGCACATTTCAAGGCAATTTATTACTGTACTGACAAGCAGTAGGATCTGGGCTCAGTTGAGCTAAAGTCCTCTGCTCTTTGAATCAGTGGAGTTGGGGTTATGTTCGCAGGTTCCAGCAGGAGAGATGCAGTATTATGGTTACGTTATATCTGTTCTATTGTGCTGTCTGTTATGATGCATCACTTGTATTCTAATGACATTGCATCATATTTCTGTTATATGAATGTTCGGCTGTTCTGTTTAATATGTAGATTGCTGACACTGGATCATAGTATTGCTATCACTATGACCCCGGTCGGTCAGAGCCATCCAAGTACACCACCTTCGAGGACTTCTTCCTCTTTGGTTCCCTTGAAGGAGACCCCCCCCTCTCCTAGGACCCATGACGATGCTCAGGCTCGGAGCGTTCCTCCCGAGGTGTCGAGGTCTCAGACGAGGTCCTGGCTCTCTGAGGCATCGGGGATTCAGGAAACATTTTGTCAAACTGCTGCTGGCGGCTCCTTAAGGCCTTGAAAGACATCTTTTTGCAAAGGCCACAGACCGCCAAGTCGTGGTCTGGACTGAGGCACCGGAGGCAGCAGTCACGTGTGTCAGTCAGAGACATTATTTTGACACACCGATCACACTTTTTAAAGCAGCTGGTCGCCACAGGGGGAAAAAAAACCCCAGCCAGATTGCAGGCTGCCAGTGGAGAAAAAGGCACGAAGATGCCAAGAAAATCAAAACTTAAGTAAAAAAAAAAAAAAAGGAGTCAATCCCGATACCAAGGCACTGTGGTTGGCGGGCAGGAAAGGTACTGGTGTAAAACCAGAGAAGAGAAAGAAACTCACGAAAAAAATCAACTTTTTCCGGGGGAAAACAGATGACGTCTGGTGGGCTCCATGGTAAAAAGGAGACTGAGCAAGATGGCACCCTTGGGCGGGAAGGGGATCACGCATGCGTGGTAGCAATCCCAAAGGCTTTCTTTGAAAGCTGGGGATTTGCTTCGCGCAGGCTCAGTTGGTGCCGATGTCACTCATATGTGAGGGCTGGCTTCATGCTTGTTCCTGGAGAAATACACACCCAAACGACAGAATACTTGCTCTGTCATCAATGACACCAGATCATGAGTGGCTGCTTTTTATTTTGAGTGGCATTTATTTATTTATTTATTTGAACAGTTTTCTATACCGCCCCTTCCAACGATCAGGGGCGGTTTACATAGAACAATTAACATTAGGGTGACAGAACAATAATTAAACTATATGCAGTTAATATAATTAAAGTATATATATAATTAAACTGATATATATGTATATTGAAATGTTTTTCTGAAACAGAGATCAGCTCCTGTTTCCATTGCTTTGACAGCAAATTTATAATCACAGCAGTAAAAAAAAAAAAAAAAAATTGCAAGCTGATGGAATGTTTAAGTCTGTCTTACTGTGCAAAACCCATCACCGAGCTCCGATTGTGCATCTATGGGAAAGTCCTTGGTGTGGTGCAATTCCAAAGCTGCAGCAACGAGTGCATGTCTGAGACACATAAATCGGCTTCTAATAAATTTAGGATTATTTTTTTGCCTTCAAAAAATACTTAATTAGCTGGAAAATGATGTGTGTTTATCTGTGTTTTCGTACTGCGGGGCACATTTTCGGTGGAATCAAACATCTACAGAATGTCACCTAGGAATTGTTAACGCAGACATAAAAACTGTGTGGACAGGGCACCAGAGCGGTGAAAAACTACTGGGGAAGTGGTGTTTTTCTGGTCTTTATCCAATAAAATCTAGTTTCATTTTTTTTGCATGGGGTGGGGGGTGTTTAATTTGTTAAAACTTAAAATCAGAAATCCTAGTTAAACATGAAACCAGTGGTTTTCAAATCTGTCCTAATGGACACATAGCCAGTCAGGCTTTCAGGCTGTCCACAATGAATATGCACAAGAGAAATTTGAATACAATGGGGGCCCGCCCACTCAGCTTTGAGAATCACTACACTAAACCATTCCTAGTAAAATGGGCATCATAATTTTCGGCACCTGACATTCACTTGTACTATATTCAAAGCTGCCTGCAGAATCAGAAAGAGAGAGGATGGACCTGCTTGTCTATCATTGACCAAGGACAGGCACTGCTTTAATGCTTCTGGAGAGAAACACAGAACATAACGGCAGAAAAAGACCACATGGCCTATGTAGTCTGCCCTTCCATATCAGCTACACTTGTGCCCTTTTTACTTTTAGACATTCTGTGTTTTTCCCACTGGGAGACTATTCCATGCATCTACCACTCTTTCTGTAAAGAAATATTTCCACATACTACTCCTATCCCCTTTCACCTTCATCCTATGTCTCTTCATAACAGAGCTTGCTTTCAATCAAAAGAGGCTCTCCTCCTGTGCACAGAGGTATTTAAACATCTCAATCATATCTCCTCTATCCCACCTTTCCTCTAAAGAAGACATATTAATATCTTTAAGTGTCCTCATATGCTTTATAACAGACCATTAACCATTTTAGTAGCAACCCTCTGCACCGACTCCAACCTGTTTATATCTGTTTGGTGTGGTCTCCAGAATTAGAGACTTATACAGAGGCACTATCACCTCTTTTTTTCTGCTGGCCATTCCTCTCCCTATGCACCCAAGCATCCTTTTAGCTTTCACCACTGATATTTCTACCTGTTTAGCTACTTTAAGATTATCAGATACAATCACGCCCAGGTCCCGCTCTTCTTTTGTGGACAGGAGTACAACCCCTACACTGTACCGCTCCCTTGGATTTTTGCAGCCCAAATACATGACCTTGCATTTTTTAGCATTAAATCTCAGCTGCCAAATTCTAGACCAGGGGTGGGCAAACTTTTTGACTCGAGGGTTGCAATGGGTTCATATATTGGACCCGGGGGCCGGACCAAGAGTAGATGGACAGTGTGTATGTGTGAATTAATATAAATTAAAGTATTTCCTTGGACCCTCTACTGTTCTTCTAACTCCCTAACTGTGCATCTCAGGCACCCTCCCCCCTTTGCACCAGTGTCCCAGATACCTTTTTCAGAATTGACTCCCGCCCCCTCCCCCCCCCCAAACATGCACCTGATGTCTCCCTTTTAGGTCCCTGAAATACACATCCAACCTTGCCTCAGATACCTCGGCATGCAGGCGTTTGGAAAATTACCTACCCAATTTTGATCATTTCTCTCCATGTGCATTACTTTCTACTTGTTCCAAATCTCATCAGGTCTTCCTGTAATTCCTCACAGTCTGCTCATGCTGTAAAGTGCTTTGAATAATTTTGTGTCATCTTCCAATTTGATCACTTCACCTGCTTGCTTTTACAGATCATTTAATGAATGAAAATTCTGCTCGATTACACTAAAGAACTGTGATAGCATAGAAGTCATTCACAACATAGCCCTACACACATACTGCCCATGGTCATAAAAATAAATTGTGGCCTTCTCTGCCTAGCTCCAAATGTTCCCTAGTAAATGCTGCTTCTTTCCACATTAAAAGACATTTTCACTATGAGCGCTTCTAACAACCATGTTACATTTGTCTTGAATTTGACGGTTGTGAGATCTCCGTAGGAATGCCTTCCATCTGCCTTACCTCAGGTTGCAAACTGTACAGACATCAGGGCAGATACCTCAGCGGCAAAACTGAACATTTCATTATCATCCGAGGTCAGTTACTGGGTAAGCGCCTCCTAACTCCTCCTGCATTGGAGGGATCTGTGCCGCGATCGCAGCGCTCTTCTGCCCGCCGGCAGCCTGCTGCTTGCCAGGTCGCGATCGCTGGCCTTTCCCGGCTTCTGCCCACAGGAGATCGGCTCCCCGCGGAACGAAGCCCCAATCGGAGCAGCAAAGTTTTAGTGTGGGGTCACGGCCCCTCTGCCCCCCCACCCGCCCCCCTCTCCGACGCCTATGGATGATTTTAAAAACAAGTAAAGCCTCCGGCCCTTATTCACGCTCTAAGCTTGAGCATTTCTCTTTCGCTTCGGTATATCCGGGGCGGCTGTTACGCTCTGCCACCGCGCTACTTCTCCTGTAGTTTCTATTTCAGCACGCGTCCGCGGGCCGGATTAAAAGGTCCGCGGGCCGTAGTTTGCCCATTCCTGTTCTAGACCATTCTTCAAGCTTAGTTAGATCCCTCCTCATGTTAGCTATACCTTCCTGGGTGTCTACTCTATTGCAGATTCTGGTATCATCCGCAAACAGGCAAACCTTACCCGACAGCCCTTCCGCTATATCACTAGCAAAGATGTTAAAAATAATCGGACCAAGGACAGATACCTGAGGCACACCATTTCCTCAGAGTGAGCTCCATTTACCTGTACTGTTTGACACTTCCCACTCAACCAGTTTCTAACCCAATCAGTAACTTTAGGGTACATCCCCCAGGGATCAGGCATCTTCTTTTACCCTTCAGAGCAGTATAAGGAAGGGAGAAATGCTATTGAAGCCCAGGGGAGAGATCAGACACAGCCTGCAAGTTAGGCCACTACAGTGAACGCTGATGTTTTCTCTCAATATATGTTGCTCTTTCCTCAACACCTAGATATTTATATATACATCTTCCTGGTCAAGTTCCTTTATATTGCAATCATCAGTCAGGGAGATGTTTTCCATTTTGCTCAATTTTCCTCTAAGGAATGTTTCCTTAGCACATTTGTTTAGGCCAAAAGTCATCTTGAGGTCATCTGAGAAGCTTTTCACTACAGGGAGTTGTTCCATTATTTGTTCATCATTGGAACTGTAAAGCTTCACATCAGCTAAAAACACTAAATGTGATGTTATTTCTGGATTGTTGCCAACTTTAAGATTAACAAGGAATCACAAAAAGTGAAAAGATAGGGTGCAGCAAGTATTACCAGTGAAGTCTTGTCTCACCAATCTCATACTTTTTTGAAGGTGTAAATAAACAGGTAAAGGTGAGCCGCTTGATACAGTGACTCTCAAGAAATTAAAAAGCCATGGGATAGGAGGCAATGTACTACTGTGGATCAGGAGCTGGTTAAAAGATTGAAAGCGGAGGGTTAGGCTAAATGGCCAATTTTCTCAATGGAGAAAGGTGTATAGTAGAGTACCCCAGGGATCTGTGCTGGTTCTGCTGCTTTTTAACATATTTATAAATGACCTGGAAATGGAAGTGAGTGAGGATCAAATTTGCAAGAGGACCTTGATAAATAGGGAGACTCGGCGTCCAAATGGCAAATGACATTTAATGTGCACAAGTGGAAATTTATGCACTTAGAGATGAACCACCCAAACTACAGCTACATGATGCAAGGTTTCACATTAGGAACCACCACCCAGGAAAATAATTTAGGTGTCATCGTGAACATTAGGTTGAAACCCTCTGCCCAGTGTGCAGCAGCGGCCAAGAAAGCAAATAGAATGCTAGGAATCATAAAGAAAGGACGGAGACTAGAAGGAAGGATATTATGCTGCCTTTGATTCGCTCCGTAGTGCGACCACAACTTGAATATTGTGTGTAATTCTGTGGGTAATATATTAAAAAGGATTATAGCAGAATTAGAAAAGGTACAGAGAAGAGCAAAAAAATGGTAAAGGGGATGGAAGGATATCCCTACAAGGAAAGACTTAAAAGGTTAGGGCTCTTCAACTTGGAAAAGAGATGGCTGAGGGGAGATATAGAAATCTATAAAATAATGAACGGAGTAGAATGGGTAAATGTAGATCGGTTGTTTACTCTTTCAAAAAGTAGAAAGACTAGAGGACATGCAATGATGCTACAATATAGCACATTTAAGACTAAATCGGAGAAAATATTTTTTTCACTCAACGTGCAATCAAACTCTGGAATTCATTACCAGAGGATGTAGTAAAAGCTGTTAGTGTAGCTGGATGTAAGAGGTTTGGACAAGTTTCTGGAGGAAAAGTCCATAAACCATTATTAAAGAGGACTGGGGAAAACCACTGCTTACCCACTGGACAAGCAGCATGGAACCTATCTATCTTTTGGGAACTTGACAGGTACCTGTGACCTGGATTGGTTATTGTTGGAAACAGGATCCTGGGCTTGATGGACCCTTGGTATGACCCAGTATAGCATATCTTATGTTCTAACAAGCAGATTGATGTTGAACCTCTATTAACTACCACGGAACAGTACCTTAAAAAAAAATAGGGAGGTTTTTGTCAGATTCCAATTTCTGAATCATGTGATGAATAAATAATTAATTGTAGTCCCTTTTTATTTATTATCATATTTTAATATCAAATGGCAGCACACAATAAAAGTTGTCATTTAAAAACTAGTCCCCACATAATACTACATTTCGGACGATAATTAAGTTTAAATCGTCCTGCCTCAGGTGTCAAAGTCCTTATCTAATCAATCTGTAGGAGTCCACCATCACTTCTTTCATATCTTAGGTATCTTTTTTCCAGTGACATTATCCAATAGTTCAACACGCTGATTTATTGCTTTCCATTGTCTTTGACCTCCCTAGTCCCTAAGCAGTACTCTTTCTCTGCTGCAACTGGTTCTCTTACCTATTTTCCTGCCCTACCTTTTTTCTTTCCTCTTGTTGTGAATGATTTTAAACTTTTCTTTAAAAATGAGTTCTTTTCCTCCTGTTTCTTTACTTTAATTATGTTTTGTTAACCGCCCTGCTGTTGCCCATGAAGGGTGCTCAATCAAGCAACAACAAACATGCTATGACATTTCCAGTTCCCTTCTCTTTTCAGCCAATACGGAGAATTTTACATTACGTTTATGCATTCAACAGGATATAACATAATAGCTGTAGACTATTCCAATACAGAGAGGGACCAAATCAAAGTAAAGAATTCCATTCTAGTTCCCGATTCGTCCTCCAGGACTGCAATAGAATTTAATTTAAATATCCAGCATTGCTCGCAAAAGGTAATCATGTTATCCCGATTGATTTTATCTCCTGCAATTGGTGTGGTGTCAATCACCCTGCACTGTAGGGAGGTGAAAGCATGTTGTTAATTGCAGACAGCATGACACTATAATGGCAGATAATGTGCATGTTTCCCTGCATGATTTGTGCTCCCCCAGTTGGATTTTTAGTGAACAGCTCATACGTCCCTGTCCTAGGTTGGACGCACAATCAGATTATACATGTGGAAGTACAGGTAGTGTCGCGGTTAGAAAAATAAATAGTTTTTGTTAGGAATCCTGCTAGGTTATGTCTGTGAACAGCAGTGCCACTGCTGAACACCCCAATGCTAACTGGTTAGCATGGGAAAATTCCAAGGGCAGAGTGGGAAGTAGCACCTTGGGATAATGGGGCAACAGCAATATTAAGCTGCTGCTTAGTTACCCTTAAATAGCGAAAGTTAGGCAACTGAAAGTGTGGCCTAACTTTCACTATAGAACTAACCAGGTAGCGACGGAACGTCACCACTGTGCAGTCAGCTTCTCTGCTATCCAGCCAGATATGGCCCAGCATTAAATATCCAGGTTTTTAGCTCAGTGGGGACAGTGCTACCCGCCGCCTCTGAATATCAGACAGAAATGTTTATAGTGCAAAGATATATATATCGCAATCGTCTTCTGATGACTGTTTATTTTAAAAAACAAAACCTCAAAGCCTACCCTCAGGCCTAAAGACATGCTCATCAATGCCTGTTCCGATTCAGCAAAAGCAAGCAAAACTTTCACATTACAGACTCCATCATTCCATGCCAAAAAGACAAAGGGAGAATATTCAGCGGCAGCTAGCCGTCATTACTCAGGAGAAGCAGCCAAGGGGCTAGAGCAGTGGCCTGGTTAACAAAGAGATCAGGATTCAAATCCCACTGGCATGCCTGGTGGCCTTGGGCAAGTCACTTAACCAGTGCCTCAGATACAAGCTCCAACTGAAAGCCCCCTGGGGACAGGGAAATACCCACAGTACCTGACTATATCTCATCTTGATCTACTACTGGAAAGACATGAGTTAAATACTAAATAATAATAGACGGCCACCAGAACTAAATATCCAGGTTGGCCAATAGTGCTGCACCTAACCGGGGAGTGGTGATATTCAGCTGCTGCTCGGTTGGGTAAAGTATCACAAAAAACCTTCCCTCTGAGCTCTAATAAATAGCAAAACAACAAAAACCCAGTGGAAAAAAACAATTTAACCAAATAATTATTTTTTTTTTGTTGGAATGGCCAGCCCAGTAGAAAGGGAAACACACCTCCTACCACCGTGGCCCGTCCTTTTTAATCATTTAAAGATTTAAAACAGCTCTCATTCAAAAAATAGCTGGTACTTAGCTTTAAACAAGGATTAGGCTCCAAAAGACGCTGTAGTCAACAGTGTGTCAAATATACGACGTGGCACGTTTCGGGGGTATATTCATAAGCCCCCTGCTTCAAGTCAGACCACTGTGTAGTAACGTCAGCCTTGAAAACTGGCTGACGTTACTACAGGCTTACGTTACTACACAGTGGTCTGACCTGAAGCAGGGGGCTTATGGATATACCCCCGAAACGTGCCACATCGTATATTTGACACACTGTTGACTACAGCGTCTTTTGGAGCCTAATCCTTGTTTAAAGCTAAGTACCAGCTATTTTTTGAATGAGAGCTGTTTTAAATCTTTAAATGATTAAAAAGGACGGGCCACGGTGGTAGGAGGTGTGTTTCCCTTTCTACTGGGCTGGCCATTCCGACAAAAAAAAATTATTTGGTTAAATTGTTTTTTTCCACTCGGTTGGCTAAAGTGACAAAAGTTACTTGAGCCCTTCAGGTACCAAACCTTTTCCGTTTTGAGATAACCGGCTCGCAGATAAATATTGCCACTGGCCAGTTCTCCCTGGGTGCCGTCTCTGCTGTGTCCCCGGAACGTGCAGACGTTAGCCGGCTACTGTCAGAATCTGGAATATTCAGCAACGGCACGAACCACGTTAGTGTGAATATCCCGCTAAGCGCTACTCAGGTGCTTTGCAGGTCTGCACCCAGCTGAAATGGCTTTGAAAATCCCCCCACCACCAAATGTATAGTGCTCAAGGTGCTTACTTGCATGAATAAATTCATGGCTCTATGAAATTTGCCTACACTTCTCAGGATGTTTTGCCCAATATTTTCTGTAAACTCAGAAATATAACTAAGAAATCAAATCAAATTAAATTGCGTCTGGGGGAGGAGAGAAAGCATTTGCCACCTGGAGCTGGTAGATTCTTTTTGCTCCCTTCTTCCTTGCCGTGAAATGCTGCAGTTGTACCTCTCTGGGGGGAAGTAGGGATGACTCCCTCTCCCGACCCCCTTCAAATGTCAGCGTGAGACCTGGAAGTCCCGCTTAAAAGATCAAGTACTGCAGCATGCAGCTGAAGGGACACACAGCCCAAGGGGGACACCTCTTTGGAGCCCAGAGAAGACAGAGGCTACATAGGACTCTGCCATTGTTATTTCAACATGGATACGGACAAGAGGAAACGTAGGCCTAACAAGTCTGGTACTGCTAATCAAATTTATTTTGCTCCTATGGACAAATATGCTGTTGCCAACAAAGAGAGCAATTTCTACATGATAAAGAGAAGGTATAAGATCAGGATCAAGATGTATCCAATACTTGTTTCGCTTAAGACTGGAATAGCAGGTAATCAGTGAATAAAAGTTGGGTGAAGAAAATTAAAATTATGCTCCTTGATTTTCTTATTACTTTTTTTCAGTACGTGTTTATCTCTTTTCCTCATTACATGGGCTGGACAGCAAGGAAATATGATTGCTTAATTTTTCTTTGCCTATATTTTTTGTAATTGTTTTCTTCAATTTTCTATTTTTGGAACATAATGTTTCAGAAACCAAGAAAAAAAAATTGTGTATGTTGCAAAGATTTCACCCTTGTCATTTCTTGCACTCACTACATCTTAAATATTTTATACAGTAGCCACTTGTTAATGTTGTTTAATTCCTACCACCAGCAGTTTCATCACTGCATCCACCCAAGGGCTGTGCACACTGCCCCTCTCAAACAGCCCTAGCTCTGGCCCACCCATACAGCAGTGTTCTGGCTCAGGAACTGACCTCAGCTCCTCCATAAGGCAGTACCCAACACTGCCTCTCGGACCGATGGATAAGATTTGTAGTTTTTTTATATTACATTTTTCATTACTTCTAAAAGGTGACAAACAATGGGGGAGGGGCCTATTGAAAGCAATTACTGCAGTTAGCAGACCTACTAACCACGTTAATTGTGGCGACCGGGATAGCCGCTGGCACTAACGCGGTTAGAGCGGCTGACTATGCCTGGATGCGAGCCGGCTAGTATCAGGGCATTCCAGGTACAGAACCAAAGGATAACCAGCTAGCAGTGATATCCAGCAACTAGCTAGTTATCCCACAGCTGGCAATGTTCGGCACCTGAAAGGGTAACCAGGCAGCAACTGAGTACTGCCATTGCCCAATTCGCTGTGGTGCTCTCCAGCCAATCTGGATATTCAATGTCAGTGGCTCGATATGAAACTGGCGCTGAATATCTGGGGTTAAAGTTCAGGACTAGCAGTCACCCCCCCCCCCCCAACCCCTTCCAATATGGTTTTACAAAACATAGGTAGAGGCAAGATCTTAGGTTTAGACAGCAATTCCCTGCACATAGTATCTGTTACTGCTACTACTACTGGATCTCTTTCCTCCATTCTCCCCCATCTTTCTCATCAAAAACTGTGATCATAGCAAGGGAGCACCCCATTTATCAAACACCCATACATTGCTATGTTGAGCTCCCTATTATACCATTTGATCCACTCCCAATACTTCTCCCAAACGTTTTCCACTCTGTCCCCTTTTTCTTACATATAACTGTTGAGGGGGGGCATTTTCAAAACATTTTAGTGCCAGTTAGTGCCACTAAATATCCCCACAGTCCACCGAAAATAACACCCCGATAAACCGGAGCTGTCTGTTGGCAGATCAAGGGCATTTTATTTAAAGCCAGATGTTCAGCGGCAGATATCTGGTCTTGGTCGCTGAATATCTAGGCTCAATGGATAGCCGCATTGCTATACGGTTAGCAGTGATATGTAACCATTAACTGGATAGCTAAACCAGCTAAAGTTAGGTCAACTGAAGAGATGGTTTTCGCTATCCTGCAGTGGCTAGCGCTTTTCACTTGCCTGGCCACTGCCGTTGAATATGCCCCTGTTAATTTACTCATTATATATAAACTGCTTAACCTCTTACAAAAGCTATCTGTATTGCGCAGTCTCTTCTGTCTCCCCTCTCAGTGCAACAATGCAATATTTAAGAAATCCCCTTGCTTTCTTATCCATAGCTCTGCCATAACCATGTAAAAAGGAAAACAGATTACTCCTGGGGGAATTCTGTGCAACTGTGCAATGGAGGAGGCGGCGTTAGGCTTTATGATGGGGGAAATTCACCACAAAACAAGTAGAATTTTAAAATAGTGTATGCAGAATTTTCCCAGGTGTAATAAACCTTCAAAACTATACAGCTCTGCCCATATATCTGCACCACTGGACAGAGCCATCACAGGTGCATAAATGTGCTCCCTCCCTCACACCAACATTCACCCCTCGACATGCTTGCAAACATTAGCAGTTTCTCTGGTTGAGATAGCATGGATACAACATACCCCATTTTTTATTAACCACAGATAGTTTCCTAATGTTTTTGTACAGGTTAACTTGGCACTTAACAACACTCCCCTATTTTACAAAAGGGGCCCCCCCCAGATCCTCCGACCACCATAATTAAATTAGTAACTGCAAATCGTCTTTTCTTCATTCACCAAAGCCCTGTAGAGCTTCAGTATGAATCCCTTCCTTCCCAGTCTCCCCTTGTATAGCACTTCGAAGAGTGTGCTGGGCTCGGTGAAGGCTGGGGGGCATGATTCAAGATGACCACATAGAGCGAGAGCTCGGAATTTCCTCTCATGCCTAAGGGAAGGCTAAGAAGCAGCCCTTGGAACCAAAGCCTTCTGTTGCTGGCCTGATGGATCGGTTTGTTGGGGCTTCCGGGGCAGCAATGGTTAGGATAAGGTCAGACTTTGTGACGGCAGGTATGAAGGGCTTGTCGCCACTCTCCAACATGGATCTATGATTCTTCCTAGAGGCACAGATGCCGCCGTCATGCCCAGCTGAACGCCTCCCAGTATCCTTTAGCCCAGAACCAAGCGCGTTGGAAGACTGTGCACATGCTGGTTCTATCCAAGGACAGCCGGTGGATCACTTGCAGAGGGTCGCTCCTGGAATTTTTGGGAACACCCTGGGAGAGATGTCAGCAGTGGGGATCTTTTCTAAACAGCAGCCCTGGCATTGGTGAGCAGATGGCTGGAGCTCAACTGGTAGATGAATTTACCCCGGTTTCTCTTTCCAGACCTAAGAAATTTACCTTAGGAGCCATATGGGACGCCATTGTCCTTGTTTCCGATACTGTTTCCAAGCAAACTATCAATTTGTCTGCCAAGGTTCAGCAGAATTTTGAGAAGATATCTATAACTTTAAGTGTTGAGACTTTAACCACTAGTTCTCAAGATCATACACAGCAGATCTCTGTTCTTAATCAGACATTAATTTAGCTCTTATGAAAGATAAATCTGCCATGAAATTTAAAATTCAGTCGGATTTTTAATCTATGCGTGTTGAATTTTCCATGGACTGTGGGAGTTTCAGTGATGGATATGTTTAAGTAGTACCTGGCAGACACTCTTTTGGTGCCTAAGGAATTATTTCCATCTATTGAAGTGTGCCTTTGAGTCAATGCTGTCTCCTGGTGACCCAGCAGCTCCTGGGTTTTCTTGGCAGTGTGACTGGAAGTAGATTGCCAGGCCTTTCTTCTGAAGCAATGGAGGGTTAAATGACTTGCCCAAGGCCACAAGGAGTGCTAGTGGGAATTGAACCCTGGCCTTTTGGTTACCAAGCCAGTGTTCTAAACATTAGGCTACTCCTCCACTTCCACCTATTACTAATGCGTATTATTTGCCATCAGCTAAGAAAGAGCCTTCTGCTCAGACTACTGAGCAGAGTATGGATGTCTTAAGCGTTACCCAACTTTTGGAATCCTCTGTTGCAAGGACGTATGTTCCAGCTACATTGCTTGTCTCCTGCGCTTTGGTACTAGACCAAGACTGGATACTTAAATTATATTTCAAAAAGAGAACTGTGTCATTTTGTGATTTCTCGGTTTCTATTTTCCCCAATTTAGCAAAAGAGACTCAGAAGCGGTGCAAACAGTTACGTTACTTAAGCCGGGCGTACTACAATTATGTGTTTTTCCCCCACAAGTTTCCTTGTAAATGTTTGATTCTGTGTAAGTCAATGCATTACGGGCCCGATATTTGAACGCCCTTACATGGGTAACTTCCTTAGTTACCCATGTAGGGGCCTTATCTGGGATATTCGAAGGGCACCTACACGGGTAGTACCCTTCAAATATCCCGGCTAAGTACCTAACGCGCCCAGATGCTATCCTCATAGCATTGGGACGTGTTAGGGGCATTCCAGGATAGAGCAAGGGGCTACACGGGTAACAGCGATTTTCGTTGCTACCCACGTAGCCCTCTGTACCTTAAAGATAGGCGAGAAAAAAACCTTGCCTATCCTTAAGACGCAGAGGCTATGCAGATAGCAATGAAAATTGCTGCTACCCGTGTAGCTTCTGCGGCTGCCAAGACGTCCGGGCTAACCTGGATATTCACTTCTGCCGGTGCGGAAGTGAATATCCGAGATGGGGGGAGGGGGGGGGTCAGCGGGCAGGCTATGCACCCCCATGGCGCATAGCCTGCCCACTTCAATACCGGGCCCCAAGTCTTTTTTCAACCAGCTGACCTAGCTTCTTTTATCAATGGCAGGTTGCTTGTACTATCTGTAGCCGCGTCTTCTGTAGAGGTTACTTAACTGTGTAATCAAAAGTATAAGCCCAGGTCCGCTCTAGCTGCCTTCTTTCATGTAAAGATAGTTAGGACTGATATATCCATTCTTCCTGATTTTCTGTACACTCCCCACCCCCCTATATTGTGGGCTAGTAGGTAACACTTTTTTTTTTAATTTCTCATAATTCATTACCTATTTTGTACCAATGTACTTTCAATGAGTTTTCCTTTTTCTGTACAAGATTTAGTCTTGATTATATATTATAAAAAATTTAAAAAAGAATTAAAAGGAAACATGCCGTCTCCCTGCAGAGCTCCCAAATGAGCCCTCTGACTTATTTAATGCTGCACTTGTAAAAACCAAAGAAATCTTGTCTCTTTATTATAAGTTTCTCTAATAACCTCAAAATCAACCAACTCCTCGTCTTTGAAAAACTGTCCTAACCGACAATCCTTTACCTTCCCATTGCTACAACAGCCATGTACTTCATCCCAGGAGGACTTCAGGATTGCACCTAATAAGGGTCAGTCTAGATATCCTCCAGAAGCAGACTCAGATGGGACCACACTAAGCGCCCACCTAGTATAAAGTGTAGTTACTCACCTGTAAAAGGTGATCTCTGGGAATAGCAGGAATTTAGTCTTCACATATGGGTGACATTGGGTACCAAAGGACCCCGCACAGGGAAGCTCCCCAGCTACCAAGAGGAAAACCTTTGGAAGCACTCCACTGCGCCTGCACACTGCTATCCCACTCTCCCAACTCCCTCTCCTCAGTTGGGTTTGTAGTTGAAAAGATGGAGTGAAAAACAAAAATAGAACCCTACAACTCTAAATTCCTGCTGTTCCCAGAGACCACGTAACTACGCTATCTCCAGGAACAAGCAGGAATGTAGTCTTCACATATGGGACTCCCTAGCTCCCAGATTTCTGAAGAGTTAGAATGGAGGTCTGGTAGGAATATTGGGCGGGGGGGGGGGGGAAGATAGGAGTTGTCCTTATGTTCTAAAGAGATGCTGAAGGTCCGCCTGGCCAAATGCTGCATCTTGGCAGGAGCCCTTGTACAAGCTGTAGTGGGTGGCAAAGGTGTGGATGGAGGACCATGTTGCAGCCCGGCAGATCTTGTCAATGACTACTGAACGTAGGTTCGCTACCATTGTTGCCATGGCTCGGACATTGTGAGCAGTAACATGCCCGGTGAGGGTAAGTCCTGCTTTGTTCTATGCCAGTGATATACAGTCTGCTATCCATCTGGAGAGCGTGCATTTCATTACAGGGAGACCCAGACAGTTGGGGGTCAAAGGACACAAATAATTGACAGGATTTTCTGATATCCTGTGGAGATAGAAGGCCAGAGCCCTGTTGCAGTCAAGTGTGTGCGGGGATGCCTCTGCACAAGATACGTGAGATCTTGGGAAGAAGACCAGAAGGATTATTGATTGATTAATGTGGAAAGGTGACACCACCTTTGGTAAAAAGTGGGGATGTGTCCGAAGGACAAATTCCATGATGGAATCTGGTATATGGTGGCTGCACCACTAAGGCTTACAGCTCATTGATGTGCCTGCTGAGGTCAGCGCGAAGAGGAATAAAACTTTCCAAGGTAAGTATTGCAGGTGTGTAGTTGCTAAGGGCTCAAACGGAGGGTTGAGGAGCTGAGCCAATAGCACATTAAGATCCCACGCTACTGAGTGTGGTCGAAGGGATGGCTTGGTGAGGAAGAGGCCCCTCATGAAATATGCCACTAGAGGAATTGTGGAGATGGGTTGACCATCAACAAGTTTATGAAAAGCTGAAATAGTACTGAGGTGCACACACATACTGATTTTGTTTTGAGTCCTAGAGGACAAATGCAAAAGGTATTGAAGCAGCGTGGGTACTGATGCTTCAAAAGGACTGTGGTTGGTTTGAGAGCACCATGAAGCGTATCTACGCCATTTGAAAGAGTATGTTCGCCTGGTGGAGGGCTTTCTGGAAGAAAACAGGACGTCTTTCACTGCTGTTGAAAGTTGTAGATACTGAAACATCATGCTATCAGCATCCACGCTGTCAGTCGGAGAGATCGCAGATTGGGATGTAGGACTGTTCTGTTGTCCTAGGACAGAAGACCTGGCTTGGATCCCAATGGAATCAGAGGAGTCTATGTTAGTCGAGGTAGGAGGCGAAACCAAGGCTGACAGGGCCAGAGAGGGGCTATGAGGATCATAGTTCCCTTGCCTGCTTGGAGTTTCAAGAGGGTCTTCAGGATCAGGGGTATGGGGGGAAAACACAAAAAACAGTCCCTGACCCCAGTGAATCAGGAAGGCATCTGATGCCAGACTGAATTTCGATGGTATCCTGGAGCAGAACTGTGGAAGCTGAGAGTTCTGTGGAATGGCAAAGAGAACTGTGACTGGGGTTCCCCAGGCTTGGAAGATCTGTGCCACTGTCTCCAGGTCTAGGGTCCACTCGTGTGGATGTAAGATCCGACTCAGTTTGTCTGCCAAGTAATTGATCTCTCCTGGAATATAAACTGCACAGAGGTGCATGTGGTGGAGAATGGCGAAGTTCCATTGGCGGCAGGCTTCCTTACAGAGAGGAAGAGAGCCTGCCCCCCCTTGTTTATTTATGTAAAACATTGCCACTTGAATGTCTGTCCTGACCAGGATCTGGCCATTGGAAAGATGGTGCTGGAAAGCCTGGAGGGCATTTGTGATTGCTCAGAGTTTGAGGAGGTTGATTTGTTGAGTTGATTCCTGGGCTGTCCACAGACCTTGTGTGGAGATGGAATCTAGATGGGCTCCCCAACCAAACTTGGATGCATCTGTAGTCAAGGTATGTCAAGGTCGGGCATTCCAAAAAGGTGACCCTGCGAGAAGATTTGCTGGGGTGCACCACTAGAAGAGTGATTCGGCCAAAGGGTGTGTTACTTGCATGATATCCCATAGATTCCCTGTGGCTTGGGTTCACTGGGATGAGAGGGTCTATTATGTTACTTGCATATGCAGTCTCACATAAAGGTATTACATGCACCGTGGATGCCATGTGCCCTAACAGGCACAGGAAGGTTCAGAGGAAGGAAGGCCCTGGATTGTTGAGTATCCAAAACGGCACCCATGAGCTCCACTCTTTGTGTTGGGGTGAGCTGGGACTTTGGGAAGTTTATGACAAATCCCAGATGTTGCAGTAGTGCAAGAGTGTGTTGGAGATGAGCAGAGTTCTCCAGGAGCGTCTGCCTTTATTAGCCAGTTGTCTAATAAAGGTAAGACAAAGACGTTGTTGCTTCAAAGATATGCTGCCACTACGGCCATGCACTTTGTGAAGACTATTGATGCAGATGCAAGGCCAAAGGGAAGCGCCCTGTATTGATAATGGGTGAAACGAAGATACTGCCTGTAGTCTAGGTGAATCGGGATGTGAATGTAGGCCTCTTTGAAGTCTAGGGAACAAAGCCAGTCCTGTTCCTGCAGGTAGGGAAAGTGTAGTTACTCACCTGTAACAGGTGATCTCCGGGAACAGCAGGAATTTCACATATGGGTATTGTCGGTACTGACAGAGCCTGTGCAGGAACGCTCCCCAGCGTCCAATAGTAAGACTTTTGGGAGCATCCCTCAGCACATGCGCACTGCCTTCCCGCTTTTCCAACTGTCCCTCTTCAGTTAAGTTTGTAGCTGAGAGAAAGGCTAGAGGGAGAGAGGAAAGAGACAGAGAGATAGAGAGACAACTCCTAGGGGAGGTGGGTGGGTTGTGAAGACTAAATTCCTGTTGTTCCCGGAGATCACCTGTTACAGGTGAGTAACTACGCTATCTCCAGGCACAAGCAGGAATGTAGTCTTCACATATGGGGACTCCCTAGCTAAAGCTGCCGGGGAGATGGCCCCAGGAAGCTGCCACCTATAGTGAGGTGGGCCATGCTTCCTCCCATGGATCTCTGGCATCCCCCCAGGGTTGGTGGGTAGGAGTTGAATTAAGTCTGAAAGAGATGTTGAAGAACAGCCTGGCCAAAAAAGGCATCCCGACGGGAGGCTTTAACTAGGCAGTAGTGGGCTGTGAAGGTGTGCACCGAAGCCCAGGTGGCTGCTCGACAGATGTCATTGATAGACACAGAGTGAAGGTTAGCCATAGAGGCTGCCATGGCTCTCACACGCTGTGACATAGCCTTGGAGAGGAAGACACTTACTCTCATAAGCAAAGGATATGTATTGTGCAATCCATTTAGACAGAGTTCTTTTGGAGACTGGAAGTCCCAAATGACTATTTATTTATTTATTTATTTTTATTTCTTATATACCGAGCTCTTTTAATCAGTGCGGTTTACAAATGAACAAATTTAAACACAATGGTACAGTCAGCATTGGTTTTTTACATTGAACAGGGTACAAAAACTAGGAAGTAACAGGGTTAACTATATACAAAAAACTTGGATGTGAATAGGGTTAACTATGTACATGGCAATTTTGAGTAAACTACATGGTAGATAACAGATAAAATTACAGTAAAGTATAAAAACAGTATGGGTAGAGTGTGCAAGTATGGATCAACAAGATTATCCATTTTCTACCGGGGTTAAATGGGAAAGGTCAGTATAAGGGCTATGTTCATTTGGGGTTGCTTCAGGGTAGTGTATTAGGAACAGATGATATTTTAAGGCCTTTCTGAATGTCGTGAGGCTAGGGATGGATCTGATTTCGGGTGGGAGGGCGTTCCATGCTCTGGGCGCAAACAGTGAGAAGGCTCTGGAGGCTGTTGTTTTAGAGCATTTGGTAAGGATTTTTGGTAGGTTGATGGAGTTCAATGCAGCAGGTCTCCTGGATCTGTTTGATGGAGTGACATGTATCATATTGCTGATGGGTGATAGGGATGGGTTCTTGACAGCTTTAAAAGTCATGACCAGGGTTTTATATAGGGTTCTGGCCTGGAGGGGTAGCCAGTGTAAACTCTTCAGTATTGGAGTTATGTGTTCTGATCGTGGAGCACCTACGAGAATTCTCGCAGCTGAATTCATGGCTAGCCGGAGGGGATTTAGAGTAGAATGTGGGAGACCATGTAGTATGATATTAGCAAAATCCAAGTGTGGTAGTACCAGAGCTTGGAAGATAGTGCGGAAGTCAGAGTAATCAAGGAGAGGTCGGAGATTACGTAGGGATCGAATCTTTTGGTAAATTGAGTTTGTTGTTTTCTTGATGTGAGCTGACATATCAAGCCGCTGATCTAAGGTAATCCCTAAGTATCGGATCGTGGGTTGTGCTTTCAGTTCAATGTTGTTTACTTGCAATGAGGCGGGGGGTATGAAAGTAAGATTCCGTGTTACGAATAGAACGTCTGTTTTGTTGTGATTTATACGTTGTGATAAGGAAGCTTATCATAGCTCAGGTAGGAGCTATAGAAAAGATGATGTGACTCTGAACAAGCAACCTGTCAGTTCTGGTAGAAGTAAGAAAACAGAGTTTTCACATAAAAGACTACCAGTCCCAGAATGCACCAGGTTTCCAGCAGCCATGAGAGGGGCTGAAGTGAGAAAATGTGTGTGCAATCAAGAGAGCTATGAGGTAATCCCTAAGCACTCATCTTAAAGGGCAGGACCTGATTCAACACAGCTGCGCTGTGTTAGGGAGGAGCACACATTAGAACAGAATAAGAATAGAGCTTATTCTTCAGATAACAGCTTCAGGGAGAGCTTCAGCAACGGCTACAAGCTCCAGCCCAGCTACAGGTTTAAGCATCACCTGGAGAAACAGAAGCCAAGCCAAGCGGATAGAGAAAGAAGGAAACTCTCTGGAAGGAAGAGAAGAAAGGCCATTGGAAGGTCTGGGAGAACCCAAGGCAGTACCTATACTGGGAGGTATTCCAAATGCCAGCAGAGTCCATTGGACTGGAGTCAGCCAGAGGAATGGAATGGCAGAGATAGGAATCACCAGTGGCTACCTGGAAGAGAGAAGACTGCACGTGGAAGGGACTTTCAGACCAAGGCCAGAAGGTATGTGAGAGGAGATCCAGTGTCCAGGGATCAAGATTGGAAGGCTGGACATCAGAATTGGATTACATACTGGCCAGGCTATACAGAGAGGAATTATGATAGCAGGAGAGGCTCAGGTATGAACACTGATCCAGACCCTATCTATAATAGAGAATGGCAGCAAGGGAATAAGCATTCTCATGATAGTGCCTTAATGAAAGACTCGTCTGTGCCAATGTATGATAGTGACCCTATGCTGATTGATGAAGGGGGAGATACAGCAGATGAAACTATTCATTACATGGACTGTTCTCTATCTAAATGCTATTGCTAGCTTTCTGTGAGCAAACACATCAGCCATCACAAAGAAACCTAACTTTGTTTCTTATTTCCACTGCAAACAGCTCTTAAAGCAGGATTTGGGTTCACACAGTAGCAGCCAGCCAGCTAAAGGGTTTCAGCTGGTCAATTGATAGTAATTAAAGCTGCACCTGATTGTGTGTGTGAGCAAGGGAGAATCACTGCTGGGATCTACGTGGAAAATAAGCAGAAGTTAACCTAACAAGCAAAGTTTATTCATTTCTTTGTGCCTTTTTATTTGGTAATTATTTGCTAAGAAAACATTAGCTAATTGCCTGACAAGCTGAAGGTTGTTTTCTGATTTGCTTTGTGACTTTATGTTATCCATTTAAACACTGCAAGCAAGTAACCTCATTTATATTGCTACCAAGCATATTTGTGCTGGGTGAATTAAACCCCATCAATAAAAGAAGTATTTTATTGGCCTTACCACTGGTTTCACAACTCAATTATTGTCTTCAGCTGTGTTTGGAGTGAAAGAACTACATTACCCACAATACCTTGCAAGAATCATATGAATATATGCATCGTCAAGACTGTGTAAGTTCTCACCCTAGGCAGCCGTCTGACAATGTAGATTCTGTTTGAGAAGCCAATTTAATCAAAAGCAATAAAAAGTTGAGAAGGCTTTCTATGTTGCTGTGTTCTTTTTAGGAAAAAAACAAGGCTCTTTTACAGTCCAAAGTATGAAGGTTCCTTTCTGCATTAGAGGCATGAGGCCTCGGAAAAAATTCAGGAAGGTAAATTGATTGATTTAAATGAAAAGGCGAAACCACTTTTGGCATAAAATGTGGATGAGTTCTGAGAACAACCTTATCATGATGAAACCTTGTATAAGGAGGATCAGCCACTAAAGCTTGCAATTCACTAATTCGACGAGCGGAGGTGATTGCAATCAGGAAGATGACCTTCCAGGATAAAAACTTTAGGGTTGTAGTGGCTAAAGGTTCCAAGGGCAGTTTCATGAGATGTCTGAGAACTAGATTTAAATCCCATGCCACCAGTGGTGGCCTGATGGGAGGCTTTGTTAACAGAAGACCTCTCATGAATCTCGCTATGAGTGGATGAGAGGAAATTGGCTGTCCATTTAGAGGCTTATAGGAAGCTGCAATTGCACTAAGATGGACTCTTACTGTATTGGTCTTTAGTCCAGAATTTGATAAATGAAGTAGGTACTCTAGTACCGATTCCAAAGGTATCACAAGGGTGTTTAAGCCCTTTTGAGAACACCATATAGTAAAATGTTTCCACTTAAAGGCGTAAGAATGTCTTCTGGAAGGTTTTCTAGAAGCTTGAAGGATATCCTTTACCTGTTGGGAGAGGTTAAGATCCTGCAGGTCTAGGCTTTCAGCAACCAGGCCCTGAGATGCAGGGACTGGGGGTTCGGGTGCCATAGCATCCCGTTCTCTTGGGAGAGAAGGTCTGGAGCACACCCTAACTCCAGAGGTGCAGCTTGAGAGAGATGTAGGAGCAGGGGATACCACGTTTGTCGTGGCCACCGTGGTGCTATGAGGATCATATGACCTCTGTCTCTCTGAAGCTTGAAGAGTGTTTTGGGGATGAGGGGAATGGGTGGGAAGGATAGAGGAAGCCCTGACCCCAGTGAAGGAGGAAGGCGTCCCTTGCCTGGCAATTGTGAGCCGGAATCCTGGAACAGAACCGGGGAAGCTTGGCATTCAGTGGACTTGCAAAGAGGTCTATATCTGGGGTCCCCCAGATCTAAAATATCTTTGTCACCTGGTCTAGGTGGAGAGACCATTCATGAGGCAGCAGTACTCAGCTGAGTTTGTCTGCCCAAAGGTTTTGAATGCCTGGAAGATATACCACGAGAAGGTGAATTTGATGCTCTCTGGTGAGGGCCCATAGTCGTAAAGGTGAAATTAGACTTACCTGCTAATTGTAGTTCCTGGAGTGGAACAGTCTAGTCCCATAACCTCTGGGTTCCCAATCCTATCCAGCAGCTTGGAGACTGAGAAACTCCACCTTTTTGTGACATCATCTGTATAAGTCTCCGGTGCCCGCCTCATGCCACCAGTAACCTATTGACAAAGACGACTCACCGGAGAAACAAGTAAGCCAAAATACTACAGTAAACGTTATTGACAACAGTAAAATAGCAAATGAGAGCAAGAAAACTCCCAGCCCATTACAGTGCTTAATAGAAGGTGGGAGCATTCCAACCCCCTGCTTGAAGGAAGGAACAGCCCCAAGTAATAAGAAAGAAAGCGCAGCTTACCCGTGAAACTGAGAGAGAATCCGGACATGTGTTTGCCCAGGAACTCTGGGAGGGATATGGGACTAGACTGTTCCACTCCAGGAACTACAATTAGCAGGTAAGTCTAATTTCACCTTCCTGATCGTGTCCCAGTCTAGTCCCATAACCTCTGGGTCCATACCAGAGCAGTGAAACATACTTAACAACGGGAGGGACCTGGCAAACCAGCCTGAAGAACCGCTGATCCGAATGAGGTCTCCTCCGCCATCTGTACATTCAGACGGTAGTGCCTAGCAAAGGTATTGAGGGACGACCAAGTCGCCGCTCTACAGATCTCCACCGGCGAAACCAAACGAGCCTTCGCCCAGGAGGTAGCCTGAGCCCACGTGGAATGTGCTCTCACACCATTTGGCACGACTCTGCCCTTCAACACATAAGCCGACTCAATGGCCTCCCTAATCCAGCGAGCAATAGATGCCTTAGAGGCCGCTTCACCCTTTTTCTGCCCTGCGAAAAGCACAAAAAGTCTGTCCGACTTCCGAAAGGACTCCGTCCGTTTGAGATACTTCTTTAAAGCTCTCCGGACATCCAAAAATGCAGCCTAGGCGCCGAAGAAGCATCGCCATCTTTGTGCAGTACCGGCAAGGAAATTTCTTGGTTAACATGAAACGCCGAGACCACCTTTGGAAGAAAAGCCGGCACTGGCCGCAACACCACCTTAGACGGAAAGAAAGAAAGATAGGGCTCTCTGCAGGAAAGAGCCTATAATTCAGACACACGCCTAGCCGAGCACACGGCCACGAGAAATACCACCTTCAGAGTAAGATCCTTGAGTGACGCCCTAGCCAGCGGCTCAAAAGGCTCCCCCACTAAGGCCTCCAAAACGAAGGGAAGACTCCATTTGGGAAAGACTTGTCGAGCCGGAGGCCTAGCGAGAGAAACCGCTCTGAGAAATCGTTTTACATCCCGCTGGACGCCCAGCGACTGACCCGCCAGTCTGCCTCTGAAACAAGATAAAGCAGCCACTTGGACTCGCAACGAAGCCGCTGCTAAACCCTTTTCGAAACCATGCTGTAAAAATTCCAGGATCTGCGGGAGGGAAGCCCGTAATGCTTGGTACTGCCGCTCACCACACCAGGCCTCAAAAATCCTCCAGATGCGAACATAGGACAACGAAGTGGAACGCCTTCTGGACTTGAGTAAAGTAGAGATAACCGCCGAAGAATACCCTCGGGAGGTCAACCGCGCCCTTTCAAGAGCCAGGCCGTAAGAGAGAATCGACCCACATGAGGCATGACTAGCGGCCCTTGAGATAACAGATCCGCTCTGTCGGGAAGACGCCAGGGCTTGGCTTCCAGCAACCGCACCAGGTCCCCGTACCAAGGGCGCCGTGGCCAATCTGGCGCAATCAAGATGACATGACCCCGGAATCCCTCTACTCTTTGTAGGACCCGGCCGATCAGCACCCACAGTGGGAATACATACAGAAGCTGCTCCTCTGGCCAGACCTGCAAGAGAGCATCCAAGCCCTCTGACATCCGTTCCCTGCGCCTGCTGAAGAAACGGTTGCACTTCGCCGACGCGAAGGTCGCCATGAGATCCAACACTGGCCTGCCCCACCTGCGGACCACCATCTCGAACACCTCGGGATGCAGAACCCATTCTCCAGGATCCACTTTTACCCGGCTGAGGAAGTCGGCCTCCACGTTGTCTACCCCTGCTACATGGGCTGCCAACAGATCCAGAAGGTGGACCTCTGCCCAGGCACACAGAGCCTCGGCCTCGGACTCTAGAGACACACTGCTGGTGCCGCCCTGCTTGTTGACATAGGCCACCGCCGTCGCGTTGTCCGACAGTACCCGGACCGCTTTCCCGTCGAGAAGCGTCCGAAACTCCTGCAAAGCCAGCGACACCGCTCTTAGCTCCAACCGGTTTATCGCCCAGGCGCTTTCTTGAGCGTCCCAAAGCCCCTGCGCGAAGTTGCCCTGACAATGGGCTCCCCAGCCCAGCAGACTGGCATCGGTCATCACTGCCACCCATGCCGGCGATTCGAGGGACTTCCCTCTCTCTAGCGACTGGGGAAGCAACCACCAGAGCAAGGTCTGACGAACCTCCTCCGGGCAGACTAGTTTCCGTGAGAGGGAGTCTCGCTGATGCGACCACCGGCGAAGCAGAGCCCTCTGTAAGGGCCTCATGTGAGCTCTCGCCCATGGGACCGTTTCTATCGTCGCCGCCATGGTGCCCAACAACTGCAGGTAATGCCACGCTGAGGGAGTCCGGAGCTTGAGGAACCTCTGCACCCGATTCCGCAATTCTAGGGCCCTTTGGTTGGTAAGAAACACTCTTCCGTTCCGCGTATCGAACCGCGCCCCCAGGTATTCCAGATTCTGGGAAGGCAGTAAATGACTCTTGGACATATTGACAATCCAACCTAGACTCTCCAACAAGCTTACTACCCGGGCCGTGGCCCGCACGCTGTCGTCGTGTGATTTCGCCCGGATCAACCAATCGTCCAGATAAGGATGCACGAGAATGCCTTCCTTTCGCAGAGCCGCCGCCACCAGCACCATGACCTTGGTAAAGACCCTCGGGGCGGTCGCTAGACCGAAGGGCAACGCTTGGAACTGAAAATGTCCGAACGGGACGGCAAACCTGAGGAACATGTGATGTTCCGGTCGTATGGGAATGTGAAGATAAGCTTCGGACAGGTCTAGAGAAGTGAGATACTCCCCCTGTCGCACCGCCACTATGACGGAGCGCAGGGTTTCCATGTGAAAATGAGACACACGGAGACAGCGGTTGACTCCTTTGAGATCCAGGATCGGTCGAATACCTCCGTCTTTCTTTGGGACAATAAAATAAATGGAGTATCGACCACACCCGAACTGATCTACGGGCACGGGCGCAATCGCTCTGAGGTCCAGTAATCGCTGTACTGTCTGCCGTAGGGCCGCCCGCTTTGCCACAGTCCTGCCGGGAGAGAGCACAAAGGAGTCCCGCACAGGGCGTAAGAGCTCCAGAGCGTAGCCTTCGCGAACAACCTCCAACACCCACTGATCTGTCGTAATGCGGGCCCAGGCGGGAAGAAACTCCCGCAGACGTCCTCCCACGGGAATGGTGGACGACTGGGCCCCCCTCACTTCATTGGGACTTTTTAAGGTTAAGGGAGGAGGAGGAGGAGGAGGAGGAATTAAGACCGAAACCTCGGCCCGCTCCCCGAAACCCCCGGGTTCGGTAGGGAAAACGCCCCCGTTGCCCCGAAGCACCTCTTTGGGATCGAAAGCGACGAAAATCCCGAAACTGACCCCGGGAACTCGGCGCCCCCCGAGAAACTCTGGGCTTGTCCTCCGGCAACCGTCCGCCCTTGGACTCCCCAAGGTCCTTGACCAGCTTGTCCAAATCCTCGCCAAACAGCAGACGCCCCTTAAAGGGCAACTTGCTCAACCGAGTCTTTGACGAAGTATCGGTGGACCAGTTACGTAACCAGAGATAGCGCCTCGCCGCCACCGCCGACGCCATACTCTTGGACAGCCCCCGCATAAGATCGTAATGGATATCCGATAGGTAAGCTGCCCCTGACTCCAGGTGCGCTGCTTCTCCCACCAAAGTAGACTCCTGGCCCTCCTGAACTTTCTGAGCCCAACGCAGGCAAGCCCTAGAAACCCAGGCTCCGCAAATGGCCGCCTGGAGGGAGATAGCATTGACATCAAAAACTTGCCTGAGCAAGACATCCAGTTTCCTATCCTGAACGTCCTTGAGCGCCGCGCTACCCTCTACAGGAATGGTCGTCTTCTTGGTCACTGCCGAGACCACCGCGTCCACCCTAGGAGGTTGAAACATCTCTTTGTCCCGGTCTAATAAGGGATACAAACGGCTCATCACCCTGGCACCTTTCAAGGGGGCTTCAGGGATATTCCATTCCTCCTGAATCATCTCTTGAAACACCCTGTGCACAGGGAACGCCCTTTGAGTCTTCCGGAACACCTGCAGCAGCGGATCCTCCAATGTCTCGTCCTCCGCAGCCGCAGGCTCCGGCATGTTGAGCGCTTTAAGCGACTCTACAATGAGAGACCGCAGCTCTTCTCTCCTAAACACTCTCACAACCCTAGCCTGATCTTCCTTTTCAGAAATCTCACCCTCTTCTAACTCGTCCTCCAAACATACACTACGGGCGCCCTCATCCGATAGAGGGCTCTTCGACAGTCCGGAGAGGTCCCCTAGATTGTCGTCCCCGTGAGGCTTCTTGCTCCTACTCGGGGAACTGGGCAGCCGCGGAGACGCCGAACGCTTCCCGGATCCGCTGGAATCGCCCGGCAGACCGTGCTGCAAAAAATCACTAAAAGCCGAATGCTGAAGAAGCGCCACAAACTGTTGTGAGAAGATGGCAGAGAGCTCATTGGGGAACACCATAGGAGAGGCCGGGGCACCCGAGCCTGAAGATGGTCCTGGCAGAGGCTCCTCCTGCGCCAGTTCCGGTATCCGGGAAGCCGAGGCCTCTGGCAAGGACCCCGGAGCTGTGACTGCCTGCGAGGGGGGGTTATCCAGCTCCTGGGCCTCCCCCACACAATCTTTGCAGACCCCTGCATTTGTGCCTTTCCGCGTCCCACACACGATGCAAAGGGGTTTGGAGGGCATAAGACAAGACACTAGATGTCTCAAGCGTAACCCGGGTGCTAAATATGAGGGGCCCGGGCCACCCAAAAAAACGCAGCTCCGACTCTAAACCAGAGTTGCAGAGGGCAAACAGAGAAATCCAAATCCTGAAACTTCTCTGCTTCCAGCTTGGGACTACACCGAGAGTGGAAAAATACTGCCCCCTCACACTGCCCTGAAGATTTTATGCCAAACTATGCTATTTCTCCCTGGAAATGGCTGAGCAGCTCAGCTGAGAAGGCCGGGAACCAAAAAAGTCTGGCCCGTGCAGAAGCCGCGTCTCCGCCACGAGGCAGGGCCGCGAGGCAAAAAGGGCGCGAAAACGCGCTGACAAGAAAAGAATCGGAGCCGCGGCCTCGGAATGCACCGCAGACGCGATCGCAGGAAAAAAAGGAAAAACCCCGGTCCGGTCTACGGCCCCCGAAACAATAGCTTCCCTTGCCCGTGAGGCCCCCGAACAGCAAATTAGCACTCTCCCCCCCCTCAAAGCACACTCACCGCACAGGTCCCGATCAGCGGGAGAGAGAGAGAGAGAGAGCAGCCGAACGCGCTAGCAGGCACAGTCTTCTGCGTGGCGCTGGCTCACTCTCAAAGCAGATTTGCACCTCCGGATCTGAACGAGGCCGCTGCTGCGTCTCAGGCAAGACCTCTGAAACAGCCGGCCCCGGTTTAGTGCGCTGCCCCGAAGAGAAATCAGGTGAAGGAGGGGGGAGGAGGAGAAGGGAGAAGGAGGACTCAGAGCCAAAGAGCTGGAGTGCTCCAAATTTAAAGCAACAGACTGTAAAGGAAACAAAAACCTCTAAATCAAAACCCCATTAACTAAGATGTCTCAATTGTTTCTCCTGTGAGCCCGGGACCCCCGGGCTCCCACCTATCCAGCTGCTTGGAGACTGAGGTGACTGGTGGCATGAGGCGGGCACCGGAGACTTATACAGATGATGTCACAAAAAGGTGGAGTTTCTCAGTCTCTAAGCTGCTGGATAGGATTGGGAACCCAGAGGTTATGGGACTAGACTGGGACACGATCAGGAAGCTTCGTTGCATAATGACAGAGAGCCCGTTCCGCCCTGCTTGTTCACATAGAATATGGCTACTTGATTGTCCGTTCGGACTAGGACCGTCTTATAGCTGAGCTGGGCATGGAATACTTGAAGAGCTAGATATATTGCTCTTAATTCTAGGTGGTTTATATGAGTTCATAGTGCAGTTCATAGTGCAGTTCATAGTGGGAGCGGGCACTATCAATATAGGTTGCTCCCCTACGGCCAGGCTTCTGCCCCAAGGGTCTTCACAAAATGCCTGGCAGTCGTGGCCACTTTCTTCCGTCTCCAGGGGGTCTTTGTTTTTCCCTACCCAGACAACTGGCTCATAAAACTGAAAACACACCTATTCACCACACACTATGGCCCTATAGACAATTCTTCCCACCTATTAGATAATGGCTAATAACGTAACCCCGTTCACACAACCAACAGGTTTATACCAGGACATTACAATTATGAAAATATAACCCCCTCTTAATCCCTAACACCTATGAAACCTCAATTGTACATAGTTATTATTGTATATAGTTATCATACTGTTGTTGTTATTGCTATTGTTATCGTTACTATTATACAGTTATCATGTCATCACTTATATTGTTCCCTGTAATTCGATGTTCCATGTAAAACAGACCCGATCTGTACAGTTCTTGTTCTCTGTAAACCGCAACTGATCTATGGAAGGTGCGGTATATAAATGAATGTTTAAATAAATAAATAAGACAAGCCTCCTGTGGAGTCCAGGTACCCTGGGTAGAGAGATGGTGCAGGTGTGCTCCCCAACCCACCTGTGATGCATCTGTTGTTAGGGTGGCCTGGAATAGGGGCTGTTGGAAAGGAGACCCCCACTAAAAGATTCTCCAGTGATTGCCACCATTGTAGGGACAAGATCAGTCGTTGAGAGTTTGATATCTTGTCTGACAGACGTCCTGTGGCCTGTGTCCACTGTGTGGATAGGGTCCACTGGGCTGCTCGCATGTGGAGGCGAGCATAGGGAACTACATGAACTGTTGACGCCATATGTCCCAGTAATTGCAGCAGTTTGGGAGGATTTTCCCGCTGCTTGAGAAGCTAGTTGCACTATGCGAAAACATCGGGGCTGTGGGAGGAAAGCCCTTGACTATCTGGTATCTAAACAGGCTCCTATGAACTACAGGGACTGGGAAGGAACAAGTTGGGATTTTGGGAAGTTTATTACCAATCCCAAGTATTGGAGGATTTGCATTGTGCGAGATAGTGCAGAGCTGGCTTCTGCAACCGTGGGGGCTCGAATGAGGCAGTCGTCCAAGTAAGGGAAGACGAATATCCCTAGGGTTCACAGGAATGCAGCTACTACTGCCATGCATTTCGTGAATACTCTTGGTGCCGAAGCCAGACCAAAGGGAAGAACCCTGTATTGGAAGTGTTTTCCCTTGAATAGGAATCGTAACAATTTCCTGTGATCTGGATGGATCAGAATGTGAGTATATGCATCCTTTAGATCTAGAGAGCAAAGCCAATCCTGACCTTGAAGGTATGGCAGAAGAGTTCCCAGAGAAACCGTTTTGAACTTTTCTCGGAACAGATATTTTGAGGTCTAGAATGGGTCTGTGTCCTGTTTTCTTTGGAATAAGAAAATAGGGGGAGTAGAACCCTGTACCCTGTTGGAGAATGGGTACTTCCTCTATTGCTTCTTGGGCAAGGAGTGTTGAGACTTCTTGATCCAGTAGATTGTCTGCAGAGGTTTGGGAATTGAACTGTCTTACGACTGTAGGAGGGGGCATGCTGTGAAAATGAAGCTTGTACCCCTCTCCTACAATGGACAGAGTCCAATTTTCTGCTGTTATTTGGTGCCATCTGTTGGCAAAATGACACAACCTGTCTGGAATGTTTAGGGGTTCTGGACCTTTCAGAAGCAGGAAAGGCAAGCTCTCTAGGAAGGAGTCAAAGCCCTTGAAGGGGCAGAGCCTGTGGAGCTGGTTGAGCTCTCGGGCCTTTTGGCTTCTTTTGTTGTCTGGATTGTTGTTGTTGTCCCCTTTGGGCAACTTGACCCTGACCTTGCCCTTGCTGGGTATAGGACGGATAAAACTTCCTCTTTTTGCTGAAAAAGATTTTTTATAGGGTTTCTTTCTGGCTGGAGTGGCTGTAGAGTTTGACAATCTGTCTAAAGTGATATTGTCAGCATCTATCTCGTTAGCCTTTTCCTACCAATTCTTGCCAAAGAGGTTTTCTCCTGTGCAAGGGATGTTTCCTAATTTATCCTGTACCCAAATCTCCGATGCCTGAAGCCAGGCAATCCGACGTGCACCGATGGCAATAGCAGAAGTATCGAGTCTCCTAGAATGAGGAGGAGATGTGGTCAAAGGTGTTTCCCAGATTCTGAGCATCAAATCATGAAGAATTTCATGAATGGGCAGAGTGGCTGCCTCTTTGGGAGCCTTAGGGTATTGGAGAATTTCCAATTCCTTTGTTCTAGGTTCCTTTTCAGGAGCTACCATGATTGAAAGGCATCGGGCCACATCACGAATAAAATCCTGAAAAGACATGTCCTCCAGAGGAGACATTCTGCGTTGAGGAGAAGAGGAGTCTTTCGGGAGAAGCACTCTGGTACCAGCAGAATTAGCAGAGTCATCGGAATCGGAGGATTCAAAGTATCTCTGATCCTGATGTTCATGCAAAGCATGGTATCGGTATCGGTATCGATTGAAGTTGGTACCGAGTTGCTCCGGTACGATCTGTAGATGCCAGAAAAAGTCGGCATGGGAAGAATTCCCACTGGGGCCAGTATAGATATCAGTACCATTGCTGGTACCGGCATTGGTATCAGTGTCGGTACCCATTGAACCGTCGGTAGTAGCGTCAATGGTACCGCAGCTGTAAGGAGAGCTGCAAGACTGCGTTCGATAGTGAGGAATCTCTGGTCTATCGATGCTGCCGATGCCTGGGTGTCGGTACTGGTAGAAGCAGCCAGAACCCCTGAGCATGGCACCAGTAGTTCTGCCAAGGTCGAGGCCTTGAGAACATCCTGAAGTCCCGTTGGTGCTTTGGAGGCCGAAGTCTCCCGCCGGGGCCGTTTTGCTGGTGTAGTTTCCTCAAGGGCAATGCCAATGGCTTCTTGATGCTTGGAAGGAGATCTACCCTTTGAGGACCAGCTCTTATGTTTAGTTACCTGAGATCCATGGGAGGAAGACGAAGCTCTGGAAGACGTTGATGCAATGGACATCGCATCTGAAGAAAAAAGGGTACCAAGCTTTGCAGCACGGTTCTGTCTTCCTCTTTTAGTCATCCCCATACAAGAGAGACACTCCGATGGAGAATGGTCAGGGCCTAAACATTTGAGACATCAGTCATGGGTGTCGGTGACGGAAATGGTACCGCCACACTTAGTACATTTTTTTTTAAAACCACTAGCTGGTTTTTCCATTTTTCAGGAAAATGGGGCCTAATGCCCCAAATGGCGCCTAGCACCAAAAAGTATATATATCTCTATATCTCAGTACTGGTAGGTGTCGAGCGGAGGCAGACTCAACCACAAGAAAACAGTTTTAAAGAAGAAATTTTCTGCAGTGACAGGGTATGTGTCCTGTCGGCTCCGCGGAAAACGAAAAACTGAAGAGGGACAGTTGGAAAGGCAGGAAGGCAGCACGCATGTGCTGAGGGATGCTCCCAAAAGCGTTCCTATTGGACGCTGGGGAGCGTTCCCACGCAGGTTCCATCGGTACCGATGATACCCATATGTGAAGACTAAATTCCTGCTTGTTCCTGGAGATAGAGAGTTCCCAGTGAGATTATTTTGAATTTCTCATTGACTAAGAATTTGTTTAGCTCTCTGAGGTCAAGAATGGGTCTGTAACCCCCTGATTTATTTGGAATGAGGAAGTATGGGGAGTAGAAGCCTTTTAGAAGTTGGTTTTGAGAAACTGCTTCTATGGTTCCTTGGGAAAAGAGATTGCTGACCTCCTGCTTGAGCAGGGTGTCAAGGGGAGGTTGGATAGGGAAATCCCCCCTGAAGTAGCGAGGCGGAAGTTTCTGAAAATTTAACTGGTAACCTTTCTGAACTATGGACAGGTCCACTGCTCTGCGGTGATGGAGTGCCATCGATGTAAAAAATGGCAAAGTCTCCTGAGATGGTTGTAGGTTCCCAAACGTGTGGGGACAGGCTGGCTGTGTTCCCTAGATGGTGGCTAACTGTGGTTTAGCTATCCTGGGCTTCTTTGCTTGCTTAGGACCCTGTTGTTTTTGTTGGGGCTGATAAGCAGGCTGAGAATAGTAGAGATAGAACCTCCTCTTCTTTGGGTAGAAGGGTCTTTTAGCTGCTGCCTTTTTCTTTGAATGAATGGTCGGCAGTCTTCCTGGAGAGCCTTTTAAGCATTATTGTCATCTGTTTCCAGCTCTCCAGTCTTCTCCCTCCAGTTTTTTACCAAAGAGGTTCTCTCTTATACAGGGATTATTACCAAGCTTGTCCTGAACCCATTGTTCCAGGTCTGATGCTTGGAGCTATGCTAATCGGCATGCATCTATGGCAATAGATACAGCTCTACTAGTGGCTTCGAAGGCATCGAATGCTACCCTGTTTACAAACTGACACATTTTCAGGAAGGAATGGAAGAAAACCTTCCCAATCCTTGTTAAGTTCTTTGAGGAACATTCCCATATAGAGAATGTAAGAATTGATTCTGCTGGCTAGCATCGAAGCCTGAAAGGATCGGCGAGCAAAGGAATTGAGATTCCTGGATTCCCTTCCTGGGAGGCATGGATGAGTGGTTCTTGCTGCTCTTGATGCGACACATCACTGATTCAATCACCATAGAGTGGTGTGGAAGTTGTGGTTTTTGAAAACCAGAACATTCCGGTACCCTGTACATAATATCATGCTGTCGGGTAATGGGTGATACCGTGAGAGGGGTCTCCCACATTCGGAGCATCAAGTTGTGGAGGATTCAATGCTCCAGGAGGGTCACAGCTTCTTTCAGGGCTGTAGAGTACTGGAGTATTTCCAGCTCCTCTGCCCTCGGTTCTGGTTCTGATGAAACAGGAATTGATAATGCCGCCATGTCCCGGATAAATTCTTGGAAAGCCATGTCTTCCGGTGGTGATTTTCCACGAGTGCTCGAGGTTGGAGGCGAGGGTTCAAAGACAATGTCATGGAAATCCATAGAATTGAAGAAACGATGGTCAGAATCGGACGTAGAGTCTGATACAGTTGAGTATCAACGATGTTGATGCCTGTAGAATCAATGTCGATGCTCCTCGATACCTTCAGGGTCTAGAAATGTAGTTCTCACCCATGGGATCTCGGTGGTTGAGACAGATATCACTGTCGGTGTTGACACCGGAGCATCGGGTCTTGAGGCAGACTGGATCGGTGCCAATGGTGGTAACGATGCCGATGCCTGGCTTGGTGTTGATGGGGTCACCAACGTATGGTTTGTGCCCCCCCAGATGTCAGTGAAAGAGGAACCAATGCTGCGAGGAGGGCCACTAAAGTCCTATCCAAGGATAGCATGCATTGATCCAAGGCAGTTGTCTGCGTCTGGTCTAATGCAAGAATGGGGCTTGCCACCGCCATACCAGAGGAAGGCATGGGGGTTCTTCAGAGATTGAGGCCTCAAGTGCCTCCCAATTCCCCACCAAGGCTTTGGGGGACAAGTCCTCCCGCCGGGGATGCCTGGGCCGATGGCCAGAGTCAGATGAGGTCCTGGAAAACTCCCGATGTTTAGAGCGGGATCTTTCCCTCAATTCCCGAGACTTGCTAGAAGAATCCTTGGACCTTTCCATCGATTTCTTTGACTTCTCCGAGGATTCATGAGGCTTTTACTCTTCCTTGGTAGACCTCAAGGGAGATGGGGATCTTTTGGTCTTTTTCTTCGAGTGTTTGGAGTCCTTAGAAAGCTTAGAGCCCCAAGAGCAGGAAGATGCTCTGGAGGAAGTCAAGGCCAATGACATTGAGTCCGATGGAAAGGGGTTCCCCAGACATTTTGGCCCAGTTCCCTAGGCCTCTCTTCATCATCTGTTTACAGAGGGAGCAGGATTGGGGGACATGGTCAGGACCAAGGCATTTCAGACACCAATCGTGTTTATCTGTTACCAAAATAGTACTGGAGCACTTAATACATTTTTTTAACCCACTCGAGGGTTTTTCCATCATGAAGATGGTGGGCAGAGCCCGGTGGACACAAGGCCCTGAGGAAAATGTTTTTGAAAAAAAGAAAATAGATAAATGGATGAGGGGAACATCAAAAAAGAAAAATGATATCGGAATCGAGTGATACTGCTGCAGTGAGGCAGAAGCGCTGTTCGGAGAAAAGATTTGGAGGTTCTTTTCTCCGGCGACAGGATTGTGACCTGTTGGCTCCACGGAAAAAGAAGAACAGAGGAGAGGGAGTTGGGAGAGCGGGAAGGCAGTGCGCAGGCACAGTGGAGTGCTCCCAAAGGTTTTCCTATTGGTTGCTGGGAAGCTTCCCACGCAGGCTCCATCGGTACCTAAAGTCACCCATAAGAACATAAGATATGCCATACTGGGTCAGACCAAGGTCCATCAAGCCCAGTATCCTGTTTCCAACAGTGGCCAATCCAGGTCACAAGTACCTAGCAGTTTCCCCAAAAGACACAGGTTCCACAATGCTTGTACTGGGTCAAGCATTGAAATCCTGGGTCCCTTCTTAATAATGGTTTATGGACCTTTACTCCAGGAACTTGTCCAAACCTTTTTTAAACCCAGCTACACTAACAGCCTTTACTACATCCTCCGGTAACAAATTCCAGAGTTTGATTACACATTGAGTGAAAAAATATTTTCTTTTATTAGTCTTAAATAGTTTACCCTGTAGCTTCATTGCATGTCCCCTAGTCTTTCTATATTCTGATAAGGTAAACAATCGATCTACGTTTACCCATTCCACTCCATTCATTAATTTATAGACTTCTATCATATCTCCCCTCAGCCGTCTCTTTTCCAGGTTAAAGAGCCCTAACCTTTTTAGCCTTTCTTCATAAGAGTATCCTTCCATCCTCTTTACCATTTTGGTGGCTCTCCTCTGAACCTTTTCTAATAACGCTATATCCTTTTTAAGATACGGTGACCAGAATTGCACACAATATTCAAGGTGCGGTCTCACCATGGAACGATATAGAGGCATTATAATATCTTTTGTTTTATTTTCCATTCCTTTCCTTATGATACCTAGCATTCTATTTGCTCTCTTGGCTGCCGCTGCACACTGGGCCAAAGGTTTTAACATGTTATCCACAATGACGCCTAAATCTTTTTCCTGGGTGGTGATTCCTAATGTGGAACCTTGCATCGTGTAACCATAGTTTGGGTTGTTCTTCCCTAGGTGCATAACTTTGCACTTGTCCACATTAAATTTTATCTGCCATTTTGATGCCCAGTCTTTCAATTTATCAAGATCCTCTTGCATTTTACCACAGTCCACTTGGGTTTTAACAACTTTAAATAGTTTTGTCTTATCTGCAAATTTGATACCCTCACTCGTTATTCCCTTTTCCAGGTCATTTATGAATATGTCAAAAAGCAGCAGACCCAGCACAGATCCCTGGGGTACACCACTATTCACCTTTCTCCATTGGGAAAATTGGCCATTTAACCCTACCCTCTGCTTTCTATCTTTTAACCAGTTCCTGATCCACAATAGTACACTGCCTCCTATCCCAGGACTCTTTAGTTTTGTCAAAAGTCTCTGATGAGGGACCTTGTCAAAGGCTTTCTGAAAGTCCACATACACTATATCAACTGACTCACCTTTGTCCACCTGTTTATTCACACCTTCAAAAAAACATAACAGATTAGTAAGACAAGATCTTCCTTGTCTAAAGCCATGTTGGCTGTCTCCCATTAGGCCATGACTATCTACATGCTGAGTAATTTTGTTCTTTATGATGGTTTCTACCATTTTTCCCGGTACTAACGTCAGGCTCACCGGTCTGTAGTTTCCCGGATCACCCCTGGAACCCTTTTTAAAAATTGGCGTTACATTGGCGATCCTCCAGTCTTCAGATATTACAGATGTTTTTAATGAACGTTCATAGATTGCAGATCTGCGATTAGTAATCTCATATTTCAGTTCTTTCAACACCCTTGGATATATACCATCCGGCCCAGGTGATTTGCTACTCTTCAGTTTATCTAATAGCTGTAATACATCTTCCCGATGTATCGATATTTCCTTCAATTCTTCCACACCTTTAAATACCACTTCAGTCATGGGTAGCATCCCTACATCTTCCTCAGTAAAGACCGAAGCAAAGAATTCATTCACTCTCTCAGCTATCGCCTTGTTGCCCTCTTAGTGCCCCCTTAACCCCTCTATCATCTAATGGACCAACTGACTCTCAGTTTTTTTTGCTAAGAATGTACTTGAAAAAGTCTTTATTTTGCGTTTTTGCTTACGCAGCAAGCCTCTTCTCAAATTCTACCTTTGCCTGCCTTATCAATGCCTTGCATTTGACTTGCCAGTGCTTGTGCTGTTTCCAGGTTTTGTTATTTGGCTCTTTTTCCAATTTCCTGAGAGATGTTTTTTTGGCAACAACCTCTCTGACCTCACCTTTAAACCAGGCTGGCAGTTTTTTGAACTTCCTTCCAGTTTTCTTAAAGCATGGAATACAGCTGGCCTGGGCTTCCAAGATAGTATTTTTCAACACCCCCCAAGCTTGATGTAAGTCTTTAACCTTTGCAACTGCTCCGTTTAGTTTTTTCTTAACTATTTTCCTCATTTTATCATAGTCTCCCTTTCAAAAGTTAAGAGGTAGTACTGTGGATTTCCTTACTATCCCTTCTCCACAAATTAAATCAAATGCGATCATGCTATGATCACTATTGCCAAAGGCCCCAACACCCTTCTCTTGCACTAGATCTGGTGTTCCACTAAGGACTAGGTCTAATATGGCTTCCCCTCTGGTCGGTTCATGAACCAGCTGCTCCAAGAAGCAGTCATTTATTTCATCTAGGAACTTTATCTTCCTAGCATGTCCTGCGGTGACACTGACCCAGTCGATACCGGGGTAATTGAAATCACCCATTATTATTACTGCTCTGTAACATTTGTTAGCTTCCTTGATTTCTTTGAGCATTTCATCATCCATTTGTTCATTCTGGCCAGGCGGTCGATAGTACACCCCCACTGCCATCGCCTTCCCCTTTTTACATGGAATTTCAATCCATAGAGATTCTACAGCAAATTTTGTTTCCTGCAAAACTAATCCTTTCTGACTCAATGCCCTCTCTAACATAGAGCGCAACCCCTCCACTAATTTGATCAGCTCTATCATTACGATATAGTTTGTACCCAGGTATCACAGTGTCCCACTGGTTGTCCTCCTTCCACCATATCTCTGATATTCCAATCATATCTAACCTATCATTTAGTGCTATATATTTTAACTCTCCCATCTTATTTTTCCGACTTCTAGCATTTGCATACAAGCATTTTAGAGACTGTATTTTATTCATATTAATCTGGCTATTGGTAGACATGGGTAATTTGGGATCTTTAAGCTCCGTCTGCTCCATACTCGAGGGCATTTGGGCTACTTTACTCTTTTTTGGAACCTCTCTGCTTTTGGTAGTATCCTTCAAGGATACATTCTTCCGAGCCATGCACTCTTGGGCGACTGTCCGCTTTCCCTTATTATCTAGTTTAAAAGCTGCTCTCTCTCTCCTTTTTAAAGGTTAATGCCAGCAGCCTGGTTCCATCCTGGTTAAGGTGAAGCCCATCCCTTAGGAAGAGCCCCTCCTTTCCCCAGAATGTTTCCCAGTTCCTAACAAATCCAAAACCCTCATCTCTGCACCATTGTCTCATCTACGCATTGAGACTCCGGAGCTCTGCCTGCTTTTTGGGTCCTGCGCGTGGAACGGTAAACATTTCGGAGAATGCTACCCTGGAAGTTCTGGATTTCAACTTCCTACCTAAAAGCCTAAATTTAGCCTCCAGAACCTCCCTACTACATTTTCCTATGTCATTGGTACCGACATGTACCAAGACAGCAGACTCCTCCTCAGCACTATCTAAGACCTTATCTAGGTGACGCGTGAGGTCCGCTACCTTCGCACCAGGCAGGCATGTTACCAGGCGATCCTCACGTCCACCAGCCACCCAGCTATCTACATGCCTAATGATCGAATCACCAACTATAACGGCTGTCCTAACCCTTCCCTCATGGGCACATGGCCCTGGAGAAACGTCCTCGGTGCGAGAGGGTTTTACATCACCTGGAGGACAGGTCTGAGCTACAGGATCACTTCCTGCCACACCAGGGTGATGCTCTCCTGTCACGTGACCTCTCTCCTCCACATAGGAGGATTACATCATTCCTGCTTGTTCCTGGAGATAAACTCCTACATGTTCTCCAACATTCCCCCTTTTTAGGCACCACACTATATAATCAAGTCTCTGTCCCCCTCCCAGGACCTGCTCTATGAACACCCACTGCTTAATCGCATGCAGCCTGTATTGGGCCCCCACATAATACCTCTTAAAAATCAGATATTGCCAGTCCTTTAGACTATTTGAGCTTTTGCAAAATCTTCCTTGCTACTCTAGGGGGCCTACATTCCCAGACATACTGTATTTAAATACTTTTCAAATGAATAACTATTCATCTGTTCTAGCATCTTTACTGGTAAAGTTTAAAACAGGTACAAGAATTGAGGGAGAGTCACCATTTTGACACTGGCATTTCAACCTAACATAATTTGCAGTGTGTGCCTTTGAATCAGTGCTGACTCCTGGCAACTCAGCAGCTTCTGTTTTTTTGACAGTGTGACCAGAGGTAGATTGCCAGGCCTTTATTCTGAGGCAATGGTGGTTAAGGACTTGCCCATGGCCACAAGGAATGACTAGTGGGAATTGAACCCTGGTCTCTTGGTTACCAAGCCAGTGCTCTAACCACTAGTTACTCCTCCACTCTATAGATGCAGCCAAAATATTTTATTTTCTTCCCCCTTGATGTTGGAGTGGATTATAACGTCTCATAACACACAGGACCCAAGGCCGTTTTCTAAAGGTGATGCTTCCCGTTGCAAGATTCCATTGTTTTATGTCACTGGTAAAGACAAGGTCAATCGTGAGACATTTCAAAGAAGGAAGAGGCAAATACATTATGGGCAAAGAGAAAGTATTTTACCTTGTTTCCCGGAGATCGGATTAAAATGAAGCGGTTTTTCTTCAAGAGAGATCGTAAATCCTGACAGGCCTCGTAGCTTCCTAGTTCTATGGTTTCAACACACTTCTGATCATCCTACATAGAAAAAAAGACAGATTTAAATTTTACATTGACAGAAGTAACAGAACCTCAAATGATTCTCCTCTTTCTTAGACCAGAAGCAGAACATCTAGAATCCCAGTTCCCCTCACTTTTTCACCCTTCCCCAGGTACCCTCTTCCTTAACCCTCCAGAATCCGTTCCCCCTTTCCCCCAGTTCCTATTCACCCTCCTTTCCCTCACCATCCCTTCCCTATCTAGCTGCCCCTCCCCCCATCCCCCCCAGGCCAGCCATCTCATTGTTACTTAGTCCCACCCACTTCATTTTTCTCTCCGCCCTCTCACACTTCTTTGTCTACCATTTCTGAATCTAACTCCTCAAGAGTCCTCCTTTCTTCAGTGCTTTGCAATTATTATTCTACAATTCTCACCACTCCTGCCTCCTCTAATCTCCTCCTCCTAAACATTTATATAGCGCTACAAGGCATACACAGCGCTGTACATATAGATGTAAGACTCAGTCCCTGCTCATCAGAGCTTAACTTAATCAAGACGAAAATCACCACAAAACTGGGGACTAGAGTATGTTAAAATACCATAAGTAATGAACAACAGAGCGAGGAGCATCAGGATCCAAAAGCAGCCTCGAAGAGGTGCGTTTTTTGCCTAGATTATAATAGGGCTAGAGAAAGAGCCTGACATACTGACATGCAGTTTGTTCCAGGGGTATGGAGCAGCAAAGTGGCATGAACAAAGTCTGGAGCTCACAGTGGCAGAGAAGGGCACAGATAAAAGGGATCTGTTCGACAAGGAATGGAGTAGTGGTGGAGGAGTGTGTGGAGGAGTAGCCTAGTGGTTAGAGCACTGGCTTGATAAATTAAGAGATCAGGGTTCAATTCCCAATAACACTCCATGTGACCTTGGGTAAGTCACTTAACTCTCCTTGGAAGAAAGGCCTGGCAATCTACTTCCTGTCACACTGCCAAGAAAAACCTCAGAAGCTGCTGGGTCACCAGGAGTCAGCATTGACTCAAAGGCACACATTGTTTTGCTAGAGAAGCAGAGCTCCCAAGGAGGGGTGTAGAGTGAGATAAGATAATGAGGAGCCGCATAATGAATGCGCATGTAGGTCAGCAGGAGAAATTTGAACTGGATGCAGGAACAGATAGGAAGCCAGTGGAATGATTTGAAAAGAGCTGTCTACCTAAGTATAGAGACACTGGTGAAAGATTAGCTGTGCAGTTGAATCTTAAACAGATTGAAGGAGAAAGAAATGATTCAGAGGGATTCTAACAAGCAGCAGATTACAATAGTCAAGATGGGAGGTGACTAGAGAGCAGATAAGAGTCTTAATAGTGTGCATAGAAAGGAGGGAGTGGAGGAGTAGCCTAGTGGTCAGAGCAACTGCCTAGTACCCCGAAGATCAAGGGTTCGATTCCCACTGGTACTCCTTGTGACCTTGGGCAAGTCACTTTACCCTCAGAAGAAAAGGCTGGCAATCTACTTCCAAGAAAACCCAGAGATAGCTGGGTCACTATGAGTCAACACTGACTTGATGGCACAAAAAAAAAAAAAAAAAAAGGAAGGGACTAATTTTGCTGACCTTATTTAGCTATCTGTTGGATGTGTGCAGAGAGAGAGAGAGTAGAGTCAAAGATGGCCAAGGTTGTGAGCTGAGGAAACAGGGAGGAGTGTGGTGTTATCCACAGAAATAGAGAAGGGAGGAAGGGGGAGGTGGGTTTAGGGGGAAAGATAAGGAGCTCAGTTTTGGCCATGTTCATTTTCAGACAGCAGCGAGACATCTAGGCAGCAATGTCGTATAGGCAGGCAGAGATCTGGGCCTGAATTCCTGAAGAGATTTCAGGCGTAGAGAGGTAGATACAAGAATCGTCAGCATAAAGATGGTACTGAAAACCATGGGAGGAAATAAGTGCACCGAGGGACTGAGTTTAAAGAAAGAAAAGGAGAGGTCCCATGGCAGAGCCCTAAGGTGCACCAAATGCAACGGGATGGCAGTAGAGGAGGATTCACCAGAACATACACTAAACGTGTGACGAGAGAGATAAGGACAGAATAGGGTCCCTAAATCTAAGCAAGGACAGAGTATTGAGGAGAAGGAGATCAACAGTGTCAAAGGCAGCAGAAAGTTGAAAAAGGATGAAGATCAAGTAAAGGCTCTTGGATTTGACGAGGAACAAGTCGCTGGAGACTTTGACAAGAGCAGTTTCTGTGGAATGTAGAGGACAAAAGCCAAACTGTAGTGGATCCAGTAGCCAGGGGCAGCCCAAGGGGGGTGCGGGGCCATGTGCGGAGACTCGGTGCGGGGCCTCATTTGCATAAATATTTGCATAATGTTACCATACACTAACTTTTAGTAAACATGCCTCTTAATGAGTATATGGATAAAGAAAGACTAAAAGATTTCTACATTACTATAATCCAGTGCCAACCGCCAGGCACATTAGGAACTACTACAAACACTGCCCATTTAGAACCCATAGCAAACCCGCCGTATCATAACAGCACTACCAGGACTCACAAAGCACCATACCCTAACTATCAAAAGGAAACACTGCAAATATTAAACCAATACATTTCAGAGAATAACAATACATGACCTACTGGGGAAAGAGAACAAGTGGCAATGTCAAATAGGAATTACATAAACAGAATACCTCAGCTCAGTTACACATGCAGAACACAGACCATCACCAAACAAGGAATCACAATTTAGAAACAGGAAGACAATAATTAAACTGGGAACCCCAAAAGCCAAACTTGGAATGTACAACAACACTGTAGAAATAAAACTATAAATTAAATTTCCTCTTGTACTATACAAAGCGCAGACGTTAATGATGCACATTTCCCAGAGCAGACATATTCCAGTTAATAAATTCAAAATAAAGAGATATCTTTCTACCTTTTGTGCATTTTTTTTCAGTTGCAATTGCTCCAGCCACTTTCTTCTGGTTTCTTTGTGTCTTCTGCTAACTCTCCATCGTCTGCTGTCCATTTGTCCTTTCTTCTCTCTCCTAATTTTTTTTCCATTCTCTCTCTACATCTGCTTTAACATACTAATCTTTCTCCTTTTGCTCTTTCCTCATTCCTATTTCTCCACTCAAATTTTACCCCTCCATCCTCAATCCCCACTTACTCTCCCAATACCCAGCCAATTGTAGATTTTTCTTCCGTCCCACACAAAATATTTTCCCCTCTCCATTTCACTCTCCCAGCTCCATCCCATTCTAATCTCCCCCAACATCAGCTCCCTTCTAGTTCCAGCCCCATCCAGTATCCACTCCCTTCTAGTCCCCGCATCAGCCCATTTCCAGTCCTAGCCCCCCCATCAGCCCATTTCCAGTCCTAGCTCCCCCATCCATTTCCAGTCCTATCCAAGTCCCTCCATCAGCTCATTTCCAATACCAGCCTCCCATCAGCCCATTTCTAGTCCTTTCCTAGCCCCACCATCAGCCCATGTCAAATCCTAGCTCCACTCAGCCCATTTCCAATCCAAGCCCTCCATGAACCTACTTCCAGTTCTAGCCCCTCCATAAGTCTATTTCAATCCAAGCCCCCACCACAGCCCATTTCCAATCTTAGCTCCCCCAACACCCAATTCCCAGTCCTATCCTAGCCCCCTTCATCAGCCCATTTCCTGTCCTAGCTCCCTCCCCTCACAACCCATTTCCATTCCAAGCCCCCTCCCCATCAGCTATTTACAGTTCAAGCCCCCCCTTCCCCTCAGTCCATTTCCAGTCCTAGGAACCCCCCCCCAACCCATTACCAGTCCTAGCCCCCCCCTCATAGCCTATTACCAGTCCTAATCCCATCAGCCCATTTCGTCCTAACCCCCCCATCACCCAATTTTCAGTTTAAGCCCCCCATAGCCCATTACCAGTCCTAACCCCCCCATAGCCCATTACCAGCCCTAACCCCCCATCAGCCCAATCCCAGTCCTAACCCCCATCACCCAATTTTCAGTTTAAGCCCCCCCATAGCCCATTACTAGTCCTAAACCCCCATCAGCTCACTTCCAGTCCTAACCCCCATCACCCCATTTCCAGACTTAGCTCCCCATAGCCCCAGTCCTAACTCCCTATCAGCCCTCTTCCAGTCCTAACCCCATTAGGCCATTTCCAGTCCTAACTCCCACCCCAACAGCCCAGGGAAATTTAAAAAAAAAAAAAAAAAAAAAACAGCTGTCTGCTGCCGCTGCCACCGTGGCGGCAACGGCAGAATCGCATATCCCGCGGGGCCCCCCGACAGAGCCTGCTCTCCCTGCATCAGCTCCGATGGCTTTCAGAGTGCGAAAGGAGAGTTTCTCCCGCGCAGCTCCGTTAAGCCCGCGGGGGCTGATGGGAAAGTCCCATCAGCCCCTGCGGGCTTAACAGAGCCACGGAAGGGAAACTAGTCTCCCTTCAAGCTCTGAAAGCCGATGGAGCTGATGCAGGGAGAGCAGGCTCTGTCGGGGGGCAGGGGGGCCCCCGTGGGATATGCGATTCTGCCATTGCTGCTGCTGTGGCAGCAGACAGCTTTTTGTTTTATTTTAAAATTTTACTTTGCAAGCAGAATGTTCTTTGCGTGGGGCCCCCTGAAACGCAGGGCCCTGTGCAACAAACATTCTTGCTCAATGGACGGGCCGGCCCTGCCAGTAGCACTTGAGAGGAAAGAAAGTCAAGACAGCAGCAGTGAACCGCTCATTCAAGTACTTTTGAAGCAAAGGGGAGGAGAGAGATAGGCCAATAACTGGAAGGACAGGCAGAGTCTAGTGAAGGGTTTTTGAGGCGAGATGTAACCATAATATGTTTTGAAGGCTAGAGAACAGTTGCAGTGGATAACAATAGGTTAAGGATATGACAAATGGTATGAATGACAGCGGAAAAGATAGAGCTTAGTAGACGGGTGGGAATGGGATCAGAGGAGCAGGTAGTCAGTTTGGAGGAGAGAAGATCTGCGGTTTCCTCCTCACTGATTTTAGAAAAGGAAGAAAGGGTGACAGAAGTTAAGTGAAGGATTTGGGATTGAAGAGGAGGAAGGTGAGGTGGAGGTGATCCTGTGGCGAACTCAAGGCTAATCTTCTGGACTTTGTCATGGAAACAGTCAGCCAAGGTCTGGGCAGAAAGTGAAGGAGGGATTGGAGAAGGAAGGACTTTGAGGAGAGAGTTGAGCATAGCAAAGAGACAGAATCAGAGGCAAGAGAGTTAGTCAGATGGACATAGTACTCTTGCTTGGCCAGTGCTATGGCTGACTACGTGTCACTTCTAAATCATTACTAGTTGTGGGTAGCACTTCAGGAATTCACTACGCTTGGAGTTTACAATCTGGTTAAGACAAATCCATGAAAAGCAAGTTTCTATCGGAATGTATTTATTATAAAGACATGGCCAAGCTTTGAAAGCGGCCTCAAAACGATGAAGTTTTAGACAGGGTTTGAATATGGCTAGAAAGGGAAGATCAACTCAGGAAGTCTGGTTCCAGGCAATGGCATAGTGACAGGAGATGGAAAAGAAAGTTACAAACACAGATATGAATGACTTTTCTGATGAAGAGGAAAAGAGAAAAGAGATAAAAGAGAGAGGTAATGAGGAGCCAAGGAATGAATGTAGGGGATGAGAAGGAAGAGTGTGCCATCCCCAGAGACCGAAAAAGAGGGGTGAAGGAAAGGAGGGTTTGAGGGAAAAATATTTATTAAATTTACTACTACTATCTAATAGATCGTTAATCCTTTAATGATCAGAGTACAATGCAGTGCTACAATATTGCAATAAAACCTGCCCACATCACTACTACTAATCTCATTTGTTTAGTGCTATAAAGGCGTACGTAGCACTGTAAAGAGACATGTAAGAGACTGTTCCTTCTCATAAGGCATTAAAATCTAGTTAAGACAGTCCATCCTCCATTCCCCTCAAGACCCTCACATTAAAACAAGATCATTCTACTAAGAATCTCCCCCTCAATTAACACTCAGTGTTCATAATATGGCAAACTTCTTTGACACCACCCCTAGTCAGTTCTAACCAAGGGGCAAGAACCAGTCAAACAGCCAAGCCTTGACCTGCTTCTTAAATGAAGAATTCAACTTCTCTCAAGCCTTCTGTGGCACAGAGTTCCACAAATAAGGGTCACACTAACTAAATGCCCCTTATCTAGTTGCTGTTAAAAGGGTAGTAGCCAACAAAGAAGGAAGCCTCCACAAAAGACGACAGAAATCAAAAACCAACACGGATGGAGGTAGGCCACAGCCACTAGAAGTCCAAGGAAACATTATTTAAAAAGACCCAACTTAGCAGAGTTGCAAATGTGAGGAATCATTACGGTGTTTCCCACAGACAATAACTGTACTTGCTTGAATACAGTCTTGGTGATCATTCACCTTGACCCCTAATGCAGGTACATATGCCGAAACTCAGCTGAGTCTGGTCCTTTTACATAAAGTTTCTTTGGACAGCTAGTGGCTGTGGCCTATCTCCATCCCTGTTGGCTTTTGATGTCCATTAAATGGGTAGTTCCATCTCTCACTGTAGCCATGTTGTTGTTGTTAAGTGCCGTCGAGTCGGAGTCGACTCATGGCGACCCTCTGGATAGCTATCCTAAATTGTGTTCGGTCTTCAGTCAGGCGGCTCATTGTTGACAGACTGGTACCCGTAGCTGGGCCAATACTTAAAAAGCATTCCATGCTGTTCTGAATGTCAAAGTGCTGTTTTTTTTTAATACTTCCGCACGATATGTATAGCAGAATATTATATGTGTAGCGGAATATACACGAGTAATGTTATACATGGAGCAGAAAGAACAGGGTTCGGGTGTTCCTGGGGTAGGAGCCACCAATCTGTATAAATTATGGGCCCGATATTCAAAAGACATTTACATGGTTTACAGCCCAGCCTTTAATCGATATATTCAATGGCATTTACATGGTTAGTGCCATTGAATATCCCCTTCTAACCCTGCTACATGCCCCAGTGCTATACGGTTAGCATTGAGGCATGTCGGGGGCATTCCTGGGTGGAGCGGAGGTGGAGACTGTTGCTAACTGGGCAGCGGCAATACTGCATGCTGTCCAGTTAGTGACCTGCGCCTAAAAGATAGGCGAGGAAAACCCTGGTCTAGCAGGACAATATGGAAACCACAGTTACATGATGCAAGGTTCCACATTAGGAATCATCACCGAGGAAAGGAATCTAGGCTCCTTCGTGGATAATACATTAAAACCCTCTGTCCAGTGTGCAATGGCAGCCAAGAAAGCTAATAGAATGTTTAGAATTACAAGGAAAGGAATGGAGAATAAAATCAAGGATATCATAATGCTTCTGTGGTGTGACCGCACCTTGAGAATTGCATGCAGTTCTGATGTATCGCAAAAAAAGATACATCAGAATCAGAAAGAGTACAGAGAAGGGTAACCAAAACGATAAAGGGGATGGAAGAATACCCCTATGAGGAAAGGCATAAATGGTTAGGGCACTTCAGCTTGGAGAAGAGACGAGATATGATAGCAGTCTACAAAATAATCAGCAGAGTAGAATGAGTAAACATGACTTGGATGTTTACTCCTTTAAAAAATTAGAAAGGCTAGGGGACATGCAATGAAGCTACAAAATAGTACATTTAGGACTAATTGTATATAATGACATGTATATCTAGCATGTTTATTTAGGACTTGTTACATCAAACATTTTAACATTATATACACAACTACTGTTAAAATGTTTGCTGTAATTAGTTCCCATGTTACAATGTAAGCGTAGTTACTCACCTGTAACAGGTGTTCTCCGTGGACAGCAGGAATCAGTCCTCGCATATGGGTGATGTCAGCGCCAATGGAGCCCTCGTGCGGAGCAAATCCCCTTTTGGGAATTGCATCACACATGCGTGGTCCCCTTCCCGCCCCAAGGGTGCCATCCTGCTCATTCAAATGACATAGCTAAAAAGACGGCAAAAAGAACAAAATAGGACTGAAACGCCAAGGGGAGGAGGGAGGGTTGTGAGGACCGATTCCTGCTGTCCCTGGAGAACACCTGTTACAGGTGAGTAACCACGCTTTCTCCAGGAACAAGCAGGAAGTCAGTCCTCACATATGGGACTCCCCAGCTATAGGCTACCGAGAACCCACAGCTGAAAAATAGGCTCCCTCTACGAGAGCCGCAAGCAGCCACAATAGGAATGTAATTGAGAAAATAACACTCCGGTAGCCTGACACCAAAGTGTCGGAGGGTAGGAGTTGCCTAGACCTCGAAAAGGTTATGGAGTACAGCCTGGCCGAAAGCACTGTCCCGCTGGGACTCCCTATCCAGGCAGTAATGGGTTGCGAAAGTCTGACCTGAAGGCTAGGTGGCGGTCCGGCAGATGTCTGCCAGCAGAACAGAGCGGAAATGAGCCACTGGTGTCGCCATAGCCCTGACCCGGTAAGCCGTAACACGACCCTGCAACGGAAGATCGGCCGCCCTGTATACCCAGGCAATACAGTCCACTACCCAGGTGGACAGCATACGTTTGGAGATAGCCATCCCCAGTTTACTAGGGTCATAGGATACGAAGAGCTGAGAAGCCCTTCTATGGCCTTGCGTATGCTGAATGTAGAAGGCCAATGCTCTCTTACAGTCCAGGGTATGCAGAACTGTCTCTGCCCGACTGGCATGCGGCCTGGGAAAGAAGGTTGGCAGTACTACCTCCTGGTTGAGGTGGAACGAAGAGACTACTTTCAGAAGGAACTTGGGGAGAGTGCAGAGTGATGTCCTATAGAACCTTGTATAAGGCCTATCGGACACCAGGGCCTGAAGCTCACTCACTCGCCGAGCCGAGTGCCACCAAGAAAACTACCTCCAAGAAAGGTAGGGTAGATGGCAGGTTGCCATCGGCTCAAATGGCGGCCGAGTAAGCTGCCCTAAGACCACATTCAAATCCCACTCAGTTGCCGGAGAGCGGACCGGAGGCTTCAGCATTAGTAGGCCTCTCAGGAACCTGGACACCAGAGGATGAGCAGAAAGAGGCTTTCCTTCCACTGGAAGTGGTGTCCAGCCAAGGCACTGAGGTGAACTCTGACAGAGTTGGACTTAAGGCCCAAATCCGAAAGATGGAGAAGATATTGCAGGACCACTGCAACCTGGAAGGAGAAAGGGTTTTTTTTTCCTGCTTTTCGCAGCACATCCCAAACCTATGCCACTTAAAAGCATAGGTCCTTCTAGTTGACTGCCACCTTGAGGCCAGTAGAACTTCTTCCACGTTTTTGGGAAGGAGGAATGATGCGAGAACTACGCTTTCAGCAGCCATGCTAAGGTTGAGGGAGCTGAGGTTGGGGTGCAGAAGAGTGCCCTCCTCCTGAGACAGGAGGTTGGGACAGGATCCCAGAGGGATTGGGGCCTCCACCGCTAGTTGAAGTAGAAGCGGAAACCAAGGTTGCCTTGGCCATCTGGGGGCTACCAGAATGACCGAGGCCTTGTCCTGGAGAATTTTGAAGAGGGTTTTGGCCACCAGAGGTGTCGGAGGAAACGCATACAAGAGGCCCACAGACCATGAGATGAAAAAGGCATCGGCAGCCAACCTGTTTGGATGTGGTTGTCTGGAGCAAAACCTGGACAAGTCGTAGTTGCGTGGGCTTGCGAACAAATCCAGTGTCAGTTGTCCCCAGGTCTGAAAGAGCCATTGGGCCATATTCTTATCCAGCTGCCATTCGTGGGGCTGGAGAATCCTGCTTAGCCTGTCGGCTAAGTAGTTTTCCTGGCCTGGCAGATAAACTGCTTTCAGATGCATGCCGTGCTGGACTGCAAAGGAGCACAGGTCCAGAGTTTCCCAACACAGAATGTGGGACCCTGTGCCTCCCTGCTTGTTCACATAGAACATCACTACTTTGTTGTCTGTTTGTATTAAGACAGGTTGATGAGCCAAAGTTTGACAAAAGGCTCGTAGAGCTAGGCGAATGGCATGAAGTTCCAGCAAAGTCCATGTGGCCAAGGAGGTTCAGGAAGTGTCTTGCTGATATTTGGGACCTGCGACTCACTTGACGTGCCAGGGCCAGGAGTCTCTGCGCCCTGTCTACTGGCAGGTAAGCTCTTGCCGAAATGGTATCTAGTCTGGCCCCAATGAACTCTAGTTGTTGAGTGGGGACTAGGGTTGACTTGGGGTAATTGATTACAAACCCTAGATGTTGGAGCACCTGAATGGTGTGAGATGTGGCCTGATGGGCCTGCCTGGCTGACGTGGCTCTGATGAGCCAGTCGTCTAGGTAGGGAAGACAAAAACTCCTTGTATTCTGAGGAAGGCGGCCACCACCACCAGGCACTTTGTGAATACCCTGGGAGCGGAGGCCAGGCCAAAAGGGAAGCACTCTGCACCGATGCCAGCCGCAGCTACCCAGGCTGACGCCTCGAACCCGTCATAGGCCGCTCGAATCATGAACTTCGAGCACTCATGGACTCCGGTGGACAGGGTCTTGAAGCGCTGCAAAGGTCCCTTGGAGAGACCAGCCGAGAACTCGGCGATCTCCATCGCCAGATCCCACAGGTACATGCCCATGTACAGCTGGGTATGCCTGGATCCGACATGTCAGCATAGAACCCAGGTAGCACTTCCTGCCGCGGGCGTCCAAGTTGCGGGCCTCCCTGCCAGGAGGCACCAAGTAGTGCATCTTCTGGCTCTTGAGCCGGCGCATGGCCGATTCCACAACCATGGAGTTGTACGGCAGTTGTGCTTTTTGGAACCCAGGACTCTTGCGGACTCGATACAATCGAGTCGATCTGTCTGCTGATCACCGGTGCTGACGCCGGCGTTTCCCACATGTGGAGCATCAGCCGTTCCAGGATCGGAGGCACTGGTACAGTAAGGGCTTCCCAAGGGGGAAAGATACTGGAGAATCTCGAGCTCTTCGGCTTGAGGCTGCTCCTCAGACTCCGTAAGGAATGCCAAAGCCTTTGACATGTCCCTTACGAAGTTCAAGAACCTAGTGTCCTCCGAGGGAGGACCTTCTCCGAGGTTCGGACACCGGGGAATCGGACCGGACGTCCCTGGTCCAGCAGGTTTCTGGGGACTCTTCTTCCTCAGTCTCCCAGCCCGATGCCTCCGAGGAGACTGAGCAAGATGGCACCCTTGGGCGGGAAGGGGACCGCGCATGCGCGATGCAATTCCCAAAAGCTTTCTTAGAAAGCTGGGGATTTGCTCCACACGAGGGCTCCATCGGCGCCGACGTCACCCATATGAGGACTGACTTCCTGCTTGTTCCTGGAGAAATGTTGTTATTCTGTAAACCACTTTGATTGCTTGAAAAGGCGGTATAAAAAAAAACATCAAATAAATAAATAAATAATTGGAGCAAATATTTTTTCACTCAATGTGTAAATAAGCTCTGGAATTAGTTGCTGGAGGATGTAGCAAAAACTTATTTTAGTTGGATTTAGACAAGTTGAAAAGTGTACATTTGCAGTGTGACACCATGGTGCGTTTCCCCATTTGCAAAAGCAAGCATTTGGGGGGAGGGGAGTTCATCTCCGTTTGTCATAGGACATGTCATGGGGTGCACGCATGTGTGTGGGTGTTATGGTGAGAGTAAGAGGGTGCATGCAAGTATGTATGTGTCTCCCAAGGAGTGTCAGGAGTTATTTAAGAGTTTTTATATACTGCTTTTATCATTAAATCAAAGTGGTTTACATTAAAACTCAAAAATTTACAAAGAACTTATTATGAAACTCAGGGGGGGTGACATGCGAAGGATGCTCCAAGTTGCATGCATGTGTCCCCGCATTCACATTTGTGTCATAGAAAGTGTTGGGAGCTGCATGCATGCATGTGTGTGTGTGTGGGGCTGTGTATGTGCACATGCGTTGGGGACTGCGTTTGCATGTCTCTCAGAGTGGTGGTGAGGTAACTGGCTGTGTGTGTACTAGTTTCCCCTGTCCTCCTGCTCTCATTCCATATCCTTCCCACCATCTTGCACTATTCCCCCTTCCTATCCTTCACTGCCATCTCTTCTCTCTTCCCACCCATGCATTCTCTCAGAGCTTTCACTCCCTTCATACATTCACCGTCTCTTCTTTTGTCCTCTAACCCTGCCCCTTCCCTTATGCTTCTTCCTAACCCCACCTCCTCCTCTTGATTCTACCCTCTCACCAACCCCCTAGATCCATGGTTCTTAATCTTTGTTCTGTTATGACACCCCTAAATAGACTGTATTCATGTGTGTGACACAATGAACATTACAATCAGCAGCCGAAGAAAAACAAGCCCAAAAATAAATTTTATTGTAGCTAAAAATAACACTTGGGCATGTGGCAATAGTGGTCATTCGAGTGGGACAGAAGAATTAGGAAGCAGTTGTAGGGATTTCAAGCACTTGGCTCTTTGCTGTGTACTTTCCCCAGCCTGCAGGCACACATGGTTGAAAGGGAAGGCATGACGACACACCTCCCAGCCCTTGGTGACACACCAGTGTGTCCCAACACATAGGTTGAGAGTCACTGCCCTAGATTCTGCTCAGTCACTCTCCCACTTCCTAGGCTCTGCCCCTCACTCACCCCTTCTCTTGCACACTGATCTTCTGACTCTGGCAGAAGCAGGAGTCTCCTGCCAGTCTCTGCAGGACACAGCCCTGGCTCACTGGAGTCCCATCCACAGTCCCAGCTTTTATACTGGCAGGACCAGGAATCCTACGGCTCCTCATTCAGCATCTCTGGTGGTGGGTGGGAAGGGTGCTACGTGTATGGACATTTGTATTAGCTCCTGAACCTCCAACAATAGGCACTGCACTAAGCAAAGAGCACCTAAAAAGATTTGGATAAGTTCCTGGAGGAAACGTCCACAAACCATTCTTAAAAGTGGACTGGGAAAATCCCCTGCTTACCACTGGAATAAGCAGCATGGAATCAGTCTACTTTTTGGAACCCGACAGAACTTGTGACCTGGTCTGGCCACTGTTAGAAACAGGATACTAGGCATGAAGGATGTTTAGTCTGAACCAGTATTGCAAATCTTAATGTTCTTATGCTCTTAAGTTCCAGCCTCCCATGGGAGCAGCAAGGCTGCCCTTCTTTCTGCAAGCAGTCCAGGCTCCCCCCTTCCATAAAGTCAAGGAGCTCATCCCCAGACACAGCTATCCCAGCTTTGCCAACTGTTGTGTTTTATTTGGGGGTTCTACCTACTGTGTGGTGCAAGTTACTCTCCCCATGGTTTCTTAGGATAAGTGAAATATTAATTTCACATCTCTTGTGAGTTGAGCTGCTCTCTTCCTGGTTACTATCCCATGACCCTTTAGGAATTCACTGGCTTATCCCCACTCCTTTTTGAATCCCATCACCATTTCCTCTTCCATCTGGGAGCTGGATTTCAAGCCTACGATACAGGGTTCTGGAAGAAGCCCTGGGACACAGCCTCAGGACTGCTTCCGCAATGGCCACACTAGAACAACGTGAGGGTGGGTCTATTAAAAAATAGGGGAAGCACTTCTAAGTAGTTGCAAACGAAGCTTCATTCTCTAAAGCAGGCTCTCCAAATTAATTGTGTTGGTTCCAGTGGCTTCAGAGCATGGCAACAAGATTGCTATCAGGATCAAAACATGGGAACCGTATTAAGGCAGACCCAGAGAAGCTCCACCAAAGCAGCAGATTTAAATTTCCCACCATTATTTTTAAAAGCTCAAAATACTTTGTTGACTTGTTATCACATTACTGACAGTCAGACTTGCTATGGTTATCTCAGCAGGTCCCCCCACTATTGCCGATCTACTTGTGCTGTTTCCGCTATTTCACCTCCATCTTGTGGAACTCTCTTAATCTTTGTCTCTTACATATCTCTGTATAGTCCTGCGTATGCCTTGTAGTGCTATACAAATGATAAGCAGGAGTCGTAGTACTAGCTCTCTGTTCCACACAACATTACATCAGAGTCTACGCGACTGAAGGTGATCCAGGAGAGCAAATGAACAGCTGGACTTTTTGAAAAAGTGAGCCGACACCCTTACTGTTTTGTTATGATCGTTTATGTATGTTTATTAAAAGTTGATTAACTGTCCTGCAAAAATACTCATCAAGGCGTAAACAAAGCAATATTAAATGTAAAACACTTAATAAAACAAAAGCAGAGACAAAACGTAAAAATACAATTCACAATTCAAGCAAAAATAAAATGTAAAGTTTTGCACTCCATTTTCATACACTAACAGAAACAGAAGACTAAATTTGACCAACTAAAGATATAATGGCACCCAGTGGCATTCCTAGCCCCCCCCCTTTGCAGCGGGCCACACACACTAACCCATCCTTGGTACGCCACTGATGGCACCGAAATCTCAGCCTAGTTCCAAGTGAGCTGCAATAAAAAAAAAGAGATCAGGAACCACAAATCAGACCATAAGAAAAAAAAAAACCTCACAAAGAGCCAGTCCAGCAGCTTGGAGCAGTCCTTGGCAATGTCACATGGAAAGACCTGGGCTCGATTCTTTGGTCAGGTCTACTGGTCTCCTGGTCATTTGGCGAGACTATGAAGGCAGCATTCACAACCCCCGAGCAGGAGTGAGCCATTGCACAGTAAGGGCACTTAGGGGCTTGTTTACAAAGCCGCGGTAGCGATTGGCGATCGTTATCGGAGCCGCGGCCCCATTGATATCAATGGGGCCGCGGCTCCGATAACGATTGCGAACCGCTACCGCGGCTTTGTAAACAAGCCCCTTAGTGACTGAATTTAAAGTTCATAAGTGCAGGGTTCCAGGAGTTCATGTTGATGGCTCCCAGCCAAGGTTTGCCACTGCACAGACTGGAATAAAGTTAGGTGCGAGGGGATATAAAATAGATCACAAATTGGCATGGAGTTGTGAATAAAGGTTCAAACTATCAGATCCCAACTCCACTCCCTATTAAGCTGGAAGCATACAAGAAAGACAGAGAAACAGCTGGGTCAAAAAAAAGCAATTAACAATGATTTTTAGGTGAAATCTGGAAGTTGCACACCCTGTTCAACCAATGAAAGTTCCTCTGGGCTCTGGAGCATGCCTCTTCATTTGCATGTAATTGGGTTTTGTAACTCTTCCTCCTTGAGACCAGCTGTTGCAGTGAAGTTCCTCAGCTCCCTCCAGAATGTGGCAATTTGAACCCTACGTCTTGCTGCTAGTCGCCATTAAATGATGGCCAAGACTCACCCCCCCCCCTCCCCGGGATGTGAATATTAAATCCACAGTGGGAGGAGTGGCCTAGTGGTTAGGACAAGGTACTTCAGGCCGGAGGGCCGGGGGTTCAAGTCCCACCTGGGGACAGCAATCTCAGGCCGGAGGGACTGGGATTTCTAGTCCTATAGGCACTCCTTGTGGTCTTGGGCAAGCCACTTAACCCTCCATTGCCCATGTTCCCTGTAAGTATTAGCGTATGTGTGTCATATCCCCTCGTGTTAAATGTATCTCCCAATTGACCACTTTGACCCGGTGAAAAGCGGGATATAAATACAGCTAAATAAATAAAAATAAATAAGCATCCCCAGTGCTGGCCCAGAAATCAAACCCAGGTCTTCTTTAGGAAAATCTGTCACTGTCACTGAACCAGGCATTGCTTAACTACCCAGCTAGTCCTCCCATTCCATGTGTTTGACCCAGGCCAGTTTTATGGGAGGGGAACCTAGGAGTTAAAATTGCCAAGTGCAGGCATTAAACAGAAAAGCTGGAGGTCTGGTTTCAGGCAAACCACTTTTCCACCAGCTGTGTAAACTCTCCTTAGTAAAATTATAGATTCTACAATGTCAGACAAGCTAATGCACCAAGTTCGTTTGCCTGTGCTGAAACATCTGGAGACTGTGGATTCAGACACCCCCCTGCCTTCAGCAGCAAACTTCCTTAAGATTCTCTCATTTCCCCTCCTCACCAAGAGAGCAGAAACAACAAACTCAAATTGGGGATGCAGCAAAAAAGGGAATCTCCAAGATTGCTCCACCCAGCTCATGCTATGATTCACTTCTCCATCCCCATTAGCTGTTTCCTCACTTCCTCCGCACAGGGATTTGTAATATACGGGCCAAACCATTTCCAGTGCTTTCTGTGCCACATGTATTTTGGTATTAAAACTCATTTTTACATGTTATCTAGTTTCAAATACGGGGAAGCTGTAAAACCAGAGGGCATTGAATGAAGCTGCAAAGAAGTAAAGTCAAAAGCAACATCAGGAAATACTTTTTCATGGAAAGTAAGGCAGATGTCTAGAATGCCCCCCCGGGGGGGGGGGGGGGGGGAGCAAAAACAGGGACAGAATTCAAAAGATATGGGACAGTCACACAGGATCCTTAAATAGCAAGAGGATGGAATCAAAGCAAACGTAAAGCGTAGTTACTCACCTATAACAGGTGATCTCCGGGAACAGCAGGAATTTAGTCTTCACATATGGGTATCATCGGTACTGACGGAGCCCGCACGGGAACGCTCCCCAGTGTCCAATAGGAAAGCTTTTGGGAGCATCCCACAGTGCATGCGTGCTGCCTTCCCTCCTCTGTACCTCTCTCACTTCAGTTGAGTTTATAGCCGGAGACCAAAAGGAGAGAAGTAGAGAAAGAGAGAGATAGAAAAACTCCTAGGGGAGGTGGGTGGGTTGTGAAGACTAAATTCCTGCTATTCCCGGAGATCACCTGTTACAGGTGAGTAACTACGCTATCTCCAGGAACAAGCAGGAATGTAGTCTTCACATATGGGGACTCCCCAGCTGAAAGATGCCAAGGGGTGACCCCAGCTAGCTGTGAACCCAGGTGAGATGGGTCATGTTTCCTCCCATGGACCTTAGGCATCCAAACTGTGGATGGTGGGTAGGAGTTGTATTAAGTATGAAAGAAATGTTGTAGAACAGCCTGGCCAAACGAGGCATCCCGACGGGAGTCCTTGTCTAAGCAATAGTGGGCTGTGAAGGTATGTACCGAAGTCCAAGTGGCTACTTTGCAGATGTCATCAATAGAAACAGAATGAAGGTTAGCCGTTGAGGCTGCCATTGCTCTCACATTGTGAGCCGTGACATGGCCTTCGAGAGAAAGTCCCTTACTCTGATATGTATAGGATATGCAATTTGCAATCCAATTTGACAGAGTTCTTTTAGAAAGTGGAAGTCCCAAATGACTAGAGTCAAAAGCCACAAAAAGCTGAGAAGATTTTCTATGTGGCTTAGTTCTTTGGAGATAAAAAGCCAAGGCTCTTTTATAATCCAATGTGTGAAGATTCCTTTCTGCACTGGAGGCATGAGGCCTAGGGAAGAATATAGGAAGATAAACCGACTGGTTTAAATGAAAAGGCGAAACCACCTTTGGCAGAAAGTGAGGATGAGTCCTGAGGACTACTTTATCATGGCGGAAACTTGTATAAGGAGGGTCAGCTACTAATGCCTGTAGTTCACTAATGCGTCTTGCAGAAGTTATGGCAATTAGGAAAAGAACTTTCCATGAAAAGAACTTTAGGTCTGAAGTGGCTAAAAGGTTCAAAGGGTGGTTTCATAAGCTGACCAAGAACAAGATTTAGATCCCATGCCATGGTGGTTTAATGGGAGGTTTTGTTAAAAGTAGGCCTCTCATAAATCTTGATATAAGTGGATGAGAGGAAATAGGTTGTCCATCGAAAGGTTTATGAAAAGCAGCAATAGCACTAACATGGACCCTAACTGAATTGGTCTTCAGACCAGAAGTTGATAATTGTAGAAGATAACCCCCTTTTAGTACCTGTAGAGTTGCTACTAGAGTAAGTCCCTTTTGTGAACACCAGATAGAGAACCTTTTCCACTTGAAAGCATAGGAACGTCTTCTGGAGGGTTTTCTGGAAGCCAGGAGGATATCCTTTACTTGTTGAGAAAAGTTAACATCCTGGAATTCTAGGCTTTCAGTAACCAGGCCCTGAGATGTAGGGACTGGGAATTGGGATGCAGTAAGCATCCGTTCTCCTGTGACAGGACATCTGGAGCATTCCGCAACTCAAAAGGAGTGGTTTGAGAGAGACGCAGAAGAAGAGGATGCTACGTTTGCCATGGCCAACGTGGAGCTATGAGTATCATACGACTTCTGTCTCTCTGAAGTTTGAATAAAGTCTTGGGAATGAGAGGAATGGGTGGGAAGGCATAGAGGAAGTCCTGTCTCCAGTGGAGTAGGAAAGCATCTCTTGCCTGACAGTTTTGAACCGGAATTCTGGAACAGAATTGGGGAAGTTTGGCATTCTGTGGACTTGCAAAGAGGTCTATATCTGGTGTTCACCAGATTCGAAACACTCGAGCAAGCTGGTATGAGTGGAGGGACCACTCGTGTGGCAGCAGTATTCGACTAAGTTTGTCTGCCCACAAGTTTTGAATGCCCGGAAGGTATACTGCAAACAGGTGAATTTGTAACTCTCTGGCGAGGGCCCATATTCGCAAAGCTTCGTTGCATAGCGAGAGAGAGCCTGTTCCACCTTGCTTGTTCACATAGAACATAGCTATCTGATTGTCGGTTTGGACCAGTACTGTTTTTGTTGCTGAGATGGCCCTGAAAGACTTGAATAGCACTGAAAATGGCTCTCAGCTCTAGGAGATTTATGTGAAGGGAAACCTCCTGTGAGGTCCAAAGACCCTGAGTGGAGAGATCGTGCAAGTGGGCTCCCCAAACCATCTGGGACGCATCTGTCGTCATGGTGGTTTGGCATAGAGGCTGCTGGAAAGGAGAGCCTACAAGGAGGTTTTCCAGAGATTGCCACCATTGCAGGGACGGAATCAGACATGTGGTAGTTCTGATTTTGTCTGTTAGTCGACCCGAGGCTTGTGACCACTGAGAGGAAAGGGTCCACTGTGCTGCTCGCATGTGGAGGCGAGCATAGGGAACCACATGGACAGTGGATGCCATGTGTCCCAGCAGTTGAAGCATCTCCCGAGCAGTAAGGAATACCTTCATAGATGCTTGAGATGCCAGTTGTATTATACGTAGACAGCGTGGCTGGGGCAGGAAAGCCGTTGACTGCCATGTGTCTATACAAGCCCCTATGAATTCTAGAGATTGAGAGGGGGTGAGGTGAGATTTTGGGAAGATTATGACCAGCCAGATGTTATTTGTTGACATCTTTTGGCAAAATGGCATAGTCTGCCTGGAATAGTCAAGGGTTCTGGACCTTTTAGGGGCAGAATGACTAAGTTCTCTAGGTGGAAGTCAAAAACCCTGAGGGGGCTGGGTCTGTTGAGCCGGTTGAGCTTTTTGAGCTTGTGGCTTTCTCTGCTGTCTATTCTGTTGTCCCTTTTGGGAAACATGAAGTGGACAGCGAGTTTGATGGGTGTAAGATTGGTAAGACTTCTTCTTACTGAAAAAAGGTTTCTTGCATGTTTTCTTTTTTGCTGGGTTGGCTGTAGCCTTTGACAATCTGTTCAAAGTAGTATTGTCAGATTCAAGCTGATTAGCCTTGTCCTGCCAGTCCTTACCAAAGATATTTTCTCCTGTGAAAGGAATGTTTCCCAGCTTTTCTTGCACCCACTGTTCCAAGTCTGATGCTTGAAGCCAAGCAATACAATGTGCTCCTATGGATATAGCAGAGTTTCTGCTAAGACATTCAAAACAATCAAAGGTAGCACAGTTCATGAATTTAGAGACATTCTGGACATGTTTGACTAGAATAAGGTAGTCTGCTCTTTTTTCCTCTGAGACAGAAGGACTAATGAGCTTTAAGTCTTGTGACTTCTTCCAGGAACATTCCCATATACAGAATGTAGGAACTGATCCTGGCTCCCAGCATGGAGGATTGAAAACATTGACGGCCAAAGGCATCGAGTGTCCTGGATTCACGGCCTGGAGGATTAGAAGAGTGTGTTTTTGCACTCTTGATTCTTCGCATGGCCGATTCCACTACCATTGAATGGTGTGATAACTGAGTTTTTTGAAAACCAGGACAACTTGGCACTCGGTACATAGTGTCCATGCGTCGGGAATGTGAAGATATCGTTAAAGGAATCTCCCACATTCTCAACATCAGATCATGTAAGATCTTGTGAATGGGAAGCATAGCTGCTTCCTTGGGAGCCATAGGGTATTGTAGAATTCTTAATTCCTCTGCCCTAGGTTCTTTTTTCTGGAATCACAGTGATTGCAAGGCCCTTTGCTAAATCACGTATGAAGTCCTGGAAGGACATATCCTCTGGAGGAGACATCCTGCGTTGAGGAGAGGGAGTTTAATCTTCTAATAGATTCACTCTGGTACCGGTAGAATCAGAGTCATCGTAATCGGAAGACTCAAGCACCGGGTGCTCCTGTGATGTATGGTATCGGTACCGCTCGAAGTCGGTACCGAAGTCTCTCGGTTCCTGATTCCCGATACCAGACATCGGCATGAGGGGAAGCAGTCCTGTCGAAGCAGGTGTTGTCGGAACCGATACCTGTGGAACTGTCTGTTGCGGTCTTAGCGGTACCGAGGCTGCTAAGAGGGCCGCTAGACTGCGTTCGATAGCGAAGATTCTGTGATCCATCGCTCCTGCCGATGCCTGGGTGCCGGTACTGGTGGATGCGGCATCAACCCCAGAGCATGGCACCAGTAGCTCCGCAGAGGTCGAGGCCTCTGGAACATCCTGGAGCCCCGTTATTGCTTTGGAGCTCGAAGACTCCCGCCGGGGCTGTTTTGCCGCTGAAGTATCCTCGAGGGAAACGCCCGAGGCATCTCGATACTTCGAAGGAGATTTTCCCTTCGAGGACCGGCTAGTTTTACTTTTGGTTACCTGAGATCCATGGGAGGAAGATGAAGCCCTGGAAGACGTCGATGCAATTGACATTGTGTAGGAGGCAAAAAGGGTACCGAGTTTTACAGCTCTATTCTGCCAGCCCCTCTTGGTCATCCTCGTGCAGGAGAGACACTCCATTGGATAATGTTCAGGACCCAAACATTTTAGACACCAATCATGGGTGTCGGTGACGGAGATGGTACCGCCACATTTTAAGCATTTTTTGAAACCACTGGCTGGTTTCTCCATGCTTGAAGAAAAAAAATGGGCCTGGTGCCCAAAATGGCACCTAGCACCAGAAATAGGGAAAAACCCTGAAGAAAAATATGTGGGTTTTTTTGGGGGTTTTTAAAGAAAGAAGAAGAGGAGAACAGGTGGTACCGGTAGGCGTCGAATGAAGGCAAATGTGACCACAAAAAACAAGAAATAAAAGGTAAATTTTCTGCGGCGACAGGGTACCGTGTCCTGTCGGTTCCACGGAAAACGAAGAACTGAAGTGAGAGAGGTACAGAGGTGGGACAGCAGCACGCATGCGCTGTGGGATGCTCCCAAAAGCTTTCTTAATGGACGCTGGGGAGCGTTCCCGCACGGGCTCCATCGGTACCGACGATACCCATATGTGAAGACTACATTCCTGCTTGTTCCTGGAGATATAACAAATATAGAGGGAGGTAACCTGCACAAAGCAACAAGGACAATTCTCACTACCTCCCTGGGCAGATTAGGTGGACCATGCTGGTCTTTATCTGCCACCATCCATTATGATGTTAGACTTTTCCCTGTTCTTTTCAAATGTAAAATGCTCACAAAAAGTACAAAGGTCAAGCATGGAAAGACAATAAAAATATTGCACCCCTCTCCCATTCCCTTTGCAAAGAACACTGTAGCTCCACCCATTCAAAACAGCTGGAAGCCAGATACTCATTTGAAAAGCAGGTGTGAAACTGGCATGGACCAATTCATGTTCCCACTGAAAAAAACCACACACACACAAAAGCATCCATTTGCCCCAAGCCAACTTTCTCCAACCAGAATATATCTGGCTGCATGAGTGGATCTCTCTCTTTGTCCACTGCATGAGGGCCAAGCGCACGCTCTGAACAACATTCTCAGCCCAGCTTATGAATCTGTCTGCAAGGCAGAAACTACTCTGGGTTAGAAAAAAAGCAAAACAAGAACCAGTACTGTGAGAAATAAGAAGGGGATGGATCTGAGCACCTTGGTTAATGCAGTCAGTTTTCCCTCTAGTTGCTTTTTCAATGCAGTAGTAGAATCCCTAGCTGAAAACAGGGGTGCAGGATTAAATGCCAAAATCTACTCTTGGAAAGATAGCCTGCAGCCCTGTTGGAAAGATAGCCTTCAGTCCTGAAGCTGCTGTCTGATGCCCTCTTCAGCCCTCTATGCCATTCAGTACCCAGGAGTGAAGCAGAAATCACAGATTTGAAGGAAAGGAACAGAAACCATGCTGTGGGCACTTCTGCTCTGGCCCCTTGTACTAGGGCTGATACCATTAACTTACTCCACATGGACCACCTTTCTTAGGTCCGTACTGACCTGAACTGGATTTCAAATGGTAAAAGACTCCCTCCCGCAAAGGTTGATACTGAACTTACCTCACTTTCATACACTAACAACTGGGTTTTACATAGCAGGATATAGCGGTCTTTCCATAAACTCAGCAGTCCTCCTCCACTCTTTTTAACCCAGCCAGCCTTGTCTGCAGGTTGAACAGTTTTTGGCTTTTCGCTATTCTCCTGTACGCCCTGAAAAGACAGAATGATAAATAATACAGTCATGGTCAACATTATTGGCACTCTTGAATTTTAGGTATGTAGTGTACAATATCTTGAGAAATAATTGGAAATATTCCAACTGTACGTCATCATAATATTTTAATAGTATGTTCAAAGGTATACAACAACAAAAAAAAGATGTCTGTGCAACTTAGTAATTTCTGAGAAAAAAAAAACAACTAAATATGACCTGGACAGGATTAAATGGCACCCTTCACTAATATTTAGTTGCACAACCCTTGGCAGTGATGACAACCTCCAAACATTTCTGGTAGCCATCTATAAGTTTCGTACATGTGCCTGCTGGTAGTTTCACCCACTTTTCAACTACAATTTGTTACAGCTCATGAATGTTTCCAGGATTCCTTTTACCAATCACAGATTTCAGCTCTTTCAAAAGATTCTCGATTGGACCGAGATCAGGACTCATTGCTGGCCAGTTAAAAAAAAACAAGATACAGTCCATTTGTTTCTTTTTAACCATTCTTTGGTACTTTAAGATGTATGATTTAGGTCATTATCCTGCTGGAGGACCCAAGACCTTCCACCCAGACCTAACTTTCTGACACTAGGTAGCACATCATTCCCGACCAGGCACTGCGACACCGCTTGAAACACTCTGCGGTGTCGCAGTGCCTGGTCGGGAATGATTCGGTCTTCATGAGGGTTTTGAGGTCCTGTGGTGAATTGGGCGAAGTGGGCTTTGGGCCCTGTGTATGACTTTAATGGAGGCTGCACTTCAGGAGTGATTCATCGGCGCTCTTCTGTCTATCCGTTTTGAAGGAGAACACCTGACTTCAGATAAGTGGGCGAATATAAAACTTGCCATTTGAGCATTGTGTGAAGACACTTTTGGGAGTCCTGTGTTAAAATACTGTGCGATGTGGATGGATGCTATACCGTGCAGGGGCACATTCATTTTTTGTGGTAGAACAGCATATTGTTATGCAGCAGTTCTTTCAATCAGTGTATCTGATTTTGTAAGTGATTAAAAAAGGAGCATCCACTGCGAGGGGGGTTTCCTCCCATGGTGGATGATCCGACAAAAAAAAATAGACTTCCTTAGTTCAGAACTCTGGTTCCTAGTAGAGCAGTAGGATACAGTTATGTTGTTGTTGTTGTTGTTAAGTGCCGTCGAGTCGGAGTCGACTCATGGCGACCCTCTGGATAGCTATCCTAAATTGCGTTCGGTCTTCAGTCAGGCGGCTCATTGTTGACAGACTGGTACCCGTAGCTGCTGTTATTGTATCGATCCATCTCATTGCTGGCCTTCCTCTTTTGCGTTGACCTTCTATCTTGCCAAGCATAATATCTTTCTCTAATGATCTCTCTCTTCGCATGATGTGTCCGAAGTATGAAAGTCGAAGTCTTGTCATCTGAGCTTCTAAAGAAAGCTTAGGTTTGATCTCCTCTAGTACCGACTGGTTTGTTCTTCGGGCAGTCCATGGTATACACAGTATTCGCCGCCAGCACCATAATTCAAAGGCATCAATTTTCTTCCTGTCTTTTTCACTGTCCAGCTTTCATATCCATATGATGTTATTGAAAATACCATGGCTTGAACAAGTCGAATCTTTGTATGGAGAGAGACATCTCTGCTCTTGAGAATCTTATCTAGGTCTTTCATAGCCATTCTGCCAAGAGCAATGCGTCGTCTGATTTCTTGACTGCTTGTTGCTTCTTTATTGATAGTTGATCCAAGTAGGTTAAAGTTGTTAACGATTTCAATTTCTTCTCCTTCAACGATGAACCTGTTGATTATGCCAGTTGTCATGATCTTTGTCTTCTTTACATTAAGGTGCAGGCCCATTTTGAGACTATGTTCTTTGACTGTGAGAAGCAAATGTTTCAGATCTTCTTCACTTTCAGCCAGTAATGTGGTATCATCAGCATAGCGAAGGTTGTTGATGCGTCTTCCACCAATCTTCACACCTCTGTTGTCTTCATACAATCCTGCTTCTCTGATGATTTGTTCTGCATATAAATTAACCAGGTAGGAGAAAAGTATGCAGCCTTGTCTTACACCTTTGCTTATTTTAAACCATTCTGTTTCTCCTTGATCCGTTCGAACTGTTGCTTCTTGATCAATGTACAGATTGTGCAAGAGTACGATCAAGTGTTCTGGTATACCCATGCTTCTTAATGTGGCCCAGAGTTTCTCATGGTTTACACAGAGAAAAAGCCTTGCTAAAGTCGATAAAGCACAAATAGATATCCTTTTGGTATTCTTTAGTTTTTTCAAGGATCCATCTCACATCCGCAATGTCGTCTCTCGTTCCTCGCCCTTTCCTGAACCCTGCTTGCACTTCAGGTAGTTCTTGTTCCAGGTATGGTTGTAGTCTCTTTTGAATAATATTAAGTAGAATCTTGCTGGCATGTGGGATCAGAGCGATTGTGCGATAATTTCCACAGTCAGTTGGATCACCTTTCTTTAGTATTGGTATAAACACAGATCTTTTCCAGTCAATTGGCCATGATGTTGTCTTCCATATTTCTTGGCAGAGCCTTGTAAGTACAGTAACAGCTGCGTCAGATTGCTGTAATACTTCTATGGGAATGCTGTCAATGCCTGGTGCTTTGTTCTTTGATAAGGCTTTCACTGCTGCTTTAACGTCTTCTTCCATCACCAATGGTTCCCGATCATAAGGTACAGGTTGAAACGGCTGTTGGTTCACTTGATCTTTATCATATAACAACAACTTTGTATATGCCTTCCACCTTTTCTTGATCTTCTCAGCATCATTCAACATAGAACCTTGAGCATCTTGTAATATTCCAATTCGAGGCTGGAACTTTTTCTTTAACTCTCGTAGCTTTAGGAAAGCTGATCTTGTTCTTCTTCTAATAGTTTCTGCTTCTATTTCCTTGCATGCATCGTTGTAGTACTTTTCCTTGTCCTGTCTTGCTGCACATTGGAAATCTCTGTTGAGTTCTGTTATTGTCTTTCTTTCTCCTCTGGCTTTAGCTTTTCTGCGTTTCTGGGCAATTTTCAGAGTTTCTTCCGTCATCCATTTTGGCCGTTTTTGCTTTTTCACCTTTTGTAGAGACTTCTCGCTTTCTTCCAACACAACTTTCTTGATGTCATTCCATAACTCTTCTGGAGCTCTGTCATTTGTATCTAAAGCAGCAAATCGATTTTGCAGGCAGTCTTTAAATTCCAGTGGTATATTCTCAAGGTCATATTTTGCTGCATTCATGAGTGGTTTGCTCTTTTTCAACTTTAGCTTGAGTTTGCATACTAGTAGTTGATGATCTGTACCACAGTCAGCTCCAGATTTTGTCTTTGTTGATGTTATAGAACTTTTCCATCGTTGACTTCCACAGATGTATTCAATTTGATTTTTATACAATCCATTAGGTGAAGTCCATGTGTACAGTTGCCGTTGTGTTGATGGAAGGTGTTTGAGATGAATAGATCGTTGGTCTTGCAGAATACTATCAGTCTGTCTTTCTCCAGCTTCATTTCTGTTACCAAGTCCATATTTTCCAACTACTTTGCCTTCTTCTTTGTTGCCAACCTTTGCGTTCCAGTCACCCATGACTATCAGGATATCCTGTTTGCATGTTCTGTCAATTTCAGCTTGTACTTGTTCATAGAACTCTTCAATTTCATTCTCTTCTGCAGCTGTTGTTGGGGCATATACTTGAATTATAGTTGTGTTGATAGGCATTCCTCGTAGATGAATAGAGATTAAGCGTTTGCTGACTGCATTGTATTTCATTACAGTTCTTGCAAGTTTCTTCTTTATTATAAATGCAACACCATTTCTTCTTTGTCTTTCATTTCCAGCATAGTAGACCATGTGATCATCTGATGCAAAGTGCCCGATGCCAGTCCATTTCAGTTCGCTGACACCCAACAGATCAAGTTGTACACGTTCCATTTCATTCTTGACCACCTCCAACTTCCCTTGGTTCATGCTTCGTATGTTCCATGTTGCAATGCATAAGACATCTTTACAGCTTCTGACTCTCATTTCATGCGCAGCTACATCAGCAGTCAGATGTCCCGAGGGCTTTGATCCAACCACATCATAAATGCTGGCTTTACTCTGAAAAGTCTTCAGCTCTTCCCCAGTAGCTAGTTGAGTGCCTTCCGACCTGGGGGTCTCATCTTCCAGCACTATAGCACAATTTGTTTTGTTGTAACTATCCATTGGGTTTTCATGGCAAGATACAGAAGTAGATTTCCGGGCCTTTCTTCTGCGCAGTTTAAGTTTGGTGTTGATGCCGTTGTCACAGAAATGTGATCCTCCGCCGTCAACACTATCCCATTCTGCTGCTGCCCAGATGGGTGGTTTGTCTTGGTCTGGCACCTCAGCTGAGACCTGTCCATCTTGGGAGACCCTGCCAGTAGTTAAAACTACTGATAGTTTAGCTCTCAGCATCACTGATGTACACAAGCCCTCACAGCACGACAAGCTGCAAACCAAGTAGTTATCCTCTAACTACTGTGATAAGGAAGCTTATCATAGCTCAGGAAGGAGCTATAGGAAAGGTGAAGTGACTCTGAACAAGCAACCTGTCAGTTCTGGTAGAAATAAGAAAACAGAATTTTCCCATAAAAGACTACCAGTCCCAGAATGCACCAGGTTTCCAACAGCCATTAGAGGAGCTGAAGTGGGGAAACGTGTGTTCAATCAGGAGGGCTATGAGGTAATCCCTAAGCACTCATCTCAAAGGGCAGGGCCTGATTCAGCACAGCTGCGCTGTGTTAGGGAGGAGCACTCATCCAAGCAGAATAAAGGTAGAGTTTATTCTACAGAGAATTATCCTCAGGATCATCAGAAGCAGAAAACAAACCGGACGGGCAGAGAGGGAAAGAAACCCTTTGGAAGAAAGAGGAGGAAAGCCTTTGAGAGGTCTAGAAGAGTCCAGAGCAGTCCGTATACTGGGAGGCATTCCAAGGGCCAGCATACACCATTGGACTGGGGAAAGCCAGAGGAATGGTGCTGCAGAGCTAGGAATCTCCAGACGGTACCTGTGAGGGAGACGGCTGCACGTGGAAGGGACCCTAAGACCCGTGCCAGAAGGTATGTGAAGAGAGATCCAGTGTCCAGGGATCTGGATTGGAAGGCTGGACATAAGAACTGGACTACATACTGGCCGGGCTATATAGAGGAACTCTAACAGCAATGGAAGCTCAGGTATGAACACTGATCTATGCCCTAGCTATAACCTTGAAAGACAGCAGGGAAACAAGTATTCTCCTGAAAGTGCTCCATTGGGAGATTCATCTGTGCCAATCCATGATATTGAACCCATGCTTGTTGAAGAAGAGGGGGTGATAGCAGATGAAGAATCTGTTTACATGGACTGCTCTCTGTCTAAACTCCTTTGGTGATTTTCTGTTATAAAGTACAGCAACCATCACAAAGAAATACAAACTTGTTCTTTAATCTACTCAGAAAAGCTCCTGAGTAAGATTTTTAGCCACGCAGTAGAAAGCAAGCCAGCTAAGGGGTTTCAGCTGGATAACTGCTAGCAATTGAGCCTTACCTAATTGCTTGTGAGCTAGGAGAGAATTACTTCTGAATCTATGTGGGAAGATATAAGAAGTTTACCTGAAAAGAACAGTTTTTTTCTTTCTTTGTGGCTTTTGGTTTGTTGTTTGATATATGCTAAGAAAACATTAGCTAATGCCTACAGAAAAGACCAGTTTGTTGCCAACCAGGTCTTATTTCTTTTGCTTTGATTGCCTGACAAGTTCAAATGTTGTTTTCTTATTTTGTTTTTTCAAGTTTAACACTGAAAGCAAGTAACCTGATTTATGTGCTACCAAGCATATCTGTGTTGGGAGAAATAACCCCATAAATAAATATCTTATTGGCTTTACCCAGAAGCACAACTAATTATTGTGAGCAGCTGTGTCTGGTGTGAATGAACTGCATTGCCCACAATCCCTTGCAAATCATATAGATATATGCACTTGCCAAGACTGTGAAGATTCTCACCCAGGCAGCCGTCTGACACTACCTTCAATCTCTACTACACAAGTCACCAAAAAACAGAACTAGAAGAGCCAACACACAGAACACCTTTACTATCCCCACTCTGAAAGTGGAGAACAGCCAAGCCACCTCTAACCAGGACTTCTCACGCTATGCTCCAACCATTTGGAATACACTACTTGAGAACATATGAGCCATTACTGACCTAAAAGGGTTTCGGAAGGATGTTAAAACTCACCTCTTCCAGGAAAACAATGGAAATTAAAGCATCATTACCCCACCTAACATATACATCACCGCTAGCAGATTGTTACTGCCTGTTGAACCATCACTTAGCACAATACACAGGATACCCAAATTATTCCTTATCCTATGTGACATCCATAATTACCAATCAAATGTGTTCTATGTAATATTAACATGAAGTGCAGGAGTAGCCTAATGGTTAGAGTACTGACTTGGGAACCAAGAGATCAGGGTTTGATTCCAACTAGCACTCCTTGTGGCCTTGGGCAAGTCAATCAACCTTCCATTGCCTCAGAAAAATCCAAGTTATCAATGTCCCTGTTTAATGTATGAGACCTAGTTTAAAAGTTACAATGTAAACCGCTTTGAATAAATAATAAAAGTAGTATTAAAAAAACTGTTAATTATTATTCAAGTTTATATATTGAATTATCAGTTTTCTACATTCTATGGAATGTTATAAACCGCTTGACTCGAAGATAAAAGTAGACTATAAAAACAGCTAAATAAATACATTTTAAATTTAAAGGCACCTGCAGGCATGCCCGCGCCTGAGGGCCTTGCCAGAGGGCCCTTAGGCATGGAACAGGAAAAACAACAATATAGCATCCACAAACAAATGACTGGCATTAACCACCAACCGCAACCCCAAGGTAAGAAAGCAACAGCCTCTCCAACCACAGTCTGCACTAAACTACACCATTATACTGTGCCATGCTGACACCGGCAGTATGCACATTATACCTCTCTACGTACGGTACAAGCTACTAAAAATTATAAAATACTCAGTCTAAACAAAAAAACCTTCTCCAATAAACCGACCTGACCTACGTACAACAACGCACCAAAGCACACCAAGCATACGGAGCCACAACAAGAAGCACAATAGCAGATCGGTACGCACCCTGACAACAATACACACATATCAAAGATGAACCAACCATGAACCAATGGATCATATGGCTCACCATCCTTATCCTGGCACTCTACTTATCAAAAAGCAAAGCAACTCCTTTCTCCTATAGCAATGCTATACACATCATATATAACCCTAGGCACCTAAAGCAAACATACAAATGGAACTGATGGATACATCCAAGAACCGTCAACCACACCAACCTCATAAGTATTCCACTTGCAAGCAGCAGCAAGCCACCACAGAACCTCTCCAACAACAAAGAAATAACCTGCGCATTAATCAATGCCAGATCAGTGTGCAACAACTGCAAACTATCCACGACCTTATTGTAGACCTCAAGATAGATATCCTGTTGATAACTGAAACATAGCTAGCACAAACAGACAATGTCCTCATAAATCAACTAAACACAGATACACATAACATACACAACTGCCCAAGAACATCTGGAAGAGGCAGTGGAGGATGCATCCTCACCAGCAAACAGCTAAACTTCATGCAAATCGACACACTATCTACACCTAATCTGGATCTCCTAACCATATCAAATAAAAACTACACCATCTGCCTAGCATACAGACAAAGAGAATTACGAACCTACTAAGAGGAAATTTGTATCAATAGAAACATGATGACAGAAAAAGACCACATGGCCTATCTAGTCTGTCCTTCCATATCAACAACTACAACAGTCCACTTTTTACCTTTAGAGATCCTCTGTGTTGGTCCCATGCTTTTTTGAATTCAGTTACTGTCCTCATCTCTACCACCTCCACTGGGAGACTATTCCACGGATCCACTACTCTTTCCGTAAAGAAATATTACCGCATATCATTCCTGAATCTATCTCCCTTCACCCTCATCCCATGTCCCCTTGTAGCAGAACTTACTTTCAATTGAAAGAGGCGCTCTCCCTGAACATTTATGCCACGGAGGTATTTAAACATCTCAATCATATCACCTCTATCCCGCCTTTCCTCTAAGGTGTACATATTAAGATCCTTAAGTCTGTCCTCATATGCTTTATAATGAAGCCCACTAATCATTTTAGTAGCCACCCTCTGCACCGACTCCATCCTGTTCACATCCTTTTGAAGGTGTGGTCTCCAGAATTGCACACTATACTCCAAATGAGGTCGCACCAAAGACTTATACAGAGGCATTATCACCTCCTTTCTGCTAGCCATTCCTCTCCGTATGCACCCAAGCATCCTTCTAGCTTTTGCCGTCGCCTTTTCTACCTGTTTAGCTACTTTAAGATCATCAGACACAACCACGCCTAGGTCCCGCTCTTCTTTAGTGGACAAAAGTACTTCACCTCCTATACTGTATTGCTCCCTTGGATTGCTGCAGCCCAAATGCATGACCTTACATTTTTTAACATTAAATCCCAGCTGCCAAATTCTAGACCATTCTTCAAGCTTAGCTAGATCCCTCCTCATGTTATCTACACCTTCCTGGGTGTCTACTCTATTGCAGATTTTGGTATCATCTGCAAAGAAGCAAACCTTTAGACATACTAGAATTCACCTCCAGAATTACACCACAGCTGACAGAACACAACCCCCGTGGAAGTCCTAGATACATTGATAAAAACCTGGAATTAAACAATGGCAAATGCATCACAAATTCCAACAAACACCAAAGCCTCCAAACACAGCAGAATTGCCCCCTGGTTCTCAAATGAATTGAAGCTACTAAAAAGTGATCTATGCCGATTGGTTACCAAGCCTAGTGGTTAGAACACTGGCTTGGTAACCAAGCAACCAGGGTTTGATTCCCACTAGCACTCCTTGTGGCCTTGGGCAAGTCACTTAACCCTCCATTGCCTCGGAAGAAAGGCCTGGCAATCTACTTCCCGTGACACTGCCAAGAAAACCCAGGAGCTTCTGGGTCGCCTGGAGTCAGTACTGACTCGAAGGCACACATTGCACACACTGCATTTTTGCCCTCAGCCCACACCTCATGGCACTATACTTACAAGCCAAGAACACTGAACTAGACTCTGGACCAATAAAATGTCCAGCCTCAAAGCATCAACCAATGAATCACCTTCAATCCCATTAGCACCAACCAGCTGGAGATCATCATATCTGCTATCAACCCTACCACCTCACCACTCGACCCCTGTTCAGTATCTTGGATCAAAGCAGCAAGAAAACCCTCATACCCTTCATACTCTTCATGGTCAATGCTTCTCTAACAAGGAAAAATCCCACCCAAACTCAAACAATTCTCCATAAGACCAATACTCAATAAACGTACCCTAGATCCAATAAACCCAACATCATACAAACCTATATCCAGTATTCCTTTCGTAGCCAAGATCATCAAAAAGGTAGTACAATTGCAGCTCCAGGAACATCTTGATGAACACACTCCTTTAAACCTGCATCAGCACGGGTTCAGACCCAGCCATGAAATTGAAACACTCTTCACAGAAAAACTATCACAAGGATTCATCTTGCTATTCATTGACATTTCAGCCACTTTCGACTCAGTGTCGCACCAGCTACTACTAAACAGGCTACAGCAAATTGGAATACATGGCACCACCATAAAATGGTTCCACTCCTATCTGTCCAACCACTTACAACAAATTAAAAAAAAGAGGGACACCCACATCCCTCCCCTTCTCCCTAAAACAAGGTATATCGCAGGGATCTGCATTTCCTCCATCCTCTTTAACACCTACTTACAACCAATTTGTGAGGTGATCAAGAGCTCTGACATACAGTGCTTGGTTTATGCAGATGACATAATGCGCTTCAACCCCTTCACCACAACCGCCCCAGACTACACAAAGCTCAACAATTGCCTCGTAGCAATATCCAAATAGCTCAAGGAACATAACCTCAACATAAACCATATCAAAACCGAGCTACTCCATATCACCAGAGACAAACTTCACATCACCACCAACAATCACATTGGACTACAGTCAAATCAAAGTCAAAAATGAGGTCAAATACCTCGGCATAACACTGGACCAATAACTCACCCTTCTCCCCACACATAAACCACATAACATCTACAATATATTTACAAGCTCCGTGTAATTAAGAACTCGCGACCACTTCTCTCACCAGCCGACTTCTGATCCATAGTTCAGGCCATAATAACACCAGTGCTTAATTATGGCAATGCAATATATCAAGGCATTTCAAAGAGCTCAATATATCTATTGCAGCTAGCACAAAAGACTGCTGCAAGGATTATCCTGGGGCAAGCATGACATTCACACATCACGCCACTCCTCAAGCAACTTCACTGGCTGCCCATATGATAAAAAAATCAAATATAAGGGCCTTATCAACACACACAAAATCATTCACAACACCTCAGCGCTCACTCTCCATACTTTAATATCACCCCACAGCCACAGTAGGCTCATAAGACAAAGTATGTCTAACAAGTTTGATATCCCAGCAGAAAAAAATAAACGCAGCCAAAGAACCAATAACAGGGCCTTCTCGCTACATGCCCCAGCTCTATGGAACTCACTTCCACCACAAATAAGGGATGTTCACCTCCTATAGGACTTCAGAAAATCACTGAAAACGTTAATAATAACTGAACACTATGGCCTAGTGACAAGCAACACCTAACCAGCACAGTATCTACACGCATAATAATCACCTTGCTCTCTAAGAAATTACAATGTTGCATTACATCATGTGCATAGTTCCGCTAATTGTTTTAGGTTTGTTAAAGCATAAGTTACAATGTATTCCCCATGTTCAATGTACCATGCACTTCTGTTTGAGTTGTTTCATGTTACTACACTGAGTTACCTGCAAACCGTTTTCACTTGTAGAAAAAGACAGTATAAAAAAAAAAACGTGTTCAATAAATAAATAAATTTGTGAGCCTAATATAGACGCTTAGTGCTGAAAATCAATGTTAAGCTCCTAACGTCTCTCCACCCTAAGTCCGCCCCTGTTGCCACCCACTTTTTCTGCTCCTAAATTTAAGAGTTTAGTGAAATTCTCAGAAAGAATTTTGGCACTCAGCCCTAGTAAATTTTCAAAGAGGACAGTTTAAGAGCATAACTCAGAGTTAGGAGCATAAATCCTTTGAATATCGGACCCTACAAGAACATCCCAAATTGTTCAAAGTATTTAGGAAGTAAAAATGACTAAAGGATCAGAAGTATAGATAAGAAAAACATCTTTTTGTTGGGCGATTTCTCACATTATCCATGGCAAATATAAAGCCTCCTAATGCAAGAGAATGAAACCAGTCCTTGGTTTATACCAGAGCATCAGTGGACTCGCAGTTTCAATGCAGTGGTAAAACAGGAGCTGCCTGCACTGAAAACATGGAACATGTTGGTAGCCTGCCTGCCCTTCTGGCATTTGCTGAGGCCACCACAGAATATGCCTCCTCAAGGGACTGATGCAGTCAGAGGAAAGCAAGTTTCTTGTGCCATCAACCAGAATGTGTGAGGAGAAGCAGAGAGTAGGAGAATGCAGGTTTAGTCAGGAACTAATACCGGTCATGCTTGCTACACCTACACAGACAACCTGCAGCGCACAGATAAAGACAGGTAGGAGTGTACCCTTAGCTAGAACACACTTGATTGTAAATATTAGCAGTGGTCACTAGGTGGCAATATTCAAATGAATACATGAATGCCGCTACCCACAAGAACCTCAGTTTAGGCATCAGGGGAATACTCAAAAACATACTGCAATCTCAAAGTAAGTTCAGATGTTTGCATGATCAAGAATAGAAACAAGAAAAACAAAAAAGGGACAACCCTACAAAAAGCACAAGCGAAAAAAAGCAAGGGTACTGCTATTGTAAAAAAAGTCCTTTATTATGCCCAACACAGCTGTGTTTTGCAAGAAATGCCTGCGTCAGGGGAAATGTAGCAAAATACAACCAATATATATGTATGTATGTATGTATGTGATTTCATAGTTTTGGGCACTTGATATACCACACTTTACTGTGTGTATCAGAGCGGTTTACAGATATTCTAACAGGCACTTTTTATTCCCTCATCCATGATCCTGGTTAAAGCAACAGGCTGCAATCCCTCAAAACATAATTTCTAGCTTTTGCTAGAACAAGATATACAAACCCTGGAACTTTCTTTGCCAACTATTGCATCTCACCGCTATAATATAACAAAACATCTTCCACCCCAAAAGCCAGCCATATCCACATTATGTTCCTGTATTCGAGCAGGCTTTTCTTTCCCATGTTACATAATCTTGATGGAAGATAATGAATTCTATAATAAAACTATTTTACGTATCACACTCACAAAAGATGGACGGGGGGGGGGGGGGGGGAAGGGGGTCCATCAATTTCCATGTAGTGTGCTATAAGGCAGTTTCTGTGACTCGGATTGACAATGTCACTCTCTTTTGTTCCCTGGTATCCAGCGGACTCTGGCTTTCCATATCACACAGCTCAGTTTTAATCTGGCACTCCTTGGACTGTTTAAAGAAAAAAAAAAAAAAAAAAGCACATTTCTTATTGGTAAAGTACTGATAAGAGAGTCCCCCTTTAGGGCAGGACCATCTTGAGTAGTCTGTCCATGTGGCATTAAAGAATCCAGTTTTGCTGAAACAGTCATCTCCGAATTCTCCCACTGCTTTATTTCTTTAGTTCATCAGGAATCATCAATCTGTCAACAAGGATTCTCTTCCTTGGGTAATCTTGCCACATTATGTAGATGTTAGATTACCAAACAATAATATTTAATGTATTAGTTCCCTTAGAACGTACGTAATCTCTTGCTTTATAAGAAAGGCAATTATTTTCTTCCGTTAAAAGCCAGCCCAGAGCACATTAACTGATGCTTTCACTAGCATTTTGTCAAATTAGGAAACTGTAATCCTCTCTTCCTGATTTTTCAAAATGTTTTATAACCAGCCCTACAAAGTGCAGATTTTCAAAATCACCTAATCCAACTGGGAAAAATATTTCTGTTGCTGTTTGGGATATATGGTCACAAAGTTGATCAAGGTCGATGGCAGTGAAATCCCAAAGTTTAACAATCTTAAACAACAAAATCACCATTTTAAACTGTATATGCTTTTCCATAGGTAACAAATGAACTGCATGGGCTGGGGAAATATGCTCCTGCAACTTTTTTCCTGTCACCATTCACGCCACATTTTGTATAATTCGAAGTGGCCTCAAGTATGAAGGGGTAAACTACACAGCACTGCATTACAATAATCAAGTAGAGTTAATACCAACTGCTGCAGAATTGTTATAAAATATGATGGCTCTAAATAAAATTTAAATCTGCAAGATAATTGCAATGCAAAGAAAGATATTGTTATCACCAAACTTTAAATATGTGAAATTAATGTTAGCTCAGAATCAATAATAACGCCAAGATAAACTACCAATTAAGTCGGAAGTGTGTTATGATCATCAGTCATCATTTTGGATGGAACAATCTCCTCAGCAAATCGATGGATCACTAACAACTCTGTTTTCCTCAAATTAAATCAGTCCTTGAGAGCAAAGCCATGATACTACCTCCTTGACATGGTCAGCCAAACATCTATTCCATTAGGTCCTAAGAATCTACTACGAGACAGGGAGAAGAAAAGCTCAGAGAGAGAGGAGAGAGGAAGGAGGAATCCTAAGGGAAGGATCCACTGCAACCTAAGTCAACAGAATCCTGAGAAGTCAGAGAGCTCAGTTGTATTATGTATTTCTAGTATTGTTATTCTTTCCAACCCAATGGAAGTTAAAAAAAATAATTATACAAAAGGGGGTCTGGGGCAAATAACTCTGAAAAATTAACAGAATAGGATGAAATTTGGCATGCAGGAAAACTGGTAAAGAGACATATCAAGTTATAAAATAAGTCATATCTGATCTCAGGTTCCAGAGAAATAAGCCACCTCCTCTCTCCTCAAAAATGGCCCAATGCATTTCTATAGGAGAAGGCGTTCAAGCTTCTGTAGCATAAAAAAAACCATACAGTACATAGGGTGAAACATAGCCATTATTTATTTAGGGGATTCTTCCTTTCAAACTGCCTTTCTTTTTCTCTACTCTCCAAGCTGTCTCCACCCCAAAAGATACTCCTTCACAACAGCCCTGCCCAATACCCTCACCCTCCCCCCCCCAAAAAAAAAACCCTACCTTCACAGAACTGCCTCACCACCTTGCTGGCTCGGCTCAATTCTGACACTGGGCAATACTTACTTGTAGCCTACTGCCTCCCATGGGGCAGGAAGAAGACAACAGCTCGCAGAACCCTTGGAGCCAAAGGCAGCGTCTGCCCACGCGTGAACATCCAAGAGGTAATGCTTGACAAAAGTGGAAAGTGATGCCTACGTTGCTGCCCATCATCATGGATAATATGTTAAAACCCTCTGCGCAGCGTGCAATGGCAGCCATGAATGCAAATAGAATGCTAGGAACCAAAAAGAAAGGAACGGAGAATAAAATCAACCAATGGTGCGACCATATCTTGAATATTGTGTGCAATTCTCGTCACCGTATCTTAAAAAGGATATAGCAGAATTAGAAAAGGTTCAGAGAAGAGCCATCAAAATGGTAAAGGGGATGGAAGGATACCCCTATGAGGAAAGGCTTAAAATGTTGGGGGTTCTTCAAACTGGAAAAGAGAGAGACAGCTGAGGGGAGATATGATAGAGTTCTATAAATTAAAGAATAGAGAAGAACAGGTAAATGTAGATCAGTTGTTTACTCCATCAAAAAGTAGAAAGACTAGGGGATACACAATGAAACTACATTGTAACCCATTTAAGACTAATAAGAGAAAATATTTTTTCACTCAATGCATAATCAAACTCTGGAATTCGTTACCAAAGGATGTAGTAAAAACTGTTAGTGTAACTGAGTTTGAAAGGGTTAGGACAAGTTCCTGGAGGAAAGGTCCATAAACCATATTAAAGAGGAACCGGGACTTACCCCAGGACAAACTTTGTGGAACCTGTTTATCTTTTTGGGAACATGCCAGGTTCTTGTGACCTGGATTGGCCACGGTTGGAAACAGGATACTGGGTCTGACCCAGTATGGCATTTCTTATGTTCTTATCAGTCAGTGCAGGAAACAGGTCTGCTTCTCCCAGTGATGTTCACTGGTACCTACTCTGTTCCAGAACTGATATATGCATGAAAATTTGATAGTTTTCACAGTGCTTGGGATGGCTGTGTTTCAGTAATATAACCTTGCCTCTCTAAGTCCTGCAGCACATGCTGGGTGCAGGTGGTCCAAGAAAGCTTCAGACAACGATTCATGAACATTTTTGTTGAACTTAATCAAACGTCGCACAGTAAAGATCCCTTTCTGGGTTAGTTTTCTAGGACAGGAACTCCCTGCTCAACTGCTTTACCATGAATGAGCAGGACACTGGTATATTATATACGTTTTACTCATAAGTTTAAGTGGGCATCTTCTCCATAAGCTTTGTACTAACAATTTTTGAAGTTAAGATGCAGCCACTTGCATAGCCCCTTGCACAGCTTAATCCAAAGTTCATGCTTCAAACTATATTTCCTAGATTCTCTCTAGTTCAAACTACATATTGTGGCTTCAAACAGCAAACTCACAGTTTATGGCTTTAAATAGCAAACCAATAGTTACTGTCCACTTCATGTTTCCAGTTAACTTTCCCAGGTACATTTCTCACAGGCAAGAACATTTCCAGTATAAGACTCCTTCCTGCAGAATATCTTAGTTTATATGCCTTTTCTCTACTCAATTCTGAGTCACGATATTCATTCTAATTAGGAGGTTACTCCACCTGAGGTAAATACTTCCTTATGATTCCAGTCAGCCCACTTCACACAAACTTAATGTCCTCTTATTACTACTCCAGCACACTGTTTCTGAATTCCCTAAGCATAAATCTGAAACATCTAAGTTCCTACCTTATTTGTGTGTTTATTTGTCTTGATATACTGTGTATCATAACTTTAAATCAATAAAAATAAGGAAAAACACAACATTAAAGGTGCCAACAACTGAGCAGCAAGCATTTCCCCTCCAAGAGTTTTCCTCCTAAAACTATTCTTCATGCTTGGCTGCTGGAAATCTCCTGTCTGAGCTTCCCTTGCCTATATACCTCTCTGCAAACAGTTTTAAGTTTTCCTTGCATTCAAAAACTAACTGCTTATTTAGCCACCAGTTCCCAATTACTTCTGGGCACCTGTGGGCTGAGCCCATGCAGCTCTCTAACTACAGTTCCCAAATGGCTTGCCTAGGCGAATTCACTTCCTGTCATTTCAGGACTCCTAGGCACTACAACCTCCGGTGTTCTGAAGGCCAACTCAATGGTTCGTGGTACCCTGGGCCAGCCTTTGCTTTTCTGCCCTGATCTTTGGGCCAATCTTGCAGTATAAGCCATGCAAATCTCAGAACTGGTACAGCGAGAATGACCCTGAAAGGGGATATTTTAAGGGCAACCAACCTTTGTTAAAATGGTAAATAAAGGTAAAATGAAAAGAAGATCGCTATGGCTTTCGAAAGAAGTAGCTGAAAAGGTGGCCTTTATGAAATACAAGAGATCACAGAGAGAGGAAGACAGGCATCTACATTTGGAGAAACTTAGAAAAGCTAGCAAAGTAGTCAGGAAAGCAAAGATTCAAAAAGAAGAGGAAATATCCCCCCCATTATATTGCTTTAGCTAAGACTTTTTCAGAGATGTTAGTGAGAGGAGGATGATAGATGACAAACAATTGATCTACATTTACCTATTCCACTCCGTTCATTAATTTATAGACTATCATATCTCCCCTCAGACGTCTCTTTTCCAGGTTGAAGAGCCCTAACCTTTTTAGCCTTTCTTCATAGGGGTATCCTTCCATTCCCTTTACCATTTTGGTGGCTCTTCTCTGAAGCTTTTCTAATAATGCTATATCCTTTTTAAGATACGGCGACCAGAACTGCACACAATATTCAAGGTGCGGTCGCACCATGGAACAATACAAAGGCATTATAATATCCTTTGTTTTATTTTCCATTCCTTTCCTTATGATACCTAGCATTCTATTTGCTCTCTTGGTCGCCACTGCACACTGGGTGGAGGGTTTTAACATGTTATCCACAATGACGCCTAAATCTTTTTCCTGGGTGGTGGTTCCTAATGTGGAACCTTGCATCGTGTAACCAGAGTTTGGGTTGTTTGACATTTTGATGCCCAGTCTTCCAATTTATCAAGATCCTCTTGCAATTTTCCACAATCCTCATTGGTTTTAACAATTTTAAATAGTTTTGTGTCTTCTGCAAATTTGATAACCTCACTCATTATTCCCTTTTCCAGGTCATTTATGAAGATGTCAAAAAGCAGCGAACCCAGCATAGATCCCTGGGGTACACCACTATTCACCTTTCTCCATTGGGAAAACTGGCCATTTAGCCCTACCCTCTGCTTTCTATCTTTTAACCAGTTCCTGATCCACAATATTACACTGCCTCCTATCCCATGACTCTAGTTTTGCCAAAAGTCTCTGATGAGGGACCTTGTCAAAGGCTTTCTGAAAGTCCAAATAGACAAAGGTGAGTCAGTTGATATAGTGTATCTATTTATTCACACCTTAAAAAAAAACATAACAGATTAGTAAGACAAGGTCTTCCTTGTCTAAAGCCATGTTGGGTGTCTCCCTTTAAGCCATGACTATCTACATGTTCAGCAATTTTGTTCTTTATGATAGTTTCTACCATTTTTCCCGGTACTGACGTCAGGCTCACCGGTTTGTAGTTTCTCGGGTCACCCCTGGAACCCTTTGTAAAAATTGGCGTTACATTGGCCATCCTCCAGTCTTCAGGTATTACAGATGATTTTAATGATAGTTCACAGATTACTAATAGCAGGTCTGCAATCTCATATTTCAGTTCTTTCAACACCCTTGGATATATACCATCTGGTCCAGGTGATTTGCTTCTCTTCAGTTTATATGATAGAGATGCTTAAATACCTCCGTGGCATAAATGCACAAGAGAACCTCTTTCGATTGAAAGCAAGCTCTGCAACAAGGGGGCATATGATGTGGGTGAAAGGAGTAATATGCGGAAATATTTCTTTATGGAAAGAGCGGCAGATGCATGGAATAGTCTCCCAGTGGAGGCAATAGAGACAAGGACAGTATCTGAATTCAAAAAAGCATGGTACAAACACAGGTGGTCTCTAAAGGAAAAAAAAGGGGACTATTTTAGTTAATGGGGAAGGCAGAACAAATAGGCTATGTGGTCTTTTTTTGCCGTCATGTTTCTGATTCTAAAAAAATGAATACTTGAATCAAACCTTTCTTTTTACTCTCATGAACAAGAAAAAGCTCCAAAAGGAAAAGCAATACAGATATTTACTAAATGACAGAAACAGAATCATTAAATAACAATATCTTCCAAATAAATCAGCAGTTAAGGTAAACTGGTAGAATATGTAAATTAAAAATTTGCACTACTGGCTGACAACAGAAACCAGGGCATTTTTTAACCCAGTTAAAAGTAGTTTATTTGATAATTGGAACGCAATGATTTTTAAGAATGTAGCACAAGTATTATAAATTCTGCTTGGATCTATTACTATGCGGATGATATCCTTCACTATACCTACCCTTCTGCTCCTGATCTTCTCCCTCTCAACACCTGCCTTTCAAACATAACTGCCTGGTTTTCTGATAACCTTTTGTACCTGAGCCCATCTAAGACAGCTGCCAATCTGGTTCTCCTTGGTTCCCCCTCCGGCCCCTACTTTTCCCCCAGATGTCGTTCTCTTGGTTGACAAACTCCGCTACCCTGGAGTAACTTTTGACTCTACCCTTACCTTCCAGGCTCATCTCTCGCTAGTCATTCATCAGGCTGTCTTCTCTCTCTGTTGCATTCATGTGGTTCGTCCTCTCTTATCCTTTTCTTCCCTGACCACTCTTCTCTTGATTCTGATAATGGCGAAACTTGACTACTGTATCATCATTTATCTTGGGCTACCACAATACTCAATCCGCCATTTACAACTCATACAAAACACTGCTGCATGACTTGTCATGCACGCTACCCGCTCTGACCATATTACCCCCCTTCTGACACACCTCCACTGGCTCCCCCATAAGTACCATTCCCAATACAAAATTCTAATTCTTGTTCACAGGGCTCGTCATACTGGCACTCCCACACACCTACCTGACATTCTCCATCTCCATGCTCTCCCCCCCCCCCCCCGAGACGCCTCCGTTCAGTACATTCCAACCATCTCCACCTGCCCTCACCCTCCGCTCCCCTCTTGAAATACACTTCTTCTGCTCTCTACTTTAATCGGCCCTGCATTCTGGAACCCTCTTCCCTCAGCCCTTCGCCTGGAATCCTCATATCCCAGGTTCAAGAGAATGCTTAAGACACTCCTCTTCTGCACTGCTTTTGGTCTCTCTCCCTCTGACTCTTAGCCTTTATCTGTTTTTCTCTCTCTCTCTCTCTGTTATGTATGACTTTCCTATCATGAACTGGAGTTTCTTTCCTTCTCTATTTTCCTTTGTACCTTTTAGAATTGTACACTGCCCTGCTGATCGAAGGGGTAGTATATGAAACAGAATGAACGTGGTCTCAATTCGAACTTTCATCAGTGGAAAATATAGAGTGCAGAATACAAAACCTTAATACCACAACATCCACCCTAGACCCATGCCCAGTTACCTGGGTAAAAATGACCAGCTCGCACCTAAGTACCTTATGACCATAATACAAACTTCACTGTCCCTAGGCATTATGCCCACAGCAATGAAACAATCTTCAAGTCAACCCTTTCTCAAAAGCACAACTCTGGACCTAACCTCACCTAAATCCTACAGACCAATATCCAGCCTTCTGCTTAATACAAAAACAGAGAAAATCATCCTAAACAACTTCAGGATCATCTTGACGAGCATGCCCCCCTTGACCACAACCAATATGGGTTCAGACAGTTCCATGGAGTCAAACACACTCATAACATCCCTCCTAAACACCCTAACAACCGGCCTGCAACATACCAAGAACACCTTTGTCTTAATTGTCCTCGACATCTCCACTGCTTTCCACTCCATCTTGCACCATCTACTGCTGCAACAACTCTAAGACATTGGTCTCCACAACACCACCCTCAACTGGTTCCGCTCATACCTGTTCTCTTGGAAACAGCAAGTACGAATTGGCAATAAGTCCTCAAATCCATTCCTCCAGAATACAGGTGTACCTCAAGGTTCTAGCCTATCATCCCTGCTATTCAATATCCACATCCACCAGTTTGTCAGATCTTCAAGGCACACAATATACCATATCAACTCTGCACTGATGATATAATGATCTTCACCCCAACATCACCTCTCCAAACCTCGACACCTTATACGTATAACTGCTTCATGGACATAAACGTTTGGCTAAGCAATTGCAAACTAATCATCAACCAAGAAAAAACAGAAGTACTCTACATCAGCTCTAATCCTACCTTCACCCTTCCATCAACACTGTACAGGACTACAAAAGGGGACTGCTACTCCTGGAGAGAGATCTGCAATTTTAAGTATTTACTTCTGGGAATTTTTCTAAATCTTGGGGAAAAAGGAATTCTTTAGATTAAAGCTGAATAATCTGTGAACCCAGTGTATTTGTTAAATCATTTCAGGGCCTAGTATCAGCAAAGAGCTTTCAGTTTAAATTTAAAATACAGCCAAGAGCTTTCTGGTTAAAATTAAACCCCAAGACTCCCTCTATCCAAGCAAGGGCTGTGGGACTCCCCCTAGAGATTGGTCATAGATTACCTTAGAAGCACAGGACAGAGTACTGTGTAGCAGCCAGTTTTTAATGTCTTCTTTCCCTCCCTCCCTGACACCCACCCACCCCTGGGATAATCGTAGCTTTATAGGTGCTTAAACCTCTTAAAGGAAAGGAGGTGCCATATTCACTCTCAGGTGCAGCTGTTTATTCTCATCAGCATACATTAGAAACATAGAAAAATGATGACAGAAAGAGACCACATGGCCTAACAACTACAACAGTCCCCTTTTTTCCTTTAGGGATTCTCTGTGTTTACATGCGCCACCTAGACAAGGTCTTAGATAGTGCTGGGAAGGAGTCTGTTCTGTTGGTACATGTCGGTACCAATGACATAGGAAAATATGATAGGGAGATTCTGGAGGATAAATTTAGGCTTTTAGGTAGGAAGTTGAAATCCAGAACTTCCCAGGGTAGCATTCTCCGAAATGTTTTTTGTTCCATGCGCAGGACCCAAAGGGCAGGCAGAACTCCGGGGTCTCAATGCATGGATGAGACAATGGTTGAAGGATAAGGGGTTTGGATTTGTTAGGAACATTATAGAGAAACGAGGGGCTCTTACGAAGGGATGGGTTTCACCTTAACCGGGATGGAACTAGGCTGCTGGCATTAACCTTTAAAAAGGAGATAGAGAAGCTAGATAATAGGGGAGAGTCGACAGCCACCCAAGAGTGCATGGTTCGGAACAATGTATCCTTGAAGAATACTACCAAAAATATAAAGTTAGGGTATATCAGCAGAGAGGTTCCAATAGAGACAAAAGTAGCCCAAATGCCCTTGAGTAAGGAGCAGATGAAGCTTAAAGATTCCAAATTACCCCTGCCTACCGACAGCCAGATTAATATGAATAAAATAGTGTCTCTAAAATGCTAGAAGTCTAAAAAATAGATGGGAAAGTTAGAACATATAACACTAAATGAGAAGTTAGATATGATTGGTATCTCAGAGACATGGTGGAAGGACAGTCAGTGGGACACTGTGATACCTGGGTACAAACTATATCATAATGATAGAGCTGATCAAATTGGTGGAGGGGTTGCGCTCTATGTTAGAGAGGGCATTGAGTCACAAAGGATTAAAGTTTTTCAGGAAATAAAATTTGCTGCAGAATCTCTATGGAATGAAATTCCATGTAAAAAGGGGAAGGTGATGGCAGAGGGGGTGTACTACTGACCGCTTGGCCAGAATGAACAAACAGATGATGAAATGCTCAAAGAAATCAGGGAAGCTAACAAAAGTTACAGCACAGTAATAATAATGGGTGACCAATTACCCCGGTATTGACTGGGTCAGTGTCACAGCAGGACATGCTAGGGACAAAGTTTCTAGATGAAATAAATGACTGCTTCTTGGAGCAGCTAGTTCATGAACCGACGAGTGGGGAAGCCATTTTGGACCTAGTCCTTAGTGGAACACCAGATCTGGTGCAAGAGATAAGGATGTTGAGGCCACTTGGCAATAGTGATCATAGCATGATCGTGTTTGATTTAATTAATGGAGAAGGGATGGTAAGGAAATCCACAGTACTACCTTTTAACTTTCGAAAGGGAGACTATGATAAAATGAGGAAAATAGTTAAGAAAAAACTAAAAGTAGCTGTTGCAAAGGTTAAAGACTTACATCAAGCTCGGGTGTTGTTTAAAAATACTATTTTGGAAGCACAAACCAGCTGAATTCCACGCTTTAAGAAAAGTGGAAGGAAGTCCAAAAAAGTGCCAGCATGGTTTAAAGGCGAGGTCAGAGAGGCTGTTGCCAAAAAAAATGCATCTTTCAGGAAATGGGAAAAAGAGCCAAATAAAGAAAACTGCAAGCAGCACAAGCACTGGCAAGGCATTGATAAGGCAAGCAAAGAGAGAATTTGAGAAGAAGCTTGCTGTGGAAGCAAAAATGCATAATAAAGACTTTTTCAAGTACATTCATAGCAAAAAACCTGTGAGAAAGTCCGTTGCACAATTAGATGATAGAGGGGTAAAAGGGGCACTAAGAGGGGACAAGGCGATAGCGGAGAGACTGAATGAATTCTTTGTTTTGGTCTTTACTGAGGAAGATGTAGGGATGATACCCATGACTGAAGTGGTATTTAAAGGTGATACTGAAGAAGAATTGAAAGAAATATCGATACACTGGGAAGATGTATTACGACAGTTTGATAAACTGAAGAGTAGCAAATCGCTTAGACCAGATGGTATACAATGTAACGCCAATTTTTAAAAAGGGTTCCAGGGGTGATCCGGGAAACTACAGACTGGTGAGCCTGACGTCAGTACTGGGAAAAATGGTAGAAACCATCATAAAGAACAAAATTACTCAGCATGTAGACAGTCATGGCCTAATGGGAGACAGCCAACATGGCTTTAGACAAGGAAGATCTTGTCTTACTAATCTGTCATTTTTTTTTGAAGATGTGAATAAACAGGTAGACAAAGGTGAGTCGGTTGATATTGTGTATCTAAACTTTCAGAAAGCCTTTAACAAGGTCCCTCGTCAGAGACTTTTGGTAAAACTAAAAAGTCATGTGATAGGAGGCAGTGTACTATTCTGGATCAGGAACTGGTTAAAAGATAGAAAGCAGAGAGTAGGGCTAAATGGCCAATTTTCCCAATGGAGAAAGGTGAATAGTAGAGTACCCCAGGGACCTGTGCTGAGTCCATTGCTTTTTGACATATTCATAAATGATCTGGAAAAGGGAATAACGAGTAGTTTATCAGATTTGCAGATGACACAAAACTATTTAAAGTTGTTAAAACCCATGATGATTGTGGAAAATTGCAAGAGGATCTTGATAAATTGGAAGACTGGGCATCCAAATGGCAGATGAAATTTAATGTGGACAAGTACAAAGTTATGCACCTAGGAAAGAACAACCCAAACTATGGCTACACAATGCAAAGTTCCACATTGGGAACCACCACCCAGGAAAAAGATTTAGGAGTCATCATGGATAACATGTTAAAACCCTCCACCCAGTGTGCAGCGGCGGCCAAGAAAGCAAATAGAATGCTAGGTATCATAAGGAAAGGAATGGAAAATAAAACAAAGGATATTATAATACCTCTATATCGTTCCATGGTGTGACCGCACCTTGAATATTGTGTTCTATTCTAGTCGCCGTATCTTAAAAAGGATATAGCGTTATTAGAAAAGGTACAGAGAAGAGTCACCAAAATGGTAAAGGGGATGGAAGGATACTCCTATGAAGAGAGGCTAAAAAGGTTTGGTCTTTTCAACCTGGAAAAGAGACGGCTGAGGGGAGATATGATAGAGGTCTATAAAATTAATGAATGGAGTGGAACGGATAAACGTAGATTGTTTACATTATCAGAATATAGAAAGATTGGGGGACATGTAATGAAGCTACAGGGTAACCTATTTAACACTAATAAGAGAAAATATTTTTTTCACTCAACGTGTAATCAAACTCTGGAATTTGTTATCAGAGGATATGGTAAAAGTTGTTAGTGTAGCTAGGTTTAAAAAAGGTTTGGACAAGTTCCTGGAGGAAAGGTCCATAAACCATTATTAAAAGGGACCCATATCACTGCTTGACCCAATAAAGCATTGATGAACATGTGTCTTTTGGGGAAACTGCTAGGTACTTATGACCTAGTTTGGCCACTGTTGGAAACAGGATGCTGGGCTTGATGTACCTTGGTCCAACCCAGTATGACATGACATATCTTATGTTCTTATGTAAAAATTAAGGTCAACTCAGAGATAAAATAATTAGGCATAACAATAGAACAACAACTTACATTCCAATGTCAGATAAAAAGAATAACCAAGTCAGTCTACTACAAACTGAGGTTACTGAGATGCCTTCACCCACTACTCACCCCAAACCTCTTCAGAACTGTGTGCCAAACCATGATTACAGTGGTATTGGATTACTGTAACAATTTACCAAGGCATACCTAAACAAACGATCCGTCCACTACAAATGGCACAAAATACATCGCCCCGAGTAATTGCTGGGGTCTTACACCATTCACATATCACCCCCATAGTAATGCAGGTCCACTGGCTTCCCATCACAACCAGGATAAGATACAAAATCCTAATCACAAAGAATCTGCCACATGCCTCCAACCTCTAATCTCAAACACAGAATGACAGACCGCAAAGAAACTTGACCATCAACCTACTTGTCATTCCATGACAAAAGACAAAAAACAATCAGTCAACCTGCAATAGATCATTCACACTATTTGCTCCATCCTTATGGAATAATCTACCTCCAATGCAAAGGGGACTATCAGACCTATCAGAGTTCAGGAAGAAACTTAAGACATACATCTTTATTTAAGGAAGAATACAAACTACCCGCAAACCTGGAAATCCACCCACCATAAACCCCTTTTGAAGAATCCTAAACCCAGTTACGCAAACATTAGCAATACAGCAAAGACTAAACAAGACACTCACAATCACACTACACTGTAAATAGTTCATAGTTAGTATACCCAAAGTTCATAGTTAACATTTTACTGTTAATCTGTTTCAGATTAATGAAAATATTGTACCATATGGTCATATTAATTGTTGTTCAACAATAAACCGCTTTGAATAGTAGAAAGGCAGTATAAAAATATGTTTAAATAAACAAACAGATCACAGGCCTAGCTTCCTCTCCCACCCTTGCACCTGTTCTACACAACCAGTCAATACATATGGTGAAGACAATAAAAATCCTAGGCTGTCATTTAGACTGTGAGCTTACTTTCAAACCACATATAGCTGTCCTCACAAAAAGTTCTCTGTACTCTTCAGAAAATCCATTCAATTAAGAAATTTCTTATGTTTTCAGCCATACACACTCTCATTATCACAATGGTTATGTCACGCCTAGACTACTGCAATAGTATCCCACAGGGTATCTCAGCACCTATCCAAATTGCAATTTATTCAGAATTCTGCCAAAAAACTATTACATAATACTTCTAAATTTGATCATGTCATCCCCTTGTTCATTAAAAGCCATTGGCTGACCATAAATTATCGATTAAAGTTCAAGACACTGGTACTAGCCCATAAGGCACTCTACTCTGGTATCCCAGTCCAAATGCCCATATGAGCATTACAATTGCTTAATGCACATTTATTGGCGATACTTACCAGATGCACAGCTCGACTGGAATCAACTAGAACCTTCTCTTTCTAAGCTCTCGTTCCACTGTGGTGGAATGCGCTCCTTTGTTACTTGAGAGAAGAATCTTCCCTTAAAACTTTCAATAAATATCTGAAGACAGCTCAAAGAAATAACTTTTGCCTCGCTCATAAATTATAAGCCTTACAACCCCAGTCTCAAATCATACAAGAGACTACAGATAATAGTGACACAGTTGCTGCTCGGTCCCTTCCTTCCCCTATTTTAGTTGCTTTATGTCATTCCTTTTTTTTTTTTTTTTTAATCTTGTATTACTGATTTTAAATTGATCGCACTGTTGATTTTTAACTTGGCTGTAAACTGCTCCAATACCTAGTGATGGGTGGTATATCAAATGACGAATAAACCATAAACCATGTTAAATTTAATTTCAATGTTTCTTGAAGGCTTTCTGTTTCGTGACATGCCCACCTTGTGAGGTGAACATAAAAATATTTCTGTGAACTTGACTGTGTTAGAACGTTACAGGAAAAATGCTTCTGCTTGTGAGAACAGGGAGGGCAGAGATTTCGGCTGCATGTTGTAATTATTTAAAAAGTACCATCTAAAGAAAAATGATGGCGGACTACATGAATATTCAAGATCCCATCACAGGCAGGCAAGGCCTGGGCCTGGGCCATCTGAAAACTTCTGTGCTCCTAGAGAAGTTTTTCTTGGGTCTCTCAGAAGGTCCCAAAGTCTGACCCGGTGGCTGAGAGGCAAGAGCTGTGAACTGCTATGTCTGAACACAGTCACATCTTCTGCTCTGTGTGTCAGCTGGAGCTGGGGATGAGATGCTGTGGAGGAAGTGTTCAGAGCCTCCCGGGGGCAGGGTAATACTGAGTGGCCAGATTGAGGGCTCATGATTGTACATAGTCCCTGGCCAAGGAGTACAAATGTAATGGCCAGACCAGGTGTGTGGAAGGGGGGAACCCCCGGGTAATTGCAAATGAAGGTTCATGGTGCCAAATACCAGCCCTGGTTCTAGTTAAACTGGAAGTCCAAAGGAAACAGCTCTAGGACCAAATCACTACACAACACATTTTGAACAGCAGGGGTAAAAAAATAGTTTTAAAAACTTAGGTGTCAGCTAAACCTTTTTAGCAGCCAAGGAAGTTAATTTGTTTCATTTTTTCTTTTTGTTAGTTTTCTTTATTTCTTTGTGATTTTCACCCTTTTTCTTTCTTTAGCTGGAGCAGTGGCCTACTGAATATAGCAAAAAAAAAAAAAAAAAAAACATAACCCGAGATTCAATGTTAAACCATAATTGTGAAGGAAACAATCTTATTTTTGTCAGAGCAGCTAGCACAGTAAGGGGAAAAGTGACTACCCCAAACCACTGTAGCCAATCCTTTTAATCAAGTTATATCATAAAAAATACTTTAGCAAGTATTTAAAAGTACACTTACCTGAAAATATCAGCGGTATTCAATTCCCGCATCAGAAACACAGTGCCAATTGCTGACACGTAGAAACAGGCTGTGAAGACTAATCAGCTAGCATCATGAACGACGTGACACGTTTCGGGGTATAAAACATTTCCCCTGCATCAGGTTCCAGCCTTGTCCAGCCGAAGCAGCCTGGACAAGGCTGGAACCTGATGCAGGGGAAATGTTTTATACCCGAAACGTGTCACGTCGTTCATGATGCTAGCTGATTTTTTATGATATAACTTGATTAAAAGAATTGGCTACAGTGGTTTGGGGTAGTCACTTTTCCCCTTACTGTGCTAGCTGCTCCGACAAAAATAAGATTGTTTCCTTCACAATTATGGTTTAACATTGAATCTTGGGTTATGTTTTTGTGATTTTTTCACCAGGGTTTGGGTATAATAATTTTTTCTACTGAATATAGCAGCAGACTGAGAATCAGAGAAGTAGGATTCAAATCTGACTTTTCCCACCGATTCTCCTTGAGACTTGGGCAAACTGGTGCCTACGATTTTTCCAGCCCTGTTCAGTAGTGTTAATGTGCTGCCTCATATCATTATTAGAGTATTTTAGCTATAACACAAATATGTAAACGGATCCAAAATAAAAAGCCCTACAACGTTCCCTGCTATTTCACTGCAAAACTTGCTCCAGATTTTTAGATGCTACTCTACTGGTATTTTCAGTGGGGAAAATCACTAGGATAGATGCGAGGCAAACACTGATGCATCTGCCCCAATAACCTGCACTGCACTCTTGCTCCAGAAATTCTCCAGGATGCTCCTCTGTTCAGAGACGGCGATCCCAGGCTCCTTAAAACAGAACGGATCTCCTGATTAAGCATCACACTGCTGGAGTCAGGTAGAGCAAATATGCTGAATTATTAGGTGCAATCGATCCAACTCCTTACTTTGGCAGGCTCTAAATCTGATTAGTGAACCTTGGAGAGACAGAAATGAATAGCACATAGCCAATCTGAGAACAGGAAATGAATTCAGGAAACAATCTCCCACGTCATCTGTGAAGGGATGGTGGGGTTGTGGTGCACACCATGGGCTAGTGCAACCCTGCCTTGATTGATTCAGCAACTAAGAACAGATACCTGAAGTTGCAAGTAACTGACAAACAGCTAGCTATCTGCTAGGAAATACACACTGATCCAGTATTAATTCCAAAAGAGTAATCAAATGTTTTTTTGTTCTACAAAGGCTGCCAAAAGTATCCTACATGACGGAGCGCTGCCATCTAAATTTAAGGCCAGGAGGCAATTTCATATGTTCCAACACTTTGCGACGTAAGTTCCTATCTTGTAATCTCTGCTTGAAAGTTCTTCTTACATTATGCAGATAGTAGATCTCTCTTAATAACTATTTCTTTGCAGTGGTATATGCTAAGGATCTCTTCCACAGAGGTACAAGATGGAAGAGGATTTTTATTTTCACTGAAAATTAACCTTTTCCATTTGTAGCATAAACCCAAAATGCAGTCAATCAGGAGATCATCCCAGGACTCAAAGATCCCCCAGTCCTTCAGTTCTCTACTGGTCTTCCTATCAAGGACACCCAACCAGCCTACAAACATCCTGGTGCTTCAGCTGCACTGAAAATGCAGTTTACGAAACAAAGTTATGCTGCTCTTAATAAAGTGAACTAACTCTCTTTTCAAGCAACCCCATTGAAATAGGCTCTTCTCAACAACCAAAACTATTTTCTTGGCCAGTCTAACCTTAAAAATCTCCAACCCGAGTCTATACTGAATCCCAACCACTAGGCCACATCCTGGAGGAGTGGCCTAGTGGTTGGGACGAGGTACTGGAGTGGAGGAGTGGCCTAGTGGTTGGGACAAGGTACTTCAGGCAGGAAGGTAGGGGGTTCAAATCCCACTAGAGGACAGCAACCTTGGGCAGGAAGGACTGGGGTTTCTAAGTCCCACAGGTGCTCCTTGTGGTCTTGGGCAAGCCACTTAACCCTCCATAGCCCATGTTCCCTGTAAAATAGTTATCTCCAAGTTATAATGCCCTGTTCAATGTAATTTCAGTTTGTTCAATGTAAACCGCACTGATGCAGAATAGCGCGGTATATAAGAGAATGTAAATAAATAAAAAATAAAAATAAACATGGAAAGGTTTATTGTCACATTTTAAGCTTCAGACACAAAAGGCACTGAATCTTTAGCTGAGTGCCAGATTATAGAAGATGCAATTCCCCCCCCCCCTCCTCCTCCTTTCTTGTGGTGCCAAACCTGAGTGTTTTCAGTCTACCACTTCTTGGGGTGGGCGGACAAAATAAGCAACAAATGATTTGCCAACAAAGGCTGCAGGACATTACCCTTTTGTGTCTAGCACCCAAGCAAGGACTAGAGGCTGGTGGATGGAGCCACTTGTAATTATAGGACTCAAATTCAATGTGTAACACTCAGTAACTGCTTATTGAACTTACTAGACTCTGAAATCTGTGTCACAAATAATACAACACCCCCTTCAGCACGAGTTATTCTGGCTGGATTTCTCAATTACGCACAATCTCAGTTTTGAGAGTTTATCCACAATACACACAGCAAAGTAAGTTTTCTGAATTGAGATGCAAGTCTCCACGTGTAAGAAAAAGCAGTGTGATGCTCTGCACCCAGGAAAACATCAGGCTTGCTCTCTATCCAGTCAATGGAAACCAGATCGTGCATAGTCTACAGACACTCAAAAGCATATAAACCAATAACTGACCGTGTCCAGACATTCAAATACTGGTGCTGCTCTGTTTTTCATAGGACACAGAACAGTACACATGATGGGAGCTCCGTGCCTCTCCCCAGCAGAGCCTAAAAATGAGGTGACCCAACGCAGTTCCTCTCCAGCCAGAGGGGACCCGATCTACGAATTTTCAATAGCTGGATGAAAATCAATACTGTCAAGCCGATTGACGGTGTGTCTGGAGACCCCTCCCTGATAACGACCAGCAATGAATACTGTGACCCCAGTCTCTTTGGTGCATCCGCTCCCAATCCATCAGGCTGCCCATGCAACTCCCCAGCAAGAGGGCTTGCAACCCCCTTGGCCACCTCTTCCTCAGACACTTCCTCTCACATTGTATGCAAGGCCCCATCACTTCCCCGTTTTAACTGTTGTCTTTAAACTATTCTTCCCACACTTCAGCAACACTTCAAGTTCCTTCTGCTACAACCACAATCGCTATTGGGCATGATGCATCCTTCCCACTCTCACCCTTTCAATCTAAACCGTTCACTGTAAGCTCTTGGGGAGGGCACCTCACCGTTCTACATACTTAACCCCCCTCCCAGACTTAGCTGCTTTGGACACATAGGCTTTAGGGAAGGGTGAACGAGCAGGTTACAGTTTGTTCTGCCACGTTCCCTAAACTCCCCCGGGCGCTGGGCCTGACCCAGCTTCAGCTTTTCAGCAGAGATCTTTCTTCTCTCGTACAGGGCCGCGTACACTGATGCGCATCAGTATACTACCTCCCGTACGTACAAAGCGCACGCTGCGTATTAACTGTGCGAACCCGCAGGGCGCTACTCCGTGCAAAGTATTTCCAGGCTACTCTGGGCGCTTAACCGATCGTATAACGGACCTCGAAAACCGCTCTGCCAACTTTCCCCCGACTGAAACCATAACGCTAGAACTCCGCTTTCTGCGCTAATTGGAATTAAGCAGCCCGCCTGCCCCGGATCCGGCTCCTCCGTACTCACATCTCCCATGATGAGACCGGGCTCCCTCCGTCCGGCTGCCAGTCCCCGGCTCCGCCGGACAGCATGGGGTGGGCAGGGAGGAGGTGCCTGCGACCGCCCAACACTAGCAGAGCCGAGGGCCAGCCCTCAAATCCGGCTAGACCTGTAGCTCAGACACACCCCCAGACAGTCTAGCCCGAGGATCAGCCCCGCCCACTGCCCACCCCTCTCCTAGGACCTGCCCCCTCTACTGGCCCAACATCTCCTTAGGCACAAATGAAGGGTCAGCCCCTCCCTTGCCCAAACCCATTTTCAAACAATACCCCCCCCCCCTCCCAGAAGCAAGGTAAGCATGGCAGGAGGGCGTCAAAATGCAGAAAAATAAAAAATGAGGAAATAAAATTTAACTTATAAGAAAAATAAAACAGCAAAAAGGAAACAAATACGATAAACTAAGGTGTCACTCAAACAGCATTGTGAGTATAGCCACAAGCCACTGGCTAACGAGGAAGGAGGGTCGCGGGGGGCACCAGAACCCCAACATGGCCTTGCCCTTCCTCGCAGCTGAGAATCAGCTCACCCCATCCCTCTCCTCAGTGCTGCTCACTAGTCTACTAGATGAGCTGCCGTTTTGTTGCGTTGGGCGTTTTTTCTGACTCTCCGGCCGGCTGTGTGTGTAGTACGTCTTCTGTGCGTTTATTTGCCTCAAGACAAGCAACGTCCATGTTTAAAAGCTCCCTGAAGAAGCCGTCTGGCGAAACACCTGGTGTCGGAGCTCCATCCAGATAGTCATTCTGCCTGCTGACTTTCAGTTAAGTTTTTCTAACGTTTCTTGTGCGTGCAGAGCAATTGATTTTCTGTAATGCTGCGCTAAATTGATTTGTTTGCACTTCTGAAAGCCATAGTTGCTTATGATTGTTCTACCAATTTGGCTTTTCCATAGAGGTTTTTTTGACCACTGATGTCTTTTTGAGCTTAGTTCGATTGTTGTGGTATTACTGTCCATCGACTGGTTCTTCCTCTTTAATTATATTGGCAGGAGGGTTGGCTGAGGTCTTTTTTCCTCCATATGTATAATTACTTTTTTGTATCAGTTCCAAATTGGTTTTTTTTTCTCTCACATGGGGTTTGGGGGTTTTTTATTTTCTTTCCTTGTTTTTTTTCTTTCTTTTGTGCCCAGTTTGGAGTTGGGTTTTTTTGGCTCCTTGGGAGATATTTTGTCATATAGTTTTGTTGCCTGCAGCAGGCCATGTGCTTCAGCACACATGACGTGCCGCTTCTGATCCCCATCAGACACAACTTACTGTCCGAAGGGTATCAGAAGCAGCAGGCCATGAGTGCTGAAGCATATGGCCTGCTGCAGGCAACAAAGCTGCCACTTTTTATTTATTTATTTATTAACATTTCTTATATACCGCACTATTTGCGATCAGCGCGGTTTACATAGAACAACAACATCCGACAATATACATATGTCTGGTCATTACATTGAACAGGAAATGGAACTTTTAAAATATTGCTGCTGCCCAGCTTGCCACATGCAACGTGGCCGGGGTTTCTGGCAGGGTGGCTTGCTGGGGGGGGAAGCATGGCCAGGGTTTCTGCCTGGGGCAGCAGAAACCCCTGGGCTGGGGCATCCACGAGGCAGGCTAGGAAGATGTCTAGGGTGACAGACCTCTGTAGGTGGCACGGCACAGCACCCATGGCAAGCCATGTGCTTTGGGACACATAGCCTACTTCTGACCCCCCTCCATCAGGAAGTTGTGTCTGAGTGGGGTCAGAAGCAGCAGGCCATGTATGCTGAAGCACATGGCTTGCCATGGGCCACTGCCACCGCACCAAGTCAAGTCTTCCCATCTCCACCAACAGAATTGGCAGCAGTGAGGGGGGCGCAGTAGTATGGCTCGGCTTGGAAGGGAGGGGCAGCACAGCTGGGGCTTCTGTCTGGGATGGCAGAAACTCTTGGACTGGCCTTACCTCTTCTGCAGTGCAAGATCTGCCCCAACCCCTGGAGCCTCACCCCAGAATCATCCCCAGCCCATCCCTTTCCCATCTGTCTCCCCTCCCCAAGGAGCTCTCCTTGCCCCAGCATATCCCATCCACTTCCAAGAGTAGCCCCATTCCATCCCATCCCATTCACCTTTCTTAGAATCTGCCCTGATGTTTTCCCCTAATTCCAACCCAGTGCAAGAGATAAGGGTGTTGGGGCCAGTTAGCAATAATAATCATAGCATGATCACTTTGATGTAATAGAGGGAAGCATGATGGCAAGGAAAATCCCAGCACTACCTTTGAACTTTCAAAAGGGGGACTATGAGGAAAGTACTTAAGAAAAAACTAAAAGGAACAGCTGCAAAGGTTAAAGATTTACATCAAGCATAGGCATTGTTTAATAATACTATCTTGGAAGCCCAGAAAATGTATTCCTTGCTTTAAGAAAAGTGGAATGAAGATCAAAAAACTGCCAGCATGGTTTAAAGACGAGGTCAGAGAGGAGGATGTTGCCAAAAAAGCACCTTTCAGGAAATGGAAAAAGGAGCCCAATGACAAAAATGGGAAACAACATAAGCACTGGCAAGTTAAATGCAAGGCATTGATAAGGCAGGCAAAGAGAGAATTTGAAAAAAAAAGCTTGCTGTGGAAGCAAAAACATATAAAAACTTTTTCAAGTATATTAGCAAAAATCCCATGAGAGTCAGTTGGACAATTGGATGATGGAGGGGTAAAAGGGGCACTAAGGGAGGACAAGGCCATAGCGGAGAGACTGAATGAATGCTTCAGTCTTTACTGAAGATGTGGGGAAATTACCCATGCCTGAAACGGTATTTAAAGGTGATGCATCGGGAGAATTGAAAGAAATACGATAAACTGGGAAGATGTATTACAAGTATTTTATAAACTGAAGAGTAGTAAATCTCCTAGACCGGATGGTATACATTCGAGTGTGTTGAAAGAACTGAAATATGAGATTGCTAATACTGCAGTAGGTCTGCAATCTGTGAACAATCAATCATTAAAATCATCTGTGGTACCTGAAGATTGGAGAATGGCCAATGTAACACCAATTTTTAAAAAGAGTTCCAGAAGTGATCTGAGAAACTACAGATCAGTGAGCCTGACGTCAGAACGAGGCAAAATCGTAGAAACCATTATAAAGAATAAAATTACTGACCATGTAGATACCTGTTGTGGTGTTAAGTGCCGTCGAGTCGGAGTCGACTCATGGCGACCCTCTGGATAGCTATCCTAAACTGTGTTCGGTCATCAGTCAGGCAGCTCATTGTTGACAGACTGGTACCCGTAGCTGCTGTTATTGTATCGATCCATCTCATTGCTGGCCTTCCTCTTTGCTGATACCTGTAGTCATGGTTTAATGGGAGAAAGCCAACATGGATTTAGCCAAGTATCTGGATTTTCAGAAAATCTTTGACAAGGTCCCTTATGAGAAACTCTTGGCCAAATTAAGTCATGGGATTGGAGATAGTATTCTACTGTGGATCAGGAACTGGTTAAAAGTTAGAAAGCAGAGAGTAGGGCTAAATAGCCAATTACTGTAGAATGCTAAGAATCAAAAGGAAAGGAATGGAGAATAAAACCAAGGATATTATAATGCCTCTGTATTGTTCCATGATGTGACCGCACCTTGAATATTGTGTGTAATTCTGGTCGCTATATCTTAAAAAGGATATAGCAGAATTAGAAAAAGTACAGAGAAGATTCACCAAAATGGTAAAGAGGATGGAAGGATACTCCTATGAGGAAAGGTTTAAAAGGTTAGGGGTTTCTCAACTTGGAAAAGAAACGGCTAAGGGGAGATATGATAAAGGTCTATAAATTAATGAATAGAAATAAACGGGTAAACGTAGATTGGTTGTTTACGCTATCAAAAAGTAGAAAGACTAAGAGACACGCAATGAAACTACAGTATAACATTGTAACCTATTTAAGACTAATAAGAGAAAATATTTTTTCACTCAATGCATAATCAAACTCTGGAATTCGTTACCAGAGAATGTAGTGAAGGCTATTTTTGTAACCTGGGTTTAAAAAAGGTTTGGACAAGCTCCTGGAGAAAAGGTCTATAAACCATTATTAAAGAGAACCTGGAAAATAACTGCTTGCCCTGGGACATGCATTGTGGAACCTGTGTGCCTTTTTGGGAACCTGCCAGGTACTTGTGATCTGGACTGACCACTATTGGAAACACGATACTGGGCTTGATGGACCTTGATCTGACCCAGTATGGCATTTCTTATTTATTTAACAAGTTTTTTTATACTGCCTTATCTTGTATTCAAAGCATCTTACATTGAACAATCAAAACAGAACTTTACATAGAACAGGCGAGGTAAACCGGGATGTTAACAGTGTCAGCAAAACAATATGATTTCAATTACATGGTAAATTTACATCAAAAACTTAATGTTATATTGTCATATGATGTTTGGGGACGGATGAGTAGACAGTTGAGGAAGAGGGTTATGTGTATGTGTTTTATTAGCCTAGGGTGGTATCGGGGTCATAGTGTTCAGTAAAGAGGAATGTGTTTTTTACGGCTTTCCTGAAGTCCCATAGGTCGATGATAGTCCTTATGTTCTCTGGAAGTGAGTTCTAGATTAATGGTGCATATATTGAAAAGGCTCTGTGAGAAGTTACTTGATTTGCTTTTGTTTTAATCTTAGGTATTAGTAATAGGTTTTTATTGTGTTTACATTTTGCTCTATTTTCTGGATCTTTGCTTATTAGATCTTGGAGGATGGGTGGTGATAAATGATGCATGGTTTTAAAGACCATGAGCAGCGCCTTGTATTTGGACCTGGTAGTTATGGGCAGCCAGTGTTTTGTACTAATTGAAGAGGATAGCTGGTCTGTATAGGTAAGCCCTAGTAGATGATGATACAGTAGTCCAGGATGGGCATTATCAAACTGTGCGGAAGTTATTGGTGTTAAGTAGTGGTTTGAGTTTTTATATTATTCAGTTTATGATAAGCTGCTTTTATTGTTTTGTTTATGTGTGGCTGGAAGTTCAGCTTTCGGTCTAGGCATATCCATAAGTATTTGACTTCTGTTTTTACAGCTATGTCATTGTGGAATATTTGTAGTGTTTTCGGTGGGGTGAAGGCAGTGCTCCTTGTCATGAAGAGTGCTTCTGATTTCTTATAGTTTATTGAGAGGTTATGTTCCTGGAGCCAGTTCGACATCTCTTCGATGCATGGTCTATCTCAGGTTGGTCTATGTTGATGGGGGTATATACCATGATGTCATTTGCATAAATACTGTATTTGATCTTGTTTTTATTATTATTTTACATAGAGGTTATAGGTATATGTTAAATAGTAATGTGGAGAATGCTGAGCCTTGTGGGAGTCTCAGTTTTGAGCGTGTGATTCCAGATTTTACTTGGAATTTTCTCTGTGAAAGGTATGACGTTAACAGTTGGAGAGTTGTTTCTTGTAGAACAATTTCTTGTAGGCGTTTGGTAAGAGTGTTATGGTTTATGTTCTTATGTTATGTTTTTATGTTCATCTTCAGTCCAGCATATCCTGGTCCTTGTCCCCACCCCACCATCTGTCCTGACACCAGTCCCAGCTAATTCCTTTCCATTCTGAAAGTCACCCCATCCCATTTCTGTTCCTCACCTCCCATCCCAATCAAACCTCCTAGGCCAGGATCTGCCTATGCTCCAGCCTTATCCCCCACTTTGTCCTACCCAGTCACTTGCCCTCTCTTTCTGGTCAATCCAAAACCAGGGCATCACTGTTTGCCTCCTAACTCAAATATTATTTTATTTATTTAGCAGTGTTTATATAGCATAGTTACTCACCTGTAACAGGTGATCTCCAGGAACAGCAGGAATTTAGTCTTCACATATGGGTAACATCGGTACCAATGGAGCCTATGCGGGAATGCTCCTCAGCGTCCAATAGGAAAGCTTTCAGGAGCATCCCACTGCACCTGCATAGCTGCCTTCCCACCTTTCCAGCTCTCCCTCCTCAGTTTAGTTTGTAGCTGAGATAAAAGGAGAGAAGGAGAAGAAAAGAAGATGACCTACAACACCTAGGGGAGGAGGGCGAGTTGTGAAGACTAAATTCCTGTTGTTCCCGGAGATCACCTGTTACAGATGAGTAACTACACTATTTCCAGAAACAAGCAGGAATGTAGTCTTCACATATGGGACTCCCTAGCTCAAAGATGCCAGAGAGATGACCTCGGGGTGAGCGGTGGATCACAGGCATGACTAAGTAGGCCATGTATCCTCCAAGGATGTCTGGTCTTGAAACCCAGGATGAAGGATAGGAGTTGATCTAAGTCTGAAAGAGATGCTGAAGAACAGTTTGGTCAAACAAGGCATTCCGGGGGGGGGGGGGGGGAGTCCATGTCCAGGCAATAGTGAGCAGCAAAAGTGTGGACAGAAGACCAAGTTGCTGCTCTGCATATCTCATCAAGCACTACAGAGCATAGATTTGCCATGGAGGCAGCCATGGCTCAAACATGTGCAGTGATGTGACCCTCGAGAGAGAAACCTGCACTTTCATAAGCAAAGGAGATGAAGTCCACAATCCACCTGGAGAGAGTTTCCTTAGATACTGGCAAGCCCAGGTGACTCGAGTCAAAGGCGATGAAAAGTTGGGAAGCTTTTTGGTGCTAGAAAGCCAAGGCACATTTGCAATCCAGAGTGTGAAGGGTTGCCTCTGCCCTAGAGGAATGAGGTCTAGGGAAAAGCATAGGAAGGTAGACTGACTGGTTTAAATGGAAGGGCGAGACCACCTTTAGCATAAAGTGAGGATGAGTCGTAAGGACTACCTTATCATGGTGGAATCGTGTATAAGGAGGGTCAGCCACCAAAGCTTGGAGCTCACTAATGCATCTCGCTGAAGTGAGAGCAATAAGGAAGGTGACCTTCCACATGAGAAACTTCAGAGAGGTAGTGGCTAGAGGTTCAAAGGGCAGCTTGAAAAGCTGTCCTCGAACAACATTGAGATCCCATTCTACTGGAGGGGACTTAATGGGAGGTTTGGTTAATAGAAGACCCCTCATGAAGCATATTACAATCAGCTGAGAAGAGATGGGTTGAACATCTAAGGGCATGTGGGAGGCCACAATTGCACTGAGGTGTACTCTTACCAAGTTGGTTTTAAGTCCAGAAGAAGGCAGGTGGAGAAGATACTCAAGTAATGCATTCACCAGAGCTGAGGAGGGGTTTAGTGCCCTCTGCGAACACCAGAGAGAGAATCTACGCCATTTGAAAGCATAGGAATGCCTGATGGAAGGCTTTCTGGAAGCTAAAAGGATATCCTTAACCTGCTGAGAGAGGTTAATGTCCTGGAAGGCTATGCCTTCAGAAGCCATGCTGTAAGATGTAGGGAGTGTGGATTGGGATGGAGCAGCATCCCCTCCTCCTGAGAGAGAAGATCTGGAGCAGATCCCAGATCTATAGGTTGAGCCCGAGACAGACGTAGAAGGAGACGATACCACGGTTGTTGTGGCCAGCATGGAGCTATGAGTATCATGTAGCCTTTGTCCTTCTGGAGTTTGAAAAGTGTCTTGGGAAAGAGGGGAATGGGAGTGAAGGCATATAGGAAGCCCTGATCCCAGTGGAGGTGAAAAGCATCCACCTGCTGGCTGTCTGGTGCAGGAGTTCTGGAGCAGAAGCAAGGAAGCTTGGCATTCTGAGGACTTGCGAACAGGTCTATCTCTGGGGCTCCCCAGATCTGAAAGATGTGAGCGACCCTTGTCTGCATGGAGAGACCACTCGTGGGGTAGAAGGACTCAACCGGGTTTGTCCGCCAAGACATTGTGCTTGCCCAGAAGATACACTGCAAGTTGATGAATGTGATGCTGTATGGCAAAAGACCACAGATGCAGGGCCTCGCTGCAGAGGTCCAAGAGCCTGTTCTGCCCTGTTGTTCAAGTAGAACATTGCTACTTGATTGTCCATCTGGACTAGAACTGTGCGGAATCGAAGATGGTCCTGGAAGATTTTGAGGGCATTTGTGAATGGCTCTGAGATCCAGCAGATTTATGTGGAGTTGTGACTCCTGATGAGACCAAAGCCCCCGAGTGCAGATTGTCCAAATGAGCTCCCCAGCCCAATTTGGACGCATCCGTCGTCAGGGTACATTGATGTGCTGGCATCTGTAAAGGTGACCCTACCAGGAGGTTTTCTGGGGATTGCCACCACTGGAGAGATAAGATTAGGCGGGTAGAGACCATTATTTTGTGTCCCAGGTGACCAGATGCCTGAGACCACTGAGAAATCAATGTCCATTGAGCTACGCGCTTATGTAGATGAGCATATGGGACAACATGCACTGTTAATGCCATATGACCCAGAAGATGTAGCAGATCTCGAGCAGTAAGAAACTTCTTGAGGCTTGCTTGAGCTGCTAACTGATTAAGTCATGTGCAGCGGATTTGAGGCAGAAATGCCTTTGATTGCTGAGTGTCTAAGAGAGCCCCTATAGAGTTTGAAAGGGAATGAGTTGGGACTTTGGAAGATTTATTAGAAATCCCAAGTGTTGGAGCACTTACATGGTGCATGAGAGGGGAAAGACTGGCTTCTAGAGAGGTGTTTGTTCAAATGAGCCAGTCATCTAAGTAAGGGAAGACAACTATCCCGAGAGTTCTTAGGAATGCGGCTACTACCGCCATGCACTTTGTGAAAACTCTTGGGGCAGAGGCGAGGCCGAAAGGCAGGACTCTGTATTGATGATGTCTCCCCTGAAACATGAAGCGCAGGAACTTTCTGTGCTGTGAGTGAATCAATATGTGAGTATATGCCTCTTTTAGGTCCAGAGAACAGAACCAGTCCTGACTCTGGAGATAGGGAAGAAGGGTACCTAAGGAGATCATTTTGAATTTCTCTCATATCAGGTAATTGTTCAGTTTTTGGAGGTCCAGAATGGGCCTGTTTTTTTGGAATGAGGAAGTACGGAAAATAAAAGCCCATTCCCTGGTGGAACCTCCTCTATTCTTCCCTGAAGAAGAAGGAAGGTGACCTCTTGTAAGAGCAGAGAGAGGGGACTGAGAGTGGAACTCTCTTGGAGGAGTCCAGAGGGCTAGACTTTGTAGATGAAGCTTGTACCCATCCCGTACTATGGATAGTGTCCACTGCTCTGATGTGATAACATGCCACCTGTGGACAAAGTGACAAAGTCTGCCGGGGATGAGGGTGGGATTTGGAATCTCCAGAGGCAGAGCAGCTGTGTTCTCTAGAAAGGAGTCAAAGACCCTGAGAATGCTGGGTTTGTTGAGGTGACTGTGACTTAGGGGTCTGAGCCTTCTTTTGCTGTTTTGGTGGCTGCTGCCCCTTCTGAGGAGCATGGTGTTGACACTGTACAGCAGGGGTATAGGAAGGATAGTACTTCTTTTTCTTATTGAAAAAAGCTTTCTTTGCTGTTTTTTTTTTCCCTAATTGGGTTGGCAGTAGATCTAGATAGTCTATTAAGAGCGGTGTTCTCAGCTTCTAACTGAGAGGTCTTGTCTTGCCAATCCTTGCCTAAAAAGGTTTTCACCAGTGCAAGAGATATTACCCAGTTTGTCTTGAACCCATTGTTCAAGATGTGATGCTTGAAGCCAAACAATTCTGTGTGCCCCGATGCAGATAGATGAAGTTCTGCTGATGTATGCAAAACAATCAAAAGTTGCCCTGTTAACAAACTTTGAAACATTTTGAACATTGTTTTACAAGGGTGAGATAATCTGCTCTCTTATCATCGGGGAGAAGAGCAGCTATTAACTCCAAATCCTTAGCCACCACTCTGAGGAACATACCCATATAGAGTATGTGGGAACTGATCCTGACCGATAACATGGAGGCCTGAAAACAACGTCGATCAAAGGCGTCGAGGGTTCTCTATTCCCTACCTGGAGGGTTCGAGGAATGTGTCTTAGCACTCTTTATTTGACGCATTGCCGATTCCACCACCATGGTATGGTGTGGTAATTGCATCTTTTGGAAACCGGGACACTCTGGTACCCGGTACATGGTATAGAGTTGTAGGGTATGTGGAGAAACAGTAAGGAACGTTTCCCACATATGAAGCATAAGGTCGTGAAGTATGCGATGAATGGGGAGAGTAGTAGCTTCCTTCGGGGCTGCAGGGTACTGAAGAATTTCAAGTTCTTACGCCCTAGGCTCTTTCTCAGATGTCACCATTATGGAAGACCCCGAGCAGCATCGCAAATAAAGTCTTGGAAAGACATGTCCAACAGAGATGGGTCTTCTGGGAGAGTTCTCACATCCCGGGTATCAGACTCAAAGTACCGACGGGCAGGATGTACCCGCTGTAAACGTACCCAATACCGACCAAAATTGGTAGTTGAAGCTGGTGGTGCTGGAACCTCAGTACCGGAAATGGATTTGAGGGCCGGCATGGGTGGTAGCATGGTAAGCGGCAAAAACGTTGATGCAGGCAATGTTGGTACCGGAGCCAGTACCAGTGCCTGAGGGATGGGCTGTAAAGGGTTTACCGGTACAGAGGCCACCAGTAAGGCCACTAAGCTACGCTCAATAGCCAGGATACATTGATATATGGAACTTGCCAATGCTTGGGTATCGGTACCGGAATTGCGGGCCACAATCCCTGAGCATGGCACCAGGAGCTCTCTGGAGGTGGAGGCCTCAGGAGCATCCTGGGACCCCACTAAGGCTTTGGAGGCAAGGTCCTCCCACCGGGGTTGTTTGGCCGGTGTGTTTCCCTCCAAGGCAACGCCCGAAGCATCTTGATTCTTAAAAGGAGATCTACCCTTGGAGGGCCAGCCAGTCTTTGAAGAAGACCTAGGTTTTCGATACCTGAGATCCTTGGGAGGAAGATGAAGCTCTCGATGACGTCGATGCTAAAGATACTGCATCAGAGGCAAAGAGTGCCCAGTTTTGCAGCTCAGTTTTGTAGGCCTCTCTTTGTCATCTTCCTGCAAAGAAGACATTATAACGGTAGATGATCCGGACATAAACATTTTAGGCACCAGTCATGGGTGTCTGTGGCCGAAATAGTACTGCCACATTTAGAACACTTTTTAAAACCACTACATGGCTTTTCCATTTTGTCTATGACAAAAAAGGAGGCCTAGGCCTAAGATGGCATCGATGCACCCTGAAGGAAGAAAAAAATTCCTTCCCTCTCAGATTTTTTTTTTAAAGAAAGAGAAGAAAAGAAAGTACCAACAGGGGTCAGTACCAGCGTCGACGGGAAGGCAGATGCGACCACAAAAAAAAAAAAGAAAAAACAAATTTTCTGTGGTGACAGGAATTGCTTCTTGTCGGCTCCATGGAAAATGAAGAACTGAGGAGGGAGAGCTGGAAAAGGCGGGAAAGCAGCTATGCAGGTGCAGTGGGATGCTCCCAAAAGCTTTCCTATTGGACGCTGGGGAGCGTTCCTGCACGGACTCCGTCGGTACCGACATTACCCATATGTGAAGACTACATTCCTGCTTGTTCCTGGAGATATCACTTTTCTCTGGGTCAAAGTTGTTTACATAGAACAATAGTATACCAACTGGTTTACATTGAACATGTTAACTATATACAATGTATACTTGCGAATTATATACACTGTACACCTGATACATTCAACAGTTAACTATGTACATTGAATAACAATTCTTGGACGTTATAGTTGTTTACATTTTATTCAGTAGGTACAGATGATTGGGGGGGGGTTATATTGTTGGGTTAAAATATTCTGAGAAAAAGTGGGTTTTGAGTTGTTTTCAAAAGGCAAGGTGGTCAGTGGTGTTTCTTATTGTGGTTGGGAGTGTGTTCCAGATAGAGGGGGCAGGAAGGTTCATCTGCAGGCTTATTGGTTGTATATGGTTTTAGCGTGGGGGATGGTGACGGTATTTTTTGTGGATGTGCGTCCGGCCCTGTTGGGTTGTTGAGTCTGTAGCAATGTGTGGTGGTTTGTATTGGAGTGTGAGTGGATGGTTTTCTGGGTTAGGAGGGAGGGTCTTGTATTTTATGCGGCTTGTAATTGGCAGCCAATGGAATTGTTTGAGGATGGATGTAATATGGTCATGTCTTGATGCCCCTTGCAGGATGCATGCTGCTGTATGTAGAGCCGTGCATAAAGGAAATAGTGTATTTTGTGGAAGATCCTGGTGGATGGAGTTGCAGTAGTCAAGGTGTGAGAGGATTATGGCTTGGAGTGCAGTGTGGAAGTCTGGCAGATCCAGGAGAGGTCTGAGGCATTTTATGGTTTTGGCTTTGAAGTAAACTGCTTTGGCGGTTTTGTTTATTTGCTGTGTGAAGGAGAGGTGTTGATCTAGGATGATGCCAAGGTATTTTATTTCTGGTTGAACTTATACTTGGGTGTTGTTTAGTGTTAGGGTGGCTGGTGGAGAGAATGAGTTGTCCTTCATTATGAAAAGAACTTCAGTTTTTTTTGTAATTCATCATAAGGTTATTGTCACATATCTAGTTGGAGACCTCGGTGAAGCAGTTTTGGTGATTGATGTAGGAGGGTTGTTCCGTGTTGAATGGTCCATAAAGCATGATATCATCCATGTAAATATAAAATTTGAGGTTGTGGGATTTGATGATGGAGCAGAGAGTTTGAAGGTAGATGTTGAAAAGGAGCACAGATAGGGTGGAGCCTTGAGGTACCCCTTGGGTTTGTTGGAGAGGGGTGGATGTGTTTGTTCAGATTTTTATCTGTTGGTGTCTGTTGGTTAGGTATGATTTGAACCACTGAAGAATTGAATACCAGTGGACTGGAGGAGTTGCAGCAGGATGTTATGGCTGACAGTGTCAAAAGTGGCCGAGATGTCGAGGAAGATCAAGAGGAATCCTGGGTAGCGTTTTGGATGCCTTTTGAGTGTCGACGAGGGAGACAATCAGTGTTTTGACTCCATGCAGGGGGTGGAATCCGTGTTGCTAGAGGTCAAGGAGGAGTTCCTGTCGATATGGGCCTGGAGTTGTTGTTAAACCGTTTTTTCAATGAGTTTTGCAGTGAAGGCAAGACTGGCAATTTGTCTATATGAGGCTGGGTCTGTGGGGGTCAAGATTAGGTTTCTTTAGGGGGGACGTATGGAGGAGAGTTTCAGGGGTTGTGGCATAAATCCATGTTGTAGGGTTAACTGAGTGATTCTGGTGAGTATGGGGCCGAGTTCCTTTTTTGTTGCTTTAATCCAGCTGACTGAGCAAGGATCAAGAGGGGAGGTTGTGGTGTTGAGGTTTGTGATAATGGATTCAATGTTTTCTGTGCTGATGGTGTCGAAGAATGACCATGGGAACTGGTGGGGGGTTATGGTGATTGGGTTTGGTTGAGGGTTAAGTGGTTTGTATTGGGTTGCCAGTTGTTAGGGGGTGAGAGATGTATTTAAGTTGGTGGTAGTAGGTGTCCTTGTCAGCTGATTGATGAGGTCAAAAAGTTCTCTTGGGTGGTTGATTGAGCTGTTGATCACTTTTGTGTGATATTTACGTTTGGTATTGTCTGTTTCAGTGTGGTAGATCTGTAGAAGTTTTAGGTAGTTGGTTCTATCTTTATGATTAGTTGTTGTTCACCATCTTCGTTCTATTTTTAAAAGTTGGGCTTTGAGTTTGTGGAGGGCAGGTGTATACCATGGGTATTGTGGAGTTTCCTTGTAATGAATGGTTGAGTGGGTGTTATATATGCTTCTTTGCTGATGACTTCATTCCATCGTTTGGAATGTCAGCTTAGTTCATTCGCTCTCCCCCACTTCAGCACCAGACACAACCCAGTCATTGTCTCCTTTCTCAGCCTCTGCTAATCACCCTCCCCACCTTTGACCTCAGAATTTTCCCTCTTCAGCCTCAATCTAGTCACTCACTTCTGTTCCATGCCCCGCCCTCCCCCTCCCCACACACATACATACACCCACCCGTCACCCTTATTAGAATTGTCACACAAATATTCTTTTCTCCAGCCTTCAGTCGGGTATATTAAATATTTCCCCATGGATAGAAAAGAAGAGAAAAAACTCGATATACAACAGACATAGTCAAAAATCTACTAAATAAAATTCAGAACACCATTGTGTCAAGCATAAATAAATGACTTGTTCATATTTAAGAAAGAGAGAGAGTAAAACGGGCAGGGCCTAAAAATAAAAACCATCATGGCCAAGATGGATATTCTGGCTCCTCTTTATAGCGCACATTTCAGCAAATTAACTTGTGTCACCTGGCAGAATATCCCAGCAAAGCAGTACAGGCGAGACCCTTATAGTTTTCAGGTCTCATAAAAAATAGCTAAAAAATTAATTTGGGGAGATCCTGTAACAATATTAATAATCCATGACTCAGGATTATTGCTGACTTTCCTCTACCCATTATTATGAGATGTGAGCCTCTATTGGTTCAGTGACGATGGGGAAGGGGACGGATATTGCTGACATTCTAGACAGAAACAGAGGAAGCTGTAGGTGTAAATGGAGTGGAGGAGTAGTCTAATAGTTAAAAATCAGTGGCCTGGGAGTCAGAGTGACCAGCATTCAAATCCCACTGACACTCCTTGTGGTCTTGGGCAAGTCATCTAGCCCTGTGCTGTCTCAGGTACCAACTTAAGGGCCCTCTTATTAAAGGGTGCCATAGTGTGGCACTAATGTGCCCAGTCACAAAATAGCACGACTACTCCATCATTATGAGAATTCTTCACAGTTAGTCTTAAACTCCACAGATAACTGTAAATATATACTTTTTCTTTGAAAATAATTTGACTTTTTTTTATATAGGAACCGGATCTCAGACTAGCAGGAGCTACGGTAATAACTTTTCAACCAAATGCTCCAATTTGCATCAATGACCCCTTTTATCATTACTCATTTTTCTCATGTTCAAATTTGCAAAAGAGAAGAACAAAAAAGTTGTGCTATTTTGTGGCTCAACTGTAATATTACTCTGAAGAACCAAGACCGCTTTGGATTACTAATGTGCCCAGAGCATGTCAGATGCAACACCACAATGTGAACGGTCAGAAGGTGTGAAAAGCTTGTTCCTGACAGTTAAAGCAATTCATCCTGCTCTAACTTGGGCCAAAATTAGCACAGGTGCACTTACCTCCACCCTGCCCACATGCACCTCCAACATGCGCTGCACAGTTAGCACAGAAATTGGGCACTGCTAACTGGGCTAGCCCTATGCTAACTGTAAGCATGGGGTTAGCGCTTAGTTCCCTTTAGTTAAGGGTCCCTTAGATTACCCTCTCTAAAACAGGGAGTCTGCCTCAGAGGGGGTGGGATGCAGTATACCTTCAGCATGGGCTTAAAGGCTCAAAAGATGAAATTAGACCTTACCTGCTAATTGTCTTTCCTTGAGCTTTCTCCGGGCCAGTCCAGGGAAAGGTAGGGTTGTCAATCCCTCATAGCAACTGAGGACTGAAGACTTCAAATTTTTCCTGAGAGGTGAAGCCACTCCCCCTGAGGGTAATTCAGCAGTCTACTTCTGACAAAGCAACTAAAACGAAAAAAACTGACACATAGCAGATTAACCCTTGAACACTGAATATATTCTATAGTCCGTCAAAACTTGGAAGCTAGCAAATGTGATTACCATTACTATTATGTTTTGTTTTGTTTTTTTGTTTTTTTTTTAATTATACAAATTCAAATGGATACCAATATACAGAATAGAGGAGCACTGAGTGAACCTGCAAAGCCCTAAATCATTCTCGCACAGATGACCATGCCGAAAAGGTGGAATTCTTATGGTCATGCAAAAAATAAACAGCTCAGAAAGCGAATGGGTGGGACCCTGGACTGGCCCGGAGAAAGCTCAAGGAAAGACAATTAGCAGGTAAGGTCTAATTTCATCTTCCGTATCGCTTCTCCGGGCCAGTCCAGGGAAAGGTAGGGCAGTACCAAAGCAGTACCTAAATCCGGGAGGGACCCGCCAGACCCGCGATAAGAGCCGAGGCCCCCACTTTCGCATCGTCTCTGGCGTGAACATCCAACCGGTAATGTTTCGTAAAAGTATGTAAGGAAGACCACGTCGCCACTCTGCAGATATCCACTGGAGGGACAAAGGCATACTCTGCCCAGGAAGTCGACAGAGCTCGAGTAGAATGAGCCCGCAAACCATCGGGCAACGATATATTTTGAGCAGCGTAAGCTGACGTAATAGCGCTGCGAACCCAACGAGCAATGGTGGACTTAGACGCCACCTGACCCTTGCGAGGACCCGCATACTGAACAAAGAGCCTGTCCGTCTTACGAAAGGGTTCCGATACCCTAAGGTATGTCTTCAAGACTCGTTCCAGATCCAAATACTTGAGTGCCCGGTCCATAGGAGAATTGGATAAATTAGAAAAAACTGGCAATGCTACAGATTGGTTAATATGAAAAAACGAAAGGACCTTTGGCAAAAAAGAAGGAACCGTCCGCAGCAAAACTCGCTCTGGAAGAAATTGAAGATAAGGTTCCCGGCAAGACAAGGCCTGCAAATCCGAAATACGCCGCGCCGAACACAACGCTACCAGAAAAGCCGTTTTCCAGGAACACTCCCTGAGGCTCCGAGAGCACAGGGAAGATAAAGGAGATCGGGAGAACGCTTCAAAGACAATATTTAAATCCCAAGGAGGTACGACGGACCGCAATGGAGAGCGGAGAATCTTTGCTGCTCGTAGAAAGCGATGTATATCGAGATGTGCCGAAAGACGGCGTCGCTGCACCGATCCACGAAAACTAGCGAGCGCCGCTAGATGTACCTTCAGGGTACTAAGCGCCAACCCTTTGTCCAAGCCATGCTGGAGAAAGAGAAGCAGTTGAGGTAAGGTAGATGACATGGGAGTAATATTGCGCTGACTACACCAAGTTTCAAAAAGACGCCAGATGCGCACATAGGCCAAAGAAGTTCCCGATCACTTAGACTGAAGTAAAGTATCTACCACGGAACGGGCATAGCCCTTGCGTTCTAGGCGAGCCCTTTCAAGAGCCAAGCCGTAAGTAAGAAGCGATCCACTCGAGGCATGAGAATCGGTCCCTGATGTAACAGATTGACGCGGACTGGCAGAGGCCAGGGCTGAGCTGCCAGGAGTCGAATCAGATCGGCATACCAAGGACGCCGCGGCCAATCCGGAGCGATGAGAATCACCCTTCCCCGGTGCCGTGATATGCGCTGAATAACTCGACTCAACATAAGCCAAGGCGGGAAAATGTACAGTAGAGAGTCCTGAGGCCAGGGCTGCACTAGAGCATCGAGACCTTCGGACATGCGTTCCCTGCGCCTGCTGAAGAAACGGCTGGCTTTGGCATTTGCACAGGTCGCCATAAGATCCATGATCGGTTGTCCCCAACGCAATGTCAGATCGTGAAAAACTGCCACGTTCAATTCCCATTCCCCTGGATCGAGAATATGGCGGCTGAGATAATCGGCCTGCACATTCTCTTTGCCCGCTACATGTGCCGCCGAAATCGCCAGAAGATTGTCCTCTGCCCAAGTCATCAAATCCTGACTTTCGGAGAGAAGAGAAGGAATCTTGGTTCCCCCTTGCTGATTGATGTATGCGACCGTCACAGCATTGTCGGAGAAAATCTTGACTGCCGTGCCCTTGACGAACGGTGCAAAGTGTAGAAGAGCAAGACGCACCGCGCGAAGTTCGAGGCGGTTGATCGACCACGAAGCTTCCGTTGTTGACCAAGAACCTTGAGTCATGTGAGACTGACAATGAGCTCCCCAGCCGGAGAGACTGGCGTCCATGGTGACTAACACCCACGCTGGTTCCTGCAAGGGAACACCCGCTGTAAGATGATCCCGCACTAACCACCAGTCGAGACTGCGCCTCACCCTGTCGGGACAGGGCAGGCGTTGCGAGAGTGGGTGGAGCTGGGGCGACCAACGGGAAAGCAAAGCTTGTTGCAAAGGCCGCATGTGAGCCTTGGCCCACGGAACGAGATCGAGCGCTGCCGCCATGGACCCTAAAAGCTGCAAATAGGTCCACGCCGACAGAGCTGTGAGCCGCAGAAAAGGCTTGCAGTTGGCGCAAAAGCTTCTCGACTCGAACCTCGGGTAACGAGACCTGCCCGCGCTCGGTGTCGAAGACCGCCCCCAGATAAGTTAGGTGTTGTGTCGGCTCTAGGTGACTCTTGGCTCGATTGATTACCCAACCGAGCTGCTCGAGAAGCTGTACCACCCGTGCGGTGGCTGTCAGCGCCTCCGAGCGAGACTCGGCCCTGATCAACCAATCGTCGAGATAAGGATGCACTCTGACACCTTCTTTTCGTAGTGCCGCAGCCACAACTACCATTAACTTCGTGAACGTTCGCGGAGCCGTAGCGAGACCGAAGGGCAGCGCCCGAAACTGAAAATGTCCCGTCGGAAGTGCAAAATGGAGATACTTCTGGTGAGAAGGCCTGATTGGAATATGAAGGTAGGCTTCTGTGAGATCGATGGAGGAGAGAAATTCCTCCGGACGTACCGCTCGAATTACTGTACGCAGTGTCTCCATGCGAAAGTGAGGTACCCGTAAGGTACGGTTTACTCCTTTGAGATCTAGCACGGGACGAAAAGAATCTTCCTTTTTGGGGACCACAAAATAGATCGAGTATCGACCGCAACCGTATTGGTCTAGAGGCACGGGAATGATCGCCCTGAGCTGCAGAAGGCGAGAGAGAGTGTCCGCAATAGCCTGTCTCTTGAGACCGGCCGGATAGGGAGACATGACAAAAGCCGGTTCCAAGGGACAGGCGAAGTCGAGAGCATACCCCTTCTGTATTATCTCCAACACCCATTTGTCGGATGTGACGGTGGTCCAGGCCACCAAAAAACTCTGTAGGCGTCCGCCCACAGGAACTACGGCCTGGACCATCCGACCTTCATTGAGGTTTCTTAACAGACGGTTGGGAACCACCAAAGTAGGACCTGGCAAAACCTCTGGCACCTCGAAAGGAATGTCCCCGAAAACTAGAACGACCCCTGGAATAAGGAGCAAAGCGTGCCCCCCGGAATCTACGGGAGTCGCGACCGGAACCCCGAAAACCCGGCGCACCTCTTGCCGGCTTAGGCTTATCCTCCGGCAACCAACCCCCTTTGGAGTCGCCCAAATCCTTCACAATCTTTTCCAACGCCTCACCGAAAAGCAATTTCCCTTTATATGGCAACTTACTGAGACGCAATTTTGAGGATACATCAGCCGACCAGTTGCACAACCAGAGAAAACGCCTCGCCGCCACTAGCGAGGCCATAGTTTTAGCAGCAATATGCAACAAATCATAAAAAGCATCCGCCATATAAGCCGCAGCGGACTCCAATTTAGCCGAATCCGCAGGTTCCGAAGAAGACTCCCCAGAAGAGTCTCCCTGCAACCATCTAATGGACGCCCGAGACACATACGCTCCACAAACAGCAGCTTGTAGAGCCAAGACCGAAGAATCAAAAGCCTGCTTGAGAAGAATTTCTAACTTCCTATCCTGCAGGTCCTTAAGAGCTGCCGCTCCTTCCACAGGAATGGTAGTCTTCTTAGTCACAGCCGATATAATGGCATCAACCTTTGGCATGCGCAACAACTCCTTTTCGTCTTGCGGAAGGGGATACAAGCGCGCTAAAGCGCGGCTGCCACGCAACGTAGCTTCAGGACATTCCCATTCCGATTCAATCATCTGCTTGATTATTCGGTGGAGGGGAAAACAGCGTTGCTCAGCCTTAAAGCCTTGCAACAAAGGATCCTCCAAAGGCTCCTGTGAGGCAGAAGGACGAATCAAATGCAATGCCGCTAAAGATTGCGAAATAAGTGCTGAAAGCTCTTCTTTTCGGAAGATCCTAAAAATATTGGGATCTTCCCCGGGAGCAATCTCTCCTTCTTCTAAGTCCTCTGCCTCCTGATCCAAACCTGGGTCAGCCAATACTTGAGAGTCCTCCGGACCTAGAAGAACCGAGGGCAGAGACAAAAAAGGATCTGCAGGTCCCTTAACCACATTAGCAGCCTGCGAAGACCCCTCACCAGGATCCTCTGGCAATTGCTCATTAAAAGAAACAGGCTCAGCACGCAGACCCTCTGAAAGAAGGTCAGGCTGAGAAGAGCGAAGTAAAAAGGCCTTGTGCATCGCCAGGATAAACTCTGGCGAAAAAAAGGAGTCCATGCTCTCCTGAGCTGCACAAACTGATGGTAAAGGCTGTTTGAGAGAAATATTGTCTTTAGAAGACTTAGTTCGCTTTTTATGAGGCCGGGACTGCTCTGCCGAAGAATTGACTGAGGGCGCTAAAATGGCCGCTTTTCCCGCCTTTTCCGCGGGCAAAGATGGCTCATCAACTTTTTGTGCCGGCTTGTCTGCCATAAGTATAAAAGCGTGTCTCTGCGAAGCGGAACACCGCGAACGGTTTGGAAGAAAAAAACCCCCGACGGAGAAAAAAGCAAACCGGAACTAGAGCCAAGCGCTGCGACGCGAAGGCACCCGCTAAAAAATAAAAGTCACAGAAAGACTCGCCGAAATTGCCGAAAGAAAAGGCAATGCCGCTGGAAATAGTCCCGCTGCTAGCGGGACTTCACAGCCCGGTAAGGAGTAGTGCAGAGGATAGACCCGGGGCCCCCAGGCTCACTCTGATGCGATAGACAGAGACGGTGACCGAGGCAGGCTCTACCTCACACCGTTCAGTATGGCAGTCTGTCTGTCTCAAATTGCTTTAAAGGCACAGCGTCCCCAAAAACTACCTGGACTATAGAAATAATCAGCCCTGCTAGAGCCAGATTAATAAACTTAAAAACAAGAAAGCAATGCAAGTAAAAATGTGTGAATGAGGGAGAAAGAGGGATTCGATCCTCCTTAGCTGCTGAGGACTGATAGACTGCTGGATTACCCTCAGGGGGAGTGGCTTCACCTCTCAGGAAAAATTTGAAGTCTTCAGTCCTCAGTTGCTATGGGGGATTGATAACCCTACCTTTCCCTGGACTGGCCCGGAGAAGCGATGAGGAATTACTTTTACTATTAACGCTGTCACAAGCCCAGGGAGATGCAGCATGGTGTTGATGAAGGGGAACAGGCGAAAGAAAAAGGGAGGGGATATGCTGGGCATGGGGAGTGGTAGATATAGAGAGAGGAGAGATACTGGGTAGGGGGGAAGAGTAGATATAGAGAAAGGAGAGATGTTGGGTAGGGGAGAAGAGTAGATATAGAGAAAGGAGAGACGGGTAGGGGAGAAGAGTAGATATAGAGAAAGGAGAGACGTTGGGTAGGGGAGGAGTAGATATAGAGAGAGGATAGATTTTGGGCAGGGGGAGGAGTAGATATAGAGAGAAGGGAGATGCTGGGCAGGGGGAAGAGTCGATATAGAGAGAGGAGAGATGTTGGGCATGGGGAGGGGTAGATATAGTAAAAGTAAAAATGGACAAAATGGACGTCCGAAGAAACTGTGAAAATTGCCCAGAAACGCAGAGAAGCTAAAGCCAGAGGAGAAGCAGAAGTAATCATAGAACTTAATAGAGATTTCCAATGTGCAGCAAGACAAGACAGAGTACTACAATTTTATGCATGCAAGGAAATAGAATCAGAAACTATAAAAGGAAGAACAAGATTGGCTCTCCTAAACCTACAAGAGTTAAAGAGAAAATTCCAGCCTTGAATTGGATTACTACAAGATGCTCAAGGATTCATGTTGAATGGTGCTCAGAAGATCAAGAAAAGGTGGAAAGAATACACAGAGTCGCCATACCATAAAGATCAAGTGGACCAACTGCCATGTCAAGGTGTACCTTATGACTGGGAACCATTGGTGATGAAAGAAGAAGTTGAAGAAATATTGAAGACATTATCAAAGAACAAAGTACCAAGCACTGATGGCATTCCCATTGAAGTATTACAGCAATCAGAGGCGGCTGTTACCATATTTAAAAGGTTCTGTCAGGAAATTTGGAAGATAACATCATGGCCAATTGACTGGAAAAGATCTGAGTTTATACCAATACTGAAGAAAGGTAATCAGACTGACTGTGGAAATTATCGCACAATTGCTCTAATCCCACATGCCAGCAAGATTCTACTCAAGATCATTCAGTGGACACTACAACCATACCTGGAGTGAGAACTGCCTAAAGTGCAAGCAGGGTTCAGGAAAGAGCAAGGAACGAGAGACATCATCGCGGATGTGAGATGGATCCTTGAAAAGACAAAAGAATACCAAAAAGATACCTATATGTGTTTTATTGATTACATCAAGGCCTTTGACTGTGTAAATCATGAAAAACTCTGGGCCACATTAAGAAGCATGGGTTATACCAGAACACCTGATCATTCTCATGCACAACCATTACATTGATCAAGAAGGAACAGGTCAAATTGAACAAGGACAAAGAGAATGGTTTAAAATCAGAAAAGGCTGAATACTTTCCCCTTACCTGTTTAATTTATATGTAGAAGAAATCATCAAAGAAATAGGACTGTATGAAGACAATTGAAATGTGAAAATTGCTGGAAGACAAAAATCTTCGCTGACTGAAAGTGAAGATGATCTGAAACATTTGCTTCTCAAGATCAAGAAACATAGTTTTAAAATGGGCCTGAACCTTAACATAAAGAAGACAAAGATTCTGACAACTGGCAAAATCAATAAGTTCATTGTTAATGTAGAAGAAATAGAAATAGTGAACAACTTTAATCTGCTTGGATTAATAATCAATAAAGAAACCACAAGCAGACAAGAAATGCGACAACGAATTGCTCTTGTCAGAATGGCTATGATTTATTTATTTATTTATTTTATTTATTCACATTTATATACCGCATCTTCCAAGAGTTCAGTTGCGGTTTACAGTTAACAATAATTAACAAATCAAGTTTGTTTTACATGGAACATTGCAATAATACAGAACTTATTTACAAGGAACATCATATAAAGTATAGAGTATGATGGATCTAGACAAGATTCTCGAGAGCAGAAATGTATCTCCTCATACAAAGATTCGACTTGTCCAAGCCATGGTATTTATCAATAACATTATATGGATGTGAAAGTTGAACAGTGACAAAGATAGATAGGAAGAAAATCGATAACTTTGAATTATGATGCTAGCGAAGAATACTGTGTATACCATGGACTGCCCAAAAAACAAACCAGTCAGTACTAGAGGAGATTAAACCTAAGCTTTCTTTAGAAGCTCAAATGACAAGTCTTGCACTTTCATACTTTGGACACATCATATGAAAAGAGAAATCATTAGAGAAAAACATCATGCTTAGCAAGATTGAAGGTCAATGCAGAAGAAAGTCAGCAATGAGTTGGATCGATACAATAGCAGCGGCTATGGATGCCACTCTATCATCAATGAGCCGCCTGACTGAAGAGAGAACACAGTTTCGCACAACTATCCGGATGGTCACTATGAGTTGGCACTGATTCAATGGCACTTAACACCAATAACAACATGACAAAAGGAACATATAAAGAATAAACATCTAAAAGTTAAAAATAAAATGTACATGATAAATAGATTCTATACTAGATAAATTAGAAAATTAGGGCCTGGTTTTCATTTAGGAAGGTTATGCATCGCTAAGTGCATAGCCTGCCTGCCAACTCCCTTAACCCCGATCTTCACTTTTGCCACATTGGTCTGAGCCAGCTTCTTGGGGTGAGTAGGCCGAGGTTTAGCCGTTCTGTAGGCTGCTTGGGCTGGTTGCGTGAGGCTCTTCCAGCAACAGCAGTGATAATCTGGGTTGTGGCGATGGGAGCGGAAACCTCGCCTATCTTTAAGGCACCAAGAGCTAACTGGGTAGCATCAAAAATCGCTGCTACCTGCTTAGCCCTTTCCTCTGCCCCCACCCCGCCCCAGAACACCCCCAACATGCCCTGATGTTAACCCCATACCATCTGGGTGCGTTAGGGACTTAATCCTGGTTAAGGCATTTACAGGGTAATATGGACTGTTACCTGTGTAACTGCCTTCCAAAATCGGGCCCTTAATGTGTATGTACCTCATAGACATTGGGGGATGTTTACTAAAGTGTATTAAGCAGTTAATGTGTGTTTTTAACATGCAATAACCATTAGTGGACGGCCCGTACTAACTGCTACCACATGTTAAAAACAGCAGCACATTAAAAACCATGCACTAGCTGCTGAAAGCCTTGTGGAGTGGGAACTGGGCAGAGTAGGGACAGCATACAGTACATTACTGCCATGACTGTCGAAAGCACAAGTGCACATAATTCCACCTCATAAGAAGGTGTGAAATGCACTCATGCTACCAACAGACAGGTAGAGCAGCTGCTAAAAAAAAAAAAAGATCATGACCCCTATACCTAACCACTCTGTGCCCGCCAGTATATATTTTCCCGTATGACAGCCCCTCCCATCTAAATCCCCCTCCCCTTCAGATATCCCTCATCACAATCCCCCCCCCCCCCCAAGACCATTGCATGACCCTCCCCCCACCACCCTGATCAGCCTGGAACTTACCAGGATATCCCTAGAGGTCTAGTGGATAGGGCATGGATAGGGCAGGAGCTACCCAAGTTCAAAATTGCAGTTATGACCCAAAGCGGTAGTCTTGTGATTCTTCTGCTAAGGGGTCAATCTGCCAAATAAGGGCAATTGGCAGATTGACCCCTAGTGGTCATACTGATGACTCCAGTCCAAGAGTCCCAGAATATGAACTGCTACCTTTTCCATAGGCTGTTCCATTATACACACTTTACTTAGGACCTGGAGCTGTTGGATCACTTTCTGATATTCAGGACAGGCATGGCACAAATTCCTCGATTCTTAGTATAACCTGGGCCAAACTAACCCTTGCATGATCTGATAAATCGTACCATGTTCCCCAAGGCTGCCTGCAAGTAGATGAGCATTTCCCTAGAGCTTTTATACCGCTTTTCACCAGGTGAAAGCAGTTTACATTGAACAGAATAGATTCAAATTATATATAACAGCCAACTATGTATAAGGAACATTGTAACTACATACACCTAATGGGTAGGTCCATAGAGTTAGCAGTTTCGGTGGGTACATTTACTGAGGGGATCAGTATGTTCCAGGTTCGACATCAGGGTTGAAGGTTTTGAGGTGTTTGCAGTAGAAATGGAGGTTAGAGATATTTCTTATATGGTTTGGGAGTGTGCTCCAGAGGGAAGGTGCATATAGTTCAAAGGCTATGTTTGTTGTGAGTGCTTTGTTTTGGAGGATAATAAACTCCTCTGGAATACCTAAGGAGCTGCCAATTGTTTGAGTTTCTCCCAACTCTTTTTGCAGTACACTCAATACAAGAAATTGTTCACGTTGACAAAATCAGCGTAATGTTTCATCTTCTCTTTTCTGCTGACTTCACTCTCTAACTTGTTTCAGTCCTGAGTTCATGATCTATTCCTCACAGAACTGGGAAAATGGATAAAACCTCTTCCCCTCAGGCCTCCACTCTGCCCGATAATATCAGCCTTTTCCACTCTTCAGCCCTCTTGGCGGTCTTGCTCTTCCATGTTTTCCTGCGTGGCAAACAGGGACATCTTCCATAGGCTGAATCCCTTCATCCCCGAGTCTGAGTAGTCTCAGGCCCTAGTAGATAGTCAAGCCTCGTTTGGACATAGCAACTCTTCAATGCTCAGCCAGTCCTGCTGTAAAATTAGCAGGAATAGTAATCTCTCAATAATACTATTGTCAGGGTGGTTGCCCTCCCTTCTCAATGAGCTCCTTCTTGGTGACTCCATGAACACACAAATTACCCCTCTACCCTTGAACTCTTCTTCTCCCATCCCAATTCTCAATTGCTTCTCTAGAGGACCCATCATCAGGGAATGTTAGCTCTCAGTGTCGACTAATGCCGCCACTGTAATCCAGCCAACCTGTATTCCTTTTCTTACAACCTTCTCTACCCATTTCACAAGGGTGTGCTGAATCCCATCCCTGGTGATCTCTAGTACCTCATACACACTTCACTTAGGACTAAAATCCCTAACACCTCTAGGTTAGTGCCCATTCTGCCTAATGGAACTAACCACCTTCTCGCTTTCTATTTCTCTAAAAAATTCCAACTAGTTTCCCCCCACATCTGATTCCACAGGAAAAGAGATTTAAATGGCTAAGAACGATAAATTAAAAAAATATAACATTGCCTCAGATGGTTGGTTTTTTAAGTTCCATTATTCTTCACTTTTAACTCCTGCCATTTTTACCTCTTGTTACTCCCTTCATCTGCCTAGATGGTTCACCAGGTTTGTCTCAGATTTCTTCATTCGCCAAGGCTTCAGTAGAGAAGCAGCCTAGTGCATGACCAAAACAGAGCTCCTTATCTTTCCCCCTAAACCTCCCCCCTTCCTCCTTTCTTTATTTCTGTGGATAACATTACTCCTCCCTGTTTTCTCAGTTCGCAACCTTGGGGTCTTCTTTGACTCTTTTCTCTCTCTTTCTCTGCACACGTCCAATAAATAGCTAAAACCTCTTTTCTTTCACTATAACATCAGTGAAATATGTCCCTTCTTTTCTGAACACACTACTAAGACCCTTATCCACTCTTTAGTCACCGTCTGTCTAAACTATTGCAATCTCCTCCTTGCTGGTCTCCCTCTGAATCATCTCTCTCCCCTTCATTCTGTTGAAAACTCAGCTGCACGGCTAATCTTCTGCCAGTGTCGCTGTGCTCACGTAACCCCTCTTCTCATGTCACTTCATTGGCTCCCTATCTGTTTCTGCATCCGATTCAAACTTCTTCTACTGGCCTACAGTGCACTCATTTTCTGGTTCCTCACTACCTTTCCTCTATAATTTCTACTTACACCCCCCTCCTTGGGAATGCTGCTGTTCTGGTAGATCCCTTTTATCTGTGCCCTCTGCCATTGCCAACTCCAGACTTTGTGTATTGCATCTTACTGCTCCATATACCTTGGACAAACCTACCTGAGTCAGTATGTCGGGCTCCATCTTGAGCCCTATCCAAATCCAGGCTAAATACCCACCTCTTTTACATCTTGATCCCCTTAATCTCCTGCTCACCATCTTTGTGTATCTTCATCATTCCCCCAGCTTTACCCTAGTCCCCAGTTATGGTTATGGTTTAGGCATTTGATATACCGCCCTTTACTTACGCATCAGAGCGGTTTACATGTATACAAACAGGTACTTTTTTATTCCCTTGTCCCCGCAGGGCTCACAATCTAAGTGTACCTGAGGCAATGGAGGGTTAAGTGGCTTGCCCAAGGCCACAAGGAGCAGCCATGGGACTAGAGACCCCAGTCCCTCCAGCCTGAGGTTACTTGTCCCCATGTGGGAATTGAACCCCCAGCCCTCCGGGGGGTTCAAGTTGTTGTGTTGTCTCTCTTGATTACATTGTAAGCTCTGATAAGCAGGGACTGTCTCTTTCATGTATACGTACAGAGCTGCATATGCCTTGTCACACTTTACAAATGATAAGTAGCAGTGGCTAGAGCAGTAGCCTAGGACCCAGAGAGACCAGGGTTCAAATCCCACTGGCACTCCTTGTGATTTGGATAAGTCAGTTAATCCTTGTGATGGGAACTATAGAATGTTATCCATCCCTCTCCAAAAGGATTATCAACAGTCCCCTTTAAGAGAGTCTGCTACCTAGAATTCAGGGATGGGAGGGCGTGGCTCACAGGGAGAGATTAAGAACCCAGCAGGCTGCAGGAGGGGAAGAGACCCGTGGAGCCAGAAGTTCTTCCAAGGCAAGCTAAGCAAAGGAGTTCTGAGGTGGGAACTTTAACTGGGGCTGGAAGAAGGGCCGGAAGAACCAGTTTGTGGAGGTTTAATTGGGACAGAATTAAAGTTGATTTTCTTTTCCCTGAACTGCTGTCTGGCTTGTGTTTTCAAGAAAATCCCTTCCCACTGCACAACATGCTTACCACAGTCCTCTATTATAGTGCTTTTCAAACTTTTATCCCATATGACCCCAGATGATGATGAAATAAAACTGGCAGAGCTCCAGCCTCTTTCCCCTCCCTCCACTCATCTAAAGCAGGAAGGCAGCAGCAACAGTAGTGGTAACAGCAGCAATCAGCACAGGGTCCTTTGTGCCAATGTGCTTACAGACCCCAGTACTCAGCATGCGTTTCCAATTTAACAGGAGGGGCCAAAGTCCTATGAATTTTCACTAGCTCACAGGCCACATGCTGTAGAATCTCTATGGATTACTCACCAAGAGAAGCAGGCAACGAGGAACCCTTGGAGGAACAAACTTTATTGAAGGGGTCAGCCCTACACGTGTTTCGGCCGCTCAGGCCTTCTTCAGGGGACTGTGCCCACAATAGGAGAGTTGTAATTGGCATATACACATGTAGGGCTGACCCCTTCAATAAAGTTTCTTCCTCCATGGGTTCCTCGTTGCCTGCTTCTCCTTTGTGTGTTGCTCTACTGCAGGTGGGCTGCTTTTTTGAATCTCTATGGATTGAAATTCCATGTAAAAAGGGTAAGACGATGGCAGTCGGAGCGTACTATCAACCGCCTGGCCAGAATGAACAAATGGATGATGAAATTCTCAAAGAAATGAGGGAAGCTAACAAATGTTACAGCACAGTAATAATAATGGGTGATTTTAATTACCCCGGTAGTGACTGGGTCAGTGTCACGGCAGGACATGCTAGGGAGATAAAGTTTCTAGATGAAATAAATGACTGCTACTTGGAGCAGCTGGTTCATGAAATGACCAGAGGAGAAGCCATTTTGGACCTAGTCCTTAGTGGAACACCAGATCTGGTGCAAGAGATAAGGGTGTTGGGGGCACTTGGCAACAGTGATCATAGCATGATCATGTTTGATTTAATTAATGGAGGAGGGATGGTAAGGAAATCCACAGTACTACCTTTTAACTTTCGAAAGGAGACTATGATAAAATGAGGACAACAGTTAAGAAAAAACTAAAAGGAGCAATTGCAAAGGTTAAAGACTTATATCAAGTTTGGGTGTTGTTTAAAAATACTATCTTGGAAGCCCAGACCAGCTGTATTCCATGCTTTAAGAAAAGTGGAAGGAAGTCCAAAAAACTGCCAGCATGGTTTAAAGGTGAGGTCAGAGAGGCTGTTTTGCCAAAAAAGCATCTTTCAGGGAATGGAAAAAAAGAGCCAAATGACAAACTGGAAAGAGTACAAGCACTGGCAAGTTAAATGCAAGGCATTGATAAGGCAAGCAAAGAGAGAATTTGAGAAGAAGCTTGCTGTGGAAGCAAAAATGTGTAATAAAGACTTTTTCAAGTACATTAATAGCAACAAACCTGTGAGAGTGTCATTTGGACCATTAGATGATAAAGGGGTAAAAGGGGCACTAAGAGGGGACAAGGCCATAGAGGAGAAACTGAATGAATTCTTTGCTTTGGTCTTTACTGAGGAAGATGTAAGGATGTTACCCATGACTGAAGTGGTATTTAAAGGTGATACTTCTGAAGAATTGAAAGAAATATCGATACATTGGGAAGATGTATTACAACCATTTGATAAACCGAAGAGTAGCAAATCACCTGGACAGGATGGTATACATCCAAGGGTGTTGAAAGAACAGAAATATGAGATTGCAGACCTGCTATTAGTAATCTGTGAACTATTATTAAAATCATCTGTAATATTTGAAGATTGGAGGATGGCCAATGTAATGCTAATTTTTAAAAAGGATTCCAGGGGTGATCCAGGAAACTACAGACCGGTGAGCCTGACGTCAGTACCGAGAAAAATGGTAGAAACCATCATAAGGAACAAAATTACTGAACATGTAGATAGTCATGGTTTAATGGGAGAGCCAGCATGGCTTTAGACAAGTAAGATCTTGTCTTACTAATCTGTTATGTTTTTTTGATGGTGTGAGAAAACAGGTAGACAAAGATGAGTCGGTTCATATAGTGTATCTGGACTTCCAGAAAGCCTTTGACAAGGTCCCTCATCAGAGACTTTTGCAAAACTAAAAAGTCATGGGATAGGAGGGAGTGTACTACTGTGGATCAGGAACTGGTTAAAAGACAGAAAGCAGAGGGTAGGGCTAAATGGCCAATTTTCCCAATAGAGAAAGGTGAATAGTGGAGTACCCCAGGGATCTGTGCTGAGTCCGCTGCTTTTTAACATATTTGTAAATGACCTGGAAGTGGGAATAACCAGTGAGGTTATCAGATTTGCAGATGACATAAAACTATTTAAAGTTGTTAAAACCCGTGAGGATTGTGGAAAATTGCAAGAGGATCTTGATAAATTGGAAGACTGGGCATCCAAATGGCAGATGAAATTTAATGTGAAAAAGTGCAAAGTTATGCACCTAGGAAAAAACAACCCAAACTATGATTACACGATGCAAGGTTCCACATTAGGAACCATCACCCAGGAAAAAGATTTAGGCGTCATTGTGGATAACATGTTAAAACCCTCCGCTCAGTGTGCAGCAGCAGCCAAGAGAGCAAATAGAATGCTAGGTGTCATAAGGAAAGGAATGGAAAATAAAACAAAAGATATTATAATGCCTCTATATCGTTCCATGGTGAGACCGCACCTTGAATACTGTGTGCAATTCTGGTCACCGTATCTTAAAAAGGATATAGCGTTATTAGAAAAAGTACAGAGAAGAGCCAGCAAAATGGTAAAGGGGATGGAAGGATACCCTATGAAGAGAGACTAAAAAGGTTAGGGCTCTTTAACCTGGAAAAGAGGCGGCTGAGGGGGAGATATGATAGAAGTCTATATATTAATGAACGGAGTGGAACGGGTAAACGTAGATCGATTGTTTACCTTATCAGAATATAGAAAGACTAGGGGACATGCAATGAAGCTACAGGGTAACCTATTTAAGACTAATAAGAGAGAATATTTTTTCACTCAACGTGTAATCAAACTCTGGAATTTGTTACCGGAGGATGTAGTAAAGGCTGTTAGTGTAGCTGGGTTTAAAAAAGGTTTGGACAAGTTCCTGGAGGAAAGGTCCATAAACCATTATTAAAAAGGGACCCAGGATATCAATGCTTGACCCAGTACAAGCATTGTGGAACTTGTGTCTTTTGGGGAAATTGCTAGGTACATATGACCTAGATTGGCCACTGCTAGAAACAGGATACTGGGCTTGATGGACCTTGGTCTGACCCAGTATGGCATATCTTATGTTCTTAAGTTTAGATAGAAATTTAGGGGGGATATTCAAAGGGATGAACAAGGTTAGCCGACCTGCCAACCACCTTAATCCCCTTGTGCAGGATGTTCAGTGGCACTACCATGGAATGTGTACAGGTGCTGCCCCTGTACAAGCCACTGCTAATCAGTGCTAATCGCTCTAGGGGCGGAGCCCAGCTCAACATCGCTGCTGCCCGACTGTGGCAAAGTAGTGAAAATAATGGGCAGCAAAGGCTGGTCTAACCTTTGCCACAGAAGCTAACTGGGCAATGGCTGAGTGTTGCTGCTACCCCGTTAGCTTCCTGGCAATCTGAGCAACTGCAATGTTCAATGCCAGGGCCAGGATATGACCCTGGCATTAAATAACTGGGTTTAAATTTCAGGGGTGCTGGCAAGCTGCCACTGCTGAATATACACCCCTTAGATTGTAAGCCCTCTGTGCCTGAATTTAATTTGCCTTGAAGCACCGCTGGATAGGCGTGAGCTGAATTTTGAAAAAAAAGTGTCTTCCGTCGGGGGTTCTCAGGCAGGAGGCATGGACCCTAGTCTTCAGTGTCACAGCACAGAATGAGTTAATATGAGAAAAAGTATTACTTTGATATGTAATTCAGATGCTGTGCAACGGATGCCGGCATCTCTTATCTACATGTGTACGTCAGCCGTATTCCTCTACACCTTCTCCTGAACAGCTGTAGGTTCAGGGCTTCATTTTAGCCATGATTTTGGCTGCATTTGTGGGTAATTGGAGAAAGCCTAAAGGTGCCTATGTGTCTTTATAAAACAGGCTTAAAATAGATAACTGCAAGTATGTATGAAACTAAGAAGACTTGAACTGTGCCTTCCTGACGCCCTCTCCATAGAGGGGCGACCATCTCCTTTGACCTCCCCTCCCTACAGAGTTTCTGCTCTGGCCAGAGTCCAGCTAAGGTGGAGAGTCTTTATTCCACTTTCATCTTTAAGCTAATGAGTTCTAGAACTAAGAGGTATGTTTACTAAAGCACATTAGGCTTTTGCAGCTAACCTGGCGTGAGCTGCCAATATGGTGCGCTCTCTGTTGGGGGCGCGCACAGCATTTCCCCAGCACATAACTCACTGAAATAGCAGATGGGCATGGCCTGGAAGCACCGTGATGCACAGACCAGCCATGGAGGTGGGGTTATCTGCACCCACGCCGTCTGCAGCTTTTTACAGTTACCGCTCTCTGTTGACACCCCTGGTGATCACGCGTTGCAGACATGCCCACTGTCCGTTCATTTCCTACCCACTCGGGCAGTTAATGTGCTTTGTGCAGACATTGCAGAATATTGCTGGGCTATCTGCATTTGCCCTGTGCTACCCATTAACCCAGACTGGTAGCGTCTGCTATCTGACACATTAACATGCCCCTAAGTATGTTTCTGCTATTGAGTAATGGCTTGCCGTTCCTTTCTTCCTTTGCACTATTGATCTGCATTTCTCTCCATTCATCAGAGGCAGAAGGGGAACTGTACTGAGCTATTTACCCAGAAGGCCTGAGAGAGAGGTCATGCCTTGGGAGCCCTGAAAGGGTTAAGTTCACCAGTGCCCACACAATGGGGCTCTTAGTGAGGTGGCATACGCCTTGGGACCTTTTTCCTGTCTGGGAGATGGCTGGAGGCTTACACTGAAAGCTTCTGTTTAGCACTGGGAGGGTTCCATTTGATATTTTAAACAAAATGTAAGCTTTGTGTGATCTATTTTTAAAATTAGGTTTTTTTTGTCTTCTTCAACTCCTGGTAATTAGTGAACACTGGGTTCATACCAGCTAACATCTCTTCTCATCCAATCTCCCTCTCCTAAGCTTCAAACATTTTACCGTAGGAGTGAGGAAGGGGAGCAAATAGGGGTGCATCTATTGACAAAATAAACACCAAAGCGTATCCGTGGGCATTCATTGGACAAAAAGGCACCTCTCTTTCTTTTGAGCAAGATGGTATTTTTCTAGATGCTTCTTGCAGTGCTCAGGATAAATGGAAATTTTTTGTAGTATTGTGGTTGCAAGCTCTTCACATGGAAGCCCAGGGTTTTCTTCATTTCCCCATAAGTGCTTGCTTAAGTATCAAGGGAATAGATATATTTTTTGTGAACCTGAACAATTGACAAATAACTCAAGCAGATCGCATCGGCAAGAAATGTTCTCTCTGTCTTTTAGCACAGGTTTAGGCCTAGCGCTGAGCTGCAGGTTGATGTTTCCTCTTTTGTCATTTTCTTTTTGGAATTTTAGCTTTGTCAGATTTCTGGTCTTCTGCTGGGTTGTTTTTATCTGTTTATTTGGTAGATGTTGATGAAGGGGCAGTGGATAGACATGTTAACTAACAGATGGAATGGGGAACTCCAGATTATCTTGGGATGAATGGGATTGGTGGGTGATTGGTGTTCCATGCCCTGCATGGGAGTACTCCGCGGGCATTCCCACTGCTAGGGAGAGGTGCTGCAATATCATGTTTTCTGTTTCAAATTGCTTATTACAAGTAAAGGCAGACCAATCAGCACACCAAAAACAGCAAACAAGCCCCCAAACTGGCTTTTGCCAACTTTGATACAAAACACTGCCCCAGTATCTGTCTACAAGAGCCAAAAACTCACGAAACAGGATGAGCCTTAAAAGCCAACTTCACAGTTTTCTTTTTCTCCCTGCCACCCACCCCACCTTCCCTCTTTTACAGCCAAACACTCACATGCACATCAGAAACTGAACCCACAGCCCTCCCATAACTCCGAACCCTCCACCATAGTTCCCCACCCTCCCAATCAATCCAAGTACTACTACATATCAGTTGTTTACAGCGCTTTACATATGTAAGGAGAGTCCCTTCCTCCACAGAGCTTAGAACCTATTCAAGAAAGAGGCAGACATATACAAACAACAGGGAACTAGGTAAATGGTTATAACACACAAGGGTAGCAGTGTGTGTTGTGTGTCACCAAAGGAATATTGCTCTTTTAGTTGACTAAAACATGATACCGTAGCACTGGCAGAGAATTTCTATGCCGTTTCATGGAACACTGGAAGTGATCTGGAGGGACGCGCACGTTTCCATGTTTGTTAATCGGAGGGCTGCTGCCTCACATCTACAGATACCCTATTATGTTGCTGGGGTTGTCGACAACCAGGGAGTCATTTAGAAATGTGGTAGATATGCCCTCTGCTTTCCAGGCAGCAATGCAATAGGAAATTCGGGATACCTGTGGGTGCCAATTCATGCACCTATGTGTATTTATCTCATACCTTTCTGATAGTAGCTCAAAGTGAGTTACATTCAGCTACAGCAGGTATTTCCCTGTCCCCAGAAGGCTTCCAGTCTAAGGTGAATGTTTACTAAAGGGCATTAGCTGTCTTCACAGTGCTAACATGGGATCATCACACTGCAAATACAGCTAATGTGGGAGAAATGCAGCTACTGTGGGCCTTTTTTTATTTTTTTTCTTGCAATAGCTGCATTTCACATGGTGGCTGTTCGAATGGGCCGATGTGAGCAGAGGGTGAGTGTTCCAGTTTCAAGCAGCTACTGCAGTCATTGAGATCGTCCACCAGTCTGGGATCTCAGGATATTATTATGCCGAAGAGATAATTTTCCTATTTCGCACCATCTCACTCATTTCTGATATAACCCCATCGAATCCTGCCTCTCCCACAGGTCCTCCTGGTTAAACAGTAATTATCAGCACCTTAACCCTTCCAAATCTGCTGTCATCTGGTTTACATTTGGTGTCCCCTGCCCCTCACTCGCTCCTACCTTATCTGGTACTCATATACCCTTCGTCTCAGCACTCCGATACCTTGGAGTCACTTTTTTCTTCTTCAGATATCTTTATTAAGCCTTAAAATAGGAAAGGTTTACATACAACAGTCCACATCAAGAGGAAAACCTGAATAAATCAAAATGCAGGCAATACAAAAAAACTCTTGAGTCCTGAAAACTAAACATCACAAACCCTCAATTACTTAGTTAATTGGTTTTCTTTTTATTTGGCTATAGCATTACTCACTCAACTTGTCTCCCCTCCAGGAAAACCTCAAGTTGTTCAGGTTCATAAAAAACATATTTATCACCTTGAAAAGTCAAGACACATTTACAAGGATACTTAAGAAAAAAAGAAGAAACCCCAAGGGCCAAAACTTGAGACTTTAAATTCAAAAAAGTTTGGAGTCACTCTTGACGCCTCCCTTTCCTTCCATCAACATATCTCCTCTCTTGTTCGTCGTTCTTTTGCTTCTTTGCGCCAAATTTGTGCCATCCGTCCTTTCCTCTCCCTCTCATCACTAACCACACTTGTGTTTTCACTTACCATTTCTAGGCTTGACTATTGTAATGTTGTCTTAGCAGGCTTGCCCCAATATCAACTCCACTGTTACAGCTCCTTCAAAACACTGCTGCTTGACCTTCTCACTTACTCCTCTCATTCTGATCTCGTCACTTGGTTCCACTGGCTTCCTCTCAAATTCAGCTTCATACACAAGATACTTACTATTGTTCACAAAGGTGTCTCTATCGGTACCCCCAATACCTCGCTGATCTTATTCAGTCTCACACTTCCCCCTGCCTGCTTCGGACCTTTCCCTTCCCTCTCCTGTACATGCATGCTTCAAACTCACCCGCCACTCTGCATTTTCTTCTTTAGCACCCACGCTCAGGAACTCACTGACAACCACACTCCGCACTGGATTGTCCTTTCAAAAATTCAAAGCCATGCTCAAAACCCACCTATTGTACCTTACCTTTGACCCCCCCCCCCCCCCAGGACTACCCCCTTCGCTTTAGAAGCCTTTCTATACTTAAACCTGCCTTGATTTACTTTTTGCTGCTATCTGCTCTCCTCTCTCTCTGTCCTATATATTAATGGCATTCCTTACCGTTTCCTGCTTGCAGTCTAATTCGGATTTGATCTGTAAACCGCTCTGATGCTAAGTGCTTGGGCGTCTATCAAGTGATACAATAAAGAAAAAGATAAAGATCGTATGGTAGCCACATGTTCTGCAAACTTCACAGATTCAGCTATCACTACTTCAGTGGGTTGCATTAGCTTCATCTGCAAAGCTGCCACCCCATGATCCCAGCATGTTTTCCACAGTATCTGCAGGGGAAATGCTGAGAGTGCCCCCTGCAGATACCACTGGACTTTTGCTGTTAACATCAGGCTTTTGCAACTAGCATCCAGCGTTAGCAGCAGCAGCCTAACGCACCTTAGTAACCAGACCCCCCCTATATTTGTACCTGAGGCAATGGAGGGTTAAGTGGTTTGCCCAAGGCCACAAGCAGCATGAGAGGGATTTGAACGCTGACGTCCTAGATTACTGCTCTAATCACTAGGCTATTCCTCCACTGCTCTGCTACTTTTGTTGGGGCACTAGAAAGATGCCGATGTCAAAGCTAAACTGTCGATTAATCATTATGTTCATGCTGCTAGGCTTACTATTAGTATCCATGAGGAAACTAGACCAAACGTATTGCTACGGAAAGAAATCTTACACAAGACAGCCCCCAGAGAAAAACTGATCTATGCACTTAAAGGGAAACACGATAAGTATTCTGTGATTTCAGCCCAATACTGGGCAAGGAACACATATCAATCAAATAGACTGCTTGTGCTCTTGACTTCATTAATTTGGTACAATTGCAATGTGCCAGTAATCATATTGCATTTCTACTACTATTACTGATCAAACTCTGGAATTTGTTACCGGAGGATGTAGTAAAGGCTGTTAGTGTAGCTGGGTTTAAAAAAGGTTTGGACAAGTTCCTGGAGGAAAGGTCCATAAACCATTATTAAGAAGGGACCCAGGATATCAATGCTTGACCCAGTACAAGCATTGCGGAACCTGTGTCTTTTGGGGAAACTGCTAGTTCTCCAGGACCAAGCAGGAAGTCAGTCCTCACTTATGGGTGACGTCGGCGCCGACGGAGCCCTCGCGGAGCAATTTTCCCCAGCTTTCAAAGAAAGCCTTTGGGAATTGCAGCGCGCATGCGCGGTCCTCTTCCCGCCCGAGGGTGCCATCTTAGCCAGTCTTCTTTTTTCCGCGGAGCCCTACAGACGTCCCCGTCGTGTCCCCGTGAAAAAGTTGATATTTCTTCATAATTTTATTTCTTTTTCCTTCGGTTCGACGCCGGTCTTTTTCCCGCCTGGACTCGCGATGCCGGTCACGAGTCCTCGTCCTTTTTTCGGTTTTTCTGACTTAGTCAGCTTTCGTTTTCGGTTTTTCCCTGGCAGCCCGGTCCTTTGACCTCGCGGGGCCCTTTTCCCCCGATGGCTGCCAGTGGTTTTAAGCGGTGTGGTCAGTGTGACCGAAATATGTCACTAACTGACACACACGACTTTTGCCTCCGCTGCCTGGGCCCGGATCATGAAGAAATGATCTGTGGGCCCTGCGGCAAAATGTCCTCCAAAGCGTTGAGAAGTCGGCGGCATCAGCGGGATAGAATCTTCGCTGACCCCAGCCGTACCCGGACTTCGTCGGAGGCCTCTGCGTCCAAGGGTTCCAGCTCGGACCATCGCCGGAGTTCCTCCGACAGGGGTTCTCCCTCCGGGGACCATCGATGTCAGGTGAAACCCGCGAGGGCGGCGTCGGTGGACGCTCCTGGCTCCGCGAGGGCCAGGTCGCATAGCCCCGATAGCCGTCCCGGGTCCTTGGAGAAGGAGCACCTCACGAAGCGACCTCGCCTGGAGTCGGAGCTGCCGGTTTGGGTAAGTCCTGTGGTCCTCCTGGACTCCCCTCCGCGACAGCCGACGTCGGGCCCGACGCCGTCGGGGCCCGAGTCGGGGGCTGCTGGGTCACCTGAGCTCGGACTCAGGTTGACGGCCTTGGAGAGCAGACTGTCTGCCTTCATGGACCAGCAGCGGGCACTGCTCGCTGGCTTCGCTGGCGTCGCTGCCCCGACCGCCGGGACGTCGACGTCCAAGTCGACCCCGGAGACCGAGCCGATCCTCGAGTCGATGCGATCTCGAGTCGATCCTCGGTCGAGGTCACCCTCGGCCTCCCGTTCGGGACCGAGGTCGCCGACGCCTACTCCCTCGGCGTCGGGGCGGCAGGCGCCGCGCCCTGCCCGGGCTGACCCCACCGAGTCCTCGTCGGAGTCGGTCTGGGAGTCTGAAGAGGAAGAGTCGCCTGATTCTTTCCGGACTCGGTGTGTCCCCTCGGACTCACCGGAGTCCGAGCCTCGGAAGCAGTCCCCCCCGGAGGATGCCCGGTTCTCGGACTTCGTCAGGGATATGGCCAAAGCTTTGGCCTTCCCTGCGGACCCCGAGGAGGAGCCTCGAGCCGAAGAGCTCGACGCCCTCCAGTATGACTCTCCCGCAAGGGAACACTTTACTGTACCGGTTCCTCCTATGCTGGAACGACTACTCTTCCGCATGTGGGAGAGTCCGGCCTCCTCGCCGGTCCTGAGCAAGCGGGTCGATTCTATCTATCGAGTCCGCAAGAGCCCTGGCTTTCAAAAGGCACAGCTACCACACCATTCCATGGTAGTGGAATCGGCCATGCATCGTCTTAAGAGCCAGAAGATGCACTCCTCGGTGCCTCCTGGCAGGGAGGCCCGTAACCTGGATGGCCTTGGTAAGAAGTGTTTCCAGGGCTCTATGCTTGCGTGTCGTGTCCAGACCTACCAGCTATACATGGGCATGTATCTCCGAGACCTGGCTAAAGAGCTAGCCGGATTCTCCGCTGGGTTGTCCGAGGAACCCTTGCGGAGGTTCCTGGCCTTGTCCACTGGCATTCGGGAATGCTCAAAGTTCATGTCCCGAGCAGCCTATGATGGCTTTGAAGCATCGGCTCGAGTGGCCGCAGCCGGCATCGGTGCCCGCCGACAGGCTTGGCTTCAGTCGTCCGACCTTGAGCCCTGGGTGCAGGACAAGTTGGTCGATGTCCCCTGCCGAGGCGAGAACCTCTTTGGCAAGCCCATGGCGGAAAAGGCTGCACAAATTGAGACTGAGACTCTCACCAGGACCAGGCTTTCTAGGAAGACCTCCGCCCCTTCCCAGAAAAAGAAGGGCTCGGGAAAAAAGTCCTTTTACCCGAGGAAGGCGGCTGCCTACAAACAATACCCCCATTATCAGGCCCCTGCAGCTCCCCAACAGGGCCAGCAGGCCAAGGGACGGGGTAACGGGTCCCGTAGGCAGCAAGCCCCCAAGCCTGCGCCACCAGCCCCTGCTCAGCAGGGTGGGGGTTTTTGACTCACTAAGCATAGCCTCTCCCCCCCCGCTGGTTCCTCCCAGCACCGGAGGCCGGCTGGTTCACTTCACCCACAGGTGGTCCAGCATCACCTCAGATGCCTGGGTGCTTCAAGTCGTGCGAGAAGGCTATCTTCTCCACTTCCACCAGGTCCCTCCCTCCTTTTTCCGGGAGAACCTCCACGACCCCCTCTGCACAGGGAATTACTCCTTCAGGAGTTAGCAGGTCTTCTACAGGAACAGGCGGTGGAACCGGTGCCCCACCACCTGAAAGGTCAAGGCTTTTACTCCAGGTATTTTCTGATACCAAAGAGAACAGGAGGCCTCAGACCCATCCTGGACCTGCGCAACCTCAACAAGTTCCTCGTGCGAGAGAAGTTCAAGATGCTTACCCTTGGAATCCTTCTGCCCTACCTCCAGCAGGGAGATTGGCTATGCTCCTTGGATCTAAAGGATGCCTACACGCACATCCTCATCCACCCAAGCCACCGACAATACCTAAGGTTTGTGGTGGCAGGAAATCATTACCAGTACAGGGTACTGCCCTTTGGCCTGTCCTCCGCACCGCGGGTCTTCACAAAATGCCTCGCGGTGGTGGCGGCCCATCTCCGGCTTCACGGCCTCTATGTCTTTCCGTACCTCGACGACTGGCTCATCAGAGCAGCGTCCGCTCTGGAGGTCACCAGCGCCACGCGCCGCACGGTGACTCTTCTGCAGCACTTGGGCTTTGTTATAAACTTCGCAAAGTCCACTTTGCTCCCCTCACAGGATCTCGAGTTCATCGGCGCAAGACTGCACACTCCTCAGGCACGAGCATACCTACCACTCGACAGGGCTCAACGGCTCATGGACCTAGCCGACCGTTTTCGCGGCCAGCCCCTGGTCTCCGCCAGGCGCTTCCTGAGACTACTCGGCCATATGGCTTCCACCGTCCATGTGACCCCCAATGCCCGCCTGAATATGCGGCCTGCTCAATGGTGTCTCCGCCAGCAGTGGCGACAAGCCACAGGCGGCCTAGCAGACCTAGTGTGCGTCTCCGAGCCGCTGATCTCATCTCTCCGGTGGTGGCTTCAGCAGCCGAACCTGACATTCGGAATGCCTTTCCAGTCTCCTCAGCCGACCCGGGTGCTGACAACGGATGCATCCCTCCTGGGCTGGGGTGCGCATTGCCAAGGGGCACGTACTCAGGGCCTCTGGACCACGTGGGAGTCTGCTCAGCAGATCAACTTCCTGGAGCTCAGGGCGATCCACCTGGCTCTCAAGGCTTTCTCCCACCTGACTTCTCACCAGTCCGTCCTTGTCCAGACGGACAATCAAGTTGCCATGTTCTACGTGAACAAGCAAGGGGGCACGGGTTCCTTCCTCCTCTGCCGGGAGGCACAGAAGCTCTGCTCTTGGGCCGTCAGTCACGGCATTCTCCTCAAGGCAGTTTATCTCCCAGGCCAAGAGAATTACCTGGCGGACAAACTCAGCAGGATCCTCCAGCCGCACGAGTGGCGTCTGGATCCCTTGGTAGTTCAGAAGCTCTTTCTAAAGTGGGGCCTCCCCACGGTGGATCTCTTTGCCAGTCCTCACAACCGGCAACTTCCTTGCTTCTGCTCTCGTCAGCCCCACCCCCTTCGGGTTGCGGCGGACGCTTTTCTACTCTCCTGGTCGGGAAGCCTTCTGTACGCTTTCCCTCCCATCCCGCTAGTCTCTCGGACTCTTTTCAAGGTTCTCCGAGACAAAGCCTTCATGATCCTGGTGGCCCCTCGCTGGCCCAGACAGCCGTGGTTTCCACTCCTGCTGCAATTAGCGGTGGAGGATCCATTCCCTCTAGGGTTTCAACCGGATCTCCTCACTCAGGATCAGGGGTCTCTGCTACACCCCAACCTCAGGTCTCTCAACCTAATGGCCTGGCTGCTGAGAGGGTAGTCCTTGCTCCCCTTCTCCTGCCGGCAGAGGTGGAGGAGGTCGTCTTGGCTTCGCGACGGCCTTCTACCCGCAAATGCTACGCCCTTAAATGGCATCGCTTTTCCGTTTGGTGTACCCAACAGTCTCAGGATCCCTTCTCCTGCCCGGTGTCGGTGATCTTGCAGTACTTGCTACACCTCTCTAATCTGGGACTTAAGTCCAACTCCGTCAAAGTTCACCTCAGTGCTCTTTCGGCACATCATGTGCCGGTGGACGGCAGACCTCTCTCCAGCGACCCTCTCGTAGCAAGGTTTCTCCGAGGTCTCCTTCTACTTAAACCACCTCTGCGCCCGCCAGCACCTGACTGGGACCTGAATGTGGTTTTGCAGCGGATCACCTGTCCGCCTTTTGAACCTATGGCTACCTGTTCTCTCCGTTTTCTGTCTTGGAAAACACTGTTCTTGATAGCCCTCACTTCCGCTAGACGCGTAAGTGAATTGCAGGCCCTCGTGTCTGATCCCCCTTACACTCGGTTCTACAAAAATAGGGTAGTCCTACGGACTCACCCAAAATTTCTTCCAAAAGTGGTCTCCCCTTTTCACATCAATCAGGAGGTGGTGCTTCCAACCTTCTTTCCCAGGCCACACTCCAGCCGAGCTGAAACGGTCCTCCATACCCTGGACTGTAGAAGGGCTTTGAACTTCTACCTTGACCGTACGCGGGAGCACCGTAAAGCTGCTCAGCTTTTTGTGTCTTTTGACCCCAATAAATTGGGGCTCCCGGTCTCCAAGCGTACTCTGTCCATCTGGGTTGTGGACTGTATCACTTGGGCTTATGGGGCAGCCGGACTCTCCTTGGAAGGTCGAGTCACGGCTCATTGCGTTCGGGCAAAGGCTACGTCAGTGGCTTACCTCCGCTCTGTTCCGCTGGCAGACATCTGCCGGGCCGCTACTTGGTCTTCGAGCCAGACTTTTGCGGTCCATTACTGTCTCGAGAGGGAGTCCCGCAGTGACAGTGCTTTCGGACAGGCAGTCCTCCGTAATCTCTTTGAGGTCTGAGCAACTCCTACCCCCCATCCCGGATGTGGGCTACCGGTGGGTAATCATTCAGCGAAGATTCTTTCCTTCTGTGCTGCTGAGCTAGAGGGAGCTCATTTTTGTGCTTAGGGTCTCCGGTAGCCTTGAGCTTGGGAGTCCCATAAGTGAGGACTGACTTCCTGCTTGGTCCTGGAGAAAGCGTAGTTACTCACCTGTAACAGGTGTTCTCCAGGAGCAGCAGGAATCAGTCCTCACTACCCTCCTCCTCCCCTTGGAGTTGCAATCGTCTGCTTTAGTTTTTTTGCAAATTTTTCTGCTGTCTTTTTAGCTATGTCATCTGACTGGCTAAGATGGCACCCTCGGGCGGGAAGAGGACCGCGCATGCGCGCTGCAATTCCCAAAGGCTTTCTTTGAAAGCTGGGGAAAATTGCTCCGCGAGGGCTCCGTCGGCGCCGACGTCACCCATAAGTGAGGACTGATTCCTGCTGCTCCTGGAGAACACCTGTTACAGGTGAGTAACTACGCTGTACGTATGACCTAGATTGGCCACTGTTGGAAACAGGATACTGGGCTTGATGGACCTTGGTCTGACCCCGTATGGCATATCTTATGTTCTTATATTGGTATAGTGCTACAGGGTATACATAGTGCTGCACAAGCACATGTAAAAAATGGTCCCTGCTCATCAAAGCTTACAATCTAGTTAAGACAGACAGCACAAAAACAGAGGACAAGGATTAATCTTTTTTTAAGTGCTGTCTCTGGGTTTTCTTGGCAATGTATCACCAGAAGTAGATTGCTAGGCTTTTTCTTCTGAGGCAATGGAGGGTCAAGTGACTTGCCCAGGATCACAAGGAGTGCCAGTGGGAATCAAAACCTTGATCTTCTGGGTACTAGGCAATTGTTCTAACCACTAGGCTACTTTTCCACAAAGATTCATCTAGGGGAATGGTAGGGAAACACATAGGAGACTAAGCAGATCAGGATCCAAAAGCAGCCTCCAAGATTTGAAAAGAGCCAGAGAAGAAGCCTGACTCAGGAAGTTTGTTCCATGTATAAGGAGCAGCAAGATGAAAGGATCCAAGTCTGGAGTTGGCAGTAGAAGAGAAGGGCACAGATAGAAGGGATCTGCCAGAAGAGCAGAGCTCCTGAGGAGGGGTGCAGGGAGAGATAAGCGAGGAAAGGTAGTGAGGAGCAGCAGAATGGGTGTGCTTATAGGTCAGTAGGAGATGTTTGACCTTGATACAGAAATGGATAGGGAGCAAATGAAACGACTTGAGAAGAGGTGTCATATTATATTTCTCATTCTGCTTCTCCCATGTACATAAACAGACATCTTTTCTCCTCTGTTTTGTGGTCTAAGAGGGCTTTCTATTGGGTTTCATTCGTTTTTTTGGTATGTTGATGTAGTAATTTTTTTTGTTGGTGGAACGTTTTGCTGTATATGTTGTTAATATAACTAGTTAATTGAAAATTCAAGAAATGTGAAAAAAACAGTAACACGTCACGTACCCCTTTCCTCTTCCCTCGCAGTTGTGCATCAAAAATAGCTGGTCTGCAAGGCCATTTCTCATGACAGCCCTGAGTATCCCTCCTACTGAAGTATTTAGTTATAAACCTTTTAAATGCATCTATCAATCAGCATCCTCAGTGGATTACAACAAACATTGCAAATAATTATTTAAATAGACATCCTCACATTAGATTCATCCCTGGAGATGGTTCAAGATGTTAGTGTCCTAGGTAAACCTTAAGCCTTACATCCCCCTGGCTTTCAGAATCTATTGTTTAGGGTTGAATGCCCTGCTCTTTCCCGCCCCTCTGAAGCTGCTGTCCTAGGCTAATGCCTAGTTTACCAAATGGCTGTGCCAGCCCTGCGGACACAGTCATGAAACTTAAAATTAGGGAACATGAGAAAACACTCATCCCTAAAACTGCTCGACTCTGCATTGTACCAGCAGCTAACTGTACTTTGCTTCACTTATTGTTGCTATCGGTCATAAATTTGACTTTTTATCAGGATATACAAAATAAAAGTAGTTCATATACTTTGGGGGGTTTCTCTCAATGGTGCAGTAAAAATCTTTTGTAATCCCCTTTATCCTAATCTGTCCCAGGCATTGAGCACTGAACAATTCACACACAGTTTTTGTTGCCAAGAGTTTCGATAACTAAACCCCTTCCCTGGTAGAGTACAGTGGCTGGAGCCTCTTGGCATGGCCGAATGACCTGGTTTTGTGGTGATGCAGAAAGACAGCAGGTGTAGATACACGTGAAAGCAACACTATGCAGACACGGTTTCTGTTTGTTTCCAGTCTTTACACCACTACACCTTCCTTGGGGCCCACTTGTTCATTGCACAGGTGTGTTCGATTAAGAGGAGAGGAGAGGGCGGATGCCTGGGGTCCAGGCCTAGAGAGGAGTCTGTATATGGCCGAATTGAGGGGAAGGGTATAAGGGGATGGGAGTAAGGGAGCCCATGGTTAGGGTATCACCCAGGGTCCAAGACAATGATCCCCTGGATTTTAATGACCAATTTATACTTTTATTTTTGTTGTTGTTGTTGCCCCCACCCCCACATTTCCTTTCACCCTGTGCAGGCTGATGTCGTGAGTGAGGAGCGGGTGTGGGGGGGGGGGGGGAGGCTGTCACACATCTGACACAATATTGTGTTTCAAACTTATCTGCCTCTAAAAGGCATCTTTTAGAACATGGATTTTGAAAAAAGAATGATATAAATAGATGGATCTTTGATGAATTTATGTCGTACTATGGATGTTTATCATGCAACTATCCTTGACGCAGATATGTACTGGATTTTGCTTGTTCTCTGAATAACTATTTTCATTGAGAATATGAACTGCTGATTAATTTTTTTTGAGTTACCATCGGAACATATGAACTGAAAATAGGAATTGAGAGTATGAATTTAGAGTACTGTTCAATGTTTATTGAGCTTATATAGCCAAACAATTGTTTTGTGGAAGCAAACCAAACATTTTGAACATTATAAGAACTGAAATCAGTTTGGGCTATCTTAGCTGTTATATGTGGGTCAATGATGAAATGAGAGCTGCTGTCCTGGCTCGATAGCCTGGATGAATTCCTTGGCTTGACCTGCCGGAAAGTGCTTAGCCCATTTGGATTTGAAGTCAATAAAAAATACTCGCTGAACACTAAACCCACATGTTCAATGCCGGGGCCATATCCAGTCACCGTCATTGACTATTTGGGTTCGCGGCTGAAGCAGGAAGCTAACCGGTCAGCAAACCATGTAAATACCTTGGAATATCAGGCCCTTTTTGATTAGAAAATTGGATAAGTATTGCTGATGGGGGTTTTGTTAATGGTTATGGGCGTATGTCATTTCCTCTTGTTTAAGACATAAATATTTTTGATATTTCAAGGAGGCAACAAATGGCTATGGAAGTCATTCCAGAACATGAATAAGTCCTTTGGATATGCAGCGTAATGTTTTTCTAGGAAAAATGTCTACGGCCATATTCTGAAACCCCGCGGTCCTTTGATTGAAGGATAAGGTGGTATACAAAACTGGCTAAATAAATAAAATGTACACGGCGTTAGCATGGGGATCTCAGAACATGGGTGGGAGGGGGCAGAATGGGCACGTGGCCAGCATCTGAGATGTATAAAGTGTATTAAGGAGAGGTCCACATATGTCTTCAGTGTTTCCCACAGACGTCCATGTTATTTCTGCAGAAACATGGAATAAAGGCAGGACTTTAAAAAATTTCTGCTCTTCTCAAAGCATCTCGTATTGAAGAACAGTTGTGACAAGTATGCTTTGAACTGCTGTGTCTCCAGTCTGGAGGAACACAAGATGCAGGTGTAAAGAAAAGAAAGCAGAGGTGAGGGAAGGTTGTAAGGTATAGAAACAATATTGAACACCCCTACAGAAACATCAAGAGGAGCAAATGTGTATATTCTGGCTATGCTGACATTTACTGTTTGTGCCAATGGAGCTATTCTATTGTTCCCTAACATGCCCTATGTTCTGGAAAATGGGACTGTTGATGTAAGGCTAGTATGTGACTGAGCATGGAAAAGATTCTTGTTTGAATGAGAAAAGCAGATCAGATTTGCAGTCTTGGGACGCCCAGACCAGCTATATTCCACGCTTTAAGAAAAGTGGAAGGAAGTCCAAAAAACGTCCAGCCTGGTTTAAAGGTGAGGTCAGAGAGGCTGTATAAGACAAAAAAAATATTTCAGGTAATAGAAAAAGGAGCCAAATGACAAAAACTGGAAACATCATAATCACTAGCAAGTTATATGCAACACATTGATAAGACAGCCAAAGAGAGAATTGGGAAAAAAAGCTTGCTGTGAAAGCAAAAACACATAATAAAACCTTTTTAAAGTACATTCATAGCAAAAAAACCTGTGAGAGAGTAAGTTGGGCCATTAGATGATAGAGGGATAAAAGGGGCACTAAGAGGGGACAAGGCCATAGCAGAGAGAATGAATGAATTCTTTGCTTTGGTCTTTACTGCAGAAGATGTAGGGAAGTTACCCATGACTGAAATGGTATTTAAAAGGTGATACATTGGAAGAACTGAAAGAAATATTGATAAACCGGGAAGATGTATTACAATTATTTGATAAACTAAAGAGTAGTAAATCACCTGGACCAGATGGTATACATCCAAGGGTGTTGAAAAAAATGAAATATGAGATTGCAGACCTACTATTAGTAATCTGTGAACTATCATTAAATCATCTGTAATACCTGAAAATTGGAGAATGGCACAAGGTGATGCCAATTTTTAAAAAGGATTCCAGGGGTGATCTGGAAAACTACAGACCGATGAGCTTGATGTCAGTACTGGGCAATGTGATAGAAACCATTATAAAGAACAAAATTGCTGAACATCTAGATAGTCATGGTTTAATGGGAGAAAGTCAACATGGTTTTAGCTAAAGGTCTTGTCTTACTAATCTGTTATGTTTTTTTGAAGGTGTGTATAAACAAGTAGACAACGGTGAGCAAGCCAATATAGTGTTTCTCGATTTTCAAAAAGTCTTTGACAAGATCCCTCATGAGACTTTTGGTGAAATTAAAAAGTCATGGGATAGGAGGCAGTGTACCATTCTGAATCAGGAACTAGTTAAAAGATAGAAAGCAGAGGGAAGGGCTAAATGGCCAATTTTCCCAATGGAGAAAAGTGAATAGTTGAGTACCCTAGGGATCTGTGCTGGGTCCTCTGCTTTTTAATATATTCATAAATGTCCTGGAAATAGGAATAATGAGTGAAACAGTCAAATTTGCAGATGACACAAAATTATTCAAAGTTGTTAAAACCCAAGTGGATTGTGAAAAATTGCAAGAGGACCTTGATAAATTGGAAGACTGGACATTCAAATGGCAGATGAAATTTAATATGGACAAGTGCAAAGTTATGCACCTTGGAAAGAACAACCCAAACTATGGTTACACAATGCAAGGTTCCACATTAGGAACCACAACCCAGGAAAAAGATTTAGGCGTCATCATGAATAACATGTTGAAACCAAGAAGGCAAATAGAATGCTAGGAATCATGAGGAAAGGAATGGGAATAAAACTAAGGATATTATACTGCCTCTGTATTGTCTCATGGTGCGACCGCACCTTGAATATTGTGTGCAGTTCTGGTCACCGTATCTTAAAAAGGATATAGCGGAATTAGAAAAGGTACAGAGAAGAGCCACCAAAACGTTAAAGGGGATAGAAGGATACTCCTATGAGAAGAGGCTTAAACGGTTAGGGCTCTTCAACCTGGAAAAGAGACAGCTGAGGGGAGATATGAATGAGTGGAACGGGTAAATGTAGATCGATTGTTTACATCATCAAAAAGTAGAAAGACTAGGGGACATGCAATTAATCTAGAGTATAACCTGTTTACAACTAATAAGAGAAAATATGTTTTCAGTCAACGCGTAATCAAACTCTGGAATTCATTACTGGAGGATGTAGTAAAAGCTGTTAGTGTAGCTGGGTTTAAAAATGGTTTGGACAAGTTTCTGGATGAATGGTCCATAAACCATTAAAGAGGACCAGGGAAATCCACTGCTTGCCCCAGTACAAGCATCATGGAACCTGTGTGTCTTTTTGGGAAACTGCTAGGTACTTGTGACCTAGGATTGGCCACTGTTGGAAACAGGATACTGGGCTTGATGGACCTTGGTCTGACCCAGTATGGCATATCTTATGTTATTATGTTATACCAGCTGTTGTTTATAGGTTCAGGGGATCATTTTGGCAGAACTATGTTTAGTGTGAGTGCAAGTGAGAGTGTGTGTGTTTGTGGCGTGAGGGTTGCATGGGAGGATCTGTGTGCTCTGCCGCAATTCTAGGGGGACATAGAAACATAGAAATATGATGACAGAAAAAGACCACATGGCCTATATAGTTTGTCCTTCCATATCAACCACTACAACAGTCCCCTTTTTTCCTTTAGAGATCCTCTGTGTTTGTCCCATGCTTTTTTGAATTCAGTTACTGTCCTCATCTCTACCACCTCCACTGGGAGACTATTCCACGGATCCACTACTCGTTCCGTAAAGAAATATTTCCGCATATCACTCCTGAATCTATCTCCCTTCACCCTCATCCCATGTCCCCTCGTAGCAGAACTTGCTTTCAATTGAAAGAGGCTCTCTCCCTGAACATTTATGCCACGGAGGTATTTAAACATCTCAATCATATCACCTCTATCCCGCCTTTCCTCTAAGGTGTACATATTAAGATCCTTCAGTCTGTCCTCATATGCTTTAAAATGAAGACCACTAACCATTTTAGTAGCCACCCTCTGCACCGACTCCATCCTGTTCACATCCTTTTGAAGGTGTGGTCTCCAGAATTGCACACTATACTCCAAATGAGGTCGCACCAAAGACTTTTATACAGAGGCATTATCACCTCCTTTTTTCTGCTAGCCATTCCTCTCCGTATGCACCCAAGCATCCTTTTAGCTTTTGCCGTCGCCTTTTCTACCTGTTTAGCGTGATTGTGTCTGACAATCTCAAAGTAGCTAAACAGGTAGAAAAGGCAACGGTGAAAGCTAAAAGGATGCTTGGGTGCATAGGGAGAGGAATGGCCAGCAGAAGAAAGGAAGTGCCTCTGTAGAAGTCTCTGGTGCGACCTCATTTGGGATATTGTGTGCAATTCTGGAGAACGCACCTTGAAAAGGATATAAACAGGTTGCAGAGGGTGACTACTAAAATGGTTAGTGGTCTTCGTTGTAAAGCATATGAGGACAGACTTAAAGATTTTAATATGTATACGTTAGAAGAAAGGCGGGACAGAAGTGATATTGTGGTAGGCTATGGCCTACATGGCCTGCTACTATGAAAGGCCTGTAAGTTAGGCCTGGATCCTAACTCCCATTATAGCTAGAAAAGAACCAAAAATCTGTGAAAAATAAGAAAACTGTTTTAAAATGCTTAATAAGAAGTTTTCATGAATTCATAAGTCTTCTATTATTCTCTTGTGTGTGAAAGAACAGAAATGTTTCAGTATATGCATTCCAGAAGCCAAAGTTAACCTTGCAGTAGAGAAGTAACGAAATCAAGAACTGTACCATTGTTCAAGCAATCCTAAAGGAGGGGGCCGGTTGCTAGGCTCCGGAGGGATTTCAAATTGGACAAATGAAGGGAATGCATAACCAATGAGAAGTTTGCATGTATCGAGTTGGAACCAATAGAAAGTTCTCATGTATCGAACTGAAAAAGAGGTATAAATGGTTATGTCTCTGTATAAACATTTGCTCAGTTCCTTTTGAAGCTTTAACTGACTGGGCCTGTGCACATTAAACTGGCTTGGACCCTGTCAATTGACTCCTGGACTTATTTATTGATTGCACTTTGCCACAGCAATATGATTGAGACATTTAAATACCTCTGTGGCATAAATGCACAGGAGGAGAGTCTCTTTCGATTGAAAGCAAGCTGTGCTATGAGGGGAACATAGGATGAGTGTGAAAGGGAGTAGACTCAGGAGTAATATATGGAAATATTTATTTACGGAAAGAGTGGTAGATGTGTGGAATAGTCTCACAGTGGAGGTGGTAGAGATGAGGACAGTATCTAATTTCAAAAAAGCATGGGACAAAAACAGAGGATCTCTAAAGGAAAAAAGGGGATTGTTGTAGTGGTTGATGTGGAAGGGCAGACTAGATAGTAACATAGCGACAGAAAAAGACCACATGGCCTATGTATGCTCTGATGGCAGCTATGTCAGGACAAACAGATCATATTAAATTTGCTGTTATTATATCACTTACTGCACTGAGCTTACTTTGCAGTGTTCTGAGCATTCACATTTTGATATGATCAGTATTCGTGTTATCTGCATGAACACAACACTGTCAGTGGGAGGAGCAGCTTAGGGGATGCATGTTTTAACAGGGGAGGTGGAGGTGGGTGGCATCGTAGATGTTCATCTTTTCAGAATATCATGAGGATGGGGACATCCAAGCCATTTAATACATCTATGTCTCCAATGCCGGACACGCCGGTGCGTCCATACAGGAACTGGGCTTAAAACAGCCCCATCTCCGATTTAGACGTGCTCGTGGCCTAGATGTGAATGTTATGGAATCGGCCTCCATGTGCTTTTGTAAAATAGGCAACTTAAACCAGGCTCGGTAGCAAACAGACAGACGCCCATGTATAAATTTACACTTGCCCAAAAAAAAGCATCAGTTTGTGCATGAGTTCTACATGTATACACGTGTGTTTTACAAAATATGTGCAGATATCACACCTGCTCCCCAGCTCCACCTAAACTAAGTCTAGGGCCTTATCTAGGGTTGTGTGAGCGGTACGGCCACACAGGGTGCAAGTGTGGAAGGGGCACTGATGTCATCACTGGGTTTCAAGCCCGACAAAAGCAAGTTCCTGTGCATGGCTTGGGAGGGGCACCAGATTTGCAAGTTGTACAGGGCACATTTTCTAGCTTGGTACGGCCCTGACTACACTTCATACATGCATATTCTGCTGCGTTATTTTATAAAACCTGCTTTACATGCACAAAATGCTTTATAAAATTACTTTTTCTGAGAATTTTGGTGCAAAACGATGTTGCTGGAAAAGCTCACTTTTCTCCTGTTCGTTCAAAGCAAGTGGCTGAGGTGGAACTGAAAGCTGGCTCAGCAGGCCATACGGTGGGACGCAGCAGAGAAGTCACTTCTACACTACAGACGTTTTATTTTTAACAATATTCAAGTCATTTGAACAAGAACGTTCACCTGAATCTCATTTCAGATCCTCGCATTGTATTTAGAATAGTGCAGCAACCTCGGATCAGCTCATCCTCAGAGACTGACACTGTGCACAACTGTCAGTTGAGAGAGAAAACCACAAAACATACTAATACCCACTTTTCAATTGCAACAGAATCACTTCCTGTGCAGCCTTTCTGTCCCTTAATACTGGAGCAAACTCACAATGAAAGAACTTTTAAAGGCATGTTCCTAGCAGCGTCTCTTTTGCTCTCCAGATATTGAGAATCATTTTCCCCTCTGCACCTTTCAGACTTCTCAGGAGCCACAGTGCTACCAAACATCCCTTCCTGTTGCATACTAGAAAGCCGTGCGCCATCCTGCAGAATCTTATCTTGCCTGTCCTTGTCATTTTATAACTCTGGTCCTCTTTTTTAGCTTTGGCTAAAATGTTTTGCTTTCGTCCACTGTCTGCTTTTCTTTAGAATCAAAACTACTACTATTGATCGTTTGTATAGCATTACAAAGCATACGCAGCGCTGTACAGACATATGTAAAAGACGGTCCCTGCTCATCAGAGCTTACAATCTAGTCAAGACAGACATCACAGTAGCTGAGGGCGAGGATATATCTAAGAGGAGGAAACGAATAGGAGACTAAGCGGATCAGGATCCAAAAGCGGCCTCGAAGAGGTGAGTTTTCAGTCTGGATCTGCAAAGGGCCAGAGATGAAGCCTGATGCACAGACTCAGGTAGTTTGTTCAGGTGGAAGGAGCAAAGTCTGGAGTTGGCAGTAGAAGAGAAGGGCACAGATAGAAGCGATCTGCCAGAAGAGCGGAGTTCCCGAGGAGGGTGGTAGGGAGAGATCTATTATGGCCAAAGTCCTCTGCACCCTTTAATGTGCAAGATCCCAAATTAAGTGCAGGCAAGTGAGGGAAGGGAGCATCTCTGTACTGGAATGTGGTCTTAATGGGAGGGATATGGAGCGTGGAAAAAAATAAATGAGAGGTAGGGCATTGGTGACTACAGAGAAAATTCATCTCACTTCTACATGTTCAGTTTAGAACATTCAAAAGAGCTATGAAGATCATCACGACCAAAACACAGTCCTAGACTATGTCAGCAGATCTGGTCCGCTCCATTCCCCCAGTCTGCCCATTTATGCTGCCTACTGTGCTGTGATATGTCTTAGTCAACAATACTCTTCTCCTTTCCTCATAAGAGAAGAACATAAGAAATGCCATGCTGGGTCAGACCAAGGTCCATCAAGCTCAGCATCCTGTTTCCAACAGTGGCCAATCCAGGTCACAAGTGCCTACAGTTTTCCAAAAAGACACACAGGTTCCACAACGCTTGTATTAATAATGGTTTATGGACATTTCTAGAAAAGAACCAAAAAACTTCTGGATCACGTTAAAACACCAAAACTAGTGCTAACCTACACTGATTTTCAAAATTAATCAATATTCCAACCAATTAACTCTCACAGTATAATCTTTAAATACAAAAAAACCTTCAATAAACAGGGAGGCTGATTATAAATACTCTAGAAAAGGCTATTTATATAATTTATAAATTTTAGTAAATAACAGCCTCATATAACTTATACAGAGGAGAAAAGATCTCAGTGTTAAAGCTGTTATCCCTTTACTAAGCAGTTGCCCGCCCAAAGATCTTGTTTTGACGTGTTCTTTGAAGTCGGGATTGGGGGGATTTGGGGAGGGAGTGGGGCTGGAGGGTACAGGGTACATGCGATTAATAATCAAGGAAACATGCCGTTTGTATTGTTGGTCCACTGCCTCTCACTCTGTTGGTAAAAGGTATTGTGCCTGTATGGTGCTCTTTTGTTGCTGATAACCCTGGCACCAGATATCTGTGCATGTAAACTATATGGAACTGTGTACATGACAGATTGCTGTGTAATTGTTAAACTGTTGGCAAAAGTCAGCTATACTGTGCTGGCTGCTTTTAGCATGCCGCAGCAATTACCGCGCACTGAAACGCATGTTAACTGTTAGTGCACCTTAGCAAACATGCCCCTAAGAATTAATATTGTACCTCTAAATCATGGAAAGAGTCTAGTGTTTTGAACATTTTAGATAAAGTGCTAAGTCACATGTACCCTTCTGACAAGTATCCCCGTGGTTCTATCCTCTTAGTATTCCTGCATTCCAATCCATTTCCACTTCCCCCACATAGAAGCTGAAAGAAACTAAACAGTGAAAATCAGTCTGCATATGCTCACAGACCCTGTTACGAGGGAGTCCTGGTGCATGGTCCCTTGAACTGTCATTTCAAGGAGCAGACGCTGCTGTTTGCACCCCATTTTCCGCACTAGTGAGGACACAGAATGTAGGTAGGGATTTAACACAAGCATAATCGGTGCTATCAGGAGCACACAGTGCATTTAAAGGGCTTAATTCACCATTTAAACGACAAAAATTGTATAAAGAAATAATACGCCAAAAGGCAGCGGTAGTGCTTATACAAGAAACGCATTTGACAAGAGCGACAGAATACCTGGTTAAGCCCAGGGGATATGGAGTCTGTGTGCATGCTTCTAATACTGTGGAAAAGAAAAAAGGAGGGGTGGCTATTTTGATTGATACAAAGTTGAAGATTTTATTGCATATTGTGGTAAGGGATAAAGAGGGGAGGTATGTGTTAATGCGGATAAAAGTGGGAAATGAATGGTATTGGATAGTAAATGTATATGCACCAAAGTGAATTCTGGATAAAACTGAATGAGGAGGTGGGGAAATTGGGGGAGGGGAAATTAATCTGTGGAGGAGATTTCAATTTAATGTGGAACCCCGCAAGAGATGCCACAGGGAAAAGAGAGGGGAAGAGGGCGGATAGGAGAAGGTACCGTAGTTTTTGTCACACAACATTGCTTGATCGATCCTTGGAGATTCCATAATCCAGGGAAGCGGCAATTCTCTTACTTTTCACCAGTCCATGGATCATACTCTAGAACAGATGCTATTTGGGTTTCAAGAGAGATGGGGGGGGAAGGATTAAGGGGGTGGATATGGATTTGATTATATGGTCAGGCCATGCACCTGTGCAGGTTAGATTGGTACTAGAGGAGGAGGGGAAAGGTACTCAGTTCTGGAGACTTAATGAATCCTTATTGGAGGATGGGAAGGTAAGAGAGGGAAACCAGGGAATACTTTAAGTGGAATGATAATGGGGAGATAGCATGGGGAGGAGTGTGGGTTGGGTATAAGGCTGTGGTGAGAGGAGTCCTAATTAAATGGGGGGCGCGAAAAAAGAAGGAAAGAGAGGGGAGAGAAAAGGAACTGAGAGCAAAATTGTTGGAGCTGGAAGATTTAGATGCACAAGATCAGTTAAGGGCCTATAGAGGTCCGGTGCTAGCAGTGAGAGCACAGTTAAATGAGCTGCAGGCCGCCAAGATAAGGTACCAAATGCAGCTTTTGAGACGGGACTTCTTTGAGGGAGGAAATAAGGCGGGGAGATACATGGCGCAGAAACTGAAGCATAGGAAATTGCGCTCCCACATACTGAAAATTTGAAACTCGGGAGGGGGGGCTGATACACAAGGATAGGGAGATTAGGGAAGCATTTAGGGGATATTATCAGGGGTTGTATAAAGCAAGGGACTCTCCACAGAGGGAGCGAATACAGAGTTATCTTAATTCACTGACGTTGTCGAAACTGGATGAGGGGGAGCAACAAGAATTAAACAAGGCAATAAGAGCAGAAGAAATGCAGAGAGCAATCAATTAAAGGTAGAAAAGGCTCCGGGGTTAGATGGGCTCACAGCGCAATTTTATAGGCGCTTTGGAGAGATATTAACAGCACCGCGTGTACGCTCTTCAATTTGCCAAGGGAGAGGGAGGGGGATTAGCGGACACTATGGGGTGGGCGGGAATAACCATAATACTTAAGGAGGGAAAGGACCCACAAGAGCGTTCATCTTATCGCCCTATCTCACTGCTCAACCTCGATGCCAAATTACTAGCTAAAATATTAGATACGCGACTAAATAAGTGGATAGGGAAGTTGATACACCATGATCAAGCGGGATTTATTCCCGGTAGACAAGTAGCTGACAATATAAGGAAGATCTTGAATATGATTTTGTCAACGGAACACCAGAGGAAAGAAGCCTTATTGTTGTCTCTGGATACAGAAAAGGCTTTTGACCAGGTGTCTTGGCCATTTCTCTTCCAGGTAATGGAACAAATGGGTTTGGGGACAGAATTCATAAATTGGGTAAAAGCGCTATACTGTAACCCGAAAGCTTGTGTTAGGGTAAATGGTGGATATTCTTGAGTTCTTTGGGCAGGGGAGAGGAACGAGACAGGGTTGCCCACTATCGCCGTTGCTTTTTGCTATCTCCCTGGAACCGTTTGCGGAGAGAGTGCGGGAGAGGGCTGACGTACAGGGAATAACAATAGGGCGGGGAGAATATAAAATATCATTATTTGCCGATGATATAATTTTGAGTGTGGTCAAGCCTTGCTTCTCTATCCCAATTTTAATGTGGGATTTAGAAGAATTTGGCAAACTATTGGGTTTTACTATCAATTGGACCAAGTCAGAAATTTTAAATTTAACAGTACACGGGGGGACACGGAATACTACAAGAGAAACACCCATTTAAGTGGGTGAAGGAAAGTATTAGATATCTCGGAATTCACATAAGTAATAGGATGGAAGCACTATATAAACTGAATTATCAAAAGTTATTTGGGCAGGTAGAGAGCTTGTTGGATGGGTGGGGGCGGGGATACCTCTCATGGTTTGAATGGATTGCCACAATAAAGATGATGCTCTTGCCACGATTTCTATTTTTGTTCCAGATGCTACCAATAAAGGTCCCGCCTAGCAAGCTAAAACAGTTACAACGAATCGTTAATCGGTTCATCTGGCAAAATAGACGGGCGAGAGTAGCTAGGGCCGTAATGCAAAGAGCTAAAGGAGAGGGAGGATTAGGGGAGCCTAATTTTAGGAAATACTATGATGCAGCGCAATTGAAAACAATATATGAGTGGCACCGGGGAACACAGAAACAATGGGTCCAAATGGAAGAAGATTCAACAAGGGGAGGGAGCCTGGTACAACTAGTGTGGAGGGGGAGTAATCTTTCAGAAAATACACGCCAAAATCCCTTCATAGTGCATAGTTTGCTAGTGTGGAAAAAAACAGAAAAATATTAGTACAAGATAAAAGCTATATACAGGGCATGACATTGGAGGCCTGTTTTGAGAGGGGGCAGGGACCAGGAGTACATATTCTGCGCAGATGGGCCCAGGCGGGGTTAACACATCTCTCAAATAGTGAGTAAAGAGGGCATTCTAGAGTTTGAGGGCATTAAGGATTTATACAGATTGAGGGATAGTGATTATTATGCATATATACAATTGAGCCATTTTGTGAGACAACAGAAGGTGTGGAAGGATCTATGGGAGAATAGGGGGTGGTTTGAGGCGCTCAGCACAGGGATCATAGGGCAAAAAGGTGTTTTGTCCAGGATTTACAAAGGCTTAATGGAGGGTGGGGAGGATAAATCGGGGTATATGTTTAAATGGGAGGAAGATTTGGGGGTGAGCTGGAACGAAGAGGTATGGGACAAGATAATACAGACGGCAAGTATTTCTATTGCAACACAGGTAAAAGAGAATGCTTATAAAGTGTTGTTCCACTGGTATTGGACTCCAGTACGGAACAGGAGGGCTGGAAGGGGGGATAATGACCTTTGTTGGAGGGGTTGTCATTAGAGAGGGGATTGGTTGCATATGTGGTGGAAGTGTGAGTGCATACAAGCTTACTGGACGGAGATTTTAGATATGATTTATAACATGACAGGATATCAATTGCAAAGGAAACCAGAGATTTGCTTACTGCATCAACTAGAGGAAGACAATCCAAAAAGGGATAGTGGTGTGCTCCATTATTGTATTGTAGCAGCACGCTGCGAGATAGCGCAGCACTGGGTGGGGTTTGGCGCTCCACACTTGGCAGGCTTTGTTAGATGGGTGTCAGAGGTGGGTTTGATGCACCAATTGACGGAGGTGAGGAGGGGGAAAGGGGGGACAGGTGCGGAACAGTGGCAGAGAGTGGGTAAGTGGTTGGAATCCTGGAAGGCTGGGAGGGCAGCGGAAGAATGTGGGAGGGGCTATAGTTACAGACGATCAGGAAGATTGAATGGTGACTGGCTGTAATGGGAGGTGATACTGCTACTGGTATGATGGAGCGGGAGAAGAACGGATGACTACAGAACAAGAGGAGGGAGGGAAGGGGGGGGGAGAGGGGATGGAAAAGGAGGGGCACAAAGGAGGGGAGTAAGCACAAAAAAGGGACGATATATGGTAGCATAAGTGTATGTTATGGAAATTGTACAAAGGTGGTAATACAGAAATCTGTAACTTCTGTGAAAGGGTTAATAAAAATTTTAAATGGAACACCCCCCCCCCCCCCCAAAAGAAAAACCATGCTGGCAGTTTTTTGGACTTCCTTCCACTTTTCTTAAAGCGTGGAATACAGCTGGTCTGGGCTTCCAAGATAGTATTTTTAAACAACACCCAAGCTTGATGTAAATCTTTAACCTTTGCAACAGCACCTTTTTAGTTTTTTTCTTACCTGTTTTCCTCATTTTATCATAGTCTCCCTTTTGAAAATTAAAAGGTAGTACTGTGGATTTCCTTACTCTCCCTCCTCCATTTATTAAAATCAAATGCGATCATGCTATGATCCCTATTGTCAAGTGGCCTCAACACCCTTATCTCTTGCACTAGATCTGGTGTTCCACTAAGGACTAGGTCCAATATGGCTTCCCCTCTGGTCGGTTCATGAACCAGCTGCTCCAAGAAGCCGTCATTTATTTCATCTAGAAACGTTATCTCCCTAGCTTGTCCTGCCGTGACACTGACCCAGTCGATACCAGGTTAATTGAAACCACCCATTATTATTACTGTGCTGTAACGTTTGTTAGCTTCCTGGATTTCTTTGAGCATTTCATCATCCATTTGTTCATTCTGGCCAGGCGGTCGATAGTACACCCCCACTGCCATTGCCATTGCCTTCCCCTTCCCCTTTTTACATGGAATTCAATCCATAGAGATTCTACAGTGAATTTGTTTTCCTGCAAAACTTTAATTCTTTGTAACTCAATGCCCTCTCTAACATAGAGAGCAACCCCTCCACCAATTTTATCTGCTCTATCATTACAATATAGTTTGTATCCAGGTATCACAGTGTCCCACTAGTTGTCCTCTTTCCACCATGTCTCTGAGATACCAATCATATCTAACCTCTCATTTAGTGCTATATATTCTAACTCTCCCATCTTATTTTTTAGACTTCTAGTATTTGCATACAAGCATTTTAGAGGCTGTATTTATTCATATTAATCTGGCTATTGGTAGGCAGGGATAATTTGAAATCTTTAAGCTCTGTCTGCTCTGTACTCCAGGCATTTGGGCTACTTTTGTCTTTACTGGAACCTCTCTGCTGATATGCCCTAACTTCAGTCTTTTGCTAGTATCCTTCAAGAATACCACCTTGCTGATGCCCCTTGCCAGGATGACAGCCTTTTTGGCCCCAAGGTGCACGAAGTCATCTCGGAAGTGAAAGACCACTTATTCACAGTCAGAGAATTGGCAGCACAGCCAGCCGAGGCTTCTACATCATCACGGTAGCTTGCCATGCCTCAAGTCCAGCGGCTCTATCAGTACCAGAACTTCCAGCAGTTCTTCCCATGCTAGCGGTACCAGCCCTATTCTCGGCCACTGCAGCAGCACAATCAGAGTCAATCCTACTGCTAAACTCCCTGGCAGCATAAGAGGAAGACATAACCCTCCCTCAACTTGCCATGCCCAAGCCTAGTCCAGGTTTTTGACTATCTACCGGTCAGAGGGTGCATCCACCTTCCAGGAGGCCTGGCAGTCCGCTGGGTCCTTGCCATCATCTGCAATGACTACAAGCTCAACCTTTCCAGTCTCCCTCTTATTAACTATGCCCACCCCGTCAGCTGGGGACATCACAGAGATCAGATAGCTCCTTCTCAATGGCACTATACAGCCAGTCCCCCCCCCCCCCCCCCACAAAATCCATCAGGTTTTCTGCTCGACATTCTTCCTTATCCCCAAGAGGTCGGGGTGACTTTAACCAATCCTGGACCTCCAGCACCTCAACTTGTTCATAGCCGTTCTTTAAAACACACCTTTGAACCCCATATAATCATCCAAGTTCAACACCCTATGCAAAAGTTTGGTTTTGCTGCTATGTTATATTTAAACTGCTCTGAATTAATAATAGGGCAATATAAAAAAACAGTTAAATAAAGAAATAACTTATTCATAAAAAAGAAGAAGTTCAAGATGCACTCCCTCAGTTCCATTCTCCATTTGCTCAGTCAGCATGACTGGCTGGCCTCGCTGGACCTCAAGGATGCATAACCTAATGTTCCCATTCATCCACGACACTGGAAATATCTTTGTTTCCAGTTCCTGAACAACTACTACCAGTACAAAGTCCTATACTTTGGACTGTCATTAGTCCCTCGGGTCTTCACAAAATGCATAGCAGTTGTTGCCAGCTTCCTTGGCAGTCAGGGACATCATGTCTACCCCTATCTTGATGACTGGTTCATCTCAAGAGCATCAATGGATGATACACATCGCTCTGTCCAAGCCACTACTACTCTCCTTAGGGCACTGGGATTCCTGATCAACACTCAGAAGTCTGAACCCCAGCCACAACAGCAACTGATGTTCACAAGGGCACGCATTGACACCCGACAGGGCAGGGCCTTCCTACCATCAGAGAGGGCACAATCCCTGCGTTCTTTCAGCAGGGCTGTGTCTGCCCATCCACGAGCATTGGCCTGCCTTCTCCTACAACTCCTTGGGCACATAGCCACATGCATCCCTGTCATACTCCTCACGTGGCTCTACATGAGCCCACTTCAGTGACACCTCCACCTCAACTGATGTCAGCAGTCACAGCCGATGCGGGGGCAACACTGGTCCACTCTCTGGAACACCCTACATTAGTGGGCGACTTCATCCAATCTGGCTGGTGGCTTTGTCCTCACAATGGATGCCTCTGGGGGGCACATCTAGAGCAGCTGCCCACATAGGGACTCTGGTCCCCCAGAGAAAGATCCTTGCACATTAACCTTTTGAAGCCTTCGGGCTGTCTACTACACCCTCGCCATCTTTATGGACTGTGTCCGCAAAACGACCTTCTAGTTCACACGGGCAATCAGGTTTCCATGTTTTACATCAACAAAAAGGCGGACCAGGGTTGCTCCGGCTCTGCTGCGAAGCAGCGTGCCTCTAGGCCTTAACCCTCTCCATCAGCACAACTCTGCGAGCATCCTACCTCCCGTGGTTGCAAAATTTCCTGGCCAACTCACGCAGCCACCATCTGGATCCAAATGAATGGTCCCTCAACGATGCGATTCTTCAGACCATCTTCAGCGCCTGGGGTGAACCTGACATTGATCTCGTCATCTCCTCCAAGAACGCAAAGTGTGAAGCCTTCTACTCCTTATGCCTCTTTCCACATTGCAGGGTGTAAACGGGTGCCAGGCCTTCGCCTAGGGTGCGAAGGTTGGGGTTACCCTGATATCTTCTGTTAGCAAATAATAGTCGTAAGTCGATGTTCAAGGCAAAACATAACAAGGAATTTATTCCCCTTCCCAAAGGATTTTTAAGTGCAAAACAAAACATGGAAAACAAACAGCTTCTTCTGACAGAAAAATATCTTCTTTTTCTTTGCTATTTACAAAACTTAGCATAAAGACTCAATGTTGTCTGCAAGGCATAGCGTACAATCCATAGGAGCATACTCAGGTTCACTAGGGCTACACTCCCATTGCATATCCTCACATTCAGTGGGTTTGGGGTTTGGCTTCAGACCTTTACTGCTGTCTCTGGAAAAAACCCTCGCTGAGAACTCGGGTATCTCATAAGAACACAGTTCCATACAGTGAGGTTTAAAAGTACCTGTAGCTGTAGTGTTTCTTCCCCGGCTCTCCTTTTGTTCCCTCCAGTTATCAGGAACTCCTTTATAACTTTTTGCTGACACTTCTTGCGTTGAGCAGTGCCCTGGCCCTCTGTTCCGAACAGAACTTCTGGCTTTCCTTATTATAGGGCTAGGCTCCCACCTGTATGAATGCGGAAGCCTCTCCTCTGGCAGTGAGGTCTGGGAGACTCCCTGCTCTCTTGGTCCCAGTAGGTTCCTAGCCACAGGGTGTGCCTTCCTTCCTTCCTTCTGCTGCCCTGGCTTCCCTCTCTGAGCTGCAACCTGGTTCCTCTCAGGACCTCCAGCTGCCTGTAGTCTGTGTGCTTTTCCAGCCATGTTTCTCTGAGGCTTCTCCTCTGCTGCTTCCTGCATCTCTGGCACGCCCACTGCTTCTCTCTGAGGAATCACAGCACTCCCCTCTCTCTGGGGAATCACAGCACTTCTTTTCTGGAGCTACCCTCCGGCTTTCGTCTCTCTGTTCCCTGCAGGTTGGCTCGGCTTTCTTGCCCAGGTGAGTGTAATCAAGCTCTGAGCTTGCTGTTATGTCAGAGCTTGGGTGTATCCGCTCTGCTCCTCTTTCCCTGTTTCTCATGAGCTGTATATGCTGACTGACTAACAGTTTCAAAGGTAAATTCCTCCTTTCTGTCTATTTGCATAGGTTCTGTGTGGGCTTCTACGTCACATATCCCCCCCTTAAGATATTACGGGCTGGTGAATCCACATTCTCACAGCTCGTAATCACCGATTGGGTCTCGATATGTTCCTCTACTCTAGACAGACTAGCTGCCGCAGTTCTCTCATGCCAGGTTCTGAGGACATTCACATGGTATACCTGACGGCGCCCTCTGTCGCTCTCGACCACATATGAAACACGGCCTATTTTCTCCACCACTTTATATGGACCCGTCCACCGAGTCTCAAACTTCGGACCGGCGTCCACTATCATCACCATCACCTTCTCCCCCAAAGCTAGTCGACGAGGCTTTTTCCCTCGATCATAGTATCCCTTTTGGCGTTTTTGACTGGCTTGCAGGTTTTCCCCGGACACCTGAGAAGTTCTTTGCAACCGACTTCTCAGTTCACGTAGGAAATGTGGTACCCCTACTGTCTCCACTTTGGGCTCTACCCATTGTTCCCTCAGAATGTCTAAGATTCCCCTTGGGGCCTGGCCAGACATTAATTCATAGGGGGAAGTTCCTAACTAGGCCTGCGTACGCTCGCGACAGGCGTACAGGACAAAAGGGAGCAGGACATCCCACTCGGACATCTTTCCGTCCAGGCCTCGCCTCAGCATTTGTTTTAAGGGTCTGGTTTAACCTCTCCACCAGCCCATTGGATTGGGGGTGGTAGGCAGCGGTTTTTACATGGTGAATCCCAAATGCCTCCCATACCTGGGCTAAATATCGGGACATAAAATTGCTCCCACGGTCGATAAGCATCTCTTGGGGAAACCCCACTTCACAAAATAATTTAATTAATTCTAGAGCAATGGTTTTGGCAGAGATGTTCCTCAAAGGCATAGCCCACGGGAACCGGGTGGCCTGATCTATCACCACCAGAATGTATTGGAATCCTCTAGGTGTCTTTAGAAGGGGTCCTATGATATCCATCGCCATGCATCATATTGGTTCCGATATCGTGGGGGTAGGAATCATGGGCACCTCGGAGGGTTTAGCGGTGGTAAACCGTTGACATGATGGACAGGATTCACAGAAACGGGCGGTCTCTTTAAAAAAAAACCCGGCCAATAAAATCGGGCTAAAATCTGATCTAAGGTCCCCTGTATTCCCTTATGACCGCCTACTGGGTGATCGTGGCCAGTCTCAGAACCACCGCCTTGAATGTAGTCGGGACAACTAACTGTTTCCTGACTGCTCCAGTTTGGGGATCATTACTCTCCCTATACAATATTTCCTTATCTATTAGGAACCACGGGAGAATGTCCCTCTCCTCTTGGGCATACTCAAATGCTCGTTTTAACGCGGGATCAGCCTGCTGCTCCTTAGGGAAGGATGGAAATTTCTTAACCAGATCAGCGGGTACCCAGGGCAACCCTTGCCCGGCCTCCATTACTGCCCTCCCTTGAGCCCTAAGCTTTCTTTCCCGGCGTTTGTCTGCTTTTCCTTTCTTAGTCTTCTTAGAATGGGCATTAATTAAATCTTCATGTGTGGGAAGCTCTTCTAATGCGTCTCCTGCAAGTCCACCCTCCTCCTCTGGGGGTTCCTCACCCTCTGTTGGGGGCTCAGCTGTTTCTCCCGGAGGTTCACCTTGTATCTCGGAGGTTCTTACCTGGGACCTAGTGGAGACCATCCCCTCCTTTAGGTGTAGGCCTTTCTCCATCCCTCTACAAAATGGGGGCCAATCCCTCTCCAGGACAATGTCATGGGGCAGTTTAGGGACTACCGCCACTAGAACCTCCTTCCTTGTTCCTAACCCCTTTACTGAAATTCTATACAGCGAGTAAAAGGTGGATGCTCCATGTATGCATCGAATCTTCACCCTACCTTCGGGTTGGCTCGGTACTGACCCGCCGTGGGCTTGTCTAGCCTGCCAGAGTTTTCTTGAGACCATACTCTGGTCAGCCCCCGAGTCAAGCAATGCACTAGCTAAAACGCCTTGAACTTCCACACTCAGAAGAAAACCTTCCTGTATCCGCTTGCTATTATCAATTATTAATGCTGTGCGCATCATACAATCCCTTTTCATGTGACCCATTTTACCACATTTAAAACATTTTCCTTTTTCCCATCTTTCATCCCGCTTAGGCAATTAGTCACACATTTCACATTGGGCTTTGGCACCTTTGTTGATTTTCCAAAATTTGCCTCTCCTCTCACACTCAGAGCACCTCCTTTTGGCTTACCAGCCATTTCGGCCTCCATGTACCGCTCAGTGAGGAGAGCTGCTTCTGCTGCGGTCTGGCAATTTTGCAAAATCAAAAAGGACCTTATTTCTGTAGGAACTGCTTCCATATACTGTTCTAACACAATGGCATCTACAACGGACTCAAGGGTCTTTCCCTCAGGAGCGAGCCATTTCTGTGCTAAGCTCCGCACCCTTTGGCACAAAGCCTTAGATGTTTCACCTGGTCTCAGCTTAGTAGCTCTTAGCATCCTCCTGCACATAGCTTAGTAGCTCTTAGCATCCTCCTGCACATCATTGGTGTTAGACCTAACCTATCACGAACAGCTTTTTAAAATTCATCATAATTGGTTGCAAGAGCAGCGGGCATAGCTTTATAGGCCGCTAAGGCCTCTCCCGTCAGGGATGTAGCAAGCCTGACTGCCCATTGCTCTCCCGGCCATCCCACATTTAGGGCTACTCTCTCGAATGCCTCTATGAAGTCATCTACATTGTCCTCAACCGTCAGTTGTCCAAAAGATAAAACTCCACAGTTCTGTGGTCCTACCACACAGGCATGTTCTTGTCGTGTTTTTTCACGGCTGCCTTTTTGTCCTCCAGTAAGGACGCTATTAAGTCCACCATGGGCTTCTGCTGAGCCTGCAAGGCTGCAACGGCCTGTTCTTGCGCCAGCTGCGACATTTCCCTTTGCTTCTCGAACTGCAAACTCATCCATCGCAGGACTTCGTGGGGATCCATCTCCGTGTTTTCCTCTGTAGAGAAACAGAACAGAAAACCCACCAAGTGCAACACAACAAGTGTTTTCAGAGCCTGGCTTCCTGAGTGTGTCCTCAGCACTCCTTCTCTTACGAATCCCGCACCACCTATGCCCAAATACGTTTTACCTGAGCCAGGCGTAGATTCAGGTTTTGAGAAGGTGTCTTTGCGCTGGTCCGGGACCCTCTGGCCGATACTGCCAGCGAATATCCAGGCTGCTCCTCCGGAATGCAGTTCTGCCGTTTTCCAGTTGTATTCCACATGCACAACAATCCAAAAATCCTCAAAACTACGCCACTTGTAAATGGGTGCCAGGCCTTCGCCTAGGGTGCGAAGGTTGGGGTTACCCTGATGTCTTCTGTTAGCAAATAATAGTCGTAAGTCGAGTGTTCAAGGCAAAACATAACAAGGAATTTATTCCCCTTCCCAAAGGATTTTTAAGTGCAAAACAAAACATGGAAAACAAACAGCTTCTTCTGACAGAAAAATATCATCTTTTTCTTTGCTATAAACAAAACTTAGCATAAAGACTCAATGTTGTCTGCAAGGCACAGCGTACAATCCATAGGAGCATATTCAGGTTCACTAGGGCTACACTCCCATTGCATATCCTCACATTCAGTGGGTGTGGGGTTTGGCTTCAGACCTTTACTGCTGTCTCTGAAAAAAACCCTCGCTGAGAACTCGGGTATCTCATAAGAACACAGTTCCATACAGTGAGGTTTAAAAGTACCTGTAGCTGTAGTGTTTCTTCCCCGGCTCTCCTTTTGTTCCCTCCAGTTATCAGAAACTCCTTTATAACTTTCTGCTGACACTTCTTGTGTTGAGCAGTGCCCTGGCCCTCTGCTCCAAACAGAACTTCTGGCTTTCCTTATTATAGTGCTAGGCTCCCACCTGTATGAATGCTGAAGCCTCTCCTCTGGCAGTGAGGTCTGGGAGACTCCCTGCTCTCTCGGTCCTCGTAGGTTCCTAGCCACAGGGTGTGCCTTCCTTCCTTCTGCTGCCCTGGCTTCCCTCTCTGAGCTGCAACCTGGTTCCTCACAGGACCTCCAGCTGCCTGTAGTCTGTGTGCTTTTCCAGCCACGTTTCTCTGAGGCTTCTCCTCTGCTGCTTCCTGCTTCTCTGGCACGCCCACTGCTTCTCTCTGAGGAATCCCAGCACTCCTTTCTCTCTGGGGAATCACAGCACTTCTTTGCTGGAGCTACCCTCCGGCTTTTATCTCTCTGTTCCCTGCAGGCTGGCTCGGCTTTCTTGCCCAGGTGAGTGTAATCAAGCTCTGAGCTTGCTGTTATGTCAGAGCTTGGGTGTGTCCGCTCTGCTCCTCTCTCTCTCTGTTTCTCATGAGCTGTAGATGCTGACTGACTAACAGTTTCAAAGGTAAATTCTTCCTTTCTATCTATTTGCATAGGTTCTGTGTGGGCTTCTGCGTCACAAGGGGCACCAGTGCCTTTGCTACGGACTGGTCGCAAGGACTCCTCTATGCCTTTCTACCGTTCCCCCTGATCACCCAAGTCCTTCTGAAGACAAAGCAGGATCGGGCCTCACTCATCCTGATAGCCCCACGGTGGTCTCATCAGCTATGGTTCCTGCATCTCTTCACCCTGTTGCAGGCCCCTCTGATTCCTCTTGGGTACAGACAGGCCTCCTCATGCAAATCAGGGATGTCTATTGCACCCTAACCTGAAGAGTCTCTCTCTAAAAGCATGGAGACTCCAGGGGAGCTGATGCTGACTGACCTCCTATCGGACAACGTCCTCGCAATGGTGCAGGCCTCAAGAAAGCCAGCTATGCAGACCTCCTACTACAGGAATGGTCCCATTTCTCCAGCTGGGCAGCCTCACGAACCCTCGACACCGTCCACTGCTCCCTGCCACATGTTCTAGCCTCTGGTTGTTTCCCCTCCGCCAGGAAACCTGCACTCGTCTGCCCCCTTCTTAAGAAACCTACCCTCGATCCCACTACACCCTCTAACTGGCGTCCTGTTTCCAACCTTCCCTTCCTCTCAAAAATCCTTGAAAAACTTGTCTTCCTTCAACTTAGCGCACACCTTGACTCTACCATTTTCTTACATCCCCGGCAATCAGGATTTAGGGCCAGGCATAGCACTGAAACCATCCTCGTGGCACGCCTTAATGAACTGCACCGCTCTCACGACAAGGGTGATTTTTCAATAGCTGTATCTTTAGACCTTTCTGCTGCATTCAATGTTGTCAATCATCGTACACTTCTTACCCGTCTATCAGATCTCGGAATCCATGGCACTGTTCACCAATGGTTCCATTCCTTTCTTTCCTCTCGGACCTTCGCTGTTCATTCTGGTTCCACCTCCTCTGCTTCCTTCCCTCTGCACTGTGGTGTCCCTCAGGGCTCCATCCTTGCCCCTCTCCTATTCAATATTTTCCTCGCCCCCCTCGCCCTACTCATACAACAGACTGGTATTTCTGCATACTTTTTCGCAGACAACATCCTTCTAATTCACCACACATCTTCCTTAGCTCCAGACCTCTCTCCCCTCAATACTTGTCTGGCTGCTATAGCTGATTGGTTTCTTAGTAATTTCCTCGTAGTTAACCCCTCCAAGTCGGCGGCTATCTGGTTTACCTTTGGCGCCCCCTCCCCCACCTTGACACCGCATATGTCCAACTCACCGATCCCTCTGGTACCAACTCTCCATTATCTTGGTGTTATCCTTGACCCATCTCTCTCATTTCACCAGCACATTTCCGGGGTGGTGCGTAGTTCTTTCCACCTTTATAGGATTAGGGCTATTCGTCCTCTCCTTTCAGTTGCATCTCTCACTATTCTTGTTCTCTCCCTAGTGATCACTCGGCTCGATTATTGTAATTCATTTCTTGCAGGTCTCCCTCAACACCAACTTCGCCGATTACAAGTAATCCAAAATACTCCTACTCATCTCCTCACTTTTTCCTCCCCCCATGACCATGTCACTCCCTGTCTTCTTTCTCTTCACTGGCTCCCTGTCAAGGCCTGCCATCTCTACAAGCTTCTCATTCTTAACCACAAAGCCCTCCATACTAGCACACCTCAATATTTAGCAGATCTTATCTACCTCTAGCCAACTCCTCGTTTATTCCGCTCGGCATTTGGCAACCGTCTCTTCTTACCATCCCCTACCCAGGCCCACCTTGAGTCAACCCGACGTTCTGCTTTCTTTTTCGCCAGCCCCGCCCTGTGGAACTCCCTCCCACACGCCCTCCGCACTGAATTGTCTTTCCCTCGGTTCAAGGCCCTTCTCAAGACCTATCTTTTCTGCCAGGCTTTTGATCTTCCTGCCCCCCCCCAAATCACACCCTCCACTAACACCTATCCAATGTCAGGCGAACCTCCTAGTCGCCACTAAACATTACTCGCTTGTGCTATGCCCTAAACATCCCTCTCCCCCCTTCCCCACCATTTTTATTCTCACGTTCTCCTGTGTATCTTATTCTTGATGTCTATGTTGATATCTGTCCTATTCTATCCTTCTTCCCCCTTTTTCTAATCACTTTTCTATCAAATTTAATGGCGTTCTTTTCCTCCTATGTTTCTTAGTAGCCCCAATTTTATTGTACACCGCCTTAACACTTTGGTAACAGGCGGTTTATCAAATGTCACAAAGATAAACAATAAAGATAAAGATACTAACTCCATCTTTCAAACACAGGACTACAGACCAATTCCATATGGTACCACCTCTCCGCCATTGCAGCATCTCATGCACCTCTCAACAGCAAACTCATCTTGGTGCATGAAGGGACTGACACCTTAAGCCTCCTTTTTGTCCCCCCGCACCTGCTTGGGACCTCAGCGTGCGTCATTCTCACAGGGATCATTAAACCTCCCTTTGAAATCATGGTGTCCTTTTCACATGCAAGACCGAGTTCCTGGTTGCAATCAAGTCTGCCAGATGCATAGGAGAACTGGAAGCGCTGGTGCACTACTCTCTGTGTACGTAGTTTCTCCCTGACAAAGCCATCCCCTGGATGCACCCAAGTTCCTTCCTAAAGTGATTTCGGACTTCCATGTCAACCAGCCCCTCATCCTCCCGGCCTTCTTCCCAAGCCCGATGATGGGCCCCCCAGAGGAGGTGCTCCATCCCCTGGACAGAGCCCTCCTTTACTACCTTCACCACACGCAGGAAAATCAACTCTCTTCATGGCTTTTCCTCGCATTTAATCCAAACAATCCAGGTTGTCCAGTCTCAAAGCAGACTATTTCTTCTTGGATTGCAGACTGTATCGTCTAGTGCTATGACCAGGCTGTCCTGCCATCACTGGGGTGAGTGGGGCCCCACAGTCTTTGGGCCACCGTTGCCTCCAAGCGAGCCTGACAGTAGTCTCCTCTCGTGAAATCTTCAAGGCTGCAACCTGGATGACACTCTGTACTTTCGCCAAGCACTACAGCCTGGACCGCTCCTCTACACAGAGCCTTGCTTTTGGACAAGCAGTCATTCACTCGTTAATCCAGAACCTCCACCTGATTCTCGCTTGTGCCATAAAATAAATAAATAAATAAATAATATGGGACAGAAGAATCAATTATTTCACATGTCTGCGGCCCTCAGCTCTAGCCTCGCCTTCATAGTATGTCTGCATCCTCCTGCTTGTCTCCAGAGAAAGCATAGTTGCTTACCTGTAATGGGGGTTCACCGGAGACAGCAGGAGTATGCAGCCACACTCACCCAACCGCCATCCCTACGACGCCTACTCCATCAGACTTAATCTGCTTTAGGACAACCATCCTCCCACTACATCAGTGCACATCTACAGGAGTTCACACTGACAACCTTTCTTTTCTCTCTGCTATGATATCAACTGATTCTCTGAGAGGAAGCAGGCACACATGCACAGAGAAGCTAAAAACATCTCTGTGCTATAGGAGATCTGGGCAACTCTGGCTCAGTCAGAGACTTCACCTTCATAGTATGGCTGCATACCCCTGCTGTCGATGGAGAACCCCCGTTACTGGTAAACAACTACGCTTTTCTCTGTTCCCAGAGAGCTTAAAAAGCTCAGTCTAAACCTGAGGTAATGGAAGGTGGCGTGACTTGCCCAAAAGCACAAAGGACAGCAGTAGGATTTCAACCCTGGCTTTCAGCCCTTTGCTCTAATGATTAGGCTACAGCACCACTGAAATATGTCCCATCCTTAACCGCAATAATGTAAAACATCAAGGCACAAACCACACCAACAGAATTTTACCAAGATTGTAGACTTCATAGTCATGCACCTAGTTTATAGCGTGGTAAGCACTCAGGCAGACTCTGCCTCCATTCAAAGGTTCATGTACTGATCTTCTAACACGAAGCTCGGGGAGCTATGAAAAGAAACAGACGCCCCTAGATTGCAGCCAAAATAAACGGTGTACATATTTTATTCCAAACTATGTAGACCAATAAGGAACTGAATATATTAGAACAAAGAAATGGAAGCGCAGGAAAAATATCTAAAGAAGCAGCAATGGTACCAAGCTAGCCAACAAGTAAATGGAAAACTAAAGGAATCACTTTCATTCTCCCCCTCCCATATTTCTAGGAACTTAGTAAAATGGTCATATACAATTATAATCTCTTAAATTGCTCATAAAATAAAATTCAGAAACATACCATTTGCATGTACAGTATGTTATTAGATAGTTTATGCTGAGATGCTTTTGAAAGGCGCACCCTCTGCTGGCCAGAAAGGAGAACTGCAGTTGAATAATATTGCCAGCTTTGGATGCTTTTCTGACTTATCAGAGCTTTTCACCCAGAACACTGTTGTGTTCTAGATGAGCCCAGAACCATTTCATTCCAGATTAAACCTAGAAATCTGAGAAAATTATTCCTACTACTGCAGGCATCTCCTTGAGCTGCTCAGTGCTTGAATTAGTACTGTTGAAGCCAGGGTCATCTGTGTCACTTCACGTTGAGACATGTCCTCTTTGTGCTGAAAACCAGCCGTGCCCCTTGCCCCCTTTCTCTGTGCTCCCCATCCCCCTCTATTGGGCAACTAACTGGATACTAGGACTGTGTTTTCTGATGAAAGTGCTTAAAATTTCATTTCGTTTCATCATCTTGTTTTTTTATTGCCACTTCCTGGTTTTTATTAATAGTCAGGGCCAGCCTGTCCATTGAGCAAGAGTTTTTTTTTGCACAGGGCCCCGCGCAAAAAACATTTATTAGCCAAGTAGATTTAAAAAAACAAAGCAAAAACGGCTGCTGCTGCTGCTGCCGCCGTGGCAGCGGTAGAATCAAACATCCATGCCACGGGGCCCCGACTGCCCGGCAGAACCTTCCTCGAGCATCAGCTCCCGAATCCCTCCCAAAGCGCGGGCTTACAGAGCCGCAAGAGCTTCTCTGACCTCTCGCGGCTCTGTTAATCCCAGCCCCGGCGAGATTAACAGAGTCGCAAGAAGAAAGGGAAACTCTCGCGGCTCTGAAAGCCCGCACTTTGGGAGGGACTCGGGAGCTGATGCTCGAGGGAGGTTCTGCCGGGCAGTCGGGGCCCCGTGGCGGGATGTTTGATTTTGCCGCTGCCACGGCGGCAGCAGCAGCCGGTATTTTTTTTTTAAATCTATCTGGGCTGGTGGGAGGAGGGGGATTAGGACTGGTAATGGGCTATGGGTGGGGGGGGGTTAGGACTACTAATGAGCTATGGGGGGGACTAAGACTGGAAGTGGGCTGATGGGGGGGTAGGACTGGTAATGGGCTATAGGGGGGGCTAGGACTGGAAATGTGCTGATGGGGGGGTTAGGACTGGTAATGGGCTATGGGCTTGCTAAGACTGGAAATGGACTGATGGGGGGTTAGGACTGGTAATGGGCTATGGGGGGCTAGGAATGGAATGGGCTGTGGGGAGGCTACGACTGGAAATGGGCTGATGGGGGTTAGGACTGGTAATGGGCTATGGGGGGGGCTAAGACAAAATTGGGTTTGGGGGCCTTAGGACGTAATGGGTTAGGGGGGCCTTAGGACTGGTAATGGGCTGGGGGGGCTAGGACTGGTAATGGGCTGAGTGAGGGGGGCTAGGACAGGAAATGGGCTGATGGAGGGCTAGGATAGGACTGGAAATGGGCTGTTGGAGGGGCTTGGATTGAAATGGACTCATGGAGGGGTTAGAACTGGAAGTAGGCTCATGGGGGGCTTAGATTGGAAATGGGCTGAATGGAGGGAAGCTAGGATTTGACATGGGCTGATGGTGGGGCTAGGAAAGGAGTAGAAATGGGCTGATGGGGGGCTGGGATTGGAAATGAGCTGATGGAGGGACTCGGATGGGGGAGCTAGGACTGGAAATGGGCTGATGGGTGGGGCTAGGATAGGACTAGAAATAGGCTTATGGGGGGCTAGGACTGGAAATGGGCTGATGCGTGGAAGCGGATGCTGGGTGGGGCTGGAACTAGAAGGGAGCTGATGTTGGGGGAGGATTAGAATGGGATAGAGCTGGGAGAGTGAAAAAATATTTTTTTGTGGGAGGGAAGACAAATCTACAATTGGCCGGATATTGGGAGAGTGATGCAGCTAAGCGGCTTGAAAGTATGCTCTCTCTATCACTCTCACCCACAGAAGGAAAAGAGACAGACTGGTATGCAAACCGGATCTTTAATGTGTACACAGGCTCAGACAGAGAGCCGGCACCCTGCACAAAGATCTGAGCCCCGAAGGACGTCATACATTGCCTTATATACAGTACATTTTCAAAGGTCATTCTACCTTCTCATTCGTCCCAGGTATCTCCTGTCCACCAATCAGTAGCCCCTGGGGGGTGATGAGTTTATCATAAAGCATTCCTGAGTGACCTGTCCAAACTGGTATACTCTGGTCTGCTGGTTTCTGGGCGGGGGGGGGTTATTGTGCTCAGGTTTGTTTCACTGCAGCTCAGGCCTGGGGGTGGGTGCCTACTGAGACCTCTATGTCTTCTCTTAGCAAGCTGATTATTATGTAAAAAAACCTCATGGCTTTGGGGGGGGGGGTTTACCCACAGCTATCTCCCTGGCTGCCTCACTTCCCCCTTTTTAAGTGTGACCTCAACCGCTAGGGGCGGTAGAGGGCAGTATTACTGGAGGCAAGCCGCAGAGGAGTATATTGGGTCAGGGCCATGACAGTGGTAGCCGCCTTGCGTTCTACCAGGGTGTCAAGGGTGGAAACTACCTGTAAGGAAAAAGGCACCTGGTTAAAATGTGTAGAAGTTGGTCGGGTAACCCCAATATGGTAAAAAAATGTAGAAAAATATATTCCAGGTTGTTTACAGTTCAGATTAGCAAGCATAGTAAAGTTCTGCATTTCACATAAACTAGACGGTACAGCAATGAGAGAGATTGACAGAAACACCCCGGTTTGTAGAGAGTTACGTATACAAAAGTCTGTCATGTTCAGAGCAGTTTGGGCAAGTAATACTGCTGTGTTAGTAGTCTCTGCACTTGTTTGAAAGCAGGTCCATGTCAGGGATAGGAGTAAGGCTAAGGCACCGTTTCTCATTCTGATCCCGGTTCTGGGAAAGGTGTCTCGTAAATCAGTTTCTCCGGTGGTCCAGAGTTCATTGGAAGTCTGTTAGAACCCCTTACTGGGCAGAAAGGTCCCTCTTCAGCTTCAAACGCAGGGGTTGATCTGGAATCGGGACTGAGGTTCAGGCTGGAACAACTTCTGGTGTATTGTCTAACAGTTGCAGCTGCCAATGAGGATAAGCAGGAAATGAAGAAGTATGGACGGAGGGTAGTTTCCATTGCTGTCTTGCACATATGGGTGGCCTGATGGAAGGATGATAGGAATGCTGGGGCAAGGCTGTCTGGGATGACTATAACTGGAGCTGTCCCTGTTCTAGGTAACCTTATCAAACCATCCGTGTGTAACCCCCCACCCTCCTCCTGACAGAAGAGATCTAATTCTCGGGTAGTGTATCTCTTGGCACATTGGCTCAGTGGGACCGGAAACAGGGGGGGCTTGTAGATCCTGGGAGTCCTCTGGGAAGGACTGGGACAAAGATGGGGTTGCGACCCGCCGGGCCTCTGCATCAGCCCATCTATTTCCCTTGGCTATCTCACTGTTCCCTTTCTGGTGGCCTCTGCAGTGCATAACGGCTACTGCTTTTGGACGCCAGACTGCTTCTAACAGGGCCAATACCTGGGGGCCGTTCTTTATCTCAGGGCCAGCTGCAGTAACTAACCCTCTTTCCTTGTATAGGGCCCCGTGGGCATGGAGAGTAGCAAAAGCATACCGGGAGTCTGTATATATTCACATGATGGTTAGTCCCAAGGATTAAGGCACGGGTAGGGGCAATGAGGTCCGCCTTCTGTGCGGAAGTTCCAGGGGGCTAAGGCTGAGCTTCGACTATCACTTCCATTGTCACCCCCGCGTACCCCGCACACCTGTGGCCCTCCAACACCAGACTGCTTCTATCTACGAAGTAGGTCTCATCTGGATTGCTTAACGGCACATCTGTCAGATCAGGGCGACTGGAGAAGATTGTATCCATTACTTCCAGGCAGTCGTGATCAGGTGGTCCCGGGCCAACAGGCAGGAATGTAGCAGGGTTTAAGGCTTGGCTGGTAGTTATCTGCACTCTGGGATTTCCCCATAACATGCTCTGGTATTTCAACATCCGGGAGCTGGTGAACCAGTGACTTCTTTTATGCTCCAGTAATGTTTGGACTGAATGTGGGATGGTGACTAAAACGTCTTGGCCCATGGATAGTTTATCAGACTCTTCCACCAACAAGGCTGTTGCTGCTATTGCTCTCAGGCAAGGTGGCCATCCCTTGGCCACTGGATCCAGCAGTTTAGACAGGTAGGCGACTGGCCGCGGCCAAGACCCCAGTTGTTGGGTCAAGACCCCCAAAGCTGTTCCTGCTGCTTCGTGTACATAGAGGGTGAAAGGCTTGGTAACATCCGGAAGGCCTAGGGCTGGTGATGACAGTAATGCCCTTTTCAAATGTTCGAAGGCCTCCTGTTGGTCTCGACCCCATTCAAGGGGGCTCTTCTCTGGGCCCTTTGTGGATTCATAGAGGGGCTTCGCAATCTTTGCGAAGCTGGGAATCCAGATACGACAGTACCCAGCGGCCCCGAGAAAAAGCGCGTACTTGCGTGCGTGCGGGTTGTTGGCACAGGGATCCGGCACACTGCTTCCTTCCTCTCGCTCCCCAACCGTCGGCTTCCTTTTGACAGATGGAATCCCAGATACTTCACTTCCAACTGGCATAACTGAGCCTTTTTCCTTGAAGCTCGGTAACCCGCATCGTACAAGAGTTGGAGAAGCTCTGTGATTGCCAGTATACATTCAGCCTCAGAGTCAGCAGCGATTTAGCAGGTCATTGACGTACTGCAGAAGTACTCGTCTGCCGGGCTCTCCCGGGGGGAAACTAGCGAGGTCTTGGGCCAATGCTGAGCTGAAAATGGTAGGGGAGTTCTTGAATCCCTGTGGTAAGCGAGTCCAGGTAACTTGGGACTTTCTGCCAGTAGCAGGATCCTCTCTTTCTCGAAGGCAAACAGGTGCTGGCTTGCAGTAGCCAGGCGTATACAAAAAAAAGCATCTTTTAGGTCCAGTACTGAGAAGTGTGAAGCAGTCGCCGGGATGAGGCCCAACAGTGTATAAGGGTTTGGTACTACTGGATGCAGAGTCACAGCGGCCTTATTAACATGACAGAGATCCTGAACAGGTCGGTAGTCAGTGGTTTCAGGTTTTCGAACCGGGAGCAAAGGAGTGTTCCATGCCGATTGAGAGGGCCGCAGGATACCATGCTGTAGTAGCTGCACCAGATGATGATGAATTCCTTCCACAGCTGCCCGCGGCAGCGGGTATTGTCGCAGATGCAAAGGGGAGGCTCCCGGCTTCATTTCAATGCATACGGGAGGGATGATGATGGCCATTCCGGGGGGGGGTTTCCTTCAGCCCATACTCCAGGGGGCACTGAATCCCATATATCCAGGGCAGCCACATCAGATTTGGGTCTGTCCTCATATAACGGCCATTCTTCTTCTCGGGGGGCGGACAGTATCAAAACCGCTGGGCCCAGGCTGGGTATTTTTAGCTCAGCCTGGCCCTCAGGCCCGAATGAGATTTGGGCCTGGAGTTTTGCCAGAACATCCCGACCCAGCAGGGGTATAGGACATTCAGGCATATACAGGAACTGGTGAGTGATGGTCTGTCCCCCCGACTGGCACGTGCAGTTTTTGCAGAAAAAAAGTCTCTGGGCCCTCTCCCCCATGGCTCCCACAATAGTTACTGATTGGGAGGAGATCGGGGCCTTGCTGGGTGACCACCGAGTGTTGCTCCGGTATCGACCATGAATTGCATTTTCCGGTCCCCTAAATTCATGTTGACCATAGGCTCCTGGGGACCCAACAGAAACTTGGAGCCCGGTCTTCCCTAGTAGTCATCTGAGTCATAATGTTCCATAGTTACAAGGCCTTCAATGGCTGGTCCCGGTGGAGGCGGGAAAGCATCATACTGGTCCTGCTCCCGTGTAGTACGTACAGGTGCTCTCGCGCCCCTTGTGGATGGGTATCTCCCTCGTCTTGTGTTATGATTTGGACACTCATGCTTCCAATGTGCTTCATTCGGAAAATCCACCGCTGCCTGCTGCCAAGGATCTATAACTCTAGCATCTGCAGGATACGCCTCCAACCACGCGAGGGTGGCCCGCACAATGCGCGCTCGTTCTTCTGTGCTGAATAAAGTAGAAAGCAGTTGCCTAGTGTCCGACCAGGTAGGCTGGTGTGTTTGCATAATACTGGTCATAAGATCTGTCAGTTCCTGAGGCCCTTCAGTATAGGAGGCATAGTGGGTTTTCCAATTCAACAGGTCCGTGGTGGAGAAGGGAACATAAATCAGACTGGATGGTCCCACTGCCACATGCCCAGCAGCATCAAGGTACGGGAGTCCCTGTACTTGTCGTAGTGGCATTTGGAGATCATGCGACCGCAGGCGGCGGGCCAGCGGGGTGGACGGTCCAAGCTCAGCCAAAGTGCTCTCAGGGGACGAGACGGTGGCACTGGAGGTGGTACCAGGAGTGGGAGGGGTGGAGGATGTTGGAGGGGTCTGGAGGGGTGTATCCCTATGTGGAGAGGGACTGGAATCTGCAGAATCTTCCCTAACTCTGGCACCACCCACCCCAAGAGGAGGTTCTCCTGACCCTTCAACTATGGGCGGATCCTGCAGTGGTGCGGATGGGGCAAGGGGGTGAAGCAGAGAGAGAGGTCGTGGAGGAATATCTGGAGAGTCCCGCCCCCGGTAGATGGGGGCGGGCGTTCGCCCCTTTCGGCGACCCACGGCCGCCACCATTATTCTACACTGATCCTCGTGGCAGCGCTGGAGCCATTTTGGCCTGTGCTGGCATATGGCCAGCCATGAATCAATATAGGGAAACTGGTCCGGGTGCTCTTTCGCTACAATTTGATGGACTAAAAACACAGTGGGCGGATCAGTGGACCCCTCGGGAGGCCACAGCTTAACTAAGGCTGGCCACTCCCGCTCACATAGAACAGACAATCGAGAGGCAGAGGGGTACCCCGTAATCCTCCCCAAACCCAAATTTAAATTATGAAGCATGCACTGCAGGGGTGTTTGCACCTTTGATTTTCCCGACCCCATGTTCTAATCCTAGTTCAATGACTAAATGCAGTATACAATATGAATCTTCTAATCTCACTCCAAGGAATGCATTATACAATATAAATCTTCTAATCTCAATTCAAGGAATGCAATATTCAGTGTAAATCTTCTAATCTCATTTCAGGGAATGCAATATATAATATAATCCAGGTAACAGGCAGAGTTTGGTTGCACAAAACACACAGGACCACAAAGGGAAAAAGAAAGAGGGAAAACAGAAAACAGAGACGTCTCATCAGCGAATACTCATACACTCTCTTTCCTCAGTAGCAGCCGTTACAAATACACATTACACACACTCTCTCTAGCTGAAGCATAAGATTTAACTTTTACCATGAGGATAATAGTAATATGAGAAATATAGATAGCTATTTTTCTAATGTCCACTAGATGGAGCTCCAGGATCACTTTACTTGCTGTTTCTTCTGTTTAGTACCTCAGTGTAGGGAATTCTCAAACGTGGATCCCATGCGTTCCAACCTTAAGGAGATCTAACACTAGGAGCACATGGCAGCACAAAAGAAGCCCCCAACACTAGGAGCACATGGCAGCACAAAAGAAGCCCCCAACATTAGGAGCACATGGCAGCACAAAAGAAGCCCCCAACACTAGGAGCACATGGCAGCACAAAAGAAGCCCCCAACACTAGAATCACATGGCAGCACAAAAGAAACCCCCAATACTAGAAGCACATGGCAGCACAAAAGAAGCCCCCAACACTAGAAGCACATGACAGCACAAAAGAAGCCCCCCAACACTAGAAGCACATGGCAGCACAAAAAAAACCCCAGGTATGCTTCATTAGAGACAGCGTGTGCAGGCTCTAAATAAATTGCCCCGATCATCGGAGAATTGCGATCAGTGCAATTATTAATAAACAGCTCGAAAGGCACACTTAAGGGGGTCAAGTGCTAATGTTTTTGGTCATTTTAAGAAGTTTTGGCAGCGCTTTAAAGTGCTTTAAGTTACCCGAGGTTACTGCGACCATTTTTGGTGCTCGCAAACGCCCCCCCCTTTCCCCACAGACTGGACGAGCAGTGATTTCAGGGCCTCTGGGGCCCTTACTCGGACTGCTTGTGCGGGTGATCAAGCCGCTACAGATTACAGAGTTACAGAATATCCCAAAGCAGTAATGTAAGAGTACTCACCAGACCTCTGATCAGAGAAAGTTTGGATGCCAGTCTATCCAGCCGGATTTCAATCGGGGTAGTCAGCCACAGGGACCGACTGACCAGACAAGTCAAGGTGTCCTTCTGGAGCACAAAGGGGCCTGGGGCACCAAGGACTGTTGTCGCGTCCACCCGTCCAGGCGGTAGCCTGGGAGCAGGTGGGCTCGCCTGTCTTACTCTCTACTATTACTTCTGTCCAAAATGGCTGCCGAGGAGGGCTGCTGGGTAATGTAGTTTGTGATAAGGAAGCTTATCATAGCTCAGGTAGGAGCTATAGAAAAGATGATGTGACTCTGAACAAGCAACCTGTCAGTTTTGGTAGAAGTAAGAAAACAGAGTTTTCACATAAAAGACTACCAGTCCCAGAATGCACCAGGTTTCCAGCAGCCATGAGAGGGGCTGAAGTGAGAAAACGTGTGTGCAATCAAGAGAGCTATGAGGTAATCCCTAAGCACTCATCTCAAAGGGCAGGGCCTGATTCAACACAGCTGCGCTGTGTTAGGGAGGAGCACACATTAGGACAGAATAAGAATAGAGCTTATTCTTCAGATAACAGCTACAGAGGGAGAGACGGCTTCAGACACAGATACAGCAACGGCTACAAGCTCAAGCACCAGTATCACCTGGAGAAACAGAAGCCAAGCCAAGCGGATAGAGAGAGAAGGAAACTCTCTGGAAGGAAGAGAAGAAAGGTCATTGGCAGGTCTGGGAGAGTCCAAGGCAGTACCCATACTGGGAGGTATTCCAAATGCCAGCAGAGTCCATTGGACTGGAGTCAGCCAGAGGAATGGAAGGGCAGAGATAGGAATCACCAGTGGCTACCTGGAAGAGAGAAGACTGCACGTGGAAGGGACTTTCAGACCTATGCCAGAAGGTATGTGAGAGAGGATCCAGTGTCCAGGGATCAAGATTGGAAGGCTGGACATCAGAATTGGATTACATACTGGCCAGGCTATACAGAGAGGAATTATGATAGCAGGAGAGGCTCAGGTATGAACACTGATCCAGACCCTATCTATAATAGAGAATGGCAGCAAGGGAATAAGCATTCTCATGATAGTGCCTTAATGAAAGACTCGTCTGTGCCAATGTATGATAGTGACCCTATGCTGATTGATGAAGGGGGAGATACAGCAGATGAAACTATTACTTACATGGACTGTTCTCTATCTAAATGCTATTGCTAGCTTTCTGTGAGCAAACACATCAGCCATCACAAAGAAACCTAACTTTGTTCTTTATTTCCACTGCAAACAGCTCTTAAAGCAGGATTTGGGTTCACACAGTAGCAGCCAGCCAGCTAAAGGGTTTCAGCTGGTCAATTGATAGTAATTAAAGCTGCACCTGATTGTGTGTGTGAGCAAGGGAGAATCACTGCTGGGATCTGCGTGGAAAATAAGCAGAAGTTAACCTAACAAGCAAAGTTTATTCATTTCTTTGTGCCTTTTTATTTGGTAATTATTTGCTAAGAAAACATTAGCTAATTGCCTGACAAGCTGAAGGTTGTTTTCTGATTTGCTTTGTGACTTTATGTTATCCATTTAAACACTGCAAGCAAGTAACCTCATTTATATTGCTAACAAGTATACTTGTGCTGGGTGAATTAAACCCCATCAATAAAAGAAGTATTTTATTGGCCTTACCACTGGTATCACAACTCAATTATTGTCTTCAGCTGTGTTTGGGAGTGAAAGAACTACATTACCCACAATACCTTGCAAGAATCATATGAATATATGCATCGTCAAGATTGTGTAAGTTCTCACCCTAGGCAGCCATCTGACAAGTTTTAGAGCAAGGAGTGTGACCACACGGTAATTAGGCAAAACAGAGAATTTATTTCGGGATTTCCCCTCTGCATTGAATTCATGACCCCAACTGAAATTGGATAATTCTCCAATAATGCAAACAAAGAATGTGAAAACAGGCTTAACACAAAAATACAGGAATGTCCTTTGAATATCAGCTCTTAGCTTCCAGCGAGGAGCAAGCTTCTAAAGCTCAATCTGTTGTTCAGATTAGCTTCTTGCTTTTCACTTTCAAAAGAGCTTTTCACTTTACACAAGTTAGGCAGGCAAACATTTGGCAGTATTTCAACTACCAGCACGTTTCCTTTCTTTAAGCAATGTGCAGCACAAGTCCTTAATTGCTTTCATGAAACAGTCCTTCACATAGATAATGAATTAGCACATATTCAGGTTCTTGGCCATGCAAAAAGAACACTGCATTTCCTCTACATCAGAATCATTAGGGTTTTCACACAAATTTATTTCCATCTCATTCATAGATTCGCTGTGACTATCTTCCTTATCCTGTATATCAGGAGACTGGCTATTCTCCTTCCATATCAGCTCATTTAGTTTTAACAGCAGCTGTTCCCTGTGGTCTCCAGCCACGGGCTCTTGTAATGGAGTTTCTCTCCCTTTCAACAGGCTAGCAATCTCTTTCAGAGTTGAGGCTTGGCAGTCACTGGCATATATTCTAGGCTTATTAAACATTTGCCTTTCAGGGTTCAGAGGAACACAACGTTTAGCACTGTCTTTTAATTCTTTAACTATTCCTTCAGCTTGGCTTTTGGTAGGAATTAAAGATAAGACATTTCCATTACCTTCAAGGCTTAAGGGCTGCTTTAATCTGTTTCCCCACCTGGAAACACGTCTTTGTCCTAGATACTGTTGCCTGCTCTGGGTTCCAGACACCTTCTGCTTCTCATTCACCCTTGCATGTGGATCAGCCAGGTTTCTTCCTGAAGTTCCCTTTTCCACTGGAACTAGAGTACCTGCTTCGGGACCCAGCAAGTTTCTGACTTCAAGCTTGTCCTCTTCAGAACCAGCTTCCCTTGCTGGAACTGCATCAACTCCCTCTGGAACTCCACGAACTCTAAGAATTGCCTGCTCTCCTTCTTCTAAAACTGAAGCACTTTTAAATTGCTGCCTTTCAGGCACCACACCCTTCTTCTTACTCACGTGCACCTCATCAGTGCTCAACCTAGCCCTGACGTCACTAGGTGGGCGGGGCTTAGTGCTCGGTATACTCTGCTTTGGAGGCTTGTGGTTTCTATAGGAACTGCTTTCCTCTCCAGATTTAAAGGGACAGGGCTCATTTTCCTCCCATTCCATCCTCTGCACAGCTCTCCTTACCACACCGTTAATCACCCGGGGGCTGGTCCCTGACTGGTCGAGGCCCTATGCTGCAAGAGCAGAAGTTTTCCCACCGTGGGTGCAGTGAGAGAGGCTTTTATTTAATTGTTGTTTTTTTTTTAAGTCCCACCTGGGGTGCCAAAATGATGCGGCTTGAAAGTATGCTCTCTCTATCACTCTCACCCACAGAAGGAAAAGAGACAGACTGGTATGCAAACCAGATCTTTAATGTGTTGTGATAAGGAAGCTTATCATAGCTCAGGAAGGAGCTATAGTAAAGGTGAAGTGACTCTGAACAAGCAACCTGTCAGTTCTGGTAGAAATAAGAAAACAGAATTTTCCCATAAAAGACTACCAATCCCAGAATGCACCAGGTTTCCAACAGCCATTAGAGGAGCTGAAGTGGGGAAACGTGTGTTCAATCAGGAGGGCTATGAGGCAATCCCTAAGCACTCATCTCAAAGGGCAGGGCCTGATTCAGCACAGCTGCGCTGTGTTAAGGTGGAGCACTCATCTAAGCAGAATAAAGGTAGAGTTTATTCTAAAGAGAATTATCCTGAGAATCAGCTTGAGCTTGATCATCTTCATCATCAGGAGGATCATCAGAAGCAGAAGCCAAACCGGACGGACAGAGAGGGAAAGAAACCCTTTGGAAGAAGGAAGAGAAAAGCCTTTGAGAGGTCTAGAAGAGTCCAGAGCAGTACGTATACTGGGAGGCATTCCAAGGGCCAGCATACACCATTGGACTGGGGAAAGCCAGAGGAATGGTGCTGCAGAGCTAGGAATCTCCAGACGCTACCTGTGAGAGAGACGGCTGCACGTGGAAGGGACCCTAAGACCCGTGCCAGAAGGTATGTGAAGAGAGATCCAGTGTCCAGGGATCTGGATTGGAAGGCTGGACATAAGAACTGGACTACATACTGGCCAAGCTATATAGAGAGGAACTCTAACAGCAATGGAAGCTCAGGTATGAACACTGATCTATGCCCTAGCTATAACCTTGAAAGACAGCAGGGAAACAAGTATTCTCCTGAAAGTGCTCCATTGAGAGATTCATCTGTGCCAATCCATGATATTGAACCCATGCTTGTTGAAGAAGGGGGAATGATAGCAGATGAAGAATGTGTTTACATGGACTGCTCTCTGTCTAAACTCCTTTGGTGATTTTCTGTTATAAAGTACAGCAACCATCACAAAGAAATACAAACTTGTTCTTTAATCTACTCAGAAAAGCACCTGAGTAAGGTTTTTCTAGCCACGCAGTAGAAAGCAAGCCAGCTAAAGGGGGTTCAGCTGGATAGCTGCTAGCAATTGAGCCTTACCTAATTGCTTGTGAGCTAGGAGAGAATCACTTCTGAATCTATGTGGGAAGATATAAGAAGTTAACCTGAAAAGAACAGTTTTTTTCTTTCTTTGTAGCTTTTGGTTTGTTTGATACATGCTAAGAAAATATTAGCTAAGCCTACAGAAAAAACCAGTTTGTTACTAACCAGGTCTTATTCTTTTGCTTTGATTGTCTGACAAGTTCAAATGTTGTTTTCCTGATTTTGTTTTTTCAAGTTTAACACTGAAAGCAAGTAACCTGATTTATGTGCTACCAAGCATATCTGTGTTGGGAGAAATAACCCCATAAATAAATATCTTATTGGCTTTACCATCAAGCACAACTAATTATTGTGAGCAGCTGTGTCTGGTGTGAATGGACTGCATTGCCCACAATCCCTTGCCAATCATATTGATATATGCACTTGCCAAGACTGTGAACATTCTCACCCAGGCAGCCATCTGACAGTGTACACAGGCTCGGACAGAGAGCCGGCACCCTGCACGAAGATCTGAGCCCCGAAGGACGTCATACATTGCCTTATATGCAGTACATTTTCAAAGGTCATTCTACCTTCTCATTCGTCCCAGGTATCTCCTGTCCCTCAATCAGTAGCCCCTGGGGGGTGATGAGTTTATCATAAAGCATTCCTGAGTGACCTGTCCAAACTGGTATACTCTGGTCTGCTGGTTTCTGGGCGGGGGGTTATTGTGCTCAGGTTTGTTTCACTGCAGCTCAGGCCTGGGGGTGGGTGCCTACTGAGACCTCTATGTCTTCTCTTAGCAAGCTGATTATTATGTAAAAAAACCTCATGGCTTTAGGGGAGGGGGGGTTTAACCACATCTATCTCCCTGGCTGCCTCAAGAGTAAGTGGGGATTGAGGATGGAGGGGTAAAATTTGAGTGGATGAAATAGGAATGAGGAAAGAGCAAAAGGAGAAAGATTAGTATGTTAAAGCAGATGTAGAGAGAGAATGGAAAAAAACTAGAAGAGTGAAGAAAGGACAAATGGACAACAGACGATGGAGAGTTAGCAGAAGACACGAAGAAACCAGAAGAAAGTGGCTGGAGCAATTGCAACTGAAAAAAAAATGCACAAAAAGGTAGAAAAATATCTCTTTATCGAATTTATTAACTGAAATATGCCAGCTCTGGGAAATGTGCATCATTAACGTCTGCACTTTGTTTAGTACAAGAGGAAATTAATTTATAGTTTTATTTCTACAGTGTTGTTGGGCTTTTGGGGTTCCCAGTTTAATTATTGTCTTCCTGTTTCTAAATTGTGATTTCTTGTTTGGTGATGGTCTATATTCTACATGTGTAACTGAGCTGAGGTATTCTGTTTATGTAATTCCTATTTGACATTGCCACTTGTTCTCTTTCCCCAGTAGGTCATGTATTGTTATTCTCTGAAATGTATTGGTTTAATATTTTCAGTGTAGCCTTTTGATAGGTAGGGTCTTGTGCTTTGTGAGTCCTGGTAGTGCTGTTATCATACGGCGGATTTGCTATGGGTTCTAAATGGGCAGTGTTTGTAGTAGTTCCTAATGTGCCTGGCAGTTGGCACTGGATTATAGTAATGTAGAAATCTTTTAGTCTTTCTTTATCCATACACTCATTAAGAGGCATGTTTACTAAAAGTTAGTGTAAGGTAACATTATGCAAATATTTATGCAAATGAGGTCCCTTATGCAAATGAGTCCCCGCACCGAGTCTCCGCACATGGCCCTGCACCCCCCTTGGGCCGCCCCTGTTAATAGTGCACTAGTGGTATTGTCCGACTCAAGGGTGAAGGGGAGAAATATGTAGAAGCTGATGAGGATAAAGTGGAATTGCTTAACAAATATTTCTGTTCTTTGTACATAGATGAACGGCCAGGAGCAGGACCTCAGAAAACATCCAAAAATAGGAACAGAAGTGACAGGGATCTTAAACGATTTTCAGAAGACTGTTTGTGAGCAGTTAGCTAAACTAAAAGAGGAAAATGAAGAGGCCAGATGGGACATATCCAAGAGTCTTAAAGGAACTTAGGGAAGTTCCAGCACTTCCACTGTCTGACCTTTTCAATGCTTCTTTAGAGTCAAGAGAGGTCCCAGAGGACAGGAGAAGAGTGTGTGTGGTCCCTCAGCACAAAAATGGAAGGACAAGGTTGGGAACTACAGGCTGGTTAGTCTGACTTCTGTGGGGAGCAAATTAATGGAAAACACTGTTGTAATAGAGGGTAGTGAGGCTTCAGGAATACCATGAATTGCAGGATCTAAGGCAGCATGGTTATAAATAGAGGCAGGTCTTCTCAGACAAATTTCATTAATTTCTTTGACTAGATGACAGAGAGTTGGAACGAGGAAGAGTGCTTTACTTAGATTTCAGTAAAGTCTTTGACATTGTTCTGCACAGGCAACTTATAAATAAATTAAGCGTCCTAGGGATGGATCTTAACGTGACTGACTGGGTTAGAAACTGGTTGAGTGGGAGGCACCAGAGGGTAGTAGTAAATGGAACTCACTCTGAGGAGAAGGTTGTTACCAGTTGTGTGCCACAGGGATCTGTTCTTGGTCCGATTCCTTTTAACATTTTTGTAAGTGATATTTCAGAACAGCAGTCAGTTAAGGTTTACCTCTTTGCAGATGATACCTAAATCTGCTATGGTAGACACCAGTGAAGCTTGAAAAATGATCAAGAACTTGGCAGCTGAGATTTAACACTAAAAAATGCAGAGTCATGCATTTAGTCTGCAAAATTCCAAGGAAGTAGTAAAATTTAAGGGATGAAGTACTTCTGTGCACAAAAGAAAAGTGGGACATGGGGTTGATTGTTTCTGATGATTTTAAGGTAGAAATGGTGATAGCAAAAAACAGAAGGATGTTTGGGTGCAATGGCCAGCAAGAAGAAGGAGGTGATAATGCCTCCGTATAATCTTTGGTGAGACCTCATTTGCAATATTGTATGCAATTCTGGAGAGAACACCTTCAAAAGGATATAAATAGTTATAATATGTAAATAAATAGTTCCCCAGGTTGCGTCCATGTTCGCTACCCCTGTTTACTGTAAACTCAATGTGGCCTGTTACATTGTGGTGTGTTCTGTTCAAATGTACACCGCACTGATTATAATAGCGCAGTATATAAGAAATGTAAATAAATAAATATAAATAGGATGGAGTTGGTGCAGAGAGTGGCTATCAAAATAGTCAGTGGGCTTCATCATAGGGCATATGGAGACAGACCTAAAGATGTATACTTTGGAAGAAAGATGGGAGAGGAGAGATACAGTATGATAGAGATGTTTAAATATCTCCATGGCATAAATGCAGAGAAGAGCCTCTTTTAATTGAAAGAAAACTGCAACAAAGGGGCATATGATGAAGGTGAAAGAAGAGTGACTCAGGAGTAAAATTTGAGGAAATATTTCTTGATAGAAAGAGTAGTAGATGTGTGGAAAACTCTTCCGGTGTAGGTGATAGAGACAAGGAGTGTATCTGAATTCTAGAAATCATGGGACAAACACAGAGGATCTCTAAGGGAATAAAGGGACTGCAGTAGTTGGTATGGAAGGTGAGCACTAGTATAACTGCGAGGTCATCGGCATATTGGATATACTCACTCACACTCCCGATGACGGCTAATAACTTAAGCTAGGTCAGGTATTTTTTCTGAACCAAAAGGTTTACTAAAAGTCTTTTAAAGGACAAACCAATATAAAAACCAGGCAAAGTGACAGAAATAGGACAACTACCACACGCATTTGTCCTGCAGGGACTATCCCCAAGGTTAGGAACTCATCTAGTTTCTCCTTCTGGATACCTGATGGAGCTGGAAGCAAATCCTGTCACCGCAGAAAATTCCTGTGTTTCATATTTTTGTGGTTCGCGTCTGCCTTCCCAAAGACGCTGGTACCAACTGCCGTCGGTACTTTTTTTCTCTCTTCTTTCAAAAAAAACAAAGTGTGAAGAAGAAAGTTTCACTTTCTTCAGGCGCATCGATGCCATCTTAGATCTAGGCCTTTCATTTGTCTCTGACACAATGGAAAAACCATCCAGTGGTTTTAAGAAGTGTTCCAAGTGTGGCGGTACTATCTCGGCCACAGACACCCATAACTGGTGTCTAAAATGCCTAGGACCTGATCACCAAATGTCAGAATGTCCTCTCTGCAGAAAGATGACAAAGAGAGGCTTACAGAATTGAGCTGCAAAGTTGGGCACCCTCTTCACCTCTGACGCCATCACTTTAGCATCAATGTCATTGACAGCTTCATCTTACTCCCATGGATCTCAGGTATCGAAATCTAAGTCTTCATTGAAGACTGGCCGCCCCCCTCCCCCCAAGTGTAGATCTCCTCCTAAGCATCAAAATGCCTCGGGCGTTGCCCAGAATGGGGACACACCAGCCAAACTGCCCCGGCGGGAGGACCTTCCCTCCAAAGCCTTAGTGGGGTCCCAGGATGCTCCAAAGGCCTCCACTTCCAGAGAGCTCCTGGTGCCATGCTCAGGGATCATAACCCGCAATTCCGGTACCGATACCCAAGCATCAGAAAGCTCCATGGTTCAACGCATCCTTGCCATCAAGCAGAGCTTAGCGGCCTTACTGGCAGCCTCGGTTCCAGGGAAATCCTTGCAGTCGGTTCCACAGATGTCGGTACCGATATAGACTGCATCGACTTTCTTGCCGCTTTCCATGCTTCCACCCATACTGGCCCTCAAATCCATTTCCGGTACCAAGGTTCCGACTACACACACCGGTACTGAGTTCATATGGAGCGGGAACACCCTGCCCGTCGATACTTTGAGTCTTCGGATTCCGATTCCTCAGATGATGAATTGGCTGATACTCGAGACATGCAAACTCTACCAGAAGGCCCGTCTCTGTCTCCACCTCCACAACACCACATGTCCACACCAGAGGACATGTCTTTCCAAGACTTTATTCACGATGTTGCCAGGGGCCTGTCCATAACAGTAACATTGGAGAAAGAATCTAGAGCTGAAGAATTGGAAATTCTTCAATACCCAACAGCTCCAAAAGAAGCAGCTACGCTTCCTGTCCATCGGATACTTCACGACCTCATGCTTCATATGTGGGAGACACCTCTTACTATTTCTCCCCATACCTGCTGGCTCGATACCATGTACCGGGTATCAGAGTGTTCCAGTTTTCAAAAGACACAATTGCCACACCATTCCATGGTAGTGGAATCGACAATGCATCAAATCAAGAGCGCGAAAACACATTCCTTTAACCCTCCGGGTAGGGAATCGAGAACCCTCAATGCTTTTAGTCGATGTTGCTTTCAGGCCTCGATGCTATCGGCCAGAATCAGTTCCTACATACTCTATATGGGTATGTTCCTCAAAGAGGTGACTAAGAATTTGGAGTTAATGGTTCCTCTTCTCCCCGATGACAAGAGGGAAGATTATCTCACCCTTGTAAAGCATGCTCAGAATGTCTCAAAATTTGTCAACAGAGCAACTTTTGATTGCTTTGAGTGCATCAGCAGAACTACATCTATCTGCATCGGTGCATGCAGGATTGCTTGGCCCAGACATCGGATCTTGAACAATGGTTTCAAGATAAGCTGGATAATGTCCCTTGCACCGGCGAAAACCTTTTTGGCAAAGATTGGCAAAACAAGGCCTCTCAATTGGAGTCTGAGAACACTACCCTGAATAGGCTCTCCAGATCTACTGCCAACCCAGCTAAGAAGGCAGCAGCAAAGAAAACCACCTTTAATAAAAAGTATTATCCTTCTTATACCCCTGCTGCTCAGTTTCAGCATCATGCTCCTCAGAAGGGACAACAACCTCCAAAACATCAAAAGAAGGCTCATACTCCCAAGTCTCAGCCACCTCGGCAGGCTCGGGCTGCTCCGGGTTTTTGACTCCTTTCTAGAGAACATAGCTGTCCTGCCTCTGAAGAATCCCGACCTTGTCCACATTTCCAGTAGACTCTGCCATTATGCCCACAGATGGCATCTCATCACCTCAGAGCAGTGGACATTAACAATGGGATACAGACTTCATCTATGATGCCTACTCCCTCTCCCCCTCCCTGGCTTCACCAAGAGAGTTCCATTCTCAGCTCCCTCTCACTGCTCTATTACTACAAGAGGTCACCTCCCTTCTACGGCAGGGCGCAATAGAGGAGGTTCCAATATCCCAGCAGGGAATGGGCTTCTATTCTCTCTACTTTCTTATTCCACAGAAAATGGGGGGATACAGGCCTATTCTGGACCTCAGGGACCTAAACAAGTATCTCGTACGGGAGAAGTTCAAGATGGTCTCCCTGGGGACCCTTCTTCCCTATCTCCAGTCAGGACTGGCTCTGTTCTTTAGATCTAAAGGAAGTGTACACTCATCCATCCAGAACACAGAAAATTCCTGCGCTTCATATTTCAGGGAAGACACTATCAATACAGAGTCCTGCCTTTCGGCCTCGCCTCTGCCCCAAGAGTCTTCACAAAATGGATGGTGGTAGTAGCTGCATTTCTAAGAACTCTAGGGATATTTGTCTTCCCTTACTTAGACGACTGGCTCATAAAAGCAAGCACCTCTCAAGAGGCCAGTCTGTCCCTCTCACGCACCATGCAAGGGTTACAACATTTGGGATTTGAAATAAATCTTCCAAAGTCCCAACTCGTCTCTTCTCAAACTCTAGAGTTCATAGGGGCCCTCTTAAATACTCAGCAGTCAAAGGCATTTCTGCCCCAACTCCAGTGCACTCATCTCAATCAGTTAGTTCTTGAGACATGCCTGAGATGCTATCTTACTGCTCGAGAAATGCTACAACTTCTGGGCCATATGGCATCAAAAGTGCATGTAGTTTCATATGCCCATCTACACATGCGCACAGCCCAATGGACACTGGCATCCCAGTGGTTTCAAGCTTCAGATCGCCTAGGGAACAAGATAAGTCTCTACCCTTCTGGTCTCATCTCTACAGTGGTGGTGATCCCCAGAAAATCTCCTTGTAGGGTCACCTTTTCAGATGCTTGCACATCAATATACCCTGACGACGAACACATCCAGACTGGGCTGGGGAGCCCATCTAGGATCTCTCTCCACTCAAGGCTTCTGGTCTCAGCAGGAGTCACAGAGCTCAGAGCCATTCTCAATGCTCTCAAAGTGTTCCAGGACCATCTTTGTTGCCGCAGAGTCCTAGTCCAAACAGACAATCAAGTGGCCATGTTCTATGTGAACAAGCAGGGCGGAACAGGGTCTTGGACCCTCTGCAGTGAGGCTCTACATCTCTGGTCCTTTCCATACATCATCACATTCACCTCCAAGCAGTGTATCTCCCGGGCAAGCACAATGTCTTAGTGGACAGATTAAGTTGAATCCTTCTCCTCCACAAGTGGACTCTTCATGTAGACAGAGTCTCCTACATTTTTCAGATCTGGGTGACTCCTGAAATAGACTTTTTGCAAGTCCTCAGAATGCCGAGCTCCCTCACTTCTGTACCAGGACCCCTGCGTTGGACAGCCTACAGGTGGATGCTTTTCACCTCCACTGGGGACATGGCTTCCTATATGCCTTCCCTCCCATTCCCCTAATTCCCAAGACTCTTTTCAAACTCCAAGCGGACAGAGGCTTTATGAATCTTACAGCCCCATGCTGGCCACGTCAGCAGTGGTACCCTCTCCTGCTACATCTGTTTCACACTCAATCCATAGATCTGGGGTCTGCTCCAGATCTCCTCTCTCAGGAGGAGGGGATGCTGCTCCATCCCAATCCGCAGTCTCTCCATCTCACAGCATGGCTGCTGAAGTCATAGCCCTCCAAGGTATTAGCCTTCCCCAGGAGATTAAGGACATCCTCTTAACTTCTAGAAAGCCATCCACCCAATGGTCCTACGCTTTCATGTGGCATAGGTTTTCTTTCTTGTGTTCTCAGAAGAATCTTAATCCTTTCTCGGCTCGGGTGGAAATGCTGCTTGATTATCTTCTCCATCTATCTTCTTCTGGACTCAAAACCAATTCGGTAAGAGTACACCTAAGTGCAATTGCGGCCTCTCACGTGCCCTTAGATGGCCAACCCATCTCCTCTCAGCTGCTCGTAGCATGCTTTATGAGGGGTCTTCTATTAACCAAGCCTCCCATTAAGCCACCACCAGTGGCATGGGACCTCAATGTTGTTCTAGGGCAGCTTCTCAAATTGCCCTTTGAACTTCTAGCCACTACGTCACTTAGGTTACTCACATGGAAGGTCATCTTTCTCATTGCCCTCACTTCAACAAGGTGCATTAGTGAGCTCCAGGCCTTGGCGGCTGACCCACCTTATACATGGTCCCACCATGATAAGATAGTCCTTAGGACTCATCCTCACTTCATGCTGAAGGTAGTCTCGCCCTTCCATTTGAACCAGTCGGTCTACCTTCCTGTGTTTTTCCCTAGACCACATTCATCCAGGGCAGAAGCAACCTTCCACACTCTGGATTGTAAACGCGCCTTAGCTTTTTATCTTCAGAGGATTTTAGAGCACTGGAAGGCTTCTCAGTTGTTCATCTCCTTTGACTCTAGTCACCTCGGGTTGCCAGTCTCCAAATGTACAGACTGCATCACTTTTGCTTAAGAGAAGGCAGGACTCTCCCTTAAGGGTCATGTCACTGCCCATAATGTTCAAGCCATGGCTACCTCAATGGCAAATCTACGATCTGTAGCTATTGACGAGATCTGCAAAGCAGCAACTTGGTCATCGGTCCATACTTTTGCTGCTCACTACTGTCTGTACAAGGATTCCCACTGGGATGCCATGTTTAGCCAAGCTGTTCTCCAGCATCTCTTTCAGACTTAGAGCAACTCCTACCCTCCATCCCAGATTTCGATACCAGACATCCAGGATACATGACCTCTTTAGGCATACCTGAGGCAAACCACTACCGATCCTGAGGTCATCTTTCTGGCATCTTCTAGCTAGGGAGTCCCATATGTGAAGACTGCATTCCTGCTTGTTCCTGGAGATAGCATATTTACTCACCTGTAACAGGTGATCGCCAGGAACAGCAGGAATTTAGTCTTCACAACCCACCCTCCTCTCCTAGGAGTTGTAGGTCTTCTTTTTCTTTCTCTCCTTTTATCTCAACTACAAACTCAACTGCCTGTGTTGGGGGTGGATCAAGATATGGGTGTAAGCATCCTTTAGATCCAAGGAGCATAGCCAGTCGCCCTGCCGAAGGAAGAGCAGCAGCACGCCAAGAGACAACATCTTGAATTTCTCCCGCACCCAGAACTTGTTTAGCCTGCGGAGGTCGAGGATGGGCCGCAGACCTCCTGTCTTTTTTGGGACGAGGAAGTACTGGGAATAAATGTCCCGACCTCAAAGGTGGGGAGGGACCTTCTCGACTGCCCATTGGGCAAGAAGGGAGTGTAGTTCCTGCTGCAGCAAAAGCTGGGGTGCGGGGAGTCGAGGAGGCTCCACCAGGGCAAAAGGGGGTGGAAGCCTGTCGAAGTGGAGGCGATAGCCCTCCCGGATGACCTGGAGGACCGAGGTGTCCGAGGTGATAAGTGCCCACGATGGGGCGAAACAGGACAGGCGTCCCTCCACTGGCTGCTGCATCACCGGAGGGTGAGGGGCTATGCTGCTGGCGTTAAAACCCCTGAGGGTGTTGTGGGGGAGACGGCGTTTGGGCCTTCTGGCCCTTTGGTTTACGGTGACTTTGGCTGGGCTTTCCCTGCGTAGGAGGCCTTTCCTGGGGAAGAAGGGCTTCTTGGCAGGCTGCTTCTTCTGAGGCAGTGTCAAGGTCTTGCGGGAGAGACGGGTCCTAGTGACATACTCCGTCTTGTTCTCCACAGTCTTCTCCTCCATCGGCTTACCAAAAAGTTATTCCCCGAGGCAGAGTACGTCCAGGAGCTTCTCCTGCACCCACTGCTCCAAATCTGAAGATTGGAGCCAAGCCTGGCGGCGGGCTCCGATGCCCGCAGACGCCCCCAAGCCAATGTCTCAAAGCTGTCATAGTAGGCTCGAGAAATATACTTGGAGCAATCCGCCACTGATTTCAACAAGATGCAGAACCTAGGCCTCCAAGTTCATTTGCCAAGTTGTGGAGGAACATACACATATATAATTGGTATGCCTGGATGCAACAGGAGATCATGGAACCTTGATAGGTCTTGCAGCCCTGGGCATCAAGGGCTCTCGATTCTCGGCCCGGCAGGACTGAGGAGTGGGACTTCGGACTTTTCTGCTTCCTCATGGCTGATTCCACCACCATTGTGGTGTGTGGAAGTTGAGTCTTTCAGAAGCCTGGCCCTCGCCGCCCCTTGTACATTGTGTCAAGGCGCTTGCTCACAATGGAGACCTCGGAGCAATAGCCGGGAGAGGATCGGCGGTACCGGCACAGTGAGGGATTCCCTGGGTGGGGCCTTGTTCTGAAGAATATCGAGTTCTTCAGCACGAGGGTCTTCCTCGGCCTGGGTGACGAGGTTGAGGGCCCGAGCCATGTCCCAAATAAACATAAAAAAGGAAGTGTCCTCGGGTGGTGAATGCCGCTGGAAACCAGGCAGCAAAGAGTCCGGAAGATCCCAGTGGGTGCGGGTCTCCAGGGATGTGTCCCCATTGGATTCCCAGTCCGAGAAATCGGTCGAGGAATCCGAGCCAGGCAGTTTTCCCTGTCCGATGGCCTGGAGCCAGAAGCCTTGGACGATCTCGCCCCCAAAGAACGGGAGAGCGAGTGAGACCGACTTCGAGGACCCGCCCAAGGCCCGTGGCTCTCAGTGGTTTCCTGGATGGATTTGGATGTCCCACGTGAGGAACCCGTGGTCTCCAGGTGCAAGTCAGCGAAGTTGGCCGTGAGCGCCTGCTGGGAAGCAATGAACGCAGAAACGCTGCGTTCTAACGCCAGCATACAGGACTCCCACGCAGGCGTGGGGCTCTGGGACGCCGATACAGGGGTCACAAGATTGGGCATCGAGGGGGGTCCCCATGGGACGGCCCTCAGGAGACTGGGCGCCTTCGCCAGAGGCCTCCCTTTCTCTGCGAGGTACCTTGCGGGGCTGCTCCTTGTTCAACTCTCGAACGCCGAAGGGGGCTAAGCGACCGTGAGTGACTTCGAGACCTTCTTTTTGCACCGTTCCACCTAGGGGGACCCCTGGTCCGAATGCCGCCTGGAACATGGTGCTACAGGGGGAGAACCCACCGGAGGGGAGACGACCGAGGGTGCCACCGGGGACTCCGAGGCAGCCTTTCAAAAAATGTCTTTGGTCTTCTGCTTACGGCTGAGCAGGGCCTTGGAGGACATTTTCTTACAGAGCAAACAGAGCTCTGGGTCATGGTCAGCTCCCAGACACCTTAGACAGCAGTCATGAGTGTCCGTAAGTGACATGTTCCTAGAGCATCTATCACATTTTTTAAACCTGTGGCCATGGAGGCAAAAATGGCCCCTGCGAGGTCGAAGACCCACGCAGCCAGCAGTTGGAGAGAAAAAAGGGCGCAAAGCCCGAGAAGAAAAATTTTTAGAAAAGGTATCCCAGTGAGCTCCAAAAGAGAGCAAGGGGAGGACGGGTAAAGGACCGGTGCAACCGGAAAAAAAAGATATAGCCTGTTAAGGCGAGGAAAACGAAAACTTTTTCCGAGGGATGAGGACGTGTGTCCGAAAGGTTCCACGGAAAAAGGGAGACTGAGAAAGATGGCACCCTTGGGCGGGAAGAGGACCACGCATGTGTGGTAGCAATCCCAAAAGCTTTCTTTAAAATCTGGAGAATTGCTCCGCGTGGGCTCTGTCGGTGCCGACGTCACCCATAAGTGAGGATTGATTTCCTGCTTGTTCCTGGAGAACTACGCTGTATCCTTTTTTTTTTTTCCCCCTTATGGAACAGTGAGCCTCCTGCCCCTTCACACACCCCAAGGCTTCTCCTGCTATTCAGCCTCCTAAACTTCTCCCATGAATAGTGGTGTAGTGGCCTAAACTGCTCCTGCTACCACCCTTTTTGGGCTCAATGACTGAGTTAGTCAGATGTCCTCACTCCAAAGATACCTGCCACTGTGTTACTAAGTCTTAGCCAGCCAAAGACCAGCAACGGTCTCTGAGCTGGGTATTTATGCCAATTCAAATTTCCCTTTCAGCAGAGTATCCTCCCAACATTACATCATCAGTGTAGAGAATCCTCCCCTCTTCTGGAAACTGTAAGAAGCACAAAAGGGTGACCTACCATACTTTAGTAGATCCACTAGAAGTCTCTGCCATCTAAACAGGGAGAACCTGCATAATGTAGTCCTCCCCTCCCCAGCTCATAAAATAAGGTTGGAGGCTAGCCAGGTAGCTCAGTGGCATTGCTGCACACTGCCATACAGAAGATCTGAGTTAGTTTCCTGGGTCTGATCTTCTCTCCCTTGGTTGGCTATGGCTGCAGATGTCACACAGGTAGCAGTGGCATAAGCAGAAGGGAGGAGACCCCGTCTTCTACAAAAGTGCCATCTAGAGGCCAGTTTTAGTGCCTACAACTACAGGGGTAGCTTTCTGATGGCTAGCTGCAGCTATGGCCCAGTAGGATGAGTTATTTGCCTAAGCTACAGCTCATGTGCGGTCGAGAAGCAACATACATGGACACATGAGGCATAGGAGGTGTTCCAAACTATAGATACACATATAGGGCCCGATTTTTAAAGGCATTTACATAGGTAACTGCCTTAGTTACCTATGTAAATGCCTTATCCGGGATTTTCAAAAGGCACCTACACAGGTAGTGCCCTTCGAAAATCACGGATAAGTCTCTAACGTGCCCAGATGCTATGCGGTTAGCATCGGGGCACATTAGGGGCATTCCGGGGTGGAGGAAAGGGCTAACCAGGTAGCACTGATTTTTGATGCTACCTGCTTAGTCCTCTGCGCTTTAAAGATAGAGGAGGTTTTTCCTCGCCTATCTTTCAGGCGCAGGGGCTAAGCGAGTAGCATCAAAAATTGCTGCTTCCTGGGTAGCTCCTGCAGCTTACAGATTGTGAGGCAATACCCGGATTTTCAATGCCTGGGCTGCATATGACCCCAGCATTGAAAATCCAGGTTAGGCGGAAAGGGGGTAGGTTATGCACCATCGCGATGCATAGCACTGCCCAGATGAAAATCGGGCCCACAGTAATTGATAAGATCCCTGATCATCCATAAACCCACTGTATCCATACAAGCAAGACATTAGACTTCATGCTGATTTTAGAAACATAGAAACGTAGAAATATGATGACAGAAAAAGACCACATGGCCTATCTAGTCTGTCCTTCCATATCAACCACTACAACTGTCCCCTTTTTACCTTTAGAGATCCTCTGTGTTTGTCCCATGCTTTTTTGAATTCAGTTACTGTCCTCATCTCTACCACCTCCACTGGGAGACTATTCCAAGGATCCACCACTCTTTCCATAAAGAAATATTTCCACATATCATTCCTGAATCTATCCCCCTTCACCCTCATCCCATGTCCCCTCGTAGCAGAACTTGCTTTCAATTGAAAGAGGCTCTCTCCCTGAACATTTATGCCACAGAGGTATTTAAACATCTCAATCATATCACCTCTATCCCACCTTTCCTCTAAGGTGTACATATTAAGATCCTTAAGTCTGTCCTCATATGCTTTATAATGAAGCCCACTGATCATTTTAGTAGCCACCCTCTGCACCGACTCCATCCTGTTCATATCCTTTTGAAGGTGCGGTCTCCAGAATTGCACACTATACTCCAAATGAGGTCGCACCAAAGTCTTATACAGAGGCATTATCACCTCCTTTTTTCTGCTAGCCATTCCTCTCCGTATGCACCCAAGCATCCTTCTAGCTTTTGCCGTCACCTTTTCTACCTGTTTAGCTACTTTAAGATCATCAGACACAACCACGCCTAGGTCCCGCTCTTCTTTAGTGGACAAAAGTACTTCACCCCCTATACTATATTGCTCCCTTGGATTGCTGCAGCCCAAATGCATGACCTTACATTTTTTAACATTAAATACCACATGCTCCGAGACCTCATCACACATAAGCAGACAGACCTCCTATGTGTGACAGAAACCTGGCTGACAGACACTGACACGATACTAATGAACCAACTAACCCCAGAAGGCTATACCTTCCATCACTGCTCCCGGGCACACACCAAAGGAGGGGGTGTTGCCATCATCGCTAAAACCGACCTCCACCTCAGAATCCTTTCTGCAGAATCCACGCATGAAGCTGACCTCCTCACTCTCACCAATAAGCACCTCTCAGTATGCCTAATCTACCGGGCACCTACCAAGACCACTAACCTACCAAGGATACTACAATTCATATCAGAAAGCACCTGTTCAGCAAAGGAACAAATCATCCTAGGAGACTTCAACCTCCCATCGCTGCATGATGAACAAGTAACAACCTTCCACACCGCCATGACTGCGATGGGTCTAGTTCAGATCGTACAGGAACCCACCCATGAAAAAGGCAACACTCTAGACCTCATATTTCTAAGCTCCACGACCGCCACCCCAGGAAACAAACCACAGATCTCACCAGTACCCTGGTCTGACCACCACCTCATCACCATATCATATACACACCAACATAAGACCAACAAGGAAGACGGTAGCCACATAAGAAGATTTAAAACATTTAACAAAGAGGACTTCTTAGCACAAACTCTTCCCAATCTACAAGCAAACTCCAGTAACATCAACGAGCTAATACACAACTGGAATACCACGATCTCCGCAGCATCCGAAGCATCAGCCAACAAAGCCCCCACCAGACCTCCTTCCACAAAAGCCAGATGGTTCACCCCCAGTCTTCGGAAGCTAAAAACAAAACTCAGAAGAACTGAAAGAAAATGGAGAAAAACCAAAGACGAAAATGACAAAACAAAATACTTAAATGAACTCAATGCGTATCACTACGAGATCGACAAAGCAAAGAAAATTTACCACATGAAAATCATAAATACCTCCATAAACAAACCTCGTGAACTTTTTCGGATTGTCAAACAACTGACAAAAGCACCCCAGAACTCGGACCAACTACCGAAGATCCCACCAGAGCTACTGACCCAACAATACAAACAACTACAACCTCCACAGAACTCACAACAGAACTCGCAGCTAAACGGTGAGACAACCACAACAGACCTCCATCCTAACCTACACAACGACTGGACCACATTCAAAGAAACCTCACCAGACGAAATATCAGCCACCATCGCATGCCTCAACACCACCACCTCTCCGCTAGACCCATGCCCCACTGATTGGATAAAGAAAACTAGAAACGAACTGAGCATGCCATTAGCTCGTATCGTCAAGGAATCCTTCTCCCAAGGACGCATGCCAGATGCCCTCAAAACCACAATCATCCGACCATCATTAAAAAAGCAAAACCTGGACCCCCTAGACCCAGCATCTTACAGACCCATAGCAAGCCTACCCTTCACTGCCAAGATAATCGAGAAGATTGTCCAGCAGCAACTACAGGAACACCTCGATCTCAACAACATACTGGATCCACAACAACACGGCTTCCGCCCTCTACATGGAGTTGAGACCCTCATGACCACACTGATGAACACTCTCCTCATAGGAACGCAAGAAAAACACTCTGGATATGCCATGATCTTCCTTGACATATCTGCAACTTTTGACACCATCTCCCACAACATCCTCATACACAGACTACGGACAATCGGGATCAAAGACACCGTACTACAGTGGTTCCAATCATACCTAACTAACAGAGCAACTAATCCGCACCAGCAACTCGACATCCCCCCCCCCATTCCAGCAACACCAAGGAGTTCCCCAAGGATCCACACTATCAGCCATGCTTTTCAACATTTACCTTCAACCACTCTGCTCAGTCATACGCACTCACAACATCAGCTTTCACATCTACGCTGATGATATCATGCTCTATGCCCCCATTACAACCACGAACCCAACAAACACCCAACTATCAACATGCTTCACCGAGGTGTCCAACTGGTTACAAGCAAACAACCTATCCATCAACATAAAGAAGACAGAAGCCCTCATAGTCACAAAAGACCCAGACTTTACACCACCTACACACCTCAACATAGGTACCACAAGCATTCAAATACAACCACAAATAAGATACCTGGGCATCATTATTGACCAAGCACTCACCTTAAAACAACAAATCACCAAAACCTCCGGAACTATATTCCACAAGGCAAGAACAGTCCAACGTCTCAGACCCCTTCTTGAACATCAAGACTTCCGAACTGTAATGCAAGCCATGACGCTCCCACATCTAGACTACTGTAACATATTATACCATGGACTTCCAGCCACACAGACGAACCCCCTCCGAACAGCATTGAATACCACAGCAAGAATCATTCAGAGAGCAAAGAAGACCGACCACTGAATAATAGCAAAGACCGACAACTGAATAATAGCAAATCACCTGGACCGGATGGTATACATCCCAGAGTGTTGAAAGAACTGAAATATGAGATTGCAGACCTGCTATTGGTAATCTGTGAACTTTCATTAAAATCATCTGTAATACCTGAAGATTGGAGGGTCGCCAACGTAACACCAATTTTTAAAAAAGGTTCCAGGGGTGACCCGGGAAATTACAGACTGGTGAGCCTGACGTCAGTACCAGGGAAAATGGTAGAAACCATCATAAAGAACAAAATTACACAACATGTAGATAGTCATGGCCTAATGGGAGACAGCCAACATGGCTTTAGACAAGGAAGATCTTGTCTTACTAATCTGATATGTTTCTTTGAAGGTGTGCATAAACAGGTAGACAAAGGTGAGTCGGTTGATATAGTGTATCTGGACTTCCAGAAAGCTTTTGACAAGGTCCCCCATCAGAGACTTTTGGCAAAGCTAAAAAGTCATGGGATAGGAGGCAGTGTACTATTGTGGATCGAGAACTGGTTAAAAGATAGAAAGCAGAGGGTAGGGCTAAATGGCCAATATTCCCAATGGAAAAAAGTGAATAGTGGAGTACCCCAGGGATCTGTACTGGGTCCACTACTTTTTGACATATTCATAAATGACCTGGAAAAGGGAATAACTAGTGAGGTTATCAAATTTGCAGACGACACAAAACTGTTTAAAGTTGTTAAAACCCAAGAGGATTGTGGAAAACTGCAGGAGGATCTGGATAAATTGGAAGACTGGGCATCCAAATGGCAGATGAAATTTAATGTGGACAAATGCAAAGTTATGCACCTAGGAAAGAACAACCCACACTATAGTTACACGATGCAAGGCTCCACATTAGAAACCACCACCCAGGAAAAGGACTTAGGAGTCATCGTGGATAACATGTTAAAACCCTCCGCCCAGTGTGCAGCGGCGGCCAAGAAAGCAAATAGAATGCTAGGTATCATAAAGAAAGGGATGGAGAATAAAACAAAGGATATTATAATGCCTCTGTATCGCTCCATGGTACGACCGCACCTTGAATATTGTGTGCAATTCTGGTCGCCGTATCTTAAAAAGGACATAGCGTTATTAGAAAAAGTACAGAGAAGAGCCACCAAATTGGTGAAGGGGATGGAAGGCTACTCCTATGAAGAGAGGCTAAAAAGGTTAGGGCTCTTTAGCCTGGAAAAGAGACGGCTGAGGGGAGATATGATAGAGGTCTATAAATTAATGAATGGAGTGGAACGGATAAACGTGGATCAATTGTTTACGCTATCAGAATATAGAAAGACTAGGGGACATGTAATGAAGCTACAGGGTAAACTATTTAAGACAAATAAGAGAAAATATTTTTTCACTCAACGTGTAATCAAACTCTGGAATCTGTTACCGGAGGATGTAGTAAGGGCTGTTAGTATAGCTGGGTTTGAAAAAGGTTTGGACAAGTTCCTGGAGGAAAGGTCCATAAACCACTATTAAAAAGGGACCCAGGATATCAATGCTTGACCCAGTACAAGCATTATGGAACCTGTGTCTTTTGGGGATATTGCTAGGTACGTAGGACCTAGATTGGCCACTGTTGGAAACAGGATACTGGGCTTGATGGACCTCGGTCTGACCCAGTATGGCATGTCTTATGTTCTTATGACCACATCACCCCAATTTTGAAAGACATACACATACTTCCCCTCGAAGCAAGGACTAAATACAAAGCCATCCTACTCACCCACAAAGCCATACATCAAACACGGAACTCCCAACTTCACACCCTACTCTCTCGACCAGCTCATGGCAGAACTACCAGACAAGCCTCCAGCAACTCCCTCGCCATCCCTCACAAAAGAACCAAATGCTCGCAACGGACCTGCAATCGAGCCTTTGAACTGTATGCTCCATCCTTATGGAACTCTCTACCGAGCTGTCTACGAAACAACACTGATCTACTATCTTTTAGAAAACAGCTGAAAACCATCCTATTTCAGGAATACCTCAACATAACCCCCACCAGAAAAGCGCAATAACCTCTGATCTCACCCACCATGACCACCTAACTCAAACTATACTAACTCGACCATGTCCAAAATCTGTCCAAGTCCAAAGTCTGTCCTATGTCTTATGTTGAAATCATCAATGTAGCCTCCCTGGTGATGGCCCCGCCCTTATACGTAAATTCCCCCCCCCCCCCTTTTATGTAACGCCGCTTTGACCCGGTGAAAAGCGGGATACAAATACAGCTAAATAAATAAATAAAATAAATAAATCCCAGCTGCCAAATTCTAGACCATTCTTCAAGCTTAGCTAGATCTCACCTCATGTTACCTACACCTTCCTGGGTGTCTACTCTATTGCAGATTTTGGTATCATCTGCAAAGAGGCAAACCTTACCCGACAGCCCTTCCGCTATATCACTAACAAAGATGTTAAAAAGAATCGGACCAAGGACAGATTCCTGGGGCACACCACTGGTAACATCCTTCTCCTCAGAGTGAGCTCCATTTAATTGCACTCTGTCGCCTCCCACCCAACCAATTTCTAACCCAAGCAGTAACTTTAGGGTCCATCCCTAGGGTGCTCAGTTTGTTTATAAGTCGCCTGTGAGGAACAGTGTCAAAGGCTTTACTGAAATCTAAATACACCACATCTAGGGCTCTCCCTCGGTCCAACTCACTGGTCACCCAGTCAAAGAAATCAATCAGATTTGTCTGACAAGACCTGTCCTCTGGTGAATTTTCAGAGTTTTACTTCACCCTATCAAAAAAAGGTTACTGAAAACTGACAAAAATAGTTCAGATTAGACCCTCCTGGATTCCTTGGCCATGAGAAGGGCCACAAAATCTGTCCCTTTTTCACAAAATTCCTCATTCTCTGCCACCCTTGAAATTGCACAGTTCAATGCAGAAAACAGAGGAAGAGGAACGGAAGGGGAACGCGGTCTGGGTTGTCGCACTCTTGACGATCTCCTCCTCCTGTGGCAAATAGGGTGAATGAGGCCAGGCAAGAGCTTTGTTGAAGCTGGTGAGAGCCAAAGGAGAGCTTCACTTGGGGGCAAGAGAAAGCTTGGCTAGGGCTGGGCTTTGTGAGGAGGCAAGGACAAGTGAGTGAGAGGACTGGGAAGAGTTGGAGGATTGAGGGACGTATGGAGTGTAAGTGAGAGAAGGGAGGACAGGAGGGAATGGACTGTTCTTCTGTATCCTGATCCTGGAGCCACTCTGTCCTGTCTCCAATCCCTCTTCTCCCCTCCCTCTACTCCCTGATTCTGCTCATTCTTCCCCATATCCCTCGTCTCCTCTCCTTCCGCCCTTCACAGTGCCAAACACCAAGACCCTTTCCACCCCAAAAAAGGCCAAATAAACTGGACATACAAGAAATGCCAGAAAATGAGTGTTTAAAGTTTAAAAAAATGTAATTTAATAAGCAAATTTATGAAAAAAATGGCACATAAATACCACATACCTTTTACAAATCTGCAGCAGTAAACCAGGGGCTGTGACGAAATTCATGCTAGAAAGATAAAAAAGTTCAATAATCTGTTCCAAACAAGACACACTCACTGCTATGGGTGTAACTGAAATAGCCACAGCCGTGCTGGAAGAGGACCCCAGGGACCAAATCCCGTCTTACTCTCCAGAATTATATTATTTAATCTACAAGAATTGAATATGCTTTAAAACTGAAACAAAGGTTGACAAACTGCATCTAAACTGTTTTTATTAGAAACATAGAAACATGACTGTAGAAAGACTATATGGCCTATCTAGTCTGCCCTTCCATATCAACTACAATATTCTCCTTTTTTCCTCTAGAGATCTTCTATGTCTGTCCCCTGCTTGTTTGAATTGAGTTAATATGTTTTACTTTCTCAGTTTCCAACTGGTATATTTGCAGAACTTTTCTGTGTAATCAGTGCTGTATGTTGGTACCAGACAATTCTTGACCTGTCCTTTGGATCTGATGTCTAACAGCAGAGCCACTCCATTGCTGAATGAGACATTTCCACATCTGGGAGTATCCTAGGGATCACTTAATAGTTCTTGTAAGGCACATGAACGTGTTCTTAAAGCCAGGGAATGGATTATCGGGCTCCATTCACTTGCTCTTTCAATTCCCAACTTTTTAAAAATCTATATTATGAAAAAATAAACCAGAGCTCTGTGCTCAGGACTCACAGAAATTCCCATCTCACAAGATTCACTCCATTCTGTCTTACCATTGTGCTGGTGTGCTCACCTTCAGGCTGATGCAGAAAGACTAATGCGCCCTTTGCAAGCAGATGACGCAACTTCTACGCACAGGTCCCGTCACGCTACATGCAGAAAAGAGATTGACGCGTGCGTAAACAGCAAAGGAAAAGCATGTGCATACAGTAACGCCAAGTGTATTTAAATAATATGCAAATTAGCTATGCATATTAAAATAGCATGCTAAGGTCTGCTCCCAATGCAGAGAAATGCGTAGAGGATTACATAACCAGCTGGAGCGCCAATATCTCTATGCCTGGTTTAAGGTGGCTTAAATGTCTTGCAGGTGTAGGGAAAGACTGTTTCAGGGTATGTACCAATGAACAGTTACACACAGAAAATTTTTACGTCGAAGGTAACTTTTCAACATATAAACAAAAGTTTGATGTTCAAGAACAAATGTTTTTTGCTTCTTATCCTTGTGTGTTTTATGCACTCATTTATATTATTCATTTTTTATTTTAGGTCTCTTGATTTCATAAAAAACGTTTTCAGTGAAATAACATTGATTATTATGGGGTGTATGTCTTATGTATATGCAGCGTGCATTTGACATTTATGTGCATGCGTATGTGACTACTTGTAATGCGTCTCTTGTTTGCGCATGCACTGACTCCCCACCTTTCAACTTTATACTGATGTTTTTCGCGTAGGTCATTTGTATACATGCCCTTTGCTGCATATCAGCGCTGAAGTCTCGTACCGTCAGCGCACTACAAAATCTTGTACACAACTAATAGTGTGTGACTTCAGTGCCTGCTTTCTGCATCAGCCTGCTTGGTTGCAATGTCTTCTGCATTTTTACTGCTTGTAAATGGTTTCCCGCAGCCTGCTTTAGGTACAAAAACTTCTCCTGGAGCAAAGCCTAAATCTAAAGCAGCTAATCTCAAGCCTCCTTTCTTGGTATAGCTTGAGCTCTTCCCCTGACACACTCGGGGTGGTGCCCAAAGCCTTTCATGGTAACTTGGGTTTTGCATGTCAAAAATGAAATAGTAGATGAGAACCTGCTTAAATTTACCCTTTCAAGCAAAATTAGTATCAATACTGTACTTCAGTACTGATTAGGATAACAAGGCCGAGGGATTTTCCAATTTTCTTTTTCATTCTTTCCAAACCAACAGATGTTAGAAAGAATTATACATACTGCAAGGCGTTTGAGCATATCTGTCCCTCTATCTGCAGGCAAAATAACTCTCCCAAAATTTTAAAGAATTGCACAAATTTTGACATGGGGTAAAAATGCTGAAAAGACATATCAAGTAAAAAAAGATAGGCCAGATCAGGTCAGGGGTTCCAGAGAAATAAGTTCCCTGACAGACTGACCCAAAGCATGTCTGTGGGGATTGGAGAAGTAGCCTGAAGATTAGAGAAAGGGTCAAAAGACAGGGAAGCCAGGTTCAAATCTACTGCTGATGGTATTACTTAACTCTCCATTAGCTCAATTAAAGCAAAAATTATGAGGTCTCTGGGGACAGCGAAATACCTACGGCACCTGAACATAATTCACCTTGAGCTACTCCAGAATTTAAGAAATGACATACTGGGTCAGACCAAAGGGCCATCAAGCTCAGTATCCTGTGGCCAATCCAGGTCACAAGTACATGTCAGGTTACCAAAAAAGTACACTGATTCTATGTTGTTTATCCCAGAGTTAGCAGTGGATTTCCCTAGTTCTCTTTAATAATGGTTTATGGACCTTTTCTCCAGGAACTTGTCCAAACCTCTTTTAAACCCAGCTACACTAACAGCTTTTACTACATCATCTGATAACAAATTCCAGAGTTTGATTATGCATTGAGGTATGAGTTAAATTCAAAATTCCTTCCCTATGGGAGAAGCCTAGAAAGTTTGATGCAGTTAGAGAACTGCTTCTTCTAAATTCAGTGTGTTCTATTTTCCAGCTACACATACACACATCTGGAAACTGCTCTGATGCACCATGTCAAAAGGCAGCTTATCAAGTATTGTAGAAACATAAGCACAGATATGCACATAACACACATAGTCAGAGGGACTTGAAATAATTCAGTGTGTCTGATGGGCTGCCTTTTAGTGATTCAGATATGTATTTCATTTTCTTTGTTGCAAATTTTACTGTGAAACCTACTGACTGAACCATACAGCTTTCTTAATGGTTGCTATATATACTGCACAGAACTGTATTAAGGCATAGGCAAACTAGACACATGCTGGAGGATTCAGTATAATCTCAATCTTACCCAAAACCAAGAAAAAAGGGGCAAATAGATTGGCCTCAGTGTTCTGAACTGAGGGGCACTGTTAGGGCCAGTAAAAGATATTGAGCAGCCTAGGTGAACCTTCAGCCTTACGTACTGCCCTCCAAGATTTTCCTGTTCCTCACAGGCGACTTATAAACAAACTGAGCACCCTAGGGATGGACCATAAAGTTACTGCTTGGGTTAGAAATTGGTTGAGTGGGAGGTGACAAAGAGTACAGGTAAATGGAGCTCACTTTGAGGAGAAGGATGTTACCAGTGGTATGCCCCAGGGATCTGTCCTTGGTCCGATTCTTTTTAACATCTTTGTTAGTGATATAGCAGAAGGGCTGTCGGGTAAGGTTTACCTCTTTGCGGATGATACCAAAATCTTCAATAGAGTAGACACCCAGGAAGGTGTAGATAACATGAGGTGGGATCTAGCTAAGCTTGGTCTAGAATTTGGCAGCTGGGATTTAATGTTAAAAAATGTAAGGTCATGCATTTGGACTGCAGCAATCCAAGGGAGCAATATAGTATAGGGGGTGAAGTACTTTTGTCCACTAAAGAAGAGCGGGACCTAGGCATGGTTGTGTCTGATGATCTTAAAGTAGCTAAACAGGTAGAAAAGCGACAGCAAAAGCTAGAAGGATGCTTGGGTGCATACGGAGAGGAATGGCTAGCAGAAAAAAGGAGGTGATAGTGCCTCTGTATAGGTCTTTGGTGCGACCTCATTTGGAGTATAGTGTGCAATTCTGGAGACAGCACCTTCAAAAGGATATAAACAGGATGGAGTCAGTACAGAGGATGGCTACTAAAATGGTTAGTGGTCTTCATTATAAAGCATATGAGGACAGATTTAAGGATCTTAATATGTACACCTTAGAGGAAAGGCGGGATAGAGGTGATATGATTGAGATGTTTAAATACCCCCATGGCATAAATGTTCAGGGGGAGAGCCTCTTTCGATTGAAAGCAAGCTCTGCAATGAGGGGACGTGGGATGAGGGTGAAGGGAGATAGATTCAGGAGTGATATGTAGAGAGATTTCTTTACGGAAAGAGTGGTGGATCCATGGAATAGTCTCCCAGTGGAGGTGGTAGAGATGAGGACAGTAACTGAATTCATAAAAGCATGGGACAAACACAGAGGATCTCTAAAGGTAAAAAGGGGACTGTTGTAGTTGTTGATATGGAAGGACAGACTAGATAGGCCATGTGGTCTTTTTCTGTCGTCATATTTCTATGTTTCTATATGTCTGTCTGCTCTGCCTGCAGGTACAGTAAAAGAACGTGCTGATGGCTCTTTGGGTTTGTTGCTATCCAGGATCTAGTGTTTTGCTTTGACTGTTGCTGCTCTTTTCCACCCCTCAGAAGCTGCTGCCCTAAGCAACTGCCTGGTCTTTCTTGATGTTTGTATTGTCTTGGGCACTGTGAATGCAGCTTAGCTGATTAACCTTCTGGAATTTCTTAAGCATGTGCAGCAGAGTACAATTAGTATATTCCTAGCAAGCGTCAAGTGGGTCAAAGTATTATAACAGCTATGCAACATGAAGTAGGAACAATAGGAACATGAGTAAGTCCCTGTTGCAAGTGATTACTTGGAATGTCTCAGGCGTTGTGTCTCCAGTGAAGTGCTATAACATTCTCTGAGTCTTGAAGTACTATAAGGCTGCTATATCATTCTGCAGGAGACCAGACTTAGTGACACTGAGCACCAGAAGACAAAACGCAGTTGGATAAAGGAAGTTTTGTTGTACTTCCTCTGGTGGGCACAAAGCAGGGGCTGTTATTTTGATAGCCAAGGGTCTACAGAATCAAGTTCACTCAACCATTTTAGACCCTCAGGGTCACTGCCAATTTTTGCACATTTCTATTGCGAGCCAGAAGGTCATTCTAGCTTTGATTTATGCACCCATTGTATTTACGCAGAGCTTTTATAGGTCTCTCTTTCAGAAATGTTCCCTCTTGGGCTGCCCGGGGGACTTTAATTCATTTGTGAATGTGGCTGTGGACTGGTCAAGTGAGCCACAGAAGGGGTAGGAGTCTCAGCACAAGGGGCTTCCACATTTATGCAATCTGGATCTCATAGATACCTGGTTGATTTTCCACCCCTCAGAGAGCGATTATAGATATATTTCTGGGTGCATGGCTCCATATGTATTGACCATATGTTAGTGTCTTGTGAGTTGTTCACAAAGGTCGTCAATGCCACTATTGCTCCTCTGCAAGTATGTGATCATACGTCCGTTTGGGTGGATATAGAGGGATTCAGGGGAGAGAGAGGGTCCAAGGGCTGATGGATCATCCCAGTGGAAATGTACGCAGATGAATGGTTCAAACAATTCCTGATGGGTAAATGGCAGAAGTACTGTGAACATAATATGAAGCACATAGAAACATCTAATCTCTTTTGGATGACAGCCAAAGTTGTGCATATGTGTATTTATTTCCTACATGTCATGGAGATGCAAAACCTTGGTGGCATCTTGGAAGAATAGTTGCATAAGGATAAAATGAGATACATTCAGAGGCCTACAGTGGAGCATAAACAAGTTAAAAAAGGTATATGGAATTAGATACGTTACAGAGAAGAGTAACCAAAATGGTAAAGGGGATAGAAGGATACTCCTATGAGTTAAGGCTTAAAAGGTCTTCAGTTTGGAAAAGAAATGACTGAAGAGAGATATGATAGAAGTCTATAAAATAATGAATGGATTGGAGTGGGTAATGTAGATCGGTTGTTTATTTCTTCAAGATGTAGAAAAACTAAGGGAGATGCAATGAAGCTATGATGTAGCACATCTAAGATTAATCTGAGAAAATATTTTTTCTTTCAATGCTCAATCAAACTCTGGAATTAATCAGCAGATGTAGTAAAAGCTGTTAGTGTAGCTGGGTTTAAAAAAGGTTTGGACAAGTTCCTGGAGGAAAGGTCCATAAACCATTAATAAAGAGGACCCAGGAAATCCACTGCTTGCCCCTGGGATAAGTAGTATGGAATCTGTTTACCTTTCGGGAACCAGATAGGTATATGTGACCTGGATTGGCCACTGTTGGAAACAGGATACTGGGCTTGGACCCTTGATCTAACCCAATACGTCATTTCTTATAAGCTTGTTTGTCATTGCAAAGGACACTCAATATCTTGAATATGAGCATATGTGTTAGTCCATGCTCTATTATTGGCATTGTCTTTTCTGCTATGGGACTAAGTCTGATAGACTGCTAGCCAATTTAATAAAACTCACACTGAATCCTAAGCTGGTTCAGGCAATTTGAAGTGATGCAGGTAGAATGCTGCATAAAGCATCGAAAAGGGATGAAGTTTTTCAGCCTATTATGGAGCTCTATATTCTGAGGAGATCCAACCAGCAGAGGAAGAGTTGAGAATATTGCTAGCTTCCTTGGGGCTACTGAACTTATCCCCAGTTGTGGAGGAATTAAACAAGTTATGCACCTAGGGAAGAACAACCCAAACTATGATTACACGATGCAAGGTTCCACATTAGGAACCACCACCCAGGAAAAAGATTTAGGCGTCATTGTGGATAACATGTTAAAACCCTCTGCCCAGTGTGCAGCAGCGGCCAAGAGAGCAAATAGAATGCTAGGTATCATAAGGAAAGGAATGGAAAATAAAACAAAGGATATTATAATGCCTCGGTATCGTTCCATGGTGCGACCGCACCTTGAATATTGTGTGCAATTTTGGTCGCCGTATCTTAAAAAGGATATAGCGTTATCAGAGAAGAGCCACCAAAATGGTAAAGGGGATAGTAGGATACCCCTATGAAGAAAGGCTAAAATGTTTAGGGCTCTTTAACCTGGAAAAGAGACGGCTGAGGGGAGATATGATAGAAGTCTATAAATTAATGAACGGAGTGGAACGGGTAAACGTAGATCGATTGTTTACGTTATCAGAATATAGAAAGTCTAGGGGACATGCAATGAAGCTACAGGGTAAACTATTTAAGACAAATGAGTGAAAATATTTTTTCACTCAACGTGTTAGCAAACTCTGGAATTTGTTACCAGAGGATGTAGTAAAGGGCTGTTAGTGTAGCTGGCTTTAAAAAAGGTTTGGACAAGTTCCTGGAGGAAAGGTTCATAAACCATTATTAAAAAGGGACCCAGGATATCAATGCTTGACCCAATACAAGCATTGTGGAACCTGTGTCTTTTGGGGAAACTGCTAGGTACATATGACCTAGATTGGCCACTGTTGGAAAGAGGATACTGGGCTTGATGGACCTTGGTCTGACCCAGTATGGCATATCTTATGTTCTTATGTTAAGTCTATCACAACTTTGGAAGTACAGAAAGTTATGAAGAGTCTCCCTCTCCTTTAAGAGCCTGGTTCAGATGGTTTAAGTGGTAAGTTTTATAACCTTCTGCAGGTTCTTTTGCTGGCCCCTAGAGGCGTTTGATGCTGGCAAATTAGAGAAAGGAGAGTTTCCCCTGCATTTTAATCAAGTGCTGATCGTGTACGTCCCAAGGGTTGTAGAGATCCGGTGCTTCCCAAGACCCTGTTAAATGTAAATGTGAAAATTTTGGCTAAGATTTTAGCGAATCAATTTGCCCCACATATTCTGGTGTTGCTCTCAGATGAACAAGTGGGGTTTGTCCAGGGTCGATAATGAGTACTCGGTGTCCGCAAGCTATGATTGGAATGATGAGGCATTCCTGCATTGATGATATATTTCAACACTGAAAAAAACCTTTGAAAGGTTGGTCTCACTTCCTGTTTGGAGCTCTGTAGCATTTAGGATAGCATATTACTTCTAAAAGTAGTGTTAGCTGTATATAACATGCCCCTGGCCGTCATTATGTTCAATGGTATTGCCTCTGATAGCTTCCCTTTGGAGCATGTGACCCAACAGGGATGTCTTCTGTCCCCATTGATTTTGCTGTTCTAGGAGCCACTGTTGCATACCTTGTGAATGCAAAGGCAGATCATGGGGTACGGATAGGCCCTCATAAAATTAAACACTATGGACCTGAGCAGGATATTCAGTGGCACTGACATGGTTAGTGCCACTGAATATCCCTGGATGGCACCGCTGCATGCCCATGCTGATTAGGCAGAGGGCATTCCGGGGGTAACATGCAGCCAGAACCGGGCAGCAGCTCAATATCGCCTCTGCCTGGTTATGGCTACGAGATGAAAGTAAAATGAGCAAAGGCTGGCCTTATTTTTGCCAAGGAAGCTAACCGAGTAGCAGCTGACTATTGCTGCTGCCTGGTTAGCTTCTTGCCAATCCAGACAACCCAGATAGTCAATGCTGGGGCCAGATATGACCCTGGCATTGAATACCCGGGTTTAAGTTTCAACAGCAATGACTAGTCATGTTAGATCAGCTAGCCACCACCACTGAATCTCAAGCCCTTGGCTTTTGCAGATGATATCTTGATGATTATGACTGATTCCGAGCATGCCCTTCTAGAGGTTCTCACCATCTTTGCTGAGTTTGGCACCTCATCTGAGTTAAAAGGGAACTTGCTTAAATCGGAAGCCTTACCAATAAATCTGGACATTGATTGTGCTTAGCCCCTATGGAAAGCTGATAGATATTTAGGCGTTAGCATTTCAGCTGATCTATCACAGCTGCATCAACCTCATGTGCTTCTACTCCTCAAGGATACTGTGGTGCATTTGCAATACTGGGAGACTTTACCACTAGGGTCATACCAAGGGCTGTGTGAGTAGTGAGGCCACACAGGGTGCAAGTACAAAAGGGGTGCTGACAAAATCAAGTTCCTCCATGCAGCTGGGTGGACAGGGGGCACCAGGTTTACTAATCGCATAGGGCACATTCCGAGTTTGGTACGGTCCTGTTGCCACTGTCCCTTTATGAGGTTCTTCCTAAGTGGTTATATATTATTCAATGCTTCCATTTATTCTCCAAGGAAAAATCTAGTATCCTTAAAAGAGAAATTAGACTTACCTGCTAATTGTTGATCTCCAGGAACAAGCAGGAATGAGTCTTCACATATGGGTACGTCAGTACCGACGGAGCCTGTGCGGGAACGCTCCCCAGTGTCCCAAAAAAGGAAAGCTTTTGGGAGCATCCCACAGTGCCTGTGCGCTGCCTTCCCGCCTTTCCTAACCGCCTCTCTCCAGTTCTTCTTTTCCACGGAGCCAGCAGGTCGTGTTCCTGTCACCGCTGAAGAAGTTCTTTATTTTATTTTATTTCTTTGGTCACGCGTCTGCCTTCTTCGACGTCGGACCGGTACCGCCGGTCTTTTCTTTCTTTTTCTTCAAAAAAAAAAAAAAAAAAAAGATACTTTCCGTTCCACTTCAGTGTATTTTTTCTTCGTTGGGCCTTAGGCCTAACAGAAAATTCCTCATGGAAAAACCCGCCTCCGGGTTTAAAAAATGCACTAAGTGCAGCGGTACCATCTCTGTTACCGACACCCATGACTGGTGTCTTAAGTGTGTGGGTCCTGACCATTCCATCACGGATTGTCCGTCCTGCACCATGATGTCTAAAAGAGGTTTACAGAACCGAGCAGCCAAGCTCAGTACACTGTTTCCCTCTGATGCAGCTTCAGTGGCATCGACGTCTTCCAGGGCTGCTTCTTCCTCCTATGGATCTCAGGTAACCAAACATAAGTCCAGCCGGTCCTCGAAGGGTAGATCTCCCTCTAAGCATCGAGATGCCTCCGGGCTTGCCCTCTAGGATCCTGCACCGGCAAAAGTACCCCGGCGGGAAGCTCCGGCTTCCAAAGCTCCTCCTATGGGGTCACAGGTTGACATCGATGGCACGGCCTCGACCGATCACCTGTTGCAATGTTCTGGGGTACCGGTGGAATCCACCGGTACCGACCTCCAGACATTCATGGCGTTGATGGATCAGAATGTCCTGACCATGCAGTGTGCCATTACAGCATTCATACAAGCTGCGACGCCGCTGGTACCGCAACAAGCTTCCTGGTCGGTACCGGCTCCGACGCCGGTTCCGATATTGGTTCCGGTTCCGGTGCCGGTACCGGTTGCATTGACATCGGCTTCGGTGTCGACTGCAGCGGTACCCTGTCCGATGATCCCTATCTGTACCGATCCGGTACCGATGACTCCCGATGTCGATACCACCCGGTATGCATATCGGGCTTTACAAGAGCATCCAGACAGGTGATACTTCGATTCCTCCGAAGACTCTGATGCATCGGAGGCCTCTGTCGAAGCATCGGTACTTCTTCCTCAGGAGCCGCCTTCTCCAAAAAGAAGAATGTCCCCTCCAGAAGACTTGTCTTTTCAAGACTTCATAAGGGAAGTGGCCAAAGGGCTTTCTATCTCAGTGGCCCCTGAGACAGAGCCTAGAGCCAAAAAATTGGATATTTTGCAATATCCCAAGGCTCCTAAAGAAGCAGCCACTTTGCCAGTTCATGAGATCCTTTATGACCACATGATAAGCATATGGGAGACACCTCTCACCATCTCTTCTCATTCTCGTAGGTTGGATACCATGTATCGTGTCCCTCCTTGTCCTGGATTTCATAAAACTCAGCTTACTCACCATTCTATTGTGGTAGAGTCTGCTATGAAAAAGTTAAAGAGTGCAAAGAGGCACTCATCTGCTCCTCCAGGAAGAGAATGTAGAACCTTAGATGCTTTTGGCAGAAAACTTTCCCAGGCCAGTATGCTTGTTGCCAGAATCAACTCCTATAGTCTCTATATGGGGATGTTTCTGAAGGAAGTTACAGATCATCTGCAAACTTTCCTCCCTTTTCTTCCAGAAGATAAAAGGGAAGACTTTCTTACCTGGCTTAAGCATGCCAAGATGTTTCCAAATTTTATGACCGTGCAGCCTTTGACTCTTTTGAGTGTGTAAGCAGAGCCTCGGCCATTGCCATAGGTGCACGCAGAATTGCTTGGCTACAAGCTTCTGATTTGGAACCCTGGGTCCAAGATGGATTAGGAAATCTTCCTTGTACAGGTGAAAACCTGTTTGGCAAAGATTGGCAAGCAAAGGCCACTCAAATGGATGCAGAAAATTCTGCTTTGGATAGGCTTTCAAAGTCTACCTCTAATCCTGTCCAGAAGAGGTTGTTCAAAAAGGCATATTTTCCGAAGAAGGGAAGATATTATCCTGTTTATGGTCAACAGACATCATCTGCAGGTCGTTTTGCTGCAAAGCGTCAACAACCTAAACAGGTCAAGCCTAAGGCTGCAAGGACTACTGTAGCCCAATAGCCTCAGCCTCCTCAGGGCCTTTGACTTGCAGCTAGAGAACTTAGCCTTTCTGGCTCTAAAAGACCCAGAGCCTCTCACCATTCCAGGAAGGTTAGCTCACTTTGCTCCCAGATGGGAGCAAATCACAGCAGAGCACTGGACCCTTTCCATCATAAGGGAAGGGTACAAACTTCATTTTTCAAACCTTCCTCCTTACACCATGGTGAGACAGTTCAATTCTCCAACATCTCTTCTCGACCTTCTGGGTTAGGAGATTTCTACCCTTCTTGCCCAAGGGGCAATAGAAGAAGTACCTCTTCTTCAACAGGGCTCAGGGTTCTACTCCCCCTACTTTCTAATTCCAAAGAAAACAGGGGGCTACAGACCCATATTAGATCTCAGAGAATTGAACAAATTCCTATGCAAGGAGAAATTCAAGATGATTTCTCTAGGTACTCTCCTTCCATTCCTTCTTTCTCTAGATCTCAAGGATGCATATACCCATATACTCATCCATCCAGCACACAGAAGGTTCCTTCAGTTCCTTTATCTGGGAAAGCACTACCAATACAGGGTGCTTCCTTTTGGTCTGGCCTCTGCTTCAAGAGTGTTCACAAAATGCATGGCAGTAATAGCTGCATTTCTACGCACTCTGGGAATATTCGTATTCCCATATCTGGACGACTGGCTCATCCGAGCATCATCCAAATCAGAGGCCCAGACTTCCCTATGTAATGGGTCTGCTTATTGTTGGTCACTCCAGGCCAGGAAATCCCGAACCCTTCATCTGCGGTGTGCTGCTCCGGCTGGCTAGAATCCAGGGGAATAAAACTCACACAGACCACACAGAAGGACAGTATGCAAGTTTATTCCAAAGGGTGGAGGGATTGTCCGTATTTTATACATTCTTAGAAACATAGTCATACGTCATTCACCCATCTTCTGGGGGCCCACCATAGTTTATCAGTAACTAATGCAAAAACAAGTCGTCCTTGAGTAGAATAATCAGTTTAGCTTACACAGCACATTCCTTTTCCCATACCCACCAGAATGTACAAAGGGCACGCACATAGGATTCTAATTTCTATAGGATTCTAATTTCTCTTGTGCAGGCCTCTTGTATATGCACTTAAACTAAGCATTATTATTACAAAGGACACATATATAGGATTCTGATTTCCCTAACAATCCCCCCTTTGGGCCTGCATAGGCCCACTATAAGAACAGCCTAACAATCTACTACAAAATAACTAAACAGACATTATTAATGGAACATCTGTATGTGGCAGCTCAGGTACATCAGCCACCATAAAAGCAGGAGTATAGGAATACATAAAAGTGGTAGAGCTTTGTAGGGCCTTTCAACAACAGCCAAGAACAAATGAATATACAACAAAAAAGAACAAGAATTATAAAACCGCTCAATAGGGCAATAAGCAGTCCTTTGAGACCACCCCAAAGAAAAATACATCAGAGAGTAATCATGAGAATCTTCCCTGTAGTTGAAGAACAGTATAGAGCAGTATTAGACAGGCTAAAAGCAGAAACAATAAAACAATCTGTAGCATTAAAACTAGAGACAGTTTACAATGAGCAAGGGACCTAGTCATATCCCAAAGAGGGGTGAGTAACACCAATGTTATACAAGAAAGTAGAAAAAGAAACATGGGGCTGGGTGCAGTTTAAATTGTCAAATACAGTAAACTTCTACATTTCACACAGATTAGAAGGTACAGTAATGAGACATGTTGAGAGAAAAGCTTCAATTTGTAGCGAGCTGCGCACACAAAAAGTAAGGCAGTCTGGGCAAGTAGTATTGCCGTATTAACAGTTCCCGAAACGGACTGAAGGAGGCACCACATGAGTGGTAGGAGGAGTCAATACAGTCTTGTGCGTGATGGTCAGGAGGCTGGAACCGAAGATGTCAGTGGAGATGATACACGCTTGATTCTTGACGCATGGATCCACGAAGGGGAGGAGTCACACAGGATGGCTAACCATGTGATGGCGATCACTGTAGTTTGGAGGTCCGTAGAGCGGGTCTAAGGTACCGTGCTTTTGAGGTGCTCTGACCTGTACCTGGTCACCAACCTTGAAGGGATATGTTGGTTCGGTACCTCTAGGCCGAAAGCTGCTTTTCTTCAGGAGTCTTCTCCTCTCCTCTCCAGTTGCTAGGGCCTTGGCTGCCCCGGCGTCAGCTACTTCTCATCCTGGTCCTGAAGCCTGATCTGTATATGGAGAATGTTTCCAGTGAGGGCAATGGCTTCAGGATCCTTTAGCCGCCACCTTCACTGTAATCGATGTTATCAGAAGAACTTGGAACGGTCCCATACTGGAAAAGGGGCTTGTACCATGTGCTGGTGGTATGTCTTTACCAAAATCCAGTCTCCGGATTGAAAGAAAAGAGCTGAGTCATCCAGCAGAAAGGACTGGACCTGCTGAGCATACCTGTGGAGGGAAGAGAGTTGCCTCTGCTGCTAGGAAATACAAGAGATCAAATGTGAGGCTCAGGAGTATAAAAAATAAGCAGTCTTCCATATAACAGTTCAGAGGGAGAAAAAGTTCAGTCTACTCCCTTAGGGCAATTTGTTTGGTTGGTTGTTTGTTTATTGAACAGAGTCAAAGGCAAGACAGTTTAGTGTCTTTACAAAGTTGGTTTTTTTTTTTTTTGGTTTTTTTTTAAAGATTTCGAAGGTTCCCCCCTTCGTGGGTTGCTGTTTGCATACAACAGCCAATCCTAAGCAACTCAATTTAGCTAATACATTTTTGACAAGATGCCCACACTTCCTCAAATTATTTTACAATTTTTAGAATTATACCAATTTGTAAAAATTTGTGTAAGTAACTTTCCTCCTTTAGCTTCATGTGTCGGGCCAGGACACATAGAGGCAAAAAGGGATAAAAGCATCTGAAAAGCACCACATGGCCAGTGTGGGTCTCCCCAAAGCTCATTAGGATGAAAAGTGCACTCAGCCTATCTCCAAGTGTCTATTTCCAATTATTGGGTATATCTCTGAGCTAGATAACTCTCAAAATTGGAGTTAATGGGGATGGCATAATCAAATATTGTAGAGTATTCATTGTCAGTTTTCTTTCTAGGTGGATACATCGGATACATCATTTCACACTTCAATTTATCCCCACCATTTTATAATGTTAATCTGAGTTCTCTTTTCCAACATGAATATTCCATCACACTCCTCTCAACACCACTTTTTTTTCCACTTACATCATTCCATCAAACTACATGCATAGGTCCTTCTGTCTTTTTTATACCATACTAGTGTATCCTTATTTGGCAAGGCTGCTAAGAACATCAAACAATTATTAGAAACTTAGTATTTTTGCAAACAAAGGTATATATACATATAAATGTAGATCCTTTTCAATAAGCATAACAATATGAGTAAACAATGCTCATTCTAATTAGCAACTGCCTAAACAAAATATAGATAAAGTCCTTACAATATAGACTAGTGCTTCACGGCATTTTATAACATCAATCTCAATAGGAAGGAGTATGGCTTCTAACAGAACAGCCACATAATCTCTCAGGTGTGACTAAAGTCTATCTTATACCCGGTTCCCGGTGAGAGTGCTGTGGAAACTTAAAAATATTTGAGGACTGATCTTATAATCGCAGTGCCCACAAGGATCTGTGGAGGTTACTCACTAATCATGGTGTTTGAGATCCTTTTGAGATGAGAGGCCTAAGAAGGTTCAAGGCATTTGTGGTTGGGCCTCAGGGCGATGTTTCCTCGGGTTCTTCTTGGCCTATTCCCCCCCTTACCTAGTCATGTCTCTTCAGAGGCATAAATATGCAAGGTTCATGTTCTTCAGGCCTTGTGGGTCCTCGAAGTCTTAAAGCAGTCCGAATTTCCGGTGGCCCAGATCATCACACTCGGAGCAGCACGTTTATTGCCTTTTCCAAGGCTGTAGCCTCACCTTCTGTTTCTCTCTCTCTCTCGGTTATCTTTTTTATTTTTATTTTTTTTTCAAACCTCTCCTAGATCGTTGCTAACAATTAAAATTTTGTTTATCCAATCAATTCAAGTTAATGTTATTGTTTTATTTGTCTACTAACTTTACAAATATTCTCATGTTTTCTGGGAACTAAGTTTCATCTTTCCACTAAATAAGATCTATATGCTTGGGAACAGAGCAATTTCAGATCAGCCTCTTTCCAAAATTCTATAATTTCTATGTATACTGAACCTCTACATAATGTACTACTAGAACAAGTATTTTTGGTAACATAAGGTGCAAGTGTGTAAACTAAAGAAAATTAATATCTCACAATGCTGCAACATATATCTGTTTTCTCTGCAACATATATCTATTTTCTCAGGAACTGTATTGAAATTGAAATAAAAACTTTCAGAACAAAGTACACTTTTTCACTGGACACTAACACGTAAAATTCAAATACAGAAAAACAGGTGAATTTATCCTAAAATCCAATATTGTAATAAATCAAATCAGAAAGATCAATATCCAGCAGCCATGGTGCTACTATCCTGTTCGTCAGCCATCCACATCGAGCTAAACAATGCAAAGTAATTAACTTAAAATCTTACAGTTCAAGAAACAGACATTCAAATAACATGAAACTACAAAGAGGTGAATTCAAAATCATGCTTTGTCACATTTAAATTAAAACCTTATACATAATACTTGAGACTGGTATCAAACTGATCTGAAACAATGAAATTATGTTAAAGCAATCTACTTAGAGTAACAGTTCAACCTTGATGTTATCTCAAACACAGCAAAGTAAACAGCAAGTCTGTCTTGAGTTCAGGCAAATGCAGATAGCTAAACAAGAGAGAGAAAAGTCCTAAATACTGAGTTTAAAAAGAAAAAGTTGCTTGAGAATTGTCACTAATTGTGATTGCTATTAAATTCCTATAGTTACAACTCTATGTGTTTTGTAATATATGAACAATAATTATGACCTCTGAGGTGCTTGCCACAAAATATAAAAATCATTGTATATAAAAATCATTGTATTTTTTTTAACTCTTTAAGTTTACTCAATAGCATACACAAACAAAGACCAAACACATAACATAACCTTATTCACTCAGGATTCAAATCATTTTTTCAAGTTGCAGTCTTTTAATTACTGGCTCAGGATGCCCCATTGTCCTGACAGGGTTCCCAACCCCTACTTTGAAGGTTAAAGAAAAACAATCCAAAACCATTTGTGCCTTCTGTAGCCCACGGGAGGGGCTGCCCCCTTTCCCTCTCTCTTCTTCGTTCTCTTTTCATGTTTTTTAGTTTCTGGTTTCCCTGTAGGGGGAAAGGATAGCCCCAACCTAAATTTTTTCTCTTCAGGACACCCTAAATCCTTTCATTCTCAAGAAATGCAGCAGATTATGAATGGCTTCTATCACAACTGGTTTCTCCTGCCCCAACTTTGAAGATCTGCATAGTGCCTAGAGAGCAGACTCAAACATATACCTCAAATCTACAATAGTAAACCATTTGCGTTCATGCAAAATTTAGCTCAATATTTTTAACCAAAAGCATAAATATACAAATCAGGGGGTTTCTTTTTGAAATAAGGTTTTCAAAGGAAAGTATCCATTGCTAGGTCTGGACAATCTTATTCAAATTCCTTAAATCCTGCACCAACCATCAATAAAGGAAAAACAATATTTACTGTAAACAAAACATATATTCCTTATCGTCACTCCAGTCCAGTCCCTTACTTCTGGGTTGCGCAACCCTTCCAGCAGCTTGGAGGCTGAGCCCAACCTTTTTGGGGGATGGAGCGGTATAAATACCACTAGGACCACCCCCAGGCACCAGTATTCTCAGCCTCCAAGCAGCTGGAGGGTTCCGTAAGCCTAGGGCTTACTGGAGTCTCCTTTTTATTTCCTTTTTTTAGTCAAATTTACATTTACTTTCTTTATTAATTCTTCATCAATTCTTTGTTTGATTTTTAGCAGGCCTGTGCCTTTAAATTTGCTTGCTCTCTCCTCCCTACCCAGGCCCCCCCCCCCCTGACTGACCGGGGCCGGGGATCGGAGGTGGTTTCCCTGCAAGCAGCAGTGGGGAAGATCGCGTAAAGCTCCTCTGCTGCTTATCCGGCCGGCTCCTGCTCAATTCTCTCTTTTCAGCCCTGCCTTGCCTCGCGCCGAAGCCCTCAGGTGGCTGAGCGCTAGAGGCAACACCGCGTGTTCAAGCTCCCCGCAGGCCCCGTCCCGGAGCAGAGGGACGCAGGGTTGAGCTCCGGTGGCCGCGCTTCCAGCGGGAGGCTGTTTGAAGCGGCGGTCCCGGCTCTAAGGCAATCGCGGGGTCCATCCCTCTTTCGGCAGGCAGAAGGAAGATCGGGGCTAGGCAGACTCGCGACTCCCGTTTTCGGCTCCACGTGGTGAGGCCTACCACGTGTAGAGCCAACGGTGGCAGTTCGCGGATTCGGGCCTTTCATCAGCAAAGCTTCAAAATCGCAAGTACTGGGCATTGCCTTAAGGGATAGTCTAAAGACGATTTTAATGTTTCTTTGATTAATTTAATAGTTTTAATGTGACTTGTTGTTTTTACATTTATTTGTTTTGATTCTAAGTTCAAGATTTAATGAGAAAATTATAATTCAAATAGTGGAGAGAGCACATATATTTGTATTAAAGGAACGGTTTAACTCTCCCCCTGCCTAGACCCAGTGTTTCAGCCCCGAGGTTCAGGAGGGCCTACGGTACCCCCCCCCCCCCCGCCCTCCAAGCTCATGGCGACCAAGCCTAGGTGTCCATCCTGTGGCACCCGGCGGGGTACCTCCTCGGAGACAGGGATCTGCAGGGGTTGTGCTGCAGTGACTGCCTCCGTGGAGCAAGAAATCAACTTGGCCATGTCACAAGCTTCCCAGGGCTCCGAAGACCCCCTACAAGGGGAAGGGGGTTCCCAGCTACCTCCTTCTACGTCCTCGGATTTATCCACCCCTTCCCTGCCCCCCATCTCCTGTCCTACCGGGGGAGAGGAATCCGGGGACTTTTTCTCCCCAGACTTCGTACTGTTACTACACAAGGCCTATTGCTTACGGAAGCAGGGCTTGGGGCCAGGGGATTCTGGATCGGCAGCAGAGGTCAAATCGACCAGGCCCACGAGAGTAGGCAATGCAGAGCCAGGAATCCCGCCTAAGCGCCCCCGGCTGAGCTCCGAAGAACCTCCCCCATCCCTCTCACAGGATTTCCCTGAGGGAGAGACCTCCGACAGGGAGTTCGATGAAGAAGAGGAGGAGCTTGAAGAAGGGGAGATCCCTGAGGAAGATCATTCACGTGTAATCAGGATCTTTCGTCGGGAGGAACTCCCGGCACTGATTAATGAATCCGGAAACTTCTCAATGTTGCCTCGGACATGCCGGCAGAGGAGGAGGCGTTGGAAGATCCTCTAATCCAGGCCATCAGGAGATCACAGAAAGTTTTCCCTGTCCACAGAGTGGTGCGTCAGATGATCCAGGAGGAATGGGATCAACCAGAGTCAAGCCTAAGGGGAGTCCGATCATGACCCGCCTATATCCGCTCCCAGAGTCGGATAAAGAGCTGCTGAAGTCCCCCAGGGTGGATGCGGCGGTATCAGCTGTTACGAAGAAGACTACTATCCCAGTCGAGGGCAGCACAGCCCTACGAGATTCTCAAGACAGGAAATTGGATACACTTTTAAAACAAGCCTTTGATATTAGCGCTCTGGCATTGCAGGCCTCCGTCTCAGGGGCCTGGGTAGCTCGGGCCTGCTTAAGATGGTCACAACAGCTTCAATCAGCAGAGAGCTCCGTGGAAGAGGCGCAGGCCAACGCTTCTAGACTAGAATCAGGAGCGGCCTACTTGGCGGATAGCCAGTATGACCTCATCAGAAGCCTGGCCAAGAACATGGCATCGGTTGTGGCGGCTAGGCGTTATCTCTGGCTACGGAATTGGGCCGCCGATGCCTCCTCCAAGTCACGCCTCAGTCGCCTCCCATTTAAAGGAAAGCTGTTATTTGGGGAGGACTTAGAAAAGCTAGTATAGGACCTGGGCGAACCTAAGGGAGGCAGGCTCCCGGAAGACAGACCGAAGCAAGGGCGTCCCCTGGCCCCGGCACGTAACCAATCAAGGGAACTCCGGAGGTTTCGCCCACCCAGGTCTAACCCCTTCCCCAGGGGCCGCTTTCCCTCAAGGGGTCAAGGTTTTAGAGGGTTTCGAGGTGCAGGGGGAGGCTTCGCCGCCCCTTCCTCCTCATCGGCCTCTAGAAGACAGCAATGAGACAACGGGGGTCCAGGGGGCCGGACTGCCAGTCGGCGGCCGCTTAAGGCAGTTTCTTCCCGCCTGGTCCCGGGTTACATCCGATCAATGGGTCCTAGAGGTGATCAGAGAGGGCTACGCTCTCGAATTCGAAAAACAAATACCGCCAGCCTTCGTTCTGTCTCCCTGCGGTTTCCCTGCAAGGAGCGCGGCGATAGAGGCAACTCTCGCCCGACTAATAGCTCTCGGGGCCGTGGTCCCGGTCCCACCGGACCAGTACGGCTCGGGTCGGTACTCTATCTACTTCGTGGTCCCAAAGAAAGAAGGGTCCCTTCGCACGATACTGGATCTAAAGCAGGTCAATCGCTGCCTCAGAGTACCTCACTTCTGGATGGAGACCCTACGTTCAGTCATAGCAGCCGTAAGGGACAGGGAGTTCCTGACGTCCCTAGATCTGACAGAAGCCTACTTGCACATACCAGTCTGAAAGTCTCATCAACGTTTCCTGAGATTCGCTGTACACACAGGTCACTATCAATTCCAGGCTCTACCTTTCGGTCTAGCTACGGCCCCAAGAACCTTTACCAAAGTGATGGTGGTAGTGGCGGCTTCCCTACGGAAAGAGGGAATACTAGTGCACCCTTACCTGGACGATTGGTTAATCCGGGCAAAGTCGGAAGAGGAGAGTTGCTCGGCAACGGCCAGAGTAGTCCAAGTTCTAGAGGAGCTGGGGTGGATCATCAACCGAGCAAAAAGCAGGATGACCCCCTCCCAGGAAATCGAATACCTCGGAGCAAGGTTCGACACCAACAAAGGCAGAGTCTTTCTGTCACATACAAGATCAAGAGACCTAAGGCTCCTAGTCACACAGTTTCTGCACAGAAGGAACCCCTCAGTGTGGCATTATCTTCAGCTCCTGGGAACCATGGCCGCGGCGATAGAGGTAGTTCCATGGGCCAGGGCCCATATGCGGCCTCTGCAGCGGGCCCTGTTGCGGCGTTGGTCCCCTCAGCATCATCCATTGTCAATGCAGTTACCCTGTGCTCCACGGACAAAGCAGGCACTACACTGGTGGAGGAGCCCCAGAAATCTGGACCGCGGGATGCCTCTCGAACCTCCTCAGTGGTTACTATTAACGACGGATGCCAGTATCAGGCTGGGGTGCACAATGCGAGGGCCAGTTTGTCCAGGGTCGCTGGACACCGTTGGAAGCTCAATGGCCCATCAACAGGCTGGAACTACGGGCCGTCGTCCTAGCCCTCAAGGCTCTCGAGACCTTAGTGTGGAAAAGAGCAATTCGCATCATCTCCGACAACGTCACAACAGTGGCATACATCAATCACCAGGGCGACACCAGCAGTCCCGCCCTAGAGAAGGAGGCGGACACCCTGTTCCGCTGGGCCGAGGTTCGGTTGGAAGCACTCTCAGCTCAGCACGTGGCCGGCACGGACAACGTCACGGCAGATTACCTCAGCAGATGCAAGATAGACCAAGGAGAGTGGGAGCTGGACCAGGGGACCTTCGACCAAATAGTTGCCTGGTGGGGTCTTCCGATCATGGATCTCATGGCACTATTCGAGTCCGCCAAGGTAGCTCGCTTCTTCAGCCGAAGAAGGGAAAGAATGTCCGAAGGACTGGATGCCCTGTCCCAGAAGTGGCCGTCGGAAGGGCTCCTCTATGTGTTTCCCCCCTGGGTTCTAATCGGGAAGGTCCTCCAGCGAGTGGAGGCTCACCGGGGATTGATAATTCTCATAGCACCGGATTGGCCACGCCGTCCCTGGTATGCGGATCTGATGAGGCTACTCGCCGATCAGCCTTGGCGTCTCCCCTACAAAAGAGACCTCCTGAGGCAAGGGCCGGTTCTAATGCCTCACGTGGATCGATTCTCGCTTATGGCCTGGCTATTGAAAGGGCACAGCTCCTGAAGCGGGGCTACTCAGGAGCGGTAATCTCGACGCTGCTGAAGGCGAGGAAGCGCTCAACATGTCTCTCCTACGGCAGAGTTTGGCGCATCTTCGAAGCATGGTGTGCGGAGCACCGGAGGAACCCTCTTTTGGCCTCGGTCCCTGAGGTCTTAGAGTTCTTGCAGGCAGGTTTTGACAAGGGTCTAGCGCCCAGTTCCCTAAGGGTCCAGCTAGCTGCCATCGCCTGCTATAGGGGGAAGGTCGGCAGGAAGTCCCTAGGGGCCCACTCGGATGTTTCCAGGTTCCTTACAGCCGTGAAACGATGGCGTCCTCAACGAAGGTCGATCATCCCCCCCTGGGACCTTAACCTAGTATTAAATGCCTTGGTCGGGGAACCCTTTGAGCCAGTTAAGAGAGCCTCCTTAAAGGATCTAACCTTGAAGACAGTCTTTCTGATCGCTATATTCTCGGCCAGGCGGGTCTCAGAACTCCAAGCGCTTTCCTCTCAGCCACCCTTTCTATCCTTCCTCAAGGACAAGGTGGTTCTAAGGACGGTGCCTTCCTTCTTTCCTAAGGTTATTTCTCCCTTTCATGTTAACCAGGTAGTTACTCTCCCGTCCTTCCCGGCCGAGAGGTTAGAAGGAGGGGAGAACAAGCTTCGCTTACTGGACGTTCAGAGGGCTTTGAAACGTTACCTCTCCCGTACAGCTTCCTTTCGGAAATCTGAACGCCTTTTCATTCAGTTCGGGGGTCCGCACAAAGGGGAAGCGGCCGCCAAGGCCACCATCTCCAGATGGATTAGAGAGGCTATTGCCTCCGCCTATATCCTGAAAGGGAAACAGGTGACAGGGGGCCTGCGGGCGCACTCAACCCGGGCTCAGGCTACCTCTTGGGCAGAATTTAGCCTAGTTCCCCTGCTGGATATTTGTAGGGCAGCGACCTGGTCCTCCCTCCATACCTTTACCAAGCACTACAGGCTGGACGTACAGAGTTCAGCGGACGCTCGGTTTGGTCTTGCGGTTCTTCAGTCCGGTATGTCGGACCCCACCCAGGGTTGAACTGCTCTGCTACATCCCAGAAGTAAGGGACTGGACTGGAGTGACGATAAGGAAGAATCAATTAGATCTTACCTGCTAATTGGTGTTCCTGAAGGAACGACAGTCCAGTCCCTGGTCCCGCCCGGTTCTCCGACATCTGTTAAGGCCTATTAGACCTGTTAGTCAGGGCCGGAGCGGAGGGCCGAGCGTGAGGCAGGTGCTGGGGCGAGGGGCCCAAGGGAAGGACGGCATGGACAAACGCAAGTTAACCACCTCCCTTCGTGGTCCTCCCTCTCCTACTCCTAATTCAAAAAAAAAAAAAAAAAAAAAAAAAAAAAAAAAAAAAAAAAAAAAATTCAAGTTGTTAGTTATAAGTAGGGGTTTGCCTTTCGGGGTGTATTTACGTAGGTCTTTAGGGGAAGTTTTTTAAGTCTGCTTTTTCATTCGATTACTGGTGCCTGGGGGTGGTCCTAGTGGTATTTATACCGCTCCATCCCCCAAAAAGGTTGGGCTCAGCCTCCAAGCTGCTGGAAGGGTTGCGCAACCCAGAAGTAAGGGACTGGACTGTCGTTCCTTCAGGAACACCAATTAGCAGGTAAGATCTAATTGATTCTTTTTTTTCAGCTTGTTGGGAAGAACACTAAGGAGTTACTTATTTGGGAAACTTATGTTTCAGTTCGTATTTAAACAAGAGACAAATCAAAGCTTACAAGTGCTTTCTTAAGAAATTTCGCCCTGCATAATGAACTAGACCCTCGGGGTATTTGGAGCGCACCCCACTCCCCGAATTCCTCCACTATTTACATTATACATCTCACTCACACACAATCAGTCTCAGTTCCCAATAGAATATAGAAACCACCAAGGTAGATACCAAAGTCCCCCTTTTCCTTACCTCGATCTGTGCACAGAATTTACTGGGGTGCTGCAGTGCCTGCTTTTTTTAATTCACTGTTACAGTCCGATTCACAATACCTCTAGTCACCTAGGATCATTACCAGCTAGCAGAGAGACCTCTCCGCAGAGGAGGAGGTGAGACTGTTGAAATCAACAGGACGCGTCTTCGCACCTCCACTCAGCAGGAGTCACTCCACCGTGGGAAAATCCCAGCGAGCCCCAGCTGTTATTTACACCATTACCTGTGGCCAATTCACCTTTAGCCAAGCTGGCCAATGAGACTGAGAGGGATATTGTGAAGCAGATTAAGAGCTCTTTTAGTATTTCAGTATTCAGTACATTGCTATAGCAATGGGTGTCTAAATACAGACACACCCTTTTACATATTTCAGTGACAGTTATACCGTTGTTAAGTACAAAAGTAATTTTTTTCTATTTAGCTTGTCTTCTTACAATATGGCAATAAAGAGACACTCTGCAAACAAATAATAATGTACGTTTTAGTATACTGTTTGACTGTAAGTTTCTGTTCGGTCTGCCTGTCCGTAACCTTTGAACACAAAGAACAGAAAGGGAGGGGGAGGGAAAAGCAAAGCAATGGAAGAATAAACAAACAGCACTTGTCACTTACATTCCAGGGACACGGAGTCATCAGTTCTAGAGAGGGGGGGGGGGTGTCGTATAGGCACAGAGATAAGCATGCTAACAGACTTATTCAGCAGAATCCTGTAACTTACACTGACAATTTATGTAGGATGGCTGTTTTTTAGCTGCAGTTTTAAAACTTATCACAACATATAGCAGAACATATATTCACGCGGATTCTGGAGTGGTCCCCTCACCTTGGGACCCCCCATCCTCTAATTAATTCACAACAAATGCACGGCTGGCCAGACACACAAGCACACAACCTTTACAGCAGCCGCAGATGAGAAAGAAAAGAAATCTAGCTTTCCCCCCGATTCCCACCCAGGGAACAGGAAAGTCTTAATTACCATTTAATTACCATTTAACCATGCTACCAAAGCAATAGGGACACTCCCAACCAAAGGCAGAATACCAGTTTTAATTTAAATCGTGCTAGCAAAGCACAGGGATCCCTGGCCAGCGGGAGAATCCCACTTCTGACACCAAATGTAATGGGTCTGCTTATTGTTGGTCACTCCAGGCCAGGAAATCCCGAACCCTTCATCTGCGGTGTGCTGCTCCGGCTGGCTGGAATCCAGGGGAATAAAACTCACACAGACCACACAGAAGGACAGTATGCAAGTTTATTCCAAAGGGTGGAGGGATTGTCCGTATTTTATTCATTCTTAGAAACATAGTCATACGTCATTCACCCATCTTCTGGGGGCCCACCATAGTTTATCAGTAACTAATGCAAAAACAAGTCGTCCTTGAGTAGAATAATCAGTTTAGCTTACACAGCACATTCCTTTTCCCATACCCACCAGAATGTACAAAGGGCACACACATAGGATTCTGATTTCTATAGGATTCTAATTTCTCTTGTGCAGGCCTCTTGTATATGCACTTAAACTAAGCATTATTATTACAAAGGACACATATATAGGATTCTGATTTCTCTAACACCCTAGCCTGCACAATGCGTGTTCTGCAGTATCTGGGACTGGTGATAAACATTCCAAAGTCCCAACTCACCCCTACTCAGTCTCTAGAGTTCATAGGGGCCTTGCTGGATACCACAACTGCAAGGGCCTATCTTCCCCAGGCCCGTTGCCTACATTTAGTGCAGTTAGCCTCTCAGATTCAGTTAAAAACCCATCTAACTGCTCGAGAGATGTTACAACTGCTAGGCCACATGGCATCCACTGTGCATGTGGTCCCCTATGCTCGCCCTTCACATGAGGGCAGCTCAATGGACTTTGTCCACCCAGTGGACCCAGGCATCAGGGGGTCTGTCAGACAAAATAGCAACCTCCAGGCGCCTCTTTTGGTCTCTCCAGTGGTGGAAGTCCACTCAAAATCTGTTGCTGAGGTCCCCCTTCCAACAATTGTTACCCCAAGCAATCCTTACAACAGATGCCTCTCCAAAGGGTTGGGGAGCTCATCTTCAAAACCTCTCCACCCAGGGCATTTGGTCTCCACAGGAGACCTCCCTACATATCAACATCTTAGAGCTCAGAGCAATCTTCTTAGCTCTCAGAGTCTTCCATACCCTGCTCAGCTACAAGACAGTCCTCATCCACACGGACAACCAAGTAGCCATGTTCTATGTGAACAAGCAGGGAGGAACTGGCTCTCTGTCGCTTTGCAACGAAGCTCTGAGATTGTGGGCCTTTGCCAGAGAGCATCAAATTCATCTTCTGGCAGTATACCTTCCAGGAGTTCAAAACTCTTGGGCAGACAGACTCAGTCGAGTTCTGCTTCCACACGAATGGTCCCTTCATATGGACCAGATAGTCAGAATCTTTCGAATTTGGGGAACCCCGGACATAGACCTCTTTGCAAGTCCGTGGAATGCCAAACTTCCCCGATTCTGTTCCAGAATTCCGTGTCAGGGAGTTCAGGCCAGGGATGCCTTCCTCCTTCACTGGGGTCGTCAAGACTTCCTGTACGCCTTTCCACCCATTCCCCTAATTCCCAAGACCCTGTTCAAGCTTCAGAGAGATCGAGGGACTATGATCCTCATAGCTCCACGTTGGCCACGCCAAGTGTGGTACCCTCTACTTCTGCATCTCTCTCAAGCTCCCTCCCTGGACTTGGGGTCTGCTCCAGATCTCCTGTCTCAGGAGGGGGGAACATTGTGGCACCCAAACCCCCAATCTCTCCATCTCAGGGCTTGGTTGCTGAAGGCTTAGACCTTCAAGATTGGCATCTTTCTCAGCAAGTAAAGGATATCCTTCATGCTTCCAGAAAGCCTTCTACTAGACGTTCCTATGCTTTTAAATGGAAAAGGTTTACCATTTGGTGTGCTGAGAAGGGTATTAACCCTCTAGCAATACCTTTGAATTCTTTACTAGAATATCTCCTGCATCTTTCCCATGCAGGCCTCAAAACGAATTCAGTAAGGGTCCATTTGAGTACTATTGCAGCATCCCTCAAGCCTCTCAATGGACAACCTGTCTCCTCTCATCCTCTTATTGCAAGATTCATGAGAGGCCTTCTTTTAACTAAACCTCTCATTAGACCACCTCCAGTGGCATGGGACTTGAATCTGGTTTTTGGTCAGCTCATGAAGCCACCCTTTGACCCTTAGCCACTACCTCCTTGAAATTTCTTTCCTGGAAGGTTATCTTTCTTATTGCAGTCACCTCAGCTCGCCGCATCAGTGAACTGCAGGCCTTAGTGGCTAATCCACCTTATACAAGGTTCCATCATGATAAGGTAGTCCTTAGGACCAATCCACACTTTATGCCTAAAGTGGTCTCACCTTTTCATCTTAATCAAGAGGTGTATTTACCTGTCTTTTTTCCAGGTCCTCATGCATCAAGTGCAGAGAGGAATCTTCATACCCTGGATTGTAAGAGAGCTCTTGCTTTTTACTTACAAAGGACACAGCAACATAGAAAGTCTTTTCAACTCTTTGTTGCTTTTGATCCCTCTCATTTGGGACTTCCAGTCTCTAAGAGGACACTGTCCAATTGGATTGCTCAGTGTATTTCTTTCGCCTACCAGAGTAAGAACCTTTTCTCTGGAGGGCCATGTCACAGCTCATAATGTGAGGGCCATGGCCACCTCTATGGCTCATCTAAATTCTGTGTCCATCGACCAGATCTGTCGAGCGGCCACCTGGGCCTCGGTTCATACCTTCACAGCCCATTACTGTTTGGACAAGGACTCCCGCCGGGATGCCTTGTTTGGTCAGGCTGTTCTCAAACACCTGTTCCATGCTTAATCAACTCCTACCCTCCATCCCTGGTTGGATGCCTGAGATCCATGGGAGGAGGAAGAGCCCTTCTCAGGGTCTCACAACCTTGGGGATCTCCCAGGCATCTCTAGCTGGGGAGTCCCCATATGTGAAGACTCATTCCTGCTTGTTCCTGGAGATAGCACAGTTACTTACCTGTAACAGGTGATCTCTGGGAACAGCAGGAATAAGTCTTTACAACCCACCCACCTCCCCTAGGAGTTGTATCTCTCTATCTATCTATCTTTCCTTTCCTCTCTCTCTCTTTGTCTCAGCTTTAAAACTCGAACTGGAGAGAGGCGGTTAGGAAAGGTGGGAAGGCAGCGCGCAGGCGCTGTGGGATGCTCCCAAAAGCTTTCCTTTTTTGGGACGCTGGGGAGCGTTCCCGCGCAGGCTCCGTCGGTACCGACGTACCCATATGTGAAGACTTATTCCTGCTGTTCCCAGAGATCACCTGTTACAGGTAAGTAACTGTGCTTTCCTTGAACTCCAGTTCAGTCCCTCGCCTCTGGGTTGTGCACCTCTTCTCGCAGCATGGAGACTGGGCATGTCAGAACTGTGACACCACTGTAGATATCCTGCTGGCAACTCCCACCAGCTCCCAGTGATCTAATGACAAAGCAGACTCAAAGGAGCAACAAATAAGTAGCTATAATAGTAAATACAATTTAACTCTAACACTGAACTAAATCCCCGTAAATGAGAGGATAACTCTCTCTCTCTCTCTCCCATTTGCAGAAATAGGACAGAAAGGAGAGAAAAGAAAGAATACAAGGTATACTTTACCTGAATAGAGAGCACATTTGCTGAACTTCTCCTACTGAATTGTAGTCACCACGCATCACACAGCATGCTTTGCGGAAACTGACCAAAAGACCCCCAGGCGGGAATCAGGACTGAACTGGAGTTCCTCAAGGAACAACAATTAGCAGGTAAGTCTAATCTCTCTTTCCTTATCGTCCTTCCAGTTCAGTCCCTCACCGCTGGGATGTAACAGAGCAGTAAACTATTGGGAGGAACCTGTCCACCCGGACCGCAAAAACCGCTGACCCGAAACAGGCATCTCCCGCTGCTTGAACATCCAGGCGGTAATGTATACTAAAAGTATGCAAGGAAGACCAAGTGGCTGCTCTGCAAATCTCAACTGGCAGAACTAAGCTATGCTCCGCCCACAAAGCCGCCTGTGCTCTAGTGGAATGAGTCCACAGCCCCAAGGGCACCAGACGACCTTGCAAGATATAAGCTGGCACTATTGCTTCACGAACCCATCTGGAAATTGAAGCTTTGGCTACCGCTTCATCTTTACGCGGCTCACCAAAGAGAACAAACAAATGGTCAGACTTATGGAAGGACTCCGAAAACTTCAAGTATCACCAAAGTACCCTCTTAATGTCTAACAAACGCAAACTACGGTCCGACACGGTCTCCCCTGAAAAACCCAAAACGGGCAAAGAGACCAACAGATTCACATGAAATGGTGAAACTTCCTTTGGTAGGAAAGATGGTATGGGACGCAACACCACTTTTTCACTAGAGAAAGTCAGAAACGGTTCCCAACAGGACAAAGCCTGCAACTCGGATTCAACGTGCAGAGCAAATGGCTACCAAAAATACTGTCTTCAAAGTCAAATCCTTTAGGGAAGCCTGATGCAAAGGCTCAAAAGGCTACCTTGTCAAGGCTCCTAAAACCAGGTTGAGATCGCACGGAGTAGAAAACACCCTGTGCGAAGGACATAGACGGGATACCGCTCTCAAGAAATGGACAACATCGGCATTGAGCCCCAAAGGAACCCCTTGCACCTTTCCTCGGTAACAAGAAATAGCTGCCAACTGCACCCTTAACGAATTGGCAGCTAATCCCTTATCGAATCCATCTTGCAAGAAACACAACACTGTTGGTACAGATACTGAGGCCGGAAGAAACTGATGTTGAGCACAGTAGTCCTCAAAAACACGCCAGACGTGCACATATGCTAAGGAAGTGGACTTCTTTCTGGCCAGAAGCAAGGTGTCAATCACCGCCTTGGAATAACCTTTCTTCCTTAAGCGAGCCCTTTCAATGGCCAAGCCATAAGCGAGATCCGATGTACCTGAGGCATTTGTAGAGGACCCTGAAGCAGCAGATCCTCCTTTAGTGGCATCCGCAACAGTCCCCCGTTGAGCAGACACAGCAGATCGGCATACCACGGACGACGAGGCCAATCTGGAGCTACTAGAACCACTCTTACCCAATGAGCCTCGATGCGCTGTACTACTCGTCCTATGAGCACCCAAGGGGGAAACACGTAGAGGAGACCATGAGAGGGCCATTATTGAAGTAAGGCATCTAGACCTTCCGACATTCGTTCTCGTTGCCTACTATAAAAGCAACTGGCTTTGGCCAACCAAAAGGTCACCATGAGATTCATAACTGGAGATCCCCACTTGAGGACAATCTGAGCAAACACCTCCAAATGAAGCTCCCATTCTCCAGGATCCACTCTAACCCGGCTAAGAAAGTCCGCCATCACATTGTCCGTTTCCGCAATGTGCGCCGCCGACAGAGCCTGAAGCCGAGGCTCTACCCAATTGAAGAGACTTTCCACCTCCATTTCCAGAGCCGCGCTTCCCGTGCCCCCTTGACGACTGAGGTACGCAACCATCACGGCATTGTCCGAGAGCACTCGAACCGCTCGACCCCGTAAGGTGGATTCGAAAGCCCGAAGTGCTAGAGCTACCTCCCGCAACTCTAACCGATTGATGGACCATTTGGCTTCCTGTTCGGTCCAGCGGCCTTGCGCGAAGAGCTCTCTGCAATGAGCTCCCCATCTTGCGAGACTGGCATCCTTTAACACTGGCATCCACTGCGGTTGTTCGAGAGGCATGTCCGCCGCGAGATTCTGCAGACAAAGCAACCATTGAAGAGACTTCCTGATCTGCAATGGACAGGGTAGGCATTTGGACAGAGTCGTTCTGGTGAGACCATCGACGGAGCAGCGACCTCTGTAAGGACGCATGTGAGCTCTGGCCCACAGCACAACTTCCAGAGTCACCGCCATTGTCCCTAAGACGCGGAGATAGTGCTAGGCCGATGGTGCAAGAGTCCTCAAAATAATCACGCACCAGATTGTCCCTAAAACGTGGAGATAGTGCCAGGCCGATGGTGCAGGAGTCCTAAAAAAAAATTGCGCACCATTTGCCGCAGGCCCTGGGCTCGGAGATCCGGCAGGAAAACCGATCCCATACGAGTGTCGAAGTGAACTCCCAAATACTCTAGAATTTGCGTCAAAACCAATCAGTTCTTGGCCATATTGACCACCCAACCGAGCCTCTGCAGGAGCTCTACCACTTTGTCTGTCACTCGCACACTCTTGGCCCTGAATCTTGCCTGAATCAACCAGTCATCAAGATAGGGATGAACTAATATTTCTTCCTTCTATAGAGCCGCCACCACCACCACCATAACCTTGGTGAAGGTGCATGGAGCCATCGCCAGACCGAAGGGCAACACCTGAAACTGAAAATGCCCCCACGGTAGCACAAATCTTAGAAATCTCTGATGCTCTGGCCTGATCGGAATGTGTAAATATGCTTCGGTGAGATCGAGAGACGTCAAGAACTCCCCTTGACGAACCGCCACTATAACCGAACGTAAAGTCTCCATTCGTAAATGAGGTACCCACAAATAGCAGTTTACCCCCTTGAGATCCAGGATCGGGCAGAAGGCCCCGTCTTTCATTGGCACCACAAAAAAAATTGAGTATCGACCGATACCATAGTGCTCTCGCGGAACCGGAACCACTGCTCTGAGCTGCAAAAGATGAGCCAGAGTCTCCCGTACCGCAGTCGTCCTTTCTCGCCCCCTGCATAGCGACATGACAAAAGAGTCGACCACGGGACGTGCAAACTCGAGAGAATAACCTCGCGAATGACCTCCAACACCCACTGATCGGATGTTATCTGGACTCAGGCAAGAAGAAACTCCCGAAGTCGACCCCCTACCGGTTGAATTCCTGCCTGTGTCCACCTTGCTTCATTATGCTTTCTGAAAAACCGAGGAAGAGGGACTAGCAAATCCTCTGACCGCTCCCCGGAATCCTCTAAAACTTTGCCCTCAAGAGGAAAACCGTCCTCTTTGAAACCCTCCCAAACGGGAGGTACGAAAACGCCTGAAATCCCGAGGTTGCCCATGGGAAGGTAACGGGGCTCGGCCCTGCTTCAGCTTATCCTCCAGCAACCGACCTCCTTTAGAATCCCCCAAATCCTTGACCAGCTTATCAAGATCTTCTCCAAACAACAGCTTCCCCTTAAAAGGAAGCTTGCTAAGATGCGACTTGGAGGAACTGTCCGCCGCCCAGTTCCTGAGCCAAAGATAGCGGTGTGCGGCTACCAAGGAAGCCATGCTATTCGCCAGACCTCTAATAAGATCATAGTGGACATCGGCCAAATATACGGAACGTGATTCTAGTCTTGTCACATCAGCCAGCTGCTCCTGCATTTTCTGAACTGGCTGCTGCAAACGCTGTGACCAGCGAAGGCATGCTCTCGCAACCCAAGCTCCACAAATAGAGGCCTGTAGAGCCAGAGCATTAACCTCAAAAGCTGCTTCAATAAGACGTCTACCTTCCGATCCTGTACATCCTTCAAAGCCGCACTGCCTTCCACTGGAACGGTAGTCTTCTTCGTAACCACTGAATCTTCCGCAACTATATGCAGAGAACAAAACACTTCCCGTTCTTGATCCGCCAAAGGATAGAGACGATTCATGGACCTTACACCACACAAGCCTGCCTCCAGCACGTCCCATTCATCCTGAATCATCTGCTTAACCACCCGGTGAACAGGAAAAACTGCCTGGGACTTTCGTACCGCCTGAATGAGAGGATCCTCCAAACCCTCATCTTCCGCTGGTACCACCGACGAAAGGTTGAGAGCCTGAAGGGACTCCGTAATGAGCGCTGTCAGCTCCTCCCTTCGAAAGACCCGGATAATCCTTGCTTGATCTTCAGGTTCCTGAATCTCACCTTCCTCTAAATCCTCGCTTCCGGCTCCAGCTCAAGGTCCTCTGCATCCGGCCAGTCCGAACCAAGAAGCTGATCTTCCACTGACCGGGCCTTCTTAACTGGTCTACCATCACTACCACCAAACCTTTCGGTGGCCGCTTGGCCTCCTGCCGCCCCAAAAAGCGAGGCATCTGCGACTACCCCCTGCTGCCGCAAGCAGTAAGCCTGAAGAAGCAGCAGCACAAACCCTGGGGAGAAATCCTCGAAAGCTGCCCCCGACACCATGGGAGTGGCGGAATTACCGGGCAAAGCCAAATTTGCAGTAGGAAGAGCGGATGGGGACTCCCGCAGAGACTCCCCTTTCGCAGAAGTGGCAGCACCCTGCGCCACCAGAGCAGTGCCTTCTTTAGACCGATCCTGCGTTTCTTGCTCCATAGTAAGCGCCTCAGATGCGGAGCCACAACACACCCCCGGGTCCGAGACCGAGCCCCTATGGGCGCCACAAACTAGGCATTGTGGCCGCATAGGCATTAGCGCTACGGGATCCGAGAGACTGCATAGTAAAGGAAATGGCTCCCGCAGACCACCAAAAAGGGCAACCAAAGCAAAAACGTGCAGAATCTGCTTATTTTTTTATTTTCTTGTACTGGCCCTTTAAGAGCTCCAAAACATCTAAAATGAAAAGTAATCAAAATTAATTCCAAGTAAGCAGAAAACTACAAGGATTAATTAAAGAAAGCTGTCAGCAAAGAGAAAGAGCACTGTGAAGAAAAAACGGCGGGAAAAAGGCCCGCCAAGATCCTGAACTCTGTTAAACTGTAGCGGCAGAGCGCAAACAATCCAATAATACCAGGAGTCTGTTCAGAAGCAGCAGGAGAGAAACAAGGCCCGATGACAGTTTCTGACTGAAAATCTACAGCACAGAAAACTGAGCCGTTAAGGAGATGACAAGCCTACTAAAGCACTCTCATCCATGCCAACAAATTACTAGATATGTTTGGTAGTCCGCATGTGCGGCGTTTTTGGGAGAGTGAAGAATGGAATTGGGATTCATTGTATGAGTTCAAGATAACTTCCCTGAGAAAGGTGTGCAGCATGTTCTTTATATGTGGTAGGTGTTTGGATAATAGGGTAGTAAATAATGTAGGTTGGAATTTAGCTGATGTAAGTGGTTTTTGATAAGAGGCTTGTTTCATTTTATTTTATAGTAAAAAATAGAAGACAGTGATCCCCTGATGAAACAATAATGGTGAAATGCTAGTGCGGCGTCCGGGGAATGCGTCTGGATCTGAAAGCGGAGGGAGCATGAAGAAATAGTTTAAGATATAAAGCTAAGTATTCCCTAATAGTTGGACCTCGGACTGTCAGTGAAAACATTGAATTGAAGCGCTGACATGTGGTTTTAAAAATGAGGAATGAGGGAATAGTTCTATCCACTTTCTCAATCACTGGATATTTCTCGCAAAAAGGTCGTTGATGCTGTCAGGCACTGATATTGGACGTATTGTAAGTCCAAAAATGTGTGCCATATAAGTCTGAGACTTTTAGCGAATTTCAATTTCAATTTGGATGCTTGTAAAGGCCAGAAGAGGTAGTAAAAAGAAGCTTTAAGTTCCATATTGATAACAGTGAGCGTATTGGGAGATTCTCTATTACTAATTAGTAAATGCTCAGAGAAAGACCATAATTTATTGTTTTATCACACACATGGAAGGTCAACTAGTTTGGAAGGAAACGTTTAGCTTTACACAAGACCACATTATTGGACTAGTTAAAGAGAAAACTCCATTTGCACTATTGATTCCGGAATCAGATATTTCCACTGATAACAATGATGCCTCCTGGGAATCAGTATTAAAATTGCAGAAGAGAAAAATAAGAACTGAGTTACATCAGCTGTCGCTTATAGAATATATCAGCAGACAGCAGATTCCGCGAGGTTTGCGTATGTATAAAGAACTACGTATGCCGAATATGGATTCAATCTTTTGGAAAAATGGAATAGAATACTTAATAAATGCTCTTTGGATTTAATGGTACTTATGGTGGACTCAACAAGAAGTGTGGTAGAGAAAATGTCAGAAGAGATGGAGACAATCCGAGGTAGTTTGAGAGAAAAAGAAACAGAAGAAAATTACATTAAGAAATCTGAAGAATTACAAAAGCAATTAGACACTTTACGACAGGATGTGATGTTGAAACAAAGAAGTTAAAGCGTGATCATGCTGATTATACAGTGGGATATGTATATCCGTGGATGAATTCTAATCATAAATTGAAGAAATCTAAGCAACAAGTGACTTTTGATGATACTTCTGATGACAATAACTACACTGACTCTAGTAAATCTTCAAAAGATGATTTTTTAGAAGAGGGAGAGGACGACAAAAAGAAGAAGAAAAAAAGATATGGGACGTGGAAAATTTCGGGCTCGTCAAACTCCAAGACGGAAATGAAGAGTATTTTAACACAAGAGGATGACACCAGTTTGGTGGTGAACATTTCCGGAAAAAATCTTTCCTTGTAATCAATTGAATTGCTGAATAAAGGTTTATCCTTTGTTCCGACCTTTAGATTTGATCCGTTTCAGTTTCGTATTGACTTTGAAAGTTTTATAAGGAAGTTGAGTTTAAAGCACTATTTTGCAGCATCACGAATATTTAATGAGGGATTGCAGACCGCATCAGAGGATAAAGTGACACACCGGATAAAATTACCATTAAAATCTACCTGGTCTCCCCCAGGTCCTTTGCATCCGGCTCTGGCGGTTTTTAAGGATTTAGTTTTGAAAGAAGTACAAAAGTTAGAAACATCTAGTAGGAAGCAGTGCACCGTGTTAACATATAGGGAGCAAAAAAGCGCTAGAGGAACTACAACATAGAACTGATATTGTAATAAGACGAGCCGATAAGGGGGGAGCGGTGGTGGTATTGAATAGAGAAGACTATAGAGCAGAAGCACAACAGCAGTTACAGGACCAGTTGACTTATAGAGTTTTGACAGTAGATCCTGGTCCTACTTTGCAAATGGAAATAAGAGAGATCACTCAGGGAGCTTTGTGCAATAAATTAATCGGCCAAAAAGAGTGCCAATATCTCAATGTGAGGATGTTAGTGACAGCGAAATTTTATACAGTCCCAAAAATCCATAAAAACTTGCAGAAACCTCCGGGGCGACCAATAGTGTCTACTAAAGGTACCATATTGGAACCTTTCTCTGTGTTTTTAGATTCTTATCTGCGCCCAGTACTAGTGGATATACCATCTTATGTGAAAGATACCACCCATTTTTTAAATATTCTAAATAATTTAGCGCATTGGGCGACTCAGGCAGACACGATATTGGTGACCTTGGATGTTACGTCCCTATACACTAGTATTCCCCAGTCGGCAGCATATCATGTAGTTAAACAGGCGCTAGTTCAACGGGGTGATCTTTCGGAGATGCAGATTATATTTTTATTGCGTCTGGCGAGATTGGCTATTTTTCAAAATTATTTTGTATTTAATGGGGTTTTGTATCAGCAGATATCAGGGGTGGGGATGGGGGCCATGTGTGCGCCCTCGATTGCTAATCTCTATATGGGTGAATTTGAAAATTGGTGGATGTCACAATCTCCTTATGTATCTAATGTAATAACATGGAATCGCTATATAGATGATGTATTTATGCTTTGGAAGGGCACTGAAGATCAGTTGATGTCCTTTATACAATGGTTAAATCAATGTGATGTGAACATACATTTTACACACATACATCATAGAGATACGTTGGCATATTTAGATATAGTGATTTTGAGGGGAAAAGCAGGATGGTTGACATCAGTCCATCAAAAAAGTACCGATCACAACACATTTCTGCATTTCAAAAGTGCACATCCTACACAGTTGAAAGAGGGTCTTCCCTTCTCCCAGTTTTTACAGTATAGACGGAATTGTTCAGATGATGATGACTTTAAAAATTTGTCAAAGCATTTGTCCAGTAACTTTAGAGCAAGAGGTTACCCAAAAACAGTGGTGAAACGAGCGTATTCTAGAGCTCTTAGGAGTTTACTATTAATAGTCGGTAAAGGGAGTAAGGAGTCAGGCCAACAGGAAAATACAGATTCTAATAGTGTTAATTTAATCACTTATTATTCCCCATTAAGTTCAGGGATTCAAAAAATTTTTTAAAAAATATAGTAATGCTATAGAAGTTGTCCCTGGATTGGTAGGTAAAAAGATACGATGCATATGGCAGCGCAACCGTAACTTGAAGGAACAGCTCAGTCCGACAGTATTGCCACCTGTAGTTCCATCTGTAACTGAGTTGGGGGTTGAGAAGGGCCATAGGAAATGTGGGCATTGCACCATATGTGATATCACCATAGAACTTGATGTTTTTGTACATAGAGTGATCACGCACAAATTGAGAGGTCACACTACATGTGCATCTCCGAATGTGGTGTATGTTATCCAGTGCCCATGTATGTTGATTTATGTAGGTAAGACGATACGCCTGTTTAAAATCAGAATGGGGGAACATAGGAGTCGTCTGAATTGCAGGGTTAGGGAAGCACCACTGGTACAACATTGTATATTAAAGGGTCATATTTTTGAACAGCTGAGGTGCTTCTGTATTGATCAGATTGAGGCAGGGATGATGGGGAAATCGTTAGAACAAACTCTTTTGGTTCGGGAGCAAAAGTGGATCTTTAATTTAAACTCTATAATGCCCATGGGACTTAATGTCGCCATTGATTGGTCCTCTTGTATATAATAAGTAAAGGAAGCAGGGGGGGGGTCACACACGCGGTGGGTGACCACATCAGATTTGGTTGCAGTCGGGCTCCTGTTATGCTCCTAGAACACTACTGGAATTTTTCAGAGATCCCCGGTGAGAGTGATGCCGTTTGACATAGGGAGGGGATACCACCAATAGGATAGCAATAAGAGGTCTTTAAATTACTAGATGTGTTTGGTAGTCCGCATGTGCGGCGTTTTTGGAAGAGTGAAGAATGGAATTGGGATTCATCGTATGAGTTCAAGATAACTTCCCTGAGAAAGGTGTGCAGCATGTTCTTATATGTGGTAGGTGTTTGGATAGTAGGGTAGGAAATAATGTAGGTTGGAATTGAGCTGATGTAAGTGGTTTTTGATAAGAGGCTTGTTTGATTTTATTTTATAGTAAAAAATAGAAGACAGTGATCCCCTGATGAAACAATAATGGTGAAAAGCTAGTGCGGCGTCCGGGGAATGCGTCGGAATCTGAAAGCGGAGGGAGCATGAAGAAATAGTTTAAGATATGAAGCTAAGTATTCTCTAATAGTTAAGAACATAAGATATGCCATACTGGGTCAGACCAAGGTCCATCAAGCCCAGTATCCTGTTTCCAACAGTGGCCAATCTAGGTCATACGTACCTAGCAGTTTCCCCAAAAGACACAGGTTCCACAATGCTTGTACTGAGTCAAGCATTGATATCCTGGGTCCCTTCTTAATAATGGTTTATGGACCTTTCCTCCAGGAACTTGTCCAAACCTTTTTTAAACCCAGCTACACTAACAGCCTTTACCACATCCTCCAGTAACAACCTCGGACTGTCAGTGAAAACATTGAATTGAAGCGCTGACAGTATTACATACATGTGTTTTGAAAAACGAGGAATGAGGGGATGAGGGAATAGTTCTATCCGCTTTCTCAATCACTGGATATTTCTCACAAAAAGGTCGTTGATGCTATCAGGCACTGATTATGGACGTATTGTAAGTCTGAAAATGTGTTCCATATAAGTCGGAGACCTTTAGCGAATTTCAATTTCAGTTTGGATGCTTGTAAAGGCCAGAAGAGGTAGTAAAAAGAAGCTTTAAGTTCCATATTGATAATAGTGAGCGTATTGGGAGATTCTCTATTACTAACAAGGAGGGGGGAGAGCAGGCAAAGGGGACAGAAATAAATGGGAGGGAGAAAAGAGAGTCCTCTAAATCCCTTCTGATCCCCTCTCAACCCTTGCTTTTTTTTTGTTTTTAACAAGCTTTAATGAGCTTTAAAGCTACAGCTCAAAAGGAAAAACATTATAGGGAGAAAAGAAAAAACTAAAAACCCTAGCTAAACTGCCTAAAGCTCTTTATCCGCTCCTCTAGTGAGCCCAGCACCATGTTTCACTACCTCCAGCTGCATGGAGACTGGACACACTGGGAGCTGGTGGAAGGTGCCAGCAGGATATCTACAGTGGTGTCACAGTTCTGACATGCCCAGTCTCCATGCTGTGTGAAGAGGTGCACAACCCAGAGGTGAGGGACTGAACTGGAGGGGACGATAAGGAACAGGGCCTTAGATCACTTTTTGTGGCAAGGAAAGCAGGTTTGTGAGCCGAGAATACCTTACAATGGCATCGGAAAGAGGAGGTGCAGGTTTGCCAGATCTATGACAATAATATCTGACCTGTGGCCTGCATTATCTTGTGGACTGGCTGAGACGTTCTGTGTGCTATACACACACAAAGATAGAGCTAGTAGTTCAACTACTATCATTAGTACAGCACTACAAGGCGTATGCAGCACTGTATTACATAGATGTCAGAGACAGTCCCTTGTCAATAAAGCTTACGATTTATTCAAGACAGACAACACAACAAACAGTGGACTAGGGTAATACTAAGCAAAAGTGATTATAACACACAAGGGAGGTTAACAGGAGAATAAGGGAGGCAGGTTCCAAAAGCAACCTCAAAGTTGGGGTTGCTTTGGCTATTGGCAAAGAGCTTTGCACTACCCGCCTCAGCTGAGAAATTGTCCCCAAGGCATCATCAGTACGTTATCATTTGGCGCTGGTTTTGCAAGGTGATTCACTGTACTTCATAGGCTACTCCTTTGCTTAATGTTGTATGGGAACTGGAATTTCTCCACTAGTATAGAGGGTGTCTTACTTGAAAAGAGGGGGTCCAGTGGTGTGCGCTGTTTGGATGACCTATTATCTATGGAGGATATTCTTCAATCTTTCCATTTCTCTCATAAGGACATCTTTGCATATTTGCAAGGGTACCATTAAGTTTGCATACTGAGGATGGATACATTTATGAATAAGATCATGGAGGCGTTGGAGACATGTCTGTGTTTGCAAGGGGATGCTAGCATTAAGCTCTCTGTCTATCAGAGACACCTGTGGGACATTGGTGGCAGTATGGCCTTTGGGAAGCTCGCTGCATAGTGAAACACGATGGTAGATAAAGACCATACAGCCTATCCAGTCTGCCCTTCCATACCTATTACTACAGTCCATTTTTTTCCTTTAGAGATCTTCTGTGTTTGTCCCATGCTTTCGTGAATTCAGATATAGTCCTATCTCTATTACCTCCATTGGGAGACTATTCCATGCATCTACCTCTTTCTGTAAAGAAATATTTCTGCATATTACTCCTGAGTCCATCTTCTTTCACCTCCATCCTATGCCCATCATTGTAGAGCTTTCTTTCAATTGAAAGAGGCTCTCCTCTTGTGTATTTGTCATGAAGACAGCTGCTCCCTTCAGTTGTACTAATAAAAATAATGCCAATCTCGCAGTCCTGCACCCTAGTGTCAGGACACTAGGAAGTCAACACAATGAGATCGGCACTATTTTAGAAAGTGCCGAGGATGGGGACAAGAGCAGGAAGAACCACTCCTGTCCTCAGCACTACTAGACCAGCATGGATTGGTGGAGAAGGTAAAGGGGCCCCAGAGGCTCTAATTTGCTGAATTTATTTATTTATTTAACAGTATTTCTAAACCGCCTTATCTTATTAATCAAGGTGGTATCACAGCAAACAATCGGGTAAAGTGAGTGTGTTAAACATGCAGTGAGGGTGATATTTAGTTGAGTGTGTGTTGTATTGTGTGCTAGATTGGTTTGAGCTATGTACAATGTGTGTTGTATTGTGTGCTAGAGTGGTTTGAGCTATGTACAATATGGGCTATATACAGTGATGCAAAAAACATTTTCTATACATACAGTGTTTAGACGGTATCATGTGCTGTTATACATTCTCTGAGGTTATGTGATGTGTCCATAGTGTTCTATGAACAGCATGGTTTTTAGCTGTTTTCTAAAGTCTTTGAGGTCTGTAGTTGCCCTCAACTCGTCTGGTAGTTTGTTCCATATTGTTGGAGCAGCCATGGAGAGTGCTCTGTCTGTTGTGTCCTTGCGTGTGTGTTTGAATTCACTTGGGGTGCTGACTTGGTTGTGTGTGTGTTTTCTTCTAGGACGTGTGCTGGTGTCTGGTTGTATGAGGGTGTGCAGGCTGTTGGCTGATGTGTGCTGATTTATCTTGAATAGGTTTATGATAGTTTTGTATCTGATGCGTGCACCGATTGGGAGCCAGTGTAAGTCCTTTAAGGTAGGTGTGATGTGCTCCTGTCTTGCAGTACCGGATATTATTCGTGCTGCAGTGTTTTGTGCTAGCTGGAGTGGTTTGAGGGCTTGTTTCGGGAGTCCAAGGTATATCGGATTGCAGAAGTCCAGTAGTGGGGTTATCAGTGCTTGACAGACGGTACGAAAGTGTTCTAGGGCGAGGAGTGGTTTCAGTCTCCTGATGATTCGCATCCTGTAGTAGACCTTTTGGATTGTTTTGTTGATTTGTGGCTTGAGGTTTAGTTTATTGTCCAGAGTAACTCCGAGGTATCTCACTTCTGATCTTATTGGTATAGTAGTGTTTTGTATCTTGATATTTGGCGGGTGTATGAAGCTTTGGTTCCGAGTGATGATTAAAGCTTCAGTCTTGTTGTAGTTTATTGCGAGGTTGTTGTTTTGACACCAACTCGTCATTTGGGTAAGGCAGTCTGTTATCTTAGAGAAGTCCGGGTTGTCGATTGATATCGGGGTGTATATCATGATGTCGTCTGCATATATTGTGTATTGAATGTTGTTCTCTTTCATGATGTTGCAGATTGGTTGGATGTAGATGTTAAATAGGAGTGCTGAGAGTGCGGATCCTTGAGGTACTCCTTGACGGACATTTATGGGTCGGGAGGTGTTGTGTCCCACCTTGACCTGTAGCTGTCTTTCAGTTAGGTATGAGTGGAACCATTCCAATGTGATACCGTGAATACCAGTGTTTTTTAGTCTTTCCAGGAGCGTGTTGTGGTCCACTGTGTCGAAGGCTGAGGAGATGTCGATGAAGATCATTATGATTCCATTCCTGGATGGAATGGATAGCCGGACTTGCATTATTGTTTGGGGAGGTAGCAGGAGGGGCGAGAGGGGGGCTGACTGGCTAGCCAGAGTCACTTAGGTAACTGGGGGGGATTTGAGGTGGGGGTTTTAGGGGGGCTGACTGGCTAGCCAGGTAGTAACTTGTTGCTGGGGTTGCCCCAATCTCGCCAGACAGGTCTCAATAGGAATTGGGAGCTATCCGGGGAGGTTGGACTGAAGAGGAAGTGGGTTTGGGACTTTTACATTGTGGGTGCTGCGGAAATCTGCAGCACTTGCAGTGGACATGAGTTGGGGGAGACAGATCTGGGCCTTGTGGGGCAATTGGCAGCAATTTGGGGAACAGAGCACTTACTTGCTCTCCTCCCCTTGCACTTGCCACAGATCCTGCAATCGCTGTGAGACTTCCTGCACTAGCTGCCGATGCAGGGATCACAGAGCTCTGCAGGAAGTGCAAATCCGCCACAATATCTGCATGGGGAAAGCTGGGAACGTCCCCTGCAAATATGCAGGAAGTTTGGACTTAACTGCGGGCCTTTGCCTTTTTTATAATATACACACTGATGTTTTATTGCTAAAGGCAGAATATTTATTTGTCTAACTATATACTGCTTTTGACCGGGTCAAAGCGGTTTAGACTGAACAATCATCCGGTGTCTCCACTTATTACTATGTGAATGATATCGTCGTTCTTCACCATACCAATTCCTCTGCCCTGATATCTCCTCACTCAACTCCTGCCTCGCTCTTGTCCACACTTGGCTGAGCACTAACTTTCTTCATCTGAATCCGGCTAAACATCTGCTACCTGGATTACCTTTGAGGCTTCCCCTCCTTCCCTGGCTCCTACACTTGCATCTACTTCTATTCCTCTGGTGTTCTCATTAGGTATCTTGGGGTTATTCTGGATTCCTCTCTTTCCTTTAAAGAACATATCTCTGCTGTCTCCCATCGCTCTTTCTTTGACTTTCATCAAATCTGTACTATCCGTCTTTTCTTCTCAACAGCTGCTCTGTCTACTCTTATTATCACACTTATCACCTCCAGAATTGACTACTGTAATGTTGACCTAGCTGGTCTCCCACAGTGTCAACTCCACATGCTACAATTACTCCAGACCACGGCTACTGGTATACTCGCTCACTCCTCTCGTTTCGATCATCTTCTGGCTCATCTCCACTGACCTGTCTGCTACCGTATACAGTATAAGACTCTCATTTTTGTCCATAAGGTAATTCATACTGCTATGCCCTCCCGTTACCTGGATGATCTTCTCCACTTTCACCACCCACATCGTCTGCTCTGCTCCGTTCATACCCATCGATTGGCCCTTCCCTCTGTTTCTATGGCGCACCTCGAACATACTCATGGGGCTGCATTTTTCTTCCTAGATGCCGCCCTCTGGAACTCACTCCCCCTCCCCCTCACCCTCCATTCTGAATTGTCTTTCCATGGTTCAAAGCTGCCATCAAAACACATCTTTTTCATTTGGCGTTTAATCTCCAGTCTCCTCCTCCTTGACTGGCCTACTGTGTAACAACCCCTCATTTTGTATGTCTTATTTGTGTCGTCTTTTCCCTCTTCTGTCCCTCTTTTCTTTCCTTTCTGTCCTGTCAATTATTGGCATTCCGCTCTTTCCTTTTTCTAGCATAGTATTGCAAACTGCTTTTATGCTACAGCCCTAGCGGTATATCAAGTTTGTGCATAAATAAACTGCAGTTACTCACCTGTAACAGGTGTTCTCCAGGGACAGCAGGAATCAGTCCTCACATATGGGTGACGTCGGCGCCGACGGAGCCCTCGTGCGGAGCAATTCCCCAGCTTTCAAAGAAAGCCTTTGGGATTGCATCGCGCATGCACGGTCCCCTTCCCACCCAAGGGTGCCATCTTGCTCAGTCAGATGACATAGCTAAAAAGATGGCAAAATTTGAGAAAAAATGAATCAAAGGACTGCAACTCCAGGGGAGGAGGGAGGGTCGTGAGGACTGATTCCTGCTATCCCTGGAGAACACCTGTTACAGGTGAGTAACTACGCTTTCTCCAGGAACAAGCAGGAAGTCAGTCCTCACATATGGGACTCTCTAGCTATAGGCTACTGAGAACCGATAGCTGAAAATGGCTCCAAATGGCTCCCTCTAAAAGAGCTGCAGCAGCAGTGATAGGATCTTTCTCAGAGAACACAACCCCCACTGTAGCCTGACACCAAAGGGTCGGAGGGTAGGAGTTGCCTAAACCTCGAATAGGTTACGGAGTACCGCCTGACCAAAAACTCTGTCCCGCTGGGACTCTCTCTCCAGGCAGTAGTGGGCTGCAAAAGTCTGGCTTGAAGACCAAGTTGTGGCCCAGCAGATGTCTGCCAACGGAACAGAGCGGTGGTTAGCCACTGATGCGGCCTTAGCCCTGACAGAGTGGGCTGTGATTCGGCCCTGCAGCTGGAGGTCAGCTGCCCTGTATGCCCAGGCGATGCAGTCTGCCACCCAGGTGGATAACGTGCGCTTGGAGACCGGTAGACCCAGTTTACTAGGGTCATAAGAGACAAAGAGCTGGGAAGCTCTCAGATGTCCCTGCGTACACTCCAGGTAAAAGGCGAGCGCCCTCTTACAGTCCAGGGTATGCAGAACCACTTCTGCCCTACTGGTATGTGGCCTGGGGAAGAAGGTTGGAAGAACCACCTCTTGGTTAAGGTGAAACGAGGAAACCACTTTTGGGAGGAACTTGGGGTGAGTATGTAAGACCACTCTGTTTTTGTAAAACCATGTATACGTTCTATCCAATACTAAAGCTTGCAGCTCGCTCACACGTTGAGCAGACATGAGCGCCACCAGAAAGAGTGCTTTCCAGGATAGGAAGTGGAGAGGACAGGTGGAGATTGGTTCAAAAGGTGGGCAAGTAAGCCACTGCAAGACCACATTTAAGTCCCACTCTGTAGCCGGTGGGCAAATTGGAGGCTTCAAGAGTAGGAGGCCTCTGAGGAATCGGGATACCAAAGGGTGAGCTGAAAGAGGTTGCCCATCCACTGGAGAGTGGTTAGCTGATAGCACACTCAGGTGGACCCTGACAAAGTTAGACTTGAGGCCTAACTCTGAAAGGTGGAGCAAGTACTGCAATACCTGAGGTACTTAACAAGTGAACGGGTTCTCCTTATTCTGAGCACACCACCCTTCAAATTTATGCCACTTGAACGCGTAGGATTTTCTAGTGGATTGCCTCCTAGAGGCCAGCAACACCTCCTCAACCTCCTTAGGAAGGAGTAGAGGAGCAAATACTACCCTCTCAGCAGCCAGGCCATTAAGTTGAGGGATCTGAGATTGGGATGTAGCAAGGAACCCTGTTCCTGGGTCAAGAGGTCAGGCTGTACCCCCAATAGGAGTGGAGTTTCGACCGCCAGTTGAAGGAGAAGAGGGAACCAAGGCTGTCTGGGCCACCTGCGGGCTACCAGGATGACCGAGGCCTTGTCCCGAAGAATCTTGAACAGAGTGCATGCCACCAGGGATGTGGGTGGGAATGCATAGAGAGGGCCCTGTGCCCACGAGATCAGGAAAGCATCCGCCGCCACGCTCAGCGGATGTGGCTGCCTCGAGCAGAACCGGGGCAACTGATGGTTTTGCGGACTGGCAAAGAGATCCATGGATGGGAGACCCCAATGGTTGAAGATGATCTGGGCTACATCCCAGTTCAGTTGCCATTCATGAGGCTGAAGAATCCTGCTCAACTTGTCGGAGAGGAGGTTCTCCTGACCGGGCAGATAAATTGCCCTTAGGGACATGTGATGTGCCACTGCAAAAGAGCAGAGGTCCAGAGTTTCCTGGCAGAGGATGCGAGATCCTGTGCCCCCCTGTTTGTTGATGTAGAATGTCGCTACCTGATTGCCTCTCTGTATCAGCACCGACTGATGTGCAAGAAGATGACAGAAGGCTTGAAGAGCTAGGCAGATGCCTCGAAGCTCTAGAAGATTGATCTGAAGTGCGGCCTCTTGCAAGGACCACAGACCCTAAGTGCATGAACCCTGGCAATGGGCACCACAGCCCAGCAATGAGGCATCTGTTGTCAGCACTCTGGTGTGAGAGGGAGGTTGGAATGGTACTCCCTGAAGCAAGTTGGGGGGGGGGGTGAAGCCACCATTGCAAGGCTGTCACCAGCAGCCTGGAAATCACTACCCTGTCTCTGAGGCGTACAGTGGCTTGCGTCCACTGGTCTCTGAGGCTCCACTGAGCTGTGCGCATGTGGAATCGAGCATATGGAGTCACATGCACCGTGGAGGCCATGTGGCCCAGGAGGCGTAGGAAGACCCTTGCGGAGACTTGAGGTTTGTGCTGGACCTGCTGTACCAAGTCCAGCAACCGCCTCGCCCTGTCCAGCGGTAGGTACGCCCTTGCCTGAAGTGTGTCCAGTCTTGCCCCTATGAACTCCAAGTTCTGAGTGGGGAGTAAAGTGGACTTTTCATGATTTATAACAAACCCTAGGTGCTGGAGCAGGGTGACTGTGCGAGCAGTGGCCTGCTGTGCCTCCTGTGCCGATTGGCCCCTGATGAGCCAGTCATCCAGGTATGGAAAGATGAAGACTCCCTGGCTTCTGAGGAAGGCCGCCACCGCTGCTAGGCATTTGGTAAATACTCTGGGAGCGGAAGCTAGGCCAAAGGGAAGCACCTTGTACTGGAAGTGGTTTCCTCCGACCACAAACCTGAGGTATTGCCTGTGATCTGGGTGTATGAGGATGTGAGTATAAGCATCCTTTAAATCTAAGGAGCATAGCCAGTCTCCCTGGTGGAGGTAAGGTAGTAGGATCCCAAGGGAAAGCATCTTGAACTTTTCCCTCACCAGGAACTTGTTGAGAATTCACAAGTCCAGGATGGGGCGTAGGCGTCCTTTTCTTTTTGGTGTGAGGAAATACCTGGAGTAGAAGCCTTGCCCCTGCAGGTGGTAGGGCACCGGTTCCACCGCCTGATCCTTTAGCAGACCTGTCAACTCCTGCAGGAGGAGGTTCCTGTGAAGAGGGTGCCTGAGAGGCTCTCCTGGGAAAAAGGAGGTGGGCACCTGCTTGAAATGAAGTAAATAGCCCCGGTGGACTACTTTCAAAACCCAGGCGTCGGTAGTAATGGCTGGCCACCTGTGAGCATATAGGGCCAGCCTTCCTCCTGTGCAGGGCCAAACCACTGGTGGGAGAGGAGCTATGCACTAGGAGTCAAAAAACCCCTCCTGGCTGGGTAGGAGCCTGAGCTGGAGGCTTGGGGGTCTTTGGCTTACGTGGCCCCATGTCCCCTGGCCTGCTGCCCCTGTTGGGGAGCTGGGGCAGCCTGGTAAGTGGGGTAATTTCTGTAAGCCGTACCCTTCCTTGGGAAAAAGGGCTATTTCCCCGAGGCCTTCTTCTTGTAAGAAGGCGCAGATGTCTTCTTCGACAACATTGTCCAGGTCAATTACTCAGACTCCATTTCTGCAGCTTTCTCAGTCATGGGTTTGCCGAAGAGGTTGTCTCCTCGGCACGGGACATCAACCAACTTGTCCTGAACCCATGGCTCCAGGTCCGATGACATGAGCCAGGCCTGACGGCATGCACTGATGCCGGCCGCGGCTACTCGGGCCGAAGCCTCGAAGCCATTGTAAGCTGCTCGAGACATGAACTTCGAGCACTCTCGGATCCCCATGGACAAGGCTTTGAAGCGCTGCTCAGGTTCCTCAGATAGGCCAGCCAAGAACCTGGCAATCTCCTTTGCCAGGTCCCGCAAGTACATGCCCATGTACAGCTGGTAAGTTTGGACACAGCATGACAGCATCGAGCCCTGGTAGCACCATCAGCCGTTCCAACATTGGATGCACCGGTACAGTAAGGGCCTCCTTTGGGGGAGAGTCATAGTTGAGGGCATCGAGCTCCTTGGCTCGAGGCTTCTCCTCGGCGTCCGCCGGGAATGCCGAAGCCTTGGCCATGTCCCTGACGAAGTCTGAGAACCGAGTGTCCTCCAGAGGGGACCTATTCCAAGGCTCCGAACCTGGAGAATCCGATGGGATACACCGGGTTCGGTAGGTGTCTGGGGAGTCTTCCTCCTCCATCTCCCATGCCGAGTCCTCTGAGGAGGACTTGATGGGCTCCGGCCTCGAGGGCTTTGAGCTCGACCGCCCCGACACCGAGAGCACTGGCGTCGATGACCTCGGCCCCGAACGGGAGGTTGAGGGGGACCTTGGCCGAGGATCGACTCGAGACCTGATCGATTCGAGGATCAGCTCGGCCTCCAGTGTTGACGTCGAAGTCCCGGTGTTCAGGGCGGATGGACTGGCGAGACCGGCCATCAGCGCCCGCTGCTGGTCCATGAAGGTAGCCATGCTGCTCTCCAGGGCCGCCTACCTGAGACCGAGCTCAGAAGGCTCCGCAGCTCCCGGCTCGGGTCCCAACGTCTGCTGTCCCGGAGGAGAGCTCACGAGGACAACAGAAGTTACCTTGTCCGACGTCTCCGGCTCCTTGCAAGGTTGTTTAGCCGGCCGCTCCAACTCCGAGGACCCGGGGCAGTGGTACGGGCTCCATGGCCTGGAACCCGAGGGCCCAAGCCGATCAGAGGCGTCTAGCGATGCCGCCCTCACAAGTTTCTTCTTCCTCCAGTGTTCCCTGGAGGGAGACCCCCGCTCAGAAGACCCACGACGGTGCTCGGGCTCCGATTCCCAAGATGTTGAGGCTTCTGACGAGGTCTGGGCCTGGGCGAATGCGGATGCGGACTCAGGAAAAATCCTGTCACGCTGATGCTGCCTGCTCTTCAAAGATTTTGAAGACATCTTACCACATGGCCCACAGACCACCGGATCATGGTCAGGGCCGAGGCATCGGAGGCAGCAGTCGTGTATGTCGGTGAGAGACATCAACTTCTTACACCGATCACACTTTTTAAACCCGCTGGCAGCCATCGGGGGAAAAAGGGCCCCTGCGAGGTCAAACGACCAGGCTGCCAGTGAAAAATAAAAAGAGCGCGAATGCTAATCACGAAGGACAAAAACGAAAAATATGACCAGACTTGGTACCAGTGTACCGAACCAAAGGCGGGAAGGGGAACCGGTGTCGAACTGGGAAGCTGAAACAAATAAATCAACTTTTCTACTTTTTCCACGGTGAAAACAAGACCACGTCCCTTGGGCTCTGCGGAAAAAAGAAGACTGAGCAAAATGGCACCCTTGGGCGGGAAGGGGATTGCACATGCGCGATGCAATCCCAAAGGCTTTCTTTGAAAGCTGGGGAATTGCGCCACACGAGGGCTCTGTCAGCGCCGACATCACCCATATGTGAAGACTGACTTCCTGCTTGTTCCTGGAGAAAGAAAGAAATACATAAAACAAATAAACATCTTAGCAAATACAACAGAACAAACATCTTAATTGATAATAGGGTTTCCATAACAATAAACTCATTAATTACATAATATGCATAATAGCCAGCTATTTTCCTCAATGAACTATATACATTTAGGATAGCCATACCTGGCGGTATCTGCTTTAACTACAGTATAAACAGGTGTAGGTTCTGTCATATGTGTGTTTGTCTTGTTGGAGCTATGTCAGAGGGTGGCTTAGGTGGTGGGTTCAAAGTAGTTGGAGAATGTGTAGGTTTTCAAGTGTTTGCGGAAGGAGGGAGGGTCGGTCGGTCATGTTCCTTATTGTGTCAGGCAAAGAGTTCCAAAGGGATGGTGTGGAGAGTTCAAATGCTCTTCAGCAAGTTTGTTGTTTAAACTTTGTTTTAAATTGTGGTATTTTGAGCTTGTTGGTTCTTGGAGGTCTTCTTAGTCTGTTTATAGTGAACTTCCGAAAGAAATTTGTAAGGAAATAAATAAAAAATATTGCCCATGGACTGGATGTGGGCTGTGGAGCTCATTTTTACAACCCCCATACTTTTCCTGTTCATGACTGGATTTGGCCTGCAAAGGAAATTTAACTTTATTTTCATGCGTAGCAGCAGCAAAGGTAACAAGGCTTTGGGGTTCCCAGTTCCACCCAGTGAAGACAATGGTAGTAGAAGATGGCAGCAAATTCCAAGAGCAATTTGAAATATCCTATGTGGCCCTTCTCTTGAAGATTTTGGAGACTAGTTTACTGAGACATGAGGGACGAAATGCAATAAATCAAGTAGTCTATAGGGTGCTTCCAGTTTAGTATTAATTTTCACTTTTTCTTTATTAATTTTTCACTTAGAAGCAAACTTCATATTGACCTACAGAATTCACATTATCCAAAAAAAACCAGACAAACATAAGAAACTGTTTCCTTTCCACAATCTTTCCTATGATAATGCGCAACAGTCCACAATTTAAGTGTGGGGGGGGGGGGGGTCCATTCACGAGATTCGGGGAAACTAAATTAAAAGAAAAAGGAAGACTAGCGCCGACATGCCTAATAAAAGGAGTGTCCTAGTGTGACTCTCTTAGGAAGGGGAACAGGCTTCGAGCAGCCTCTCTGAAAGAAAGCCATAAGAACATAAGATATCCCATACTGGGTCAGACCAAGGTCCATCAAGTCCAGTATCCTGTTTCCAACAGTGGCCAATCTAGGTCATATGTACCTAGCAGTTTCCCCAAAAGACACAGGTTCCACAATGCTTGTATTGGGTCAAGCATTGATATCCAGGTACACTACCAAAAAACTGCCTCCAGTTTTGCAACTGATTCCTATAGATTTTGGGGTGCTGAATCCAGGAAAAATAGCCAAAATGTTCCATCACGTCACGTTTTCTTGCAAAATTAGATTTCTTACCCATATAAGGAATGTTCACATAATTTCTTTTTAGCCGACTGCAGTTTATTTTCTTGGCCCAAAATAGAGGTTGTAATGGTTAACTAACTCGAAACACTCCCTCGTGATATTTTAGAGTGTTTTGTATTCATTTTATACATTAACAGGACAATTGGGAGGCGGGGGGCTAAATCCAGTACTCGCGCTGGCGCATGTTCTTTCCTGTTCGCCTTGCCTCGTTCGCTCGCTCAAACACGGTGGTTGCGACATGAACGTTCCTGTCAAATTTCAGTTTCTTGCAAGTTCATTATTACCTTTTGTTTGCTCAGTCGTAATCCAGCTTTATTCCGAAGTGGTTCACTACAGTTGTAGTTTGCAGTGCTGTGTATTTGTGATGGCTCACAGAGCCAGAGGTTGCGTCAACTCTCCGGACAGTTTTTGTTTTATTTGTGGGGAATATACCGTGAAAAAGCGGCAGAGGAACATTTCTGCATTTATTAAAAAAGTATATTTCGCCTATTTCGGTTTGAAGTTAGGCGATCAAGACAAACCGTGGGCTCCTCACAAAGTGTGCAAGACATGTGAGGAAGATCTACGCTTATGGATGAAAGGTAAAAAACAAGCATTTCGTTTCGGAATACCTATGATGTGGCGTGAACAAAGAGACCACAGCAGTGACTGCTATTTTTGCTCTTGCATTGTGAAGGGATACAACTTAAAAAATAAGAACGTAATAAGTTACCCCAACCTTCCCTCAGCACTTAGGCCTATGCCTCATAGCAACGAAGTACCTGTGCCTGAACCACCAAAATCTTTGGATCATATTTGTGTGGACGGTTCTGATCATGATGAGACTCATCAGATGGCTTTTCCCGATGAGTCCAGTACTTCCGAGTTTGAAACTGAACCAGATCCGAAACCTGAACTTTTCTCTCAAGCTGAATTGAATGATTTAGTCCGGGATTTAGGACTCCCAAAAGATGCTGCCCAACTGCTAGGTTCTCGGCTTAAACAGAAAAATCTATTGTCACCAGGAACAACTTTTTATTGGTACCGCAACCGCGAGACACAATTTTTGAAGTATTTCAGCAAAGAGGAAGATTTGGTATTTTGCAACGATATATACGGAGTGATGGAAAAGTTTAAACTCAAGTATGATCCTGCTGAATGGCGGCTGTTCATTGATTCGTCAAAAGACAGCATAAAAGGTGTTCTTCTTCATAATGGCAACACATTCGCTTCTGTTCCTATTGCTCACTCTGTTATTCTCCAAGAAAAATACGAGAATTTGGCCCTGATTCTTCAGAAGATTCGTTATGATGAGCATAAGTGGATGATTTGTGGAGACTTTAAAATTCTATCCATGCTATTAGGGTAGCAATCCGGTTTCACCAAATATCCCTGCTTCCTTTGCTTGTGGGATAGCTGGGCCCGCGACCTACACTGGGGGAAAAAAGACTGGCCAATTCGGGAGTATTTGAGACCCGGTGAGAAAATGTTCTTCATGAGAGCTTGGTACCTCGTGATAAAATTCTATTACCACCTCTCCACATTAAGTTGGGTCTCATTTAAGCAATTCATCAAGTCCCTTCCAAAAGATGGTGAGTGCTTTCGGTACCTTTGCTCAAAGTTCCCCCGACTTTCTGAAGCAAAGCTAAAGGAAGGAGTGTTTGTTGGCCCTGATATAAGGCAACTCATTTCAGATGGAGCATTCGCTGAAACGATGTCTGAGAAGGAAAAAGAAGCCTAGGATTCCTTCAAGGATGTTCTCAAATTCTTGGGGAACAGGCGGGATGAGAACTATAAGGATATTGTTGCCAGGATGCTCAATGCCTTCAAAGAACAAGGCTGTAACATGAGCCTGAAAGTCCATTTCTTGCACTCCCATGTGAACTACTTTCCCGAAAACCTGGGGGCGTACAGTGAAGAACAAGGTGAAAGGTTTCACCAGGACATCAAGGACGCAGAGAGAAGGTACCAAGGAAGATGGAACACCACTATGATGGCTGATTTCTGCTGGTTGCTGCTGCGGGAAACCCCAGATGAAAAATACGCCAAGCAGCGCACCAAGAGAAGCATTCGGGGGAAGAAGAAACGGGCCCACCAGGAGATTGATTGACCCAAGAATGACTTTAAAATCTAAACTGTGTTGACAAATATCGTGTTTTTACTAAACTTTGAAATAAAAATTTGCTAGTTATTACCACAGTGTCGGATCTCATTTATTAGAATTTTATTTTCACACCATCGGGTGTTTGTCTTCATGTATTGCAATGGTGCGGTTTGCGTTTTCTATTCTTACATACATACCTGTACAACATTTTTTGCACATTTCTTTGCTTTGCTTTGTGTCTAACCTCGCTCTTATATGCTCAATGTTTGTGCACATGTATGTGGCTGTTTTAAGTGCAGACAATTTTGCTACCATCACAGTGTGTTTTGTTGACATTACTCTATTCTTATGTGCTGCCTTGTTACAATTTTCTTTATTCTTATTTGAATAACTACTAAACAATTAGTATAAAGAATTCATCCAAGAAACTTTTATCTCGATCGCACTCAATCTGAAACGTTCACCTCAAACTGCTAACCCAATGTAGCAAAAATTCTGTACGTGATGGAGCAAATTGGTTACCAGATTTGGATTCAGCGCACCAAAAAACGTAAAAATCAATCGAAACATTAGAGGCAGTTTAAAAAAAATTTTTTTTAGTGTACCTGTGTAATGATTTATGGACCTTTCCTCCAGAAACTTGTCCAAACCTTTTTTAAACCCAGCTACACTAACAGCCTTTGCTACATCCTCCGGTAACAAATTCCAGTTTGATTACATGTTGAGTGAAAAAATATTTTCTCTTATTTGTCTTAAATAGTTTACCCTATAGCTTCATTGCATGTCCCCTAGTATTTCTATATCCTGATAACGTAAACAATCGATCTTCATTTACCTGTTCCACTCCGTTCATTAATTTATAGACTTCTATCATATCTCCCCTCAGCCGTCCCTTTTCCAGGTTAAAGAGCCCTAACCTTTTTAGCCTTTCTTCATAGGGGTATCCTTCCATCCCCTTTACCATTTTGGTGGCTCTTCTCTGAATCTTTTCTAATAATGCTATATCCTTTTTAAGATACGGTGACCAGAACTGCACACAATATTCAAGGTGCGGTCGCACCATGGAACGATACAGAAGCATTATAATATCCTTTGTTTTATTTTCCATTCCTTTCCTTATGATACCTAGCAATCTATTTGCTCTCTTGGCTGCTGCTGCACACTGGGCAGAGTTTTTAACATGTTATCCACAATGACGCCTAAATCTTTTTCCTGGGTGGTGGTTCCTAATGTGGAAACTTGCATCGTGTAACCATAGTTTGGGTTGTTCTTCCCTAGGTGCATAACTTTGCACTTGTCCACATTATATTTCATCTGCCATTTTGATGCCCTGTCTTCCAATTTATCAATATCCTCTTACAATTTTCCACAATCCTCATGGGTTTTAACAACCTTAAATAGTTTTGTGTCATCTGCAAATTTGATAACCTCACTCGTTATTCCCTTTTCCAGGTCATTTATGAATATGTAAAAAAGCAGCGGACCCAGCACAGGTCCCTGGGGTACACCACTATTCACCTTTCTCCATTGGGAAAATTGGCCATTTAGCCCTACCCTCTGCTTTCTATCTTTTAACCAGTTCCTGATCCACAATAGTACACTGCCTCCTATCCCATGACTCTTTAGTTTTGCCAAACGTCTCTGATGAGGGACCTTGTCAAAGGCTTTCTGAAAGTCCAAATACACTATTATCAACCAACTCACCTTTGTCTACCTGTTTATTCACACTTTCAAAAAAACATAACAGATTAGTAAGACAAGATCTAACTTGTCTAAAGCCATGTTGGCTGTCTCCCATTAAGTCATGACTATCTTACATGTTCAGCAAGTTTGTTCTTTATGATGGTTTCTACCATTTATTTTATTTATTTATTTATTTTATTTATTTAACAATCACTTATATACCGCACTTTCCCAGGGATCAGGTGCGGCTTACAAAAAACAAGTTAATGGACAGAGCATAGATCTGTTTTTACATTGAACATCCATAAAACTATGTACAGGGGCCTGAGCCTTAGTAACAAAACATACTTAGTTTCCATTGAAGCTGAATTAAGGTACAATAGCAACACACAACGTTCTGAGGTATTTGAACTATATACAAAATCTAAGTACAGTAACGAAACAACCTTTTGAGGTATTACAACTATATATGATATATTGAATTTAAACTATGTAAATTGCATAGTGGTGGGCTTGACTAATTGTGATTAGTTAGGGTGAAAGGTCGCCCGAAAAGAGCAATGAAACCAGTGTAGAGGGGATTAGGATAGTTTTAGTTGCTTGTATTATTTGTCTTTCTTGGAAGTATTGAGGTTTGTCATTTGTTATCCGTTTTCGTTATGGGAGAAGGAGTAAGTCATAGGACCAAAGTGTGATGTAAAAAGATGTGTTTTTAGTTTCTTTCTGAGTTCCTTAATTTCTGTTACTTCTCTGATTTCCTCATGGAGGGAGTTCCATAGGATGGGTGCTGCATGGGAGAATGCCTTTTTGTTGGTTGTCTTTTTAGCTTTTGTGAAGTCTTTTGGGGTTATTAGTTTGTATAACCTTTCCTGTGTGTGGTTTTATTGTGATCCTTCGTGATAAGCTTACCTAGTGTTGGTGGGGCCATGTTGTTTAATGCCCTGAATGCAGTTATTATGGTCTTATAGTTTATCCTGCATTGAATTGGTAGCCAGTGTAAATTAGCTAGTATAGGTGTAATGTGTTCGAATGTTTGAGTCTTCATTTTGGTTCTAGCTGCTGCATTTTGCGCCAGTTGTAGTCGTTTAATGTTTTGTTTTGCTGTGCCTAGTAGGATTAAATTGGCAAAGTCAAAATGAGGTGTGATGAGTGCCTGTATTATGCTCATAAAGTCTTGTATATGAACGAGTGGGCGTAGTTGCTTTAGTATTTTAAGTTTGAAAATGATTTTTTTTGTTGTGTTTCTAATGTGAGAAGCCATACTGAGATGCGTATCAAGGATCATGCCTAGATAGCGTAGTTACTCACCTGTAACAGGTGTTCTCCAGGAGCAGCAGGAATCAGTCCTCACATATGGGTGACGTCGGCGCCAACGGAGCCCTCGCGGAGCAATTTTCCCCAGCTTTCAAAGAAAGCCTTTGGGAATTGCAGCGCGCATGCGCGGTCCTCTTCCCGCCCAAGGGTGCCATCTTGCTCAGTCAGATGACATAGCTAAAAGACAGCAAAAATTAGCAAAAACAAAAGCATATAACTGCAACTCCAAGGGGAGGAGGGAGGGTTGTGAGGACTGATTCCTGCTGCTCCTGGAGAACACCTGTTACAGGTGAGTAACTACGCTTTCTCCAGGACCAAGCAGGAAGTCAGTCCTCACATATGGGACTCCCAAGCTTAAGGCTACCGGAGACCCTAAGCACAAAAAATGAGCTCCCTCGAGGTCAGTAGCACAGAAGGAAGGAATCTTTTCTGAATATGTCTCCAACCGGTAGCCCAACATCCGGGACGGAGGGTAGGAGTTGCCTATACCTCGAAGAGGTTACGGAGGACTGCCTGTCCAAAAGCACTGTCCCTGCGGGACTCCCTCTCCAGGCAGTAATGGGCTGCAAAAGTCTGGCTTGAAGACCAAGTAGCGGCCCGGCAGATGTCTGCCAATGGAACAGAGCGGAGGTAAGCTACTGACGTAGCCTTCGCCCGAACACGATGAGCTGTGACTCTACCTTCCAGCACGAGGCCCGCAGCCTCGTAAGCCCAAGCGATGCAGTCCGCAATCCAGATGGACATAGTACGCTTGGAGACAGGGAGCCCCAACTTGTTGGGGTCATAAGACACGAAGAGCTGAACAGCCTTTCGGTGCTCCCGCGTACGGTCAAGGTAGAAGGTCAACGCCCTTCTACAGTCCAGGGTATGCAGGACCATTTCAGCTTGGCTGGAGTGCGGCCTGGGAAAGTAGGTCGGAAGTACCACCTCCTGGTTGATGTGAAAAGGGGAAACCACTTTGGGAAGAAATTTAGGGTGAGTCCGTAGGACTACCCGGTTCTTGTAGAACCTAGTGTACGGAGGATCAGACACCAGGGCCTGCAGCTCACTAACGCGTCTAGCCGAAGTGAGGGCTACCAAGAACAAGGTTTTCCACAAAAGAAAACGGAGCGGACAGGTAGCCATAGGCTCAAAAGGCGGACAGGTGATCCGCTGCAACACCACATTAAGATCCCAGTCCGGGGCTGGCGGGCGCAAAGGTGGCTTAAGGAGAAGGAGGCCTCTGAGAAACCGAGCCACCAGAGGGTGGCTGGAAAGAGGTCTACCATCCACTGGCAGGTGATGCGCAGAAAGAGCACTGAGGTGGACTTTTACCGAGTTGGATTTAAGTCCAAGGTTGGAGAGAGAGCAAGTACTGCAAGACCACTGATGCTGAACAGGAGAAAGGATCTTGAGACTGCTGAGTACACCAGACGGAGAACCGACGCCACTTGAGAGCGTAGGACTTCCGGGTGGAGGGCCGCCTGGAGGCCAAGACGACCTCCTCCACATCCGGAGGTAGCTGCAGAGGAGCAAGGACTACCCTTTCAGCAGCCAGGCCATCAGATGAAGGGACCGGAGATTGGGGTGTAGGAGAGTCCCCTGATCCTGCGACAGGAGGTCGGGCTGAAATCCCAGTGGAAGAGGAGTGTCTACCGCTAGCTGCATCAGAAGCGGGAACCAAGGTTGTCTCGGCCACCGGGGAGCCACGAGGATCAGCGATGCTTTGTCTCGGAGAACCTTGAAGAGCGTCCGAGACACCAGTGGCATGGGAGGAAAGGCATACAAGAAGCCGGTGGACCATGGAATTAGAAAAGCATCCGCCGCTACCCGGAGAGGATGCGGCTGACGAGAGCAGAATCTGGGCAGCTGCCGGTTTAGAGGACTGGCAAACAGATCCATGGTGGGGAGGCCCCACTTGAGAAAGATCCGCTGAACCACCAGCGGGTCCAACCTCCACTCGTGTGGCTGGAGGATCCTGCTGAGCTTGTCGGCCAGGTAATTTTCTTGACCTGGGAGATAGACAGCCTTGAGGATAATGCCGTGGTGGACAGCCCAAGAGCATAGTTTTTGTGCCTCCTGACAGAGAAGGAAGGAGCCTGTTCCGCCTTGTTTGTTCACGTAGTACATTGCAACCTGATTGTCCGTCTGTATCAGCACCGACTGGTGAGAAACCAGGTGAGAGAATGCTTTGAGCGCTAGGCGGATGGCTCTGAGCTCTAGGAAGTTTATCTGTTGAGCAGACTCCCAAGGAGTCCAGAGGCCTTGAGTACAGGTCTCCTGGCAATGTGCACCCCAACCTAGGAGAGAAGCATCAGTCGTCAGGACGTGAGAATGCGTAGGGGGCTGAAATGTCACTCCTAGGACTAGGTTGGGCAGATGAAGCCACCATTGTAGAGAAGAGACCAGCTGGTCGGAGATCTGCACGGAGTCCGCTAGGCTCCCCGTGGCCTGATGCCATTGATTGCGAAGGCACCACTGAGCAGGACGCATGTTCAGTCGGGCATTGGGTGTCACATGGACCGTGAAAGCCATATGGCCGAGCAGTCGCAGAAAAAGTCTGGCTGGGACCAGCGCATTGCTGTGAAAGTGGCCGGCGAGGTCCATGAGCCACCTGGCCCTGTCCAGAGGGAGGAAGGCCTGCGCCTGAAGTGTGTCCAACTGGGCGCCGATGAACTCGAGATTTTGAGAGGGGAGCAAAGTGGACTTTGCGAAGTTTACGACAAAACCCAAGTGTTGGAGCAGGGCCACAGTGCGCTGAGTGGCGTGAGTGGCCTCTTGGGAAGACTGGACTCTGATGAGCCAGTCGTCCAGGTATGGGAACACAAACAGACCTTGAAGTCTCAGATAAGCCGCCACCACAGCGAGGCACTTGGTGAACACCCTGGGTGCGGAGGATAGGCCAAAGGGTAGTACCCTGTACTGGTAATGATTTCCTCCTACAACAAATCTGAGATATTGCCTGTGGTCCAGATGAATGAGGATATGAGTATATGCATCTTTCAGATCCAAGGAGCATAGCCAGTCTCCCTGCTGGAGGTAGGGCAGCAGAATTCCAAGGGTAAGCATCTTGAACTTTTCCTTTGCAAGGAACTTGTTGAGGTTTCGCAAGTCCAGGATGGGCCTGAGGCCTCCTGTTCTTTTTGGAATCAGGAAGTACCTGGAGTAAAACCCCTGGCCCTTCAGGTGGTGGGGCACTGGTTCCACGGCTTGTTCCTGAACAAGACTTGCTAACTCCTGAAGTAGTAAGTCCCTGTGCAAAGGGAGTCTGGGAGGCTCCCCCGGAAAGTAGGAGGGAGGTACCTGGTGAAAGTGAAGAAGATAGTGATGGTGGACCACCTTTGGGCAAAGTGGACCAGCCGGCCTCCTGTGCTGAGAGAAACCAGCTGAGGGGGAGAGGCTATGCTGAGGAAGTCAAAAACCCCCACCCTGCTGAGCAGGGGCCGGCGGTGCAGGCTTGGGGGCTTGCTGCCTACGGGATCCATTACCCCGTCCCTTGGCCTGCTTTCCCTGTGGGGGTGCTGCTGAGGCCTGATACTGAGGGTAGTATTTATAGGCAGCACCTTTCCTCGGGTAAAAGGGCTTTTTCCCCGAGGCCTTCTTCTTTTGAGAAGGGGCAGAGGTCTTCCTCGAGAGACGAGTCCTGGTGAGAGTCTCCGTCTCGATTTGTGCAGCCTTCTTATCCATGGGCTTGCCAAAGAGGTTATCACCTCGGCAGGGGACATCGACCAACTTGTCCTGTACCCAGGGCTCGAGGTCGGACGTCTGAAGCCAAGCCTGGCGGCGTCCACCGATGCCGGCCGCAGCTACTCGAGCCGACGCCTCAAAACCATCATAGGCTGCTCGAGAGATAAACTTGGAGCACTCCCGAATACCAGTAGACAAGGATTGGAACCTCTGTAAAGGTTCGTCGGAGAGACCAGCAGAGAACCCGGCTATTTCCTTAGCCAGGTCTCGGAGATACATGCCCATGTAGAGCTGGTAGGTCTGGACTCGACAAGCAAGCATAGAGCCCTGGAAGCACTTCCTACCGAGGGCATCCAGGCTTCGGGCTTCCCTACCAGGGGGCACCGAGGAGTGCATTTTTTGACTCTTTAGTCTATGCATGGCCGATTCCACCACCATGGAATGGTGCGGTAGTTGTGCCTTCTGGAAGCCGGGGCTCTTGCGGACTCGATAAATGGAATCGACCCGCTTGCTTAACACCGGCGACGACGCCGGGCTCTCCCACATGCGGAAGAGAAGTCGTTCCAGCATCGGAGGAACCAGTACAATAAAGGCCTCCTTCGGGGGAGAGTCATATTGGAGGGCATCGAGTTCTTCGACTCGTGGCTCCTCCTCGGGATCCGCAGGGAAGGCCAAGGCCTTGGCCATATCCCTTACGAAGTCCGAGAACCGGGTATCCTCCGGGGGGGACCGTCTCCGAGGTTCGGACTCGGGGGAGTCCGAAGGGACACACTGAGTCCGAAAGGAACCAGGTGACTCTTCGTCCTCAGATTCCCAGGCCGACTCCTCGGAGGAGGAGTCGATCGGCTCCGGTCGGGCGGGCACCGATGCTATCCGCTCCGACGCCGAGGGAGGCCGACGTCTAATGGGAGGCCGAAGGAGACCTCAACCGAGGATCGACTCGAGCCCTCATGGACTCGAGGATCGGCTCGGTCTCCGGGGTCGATTTGGAGGTCGACGTCCCGGCGGTCAGGGCAGAAGCACCGGCGAGGCCAGCGATCAATACCCGCTGCTGGTCCAAGAAGGCAGTCAGACTGCTCTCCAAGGCCGTCAACCTGTCCGAGCTCAGGAGACCCAGCGGCCCCCGACTCGGGCCCCGACGGCGTCGGGCCCGACGTCGGGTCCTTTGGAGGTGAGTCAACGAGGACAACAGTACTCACGTGAGCGGGCAAGTCCACCTCGAGTCGAGGATGTTTTGACGGCCTCTCCGTCTCCGAGGACCCGGGACGGGAATCGGGGCTATGCGACCTGGCCCTCGAGGAACCAGGAGCGTCCACCGATCCCGCCCTCGCGGGTTTCTTCTTCCGATGATGTTCCCGGGTAGGAAACCCCCTTTCAGAGGAACTTCGACGATGCTCAGGACCAGAGTCCTGAGACGTCGAAGCCTCCGACGAGGTCCGAGCCCGACCGAAGTCAGAGAAGATACGCTCCCGCTGGTGCTGCCGACTCCTCAAAGCTTTTGAGGACATTTTGCCGCAAGGCACACAGATCAGAGAGTCATGATCTGGGCCGAGGCAGCGGAGGCAGAAGTCATGAGTGTCTGTAAGAGACATGAGTTTCTTACAGAGATCACACTTTTTAAAGCCGCTGGCAGCCATCGGGGGAAAAAGGGCCCCTGCGAGGTCGAATGACCGGGCTGCCAGGGAAAAAGGAAAAAGGCGCGAAATCTGTCACGAAGGACAAAAAACCGAAAAATAAGGAACGGACTCGCAACAGACGTCGCGAGTCTGGGCGGGAAAAGAACCGGCGTCGAACCGAAGAAAAAAGAGGAAAATAGAGAAAAAATCAACTTTTCTGCGGGGATTCACAGGCAACGTCTGTAGGGCTCCGCGGAAAAAAGAAGACTGAGCAAGATGGCACCCTTGGGCGGGAAGAGGACCGCGCATGCGCGCTGCAATTCCCAAAGGCTTTCTTTGAAAGGTGGGGAAAATTGCTCCGCGAGGGCTCCGTCGGCGCTGACGTCACCCATATGTGAGGACTGACTTCCTGCTTGGTCCTGGAGAAACTTCACTTCATGTTTTATTTTGATATCTTGATCTTGAAGTGTGATGTATGGTGGGGGAATGTATGATTGGTCTTTCGTTACAATTAATATGTCAGTTTTTGAGTGGTTGATATGAAGGTTGTGGTCTCTTAGCCATGTCGTTATTTCATTGAAGCACTCGTTTAGGAGTTGCATTGGTAGGGTAGGGATTGTGAATGGAATGTACATCATTAAATCGCCCACATATATATGATAGTGGACATTGAATTTTTTAAAGATGTTGCAAACCGGTTGAATATAAATATTAAAAAGGAGGGCTGAGAGGGCCGAGCCCTGTGGGAGACCGATATCCTGGTTGTATGTTTTTGATGTTTGGGTACTAATTCTTACTGTTTGAGTTCTATTGGTTAGGTACGAAGCAAACCATTTGTGTGCTATTGAGTTAATTCCTATTTGAGTGAGTCTATTGAGCATTAGGGTGTGATGAACACTGTCAAATGCAGCAGAGATATCAATGAATAGTAGAATGAACGCTAGTAGAACCATTTTTCCCGGTACTGACATCAGGCTCACTGGTCTGTCAGTTGTCTGGATCACCCCTGGAACCCTTTTTAAAAATTGGCGTTACGTTGGCCATCCTCCAGTCTTCAGGTATTACAGATGATTTTAATGATAGTTCACAGACAACTGTGATGAATTATAGAAAACATACATAACACTATGAATTTGTTCACACATAAAACTCCAAGTCTAGGAAGTAGAAACTGCCTCCTACAGGATTGAGTTGCTTTAGCAACATCTGGGTACATTCTAACTTTAGGCCCATATAAAAGAGATTCCTTGTGATGGAAAGAACACTTCAAAAGAAAATCCGTATCAGAGTCCAGCACCAAATATATTATTAATGTAGCTGGAACTGGTTGAAACGTTGGTTGAACAACCACTACTTCCGGCTACATTAATAATAAATTTAGTGCTGAACTGACAGCATACCAGTTCGCCTGAATCTTTCTTCTTCATTGCTGATGCCAAATAATATGCTTAGAAACCAATGGCAGCATTTCTCTGGAAACTTCAAAACTTCCAATGGATATTTCTTGATCATTTCCTGAGATGAAACCAGTGTCAACTTGGGAAAATTTGTTAATCTCAAATTACATTTCTGGATCAAATTTCAGCCTTCCTTTCACAAGAAGATTCTCTTTAATGTAGGTCAGGTTCTCCAGGAACAAGCAGGAAGTCAGTCCTCACATATAGGCGACGTTGGCACCGATGGAACCTGCGCGGAGCATTTCCCCAGCTTTCAAAGAGAGCCTTTGGGACACACTACCATGCGTGTATTGTGCCAAGGGTGCCATCTTGTTCAGTCTCCTTTTTTCCACAGAGCCCAATGGATGTCTGTCCTGTTTCTCTGGAAAAAATCCTTGCTAAATCTCTAAAAGATAGCTTTTCCCGGTTTGCGTACCGGTTCCTCTTTCCGCCTTGAGCCAGTGCCAGACTCTGCGCTTTTCTCGGCCATTTTCCTCTTTTATCAATCAATGTTTGCCTCGACCGGCGTTTGCACCTTTTTTCACCCAGGGGTTGTCGACCCCAACCGGGTGTTTCCCACCATGTCTCCCAGTGGGTTCAAGAATGTGACCGTTGCAGTCAAATCATGTCAGCAACCAACACCCATGACTGCTGCCTACACTGCCTGGGCCTGGATCATGACAGCACCTCCTGTGACCTGTGCAAGGCCATGAAGCCTAAGACCAATAAAAAGAGATTGAAATTGCAGGAAAAACTGTTCCCAAGGTCCAACTTGGCATCAGCCTCCCCGACGCCAAGCTTCAAGCCCAGCACTTCCTGTGAGGCCTGAGCGTCCTCAGAGTCCCATGTTGGCGGCTCCTCCGAGAAGACCTTGGACTCAGAGAGAGAGAAGAAATCCTCAAAGTCCATCGAGGTTCCACCAAAGAAACCCAGTAAAACCCCTCAAAGGGACTTAGGCGGCTCCGAGAAGCGCCCTACACCAAGGTCCTCAAAGGATTTCTTGGCCGGCGGAGACCATGCAAGGTTCCTCAAGATCATAGTCCTCGTTGAGGACATACTCGCGAGAGTGCTGGCTCCGGGCCTGAGATCCTCAGTACCTGTGCCAAAAGCTGCAGAGCCTTCTGGCTTGGAAATCAGAATGGTGGCCCTGGAGCAGAAGATCACTGCTATCCTGTCCCTGTAGCAGGCACTGATGGCTGGTTCGTCCGCATCATCTGCCCTGATGACCGGTCCCCACACAAGTGGTGCTTAAACCCCAGAGTAATGAAGAAGCTCTTCCATCTCTGGGGCAGGCCCATGATAAACGTATTCGCCTCTCTGGACAACATGCAGCTACCCCGCTTCTGCTCCCATCAGCAGCACCCAGAGAGAGTAGTGGCAGATGCCTTCTTGATCTCATAGTCCGAGGGCCTACTCTATTCATTCCAACCGACCCCCCCCCCCCCCGGTCACCAGGACCCTCTTTAAGATTCAGAGCGAGAGGGCATCAGTCATAATGATTGCCCCAAGTGGTCCAGGCAAACGTGGTTCCCTCTGCTGCTTTCCATGTCGGTGGCAATCCCAGTCCCTCTGGGCCGAGCCTCGGACGTCCTGCATCCCAATCTGGGGTCGCTAACGCTAACAGTGTGGCTGTTGAAAGGGTAGCATTGGCCCCTTTAAATCTTTCAGGAGAAGTTGAGGAGATCCTACTGGACCCCCCGAAAACCCTTCACCAGATGAGGTTACACTTTTAAGTGGAGAAGGTTCTCCGCCTGGTGTGCAGAAAAGGAGGAGAATCCCTTCTCCTGACAGATGCAACTAATACTGCAGTACCTACTGCACCTGTTGCACACCAGGCTCAAATCTAACTCGGTGAGGGTACATTTCAGCGCCATAGCCGCTCACCACCACCTTATAGAGGGAAAATCCCTCTCAAGCCAGCCTCTGGTCTCCAGGTTCCTCTGGGGCTTCTTGTTATCCAAGCCCCCTCTCCACCCTTCGGTGGCATTGTGGGAACTAAACGTGGTGCTCTCTCAGCTTACCAAACCACCAATTGAGCACATGGCCACTTTCTAAGACAGGTACTGTAGGTGGCAAGTTGCCTTTCTGGTGGCCCTTACGTCTGCTTGAAGAGTGAGTGAACTCCAGGGCCTGGTGGCAGATTCACCATATACAAAGTTCAACAAGAACAGGGTAGTGCTCCACACACTCCCCAAATTCCTCCTGAAGGTGGTGTCTCCTTTCCACCTCAACCAGGAGGTGGTTCTTCCCACCTACTTTCCGCGACCTCACGCCAGCAAGGAGGAACTAGTGCTTCACACACTAGATTGCAAGCAGGCCCTGTCCTTCTACTTACAGCAGACCCAGGGCCATCGAAAAGCTCCTCAACCTTTCGTGTCTTATTACCCCAGCAGACTAGGGCTCCCCGTGTCTAAGCAAACTCTGTCCACTTGGGTGGCAGACTGTATTGCCCTTGCCTATGAGCGAGCTGGCCTCTTCCTCAAGCACCAGATCACAGAGCATCGCGTGAGGGCTATGGCACGTCAGTGGCCAACCTCCGCTCAGTGCCGGTAATGGAAATTTGCAAGGCCACCACATGGTCTTCAAGTCATACGTTCACAACTCACTACTGCCTGGAGAGCGAGTCCCACAGGGACAGTGCCTTTGGCCAGATAGTACTCTATTACAGTACTGTCTCGGGGTGTAGGCAACTTCTGACCTTCTGACCCTTCTGTGTTTAGGCTACCGGAGTGATAGTTTCACTGGATGCTAAGGTCTTGCAGATTCTGTCAGTGGGGACTCACATTCTGCAACTCACGGCCAGGGGCAGCCCAAGGGGGGTGCGGGGCCATGTACGGAGACTTGGTATGGGGCCTCATTTGCATAATGTTACCATACACTAACTTTTAGTAAACATGCCTCTTAATGAGTGTATGGATAAAGAAAGACTAAAAGATTTCTACATTACTATAATCCAGTGCCAACTGCCAGACACATTAGGAACTACTACAAACACTGTCCATTTAGAACCCATAGCAAACCCACCGTATCCTAACAGCACTACCAGGACTCACAAAGCACCATACCATACCCTACCTATCAAAAGGCAACACTGCAAATATTAAACCAATACATCTCAGAGAATAACAATACATGACCTACTGGGGAAAGAGAACAAGTGGCAATGTCAAATAGGAATTACATAAACAGAATACCTCAGCTCAGTTACACATGCAGATCATAGACTATCACCAAACAAGGAATTACAATTTAGAAACAGGAAGACAATAATTAAACTGGGAACCCCAAAAGCCAAACTTGGAATGTACAACAACACTGTAGAAATAAAACTATAAATTAATTTCCTCTTGTGCTAAACAAAGCGCAGACGTTAATGATGCACATTTCCCAGAGCTGACATATTCCAATTAATAAATTCAAAATAAAGAGAGATTTTTCTACCTTTTGTGCATTTCTTTTTCAGTTGCAATTGCTCCAGCCACTTTCTTTTGGTTTCTTTGTGTCTTCTGCTAACTCTCCATTGTCTGCTGTCCATTTATCCTTTCTTCTCTCTTCTAGGTTTTTTCCATTCTCTCTCTACATCTGTTTTAACATACTAATCTTTCTCCTTTTGCTCTTTCCTCATTCCTATTTCACCCACTCAAATTTTACCCCTCCATCCTCAAGCCCCACTTACTCTCCCAATACCCGGCCAATTATAGATTTGTCTTCCATCCCACACAAAATATTTTTCCCTCTCTATTTCACTCTCCCAGCTCCATTCCATTCTAATCTTCCCCCAACATCAGCTCCAGAGTAGTTACTCACTTGTAACAGGTGTTCTTCAGGAGCAGCAGGAATCAGTTCTCACATATGAGTGACGTCGGCGCCGACGGAGCCCCCGCGCGGAGCATTTCCCCAGCTTTCAAAGAAAGCCTTTGGGAATTGCAGCGTACATGCGCGGTCCCCTTCCCGCCCAAGGGTGCCATCCTGCTCAGTCTGATGACATAGCTAAAAGACAGCAAAAAAATTACCAAAATAAATCATATGACTGCAACTCCAAGGGGAGGAGGGAGGGTTGTGAGGACTGATTCCTGCTGCTCCTGGAGAACACCTGTTACAGGTGAGTAACTACTCTTTCTCCAGGACCAAGCAGGAAGTCAGTCCTCACATATGGGACTCCCCAGCTTAAGGCTACCGGAGACCTCAAGCCGAAAAAATGAGCTTCCTCTAGCTCGTCAGTACGTAAGGAAGGAATCTTCTCTGAGAACACCCCCGACCGGTAGCCCAACACCAGGGCCGGAGGGTAGGAGTTGCCTAAACCCCAAAGAGATTATGGAGTACTGCCTGTCCGAAAGCACTGTCCCTGCGGGACTCCCTCTCAAGGCAGCAATGGGCTGCAAAAGTCTGGCTTGAAGACCAAGTAGCGGCCCGGCAGATGTCTGCCAACGGAACAGAGCGGAGATGAGCCACTGACGCAGCCTTCGCCCTGACACGATGAGCCGTGACTCGACCCTCCAACGAGAGGCCGGCTGCCCCATAAGCCCAGGCGATACAGTCAGCGACCCATATGGACAAAGTACGCTTGGAGACAGGGAGCCCCAACCTATTGGGGTCAAAAGAAACGAAGAGCTGAACAGCCCTTCGATGCTCCCGTGTACAGTCAAGGTAGAAGGACAACGCCCTCCTACAGTCCAGGGTATGCAGGACCATCTCAGCCCGGCTGGCATGCGGCCTGGGAAAGAAGGTCGGAAGAACCACCTCCTGATTGAGGTGAAAAAGGGAGACAACCTTAGGGAGAAACTTCGGGTGAGTCCGTAAGACTACCCTATTCCTGTAGAACCTAGTGTAAGGGGGATCAGACACTAGTGCCTGAAGTTCACTCACTCGCCTAGCAGAGGTAAGAGCTACCAGAAACAAGGTTTTCCAGGAGAGAAAACGGAGAGGGCAGGTTCAAATGGCGGACAAGTAATCCGCTGTAAGACCACATTCAGATCCCACTCAGGGGCTGGTGGACGCAAAGGAGGCTTAAGCAGGAGGAGGCCTCTGAGAAAACGTGCCACCAAAGGGTGGTTGGAAAGAGGCCTGCCGTCCACCGGCGAGTGTTGCGCTGAGAGAGCACTGAGGTGAACCCTGACAGAGTTGGACTTAAGGCCGAGATTGGAGAGGTAAAGCAAATATTGCAATACTACTGCTACCAAGCACGAGAAGGGATTCTCACTGTGCTGAGCACACCATGCGGAGAATCTACGCCACTTAAGAGCGTAGGATTTCCTGGTGGATTGCCGCCTAGAGGCTAAGACTACGTCTTCCACCTCTCTAGGCAGGAGTAGGGGAGCCAGGACTACCCTTTCAGCAGCCAGGCCATCAGATGAAGGGACTGGAGGTTGGGGTGCAAGAGAGACCCCTGGTCCTGAGACAGGAGATCGTGTTGAATTCCCAGAGGCAGGGGAGTGTCCACCGCCAGTTGCAACAGGAGTGGGAACCACGGCTGCCTCGGCCACCTGGGGACTATCAGAATCATTGAGGCCCTGTCCTTGAGGACCTTGAACAGTGTTCGAGACACTAGTGGCGTGGGAGGAAACGCATATAGTAGGCCTTGGGACCACGGAATCAGAAAGGCATCCGCTGCTACTCTGAGAGGATACAGTTGTCTGGAACAGAATCTCGGGAGTTGCCGGTTCAGAGGGCTGGCGAAGAGATCCATGGTGGGGAGGCCCCACCTGAGAAAGATCTGCTGAACCACCAATGGATTCAATCTCCATTCGTGTGGTTGCAGGATCCTGCTCAGTCTGTCCGCCAGGTAATTTTTTTGACCAGGGAGGTAGACAGCCTTGAGGAGGATGCCGTGATTGACGGCCCAAGAGCACAGCTGTTGTGCCTCCTGACAGAGAAGGAAGGAGCCTGTGCCTCCCTGTTTGTTTACGTAGAACATGGCAACTTGATTGTCTGTCTGGACCAGTACAGACTGGTGAGACGTGAGGTGGGAGAAGGCTCTCGGAGCTAGGCGTATTGCCCGTAGCTCCAGGAAGTTTATCTGCTGAGCAGCCTCCCAAGGAGTCCAGAGATCCTGAGTACATGCCCCTTGGCAATGTGCTCCCCAACCTAGAAGAGAAGCATCTGTCGTCAGCACTCGAGAATGCGGAGGGGATTGAAAAGCCACTCCGAGTACCAGATTCGGAAGATGAAGCCACCATTGTAGAGAGGAGACAAGCAGGGTGGATACTCTCACCGAGTCTGCAAGGCTCCCTGTGGCCTGATGCCACTGAGTTCGAAGGCTCCACTGAGCAGGCCGCATGTGCAGGCGGGCATTGGGGGTGACATGAACTGTGGAAGTCATATGGCCGAGAAGTCTCAGGAATTGCCTGGCGGAGACCAGGGAATTGCTGTGAAACTGCCTGGCTACATCCATCAACCGGAGGGCCCTGTCCACTGGCAGAAAAGCCCTCGCCTAAAGAGTGTCTAGCCTTGCTCCTATGAATTCCAAGTTCTGGGACAGGAGCAAAGTGGACTTTGCGAAGTTTATGACAAACCCCAAGTGCTGAAGCAGAGCCACAGTGCGAAGGGTGGCTTGACTGGCCTCCTGGGAAGACTGGCCCCTTATGAGCCAGTCGTCCAGGTATGGAAACACAAAAAGACCTTGAAGCCTCAGGTAGGCCGCCACCACCTTCAGGCACTTGGTGAACACCCTGGGAGCGGAGGTTAGGCCAAAGGGAAGTACTCTGTACTGGCAGTGGTTTCCCCCCACAACAAATCTGAGATACTGTCTGTGGTCTGGATGAATAAGGATGTGAGTATAAGCATCCTTTAGATCTAAGGAGCATAGCCAATCTCCCTGCTGGAGGTAGGGCAGCAAGATTCCAAGGGTAAGCATCTTGAACTGTTCCCTCTCCAGGAACTTGTTGAGGTTGTGCAAGTCTAGGATGGGTCTGAGGCCTCCTGTTCTTTTTGGTACCAGAAAGTACCTGGAATAAAAGCCGTGACCTCTCAGGTGGTGGGGTACCGGTTCCACAGCCTGTTCCTTTAGCAGACTTGCTAACTCCTGAAGTAGTAGGTCCCTGTGCAGAGGGAGTCTTGGAGGCTCCCCTGGAAAATAGGAGGGTGGTACCTGGTGAAAATGGAGAAGATAGCCCTTTTGGACTATATGGAGCACCCAGGTATCTGATGTGACGGCTGACCACCTGTGGGCAAAGTGGGCCAGCCAGCCTCCTGTGCTGATGTGAGCCAGCTGAGGAGAAGAGGCTATGCTTGCTGTGTCAAAAACCCCCACCCTGCTGAGCAGGGGCCGGTGTTGGTGGCCTTCTGCCTACGGGGCCCATGACCCTGCCCCTTGGCCTGCTGACCCTGTTGGGGAGCTGCAGAGGCCTGATAATGAGGGTACGGTTTATAGGCAGATGACTTCCTCGGGTAAAAGGTCTTTTTTCCCGAGCCCTTCTTCTGAGAAGGGGCAGAGGTTTTTCTGGACAGCCTAGTCCTGGTTAGAGTCTCGGTCTCGAGTTCTGCAGCCTTTTCAGCCATGGGCTTGCCAAAGAGGTTTTCACCTCGGCAGGGGACATCGACCAACTTGTCCTGCACCCATGGCTCGAGGTCGGATGACTGTAGCCAAGCCTGTCGGCGGGCACCGATGCCGGTCCCGGCTACTCGGGCCAAAGCCTCGAAGCCATCGTAGGCTGTTCGAGAGATAAACTTCGAGCACTCTCGAATACCAGTGGACAAGGCTTGGAACCTCTGCAAAGGTTCCTCGGAGAGACCAGCAGAGAACCCGGCAATCTCCTTTTGCCAGGTCTCGGAGATACATGCCCATGTAGAGCTGGTAAGTCTGGACACGGCAAGCAAGCATAGAGCCCTGGAAGCACTTCTTACCGAGGGCATCCAGGTTCCGGGCCTCCCGGCCAGGAGGCACCGAGGAGTGCATCTTCTGACTTTTCAGTCGATGCATGGCCGATTCCACAACCATGGAGTGGTGCGGTAATTGTGCCTTTTGGAACCCGGGGCTCTTGCGGACTCAATAGACGGAATCGACCCGCTTGCTTAACACCGGCGTCGAGGCTGGGGTCTCCCACATGCGGAAGAGCAGCCGCTCCAGCATCAGAGGAACCGGTACAGTAAAGGCCTCCTTTGGGGGAGAGTCATACTGGAGGGCCTCGAGCTCCTCAGCTCGAGGCTCCTCCACGGGATTCGCGGGGAAGGCCAAGGCCTTGGCCATATCCCGCACGAAGTCTGAGAACCGGGTATCCTCCGGTGGGGATCGTCTCCGAGGCTCGGACTCCGGCGAGTCCGATGGGACACACCGAGTCCGATAAGTGTCGGGTGACTCTTCGTCCTGCGTCTCCCAGCCCAACTCCTCGGAGGAGGACTCGAGCGGCTCCGGTTGGGCGGGCACCGTTGCCATCCGCCCCAATGCCGAGGGTACCAGCGTCAATGACCTCGGTCCCAAACGGGAGGCCGAGGGAGACCGTGGCCGAGGATCGACTCAAGCCCGCATGGACTCAAGGATCGGCTCGGCCTCCGGGGTCGACTTGGACGTTGAGGTCCCGGTGGTCAGGGCAGATGCACCGGTGAGACCGGCGATCAATGCCCGCTGCTGTTCCATGAAGGCAGTGAGGCTGCTCTCCAAGGCCATCAACCTGAGTCCGAGCTCAGGAGACCCAGCAGCCCCCGACTCGGGCCCCGACGGCGGCTCCCCTGGAGGAGAGTCCACGAGGACTACAGCACTCACGTGTCCAGGTGACTCCACCGTCCGGACGCGGAGTCAGACAAGATCCTATCCTTCTGGTGCTGCCGACTCCTCAACGCCTTCGAGGACATTTTGCCACACGGACCACAGATCATCGGGTCATGATCGGGTCCGAGGCAGCAGAGGCAGCAGTCATGTGTGTCGGTAAGAGACACAAGTTTCTTACACCGATCACACTTTTTAAACCCACTGGTAGCCATCGGGGGAAAAAGGGCCCCTGCGAGGTCAAAAGACCGGGCTGCCAGTGAAAAAAGAAAAATGGCGCGAACGCTAGTCACAAAGGACAAAAACCGAAAAAGAGAGAGTGGACTCGATACCGGCGTATCGGGCCCAGGCGGGAAAAGGATCCGGCGTCGAACCGAAGAAGAAAGAGAAAAAATAGGGAAATCAACTTTTTCCTCGGGGAAAAACGAACAACGTCCGTCGGGCTCCGCAGAAAAAAGAAGACTGAGCAGGATGGCACCCTTGGGCGGGAAGGGGACCGCGCATGCGCGCTGCAATTCCCAAAGGCTTTCTTTGAAAGCTGGGGAAATGCTCCGCGCGGGGGCTCCGTCGGCGCCGACGTCACCCATATGTGAGGACTGACTTCCTGCTTGGTCCTGGATAACTTCTAGTTCCAGCCCCACCCAGCATCCGCTCCCTTCTAGTCCCCGCATCAGCCCATTTCTAGTCCTAGCCCCACCATCAGCCCATTTCCAATCCTATCCTAGCCCCACCATCAGCCCATTTCCAGTCCTAGCTCCTCCATCCATTTCCAGTCCTATCCGAGTCCCTCCGTCAGCTCATTTCCAATCCCAGCCCCCAATCAGCCCATTTCTAGTCCTTTCCTAGCCCCACCATCAGCCCATGTCAAATCCTAGCTCCCCTCCACTCAGCCCATTTCCAGTCCAAGCCCCCCATGAGCCTACTTCCAGTTCTAGCCCCTCCATGAGTCCATTTCAATCCAAGCCCCCACCACAGCCCATTTCCAATCTTAGCACCCCCCAACAGCCCATTTCCAGTTCTATCCTAGCTCCTCCATCAGCCCATTTCCATTCCTAGCCCCCCCCCACTCAACCCATTTCCATTCCTAGCCCCCCACCGCATCAGCTATAACCCCCATCCCCATCAGCTGTTTTCAGTTCAAGCCCCCCTTCCACTCAACCCATTTCCAGTCCTATCAACCCCCCCAACCCATTACCAGTCCTGGCCCTCCCATAGCCCATTACCAGTCCTAAGTCCCCCATCAGCCCACTTCCAGTTCTAACCCCCCCATCAGCCCATTTGCAGTCTTAGCCCCCCCCCCCCCATAGCCCATTACCAGTTCTAGCCCCCTTTCCCCCCCATCAGCTCAGGTAGATTAAAAAAAATGGCTGCTGCTGCCGCCGTGGCAGCAGCAGAATCAAGCGTTCTGCGGGGCCCCCCACCCGGCAGAGCCCTCCCTGAAGCATCAGCTCCCAAAGCGTGGGCTTTTCAGAGCCGCAAAGGGAGAATTTCCCTTTCTCGTGGCTCTGTTAAGCCCACCGGGGTTGATGGGAAACTTCCCATGGCGGCAACGGCGGCAACCGGTCTGGGTTGTTTTTTTTTATCTACTTGGGCTGAAGCAGAATGTTTTTTGCACGGGGCCCCCTGAAACGCGGGGCCCTGTGCAAAAAACATTCTTGCTCAATGGATGGGCCAGCCCTGCTCACGGCTACCCGATTGGTTGCCATTGGTGCTGTCCCGCTTCGGTCCTCAGCAGCCTGGAGCTAGGGAGTCCCATATGTGAGGACTGACTTCCTACTTGTTCCTGGAGAAAGTGTAGTTACTCACCTGTAACAGGTGTTCTCCAGGGACAGCAGGAATCAGTCCTCACAACCCTCCCTCCCTCCCCTGGGAGTTGCCTCCATACATTGTTTTAGTTTTTACTGTCATCCTAGCTATGTCATCTTACTGAGCAAGATGGCATTCTTGGGCGGGAAGGGGACCACGCATGCATGGTAGCATGTCCTAAAGGCTTTCCTTGAAAGCAGGGGAAATGCTCCACACGGGCTCCGTCGGTGCCAATGTCACCCATATGTGAGGACTGATTCCTGCTGCTCCCGGAGAACACCTGTTACAGGTGAGTAACTACGCTTTTTCCTTTTGCAAATTCTCTCCTTTTTTCTCAAACTTATCAAGCCATAACTTGGCCTCTTCCCCTTTTAATTTTAACCAAATGGTGGTTTCTAAACCACAAAATAAAAACTGGAAATCATTTGTTTAAAAGTAGAATTGTTTGCAGTTTTCGAACTGTTACAGTTCTCCAACTGTTGCAGTTCTGACAGCAGCATACAATATTCTGCATTTCTTTTGTAGAAAAAAATTGATTAAAATTAATTAGTGTCGTGTACCGCCCCTGGTGGCCAATGGTCATAGGGGTAGGTTGGACAAAAAGATATTTTTTATATGAGAGGAGGTTCCTTTAAGAGCCAGGTGCAGCCTGGTCTTAGTAGTTCAGCTCCTATTAAGAAGTAAATTGTGAATGCAGAGTAGAGGGATAACATAGGCTTTTATTTCCCTTTACGCAAAAGATTCAGGTGGGTCACAACATAGAGGAAAATGCCCTTAACTTTAGGAATGAAACAAACTCATGGTAAAGAAAAACTGTTATGCTTCACAGTTGTAACAAGGATTAATTAAGGCTTCCTAGAGTAACTCAAGCGTTTCAATACTCTTCTTCCTTTTAGCATATAAGTAACACTCTGGAGACAGCATATATTATTTACAAGTCTAGCAGTGATTCTATACTGCTTGTAACACATAGAGAACAGTCCATCTCCTCTTGAGACAACGGACTAGGCTCCACAAATTCCACTTGCATCGGCTCTGAGTCAGAGTTATCCCTTTCTGTATCTGGGGTTTCTCTGGCTATTGGAACTGGCCAGTCGCTATTCTTATTCTCTGGGTGTTTGTAGAGTTCTTCTAAGGTTCGCCAGTGAGCGTGGCCTACCTTTGTGCTTTTACAATCTGGGTTATACAAGGTAGGTTTACTTTCCTTTCTTGTAAAACTAGCATTGCTTTTAAAAGGGCACTTATAAGGTGAGCTTTTTTATTTTATTTTATTTTATTTTTATTTATTGACAATTCTTATATACCGCACTATTAGACATCAGCGCGGTTTACATTAAACAGAAAACATCCAACAGTTTACATCTGTCTGGTCATTACATTTAACAGGAGGTATAACTTGGCGAAATAGGGGAAACTAAATACAATGGTGGTTTATCTATTAAGGGATATCATTTTTCTCTTAAAAACAGAGTCAGCATACCTTGGCTTCCAACAGCATGTAGAACAGGAACTTTCTCCTTCCAGTAGTTCTCCTGGGATACAATCCTCGTGCCAGTCTTTTCCCTGAAAGCTCTTGTTACCTTTCAGTCTGGTCACTGGTTCCTCCGGTAAGTGCAGGCCTCTGTCCAAGCCTAACTTCTGGCTTCTTCCTTCAGCACTGCTCTGCTTCCCAAAGTGACTGTTCCTTTGCTCAGCATTGCTTTCCCATTCACTCCTAGGGCTTAACTCAATGCTCCTGGTGCTTCCTTCTTCTTGGCCCTTGCTCGTGGTGCATTTCTCTCGCACGGCTTTGCTCCTGGTGCTTCTCTCCGGTCCCCCTCTATCTCCACCTCCTTTCCAGTCTCCAGCCTCTTGCTTATAAAGCTCTGCTGTGTTTTAGCTTTCTGGGCTGCTTGTCAGGTGGTGTCGATTAGCTAGGTGTGTCCAGTCAGCCTCTGTGAGTGCACGCCTGCTCCCTCTAGCTGCTCTGTGCGGGAATTGCATCCCGTGCACATCTTTTATATTGTGAAAAACAGCTTCTTTTCTTGCATCTTTGCTTCCATCATCTCCTGCTGCATGACATTAGCATCTGGTGAAAATATGCATAACAAATTGCTTCACTAATCAAACTCATTTCATGGGTACTGTCCTGTAATTAATTAGAAATTCCAAAGGTCTAAAATCTTTTGACTCTGTGGACTTCTCTAGATAACAATTTAATTATCTGTTATTCAGTTGCCTACAATGGAGGAAGGGAAGGGCCTGCTTGTTTTCCTTCTTAAGACTTTACACAGTAATTAACAAATTGATGGCAAAAAAGGAAATCTCAGGAGAAACATGGCAGGTTCTCTAGAATGAGACATTTTAAAACTGGAGTGTCTCCTCTAGAAAAGGGACTCCCTCTTCTCCTAGGACAAGCAGGATGAGTCAGCCACACTTGGTGACATCATCCGACGGCGCCGAAACGGAAGTACTCTCCATAGCTCAGAAGGGCTTTTGCCCTTCTGAGCATGAGCCAACTGGCTCCACCCCCTGCCCGCCCCTAGCTAGCCAGTTTCTGTTCTTCCGCCTTGCCAGCAAGACGGACTTTTCTACTCTCCAAATGAAACTAACTTACTTATTCTTATCTCTAATTTCTGTGTCTTTAATGTCCCTTTCTTTCAGATCCTATGATTCTCCAATCGGGGACAAGGCTCAGAGCATGGATACCCATGGGGGCCATGTGCTCTTAGTCTCAGCAGCTGTCCCACGGGCCATGCAGCAGACACCTTGGAAGGTCACCGCCACCGCTGCAGCCAATGCCGCTCGGGATGTGCCTCAAAGGTCTCCATCCTCAGCCGCAACTCTTGAAGCATTCCCAAGTGGCCAACATGGCTCTGTAGGGGACGGCAGGCCCTCCTCCCCGAGCATCGCTGCTCCGGATGCTTCTCCTGAGGCTATGGCGGCAAAAATCCTCAGACAAGCGGCACATTGGGTGAGCCATGCAGGGGCTAGGAAAACGCCGGGTCATGGTTGTGCTCCTCGTCAGACTTCCGAGCAGCCTGGCAGCCCCAGACGTCCTTAGCAGCAGACAGACTGCATCGACATCGGCATGGCTGACTGGGCGGAGAGCCCTCGGAGCCGAGTTGCTTCTCCGGATGGCACTGTGTAAGATGTATGCCGCCATACTCCCGAAAGTGACTCATCTCCCCAGCCCCACCCCCTGTGTCGTTATTGGCTGGAACTCTTCAGATGCCACTCCTCTCCGAACCTCATCACTTTGAGCCTCAGTGCTGGGATTCCTTCTTCATGGCGCCGATCCTGAGTTGCACACGATCTGGAGGCAGAGTTGGGAGAGAAGCGAATGCCGCCATACTCCCGGAAGTGACTCATCTCCCCAGCCCCACCCCCTGTGTCGTTATTGGCTGGAACTCTTCAGATGCCACTCTTCTCCGACCCTCATCACTTCGAGCCTCGGACGAGGTCGGCATCCAACTCTGCCCTGTGCCTCCTTTGGCTGTCGCTCTACTACAGGACATCCGACGGTGACGAGTGCGTCAGGGCGCTCCACTCTTTCTTCCCCGGTGCCGGACCCGCCCGAGGGAACGCGTGCAGCCCTTCCCCTCTCCCCCCCCCCCCCCGCCTGACTGGCTCCTATCAACCGTGGGGTTCCAGGACAGCAATAGAAGCTTGGGATAGCTGCCTGAGGATCCTGCATCGTCGTGGCTTCACATTCAAGTCAGTCGTTCGAATATTGGAGCCCCTCCCCACTCCATCGCCATGACAACGAGCAAAGCCCGAATTCGGAGCCCCCTCCCGCTCCATCTTCGGTGCCAAAAGCCCCGACGCTGAGAACCTCCATCCTGGTGGCGCAGTACGGATTCTCCAGGAGCTGAAGTGTGCCTGCCATGACAACAGAGGCCTTTTTTCGCTGCAATAGGCTCGGGGCATCAAGGCTCAGCTCCAGGGCAGCAAGGCTCGGCTCCATGGCAGCAGAGGCCTCTCCTTGCTGCAACTGAATGGCGTCAAGGCAGCCGAATGCGCTCCCCCGCAATTAGACCCACATAACATTGGACCAAAAGAGAATCTGTGCCAGAGACAGTATCTTGTGCTAGAGCACTTTCCCTGCAGATGGGCTTTGAATTCCCTCTCACAGACCAAAGGGGAATCTGTGCCGGAGACAGTATCTTGTGCTAGAGCACTTTTCCCTGCAGATGGGCTTTGAATTCCCTCTCACACCTCCAGGCATGCTTTCAATAGCTCTTAGCACCATGCGGGTGCTTCAGATGGAGCTATTACTAGACAAAGGATGTCATGCAAAGCAACAGCGTCATCATCTGCCGATCTCACCACTGAGGACAGCACACTAGGTGACACAGCGCTATCAAATGTGACCCACGGCAACGAACGCCTGGTTCAGGATGAGCGTATCCCTACAACTCCTACCAAGGACTCAATTTGCGACCGGTACTGTCTGCAGGCCGGTCACCGATCCGACTCCTGAGTCTGCTAAGGGAAGCCCTATACCAAAACTCTGAGCCTGATTAATGGCTCGCCATAATGGCTCATCAGCCACAGTTCCTGCCTTCTAATCCAGAAATCTCTGGTTTCTGTGGCCTCCCTCCTGTGTGGGTGGGAGTCTAACCAGCAGATCAAGGTACAGGCCAGATCATGCATTCTTCGGACAGCACCTTCGGGGTCCTTTGGCCAGCACTGGCCTCCAGCAGTGCAAAATCAAGGACTGCTGGTTTGAGGCATCATCCAGCTGAAGTGGTAGACCATGAACAGGTCACTTGTCCCCTCCAGGGCCCTGCACTAAGACCGGTAGGTAATATGGTACATGCCACCCCTGTGCTGACATGAGGCAGCAGGGCGCAGGAGCTTGCCCACTGGAACTGCTCTATCGCCCACCTCTGATACAACCACCTCAGTCCAACATCATCCTGATCCCACATCGTCCGCATATCCTTCCGCAGGACAGCCCGACTGTGGCAACAATGCAGTACACACAGCCAGTGTGTCCTGGAGCAGAGGGTCACATTTTCCCAGCTGTGGATCCTGCAGAGCATGTCATGCTCCTGTATATATTCCCAGGATATGAAACTTATAAAATGAAATTTTTATCGGCAGCTATGTGGTCTCAGTATCTCAGGGCTGAAGTCAGAAGCTCTGACTCATTACCCTCACTTTCACATCAACGACCACCAAATTATAGCCACCTTATTTTTAAATATTTTCAAAATAATGTGTTGAGAATATCTCATTCAATAGCAGACAATAACAAAAATTGCTTAGCTTTGTTTGATGTTGAGTTGTATAGTTCTTTCCCAGCAAAAATTGCTTAATTTTGTTTAATATTGAATAGTAAATTCTTTCCCTTGGTGGTTGTTGATGTGAAAGTGAGGGTAATGAGTCAGAGCTTCTGCTTCAGCCCTGAGATACTGAGACCACATAGCTGCCGATAAAAATTTCATTTTATAAGTTTCACATTCATAAGTATTTGCAGTCTTTATTTAGAACATATTACTTTCCAGTTGTAATACAGAGTCTTTTTGATAGTCACTTTTTTATATATACTCTGTGAGAAATAGACCGATAGAGTGATTTATATTCCCAGGATGACATACCTTCATAAACCCGAGTGGAGGAGTAGCCTAGTTGTTGGGATGCCTTCCTAGCACCCAGGAGATCTGATTCTCCATTGATCTTGGGCAGGTCACCTTTCCCTGGAAGTGTCTTCACAGTACACCCTGTACAGTTGCTATATACTGAAATGAAGGTTATGGGTTCATGTCCAGCCGATGAACCATGTGTCTTAACCATGTCCCTGTGGTAACAGGGTGGGCCATAGAGCACAATACACCAACCTGTTGTAGCACAAACTACTGAAAGGCCTGGATTCCTCCCCTGGATCCGGCTTACCCCTAAAGAACCCCGGCGGCTCGGCTAACTTCAAACCCGGCCGACTTGATCCTGCTCCAGGGACTCATGGAAGGGGAGTATGGGGCAACGGCATGACTTGTCAGGCCACAGTCCAAATATGCCCATTGTCCTGTTACCTACAGAGTCGTCTCACTAAAGGTATACAGACATAGGAGGGCCCGAACATGGGCTAGGTCAAGGCCCCCTCAATACAGTCACCTTCTGATAGATGCCCCGTCTTCAGCACCCTGCTGACCGTGACTGCTACGCCAGTCTTTTTATATTAAAAAAAAGCACGTCTTGGCGTGGGACCCACCTGCAATGAAGACCATGGTACCCACGAAGATCAGGGAACGGTACACAGCCCTCTCCCTCAAGCCACCTGCCTCTACCAGCAAGGTCACGGAGAGGTACTGACCCAGTCCCGCACCCCCCTTGAACCCTGGCTCCCAGCGGACACCCATAGGATCCAGGAAAATACTTCTGACAGGCCCTGCCAACCGCTGGAAGGCAACTTTCCCCAACTGTGGCTCCCACTATACCCTGTTCATCGACTACTGACCAGAGGGACAGCATCCAGGACAGTCCCCCCGCAACTTTGAGGAGCCACCATCATCATCGGCCCTGCAGAGCCCTATACCATGGCCCACTGTGTAAGCCTGCATCTCTGACGAGACTTCACAGCTGCCATGTCAATGGCCTAACTGAGACCCGCACTCTTGATGCTCTCACCCCTCCAGGAACGGGGGCCACGGGGACAACAGACTATCGCCTGATAATCCTGCAGAGAATCCTTACAAAAAAAAAAAAACTCTTAAGGCTGCTGGGTGCACATATACAGGGTGGCCGGTTCATGGCCACTCTGGGGATCCTGGGACACCCTTAGGATCAGCCCACATCATCACTATGCCTCACTCACAAAGGGCAGGGGCGCAGGTCAATGGTGCAAGACCTGGCAGCACATCATATTAGAAATTTGAGCTCCACCAGTGCAAGACCTGGCGGCACATCATGTTAGAAATTCGAGCTCTTGCTCACTTAGCTCAGTGGTTTGGTATTGCTGTTGGTGAGCGGTGTTATACTCTTCCGTGTAATGGTCCGATTCTCACATGCTGAGTACCACGATTTCACAGCTCTGCACTCGAGGGCCTGGCCAGACAGCCAACAGCGTGACCATAGTCTCAAACCAGCACACGAAGGGAACAGGTTCCCACTCCCTCCTCCACCCCATCCAGGCAAAGCCCAAGACGAGGTGCTCTCCCACTGGAAAATTGCCGTTGGACATTGCGTGACTCGATAGCCTAACCCTGTCAACAGGTGGTAATTCAAACCTGACCCACAGATGCGACATGAATGAAACAGGTGCCACGGCACCAGGCTACATGCATGTCTTACAGCGCCTGGCGCGAGTTTCAGCAGCCAGATCGTTATCCCCTTACCCTTGTGATTGCGGCCTCAGCTGACTGCTCACACCAGCCTCGCTGCCAAACTACCCTGGCTCCAACCAGCCCTTCGAGGACTACCCTGATGACAGTCCCGCTGCTGAGCCACTGTAGGCAAAACTGAGGTAGACCGCCAGAAAACTTTTCCGATAAAAACTGCTAGTGCTGGTGGTGCACTTTCTGCCCTCAGACTACGGGTTCCCTCCCTAGAGGAGCAGAGGCTTCATTTTGGGTTATCACCCAGCGCAGCTACATGCCCATTACTTCCACGGAGCAGTGCACCAGCAACCAGGGGCAAGACTCTTCGTCTCATGTAACCCCTATACCTGGCCATCACATGCCCAGGACATACACGGGACAGTGCACAACAAAGGACTAGACTCTTCATCTCACCTGCCCCCAATAAAACCTGACCGCTGCCTTCCATGTTCAAGCCACAGGGAGGGTGAACACAAAGCCCAAGCCGCACCAAAGAGTTCCATCGCCCATGTCTGCAAGACCTGGACCTTGCAACATGGACAAACACACCCCCAGTCTGAACTCCTGGACTACTACCTCCTGCTTGAACGCTCCGGGCCAGTCCATCATACTGTCTCATGGCCATTGCGGTATTAATACTCATTTGCATCGCTCTTACAGACACATTCGTTTTCGATGCTGCTCCTACACTTGCTCGCAGTGACCACTCCACTGTGGTGGCTGCATTAAGGCTCCGTTTCACCACTCTTGTAGCACAGCCGACTCTGCGGTCGCTATCCTCGCTCGCAGTGACTACCTCACGTATCCTTGCTCGCATTGTCTACCTCACGGCCACTGCTCGATGGAACTCCTCTGCGGTTACACATGATTCCTTCTCTGTGGCTGCACATGTGCACCTGAGACTAACTATTCCCACAATCACCGCTGCTGCAGCTTCCACTTCATGTTTTTCTACTACACACGTGCACTTCATGTTGTACTACACGCGTGCACTTTTCACATTCTGGCACTGCCTCCAAGGTTGCTCGATGGGGACATGTCATAGTACACCGATATGACATTCTGCCTGGGGAAAGTGTCTCCCTGAAGTTGATCTGTGCCTCGGCCTTCCCTTCCACCACAGCGCTGACAGCTTGGGAGGCACCAAGTGTGGCTGACTCATCCTGCTTGTCCTAGGAGAAAGCGAGGTTACTTACCTGTAACTGGGGTTCTCCGTGGACAGCAGGATAAGTCAGCCACACATACCCGCCCTCCTCCCCTGGGAAGGGATCGGCCTCAGGATCGGTGCCCGCCTCCTAGCGGCAAGGGCTTAGCTAATGACGAACTGGCTAGCTAGGGGCGGGCAGGGGGTGGAGCCATTTGGCTCATGCTCAGAAGGGCAAAAGCCCTTCTGAGCTATGGAGAGTACTTCCGTCTTGGCGCCGTCGGGTGACGTCACCAAGTGTGGCTGACTTATCCTGCTGTCCATGGAGAACCCCAGTTACAGGTAAGTAACCTCGCTTTATATGCATTTGTGATGGCTGAACCCCAGGAAACCAAGTTTTGAGACAATACACTGTGCATGCCGAAGTTTTCACACGTGCCCAAGATCTCTCCTCCTGCAGGAAATTGACCACAGTGTCCTTTTGGTTCACTTCCAGAGTTTCTCGGGGGGTAGCTTCTCCAAACAGGGCAGTTTCGCGCATACCATGGCAGTCATGAACCTCACTCCTGAGCCCCAGGGCATGTGGAGTATGATCCCAGTCTCTCAGATTGACTGCTAATTGGGTGGGAGAATGGGGTTTCCAAGGTAGAGTGGGGGGGGGGGGAGGTTTAAGCAGGGACAGGATGAGAGTAGGAAATCAAAGACTGAGCAGGTATTTAGGGAAAATTCCAGGGCACTAGTCAAAAGGTCAACTTCTCCATAGAATGAAAAGGTTTAGGACTAAGAGTCATTAGATGAAGTTGAAGAACTGGAAACAGGGTCCTCTGTTTCTGCCATCACCTTGTATCTAAAAACAAAAGAGATTAGAGCCCTTTATAGAACAGCGGTAAAATGGGATAGAAATGAAGCCATCATGGCACATGCTACTTGAGGGTGCCAGAACAGAAGTGCCCACTCAAGGACATTGATCATCAACCCCTTGTATGAACAGTGAGCAAATGAATACCAAATATAGGCAACAAAAAGTCCCCAGAAGTGCTGTAATGCACTCAGAACATGTTTTGGTCAACAAATTGCTTTATCTCAAATGAAGGGCCGGAACTAGGTATTTTGGTGCCTGGGGCGAGCAACATGAAACTTGCCGCTAGGTCAACCCAAAGCTGCATTGGCGCTGATGGTGGACAAAGCAATATTTCTTGTCTTCTCCCTGCCACTCTCCTCTTCCTGCACCAGGGCCCTTTATTTCTGGAAAAAGAGGTGCCTGTGCTCAATACAAGGCCATTGTTAGGAGGCAGAGGGCCTACCCCCACAATAGCCATGCCCTATGCAATCCCTACAACACATAGGGCCAGATTAAGGCATGAGCCAACTGTGTACATGCCTAGGGCCCAAATATTTAGGGGGGAGGGGTCTATCACAGTAACATAGTGAATGACAGTAGAGAAAGATCAGAATTGTCCATGTAGTCTGCCCAGTAAGGTGGCTAGAGTTGTAGACTTGAACCTGCCACTCCAGGCAAGTTACCCCTTTCCATTTAGGTTTGCTTTGATTCCATCCTCTTGCTATGTAGTGATCCTGTGGATTCCACTCTTTTTTGCTCTCTCTACCTCCTTCAGGATGGCATACCAGGCATCCACCACTCTTTCCATGAAAAAGATTTTCCTGATGTTGCCTCCTTATCAGATCTACTCAGAACTCAGGCGACTAGGTTTGCCAACTGTCTGGCTTTTCTCAGGACTGTATTGATTTTTCCAGTAACATTTGGTAACCATAAAAATGGCTAAAGTACCTGGACATTTTTTAAAGTTCAAACCTTTATTTGCAGTTTCCAGTCTTCCGCCTGCCTTCCCCACAGGGTGAATGAGTCTGACTTGTCTGCATTGAGTGTCTCCAGCAGCAGAAGCTGTAGGTGGAATTCAGCCAATGGGGAGGGCTGTGGGGCGGGAGTACTGGCAGGCAGCTCTAGTCACAGAAACTGTGGGTAGGATCCATCCAATAGGAAGGCAGTGGGGGTAGAGCACTAGAGACATAGGAAGAGGGAGGGAGCCAGGCGGAAATTCCTGTGCAATGCAAGTGAGATTTCTGCATGAGGCGGGCACTTGGAAAGAGTCAAGTGGAGCCAGTGAGTGTCCTGGTGGGGGTATCAGAAGGGGTAGGAGAGAATGAGGGGTAAAGTGAGAGAGGACGTGCTCCAAAGTGAGGAAAAGAGCTGGAAGCAACTACAATACCGTTGCATAATAATGAGCAGAACTGATGATATAGAGAGAGTAATTGAGAAAGCACTTGGGACACACAACCCCACAAGTATATGTGTGTGTGTTTCTATATCCTTCTTTTGTAGGGACAGAATCATATAAATATTTTCCCTTTGAAATTTGGGATTTACCCATGGGCATACTAAGTTTTCAGCATAAGGGATTTGTCCAGGTAAAGCGTAGTTACTCACCAGTAACAGGTGATCTCTGGGAACAGCAGGAATTTAGTCTTCACATATGGGTATCGTTGGTACCGACGGAGCCTGCGCGGGAACGCTCCCCAGCATCCAATAGGAACGCTTTTGGTAGCATCCCTCAGCACATGCGTGCTGCCTTCCCGCCTTTCCAACTATCCCTCTTCAGTTAAGTTTGCAGCTGAGTGAAGGGAGAGAGGAAAGAGACAAAGAGATAGAGAGACAACTCCTAGGGGAGGTGGGTGGGTTGTGAAGACTAAATTCCTGCTGTTCCCGGAGACCACCTGTTACAGGTGAGTAACTACGCTATCTCCAGGAACAAGCCGGAATGTAGTCTTCACATATGGGGACTCCCTAGCTGAAGATGCCAGGGAGATAGCCCCAGGAAGGTGCCACCATAGAAAGCTAGGCATCCTTCCTCCCATGGATCTCTGGCATTCCACCAGGGTTGGTGGGTAGGAGTTGAATTAGGTCTGAAAGAGATTTTGAAGAACAGCTTGGCCAAAGAAGGCATCACGACGGGAGGCTTTATCCAGGCAGTAGTGGGCTGTGAAGATGTGTACCGAAGCCCAGGTGGCTGCTCAACAAATGTCATCGATAGACACAGAGTGGAAATTAGCCATGGCTCTCACGTTATGAGCTGTGACATGGCCTAGAAGAGGAAGACCCTTACACTCATAAGCAAAGGATATGCATTGGGCAATCCATTTAGATAAAGTTCTTTTGGAGACTGGAAGTCCCAAATGACTAGAGTCAAAAGCTACAAAAAGTTGCGAGGACTTTCTATGTTGCTGTGTTCTCTATAGGTAAAAGGCTAAGGCTCTTTTACAATACAAAGTATGAAGGTTTCTTTCTGCAATAGAGGTGTGAGGCTTCGTAAAAAATACAGGAAGATAAATTGATTGATTTTAAATGAAAAGGCGAAACCACTGTAGTAGTGAAGTGCACGCAATGAATACACCAGGAGTCTATTTACTAGAATTCAAACCAGTTTATTTTGTGCACAGTCTCAGACGCTTGTCAATTGTCACTTTCAAAATGGTCTGAGCATGGCGTTCAATAAAACAACAGCATTTATAGTTTTCCTCATCAGTTCTATACAGGCAAACTCCTCATTGGTCCCGGTGGCCCCCTCACCCCCCCATCCAATGGAAAATTTCTGACCGGGCCCACACCGCTCTCCCCCTGCTCTCAGGCCTTCCTAGCCATGCTCAGTATCTAGACAACACTATATGGTCTACTAGCAGAGTGAATTTAGCAATCACTGCAGAATATTCCTACACTCTATTAATCTTGAGTTGAAATTTAATATAAGGGATTTTGCTTATATTTTCTCTTGGGTCTCAGACTTCACAATGGCATGATGTTCTGGGTGTTGTGTAAGCCCAGTATTATGCCTGTTTAGCATCAATGACCCAGTTATATGCAAATTATTCCCATTATCACTTTTGTCATTCAGCAACCAATATTGATATTAGAATTGTATTGTCCACTTAACTTATATTTTTTAATTCTCAGTAAAAGTTGCTCAATTCGAATTCCATATCTTGACGTCCCAACGCTGTACTTGAAGCGCCCCCGTGTTTCACTATCCAGGTTCTTCAGGGGACCAGAAATCCTACTGACACGTTGATGCTGCCCACGTCTTTCCATCCGGCCTTTGTTCATTAAGAAACCTCTAACAGTCCTCATGTGCGGCGTTCGAGTGCCACAAATCCAATAAAGTCCAGGTGGAGCTTGCCAGGTGCTATGCGTAGCCAGATTTGTCCATATCCTGGCCAAGTGAGGAAAGACGATCAAAGGATTAGAAGGTTCTGGAGTATTGGCACCTGACCACCAAGATGTCTTCTCAGTAGTAGCATTGTAATATTTCTGATTCAAACAGACCAACTGTCCTACTAATGCAGTCAATTGTGTTCCTGCTCGTACAAAACATAGTTTACCCACTATGGAGTGGGCGAGGACCCATTCATTGGTAGTGTTATGAACATCAGTCTGGTTATATGGTACGGAATAGTTCAGTTCTTGTGCTTCCCAAGGCCATTGGTCTCCCATCTGAGTTCCTCCACAAAAGAGACAGTCTGAGACATGGAGGCTGGAGGCCACAGCTCCAGCTAGTTCGATGAACAAATTCTGCGAAGTGTGGGGAACTACAAATTCTGCTTTCATGGCCTCGTGGAAGGTATGATGTATTCGATAAGGTGAAGAAACATGAGTCTTTACATTCAGTTGGATGAATACGATGGTTCCAGGATCAGTTCCACCTCCTGCTATGCGCAGGCCAAATCGAAATCCTTGCTTCCATTGACTGGGGTCAAAGATCTGGAGTCGTAGGGGATTGCATGTACTCTTCTTGCACTTGTTGGGTTCTAGTAGGGGTAGTCTTTCCAATATAGCTTTACGATTATCTCCAGTTTGTCCTGTAGGGCCACCTGACCAGGTGGCATAGTACACACAGTCCCACTTCGGACAGTAGTAGTCTGCTTCTGATGATTTGCTATACGTTGTTGGTGAGTGTGTTCCAGTGCACATTCCCCATCTGTATGCACCTTCAGGACACATATATTTCTCATCATAATAGTAAGCTTGTTCCCATGATCCACACCTGTAGTAATTATTTCTGTTAATTAAGTCACAAGCATCAAAATACAGGTACGCAGGTTGGGTGGGATCAGAGAGTTGACTTGTAGCGTTGACGAGGGCTCCATCTTCATCATTCCATCTCAGTTTCAGGACAAAGTAAGATGGATTCTGTCGAGGTCTGAAACAAGTACGAGTCTTTCCCTTTGTACAGACGTTCAGTTCCGTACCATTATAGATACACTGGCTGACTATGCCAGTACAAGTATAGTAAGAGTGATAAAGTAGAGTCTGAGTGACCTGCATTCCAGTTCGGGTGGTGGTTATACAGGCTGCACAAGGGGGCAAGGCAAGAAAGGTTTTCAAGTGTCCCAGGGCTACCGCAAGAATAAAACAGTAATTAGTAAGCATCATGATCATAGTCTCTAATAATTGATGAGGTAGGTAATGGTTGATTGAGGTAGATAGATAATGGTTGATTGGTTGATAGAGTCTGCAATGTGGATACTGCAAAACTGAAGGACGGCTCTTTCGTTGATGTCCAGGAGTAGGTTGGCAAAGTCTTTACGATGATGGATCTTGTCTTCGCAGTGTGAGTCGCAATGGTGATGCAGGATTAGCAATCGAGGTCCAGGGGTGGCTCTCAGGAATTGCTGCTGGCTTTACTCTACTGTGGTGGATCCAGGAGTCGATTTCTGCCACTTTGATTGCTGTTGGGGTTGACAGCAAGACAATGTATGGCCCTTTCCAATGAGGCGCCAACGGTGTCTTCTTCCACTCTTTTACCCACACCGAGGCTCCAGGCTTGAAAGGATGCAAGGGCTCTGTTAGATTGATAGGCAACCGGCCTTGCACCCAGGCATGAAGGCCCTGTAAAACAGAACTTAGAGCCAACAATTCTTGCCTAGTGATTACTGATCCAATTTGATTCATATCCCCCCTTATCCCCTGAATTATGGGCGGGGGCCTCCCATACAAAATCTCAAACGGGGATACTCCTAATGGCGTGGTGGGGGCTGAACGTATCCGGAGAAGGGCTATGGGGAGAACTTGGGGCCATTTCAGGCGGGCTTCTTGACAGAGCTTAGATAACTGAAACTTCAGGGTTTGGTTCATTCTCTCTACTTTCCCTGAACTCTGGGGTCTATAAGCTGTGTGTAACTTCCATTGTATTTGCAGGGCATGGGCTAGCTGCTGGGTTACTTGTGATACAAAAGAGGGCCCATTGTCAGACCCCATGGTCAAAGGTATTCCGAATCGGGGGATGATCTCATGGAGCAAGGCTTTAGTGATTTCCCTGGCCTTCTCAGTTCTAGTGGGAAAAGCTTCCACCCATCCAGAAAAGGTACAGACTAGGACTAACAAGTAGCGATATCCATTCGCTCGTGGCATTTCTGCAAAGTCTATTTGAATATTCCCCATAGGGGTAACTCCTACTGACTGAGCTCTTGGGGGTGGGACAGGACCTTGTCGGGCATTATTCTTGGCACAAGTCACACATCTTCGGGCTACTGAGGTGGTCAGAGGTCCCAGCATTGAAATATAAAAGTATGGTTTTAGAGCGTCTGCCATTTTGGTTTTTCCATAGTGTGTGGCTTGATGAAAGGCTTGGACAAAGGCAGGGCCTAGGGCTTCAGGAATCACGGTCATACCAGGGGGTGAGCTCCCTTCAGGCGGTGGCAACACTATCCATCCAGTTTCCGATAGTTGCCCCCCCCCTCTTGTCGACAGTAATGGTCCATCTCTGTCTGGGTATATCTGGGTGTCCATGCACTAAGAGGTACTGGAAATATGGCTGCTTGAATTGTTATACTAGGGGTAGTGATTTGTCCAGCAATGGCTGCTTCTTGGGCTGTGGCATCGGCAAATCTATTTCCTCGAGACACATCTCCATCTCCAGTTTGATGGCCTCGACAATGCATTACAGCAACGCGTTTGGGGGCCCATACTGCTTCCAATAAAGTCAGTATTTCTGGGCCATACTTGACAGACAGACTTGCCTCCTGAGGTGATTAATCCACGCTCCTTATACAGGGCTCCATGAGCATGTAATGTTGTAAAAGCATATTTGGAGTCTGTGTAGACGTTCAGGCTGATTCCTGTTCCAAGTTTGAGTGCGCGTGTGAGGGCTATCAATTCAGCCTTCTGCGCCGAGGTTCCTGGGGCCAGGGCTGACGATTCTACTACCATGTCCAGGGTCACCACTGCATAACCAGCACATCGCTGTCCTTCGACTATGAGGCTACTGCCATTCACAAAGAAAGTTCTGTCTGGGTGGTCCAAAGGGATATCAGTTAAGTCTGGGCGACTTGAATATACAGTGTCCATTACTTCCAAGCAATCATGGTCAGGAGGGCCTGGACCGGTTGGCAATAGGGTAGCTGGGTTCAGAGTTTGGCTGACACTCAATTGCAATCGAGGATTCTCACATAGCATGCTTTGATATTTCAACATTCGAGTGTTAGTGAGCCAATGGTTTTCTTTGTGTTCCATCAGGGTTAAGACAGCATGTGGTACGGTGACTTGAAGTTCTTGTCCTAGGGTGAGCTTGTCCGCTTCGCTCACCAAGAGGGCTGTGGCTGCTACAGCTCTCAGGCAAGGTGGCCATCCTTTGGCAACAGGATCCAATTGTTTTGACAGGTAGGCTACAGGTCGCTGCCAAGACCCAAGAGGCTGAGTCAAGACTCCCAATGCGTTTCCACTTGACTCATGGACATATAGGCGAAAGGGTTTCTGCACATCTGGTAGTCCCAAAGCCGGGGATGACGCTGTTTTTAGGGATTTGAATGCTTTATCTTGTTCTGGGCCCCATTCCAAGGGGGATCGTTCCGCTCCCTTTGTGGCTTGGTACAAGGGTTTTGCCATGAGCGCAAAATTTGGTATCCATATGCGGCAATAGCCTGCATCTCCCAGGAAAGCCCGCACCTGCTTTCTGGTGGTGGGGGTTGGGATGCGGCATGCCGCTTCCTTTCTTTCAAGTCCTAATTTCCGGGTTCCTTAGGGTTCCATCTGTCCAAAGTATTTCACTTCTGTCTGACACAGTTGCGCCTTGGCTTTCGAGACCTTGTAGCCAGCTTCATTCAAGAGGTGCAAGAGATCGCTGGTAGCTTGCACACAATCAGTTTCGTTGTTGGTGGCTATAAGCAAGTCATCTACATATTGGAGTAAGATCCGTTTTCCAAGAGATACAGGGTAACTTGACAGATCTTGACTGAGGGCTGCACTGAAAATAGTGGGTGAATTTTTGAATCCTTGTGGTAGTCGAGTCCAAGTGAGTTGTCCTCGTCGTCCTGTGGTAGGGTTTTCCCATTCAAATGCAAACAAAAGCTGACTGGCAGATGCCAGGTGTATACAGAAAAAGGCATCCTTTAAGTCCAGAACAGTGAAATGTGTGGCTTCTGCTGGAATCAGTCCCAGGAGGGTGTAAGGATTTGGTACTACTGGATGTATGGTTTCAACTGCACTGTTCACTCGACGTAGATCCTGCACTGGGCGGTAATCACCCGTCCCAGGCTTCTTGATTGGGAGAAGGGGGGTGTTCCAGGGTGATTGGCATTCTCTGAGGAGTCCATACTGCAGTAGTTTCTTCAGGTGGCGATGGATACCTTCAATTGCTGGTCGTGGGAGGGGATACTGACGCACATGCACTGGTTCTGCTCCTGGCTTAAGGGTGACAAGCACAGGAGCTATATTCTTTGCTAGGCCAGGTGGATTATTCTCTGCCCATACTCCAGACGGGGCTGCAATGCTGGTAGGTATACAGGAGCTTGCTGCTTTGGATGTAGGTAAATAGAACCGCCATTCTTCTTCTTGGGGGACAGCTAACACCATAAGGCTAGCAGGTTTTGAATTTATAGTCATTTCCATTTTTCCCCCTTTGACGAAGGATATCTGTGCTTGAAGCTTTGCAAGCATGTCTCGGCCCAAAAGGGGAACTGGACATTCAGGCATATACAGGAACTGGTGTGTTATCGTCTGTCCCCCTAGTTCACAGGCGCGGTTCTGCAGAAAAGGTCTTGTGGTTCTCGTTCCAGTAGCTCCCACAATTGTGACAGATCGAGAGGACACAGGAGCCACAGGTTTGGCTACTACTGAATGCTCGGCCCCTGTGTCTACCATAAAGTCCATATGCTGGTCTCCAATCTTTAATTTGACCATAGGCTCCTGGAGACCTAGGACGAACTTGGAGCCCGGTCTGGCCTAGTCCTCATCATCCATAGAATTGTTCTCGGCGGTTGCCACTCCCGCTATGGCAGTCTCTTCTTGCTGTTGAAACTGCGCGCGCTGCATCCCCCCTCGCTGCTGGAATCGCCCCCCTGCTCTCCTAGCGCTCCCACCTCCCCTCCAGGGGGTGGAGCTAATGTTCGGGCACTCGTTCTTCCAATGTCCTTCTTCCTTACAATAGGCGCACTGGTTCGCACCTAAGGGGGGCCGAGCACTTCCCCATCCTCTGGCTCTTCTATTAGGATATCCTCCTCCGCGTCCTTCCACTAATGCTGCAGCGAGCAGATCCGCTTTCTTCTTCATCTTTCTTTCACTTTCCCATTGGCATTCTTGATCACGATTCACAAATACCTTTTGTGCGACTTCCATTAACTGTGTTGAGTTCATGCCCGCAAATCCCTCTAATTTCTGCAGTTTTCGTTTTATGTCTCCCTGGGACTGACTCACAAAAGCGGCGTTCACTATACGTAAATTCTCCTGGGCTGCGGGATCATAAGGGGTGTAAAGTCTATAGGCTTCAGTCAATCGTTCATAGAAAGCAGCTGGACTTTCATCTGGGCATTGAAGAACGTCCGCTACTTTCCCAACTTTCATAGCTCTCTGTCCTCCCTTCTTTAGGCCCTGCATTAAGGCATGGCAGAACTGGGTGAGGGCCTTCTCTCCGTCATCACTATTTGGGTCCCATCCGGGATCTTCATTTGGGAAATCTGTGGCTGCTGCCCGTCGGGGATCTAGGTTTCTCCCATCTTCAGGGTTCTCTTCCAACCATCTAGTGGTTGCTCACACTATCCGTGCCCGCTCTTCAGTAGTAAAGAGGGTAGCCAAGAGCTGGTGACAGTCAGACCAGGTGGGCTGGTGGGTTTGCATAATACTGGACATTAACTCTGTCAAATCTTGGGGCTTTTCAGTATAGGAGGCATAATGCGTTTTCCAGTTCAATAAATCTGTTGTGGTGAAAGGCACATAAACTAGACTGGTCGGTCCGACCACAACCTGACCCTCTGCATTTACAATAGGTAATCCTGGGACCTGCTGCAGTGGCATTTGGCGAACTTCTCTCTGGCCCGCTGTCCTGCTTCTGAAGGCGTAACGCAGATTAGCGGGGGTAGTGCTGCTGCTGGTGCTTGGACTAGTAGGTGGCCCTGGACTGGCATCTGACCCTCCGCTAGCAGATCCTTCAGGGATGATGGTTCTGTTGCAGAGCTCTGCCCAGGGCTTGCAGCGCTCTGCTCAGGACTAGGGCTCCGACTCTGGGGAAGGGGGTGGTCCTCGGGCGGTGGGTGATCGGGTGGAGGTACCTCAGCTGGGGGTACTCTCACTACCTCTGGCTCTACTCGGAGTACTGATGGAGCTGACGGGACTGGTGTATACAGAAATGTGGGTGGATAACTCGGGACCTCTGGAGGCTCTGGGGCTGCAAAAATAGGGGGCTTTTCCTTCTTAGCAGGGACTCCCGTTGCAGTTGCTAACATAATTCTACTCTGCCCCTCACGGCAACGCTTTATCCAAGGGGGTTGCTTCTCACAGATAGCTAACCAGGAATCTATATAGGAAAACTGTTCGGAACTATATCTGCGCACCACCTGGTGCACTCAGGACACAATTTGAATATCAAAAGTACCTTCTGGTGGCCACACGGCGTCCAGCGCCGGCCACACCCTACTACACAATATTTCTAAGCAGGTCGGTGACATTTTTACCCCATAATCACCACTAAACCCCTTCTTAAAATTCGTGATCATACAGTTCAACGGAGTTTGTACGGACTCCGCCCCTCCCATTATGACATATGACGGACAAGACAGCAAACAGAAAGGATGGGTAGGATGGCTGCGGGTAAGGGGTCCGCACAGCCCATGGAACAAGGAGGGGGACAAACACCAGATGCTTCCTCTTTTTCGCGACCTGGGCGGAGTCGCCTGGCCAGGAACTGCGCTACTTAGGAGTCCGCTTTCGCTCGGCCTGTATTGCAAGACCTCTCAAGCACACTTCACACAACCAAACATGCTAGCATCTCCCAAATTCCAAATTCCCGGGCTAACTGACTAAACCAAAATTACCAAACCAAAAGGGTCAGTGGCTTCGCCCCGCGCATACTCATGCAGGGTTACTAGGACTGCCCTGGAAGTTGATCAGACTCCCTTTACCTGTTACCATACCATATTAGTCTCGAGACTTTCCCAGAGCTAACTGACTAAGAACCAGAAAAATCAATACTCACCGGATCCGGTAGCTAATGCGCTGCGCAACCAGTTCCACCTTGGGTTGAATCCTGGACTCCCCTCCCGGGTTCGAGGTGTTGGCCGGCCGGACCCAGCAAGCCGCCGAGGCAGGGCGGAACCCTCCGATGCAAGGGGACCGGCGGCGCCTGGGCTCCTCTCCGCTGTCGGCCGGCTGCGGTCCCCGCCGGACCAAACCTGGAGGCGGTAATACGTGGTAGTATTCACTTGCGCACCATTCACGTACCTCACCCTTCCCGGTCAGGGAACCAATGTAGTAGCGAAGTGCACGCAATGAATACAGCAGGAGTCTATTTACTAGAATTCAAACCAGTTTATTTTGTGCACAGTCTCAGACGCTTGTCAATTGTCACTTTCAAAATGGTCTGAGCATGGCGTTCAATAAAACAACAGCATTTATAGTTTTCTTCATCAGTTCTATACAGGCAAACTCCTCATTGGTCCCGGTGGCCCCCTCACCCCCCCATCCAATGGAAAATTTCTGACCGGGCCCACACCGCTCTCCCCCTGCTCTCAGGCCTTCCTAGCCATGCTCAGTATCTAGACATAACATATTCTGCCTTGCTTTTTGCTTACAAGGTCACTCTACAGTACAAAAGCTGTGTGGAAAGCAGGATTCTGAAACACATCTGTGAATAACATAACATACTCAATGGAAAAGTTTTACTTTCTTATCAGCAAAGCAGTTTGAAGCAGATTTCTGTTTTCTCTGGCTTTCAACTCTGTTCAGCTATAATATTCTGAAGTGGGGGTTGGGGACTCAGGCCTAACCTACAGGCTTCTGCTACATAACATACATTTACAGGCTATTCTAGGCCATAGCCTATCACACCACCTTTGGCATAAAGTGTGGATGAGTTCTAAGAACAACCTTATCATGGTGAAACCTGGTATAAGGAGGATCAGCCACTAAAGCTTGCAGTTCACTAATGTGACGTGCAGAGGTGATTGCAATTAGAAAGATGACCTTCCAGGTCAAAAGCCTAAGGGTTGTAGTGGCTAAAGGCTCAAAAGGCGGCTTCATGAGCTGCCCGAGAACTAGATTTAGATCCCATGCCACCAGTGGTGGCTTAATGGGAGGTTTGGTTAATAGAAGACCTCTCATAAATCTGGGTATGAGTGGATGAGAGGAAATTGGTTGTCCATTCAGAGGCTTATAAGAAGCTGCAATTGCACTAAGATGGACTCTTACCGAATTGGTCTTTAGACCAGAATTTGATAAGTGAAGGAGATACTCTAGTATCGATTCTAAAGGTATGACAAGGGGGTTTAATCCCTTCTTGGAGCACAATATAGTAAAACGTTTCCACTTGAAGGCATAAGACCTTCTTGTGGAAAGTTTTCTAGAAGCCTGGAGGATATCCTTTACCTGTTGGAACAGGTTGAAATCCTGGAGGTCTAAGCCTTCAGCAACCAGGTCGTGAGATGCAGGGACTGGGGGCTCGGGTGCCATAGCGTCCCATCCTCTTGGGAAAGGAGATCTGGAGCATGCCCTAACGCCAGAGGTGTAGCTTGAGAGAGATATAGAAGCAGGGGATACCATGCTTGGCGTGGCCATCGTGGCGATATGAGAATCATACGACCCCTGTCTCTCTGAAGCTTGAAGAGTGTTTTGGGGATGAGGGGAATGGGTGGGAAGGCATAAAGGAAGTCCAGACCCCAATGAAGAAGGAAGGCATCCCTTGCCTGACAATTGTGAGCCGGAATCCTGGAACAGAACCCGGGGAAGTTTGGCATTCAGTGGACTTGCAAAGAGGTCTATGTCTGGAGTGCCCCAGAGATGAAATATCTTTGCTACCTGGTCTAGGTGGAGTGACCACTCGTGAGGCAGGAGTACTCGACTGAGTTTGTCTGCCCAAAGGTTTTGAATGCCTGGAAGATATACCACTAGAAGGTGAATTTGATACTCTGGCGAGGGCCCACAGTCGTAAAGATTCATTGCATAACGACAGAGAGCCTGTTCCGCCCTGCTTGTTCACATAGAACATGGCTACTTGATTGTCCATCTGGACTAGGACTGTCTTGTAGCTGAGCTGGGCGTGGAATACTTGAAGAGCTAAATAGATTGCTCTTAATTCCAGGAGGTTTATGTGTAGACCAGCCTCCTGTGGAGACCAGGTGCCCTGTGTAGAGAGATGATTCAGGTGTGCTCCCCAACCCACCTGTGATGCATCTGTTGTTAGGGTGGCCTGAAAGAGGGGTTGATGAAAAGGAGACCCCACTGTCAGATTTTCTAGTGATTGCCACTATTAGAGGGACAAAATTAGTCGTTGAGAGTTTATTATTTTGTCTGATAAGTGGCCTGTGTCCACTGTGTGGATAGGGTCCACTGAGCTGCTAGCATGTAGAGGCGAGCATATGGGACTACATGAATTGTGGATGCCATATGTCCCAGCAACTGTAGTAGCTCCCAAGCAGTTAGGGAGGATTTCCCTGCTGCTTGAGAAGCTAGTTGCATTATGCGAAGACACCGGGCCTGTGGAAGGAAAGCCTTTGCCTGTCTGGTATCTAGACAGGCCCCTATGAATTCCAGGCATTGGGAAGGAACAAGTTGGATTTTGGGAAGTTTATTACCAACCCCAAGTATTGGAGGATTCGCATTGTGCGAGACAATGCAGTGCTGGCCTCTGCAACTGTAGGGGCTCGAATGAGCCAGTCGTCTAAGTAAGGGAAGACGAATATCCCCAGGGTTCGCAAAAATGCAGCTACTACTGCCATGCATTTCGTGAATACTCTTGGTGCTGAAGCCAAACCAAAGGGAAGAACCCTGTACTGGAAATGTTTTCCCCTGAAAAGGAATCATAAGAATTTCCTGTGATCTGGATGGATCAGAATGTGAATGTATGCATCCTTTAAGTCTAGAGAGCAAAGCCAATCCTGGCTTTGAAGGTATGGCAGAAGAGTTCCTAGAGAAATCATTTTGAACTTCTCTCGGAACAGGTATTTGTTCAATTCTCTGAGGTCTAGAATGGGTCTGTGTCCTCCTGTTTTCTTTGGAATAAGAAAATAGGGGGAGTAGAACCCTGCACCCCGTTGAAGAATGGGTACCTCTTCTATTGCCCCTTGGGCAAGAAGTGTTGAGACCTCGTGATCTAGCAGATTGTCTGCGGAGGTTTGAGAATTGAATTGCCTTAGAATTGTAGGAGGGGGCATGCTGTGAAAATGAAACTTGTACCCCTCTCCTACAATGGACAGAGTCCAATCTTCTGCTCTTATCTGATGCCATCTGCTGGCAAAGTGGCATAACCTGCCTGGGATATTGGGGGGTTGGGGACCCCTCAGAGGCAGGAAGGCTAAGCTCTCTAGGAAGGAGTCAAAGCCCTTGAGGGGGGTGAACCTGCAGAGCTGGTTGGGCTCTCGGGCCTTTTGGCTTCTTTTGCTGTCTAGTTTGTCCCTTTTGTGCAACCTGACCCTGAGTTTGACTCTGCTGGGTATAGGAAGGATAAAATTTCCTCTTTTTGCTGAAAGAGGGTTTTTTATAAGGCTTCTTTTTGGCTGGAGTGGCTGTAGATTTTGACAATCTATCTAGAGTGGTATTGTCAGCATCTAACTCGTTAGCCTTTTCCTGCCAGTTCTTGCCAAAGAGATTCTCTCCTGTGCAAGGAATGTTGCCTAACTTGTCCTGTACCCAAGTCTCCAAGTCTGATGCCTGAAGCCAGGCAATCCGTCGTGCCCCAATGGCAATAGCAGAGGTTCTGCTGATGCATTCAAAGCAGTCAAAGGCTGCACGATTCACAAATTTGGAGACATCTTGAGCATGCTTAACTAGAGCAAGAAAGTCTTGTCTCTTGTCATCTGGGAGAAATGGGCTCATAAGCTCCAAGTCTCCTGTAACTTCTTTAAGGAACATTCACATATATAGCATATATAAACTGATCCTAGCTGAAAGCATGGAAGCCTGAAAAGTTCGACGCCCAAAAGCGTCCAGAGTCCTGCATTCACGACCTGGGGGATTGGATGCATGCCTCTTTGCACTTTTCATCCTACGCATGGCTGACTCCACCACCATTGAATGGTGTGGCAGCTGAGTCTTTTGAAATCCAGGACATTGCGGAACTCGATACATAGTATCAAGTCTCCTAGAATGAAGAGATGTAGTCAGAGGCGTCTCCCACATTCTGAGCATCAAGTTATGCAGAATTTCATGGATGGGCAGAGTAGCTGCTTCCTTTGGAGCTTTAGGATATTGGAGAATTTCCAATTCCTTTGCTCTGGGTTCCTCTTCAGGAGCTACTGTGATTGAAAGGCCCTTGGCCATATCACAAATAAAATCCTGAAAAGACATGTCCTCTGGAGGTGACATTCTGCATTGGGGAGAAAAGGGATCTTCCAGGAGAAACCCTCTGGTATCAGCAGAATTGTCAGAGTCTTCGGAGGATTCAAAGTATTCCTGACCACGCTGCTCATGCAAAGCACAGTCCCGGTATCGATCAAAGTCGGTACCGAGTTGATCCTGTACCGATCTGTCGATTCCAGCCAAAGATGGTGTGGGAAGAATTCCCACCGGGGCCGGTATCATCGGTACTGATACCGGTGTCTGTACCGGCATCGATGTCGGTACCGGTGCCTGTTGAACCATAGGTGTCAATGGTACCGCAGCTGTGAGCAGAGCTGCAATGCTGCGTTCGATAGCGAGGAACCTCTGGTCTATTGACGCTGCCGATGCCTGTGTGTCGGTACCGGTGAAAACGGCCGGGACCCCTGAGCATGGTACAGGTAGTTCTTGCAAGATCGAGACCTCGAACATCCTGAAGCCCCATTGATGCTTTGGAAGCCGAAGCCTCCCGCTGGGGCTGTTTTGCCAGTATGGTTCCCTCAAGGGCAATGCCAATGGCCTCTCGATGCTTAGCAGGAGAGCTACCCTTTGAGGACCGGCTTTTATGTTTAGTTACCTGAGTGGAGTGGCCTAGTGGTTGGGGCAGGGTACTTCAGGCCGGAAGGTCAGGGGTTCAAATCCCACTAGAGGACAGCAACCTTGGGCCGGAAGGACTGGGGTTTCTAGTCCCACAGGTGCTCCTTGTGGTCTTGGGCAAGCCACTTAACCCTCCATAGCCCATGCTCCCTGTAAAATAGTTATCTCCAAGTTATAATGCCCTGTTCAATGTAATTTGTTTGTTCAATGTAAACCGCACTGATGCAGAATAGCGCGGTATATAAGAGAATGTAAATAAATAAAATAAATAAATAAATCCATGGGAGGAAGAGGAGGCCCTTGAAGATGTCGATGCAATGGATCTGGCATCAGAAGAAAAGAGGGTACCGAGCTTTGCAGCCCGGTTCTGTCTTCCCCTTTTAGTCATCCCCATACAGGAGAGACATTCAGATGGAGAATGTTCAGTCCCTAAACATTTAAGATACCAATCATGGGTGTCAGTGACGGAAATGGTACCGCCACACTTAGTACATTTTTTGAAACCACTAGTTGGTTTTTCCATGTTTCAGGAATATGGGGCCTAATGCCCAAAATGGCGCCTAGCACTGAAAAAGAAAAGTTTCTGAAGAGAAACAGTTCAATTTTTTTTTTTTTTTTAAGAAAAGAAAAGAACCGGCGGTACCGGTAGGCATCGTGCGGAGGCAAACGCGACCACAAGAAAACAATTTTAAAGATGGAATTTTCTGCGGTGACAGGGTATGGGTCCTGTTGGCTCCGCAGAAAACGAAGAACTGAAGAGGGACAGTTGGAAAGGCGGGAAGGCAGCGCACCTGTGCTGAGGGATGCTCCTAAAAGCGTTCCTATTGGATGCTGGGGAGCGTTCCCACGCAGGCTCCGTCGGTACTGACGATACCCATATGTGAAGACTACATTCCTGCTTGTTCCTGGAGATTTAAATATTACCCGGCCAAATACTGACTACACTATCTATGTCCTTCAAAAGGCACCAAAGAAAGCTAAATATCATTTTCCATTGCTTCTTCCCTTTGTGAAGCATTTTTGACACTTCAGACTTTCAAGATTTATACCTCAGACACATCACCTGCAAATCTCACTCTTTGGGATGGTCCATCCTCGGCATCTCCAGAAGTACTGGATGGTGTAAATGGCTTGCCCAGCTTCCCTGCTCTAATCACAAGGCCACCCCATTCAAAGTATGTATTTGCACAGACCCCAGGCTCACTCACAGCATGCTGCCACCTCCACCACAGCCAGAACTAGGCCCTGCAGTTTTTCCCATACTACTGCTGCAGAGAGGAACTGTGGGGAGAAAGGACAAGAATTCAGGGGGCTGGGCAGGGAAAGAGCAAATGTGACTCTTTGGAGAGGGGCTGAGAAAAGAAGTAAATGGGAACCGAAGATAAGGGCCCATCAAGTTATGTTTGCCTAGGGACCAATATAATGTTTATCTGGTCAACATACATCTTACTGGGGAAACAGAAGAAGCAGAACTGTGGCAGGTGCAGGCCTGTGACCCACGGTGTCTGACATAGGCAGGCCAGCATGGCTAGCTTGACCTGTAAATGAGGCCTGTGGAGAGGCATATAGGATTGCACATCCCCCAATATGCTGCTATTGTAAGAAAGAACTCAGTAGAAATATTGAATTAGCTTAGATAAGCAGAATTGCAGAATTAAGAAATGGAAAAATACAGAAAAGATGTGTTTTAAAGTTACTGATAAGAAAAAGTACATTTGCAGAGAAATATTGAGGAGTGCTGACAGATGAGTTACAGAACCTTGCTCTTCTGCACGCACAAATGGTCCCATAGCCTTGAAAGTGTGAAAGTAACAAGTTGATGAACTGACCATTGTAATTGGGACTAGAAGGGGGGCAGGCAGGTGTCATGCCTACAGAAGCCCACAGAAGGAACATAATTGGAGAAACTTATCAGTACCGGGACCAATAGAAGGGCTACGGGAGGTACGGGAGCGTACCGGGACCAATGAATTGTTTTTTCTATACCTAGAATGGAACAGAAGTCTATAAAAGTTGTTGTAATGCTTGAAAACTTTGCTCAGCCATTTTGAAATTGTCTTGCTTGAGACTTGTGCACAAATAAATGATTTGGACCTTCTGAACAGACTCCTGGTATCATTGGTTTGTCTGCGCTTTGCTGCTACATATTCCTTGGTGCGTTGGCCGGGAAGTTGTGGAATCAAAGTGTATATAGGGCAATATACCACGACTTTCCGCCTCTATAGGCTTGGTCCTGCCGGGATCGCGCCCTTCCGACGAGGGCCGCTCCCTGGCGCCGCCGGTCCCTTGTATCGGAGGGAGCTGGTCGGACCTCGGCGGGTGACGAGCCCGGCTGGAGTCAACGCCTCGAACCCGAGTGAGGGGAGTCCGAGGTCCAACTCATGCGCCTGCTTGGGAAGTTTGAGGACCGGATCCGGTGAGTATAGTTTTGATTTTGGGTCTAGACAGAAATAGAAAGCGCAGTACTGCCATTGGAACTTGGAATTTGGAATTTGTAATCTCGAGATATTGGGAATTAGTAAGAGAGCCTGATCAACTCTCAAGGAAGAGCCGAGTAGCCTGGCATGGGAATTCGCTAGGTGAAACCCTCATCCTTTTTGTAATTGTACTTGGAAAAGACTAGTCAGAATAGATAGAAACGAATGCATTCTGGGAATACGTTGCTAGCATGATTGTGTGAACGAAGTATGATTGAGAGGTCTGGCAGCACGGACCAAGTGAAAGCTGACCCCTGATTAGCGCATTTCCTGACCGGGCGACCGCGTTCAGGTCGCGAAAAGGGGGAAGCGATTGTCGTCTTGTCTTGTTGTTTGTATTCCCTATACGTTTCCAGGGCCGTGAGGACCCCTTACCCACGGTCCGCCCACCTTTTCCCTTCTGTCTGTTGTTGCGCGCACACATCGAAATGGGAGGGGCGGAGTCTACTAGAAACACTCCATTAGAATGTATGATCGCACATTTTAAAGAGGGATATTCAGGAGATTATGGTATTAAAATGACAGCAGCCCGTTTGCAGATTTTGTGTACTAGGGAGTGGCCCGATCTAGACCCCATCTGGCCCCGAGAGGGAACGTTCACCGTAGAGATTATCCAGTCAATACACCGTAGAGTGCGGGTAGCGCACCCTGACCAGTACCCCTATATAGATTCCTGGTTAAGTATTTGTGAAGATCCGCCCTCCTGGGCGCAGCGCTGTTATGAGGAACAGTGCAGAATAATGTTAGCTAAAACAGATTCTAGACAGAGAAAGGAACAGCCTAGAATGAAAGAGCAGGATAAGAAAGCCAAGAAGAAACCCATCTTGGCAGATCCCGATTCCCCAGAAGTAGTCCTCAGGCAGCCCCGAACCCCAGGTCCAGTAAGAATAGCCCGGCGGCGTCCTGCCCCAGCACCCCAGAGACCGCCGGAGCCGAGGCGAGACCCAATCCCTGACCTCCCTCCTCCTGGAGAAGAGGAAGAGAGAGAATTAGCGGGAAGAGAAGAGGAGGATGTAAAAAGTGAGCCAGAAGCGGAATTAGAAGAAGAAGAAAGAGAGGATCCCCCAGAAGAGGAAGAAGAGGAAAGTGTACAAATAATTGAGGAAGCTAGCGCCAGCACTAGCAAGCCAGTGAAAGAAAAACCCAAAGCAAAACCAGTTGAGAAAAAGACAGCAACTCCTGCAAAGACAACGACAATAGCCCTTAGATCCCAGACTCAAATGACGCCGAGGACAGCCAAACTGTTTCCCTTAAGGCAAGTCCCGGGGGTGCCCGTAAAGAATGATAATGATGAAGTAGTAGCGGGACCCCTAACTTATGTGTATATCCCATTCTCTACAACTGATTTATTAAATTGGAGGTCGCACTATGCCTCCTATACTAGCAAGCCCCAGGAGCTGACAGAATTAGTAACTAGTATTATGGAAACTCACCAACCCACTTGGCCAGATTGCCGTCAGCTCCTGACCACCCTATTCACTACAGAAGAACGAGCGAGAATTAGAAAAGCAGCTATCGAATGGATGGCAGAAAACCCTGCAGCTCCAGCGCAGGGGCAGAATATAATAGATCGTAGAGAAGCAGCTCAGAGAGAGTTCCCAAATGAAGACCCCCAATGGGATCCAAATACAGATGAAGGATCCACCGCCCTAGCCCGTTTTCGCCAAGGCTTTTTACAAGGCCTGCGAAGAGGAGGCCAAAAAGCTATGAACCTTTCCAAAGTAGCAGGAATTATCCAAGGAATAGATGAGAGCCCAGCAGATTATTATGAAGATTAACTGAAGCTTATAGAATGTATACTCCCTATGATCCCGAGGCACCAGGAAGTTTATGCATGGTGAATTCTGCTTTTGTAAACCAGTCTCAACCAGACATTAGACGTAAATTACAGAAATTAGAAGGGTTTGCGGGCATGAATGCAACACAGTTATTGGAAGTCGCTCATAAAGTGTATGTGAATCGTGATACTGAAAGACAGAGAGAATGTGATAGAAAGATGAAGAAGAAAGCTGATTTTTTGGCTGCGGCCATAGTTGAAAAGAAAAGGGGAGGTGTCCCTAATCGAAGGAGCAGAGGAAGAGGGCGGGGTCAAGGCGGAGGCCGGACCCAGAGACTAGGCGTGAACCAATGCGCCTATTGCAAAGAGGAAGGACATTGGAGAGATACTTGCCCGCAACTCGAAGACGCCCAGCAAGATGACGAATACGATCATCAGTGGCGAGAAGAAAGACGAGGCCGTCCCCGAGGCCGAGGAGGAGCCAATCGAGAACAATTCCAGCGAGAGAGGGGAGGAGGAGCCATCCAAGCATTGGCCACACAGGCCCATGAAGAGGATGACGTGGATTAGGACAGACCGGGCTCCAAGTTTGCTTTAGGTCTCCAGGAGCCTATGGTCGAAATACAAATAGGAGACCAATTTATGAACTTTATGGTTGATACTGGAGCAGAACATTCAGTAATAGACAAAAAGATAGCCCCATTCACCAAGAAAGCAGTCACCATTATAGGAGCAACTGGTGCCAAAGCCACAAAGTCTTTTCTTCAAAACCGAATATGCAGTCTAGGAGGACAGCAAGTAACTCATCAATTCCTTTACATGCCCGAATGTCCAGTACCCCTACTGGGACGAGATATGCTAGCCAAGCTTCAAGCCCAAATATCTTTCTCTGAGCAAGGAGAAATGCAAATGACAGTGAATTCTCAAGCCAAACCAGCAGGAATAATGCTGCTGACAGTACCCCGAGAAGAAGAGTGGAGATACTACATTGATGATTCGATTCAAGATACCTATTTTGAACAAACTTTAAAGAACATTCATGCACCACTTGAAGTATGGGCAGAAGGCAGTCCCCCAGGCCTAGCCAAACATATAGCTCCAGTGATTGTAACCCTCAAGCCTAGCGCTACACCAGTGCACGTCAAACAGTACCCTCTCCCAAGAGCTGCAATTGAAGGTATTCATCGCCACCTACAGAGATTACTTGAGTATGGCCTACTGAAAGTATGTCAATCCCCATGGAACACCCCACTTTTGCCAGTAAAGAAGCCTGAGACAGATGATTATCGCCCAGTGCAAGATTTGAGAAGAGTAAATGATGCAGTTGAAACTATACACCCAGTTGTACCCAATCCTTACACTTTACTAAGACTGATACCCGCTGAAGCTACCCATTTCACTGTACTAGATTTGAAAGATGCATTCTTTTGCATAAGATTAGCCCCTGTAAGCCAAATATTGTTTGCATTCGAATGGCAAGACCCCATCTCTGGAAGAGGGGGCCAACTCACCTGGACAAGATTACCCCAAGGATTCAAGAATTCACCTACCATCTTTAGTGCTGCACTAAACCAAGATCTTTCAAGTTATCCAGTAGCCCCGGGGAGGAGAGTACTTCTCCAGTACGTGGATGATCTGTTGATAGCTGCCATATCAGAAAAAGAATGTATACGAGCCACCCAAGATCTCTTGCAGTTACTAAATGAAGCTGGATATAAAGTTTCCAGAGCCAAAGCACAACTATGCCAAACAGAAGTGAAATACTTGGGTTTTCGTATTACCCAAGGAAGCAGAAGATTAGGCAGAGAAAGAAAAGAAGCAGTATGTAGAATTCCAACTCCAACAACCAGAAAGCAAGTTAGAGCCTTTCTGGGAGCGGCAGGATATTGCCGAATCTGGATACCCAACTTTGCCCAAATTGCCAAACCACTGTATGAAGCCACAAAAGGAGAAGAGAAGTCACCACTGGAGTGGGGACTTGAGCAGGATACAGCCTTCCAGAAGTTAAAAGAAGAACTGATGTCATCACCAGCACTTGGACTACCAGATGTCCACAAACCTTTCCACTTGTTTGTACATGAAGCACAGGGAAATGCCTTAGGCATGTTGACTCAGAAATTAGGAAATTGGGAACGACCTGTAGCCTACCTATCGAAACAATTGGACCCTGTGGCCAAAGGATGGCCACCCTGCTTGAGAGCAGTTGCAGCTACAGCACTACTAGTGAGTGAAGCAGACAAACTCACATTAGGACAGAACATACGAGTCACTGTGCCACATGCAGTCCTTGCCCTTATGGAACAGAAAGCAAATTATTGGCTCACCAATTCCCGAATGCTAAAGTACCAGAGCATGTTATGTGAAAACCCACAGATACAACTCGAAGTGAGCCATGCTTTGAACCCAGCTACCTTGATACCCATCAGTGAAGAACTCCCAGAACATGACTGTATCGAAGTCATGGAAACTGTGTTCTCAAGTCGACCTGATCTAACAGATGTGCCCATAGACAATCCTGACCAGATCTATTATGTTGATGGGAGCAGTCTCATCCTTGACGGACGACGCTGTGCCGGATATGCAGTCGTCACTCAACACGAAGTAGTTGAATCATCAGCCCTAGCCTCAGGCACATCAGCCCAGAAAGCCGAATTGATAGCACTCACCAGAGCATTGTTGTTAGGAGAAAAACTTGTGCTAAATGTATATACAGATTCCAAATATGCTTTCACTACCTTGCATGCCCATGGAGCTCTCTACAAAGAAAGAGGACTCATCACATCCGGAGGAAAATCAGTCAAATATGGTCCCGAGATATTGATGTTACTTGATGCAGTCTGGGCCCCAACACGTGTAGCTGTCATGCATTGTAGAGGACATCAAGCAGGAAAAGGAGAAGTTGCTCGAGGAAATAGATTTGCAGATGCCTCAGCACGACAAGCAGCTATGACAGGACAGATTGCCCCACAAGCTATGCCAATGCAAGCAGCATTGTTTCCAGTACCTTTGAATCTATGGACCCCACGATATACCACCAAAGAATTGGATTACTATTGTGACAAAGAAGATGGAGTATTGAAAGACGGATGGATTGAGCTGCCACCAGAAGAAGGTAGTCAACCTCCGGGAAGAATAGTAATTCCGGAATTGTTAGGACCATCCTTTGTCAAAGCTTTTCATGAAGCCACCCACTATGGAAAGAGTGCTATGGAGAAAGCACTTAGACCACATTTCTACATTCCTCTGATGACAACCATATCAGCCTCAGTAGCACGACAATGTCAAATCTGTGCCAAAATAATGCCAAGCAAGGCCTTATTACAGCACCCCGAGTTCAGTCAAGAGGTGTGACCCCCATGCACAACCTCCAAGTTGATTTCACCGAAATGCCAAAAGCTAATGGATACCATTACCTACTAGTATTAGTTTGTACTTTCTCTGGGTGGGTAGAAGCCTTCCCAACCAGAACTGAAAAAGCCCGAGAAGTTACCAAGGCCTTAATGAGAGAGATTGTCCCCAGATTTGGAATCCCAGCAGTAATAGGGTCAGACAATGGACCCTCATTTGTCTCCCAAGTTACTCAGCAGTTAGCAAAAGCTTTGCAGATACAGTGGAAGCTCCACACTGCATACAGACCCCAGAGTTCAGGGAAAGTTGAGCGAATGAATCGTACATTGAAAGCCCAAATGTCTAAGCTTTGTCAGGAGACACACTTGAAATGGCCCCAAGTGCTCCCCATAGCTTTACTCAGAATACGCTCAGCCCCTGTAAAGTCAACAGGATTTTCCCCTTTTGAAGTTTTGTATGGTAAACCCCCACCAATAGTGCAGGGAGTCAAAGGAAGTCTAGCCCAGATTGGTTCAGAAGTAACCAGACAAGAACTCCTAGCTCTTAGTTTTGTTCTGCAGACTCTCCATACGTGGATCCAAGACCAGTTGCCTATCAACTTGACGGAACCCTTGCATCCCTACCAGCCTGGAACTTCGGTGTGGATCAAAGATTGGAAGAAGATACCGTTGGAACCCCATTGGAAGGGACCGTACACCGTCATCCTGTCTACCCCAACTGCAGTAAAGGTAGCCGAGATCGACGCCTGGATCCACCACAGCCGAGTCAAGCCCGCCGCCGATCCTGAACCAGAGCGGTGGACAGCAGAGCAGCACCCTGATGTACCCTTGCGAGTTACCCTGAGACGGCAACCAGCAGTATAGACACTTCATCACAAGTGCTTTGCAGTAGCCAAGTCTTTCGAAGAGGATTGCTGTTTTCCATGCAGCAACAGTTTTGTTTCAACGAACCCAATTTGTGTGTGTGATTTGACACACTACTACTTAGAGACTACATTGACTAAGCCAGACTTCACAAGCCAACTGAATTGCTAAGTTGGTTAATGTGTGCTGGACATCTTGAGGATCTTCAATCAACACTCAGCACCCGTTAAATTGCTTCATTAGCAAACGGGACGAAGAATAATAGACCGTCGTGATCAAGATCAGCAAGCTGAGGATTCAGAAGAACTCCAATCAACATCAACATGTATCTTTGCTTCTGCTTTGCCTTGGTTGCCTTCTTTGGAGGTTTTGAACAGACTTATGCTCTACCTCCATGCACCGCTTGCATTACCTCTACTAGAACTGGACTGAAAGTAACTCAGACTTTGCTTTACCATTCTTATTATACCTGCAAGGGAACAATAACTCGGTGTATCTATAACACCACTGAACTAAATGTTTGCACTCATGGCAAAATTAAAGCATGCTATAATCCGCATCAGAATCCATCCTATTACACGTTGGAAATAAGATGGAAGGATGCAGATGGACCTATATTAGCTGCTACACCACCACTTAAGGACATTACTAAACCTGCTGTTTTGAATTTTGATGCATGTAATGCTATTAATAGAGATAGTCAGTCCACCTGTGGTACATGGGAGAAAGCGTATCGGAATGACCATAAGTATATGTGTCCAGAAGGTGCCACGGGATGGAGGAAGTGTACAGGTAAAAAGGAACCAGGGTATAGTACTGCTACAGCGGCAGACTACTATTGCCCGTATTGGGAATGTGTTTTTTTATCATACATGGAAAACTGGTATAACTGATGAGAAAATAGATAAACGGATGGCTACTCTAACCAAGCCAACCACAAATGATAAATGTCAGAAAGATGCTTGCAACCCCTTACATTTGCGTGTACATAACCCCCATGCATGGAAACAAGGATATAAGTTTGGTTTACGTATTGCAGGAGGAGGAACAGATCCAGGGACCATTGTGTATGTTAGATTGAATACTCAAGCCCACAAGTCATCTAAATATCATATTCATAATACCTTTTATGAAGCTATGCATGTAAATAAGTTTGAGATCCCTCACCCTTCACAGAATTTGTTTCTAGAATTAGCCGGAGCAGTAGTATCTAGTCTTAAGATCACAGATTGTTATTTCTGTGGCGGAACCCAAATGGGAGACCAATGGCCCTGGGAAGCCCAAGAATTGAATTATTCCATGATTTACAATCAGACTGAATTACACAAGACAACCAGTGAATGGGTGTTAGCGCACTCAATCGTTGGACGTCTTTGCTTTGCCAGAACGGGACCCCAGTTCACCCAAAAGGTAGGACAGCTGGTCTGTCTTAGCCAGAAGTACTATAATGCCACGACCAAGAAGGTAGCATGGTGGTCAGGAATCAGACATCCTGAACCTCCTAACCCATTAGCCAGATTTCCTGAACTTGCAGGTCTATGGACTAACCTTGCCAAAGTCCAAGCCTGGCAAGCCCCACCTGGTCTATATTGGATCTGTGGAAACCGAGCATATGCGCAACTCCCACCACAATGGGGAGGAGCATGTGTCTTAGGAACCATCAGACCTTCTTTCTTTCTTTTAAACACTGAACATGGAGAACAATTAGGATACCCTGTATACACTACCCACAAACACAAAGGAGCATCTAGACAGAGAAGAGAGGCCTTACAGATAGGCAAGTGGGAGAAGTGGCAAGGTGATGATTGGCCACCAGAAAGAATTATTGAGTATTATGGACCTGCCACTTGGAATGATGATGGTATGTATGGTTATCGTACCCCAATTTATATGATTAATCGTATTATTCGCTTACAAGCAGTAGTTGAAATAATAACCAATGAAACTAGTCATGCTCTCACGCTTTTAGCTAGACAAAGTACTCAGATGCGCACTGCCATATACCAAAATCGTTTAGCACTTGATTATTTGCTAGCAGCTGAAGGAGGAGTATGTGGTAAACTGAATTTAACCAATTGCTGTTTGAAAATAGATGATAAAGGTCAAGTAGTTGAAGAAATTGCTAAAGATATGCAAAGACATGCTTATGTGCCAGTACAGACTTGGCACGCCTTGAAATTTCCTAATTGGTTTGCTAACCTTTTCTCTTGGCTGGGAGGATTTAAGACTTTCGTTATCTTAGTACTAATCCTTGTTGCTGTTGTCCTCTGCTTACCATGTTTAATCCCATGTTGTATGCGTTCCCTTCATAGTGCTATTGATAGTACAGTAGAGCGGAAGACCGCAACTAAAATAATGGCTTTATACAAAGCTAGCCCTAGTGGAACTAGTAAGAATCCTTTAATCAGGATGTGAATTTTCTGGAAAGTGATTTAATTCTCACACCTTATTAAGTAATAGGGTGAGATTAATCAAAGGGGGGAATGTGGCAGGTGCAGGCCTGTGACCCACGGTGTCTGACATAGGCAGGCCAGCATGGCTAGCTTGACCTGTAAATGAGGCCTGTGGAGAGGCATATAGGATTGCACATCCCCCAATATGCTGCTATTGTAAGAAAGAACTCAGTAGAAATATTGAATTAGCTTAGATAAGCAGAATTGCAGAATTAAGAAATGGAAAAATACAGAAAAGATGTGTTTTAAAGTTACTGATAAGAAAAAGTACATTTGCAGAGAAATATTGAGGAGTGCTGACAGATGAGTTACAGAACCTTGCTCTTCTGCACGCACAAATGGTCCCATAGCCTTGAAAGTGTGAAAGTAACAAGTTGATGAACTGACCATTGTAATTGGGACTAGAAGGGGGGCAGGCAGGTGTCATGCCTACAGAAGCCCACAGAAGGAACATAATTGGAGAAACTTATCAGTACCCGGGACCAATAGAAGGGCTACGGGAGGTACGGGAGCGTACCGGGACCAATGAATTGTTTTTCTATACCTAGAATGGAACAGAAGTCTATAAAAGTTGTTGTAATGCTTGAAAACTTTGCTCAGCCATTTTGAAATTGTCTTGCTTGAGACTTGTGCACAAATAAATGATTTGGACCTTCTGAACAGACTCCTGGTATCATTGGTTTGTCTGCGCTTTGCTGCTACAGAACTACTATAGATCTCTCCACAGAAACTCTCTCACCGCAGTCACACAGGCCAAACACGGGTAGAGTTGTCTCACCAAATACAGAATAAGTGACCACAAATTAGAAATTTAAAAATGTTCAGATACAAACTGAATTGGAAATGCTAAGATGCCAGAGCCTGCATCATGCTGTACATGACCAAAACAAAAGAAACTGAATTACTTTTCCTCCTGTATCCAGGATCTCTATTCCTTCTCAGCCCAGTAGCATCCAGAACATCTCCACCCCCCCCCCCCCCCCGGTAACTTTCCCAAGATCTCCATTAGCCCCCAGCAAGTTCCCCCACGCCTTCTGCTGCCCAGTGGCATCCAAGATCCCTGTCTCTTCAACCAGTAGCATCCTCAAGAACCCCACACCCCCTTTGCCCAGAAAAAATTTGCAAGTTATTGCCTTCCCTGTCAAATAGATATTAATGAAGATTTATTAACCACCTTTATCGAGAGATTCTACAACATACGTATCTCGACATAGGCAGCTTACTGTAATAAACAATAATAATTTTATCACAATAACAGACACTTCAGTGAAACCAGTTTCTTTTATTTATTATTCAATCTTGCAAGATGGGTGACCACAATTTGTCATATGAACAGTTCCATATTTATTACATTAATTTCTTCTACAAATTCCTCCCTTATTATTCTATTGGTGTAAGTATTTCTAATTTCCTACCTATTAGTGATTGTTGTTTAGGTCATGTAAATCTCCGCCTCCGTTTACTTCTTTACCCCTCTCCCTTATTTACCTTATTCCTTTTATGGTTATTTTACCGGTCTTATGGGTTCTCAGATATCCCCCTCCCCTTTCCCTTGTGCTCATGGGCCTGGTTTTTTCCTGTTTTAGAAGTTCATTTCTCTGTCCCTAGCAAATTTTGTATCAGCATGTTTCACAGTGTTCATGTGCAATAGCCTGGAAGCTAAGGGAGGAATGTATGGGGGAACCTAGGATTTGCAAGGCCAGGAGAAAAATGTTTTATTCTGTACAGCATAAGAAAATGGAATATGTGAGTCAATGTACGAGGGTTGCTATTTATATTTCTGGCCTTAGCAACAGTAAGTGTTGCCAGGCGCCATCCAATGGATCCATTGGAACACTGACATTGTTGAACATAACCTTATTCATAACATTTTTTTTTCAAAAATTTATTTATTAGAATCACACGATACAATACATAACTACAAGAACTGCATCATTTTTCCATTATACAGTCAAAGAAATCCAGCATACCCTGGGCAGGGCTGTGTCTTGTCCACCACCCTAGGGTTTTTCAACGATACTAAAAAAGAAGAATTTGTCAGTATACTACCTGAAGCTCACCTAAACCCTCCCTCTCTCCCCCCCCCACCCCCCCACCCACCCACCCGGGACCTTAGGGACCTGTCCTATCCTGTAGCAGCAGAGCGCAGACAAACCAATAATACCAGGAGTCTGTTCAGAAGGTCCAAATCATTTATTTGTGCACAAGTCTCAAGCAGAATCAAATTCAAAATGGCTGAGCGATGTTCTCTGGCAATACAACAACTTTTATAGATTTTTTCACCATTCTAGACATAGGAAAACATTTCATTGGTCACGGTAACCTCCCGTACCTCCTCTATTGGTCCCGGTACTGATATGATTATCCAATTAGGTTCTTGGAGAGGGCCCAGCACCTGCTCACCCCCCTTCTAGTCCCAATTACAATGGCCAGTTCACCAACTTGTTACTTTCCTACTTCCAAGGCCATTGGACTAGTTAGTACGTGCAGGGAAGCAAGGCTCTGTAACCTTTCTGTCAGCAGTTTTAATTAAATCCCTTACAGCTGTATTTTCTTATCAGGGGCATTCAAACATATTTTTCTGTATTTTTCCAACTTTCAGTTCTGCTTGTCTAAGCTGATTCAATACTTTTACTGAGTTCTAATTCTACAATAGCAGCATGTTGGGGGGATGTGCAATTCCTTTTAGCCTCTCCACAGACTTCATTTACAGGTCAAGCTAGTTAGGCCTGCTTGCTTATGTCAGACATTGTGGATCACAGGCCTTCACCTGCCACAATCCTACCAACATATTTATTTATTTATTTATTTAGACAGTTTTGTATACCGCCTTATCCTTCAATCAAAGCGGTCACAACACAATTGGGGGATACATTTAACACACGGGGATATGAGACACATACTCGTACACTAATACTTACAGGGAACATGGGCTATGGAGGGTTAAGTGGCTTGCCCAAGACCACAAGGAGCATCTGTGGGACTAGAAACCCCAGTCCTTCCGGCCCAAGGTTGCTGTCCTCTAGTGGGATTTGAACCCCCGACCTTCCGGCCTGAAGTACCTTGCCCCAACCACTATATATCTCCTAGCAACCCGTCAGTACCTCGCCCAGCACTACCCCAAGCTCAAAATTTCACTGCGGGCTTTAGGCCCCAGCGTTTGAATATAAGACATCCAGACCAAGAGAAAGGAAGCCCAGCTCTGGGGGTGTCTCTTCGCACTCCTCCGTTCCAAAAGCATAAACTGGTGGAACCCATTACGCCACTCCCAAAAAGAAGGGGCCTTCGGCTCTCGCCATCGCCGGAGTACAGGACTCTTCCCCACCAGACATGCCTTCCGTACCAGCATTCTCTGCCATCTACCCTTTGGGTGGAGTGGTCCTAACTGATCCAGCGCCACTAGCCGCCCTGTCCAGCAGAGCTGCTGCTGCAATAGGCCGCTAAGATAATTCCCTATCCTAAGCCAGTAGCGACGTATAGGGGGGCAACCCCACCACATATGACCCAAGTCCGCCAACGTACAAGTACATTTCGGGCACCCGCCATAGGTAGTGAGACGACTACGCAATGCATGTCTCAGGGAGAAGTGGGCCCGAATAATACATTTGAATTGCATTTCCCGCCATCTAGCCCCTTCCGCTATCTGGGTGACCCGGCCTAGCGCAGCACGAACAGAGCCCAGTTCCTGCGCCCACGAGGCTTCTTCTGCTGAATAGTTGGGTGGCGTCACATAAGGCTCCAATGCTTTTTTTTAACTTTGCAATGGTAGGTGGGGACCCCTCCCCCAGGGCAAAGAATTCTAATATCCGTGTGGAGTGTTCAACCATTAATTCCCTTCCCGAAACAGAACCCACATAATGAGACAGCTGCAGATACGCAAACAGGGAAGCACCGGGGCACAAATCATATTCCCGACATAACACTGCCAAAGTCTTACACCGCCCCTCCAAGTCAACAACATGTCCCAAAGACCGTATCCCCACCTGCTCCCAACGACGGAAGGGGGCCGAGTCCGACCCCGGGGAAAACTGGGCATTCCCCCGCAGCGGCAACCAACTCGAAATCTCCGAAGAACTCCCCCACAATTTATTCAACTGCTGCCATGTACGCCGCGCTGCCTGAACCAACACACTGTTCGTCACTCGAACTGGCAGGACCACCCGCCGCAAGTGTAAGACCGCCAGCAAGGAATGCGGTGTCACAAGAGCCTCCTCGAGTCCCCTCGGGGTATATACATCGGTATTGCCGAGCCAATCCCCCAGATGCCTAGCCTGGCAAGCCAGGGCATAGTTCCAGAGGTCTGGCACACCAATTCCCCAAACTCTCCATCCCCCTCGCAAACGGCTCATCGGTATGCGTGCTCTGGCCCCCTTCCAAAGAAACCCACGGAACTCACGTTCAATACGCGAAAGATCACGGCGTAATAACCACACCGGCAGGGTTTGTAGCCAATAGAGAACCCGTGGCAAAACCACCATCCCCAATGCTGCCGCCCTGCCCAACAAAGACAGCGGAAGGGGGCCCAAGCCTGTAATTGTGAGCGGACCTTAGAAAGAATTCGCTCAAAATTCCTCTTATACAGTGCTGTCATATCTTTAGTTAACTCAATACCCAGATAAATGAAGGAGTCACCTGCCCATCTCAGAGGAAAGCTCTCTCCCCAGTGTCCCCGGAGCCGCCCCCCAATATCCAGAGCTTCCGATTTGTCTCTGTTGATACGTAATCCCGCAAATTCACCATACTGGGAAAATTCGGCAAGCAAACACGGCAATGACTGCTGAGGACTGCGCAAGTGGACGAGGATATCATCTGCGAAAGCGGCCACCTTGAAGCCACAGGACCCAATACGAACACTGCGGATATCATTGGACTCCTCTATACTCCGCAACAGCGGATCCAACGTCAGCACAAAAAGCAACGGAGAGAGCGGGCAGCCCTGTCGGGTGCCCCTCTCAAGGTTAAAGTTGTCAGACAGCACCCCGTTACACAAAATGCTAGCTGTAGGATTTGCATACAACAACTCCACCATCTTAGTAAAGGAGTCGCCCAGTCCATATTGAGGTAAAAGAAACTTCATGTAATCCCAATTGACCTGGTCGAACGCCTTTTCCGCATCAAAGCTGATCAACAATGACTGCTCATCCTGTGTGCGCACCCATTCTATTGAGGCTAAGATCTTCCGCAAATTACGCACAGCATACCATCCCTGGACAAAACCCACCTGGGACTCATGCAACAGGCCCCCTAGTACAGAGGCCAGTCGGTCAGCCAGAACCTTCGCCAACACTTTCAGATCAAAATTCAGTAACGAAATGGGTCAATAGGAGGCCGCCTGCATAGAGTCTTTACCGGGCTTAGGTATTAAAGTAATAAACGCATGGTTCGTCCCCCAACTAAATCTGCCCTGCTCCACCCTCCGGTGATACACCGCGGTCAAAACTGGGGCCACCTGGTCAACTAGTAATTTATAAAACTCTGCCCCAAAACCGTCCGGACCCGGTGATTTATAGCAGCTAGCCCCTAGTATGACTTTATGGAGTTCCTCTTCCCTGATTGGTGCATCCAACGCTGACCACTGTTCCACGGTTAGCTTGGGTAACCGCAGTCCCTGAAGATAACTTTCCATTAATGTCGTGGACCTTTTACTTCCCTTATATAACTTCTGAAAAAAGGAGCGAAACACATGGGCTATCGCCTGGCTACTTTTATGCAAATGGCCCTGTTCGTCCCGCAGCGCCACTATGGAGCGAGCCCCTCTACTGCCCCGAAGACAGCGCGCTAAAAGCTTCCCTGGCTTGTCTCCGAAACGGTGAAGCTGGTATCTATAGTACATCAAAGACTTCTTTGCTCTCTGATGAAGTAGCTCATTAAGAGCCGACTGCATCTCCCAAAGCAGTCGTTTGTTAACCCTTGTGGGGTTCCCCATGCACCGCCGCCGGGCCTTTACGACCTGTTTTTCCATTTGAACTATTCGCGACGCCAACATCGTTCGTTTCCGCACCCCGTATGCAATGATATCGCCACGTAGAACCACCTTCGCTGTTTCCCATAGCAGCTCTGGCTCATCTCTGTGTTGTTTATGGACGTCCATAAACTCCCCCCATCGCTGTCCAAGATAAGTACGGAATTCGGTATCGGTGTAGAGCCCCAGGGGAAACCGCCAAATTCTCTGCGAGGTGCTAGAACTGCCCCACTGTAGGTCCACCCAGACCGATGCATGGTCCGACACCGCTGTCGGGCCAATCTCCGTTTCTCCAACTTGCGCAAACAGCCGCTCGGAGACAAGCACATAATCGATTTGTGCGCTTGAGTCATGGGCTCGCGATTGATGGGTGAAGTCTCGCTCTAAAGGATGGAGCAAATGCCACGGGTCCACCAACCCTAGCCGGCTCCGCAGGTCCTGAAGTGCTCTGGTAGCCGGGGCTCACCAACCATCCCGCCGCCCTCCAGATGTATCCAATTTGACATCTAACACCCCATTATAATCTCCCGCCAAAATCAAAGGAACCTCCGGCATTTGTTCAACCCTAGAGGCCAGGCGGGCATATAAGGATTTATCCAGGACATTCGGAGCATACAAGTTACCCAACACCACTGGTCTCCCCTCCAAGTTACCATGTAGCAAGATAAATCTACTCTTAGGGTCCACATATTGCTGTACAAGTTCAAAGCGCAGCCTTTTATGAATCAATAGGACCACTCCACCTTTTTTCCCCGCCGCCGGGGCACCCCAAAGCTGCCCCACCCAAGCTCTCTGCAATTTCACATGTTCTTCAGCAGTCTGGTGGGTTTCCTGCAAGATGGCAATGTCACACTGCAATCTCGCCAAAGCCTGCAGCACCTTATAACGTTTAACCAGGGTTGCCTATCCCACACACATTCCAAGAAACAATTTTCAGCTTGAAGGGCAGTGCATCACAGTAAGTAATCCAATATTCCAAACATCCTCTAGGTGAACCCCCCCCAGCCTGAGGTCCACCCCTAGCCACTACAGTATCCTCAACCTCCCTAGCTCCTATAACCCACAGGTCCCATTCTACCCCCAACCCCTCCCTCCCTCTAGCCCACCCCCATCCCCCCTCCCCTCCCCGCCCTAAACCCCCCCAAACCCATTGTACTGTACCCAACCCAATCTCCTCCCCAGTCTACTCCTCTAACCCTTCTGGCTCTCTCCACCTACCCACTCCAGGGAAAGCCCCTCCGAGGCCCTTCTGAGCGCGGCCGACCCCGTCACCCATAAAAATCAATTTTCAATCCCGCGAACAGCCAGGCACCCAACCTCCTTTGCCCGCAATTGTACGCAATGCCCTCCCCTGCTTACCCAACTAGCACCACTCCCATACGGCCCAGGTCCCCATCAAACCCCCCTGTACAGTGGCAAGCCGACAGCAGTCAGCCAAGCCCCCCCAAATCCATTCCCTCAAGGCGTGTCAGAGGCCCTGACAAGAGAAGCCTCTTCCCGCAATCGTGAACAAACACAACCATTCAGTTACCCTAACAGCTACTTACTCCAGTAAAGAAATCCAGTACAGATTAGGGTTATAAATTTATAGGTTGCCTCCTGGGTTCACGGCCCGTGGGACTAGCATTCAACCTCATTGTTTCTCCGAACCCTCGAGGGTTACAAAGAGGTTGACCTACCAGAGATCATATCCCAGGATCTTCCGCTAAGGCACAGTAGGTCTAATGTAAGCCATGCCAGCGCCTGTCTTTCCACCTCCCCCAACTAAGCTCCTTCCAACTTCCTCTCCGAACATCACTGCAAAAGTAAGAAATAGGGGGGGAGGTACCCCGGGATCTTGTGTACCCAGGAGGCATCGCAACATTGCACCCATATATAACAATAACAAGCAGCACAAAGAACAGCAGGGGCCGCCCCCTGGCCTCAACTGTGGGGGTGAGACTCACAGTCAGGCAACACGGCAGAGCAGGGCATGGATGTGTTCACCGCCAAAATCCCCGCACCCCCCGATAACTAAAAACATCCAAACGTAGAAAACTGTTCTAGCACAAGGCCCTGCCCCACCCTTTATAAAGAGGTCCCATCTGGTCTCAAGCCCCCCCCCCCCCCCATTCCACGCTATCTGCATGGAGTCTTTTGGCCCAAGCACCCTTAGAAAAAACTACTTTCCAGCGGCATAACTATAAATGAAAGGGAAAAAAAAACAAAGAAGAACAAAACAACAAAAAAAAGGGACCGCAGGTACTGGACCAGCTATAGCTGCTAAAGCTAGCACAACCGCTCCAAGTGTCCGCAGGTGAGGGTTGAAGGATAAAGAAAGAAAGTGCCCGGAGGGCTCCCTAATTCGAAGGCCCCCCACACCCAAACATAACAGCCCTAAGAGGGAAAGCAAAAAGGGGAAAAAAAACCCGCCTGGATTCAAAGGCACTGTCAATAATAGATAGTAATAGTGGGGCCTGCGGAGTTTGAAACAATGTTAAAAATCCGTAGCATGGCAAGTTTGTAACTAGTGGGGAGTTATAAGGGAGGGACACAAAGTAACTTGGTTACAATGTCCCTATTCCGAACATAAAAGCTTGGCAGATCTTATGCCCATCACTACACCATGCTGCCACAATCTTCACTCCCAAGAGGGAGCCTGGGCGTCACAAATCAACTTGCCCCATTGAGTTTCATGATGGAGACGCCGACGCTGCCTTCTCTTGAGCAAGGAGCTGATTCATATAGCCTTCAGCCTCTGCGGCCGTTGCAAATGCACGATGAGCTCCTCCATGCATCACATGTAGTTTGGCAGGGTATTGGACGGAGAACCGGATTCCAGCACCGATAAGCTTTTCACATAGGGGGGCATACTCCCGACGTTTCCGACTCAGCACTGCAGAATAATCTTGTGCAATGCGGATTTTATTGTTATTATATATGACTTCCCGCTTTTGTTGAGCCGCCCGTAGGATCAGTTCTTTCTGCGGAAAGTATAGAAACTTTGCGAGCACGATTCTGGGGCGGACATCTCGTGCTTGCTTACTGCCTACACGGTGCACTCTCTCGATTCGTAACTTATCTCCAAGCTCTACGTCGCCCAAGATTTGCCTAGTCAGCGCTTCCAAGTAGCTCCTCAAGTCCTTATCCAAGACGGTCTCTGGTATCCCCAGAAATCGGAGGTTGTTTCATCATGACCTGTTCTCCAAGTCATCAAGCTTGGCCTCTTGCAGGCCAAGTTGGGTCTTTAGGCCTGCCACCTCCGTCGCCAGCACCTCCACTTTGTCCTCCGCCTGGCCCAAGCGATCCTCGGCCTCACGGAGTCTACTCCCCAGGATATCCACGGACGAGCACAGCCCATCCATCTTTTCATGTAGTGAAAGGAGTGGAGGAGTGGCCTAGTGGTTGGGACGAGGTACTACAGGCCGGAAGGTCGGGGGTTCAAATCCCACTAGAGGACAGCAACCTTGGGCCGGAAGGACTGGGGTTTCTAAGTCCCACAAGTGCTCCTTGTGGCCTTGGGCAAGCCACTTAACCCTCCATAGCCCATGTTCCCTGTAAAATAGTTATCTCCAAGTTATAATGCCCTGTTCAATGTAATTTCAGTTTGTTCAATGTAAACTGCACTGAAGCAGAATAGCGCGGTATATAAGAGAATGTAAATAAATAAATAAATAAAATGTAAGGCTTCAAACTGAGGTGACAGAGCCACTGCTACGGCCGCCGACATCTCATCAAGAAAAGCAGGGGATCTGGGCGAATTTGGCATCGGGGATGACTCCGCCATCTTGCTCGTGCCGGCCACCCCTCGGTCTCTCCTTGTCGCTTTAACCACAGTCGCCATGTCGTTTGTCAGCACAAACCGCACTGTAGGATTCTACAGGCACTCCGACACACTTTGGACTCACTTACACCTGTTTGCCGTGGTGTTTCACGGTGCTATTTTGCCGGCCTGGGCTTAGGGTATCGGAGCACACTCAGGATGCGACCACTACCCTGTCCGCATCACGTGACCTCCTATTCATAACATTTTATCATTTGAGCACGATTTGTTGTTTACAGTAACTTGAAAAATTCATCTCGGGCGAAAAATGGAATTAACTCGTGAACATTTTCATGTGATTATTTTTCATAACTTTCGACGTGGATTAATTTTTTATACGGCGATAAAGCACCATCCTACAGCACTGTAAAAAAACTGGTATAACGAATTCAAACGTGGCTGACGTTCGCTCCAGGACGAATTCCGTCAGGGTCGTCCAAAATCGGTTGTTGTGCCAGAAAATATTGATGCTGTGTGTGAACTGATAAAGCAAGATCGTCATGTGACATACCGTGAGATTGAGGCATCTTTGGGCATTAGTATGACAAGCATCAATAAGATATTGCATGATCATTTGGCCGTAAAAAAAGATTTGTTCGCGTTGGATCCCGCATAATCTGACAAACGCTCAAAAGAAGGCTTGTGTCGATTGGTGCAAGGAAATGTTGAAAAAATATGTTCAAGGTGCATCAAAGACTGTGTATAACATCTACACAGGTGACGAATCATGGATCTATGCATATGAGCCTGAAACAAAACAGCAATCGACTGTATGGGTCTTCCAAGACGAGCCAAATCCAACAAAAGTTGTTCTCGGAAGAAGCACATTGAAGCAAATGGTTGCCTGTTTCTTCGGCATTACCGGTCACGTGGCGACAATGCCGTTAGAGCAATGTAGGACGGTCAATTCTGAATGGTACACGACCATTTGTTTACCAGAAGTCTTCGGAGAAATTCGGAAAAAGTCGAAGAAGAGGCAAATAATTCTTCATCATGACAATGTGAGCTCTCACTCATCGGCTCAAACAAAGGAATTTCTGACCAGCCAAAACATCAAATTGATGGGTCATCCACCGTACAGCCCTGATTTGGCACCCAATGACTTCTTTTTATTCCCGCACATCAAAAACAAATTACGTGGTCAACAATTTTCAACACCCGAAGATGCGGTTGATGCATTCAAAATGCATGTTTTAGAGTTACCTCAATCGGAGTGGAAAAAGTGCTTCGAAAATTGGTTCAAACGCATTCAAAAGTGTATTGATCTTCATGGAGAATATTTTGAAAAACAATAAAACCAATTTTGATCATAAATATTTGTTTTTTCATTATTAGGCCAGAAATATAAATAGCAACCCTTGTATTAGAGCTAGCAAATAACATCCTATAGATTTCTACTTCTATTCTGTGTTCTGCATATATTTTGTAAAAACAACAAATTAAAACTTTAAAGCATTTCTAACAATTCCTCCCTTTCTTTTTAATACCAGTTGGTGTTTTTTTACATTCACTAAACAGTTTCATATGAAACTTCTAACCTAGACAACATTATTTCTGACTCTCTTTAATTTTCTCCTTGGTTATCTTCATCCATAAGTAGCAGGGTTTCTTCATATGTTGGAGGTCTCATTGTTATTTGTTTGGTGACTGCTGTCTCGATTAGTCTTTGTGCCAATCCCCTAATACATGGTATTATACAACATCCTACCGCTGTTAGAATACCTGCCACTATTGTCACAGATGTAAGGATAGATACCATCACTCCTTTTCCACTTTCCAAACAAGGAATCTAGCCATTCTGTCAAAGAACTATCTATACCTGAATTTTCAGCTAAAGTGTTAAGACCATGTAATGCCCTGGTTATTGTACCATCAGGGGCAGTGTGATTTGGGATAAACGTGCAACATCTACCCCCTCCCAACATTATGCAGGCTCCGCCTTTTTCAGCTAACATCATGTTTAAAATCATACAATTTTCCCAAGCCATCCTGCTTGTGGCATCCAACTGTTCTGCAATTCCTTTTACTGCCTTCCTTGTGTAGTTTATAAATCTTTGCTGATTATAATATAGTAATTTATCCAATCTACATTTTTATTAATGGTGGACCACCAAAATAAGGCTGATTCAAACCCTGCTGCTATCTGATTTCTAGCTTTGAACTCATCTGGAACTCCCTGGGGTACCCCTATAGTATCAATGTAAATTTTATCATTGAATGATGTTCCTAACACATTTCTTTTGCTTCTACCCTTATAAGTTATTCTTTCTTTTTCAAATGCCAGGGTGAATGGAATAGCCAATTGAACAAATAGAAATTACACTTACCTGGTAATTGTAGTTCCTGGAGGATCCAGTTTAGTCCTCCACATCCGGGTAGTGCACTTCCTCCTGCAGCCTGGACCAATCAGAATCTTCCTATGCCAGGATGTATGCTGCTGGAGCTCCCATCAGCCCCCAGTGAACTATTAACAAAGCAGACTCAAAGAAGCAACACACGAGATAAGTATAAATATCAAACTAGAACAGAATTTAGTCCCCTGAAGTGTTAATCGACCCCCTCCCCAAACAAGGAAGCCAAAACTCTGCACAGCGCCTCTGACTCCACCCGAAGAAAGAAGCAGTCATAAGCCCAGCCACATGAACTGAAGAGCAGGCAAAAAAGAAAGCAGAAGCGAGCCCCGGATACGAAAACCCGAAGAAATATGCTGAGACACTTCAGCACCGTTCACAGTAAGCGCGCCGCTCCAAACAAACCTGACACATGGGAAGGAAGGAGGACTAAACTGGATCCTCCAGGAACTACAATTACCAGGTAAGTGTAATTTCTATTTCCTGAGCGGTCATCCAGTTTAGTCCTCCACATCCGGGATGTAACAGAGCAGTCAACACCAGGTGGGACCTTGCCAACCGGCGCGCAACACTGCCGAGCCAAAACCAGAATCCTGAGCGGCGAGCACATCCAACCGGTAGTGTTTACTGAAGGCATGAAGAGACGACCAAGTAGCCGCCCTACAAATGTCCACAGACAGAACAAGACTATGCTCTGCCCAGGACGTCACCTGAGCCCTCGTAGAGTGGGCCCGCAAACCCACTGGAACCGGCCGATTCTGCAAAATGTAAGCCAATGCAATTGCCTCCTTAATCCACCTGGCGATGGACCCTTTTGCCGCCGCTTCACCTTTGCGGGCCCCGCCAAAAAGCACGAACAACCGATCTGTCTTATGGAACGTCTCCGACACCTTTAAGTAGTGACGAAGGACCCGCTGCACATCTAGGCAATGCAATCCCCCGTCCGTGGGACTCTCCGCGTCCGAATTAAGGACCGGAAGAAAAACAGGCTGATTCAAATGAAAAGGCGAAACTACCTTAGGCAGAAAAGAGGGCACTGGCCGAAGAACCACTCGATCCCTGGAGATAGACAGGAACGGTTCTCTACACGAAAGAGCCTGCAACTCGGAAATGCGCCTCGCCGAACAGATCGCCACCAGAAAAACCGTCTTCAGGGTGAGATCCTTAACCGACGCCTGCCGTAAAGGCTCAAAGGGTTTGCGAACCAAAGCTCGCAATACGAGATTCAAATCCCACGATGGAACTGACACTCTGCGTGAAGGTCTCTACCTGAAGACCGCCTTAAGAAAACATTGTACGTCCGAATGCGCCCCTAGGGGAATCCCCAGAACCTTGCCCCTGTAGCACGCTAGCGCTGCCAACTGTACCTTCAGAGAACTGGCTGCTAAACCCTTGTCAAAGCCGACCTGCAAAAAACTGAGAACCACCGACACCGAAGCCGTAGCCGCGCGAACGCCACGCCTTGAACACCAATCCTCAAAAAGCCTCCACACCCGCACATACGCGAGCGAGGTGGAAGGCTTCCGCGCCCGAAGGAGCATGGCAATAACCTCAGAAGAATAACCTTTCTTCCTCAACCGAGCCCTTTCAAGGGCCAAACCATAAGCGAGAATCGATCCACTTGAGGCATCCGCAGCGGACCCTGACGCAGCAGATCCGGAAGCGGAGGCAGCCTCCACGACACCCCGTTGCGCAACCGAACCAGATCTGCATACCATGGTCTTCTGAGCCAATCTGGAGCCACTAGTAAAACCCGCCCCCGGTGCGCCTCGATGCGTTGCACGACGCGACTGATCAACGCCCAAGGGGGGAAGACATAAAGAAGGCCGTCCTCCAGCCACGGCTGAATAAGCGCGTCGATGCCCTCGGACATGCATTCTCTCTGCCTGCTGAAGAACCACCCTGTCTTTGCCGACTGAAAAGTGGCCATGAGATCCATAATCGGAGGCCCCCATCTGCGAACTATCTGCGCGAACACCTGCGGGTGCAGTTCCCACTCCCTGGGGTCGACCTGCACCCTGCTGAGAAAATCCGCCATTACATTGTCTTTTCCCGCGATATGCGCCGCCGAAAGAGCCAGCAGACGGGCCTCCACCCAATCGAACAAGGCCTCTGCCTCGCTTTCCATGGCCACACTGCCGGTGCCTCCCTGTCGGTTGATGTAGGCCACCGTTGCCGAGTTGTCCGAGAGAACTCGCACTGCCCGCCCCCTCACAAGAGTCTCTAGGGCTTGCAGCGTGAGTCTCATCGCTCGCAGCTCCAGGCGGTTGATCGACCAAGAAGTCTCGAGGGGGGACTACGTCCCCTGCGCGTACCGCCCCTCGCAGTGGGCTCCCCAGCCCAACAGACTCGCATCCGTGATGAACGGGATCCAAGTGGGCTGCTCCAAGGGAAGCCCCATCCGGAGGCTTTCCAAGCACAGCCACCACCGGAGAGACAGACGAACCGATTTCGGGCAAGGCAAGCGCTTGTTCAACGAATCCAACTGGTTCGACCAGCGACGTAACAGGGCTCTCTGAAGCGGCCGCATATGAAACCTGGCCCACGGAACTACCTCCAACGTCGCTGCCATAGTGCCTAACAGCCGCAGGTACTACCACGCTGACGGAGCGGGAATCTTCAAGAATGAGTGCACGAGCCCCTGCAACGCCTGGATGCGGCGCTCTGGCAAGCACACCAAACCTTTCGCTGTGTCGAAACGAACCCCGAGGTATTCGAGGGATTGAGTTGGCACTAAATGACTCTTTTTCTCGTTGACCACCCAGCCGAGAGACCGCAGCAAAGCCACTACTCTGTCCGTCGCCTGCACACTCTCTTCTTCGGACTTCGCACGAATTAACCAGTCGTCGAGGTAAGGGTGGACTAAGATACCTTCCTTGCGTAATGCCGCCGCAACCACCACCATGACCTTTGTGAAGGTGCGTGGAGCGGTGGCTAGACCAAACGGCAGAGCCCGAAATTGAAAGTGACCCCACGGGAACGCGAACCTGAGGAACCTTTGATGGACCGCTCAGATGGGAATGTGTAAATAGGCCTCCGAGAGATCGAGAGCGGTCAGAAACTCCCCCTGATGAACTGCCACGATGACGGACCGTAAGGTCTCCATTCGGAAATGTGGCACCCGGAGAAAACGATTCACCCCCTTGAGATCTAGAATCGGGCGAAGCGAACCGTCTTTCTTTGGCACCACAAAATAAATGGAGTAGCGACCGACACCGCGCTCGGAAGGAGGAACGGGAATTACCGCTCCCAAATCGATGAGTCGACGCAATGTCGCCCGAATGGCCCGCGCCCTCTGCTCTCCTTTGCAGGGGGAAAGGACAAAGGTGTCTGGAATCGGACAAGCAAACTCCAGCGCATAACCCTCTCTGATTATCTCGAGCACCCACTGATCTGAGGTAATTCGGGCCCAGGAAGGAAGAAAGTCCCGCAGACGACCCCCGATGACTAGCCTTCCCTCCGGAGCCCGCCTTGCTTCATTGCGGCTTTCGACCAAAGGAAGAGGATGCAGAAGAGGACGCCGCCGAGAATCCTCTGCCCGCTCCTCGAAAACCTTGGAATCTGGAGCTATTCCGGCCACGCTGGGAACCCCAAAGGCAGGAAGAACGAAATCTGCGAAAGTCTCGAAACTGACCCCGCGCCGGCGGCAAGTTCCTGCCCAGCTTAGGCTTATCTTCTGGCAGCCTACCACCCTTGGACTCCCCGAGGTCCTTTACCAATTTATCCAGATCGTCCCCGAACAACAATTTGCCCTTAAAGGGAAGCTTACTGAGGCGGGACTTAGAAGAGCCATCGGCCGCCCAATTCCGCAACCATAAAGACCTGCGCGCCACCACCAAAGAAGCCATGCTATTCGCCAAAGTCCTAATCAAATCATAATGCACATCCGCCAAATACGCCGAGCCAGATTCCAGCCGAGTCACTTCCAGCAAGCCCTGTTGATCCAAGCCGGAAACTTGCCTCAAGCGCTGAGCCCATCGTAAGCAGGCCCTAGCTACCCAAGCTCCACAAATGGAGGCCTGCGAAGATAAAGCATTGGTCTCAAAAGTCTGTTTCAACAAACCATCCACCTTTTTGTCGTGCGCGTCCTTCAAGGCCGCACTGCCTTCAACAGGAATGGTGGTTTTCTTGGTGACCGCCGACACCGCAGCGTCCACTCGTGGCGACTTAAACCTCTCCTTGTCTTTATCCGCTAATGGATACAGGCGGTTCATAGTCCAAATTCCCTTAAGTCCGGATTCAGACTGATCCCACTCAGTTTGAATCATCTGCTTCACCACACGGTGCACCGGAAACACCACCTGAGATTCGCGCACCGCTTGAATGAGAGGATCCTCCAACCCATCCTCTTCAACCGGACGAGGGGCAGCGAGATTGAGGGCGTGGAGAGATTCCGTAATCAAAGGCACCAGCTCTTCTTTACGGAACACCCGAATGATCCGGGCTTGATCCTCGGGCTCCGGGATTTCACCGTCTTCCAACTCCTCAACCCCAGCCTCAGGATCCACTTCTGTATCAGGATCTGGCCAGCCCCAGTCGTCGTGGTCAAGGTCCATGGACCTAAGGCGCTTGGCTGAAGGCTGGCCCTCCTGCCTGGACTCCCCACCTTGTAAAGAGGACAGGGGCGACGGCCAGGCATCTGGCAACTTGCCCGAGCGTCCCAAGCGAAAGGCCTGGTGCATAAGAAGGACAAAGTCTGGGGAAAAATCCGGGAAGGAAGACTCTGCTGCTGCAATCAGCCCCGCACCCCCCCTGTCCTTTAGGGGGGGGGGCCGTAGAACCAGATGCAAGAGGGCCAGGAGAGGGATCTCCGTCCGCCTGAACAACCGGGCTGCCTGGGCCTGAGAGCTCCTTATGCTCCATTTGCTGTTCTAAACTGGTGGAAACGGAGGCGCAGCCCTTTCAGACCCCAGACTCATCCACTGCCCCCCTGCGCGACCCGCAGATAACACACTGCGGTCTGATAGCCATGCAGTCACAGCAATCCCCACAGAGAAGGTGAAAATGACCCGCTCTACTCGCAACTGAAAGGAAACCAAAGAAAGGAAAAAGAAATAAGTCTCCGGTTTTTTTTTGGTTTTTTTTTTAAAGAACTAGCATCTGGGACCACAGATGCCCCCCCCCCCCCCCCAGCATAAACGCCAGGTCAAAAACGCGCTAAGCGGAGAGGAACTCGCTGCAGAGCACTTTAGGTCGGGCGGGAAAAACCGGAGCTATAAAATGGCCGCCAGCACATTTCAGCCGGCGAGAAAAAAAGGCGCGAAAAAGCAATCAAAGGTAAATTGAACAGAATTCAAAACGAAATTAAAAGAAATCAAAAGAAAACCAAAGGGACGAATTGCAGCACTGAAAGCATGCGAGACTCACCGCCCTTGTACAAGATCGCCGTAGACGGCACGCCACTCGAAGCCTGAGCGGGAGCACGCTACTGCACCGGGCTGCCACTCAAAACAAATAAGTGCAGGCCGGATCGCGACAGGGAAGCCAGCATACCATTCAGATTTCCCAGACACAGACAGAGGGCTGGCAAGGCAGAGCTCTCCTCCGTACAGTCTAGGAGGAAGGAGCTAGCCTCGGACTGCAAAAGACTCCTCTGCAGCAAAGTCAGTAGAGCAGTGCAGACCCTGCTTCTCGATTGCAGCCGACAATCCCTGTTTTTTTGTTGGTTTTTTTTTAAAGCTACAGCTACCTAGAAAAGAAATCAAAGAAAAATAGCAGTGCAAAAGAAAATCCCCAAACAAACCCTATCTCTAGTGTTGCCTTCAACTGTCCCTAAGTGAGCCTAACACCAGGCACACACGTCCTCCAGCTGCAAGGAGACTGGACACACTGGAGGCTGATGGGAGCTCCAGCAGCACACATCCTGGCATAGGAAGATTCTGATTGGTCCAGTCTCCAGGCTGCAGGAGGAAGTGCACTACCCGGATGTGGAGGACTAAACTGGATGACCGCTCAGGAATTACACATATTCCTGACCATAGCTCTGTCATGGGTACTTTCAGCCTGGAGTAGTTTCCTTGCATGTCGCTGGTTCCAGTGAGGTTAAGGACTTCAGTGCACAAGGTTAGTTCCCCTACAGCCTTGGTATAGTTCTCACCCTGTCTGGTGAGGCAGGCAGAGTGATTCCCATATACTGCCGAGAACACCGGTGGCACTTTCATGTCCGTCACCTTCAGAGGTGGAAATAGAAGAGCAAGGGACTTACAGTTCTCGTTTCCCCAGGCAGTTGCTTCTTGATACAGAGAGATCATGCACTTCATCCCATCCGGATTCATCTTCCAGTTCACAGGACAAGGTACTACCTGTGCTATGGGTCTTCCTGAGGCACATGCATAGCAATTGCTTTTATTTAAACTTTTAACAGTATATTTTACCCATTTAATCCAGGCATTTGTTTCTTCATACCTTGTTTCAATTTCAAAGGTCTGTCTAAGATCCTCAACTTCCACTACTTTGGCATCATTAGGGGGTTGGAAATTAACTGTTGGCCTCACTGTGCTACCAATGCTAGCCCTCTCCTTCTTTTCTATTCAAATTTGAAAACAACAATTCCTTGGATCTATTCCTGGTACATCTGTTCCCCATACCATATACTGTACCATTCATATTCATGTTAAATGTCTGTTTTAAAGTTATAATTACAGGGTACATTCATTCTTGCCACAATCTTGCTTCACTGATCCTTTAATTATGGATATAATTCCCTGCCATTTTCCTAGTCCCTTTGCTGGCCATCCCCCAGGGGTGGTGGTCCACCATACCTGATTCCAGGTACCACAAAATGAATTTTTACACACACATTTCTCAGCATTAGCTATTTTCCTCTGGTTCTCCAAACTTCCACATTCCTTTCATTTACATGCATCAAACTGAAAGGTCTGGGGCGCGTAGCTTTCTTTTACCTTAATCACAAACTTTATAGAACCTACTACTGCAAATCCAGCTTCACTAACTTTCAGTATTACCATTAAGAGTCCCATCCCATACAACCAAAATAGGGTCTTCCTCATGTTATAATTTACTTTTCCCCCAAAACCAGGATTTCTTCCAACAGCAAATTATTATCGCACCTATCACAATTAAAAGCAGTAGCTCAGCTATAATGTACTCCTCACTTAGTAGCATGAGATAATACAGTTCTAAAACTATATATATATAAAATATGGATAGACAAGCCTGTCTTTTTATTATCTTGAGCAGAATTCTCAAGCAGTCTGTAACGGGATAATCCTTATTCTGATATTTTGAGCTTTCTTTTCAGTCTCACAACCATGAGGTCTTCAGTTGGCTGTGTTTCCCACACTCCAAGGTCCGGGGAAAGAGAAGGTGCTCCTACTGGTCCCTTGATTCAGGTGTAGTGCGTCCAGCCTCTTTCTGCCGTTCTCACAGCTGTTTCTGTGCTCAGGAGTATCTGGAATGGCCCCTCCCAATCCAGCTGCAGCTTAGACTCCTTCCAGGATTTTATCAGAACCCACTGTCCAGGTTTAAAGCTGTGGACTGCAAAGTCCAGAGGAGGCGTCTGTGCCAGGAGCCCTTTATTTCTGAGGAAATATAAAGAAGACAGTGCAAGTATATATTCTCTTTGAAACTTGTCCTTTGTTTCAAACTGAGGAGTTTCTTTTAATTGCCCCAGGTAGGGTAACCCAAATAGCATTTCATAGGGAGACAGCCCCAGGTCTTTTCAAGGGGCTGTTCGGATTCCTAACAATGCTAAGGGTAAACATTTGGTCCAGGGCAGTTTTGTTTCTAACATCAATTTAGCTGTTTCTTTATAGTTTGATTCATGCGTTCCACTCTCCCTGAGGAGGGTGGATGCCAGGGAGTGTGAAAATCCCAAGCTATTTCAAGAGCTTCTATTATTTTCTGCAATACCTTGGCTGTGAAATGACTTCCCTGGTCAGAGTCAATGTGCCCTATCATTCCATACTTTGGAATGATTTGCTCCAATACTATCTTTGCTACCCCTGTTGCCGTGGCAGTGACCATGGGATATGCTGCTACCCACCCTGTCAGGTGATCCACTATTACTAAGAGGTATTTCACCCGCCCAACCAGGGGGAAATTCAGTGAAATCAATCTGTATGTTTTGAAATGGGCAGAGACCAGGATCTCTCCCTCCCTGCGGTTGTTTCCTAAGGACCTTTTTATTTATTCTCTTACAGGTTATACACCTCTCACACACCTGCTTGGCTACTGTGTTTATCCCCATACATGCATAGTACCTTAGAATCAGATCACACATTGCTTGTACACTCCAATGACTCCCTTGGTGTAGAATGGCCATAATTTCTCTCATGATTTGTTTGTTCACCATCTGCCTTCCATCAGATAAAACCCACTTTCCCCCTTCTGTTTCTGTTGCCTCTATTTCCTCAAGCTGTTGTTTTTCCCTTGCAGTAAATGTGGGATTTACTGTGTGACTCACTACTTCTGGGGTTAAGTGGAATATAGGGGATATGTTTTCCCCTAAAGCAGCTTCCTTAGCAGCCTCATCAGCTATTCTATTAAACCTCACTTCAAATGAATTCCCAGCTTGATTCCCCTTTACATGCACTACTGCTATCTCTTGTGGTAGCAGCAGATTTTTCAACACTTGTTTAATTAATTCCTCATGCACTAACTCCTTTCCCTTACTGTTTATCAAATCTCATTCCTCCCAGATTTTTCCAAAAGGTGTGTACCACCCCAAAGGCATATTTTGAGTCTATGAAGATGGTCCCATCTCCACTCCGTAATAGCTTCAAAGCCTGATTCAGGGCATACAATTCACATGTTTGTGCTGACCAATTATTGGGTAGCCTGCCTGCTTCGAGGGAGCAGTGACTTTCTCCTTCTACTACTGCATACCCATTTCGTCTTTTCCCTTCTATTATCCTGGAGGATCTGTCTACAAACACATACTTTCCTGCATGCAAGGGGGTATCCCCTAAATCTGGTCTTACTCTGGTCTGGTATTCTATGATGTCCAAGCAATCATGTTCTGGTTCCTCACCTTTCCATAAGAAAGTGGCTGGGTTTAAACACTGCTCATTGGTTAACACTAGATCATCTTTTTCCATTAGTATTGCCGCGTATTTCAGGATTCGTGAATCAGTGAGCCACCTCCCAGCCCTCTGGGTTAGGATGGTTCTCACCTGATGTGGGGTACTTACTACTAGGACCCTTCCAAACGTCAATTTCCTGCTCTCATCTACCAGTAGGGCTGTTGCCACCACTGCTTGGACACACTCCGGCCATCCTCTAGACACTGAATCTAGAATTTTAGATAAATATGCTACTGGCTGTTTCTTCCCTGCCCATTTTTGAGTAAGGAACCCCAACGCAATCCTTTTGTCAATAGTGATAAAAAGGTGGAAGGGTAGGGGAGTGAGTGGAAGGAGGTCAGCCCGACTGTGCTCTGCTGTGGTGTGGACTCTCCGGGTTCCTGTAGGGCCGGCGCTCACGCGGTGCCTGCCCCGACGTCATCTACGGGGCATAAGACCATCTCCGCTCCGCGGTCACGCGGTAGCGGTCGCGCTTTGAAGGGGCGCGTTTAAAGGGGCATATCCTGCTCCTTATGCGCTCCTTTGGCGCTTCTGGCGTTCTGGCGGTGGTTACCTTGGCATGGGCAGGCGTAGGAAGCGCTCCCTCAACGTGAGTACTGTTAATCCTCCTAAGATAGTAAAAACTGTTGGTCCTATGGATAAACACGTTGTGTTATTGAAGGATGAGGAGGCTGCTTCCGGGTCTGTCGCCGAGTGTATTTCTCCTCCAGATGACGCCTTTCGGGGTTTATCAAGCTCTGCCCTGCTTACAGAACTGGATACTATCGACCCAGTGACCTCCTCACCAATGATGGAAGACCTTGCGCTAATTGGGGATGTTGCATCCCCTTTAGCTTCATTGGAAGGTACTAATGTGCCTCTGGTAGTGCCTCTGTCACAGGCTATTCAGTTACCGGGAGACTGTGTGGATATACGCTCTGAAGCAGCTCATGTTAAAATGGACTCTCAAAATGTATCTTTGGTAGATGTTTTATCTGTTTTATCACGTATTGAGTCTTCTATTTCCTCTTTAGCTACGGTTGCCTCTCAATTTTCAGAGTTTTCTAAAGGATCAGTTGCGAAAATGGCTCAACATGATTCACAAATCGTTGCCCTAGATGCTAAATATCATAAATTGGAAAAGCAGTATAATTCCTTACAGAAATCGTCCTTATCTTTTATGAAAGATAGTATTACTTTGCATATGCAACAGGAATTACTGGAGAACTCGCTCCGGGCCACTAATATTCGTTGTTTAAATTTTCCCTGCACTAGGTTGATATCCCCTCAGATTTTATTTGATAAATATCTAACTGAAGTCTTGGGATATGATAACAATTTAAAACCGCTTATTAATAAGCTTTATTATTTGCCTGGGGCTAGAGCTCCTCCTGCTGCTGATCCTCTTGCTGTGGTTTCCAAGGCTCAGGCTGATTCTATGGATTTATCTGCATTCATAGAGTCATCTCAGGATTTGATCTCTTCTCGTGCCACACTTCTTGTATCTTTTACCACAGAAGCAGATAAGAATTCTGTGATGAGATTATTTTTTGCTAATAAGAATGCTCTTTTCTGTGGGGCAAAAATAACTATTTTTCCTGATGTTTCTAGACAAACACAGTTGAGGCGTAGGGCTTTTTTATCTTTAAAGCCCCAGGTCTTAGCTTTGGGTGCATCATTTTTTCTCAAATTTCCCTGCAAATGTGTGGTGGTTTTAGAGGGAACCAAATATGTTTTTTCTGAAACGTCGTCTTTAGAGGCATTTATTATACATCAGGCTCCTTCAAAGCTGTAATGTTTTTCCTTTTTTTTTTTTTCTGAGTTTTCTGTAATGCAAAGTAATTAGAGCTTATGAGTTTTCTGGGCTTTATTTTCTTGTAAGTTGTGTATTTTCTTATATGTTTTCTTATTGATTCACTTGTACTCCCCCTTAATGTGGACTAGGTTGATTGCTGTCATATTCTTATTTTAAATATTGTTATTTGTTCCCTTGATAACTTGAATAAAAATATAATTGAAAAAAAGGTGGAAGGGTTTGTGCAACGAAGGTAAAGCCAGTACTGGGGCTTCTACCAGGCTTTGTTTTAGTTCTCTTACTAACTCCTGCTCTTTCCAAATTAAGTTGTTAGGTTCTTTCTCTAACAGCTTCAAGTATAATCCTTTAGTCTTTTGGGCATATGAGTCTATCCATAACCTATAGTATCCGGCTAATCCCAGGAACTTCCTTAGTTCCTTTTTTGTCTTTGGAAGTGGTAAATCTGCAATTCCTTTTATTCGCTCTGGACTGATTCTCCTTTTTCCTTCACTAATCAGATGTCCAAGGTATTTTACTTCTTTCTCTACAAATTGTAATTTGGTTTTGGAAACTCGGAACCCCTGACTTCCCAGAAACTCCAATAGGGCTCTGGTAGCTTCACTTACTTGAGTTTTCTTTTTTTTTTCCTGATATTAAAAGATCATCTACATATTGCAAAAGAGTGTAGAAAACGTTTTCTAACACCTGTTCCAGTACTTGTCCAAACAAGTTGGGTGATTCTGTAAACCCTTGGGGTAACACTGTCCACCGGAATTGTTGTTTCCAGCCAGTATCGGGGTCTTTCCACTCAAAAGCAAATATGTCCCTACTAGTTGGATCTAAGGGACAGGTCCAAAATGCGTCCTTCAAATCTATAACACTAAACCACTTATGCTCTTGGGGTAATTTACTCAGTATCATGTAGGGTTTCGGCACCACTGGGTGCCTTACCCATACTATTTGGTTCAGCTTCCTTAAGTCTTGTACTAACTTATATGATCCATCTGGTTTCTTACTGGCAAGATGGGAGTGTTAAATGGGGGCATACATGGTTCTAGTAGTGCATCCTGAAGTAGGCTTTTTATAACAGGTTGGAGGCCCTTGCGGCCTTCCAAGGAAATGGGATATTGTTTTTGGTGCACTATCTCGCCCTTCTTCCTTAATTCTATTTTTGGGGTGGAATATCCAGCCCTCCCCTATTTCCTTCCCTTGCCCATACTACAGGGTCCATCTGGTTTTCTTCCTCCTCACTGAGGAGAGCCATTCCTACAATTATTTGGTCGTCTTTTACCTTCATGCCTAAGTTTAACTGTGTAATCATATATCCCTTCCTAATAGATTACTCCCTGCCTCTGGAATGTACAACAAATGTCCCTCTGTCTCCTTATTGTCTAATTTTAGCAGTGTCGGTTCAAATATTGAAAATGGAAATCCCTCTCTCTTCACTCCTGAAACTGTAAGTTTTTGATTTGATAACTTCATTCCTTTTGGTACATAGTTTTAAAGACCTTCGGGCAGCCCCTGTGTCTACTAAAAATACTACTTCTTCCTTTGGCCCCACCTTCACATTTATCAAGAGTTCTTGGTGGGAGCTTAGATTAAGAAACCCCTGACAACCCTAATCTTCATCAAAATTCATCTGTGGTAATATTCCTTCTTCTCGCTTTAATTCAGGACACTCTCTCTTGAAGTGACCTATTTTCCCACAGTGATAACATCCTGCCTGCACTTGGGGCTTGGAACGAGAATTACTGGTCTGGTATTCCGGCCATCCTTGCCCTGTACTTCTGTTAACCCATCCTCTCCCACGTCCTCTCCTCCTTTGCCCTAACCCTCCCCTGGTTTTACTCATCACCTGCTCAACAGTATTTACCATCATCTTTGTCTTTTGTTTTTGTTTCTCATCCTCTCTTTTCACATACACTTTCTGTGCTTCTCTCAGCAAATCCTCTAGTGGTTTATCATTCCAACCCTCTATATTTTCAAGTTTTTTTCTTATGTCTGGCCAGGACTTGGTCACAAAATTTACCTTTAGTAGTCCTTTGGCTACCTCACTGTCTGCACTTATTCCTGAAATTTTCTCATCTGGTCTTTTAGTCTCTGCAGGAAGTGGAATGTGTTTCTTCCTTTTCCTGATGTACTTCAACATCCTCCCTAATAGACTGCCTGGAGGGATGTTCCCAGGGCCTGTACAACCAGCCCCATCCTTACTCGAGTTTCTTTAGAGCCTTTATTTCCCATCGAGACTTTCTGTCACCAGTGTGTCTTTCACTTTGTCTCTCTCCAGCTGCACTCCTCGCGGATGTGTCAGAAAGAGTAGTTACTCACCTGTAACAGGTGTTCTCCAGGAGCAGCAGGAATCAGTCCTCACATATGGGTGACATCAACGTCGATGAAACCCTTGCGGAGCATTTCCCCAGCTTTCCAAGAAAGCCTTTGGGAATGCAGGCACGCATGCGCGGTTCCCTTCCCGCCTAAAGGCGCCATCTTGCTCAGTCAAATGACATAGCTAAAATCAGCACACAAAAATGTAAAAATAAACTATGTACAACTGCAACTCCCAGGGGAGGAGGGAGGGTTGTGAGGACTGATTCCTGCTGCTCCTGGAGAAAGCACACTTACTTACCTGTAACAGGTGATCTCTGGGAACAGCAGGAATAAGTCTTCACATATGGGTATCGTCGGTACCAATGGAGCCTGCGCGGGAACGCTCCCCAGCATCCAGACAGAAAGCTTTTGGGAGCATCCCACAGCGCCTGCGTGCTGCCTTCCCGCCTTTCCCAACCGCCTCTCTCCAGTTTGAGTTTTAAGCTGAGACAAAGAGAGAGAGAGAGGAAAGGAAAGATAGATAGAGAGATACAACTCCTAGGGGAGGTGGGTGGGTTGTGAAGACTTATTCCTGCTGTTCCCAGAGATCACCTGTTACAGGTAAGTAACTGTGCTATCTCCAGGAACAAGCAGGAATGAGTCTTCACATATGGGGACTCCCCAGCTAGAGATGTCAGGGAGATCTCCAAGGTTGTGAGTCCCTGAGAAGGGCTCTACCTGCCCCCATGGATTTCGGGCATCCAACCAGGGATGGGGGGTAGGAGTTGATTAGGTATGGAACAGGTGTTTGAGAACAGCCTGACCAAACAAGGCATCCCGGCGGGAGTCTTTGCCCAAGCAGTAATGGGCTGTAAAGGTATGAACCGAGGCCCAGGTGGCCGCTCGACAGATTTGGTCGATGGACACAGAGTTCAGATGAGCCATAGAGGCTGCCATGGCCCTCACATTGTGAGCTGTGACATGGCCCTCCAGAGAAAGGTTCTTACTCTGGTAGGTGAAAGAAATACACTGAGCAATCCAATTGGACAGAGTTCTCTTAGAGACTGGAAGTCCCAAATGAGAGGGATCAAAAGCAACAAAGAGTTGAGAGGACTTTCTATGTTGCTGTGTCCTTTGTAAGTAAAAAGCGAACGCTCTCTTACAATCCATGGTATGGAGATTCCTTTCTGCACTTGATGCATGAGGTCCTGGAAAAAAGACAGGTAAATACACCTCCTGGTTCAGATGAAAAGGTGAGACCACTTTAGGCATAAAGTGTGGATTAGTCCTGAGGACTACCTTGTCATGATGGAACCTTGTATAAGGAGGATTAGCCACCAAGGCTTGCAGCTCACTGATGCGGCGAGCTGAGGTGACTGCAATGAGAAAAGTAACCTTCCAGGAAAGAAATTTCAAGGAGGTAGTGGCTAAGGGTTCAAAGGGTGGCTTCATAAGCTGGCCAAGAACCAAATTTCAAGTCCCATGCCACTGGAGGTGGTCTAATGGGAGGTTTAGTTAAAAGAAGGCCTCTCATGAATCTTGCAATAAGAGGATGAGAGGAAATAGGCTGTCCATTGAGAGGCTTAAGGGATGCTGCAGTAGCACTCAAATGGACTCTTACTGAATTTGTTTTAAGGCCTGCATGGGATAAATGCAGCAAATACTCTAGTAAAGAATTCAGAGGTTTTGCAAGGGGGTTAAGACCCTTCTGTGCACACCAAATGGTAAACCTTTTCCATTTAAAAGCATAAGAACATCTAGTGGAAGGCTTTCTGGAAGCATGAAGGATATCCTTCACCTGCTGAGAAAGATGCAAATCTTGAAGTTCTAGGCCTTCAGCAACCAGGCTCTGAGATGAAGAGACTGGGGATTTGGGTGCCACAACGTTCCCTCCTCCTGGGACAAGAGGTCTGGAGCACATCCCAAGTTCAGGGAGGGAGCTTGAGAGAGATGCAGAAGTAGAGGGTACCACACTTGGCTTGGCCAATGTGGTGCTATGAGGATCATAGACCCCTTGTCTCTCTGAAGTTTGAACAGTGTCTTGGGAATTAGGGGAATGGGGGGAAAGGCATAGAGGAAGTCTTGCCCCCAATGAAGGAGGAAGGCATCCCAGGCCTGAACTCCCTGACACGGAATCCTGGAACAGAACCGGGGAAGTTTGCCATTCCACGGACTTGCAAACAGGTCTATGTCCGGGGTTCCCCAAATTCGGAAGATCCTGGCTATCTGGTCCCCATGGAGGGACCATTCGTGTGGAAGCAGAACTCGACTGCCCAAGAGTTTTGAACCCCTGGAAGATACACTGCCACGAGATGAATTTGATGCTCTCTGGCGAAGGCCCACAATCTCAAAGCTTCGTTGCAAAGCGACAGAGAGCCAGTCCCGCCCTGCTTGTTCATGTAGAACATGGCTACTTGGTTGTCCGTGTGAATGAGGACTGTCTTGTAGCTGAGCAGAGTGTGGAAGACTCTGAGAGCTAGAAGAATTGCTCTGAGCTCCAAGAGGTTGATATGTAGAGATGTCTCTTGTGGAGACCAGATGCCCTGGGTGGAGAGATCTTGTAGATGAGCTCCCCAACCCTTGGAGAGGCATCTGTTGTAAGGGTTGCTTGGGGTAGTGACTGTTGAAAGGGGGACCCCAGCAACAGATTTTGAGTGGACTTCCACCACTGGAGAGACCAGAAGAGGCGACTGAAGGTTGCTATCTTGTCTGACAGGCACCCTGATGCCTGGGTCCATTGGGTGGACAGAATCCACTGAGCTGCCCTCATGTGAAGGCGAGCGTAAGGAACCACATGCACGGTGGATGCCATGTGGCCTAACAGTTGTAACATTTCTCGAGCAGTTAAATGGGACTTTAACTGAATTTGTGAGGCTAACTGCACCAAGCGTAGGCAACGGGCCGGGGGAAGATAGGCCCTTGCAGTTGTGGTATCCAGGAAGGCCCCTATGAACTCTAATGACTGAGTAGGGGTGAGATGGGATTTTGGGATGTTTATTACAAGTCCCAGATACTGAAGAACACACCTTGTGCAGGCTAGGGAAGTCTGGGCCTCTGACTGGGATGGAGCTCGGATGAGCCAGTCGTCCAGATATGGGAATACAAATATTCCTAGAGTGCATAGAAATGCAGCTACTACTGCCATGCATTTTGTGAACACTCTTGGAGCAGAGGCCAGACCGAAAGGAAGCACTCTGTATTGGCAGTGCTTTCCTTGATAAAGGAACCTTCTGTGTGTTGGATGGATGAGGATATGGGTGTACGCATCCTTGAGATCTAGAGAACAAAGCCAATCCTGACTCTGAAGGTATGGAAGGAGAGCACCGAGAGAAATCATCTTGAATTTCTCCTTGCATAGAAACTTGTTCATTTCTCTGAGATCTAATATGGGTCTGTAGCCCCCTGTTTTCTTTGGGATAAGAAAATAGGGGGAGTAGAACCCTGAGCCCTGTTGAAGAAGGGGGACTTCTTCTATTGCCCTTTGGGCAAGAAGGGTAGCAATCTCCTGACCCAGAAGGTCGAGGAGAGATGTTGGAGAATTGAACTGTCTCACCATGGTGTGAGGAGGAAGGTTTAAGAAATGAAGCTTGTTACCCCTCCCTTATGTTGGAGAGGGTCCATTGCTCTGCTGTGACTTGTTCCCATCTGGGAGCAAAGTGGGCTAACCTTCCTGGAATGGTGAGAGGCTCTGGTTCTTCTAGAGCCAGAAAGGCTAAGTTCTCTAGATGTGAGTCAAAGGCCCTGAGGAGGTGAGGCTGTTGGGCTGTAGCAGTTCTTGCAGCCTTAGGTTTGGCTTGTTTAGGTTGTTGCTGACGCTTTGCAGCAAAACAACCTGCAGAAGATGTCTGCTGACCATAACCAGGATAATATTTCCCCTTTTTGGGAAAGAAAGCCTTTTTGAATAACCTTTTTCTAACAGGAGCAGAAGTAGACTTTGAAAGTCTATCTAAGGCAGAATTCTCAGCATCCATCTGAGTGGCCTTTGCTTGCCAATCCTTGCCAAAAAGGTTTTCACCTGTACAAGGAAGTTTTCCTAATCCATCCTGGACCCAGGGTTCCAAATCAGAAGCTTGCAACCAAGCAAGTCTGCGTGCACCTATGGCAATAGCCGAGGCTCTGCTGGTACACTCAAAAGAGTCAAAGGCTGCACAGTTGGAAAATTTGGAAACATTTTGGGCATGTTTAAGCCAGGTGAGAAACTCCTCCCTTTTATCTTCTGAGATAAAAGGAGATAAAGTTTGCGGATGATCTGTAACTTCCTTTAGAAACATCCCGATATAGAGACTATAGGAGTTGATTCTGGCAGTAAGCATATTGGCCTGGAAAATTCTCCGGCCAAAAGCATCCAAGGTTCTGCATTCTCTTCCTGGAGAATTAGATGAGTGTCTTTTTGCACTCTTTATCTTCTTCATAGCAGACTCCACCACAATAGAGTGGTAAGGAAGCTGAGTCTTATGAAAGCCAGGGCAAGGAGGAACACGGTACATGATGTCCAACCTGCGAGAATGAGGGGAGGTAGTGAGAGGTGTCTCCCATATGCCCAACATGTGATCATAAAGGATCTCATGAATTGGTAAAGCAGCTGCCTCTTTAGGAGCCTTAGGATATTGTAAAATATCCAATTTCTTGGCTCTAGTTCAGAGGCCACTGAAATGGAGAGGCCCCTGGCCACTTCCCTAATGAAGTCTTGAAAAGACAAGTCTTCTGGAGGAGACATTCTTCTTTTTGGAGAAGAGGGCTCCTGAGGAAGGAGTACCGATGCTTCGACAGAAGCCTCTGATTCATCAGAGTCTTCGGAGGAATCAAAGTATCGCCTGTCTGGATGCTCTTGCAGAGCCCGATACGCGTACTGAGTGGTATCGACATCGGGAGTGATCGGTACCGATTCGGTACCGATGGGCATCACAGAACAGGGTACCGCTGCAGTCGACACCGAAACCGATGTCGATGCAATCGGTACCGGCACCGGAACTGATATCGGTGCCGGTGCCGGAACCGGTACCGACAACGAAGTTTGTTGCGGTACTGGAGGCGTCACAGCTTGTATGAATGCCGTAATGGCACGCTGCATGGTCAGAATATTCTGATCCAGGAGGAAGTGACGTCACCGAAGCCGATGGCGGCTTGAAAGAGCTGCTCCGGCGCTGACCCAGCCAAAACGCCCTAAAATAATTACCTCGGAGGCGGCCAGTGGAGCAAACGGGCGCTGAAAGCAGGCAGGAAGTGCCGGGACCGCTGAAACCCCGGCGGCCACCGCATTACTTCGGCGGCGGTGTGAGGCAACACCGGGAGAGTGCCGCGGCAGCGTGGTGGGCCGAAAATGGCGCCCGGAGGCAGCGTGGGGGTGGCGAAAGCAGCAGGCGGACGATAAGGGCCTGCACATCCGACGGCGCTGCACCTCCCCAGCGTGAGAAAACAAAAAGATCCAGAGGGCTGGAGGTGAGCTGGAGTGCGGAGATTAGCAGCAGGAGGGGAGCAGGACTGCTGCATACAAAGAAGCTGGAGGGGCTGTGGAGCGTAGCCCAGCCGATGTGTGCAGGCTGAGGAGACTGCGGGTAAGCAGGGGGACGCCAGAGAAGAGCGCTGGGCCTGGTGTGAGGGCACGGAGAAGAGCCGGAGGAAGTTGGCTGCCTGAGCTAGGACAGCACGGTGCTGAGGAGGCTACAAGAGAGTTTTGAAAATCTGCAAAAAAGGGGTGGGTGAGCCCCCCTACTGGGAAAGCTGTGCTGACCTTGGCAGGGGTTGCTGGCACAGAGATGACCACCAGACGCAAAGCGGCAGACATCCGAGACTATGCGTGCCCGGGGGCGCACGGTGGGAAAGGCGAAGTTGGGCAGCTGGAGAATAAAAAGCTCCCTGAGGCGCTAGGAGAGCGAGGTGGAGTAGGAGCCCTGGAGAATGTAAAAACCCCAGGAATGGACCCTACGCAGCTTGTCACGAGAGCGGAGCTTAGAGACTGGTTTCTCGAAATCAAAAATGAAGTGCAATCCGTGAAGAGTGAGTTGAACGCCGTGCTGGGCCCCCTGAAAGAAGAAGTTGGAGAGTTGGTGTGTAGAATGGGGGGCCACGAGAACCGGCTGCAAGAGATTGAGCTACATCAGGAAGAAGATACACAAAGATCGGGGAAGTTGGGGTCGCAGTATGAGACTTTGTTATACAAGCTGGAAGATCTGGAAAATCGTTCCCGACGCAATAATCTGAGACTCCGGGGAATACCCGAGGAGACAGAGTTTCAGGACAGCGAGAAGGTTGCCCGATCAGTCTGCTTGGAGGCCTTACGTTTGGGCGGCGAGGAGGTGGCTGCGACGGACATACAACTTGAGAGGGCCCACCGAGCCCTGGGGAAGCCAGTGGGCAATAAACCCCGCGATATAATCATCTGTCTGGCCCGTTATAAAACCAAGGAGAAAATTGTTAGCAAAACCAGGCGAGGAGGAGCCCTCATGTGGCAGGGCTACCCGGTGCACATTTATGAAGACCTTTCTGCAGGCACGTTGCAGAGGCGGAGGGCCATGCAGCCCGTTACACAAATATTGCGGAGAGAGGACATTAAATACCGGTGGCTCCATCCTTTTGGACTATCGTTCACCTATAAAGGGCGGACATGGCGGACGCAGACCCCGGAGGAGGCACTGAAGGCTCTCCGGGGCGCGGGCCTGAGCACCCAGGGGGCAGACCTGGGGGCGGCCTCTTCCCTTGGAGGGCCTCAGGGGCAGAGGGGAAGCAGCCCAGAGAGCGAAAGAGTCCGATCGCCGCGACCTGGGCGGGAGCCGCAAGAGGGCCAGCGGATGGAAGACACTTGAAGCAACTTGTGGACTGCTCATATGCTGGTATAAGTGCTGAAGAGTGGTGGAGAAATGTTGTCTTTAAGAATGTTTTATATGTAGTATTTAGGGATGGTTGTGTAAAGTCATTGGGGGAGAAGAGGGAGGGGGAGGTGGGGGAGAGGGGGCGGACGTAGGTGGTGGGGAGGGGGGCAGTGGGTGGTATGGTGGATGAGCACTGGGTGGGGGTATCAGAGAGGGTGGGAGGGGGAGGGAAGCAAGGGCGTAGGAGGGCGTGAGAAGAGGGAAGGGGGGAGAAGGTATGGGCGAAAGGAGGGGGGTGAGCGGGATGGTGGTGGGTGGGAGGTAGGGGGGTGTGAAGGCGTATGGCTGGGGAAGGCTAGGGACGCACTACTCCTGAGTTATCCTCTGGAGGCGACGGAGGATGGGGATGGGATGGGGAGGGAGGGGGGGAGGGGGTGTGAGGGCCAGAGGAGGTTGAAAGAGGTGCGAGGTAAGAGGGGGGAGGGAGGGGGGGGACCAGGGGGCGGGAAGGCGGGAGGGGACCAGGGGGCGGGAAGGCGGGAGGGGGGTATGGGAAGCGTAGAATGATAAGTGTCATGACCTTAAATGTGAAGGGCCTGCGAACACGCCAGAAACGTCAGTTGGTGGGGAGAGAGGGTAAAAGAATGGGGGCCGACATTTTGTGTATACAAGAAACGCATCTGCAGGTGGGGCAGGAGTATTTGTTGGAATCTAGGCACTACCCCAAGGTGGTTCTGGCGGGTCAGAGAATGAATTCTAGGAAAGGGGGGGTGGGCATTTTGGTGGGGGGGGAGTATCATTCTAAGGTGAAAGAAGTTAGACGGGGGAAAGGAGGGAGATGGGTGGGGGTCTTAGTACAAATTGAAGAGGAGGAGGTCTGGGTGATCAGTTTATATGGTCCTAATGAGAGGCAGGGGGAGATGTACGCGCAACTCTTGCAGGAGTTGGAAGGACTTGGGGGCACTCCCATAATCATGGGGGGGGATTTTAATTTGACGTGTAATCCCAGAATTGATACCAGTGGGGGGCAGGGGGGATAGACGAAGTTTGAATGCCCTGAGAGAACGTCTGGGTTTGGTGGATTTGTGGAGAAGTTGGCATCCGGGGGAACGGCAGTATACTTATTATTCCCCAGTGCATTGCTCTTATAGTAGGTTGGACATGATTTGGGGGGGGGGGGGGGATCTGGTTAGATAGAGTAAAGGAGGTGGAACACGGTCAGATCACTTGGTCAGATCATGCCCCAGTGAGTGTACGCTTTGATATAGGAGGGAGAGAGGACAGTTTAAAATTCTGGAGACTTAATGATTCCCTGTTGGAGGAGGAGAAGCACGTGGGGCAGCTTAAGGCTCAAATAGCGGACTATCTCCGGCTAAATGACACGGGGGAGGTGTCTATGGGAGTGCTATGGATGGTTTAAAGGCGGTGATTAGGGGTCAGCTGGTTGGGTTGGGGGCGCGGGTAAAGCATGAAAAAGGGGCCAGGGAAAGTGACCTACTGCATCAGTTGCGGAGCTTGGAGGGGGTACATCAGAGGGTGGCAGATCCTGGTACCCTTACGGAGATACAAGGGTGAGCGGGGAGTTGAGTAAATTGCGGGCCCAAGAGAGAGCTTTTGACTTGGCGGTCTTGAAGCAGGCCCACTTTGAAGGTGGGCATCGGGCAGGGAGGGTGTTAGCCAGTCGCTTGAAGGGGCGGCGGCAAGCGGGACATGTGGTGGGCATTAGGGGCACTAAAGGTGAGTGGGTTCAAAACTCCAAGGGAATTAGGGGGGTGTTTCTGGAGTATTATCGGACTCTGTATGAAAGTGAACTGGAGGGGGGCGAGGAGGACACTGCGGAGTTTCTGGAGGACTGTGGTCTGCCACAGGTGACGGAGGAGGAACGGGAGCAGCTGGGGCGGGAGATCCAGGAGGAGGAGGTGCGGAGGGCCATCAGCACGTTGAAATTGGGAAAGGCGCCAGGGTTGGATGGGTACACGGCAAAATTTTATAAGGTCCTGTCGGAACAGATTACGCCCGTATTTACCAAGGTAGTTAATAGGGTGCTCCAGGGGAGGGCCTCCCGCGCACAATGGCGGAGGCCGGTATAACGGTCTTGCCAAAACCAGGCAAGGATAAGGGGGTATGTGGTTCGTATCGGCCCATCTCTTTAATAAATTTGGATGCAAAGATAATGGCAAAAATCTTAGCCAATCGTATCCAGGATGTGGTGCCGCATCTGATCCACCCGGACCAGACGGGCTTTGTGAAGGGGCGTCAGGGTAGCGACAATGTGCGGAAGATTTTGAATATTATGTGGCAGCTCCAGCGTACTAAGCAAGAGGCAGTGTTAATCACCGTAGATGCGGAAAAGGCTTTCGACCGGGTGGAGTGGGCTTTTATGTTTCAGGTTTTGGATAAAATGGGGTTTGGAGGGAAGTATGTCAGCTGGCTCAGAGCTCTATATCAGGGTCCGAGCGCTAGAGTTCGGGTTAATGGGGGGTACTCGGAGAGTTTTGAGCTACATAGAGGTACCAGACAGGGTTGCCCGCTGTCACCCTTGTTGTTTGCCTTGGCTATAGAGCCGTTGGCGGCCTACATTAGGCGTATGAAGGACATTAAGGGGCTACAGATAGGGGGGCGGGAGGAAAAGATTGGCCTTTTTGCAGATGACGTCGTCTTTACACTGACCCAACCGCTTGCAACTCTACCAGTGCTACTGACGGCTATACAATGGTATAGCCGCTTGGCGGGCTATAAAATTAATCCAGGGAAAACGGAACTGCTGGGTTTCAATTTGGCGCCCAGGGTGGAAGAGAGCCTACGGCACCACTTTAAATTTAGGTGGGTGGAGGGGAGTTTTCGGTATCTGGGGATCCAGTTGGGGACCCCTCTACTTAAGATTAAGCAATGGAACTATCAGGGGTTGGTCGAGACTATAAGGCAGGATCTATCACGGTGGAGGGGGCTGTATTTGTCCTGGATGGGGCGTATTGCAGTAGTCAAAATGAATGTCCTTCCAAGGTTGCTGTTTGTTTATATGTCCCTTCCGTATAGATTGGTTGGCAAGGAAATAGCTAGGATGCAAAAACTGCTACTGCAATTTATTTGGGATGGCAAACGACCTAAAGTCGCCAGGGCGATCATGTATAGGCCTAAAATGGAGGGGGGGTTGGGAGTCCCATCATTGCTCCGGTATTATGAAGCGGCGCAGCTTCGGGCCCTATTTGCTTGGAAGGAGGGGATGGAGAGGCCTGGGTGGGTGGAGATGGAGGGGGAGGGGGGGACAGAGATGGGAGGTTGGATCTGGGACCCCGGGGGGGGGGAGGGAAGCGGTTAGGAGAAGAGAATCCCTACAGAGAACTAACTAGACAGGTTTGGCGGAAATGGAAGGGGCACTTGTTAGGGGGGAGGCAATATTCTCGAGAAACCCCAATACAGATAGCAATGAAGGGTAGGATGGGGGAGGAGGCCGGGGTGTTTAGGAGGTGGGGGAGAAAGGGTTGCGGAAGTTGGGGCAATTGGTGGGAGTTGGGGGGCGGATTAGGAGCTTTGAGGAGTTGCAGCAGGAGTATTGGTTGGAGAGGCAAGATAGATATGCTTATGTTAGCTTATGGTACTGGCTTCAGAGGCAGGAAGTGAAGCAAGACCTGATGGCGAAACCTGCGCCCTTTGAGGAGATGATGGGGGAAACGGGGATGCCCACTAGGATCATATCGAAGTTATATAAAATCCTGGGGGAATCCGAGCAAGGGAGCATACGGGGCCAGACGCAGTGGGAGGAAGACCTGGGGGGGCAGTGGGACGTTGAGAGGTGGGACAGAATTTATATCAGAACTCATAAATTGGCACCGGGGACAGCAATGCTAGAAAACAGCTATAAGCTAAGGCTCAGAATGTATTGGATCCCGGTGTGGCTCCACGCATTATACCCTGCGAGTTCGGATCAGTGTTGGAAGGGGTGCGGGGCTCGAGGGGATTTGCTGCATATGGTGTGGGGATGTCCGGTAGTTCAGGAATACTGGAGGGGGGTGGAAAGACTTACGGAAAACATCACAGGGGTCCCGGTCAGCTTTACCCCTAGTATGGTGATATTGAATGAAGGGGGGACGGGTGAAGGCGGGAGTGACAGGGGGAGGCTACAGGGGTACTGTGTCATTGCAGGGCGGATGTGTCTCTTTCGCTGGTGGAAGAAACAGGATGTTCCCCCTTTAGCGGAGGTGGTGGGGCGAATGGAGCAGCTTTGGGGGTACTGCGCAATAGAAGCTCGTCGAAAGCATACGGTTCCACGATATAATAAGGTGTGGGAACGTTATGAACACTGGAGGGCAGAGAGGGGGGGGGGATTAGAGGGCGGATGGGGGGGGTGAGAAGGCTCGGTTCACTGGAGGGGGTAGGGTTAGAGGGTTTATACTATGCCCCACCATATTCATATATACTCTTGGAAGGATCCTGGAGGTGGTGATCCTGTTTTGCATATAAGGTCACCTGGGCCAGAACGGGTGGCTCCTGACCCGGCTATAGTTGAGGCCTATGCGGACAGGGGATCTCGCCAGCTGGCGGTCTGGGTGAAGGCGGCGATTCGCAGTAAGCGGATGGCGGGTAGGGGGAGGGGCGGAGGTGGGGGGGAGTGCGGGATTTGGGGGGGGGAGTGTGGCATTTGGGTTAGGTATGCTGGGGGGTTCCTATGGGGAGATTCTCTGCCTGGTGAGTGGAAGGGGGGTCAGTAGAATGGGGGAGGGGGGGGTGGGGGGCGCTGAGACTGTATGTGTGGATTACTGTTCCTTGTTTTACGCAGGGGGGGTTAATCTTATCATGTATAAGTTGTGTAAAGGGTACTCGGGGGGGGGGTGTATGGGGGTAAGATGGAAAATATATGGGGAAGCACTAGGAACTGGGGCCTCTCCCAATAGTTACTGTTAAGGATGTTCAGAATGTATATTGGTGGGTTTGTGGGGAGATTTATGGTTTATGTTGTGTATTGTGTGCTGTGTTGTGTGCTAATAAAAAAAAGTTAAAAAAAAAAAAAAAAGAATATTCTGATCCATCGATGCAACCAATGTCTGGATGTCGGTACCAGTGGAAACCACCGGTACCCCAGAACATGCAACAGGTGATCGGTCGAGGCCACGCCATCAATGTCAACCTGTGACCCCATAGATGAAGCTTTGGAAGCCAGAGCTTCCCGCCGGGGTAATTTTGCCGGTGCAGGATCTTCGAGAGCAAGCCCGGAGGCATCTCGATACTTAGAGGGAGATCTACCCTTCGAGGACCGGCTGGACTTATGTTTGGTTACCTGAGATCCATGGGAGGAAGAAGCAGCCCTGGAAGATGTCGATGCCACCGAAGCTGCATCAGAGGGAAACAGGGTACTGAGCTTGGCCGCTCGATTCTGTCGACCTCTTTTAGACATCATGGAACAGGACTCACAATCGGTGATGGAGTGGTCAGGACCCAAACATTTTAGACACCAGTCATGGGTGTCGGTGATAGAAAGAGTACCGCTGCACTTCGTGCACTTTTTAAACCCGGAAGCGGGCTTTTCCATGAGGAAGATTTTTCTAGGCCTAAGGCCCAAAAGGAAAAAATGCACAGAAGTGGGAAACGGTGGGGTTTATTTGTTTTTTTTTTTTTTTAAAGAAGAAAGAAGAAAAGACCGGCGGTACCGGTCCGACGTCGAAGAAGGCAGACGCGCGACCAAAGAAATAAAGAAAAATAAATAACTTCTTCAGCGGTGACAGGAACACAACCTGCTGGCTCCGCGGAAAAGAAGAACTGGAGAGAGGCGGTTGGGAAAGGCGGGAAGGCAGCGCGCAGGCACTGTGGGATGCTCCCAAAAGCTTTCTTTCTGGACGCTGGGGAGCGTTCCCGCGCAGGCTCCGTCGGTACCAACGATACCCATATGTGAAGACTCATTCCTGCTTGTTTCTGGAGATCACCTGTTACAGGTGAGTAACTACTCTTTCTCCAGGACCAAGCAGGAAGTCAGTCCTCACATATGGGTGACTCCCTAGCTCTGGGCTACCAGGAACCCAGGCTGAACAAGAGAACTCCCTCTAGTCTCAGCATCAAAGAAAGGCTTTTCACTGACAGAACCTCCACCGGTAGCCCAACAGAGGGCAGGAGGGCAAGAGTTGCCTAAACCTCAAAGAGATTCCGGAGTACTGCCTGGCCAAAAGCACTGTCCCTACGGGACTCCCTTTCCAGACAGTAATGGGCCGCAAAAGTCTGGCTTGAAGACCAAGTTGCAGCCCTGCAGATGTCTACCAACGGTACAGAGCGGAGATGAGCCACTGAGGCAGCCATTGCCCTGACACGATGGGCCGTGACCTGACCCTGAAAAGGAAGGTCAGCCGCCCTGTAAGCCCAGGTGATAGTCAGCCACCCAGATGGACAAGGTACGCTTGGACACAGCTAACCCCAAATTATTAGGGTCAAAAGATATGAAGAGCTGAGTAGCCCTTCTGTGCCCTTGCGTATGGTCAAGGTAGAAGGATAAGGCCCTCCTACAGTCCAGGGTATGCAGAACTGCTTCAGCCTGGCTTGTGTGAGGCCTAGGGAAGAATGTTGGAAGAACCACCTCCTGGTTGAGGTGGAAAGAGGAGACAACCTTTGGGAGGAACTTTGGATGAGTCCTGAGGACTACCCTGTTCCTATAGAATCTGGTGTAAGGCCTGTCACAGACCAGGGCTTGAAGCTCACTCACTCGCCTAGCCAAGGATAGGGCTACCAAGAAGAGTGTCTTCCAGGACAGGAAGCGTAGAGGACAAGTAGCCATCGGCTCAAAAGGTGGGCGAGTCAGTTGCTGCAAGACCACATTTTACTCCCACTCAGGAGCAGGAGGACGGATTGGAGGCTTGAGCAAGAGCAAGCCTCTGAGAAACCGGGACACCAAGGGGTGTACCGATAGAGAATGTTCTTCCACCAGTGAGTGGTGAGCTGCTAGAGCTGAGAGGTGGACCCGAACAGAATTGGACTTAAGTCCTTGATTTGATAAGTGCAGTAAGTACTGAAGCACTACTGGTACAGTACAGGAGAAGGGATCCTCTGTACGTAGGTGACACCATACGGAAAACCTTTTCCATTTAAGAGCATAAGTTTTCCTAGTGGACTGTTTCCTAGAGGCTAGGACAACCTCCTCAACTTCCTGAGATAGGCCCCAGGGAGCCAAAGCTACCGTTGCAGCCTCCATGCCATCAAATTGAGAGCTTTGAGATTGGGGTGCAAAAGGGAACCCTGATCCTGAGAGAGAAGGTCGGGTTGCAACCCCAGAGGCAGTGGGGGATCCACTGCCAGCTGAAGCAGAAGTGGAAACCAAGGCTGTCTCGGCCACCTGGGAGCCACCAGCAGGACCGAGGCCTTGTCCTGAAGAATCTTGAACAGAGTTCGGGCCACCAAGAGTGTGGGAGGAAACGCATACAGGAGGCCCTGAGACCAGGGAATCAGAAAAGCATCTGCTGCTATCCGCAGAGGATGCAGTTGCCTGGAGCAGAACTTCGTCATTTTACCTCATGTACCTCTACATTCGTGATATATTGTATCCTTTGCCCATGTGGGCTGGCTTATATTGGCAAAACTTCCCGAATGTTTAGAGTGCGGATGAATGAGCATAAGAGTAGGCTCACATGTCAACGTCGTGAAGCTCCGATTGTGGAACATTGCCTCGGTTTTCATCACACGTTTCAAGACCTACGATGTTTTTGCCTAGATGTGATCGATTTTGCACAACGTGGTAAAACTAGAGATAGTACTTTATCCTGGCATGAACAACGCTGGATCCATCGGGTCGGTTCAGTTTCGCCTTCTGGCCTTAATGTGCGGGTTGAATGGGAAGTTTGTGTGTAATCTCCCATTGGCCCCTTAACAGCCCAGTCAGCATGATCTATAAATATGCAGTTCGCATGCGCGGCGTCCAGCAGCGGTTAGTAGTGCTTGGATTTCTTGTCATCTGCTGTACGTGCTGTAATTCTTCTTCCGTTCCTTACTGGATTTATTTTATTATTTATTTATTACAGGCTCTTATATACCGCTCTATTCAGAATCAGCGCGGTTCACAATATAACAACATACCATAACAACAAACTGTTAGGTTTTACAGATGTCTTCTTGGAGCGCAATAATGAAAGTGTGTGCTTTTTACAAACTAATGCATCTTATATTTTTGTGTTTTAGCCATCCTCTGCCAGTCACCCCCTGAAGAAACCTGTTTGGGTGAAACGCGATAACAGCGCGATTGAGAGCGTTGGGGCTCATGCAGGGATGAGATGATGGCAAAGCAGCTTTTCAAGCAATACTTTATGAGCTAAGTTCTGCTGCATATTCTCCTATATTATCCTTAAAGAATTCAATAAGAAAAACAGTTCTTATGTTTATGCTAAAGAAGTTGATGGTAGCCCCCTTTTTCTATTGCAACATAATATCTAAGGTCGTTGATGCAAATAGGGCTATGCTCTGGCAGCCGTTGCTGTCTGGGGTGTTATATTTAGCCCGTTAAGTCTGAGACCTTTTGTTGCTTTCAAACTTTGCTTGCTCACTATGCCTGAAGCTGTTTATTAAACTCTATATTCATTGCATGAAGTTTTGAGTGGGACACAACGACACTTTCTTGTTTCTATATACAGAGCTCATACTTTTGTTTGGAGCAGAACTTTGGCAGATGTTTGTTCAGAGGACTGGCAAACAGATCTATGGATGGAAGTCCCCATTTCAGGAAAATCTTCTGAACCACCAAAGGATGGAGCTGCCACTCGTGGGGCTGCAGAATCCTGCTCAACCTGTCTGCCAGGTAGTTCTCCTGGCCAGGTAGATACACTGCCTTGAGGAGCATGTTGTGTCTGAGAGCAAACAAGCAAAGGGCCTGTGCCTCCTGACAAAGGAGCCTGGACCCAGTTCCGCCCTGCTTGTTCACATAAAACATGGCTACCTGGTTGTCTGTTTGAACTAGGACAGACTGATGAGCCAGGGTTTGAGAAAAAGTCTTGAGGGCTAACCGAATAGCCCTGAGTTCCAGGAGATTGATTTGCTGTGCGGCTTCCCAGGGAGACCACAGACCCTGGGTGCACTTGCCTAGACAATGAGCTCCCCAGCCCTGCAGGGAGGCATCCGTGGTCAACACCACTGTGAACCCAGGAATCTGAAAAGGTACCCCTTGCAGCAGATTGGATGGGTGCAGCCACCAGCTGAGGGAGTTGTAAAAGGGGGTGCTTGTTATGAAGGTACCACCATCTTGGCAAGTATGCAAATTAACTGTCTTGCAAAGGATTGTGGTTATTGAAGTCCATTCACACAAAGCTTGCCTTTTTAGAATAATGAAAACTCTTGTAGTTGGTCGAGTGTAGACAAAATTAGAGTTTATTTATGGGGTGATTATCCCACACACAGATATGCTTGGTAACACCTTCCAGATAACTTCTCCAGGGTTTTATTCAACACAAAATGTAAGGCAATTGAAATATCTTATGCAAATAAGAATCAAAGTCCTTTATAAAACAGAAAGGCTTCTTTCAGCCACTGCTAATAAACTCCTTAGCAGTGCTGAGGAAAAACAAATCAAAGAGGAAAACTTCTTTATACAAAAGCAATGCTCATTTTCTCCATACAGAAAAGAACTCTTTAATCGTACGTGTGCACGGCTTGTGCTGGACTCTCCCCCACCAACAGGTGACAATTAACTGCAATCGGTAGCTTGATTCCAGCACACGTGCAAAACTTTCCCAAAAGCTTTTTCTTTTGGACAAAACTTTATGGGAAGCCAATATTCAGAATGTTTCCTTTTGATGTTTGCTCTGATATTTAGGATTTTTCTAAAATAACAACTTATTCAAAGAACAGTCCATATAATTATCCTCTGTATCAGATATTGAACCTTGCTCTTGAAATTGCATAGATTCTGTTTCTCCGTCTGACTCGGAGGGCTTTAGGAACTGACCTCTACACGGAGAGAAACTGTTTCCCTGCTGTTTGCACTGCTCAAAGCTAGAGAAACGTTCACAGTTCCTACCTGAATCCAGGCAAGCGTCAGGCTGCTTCTTCTGGTATTCTGGCCAGTATGCAATAGAGCTTCTGTGTCCTGTCCTCCAGTTGGTATCTCTGGACCTCAGGATCTTTTCTCCAGACGTCCTCCAAGAGGTATTTGGACTCCTTTCCTCCTTAGATGCAACAGACCTCTTCCTAGGTGTTGCTTGAGGGTCCCTGGCTTTTTCCAGTCCTCTGAACCTTTCCCCCAGGTATCTCTCCAGGCATAGGTACTTTTCTGAGCTCCTCTCTTGGACCGTCTGCTTCCTTGTCCTTGTTCCTTCAGGTTCCGGTTGTTCTTCCTTCTGTTCTCGGACTTCGTCTCCGTCTCCTTCTGATTCCCCTTCTCCTTCTGTCTTCCTGAAGATTCTCCTCTAGCTTTAAAGGGCTTAGATTGCAACTCCACCCTTGCATTCTTCAGGTGTTGTGGATTAAGCATTCTTCTAGAGGCTGTTTGATTAGGGATGACATAATGCTTTCTCTGATTAGACTCATACTTTTCCACTCTAGCTCCCCTAGGGACTTTCTGCATACAGGTGCATTCTGGATCATGTAGTCTTTTAGGGAAACAAGCTGTCTTAGTTCTATAACCTGCCAGCACAGGTCCCTTGATCAGAGTAAATTCTCCTCTACTGTCATTACTCCCTGAGCTTTGATAAGCTTCCTTATCACAGAGTTCAGAAATCGTCTGGACACCCTTATCCTGTCTCTGAGGCTGCCTGTGGCCTGTGACCACTGAGTCCGAAGGCACCACTGTGCAGGCCTCATATGGAGCCTGGCATTGAGGGTCACATGCACTGTCGAAGCCATGTGGCCAAGGAGCCTCAGGCAGAGTCTGGCGGAGACCAGTGACCTGCTGAGAAACTGGTTTGCTAAGTTTATCAGCCTTTGGGCTCTGTCTTCTGGCAAGAATGCCTTTGCCAGCAGAAAGTCCAACCTCGCCCCTATGAACTCCAAGTTCTGGGAGGGGAGCAAAGTGGACTTTGCGAAGTTTATTACAAACCCCAAGCTTTGAAGAAGAGCAATAGTTCTGAGAGTAGCCTGTCGGGCCTCCTGGTACGTCTGACCTCTTATAAGCCAGTTGTCCAGATAGGGGAAGACAAAGACTCCCTGATTTCTCAGGTAGGCCGCCACCACTGCCAGGCACTTGGTAAAGACCCTGGGAGCGGAGGTGAGGCCAAAAGGTAGTACTCTGTACTGATAATGGTTTCCTCCCACAATGAACCTGAGGTACTTTCTGTGGTCTGGATAAATGAGGATGTGAGTATACGCATCCTTTAGATCTAATGAGCATAGCCAATCTCCCTGCTGGAGGTAGGGCAGAAGTGTTCCAAGAGTAAGCATCTTGAACTTTTCCTTCTCCAGGAACTTGTTGAGGTTTCTGAGATCTAGGATAGGTCGAAGGCCACCGGTTCTTTTGGGTACCAGGAAATACCTGGAGTAGAACCCTTGACCTTGCAAGTGGGGAGGCACAGGCTCCATCGCCCTGTCCACCAACAGACCTTGGAGCTTCTGAAGGAGAAGATCTGTGTGCAGGGGAGGCCTTGGAGTCTCCCCTGGAAAGTATGGAGGAGGAAGTTGTTGGAAGTGTAGTAGATAGCCCTTGTGGACTATGCTTAACACCCAACTGTCTCCAGTGATGAGTGGCCACTGGTGGGCAAACAGGGCGAGGCAACCTCCTGTGCAGGGTTGGGAGAGCAGGGACGGAGAGGCTATGCTTAAGGAGTCAAAAAAACCCACCCTGCTAAGTGGGAGCAGGGGCCGGAGGCTTGGGGATCCTCTGCCTACGGGGCCCATTACCCTGCCCCTTGGCTTGCTGACCCTGAGGGGCAGCTTGGGCAGCCTGGTACTGTGAGTACTGTTTGTAGGCAGTGCCCTTCCTTGGGTAAAAGGGCTTTTTACCCGAGCCCCCCTTCTTGTGAGAAGGGGCAGAAGTCTTCCTAGACAGCCTTGTCCTTGTGAGGTGCTCGGTCTCGAGCTGTGCGGCCTTCTCGTTCATGAGCTTGCCAAAAAGGTTCTTACCTCGGCAAGGGACATCGACCAATTTGTCCTGAACCCATGGCTCGAGGTCCGATGACTGCAGCCATGCCTGGCATCGAACCGCGATGCCAGCTGCCGCAACACGGGCCGAAGCCTCGAAGCCATCGTAGGCAGCGCGGGCCATAAACTTGGAGCATTCCCGGATCCCCGAGGACAAGGACTTGAACCTCTTCAAGGGTTCCCCGGAGAGACCAGCAGAGAACCCGGCCAACTCCTTGGCCAGGTCTCGCAAGTACATGCCCATGTACAGCTGGTAAGACTGGACACGACAAGCAAGCATTGAGCCCTGGAAGCACTTTCTACCGAAACCATCGAGGTTTCGGGCCTCCCTGCCAGGGGGCACTGCGGAGTGCATCTTCTGACTTTTCAGGCGATGCATGATCGATTCCACCACCATGGAATGGTGTGGTAGCTGCGCCTTTTGAAAGCCAGGACTCTTCCGGAGTCGATAGATCGAATCGACCCGCTTGCTTAGAACCGGCGCCGAGGCCGGAGCCTCCCACATCCGTAAGAGGAGCCGTTCCAGCATCGGAGGAACCGGAACAGTAAAGGCCTCCTTCGGAGGAGAGTCGTACTGTAGGGCCTCGAGCTCCTCGGCTCAAGGCTCCTCCTCGGGGTCCGCAGTGATAGCCAACGCGGTGGCCATATCCCGGATGAACTCCGAGAACCAGGTATCCTCCGGGGGGGATCTACTCCGGGGTTCAGACTCCAGTGAGTCCGATGGGATGCACCGAGTCCTGAAGGTGTCGGGGGACTCCTCGTCCTCCGTCTCCCAGGTGGACTCGTCTGATGAGGAATCGGGGTCCGACCTCGCGGGGCTTGTGAGCACCCGCCCCGACGCCGAAGGCACCGGCGTTGACGCCCTCGGTCCTGAACAGGAGGTCGAGGGAGACCGCGACCGAGGTCAACCTCGAGCCTTTATGGTCTCGAGTATCGGCTCGGTCTCCGGGGTCGACTTCGATGTCCCGGTGGTCGGGGCAGATGCGCCAGACAGGCTGGCCATCAGTGCCCGCTGCTGTTCCATGAAGGCAGACAGTCTGCTCTCCAAGGCTGTCAGCCTGAGACCCAGCTCAGGAGACTCAGCAGCCCCCGACTCGGGCCCCGGCGGCGGCTCTCTGGGAGGAGAGTCCACGAGGACTACAGGGCTTGTGTCCAGCAGACTCCGGCTCCACTCGAGGTACTTTGGAAGGCTTCTCCTGTTCCACGGGCCCAGGGCGACGGTCGGGGGTCTGAGACCTAGCCCTCGAAGAGCCAGAGACCTCTTCCGACGACGCCCTCGCGAGCCACTTCTTCCTCTTCGTTCCCGGTTGGGGGACCCCCTGTCCGAGGAGCCCCGACGGTGCTCGGGATCCGATTCCCGAGATGTCGAGGCCTCAGACAAAGTCTGGGCCCGGCCAGAGGCCGAGTCAGAAAAAAGCCTTTCCTTTTGGTGTTGACAACTTCGAAGTGCCTTGGAAGACATTTTTCCACATGGTCCACACGTCTTAGGATCGTGGTCAGGACCGAGGCACCGAAGGCAGCAGTCGTGTGTGTCGGTGAGAGACATCAGCTTCTTGCACCGATCACACTTTTTAAAGCCACTGGAAGCCATCAGGGAAAAAAGAGTCCCCGCGAGGTCAAAGGACCGGCCTTCCAGGGAAAAAGAAAAAAGGGTGTGAACGCCAGCCACGAAGGGCAAAAACCGAAAAAAGAAGATCGGGCTCGATACCGGTGTACCGAACCCGGCGGGAGGGAAACCGGCGTCGAACCGGAGTAAAAAATAGTGAAGGATCGTCAAAAAATCGAACTATTTTCCGTGAGGACTAGGACACATGTCCGGTGGGCTTCACGGAAAAAGAGACTGAGCAAGATGGCACCTTTAGGCGGGAAGGGAACTGCGCATGCATGCCTGCATTCCCAAAGGCTTTCTTGGAAAGCTGGGGAAATGCTCCGCAAGGGCTTCATCGACGTCAATGTCACCCATATGTGAGGACTGACTTCCTGCTTGGTCCTAGAGAACCGCGGATTAAGACGTCCACACTCACTTCGTGTCCAGGACACGTCTCACACACACACACACAACACTCTGTCTCGATACCCAACCACCAAGGTAGTACTTTACAGTCCCCCTTAGCCCAGAAAAAATTTGCAAGTTTTTGCCTTCCCTGTCAAATAGATATTTATTAATGAAGATATACTAACCACCTTTATCGAGAGATTCTACAACATATGTATCTCGACATAGGCAGCTTACACTGTAGTAACAGTATAATAAAATGAGCCCATCAGCACAATACACAATCAGAACAATGGTGTAATCTTGGAAACAGCCAAATTACAGTAATAGCAATAATATGATGCAGACTCAGCACCATACACATTTAAACAGCACTTTAGGACATTCCTTTAACAGAAATGCAAGGATTATGGTGAGCTTTAGTGGTATATTTCAGAGATGGAGGTCATACCCTACATATCCGGGCTTAAGGAGTGATCTTTATTACTGTCATGATAAGCGCAAAACTAACCTGTTTGGAGACATCACCCCTGAGAGAAATATGATACCCACAATGCACAAGAAACATACAAGGCAGCAGATGGGACATATGCAGTTGGATCATTTAAACAGACAAGATGGATAAGACAGAGGCAATGGGTAAGTAAAAGTGGATAGATTGAGGTTAATTATAAGTACAGTTGATTAAGGTATGTGGAACTGGGCTCAATTACAGACTGTGCAGTAAACTAGTCCAGACGCAGTGTGAGTGATTGGCTGGTCAATTGCCACAGTCATTGAAGACTAGGGAGAAGAACTGGGCTTTCATCTGCTTTCTGAAGGAGAGCTTCCAGAGCCTCCACACAGCTAAGCTTTCAGCCTTGTATCTTTTTGCCTGTTGTGTTGCTGCTGATATAGAATTTAACTGTTGGTTATACCTTCATTTTTGGGAATATTCTGACTACCTACATTCCTTATGTAGCTCTTAAATCAAATATCTAAGTGTGCCCTCAGTTCATGTAAGGCCTACTGGCCAAGGAGACTTAGGTTCCCGCCACCCTACCCCTCCAACTGCAGTGCTGCATTGCCTATATAGCGGTCACATACGTTGATATCTATCCTTTTAATTTGGTGTTAAGCCCACCTTTTCTTCTTCTCCTTCTAGGATCGCTTAATCAGCATGTCGTGTATGCAGTGCAATAACTGTGGTGCCTTCATTCCGAGAAGAATCATTTGGAACCTAAGAGCTTGTCCTATATGCCTCAAGTTAGCTGCCATGCATAAAGAATTGACTCTACTAAGGGAAGAACTAGCTGCAATGAAACGCACCTCTTTTAGGATACAAACCAAGCAAAGTCCACTACTGCTCCCACAAAGAATCAAACATCCCAGGAACAAATGGATCACAGTGGGCTAGGGTAGATTGCGACATGTAACGGAGAGACACCCTATACATCATGAGATATCCCTGCATAATGCCTTCTCTGCTTTGGTTAATGAGGATGCCCAATCCATGGAAACTGAAATGAGACGGTCAATGCCCAATCTCTTGATAAAGCATCAAATAAGAAGAAAAACTCACAGAACAGAAAACTACTACTACTTGGAGATTCCATCATCAGAGGCACCAACTTTGGAACACAGTTCAAAGGAGAGAAGATAGTTAAATGCCTCCCAGGCTCTTCAGCCAGCAGGAATACAAACCAAATTGTTGATGTACTTAGCGCAGAAAGTGAGCACTCCAAAAGGAGAAATTAGGCCTTACCTGCTAATTGTCTTTCCTGGAGTCTTCTCCGGGCTAGTCCAGGGAACGCTAGGGTTGTCAATCCTGTCCAGCAGCTGAGGACTGACATACTAGAGGTTTTGCTGACAGCTTAAGCTCCTCCTCCTGAAGCCAGCACTCCAGTCTTGTACTAACAAAGCAGCTAACCTAGACAGATACAAGGATAACGAAGCACGAACAAGAAACAAACACCAACACTAGAACCGAGAACTTCTATATTCCCCACTACACGTGCCCCACAATGTGAGCCGTAGACTAAATACCCCAGAAGAGCACTGCGTGACGGTGCCCAGAGTGTACGTGAACAATAGAAATTGATGTTCTCTTTACCCTCATAACTCTCTTCGCACATGTTATTGGAGGGTCCTTTTTTTTTTTTTTTAAAGTGTTGCGGAATGGAGCCAGAGAAGTCTCGGCAAAGCTCTTGCCATCAGCCAGACCAAGGCCAACGAGCACAACGCCGTCGACAAAGACCAGAAAACTCCGGGTGGGACCCTGGTCTGGCCCAGAGAAGACTCCAGGAAAGACAATTAGCAGGTAAGGCCTAATTTCTCCTTCCTAATCGCTTCTCCGGGCCAGTCCAGGGAACGCTAGGGCAGTACCAAAGCAGTACCTAAATATGGGAGGGACCCGCGAGTCCGGCCACCAGCGCCGCCGCTCCAACCTTCGCATCTCCTCGAGCCATGACATCCAGCCAATAATGTCTAGCGAAAGTATGCAAAGAAGACCACGTAGCAGCTCTACAAATATCCACTGGAGGTACCAACGCGTATTCCGCCCAAGACGCCGCTTGAGATCGCGTAGAATGGGCACGGAGCCCTTCCGGAGGTACTTTACCCCCCGCCATGTAAGCTGCCACAATCGCTTGTTTTACCCATGGGGCAATAGAGGCTTTCGTAGCCGCCTGACCCTTACAGCGACCCACAAACAGCACAAACAATCGGTCAGACCGGCGAAAATCTTTAGTGACTTTAAAATACTTTTGAAGGACCCGACCGAGATCCAATTTCCGAAGAGCATGGTCCATAGGAGAGCCCGAAGGATCCGAGAAAACGGGCAAAGCCACTGACTGATTCACATGGAAGGAAGACACCACCTTAGGCAAGAAGGATGGCACCGGACGCAAGAGCACCTTTTCCGGGAAAAATTGCAGATAAGGTTCTCGACAAGAAAGGGCCTGCAAGTCCGAAATTCGCCTAGCCGAACACAATGCAACGAGGAAGGCCGCCTTCCAGGAAAACTCCTTCATATTCACCCCTGAAGCGGGCTCAAAGGGGGCCTGCGTTAGGGCCTCCAGTACCAAGTTCAAATCCCAAGAAGGAACGACGTTCCGCACAGGAGGTCTGAGGAGCTTAGTCGCCCGAAAGAAGCGCTGTACATCTGCATGCGTTGAGAGACGACGCCTATTCACCGGCCCCCGAAAACAACTCAAGGCCGCCACATGCACCTTCAGAGTGCCTACCGACAAGTTCTTATCCAAACCCTCTTGAAGAAACAACAGAAGCTGCGGCATGATGGTAGACATGGGCGCGAAGCCCTGAAGCGCACACCATCATTCAAAGATGTACCAGACACGGACGTACGCTAGGAGAGTTGAAGACCTCTTCGAACGCAACAGGGTGGATACCACAGCCTCCGAATACTCCTTACGCCTCAAAAGAGCCCTCTCAAGAGCCAGGCCGTAAGCAAGAAGCGATCCACCTGGGGCATCAACACGGGACCCTGAGATAATAGGTTGCTCCGAGCTGGCAGCCGCCAAGGAGAGTCTATCACCAGACGCACCAAGTCCGCATACCACGGGCGCCAAGGCCAATCCGGCGCTATGAGAATCACTGTCCCCCTGTGCCCTGCTATGCGGTGAATGACCCGACTTAGCATCGGCCACGGCGGAAAGACATACAACAGGGAGTCGGGAGGCCAAGGTTGAACCAACGCATCGAGTCCCTCTGACATGCGATCTCTGCGTCGGCTGAAAAACCGAGACGCTTTGGCATTGCTGAAGGTAGCCATCAGATCCATAGACGGCTGCCCCCAGCGCAACATGATGTCGTGGAACACCGCCGCATTCAGCTCCCATTCCCCGGGATCGAGTACATGGCGACTGAGATAATCGGCCTGAACATTGTCCTTGCCGGCCACGTGCGCTGCTGATAATGCCACTAGATGAGCCTCCGCCCAAGCAAACAACTCTTGACTCTCCTCCAGCAACGGCCGACTCCTGGTGCCGCCCTGGCGATTGATGTAGGAAACTGTCACCGCATTGTCGGAAAACACCCGGACCGCCGCCCCCTCGAGCAGACGCCCGAAATGAAGAAGCGCCAACCGAACGGCCCGGAGCTCTAAGAGATTGATCGAGAAGGAACTCTTTTCCGGCGACCAGCATCCCTGCGTCACCTGAGCCTGACAGTGAGCCCCCCAGCCCGAGAGACTGGCGTCTGTCGTCAGAAGAACCCACTGAGGATCCTGCAGGGGAACCCCCGCCGACAGATGACCGGGATCCAGCCACCAACGCAGACTGCTGCGCACCGAGTCTGGGCAGATCAACTTTTGCGAAAGAGGATGGAGCTGTGGCGACCATCTGGAAAACAAGGCTTGTTGAAGAGGGCACATATGCGCCCTGGCCCACAGAATCACGTCTAGGGCCGCTGCCATGGACCCCAAGAGCTGTAAGTAGGTCCACGCCGAAGGAGCCGAAGTGTGCAAGAACAGCTGCACCTGCCTCACAAGTTTCTGAACCCTGTTCTCGGGCAGAAATACTGAACCGGTTTCCGTGTCGAAGAAGGCCCCGAGGTACAAGAGCTGTTGCACTGGCTGTAACTGACTTTTCACCTGGTTGATAACCCAACTGAGCTGTTCCAAGAGTTGAACCACCCGAGCCGTTGCGACTACCGCCTCAGCCCGGGAATCGGCTCTGATCAACCAGTCGTCCAGATAAGGGTGAACCCGAACTCCTTCCTTCTGCAGGGCCGCTGCTACCACTACCATTACCTTCGTGAAGGTGCGAGGAGCCGTCGCAAGACCGAACGGCAACGCTCGAAACTGGAAGTGCCCCATGGGCAGCGCAAACCTCAAAAACTGTTGATGATCCTCTCTGATGGGAATGTGTAGATAAGCCTCCGTGAGGTCTATAGCCACGAGGAACTCTCCCGGACGCACCGCCCGAATAACCGATCGAAACGTCTCCATCTGAAAGTGCGGAACTCGCAGAGCACAATTTGACCCGCTTGAGATCGAGGATGGGACGAAAAGAACCCTCTTTTTTGGGAACCACAAAATAAATCGAGTATCGACCTAAGCCGCACTGGTCTGGAGGCACCGGAACGACCGCCTGCAGCTGTAGTAAACGGGCGAGCGTGTCGGCTACGGCCTGCCTCTTCGGGCCGGACGCACAAGGAGACACCATGAAGGCAGGCGCCAACGGACACTCGAAATCTAGGGCATACCCCTCTCGAATTATCTGGAGCACCCAGGCGTCCAAAGTTATCGCAGTCCAGGCCGGGAGAAATTCCTGCAAGCGTCCTCCCAAAGGAAGCACGGCCTGGACCGGCTGACCTTCATTGCGACTTCTTAACGGCGGCTTGCTGAGAATTGAAGTAGCTCCTAGCGAAGCCTCTTGCACCTTGAAAGGAATGCCCGCGAGAACCGAAGCGGGTCCGGGGATAAGGTAGAAAACGAGCCGCTCGAAATCTACGAGAATCCCTACCTGGGCCCCGCAGCGCCGAACCCCCTCTAGGAGGCCTGGGGCGATCCTCAGGTAAGCGACCCCCCTTGGAATCGCCAAGATCCTTAACAATCTTTTCCAACGCCTCTCCAAAAAGTAACTTCCCCTTATAAGGAAGCTTACTGAGACGCGATTTAGAGGACACATCCGCCGCCCAATTTCTTAACCAGAGAAAATGCCTAGCCGCCACCAAGGAAGCCATAGACTTCGCCGATATGCGAACCAAATCATAAAAAGTGTCCACCAGGTAAGCCGCTGCCGACTCAAGCTTCGCGCCCTCCGCGGAAGACGTCTCCGCAGTCTCAGCCACAACCTCTCCCTGGAGCCAGCGAATCGAAGCCTGAGACACATATGCCCCACAAATGGAAGCCTGCAGCGCCTGCGCACTGGAATCAAACGCCTGCTTCAAAAGCACTTCCAATTTACGATCCTGTAGATCCTTAAGCGCTGCCGCGCCCTCCACTGGAATCGTTGTCTTTTTAGTCACTGCGGAAACTAAGGCATCTACCTTAGGCATTTTTAACAACTCTTTCTCCTCCTGAGGCATCGGGTATAGGCGACCTAAGGCGTGACTGCCCCTCAACGTAGCCTCGGGACATTCCCATTCAGACTCAATCATCTGCTTAATAACCTGGTGAACCGGAAAACAGCGTTGCTCCGCTTTGAAACCTTGCAGTAAGGGATCTTCAAGCGGCTCTTGAGACATGGAGGGCAATTGAATATTCAGCGCCGCCAAAGACTGCGAAATAAGCGCCCCGAGCTCCTCCTTGCGGAACACGCGAAACACATTGGGATCTTCTCCAGGAGCAATCTCCCCCTCTTCCAGCTCCCCTAGCCAAGGATCCAAACCTGTGTCCGAGAGAAGGTCACCTTCCTCTCCTAAATGAGTCTCCTTTGCCAGGAGAGTGCCAAGATCCTCTGCAGCAAGCTTTCCTAACAGCCCTTGGGAAGACCCCTCCCCCGGGTCGTTCAGAGGCCTATCTGGCTGCTCCTTTAAATCCTGCCAGGAACCCGGAGCCACTGTAGCCTGTGCAGATTTGATCAAAAATGCCTTATGCATTGCTAAAATAAACTCGGGGGAAAAAAGAGCAGAGAAGCGTTCCTGAGCTTCAGCTGCGTTTGAACCGCCTGTGGCGTTTCTTTTGCGGACATAGACTTCCTTTTGCCGTGTTTTTGAGGCCCCGCAGCAGACACCGAGGGATCTCCCAAAATGGCGGCCGTTCCCGCCGTTTCTGACGGCAGAGAAGGCCGCTCAGCCTCAGCCGATTTGATTTCCATGCAGTCCAGAGTCCTAAAGCCTACACGAGACACCGTCCCGATCTCCCCCAAAGCCCACGGCGTCAAAAGAACGTCCCACGTCCCCCCCCCGGAGGACCTTCGATACGCGCAAGTGCCCGGAGTTACCTGAGCAGCCTCGCTGCGCCCGTAGGCTCCGCAGAGCTGAAGGCAAGAGCGCCGGTTTTTCTCCCGCTCCCCCGCTGCTAGCGGGCGAAGAGAAAAGGCGGCGGCTTGGACTGGAGGGTGATTCCCGAGGCTCTCAGAATCAGAGCTCCCAAAAATTCAAATGTGTTTGTATGCCCCCAGAGAAAGCAGGCTCTGCCCCCTCGTGCTGCCCCCACCCGGTCCCACAAGATCGCCGCTGTGGAATTAGAAGACCGTAAGCAATGAATGGTGCAGCTAAGGGGAATATAGGAGCCTCAGCCCTGCTAGAGCCTGCTCACTGTCCGCCGTCTCTAAAAAAAAAATAAATAAATAAAATAAAATAAACAAATCTTTCACTTTAACCAGGAGCCTGTCAGCACGTCGTCCTGTTCAGCTGCTGAGGACTGAAAGACTGGAGTGCTGGCTTCAGGAGGAGGCGCTTAAGCTGTCAGCAAAACTTCTAGTATGTCAGTCCTCAGCTGCTGGACAGGATTGACAACCCTAGTGTTCCCTGGACTGGCCCGGAGAAGCGATTAGGAACTGATGTTGTCATCCACTTGGGTACAAATGACCTGGCTAGAAACAATGCCTCTGCAGTTCAAAGGGACTTCCAAACTCTGGGAGAGAAACTCAAGCCCATTGTTAACACTGTAGCATTCTCAGAAGTTCTACCTGTTCTTGGTAAGGGGGCAGAAAGGCTACATCGCATAAACAGCTTTAATGCATGGCTCCAGACCTGGTGTAAACAAGAAGGATTCAGATTTATAGGCGACTGGGGAAATAGATGGACCAACAAGAGACTATACTGTGCTGATGGACTGCATCTCTCTGTCGCAGGGAAAAGAATCCTAAGTGAAAAATTCAGGCAGTATGTGGATATGCATTTAAACTAGAAAAAGGGGATGACGGATGGGAAGGACAAGTTCAGGACGTCACTCCCAGCAAAAGCAGATCATTATCAGAAACAGCCACACTTTTAAACCACACATCAACGACAAGTGGGAAGAAGTGGGTAGAACAAAATCAATGCAAAATACATGCAAACCAGTTAAATGCTGGAAAACAATAAGCACAAATGCTCGAAGCTTAGCCAACAAAGTTCTGGACCTGGAAGCCCTAATGGTGGAAATGGACTTGGACAATTGTGGCCATTACAGAAACATGGTTTAATGAATCGCATGATTGGGATATAGCCATAGCTGGCTATAATCTATTTAGAAGAGTCAGAGAAAGTGGAAAAGGAGGAGGAGTAGCCCTGTATGTCAAAAGCAATATTAAAGCTACTGCAATGCAGGGGGCAAAGGGAAAAGAAGAAGCGCTCTGGATTGTGTTGGAAAGAGGAGATGGCACTGTCATCCATGCTGTTATAGTCTACAGACCTCTGACTCAAATCAAAGAAATAGATAACAAATTGATTATAGATATTGCCAAGATAGCCACAAAGGGGGAAGTGATCATATTGGGTGACTTTAATCTACCCGATGTGGATTGGATTACTCCTTCTGCAAATCTAGAAAGAAGCAAAAAAAAATTGTGGATACTTTCCAAGATGCATTACTTAGACAAATGGTGATGGAACCAACCAGGGAAAGCTTGATGCTGTATTTAGTGCTCACCAACGGTGAAAGCATGCCGAATGTCTGGGTGGGTTCCCCTTTGAGCAGCAGCGATCATCACATGGTGTGGTTTGAGATAAAAGCCAAGGTGCAGTACAATCATAGCAAGCTCAAAGTCCTAAACTTCAAAAACACTGACTTCAGTAAAATGGCCAAGTACCTGAAGGAGGAGTTGGCAGGGTGGGAGAGGATAAGGGACCTGGAATTGCAATGGGCTAAACTAAAGGTGGCAATAAAAGGGGCAACAGATAAATATGTAAGGAAAGTAAATAAAAACAAGAGGAGAAGGAAACCTATTTGGTTTTCCAAAGAAGTGGCTGCTCAAAGGCAAAAAACACAGCTTTCACAAAATTCAAAAGCTTGCAAACAGAGGAACACAGAAAGGAATACAGGATCAAACTAAAAAAGACAAAAAGAGAAATAAGGAAAGCAAAATCAAAGGCAGAGGAAAAGATGTCTAAAGATGTGAAGTGTGGTGACAAACTTTCTTCAGGTATATTCGGGAGAGGAGGAAAATCAGAGGTGGAATTGCAGGACTCAGAAGTGCTGGGAACGGACTCGTGGAAAGTGACATTGAAAAAGCAAAATTGCTAAACAAATACTTCTGCTCTGTTTTTACTAAAGAAGATCCTGGAGAAGGACCACTTGTGACTCCCAAATATAAAAATGGGAATGAAGTAGATACCACATCATTCACAGAAGATAATGTGTTAGAACAACTTGCAAAACTGAAAGTGGACAAGGCCATGGGACCGGATGGGATACATCCCAGGATACTGAAAGAGATCAGAGAGGTTCTTGCAGGGCCGTTAAAGGATGTTTTCAACAGATCCTTGGAAGCAGGAAAAGTTCCTCAGGACTGGAGAATGGCTGATGTGGTACCTCTTCACAAAAGTGGTGACAGGGAAGAAGTGACAAATTACAGGCCTGTGAGCCTTACCTCGGTGGTGGGAAAAGTGGCGCTCCTGAAAGAGTGAATAGTGGACTCTCTCAAAACCAACAGGTTGTATGATCCAAGGCAACATGGTTTTACCGAAAGACGATCTTGCCAAACAAATCTGATTCAATTCTTTGACTGGGTGACCAGAGAACTAGATCAGGGGCATGTGATAGATGTCATCTACCTGGATTTCAGCAAAGCCTTTGATACTGTCCCTCATAGGAGGCTTATCAATAAACTCAGTAGTTTTGGGATGTGTCCCAAGGTGGTGAACTGGATCAGAAATTGGTTGACTGACAGGCGACAGAAGGTGATGGTAAATGATGCTCACTTGGATGAAAGGAGGGTGATTACCAGGGTGCCACAGGGTTCGGTCCTGGGCCCAGCACTCTTCAATGTATTTGTGAGTGATATTGCTGAAGGATTGAATGGAAAAGTCTGTCTTTTTGCAGATGACATGAAAATTTGCAACAGAGTGGACTCCCCTGAGGGAGTGGAGAACATGAGGAAAGATCTACAAAAGCTGGAAGCATGGTCTAATGCTTGTCAGTTGAGACTTAATGCGAAGAAGTGCAGTGTCATGCACTTGGGAAGCAGAAATCCAAGGGAAATGTACGCGATAGTGGGCGAGAGGTTGGTGTGCACGGACCAGGAGAAGGACCTTGGTGTGATTATTTCTGAGGATCTCAAGGTAGCAAAACAGTGTGACAAGGCAGTGGCAAAAGCCAGGAGGATGTTGGGTTGCATACAAAGAGGAATTACCAGCAGAAAGGAAGAGGTACTAATGCCACTCTATAAGTCACTGGTGAGGCCTCACTTGGAATACTGTGATCAGTTTTGGAGACCATATCTTGCAAAGGATTTAAAAAGACTGGAAACTGTTCAGAGGAAGGCGACCAAAATGATTTGGTGCCTGTGTCGGAAGCCTTATAAGAAGAGACTTGAAGACCTAAATATGTACACTCTGGAGAAGAGGAGGGATAGGGGAGATATGATTCAGACCTTTAAATACATAAAGAGAAATAATGAACAAACAAACCTCTTCCAAAGACGGGGAAGCTGTAAAACTAGAGGGCATAACACGAAGCTGCAAGGAGGTAAACTGAAAGAAAATGTCAGGAAATACTTTTTCACTGAAAGGGTGGTGGATGCTTGGAATGCCCTCCTGATGGAAATGTAGGGGCAAATACAGTGACAGAATTCAAAATGGCATGGGACAGACACAGTGGATCCCTTTACAGCAACAGGATAAAATCAAAATAAACTTAAGCCTGCACAGAGCGGCAGGTGCACCTACTCTTGCCATCTTACTGGGCAGACTAGATGGACCATACTGGTCTTTATCTGCCGTCATTTACTATGTTACTATGAGTTAACGTAGTCCCTCTGGGAGTATGTTCGAGTGTGGGGGCTACTCCTGAGAAGTCACATTACGTGTTATCCTTTGGTGAGGGTGGAGTCAGGAATGCTCCTTGGGAAGATCTTAGAGGGCTATCTTATTCTTTAGGTACTCTGGCCCATTTCCTCCAAGGACCTTGAAAATCAGAGATAAAGTTTAAATCTGGCCCTCTAGGGTTCTGATAGCCAATACAGTTTATGCGTGTGATGTGGTCATGTTATTTGCAGCCCTCCATCAGAAATGTTGCAGCATTCTGAATTAATTGGAGCCGAGGCAAACTCTTGTGTTTTGACTAATATACAGGATATTACAGTAGTCAATGCCTGATGTTATCACGGCATGGGCCACTGTGATCAGATCCATCTTCTCAATATATGGATAAAGATTTCATAGTTTCCACAAGTGATAGAAACAATTTTTTGAGGTTTCCTGAATGTGCCAAATCAAAGTAAGCGACGAGTCCAGCAGTAACCCAAAATTCTTGACCTGTGATTTTAGGGGGAGTTCATAGTTCCCAAAAAAAATGTTGATGTCAGGTACCTGGCTGCTAATGTTAGGAATCCCCGGTTTGCTATTTTTTGCTCTGTTTTGAGTTGCTGCTAGACAGTCAGTCAGTCAGTTTACTCAATGATCTGGTTCAGTGGGTAGCAGTAGCTATAAATTATTGGCATAGTTGTAGATTTTTGTGCCCATCAACCAGCTAGAGCTTGAGGTAGATATTAAATTAAATAGGTGGCAGCGTGGATCCCTGTGTACCCTTCATGTCAAAGCCCAAAGTGGTACTGCAGAACAGAATTGACTCTTGTTTTCCTAACAGAAGTGGAGGAGTAGCCTAGTGCTTAGAGCAGTGGCCTGGGAAACAGCAGGGATGACCATAGTTCAAATCCTACTGATGGTCCTTGTAGCTTTGGGCAAGTCATTTAATCCTCCACTGCCTCAAGTTGAGCAGTACATCAAATAAAGAAAGAAACATGAAGCATAAAGTACAAACTCAGATTGTAAGTCCTCTGGGGACAGGGAGAAACCTAGTATACCTGACTATAACTCACCCTGAACTACTATTGGGAAGGTGTGAGCTAAATACAAATTGCTAATAGATGAATCATAGAATTACTGTACCCACAATAACTGTTTCCATCAGCCTTAAAAGCATGATACTGTGGTCCATAGTGTCAAAAGCTTTTGAGAAACCTAGTAATATCACTGTCAGAGTAGATCCCTTATCATGGTTCTGTGGAGATCGCCTAACAAGGATATGAGAAGTATCTCTGCTGCATACCCAGGTGTGAAGCCAGATTGACATGGATCTAGCCAGCCATTGAGATGAATGGAGGCTCTGTGTGCTATATGTTTCACCCCAAAAAGAGATGCTAGATCCTGGATGGCAGTTTTCCAGCTCTGCTAGTTCTGAGCTGCACTCTACTTAGCCTACAGGCCAGCAGCACTACTGCAGAAACAGTGGTGACTGTTCAAGACACTGTAGTGGAAGAGGCAACATGGGCAAATCTAGCTACTGTGGGAGGAGGAAGCAGCCCAGTTCCTGCGCGCGCAGCCTCCAACTTCTGCGACTGTGCAAAATGCCTTATCACTGCAATTTCAGCAGCACCTGCTGCCAGAAAAAAACCCGTCCAGCACCTTCCAACATATGGCATCTGCCCCACCTAAGTTCCAGCCCTGTTCAAGCAAATTCATTGGCATAAGGGAGAAATACATAAAATAACATGTCTATGGTCTCTCAACATCTTACTAGTTAAATAATAATTAGGGGGGGGGAATATTCAACGGCAGCAGCTAATGCTTCTACAGTGGCTAGCTGCTGCACTTTGAACCCAGATATTCAATGCCAGGGCCATATCCAGCCATCAGCATTGAATATCCAGGTTGGCCGGATCATGCTGCTACTAATTGGGCAGTGGTGATATTCAACCATTGCCCAGTTAGCTATGGCAGTGAAAGTTAGGACAGCTTTTTAAAATGCATAACTTTTGCCACCATGGGATAACTGGCTAGCAGCTGAATATCGCTACGAGCCAGTTATCCCCAGTGCCACCTGTGATGCTGGCGGCTAGTATCAGGGTGTTGAGTGGCAGCACCTGCGGATATCCCATTTAGTGCCATTTAGGTGGTTTGCAGGTTTGAAAACCATATAAATGGCTGTGAAGATGCCCCACTAATTTCTATGCTTAGGGCTTTCCCTTTGATTCCTCTTTCTCCTTTTTCTTATAAGTGATAAGACTCCTTTATGCTGTTGATAAGACATTCTCTCACTAGAGGTCATAGTTGCAAGCTCAACAACATTGCAATGATGATTACTGCATCCCTGCAGGATTTAACTGACATTTTCAAATGGGTTTCATAATCTTTTGTATTACTTCAGCATAACCATGTGATTCCCTGAAAGCTAATGCCAAAACCAAACCATTGACATAAATGACATACCTGAAGAAAGTCCAGCCATGCAACATGTCAGCACGAAGCAGCATATCCATGGCAGCTTTCAAAATGTTTCATGACCTCACAATGTGTTCTGGCCCTTCGGAGATGTCCTCTAGGTCTTATTCAATAAAGATTTTTTCCATAGGCTCTTAGTAGATGGTGACAGCTTCTATTGGGACAACATAAAAATAATCAGAACAGGATGTTGTAGTAAAGAAACATTTGAAACCACATGGGTCCCTGCTTCACATGTCAACTGAGACAGCTGAACAGCAAACAAACGCAGGCAAAAATGCAGAGCTTTGATGCCAGGCTGTTCTTCGAGTGCAAACCCAGATTCTGTGGTATGTACTGATGCATGTGGATGCATGACTAGGGTGCTGGAGGTCCTCAATCACAGGCCTAGTGCCTCACAGTGCAAATGTGACCCAGGGCATGCACTGTCATCCCTTAATGCAGTGCTTCCAAAGTCTGGTTCTGGGTTACAGGTTACCCACTTGGAACACACGACATACAGCTGGTCTATGACCTGAGTTAATTTTCATGAAAAACAGACCTATTGGCAGGATCTCAGAAGCAAAACCGAGAATAAGAAATTAGTTCTTACCTGCTAATTATCTTTCCTGGAGCTTTCTCCGGGCCAGTCCAGGGACAGGTAGGGTTGTCAATCTTCTATAGCTACTGAGGACTGATCTGACGTTTTGAGAGGTGAAGCCACTCCCCCAGAGGGTTACCCAGCAGTCTACACGTGACAAAGCACTACAAAAAAGAAGAACTGAAAGAAATAGATAACCCTTGAAAAATACTGATAACTTTCTATAGTCCTTGAACAAAGTAGAAGCCATGAAAGAAGGCGTCCAAAATGGAACCAGCAATAACGTCTACAAATTTGGTTGGTTTTTTTTTTTTTTTCTTTCTTTTTAATAATTACATAAATTACAGGAGAATAGAATCTCCCACTCTTTCCCCGCGAAATCGGAAAGCCCCAAGGAATACCTCTGACCGAAAAATATCTCTTAAGCCAATAGAGGTGGGGCCCTGGACTGGCCCGGAGAAAGCTCCAGGAAAGATAATTAGCAGGTAAGAACTAATTTCTTATTCCTATTCGCTTCTCCGGGCCAGTCCAGGGACAGGTAGGGCAGTACCAAAGCAGTACCTAATGATGGGAGGGACCCGCAAGACCTGCGACAATAGCCGCAGACCCCACTTTCGCATCGTCACGGGCTTGAAGATCTAAGCGGTAATGCTTAGTAAAAGAATGCAAGGACGACCACGTAGCCGCTCGGCAGATATCAACAGGCGGAACCAATGCAAACTCCGCCCAGGAAGTGGCGAGAGCCCGAGTCGAGTGAGCCCGTAAGCCCAGCGGCGGAGAAATTCCTTTAGCCTTGTACGCCGCAACAATAGCACTGCGAACCCACCGCGCTATGGTGGATTTGGAGGCTGGTTGACCCTTCCGAGACCCGGCGTACTGCACAAATAGCCGATCCGTCTTCCGAAAAGTCTCTGAAACCCGAAGATACGTCCGCAAAACTCGCGCAAGATCTAATCGCTTGAGCGCCCGATCCATGGGCGAACCGGACGACTCCGTAAAGACGGGCAAAACCACCGTTTGATTAACATGGAAAACGGATACAATCTTAGGCAAATAGGATGGCACTGTCCGGAGAAGCACCCGTTCTGGCAAAAACTGAAGATAAGGTTCCCTGCACGACAAGGCCTGTAGATTGGAAATCCGGCGAGCGGAACACAAAGCGACCAGAAAAGCCGTTTTCCAAGAACATTCGCGGATCTCACGAAAACTTTGAGATGCCAGAGAAGAATGCGAAAAGGCCTCCAACACCACATTCAAATCCCAAGGTGGAACTAAGGGACGCAGTGGCGGACGGAGAAGCCGCGTTGCCCGAAGAAACCGTTGGACATCCGGAAGCGCCGAAAGACGCCGACGGCAAACGTACCCCCGAAAACAGGCAAGAGCCGCCACCTGCACCTTAAGGGTACTGAGAGCCAAACCCTTGTCGAAGCCATCTTGCAGAAAAAGTAGAAGCTGAGGCAAGGTAGACGACATTGGAAAAATATGACGTTGAGCGCACCACATCTCAAACAGACGCCACACCCGAACATAGGCCAGAGAAGTTGCTTGCCTTTTTGAGTGCAGCAACGTGGCAATAACTGAATCAGCATAACCACGCCGCTTCAACCGAGACCTCTCAAGAGCCAAGCTGTAAGCAAGAAGCGATCCACTTTTGGCATGAGAATCGGCCCTTGATGCAACAAATTGATCCGAGCCGGAAGGGCCCAAGGCGGAGCTATGAGTAGCCGAACGAGATCGGCATACCAGGGACGACGAGGCCAATCCGGCGCTATGAGAATCACCCGCCCCGGGTGACGTGCAATCCGCTGAATGACTCGACTCAACATTGGCCAGGGAGGAAAAACATACAAGAGGGAGTCTGGCGGCCATGGTTGCACGAGAGCATCGAGACCTTCCGACATGCGCTCTCGGCGTCTGCTAAAAAATCTGCCCACTTTGGCATTCGCAAACGTCGCCATCAAGTCCATCACTGGAGAACCCCACCGGAGCGTCAGATCGTGATAAACGGCCGCGTTCAGTTCCCATTCCCCGGGATCTAGCACATTTCGGCTGAGATAATCGGCCTGGACATTGTCCTTGCCAGCCACATGCGCCGCCGAGATAGTTGCGAGATGGGACTCTGCCCACTCCATCAGCTCCAGACATTTGGTCAGAAGGGCGGGAGACTTGGTACCCCCTTGCCGATTGATGTAAGCAACAGTCACCGCATTGTCCGAGAAAATTTTTACCGCCTTGCCCCTGAGCCATGGTTCGAAGCGAAGCAAGGCTAGGCGAGCCGCCCGTAGCTCGAGACGGTTGATCGACCATGAACTCTCCTCTGGAGACCATGCCCCCTGAGCGACCTGATCTAGACAGTGTGCTCCCCAGCCGGACAGACTGGCATCGGTGGTAACCAGGATCCAGGAGGGTTCCTCCAATGGAACCCCTGCCGTAAGATGTTCGGGAAGCAACCACCACTGAAGACTGCGCCGGACGGGATCTGGACAGGGAAGGCGCTGCCCCAGCGGGTGAAGCTGCGGCGACCACCGAGAAAGGAGCGCCTGCTGCAATGGGCGCATGTGTGCTCTGGCCCAGGGCACCAGATCTAGACTAGCTGCCATGGAACCCAAGACCTGTAAATAGGTCCACGCTGACGGATCTTGAAGAGACAGGAAGGTCTGAATTTGTCGCAAAAGCTTTTGCACCCGCACACTGGGCAACGAAACGTGCCCCCGCTCCGTGTCGAAGCAGGCTCCGAGATAAGTCAACTGCTGTTGCGGGATCAATTGGCTCTTGGCGTGATTGATCACCCACCCGAGCTGCTCGAGAAGCTGGACTACTCGCGCCGTCGCTATCAGAGACGCTTCCCGAGAATCCGCTCGGATCAACCAATCGTCGAGATATGGATGTACTCGAATACCTTCCTTCCGAAGCGCCGCTGCTACGACCACCATCAGCTTTGTGAAGACCCGCGGAGCCGTCGCTAGCCCGAACGGCAAGGCGCGAAATTGGAAATGTCCCATGGGAAGCGCGAAACGTAAATAGCGCTGATGAGACCGTCTGATGGGAATATGAAGATACGCCTCTGTGAGATCTATGGAAGAAAGAAATTCTCCCGGTTGCACCGCCCGAAGCACTGTACGCAGGGTTTCCATGCGAAAGTGTGGCACCCGCAAAGTACGGTTTACACCTTTGAGATCTAGTACGGGACGAAAAGAATCTTCGTTCTTTGGAACCACAAAATAGATCGAGTATCGACCGCAGCCGCACTGGTCCAACGGCACTGGAACAATCGCCTGCAGCTGTAACAGACGCCCGAGCGTGTCGGAAATGGCATGCCTCTTCATTCCGAGCGCACAAGGAGAGAGTATGAATGCGGGTTGCAACGGGCAAGCGAAGTCCAAAGCATAACCTCTCTGAATGACTTCGAGGACCCACTTGTCCGAAGTAATTGCGGTCCAAGCCGCCAGAAACCCCTGTAAGCGGCCGCTGGACCTGCTGACCTTCATTGCGATTTCTTAACGGACGGTTGGGAGGCCGCCCCGTAAGATCGGCCGAAACCTCTGGCTCCGCGAAAGGACGAACCACGAAAACTTGAGCGCCCCCGTGAATAAGGCGCAAAGCGGGCACCACGAAATCTGCGGGATTCCCGGGAAGAGCCTCGTCCCGCTCCCACAGCCCGGAGCGGCTTAGGCCGATCCTCTGGCAAACGCCCGCCCTTGGAGTCTCCCAAATCCTTCACAATCTTCTCTAAGGCCTCGCCAAAAAGTAACCCACCCCTAAAAGGCAGTTTACTAAGGCGAACCTTCGAGGAGACATCCGCAGACCAGTTACGTAACCACAGGAAACGCCTAGCCGCCACCATAGAGGCCATGGTCTTGGCCGAAATGCGAACCAAATCATAAAATGCATCCGCCGCATAAGCTGCCGCCGATTCCAACTTCGCGGAATCCGGAACCTCCGAAGCGGGATCTCCCGCTGCGTCCCCCTGCAGCCAGCGAATAGAGGCCCTAGAAACATAGGCCCCACAAACCGCTGCCTGTAAAGCCAATGCACTAGCCTCAAAGGCTTGCTTGAGAAGCACCTCCAATTTCCTATCCTGCAGATCTTTAAGTGCTGCTGCGCCCTCCACAGGGATGGTAGTCTTTTTAGTGACTGCCGACACTAAAGCATCCACTTTAGGCATACGGAATAAGTCCCGGTCTGCTTGCGGAAGGGGGTACAAACGCGACAGAGCGCGCCCCCCTCTTAAAGTAGCTTCAGGACATTCCCATTCAGAGTCAATCATCTGCCGAATGACGCGATGCAAGGGAAAACAGCGCTGCTGAGACTTAAAACCTTGCAATAAAGGATCCTCTAACGGTTCCTGAGAGGAGGAAGGAGGAATTAGATGCGGTGCCGCTAAAGATTGTGCAATAAGCGCAGCGAGCTCCTCCTTACGGAAAACCCTAAATAGATTTGGATCTTCCCCCGGAGCTATTTCGCCCTCCTCCAACTCCTCAGGATCTTGATCTAAAGAGAGATCTACACCCTCATCTGAGACAGATTGACCTGTCAGCAGAGATTCCTGTGTTATAAAAGAGCCCAAAGGATCTGCCAGACCCTCTTTAGGCTTAGAGGGGCCTTCCCCAGGATCCTCTGCACCCTGTGTCTTATTGGGAACCATTGCAGGAGGGGAACCCCTTGTCTCATGGTCTGGCTGAGCCGACCTAAGCAGGAATGCTTTATGCAAAGCCAGAATGAACTCCGGCGAAAAAAACGAAGAAACATCCTCTGGAGCCCTTACAGAGCCATCTGCAGGCAGAGAAACTGGCAGAGGCTCTTTAGAGGACTTTGTCTTTCTTTTGTGCGGTCGGGACTGCTCTGACTGCGAGCTGACAGGCACCGGCAAAATGGCCGATTTTCCCGCCTTCTCCGCTGGCAACGAAGAGCTCTCTAAAACCTGCTCCATCTTGTCAGCCATTGAAACACACGTGGAGAGCACTGAAAAAAAAAAGAAAGACTCCCGACGAGAAGGAAGGACAGCTCAAAGAAACCCCGCCCGAGGCACCGGAAGACAGAGCCGACAGAAGCGCCGAAATGAAGGAACAACTCACCGCACTGAGGTAAATGAGACAGGAAGCCGGCAGACCCGCAGCCAGCGGGAAAGGGCAGACTCACTGAATATTCTTCGGCAGAGGCACTAACTGGGGCTCCCAGAAATCTTTCCTCTGCCGACGGAGACGGAGCCGGTGAAGTGAGACAGGCTCTGCCTCTCACCGGTATGAAACTCACTCGACGTCTCCCGCGCTGTTAAAGGCACAGCGCTACCAATTTACACCCAAGGACTTTAGAAATATATCAGCCCTGCTAGAGCCAATATAAAGTAAGAAAACAATAAAAGAACAAACAGCAATTAGCAAACTGAGGGAGAAGCCGAGAATCGATCCTCTGTAGCTGCTGAGGACTGATAGACTGCTGGGTAACCCTCTGGGGGAGTGGCTTCACCTCTCAAAACGTCAGATCAGTCCTCAGTAGCTATAGAAGATTGACAACCCTACCTGTCCCTGGACTGGCCCGGAGAAGCGAATAGGAATCACTGTTTTAACACACACACACATTCTTGTGTAGGTCCCCTGTTGGCCTCCATAGTTTCCTGGCAGGCTGATCCAATCCCAAACTCGATGAGTCTATTGGAATAAAATGAACAATCTTGGTACTGTGAGGTATTGATTAAATTGGCCTTATTGAAGGTAGTTTTGTAATACTGCACATGTGTAAAACGTACAGTTCTATCTTTTCCTGTGTGGGCTTCTGATCGTTTTCAAAACAAATGTATGCATATATTTCAATTTTCTGAAAGTTATCCAGGGAATTCATGCACTTACGTATACACTTGCTCTTTGGCCTGCACAAACTTTGTGCATTCTTTTATATATCAGTAAATTTCACCGACGAGCTTTCAGATGCCTGGAAAGTGGCATGAGCAGGGGTCTACTCTCCCTTCTCATTGAATATTTATGTGCTGATACTAAGAGACATGTTTACTAAAGGCAGCACCAGTAGATATAAATTACACTTACTTGGTAACTGTTGTTCCTTGAGGAACTCCAGTTTAGTCCTCCACCTCTGGGTTGTGTACCTGCAGCTTGGAGACTGGGCATGTCAAAATCGTGACATCACTGGATGTAGCCTGCTGGTATCTCCCATCAGCCCCAGTGAACTACTGACAAAGCAGACTCAAAGGAGCAACCAATAAGTAGCTATAAATTAATTTCAACTGTATCCATAACCGTAAGAGAAAACTAAATTATCAATTCTTCAACAAGAAGGATTTTTTTAAAATTCTTTTACTTTCCCTGTTTCACCCCCTAAAGCGATTAAGATAGAAGGCAAGTAAAACAGGACAGACAATAATACTCACTGCGATCCAGAAACCAAAAGGATTTTTTTTTTTCGGTCTTCAAAAACTGATGCTCCTCCCCATCTGAAAATAAACGCTAAATAGATCATCCCCCAGGCGGGAATGAGGACTAAACTGGAGTTCCTCAAGGAACAACAATTACCAGGTAAGTGTAATTTCTATTTCTTTATCGGTCCTCCAGTTTAGTCCTCCACCTCTGGGATGTATTAGAGCAGTAATTATTGGGAGGGACCTTTCCACCCAGAACGCAACACTGCCGACCCAAAACAAGCATCATTTGCTGCCATAACGTCCAGATGGTAGTATCTACTGAAGGCATGAAGAGATTAACAGGTTGCCGCTCTGCAAATCTCCACTGGCGAAACCAAGCCGTGTTCCGCCCATGACGTCACTTGCGCTTTAGTAGAGTGAGCCCTTAACCCCTCTGGCGCCTGATGACCTTGCAACATATAAGCTAATACAATAGCTTCCCGGACCCATCTGGAAATAGCCGCTTCCCCTTTACGGGAACCTCCGAACAGAACGCAAAGCCGTTCAGACTTACGAAAGGCCTCCGAGACCTTTAAGTATTGGCGCAACACTCTATGTCCAAGCGACGAAGATTACTGTCCGGGACGCTCCCCTCTGCAGACCCCAATACCTGTAAGGACACCCTTGATTCAAGTGAAATGGAGAAACTACTTTAGGTAAAAAGGACGGAACTGGTCACAACACCACCTTTTCCCTAGAAAATGACAAAAACGGTTCTCGACAGGAAAACGCTTGCAACTCCGAGACCCGCCTAGCTGAACAAATGGCCACCAAAAACACCATATTTAACATTAAATCCTTACCGGAAGCCTAGTGCAGAGGTTCAAAGGGTTTCCTAGTTAATGCCCCTAACACCAGATTGAGATCCCAAGGTGGTACTAAAATCCTGCGAGCGGGCCGCCACCTAGACACCGCTTTAAGGAAACGCACCACATCACTGTGTTAACCCAATGCCACCTCTTGAACCTTTCCTCTACAGCACACCAGCGCTGCTAGCTGCACTCTTAATGAACTGGCTGTCAGGCCTTTCTCAAAACCAGCTTGCAGAAAGCTCAACACAATGGGGACGGAAACCGTAGCAGCCTGAACCTGTCGCCGCAAACACCAGTCCTCAAATATACGCCAAATGCGGACATAAGCAAGGGAGTGGACTTTTTTCTAGCTCGTAGTAAAGTCGTGATGACCGCACCCGAGTAACCTTTTTTTTTTTTTTTTAAAGAGATATCTCCCTACAACAAATGAAACAAATTAAAAGGGATCAAAGTAACAGATCTAAAACTAAACCCTAACTACCATGCTCCTTATCTGTTCCTCAAGTGAGCCCAACACCTAGGCTCACTACATCCTCCTGCTGCATGGAGACTGGACACACTGGGGCTGATGGGAGATACCAGCAGGCTACATCCAGTGATGTCACGATTTTGACATGCCCAGTCTCCAAGCTGCAGGAGGAGGTAGACAACCCAGAGGAGGAGGACTAAACTGGAGAACCGATAAGGAACATGTGATTGCAGTGCAGTATCAGCGCAGAGGCCCATGCTGATGTTTGTGGGTGTGTGCCTCCATCCCCTAGGCAAATAGCATGTGGCAATTATCTGGCACACAAACACACTTAATGTCAGCCATTAGTGGGCACACTAATGGCAACAGTCACAGTTAGCATGTGCCCATACTAGCTACAATACACCATCAATGACTACATTGTGTCCCTAACCCACTCTGTCTCTGCCCAGTTCTTGCTGCCCAGTTAGTGAGTATTTCTAGTGTAACACCGTGCACTAAATGTCAGTGTGGTGCACTTAGCACATGCTGAATCCTGTGCTACCCACTAGCGCTCTTTAGTAGACATGCAAATAGGAAGTGGAATCAAAGGGGGGCGGGGGCAGAGGCAGAATGGCACCACAATGCCACCACTGAAGGGAACTCTGGCACTTCTGTGCTGTTTTAAAAGCATTGCTGCTGCAGCAGCTGCTGCATATCCTGATGAGGGGAGGCAGCAATGGCTGGAGCAGGGGGGCCACAAGGGATGAGGTTCACCTAAGGCACCTCATCCCGTGCACCGGCCCTGGGAGAGGAATTTCTCATTTTGCACTTTAGAGAATTCCTTCATTTTAGGAGAATTATTTAACCTGGATTTTAACTTGGAAAAAGTCACAAATTTAATGAGCAGTATTACATAAGTTTTCTTTACAAGCTGGCTGAGATCCCCATACAAACTGCCATCAATGCAGGTTGACCCCGCTAGTCCTTCCCTGCCCTGTCTACAAGAGGACTCTGATTCCCTCCCCCAAACTCAAGGACTCGTTAGCTTTTGCTCCGGGGGCTGATGCACATGTGATGTACACCGTGCCCCCTCATGGCCACAGTCCCTAGAGCTACATCAGCAGAGGGCCTCAACACATAGCTACCACTCAGAAGTGGATTATATCTATAGCTATAGATATATAGACATCCTTAGATGATTAAGATAAGAAATGCTTATTTTTCCTCACTATTGTTTGCATTTCATTTGCCCAGGTGGTTCAACTTCAGGGTCTCCACCAGTGTCACTCTGTAGCAGTCAGATCTGATCTTTAAATGGCCCCAGACCTCCAAGCACAACCATACTAATAGCTTCTGCAGACACACCTTGAGAACCTTTGAGAAAATCAATTGGAATGAGATTAGTGACATGAACAAATTAATTCCATCAAAAGAATGTGGCAAAGGACGTAGGCAGTAAGCAAGATTCAGAAGTAAAACAAGGATAAAAGAGAAACACTGTGTGGGAGGTAAATTAAAACAGATGTATTTCTCCTCAAAGTTCTAACTCAATATAATTTAGGAAATCAAAATCAGACCGGTCATCTGCCTTTGTCACTCTGTCTTGTATTGCGCATATGCCAATAAAAGTACTTCATCTATATAATACAGGCTGTTTCAGAAGGGGTAATCTGCACTTCAGAAAAAAATAGCAGGGGTAGCTGTCACAGAGTGGCACTTGCATCCCAAAATCAAAAGCATAAAGCAAAGAAAACCTTACTGAGCAGACTAGATAGACCATGCTGCTCTTTATCTTCCCTCATTGCCACCTGCATGGCTGCCGTGCCTGGCCAAAACCTGGACGTGCCAGGGATAAACTCTATTCTGCCGCCGCAGGGCCCAAATGTAGACATAGATATCCGGGCTCTTCCTGTATGCCAAGGAGATTGATGGATGGGGAGCTGTCTGTCCCCACGCCAGAACGCCAATGCTGGGGCGAGGGAGCAGTGGCGTTCTAGCACCACGGCAACAAGCTATCCGCCGGACGGCTTGGAATACCATGGCCCACATCGGCCCCTGCAGAACACGCATTGGCAGCAAAGGGGGGGTCCAGATGGGCCGCTGGCAAGGGGTGTGAGGGGGGCTATGGCACGCGATCGCTGATGCCCCCAGGACTTATTCCACCTTCGGGGTGGAATAGGCTGGATGTCCTAGGGCTGCCGGGAAATGTACAGGTGCCCGGCCTGAATAGGCCCTGCACATTCCGCCAGTTGGCCACTCCTCCACTCTGCCCCCTCCTGCCCACATCCAGCGCTCCCCACACAAACGCTGTGCAAATGCAGGGAATGCTAGCAGCAGAATCGGGGACAGGAAATGAGTGCAGGTTGGACATCCAGCCCGCACATCCAACCCCACTATTCACTCTACAGAATGCCCCCCTTATTATAGGAATCTGGAAGAAATTAATGTCAGAGTTCCTTCAGTGCAAACAACCATAGTGCATCTTTTTGCATTGAACACCACAGCAAGAATCATTCAGCGAGCAAAGAAAAGCGACCACATCACCCCAATTCTAAGAGACCTACACATACTTCCCTTCGAAGCAAGAACTAAATACAAATCCATCCTACTCACCCACAAAGCCATCCACCAAGCACCGAACACCCAGCTTCGCACCCTGCTGACCCGTCCAGCCCACTGCAAAACAACCAGACAGGCCTCCAGCAACTACCTCACCGTCCCTCACAAAAGAACTAAATGCTCTCAACGGACATGCACCCTCCCTATGGAACTCTCTACCGAGCCACCTCAGAAACAATAACGATCTATCATTCAGAAAACAGCTAAAAACCATCCTATTCCAAGAATACTTCAAGACAACCCCCACCAAAAAACGCACCAACCCCTGAACTCACCCATCATGAACCTCTGAGCGACAACTGCACTATACTGTCCATGTCTAAAGTCTGTCTTATGTCGAAATCATCAACGTTGCCCACTTGGTGATGGCCCCACCCTGATACTTAATTTTCCCCACCCTTATATGTAACAACGCTTTGACCCGGTGAAAAGCGGGATATAAATACAGTTAAATAAATAAATAAATCTTTTTGAACAGTTTAAAATGTATTGAACAGTAAACAATTGTAGTGTTTTGCTTGTTTAATATGCATTTCAATAAAAATGAAATATATAAAAAATAATAAATCAAGTTGCACTTATTTAAATAGAACGTTGCTGTGTATTTAATGCTTATGAAAGATATAGGACTGATGGCACTTCATGTGCAGCCCAGGCAGCAGCACTGCAACAGAGAAGCAATGATACTGTGACTTTCCTGTGACCACACACACAAATGCTACAGCATGATCAGCAGCAGTGGAAATGGAAGTAGGTCTTGCTCAGCCTGACTATAATGACCTGGAGCCACCAAAGAGTCTTCAGAGATTTCCTGGGTCATAATCAACTTAAGCAAAACCTGAAGTGATGGCCCGAAGGTGAAAAGCTCTATAAGCATGAGCCATTCAGTTCCAGATGTACATTAATTTCAATTTAAAGCAGCCACATAAGCAAAATGTTGATCGAAGAGGCATCAGCTACGGTTAAGCATTCCAGAGAAATAAATACATTAGAAAGCGAGATCTATCCTTAGGGCTCCATTATATTTCTAAGTGACTAATATCGTGTTGTGCATAATGGGAGGACTGTGTCTCAGCAGTGACTGGAATCACCCATCTTCTGATATAAAGACAACTCCAAACTCAAAAAGGTACGGTAGCTTTAGTACCTGTCAAGCTGTAGAGATACACATGGCTTTTGGATGCACTTCTCCTCACTTGTCACTAGAGGGAGACAAGTAGAACTCCTCTCCCCAAACTGAGAAAGGAATTACACTCATTGAAATGAAGCACTCTCCATGAAAATAAATGGGTCAAAATTCCAGTGCACTTACCGGTTAGCAGCACAATCCAGTCACCGCACATTAAGTGCCATCCAGATAGCAGTGCCGAACAACTGGATTTTATTTAACCTCAGAAACGGTCTTCTAAGAAAAATGCTGCCTGCGGCAGAGAAATATTGACCCTGATATTCTCAGATCCCAGGCATCTGTGCACCTAGCTACGGAATAGAACATTACATAGGATACATCTATTATACATTCAGAAAACCATGAACAAGAGATTCACAAGCTCACCTCTGCACTGCTAGAGTGGCATAAAGATCATGGGACAATATAGGGCCAATGTTCAGAACCATCCAGTAGTTAAACACTGTGGTGGTCAGCTGCAGCATTTGAATATCATCTGAATAGTGTCTAGCAGTGAATATACGGATACTGCAGTCAGCACTGGTTGCTTCTGAGTGGTAGCGATGTTCAGCCACTATCCAGAGGGCACCTAGGGCAGCTTTTTTTGCTGTCCTAGGTTATGCAGACACAGTATTTGCATAAGGGTGGAAAATATATGGATGGCAGCCGAGTATTAACCCCATCTAGATAGACAATGACACCACCTACAGACCACCCTGGCACAAGCCAGATAGTGGTAAATTGGTCCGTGGAGATATTAAGCGACATTGTCTGGATTCTGCTGCTGGATGTTTTCCATAGCGCCCTCATCTGAGCAGCCTCCAAGGTTGTCTGGATGAGAGCCTCTGAATATCAGGCCCAGAACACTTGCAGAAGTTCCTAAGTTCACTAATGGAAATGAGAATGCAAACAGGTTGCAGAAAGTAGTCTAAATTTGTCTTTCCTTGTCTGCATCAGACTGTGAAGATGTGCTGCTAATCCTAGTCTGTGTAGCTGTTAAGATGAAAGGATTTCTTTCCCTTTCTGTCTTTTTTTTTAACCTTGTGTAGAGATCCTTAGAGGCTCTACCAGGCCAGAAAGAGGAGGATTCACTTTACCAGTGGAGGAGACCTCAAATTGGAGTTAAAACTAACTGGTATATATTTTCAACCCAAAGGCAAATTTCCTGTCTTTGGCTTGCAAAGACACCAACCAGGGGATTAAGGGACATGTCATCAAGGGGGGGGAGGGGTAAAAGCAGTTAATGTCATTTTTTTTAATGTTTGGATAAGTTCCTGGAGGAAAAATCCATAAAACAGAAATTACACTTACCTGGTAATTGTAGTTCCTTTAGTGACTCCAGTTTAGTCGTCCACTACTGGGTTGTGAACCTCCTCCTGCAGCTTGGAGACTGGGCATGTCAAACTCGTGACATCACTGGATATAGCATGCTGGAATCTCCCATCAGCCCCAGTGAACTACTGACAAAGCAGACTCAAAAGAGCAACAAACAAGTAGCTAACATATTAATAACACAGGTACACTACCAAAAAGCTGCCTCCAGTTTTGCAACTTATTCCTATAGATTTTGGGGTGCTGAATCCAGGAAAAATAGCCAAAATGTTCCATCACGTCACATTTTCTTGCAAAATTAGATTTCTTACCCATATAAGGAATGTTCACATAATTTCTTTTTAGCCGACTGCAGTTTATTTTCTTGGCCCAAAATAGAGGTTGTAATGGTTAACTAACTAGAAACACTCCCTCATGATATTTTAGAGTGTTTTGTATTCATTTTATACATTAACAGGACAATTGGGAGGCGGGGGGCTAAATCCAGTACTCGCGCTGGCGCATGTTCTTTCCTGTTCGCCTCGCCTCGTTCGCTCGATCGCTCAAACAAGGTGGTAGCGACATGAACGTTCCTGACAAATTTCAGTTTCTTGCAAGTTCATTATTACCTTTTGTTTGCTCAGTCGTAATCCAGCTTTATTCCGAAGTGGTTCACTACAGTTGTAGTTTGCAGTGCTGTGTATTTGTGATGGCTCACAGAGCCAGAGGTTGCGTCAACTCTCCGGACAGTTTTTGTTTTATTTGTGGGGAATATATCGTGAAAAAGCGGCAGAGGAACATTTCTGCATTTATTTAAAAAGTATATTTCGCCTATTTCGGTTTGAAGTTAGGCGATCAAGACAAACCGTGGGCTCCTCACAAAGTGTGCAAGACATGTGAGGAAGATCTACGCTTATGGATGAAAGGTAAAAAACAAGCATTTCGTTTCGGAATACCTATGATGTGGCGTGAACAAAGAGACCACAGCAGTGACTGCTATTTTTGCTCTTGCATTGTGAAGGGATACAACTTAAAAAATAAGAACGTAATAAGTTACCCCAACCTTCCCTCAGCAATTAGGCCTATGCCTCATAGCAACGAAGTACCTGTGCCTGAACCACCAAAATCTTTGGATCATATTTGTGTGGACGGTTCTGATCATGATGAGACTCATCAGATGGCTTTTCCCGATGAGTCCAGTACTTCCGAGTTTGAAACTGAACCAGATCCGAAACCTGAACTTTTCTCTCAAGCTGAATTGAATGATTTAGTCTGGGATTTAGGACTCCCAAAAGATGCTGCCCAACTGCTAGGTTCTCGGCTTAAACAGAAAAATCTATTGTCACCAGGAACAACTTTTTATTGGTACCGCAACCGCGAGACACAATTTTTGAAGTATTTCAGCAAAGAGGAAGATTTGGTATTTTGCAACGATATATACGGAGTGATGGAAAAGTTTAAACTCAAGTATGATCCTGCTGAATGGCGGCTGTTCATTGATTCGTCAAAAGACAGCATAAAAGGTGTTCTTCTTCATAATGGCAACACATTCGCTTCAGTTCCTATTGCTCACTCTGTTATTCTCCAAGAAAAATACGAGAATTTGGCCCTGATTCTTCAGAAGATTCGTTATGATGAGCATAAGTGGATGATTTGTGGAGACTTTAAAATTCTATCCATGCTATTAGGGCAGCAATCCGGTTTCACCAAATATCCCTGCTTCCTTTGCTTGTGGGATAGCCGGGCCCGCGACCTACACTGGGGGAAAAAAGACTGGCCAATTCGGGAGTATGTGAGACCCGGTGAGAAAAATGTTCTTCATGAGAGCTTGGTACCTCGTGATAAAATTCTATTACCACCTCTCCACATTAAGTTGGGTCTCATTAAGCAATTCATCAAGTCCCTTCCAAAAGATGGTGAGTGCTTTCCGGTACCTTTGCTCAAAGTTCCCCCGACTTTCTGAAGCAAAGCTAAAGGAAGGAGTGTTTGTTGGCCCTGATATAAGGAAATTCATTTCAGATGGAGCATTCGCTGAAACGATGTCTGAGAAGGAAAAAGAAGCCTGGGATTCCTTCAAGGATGTTGTTCTCAAATTCTTGGGGAACAGGCGGGATGAGAACTATAAGGATATTGTTGCCAGGATGCTCAATGCCTTCAAAGAACAAGGCTGTAACATGAGCCTGAAAGTCCATTTCTTGCACTCCCATGTGAACTACTTTCCCGAAAACTTGGGGGCGTACAGTGAAGAACAAGGTGAAAGGTTTCACCAGGACATCAAGGACGCAGAGAGAAGGTACCAAGGAAGATGGAACACCACTATGATGGCTGATTTCTGCTGGTTGCTGCTGCGGGAAACCCCAGATGAAAAATACGCCAAGCAGCGCACCAAGAGAAGCATTCGGGGGAAGAAGAAATGGGCCCACCAGGAGATTGATTGACCCAAGAATGACTTTAAAATCTAAACTGTGTTGACAAATGTCGTGTTTTTACTAAACTTTGAAATAAAAATTTGCTAGTTATTACCACAGTGTCGGATCTCATTTATTAGAATTTTATTTTCACACCATCGGGTGTTTGTCTTCATGTATTGCAATGGTGCGGTTTGCGTTTTCTATTCTTACATACATACCTGTACAACATTTTTTGCACATTGCTTTGCTTTGCTTTGTGTCTAACCTCGCTCTTATATGCTCAATGTTTGTGCACATGTATGTGGCTGTTTTAAGTGCAGACAATTTTGCTACCATCACAGTGTGTTTTGTTGACATTACTCTATTCTTATGTGCTGACTTGTTACAATTTTCTTTATTCTTATTTGAATAACTACTAAACAATTAGTATAAAGAATTCATCCAAGAAACTTTTATCTCGATCGCACTCAATCTGAAACGTTCACCTCAAACTGCTAACCCAATGTAGCAAAAAATCTGTACGTGATGGAGCAAATTGGTTACCAGATTTGGATTCAGCGCACCAAAAAACGTAAAAATCAATCGAAACATTAGAGGCAGTTTAAAAAAATTTTTTTTTAGTGTACCTGTGTAATAATTTAATACTTAAACTGTAAAGGTATAACCGATAACTACTCGGCCAAACAACTCCCCTTTCAACCATAGGAGACTTGTGACCACGCTTGCTCCCCAGCCCTCTGCCACACCAGAGACGCGGAAAGGAGAGCATAGAAAAGTAAAGACATTAAACGAACACTCACCTGTAATCTCGCACTGAATCCCACAGAACGCACTCCGCTAATGAAGTCATCCCTGGGCGGGAATGAGGACTAAACTGGAGTCACTAAAGGAACTACAATTACCAGGTAAGTGTAATTTATATTTCCTTAGCATTCCTCCAGTTTAGTCCTCCACTACTGGGATGTAATAAGAGTAGAAGAACTCAGTGCACCACTAACCCACATCGTAAACGAATCCTTTACCCAAGGCCACATGCACTCAAAACCACAATCATTCGACCAACCCTAAAAAAGCACAACCTAGACCCCACCTCCTACAGACCAGTAGCGAGCCTCCCACTCACCGCAAAAATAATCGAGAAAATAGTACAACGTCAGCTTCAAGAACACCTAGACATCAACAACATACTGGACCCGCAGCAACACGGATTCCGACCATTACATGGGGTCGAGACCCTCATGACCACGCTGATGAACACCCTCATCATAGGAACCCAAGAGAAACAATCAGGATTCATCCTAATCTTCCTGGATATATCAGCGGCCTTCGACACCATCTCCCATAACACCCTTATCTACAGACTCCAAACAATTGGGATCAAAGATACTGTACTCCAATGGTTCAAGTCCTATCTAACCAACCGACAGCAACTAATCCGCACCAAAAACTCAACCTCACCCCCCTTCCAGCAACATCAAGGAGTACCGCAAGGATCCACATTATCAGCCATGCTTTTCAACATCTACCTCCGTCCACTCTGTTCAGTCATACGCACTCACAATGTCCACTTCCACATATACGCCGACGATATAATGCTCTACGCCACCATTACAACCACAGACCCAACAAACGACCAGCTGTCAACCTGCTTCACCGACGTATCCAACTGGCTACAAGAGAACAACTTATCCATTAACATAAAGAAGACCGAGGCTCTTATAGTGACAAAAGACCCAGACTTTAAACCACCCACTCACATCACCATGGGAACCACGCAAATCCAAATACAACCACACATAAGATATCTCGGCATTATCATTGACCAAGTCCTAACCCTTAAGCAGCAAATCAACAAGACCACTCGAACAGTATTCCACAAGGCAAAAACGGTACAACGTCTCCGACCTCTCCTCGAACCACAGGACTTCAGGACAGTAATGCAAGCTCTGACACTCCCTCATCTAGACTACTGCAACATAATCTACCATGGCCTACCTGCCACACAAACCAATCCTCTCCGAATTGCCCTAAACACCACGGCGAGAATAATTCACAATGCAAAGAAAAGAGACCACATCACCCCAATTCTGAAAGACCTTCATATTCTCCCCATCGAAGCAAGAATCAAATACAAAGCTCTTCTACTCACCCACAAAACCATCCACCAAACACAAGGCACCCCACTCTGCTCCCTACTACCTCGACCAACCCACAGCAGAACGACCAGACAATCCTCCAACAGCTCCATTGCAGTCCCCCACAAAAGGACCAAGGCAACACAACGGACCTGCAACAGAGCCTTTGAACTCTATGCCCCATCCCTCTGGAACAATCTACCAAACCACATCAGGAACAACGGTGATCTCCCATCATTCAAAAAGCAGCTAAAAACCGTCCTATTCCAAGAACATCTCTGAATAGGAATCCCCCTATTTTTCCTCAAGAGCTCCAGACCAGTAACTATGCTACCCTGTCAGTCTCTATGTTCATCCCAAAATCATCAATGTTGAACCCCCGGTGATGGCCCCCCCCCACCATTGATTCCCCCCCTTGTTATATGTCCCACCGCTTTGACCCTGTGAAAAGCGGGATATAAATACAGTTAAATAAATAAATAAATAAATATAGTTACTCACCTGTAACAGATGTTCTCCAGGAGCAGCAGGAATCAGTCCTCACATATGGGTGACGTCGGCGCCGACGGAGCCCTCGTGCGGAGCATTTCCCCAGCTTTCAAAGAAAGCCTTTGGGAATGCAGCGCGCATGCGCGGTCCCCTTCCCGCCCAAGGGTGCCATCTTGCTCAGTCTGATGACATAGCTAAAAGACAGCAAAACAACAAAATGAATCATATGACTGCAACTCCAAGGGGAGGAGGGAAGGTCGTGAGGACTGATTCCTGCTGCTCCTGGAGAACACCTGTTACAGGTGAGTAACTACTCTTTCTCCAGGACCAAGCAGGAAGTCAGTCCTCACATATGGGACTCCCTAGCTTCAGGCTACCGGGAAACCCAAGCTGAAAAATAAGCTCCCTCTAGAGCGTCAGCATCCGTGAAAGAATCCTTTCTGAGAACGCCCCCGTACGGTAGCCCAACACAAGGGCCGGAGGGTAGGAGTTGCCTAAACCTCAAAGAGATTATGGAGTACCGCCTGTCCGAAAGCACTGTCCCTACGGGACTCCCTCTCGAGGCAGTAGTGAGCCGCAAAAGTCTGGCTTGAAGACCAGGTAGCGGCCCAGCAGATGTCTGCCAACGGAACAGAGCGGAGGTGGGCTACTGACGCGGCCTTCACCCTGACATGGTGGGGCGTGACTCGACCCTGCAAGGAAAGGCCGGCTGCCCTGTATGCCTAGGCGATACAATCCACTACCCAAAGGGACAACGTACGCTTGGAGACAGGCAACCCCAGTTTATTAGGGTCAAAAGATACGAAGAGCTGAGCAGCCCTTCGATGCCCCTGCGTATGGCCTATGTAAAAGGACAACGCCCTTCTACAGTCCAGGGTATGCAGGACTGTTTCAGCCCGGCTGGCATGTGGCCTGGGGAAGAATGTTGGAAGAACCACCTCCTGATTGATGTGGAAGGAGGAGACAACCTTCAGAAGGAACTTAGGGTGAGTCCGCAAGACCACCCTGTTCTTACAGAACCGTGTGTACGGTCTATCAGAAACCAGAGCTTGAAGTTCACTCACACGCCTGGCCGAGGTAAGAGCCACCAAGAACAAGGCCTTCCAGGAAAGGAAGCGTAAAGGACCAGGTAGCCATCGGCTCAAACGGTGAGCAAGTAAGTTGTTGCAAGACCACATTTAAATCCCACTCAGGGGCTGGTGGACGGATCGGAGGCTTGAGCAGAAGCAGGCCTCTGAGGAAACGGGACACCAAGGGGTGGCCCGACAGAGATTGGCCCTCTACCTGTGAGTGGTGTGCCGATAGAGCACTGAGGTGGACCCGAACAGAGTTGGATTTAAGGCCTAGGTCCGAGAGGTGGAGCAGGTACTGCAGCACCACTGGAACCAGGCACGAAAAAGGATCCTCCTGGTGCTGAGCACACCAGGTGGAGAACCTACGCCACTTGAGGGCATAAGATTTCCGGATGGATTGGCTCCTAGAGACCAAAACCACCTCTTCCACCTTCTTAGGAAGAAGTAAGGGGGCTAGAACTACCCTTTCAGCAGCCAGGCCATCAGATTGAGGGATTTGAGGTTGGGGTGCAGGAGAGATCCCTGGTCCTGAGACAGGAGGTCATGATGCACCCCCAGAGGGAGCGGAGTGTCCACCGCCAACTGCAGAAGGAGTGGAAACCACGGCTGCCTCGGCCATCTGGGGGCTACCAGAATCACCAAGGCCTTGTCCTGAAGAACCTTGAACATGGTTCGGGCCACTAGAGGCGTGGAAGGAAACGCATACAGTAGGCCCGTAGACCAAGAGATTAGAAACGCATCTGCTGCTATTCGCAGATGATGCGGTTGTCGGGAACAGAACCTGGGTAGCTGATGGTTCAGTGGACTCGCAAAGAGATTGATGGTTGGAAGATCCCATCTTAGAAAGATCTTTTGGACCACCAGAGGATTCAACTGCCATTCGTGAGGCTGTAGAATCCTGCTCAAGCTGTCTGCCAGGCAATTTTCCTGGCCAGGCAGGTAAACTGCCTTAAGAAACATGTTATGTTTGATTTCCAAGGAGCTCAGGGCCTGTGCCTCCCGACACAGAAGTTTGGAGCCTGTGCCCCCTTGCTTGTTCATGTAGAACATTGCCACTTGATTGTCTGTCTGAACTAAGACAGACTGGTGAGAGAGGACATGAGAGAAAGTCTGTAGAGCTAAGCGGATAGCTCGCAACTCCAACAGATTGATCTGCTGTGTGGACTCCCCAGGAGACCAGAGGCCCTGAGTGCAAGCCCCCTGGCAATGTGCACCCCAGCCCTGAAGGGAAGCATCGGTTGTCAGCACCTGTGTGTGGGGAGGCGCCTGAAAAGGCACCCCCTGGACCAGGTTTTGGAGATGCAGCCACCACCGTAGGGAGGCTGCCAACAGTTTGGACACCTTTATCTTGTCTTTCAAGTTGCCTGTGGCTTGCACCCACTGAGATCTAAGACACCACTGAGCAGGTCGCATGTGCAGGCGGGCATTCGGAGTTACATGGACCGTGGATGCCATGTGGCCCAAGAGCCTTAGGAGGTTTCTGGCGGAGACCAGAGAACCTCTCTGGAACTGATTGGCCAACGCTATCAGTCTGTGGGCCCTGTCCTCGGGCAAATAAGCCTTTGCCTGAAGGGTATCTAGTCATGCCCCTATGAACTCTATGTTCTGTGAGGGGAGCAAAGTGGACTTTGCAAAGTTAATGACAAAGCCTAGATGCTGGAGAAGAGATACAGTGCGAAGGGTGGCTTGTCTGGTCTACTGTGGAGACTGACCCCTGATGAGCCAGTCGTCCAGGTATGGGAAGAGAAAGATGCCCTGGTTTCTGAGATAGGCCACCACCACCGCCAGGCACTTGGTGAAAACCCTGGGGGCAGAGGTGAGGCCAAATGGAAGTACTCTGTATTGAAAATGATTTCCTCCCACTACAAATCTGAGATATTGTCTGTGGTCTGGATGAATGAGGATGTGAGTATAAGCATCCTTTAGGTCTAAGGAGCATAGTTAATCTCCCTGCTGGAGGTAGGGCAGCAGTATCCCAAGGGTAAGCATCTTGAACTTTTCCCTCTCCAGGAACTTGTTGAGATTTTGCAAGTCTAGGATGGGCCTGAGGCCTCCTGTCCTTTTTGGTACCAGAAAGTACCTTGAATAGAAGCCTTGGCCTCTCAGGTGGTGAGGCACCGGTTCCACCGCCTGCTCCTTTAGAAGACTTGCCAACTCCTGAAGGAGGAGGTTCCTGTGAAGAGGGAGTCTTGGAGCCTCCCCTGGAAAATATGAGGGGGGTAACTGGGTGAAGTGGAGCAAATAGCCATTTTGGACTATGCTCAGTACCCAGGTATCCCCTGTTATGGCTGACCACCTGTGGGCATACAGTGTCAGCCGGCCTCCTGTGCTGAGAGGAGCCAGCTGAGGAGGAGAGGCTATGCAATGGGAGTCAAAACCCCGCTCCCTGCTGTGCAGGAGCCGGAGCTAATGGCTTAGGGGTTTTCTGCCTAAGGGGCCCATGTCCCTGCCCCTTGGCCTGCTGACCCTTATGGGGAGCTGCAGAGGCCTGAAAATGAGGGTAGGATTTGTAGGCAGTAGCCTTCCTCGGGTAAAAGGGCTTTTTTCCCCGAGCCCTTCTTCTTCTGAGAAGGGGCAGACGTTTTCCTGGACAGCCTTGTCCTGGTGAGAGTCTCAGACTCGAGTTCTGCAGCCTTTTCAGCCATGGGTTTGCCAAAAAGGTTCTCACCTCAGCAGGGGACATCGACCAACTTGTCCTGTACCCATGGCTCGAGGTCCGATGACTGTAGCCAGGCCTGACGGTGTGCACCGATGCCAGCCGCGGCTACTCTGGCCGAAGCCTCGAAGCCATCATAGGCTGCTCGAGAGAGAAACTTTGAGCACTCCCGAATCCCAGATGACAAAGACTGAAACCTCTGCAAAGGTTCCTCAGAGAGGCCAGCTTAGAACCTGGCAATCTCCTTTGCCAGGTCCCAAAGGTACATGCCCATGTACAACTGGTAAGTCTGGATACGGCACGCCAGCATAGAGCCCTGGAAGCACTTTCTACCGAGGGCATCCAGGTTGCGGGCCTCCCGGCCAGGGGGCACCAAGGAGTGCATCTTCTGACTCTTCAGATGATGCATGGTCGATTCCACAACCATGGAGTGGTGCGGTAGCTGTGCCTTCTGGAACCCAGGGCTCTTACGGACTCGATAAATGGAATCGACCCGTTTGCTGTGTCACAACCCCAGCCCCCGAGCCATGTGCTTAAAGGGTCAGGGTGGACATTATTGTTTTCATCAAAAGGTGAAACTTTTCTTAGCCCAGATGCATGCTGGTACTAGTAGTCCCTTTCTTGAAATAATTAGTTGTAAAAGCCATGTGTAAGGTAAAGGATAAGGTTTATTCCCATAATGCACAAACAAAGGTTCAACGAAGGAAACAGGATTCTCACCTCATTCAGGATTTTCAAAAAGGTATTTACAGAATTCAAAAGTTAGACGTGCTTCACAGTCTTATTAGCTATGCAGGTGATAGAACAAACCAGTTCATGCAAACAAAACAAGCTGCTTCTTTTAGCTTATCAAAACTGTATTTTAACGTATATCCTGCGAGCTATACTTCTGCCAAGGATTCCAAACTCCCAGCTAGACAAAGTGTACAATCCATGAGACAGGTAGCAATGAATCGGGTTCAGCAGGGTCTATTTGCATCTCCTCCTGTTCTGACGATATATCTGCTGGCCCTGAGCTTTCCTCATGTAATTCTGGCTTCACTTCAGAGTTTCTCTCTAAAACTCTCCAGCCTGGCTCTACCTGGTCTGGAAAACAGGTAACAGGACTTTTAGTTAGCACTTTTTATCCAGGTTCCCGAACCTCTCTCCAGCTGTGTTTACTGCACCTATGGCTCTCTGGCTTCCATGCCTTTCTAGGACTTGGCCACAGTTCCCGGTTCAGTGTTGTGTTTCTCAGACTCCTGGGCTGAGTCTTGTGCACCCACTTCTGAACTCCTTTTAGCTCACAGTCAGGAAAGGAAGTATGCCGGTACCTCTGCTCTCTGAGCTGTGCTTCTCTGGTACTTTCTTTACCAGGCACTTTCCAGGTTCCTCTCCTTTCTCTGTCTTTCTTGAAGACTTCTCCCTGGAGCTTTTCACTGTGGAACTGTTTCTCTTGGAACTTGTTCCTTCTCTGTAAGGACCGCAAATCCAACTGCCTCTCCTTCTCTCCTCTGAGCCGTCTCCTTCCTCTCTCTTCTGCGTCTGCTGCTGCTCCTTCTGTCCTGTCTAAGCCATGCTTATAAAGCTGCTTCTCAGTGAGGGTTTCTCTCACCCTGACCAGGTGTGTCTGATTATCCCTTGAGTTAGTTATTGCATCATCCAAGCTTGGGTGTGTCAGCCTACCCTCTGATTCTTCGTGCTTGCTCCTTCTGGCTGCACTTTGCAGTAAATGCACTTTAGGTCTGTCATTTTCTTTAAAGGGATCAGTGATTTTTCCTATCTCCATAGGTTCACTGGCATCTGCTTCATCACAGCTGAGAACCGGCGCCGAAGAGCAGCCGTTCCAGCATCGGAGGAACCGGTACAGTAAAGGCCTCCTTAGGCGGAGAGTCATACTGGAGGGCCTCGAGCTCTTCAGCTCCTCCTCGGGATCCCCGGGGAAGGCCAAGGCTTTGGCCATGTCCCGCACGAAGTCCGAGAACCAGGTATCCTCCGGTGGGGACCGTCTCTGAGGCTCTGACTCCGGTGAGTCCGATGGGATGCACCGGGTCTGGAAATTATCCGGGGACTCCTCGTCCTCCGTCTCCCACTCTGACCCCTCCAAGGAGGAATCGAGCAGCTCCGGCCAGGCGGGCACCGATGCCATCCGCCCCGACGCCGAGGGCACCGGCGTCGACGATCTCGGCCCCGAGCGGAAGGCCGAGGGGGACCTTGGCCGAGGATCGACTTGAGACCGCATCGACTCGAGGATCGGCTTGGCCTCCGGGGTCGACTTGGACGTCGAGGTCCCGGTGGTCGGGGCAGATGCACTGGTCAAACCGGCGATCAGTACCCGCTGCTGCTCCATGAAGGCAGCCAAGCTGCTCTCCAAGGCCGTCAACCTGAGACTCAGCTCAGGAGACTCAGCAGACCCCGACTCGGGCCCCGACGGCGGCTCCCCCGGAGGGGAGTCTATGAGGACAACAGCACTCATGTGACTCGGGGACTCCGGCTCCATTTGAGGCAACTTGGCAGGCCTCTCCGACTCCGAGGACCCGGGACGGCGGTCGGGGCTATGCGACCTGGCCCTTGAGGAACCAAGTGCGTCCACCGACACCGCCCTTGCGGGTTTCTTCTTCCTTCTGTGTTCCTTCGAAGGAGACCACCTTTCAGAGGAGCCTCGACGGTGCTCGGGGTCGGACTCCTGAGATGTCGAGGCCTCTGACGAAGTCCGGGCCCGGCTGGACGCGGAGTCAGAAAAAAGTCTTTCACGCTGATATTGATGGCTCCTCAGCGCCTTAGAGGACATTTTGCCGCACGGGACACAGACCACCGGGTCATGGTCGCACCGGAGGCAGCAGTCATGTGTGTCAGTGAGAGACATTAGCTTCTTACACTGATCACACTTCTTGAACCCGCTGGCAGCCATCAGGGGAAAAAGGGCCCCTGCAAGGTCAAAAGACCAGACTGCCAGTGAAAAAGAGAAAAAAAGCGTGCAGGCTAGTCATAAAGGACAAAAACCGAAAAACTTAGCTCCAGGCTCGATAGCGGTGTACCAGGCCCAGGCGGGAAGGGGAACCAGCGTTGAACCGGGCAAAAACACTAATCCATGCAGGAAAATCAACTTTTTCCGGGTGACAATGACACACATCTGTCGGGCTCAGCGGAAAAAACGAAGACTGAGCAAGATGGCACCCTTGGGCGGGAAGGGGACCGCGCATGCGCGCTGCATTCCCAAAGGCTTTCTTTGAAAGCTGGGGAAATGCTCCGCACGAGGGCTCTGTCGGCGCCGACGTCACCCATATGTGAGGACTGACTTCCTGCTTGGTCCTAGAGGATAGAGCAGTACTAACGGGAGGGACCTGTCCAGCCAAAGCGCAAAACCGCTGACCCGAAACAGGCATCATTTGCCACCAGAACATCAAGGCGGTAGTATTTACTGAAGGTATGAAGAGAGGACCAGGTAGCTGCTCTACAAATTTCCACTGGCGGAACCAAGCTGTGTTCCGCCCAGGAAGCCGCTTGCGCTCTAGTGGAATGTGCTCTTAAGCCCACAGGCACTGGGCGACCCTGTAAGATATATGCCGACACAATTGCCTCCTTAATCCATCTGGCAATGGATGCTTTCGCCGCTGCCTCTCCTTTTCGTGGCCCCCCGAACAACACAAAAAGACGATCTGACTTGCGGAAAGATTCGGAAACCTTCAAATAATGCCACAGCACTCTCTTGATGTCCACACGGCGCAACCCACGGTCTGAAACGTTTTCTCCCCCAGGCCCTAGGACAGGCAAAGAAACCGTCTGATTTAAATGAAACGGAGAGGAGACCTTCGGTAAAAAAGATGGAACCGTGCGAAGAACAATTTTCTCTTTATAAAAACACAAAAACGGCTCCCTACATGAGAGCGCCTGCAACTCTGAGATCCATCTCGCCGAACAGATGGCCACCAAGAAGACGGTTTTCAAAGTTATATCCTTATGAGACGCTTGGCCTAAAGGTTCAAAGGGTTCTTTTACAAGAGCCCCCAAAACCAAATTGAGATCCCAGGGCGGAACCGAAACTCTATGTGCAGGCCGCATTCGTAGCTCCAGGAAGTTTATCTGTTGAGCAGCCTCCCAGGGGGTCCAGACCCTGAGTACAAGCCCCTTGGCAATGTGCTCCCCAACCTAGAAGAGAAGCTTCTGTCGTCAGCACTTGAGAATGAGGAGGGGATTGAAAAACCACTCCGAGTACCAGATTCGGAAGATGAAGCCACCATTGCAGAGAGGAGACCAGCAGGTCGGATATTCTTACGGAGTCCGCTAGGCTCCCTGTGGCCTGATGCCACTGAGTGCGAAGGCTCCACTGAGCAGGCCGCATGTGCAGGCAGGCATTGGGGGTGACATGAACCGTGGAAGCCATAGTAGTCTCAGGAATTGCCTGGCAGAGACCAGGGAATTGCTGTGAAACTGCCTGGCCAGATCCATCAGCTGTGGGCCCTGTCCATTGGCAGAAAAGCCTTCGCTTGAAGAGTGTCCAGCCTTGCTCCTATGAATTCCAAGTTCTGGGACAGGAGCAAAGTGGACTTTTCGAAGTTTATGACAAACCCCAAGTGCTGAAGCAGAGCCACAGTGCGAAGGGTGGCTTGATTGGCCTCCTGGGAAGACTGGCCCCTTATGAGCCAGTCGTCCAGGTACGGAAACACAAAAAGACCTTGAAGCGTTAGGTAGGCCGCCACCACTGGCAGGCACTTGGTGAACACCCTGGGAGCGGAGGTCAGGCCAAAGGGTAGTACTCTGTACTGATAGTGGTTTCCTCCCACAACAAATCTGAGATATTGTCTGTGGTCTGGATGAATAAGGATGTGAGTATAAGCATCCTTTAGATCCAAGGAGCATAGCCAATCTCCCTGCTGGAGGTAGGGCAGCAGGATTCCAAGGGTAAGCATCTTGAACTTTTCCCTCTCCAGGAACTTGTTGAGGTTGCGTAAGTCTAGGATGGGTCTGAGGCCTCCTGTTCTTTTTGGTACCAGAAAGTACCTGGAATAAAAGCCGTGACTTCTCAGGTGGTGGGGCACCGGTTCCACAGCCTGCTCCTTTAGTAGACTTGCCAACTCCTGAAGGAGTAGGTCCCTGTGCAGAGGGAGTCTCGGAGGCTCCCCTGGAAAATAGGAGGGAGGCACCTGGTGAAAATGGAGAAGATAGCCCTTTTGGACTATATGAAGTACCCAGCTATCTGATGTGACGGCTGACCACCTGTGGGCAAAGTGGGCCAGCCGGCCTCCTGTGCTGAGAGAAGCCAGCTGAGGAGAAGAGGCTATGCTTTGTGAGTCAAAAAACCCCCACCCTGCTGAGCAGGGGCCGGTGTTGGTGGCTTGGGGGCCTTCTGCCTACGGGGCCCATGACCCTGCCCCTTGGCCTGCTGACCCTGCTGGGGAGCTTCAGAGGCCTGATAATGAGGGTATTGTTTATAGGCAGATGACTTCCTCGGGTAAAAGGACTTTTTTCCCGAGCCCTTCTTCTTCTGAGAAGGGGCAGAGGTCTTTCTAGACAGCCTAGTCCTGGTCAGAGTCTCGGTCTCGAGTTCTGCAGCCTTTTCATCCATGGGCTTGCCAAAGAGGTTTTCACCTCGGCAGGGGACATTGACCAACTTGTCCTGTACCCATGGCTCGAGGTCGGATGACTGTAGCCAAGCCTGTCGGCGGGTACCGATGCCGGCCCCGGCTACTCGGGCCGAAGCCTTGAAGCTATCGTAGGCTGCTCGAGAGATAAACTTCGAGCACTCTCGAATACCGGTGGACAAGGCCTGGAACCTCTGCAAAGGTTCCTCTGAGAGACCAGCAGAGAACCCGGCAATCTCCTTTGCCAGGTCTTGGAGATACATGCCCATGTAGAGCTGGTATGTCTGGACACGGCAAGCAAGCATAGAGCCCTGGAAGCACTTCTTACCGAGGGCATCCAGGTTCCGGGCCTCCCGGCCGGGAGGCACCAAGGAGTGCATCTTCTGACTTTTCAGTCGATGCATGGCCGATTCCACAACCATGGAGTGGTGCGGTAATTGTGCCTTTTGGAACCCGGGGCTCTTGCGGACTCGATAGATGGAATCGACCCGCTTGCTTAACACCGGCGTCGAGGCCGGGGTCTCCCACATGCGGAAGAGCAGCCGCTCCAGCATCGGAGGAACCGGTACAGTAAAGGCCTCCTTCGGGGGAGAGTCATACTGGAGGGCCTTGAGCTCCTCGGCTCGAGGCTCATCCGCGGGGAAGGCCAAGGCCTTGGCCATATCCCGCACGAAGTCCGAGAACCAGGTATCCTCCGATGGGGATCGTCTCCGAGGCTCGGACTCTGGCGAGTCCAACGGGACACACCGAGTCCGATAGGTGTCGGGTGACTCTTCGTCCTCCGTCTCCCAGCCCGACTCCTCGGAGGAGGTGTCGAGCAGCTCTGGTCGGGCGGGCACCGATGCCTTCCGCCCCGACGCCAAGGGTACCGGCGTCGACGACCTCTGTCCCGAACGGGAGGCCGAGGGAGACCGTGGCCGAGGATCGGCTCGAGCCCACATGGACTCGAGGATCGGCTCGGCCTCCGGGGTTGACTTGGATGTCGATGTCCCGGTGGTCGGGGCAGATGCACCGGTGAGACCGGCGATCAATGCCCACTGCTGTTCCATGAAGGCAGCGAGGCTGCTCTCCAAGGCCGTCAACCTGAGTCCGAGCTCAGGAGACCCAGCAGCCCCCGACGGCGGCTCCCTTGGAGGAGAGTCCACGAGGACTACAGCACTCACGTGTCCAGGAGACCCCATCTCGAGACGAGGTTGCTTGGCAGGCCTCTGTGACTCCGAAGACCTGGGACGGCTATCGGGGCTATGCGACCTGGCTCTCGAGGAACCAGGAGCGTCCACCGACGCCGCCCTCACGGGTTTCTTCTTCCTGCGCTGTTCCCGCGAAGGAGACCCCCGCTCAGAGGAACCTCGATGCTGCTCGGGGCCGGAGTCCCAAGACGTCGAGGCCTCTGACGAGGTCCGGGCCCGTCCGGACGCGGAGTCAGAGAAGATCCTATCCTTCTGGTGCTGCCGACTCCTCAACGCCTTCGAGGACATTTTGCCACACGGACCACAAATCATCGGGTCCGATGCAGCGGAGGCAGCAGTCGTGTGTGTCGGTAAGAGACATAAGTTTCTTACACCAATCACACTTTTTAAACCCGCTGGCAGCCATTGGGGGAAAAAGGGCCCCTGCGAGGTCAAAAGACAGGGCTGCCAGTGAAAAAAGAAAAAATGGCGCGAATGCTAGTCACGAAGGACAAAAACCGAAAAAGGTGAGAGTGGGCTCGATACCGGCGTATCGGGCCCAGGCGGGAAAAGGATCTGGCGTCGAACCGAAGGAGAAGTACAAAAAATAGGGAAATCAACTTTTTCCTCGACGAAAAACGAACTACGTCCGTCGGGCTCCGCGGAAAAAAGAAGACTGAGCAAGATGGCACCCATGCGCGCTGCAATTCCCAAAGGCTTTCTTTGAAAGCTGGGGAAATGCTCCGCACGAGGGCTCCGTCGGCGCCGACGTCACCCATATGTGAGGACTGACTTCCTGCTTGGTCCTGGAGAATCAACCAATCGTCGAGGTAAGGATGAACCAGGACTTCTTTTCGTAGAGCTGCCGCCACTACCACCATGATCTTGGTGAAAGTGCATGGAACTGTAGCAAGACAAAAGGACAACGCTTGGAACTGGTAATGTCCCCAAGGCAGTGCGAAGCGCAAGTACTTTTGATGAGACGCTCTGATCGGGACGTGCAAATACGCCTCCGTGAGATCGAGGGAAGTCAGAAACACTCCTTGCCTCACCGCTATGATGACCGACCTTAGTGTTTCCATTCTGAAATGTGGTACCCGGAGTGAACGATTTACTCCCTTGAGGTCCAGGATAGGCTGGAGGGCTCCGTCTTTCTTTGGTACCACGAAATAAATGGAGTACTGTCCCACTCCATACTCCTCCACTGGTACCGGTACTACGGCTCCCAACTGCACAAGCCGGTCCAGAGTCTGACGGACCACAAGAGTCTTTGTGTGGCCTCTGCAAGGAGACATCACAAACAAGTCCCGAACCGGCCTTGCCAAATCTAGTGCATAACCTTCGCGTATGATCTCCAGCACCCACTGATTGGAAGTTATCTGGGTCCAGGCAGGAAGAAACCCCTGAAGCCGCCCTATCGGCTGGTTCACTGCCTGAACCCGCCTCCTTTCATTGTGGTTTTTGCGCGGACTGTGCAGACGACGCAGCGAATCCCCTACTTGCTCAACGAAAGCCACGAAACCCCTGCGCTCAAGAAGCAAATCTTCCCCTTTGGAAACCACCCAAATGAGAAATGCGAAATCTCCTGAAATCTCTAAACTGACCCCTAAAGGCCAGAGAGAATTTTCCTTGCTTAGGTTTGTCCTCCGGTAGCCTCCCACCCTTGGACTCCACTAAATCCTTTACCAGCTTATCAAGGTCCTCTCCAAACAATAACTTCCCTTTAAAAGGGAGTTTACTAAGTCTTCACTTGGAAGATCCGTCAGCTGCCCAACTCCTGAGCCACAAAGATCTACGGGTGGCCAGCAGCGAAGCCATGCTATTCGCCAAGGCCCTGACCAAATCATAGTGTACATCCGCCAAATAAGCGGACCCTGACTCTAGACGCTCTAGCTCCCTTACACTGTCCTGGTCCAAAGCGGCCGACTGTCGTAAGTGTTGTGACCATCTGAGGCATGCTCTTGCCACCCAAGCTCCACAAATGACAACGCATCCGCCTCAAAGGATTGTTTCAACAACCCATCCACCTTTCTTATCCTGCGCATCTTTCAAGGCCGCACTACCTTCCACCGGTATGGTGGTCTTTTTAGTGACCGCGGACATCGCTGCATCAACTCGCGGAGAATGGAATTTCTCTTTGTCTTTCTCTGCCAAGGGATAGAGCTTGTTCATAGTCCTAATCCCCCGGAGTCCCGCTTCTGGCTGATCCCACTCATCCTGGATCATCCGATCTACCACCTTGTGGACAGGAAACACTAGCTGAGCCTGCCGCACTGCTTGAATGATAGGGTCCTCTCCATCGTCTTCTTCAACCGGCTGCGTCGTGGCGAGCTTTAGCGTCTGGAGGGATTCCGTAATTAGTGCTGTTAGTTCGTCCCTTCAGAACACCCGAATGATTTTCGCCTGATCCTCAGGGTCAGGGATTTCCCCTTCTTCCAGCTCTTACATATCTGCATCAAGCTCCAGGTCTGTGTCTTCCACCTCCTGCCACCCCAGCTCGGAAGAGGATTGATCCGGTGGGCGAGACCTCTTCGGTGGTCTTGGGGAAAGAGCTCCCCCATCCGGCCTCCTGGACTGTGGAGGAGCCGAGGGAAGCAACATGGGATCAGGCAACTTACCCTGATGCCTTAAACAAAATGCCTGATGCATTAACAGGACAAAAATCTCCCAGCTGCGAACCCGTCCCTGTACCCGAGGACGCAGTAAGGAATGCTGCTGAAGCTTCCGGGTCGGACACCGACGGGGCAGGCCCCCACGGTTCGCCCTCCACTCCCGCCGTGGACCCCTGGGAAGCTGGGACTGCTGTGCCCTCCATCTGCTGCTCCACACTGGCAGAAACAGCAGCACAGCCCCTACAGATGCCGGTGTCTGCCACCATGCCTCTGTGGGTTCCACAAACCACACACTGCGGGCGTGCTGACATGTGCTACCGTGCCAATAAGGCCTGGCCAGGAACCGTGGAACGCCCCTCAGTCTAGACAAGTTTTATTTATCTACTTACTTATTTATTTTTTTATTTAATTCTTTTTTTTTTTTTAACCAACAATTACTGAGCTTTTTCTACTCTACTTCCACCTGCAAACGCCTGGGAGAATGAGGACCCCCTGAAACTAAACCCCTTTATTCATTTTTTTTAAAACAAGGAACAAAAGAGTAAATTAGACTTACCTGCTAATTGTTGTTCCTTAAGGAACTCTAGTCCAGTCCCGGAACCATAGAGTTGTCAACCTCCACCAGCAGCTTAGGAGACTGAAAGATATCATCATTCTGATGTCACTGGTACAAATAGGCAAGATCCGCCCCCTTTCACCAGCACCTATTGACAAAGCAGACTCAGCAGAGCAACAAATAAGTAGTTATATGAAAACATCGAACAAGACAGGGGAAGCAGTGAAAAAACAAGAACCCCACTGTCCCGCCTCAATATGGCGCATACCTGAACTATGAATATCAGGAATAGAAAAAAATAACCGCCCTGAAAAGGCGGTCCAACTGCACTGAAGCGCCCAGCAGGAACTGCTACGGAAACAAAAATAGAGTCCCCCTGAGACCTAGTCTCATCTCATCTCCGCTCTGTGCTCAACCTAATCGAAAAAAGGCCACAAAGTCCCCTTAACCTGTGCCCCTCCTTGTTCTCCTCTCTCATGAAACCTCAGGCTGTCCGCAATGCCTTATGGGGAGGGATCCGGGACTGGACTAGAGTTCCTTAAGGAACAACAATTAGCAGGTAAGTCTAATTTACTCTTCCTTTGCGTCCCTCTAGTCCAGTCCCGGAACCATAGAGGATGTAACAGAGCAGTGAATATCAACGGGAGGGACCTGCAAGCCCAGCCTGAAGCACCGCTGAACCAAAACGGCCATCTCCCCGCGCCTGCACATCCAGGAGATAGTGCCGGGCAAAAGAATGCAACGAGGACCAGGTCGCCGCTCTACAAATATCCGCTACCGGCACCAAACTGACTTCCGCCCAAGACACCGCCTGCGCTCTAGTGGAATGCGCCCGCAGGCCCACCGGAACCTCTTTGCCCTTCAAAAGGTAGGCTGAAGCAATAGCCTCCTTCAGCCATCTAGAAATAGAGGACTTCGCTGCCGTCTCTCCTTTCCGCGGACCCCCAAAGGCGATAAAAAGCCTGTCGGACTTTCGGAAAGACGCCGTCTTACGGAGATACTTCTTGAGCACTCGCCGCACATCCAACCGATGCAAGCGTCCACCCGACTGAGACTTCTGTTCAGCGGAAAACACCGGCAGCGACACCACCTGATTCACATGAAAATCCGAAACCACCTTTGGCAAAAAAGGCTGGAACCGTACGCAAAACAACCCTGTCCCCCGAAAAGGACAAGTAAGGCTCCTGACAAGACAACGCCTGTAACTCCGAAATCCTTCTGGCGGAGCAAATGGCTACCAGGAAAACGGTCTTCAGTGTCAAATCCTTCAACGAAGCCCTACCTAAGGGCTCGAACGGTTCCCCAAACAATGCTTCCAACACTACATTGAGGTCCCACGGAGGAATAACCGTCCTCCTTGGCGGCCTTAGCAACAGCACCGCTCGCAGGAAACGCCGAATATCACTATGTGCCGCGATCACCTGACCCTGAACCTTCCCACGATAACAGGAAAGAGCCACCAGCTGCACTCGTAAGGAACTGGCCGCGAGCCCCTTCTCCACCCCCGCCTGCAAAAAGGAAAGGATATGAGGGACAGAGGCTTTTAAGGGATTGAGAGCTCGCTCGGAACACCAAGCCTCAAAGACACGCCAGACGCGGATATACGCCAGCGACGTAGACGGCCTGCGTGCGCTTAGGAGGGTAGAGATGACTGCCGCCGAGTATCCCCTGGCCATCAACCGAGCCCGCTCAATAGCCAAGCCGTAAGCGAGAATCGACCCACCTGCGGCATGCGTAGCGGCCCCTGCAACAAGAGATCCTCTCGAAGCGGAAGTAGCCACGGAGCGTCCGCCAACAGCCGAATCAAATCTGCATACCACGGTCTCCTCAGCCAATCCAGCGCCACCAGCACCACCAGGCCCCGATGCCGTTCTATGCGCTGGAGCACCCTGCCTATGAGCGCCCAGGGCGGGAACAAATAAAGAAGACCCTCTACCGGCCAACGCTGCGCCAAGGCATCCAGGCCTTCCGCCATCCACTCTCGCCGTCTGCTGAAGAACCGCTCCACCTTCGCAGACTCCAAGGTTGCCATGAGATCCATCACCGGGACCCCCCACCGTTTCACAAGCAGCGCGAAGACATCCGGGTGCAGGGCCCACTCCCCCGGGTCCACCCTGCGGCGGCTGAGAAAATCCGCCTCGACATTGTTTCTGCCGGCGATGTGTTGGGCTGACAGCGCCTTCAAGTTCTGTTCCGCCCAGGCCAACAGCACACTGGCCTCCTCCTCCAGGGACGCACTCCCCGTGCCACCCTGCCGATTTATATAGGCCACTGTCGTCGCGTTGTCGGACAGCACGCGTACCGCCTCCTGACGTAAAACCTCCTGGAACTCTAGAAGAGCCCGATACACCGCTCGCATTTCCAACCTGTTGATGGACCAATGGCGCTCCTCCAGCGACCAAGTCCCTTGAGCAAATGAGCCATCGTGATGTGCCCCCCATCCTGCCAGACTTGCATCGGTCGTGACCAGCCGCCAGGACGGAGGCTCCAGAGGCACGCCTTTTACCAGACTGTCGGGCCTCAACCACCAAAGAAGGTCTCGACGCACCTCTGGCGGACACGGCAGACGTTGCGACAGCGCATCCCGCTGATGAGACCAACGCCGGAGGAGAGCACTCTGCAATGACCTCATATGAGCCCTGGCCCACAGCACCAAGTCGATTGTAGCTGCCATGGTTCCTAGTAACTGCAAATACTGCCAGGCCGTCGGCGCCCTGCGCCCCAGAAACCTTTGCACTAGGTCCCTCAAAGCCTGTGCTCGCTTGCTGGGAAGAAACACCACTCTTTGCTGTGTCTCGAAGCGCGCCCCTAAGTACTCCAGCGTCTGAGAGGGGGTCAGCCTGCTCTTCGCCACGTTGACCACCCAACCGAGGCTTTCCAACAAACCGACCACTCGCGCGGTGGCTTCCGAGCTCTCCTCCCTCGACTTCGCCCGAATCAACCAATCGTCCAAGTAAGGATGCACTAGTATCCCTTCCTTGCGAAGCGCGGCCGCCACCACGACCATGACTTTGGTGAACGTCCGAGGAGCCGTCGCCAGACCGAACGGCAACGCCTGGAATTGAAAATGTCCCATCGGCACCGCAAAACGCAGGAATCTTTGATGTTCTTGCCGGACGGGGATATGCAGATAAGCTTCCGTAAGGTCCAAAGACGTCAGAAACTCCCCGGACCGAACCGCCGCAATGACGGAACGCAAGGTTTCCATTCGGAAGTGGGTCACGCGAAGGCAACGATTTACCCGCTTGAGGTCCAGAATCGGTCGAAAAGTACCCTCCTTTCTGGGGACCACGAAATAAATGGAGTATCGACCTGAACCGCACTGCTCCGCCGGAACTGGCACCACCGCTCCGAGACGCCGCAGGGTGACCGCCACTGTCTGGAGCTTCCGAGGAGCTCTGCACTGGGAAAGAACAAAGGAATCTAAGACGGGACGCTGGAACTCCAGAGCATAGCCTTCCCGAATAACCTCCAGCACCCACTGGTCTGAGGTAATTTGGACCCAGGCAGGGTAGAACTCCCGCAACCTTCCTCCCACGGGAACCTCCGCCACCTGGGTCTGCCTTATCTCATTGCGGCTTCTTGGCACCCGAGGACTGAAAGGAGCCAAATCCTCTGCCCGCCCCTCTGAAACCCGGAAAGAGTTGGCCACGGACGGGAAACCTGCCCCTTTGCGATTGAGTAAAACGAGAGGACCGAAATCTACGAAAATCCCTCGGGAGACCCCTGGACCCCGAAGCCGCACGACTCTGCTTCGGCTTGTCCTCCAGGAGGCGACCCCCCTTGGACTCCCCTAGGTCCTTAACCAACTTCTCCAGATCTTCTCCAAAGAGGAGTTTCCCCCTAAAGGGGAGCTTACTGAGCCTCGCCTTGGAAGACCCATCCGCCGACCAGTTACGAAGCCACAGATAACGGCGAGCCACCACCACCGAGGCCATACTCTTGGCCAGGCCGCGGATCAGATCGTAGTGAATAACGGACAAGTAGGCCGTGCCCGACTCCAGACGAGCTACATCCTCAGTCTGCTCCTCCACGAGGGTTCCCTGAAGTCGCTGAGACCACCGGAGACAGCCTCTCGCCACCCACGCCCCCGCTATTGAGGCTTGCAAAGACAGGGCACACATATCAAACACCTGCTTCAGCAAGGTATCCAATTTCCGGTCCTGACCCTCCTTCAACGCCGCGGCCCCCTCAACCAGAATGGTGGTCTTTTTGGTGACTGCCGACACCGCCGCATCCACCCTGGGAGAACGAAAATTCTCCTTATCCTGTTCGGAAAGTGGGTATAACCGGGCTAAAGCCCTGGTCCCCCGCAACGCCGATTCCGGCGAGTCCCATTCCTCCTGAATCATATTTCTAAAGACCCTATGCACTGGAAACACCCTTTGGGACGTTCTCACGGCCTGCAAAAGCGGATCCTCCAACGCCTCCTCAGTGGACATGGACCCCGCGGGCATGTTCAAAGTCTTTAGTGTCTCAGCAATCAATGCTGGCAGCTCCTCCCTTCTAAACACGCGGACCACTCTGCTCTGCTGCTCCGCGTCCAGCAATTCACCTTCCTCTAACTCTTCCTCGGAGGCATCATCCCCCTCCAAGTCATGCGCTCCGACTTCCTCATCCAACCCAGCATCCGAGATCGGGTCCACACTCTCTCTACGCCTCTTAGGCGGGGCCAACTCCCCGTCTGGAGGACCTCCCGACCCCGTTCGTTTCCGGCCAGCGGGACTCTGAGACCGAGCTCCCAACCCGGGCTGCAGCAAGGCAAAGGCCTTCTGCATTAGCGCGAAGAAGTCCGAAGGAATCCCAGACACTCCGGACCCCTGGGACCCCTCCCCCGACAAAGGAGCCCTCCAAGCCAAGGACGGACCCGCCACCGGCTCCGAAGTATCCAAGGAGGGTGGATCGGATCCCCTGCTGTCGAAGGAAGCTTCGGCCTGATCACCCGAGCCTTCCCCCAAAGATTTCTCCATGCCCACTGCCTCTAAGGAGCAGGCTTTGCACACACCAGCCTCCAAAAGCTCGCCACGCCTCACTCCACAGACAAGGCAGTGGGGCTTAGCAGGCATGTTATCTATATTACAAGCTATTATACTATATTAGCGCTGTAGCCCAGGAAACCAAGCCTGATAGTGGTCTCTGATTCGTTGGTATATATATATATATATATATATATTTATTTATTTTTTTTTTTTTAAATGGTAACCCATCAAGGCAGCCCCAACTAGCTGGCCCCTGGCAGTCTGAAACGAAAACGAAGCTCCCAAGCCGTGGAAAGGGTAAAAGAAACTGGCGCTGAAAAAATGGCACTCAAAATGGCCGCCGCAACGTTCACGCCGCCAAAAATCACGCGGTCAGACTCCCTGCTACACTCCGGAGCCGTCGGAACCCTCCCCAGCCAAAGAACTTCTCCCCCAGCGAGCCCCAAAGTTCGGGGGTACTCACCAGATATCGAGAGGAGAGGAAGGAAGGGCAGCGCTAAGCACCTCTGGAACACAGCCTCTCTCACGACTTCAGTTCCAGGGACTGACTGACACCCCAGCAGCACTGCTATTCTGTTGCCAGTCTCTTCTGCCTGCTACCTGCTCCTCACCCTTCCAAATCGGGAGCAGGGAGGCTATAGTACACCCCTGTGCTCGTTTTAACGCTGGGGCACTCTGAGATCTCTTTAGGGAAGGGGGGGGGGAGGAGAGGAGGAAGGGAGATTGGCAAGAGATGACATAAAACACCCACAGCAGCACAGGATCTCTGTTAGCAGCAGCAGAGTCACACCTAAAGACAAAAAACAAAGCAAAAAACTCAAAAACCAACCCAACCAAAGGCTAACTAAGAGAATTAAGCTCTGCTTATTTGTTCCTCTTGAGCCCAGTCCTGGGCTCAGAACCTCCAAGCTGCTTGGAGACTGAAAGTACTGGTGAAAGGGGGCGGATCTTGCCTATTTGTACCAGTGACATCAGAATGATGATATCTTTCAGTCTCCAAAGCTGCTGGTGGAGGTTGACAACTCTATGGTTCCGGGACTGGACTAGAGGGACGCAAAGGAACTAAAGGAATAAAGTAAACCAAAGAACTAAAGAAAAACAAGGGGAAGCTGAGCTAATTACCCCTCGCAGCGGCCTGCAACCCCCGCCGCCGCTCCAAGCAGCCACGAAGTGAAAACTGCTACTTTAAAATGGCCGCGGCTTCTGAGAGACTGGGTTTTGGCACACAATCTTGAAGAGGCCCTCCAGCTCAAAACACCCCCTGCCCCCCCGACTTCGCCACCGCGAACGGAAAGCTTACTGCCAGAGACCAGGGCTCTTCAAGCTGCGACGTCGCTCCGCTCTAGGAGTAACGTCCGCAGCGAAAGCCTCCTCTGCAACTGCTGCTGCAGCCGACCACGCTCCCGCCAGGATTCAGAGCGTCGGGCCGTCGCACCTTAGGAGAGTGAGGGGCAGGTGAGCCGCTTCAGGAGCTCTCTCCCGTGCCGTCCAGGCCGAGAAATCCTGTAAATGAAATATAGACATCTTGGTGCGTCAGGGAGATTAGACCCGATCAGCCCTTTTTTTTTTTTTTTTTTTTAAGAGATACCCCCTAAAACAAATAAATTTAAAAGGGACAAACCAAAATTGACTGAGACCCAGAAAATTAAGGACCTAAAAATCTAGAACTCTAACTAAGTTGCTCCTTATTCGTTTCTCTAGTGAGCCCAGCACCTAGGCTCACTACGACCTCCTGCTGCATGGAGACTGGACACACTGGGGCTGATGGGAGATTCCAGCATGCTATATCCAGTGATGTCATGAGTTTGACATGCCCAGTCTCCAAGCTGCAGGAGGAGGTTCACAACCCAGTAGTGGAGGACTAAACTGGAGGAACGCTAAGGAACCATTATTAACGTAGACTTGGGAAAAGCCATTCCACTGCTTATCCCTGGCATGCAGTGTCATGAAATTTAGCTACTTTTTTGGGATTCTGCCAGGTACTTGTGACATGGGTTAGCCACTGTTGGAAACAGGATGATGAGCCTGATAGACCTTTGTTCTAGCCTGGTATGGATAGTTATGTGTTCTTATGCTTCTCTTTGCCCTCTTACTATTCAGATCTCCTTAGTGGAAAGGCCAGCTGAAAACAATGAAGGGAAAACAATATCTATGCCAGCAGCATCACTCTCTTAGGAGCAGACACTGAAATCCCACAAATAGTACTGATTAACTTCCACAATAGGACAGGAAAAGCATTCTAGCACTTCCTAAGAAACAGGAAATGAACTTGGAGTTGATTCTGCTACCTGAAGACTCTATGGACTGATTTGCTATGCCAGCAGGGACTGAAGATCCCTGAGACCACCTCTACTATGCCAGCAAGGATCACCAATCCTGCTCTGCCAACGGAGATCACCAGGGCCAGCCAGCCAGCAGAAGACCCTTAGAAGTTTCCTTACTCATTCTGACAGGTATCACCAGATCACGCTGGCTGTAGATCGCAGAGAACTGACTTTCAAGCCTCCCTCCATCTGCCAATTACTTTGCAGTCCTCAGAGCTGGAAGGACAGAGAGAATGGGGATGACTGGGGCGAAGAAAGAATGAGGAGAAGAAACATAGAAACATGAAGAAAGAAAAAGACCACATGGCCTATCTAGTCTGCCCTTCCATATCAATCACTATAACAGTCCCCTTTTTTCCTTCAGAGATCCTCTGTGTTTGCCCCATACTTCTTGGAATTCAGATACTGTCCTCATCTCTACCACCTCCACTGAAAGACCACGGATCCACCACTCTTTCTGTAAAGAAATATTTCCGCATATCACTCCTAAATCTATCCTCTTTCACCCTCATCCCTGTCCCCTCATAGCAGAACTTGCTTTCAATCGAAAGAGACTCTACTCCTGTGCTTTTATAACATTGAGGTATTTAAACGTCTCAATCATATCACCTCTATCCCACCTTTCCTCTAAGGCAGGGGTACTCAAATCCAGTCCTGGAGGGCCACAAACCAGTCAGGTGTTTGGGATATCCCTAATGAATATGCATGAGATAGAGTCAAATACAATGGAGGCAGTGCATGCAAATATATCACATGCATATTCATTAGGGATATCCCGAAAACCTGACTGGTTCGTGGCCCTCCAGGACTGGATTTGAGTACCCCTGCTCTAAGGTGTACATATTAAGATCCTTGTCTGTCTTCATATGCTTTATAATGAAGACCACTAACCATTTTAGTAGCCACCCTCTGTACCGACTCCAGCCTGTTTATATCCTATTGAAGGAGCGGTCTCCAGAATTGAAAAACAGTACTCCAAATGAGGTCACACCAAAGATTTATACATAGGCACTATCACCTCCTTTCTTCTGCTGGCCATTCCTCTCCCTATGCACTCAAGCATCTTTCTAGCTTTTGCCGTCACCTTTTCTACCTGTTTAACTACTTTAAGATCATCAGACAATATCACGCCTAGGTCCCCCTCTTCTTTAGTGGGCAAAAGTACTTCACCCCCTATACTATATTGCTCCCTTGGATTGCTGCAGCCCAAATCCATGACCTTGCATTTTTTAACATTAAATCTCAGCTGCCAAATTCTAGACCATTCTTCAAGCTTAGCTAGATCCCTCCTAATGTTATCTACACCTTCCTGTGTGTCTACTTTATTGCAGATTTTGGTATCATCCGCAAAGACGCAAACCTTACCTGACTGCACTTCCGCTATATCACTAACAAAGATGTTAAAAAGAATTGAACCAAAGACAGGCCCTAGGGCACATCATTGGTAACCTTCTTCGCCTCAGAGTGAGCTCCATTTACCTGTACCCTTTGTCGCCTCCCACTTAACCAATTTCTAACCCAAGCAGTAACTTTAGGGTCCATCCCTAGGGTGCGCAGTTTGTTTATAAGTCGCCTGTGAGGAACGGTGTCAAAGGCTTTACTGGAATCTAAATACACCACATCTAGGGATCTCCCTCGGTCCAACTCCCTGGTCACCCAGTCAAACAAATCAGATTTGTCTGACAAGACCTGCCTCTGGTGAATCCATGCTGCCTCGGATCTTGTAATCCGCTGGACTCCAGAAATCTCACTATTTTCTCTTTCAGCAGCGCTTGCAATAATTTACTCACCACCGAAGTTAAACTAACCAGCCTGTAGTTTTCAACCACATCCTTACTTCTGCTTTTGTGTAAAGGGACCACATGTGCCACTCTCCAGCCCTTTGGCACCACTCCCAATTCCAATGAGGCATTGAAAAGGTCAGTCAGTGGAGCTGCTAGAATACTCCAAGTTCCCTCAGTATTCTAGGGTGTATCCCATCCGGTCCCATCACTTTATCTACTTTAAGTTTAGCTAGTTTCTTATGAACACAGTCTTCTGAAAATTGTTCAAGATGCCCCTCGCTTTTTTCCTGTTTGTGGATGTTTTCCGAGATCCTGCTCCTGGTTCTTCATCTGTGAACACAGAACAGAAATATTTGTTAAGCAATTCTGCTTTATCCTCATCAGCTTCTACATATTTCTCCCCTTCACTCTCGAGTCTGAGAATACCACTTTTGCCCTAACTCTTCTCACTAACATATCTGAAAAATGTCTTATTCCCCCCCCCCCCCCCCCCCCATTTTATTGCATTGGCTATTTCCTCCTCTTTTTGAATCTTTGCTTTCCTGACTACTCTGCTAGCTTTTCTAAGTTTTTTCCAAATATAGATGCCTATCTTCCTCTCTCTGTGATCGCTTGTATTTCATGAAGGCCTCCCTCTTTTTCTTCATCTTTTCAGCTACTTCTTTCGAAAACCATAGCAGTCTGCTTTTCCTTTTACCTTTATTTACCATTTTAACAAAAAGGTTGGTTGCCCTTAAAATATCCCCTTTCAGTTTTTCCCACTGTTTTTCTACATCCCCCAGCTGTTCCCATCCCGCTAACGACTCCTTGAGGTATTGGCCCATCTTGGCAAAGTTAGTTTTCCTAAAATCTAAGACCCTCGCTTTTGAATGGATTTTAACAGCCCTAGTCCTAATACTGAACCACACCATCTGGTGGTCACTAGATGTAAGATGATCTCCCACTATAACATCAGAACACGTTCACCATTGGTAAGCACCAAGTCCAGTATGGCCCCTTCACGTATGGATTCTGTTACCAGTTGCCTGAATAGTTCTCCCTGTAGAGAATCCAGGATCTCATTACTTCTAGATGATACTGCAGCAGGAATGTGCCAATGAACATCTGGCATATTGAAATCCCCTATCAGTAGCACGTCCCCTTTTCCTGGCAATGCTGCATATGTCTTCTATTAAATCTCTTTCCACTTCTCCCTGTGAGGGAGGTCTGTATATCACACCAATGCAAATAGATTTCTCTTTCCCTCTTTCTAGTTTAACTCACAGAGAATGGGGATGAGTGACTGGGGAGCAAAAAAGTGTGAGGTGAATGACTGGGGGGGGGGGTAAAAAGAGAATGGGGATGAATGATTAATAGGTAGAAAAGAACAAGGGGATGCGTAACTGGAAGGAGAAAACAGGATGGTGAGTAACTAGGGAGGTATATTAGAGGGTGGGGGTGAGAGTGAGGGAAGGAGATCATGGGGATGAGTGTGGTGAGGGAAAATGAGCAAACAGGGGTTATGTTTATGATTATTGAAACTTTATATACTACCTTGCTAGTTAAACGCAAGGTGGTTTACAGATAAATTAAAATTAGGAAAATTCAAAAAGGATTGTCATAAAATAACAGAAGAGAAAAGAGAAGAGCAGCTGTAACAAAGAGAAAGAGGAACTTCCTGCCCATGGTCATGGAGTCACAGAGCGCTCTTGAAGTTGTCATGAAAGGTTTAACACAGAATACTGTGGTGTGTGATGTCTATTCTTTCTTTTGTGTAATCTAAAGAAGTTTTAAAAAAATTACATTGGTAATTTATCATAAATGGATTTTCCCTTAAAGGGCTGCTGAGATGTCGCTACTCTTTACTGTGTTTGAGAATCACCACCCCCCTCCAAGCCTGCTAGAACTTCTGTTACTGCTGCTGCCACCCCACCCACCCCCTGAGTTCACTTTCTGCCCTGGTCCCACCTTCCTTCCCTCCCTCTCTTCCTCCTACAGTTCCACTTCCTTTTTTGGTTAGAAATTAAGTCCTGCCGCCAGACACATGACATGCTGCGAGAAGTATGCATGTTTAACTCTGTCCGTGCCTTCACACCATGTATATATCTGCTCCTTGCAGGTGTAACGCCACACATCATTTCAAGTAAGAGCTTTAACGACATCCTCAGGTAACAAATTCCAAAGTTTGATTACACGTTAAGTGAAAAAATATTTTCTCTTATTAGTCTTAAATAGGTTACCGTGTAGCTTCATTGATGTCCCCTAGTCTTTTTATATTCTGATGTAAACAATCGATCTACGTTTACCCATTCCACACCATTCATTAATTCATAGACCTCTGTCATTTCTCCCCTCAGCTGTCTCTTTTCCAGGATGAAGAGCCCTAACCTTTTTAGCCTCTCTTCATAGGGGTATCCCTTCCATTCCCTTTACCATTTTGATGACTCTGCTCTGTACCTTTTCTAATAACGCTATATCCTTTTTAAGATAAGCGACCAGAATTGCACACAATATTCAAGGTGCAGTCACACAATGGAAGGATACAGAGGCATTATAATATCCTTTGTTTAATTTTCCATTCCTTTCTTTATGATACCTAGCATCTACATTAGGAACCACCACCCAGGAAAAAGATTTAGGCGTCATCGCGGATAACATGTTAAAACCCTCCGCCCAGTGTGCAGCAGCAGCCAAGAGAGCAAATAGAAACATGACGACAGAAAAAGACCACATGGCCTATCTAGTCTGTTCTTCCATATCAACAACTACAACAGTCCTCTTTTTTTCCTTTAGAGATCCTCTGTGTTAGAGTAGTTACTCACCTGTAACAAGTGTTCTCCAGGAGCAGCAGGAATCAGTCCTCACATATGGGTGTCATCGGCGCCGATGAAGCCCCCAGCGGAGCATTTCCCCAGCTTTCTATGAAAGCCTTTGGGAATGCAGGCACGCATGCGCGGTTCCCTTCCCGCCTAAAGGAGCCATCTTACCTCAGTCAAATGACATAGCTAAGAACAGCACACAAAAATGAAAAAATAAACTATGTACAACTGCAACTCCCAGGGGAGGAGGGAGGGTTGTGAGGACTGATTCCTGCTGCTCCTGGAGAATACCTGTTACAGGTGAGTAACTACTCTTTCTCCAGGACCAAGCAGGAAGTCAGTCCTCACATATGGGTGACTCCCTAGCTCTGGGCTACCAAGGAACCCAGGCTGAACAAGAGAACTCCCTCTAGTCCCAGCTGCAAAGAAAAGCTTTTCAAGGACACAACCTCCACCGGTAGCCCAACAGAGGACAGGAGTCGCCTAAACCTCAAAGAGATTCCGAAGTACTGCCTGGCCAAAAGCACTGTCCCTACGGGACTCCCTCTCCAGGCAGTAATGGGCCACAAAGGTCTGGCTTGAAGACCAAGTTGCAGCCCTGCAGATGTCTACCAAGGGCACAGAGCGGAGATGAGCCACTGAGGCAGCCATTGCCCTGACACGATGGGCCGTGACCCTACCCTGCAAAAGAAGGTCAGCCGCCTTGTAAGCCCAGGTGATACAGTCAGCCACCCAGATGGACAAGGTATGCTTGGACACAGCCAACCCCAACTTATTGGGGTCAAAGGATATGAAGAGCTGAGTAGCCCTTCTATGCCCCTGCGTACGGTTAAGGTAGAAGGATAAGGCCCTCCTACAGTCCAGGGTATGAAGGCCCTCCTACAGTCCAGGGTATGCAGGACTGCTTCAGCCTAGCTTGCATGAGGCCTAGGGAAGAATGTTGGAAGAACTACTGAAGGAAAGAGGTTGAGGTGGAAAGAGGAGACAACCTTAGGGAGGAACTTTGGATGAGTCCTAAGGACTACTCTGTTCCTATAAATCCTGGTGTAAGGCCTATCACAGACCAGGGCCGGAAGCTCACTCACTCACCTAGCCGAGGTAAGAGCTATCAGGAAGCATGTCTTCCATGAGAGGAAGCGTAGTGGACAAATAGCCATCGGCTCAAAGGGTGGGCGAGTCAGTTGCTGCAAGACCACATTCAGCTCCCACTCAGGGGCAGGAGGACGGATTGGAGGCTTGAGCAAAAGCAAGCCCCTGAGAAAGCGGGACACCAAGGGGTGACCTGACAGAGAATGTCCCTCCACCAGTGAGTGGTGAGCTGCTAGAGCTGAGAGGTGGACCCGAACAGAATTGGACTTAAGTCCCCGATTTGATAAGTGCAGTAAGTACAGCATAGTTACTCACCTGTAACAGGTGTTCTCCAGGAGCAGCAGGAATCAGTCCTCACATATGGGTGACGTCGGCGCCGACGGAGCCCTCGCGGAGCAATTTTCCCCAGCTTTCAAAGAAAGCCTTTGGGAATTGCAGCGCGCATGTGCGGTCCCCTTCCCGCCCAAGGGTGCCATCTTAGCCAGTCAGATGACATAGCTAAAAGACAGCATAAAAATTTGCAAAAAAACTAAAGCAGATGATTGCAACTCCAAGGGGAGGAGGGAGGGTTGTGAGGACTGATTCCTGCTGCTCCTGGAGAACACCTGTTACAGGTGAGTAACTACGCTTTCTCCAGGACCAAGCAGGAAGTCACTCCTCACATATGGGACTCCCAAGCTTAAGGCTACCGGCGACCCTAAGCACAAAAATGAGCTCCCTCTAGCTCAGCAGTACAGAAGGAAGGAATCTTCACTGAATTATTACCCACCGGTAGCCCCCATCCGGGATGGAGGGTAGGAGTTGCTCAAACCTCGAAGAGATTTCGGAGGACTGCCTGTCCGAAAGCACTGTTCCTGCGGGACTCCCTCTCGAGGCAGTAATGGACCGCAAAAGTCTGGCTCGAAGACCAAGTAGCGGCCCGGCAGATGTCTGCCAACGGAACAGAGCGGAGGTAAGCCACTGACGTAGCCTTCGCCCGAACCCAATGAGCCGTGACCCGACTTTCTAACGAGAGTCCGGCTGCCCCATAAGCCCAAGCGATACAGTCAGCAACCCAGATGGACAGAGTACGCTTGGAGACCGGGAGCCCCAATTTATTGGGGTCAAAAGACACAAAAAGCTGAGCAGCTTTACGGTGCTCCCGCATACGGTCAAGGTAGAAGTTCAATGCCCTTCTACAGTCCAGGGTATGCAGGACCATTTCAGCTCGGCTGGAGTGTGGCCTGGGAAAGAAGGTCGGAAGTACCACCTCCTGATTGATGTGAAAAGGGAAGACCACTTTGGGAAGAAATTTAGGGTGAGTCCGTAGGACTACCCTATTTTTGTAGAACCGAGTGTAAGGGGGATCAGACACGAGGGCCTGCAATTCACTTATGCGTCTAGCGGAAGTGAGGGCTATCAGGAATAAGGTTTTCCAAGAAAGAAAACGGAGAGAACAGGTAGCCATAGGTTCAAAAGGCGGACAGGTGATCCGCTGCAAAACCACATTCAGATCCCAGTCAGGTGCTGGCGGGCGCAGAGGTGGTTTAAGTAGAAGGAGACCTCGGAGAAACCTTGCCACGAGAGGGTCGCTGGAAAGAGGTCTGCCGTCCACCGGCACATGATGTGCTGAAAGAGCACTGAGGTGAACTTTGACGGAGTTGGACTTAAGTCCCAGATTAGAGAGGTAGAGCAAGTACTGCAAGATCACCGACACCGAGCAGGAGAAGGGATCCTGAGACTGCTGGGCACACCAAGCGGAAAAGCGACGCCATTTAAGGGCGTAGCATTTGCGGGTAGAAGGTCGCCGGAAAGCTAGAACGACCTCTTCTACCTCTGCCGGCAGTAGAAGGGGAGCAAGGACTACCCTTTCAGCAGCCAGGCCATCAGATGTAGAGATCTGAGGTTGGGGTGTAGTAGTGACCCCTGATCCTGTGTTAGGAGATCTGGTTGAAACCCCAGAGGGAACGGATCCTCCACCGCTAGTTGCAGCAGGAGTGGAAACCACGGCTGTCTGGGCCACCGAGGAGCTATCAGGATCATGGAAGCTTTGTCTCGGAGAACCTTGAAAAGAGTTCGAGAGACTAGCGGTATGGGAGGAAAGGCATAGAGAAGGCTTTCCGACCATGAGAGCAGAAAAGCATCCGCCGCTACTCGAAGGGGATGCGGCTGCCGAGAGCAGAAGCAAGGAAGTTGCCGGTTGAGAGGACTGGCAAAGAAATCCATCGTGGGGAGGCCCCACTTCAGAAAAAGTTTCTGAACTACCAAGGGATCCAGTCGCCACTCGTGCGGCTGGAGGATTCTGCTGAGTTTGTCCGCCAGGCAATTTTCTTGGCCTGGGAGATAAACTGCCTTGAGAAGAATGCCGTGGCTGACGGCCCAAGAGCAGAGCCTCTGTGCTTCTCGACAGAGAAGGAAGGAGCCCGTGCCCCCCTGTTTGTTCACGTAGAACATGGCAACTTGATTGTCCGTCTGGACAAGGACGGACCGGTGAGAAGTCAGGTGGGAGAAAGCCTTGAGAGCCAGACGGATCGCTCTGAGCTCCAGGAAGCTGATCTGCTGCGCAGACTCCCACGTGGTCCAGAGACCTTGAGTACATGCCCCTTGGCAATGCGCTCCCCAGCCTAGGAGAGAAGCATCGGTCGTCAGCACTTGAGCCGGCGGAGGAGACTGAAAAGGCATTCCGAGTACCAGGTTCGGCCGATGAAGCCACCACTGTAGAGAAGAGGCCAGCGGGCCGGAGATCCGCACTAAGTCGGCTAGGCCGCCCGTGGCCTGTTGCCACTGCTTGCGAAGGCACCACTGAGCAGGCCGCATATTCAGGCGGGCATTGGGGGTCACGTGGACGGTGGAAGCCATATGGCCGAGTAGTCTCAGGAAGCGCCTGGCCGAGACCAGGGACTGGCTGCGAAAATGGCCGGCTAGGTCCATGAGCCGTTGAGCCCTGTCGAGAGGCAGGAAAGCTCGCGCCTGAAGAGTGTGCAATCTTGCGCCGATGAACTCGAGATCTTGCGAGGGGAGCAAAGTGGACTTTGCGAAGTTTATGACAAAGCCCAAGTACTGGAGAAGAGTCACAGTGCGGTGTGTGGCTTTTGTGACTTCTGGAGAGGACGATGCTCTGATGAGCCAGTCGTCTAGGTACGGAAAGACATAGAGGCCGTGAAGCCGGAGATAAGCCGCCACCACCGCGAGACATTTTGTGAAGACTCGTGGTGCGGAGGATAGGCCAAAGGGCAGTACTCTGTACTGGTAATGATTTCCTGCCACCACAAACCTTAGGTATTGGCGGTGGCTTGGGTGGATGAGGATGTGCGTGTAGGCATCCTTTAGATCCAAGGAGCATAGCCAATCTCCCTGCTGGAGGTAGGGCAGAAGGATTCCAAGGGTAAGCATCTTGAACTTCTCCCTCACGAGGAACTTGTTGAGGTTGCGCAAGTCCAGGATGGGTCTGAGGCCTCCCGTTCTTTTTGGTATTAGGAAATACCTGGAATAGAAGCCTTGACCCCTCAGGTGGTGGGGCACCGGTTCCACAGCCTGTTCCTGAAGAAGATTTGCTAACTCCTGAAGGAGTAAGTCCCTGTGCAGAGGGAGTCGTGGAGGCTCTCCCGGGAAATAGGAGGGAGGGAGCTGGTGGAAGTGGAGAAGATAGCCTTCTCTCACAACATGAAGTACCCAGGCATCTGAAGTGATGTTGGACCACCTGTGGGCAAAGTGAACCAGCCGGCCTCCTGTGCTGGGAGGGACCAGCTGAGGGGGAGAGGCTATGCCGATGAAGTAAAAAAACCCCACCCTGCTGAGCAGGGGCCGGTGGTGCAGGCTTGGGGGATTGCTGCCTACGGGACCCGTTACCCCGTCCCTTGGCCTGCTGACCCTGTTGGGGAGCTGCGGAGGCCTGATATTGAGGGTAGTGTTTATAGGCAGCCGCCTTTCTCGGGTAAAAAGACTTCTTTCCCGAGCCCTTCTTCTTCTGGGAAGGGGCAGAGGTCTTTCTAGAGAGCCTAGTTCTGGTGAGAGTCTCCGTCTCGATTTGTGCAGCCTTCTCAGCCATGGGCTTGCCAAAGAGGTTCTCACCTCGGCAGGGGACATCGACCAACTTGTCCTGCACCCAGGGTTCAAGGTCAGACGACTGAAGCCAAGCCTGTCGGCGGGCACCGATGCCGGCTGCGGCCACTCGAGCCGATGCTTCAAAGCCATCATAGGCTGCTCGAGAAATGAATTTGGAGCATTCCCGAATACCAGTGGACAAGGCTAGGAACCTCCGCAAAGGTTCCTCGGACAGTCCAGCAGAGAATCCGGCTATCTCTTTAGCCAGGTCTCTAAGGTACATGCCCATGTAGAGCTGGTAGGTCTGGACCCGACAAGCAAGCATAGAGCCCTGGAAACACTTTTTACCGAGGCCATCCAGGTTACGGGCCTCCCTGCCAGGAGGCACCGAGGAGTGCATCTTCTGGCTCTTAAGCCTATGCATGGCCGATTCCACTACCATGGAATGGTGCGGTAGCTGTGCTTTTTGGAAGCCAGGGCTCTTGCGGACTCGATAGATGGAATCGACCCGCTTGCTTAATACCGGCGACGACGCCGGACTCTCCCACATGCGGAAGAGTAGTCGTTCCAGCATAGGAGGAACCGGTACAGTAAAGTGCTCCCTGGCGGGAGAGTCGTACTGAAGGGCGTCGAGCTCTTCGGCTCAAGGCTCCTCCTCGGGATCCGCAGGGAAGGCCAAAGCCTTGGCCATATCCCTGACGAAGTCTGAGAACCGGGCATCCTCCGGGGGGGATTGTTTCCGAGGTTCGGACTCAGGGGAGTCCGAGGGGACACACCGAGTCCGAAAAGAATCAGGTGACTCTTCCACTTCAGACTCCCAGGCCGACTCCGAGGAGGAATCGGTGGGGTCAGTTCGGGCGGGCGGAGGCGTCGGCCGCCCCGACGCCGAGGGAGTCGGCGTCGACGACCTCGGTCCCGAACGGGAGGCCGAGGGTGACATCGACCGAGGATCGACTCGAGCCCGCATGGACTCGAGGATCGGCTCGGTCTCCGGGGTCGACTTAGACGTCGACGTCCCGGCGGTCGGGGCAGAGGCGCCAGCGAGGCTAGCGATCAGTGCCCGCTGCTGGTCCATGAAGGCAGATAGTCTGCTCTCCAAGGCCGTCAACCTGAGTCCGACCTCAGGTGACCCAGCAGCCCCCGACTCGGGCCCCGACGGCGTCGGGCCCGACGTCGGACCCCTCGGAGGCGAGTCCAGGAGGACTACAGGACTTACCCGAGCAGGCATCTCCGATTCCAAACGAGGTCGCTTCGGGAGACGTTCCTTTTCCAAAGACCCGGGACGGCTATCGGGGCTATGCGACCTGGCCCTCGCGGAACCAGGAGCGTCCACCGACGACGCCCTCGCGGGTTTCGCCTTCCGATGATGATCCCCGGAGGGAGAACCTCTGTCGGAGGAACTCCGGCGATGCTCAGAGCTGGAGCCTCTGGACGCCGAGGCCTCCGACGAGGTCCGGGTACGGGTGGGATCTGCGAAGATTCTTTCCCGCTGATGCCGCCGACTCCGTAACGCTTTGGAGGACATTTTGCTGCAGGCCCCACAGATCAGTTCCTCATGATCTGGGCCAAGGCAGCGGAGGCAATTATCGTGTGTGTCAGTGAGTGACATATTTCTGTCACACTGAACACACCTTTTGAAACCACTGGCAGCCATCGGGGGAAAAAGGGCCCCTGCAAGGTCAAAGGACCGGGCTGCCAGCGAAAAACCGAAAAACGAAACTGACAGAAAAATCAGAAAAACCGAAAAATAAGAGAAGGACTCGCAACGGCGTCGCGAGTCCGGGCAGGAAAGAGACCGGCGTCGAACCGAAGAAAAAAGAGAAATAAATCACGAAAAATCAACTTTTTCTGCGGGGACAAGAAGACCACGTCTGTAGGGCTCCGTGGAAAAAAGAAGACTGGCTAAGATGGCACCCTTGGGCGGGAAGGGGACCGCGCATGCGTGCTGCAATTCCCAAAGGCTTTCTTTGAAAGCTGGGGAAAATTGCTCCGCGAGGGCTCCGTCGGCGCCGACGTCACCCATATGTGAGGACTGACTTCCTGCTTGGTCCTGGAGAATGAAGCACTACTGGCACAGTACAAGAGAAAGGGTCCTCTGTACGTAGCTGACACCACACAGAAAACCTTTTCCATTTGAGAGCATAGGTTTTCCTAGTGGATTGTTTCCTAGAGGCTAGGACAAAATTCTCAACTTCCTGAGGCAGGCCCCAGGTAGCCAAAACTACCCTTGCAGCCTCCAGGCCATCAAATTGAGAGCTTTGAGATTGGGGTGCAGAAGGGAACCCTGCTCCTGAGAGAGAAGGTCGGGTTGCAACCCCAGAGGCAGTGGGGGATCCACCGCCAGTTGAAGCAGAAGAGGAAACCAAGGCTGTCTCGGCCACCTGGGAGCCACCAGCAGGACCGAGGCCTTGTCCTGAAGAATTTTGAAAAGAGTTTGGGCCACCAAGGGCGTGGGAGGAAATGCATACAGGAGGCCCTGAGATCATGGAATCAGAAAAGCATCTGCTGCTATTCTCAGAGGATGCGGTTGCCTGGAGCAGAACCTTGGCAGTTGATTGTTCATTGGACTGGCAAAGAGATCCACCAAAGGGAGACCCCATTTCAGGAAGATCCTCTGAACTACTGAAGGATGCAGCTGCCACTCGTGGGGCTGCAGAATTCTGCTTAACCTGTCGGCCAGGTAGTTGTCCTGGCCTGGGAGGTACACAGCCTTGAGAAGCATGTTGTGCTTTAGGGCAAATGAACAAAGGTCCTGAGCCTCCCGACAAAGGATACTGGACCCAGTCCCGCCCTGTTTGTTCACATAAAACATGGCTACCTGGTTGTCTGTCTGAACCAGGACAGATTGATGAGCCAGGGTAGGAGAGAAAGCTCTGAGTGCTAATCGAATAGCTCTGAGCTCGAGGAGATTGATCTGCTGTGCAGCTTCCCAAGGAGACCACAGGCCCTGGGTGCACTTGCCTAGACAATGAGCTCCCCAGCCCTGCAGGGCGGCGTCTGTGGTCAGTATCACTGTATATCCAGGAATCTGAAAAGGTACCCCCTTTAGAAGATTGGGTGGGTGCAGCCACCAGTTGAGGGAGTTCAGAAATGGTCTGGACACCCTTATCCTGTCTCTGAGGCTGCCTGTGGCTTGTGACCACTGAGTCCGAAGGCACCACTGAGCAGGCCTCATATGGAGCCTCTATTATAAATTACGGTCCACTTTAGTAGGGCGTGAATAGATCTCTATTAAAAAATGATACGTCCAAAACTCTCCATATATGTAAGAAATATATTTTATTAATCCTTTTCACTTATTTTCATACGGGAGCATAGAAGTAGGATTAAATGCGGTAGGCTAGAAGCCCCTATAGTTGCTCATTGTGTGTCTGTAGGACACACTTTTGAGCAACTTCGCAGTTTTGCGATTGAACAAGTTCGAACACCGAAATCAGGTAGGACACAGGATGAAACTTTGTTAATTCGAGAACAGTGGTGGATACATAAGTTGCAGACTGTTGTTCCCAAGGGTCTGAATGTATCCATCGAGTGGTCCTCCTGTATATGAGACTTCTGTATTGAATCAGGGTAAAATTTTAGATTCGAGTACCGTGGCTTTTCTTTTTCATTAACTTTTTAATAAGTAGGATAAGTAGGTACGTAAATTAGTGGCAAGAGTAGGTATGTAATTCTAATGATGACGTGTTTCCAATGATTCACTTCCGGAAACCTAACGGGGGATTTAAAAATGGAGTAGAAACTACTATCCCGCATGCGCGGTGTTTCTCTGTAATGAATTGAAAGAGGAGGAACGCGGGCAGCAGATTAGAATGTAAGTAAGATTTGATAATGCATGGTTTTTAGATATAAGATGGTTTTAAATTAACTAATATTTCAAATGAGTTTATGTAATTTATTTATTATAGGATAATGGTCTCCTGATGAAAATAAATTTTGAAACGCCTAGAGGCGCCGAAGCTGTGCGTTGAGACCTGAGACCTAGGAGAGAAAATGTTCTGATGGTTTTAAAAGGTGGCACATAGTTTCCCTAAGACTTTTTACAAGAGTAAATACATTGAACAGTGAAAGTTACCGAAGAGTAAATACATTGAACGTTGAAAGTCACTGAAGAGAAATTCAATAAGTGCCTGACTATTGTGGATGATATATACAGCATGTGAAAAATTTGAAAAACAGAGAAAAATGAAAATAAGTGAAAAGGATTAATAAAATATATTTCTTACATATATGGAGAGTTTTGGACGTATCATTTTTTAATAAAGACTCATATGGAGCCTGGCATTGGGGGTCACATGTCAGGCAGAGTCTGGCGGAGACCACTGACCCCCTGAGAAACTGATTTGCTAAGTCCATCAGTCTTTGGGCCTTGTCTGCTGGCAAGAATGCCTTTGCTAGGACAGAGTCCAGCCTTGCCCCTATGAACTCCAAGTTTTGGGAGGGGAGCAAAGTGGACTTTGCGAAGTTTATGACAAATCACAGGCCTTGAAGAAGAGCAATAGTCCTGAGGGTGACTTGCCTGGCCTCCTGGCACGTCTGACCCCTGATGAGCCAGTCGTCCAGATAGGGGAAGACAAAGATTCACTGATTTCTCAGGTAGGCCGCTACCACTGCCAGGCATTTGGTAAAGACCCTGGGAGCTGAGGTGAGGCCGAAAGGCAGCACTCTGTACTGATAATGGTTTCCTCCCACCATGAACCTGAGGTACTTTCAGTGGTCTGGATGAATGAGGATGTGAGTGTACACATCCTTTAGATCTAAGGAGCATAGTCAATCTCCCTGCTGGAGGTAGGGCAGAAGTGTTCCAAGAGTAAGCATCTTGAACTTTTCTTTCTCTAGGAACTTCTTGAGGTTCCTGAGGTCCAGAATGGGTTGAAGGCCACCGGTTCTTTTGCGTACCAGGAAATACCTGGAGTAGAATCCGTGACCTTGCAAGTGGGGAGGCACAGGCTCCACCGCCCTGTCCACCAGCAGACCTTGAAGCTCTTGAAGGAGAAGGTCTGTGTGCAGGGGAGGCCTTGGAGGCTCCCCTGGAAAGTAAGGCGGAGGCAGTTGGTGAAAATGCAGTGCATAGCCCCTGCGGACTATGTCCAACACCCAACTATCCCCGGTGATAAGGGGCCACTGGTGGGCAAAGAGGGCGAGGCGACCTCCTGTGCAGGGTTGGGAGAGCAGTGGAGGAGAGGCTATGCTCAAGGAGTCAAAAACCCCCACCCTGCTGAGTGGTAGCAGGGGCCAGAAGCTTGGGGTTCCTCTGCCTACGGGGCCCATTACCCTGCCCCTTGGCGGCAGCTTGGGCAGCCTGATATTGCGGGTACTGTTTGTAGACAGTGCCCTTCCTCGGGTAAAAGGGCTTTTTACCCGAGCCCTTCTTCTTATGAGAAGGGGCAGAGGTTTTTCCTAGACAGCCTTGTCCATGTGAGGTGCTCAGTTTCGAGCTGAGCGGCCTTCTCGGTCATGGGCTTGCCAAAAAGGTTTTCACCTCGGCAAGGGACATCGACCAACTTGTCCTGAACCCATGGCTTGAGGTCCGATGACTGCAGCCATGCCTGGCGTCGAGCCGCGATGCCGGCTGCCGCAACTCGAGCCGAAACCTCGAAGCCATTGTAGGCGGCGCGGGACATGAACTTCGAGCACTCCCAAATCCCCGAGGACAAGGACTTAAATCTCTGCAAGGGTTCCCCAGAGAGTCCAGCAGAGAACCCGGCCAACTCCTTGGCCAGATCCCGCAAGTACATGCCCATGTACAGCTGGTACGACTGGACACGGCAAGCAAGCATCGAGCCCTGGAAGCACTTTCTACCGACGCCATCGAGGTTTCGGGCCTCCCTGCCAGGGGGCACCATGGAGTGCATCTTCTGGCTCTTCAGACGATGCATGGCCGATTCCACAACCATAGAATGGTGTGGTAGCTATGCCTTTTGAAAGCCAGGGCTCTTTCTGAGTCGATAGATCAAGTCGACTCGCTTGCTGAGAACCGGCGCCGAGGCCGGTGCCTCCCACATACGGAAGAGGAGCCGTTCCAGCATCGGAGGAACCGGGACAGTAAAGGCCTCCTTCGGAGGAGAGTCATACTGCAGAGCCTCAAGCTCTTCAGCTCGAGGCTCCTCCTCGGGATCCACCGGAATAGCCAAGGCGGTGGCCATATCCCGGACGAACTCCGAGAACTGAGTATCCTCCGGGGGGATCTACTCCAGGGCTCAGACTGCGGTGAGTCCAATGGGACGCATCGAGTCTTGAAGGTATCAGGAGACTCCTCGTCCTCCGTCTCCCAAGCTGACTCGTCCGAGGAGGAGTCAGGGTCCGACCCCGCGGGGCCCTGGAGCACCCGCCCCGACGTCGACACCCTCGGTCCCGAATGGGAGGTCGAGGGAGACCACGACCGAGGTCGACTCCGAGCCACGATGGACTCGAGTATCGGCTCAGTCTCCGGGGTCGACTTCGAAGTCGATGTCCCGGTGGTCGGGGCAGATGCGCCAGACAGGCTGGCCACCAGTGCCTGCTGCTGCTCCATGAAGGCAGACAGTCTGCTCTCCAAGGCTGTCATCCTGAGACTCAGCTCGGGAGACGCAGCAGCCACCGACTCGGGCCCCGGCAATGCCGGGCTCGACGTCGGCTCCCTGGGAGGAGAGTCCGAGGACTACGGGGCTTACGTGTCCAGCAGACTCCGGCTCCACACGAGGAACTTTTGCAGGCTTCTCGTGTTCCACGGGCCCGGGGTGACGGTCGGGGGTCTTAGATCTGGCCCTCGAGGAGCCAGGGACCTCCGACGACGATGCCCTCGTGAGCCGCTTCTTTCTCTTGCGTTCCCGGTCGGGGGACCCCCTGTCCGAGGAGCTTCGACGGCTCTCAGGATCGGAATCCTGAGATGTCGAGGCCTCAGACGAGGTCCGGGCCCGGCCGGAGGCTGAGTCCGAGAAAAGCCTTTCTTTTTGTTGCTGTCGACTTCGGAGTGCCTTGGAAGACATCTTCCCACAGGGCCCGCACGACTTAGGATCGTGATCCGGGCTGAGGCACCGAAGGCAGCAGTCGTGTGTGTCGGTGAGAGACATTAATTTCTTACAAATCACACTTTTTAAAACCACTGGAAGCCATCGGGGAAAAAAAGAGTCCCCGTGAGGTCAAAAGACCGGCCTTCCAGGGAAAAAGTGAAAAAAGGGCGCGAACGCCAGCCATGAAGGGCAAAAACCAAAAAAGAAGAATCGGGCTCGATACCGGTGTACCCAACCCGGCAGGAGGGGAACTAGCGTCGAACCGGAAGAAAAAATAGCGATAATCGCCGAAAAAAATCTACTTTTAACCGGGAGGACAGGACACACGTCCAGTGGGCTTCACAGAAAAAAAGAGACTGAGGTAAGATGGCACCTTTAGGCGGGAAGGGAACCGCGCATGCGTGCCTGCATTCCCAAAGGCTTTCATGGAAAGCTGGGGAAATGCTCCACTGGGGCTTCATCGGCGCCGATGACACCCATATGTGAGGACTGGGAGACCAACGAACTAGATCAAGGGCATGTGTTGGATGTGATCTACCTTGATTTCAGCAAAGCCTTTGATACTATTCCTCATAGGAGGCTTATCAATAAGCTGACCAGCCTGGGGATGGGTCCCAAGGTGGTGAACTGGATCAGAAATTGGTTGACTGACAGATGACAGAAGGTGATGGTAAATGGAACTCACTCGGATGAAAGGAAGGTAGTTAGTGGCATGCCCTAGGGATCGATCCAGGGAATGGTACGGTTCAATGTATTTGAGAGTAATATTGTTTAAGGGCTGAATGGAAAAGTCTGTCTTTTTGCAGATGGTATGAAAATTTGCAACAGTGTGGACTCCCCAGACGGAGTGGATAACATGAGGAAAGATCTACAAAAGCTGGAAGAATGGTTTAATACTTGGCAGTTAAGATTTAATGTGAAGAAGTGCAGGGTCATGCACTTGGGATGCAGAAATCCAAGGGAACCGTATGAGATAGGGGGCAATAGGTTAGTGTGCACGGACTAGGAGATGGATCTCGGAGTGACTGTTTGAGGATTTCAAAGTGGCAAAACAGTGTGACAAGGCGGTGGCCAAAGCCAGAAGGATGCTGGGTAGCATACAGAGAGGAATTACCAGCAGAAAGAAAGAGGTACTAATGCCACTGTACAAGTCGCTGGTGAGGCCTCACTTGGAATATTGTGTTCAATTTTGGAGACCATATCTCACAAAGGATATAAAAAGACTGGAAACAGTTCAGAGGAAAGCAACTAAAATGATTTGGAGCCTGCACCAGAAGACGTATGAAGAGAGACTCCAAGACCTAAATATGTATACTCTAGAGGAAAGGATGGATAGGGGAAATAGGACCATGTACAATAATTTCGTGGATTAAAACATTTATATAAGCAGATAAGAGGCCTAATGTTTATGTTTATGTTTTACTTCACTTGATAAAAACCGCCTTTCATGGGCAAGCAAAGCGGTGTACAATAAAACCAATAAAAACTTTGTTTTTAAAAAGGCCGAGGCCAGTGAAAAGGAAAAGAAATACACTTTCTGGACAGAAAAGCAATAGAAGCAGAAGAGACAAAGCTAAACCATAACAAAGACAAGTCACAAGGAGAGCAGAGGATAATACAAATGGGAATCACACAAAAGGAGAGGGGATATCAAACGCAAGGGAAAAAAGGTGGGTTTTGAGGTTTTGTTTAAATGTGGGGTGGTGAGGGTCCAGTCGGAGTGAGGAGGGGAGGGAGTTCCAGAGGGCGGGGCCAGCAAGCAATTTTATGAATATTCCTAAAGGAAACCTCAGGGTCCCTAATTAAAAATATTATGCCTTGTGACCTTTTAATATGGTTTCAGTTACATATATGTTCTTTACAAAAATTATGCCCGTTTGCGTTTACATAGACAATTCGATTACATCCCCATTAAGTCAGGGTGTCCTATATCTGTGCACCCAGATTGTGGAAGGAGAAATTAGACCTTAACTGCTAATTATCTTTCCTTGAGTTCTCTCCGGGCCAGTTCAGGAAAGAGTAGTTACTCACCTGTAACAGGTGTTCTCCAGGAGCAGCAGGAATCAGTCCTCACTTATAGGTGACATTGGCGCCGATGGAGCTCCCGTGCGGAGCATTTCCCCAGTTTTCTAAGAAAGCCTTTGGGAATACTGCACGCATGTGCGGTCCCCTTCCCGCCTAAAGGTGCCATCTTGCTCAGTCAAATGACATAGCTAAAAAACAGCACACAAAAATGTAAAAATTAACTGTGTACAACTGCAACTCCCAGGGGAGGAGGGAGGGTTGTGAGGACTGATTCCTGCTGCTCCTGGAGAACACCTGTTACAGGTGAGTAACTACTCTTTCTCCAGGACCAAGCAGGAAGTCAGTCCTCACTTATGGGACTCCCCAGCTTCAGGCTACCGGGGACCCAGAGCTAAAAAATGAGCTCCCTCTAGCCTCAGCATCAAAGAAAGGATTTCACTGAAACATACCTCCACCGGTAGGCCAACCAGAGGGCTGGAGGGTAGGAGTTGCCTAAATCTCAAAGAGATTCCGGAGCACTGCCTGACCGAAAGCACTGTCCCTACGGGACTCCCTCTCCAGGCAGTAATGGGCCGCAAAAGTCTGGCTTGAGGACCAAGTTGCAGCCCTGCAGATGTCTGCCAACGGTACAGAGCGGAGATGAGCTACTGAGGCAGCCATTGCCCAGACACGGTGGGCCGTGACCTAACCCTGCAAAGGAAGGTCAGCTGCCCTGTAAGCCCAGGTGATATAGTCAGCTACACAGATGGACAAGGTACGCTTGGACACAGGTACCCCTAAGTTATTGGGGTCAAAAGATACGAAAAGCTGAGTAGTCCTCCTATGCCCCTGCGTATGCTCAAGGTAGAAGGATAAGGCCCTCCTACAGTCCAGGGTATGCAGGACTGTCTCAGCCTGGCTGGCATGGGGCCTAGGGAAGAATATTGGAAGAACCACCTCCTGGTTGAGATGGAAAGAGGAGACAACCTTGGGGAGGAACTTAGGATGAGTCCTAAGGACTACCCTGTTCCTATAGAAGCGAGTGTATGGCCTGTCACAGACCAGGGCTTGAAGTTTACTCACTCGCCTGGCGGAGGTCAAGGCCACTAGAAATAGTGTCTTCCAGGATAGGAAGTGTAGCCATTGGTTCAAAAGGAGGGCGAGTAAGTTGCTGCAAGACCACATTCAACTCCTACTCAGGGGCCGGTGGACGGAGAGGAGGCTTGAGCAATAGTAAGCCTCTGAGAAACCTGGACACCAAAGGGTGAACCGACAAAGAGTGTCCCTCCACCATTGAGTGGTGAGCTGCCAGAGCAGAGAGGTGGACTCGAACAGAAAGCGTAGTTACTCACCTGTAACAGGTGTTCTCCAGGAGCAGCAGGAATCAGTCCTCACTTATGGGTGACGTCGGCGCCGACGGAGCCCTCGCGGAGCAATTTTTCCCCAGCTTTCAAAGAAAGCCTTTGGGAATTGCAGCGCGCATGCGCGGTCGTCTTCCCGCCCGAAGGTGCCATCTTAGCCAGTCAGATGACATAGCTAAAAAAAGACAGCATAAAAATTTGCAAAAAGAACATAAGCAGACGATTGCAACTCCAAGGGGAGGAGGGAGGGTAGTGAGGACTGATTCCTGCTGCTCCTGGAGAACACCTGTTACAGGTGAGTAACTACGCTTTCTCCAGGACCAAGCAGGAAGTCAGTCCTCACTTATGGGACTCCCAAGCTCAAGGCTACCGGAGACCCTAAGCACAAAAATGAGCTCCCTCTAGCTCAGCAGCACAGAAGGATAGAATCTTCGCTGAATTATCACCCACCGGTAGCCCACATCCGGGATGGAGGGTAGGAGTTGCTCAGACCTCAAAGAGATTACGGAGGACTGCCTGTCCGAAAGCACTGTCCCTACGGGACTCCCTCTCGAGACAGTAATGGACCGCAAAAGTCTGGCTCGAAGACCAAGTAGCGGCCCGGCAGATGTCTGCCAGCGGAACAGAGCGGAGGTAAGCCACTGACGTGGCCTTTGCCCGAACGCAATGAGCCGTGACTCGACTTTCTAAGGAGAGTCCGGCTGCCCCATAAGCCCAAGAGATACAGTCCGCAACCCAGATGGACAGAGTACGCTTGGAGACCGGGAGCCCCAATTTATTGGGGTCAAAAGACACAAAAAGCTGAGCAGCTTTACGGTGCTCCCGCGTACGGTCAAGGTAGAAGTTCAATGCCCTTCTACAGTCCAGGGTATGGAGGACCGTCTCAGCTCGGCTGGAGTGTGGTCTGGGAAAGAAGGTTGGAAGTACCACCTCCTGATTCATGTGAAAAGGGGAGACCACTTTAGGCAGAAACTTTGGGTGAGTCCGTAGGACTACCCTATTCTTGTAGAATCGAGTGTAGGGGGGATCAGACACGAGGGCCTGCAATTCACTTACGCGCCTAGCGGAAGTGAGGGCTATCAAGAACAGTGTTTTCCAAGACAGAAAACGGAGAGAACAGGTAGCCATAGGTTCAAAAGGCGGACAGGTGATCCGCTGCAAAACCACATTCAGGTCCCAGTCCGGCGCTGGCGGGCGCAGAGGTGGTTTAAGTAGAAGGAGACCTCGGAGAAACCTCGCTACGAGAGGGTCGTTGGAGAGAGGTCTGCCGTCCACCGGCACATGATGTGCTGAAAGAGCACTGAGGTGAACTTTGACGGAGTTGGACTTAAGTCCCAGATTAGAGAGGTGTAGCAAGTATTGTAGGATCACCGACACCGGGCAGGAGAAGGGATCCTGAGACTGTTGGGAACACCAGATTGCAAAGCGACGCCATTTAAGGGCGTAGCATTTGCGGGTAGAAGGGCGTCGCGAAGCCAAGACGACCTCCTCCACCTCCGCCGGCAAGAGAAGAGGAGCAAGGACTACCCTTTCAGCAGCCAGGCCATGAGGCTGAGAGACCTGAGGTTGGGGTGCAGTAGGGACCCCTGATCCTGAGTGAGGAGATCCGGTTGTACCCCCAGAGGGATTGGATCCTCCACCGCCAGTTGCAGCAGGAGCGGAAACCACGGCTGCCTGGGCCAGCGAGGGGCCACCAGGATCATGAAGGCTTTGTCTCGGAGAACCTTGAAAAGAGTCCGAGAGACTAACGGAATGGGAGGGAAAGCGTACAGAAGGCTCCCCGACCATGAGATCAGAAAGGCGTCCGCCGCAACCCGAAGGGGGTGTGGCTGACGAGAGCAGAAGCGAGGAAGCTGCCGGTTGTGAGGACTGGCAAAGAGATCCACCGTGGGGAGGCCCCACCTGAGGAAGAGCTTCTGAACGATCAAGGGATCCAGACGCCACTCGTGCGGCCGGAGTACCCTGCTGAGTTTGTCCGCCAGGCAATTTTCTTGGCCCGGGAGATAAACTGCCTTGAGGAGAATGCCGTGACTGACGGCCCAAGAGCAGAGCTTCTGTGCCTCCCGGCAGAGGAGGAAGGAGCCCGTGCCCCCCTGCTTGTTCACGTAGAACATGGCAACTTGATTGTCCGTCTGGACAAGGACGGACTGTTGGGAGGTTAGGTGGGAGAAGGCCTTGAGAGCTAGGCGGATCGCCCTGAGCTCCAGGAAGTTGATCTGCTGCGCAGACTCCCACTTGGTCCAGAGGCCCTGAGTACGTGCCTCTTGGCAATGTGCTCCCCAGCCCAGGAGGGATGCATCGGTGGTCAGCACCCGGGTCGGCTGAGGTGACTGGAAAGGCATTCCTAATATCAGGTTCGGCTGCCGGAGCCACCACCGGATAGACGAGACCAGCGGCTCGGAGACGCGCACTAGGTCTGCTAGGCCGCCTGTGGCTTGTCGCCACTGCCGGCGGAGACACCATTGAGCAGACCGCATATTCAGGCGGGCATTGGGGGTCACATGGACGGTGGAAGCCATATGGCCGAGCAGTCTCAGGAAGCGCCTGGCGGGGACCAGGGGCTGGCTGCGAAAGCGGTCGGCTAGGTCCATGAGCCGCTGAGCCCTGTCGAGCGGTAGGTACGCTCGCGCCTGAGGAGTGCGCAGCCTTGCGCCGATGAACTCGAGATCCTGTGAGGGGAGCAAAGTGGACTTTGCGAAGTTTATGACAAAGCCCAAGTGCTGCAGCAGAGTCACCGTGCGGCACGTGGCGTTGGTGACCTCCTGAGCGGACGCTGCTCTGATGAGCCAGTCGTCGAGGTACGGAAAGACATAGAGGCCGTGAAGCCGGAGATGGGCCGCCACGACCGCGAGACATTTTGTGAAGACTCGCGGTGCGGAGGACAGGCCAAAGGGGAGTACTCTGTACTGGTAATGATTTCCTGCCACCACAAACCTGAGGTATTGGCGGTGGCTTGGGTGGATGAGGATGTGCGTGTAGGCATCCTTTAGATCCAAGGAGCATAGCCAATCTCCCTGCTGGAGGTAGGGCAGAAGGATTCCAAGGGTAAGCATTTTGAACTTCTCCCGCACAAGGAACTTGTTGAGGTTGCGCAAGTCCAGGATGGGTCTGAGGCCTCCTGTTCTCTTTGGTATCAGAAAATACCTTGAATAGAAGCCTTGACCTCTCAGGTGGTGTGGCACCGGTTCCACCGCCTGTTCCTGCAGGAGACCTGCTAACTCCTGAAGGAGCAACTCCCTGTGCAGAGGGGGGCGCGGAGGCTCTCCCGGAAAATAGGAGGGAGGGACCTGATGGAAGTGGAGAAGGTAGCCCTCTCGCACGACCTGAAGCACCCAGGCATCTGCGGTGATGCTGGACCACCTGTGGGCGAAGTGAACCAGCCGGCCTCCGGTGCTGGGGGGAACCAGCGGGGGGGGAGAGGCTATGCTGAGCGAGTCAAAAACCCCCACCCTGCTGAGCAGGGGCTGGTGGTGCAGGCTTGGGGGCTTGCTGCCTACGGGACCCGTTACCCCGTCCCTTGGCCTGCTGGCCCTGTTGGGGAGCTGCAGGGGCCTGATAATGGGGGTATTGTTTGTAGGCAGCTGCCTTCCTCGGTAAAAGGACTTTTTTCCCGAGCCCTTCTTTTTCTGGGAAGGGGCGGAGGTCTTCCTAGAAAGCCTGGTCCTGGTGAGAGTCTCAGTCTCAATTTGTGCAGCCTTTTCCGCCATGGGCTTGCCAAAGAGGTTTTCACCTCGGCAGGGGACATCGACCAACTTGTCCTGTACCCAGGGCTCAAGGTCGGACGACTGAAGCCAAGCCTGTCGGCGGGCACCGATGCCGGCTGCGGCTACTCGAGCCGAGGCTTCAAAGCCATCATAGGCTGCTCGGGACATGAACTTTGAGCATTCCCGAATACCCGTGGACAAGGCAAGGAACCTCCGCAAGGGCTCCTCGGAGAGACCAGCGGAGAATCCGGCTAGCTCTTTAGCCAGATCCCTGAGATACATGCCCATGTATAGCTGGTAAGTCTGGACACGACAGGCGAGCATAGAGCCCTGGAAGCACTTCTTGCCAAGGCCATCCAGGTTACGGGCCTCCCTTCCAGGAGGCACCGAGGAGTGCATCTTCTGGCTCTTAAGACGATGCATGGCCGATTCCACTACCATGGAATGGTGTGGCAGCTGTGCCTTTTGAAAGCCAGGGCTCTTGCGGACTCGATAGATAGAATCGACCCGCTTGCTCAGGACCGGCGAGGAGGCCGGACTCTCCCACATGCGGAAGAGTAGTCGTTCCAGCATAGGAGGAACCGGCACAGTAAAGTGTTCCCTCGCGGGAGAGTCATACTGGAGGGCGTCGAGCTCTTCGGCTCGAGGCTCCTCCTCGGGATCCGCAGGGAAGGCCAAAGCCTTGGCCATATCCCTAACGAAGTCCGAGAACCGGGCATCCTCCGGGGGGGACTGCTTCCGAGGCTCGGACTCCGGAGAGTCCGATGGGACACACCGAGTCCGGAAAGAATCAGGTGACTCTTCCTCCTCAGACTCCCAGACCGACTCCGACGAGGAAAACGATCGGCGTCGAACCGAAAGAAAAAAGTATAAAATAAAGAGGAAAATCAACTTTTTCGCGGGGACAAGACGGGGACGTCTGTAGGGCTCCGCGGAAAAAAGAAGACTGGCTAAGATGGCACCTTCGGGCGGGAAGACGACCGCGCATGCGCGCTGCAATTCCCAAAGGCTTTCTTTGAAAGCTGGGGAAAAATTGCTCCGCGAGGGCTCCGTCGGCGCCGACGTCACCCATAAGTGAGGACTGACTTCCTGCTTGGTCCTGGAGAATTGGACTTAAGGCCCTAATTGGACAAGTGCAGAAGGTACTGGAGCACTACTGCACAGTGCAGCCGAAAGGATCTTCCTTGCGCTGCTGACACCACAAGGAGAACCTCCTCCACTTCAGGGCATATGTTTTCCTGGTGGATTGCTTTCTAGAGGCCAAGACCACCTCTTCCACTTTCCGAGATAGGCCCCAGGGAGCCAAGACTACCCTTGCAGCCTCCATGCCATCAGATGGAGAGATTTGAGATTGGGATGCAGAAGGGAACCCTGATCCTGAGAGAGAAGGTCGGGTTGGAATCCCAGAGGCATGGGTGTCTCCACTGCCAGTTGAAGTAGCAGGGGGAACCAGGGCTGCCTCGGCCACCTGGGAGCAACCAGAAGTACTGAGGCCTTGTCCCTGAGAATCTTGAATAAGGTTCGGGCCACCAGAGGCGTGGGAGGAAACGCATAGAGCAGGCCCTGGGACCAAGAAATCAGGAAGGCATCCGCCGCCACACTTATGGGATGCGGTTGCCTGGAACAAAACCTGGGCAGTTGGTGATTCAGGGGACTGGCAAAGAGATCCATGGATGGAAGTCCCCATTTCAGGAAAATCTGTTGAACCACCAAAGGGTGCAGCTGCCATTCGTTGGGCTGTAGAATTCTGCTTAAGCGGTCTGCCAGAAAGTTCTCCTGGCCAGGAAGATAAACAGCCCTCAGCAACATCTGGTGCCTGAGGGCAAAAGAGCAAAGGGCCTGTGCTTCCAGGCATAGAGGCCTGGATCCAGTGCCACCCTGTTTGTTCACATAGAACATGGCTGCTTGGTTGTCTGTCTGAACTAGAACAGACTGGTGGGCCAAAGTGTGAGAAAAAGCCTTGAGGGCTAAGCGAATAGCCCGCAGTTCCAGTAGGTTGATCTGTTGCGTGGCTTCCCATGGGGACCAGAGGCCTTGGGTGCAGCTCTCTTGACAGTGTGCACCCCAGCCCTGTAAGGAGTCATCGGTTGTCAACACTACTGTGGGGGCAGGCACCCCCTGAAGAAAGTTGGAGGGGTGTAGCCACCACTGAAGAGAATTCAGGAAGGGTTTTGACACCTTGACTTTATCTGCTAGGCTCCCTGTGGCCTGCTTCCACTGAGTTCTGAGGCACCACTGTGCAGGCCTCATGTGGAGGCGGGCATTGGGGGTCATATGCACAGTCGATGCCATGTGTCCCAGGAGTTGCAGACAGAGCCTGGCAGGAACCCTTGGCAGACTGAGAAACCGGGATGCCAACTCCATGAGCCTTTGAGCTCTGTCCTCTGGCAAGTAAGCCCTTGCTTGCAGAGAGTCCAGCCGTGCTCCTATGAACTCGAGGTTCTGGGAGGAGAGCAAAGTGGACTTTGCGAAGTTTATGACAAAGCCTAGGTCTTGAAGAAGGAGTGTGACAGTCCTGAAGGTGGCCTGCCTGGCCTCCTGGTAAGTCTGACCTCGGATGAGCCAGTCGTCCAGATAGGGGAAGACAAAAACCCCTTGAGTCCTCAAGTAGGCCACCACCACATATAACACCAATACTAGAATCCCTTCACTGGTTACCAATACAAAGCAGGATAGTATTCAAAACATTAATAACTTCATTTAAAACTCTAAATGATATGGCCCCAGTCACTCTAAGTAACTTAATCAGTAAAGAACATTCAAAATCTACTCAAAGAAAAGGACAATTAAATAAACTAAAAACTCCCAAAGACTTCATAAAAGCAAATAAATTAACAAACAGAGCTTTTTCACACGCAGCTCCAACAATCTGGAATTCCCTCCCAGATGATCTAAGAATGTTAACCAAGATCATTGAATTTCGTAAAAAATTGAAAACCTATTTACTATGCATTACAACAATACAGATCATCCCTCAATTGATTTAGATAAAGGCTAACCAGTTTTTGTCTGAGTTGATCCAACGACCTAAACAGACAATTCCACCTAGCTGAAACTGTACTATGCACAGTGCTAAAGCCCTACATAATGTGTATCTGTATATAATGTATATAGTTTTCACTGTTCTGTTCTGTTCAGTATTAACATTTGCTGTTTACTTATATTATTGCTTGTGGTTATAAGATGTTACATGTAAAACAAACTCTGCTTTGTTGATTGTTGTTTATTGTTTATTGTGAACCGCAACTGATCTCTGGAAGATGCAGTATATAAATGATTGTTAAATAAAATAAATAAAAGGCAGCACCCTGTACTGGTAATGGTTTCCTCCCACCATGAACCTGAGGTACTTTCTGTGGTCTGGATGAATGAGGATGTGAGTGTATGCATCCTTTAGATCTAAGGAGCATAGCCAGTCTCCCTGCTGGAGGTAGGGCAGAAGTATTCCAAGAGTAAGCATCTAGAACTTCTCTTTCTCCATGTACTTGTTGAGGTTCCTGAGGTCCAGGATAGGCCTTAGGCCTCCTGTTCTCTTTGGCACCAGAAAATACCTGGAGTAGAACCCCTGCCCCTGTAGGCGAGGAGGTACAGGCTCCACCGCCTTGTCCAGAAGCAGGCCCTGGAGTTCTTGGAGGAGGAGGTTGGTGTGCAGGAGAGGCCTCAGAGGCTCTCCTGGAAAGTAGACAGGAGGGTAACTGTTGGAAATGAAGCATATAACCCTGGTGAATGATGCTTAAGACCCAAGCATCCCCTGTAATGGGTGGCCACCTGTGGGCAAACAGGGCTAAGCGACCTCCTGTGCAGAAATGGGGCAGCAGGGGCGGAGAGGCTATGCTTTGGGAGTCAAAAACCCCCTCCCTGCTGGGTAGGAGCAGGAGCAGGAGCTGGAGGCTTGGAGGTCTTCTGCCTACGGGGCCCATGTCCCTGCCCCTTGGCCTGCTGCCCCTGTTGGGGAGCTGGGGAGGCCTGGTACTGAGGGTAAGGTTTGTAGGCAGACACCTTTCTCGGGTAGAAGGACTTTATACCCGAGCCCTTCTTTTTGTGAGAAGGGGCAGAAGTCTTTCTGGACAGTCTTGTCCTGGTCAGGTGTTCGGTTTCGAGCTCAGCCGCCTTCTCGGCCATGGGTTTGCCAAAAAGGTTTTCACCCCGGCAAGGGACATCGACCAACTTGTCCTGTACCCAAGGCTCGAGGTCCGATGACTGCAGCCATGCCTGGCATCGGGCCCCGATGTCGGCTGCCGCCACACGAGCCGAAGCCTCGAAGCCATCGTAGGCCGCTCGGGACATGAACTTGGAACAGTCCCGGATTCCTGAAGACAAAGACTGGAACCTCAGCAAACGTTCCCCGGAGAGGCCAGCAGAGAACCCTGGGAGCTCCTTTGCCAGGTCTCAGAGGTACATGCCCTTGTACAGCTGGTATGACTGGACACGGCAAGCAAGCATTGAGCCCTGGAAGCACTTTCTGCTGAAAGCATCCAGGTTCCGGGCCTCCCTGCCGGGGGGGCACTGCAGAGTGCATCTTCTGGCTCTTCAGATGATGCATGGCCGATTCCACCACCATGGAATGGTGCGGCAGCTGCGCCTTTTGGAAGCCAGGGCTCTTACGGAGTCGATAAATGGAATCGACTCACTTGCTCAAGGCCGGTGCCTCAAACATCCGGAAGAGGAGCCGTTCCAGCATCGGAGGAACCGGAACAGTAAAGGCCTCCTTCGGAGGAGAGTCATACTGGAGGGCCTCGGGGTCCGTGGGAATCGCCAAGGCCTTGGCCATGTCCCGCATGAACTCCGAGAACCGTGTGTCCTCCGGAAGGGACCTACTCCGGGGCTCGGACTGCAGTGAGTCCGAAGGGACGCACCGAGTCTGGAAGGTGTCGGGGGACTCCTCGTCCTCTGTCTCCCAAGCTGACTCATCGGAAGAGGAGTCCAGGGGCTCCGACCGCGCGGGTCGAGGTGGCACCCGCCCCGACGCCGAATGCACCGGCGCCCTCGGTTCCGAGCAGGAGGTCGAGGGAGACTTTGACCGAGGATGACCTCGAGCCTTCATGGTCTCAAGTATCGGCTCGGTCTCTGGGGTCGACTTCGACGTTGATGTCCCGGTGGTCGGGGCAGATGCACCAGCGAGGCTGGCCATCAGTACCCGCTGCTGCTCCATGAAGGCAGACAATCTGCTCTCCAAGGCTGTCAGCCTGAGTCCAAGCTCAGGAGACTCAGCAGCCACCGACTTGGGCCCCGGCGCTGGGGCCTGACGTCGGCTCCCTCGGAGGAGAGTCCACGAGGACTACAGGACTTACGTGTCCGACGGACTCCGGTTCCACACGAGGTACGTTGGACGGCTTCTCCTGCTCCAAAGGCCCGGGACGGCGGTCGGGGGTCTTAGACCTGGCCCTCGAGGAACCAGGGACCTCTGCCGACGCTGCCCTCATGAGCCGTTTCCTCCTCTTGCGTTCCCGGTCGGGGGACCCCCTGTCCAAGGAACCCCGGTGATGCTCGGGATCAGACTCCTGAGACGTCAAGGCCTCAGACGAGGTCCGGGCCCGGCCGGAGGCAGAATCTGAAAAAATCCTTTCCTTCTGGTGCTGACGGCTTCGAAGTGCCTTGGTGGACATTTTGCCACACGGGCCACAGATCATGGGATCACGATCTGGGCCAAGGCACCGAAGGCAGCAGTCGTGTGTGTTGGTGTGAGACATTAGTTTCTTGCACCCATCACACTTCTTGAAACCACTGGAAGCCATCGGGGAAAAAAGGGCCCCCGCGAGGTCAAAAGACCGGCCTTCGAGGCAAAAACAGAAAAAAGGGCGCGAATGCCAGCCACGAAGGGCAAAAACCGAAAAATAGAAAACGGATTTGATACCGGTGTACCGAACCCGGCGGGAAGGGGAACCGGCGTTGAACTCGGAGAAAAAGCCGAAGAATCTTCGAAAAAAGCATCAACTTTTCCGGGTGACTCAGAAAGATGTCCGATGGGCTCCATGGAAAAAGAGAGACTGAGCAAGATGGCACCTTTAGGCGGGAAGTGGACCGCACATGCGTGCCGTATTCCCAAAGGCTTTCTTAGAAAGCTGGGGAAATGCTCCGCACGGGGGCTCCATCGGCGCCGATGTCACCCATAAGTGAGGACTGACTTCCTGCTTGGTCCTGGAGAACTGTAGGATAGTCAACCTCCTCCAGCAGCTGAGGACTGAACGCTCAAAGTCTTGCTGACAGCCATCCAGCTCCCCCTGGCGTCAGAGACTCAGTCCACTATTGTCAAAGCAGACCGTCCCCCATATTTGCTCCTAACCGAAGTCATCGTAAACTAAACCAATTCGAAGATGAACTAACTAAGAAAACCAGGAAAAAGGAAACACCTTCGCTCCTAACTCTACCCGAAGCAGAGACATTCTCTCCCTCTCTGCCTCCTTTCTTTTTTTTTTTCCAATATATATTCCAAATAGGAGTCTGATTGCTCCTCCCCCCAAGCCCCAAACTCAGCACTGCTCCGAAAACGTCCAGACCAAGCTCGAGGGTATAATTACTCCTTATAGTAATCAATAGCATTGAATAGTTTCTTCCACTGAACACGATTACCTGACAGAACTGCGAAGCCCCCCCCCCCCCGCTCCAAGCGAAATCCGCCAAAAAACCTGGGTGGGTTCTGGACTGGCCCGGAGAGAACTCAAGGAAAGACAATTAGCAGGTAAGGTCTAATTTCTCCTTCCTCTTCATCTCTCCGGGCCAGTCCAGGAACTGTAGGGAAGTACCAAAGCAGTACCTACTTTCGGGAGGGTCCCGCTAACCCCACTACTATGGCTGAAGCTCCTACCTTCGCGTCCCCCTGAGCTTGAACATCCAACCGATAATGCTTTGTAAACGTATGCAGAGATGACCAAGTAGCCACTCTACAAATGTCCACTGGTGGGACCAAGGCAAACTTGGCCCAAGAAGTCACCTGGCCTCAACAGCCTATCAGGTCTGCATACCACACCCTCCTTGGCCAGTCTGGAGCAACGAGAATCACCTGTCCGTCGTGAGTCGCTATTCTTCGAACGACCCAACCGATCATCGGCCACGGAGGAAACACAGAGTAGCCCCGCCGACGGCCAGGGTTGAGCCAGTCCGTCGAGGACGTCTGACATGTGCTCCCTGCACCTGCTGACAAACCTTGATGCCTTCGCATTCCCGTAAGTGGCCATCAGATCCATAATCGGCTGTCCCCACTGCACCGTAATGTCATGGAAGACCGCCTCGTTCAGCTCCCATTCTCCTGGATCTAAGACATGCCTGCTGAGAAAATCGGCTGTACATTGTCCTTCCCCGCTACATGAGCCGCTGAGAAGGCTACCAAATGGCTTTCCGCCCATTGCATCAAGAGCTGGCTCTCCTGCAGCAAGACTGCACTGCCTGTGCCCCCTTGCCGATTGATATAGGACACTGTCACTGCATTGTCGGAGAAAATGCACACTGCTTTCCCCGTTACTAGACTGTCGAACTCCTGAAGCGCCAGTCGCACCGCTCTCATCTCTAGCTGATTGATCGAGCAACCGCATATGTCTGCCGACCAGCGGCCTTGCGCTACCTGGGACAGGCAATGCGCCCCCCAGCCTGAGAGACTGGCATCCGTGGTGACCAACACCCAATCCGGCGACTCCAGAGGCATTCCTGCCTGCAGATGTCTAGGGTCCAACCACCACTGTAGACTGTCGCTGACCGCCTCCGAGCACACCAGCTTCCTTCCCAGCAAATGCTCTTGTGGAGACCATCTGGAGAGCAACGCCCATTGTAGGGGCCGCATATGTGCCCTGGCCCACGGCACCAAGTCCAATGCTGCCGCCATGGAGCCTAGGAGTTGTAGGTACCTCCACGCCGTCGGAGCCTTGATGCGCAAAAACGCTGAGACTTGCCATATGATCTTTTTTACTCTGTTTTCTGGCAGAAAAATGGCTCCCATCCTGGTATCGAACACCGCCCCTAGATAAAACTAGACGCTGCACTGGAAGCAACTGACTCTTGGCTTGATTCACCACCCAACCTAGGCTGTTCAGAAACTCCACTACCCGTGCCGTCACTGACACCGACTCCGCTTGAATCAGCCAGTTGTCCAGGTAGGGATGAACTTGGATACCTTCCTTTCTCAATGCCACCGCTACCACTACCATCACCTTTGTGGATATACGCGGGGCCATAGCCAGGCCGAATGGTAACGCTTGGAACTGAAAATTCCCCATGGGCACGGCAAACAGCAAATACTTCTGATGCTCTGGTCTGATTGGAATATGCAGTATCACAGCCCCTCCCGGTGGCAGTGTGCTGATGGGTCAGGGCAGACATTTATTGTTTGTTGAAGCCGGGAACTTTAACTTAGACCAGGTGCATTATGGTCCTTGTAGTTCCCTTCTTTATAAAGAATAGTTGTGTGAGCCTTGTGCTGGGTTCAATATAAGGTTTTATTCCCTTGATGCACTAAGGTTCTCCAAGAAGACAACAGAATTCACCTGGATTCAGGGTTTCTACCAAAGTATTTACAAAGTCCAAAACTGTTACAAGAGCTTCACAGTCTTTTCCATTCAAGCAGGATTTTCCAGTATAAACAGGTTAAATAAACACAAAAACTTCTTCTTTTCAGCTCAAAGCAATGACATTTTAGAGCATGTCTTATGCTATGACTCTGTGAGAGATTCTATACTCTCAGCTACACAGAGAGTACAGTCCATAGGATATTCAGGTAGCAATGATTCTGATTCTACAAGGTCTGTTTGCATATCCTCTTGCTCAGATATGGTGTCTGCTAAGCCTGAGCTTTCCCTAGGCAAAACTGGTTGTACTTCAGTAGTTCTCTCCAAGACTTTCCAGCCTGGCTGGACCTGGTCTGGCAAACAATTAATATGGCTTTTATCTAGGACCTTCTGCACAGGTTTCCAAAGCTTTCCCCAGCTTTGTGTCTCATATCTATGGCTCTCTGGTTTACAAGCCTTTCTAGGACCTGGCACACATTCAGGAAAGGAGGTGTGAATGTACCTTTGTTCTCTGAGACGTGCGTTGCTGGTATTCCCTCTACCAGGCACTCTCCTGCTTACACTGTCTTCCCTGGAGACTTCTTTCTGGAACCTTTCAGCATGGGCTTGTCCTTCCTGGAAGTTGTCCCTTCCTTGTAAGGAATGCAAGCTTAACTGCCTTTCCTTCCGTAGTTGGAGCTTTCCCCTTTCTCTCTCCTTAGTAGCAGGGGTTTCTGTTGCTCTCTGTATTTGTGGTCCTCTCTGCTCCTGTGGTAGTCTCTCTATTCGTGGTCCTCTCTGTATTGGTGGTCTTCTCTCTATTCTCCTGACCGAACACTGCTTATAAAGCCGTTTCTCTAGTGAGCTTTCTGGCCCTCTACTCAGGTGTGTTTGATTAGCTATTGCATCATTACAATCTGGGTGTGTCAGCCTACCTTCTGCAGCCTCATGCCTACTCTCTCTAGCTGCACTTCTTGGTAACTGCATTCTCTGTAAATCAGTTTCTTTAAAAGAAACGGAGTTTTCTCCTAACTCCATAGCTTCAGTAGTGTCAGCTTCATCACAGCAGATACGCTTCCGTCAGATCTATGGACGAAAGAACCTCCCCCGGCCTCACCAACCGGATTACAGACCGAAGAGTCTCCATTCGAAAGTGCGGTACCTTCAAACAGCGGTTCACATGCTTGAGATCTAGAATGGATCGAAAAGACCCTTCCTTTTTGGGAACCACAAAATAAATCGAGTATCGACCTAATCCGCACTGGTCTGGCGGCACCAGAACCACCACTTGAAGGAGTAGTAAATGTTGCAGGGTGTCGTTTACCGCCTTCGCCTTTGTCGGAGAGCTGCATGGCGACAACATGAAGGCCTCCGCTATCGGGTGCACGAACTCCAGTGCATACCCCTCGCGAATGATTTCCAACACCCCCTGGTGGTCCAGACGGAGTGGAAACCCTGCAACCGTCCTCCTATTGGAACCTTCAATGGGACACCCTCCTTTCATTGTGGCTTTTTTGGAGGGTTCTGCTGAGATCCGAAATATCCCCGACCGAACCCCCTAGCTCCTCGAAAGGACTGACCTCTTGGCACAAAACGACCTCTTTGATATGGAGTAAACCGGGACGCTCAGAACCTCCAAAACTCTCTGCCTTGTCCTCTCTGCAGAGTCCCAGGTCTAGGACCCCTCGGACGATCTTCCGGGAGGCGCCCTCCTTTGGAATCTCCCAAATCGTTCCCATCTCTCCTTAAACAAACCTCTATAAGACCTCTACTGAAGAACTCTAGGCTTGACCCACTAAAGCCTGACTCCTACCGCCCAATCTCGAGCATACCTCTATTAGCCAAAATAATAGAGAAGGTTGTTCAGAGACAGATACAACATCACATTGATACAGCCTCACCGCTTGATCCCAGTCAACACGGCTTCAGGGAATCACACGGTGTAGAAACTCTCCTTACCACCCTAACTAATACACTGAACAGAGGTCTTGATAAAGCAGAAAACGGCTTTGCTCTAATATTCCTAGACATCTCCGCTGCCTTCGACTCAGTTAATCATAATCAACTCCTTGCCCGACTCCTAGAAAAGGGAATCGAGGGTCTCGCCTGGGAATGGTGTAGGTCATACTTGTCTGAGCGATGGCAACATGTCAGAGTCGGTACCACCACATCCACACCTTTCCACCAACACCAAGGTGTTCCGCAAGGATCGTCCTTATCTGCACTTCTGTTTAATCTATACTTACAGCCGATCTGTGACATCATACGCACTTTCAACATCTCCTCATTAATTTACGCTGACGATGTTCTACTGTTTACTCCATTTAAAGTCAGTCAACCAGACCTCACCAATCTTATCCAATGCTTCAATGCCATCACAGACTGGTTAGCTTCTCAAAACCTCCGTATAAACTTCAAGAAGACCGAAGTTCTCTTCATATCAAGAACCAAGCATTCTCACCTCCATCCTCTCTAAAAGTAAGAGATGCTGATCTCCCCTGTAAACAATCTATTCGCTACCTAGGGATTACTCTGGATCAGCATTTTGAATTTAAGGAACACATTCGGAACGTCACAAAGGCTGTCTACAATAAAATAAGAACGCTAAGACAACTCAGACCCATGCTACCTCACAACAACTTCCGGACCATTTTCCAGGCCCTCACACTACCTCATTTTGATTATGCTAATGTCATCTTATACGGTCTCCCTAAAAACACCATTAATCCTCTACAACTGGCGATGAATGCGGCTGCTAGGGTGCTTTGTGGTCTATCAAGATCAGACCATATCACCCCGACTCTCATGGAACTACACTGGCTACCAATTCATTGCAGGATAACCTATAAAATCTTCATCATCACTTTCAAGATTATCAACAACCTTGCCCCCACGTCTCTTAACGACCTCATCTCCCTCACCCCAAAAAACAGAGAGAGAAGGATAACAACGGACAACACCCTGATTATCCCCAAGGAGTCCATCAAATGTACCCAATCAACCAAGAAAAGGACCTTCGCCTTCTATGCACCTAAATGCTGGAATGACCTCACACCTGAAATAAGAGCGATTAAAGACCTCTCTCAATTTCGTAAGGCAATCAAGCACCACATCTTCCTGATCCATTTTGCACAAGCTTCCAATCCTCATCGGATCATCAGCCCTCCTAAACCGACAAACTCTCACTCTTCTCCCCAATTCCCTCACAAGTAATTTCTGCCTCAAGTTCTTTTATGCCCTATCTTATCTTATTCCGACCATAGTCTGCCTGTGAATACTAAAGAACCCAATAAGTTTATACATAGCTCAGTTTTTACACTGTTTTTTGTATATAGTTTTCACTGTGTGTACATAGTTATAGTTTTATTACCCCTTTTCCAAGTTTAAGTTACCTGTTATAATGTAAGCACACCAGTGTTTTCTGATTGTGCAGTTCTGTTACTTGTAAACCGCACTGAAAACAAATAGCGCGGTATATAAAAGATGTTAAATAAATAAATATAAATAAATAAATCCTTCACAATCTTCTCCAATGCTTCCCCAAAGAGCAGCTTGCCCTTATAGGGGAGCTTACTAAGGCGCGTCTTGGAAGATGTGTCCGCTGCCCAATTCCTCAGCCAGAGAAATCTTCTAGCGGCAATCACAGACGCCATAGCCTTCGCCGAAATCCTGACCAGGTCATAGAATGCATCTGTGAGGTACGCCACAGTCGACTCTAACTTCACTCCCTCTGCCCCCGAAGCCTCCTCCCCTTCAGGAGCAGAGTACCCCTGGAGCCATCGAATGGAAGCTCGAGACACATACAATCCACAAACAGAAGCCTGAAGAGACAGCGCACTAGCGTCAAAAGCCTGCTTCAACAGTGACTCCAACTTCCTATCCTGCAGATCCTTCAGAGCTGCTCCTCCCTCTAAGGGAATCGTTGTCTTTTTTGTCATCGCAGAGACTAAAGCATCCACTTTCGGCATCTGCAGCAACTCTTTCTCCTCCTGCAGCACCAGGTACAAGTGGCCTATCGCTCGACCCCCCGCAGCGTAGCTTCAGGACACTCCCATTCCGATTCTGTCATTTGTTTAATTACTCTATGTACCAGAAAATACTTTTGTTCCGCCTTGAAACCTTGGAGCAACGGATCTTCCAGTGGTTCTTCCTGAACTACTGGCTGGGTAATATTCAGGGCCGCCAGCGAATGTGCAATAAGCGCCCCTAGCTCTTCCTTCCTGAATACTCTGAAAATACTGGGGTCCTCTCCTGGTGCAATTTCACCTTCCTCTAGCTCCCCCGGCCACTGATCCATACCGGATTCTGAGAGGATTTCTCCTTCCTCCATCACTGGAGGAACAGGTTCCTGCTGTCCGAAGCCATCGGCAGCTGTCTCTCCTGACCAGCTCCTCTTTGAGGAACCCTCTCCTGGGTCACATGGGCTGCCCGCCCTCCCAGGCAAAACAGATTGGAAGGAGAGCCTTTTCCCTATGCCTGCTCCAACTTCATACAATATGCTTTATGTAAAGAAAGAATAAAATCTGCTGAAAATAAGGGCTGCAAACCCCCCTGCACCTCTGCCAATGGAGCCTGAGCCCCAACCCCCGCTGGAGTAGGCTTTTTTGACTTAGATTTCTTTTTAACTGATTTCTCCTGAAGCGTAGGAGAAACGGCTGCCTGCTCTAAAATGGCTGCCATTCCCGCCTTCTCCTCCGTGCCTTGCTGCTTACTCAAGTGCCCTAACAACGTTGCTGTATCTTCCATTCTCCTGAACGACTGCCGGTACTCTCAGAGCTCAACTCCAACTCCTCAAAGCGGTCCCCGCTACAACTAGCATGTGCTACAACTTAAAAGCACCCGCCGAAGTTCCCTGAAAGCCATGATCTCCTGACGCTGCAGCGAGGCCTCCCCCCCCCCCCCGAAACGGATCCCCGCTCGAAGAGCAAGCTCTACCCATGTACCTGCACTCCGTGGGCTCACTCCTGTGACTCTCACCTCCGCTGCTAGCAGGAGAGTTAGTTGGGGCGTCGGCGGAAGAGGGACTGAATCTGGGGCTCCCAGATGCTCTCTCACAGCCGCCTACGGAGCCGATTCCCAAGGTAGGCTCTGCCTTTGCTCCGATCTCTGGCAGATTCCTTTTTTTTTTTTTTTTTCCCAACAACTTACTTTCAAATAAGAATTGCCCCTCTCCTGGCCATAATCCCTGCTAGGGTCACCCAGTGCTTTTCTTATCTCTTTCCCCCTTTTTTTTTTTTTTTAAACTGATCCTACTTCTTTCCTCTTCGTGTGACCGGGAGCCTGCCAGCACACATCCTACCCAGCTGCTGAGGACTGAACGACTGAGTCTCTGACGCCAGGGGGAGCTGGATGGCTGTCAGCAAGACTTTGAGAGTTCAGTCCTCAGCTGCTGGAGGAGGTTAACTATCCTACAGTTCCTGGACTGGCCCAGAGAGACGAAGAGGAATATATTATTCAGTGAGCTACAGGCAGTAAAGGATGTCTGTGCCTTCCAAAAGGTCCTGAAGACTTATCTGTTTAGGCCGGTACTTAACTGTCTGGGCACCAAGTGTTTGTCTGTGGTGTTTGTTACATCATGATTATGTATGTTTGAAGGGAGGAGTGGTCTAGTGGTTAGGACAAGGTACTTCAGGCCGGAGGGCCAGGGGTTCAAGTCCCACCTGGGGACAGCAATCTCAGGCCAGAGGGAATGGGATTTCTAGTCCTATAGGCACTCCTTGTGGTCTCGGGCAAGCCACTTAACCCTCCATTGCCCCACGTTCCCTGTAAGTACTAGCATATGCAGGGCCGGCCCGTCCATTGAGCAAGAATGTTTTTTGCACAGGGCCCCGCGTTTCAGGGGGCCCCGCGCAAAAAACATCTTGCATCCCATTAAAGTTTTAAAAAAATCATAAACCGGCTGCCGCTGCCGCCGTGGCAGCGGCAGAATAGAGAATCCCGCGGGGCCCATTCACAGCCCTCACCACCCCCCCCCCCCTATCCGCCCAACCAAGTTTAAAAAAAAAACTAAACAGCCCCCGGCTGCCGCTGCCGCCGTGGCAGCGGCAGAATGGAGAATCCCGCGGGGCCCCCCTGTCCGGCAGTCTTCTCTGTGGCCTCCGTCGGCTGTCAGAGCTGCGCGAAGAGAGAGAGCTTCTCTCGCAGCTCTGTTAATCACGCCGCGGGGCTGTGGGTTTTACCCAACCGCCCCGCGGCGGGATTAACAGAGCCGCGAGAAAGGGAAACTCTCCCTTCGCGCGGCTCTGAAAAGCCCGCGCTGAGGCCGCATCCAAGACTGCCGGACAGGGGGGCCCCGCGGGATTCTCCATTCTGCTGCTGCCACGGCGGCAGCGGGCAGCAGCAGGCCGGTTTATGGGTCTTTTTTTTTTTAAACTTAGCTGGGCTGGGGGGGGGGTAAGGGACTGTAAATGGGCTGATGGGGGGGGGGAGAGAGGGAGGGAGGGGGTAAGGACTGTAAATGGGCTGATGGGGAGGGAGGGAGGGGGGGTAAGGACTGTAAATGGGCTGATGGGGAAGGGGGGGGTAAGGACTGTAAATGGGCTGATGGGGAGGGAGGGAGGGGGGATAAGGACTGTAAATGGGCTGATGGGGAGGGGGGGGTGTAAGGACTGTAAATGGGCTGATGGGGAGAGGGGGAGGGGGGGTAAGGACTGTAAATGGGCTGATGGGGAGGGAGGGGGTAAGGACTGTAAATGGGCTGATGGGGAGGGGGGGGGAGGGGTGGTAAGGACTGTAAATGGGCTGATGGGGAGGGGGGGTAAGGACTGTAAATGGGCTGATGGGGAGGGGGGGAGGACTGTAAATGGGCTGAGGGGGGAGGACTGTAAATGGGCTGATGGGGAGGGGGGTAAGGACTGTAAATGGGCTGATGGGGGGGGGGGTTAGGACTGGTAATGGGCTATAGGGGGTTCGGACTGGAAGTGGGCTGATGGGTGGGTTAAGAATGGGAATGGGCTATGGGGGGAAAGGACAGGTAATAGACTATGGAGGGGCTAAGACTGGAAATGGGCTGATGGGGAAGTTATGACAGGTAATGGGCTATGGGGGGCTACGACTACAAGTGGGCTGATGGGGGGATTAGGACTGGAAATGGGCTATGGGGGGGTTAGGACAGGTAATGGGCTGATGGGGGGGTTACAACAGTTAATGGGCGATGGGGGTCTAAGACTACCAGTCGGCTGATAGGGGGTTAGGACTGGTAATGGGCTGTGGGGGCGTTAGGACTGGTAATGGGCTGGGGGGGTTAGGAAAGGTACTGGGCTATGGGGGGGATAAGACTACAAGTGGTCAGATGGGTAAGGACTGGTAAGTGGTTTAACGGGGGGTAAGACTGAAAATGGGCTGATGGGAGGGTAAGGACTGGAAGTGGGCTGATGGGGGGGTTAGGACTGGTAATGGGCTATAGGGGGTTCGGACTGGAAGTGGGCTGATGGGGGGGGTTAGGACTGGTAATGGGCTATAGGGGGTTCGGACTGGAAGTGGGCTGATGGGGGAGCTAGGACTGGTAATGGGATGGGGGGTTGCTAGGACTGGAAATGGGCTGAGTGGAAGGGGGGCTTGAACGGCAAATAGCTGATGGGGACAGGGGCTTGGAATGGAAATGGGCTGAGTGGAAAGGGGGCTTGAACTGCAAATAGCTGATGGGGAGGGGGGGCTTGGAATGGAAATGGGCTGTGAGGAGAGGGAGCTAGGACTGGAAATGGGCTGAGTGGGGGGGGGGGCTAGGACAGGAAATGGGCTGATGGAGGGGCCAGGATAGGACTGGAAATGGGCTGTTGGGGGTGCTAAGGTTGGAAATGGGCTGTGGTGGGGGCTTGAATTGAAATGGACTCATGGAGGGGCTAGAACTGGAAGTAGGCTCATGGGGGGCTTGGATTGGAAATGGGCTGAGTGGAGGGGAGCTAGGATTTGACATGGGCTGATGGTGGGGCTAGGAAAGGAATATAAATGAGCTGATGGGGGCTGGGATTGGAAATGAGCTGATGGAGGAACTGATAGGACTGGAAATGGGCTGATGAGGGGCTGGGATTGGAAATGAACTGATGGATGGACTCGGATAGGACTGGAAATGGATGGGGGAGCTAGGACTGGAAATGGGCTGATGGTGGGGCTAGGATAGGATTGGAAATGGGCTGATGGGGGACTAGGACTGGAAATGGGCTGATGCAGGGACAAGAAGGGAGCAGATGCTGGGTGGGGCTGGAACTAGAAAGGAGCTGATGTTGGGGAGTATTAAAATGGGATGGAGCTGGGAGAGTGAAATGGAGAGGGAAAAATATTTTGCGTGGGAGGGAAGACAAATCTACAATTGGCCGGATATTGGGAGAATAAGTGGGGATTGAGGATGGAGGGATAAAATTTGAGTGGATGAAATAGGAATGAGGAAAGAGCAAAAGGAGAAAGATTAGCATGTTAAAGCAGATGTAGAGAGAGAATGGAAAAAAAAAAACAAGACAGAAGAAAGGACAAATGGACAGCAGATGGAGAGTTAGCAGAAGACACGAAGAAACCAGAAGAAAGTGGCTGGAACAATTGCAACTGAAAAAAAATGCACAAAAGGTAGAAAAATATCTCTTTATTTTGAATTTATTAACTGGAATATGTCAGCTCTGGGAAATGTGCATCATTAATTTTTGCGCTTTGTTTAGTACAAGAGGAAATTAATTTATAGTTTTATTTCTACAGTGTTGTTGTATATTCCAAGTTTGGCTTTTGGGGTTCCCAGTTTAATTATGGTCTTCCTGTTTCTAAATTGTGATTCCTTGTTTGGTGATGGTCTATGTTCTGCATGTGTAACTGAGCTGAGGTATACTGTTTATGTAATTCCTATTTGACATTGCCACTTGTTCTTTCCCCAGTAGGTCATGTATTATTGTTCTCTGAAATGTATTGGTTTAATATTTGCAGTGTTGCCTTTTGATAGTTAGGGTATGGTGCTTTGTGAGTCCTGGTAGTGCTGTTAGGATACGGCGGGTTTGCTATGGGTTCTAAATGGGCAGTGTTTGTAGTAGTTCCTAATGTGCCTGGCGGTTGGTACTGGATTATAGTAATGTAGAAACCTTTTAGTCTTTCTTTATCCATATACTCATTAAGAGGCATGTTTACTAAAAGTTAGTGTATGGTAACATTATGCAAATATTTATGCAAATGAGGCACCTTATGCAAATGAGGCCCCGCACCGAGTCTCCGCACATGGCCCCGCACCCCCCTTGGGCCGCCCCTGAGCATATGTGTCTCATATCCCCTCGTGTTAAATGTATCCCCCAATTGACCGCTTTGACCCGGTGAAAAGCGGGATATAAATACAGCTAAATAAAAAATAAATAAATCTCACTTTGAACTATGGCAACTAGTAATGCCACACGTTCATTGTATAAAAAATAATTGTTGGGATGGTGAAGAGGGCTGGTGCAAGGATATGAGACTCCCTAGGTGAACCTCATTCCTGCCACCCCCCATTCTCACCTCCACTCCCATTGCTGCCTTCTTTCTCAGGGACCTGCAACAGCAACAATGACTTTAAAACAGCAACGCAGTGCTTATCGAATGCCTACGATGCTGCATGCTGTTTCTGCTCTTGGTGCTTCCACTCTATCTGACGCAGCCTTCTTTTTTTCATAGGACGGATGCCGCTGGATCATTTTCCACCCCCATGCAAACAGGAAGTCTGTGTTGGAAGGTGTGGAAGCACCAACAGCAGCAAGAGCGTGCAGAGCTGTAGGCTTTTGGTAAGCACTGCATCACCATTGCAAGTCCAGAAGAGGGGCAGCAGTGATGGCAATGGGCTGCCCTCGGAATGTTAGCACTCTAGGCCACATCTAGTTTGCCTAATGGTAGCATTGGCATTGATGGTAAAACAACGAACTGGGGCAAGAATAATCTGACTTTACTACTACTAATAATAATTATTAGTATAGTGCTACAAGGTGTATGCAGCATCTACCACTTTTTCTGTAAAGAAATATTTCCGCATATTACTCCCGAGTCTATCCCCTTTCACCCTCATCCTATGTCCCCTCATAGCTGAGCTTACTTTCAATCGAAAGAAATTCTTCTCTTGGGCATTTATGCCACAGAGGTAATGAAACGTCTCTATCATATCTCCTCTATCCCACCTTTCCTCTAAAGTATACATATTAAGATCTTTAAGTCTATCCCCATATGCTTTATAATGAAGACCTGTAACCATCTTAGAAGCCACCTTCTGCACAGACTTCAAACTGCCTATATCCTTTTGAAGGTTTGGTCTCCAGAATTGCACACAGTACTCCAAATGCAGGGCACAGATAAAATGGATCTGTCAGAAGAGCAGATTTCTCGAGAAGGGGTGTACGGTGAGAAAAGAGAGGAAAGGTAGTGAGGAGCTGCAGAATGAATGCGGTCAGTAGGAGAAGTTTGAAGTGGATGCAGAAATGGATAGGGAGTCAATGAAGTGACTTGAGAAGAGGGGTCACATGAGTATAGAGGCATTGGCAGAAGATAAGCCGTGCAGAAGAGTTTTATTTGGTAAAATAAAAATTCATAACCTTTTTAAATTTTCTCCTCATAAAATCGAAACATGCATCCCCATTGAATTATTCACTTAGAGTGAATAGATTTAGATTTTCCCTTCTGGTTCTGAAAGGGTATGAAATCAAGTTAGATTGTTTCTCTCAAGGTAGTCTTTTAACGTTTTTCTGAACGTTGTGCTAAATTTGATCTGACTGAGGACAATTATTCCTGCAATCTTCAGATTAGAAGCAGTTTAAATAAAGCTCCCCTTAAACTTACTAATTAATTCTTTTGTGCTCCATTACTGAGAGTTTCTTGAACACTGGTAATTATATATTGTGCAGCATCATGGCAGCATCCCTACCATTACACAGTTACTAAAGCTCTCAACAGAGATACCCAGGGCGGTGGAAGAACTGGTCAATTGATTTTAATTTAACTTTAACTCCAATAATATAAAATCATATTCTACACTTATTAGACTCTTCAAAATCTCAATAAGATTAATAATTTAAATTTAAACAAACACTGCCATCAGGCTATTTTGGTGTTGAACAGAATAATTTTAAGACACTGGCAAACAAATTACTAAAAATTTTGCCTTTGGAAAGCTTATTGCTATAACCAATTTTAGCATAATTTAGGATCTTTTCCTGAGATTAAATAAATTGTATTATTTCTTGAAGCAAGCAGGATTTTAAATGTGGTGTCTAACTTCATATTGGAGAGGAGAGGTTCTGTCTAACTATCAAAGGTTTATATAATTAAGGGGCCCGTTTACAAACCAGTTAATGTGCATTTTAGCAAGCGGCAACTGGCAGACTGGGACACTAACATGCAGGCAGGGGAGTTACAGCCTGCTAAAACGCATGGAACTCAGCCATGGTGAGCTAGTGCCAAGAGTGGGCAGGTTAGGAGCGGAGTGTGGGCGTGGAAAGCACAGTATCACTAGCATGAAGGCAAATTCTGTGCACTCAGTGGCACTGTGGCAATTAGTATGAGTTCACATAACAATGCCTGTCGTTAGGTGAACCTGTGTTGATTGTGCCACATGTTAGTGTTCGTGAACATGTGCTAAATGCTGGCAACATGCCAGGCACACTCCCAAGAGTTAGCACACAAGGGGTGCATATACTGTGCAAATGGTATTGCCACTAATCGCATGGTAAACGCACACCTTTAGCAAAAGGGCCCCTAAATTTGTTTTCTCTCTTTCAAGGATTTAGAAGCTTTCATTTTAACCCAGTAGTTTATCCCACTCCTTGGAGCTTCCAGCTCAATCAAAACCAGCCTCTGTTGACTATGGTACCATGAGTCGCCATTTACAAATATCTAAGGATTTCCCAGCCCTGTTTTCTATCCTCTCCCACTGCTGACTCTATAGCATCCACTGGGTTTCAAACACAGCTCCCCCTCCTGGCAGTGTTCAACACTACTACTGAGCAACCAGGCCAGTCTGGAGAAATTTAAGAATTTGTGTAAGAGTGTCAAATAAAATACTGAAAGAAAACCCATGTCAAAATCTATAAAAGTAAACATGTCTCAGGGACACAGTGCGCTTCGTGAATTGACCAAGTACCCTGCGTCTACTGATGCTGGCAGAGAGCACCCCATCCTTAGAGACTCGCATCTGTTGTTACTAGGACCCAACAAGGGTTCTCTAGGGAAACACCCCTGAGGAGATGACAGGGCACAAGCTACCACTGGAGGCTGTGTCGAGTCTCTGGTAGGAGCGAAAGCTGGATGTCGTAGACTTCCGACACAGGTGACCAGCGTGAAAGGAGAGACCTCTGAAGCTCCCTCATGTGCACTCTGGCCCAAGGCACGACTTCGATAGTGGCTGCCATGAACCCCAGGATTTGAAGGTAATCCCAAACCCTCGGAGCTGTCTGAAGAAAAAACAAACTAAGAAAGTCCGTGAATTTGCGAAGCCGCTCGCGTGTCAAAAAGACTTTCCCCTGCCCGGTGTTGAAGCAGGCTCCTAGAAACTCTAGTTGCTGAGATGGATGAAGATGGCTCTTGGACATATTGACCACCCATCTGAGAATCTCGAGGAAAGAAACTACTTGAGCCACTGCTTGACGTGCTTCCAACAGAGAGTCCGCCCGAATCAACCAGTCGTCCAGGTAAGGATGCACTCGGATTCCCCATTTGTGCAGAGCTGCTGCGACCACTACCATAACCTTGGAAAAGATGTGCGGAGCCGAGGCCAGGCCGAAGGGCATTGCACAAAACTGGAAGTGCTGACCCAGTACTGAAAACCGTAGCAAACGCTGTTGGTCGTCTCTGATGGGAATGTGGAAGTAAGCTTCCACAAGATCTAGAGAGGCAAGGAACTCGCCTCCACGTACTGCCTGGATCACCGAGCAAAGCATCTCCATTCGGAATCGTGGCACCCATAGATATTGATTTATGCCCTTGAGATCCAGAATTGGGCGGAAGGACCCATCTTTCTTGGGAGCCATGAAATAAATGGAGTAACGATCACAGCCTCTCTCTGCTCGAGGAACTGGTCGAATAGCCCTCAGAAGGAGGCGGCACACGGTGGAGCGAATAGCCTTTCTCTTCAGGGATCTTCCCCCCGGTGAGACGACGAACGCATCGGGAATGGATCGGGAACATTTGAGAACGTAACCCTGGGAGACTATGTTGAGGACCCCTTGATCCGAAGTAACAAGAGACCATTGACGAGAAAACAGAGTCAAAACGCCCACCTACCAGAGGAGTCTCTCCGGACGGGCTGACTTCCAGAAAAGGCTCCTGGGGTGGACTGTCTGGCCAGTCAGCAGGAAGATCTCGCGGGGCCAGAGAATTTGGAAGGCCCCGAGTAGGACTCAGCTCCCTTGCGAGCACCCCAAAAGGACTGTGCCCTCTGACCAAAACGTCCAGTTGTCAAAAAGGCGGAGTGCTTCCCAGGACGGTAGCAACGAGCGTTGCGATACCTGGAGGTGCGCTGCAAGGTAGGCGAATATCGACGGGAGGAACGCCTAGTAGCAAACTTAGGCTTATTTTCCAGAAGACGTTGGGGTCGAACGTCCCCTAGGTCCTTGACCAATTTCTCTAGGTCCTCCCCAAAGAGAAGCTTTCCCCTGAAGGGAAGCCTAGAGAGGCCTGCTTCAGATGCAGAGTCAGCCGACCATTGGCGAAGCCAGAGCCATCTGTGAGAAACTGTGACCGCCGCCGCCGATCTAGCCGAGAGGCACAAGAGATCGTAAAAGGCATCTACCAAAAAAGCTGTGACCGATTCCAGATGAGCAAGAGCTGGATCCTCAGGCAGACATTGAAGCCAGCGCAGAAGAGCTCAGGCCGCTAGACCCCTGCAAACAGAGGCCTGGAGAGATAATTAAGAAGCCAAAAAGGCAGTCTTGAGAAGGCTCTCAACTTTCCTATCCTGTTGATCACGAAGTGCTGCACCACCCTCCACTGGAATGGTGGTGTGCTTCGTTACTCCGGTCACAAGGGCATCCACTTTGGGGTATGTCAGCCACTTTTCCAAGTCAGGCGGTGTCCAGAGGTAAAGCTGACCTAGGCGGCAGTCTGTACGGAGGGGAATATCTGGAGAGTCCCATTCTCAAGACACCATTTTCTGTAATTCCACCGGGAATGGAAAAGCTCTGGATGGCTTGCGAATGCCTTGTAATATTGGGTCTGGCTGGGGAATGGCAGAAGGCTGAGGATTCTGCTGATCCGTCAACCGTAGAGCTTCGACCATAATTAGGGCCAGCAATTCCTCTTTGCGAAACAAGCGTATGTCCTGTGTCTCGCTTTGGCCCTCCACAGAAAATTCTGATGGGGACCATTTCCCATCCTCCTGGTCCGACAGGCTCTCGCTGTCGTCCCCCGAAAACAGCCCTTCCTCTGGTGCTTTTGGCTAAGCTGTAGTAGCCCAGGAGACCTCTTTAGGTGGCCATGCATCCTCCTTGGACATGTCCTCTTGTCTAAAGCGCTTGCGGGATCCACAATCAGAAGACTGAGGGATTTGAGTCAGGTCATCCACTGTGTTACGGGGAGAAATAGCCCGCCAAAGATCCCAGGCTTGTCTAAAGAGGGCCAAAAACTGGGTATCTGAGGCATGCATTGGCTCCTGCTGCCCGAAAGACTCCAGAGCAGGAGGAGTTAAGAGAGGAGGAGAGAGAGAGTCTCTTGCTGGAGGAAGCTGTCTGGGTTTTTCTAGCAGCTGAGGACATGCAGCAGGACTGCTTCTGTCCTGAGCTCCCTTGGCTGGTGTCACCGAAGTTTCTCCAGGATGAGCAAGACATGCAGCACAAATGCCATCCCTCAAATCCTTATGCTTCTTTGTGTAGACCATGCATCGCTGAAGGGAAGGCATCTCACAGGCGAAGTGCAGCAGACCGCGATCCCCAGTGAACAGAAAAAATAAAAAAAGTTAACAATAGGAGTTGAAAGGGACGAGACAGCTGAAAAACTAGCAGGGAAGACAGAAATTAAGAACATAAAGTTTCCTCACAAAGCCTGCCAAAAACAGAGCTGTGCAGCAAAAGACCGCCGAAAATGGCCACCGCTATTAAAACCGCCAACATAAAATCACCTCAAACGCTCTGAAAACGCGGTAAAACATAAAATTAATCAAACGGAGAGCTAGGGAAATAAAGACCTGAAGAAAAAACTTTCCAGGCAGACAGAGGTTGCCCCGACGCATCCCAAGTAAAATCGTGAGGGGGGGGGGAAGAGGAGTATCTTTGAAGTTTTCTACTCACTGCACTGGAACAGAGTGCTGAAGAGCCAAGGCTGACCTGAAACAGGCAGCAGGCAGGAGCTGTTGTAAGGCTGCCGAAAAGCTGCAGACTCTCCCCGATGACCGGCTGCTCGGGTCCTCATGAGCTGAGGCCAGTTTTTTCCCCTGACAGAGAGGGAACCTCACATGGTCCTCCTGACCAGGAGTTCAACCTCAATCTGTCCCACAAAATGTAGCTGGGAAACCCAGAGGGGCAGCTCAAGTGCGCCCTGGGTTCATCCAGTAAAATTACTGCAAGTGCTAAATAATAAAAATAAAAATAATCAGAGAGAAAAAGTTAAACCCTAAATCTGCTGGAGACAGAGAAAGCACAGGTACTTACCTGTAACAGGTGATCTCTGGGAACAGCAGGAATAAGTCTGGGATTTGGCAGCTGGGATTTAATGTTAAAAAATGTAAGGTCATGCATTTGGGCTGCAGCAATCCAAGGGAGCAACACAGTATAGGAGGTGAAGTACTTTTGTCCACTAAAGAAGAGCGGGACCTAGGCGTGGTTGTGTCTGATGATCTTAAAGTAGCTAAACAGGTAGAAAAGGCGACGGCAAAAGCTAGAAGGATGCTTGGGTGCATACGGAGAGGAATGGCTAGCAGAAAAAAGGAGGTGATAATGCCTCTGTATAAGTCTTTGGTGCAACCTCATTTGGAGTATGGTGTGCAATTCTGGAGACCGCACCTTCAAAAGGATGTGAACAGGATGGAGTCGGTGCAGAGGGTTGCTACTAAAATGATTAATGGGCTTCATTATAAAGCATATGAGGACAGACTGAAGGATCTTAATATGTACACCTTAGAGGAAAGGCGGGATAGAGGTGATATGACTGAGATGTTTAAATACCTCCGTGGCATAAATGTTCAGGGAGAGAGCCTCTTTCAATTGAAAGCAAGTTCTGCTACGAGGGGACATGGGAAGAGGGTGAAGGGAGATAGATTCAGGAGTAATATGCGGAAATATTTCTTTACAGAAAGAGTAGTGGATCCATGGAATAGTCTCCCAGTGGAGGTGGTAGAGATGAGAACAGTAACTGAATTCAAAAAAGCATGGGACCAACACAGAGGATCTCTAAAGGTAAAAAGTGGACTGTTGTAGTTGTTGTTATGGAAGGACAGACTAGATAGGCCATGTGGTCTTTTTCTGTCATCATGTTTCTATGTTTCTATATGGGGTACGTCGGTACCGACAGAGCCTGCGCGGGAACGCTCCCCAGCGTCCAAAAAAGAACGCTTTTGGGAGCATCCCACACGCATGCGCGCTGCCTTCCCGCCATTCTGCTTCCCTCACAACAGTTGAGTTTGTAGCTGAGATCGAAGGAGGGAAGTAGACAAATTAGAAGAGAGAAAGAAAGAGAACAACTCCTAGGGGAGGTGGGTGGATTGTGAAGACTTATTCCTGCTGTTCCCAGAGATCACCTGTTACAGGTAAGTAACTGTGCTATCTCCAGGAACAAGCAGGAATGAGTCTTCACATATGGGGACTCCCAAGCTAAAGATGCCTGGAGAGGCCCAGCATGTTGCAAATCTAATGGAGGAGCCATGCTTCCTCCCGAGGATCTCCGGCATCCAAAGGGATGGAGGTGTAGGAGTTGAACTAACAGTGTAAAAGGGGGTGCTGTGGAACAGCTGGATTAACAAGGTATCCGAAAAGGTGTCCTTGTGTAGGAATAACTGTTAGTAAGGGATAGGAGTCCCAATTCTTGATAAAGGATTTTATCCAAAGATTGCAAAGCTACACATATGGGGAGGTTAATATGGGTCTGTTGTAAGAACCATCACATTGTCCTCATATGGAGTTCCCTTACTGTGAAGAGTAAAGGAAATACAATTTGCAATACAAATGGAGAAAAGAAATATTAATGTCTAGAACTAACCCCAGGGAAACTGGGGAGTTCTATAAGAAGTTGGGACCTTGGAGAGAAGCTAAGCTTCCGAATAGACCAAGTCTGAAAAAATTCTGACCCTAGAGAGAGATGGTGTCTAGGGAAAGAAAGAAAAGACAAAACTGACTGGTCTGGATCAAAAAGTTACAAGACTTTTACAGAAAAAAAGGATGGGTTTCTTGAACCCCGTTAACCAGATGAAAAATTGTACTGGGCAGTTTAGCCCCCAATTTCTGAAGATCAGTGACGTGTGTGGCATAAGTGATGGCACTTAGGCTAACAACTGCACATGCACCTGTGCCATGCTCGGTGCTTGGAAGCATCGACGGCCAAAAGCATCTAAGGTCCTAGACTCACGACCTGGCGGATAAGAGGAGTGCTTTTTTGAACTCTTAACACGCCTCATTGCTGATTCTACTACTATAGAATGATGAGGGAGTTGAGTCTTTTGAAAACCTAGAGAAGGTGGCACTTTATAGATAGTGTCAATTCTCTTGGAATGTGGGGATACTGTTAAAGGAGTTTCCCACATTCTTAATAACAGAGCCTGTAGGATCTGATGCAAAGGAAGCATGATTGCCTCTCTTTAAAGAGATGTGTTTGGTACCCCTCGAAGTCGGTATCGAGACGAGTCGGTACCGAATCCTCCAGGGTAGATAGCGATTCCAGGCTCGGCATCGAAGGAAGTGAGTCTGTAGAAGGAGGTATCGAAGGCATCGATGCCGGTACCGATGTCGATACCCGCATCTGCAGCGATGCCCAATCCGGCACCGGGAGTAATGCCGATGTCGGTACGCGTACCGACACCGACACCAGTGCCAGCACGGACGCCGATACTGGTAGTCGAAGAACGGTCTGCGGCGACTCTAGCGGTACCGAAGTAGCTGAGAGATTCGCCAGACTACGTTCAATGGCGAGGAGTCTTTCATCCAACACCATAGCTGATGCCGGGATATCGGTACCGCTAGAAGCGGTCCGGACCACCAAGCATGGCACAGGTGCATCCACGGAGGTAAAAACCTCGGAAGCAACCTGAAATCCCGATAATGCTTTGGAGGCCGAAGACTCCCGCCGGGATTGAGCCATGGTGTCCTCGAGGGCAAGGCCAGAGACATCTCGATGCTTAGAAAGAGATCTACCTCTCGAGGACTGGCTAGTCTTAACAGACTGTTGTTTGGTTACCTGACCGCGGAAGGAAGAAGAGAATCTGACTGGTGACATCATGGAGGATGTAGACCCGGTACAGAGTTGTGCTCGGTTCTGAAAAGCTCTTCTGTTTAAACTGCTACAAGAGAAACACTCTTTAGGACAATGGTCAGGACCTAAACAAGGCAGACACCAAAAATGAGTGTCTATTAACGTAGTTGTACCGCCACACTTTCCACATTTCTTAAAGATAGTGGCTGGCTTTTCCATAATGGAAAGGATAGAGACCTAGTGGCCAAAAAGAGGTCAGACACTAAACCAGAAAAATTCTTAGTGAAAAGAAGAAATTTTCCAAGAAAAAGAAAGAAAAGCACCGGCGGTACCGGTGGGCGTCGAAGAAAGGCAGGCGCGACCACAAAAAATAAAAAAGATGAATTTACTGCGGTGACAAGGACACGTCCTGTCGGCTCCGCAGAAAACGAAGAACTGTTGTGAGGGAAGTAGAATGGCGGGAAGGCAGCGCGCATGCGTGTGGGATGCTCCCAAAAGCGTTCTTTTTTGGACGCTGGGGAGCGTTCCCACGCAGGCTCCGTCGGTACCGACGTACCCCATATGTGAAGACTCATTCCTGCTTGTTCCTGGAGATATACTGGAGCGCCCTCTACTGGGTTCAGCTACATATTACCAGGGAACAGTCAATCAGGCTGCTGGTAGTTTTTTTTATTTCTCTGTTTCCAACATCTGCTGGTAGGGGGACTAAACCCGCTTGTCTGGACTGGTCTACCAGGATGTACTGGAAGTATGTGCTTTGCAGTGGCATGAATTCCACCCAAGCAGTCCCTGCAATGTGGAAGGGCCCCGATCAGAAAGGGGGTGCAGACAGCAGCAGCAGTGCAGCAAACTTACTTTAACATGTTTTCCATGCCACTCCACTCTTGTAAGTTCACCACGGGGAATGTGGGCCCAGCAGCTGTTCCCCATCAGGCCAAAGTCTCATGAGACTTCGGCTTGGCAAGGAATAGCTGCCAGGCCTGTGTTCCCTGCAGCGAGCTTACAAGAGCAGAGCAGTGCAGTGCAGCAAAGATGATAAAGTAAGTTTGCCATGTTGTAAACGCCACTGCATGGGGGGAACACTGCACAAAGGGGGGGGGGCACACCACTGCACGACAATGGAGGCCTCTCATTGTAAGTTCCGCCACTGGCACTTTCAGTACTTTGCCAGTGGGCATGCATATGTTTAGAGTTTGAGTGAAGCATGGATTATAGAATACTAGAATTTGTGTGTGTACCTGAAAAACTCTAGGTGCAGATATTTACACCAGCTCCAAGGCTGCCATGCAGGGAGTCACTGTGCTTCATACCCTAGTATCTTATAAAGACAAATAGCACCTTAAAGGACATCCACTTATAAAATTACCCTCAAGAGCTACTCTTCTGGTTGTCATCAACATCTGGGTTTAGGCAGGAGATGAACTCGGCATGCTGTGACCTCAAAATAAAGGCAAGAGTTTGAAATGCTTGCCCATGCTTCAGTCATACCACTGCCTCATCTAAATATTCAAAATCACCTAATGAACTGGCAAAATGCAATGTGCGTGTTGAGCATTGGTAGGGAAAAAGAATACATTAAGAAAACCAGAAAAGCATAGTTACTCACCTAACAGGTGTTCTCCAGGGACAGCAGGAATCAGTCCTCACTTATGGGTGACATTGGCACTGATGGAGCCTGCGTGGAGCAATTCCACAGCTTTCAAAGAAAGCCTTTGGGCATGCTACCATGCATGCATGGTCCTCTTCCTGCCCAAGGGTGCCATCTTGCTCAGTCAGGTCCCTTAGCTCAAGCCCTACCAAGCAGATGGCAAGGGAAGGACAAAAATTCAGCAACTCATCAGGGGAGGTGGGAGAACACCTGTTACAGGTGAGTAACTACGCTTTCTTCAGGAACAAGCAGGAAGTCAGTTCTCACTTATGGGACTCCCTAGCTACAGACTACCGAACCTGTAACCAAAAAATGCTTCCGCGAGGCTGTAAGCAGAAGCCGAAGCCTGAAGGAACCAGAGTCCTCGGGTCTTCGGTGCGAAGCCCTCGGTAGCTGTGAAGAAGGGTCAGAGGGCAGGAGTTGCTTATACCCCGAACAGATTACGGAGTAAAGCCTGGCTGAAGGTGCTGTCCCGGCGGGACTCCCTCTCCAGGCAGTAGTGGGCAGTGAAGGTGTTCGTGGAAGACCAGGTTGCCGCCCGGCAGATGTCCATCAGGGGCATGGAGCGCTGCAAGGCCACCGAGGCCGCTTTGGCTCGGACCCCGTGTGCGGTGACTCGACGATCCAGGGGGACACCTGCCTTCGCATGGGCAAAAGCGATGCAGTCCGCCACCCAAATCAAGAGGGTGCGCTTAGTGACTGCTTGCCCTGGTCTATTGGGATCGTAGATCACGAAAAGCCTGTCAGACTTGCGATGAGTCTGGGTACGCTGCAAATAAAAAGCGAGGGCCCGTTTGCAGTCGAGGGTGTGGAGAGCCGTTGACACCTGGTCGGTGTGGGGCCTCGGGAAGAAAGTCGGCAGCAATATCTCTTGGTTGAGATGGAAGTCCGAAACGACCTTGGGTAGGAATTTAGGGTGGGTACGGAGGACCACCCTGTTCTTATAAAATCTGGTGTAAGGGGCGCTAGCCATGAGAACCTGGAGCTCACTGACTCGGCGGGCCGAGATCAGCACCATCAGGAAGGCCACCTTCCAGGACAGGTGCCGGAGCAAACACATCGCCATCGGCTCAAAAGGTGTACGGGTGAGCTGTGGAGTACCACATTTAAGTCCCATTCCACAGGGGGAGGACAGATGGGTGGCTTGGATAGCAGAAGACCCCACATGAAGCGGGAGACTAATGGCTGCCCTGAGAGGAATTTTCCCTCAATAGGAAGATGATTAGCCGAGATGGCGCTTAAATGAACTCTGACAGAGTTTGACTTCAACCCTTCCCTTGAGAGGTGGAGGAGATACTGGAACACCCACCGAACAGGACACAAGAAGGGGTCGATCTGGTGTTCCGAGCACCAGACGGAGAAGCGCTTCCACTTAAAGGCGTAAGCTTGCCTAGTGGAGTCCTTCCTCGAGGCGAGGAGGACTTCCTCGATCTCCTCCGGAAGGGCCAGAGAGGCTAGGGAGACCCGTTCAGCTGCCAGGCCAAGAGGGATAGGGAGGTTAGGTTCGGGTGCAGTACCCGACCCTCCTCCTGTGTTAGCAGACCCCTGGCAGAGCCCAGGGGAACCGGGGGCTCCGTCGACAGCAGGAGCGGGAACCAAGGCTACCGTGGCCACGAGAATCAACAATGCCCCGTCCCGCTGAGCCTTGAACAGAGTCCTTGCAATGAGGGGAAAAGGAGGGAATGCATTGAGGAGAATGGAGGACCAGTCTAGGAGAAATGCATTAGGGCCCTCCCTGCTCAGGTGCGGCACTGGCCCGCAAAAGCGGGGGAGCTGCATGTTCTGGGGACTGGCGAAGAGATCTATCGCTGGAATGCCCCAGCGGAGAAACAGCCAGTGTGCTACCCTGGGATCCAGCCGCCATTCATGGGGCAAAGGATTCTGCTGAGTCTGTCTGCCAAGCCATTCTCCTGACCCGGGAAGTACGTCGCCCTGACGGACATCCTCCATCAGGCAGCGAAAGAGCAGATGAGGAACGCTTCCCGGCAGAGGGAGTGCGATCCCATGCTCCCCTCCTTGTTGATGTAGAACATCACTACACGGTTGTCAGTCTGCACTAGAACAGACTTCCCGCTGAGGTATTCCTCAAAGGCCCTGAGGGGCCAGAGTTCGAGCAGGTTTATCTGATGCTGAGACTCCTCGGGTGACCATTGCTCCTGCGTGCAGAGTGGTCCGCAATGGGCTCCCCGCCCTAACAGGGAAGCGTCTGTCGGCAGCAACGCATCGTGCCCCGGGGCCTGAAAGGGCAATCCCCGCAGGAGGTTGCGGTGGTTTTGCCACCAGCTCAGGGACAAGCGGAGGTCAGGGTCCCTGAGGTGTTCAAGGGACTGGCTCCATTGGGCATTGAGACACCGCTGAGCCATCCGCATGTGCAGGCGGGCGTGAGGAACCACATGTACGGTCGAGGCCATGTGGCCCAGAAGACGTATCATGGATCGAGCAGAGACCTGGTGGGAGCTTTGGACGTGAGCCACCAGAGCTCGAAGGCGGGTGGAGCGATCCACCAGCAAGTATCGAGGTGCACCCCGATGAACTCGAGAGACTGCACCGGCTCTAGGTGAGACTTTGGGTAGTTGACCAAGAACCCCAAGCCCTCCAAAAAGGAGGACAGTGCATGACATCGCTCGCCGAGCATCCTTGGCTGAAGAGCCCGTAACAAGCCAGTCGTCGAGGTAGGGAAAACCGGCATACCCTGGCGCCGAAGGTAAGCGGCAACCATGACGAGGCACTTTGAGAAGACCCGTGTGATGGACGCGAGGCCGAAGGGGAGCACCCTGTACTGGAAGTGCTCTCCCTGCACCCTGAAACGGAGATACTGCCTGTGTTGGGGGTGGATTAAAATGTGGGCGTAAACGTCCTTTAGATTCAAGAAGCATAGTTAGTCATCCTGCCAGAGGAAGAGCAGCAGCACACCAAGAGATAACATCTTGAATTTCTCCCACACCAGGAACTTGTTTAGTCTGCGGAGGTCGAGGATGGGCCGCAGACCCCTCCATCTTTTTTGGGACGTGGAAGTACCGGGAATAGAAGCCCCGACCTCAAAGGTGGGGAAGGACCTTCTCGAATTGGGCGAGGAGAGAGTGTAATTCCCGCTGCAGCAGAAGCTGGTGTGCAGGGAGTCAAGGAGGCTCCGCCGGGGAGAAAGGAGGTGAAAGCCTGTCGAAGTGAAGGCGATAGCCCTCTCGGATGACTTGAAGACCCAAGTGTCCAAAGTAATGGAAGCCCACGATGGGGCGAAGCAGGACAGGAGTCCCACCCCACTGGCTGCATCGCCGGAGGACGAGGGGCTATGCCGATGGCGTCAAAACCCCTGACTGGGTTGTGGGGGAGCTGGAGTTTAGGCCTTTGGGCCCTTCGGTTTACAATGCCCCTGGCCAGATTTACCTTGCGCTGGAGTGGTCGGCGTGGGGGTAGCTGGATATGGTGGATAGCCCCGATACTGGAGGCCCTTTCTAGGAAAGAAGGGCTTCTTGGTTGGCTGTTTCTTCCGAGGCAGGGTAGAAGTTTTTTGCAGGAGAGACGGGGCCTGGTGACGAATTCCGCCTCAATTTCCGCAGCCTTCTCCTTCATCGGCTTGCCAAAGAGCTGCTCGCCGAGGCATGGCACGCCCAGGAGATTCTCCTGCACCCATTGCTCCAAATCAGAGGATTGGAGCCATTCCTGGCGGCGGGCCCCAATGCCCGTGGCTGCCACCCGAGCCGATGTCTCGAAGCCATCATAGGAGGCTCGAGAGAGGTACTTGGAGAAGTCGGCGACGAACTTTAGCAGGGCATGGAATCTGTCGAGGATCTCTCACTCGAGGCCCACGGAGAAACCCCTGAGCTCCTTAGCAAAATCGCACAGGAACATACCAATGTACAGTTGATATGCCTGGATGCGACAAGAGACCATGGAACCTTGGTAGGCCTTGCAGCCCAGGGCATCAAGGGCTCTCAACTCCCGGCTGGGTGGTACCGACGAGTGGGATTTCAGGCTCTTTTGCTTCCTCATGGCCAATTCCACCACCATCGAGGTGTGAGGGAGCTGGGTCTTTCGGAAGCCGGGCCAACGCTGCACCTTGTACATTGTGTCAAGGCGCTTGCTCACGATGGGGACTGGGATCTCCCACATGCGGAGCAGCAGCCGAGATAGAATAGGTGGTACAGGTACAGTAAGGGATTCCCTGGGCGGGGACTTGTACTGAAGAATGTCGAGTTCTTCAGCACGAGGGTCCTCCTCAGCCTGGGTGACCAGTTTAAGTGCTCGCACCATGTCCTGAATGAACGCCAAGGTGGTGTCTTCAGGTGGCGAGCACCGCTGGAGTGTGGGTGGCGAGGGGTCCGACAGAAGATCCTGGTGGGTACGGGTTTCCAGGGAGGTGTACCCATCGAACTCCCAGTCTGAGAAGTCAGTCGAGGAGTCCGAACCGGGCAGGTCGCCCTGTCCAATGGCTGGTGGCCAGGTGCTGGAGGCCCTGGACGATCTCGCCTTCAAGGAACGGGAGGGTGAGTGAGATCAACGTTGAGGACTCTCACGAGGCCTGTGGTTCTCGGGGGTTTCCTGGATGGATTTGGGTGTCCCACACAATGGACCCGTGGTCTCTGGGCACAAGTCAGCAAAGCTGGCCGTGAGCGCCTGCTGGGAAGCAATGAACGCAGAAACGCTGCGTTCCAGCGCCAGCATGCGGGACTCCCATGCGGGCCTCCCATGCGGGCGTGTGGCCCTGCAATGCCGATACTGGGGTCAACGGATCGGGCATCGAGGAGGTGAGGGGGTCCTCACTGGGACAACCCTCAGGAGACCGAGTGCCTTTGCCAGAGGCCTCCGCTTCCATGCAGGGTACCTTGCAGGGCCGCTCCTTGTCTGACTCTCGTGAACACCAAGGGGGCTAAGCGACCAGGCGCGGGAGCGCTCGTGCTTTCAGGGGCCCTGGACAGCGACTTCGAGGCCGCCTTCTTTTTGTGTCGCTCCACCTCGGGGAACCCCTGGTCAGAGTGCCACCAAGAGCGCAGGGCCGTTGGGGGAGAACCCAGCGGAGGGGAGACAACGGAAGGCGCCACCGGGGACTCCGAGGCGGCCTTCCGGAAAATGTCTTCGAACTTCTGCTTACAACTGAGCAGGGCCTTAGAGGACATTTTCTTGCAGAGCAAACAGAGCTCTAGGTCATGGTCGGCTGCCAGGCACCGCAGACAACAGTCATGAGTGTCTGTAAGCGACATGTTCCTAGAGCATCTATCACATTTTTTTGAATCCAGTGGCCATGGGGGGAAAAAAATGGCCCCTGCGAGGTCGAAGACCCATGCGGCCAACGGTTAGTTTAAAAAAAAAAGGTGCGAAGCCTGTAACGAAAAATGAGAAAAGGATATCCCCAATAGCTCTAAAAGGGTAGAGCGGGGAAGGACAGGTAGAGGACCGGTGCAACTGGAAAAAAAGAGAAGCCTATTAAGGCGAAAAACTAAACTTTTTCCGAGGGACGAGGACGTGTGTCCGAAGGGCTCCACGGAAAAAAGGAGACTGAGCAAGATGGCACCCTTGGGCAGGAAGAGGACCATGCATGCATGGTAGCAATCCCAAAGGCTTTCTTTGAAAGCTGGGGAATTGTTCCGCGCGGGCTCCGTCGGTGCCGACATCACCCATAAGTGAGGACTGACTTCCTGCTTGTCCCTGGAGAATCTTTATTATAAGGGATCTAGGGCCAGCCAAACCACTAGGCAAACTAGGCGGTCACCTAGGGCAGCAACTTCCAGAGTGCAGCAAAAGCAAGGCGTTGAAAGCTAAATAATAGATTTTGACGGTAAGAGGGAGTGTAAAGCTTGGAGGTTCGCCTAGGGCACCAATACTTTGAACAAACTCTAGGGCCGGCCCTGAAGGGATCCCTTCAAAATCCTTATCAGTGGTGTTTCTAGGCCCCTTGACACCTAGAGCAGGTGCTCCCCCTTGCAGACGGTGCCTCCCTCTGGCATGGCATGGTGCAGTACAAACACCCTTCTGCCGCTGGGCACATACAGAGGAGCAAGTGCAGCAAATTTACCTTAAAGCCACAGATGGTTTGCCGTGCTGCCTCCGCTTCAAGCCCAGTGGATCTTCCTTCCCAGGCTGAAGTTTTATGATTTGCAAAACTACAGCTGGGAGAGAAGAGCCACTAGGCCTGCAGCAGAGGGAGTGCGGCAAACCAACTGTAGCTTTAAGTTAAATTTGCTTGCTGCCTCCCCATGTGGGCCTGGCAGGGGTGTATCTGCTCCCAGCCAGCACTCGGGACACCTGCATCCACCACGTCACCCTTGGTATCCCACTGACCCATATGAATCCCACTTGCTTTGTGTGCAGAACATTCCATTTCTATCCTTAGGAGCAGATGTATGTTATAGTCTTTATATTCCCCTTTTCAGTCGGCTGTTTTGGTTCTGCCTGACCTATATTTAACCCCAGAGAACAGGATTTAAGGCAGTAACATAGTAAATGACGGCAGATAAAGACCAGCATGTTCCATCTAGTCTGCCCAGCAAGATGGCAAGAGTAGGTGCACCTGTCGCTCTGTGTAGACCCCCCCCCCATGTTTTTGTTTTTGTTTAGGGGTGAACCCACCACTCCATGTAGGACACCCTTATTTGTTGAGACGCTAGATAGTTCAGAAGTTAGATGGTACCGTTTATTTTGCTTTTATCCTGTTGCTGTAAAGAGATCCACTGTGTTTGTCCCATGCCGTTTTGAATTCAATCACCATGTTTGCCCCCACCACTTCCATCGGGAGGGCATTCATGGTTTTCTCACCCTATTGGGTGACTTATTTGCCCAGTACATAAAAATATCCATGGGTCGCAGGTTGCTTGTTTTTGGACTATTTCCCATGCTACTTTGGGTTAGAAAGTCAGACAAAAAGAGAGCAGATCGCTCTTGCTAGTCCAACAGGAACCTACTCTGATATTCTATAATACAAGGAATCTACACGTTACCTAGGATATTCACATTGGTTTTTTACCAGTAGTGCCTTTACATCCCCCCGAAGAAGGCATTTGCCGAAACGCGTAGGGGACTTAATAAAGGCACGTGTGATCATCCGCTTCTCTTGCCTCCTTGTGTTCACTTTGGGTTAGAAAACCATGGAAAATGCAGCAAAAAATGGCAAAATCCCAGCTCATAGAGAATCATAGTCCTTGGCTATATCTCATTGGTCAGGTCTCAGACCAGCACATAGGAGATGATCAATAAGATGTGACAGGGTGGGAGTAATTGACTGCTATACTCAAGTCAATGAGAGTTAGGAATTGTGGGGGCCAGATGGCAGGGTGAGTGTGGACTGCAAGACCAGCAAATCAGGAGGATACTGGGGCCAAGAGTGGGTCATGGTTTGGGGCTATTTTTTTTTACCCACAGTGGACTGGAAATTTTCACATTAACTGGCAACACTGATGTAAGATATGGTTGATGGTTTCACTTTGGTTTGTGGTGTGTGCAGAGGCTCAGCACTGGGTCTGCTTTTGTTTTGCTTTGTGTCCTGTGTGGAATCAGCCCTTGACTTTTGAATTGTCTACTTGTGAAGATTTGGAGAGCTAGTCAGAGGTTTTACCCACCTCTCTGCCTGAGTGTGGAAGAGCATGTGGAGGTGCTGGCTTGCTTCCCAAGCCTAACAGAGGAATCTGCAGCGTTAGAATGGACTTTGCCTGTCAAAGACGGTGCAGTGGGAAGGCCGCTTCCAAGTGCTGAAGGAAGGATTAGAAGAATAGGATCCCAGAAAGGAAGTAGTAAAGACACTATAATCTGCTAAACTCAGAAGCACTAATCCAGGATCCCTTTGCCAGAGGCAGAACAGATAAAGCTTTAAACTGGGATCGCAGACACAAATACTTCAAAGGAATGCTATCTGTGTCAAAGATTGTAATTGCTGAACTGAATTTTACTGCTTGAGTTGGACATTTCACCACAGTTAAGGTAATTGGAGTATCCAGTTCCAGAGCCTCTTTGATTTGTGTGCCAAGGGCCTTGAAAGGATCTGAGTGTATGCTGGCTGGACGAAGAGGGTGGGAGAGAAACTGGGAGAAACTTGTTTTGTGACCTGCCCCACAGGATGTGCCTGCCACCCCAGGGCATGGAGCTTTACATTAATATATTGTGAAAGAACATATATTTATAGGGAAATGGAGTGGAGGAGTGGCCTAGTGGTTGGGGCAAGGTACTTCAGGCTGGAAGGTCGGGGGTTCAAATCCCACTAGAGGACAGCAACCTTGGGCCGGAAGGACTGGGGTTTCTAGTCCCACAGGTTGCTCCTTGTGGTCTTGGGCAAGCCACTTAACCCTCCAGCCCATGTTCCCTGTAAAATAGTTATCTCCAAGTTATAATGCCCTGTTCAATGTAATTTCAGTTTGTTCAATGTAAACCGCACTGATGCAGAATAGCGCGGTATATAAGAGAATGTAAATAAATAAAATAAATAAATAAATAAATAAATAAAATGAAGCATGTCCAGGCAGTGGCAAAACACCCCCAAGCAAAATATTATAAAGGCCCCCAGAGAAAGCACAGTTACTTACCTGTAACAGGTGATTTCTGGGAACAGCAGGAATAAGTCTTCACATATGGGTATCGTCGGTACCGACGGAGCCTGCGCGGGAACGCTCCCCAGTGTCCAGAAAGAAAGCTTTTGGGAGCATCCCACAGCGCCTGCGCACTGCCTTCCCGCCTTTCCCAACCGTCTCTCTCCAGTTCGAGTTTTAAGCTGAGACAAAGAGAGAGAGAGGAAAGGAAAGATAGAGAGATACAACTCCTAGGGGAGGTGGGTGGGTTGTGAAGACTTATTCCTGCTGTTCCCAGAGATCACCTGTTACAGGTAAGTAACTGTGCTATCTCCAGGAAAAAGCAGGAATGAGTCTTCACATATGGGGACTCCCCAGCTAGAGATGCCAGGGAGATCTCCAAGGTTGTGAGTCCCTGAGAAGGGCTCTACCTGCCCCCATGGATCTCGGGCATCCAACCAGGGATGGGGGGTAGGAGTTGATTAGGTATGGAACAGGTGTTTGAGAACAGCCTGACCAAACAAGGCATCCCGGCGAGAGTCCTTGTCCAAGCAGTAATGGGCTGTAAAGGTATGAACCGAGGCCCAGGTGGCCGCTCCACAGATTTGGTCGATGGACACAGAGTTCAGATGAGCCATAGAGGATGCCATGGCCCTCACATTGTGAGCTGTGACATGGCCCTCCAGAGAAAGGTTCTTACTCTGGTAGGCGAAAGAAATACACTGAGCAATCCAATTGGACAGAGTTCTCTTAGAGACTGGAAGTCCCAAATGAGAGGGATCAAAAGCAACAAAGAGTTGAGAGGACTTTCTATGTTGCTGTGTCCTTTGTAAGTAAAAAGCGAGTGCTCTCTTACAATCCAGGGTATGGAGATTCCTTTCTGCACTTGATGCATGAGGTCCTGGAAAAAAGACAGGTAAATACACCTCCTGGTTCAGATGAAAAGGTGAGACCACTTTAGGCATAAAGTGTGGATTAGTCCTGAGGACTACCTTGTCATGATGGAACCTTGTATAAGGAGGATTAGCCACCAAGGCTTGCAGCTCACTGATGCGGCGAGCTGAGGTGACTGCAATGAGAAAAGTAACCTTCCAGGAAAGAAATTTCAAGGAGGTAGTGGCTAAGGGTTCAAAGGGTGGCTTCATAAGCTGGCCAAGAACCAAATTCAAGTCCCATGCCACTGGAGGTGGTCTAATGGGAGGTTTAGTTAAAAGAAGGCCTCTCATGAATCTTGCAATATGAGGATGAGAGGAAATAGGCTGTCCATTGAGAGGCTTAAGGGATGCTGCAATAGCACTCAAATGGACTCTTACTGAATTCGTTTTAAGGCCTGCATGGGATAAATGCAGCAAATACTCTAGTAAAGAATTCAGAGGTATTGCAAGGGGGTTAAGACCCTTCTGTGCACACCAAATGGTAAACCTTTTCCATTTAAAAGCATAAGAACATCTAGTGGAAGGCTTTCTGGAAGCATGAAGGATATCCTTCACCTGCTGAGAAAGATGCAAATCTTGAAGGTCTAGGCCTTCAGCAACCAGGCTCTGAGATGAAGAGACTGGGGATTTGGGTGCCACAACGTTCCCTCCTCCTGGGACAGGAGGTCTGGAGCACATCCCAAGTTCAGGGAGGGAGCTTGAGAGAGATGCAGAAGTAGAGGGTACCACACTTGGCGTGGCCAATGTGGTGCTATGAGGATCATAGACCCCTTGTCTCTCTGAAGTTTGAACAGTGTCTTGGGAATTAGGGGAATGGGTGGAAAGGCATAGAGGAAGTTTTGCACCCAATGAAGGAGGAAGACATCCCTGGCCTGAACTCCCTGACACGGAATCCTGGAACAGAACCGGGGAAGTTTGGCATTCCACGGACTTGCAAACACGTCTATATCCGGGGTTCCCCAAATTCGGAAGATCCTGGCTATCTGGTCCCCATGGAGGGACCATTCGTGTGGAAGCAGAACTCGACTGAGTCTGTCTGCCCAAGAGTTTTGAACCCCTGGAAAATACACTGCCACAAGATGAATTTGATGCTCTCTGGCGAAGGCCCACAATCTCAAAGCTTCGTTGCAAAGCGACAGAGAGCCAGTCCCGCCCTGCTTGTTCACGTAGAACATGGCTACTTGGTTGTCTGTGTGAATGAGAACTGTCTTGTAGCTGAGCAGGGTGTGGAAGACTCAGAGCTAGAAGAATTGCTCTGAGCTCCAAGAGGTTGATATGTAGAGATGTCTCTTGTGGAGACCAGATGCCCTGGGTGGAGAGATCTTGTAGATGAGCTCCCCAACCCTTGGAGAGGCATCTGTTGTAAGGGTTGCTTGGGGTAGTGACTGTTGAAAGGGGGACCCCAGCAACAGATTTTGAGTGGACTTCCACCACTGGAGAGACCAGAAGAGGCGACTGGAGGTTGCTATCTTGTCTGACAGGCACCCTGATGCCTGGGTCCATTGGGTGGACAGAGTCCACTGAGCTGCCCTCATGTGAAGGCGAGCGTAAGGAACCACATGCACGGTGGATGCCATGTGGCCTAACAGTTGTAACATTTCTCGAGCAGTTAAATGGGACTTTAACTGAATTTGTGAGGCTAACTGCACCAAGCGTAGGCAATGGGCTGGGGAAGATAGGCCCTTGCAATTGTGGTATCCAGGAAGGCTCCTATGAACTCTAATGACCGAGTAGGGGTGAGATGGGATTTTGGGATGTTTATTACAAGTCCCAGATACTGAAGAACACACCTTGTGCAGGCTAGGGAAGTCTGGGCCTCTGACTGGGATGGAGCTCGGATGAGCCAGTCGTCCAGATATGGGAATACAAATATTCCTAGAGTGCGTAGAAATGCAGCTACTACTGCCATGCATTTTGTGAACACTCTTGGAGCAGAGGCCAGACCGAAAGGAAGCACTCTGTATTGGTAGTGCTTTCCTTGATAAAGGAACCGAAGGAACCTTCTGTGTGTTGGATGGATGAGGATATGGGTGTACGCATCCTTGAGATCTAGAGAACAAAGCCAATCCTGACTCTGAAGGTATGGAAGGAGAGCACCGAGAGAAATCATCTTGAATTTCTCCTTGCATAGAAACTTGTTCAGTTCTCTGAGATCTAATATGGGTCTGTAGCCCCCTGTTTTCTTTGGGATAAGAAAATAGGGGGAGTAGAACCCTGAGCCCTGTTGAAGAAGGGGTACTTCTTCTATTGCCCTTTGGGCAAGAAGGGTAGCAATCTCCTGACCCAAAAGGTCGAGGAGAGATGTTGGAGAATTGAACTGTCTCACCATGGTGTGAGGAGGAAGGTTTAAGAAATGAAGCTTGTACCCCTCCCTTATGATGGAGAGGGTCCATTGCTCTGCTGTGACTTGTTCCCATCTGGGAGCAAAGTGGGCTAACCTTCCTGGAATGGTGAGAGGCTCTGGTTCTTCTAGAGCCAGAAAGGCTAAGTTCGCTAGATGTGAGTCAAAGGACCTGAGGAGGCTGAGGCTGTTGGGCCGTAGCAGTCCTTGCAGCCTTAGGCTTGGCTTGTTTAGGTTGTTGCTTACGCTTTGCAGCAAAACGACCTGCAGAAGATGTCTGCTGACCATAAACAGGATAATATTTCCCCTTTTTGGGAAAAAAAGCCTTTTTGAATAACCTTTTTCTAACAGGAGCAGAAGTAGACTTTGAAAGTCTATCTAAGGCAGAATTCTCAGCATCCATCTGAGTGGCCTTTGCTTGCCAATCCTTGCCAAAAAGGTTTTCACCTGTACAAGGAAGATTTCTTAATCCATCCTGGACCCAGGGTTCCAAATCAGAAGCTTGCAACCAAGCAGGTCTGCGTGCACCTATGGCAATAGCCGAGGCTCTGCTGGCACACTCAAAAGAGTCAAAGGCTGCACGGTTGGAAAATTTGGAAACATCCTGGGCATGTTTAAGCCAGGTGAGAAACTCCTCCCTTTTATCTTCTGAGATAAAAGAAGATAAAATTTGCAGATGATCTGTAACTTCCTTTAGAAACATCCCCATATAGAGACTATAGGAGTTGATTCTGGCAGTAAGCATATTGGCCTGGAAAATTCTCCGGCCAAAAGCATCCAAGGTTCTGCATTCTCTTCCTGGAGGATTAGATGAGTGTCTTTTTGCACTCTTTATCTTCTTCATAGCAGACTCCACCACAATAGAGTGGTGAGGAAGCTGAGTCTTATGAAAGCCAGGGCAAGGAGGAACACGGTACATGGTGTCCAACCTGCGAGAATGAGGGGAGGTAGTGAGAGGTGTCTCCCATATGCCCAACATGTGATCATAAAGGATCCTAACGAAAGCCGACCTCAAATTTCAGCTTGCCGCCTCAAGCAGCACCTCTACCCTTGACTCTGTTACCATTACAAATAAGCAAATCACTATTAACTTGCTCTATAGAACTCCATCTTCATCTCCAGATGACTTAGCAACAATAATTGATCTTGCTTGCAACACCACGAATTCGCATACTCTAAACTGGATATTAGGTGACCTCAACCTCCCAGTCATTCAGGACAGCCACACCAATGCCTTTATTGATGCTCTCAGTGATCTAGGCTATGTTCAACTTGTTGATACCCCTACCCATATAAAAGGCAACTCACTTGATCTTATCTTTGCACCACAAACAGCCCTCACACATTTGCACCAGTCTCACCTAAACGTAAGTGCGGTTCCCTGGTCGGATCACTTCCTGATAAGATTCCAGATTCCAATTTGCACCAACTCCTCCAAATCCATACCTGAAGATAAACCCATATCAGAACATTTAAAGCGCTTCCACCCTTTTAACAGAGAAGATATTCTAAAGAGGACACACAATCTATTTGACCCTCCTCTTCAAAGCCTCGATGACATGGTCGCCGCTTGGAACTCAAGCCTAGATGCCGTGATCCATTCACCTACCACGAACAAAGCACCACATAAGAAAAAGAATGCCTCATGGTACTCCCAAGAACTACGTAATTCGCTCCTTCAACTCAGACGACTTGAGAGACGCTGGTGACGATCAAGAACAGCTGAGAGCCATGAGGCATTCACAGCACAATTAGGAAAACATCGGTTATCTGTAGCATCAAGTATGAAACAATATCATGCAAAAAGACTACAACGCTCCTTGAACAAACCCCACGAGCTTTTCCAAATTGTGAAATCTCTAGCAAAGGAGCCATCTCAAGAGAACTTACCCTACCCAGACTCACAAGAATATGCTTATTACTTGCGTAAGAAAAGTAATCAGCTTGCCCACACTGCTAAGCCCCCCATACCAGCCAGCCTACCTTTCTCCATCCCACAACCTCCTCTTGGTCATTTCTTGAGTGGGTCCCAACACACTATCACATCATTTTCTACTCCATTTGACAGAGTCATTCAAGACACTATCCTAAACATAAACACTACAACAGCACCCTCCGATCCGTGTCCAGCTCCCTGGATAAAGGCCCTGCGTGCCGAGCTCAGCCCATTCCTATCCAAATTGATTGATGTATCGTTCTCTACTGGAACATTTCCTCAAAGCCTGAAACAGACGGCTATCAGACCACTCCTAAAAAACAGTAAGTTGGACCCTTCGATGATGGAATCCTACAGGCCTATCTCCAGCATACCTCTCCTATCGAAAATCATTGAAAAGATTACCCAATGCCAATTACAAGATCACATAGATACTAATGCACCCCTGCATCCCTGCCAGCATGGATTTCGCGAAGCACATGGTGTTGAAACATTACTCACAACCTTATTCAACACCATAACCTTAGGTCTCGATAACATCAGACAAGGCTTTGCACTGATCTTCATGGACATTGCTGCCGCATTCGACACCGTAGACCACGAAGTTCTCCTGCTACGCCTCAGAGAGAAGGGAGTTCAAGCTTCAGCTTTGTCATGGTGCGCTTCATACCTCACTGATCGCTGGCAACATGTCCGTTCTGGCCCCTCCAACTCCGATTCCTTCCCCCAAACTAAAGGTATTCCACAAGGCTCATCTCTATCCGCCTTGCTATTCAATGTCTATATGCAACCCATTTGTGATCTCATCCAATCATTTAATATCAACTGCCTGGTCTATGCTGACGATGTCTTGATGTACATGCCAATTTCGACAGAATATCTTGAACTATCCCCACTTATCAGGTGCTTTGACGCTGTCACAGACTGGCTAAATGCACAAATGCTTAAGTTAAATTTCAAAAAGACAGAAGCCCTCTTCGTAACCAGGAATCCGGCTTTTACTCCACCCCTGTCTATCAAGGTTCGCGACGCAGAGATCATATGCAAGACTACAGTAAGATACCTAGGTGTAACGCTTGATCAGCAACTTAATATGAAGGCTCATATCAAAAACATAACAAAGTCGGTGTACCATAAAATCCGGACCCTCCGCAATTTGCGTCAACTGTTAGAACCTGATGACTTCCGAACTGTCTTTCAGGCCCTAATAATGCCTCACTTTGACTATGCCAATGCGATCTTGTATGGTCTACCTAAGTGCACGACTAACCCCTTACAACTTGCAATGAATTCAGCTGCAAGAATCCTTCATGGAGCCTCAAGAAGTTCTCATATTACCCCAATACTAAAACAATTGCACTGGCTACCCATACAAGCCAGGATCTCATTCAAGATCCTAATTATGACCCATAAAGCCATCATTAAATACCCTGCTACTGCCATTACTGATCTAATTTCAATCACACCTCCCAATCGAGCAAGGAGATCGAATGCCGCAAATACTCTCATATTACCTAAGGCAAGCACAAAGTGTTCTCAATTCACTAGATCCAGAGCCTTCTCCTTCTTTGCTCCATCCTGCTGGAACGCACTACCAGCAACTATCAGAACCATCAGTGAACTCTCCCAATTTAGGAAGGCACTGAAACGGCACCTCTTTCTTCATCACTACGATGATGCAGTCTTCTCCCCACACTCACCCACTCTCACATCTCAATGCAGCACCTCAAACTCATGCACGTCACATTCCCAGACTGATCACTCGCAATCACAACTTCCCCTCCAACCACCATGAGAAACCTATGCAGTGCCGCATAACTCATTATATTGTTGCATAAAGTAGACTGTATTTATTCATCGTGTCTCCTTGTTAAGGGACTGGTTATTTATACCCTATTTTACCTGTTATACCTGCTTAATGCATACCCAAGTTTAATTTTCCTGTTTAATGTATACCCAAGTTATTATACCTGTTTCACTGTAAGCACAAATCACGAAATTGAGATGTGCAACTCTTATGTTCATTGTAAACCGCACTGATGTCGAATAGCGTGGTATAAAAGAGACTGCAAATAAATAAATAAATAAATAAATCTCATGAATTGGTAAAGTAGCTGCCTCTTTAGGAGCCTTAGGATATTGTAAAATAGCCAATTTCTTGGCTCTAGTTCAGGGGCCACTGAAATGGAGAGGCCCCTGGCCACTTCCCTAATGAAGTCTTGAAAAGACAAGTCTTCTGGAGGAGACATTCTTCTTTTTGGAGAAGAGGGCTCCTGAGGAAGGAGTACCGATGCTTCGACAGAAGCCTCTGATTCATCAGAGTCTTCGGAGGAATCGAAGTATCGCCTGTCTGGATGCTCTTGCAGAGCCCGATACGCGTACCGAGTGGTATCGACATCGGGAGTGATCGGTATCGATGGGCATCACAGAACAGGGTACCGCTGCAGTCGACACCGAAGCCGATGTCGATGCAATCGGTACCGGCACCAGAACCGATATCGGTGCCGGAACCGGTACCGACAACGGAGTTTGTTGCGGTACTGGAGGCGTCGCAGCTTGTATGAATGCCGTAATGGCATGCTGCATGGTCAGAATATTATGATCCATCGACGCAACCAATGTCTGGATGTCGGTACCAGTGGAAACCACCGGTACCCCAGAACATGGCAACAGGTGATCGTTCGAGGCCACGCCATCGATGTCAACCTGTGACCCCATAGATAAAGCTTTGGAAGCCGGAGCTTCCCGCCGGGGTAATTCTGCCGGTGCGGGATCCTCGAGAGCAAGCCCGGAGGCATCTCGATACTTAGAGGGAGATGTACCCTTCGAGAACCGGCTGGACTTATGTTTGGTTACCTGAGATCCATGGGAGGAAGAAGCAGCCCTGGAAGATGTCGATGCCACCGAAGCTGCATCAGAGGTAAACAGGGTACTGAGCTTGGCCGCTCGATTCTGTCGACCTCTTTTAGACATCATGGAACAGGACTCACAATCGGTGATGGAGTGGTCAGGACCCAAACATTTTAGACACCAGTCATGGGTGTCGGTGATAGAGGTTTTTTGTTTTTTTTGGGGGTTTTTTTAAAGAAGAAAGAAGAAAAGACCGGCGGTACCGGTCCGACGTCGAAGAAGGCAGACGTGCGACCAAAGAAATAAAGAAAAATAAATAACTTCTTCAGCGGTGACAGGAACACGACCTGCTGGCTCTGCGGAAAAGAAGAACTGGAGAGAGGCGGTTGGGAAAGGCGGGAAGGCAGCGTGCAGGCGCTGTGGGATGCTCCCAAAAGCTTTCTTTCTGGACGCTGGGGAGCGTTCCCGCGCAGGCTTCGTCGGTACCGACGATACCCATATGTGAAGACTCATTCCTGCTTGCTCCTGGAGATAGGGAATCCTCCTCAGATGATATGGGAGCGGCTATAAATGGGCCCCCTCTTTCCTGGGCCACACCCTGAACTGTAGGGGCTACTTGGGTGGACTTAACACCTCTATGTCAAGGGTTTAGGGAAGTGTCTTGTGCATAATGGTCAAAGGAAAAGAGAAAAGGTCTCTTGTATCTTGTACTCTCTGAAGTAAATTTTAGAAGCCTTTTGCATCATTTGCCTATATAAATATGTTATGCAGTATGTATGTAGCAGCACCTCTAATATTTTTTGAAAACACTCAGGAGCCTGCTACTAATCCACTTGTGTGTTTAAGGTGATGTAATGAAGGATGTGCCTGGTGACCATCATTGCTAATGGGAATTCTCAGTTTGTGGTTTTGGGGGGGGGGAGGACTATAAAAAGCCCTTTATAGTGTCAGAGGTTTTTGGGTAAGAATAGTCGCTTGCCATGGAGTAAAGCTGCAGGGAGCTGCCTCTCGGTTGGCTGGCTAGGCCTTAGAAAAGAGAATAAGTCCCCAGGCTGGCATGGTTTGACCAGCCAGAGAGAAATAACAAGCAGGGATATGATTTTCTTAGTGCGCATTCAGTCACTAGTAGGTGATTGTGGTAAGCGTGGCATGAAGTGGGAAGGGGTTTTCTTTAACACACAAAAGTTCAGGAAAAAGAAAATAAGTTTTTATTCTGTCCCAGCTTGTTAAAACCTCCACAAAGCCACTTGGCAATAGTGAACATAGCATGATCACATTTGATTTAATAAGTGAAAGAAAGACAGCAAGGAAATCGACAGATCTACCTTTTACCTTTCAAAAGAGAGACAATGATAAAATGAGGAAAATGGTTAAGAAAAAACTAAAAGGGGCAGCTGTAAAGGTTAAAGTTTTACATCAAGCATAGGCGTTATTTAGTGCTGAATAGTAGTAGTAGTTATTTAAAATACTATTGTGGAGGCCCAGATCAGATGTATTTCACGCTTTAAGAAAAGTGGAAGGTCAAAAAATTGCCAGCATGTTGCCAAAAAAGCATCCTTTAGGAAACGGAAAAAGGAGCCTAATGATGAACAGTGGAAACAACATAAGCATTGGCAAGTTAGATGCAAGGCATTGATAAGGCAGGCAAACAGACAATTTAAAAAGAAACTTGTCATGGAAGTAAAAGCGCAGAATAAAACCTTTTTCAAGTATATTCGTAGCAAAAAAACAGTGAGTCAGTTGGACCATTGGATGATAGAGGAGTAAAAGGGGCGCTAAGGACAAGGCCATAGCAGAGACTGAATGAATTCTTTGCTTCGGTCTTTACTGAAGAAGATGTAGAGACGTTACCCATGCCTGAAATGGTATATAAAAGTGATGTAATGGAAGAACTGAGAGAAATGCTGATAAACCAGGAGGATGTATTGCAATTGCTTCATAAACTGAAGAGTAGCAAATCAGCTGGACCAGATGGTATACATTCAAGGGTTTTGAAAGAACTGAAATATGAGATTGCAGTAATCTGTGAACTATCATTAAAATCATCTGTAGTACCCAAGGATTGGAGAGTGGCCAATGTAACTCAAATTTTTAAAAAGGGTTCAAGGGGTGAACCAGGAAACTATAGACTGATGAGACTCTTGGCCAAATTAAAAAGTAATGGGATTAGAGGCAGTGTACTATAGTGGATCAGGAACTGGTTAAAAGATAGAAAGCAAATAGTAGGGCTAAATGGACAGTTTTTACCATGGAGAAAGGTGAATAGTGGAGTACTCCAGGGATCTGTGCTGGGCCCAGTGCTTTTTAACTTAATCATAAATGACCTGGAAATATGAGTGAGGTGATCAAATTTGCAGATGACACAAAATTATTCAAAGTTGTTAAAACACAAGAGGATTGTGAAAGTTTTAAGTGAATCTTGAAAAATTGGAAGACTGGACGCCCAAATGGCAGATGAAATTTAATGTGGACAAGTGCAAAGATATGCACCTAGGAAAGAACAACCCAAACTATGGCTACATGATGCAAAGTACAGCATGGGACAAACACAGATGAACTCTAAAGGAAAAAAAGGGCACTATTGTAGTTGATATGGAAGGGCAGAATAGATAGGCCATGTGGTCTTTTTCTACAGTCATGTTTCTATGTTTCTAAGTTACCATCTTAGAAACCACCACCCAGGAAAAAGACTTAGGCGTCATCGTGGATAATACATTGAAACCCTCTGCCCAGTGTACAGCAACGGCCAAGAAAGAAAATAGAAAGAGTAGTTACTCACCTGTAACAGGTGTTCTCCAGGAGCAGCAGGAATCAGTCCTCACATATGGGTTACGTCGGCGCCGACGGAGCCCTCGCGGAGCAATTTCCCCAGCTTTCAAAGAAAGCCTTTGGGAATTGCAGCGCGCATGCGCGGTCCCCTTCCTGCCCAAAGGTGCCAACTTGCTCAGTCTGATGACATAGCTAAAAGACAGCAAAAAAATTAGCAAAAGGAAATGATAGGACTGCAACTCCAAGGGGAGGAAGGAGGGTTGTGAGGACTGATTCCTGCTGCTCCTGGAGAACACCTGTTACAGGTGAGTAACTACTCTTTCTCCAGGACCAAGCAGGAAGTCAGTCCTCACATATGGGACTACCTAGCTTAAGGCTACCGGAGACCTCAAGTGGAAAAATGAGCTCCCTCTAGCTCAGTAGCACAGAAGGAAGGAATCTTCTCTGAAAACGCCCCCGACCAGTAGCCCAACACCAGGGCCGGAGGGTAGGAGTTGCCTAAACCTCAAAGAGATTATGGAGGACTGCCTGACCGAAAGCACTGTCCCTGCGGGACTCCCTCTCCAGGCAGTAATGGGCCGCAAAAGTCTGGCTTGAAGACCCAGTAGCAGCCTGGCAAATGTCTGCCAACGGAACAGAGCGGAGATGAGCCACTGACGCAGCCTTCGCCCTAACACGATGAGCCGTGACACGACCCTCCAACGAGAGGCCGGCTGCCCCATAAGCCCAAGCGATAGTCAGCAACCCATATGGACAAAGTATGCTTGGAGACAGGTAGCCCCAACGTATTGGGGTCAAAAGAAACAAAGAGCTGAACAGCCCTCCTATGCTCCCGCGTACGGTCAAGGTAGAAGGATAAGGCCCTCCTACAGTCCAGGGTATGCAAGACCATTTCAGCCCGGCTGGCGTGTGGCCTGGGAAAAAGGTTGGAAGAACCACCTCCTGGTTGAGATGAAAAGGAGAAACCACTTTTGGAAGAAACTTAGGGTGAGTCCGTAAGACTACCCTATTCCTGTAGAACCTAGTGTATGGAGGATCAGACACTAGGGCCTGCAGTTCACTAACGCGCCTAGCAGAGGTAAGGGCTACCAAAAACAAGGTTTTCCAGGAAAGAAAAAGAAGAGGGCAGGTAGCCATAGGTTCAAAGGGCGGACAGGTAATCCGCTGCAAGACCACATTCAGATCCCATTCAGGAGCTGGTGGGCGCAAAGGAGGCTTAAGGAGGAGGAGGCCTCGGAAAAAATGAGCCACCAAAGGGTGGTTGGAAAGAGGCCTGCCATCCACCGGTGCGTGATGCGCAGAGAGAGCACTGAGGTGGACCCTGACAGAGTTGGACTGAAGGCCCAGATTGGAGAGGTAAAGCAAATATTGCAAGACCACAGCCACCAAGCAGGAGAAGGGATTCTCAGACTGCTGAGCACACCATACGGAGAACCTACGCCACTTAAGAGCGTAGGACTTCCGGGTGGAGGGCCGCCTGGAGGCCAAGACGACCTCTTCCAACTCCCGAGGCAGTAGGAGGGGAGCAAGGACTACCCTTTCAGCAGCCAGGCCATCAGATGAAGGGACCGGAGGTTGGGGTGTAGGAGAGTCCCCTGATCCTGTGACAGGAGATCGGGTTGAAACCCCAGAGGAAGAGGAGTGTCCACCGCCAGCTGCATCAGAAGCGGGAACCAGGGCTGTCTCGGCCACCGGGGAGCCACTAGGATCATCGAGGCTCTGTCTCTGAGAACCTTGAAGAGCGTGCGAGACACCAGTGGCATGGGAGGAAAGGCATACAAGAGGCCTGTGGACCATGGAATCAGAAAAGCATCCGCCGCTACTCTGAAAGGCTGCGGTTGTCGAGAGCAGAATCTGGGAAGTTGCCGGTTCAGAGGACTGGCAAACAGATCCATGGTGGGGAGGCCCCACTTGAAAAAGATCCGCTGAACCACCAACGGATCCAATCTCCACTCGTGTGTTGGAGGATCCTTCTTAGCTTGTCTGCCAGGTAATTTTCCTGACCTGGGAGATAGACAGCTTTGAGGAGGATGCCGTGGTGGACGGCCCAAGAGCACAGTTTTTGTGCCTCCTGACAGAGAAGGAAGGAGCCTGTTCCTCCTTGTTTGTTCACGTAGAACATTGCAACTTGATTGTCCGTCTGGACCAGCACAGACTGGTGAGAAGTGAGGTGGGAGAAGGCTCTCAGAGCTAGGCGGATGGCTCTGAGCTCCAGGACGTTTATCTGCTGAGCAGACTCCCAAGGAGTCCAGAGGCCTTGAGTACATGTCCCTTGGCAATGTGCTCCCCAACCCAGGAGAGAAGCATCGGTCGTTAGCACCTGAGAAGGCGGAGGAGATTGAAAATCCACTCCCAGCAGCAGGTTTGGCAGATGAAGCCACCACCGCAGAGAAGAGACCAGCAGATTGGATACCTGTACTGAGTCCGCCAGGCTCCCCGTGGCCTGATGCCATTGAGTGCGAAGGCACCACTGAGCAGGTCGCATGTTCAGGCGGGTATTGGGGGTCACATGGACCGTGGAAGCCATATGGCCGAGCAGTCTCAGAAATTGCCTGGCAGAGACCATGGAATTGCTTTAAAAGTGGCTGGCGAGATCCATGAGCCTGTGTGCTCTGTCTAGAGGCAGGAAGGCCCGCGCCTGAAGTGTGCTCAACCTTGCGCCGATGAATTCGAGATTTTGAGAGGGGAGCAAAGTGGACTTTGCGAAGTTTATGACAAAGCCCAAGTGCTGGAGCAGAGTCACAGTGTGAGTGGCCTCTTGGGAAGACTGGGCCCTGATGAGCCAGTCGTCCAGGTATGGAAACACAAAAAGGCCTTGGTGTCTTAGATAGGCCGCCACCACTGCCAGGCATTTGGTGAGCATGCTGGGGGCGGAGGATAGGCCAAAGGACAGTACTCTGTACTGGTAATGATTTCCTCCCACAACAAACCTGAGATATTGTCTGTGGTCTGGATGAATAAGGATGTGAGTATAGGCATCCTTCAGATCTAAGGAGCATAGCCAGTCTCCCTGCTGGAGGTAGGGCAGCAGGATTCCAAGGGTAAGCATCTTGAACTTTTCCCTTGCCAGGAACTTGTTGAGGTTTCGCAAGTCCAGGATGGGTCTGAGGCCTCCTGTTCGTTTTGGTATCAGAAAGTACCTGGCATAAAAGCCTTGACCCCTCAGGTGGTGGGACACCGGTTCCACAGCCTGTTCTTGAAGAAGACTTGCTAACTCCTGAAGGAGTAAGTCCCTGTGCAGAGGGAGTCTTGGAGGCTCCCCTGGAAAGTAGGAGGGAGGTACTTGGTGAAAGTGTAGAAGATAGCCTTTTTGAACTATATGAAGCACCCAGGTATCTGATGTGATGGCTGACCACCTGTGGGCAAAGTGGACCAGCCGGCCTCCTGTGCTGAGAGAAACCAGCGGAGGGGAAGAGGCTTGTGATAAGGAAGCTTATCATAGCTCAGGAAGGAGCTATAGAAAAGGTGAAGTGACTCTGAACAAGCAACCTGTCAGTTCTGGTAGAAATAAGAAAACAGAATTTTCCCATAAAAGACTACCAGTCCCAGAATGCACCAGGTTTCCAGCAGCCATAAGAGGAGCTGAAGTGGGGAAACGTGTGTTCAATCAGGAGGGCTATGAGGTAATCCCTAAGCACTCATCTCAAAGGGCAGGGCCTGATTCAGCACAGCTGCGCTGTGTTAGGGAGGAGCACTCATCTAAGCAGAATAAAGGTAGAGTTTATTCTACAGAGAATCAGCTTGAGCTTGATCATCTTCATCATCAGGAGGATCATCAGAAGCAGAAGCAGAAGCCAAACCGGACGGACAGAGAGGGAAAGAAACCCTTTGGAAGAAAGAGGAGAAAAGCCTTTGAGAGGTCTAGAAGAGTCCAGAGCAGTACGTATACTGGGAGGCATTCCAAGGGCCAGCATACACCATTGGACTGGGGAAAGCCAGAGGAATGGTGCTGCAGAGCTAGGAATCTCCAGACGGTACCTGTGAGAGAGACGGCTGCACGTGGAAGGGACCCTAAGACCCGTGCCAGAAGGTATGGGAAGAGAGATCCAGTGTCCAGGGATCTTGATTGGAAGGCTGGACATAAGAACTGGACTACATACTGGCCAGGCTATATAGAGAGGAACTCTAACAGCAATGGAAGCTCAGGTATGAACACTGATCTATGCCCTAGCTATAACCTTGAAAGACAGCAGGGAAACAAGTATTCTCCTGAAAGTGCTCCATTGGGAGATTCATCTGTGCCAATCCATGATATTGAACCCATGCTTGTTGAAGAAGAGGGGGTGATAGCAGATGAAGAATCTGTTTACATGGACTGTTCTCTGTCTAAACTCCTTTGGTGATTTTCTGTTATAAAGTACAGCAACCATCACAAAGAAATACAAACTTGTTCTTTAATCTACTCAGAAAAGCTCCTGAGTAGGATTTTTAGCCAAGCAGTAGAAAGCAAGCCAGCTAAGGGGTTTCAGCTGGATAACTGCTAGCAATTGAGCCTTACCTAATTGCGTGTGAGCTCTGAGAGAATCACTTCTGAATCTATGTGGGAAGATATAAGAAGTTTACCTGAAAAGAACAGGTTTTTTTTCTTTCTTTGTGGATTTTGGTTTGTTGTTTGATATATGCTAAGAAAACATTAGCTAATGCCTACAGAAAAGACCAGTTTGTTGCCAACCAGGTCTTATTTCTTTTGCTTTGATTGCCTGACAAGTTCAAATGTTGTTTTCTGATTTTGTTTTTTCAAGTTTAACACTGAAAGCAAGTAACCTGATTTATGTGCTACCAAGCATATCTGTGTTGGGAGAAATAACCCCATAAATAAATATCTTATTGGCTTTACCCTAAAGCACAACTAATTATTGTGAGCAGCTGTGTCTGGTGTGAATGAACTGCATTGCCCACAATCCCTTGCAAATCATATAGATATATGCACTTGCCAAGACTGTGAAGATTCTCACCCAGGCAGCCGTCTGACAGGCTATGCTGATGGAGTCAAAACCCCCCACCCTGCTGAGCAGGGGCTGGTGTTGTGGGCTTGGGGGCCTGCTGCCTATGGGACCCATTACCCCGTCCCTTGGCCTGCTGACCCTTTTGGGGAGCTGCTGAGGCCTGATAATGAGGGTATTGTTTATAGGCAGCCGCCTTCCTCGGGTAAAAGGGCTTTTTCCCCGAGCCCTTCTTCTTCTGAGAAGGGGCAGAGGTTTTTCTGGACAGTCTAGTCCTAGTCAGAGTCTCGGTCTCGATCTGTGCAGCCTTTTCAGCCATGGGCTTGCCAAAGAGGTTTTCACCTCTGCAGGGGACATCGCCAACTTGTCCTGTACCCATGGCTCGAGGTCGGATGACTGAAGCCAAGCCTGTCGGCGGGCACTGATGCCGGCTCCGGCTACTCGAGCCGATGCTTCGAAGCCATCGTAGGCTGCTCGAGAGATAAACTTCGAGCACTCTCGAATACCAGTGGACAAGGCTTGGAACCTCTGCAAAGGTTCCTCGGAGAGACCAACAGAGAACCCGGCAATTTCTTTTGCCAGGTCTCGGAGATACATGCCCATATAGAGCTGGTAGGTCTGGACTCGACAAGCAAGCATAGAGCCCTGGAAGCACTTCCTACCGAGGGCATCCAGGTTCCGGGCCTCCCGGCCGGGAGGCACCAAGGAGTGCATCTTCTGACTCTTGAGTCGATGCATGGCCGATTCCACCACCATGGAATGGTACTGTAGTTGTGCCTTTTGGAACCCGGGGCTCTTGCGGACTCAATAAATGGAATCAACCCGCTTGCTTAACACCGGCGCCGACGCCGGGCTTTCCCACATGCGGAAGAGAAGTCGCTCCAGCATCGGAGGAACCGGTACAGTAAAGGCCTCCTTCGGGGGAGAGTCATACTGGAGGGCATCGAGCTTTTCGGCTCGAGGCTCCTCCTCGGGATCCACGGGGAATGCCAAGGCCTTGGCCATATCCCGCATGAAGTCCGAGAACCGGGTGTCCTCCGGGGGGGACCGTCTCCGAGGTTCGGACTTGGGCGAGTCCGATGGGACGCATCGAGTCTGAAAAGTACCAGGTGACTCTTCGTCCTCCGTTTCCCAGGCTGACTCCTCGGAGGAGGAATCGAGCGGCTCCGGTCGGGCGGGCACCGATGCCCTCCGCCCCGACGCCGAGGGTGTCGGCGTCGACGACCTCGGTCCCGAATGGGAGGCTGAGGGAGACCGACTCGAGCTCGCATGGACTCGAGGATCGGCTCGGTCTCCGGGGTCGACTTGGACGTCGACGTCCCGGTGGCCGGGGCAGTTACACCAGCGAGGCCAGCGATCAATGCCCGCTGCTGGTCCATGAAGGCAGCTAAACTGCTCTCCAAGGCCGTCAACCTGAGTCCGAGCTCAGGAGACCCAGCAGCCCCCGACATGGGCCCCGACGGCATCGGGCCCGACGTCGGCTCCTTCGGAGGTGAGTCCACGAGGACTACAGTACTCACGCGTCCAGGAGACTACATCTGAAGACGAGGATGTTTCAAAGGCCTCTCCGACTCCGAGGACCCAGGACGGCTATCGGGGCTATGCGACCTGGCCCTCGAGGAACCAGGAGCGTCCACCGATGCCGCCCTCGCGGGTTTCTTCTTCCGATGATGTTCCCGGGCAGGAGAACCCCGTTCAGAGGAACTCCGATGATGCTCAGGACCGGAGTCCCGGGACGTCGAAGCCTCTGACGAGGTCTGGGCCCGGCCGGATGCGGAGTCAGAGAAGATTCGTTCTCTTTGATGCTGCCGACTCCTCAACGCTTTTGAGGACATCTTGCCACACGGACCACAGATCATAGGGTCATGATCGGGTCCGAGGCAGCGGAGGCAGCAGTCGTGTGTGTCGGTAAGAGAGATAAGTTTCTTACACCGATCACACTTTTTAAACCCGCTGGCAGCCATCGGGGGAAAAAGGGCCCCTGCGAGGTCAAAAGACAGGGCTGCCAGTGAAAAAGAAAAAATGGCGCGAACGCTTGTCACGAAGGACAAAAAACCGAAAAATAAAGAACGGACCCAATACCGGCGTAGCGGGTCCGGGCGGGAAAAGGATCCGGCGTCGAACCGAGAAAAGAATAGAAAATAAAATCAACTTTTTCTGCGGCGATCACAAACAGCGTCTGTAGGGCTCCGTGGAAAAAAGAAGACTGAGCAAGATGGCACCCTTGGGCGGGAAGGGGACAGCGCATGCGCGCTGCAATTCCCAAAGGCTTTCTTTGAAAGCTGGGGAAATTGCTCCGCGAGGGCTCCGTCGGCGCCGACGTCACCCATATGTGAGGACTGACTTCCTGCTTGGTCCTGGAGAATGCTAGGAATCATAAGGAAAGGAATGAAGAATAAAACAAAGGATATTATAATGCCTCTGTATCGTTCCTTGGTGCAACCGCACCTGGAATATTGTGTGCAATTCTGGTCGCTATATCTTACTACTACTACTATTAATCTTTTATATGGTGCTACAAGGCGTACGCTGCACTGTACAAACATATAAAGAAGATAGCTAAATTAGAAAAGATACAAAGAAGAGCGACAAAAATAGTAAAGAGAATGGAAGGATACCCCTATGAGGAGACTTAAAAGGTTGAGAGGCGATATGATAGAGGTCTATAAATTAATGAATGGAGTGGAATGGGTAAACATAGATTTGTTGTTTATGCCATCAAAAAGTAGGACTAGAGGACACACAATGAAGCTATAATGCAACCCATTTTTTTAAACTCAATGCATAATCAAACTCTGGAGTTCTTTACTGGAGGATGTAGTAAACGTTCAGTGTAGCTGGGTTTAAAAAAAAGGTTTGGACAAGTTCCTGGAGGAAAGGACTATAAACTATTATTACTGAGGCCCTGGAAAATCCGCTGCTTGCCCAGGACAAGTATTGTGGAACCTGTGTGCCTCTTTGGGAACCTGCCAGGTACTCATGGCCTGGATTGGCCACTATTGGATACTGGGCTTGATGGACCTTGGTCTGACTCAGTAAGGCATTTCTTATGTTCACAGAACAGACAGAGCTGGGTTACATGTGTAAAACGGAACATACAGATTAGTGATTTTAGAAAAGGTGCAGCTCACAGAGGTAAGTTTATAATGGGGTTTTCAAGTATAAAAGGCCACTTATAAAATTACCCCAAGAGTTATATACGTAAAGGTAAGCACAATGCCAAGAAGGTGCCTACTCTTGCACAACCTCTGTGTAGACATGTTCTGAGGCAAACTCTGAGCAGAGTCATGTTATGTGTGTACTTCAACTGCTTACATTCTTACCTGCTATTGAGCTGCACAAATACAGACAGGTTCATTACAGCTGCAGTTCCTGCTGGATTTATGCTAGTATCTTATAAAGTCACACAGGGGCAATGTTTACTATCATGCTGCAAGTTGTGCAGGAATAATGCACGATTAGCATACATTTCTACTGCAGCAATGGCAGAGCACCCATAGTAAATGCAGGGGATGAGGCCACAATAGGGAAATAATACCATGCTAAGTGTGTCACGCGGTAGCAGCAACCACATGTCAGATGTGCATGCATGCTGTGAAGGCACACACTACTTGTCCCCTGTGTTTGTGCGCAAATACCAATGTGAGCTCCCTTAGACAGTTGTATGTCACTGGGGCCACAGCTCTGTGCAGGGTTAAGAGCACTTTGGAGATGCCTGTAGATGAGAGAGAGGATACACCCAGGTAGTTGCCACATGCCATGGAACCTGAGGGTCCTGACAGGAGATATTCTGTATATGTGACCCCAGGGGACAGCTGCTGCTGCACATGGGGGGGCCACAGAATCAGTGGAGGACAACCTTTCTTCCCTTTGAAGCCAGGCTATCAGTGGTCCAAGGCTCTGAAACACTAAAGCGACACCCTGTCAACATGCGTGAAAGCAACCCACCATATCTCAGCAGAGAGAACATGCGATAATTCAAGCACACCAAAAGGCAATAGTGCAAGTGGCCAGTGAGGGCTAGAGAAGGCTAATTGGAGGAGATACCCTGTTGCAGAGTTCAGCTGTATAGGCCAAAGTATAAGGGGGCAGGCATGCAAATCAGTGAAGCAAACACATGAATAGAGACTGTGCTGTGCCAGTGTTTGTGGGTGTTAGGGCACAAAGGCTGCATCAGAATGAGCAGGGGGCCCTGTTCTGGTGAAGGCAAGGTGTCAGAATTACCTAGCTGCATGCACTGGAATATGAAACACTCTCACCCTGAGTCATTCAGAGTGCCTGACAACCTAAGGCCTCTGATATGTGGGGGAATTAAGTCCCTCTCCTGTCACTCCTCTTATATACATGGCACTGTACCCTTGGCAGAAAGGAATGCAGACTCACCTCATGTGGATGAAGGGAGGGCGCAATGGCCTGGTATGCAGATCTGCTTGTCCAGCACAGAGACCACACAGAAATGGGAGATATATAGTCAGTGTTCTGCCATCCACCCCTCCTCTGGTTGTTCTGACTCAGCCCCCTAGGTCAAGCAGATAAGACATTTATCCCACAAACAACTGATGTTCCAGGAGGTGGATACCTCCCAATCTACAGAAGCCACCCAAGGTCCTAACATGACAAGAGCTCTGGATCACATTGCAGTACATCCTACACACCACCAAGGAGAAGGGTACCCCCAAATCAGTCTCCAGCTCGACACACTAGCTTTCAGGAAACTGAAGGCTCCCAAGCCCTAGGGAGCCGGCCATTGTTCCCCAAGTGGGAGAAACATTTCATCCCCAAAGCAACATGCCAGGTTAGGGAAGGCACTAACCAGGGAGCTACAACTGAGCTAGTTTTCCTTCAGTGGTTTGCATGTAAGTATATGCTCTGAGCCAGTGGGTCACAGACATGCCCCATGGTCAGAGTGAGGGGCCATGTGCCCCTCTGAAACACAGCCCATGACACCGGCATATCCCCTCAGATGAACATGTACCAATACATGGATCCCCATGCAGGGGAGTTGGTGGTCAGACAGCACAGTTATGTACCAATTCTACAATGATTGGTAGTTGCAATATCTCATTTGCATGTCCCATGCCAACTGTGTTCAGCGATATTGCCCTGCCTATGTGGCCCATCTCAGGTTCTTTCATGGAGCATGTACTCTATTTCACAAATCCTCCTTGGTACTGGCTATCCACCCATTTGCGATTGTCCTGCATATGCTCTCGCCCAGCTACACCAATGTCCACATGGAGGAAGTACCCCTCCAACCCACATGCATTCATCAGGATAGGGGGGAAATGTAGCTCCATTCCTGTGCTGCTGCTGATTCTGGTGTTTCGGGAGCACTTTCCCTGCTATGTGTTTGCCACTCAGGCCCTGTTGCAGATGTCATGGGGCACAGTCCACATGTGCAGCCCTCTCTCCGTTGTATGCGGGGCTGGAACGAAGGTATTGGGCACACCTTAGGCAAACCTTCAGCCTTATGCCCCCTCCCCAGCCCATCACAACAGCAATCCTCCCACACCTACCCTATATATATGCATAATTGAACATCGTACTTTCAAGATGGTCATTGCTTTGTATATGTATATGTGTGCCCACTCTCCATGCAGGTATAATCATATGTTGACAGCTCTAGTTTTGTAGCTATGAGGTTCTATTGTTTTGCTTTCATAGGTACTGCACTTTGCTGCCCCTCAGTATAAGAAACTCATCCCACAGTGGGTCGGCCATGGTTGTATAGGATAATATGTGTGTGAATGGCTCAGGACTGTTAGAAGTATTGGGACTGCACATGTTTGGACCATGCTGGGTGCAACTAGAGCCTCATCAGAGGCAGCTGTTATCTGTGCCTGCACTAGCGGCATTTTTCATTGTCTGATGTGCCACTAGTGCAACTGCACTAGCTGCACGTCTGTCCATGCCTACTCTCGTGGTACCAGTTCCATGGCTCTCAACTGCAGGAGACAAGTCAAGGTCTCTTAGACTGCTGCCAATACCGCTGCACCCACTTTGGGTGATCAAAGGAGCTCGTTCTTGCTCTGGCAGCGGGTATAGGCACGTCATAGATTGCACCCCTTTAAGGCCAACCTCTGGCAGATCCCACTCATCCCGGATCATCTGTCCTACTACTCCATATACTGGTTAGACTTTCTGCGATTTCTGTACTGCCTGGAACAGCGGATCCTACAGCACCTCTTCCTCTGCCGGGAGGCTAGCAGGCATATTTAGGGCCTTGAGGGTCTCCAAGGTACACACAGAATGTGAGCCCTTTGGGGATGAGGAATTGTATCAGTACCTGCTTGTAGTGATTGTAAACCACCCTAATGGCCTTCGGCCTGGGCAGTATATTGAGAAATTGCATAAACATAAGCATAAAGATGAGCACTGGTAGCTCCTCCCGGTGGAAAACCCGAACAATCCGGGCCTGATCCTCCTGTTCTAGGCTCTCTCCTTCTTCCAACTCCTCCTGCAGATCTAGCTCCGTGTCATGGTCTTCCCCTTCCAGCCGCTCCGACAACAGCGATTGCTGCCACTCCTCTAAGCCTCTAGCCCGCTTAGACGCCACTGCTCCTGACTCATGCTCTTTTGCGTCTGACATCCTCTTAGCCCTGTGTTCTGAGGCTGAGGAGCCACTTGGTAGGAAAAACGCCTTCTGCAAAAGTAAGAAAAACTCCAGTGAGAGCTCCCCCAGGAGCCCTACTGCTCCCTAGGCGCAAGGAGTGGATGGGTCCGGGCATTGTGCAGGGACCGGATCTGTTGAAGGTAACCTGGCGCCCCCCGCCCCCAGGGTCTCTTCCAACCGGGAGGGACTCTCCTGCCTCATCTCATCCTGCAGGTCCTGCTCCCATGGCAGCCTCTTGCGTGCAGTTTAGGCAGACGCCTGCCTCCGAGACCACACCACATTGGGGACTACATATCTTGAGGATTTTTAGATTGCGCTACAGTGTTGTATCTTAAAGATATGAAATGGACTTTGCCCTGATCCAATCAAACTGACACGTTCTCCGAGTAAAGTTTAAGTCTTTCTTCTAATACTACAAATGGCTATAAGGGAGTACAGCTTCCCTTACAAGCAATATCACAGATTTAACAGGTACATAATCTGGGCTAAGCGACAAGAGATGATCATGCCAGGTTACTCACTGACCATAGACAAATGGAAGGATTTCATTTGCGTCCAATCCACTTGTAGCAGCAAAGCGCAGACAAACCAATGATACCAGGAGTCTGTTCAGAAGGTCCAAATCATTTATTTGTGCACAAGTCTCAAGCAAGTCAATTTCAAAATGGCTGAGCAAAGTTTTCAAGCATTACAACAACTTTTATAGACTCTTGTTCCATTCTAGGTATAGAAAAACATTTCATTGGTCCCGGTAACCTCCCGTACCTCCCGTACCTCTTCCATTGGTCCCGGTACTGATAAGTTTCTCCAATTATGTCCCTTCTGTGGGCATGACACCTGCCTGCCCCCCTTCTAGTCCCAATTACAATGGTCAGTTCATCAACTTGTTACTTTCACACTCTCAAGGTTATGGGACCAATTTGTGCGTGCAGAAGAGCAAGGTTCTGTAACTCATCTGTCAGCACTCCTCATTATTTCTCTGCAGATGTACTTTCTCTTATCAGTAACTTTTAAACATGTCTTTTCTGTATTTTTCCATTTCTTAGTTCTGCAGTTCTGCTTACCTAAGCTAATTCAATACTTCTACTGAATTCTATCTTACAATAGCAGCATATTGGGGGATGTGCAATCCTATATGCCTCTCCACAGGCCTCATTTACAGGTCAAGCTAGCCATGCTGGCCTGCCTATGTCAGACACCGTGGATCACAGGCCTGCACCTGCCACATTCCCCCCTTTGATTAATCTCACCCAATTACTCAATAAGGTGTGAGAATTAAATCACTTTTAGAAGAATCACATCATAATTGAAGGATTTTTACTAGGACTAGCTTTGTATAAAGCCATTATTTTAGTTGCGGTCTTCCGCTCTACTGTACTATCAATAGCACTATGAATGGAACGCATACAACATGGGATTAAACATGGTAATAAGAAGATAACAGCAACAAGGATTAGTACTAAAACAATGAAAGTCTTAAATCCTCCCAGCCAAGAGAAAAGGTTAGCAAACCAGTTAGGAAATTTCAATGCGTGCCAAGTCTGTACTGGCACATAAGCATGTCTTTGCATATCTTTAGCAATTTCTTCAACTACTTGACCTTTATCATCAATTTTCAAACAGCAATTAGTTAAATTCAGCTTACCACATACTCCTCCTTCAGCTGCTAGCAAATAATCAAGTGCTAAGCGATTCTGGTATATGGCAGTGCGCATCTGAGTACTTTGTTTAGCTAAGAGCGTGAGAGCATGACTAGTTTCATTAGTTATTATTTCAACTACTGCTTGTAAGCGGATAATACGATTAATCATATAAATTGGGGTACGATAACCATACATACCATCATCATTCCAAGTGGCAGGTCCATAATACTCAATAATTCTTTCTGGTGGCCAATCATCACCTTGCCACTTCTCCCACTTGCCTATCTGTAGGGCTTCTCTTTTCTGTCTGGATGCCCATTTGTGTTTGTGGGTTGTGTATACAGGGTATCCTAATTGTTCTCCATGTTCAGTGTTTAACAGGAAGAAAGAAGGTCTGATGGTTCCTAAGACACATGCTCCTCCCCAGTGTGGTGGGAGTTGTGCATATGCTCGGTTTCCACAGATCCAATATAGGCCAGGTGGGGCTTGCCAGGCTTGGACTTTGGCGAGGTTAGTCCATAGACCTGCAAGTTCAGGAAATCTGGCTAATGGGTTAGGAGGTTCAGGATGTCTGATTCCTGACCACCATGCTGTCTTTTTGGTCGTGGCATTATAGTATTTCTGGCTAAGACAGACCAGCTGTCCTACCTTTTGGGTGAACTGGGGTCCAGTTCTGGCAAAGCAAAGACGTCCAACGATTGAGTGCGCTAACACCCATTCACTGGTAGTCTTGTGTAATTCAGTCTGATTGTAATTCATGGAATAATTCAATTCTTGGGCTTCCCAGGGCCATTGGTCTCCCATTTGGGTTCCGCCACAGAAATAACAATCTGTGATCTTAAGACTAGATACTACTGCTCCAGCTAATTCTAGAAACAAATTCTGTGAAGGGTGAGGGATCTCAAACTTATTTACATGCATAGCTTCATAAAAGGTATTATGAATATGATATTTAGATGACTTGTGGGCTTGGGTATTCAATCTGATATACACAATGGTCCCTGGATCTATTGCTCCTCCAGCAATACGTAAACCAAACTTATATCCTTGTTTCCATGCATGGGGATTATGTACACGCAAATGTAAGGGGTTACAAGCATCTTTCTGACATTTATCATTTGTGGTTGGCTTGGTTAGAGTAGCCATCCGCTTATCTATTTTCTCATTAGTTATACCAGTGTTCCAGGTAGCATAAAAAACACATCCCCAATACGGGCAATAGTAATCTGCCGCTGTAGCAGTACTATACCCTGATCCTGTTTTACCTGTACACTTCCACCAATTTGTGGCACCTTCTGGACACATATACTTATGGTCATTTCGATAGGCTTTCTCCCATGTACCACAGGTGGACTGACTATCTCTATTAATGGCATTACATGCATCAAAATTCAAAACAGCAGGTTTAGTAATGTCCTTAAGTGGTGGTGTAGCAGCTAATTTAGGTCCATCTGCATCCTTCCATCTCATTTCCAACGTGTAATAGGATGGATTCTGATGCGGATTATAGCATGCTTTGATTTTGCCATGAGTGCAAACATTTAGTTCAGTGGTGTTATAGATACACCGAGTTATTGTTCCCTTGCAGGTATAGTAAGAATGGTAAAGCAAAGTCTGAGTTACTTTCAGTCCAGTTCTAGTAGAAGTAATGCAAGCAGTGCATGGAGGTAGAGCATAAGTCTGTTCAAAACCTCCAAAGAAGGCAACCAAGGCAAAGCAAAAACAAAGATACATGTTGATGTTGATTGGAGTTCTTCTGAATCCTCAGCTTGCTGATCTTGATCACGACGGTCTATTATTCTTCGTCCCGTTTGCTAATGAAGCAATTTAGCGGGTGCTGAGTGTTGATTGAAGATCCTCAAGATGTCCAGCACACATTAACCAACTTAGCAATTCAGTTGGCTTGTGAAGTCTGGCTTAGTCAATGTAGTCTCAAAGTAGTGTGTCAAATCACACACACAAATTGGGTTCGTTGAAACAGAACTGTTGCTGTATGGAAAACAGCAATCCTCTTCGAAAGACTTGGCTACTGCAAAGCACTTGTGATGAAGTGTCTATGCTGCTGGTTGCCGTCTCAGAGTAACTCGCAAGGGTACATCAGGGTGCTGCTCTGCTGTCCACCGCTCTGGTTCAGGATCGGCGGCGGGCTTGACTCTGCTGTGGTGGATCCAGGCGTCGATCTCGGCTACCTTTACTGCAGTTGGGGTAGACAGGATGACGGTGTACGGTCCCTTCCAATGGGGTTCCAACGGTATCTTCTTCCAATCTTTGATCCACACCGAAGTTCCAGGCTGGTAGGGATGCAAGGGTTCCGTCAAGTTGATAGGCAACTGGTCTTGGATCCACGTATGGAGAGTCTGCAGAACAAAACTAAGAGCTAGGAGTTCTTGTCTGGTTACTTCTGAACCAATCTGGGCTAAACTTCCTTTGTCTTCCTGCACTATTGGTGGGGGTTTACCATACAAAACTTCAAAAGGGGAAAATCCTGTTGACTTTACAGGGGCTGAGCGTATTCTGAGTAAAGCTATGGGGAGCACTTGGGGCCATTTCAAGTGTGTCTCCTGACAAAGCTTGGACATTTGGGCTTTCAACGTACGATTCATTCGCTCAACTTTCCCTGAACTCTGGGGTCTGTATGCAGTGTGGAGCTTCCACTGTATCTGCAAAGCTTTTGCTAACTGCTGAGTAACTTGGGAGACAAATGAGGGTCCATTGTCTGACCCTATTACTGCTGGGATTCCAAATCTGGGGACAATCTCTCTCATTAAGGCTTTGGTAACTTCTCGGGCTTTCTCAGTTCTGGTTGGGAATGCTTCTACCCACCCAGAGAAAGTACAAACTAATACTAGTAGATAATGGTATCCATTGGCTTTTGGCATTTCGGTAAAATCAACTTGGAGGTTGTGCATGGGGGTGACACCTCCTGACTGAACTCGGGGTGCTGTAATAAGGCCTTGCTTGGCATTATTTTTGGCACAAGTTACACATTGACGTGCTACTGAGGCTGATATGGTTGTCATCAGAGGGATGTAGAAATGTGGTCTGAGTGCTTTCTCCATAGCACTCTTCCCATAGTGGGTGGCTTCGTGGAAAGCTTTGACAAAGGATGGTCCTAACAGTTCTGGAATTACTATTCGTCCTGGAGGTTGACTGCCCTCTTCTGGTGGCAGCTCAATCCATCCATCTTTCAATACTCCATTTTCTTTGTCACAATAGTAATCCAATTCTTTGGTGGTATATCGTGGGGTCCATAGATTCAAGGGTACTGGAAACAATGCTGCTTGCATTGGCATAGCTTGTGGGGCAATCTGTCCTGTCATAGCTGCTTGTCGTGCTGAGGCATCTGCAAATCTGTTTCCTCGGGCAACTTCTCCTTTTCCTGCTTGATGTCCTCTGCAATGCATGACAGCTACACGTGTTGGGGCCCAGACTGCGTCAAGTAACATCAATATCTCGGGACCATATTTGACTGATTTTCCTCCGGATGTGATGAGTCCTCTTTCTTTATAGAGAGCTCCATGGGCATGCAAGGTAGTGAAGGCATATTTGGAATCTGTATACACATTTAGCACAAGTTTTTCTCCTAACAACAATGCTCTGGTGAGTGCTATCAATTCGGCTTTCTGGGCTGATGTGCCTGAGGCTAGAGCTGATGATTCAACTACTTCGTGTTGAGTGACGACTGCATATCCGGCACAGCGTCATCCATCAAGGATGAGACTGCTCCCATCAACATAATAGATCTGGTCGGGATTGTCTATGGGCACATCTGTTAAGTCAGGTCGACTAGAGAACACAGTTTCCATGACTTCGATACAGTCATGTTCTGGGAGTTCTTCACTAATGGGTATCAAGGTAGCTGGATTCAAGGCATGGCTCACTTCAAGTTGTATCTGTGGGTTTTCACATAACATGCTCTGGTACTTCAACATTCGGGAATTGGTGAGCCAATAATTTGCTTTTTGTTCCATAAGGGCAAGGACTGCATGTGGCACAGTGACTCGTATGTTCTGTCCTAGTGTGAGTTTGTCTGCTTCACTCACTAGTAGCGCTGTAGCTGCAACTGCTCTCAAGCAAGGTGGCCATCCTTTGGCCACAGGGTCCAATTGTTTCGATAGGTAGGCTACAGGTCGCTCCCAATTTCCTAATTTCTGAGTCAACATGCCTAGGGCATTTCCCTGTGCTTCATGTACAAACAAGTGGAAAGGTTTGTGGACATCTGGTAGTCCAAGTGCTGGTGATGACATCAATTCTTCTTTTAACTTCTGGAAGGCTGTGTCCTGCTCAAGTCCCCACTCCAGTGGTGACTTTTCTTCTCCTTTCGTAGCTTCATACAGTGGTTTGGCAATTTGGGCAAAGTTGGGTATCCAGATTCGGCAATATCCTGCCGCTCCCAGAAAGGCTCTGACCTGCTTTCTGGTTGTTGGAGTTGGAATTCTACATACTGCTTCCTTTCTTTCTCTGCCTAATCTTCTGCTTCCTTGGGTAATACGAAAACCCAAGTATTTCACTTCTTTTTGACATAGCTGTGCTTTGGCTCTGGAAACTTTGTATCCAGCTTCATCTAGTAACTGCAAGAGATCTTTGGTGGCTAATATACATTCTCTTTCTGATACGGCAGCTATCAAAGATCATCCACGTATTGAAGAAGCACTCTCTTCCCCGGGGCTACTGGATAGCTTGAAAGGTCTTGATTTAGTGCAGCACTAAAGATGGTAGGTGAATTCTTGAATCCTTGGGGTAATCTCGTCCAGGTGAGTTGGCCCCCTCTTCCAGAGATGGGGTCCTGCCATTCAAATGCAAACAATATTTGGCTTACAGGGGCTAATCTTATGCAAAAGAATGCATCTTTCAAATCCAGTACAGTGAAATGGGTAGCTTCAGCAGGTATCAGTCCTAGAAGAGTGTAAGGATTGGGCACAACTGGATGTATAGTTTCAACTGCATCATTTACTCTTCTCAAATCTTGCACTGGGCGATAATCATCTGTCCCAGGTTTCTTTACTGGCAAAAGTGGGGTGTTCCATGGGGATTGACATACTTTTAGTAGGCCATATTCGAGCAATCTCTGTAGGTGGCGATGGGTGCCTTCAATTGCGGCTCTTGGGAGAGGGTACTGTTTGACGTGCACTGGTGTAGCACTAGGCTTGAGGGTTACAATCACTGGAGCTATATGCTTGGCTAGGCCTGGGGGACTGCCTTCTGCCCATACTCCAGGTGGTGCATGTATGTTCTTTAAAGTTTGTTCAAAATAGGTATCTTGGACAGAATCATCAATGTAATATCTCCATTCTTCTTCTCGGGGAACTGTCAGCAGCATTACTCCTGCTGGCTTGGCTTGGGAATTTACTGTCATTTGCATTTCTCCTTGTTCAGAGAAAGATATCTGTGCTTGAAGCTTGGCTAGCATATCTCGTCCCAGTAGTGGTACTGGACATTCGGGCATGTAAAGGAATTGATGAGTTACTTGCTGTCCTCCTAGACTGCATATTCAGTTTTGAAGAAAAGACTTTGTGGCTTTGGCACCAGTTGCTCCTATAATGGTGACTGCTTTTGTAGTGAATGGGGCTATCTTTTTGTCTATTACTGAATGCTCTGCTCCAGTATCAACCATAAAGTTCATAATTTGGTCTCCTATTTGTATTCCGACCATAGGCTCCTGGAGACCTAAAGCAAACTTGGAGCCCGGTCTGTCCTAATCCACGTCATCCTCATCATGGGCTTGTGTGGCCAATGCTTGAATGGCTCCTCCTCCTCTCTCTCGCTGGAATTGTTCTCGATTGGCTCCTCCTCGGCCTCGGGGACGGCCTCGTCTTTCTTCTCGCCACTGATGATCGTTGTCGTCATCTTGCTGGGCGTCTTCGAGTTGCGGGCACGTATCTCTCCAATGTCCTTCCTCTCTGCAATAGGCGCATTGGTTCACGCCTAGTCTCTGGGTCCGGCCTCCGCCTTGACCCCGCCCTCTTCCTCTGCTCCTTCGACTAGGGACACCTCCCCTTTTCTTTTCAACTATGGCCGCAGCCAAAAAATCAGCTTTCTTCTTCATCTTTCTATCACATTCTCTCTGTCTTTCAGTATCACGATTCACATACACTTTATGAGCGACTTCCAATAACTGTGTTGCATTCATGCCCGCAAACCCTTCTAATTTCTGTAATTTACGTCTAATGTCTGGTTGAGACTGGTTTACAAAAGCAGAATTCACCATGCATAAACTTCCTGGTGCCTCGGGATCATAGGGAGTATACATTCTGTAAGCTTCAGTTAATCTCTCATAAAAATCTGCTGGGCTCTCATCTATCCCTTGGATAACTCCTGTGACTTTGGAAAGGTTCATAGCTTTTTGGCCCCCCCTTCTCAGGCCTTGTAAAAAGCCTTGGCGAAAACGGGCTAGGGCTGTGGATCCTTCATCTGTATTTGGATCCCATTGGGGGTCTTCATTCGGGAATTCTCTCTGAGCTGCTTCCCTACGGTCTATTATATTCTGTCCCTGTGCCGGAGCTGCAGGGTTTTCTGCCATCCATTCAATAGCTGCTTTTCTAATTCTCGCTCGTTCTTCTGTAGTGAATAGGGTGGTCAGGAGCTGACGACAATCTGGCCAAGTGGGTTGGTGAGTTTCCATAATACTAGTTACTAATTCTGTCAGCTCCTGGGGCTTACTAGTATAGGAGGCATAGTGCGACCTCCAATTTAATAAATCAGTTGTAGAGAAAGGGATATACACATAAGTTAGGGGTCCCGCTACCACTTCATCATTATCATTCTTTACGGGCACTCCCGGGACTTGCCTTAAGGGAAACAGTTTGGCTGTCCCAGGCGTTGTTTGGGATCTAAGGGTTATTGTCGTTGCCTTTGCAGGAGTCGCTTTCTTTTTCTCAACAGGTTTTGCTTTGGGTTTCTCTTTCACTGGCGTGCTAGTGCTAGCGCTGGCTTTCTCGATTATTTGTACACTGTCCTCCTCCTCTTCTGGGGAATTCTCTCTTTCTCCTTCTTCTATCTCCGCTTCTGACTCACTTTTTACGTCCTCCACTTCTCTTTCCACTAATTCTTCCTCTTTCTCTTCTCCAGGAGGAGGATCAGGGGTTGGGTCCCGCCTCGGCTCTGGCCTTCTCTGGGGTTCTGGGGCAGGACGACGCCGGGCTACTCTTACTGGACCTGGGGTTCGGGGCTGCCTGAGGACTATTTCTGGGGAATCAGGATCTACCAAGATGGGTTTCTTCTTGGCTTTCTTATCCTGCTCTTTCATTCTAGGCTGCTCCGTTTTCTGTCTAGAATCTGTTTTAGCTAACATTATTCTGCACTGTTCCTCATAACAGCGCTGCGCCCAGGAGGGAGGATCTTCACAAATACTTAACCAGGAATCTATATAGGGGTACTGATCGGGGTGCGCTACCCGCACTCTACGATGTATTGACTGAATAATCTCTACAGTGAACGTTCCCTCTCGGGGCCAGATGGGGTCTAGATCGGGCCACTCCCTAGTACACAAAATCTGCAAACGGGCTGCTGTCATTTTAATACCATAATCTCCTGAATATCCCTCTTTAAAATGTGCGATCATACATTCTAATGGAGTGTTTCTAGTAGACCCCGCCCCTCCCATTTCGATGTGTGCGCGCAACAACAGACAGAAGGGAAAAGGAGAGCGGACCGTGGGTAAGGGGTCCTCACGGCCCTGGAAACGTGTAGGGAATACAAATAACAAGACAAGACGACAATCGGTTCCCCCTTTTCGCGACCTGAACGCGGTCGCCCGGTCAGGAAATGCGCTAATCAGGGGTCCGCCTTCACTTGGTCCGTGCTGCCAGACCTCTCATTCACACTTCGTTCACACAATCATGCTAGCAACGTATCCCAGAATGCATTCGTTTCTATCTGTTCTGACTAGTCTTTTTCCCAATTACAAAAAGGATGAGGGTTTCACCCAGCGAATTCCCATGCCAGGCTACTCGGCTCTTCCTTGAGAGTTGATCATGCTCTCTTACCAATTCCCAATATCTCGAGATTACAAATTCCAAATTCCAATGGCAGTACTGCTCTTTCTATTTCTGTCTAGACCCAAAATCAAAACTATACTCACCGGATCCGGTCCTCAAACTTCCCAAGCAGGCGCATGAGTTGGACCTCGGACTCCCCTCACTCGGGTTCGAGGCGTTGGCTCCAACCGGGCCCGGCACCCGCCGAGGTCCGACCAGCTCCCTCCGATACAAGGGACCGGTGGCGCCAGGGAGCGGCCCTCGTCGGAAGGGCGCGATCCCGGCAGGACCAAGCCTATAGAGGCGGAAAGTCGTGGTATATTGCCCTATATACACTTTGATTCCACAACTTCCCGGCCAACGCACCAAGGAATATGTAGCAGCAAAGCGCAGACAAACCAATGATACCAGGAGTCTGTTCAGAAGGTCCAAATCATTTATTTGTGCACAAGTCTCAAGCAAGTCAATTTCAAAATGGCTGAGCAAAGTTTTCAAGCATTACAACAACTTTTATAGACTCTTGTTCCATTCTAGGTATAGAAAAACATTTCATTGGTCCCGGTAACCTCCCGTACCTCCCGTACCTCTTCCATTGGTCCCGGTACTGATAAGTTTCTCCAATTATGTCCCTTCTGTGGGCATGACACCTGCCTGCCCCCCTTCTAGTCCCAATTACAATGGTCAGTTCATCAACTTGTTACTTTCACACTCTCAAGGTTATGGGACCAATTTGTGCGTGCAGAAGAGCAAGGTTCTGTAACTCATCTGTCAGCACTCCTCATTATTTCTCTGCAGATGTACTTTCTCTTATCAGTAACTTTTAAACATGTCTTTTCTGTATTTTTCCATTTCTTAGTTCTGCAGTTCTGCTTACCTAAGCTAATTCAATACTTCTACTGAATTCTATCTTACAATAGCAGCATATTGGGGGATGTGCAATCCTATATGCCTCTCCACAGGCCTCATTTACAGGTCAAGCTAGCCATGCTGGCCTGCCTATGTCAGACACCGTGGATCACAGGCCTGCACCTGCCACACACTGACTGACTATCTTTCAAATTACATACATTTCTTGTATGCAGGTACTTCCTGTTTTCCAGAGCTGTAGCTGCTACAAACCTATATGCAGCACCTCTTTTCTTTTCTTTATTTTTTTAAACACTTATCTTTATTTCTGTCTCTGACTTTATCTGACTCTTCTCAGGAGAAAGCAACAATATTTCAACCAAGTGCCAGTTACATCATCTGACCTAGCACAACAGCCCCCTGAAAAGCCACCCAGCAACAAACAATGGCCTATCTGATTAGGCCTTTCCCACATGTCTGCATCAAGTCATTGTGCACTGAATCAGTTTTGAGCTGTATTGTGGCAGGTGCAGGCCTGTGACCCACGGTGTCTGACATAGGCAGGCCAGCATGGCTAGCTTGACCTGTAAATGAGGCCTGTGAAGAGGCATATAGGATTGCACATCCCCCAATATGCTGCTATTGTAAGAAAGAACTCAGTAGAAGTATTGAATTAGCTTAGGTAAGCAGAACTGCAGAACTGAGAAATGGAAAAATACAGAAAAGACATGTTTAAAAGTTACTGATAAGAAAAAGTACATCTGCAAAGAAATAATGAGGAGTGCTGACAGATGAGTTACAGAACCTTGCTCTTCTGCACGCACAAATTGGTCCCATAACCTTGAGAGTGTGAAAGTAACAAGTTGATGAACTGACCATTGTAATTGGGACTAGAAGGGGGGCAGGCAGGTGTCATGCCCACAGAAGGGACATAATTGGAGAAACTTATCAGTACCGGGACCAATAGAAGAGGTACGGGAGGTACGGGAGGTTACCGGGACCAATGAAATGTTTTTCTATACCTAGAATGGAACAAAAGTCTATAAAAGTTGTTGTAATGCTTGAAAACTTGGCTCAGCCATTTTGAAATTGACTTGCTTGAGACTTGTGCACAAATAATGAATGATTTGGACCTTCTGAACAGACTCCTGGTATCATTGGTTTGTCTGCGCTTTGCTGCTACATATTCCTTGGTGCGTTGGCCGGGAAGTTGTGGAATTAACGTGTATATAGGGCAATATACCACGACTTTCCGCCTCTATAGGCTTGGTCCTGCCGGGATCGCGCCCTTCCGACGAGGGCCGCTCCCTGGCGCCACCGGTCCCTTGTATCGGAGGGAGCTGGTCGGACCTCGGCGGGTGCCGGGCCCGGTTGGAGCCAACGCCTCGAACCCGAGTGAGGGGAGTCCGAGGTCCAACTCATGCGCCTGCTTGGGAAGTTTGAGGACCGGATCCGGTGAGTATAGTTTTGATTTTGGGTCTAGACAGAAATAGAAAGAGCAGTACTGCCATTGGAATTTGGAATTTGTAATCTCGAGATATTGGGAATTGGTAAGAGAGCATGATCAACTCTCAAGGAAGAGCCGAGTAACCTGGCATGGGAATTCGCTGGGTGAAATCCTCATCCTTTTTGTAATTGGGAAAAAGACTAGTCAGAACAGATAGAAACGAATGCATTCTGGGATACGTTGCTAGCATGATTGTGTGAACGAAGTGTGAATGAGAGGTCTGGCAGCACGGACCAAGTGAAGGCGGACCCCTGATTAGCGCATTTCCTGACCGGGCGACCGCGTTCAGGTCGCGAAAAGGGGGAAGCGATTGTCGTCTTGTCTTGTTATTTGTATTCCCTACACGTTTCCAGGGCCGTGAGGACCCCTTACCCACGGTCCGCCCTCCTTTTCCCTTCTGTCTGTTGTTGCGCGCACACATCGAAATGGGAGGGGCGGGGTCTACTAGAAACACTCCATTAGAATGTATGATCACACATTTTAAAGAGGGATATTCAGGAGATTATGGTATTAAAATGACAGCAGCCTGTTTGCAGATTTTGTGTACTAGGGAGTGGCCCGATCTAGACCCCATCTGGCCCCGAGAGGGAACGTTCACTGTAGAGATTATTCAGTCAATACACCGTAGAGTGCGGGTAGCGCACCCCGATCAGTACCCCTATATAGATTCCTGGTTAAGTATTTGTGAAGATCCGCCCTCCTGGGCGCAGCGCTGTTATGAGGAACAGTGCAGAATAATGTTAGCTAAAACAGATTCTAGACAGAAAACGGAACAGCCTAGAATGAAAGAGCAGGATAAGAAAGCCAAGAAGAAACCCATCTTGGTAGATCCTGATTCCCCAGAAATAGTCCTCAGGCAGCCCCGAACCCCAGGTCCAGTAAGAGTAGCCCGGCGTCCTGCCCCAGAACCCCCAGAGACGGCCAGAGCCGAGGCGGGACCCAACCCCTGATCCCCCTCCTGGAGAAGAGAAAGAGGAAGAATTAGTGGAAAGAGAAGTGGAGGACGTAAAAAGTGAGTCAGAAGCGGAGATAGAAGAAGGAGAAAGAGAGAATTCCCCAGAAGAGGAGGACAGTGTACAAATAATCGAGAAAGCCAGCGCTAGCACTAGCACGCCAGTGAAAGAGAAACCCAAAGCAAAACCTGTTGAGAAAAAGAAAGCGACTCCTGCAAAGGCAACGACAATAACCCTTAGATCCCAAACGACGCCTGGGACAGCCAAACTGTTTCCCTTAAGGCAAGTCCCGGGAGTGCCCGTAAAGAATGATAATGATGAAGTGGTAGCGGGACCCTTAACTTATGTGTATATCCCTTTCTCTACAACTGATTTATTAAATTGGAGGTCGCATTATGCCTCCTATACTAGTAAGCCCCAGGAGCTGACAGAATTAGTAACTAGTATTATGGAAACTCACCAACCCACTTGGCCAGATTGCCGTCAGCTCCTGACCACCCTATTCACTACAGAAGAACGAGCGAGAATTAGAAAAGCAGCTATTGAATGGATGGCAGAAAACCCTGCAGCTCCGGCGCAGGGGCAGAATATAATAGACCGTAGGGAAGCAGCTCAGAGAGAATTCCCGAATGAAGACCCCCAATGGGATCCAAATACAGATGAAGGATCCACAGCCCTAGCCCGTTTTCGCCAAGGCTTTTTACAAGGCCTGAGAAGGGGGGGCCAAAAAGCTATGAACCTTTCCAAAGTTACAGGAGTTATCCAAGGAATAGATGAGAGCCCAGCAGATTTTTATGAAAGATTAACTGAAGCCTACAGAATGTATACTCCCTATGATCCCGAGGCACCAGGAAGTTTATGCATGGTGAATTCTGCTTTTGTAAACCAGTCTCAACCAGACATTAGACGTCAATTACAGAAATTAGAAGGGTTTGCGGGCATGAATGCAACACAGTTATTGGAAGTCGCTCATAAAGTGTATGTGAATCGTGATACTGAAAGACAGAGAGAATGTGATAGAAAGATGAAGAAGAAAGCTGATTTTTTGGCTGCGGCCATAGTTGAAAAGAAAAGGGGAGGTGTCCCTAGTCGAAGGAGCAGAGGAAGAGGGCGGGGTCAAGGCGGAGGCCGGACCCAGAGACTAGGCGTGAATCAATGCGCCTATTGCAGAGAGGAAGGACATTGGAGAGATACGTGCCCGCAACTCGAAGACGCCCAGCAAGATGACGACAACAATCATCAGTGGCGAGAAGAAAGACGAGGCCGTCCCCGAGGCCGAGGAGGAGCCAATCGAGAACAATTCCAGCGAGAGAGAGGAGGAGGAGCCATTCAAGCATTGGCCACATCAGCCCATGATGAGGATGACGTGGATTAGGACAGACCGGGCTCCAAGTTTGCTTTAGGTCTCCAGGAGCCTATGGTCGGAATACAAATAGGAGACCAAATTATGAACTTTATGGTTGATACTGGAGCAGAGCATTCAGTAATAGACAAAAAGATAGCCCCATTCACTACAAAAGCAGTCACCATTATAGGAGCAACTGGTGCCAAAGCCACAAAGTCTTTTCTTCAAAACCGAATATGCAGTCTAGGAGGACAGCAAGTAACTCATCAATTCCTTTACATGCCCGAATGTCCAGTACCACTACTGGGACGAGATATGCTAGCCAAGCTTCAAGCACAAATATCTTTCTCTGAGCAAGGAGAAATGCAAATGACCGTAAATTCCCAAGCCAAACCAGCAGGAGTAATGCTGCTGACAGTTCCCCGAGAAGAAGAATGGAGATATTACATTGATGATTCTGTCCAAGATACCTATTTTGAACAAACTTTAAAGAACATTCATGCACCACCTGGAGTATGGGCAGAAGGCAGTCCCCCAGGCCTAGCCAAGCATATAGCTCCAGTGATTGTAACCCTCAAGCCTAGTGCTACACCAGTGCACGTCAAACAGTACCCTCTCCCAAGAGCCGCAATTGAAGGCATCCATCGCCACCTACAGAGATTGCTCGAATATGGCCTACTAAAAGTATGTCAATCCCCATGGAACACCCCACTTTTGCCAGTAAAGAAACCTGGGACAGATGATTACCGCCCAGTGCAAGATTTGAGAAGAGTGAATGATGCAGCTGAAACCATACATCCAGTTGTGCCCAATCCTTACACTCTTCTAGGACTGATACCTGCTGAAGCTACCCATTTCACTGTACTGGATTTAAAAGATGCATTCTTTTGCATAAGATTAGCCCCTGTAAGCCAAATATTGTTTGCATTTGAATGGCAGGACCCCATCTCTGGAAGAGGGGGCCAACTCACCTGGACAAGATTACCCCAAGGATTCAAGAATTCACCTACCATCTTTAGTGCTGCACTAAATCAAGACCTTTCAAGCTATCCAGTAGCCCCGGGGAAGAGAGTGCTTCTCCAGTACGTGGATGATCTGTTGATAGCTGCCGTATCAGAAAGAGAATGTATATTAGCCACCAAAGATCTCTTGCAGTTACTAGATGAAGCTGGATACAAGGTTTCCAGAGCCAAAGCACAGCTATGTCAAAAAGAAGTGAAATACTTGGGTTTTCGTATTACCCAAGGAAGCAGAAGATTAGGCAGAGAAAGAAAGGAAGCAGTATGTAGAATTCCAACTCCAACAACCAGAAAGCAGGTCAGAGCCTTTCTGGGAGCGGCAGGATATTGCCGAATCTGGATACCCAACTTTGCCCAAATTGCCAAACCACTGTATGAAGCCACAAAAGGAGAAGAAAAGTCACCACTGGAGTGGGGACTTGAGCAGGATACAGCCTTCCAGAAGTTAAAAGAAGAATTGATGTCATCACCAGCACTTGGACTACCAGATGTCTACAAACCTTTCCACTTGTTTGTACATGAAGCACAGGGAAATGCCCTAGGTATGTTGACTCAGAAATTAGGAAATTGGGAGCGACCTGTAGCCTACCTATCGAAACAATTGGACCCTGTGGCCAAAGGATGGCCACCTTGCTTGAGAGCAGTCGCAGCTACAGCGCTACTAGTGAGTGAAGCAGACAAACTCACACTAGGACAGAACATACGAGTCACTGTGCCACATGCAGTCCTTGCCCTTATGGAACAAAAAGCAAATTATTGGCTCACCAATTCCCGAATGTTGAAGTACCAGAGCATGTTATGTGAAAACCCACAAATACAACTTGAAGTGAGCCATGCCTTGAACCCAGCCACCTTGATACCCATCAGTGAAGAACTCCCAGAACATGACTGTATCGAAGTCATGGAAACTGTGTTCTCTAGTCGACCTGACTTAACAGATGTGCCCATAGACAATCCCAACCAGATCTATTATGTTGATGGGAGCAGTCTCATCCTTGATGGACGACGCTGTGCCGGATATGCAGTCGTCACTCAACACGAAGTAGTTGAATCATCAGCTCTAGCCTCAGGCACATCAGCCCAGAAAGCCGAATTGATAGCACTCACCAGAGCATTGTTGTTAGGAGAAAAACTTGTGCTAAATGTATATACAGATTCCAAATATGCCTTCACTACCTTGCATGCCCATGGAGCTCTCTATAAAGAAAGAGGACTCATCACATCCGGAGGAAAATCAGTCAAATATGGTCCCGAGATATTGATGTTACTTGACGCAGTCTGGGCCCCAACACGTGTAGCTGTCATGCATTGCAGAGGACATCAAGCAGGAAAAGGAGAAGTTGCCCGAGGAAATAGATTTGCAGATGCCTCAGCACGACAAGCAGCTATGACAGGACAGATTGCCCCACAAGCTATGCCAATGCAAGCAGCATTGTTTCCAGTAGCCTTGAATCTATGGACCCCACGATATACCACCAAAGAATTGGATTACTATTGTGACAAAGAAAATGGAGTACTGAAAGATGGATGGATTGAGCTGCCACCAGAAGAGGGCAGTCAACCTCCAGGACGAATAGTAATTCCAGAACTGTTAGGACCATCCTTTGTCAAAGCTTTCCACGAAGCCACCCACTATGGGAAGAGTGCTATGGAGAAAGCACTCAGACCACATTTCTACATCCCTCTGATGACAACCATATCAGCCTCAGTAGCACGTCAATGTGTAACTTGTGCCAAAAATAATGCCAAGCAAGGCCTTATTACAGCACCCCGAGTTCAGTCAGGAGGTGTCACCCCCATGCACAACCTCCAAGTTGATTTTACCGAAATGCCAAAAGCCAATGGATACCATTATCTACTAGTATTAGTTTGTACTTTCTCTGGGTGGGTAGAAGCATTCCCAACCAGAACTGAGAAAGCCCGAGAAGTTACCAAAGTCTTAATGAGAGAGATTGTCCCCAGATTTGGAATCCCAGCGGTAATAGGGTCAGACAATGGACCCTCATTTGTCTCCCAAGTTACTCAGCAGTTAGCAAAAGCTTTGCAGATACAGTGGAAGCTCCACACTGCATACAGACCCCAGAGTTCAGGGAAAGTTGAGCGAATGAATCGTACGTTGAAAGCCCAAATGTCCAAGCTTTGTCAGGAGACACACTTGAAATGGCCTCAAGTGCTCCCCATAGCTTTACTCAGAATACGCTCAGCCCCTGTAAAGTCAACAGGATTTTCCCCTTTTGAAGTTTTGTATGGTAAGCCCCCACCAATAGTGCAGGGAGTCAAAGGAAGTTTAGCCCAGATTGGTTCAGAAGTAACCAGACAAGAACTCCTAGCTCTTAGTTTTGTTCTGCAGACTCTCCATACGTGGATCCAAGACCAGTTGCCTATCAACCTGACGGAACCCTTGCATCCCTACCAGCCTGGAACTTCGGTGTGGATCAAAGATTGGAAGAAGATACCGTTGGAACCCCATTGGAAGGGACCGTACACCGTCATCCTGTCTACCCCAACTGCAGTAAAGGTAGCCGAGATCGACGCCTGGATCCACCACAGCAGAGTCAAGCCCGCCGCCGATCCTGAACCAGAGCGGTGGATAGCAGAGCAGCACCCTGATGTACCCTTGCGAGTTACTTTGAGACGGCAACCAGCAGCATAGACACTTCATCACAAGTGCTTTGCAGTAGCCAAGTCTTTCGAAGAGGATTGCTGTTTTCCATGCAGCAACAGTTCTGTTTCAACGAACCCAATTTGTGTGTGATTTGACACACTACTTTGAGACTACATTGACTAAGCCAGACTTCACAAGCCAACTGAATTGCTAAGTTGGTTAATGTGTACTGGACATCTTGAGGATCTTCAATCAACACTCAGCACCCGTTAAATTGCTTCATTAGCAAACGGGACGAAGAATAATAGACCGTCGTGATCAAGATCAGCAAGCTGAGGATTCAGAAGAACTCCAATCAACATCAACATGTATCTCTGTTTTTGCTTTACCTTGGTTGCCTTCTTCGGAGGTTTTGAACAGACTTATGCTCTACCTCCATGCACTGCTTGCATTACTTCTACTAGAACTGGACTGAAAGTAACTCAGACTTTGCTTTACCATTCTTACTATACCTGCAAGGGAACAATAACTCGGTGTATTTATAACACCACTGAACTAAATGTTTGCACTCATGGCAAAATTAAAGCATGCTATAATCCGCATCAGAATCCATCCTATTACACGTTGGAAATAAGATGGAAGGATGCAGATGGACCTATATTAGCTGCTACACTACCACTTAAGGACATTACTAAACCTGCTGTTTTGAATTTTGATGCATGTAATGCTATTAATAGAGATAGTCAGTCCACCTGTGGTACATGGGAGAAGGCGTATCGAAATGACCATAAGTATATGTGTCCAGAAGGTGCCACAAATTGGTGGAAGTGTACAGGTAAAACAGGATCAGGGTATAGTACTGCTACAGCGGCAGATTACTATTGCCCGTATTGGGGATGTGTTTTTTATGCTACCTGGAACACTGGTATAACTGATGAGAAAATAGATAAGCGGATGGCTACTCTAACCAAGCCAACCACAAATGATAAATGTCAGAAAGATGCTTGCAACCCCTTACACTTGCGTGTACATAATCCCCATGCATGGAAACAAGGATATAAGTTTGGTTTACGTATTGCTGGAGGAGCAATAGATCCAGGGACCATTGTGTATATCAGATTGAATACTCAAGCCCACAAGTCATCTAAATATCATATTCATAATACCTTTTATGAAGCTATGCATGTAAATAAGTTTGAGATCCCTCACCCTTCACAGAATTTGTTTCTAGAATTAGCCGGAGCAGTAGTATCTAGTCTTAAGATCACAGATTGTTATTTCTGTGGCGGAACCCAAATGGGAGATCAATGGCCCTGGGAAGCTCAAGAATTGAATTATTCCATGATTTACAATCAGACTGAATTACACAAGACTACCAGTGAATGGGTGTTAGCGCACTCAATCGTTGGACGTCTTTGCTATGCCAGAACTGGACCCCAGTTCACCCAAAAGGTAGGACAGCTGGTCTGTCTTAGCCAGAAATACTATAATGCCACGACTAAAAAGACAGCATGGTGGTCAGGAATCAGACATCCTGAACTTCCTAACCCATTAGCTAGATTTCCTGAACTTGCAGGTCTATGGACTAACCTTGCCAAAGTCCAAGCCTGGCAAGCCCCACCTGGCCTATATTGGATCTGTGGAAACCGAGCATATGCGCAACTCCCGCCACACTGGGGAGGAGCATGTGTCTTAGGAACCATCAGACCTTCTTTCTTCCTGTTAAACACTGAACATGGAGAACAATTAGGATACCCTGTATACACAACCCACAGACACAAAAGAGCATCAAGACAGAAAAGAGAAGCCTTACAGATAGGCAAGTGGGAGAAGTGGCAAGGTGATGATTGGCCACCAGAAAGAATTATTGAGTATTATGGACCTGCCACTTGGAATGATGATGGTATGTATGGTTATCGTACCCCAATTTATATGATTAATCGTATTATTCGCTTACAAGCAGTAGTTGAAATAATAACCAATGAAACTAGTCATGCTCTCACGCTCTTAGCTAGACAAAGTACTCAGATGCGCACTGCCATATACTAGAATCGCTTAGCACTTGATTATTTGCTAGCAGCTGAAGGAGGAGTATGTGGTAAACTGAATTTAACTAATTGCTGTTTGAAAATAGATGATAAAGGTCAAGTAGTTGAAGAAATTGCTAAAGATATGCAAAGACATGCTTATGTGCCAGTACAGACTTGGCACACATTGAAATTTCCTAACTGGTTTGCTAACCTTTTCTCTTGGCTGGGAGGATTTAAGACTTTCATTGTCTTAGTACTAATCCTTGTTGCTGTTATCTTTTTATTACCATGTTTAATCCCATGTTGTATGCGTTCCATTCATAGTGCTATTGATACCACAGTAGAGCGGAAGACCGCAACTAAAATAATGGCTTTATACAAAGCTAGTTCTGGTAGAAATCCTTCAATCATGATGTGATTCTTCTAAAAGTGATTTAATTCTCACACCTTATTAAGTAATAGGGTGAGATTAATCAAAGGGGGGAATGTGGCAGGTGCAGGCCTGTGACCCACGGTGTCTGACATAGGCAGGCCAGCATGGCTAGCTTGACCTGTAAATGAGGCCTGTGAAGAGGCATATAGGATTGCACATCCCCCAATATGCTGCTATTGTAAGAAAGAACTCAGTAGAAGTATTGAATTAGCTTAGGTAAGCAGAACTGCAGAACTGAGAAATGGAAAAATACAGAAAAGACATGTTTAAAAGTTACTGATAAGAAAAAGTACATCTGCAAAGAAATAATGAGGAGTGCTGACAGATGAGTTACAGAACCTTGCTCTTCTGCACGCACAAATTGGTCCCATAACCTTGAGAGTGTGAAAGTAACAAGTTGATGAACTGACCATTGTAATTGGGACTAGAAGGGGGGCAGGCAGGTGTCATGCCCACAGAAGGGACATAATTGGAGAAACTTATCAGTACCGGGACCAATAGAAGAGGTACGGGAGGTACGGGAGGTTACCGGGACCAATGAAATGTTTTTCTATACCTAGAATGGAACAAAAGTCTATAAAAGTTGTTGTAATGCTTGAAAACTTGGCTCAGCCATTTTGAAATTGACTTGCTTGAGACTTGTGCACAAATAATGAATGATTTGGACCTTCTGAACAGACTCCTGGTATCATTGGTTTGTCTGCGCTTTGCTGCTACAGTATAACACAAGGAATGCTTAAGGATTAAGTGGGGTTCACTGCAGTCTGGCAGGCATGATGGGAAGGGCTGGGGGCATTCCCCAGGAATGCCCTCAATTTGTACCCGGGTAGGTAAAACGATCCCCAGCACAGTGTACCTCCACAGGCTCAGGCACAGAGCACTAGAGTACTTGAACTAAAATAAAATAAAAACAAACCAAAATCTAATTAACTGAAACCGAAATTAAAAATAAACTGCAAATGGCCCCCTATAAAGAGGCTGCTCTGTCCTGCTTTATTCTCCAGTGGCTGCCTCTCCCAGACACCCAAAACACAGCAGGGGGTTAAACACATGTGGGCCTTGTTCCTTCTGATTTTTTTTTACACACACTTCTGCCTTTAAAAACAAAGAAACCTGCACCTTAACAGGGGAAATAAAAACAAACTCTAACTAAACCTATCTCCTTAGTTGTCTCTTCAGTGAGTCCAGCACCCTGACTCACAACCTCCTCCAGCTGCTTGGAGACTGAGCTTACTGGGGCTGGTGGGTGGTGCCAGCTGCATATGTACACTAGTGTCATCAAAAAGATGACATGCTCAGTCTCCAAGCTGCTGGAGGAGGTGCACTACCCATAGGTGCGGGACTGGATTGGAGGGATAAGGAACCTCCATTTTGTGGCAGAGTTCATTGTCAACACAGGAAACATATGGGATAGGAGATTTCCTTCTCCTCCACAGCCTCTGGATGTTTTGCAGGCAAAATGAGCACTTTCCAGATTATTATTATTCATTTATTAAGCGCTACAAGGCTTATACAGTGCTGTACAAACACAAAGAAAGACAGTCCCTGCTCAAAGAGCACACAATCTAAAAGACAAACAGACATGACAATACAAGAAGTAGGAGGTCAAAGGGAAGAGGAGACACAAGGAAAACAAAGATCATGATCTTTTTTTTTTTAAATATTTTATTTTGCATTTTCTTGAGATACAGATTAAACAACAAAAGAAGAAATAAGATTACACCACAATAAATTCACTCTACAAGAATATCACGTTCACATAATTAAGCACACATTAACGGAAGGAGAAACTATCCTAACTTAACAAACAAAAATAATATAAAGTAATAAGGGATCCGAAGATCCCACATAAGGGAGCAGTAAATGTAAGCACTCCACCTGATCAATTCAAACAGCTTCCTTACTAACCAAAAAATTTCGTAACTGAATTACCTCTGTAAAGACGTAATTCTGTTCCTCAAAGGTGATAAGACACCGACAAGGGAACTTAAGGAAGTAAGAAGCCCCCAATGCAAGCACTCTAGGTTTTAAATCTAAAAATTGCTTGCGACGAGATTGAGTAGTCCGTCCTATATCAGGAAAAACCTGGATTTTAAAACCACAAAACAGTTGATCTTTGTGCTTAAAGTAGGCACGTAGTACCTTTAATTTAACAGACTCTAAGGAAAAAGTTACAACCAGTGTGCATCATTTAGGAATAACATCCAAAGAGTCCTCCAAAAACGCAGTCAGATTTTGGGCAACCAAGTCCTGAGGAGGAGGTACGTCTCCCTCAGGGTTTGGCACCGACCTAAGGGCACTTGAAAAAGAAAACATTTGGAGGACATCTATAGTTTCAGTAATTTGAAGAACTTCAGTAAAGTACTTTTTTAACAGCAAATCAAAAGAAAGAAGATGGGTAGTGGGAAAATTAAGGAAACGAAGGTTCCGAGCCCGGGACTGGTTCTCAACGAGCTCCAAGCGATAAGAAACCGCTGAGAGCTCTTTAACTAAAGCCACATTATTTGCAAGACATACCTGAAGCTGAGAATCAGTACGGGCTACGGAGCCTGTTAAAGAAGTCAAATGTTGATCAACCGTTTTCACCTTACTGACTACCTCATGAGAAAAAGAACAGAGGGAAGAAACAGTACCAGATAGACGTACATCTATTTTCTTAATAGCAGTCCAAATGTCCAAAAGAGTAACATCTCCAGAAGGGGAGACAAAAGGATCTTCAAACACACTTGGTTCAACTGGGCAAAGAGCAGGAACTTCATCTAATACAGGAGTGTCCACAAAAGTAGATGAGAGTGGAAACTGTGGGAGAGAAGGTGGTAACCGGTTTTCTGGGCTTAAAGAAAGCCCCTTCCGGTGATTGCATTGCTGGTTGCAAAGAAGTAACATGCTTGTCCATGGGGCCCACCTTACCTCCATGTGCTCCGCCAGACGTTGTTGGTAGTGCGGCAGGTTTGGCTTTCCGTTTTCCCATATACAAGCCCTGTGTACTTCCAGCGCCTCAGAAGCGTCGAAGGGGCGTCAAAGGGGCGTGTCCTGCCCCTTGTGTCACGCCCCTTAGGACGCGAACACGCGGCCGCGTATAGCTCTTGTCGGGCTTTGTAGAGAGCAGGGGGGTCCTCCAGAGCAGTGTCGTCCACCCCACGCCTGCAGTTGGTTTCAGCGGTTCCTGGCCCCGAGCTGCAACGCAGCGTCTGCTCCCAGGCAAAGGTGCTCTCCTCCACTAAAGCCCCGCTCTCGTCGGGCTTTGTAGAGAGCAGGGGGGTCCTCCAGAGCAGTGTCGTCCACCCCACGCCTGCAGTTGGTTTCAGCGGTTCCTGGCCCCGAGCTGCAACGCAGCGTCTGCTCCCAGGCAAAGGTGCTCTCCTCCACTAAAGCCCCGCTCTCGTCGGGCTTTGTAGAGAGCAGGGTGTCCTCCAGAGCAGTGTCGTCCACCCCACGCCTGCAGTTGGTTTCAGCGGTTCCTGGCCCCGAGCTGCAAGGCAGCGTCTGCTCCCAGGCAAAGGTGCTCTCCTCCCCAAAGATCATGATCTTAAAGTGGTCTCAAAGAGATACATTTTTAGCAAGGATTTGAAAAGGGAGAGAGAAGAGACTTGACATAGAGACAGGGGAAGCTTATTCCAGGCATAAGGAGCAGCAATGTGAAAGGATCAAAGTCTGGAGTTATCATTAGAAGAAAAGGGCATAGAGAGAAGGAGACCAGAGGAGGAGCAGAATTCATGAGGGGAGGGGGGATGTAGAGAGAGAGGGGGGATGTAGAGAGAGAGGAGGGAGGAAAGATAATGAGGGACCATAGAGTGAATGTATTTAAAGGTTAGGAGAAGTAATTTGAAATGAATATGGAAACGAAAGAGAAGCTAGTGAAGCGATTTCAATAGAGGGGTCACATGAGAGTAACACGGCCGGCAGAAAATCAGTCGTGCCACAGAGTTCTGAACAGATTGAAGAGGAAATAGGTGGGACTGAGAAAGACCGGCAAGGAGGAGGTTGCAATAGTCAAGACGAAAGGTAATTAAGGAGTGAATAAGGGTCCTAGTAGTGTCTTCAGAGAGGAAGGGCTGAATTTTGCTAATGTTAAACAAAAAGAAATACTACCAAAACAAACCCCAAACGGTGATCAATATATAGAAGTATTAAAGAATAAGATCCCGTGTATCCCTCAACAACTTTTAACTTTTTTTGTCAGACATAAATCGTGCAGGGCAGGTATTGCAAAACCATACCCCAGTGCACAATACATATCCCTTTTATTCAAACCAATAGGTTATTTAAATTTAAAACATGTCAAAAAACCAAATCCAAGTTGATAAAAGCGGCACTTATCTGAAGAACATGCGCGACGTGCACCTTTCGGGGGGTAAACCCCTGTATCAAGCGCTCTCAGCTCCACTTGTACAGAACTTTCCAAGCCACCTTGGAAAGTTACAAGGTGGCTTGGAAAGTTCTGTACAAGTGGAGCTGAGAGCGCTTGATACAGGGGTTTACCCCCCGAAACGTGCACGTCGCGCATGTTCTTCAGATAAGTGCCGCTTTTATCAACTTGGATTTGGTTTTTTGACATGTTTTAAATTTAAATAACCTATTGGTTTGAATAAAAGGGATATGTATTGTGCACTGGGGTATGGTTTTGCAATACCTGCCCTGCACGATTTATGTCTGACAAAAAAAGTTAAAAGTTGTTGAGGGATACACGGGATCTTAAACAAAAAGAAATGACAGGTTTTAGCAATCTGTTGAATGCAAGAGGAGGAGAAGAAGAACGAGGAGTCAAAAATGACTCCAAGGTTATGGGCTGAAGACAGGTTGTAGTATAGTATTATCAACAGTGATAGAGAAAGGAGAAAGGGGGAGGAGGGTTTAGGAGGAAAGGTAAGCAGCTCAGTTTTATCCATGTTCAATTTCAGATGGTGGAGACACATCCAGGTAGCGACGTCAGACAAACAAATGGAGATACGGGATTGGTGTGCAGGAGAAATATCAGGTGAGGAAATACAGATTTGAGAATCATCAGCATAAACATGATAGTGAAAATCATGGAAGAGATGAGGGCACCAAGGGATTGGGTATAGAGAGAGAAAAGGAGAGGTCCTAGAACAGACCCTTGGGGTACACCAACTAAGAAGGGAATGGCAGAAAAGGAGGAACCATGCGAACAAACACTAAAAGGGCAATTCGAAAGGCAAGAAGCAAACCAAGACAATACTGAGTCTCCAAAACCCAGAGAAGATAATGTGTCAAGGAGTAGAGAATGATCAACAGTATCAAAAGCTGTAGAGAAGTCAAGAAGAATAAGGATATAATAGAGGCCTTTGGACTTTGCTAAAAATAAATCACTAGAGACTTTGGTAACAGCCGTTTCGGTGGAATGAAAAGGATGAAAACCAGATTGAAGTGGATCAAGGTGTGCATGAGAGGTGAGAAATTCAAGGCAACGACAGAGGACAGCTCGCTCAAGAAGTTTAGAAATGAAAGGAAGAAGTGAAATAAGACGATAACTGGAAGGAGTTGAAGGGTCGAGGGAAGGTTTTTTGAGGAAAGGAGTAATCACAGCATGTTTGAAGGCTGCAGGGAATGTTAGAGAATGAAAGATTAATGATATATGAGATGGAAGGGGTAACAGAGGAAGAGATGGAATTGAGGAGATGGGTAGCGATAGGATCAGAACAGGTGATGGGTTTGGAGGTTGAAAGAGGGAAGTTTCTTCATCCGAGATTATGGAAAAAGAAGAAAGGGAAAAGCTGATAATGGAGAGGAGGGAGGGGAGATGAGGAAGAAATAAGAGGGAATAGAAGGGTAATCTTAGAGACTTTATCATGGAAAAAATTAGCTAGGGTTTGAGCAGACAGGGAGGAGGGATTGGTGGCAGTGGAGGCATAAGAAGTGAATTGAGGGTAGAGAATAGACAACGGGGATTGGAGGCAATGAATACAGGAAAACGTCCAGATGCCTGTTTATTCCTGAAGCAGGTATAAACTTGGACAGAGCATAGAACACACAGGGTGTTTCTGCAATTGGACAAGGACGTTCAGGTTGCTGATAATGCCCCAGACATGCCTCCACCATGCCCCTCTCCAATTTGGACATCCTCATGCTGGGGACATCCACAGAACCAGCTTCTAAAATGTCCAAAGGATAGAGATGTCCCTGGAGCCATCTCTATGCATGTTTTCAGATGTCCAAAGCACAAACAGGGCTTCTAAAATAACCCCCATAATCTCTTATGTTGCCACTGTTTCATTAACATGTATTTTTCTAAAATGGACTATTTTGTAGTGTGTGTGGTGCCATGTATATGTGTTTCTTTGGTGGCACTGTACGTATTTTATGAAAGACTAAGGGGTATGTTTACTAAACTGCGGTAAACGTGAATAACGCGCGTTGTACGACATTAACGATCGTTAGCGCGCTATAGTGCGCGCTATAGCGCATTAACGATTGTAAACGCGCTATAGCGCGCGTGATGCTCTGCGGCGCGGTAAAACAACGCAGAAGGCGGAGAGAAGGGGTAAATGGGCGGAGAGTGGGCGGGGAGAGGCTCCCATTACACTAACGCGCTGAATTTCAGAGCTGAATTCCAACGCGAATGAAAACCTGCCCTTAAATGCACTTTAAAGGGGAGAGAAACCATTTAACTGTCAGCAATGTACAGCCTAGGCAGGGAAACCAAAAAAAGGTGATAAGTGTGATACATGTGCACAGAACAAAAGGGCACAGAAACACTGAAAATGACCCCAACAAACTGGAAAAAAACAACCACCAAGCTGGCCAATAGTGGTAGCAATGAGAAACATCAACCCCCCCCCCCGAGTAAGCTCCATAGAACAGAGATAATTCGTGGAAGGGTCCATACTCCGTCCCCATATAAGGTGCATGGGCCCACAGTGAAATAGCGCTGCTCAGGGATTTCCCCACCATCGGACAGGGTTCCTATGGCGTGCACATGTCCCGCAACATCAGGGCGGGCATGTCGGAACGGGCAACCGGGCAGATGCTGGAAAAGGGGATACAGAGGGCTGCAGGCGGCACATGCAGTGGCGCAGCTGGGCCACAGTGGGGACTAGGGTGATGCTCAGTTGGCCCATAGGAATGTGTAACCAGTAGAGCCAGACAGCAACTGATGAGGGCCCAACATGGGCATGAGTGTGTTTCCCAAAGCGTCACAGGGGAGAGTACCCAACAGCAACCCCCAAGGGCACGGAACACTGGCAGGCGGGGCTGGGGGGGAGCGTGGACGTCTATGCAGGCACCCCTACCCCAGAACATGCACCATAGGCAGCCGCCTACCTGCACACTGGACGGCCTGAGATGGCGCACCACCAGCAGAAGGGCATGTCAGCATGGTGGCTGAGGGATACTGGTGGTGGAGGGGGCAGTGGCAGCTGCCCGGAGCAGACCGTGGCCTAACACTGTGTAGGTGGGTGGCATGCACTGCAACAGACAGGCCCTGTCTGACCAACAGTCATGGTATCACCAGGGAATGCACCATCTCTGTGAGAACATGGTGGTGCAGTGCACAGAACCACTGTATTCAGAAGCAGAAGGTCACAGGTTCAAATCCCAGCTGTGGTTTCCGCCAACCCAGTCCTCATATTTTACCCACTACTATAACGTGCTAATACAGGCAGAAGGTTGAGAAGGTTGTCTTTGCCCAACTATCTCATCACCTCGACTCCACCAACTTCCTTCACCCCCATCAATCCGGTTTCCGTCCTGGGCACAGTGTTGAGACTATTCTTCTTGCCTTCACTAACGCCCTGCATGTAGCCCACGACCGTGGTGAAATCTCGGTGGCGGTGGCCCTTGATCTTTCTGCTGCATGCGACCTTGTAGATCACTCCCTTCTTCTCTCCCGATTGCATGATGCTGGCCTCTGTAGCACCGTTTTCTGGTGGTTCCACTCCTTTCTTTCCTCTCGTTCTGGTGCTGTTCTATCCTCCTCCCCTTCCTGCCCCTCCTCTGATTCCTTTCCCCTCCCCTGTGGGGTCCCCCAGGGCTCTGTGCTGGCCCCCCTCCTCTTCAATCTCTTCCTGACTCCTCTTACACTCCTTATCCAACAATCTGGTATCTCAGCTTTCTACTACGCAGATGACATCCTCCTTCTCTACCACACCTCCCCAACCTGTCCCGATCTCGCTCCCCTCAACTCCTGCCTGGCCGCTATCTCCGATTGGATGACCCATAATTGTTTGCATCTCAACCTCTCAAAAACCACAGCTATCTGGTTCCCCTATGGTCACCAGCCCCCCTCAATCGCCCCCTCGTTCCCTGCCACTCCTATTTCTCTGGTCTCCACCTTTCGATATCATGGGGTAATTTTCGACTCAGATCTCTCTTTCTCTGCCCATGTCTCTCACGTTTCCAAAACCTCATTTTTCTATCTCAGGCAGATTTGCGCCGTTCGCCCCTTCCTCTCACCCTCCGCTCTTGCCACTTTGCTGCTGGCCCTTGTCATCTCCCGTATCGATTTCGCTAACTCCGTTCTTTCTGGCCTCTCTAAGCTCCAACTTTCTCGTCTTCAACGAATCCAGAACACCGCTGCCCGTCTCGTATCCTCTTCCTCCCACAGAGACCATGTCACGCCCCTCCTCTTCCGTCTCCACTGGCTTCCCGTTTCTTTCCGTATTCAATTCAAGCTTCTCACGCTCGTCCACAAAGTTCTTTACACCACCACACCGCAGTACCTAGCCGACCTCATTCACTTTCACACCCCCTGGCACACCCCTTGCTCCTTCCACCTCACACTACCCTCCCCCTCACTTGCTCACCTCCAATCCACTCGCTCCTCTGCCTTTTTCTTTATCAGTCCGGCTCTCTGGAACTCCCTTCCCTCCACTCTCCGTCTGGAGCCCCACCACCCTACCTTTAAACACGCCCTGAAAACCCACCTCTTTTCCCTTGCCTTCAACCCCTCTCGCTCCTAGCCTTCTCCTCTTCCTCTGCTGTCCCTCCTCTCTTGTCTCTGCCTATCCACTTTTATTAAGTTGTAATTTTCTTTTCTCTTTCCGGCCTTGTGCCTTCTGTAATGAAGAATTATTTTTTTTGTAAACCGCTCTGCTTACCAATGAAGGGCGGTCAATCAAATTAATAAACATAAACAAACATAAACCGTTCTTGCAGATGACGTTAACATTTATTTATTTATTTATTTTATAACTTTTATATACCGCGCTATTTGTTATCAGTGCGGTTTACATACAACAAGGGTGCACAGTCAGAAGTCTGTTCTGTGCTTACATTGTAACAGGAGTTTAAACTTGGAACATACATTGTAACAGGAGCATAAACTTGGAGCAACAGGGGAACTAAAAACATATGTACAAAATATAATTAGATTTGGATTGTATATACAGGAGGTCTAAGGCGGGTTCAAGATACTTGTGACAGGGTGCGGTTTGTAGACATTGGCAGGTGGGCGAGTAGAGGTGGGGTGGATGCCCAACATGCCCAAAACACCAACATTTTACCCTACAGAGCACAGACACCATAAACATGCACATTACCTAGAGCAGAGCCTCCCAAATGCAGTCCTGGAGGGCCAAACACCATTCAGGTTCCATGCTGCCTCTGATAAAGATGCCTGTGCTGCATTTCTATGCGCCACCCCCATGGTATGCAGATGTATTGTCGGCTCGCCCCCGTGTGGCCAGGCGGTTGCCTAGGGCTACAGGGGAGGTGCCGATTGTCCTTTGTTGAAATTAGCCCAATAGCATGTAGTTGTGTCCCCGAAAGGATTGGAGCCAAGTGCAAAGGTCGCAGGAAATATTTCTTTATTTTTAGAAACAAGGATTTCCTAACCAGTTCAATTCTTTGACATGAATTGATTGAAGTTGACCAAAACAAAATTCAGGATACTTCTCCAAATAACAGCACACAAGCCTATTATACAGTCCTTGGCTTGATACAGCTTTTAAACTTGCTTTCTGATAAAACTCTATATACAGCAGTATTCTGTTTCCTGGTCTCCAGGAGGCGCTATACAACCCTCTGTTACTTCACAGTAGGTGTAGAAAGACTTCCTGGCCCACCTAGATACTTTCCCAAGCAATAGAATTCTTTTCCAATTATAACACACTTTCAGCACAGCTTCTTCCCAAGCAGCTTTAAACAGGACAGCTACTTTTAATAGCACAGCTAAAAAGTAATGGGCTTTAAAATGTCCTTGTAAAAGAACTTCTGGCTCATTCCAGATACCAAACTTCCTTCAGTTCTTTTACTTAGCACGAGGTAACACAGATGCATTCAGTAATCAAGACCAGCTGGGTTTCTTTCTGCTTTCAAACCCTATTTGGTTCCTTTATACTTCTTTAGCACAGATTGCACAGCTTATTTCCATGTCTGAGACGTTGTCTAAATCCACAGTGTCTCCCAAGTCCATATCCTCCACACTAGACTCTTCTTGGTCACTGTTTCCCCTGGTATCTTCCTGAAAAGCCTCACTAGCTTGCACAGCCTTTAGGAGCTTCTTCCAGGTACCCTTAACAGTATGTGAGCTTGTGGGGGAAGGGCAGGAAAAACCCTCTTTGTCTAATAAGCCTTTCAAACATTGTAAAGGGCTCACCTTATTAGTGCTGCTTTTCCTCCTTACAGATTCCTTATTAGGAGAAGAGTTGAGCCATGAACTCTTGGAGAATATTTCCTCCTCTGAGGACTCCTCCCCTGAGCTTTCCACTGGCCTTGTCAGCTCTTTGCTCCTGGTTCTCAATTGCTTCTGTGCAAGGGGTTTCCATGGGTTTCTTGTCCTTCCTTCCTGGAACCCTCGTGTCCTCTGTGTCTGTGTCCTCTCTCTCTCATACGGGTCTCTCTCCCCTTCTCATACGGTTCTCCCTCCTTCTCTCCTGTATAAGTGCAGCTTCCGTTCCTAAATGTTTGGGGCTGTCCTATCCCCTTTGACTCCACCCCCAAACCACTCCCTTCTCCTCCCTCTATCTCCATGGGAACAGGGCGTGTGCTTAGGTCTGCACTTCTCTGTGAGAAATCTTTACCTTTAGTGTTGGTGTTAACCCTTTCAGTGCCTGCAGTTTTATGAGTAAAAGAAAAAAAAGGCAGTTTTCCCTTTTTTTTTCTGCCCTCAGCGGCTGCTTCTCCACCACAGTATCTCATGCATATTCATGAGGGACAGCATGAAAACCCGAACCGTGTTTGGCACCACAGGACTGGAGTTGGGAAACTCTGCCATAAAGCAGCAGCCAACAGGGGCAGACACACCTGCACCCACAGGCCCCATTATCCCAAGCCTCCTGGAGAGGCAGGACTTTGGGCTCTGCGTGCATCTCCCAATACTAGCACTTGCATACCTTAGTAATGCCACCCTAAACCTGGGAATATGGTACACAGCTATCAAAAGGTTGCTATGAGTACTGGCAGATAGCAATTCCTAGGTTAGGTACAATGTTCGGAGTAAGCTGCATCATAGCAACCCTTCTGATGTCTGTGGTGTGTGCTTCAGGTCTGGTCTCTGACAGTGTTTACCACCCTCGGGAGTGACCCCCACCAGTATTGCGTACCATATCCATGCCTGCACTGTGCCCAGGACTGGTGTGGTGGCCAGGGCTGCTAAACACCTCTATAGTAGCACAATGCTGGCCTAGGTGTGGGAGTGTGTGTCTGTCTATCCAGTGTGTGGTGGCTGCAAACACCCTCCACAGCCCACACTGCTAGCACTGTTGCCAGTATTGGCCTGCCAATGTGCATAATGAGGAGCAAGGTACCGTGGGAATAGCCTGGATAGGGTGGCCTGGCCTGGCCGCATCTGCACAGGGCATAGGGCAATGGCCGGACATTGTAGTGCCCGGTACCACCTGCACGGACAGGGTGGCCATAGCATGTCCTGCTGGGAGGTCACTCTCACCCTGACTGAGCAGTGACCATGGCATGGCTAGATTCCCCCATAGTGCTATATAGTATTTCTCTTATGTGATATTTATGGGTTTCCTTTTGGGGCCCAATCACTGACTTATCTGCTTGGTGTGTATGCTGATATCCCCGTTCTGGGTACATGCATCTCCTCCAGGACCATGCACTATGGACTAGCTGGCGGACTGTCTGCAGCTAGTATGTGTCTTGCTCGAACACCGTGCAGGGTGCAGCGGCTGGAGGCTTGCTGCTGGAGAATGTCAGATAATGGTGGGGGGCAGCTGCGCATTTCCAGACCTGCCGTCTGTCTGCTCTTGCCTTATGGATGTGTAGTGCTCTGCATTGCCTGCCCTGTAGGGTGTTTGAGCCCGAGTAGGACGGGGGTGATGGTCTCCTCTATTGCCACCATTGCAGGGGGTTGAAAGTGGATCTGTGGGCGGGAGATCCTGTCCCCCACCTTGAGCCCTAGAGGGTGCGTTGGGTGGTGGTATGTAATCTCCCTGGTAACCACAGCAGAATGTGGGTGTGGTGCCGTGCAGTCCTCCTGTAGCCAGCCATGTGTTTATTAGCAGCTCTAGCCCACTGGTTACTTCACTGCCCATGGAGCCAGAGGTCATAGGTTCACAACCCACAGTGGGGTTCATTGATAGGGCTGTCTTAGGCATTGTCTATTTTTACTGTATATTAGTGCTGCCAGCAGAACCACCCTCAGGGTACTGTCACCTTAGGGTAGCTCAAAAGGCGCCCTATAGGGCACCTTACACGGCGCCCCATAGGGCGCGCCTTCCACTTCTCCCTATAGGGAGCGCCTAAATATTCCTATCAAATGGTATATAATACATGACCATGTCAGAGAGAACGTCACTATTGGAACATATTGCATAAGACGGGTACAATTTTCCTGACATATGCAAACTGTAACCCACCTGCAGACTGTGGATTAAAATATTATAGTCGGCTTTCAAAGGGTTACACAGGACGCCTCAGCCAGCCTTTTTCATTAGGCACACTGGGGAATCGCACCCATGACTCTTGTACCATCAGTCTGTGTAGTAACCATTGTGCTACAGCTCTGTTTCTGTCTTTGGGTGTCTGCGCGCTGTCTTAGGCGTGCGCTGTAGCGATCGTTGCTGCACGGCGCGTAATAACACGCGCAACTGCATGTTATCGGTTACGATGTCCCGCCCATGTCCTTTTTTGGCTTTCCTTCCACTAACGCGGCTCCTAACGTGAATTGCACTAACGCAGTTTAGTAAACATACCCCTAAGTGCTTACAGAGCCTTTTATAAAACGCTAGCGTCCTGCTGCTTTTTAACATATTCATAAATGACCTGGAAATGGGAATAATGAGTGAGGCGATCAAATCTGCAGATGACACAAAATCATTCAAAGTTGTTAAAACCCAAGAGGATTGTGAGAAACTGCAAGAGGACCTTGATAAATTAGAAGACTGGGCATACAAATGGCAGATAAAATTTAATGTGGGCAAGTGCAAAGTTATGCACCTAGGAAAGAACAACCCAAATTCTGTTTGCACGATGTAAGAGACCACCTTAGAAATCACCACCCAGAAAAAAGATTTAGACGTTACCGTGGATAATACATTAAAACCCTTCGCCTTGTGTGCTGTGGCAGCCAAGAAAGCAAATTGAATGCTAGGAATCATAAGGAAAAGAATGGAGAATAAAACGGATATTATAATGCCTCTGTGTCGTTCCATGGTTCAACCACACCTTGAATATTGTGTGCAATTCTGGTCACTGTATCTTAAAAAGGATATAGCAGAATTAGAAAAGGTACAAAGAAGAGCCACCAAAATGGTAAAAGGAATGGAAGGATACTCCTATTAGGAAAGACTTAAAAGGTTAGGGCTCTTCAAATGGAAAAGACGGCTGAGGGGAGATATGATAGAAGTCTATAAATTAATGAATGGAGTGGAACGGGTTAATGTAGATCAGTTGTTTACACAATCAAAAAGTAGAAAGACTAGAGGATATGCAATGAAGCTACAATGTAACCCATTTAAGACTAACAAGAGAAAATATTTTTCACTCAACGTGTAATCAAACTCTGGAATTTGTTACCGGAGGATGTAGAAGGTGAAATTAGACTTACCTGCTAATTGTTGTTCCTTGAGGAACTCCAGTCCAGTCCCGGAACCTCTGGGTTTAGTACCTCCTCCAGCAGCTTTGGAGACTGAACATGTCATCACTTTTATGATCCTGGTATAAGTAGGCAAGGACCGCCTCTCCTCACCAGTAGTTTTGACAAAGCAGCCCCACCAAAGCAACAAATAAGTAGACACCACAAATCAATACCTGTTAATCCTGTCATTTGCTTTTTTTAAAAATAGAACTCCAATTAATAACCTTAACTTAAAATTGAAACTAAATCTCTCAACAAAGAAACTATGTAGTTCACTGCTGTATAGGCATGCCTCCGTTCCCCTTGCTACGAAGAACGAAAATACCCATCCCCCAAACACTGGTTTAATGGACGAAGCTCTGTAACCAACAGGATCCTTTTCTTTAATCTTAGCTCTATCTCGCTTCAGGCTGCAATCCAAACGAAACCAAAAAAGGGGGGGGGGAATCTGGGACTGGACTGGAGTTCCTCAAGGAACAACAATTAGCAGGTAAGTCTAATTTCACCTTCATTATCGGCCCTCCAGTCCAGTCCTGTCCCGGAACCTCTGGGGATGTAACAGAGCAGTAGATATCAATGGGAAGGACCCGCTAGACCAGCCTGAAGCACCACCAATCCAAAATGGGTATCCCCCGCCGCCTGAACATCCAGACAGTAATGTTTAACCAACAAATTCAAGGACGACCAAGTTGCCGCTTTACACATCTTTACTGCCGGCACCAAGCTATTTGCTGCCTGCGCCCTAGTCGAGTGTGCCCTCAAACCTTCCGGCACTGATTTTCCCTTTAAGACATATGCAGATGCTATGGCCTCCTTAATCCACCTGAAAATAGAAGCCTTCGCCGCCGCTTCTCCCTTCCTAGGCCCTCCAAACAAGACAAACAACCTATCTGACTTTCGAAAGGACTGTGTACCCCTGAGATACCTTCTAAGCGTCCGACGAACATCCAAGAGACACAACTTATTTATTTATTTATTTATTTACATTCTCTTATATACCGCGCTATTCTGCATCAGTGCGGTTTACATTGAACAAACTGAAATTACATTGAACAGGGCATTATAACTTGGAGATAACCCTCCATAGCCCATGTTCCCTGTAAAATAGTTAAGTGGCTTGCCCAAGACCACAAGGAGCACCTGTGGGACTAGAAACCCCAGTCCTTCCGGCCCAAGATTGCTGTCCTCTAGTGGGATTTGAACCCCCAACCTTCCGGCCTGAAGTACCTTGCCCCAACCACTAGGCCACTCCTCCACTCCTTTCCACGAAAGCTGACTTGTCACTACCGTGGAACACCGATAATGAAACCACCTGATTGACATGAAAAACGGAGAGTTCCTTGGGCAGAAAAGACGGCACGGGATGCAATACGACCTTCTGCTCATAAAAAGACAGAAAAGGCTCTTTACAAGACAAAGCCTGCAACTCCGAAATTCTATGAGCTGAGCAAATGGCTACCAAAAATACTGTTTTCAAAGTCAAATCCTTCAAGGAAGCTTTACTCAGAGGCTCAAAACGGCTCTGACACCAATGCTTCCAGCACAAGATTGAGATCCCAAGACGGAACCATTATCCTACACGGAGGCCACAACAGCGACACCGTCCTGAGAAATCTCTTAACATTCGCATGTGCGCCAAGTGCCTCCCCTTGAATCTTGCCCCGATAACAAGAAAGCGCTGCCAATTGCACCTTTATGAACTTTCTGCCAGACCTTTTTCAAAACCATCCTGCAAAAACAAAATAGCCTTTCCAAATGTATGCTGTAATTTACCTATATATAGTTGTATATAATGACCCTGTTATTATTACCTGTACATATTTATTTTATTTATTTATTTATTTTAGTTTCTTATATACCGCACTTTTTGAGATCAGCGCGGTTCACAGGGAACAATAACAAAACCAGAACAACAGGCTGTTCGGTATTACATATAACAGGGGTGACAACTTGGTTCAAACTGGGAGAACTATATACATGGAATATGTAGTCTGTTAACTAGATAACATAATCGAACTATGTACATGATTTAGCATGGTTGTTGGGCGAGAATGAAGCAGAAGCAATATAACCCTTGTTATATTGTAAATCATGTTATCTGTACATATACCCATGTTATATTGTAAATCCAGGGCAGATCCTCTGTGCTGGACAGTTTGTGTTTTGATGTAAACCGCACTGATGCAAAAGAGCGCGGTATATAAGAAAGTTAAATAAATAAATAAATAAATTTGAGCAATCGAAACCGCTAGAGGTCGGATCTATCTATCTGCACAACAGGCTACGAATATACGCCAAAGAAGTAGATCTCCTTCTGGCCTTCAACAAGGTGGAGACTACTGTCGCTGAATAACCCTTGGCTCTCAACCTTGCCCTTTCAAGAGCCAAGCCATAAGTGAAAACCGATCCACCTGCGGCATCCGAAGAGGATCCAGCAGCAGATCCTCCCTTGCCGGTAGCCGCCACGGACTGTCTACCAGAAGCCGAACTAGATCCGCATACCACGGTCTTCTTGGCCAGTCTGGTGCGATGAGAATCACCAAGCCTTGGTGGCTTCCTATCCGCTGAACCACTCGACCTATCAAGGCCCATGGAGGGAACACATACAAGAGACCTTCCACTGGCCAACTTTGCATCAGAGCATCGAGGCCCTCCGGACATCCTCTCTCGCCGTCTGCTGTAAAAATGCAAGGCTTTTGCTGACTCTAACGTCACCATCAGGTCCATCATCGGTGTTCCCCAGCGCAGAGAAACGAGCGCAAACACGTCCGGATGTAGAACCCATTCTCCGGGATCCATCCTGACTCATCTCAGAAAGTCTGCCTCGACATTGTCCATGCCTGCCACATGCTGTGCCGACAACGCGACCAAATTTATCTCGGCCCAAGCCAAGAGCTGACTCGCCTCTGTCTCCAAGGCTACACTTCCTGTGCCTCCCTGATGATTTATATAGGTGACCGTAGTCGCATTGTCTGACAGAACTCGAACTGCGGACTGCTGCAGGCACTTGCGAAACGCCTACAGAGCTAAAACGACTGCTCTCATCTCCAGTTGATTGATGGACCACTCCTTTTCCCTCGTCGTCCAGAGCCCCTGTGCGAAATGCCCCTCGAAATGTGCTCTCCAGCCATCAGACTGGCATCTGTTGTTAGCGGTCTCCAGGCCGGCGCTTCCAACGGCATTCCTCTTTCCAGAACCCCCGGGATGAGCCACCACCGCAACTCCCAAAGAATCTCCGCTGACACTGGAAGTCTCTGTGACAACGAGCCTGTTTGGTGTGACCATCTCCGAAGCAGAGCTCTCTGCAAAGGTCTCATGTTTGCCCTTGCCCATGGCACTAACTCTATCGTGGCCGCCAACGTGCCGAGCAACTGTAGATATAGCCACACTGTGGGAGCCTTCTTGCCTAGGAACTTTCGCACTAGCGTTCTCAATCCCTGTGCTCGCCGAACTGGAAGAAATACTCTGCCCTGGACTGTATCAAACCAAGCTCCCAGATACTCTAAAGTCTGAGATGGCGTCATCCTGCTTTTGGATAAATTGACTACCCAACTCAGACTCTGAAGGAACTGTACCACTCGAGACATAGCCGACTCGCTCTCTCCCTTTGACTTCGCCCGAATTAACCAGTCGTCCAAATAAGGATGAACTAAGATTCCCTCCTTTCGTAGGGCCGCTGCCACTACTACCATTACCTTGGTAAATGTTCACAGTGCCGTGGCCAGACCAAACAGTAACACCCGGAACTGAAAATGGCCATGGGCACCGCAAACCGAAGGAATTGCTGATGGTCCCTCCGAATCAGAATGTGTAGATAGGCCTCCGTCAAGTCCAGTGAAGTAAGATACTCTCCTGCCCTGACCGCTACTATGACCGACCGAAGGGTTTCCATATGAAAATGAGCTACTCGTAGACAGCGATTCACCCCTTTTAGATCTAGAATGGGTCGAAAACCTCCATCTTTCTTTGGCACCACAAAATATATATACAGTATCGACTGGAGCCGTACTGCTCCAGTGGAACTTGTACCACTGCTTTGAGATGCAGGAGTCTGTCTAAGGTTTCCTGAACCGCTTCCCGCTTTAACCGTGCTTTGCAAGGGGACTGAACAAAGGAACTGACCACAGGTCTCTGAACTCTAGCACATAACATCGGACCAGTGGGTTTTGGAAGTCATTCGAGAGGGTTATTTGGACCCAGGCAGGATAAAACTCGCAAAGCCGCCCTCCTACGGCCACGCATCCTACATGAGTCCCCCTCATCTCATTGCGACTTCTTAAGATTTGTGGAGAACGTCGCCGCGAAACCTCTGCTCGCTTCTCGAAACCCATGAAAACCTTGATTCTGTGCGGAAAAATGGCCCCTCTGGAAATGACCGAACTGGGATGACTGGAACCTTCTAAACTCTCTTTACGTTCCCTTGGGAGCCGCACTAGGCCTTGCTTGTTTTGGCTTATTTTCAGGCAAACGACCTCCTTTGGACTCTCCCAGGTCCTTTACCAGCTTCTCCAAATCCTCTCCAAACAGGAGCTTTCCTCTAAAGGGAAGCTTACTCAGCCGAGCTTTTGAAGACATATCAACCGACCAATTACATAACCACAAATATCTCCACGCTGCTACTACTGAAGCCATACCTTTCGCTAGCCCCCGAATAATATCATAATGAATGTCCGCCAAATATGCTGCCCTGGTCTCTAAACGGGCTATCTCATCTATCTGATCTGCAACTTGATCAACTTGCAACCTCTGCGACCAACGTAGGCAGGCTCGAGCTACCCACGCTTCCGAAATTGAAGCCTGCATGGACAATGCGCTGACGTTGAAAACCTGTTTCAACAACGTGTCCAAATTCCTATCCTGCACATCTTTGAGAGCGGCACTGCCTTTGACGGGGATGGTCGTCTTCTTAGTTACTACTGACACCGCCACATCTATCTTAGGACATTGAAAAAGTTCCCTATCCTGATCAGACAGGGGGTAGAGACAGGCCATTATTCTAGCACCTTTCAGATCCGCCTCGGGCAAATTCCACTCCTCCTGAATCATATCTCGTACCACTCTATGAATAGGAAACACCCTTTGGGTAGTACGGACGGCCTGCAGCAAGGGATCTTCCAGAGTATCATCTGCTGCAGGACTCGCTGAAGGAATGTTCAGAGCTTTAAGTGTTTCAGAAATGAGCGCTGGCAACTCTTTCCACCTAAACACTCTAACCACTCTCGCCTGCTCTTCCGACTCCGCCTGTTCTCCTTCTAAATCCTCTATGGAATCCTCCTCCAGATCTCCGTCAGCTGACTCTGAAGTGATCGGGGTTCCTGCACGCTTCTCTCCGAACTGTTCAGGAGCAGCAAGCACTGTTCCAGACTGCCTTAAACAGAAGGCTTGATGCAGCTTTTTTTTTTTTTAATAATCCTTACTACTAATCTAGTCCACTAAACTCTCCTCAGTTGTTGCTCTGTGAGAACTGCCCTCAGGTTCACTACCTCTCCAGCTGCTTGGAGACTGAACTACTGGTGAGGAGAGGCGGTCCTTGCCTACTTATACCAGGATCATAAAAGTGATGATGTGTTCAGTCTGCAAAGCTGCTGGAGGAGGTACTAAACCCATAGGTTCTGGGACTGGACTGGAGGGCCGATAAGGAAAAAGCTGTTAGTGTAGCTGGGTTTAAAAAAGGTTTGGACAAGTTCCTGGAGGAAAGGTCCATAAACCATTATTAAAGAGGACCCGGGAAATCCACTGCTTACCTTAGGATGAGCATTGTAGAAGCTGTGGACTTTGGGTACCTGCCAGGTACTTGTGACCTACATTGGCCACTCTTGGAAACAAGATTCTGGGCTTGATGGACCTTGGTCTGACCCAGTATGGCATTTCTTATGTTCCTATGTAGTTTTAAATGGCTGGCCTTGAATGTCATTTCCCTACCTACATGGCCTATATAAGTTCTTACCTTTGGCAGAAGTATAGATCACACACACATGCTGAAAGGTGGTTTTCAGAAAATCAAATATGCACAATAATGGTCCTAGTGACCTGAAAGGCACTTCTGAGGCATTCTTCATAGACAGAAGATACGTAAAAGAAAGGAATTAACAGCCTGGAAATGAAGAATATGAGGATATGATGCTTATTGAGGGCAATTTTCACACTATCCTCATGGCCACAAAGTCCATTGGTACGTTTTACTTACAGATCATATACCAATTTCGATGTGATAGTGTGTACATTCATTTCAAAAATTGCACCTACTTTTTCTGTGGTTGCTTCTTAATTGCTTAAACAGGGCGCGTAATTTTGAAACTACAAAGGTACAAATGCACATTGATCTAACTCCTACCCTAGAAATACTTCTGTAATTTGGGTGGGCAATATTAAAGTAGTCACCACATTATAGGGAGATCCAGGTGATTGATAAATCATGTACCCACAAAATATCACCAAAAGATAATTATATTTAACTTTTTAAATCTCTTTTTTGTTAATAAAGAATCTTCTTAAAATGTAGTTGTATATTCCTATCATCTAAAAAGATGGGGAAAAGACTGCAGAGATGTCTCAACAATTGCATACAGGCCAATGTAATCAGGCCTAGGGCACTCTTCCTCATAGGTCAGATAAAACCCTTTATACACAGCTTATTTTAATTACTCAAATCAAAAATTTATGAAAATTCTTGAACATCTTCAACTTATCCGAAAGCGTCTTCAAATCAATGGTCCGACACTCTTATCCAAAGATAGTCTTCCAATCAATGGTCATACATTCATACACTCGACATGGTCACATTTCACAAGCGTACTGAACATAAGAAATGCCACACTGGGTCAGACCAAGGTCCATCAAGCCCAGTATCCTGTTTCCAAGAGTGGTCAATCCAGGTCACAAGCACCTGGCAGGTTCCCAAAAAGGCACACAGGTTCCACAGTGCTTGTTCCAGGGCAAGCAGTCGATTTCCCAGGTTCTCTTTAATAATGATTTATGGACCTTTTCTCCATGAATTTGTCCAAAGCTTTTTTAAACCCAGATACAATAACACCATTTACTACATCCTCCGGTAACAAATTCCAGAGTTTGACTGCGTTCAGTGAAAAAATATTTTTTCTAATTAGTCTTAAATGGGTTACATGTAGCTTCATTGTGTGTCCCCTAGTTTTTCTATTTTTTGATGGCATAAACAACCAATCTATGTTTATCCATTACACCCCATTCATTAATTTATAGACCTCTATCATATCTTCCCTCGGCCAACTCTTTTCCAAGTTGAAAAGCCCTAACCTTTTAAGTCTTTCCTCATAGGGGTATCCTTCCTTCCCCGTTACCATTTTGGTTGCTCTTCTCTATACCTTTTCTAATTCCGTTATATCCTTTCTAAGACATGACGACCAGAATTGCACACAATATTCATGGTGCAGTCGCATCATGGAACGATACAGAAGCATTATAATATCCTTTGTTTTATTCTCCATTCTTTTCCTTATGATTCCTAGCATTCTATTTACCTTCTTGGCTGCCGCTACACACTGGGTGGAGGGTTTCAATGTAACATCCACGATGACGCATAAATCTTTTTCCTGGCTGGTTGTTCCTAATGTGGAATCTTGCATCGTGTAACCATAGTTTGGGTTGTTCTTTCCTAGGAGCATAACTTTGCACTTGTCCACATTAAATTTCATCTAACATTTGGACATCCAGTCTTCCAATTTATCAAGGCCCTCTTGCAATTTTTCACAATCCTCTTGCATTTTAACAATTTTGAATATTTTTTTTCTCATCTGCAAATTTGATCACGTCACTCATTATTCCTATTTCCAGGTCATTCCATTGAGAAGATTGGCCATTTAGCCCTATTTTTCCCTTGCTCCCAACAATCGTGCTAATTCATGTACATAGTTCGAGCATGTGATCTAGTTAACAGATTACATTTTCCATGTAAATAGTTCTCCCTTGTTTTCCAAGTTGATAATCCTGTTATATGTAACTCCGAACAGCCTGTTGTTCTGGTTTTTGTTTTGTTCTCTGTAAACCGCGCTGATGTCGAAGAGTGCGGTATAAAAGAAATTAAATAAAAAATAAATAAAATACTCTCTGTTTTTTATCTTTTAATCAGTTCTTGATCCACAATAGTACACTGCCTCCTATCCCATGACTTAATTTCACCAAGAGTCTCTCATGAGGGACCTTATCAAAGGTTTTCTGAAAATCCAGATACACTATATCAACCAGCTCACCTTTGTCTACCTATTTATTTTCACCTTCAAAAAATATAACAGATTAGTTAAACGAGACTTTCCTTGGCTAAATCCAAATTTGCTTTCTCCCATTAAGCCATGACTGCATGTTCAATGATTTTATTCTTTATAATGGTTTCTACCATTTTGCCCGGTACTGACATCAGGATCACCAGTCTGTAGTTTCCTGCATCATCCCTGGAACCCCTTTTTAAAAACTGGCGTTACATTGGCCATTCTCCGATCTTCAGGTACTATAAATAATTTTAATGATAGTTCACAGATTACTAATAGTATGTCTGCAATCTCATATTTCAGTTCAACATCCTCCGATGTATACCATCCAGTCCAGGTGATTTGCTACTCTTCAATTTTTATCAAATAATAACACATCTTCCCAATTTATTGATATTTCTTTCAATTTTTCCAATACATCACCTTTAAATACCATTTCAGGCAAGGGTAACTTCCTTACATCTTCTTCAGTAAAGACTGAAGCAAAGAATTCATTGTCTTTCCGCTATGGCTTTGTCCTCCCTTGTTGTTGTTGTTGTTGTTAAGTGCCGTCGAGTCGGAGCCGACTCATGGCGACCCTCTGGATAGCTATCCTAAATTGTGTTCGGTCTTGAGTCAGGCGGCTCATTGTTGACAGACTGGTACCCGTAGCTGCTGTTATTGTATCGATCCATCTCATTGCTGGCCTTTCTCTTTTGCGTTTACCTTCTATCTTGCCAAGCATGATGTCTTTCTCTAATGATCTCTCTCTTCGCATGATGTATCCAAAGTATGAAAGTCTTGTCATCTGAGCTTCTAAAGAAAGCTTAGGTTTGATCTCCTCTAGTACCGACTGGTTTGTTCTTCGGGCAGTCCATGGTATACACAGTATTCGCCGCCAGCACCATAATTCAAAGGCATCAATTTTCTTCCTGTCTATCTTTTTCACTGTCCAGCTTTCACATCCATATGATGTTATTGAAAATACCATGGCTTGAACAAGTCAAATCTTTGTATGGAGAGAGACATCTCTGCTCTTGAGAATCTTATCTAGATCTTTCATAGCCATTCTGCCAAGAGCAATGCGTCGTTTGATTTCTTGACTGCTTGTTGCTTCTTTATTGATAGTTGATCCAAGTAGGTTAAAGTTGTTCACGATTTCAATTTCTTCTCCTTCAACGATGAACCTGTTGATTATGCCAGTTGTCATGATCTTTGTCTTCTTTACATTAAGGTGCAGGCCCATTTTGAGACTATGTTCTTTGATTGTGAGAAGCAAATGTTTCAGATCATCTTCACTTTCAGCCAGTAATGTGGTATCATCAGCATAGCGAAGGCTGTTGATGAGTCTTCCACCAATCTTCACACCTCTGTTGTCTTCATACAATCCTGCTTCTCTGATGATTTGTTCTGCATATAAATTAAACAGGTAGGGGGAAAATATGCAGCCTTGTCTTACACCTTTGCTTATTTTAAACCATTCTGTTTCTCCTTGTTCCGTTCAAACTGTTGCTTCTTGATCAATATACAGATTGTGCAAGAGTACGATCAGGTGTTCTGGTATACCCATGCTTCTTAATGTGGCCCAGAGTTTCTCATGGTTTACACAGTCAAAAGCCTTGCTATAGTCGATAAAGCACAAATAGATATCCTTTTGGTATTCTTTAGTCTTTTTAAGGATCCATTTCACATCCGCAATGATGTCTCTCATTCCTCGCCCTTTCCTGAACACTGCTTGTGACCCTTTTACCCCTCTGTCATCTAATGGTCCAACCGACTCCCTCACAGGTTTTCTGCTATAAATGTACTTGAAATAGTTTTTATTATGCGTTTTTGCTTCAATGGCAAGCTTTTTTTTTTTCCAGATTCTCTCTTTGCTTGCCTTACGTATCAATGCCTTGCATCTAACTTGCCAGTGCTTATGCTCTGTACTGTTTTCATCATTTGGCTCCTTTTTCCATTTTCTGAAAGACGCTTTTTTGGGTACAACAGCCTCTCTGACCTCATCTTTATGACATACTAGCAGGTTTTTTTTGGCCTGCCTTCCATTTTTTTTAAAGCATGGAATACAAATTTGTCGTCTCCAACGGGTTCAAAACACCGCTGTCCGTGTCCTCTCTCATGCCTCACGTTTCGATCACATCACCCCCTTGCTAATACATTTTCACTGGCTCCCTGTTACCTTCCGTGTTCAGTTTAAAGTCCTTATTTATGTACTGTCACCAGCTCTCCTTAGACCCCCGTATATAACTGAGTAGAGGTTAAGTGAGTGGAGGTTAAGTGAGTGGGTTTTCCCCACTGAAGCAGCTACTTTACAAATCCTGAAGCTAGGCTTTTTGGGAAATGTAGTCCCTTCACCGGATCAATGAGGAGCAGTTGTGGAAAAGTGGTTTAAGCAACCAAAGGATTTTATTTCCCCTCCCGGGGTGGATTTCACCATGAACAAAGTAACACAAACCAGGTATTTACTGGCATAAGGACAAATCAAAGGTTCTTTAACAGAAAAGGCTTACTTCAGCAATAAACAGGTTGATATCTAGCATTCCAACATAACAATGCTGTTTCTTCCCAGCTCTCTGCTTCTCAATGCTAGTAGTGCTGTACTTTCTCTTTCAAAACATGCTTTCAGCGTAATGAGATTATTTCATTAGCAAGCGATATCGTACAGTCCATGATATCTTCATCAATATTCACACACTCAGGTTCAAAGTCCATTAACTCTTCCTGGCTAGAAGGAAATGTTTGTAACGGCAATCCTGATGCCACGCCCTTTCTAACTGCTTCAGGTTTCACCTGATATTCCTGAGTTAAATACTGGCTTCCACAAACATTATCAGCACAGGTATTCTCTTCCCAGCTCCAACCCTCTGGGTAAATACAGTCACTGTAATTATTTTTATACCAGCCTTTTGGCTTACCTTTTAACCTAGCTGGTGGAGGTTTTCTTTGTGGCTTTGGACTGGCTGTAGGTTCCCAACCTAAGCCTTGCACAGAAGATTTCACTTGCCTTCCTGGCTTCCTTTCACTTCTGTGTTCCCCTGGATACTGCAGGTAATCCACTCTGCCCTTATTATATCCTTCACTTGGGGTTTCTTTTCTTTTCCTGAAGAAAGACTCTGTCTCACCCTTCCACAGAGACTCTGGCTTTTTCCTGGCACTGCTGTCTTCACCGTAGCTCTCATTAGCTTCCTTATCCAGCACACATGCCTCATCCACTTCTCCTTCTTCTCCTTCCTCCCCTTCTAACTCCATAAGCTCAACTGAACTCTCTTTATCAGGGTGAATTCTAGGGCAGTGCTCAACTCCACCCCTTAGCAGGTGTCCTGCATTAGCTCGTGACTCATTCCCTGAATGGTAGCACGGGGCGTTTCTCTTGCCTCTGTGCTTGGTTTCTAAGGTAACCAGGAGCCATGTGCTTTTGTTTACAACTCAGCCCTACTCCTGTTCCTGTCTTTTTAGCCTCTTCTACCGGGCTGGAAGGACCCACTATGTCACAGTACACAGGGTACTCCACTCTGGTATCCCCCTGTATCTTGCAAATCAAGTTCACCTCCATACCCCGCATCGGTCTCTACGTTCCATCCATGCCAACCGTGTCTTTCTTCCCTCGCCCTCCCAGGCTCACTTAGAATCCACCCGATCTTCAGCTTTCTTTTTTCTTGGTCGGAGGCTTTGGAATTCACTTCCTCACTCCCTTCGATTAAAAACTTCCTACCCGTCCTTTAAAGCTTAACTAAAAACTCATCTTTTCTGTTCTGCATTTAATCTCCCCCTTCCTGCTCCGTCCCCTTCTTCTTCCTAGTACTACCATGCCAGCTCCTTATCCCTTTCTTTCCTCCACCCTTCTGTATTGTCGATGTGTTTCCCCTCCCCCCTTATGTTGCCACCTTTGTTCCCCGACTGTTCTCTGTCCTCATCTCTTTTCTGTATGATTTTATGGTGTTCTCTCTCTGTTTCTCCTTTCGCAGCTCTCTTTTTAATTTGATTTTATGTATTGTGAACCGCCCAGATGCTAACCGTATTGGGCGGTATATAAAGTTTTAATAAACATAAACATACATCTGGTCTGGGCTTCCAAGACAGTATTTTTAAAGAACGTCCATGCTTGATGCAAATCTTTAACCTTTGCAGCTGCTTCTTTTAGTTAGTTTTAAAAACAAAAAAAACATTTTCCTCATTTTATCATAGTCATGCTCATGAGTGTCATTACGAAGATTAATGACATGCTGATCCTGCTTTAAGAGACAACAAAGTATCAAGTAGTACTCTCTCATTGTATTTTATTTGGAAAAAATATTGCAGTTAAAGCTTTACTGATAAACTCCTGAAACACACTTGCGAAAAGCAGCCACATCAAGTGTATGACCATGGATTGGAAGAAGCTTTTCGGATAAGAGCATCAGACCTTTGGAAGATAAGTTGAAGATGTTAAAGTATTTTCACAAATTTTTGATTTGAGTAATTAAAATAAGTTGTATATAAAGGGGTTTATCTGATCTATGAGGAACAGTGCCCTAGGCCTGATTACATTGGCCTGTATGGAACTGTTGGGACATCTCTGCGGTCTTTTCGCCTTCTTTTTAGAAGATAGGAATATACAACTACATTTTAAGAAAAATACTTTAAAAAGATTTAAAAATATGTTAAATATAATTATTTTTGGGAAATTTTAAAATTGGCCATTTCCACTGTTTTGCCTTACCTACAAACGCATAAGAAGATCATCACATCACTTACAATATTTCATACAGATTTCCCTCACAGCACTGAACATACTTATTCTCTCTTCCACACCTAACCAGCATGACTCCATCTCAAGTACATTGAACACACATACTGTCACCCAGCGAAGGTCCCCAGAGGCAAAGGCATGGGTATTTCACTGGGGCTTATCTTAAACCAGCAAGGGGAGTGGTGTAGAGGGCCCTGCACTGCCCTCTGGGTGTTGTAGTCCCACAAGCTAGTAAAGAAGTGAGTTGCAGTCGGGTGGTAAGGCTTTAGACAGGACTTTTATTCCCCTTCCGGGTGGATTTTATATCAATGGAAACAAAGACAAAAAGACCATACTTCTGGTACAAAAGAACGGAAACAAACAGGAACCAAAATATTGCTTCTATCTTCAGCTTCTATGAACAGAACAATAGGTAGCTCATAACAGTCCTTTTTACAAACAGGTAAGTTTCTCTCTTTCACTCCTGTTATCAGAAAGTCTTAACAGCCTCTTCAGCATAAAGAGGTAATATGGTGAGCAATAATGAGTGTACAATCCATGCAATCATCTGAGGATTGTTCCCCATGAATATCAAGTTGCATTTCCTCACATTCCCCTTCAGACTGTCCTTCTTTCGGATTGTAAAAAGTGCTATTGCCAAACAGTCTCTCCTCACGGCACTGAGACTTCCCCTCCTCCTCAGTAACAGAGTGGAAAGGAAGATTACCACATTCTCTATAGTTTCTTCCCTGAGAGCCCCACAAACTCTGACAATTGCAGGGAAAACTTCTGCATTCAGCTTTCCTTATATTAGAATTAAACAGCCTACCTTCTAGCTCCCTTAGACCGGAGTTTTTCGGTACAGCTGAGTTAACAGGGCTTGGCCAGAACGGAAGGTTCCTACTGCCTTTTCCTTTCAGCTTTTCCTCTGACATGAAAATGTCTTCAGGCCAGAACTCCTTTTCCCTTCTGTGCCTGCAGCTGGGGTGGCTAGCTTCCTCGGCTTTCCTAAGCCTGGCTCCAAGGCCGTGTTCTCTTCTACCTTCGTGGCAAATGTCACTGAGCTTGTGCTTGTCTGTATGCTGCTCTCTGGAGCAGTCTCTGTGGTTGTCCCTTGTTGCTCTGGAACTGGATCTCTCCACTCTTTCAGCTCTCCTGGATCCACACCTTGTTCCACCACTCGTCCTCTTGGCTCCACCACATCTGGTTCCATCAGCTCTGCCCCTCCTAACTTCAGGTGAGTTAGTTTTATGTGCGTGTGTCGTAGTGTCTGCCTGAACTCCGCCGCCTCTCAGCTGCCCTTCATTATCTAATGAATCCTGAGCCTGCTTGCTGCTTGGGCGTGTTCTCCCACCTTGTGACATTGTTTGTATACGTTGCCTACAGCAACTCTGGGCCATGTGCTTCTCTGAGCTGTCAGTGTCAGATCCATTCTCTGCAGTTTTACCTATCTCCATAGGTTCTGATAGATCTACACCATGACAATACCTACATAAGGCGCTCTGCTTCAATATATGGCATCATGGCAGGCAGACACAGGTGAATTACATGAAGAGGGAGAAGATCCTGAAATAGCAAGAAATACAGTCAGAGACCAAGAAAATGTGGCAGAAAGATACAGAAATATTTCTCATTGTTTTGGGAGCAACAGGTCTGATCACACCTTGATAAATTACCTATGCATGTTACATCTTATGAACTCCAGAAGGAAGCTTTGGCACAATGCAAGTACTATGCTGTTCGTTAGCAGTAAATTTGACAGAGATCATACTTCATATACCCTGGCTTAGGAGTGAGATTAATGACTGTCATGATATGCACAAAACTAACCCTTTTGGAAAAATTGCCCTCATGAGAAACTTGATCACCTTATAAATCACATATGAGCATAACATAGGCAATACCATACTGGGTCAGGCCAAGGTCCAGTATCCTGTTTCCAACAGTGGCCAATTCAGGTCACGAATACCTGGCAGGTTCCCAAAAAGGGACCAAGGAGAGCAGTAGGTGCCTGCACACTGCCAAAGGGAACCAAAAAAAGTAGGCACAAGAGATACTGGAGAACGTTCAATTCAGGTAAAACCCCTTTTATTGGCCCCTACGCGTTTCGGCTCAAAAGCCTTCTTCAGGGGGTCTTTAGAGGGAGCAAACCTCAAAAGGAATGACATTGAATAAGTATAAATGAACATAAATAAACATAACACAAAATATTTAAAAACAATATGTTATAAAATCATAACATGCAAAATATAATTTTAATAACAATAATAAAATTAAATTAAAATCACTCCTGTGTTTGTACCATGTATAATATAATAACATGAACCAAATTTAATAAAAAGGTATATTAAACATATGGAGACACAAATAAGGTGAAATTAGACTTACCTGCTAATTGTGTTTCCTGGAGTAGATCCAGTCTAGTCCCGGACCTCTGGGTTGTCCTCCTCATTCAGCAGCTTGGAGACTGAGGAACCTCCTCCTTTTGTGATGTCACCGGTATATTCTCCTGGGAGCCACCTCCATTCGTCAGTTTCCTATTGACAAAGCAGACTCACCGGAGCAACAAGTAAGCATCAACTGAAACTATCCCCTGGAAACCTGATACTTACGTAAGCCATAACCCACATAAATTTTAAACTTTAAACTGTAACCTTTAAACACGCTGTGGCCAACCCACCCCCGATTGTAGGGACAAGCTCGAGAAAAAAACATTCCCCCCCCAAGGTATTGCGACCCCTACAGAAATTTCATCTTACCTGTGTCAACTGCAAGACCTTCATCTTCCAGATATTCAGGTCATAGTCCGTAACATAATACTGGGGAGGGACACGGGACTAGACTGGATCTACTCCAGGAAACACAATTAGCAGGTAAGTCTAATTTCACCTTCCTGATCGTATCTCCAGTCTAGTCCCGGACCTCTGGGTCTGTACCAGAGCAGTAAATCAATGGGAGGGACCCGCTGCACCAGCCTGAAAGACTGCCGATGCAAAACACGTGTCCTGCTCCGCCTGAACATCAAGCCGGTAATGCCTAACAAAGGAATTTAATGATGACCAAGTCGCTGCCTTACAAATCTCCAACGGCGGCACCAAGCGAGACTCCGCCCAGGATGCCGCTTGAGCCCTGGTGGAATGTGCCTGAAGCCCGTCAGGCACTGGTCTACCCTTCAACACGTATGCAGACGCAATCGCCTCCTTGATCCATCTAGCAGTGGAAGCTTTCAACGCCGCTTCTCCCATCCTTGGTCCTGCGAAGAGGACAAAAAGCCTCTCAGACCTGCGAAAACTTGCTGTGCAACACAGATACTTCTTCAATGCCCTTTTGACATCCAAGAGACTTAGTTTCTTCGTGACTGGCCCACCCGTGTGTCCGTCTCTACTAAATACCGGTAATGAGATTACTTGATTCAAATGAAACGCCGACACCACCTTGGGCAAAAAGGCTGGGACTGGCCGCAAAACCACCTTTGAGTCAAAAAAGGAAAGGTAAGGCTACTTACAGGATAACGCTTGCAATTCTGAGACCCTTCTCACCGAGCAGATTGCCACCAAAAAACACCACTTTCAAGGTAAGATCTTTCAACGACGCCCGAGCCAAGGGCTCAAACGGTTCCCGTTCCAACGCCTCCAGCACAAACAGTAGGTGCCATTTGGGTACTAGCTGTCTACCTGGCGGCCTTAACATAGACACCGCTTGCAAGAAACGCTTCACATCTGCCTGTCCCCCGAGCGTACGTCCTCCTATCTTGCCTCTGTAACATGCTAAGGCCGCAACCTGCACCTTGAGCGATGTGGCAGCCAGACCCTTGTCGAAGCCATCCTGCAGAAACTCCAGGATCTGGGGAAGGGTCGCTCTTAACGCCTCCAATTCCCTGTCGCCGCACCACTCTTCGAAAACTCTCCAAACTCTAACATATGCTAAGGACATTGAACTTTTCCTGACCTTCAGCAAAGTAGCAATTACCGCCCTGGAATAACCTCTAGCCGTTAACCGAGCCCTCTCAATAGCCAAGCCGTAAGCGACAACCGATCCACGTGAGGCATGCGCAGAGGGCCCTGACACAACAGGTCCGCCCGGGCCGGAAGACGCCATGGCTTTGCCACCAGGAGCCTTATCATATCCGCGTACCACGGCCAGCGCGGCCAATCTGGAGCTATCAGAATCAACAGTCCTCTGTACCTTTCTATACATTGAATCACTCTGCCTATCAAGACCCACGGCGGAAAGACGTACAGAAGCTGCCCCTCTGGCCAGCTTTGAATGAGAGCATCCAGACCCTCTCACATTCTTTCCTTTCTTCTGCTGTAAAATCGACGGAACTTTGCCATGAGATCCATGACCGGTGTGCCCCACCGACGCACTATCATGTGGAACACCTCCAGATGAAGGACCTACTTCCCCGGATCGACCTTCACCCGACTTAAAAAGTCGGCCTCTACATTGTCCACCCCTGCTACATGCGCTGCCGATATAGCCACAAGGTTCTCCTCGGCCCTTCTGCACAGGCCTTCGGCCTCGGCTTCCAGCACCATGCTGCTGGTTCCCCCTTGCCGATTGACATAAGCCACCGCGGTCGCGCTGTCGGAAAACAAAATGCACACGAAAAACATCAAACAGGGCTTTCAGCCTTTATGCCCCAAATTGTTGGAACACATTACCACCAGAGATTCGTGCTGTCACCGATCTAGCACAATTTAGAAAGGCACTCAAATACCACTTATTCCTCCGTTATTACCAGGTTAGTTAGACACCAACTCAATTACACCTCCTCCATATTTGACTACCTTTGTAAGAGAATACCCTAATCCGCAACACAATGCATACTAAACATATGTAAATAGTTCCAGTTCATATTTCCCTATGTTATCCAAGTTGCCTTTCCTGTTCTCTGTAAAACCAAACTGCTTGATGTTATGGTCCTTTGTTTTTATGTAAACTGCGCTGATGCTAAATAGTGCGGTATATAAGATTGTAATAAATAAATAAATAATAAATAAATAAATAAAACACTCGCACCGCTGTGCCTCCGAGATAATCCTGAAACCCCTGCAGGGCCAGCGCCACCGCTCGCAACTCTAGCCTGTTGATCGACCAAGTCTTCTCTTGAGCGTTCCATTGCCCCTGCGTGAACCTGCCCTGGAAGTGCGCTCCACAGCCCTGTAGGCTGGCGTCCGTCGTTAAAGGCAACCAGTCGGGCGACTAACCACCAACACAGTGCTGCGCGCGTCTTCGCCGGACACGGGAGTTTCCGCGACAGTGGATCTTGCTGGTGCGACCAGCGCCTGAGTAGCGCTCTCTGTAACGGCCTCATGTGTGCTCTCGCCCAAGGCACCAACTCTATCGTTGACGCCATTGTGCCTAATAGCTGGAGGTACTGCTATGCAGTGGGAGCCGTGCTGCTTAAGAATCTTCGGACCAGCTTCCGCAGACCTTGCGCTCTTGGTCGTGGCAAAAACACCTGACCAATCTTCGTGTCGAACCGAGCTCCCAAATATTCCAAGCACTGCGATGGAACCAACTGGCTCTTTGACAAATTGACCACCCAACCAAGGCTCTCTAGGAATGTTACTACCTTGGCTGTGGCCCTTTCGCTCTCGGCTTTTGATTTTGCCCGGATCAGCCAATCGTCTAAGTAAGGGTGTACCAGGATCCCTTCTCTTCGTAAAGTCGCCGCGACCACTACCATAATTATAATCACTACCGCCGCGACCACTACCATAATTATAATCTTGGTGAATGTTCGTGGAGCCGTCGCTAGGCCAAAAGGCAGTGCTCGGAACTGAAAGTGCCCGAAGGGGACCGCAAAGCGGAGATACCTTTGATGATCCGGTCGTATGGGAATGTGAAGATACGCTTCCGACAGATCTAGGGACGTAAGAAATTCTCCTCTTCGAACCGCTACTATGACAGATCTCAGAGTCTCCATGTGAAAGTGCGACACGCGAAGACAGCAATTCACTCCCTTGAGATCCAAAATTGGCCGAAACCCTCCGTCCTTCTTTGGCACCACGAAGTAGATGGAGTATCGACCGCAGCCGCATTGGTCTAGTGGTACCGGTACTATCGCCCAGAGGTCTAGGAGCCTCCGCACTGTCTCCCTCACCGCCTTGCATTTGCTCGGCGATTTGCAGGGGACCCCACGAAGGCGTCCCGCACCGGATACCGGAACTCCAATGCATACCCCTCTCGGATGACCTCCAGCACCCAATGATCTGATGTGACTCGGACCCAGGTGGCACAGAACTCCTGCAATCACCCCCCTACGGGGACTAGGGGTGCCTGGGTCCCCCTGACTTCATTGAGTTTTCCTAAGGTTGGAGGAAGAGGAGGAGGAAGCCCCAAAGCCTCTTCCTGCTCCTCGAAATCCTCGATTTCTACTGGGGAATCTGCCTCTCTGGCCGGAATTAAACCTTTGGAAACGGAATCGACGAAAGTCCCGCTGCTGCCCTTTGCCCGCGGTAGCCATCCGCCCTTGTTTAGGTTTGTCCTCTGGTAATCTGCCGCCCTTAGATTCACCAAGATCCTTGACTAACTTCTCCAGCTCTTCTCCAAACAAGAGCCTCCCTTTAAAGGGAAGCTTACTTAGCCTCGACTTAGACGAGTTATCCGCCGCCCAATTACGGAGCCACAGATAACGTCTTGCTGCTACAGCCGATGCCATGCTGTTTGACAGGCCCCTCATAAGATCATAATGAACATCCGCAGGGTAGGCCGCACCGGACTCCAGCCTAGAAGCTTCCTCGGCCATGTCGTTCTCCTGACCTCCTTGCACGCGCTGCGCCCAGTGCAGACAGGCCCTGGCTACCCATGCTCCACAGATAGCCGCTTGGAGCAGCAAGGCATTACCATCGAAAATCCATCTAAGAAGAGTATCCAACTTTCTGTCTTGAGCATCTTTGAAGGCTGCGTCGCCCTCCACCGGGATGGTGGTCTTCTTTGTAACCGCCGCCACGGCCGCATCCACCTTGGGAGACTTATAAACCTCCTTATCCTGGTCCACCAGGGGATAAAGACGGCTCATTCACTCTGGAGCCCTTGAGGGGCGCCTCTGGTATATTCCACTCTTCTTGAATCATTTCCTGAAACACTCTATGTACTGGGAACGCCCTTTGCGTCTTTCTAAAAACCTATAACAAGGGGGTCTTCCAGGGTCTCGTCCTCCACCGACCCCGGAACCGGCATGTTTAGCGTCCTCAGTTTCTCTAAAATGAGCGCTGGCAGCTCCTCTCTGTAGAAGACCCGCACTACTCTCGCTTGATCCTCCTTATCCGCAAGCTCACCTTCCTCTAATTCGTCTTCAAGGTCCGCGCTTCGGCCTTCCTCCTCCGACAGCTGACCTTCTGAGACAACGGACTAGTCCTTAAACTCCTCCTCTAGCTGAGGCCTCTTATGCCCATCCCGAACTTCTACAGTACTCTGGGAGTTTGCGGGCCTCTTCACCCCGCTCCCTTGAGGGCTGCCTTTTGTCTGCCCCTGCGCCCTGACTCCTACTGCCTGCTGCAGAAGGGCTACAAAGTATTTTGAGAAAATAGACTACAGACCCTTGGACCAGGGTGCAAGAGAGGAAGGAAGGTCCGGGGCGGAAGACGGACCTGCCACCGGGTCTTCAAGGGGTAAAGTGCCGGGCTAAGTGACAGAAAGACCTGCTTCGGCCTCCAGCCGCTCCTCATTTTCCTCCCCTATCTGCTCCATGGCAGAGGCCTCCTTTCTGCAACCCTTGCAGACTCTGGATTCGGACAGTGTGCCTCTTCTAGCCCCACAGACAAAACAGTGGGGCCTAGAGGGCATGCCGGCACCGAGCAGGGGTTGGGCACCCCCACCCGCACTCTGTCAACTCCACGCTCAGAATAGCCAAGAGGTGACCCAAAGGCAAAGGAAAACTTTTTTTTTTTAATTTTAAAACTCCCAACGAATTTCACTAGATAAGTCCCCCCCAAAGGAAGGAACCTTCACTAACTCAGAAAAGATGCTCCCCCCACAGACTAAACACCTTTCTGTCAAGACCGACGCTGCTCCTATTCTTCCCGCGCCGCTGCCACGCGGCTGGGCCCTGGTTTCGCGCCCAAAAACGCTAACGGGTGAAAAAATCTACCGGGCCTTCTTACCTTTGCTGGTCGTCCCCCTCAAGTCCACAGCTTTGTTTCAGTTCGCTGTGACGGCCTCCGCCGCGATCTGATCCGGGCTTGGGGCCTAAGGGGGGGTTGTGCAGCTTGCGAATGTCTCCCTCCGGAGAACCTCCGCGATCAGCCACATCGTGCTGACAGGCAGGCCATCTGTTTTTGCGCCGGCTGTGCACAGTTCTGATTTGTGCTCTCTTAATCGGACCTCCCTGTGGTTTTTCATGGAGCAAGACCTGCTTCTGCAGAGGCTACCGCCAGAAACCCCCTGCACATTTAAAGGTACAGCCCTCGCAAAACAGAGGGATCCCCTATCTTCTTTCTTTTTTTTTTAAAATTAACCCCTATGATAATCTAAGCTAACACTATTCTCAATTGTTCCTCCAGTGAGCCCGGACCCCCAGGCTCACCGTCCCTTCAGCTGCTTGGAGACTGAGTTAACTGATGAATGCAGGTGGCTCCCAGGAGAAAGAGTAGTTACTCACCTGTAACAGGTGTTCTCCAGGAGCAGCAGGAATCAGTCCTCACATATGGGTGACGTCGGCGCCGACGGAGCCCTCGCGGAGCAATTTCCCCAGCTTTCAAAGAAAGCCTTTGGGAATTGCAGCGCGCATGCGCGGTCCCCTTCCCGCCCAATGGTGCCATCTTGCTCAGTCTGATGACATAGCTAAAAGACAGCAAAAAAATTAGCAAAAACGAAATGAGAGGACTGCAACTCCAAGGGGAGGAGAGAGGGTTGTGAGGACTGATTCCTGCTGCTCCTGGAGAACACCTGTTACAGGTGAGTAACTACTCTTTCTCCAGGACCAAGCAGGAAGTCAGTCCTCACATATGGGACTCCCTAGCTTAAGGCTACCGGAGACCTCAAGCGGAAAAATGAGCTCCCTCTAGCTCAGTAGCACAGAAGGAAGGAATCTTCTCTGAAAACGCCCCCGACCGGTAGCCCAACACCAGGGCCAGAGGGTAGGAGTTGCCTAAACCTCAAAGAGATTATGGAGGACTGCCTGACCGAAAGCACTGTCCCTGCGGGACTCCCTCTCCAGGCAGTAATGGGCCGCAAACGTCTGGCTTGAAGACCAAGTAGCGGCCCGGCAGATGTCTGCCAACGGAACAGAGCGGAGATGAGCCACTGACGCAGCCTTCGCCCTGACACGATGAGCCATGACTCGACCCTCCAACGAGAGGCCGGCTGCCCCATAAGCCCAGGCGATACAGTCAGCTACCCATATGGACAAAGTACGCTTGGAGACAGGTAGCCCCAATTTATTGGGGTCAAAAGAAATGAAGAGCTGAACAGCCCTCCTATGCTCCCGCGTACGGTCAAGGTAGAAGGACAAGGCCCTCCTACAGTCCAGGGTGTGCAGGACCATTTCAGCCCGGCTGGAGTGCGGCCTGGGAAAGAAGGTCGGAAGAACCACCTCCTGGTTGAGATGAAAAGGAGAAACCACTTTTGGAAGAAACTTAGGGTGAGTCCGTAAGACTACCCTATTCCTGCAGAACCTAGTGTAAGGAGGATCAGACACTAGGGCCTGCAGTTCACTAACGCGCCTAGCAGAGGTAAGGGCTACCAAAAACAAGGTTTTCCAGGAAAGAAAACAAAGAGGGCAGGTAGCCATAGGTTCAAAGGGCGGACAGGTAATCCGCTGTAAGACCACATTCAGATCCCATTCAGGGGCTGGAGGGCGCAAAGGAGGCTTAAGGAGAAGGAGGCCTCGGAGAAAACGAGCCACCAAGGGTGGTTGGAAAGAGGCCTCCCATCCACCGGTGCGTGATGTGCAAAAAGAGCACTGAGGTGGACTCTGACAGAGTTGGACTTAAGGCCCAGATTGGAGAGGTAAAGCAAATATTGCAAGACCACTGCCACCAAGCAGGAGAAGGGATTCTCAGACTGCTGAGCACACCACACGGAGAACCGACGCCACTTAAGAGCGTAGGACTTCCGGGTGGAGGGCCGCCTGGAGGCCAAGACAACCTCTTCCACCTCCTGAGGCAGCAGGAGGGGGAGCAAGAACTACCCTTTCAGCAGCCAGGCCATCAGATGAAGGGACTGGAGGTTGGGGTGTAGGAGAGTCCCCTGATCCTGTGACAGGAGATCGGGTTGAAACCCTAGAGGAAGGGGAGTGTCCACCGCCAGCTGCATCAGAAGCGGGAACCAGGGCTGTCTCGGCCACCGGGGAGCCACTAGGATCATTGAGGCTCTGTCTCTGAGAACCTTGAAGAGCGTCCGAGACACCAGTGGCATGGGAGGAAAGGCATACAAGAGGCCTGTGGACCATGGGATCAGAAAAGCTATCCGCTGCTACTCTGAGAGGATGCGGTTGTCGAGAGCAGAATTTGGGAAGCTGCCGGTTCAGAGGACTGGCAGAGAGATCCATGGTGGGGAGGCCCCACTTGAGAAAGATCCGCTGAACCACCAACGGATCCAATCTCCACTCGTGGGGTTGGAGGATCCTGCTCAGCTTGTCTGCCAGGTAATTTTCTTGACCTGAGAGATAGACAGCTTTGAGGAGGATGCCGTGAAGGACGGGCCAAGAGCACAGTTTTTGTGCCTCCTGACAGAGAAGGAAGGAGCCAGTGCCCCCTTGTTTGTTCACGTAGAACATTACAACTTGATTGTCCGTCTGGACCAGCACAGACTGGTGAGAAGGGAGGTGGGAGAAGGCTCTCAGAGCTAGGCGGATGGCTCTGAGCTCCAGGAAGTTTATCTGCTGAGCAGACTCCCAAGGAGTCCAGAGACCTTGAGTACATGTCCCTTGGCAATGTGCTCCCCAACCCAGGAGAGAAGCATCGGTTGTCAGCACCTGAGATCCACTCCCAGCACCAGGTTTGGCAGATGAAGCCACCACCGCAGAGAAGAGACCAGCAGGTCGGACACCTGTACTGAGTCCGCCAGGCTCCCCGTGGCCTGATGCCATTGAGTGCGAAGGCACCACTGAGCAGGTCGCATGTTCAGGCGGGCATTGGGGGTCACATGGACCGTGGAAGCCATATGGCCGAGCAGTCTCAGAAATTGCCTGGCAGAGACCAGGGAATTGCTGTGAAAGTGGCTGGCGGGATCCATGAGCCTGTGGGCCCTGTCTAGAGGCAGGAAGGCCCGCGCCTGTTCAACCTGGCGCCTATGAATTCGAGATTTTGAGAGGGGAGCAAAGTGGACTTTGCAAAGTTTATGACAAATCCCAAGTGCTGGAGTAGAGTCACAGTGCGATGAGTGGCCTGAGCGGCCTCTTGGGAAGACTGGGCTCTGATGAGCCAGTCGTCCAGGTATGGAAACACAAAAAGGCCTTGAAGTCGTAGATAGGCCGCCACCACTGCTAGGCATTTGGTGAACACCCTGGGGGCGGAGGAGAGGCCAAAGGGCAGGACTCTGTACTGGTAATGATTTCCTCCCACAACAAACCTGAGATATTGTCTGTGGTCTGGATGAATAAGGATGTGAGTATAGGCATCCTGTAGATCTAAGGAGCATAGCCAGTCTCCCTGCTGGAGGTAGGGCAGCAGGATTCCAAGGGTAAGCATCTTGAACTTTTCCCTTGCCAGGAACTTGTTGAGGTTTCGCAAGTCCAGGATGGATCTGAGGCCTCCTGTTCTTTTTGGTATCAGAAAGTACCTGGAATAAAAGCCGTGACCTCTCAGGTGGTGGGGCACCGGTTCCACAGCCTGTTCCTGAAGAAGACTTGTTAACTCCTGAAGGAGTAAGTCCCTGTGCAGAGGGAGTCTTGGAGGCTCCTCTGGAAAGTAGGAGGGAGGTACCTGGTGAAAGTGTAGAAGATAGCCTTTCTGAACTATATGAAGCACCCAGGTATCTGAGGTGATGGCTGACCACCTTGGGCAAAGTGGACCAGCCGGCCTCCTGTGCTGAGAGAAACCAGCGGAGGGAAAGAGGCTATGCTGACGGAGTCAAAAATCCCCACCCTGCTGAGCAGGGGCCGGTGTTGTGGGCTTGGGGGCCTGCTGCCTACGGGATCCATTACCCCGTCCCTTGGCCTGCTGACCCTGTTGGGGAGCTGCTGAGGCCTGATAATGAGGGTAGTGTTTATAGGCAGCCGCCTTCCCCGGGTAAAAGGGCTTTTTCCCCGAGCCCTTCTTCTTCTGAGAAGGGGCAGAGGTTTTTCTGGACAGCCGAGTCCTGGTCAGAGTCTCGGTCTTGATCTGTGCAGCCTTTTCAACCATGGGCTTGCCAAAGAGGTTTTCACCTCTACAGGGGACATCGACCAACTTGTCCTGTACCCATGGCTCGAGGTCGGATGACTGAAGCCAAGCCTGTCGGCGGGCACCGATGCCAGCTCCGGCTACCCGAGCCGATGCTTCGAAGCCATCGTAGGCTGCTCGAGAGATAAACTTCGAGCACTCCCGAATACCAGTGGACAAGGCCTGGAACCTCTGCAAAGGTTCCTCGGAGAGACCAGCAGAGAACCCGGCAATCTCCTTTGCCAGGTCTCGGAGATACATGCCCATGTAGAGCTGGTAGGTCTGGACTCGACAAGCAAGCATAGAGCCCTGGAAGCACTTCCTACCGAAGGCATCTAGGTTCCGGGCCTCCCGGCCGGGAGGCACTGAGGACTGCATCTTCTGACTCTTGAGTCGATGCATGGCCGATTCCACCACCATGGAATGGTGCTGTAGTTGTGCCTTTTGGAACCCGGGGCTCTTGCGGACTCGATAAATGGAATCGACCCGCTTGCTTAACACCGGCGCCGGGCTCTCCCACATGCGGAAGAGAAGTCACTCCAGCATCGGAGGAACCGGTACAGTAAAGGCCTCCTTTGGGGGAGAGTCATACTGGATTGCATCGAGCTCTTCGGCTCGAGGCTCCTCCTCGGGATCCGTGGGGAATGCCAAGGCCTTGGCCATATCCCGCACGAAGTCCGAGAACCGGGTGTCCTCCGGGGGGGACCGTCTCCTAGGTTCGGACTCGGGCGAGTCCGATGGGACGCACCGAGTCCGAAAAGTACCTGGGGACTCTTCGTCCTCCGTCTCCCAGCCCAACTCCTCGGTGGAGGAATCGAGCGGCTCCGGTCGGGCAGGCACCGATGCCCTCCGCCCCGACGCCGGCATCGACGACCTCGGTCCCGAACGGGAGGCCGAGGGAGACCGTGACCGAGGATCGACTCGAGCTCGCATGGACTCGAGGATCGGCTCGGTCTCCGGGGTCGACTTGGACGTCGATGTCCCGGTGGTCGGGGCAGATGCACCGGCGAGGCCAGCGATCAATGCCCGCTGCTGGTCCATGAAGGCCGCGAAACTGTTCTCCAAGGCCGTCAACCTAAGTCCGAGCTCAGGAGACCCAGCAGCCCCTTACTCGGGCCCCGACGGTGTCGGGCCCGACGTCGGCTCCTTCGGCCTCAACACCCAGCGTGGAGTCTCCAAGGGAACCCCTCGAAGGAGACAAGACTGCGGGGCCGGAGCCACCAATGGAGGCAAAGTCTCACCGCCGGTAGTAGAGGCAACCGAACTTGATAATCCTCTGGACACCATGCTCGAGGCGAGACCTGTGCTAGGAGACTGCGAACTTGAGAAGTTAACTTGAGGAATCGAGGCATTGACAAAAAGACCTGACCTAAAGCTGTATCAAATCAAGCCCCCAAAAAATTCGATCTCCCGGGACGGCTGAAGACAACTCTTGTCGCGGTTGATTACCCAGCCGAGGCTTTTGAGAAAGGCAACAACCACCGAGACTGTGCTGCAAGCCTCGAGGAGAGAGTCTGCGCGAATGAGCCAGACGTCCAGATAAGGATGAACTCTGATGCCGCGGCTGCGTAAGGCCGCAGCTTCTACCACCATTACCTTGGAGAAGGTTTGAGGCGCCGAAGCTAGACCGAAGGGCATCGCATGAAATTGGAAATGTTGACCGAGTACCGGGAATCGAACGAGTCGCTGATGCCCCTCTCGAATGGGAATGTGAAGAATGCTTCTGCGAGATTGAGGGAAGCTAGAATTCCCCCTTGCGTACCGCTTGAATAACGGATCGCAGAGTCTCCATTCGAAAGTGTGGTACCCGCAGACTGCGATTGACACCTTTGACATCCAAGATAGGACGAAAGGAGCCGTCTTTTTTTTTTTTTGGCACCACGAAATAGACAGAGTAACGGCCTAGTCCTCTTTCCAACGGTGGAACTGGACGAATGGCAGCTAAACGCTGGAGTCTTTGAACGAATCAACATCCGCTGCCCACTGACACAGCCAAAGCCATCTCAGAGTTACTGTCACTGGTGCTACGGAGCGAGCTGACAGCTGCAAGAGATCAGAGAAGGCCTCTGCCAGGAATGCAGCGATGGATTCTAAACGAGCCAACTCAGGATCACCTGGAAGCTGCTGAATCCATCGAAGGGAGGCCCGTGCTGCTAGACCTGTGCGCACCCCTGCTTGAAGGGAAAGAGCGGACAACGAAAAGCCCGTCTTTAGCAGACTCTCAACTTTTTTTGGTCTTGCTGGTCGCGGAGTGCCGCTCCGCCCTCAACCGGAATTGTGGTATGCTTGGTGACCCCAGTCACTAATGCATCAACTTTCGGGTATGTCAGCCAACGGTCCAAGTCAGAAGGAGACCAAGGGTATAACTGACCAATACCGAGTGCCATACGTAGAGAGGACTCTGGAGAGTCTCACTCTCGAGATACCATATGCTGTAACTCGGCTGGAAAGGAAAAAGGTTTGAAAGGCTTACGAATGCCCTGTAAAATGGGATCCGGCTGCAACAGGGTTTGAGAACTCTGAGGATCAGGCATGTCGACTAGGCGTAGCGACTCCATCACCTGTGTGATTAGGGCCGGCAACTCCTCTTTCCAAAAAAGTCTGATATCTTGAGAGCCCTCGTGAACTGTCAGCGAAGAATCAGACGGAGAATATTCCCCATCTTCTTTCTCCAATGAGTCAGGACTGACCTCCGACGATTTAAAGTCTTCTGGAATATCCGTAGTGTCCCGCAAACCACATGTAACGTTCCTGGAAGGACGTACTGCTTTAAGGTTTGAGGACTTTCGGGAACGCTTGCGAGACCCCACCATATCCTTGTGTGCTACTGGGCGGGTGCTGGAGGTATACCAAAAGACTCAGAACGCCACAGGTGCCATGCCTGGCGGAAGAGCGTCAGGAACTCATTGTCAGCCAAGGCTGCCGTGGCTTCCAGCGGCTGTGGAAGCAAAATGGGAGCTGACTGAGTCCTTTCTGCAGGAAGATCCTGCTGCAGGGGCTCTAAGGAGGGAGGAGGTAAGGCGCTGATGTCCCCAGCTAGCAGCGCAGTGGGAATGGAGGAAGACAATTCTCCTGGATGCAGCATGCAGGTGGAACACAAGCAATCTATTAACTCCTTTTTCTTATTATTACATATAATACAGCTGTGCAGAGAAACAGGCATTGCAGAGGCTTAAACCTTTTTTTTTTTTTTGGTAAACAAAAATCAAGGCAGGCTTAGGGAAACAGAAGACTTCACAGAAAAGGGATTTTGAAACTCCCTGTGCCTTCACAGCATGTTTAAATGTTTTGAAATGGCTGCCCAGAGCTGCTCCCTCCAAAAAAAACACTGAAGAGAAATCCCTCCTGATTTTCAAAATGTCCGCCAGCACAGAAAAACTGCAAAATAAAAGTTTCCTAAGCTCTAAAAACCATAAAAATGCAGCAAAATCACTGGGGAAGAGGCAAGGAGTGCTGCTAGCAACTTAAAAATCAAATCCTGACGAACCCTGAATCACCAGAAACGGAGGGGAGAAGGAAACTGTCAGTTATTCACTGTGCTGGTACAGAGGAGCTGAGTTCCCATGGAGGAGAAGAGGAACTTTCAAAGTCAGTGTAAGGTAATTACAGTGACTGAAAGGTAGGGAAATTAGAGTTTGATCCCTCTGCAGCCACTTAGACCCTCATGGCAGGGGCTGGAAGGTGTTTCTGGAGAGAAGGGGAGCTGCACAGACAGTGAAATCAGAAGTTCAAACCCTGTTGTACTGCTGATTACAGAAAATACAGCTGTTAAGGAGGGAAGCCTGGGAAACCCAGAGAAACACCTCTTGTGTGCTCTGGGTGCATCCAGGAAATAAAAATGAAGAAAACAGGAACTTCAAAACTCAGTTGAACAGACCCTGATGAAAGTGAAAGTGAAGGAATCAGGTCAGAGACAGCCGATCCCAATGCAGTTGAAATAAACCCAGGGCAGCTGAGCCAAGTAAGAAAAAACAGTTTACTTACAGTTTCTCTCAGAAATTGATACCTGATCCTCCTGCTGTCTAAGCTCTCATGGCAAAGACTCAGCGCTGCTGAATCGGGAGCTCTACTGAAACCAGGCTCAGGAGCTCCACAAGTTTATCTGGGGAATCAAGTTGCTGGGAAACCCAGAGTAACACCTCTTGTGAAATCTGGGTGCATCCAGGAGCCTGAAGATACAGAGAAACCTGATTTTAGGGAGGCCTTCGTCCAGCTAACAAGCCCTCATGGCCAGATGCTGTGGATTCTTCCTGTGTCAGAAACAGGAGCTCAGCTGCAAACACCCTGGTGCACAGTGAAACTATACTGGCAGCAACAGGCAAGTGGAAATATCAGTCCCCAAAGGGATTCTAAATAATTTTAAAGATTTTGAGGGAAAAACAACAAAAGCAACCAGATCTGCTGGAGACAGAGAAATACTGAGGGAGACCCCTAGGGGTAGGACCATATCACCAGAGTCCAGCCTATCAGAGCTCTGGTAGAATTCTCTGTCTCCAGGATCTGCTGGCAGGGGGACACAACCCGTTTGTCTGGACTGGTCTAGCAGTATGACTTGGAAGAGTCCATTTTTCTGCTGTTATCTGCCCCCATCTGGGGGCAAAATGACACAACCTTCCTGAGATGGTGGAAGGTTCTGGCCCATTCAGGGCCAGGAAGGCCAAGTTCTCTAGATGGGAGTCAAAGCCCCTGTGGAGGCTGAGTCTGCTGGGCCGGTTGAGGCTTAGCAGTCTTTGATTTCCTCTGCTTTGGGGGCTGCTGTCCCTTTTGGGCGGATTGACCTGCAGAATGCACCTGCTGGGTATAGGAGGGGTAAAACCTCTTTTTAGAGAAGAATGGTTTCTTGTAGGATTTTCTCCTTGCCAGGATCAGCTGTAGCCTTGGATAGTCTATCCAAAGTGGTGTTATCAGCATCCAGCTCATTAGCTTTCTCTTGCCAATTTTTGCCAAAGAGATTTTCGCCTGTACAAGGGATATTCCCCAGTTTGTCCTGTATCCAGAGTTCTAAGTCAGATGCCTGGAGCCAGGTAATCCTACGAGCCCCTATGACAATGGCAGAGGTTCTGCTTATACACTCAAAGCAGTCAAAAGCTGCACGATTGACAAACTTGGAAACATCATGGGCATGTTTGACAAGTGTAAGATAATCCTGCCTCTTATCATCAGGAAGGAGAGGGCTCATAAGCTCTAGATCTCCTGTAATCTCTTTAAGGACATTCCCATATATAAGATGTAGGAACTAATCCTGGCAGAAAGCATAGAGGCCTGGAATGTTCGACGCCCAAAGGCATCAAGAGTCCTACATTCACGTCCTGGAGGATTAGATGCATGTCTTTTTGCACTCTTGATCCTTCTCATAGCTGACTCTACCACTATGGAGTGGTGTGGCAACTGAGTCTTTTGAAATTCAGGACAAGGAGGCACCCAATACATGGTATCCAGCCTACGGGAATGAGGAGAGGTGGTAAGAGGTGTTTCCCACATTCTTAACATGAGATCATGCAAGATCTCATGAATAGGCAAAGTAGCCGCTTCCTTGGGAGCTTTAGGATATTGTAAAATCTCCAACTCCTTTTCTCTGGGCTCTGTTTCAGGAGCCACTGTGATGGAAAGACCTCTAGCCACCTCCCTGATGAAATCCTGAAAGGATATATCTGCTGGAGGAGACATCCTATGTTTAGGAGAAGAAGGCTCCTCAGAGAGAAGTGCTCCGGCATCGACAGAGCTGTCAGAGTCCTCAGAGTCATCAGAGGATTCAAAATATCTTCTGTCCGGGTGCTCTTGTAAAGCACGATACCAGTACCGATCGTAGTCGGTACCAAAGGAAATAGCATGACTCGGTGTTGGAAGCACACTTGCCGATGTCGATGCTGTCAGTACCGGTATCGGTGCCAGAACCGGTGTCGATACCGGTTGAACTGTCTGAAGTGGTCCCGAAGGCACCGATGCCGCAAGGAGAGCCGCCAGACTGCGCTCAATAGCCAGGAATCTCTGGTCAATTGATGCTGCCGATGCCTGGGTGTCGGTACCGGACAAAGCGGCCGGTACCCCAGAGCATGGCACCAATAGCTCTGCCGAGGTTGAGGCCTCGAGAACATCCTGGAGCCCCGATAGTGCTTTGGAAGCCGAAGCCTCAGCCTCCTGCCGCGGCAATTTTGCCGGTACAAGTCCCTCAAGGGCAATGCCAGAGGCATCTCGATGCTTGGAAGGAGATCTACCCTTTGAGGACCAGCCAGATTTATGTTTGGTTACCTGAGATCCATGGGAGGAGGACGAAGCCCTGGAAGACGTCAATGCCATGGATACTGCATCGGAGGGAAAAAGGGTGCTAAGTTTAGCAGCTCGGTTCTGCTGACCCCTCTTCGACATCATCCCACAGGCAACACACTCCGAGATGGAGTGGTCAGGACCTAAACATTTGAGGCACCACTCGTGAGTGTCGGTGACGGAGATGGTACCGCCACACTTGGAACACTTTTTAAAACCCGAAGCGGGTTTTTCCATGTTGAGGAAAAATTGGGCCTAGTGCCCAAAAATGGTGCGTGGCACCCGAAAGAAAAAAGGCTGGAAAATCCAGATAAAAGATTAGAATTTTTTTTTTTTTTAAAGAAAGAAAGAAGGTACCGGTATAGCGTCGAGGAAGGCAGACGCTACCACAAAAAAGAATGAAAAATATGGGATAATTTCTGCGGTGACAGGAAAACGACCTGCTGGCTCCACGGAAAACGAAGAACTGGAGAGAGGCAGTTGGGAAAGGCAGGAAGGCAGCACGCAGGCACTGTGGGATGCTCCCAAAAGCTTTCTAATTGGACGCTGGGGAGCGTTCCCGCGCAAGCTCCGTCGGTACCAACGATACCCACATGTGAAGACTACATTCCTGCTTGTTCCTGGAGATTCACAATTTACACACATTCTTTTTAAAATCCATGGGTTGTGCGTATTGTAAATGCATACATTTATACCATCTCTAAGCTGATCTCTGCACCTTTTTATAAATTTACTCTCTAGGTGCAGTGTGAATGAATGAGTGTAAGAAGGAACAAAACTGTGAACGCAAGTTAAACTAGTCTCAGAATAGAACACGAGAGACAACATAGTTTAATGTAGGCATTAAGGTATCCCAAAACAGTACATAAAAAGCTAATGCTGCAATTAAAATGATTATATTATTAATCCCTAGTGGGAAAAGTACCACTGGCCCTCTAGAAGTGTCTTTTACAGACAAAAATATAGCTCATATTTTAAAACAGTGAAAGAGCATTAACATCTTTCTTGTAGAATTATCAAACTTAACAAAAGAGGCTTCGTCCAACTATTTTTTATATTTTTTCCACAAGCAAAGGGAAACTAAGTGTCAGAATCACTCTCATAGAAACAATAGGAGTTGTATATCTGTGACAGTGCTCTGGGACATTCTTATGCCAGGCAGGAGTGGAATAGAGGGCTGGCCCAGAATTAAAATCTTGTTTCTTCCATAGATGCTCCTTGTGACCGTGGACGAGTCACTTTGCCCTCCATTGGCTTGGGCACTAACAGACTGTAAGCTCCCTCTAGGGCAAGGATCTACAATACCTGAATTGTAATTCACCTTTAGTATGGACTTGGAAAGGAGAGTAATTCAATTCAACACTTGATGCAGGCATCTGCCATAGCTTATTCTGGTTGTACTGCAGGCGCTGATGGATTGGCAGAGTCATGGTTGGCTTGGGGGCATCCAGGTACTCGAGCACTTCAGGGCCCTTGGGGTCTGGTGTGTCCGAGGGTGTGAGGGCTAGCGCAATTGACACTTTCCTTAGGAACTTTGGATAGGCTGGCTGTGGTGGTTCTGTGCCTGTGCCCGATGATGGGAGTGAGTTCCCAGCAGTGTCCCTCGAAGCCGTCGCACCCAACAATGCCACCTCTTCCTTCTCCCCGCTCTCCTCCATCTAGAGGTCTGTGGAATGGCTCGTGGCTGTGGTGGATGAGCCTCCTGTAGGAGTGTTGGGGCGCAGGCAGGACCAGAGGCTATGGGCATGGTGTCATGGCCTGCCATATCTCTGGCCCCCCGAGGCAGTTTTGGGTGCTGGAGGGGCATGGAAGCCCTGCTGGATGAGGTACGAGAGGAGCTGCAGGATCTCTGTGAAGTTGGCAGCAAGATCCCCGTCTGACCTGACCTGGTTGGGTTTCCTGTGTGGTCTGGTAGGCGAGGTGGGAGGGTACGAGCTAGAGCTATCTTCTTGTGCCTTCTCCAGGGGCTGTCCTGACTGCGATTGCTGCTGCTGGAGGATAGAGCCCTTCTGCCCCTCCTCCCACAGCTCTGGTGATGCTGAGGGGCATGGTGTGGCGAGTGTCTGTCTCGGAGCGGAGGGAAGGTCGTTGTGGACGCTGTTGTGCAGGCGGGGAGTTCCCCCCCCAACAGCACGGTGACATTGATCGGGGCTCCCTTTACTGCTATAGCACCAGCAAATCAGGTCGAGAGGGGTGCCTGGGGCCGCTGATGCTTCTTGAAGATGGTGTCTAAGAGGAGGACTGGGAATCGGCTGCCCAGGGACCACAGTGGCAACGAGGAGGCCTGCTTGGGTAGTCAGCAGAGCAGCAGGAGGAGAGACGCTCACAGTTTTTCCTGTGGCATTGACCTCACCAGTTGCATGGATGGGGATGAAGGCCCCAGGAGGGCATATCCCATGCCATGGGTAGTCCCTTTTCCACGTGGTCGAACGGAGCATCCAGGGAGATGAGCAGGCTGGTAGCAAGGAAGTCCTTGATGGTTCCTTGATTTGCGGGCTTGGGGGGACATCCTGGAACAATGAAGCTGTCCTCAACTTGGTGGCTGGCTCTCAAGCACCGCACACACTATTCATGGGTTTTGATGCTATTCATTTTTCTCCCGCACCTCAGTCATTTCTTAAATCACAGTTTAGGCATGTTAATTGTAGTTTCAACTTCTGATTTCTTTTGATCTTCTCAAAAAAAAATTTTTTGTTAAATTTCTTGGAGAGCTGTGCAGTCCGTCCTGCTGGCAAGGTTGAAGGAGGAAGACTGGGCTGGTTAGGGGCGAGCCAGTGAGTTGGGCTACCTACACATGCTCAGAAAGGCTTGCCTTTCTGAGCTGTGGAGAGCACTTCCGTATGATGCTGTCAGACAACATCACCACGTGTGGCTGATGAATTCTGCCTGCCCATGGAGAAAGGAGAGCAATTCAATCCAAAACCGAGCCTGCGAGCTCTGGGGGACACATAAAAAGTACATGTATATTTGGGAACAGAAAAGGGTAGAAATGGAGTGCGTCTGGCTCCTCTTACTCGCTGCACTTATCCGTTTTTCAGGCTGAGACAAATACTTCCCTTTACTGCAGAATGTTTCCTGAATTTCTTTTTTTTAAGGACATTTGCAGTTTGATGTCCTCCTCCTCCATCCCGCTATACACCCTCCAGAGTCCAAAAAAGATTTTGGTTGACTCAACATCTTAGGAGACAAAATAGAAGATCTGTGATTGCAGGAAGAGTAGACTGACTGGGAAGATACCTTTATGATTATTTAAAAAAAAGAGTTAACAAGTAAGATGTAGGTGACACCTTTTTATTGGGCTAATTTAATATAGTTTTGACAAGCTAGTCCAATAAAAAGGCATTACCTACATCTTGCTTGTTGACCTTTATTTGCTCTATCCAAGTGGAAGGCAACTACAATTTTCTGCTTTTTATAATCATAAAACCTTTAGAATTACTTTGCAGCTGGAAATTATTTCCCCCCTATACATGTTTTGACATTTACAGCTGATGATTCTAGTACCATAAAAGAAACTTGTAAAATGTTTCAGTGACTACAAAAAGTACTGTAAACATTTAATATCTGAAGCTTTTCTACAGCTGGAAAATAATCATTTTGGTTAATATTTAACCATCTGAGTCAGGCAGCAACACACAAACAACCAGGTATCAATCTGCTCAAGCCCTTAAATACAAGGGATGTGGTGTTAACAGCTGCACACATCTGAGAAGTGCAGGCAGACACTAAAATTTGCTACCCTCTGGTCTTTCGTATTCAGTATAAGCTCCTCACATTGGTTCATCAGATCATTTATACTCATATCCCACAGTACCTGTCTGACCTCATTCAATTTCATACTCCCAGTCGATCTCTCCGGTCCTTGCACAACAATCGTCTTCATCTTCCTTCCCCTGCACGTGCCCATCTGCAATCCACTCGTAACTCTTTCTTCTTTGCTGGTCCTGCGCAATGGAATTCTTTACCCCTCACTCTTAGATTAGAACAGAACTATAGTACATTTAAAGCCCGTCTGAAAATCCACCTCTTCTCCACCACCTTTGACCTTCCCCCTGCCACCACATAGTCCTGTGTCCTCCTCCCTTATTGTTACTCTCACATGCATTGACTATTGTGCTTTTTTGTCCTTGTCTGTCATGTATTGTAACTTTTTTTTTGTCAACGTTTAATGTCATATCACTCTTTTCCTCTGCAGTGCTGTCGTTTGTACTGTCTGGTATACCTGTCTTTTATCTCTTGCTGTCCTATCTAAATATTGTAATTTCCTTTTCTTTTCGTGGCCAGTGGCCCTCTTTTATATTTGTGATATTGTTAACCGCCTTGATTGTTTGCTTGAAAGGCAGTATATCAAATGCAATAAACATAAAGTCAAATTCTTAACGGTTGGAATCTCAGATCCTATGGGCTGAGGTTTGGTTGCCAGGTCCTTGGGCAAGTGAAATTGGTTGGATCTTGGTAAATCATGGGTAATTCTGAAGAGAGAAGTGGCTAAAGGCATGTAGCGCTTTCCAGTAAATGATTTCAGTAGCATATGCAAAAATACAGGCACGTTCCCAAAAAGATCATCACATCATGGTTCCTGTTGGGTCAATTTGGCTGAGGAAAAGCACCAAGAAAATATTGCTATAGCCCATTTCTAAGGCACTGAGCATAAACAGGCCATACAGACGTCAAATGTGAGAGTCCAAAGACTAGCTGGGCCAGTGGTTCCCAACTGAGGGTCAGGATACCAAATGAGGTTATAACAGTGGTAGATGGAAGTTGCAGAAAAAGAACTTCTCCCCTTGTCTATGGACCTCCACTGTGACCTGTGTCTCAGTAGCTTCAGTCAGCATAGTGCCTGTACATCAGTGAGTGTTCACAGGGTCTGTCCACTCCTGTTAGACTAGAAACCTATACATCGTTGTGGGCCTGTGAGCACACACTGGCACACAGGACCCTGCACTGACTGCTGCTGCTGCCTTCCTGCTTTGAGATAGGTGAGGAAAAGTGGAAGTGGATGAGGGAGGGAGGGCTCCTATTTTGTTTCCGTTGTCATCTGGGGTCATGTGAATTTTCAAGTGCTAAAATGTAGTCATACTAAAAGGTTTGGCATGCACTGAGCTAGGTTGTCACTTTAGGGAAAACAGCTGTAGGTTCCAGATTGTGCAATCTGTGCTGGACTTTATCCCTGCTAATTTCTGTTGCAATAGGTTACCTGGGAACTTTGATGTCCACTGAACAGTCAGTACCTGCATCTGCATGAGGGCTCCTTCAGTAGTGGAGTTCCCCTTAACCATAGTGATGGAACTATTTCTGTACTGTCTTGATAGAGGAGAGTACCTCTCTGTGAATCCACCAATACCACTTCCTGTGGCAGGGCTGCACTCATCCCAGTTATCATCGTTTCCTGGCCTTTGAGCTGGTCCAGGATCTAAGCACAAGGTGATGAAACAGCCAGGGATGGATAAAGGGTGCCTTCGACCCCAAGCACTACCACTGCCATGGGCCTCTCTACTCCCAGTACTCTTCGCTCTTACCCTTAATCCAACCTTGTATGGCTTCTCTCTAAGCTTGAGCCCTAGGCAACCACTCCATCTACCCTTTTCCTTAGTCCATCACTGAAAACAGTCCGTCATATCATCATCTCTGTTCACTCTCCCTTTTTAAGCAGGTTCAGAATATTTTCAACACACAGTTGGTAACACTACGTTTTTGCATACTTATCATCTCATCAAGCATTACTAAAGGTGCCAGATCATTGGTTAGTACATTTGCAGATATGCAAATAAAACAGAAAGGGTAACTGAGGGCAGTCTGATTGCTCCACATAAAAGCCCTACTCTGTACTGCAACATGCTTTTAAATTTTCTTTATTTGGCTTTACCCTTTTTTTTTTAAACTTTAATCCTCTGGTATTTCCTTCTCAGCAGGTGCTTTCTAAGTGAATTCTGTTTGCATTTAGATATTTGGAATATGTTTGATCAAGATCAACAGTGTTTACCATCAGAGCCAGCAGAGAACTTGGGGTGGATTCCTAAATCAGATTCCCAGGACAGGATGCTGTTGAATCAGCGCTCATAGCCCCTGGGAGAGAGGGGTCCTAGTCATTGTAAAACAGCAACACCCAGTGACCAAATTTAAGGCCCATAATTGCAGGGTTCCAGAAGAACTCCTGGTGTGTGACCCTCAGCTGAGAACTATTCTTGCAATAACTGGGCTAAATAGTTTGGGAGAAGATATGAAAAAAAAAAAAAAAGAGTGAAATCCCAGGTACTTACAAACGAAGGCTTATAGTGCCATAGCCCAACAGCTGGATCAGCTCCACCCATTAGGCGTAGGAGACAATAGTCAATGAGTAAAGCAGCTGAGCATTGCCATTTTAAATTAGACCCAGATATTCAGGGGTCATATCCAGCTACTGGCACCGAATAGAGTAGTTACTCACCTGTAACAGGTGTTCTCCAGGAGCAGCAGGAATCAGTCCTCACATATGGGTGTCATTGGCGCCGATGAAGCCCCAGCGGAGCATTTCCCCAGCTTTCTATGAAAGCCTTTGGGAATGCAGGCACGCATGCGAGGTTCCCTTCCCGCCTAAAGGTGCCATCTTACCTCAGTCAAATGACATAGCTAAGAACAGCACACAAAAATGAAAAATAAACTATGTACAACTGCAACTCCAAGGGGAGGAGGGAGGGTTGTGAGGACTGATTCCTGCTGCTCCTGGAGAACACCTGTTACAGGTGAGTAACTACTCTTTCTCCAGGACCAAGCAGGAAGTCAGTCCTCACATATGGGTGACTCCCAAGCTCTGGGCTACCGAGGAACCCAGGCTGAACAAGAGTACTCCCTCTAGTCTCAGCAGCAAAGAAAGGCATTTCTAGGACACAACCTCCACCGGTAGCCCAACAGAGGGCAGGAGTTGCCTAAACCTCAAAGAGATTCCGGAGTACTGCTTGGCCAAAAGCACTGTCCCTACGGGACTCCCGCTCCAGGCAGTAATGGGCCGCAAAAGTCTGGCTTGAAGACCAAATTGCAGCCCTGCAGATGTCTACCAAGGGCACAGAGTGGAGATGAGCCACTGAGGCAGGCATTGCCCTGACTCGGTGGGCCGTAACCCGACCCTGCAAAGGAAGGTCAGCCGCCTTATAAGCCCAGGTGATACAGTCAGCTACCCAGATGGACAAGGTATGCTTGGACACAGCCAACCCCAACTTATTGGGGTCAAAGGAGACAAAGAGCTGTGTAGCCCTTCTATGCCCCTGCGTACGGTCAAGGTAGAAGGATAAGGCCCTCCTACAATCCAGGGTATGCAGGGACTGCTTCAGCCTGGCTTGCATGAGGCCTAGGGAAGAATGTTGGAAGAACCACCTCCTGGTTGAGGTGGAAAGAGGAGACAACCTTAGGGAGGAACTTGGGATGAGTCCTAAGGACTACCCTGTTCCTGTAAATCCTGGTGTAAGGCCTATCACAGACTAGGGCCTGAAGCTCACTTACTCGCCTAGCCGAGGTAAGGGCTATCAGGAAGAGTGTCTTCCAGGAGAGGAAGCGTAGTGGGCAAGTAGCCATGGGCTCAAAAGGAGGGCGAGTCAGTTGCTGCAAGACCAAATTCAGCTCCCACTCAGGGGCAGGAAGACGGATGGGAGGCTTGAGCAAAAGCAAGCCCCTAAGAAAGCGGGACACCAAAGGGTGACCAGATAGAGAATGTCCCTCCACCAAAGAGTGGTGAGCTGCTAGAGCTGAGAGGTGGACCCGAACAGAATTGGATTTAAGGCCTTGATTTGACAAGTGCAGTAAGTACTGAAGAACTACTGGCACAGTACAGGAGAAAGGATCAACTGTACGTAGCTGACACCACACAGAAAACCTTTTCCATTTGAGAGCATAGGTTTTCCTAGTGGACTGTTTCCTAGAGGCTAGGACAACCTCCTCAACATCCTGAGGCAGGCCCCAGGGAGCCAAGACTACCCTTGCAGCCTCCAGGCCATCAAATTGAGAGCTTTGAGATTGGGGTGCAGAAGGGAACCCTGCTCCTGTGAGAGAAGGTTGGGTTGCAACCCCAGAGGTAGTGGAAGATCCACCGCCAGTTGAAGCAGAAGAGGAAACCAAGGCTGTCTTGGCCACCGGGGAGCCACCAGCAGGACCGAGGCCTTGTCCTGAAGAATCTTGAAGAGAGTTCGGGCCACCAAGGGCGAGGGAGGAAACCCATAAAGGAGGCCCTGAGACCAGGATATCAGAAAAGCATCCGCTGCTATCCGCAGAGGATGCGGTTGCCTGGAGCAGAACTTTGGCAGCTGCTTGTTCATGGGGCTGGCAAAGAGATCTATCAAAGGGAGACCCCATTTCAGGAAGATCTTCTGAACTACTGAAGGATGCAGCTGCCACTCGTGGGGCTGCAGTATTCTGCTTAATCTGTCTGCCAGGTAGTTGTCCTGGCCTGGAAGGTACACAGCCTTGAGGAGCATGTTGTGCTTGAGGGCAAAAGAACAAAGGTCCTGAGCCTCCCGACAAAGGATCCTGGACCCAGTTGCGCCCTGTTTGCTCACATAAAACATGGCAACCTGGTTGTCTGTCTGAATCAGGACAGACTGGTGAGCCAGGGTAGGAGTGAAAGCTTTGAGTGCTAACCGAATAGCTCTGAGTTCGAGGAGATTGATCTGCTGTGTAGCTTCCCAGGGAGACCAGAGACCCTGGATGCACTTGCCCAGACAATGAGCTCCCCAGCCTTGCAGGGAGGCGTCCGTGGTCACCACCACTGTGTACCCTGGAATCTGAAAAGGCACCCCCTTCAGAAGATTGGGTGGGTGCAGCCACCAGCTGAGGGAGTTCAGAAATTGTCTGGACACCCTTATCCTGTCTTTGAGGCTGCCTGTGGCCTGTGACCACTAGTCCGAAGGCACCACTGTGCAGGCCTCATATGGAGACCAGGGACCTGCTGAGAAACTGATTTGCCAAGGCCATCAACCTTTGGGCCCTGTCTACTGGCAAGAAATCCTTTGCCAGCAGAGAGTCCAGCCTTGCCCCTATGAACTCCAAGTTTTGGGAGGGGAGCAAAGTGGACTTTGCGAAGTTTATGACAAACCCCAGGCTTTGTAGAAGAGTGATAGTCCTGAGGGTGGCTTATTTGGCCTCCTGGCATGTCTGACCCCTGATGAGCCAGTCGTCTAGATAGGGGAAGACAAAGATTCCCTGATTCCTCAGGTAAGCCGCCACCACTGCTAGGCACATTGTAAAGACTCTGGGGGCGGAGGTGAGGCCGAAAGGCAGCACTCTGTACTGATAATTGTTTCCTCCCACAATGAACCTGAGGTACTTTCTGTGGTCTGGATGAATGAGGATGTGAGTGTACGCATCCTTTAGATCTAAGGAGCATAGTCAATCTCCCTGCTGGAGGTAGGGCAGAAGTGTCCCAAGAGTAAGCATCTTGAACTTCTCCTTCACTAGGAACTTGTTGAGGTTCCTGAGGTCCAGAATGGGTCGAAGGCCACCGGTTCTTTTGGGCACCAGGAAATACCTGGAGTAGAAACCGTGACCTTGCAAGTGGGGAGGCACAGGCTCCACCGCCCTGTCCACCAACAGACCATGAAGCTCTTGTAGAAGAAGGTCTGTGTGCAGGGGTGGCCTTGGAGGCTCCCCTGGAAAATATGGTGGAGGCAGTTGGTGAAAATGGAGGGCATAGCCCCTGTGGACTATCTCCAGCACCCAACTGTCCCCGGTGATAAGGGGCCACTGGTGGGCAAAGAGGGCGAGGCGACCTCCTGTGCAGGGTTGGGAGAGCAGTGGAGGAGAGGCTACGCTCAAGGAGTCAAAAACCCCCACCCTGCTGAGTGGTAGCAGGGGCCTGAGGCTTGGGGGTCCTCTGCCTACGGGGCCCATTACCCTGGCCCTTGGCTTGCTGACCCTGGGGGGCAGCTTGGGCAGCCTGATATTGCGGGTACTGTTTGTAGGCAGTGCCCTTCCTCGGGTAAAAGGGCTTTTTACCCGAGCCCTTCTTTTTATGAGAAGGGGCAGAGGTCTTCCTCAACAGCCTTGTCCGTGTGAGGTGCTCAGTTTCGAGCTGAGCGGCCTTCTCGGTCATTGGCTTGCCAAAAAGGTTTTCACCTCGGCAAGGGACATCGACCAACTTGTCCTGAACCCATGGCTCGAGGTCCGATGACTGCAGCCATGCCTGGCGTCGAGCCGCGATGCCGGCTGCCGTAACTCGGGCCGAAGCCTCGAAGCCATCGTAGGCGGCGCGGGACATGAACTTCGAGCAGTCCCGAATCCCCGAGGACAAGGACTTAAATCTCTGCAAGGGTTCCCCCGAGAGACCAGCAGAGAACCCGGCCAATTCCTTGGCCAGATCCCGCAAGTACATGCCCATGTACAGCTGGTAGGACTGGACACGGCAAGCAAGCATCGAGCCCTGGAAGCACTTTCTACCGACGCCATCGAGGTTCCGGGCCTCCCTGCCAGGGGGCACCGCGGAGTGCATCTTCTGGCTCTTCAGACGATGCATGGCCGATTCCACAACCATAGAATGGTGTGGTAGCTGTGCCTTTTGAAAACCAGGGCTCTTCCGGAGTCGATAGATCGAATCGACTCGTTTGCTGAGAACTGGCGCCGAGGCCGGTGCCTCCCACATACGGAAGAGGAGCCGTTCCAGCATCGGAGGAACCGGAACAGTAAAGGCCCCCTTCGGAGGAGAGTCATACTGTAAGGCCTCGAGCTCTTCAGCTCGAGGTTCCTCCTCGGGGTCCGCCGGAATAGCCAAGGCAGCGGCCATATCCCGGACGAACTCCGAGAACCGAGTGTCCTCCGGGGGGGGACCTACTCTGGGGCTCAGACTGCGGTGAGTCCGAAGGGACGCACCGGGTCTTGAGGGTATCAGGAGACTCCTCGTCCTCCGTCTCCCAAGCTGACTCGTCCGGGGAGGAGTCAGGGTCCGAACCCGCGGGGCCCTGGAACACCCGTCCCGACGCCCTCGGTCCCGAACGGGAGGTTGAGGGAGACCGCGACCGAGGTCGACTCCGAGCCACGATGGACTCGAGTATCGGCTCGGTCTCCGGGGTCGGCTTCAAAGTCGATGTCCCGGTGGTCGGGGCAGATGCACCAGACAGGCTGGCCATCAGTGCCCGCTGCTGCTCCATGAAGGCAGACAATCTGCTCTCCAAGGCTGTCATCCTGAGACTCAGCTCGGGAGACGCAGCAGCCACCGACTCGGGCCCCGGCGGTGCCAGGCCCGACGTCGGCTCCCTGGGAGGAGAGTCCTTGAGGACTATGGGGCTTATGTGTCCAGCAGACTCCGGCTCCACGCGAGGAACTTTTGCAGGCTTCTCGTGTTCCACGGGCCCGGGCTCTTAGACCTGGCCCTCGAGGAGCCAGGGACCTCCTCCGACGACGCCCTCGCGACCCGCTTCTTCCTCTTGCGTTCCCGGTCAGGGGACCCCCTGTCCGAGGAGCTTCGACGGCGCTCGGGATCGGAATCCCGAGATGTTGAGGCCTCAGATGAGGTCCGGGCCCGGCCGGAGACTGAGTCCGAGAAAAGCCTTTCTTTTTGCTGCTGGCGACTTCGGAGTTTCTTGGAAGACATCTTTCCACATGGCCCGCACGACTTACGGTCGTGGTCGGGGCAGAGGCACCGAAGGCAGCAGTCGTGTGTGTCGGTGAGAGACATCAGTTTCTTATACCAATCACACTTTTTGAAACCACTGGAAGCCATCGGGGAAAAAAGGGCCCTCGCGAGGTCAAAGGACTGGCCTTCCAGGGAAAAATGGAAAAAAGGGTGTGAACGCCAGCCACGAAGGGCAAAAACCAAAAAATAGAAGAATCGGGCTCGATACCGGTGTACCGAACCCGGCGGGAGGGGGAACCGGCGTCTAACTGGAGAAAAAACACTTTGAAATTGCAAGAAAAAACGTCAATTATCCCGGGTGACACGGACAGACGTCCGGTGGAGTCCACGGAAAAAGAAAGACTGAGCAAGATGGCACCTTTAGGAGGGAAGGGGACCGCGCATGCGTGCAGTATTCCCAAAGGCTTTCTTAGAAAGCTGGGGAATTGCTCCGCACAGGGGCTCCATCGATGTCACCCATAAGTGAGGACTGACTTCCTGCTTGGTCCTTGAGAACAGGTGTTCTCCGGGGACAGCAGGAATCAGCCCTCCCATATGGGTGACGTCGGCGCTGACGGAGCTCGCGTGGAGCAAATCCCCAGCTTTCAAAGAAAGCCTTTGGGAGTTGCTACCACGCATGCATGGTCCCCTTCCCGTCCAAAGGTGCCATCTTGCTCAGTCAAAAAGACGGATGGCCCGGAGCTCCAACAAGTTGATCTGTTGGGCACTCTCCTCCGGGGACCACACCCCCTGCATGCGGAACCCCTGGCAATGGGCCCCCCAGCCTAGCAGGGAGGCATCTGTTGTGAGGACCCTCGAGTGTGGAAGGGCCTGAAAAGGTATACCTGCCTTCAAGTGCTGGGGCAAGAGCCAACAGGCCAGGGACTGGTCACCTTGATCCTGTCCCGGAGGTGTCCAGTGGCCTGGGACTATTGGTCTCTGAGGCACCACTGCACAGTTCGCATGTGGAGGCGGGTATCTGGAGTGAGATGGACTGTGGAGGCCATGTGCCCGAGGAGGCACAGCAGTTGCCTCGCTGGCACTGAGGAGCTGTGGCGCACTTTCCCTGCAAGGGCTATAAGTCTGCCTGCCCTGTCTGCAGGTAGGAAGGCCTTCGACTGCAGGGTTTTGAGCCTTGCCCCAGTGAAGTCTAACTCTTGAGATGGACAGAGGCTGAATTTGGGGTAGTTGATTACAAACCTCAAGTGCTGCCGAACCTGGATGGTGCGAGTTGTGGCCTGCTGCACCTCTGCGGCCGAAGTGCCCCTGATGAGCCAGTCGTCGAGATAGGGGAAGATGAAGATCCCTTGAAGCCTGAGGAAGGCAACAACCACCGCCAGGCACTTTGTGAACACCCTGGGGGCCGAAGCAAGGCACTCTGTACTGGTAGTGTTTGTCTCCCACCACAAAGCGTAGGTATTGCCTGTTGCTTGGGTGGATTAGGATGTGTGTATAGGCACCCTTTAGGTCTAAGGAGCATAGCCAATCTCCCTGGTGGAGGTAGGGCAGCAATATTCCAAGGGAGAGCATCTTGAACTTCTCCCTCACCAGGAATTTGTTGAGGTTGCGCAGGTCGAGGATGGACCTTAGGCCCCCTGTTCTTTTTGGGACAAGTACCTGGAGTAGAACCCCTTGCCCTTGAGGTGGTGGGGCACCGGTTCCACCGCATGGTCCTCGAGAAGACCTGCCAACTCCTTCAGAAGGTGGTCCCGGTGAAGGGGAGACCTTGGAGGCTCTCCTGGGAAGTAGTGTGGAGGCACTTGGGCTAGATGAAGGAGGTATCCTTCCATGACCACTTGCAGTGCCCAGGAAATCGGTGGTGATGGACTGCCACCTGTGGGCATAACAAGGCCAGCCGACCTCCTGTGGGCTGCCCAGTTCCAGCTGGGAGAGGGGCCATGCTGATGGAGTCAAAACCCCCCACCAGACTGGACCGGAGCCGGGGCCTGGGGCCTTCTGCTTACGCGGGCCATGCCCCTGTCCCTTGGCCTGCTGCCCCTATGGGGGAGCCGGGGAGGCCTGGTAAGGGGGGTAGTTTCGGTAAGCAGCTCCCTTTCTCGGGTAAAAGGGCTTTTTACCTGAGCTCTTCTTATGAGGAGGGCAGAGGTCTTAGAGAGCCGTGTCCTCGTCATGAACTCGGTCTCCAGCTCCGCAGCCTTGTCGGTCATGGGTTTGCCGAAGAGATTCTCCCCTTGGCATGGGACATTGACCAACTTGCCCTGAACCCAATGCTTGAGGTCAGACGACTGCAGCCAAGTCTGGCGGCACGCACCGATGCCTGCCATGGCTACTCAGGCCGCCGACTCAATCCTGTCATAGGCTGCCTGAGACATAAACTTGGAGCATTCACAGACAGCTTTGGACAGGCCCTTGAAGCGCTGCAAAGGTTCCTCGGAGAGACCAGCCGAGAACCCAGCGAGTTCCATCGCCAGGTCCCTCAGGTACATGCCCATGTACAACTGGTATGTCTGGATTCAACAATTCAGCATTATGCCCTGGAAACACTTTCTGCCGAAGGCATCCAAGATGCGGGCCTCCCTATCAGTGCATGGTCGATTCCACAACCATGGAATTGTGCGGCAGCTGTGATTTCTGGAATCCAGGGCTCTGGCGGACTCGATACATCGAGTCAAGCTGTTTGCTGATCACCAGCGCCAACACTGGTGTCTCCCACATGCGGAGCATGAGTTGTTCCAGGATCAGAGGAATGGATACTATGAGGGTCTCCCGAGGAGGAGCCTCACATTGGAGGATCTCGAGCTCGTCGGCTCCTCCTCGGACTCCGTGGGGAAAGCCAACGCCTTGGACATATCCCGCACAAAGTCCAGGAAACCCATACCCTCCGGTGAGGACTTTCTCAGAGGTTCAGACACGGGGGAATCTGAGGGGATGTCCCTATGCCTCCGGGTATCCGGGGACTCCTCATCCTCTGTCTCCCAGTCTGAGGCCTCCGAGGAGGACTTGAGGGGCTCCTCGGGTATCGATGACCCCGGCACAGTCTGCCTCGACCTCGGTCCTGAACGGGAGGTCGAGTGTGACCACGGTCGAGGATCGACTCGAGCTCGGAAGGTCTGAAGGATCAGTTCGGCCTCCGGGGTCAACTTTGACATTGAGGGCCCGGTGGTCGGGGCGGAGGAGCCGGACATGCCGGACATCAGCGCCCACTGCTGTTCAATGAAGGCAGTAAAACTGCGCTCCAAAGCACCACCCTGGACACGAGGTCCGGAGGCTCTGCAGTCATTGGCTCGGGCGCTGGGATGCCGGTTCCCCCAGAGGGGAGTTTGACCAGAACATTCGGTACTTGCCTTGGCTGGTCCAGTTCTCGGCGAGCAACTTTGGCCGGCCGCTCCTTTTCCCAAGATCCCAACCGGCGCTCAGGGCTCCGCGACCAGTCTCGTGAGGAGCCCAGTCGCTTGGAACCATCCAGAGATGCCACCCTTCAAAGATTTCTCCTTCCTCTTGTGCTCCCTCGAGGGAGACCCCCCTCTCTGAGGAGCCCCGATGATGCTCGGGCTCGAAGTGTTCCCCCGAGATGTCGAGGCCTCAGACGAGGTCCTGGCTCTCGAAGGCACGGGAGATTCGGGAAAAATCTTGTCGTGCTGCTGCTGACGGCTCCGCATGGCCTTGGAAGACATCTTCTTACATAGAGGGCAGCAGTCCTGCATATCGGTGAGGGACATAATTTTCCTACACCGCTCGCATTTCTTAAAACCACTAGTGGCCATTAGGGGAAAAAGGACTCCGGCTAGGTCAAAGATCCTACGGGCTGCCAGGAAGGAAAACAGAAAAAAAGGTGCAAAGACGCCTCAAAGGTAAAAATTAGAACAAAAACACTAAGAGGACCGACTCGATACCAGGTACCGAGGCGGGATGGACACCGTCTCGACCGGTCGGGCCGAAAAGGCACAGAAAAAAAATAAACTTTTTCCGAGACATGAGGGACAACATCCGATGGGCTCCGCGGAAAAAGGAGACTGAGCAAGATGGCACCCTTGGGCGGAAAGGGGGATTTGCTCCACGCGGGCTCCGTCGGCACCGATGTCACCCATATGTGAGGACTGACTTTCTGCTTGTTCCCAGAGAAAGCGTAGTTACTCACCTGTAACAGGTGTTCTCCAGGAGCAGCAGGAATCAGTCCTCACATATGGGTGACGTCGGCGCCGACGGAGCACTCGCAGAGCAATTTTCCCCAGCTTTCAAAGAAAGCCTTTGGGAATTGCAGCGCGCATGCGCGGTCCTCTTCCCGCCCAAGGGTGCCATCTTGCCCAGTCAGATGACATAGCTAAAAGACAGCAAAAAATAAGCAAAAAAGAAAGCATAGAACTGCAACTCCAAGGGAAGGAGGGAGGGTTGTGAGGACTGATTCCTGCTGCTCTTGGAGAACACCTGTTACAGGTGAGTAACTACGCTTTCTCCAGGACCAAGCAGGAAGTCAGTCCTCACATATGGGACTCCCAAGCTTAAGGCTACCGGAGACCCTAAGCACAAAAAGGAGCTCCCTCAAGCTCAGTAGCCCAGAAGGAAGGAATCTTCTCTGAATACATCTCCAACCGGTAGCCCAACATCCGGGATGGAGGGTAGGAGTTGCCTATACCTCGAAGAGGTTACGGAGGACTGCCTGTCCGAAAGCACTGTCCCTGCGGGACTCCCTCTCCAGGTAGTAATGGGCCGCAAAAGTCTGGCTTGAAGACCAAGTAGCGGCCCGGCAGATGTCTGCCAATGGAACAGAGCGGAGGTAAGCCACTGACGTAGCCTTCGCCCGAACACGATGGGCCGTGACTCAACTTTCCAAGCGATACAGTCAGCAATCCAGATGGACAGAGTACGCTTGGAGACAGGGAGCCCCAACTTATTGGGGTCATAAGAGACGAAGAGCTGAACAGCCCTTCCGTGCTTCCGCGTACGGTCAAGGTAGAAGGTCAACGCCCTTCTACAGTCCAGGGTATGCAGGACCATTTCAGCTCGGCTGGAGTGTGGCCTGGGAAAGTAGGTCGGAAGCATCACCTCCTGGTTGATGTGAAAAGGGGAAACCACTTTGGGAAGAAACTTAGGGTGAGTCCGTAGGACTACCCGGTTCTTGTAGAACCTAGTGTACGGAGGATCAGACACCAGGGCCTGCAGCTCACTAACGCGTCTAGCAGAAGTGAGGGCCACCAAGAACAATGTTTTCCAAGAAAGAAAACGAAGAGGACAGGTAGCCATAGGTTCAAAAGGCGGACAGGTAATCCGCTGTAAAACCACATTGAGATCCCAGTCCGGGGCTGGTGGGCGCAAAGGTGGTTTAAGGAGGAGGCCTCTGAGAAAACGAGCCACCAGAGGGTGGCTAGAAAGAGGTCTGCATCCACCAGCATGTGATGCGCAGAAAGAGCACTGAAGTGGACCTTGACCGAGTTGGACTTAAGTCCAAGATTGGAGAGGGAAAGCAAGTACTGCAAGACCACTGATGCTGAACAGGAGAAGGGATCTTGAGACTGCTGAGCACACCAGACGGAGAACCGACGCCACTTAAGAGCGTAGGACTTCCGGGTGGAGGGCCGCCTGGAGGCCAAGACGACCTTCTCCACATCTGGAGGCAGGCGGAGGGGAGCAAGGACTACCCTTTCAGCAGCCAGGCCATCAGATGAAGGGACCGGAGGTTTGGGTGCAGGAGAGTCCCCTGATCCTGTGACAGGAGGTCGGGCTGAAACCCCAGAGGAAGAGGGGTGTCCACCGCCAGCTGCATTAGAAGTGGGAACCAAGGTTGTCTCGGCCACCGGGGAGCCACTAGGATCATCGATGCTTTGTCTCTGAAGAGTGTCCGAGACACCAGCGGCATGGGAGGAAAGGCATATAAGAGGCCTGTGGACCATGGAATCAGAAAAGCATCCGCCGCTACTCTGAGAGGATGTGGTTGTCGAGAGCAGAATCTGGGAAGTTGCCGGTTCAGAGGACTGGCAAACAGATCCATGGTGGGGAGGCCCCACTTGAGAAAGATCCGCTGAACCACCATCGGATCCAGCCTCCACTTGTGTGGCTGGAGGATCCTGCTTAGCTTGTCGGCCAGGTAATTTTCTTGACCTGGGAGATAGACAGCTTTGAGGATGATGCCGTGGTGGACGGCCCAAGAGCATAGTTTTTGTGCCTCCTGACAGAGAAGGAAGGAGCCTGTTCCGCCTTGTTTGTTCACGTAGAACATTGCAACCTGATTGTCTGTCTGTATCAGCACCGACTGGTGAGAAATCAGGTGAGAGAATGCTTTGAGCGCTAGGCGGATGGCTCTGAGCTCCAGGAAGTTTATCTGCTGAGCAGACTCCCAAGGAGTCCAGAGACCTTGAGTACATGTCCCTTGGCAGTGTGCTCCCCAACCCAGGAGAGAAGCATCGGTCGTCAGGACCTGAGAATGTGGAGGGGGCTGAAAAGTCACTCCTAGTACCAGGTTTGGCAGATGAAGCCACCATTGTAGAGAAGAGACCAGCTGGTCGGAGATCTGTACGGAGTCCGCTAGGCTCCCAGTGGCCTGATGCCATTGTGTGTGAAGGCACCATTGAGCAGGTCGCATGTTCAGGCGGGCATTGGGGGTCACATGGACCGTGGAAGCCATATGGCCGAGCAGTCTCAGAAATTGCCTGGCCGAGACCAGGGCATTGCTGTGAAAGTGGCTGGCGAGATCCATGAGCCGCTTGGCCCTGTCCAGAGGGAGGAAGGCCCGCGCCTGAAGAGTGTCCAACCTGGCGCCGATGAATTCGAGATTTTGAGAGGGGAGCAAAGTGGACTTTGCGAAGTTTATGACAAATCCCAAGTGCTGGAGTAGAGTCACAGTGCGATGAGTGGCCTGAGTGGCCTCTTGGGAAGACTGGGCTCTGATGAGCCAGTCGTCCAGGTATGGGAATACAAAAAGGCCTTGAAGTCTTAGATAGGCCGCCACCACTGCCAGGCATTTGGTGAACACCCTGGGGGCGGAGGATAGGCCAAAGGGCAGTACTCCGTACTGGTAATGATTTCCTCCCACAACAAACCTGAGATATTGTCTGTGGTCTGGATGAATAAGGATATGAGTATACGCATCCTTTAGATCCAAGGAGCATAGCCAGTCGCCCTGCTGGAGGTAGGGCAGCTGGATTCCAAGGGTAAGCATCTTGAACTTTTCCTTTGCAAGGAACTTGTTGAGGTTTCGCAAGTCCAGGATGGGTCTGAGGCCTCCTGTTCTTTTTGGTATCAGAAAGTACCTGGAGTAAAACCCTTGACCCTTCAGGTGGTGGGGCACCGGTTCCACAGCCTGTTGCTGAAGGAGACTTGCTAACTCCTGAAGGAGTAAGTCCTTGTGCAGAGGGAGTCTCGGAGGCTCCCCTGGAAAGTAGGAGGGAGGTACCTGGTGAAAGTGAAGAAGATAGCCCTTCCGAACTATGTGAAGTACCCAGGTATCTGTGGTGATGTTGGACCACCTTTGGGCAAAGTGGACCAGCCGGCCTCCTGTGCTGAGAGAAACCAGCTGAGGGGGAGAGGCTATGCTGATGAAGTAAAAAACCCCCACCCTGCTGAGCAGGGGCCGGTGGTGCAGGCTTGGGGGCTTGCTGCCTACGGGACCCATTACCCCGTCCCTTGGCCTGCTTACCCTGTGGGGGAGTTGCTGAGGCCTGATACTGAGGGTAGTATTTATAGGCAGCCACCTTCCTCGGGTAAAAGGGCTTTTTCCCCGAGCCCTTCTTCTTTTGAGAAGGGGCAGAGGTCTTCCTTGAGAGACGAGTCCTGGTGAGAGTCTCGGTCTCGATCTGTGCAGCCTTCTCATCCATGGGCTTGCCAAAGAGGTTTTCACCTCTTCAGGGGACATCGACCAACTTGTCCTGCACCCATGGCTCGAGGTCGGACGTCTGAAGCCAAGCCTGGCGGCATCCACCGATGCCGGCTGCGGCTACTCGAGCCGATGCCTCAAAACCATCGTAGGCTGCTCGAGAGATAAACTTTGAGCACTCTCGAATACCAGTTGACAAGGTTTGGAACCTCTGCAAAGGTTCGTCGGAGAGACCAGCAGAGAACCCGGCTATTTCTTTAGCCAGGTCCCGGAAATACATGCCCATGTAGAGCTGGTAGGTCTGGACTCGACAAGCAAGCATAGAGCCCTGGAAACACTTCCTACCGAGGGCATCCAGGCTTCGGGCCTCCCTACCGGGGGGCACCGAGGAGTGCATTTTTTGACTCTTAAGTCTATGCATGGCCGATTCCGCCACCATGGAATGGTGCGGTAGTTGTGCCTTTTGGAAGCCGGGGCTCTTGCGGACTCGATAAATGGAATCGACCCGCTTGCTTAACACCGGCGACGCCGCCGGGCTCTCCCACATGTGGAAGAGAAGTCGTTCCAGCATCGGAGGAACCGGTACAATAAAGGCCTCCTTCGGGGGAGAGTCATATTGGAGGGCATCGAGTTCTTCGACTCGAGGCTCCTCCTCGGGATCCGCGGGGAAGGCCAAGGCCTTGGCCATAACCCGCACGAAGTCCGAGAACCGGGTATCCTCCGGGGGGGACCGTCTCCGAGGTTCGGACTCGGGGGAGTCCGATGGGACACACCGAGTCCGAAAGGAACCAGGTGACTCTTCGTCCTCGGATTCCCAGGCCGACTCCTCGGAGGAGGAGTCGAGCGGCTCCGGTCGGGCGGGCGGGCATCGATGCCATCCGCCCCGACACCGAGGGAGTCGGCGTCGACGACCTCAGTCCCAAACGGGAGGCCGAAGGAGACCGCGACCGAGGATCGACTCGAGCCCTCATGGACTCGAGGATCGGCTCGGTCTCCGGGGTCGACTTGGAGGTCGACGTCCTGGCGGTCAGGGCAGAAGCACCGGCGAGGCCAGCGATCAATGCCCGCTGCTGGTCCATGAAGGCAGTCAGACTACTCTCCAAGGCCGTCAACCTGAGTCCGAGCTCAGGAGACCCAGCAGCCCCCGACTCGGGCCCCGACGGTGTCGGGCCCGACGTCGGCTCGTCTACGAGGACAACAGTACTCACGTGAGCGGGCAAGTCCATCTCGAGACGAGGATGTTTGGAAGGCCTCTCCACCTCCGAGGACCCGGGACGGGAATCGGGGCTATGCGACCTGGCCCTCGAGGAACCAGGAGCGTCCACCGATCCCGCCCTCGCGGGTTTCTTCTTCCGATGATGATCCCAGGTAGGAGACCCCCTTTCAGAGGAACTTCGACGATGCTCAGGACCAGAGTCCCGAGACGTCGAAGCCTCTGACGAGGTCTGAGCCCGGCCGGAGTCAGAGAAGATACGTTCCCGCTGATGCTGCCGACTCCTCAACGCTTTTGAGGACATTTTGCCACACGGACCACAGATCATCGGGTCATGATCGGGTCCGAGGCAGCGGAGGCAGAAGTCGTGTGTGTCGGTAAGAGACATGAGTTTCTTACAGAGGTCACACTTTTTAAACCCGCTGGCAGCCATCGGGGGAAAAAGGGCCCCTGCGAGGTCAAAAGACCGGGCTGCCAGTGAAAAAGTAAAAAGGCGCGAAATCTGTCACGAAGGACAAAAAAACGAAAAATAAAGAACGGACTCGCAACCGGCGTCGCGGGTCCGGGCGGGAAAAGAACCGGCGTCGAAACCGAGAGAAAAAAGAGAAATAAAATCAACTTTTCTGCGGGGATTCACAAACAACGTCTGTAGGGCTCCGTGGAAAAAAGAAGACTGGGCAAGATGGCACCCTTGGGCGGGAAGAGGACTGCGCATGCGCGCTGCAATTCCCAAAGGCTTTCTTTGAAAGCTGGGGAAAATTGCTCCGCGAGGGCTCCGTCGGCGCCGACGTCACCCATATGTTAGGACTGACTTCCTGCTTGGTCCTGGAGAAATGCTGATATAGTAATTTGATTGCACAAAGATACCGCAACATTTATGTTGAGCTCTTTTTGCCAAACTTACCCATAGTTTAAGAGCTAGTAATTAAGCAAAAGATTTTTGGGTTGCTTCATATTTTTGTGGATTTCACTGATGACTTGTACAAGAGTATTATCATCTCCTCTTTTCTGCTGGATATGCCTCCACTACAAGTTCTTGGAGAGCAGGAAAGCTCTGGTCAGGGCCAGCTCAACCATCAGGCAAAACTAAACAGTCACCTAGGGCAGTAGCTTCTGAGGGGTGGCAAAGAGTAGTGGCAGTCAAAGCAAAACACTAGATCCTGACAGCCACAAACTCAGAGCCATCAGCACATTCTCTTCCCTGCAGGGAGCGCGGGCATCCAAATGCATATGAAGCAAAGTTCAATATTTAAGAGCCCGATACTGAGAGTAATTAACATAGTTAGCAGACCTACGAATCACGTTAACCATCTTGGCTGAGATTTTTTTTTAGTGCAGTCAAGTCAGTGCTGATTCCTGGCGACCCAGCTACCTCTGGGTTTTCTTGGCAATGTATTACCAGAAGTAGATTGCCAGGGTAAAATGACTTGCCCAAGGTCACAAGGAGTGCCAGTGGGAATCAAAATCATGATCTTTGGGTACTAGGCAGTTGCCCTAACCACTAGGCTACTCCTCCACTCCACGCTGTTAGTGCTGCTGAATATCCCTGTGTGACACTGCTAGGTACCCCAAAGCTGGCTGGCTAGCATCGGGCATTCCAAGGGGCATCACCCAGTGATAACCGGGCAACTGGACAGCCCTAGAATATTGCCTCTATGGCTAAGTGGCAAAGGTTAAGCACTGCCCAGTTAGCTTGGCCCTGGCATTGAATATCCAGGTCTACAGTTCAGCGGTGGCAGCTAGCTACTAGCAGTGCTAGCCCCCGCTGCCGCCACTGAATATTGGGCCCAACAAGTATAAGCATACGTAGCACTGTACATCTGGGAGACAGTCCCTACTCAATAGAGCTTACAGTCTATGCAAGACAGAAACATAGAAAGGGAACTAGATGGTCTTCACACATGAGTGGTGAACAGGAGAATAAAGGATCAGGATCCAAAGCAGCCTTGAAGAAGTGGGCTAAAGGAAGAAACATGCACAAATTTATATTGACGTAAAAAATAATAGCATGGATAGCATTCAATAATCCTGGTGACTCAGAGAGTAAAGCAGTTTGAAAGCAAAGAAGCCTCTTATGTCAGCACTAGGTACTGGACATTCCAATTGTCCCACTTACTTTACAGTTCCAGAAAAGCTAAATCCAAGTCAGATGGAGTAGCTTTAGCTATAATATGCTCTGTGCCAGCTGGCATTTCCCCACGGAATCCTACAAACACTAGCTGCTAGAACCCCTACTTTCCCCACCAAGGACTTTCTATTGAGCAATACATCATCAAAGCATTTCACTTTGACAATATATTGCACCAATACATCACCAGGAGGCAATACCTTGACGATGTGTTGTGTAATACATCATCAGAATGACCATTCACTCGTGTGATGTATTAGGGCAATCCATCATCACAGGAAGATTCTACATCTTGGGATGAAATGTTTAGAAAATGGCCTCATCCACAGCACAGAGGATGCAGGAGCTTTATCAATAAATTAGGGATGTGCACAGAAAACATTTTCAATTCATTTTCAGACTTATTTCCTGATTTCCATACATTTTTTCAGTTCCCTTTAACATTTTTTAAAAATAAAAACGTAACCTATGCTAGCACTTTTCAATGCATATTAGTCCACTTTATGGAGGTTAATCCAGAGGTTAACCAGCATTAAAATGATTTTGCACGAACTAAATTTAAGGTGCACTAGCAGCCAAATGCATGCTAAGAAATGAATATCTCTATAGTACACCTTAAGGAAGGAAATGTTATCCCTAACCTAATTCATTGTTTAGCACTGCAACCAAATTGCAGGTAACTTAGCACTGTTGAGGCCATGGGAAGGACAGTCTTTTACAGACCCTTTATTAAGGGCATGGTGGCTGGTCTTCTAAATGTAGTGTATATTCAGTTTGGAACATGCCCGTCTGTTGGTAAAATCAGCACTCCAACATGCTATGTTCAAGAAGGAGGCAATATATATAGGCATAATAAAACAAAGGATATCTTTAAGTAAACACTAAGGTTTCACACTTAACGAGCATTACCAATGCACATTAAGTGCAAAATCTTCACAATGGCTATCGGGGGCATGACCGATATGTTCCCCACAGCTAACCCACGACTGGGTACCGTAACAAGCAGCAAAGTAGCATGGGTGCCCCTTACAGCATCCACAGAGGTGCCATTATGTGAACCCATGCTAAGTGCCACGTTATCTTCACTCGTGTGCTGCTACTACTACTACTAAATCATTTGTACAGCGCTACTCCGACTCTAACCCGCCCACTGCCCGCACTAGCATAGGAGTACCAGTTAACGTGTATTTTAGCAGTCGATAGCTGCCATGCTCATTCATTAGGATTCACTGCAGCCAGTTTCTACTTCCTAAAATACGTGATAACTGGTTAGCAGCATTTAGTAAGAGGGCCCCAAACCACTTTTGGCAGGAAAGACGGAACGGGACACAAAACCACCTTATCCCGAAAGAAGGTCAGAAATGGCTCCTGGCAAGACAAAGCCTGCAACTCCGAGACATGACGCGCAGAGCAAATTGCAACCAAAAAGACAGCCTTCAACGTCAAATCCTTTAACGAGGCCTGACGCAAGGGCTTGAAGGGCTCTCTCGTCAACGCACTTAAGACCAGGTTGAGATCCGAAGGAGGGATCATCACTCTCCTCGGAGGACGCAGATGAGACACCGCCCTCAGGAAACGTAAGACATCTGGTGGGAGCCCAAAGCGACACCCTGAACCTTTCCACGATAGCAAGAAATAGCTGCCAGCTGCACCCTTAAAGAACTGACTGCTAGGCCCTTATCAAATCCATCCTGCAAAAAAACTCAACACCTCCGGAATAGAAGCCGAGGCCGGCTGCGCCTTTCATGCCGTGCACCAATCTTCAAAAATACGCCAAACCCAAACGTAGGTTAGCAAGGTCGACCTTTTTCTGGCTAAGAGCAAGGTAGAGATTACCACTCCGGAGTAACCCTTCTTCCTTAGCCTTGCCCTTTCAATGGCCAAGCCGTAAGCGAGAACCGATCCACTTGTGGCATTCAAAGAGGTCCCTGCCGAAGGAGATCCTCCCGAATCGGAAGCCGCCATGGCTGACCGTCGAGAAGACGCACTAAATCGGCGTACCACGGATGTCGCGGCCAATCCGGAGCGATTAAAAGTATCCACCCCTGATGGACTTTGATGCGCTAAAGCACCCGGCCTATGAGCGCCCAAGGCGGGAAGACATAGACGAGTCCTTCCGTAGGCCACTGTTGCAACAAGGCACCCAGACCCTCGGACATAAGCGACTCGCTTTGGCGAATCGGAATGTTGCCATCATATCCATGATAGGAGTCCCCCATCTGAGGACTATCTGAGCAAAGACCTCCGAGTGGAGCTCCCACTCTCCGGGATCCAATCGAACCCGACTGAGATAATCCGCTGTCACATTGTCTACTCCGGCAATGTGCGCCGCTGACAGCGCCTGAAGCCGAGGCTCTGCCCAACTGAACAAGGCTTCCACCTCCTCCTCCAGAGCCGCGCTGCCTGTACTCCCTTGTCTACTCTATCTAAAATGCTCCTTATCTGTTCCTACAGTGAGCCCAGCACCTAGGCTCACTGCCACCTCCAGCTGCTTGGAGACTGAGCACACTGGGAGCTGTTGGGAGGTGCCAACAGTATATGTAGAAGTGGCTTCAGAATCTGACATGCCCAGTCTCCAAGCTGCGAGAGGAGGTGCATTACCCAGAGGTGCGGGACTGGACTGGAGGGATGATAAGGAATGTCTCTTACATGTGTCTGTGTGGCACTGCGTACATCTATGTAGAACATTTGTATAGCGCTACAAGTAGTAGTATAAATCCTCATTCTCTCACTCTTGATAATAACTTTTCCAATCCTATGCAATACAAGTCCATCACACTGATGCCAGTCTCTATTCTGGATGCTCCAATGTCTGGCCTTATGAACAAAATACCACTTAGCACATCTGAAACACAATAAGCAAACTTTCCGAAATCTTCCAGGCTTGCAGATCACCTCTCTGGGTACAGCCAGTGAAGAGAGTACTGAAATTGCTTGCTTTGTCAAAGCTGCCACAATGGAGGGAGTGATGGTTTTCTCACAACTCTTAAATACCTTATAAGTTTTTCCTTCATTAACCTGGCCTAGTGACAGCTTTCCAATAGCAGGTTTTAAATTGTGCAGAGTTCCAACAGCTGTACTAGTCCTGAAGAGGAATCTTAATGGCCTGATTTACTAAGCTTGTGCACATAACTAGAGGACACAAAATGAATCTGCAAGGAGGTAAACTCAGAAGTAATATGAGGAAATACTTTTTTCAAAAATAGGATGGGGGCTGCCTGAAATGATTTCTTGATGGAGGTGGTAGGGGCAAAAACAGGGATGGAATTCAAAAAGGTGTGGGACAGACACAAAAGGACCTCTTTATAGCATGAGGATGGAAGCAAAGCAAACTTAAAATAAATAAAAATGAGCATCAAAGTTAGTTATTTCCAGCATTTCTTATACTGCCCTGGGGCACAAAAAGGCTATCTAGGTAGCTTACAATATAATAATAAAAATAGAAAGTGGGGTAGAAAAGAGCATGGAAATTGAAAACAAAAGAAGTCATATGACGGAAAGCTGGGAAAACTCAGACTAAAAACCTACCTCTTTGAGGCTGCTTTTGAATCCTGATGGCTCCTCACTCTTGTTCATTACTTGTGTATCTTACAATGCTCTACTCTAGTTTTGTGATTTTTTTATCATCTTGATTAGATTGTAAGCTCTGATGAGAAGAGAATGTGTTTTACATCTCTATGTATAGCACTGCGTTCACCTTATAGCACTATACAAATGATTAATGGTTGTAGTAGAAGAAAAAGAACATGACCGGTCCAGGGTTAATTGAACTCTTTAAAGGTACAGCACCACTGAGGTGGGCCTGCACATGAGGGCCTTGCCAGAGGGCCCTTTGGCGTGGCTCTTAGGCGCGGAATGAGGTGCAGATCATCCTGGATTGCACAGACTCTCCATCGCAAACAAAAACGCACAGACGTTAACAGCATCACCACCCACCCAGCGACAAGAAAGAAAAACCTCAGCCTTCCTCCTTGAAACAGACAATTGGCAACACGCAAAAGAATATTGTCTCCAAGAATCCACGAAACATGCTACCTGAGGCCCAATCAGCACCCGCAGCCTCCCACTTTAAAACAAAGGCGCCCTTGGTGCGAACAGCCCAGCGCAGCACCAGCAGACCACCCGGGAGCCGCTCCTGCCCCACATCACAAGGCCAATCAGAGCCCGATGCAGGAACTTCATATCCAGCACCATCTCCAGTGCGCCCGCACCCTTAGGCGGGGTCCTACAATGAAGCGGCCTACACCCCACACTGGTGACTCCACGGAACCTCCACCATATCACGAGGATAGACCTTATAACTGCTACTGCGGGGGCACCCCCGAGCCTTGCTGGTCCATGCCTGAGGGCCAGAGTGGAACTGAGGAAACAGCTGCTCTATGGTTGGTTCTGTTTGCCGGTATGCTTATTGTAATTTAAATGTAATGCTATGTATGTACTGTACTGTATTCCCTGTGTTATGTACTCCCATTTGCTACTGCTTTGATGTAATGATCAAGTAGTGCATGTTTCCCTTACCTTTGTATAACCTTGTATTGTATTGTGACCGCTTTGATTGAAGGAAAAAGCGGGATACAAAACCTTGTTAAATAAATAAATATATCTAATGCTCTACACCGTACTAGCAATCCTCCTTTTAGCCTCAGTCCACAACTATCACACACACAGCACACCGCAACTATAGTGCAGACCACTCTTTCAACAATTAACTCACATCTCATACCAACACAACAGCCACAAAAATCAAATACGCCTCATACATATACCGACCTCCCACATCTATGCCACAAGGAACCCAGGCCATAAGCCATGCATACTGTGATAAGGAAGCTTATCATAGCTCAGGAAGGAGTTATAGAAAAGGTGAAGTGACTCTGAACAAGCAACCTGTCAGTTCTGGTAGAAATAAGAAAACAGAATTTTCTCATAAAAGACTACCAGTCCCAGAATGCACCAGGTTTCCAGCAGCCATTAGAGGAGCTGAAGTGGGGAAACGTGTGTTCATTCAGGAGGGCTATGAGGTAATCCCTAAGCACTCATCTCAAAGGGCAGGGTCTGATTCAGCACAGCTGCGCTGTGTTAGGGAGGAGCACTCATCTAAGCAGAATAAAGGTAGAGTTTATTCTACAGAGAAGCAGCTTGAGCTTGATCATCTTCATCATCAGGAGGATCATCAGAAGCAGAAGCCAAACCGGACGGACAGAGAGGGAAAGAAACCCTTTGGAAGAAAGAGGAGAAAAGCCTTTGAGAGGTCTAGAAGAGTCCAGAGCAGTACGTATACTGGGAGGCATTCCAAGGGCCAGCATACACCATTGGACTGGGGAAAGCCAGAGGAAGGGTGCTGCAGAGCTAGGAATCTCCAGATGGTACCTGTGAGGGAGACGGCTGCACGTGGAAGGGACCCTAAGATCCGTGCCAGAAGGTATGTGAAGAGAGATCCAGTGTCCAGGGATCTGGATTGGAAGGCTGGACATAAGAACTGGACTACATACTGGCCAGGCTATATAGAGAGGAACTCTAGCAGCAATGGAAGCTCAGGTATGAACACTGATCTATGCCCTAGCTATAACCTTGAAAGACAGCAGGGAAACAAGTATTCTCCTGAAAGTGCTCCATTGGGAGATTCATCTGTGCCAATCCATGATATTGAACCCATGCTTGTTGAGGAAGAGGGGGTGATAGCAGATGAAGAATCTGTTTACATGGACTGCTCTCTGTCTAAACTCCTTTGGTGATTTTCTGTTATAAAGTACAGCAACCATCACAAAGAAATACAAACTTGTTCTTTAATCTACTCAGAAAAGCTCATGAGTAGGATTTTTTGCCACGCAGTAGAAAGCAAGCCAGCTAAGGGGTTTCAGCTGGATAACTGCTAGCAATTGAGCCTTACCTAATTGCTTGTGAGCACTGAGAGAATCACTCCTGAATCTATGTGGGAAGATATAAGAATTTAACCTGAAAAGAACAGTTTTTTCTTTTCTTTGTGGCTTTTGGTTTGTTGTTTGATACATTGCTAAGAGAATATTAGCTAAAGCCTACAGAAAAGACCAGTTTGTTGCCAACCAGGTCTTATTTCTTTTGCTTTGATTGCCTGACAAGTTCAACTGTTGTTTCCTGATTTTTGTTTTTCCAAGTTTAACACTGAAAGCAAGTAACCTGATTTATGTGCTACCAAGCATATCTGTGTTGGGAGAAATAACCCCATAAATAAATATCTTATTAGCTTTACCCAAAAGCACAACTAATTATTGTGAGCAGCTGTGTCTAGTGTGAATGAACTGCATTGCCCACAATCCCTTGCAAATCATATAGATATATGCACTTGCCAAGACTGTGAAGATTCTCACCCAGGCAGCCGTCTGACAATACGCACACTCAAATGCGCACTCATCAATTCTCGCTCCATCAGAAACAAAATCTCCATCATCAGGGACCTACTGACAACCCAATACCTCGATGTACTATGCAGGGCGGTTCAAGGCAATCTGCTGCCTGAGGCGAGGGATGAGATTGCGCGTCCCTCCCCCTCCCCCGAGACGGGGGGGGGGAGGCTTTCTCAAAACTGCAGTCAGGGACTGAACCAAATCATAAAGTTAATTAGGTAATGTGGAGGAAATAAAAAGATCTTTGCACTGTCGGGTATATTCGTAGCACAAAAATAAGTTAGACTCTCTGTTGTTGTCTAGGGGAGATAGCTACTAATATACAGCCCAAGGTTCGGAAGTTATTCTGGTAATGAGCCACGAAAGAATTCTGTTCTGCAGATATATATTAGACTTTATTATAGGCAACCAAATAGAAAAATATACAAACACACATATCGCTAATTAGAAAAATGAGGTAGACATTTGTTATGGTACAGATGTACACTTGGACAACGTAAGAATTACAGACTAGTAAACCAGACGTCACTGATTCGCTCTGCACTTAGGAAAAGTAAGAAATATATTGCTAACCCCTTTGCCCTTCCAGGAGGAGAGAGATAAGGCGGTACCTTAGCTCCGTTGGCAGAGACAGCTTCGTCCAAGGATGCAGCTGTTAGCTAATGCCGGCTCCAGCCCCTTCAGAGGCGAGCCGCAGTAAGTCCGAACCGGAGGGATCAGTGAAAGTCTTATCTCAGACCTGTGAAGGACGGCCTAGCCCACACGTCTGGCGAAAGGCTCAGGGCTCAGCAATCAGGTATGCAGTGCACAGCAGCAGGACCGGTGCAGAAGTCTATGTCCAGGTGGGGAGAAAAACCCCCAACTCCTTCTCTCACCGCTACTTAGAACTTAGAACTTTTCCAGCGCAGAATGCAGAATTCTGTGTGTGAATCCTCCGTCATAGGTCCGATCATTGGTTGGCAGCAGGCAGTCTGAGGTATTCTCAGCGAATCAGAAGGTAGATGATGCGCAGCGTCTTGCAAACAAAGGAGCCATGGTAAAAGTCAGGCAGAAGCAACAGTATGTAACTTCTGGGCATGTACAAGTGTCCAAGGCCAGCCACGGACAATAGCCTCTGTATGCATGCACACTTAGAAACGTTGTGCAAGCAGTTGCATGAAGGACCGGCTTATAGCTGAACACAGCAAAAGTGAAGTGAAGAATCCATCTTGTCTTGTTTGGTGCAGTTTGGTTCAGGCCTGAGTTGCAGAGCAGGCCAGAGATTTGCATGTAGAATTGCAGGGGTACCAGCCCTACAGCACACCATGGAACTAAAAAAAGAGAGCGAGAACCACTGCACAGTTTATAACACTAAATTAAATAACTCATTTTTATTTTGTTGTTATAAACTGTTATGGCTGTTTTTTCTTTTTGAACATATATTTTGCATTCACAGAACCCCCCCCCCCCCCAAAACAATGGGTGCAGAGCAGAACTAGAACATCCACCCACAAAACTCATTATCTAATTAAACAAAAAAAATCTGATTTTGGCCATCTCACTTACAAACATTCTCCAGTACCAGCCATATTGTGAACTAATACAAAACCCTACAAAAGTCACAGATGATCTATAAGACCAAATCAACCATATCATACCAGCATAAACTTCCAAAACTCATACAACAAGGGGCCTACCCAGATAAAAGCAGAACTATAAATACTGTAGTGGGCCCTAGAACATCCATACACCGATTGAAAAGCTAAACAAGTCAAATTGCTACAGTATAGGTCCATTCGTACAAACTCCATGTTAACAGAATTGGCCTCAGTCAAACACTCAGAACACAGACCCTCGCCAAGTGCAGAATAAGTGAGGATAACCTTAAGTGAAAATAAAAATATGTAAACAAAACTGAAAGCCCAAGAAGACAGACTCTGCATGCAATGCAATACCAGAGAAATAAGAGAGTCTCATTTCCCTTTACTGTGTAAAATATAAAAATAGTGCAAAGTCCAATCACTCATTTGAAACTTTAATTGTCTGACGATTTTATGCTCTGATCATGCTGGTCTCGATCTGAAGCTTCTGCTTTCCTCTGTCTTCTCTTAGCTTTCTTTCTACGGTCTCTACTCCATCTGCCATTTCTTGTTTCTCCTTTTGTTTTCTTCACTTCCTTCCATCTTGGATGTTGATTTTTTTCTTTCCACCTTTCTTCCATTTATTTCTCTCTCTCTCTGGCCACACAGATTTCACTACTCCTTACTATCCAGTTCTCAGTTTCCCTCTTTTTTACGCCATCTACCTACTGCTTTTCAACCTTCACCCCATCCTTCCATTCCTCAGCTCTTCTTCCCCTCTGTGTTGTCCAGCATTTGTCCTCCTGTCCCCTGCCCCATTGTCCAGCATGTCTCCCTACTTCCCCCCCCCTCCAGCATGTCTTCCTGCCCCCTTCCCCTGTTGTCCAGCATTTGTCCCCTGTCCCCCCCAGTGTTGTCCAGCATTTGTCCTCGTCTCCCCCATTGCCCAGCATTTGTTCCCTGTCCCCCCCAGTGTTGTCCAGCATTTGTCCTCGTCTCCCCCATTGCCCAGCATTTGTCTTCCTGCCCTGCTTCCCTGCTGTCCAGCTTTTGTCCCATCTCCTCCTTTGTCCAGCATTTGTCCCCGTCTCTCCCCTTTGTCCAGCACTTGTCCCCCTGTCTCTCCCCTTTGGTCCAGCATTTTCCCCTTGTCTCCCCCCTTTGTACAACATTTGTCCCGTCTCTCCCCTTTGTCCAGAATTTGCCCCCTGTCTCTCCCCGTTGTCTTTCACTTGTCCTCCTCCTGCCCCACTCCCTTCACCTGCACCTCTCATCCGGTGGCGGCAGCCTTCCTGCCGCTTTTGTTTTCCTCAAGAATGCTTGCAGTGAGAAAAAAATGTGGCGGGAAGGAAGAGGCAGGCCAGAGGCAGCAAAATTTAAAATGAAAACAGCCGGAGTGCCACCGTTGCTGCCGCATGAATCAGCCTGATCGCTTGCAGGTCTCCTGCAAGCAATTACGCTGATTTGTCTGGCAACAGCACTCCAGCTCTGTTTTAACTTTAAATTTTGCATCCTCTGGCCTGCCTCTGCCTTCCTGCGCAGGAAATCAGAGGCCGGTCAGAGACTGCAAAATCTAAAATTAAAACAGAGCCAGAGTGCCGCCCCCATCAGAGTGCCGCCTGAGGCAGTCGCCTCAGCTGGCCTAATGGAAGAACTGCCCCTGATACTATGCATAATGGAGACATGGATCACAGAAAAAGAGAAATTAGACTTACCTGCTAATTGACGTTCCTTGAGGAACTCCAGTTCAGTCCTCTACCTCTGGGTAGTGTTCGTCCTCCTGCAGCATGGAGACTGGACCAATCAAAGTTGTGACATCAATGGATATCCTTCACTGACTCACCCATCAGCCCCCAGTGAACTATTGTCAAAGCAGACTTAAAGGAACAACAAATAAGTAGCCAGAGAATTAAATACAACTGACTAAAAATCAAACCAAACTCAACCTCAACTGTTTGACCTAAAATCCCCTCCTATGAACTAAACTCTGTAGGAAGTATCTTACCCTCCGGCCCTGAACCAACTGAAAAAGGGCGGACAGAAGGGTAGTGAAAGAAGAGACAGCCAGCAGAAAGGTACAAAAAATTGGATGCTATTCCTGACTCTGTGAGCTGCGGGATTGACCCCCCCCCCTCAGTAGACCACAAATCAACCATTGAGTTTACCATCCCGGGCGGGAATGAGGACTGAACTGGAGTTCCTCAAGGAACGTCAATTAGCAGGTAAGTCTAATTTCTCTTTCCTTATCATTCCTCCAGTTCAGTCCTCCACCTCTGGGATGTAACAGAGCAGTTAACCTTGGGAGGGCACCTTCCACCTGGCTCGCAACACCGCAGATCCGAAACCGGCATCACTTGCTGCCTGAACATCCAGCCAGTAGTGTTTGCTGAAAGAATGCAGAGAAGCCCAGGTGGCCGCTCTGCAAATCTCCACCGGCGGAACAAGACTATACTCTGCCCAAGACGCAGCCTGCGCCCTGCTAGATTGAGCTTGTAACCCTAGTGGAACTGGATGGCCTTATTTATTTATTTATTTACATTCTCTTATATACCGCGCTATTCTGCATCAGTGCGGTTTACATTGAACAAACTGATATTACATTGAACAGGGCATTATAACTTGGAGATAACTATTTTACAGGGAACATGGGCTATGGAGGGTTAAGTGGCTTGCCCAAGACCACAAGGAGTACCTGTGGGACTAGAAACCCCAGTCCTTCCGGCCCAAGGTTGCTGTCCTCTAGTGGGATTTGAACCCCCGACCTTCCGGCCTGAAGTACCTTGCCTCAACCACTAGGCCACTCCTCCACTCCTTGCAAAACATACGCAGATGCAATGGCCTCCTTGACCCATCTGGAAATGGATGCTTTCGCCGCCGCTTCTCCTTTTCGAGGTCCTCCATAAAGCATGAACAGACGATCGGACTTTCGAAAGGGTTCGGAGACCTGCAAATAATGCCGCAGAGCCCTTTTTACGTCAATCGACGAAGACCTCGGTCCGAGGTGCCCCCTTCCAAGTCGCCGAGAACCGGCAACGATACTGCTTGATTCAAGTGAAAGGGTGACACCACCTTGGGAAGAAAGGAAGGAACTGGGCGCAACACCACCTTTTCCTTAGAAAAGGAAAGGAATGGCTCCCTACATGAAAGCGCCCGAAGCTCCGAAACTCTCCTAGCCGAGCAGATGGCCACCAAAAACACCATCTTCAAATGTCAGGTCCTTAAGGGACGCCTGATGCAAGGGCTTGAACGGTTCCCTAGCCAACGCCCCCAAAACCAAGTTGAGGTCCCACGGAGGCACCACCATCCTACGGGGAGGCCGAAGCTTGGATATCGCCTTTAGAAGCGCCCCACATCAGCATGGGCTCCCAGTGCCACCCCCTGGATTTTGCCCCTGTAGCAAGCCAGGGCTGCCAGCTGTACCTTTAGCGAGCTGGCCGCTGGGCCCTTGTCGAACCCGTCTTGCAAGAAGCTTAAGACCATCGGGACAGAAACCGTAGAAGCCTGGATCTGCCGTTGCGAACACCAATCCTCAAAGATATGCCACACTTGTACGTATGCCAAGGACATGGATCGCTTACGCACCCGCAGCAAAGTCGCTATCACCGCTCCAGAATAACCGCATTTCCTTAAATGCGCCCTTTCAATGGCCAGACCGTAAGCAAGAACCGATCTTCTTGAGGCATCCTCAGCGGCCCCTGAAGCAAGAGGTCCCCTAACGCCGGAAGTGGCCAAGGCTTCCCTTCGAGGAGGCGAATGAGATCGGCATACCATGGATGCCTGGGCCAATCTGGAGCCACCAACACCACTTTCCCCGGATGGGCCTCTATGCGTTGAACCACTCGACCTATGAGGGCCCACGGCGGGAAAACAGAGCAGGCCGGACACCGGCCAGGGTTGTAACAAGGCATCTATTCCCTCCAACAACCTCTCTCGTTGCCTGCTGAAGAAGCAATGTGCTTTGGCCGAGTGAAAGGTCGCCATGAGATCCATGATCAGCGAACCCCATCGGAGAACTATCTGGGCAAAGATGTCCGGGTGGAGCTCCCATTCTCCAGCATCTACCCGGACCCTGCTGAGATAATCCGCCATCACGTTGTCGGTACTCGCGATGTGTACTGCTGAGATTGCCTGCAGATGCGACTCCACCCAAGAGAAGAGAGCCGCTGCTTCTTCCTCCATGGCAGTGCTTCCCGTACCGCCCTGCTGATTGATGTAGGCCACCGTCGCAGCATTGTCCGAAAGAACCCTCACTGCTCGGCCCTGCACCGCAGTCTCGAATGCTCGCAATCCCAGAAACACCGCCCGAAGCTCCAAGCGGTTGATGGACCACCGTGCTTCCTGTACGCTCCATTCCCCCTGAGTGAACCACTCCCTGCAATGAGCTCACCAGCCTGCGAGACTAGCATCCGTCATTAGCGGGAGCCAAATCGGCTGCTCCAGCAGCAAGCCCGCCGTTATGTGTTCTGGTGCCAGCCACCACTGAAGAGACCATCTGACCAGCAGAGGACAGGGAAGACGCTTGTTCGAGTCATTCTGGTGCGACCAATGCCGAAGCAGTGCCCGCTGCAGAGGACGCATGTGAGCTCACGCCCACGGCACCACCTCCAGCGTTGCCACCATTGTCCTTAGGACCTGCATGTAGGACCACGCCGACGGGGCTGGGCTTGACAAAAATCTGCGCACGAGCTGCTGAAGCACTAGCGTCCGTCTTTCTGGCAGAAAGACCGACCCCCGCTGAGTGTCGAATGTCACTCCCAAGTACTTCAGCACCTGAGTAGGGACCAACTTGCTCTTTGTTGCATTGACCACCCAGCCGAGGTCTTGAAGGAAGTGCATCAACCATGCGCGTTACCTGCTCGCTCTCGATCCTGGACTTTGCCCAAATCAACCAGTTGTCCAGGTAAGGATGGACTAAGGTGCCTTGCTTTCGCAACGCCGCTGCCACCACCACCACCATGATCTTGGTAAAGGTGCATGGCGCCGTTGCCAAACCGAAGGGTAAGGCCTGAAACTGGAAGTGCCCCCAAGGAAAGGCAAACTACAGAAACTTCTGATGAGCCTCTCTGATCGGGATATGTAAATAGGCTTCGGTGAGGTCGAGGGAGGTTCAGAACTCCCCTTGCCGTACAGCCACTATGACGGACCTCAGGGTTTCCATTCTGAAATGAGGTACCCGCAGGCCTCGATTTACCCCTTTCAGATCCAGGATGGGCCGCAGGGTCCCATCCTTTTTGGGGACCACGAAATAGATGAAGTAGTGACCGATGCCATAAGAGTCTCGGGGCATCGGTACTACCGCCCCTAACTATAAGAGCCGGTCTAGGATTTGACGGATCTCTAAGGTTTTACGCTGTCCCCTGCAGGGTGAAAGGACAAAAGGAGTCCAAGACTGGTCAAGCGAACTCGAGAGCATAACCGTCTCGGATTACCTCTGATACCCATTGATTGGAGGTAATTTGGACCCAGGCAGGAAGGAACCCTCAAAGTCGTCCTCCTATCTGTGGAATTCCCGCCTGGGCCCGCCTCTCCTCATTGTGATTTCCTCGGAACCGCAGTCAAGGCTGCTGCAAAACCTCGGCCAGCCCCTCTGAAGCCACGAAACCCTTGCACTCTGGACGCAAAATGTCCCCTCTGAAAACCTCCCAATCTCGAGGTACGAAAGCGTCGGAAATCATGGAACTGCCCTCGGGAGGAAGGCTGGGCTCTCCCCTGCCGATATTTGTCTTCCGGCAGCCTGCCGCTCTTGGATTCTCCCAAGTCCTTAACCAACTTATCCAGATCTTCTCCGAACAGCAGCTTTCCCTTAAACGGAAGCTTACTTAGCCTAGACTTGGAGGAGACATCCGCCACCCAATTACGCAACCAAAGATAGCGACGAGCGGCAACCAGAGACGCCATGCTATTTGCTAGCGCCCTAATGAAGTCATAGTTGACGTCCGCCAGGTATGCCGACCCGGACTCCAACTGAGTAGCATCTAACGACTCCTCCTGGGTCACTTGGGATGGCTGTTGCAAGTGTTGGGACCAGAGAAGGCACGCCCTGGCCACCCACGCCCCGCAAATGGCTGCCTGCAACGACAGGGCATTAACCTTGAAGGCTTGTTTTAATAAACCGTCCACCTTTTTATCCTGCGCATCCTTTAGGGCTGCGCTACCCTCTACTAGGATAGTTGTCTTCTTAGTAACCGCCGACACCGCCGCATCCACTCGCGGGGATCGAAAACATTCCTTCTGCTTATCAGCCAAGGGGTAAAGTCTAGTCATGGCTCTAATCCCCCGCAGATTTGCCTCTGGCACATCCCATTCATCTTGTATCATCCGATCCACCACCCTGTGAACCTGAAACACTGCCTGGGTCTGCCTCACCGCCTGAATGAGCGGATCCTCCAGGCTTTCTTCTTCCTCCGGCTGGACTGAAGAGAGATTAAGTGCCTGCAGGGACTCCGTAATAAGTGCCGTCAGCTCCTCCCTGCAGAACACTCTGATGATCCTGGCCTAATCCACAGGTTCCTGAATCTCTCCTTCTTCCAGTTCATCCACTCCAGGGTCAGGGTCATAGTCGGCATCCTCCGACTCAGGCCAGTCCGTATCCACGAGCTGATCCTCAAGAGGCCGGGCCCTCTTAACCGGTCTCCCAAGACCACTACTCGGCTTTTCCAAGCCCGAGGGCCGCACCACCCCATCCAGTGGCGGTGGTGCCGACTGCATATCCTGCTGCCGCATGCAATAAGCCTGATGCATTACCATTACAAAATCCGGAGTGAACACCACAGGGGCCACTTCAGCTCCTGCCGGAAGAGGCCCTGGAACCCCGCCCGAGGAGGGGGCAGGGGACCTGGCAGGGAGCTCCAGCAACGGCTCCCCTTCGCTGAGGGGCACCGGACCCAGCTGCTTCTCAGGTGGCTTACTCAGCATTTCTTGCTCCATTGTAGCAGAAACCCCCACGCAGCCTTTGCAGACTCTGGCCTCCAAAACAGCGCCCCTGCGAGAGCCACAAATTATACACCGTGGCTGAGAAGGCATTAGCTCCCCAAAGCAACGGAGAACAGCAGCTGGCAGCCCCGTCCCTGGACTAAGACTCCAAGGGGTCTGACTGCAGCCAAACGTTTCACCTGTCTTCTTTCTTTCTTCTTCTTTTTTTTTTTTTTTTTTTTAAACTTCTTGCTGCCCAATCCGCGACCAGTCAAGGACCCCTGTGCCAGAAAGCACCGCTAAACTAAAGAAACAAACAGGAAAACAAAAAACAAAACCGGCTGTGCCCTAACTCGAGGCAGGCCCGCGCTCAACCGAGGAGCCGCGACCTGCCCACATCAGCCAAATGCGCGGGAAAAAAACACCGCTCTTCCAAAGCATGGCCTGAAGAAAGGCGCTACCACGGCCTGCTTCCCCGGCCACGCGACAGCTCTGCTCACGAGGCACACTCACCTCCTGCTGCTTTCTGCTTGTGCGGTTGTCCGCTCGATCTCTGGTGGGTGGGTGTGTGCGCGCACGCCGGAGTGCCCTGCTATCCGCGATGCAGTAATCACGGCGAGGACTCTGACTGACCGGGCTGGATCTGACGTCCCTCTAGTGCGCCGGCACACGGTGGCAGAGAAGGAAGGCTGTCAGAGTCAGCAGTGCTTTCAATGTGAGGGAAGAAAGCGCTGGCCTGAACCCCAGCACAGCAGAGCTAAAAGGGAGGGAGACAGCTGGTTCAAGCCCCGAGTCCCCCCACAAATTTAGATATTTACTTATTATTCTTTTTTTTTTCTAACCCAAATAAAAGAAACAGGCACAAATTAAAACAAAAATCACAACTCCAATCCTAAACTGCCTAACAGCTCCTTATCTGTTTCTCGAGTGAGCCCAGCACCTAGGCTCACTAAGTCCTTCAGCTGCATGGAGACTGGACACACTGGGAGCTGATGGGTGAGTCAGCGATGGATATCCAGTGATGTCACAACTTTGATTGGTCCAGTCTCCATGCTGCAGGAGGACGAACACTACCCAGAGGTGGAGGACTGAACTGGAGGAACGATAAGGAAAGACAATGTTATCCTGAACCAACTCGCACCTGATGGATACACTCTTCCACTGCCGGCAATCACAATGAAGGGGTGGATAAGTAATGATCACAACCAAAACAGACCTTAAATTCCAGTACCACTCAACAGAAAGCACAAAACAAAACAGAATCCCTCTCCGTAAAAACAGCTGACCATCCACTTCATATACAGAACACCAACCACAACCTCCACTGACCTATCCAACATCCTGGACAAAGTGCTCCCAACCACCAAAATGAAAAAAGATACCATTGTCCTAGGAGACTTTAAACCTCCCATCAATACAGCCAAAACATGTTGGCTTATTGCTGGAAGCAATGTCAGCAATGGACCTCAACCAGATAATAACAGACCTCAAGCACGAAAAGGGAAACACTCTGGACCTGATCTTTGTCAGCAACTTTGCAACTCACTTAGGGCCCCCCTCCTCCCAATCGCAACTAGCCCAACCAGTACCCTGGTCTGACCACACATTCATCAGCTTCTCCCTCCCCCTTGCCACAGCCAATGCCCTTCCTACCCAACAACCAACAGGAAGATGTTTCAAACAATTAAACAAAGAAGACTTTCTGACAGACGTCCTCCCTCAACTACAAACAGAATCCAATGATCCTGACATACTTGTTGAGAACTGAAACGTCATGGAAAAAGCAGCCACCACGACACAACGCTCACACAAGAAATATTCAAAACTTCCATGATACATCCTATTCCTCTGCACATTCAAAATGCAACTATGAAAACTGGAACAGAAAACAAAGAACAAGGATGACAAACTCAACTATCTAAAACTACTAGACGACTATTGCACAACAACGTACATGGCGAAACATGAATACCACACAAAGATGCTTAACTCCTAAATAAATTGCCCAAGAGAACTCTTTGACCTCATCAAGACTGATCAAAGCACCATCCAGCGACAACCAAGACATTACAAGCACCCCACAAGCAGTTTCATCCCCAACCAGAACTGGCCCCCTACCTCCCTCCTGATATAACCATCCACACTAACCCATGGTCCTCCTCAGACAACATCAATGAAGAACACATGGAAAGCATCATCTTGTCACTCAACACAATGACTTCACCCCTCGACCCATGTCCAGCCACATGGGTCGGCAGTGAAGAAAAAACTCAGCCCAATACTCACCAAAATCACACAATCTGCACTTAAAATGCCTGGACACGTTTTTTTGGTGAGCCCGCAGCATGATGGCCGCACTTTGCTAGAGCTCCGTCCTCACAGCCCCAAAATCATAGCAAACATGCGCTAACATTAGCAAACAGTCCCCCTCTACCTACCCTGGGTCGGCGAGATTAAGAGATCCCCCATGGAGCTGGGTTCGGCGGCTTAGCGAGCTCCCAGAAGACAGGATCATCTTGGGGGTTGCCCCCTGGAGCGAGGCCTGCTGCGTGCCTCCACACGTTGATGCCCCCAGCTCTGCCTGCTTCCGCGATCAGCAGAAGAGACCAACGCGGGTTTAGCCAACTCCGGAGTAGAGCCCTGCACGACTGAGCGGCAGCTTCCCGGGCACTGTGCTGAGAAACGTGCGGCAGCCCGGTCCCCGAGGGAGACAACTGCTTCAAACATTGAGGCCTCTCCGTGCGACGCTGCAACCGGGTTTGAGTCCTGCCGACCCGACGTGGAGACCACGTGGCAGCTACTGGACTGTGCTGTCGTCCTAGGCCTCTGAGAATCGCCCCGAGGGGGGTAAGTTCGGGCGCTCACTCTCCCACCTCCTATATTCTGGCTTACATCTGGAGCGGGGGACAGGGGCTACTTACTAACAGCTTGGAGCCCCGACGAAGCTTATGCTCCCTCTAAGTGGAACTTGGGGGCCCTATAAGACGCTTGTTGCCCTGGGAGGGCTGGGACAGCCTTCTCCTTTTTTTCTTTCTGCTGTCTCCTTAATTATCCAATGCCCTATACTTTGCTGACATTGCCTACACCCGTTTCCTGACACTGTGTGGAGGCAACTGTGCTGAAGATCTGTGAGAGACTGGATGCTGCTGTCTCCTTGGGGGCTCTATTTTTTCTTTTTTGCTGGCATTGGACTTAACTCTCTCCTAACACTGTGAATTATTGGAGACTTTGTGAGATGGCTGCTAAAGCTAAAAGCTCTGAAATTCGGGAGGGGATGCGCTCCTCACAACGCCTGCAGAGCAAGTCCGGAGCCCCCAGTAGCCCCCATGAACAACCCCTCCCATCAGGTTCTGATGATGAGACTGTCAGCGAGGAGGACTTAGATCCGCATAAACAACTCTCCTCGGCTCAACTCAAACAGGAACTCCGTAGTGGCTTTGCGGAACTAGCTAATGAGTTTCACGCGCTACGAGAAGACCTGATGAAAGATGTCGCCGAGCTCAGGACTGACGTCAAGGAGTTGGGAGCTCGAGTGGAAGACGTGGAAACCAAGATGGTAGAACAAGATGGGATATTGATGGATCTACAATGTGCTCTGGATCGGCAACATGCGCAAGCCATGGAACTGACTTACAAAATTGATGACATTGAAAACCGCTCCCGCCGCAACAATGTGCGTTTCCGTGGTATCCCAGAGGCGGTAAGGGGTGGAGAAGATCTACCAACTGTACTTAAATTGCTAATAGCGGAATTACTTTCGGCGGAGGACTTGGCTGCACATGCCTCTGGTATGGAAATTGAACGAGTTCACCGCGCTCTGGGGAAGCCCCCTAACAACCAACCTCGCGATGTCATTGCGAGATTTCTGCGCTACACTGATGCTGCGCTTCTTATCCGACGAGGCCGAGAGAAAAAGACGGTCCGCTTTCGAGATGCGACAGTGACTATCTATCAGGACCTCTCGACGTTCACCCTGGCGCGAAGGAGAGAGATGAAACCGGTTTCCGAGGTCCTGAACAGCAAGGGGATTCGCTATTCCTGGTCCTTCCCATTTAGGATGAACTTTCTCTTGGGCAACAAAAAGATCTCTGCGAAAGACTACACTGAAGCTTGGCGAGCCCTGCGCCAGGCGGGCCTAGTAGATGACAATGCTCAGCCTCATCCGCCGCCCCCTAAACCCCAGCACTCCAGGTGGGCTCGGGTGGGCAAGCCCACTTGACTTCTCTTGGTGCACGTGAGGAGCTCCTCTTTATTTTTTCTCTTTTAGGGAGTCCTATTCTGTGGACCCCCTGATTTTTTGGATGCCTGGAGGTGGGAATTAGATTGGGGTCCCCAATCCTTTTTCTTTTTGGTATATGGGGGGCAGCGGATGATCTGCAAATGTTTTGTTGATGTTACTGCTCTGACAGAGGGGCATGATGAGTTTGAAGATCCGGGGGAGGTGGAGGAGTAGTGGGGGGTACGTTTATCTTTGTTCTTCACTGTTTAGGCTGAATTTTTGCCTTAAGGGGTTCTGGGGGATTTGGGGTTTGTGGTCAATTTACCGTGTCCTGTGGTAATTTAAACAGGCAGGTGGTATTGACGGGAAGGGGGGGGGAGAACGGGGGGGGAGCTTTTATTAACATGGAATGGGGGGACGTGCTTGGGCTTGGGAGGAGGGACTATGGCCCTTATTCTTGGAAAGTGGAATAGATGGGTGCGGCTAACTAATTCCCCGGGTCTGATGGGGGGGAGCTGTTATTGGGACCTTCTGGACAGCGGGCGGCAGCGAGGGAGTGGATTGTAATTGCTAATGGTGCGCTTTGTTTCTTTGAATGTTAAGGGCCTTAACTCCCCGAGGAAGAGATCCTTGCTGTTCTCCGAATTGCGCACTTTGCAAGGAGACATTGTTTACCTACAGGAGACCCATCTTCAGAACTGTAAGCAGGGCTAGTTAAGGAGGTCCCCATATACTGAGGTGCGGGTGGCCTCGGATGCACAGGGACGGAAGAAACGGGGAGTGGCCTTACTGTTTCACCAGAGCCTCTCACTACAGATAGAGGAGACAAAACAAGATACTTTGGGGAGATGGCTCTTCTTGAATGTCCGTCTAGAAGGGCACCTGCTTACCTTGGCTAATGTTTACGCTCCCAATACAGGTCAAGGGGCCTTCTTTGCACGACTGAAAGCCTCATTGGCGGATTTTGCAAGGGGTCCTATTGTTCTGGGGGGGGACTGTAACACGCACCTGGTGCCCCTCCTGGATTCCACAGGTCATGCTGGGGGGCGAGTGGGGGAACCAGCCAGAGCCCTGCAAAGCCTCATGCTTGACTTAGGATTGAGGGACGTCTGGAGGGATACCCATGGGGGGGAAAGAGGCTATACGTACTACTCTCCGGTCCATCAGGTTCATACTCGCATTGATTATTTTCTATTGGATCAGCGCCTGATGGACAGGAGAGTGAAGGCTGGACATGGAGCGCTGACTTGGTCAGATCATGCCCCGTGCTGGCTTGCTCTTCCGCCTGGCTTGTACAGTGAGCATCAGAGGCTTTGGCGCCTAGATGTGAGGTTTCTACGGCGGCAGGGCGCAGTGCAGGATCATGTCCGTTTTATTACGGAATTTTTTGAGCTTAACAATACTGGGGATGTTCCTCTCCCCACGGTGTGGGATGCTTATAAGGCTACGGCTCGTGGTCAACTCATGGCAGAGGCGGCCGGCACGCGCAAAAAGTGGACGCATGAACGCGAACAGTTGGTGGCGGAGGCTGCCCGCTTGGGCTCGGAGCACGCCCGAACTGGTTCGCGACAGGTCCTGCGTCAGTGGCGGACAGCACGAGCCACCTTGGATGCGTGTTTGCAGAAAGAGTTAGATAATAAGCGCCGGAAGCTACGACAAACGTTTTATGAACATGGGAATAAGACGGGTCGCTTCCTAGCTTTGCGTCTTTGCCAACAACAATCCGCGCGAGTGGTACGCGAACTGCACGACGCTGGGGGACAGAAGAGGGTTATCTCACGGGAGATACGCGATCTTTTTGCTGATTTTCTGGAACAGCTTTATAAGGCGGAGTCCTTTGAGCGGGATCGTGTACAGGACTATCTGCGGGGGATTGATCTGCCGCATCTTTCTGACCCTGACCGAGCTCAGCTAGATTCTGAATTAACGGTAGATGAAGTGGAAACCGCAATCCGGCGACTGAAAACTGGGAGTGCGCCAGGTAGTGATGGCCTTCCAGCAGAATACTACAAGACGTTTCGGGTACAATTGGCGCCCACCTTGACTATCTTGTTTAATGAGATCTTGGGAGGGGCCTCTTTACCACCTTCCCAGCATGAGGCATTGATCGTGATGATACCCAAGCCTGGTAAACCATTGCACGATGCGGCGTCATACCGCCCCATCTCCCTGTTAAATGTTGATGTTAAAATATTTGCCTCTGTATTGGCGGCGCGCCTAAATCGGGTCCTTCCGGGCTTGGTTCATCCGGATCAGGTGGGATTCGTGCCAGGGCGCCAGGCGGCAGACAACATTAGGCGTATGTTGCAGGTCATTCACGTAGCCCAGCGGGACCCACAACCAGCCCTGCTGGTGGGGATTGACGCAGAAAAAGCCTTTGATCGGGTCCACTGGGAATACTTATGGTGTGTTTTGGAGAAAATGGGCTTCGGCCCTAATTATATCAGCTGGGTTCGTAGTCTTTATCAGATGCCCCAGGCGTGCGTTCGGGTCAATGGGGGACACTCGAGACGCTTCCTGCTGGAACGGGGCACGCGACAAGGTTGCCCTCTTTCGCCCCTACTTTTTGCTCTCGCGATGGAACCCTTGGCCCAAAGCTTCCGAGACCATCTAAGCTTGAAGGGGGTTCACATTGGCCCTGAGGATTATAGGATAGCGCTCTTTGCGGATGACATCATACTGTCTCTGGTGGATCCGCCCACCTCCCTTCCAGTTGCGATGCAGCTGTTCAATAACTATGCGCGAGTATCCGGTTTCAAAATTAATTACACTAAATCGGAGATTCTGAATGTTGGGGTCTCTGAGGCGGTCTGTGCGGAGCTCCAGGCGGCTTACCCTCTTTGCTGGGTGTCCGGGGCTTTACGTTATCTAGGGGTGCAGTTGACTGTAGAGCGGACAGACCTTTTTAAGGCCAATTATGATCCCTTGCTTCGTCAGGTTCGGCGGGACCTAGAAGTATGGAAGGGCTTGCTCCTTTCCTGGTTCGGACGTATAGCTGTAGTCAAGATGGTGGTTGTCCCCCGCTTCCTCTACTTTTTTCAGGTTCTGCCGCTTCCCATTGCGCGGGCCACTTTGGCGACCTGGCAGCAGTTGCTCATGAAATTCATTTGGCATTATCGTCGTCCACGCTTGGCGCGACAGGTTCTCTATGCCCGTACGCGCTCTGGAGGTATGGGCATGCCCAATTTATATTGGTACTATGCGGCGGCGCAATGCCGGGCGGGGGTGGAGTGGATGATTGCTGATAGCACTAAGCGATGGGTGCAACTGGAAATGAATTTGGCGGGGGGAGCTGGCCTGGGAGATTGGCTGTGGTTAGGCCCGAAACTACGCCGTGGTAAGCGCATTAGCAATCCCTATATCCTCCACACCCTTCGCTGTTGGGATCAGCACTTTCAATCTCGCGACATGGACCTAACCCCTTTAGCTCCTATCGTAGATAATGCCTCTTTCCCACCGGGGTTGAGTGATGCAGTTTTTCGGCAGTGGGGACATCACGGCCTTAGTAGGGTCGGACAGCTTTTTGATGATGGTCAATTACAGCCCTTTCGTGCGTTACAAGCTGAATTTGATATTCCGGCCAGGCAACATTATCAATATATGCAAGTGATACACTGGGTTCGATCCAAGCCTGTTCGGCCACAAGTTGCGCGGGCCCTGACAGATTTGGAACGCTACTGTGAGGGGTGCACCACCACTAAGGGACTCGTGGCGACCCTGTATGCTCACTTGCAGGGCTCCCAACCGTGTTCTACCAGACACAGGGAACTTTGGAACTCCGACTTGAACCTTTCCTATACTGAGCAGCAATGGGAATGGGCGGAAGCCCGCCTGTGGAAAAGCGCGGTAGCGATTAATGCCCGTGAAACCAATTATAAAATATTGTACCGATGGTACATGACTCCGACGCGGATCGCGCGCATATATCCTGGGGCGGTGGACCTCTGCTGGCGTAACTGTGGACATCGGGGTACCCTAGGGCATATCTGGTGGGACTGCCCCCGCATTCGTGCCTATTGGAGGGGTATACAATTTCGGATGCAATTGCTTCTGGGAGTGAGTGTCCCTTGGGATCCGGGGATTTTCTTATTTGGGGCCGCGGTGCCAGGAGCACGGGCTCCACAACTTGCTCTACTTCGCCATGGCCTGAATGCAGCTAGGCTATCCCTTGCAGCAGCCTGGAAGAGTGCCTTAGCCCCCTCCTTTCAGACTTGGCTGGAACGGATGTGGGATATGTATACAATGGAACGCGGGGTAGCGATCAGTAGGATGCGCCTGGCGCGCTTTGAGTTGGTGTGGGCGCCTTTTGTCTCTCGTTACAGTGCGTGACTGTGCTGGATAAGAAGGGGGGAATTTGCAAAACTTTAAAGGGAGCTTGCCCCTTGAGTATATCTGCTGCTCATCACCTTCCCCGTCCTTGAACGTTAGCAAGCCATAGAGGGGGGGATTGGGAGGTTGGATGGGAGGGGGGTCCTGGGCTAGGGAGGTGTTGGGGGGGGGGAGGACGGGAGGTGGGGGGGTTACAGCTCTCTGTTTCTTTACTTTAAAACTGTAAAAGTGAAGGCATATTGTTGAATGCCATTGTGATCTGGCGTTATGTTATTATTATTGCTTCCTCTTTGAAGATCTTTGTGGTTTATGATGTTATGTATTCTTTGGAAGCCTTTCAATAAACAAAACAAAAAAAATGCCTGGACACTTGAAAATCTCCTCCATATGCCCAAGACTAAAGAAACCCAACCTAAACCCCACAGATCCAAGCTCTTACAGACCAATAGTCAGTCTTCCCTTTACTGCCAAACTCATAGAAAAAGTCATACAAACAACTTCTCCAAGATCATATCGACAGAAACAACCTCCTTGATCCACAACAACATGTATTCTGCCCTGTCCATGGAGCAGAAAGCATAGTTACTCACCTGTAGCAGGTGATCTCTGGGAACAGCAGGAATTTAGTCTTCACATATGGGTATCGTCGGTACCGATGGAGCCTGCTCGGGAACGCTCTCCAGCGTCCAATAGGAAAGCTTTTGGGAGCATCCCACAGTGCCTGCGTGCTGCCTTCCCACCTTTCCCAACTGTCCCTCTCCAGTTGAGTTTAAAGCTGAGACAAAAGAGAGAGAGATAGAGAGATACAACTCCTAGGAGAGGTGGGTGAGTTGTGAAGACTAAATACCTGCTGTTCCCGGAGATCACCTGTTACAGGTGAGTAACTATGCTATCTCCAGGAACAAGCAGGAATGTAGTCTTCACATATGGGGACTCCCTAGCTGCAGATGCCAGGGAGAAGGCCCCAGAAGTTGTGTGCCCTTGTTAAAGGGCTCCACTTCCCCCATGGATCTCTGGCATCCTACCAGGGATGGTGGGTAGGAGTTGATTAAGTATGGAACAGGTGTTGAAGAAAAGCCTGACCAAACAAGGCGTCCCGGTGGGAGTCCTTGTCTAAGCAGTAATGGGCTGTGAAGGGATGAACTAAAGCCCAAGTAGCTGCTCGACAGATGTCGTCTATAGACACGAGTGAAGATGAGCCATAGAGGCTGCCATGGCTCTCACATTGTAAGCTGTGACATGGCCTTCCAGAGAAAGGTTTTTACTCTCATAGGCAAAAGATATACACTGTGCAATCCAGCTGGACAGTGTTCTTTTGGAGACTGGAAGTCCCAAATGACTAGGATCAAAAGCAACAAAGAGTTGAGAGGACTTTCTATGTTGCTGTGTCCTTTGCAAGTAAAAGGCCAAAACCCTTTTACAGTCCAAAGTATGAAGATTCCTTTCTGCATTTGAGGTGTGAGGCCTTGGGAAGAATACAGGAAGGTAAACTGCTGGCGAAGGCCCATAGTCGCAAAGCGTTGTTGTAGAGCGACAGAGAGCCTGTGCCGCCCTGCTTGTTCACATAGAACATGGCTACTTGATTGTCCGTTTGAACTAGGACTGTCTTGTAGCTGAGCTGGGTGTGGAATACTTGAAGAGCAAGGCTCTGAGTTCCAGGAGATTGATGTGTAGATAGGCCTCCTGTGGAGTCCAGGTACCCTGGGTAGAGAGGCCTTGCAGGTGGGCTCCCCAACCCACCTGTGAAGCATCTGTTGTTAGAGTGGCTTGGGGTGGGGGTTGCTGAAAAGGAGACCCCACCAAAAGGTTTTGGGGTGACTGCCACCATTGGAGGGACAAAATAAGGCGATCTGAGTTTGCTATTTTGTTTGACAGGCAACCTGACGCCTGAGTCCACTGAGTGGATAAAGTCCACTGGGCTGCCCTCATATGGAGGCGAGCATAAGGAACCACATGCACGGTGGATGCCATGTGGCCTAACAACTGTAACATTTCCCGAGCAGTGAGGTGAGGTTTTAGCACTGCTTGGGAAGCTATCTGCACAATGCGAAGGCAGCGGGGCTGTGGAAGGAAGGCCCTTGTCTGTCTGGTATCCAGCAGAGCTCCTATAAACTCTAGGGACTGAGTGGGAGCAAGGTTGGATTTTGGGAAGTTTATGACAAGTCCCAAATACTGAAGGATGCGCATTGTGCGAGAGAGAGCTACCCTGGCCTCTGGCTCTGAAGGGGCTCGAATGAGCCAGTCGTCTAAGTAAGGGAAGACGAATATTCCCAGGGTGCGGAGAAATGCTGCCACCACAGCCATGCATTTTATGAACACCCTTGGTGCAGAGGCCAGGCCAAAAGGAAGAACCCTGTATTGGTAGTGCTTCCCTTGAAACAGAAAGCGAAGGAACTTTCGGTGAGTTGGATGGATGAGAACATGAGTGTACGCATCCTTGAGATCTAGAGAACAAAGACAATCCTGACTCTGAAGGTATGGCAGCAGAGTTCCTAGAGAAATCATTTTGAACTTCTCCTTGAACAGGAATTTGTTCAATTCTCTGAGGTCTAAAATAGGTCTGTGTCCTCCTGTTTTCTTTGGATTAAGGAAATAGGGGGAGTAAAACCCTGTACGCCGTTGGGGAATGGGTACCTCTTCTATTGCCCCTTGAGCAAGGAGCACAGTGACCTCTTGAGCTAACCGGTCGTTGAGAGAGGTCTGAGAATTGAACTGTCTTACCATTGTAGGAGGGGGCATGCTGAAGAAATGAAGCCTGTACCCCTCTCTTACAATAGATAGAGTCCAATTTTCTGCTGTTATCTGACCCCATCTGGGGGCAAAATGACACAACCCTCCTGGGATGGTGGAGGGTTCTGGGCCGTTCAGGGCCAGGAAGGCAAAGTTCTCTAGATAGGAGTCAAAGCCCCTGTGGAGGCTGAGTCTGCTGAGCCAGTTGAGGCTTAGCTGTTTTTGTCTTTCTTTGCCTAGGTTGTTGCTGCTGTCCCTTTTGGGCAGACTGACCTAAACGATGCCCCTGCTGGGTATAGGAGGGATAAAACTTCTTCTTACTGAAGAATGGTTTCTTAGAGGATTTTTTCCTCGCAGGATCAGCTGTAGATTTAGACAATCTATCCAAAGTGATATTGTCAGCATCTATCTCATTAGCTTTTTCCTGCCAATTCTTGCCAAAGAGATTCTCTCCTGTGCAAGGAATATTCCCTAGTTTATCCTGTACCCAAATTTCCAAGTCAGATGCTTGGAGCCTGGAAATCCTTCGTGCACCTATGGCAATAGCAGAGGTTCTGCTTATGCACTCAAAGCAGTCAAAGGCTGCACGATTCACAAACTTGGAAACATCCCGAGCATGTTTGACAAGAGCGAGATAATCTTGCCTTTTATCATCATCAGGAAGGAGAGGGCTCATAAGTTCTAAATCTCCTGTGACCTCTTTAAGGAACATTCCCATATACAAGATATAGGAACTGATCATAGCAGAAAGCATGGAAGCCTGGAAGGATCGACATCCAAAGACATCAAGAGTCCTACACTCACGTCCTGGAGGATTAGATGCATGCCTTTTTGCACTCTTTATCCTTCTCATGGCTGATTCCACCACCATGGAATGGTGTGGTAATTGAGTCTTCTGAAACCCAGGACAAGGAGGAACTCGATACATGGTGTTGAGTCTTCGAGAGTGAGGAGATGTGGTTAGAGGTGTTTCCCACATCCTTAACATAAGATCATGCAAGATCTCACGAATAGGTAAGGTAGCTGCCTCCTTGGGAACTTTAGGGTATTGTAGGATTTCTAATTCCTTTGCCCTAGGCTCTTTTTCAGGAGCCACTGTGATGGAAAGACCTCGGGCCACATCTTGGATAAAATCCTGAAAGGACATATCCTCTGGTGGAGACATCCTACGCTGAGGAGAAGAGGAATCCTCAGGAAGAAGTACTCTGGTATCGGCAGAGCTTTCAGAGTCTGCAGACTCATCCGAGGATTTGAAGTATCTCAGATCCGGGTGATCGTGCAAGGCACGGTACCGGTACCAATCAAAGTCGACTTGTCGATGCCGGATAGAAACGCATGACTTGGTCCCGGTAGAATACCTGCCGATGTTGATGCAGTCGATGCCGGTACCGGTTGAATTGTCTGAAGCGGTTTCAGGGGCATCGAGGCCATGAGAAGAGCCGCCAGACTGCGTTCAATAGCCAAGAATCACTGGTCTATCGACGCTGCCGATGCTTGGGTATCGGTGCCGGATGAAGCAGCCAGCACCCCAGAACATGGCACCAGTAGTTCTGCCGAGGTTGAAGCTACGAGAACATCCTGGAGCCCTGTTAGTGCTTTGGAAGCCGAAGCCTCCCGCCGGGGCAATTTTGCCGGTGAAAGTCCCTCAAGGGCAACGCCAGAGGCATCTCGATGTTTAGAAGGAGATCTACCCTTTGAGGACCGGCTAGATTTATGTTTAGTTACCTGAGATCCATGGGAGGAAGACGAAGCCCTGGAAGACGTCGATGCCACGGAGGCTGTATCAGAGGGAAAAAGGGTGCTAAGTTTAGCAGCTCGGTTTTGCCGGCCCCTTTTTGACATCATCCCACAGGCAACACACTCTGAAATAGAGTGGTCAGGACCTAAACATTTGAGGCACCAGTCATGGGTGTCGGTGACGGAGATGGTACCGCCACACTTAGAACACATTTTAAAACCCGAAACGGGTTTTTTTTCCATTTTGTAGGAAAACGCTGGGCCTAGTGCCCAAAATGGCGCGTGGCACCTGAGGAGAAAGTTACTGGAAAAGAGTCCAGAAAGAAAGTTAGTTTTGTTTGTTTTTTTTTAAGAAAAAAAGAAAGAAGAACCGGTGGTACCAGTGTAGCGTCGAGGGAAGGCAGACGCGACCACAAAAAAGAAGAATAGAAGGAGAAATTAGACCTTACTTGCTAATTATCTTTCCGTGAGTTCTCTCCGGGCCAGTCCAGGAACTGTAGGGTTGTCAACCTTCTCCAGCAGCTGAGGACTGAAAACTCAAAGTCTTGCTGACAGCCTATCAAGCTCCCTCTGGTGTCAGAGACTCAGTCTCCTATTGTCAAAGCAGTCTATAGTTAAACTTTAACGTAACACCCTTATAACAACTGGTCCCAAAACAATAAAACTTAACCCTTTCGGTAACCTTCACTTCTATTTTGCAAACAGTGTTGCAATTCAGCGGTAATCCATATAACTCAAATTGTGTTCGTAAGTTCTTTTCATCTTTTTTTTTTTTTTACCAAAAACAGTTCGGAGTGCCCGCCACACCGATCCCCCTGCCCCGTAGAGGGAATCCAAACTGCAGCCACCCCGAATCTAAAACGTTTCCAAAATCCTGTATTCCTGGCTAGACTACTCTAAGTGTCTCCGACATGCCTACCAACAATAATAAGTTACTGTCCGATAACAAAGAGACTCGCAGAACCCCCGGGTGGGCCCTGGACTGGCCCAGAGAGAACTCAAGGAAAGACAATTAGCAGGTAAGGTCTAATTTCTCCTTCCTCTTCGTCTCTCCAGGCCAGTCCAGGAACTTTAGGGCAGTACCAAAGCAGTCCCTAGAAACGGGAGGGTCCCGAAAGTGCAAAGAAGATATCCACCACGTAACAGAAGCCACAATAAGACCCCATATTGAGCACTAACAGGATTCCCTAGTGCATATGAATTAATGATACCTCGTATAGGAGACACAAATCATAAAACTACGAGCGATCATTGAGCCAAGCCATTGAAGAAGTTTTGTTTAAAGTAGCTGGACCATTGTGAAAAGGTTCTTAACACCAAACATCCAACTTGTTCCTAGTGAGGAAAGGACGCCGAAATGAAGCGCCAAATTAAAATGAGACAAAGATGACATCGACCTTTTGTAGATACCCCTGTGTAGCTGTGCTGTTTGTAGTAACGACGGACACTATACTCAGTGACACACGTGCATTCTACTCTCATTATTACCACCTCAGCAAGGCAGTCAGTCCCCCCAAAAAATTATGCTAATTATAAACGCCGTGCTTTGTAAAACATAGGGGCCAAGGCAATATTTATGTAAAATATGATTTTCCCTGATGGACACGACCAACTAAAAGAAAACAGTTAACATTTAAAAGTGGACATGATACTGCTCATATGCAATATAGGCAAACCAATAAAAAAGTAGGGAGAGTGCGACATGACTGCTTTACTGATTACGATCGAAAGTCAATAATACCTACTAATGATGAAAAGCTAAGACCAAATTGCTGAACTTACATAGTAACATAGTATATGACGGCAGATAAAAACCAGTATGGTCCTTCTAGTCTGCCCAGCAAGGTAGCAAGAGTAGGTGCACCTGCCGCTCCATTGATTGGATATTCCTTGAAAACCTGACAAGAATCATGGAAAACAAAAACAAATCAACAGTACTACTTTGTAACTTGTCCGCTGTCATGAAAAGGATGGTATCAAAACTGCAAGTATACCACTGGGATGATAAAGTCTCCAATAGTATTATTGGGAAAGAGGCACAATGGCATATGACCCCACTGCCATGCTGGCGGTCAAACTAAGCCACTAAATGGAAAGGAAAGCAATCAGCCAGTGGCACCCACAAGAAATTTACAAATTGCAAAAGACATTAGTGATAAGTGACAGACCACATTTGCCGCATGACATACACCACAAAAAACACACACCCAACCAATGGTACCCACATAGAACACTGATAAATTCATGACTGATGGGTCCCAGGGCCCACCAGTCACATAACATGAGGGTGGCTGAATAAAAATTAAATGAGACTAACTAAAAACTCCATTGAAGATAAATGTGGATATCATAATGCGTGGGATTATATTCTGAGGATCCAAGATACAATGCAAAAAACAGACCATACCAAAAAACAAAAATAGAGGGTAACACAATAAATATAAATCTTTAAAAAATAAAGATAAAAATATGGGTACAAACACCTCCACTCCATACCGCAAGGAGTACCCCAAGGATCCACCCTCTCAGCACTCCTCTTCAATATCTACCTTCAACCTCAACCATAAGGTCCCACAACCTACACTTTCACAGCTACACAGTCATCGTGCTATATGGTACCTTCAACACGAAAAATTGCCCTACTCCACCCACCAAGAATGCTTTGCAGATGTCTCCAGGTGGCTAGAAAACAACAACTTATCAAATCAACTATATAAACTAAAGACAACTCCACTCTACCAACTACCGTGACCCTAAACAACACACAAGTAAAGATCCAATCAGAAGTGCAATACCTTGGCATCACCTCTGATAAACAATTCTCCTTCAAAACTCACATAAGCAAAACCACCAAAGCAATATACTACAAAGCAAAGATCTTACAATGCCTCTGACCACTCCTCAAACCTCCAGGCTTCTGCTCAGCACTCCAAGCCATAAATCTCCCCTATCTAGACTACTGTAACTCTATTTACCAGGGCCTCCCACAATCCATCATAAACTGCACTACACACAACAGCACACATCCTCCAAGGAGCAATCAGACAAGAACACTTTACACCCATCCTCAAACAACTCACTGGTTACCACTGTTGTTAAGTGCCGTCGAGTCGGAGTCGATTCATGGTGACCCTCTGGATAGCTATCCTAAATTGTGTTCGGTCTTCAGTCAGGCGGCTCATTGTTGACAGACTGGCACCTGTAGGTTACCACTACAAAAGCGTATAAAGTACAAAAACCCTCCTCCTGACTCACAAAGCAATATACTCCCACCCCCTCACTCACATCCACTTGCTGCTTCAACCCCCCCCCCCCCCACTGACCAGAGCAAGAAAAACATCTACATTGAATATCCTGAGTATCCCCCTCACCAGAATACAGCTAGCAAGCAAGCGGATGAGCCTTTCAACTCTATACACCATCAATCTGGAACACACTACCAAACCCAATAAGAAACATTAGGGACCCTCAACACCTTCCGGAAGCATCTAAAGACCCACCTCTTCTCTGAACATTTCAACCCCATCACATAACCCATATCTCGCCCCCCCCCCCAGTCCATTCCTCAGTAACAAACATTCCTCCAACTGACATCTATTGTATATAGTTTCAGCCACCCAGATAATTGTAAATTTGATTCTCAACCTTGTAATCCAATGCATGCTGTATATAGTTAGGTAGTTCAATGGATATGTTAACAGTTCTTTTCCATATACACTGCTTTGACCTGGTGAAAAGCAGTATATAAACCCATCTAAATAAATAAACTAGTGGGATAGTAGGGGAAGGTTTGACGGAACAATCAGATCTTGAGCTGCTTCTAAAATTGGATTATGGGGGGGTTCAAGACTAAGTTTCAAGAAAAGAGAGTTCCAGAGATGGGGGCCTAAGTAGGAAAGGAATGAAGGTGTGATATCTCAAGACAAAGAGCAAAGGGAGTGGGGGGGGGGGGAAGAAAGGAGAGCAGCTTAAGATAAGCAAAGTTGATGTAGGAAAGTAGGGACAGAGGAGAGAGGCTAAATAAGGAAGAATGGAAGCAAAGCAAGCACAAATTAACTAAAATCTAAATCTTATATTGCAAATGGAAGGAAATAGGAAGCCAGTGTAGGGACAGGAGGAGAGGGGCAACATGGTTGAAACAGGTACCAAGAATCAGTTTTACAGCCAGACAGAACCAACTGGAGGCGTATACATGGAGGGGAAGGCTATTATACTATAAAGGGCATTACAATAATCCAAATGTGTGATTCCCGGGGCAGAACTAGGAGTTTGAGCTGAGGGACAATAAGAGCAGAATGAGCAGCCCGGATATGATGAGATGCAAAAAGGGACTTAGTTACTGTAGAATTAATTTGGTCCAGAGACAGAGGAGTCAAGAATGTTGCCTAGGGTCTTAATCGATTCTCCATATTGTAGTGGAAATGAAGTTAGGATTGGGCAGAAAGAAAAGATTCATACTTACTGACATTGAAAGAAAGATGGCAGTCACGAAGCCAGTTGTTGACCCCTTGAAGACGCTCCTGAAAAGGGAAGATATAAAGAGGAGTACGGGCTGTGAACAAGATCTCTATGTCACTGGCATACATATATGGACTGTAACCCAAAGACTGAATCAATAGTGGAAGAGGGACCAGGATATCAATGATGTTCATAAATACCAACATTGTTTTGCATGGAAATTCTGTGCAGAATAACATTGCTGTTTATGTGCCAGGGAGCATTTCAGCACATGTGCATAGCACTGTTCCAGCACACTTAGTTTAGTTTATATTTGATATACCGCCTTTAATACAAACAAACACACACTTCCCCTGCCAGGTTTTTTTCTCAGTACTCTCTTCAGCAAAATCAGAAAATAGTTGCAGGGGCTGTGCACTCAAAAAACAGGCATAAAAATTCCTCACCAGCACTGACTACAAACCTATGAGCTAACCCTTAACTCCTCCTTAGACCTGGTTTAAAATCCCGGCACTGAGCTCAGCCTTCTGGTTTTCCACGCACTTCTCTGCCATCTGCATTGCACTGTACAGCTAACTTCTTCACTACTATCGATTTAAATTTGCTGTGTGTCGGCTAGCCCAGCCATTTTCACATTGATTATGCCCGTGTTAGATCCCTTCTCCTAGGACAAGCAGGATGAAGCCAGCCATACCTGGTGACATCATCCGATGGCGCCGAGGACGGAAGTACTCTCTCTCTAGCCCAGAAGGGGTTTTCCCTTCTGGGCGGAACTCCCCTCCACCTGGCCCTACCCCTGGGACCGCCCCTAGCCAGCCACTTTTTACCTCTTCCGCCTTGCCAACAAGACGGATATTCTACTCTCCCTTTTTATTTTTAAAATCAAGACATCTACAAGCATTCAAAAACTACAAGCACCATGCCCAAACCTGGGTTTAAGAAGTGCCCACGATGCTCATGAAAGATGAACTCCACGGACTCTCATTCCTGCTGCATCCGCTGTCTGGGCATTTCACACAAGGTAGAAAACTGTATCCATTGTGCTAAAATGTCCCCGAGAGCGAGGAAATGCTGGAAAAATATGCTCAGCGAGGTTTTTCCTCCGACGCTGTCTCCCCCCTGCTCCGCTGCTTCTGAAGACTGTCAGGGCCCGGTTATGCCCACCGCGGCCCCCCTGCCTGCTCTGATGACCCCTCCGGCTCCGGGTGTGCCTCCTATGGCCTCCACCCATAGCTGCGATGCTCCAGAGCCGTCTTCTCCTGCGGTGGATCCTGCCGGGTGGATCCTGCTGCCTCACGGACCGCCGGGAGCTCCCTCACACGTGGATTCCATGGGGGCGACCATCTTGAATGATGTCACGTCCGGCCCCAGCTCCTCCTACCGTGGTGCCAATGGTCAGTGCCGAAGTCATCATCGCTGGAGGAGGGGCAGCTCGTCGCGCTGACATCCCCAGCACGGGTGCAGATCCCGCTCAGCACGGAGGCGCCGATCCAGCCCGTGCCGTCATTCTGGGCACAATAAGAGACTCCGCAGCAGCAGCGTCAGCAGCCACAAGCATCTCCACCCCTCCGGCAGGAGCCGGCACCGTCGTCGCAGATGGACCAGCTCCTCTTCAGCTTCCAGCTGAAATTCAGGCTCCCAGGCAGACAGGTATGCCTCCCCCTCTGGACTTCAGCACCTCCTGAACCTCGATCCTTCTCCCCCCGTATCACCGATGGCCCCCCCCCAAGGGCAGCCAGGACTCCAAGGACATGATGCACTTTCGGACCATGCCACGCTCGCCCTTCTGGGGCCACGAGTTGAGGGTTGCCAGGACAATTCCAGTTTTCTCACCTTCCTCTCCACTCTCTTCCAGCATTGGACCCAAGCTTCCTCCACATCTGCACCAGATGCCATCGCTCCCAACCTTTTCCCCCAGACCTGCGCACGTCTCCCATCACCAGATCCCCCTGGGACACCATAACCGATTCCATGCCCGCCCCCGGAGGAACAGCCAGCAACGGGGAAGAAGAGGCAGCGTCCGAAACACTGGACTCTGGGGAATGCCCCCTTTCTGCTGCCCCTGAGACCTCCACCCCAGCAGCAGACCTGGAAACCTTAGCCCCGGTGACAGACCCACTGTCGTCAAGCCCTGAGGATCTCACCTACCCTAAGTTCCTCCGGAAAATTGCCAGCGCATTGAACTTGCCTAGCACCTGCGACACATCTGACCAACGCCCGGAGACACAAGCAGCGCGTAAGTTCCTTGAAGCACCTAGAACTGCGACAACCATCCCGGTGCACCCTCTGCTGCGTGAGAACCTTCTCGCCCTTTGGAAAAATCTCACCTCTGGGCTCCCGGTATCTCGGAAGCTGGATACTAAGTACCAAGTTCAAGCCTCTCCGGGGTTCGACAAATCCCAGCTTCCCCACCACTCCATCGTGGTGGAGTCTGCACTGAAACGGTCAAAGTCTACACGTACTCACGACAACTTTCCCTCAGGAAAAGAACTGAAACTCCTTGATGACATGGGCAGAAAGGTTTTTCAAGGGGCCATGCTGTGCGCCAGAGTCTCTGCCCACCAGCTGCAGCAAGCTCTCTACCAAGACGTCCTCTTGGAGAAACTAAAGGCAGCCGTCACCACCCTCAACCAGGAGATGCAGGCGGCCTCTTCCCCTACCATCTTAGATCTGCAGGAGTGCACAAAGCACCAAGTGTGGGCAGCCTTCAACGCTTTCGGCGCGGCGGCATCCTCCATCTCCGCCCGCCGCCTGGCATGGCTTAGGGCCTCAGGGCTATGGGAAGACACTCATGACCGCATCGCCGATGCTCCCTGCACAGGGGAATCCCTCTTCGGGGACAAGGTTAACGACACCGTCAACGCACTGAAAGACCACTGCACAACACTGAAAATTTGAGAACACTGAGAATTTGAGAGGAAGCTGAGAATTTGAGAGGAAGCTTGCTGCGGAAGCAAAAACACGAAATAAAGACTTTTCAAAGTACATTCGTAGCAAAAAACCTGTGAGAGAGTCAGTTGGTCCATTAGATGATAAAGGGGTTAAAGGAGCACTGAGAGGCGACAAGGCAATAGCGGAGAAATTGAATGAATTCTTTGCTTCGGTCTTTACTGAGGAAGATGTAGGGATGTTACCCATGACTGAAGTGGTATTTAAAGGTGCGGAAGAATTGAAGGAAATATCGATACATCGGGAAGATGTATTACAACTATTAGATAAACTGAACAGTAGCAAATCACCTGGGCCGGATGATATACATCCAAGGGTGTTGAAAGAACTGAAATATGAGATTGCAGACCTGCTATTAGTAATCTGTGAACTATCATTAAAATCATCTCTAATACCTGAAGATTGGAGGATCGCCAATGTAACACCAATTTTTAAAAAGGGTTCCAGGGGTGATCTGGGAAACTACAGACCGGTGAGCCTGACATCAGTACCGGGAAAAATGGTAGAAACCATTATAAAGAATAAAATTACTCAGCATGTAGATAGTCATGACCTAATGGGAGACAGCCAACATGGCTTTAGACAAGGAAGATCTTGTCTTACTAATCTGTTATGTTTTTTTGAAGGAGTGAATAAACAGGTGGACAAAGGTGAGTCGGTTGATATTGTGTATCTAGACTTTCAGAAAGCCTTTGACAAGGTCCCTCATCAGAGACTTTTGGCAAAACTAAAGAGTCATGGGATAGGAGGCAGTGTACTATTGTGGATCAGGAACTGGTTAAAAGATAGAAAGCAGAGGGTAGGGCTAAATGGTCAATTTTCCCAATGGAGAAAGGTGAATAGTGGTGTGCCCCAGGGATCTGTGCTGGGTCCGCTGCTTTTTGACATATTCATAAATGACCTGGAAAGTGGAATAACGAGTGAGGTTATCAAATTTGCAGATGACACAAAACTATTTAAAGTTGTTAAAACCCAAGAGGACTCTTTGGTATTGCATCGTCATGATGAAATGTTTGAAAATGCTTTACGAGTAAAGAATCTTCGTTTATTAAATTTCCCCAAGACACATTACCTCTCACCCAGTATATTGTTTTTTAAATATATTAAGGAAGTGTTGAGATTATCTGACCTCTGACCCCGATACTGTAGTTCTATCTAAACTTTACTATTTGCCGGTCGGAGTCAGAAAATCCCCTGCTTCTGATTTGATGGCTGGGGGAGGTGATAGTGATCAAGGAGGAATGGATCATTTAAATGTGCCTAGTTTGGACCTCTGAATTTTTAGAAACCTCTACTGAGGAAATCTCCTCTCGTGCCACTTTACTTGTTACTTTTTCATTAGAGAGAGATAAAGAATTAGTGTTACGTTCTTATTTCAAACATCGCCATGAAAAGTGTTTTGGCCAATCGATTCAGATATTTCCCGACGTTTGCCGTACCACGCAACTGAAACGGAGAGCTTTCCTTGTGCTTAGACCTCGTGTCTTGGCTTTAGGAGCCACTTTTGTATTAAAATATCCATGTAAATGCGTTGTTATGTATCAAAGTCAATCTTACATTTTCTATGATTCACTTCAATTGGAAACCTTTTTGCATGGCTTGGTTAAAGTGTAATTTTGTTATTAGGGGCTCTAGCTAAGTATAAAAGAGTCTGTTTTGTTTTCTCGCTCCATATCGGGATGTTTTCTTCTTCTTGTTATTAATTCTTTTATTTTCACACTCCATATTGTGGACTGGGAGTTATAAATATTGTATGATATTAATTTGAAATGTATATTGTTTCAATGTATATTGTCTCAATGTATATCGTTTTATTGCTTTGTATTACCTTTATATTACCTTAATAAAGAGGTTTTGAAAATGGAAAAAAAAAACAAAACCCCAAGAGGATTGTGGAAAATTGCAAGAGGATCTTGAGAAATTGGAAGACTGGGCATCAAAATGGCAGATGAAATTTAATGTGGACAAGTGCAAGGTTATGCACCTAGGGAAGAACAACCCAAACTATGGTTACACGATGCAAGGTTCCACATTAGGAACCACCACCCAGGAAAAAGATTTAGGCGTCATTGTGGATACCATGTTAAAACCCTCGGCCCAGTGTGCGGCGGCGGCCAAGAGAGCAAATAGAATGCTAGGTATGATAAGGAAAGGAATGGAAAATAAAACAAAAGATATTATGCCTCTATATCGTTCCATGGTGAGACCACACCTTGAATATTGTGTGCAATTCTGGTCGCCGTATCTTAAAAAGGATATAGCGATTTTAGAAAAGGTTCAGAGAAGAGCCACCAAAATGGTAAAGGGGATGGAAGGATACTCCTATGAAGAAAGGCTAAAAAGGTTAGGGCTCTTTAACCTGGAAAAGAGACGGCTGAGGGGAGATATGATAAAAATCTATAAATTAATGAACGGAGTGGAACGGGTAAACGTAGATCGATTGTTTACCTTATCAGAATATAGAAAGACTAGGGGACATGCAATGATGCTACAGGGTAAACTATTTAAGACTAATAAAAGAAAATATTTTTTCACTCAACGTGTAATCAAACTCTGGAATTTGTTACCGGAGGATGTAGTAAAGGCTGTTAGTGTAGCTGGGTTTAAAAAAGGTTTGGACAAGTTCCTGGAGGAAAGGTCCATAAGCCATTATTAAGAAGGGACCCAGGATATCAATGCTTGACCCAGTACAAGCATTGTGGAACCTGTGTCTTTTGGGGAAACTGCTAGGTACTTGTGACCTGGATTGGCCACTGTTGGAAACAGGATACTGGGCTTGATGGACCTTGGTCTGAACCAGTATGGCATATCTTATGTTCTTAACCCTAGCGGACGAGGGCCTGGAACATTCCAGTCGCAAGGGCACTTACCACCAAAAGCCCTACTCCTTCTCCTCCTCCAGACGTCAATACGGCTCCTACCAAAAATGGTAGCAACCTCGATACAAGACGCAGCCGTCACAGCCCTCCTACCGGCAAAAAACTCAAAGGGAAAGGAAACAACAGAAGCCCCCCCAGCCCGGAACGGGGAAAGCCAGCCAAGCTTTTTGACGTCAGGCCCTTCGGCAAACCCCCCCATGGGGGGACGTTTGGCCATGTCCTTACCAGCCTGGTGGTCTATCACTATGGACAAGTGGGTGCTAGCGATCATCAAGGACGGATACTGTATAAAGTTCCTCTCGCCTTTAGTGGAATACGGAACCCCCCCCTGCAAGGCATCATGGATCCTGCCCTTGCGGAGGAGATCCAATCCCTTCTATCCTCCAATGCCATCGAGCCCATTCCGGCAGCAGAACAAAATTCTGGCTTCTACTCCAGATACTTCCTAGTCCCCAAAAAAATCTGGAGGCATGCGCCCCATCCTCGGCCTCTGGATGCTCAACAAATTCAATGCCAAAGAGAAGTTCAGGTAGTACTCCCTCGGATCCATCCTCCCTCTTATCCAACCCAAGGAATGGCTGACATCCCTGAATCTACTGGAAGTGTACACACATGTTCTGATACACCCGGACTACAGGCAGTACCTGCGATTTCAGGCCATGGGGAACCACTTCCAGTACAAGGTCCTCCCGTTTGGCCTGTCCCCGGCTCCATGGGTATTCACGAAGTGCGTCGCCACTGCAGCGGCACACCTCCGCAAGCAGGGAATCTGCCTCTTCCCCTACCTCGATGATTGGTTCATCTCAGCCTCTTCCTTCAAGGAAGCCGTGAGCGTGACCTACGCGACTATCGCCCTGCTGTTGGCACTGGGTTTTCTGGTGAACTACCAAAAGTCACACCTGCGCCCCTCGCAACGCTGGAGTTCATCGGGGCACTCAGACACCACCAACTCAAAGGCCTTCCTCCCCCAGCAGCGGAAGAAATCCATCATGGAGCTGGTGCACCATGTACAAGCAAGAAATACCTCCACCGCTCGGAGACTCCTCTGCCTCCTGGGTCACATGGCAGCTGCCACACAGACGGTTCCTCTAGCAAAGCTCCATAAGCGAGCGCATTGGTCCCAACACTTGCAGCCCTTGAACACTACCATCCCGTTGACCGAAGCTGTCATCACTTCCATCCGCTGGTGGGCTTACGAAGGGAACCTCTCGCATGGGAGACCCCTCGCCCAGCCAGCGCACCAACTAACCATCACCACCAGTGCCTCCCCTGTAGGCTGGGGGGCACTTTGCCTACATCTCCGGACACAAGGAGCCTGGACAGAACAGGAACAGCAATGCCACATCAACCTGCTTGAGCTCAGAGCCATATGCTATGCCCTGGAGGCCTTCCAGAATCTAATCAGCGGGAAGGTCACCCTAATCCAGACAGACAACCAGGTGGCCATGTTCTACGTCAACAAGCAGGGCGGGACAGGATCCCGAGCCCTCTGCAGAGAGGCCCTTCAGATTTGGGCCTTCGCAATCTCCAAGCGCTGCCTCCTCTGGGCCTCTTACCTGCCCGGATCGGAGAACGAGCTAGCGGACAGGCTCAGCTGGCAGCTGAATCCCCACGAATGGTCCCTCAAGCCGTAAATCGCTCGTTCACTCTTCCAGGAATGGGGCCACCCGGAGATCAACCTCTTCGCAAAAGAGCAGAACACAAAATGCAATGCCTTCTGCTCCAAATGCCCTTCCTCACGCAGCAACGCAGCGGATGCATTCGACGTGTCATGGGAAGGGGGGTGGTCACTAGTGTATGCCTTTCCCCCCATCCCCCTGATCTCCATGACAATCCAGCGCTTCATCTCCAACAGAGCACAAGCAATCCTGGTGGCCCCCCACTGGCCGCGCCAAGGATGGTTTCTGCTCCTCAGGCGATTGGCACTTCACCCGCCCATGCCGCTCCCGCTGGTGCCCGACTTGCTTTCCCAGGGAGACGGGAACACACTCCACCCCAACCTACAGACCCTGGCTTTAACAGCCTGGCGGCTGAGCGGGTAGCCTTGTCCCCCTTCTGCCTGCCCCAGGAAGTTGAAGAAGTGGTCCTCGCTGCACGCCGCCCCGCGACAAGAAAATAATACGGCCTAAAGTGGCGCTGCTTCACCTCCTGGTGCTCCGCACAAAGTCTGGATCCCTTCTCGTGCCCGGTACCCCGAATTCTGCAATACCTGGCCTCCCTGTCCCAAGGCCTGCAGCCACAATCCATCCGGGTACACCTGGTGGCTATCGCGGCCCTCCACGACCGCTCCAGAAGCAGCTTGGTTGCACAACTGCCCATTGTAGCCCGCTTCATGAAGGGCTTGGCAAACCTCCATCCTCCAGTAAGAAAACCTGTACAGCAATGGGACCTCAACGCTGTCCTCAATCAGCTTACGTTGCCTCCCTTCGAACCCATGCAGTCGGCGGACACGAAGTTCGTCTCCTGGAAGACTTTGTTCCTTATAGTCATCACTTCGGCCAGGCACATCAGTGAGCTCCAAGCACTGGTGGCACACCCACCGTACACGCAGCTCTCCAATGATCGCGCCTCCCTCTGGACTCATCCGAAATTCGTTCCAAAGGTAGCCTCGGCCTTCCATATCAACCAGGCCATTGAGCTCCCCACCTTCTATCCGGAACCCCACTCCTCACCAGAAGGGGAGCAGCTCCACACGCTGGATTGCGTCAGGGCGCTACGCCTGTACCTCCTCAGGACCGCAGGCCAGAGGCGCGGCACACAACTCTTCGTCTCCTACAATCAGAACAAACCCGGATGCCCTGTCACCAAGTGCACCTTGTCCCTCTGGATCTCCTCATGCATTGCTTTCTGCCTGAACCAAGCTGGCACAGAGCACTCACCAGCAGTCAACGCTAACCAGTTGAGGGCGCTGGCTGCCACCATTGCCAACCTGCGCTCGGTACGGTTAGCCGATATCTGTAAGGCGGCTATTTGGTCCTCCCTACAGACCTTCCAAACACACTACTGCCTCGACCTGCAGTCTAGCCAAGCCTTTGGCCAAGCAGTCCTAACGACGGCCCATGGACCAGCGCCTAGTTTTGACTGTAACAGCCAAACTCTGTAAGACACTCGTACCCTGCCCTTAGGGCGCGTACTGCCTTCTTGCACATGGGATTATGGTTATTGATGCATATTGTTATTGTTATTGACCTTTCACACGCTTGTCTTGCATATGCTTTGTTGACCTTGCACATGCTGTGGACATGTTCTGCACCTGTTTTGCACATGTTGCTGATGTTGTCTTCTGCACCCTTTTTATTGCACATGCTATTGTCTGCACATGTTATTACCATTGCACATGTTCTGCACATTCCTGTATCCATGCCACTGTGATCTTGTTACTGCATTCTTGTTACTGCACCATGTGTCCTCCTATGTACAGACAGGGCCCCTTCCACCTCAGCCCTTCGCAGCTAGGGAGGCACCAGTTGTGGCTGATTTCATCCTGCTTGTCCTAGGAGATATCAAGGTTACTTACCTGTAACGGGAGTTCTCCGTGGACAGTAGGATAAGTCAGCCACACACTCCCACCCTACCTCCCCTGCAAGGGGCCCGTCTCCTGGCCTACCTACGCCCCTAGCACCTGCTGGCTCAGCTTGGGACATAGTGGCTGGCTAGGGGCGGTCACAGGGGGAGGGGGGTTCCGCCCAGAAGGGAAAACCCCTTCTGAGCTAGAGAGAGATACTTCTGTCCTTGGCGCCGTCAGATGACATCACCAGGTGTGGCTGACTTATCCTGCTGTCCACGGAGAACTCCCATTACAGGTAAGTAACCTTGATTTCCTGCATTCTGCGCAAACACTATGCTATTGCCTGCAGTAATGGCAGTGCTCTTTGTTGCATCAAGTCCCGAATGCCAGAACCATTAGCAGCTAGGTCACAGACAGGCTGGCTCAAGCCATGAGATACTATCCCTCTGGCTCTGTTTACTTTGCCTGTGTCTTCTGGCAACCCTACTTTTATTGAATCACTAAATAAATAATAAAAAGGACGATGCAGTAGGTGAGTTTTGAGACCACATGTCTCGCCTTCAGATGTGACTGCAACAGATAAGGAAGGAAGTATTTATAGGGAAAGAATGCTTTGGAACAGAAATTCCCACTCTAGATGTCTTCAACAGGTGTCCAGCGCAGATTGCATTAGCATCTGTTAGTATCAATTTTCAGAAGCTTAGTCAGGAAAAGGCCCCATTTACTGTGCATTTTTCAAATAGACACAAGATGGGAGAAAATCTTTTGTAAATAGAACTCCAAGTGCTGTAAATAATGTAAATGGGGCGTTAAGAGATGGAAACATCACTTTAGGACTTGGAAGGAATGGCAGTCTTTCCACTTTCTTGTCTCATGTACCTTTTTCACTCATTCTCCCAATCTCTCTGTACTTTTTAACTGTGAAAACTCAATCCGGCTGTGTTATAGTTTTGTTTCCCCATCTTCTTATTTTTCTAGTCTCTTCCTCTACTCTGGGGTCTTGCTCTCGGCTTCTCTCTTCATTCTTCTGCCCCAATAGTCTGTAAATAGAAATTACACTTACCTGGTAATTGTAGTAAATATTTAACCTTATCATAACTAATTCGCCTTACAGTTAATCTGACCCCCTCCCCAAACGAGGAAGCCAAAACTCTGCACATTGCCTCTGCCACTTACCTGAATCAACCGGCAGCCACAGGCACAAAAAGAAAGAACTGATGTCCCACAGAAAGAAGAGAGAGCTTAGGAACCCCTACCACAAGGGCCCACATAAAATTGCTTAAATGACTCTCCCTCTCCCCGCATTAAGTGCGCTGAACCGAAAAATGTGTCTGTTGGGAAGAAAGGAGGACTAAACTGGACCCTCCAGGAACTACAATTACCAGGTAAGCGTAATTTCTATTTCCTGAGCGGTCCTCCAGTTTAGTCCTCCACATCCGGGATGTAGCAGAGCAGTTATCAACGGGCAGGACCTTGCCAACCGGCGCGCAATATCGCCGAACCAAAACAAGAATCCTGAGCGGCCAACACATCTAACCGGTAGTGCCTACTGAAAGCATGGAGAGAAAACCAAGTAGCCACTCTGCAAATTTCTACTGGCGGAACCAGACTATGCTCCGCCCACGATGTCGCTTGTGCTCTAGTAGAGTGGGCCCGTAACCCCAACAGGACCGCCCGCCCTTGCACAATAGATGCCGAAGCAATCACCTCCTTAATCCACCTAGAAATAGACTACTTTGCCGCTGCTTCACCTTTCCGCACTCCGCCAAAGAGCACAAACAATTGATCCGTCTTGCGGAACGCCTCTGAAACCTTTAAGTATCGACGCAGCACCCGTCGCACATCCAAGCGATGCAACCTGCCATCCGAGTCACCTGCCGCGTCAGAATGAAACACTAGTAGGAAAACGGACTGATTCAAATGAAAAGGAGAAACCCCAAAATTCTAACTAGTGTTGCCTCCAATGTCTCTAAGTGAGCCCAGTGCCAGGCTCACACGTCCTCCTGCTGCACAGAGACTGGACACACTGGGGGGCTGATGGGAGCTCCAGCAGCATACATCCTGAGAGAGCAAGATTCTGATTGGTCCAGTCTCCGTGCTGCAGGAGGAGGTACACTACCCGGATGTGGAGGACTAAACTGGAGGACCGCTCAGGAACTGTGCTTTTCAGTTTACATTGTGTGTGTTAGGTCAAACAAGGAGGATTTTTCTCCTTTCATTGAAGCATACTGGAAATGGGAAAATCGAAGGAGGGAAAAAGTGGTACATTTCAGATACGGTTTGAACAAATAGAATGGAGTTTAAGTTATACAAAGGAAGGTCTGATGACTCAGCTCACACAGTTCCTCAGTCTTTTTCCTTACTTCTCCTATTGTGAGGCTTAAATCCCTCCTTGCGTCCAGCATGCTTTCTGATGGGACCAGTATGTGGCAGCTTGCAGTGTGGATAGATTTAACTTTATTCTCTGTGTCACAGACTCTCTTCTCTTCTGGGCATCTCAGTCAGTCCTTTTTCCTTCGTATCCATACTTCAGAGATAATCTTTGTCCTAATTCCTCTCTCTTCTAATTGTAAGACCTGCTTCTTGCTCGTTTAATTTTATCCCCTTCTCAAGCAGCCTCAAGTAGTAGAAATATCTGCAGAGCAAATGACCAAGCTTGCGTTTGTATTAGGCATGTGTGGGCCCTTGATTTTCTTTGTTTTTGTTGCAAATGAACCACATTTTGTTTTCGTTGTAATTGAATACCTATTGAGTGCGTATAACTCCAAAAGTATGCATGCACAATTGACAGACATGTGCATAAGTACTTTGTATGCATGTGTCATGGTTAGATGCACAAATGAATGTTCAAACAAGCCAAAATGCACAAGTCTACTTTTTATTCTGTTGGTTTCCTGGCTTGCACAGTAAGGTAGTATGGTTGCAAAGTCAGTCCACTTGGACATACAGAGGGTAATTTTGTAATAGGTTGCCTATATGGGAAGGTCATCCAGGCACCTAGTTTCTGCCTGCTGTATAAAGATATATAGGTACTAGGGCCGGCACTACCATTAGGTAAACTAAGTGGTCACCTAAATCACCGGCCCTCTGGGGACACCTGCTGGCACCTCTCTCCAGAGCCGATAGTGGCGAAGTTGCCCCTGAAACAATGACGCAACACTTACCCTATATGTCTCCAGGGCTGCATTGCTGTTTCATTCTGCCCAATCTGCTGCCTCTGTCCTGGACATCCAGCAGGATGGAGGGCCCGCCTAAGGTGCCTCCAGTCCTTGTACCGGCCCTGATAGTAACCAATGTGTCTCTATAAAAAGTGTAGAAACCGTGCTTAATTGAACTCATGGATATTGTACCTGCTTGAGAGCATGGAACATGTGCACACACATCTATTTTGTAAACACTGCTTGTAAACTGCACTTTGCCCATGTTCTACACACGGGTTGCATAGAAGGATGTGCCTTCTTGGCATCGCACACAACCCCGGTGTCATTTTAGACAACACATTTTACGCACGTATAGAAGCCTCTATGTGCAAAACATCTTTCAAAATGACTCTCATAGAAATAAAAAGTTATCAACTTGTAGGTAAAGTTTTTCCTGCTGACCTCCTCCTGTTTCTTTGGGTCTCCAGTTCAGTCAGTACCAGGTCTGAGATTCTGGCGCCATCATTCACAACTACCCAGGGGTTATTGTTCCCTATTTTAGAACTCCCACGAGTGTGTTCATTACGCCATGGCACCAGGGTTCCTTCCAGCCACTAGGTGTCACCCTTGAGCAACAGCCATACATTCCTCCCCCCACAAATGCGAACACTGTCTTTGCAACATCTTTAGCTCCAGCTAACTAAGCAAGTGGAAGACCCAAACTCAGGGACAGAACCAGGGACTTCGACATGGCAGTAGATAATATTAACAATGAGCCACCAAACCAGCTCAGATGAGATCTTTTTACTGGATTAACTTCATAAATCTGTCACCAGATCTTGGACTGCATAGATAATGCGCAGAAACAACATTAAACATGGCAGCCCAATTAGCTTATATGGAATTAAAAATCCCAATGTTATATATAATTCATAGTATTTTCATCTCAGAAGAGAAAAGCAGTATTATAAAGGGGGCTGTCAGCCAACAGATTTATTCTAAAATAAGTTGAACAGATTTATTCTAAAATAAGTCGATATAATAACAAAATGTTAAAAGAGCAATCAATTAAAAAAAAAAACCAAGGAATTAATGGTTTGTCTCTTAAAAAAAGAATACAGATTTATAAAATTTTTGTTCTCTGATGCATAGACATTTACTATGAAACAAAAGGAAGTGAATTGCTGTTCATTTGTAGGCACCAGTACACAGAGCCAGGCTCTCCCGCTGGCACTACAAGACAATTGTCAAAATGGGACACGTGCCCCAGGGACACGGCTATAAAGCAACTAAAAATGTTCTGAACTTGATCCAGTTTTACATTCCATTGCCAGGCCAGTGCACTAATCTCCATATACAATAGCATGCATCTGCATTTAGGGATAGGGAACTGGATTTAGCTCACACCTTTTCTCAGGAGTTCAAGGTAAGGGACATCCAGGTTAAGCAGACATTTGTCTGGCCTCAGAGGGTTTACGATCTAAGTTTGTACCTGAGGCAATGGAGGGTTAAGTGACTTGCCCAAGATCACAAGGAGCAGCAGTGGGATTCAATCCCTGACTTCCCTGCTTCTAGGCCACTGATTTAGCCATCAGGCTACTCTCCCACTCCTGGAGCTATACATTAGAGATGAATTTTACATCCTAACTCAGGATTGACTGTATTTTAATCCCTCCCTTTGGATATGGCTCTTTTCGAAAGGTATTTACCCAGCCAGAAGAGCTTGACTGAGAAAACGGAGTTACTTACCTATAACAGGAGTTCTCCGTGGACAGCAGGATAAGTCAGCCACACTTGGTGACGTCATCCGACGGCGCCAAGACGGAAGTACTCTCTATAGCTCAGAAGGGCTTTTCGCCCTTCTGAGCATGGGCCAACTGGCCCCACCCCCCCGCCCACCCCTAGCTAGCCAGTACGTCACTAGCTGAGCCTTTTGCCGCTAGGAGGCAGGCACCAGGACGGGGCCGACCCCTTCCCAGGGGAGGTGGGTGGGTATGTGTGGCTGCCTTATCCTGCTGTCCACGGAGAACTCCTGTTACAGGTAAGTAACTCCGTTTTCTCCTAGGACAAGCAGGATGAGTCAGCCACACTTGGTGCCTCCCCAGCTGCCATGTGCTGTGGTGGAAAGGGGAAGGCTGAACAATTCTTTAGGGCTAGCATGCACCCTTATGTTGCAACCAGAGCCTGTAGGCACGAACCTGTAGGCCTGTAGTGGCGATGCAGCATGGTGTTCGCATGTGCAGTAGCCGTGTTGTGAGGGGTGCAGTTACTGGGCACCGTACGATGGCTTGCAGTCACGATGCACGCATGTGCAGAGGGTGTAGTTGTAAGGCACACCTGTGCGGTAAGATGTAGGCACATCGAGTGGGGAGTCACTGCGATGAAGAAGCGACGGCATCAATATCGCTGACCACAAGAGTGGTGCAAACTGGAGAGTTAGTACATCACTAATAAGAGAGGCTTTTTTTTTTTTTTAACTCGAAGTATAGTCAACTCTGGGACTTGTTGCCGGAGGATGTTGTAAAAGCCGTTAGCGTAGCAGGGACCGGGAAATTGCTGCTTGGCCCAATGCAAGCATTGGGGAACCTGTATGGCCACTGTTGGAAGCAGAAATACTGGGCTTGATGGGCCTCGTTCTGATCCAGTATGGCATATCTTACGGTCTATGGTATCAGCGAGGTGATTGCTGCACGCAGAGATAGCAAGGAGCATCGGCTGTGCTTCAAGAGTGATATGAGGTTGATCCTTAAGCCCGCAGAGTCCATAAGTCAGTTTTGGGCCCGGGCGGCCTGCGGAGGTGGCAGTCCAGATTGTTGGGGCTGCCTGGTCGGCAAGGCATAAAGAGAAAAGGACATGGAATCCACCATAGCTTCTATTTATGAGTCTTGTAAACGGGGGCGCTGGGCGTGAATGTCCAGTCTTGGCAAAGGCAAAATACTATTATGACTTGCAAAGGATTGTGGGGAATGTAGTCCATTCATACCAGAATCAGCCGTTCACAAAATAGTGTGTTGCTCGAGTGTAAGCAAAGAAAAAATATATTTTATTTATGGGGTTAATTCTCCCACACAGATTTACTTGGTAACACAAAAGGACACTTGCTTCAGTATTGTACTTTAGGAAAAACAAATCATGATATAAACAACTGAACTTCTTAAGCAATCAAACAATAAAAGACCTTGATGGGAAACAGAAAAGGTCTTTTTTGAGGGCTCCTGCTAATAACTTTTAGCAGTGCTCCAAAAGCAAAAACAAACCCCAAAAAGTAACCAAAAACTGTTCTTTTTCAAGGATAACTTTCTTCTATTTTCACACACCAACAGAAGTTTCCTTTCAGAGCTCACGTGCAACTGTGCATGGCTTACTTACCCATAATTAGCCAGCTGCAAACCCCTTTGCTGGTTCACTTTCTCTACGTGGCTCAAATCCTATCCTAAAGCTTTCTTGCAGACTTTTCTGGGTAGATAAAAGAACAAGTTATAGTTCCTTTTGATGGTTGTTGTATTTGTGAAAGTATTTTACCACAGCAGCCTAGTCAGAGAGCAATCCATGTATTCATTCTGATCATTTAAAATATCTCCTTCTTCTTCAACTATCATAGAATCAATATCATGGTCTGGCTCAGAGGAATTCCTTAATGGAGCACTCTCAGGATAATAGTTGTTTCCCTGCTGTCTTCCAAATGAAGAGCTAGGGCATAGATCAGTGTTCATACCTGAGCTTCCTTTGCTGTTAGGTTTCCTCTCCAGATATCCTGGCCAGTAAGTAGTCCAGCTTTTATGTCCAGCCTTCCAATCAAGATCCCTGGACACTGGGGTCTCTCTTCACATACCTTCTTGCACTGGTCTTAGGGCCCCTTCCAAATGCAGCCGTCTCCTTCAAAGGTGCTGTCTGGGCATTCCTGGCTCTGTAACCCCACTCCTCTGGCTTCCTCCAGTCCAATGGTGTATGCTTGCCTCTGGAATGACTCCCAACATACGTACTGCTGTGGGCTCCTTCTTTAGACCTCCAAGATGTCTTTCTCTTCTTTCTTCCACGTTGTTGCTGCTGCTGCTTCCTGATCTTCATCTGATTCTGTGTAGAATATGTTTTACTTTTAACTTGTTTAGAGGGATACTCCACCCTAGCACAGCTCAGCTGTGCTGAATCAAGTCCTGCCCTTGGAGATGAGTGATTGGGGATTACCTCATAGCTCTCCTGATTGAACACACGTTTCCCCACTTCAGCTCTTCTAGAGGCTGTTTGAAACCTGGTGCATTCTGGGACTGGTAGTCTTTTATGAAAACATTCTGTTTTAGTATTTCTACCAGCTAAGACAGGTTGCTTGTTCAGTGCCAATTCACCTCTATTATAGCTCCCTCCTGAACTATGATAAGCTTCCTTATCACAGTCTGTGCTATTGTTTGAAGTTAATGTCCCTGACTACAAACTAAAGCAGTGTAGAAGAAGTTTGTCTGCTTAAAGAACTCTGGGACATGGTCTGTTTGGTCAAATCCAGCATGGAAGGCTGGCAGATAACCAGGCATCTCTTTATGCCTGGTCGCCAAGAACTCCCGACCTTATACTTTTTGATACTGCGTGAGGAATTACCGCTGGTGTTCTTGGACGGTGTGTACCGGTGCCCAGATGATGTGATAGTCCCTGTTGTGAGGTCCTCGTGGCCTTGCAGACATGTGCTACAAGGGCAGGACGCAGGGAGGAGCTCTGGGGATGCGTGCATCGTGTGCGCGCCCCTGCTTGTTTCTGGGTGGATGGAGATGCAGGTGGAGTCCATAGGGGCGTATTCTGCTGGGACTGGGCAGCCAGGCTCGTGCACTGTTCAGTGCATGTCCTGGGTGTACGGTAGCGCAGGGCCGTGAAGCTTTCCAGAGCATCTATGTGAAAGCTTCCATGGAGATCTATTTCAGATCATTATGTCATCGCCGGCAGCGGGCTGTCAAGAGCAATGGCCTCGAGGAGGCTCCCACTCGGTGTTGTGGCTCCCACCAGCATGCAGTCCCCAGCAGCCATTCAGTTGTGGTGCATAGGTAGGTAGAAGACCACAGGATCAGGTCTGGATCACAACCTGTCAACAGGGTTGGGCTCTTGGGGGAGAAAGGCACTGGTACGGGTACTGGACAGTGAGCGTGATGAAGGGCATTGTCCATTTTAATAATCACACTTTCTGTTCTCCACGTGGTGAGCAGATCTATTTGCAGTTAGCCCCACTGATGGAGGGTGCCTAAGGGTAGAGCTCCTACATGAGTCCGAAGGGAAGGAATGCCTGGAGCATCCGTAATTCCCCGATATGGCTCTCAGCCAAGTTTTGAACCTGTGACCCGTAGGTCGGATGTACCTGCCTTTGCGCATGCTGATTCAGAGTGCTGCCCTTAAGTTGATCATAAGGATGGTCCAGAATGGAGCTTCCAGGCTGGCCATGGGCCTGTCACTCTGCCTCCATGCACCCCATGACGTTAGGTTTAGTGCCACAGAGCTTACTGGGGCCGGGTGCTCTCTGCAGAGCGGAGAAGAAGACCCACGTCATGAAGATGACAGTTACAGGGGATAGAAATATGATGACAGAAAGACCACATGGCCTATCTAGTCTGTCCTTTCATATCAACAACTACAACAGTCCCCTTTTTTCCTTTAGAGATCCTCTGTGTTTGTCCCATGCTTTTTTGAATTTTTTGATGGCCTGTGTCTTGAGATGGTTCACCAGAAGGCTCAAGGATAACAGGCGGGCATGGTTGGCTGGATCACAGCATAGGGCTCCGGAGATGGCAAGGCAGAGGTGGGTAATGGCGGGCTTGTCTACAAGGTGTGAGAAGACCAATACCCTTTCTACCGAGGTGAGCTGCCGCCACATGGTTTTGCGGGCACAGCTTGGGCCCCTCTGCCCAGATGGAGTCTGGAAGGGTGGGGATCCCGTGGTTTTTTGGGAGTGCACAGGTGCAGATGTCATGAATGGTCATGCCTGCAGGCAATGCGCGGTTATTAATCTCCCAGGCTGAAAGTAGGGACATGTGCTGCATGGTCCACAGCGGGGATTTGAACCTGTGACCTTCTGCTTGGGGACAAATTGACTATTTATACTGCACCCCACTGTTGCCACTGCAACTGCAACTGGTGGTGGAATAGACACATTGACTATTTATACTGCACCCCACTGTTGCCGCTGCAAACGGTGGTGGATTGTCAGGGCTTACTTTGGCCATGAGGGGTGCGTCTCATCCACATCTGGTGGACTGCCAAGTCTTCCATTGTAGGTCGTTCTTTAGAGGCTACAAGGGGAGCAGCTCACCCATGTCTCTTGGTAGGGAGTTGACCCATTAGTCCTTGGACTAATCGTCGGGCCGGCACCCAAGTGCTATGTTGGACCGAGTGACCTGTGCATTCTTGTTACAGACGTGAAGCCTCCCGCCTTTTCTGGATTGTAATCTTCCATGCAGGCTCTGAACTGATATGTGCACGATATCATCCATACGGGGTCTGACCTGGGGTACTGCCACCTTTGTTTGTTGAGGCTGCGGTCCACTTTGTGTTAGTGGGTGGAGGTCCATGCATGTGGCTGGATGAGAGCCCATGAGCCTTTTTTTTAGAGGCAAGGAGGGGGTCAGGTGAATGTGAGGTGCTGGCGAGCTACTGACGTGCAGTAGCTTCGGCTGTGCAGCCGTGGTGGTTGCTTTATGTCGGGGCACTTCCTCAGGGGTGGCTGTGCCCCTGTGGCCCTTGCTTCTGTCCTGGATCCCTAAGGTACACCAGAACCAATCCGAAGGGGAACTGTATGCGGGAGCAGGAAGTGGCATGAAAGCGCAGAGGTGCCAAGCGTCAGGCAGTTGCAGGCTGAGAGGTGCCAAGCGTCGGGCGGTTGCAGGTTGTACTGTAGTAAGGAAAACCCTTACTGGCTTCATTTTTCACGGTCGGAGACATGTGACCGGAGATGTGCTGGGGAGGGGATCGAACCGGTACACTGAAGAGCCCAAACACAGCTCATCGACACCATTACCAAACCACTGAGCCAACTGCCCACTGTTTTTGGGATCAAGCGCTTGGATACCGGGGCAGTGCCTCAGCCGGATAGGCACAAAAGCACTACATGTGCCAGCGTCACTTGCGCGTCTCCTGTGGAAGATTGAGGTGAAAATGCCCCTTTTCCTTTTGGTTAGGGATGGCATGAGGTCTATTCATGTCTAACCTTCCCGTGGAGTCTGGTGTTATGAGGCCAAATTCACCTGTACGGGGATCAGGTACAGGGATCTTGGTGAAGAGTAGACGGAGCACGGAGAGGCCGTCGCCTGCAGTCATCCGAGACATAAAACATAGTATAAGGAGGCAGATTTTGCTGAAGGAACAGGCTGTGTACAAGGACAGGGCCTGACCCATTCTAGCAGCCCCTGGAGAGTAGGGTAGCTGGAGAGGGAGGCTTGCATGAAGCGATGACTGCCTGCTGAAGATGTTCAGGTGCTTCGGGGAGCCAAGTCTGTAATGTTTAGACCACTCCCGCTGCTGTCCTGGATCCCCACTGCTGATAGGGGGGGGGCCTGCATGCGTTGCGATCCAGGACCGGGGAAAGGAGAGTGGGGCGTCCCAACGCGCCCGCCACCATCGAATGTAGTGCGACAGCCGAAGGAGGCACGGGGCAGAGTTGGAGGCAGACCTTGCTTCCCTCCTGACTCCATCTGATCGGTGCCATGAAGAAGGCATCCCGGCGCCGAGCACAAAATGACGAGGGGTGGAGAAGAGTGCAAGTCGCCAGTCCCGATGCTTGCTCTCTTCGGCACAAGGCAGGGCTCTAAGCATTAGGCTACTCCTCCACTCCATCATACAAGAGGCCCAGCAGGAGTGCCATGCTCGGTTGTGATCCACTGCCAAGCTGCTGTCTGGCTGCCAAGCAGGGATCGGGAGCGTGACCATCACCTACCAACAGCAGTTGAATCCTGTCCATTACCTTATTCTCCATGATCTCTGATTATGTGCTCTTTCTGAGGAGGAACAAAAAATTAAACCTGTATGTTATGTAGCACTCCCGAAGAGACTGCTCTCTCTCTCTCTCTCTCGGATGGATGAGATGAAGTGCAGATTGCAGACGGGTTGTTGGACTCGGAAAGCCAAGCTCTGTCCAGCCTACTGAGAGCTCCCACGTTCCAGGGCAGAGCACGCAGCGCAGATGCCCTCATTGACCTCAGCGCCAATTACGTGCTTGGAGTGATGCCCCCAATGGCACTGTGGTTTCTGCTGCGAGCAGCCTCCGGAGGTCCTGGCGCCACGAGGAGATCCTGGAGCCCTGAGGAGGGGTGGAGGGGATCCTCTTTAAGCAGCTACACTCACAGGATGCAGCTCAGGACCGGCACATGCAGAAGGCATCTGGGCACTGAGGCAGAAGGCCCCGAAGCGATGACGTGTCAGAGGGGAGTGGCTACTGGCGGCTGTCCCGCAGAGAGCAAGAGAGCTCATGATTGGCGCCGTGGAGCTTAGGATCGGCACCGTGGGGAGAGATCTCGGCATTGAGGCTGTAGGAGATGATGCGCTGGAGAGGAGTGGCCTCCAGAGCTTCCGCCAATGGTGAGTGAATCGCTGAGTCACTTCCGGGGCATGGCGGTGTGTATCCTTCTACCAGCGATATCCGGAGAGGTTCTCTGGTCAGGGCCGGAGTTTTGCCCAAGGCAGGCCTCCTGAAACTCCATGGACAGGCAGGACCGGGGATGTGCCTGATGAGTAGGCATTTTGAAGACTCCCATGCAGCAGCCGTAGCACCAGAGGGGGTCCATGCTACAGGGAGTAGAGCTGGTGCCTGTGGCTCGCGGCTGGAGGCCTCAGAGGCACATCCTGAGCTGCAGCAGGTGTAGCGGCGGGGAGATCCTCAAGTGAGTGTTTGCCGCTGGGCCAGGAGTGCAGTTGCAGATCCCTAGACCGATGTCTCTCGCCCCTCCTCGCATCATCTGGGATGAGAGCATGTGGACCGAAGGAAACAGGACTCTGAGCCCAGTCCCCCGATAGTAGGATAATAATGAAGGAGGACCTGAAAAGAAACAGAGAACAGAGAAAATTTTCTAGTAAGTAATTACATTTTTTTGAGTTTGTAATTCAATTTTTGTTTGGAGAGTAGAAGAATCTGTCTTGTGGCAAGGCGGAAGAACGAAAAACTGGCTAGCTAGGGGCGGGCAGAGGGTGGGGCCAGTTGGCCCATGCTCAGAAGGGCGAAAAGCTCTTCTGAGCTATAGAGAGTACTTCCGTCTCGGTGCTGTCGGATGACATCACCAAGTGTGACTGACTCACCCTGCTTGTCCTAGGAGAACTGCCTTTCTGAAATGCAGCTAACGCGTATGTGGATTATGTGGCACGCGCAGATTTAGGGTCCTTAGGATGTGCCCCTGTGGGCGTGTTTAGACTGAGGGAGGAAAACAGCACACGCGCATTTGATTTTCAAATATACATGTGCTACTGTGACTCATCTACTACAATCACAAATACCAGGTACACAGTATGTGGCTGCTTGCAATACATGTATTATATATTTGCTCATTTTCAAAGAAAAATATACGGTAAATAGTTTCTCTTCAAACTTTGCATAAAATATGGGTGTTACAATTACCCATGTGTAGTTTGCTATTAAACGGCTCTTTGAAAATAGCACCAATATTTTTAAATGTATGCAAATATTTTAGCAGGTCAAGCTAGTGTAGGTTGTTTTTTTTTACCCAAATGTTTCCTTCTGCCCCTCTTGCCTTCCACCTCAGCTGGAAATGGGTAGGGATAGGGACTGGTGCCATGAATATTACATTTACAACTACAGTACTTGTTGATTTTGACCCCTAGTTTATATTCCTGACAACTTTTGAGTACAGTTATTGTAGAGATAATCTTTGACTGGAGGCCATGCCCCAGGCCTCTTTCTGGGACCCTGCAATCGTGGGCCCTAAACCCATTTACTAAAGGGCACTGTGCTATTGCACTAAACGTGCCCACAAAATGTAAAAATTCATAGTGCATTAGGACAACACTGGGAGCATGGAAAGCATGTTCCTGGAGTTACCGCAGTATATGCGGCCTTGCCACGGCATGACAATAGCGTGGGTGCACTTAACTCTATCTATGGAGGTGGCGATGAGTGTACCCACGCTACTAGCCCATCATGCAGATAGCACGGTGTGCTGTCTGTGTGGTGCTCATCCCACCCACTCTCTGCCCCTAGCCCTCCCATTTGCAACCCTAATGTCATGGACAGTTAGTGCCAAAATCTGGCAGCACTGTCATGGCCCCACACCAGCTGTCAATGTGTGTCCAGTGCGCATCCCCTAGGTATAGTTGTTGCACAATGACCAGGACTCCCCTCTCCCCCAGGGGATGTGATCACTACCTCCCTACATCCTTAGCCACAGTTAGCACAGGAAGTGAGAGACCAGACCAGGTACCCCATGCGGCAATATACCAACCTAATACACTTGTTTTAAGTGTTATAAAATATATAAACTTCTTAGGTATTTACTGAACTTTGCAACGACAATAACAAGCACAAGAATGAAAAGTGAAGGAGATGATGCTGAAACCCGGATCAAATGGAATTCCTATAAGTGGTTTTAATACTTTCAAGGTTACCAAATGTAGCAATTTTTGTTTAATTGGAAACATAGCTATGTTGGGGTGTTTCTGGTTGATATATGGAATGACTGAAAGAGATGGCCTGAAAAGGGGTCTCTAATCAATAAGGAACAAGTGAAAGAGATTTATTTATTTATTTATACTCTCTTATATACCGCACTATTCAGCATCAGCGCGGTTCACATAGAACAAAAATCTCAGTACATTCAACATAAATGAGTTTACAGATAACAAGGGAAAGGAACTTGGATAAACAAGGGAAACTATTTACAACCTATTTACAGGGATAATTCTATCTATCTATCTTATCACCTTGAAGTAAATGAACAGAAAATTTTGACTGACTTGTTCACATGGAATAAATATATCATTAAAAAAGGACTTAAGCGATGAAATAAGACCCCTGAATGAGGGGTTTCTGAAACGAAGTCCAACAAAAAATGAATTTTGAAATAGATACTTTGATACAGTTCATTGTGGGGTTTATAGTATGGAACCTGGATCAAGCAGCCAAAGTTTGCTAAAATATTTTCATTATAACAAAGTAATTGATCACAGATGAAGACTAAAATGGTACATCCAGGCTGCTGAGCAGCAGTTTATCTAATATGGGTAAATGTGCATACAAATGGCCATACAAAACCAGACACCTGGTCCCTCTTCCTCTATGTCTTGCACCCAAATTCACTGAACCTTATAGACAAGAAATAAAACTAGGTAAGTTCAAAAGGTGCAGCTCATCTAGAGAGATGAAGAATGGGGACCTTGGATTCCTTTTCAACACTGGCTCATTCCTGTGGAAACTAAATGGTTGCTAGGGTAAGGAGAACTCAAACCCTACACACAACTATGCAAAGCCACCTGACTAGACTGGGGAACCTGATGTTGGGTAAGTGGTGAGGTTTCAGTGTTTTCTTTGATGGGGGGAGGAGGGGGGAGTTGTTGTATTTTATGCAGTCATTTGGGACAGTCTGTTCCACTAGTTTTATAATAATGCTTTGTTGAAAAATTTGATGAAAGGAGATTCCCTAGTCACAGAAGTATCTGGACAAAACAGCGCCCAGGGAAGAGTTGCTTTCAGTGTCCCCTCTTCCCTTTCAGGCTCATGGATTGACTCAAAAAGGCAATATAATGCACCTTGGTTCTCTGCATAACCCACATCGTCACTATTGCAGACTCTAAAAGAGGAAATGAAATTATTAAAATATTTTGGGCAGAATCTGAAAAAAAAAAAAGGTACAATCTCTCGCCGTCTCACTGGACCTTTCTGCAGCTTTTGATTTGGTTGATCACACACTTTTGCTTTCCTGCCTTCACGATTACAGGCTTCGGGGTACTGTTCTGAACTGGTTCAAGTCATATCTCTCTCTTTGCTTCTTTTCTGAATCCTGCAGGTTGGCCACTTCCTCCACACTTCCTCTCACTTGTAGTGTCCCCCAGAGTTCGGTGCTGGCTCCACTGCTTTTCAATAATATCTTCATGGCACCACTAGCACTGCTTATTCAACAACTGGGCATCTTCTCTTATTTCTCTGTGGATGATATCATACTGCTACACCATACCAGCTCCCAAATCTTTCCCCCATGAACTCCTGATTAGACAGTATTCACACATGGTTATCCATGAACCATCTCCATCTTAATCCGTCCAAATCTGCTGCCATTGGGCCTAGCTTCCACATGCCATGTCCTTTACTTGCATCCCAGATCACTTCTACCCCTATCCCTCTTGTCCATACACTCTGGTACTTGGGAGTCCTGCTTGATTCTTCCCTCACTTTCCATGACCATGTGTCATCTTTGGTTCAACATTCCTTCTTTCTCCGTCAGGCTGCCCTTTTCTCACGGTGACCTCCCTCACGACTCTTATCCTCTCACTGGTCATATCAAGATTAGACTACTGTAATATTGCACTTACAGGTCTTCCCCATTACCAGCTCCATCGTCTCCAGATTGTCCGGAATACTGCTGCACGTATCCTCGCTCACTCTTTCCGGCATGATCATGTCACTCCTCTTCTAATCCACCTGCACTGGCTTCCGCTCAAATTCCATATTGACTATAAAATTCTTACCATTGTTCACAAAATTCTTTACACCGGAACCCCACAGTACCTATCTAATTTGCTCCAATTCCATACCCCTCATTGTCTTCTCAGAGTCATACATGTCAACTGTTTAGTCCTCCTCACAGTCCCCAGGCACACCTAGAACAAACCCAGAGATCAGCCATCTTCTATCTGGGCCCTGCCCTATGGAACTCCCTGCCCCCTGCTCTGCATTCCAAAACTTTCTTTGTCAGATTCAAAACATTGTTGAAAACACATCTCTTCCATACTGTTTTTGATCTCCGTCATAGCAATTCTCAGCAAGACATCCCTAACCTGTCCCTTCCCTCCCAGTCCTGAGGCATCCTCTATATTTCCTGTTCTTTCTTTCTGTTCTTCACATCCTTTGCTGTCCTGTTATGACTCTGGTGTTCCTTTCATTCTCTTGTACATTTTGGTTTTATTATATTGTAAACCGCTCTGAGGCATTGGTCGCTAGGGCAGTATATCAAACAACTAATAAAGATAAAGACAGAGATCTAATGCATTTTAGAAATGCTGTTTTCTGATCAGCATAAAAGGAAAACAGGAGAGGACAATAAAGATTAGCAGGAAAATACTGGTTGACCTGGGGAAGACCCAGCATTAAATCTTAGCTGCCATTCCCCCAAACTTCACTAAATCCCTCCAAATGTTTTACACACGGTATACTCCAAAATATCAAAATATCAATATCAGCAGATTTTGGTATCATTCACAAAGAGACAATCCTTTACCAATAGTCCTTCCACAATATCACCTACAAAAAATATTAAAAAGAATTGTATCAAGGACTGATTGTTGTGGCACACCACTTGGGATGCCCTTTCCTCCGAGTGAACTTTATCTCCCAATACCCCGTTACTTTCCATTCAACTACTTTCTAACCAAGCCATTTTAACATAGAAATATCATGGCAGAAAAAGACCACATGGCCTATCTAGACTGCCCTTCCATCAACTACAATAGTGCCCTTTTTGCCTTTAGAGATTCTCTGTGTTTGTCCCATGCTTTTTTGAATTCAGATACTGTCCTCATCTCTACCACCTCCACTGGGAGACTATTCCACTCATCTACCACTATTTCCATAAAGAAACATTTCCGCATATTACTCCTGAGTTTGTCGCCTTTCACCCTTATCCTATGTCCCCTCATAGCAGTGCTACGTAGAAGAGACTCTCCTTCTGTGCATTTATGCCATGGAGGTATTTAATCATCTCTATCGTATCTCTCCCATCCCACCTTTCCCCTGAAGTATACATATTAAGATCTTTAAGTCTGCCCTCATATGCTTTATAACGAAGACCATTAACCATTTTAGTAGCCACCCTCTGCCATCCTTTTGAAGGTTTGGTCTCCAAAATTGCACACAATACTCCAAATGAGGTTGCACCAGAGACTTATACAGAGGCAGTACCATTTCCTCCTTTCTGCTGGCCATTCCTCTCCCTATACACCCAAGCATCCTTCTGGTTTTGCAGTCATCTTTTCTACTGTTTATCTACTTTAAGATAATCAGATACAGTTATGCCCAGGTCCAGTTCTTCTTTCATAGACAAAAGTACCTCATCCCCTATACTGTACTGCTCCTTTGGATTTTTACAGCCTAAATTTAAGATTTTAGTGCCCACAGGCAAACCCAGACAGTAGATTCAAGGAAGAAGGGAGAGGGAGGGTGTCATAGAGCCCACAAATATTGGAGAGCCAGAGGAAGAACAGCTTTTTTGAAGTAGTACAAGCATGTGGCCCTAAAGTAAGCAGGAGCAGGCTCTTCTGTGGCCTGGGTATTTGACACTGTCAGAATCTGGCACCCTAGGTAGTTGACCGGAACCATGTCAAAGGCCTTATTGACATCTAGGTACATACAGCCCGATATTCAGTCATGGAAGCTAGCCAATCTAACGTGGCTAGCTATCACCATTGAACTTTAAATCTGGATATTCAATGCCAGGGCCATATGTGGATTCTGGCATTGAATATCTGGGTTGGCCAAATTGCCGGGAAGATAATCGGTCAGCGGCGATAATCAGCCACTGCCCAGTTAGCTTCTGTGGCAAACGTTAGGCCAGCCTTTACTGCGCCTGTCCCACATGTCAGTAACCAGGCAAAAATGCAATGTGTGCCTTCGAGTCAGTCCTGACTCCTGGCGACCCAGAAGCTCCTGGGTTTTCTTGGCAGTGTCACTGGAAGTAGATTGCCAGGCCTTTCTTCCAAGGCAATGGAGGGTTAAGTGACTTGCCCAAGGCCACAAGGAGTGCTAGTGGGCAGGAGCTCAAAATTGCTGTTGCCTGGTTATCGATGGATGACACCATGGAAAGCCCTGGCACAACCTAATGCTAACTGGTTAGCATCAGGGAGTGCAGCCATGGCAACTGCTGAGTGGCACTTACACAGTTTGTAGGTCCTCTAGTGCTCTCCTGATTTGACTCTCGATTGATCAAAATTTGTCTGACAAGACCTACCCTCTGGCACAACCATACTGCCTCTCCTCAGATTTTTTTTTAATCTATTGGGTTCTAGAAACTACACTTTCCTTTTTTTCAGAATTATTTCTATTAATTTGCTCACCGCCAAGGTCAGATTAACCAGCCTGTAGTTCCTAGCTTCCTCCTTACTCCCACTTTTGTGAAGAATCATAACTGTCCTTCTCCAATTCTTTGGAACCATCCTTGACTCTAAAAAAGCAATAAAACGGTCAGAAAGTATTCCTTCCAGAACCTTCCTAGGTTCCCTTCATACACTGAAATGTATTCCATCCAAACCCCATCATTTTGGGGTATGTTTACTAAACCAGGCTAACGGTTAACCCGGGCTATCTGCAACTAGGTCCCACTGAATATGGGACCTAGTGGCAGATAACCCGGGTTAACCGTTAGCTGGGTTTAGCAGACAGACATTAGGCCTGGATATGATGAGCTGCACCCCACCACTGTCTGGTATTCTCCTGCAGCAAGTCATCAGCCACTGCACCCCGCAATCTGCTCCATCAAGACACATACCAGCTGCAAACAGTGTGCTAGTTAGTCCACAGTGCATGTTCCTGGTGGAGATGCGTACACCCACAACTGGGATGTCAGCATACACAGCAAGCAGTTACATCAGTGACTGGGCCCCAAAAGGAAACCCATATCTATCACATGAGAGAAATACTATATAGCACTATGGGGGTGCCTAGCCATGCTGTGGTCACTGCACAGTCAGGGTGAGAGTGATCTCTCAGCAGGACATACTGAGGTCACCCTGTCTGTGTAGGTGGTGGCCGGGCACTAATATGTCCCAGTCAGTGCCCTATGCCCTGTGCAGATGCACCCTGGCCAGGCCACCCTGTCCGGCCTATACCCATGGTACCTTGCTCCTCATTATGCACATTGGCAGCCCAATACTGGCAACATTGCTGGCAGTGTGGGCTGTGGAAGGTGTTTGCAGCCACCACACACTGGATAGGCAGACAGCCACCCCCACACCTATGCCAGCATTGTGGTACTATAGAGTCCAGCAGCCATACCCACCACACCAGTCCTGGGCACAGTACAGGCATGGATATGGTACGCACTACTGTTGGGGGTCACTCCCCAGGGTGGTAAACACTGTCAGAGACCAGACCTGCAGCGCACACTGCAGACATCACAATGATTGTTATGATGGAGATCAATGAGCAACATGTGCTTAACGTAGGAATTGATATCTGCCAGTTATCATGGGCAAATAGTAATTAGATCTTACCTGCTAATTATTGTTCCTGAAGGAACGACAGTCCAGTCCCTTTACTTCTGGGGTTGCGCAACCCTTCCAGCAGCTTGGAGGCTGAGCCAAACCTTTTTGGAGGTGGGGCGGTATAAATACCACTGGGACCACCCCTCCACTCCAGTAATCGACTGAAAAAGCAGATCTACAGATTTCCATTAAGAACTTATCTAAACAACATTGCCTAACTATGTACAACAACCTCTTTTTTTTTTTTTTGTTTTTGTTTTTATATAGCAAATGGATAATGCGAGGAAGAGTGAGTGAGAGAGAGAGAGAGAGAGCGAGGGAGAGAGAGAGAGAGTGACCGGACGGAGGAGAAATGCTTGATGTTGCCCGATCCGGTTTTCTCCCGTGTCCCTTCATCCTGAAAAGGCCCCCCGCTCGGTCCAGAGTTTCCTCCTGATTGATAGGTCCTCACCGGGTGGGATCAGGGACTGGACTGTCGTTCCTTCAGGAACAATAATTAGCAGGTAAGATCTAATTACTATTTCCTTATCGTCACTCCAGTCCAGTCCCTTTACTTCTGGGATGTACAAGAGCAGTTCAATCCTGGGTGGGATCCGGCAAACCGGACTGAAGGACCGCCAGACCAAACCGAGCATCCGCTGCGCTCTGAATGTCCAGCCTGTAGTGCTTGGTGAACGTATGAAGAGAGGACCAAGTTGCTGCCCTACAGATATCCACTGGAGGGACTAAGCTGAACTCTGCCCATGACGTAGCCTGAGCTCGGGTGGAGTGCGCCCGTAGCCCCGCAGGCACCTGCTTTCCTTTCAGGATGTAGGCGGAAGCAATCGCTTCCCTGATCCATCTGGAGATGGAGGCCTTGGCCGCCGCTTCTCCCTTGTGTGGACCCCCAAACTGAACGAATAGCCGCTCGGACTTCCGAAAGGGGGCGTTTCAAGGTCCTCCGGACATCCAGGAGCCGCAGTTTGCTAACCCCTTCTCCGCCCTCCACGGCGGAGAGGACCGGAAGGTGAACTGCCTGGTTCATATGAAAAGGAGAAATGACCTTGGGCAAGAAGGAGGGGACCGGACGTAGAACTATCTTGTCCTTGAGAAACAGTAGGAAGGGAGGCTGAGCGGAAAGCGCTTGTAGTTCGGAAACCCGCCTTGCTGAGCATATCGCGACCAAAAAGACTGTCTTCAAGGTTAAGTCCTTTAAGGAGGCCCTCTTCACTGGTTCGAAGGGTTCCTTGATCAGAGCATTAAGTACTAGGTTGAGGTCCCAGGGGGGACGACGGACCTCTGTTGAGGCCGCAGGCGCCTCACCGCCCTTAGGAACCTGGAGACATCCGCGTGCGCCCCTAGGGGCTTTCCGCGGACCTTCCCTCTATAGCATGCGATTGCCGCTAGCTGAACCCGCAAGGAGCTGTGGGCTAGACCCTTGTCAAAGCCTGCCTGTAAGAATTCTAAGACCTCGGGGACTGAAGCGGATAGGGGTTTTTGCCTGCGCTCAGCGCACCACGCTTCGAAGATGCGCCACGTCCTGATATAAGAGAGACAGGTCGAACGCTTCTTAGCGTTTAACAGGGTAGAGATGACGGCTCCCGAATAACCCCTCTTTAGGAGCCTCGCCCTTTCAATAGCCAGGCCGTAAGCGAGAACCGATCCACGTGAGGCATCCGTAATGGGCCTTGCCTCAGTAGGTCCCTTTTGCAAGGGAGACGCCAAGGTTGGTCGGCGGTTAATCACATCAGATCCGCATACCAGGGACGGCGAGGCCAGTCCGGGGCTATGAGGATTATGTATCCGTGATGGGACTCCACTCGTTGTAGCACCTTTCCGATCAGAGCCCAGGGAGGGAACACATAGAGAAGGCCCTCCGAAGGCCACTTCTGGGCCAAGGCATCCAGGCCTTCGGACATCCTTTCCTTGCGTCGGCTGAAGAACCGTTCCACCTTGGCGGACGCGAACCTCGCCATGAGATCCATGACTGGCAGACCCCAATGGGCTACTATCCGGTCGAACGTCTCCTGCTCCAGCTCCCACTCCCCGTGGTCTATCTTGCACCTGCTGAGATAGTCTGCCGTGACGTTGTCTATGCCTGCCACATGCTGTGCCGAGAGAGCTTCCAACCGAGTTTCTGCCCACTGGAACAGGGTGCTCGCCTCCTTCTCTAGGGCGGGACTGCTGGTGCCGCCCTGGTGGTTGATGTAAGCCACCGCGGTAACGTTGTCTGATAGCACGCGAATTGCTCTTTTTTGTACCAAGGCCTCTAGAGCTCTGAGCGCCAATACTACAGCCCGCAATTCCAGTCTGTTGATGGGCCATTGGGCTTCTAGCCAAGTCCAGCTGCCCTGAACGAACTGGTCCTCGCAGTGAGCTCCCCAGCCTGCCAGACTGGCATCCGTCGTCAGTAATAACCACTGGTGAGGCTCGAGGGGCATCCCGCGATCCAGATTCTTCGGGGATTGCCACCAGTGCAGCGTCTGTTTGGTTCGAGGCGCGCAGGGTAACTGCATTGATATGGAGTGACGTTGTGGCGACCACCGACGCAATAGGGCCCTCTGTAGTGGCCGCATGTGGGCCCGGGCCCATGGTACCACCTCTATTGCCGCTGCCATTGTTCCCAGGACCTGTAGATAATGCCGCGCCGTGGGGTTTCGTCTGGCTAGAAACTGAGTGACCAGGAGTCTTAGTTCTCTTGATCTTGATGGAGACAGAAACACCCTGCCTCTGTTGGTGTCGAACCTTGCTCCGAGGTACTCCAGTTCCTGGGAGGGAGTCATCCTGCTCTTCGCTCGATTGATGACCCACCCCAACTCTTCCAGTACTTGAACCACTCTTGCCGTCACGATGTGGCTTTCCTCCTCGGACTTTGCCCGGATTAGCCAATCGTCCAGGTAGGGGTGTACTAGAATTCCTTCTTTCCGAAGAGAGGCCGCTACCACCACCATCACCTTGGTGAATGTCCTTGGAGCCGTGGCTAGGCCGAAGGGAAGAGCCTGGAATTGAAAATGGCCCCTTGGCACTGCAAATCTCAGGAATTGTTGATGGGAATCCCTGACCGGGATATGTAGGTAGGCTTCTGTCAGATCGAGGGAAGTTAGGAACTCCCCGCCCCTGACTGCTGCTATGACCGAACGTAGGGTTTCCATCCGGAAGTGTGGAACTCTGAGGCAGCGATTGACCTGTTTTAGATCTAGAATTGGGCGGAAAGACTCCTCTTTCTTTGGAACTACGAAGTAAATCGAGTACCGACCAGTACCGCGCTGGTCTGGCGGTACTGGGACTACGGCTCCGAGCGTTATCAGGCGGGAGAGAGTAGACTCTACCGCCACTCTCTTTGCCGAAGAACCGCAGGGAGACTGAACGAAGGCTGGATGTATTTGTTTTGCGAATTCGAGAGCGTAGCCCTCTCTGATAACCTCTAGAACCCATTGATCGGACGTGACCCGGGACCAGGCAGGAAGAAAACGCCTTAGGCGACCGCCCACCGAAGGCTCTTCCCCCTGGACCCCCGTCGCCTCATTGTTTTCTATTTCCTTGAGAGGAGGAGAAGGAGGACGAGCTAAAACCTCGGCCTGCTCCTCGAAACCCTCTAAAACCTTGTCCCTTCGAGATGAAGCGGCCCCTGGGAAAGGGGTTTGTCCTAGCTGGACGGAACCTTCGGGAGTCCCTGGACTGGTTACGCACTGGAGCTAAGGGTCTCCCCTGCTTTGGTCTGTCTTCAGGCAGCCTGCCCCCTTTAGACTCGCCAAGGTCCTTTACCAACTTCTCCAAGTCTTCTCCGAATAATAGTTTCCCCTTAAAAGGAAGGCGGCTCAGGCGTGCCTTCGAGGAAGCGTCCGCTGCCCAATTCCGTAGCCATAGATAACGTCTAGCTGCCACTACCGAGGCCATGTTCTTGGCTAGGCTTCTGATGAGGTCATACTGACTATCCGCCAGGAACGCTGTTCCGGATTCCAGTCTAGCCGAGTGGGCCTGAGCCTCGCTAGATGGACCCTCTGCTGCCTGCAGCTGTTGAGACCACCTTAAACAGGCTCTCGCCACCCAAGCCCCTGAAACCGAGGCCTGCAAGGCAAGGGCACTCACATCAAACGCTTGTTTCAGGAGGGTATCTAGCTTTCTGTCTTGAGAGTCCCTCAAGGCGGTGCTGCCCTCCACTGGAATAGTAGTCTTCTTAGTAACTGCTGAAACCGCTGCATCCACCCTCGGAGACTTCAGTAGTTCTCTGTCCGCCTCTGTAAACTTAAAACACAGGCAATAGCGATCCAGGAAACTGCGAGTAGATCTCTGATACTTGCGGTTTGTAGCTTGGTGAACCCGGCTCAGCGATCTCTGCCCGTTGGCTCTACACGTGGTAGGCCTCACCACGTGGAGCCTGAACGGGGGATCGTGAGCGCGTTCTGCGGGTCGTTCTCCTCCCGGGACAAAACGTCGCTGAGGCAGTGGATGCCGGCAGAGACTGTGCCGACCGTGAAGAGCAGTGCTGAGCCGAGCAGACTCCTCCGCCGCGGGTGGAAGACCCGAGGATCGCCGCCGCGTTCTTCAGCCGCGGGGTGAGACTGGCGGTCGCAATCTGCCTCTCGGGGGTTCCTCCAGCGCTCAGCCACCTGAAGGGCTTCGGCGCGAGGCAGGGCAAGCGAGGAAATCCCGCTGATCTGAGGCAAACAGCCAGCACCCTTCTACCTCCGGAGCCCGGCCCGACCGGGTGTGGGGGGGGTGGGGGGGTTGGGAGGGGAAGAGAGCAGAGTGTAGTTAAAGGAACAGAGCACCCAAACTAACTGATAGGCACTGGAAAATAAATGCAAGAAACTAAAAGCAATAAAGTAATAAAGTTAGAAATTTTAAAAGTAATTTTAAGGGAATTTAGTTAAAGGAAGACTCCAGTAAGCCCCAGGCTTACGGAACCCTCCAGCTGCTTGGAGGCTGAGAATACTGGAGTGGAGGGGTGGTCCCAGTGGTATTTATACCGCCCCACCTCCAAAAAGGTTTGGCTCAGCCTCCAAGCTGCTGGAAGGGTTGCGCAACCCCAGAAGTAAAGGGACTGGACTGGAGTGACGATAAGGAACGTTTGATAGCTGTGTACCATATACCCAGGTGTAGGGTGGCAGTGCTAAGGTATGCAACTGCTAGTATTGGGGGATACAGGCAGGGCCCAATGTCCTGCCTCTCTAGGAGGCATTGGCCAATGGGGCCTGGGGGGGGGGGGTCTGGCCCTGTTGGCTGCTGCTTTACGGCAGAGTGTCCCAACTCCAGTCCTGGTGTTCCAACCACTGTTCGGATTTTCATGCTGTCCCTCAGAAATATGCATGAGCTACATCTGCATACCATGGGGGTGGTGCATAAATATGCAGCACATGCATCTTTAGCAGAGGCAGCATGGATCCTGAATGGTGTGGGGCCCTCCAGGACTGCATTTGGGAGACTCTGCTCTGGGTAATGCGGCTGTTTATGGTGTCTGTGTTTGGTGTGGTAAAATATAGGCATGTGAACCATGCGTATGTTCTCAGCAATAAAGGTTTCTCCTTACTATCACGGTTTAGCTGTAGGAAAAATATGTGGACTGGATTGGCAGTAGCCCCAGCTGGGCTTTGAACCTGCGACCTTCTGTTCCTGCACATGCTGTCTGTGTGCACTGCACCACCGTGTTGCCACAGATATGCTGTGTTCCCTGGGGAGTCCATGACTGTACATCCGACAGAGCCTGTCTGTTACGGTGGACGGTGCCAGCCTGCACAGGCCTAGGCCACTGTTTGCTGTGGTTTGCAGCCACTGCCCCCTCCACCACCTGTACCCTTCCGCCAACATGCAGACATGTCCCTATCTGGAAAAAAGAATATGACCTGATTGAGTTGTGGCACTCCAGGACTGAATTTGGGGGACTCGGCTGTCGGTAATGCCCATTGTTATGGTTTGTGTGCGGTGTAGGGTAAAATATAGGTGTTGGAACCATGCTTATGTTCTCTGCCATACAGGAGTGTCTGTACTATCACTGTTTAGTGGTGGGTAAAACTATGGGGACTGGGTTGGCAGGAGCCCCAGCTGGGGTTTGAACCTGTGACCTTCTGGTGTTACAGGCACTGGCTGTGTCTGCTGCACCACACTGTGGCCACAGAGACAGTGCAGTCTCTGGAGATAGGAAACCTGGCTGCACGAGTCAGACACCCTGCTCTGCACAATTTTACTGTGGACTCGTTTACCTTGTATGGGGACAGGGGTGCAATTAAACCTCAAAAATGACCTCCAAAAAAAGGGGAAAAAACCAAAACCAAGCTGGGCAACAGTGATATCAATGGGTAACATGAAAAACACTCCCAGGAAAGCTCCATTAAAATGCAGTGATTTTTGAACGAGTCTACGGAGTGTAGACCCTTCCAAAAATCATTTCTTTTTTTTTGGAGCTTTCCTGGGAGTGTTTTTTATGGTTGCCCATTAATATCACTGTTGCCTAGCTGGATTATAATTTATTTGAAATTTGTTGTGGTCATTTTCAAGTTTTATTGCTGTTTTGTTCTGTGCACATGTATCACACTGCTCACGTTTTGCAGGTTTCCCCGGTTTTGCTGTACATTGCTGACGTAAATGGTTTCTCTTTCATTTAAATCGGCTCTAACGCGAGGGTTTCACTCGCGGTATTTTTAATGCCGAATTCAGCCCCGCTCCTGTGCGGGGAGCCTCTCCCCTCCCACTCTCCACCCATTGACCCCGTCCCCCCGCCCCTCGGGAGCCTTCCTCCGCCCTCCGTAAGCGTTTCCCCGCCTCTATCACACATCAGCGCCCCGCACACATGCGCCGGCCCGTTAATGTGACGTGCACGCGTGCGCGGCGCTTAAGAGCACTTAAGTGCATCATTAGCGTCCGCTCTTGTGCGCCGCGCACATGTGCACGGTTTAGTAAACATACCCCACAGTCTTCTGAAAATCGTTTGAGGTCTATCTCGCTTACAGTCATACTTTTGTTTGTTCTCTGTGGTCTTACTCCCGTCCCTACATCTGTGAACACCAAACAGAAATATTTGTTAAGATCGTTTTTTTCTTCAATGACCTCTACATATTCATCCCCTTCACTTATAAATCTCTCAAAATAATTTTTCACTTCCTCCACTCACTAACATATTGCAAAAGTCGTTGTCCTCTGTTTTATCACAGTAGCTGTTTTTCTTTCCATTTGCATCTTCCATCTCCTGACTACTTTTCCAGCTTCTTTGCTTTTCCACATATTGCTGCATGTCACCCTCTTTATGCAGTCTTATAGTTTATTAATGCTAACTTTTCTTACCCCTACTTTTTCAGCTGTTTTGAAAACCATAGTAGCAACTTCTTCCTCTTACCTTTATTTACCTTTCAAATGAAAAGGTTTGTGGTCTCTATTATGTCCTTTTTAATTTTGCCCATTGCTGTTCTGTTTTTCCTAGATTTTCCCATCTAGCTAACAACTCCTTGAGGTAATCATCCATCATAATAAAGGGCCCAATGCAGAAACCCTGCACTAGAGCCCAGTGCCCAGTGCTTAAACTGGAAGAATAAGCCAAAACACATGCGCTCAAGAGTCTGCATTTAGCAGCCCCTGTATGATGTGTAAGTTTGGCATGCTGCCCTGAGAAAGGGTCATCTGAAGTGAAGTTTGACATTTCACCTCAGATGATCCAGGCAGCTAGGAAGGCCCTCAACGCCACTGGCACAGTGCACCCCTGGATACCGACCTTCCAACAGAAGTAAAACCATTGGTGGCCCTGTGGGCTCCAATCCCCTTCCCCTTCCCTGTTCCCAGAAAAAAAAAACAATTGGTGGCCCATGGACCCCGATAAAACACCCCCATCCCACTAAAATCATTGGTGGTCAGTGGGCCTCCATTAACCTGCTCCCCCCCCCCCCGCAGTACCTTTTTGTAGAGCAGGAGTAGAAGCAATGCCTACATGCTCCTACCCCCAATGCCATTTTTCAAAATAGCAGCACCTGACCCCATGTCGTGCATCCCAGGGATGCACCGCTTGAGGGAGTAGACTGACCACCATCTTCACCACCACCCCACGGTGCATCCTAGATTTTTAATCTGGATTTGAATATGGCCAGAGACAGCATAATGCACTAAGGATGTTTGTTGCAGGCAAACTGCACAGCAAGGTTAAAAGAGTCGTCAGGAGTTAGCAACAGAGGACATAAATAAGACTGACTTGCAAACTGAGTGGAGTTCACAAGAAAGGATGCAGGGAAAGAGAAAAGATGATAACAATGAGGACCTGCAGAGCGAATACATTTATAGATCGGTAAGAGAACTTGAACTGTATACAGAAATGGGTGGGAAGCCAATGTAATGGCTTTAAACTCTGTTTCCAAGGTCTCCTGGCCATTTGACATTTCTTCTCTCGCCTCGTTTCACTTCCTCTCCTACATCCATCTCTGACATTGATCTTTTAATTTCAGCTTTCTTATTTTTCCCTCTCTCTATCCACTCAGATTTCATTCCTCCTCCTTACCATCCAGTCCTCAAATCTCCCTCTTTTTACAATATCAATCAATAGCTTTCCATCTCTTCCCTCGTCTTGCTTTCCTTCAGCAATCTCTTATTTCCTTCAGCAATCTCTTATTCCCCAGTCTTTCACTAACGGCCTATTGTTCATCTACATTTGCTGTATACCTCCTCAGATGAATCTTTTCATAAAGGTAGTGTATAAATATAACTAACTCTGTTCCCTGTAAAATAGTTATCTCCAAGTTATAATGCCCTGTTCAATGTAATTTCAGTTTGTTCAATGTAAACCGCACTGATGCAGAATAGCGCGGTATATAAGAGAATGTAAATAAATAAATAAAATAACTCCCCTATCTCTCCCTCCACCTCCCCTTCCCATCCAGCAACTACTCTCTCTCTCTTTCTTTCTCTCCCCCCGTTCTATCCAGAATCTTCCAACATCGGCCTCCTATGTTCCTATCCACCCCCTCCTCATGTCCAGCATCGCCCCTTTGTCTCATCATCTCTCCTTTCTCTCCCATGTGACCCAGCATCTCCCCTCTAGCCTCACCCCCAGTCCACATCTGTTCTCCAAACTCCCCTTCTGATGCTGCCACCGCTTCATTTTTCTTGGCCTGTGGCAGTGGTAATAAAGCAAAAAAAAAAAAAAAAAAAAAAAAAAAAAAAAAGATGTAGCCTTGGAGCTCATGCATGTGTCTTGCTCCCCCTGGTGCAGACTTCCTGCTTCCATGAGGACAGGATGCGGCAGGGCCTTTAGCCTGTGTATGGACCCAAAAGCCGCAAGCTTATTTTTTGCTTTATTGCTACTGCTCCTTCTTTGCCGAGTTCCCCTTCTGATCAGGAGTGAAGAGAAGCTGCCACTTCAAGGGATTTTAAGAGAATTTCTGCCACCAAAAACTCCTGGTCAAGAGGGAGTTAATGACAGAACTGCATTCAACTCCAGACTGAGGGTTGAATGTAACAAGGTTTAAAGATAGGCAGAGGAGCAAAGAACTGCAGGACACAGCACTGACCATCCACCCCCTCAGTCTTTCCCCAGTAGGTGCATCTCACAGATTCTCACTTATTCTGTATCATGAGAAAATATATCACCAAGTTACCCAGTTCCAGGAGTGAGATTTTTGGCTAGTTCTGGTTTTAAATTTGCCTTGAAATGCAGTATGGTATTTGTAGTCCCTGATGTTACCCATTGAAATCGGTGCAGCAGATCCACTTGATGCATCAAAATGAGATTGTCAGAAATCCAGGACTGGTTTAAAATCTCACTTCTGGAACCGGATAACTTGGCAACTCTGCATCCTCTTATTTAATGTTACTCAGAAATTGTGCAGAAAGCTCCAGCAAAACACAGATAGTGAAAACAGCAGGAAGAATCTAGAAACCTAATGAAGGAAACATAAAGATGATGAAGAAATAGCAGAATATATTTTTATTTTATATTTACATACTACATACTATACACACACACAGGGCTTAATTTGTAGACAGAAAGGAAGTAGAAATGGAACCATGGAGCTGGCTGGGTGTGAACTGTGTGAAAGGGGTATGGTCAGAGCCAGGTGTGAACGGCCCCTCTCCAAAAACACTCACACATACTTTCTCTCACACATGGGGGCAGTTGTATCCTTTTGAGGGTGGGTCCCCTTCTGATTTTCCCACATTAACATTTCTGCTTTCTCCTTACTCTTCTCTCTTCCCCTCCACTCTGGAGCAGATGCTTTTTCCATCTCTAGTGGAAAGGCAGGATGGAGAGAAAGGGCGTATATGCAAAACTACTCAAACTCACCCCCTGCCCCGCCCCCCCAAAAAAGCATTCTCAACTAATCCGTGAATCCTCCCTCTCCACACCAAGTCATCTATTTCTATTTCTTCTCTCCCATTGAAATGCCAGTCCTGTCTCCTCACCATACCGCCACCACCCAATCTGTAAATCCCTCTTCTTAGGGCTCTCTTTTCCACCCTTGCTCTATACACTCAGCTTGGCTTTGCTTGTTCCCTCTCTCCATCCTCCAATCTCTCTCTCTCTCTCTGCATGCCCAAACTTTGCCCAATCCACACCCAGGCACACAGCTGTATTAATGTCTGTGACGCAATCCAAGAGTTTGCACTGACTGACCCAGGAGGAAGGATTTAAATGAGGCTTTTCAAGGATGCCATTTCCAAAAAAATACTTTCTCCTAGGACAAGCAGGATGAGTCAGCCACACTTGGTGACATCATCCGACAGCGCTGAGACGGAAGAACTGATTGCGATTGCTGTCTTATACCTTTTTGGGTCTTCAGGCCACAGCAGCAACCATCCAGTAAGAGGAAGGGTGGCTGGGGGTCTTCCCCGGGGCATCCCCTGGCCCAGCTATAATAGACTAGTTGTAGGCTGGACCTAGCCTCTTGCCTGCCTGACCCGCAGCCTGCACTGTTGAGCACAGCACTGCGCACACACTCTCACTCTGTCTCTGCTGGCATTTAACTGACTGCACATTGTGCACTCTCACTCAGTCTGCCTCTGCTAGTGCCTGGCTGCCTGCTTGCTGCTGTACCAAATACATACAGACCCTGGGCTCCACATTACTATCTCCATCACATGGCCACTTCTGTCACTTTCTTCCTGCTGCCTCACTTGTTGGCTCTCCTGAGCAAACAAGAGGAGGGATGTGTCCATGCAGCACCGTACATGCTGCACATTCACCCATTTCCAGTCCAGAGGCAGAGCAAGCACAACCAAACAGACAGGAGGAGGCATACTGTAATGCAGAGCAGCTACCCACTGGAGTCTCCCCCTTGTTTCTCTATACAGTGTGTTCCTGCATGGTGTTAGTGCTATCCATGCTCAGACCACTTGAGGGTTTTTTTGAGGGAGAGTGGGAGGAGAAGCCTAGCCTGCAGTTGTGGCCGGCATAGTCGCACCATTCACATCACTGGCACTGTTATAACATTCCACAGAGCCTGGTGGCAGCGCATACAAAATGCACAGACCACAGTGCAACCGGGTTCATGCTGTGTGAACATGGAGGAGGAAGTAAGAAACAGGAGCAGACAGGCACAGTGTCATCCACATCTGTAGAGTGGAGGAGCAGCCTAGTTGTTAGGGCAGCAGCTTGGGCATAGAAAGGCCAGAGTTCAAATCCCACTAGTACTCCTTTTAATCATGGGGCAAGTCACTTAAACCTCCACTTCCTCATGTACAAACAAGATTGTAAGCCCTCTGGGAAGAGGGAAATGCCTACCATACCTGATTGTAGCATGCCTTTAACTACTACTGGAAAGATGTGGAGAGAGTCAGGGTTCAATTTACCTATGGGCAAATGAGCCTCTGTTAGGCAGCTGCCACATTTAACCATAAGTAAAAGTGGTCCTTCTTCCCCTCTTCCTCCATCCCAAGCCTCCACCATTATTTTCCCAGTCTCCAACTTTCAACTACCAATTCCTAGTGGCCCTTGAGCCCCCACATGATGGTAATTCCCCCCTTCCTGAAAAATTGCTCTCTCCTCTCCTTTTTTTTAGTCAGCAAGGCACAAGCCTCCTCCTCTTCTTTACAGCAGTGGTTCCCAAACTTGGGGTCAGGAACCCAAATGGAGGTCACAGAAACATGGCCATTTCCCCTTCTATCTGGACTTTCACTGTGAACTATGCCAAGTAGGACAGTCACCGAATAGCATGTGATCTGTGAGTCAGCGAACATTCATTCATAGGCCCTTGACCCCTCCTGAGTAAGCTTCCTGTTAGACTGGAAACCCATGCTAAGTACTGGGGTCTGTACACACACTCTGACACAAGGGACCCTGTGCTGACTGCTGCTGTTGCAGCTGCTTTAGAAGAGTGGAGGAAGGGGGAAGAAGCTGGAGACCTGCTATTTTGATTTCATCAGCATCTGGGGTCATCTCAATTTTGTTGTTAAAATGGGGTCCATACAGATAAAAGTTTGAAAAGCACTGCTTTACACGCTGCCTGCAAAGGGGGAGGGGAGGGGGGCTTGGTGCTCTGACACAAGTCTGAAAAAATAATAGCATTCTGGTGGTTCCTCCAGAAATTAATTCCTATTTCAGGGCTGGCACAATTGAGCCCCCCTAAACCAATCCTTCAGCCTTATCCCATCCGAGCTTTTGATAATTTAAAAACTCAACCATCCTGAGCATCACAATACGAACCCTCCCGCAATACCCCGCCGCTGCTGGTGTTTTTTTCATACTTGTACGTTTGTGAACTGTGCGCTTTCCTTATGTAAACCCTTTTGATTGACTTTCTGTCAGAAAGCTGGTTAAAGCCTTCGTAAATAAATAAATAAAATGCGTAAGTGGCCGACAACATACTTTGAAATATTAAACTTTGCTTTGCGTGGTGCCAACTCTGCCTGTACAAGAATGTGCTGATGGCTCTTTGGAAGTTTGGCTTGGAGTGCTGCTGCCCCTCAGAACTTGCTACCCTAGGCCATCGCTAGTCTTGCCTAATGGTCGGGCCCACCTTGATCTACATACCAGATTCATATCTACCTACTTAAGGGATAGCAACGTCCTGAAAGAGAGGAGCAGCCGGTGTCGTGTGACCGTTGAAATCGGGAGTACCTGAGCCTGGGGGCTCTCAACGCGCGCGCCGTCTGAAGTACTTTCTCTCCCTCCCGCCTTCCCGGGGCGGGCTCTGCGCCTCTTGCTTGGCCCCTTTCGCAGCCGCCGCGCGGGGGTCCAGTGCGAGCGCCGCACGCCCATTGGCCCGGGCTTCTCATCTATCCTCGCGCCACCCAGCGAGCGCGTGCGGCACGAGCCTGCGGCTTCCCCTTTCCCCGGCAAGTTGTTGTTTTTTTTTTTTTTTTGGCGGCGCGCGCGTGGCTGTGGGGACGGAGCATGCAGCCCGCGCTGGGCTCGTGAAGGCTCCGCTCCGGCACGGCCGCCGTCATGCTCGCCTCGCGCACCGCGTGTCCGCCGTCGCCGCCTCTGCTGCTCCTGCTGTGTCTGCCCGCCGCGCTCTGCTTGCTCTCCCGCCCCGTCTACTCCAACCACTGGGCGCTGAAAGTTACCGGAGGACCGCAGGAGGCGGCCCACTTGGCCTCCAGATACGGCTATCTGAACTTAGGACAGGTAAGCGTTGAGGTGCCAAGTCGTGTGGTGGGTTTCTCCATCCTTGTTTCTTGCAGATTTGTCGTCTTGTTCGGGGTTTCCTCTTAACATTGGCGCGGCGCGGGGTTCCTCGGGGTCCCGGAGCCGCTGCTGGTTTCGTTTCCTTTAACCGGAGCCCCGGTGGAGGTTGCCGGAAAGGTGCTTTTCGGATGGGTTCGTTTTTCGCAATTTGCTGCGGCTGTTGCAAAATAGAAGTTTTCCGGAAGAGAAAGGGGAGCCCCGAGAATGTCTTTCTGACATTTTCTTACGGGGTTTGGGATCCTGAGCGACTCTGCTGTACTTTTTAAATGTATTTTTTGGTTGGGGGGCGGGGGATTCACAGATTCGCTTTTCCAATGTACTTGACGGATCTGCAGGACCAGCACAGTTGTCTGGAGCCGCCACAGTATCGTTTACTTTAGACGCCAATAGACTCCATTGAGATTTGTGCTTATTAACAAAAAAAAATGTAGACTAACCAAAATGAGCATTTTATTCCCCATGTATTGGTAAAACAAAAAGCCATAGGAGGCGCGGTGCGATGCAAGACTTTGCCGGTGGGCTGACATTTTAAAGTTTGCTGTCATCTGCATAGACATTGCGGGGGGTCTCGGATGTTTTCGTCAACCCTGGATAGTTGCACTTGGCGTTAAATATGCTCGATCCCCGCGGAGATGTCCTTGGGGCAGCGGTGACAAAAGTGTTAAAGTCCTTGCAGATCTTACAGCTGGTAAACTCACCCCGATATTCCTATGAGTGTCGCCTTTGAATTTGCAGAGTGTCATAGCTTAGTGATCTGTCAGGACATGCTGTTATTAATTTCCAGCTGTGCCCGATGTTAGTGTTTATGCAGAATGGGAGACTTGCCTTGCTTAGGTAGAAATAAAGTACTTAAAGGAATACATTGAAGATATCGGGGGGGGGGGGGGGCGACACTGCACTGCACTGCACATGAAAAAAAAAGGAAATCAGTTTTTAATTTTAGTGAATGTTACATTCTGCCTTTATTCTACTGCTTATTTCCAGTGTCTGCCATGCTAGTAGAATTCAGAAGAACTACTGCCATACTGAACCAGACCAAAGGTCCATCAAGTCCAATGTCCTTTTCCAAACCATCCCTCCAGTCCAGTCCCACACTTATGGATACTCTTCCCTCCTTCAGCATGTCTAAATCTTCTGATGTCGCAGTAGAATAGCTGCTGCTTTGGAGCCCAGGAGTCAATAACTCAGTCCTCAGCAGCTGAAGAGGAGCCTCTGAGTGGCTGGGCTCCACTGTTCGGTTTCCACCTTCCTTTCTGAAAAGATTTTTGTTTTGTGAAGTCAGGGCAAAAGAGCACTCGGAAGAGCAGGTTACCTTGATTTCTTAGAGGCTTAGTATTTGATAGCCACTGGTCTGGCAAGTGGAACAGGACCAGCAAAGCAAACAGCTTACCAAAAAAAAATATAAAGGAAACCTGCTGCTCGAACTGCCAGGATCCTGTCCCAGGTCTGGCAGAGACCAGGAGGAAAAATTACTTCCCTTTTCCTCCCCCAGCCGGATGACGCTACACCCCAGTCGGGAGATAGTGGATTGATGCCCATGTAAGTGGCACATTGTTGGGCCTGTGGCTTTAAGCCTTCTGCTGCGAAGAGCGATTCGCCTTCTTTAGTTTGTTTTTGTTTTCTGGCAGTGCTTGGGGATAGGGGCCTTCCTCAGTCAATGTTGGTGGGTCTTTACGCTGGCAGTCGGCAACCTGGTGGCTCGCCCCCCCCAAGCACTGCATGCATAGGTCATGTGCGTCAGTGCTGTTCATTTTTCTGGCACATCGGGAACACTTTTTAAAACCCGGCTTTACAGATTGTCATCTTCTGACTTGTAAGTAGATATTCTTGACGATCTGCTGTATTCTTTTCTGGTTTCTAGTTGTGTTTTTCCTTTTGGATAGAAGTCAGGAGGTGTAATTTTTAAGGAGAGCAGAAGTCCGTCTTGTAGGCAAGGCGGAAGAAGAAAGACTGGCTGGCTAGGGGCGGACTGATGGGTTGGGCTACTGACTCATGCTCAGAAAGGTTTGCCTTTCTGAGCTCTGGAGAGCACTTCCGTACGGTGCCGTCGGAGGACGTCACCTGATGAATCCTGCTTGTCCATGGAGAAAGGGGCTTTCCTTGATCAACTTTGGCAGGTCTCTGCGCAAGGGGGAATTGATTTTGGCGGTGGTAAGTGCCAGGGGACTTTACCTCTCTGCTTATCCTTCGCTCCGGGGGTGGCTGCGTGGATCGTGCATGTGCTCAGGCTCTCTTTATTGTGCAGCAGATTGCATGGGGTACTCACGGCTGAAGTCTCCCGGGTCTTTGCACGTTCCAGGAGTGTTTCTGAACTAAATTGGTCATTCGCGTAGGACAGCATGCAGTTGGGTAGTGCAGATAAGAACGAGGCTATTCTTTTTGAGCAGGGAAGTTTTGACGAGAAGTGAAGCCCTGTTTGATGCAACAGCAATTTCCCTCCAAGGTAAAGAGCGAGACAGGCCAGCAAGAAATCAAAGAGCAGAAAGCCAGATGCCCCCCTTCCCGGACACTGCCCCCCCGCCCCAACAGAAATAATCTCTGGTGGCCAGTGGCCCCAATATTTCCTCCCAGTAACCTAAATGTCATGGCGGGAGCATTGCCATCTTGCAAAATTGCGGCACTTGGCCCCATTAGGTGAATCCAGGGATGCATTAGGTAGGGTCAGACTGCCATATAAGGCAAAAAATGCCTTATATGGCAGTGACCCCTCCTTGTTGCATCTTGGGACAGATGACCCCACATCGTGCATCCCAGAATGCAACATGGAGAGGTATCACTCTGCCATATAAGGCATTTGTTTGCCTTATATGGCAGTCTGACTGCTCAGTACGTCCCTGAATGCACTGCATGGGGCCGGGTGCCACAATTTTGCAAAATGCAATGCTCTCGCCACAGCATTTAAAGTACTGAGGGGGTGGAATTGGGGCACTGGGCCACCAGGTTTTGTTGTTTTGGGGGGGGATCAGATCCATCAAAGATTTTTTTTCTGTGGGGGAGGGGGCCATGTTGGGGACACCAGCCCCCTGACATTGTGCCGATGGGATCAAAGGCTTTGTCAGATGCCTGGGTCATCTAAGGTGAAATGTCAAACTTCCTCTCCGATTATCTTTGCTCCTGGATGGATCTTTAAGCCTACCTGAAGTTGGCTTGAAGATCCAGTGTTAAAAATAGTGTAAAAACCTGTGCTATGTTTCAGCACAGTTTTTTTTTACATGGGGGGGGGGAATTAATTATTGTGGGGGCCCCCTAGCCCAGGCCACGGCCTATAGGCATAGGGGTGCCACTGTTTAGTCTTTAAATAAAGAATAATTTGTCTTCGTCCAGAGCTTGGGCTGCTGGGACTTGTAGTTGTGCTACCACTTAAAAACACAGTAGTATTGAGAAATACAGTTTCTTTTCTTCAAATCAAAGTAATTGTCTTTTCTTCCTTCAACAGGGTACTTAGCAATTCAGGCTAGAATCATTCTCCCTGTCTTACTGCTTTTGGTGGTTTTCAAGTTACAGACTTTTTCCTTTATTCAGCAGCTTCTATTCTGCCTTTTTACACCATGAGCAGTCCATTAATAAATCCTCTGAGTCAGAATCAGGTTCAACAGATTCTACCTGCATTTCCTCCGGGTTTTCAACCGATATGTCTGGCTCTAAGCCTTCATGCAATGCTTCTTGCTTGAAACTCTCTAAGAGCTCCTGAATTCTCCTCCACTGGGGCTTCTTACTAGGAAAAGGGTTTCCACCTGGAGTGAGAAGTTTCTTTTCCTGACTCAAATGCCAGAGTGCCTCTAACTGGCTTAGGTTACTCCTAGGTATATTTTTATCCACCCACCTTCTGGGAACTGGAATCTTTTTAGCTGGTCCACGTACTGGAGGAACTGCACCTTGCCCCTTCTCTGTAATTCTTTCAGCTACAGCTCTACTGGCTTCAGAACCACTTGTAGTTTCCCTGCAAGCCTGGCTCTCTTTCTGGGTGCTGCTTTCACCTCTGAAATCCCCCTGGAAAACTCCACCGTTCTCCTCTTTGGTGAGTTCTCTGGGTCTTTCCCTGATGCTTCTCCCTCTACGGAAGTCTGCAGTGCTCTCTCTAGTCAGTTCCCTCGTGTACTGCTCTCTCGTGGAATCCTCTCTCCAGCCAGTGCTACTCTCATGTGTTTCTCTGGGTTTATAAGACTGCCTTTTGCCTAACCTGCACTGTCCCTTACCCAGGTGTCTCTCATTATCCTCCAAGCCTGCCCTTAGATCAGCAGAGCTTGGGTGTGGCTTAGCTTCAGCAAGTACCTGTTTTTTTCCTTTGCCTGCACCCTGAAAGCTACAGATATCCTGCCTGTCTCCTTCCTTAAAGGTAGATCTATAATTTTCCTCTGTTTGCAAGGGCTCAGCCATGCTCTCCTCATCACAGTATGCAGCGATTTGCATGCCCAGTGTGCTGCCATTTAGTGCGCTCATCTTTCTGGTGTTTTTCTAGCGCTAGCTTGTTTTCTGTATTGGAGAGCAAGACAAGTGCGGGAAAAGCCCTGGAAAAATGCCAGACTAAGGTTTACTGTATCAGCCCATAAGTTAGTCTCTCAGCTATGGCCTTGTCCTCCTTGAGTGCCCCTTTTACCCTTTGATCATCTAAAGGTCCATCTGACTCCTTTCCTAACTTCTTACTTTGTATGTACTTGAAAACGTTTTTATTGTGAGCTTGCCTCTCTTTGGTAAGCTTCCTTTTTAAATACATTTTATCTTCTTTATCAGAGCCTTGCATTTAATTTCTCACTGCTTATGCTGTTTCCAATTTTCTACATTTGATTCCTTTATCCGTTTTTTTAAAGATTTTTTTTTTGTCTCTTTTAGCCTCTTTCACTTCACCTTTTAACCGTGCTGGCTGTTTAGCCTTCTTTATGCCTTTCTCAATACACTGGATACATCTGGTCTGGGCTTCCAAAATTGTATTTTTAAGCAACATTCACTTCTAATGTAAACTTTTTGACCTTTAATTCCCTTCTAACTATTTTCCAAATTTTATTATTCTCCCTTTTGAAAATTAAATGCAGACACGGTAGATCTTTTGCGTACTCGCTCCAGTTATGTCAAATGTGATCATATTATGATCACTAGTGCTGAGTGATCCCAACACCGTTAGCTCTCGTACTAAATTCTGTGTATCACAAAGAACCAAAACTAAAATAGCTCTTTCTCAAGTCGGTTGCCGAACCAGCCCATGAAGCAGTCATTTTATTTCACCTAGAAACTTTACCTTTCTAGCATATTCTGACGTGACATTTATCCAATAAATATTGGGATAACTGAAATTGCCCATTTATTGTTTTGCCAATTTTATTAGCTTCCCTAATTTCTGATAACATTTCATCATCTGCCTGCTTATTCTGATCAGGCGGATGGAAGTAAACCCCTACCACTATTTTCTTCCTCGACTGTGTGTTAACGATTCATAAATGCAGATTGTAACATTCACTAGAAGTAAGTAAAGCATGTTTTTTCCTTGTTTCTCAGAGCCAGGAAGGATGCGCTGAATATTTAGGTTTATTCTGTTAATTGCAAGTACTTGAAAATGATCTGTGGAAGTAGCAAGAATTTATGAAGTGTGGTGATGTTTCTTTTCCCCCCTTTCCTGGTAGTGTGTGGTTGGCAGCTTTGTTGTGCAGTTAAGTTTTAGGGACACTGTAGAAATAAAGGCAAGTGAATTTTTGGAGAAAACTGTAGATAGCACATTCCAGATTTTTTTTCCAGAAGGAATAAAGACCTGGATTGTAAATCATTGTGAGTAACAGGAAAGGAGTCAAATGCCTGCTCACATCAGAAATACTGAACAGGGGCTTAAGTTAATGAGCAAAGCAGTGATTCTGGCTGGTTTTGGGAAGGAGAAAGCATAAAGAGATTTATGGTGCATAATAGGAGAGGATGAGCTATCTACACAGAGAGCTTGATAGTCAAAGGGACTCTCCGTTTAACAGCATCCGCTAAACTACAAGTCCCTTGTGTGTGAATTTTCAGTGACACGGTTGGGGTAATTTTATAAGGAGCTGCATAACGGTATGCAACATTTATGTGTCTAACTCATGGTATTTAGGAGTTTATGCGCATAAGAATGTTCTTATGTGTGTACTCCAGGCAGTTGCTATTCTGTAAGTACGTGCGTCAGGGCACTGCACTCTGGGCGTGTTCAGAGGTGGAGTTTGGGGCACAAATGATGTGCGTAAATTTATAGGATATATGTGTGTTTGGTAAAATGTAGGCACAGGCATTTACACAAAGCATAGGGCTGCTGCTGTAAGTTGGGGCTTGACAAATCCTGGGCTCCAGGATGAAATTTCTAGGCGTCATGGTATCTGGTGCCTGGGATTTCATGTCCCTAAAGATTTTGGTGTGCATCAGTGCTGTATTGGAAACAGCACGCTGCTAACTTTATCTTCGCGATTGTCTCTCTTCAAGCAGCCTGAGCCACATGGTGGAGAAGTTTGCATAATCTCGTGGTTGCACGACTTAACCGTGAGATCTACCTGAATTTTACCGTGTGACTTAAGATGATTGGAGAGAGCTGATGGTGGTGGTAAATTTAGCAATGTGCTGTTTTTCACTGTGGCTCCAACTAGCAAGCTGACAGGTATGGTGAGCGAGAGAGATGGTGGGGGGGGGGGGCTTGGAGAGAGAGAGACTGACTGGGTGAAGGCTGGGAGGCTATGCAGAAAGAGAGAGACTGCGTGAAGGCAGGACCAACCCCAGAGTTGGCGTGCCCTTGGAAATCCCTTAGTGTGCTTTGGGACGACTGATAGGGACATGGTTTCATAAGGGTGTTGACCTATTTCTGTTGACCGGTGCCGCCTGCTTAGTACTCACTAAGAAAAACCTAAAACTCTATCCCACAGCTAAACCCAATCAAACAGGGAAACAGAGACAAACAAACAAATTTTTGTTGGAACATTCACCATGACGAATTAACTTCCTCTCGAGGTGAAATGTTGTTATTTTATCTTTTTTTTTAGTGGAAAACCACAAGAAAATCAATCTTGAGAGAAGCTCTCCCCCAACATCAAAATAACTTTAAATAGTAATAGGGAGAAAAAAGCTGAGGAGAACTGCCTTAGGCAGGTCTTAAGCCTTATGCCTCCACTCCACCCCTGTTTTAGCTTTGCATGCCTTGCTCTTTGTCACCTCTCAGAAGCTGCGCTGTACTGTCTGTATAGCGCTCGCATGGATTGAGAGCATTCACCCAGCTATATGGAGAGGGCCAATATTCGGCCACTATTCATATAGTTGAGCAATTTAAATTAGAAGGAATGCTATGTGAATGCAAAGCCATACAGCTGCTGGCAGCAAGTGCTGTCAACATGTATTTAATGCCACTGCCTATCTGTATAGCTACGCTGAATGTATGTGTTTATTTTAAAATGCTGTGTCCTAACAAATGCTCGACCACTGTGGAATCCTGCCCTGAGAACGCACACCTGCGGGGTGTGATGACTCTGATGTGAGGGACACAGAGGTGAGGAATACATTGTGCTTTCTGGTCTCCTTTCTTAAAGGAAACTGAACTGCCTAAGATAATCTTATCGGTCTGGCTGTCCTCCCCTCCTTAACAAGGTTGACTAGTTCAGAGCTTTCATTCACACAGATAAGGTGACAAGCCACTCGCCTCTCCTCAGGGCTGGATTTCTCATTAGATACAGAAAGCACATGCCTGGGGATGTTGTATGTTGAAGGGGGGGTAGATAACTTCATTAAAAAAAAGGATACATTGGTAATGCAGCTGACAAATATAAGTTGGAGCTGTGTGGAATTTGGAGGGAGAGGAGGCGGTGTTCACCTTTCTGCTGTTTGCAGTTTCTTTGTGTCTCTGAAAGTTTGGTGCCTTGCAGGTTTTGCGTTCTCAACTCCTCAGCTCTTGTTGGGTTATGGTCCTAGTCTAGGCCCCTCTGGATTGCATGAGCTGTTCCTAAGATGGACAGCTAAGGTGGTTTCTGTGGCTTGGTTGTAAGTCTTTGGCTCCTGGTCTACAAGGACTCTGATTGAATCCCCAGCATGCAGGGTATTGTAGCTGGATTACTAGATTTTTAGGCAGATCCTTTTTCCTGAAAGAAGGCTAGTGCCTTGCTGGTGCTGCATTCTGGCCTCCTATAATGCTGCAAGTGTCCCAGCAGCTCCTATCACCTCTGTCCTGTGTAAGTCCTCTAGCAGTGTTCAGAGGTGTTGAGGAAGCACCCTGGTGTTGGTGCTACCGAACACATGCTGCGCTTCTTGTTTTCCCACTGTGATTGAATCTCTTGCAGGCAGTTTGAGTTGTGCAGTGGAGGAAGTTCAGGCTGATCTTGTGGCTTACATAGTATTATTTATTTTATTTAATATTTCTTATATACCGTTCATGATATCAAGGCGGTTTACATTGAACAAACTGAAATTACATTGAACAGGGCATTATAACTTGGAGATAACCCTCCATAGCCCATGTTCCCTGTAAAATAGTTAAGTGGCTTGCCCAAGACCACAAGGAGCACCTGTGGGACTAGAAACCCCAGTCCTTCCGGCCCAAGGTTGCTGTCCTCTAGTGGGATTTGAACCCCCGACCTTCCGGCTTGAAATACCTTGCCCCAACCACTAGACCACTCCTCCACTCCACTAGTTAAGTTTATTTTGTTTTTATCCTCTCCCTTTAAAGGGATCCACTGTGTCTGTCCCATACCATTTTGACAGCATTGTCTTTCCTAACCCTCTAAATGTACTCTGTACCCATTTTCCCCATCGGTGTAGTTTGCCTTCATCTCCAGGAACGAGCAGGAATGCAGTCTTCACATATGGGTGACGTCCCCCAACAGAGACCCGCGTAGGAACACTCCCCAGCATCCAATAGGAAGTTTTTGAGAGCATCCCTCTGCACATGCATGCATGCCCTCCCACCTTCCCAGTGATTCTCCTCAGTCTGTTTTTCTGCGAAGCCCTAAGGACGCTTGTCCAGTCACTACAGTTAAAACTTTTTCTACTGCGTCTTTCAGGGTGCTTATTTTTTCTTTTTTGCCTTCCCGTCTACTTCGGTATCGTCACTCGTCGATGCTGGTGCCTTTTTCTGGCACTTCTCCTAACTTTTTATTTTCTCTTCTTTACCGCTCAGTTCCTTTGTTTTTTTTCATTGGTACAGGCTGTGTTTCCTAAAATGGATAAGCTAGCCTGTGATTTAAAAAAAATGTACTAAATGCAACAGCACTATTTCGGTCACAGACAAGCACAATTGGTGCTTACAGTGCTTGGGCCCTGGTCATAACCCAGACTCTTGTAATTTATGTCAGCAAACGACAAGGAAAGGGTTAAAAAAACGGTAAAAGCAACGTGAGAGTCTTTGGATCTGTCTCAGCAGCCTCAGCACACTTTTCTTTGTCTTGGGGGCTCCAATTCTTTGTGCGGTTCCTGCACTCTCTTGGAACCGAAAGGCTGTGGTAAGAAACAGCTAGCCACAGATGCCACTTCGACATCTTGGCCTTTGACGTTGAGGACCGATGACGATTCCCAGGATTGTTCCCTTGGACATCAAAACTGGAGCTCCCCTCAATGGGATTTCAATCCTGAGAATGGCCCGCTAAACAGCCCTGGCAGGAGGAATCTGCCTCCAAAGCACAAGAGGGGCTCCGGAGTGCTACCCAGGTTTTGACCTCCGGAGAGCCTCCAGTTCTGTTGTCTGGGATGGTGGTCCAGAGTCCTGTACCATTGTCCACTCAGACATCCTCTATCTCCTTCGAGCAGTGCATACTGATCATCGAGAGAAGTTTGGCTGCGCTCCTGGCAGCATCTATGCTGGTGGCTTCAAGGCCCTCGGGAACCTAGGTCTCGATACGGAGCCTGGAATCGGGTATTTCAAAGCCTGCGGCAGCACAGGTCTTGATGCTGAGCCTGGAACTACTGCCATCGGGACTCTCGAGGTCCATGCCGAGCCTGGAACCAGCTGAATACCATTGGCTGCAGGAACAACAGACAGACATTCATTCATTCATTCATTTTTTGTATACCACCTTATCCTTCAATCAAAGTGGTTAGGGACATAACAAGGGGTCTACATTCAACAGAGGGGTGACAAGACATACATGTATTGCTGGGGGTTGAGTCCCAGGTCTGAGTCGTCGGTGTTTGGTGGCTGTATCGGCAAGGATGCGGTGATTGAGAGTTATCGTACTTGTTCAAATGAGTCCATGAGCAGGTGGGTTTTGAGGGATTTGCGGAAGTCCTTGAGGTCTTAGAGCCTTGAGGCATAGAGCTTCTACAGTTCTGATGCCTCAGGGTATAGGCATCAGATGGGCAACAGAGACACGATGGAGACTGCCGCTATTTTGTCTTCCTTTCCAATGCCTGGGGATCTGAAGCAGAGTCCCTTGTTTCACAGTGGCACCGTGATGTGCCATCAGACCCTTCACCACCTCATGAGCGCCTTCTTTCCCTGCTTGAGGACATGTCCTTCCAGGACTTTATCTGAGACATGTCCAAGGCTCTCTTGGTCTCTGGACACCAAAGTGGGACCGAGGGCCAAAGAACTGGAGATACTGCAGTATCACTCAACTCCTAAAGAGGCTGCCACTCTCCCAGTCCATCGTATTTTACAGGACCTCATGTTTTGGATGTGGGAGACCTCTCTCAGTTCCCTCGGTCAGTAAGAGGCTAGACACCATGTACAGGGTTCCCGATTCTCTGGGCTTCCAGAAACCTCAACTCCTCATCATTCTATGGTGGAGGAGTCGGCCATGTGCTGCCTCAGAGTACAAAGAACCGCTCTTCACTTCCTACTGGAAGGGAATCATAATGTCTTCGGCCACCAATTGCTTCCAAGCATCAATGTTGGTTTCCCATATTAATTCCTACGTGCTTTATATGGGCAAGTTCCTTAGAGACATTTGTAAAGGATCTTGATGAATTCTCTGCTGTCATTCCTTCAGAGAAGCAGGATGCCTATCAAACCCTAGCCAAGCATGGTCAGGACTGTTCCAAATTCATCACCAGAGCAGCTTTTGACTCTTTTTGAGTCTACCAACAGAGCTGCAATGGTGGGTGTTCGAGCCAGAAGGCTGGCTTGGTTGCAGTCTTCAGACCTTGAACAGTGGGTACAGGACAAGCTAGTATGCATTCCCCGTCGAGGTGAAAACATTTTTGGTAAAGGCTGGAGGGAGAAGGCTGAAGAAATCGAGACTGATGACCATGAAGCGTCTCTCTTGTAAGACAGCTGATCTTTCTTGGAAGAAGGCCTCTGTAAAGAAACCCTTCTATCCTAAGAAGAAGAAATACTACACCTCTTATCCGGCTTACATGCCCTATCATGCTCATCAAGGTCAGCAGAAGCCTCTGGCTCCTCACCAACCCAAGAGGCCCAAACCTCCTAAGCCACAACCAGCTCCGCAGCCCCAGCCTGGGACTAGCTTTTGACTGCTTTCTGGAGAACATTGCCACTCTTCTCCTGTAAGATCCACAGCCTTCTCACATTGCGGTCAAGCTGGTCCATTTTCCTCACAGATGGCCCCTCATAACATCAGAACCGTGGGCTCTACTGGTCGTCCTCGGGGGCTATCTGCTACATTTCATCCAGTTACTTACCTCCCTTCTTTCTAGGGGAGTATCCTTTAGAACCTCTCCATTGGGTTCCCTTACAGCAAGAAGTTTCCACCCTTCTAAAGGAGGGTGCAATAGAACTTGTCTCCTGCGCACAGGAAAGATTAGGGTTTTACTCCCGGTATTTCCTCATTTTCAAATAAACGAGGGGGGGGGGGTGTCCATCCAATCCTAGACCTCCAGAACCTCATCAGGTTCTTAGTATGAGAGAAGTTCAAGATGGTTTCTCTAGGAATCCTGCTACCCTACATTCAAAGTAATGATTGACTGTTCTCTGGATCTCAAGGATGTATACATGCACATCCTCATCCATCCTTCTCACAGGCAGTACCTTCTCTTCATGTTTGGTGGACATTACCAATACTGAGTCCTGTCCTTTGGCCTGGCATTTGCCCCAAAGGTCTTCATGAAATGCCTAGCAGTAGCTGTGGCCTATCTCCGCACTGTAGTCATCTTCGTCTTCCCCTACTTAGACGACTGGCTCATCAGGGGAGAGTCACCACAGATGGTGCATCTGTCCGTTTAACACACTGTCATGTTGCTCGAACATCTCGACTTTGTCAGAAATTTTCCAAAGTTGCACCTTTCTCCCACTTAGAAGCGGGACTTCATAGATGCTCTTCTTAACACTACTCAGGCTCGAGCTTTCCTGCCCGAGGACTGTCTCAAATGCCTCACAGAAATGGCAGGCATCATTCAGCTCAGTCATCGTACCACGGCACGAGGCATGCTTTGTCTGTTGGGTCACCTGGCCTCCACGGTACATGTATTCCCCTGTGCTCGTCTTCACATGTGCCAAATGTAGTGGACCCTCTCTTCCCAATGGAAACAAGTGACAGGCCTTTTACAAGACAGAGTAGTAGTCGCTCCTCTTCTGGTGGTGCTCTCCTCAAAATCTTCTCATAGGATCACTTTTTCAGATGCCTCCACCTCAAGGGGCGCTCACAACTGATGCATCCAAACCGGGCTGGGGAGCTCATCTTGATGGCCTCTGAATGCAGAGTCCATGGTCTCAACAGGAAGCCTTACTTCAGATCAACTTCCTAGAGTTGAGTTGCCCTCCTGGTGTTTCATCATCAGTTATCACATCATTCTATCCTGGTTCAGACGTACAACCAGGTTGCGATGTTTTATGTCATCAAGCAGGGAGATACGGGCTCTCACCTCTTCTGCGAGGAAGCGGTTCGCTTGTGGTCCTTTGCCCTGGCTCATGGGATGGTTCTCCGAGACGTTTACCTACTGGGAGAACAGAATGTTCTCGCAGACAGTCTATCGGGTCCTCCGACCTCATGAGTGGACTCCTCATTGAAAAATGGTCTATCACATCTTCGGGCTGTGGGGCATCCCAGAAATTGATCTGTTTGCAAATCCACCCAATGCGCAGGTCCCCTACTTTGCCCCAGGGTGCCGTCTTCACAATGTCAAACCCCGGATGCTTTCCTCCTTTGCTGGGGAACGGGTTTGTTATACGCTTACTTGCTGTTCAAGTTGCAGGCCGACAGAGGTACCATAATCCAGGTCCGTCTTGGCCCCACCAGCTGTGGTTTCCCCTGTTGCTTTGTCTAGCTCAACATCAGCCTCTCTGTCTGGGGTGTGCTCCAGACCTGTTATTGGGATGAAGTAGCGCCCCCCCAATCCTACATTTGTGTGCTTTGCCTGACAGCGTGGCTGCTGAGAGAGTAGTCCTTTCTGACTTCAATTTACTGGATGCTATTCAGGATATCTCCTGGTGTCCTGGAAGGACTCCGTGCACCGCATGTATGCCTTTAAGTGGCACTGGTTTTCAGTTGTGCTCAGCAAACCCTAAACCCCTTCAGTTGTCTGGTGGAGTCTATCCTACTGTACTTGCTTCACCTTTCTTCTGTGGGTCTCAAGACTAATTCTGTTCATGTCCACCTCGGTGCTATTTTGGCTTTTCATTGAGGGATTGATGAGAACTCTTTTTCCACACATCCATTGGTAGCCCGCTTCATGAGTGGTCTTCTCTTGACTAAGCCACCGATCTGGGACCTCAACATGGTTCTTGCTCAGCTGCTCAAGCCTCCCTTTTTGAGCCGCTCAGCACTACCTCCCTCAAGTTTCTTACTTGGAAGGTCTCCTTCCTAGTTGCTCTCACCTTGGCTTGCTGGGTCAGCGAACTGCAGGCTTTAGTTGCACATTTTATTTATTTATTTAACAGGTTTTTATATACCGCTTTATCATTTCAATCAAAGTGGTTTACATTGACATTGTACTTGGTAATGTACATTAAACAGGGACATTGATAACTTGGATTTTTCTGAGACAATGGAGGGTTAAGTGACTTGCCCAAGGTCACAAGGAGTACTAGTGGGAATCAAACCTTGGTCTCTGGGTTCCCAAGCCAGTGTTCTTAACCATTAGGCTACTCCTCCACTCCGTGTGCCTTTATACACATGTACCTTATACACATTTTCATCATGACAGGGTAGTCCTCTGAATGCATCCGTGTTTCCTTCCAAAGGTGGTTCTTTTCATCTCAGCCAGTCAGTGATTCTTCTGCCTTTTTTCTCCAAGCCACATGTATCTTGGGCTGAGGCAGCACTTCATACCCTAGACTGCAAACGGGCTTTGGCATATTACTTTGATAGAACCAAGGCACATCGAAAATCCTCACAATTGTTCATTTCTTTTGACCATAATCACCTTTGGTCTCCCCGTGCCAAAATGCATTCTTTCTCTTTGGATAGCAGACTGCATTTACTTTGCATACGCTCAGGCAGGTCTGACATTAGAGGGTCATGTAACTGCTCACAATGTCTGGGCCATGGCCACAATAGCCCACTTACGCTCTGTCTCCATAGCGGAGATCTGCTGTGCTGCCACATGGTCCTCGATTCATACCTTTGCAGCCCATTACTGTCTGGACAAGGACTTTCGTAAGGACAGTGACTTTGGTCAAGCTGTACTCGGCACCTCTTTGAGGCTCGGTCACATTTCCGGCCCTCTGTCCATCCAAGCTACCGCCACTGCTGTCTCGATGGGGATGTGCTGGGGATGCCGAGTCTCCTGGACTCCTCCCCCCCCCCCCCCCCATATTCTTCAACATTTTTTTCCTGTGTGTAATGGGCCCTGTTCCTTGCTGATTTCTGGTAGACTGGAGCTAGGGAGTCCCATATGTGAAGGCTGCATTCCTGCTTGTTCCTGGAGATATCGTAGTTACTCACCTGCAACAGGTGATCTCCGGGAACAGCAGGAATCAGTCTTCACATATGGGTGATGCCCTCCAACGCTTTACTTTGGGGGGTGGGGGGCAAAGGGCATGCAAGTTATATGGACAGTGAAGGCAGGAATACCAGATAACCATTAGTGCCTGAAAAATTTGGGGGGAGTTACTGCTTCCTCTGTCCCCCGAAACTGGCCATGATTTTCCCTCTTCCCTTTTAATGACAGCATTTCAAAGCTTCGTCCTTTCTCTTGCTGCAGATGGGATGAGCACAAGCAGTGGCCGCCTTTTGTAGCTGTTGAAGGGAGAGCTCTGTTAACAGCTCCATACTGGCATTGCAGGAATTTTTAAAACTCATGGGCCAGCACATCGAATATCCTTATTCTTGCCTCATGATACATAAGAACAGCAGCCAAGATGCTCTGTTTCTCAAATTTCAAAAATGCGTGCAGTGCCATGCTATCAAGTGGGAGCACGATCCCAGAGGTTTATCTATTTTGCTGCCCTCCCTCCCCAAATTCTGGAGCTCTAAGCAATGGCCTAGTTTGCTTTTTGGAAGAACTGGCCCCGATGGTAGTGTGCAAAGAAACCAGGACATCCATGCTGGCCTAAATTCATGCAGATGCTACAGATCTATGAAAAGCCTCTTTAAAATGGAATTCCCTCTTAGATTTCAATGCCTGTATGGCCTCAGGGTTCGATACCTCAAGAGGGGTGATGGTCAGTGGGATAGTATGCATTCCAGAGTATTGAGAGAATTGGTTAAAGACTTAAGTGTGTGATATCTGGAGAGAGCAGCTCTCTAAAGAATGGGAATGCGTGTGTATTTATTTTTTTTTTAAAACCTCACAGGATATGTACAGGGGTTGATTTTATATATTCATTGATAATTCTATAAGGGGCAAGGTTAAGGATTCCAGAGTTGGGACCACACCCTCTGCTGGATAAATTTGGTGGATGGCGAAGAGGTTGGGGTTCTGTAGATGGACTCGGAACAATAATTTACTTAGAGAGCCGGTGTGAGATGCACATAGGGTGGCTTTAAAAGATTATTTTGCAGTGCAAAAGAATGGTACTACTGCACTTGCAGTAATTTGGGATATTTTTAAAGCAGTATCTGTTTCTTTATTAAGAGAACTTCGGCGCTTAAAAGGGTGGTTTTGGCTGAATCCTAACAGCTTAGGGCTAAGAGAAAAGGGGACTGTACAACTTAGTAGTTGGTATGGAAAGGCAGATGGGATAAGCTATATGTTCTTTATCTGCCGTCATGTTTGTGTTTCTAAGATAGCACGGCTGCAGGAGGAACGTAAGGAAACTAGGTCGAGAGGACTGCCTGGGAAACTGACTGAAACTCTGTCTTGCCAACATCAGATGGTAGGTATGGAGATGGATGTTAAAGTTAGTAGACTAAAACTGCAGCTTTGTGAAAAGGGAAACAAGGCTAACAAGCTGCTGTTTTTTAGATTAAGAAAACCAATGGCAGAACAGGTGTCCCTAAAATCGAGGAGGATGAAAGTAGTCGGGGAGGGGAGCAGATAACTAGATTTGCAGGTGTTTTGCTTCAGCTATATGTGAAGGATGATAAGATAATGCAAGGAGTGCCCAGTATTTGCAAACAGTGCCCAGTTTATCAGTGGAGGAAGCAGAGACCTTGGGCTGGATAGGTTAACTCCCAAATTTTTTACAAACCTTTGAGTTTATATAGTCCCTTATATAATCCTGTTTTGAGGGGGGAGGAGCTGCCTCCTTCTAGGATGGAGGTGTAGATTCCAGTTATTTTGCCAGAGGGAAAAAGGGTTTGACTGCCGTCAATATACTATCTTGTTGAACGTGGATGTTAAAATTCTGTCTAAAGTGCTGGCCAGTAGATTAAGGGAATTTTGGATTTCACTCACACCTTTTTCAAGAGTTCAAGGTGAGTTATATAGGCTGCAAGGAATTCTTGCAATACTTATGCATCCTCACCAATTAGAATTTGTTTGGGGAGCGAGACCACCAGTTATGTGCACTGTATAAGCCACCAGATTGAATTGGTCAGGAAAGGAAGCGGTTAACTTGCATGTTGGTGGAGAAAGTTTCAGACCACGTCCGCTGGTATTTTTCTGCATGTGGTGCTGGAGAAAGGGGAATGATGCCTGGGTTCCGGTTTTGGATTTCAAAACTTTATACTTAGCCATTGACCTGTGTTAGAATTAATGGCAGTAAGTCTTTGAGTTTTCCAGTAGGCAGTGGTATGAGACAGGGCTGCCCCTTTTCTCCACTGCTGTGTGCACTGGTAATTGAGCCTTTGGCTCAGGCAATCAGAATTTTAGAAGAATTGAAGTGCTGAATGGTGGGGATATAATTGCCCTTTTTGTGGGCAACATCCTGTTACTTTGTTCTCTCCATTAACTAATATTCCCAATTTAATGCTTGTGTGGCTGTTTTTGGCTTTTGAAATTTTAATATGGGTAAAACAGAAGCTTTAAGTCTTTGTCTATTCTAGAAAGGCCTGGCAATTTACTTCCGGTCGCATCTTGCCAAGAAAACCCAGAGGCTGGGTTACCAGGAGTCGGTATTATCTCAACGGCACACATTGCATTTGCATCTCAAAACCAAATAATATAGCCGAGTGGTTCTCAACCCAGTTCTCTGGGACCCCCATGCCAGTCAGGTTTTCAGGATATTCACAATGAATATGCTTGGGAGAAATCCGCATACACCTATTATAGCTGAAAGAAAGCTTCCCTTTTCAGTGGGCTGCCTTCACTCGCTCCATGATCCTCTCACTTGCCTTCGTATCCAGGAATGTCACCAAGAGTGGCAGTGATTTTGCAAATGGTGCCTCTTGCCAGCTGGAAGCCTCTCCTTTGCTGCATCCCTCCCCTGACTTGTTTGTGGTGGGGGCAGGACAAGGTAGAGAGAAAGATTGCTGCTGGCACCATTGTCGCTTCTGCTGGTGGTGATCTGGATATGAAGGCAAGTGGGGAGAGAATGGGGATGGGAGGGAGGAAGAGGGAGAGATACTGGACTGTGGATAGAGGGGAGTGGGTTGAAAGTTCAAAAGTAGACCACACATATGGAAAGATGCTGGGCCCATGGGGAAGGGGCTAGGGGAAGAGGAAGGTATCCCCCAAATTGCCATAGAGCCTTGGAGCTGCTTCTTAAGGAGAAGAATGTAACACCTTCCCTCCCCTCCCCCAGCTCCACAAACACCCTGACACTTCATAGGCATCCAGCGTGTACCTGGCATATCACATAGGGAGTCATCAGGCCAGATTTCTGTTATGTCTCTCTTAACTCCATAGACATAATTTTCCTGCTTAGTTTGGTGGGCCAGGGACAAGGAGATCTATTGGTAGTGAAGGGACGGGGTCCAAATCAAATCCAACGCTTAGGCATTGAAAGTGGAGGAGGGGATGACCCCCTACTACCATAATCCTCTCCTAGTCTTCTACTCTGCCCAGTGCACATTTTGTATGTGCTATCTATGGTCCCAATGCCTAAACTCCCTCTTTATTTCCTCCAGGAAACAGGACGGGCCAGTTGTTTGACATCTGTGGGAAGTCAGAGCAGTGGTGATGTTATCAAGCATTTTCAGACCTGTCTTGCCATTTGTGGTTAATGTGTCTGTGGGCCGCTGATGATTATTTCTTGGTTTCTTACTGGGAGAGCATGTCTTCTTAATTGTATCCTGTCTTAATTTTATTTCCACTATATATTTTGCCTCCTGCTTTCCTCCCTGACCTTGTTTCTTTAATAAGAAAGTGTCTTTAATAAGTGAATTTCTGTCTAAGTACGTTATTAATAAACCCATTTGCAAAGCTCAGTACCAAAGAGAGAGACAAAGCATCATGAAATCGTTGTTAGTATATGTGAGCACTGATGCTTTACATGGAAGTAGATGCCTTCAGCAAGGTAAGGTTATGGAAATGGAAAGATATCCACATGTATGATGAACATATTGATACAAAAGTGACAGCTTCTGATAGTCATGTGAATCAGAAAAAATTGGCAAAATGCCTGTCTTTCTCTCCTCGTCCACTACTTTTTCTTTTTCTCTCGTTTCCTTGTTTCCCTCTGTAGCGTCTGCTGCGTACTGCTTTTCCTACGAGCTTGTCCTTCCATAGCAGTGCATCTCCCCTGATCTTCCTTTACTCTCCCCACCTCCTTGTTCTTTCTGTCTTATCACATCCTTTCCCCCGCCTTGTGTTGCCTGATATTTCTCCAGTTTGAGTGTCATGGAAGGAAACACTGAAGTCTGTGGTATTCAGCCTGGGGACAGAAGCCCCTGTGATCCTACTGAGGAAGGGCATTGCTGTTTAAGTGCCCTTGAGTCGACGGACCTTTGGTGACCCTGTGGATAGTTGTCCCTATGCCCTGGGTTTTCTGAGAGGCAAAAGTTGAATTGCTGCATTAATTACTACTGCTTGTGTCTTCTCATGGCCTGCTAGTTTTCAGCTCTTACTGTCGTTTAAAACATAATACCATGTAGTGTTAAATTCAGTGCTGCTGTTTGTTGTGAAAGGAGTCGGCAGACTGTGGTACTCCTTAAACAAAATGAGATTCGCCAAGCATAATTTTGATATTGATAATATGATGCTCTGCTGCAGAAGTAATTGCAGCCACTTGATCAATGTGTGCTGTATTACAGTATTTCTCGGATGCCTTTCATGCCTATCCAGAATCCATTAGAGACAAACTGGAAGACTCACAAAAGTAAACACTAAGCAGCTTATAGATGAGCTGTGACAGTGTAGAAGAGGAGAGCTTTGATTTCTGGGAGAAGAACTCCAGTGGGTTCCTACACCAAAGAAATGGCTAGTTGCCTTTTACTACCACTACTATTACTGATCACTTGTATAGTGCTACAGGGCGTAAGCAGCGCTGTACAGAGACATATAAGAGACAGCCCCTGCTCATAAGAGCTTAAATCTAATCAAGACAGGTAACATTATAAACTGGGGCCTTTTGATTGCATGTACATTCAGGTCTGGACTGAGGCATATGTAAATTAGGCATGTGTCTAGGATGCAGATGGTTTGGGGGTACCCTGACAGATGTTTCTTAATCTGGGTCTGTTGGGCCCTACATAGAAAATAGATGATACCATCAGTTGCAGCCAAATATTGCTCCCATCAGCTTGCCAAAATCTTCAGCCCTCAAGCAGAGTATCCTGGAAGATTTGGGAAAAGGGTGGTGTTACCTGAGCCAGAAGATGTAGGAAGCACTAATTTAAGCAAACGGATGCCTGGGAGTTTCAGAAGCTTGAGAGAATGATTTCTAGGGTCCGGGAGTATCTTTATTCTTTCTGACCCAGCTGAGGAAGTTGGAAAGAATTATGTAGAAGGGTTGAGAACTGTTCATCTGTGGATAAAATTACTCTCCAAAAATTAAATGGAATGGGATGAAACTTAGCAGGGGGGGGAGGGGGAACTGGTAACCCCCCCCCCCCCCGCCCCCCAAAACCTCCCACATTGAATTAGAAAATGGGCCAGATCAGACCGAGGGGTGCGTGTCCAAAGAACGCCCTTTCCAAAAAATGACCCAATGTATTTCTGTAGGAAGAGGAGTGTCTGCCTCTGCAGCATAGAAACCTATACATTGAAGCAAGTAAAGGGATTGCTCCTTTCAGACTAGCTCTCCTGTTTCTCAGCTCTCTTTAAACCCCAAACTGCCCCACCCCTAAAAACACTCCACCATGACCTGAAGGGCAGGCATGAATGCTGAAGTCACTTCAAGCGTTGTTTGTGGATGTCTGTGAGTATATTTATTTGATATCAAGGGACCCAACCCGCTTGTTTGCCAAGGCCCACAAAAGAGTTAATCCTGCCCTTGTGCCTTTGGAGAAATAGAAAAGGCCTGTCAGCTGTATACAAACATTTTTTAGAAGGTTCCTCAGCAGTGGTATCATTGCACCAGGGCTCCATAGAGCATGGGGGGTAACTGCACAGAGTAGCAATTAAAACCCTGAACAACAATACAGTTGTATCAGCCTGGCTGCCAATAAAAGCATGCAAAGGCCAACAATTTGATGGAGGTCATGCAGAAGACATGAGAGCAAGAGAGGAGTTGGTGCTGGGTTGCATTTTGGTATTTTACATGCATATGTATCAAAAGGATGAATTCAGGCTGGACAGACTGGGTAGGCCACTTTGTTTTTTATCTGCTCTCCATTTCAGTAGGTAACCGTGAACCTAATCAGTGCTAAAGTGCAGGAGGCAATGGAAGCTGCTTGGAGATTATGGTGTCTGAAAGTATTACGCCCTGCACACTCCAGGCAGCCTTGATGACAGGCAGTGTCGCCACTGGTAGTCTGCACCATTTGCGGGTGGCTTGCCGTCATCAAAGGTGTGCATAATCCTTTTGAAATATGTAAGTTCTGAATTCCCACCATCCCTTTATAATGGTGACTTGTACAATAAGGGGATTCTGATGGAATGAAAAACTAAATGTGAATGCTATGCACGTGGAAGGAGGTGTATCCTCCAAAAAACATTCCTTCATTAGAGAGGCTGCTACTTCATGGGATATTTTAATATTTCCTATTATATAGCAATTTGAACCATTCCAAGTACCTCTTTGCTGATGATTAAAACTTGAGAGAGATGAGTTTGACTCTGAATAGCACACACTGGAGTTTTTAGCCACCACATCTCACATAAGAAGGGAGCGCTTGATGAGGGATCATTTGTCTTGTCTGTACACATTAGTGCTTGTTCGTGTGTGCAGCTGGATAGCAAATGGGGAACATACAGGAGACAAAAGTAGACTCGCAGAGAAATGCTTAAAGAAGAGACTCCACCAGCATGCATAGGGAAGAAAGCAACAGAATTTGGAAAGTAAGAGAAAAAAAATCTTCAAAGAATTAGATCAACAAATGAGGACAAACAAGTGACAAATACGCAAATACAGTGGGAAATAGTGTTACTCCAGTAACCATTTGTCAATCAAAACCAGACACCTGAATGGTTAAAGAGAGGTGAACTGAAATCAAAGCTTGAGAGATTGATGGTTACTGCCTAGGAAGGGGGATTACAGATGAGATGCTTACAGCAGACAGAGAAAAAAACTGCCAAAACAAATGAACGTAGAGTTTGTAAGAGAGAACTGGAAACATACTTATCTAATAGCTGGCTGCGAAATTCTCATGGCAGAAAATTTCTATGCAGAAAGGCATAATAACGTAGTGCATCTCATCCATTGGAAACTCTATAAACACTACAGCATTGCTGTACCGGAAAAGCCCTAGGATGATGACCCTAAGATACTCCCATTCTGACCTATTCAAAAGCTGGCTCAAGGAATTGGGACATAGCAGTAAAGAAGAAAAACCCTAGAATGGCATTGATTCACAGAATAATTACTTGGAACTGATACTTCTGTAATTACATAGAGAGAGAGATCTCAAGTAACAAGAAAATATGACAAAAAGATAGAGATTGTGCCACAGACTTGATAAAGAGGAATTTCCAAGGACACCTTGATAAATTGGGAGACTCTGACACTATGCAAGTACTATGCTGAGAGTTGTTAGATCATACCCCACGTACTTTGGCTTAGGAGTGAGGTTCATTACTGTCATGTTATGTGCAGAACTAATCCATTTGGAGAAATTGCCCCTTTAGAGACTTGTGTGATGTCATTGAAGAGGCAGGAGTGCCTAAGCCCTGTTAAAGATGGAGGCTCATGAGTATGACCAAAAAGAAGGAAGATAGAGGAGGAAATGGGGAGGGGATGAATGTGCTCTTATAGCCACATGGTTCCTTCCAGAAAGCCTAGCCATCTCTTGCAAGCATGCACAATTGCACTCCCATGAGCACGTGAACCCATACTGCCAATGTAGGAAGGGGAAATGAGTCTGAAGGACTTCCGAGAAAAGCTGCTCTTGCTGGGAAGGATTCTGCACTTGTAAGTATTTACCTGCTGGAGGTTTCTTAGACTTTTGGGTTAAAGGGAACTCTTTGGGTTTAAACTGATAAAATGTCTGTCTGTGTTTAAAGTTCTGAGTTGTTTTTTTAAATTACTCGGGGCACTGTTTTAGCAAGCCAGCTTTTATTAAGTGTTTCTTTCCCTCTCACCCATCCCAGGCATACTCTTAGATTTAAAGGCTGTTACAGCTCTTAAAGGGATGGATGTGATCAAATTACTTTCAGGTTTAGCTGGTTATCCTTATAAGTATAGCTCAGTTATTAAGGCCCTGGCATTTAATCTTGATGTGAGCAAAGTCTCTCTCTTAAACCTATTAGGTATAGCTGTGTCTGTACAACTATCCCTAGCAACTTGAAGTAAGTAAACAACTTAAATATCTAAACAAATCCTTAAAACTATGATGCAGACAGCAGTCTAGCAGCGAGATGAGGGCTATCCAGTCTTTTGCACTGAGTGTAATATGTACAATTTTCTCCCAGTTGGTGAAGGTCTTGTGTGTACTAGGTGCAAGGAGCTCTTTGCTCTCAGGAACAAGTCTGATCTCTGGAGGTTGGAGTAATGGAGGAGCTAAGGAAGACAGCGAGGTACATAGGCGAGACCTACAGGGATGTAGTACTGAAGTCCCACCTTCACTCTGGCAGCCTTCCTCTTGCCATGGAGGAGAGAGGTCACATGAAAGGAGAGCATTACCTTGGTGTGGCAGGAAGTGATCCTGTAGCTAGGACCTGTCTTCTAGGTAATATAAAACCCTCTTGCACCAAGGAGGTTTCTCCAGGGCCATGTGCCCATGAAGGAAGGGTTAGGATGGCCGCTATAGTTGGTGATTTGATTATTAGGCATGTAGATAGCTGGGTGGCTGGTGGACATAGCGATAGCCTGGTAACATGCCTGCTTGGTGCGAAGATAGTGGACCTCACATGCTACCTAGAGACAAAGTTTTTAGATAGTGCTAGGGAGGAGCCTGCTGTCTTGGTAAATGTTGGTACCAATGACATAGCAAGGTTCTGGAGGCCAAATTTAGGCTTTTAGGTAGGAAGTTGAAATCCAGAACTACTTTTCATTCCATGCGCAGGACCCAAAAGGCAGGCAGAGCTTTGGAGTCTCAATGCGTGGATGAGATGATGGTGCAAGGAAGAGTGTTTTTGGATTTGTTAGGAACTGAGCAGCATTCTGGATTGGGGTGGAGGGCTCTTTGGAAAGGATGGGCTCTATCTTAACTGGGGTGGAACCAGGAGAGAGAGAGAGCAGCTTTTAAACTAGATAATGGGGGAAAGCTGTTGGTCACCCAAGAGCTCATGGTTTGGAACGGAATTTAGGGCATCCTGGTAGAGAGGTTCCAATAAAGATAAAAGTAACCCAGATGCCTTTAAGTACAGAACAGACAGAGATGAAAGTTTCCAAATAACCCTTCTAACTGATAACCAGATTAATATGAATAAAATAGAACCTCTAAAATGCCAGTATGCAAATGCTAGACATCTAAAAAAAAATAAGATGGGAGAATTAGAATATATAGTCAAAATGAAAGGTTAGATGTTATTGACATCTCAGAGATCTAGTGGAAAGAGAACAACCAATAGGACACTGTGCTACCTGGGTACAAACTGTATTGCAATGATAGGGTAGATCAAATTGGTGGAGGGCTTGCGCTCTGTTAGAGGGGGCATTGAGTCACACACAGTTTAAAGTTTTTGCAGGAAACAAAATACACTAGAATCTCTATGGATAGAAATTCCATGTAAAAAAGGGGATGGCAATGGCAATGGGAGTATACTACAGACTGCCTGGCCAGAATGAACAGATGGTTGCTAAAAGAAATCAGGGAAGCTAACAAAATTTACAACACAGTAAGTAATAATGTGTGATTTCAATTACTCCATTATCTACTGGGTCAATGTCATAGCAGGAGATAAAGTTTCTAGATGTAATAAATGGCTGCTTTTTGGAGCAGCTGGCTCATGAACCAACAAGAGGGGAAGCTATTTTGGACCTAGTCCTTAGTGGGACATAGGATCTGGTGCGAGCGATAAGGGTTTTAGGGCCATGGCAATAGTGATCATAGCATGATCAGATTTGATTTAATAAATGGTGGGAGGATAGCAAGGAAATCAACAGTACTACCTTTTATTTATTTTGTTTTATATTATATTTTTGCAAATTATACAGCATGTCCAAGAAATTCATCTTCTACAGAAATCAAGCAATATTTCAAACAATTAAAGAAAAATACTGTGAAAATACCGAAATATTCCCCAGTCACCAAATTAGAAATGCGCACAAGCCTACAAAACAGGGGGTCAATGTCTTAGAAATATAAACCCTCAAAACAAGATATACAAGAAAACATTGCAGAGTTACAACAGGCACTAACATATTGCTCGCAGACCACCAGAGAGTCCACAGAGGTCTCCAGACGACGTGCGTTCACGAAGGTCAGCAGCTGAGAGGGCTCATAAAAAACATAAGAAATTAAATGATACTTAATCAAGCATTTACAAGGATGCTTAAGAAAAAAGAGCCCTCCCAGCTGCTGAACCCCCGGTCGAAGGAGGAGAAAATCACGCTGTCGCTTTTGTGTCTCCTTTAACAAATCAGGATAAATTCTAATCATAAACCCTCAAAACAATACATTCCTCTTTTTATAAAACAACTTTAACAGCCATTCCTTATCTGAAAGCAGTGCAAAAGTCACTAATAATGTAGACAGTGATATAGCCTCTGATTCAGATTTTTCCAAAAAGTCAGTAACATTTAGAACGTCTAAACGTTGATCACCAACAGCTTCAGACACTGGCTGCTTCTTCCCTGGCGGTAGATAATACAACTTTAGCAGCGGCGGATGTGATTCTCCCTGAACTGCCAAAACATCAGTAAGATATTCCCTAAACAGGTCACGAGCAGAGATCATAGCACACCTTGGAAAATTAATTATCCTCAAATTTGCCACCCTTGAAGAATTTTCCAAATGTTCAATTCTTGAGTGTGCAATCAAAGAACTCTTGATGTTAGCTTGAACCTGATTCTCCAAAAGTCCTGTTTTTTGTTGTTGTAGTTCAGTGAAGGAAGACTGTATTGACGTGACCTGAGTATTAAGAAGTTCAGTCGCGCTAGCATTAGAAATAGCTTTTCCTGCCAAAGTAGACATTTGAGGCAACAAAGCATCGCCTAATGAGACTGTAGTAGCCCAGATGGTCTCCACCGTGAAAGTTTTGGGGTGAACTGGAGTGAAACCAAGCCAATCCACACCTGCAGTAGCCCCCTCCTCCATACCACCCGGCGTCCTGCTTCTCTGTTCCAAAGCGGCAGCTCCCACTGCAGCCCTCTCTCCGAATACATCTTCAAGTGCTATGTGCTGAGAAGACATCAGCGTTCCAACGCCTGAGACTCCGGTGCCCGACCCTTGATACATAGCACTACTTCCAGATCAGGAGGCACTTTGCCGCAGACTGCTCACAGAGTCCTGCTGAAAGCACTGTACCTTTTAGAAGACTGCCACAAACCAGGGGAGAGAGATGACAACCCTGAGGCAGACTCTGAGCCTTCCAGCCCCAGTGTACCTTACCTCCCCTGGAATGCAGGTGCAGTAGCCAAAAAAAAAGTATCCAAAGGCCCTAGGACCATCACAGGTAAAGGCGTGGAAGCCACCAGAGTGTGAGGGGGCACCGCATCCCCCTTAGACTTGCACTTCCTCCTCATGAAGAAAACAGCTGCCCCACGAACAGCTCAGCAATCACCATCTTGGCATGCCCTCTTGATGCAAGATCCAGTACTATCTTTTAACTTTCAAAAGGGAAATGATGATAAAATGAGGAAAATCATTAAGAAAAACATAGCAGGAGCAGCTGCAAAAGTTAAAGGTTTAAATCAAGCACGGGCATTGTTTAAAAAATACTATCTTCATTCCCAGCCCTCCAGTCCAGAGAATCTGATTGTATTGATAAACCAGGAAGATGTATTACAACTATTTTGTAAACTAAAGAGTAGCAAATCACCTGGACCGGATGGTATACATCCCAGTGTGTTTGAAAGAACTGAAAAATGAGATTGCAGACCTACTATTAGTAATCTGTGAACTATCATTAAAATCATCTATAGTTCCTAAAGATTGGAGAATGGCGAATGTAATGCCAATTTTTAAAAATGGTTCCAGGGGTGATCGGGAAACTACAGACCAATGAGCCTGACATCAGTACTAGGCAGAATGGTAGAAACCATTATAAAGAATAAAATTACTGAACATGTAGATAGTCATGTTTAATGTGAGAAAGCCAACATGGCTTTTAGCCAAGGAAAGTCTTGTCTTACTAATCTGTCATATTTTTTTGAAGGTGTGAATAAACAGGTAGAAAAAGATGAGCCAGTCGATATAGTGTATCTGGATTTTCGGAAAGCCTTTGACAAGGTTCTTCATGAGACCCTTAGTGAAATTAAAACGTCATGGGATAGCAGGCAGTGGCCTATTGTGGATCAGGAACTGGTAAAAAGATAGAAAACAGAGAGTAGGACTAAATGGCCACTTTTCTCAATGGAGAAAGGTGAATGGTGGAGTACACCAGGGTTCTGTGCTTTGCTTACTGCTTTTTAACATATAAATAAATGACCTGGAAATGGGAACAACGAGTAAGGTAATCAAATTTGCAGATGACACAAAATTATTTAAAGTTTTAAAATGCAAGAGGATTGTGAAAAATTGCAAGGAGACCTTGATAGATTGAAGACTGGGCATCCAAATGACAGATGAAAATTTAATTATTTATTTATTTTACAGTTTCTTTTATACCGTGCTATTCGTCATCAGTGCGGTTTACAATGAACATAAAAACTACACGTCTCAAATAATCTGTGCTTACAATGAACAGGACAATAAACTTGGTATACATTAAACAGGTTTCATGAACAGTGAAACAGAGAACTATGTACAAAGCAACTAAATGCAGCTATATGTAGAGCTACATGAATCTAGGTAAAAGTTTCGTAGTGAGAGGAGGTGCAAAGTGAGATTGCAGTTCTACGGATTAAGACTGTGGAGTGCATGGGTTTAATGTGTTGGCCTGGAGTGTGGAGGTGGGTTGGTATGGGAGGGTGTCCGAAACATCGTAGTGCTGCAGGAACAGGTGATGCTTCAGTGCCTTCCTGAACTGGGAGAGGTCACTGATGGTTCTGATGCCTGATGGTAGGGCGTTCCAACATGATGGTGCAAAGTAAGAGAAGGCTCTGGATCTAGTGACTTGAGAGCATTTTGTGATTGCCTTGGGTAGTACAAGAGAGTTGGAGGCAGTCGATCTCCTTGCTCGATTAGGGGGTGTAATTGATATCAGGTCAGTGATAGTAGATGCGGAGTAGTTATTGATCGCCTTGTGAGTCATAGTTTAGAATCTTGAAAGAGATCCTAGATTGTATAGGCAGCCAATGTAACTGTTTCAGTATTGGAGTGATGTGGGTTCTCTTGGAGGCTCCATAAAGGATTCTTGCAGCTGAGTTCATTGGGTTAATTGTGCTCTTTGGTAGGCCATGTAGGATCGCATTGGCGTAGTCCAGGTGAGGCATTATTAAGGCCTGAAAGACTGATCGAAAGTCGTCTGGTTCTAGCAGCTGACGCAGATAACGAAGGGTCTGGATTTTATGATAGACAGATTTCGCTACGTTAATGTGGACAAGTTCAGAGTTATGCACTTATGGAAGGAAGAACAACTGAAACTACAGTTACACTATGCAAGGTTCCACCTTAGGAACCACCACCCAGGAAAAGTATTTGGGTGTCATTGTGGATAATGCATTGAAACCCTCTGTCCAGTGCAGCGGCAGCCAAGAAAGCAAATAGAATTCTACAAATCATAAGAAAAAGAATGGAAAATTTAAACCCAGGGATATTATAATGCCTCTATATCATGTACGGCCTCACCTTGAATATTGTGTGCAATTTTGGTTGCCCTAACTTAAAAAGGATATAGCAGAATTGGAAAAGGTACAGAGAAGAGCCACCAAAATGGTAAAGGGGATGGCAGGATACTCCTATGAGAGAGGCTTAAAAGGTTAGGAAGAGATGGCAACAGAAAGGGGTTTTTAATTTATTTTTTATTTTTTAAAAGCATTTGATCCACCAAACTTAACAATACACAACATATCGGCTGAGTATCTGGGCAAGTGATATCACAAATGAAATGCAAATATTTTGCTGAGTATTATGGGGATCAGACTGCTGTCTTTGGTGCCACCTCAGGTAAAACTTATGGGATTCTAACATTGGTGAAAGCTTTTTTTTAAACTCTGGCCATCTGAAATTGTCCAGATACTGCTTCTCACAAAATTGAAATGCCCTACAGCTTGTTACTGAACTTTGTCAGCTGTTGGTTCCCTGCATCTTTTGTGAATCTTCACAGTTTATCTGTGAGATCATCTTACCTATCATTAGCAGTGGTTTGAGAGATGCTGTTGCAGCCGAGCCTGCGCACAACACTCTCAGAAACATCAAAAATAAATTAAATCCATTCAACCATGTCAATGGAAATACACCAAATTTGCAGCAACTGTCGATTTAAATAGCCTCTAAGCTCCGAGAAAATACAAGTAAAATTTGTATTACTGTGTTTTCTGCTATGGGGAAAGCCGCATATCGGATTTGTGTCAATTCAAGGATGCCGTTTTGCAGGAAGATAGATATCAGTGAGCAAGTCTTCTAGACACAGTCTTCAAGGACAGTTGAGAAAGAAAGAAGAGCCACGTGGACAGTTGCAAACCCATCCCATGTAAGTTATCAAGTTGAGCCATTCATGCCCGTTTGCTATTAGGTGAATTATGATAGTGGCCAAAGCATCTGCTGTGCAGAATTATGATTCTCAAAGGAAAAGCATGCAAAATAAAAGTAGGTATGGGAACACATCCCTGCCGCCCTCTGGCTGTTGTGTCTGTGTGGTCTGTCATGTCACAAGAGTGCCATATTTTTCCAGAATTGCAGCTGTCGCCCATCTTCCTTCATAACTATCTAAAGAAATTATGGGTGTTGTAGGATCTTGAATTGTGACTAAAAGCCACATACTGAGCTCTATGGTGTCACAAGTGGACACACTACAAGCTTATTGGAAGGAGCTGGTTTGAAGCATTTGAAATTCCACTTTTAGATGTTCATGAGCTTTAGGAGAGTCCTGTCAAGACTGTACACAGAAGGAACTTGTGGATGTTTTCTTGGAAGAGTTGAGAATTGCCAAAAGCCAAATTTGGAGCTAGACCTACCAGTGAGACAATTAGGAAAAAAGTGCACAGTGTATCATGCATGCTGCATGAAAAACTTGATATTGGGGTTGAACACTATTTCATAATGTTTTTGTAGCCTATTAGGTTCCTGAATAGGCAATGGATACTTTGTAGTGGAGAAACCAGATGGAGGCAGTCACATCTGGGGATTAATTGATGGAGTTTCTAAAGCATTTGTAAAATCTGTAAAGCATCTATTGTTTGCAGCGCACAGAAGAAATATTTTTTGTCAGGGTGGATTTAGCTTGCAGCTGGAAGTACACAAAGAATCTGTAGAGATGCAAACAATGCTTACCATACGCTGAGGCATGTTTAATGGCAAACAGTTGGGGTCTGATTCATCAAGGTATTTTCCTATAGACAAAAAATTGGAGACAGGTTCAGGTTTATTTAATTCACTTTTCCAGCATGCTTAAAACAGTAACCATGCAACACCAAAGCCTTTCTGAATCATCAAGCTTTTACTTGGGATTACTTACTGCACTGGGGAGACTTTTTTGTAATGTATATTTCTTTTAGGGATCTAGCTTTGTGTGAAGCATGTGTGTAATGTGTGGCCTTCTCTGAAGAACGTAAGATATCTGCAGTCTAACCAGGCCCCTAGGTTATACAGTACTTGGCTATTCCCTAAGATCAGAACTTATTTCCAGTTACTCAGGGTGTCCCTCTACTTGAACACTAGGAATGAAAGGAACAGGAATTAGTAAGTTACTGTTCTGCTTCTTACTACTGTCCCGTCTCTTCACCCGCATGGATGATTAGTTTCTTGTAGATGACTATGAAAGGAAACTCAGGAGAAATGTTCCTGGCCAGGGTCGGCAGTAATGATGATGTGGCTCTCCCAGGTGCTCTGCATGCACATGGATGTGAATAAACTTATAACAGAGGGGGAGGGGGAGGCAGTTCCATATATGGTTTCTCCTTGGACAAGCAGGATTCGTCAGCCACACCTGGTGATGTCATCCAATGGCACCGTACACGGAAGTGCTCTCTAGAGCTCAGACCTTTCTGAGCATGTGCCAGAGGCGCCCGCCCCTAGCCAGCCAGCCAGCCAGTGAGTTTCTAGCTGTGCCCGGAGGGCCTGTGGCTAGGTGCGTGCGGAGGCCTACCTCGGCCTGGGAGGTGGGTGGGATTGTGTGGCTGACTTATCCTGCTGTCCACGGAGAACTCCCGTTACAGGTAAGTAACCCTGTTGTGTCCATGACATTCATTGTTCTACAAGAACTGTCAAGTCTTTTCCACACTGTAGCTAGCATTGATCTTCTCAGACTGGTTGTTTTGCTCGCTCAGTAGCCGAGAAAAAGATGAATATGCTGGGCTGTAGGCAAGGGAAAAATACCCAAGTTAAATTTAACACCAAAGGTTAGAAGTATGATAATGAAGATGAACAAGGCCATCTCCAGTATAAAGGGGAGATTCATTGACATCATCGAATTACATCAAATATTGTGCAGCTAAAATTACTGGGCCAGGGCTCTTCCAGTTTGGGGCTTGTTTTAACCCACTTTCCAGCTCTTTCATTGCTACTGCAGGCCATTCCATAGATTCGATGTTTGGTTACCCTGCATACAGGAGCATTTAGAAAAAGCATTCTGCTTCTTGATTGTGCTTTCTCCAGGTTTCTGTTTTGGCTTTGGTTGGTGGTCCTTTTACCTTCTTAATGCTCTTTCCCAATTCCCTGTAGAATTGTTTTGGGTTCTCTCTAAATAGATTTTGATATCTTTCTTTTCTGTTTTCTTCATATCTTAGCAATTGTTGTGCTTCTGCTGCTAATTTCAATTTACTGTTGGAACATATACATTTTAGGCTTTTTCTGTTAATGCAGCATGCTTCAGCTTGATGTCTTGAATCTTCCTCATTATCCTTTATCTTAATACTTTTGGATACCCGTTCTATCGGGGACACCTCTGCACGCAAGTATTGTTGAGTATATTTGTATTATGGGCACATTGGGGTTTGCAGTAGGTATTTGACAAGCAGAATATTTGTGTGTTTATGTATCTAGATCAGGGGTCTCCGATTCTGGTCTTGGAGGACTGCAAACCACTCAGGTTTTCAGGATATCCCTAATGAATATGCATGAGATATATTTGCATGCACTGCCCCCATTGTATTCATATTTATCTCATGCATATTCATTCAAAGTTATTCTGTAGTGGGATAAAGTTTTTAATTATTTCTCTCGCAAGTTATCTGTAAATTGAAGTTTCATTGTAAACCGCCTTGATTTTAAGATAAGTCGGTATAGAACACTTGTTAAATAGCTTGGGAACATCTGAAAACCTGACTGGTTTGCGGCCCTCCAGGATCAGAATCTGAATCGGAGACCCCTGATTTAGATTAGTGCTTCTCAACCCAGTCCTTGGGGAATGCCTAGGCCCATTGGATTTTCAGGATTTCCAAATTGAATATGCATGAGATAAATTTGCATGTATTGCCTTCATTGTATGCCATGCTATCCCATGCATAACATTGTGGGAATCCTGAACACCTGACGGGCCTAGGTGTGCCCCAAGGACTGGGCTGAGAAGCACTGATCTAGATTACACGCAGTCACACTGACACCTGCTGAAATTCACTGGAAGTAAGTTTCATTTCTTTTATCTATGAATTAGTTCTTTCCCTAGCCAGACCCATCACCCCCTCACTCAGTCTGACTGTTGTCAATGAATGAAGCAAAGCTCTTGAGTATGTTCATTATTGATACCCAGCTAAGTTGGTTTTAAATTTACAAGGCAATTTTTATATACAACAATTTATATAATATAAATAAAATGCACTTGGCATTCAGAGTCTGTCTGTTACTGCCCCAGCCAAGTGCAGGGAGTACATTACTGGACCACACAGATGCAACAGCCAGTGTGTAGCAGGGATGTGGGACCACAGAGGAAAAGAGACTGGGGGAGGGGGAGAAAAGGCAAAGAATTTCCCATTCCATGTTTACATGGAAAGACCTTGATGAATCAAGTCCTATGTACTGGGTGCAGTCCTTAAATAAACTAATAACTTCTTTTCTTTTCCACTCCAGGAAAATTTATTGGCATAAAGATTTTCCAGTGTGTTGCAGAAGTAATACATAAAGTGACTAAAAGGAAAAGGAGGAAAAAAATATACTGGTAATCCATAAAATAAGATTTCAATAAAATAACATTGTTCATTCGCTTTCCATTCTCACCATCTCAGTTATGCCAGGCATATTCTAAAGCAGAAGATAATTAACATCTTGAGCAAAATCAACAATGCATATTCCATAAACAACACTTGGGCATGCGGAACTATGGACTTTGCTTAGTAAGGGTCCTTAATTTTTTACATATAGGTTTCTTTTAGTTTTGCTTGATAGTTGGTTTTAAGGATTTCTGTGGTCTATAGAATAGTTCTTTTATGTACTTTAGTCACAATGTAGGTGGTTTTTTTTGTTTGTTTGTTTGTTTTTTAAATTTAGCTCAAGGCGGATTACCTTCAGGTATAGCAGGTTATTTCCCTAAATCCAGTGGGCTTACAATCAGTTTGTACCTTTTGGCAGTGGAGGTTTAACTGAATAAGGCCACAAGGAGCATTGGTAGGATTTGAAGTCTGGCTTCCTGAGTTCTTGGTCTCTTGCTTTAACCACTGCCAGGATGAGCAGCAGTGCAATGCTTTAAAAATGGCACCGAGGCACCAGAATTAGCTTCAGCTCCTGCGCTGTGGTGCCATTTGTACTTCTGTCCCTTTCCGATTTCACTTCCTTTTGCATAGCGGCAGAAACAACTTCCACCCCCATGCAAACATGAAGTAGCATCGAAGAGGGTCAGATGCACAGTGTTGCTGGAGCTGAAGATAATGCTGGTGCTTTGGTGCCATTTTAAAAGCATTGCTGTTGCTACACATCCCGGTGAGGAGTGGCAGGGGGCTGATGCAGAGCGGGTGCAAAGAATGAGGTTTGTCTAGGGCGCCTCATACCCTTGCACCAGCCCTGGGTATAGTTTGATTGGGAGAGCAGATACTAAAGGCAGGCCTCGACAAATCCTCATTGCATCTAGGAGTCAACCCAAAAACCTAGGATTCAGCAGCTGAGACCTCTCTCGCTTCTTGCTCCCCCCCCATCCCCCTCAACACTGTTCCCAGTGAAGATGGAGGGAACTGAGATGAGATAAGCAGGAGCTTTTAGAAACTGATTTACTAAAGCTCTTTCCCCATTCTGTCTATAGACACCGAATTCAACAAATTGGTCCCTTTAAGGTGCCTCTGCACATCACTGGCAAAAGTCAGTAGCCTCCCTTCCCCAAGTGAAGCAAAGAAGCAATTGGCTTGTTCCTTCACCTAGCACCGTGGCCTGGTTCTCCCAACACTCATTGCCTCTCATTCTGTCCTTAGCCTTTACCAGGCGTCCCTCCCTCTTTCATACCCCCCACTCCCCAGCCTTTACCAGGGGTTGCACACTCTCTCTCTCTCTCTCTCTCTCATTATCCTCTTCCAGCTTTTACCAGGTCTCTTTCATAAATCCCTTCCTCCATCTTCTACTGCATCTTTTTTTTTTTTTTTAAATCTTTCGTACACCCCAAACCTTTACCGGCTCTCTCTCTGGGCTTTGGAGGCTGGCGCCTGTTCTCCTCATCTTATAACTGCTGAAAAAAGTACACTTGTTCCTCCACTGCAATAACGGTTTATAGACCTTTCCTCCAGGAACTTGTCCAAACCTTTTTTAAATCCAGCTACACTAACAGCTTTTAGTACATACTCCGGTTACGAAATCCAGAGTCTGATTACGCAGAGTGAAAAAATATTTTCTTATTAGTCTTAAACGAGTTACACTGCAGCTTCATTGCATGTCCCCCTAGTCTTTCTATATTTTGATGGCATAAGCAATCGATCTATGTTTACCCATTCCACTCCATTCATTAATTTATAGACCTCTATCATATATCCCCTTAGCTGCCCTACTTGTTTTAGCCTCTCCTCATAGGGATATCCTCCCATCCCGTTTACCATTTTGGTGGCTCTTCTCTGTACCTTTAATAATTCCGCTATATTATTTTTAAGATAAGGCGACCAGAATCGCACACAATATTCAAGGTGCTGTCGGACCATGGAATGATACAGAGGCATTATAATATCCTTTCTTTTATTCTCCAGTCCATGGGGCACACCTAGGCCCGTCGGGTTTTCAGGATTCCCACAATGTTATGCATGGGATAGCATGGCATACAATGAAGGCAGTACATGCAAATTTATCTCATGCATATTCAATTTGGGAATCCTGAAAATCCAATGGGCCTAGGCATTCCCCAAGGACTGGGTTGAGAAGCACTAATCTAAATTGGGGGTCTCCGATTCAGATTCTGATCCTGGAGGGCCGCAAACCAGTCAGGTTTTCAGATGTCCCCAAGTTATTTAACAAGTGTTCTATACCGACTTATCTTAAAATCAAGGCGGTTTACAATGAAACTTCAATTTACAGATAACTTGCGAGAGAAATAATTAAAAACTTTATCCCACTACAGAATAACTTTGAATGAATATGCATGAGATAAATATGAATACAATGGGGGCAGTGCATGCAAATATATCTCATGCATATTCATTAGGGACATCCTGAAAACCTGAGTGGTTTGCAGTCCTCCAAGACCAGAATCGGAGACCCCTGATCTAGATACATAAACACACAAATATTCTGCTTGTCAAATACCTACTGCAAACCCCAATGTGCCCATAATACAAATATACTCAATAATGCTGTTTAGGTGGGGCATTTAATATCCATTAAAAGTGAAAAGCTATGATTTCTTCCCATTTACAAGAAAAAGGCAATATCCATCCAGCCAGAAAACACAGAACTTTAAATTTTTATGGTTAACTTAATCTTTAAATGTTTATTAAAATGTTTGCATCTCTTCACCACAGCCTGCTCCAAGCAACTTATATGTATATTAAACATAAATATGTAAGATAAAACAATGTTTAACACACAACAGGCTAAAACATACTAAAACATTTAAAATAACCCAGAAATATTAGCACTTTAAAAAAAAAACACCACACCACCTCCAAAATCTGGGGGTAAGCGAGAGCAAGCTCTGTCCCTAGCTTCCACATATCAAACATCGGATTAAACAGGCACACAAAGCATACTAAAGCACGCAAAAAGCGAAGTGTGTAGACCGATCACTGGTTCTTTCTTAGAAAACACCTGTGACCCATCTACACACTTCACATTCTGTGTGCTTCCTGGTTGTCTGCGAGTGCACTTGTTCTTTTTGTGACTTATAGAAAGCACAGTATTCGTTTTTCTGGAGCATTTTGGGCATTTTTTAAAACCCGGCTTGGAGCTCATACTACAGGAGTTGGATGCTGTTCTCTTTCTGGTGTTTGAATCTTCTTTCCCTTTTCTTTTCTTCTTCTTCTTCTTGTAGCGCGATTGTAGGAGAGTTGTAGATTTCATCTGTGCTGGCAAGGTGGAAGAAGTGAAACTGGGCTAGGTGGGGGTGGGCCGGGGGGGGGGGGGGAGAGCTCTGGTCACAAGGAGTGCTAGTGAGACTCGAACCCTGGTCTCTCGGTTCCCAAGCCAGTGCTCTAACCATTAGGCTACTCCTCCACTCCACTTCTACATAAAATTTGAATCCCTGCCCCAGGGCAACCCCTCACCCCTTCCCCACTTACATAAAGAAATTCTGGCCATCTACTAATTTATACAACCAGAATCTATACATTCCACTGCCTGGCAAATGTTTTAAAAATCCACTTGTGGTTGACACTCACTGCTGGAATATGTGGTTTCCAATATCAGCCTTTTGCAATTTCAGTTCTCATGGACAATTTTAAGTCAACACAAATAAAATGTACTTTATCACTATGAATTTGTTTTTAAAAGATCAAGATCACCGTAGTCCACAGAGCGTGACAGAAATGCCTATTTCTTCACACAGCCTCCTCTGCTCAGTTTTGGTATGATGTGAAGCTGGAAGGAAAGCAAAAGCAATATAAGGAAACATCTCTTTACTAAGCGTGGTGGATAATCAAATCATCTACCAGCATATAAGCACCCTTTTATTAAATTAGTCCCTGAATGTCATCTAAATGAAGAAAAAAAAAAGACAATGAACTACACACTAAGGTCAGAAAGGATCAAATAGTTACCATCTCCAATCTGACTGATTTGCAGATGACAAAATTATTCATAGTTGTTAAAACACAAGAAGACTGTGGAAAATTGCAAGAGGACCTTAAAAAAACTGAGAGGCTGGCAGATCAAATTTAATGTGGACAAGTGCAAAATTATGCACTTAGGAAAGAACACAAAACTATGGTTACATGATGCAAGGTTCCACATACAGGAAGAGGATCTGGGACTCATGGATAATATGTTGAAACCCTCTGCCCAATGTGCAGCCGCAGCCACAGCCGCAGCCAAGAAAGCAAACAGATTGCTAAAGAATCATTAACCTGAGGCACTACTTCGTCTCGGGTTTTCCCTGCCCAGCCATTATCTCCTCCTATATGTTCCTGCCTCGATTCATTCTGACCTCTGGGACACCCTGTCTGAAGCCTCCTCCACTTTCACACTTTACAATTCTCGGTGACCTGAACATCCACACTGACTTTCCCTCCCGACCCAGAGACAAGGTCTTCATTTCACTTCTCTGATCTTTCCCTTCTTCAGCACGTTTCCCTCCCCATGCATGCAGCCGGTCACACTCTCGACTTGCTTCTTACTGCTCCCTTGTAGTCTGTGGTCCCCTCTATGATCTCAGCTTTTTCCTCCCCTGGAAGGACCACCTCTATGTGTTCTTCTCCTTGTCCCTCCCAACCGTCCCTCTTCCCCCTCAGTCTCTCTCTGCATCCGCACACTTGAAGCGGCGCATCACTCTTAACACCCTTCTTTATTTCCCCTCTGGAGACTCCATCATTCCTTCCGATTTTGGATCCTCATCTACCGACGTCCAGGTTCAATCCTGGCATTCCACTCTCTCCACTCACCTCAACAGGCTGGCCCCCCCTCGAATCATGCACTATTTGCCCTACCCTTCGTTGGCATCCCTGGTTCACACATGATCTCTCCCTTCTCTGAGCTCAGCTCCGCAGAGCGGAACATCTCTGGCGGCGTCAACCTACCCCCACTAGCCTTCTTCGCTTCCATCTTTCCCGTTGCCACTACAAAGCCCAAATTTCTTCAGCTAAAAAGACCACCACCATTATTTCATCAGCCTCAAATTCCTCCAGGCAAACTTTTTTCAGTGTTCCGCTCTCTTTCAGAGGTAATCAACAGCTCAGCATCGTCAGCTTACCCCCCCCCCCCCACCACCCTCTGCCAGATCCCTCTTGGATTGCTGTGCACCGTTCCAAGTTCCCCCCCTATCCATCCCCCCACAACAGAAGTTTCATCTTCCCTCCCCACCCTTGACTTGGTGCCTTCACCACCATCCTCCCCCCTCCCTACCCACCCTTGCCTTCCCTCATCTTTGATCTTCCTTCCAGCTCGTTACTGCCACCACCCTACTCAAGGTTATCAATTCATCCCGTAAGACTACATGCCCCTCTAACCCTATCCCTTCCCCTTGGATCACAGAACCTTCCCTCGCCCTCCTTCCTTTTGTATTCTCCATCTTTAATTCCAGTCTCACTTCGGGTATTTGATTTATTTATTTAACTGCATTTATATACCGCTTTTCCCTCTCTATGGAAGCATGCACTTGTCAGTCCCATCCTTAAAAAGCCTTCACCTGCCCCAGACACTCTGGCTAACTGGCGTCCAATTTCTAATCTTCCCTTCCTTTCCAAGATCCTTGAGAAACCAGTCTTCTCTCAACTCTCTTCACACTTGGATTCCACTCACTTCTTGCATCCACAGCAATCTGGTTTCTGCACTGGCAATAGCACAGACACTATCTTTCTTTCCCTGCTCAGCAAAACACACACTGCTCATGAACAAGGCAGCATCTCTCTTGCAATTTTCTTGGATCTCTCCGCAGCCTTTGGATTTGGTAGCTCACCCTCTTCTACTTTGTCGCTGTGGACTTCAGGACACAACCCTTCACTGGTTTCATTCTTTCCTGTCCTCACGTTCCTTCTCGGTGCTTTGCGGTTCTGCCTCCCCCATCCCACTAACCTGTGGCATCCCCTAGGGCTCAAGTTCTGCCCCCCCCCCCCCACACTACTAACCCAGCAACTTGGTATCTCTGCCTACTTTTATGCAGACGATATACTCCTCCTCTTTCACACAAACGCTCGCTCCCTGGATATACCCCCCTTAAATGGTTGTTTATCCTCTGTCTCTGACTGGCTTCATGCCAATCATCTCTCTCAATCCCTCCAAAATGTTCCACAATATGGCTCACTTTAATATCCCATGACCCACAATAGCCCCTTCTCTGTCCAACTCCCCAGTCCCCCTTGTTCCTCCGCTATCTTGGGGTCATTCTAGAGTCCTCTCTGTCATTTCACGGCCACATTTCCTCCCTTGTCCAATGGTCTTTCTTTTTCCTCCACCAGATCTGTGCTCTTCGTTCTTCTCGCGACCAACACTCCCTTACTACCCTCCTTCTATCACTAGTAATTTTTAGAATAGATTATTGCAACAGTGCTCTTGCCGGTCTTCCCAACTACCAACTTCGTCAATTGCAACTTCTCCAAAATACAGCAGCCCAGATTATCACTTACACCTCGCACCGTGAACACATCACTCCCACCCTGATCTGACTTCACTGGTTTCCTATAAAATTTTGCATAAATTACAAAATTCTTATATCCGCTCACCAGGCAATCCACACAGACATACCGCAATATTTGGCTGGCCTTCATTTTCACTCCCCCCACCGTCTCCTCAGATCCCTCCACACTCACCGCTTGGCCCTCCCCCCAGTTTCCCATGCACATTTGGAACAAACACGTCATTCCACTTTCTTTTTCCTTGCTCCTGCCATATGGAATTCCCTACCTGCCTCACTACCTGCAGAGACCTCCTTTCTCTGGTTCAATTCTCAGCTCAAAACACACCTGTTTCAGTTAGCTTGTGATCTTCCCTTCCCTGAGCAGTCTCCCCCTTAGCTTGTTCCCTTCTTAATCTAAGTTCTTCTCTTCTACTCTCCTCCCCATCCACCCACTGCTCTCTCCTTCATTCTCTTTCTTTTCTGTCCTGTCCTATATATGATAGGCGTTCTTTTCCTTTTCCTTATTTTTAATTTAGATTTTTGTAAACTGCTCTGATGCCTTGCTGCTTAGAGTGGTATAATCACATGACAATAAAGATAAAGAAAGGAATGGGGAATAAGATCAAAACATTACAATGCTTCTGTATTGCTCCACTGTGACCGCACCTTGAATACTGTGAGCAATTCTGGTTGCTGTACTTATAAAAGGTTATAGCGAAATTTCAAAAAGTACAGAGAAGAGTGACCAAAATAATGGGAATGGAAGGATATCCCTATGAGGAAAGGCTTAAAAGGTTAGACATTTCAGCTTGGAAAAGAGATGGTTGAGGGGAAGAGGTCTATAAAATAATTGGCGTGTAACGGGTAAACTTAGTTCAGTTTACTCCTTTACAAAGTAGAAAAACTAGGGGACACGCAATGAAGCTACAATGCAGCACATTTAAGACTAAATCAGAGAAAATATTTTTTTCGCTCATTGTGTAATCAAGCTCTGAAATTTGTTGCCAGAGGATGTAGTAAAAGCCAATAGTGTAGCTGGGTTTAAAAAAACATTTGGACAAGTTCCTGGAGGAAAAGTCCATAAACCATTATTAAAGTGGACTGGGCAAATCCCCTGCTTACCTGAGATAAACAACATGGAATCTTATCTATGTTTTGGGAACCTGCCAGGTGCTTGTGACCTGGATTGACCACTGCTGGAAACAGGATATTGGACTTGGACCTTTGACCCTTGCATCTTTGTACAGTGGCTTAATGATCACAAGCTTGAATTTAAACTTTAGACTGAATTACTCACTTTTTTTCAAAATCTGAGCTCAAGATAAGTTGTTAGTATTAGAAACCTGCCCAAGTGGGCTTACAGTCTAAAATATATCTGAAGTAATGGAGGATGAAGTGCAGTGCCCAAGGTCACAAGGAGACTTGGTAGGACAAACAGGATTTGGATCCTGGCTTCCAAGGTTCTCAGCCTTTATCTCTAACCATTAGACTACTCCTCCACTCTATTAAAAATAAGTTAAACATTAAATCCAAGTAGATGTAAGCTTCTCTGGAGGAGGCAAAGAAGAGGTCATTCAGCCTTGTCTTTTCTTAGAGTACAGGACAACATCTGAAAGAAATTCTTGCATGTTGATGGTTTTTCAAAGGAATCCAGTCTGTGCTACCCTGAAGAAATTGCAGGATCAAAAACTAACAAAAATTGCCCACTTCTATTGTACTCTCATCTAGAAAGCAGTGAGGAAACCTCAATTGCCCTGTCTTGAAAACAGCGATATATCAAATCCAATAAACAAACAAACTGCGACAAAGCTGAAAAGTTCACAGAAATTGTGCAAAGCAAAAGAGATTAGTTGACTAAGCAATGGATGATAAGTCCTAAGTTAGCTTCTTGTTCATCATACAAAAAGCCCCAAACACTATGTTGGGTATTCAAAACCACATCATCTTTAGGCACAGGCCACCTCTAGCAAAATGGAATAGCAATATCTCTTTGGATGATCTTCACTAACATCTACCAAGGCAGTAATAATTATAATGTCAAATTCTAGAAGGGTTTTTTAATCTTTGAAGTCAGTGCTTTAGGATAGCGCTACGGTGCCTTTGGGTGGACCTGACAGCTTCGGGGGAGCCTAGGCCCAGCTAGCTGGACTAAGGGTTCTTGGGGTTTTTTTGAGTTCTGATCAGCAGCAAAGCTCTCCAGTCTACCTCATGCTGACAGCCCGTCTACACAAACCTCCTGAGATTCTACTCATTATCTTTTCTCATCCTGCCAAGCCCTATCAAGGGTATTCAGTGACACTTTGTGATTTTACTGACCACAGGCAGGCTCTCCTTATGTCAGTTCTTAACTTCCCTGGACCTAGCTGAGGTGTACTTTTACATTCCCATCTGGGAGCAACACTAGTGGTTTCTTCACTTCTACATCCTGGGCTGTCATTTTCCAGGCCATGGCTCCTTGCACCACCTTGAAGATCATGGTGGGTGGTGGTGGTGGTGGTAGTGGCGATGCGGCATTCCTCTTCAAGCAAGGGATCTGGGTTCACCAGTACATGGTGACTGGCTGATTTGGTTAGATTCTTTCTTTGGAGAAGTCCAGTGACAACACAGTCCTGGTAATTTAATGGCTAGAGGCAGGGTTGGTAGTCAGCTATCCCAAGAGCAGTTTGGTTTCTTCCAAGGATTTGGAATATCTCGGGGCTTGGTTCAAAACTATCCTGGGTCGATTGTTCTTCATGTGGAAGAGTTTGCTGAAACTGCAGACCCAGCTTGGGGTGGGGGACTCTGTCCCAGGACCAGGAAACTGAAAAAGCACAATCTCCAACTCCAAGGGTCCATGGTGCTTGTGTCTTGGGCCAGAGCATAAATGTGCGCCCTCCAGAGACATCTGTCTTGCTGGTCTACCTGTTCTCGGTCGGAACCTCCCTCTACCTTAAGAGGTCAAGGAGCAGCTGGTGAGGTGGTTGCAGTCTAATCATCTAGTGGACAGGATGCCCCTGGAAGTGCCAGAGTGGATGCTAGTCATCAGATTCCAGCCTGAAAGGTTTGGTATTTACTGTCTAGGTTAGTTTTTTCAGGGACTCTGGTCCCCTCAGGAAGCCTCCTGATAAATCAACCAGTTGGAGGCCAGAGTGACCTTTGGTGCTTCTGAGGTTCTGGCCTCTTCTGGAGTACAAAGTGGTCCGCATGTTCTTGGACAATGCCACAATCCCACGTCAACAAGCAAGGTGGGACTTGAAGTGCGGGAGTGGCTCTTGATGTGGCTTAGCTATATTTTTGGGCAAAGGAGCATATAATTGCCCTATCCACAGCCCACATTGTCAATGTGCAGGCCAACCTCTTGAATTGGAACTCCATGGATCCTGGTGAGTAGGAATTAAGTCCTCATGTGTTCAACTTCATAGTGCAGAGATGGGGCCTTCCAGTTTGACTGTGGCCACTCGAGAAAATGCCAGTGAGAAGAACTTCTTCATTTACAGGAAGGATCCATGGGCAGTGGGCTTGGATACCCTGTTACAGAAGCCCCTCTTGGGGCCACTCCTGAATGTCTTCTCCTGTGGCCCTTTGGTGCAGAATTTGGTCTCATCCAGGCTTGGTGATTCTAGTGGTTCTGGACTGGCTGTGCAGGCCATGGTATGTGGATCTCTTGAGCATGGAGTTCCCTCTGCTGCTGCCTCAGGAGAGGGGTCTCCTGTGACATGGATAATGAAAGATCCTCTTCCTTTCTCACTTACAGCCTAGCTCTTGAGAGGCATAGGCTATTCAGAAAAGGCTACTCTAGGACATTATTGGAAGGGTTTTTGAGAAGTGGTGTTCCTCTTAACATACAAGACCCTAGATGTCAGGAGATGTCATGGTCATAGTTTTGTCCTCTTTACAGTCCATTTTGGACCAGAGGTCCTTAACTCAAGATTTAGACTGCGGTCCTGGCATGCTTCAGGGAGTGTATTCAAGACATGTCCTTAGCAGTGCACCTGATATCTCCTGTTTTCCTCTGAGGAGAAAAGCAGATAAGTCCGCCAGTGTGCACCTGGTGGTTCCTCAGTAGAGGCTGTCTCAGATTTTGGAGATGCTGAAAGGGCCCCCTCTGAGCTTATTTTGTAAGGCCTTGTTCAAGGATTTGACCCTTCAGGTGGGGGTTTTGGTCTCTATTGCATCAGCCAGATGGATATCTGAGCTGCAGGCCTTGATCATCTTGATGGCTTCAGTTTCCTTGAAAACTCTTTGGCCCTTTCTCTCAAAGGTGCTGTCCCCTTTTCATCTTAACCAAACTATCTTTCTGCCCTCCTCGGCGAAGGACTTTCAGGCGTACTCCTCTTTATATCTGGTGGACGTGAGAAGGAAAGAATGCATTGAAGGCTTACTGGTTATTTTACCTAACAGCATTGGTTTGTGTTTCATAAAATGGTTTGCTTGAGTATGCAGGTAATAAGTGCAGCGTAGTTTAATAAAAAGGTATCTCAGCCGTCAGCTGACAGTTATCTCCTGTCCTTTTGCCTCAGATACTGGAGTTATTCTCTGTAATCTGAGATCACAGGTTCTGAAAGCAGCATAGCTATATTTTAGTGAGCGCCAACGTTTGTAGGTTTCTGGCTGTTGCATGCTGTGATATTGGAGATTTGATGGTACAAACAGGTGAAATGACTGCATTTTCCTCGTTTCTGTGTTTTTATTTCTAAACAAAATGTTGGAAGGAAGGTACCCTTACTGCTAAGATAAGTATTTCAGATGAGAAGCAAGAAAGCTTTTTCAGAGTAACTTATGTTCACTTATTGTTTTTCTGTTTCGTTTTTGTCCAGAAAGAGACATATAGGTTGCACCTTCCTGAGTGTGTTCTGTGCAATTTAATTTTCTTGGGTGTGAGGTCTCCCAGCATAGCCAAACACATATTTTTATTGGCAGTATAAACCTTTCAGGTTAGTTACACGTTCATATATATTTTTACATTGTCCCTTCAGAACATATTCCCCCCCCCTCCCCAGTCCCACCTGTTTAAGGAGCACTTTGGAGGTATTATCTAACCACCCGCCTTCATGAACCTTGAACTTTCCTCCTGCACCCGCTCATCACCTCACTCCTCAGATGTCACTATCGTCTTATTCCCTCTCCCTAGCCCTGCTAATGGTTCCCAACTAGCTATTTTATTTTATTTTTAATTTTTTTTTTTTTTTTAAATGTATATTTTTTTTTTATCGAGTTCTTACATTTTATACATTTTTTTTAAATAAACATCTTCGTTCCTAAACAACAAACATCCTAAACAGCAAACATATACAGGCCGACATTGTACATTTCTCTTTCGTTTCATTTTCCATTCCCTCTCCATTTCCCATGTATGTACCATTCATAATGATAAGTTACTTAATTCTACTTTTCCTATATCCATTCACGTTACATACTTTTCATACTTTAGGCCACCATCAGTTATATAGTTCCACTTAATAGTACTAACCATGGCTCATCAAATCCCTTCTTATTTCCCCTTCCCCTCCACCTCCCCTCTCCTATTACCTTCTATCCCCCACTCCCCCCACCCCAGCCTATTGCTTTTTCAACTATCTTATACCTTCCTTAAAAATTTTTAATATTCCCTCCTTTTTCCATTCCTCATACCAGTGCCTTGTCTTGTGATATGCTCACTTTTTTAATCTCTGGGCAACTGTTGCACATAGGGCCCCATACCTGATCCAGTTTGCGCACAGTCTCCCCCGGTGTTGGGACCCCTGGCTTTTTCCACCACCTTAACAGTGTAAATCTGCCCCCACACAATACCCATTAAAAGTTTCTAACGCTTTGATCCCCCTCCTCAAACTTCGTTCAGCACAACCATCTCTGGGTCAGTTTTAGCTGGACTTTTGTGATGTCCCTATATAATTCTTTCACATCCCTCAATAGCCCTTGTACTAGCAGGCACTGCCATATTAAACGTAGCAGGTTCCCCCTCTCCCCACATCTCTTCCAGCACCAACCAGTCCCAGTCTTATGAATGGCTTGCATTTTAACCGGGATCCAGAACAATCGTAATCTTAATTTTAAATTATTTTCTAAGAAGGGTGTTCTGGAGCTAACAGGTATACGCTCTTAGAGATTGCCTTCCATCTTCCTTCATCCCATGGGCCCGGTAATTCTGCTTCCCATCTCCTCTGGCTCACTGATCCTTCCTCCCTGTCATCCCACATTATCTGATACAGGATAGAAAGGAGACCCTCTTGGGTGTCCTTTCTCTCCATTAGTTAGATCTCGAATGGGATGGGATTGGCCTGTAAATCAGTTTTTATCTCTTTCTGTTGCAAGAAATACCAGAGCTGTGCATATGGGTAATAATCTGTTTGTGTTAATGCATGAGACGCCTTCAGCTCATCAAATGTCTTCATCTTCCCTATCAGAGTTAAACCCTTTGTGGCCCACTCCTTAAAGCTGTTCCCTTCCCACCCTGGGGCTAAGTTCTTTATTCCTCTAATAAAAGCTCATTTGGATATTCACTTTCCCCCCAATAGATTTCTTCGCCACTTTTTCCAGATTTGTATTGTTACATTCATAAAAGGGTTCACTCCCTCATCCCCCCTGAATTCCCCCACCGGATCCCAAATATTGTTCTCTAAATTCCCCTTATCCTCCTGCTCCATTTGTACCCACTGTGGGGCTTCTCCTATACCCCTTCAATCAAAAAGAACCCTTAGTTGTGCCACATTGTAATTGGCCAAGCAGGATACTCCCAGCCCCCCTCCTCTTTCCTCCTATACATTATTGTTCGCGCTACCTGAGGGGGTTCTCCCCCTCCCCCCCCCCGATATACTGCATGATAATGTTTTGCAGGCTTTTCAACTGTGGTCTCTGTATATGACAGGGCAAAGAGTAAACAGGAACAGCAGTCGGGGGAATATATTCATTTTTATAACTGCTACTCGGCCATGCCAGGACAAATGGAGCTGGTCTATTTGAAAAGGTCTTTCCTAATATTCTCTATCAGAGGTTTGTAATTATACGCTTTAAGATTATCAAGTGTATTCCTTAATTGAATCCCCAGGTACCTAACATTTTTATGAACCTACTTAAAGGGAAATGCACTCTTCAGTTGGCTTTCTAATTCATCTGGTAGGTTAAATCCTAATATTTCTGTCTCGCTCATATTTATTTTATATACCGCCACTTTGCTATACCTTTCTTTGACTTTCAGCAATATCGGTAGTAGCTGGCGTATAGTAAAAATGATGACATCCTCGAAAAGTGCTATTTTAGTTTTTTGCCCTTCATTTCCCACTCCTTGTATATCATCCTGCTGTCTAATGTATGCTGCAAGTGGCTCTATCACTAGAGCAAACAATAGTGGTGAGAGTGGGCACCCTTGACGCATTCCTGTCCCCAAGGCAAAGCTATCGGAGTATCCTCCATTTACTGGAATGTGGGCCCTGGGATTTGCATATAGTACTCTTACCCACCTGATGAAATTCTTCCCCAGTCCCTTCCGTTCCAACACCTGAAACAGAAAATGCCATTCGACTGTCAAATGTGATCTCCAGGAACAAGCAGGAATAAGTCCTCACATATGGGTACGTCGGTACCGACGGAGCCCGTGCGGGAAAGCTCCCCAGCTTCTTAGAATAGAAGCTTTTGGGACCTCCCACTGCACATGCGCACTGCCTTCCCGCCTTCCTGAACAGCTCTCCTCAGTTTCTCTTTTTCCGCGGAGCCAGCAGGTCGTGTTCCTGTCACCGCTGAAGAAATTGTTATTTTATTTGTTTCTTTAGACCGCGTACCTGCCTTCCCCATACCGATACCGGTATCGCCGGTCTTTTCTTTCTTTCTTTAAAAAATTATAATTCTTTTTTCTTATTTTTTAGCTTTTTGGTCACTTCAGAGAGGCCTCTCGCCTACTCAATTTCTCCTCATGGAGAAGCCAGCCCCTGGATTTAAGAAGTGTACCAAATGTAATGCTGTTATTTCAGTCACAGACACCCATGAATGGTGTCTGAAATGTTTGGGGCCTGACCATTCCATACCGGACTGCCCATCTTGCTCCCACATGTCTAAACGTGGGCTGCAGAACCGGGCCAACAAATTCCATGTGCTGTTTGCTTCAGAGAATACAGCATCACAGTCATCCAGGTCTTCTTCTCCGGATGGATCTCAGGTAACCAAACCTTCTGTGGGCAAGTCCTCAAAGAGCAAATCTCCTTCAAAGCATCGAGAGGCTCTTAGCTTAGAACTTGAGGACCCTGCCCCAGCCAAACAACCCCGGCGGGAAGTCCAACTTCCAAAAACGCCAATTCAGGGGTCTCAGGTTGATATCGATGCTACGGCCTCGACAGATCACCTGTTAGCCTGCTCTGGGGTACCGGGTCACTCCGGTACCGACATCCAGGCAGCTATGGCGTCCATGGGCGATACTGTACAGTCCATGCAGCAGGCCGTCATGGCTTTCATTAAAGCTGCAACGCCATCGGTTCCGCTTTCAGCGGTTCCGGGCCCGATACCGGTATCGTCCGCCATGCCGGTATCGAGGCCGTCCACCTCTAAACGCAAGTCGGTACCGTATGGGCTTTCGCTCCATACCGGTTCCATACCCGATACGCCCGATATCGATACCGATCGGTACGCGTATCGTGCGTTAGAGGAAAGCACCGATTCCTCTGAGGATTTTCACTCCTCTGATGATTCTGCTGAGTTTTCACTCAACTTACCTGAGGAGCCCTCTTCTCCTAAAAGGAGAATGTCCCCTCCAGAGGATTTGTCCTTCCAGGACTTTGTTTTAGATATGGCTACAGCCCTTTCTATTACCACATCCTCTGAAAAGGAACCCAGATCCAAAAAACTGGATATTTTGGGATACTCAAAGGCCCCTAAGGAGGCAGTTACCCTGCCTATCCATGAAATCCTTCAAGAACAACTGATGGATTTCTGGGAAAATCCTTTGACTTTGTCTCCTTATTCCCGTAGGTTGGACACCATGTATAGGGTCCCTCCTTCTCCTGGTTTCCAAAAGACTCAATTGCCCCACCACTCTATTGTGGTGAAGTCTGCAATGAAGAAGATTAGGAGTACCAAAAGGCACTCTTCCACCCCTCCAGGACGGGAATGTAAGACTTTGGACTCTTTTGGTAGGAAAATTTTCCAGGCTAGTATGCTTATAGCCAGGATTAATTCCTACAGTCTCTATATGGGCATGTTCCTGGAGGAACTTGCCAAAAAGGTGCGGCATTTTGCCCCCTTTATCCCTGAGGATAAAAAGCAGGGATTCCTTTCCCTAGTGAAACAACTCTTAGAGGTTTCTAAGTTCTCTAATAGGGCAGCATATGATTCCTTTGAGGGAGCCAGTAGGGCTTCGGGCATTGCTATTGCAGCCCGACGTCTTGCTTGGCTCCAGGCCTCTGATCTGGAACCTTGGGTTCTAGATGGCTTACGGAATCTGCCCTGTACAGGTGAGAACTTATTTGGGGAAGAGTGGCAAATCAAAGCCACCCAGATGGATGCTGAAAATGCCACCTTGGAAAGACTTTCAAAGTCCACTTCAATTCCTACTAAGAAAAAGTCTTTTAAAAGGCCTTACTATAAGAAGGCCAGAGTTGCTTCAAATACTGGCCAGCAGTCTTCTCAACCTCGCTATACTGCTAAGCGTCAGCAATCCAAACAAGCACGAGCTAAGCCTGCAGCAGCTACTGTAGCTCAGCAGGCTCCAACCCCTCAGGGTTTTGACTTGCTCCTAGGGAACTTGCCACTTCTGGTTCTAACACAACCAGAACCTCTCACCATACCCGGAAGGTTGGTTCACTTTGCTCCCAGATGGGAACAAATCACAACAGAACAATGGACCCTCTCTATCATTCGAGAGGGTTACAAACTTCATTTCTCCAGCCTTCCTCCCCATCATATGGTGAGACCATTCAATTCTCCCCCATCTCTCCTAACCCTGTTGGGTCAAGAGGTTTCCTCTCTTCTTGCCCAAGGGGCCATAGAAGAGGTTCCTCTTCCTCAACAAGGGTCCGGTTTCTACTCCCCTTATTTTCTCATTCCAAAGAAGACAGGGGGATTCAGACCAATCCTAGATCTGAGAGAATTGAACAAATTTCTCTTCAAGGAGAAATTCAAAATGCTGTCTCTCGGCATTCTCCTTCCTTACCTCCAGGGTCAGGACTGGCTTTGTTCTCTAGACCTACAGGATGCGTATACACATATACTCATCCATCCATCCCACAGAAAGTATCTTCGCTTTCTGTTTCAGGGAAAACATTTCCAATACAGAGTACTCCCCTTCGGTCTAGCCTCTGCTCCAAGAGTATTCACAAAATGCATGGCAGTCGTAGCCGCATTTCTAAGAGGCATGGGAATCTTTGTCTTCCCATATCTGGACGACTGGCTCATCCGAGCTCCAACTCAGTCACAGGCCCAGATTTCCCTGGACCACACAAGGAGCCTTTTGCAGTATCTGGGACTGGTAGTAAACCTTCCCAAGTCCCAACTCATCCCTACTCAATCTCTAGAATTCATAGGGGCCCAGTTGGACACCATCACTGCAAGGGCCTACCTTCCACATGTTCGAGGCCAGCGCCTCCTGAGTTTGGCCTCCCAAGCTCAGGCCAGCACTCACTTGACAGCCAGGGAAATGCTACGCCTACTGGGTCATATGGCCTCCACAGTGCATGTGGTGCCCTATGCTCGTCTTCATATGAGAGCAGCTCAATGGACCCTGGCCACTCAGTGGACTCAGGCGTCAGGAGCGCTCTCAGACCAAATACAAACCTCCGATCGTCTGTTTTGGTCCCTCCACTGGTGGACTTCCACCAAGAATCTGTTGTTGGGGGCTCCATTTCAACCATTGCTACCCCAAGCAACCCTCACAACAGATGCCTCCCAAACAGGGTGGGGAGCCCATCTGCAAACTCTCTCCACTCAGGGCACTTGGTCTCTACAGGAGACCACCCTTCATATCAATCTTCTGGAACTGCGAGCAATTTACCTTGCCCTCAAGGTCTTCCACTCCCTCCTAGCCAACCTCACTGTCCTAGTTCAGACGGACAATCAGGTGGCCATGTTTTACATAAACAAACAAGGAGGGACGGGCTCTCTGTCGCTTTGCAACGAAGCTCTAAGACTATGGGCCTTCGCCAGAGAGCATCAGATTCACCTGCTAGCAGTGTATCTCCCAGGAGTTCAAAACTCTCGGGCAGACAGGCTCAGTCGAGTTCTGCTGCCACACGAATGGTCCCTACATTTGGACCAAATAAACCGAATCTTTCAGGAATGGGGGACCCCGGACATAGACCTCTTTGCAAGTCCGTGGAATGCCAAACTTCCCCGGTTCTGTTCCAGAACTCCGTGTCAGGGAGCTCAGGCTACGGACGCCTTTCTCCTGAATTGGAGTCAGGCATTCCTATATGCCTTTCCACCCATTCCTTTGATTCCCAAGACTCTGTTCAAACTCCAGAGGGATCATGGAACTATGATCCTCATAGCTCCACGCTGGCCACGCCAAGTGTGGTTCCCTCTACTTCTACAGCTCTCCCAGGGATCCTACTTGGATCTGGGAGCTGCGCCAGACCTCCTGTCTCAGGAGGAGGGGACTTTGTGGCACCCAAACCCCAAATCCCTTCACCTCAGTGCTTGGTTACTGAAGGCTTAAGCCTTCAAGACTTTCATCTTTCCCAACCAGTGAAAGATATCCTTTCTGCCTCTAGGAAACCCTCTACCAGGCGTTCCTATGCTTTCAAATGGAAACGTTTTTCCATTTGGTGTGCTCAGCAGGGTCTTGACCCTCTGGCACTTCCTTTGAATTCTCTTCTTGATTATCTCCTGCATCTATCCAATGCAGGCCTCAAGACGAATTCGGTAAGAGTCCATTTAAGTGCTATTGCAGCATCCTTGAAACATATAAATGGACAACCTATCTCCTCTCATCCTCTTGTTGCAAGATTCATGAGAGGCCTGACTCTCACTAAACCTCCCATCAGACCACCCCCGGTCGCATGGGATTTGAATCTAGTGCTCGGTCAACTTATGAAGCCACCTTTTGAGCCAATGTTTTCCACCTCCTTGAAATTTCTTTCCTGGAAGGTCATCTTCCTCATTGCAGTCACTTCGGCTCGCCGCATCAGTGAGCTGCAGGCTTTAGTGGCTAATCCACCTTACACAAGATTTCATCATGATAAGGTGGTCCTTAGGACGAATCCCCACTTTATGCCTAAAGTGGTCTCGCCTTTTCTTCTTAATCAAGAGGTATATCTACCTGTCTTTTTTCCAGCTCCTCATGCATCCAATGCAGAGAGGAACCTTCATACTCTGGATTGTAAAAGAGCTCTCGCTTTTTACCTTAATAGGACTCAGCCACATCGAAAGTCTTCTCAACTTTTTGTGGCCTTTGATCCTTCCCATTTGGGACTTCCAGTCTCCAAGCGTACACTTTCCAATTGGATTGCTCAGTGTATTTCTTTTGCTTACCAGAGCAAAAACATTTCTCTGGAAGGCCATGTCACTGCTCACAATGTGAGGGCCATGGCAACTTCTATGGCTCATCTGCACTCTGTTTCCATAGATCAGATCTGTCGAGCCGCTACCTGGGCCTCGGTTCATACCTTCACAGCCCATTACTGTTTGGACAAGGACTCCCGCCGGGATGCCTTGTTTGGCCAGGCTGTCCTCAAGCACCTGTTCCATTCCTAAACAACTCCTGCCCACCTTCCCAGAATGGATGCCTGAGATCCATACGAAGATGGCGAACCTTTACAGGGGATCCCATGCATCTAAGCTAGGGAGTCCCCATATGTGAGGACTTATTCCTGCTTGTTCCTGGAGATAGCACAGTTACTTACCTGTAACAGGTGATCTCTGGGAACAGCAGGAATTAGTCCTCACAACCCACCCACCTCCCCTAGGAGTTGTATCTTTTATCTATCTATCTTCCTGTCCTCTCTCTGTTGACTCAGCTATAAACTCGAAACTGAGGAGAGCTGTTCAGGAAGGCGGGAAGGCAGTGCGCATGTGCAGTGGGAGGTCCCAAAAGCTTCTATTCTAAGAAGCTGGGGAGCTTTCCCGCACGGGCTCCGTCGGTACCGACGTACCCATATGTGAGGACTAATTCCTGCTGTTCCCAGAGATCACCTGTTACAGGTAAGTAACTGTGCTTTTTCCGTATCGACCGTTAGAAATACTGCCTTCTCTCCTGTGCGATTCAAATGCCATGTTATATTAAAGATTTTTCTAATATTGTCTCCCCCTTGTCAACCGTGCACAAAACCTGTTTAGTCTTTATGAACCAATTTAGTATAAATCCTTGCAATCGTGGTGCCAGAATTTTAGCTAGTATTTTGGCATCTATATTAATTAGTGAAACTGGCCTATAAGATCCGCATACACTGTTGTCCTTCCTGGATTTCGGTATGATGGTTATTCCCACCTCCTCAGTAGACTTTGGCAGACCCCCTCCCCCTTGAGTATCCCATTAAATACCATTTTTAACACTGGGACTAGTTGATCTTGCATCTATCTGTAAAACTTTGCTGTTAGGCCATCTAGCCCTAGTGCTTTGCCAATTGTGAGAGTTTTAATAGCTGCTTGGACTTCACTTATCTCTTTTCCTAATCATCCCCCCTCCTCTGTTGTATTTTCTGGGGTACAATCCACCAAAAAATGGGCCCCCTTCTTATCACCACCTCATATTTCGCTGCAATAGAGGCCTTCGTAGAGCTCCTTAAAGATTTGGTGAATATTTGATGTTTGGTGTACCAGCTCCCCTTTCTTATTTCTAATCCCCCCCCTATATGTGCCGCTTGCCTCTTTGCTTTTAACCTGCTGGCCAGGAGCTTACCAGCTCTATTTCCTCCTTCAAGATAGACTTGCTTAAGCTTAGTCAAGTAGTGTGCTATCTCATGGGCTTGCAACCGGCTCAGCTGCCCCCTCACCCGCACCAACTTCGCCATCAGGGCTGGGCTAGTCGTACTGGTGGTTCATTTCTAATGCTTTGAGCTGTTCTAAGAGGTGCTTTTTAGTCGCTCCTCTCACCTTTTTGATATGGGTTGCAAGACTTAGGAGGTGCCTTCTAAGCACTGCTTTCATCCCATCCCAGACTGTGCTCATGGCCACTTTCCCATTTAAATTAAAGTAGACATATTCCTGTATGGTTTGTCTTATTTTCTTGACTGCTCTTCATCCTCTAGGAGTGAATCATTCAGCCTCCAGAATTTAATCCCCTCATCCTGAACCCCTATATCAAACGTAGCACTATCCGGAGCATGATCTGTCCTGGTTATAGATCCCTGTTCCACTTTCTCCACCTTAGGTACCCATTTCCCACTCACCCAGAGCATGTCTAATCTACTATAAGATCCATGGGCATGGGAGTAGAATGTGTATTTGTTCTCCATGGGGTGTCTGCATCTCCAAACATCTACCAACCCTAACCTTTCTTTAAATTTCAAAAGACTTTGGCGATCTTGTCGCCCCTCGTGGCTTGCCCCCCACTATTATCGAGCCTAGAGTTGAGTGTGAGATTGTAATCTCCTCCCAAAATTATTGGGATATTGCCAAAACTCTCTGATTCTTCTAGCATCCTTTCAAAGAAATCCCCCTGTTTTTCATTTGGGCCATATACACTCATGACCCACACTTCCTCTTGTGCTACTCAAATTCGCACTCCTGCCCACCGGCCACCCTTATCTCAACACTCTCCCACTACCAACTCTTTAATTTTATCATTAACCAGGATCCCCACCCCCCTTCCTCAAGTTTGCCCGTTGTCCTGACAATAGCACCAAGGGATATTTGTTTTGATTGCATTAGTCCCTCCTGCTCCACTCATTTGACTCGGTAAACCATGAGCAACTCTTAGTTCGGCTCCAAGATAAAGGGATATGCGAATCAGCATGGAATTGGTGCAAATCCTACCTAACTGATAGATGGCAACAGGTTCGGACAGGAGCCACAACCTCCCAGCCCTTCCAACAACAGCATGGTGTATCACAAGGCTCATCTATCTCTGCCCTCCTATTCAACATCTACATGCAGCCTATTTGCGAGTTAATCCACTCATTTAACATCTCATGCCTACTCTATGTCGATGACGTACTGCTCTTCACTCCATTCACGATTGAGAACCCAGACATGTCTCAACTGATTAAATGCTTCGATGCCATAACTGACTGACTGGCTCTATTCACAGCGCCTCAAGATCAACTTTAACAAGACTGACATACTATTTGTTACAAGAAACCAATCCTTCTCGCCCCGCCAACCTTAAAGACAAGAGATGCAGAACTTTCCAGCAGACCCAGCATCCGCTATCTAGGTGTTACATTAGACCAGCAACTCAACTTCAAAGCCCACATCAGCAACTCCATCAAACTGATATACCACAAAATACAAACTCTAAAACATCTCTGACCCCTGTTGCACCCTGAAGATTTCAGATCAGTTTTTCAGGCACTGGTGACCCCCCACTTTGATTATGCCAATGTAATCCTGCATGGCTTACCAAAAACACCTTAAACCCTTTACAGTTGGCTATGAATGCAGCCGCACGAGTCCTAAGCTGAGCAGCCAGAGGTGACCACATTACCCCTATTCTCAAGGACCTCCATTGGCTACCAATCAACTGCCGGCTATACTATAAAGTAATCATCATAACCTTCAAATCCATCAACAAAATAACCCCCATATCCCTAACAGTCCTTGTTCACCCCATTTCAGCTAACAGAATAAGGAGAGCATGCACTGCCAACACCCTACAGATACCCAGCGAAATAACAAAATGCACCGAGAAAAGTAGGAACAGAGCCTTCAAGTTCTACGCCCCCAGTTGCTGGAATGCACTTCCACCCACCATCAGAGCTATGACAGACCTAGCCCAATTCAGAAAGGCTCTAAAACATCATCTCTGTCTTATGCATTACTCTAAACCCACTAGTCTAACACCAGCTACCACAAACCCAATTAAGAATAAATGAGCTACTATCAATGCATGTACATACTGTAAATAAATTAAAGTTGATGTATTTAGTTCCCCCAGTTTAAACCCAAGTTTCACCCTCCTGTTCATTGTAAGTGCCCAATGTGAACCATTCGGCACAGAACCGTTGTATGTAAACCGTGCTGATTTTTAAGATTGCGGTATATAAGAACAATAAATAAATAAATAAACAAGTAAGTTTCCTGCACACACAAGACATCACTGTTTAGCCTCCTTCCTTCTCGTTCTAGGAGGCGTCTCTTATGCCATGTTTGAAGCCCATTTTCATTTACTGTGGTGACTGTGAGATGCTGTTTGTTAGTGTCACCTTGCAGTTTACCCTTTGTACCCATTTCCTTCCCTCCCATAGCTCCGCCCCTTCTCCTTCTCCTTCTCCTTCCCTTCCCTCCCACGTCTCCCCTCCCTTCCCCTACCCCCATACCTTGTGTTAGTTGAATTATTGAATTATTCCGCTTAGTTTTCTAAACCCTATGTTGTGCAAGTTAAGATGTTCTATGTAAAAAGTTATAATTGTTCTATGTAAAACAAGCTCTGCATTGTTAACTGTTGTTAATTGTACACCGCAACTGATCGCTGGAAGATGCGGTATATAAATAAGTGTTAAATAAATAAATAAATAAAATACTGCTTCCCCTCCTGTGACGGAGGTCCACTTGGAGTAGTGCTCACCCTGCCTTCCCTGCCCATCCGTTCCTATCTCCCCCTCCCCTTCAGCCGCTCTCTTCACATCACTTTAGCATTCGCTACCTCCTCTCCTTCCTCTCCCCTTCACCTCCAACCCCCTCAATCAGCTTCTCTTTCTTCCTTACTGGTCTTGCGCATTTCAACAATATTTAGTACAACCATAACATAGTGAACAAACATTGTCTAATATAAATGGACTTTTCTGGCTACACCAAGCGCCATATCATACTTCTACCATAACTGTTAACTTTAATATTGACAGTCCACTCATTATTGTTATGCAGTCCCTGCTTTTCCATTCATACTTTCCTTGTGCCATGGCCTAACCGTTGACCATTGAATTTACTTAATGTCTCATTCTCTGATTGCGCCCTTCAGCGCTTTACTCTGTTTGATATGGCGCTCGAGTGATTTGCTGTCTTTCCAGACCTGTTCGCCTTGCTGCTTTTCCCCCATAGGGGTTTCCAGCCCGCTCATTCTGGCTTGTTTGCTCATAGTCCTTATGCGCGTTTTCTTCCTGCTGGTGTAGACCTGCCTCTTTCAGAGCCTGCAGTGCTTCTGGGACGGTTTTAACTTTCCATGTGGTGTCCCCCTTGGAGAAGGAAAGCCCAAACAGGTAGAGCCACCAGTACCGTATGTCTGCACTTTGGAGGGCTTGTGTTACCAGTTTCGTTGCCTGGAGTCTTTGCAAAGTTCCTGCTGAGATATCTGAATAGATAGCAATGATGTCCTTGGCAATTGAATGTACTGAGTCCCCTCATTTGCGCCGCTATCTGCTCTTTAAGTAGATAGTCCTGTACACGAATTATGATGTCCCAGGCTCTGTCATGTCTTATGGGCCCTAGTACGCGGTATGCTCTGTCTAGTGTTGTTTTTTCGGGGAGGTTTCCTTCCCCTTTCTTGCACCTCCAAACATACTGCTTCTGCCACCTTTAAACTCTGGGCTTTCTTGTAAGCCCTTTATCCTTAAATTATAGCACCTGGATCTGTTCTCAAGGTCCTCTAGCTTATATAATACCGAGTCCTGCCAGTCCTCCCCCCTTCTTTGCCAATGTCTCTTGGAGTTGTTCCACTGCTTCCAGTCGATTCTTGTGTTCCCCCACTCAACAATACAGTTCAATGAGATCATCTTTCATGCTGTCCATAAGCTCGCCAAGCTCCGTTTTTGCCACCTGCACCTTGGATCTTAACTTGTTGAACCATTCGTGCATTTCCTCTCTCATAATTTGTTTGGGAGGGGGTGCCTCCTTTTTATTTGCCTGATTTCCTTTTTCTGTGTTCTCATTCTGTGCCTTAGTATATGCATCACAGACTACCATTTTTGCCTCTCCACTCCCGGTGCTCAGGCCAGAGTACGCAAATTCTTTTAGGTCTGCAGCCTTTTGCCTGGTGGTCATAGTCTCCTGCCCTTATGCCATGGACCTGCGTCGCTTTATCCTCTTTCAGAAGAGGGTACTTTCTTCAATATTGTGGGGATGGTTCTGGAGCCGAACACTCAGGCAGCCATTGCGTTGGGTGATGTCACTTCCTCCCCAACTATCTACCGTATTTTTCGGACCATAAGACGCACCGGACCATAAGACGCACCTGGTTTTTTGGGGTAGAAAAATAGGAAAAAAAAAATATTTTGAACCAAAATTCGTTCTACACTCAGCACCCAAACAGTTTCTTTTTAAAAGTTGTTCCCATCTGAAATTGCCATAAATCATGTGAGATTATATCACCAATTTGACTAATCCCACTATTTTAAGAAGAAGTTTACATAAACCAAACTCTCCCCTCCTGATCTACCGTCCTGCTGACTATAGTGTTCCCTTCCAGCAGCCAGTAATATCTGAGAAGACGGGAGCTCCGTAAGCCTCTTGCACTATTTGCAGCTGCCACTGGATGGTAATGTGGCTCTCGAGCTGGGACAACTCTATGGTTTTTGGACAGTGTCGGGGTCATGGGGTAGGAAGTGGGCTCTCTCGCGTTGCACATCCTTTCTCTGGCGTGCAGTGGGGAAAGAATCGCTGCCGGGCATTGAACTCTGTCCTCGCGCTCTCTGCTGCTCGTGAGTCCCCCGATTTCTCTGGCACGTACATTTCCTGTATTTCCGTGCAGGAGGACTGCGCCTTGCTAGTTTTCTACTTCCTTATAAACTGCGTGGGCTAGAGGGAGGTTGGACCTAATCTGAAAGGCTAAGAAGAGATCGAAATTTAGAAGTAAAATGAAACTGAATGGCCATGTAGGCATTTTCCCCCCTTCGGAAGTTAGGCAGTAGGTTTACTTGTATCTTCTGTGCTACGTTTGTTTGCGCTTTGTAGCAAGAGCTGTCCTTGGCCCAGTGTGGGGGATGTATTTGGCAATGTCTGGTTTACGAACCTAGTGTACTATAGGTTTCAGCGTGAGGGACAAACTTGCTCTTTAAAGCGAAAACTTCTTCTATTCGCACCATAAGACGCAGGCACTTTTCCTCCCACTTTTTGGTGAAGAAAAAGTGCGTCTTATGGTCCGAAAAATACGGTATTTTAATGTTAAGCTGTTAATTGCACTGTGTTGCAGTGTTCTCTGGAAAGTTATTTCGTGTTATATGTAAACTGCATTGATCATTGGAAATGAGGTATATACGCCTTTAAAATAAATAAATAAATACAGAGTCCAACATTTTTATCACTGATATTGCAGAAGGACTGTTGGGTAAGATTTGCTTATTTGCAGATAATACCAAAATCTGCAATAGAGTAGACACCCAGGAAGGAGTAGATAACATGAGGGGGGAATCTGGCTAAGATTAATTTGGCAGCTGAAATGCAGGGTAATGCACTTGGGCTGCAAAAATCCAAAGGAGCAGTACAGTGTAGGGGATGAGGCACTTCTATCCAGGAAAGAAGAGCGGGACTAGGGGGGAATTGTGTCTGACAGTCTTAAAGTAGCTAAACAGGTAGAAAAGGCAACCGCGAAAGCCGGAAGGATGCTTGGGTATATAGGGAGAGGAATGGCCAGCAGAAAAAAGGAGGTGATAATGCCTCTGTATAAGACTAGTGCAATCTTATTTGGAGCATTATGTGCAATTCTGGAGACCACACTTTCAAAAGGATATAAGCAGGTTGGAGTCGGTGCAGAGGGTGGCTACTAAAATGGTTAGTGGTTTTCATTATGAAGCATGTGAGGACAGACTTAAAGATCTTAATATGTATATGTTAGAGGAAAGATGGGATAGAGGAAATATGATAGAGATGTTTAAATATCTCCGTGGCATAAATGCACAGGAGAGTCTTTCAATTGAAGCCAAGCTTTGCTGCGAGGGGATATAGGATGAGGGTAAAAGAAGATAGACTCGAGTAATATGCGGAAATATTTCTTTACGGAAAGAGTGGTAGATACGTGGAATAGTATCCCAGTGAAGGTGATGGACACGAGGACAGTATCTGAATCCAAAAAAGCATGGGACAAACACAGAGGATCTCTAAAGGTAAATAGAGGACTATTGTAGTTTATATGGAAGGGCAGACTAGATAGGCCACGAGGTCTTTTTCTGCCATCATGTTTCTATGTTTCTACAATATTTTTTATATCCTTCTACTCTGGTCCAGATGAGTGGGCTATGCTCCCCAGCAAGCAGATGGAGACAGAACGCGGTGTTTCAGTGACATCAGCAGTATAAGAAGTAGTACAGGCCTGGAATTTGTCTGTATTCTCTGGTTCTAGCAGATGGCTGTGGCTTGGTCTTGTGCAGCAGGGTTCTTTTGTGTGGCTTGGCTCCCTTGGCATAGGCTATGGCTTGTGCTCCATGTAGAGTCCAGTGGCCTGATATGTGTTCTTAAGAACTGGTGTTAGGGCCCTTTTGCCTAATAGGCAAGCCGCCACCCTCTAGCTCCTAGGACGGCAGTCCACAAGCTCCAGTCCTGGTGGGTCTTGTGTCTCGGTATGCAGTTTGCTGTCGCACAGGGCTCCTGCGAAGGAAGGGGTAGTGAGTAGCAACCCCTTTTAGGGGCTCTGAGAAATCTTCTCACCACCTTCCCTGCTTCTCCCCCTCTTCTCCTTCTCCCCTCTGTCTCTGTATAGTTGGGGAGACTTGCTGTGAGGTTAGATATGGGGGATGGGGGGACAGAGCAATTTAAAGAAAAGTCAGCCTTCTTGGTAGAAAAGTCAGACTGATGGGAGGGAGGGTTGTAAATTCCCTGTGGGGGTGGGAAGAGTCTTTGGGCCCAGCACCGAGGTAAATGCTGGGTTTGAAGGAGAAAGCACGGCAGTAGTGGCTGGGCTATGGGGAGAAATGTCATATACCGTATTCTAGTCCCCAATTTTGTGGTGATTGTCCTGATTGGATTGTAACCTCTGATTTGCAGGGACTGTGTCTTACATCTATATGTACAGTGCTGCATAGGCCTTGTAGCACTATACAATTGATAAGGAGCAGTAGTTGTAGCAGTGGCTCAACTAGCAGTTGAGGCCGTGAGGCTTGGTGTGGCACATAAATGACAAAAGTTGGCTTAGGAAGGTATTAATTTTCCTCTGCCTTTGTTTTTTCACGCAAGCAGCAGCTGTGGTTATTTGTGCAGGTTGTGGGATTCCCTCACGGCTGTTTTTGTGGTTCAAGTTGCGTGGAGAAATTTTGGTAGGATTCTGCAGATTGGCTCTGGTTTCCACCAAGTGCTACAGGGAGTGCAACAAGTTTAGGTACTCTTTCCTAAGTTGTCCACTTACTTTTTGGATGTCCCCTTCCCTCCCACACGCTCGTTCTCTCTGGGGCAGTTGGTATGGTAAGACGATGTTCTGTAGGGTAAGAACCATTGACTCCATTAATAACTGCTCTGTAAATATCCATTGATGATGATTCAAATTTATTGCATTGTAATCTCCTATAACTACCCTGTAATCAGTTAATGATTGATGGAAACCTCTAAATAATCCATCTGCTACACATCCACAGCCAGTTATACTTTAAATAGTTACTACTACTGTTTACTGTTACATGTACAGATGTACTTTTCTATTGTACAAAGTTAACCATGTTATATGTAAATGTTCAAGTTATGTTACTTGTACACCACCTTGATTGCCGGATAAGGCAGTATAAAAGACTTAACATAAGAACATAAGATATGCCATACTGGGTCAGACCAAGGTCCATCAAGCACAGTATTCTGTTTCCAACAGTGGCCAATCTAGGTCATATGTACCTAGCAGTTTCCCCAAGAGACACAAGTTCCACAATGCTTGTACTGGGTCAAGCATTGATATCTTCGGTCACTTCTTAATAATGGTTTATGGACCTTTCCTCCAGGAACTTGTCCAAACCTTTTTTAAACCCAGCTACACTAACAGCCTTTAAAACATCCTCCGGTAACAAATTCCAGAGTTTGATTACACGTTGAGTGAAAAAATATTTTCTTTTATTAGTCTTAAATAGTTTACCCTGTTGCTTCATTGCATGTCCCCTAGTCTTTCTATATTCTGATAACGTAAACAATCGATTTACGTTTACCTGTTCCACTCCGTTCATTAATTTATAGACTTCTATCATATCTCCACTCAGCCGTCTCTTTTCCAGGTTAAAGAGCCCTAACCTTTTTAGCCTTTCTTCATAGGAGTATCCTTCCATCCCCTTTACCATTTTGGTGGCTCTTCTCTGAACCTTTTCTAATAACGCTATATCTTTTTTTAAGATACGGCGACCAGAATTGCACACAATATTCAAGGTGCGGTCTCACCATGGAACGATATGGAGGCATTATAATATCTTTTGTTTTATTTTCCATTCCTTTCCTTATCATACCTAGCATTCTATTTGCTCTCTTGGCCGCCGCTGCACACTGGGCCGAGGGTTTTAACATGGTATCCACAATGACGCCTAAATCTTTTTCCTGGGTGGTGGTTCCTAATGTGGAACCTTGCATCGTGTAACCATAGTTTGGGTTGTTCTTCCCTAGGTACATAACCTTGCACTTGTCCACATTAAATTTCATCTGCCATTTTGATGCCCAGTCTTCCAATTTATCAAGATCCTCTTGCAATTTTTCACAATCCTCTTGGGTTTTAACAACTTTAAATAGTTTTGTGTCATCTGCAAATTTGATCACCTCACTCGTTATTCCACTTTCCAGGTCATTTATGAATATGTCAAAAAGCAGAGGACCCAGCACATATCCCTGGGGTACACCACTATTCACCTTTCTCCATTGGGAAAATTGGCCATTTAGCCCTACCCTCTGCTTTCTATCTTTTTAACCAGTTCCTGATCCACAATAGTACACTGCCTCCTATCCCATGACTCTTTAGTTTTGCCAAAAGTCTCTGATGAGGGACCTTGTCAAAGGCTTTCTGAAAGTCCAGATACACAATATCAACCGACTCACCTTTGTCCACCTGTTTATTCACTCCTTCAAAAAAACATAACAGATTAGTAAGACAAGATCTTCCTTGTCTAAAGCCATGTTGGCTGTCTCCCATTAGGTTGTGACTATCTACATGCTGAGTAATTTTATTCTTTATGATGGTTTCTACCATTTTTCCTGGTACTGACGTCAGGCTCACTGGTCTGTAGTTTCCCGGCTCACCCCTGGAACCCTTTTTAAAAATTGGTGTTACATTGGCGATCCTCCAATCTTCAGGTATTAGAGATGATTTTAATGATAGTTCACAGATTACTGATAGCAGGTATAAATAAACAAACAAACAAACTTCTTTGTGTGCAGTGTGGTTAGGGCTCTCCAAACACTGCTATAACCGTTTGGGTTTAGGAATCCACTTATTTTCCAGAGTCCAAGTACTGTATAAATACATTAATAAACTTGTACTTATGGTCCTGGCAGTCTGGAATCTCTTAGACTAGAGTGAGGGAAGCAGGAGCAGGAAATTAGTCTATCTGCCTGGCCAGATGGACAGATCCAATTTCTCTCCTCAGATCCTACTTTAGGGTTGTTCTTCCCCTCTTCTCTTCACATATGTGTGATGGCACAAATGGAGCCCGCACGGTAACCTCTCCTCAGCTTTCAAAGAAAGCCATTGGGAGATGCACCACACATGTGTGGTCCCTTTCCTGCCTAAGAGTCCCATCTTGCTTCAGTCTCCTTTTTTCCACGGAGCCCATAGGACATGTCTGTTTCCCCCCCCCCCCCCATAAAAGTTGATTATTTTTTTTCTTCTCTTTTACTTTTGTTTTGGATCGATTCTCCGCTTTGCGTATCGGTGCCCTTCTCGTCTCCCAAGTCTGCTTGCCTTTGGCATCACAATTTCCTCTGGTTCCTTTCTTCCCCTCAGGTTCTTTCTTTGGTGTGCGGGTTTTCGTGCCCTTTCTGGCTGGGCCAAAGGAATTTGACCTCATGGGGGGGCCATATTCCCCGCTATTTATTTATTTAACCTCCTTTTTTTAAATTTTTTTATTTTATACTATCTTTCTACCAGTCAAGACGGTTTACAGAAACTCAGTGCAATAACATCATAACTTGAACAGTAAAGGTGCACATTACAAGGAAGACAAGGTAAAACAGGTATTTAACATCAGTAATTTAAAGATAACTATTTACAGTGTGTCAGTGAATTGCATATGTACCTGGGAACACTGTTCCTTATTCTGTATTTGGTCCATAGTATTCTAGGAACAACCGAATCTTTGTTTTTCGGAATTCACTGGTGAGTTGAATGGATCTTATTTGAAGTGGTAGAGAGTTCCAGAGGGTCGGGGCGTATAGAGAAAAAGCTCTGTTGTTGGCTCTTCAGCTGCTTGAAGGCTTGTCTGTGGGTATTTCCAGCATGTTTACTGTAGTTCTTTTTCTGGGTCTGACAGAGCTGTTATTCGCTAATAAGGGACTGAGGCTGTCGGTTGATTGGGAGAATAATATTTTATGAGTGTTGGGAATGATTTAATCCTGCTTGTAACGGATAGCCAATGAAGCTGTTTAAGGAGAGGGGTGATGTGAGTTTGTTCTTACTAATACACATGTCATAAGAACATAACATATGCCATACTGGGTCAGACCAAGGTCCATCAAGCACAGTATACTGTTTCCAATAGCCAATCTAGGTTACAAGTACCTAGCAGTTTTCCCAAAAGACACAGGTTCCACAATGCTTGTATTGGGGCAAGCAGTGGATATCCTGGGTCCCCTTTTAATAATGGTTTATAGACCGTTCCTCCAGGAACTTATCCAAACCTTTTTTTAAAAGCGGCTACACTAACAGTTTTTACTACATCTTCTGGTAATGAATTCCAGAGTTTGATTACATGTTGAGTGAAAAAATATTTTCTCTTATTAGTCTTAAATAGGTTACCCTGTAGCTTCATTGCATATTCCCTAGTCTTTCTATATTTTGATGGCGTAAACAATCGATCTGCATTACCCGTTCCACTCCATTCATTAATTTATAGACCTCTATCATATCTCCCCTCAGCTGTTTCTTTTCCAGGTTGACGAGCCCTAACCTTTTTAGCCTCTCTTCATAGGGTTATCCTTCCATCCCCTTTATAATTTTGGTGGTTCTTCTCTGTACCTTTTCTAATAACACTATATCTTTTTTTAAGATACGGTGATCAGAATTGCACACAATATTAAAAGTGCGGTCGCACTCTGGAACGATACAGAGTCATTATAATATACTTCCTTATCGTTTCTCCGGGCCAGTCCAGGGAACGGTAGGGTTGTCAATCCCCTTCAGCAGCTGAGGACTGAAAAACTTAAAGTTTTGCTGACTGCTTAAGCCACTCCCCCTCGTGTCAGTGCTCCAGTCTTTCAGTCTTCAGCAGCTGAACTGGACGTCGAAGCTGATCTTCTCCCTCAAGTTGATTGTTAGGACTTTTTCTTTCAGTAGCTTTCTGCAGCAGTTTAGCTCTAGCTGAGCTATTTAAACTGCTATATTTCCCTGGCATATAAAAAAAAAAAAAGGATTATTATAAAGTAACGGAGTCGGACCTGAGCTGTGATGGACAGCAGCGGGAAAGACAGAGGCTGTCTTTCTTCCGGTCCTTGACGGCTGCAGAGACGTTTTTTTGTTGGAACTGGGAGCCCCGGTTACCACCTCTCTGCGCCGGTCAGCCGCGAGTTCCTTAGTCCCGTGGGCAGCAGGGGAGCGGGAACACGGCAGAGTGGCCCTGCACTCAGGTGGGTGTATTTGCTGTGAGTGGAACTCTGGTGCGGTTCGCGGGCTGTGTGCGCGGCACCGAGCGGTTTGGGGAGACCGGCACAGAAGCGGAAGGTGCAATTTCGGCGGTTTTCAGGTACCGCGGGTGCTGTAGACGCCAGGGAGCCGTTTCTGAAGCGGCGGTTCTCGCTTGCTTTAATGGAAGGAAAGCCTTTAAACGACACAGAGAGGCCTCTGGTCTCTGCTGAAAAGGCGGGAACGTCGGTCATTTTGGGGGAGCCTGCCAGTCCTCCCGCGGGCCATCATAAGCAGGGCAAAAGAAAAGCAAAATCGGATAAGGGCTCTGCTTCTGCTAGTAAGCTGACAAAGAAGGCTCCTGCGATTCAGGAGGATTTGAATGCCTTATTTTCTCCTGATTTTATCTTGGCCTTGCATAAGGCTTATTTGTTAAAATCCGCACAGGCGGCCAGTAGCTCCCCAAGTTCCCAGCTCTTGGATATGGGCTCCACTAGCTTGGGTGGAATGGACCCGGGGGAGGGTTCTTCCCAACAGCTGCTAGGTACAGTATCAAACTTAGAGAGCTGCGAGCCTCATTTCTCAGTTCCTCAAGGGTTGGAGGAAGAAGAAATTCTTTCAGAGGCGGCTTTTGACCCTTGGGCTGGTGAGCTCGAAGAGGGGGAGCTTGCACCGGGCGAAGACCCTAATGTCTTTAGGGTTTTTCGCAAGGAGGAGTTAGGAGCTCTAATCTCACGATCTCTGGCGGCTTTAAATCTTCCGTTGCCTACAGTGTCACAAGACCCTCTGGAAGATCCCTTTATTACAGGGCTTCAAAGCCGAGCATAGGTGTTTTCCGGTGCACCGCGTAATCAAACAGATGATAGAGTCGGAGTGGGAGTTTCCCGAGGCGACTCTGAGGGGTAGTCGCGCCTTGGGTCGCCTCTACCCGGTCCCACAGGAAGAGAGAGAGTTGTTGAAGATGCCTAAGGTGGATGCCTTGGTGGCTGCTGTGACCAAAAAGACGACAATTCCAGTGGAAGGAGGAGCAGCACTTAAGGATCTGCAGGATCGCAAGCTAGAGGCTCTACTAAAGCAGGCCTTTGATTCTAGTGCGCTTGCCCTACAGGCGTCCGTTTGTGGGGCCTATGTGTCGAGAGCTTCAATTCGTTGGCTCCAAGGGGATTCCGCTGCGGATGCAGGGGAAGCTGCGGCCGGTGAGGGTGCTAAGTTGGAATCAGCGGCTGCTTACCTAGCGGATGCCTTCTATGATTTGGTTAGAATCTCAGTGAAGTCCATGGCGTCGCTAATAGCGGCTAGGCGCTTCCTGTGGCTACGGAATTGGGCAGCGGACGCTTCTTCTAAGTCACAGCTCGGTAAACTGCCTTATAAGGGCAAGCTGCTCTTTGGGGAGGCCTTGGAAAAGATTGCTAAGGATCTCGGTGACTCCAAGGGGGGTCGGTTACTGGAGGATCGACCCAAGGTTCCCAGGGCGGGACCGGTACAATGGGGGCAAGGTAGAGAGACTTGAAGGTTTCGAGGAGCGTGCTTTGCTCCTTATCCAAGAGGTTGCTTTGGTGCTAGAGGTCAGTCCTTTCGAGGTGCTAGAGGGTTCGGCAGAACTTATTTCAACGCCCAGCAGGGCACTTCTAAAAAGGTGCAATGAAGGTCTGCTGGCCCAGGCAGAAATTTCTGTGGGAGGCCGTGTGCGGGAATTTCTTTCTGCCTGGGCTGCGATCACTACCGACAAATGGGTACTAGAAATCATTCGAGACGGCTATGCATTGGAGTTTGCTCACCAGTTGGGGGACACCTTCATGGCTTCGTCGTGTGGTCCGGGGCCAAAGAGACAAGCAATAGAGACCACGCTATGGCGTCTGTTATGGCTGCAGGCAGTCATGCCGGTTCCCCCCAACCAATACGGGTTAGGTCGATACTCTATTTATTTTGTGGTTCCCAAAAAGGAGGGATCCTTTTGCCCCATTCTCGACCTCAAGCACGTGAATCGCGCATTAAGAGTGCCTCATTTTCGGATGGAGATGCTGCAAGCGGTTATATGAGCGGTGCGCCCGGAGGAGCTGCTCTCGGCTATAGATCTCACGGAAGCCTGCTTGCACATTCTGATCAGAGAGGATCATCAGCGGTTTTTGAGATTTGCTGTGCCTATGGGACATTTTCAGTTCCGGGCTCTGCCCTTTGGTCTGGCAACGGCGCCACGGACTTCACGAAGGTTATGGTGGTAGTGGCGGCGGCGTTGCGAAAGGAAGGGATAAGGGTCCATCCTTACATGGACGACTGGTTGATCAGGGCCGGGTCCTGGGAGGACGCTCTTGCAGCACCCTCTCGGGTTGTTCAGGTGCTGGAACAACTCGGGTGCTGGAACAACTGCGCCAAGAGTCAACTACAGCCAGTGAGGCGACTTATTTACCTCGGAGCTTTGTTCGACACGGAAGTGGGTTCCGTATTCCTTCCCGAGATCAGGGAAATGAAGATCTTGGCTCAGGTGCGAGTGTTCTTGCGGCTAGCAGCTCTGGAGGTATCTTCAACTCTTGGGGTCCATGGCGGCAGCCTTGGATCTCGTGCCATGGGCAAGAGCGCGGATGCGTCTGCTGCAGCAGGCGTTGCTGTCCAGATGGTCGTCGCAACGTCATCCGCTCACACAGAAATTGATCTGTCCGGAGTTGGTCCGCAGCAGTCTGCTTTGGTGGCTGGATGCGAGTCATCTTTGGGCAGGGATCCCCTCGCAGGATCCAGACTGGATGCTAGTGACGACAGATGCCAGCCTATTGGGCTGGGGGGCTCATTGTCAGGCTCAGGTAGCACAAGGACTCTGGTCCGCGGAGGAAAGCTTGTGGTCCATCAGTCGGTTGGAGCTCAGGGCGGTGCGTCTTGCGCTCCAGCACTTTGAGTTCTTGCTCAAAGGGAAAGCTGTTCGTGTTTTCTCCAACAATTTGGTCACGGTGTCCTATATCAATCAGCAGGGGGGGGGACCGGCAGTGTACCCCTGTTGGAAGAGAGCCAGGAGTTGATGCTCTGGGAGGAGTCGCAGCTGTTAGCATTGTCGGCGGCTCATGTCGCAGGGAAAGACAATGTGCAGGCCGATTTTCTCAGTCGCAATGTTCTCGATCCCGGGGAGTGGGAACTCAACGCGGCGGTGTTTCATGACATCACAGAGCGCTGGGGGCAGCCAGTGATGGATATGATGGCTACGCTACACAATGCCAAGGCGCCTCACTTTTTCAGCCGACGCAGGGAGCACATGTCCGAGGGTCTGGATGGTTTGGTCCAGCCTTGGCCGGCCAGCCGGCCGGCCGGCCAACTGCTGTATGTGTTTCCTCCTTGGCCGATGATTGGTCGGGTTGTTTAGCGGATAACAGAGCAAGCCGGGAAGGTGATTCTCATAGCTCTGGATTGGCCCAGACGGCCTTGGTACGCGGACCTGGTGAGGCTCTTGATAGATGCACCTTGGCGGCTGCCCGACCGGATGAATCTGCTGGCCCAGGGTCCCGTGCTGATGCCGCGGGTCAGTCGCTTCTTCCTTATGGCTTGGCTCTTGAAGGGGACAGGCTGAGAAGGAAAGGCTACCCCGAGTCGGTGGTGGCCACTATGCTACAGTCTAAAAGGAGGTCGTCTTTACTAGCGTACGTCAGAGTCTGGAGAGTTTTTGAGACTTGGTGTGCTCAGCGGCGCATTAGGCCTTTGGCGGCGGCATTGCCAGAGCTGCTCTCTTTTCTGCAGACCGGTCTGGAGAAGGGGTTAGCGTTCAGCACTCTCAAGGTTCATTTGGCGGCTCTATCTTGTTTCAGGGGATCAGTGCAGGGTCGCAGATTGGCAGCTCTTGTGGATGTGCAGCGCTTCTTTCAAGCGGCCAAACTCATCCAGCCTCCGGTGCGGAGGGTGGTGCCGCCGTGGGATTTGAACATCGTTCTGGAAGCTTTAATGAAACCGCCCTTTGAGTCAGCTTCTTCCGTAGGTTTGAGGGAACTGTCGTGGAAAACGGCATTCCTGGTGGCGTTGTGTTCGGCGAGGAGGATTTCGGATTTGCAGGCACTGTCGTGCCGGGAGCCGTATCTGCAGTTTTTGCTGGAAAAGGTGGTTTTGCAGACAGTACCCGCTTTTCTTCCGAAGGTGGTGGTGTTCTTTCATGTAAATCAGATGGTAGCGCCTGTTTTTTCCGTTCTCTCGGGCTCTCCAATGGATCGCTCTTTGAAGAAATTGGATCTAGGGCGCGTTTTGCGGAAGTATCTTAAGGCCACTACATCATTTCGCAAGTCATATAGGTTATTCATACTTTTCGCTGGCCCCAGCAAAGGTAAGGCTGCTACGAAAGCTTCCATTGAAGCATGCGATAGGGGCGGCGTATGAGGCCGCAGGGCAGTCGCCTCCAGAGGGTCTCAAGGCTCATTCCACGCGAAGCCAAGCGGCGTCTTGGGCAGAGTTTGCGTTGGTTCCTCCGGTGGAGATTTGTAGGGCCACAACTTGGTCCTCGCTACATACTTTTGCTAAACACTATAGACTGGATGTGCACGCCAGAGAGGATGCTAGGTTTGGGGCCTTGGCCGTGGTGGCGGGGCTCGCGGGTCCCTCCCATGTTTAGGTACTGCTTTGGTACTGCCCTACCATTCCCTGGACTGGCCCGGAGAAACGATAAGGAAGATGAAAGTAGACCTTACCTGCTAATTGTCTTCCCTTGTTCTCTCCGGGCCAGTCCAGGGCCCACCCGAGCTTCTTAGTAGGCTTCGGTTCCGCAGTCTTTACGTCTACCTGGGTGCAGGAGCATTGTCTGTCTGATGCTTAACAGGAAAAAAAAAAAGATGATAAGAGGAAAAGAATATTTATTTATTTATTTGTTTCAAGTTTCTTATATACCGCGCTCTTTAGCATCAGCGCGGTTTACATGGAACAAAACATTCTCAGTACATTTGAAAACACGTATGAGTTACATATAACAGGGCAATAAACTTGGGAAAACAAGGGTAACTATCTACAATAACGATTGAACTATTTACATAAATTCAACTAGCAGAGAGATTTTAGTGAGCAGCGGAATTACAACAAAATTTTTAGTTCTAGAAGGTATGTCTTATGGAGTAGTTATGCATATGAATTTGTCTTATGACATCTTATATTAGGATTACGGTGGCTGGAAGTACTCAGTGAATAGATAATGCTTGATAGCCTTCCTGAACTGCTTCATGTCTCGTATTGCTCTGATATCTGGAGGAAGTTTATTCCAGCATCTAGGTGCATAAGATTTAAATGCTCTGTTGATTGGGACCAATTTGTGGATTCACTGGGAATGACTAGGGTATTTTCAGCGAGTGGTCTCCTGGTTCTTGTCTCGGGAGGTAGACTGATGAGGTCTGAAGTCGTTGCTGGTGATAGATTATTTAAGGCCTTGAATGTGATGAGAAGAGCTTTGTACCTAATTCTACATTCTATAGGGAGCCAGTGAAGGTCCCTAAGGATTGGCGTGATATGGTCTCTCTTAGATGCTCCAACTAGGATACGGGCCGCAGCATTCATTGCTAGTTGCAGGGGGTTAATGGTGTTCTTTGGAAGACCATGTAATACAATATTCGCATAGTCAAAGTGTGGAGTGACTATTGCTTGGAATATTGAGCGGAAGTCGCTGTATTCTAGCATGGGTCTTAGGTGGCGTAATGTTTTTATCTTGAAGTAAATAGTTTTTACCGTGCTTTTTATGTGAGAGGTAAAATCAAGTCGTTGATCAAGGATCACACCTAGGTAACGGATTGAATTCTTGATTGGGAGCTCGGCGTCCCGTACCTTGAGGAATGCAGGGGGGGAGAATAGCTTGTTTCTTGTGACAATTAATACTTCAGTCTTTTTGAAGTTGATTCACATGTTTTGATCTAAAGCCAATCTGCTATTGCATTGAAACAGTTGGTTAAGTTGGTGTAATTTGGATTCGTTATATCAATCGGGGTGAAAATAAGCACGTCGTCAGCGTAAATGAGGCAGGAAACATTAAATGATTTGGTGATTTGGCAAATTGGCTGCATATATATATTGAAGAGGAGCGCCGATAGAGAGGAGCCTTGTGGAACCCCTTGTGTTTGGAGGAATGGTTCTGACGTTTTGGAGTCGATGCAAACATGTTGCCAGCGATCTTCGAGGTATGACTTACACCAGTTCCATGCTAGACCTTGTATGCCCTTTTCGTAGAGTCGTGATAGTAGAATCTTATAGTCTACCGAATCAAACGCAGCGGATATATCGAGGAAGATCATTGCGACACCAGATCTTATGTTATTGATCCCACAGATGAGCGAATTGATTAATGAGGTCATGAGAGTCTCGACTCCATGCATTTCCCTAAATCCATGTTGGCACGGATCTAGAGGGGAAGATGTGTCAATACATTGCTGAATTTGGCGTTGTGTCTCTTTCTCCAGAATTTTGGTAAGAAGCGGGATGCTGGAGATTGGACGGTATGATTCTTCCTTCTTAGGGTCGATCTGGTTGTTCTTTAATAGGGGACGTATTGAAGTCTGCTTGAGAGCAACAGGGAAAGTTCCAGTGGAGTAGGAGAGGTTTGCAATTTTGGCTATATATGGACTAAGCTCCGAGCGCATTGATTTGATCCAGTGTGCTGGGCATGGGTCGTTGGCTGCGGTAGTGGTATTCAAGTTGGCAATTAGTTCTTTAATGGTTTTGGGTGATGGAGGTGAGATACTGAGGAGTAGTGTTTGTGACTGCTTGAATTGAGGGGATGCTTGTGATGAATCCAAAATTGTTCTGGTTAGTTTGGATTGGATGTAATTCGCATACTGTTGGGGATGTATGCATTCTTGCTGCTGCGGTGAGGGCTCCTTGGATAGTGATTTAACTAAGTTGAATAGCTCGCGGGGTTTGTTTAGTGAACGACTAAGTAATGTTGAATGATGTTCCTTCCTTTTGGACCACATTAGTTCACGGTGACTTTTGAAGTGTGCCATGTATTCATCGTGGATGATGATTTCATGAGAGCGTCTCCACTTTCTTTCTAGTCTTCTCAGTTGAAGTAGCGATGTTCGAATATCTGGAGAGAACCAGGGGGCGTTATGCCTTATGCTAGGATCCTTGTTAGGAGCAATCGAATTGTGAGTTGTAGTTAGTTGTGCATGTTGTTGGAGTGTATCGTTCCAGTTGTCGACCATTTTATTGACGTCAGTCGTTGAAATTGATAACTTAGGTAGAGCTTGTGCATTGAAAACTTCGATATCCAGTGATTTAAAGCGTCTATGATGCGGTGGAGGAGCATTTTTTGGTAGATTTGGAGGATTCAAATGTGAAGGTATCTGGAAGGTTATCAGGCTATGATCTGACCAAGGGACCGGGGTGATGGTGAGGTCAAGCTGACTTACAGTAAAAGTGTAAATGCCTTAAGATGATAATAAGAATTTCTATACTGTGTATATAGGTTCTTTTCAAGTTACAAATATGTACAAAGTTCCCCAAAGTTATAATCCCAGTTGTATTATCCTGTTATTTGTAAACTCAACGGTCTGTTGATTGCAATGAGTATTCCTGTTTTAATGTAAACCGCGCTGATGAAAAAGAGTGCGGTATAAAAGAACTATAAATAAATAAAAATAAATAAATTATGGCCTGTTACTGCAGGCGGGACAAATATGAGGTCGAGGATGTTGCCACGTTGGTGTGTCTGGATGTCAACAATTTGCTTGTAGTCAAGATTTTCCATGGCGTCAAGTAAGGCATTGGCAGAGGCAGGTGGCAAGGATGCGAGGTTAAAATCGCCTAGCAGCCAGTTCGGCTTGCTGGGGTTGTCAGGGTTACATGCAAGGCTAATTACTTCTGAGATGTCCTCAGGGCGTGCATTTGGAGATGAGTAGATAAGATTAATGGAGTTATTCTTATTGGATATGGTTAAGGTGTCGAGACATTGAGTGCTCCTAGCAAGACTTACTCAGTATTGTAAGGATGATTAGCGAGGATGAATACACCACCACCTCTTCTGTTCTCTCTGTTACACTTATAGATGGAGAAGTTCGGGGAAGTCATTTGATTTATTATCACTGAGTCTGAATCTGATAACCAAGACTCAGTGACCAATAATATATCTAAGTTTCGGGTAGATATTAAATCTGTTATGATAGGCCATTTGTTGCGAATAGAGCGTGCATTAATAAGCGCACACCTCAGGTCACATTTGGGTTCTGTTTTATTGATTTTTGTGGTGGTAGATAGGTCTAAGGTAATGTAGAGTAGGTGAGACTGCCTCTTATGGTGGATATACGGTGGATGTTGATGATGATTGCAGTAGTATTTTCTGCTTGTTCCATGCAGTATAGGTATGTGATTGGAGTCCAGCAAAAGTGCTTCGGAGAAGTGGATGAGAATGGTGATGAAGATGGTGTATAGAAGGGCATTAGAGATGTTGAAAATGCCCATGCCAGGCATGATGGAGAATTAGTTCAGGTAGGTTCTGTTGAAGATGTGCTTGTGGTGTAAAGGGGGCACCAATAAAAGCAGCTATATAGGAATAGTTCTACTGACAACAGTAAGGCTGCTGGCAACAGTAAATTACAATGGTGAGGCTGCTGGCAGCAGTAAATTACAATGGTGAGGCTACTGGCAACAGTTAATTACAATAGTGAGGCTACTGGCAACCACAAAACTATGTATCAGTAAGACTACTGACGACAGTATGGTAGATATTGCAATATGGCTACTGTTAACAAAACAAGGGAGGATATTACTAGTGAGTCTCAGCCATTAGTGTGGTAATTATGTAACATTGAAGTATGTTAGATTATACTTGCAAAAAGCATGGGAGATCAATTGTATGTTGAGAGTTGTTGGTTCATGTCCTTATAGCGTGATGACACAGCATGCGGATTAGAAGTCTTTGTCAAACCTTTTCAGAGGATCACATGGGTTTTAGCATGTGCGCTCCTCTGCTGGGGAAGTATGCAGTTTTTGTAGCGTTTTGGTTTCAATTGTTGAGTTTGGTTACTAGTTGTAGGTAGGGCTGCTTTGGCAAGAGAAGACTGGAGCACTGACACGAGGGGGAGTGGCTTAAGCAGTCAGCAAAACTTTAAGTTTTTCAGTCCTCAGCTGCTGAAGGGGATTGACAACCCTATCGTTCCCTGGACTGGCCGAAAGAGAACTCAAGGAAAGACAATTAGCAGGTAAGGTCTAATTTCATCTTTGTTTTATTCTCTATTCCTTTCCTTATGATACCTAGCATTCTATTTGCTCTCTTGGCCACTGCTGCACACTTGTAGGAGGGTTTCAACATATTATCCATGGTGATGCCAAAATCTTTTTCCTGGGTGGTGGTTCCTAATGTGGAACCTTGAATTGTGTAACCATAGTTTGGGTTGTCCTTTTCTAGGTGTCTAAAATGCATTTGTCCACATTAAATTTCATCTGCCAGTCTTCCAATATATCAAGGTCCTCTTGCAATTTTTCACAATCCTCATGGATTTTAACAACTTTGAATAATTTTGTGTCATCTACAAATTTGATTACCTCATTTGTTCCCATTTCCAGGTCGTTTATGAATGTTAAAAAGCAGTGGACCCAACACAGATCTCTGGGGTACTCCACTATTCACCTTTTCTCTATTGGGAAAATTGACCATTTAGTTCTATCCTCTGCTTTCTATCATGTCGCGTGCGGATCTTCATGATTGTTACTTCACCTCTCTCCCCTGACATTTCACAGCTGAACCTCTGTCTTTCCCACATTGCCTCCTGGTTATCGGAGAATTTTCTTCATCTTAATCCAGCAAAATCTTCAGCAATGTGGGTTTCTCTCAGTGGTACATGCCCCACTCTTGCACCTTCTATTGGATCATCTAGTATTCCCCTTACCTCTTCTTTTCGCTATCTGGGTGTAATTCTGGACTCTTCTTTAACTTTCTCTGAGCATATTTCAATGGTTTCCCGTTGTTCCTTCACTGCTTTGCAGCAAATTAGGGCCGTCCGGTCTGTTTTACCCTCTAGTGCCCTAATTACTCTTGTCATTGCCCTTGTAATCAGCAGACTGGACTACTGCAATGTCTATCTGACCAATCTTCCCAAATACTGTCTTCAGAGGTTACAACGTATCCAGAATACTGCAGCTCGCCTCGTTACTTTCTCCAGTAGATATGTTCCTTATCGTCACTCCAGTCCAGTCCCTTTACTTCAGGGTTGCGTAACCCTTCCAGCAGCTTGGAGGCTGAGCCCAACCTTTTTGGAGGTGGAGCGGTACAAATACCACTGAGACCACCCACCAACCCCAGTAATCTCAGCCTCCAAGCAGCTGGAGGGTTCCGTAAGCCTAGGGCTTACTGGAGTCCTTCTTTAAATTTAGTTAAATTTATTTACTGTTGATTTAATTGATTTAATTGATTTATTTTAATTTCTATACTGTTTGTATCTAATTTAATTGCAAGGGCTCTGTTGCTTTAACTCTCCTGCTCTCTCCTCTCCCTCCTCCCCCCCCCCCCTTACCGGTTCAGGCGTCGGAGGAGAACCGCGGATCGCAGCATCGAGGAGGTCTCACGGCTGCTTTGTTCCTCTGCTGCTGAGCCGCGCTGATCGCTGCTGCCTCGCGCCGAAGCCCCCCGGAGGCTGAGCGCTTGAGGCAGCACCGCTGGCCTGACGCTACCGCCAGACCCGTCCGGAGACTGAAGGACGCGGCGGCGAGGTTCGGCCCCGTCGGGGACCGCGAGGGGAGAACACAGGCAGCGATCCCCACAGGAATTAAAGGTTTTTCGGCTCCGGTGAGCAAGGACAGAGTCGCACCGCGGCCGTGAGAGAGCCTTACAATTTCCCGTTCTGGCTCCACGTGGTGAGGCCTACCACGTGTAGAGCCAACGGGCACACAGCGCTGAATCGGCCCAGTTCCTCATCGCAGCTAACCGCAAGTAAAAGGGATGTGACTGCAATTGGTTTTAATCCTACATTTAATTTTACTAGCAACAGAGCGCTTAACTTACAAATTTTATGTTTTAAATTTAATTTAAATTTCTTTTAAATTTATTTAGGAGTACAGTGGTTTCCTTACTTTTAGCTCATTTTCCTTTGTTCTGTGGTTTCCTTTACCTCTTTACCTCAAGATTAATAGCCGGTTTCTTCCCTGGGGTTCCTCGAGGGGAAAAGAAACCTCAGATCTGTTGGTCAGGGAACAGCTAGTCTCCATCTTCAAGGAGAGTACCCCACCCCGGGTCTGGAGGTCTGGGACTGGAAAGTCCTCAGCCCCGGGTCATGTCATCCAAATCCCGCTGCCTTTCCTGTGGAATACGCAGGGGTACGTCTGCTGAAACTGGTATCTGCAGAAGCTGTACTGCGTTGGCGGCCTCTGCGGAGCAGGACATTAATTTAACCATGGCCCAGGCCTCCCAGGGGTCTGACGATCTCCCAGTAGGGGAGGGGGGGTCACAAGCCCCTCCGTCTACATCATCGGACTTGCCCACCCCTTCCCTATCCCCCTCCCCCCTCCCGGCGGGGGAGGATGGGGTAGGAGATTTCTTCTCCCCGGATTTCATTCTCTTGCTTCACAAGGCGTATTGCCTACGTAAGCAGAGTTCAGGGGCAGCAGGAGCGGCGCCCTCGGCAGCGGAGGTCAAGACAGCCAGGCCCTCGAGGGCGACCAATCCAGATTCAGATGTCCCACCTAAGCGCCCCGGATGAGCGAAGAGGAGACCCTTTCACAGGGATCCCCGGAAGAGACGCCATCGGACAAGGACTTGGGTGAGGATGAGGAGGAGCTAGAAGAGGGGGAGATTCCGGAAGAAGACCAGGCTAGGATAATTAGAGTATTCCGCCGGGAGGAGCTTCCGGCCTTGATTAACGAGTCCCTGAAGGCCCTCAACATGACCTCCGATACGCCTGCGGAAGAGGAAGCGTTGGAGGATCCGTTGATCCAAGCCATTAGAAGATCTCAAAAGGTCTTTCCTGTACATAGGGTGGTGCGACAGATGATCCAAGTAGAATGGGACCAACCGGAGTCTAGTCTAAGGGGTGTTCGGTCCATGCTTCGTCTCTATCCCCTCCCAGAGGTAGACAGAGAACTGCTAAAGTCTCCCAGGGTAGATGCGGCAGTGTCAGCGGTCACCAAGAAGACCACTATTTCAGTAGAGGGCAGTGCAGCCTTAAGGGATCCTCAGGACAGAAAGTTGGATACTCTCTTGAAGCAGGCCTTTGACATAAGCGCCCTCGCCCTGCAAGCCTCGGTCTCTGGAGCTTGGGTGGCCAGGGCCTGTCTAAGGTGGTCACAACAGCTACAGACAGACGAGAGCCCCGCAGATGAGACACGGACCAACGCAAGCAGGTTGGAATCTGGCACAGCTTACTTGGCGGATAGTCAGTATGACCTCATCAGGAGCCTGGCAAAGAACATGGCCTCGGTAGTGGCGGCCAGGCGATATCTATGGTTACGCAATTGGGCAGCGGATACTTCCTCGAAGGCTCGCCTGAGTCGCCTCCCCTTTAAAGGGAAACTGTTGTTCGGCGAGGATTTAGAGAAATTGGTAAAGGATCTGGGCGAGTCAAAGGGTGGCAGACTCCCGGAAGATAGACCGAAGCAAAACCGCTCACTTCCCCCGGCACGTACTCAGCCCAGGGATTTCCGGAGATCTCGCCCCGCCAGATCCAGCTCCTTCTCCAGGGGGCGTTTCCCTTCGAGGGGCCAGGGCTTTCGAGGGTTTCGGGGAGCAGGTCGCGGTTTTGGGGCAACCACTTCCTTCTCCTCTTCCTCGTCTTTCAGAAAACAACAATGAAGCCGCGGGGGCCCAGGGGGAAGAGCTGCCCATAGGAGGACGTTTAAGACAGTTCCTTCCCGCCTGGTCCCGGGTCACGTCGGATCAATGGGTACTAGAGGTGATCAGGGAGGGCTACGCCCTCGAATTTTCGAAGCCAATAACACCAGCCTTTGTTCTGTCCCCCTGCAGTACCCCCGCAAAGAAGACAGCGGTGGAATCTACCCTCACGCGCTTAATTGCACTCGGGGCCGTGTCTCCAGTGCCCCCAGATCAGTGCGGCTCAGGTCGATACTCGATTTACTTCGTGGTGCCAAAGAAGGAAGGCACCTTCCGACCGATTCTGGACTTAAAACAGGTCAATCGCTGCCTCAGGGTCCCGCACTTCAGGATGGAGACCCTGCGGTCAGTCATTGCTGCCGTAAGGAATGGGGAGTTCCTGACAGCCCTCGACTTGTCAGAGGCCTACTTGCATATCCCGGTCAGAAAATCCCATCAGCAGTTTCTACGGTTTGCGGTACCAGCGGGTCACTTTCAATTCAAGGCCCTTCCCTTCGGCCTAGCGACAGCTCCACGAACATTTACCAAGGTGATGGTGGTAGTAGCGGCCTTCCTCCGGAAGGAGGGGATCTTGGTTCACCCGTATCTAGACGATTGGCTGATCCGGGCAAAGTCAGAGAAAGAAAGTCGCTCGGCGACTGACACAGTAGTTCGCTTGCTAGAAGAATTGGGATGGGTGATCAACCGAGCAAAGAGCAGGCTGACCCCCTCCCAGAATCTCGAGTATCTCGGCGCAAGGTTCGACACCGGCAGGGGCAGAGTGTTCTTGCCCTCTTCCCGGGCCGGGAACCTAAGGCTTCTGATCACTCGGTTCCTAAGCAGGCGAAACCCCTCAGCATGGCATTACCTTCAGGTCCTGGGCACGATGGCAGCAACGATAGAGGTAGTACCTTGGGCCAGAGCCCACATGCGCCCATTGCAACGATCCCTATTGCGTCGGTGGTCTCCGCAACTTCATCCTCTGACAACACAGTTACCCTGCGCTCCGCGGACCAAACGAGCTCTTCGATGGTGGCAACACCCGAGAAACCTGGAACGGGGAATGCCCCTCGAGCCCCCCCAGTGGGTCCTCTTGACGACGGATGCCAGCCTGTCAGGCTGGGGGGCACACTGCGAGGACCAGTTCGTTCAGGGATGCTGGTCCCCGATGGAATCTCAGTGGCCCATCAACAGACTGGAGTTACGGGCCGTCACCCTAGCGCTCAAGAAACTCGAGCCCCGGGTACGAAGAAGGGCAATCCGCGTCCTCTCCGACAACATCACAACGGTGGTGTACATCAACCACCAGGGCGGCACCAGCAGCCCGGCCCTGGAAAAGGAGGCAGATACTCTCCTCCAGTGGGCGGAGGTCTACCTCGAAGCGCTTTCGGCCCAGCACGTGGCAGGCTCGGACAATGTCACGGCCGATTACCTCAGCAGGCACAGAATAGACCACGGAGAGTGGGAACTGGAGCAGGCAGTCTTCGACCAAATAGTGGCTCGGTGGGGTCTCCCACTAATGGATCTCATGGCAAGATTCTCTTCGGCCAAGGTGGACCGATTCTTCAGTCGACGAAAGGAGAGGATGTCCGAGGGTCTGGATGCCCTGTCTCAGAAGTGGCCGGCAGAGGGCCTCCTCTATGTATTCCCTCCCTGGGCTCTGATCGGAAAGGTTCTTCAACGAGTGGAATCTCACCAGGGCCGGATAATCCTCATAGCTCCGGATTGGCCCCGCCGCCCCTGGTATGCAGACCTGGTGAGACTATTAGCCGACCACCCATGGCGGCTGCCCTGCAGGAGCGACCTTCTCAGGCAAGGCCCGGTCCGGATGCCTCACGTGGATCGGTTCTCGCTTACGGCCTGGCTCTTGAAAGGGCGCGGCTTCTGAAGCGCGGATATTCGGCGGCAGTAATCTCAACGTTGTTGAGCGCTAAGAAGCGCTCGACGTGTCTCGCCTATGTAAGGGTCTGGCGCATTTTCGAGGCATGGTGCGCGGAGCGCCGTAGGAAGCCCCTGACCGCCTCAGTCCCAGAAATCCTGGAATTTTTGCAGGCAGGGTTCGACAAGGGTCTAGGGCACAGCTCACTTCGAGTACAACTAGCCGCTATCGCGTGCTATAGAGGAAAGATCCACGGCAAGCCGTTAGGGGTGCACACGGACGTCACCAGGTTCCTAAGAGCAGTACGACGGCTGCGTCCCCAGCGGAGGTCGGTCGTACCCACCTGGGACCTTAACCTGGTACTAAATGCACTGATGGGGGAACCGTTTGAACCGGTAAAGAGGGCCTCCTTGAAGGACTTAACCCTGAAGACAGTCTTCCTGGTTGCGATCTGCTCGGCCAGGCGGGTCTCCGAGCTACAAGCTCTCTCCTCCAAGCCCCCCTTCCTGGCCTTCCTCAAGGACAAGGTCGTTCTGCGCACAGTGCCCTCCTTCCTTCCCAAGGTTATTTCTCCTTTTCATGTAAACCAGACTGTCACGCTCCCGGCCTTCCCAACCGGGGGCCTGGCAGGCAAGGATAGCAGGCTGCGGCTATTGGACGTTCAGAGAACCCTAAAGCGCTACCTCTCCCGAACCGCTCCGTTCCGGAAGTCAGACCGGCTGTTTGTCAAGTTCGGAGGCCCCCACAGAGGGGAAGCGGCGGCCAAGGCCTCCATCTCTAGGTGGATTAGGGAGGCGATTGCCTCCGCCTACATCCTGAAAGGCAAGCAGGTTCCGGGGGGGCTGCGGGCTCATTCCACCCGAGCTCAGGCTACCTCATGGGCAGAATTCAGTCTAGTCCCCCCGCTGGATATATGTAGAGCGGCAACTTGGTCCTCCCTACATACCTTCACCAAGCACTACAGGCTGGACGTGCAGAGCTCAGCGGATGCTCGGTTTGGCCTAGCGGTTCTTCAGTCCGGTTTGCCGAATCCCACCCAGAATTGAACTGCTCGGGTACTTCCCTGAAGTAAAGGGACTGGACTGGAGTGACGATAAGGAAGAAGTAATTAGATCTTACCTGCTAATTATTGTTCCTGAAGGAACGACAGTCCAGTCCCTGACCCCACCCGGCTATGTCGGACCTGAAGGCCTGACGGAATAGGGCGGAACAGCGAACCGAGCGGGGGACCAGATCGGGGTGAGGGAGGCCAGGAGTAAGTAGGCGAGCAGTCCTCCTTCGGCGCCTCTCCTCCTCCCCCCCTCTACTCCTTTTTCCTATTTACTTATGGAAAAAAAAAAAAAAAAAGTTTGCATGTTTGTTAGGTTTGATTTTTAGTTGTGACAAGGTTCACTTAAGCTACTTTTTCAGTCGATTACTGGGGTTGGTGGGTGGTCTCAGTGGTATTTGTACCGCTCCACCTCCAAAAAGGTTGGGCTCAGCCTCCAAGCTGCTGGAAGGGTTACGCAACCCTGAAGTAAAGGGACTGGACTGTCGTTCCTTCAGGAACAATAATTAGCAGGTAAGATCTAATTACTTCATCATATCACTCCTGTTCTGCTCCGTTTGCATTGGCTTCCTCTCCAATATCGCTTTCAATATAAATTTCTGATTCTCCTTCACCGGACCATTTACACCTGTACTCCCCGTTACCTGGCAGACTGTATTTCACTATATTCTCCCCATCGGCTGCTTCGTTCAATTCATACTAACCGTTTGTCTCTTCCTTCACCTTCCCAAGCCCGTCTGGAGCAGACGCGGCACTCAGCCTGGTTTTTCCTTGGTCCTTTACTTTGGAATATGTTACCTGCCTCACTTCGTCTGGAAACATCCTACCCTCAGTTTAAGTCACTGCTCAAAACTTACCTATTCCAGAAAGCTTTTGACCTTCCCCCTGAAGCTCCCCCCTGATGGATCTCTGTTTGTGTGCTAACCCCATGTATCATCCCTGTCTGTTTTCTTTTGTCCTTTTGTGTACTCTGGTTTGGTTAATATCATTTCTCCTTATGATTTGTTATGATTTGATGTTAAGTGTTAACATGATCTGTTTTTTTATGACTTATTATGATTTATTGTTAAGTGTTCCAATGTGATTTGTTCACTTTCTCTTTACCCTTCTTTCCTGTCTTAAATTTTGGCGTTCCGTTTCTTGGGTTGTGGTGCTAATCAGTTTTATTGTACACCGCTTAATGCTTTTGCCATAGCGGTATATCAAATTTTAATAAAGATAAAAGATAAAGATACCTTCGGTTCCTCAAGCCGGATCATGATGCCTTGGCGTGTGGTCTCTGTCAACAAATGACCCCCAAGGCCCTCCGAGGCTGTAAGAAGCAGGACAAGTCGACTTTTCGTAAGACTGATTCCGTCCCGGAGTCATCCACGGGATCAGCACCCTCAAGGGCCTACTCTGGAGGCCTCAGTCTCGTGTTGACCACACTGCCTTAGAGCCTCAAGGTCATGGGGCATCGAGCTGGGGCTCCCTCAGGGAGGGACACCCCTTGAAGAGCCGAACATTGTCAGTGGCCTCATTGAGTGACGAGTCCGGGGCCATGGGGAAGTCCAGTGGCTCCTGGCCTCGGAACCCTTGACGCGAAGCCGAAGGCGATGACTGGGAGTGGCCCAGTGAAGCTGGCCCGGTGGAAGAAAACACCATTAGCATCTGGGGATCGGTCGCTCCTCCGAGGCCATCCAAGTCAAGGACACCCTCGCGACGGTGCAGGGTCTGAGGTCCTCTGTGCCTCAAGGCCAGGATGGGGGCCTTGGAGCACAGCTTATCTGCCTTCATGGCCCCAACAGCAGGCTCTGATGCCTGGTTCCCCCGGGTCATCATTCCTGACCACTGGCCCCTCCACAGCAAGGGAGTCCCTGGAGGTGGAGCCGATCCTCAAGTGCCACAGACCTCGAGAGACCCCTCGGCACTTGCCACCTCAGCATATGGGGAGGCTTCTAGAATTTTATGCCGACAGATGGTCCACCATCACCACTGATGCATGGGCCCTACAGGTGGTGAAGGAAGGTTATCTCCTCCACTTTGAACAGATGCTCCTGCCATTTTTCCCAGAGAGCCCCCTATAATTCCCCTTCACCAGGGCCTGCTTCAGCAAGAACTCACTGGTCTTCTGGCAGACAGGGTGGTGGAACCCGTTCCCCTCCACCTCAGGGGCAAAGGATTCTACTTTCTGGTTCCCAAAAGGACTAGAAGGTTTTGGCCCATCCTAGACCTCTGGGATCTCAACCAGTTCCTGGTGAGGGAAAATCTATTTGCATTGGTGTGATATACAGACCTCCCTCACAAGAGGAAGAGGTGGACAGAGAAGAGAGTTAATTGAAGACATGCGCAGCATTGCTAGGAAAGGGGAAGTGCTACTGATAGGAGATTTCAATATGCCAGATGTTGATTGGCACATTCCTGCTGCAGTATCATCTAGGAGATCCTGGATTCTCTACAGGGAGAACTATTCAGGCAATTGGTAACAGACCCCACACGTGAAGGGGCCATATTGGACTTCGTGCTTACCAATGGTGAAAGTGTTTATGATGTTATAGTGGGAGAACATTTTGCATCCAGTGATCACCAGATGGTGTGGTTCAGTAGTAGTACTAGGGCTGTTAGAATCCATTCAAAGGTGAGGATCTTAGACTTTAGGAAGACTAACTTTGCGAAGATGGGCCAATACCTCAGGGAGTCGTTAGTGGGATGGGAACAGCTGGGGGATGTAGAAAAACAGTGGGCAAAACTGAAAGGGGATATTTTAAGGGCAACCAACCTTTTTGTTAAAATGGTAAATAAAGGTAAAAGGAAAAGGAGACCGCTATGGTTTTCGAAAGAAGTAGCTGAAAAAGGGAAGAAAAAGAGAGAGGCCTTCATGAAATACAAGAGATCACAGAGTGAGGAAAACGGGCATCTGTATTTGGAAAAACTTAGAGAAGCTAGCAAAGTAGTCAGAAAGGCAAAGATTCTAAAGGAGGAGGAAATAGCCAATGCAATAAAATGGGGGGATAAGACATTTTTCAGATATATTAGTGAGAAGAGGAAGGGCAAAAGTGGTATAGTCAGACTCAAGGGTGCAGGGGAGGAATATGTAGAAGCTGATAAGGATAAAGCGGAATTTATTTTATTTATTTATTTATTTATACATCTCTTCTATACCGCCACTTCCAGCGATCAGTGGCGGTTTACAAGTAAACAAAGTTTAATAATAGCATGCTATTATTTTACATAGAACGGGTTTAGAAACTATTTTACATAGAACAGGTTTTGAACTATTTTACATAGAACATGTTTTAGTACAAAGAACAGTAAATAGAGAACAAGAGTTTTTACATAGAACAAAATTATAAAAGTAAACATTTAACTATTAAATTGCAACTCAATAATACAATGAAATAACTGGCTATCAATAGTAAATCATCGGCAATGGAATATATTACATTAATTACACTTATTCACATTTTGCTTTCAAAGAGAAAATTTAATTAGGTGAACAATGTGAATGAGTGAAGGGTTTTATGCCTGTCTAGGTAGGGTCAGTGAGTGACTGCTGATCAGAAGTTTTCTCTGAGTTAGGGTTATCTTCCTTGTGGAGGTTATTATAGTATAGGGTGAATAGGTGGGTTTTTAGATTTTTTCTAAATAATTGAAGATCCTTAATTTCTCTGATTTCAGCTGGTAGGTTGTTCCATAACATAGGAGCAAAGTATGAGAACGCTGTGTTGCTTGTTTTTTTACTTGTTTTTCGGATAGAATCAGGTACTTGTAGCATGTGAAGGTTAATTCTTCTTCTTGATCTGTTTTCAAGCGGGATGTTGATAAGAGTGGATAAGAAGGAAGGAGCTATATTGTTAAAAATCTTAAAAGTATTGATTAAGGATTTGTAGGTGATTCTGCATGTGAAGAACCAGGAGCAGGACCTCAGAAAACACCCACAATAGGAACAGAAGCGAGGGATGTCTTGAACAATTTTCAGAAGACTGTGTTCGTGAGTAACTAGCTCAACTTAAAGTAGACAAAGCGATGGGACCGGATGAGATACACCCTAGAATACTGAGGGAACTTGGGGACGTTCTAGTAACTCCACTGACTGACCTTTTCAATGCCTCGTTGGAGTCGAGAGTGATGCCAAAGGACTGGAGAGAGGCTCATGTGGTGCCTTTACACAAAAGCGGAAGTAAGGATGTGGTTGAAAACTACAGGCCGGTTAGTTTATCTTTGGTGGTGAGTAAATTATTGGAAACGCTGCTGAAAGAGAAAATAGTGAGGTTTCTGGAGTCCAGCGGATTACAGGATCCAAGGCAGCATGGATTCACCAGAGGCAGGTCTTGTCAGACAAATCTGATTTCTTTGACTGGGTGACCAGGGAGTTGGACCAAGGGAGAGCTCTAGATGTGGTGTATTTGAATTTCAGTAAAGCCTTTGACACTGTTCCTCACAGACGACTTATAAACAAACTGAGCACCCTAGGGATGGACCCTAAAGTTACTGCTTGGGTTAGAAATTGGTTGGGTGGGAGGCGACAAAGAGTACAAGTGAATGGAGCTCACTCTGAGGAGAAGGATGTTACCAGTGGTGTGCCCCAGGGATCGGTCCTTGGTCCGATTCTTTTTAACATCTTTGTTAGTGATATAGCAGAAGGGCTGTCGGGTAAGGTTTGCCTCTTTGCGGATGATACCAAAATCTGCAACAGAGTAGACACCCAGGAAGGTGTAGATTACATGAGGAGCGATCTAGCTAAGCTTGAAGAATGGTCTAGAATTTGGCAGTTGGGATTTAATGGTAAAAAAAATGTAAGGTCATGCATTTGGGCTGCAGCAATCCAAGGGAGCAATATAGTATAGGGGGCGATGTACTTTTGTCCACTAAAGAAGAGTGGGACCTAGGCGTGGTTGTGTCTGATGATCTTAAAGTAGCTTAACAGGTAGAAAAGGCGACGGCAAAAGCTAGAAAGATGCTTGGGTGCATATGGAGAGGAATGGCTAGCAGCAAAAAGGAGGTGATAATGCCTCTCTGTAAGTCTTTGGTGCGACTTCATTTGGAGTATAGTGTGCAATTCTGGAGACCGCACCTTCAAAAGGATGTGAACAGGATGAAGTCGGTGAAGAGGGTGGCTACTAAAATGATTAGTGGTCTTCATTATAAAGCATACGAAGACAGACTTGAGGATCTTAATATGTACACCTTAGAGGAAAGGCGGGATAGAGGTGATATGATTGAGATGTTTAAATACCTCCGTGGCATAAATGTTCAGGGAGAGAGCCTCTTTCAATTGAAAGCAAGTTCTGCTACGAGGGGACATGGGATGAGGGTGAAGGGAGATAGATTCAGGAGTGATATGCGGAAATATTTCTTTACAGAAAGAGTAGTGGATCCATGGAATAGTCTCCCAGTGGAGGTGGTAGAGATGAGGACAGTAACTGAATTCAAAAAAGCATGGGACAAACACAGAGGATCTCTAAAGGTAAAAAGGGGACTGTTGTAGTTGTTGATATGGAAGGACAGACTAGATAGGCCATGTGGTCTTTTTCTGTCGTCATAGTTCTATGTTTCTATGAGGGAGAAGTTCAAAATGCTCTCCCTTGGAACATTGCTGCCATACCTCCAGCAGGGAGACTGGCTATACTCCTTGGATCCAAAGGATGCATATACACACATCCTCATCCATCCACTTCACAGGCAGTATCTATGCTTCATGGTAGGAGGCTGCAACTGCCAGTACAGGGTTCTACCCTTTGGTCTGACCTCCTCCCCGAGTGTATTCGCCAAGTTCCTGGTATGGTTGCCGCTGTCTTGCGTCTCCCGGGGGTATTCATTTTCCCTTAGCTGGATGACTGGCTCATCAAGGGCAGCACTGCCGCCAAAGTGCATCAGGCGATGTGCCGCATCATCCTCATTCTGGAGCACTTGAGGTTTGTCATAAACTACCCAAAGTCAGTCACATCTCCATCTGACACAATGCCTGGAGTTCATAGGGGCATTGCTGGATACCTGCCAGTCCAAGACTTCCTCCCTCCGGACAGGGCCTAGCACCTCAAGGTGCTTTCAGGGCACATCCAGGGTTGCCCCTTGGCCTCTGCCCACCTTCTGCTTCGTCTGTTGGCCACATGACATCCATGGTACACATCACCCCAAATGTCTTTCTGCATATGTGGCCAGCCCAGTGGGCCCTACGCTTCCAGTGGGCTCATGTGACTGGGAGCCTGCGAGACAGAGTGGTTGTGATCCATTCTCTGGCTGACTTCCTGGACTGGTGGCAACAGCTCCAACATCTACAGGCCGGGATGCCCTTCCAGGTCCTCACTCCCCAGAGGATCCTCACCACAGACACCTCCAAACTGGGCTGGGGAGTCCATTGCGACAATCTATGCATTTAGGGCAGTTGGTTGCAGGCAGAGAGCCTCCAGCATATCAACCTCCTGGAGCTCAGGGCCTTTCAACACCACCCACGGCATCAAGCAATACTGATCCAGACCGACAACTAGGTGGCGATGTTTTACATCAGGGGTGTCCAACATACAGCCCGTGGCCAGAATCCGGCCCACCGGGCATTTCTATCCGGCCCGAGGTACTCTCGATCGGTGCCCGGCCCTTGAAAAGCCATTTTTTTGCTCTGGCCGCGAGATTGGGAGTGGCCAGAGGAAATAAAAGGCTTTTCTCCTTCAGTCCGCGAACGCGATCCCCTGTGCAGCCGCTGCTTCTGCTTTTCACAGAGCAGCGGCTGCAATACACTCACCTTCCCCAGGCCAACACTGAACACCCAACACCCAGCGGGCTCAGCTCCCCCGATCGGGGTAGAGCGCCTCAGCAGGAAATCCTCCCGCTCAGAAGCTCCTGCCCAATCGGGGCAGTGGGAGGACTCCATAAAATGAGATCTGAATTTGCTGAATTGATGAGGAAATAGTTGTGGGGTAACTGCCTCGATGAATTCTTCATTGTTGAAGTCTCGGAACCTCCAGGACATGAGCAGTGAGTTTTTCTGCTTAATTTACTGAGATTTGGTATGGATGGGGAAAGAAATAGCACGGTTAGACCAAAGGACAAGAAGGATTGTGTATGGAGATTGTTAGGGGTTGAAGGTATGAACACTAAGTCAAGCAAATTTCCTTTCTAGTGAGTTGGTTCAATGCTTTGTGTGGAGGATGCTAGGTTAAGGTCTCATAGAATTATCAGAGGCTGGTGATCTCGGAACAGTTTCTCCAAATGGGTTAGTTTTGCACATACCATGACAGGCATGAACCTCATTTCTAAGCCAGGGCATGGGGAGAATGATCTCGGTCTCTCAAATTTACTGCTAAGGCTTGGCTTAATACTTGCATCATGCCAAAGAGAGCATCCTGCTGGAGTTCATAAGATGTAACATGTATGGGTAGTATGTCAAGATGTGCTTGGAAATGTTTTTTATCAAGCTGGTGGCACATGATTGTTTTTAATATTCTAATTATCCATGTGGCTTCTTTCGGTTTTATCTGTTCATGCATTACATATCATTTATTTACTATTTTCTTAATCATTGTTTTAGCTTTATTTTTAAATATTATTGTTTTATATACATTAGCTGTATTTTTTTATTTTTTATTATCTTTCTTTATTTTTTATGTATAATGTTTTTTACATATATTATCATTGTCATTTGTGCAATTTTATATGCAGTATTATCAGTTTTTTTATTTTGTGTGTTTTAATTATTTGTAGATGCGTACCCCCCCCCTCGATGAAGGCTTGACGCCGAAACGCGTAGGGGACTTTTTTCAATAAATTTAGCACCTGTGACCTTTACTGGCCTTCGCCTGTTGTGTCTGCTTGCTGTTTCTGCGAGGGTCTTGCTCCCTTTGTGTTCCAGAAAATTTGTAACATGTAAACAAAGAATGGCAGCGTCAGCGAGTAAAAGTAGGCCGGGGAAAAAAACGTAAAGTTGATGTCGTGTCGCGCATTCAAAAGTTCGTGGACGGAAGGTTTTTTGGTGATGGAACATTCTGGTTGCCTTTTGTGCTTGATTTGCCAAGAAACCATCGCTGTTCACAAACAGTACAACATAAAGCGACACTACACTACGAAGCATGCTAGTAAATTCGATAGCTTTGTTGGCCAGCAACGAACTGATCGCATAATTTCAATGAAACAAAGCATAGTTGGTCAACAGTCTTTTTTTCAAAGAAGCTGATAACCGTTCCAAAGCAGCAACAAAGGTAAGCTTTTTAATAGCAGAATCCATAGCCAAGAGAGGAAAACCATTCACAGATGGGAAGTTTGTGAAGAATTGCTTGGAAAGTTTTACGGATGTTGTCTCTGATTGAAAAATGTCAGTCTTTCTCATCAGATAGTTGCTAGAAGGGTTGACGATCTGGCCAGAAATATTCAGGAATCTCTGATCAAGAGACTTGATGATTTGTGAATTTTACAGCTTGGCACTTTATGAGAGCACCGACATTAGTGACACTGCCCAACTTGCGATATTCATGAGAGGAGTTACTGGAGCGTTTTCTGTCGTCGAGGAACTGTTGGATATTTGTCCGATGAAAGGCACGACAACTGGAAAGGATGTTTTTGAAAGAGTCAACCAAGTAATGGAGAAATTCAATCTTCCCAAGAACAAACTTATTGGCATAACAACTGAAGGGGCATCGGCCATGACAGGGAAACAGAATGGCTTTGTGGCCTTATTGGCAAAATCTGTGCCTCAGGAAATCATCATACACCACTGTATTATTCATCAAGAAAATGTATGCGCCAAGATCCTTGAAATGAAGCACGTGATGGAAAAAGTTGTATCAGCTGTTAACTTCATCCATTCAAGAGGCCTCAATCACAGGGAGTTTAAAGCGTTTCTTGAAGAAGTGGGCTGCGATCACAATGATGTGGTATATTTCTGCCAGGTTCGGTGGCTGAGCAGGGTAGCCACCTTATCCAGGTTCTGGAGTTTACGCAATGAAATAAAGAACTTCATGACTAAGAAAGAGAAGGATGCAAGATTTCTGGATGATAACATATAGTTAAATGACTTGGCGTTTCTGGTTGACGTAACCAAATACATGGCTGAATTAAATGTCAGACTTCAAGGAAAGGATCAGCTGGTTCACAAACTGTATGAACATGTTACATTTGTTCAGAAGTTGGAGCTAATTCAGACTCATTTGGTTGAGAAGAAATGTGTACATTTCACAGTCCTTTCTACTAGACCTGCAGACACAGTTCAACATGAGAAGTACTCTGAAATAGTTGCCAAACTAGCTGATGACTTTAGACACAGATTCGAAGATTTCAGAAAACATTCTGACATGATAAAACTGATGAGTAATTCATTTGAAGTTTATCCTACAGGCGCTGCTGATAAATATCAAATGGAACTTATTGACATTCGAAATGACAGTGACTTGAAGAGAGCTTTCACTGAACATGATCTGCTGAGCTTTTACAGTTGTTACGTTTCATCACACAGATATCCCAATCTGTCACAGGATGTAAAGAAATTCGTTGCTCTTGTTTGGTAGCACCTACTGCTGTGAGCAATTGTTTTCAAGAATGAAGAACACAAAAACAAACTCAAGGTCTCTGCTTAGCGATGAACACTTGATAGTGTTGTTGCGTGTTGCGACTGTTTCTGCTTGCATAAATAGTCTGTCTCCTCCAACAGTAGAAATGTCAGATTTCACACTAAAATGATTAGCTCACGAGGGACTATAGTTCAATAGTGCTGTAATAAAATTTATTTTGTGTTTTACTTGTGATAGTGCTGCTCTGGCCCATGACCTGCTCTGACCCTGCAAGCTAAAAGGTTGGACACCCCTGTTCTACATCAACAAACAGGGAGGTGTGGGATTGCTCCTCCTGTGCCAGGAGGTGGTGAGCCTCTGCTCTTTCGCCAGCGATAACGGGATGCTCCTGCAGGCAGTCTATCTCCCTGGCCAGGACAATGTTCTGGCATACCAGCCCAGCTTCTGCAGATGGACCTCTTCACCAGCCCAGCCAATGTTCAGTTGCCCCGCTTCTGCTACAGGGAACCACATCCCTCGCGGGTGGTGGCAGCAGATGCATTTCTCATTTCATGGATTGGGGGGGGGGCTCCTACACCTTCCCGCCCATGCCGCTGATCGCCAAGGTCCAACTAGACAGAGCCACTTTGATACTTGTGGACCCTCAGTGGACCAGGCAGCTGTGGTTCCCCCTGCTCCTCTGCCTGTCCCCGGTGCCTCTGGTTCCACTGGGGTGTGCCCCAGGCTTGCTGTTGCAGGAGGATGCCTCTCTTCTGCACCCCAATCTGGAGTCCCTGACTCTGATGGCCTGGCTGCTGAAAGGGTAGCCTTGGCCCCCTTCAATCTCTCAAGTGAGGTGGAGGAGGTGGTCCTGGCCTCCCACAAAACCTCCACTCGCTGGGCCTACGCCTTCAAGTGGCGGAGGATTTCTATATGATGCGCAGAGAAGCAGATCAACCCTTTCTCCTGTTCGGTCCAGTTGGTGCTGTGGTACCTGCTTCATCTGTCCCAGACTGGACTGAAGTCCAACTCCATCAGAGTACACCTTAGTGCACTCTCTGTGCACCACCATCTTGATGAGGGCAAGTCCCTCTCTTCTCAGCCCCTCGTGACTCTCTTCCTGATGGGCCTGCTACTCTCATGGCCACCCTTTCGCGTCCCCTCCCCCCTGTGATGTTCTCAAAACTCACAGTGCCACCTTTCAAGCCTCTCAGCTCTTGCCACCTCAGGTATTTCTCCTGGATGCTGGTCTTCCTTATGGTGCTCACCTCCGCTTGCAAGGTTAGCGAGCTTCAGGCTCTGATGACCCATCCACCTTATATGAGGTTTCACAAGAATAGGATCGTGCTCCGTATGTATCCCAAGTTTCTGCCTAAGGTGATGTCTCTATTCCACCTCAACCAAGAGGTGGTGCTCACCACTTCTTCCCGCAGCCTCACGCTAACAGGACAGACAGCTTTCCACGTTTTGGACTGTAAGCAGGTGCATTCCCAGGCCCACAGTTGCTCCTCACAACTCTTCATCTCCTATGACACAAATTGGCTGGGGACAGCGGTCTCTAAGCGTACGCTGTCCATTTGGGTGGCAGACTGCATCGCCTTCACCTTTGAGCAGGCCAGTCTCTCGCTGGAGAGCCATGTCATTGTGCACAGCGTCTGGGCCATGGTGACCTCTGTGGTGAACCTGTGCTTCGTTTCATTGTCTGAGATCTGCTGGCCCGCCTCCTGGTCCTCATCCCATACCTTCGCAGCTCATTACTCATGGAGTTTGCTTTCTTTTATGCCATCTTGAGCTATGTCATCATACTGGGGCAAGATGGCACCCTTATGCGGGAAGGGGACCATGCATGTATGGTGCATCTCCCAAAGACTGACTTTGAAAGCTGGGGAGAGATTACTCTGTGGGCTCCGTCGGTGCCAATGTCGTCCATATGTGAAGATTGATTCCTTCTGTCCCCAGAGAACACCTGTTACAAGTAAGTAACTACACTTCCACTACCCTGCTTTTCTGTTCAGCCTACTGTTTGTATTGCTTTTACAAGTGCAGGCTCTATCAGACCATGTCTTGTTTCAGAATCAGCACTCTCTGTGCGCTCTGCGTCTTTCCCTGCAGGCACCATGCTTTGCGCACCCTAAGTATGGTTCTGGAGTTCCACACTCTGTACACTTTCTCTCTGGCTCTGGAGGCAGTACACACTTTGCATTCCCTGCTTGGCTGTAGGTGCAGATCCCTCAGAGCACCCCGTATCCGCCCGGAGATGACTTGCACTCTGCTCCTTGTCTAGCCCTGGTGGAGGAGACTACCTTTAAACACCTCAGGTCTCCTCGGGAAATGGCATGAACTATGTGTCCATGTCTTTTTGGGCTCATGAGTGGGGCTTGGGGGGTGGGGGCACAATTGTGTTATCTGTGGACTGTTCAAATAGCATTTACTCTATAGCTTGTCTTTAGAGGAGGCGCGTTTGTGTCCTGTATCTTCATCTAAAGGCTGTACAATCAGTACATTCTCTGTCTTGTTCTTGAGGAGATATGCCTGTGCACTCCAGGTTTTGCTCCAGTGTGGTAGTGCTTGCTGCACACCTTGTCTTGTGCAGCAGTGGTGCGCTGTGTGCCCTCTTTCTAGCTTGGGATGTTGCACGCTCTGTTTGGTTTGCTTTGGAGGCAGTATGGCTGTTTGCAGTCCTTGTTTGTCATCACAGGCCTCCTAGCAGGGAAGGAACAGTAATTTTCTGATTCTCAGCTGGCTCGGGCCTATTGCGGAGGCTGTGGGTCAATTATCTTGCTGGTAGTGCGCCTCCTGTTTTTTTTTTTTCCCCTCAAGCTGCTTACCCATGAGCTAGCTAAGTGAGCCCACACCCTGTCCAGAAAGCAGAAATAGCAGGGCACTCCCACACACAGTGTAAAACTGTACCTTTGGCATTCCCAAGCTTTCCACAGGCCCCTCTAGGGAGAACATTTTCCTGAATGATCACTTTGGGTCTATAGACATCCTATGTATCATGTTAAAATGAACTTATTTTATTTATTTAACATTTCTTCTATACCGCGCTATTACAATCAGCGCGGTGTACATCGAACAAAACATACTACAATGCATACAAGCAACATTGAGTTTTACATAGAACAGGGAAAAAAAAAAAACATAGGATAACCGGGGAAATTATTTACAGGGTAACTATTTACAGGTTAAATTAGTAATGTCACCAATACTCTAAGCCAATTTGGTATCATCTTCATTTTGTGTGGGAGGGACAGGCGTAAAATTGGTGGGTGGGCAGTAGTATAGGCTAACCATTTTCTGGTTGTAATAAGGTGCTTCTCTAAAGCTGTCTTCTCGCCACCTCATCTTCAGTCTTCTCCCGAGTACGTTTGCACCCTGTCTTAAAGGGGATCTCTTTCTAACTTCTTATGAACTTGCCATAAAACCCCACTGCACCTTTTCTCATGTTACTCGCCCCACAAACTTTCTCAAATTCTTCCTCCATCAAGGCCTCCTGATGGCTGTCTAGTAATGATCTTGCATAGTAACTCACTTGCATGTACTGAAACACATCTTGATCCGTTATCCCTTATCTCTCCATCTGATAGAGGAGGATGAACTCAACATTGTCAGATGACATACCAACCTAATGCCTTTTGGCTCCAAATATTTTTAAAAGCGAATTATTTTTAGTTTCCATATTGTTGCTGTTTTCTTTTTATTCATAATATGTGTAGAAATTAGATGCAGAAGCCCAAAAGAGTTGTGTTGCAACTTATCAAGACTAAACACCATAAACTAGATGCTCTGCTCACACAAGGTGTTCCTTCTTTTCTCTCATTTTTTTGCTATTAACAAGTTGTTTTGCTTAGAAACATAGGCCATGTGGTCTTTTTCTGCTGTCATGTTACTATCTAGTCTGCCTTTCCATATCAACCACTACCAGAGTCCTCTTTTTTTCCTTTAGAGATCCGCTGTGTTTGTCCCATGCTTTTTTTAAATTCAGATACTGTCCTCATCTCTACTACCTCCACTGGGAGACTATTCCACGCATCTATCACTCTTTCCATAAAGAAATATTTCTGCATATTACTCCTGAGTCTATCCCTTTTCACCCTCATCACATGTTCCCTCGTAGCAGAGCTTGCTTTCAGTTGAAAGGGGCTGTCCTGTGCATTTGTGCCACGGAGATATTTAAATGTCTCAGTCATATCACCTCTATCCTGCCTTTCCTCTAAGATGTACATATTAAGATCCTTAAGTCTCTCCTCATATGCTTTATAACGAAGACCACTAACCATTTTAGTAGCAAACTTCTGCACCGATTCCAGCCTGTTTATATCTTTTTGAAGGTGCATTCTCCAGAATTGCATGCAATACTTCAAATGAGGTCGCACCAAAGACTTATACAGAGGCACTATCACCTCCTTTCTTCTGCTGGCCATTCCTCTCCCTATGCACCCAAGCATCTTCCTAGCTTTCACCGTTGCCTTTTCTACCTGTTTAGTTACTTTTAGATCGTCAGACACAATCACGCCTAGGTCCCGTTCTTCTTTCGTGGACAGAGGTATGTCACCCCCTATACTGTATCGCTCCCTTGGATTGAGTGTTGTAATTTGTTATTAATCTCTCAGTTACCAGTTCATATCTGGCAGACTTCATAAGCCATCAGCCGTGTTCTGTGGGTGTGTTTGGAGTAAATTGTTGGTCTCAGTTTAGTCTCTAGGGAGCAGGGCAAAACTCCCTTCATTACAGTTGACAATGTTAGAAATTGGCCGATACAATAGCTTTGAGGCAATGTTGCATATTGTCATGTAGGACGTTTCATCCTTGAGCTCTTCAGGCCTGGGGGGGCTAGGAGATGTTGCAGATGCAGCATTCACAACTCTGGGTAGGAGTGGGGGGTGGGGAAGAAGAGTCTTAGTGGGGGTGTACTATCGAGCGCCTGGCCAGAATGACCAAATGGATGATGAAATGCTCAAAGAAATCAAGGAAGCTAACAAACGTTACAGTGCAGTAATAATAATGGGTGATTTCAATTACCCTGGTATCGACTGGGTCAGTGTCACGTCAGGGCATGCTAGGGAGATAAAGTTCCTGGATGAAATAAATGACTGCTTCTTGGAGCAGCTGGTTCATGAACCAACCAGAGGGGAAGCCATATTAGACCTAGTCCTTAGTGGAACACCAGATCTAGTGCAAGAGATAAGGGTGTTGGGGCCACTTGGCAATAGTGATCATAGCATGATCGCCTTTGATTTAATTAGTGGAGGAGGGATAGTAAGGAAATCCACAGTACTACCTTTTAACTTTCAAAAGGGAGACTATGATAAAATGAGGAAAACAGTTAAGAAAAAACTAAAAGGAGCAGTTGCAAAGGTTAGACGTACATCAAGCTTGGGGGGTGTTGAAAAATACTATCTTGGAAGCCCAGACCAGCTGTATTCCACGCTTTAAGAAAAGTGGAAGGAGGTCCAAAAAACTGCCAGCATGGTTTAAAGGTGAGGTCAGAGAGGCTGTTGTTGCCAAAAAAGCAACTTTCAGGAAATGGAAAAAAGAGCCAAACGACGAAACCTGGAAACAGCACAAGCACTGGCAAGTCAAATGCAAGGCATTGATAAAGCAGGCAAAGAGAGAATTTGAGAAGAAGCTTGCTGCGGAAGCAAAAGCGCGAAATAAAGACCTTTTCAAGTACATTCGTAGCAAAAAACCTGTGAGAGAGTCAGTTGGTCCATTAGATGATAAAGGGGTTAAAGGAGCACTAAGAGGTGATAAGGCGATAGCGGAGAGACTGAATGAATTCTTTGCTTCGGTCTTTACTGAGGAAGATGTAGGGATGTTACCCATGACGGAAGTGGTATTTAAAGGTGTGGAAGAATTGAAGGAAATATCGATACATCGGGAAGATGTCTTACAACTATTAGATAAACTGAAGAGTAGCAAATCACCTGGGCCGGATGGTATACATCCAAGGGTGTTGAAAGAACTGAAATATGAGATTGCAGACCTGCTATCAGTAATCTGTGAACTATCATTAAAATCATCTCTAATACCTGAAGATTGGAGAATCGCCAATGTAACACCAATTTTTAAAAAGGGTTCCAGGGGTGATCCGGGAAACTACAGACCGGTGAGCCTGACGTCAGTACCGGGAAAAAATGGTAGAAACCATCATAAAGAATAAAATTACTCAGCATGTAGATAGTCACAACCTAATGGGAGACAGACAACATGGCTTTAGACAAGGAAGATCTTGTCTTACTAATCTGTTATGTTTTTTTGAAGGAGTGAATAAACAGGTGGACAAAAGTGAGTCGGTTGATATTGTGTATCTGGACTATCAGAAAGCCTTTGACAAGGTCCCTCATCAGAGACTTTTGGCAAAACTAAAGAGTCATGGGATAGGAGGCAGTGTACTATTGTGGATCAGGAACTGGTTAAAAGATAGAAAGCAGAGGGTAGGGCTAAATGGCCAATTTTCCCAATGGAGAAAGGTGAATAGTGGTGTACCCCAGGGATCTGTGCTGGGTCCGCTGCTTTTTGACATATTCATAAATGACCTGGAAAGTGGAATAACGAGTGAGGTTATCAAATTTGCAGATGACACAAAACTATTTAAAGTTGTTAAAACCGAAGAGGATTGTGAAAAATTGCAAGAGGATCTTGATAAATTGGAAGACTGGGCATCAAAATGGCAGATGAAATTTAATGTGGACAAGTGCAAGGTTATGCACCTAGGGAAGAACAACCCAAACTATGGTTACATGATGCAAGGTTCCACATTAGGAACCACTACCCAGGAAAAAGATTTAGGCGTCATTGTGGATACCATGTTAAAACCCTCGGCCCAGTGTGCAGCGGCGGCCAAGAGAGCAAATAGAATGCTAGGTATGATAAGGAAAGGAATGGAAAATAAAACAAAAGATATTATAATGCCTCTATATCGTTCCATGGTGAGACCGCACCTTGAATATTGTGTGCAATTCTGGTCGCCGTATCTTAAAAAGGATATAGCGATTTTAGAAAAGGTTCAGAGAAGAGCCACCAAAATGGTAAAGGGGATGGAAGGATACTCCTATGAAGAAAGGCTAAAAAGGTTAGGGCTCTTTAAACTGGAAAAGAGACGGCTGAGGGGAGATATGATAGAAGTCTATAAATTAATGAACGGAATGGAACGGGTAAACGTAGATCGATTGTTTACGTTATCAGAATATAGAAAGACTAGGGGACATGCAATGAAGCTACAGGGTAAACTATTTAAGACTAATAAAAGAAAATATTTTTTTACTCAACGTGTAATCAAACTCTGGAATTTGTTACCGGAGGATGTAGTAAAGGCTGTTAGTGTAGCTGGGTTTAAAAAAGGTTTGGACAAGTTCCTGGAGGAAAGGTCCATAAACCATTATTAAGAAGTGACCGAAGATATCAATGCTTGACCCAGTACAAGCATTGTGGAACTTGTGTCTCTTGGGGAAACTGCTAGGTACATATGACCTAGTTTGGCCACTGTTGGAAACAGAATACTGTGCTTGATGGACCTTGGTCTGACCCAGTATGGCATATCTTATGTTCTTATGTTCTTATGAATAATGGTGCCAGATGCTGGTAGGCTCAGACTGCAGGGTACCACATTACTGAGGGAGATGCAGTTAGTGGCCTGTGGCTGAAGATGCTCATTGTGCTGGCTGGGTTAAGTGGGAGGGATTTAAAAATACAGGAACCTGTCTCCCCTCCCCCCCCAGTAGTTGCAAATGGCAAAGATGGGCATTTGTTAACATACCTTTTTTAGTGCTACATCGACTTTAAGGCATGTTAAATTGCATGGAATGAACCAAAATAAGTACAAATATTGGGAACAAAGCCAAAATACACTGAAAATTTTGCCCTTTACACATACCCAGTGAATGTAAGTGCTGGAGACCAGTTCTGATTGACCTGTAAACTGGAAAGAGCAGAAGAAACTTCTGCACCAAAATTAGAAGTAAGAATCCTTTTTTATTTCTTTTTCAAGTATTAAATTCCCTCTTGCGTTAATCGGGGGTGGGGTTTTACAGCAGGGATCCTTCTCTCTAGCTGCTAATAGGCTTTTTCATTGTGATTAAATTAATGGAAGTTACTGGAAATTCTGCTGCCATTGGGACTTTACATCTGTTTAACCTGTTTCTAAAGCAGAAAGACCCCCAGGAGCAAAAGCGGCAGAATTTTGGTGATTGACAGGCAGTGTGTCCCAGGGAGCAGAGAAGGGAAGGAAGAGGACATAAAAATGTAATTTTATAAAAGGATTTTTAAGTGTATGTGCCAGCATACATGTGCAAGATGCTTCTTTATGAAATTGCCTGGGGCATAAAGGTGCTGCAGTTTAAATGTGTGCCCGTATGCGAGTTTAGAAAAGGCATGTTCAGGGGACGAGTTTGTGTGGAGCATGGCTGGAATCACCATTGAAGTGCATATTTATTTAAAAAAAACAAACACATTTTAGATACTGTGTGGAGATTGGAAATGAGAGGTTTTTTTAGTAAAAACTCTGCCAAATCTAGAGCCTTTTCTAAAATACGAATGAGGACATGCAGGAGAGCTGCATGTGTTCATGCTGATAGGTAGAGCTGGAGGAACCATTACAAACCTACACGTGGGAAAAATCCATTGAGGCAACTCAGCACCGTCACCCTGTAAATGCCAGCACTTGCAAACCAGCACATATAAATGCTGCCAGTTAACTACAGAGGTCGCTATCTTTATCTCCCTTTACTTTGGAAGGGAAATAAACAAGAGGATAATCCTCTTAATCCCTCTTATAAAGGGCTAGCCGACATGATCACTTTTTCTAAACCTAAATATGCCAGGGAGTGGCTGTAAATCCTGACATGGACAATCTGTCGTATATGAAATGGGGAATACACATGTAAAGTTTTGACCAGGCCATGCCATGTCCATGCCTCTGACATGCCCTCTTGCAATTTCTACATAGTAAGGATATCCATCGAAGTGTAAATCGAGCCCTTTCCAAAATTGCCATTTACATGTGGATGCCATTTTGATGTGTAAATGCTGGATTTTGCATGTGAAAATTCTAAATAATCCCAAAATGGGCATATGTGCATGTACTTCACATACTAATATTTATGCCTTCTCCCAAGCATTTGTAAACGGCTGTGGTTTCAGTCTAGCTATTCTAGCAGTTTTGTAGTATTTTCTAAAACATGTAGGTGCCTATGTGCCTTTATAAAATAGATTAAAAATAGTTACATATGATACAGGGCTGGCTCCAGAGTTGGCTCATGGTGTTAGCACCCTAGATAAACCTTAAGCTATATGCCCTCTTTGACTGTAAGAACCTATTGTTTAGCTTTCACTACCTTGCTCTTTGCTGCTCTTCCCCCTAAGAAGCTGCTACCCTAGGCCTTTATCTTTATTATATCGCTTGATTGACTGCCCAAGCCAAGGTGTCTTAGGCCTCTGCCTAGTTTTCAATGGGTTGGCCCTATCTACATGTCCTTCACTCATAGGTGGCCTGTTATAAAATGAACCTCTAAAAGATTGTTTCTATGTGCTTGAAAGTAGAACATTTTTGAGTATCTCAAAATGCTTGTATATTAAGGCCCCAAGTTTGTGTCCTGTTAAAAGAATGACAGGCACTGCATTCTTTTAACATATTAAGTGTCATTTAGTCAATGTCAACTCTGTGGATCCTTGTCCTGAATGATGTTCGGTCTTCCATCAGAAGGCTAATTATTGATAGAGTGACATCCGTAGCTGTTGCTCTAGCTGGAAGAATCTGAAGCCAGTGGAGCAGTCTGATGTTTCTGGCGTGCATGTGACGATAATCATCTTCACTTGTGGAAACATTGTAAACTTTTTATTTTTGGAAATGTTTAAAGCTGTTGCTGCACTCCTTTTGAGGCCAGGAATGCACGCAGCTGTGTTGCAAGCGAGCTAGCACGGGTCATGTCAGATTAGTTCATGCCGTGTATGGTGACAGACCGAACACCTTGTAACACTTCAGTGAGCATGGCGATTGCTGCTAACTCTTCAGTGAGAGGAAAAGCTTAGGGGAGGTCAGTTGTCATCTTCAGTTATAAAGTTTGAATGGACCCTGGGTTGGGATTACCGTTTGCCATCTGAGCTTGCAACGTTGTTCACAACACATGGTAGATAACTAGTTATTTTTAAAGATTTTAATCTACCCATTGTTAGCTGAGGAGTTTTTGTTACTTGTCTTCTTGCCCACATATCCTACTTCCTTGATGCTTTCGAAATTCCTTCGATTCCTGTCTGCGGTTACAGCCTTGCCAGAGAACTTTGGAAAGGCAGCATAAGTTAACTCTGTAGGTGGGGCAGGAAAATGCTTGTGTTTGATTGCAGCACACACAAATCCTGTAATTGCTGGGAGGCTAAATGCATTCAAACCTATGCATGTAATTTCTCATAATTGTTCCTAAGTGTAGATCTTTGGGTGTAGAGTATTCTGACAACGTTATTTGATTCTGCACTTTTGTTGATGTGCAGTTCAAGCTTCATCCAGATCAAGGACAGATTCTCAGTTTTGTTTTGTTTTTTTTAAACTTAAATAGAAACACATACGGAGACCCTTTAGTTGCACCTGGTCTGTCTAATTGTGCTTGTCCACCTTACTGTAACTTTAGTTGATCTGTAGTCTTTTTCCAATATTCTTCCCACCACTAAGGTTCCCCCTGTGTTTGTCCTACTCATGCCTAAGTGCTGTCACTGTTTTTGCTCCTCTAGGAAGTCTGGTGCAAGTGTCCACCGCTCTCTCAGTGAAAGCCTTTTTCTCACATCCACAATTTTGTTTTCCTTCCTAATTTGGCAATTCCTTTTTTTTTCTTTGGGCTTCTAGCTCTGACAGAACCAGGGCTGGGATTTGGTGCTGTGAATCTTCATTTGCAGCTCCCCTGGTGGTGATATACCATTATTTTATGTCTCCCTCGCAACTAGTTTTAATTCAGTTCTTGTGGCAACATTTCTCAGCCAGGGGCCATGCACCAGGACACCTTTTAGAATTCTTCAATCATTGCTCCTAAATCTGATGTTCAGGTGTTTCCACTGCAAGTAGCAAACTCCTTGCCGCTCATCTTTCTCCCCCCCCCCCCCCCCCCCCAGGGCTATGAGTAACACTTCTGTAGCTGCTCCAGGAGTCAAATCTGGGTCCCTCCTTATGACTGGGTATCATGCTGAGTCACCAGGCTGATCCATTTTCTCATATCCTAGTTGTTTCTCCCTTCAGTTTCATAGGTTGTGTCTTTAAGTTTTGGAAAATGCTACATTCTGGTACCTTACTGAAGTCTACTAGATAATTTAATGTTCTCCAGGAACAAGTAGGAAGTCAGTCCTCACATATGGGTGACGTCTGCACCGACAGATCCCACGTGGAGCATTTCACAGCTTTCAAATAAAGCCTTTGGGACATGCTGCCACGCATGCGTGGTCCCCTTCCTGCCCAAGGGTGTCATCTTGCTCAGACTCCTTTTTTCTGAGGAGCCCAACGGATGTCTGTCCAGTTTTCCCAGGAAAGAATCCTTACTATATCCTTAAAAATTAGCTGTTCCCGGTTTGCGTACCAGTTCCTCTTCCCATCTCAAACCGGTGCCGGGCCCGGCACTGCTCTTTCCTCCCTTTTTTTTGATCGAGGCTTGCCTTGACTGGTGTTCATGCCCTTTTTCATCCAGGGGTCATCGACCCCAGCCAGGTGTTTATCCCACCATGTCATATGCTGTCTGATATATTGAATCTGCCTTAGAACTACTTGCTAAAATGCTATCCTTGTAAGCCTTGTAGACCGCTGTGTTAATACTAGAACAATTAGCCGCCTATAAATATATGCCACTTGTCACACCAAACGACCGCTAGAAAATTCCGTGATCTACCCTATCACCGTATGACGCACTGTATCTTTTAACTGTCTTATAACACAGAGAAAAAGACACGACCATCCCTTCAGCTAGTCAGAGTAGCACCCCGACAGAAGTACCTTGGAACTGCCTGGTGCCACGAAATAGACACCCAAATGGCAGCCCCCATTCTAGCCTTAGCCAGTTGTTATCTCCTCGCTGGCCTATTCCACAGCACTCTAGCCCATACTGCTACCTACAACCCCATACCAGTCCTACGGGGCTCCGGGAGGAGATGTTCTGGTACCTTCTGCCAATCAACAGCGGATGCTAAGCACACCCTCCACCCACACCTATTCTACGTCTCACTTCAGCACACCAAAAAACCTCAGCTGAAGGAGCATCCACACAACCTGAAATGCGTCCTTATAAATGCACACTCTGTTGAAAGAAATGGACAGTCATATCCGACCTGATATCCAACTACAACCTAGACATCCTTTTGGTCACTGAGACATGGCTGTCCAACTCTGATACAGTCCTCCTCAACCAGCTCACCCCACCCAACTTCTCAATCCACACTTGCCACAGAACAGACCGTAGGGGTGGAGGAGTTCTCGTCCTTACCAGAACGGAGCTTCAATTTCAGCTGATCTCTGCCACTAGCACAACGAACCTCGACTCTATCACCATAACCAACAAGCACAGTTCCATAACCTAATCTACAGGTCCTCAGGTCCCCCTTAACGATAATCGACCTTGCCTGCAATACCAAGAATCTGTGCACACCAAACTGGATGCTGGGCGATTTCAACCTGCCTGCCCTCCAAGATGCCCACTCCAAAGCCCTCCTTGAGGCGCTTAGTGGGTTGGGCTATGAGCAAATAATCAACGCACCCACTCACTTAAAAGGAAACAAGCTGGACCTGGTCTTTGCCCCACGGTCAGCCACAGGCCCAAACCACAATCTTGCCCTATCCATCACTCCAGTCCCATGGTCCGACCACAGCTTGATAAGATTCCAAATGCCCACACACCCTGACCACTTAAGTGCCCGTACCACAACTGAGGCCTCCACAGTACCAAAAACATGATTCCAACCCTTCGGCAAAGAAGAGATACTCGGCAAAACCCTACCACTCCTCAACCTCACAGAAACAAGCCTCGAGGAAATGATCGCCACCTGGAACAATAGCCTTGCTCCATTGCCCACCTCCCAACTGCAGATAAGCCACCAAGGAGAAGAAAGACTGTTCCATGGTACTCCCCAGAGTTACGATCATCTCTCCTCCACCTAAGGAAGCTTGAAAGACGATGGCGCCAATCACGCTTCACTGATGACCTGGGAACTTACACCTCCCACCTAAAAAGACACCGTGAAGCAGTCACAGAAAAAATGAAGCAATACCATGCAGAAATACTGCAGCGCTCCCTGAGCAAACCACGACCTATTCATCCTAGTGAAGACCCTCACAAAAGAACCTTCCCCCACCCAACCAAGCATGCCACACCCACAGGAATTCACGGACTACCTTCAGTCAATAACAATCCAGACTAACAAGACCACCATCCCCACTTCTGTGCACATGTCAAACCACCCAGCATCACTAACCACCTTTTCAACCCCATCAGAGAAAGGCATCGAGGACACCATCACAGCCATCAACACCACCACAGCCCCAAACGACCCCTGCCCAGCATTCTGGATAAAATCACTGCGCAGGGAATTCAGCCCATTCCTGGCCAAACTCATTGGCCTATCCTTCTCAACAGGTTCATTCTCAGGAAGCCTGAAGCAAACATCCATCAGGCCACTTCTAAAAAAACAGCAAACTTGACCCACAGAAAGTGGATTCATACAGACCAATCTCAAGCATTCCAGTAATGGCCAAAATAATTGAAAAGGTCATCCAACGCCAAATCCAACACCATATTGAAACCATCGCTCCTCTCGACCCATGCCAGCATGGATTCAGAGAATCACATGGAGTTGAGACGCTCCTTACCACCCTCTTCAGCACCTTAATCACCGGAACGGACAACATCATACGAGGATATGCCCTAATTTTCATGGACAATGCCGCGGCATTCGACTCCGTCAACCATGAACTACTTTTGGCGCGCCTCAAAGAGAAGGGAATTCATGACAGCCCTAAGCTGGTGCAAATCATACCGGACAGACAGATAGCAACACGTACGGACCGGCTCCACGACCTCCAAACCGTTCCAACAAAAACAAGGCGTGCCACAGAGTTCCTCGCTCTTGGCCCTGCTTTTCAACATATACATGCAACCTATCTGTACTCTCATCTGCTCCTTTAACATCGCCGACGATGTATTACTCTACATGCCATTCTCAACTGACCAACCAGACTTTTCACCACTAACAACATGCTTCGATGCTGTCACTGACTGGCTCCACACCCAAAACCTCAGAATAAACTTCAACAAAACAGAGGCACTATTCATTACCAGGAACCAAACATATACTCCCCCCGCATCACTAAAAGTAAGATGTGCCGAGCTCCTAAGCAAGCCCATGGTCTGCTATCTAGGGGTCACATTAGACCAAAAGCTAGACATGAAAGCCCACATAAACACTGTCAAGGCAGTATACCATAAAATAAGGACAATCCAGCATCTTCGACCCCTACTGGAACCAGACGACTTCCGGACAATCTACCAAGCATTGGTCATCCCCCACTTTGACTATGCCAACTCCATTCTACAAGGACTCCTGAAGAACACGCTGAACCCACTTCAGCTTGCAATGAATGCAGCCGCCAGAATACTACATGGAGCCGCCAGGAGGGATCACGTAACCCCAATCCTGAAACACCTCCATTGGCTGCCGGTCCACTGCAGACTCGCCTTCAAAATACTATTGTTGACCTTCAAGGCCATCAACAGCTGCACCTCCACCTCCATCACGGACCTCGTCGTCCTCACCCCCCCCAAACAGAGCCAGAAGGTCATCCGCCGCCAACACTGGGAATCCCTAGTACAGTTACGAAATGCTCTCAAGCAACAAGGAACAGAGCCTTCGTGTACTACACACCCACACATTGGAACGCCCTCTCACCCACCATCCGGGCCATCACTGACCTTGCCCAATTTAGGAAGGCACTGAAGCACCACCTCTTCCTTCAGCACTACTCACATAATAGCGACACATCACATCCAGCCACACTCAACCACCAGGACAACCCCCCAACACACCCATATCACACCGATGCAGCCCCGCCCAGTAGCACCACTATACAGTAGCTGCCAAGCAGCTCCTGTCAACTCTGTACACCTGTGACCCAACTGCTTAGACTGTATATAGTTACCTGAAAGAGTTGATAAACAGACCTGGTCAGTGCATTATTCCGCGACCACTGCTCAGCCTGTACATAGTTACCCTAGTTAGTCTCAAGTTTTAACACCTGTTTGTTGTAAGTACAGTGCAGGTCGACCTGCACTGTACAAATTATTGTTGACTGTAAACCGCACTGATTCTAAAGAGCGCGGTATAGAAAAGACATTAAATGAATGAATGTCTCCCAGTGGGTTCAAAAAGTGTGACCGATGCAGTCAAACCATGTCAGTCACTGACACGCATGACTGCTGCTTACGCTGCCTGGGACCGGACCATGGTAGCACCTTCTGTGACCTGTGCCAGGCCATGATGCCTAGAACCAGTAAAAAAAGGTTGGAGTTGCAGGAGAAACTGTTCACAGGGTTCGACTTGGCACTGGCCTCCCTGTCACCAAGCTCCAAGCCCAGCACGTCCCATGAGGCTTGAACATCTTTGGTGTCTCGCAGTGGCGGTTCCTCCAAAAAGACCTCTGACCCCAAGTGAAAGAAGAAAAAATCCTCGAAGGCCATCGAGGTTCCACCGGAGAAACCTGGTAAGATTGCATGGAGGGACTCGGGCGACTCCGAGAAGCGTCCCACCAAGGTTCTCAAAAAGGATTCCTTGGCCGGCAGAGACCATGCAAGGTTCCTCGTGACTGTAGTCCTCGTCGAGGGCACACTCGGGAGAGTGCTGGCCCCGGGCCTGAGATCCTCTGGGCCTACGCCAAAACCTGCAGAGCCTTCTGGCTTGGAATCCAGAATGGCAGCCATGGAGCAGAACATCACTGTGACCCTGGCCATGCAGCAGACTATGATAGCTGGTTTGCCTGCATCATCTGCCCCGATGACTGCCCCCCCCCCGATGGTGGGGGAGTCTCTGGTTGTCTAGCCGAGCTCTGAGTGCCATCGGCCTCGGGAAGTCCTCTGCCCTGGTCAAGTTCCCGTTCCTCGGATATCTGGTCCTCCCTGGCCAGTTTCTGACACTCTGATCCCAGAGTCCTCGGGATGCCCCCAGCCCTTCGGCATGGGCGTTGGAGCAAAGAATCGCAGGGCCTCGGACTTGTCCCCCCTCGACTCTGAGTGGGAGACCGATGATGCAGCCTCCTCATAAACCAGACGGCACCAAGAAGTCCCCTCTGACCCAGCACCTTGGCGCCATTCTCCTCCAGAGATCGTGACCTTCCATGACTTTGTCGTCAGGAATATATCCAGAGCCCTCTTGGTGCAAACAGAGGTGAAGGAGGACCCGCGCACCGAAGAACTAGAGATCCTCCAGTTTGAGTCTCCACCCAAGGAAACTCTCATGGTGCCAGTGCAGCCAATCCTCGAGCAGCTACTGTTGTGAATGTGGGAGACGCTGGCACCTCGACACCATAAACCACGTCAGGAAGGGACCAGGTTTCCACAAGCCCTAACTCCCACATAACTCAATGGTTGTCGAGTCAACCATGCAAAAACTCAAGAGCCAGAAGACTTACTCTTCTGTTCCCCCTGGAAGGGATGCTCGAGCCCTAGTCATCCTGGGGCGCAGGTGCTACCAGGGCTCGATGCTGGGGTGTCTTATACAGGCCTATGAGCTATACATAGTCATGTACTTGAAGGCCCTGACCCAGGAGTTGTCTGGTTTTTCAGCGGGGCTGGCTGGGGTACGTTTCCAATCTCAGACCTCTGGGATCAAGGATTGCTCGAAGTTCCTCTCCTGAGCAGCCTACAATGGGTTTGAGTCAGCAGCTTGAGTAGCAGTGGCCTTCATCTGGGCTCAATGCCAAACCTGGCTATAGTCCTCGGACCTTGAGCAATGGGTTCAAGACAAACTGCTTGATGTCCCCTGCACCAGGGAGAACCTGTTCGGCAAACCTATGGCCAATAAAGCGGCCGAGATAGAGGCCAAAGTGGTGACCCATCAGAGGCTCTCAAAAAAGACCTCTTCCTTTCCCTGCAAGAAACCCTCAGGGAAAAGGCCCCTATTCCCTGGGAAAAAGGGGCACTTCCAACAGAGCCACCACTACTAGTCCTTCTCGGGCCAGCAACAGGATTCTCACCCTAAGAGGCAAGGCGCTTAGAAGCCCCAGGCCCTGGCTCCAGCCTAACCTGGGCGGGGGCTTTTGACTCCCAGGGCAGGGTCTCCCCTCCCCTGGTAGACTCATCAGCCCACAGGGGGCCGCCTGGCACGTTTTGCCCACAGGTGGGCCGAGGTTGCCTCAGACAAGTGGGTGCTGCAGGTGGTAAAGGAGGGCTACTTCCTCCATTTACAACAGGTACCACCCAAATTCTTTCCAGGAGAGCCAGTGTAACCTCTCCTTCACCAGACTCTTTTGCTCTCAGAGCTTGCAGGTCTGCTCAGGGACAACACAGTGGAGCCTGTACCAAACATCTATGGAGAAAGGATTTCTACTCCAGGTACTTCCTTGTCCCCAAAAGAACTGGGGGCCTCAGGCCCATACTAGACCTATGAAACTTAAACAAATTTCTGGCGAGGGAGAAGTTGAAGATGCTCTCCCTTGGAACACTGCTGCCTTACCTCCACCAAGGAGATTGGCTATGCTCCTTGGACCTAAAGGATGCATACACGCACATCCAGATCCATCCTTCCTACAGGCAATGCCTATGGTTTGTAGTGGGAGGAGGGCACTACCAGTACAAGGTGCTACCCTTTGGCCTAGCCTCCTCGCCAAGGGTCTTTATCAAGTGCTTGGTGATGGTGGCTACCCACCTGCGCCTATAAGGGCTTTTCGTCTTCCCCTATTTGGATGACTGGCTAATCAGGGATTGTACGGCCTCAGAGGTCAGTCAGAGCTAGCAACCCTTCTATTGCAGTACCTGGTGTTTGTTATCGACTACCCCAAATCCCTTATCTCCCCAGTCCAAAGTTTGGCGTTCATAGGGGCTCAGCTGGACACGTTAGAAATCAAGGCCATCCTCCCAAGAGAAAGGGCAAACCGTCTCATACAACTGGCAGGAGAGGTTCATCGCCGATCAGTACCGGCTCGCCGCCTCCTCTGCCTGCTGGGCCACATGGCCTCAATGGTTCACATCACACCATTAGCCCGCCTATACATGCAGGCAGCCCAATGGTGCCTCCGCTTACAGTGGACTCAAGCCACAGGCAGACTACGGGACAGGGTCAGTCACCCGCCAACTGGCTGAGAACCTCACCTGGTGGCAAAACATGCGCCACCTCCAGGTGAGACTGCCATTCCAGGCACCCACACCACAGAAGGCCCTGATAACAGATACCTCCCTCCTGGGTTGGGGGGCGCATTGTGGTGACCGCTGCACGCAAGGCAGCTGGTCCCAGAAGGAGTCGTTCTTGCAGATTAGTCTCCTAGAACTCAGGGCAATCTTCTTGTCCCTGCGCGCATTCTGCCACCGCCTGCATCGCTGACCGGTGCTGATCTAGATGGACAGCCAGGTTGCCATGTTTTATATCAACAAGCAGGGGGGCACGGGCTCGTACTCCCTCTGCCAGGAGGTGGTGGCACTTTTCTCCTTTGCTGTGCACAAAAGCATGCGCCTGCAAGCGGTATACCTACAGGACATGACAACCGCTTAGCGGACAGGCTGAGTCCTTCGCCCACATGAGTGGCTTTTCCACCTCTGGAGCAGGCCTGTGATGGACCTCTTCACTTTCCAAGACAATGCGCAGCTGCCCCGTTTCTGCTTATGCCATTCGCACCCGGGGAGAGTGGCGGCGGATGCCTTTCTGATATCATGGTCCGAGGGCCTGCTGTATGCGCACCAACCCTCCCCCTCCCCTTGTCGCCAAGACCCTGTTCAAGGTCCAGAGTGAGACAGCGTCAGTTATATTGATTGCCCCCAGGTGGTCTAGGCAACCTTGGTTCCCTCCACCAGACGGGTGTATGCCTTTAAGTGGAGAAGGTTCTCTGTCTGGTGTGTGGAGGAGGAGGAGAATATGCCCACTTGGGTGGTGGACTGTATTGCTCTCACCTATCAGTGAGCTGGCCTCTCCCTTGAGCACCGGATCACAGGGCATTGTGTGAGGGTGATGGTGACAGAAATCTACAAGGCTACCACATGATCTTCAGTTCATACGTTCGCAGCTTACTACTGCATGGAGAGCAAGTCCGGCAGGGACAGTGCCTTTGGTCAGGCAGTACTCCGTAATATTCTTGGAGTGTAGGCAACTCCTGCTCTCCAACCCTTCTGTGTTCAGGCTACCGGAGTGATAGTATCGCTGGACGCTAGGGTCTTGCAGAGTCTCTCAGTTGGGTAGCTGTGAGTTGCAGAAGATGAGTCCCCGATTTGGTCCTCAGCAGCCTGGAGCAAGGGAGTTCCATATGTGAGAACTGCCTTCCTGCTTGTTCCTGGAGAAAGTGTAGTTACTCACCTGTAACAGGTGTTCTCCGTGAATAGCAGGAATCGGTTCTCACAACCCTCCCTCCTCCCCTGGGAGTTGCCTCCCTACCTTGTTTTAGTTTTTACTGCCATCCTAGCTATGTCATCTGACTGAGCCAGATGGCACCCTTGGGTGGGAAGGGGACCACACATGCGTGGTAGCATGTCCCAAAGGCTTTCTTTGAAAGCTCGGGAAATGCTCCGCGTGGGCTTCATCGGCGCCGACGTGAGGACTGATTCCTGCTGTTTCCAGAGAGCACATATTACAAGTGAGTAACTACACTTTTCTGTTATGTTTTTGCATTCTCTTTTTAGAGAGTACATCTTTGGCATCCTAAGTTTTTTGTGTATGGCTGCCTTGCATTAAGTATGGTAAAAAGAAAAATGCAGGAAAGATATATAATTCTACCGGACTCCAATCCAAATTCCAAAAAAGCGTAAAAGCCCATAAACAATACTTAATGTAAAATATTATAAAACGTTTTCAAATAAATAATTAACAAAAAATTCAAAAACTAAAAAAGGGGGGGAAACACCATTAATTGGAATGATTGCACACATTCACTCCTCACAACTCGGAGCCCTTACTAATAAACTTCACAAAAAACCCAAGAGGTGAAAAATAAAACATTTTTAGAAAAGGAGGAGGACGACTCAAAGTGCAACAGAGTACCAACCTAAGCACTTATATCATCATCACCATTCAACCATCCCTTCCAGGCATATTTTTAAAGAAATGCTTAAATGCATAAAGTCAATATTGTGTAATAAAAATCACCTTAATAACACAATTAAAGGACATGACCAGTTATGTAACCCCCCCCCCAAAAAAAAAAAACAACCCGGAGGAGTCCTAGAAAACTCCCCAATTCTGACCTTGCCAAAGTTTTGCAACTTGCTTCGTCAAGAGATTGAAACAAGCAGAGGCATCTGAAATGAAAAGAAAACCAAGAGTAAGAACATGTGCAACCAACAAAACTTAAAACAACAAAAAAAAGTGCAAAAATGACTAGAATACACACAACTTACTACTGCTGGGGTCCCACTACCACACCAGAACAAGCTGACCCAGTGCGCCAACACACGCGCATAGAAAAATTTAACACTTCAAACGACGTCAAAGGATATATCAACAAAAGCTAAATTGATGTCAAAAGGCTTGCTTCTCGGCATCCACATTCAAACCCCTAGGTTCCAATGTTTGCCAATTAAAGATGTATCTTTGCTCTCGCTGGCAATAACACACAAGAGAAGTTGCCCCTCTCTTCAGTCAGCACTACTCTAACACAAAGTAATTCAATTCCGCTAAAGAATGATGTTGCTGCTGCCAGTACTTAGTAGGCGGGACACTATAATACCAAGTCCATATTGAGGACAAATGTTCAATTATACGAGTTTTCACTCCTTGAGCAGTCTGGCCAGTGTATAGTGTCACGCCCTTAGCCTCTTACAGACAGTATGGAGGGGCGTGCTTGTCATAGGAGAGATTCACCATTTAGCCTTTACCTGACTGGCTGCCTTGTAATGCCTCATGGGAAATGTAGTCCAGTTAGAAGGTATTTGGCTTCAGGTAAAAAAACACATTTGTAGTTGGCTTTGAGTGGTAAGGCTTTTGACAGAAATTTATTTATGGGGTAAACGCTAGGGTCACAAATTAACACCTTTGGATTGTTTCTCCAGGATTCTTTCAAAAATACATCAGGATATAACTGAACTCAAAACAAAACAGCTCAAAACGTTTCTTCAGCATAAAGAAAAGTCCTTTCAACATGAAGTTAAACTCGTCATAGGCAAACAATTCTCTATGCAAGATTTTTAGGAGTAGTGAAACCAAAATCAAAGCTTTCCTTACTTTCACCGACAACACGGCTTCAGGCTGTGCACTGCACTGGCTAGCAGCTGTTTAACAAGTTGTAATTAGACAGCTGCAGTTTGCTCAGCAAAGGTATTTCTCCTAGGACAAGCAGGATGTGTCAGCCACACCTGGTGACGTCATCCGACGGCGCCGAGACGGAAGTGCTCTCTAACTCAGAGACTTCTGAGCATGTGTGAGGTGGTTCCACCTCCCCGGTCCGCCCCTAGCCCACCAGTTTCAATTCTTCCGCCTTTGCCTCAAGACGGATTCTACCAGCTCTCATCACATCATGCCTAAACCTGGATTTAAAAACTGCCCGCGATGCAAGCGGAAAATGAACATAACTGATACGCACCAGAACTGCCTCAGATGCCTCGGGGCATCCCACAACGTAGAAGATTGCCTTTGCTGTGCACGGATGTCCCCTCGAGCCCGGAAACTCAGGGACTACACTCTGAAGGACCTTTTAACGGCACTGGAGCAAGCTCCACTTACCAGCGCACCAGAACGCAGTAAGTCCTCCAAGGGGAAAGCCCCCACAAAGGCCTCACTCTGGGCAGCCAAAGGCTCTGCCGCGCCTCCCTCCTCAGGAACGTCTGCCTCTCCCGCGGCTCCTGCGGTGCTTCGGGCAAGCCCCCCCACCGTCAGCGGCTCCTCTGACATGCCCTCTTGCAGCTCCAGCGTCCCGGTCCCTGCGCTGCCGGAAGAAAGCCAGCCTTCCACCTCGAGACTCTCTCCCCGGCCATGCGGCTCTGCTGGATATCTCCCTCAGCCATGCGGCTCAGGCAACCGCGGGCAAGATGGCGCCGCCCACGTGGCCCCGCCTGTCTCCGCCCACAGGGATTCCCCCTCCAACCGGATTGGCCGGAGCGGATTCCGCATCAGCGCTGACGTCAGCATGCTTTCTCAGCGCCATTCTACTTCGCCCCGAGCCGGCGAACAAAGGGCTGCCTCATCAGTGACTCCCCGCGCGGACAAACACCGCGCCGACGGCAGCCAGCGCGGAGGACATAGCAGGCATCATAAACGCCGTGCCGACAGCCGGGAGTCCCCCCGTCGGCGCGGAAAAAGCGGAAGGAGTCATTCAGGTGCCCACAGGAGCAAGAGACGCAGGAGGGACCACCGCTCCTGATCCAGCAGCGGCAGCGCTGATAACAGGTCCTCCCGCAGCCGCAGAGACAGCAGGCAATCCAGATCTAGTGGCAGCAGAGGACACAGAAACAGTAACTCTGCAAGAGCCACCACTTCAGAGGCTATTTTACAGCTGCTGACTCGCCTGGTGCAGCAGACTGCCCCTCCAGGCCAGGAGAGCGCGGCTACAGCCTCCTTGGATATACAAACCTCGCCTGAACATGGGAACAGATCCCCTACTCCGGGCTCGCCTTCTAGGGAACGGAGTCCATCCCCCATACTGGGACCAGACTCCGGAGCGAGTGCTGAAGAGGAGGAGCATCCTGCTTCCCCTTCCTCCAGATCTACTACAAATGAGCATCATGAGATACAGACGCAGATGCCTGAGGACCTTACTTATCCAAAATTTTTGAAGAAAGTCGTTGCCAAGCTTGGCCTTACCAAGGAGGAGGCCTCCAACGAGAAGGATCCGGAGGTCATGAAGTACCTCAATGGCCCCAAGCCGGCTTTGGCTTTTCCTCTCCACCAGAAACTCAAGGACAAACAGTCCACCCTGTGGCAGTCCCCTGCCTCTGGTCATGCCTGCGCCAGACGCCTGGACAACAAATACCTCCTGCTGACAGCGCCTGGCTTCGATAAGCCTCAGCTGCCCCACCAATCCATAGTGGTAGCATCTGCGCTCAAGAGATCTAAGTCTTCATGCATACAGGCTACCCATCCTCCAGGTCGGGATCCCAAACTCCTCGACGACCTAGGACGGAAGGTATTCCAGGGAGCTATGCTGAGTGTCAAGATTTCGGCGCATCAATTCCAACATTTGTTGTTCCAGGACGCCCTGCTAGCAGAACTTAAGAGCCAACTGCTCACGCTTCCTAAGCAATCCCAGCACGCAACCTCAGCCACGCTCCAAGAACTGGCCGAATGCTCCAAGCACCTCATGAGCACGGCCTTCGACAATTTTGACACGGCCATCCGGACAGCGGGCACGGCCATTGCTGCTCGCCGATGGGCCTGGCTACGTGCTTCCGGCCTGTCTGACAACACGCATGACAGGATCGCGGACGCACCCTGCCTGGGAGACTCCCTGTTCGGGGACAAGGTCGCTGACACTGTGAACGGCCTTAGAGAGGACTGCACCACTCTGAAAACGTTAGCAGCGGACAACGCCCTTCCTGGTCACAGAGAGGGAACTATTTCCGTAAGCCTTTCTCCTCATCAAGACGATACTACGGGACCAGTAGACAGTGGCAGGCCCCAAAATTCAAACAGAATTACAGCAAATCGTCCTTTCAGAGACAACCGCAAAGAGACCGCAAACAGAAGCAAGCGAACCCTCAGCAGGCTGGTAAGAACCCATCCTCCTCCTGACTATCCGCCCCAGCTGGCCCCGAACGTTCCCTCGGCCCCGCCGGTGGGAGGTCGCTTGTCCAGCTTCCTGTCTGCCTGGCAGGAGATCACCACGGAACAGTGGGTCATCCAGATTATCCAAGCGGGCTACCACTTGCGGTTCTCCTCCCCTCCGTGGCAGCGCACGCAGCCCACCAGCAAACCTCCATTGCACCTGGAAGCTGCCCTCTCGGAACTCCTACAGCAACTCATCAGGACACGGACGATCGAGCGGGTTCCCTCCAACGAATTAAACACTGGGTTTTACTCCCGGTACTTCCTTATCCCCAAGATGTCCGGGGGCCTTCGCCCCATTCTGGATCTCCACAAGCTGAACAACTTCCTCGTGAAGGAGAAGTTTCGAATGTACTCCCTTAACTCCATCCTGCCCCTCATCAGAGCGGGGGACTGGATGGCTACCTTGGACCTACAGGACGCATACTCTCACATCCCTATCCACTCCTCTCACAGGAAGTTCCTGAGGTTCATAGCAATGGGTTGCCACTACCAGTATCGGGTGCTTCCCTTTGGACTCTCCCCTGCTCCCAGGGTCTTCACGAAGTGCGTAGCCATGGTGACGGCACACCTCCGCAGACAAGGGCTCGCCATCTTTCCCTACCTGGACGACTGGCTGATATCTGCACCCTCCGCTCCAGAACTTATAGCAGCAGTTCAAAAGACGACGGCGCTGCTGACCAAGCTGGGATTCTTACTCAACAAGGACAAGTCGCGATTAGAACCCACACAGCGCACGGAGTTCATCGGGGCGATAATCGACACCACCACATCCAAGGCCTTCCTCCCCGAGAGCCGGCAGGAATCTATCATCCACATGGCCAGAAAGATTGCTGCCGCGAAACACACCAAGGCCCACGACATCCTACGCCTTCTGGGTCACATGGCAGCGACTACCGCAGTCCTGCCCTTTGCCAGATTGCACATGCGCACTCTCCAGTGGCACCTGCGCTCATACTGGAAGCAACTGTCCCAACCACTCACCACCCTCATCCCTTTCTCAGCAAGGGTAAGCCAGAGGCTACGCTGGTGGACGGTCTCTGCCAATCTCACTGTGGGCAAGAGCTTACAGCCCTGCGGCTACCAGCTTGTCTTGACCACGGACGCCTCCACCACAGGGTGGGGAGCCCATCTGCTACATCTCAGCACACAAGGCGCTTGGTCCAGAAGAGAACAATCCCTCCACATCAATGTTCTCGAGCTCCGGGCGGTCAAGTATGCGCTTCAGACCTTCATGCCCCACCTTGCGGGGAAAGCAGTCTTGATCCAGACCGACAACCAGGTGGCAATGTTCTACCTCAACAAGCAAGGGGGCACGGCCTCTCGTCCTCTCTGCAGGGAAGCTCTCGAGATATGGTCTTTTGCCCTGGCCCACAACTGCCTGCTGCAAGCAACTTACCTTCTGGAGAGCAGAACACACTAGCAGACAAGCTGAGCAGACAACTCCAATCTCACGAGTGGACACTTCACGAGGACGTGGCGCAGTCCATTTTCCGACGTTGGGGGAGTCCACGGATCGACCTCTTTGCCACCGAAGCCAATTCCAGATGCCCCCTATTCTGCTCGAAACACCCTTCTCCCCAGAGAGTGGCCTCCGATGCGTTCGCAGTGCCGTGGGGGGAGTGGGACCTGGCCTACGCCTTCCCCCCAACCCCCCTCCTGACAGCCACCATTCAGCGCATCATCAACGACAAGGCGCACATCATCCTGATTGCGCCCCACTGGCCACGGCAGATGTGGTTCTCCCTGCTACTGCAGCTCTCACAGGAGCCTCCCATCCGATTGCCGCTGCGACCGGACCTGCTCACCCAGAACGACAGCAAGACCTGGCACCCCAATCTCCAGACCCTTGCTTTGACAGCCTGGAGACTGAAAGGGTAGGCCTCCGCGACCTACACCTGCCCGCTGAGGTGCAGCGTATAGTGCTGGCATCCAGGAGACCGTCCACTCGAAAGTCATACAGCCTCAAGTGGAAACGTTTCAGTATCTGGTGTGCAAGGCAAGACATTCCGCCCGCCTCCTGCCCTGTTCCTGTGGTGCTGCACTACCTCTCCACTCTCTTCAGCCTGGGCTTAAAATCCCAGTCCATCAAGATACACCTCGCAGCCATTGCGTTCCTGCATCAACTGTGCAGCGACTCACCCAAGGGCTCCATGGCCTCCCTTCCCATCGTGACCCACTTCATGAGAGGCCTCAGAAACCTGCAGCCCCCTGTTCAGAAACCGGTCCCCTCCTGGGACCTCAACATTGTCCTCCAGCAGCTGACGCAAGAGCCCTTCGAGCCCCTGCTCTCCGCAGCAGGAAAATTTCTATCCTGGAAGACCCTCTTTCCTCATCGCCATCACATCTGCAAGGAGGGTTAGTGAGCTACAGGCACTAGTGGCTCACCCCCCCGTACACCAAGATTTACCACAACAGGGCATCCCTTCGGACACACCCTAAGTTTGTCCTCAAGGTCGCCTCTGCCTTCCACGTCAACCAATCGGTGGAGCTGCCCTCCTTCTTCCCGGGCCCCCACGGGTCCCCCGAAGAGCAACGCCTCCATTCGCTGGATTGCGTCCGAGCCCTGCGCATCTACATCGACAGGACAGCCCCCATTCGTCAAGGGACCCAACTCTTTGTGTCCTTCGACCCCAACAGACTGGGGAGACCCGTCACCAAGCGCACGCTCTCCCGCTGGATCTCCGATTGTGTCACCTACTGCCTACAGAGGGCCGGCGAGCAACCGGCGAACAAAGCAAGCGCCCACCAACTCCGCGCGCTAGCCACCTCCCTCGCCAACACACAGGAGGTCCCAGTAAGCGAGATCTGCAAAGCCGCAACCTGGTCCTCGCACCTCACCTTATTTATTTATTTACATTCTCTTATATACCGCGCTATTTTGCATCAGTGCGGTTTACATTGAACAAACTGAAATTACATTGAACAGGGCATTATAACTTGGCGATAACTATTTTACAGGGAACATGGGCTATGGAGGGTTAAGTGGCAGAAACACTACTGCCTAGACCTGAAGGCAGAAGCGGACAGCTGCTTTGGCCGAGCAATCCTATCTGCGGCAGCAGGGCCCGCCTGCCCGAACGCCATGGATACCACCTGATGATGGCTATTTGCACAACGATATGGCACAGCTGATGTTTACATGGCACTGTGGCCTTACATCCTGTTTGTTTTATTTGCACAATGCTAATTGCACAGTTGATGTTTTGAATGCACGGTTGATGTTTGAATTGCACAGTTGGTTAATTGCACTTGACGTTCTACCTCAATGCATGTTGCACAATTGAAGGGGTTCTCCCTTATGGTCTGTTGTTTACACTTATTGTTATTTGCACAATAAATAACGGAGGTTCACCTCACTGACTCCTGCTGTGTCCTCCTTGCCTGACGGCCTGTCTCAGGCCCCCCTCAGCCTCAGCGCTGATCAACAGCTAGGGAGACACCAGGTGTGGCTGACACATCCTGCTTGTCCTAGGAGAAAACAGAATTACTTACCTGTAACGGAGTTCTCCGTGGACAGCAGGATAGGTCAGCCACGCATTCCCGCCCACCTCCCCTCTGAGGGTAGCCTGCGCGGTCCGCACCCTAGCCTAAGGGCGCAGCTAATCACTAACTGGTGGGCTAGGGGCGGACCGGGGAGGTGGGACCACCTCACACATGCTCAGAAGTCTCTGAGCTAGAGAGCACTTCCGTCTCGGCGCCGTCGGATGACGTCACCAGGTGTGGCTGACCTATCCTGCTGTCCACGGAGAACTCTGTTACAGGTAAGTAACTCTGTTTTCTCCTTTAATACAGGACCTTCACAAGTTATCTACAGGCTCTCAGGGTTACCAGACTCTGGAGGTTTTCCTTACGGTTGACTCCCTTCCAAACCTTCTGTATTTGAAGATTGACATAAAGAGCAATACATGTATGAGTCATCGTCTTCTACAGCCAGGTCTTGTTCACCCAGTTGCATTGGCTCTACCTTAGTTTCTGGCTCAGAGGGCTTAGCTGACTGCCTTCCCTTAGGGCAAAAGCTGTCTCTTGCAACTCTGTAGTGCTCCAAATTAGACAAGCTTCCAATGCTCCAAACCTGGGTCAAGGCTTGCACCATCTTCTCCTCGCTCATGCTCTGGCCACCATTCACCTGAGCTTCCTCGTCCTGTCCTCCAACTTGTGTTCTTTGTTCCTGCTGTTCTTACTGTTCCAGCTCCATTCCTCTTCCAGTAAGCATTCCTACTCCTCTCTCCCTCTGGATAATCTGACCTAGTCTTAAACCTCTCAGGCTCCAGCCCCACCCCTTCTCCTCTCAGGTGTTGGAGATCAAACTGCCTCATGGCAGCTGAGCAATTGGAGAATTCAGTGACGTAAGGGTTCCTTACCCTGGGCCTGCATTCCCTCTCCTTTTCTCCACTAGGGGCATTCTGCAACCTATTGCAGCTAGGAAATACCTGCTTTCTAGGTGTAAATGGAGTTTTGTGTCTCTGACCTTGTAAAATAGGTCCTTTGATAAAGGTGAATTCCTTCTCTTTATCCCTGTCTCCTGGGTCCTGATAAGCCGCCTTATCACAGTAGTTTAGAACAAGGGTATACCACCACACATACCACTCCCTCAGAGTTGCAGTCTGTGCTTGACTTCAAAATGTGTATGAATCCTAACTGCGGATGTACATACCTGTTTTAATGTGTTGGAACGTCCTGAGTAACATATTTACCACACTGACGATGACGGCAAGTGAATCAACATCTTGTCCTTGTGACAAAAAGTGAGAATGAACCAGATAGTCTCTCAAGTTCTGGCATGAGAAAACAAAACGAGGAGGGAGATGAGATACCATACCAATGGCAAAGTACAATCCGTTTAATGGCCGTAGCCTCCAAGGAATTTTTTCATATGCTTTAAATCTCTTCTTAAGTCATTTTTTATTCAAACTTTTCCATTTACAGATTCTTCATGATTAGTGATTCTATCTTTTTTTTAACCTAATCTGCCTGTGGTTGCGACTCTGCAACTTGCCTCAGCAGTCTGTTTTAATCACTTTTGTCCTGTCTCTTCACTATCCATTCCTTCCCTTTTGTGAATTGATGTTTAGGAGTTTGCTGCTAATTTTGTAACCTAGTTTTCCTTTCCCCTTTTTCCTTATTTGTTGTGCTTGTTTTTACTTTTTATTCCTTTTGTTATATTTTAATTTTTATCCTTTTTAATTGTTAACTGCCTAGATATTATAGGCGGTATATCAAATAAAGTTAACTGTAACTGAATAGGATAGAAAGCAAAGAGGGGATGACTCCTGAATCCATTGAGAAGGTTGAAGCCATAGTTGTCAATCACTATATAATGCTTGTCTGTAGGCACATCTAAGAACACAAGACTGATATATTTTAGCCAACAAATGTGCTTGCATAACTCCAGCTTGTGCCTGAATTGTTCCAAGGTGTAGTGCAACATCTCCATACCATAGGGAGGGATGAGTAGCCTAGTGGTTGGGGCAAGGTACTTCAGGCCGGAAGGTCAGGGGTTTCAAATCCCACTAGAGGACAGCAACCTTGGTCCGGAAGGACTGGGGTTTCTAGTCCCACAGATGCTCCTTGTGGTCTTGGGCAAGCCACTTAACCCTCCATTGCCCATGTTCCCTGTAAGTATTAGTGTATGTGTCTCATATCCCCGCGTGTTAAATGTATCCCCCAATTGTGTTGTGACCGCTTTGATTGAAGGATAAGGCGGTATACAAAAACTGTCTAAATAAAGAAATAGAAATTGTCCCACGGGAATGCTTTCTCATAAACTATGTGGATGGAAACTTGAAAAGTGTAACAAGCTGTTGTAATCAGTCTCTTTTCTGTAGATAGACGTATGCAGTCCCTACTAGTTTTCTTAATAGTCAAAGCCAAAAATGGCAAATCAGTAGCAGAACACTGAGCAGTAAACTAAGATTCACATCCACTCCATTCAGCCAACCAATGAATTCTTGCAATTGAGTATCAGAAGCAGTCCAGACAAAAAAAAAGTCATGTTAATTTTCCTGTTACTTGTAATAGGTCTGTTATATCTGACCAATTGTTGTATTGTTTCAATGTAAACCGCACTGATGACAAATAGCACGGTATATAAGAAAATTAAATAAAAATAAATAAATAAATCTATATGTCATTTGCACTCCAATTAATGGGGTTCCCCTGCCTTTTTTTGAGTTTTTATATTTTTTCTTAATTATTTGAAGAAGTTTGATATTTTTCATTAAGTATTGTTTATGGGCTTTTACACTTTTTTGATGTTTTGCATTGAAGTATAAGCAGAGCTCCTTTTTTGGTGAATGGCATTTTACATTATCCCTGATGAAGTTTCATAGGGAGTTAAACCACTGGCTAGGTTTTGCAGATAATGTTGAGTGTCCTATATCGCCATCATTTATAAGTATGTTGGAAGTGAACTATACAGACATATGACTCTCATAAGTATTTTTGCCATTATTTTTGCAGTGTTATGTTATTTGCACAAATGGACATTGAGAAGTGATTTAATGAAAATTAACTTATTACAGCAATAACATTTTTTGGAGCAATGAGGTTTAAGTCAACGTTTAGTTCATCATTGTGAAAAACTTTGAGCTCCAAATGATATTTTTATAAGCAGCTATGAAATGTGTTTCTTAGCCTTTGCCGTGTGTGTATGTATATATATATATATATATATATATATATATATATATATATATATATATATATATATATATATATATATATATATATATATACTTTATCACTTTTCTTTGGATATTTTAAGGATGGCTTCTAGTCTAGACCATATAATGTTTTTGTGAACCTCCTTTGAACTGACATCAAATTATCAATGCCATAGTGGGACTTGAAACTGCAATTGTGAGCTGAGCGGAGGCAGCCAATCAACCCCAGAGCTCTCTTTAAAAGTCAACATAATGGAACGCGCCTGCACCTGGCAGGCCTCGCCAGACAGCCCTTTGACGTGGACCAAGACTGAAATGCCTGGTACTAACCCTATATTCTAATTCTCCACCAAGGATGGTCCAAAGCCCAGCTGAAAAAGGAGAAGGGTGGGCACCCTGCTGCGGTGGCCAGAACTAGGAAACCAGGGAAATTAGGCAAGAAACCACATGGAAATTAGAATAAACTCATTCGCTTATGCAGCTGCACCCAGGGCAACCAATGTGCCAGCATTGGGAACACAGGATGCTGGTGAGAAGTGGGCTACCGGTCTAAGAATCAAATTTCCTTATCGTTCCTCCAGTTCAGTCCTCTACCTCTGGGTTGTCAATCTCCTCCTGCAGCTAGGAGACTGGTATGTCAGAATGATGACATCACTGGATATAGCCTGCTGCACTCCCACTCGCATCCCAGTGTAACCAGTCTCCTTGCAGCAGGAGGACTTGACGAGCCTTAGGGAGAGGCTCTTTGGAGGAATGGATAAGGAGCAATAAAGGGTTTAGAGTAGTTAGTGGTGTGCTTAGTTATTAGGCTGCTGTTGCTTTAAAAAAAAAATAGAAAAGAGCCTTGGGACAGGCTGTTTCTCACAGCTTACAGTGGAGGAAGAAAGGCTTTCTTACACCCTGCCTGAGTCGGGGCTGGGTTTTCTTCCTCGGGGGTTCTGACTCAGGTCAGTGCGAGTCCTCTCCCCTCTCCCACTGGGCCCGGAAGCCTCACCTCCCTGACTATACGGGGGTGAGCCCTTCCCTGAGACGGTGCAAGCAGAACTGCTGTCTCTGTGTCCCGCGGCTGAATAGCTGGCGGCGTTACACATCCTCTTCGGGGCCCGGGGTTCCTGGCACTTACAACGTGCAGAGCGGATTGCCTGTCCGGTGCAGTAAGTGTTTTCGCCGGCACCCGGCAGCTCATTTCGCCAGGCCATTCCGCTTCCCCACAGCTGAGGAGCTTCGGGATTTTGGCGCCTTTTTGCTTTCCTTTGCGGCGGCCATTTTTGAGGCCGCGTTGCAGCTGCTTGGCGGCTGCTTCCCTTCACATTTCTGTTAGGGGTTTTATTTTCGTTTCGTTCCTTTAATTTCTATTACTTTCGTTTATTTTTGGTTGCTGTTAATTTTTTCTTTTCGGGTTTCTTCTGTTGTATTGGTTCCTTCGGTCGGCTGAGGGAAGTGCTTTCCTTTGACAGCTTACCCATTTCAGAAAGCATAAATTCAGGGCTACATCAGGAAGGCCTATTGAGGGTGCCTCAAGCGGCTTAGTTCTGCACAGGACATCTTGGTTCCTAGGCGCAGTTCCCTGCATTTCTCTGCTGATGGCTACCCGGCCTCAGTGCCTCGTCTGTGGCACTCTGAGGGGCACAATCGCCGACACGGGAGTGTGCAGGGGTTGTGCCGCCCTTTCCTCGTCTGTTGAGCTGCAGATGGAGACCCCTGAGGTCACCGAGGCGCAGGTTCCGCCGGTGGTGGTGGAGCCTGCTCCCGCGCGCCTCTTGACGCCAGAGGTGGTGTCTGAGGAGATGGCAGGTCCCTCTGGGGTACTTTTGTCAGATCAGGAGTCCGGTCTCGGTGTCTTTAGTCCCGAATTTGTTCTCCTGATGCATAAAGCGTTTTGCCTGCGACAGCAGGGTAAGAGACCGCGTTCGGAGTCACCGGTGGCCCATCCTCCGCCACTGTTGGCAGAGGGTGGGTTGGGCGCAGACTCCCCAGCCCTGAAATGGGCAAAGCTGGCCGAGCCGGGGGACGGGGCCTGGCCGGAAGCGGAAGATCCGGAATGGGACCCTGAAGAGGGGTCCCAGGACCTAGAAGAAGGTGAGATTCCACAGCCAGAGGATCAGGCTAAAATCATTTGGGTGTTCCGCAGGGAGGAGTTGGCTGCCTTGATTGCGGAAACCTTGCAGATTTTGAATCTCACACCGCCAGCAGCGCCAGAGGACGACGTGGAAGATCCGGTCATCCAGGCGGTTCGACAGACACAGGTGGTGTTTCCGTTGCACCGAGTGGTGGAGAAGATGATTCAAGATGAATGGGACAAGCCGGAAGCTGGTTTGCGGGGAATTCGGACACTTACTCGCTTATATCCCTTGACGGATTCTGCTAAGGAGAGGTTCCGAACGCCGCGCATAGACGCGGTGGTCTCCGCTGTTACGAAGAAGACCACGATTCCGGTTGAAGGCAGTGCGGCCTTGAAGGATGCTCAGGACCATAAGGTTGATGGTCTTTTAAAGCAAGTCTTTGAAGCCGATTCTATTTCGCTTCAAGCCTCCATCTGCGGAGCTTGGGTGACCCGGGCGTGTTTACGCTGGGCGCAGCGGCTCCGCCAATCATCGCACATCGATCCGGAGGAGCTAAAGGAGTTGGATCGCTTGGAGTCCGGTGCGGCCTTCCTCGCCGATGTCCACTATGATCTAGTTAGGGCGCTAGCCAATAGCACAGGTTCCGTGGTGGCTGCGCGACGGTCATTGTGGCTCCGCAATTGGGCTGTGGACGGCTCTTCTAAGTCCCGCCTCAGCAAGCTTCCCTTTAAGGGTGGTTTGCTGTTTGGAGAGGATTTGGATAAGTTGGTGAAGGATCTCGGTGAGTCCAAGGCGGGTCGGCTGCCGGAGGACAAGCCGAAGCCGCCCAAACCCGGCCAAGGCGGTCGGGGTCAGTTTCGGGACTTTCGGAAATTTCGCTCGGCCCGTACCGGGGCTTTTCAGCGCGGACGGTTTTCTTCCAGAGGCCAGGGCTTTCGTGGGTTTCGGGGAGCAACAAGAGGCTTCTCGGCTAACCCGGGGTCCGCCACGCGTAAGCCCCAATGAAGCGAGGCGGGTCTCGGCGGGGGAACCTCCCATAGGCGGGAGGCTTCGGGAGTTTCTTCCCGCCTGGACCCTCATCACTTCCGATCAGTGGGTGTTGGAAATCATTCAGTACGGCTACGCCCTGGAGTTTGTGCGGCCCGTTCGGGATTCCTTTGTTCTGTCTCCTTGCAGGGGTCCCCAGAAAACGGTGGCCGTTCGCGAAACTTTGCAACGGCTAATTCGGTTGGGAGCCGTAGTGGAAGTCCCCAGAGCCTATTACGGCGTGGGTCGCTACTCCATTTATTTCGTTGTGCCCAAGAAGGACGGCAAGCTGCGGCCCATTCTCGACTTGAAAGGCGTGAATCGATGCTTAAGGGTGCCGCACTTTCGGATGGAAACGTTGCGATCCGTCATAGTGGCGGTACGGCAAGGCGAATTCTTGACGTCTCTAGACCTGTCGGAAGCGTATTTGCACATTCCTATTCGAGAGGCTCACCAGCGCTTTCTGCGATTCGCCCTTCCTTGGGGTCACTATCAGTTTCAGGCCTTGCCGTTCGGGTTGGCGACGGTGCCGCGGACCTTCACCAAAATTATGGTGGTGGTGGCGGCGGCGGCGTTGCGCAAGGAAGGGATCCTGGTCCATCCTTATCTGGACGACTGGTTGATCCGGGCCAAGTCTGCGGAGGAAAGCCGCCGAGTAACGGACCGGGTGGTACGGTTCTTGCAAGACCTTGGTTGGGTGGTCAACCCGACCAAAAGCCGGTTGCAGCCGTCTCAGGACCTCGAATACTTGGGTGTCCGGTTCGACACGAAGGAGGGCCGCGTGTTTCTCCCGCTCAAGCGGGCCGAGGGCTTAAGGACCCTAGTGCGGCAGTTCCTGTCGGTGTCGGCACCATCGGCGTGGGATTACCTTCGGGTGCTGGGCACCATGGCAGCGACCCTGGAGGCCGTGCCGTGGGCTCGATTCCACATGCGTCCTCTTCAGAGGGCGTTGCTCCGTCGTTGGTCGCATCAGCGGGATTCCTTGAACAAGCGTCTCTCTTGCCCGGGCAAGGTGCGGCACTCCCTTCGTTGGTGGCTGCGCCCATCGTCCCTGGCAACCGGTCTGCCGCTGGAACAGCCGGAATGGATTCCGTTGCTGACGGATGCCAGTCTGAGGGGCTGGGGAGCCCACTGCGGGGCCCAATTTGCGCAAGGGCTTTGGACTCCCCTGGAAGCCTCGTGGGCGATAAACTGTTTGGAGCTTCGGGCGGTGTTCCGGGGCCTTCAGGCATTCGAAGTGTTCGTGCACGGTCGGCCGGTGCGTGTGCTGTCCGACAACTCGGCGACGGTGGCGTACATCAACCGACAGGGCGGCACCGGAAGTGCCGCGATGGAGGCAGAAGCCGACGAGTTGTTCGCGTGGGTGGTGCCTCGCTTGACCGCGTTCTCGGCAGCACACATTGCCGGCAAGGACAATGTCACCGCGGACTTCCTCAGCAGAGTTCAGGTGGATGCCGGAGAGTGGGAGCTACATCCCGAGGTCTTCCGGCGGATAGTCCGACGCTGGGGAACTTCGGTCATGGATCTCATGGCGACCTTTCAGTCGGCCAAAGTCGGCCGTTTCTTCAGCAGGCGTCGGGAACGAATGTCGGAGGGCATCGACGCCTTGCTCCGTCAGTGGCCGTCGAAAGGGCTTCTCTATGTGTTCCCACCCTGGGCACTAATAGGCCGGGTGCTCCAGAAGATCGGGGCGCATGCCAGAAGAGTGCTGTTGGTGGCGCCCGATTGGCCGCGGCGTCCTTGGTACGCCGATCTCATCCGTCTCCTGGACGGGGAACCTTGGTGGTTGCCGACGAGGGCAGATCTCTTGCTCCAGGGGCCCCTGTTCATGCCACAAGTGGATCGGTTCTCGCTTACGGTTTGGCCATTGAGAGGGCTAAACTCCTGAAGAAAGGTTACTCGTCGGCGGTGGTCGCGACTTTACTGAGAGCGCGTAAACATTCCACTTCCCTTACTTATGTGCGTGTCTGGCGTATCTTTGAAGATTGGTGTACGCCTCGCCAGGTTCGGCCGGGCTCGGCTTCAGTTCCGCTGATCTTGGAATTTCTTCAGAACGGCTTTGAAAAAGGGCTCGCCGCCAGTTTATTTATTTATTATTTATTTATATTTATTTAAAGTCTCTTCTATACTGCATTATTCAGCATCAGCGCGGTTTACATTGAACAAAGAATTTACACATTTCCGATGGTACTTTGTGTTTACATTTGAACAGGAAGAAATAACTTGGATAACAGGGGTAACTATTTACAAGTTCTTTGCGCGTTCAACTGGCGGCCCTTTCCTGTTATCGTGGCAAGGTCAATGGCGTGCCGTTAGGGGCTCATTCTGACGTGAGTCGTTTTCTCCGAGCGACGTCTTGGTTGCGCCCGGCCCGTAGAGTGTATGTGCCGCCGTGGGACTTGAATCTCGTTCTCACGGCGCTGACCGAGCCCCCCTTTGAGCCCTTGCGTCGGGCGTCGGTGAAAGATTTGACGTTGAAGGCGGTGTTTCTGGTGGCTATTTGTTCTGCGCGGAGGGTTTCCGAACTGCAGGCTTTGTCGTGCCGAGAGCCTTTCTTGTCTTTTTCCAAGGAAAAGGTGATGTTGCGGCCGGTTCCGTCCTTTTTGCCGAAGGTGGTGTCCCCCTTTCATGTGAACCGGGCCGTGTGTTTGCCCGTGCTGGGGTCTTTGGGGGGTGACGCCTCGGATCGCAGTCTTCGGCGGCTTGACGTGAAGTGGATATTGCGTCAGTATTTGCGAATCACGGAGCCGTTCCGGAAGTCGGAGCGCTTGTTTGTTCTGTTCGGCGGCGTGCGCAAAGGGGAGGCGGCGGCTAAGGCCTCCATCGCCCGTTGGCTTCAGGAAGCGATTGTGTCCGCTTATTTGCTTCGAGGGCGCCTTGCGCCGGTGGGGCTCAGAGCGCATTCTACTAGGGCGCAGGCGGCGTCTTGGGCGGAGCATGCCTTGATTCCGCCGGGGGACATTTGCAGAGCTGCAACTTGGTCGACACTGCACACGTTCAGCAAGCATTACTGACTGGATGTGGCAGCGGCCTCGGATGCTCGTTTCGGTGCGGCAGTTTTATCTGCCGGCTGGAAGGGTCCCTCCCATTAATCACTGCTCTGGTACATCCCAGAGGTAGAGGACTGAACTGGAGGAACGATAAGGAAATGATAATTACACTTACCTGGTAATTGTAGTTCCTTGAGTTACGACAGTTCAGTCCTCCTTCCCGCCCGGATGTGTCAGGGGATTCCTGATTGGTGGCAGGCGGCAGAGGATTACAGGTGAGTCTGCATTTCTTCATTTCTTCATTTCTTTTTGTGCTTTGTTCCCTTCTCGATGACGGGGCAGGTAGTATGAAAGCCTTGCCGGGGGGGGGGGGGGGAGTACATCTCTTTCAGAGGTAAAGGTTATTATGTTTAGCTACTTATTTGTTGCTCCTTTGAGTCTGCTTTGTTATAGTTTACACTGGGATGCGAGTGGGAGTGCAGCAGGCTATATCCAGTGATGTCATCATTCTGACAAACCAGTCTCCTAGCTGCAGGAGGAGATTGACAACCCAGAGGTAGAGGACTGAACTGTCGTAACTCAAGGAACTACAATTACCAGGTAAGTGTAATTATCATTTATGACACCAAAACAGGAAATTTGCATTGCCATGTGGAATGTGTGAACAAGGCACTATGTCGGACAAAAGGAAATCATCATCATGGAATTGTTGAAGTGCAAAAGTTTGATCGCTGCAGGATCTGAACTACATCTCATTGGATCTGGAACACTGACCATCCAATAGCCAACAATTGATGAAACAATGATGCTGTTCTACTCTGGTGGCGGAAAATGAAAGCTGGCATCAGCTTTATGGTGGACAGGTGGGCTGCCAGAAGTATAATGGTCTTCCAATCAATATTGGATCATCTGGTGCTTCTTACTATTGACGACACAGTTAAGACCCATATTCTGTCCTTCTGTGTTCCAACCGAGACCAGCCTGGATGCAGCCAAGAACGACTTCTACAACCAGCTTCAACACATACTGGATTTGATCCCACAGATAGAGTGATCATTCTGGTGGGGTATTTCAATGCTCATACCGGTGCGGACAGGACCAGATGGGAAAAAATGCTGGGTAGATTTTGCAAAGGTGTGATCAATGACATTGGACTGCGCCTGCTGTCCTTTGCTGCATCAAACAACCTAGTAGTGGAAAACAGTCACTTTCAGCACCCTTGCAAACACCAGCTTACATAGCACAACCCATCCAGTGAAGCCTTGACTGTCCTGGACTACATCTTGATCAGCTCTCAATTCCAATTATAGCTCAAAGATGCATGTGCAGTGAGGCAGCCCGACTGTGGATCTGACCACTACCTTGTCCATGCCAAGGTACAGATGCGATTACAATGGGTAAAGCACAAGGCACCTCCACCAGCCAACCTGAACTGTGCTTGTCTGAGGGATCCAGCACTTGGACAAGAATTCCAAATCACCCTATCCAACAAATTTTGTAGCACTCGAACCATCGGATGATGTTGATGCAAAAGAAAAGCAGATATCGGAGTCCATCCTGGAATTTGCCACCCCTCTGTGCCCACCCATCCGTCGTCGGACACAGCCATGGATTTCTGATGAGTGCCTGGATCTGGTGGATAAATGGGACTTCGAGCAGTATCGGCGATTGAACAAAGAGGTCAGACAGAAGATGAAGGCAGAATGAGAAGCCTACTGGAATGGTGTCGCAGCCAAACAGGAAGAAGCAGCATCCAGGCACGAGTACCTGACTCAGTATCAGACCCTTAGGAGACTGAGAGGCAAAACCAAGTTGACCAATGACAACATCAAGAAAGCGGATGGTACCTTTGTGAGCTCCCCTGGTGAATGCCTGCAACGGTGGAAAGAATTCTTCCAACAGCTATACATCCACGATCTTCCCCAGGGACCACCACCAGAGCCACCACCCATTGACCTGCTGGAGAATTCATTCTATGACAGTGAGCCAACAGTTAATGAAGTGAAGTGTACAATAACATCATTGAAGAATGGAAAGACACCTGGAGTGGACCAAGTCACTGCCAAAATGATCAAAGCTGGGGGAGACATTCTGCTGCAACAGCTTCACGTCCTTCTAACACTCATTTGGCACATGGAACGAGTTTCATCAGCATGGAAGAAAGCCATCATTGTGCCAATCCTAAAGAAAGACGATAGCTGGGAATGTAAGAACTACCACGGCATCAGCCTCCTTTCAATCATTGACAAGGTGTTCATGAAGATCATACAATCAAGGCTGCAGGAACATTGTGAGCAGACCAGCTGAGAAGAGGAAGCAGGATTTAGACCATATTGGGGCAGCACCGATCAAATATTTATCATTCGTCAACTAGTGGAGGAAAGGATCAGGTGTGGAAAGCGAACCATTATTGTCTTCATTGACTTCAAATCCACATTTGACTGTGTTCCCTGGCCCACCCTCTGGAGGGCACTAGAGAATGAACATGTGCCACTGAAGAACATCTAACTTCTCCAAGTATCATACAATGGCTCAACCAGCAGCACGTGGATCCGAAATGAAGATGTCGCCTCACCCCTGCTTTTCAATATTGTGATCAACTCGATAATGAGGAAAACATTCAAGGACAGATGCGGGGTCCAATACGGTGTGAACAACTTCCTGACTGACTTGATGTTCGCAGATGACAGTGCTATATTTGCTGACATGGATACAGAGGCCATCAACATCCTTTTCCATATCGCCCGCATCACCCAATCTTACGGCCTAAGAACTAAAGTGGATAAGACCAAAGTTATGACCACGGATAGATTACAGGCCATCATTCACCTTGATACATTCTTGGACCTGCTCATTTTGAATTGCAAGTACCTGGGTCGCTGGTACAGCAGGATTGGCCAGGCAACAGTAGCATTCACCTCACTCAAATGGTGTCTTTGTAAGAAGGCTAATATCTCCAAGACCAAAGAGAGTGATCTACCGCTTTCGACCTGGTAGATCACTCTCTTCTTCTTTCTCGACTACGGGATGCGGGTATTCTTGGTGTTGTCTATCACTGGTTTTACTCTTTCTTATCCTCCTGTTCATTTGCAGTTACCTCTGCTCTTTCCACCACAGACCATTTTCCTCTCACTTGTGGTGTTCCACAAGGCTCTATCCTGGCTCCCTTACTATTTAACGTCTTTCTGGCCCCCTTAGCTCTACTTATCCAACAACTGGGGATCTGCGGGCTATTATTATGCCGATGATATCTTTTTCTTGCATCATGCGTCCTTGTCTCAGCCCGATATTACTCCTCTGGAAACCTGTTTGTCCCTAGTCTCTTCGTGGCTCTCCTCCAACTGTCTGGTTCTCAATGTTTCTAAAACTGCAGCTATCTGGTTCACCCACGGTTCCTCCACTCCGTCACTTATTCCTTCCTTTTCAGGTATCCCTATCTCCATGGTTTCTAAACTCCGTTATCTTGGCGTTATTCTCGACAGCAATCTTACTTTCCATGACCAAATCTCCCATATTTCTCGGCGTTCCTTCTTCTGTCTCAGGCAAATTCGTGCCATTAGGCCATTCTTATCGCCTCAAGCTCTCACTACCCTCCTCCTTTCCTTGGTTATAACCAGATTGGACTTCTGTAACTCCATTTATGCCGGTATCCCTCAATATCAGCGACATCGGCTACAGTTAATACAGAACACAGCTGCCTGAATGATTTTACATGCTTTCCCACGTGATCACATCTCCCCTCTGTTGCAGCATCTCCATTGGTTGCCACTGCAATTCCGGATTTCCTTCAAAATTCTCACCCTAGTACATCGAGCTATCTATCTCCACAGACCTCAATATCTATCCGATTTTATTGACTTTTCATACTCCCACTCGCAGCCTCCGATCCATTCATGTTAACCGCCTGATCCTCCCAGCTCCCTCTCGTGCACACTTACAATCCACTCGAAAATCAGCCTTTTTCTACCTTGGTCCCTCCCTATGGAACTCCTTACCTACTTCCCTCCGATTGGAAGAATCCTACCCTAAATTCCGCTCTCTCCTCAAAACCCACCTTTTTTTCTCTGCTTTTCCTGGTTCACTATGAATCCTCATAACCTCATTCTCGTTCCTACTCTCTATCTCTTCTTTCCTTTAATTTATTGTAACTTCTTTTCCCTTTCTATCTAAGGTTATTATTTATATTGTAAACCGCCCCGATGTAATGGGGGGCGGTATATCAAGTGTTCCATAAACAATAAACAATAAAATTCGCCTCTTCCGAATACTGATCCTGCCAATTCTTCTGTACCGATTGGAAACATGGTCTTTGCTCAAACCTGACTTGAACAAACTTGAAGTCTTTCAAATGTGATGCCTGAGACAGATTTTGGGTGTCTCTCTTTGTGATTGCCATTGAAACAAGACAATTCGGGCAAAGTGCGACCATCAATTCTCAATCGAAGGACATACCAATAACGCAGACTGTGCTGGTTTGGCCACGTTTGCAGAATGAACACCGGTTGGCTGCCATACAAATTCCTCTGATGAGAGTGACCTGTCCACTGGAGGGTTCAGCAAGCAGCACCAAAGAAAACGTGGCTCAAACATTTCGAGGAAGACCTAAGGAACCAACAACTGATCATCAATGAGGCCGGAAATGTTGTCACTGATCGCCAAGGTTGGAAGTGAATTGTGAGCAACACTGAATCCAACAATACCTACAGCAGCATATTGGCCGGGAGGATGGCCTTCTCTCCAAATTCCAGCTAGGGATTAAAGAAGAAGATCGATGTCTGTAGATATGGTTTCTGGAATTGCACACATTCGAGTTGGGGGTCTATAAAAGGTGATCTTAAATTTGCGAATAAACTAAATTAAGCTAGCATTTCTCTGGGAACAAGTAGGAAGTCAGTCCTAACATATAGGTGACATTGGTGCCCACAGAACCCACGTGATAACCTCTACCCAACTTTCAAAGAAAGCTTTTGGGAGATTTACCATGCATGCGTGGTCCCCTTCCCGCCTAAGGGTGCCATCTTGCCTCAGTTTCCTTTTTTCCATGGAGCCCATCAGACGTGTGTCTGTTCCCCCCCCAGAAAAAGTTGATTATTTTCTATCTTTTTCTTTTTCCCCTTAGGGAGTCTTTTCCCTGGTGCGTGGGTTTTCGCAGTTCTAGAGAGTTTGACGTAGCGGGGAATGTCTTCCCCGCCATGGCCTCAGTCAGTGGCTTCAAGACATGCAACTGCTGTGCTTATATCGCAACCGGACCCGAATGATTGTTGGCTTGGGTGTTTCAGGCCAGACCATGACACCTTGGTGTGTGGTCTCTGCCAGTGGATGACCCCCAAGGCCGAAGGCCGCAAGAAGCAGCAAGAAGAAGTCCCCCAAGACCGACTGAGACCCAGAATCGTCTGCAGGGTCAGCACCCTCGAGGGCCACTGCACCAACATGGGAACACAGGGTGCTGGTGAGAAGAGGGCTACTGGTCTAAGAATCAAATTTATGACACCAAAACAGGAAATTCGTGCTCTCGGAGCCTTGAGGCCACAGTGTCCCATGCCGGGGCTCCCTCGGGAGGGATGCCCCTCGAAGAGCCTGATGTTGTCTGTGGTTTCCCTGAGTGACGATCTGGGACTGCCCTCTGTCCTCTTGGTGGAAATCTGTCAGGCTGCCACCTGGTCCTCTGTCCTTTGCAGCTCATTACTGCTTGGAGTGAGTCACAACGGGACAGCGCCTTTGGCCAGGCAGTACTCCATCATTTGTTTGGGATGTAAGGCAACTCTTGCCCTCCAGCCTTTCAGTGCTTTCAAGCTACCGGAGAACTGGTTCCTTGCTTGACACTTGGGGTCACTCGTGGGTCTGGTGTCCTTGACTCAGTTGCTGCTTCTCACGGCTCACCTTTTTATGGTCTCCCGTGGCTTTTTACAGATTTGTTGTTTAGGTAGCTTGTTGCTAGGGAGTCCCATATGTAAGGACTGACTTCTTGCTTGTTCCCGGAGAAAGCGTAGTTACTCACCTGTAGCAGGTGTTCTCCAGGGACAGCAGGAATCAATCTTCACATCCCTCCCTTCTCCCTGTGGAGTTGCTTTCTTTTTGCCATCTTGTGCTATGTTTTCATACGGAGGCAAGATAGCACCCTTAGCAGGAAGAGGACCCCGCATGCTTGGTACATTCCCCAAAGGTTTTCTTTGAAAGCTGGGGACAGGTTACCGCACAGGCTCCGTCAGCGCCGATGTCACCCATATGTGAGGACTGATTCCTGCTGCACCCAAAGAACACCTGTTACAGACAAGTAACTACGTTTTCTGTCGCTTTCTACTTGTGAAACCTCTTTATGCATCCAAATGTACTATTAGCTTTCCAACTGCTTTGTCACCCTGGAGTGGGATGTTTCCAAGGTTCTCTTTCCTGTTTAATTTTGGTTTTTCAAAATGGTATTTAGATCTTGACTTTCTACATCCCAATTGAAGATTTTGTAGCTCTTGGATATTTAGAGTATAGTTACCTTTCAAACCCTTGATCATTTTTCCAAATCTGTAAAGTTCTCTCATTTGTTTTTTATATCTCACCTGGAATGTGTCCTGTTGCAGGTTTTCATATCATTTTTAAACAGACCCACTTTTCCTTCTAGCAGAATATCATTTCTAAGACATTGAAGAGGATTGGAACAAATGGTGATCCTGTGGTAGCTCACTGATTGTGATCCCTTCACCACAGTGGAACTAATCCTGTTGCCTTTTCTTGTACAATAGCAATGCAAGTAAAGGAAAATTAATGACATTCTGACAGTATGAGTTCTTACTGGGGCAAAAGTGCGAGATTCTGTTATGCCCATTCTGTATAATTTCTATGTGTTGCCTATTGCTGTTAGAGGCAAGTTAAAGCTATTTCTACTCTTATGTAGAGAGAGTTTCTGAGATCCTTATGCTCTCAAGGACCCAGGCTTATTGCAAGTTCTTCCTTGCAGTTAGCACGGAAATTGAAAAAATGTAAAAGAGCACACCAGGTCCTCATTTGTAGAACATGCTTCTGCCTCATCTGTGTATGTTGTAAGGGCTTAAAACTTGATTATTAAGATCTGTGTAATGAATAGTAAATAATCTGTAGTGAAAAAGGCGAGGTCAGAGTCTGTTGCCAAAAAAATCTTTCAGGAAATGGGTAAAGGAGCGAAATGACAAACTGGAAACAAACACAATCATCGGCAAGTTAGATTAAGGCATTGATAAGACAGGCAAAGAGAGAATTTGAAAAAGAGGTTGCCGTGAAAGCAAAAATGCATAATAAAAACTTTTTCAAGTACATTCATAGCAAAAACATCTGTGAGGCATTTGGACCATTGGATGATAGAGGGGTAAAAAGGGCATTAAGTGAGGACAAGGCCATAGGGGAGAGACTGAATGAATTCTTTGCTTCGGTGTTTACTGAAGAAGATATAGGAAGTTATTAGTGCCTGAAATCACCTGGACTGGATGGTATATATCAGAGGGTGTTGAAAGAACTGAAATATGAGATTGCAAACCTATTAGTAATTTGTCAACAATCATTACAATCATCTGTAGTGCCTGAAGACTGGAGAATGGCCAATGTAACGTCCATTTTTAAAAGGTGTTCCAAGGATGATGGGGAAAATACAAACTGGTGAGCCTGACATCGGTACTGGGCAAAATAGTAGAAACCATTATAAAGAATAAAATTACTGAGCATGTAGATAGTCATGGTTTAATGGGAGAAAGCCAACATAGATGTAGCCAAGGAAAGTCTTGTCTTACTAATCTGTTATATTTTTTTCAAGGTGTGAATAAACAGGTAGACAAAGGTGAGCCGGTAGATATAGTGTATATGGATTTTCAGAAAGCCTTTGACAAGGTCCCTCATGAGACTCTTGATGCAATTAAAAAGTCATGGGTTTGGAGGCAGTATAGTATTGTAGATCAGGAACCGGTTAAAAAATAGAAAGCAGAGAGTAAGTTTAAATGGCCAGTTTTTTTCAAAGGAGAAAAGTGAATAGTGGAATACCCCAGTGATATGTGCTGGGCCCACTGCTTTTTTTTTAAAAAATATTTTATTTATAACAGTATATAATATTACATCCAGGTAAAAATACACTTGAATGAAAAGAAAACAATGGATGTTAGATGTATAGAACCAAAAGGCAAACATAACAAAGTCACAAAAATAACATCCCAGCCATATCATTTAGACCTCAATCAAAAAGAAATATATAATGGGGGGCGTCTTAGGAAATATAACATCAGGCAAAGGTAAAATTTACCAGTACCAACAAAGAAACAATGTATCCAGCGAACAGGTACAGGCTTAAATGTCAGCCGTATGGGTCACTGCTTTTTTTTTTTTAATTTAAAGGCTTCAGACTATTACAACAAGAAATATCCGTACAAACTGCACACGGAATACATGCACAATATAACCACACAAAATCCTCAACCAGAACAATTGCAACATCACAGCCTTATATTTTGTCTTTGTTCACTGAACCTTCTTATCACCCATTTTCTACCCTTCAACCCCTCCTCGCTCCCCCATCCCCTCACCCCCCCTTACCTCCCTACCCCTTCCCCCCTCATCCCTACCCATCCCTACCCATCCTGTCCCCATCACCCCCTCCCACATCCATCTGTCCTTATTACTAACTCTATAGATTAAGGGTTTTCCGGCCAGTCAAACAACACTAGGGAAGGAGGAAAATTAATTCTCCACGTCAAGGGGAGGTTCTCATCCAGTGTCTCCAGCTAAATTATTAAAGATGTTGCGGGTTGTGAGCCATACTTCAAAACAAAGGCTTCCCACACCTGCTCAAATTGGGGTAGGCGCATCCTCCCGACTGTCACCCCTCGTTCCATTGTATATATGTCCCACATTCGTTCCAACCAGCGTGATAATGCAGGAGGCTGGGCCTGCTTCCACGCGGTCGCCAGGGTCAGTCTAGCTGCATTCAAACTATGGCTTATCAGCACCAACTAGGGACTTTCTTCCCAAAAAGAAAAATACCTGGGTCCCAAGGAATGGCCAAACCAACCATTTGTTTCAAATGATATTGTATCTCTCCCCCCCCCCCCAAAAAGAATTTTGGACACGGGGGCAAAGCCACCACACATGTGCCAAGGTGCCTTTCTCACCACATTTCCGCCAGCACAAGTCAGATACCCCCGGAAATGTTTGGGCTACTCACACTGGCATCATGTACCACCCATATATTAGTTTATAGTTAGTTTCTCAAGCATTAACAGCCACCAAACGTCTCCAAAGCCGACCCTCAGTATATGAAAGATTAGCTCCTGCGTCCACTGAGCTCTGTTTGCCTGTTCCAGAATGTGTTGTCTGCAAGTGTGCATACAGGGCTGCAATGAGGACCTTAGTGTTTGTATGTTCCTCTCATAGGCTGTCAGCATCCGTCAGGTCTCGTGCAACTTGCTGCCTAACAGCTCAGTTTCCCACCCAATGTGCCACCTGTGCATACTGGTAGGCATGGTGGTCTGGGATGGCAAATTCCTCCTTCAATTTGCAAAAAGAGCGAAGCACACCATCCTCAAATAGTTGGCCCATGCGACTAAGTCCCCTATGCCCCCACTGACGAAAAGCTAAATCACTCATACCTGGAAGGAAAGAATTATTATCAACTATGGGTGCTAATGGGGTCAAAGCCGCCCCTCGTAAACAAAAAAAGATCCCAACAATGAAGAGTATGTGTTATGTATGCATTAGTAGTGTGCGGACCTCCCCGCAACTTAGAACAAAGCCACAACCGGTCCCCCAACACATCCCCACCCGCTAAATCCATTTCCATTTGTACCCAGCATGTAGTGCTAGTGTTGTTGTTGTTAAGTGCCGTCGAGTCGGAGTCGACTCATGGCGACCCTCTGGATAGCTATCCTAAATTGTGTTCGGTCTTCAGTCAGGTGGCTCATTGTTGACAGACTGGCACCTATAGCTGCTGTTATTGTATCGATCCATCTCATTGCTGGCCTTCCTCTTTTGCGTTGACTTTCTATCTTGCCAAGCATAATGTCTTTCTCTAATGATCTCTCTCTCTTCGCATGATGTGTCCAAAGTATGAAAGTCGAAGTCTTGTCATCTGAGCTTCTAAAGAAAGCTTAGGTTTGATCTCCTCTAGTACTGACTGGTTTGTTCTTTGGGCAGTCCATGGTATACACAGTATTCGCCGCCAGCACCATAATTCAAAGGCATCAATTTTCTTCCTATCTGTCTCTTTCACTGTCCAGCTTTCACATCCATATGATGTTATTGAAAATACCATGGCTTGAACAAGTCGAATCTTTGTATGGAGAGAGACATCTATGCTCTTGAGAATCTTATCTAAATCTTTCATAGCCATTCTGCCAAGAGCAATGCGTCGTCTGATTTCTTGACTGCTTGTTGCTTCTTTATTGATAGTTGATCCAAGTAGGTTAAAGTTGTTCACAATTTCAATTTCTTCTTCTTCAATGATGAACCTGTTGATTATGCCAGTTGTCATGATCTTTGTCTTCTTTACATTAAGGTGCAGGCCCATTTTGAGACTATGTTCTTTGATTGTGAGAAGCAAATGTTTCAGATCATCTTCACTTTCAGCCAGTAATGTGGTATCAGCAGCATAGCGAAGGTTGTTGATGAGTCTTCCACCAATCTTCACACCTCTGTTGTCTTCATACAATCCTGCTTCTCTGATGATTTGTTCTGTATATAAATTAAACAGGTAGGGGGAAAGTATGCAGCCTTGTCTTATACCTTTGCTTATTTTAAACCATTCTGTTTCTCCTTGTTCCGTTCGAACTGTTGCTTCTTGATCAATGTACAGATTGTGCAAGAGAACGATCAGGTGTTCTGGTATACCCATGCCTCTTAATGTGGCCCAGAGTTTCTCATGGTTTACACAGTCAAAAGCCTTGCTATAGTCGATAAAGCACAAAGAGATATCCTTTTGGTATTCTTTAGTCTTTTCAAGGATCCATCTCACATCTGCAATGATGTCTCTCATTCCTCGCCCTTTCCTGAACCCTGCTTGCACTTCAGTTAGTTCTTGTTCCAGGTATGGTTGTAGTCTCTTTTGAATAATCTTCGGTAGAATCTTGCTGGCATGTGGGATCAGAGCGATTGTGCGATAATTTCCACAGTCAGTTGGATCACCTTTCTTTAGTATTGGTATAAACACAGATCTTTTCCAGTCAGTTGGCCATGATGTTGTCTTCCATATTTCTTGGCAGAGCCTTGTGAGTACGGTAACAGCTGCATCAGATTGCTGCAATACTTCTATGGGAATGTTATCAATGCCTGGCGCTTTGTTCTTTGATAAGGCTTTCAATGCTGCTTCAACTTCTTCTTTCATCACCAATGGTTCCCGATCATAAGGTACAGGTTGAAACGGCTGTTGGTCCACTTGATCTTTATCATATAAAAACTCTGTATATTCCTTCCACCTTTTCTTGATCTTCTCAGCATCATTCAACATAGAACCTTGAGCATCTTGTAACATTCCAATTCGAGGCTGGAACTTTTTCTTCAACTCTCGTAGCTTTAGGAAAGCTGATCTTGTTCTTCCTCTAATAGTTTCTGCTTCTATTTCCTTGCAAGTGTCATTGTAGTACTTTTCCTTGTCCTGTCTTGCTGCACGTTGGAAATCTGAGTTCTGTGACTGTCTTTCTTTCTCCTCTGGCTTTAGCTTCTCTGCGTTTCTGGGCAATTTTCAGAGTTTCTTCCGTCATCCATTTTGGCCGTTTTTGCTTTTTCACCTTTTGTGGAGACTTCTCGCTTTCTTCCAACACAACCTTCTTGATGTCATTCCATAACTCTTCCGGAGCTCTGTCATTTTAGTGCTAGTAGAGTTCATCCATTCCACCTCAGCGCAACACTGTGCCGTTGCGTAATACCAATGAAGGTTAGGGACCCCCATGCCCCCCCTCCTTGTTTGGGCATATAAGATCCTGTGAGCTATTCGAGGATGTTTAAACTTCCATATGAACTTCATAATCAGCGCCTGCCAGGTTTCCAAAGCCCCACGAGGCAGGGGTATAGGGAGCACATGGAAAAGATACAAAAACTGTGGAACTACCACCATTTTCGTCACCACAGTGCACCCAAACCAGGACATCAGGCCCGTTCAAGAGTCCAGATCCCGTATAACTTGTTGGATTAAAGGTCCATAGTTTGCCCTATATAACACAGCCCTATCTACTGTGAGATTCACACCCAAATAACAAAGGGCCTGATCCGCCCATCGAAAAGGGAAACATGCTTTCAATTGTGCGCATGTCGCCTCCAGAACCCAAACATTCAAGATTTCCAATTTAGCATAGTTAATTTTAAAACCTGAAACCTGTGAAAATGCTGCAAAAAGCTGCATTGCAGCAGGAAGGGAGGTTTCAGGGTTCGTGAGCGATAATATAATATCATCCACAAAGAGTGCTATTTTATATTCGCAAGAGCCCACCCTCACTCCAGCTACATTGGGATGCTCATGAAAGCTTTGCGCCAAAGGTTCCATCACCAACGCAAACAGCAGCACTGACAGTGGGCACCCCTGCCGGGTTCCCCTCTCCAACTCAAAAACTCTTTGATTGACCTCCATTGACTTGGACACTGGCTCTAGGTCCCTGATAAAGACTGTGCACTCATCGAGTAAAATTAGGCCCAAACCCCATCCTATCCAGTACACACCAGAGGAAGCCCCAGCTAATTCGATCAAATGCTTTCTCGGCATCAACTCACACCAATGTGCCGGTTGGGGTCCCTGACGTGCAGCATGCATCACCTGCAACATCTGCCGAACATTGTCCGCGGCCTGTCGGCCAGGCACAAAGCCAACCTGGTCAGGGTGCACCGGATCAGGAAGGGCCCGGTTCAATCGGACAGCCAGCACTGAGGCCAGTATTTTAACATCAGTATTTAACAAAGAAATAGGACGATAAGAGGCCACCTCCTGCACCGATTTATCAGGCTTAGTTATCACTGCAATAACAGCTTCCTGTTGAGTATTGGGTAATGGCATCCCTCGCAGCACCTCATTAAAGAGCACTGCCAAAGTTGGTGGTAACTGGGCGCTATACTTTTTGTAATATTCTGAAGGAAACCCATCACTCCCCGGCGCTCTCCCAGCCTTCAAACGCCAAATGGCCTCTACCACCTCCTGTGCTGTAATCTTTGCTTCCAGCTGCTCTCTAGCTAGGTCAGCCAGCTGCGGTAGAGAGAGATCACGTTGTGATAAGGAAGCTTATCATAGTTCAGGAAGGAGCTATAATAGAGGTGAAGTGACTCTGAACAAGCAACCTGTCTGTTCTGGTAGAAATAATAAAACAGAATGTTTCCATAAAAGACTACCAGTCCCAGAATGCACCAGGTTTCCAACAGCCATTAGAAGAGCTGAAGTGGGGAAACGTGTGTTCAATCAGGAGGGCTATGAGGTAATCCCCAAGCACTCATCTCCAAGGGCAGGGCTTGATTCAGCACAGCTGCGCTGTGCTAGGGTGGAGCATTCATCTAAGCAGGATAAAGGTAAAGCTTATTCTACAGAGAATCATCATCTTGATCAAAAGCATCTTGATCATCCTGACCATCATCATCAGCAGAAGCCAGAGCTGACGGACAGAGAGAGAAAGAAACACTTTGGAAGAAAGAAGAGAAAAGCATTTGGGAGGTCTAAAGGAGTCCATAGCAGTACATATACTGGGAGGCATTCCAGAGGCAAGCATACACCATTGGACTGGGGAAAGCCAGAGGAGTGGGGTTGCAGAGCCAGGAATCCCCGGACGGCCCCTGTGAGGGAGACGGCTGCACTTGGAAGGGACCCTAAGACCAGTGCAAGAAGGTATGTGAAGAGAGATCCAGTGTCCAGGGATCTTGATTGGAAGGCTGGACATAAGAACTGGACTACATACTGGCCAGGATATTTAGAGAGGAACTCTAACAGCAATGGAAGCTCAGGTATGAACACTGATCTGTGCCCTAGCTCTTCACTGGGAAGACAGCAGGGAAACAAGTATTGTCCTGAGAGTGTTCCATTGAGAAATTCCTCTGTGCCAATCCATGATATTGAACCCATGATAGTTGAAGAAGAGGGAGATGTTGAATACATGGATTGCGCTCTGTCTAAACTTCTGTGGTAATATGCTGTTACAAAAATACAACAACCATCACAAAGAAATATAAACTTGTTCTTTAATCTACTCAGAAAAGCTTCTGAGTAGGATTTGAGCCACGTAATAGAAAGTAAACCAGCCAAGAGGGTTTCAGCTGGTAATTGTTAGCAATTGAGCCTTGCCTAATTGCCAGTGAGTTCTGAAGGGACACTTCTGAGTGTGTGTGAAGATACAAGAGGTTATCCCTGAAAAAGAACAGGTTTTTTTTCCTACTTTGTGGGGTTTTGTTGGTTCTTTGAAGCACTGCTAAGAAGATATTAGCAGGTGCCTACAGAAAAGACCTTCCTGTTCCCATCCAGGTCTTTATGCTTTGATTTGATTGCTTAACAAGTTCAGCTGTTGTTTTTTCCTTATTTGTTTTTCTAAGTATAATACTGAAAGCAAGTATTCCTTTTTATGTGCTACCAAGTATATCTGTGTTGGGAGAAATAACCCCATAAATAAAATATCTTCTTTGTTTTACATTCGAGCAAGCACAACTAATTTATTGTGAACAGCTGAGTCTGGTATGAATGGACTACATTTCCCACAATCCTTTGCAAGTCATATTAATATTTGCCTTTGCCAAGACTGTGGACATTCTCACCCAGCGCCCCCGTTTACAACGTAAATAGTCGTCCACTTGGGTCAAACCAAAGGGTTTAGCCCTATACAATTGTGCCAAAATGTCTGCTAGTATGGCCCGTATCTCCCGAGATGTCACCCGCATGCCTCCCAATGAGTCTCGGATCTCGCGTACCACCCGTGAGGTGTGTTGGCTGCCGGAGTCTCAGGGCAAGGTATCGCCCAACTTTGTTCCCCTTTTCATAAAATGTTTGTTGTAATCTACGATGCATACTATCTAAATCCCTTTGCACACAGGCATCCAATCGAGCCTGCGTTTCCCACTGCTGGCGCCAGACATGTTTAGAGCACGTCCGTGCATGTTCTAACTGGAGGCGCTTGGCTTCTTCCTCTAAATGGTGAGATTCCTGTACCCAAGCCTTCCTGGTTCGGGCCGCCTCGGCCATCAGATGACCACGAGCCGTATCCTTAAAGGAATCCCAAACCACTGGCAGCGTAACCTCCCCGGTGTCATTTAGCTCAAAAAAAGTCTTGTATGAATCGTCTATGACCTTGAACAGCAGGGACCCACCGGAAAAATCTCCTGTCTAAGCGCCACATCCGCCTCCGCTCTCCACTCAGATCACCAGGAAGGGAAATCCAGCAAGGAGCATGGTCCAACCACGTTAAAGCACTATGCCCAGCCTCCACCCCCCCCCCACCCCATCAGGCGCTGATCGAGCAGGAAATAGTCAATACACGTGTGTACCTGATGGACTGGTGAGTAATATGTATAGCTTTTTTCTCCTCGATGGGTGTCCCTCCAAACATCCCACGGGCCCAGATTTGTCATAAACATCCTCAATGCCCGGCTAATCCCATTACCCTCCCTCACATTCCGCCTCATTGAATCCAAGTGTGGCACCATATGTGCATTACAATCTCCTCCCAAAATGATAGGCCCTTTTGCAAACTCTGCCAATAGGACCATTAGTCACGCAAAAAATTTCACCTGGCCCTCATTAGGCGCATATATATTAGCCAAAGTAATTAAATGCCCATTGAAACGGGCATTCATAAGGAGCCAGTGTCCAAATGTATCCTTCTTAACATCTTCCACCCTTAGGGACAATGCCTGATGAAACAGCATGGCCACTCCACATTTCTTCCTGCCTCTCTCATCAGATGCTACCCACGCTTCAGAATAGGGCTTACATTTTAGCCAACCTTGGTGGTTTGCTGCGGAGATGCGTCTCTTGCAGAAACACAATTTCCACTTTCAAAGACCTCAGCTCCTTAAACAACAGCGAGCGTTTTCGAGGAGAGTTGAGGCCCTTTACATTGAGGGAAACAACCTTCAGCATTTTATATCATCCTCCTCCCTTCTCCCACCTTTTAATTACTCCTGCCCCATGCAGTCCAGCTGGCCTTCAAACCCCACCATCCATTCCTCCCTAGACTTTATCAACTGCTCCCCTCCCAGCTTCCCCTTAATGATATACAAAAAGAAACTCTCCATCCTCTCCTCTCCCCATACTATTATTCTTAAACCCCTACCCAAGCCCTTTCCCCCTCCACCCCCCTCCAACCCTCATGCTGTCCCTCATCCCCCCCCATGTTTTTCCACCCTCCCTCCCCGTCATCACCACTTGCCTGCTAATTTGATAGGACGTGGTAAGGATGACCCAAAATCTTTTCCACCCAGGTCCTCTTTTTCCTTTTCACCCCAACCCATACAATAGTAAGCAGCAGCCCCTAACCTATCCAACAACTACCCTATTGTCAAAGTAAGATAAAGAAAGCATTAATTAGGAATAGGCAAAATATCTAGCCAATACATTTAGTGTATTGGCTAGATATTCCATCGTGAGACCGCACCTTGAATATTGTGTGCAATTCTGGTTGCCGTATCTTAAAAAGGATATAGCGTTATTAGAAAAGGTTCAGAGAAGAGTCACCAAAATGGTAAAGGGGATGGAAGGATACTCCTATGAAGAAAGGCTAAAAAGGTTAGGGCTCTTTAACCTGGAAAAGAGATGGCTAGGGAAAATATGATAGAAGTCTATAAATTAATGAACGGAGTGGAACGGGTAAACGTAGATCAATTGTTTACGTTATCAGAATATAGAAAGACTAGGGGACATGCAATGCAGCTACAGGGTACACTATTTAAGACTAATAAAAGAAAATATTTTTTCACTCAACATGTAATCAAACTCTGGAATTTGTTACCAGAGGATGTGGTAAAGGCTGTTAGTGTAGCTGGGTTTAAAAAAGGTTTGGACAAGTTCCTGGAGGAAAGGTCCATAAACCATTATTAAGAAGGGACCCAGGATATCAATGCTTGACCCAGTACAAGCATTGTGGAACCTGTGTCTTTTGGGGAAACTGCTAGGTACGTATTACCTAGATTGGCACTGTTGGAAACAGGATACTGGGCTTGATGGACCTTGGTCTGACCCAGTATGGCATATCTTATGTTCTTATGTAGTGCAAGTGTTCATCCTCTAATAGGGTTTATCCACTTGTAGCTCCACAGTTTCAACAGTCTTAGCCATCTGCTCCTCATGCAGCCACCACGCCTTCTGTGACTATATATATGTATGTATATATATATATATATATATATATATGTTTTTTTTCCTCTCAGATTTCAGCCATACAATGTCATGCTGTCCCTGGAATTATTGAGTGTTTCTTTCCACCCACTTCCATTTCAAGTGCTGGGGCTTGGGAACTGTTGTCACTGGTGGTGCATTATCCTCCACAAGGCTGGCCTGGCTAAGCAGTCTCCACGCCTCCATATGATCTTTTCCAAGATTTTTTTTGTTTCCCAACCTAAAGTTCATTCGAAAAGGAAAGGACCATGCGTAACAGATCCCTTCTCTATTCAACACCTCTATGATCAGCTTCATATCCCTCCAGCGCACCAGTGTGAATGTCGAGAGATCCTGGTACAAGGAGACAGTCGCATCCTGATATAGGATCGTTTTCTTCTCCCGGCCTCTCCGCAGCAAGAGCTCTGCGTCGGTGTATCATAAAAAGCGGGCGATGACATCCTTTAGTTGATTATTGGGGGTTTTACCAGTGCTCGATGCACCCTTTCAATCTCCATGTTAATCCCACGAGACGCAAACTCCTCTGCTGTTAAAAGTCCGGTAGCCAACGTTCTGATCACTTCCACCAAATTCTCTGCCCCACCACTAGCTTCTGGTATGCCTCTGAAGTGCACATTGTTTCTGCAGGGCACACTGCTTTTTAACATATCCATAAATGACCTGGAAATAGGAATAACGAGTAAGGTGATCAAATTTTGCAGATAAAATTATTCAAAGATGTTAAAACACAAGAGGATTGATAAAAATTGCAAGAGGACCTTGATAAATTGGAAGACTGGACGTCCAAACGGCAAATGAAATTTAATCTGGATAAGTGCAAAGTTATGCAGCTAGGAAAGAATAACTCAGTTTGGTTACATGATGCAAGGTACCACCTTAAAAACTGTCACCCAGGAAAAAGATTTAGGCATCATAGTGGATATGTTGAAACCCTCTGCCTAGTGTGCAGCGGCAGCCAAGAAAGCAAAACGAATGCTAGGAATCTAAAGGAAAGGTGAATAAAACCAAGGAGATTATTGTTCCATGTTGCGACTGCATCTTGAATATTGTGTGCAATTTTGGTCACTTGGTTTACAGCTGCTTGTGCTGTGAGGGCTTGTGTGCATCAGTGATGCTGAGACCTAAACTATCGGTAGTTTAACTATTGGCAAGGTCTCCCAAGATGGACAGGTCTCAGCTGCGGTGCCAGAGCAAGACAAACTACCCATCTGATCAGCAGCAGAATGGGATAGTGTTGACGGGGGAGGATCACATTTCTGTGACAACGGCAACAACACCAAACTTAAACTGCGTGGAAGAAAGGCCCGACAATCTACTTCTGTATCTTGCCATGAAAACCCAATGGATAGTTACAACAAAACAAATTGTGCTATAGTGCTGGAAGATGAGACCCCCAGGTCGGAAGGCACTCAACTAGCTACTGAGGAAGAGCTGAAGACTTTTCAGCCAGCATTTATGATGTGGTTGGATCAAAGCCCTCGAGACGTTTGACTGCTGATGTAACTGCGCATGAAATGAGAGTCAGAAGCTGTAAACAATTTAGGATAGCTAGCCAGAGGGTTGCCATGAGTCGACTCCGACTCGACGGCACTTAACAACAACATCTCAAAAAGGATATAGCAGAATTAGAAGAGCTACAGAGAAGAGCAACAAAAATGGTAAAGGTGATGGAAGGATATCCCTATGAGGAGAAGCTTAAAAGGTTAGGGCTCTTCAACTTGGAAAAGAGATTGCTGAGGGGGATATGATAGAGGTCGATAAATTAATGGAGTGGAACGGGTAAATGTAGATCAGTTGTTTATGCCATCAAAAAGCAGAAAGACTAGAGGACATGCAATGAAGCTACAATGTAACCCATTTACAACTATTAAGAGAAAATACTTTTTCACTCAATGCGTAATCAAACTCTGGAATTCGTTAAAGGAGGATGTAGTAAAAGCTGTTAGTGTAGCTGGATTTAAAAAATGTTTGGACAAGTTTCCGGAGGAAAGGTTCATAAACCTTAATAAAGAGGACCCAGGAAATCCACTGCTTACCCCAGAACGAGCATTGTGGAACTTGTGTGCCTTTTTGGGAACCTGCCAGGTACTTGTGACCTGGATTTGGCCAGTGTTAGAAATAGGATACTGGGGCTGATGGACCTTGGTCTGATCCAGTATGGCATTTCTTATGTTCTTATATTATAGATATCAGATTTTATGTGTTAGACCAAACATTACATAAGACATTACACTAATTTGATGTCTGTGTTCTATAGGAAACCATGGAGAATATTAAGATCTGTGGTATAGAAAAGCTGTTTTAAATGTGAGCTGAAAATATTGGAAAGTTTGAAGCTCAAACATTGGCTCTACTCTGTTTTAGATTGAAATGGTCTGATCAGCTTCTTTTCAGGAACACTGCCCAGTTTGTGGAATGATTTACCTTTAGAATCAAGGGAGAACCTGGATTGTCATCGATTCAAATGTAGACCAAAAGAGAGCAGAAATGGAGGTAGACACAAGGCCAGCAAAGTCCAATCAAGCGTTTAGTTCAGATGGCAGAAAAAAGACCTGACTCAGGTGAGTTTCAGTTAACTAGCCTGCATCAGGGGGTCTGTGCAGGTAATCAATAATAATTCTAATATTGCAATGAAGCGATTGGTAAATCAAAACTCCCCCGTCGATGTCACCTCTCTGGGTGGATTCATTACATTTTCTATACACGCCTGGTCGAGAGGTGACGTTGAGGAGGGAGTTTTCCATGACCACGCGCTTCACTGCATTGTTAAAATTATTATTGATTACCCGCACTGACCCCTGATGCAGGCTAATTTGCTGAAACTCGGGTAAATTGGGTTGTCTTTTCTGCCATCTGAATTAAACGCTTGATTGGGCTTTGCTGACCTTGTCTACCTCTATTTCTGCTTTCTTTTGGTTCATCTTGTCTTCTGGAAGTTCCTTCTCTGCTGTTTAGCATTGATTCCAGTCTACCTTGAAAACCTGGCTATTTGAAAGATTGCACTGATGGGCCTTAAAGGGATATAGGGGATGTGGATGTAGATTTGTGATGGGAGGAGCTGTTTTAAGTGTTTTGTTTTTATTTGTGTATGTTTTTAGATGAACATTTTAATTGCACTCTGGTGTTTGTGTTGTGCTGTCACACACACAAACACATTGAAAAGGTGGAATATAGTGCTGAAATTAAAAGAACCCTGCTTTCTTAATACCTTGACTAAGAATGTTGCCCTCCTTAAAAGTAAAGTTTGCTTAGACGAAAAGGCAACTGCTAAGTAATGACCATGTTCCCTAAATGAAACCTCTTAGCAGAACATGGGCTGCAATTAGTGGTGAGTATGGGCAGAGGAGGGAGCTGAGGTCATGGGTCCTTCAGGTAACCTCCCTAGTTTTTATTCAGCTTAAACAATTAGCACACTGTCTGTAATTGCTCTGGGGAATATGTAATTCCAGGACTAGCTTTTTCTGTACCAGGAGCAGATATTCAGATTTTAATAACCTACCCTTCCCCTTCACCAGTCCTGGCACAACAGTCGTTCTCCTTTTGGTGATAGAGACTTCTTTGTCTCTGTGATGGTAGCCGGTCCAGCATAGTAACATCTTTACACCCCCCCCCATCCCTCCTCTTTCTTACCTACTTAATTTCTTATCCCTTCCGCCCCCCTCCCCTTTCTCATGCCCCGTATCCCCCTCTTTCTTCCCTACTCAATTTCTTCCCTGGAGTCCCTGTGTCTCAGCACAGAGTATGCGGCTCGTGCGCAGTTATTATACCGCTAACTTAAGGCCTGCAAATCCCCTGATATGTCATTCATAGGCTTCCCAAGCTGTGTTTAACATTTTTAAAATGCATTGAAAATAAGAGAAGCACTTAGCTCAAACTCCTCCTCTTATAAGTCTCCACAGAATATGAATATGAAGTCGACTTGAGTTTTGCCCATTCTTTCTAAGGGCTGCATCAGGACAAATTCAAACAGTATGGACAAAGATTCCTCTCAGATAAAAATCAAAATCTCACTAATGGCTATATACAGAATGGCATGTTCTCCCAAAATGTGGTTTAAAATGTGTATTCTTTGTTAAACACCTTGGTACTTTGCTATTGAGGAAGCAGTTGACCTCTCTCTTTGGTTTATGATATATTGCAGCCCTTTATATATTTTTGACACCTTTTCCATCAGTATTTCACCTCTCTCCCCCAACAACCATACTACTTGCCACACTAAAAAAAATCATTTTCTGTTATCACCTCAGTAACTCTGACACAAACTCCTGCCATTACCAGGTATTTTGAAGTAACATAATACCCTGCAAAGATAGTCACTCATTGCATACATAACGATTAGGGCACAGAATAGCTATCCTTGCCTCTTGTCTATGCTGTCTTAGCCCTGCTGTCCACCCCTTCCTTTTCTGCTCCCTGCACATACGCAGTGGCATGTTACCCCATGCTCCTGCTATGTATAAAATTAAGATCATATATGCAGGTAATGGGTACGATTGACTGGCTTCAGTTTTATTAACAGTATTAAACATATGAAAAAATCTTAATCATCATCATTCCTATTACGATCTAATACAAATTTATGTCCTAACATGAATGTATACATATGGTAAATTATATCGGGGTAAATTTGTGCTCCGTGAGCCCTAACCCTCTTTCCCCAGATTGAGCATATAATTTCCTCTATTCAGCAGTAGATGTCTTTAGCGGGCGTATTTCTGTCAGCAATAGGGCAAGGCCTTGACTGGCTCCCATCTAGAAATTCAGAGTCTGCAGCAGTGCAGTATCCGGCTGCCTGTGTGACTTAGGTGGACCCAATGGCAGAGATGCCCATAGACCACCTGGCTGAACCTCTTCAGGTGATGCTGGCCTCCTAAGCAATGCTCTCGTACATTTTGATGCCTGGGTGACTTTTTCTTCTGCTGGTCTGGCTGAGCGCTGCAGAGGGGTGGTCTAGCCTATGCTGGCAAAGCCTTATGAAAGGGACCTCTGAGGCACATCAAATGCCTCATTTCCCAGTATCATGAGCTGAATCATGGTCCCATCCCTTTTACAGGGAAGCTCTCAAAGGAATGTGGTGCATAAAGATGGGGATTGGAGCCATGAGGCCCCAACCCTGGCCCCGCTATGGATGTCCAGATCTTCTGAGCTCATCTTGCCTGGGAGAAGAGGGACAGAGCAGAAAACAGGGCTGTCTATTTGCTGCCTGAGACTGGGGCACCATCCAGTAGTCCTCCTGCAAACTGCAGTGTGCTTCTGTAGTTTCCATGCTATGCATAGGAAAAGCAGCCCTACTGATAACGTCCCCTGACCACTCCCCCCACCCCTAGTACTGAGACTTTGACAGCTACGGTAAGAGTTTCTTTCCATCTGTCTGAATGCTTCACTGGCGATTTCTACCTACTGTAGTACCAAGCTGTGAACCAAGAAAATGCCCTGCCAACAAGCACTCTGTGTGACCCCCGAGCAACTTGTTTAACAGGAACATAAAAACATTTTTGACTTATCAGTATAGAGGTTCCATCGCTTCTCTCCTTTATCACTCTGTGTCACACTGACTTTGCAAAGAGCACCCACATGCTAAATCAGCCTAGGAGAGACACTGTGACATAACAGAAGAGCTCACCTGATCATTAACCCTTTATGAAAAAAACACTTTTCCACGCCGCTTAGAAGCCTGAGTAAATAACTCTAAAGAAAAGAAAAGTGTTCATAAATAACACTGAATTTCGGGCTTCCCAGCAGCTTGGAGGCTGAGCCCATCATCCTTTTGATGATGGTGGGGTATAAATACCCCTGGCACCACCCACTGGCACCAGTAATCTATTGCAAAAGCAGACTTAAAGGATAGATAATAAAGAACTTATAACCATTTGACAACCTGCAATAACTAACACGCACCCTAAACTAGTAAACTTTTTTTTTTTTTTCCTCTGGAGGTAAAGGAAAAAGGGGAAAGGAGGAGGAGGTTTCCCTGAGGCCACGAAGGCCCTCCCCCCTTTCCAGCTGAACCTCTTTTCCCGGACTGCCGCTTAGTGCGGGTCCTAAGCAAGAGACCCCACGAATTTGTTCCGTCACCTGTCTTCGGTCCGCCACCTGAAGCTACGTAACTCGGGCGGGATCAGGGACTGGACTGAAGTTCCTTCAGGAACACTAATTAGCAGGTAAGGACTAATTACTTCTTCCTTATCGTCACTTCAGTCCAGTCCCTTAACTTCTGGGATGTAACAGAGCAGTTTAAATCTGGGAGGGGTTCGTTATCCCGGACCGAAGCACTGCGCTGCCAAACCTGGCATCCGATGCCCCTTGGACATCTAGCCTGTAATGCTTGGTGAAGGTGTGGAGGGACGACCAGGTGGCAGCTCTGCAAATGTCCAGTGGCGGCACCAAACTATTTTCCGCCCAGGACGTTGCCTGCGCTCTATTTGAATGCGCGCTAAGCACTCCTGGGGCCTGCTTCCCTCTGAGGAGATAAGCCGAGGCAATGGCCTCCCTGATCCACCTAGAGATGGAAGCCTTGGTCGCCGCTTCTCCCTTATGCGGCCCTCCAAACTGAACGAATAAGCGTTCTGACTTCCTGAAAGGTGCCGTGCGGGCGAGGTACCTCTTCATTCTTCAGGACCAAGCAGGAAGTTAGTCCTCACATATGGGTGACGTCGGCGCCGACGGAGCCCTCGCGGAGCAATTTTCCCCAGCTTTCAAAGAAAGCCTTTGGGAATTGCAGCGCGCATGCGCGGTCCCCTTCCCGCCCAAGGGTGCCATCTTGCTCAGTCTTCTTTTTTCCGCGGAGCCCTACAGACGTTGTTTGTAATTCACCGCTAGAAAAGTTGATTTTATTTGTCTTTTTTCTCGGTTCGACGCCGGTTCTTTTCCCGCCCGGACCCGCGACGCCGGTTGCGAGTCCGTTCTTTATTTTTCGGTTTTTTGTCCTTCGTGACAGATTTCGCGCCTTTTTTTCTTTTTCACTGGCAGCCCTGTCTTTTGACCTCGCAGGGGCCCTTTTTCCCCCGATGGCTGCCAGCGGGTTTAAGAAGTGTGATCGGTGTAAGAAGCTCATGTCTCTTACCGACACACACACGACTACTGCCTCCGCTGCCTCGGACCCGATCATGACCCGATGATCTGTGGTCCGTGTGGCAAGATGTCCTCAAAAGCGTTGAGGAGTCGGCAGCATCAGCGGGAACGTATCTTCTCTGACTCCGGCCGGGCCCGGACCTCGTCAGAGGCTTCGACGTCTCGGGACTCTGGTCCTGAGCATCGTCGAAGTTCCTCTGAGCGGGGGTCTCCTACCCGGGAACATCATCGGAAGAAGAAACCCGCGAGGGCGGCATCGGTGGACGCTCCTGGTTTCTCGAGGGCCAGGTCGCATAGCCCCGATAGCCGTCCCGGGTCCTCGGAGATGGAGAGGCCTTCCAAACATCCTCGTCTCGAGATGGACTCGCCTGCTCACGTAAGTGCTGTAGTCCTCGTGGACTCGCCTCCGAAGGAGCCGACGTTGGGCCCAACGCCGTCGGGGCCCGCTGGGTCTCCTGAGCTCGGACTCAGGTTGACGGCCTTGGAGAGCAGTCTGACTGCCTTCATGGACCAGCAGCGGGCATTGATCGCTGGCCTTGCCGGTGCTTCTGCCCTGACCACCGGGACGTCGACGTCCAAGTCGACCCCGGAGACCGAGCCAATCCTCGAGTCCATGAGGGCTCGAGTCGATCCTCTGGCACGGTCTCCTTCGGCCTCCCGTTCGGGACCGAGGTCGTCGACGCTGACTCCCTCAGCGTCGGGGCGGATGGCATCGATGCCCGCCCGACCGGAGCCGCTCGACTCCTCCTCCGAGGAGTCAGCCTGGGAATCCGAGGACGAAGAGTCACCTGGTTCTTTTCGGACTCGATGTGTCCCATCGGACTCCCCCGAGTCCGAACCTCGGAGACGGTCCCCCCCGGAGGATACCCGGTTCTCGGACTTCGTGCGGGATATGGCCAAGGCCTTGGCCTTCCCCGCGGATCCCGAGGAGGAGCCTCGAGCTGAAGAGCTCGATGCCCTCCAGTATGACTCTCCCCCAAAGGAGGCCTTTACTGTACCGGTTCCTCCGATGCTGGAACGACTTCTCTTCCGCATGTGGGAGAGCCCGGCGTCGTCGCCGGTGTTAAGCAAGCGGGTCGATTCCATTTATCGAGTCCGCAAGAGCCCCGGGTTCCAAAAGGCACAACTACCGCACCATTCCATGGTGGTGGAATCGGCCATGCATAGACTTAAGAATCAGAAGATGCACTCCTCGGTGCCTCCCGGTCGGGAGGCTCGAAGCCTGGATGCCCTCGGTAGGAAGTGTTTCCAGGGCTCTATGCTTGCTTGTCGAGTCCAGACCTACCAGCTCTATATGGGCATGTATCTCCGAGACCTGGCTAAAGAAATAGCCGGGTTCTCTGCTGGTCTCTCCGAAGAACCTTTGCAGAGGTTCCAAGCCTTGTCAACTGGTATTCGGGAGTGCTCAAAGTTTATCTCTCGAGCAGCCTACGATGGCTTTGAAGCATCGGCTCGAGTAGCCGCAGCCGGCATCGGTGCCCGCCGACAGGCTTGGCTTCAGTCATCCGACCTCGAGCCATGGTGCAGGACAAGTTGGTCGATGTCCCCTGCAGAGGTGAAAACCTCTTTGGCAAACCCATGGATGAGAAGGCTGCACAGATCGAGACCGAGACTCTCACCAGGACTCGGCTCTCAAAGAACACCTCTGCCCCATCTCAGAAGAAGAAGGGCTCGGGGAAAAAGCCCTTTTACCCGAGGAAGGCGGCTGCCTATAAACACTACCCTCATTATCAGGCCTCAGCAGCTCCCCAACAGGGTCAGCAGGCCAAGGGACGGGGTAATGGATCCCGTAGGCTGCAAGCCCCCAAGCCTGCACCACCGGCCCCTGCTCAGCAGGGTGGGGGTTTTTGACTTCATCAGCATAACCTCTTCCCCCTCAGCTGGTTTCTCTCAGTACAGGAGGCCGGCTGGTCCACTTTGCCCACAGGTGGTCCAACATCACTACAGATACCTGGGTGCTTCACATAGTCCAAGAAGGCTATCTTCTGCACTTCCACCAGGTACCTCCCTCCTACTTTCCGGTGGAGCTTCTCAGACTCCCTCTGCACAGGGACTTACTCCTTCAGGAGTTAGCAAGTCTTCTTCAGGAACAGGCTGTGGAACCGGTGCCCCACCACCTGAGAGGTCAAGGCTTTTACTCCAGGTACTTTCTGATACCAAAAAGAACGGGAGGCCTCAGACCCATCCTGGACTTGCGGAACCTCAACAAGTTCCTCGCAAGGTTCAAGATGCTTACCCTTGGAATCCTGCTGCCCTACCTCCAGCAGGGAGACTGGCTATGCTCCTTGGATCTAAAGGATGCCTACACTCACATCCTCATCCACCCCAGCCACAGACAATATCTCAGGTTTGTTGTGGGGGGCAATCATTACCAGTACAGAGTACTACCCTTTGGCCTATTCTCTGCACCAAGGGTGTTCACCAAATGTCTAGCGTGGTGGCGGCTTATCTAAGACTTCAAGGCCTCTTTGTATTTCCATATCTGGACGACTGGCTCATCAGAGCACAGTCTTCCCAAGAGGCCACTCACGCCACGCACCGCACTGTGGCTCTGCTCCAGCACTTGGGCTTTGTCATAAACTTTGCAAAGTCCACTTTGCTCCCCTCTCAGGATCTCGAGTTCATCGGTGCAAGATTAAACACGCTTCAGGCGAGAGCCTTTCTGCCTCTCGACAGGGCAAACAGGCTCATGGATCTTGCCAGCCACTTTCACAGCAATTCCCTGGTCTCTGCCAGGCAATTTCTGAGTCTGCTCGGCCATATGGCTTCCACAGTCCATGTGACCCCCAATGCCCACCTGAACATGCGGCCTGCTCAATGGTGCCTTCGCACACAATGGCATCAGGCCACTGGGAGCCTAGCGGACTCCGTACAGATCTCCGACCCGCTGGTCTCTTCTCTGCAATGGTGGCTTCATCTGCCAAACCTAGTGCTAGGAATGGCTTTTCAGTCTCCTCCGCCTTCTCAGGTCCTGACGACCGATGCTTCTCTCCTGGGTTGGGGAGCACATTGCCAAGGGACATGTACTCAAGGCCTCTGGACTCCTTGGGAGTCTGCCCAGCAGATCAACTTCCTGGAACTCAGAGCTCTCCGCCTGGCTCTGAGGGCCTTCTCCCACCTCACTTCTCACCAGTCTGTGCTGGTCCAGACGGACAATCAAGTTGCGATGTTCTACGTGAACAAACAAGGGGGCACAGGCTCCTTCCTTCTCTGTCGGGAAGCACAAAAGCTGTGCTCTTGGGCCGTCAGCCGCGGCATCCTCCTCAAAGCTGTTTATCTCCCGGGTCAAGAAAATTACCTGGCAGACAAACTGAGCAGAATCCTCCAGCCACACGAGTGGAGATTGGATCCGTTAGTGCTTCAGCGGATCTTTCTCAAATGGGGCCTACCCACCATGGATCTCTTTGCCAGTCCTCTCAACCGGCAACTTCCCCGATTCTGCTCTCTGCAACCGCATCCTCTCAGAGTAGCGGCGGATGCTTTTCTTCTCTCCTGGTCCACAGGCCTTCTGTATGCCTTTCCTCCCATGCCACTGCTGTCTCGGACGCTCTTCAAGGTTCTCCGGGACAAAGCCTCAATGATCCTCGTGGCTCCCCGGTGGCTGAGACAGCCCTGGTTCCCGCTTCTGATGCAGCTGGCGGTGGACACTCCTCTCCCTCTGGGGTTTCAGCTCGATCTCCTGACCCAGGATCACGGGACTCTCCTACACCCCAACCTCCGGTCCCTTCATCTGATGGCCTGGCTGCTGAAAGGGTAGTCCTTGCTCCCCTCCTCCTGCCTCCAGATGTGGAGGAAGTCGTCTTGGCCTCCAGGCGACCCTCCACCCGGAAGTCCTACGCTCTTAAGTGGCGTCGGTTCTTCGTCTGGTGTGCTCAGCAGTCTCAAGATCCCTTCTCCTGTTCGGTATCAGTGGTCTTGCAGTACTTGCTTTGCCTCTCCAATCTTGGACTTAAGTCCAACTCAGTCAGGGTCCACCTCAGTGCTCTTTCTGCGCATCACATGCCGGTGGATGGCAAACCTCTTTCCAGCCACCCTCTAGTGGCTCGTTTTCTCAGAGGCCTCCTTCTCCTTAGACCACCTTTGCGCCCACCAGCCCCTGACTGGGATCTGAATGTGGTTTTACAGCGGATTACCTGTCCGCCTTTTGAACCTATGGCTACCTGTCATCTTCGTTTTCTTTCTTGGAAAACCTTATTCTTGGTAGCCCTCACTTCTGCTAGACGCGTTAGTGAGCTACAGGCCCTAGTATCTGATCCTCCTTACACTAGGTTCTACAAGAATAGGGTAGTCCTACGGACTCACCCTAAGTTTCTTCCTAAAGTGGTTTCCCCTTTTCACATCAACCAGGAGGTGGTACTTCCGACCTTCTTTCCCAGGCCACACTCCAGCCGAGCTGAAATGGTCCTGCATACCCTGGACTGTAGGAGGGCGTTAACCTTCTACCTTGACCGTACGCGGGAGCACCGAAGGGCTGTTCAGCTCTTCGTGTCTTATGACCCCAATAAGTTGGGGCTCCCTGTCTCCAAGCGTACTCTGTCCATCTGGATTGCTGACCGTATCGCTTGGGCTTATGGGGCAGCCGGCCTCTCGTTGGAAAGTCGAGTCACGGCTCATCGTGTTAGGGCGAAGGCTGCGTCAGTGGCTTACCTCCGCTCTGTTCCATTGGCAGACATCTGCCGGGCCGCTACTTGGTCTTCAAGCCAGACTTTTGCAGCCCATTACTGCCTGGAGAGGGAGTCCCGCAGGGACAGTGCTTTCGGACAGGAAGTCCTCCGTAATCTCTTTGAGGTATAGGCAACTCCTGCCCTCCGTCCCGGATGTTGGGCTACTGGTTGGAGGCGTACTCAGAGAAGATTCCTTCCTTCTGTGCTACTGAGCTTGAGGGAGCTCCTTTTTTGTGCTTAGGGTCTCCGGTAGCCTTAAGCTTGGGAGTCCCATATGTGAGGACTGACTTCCTGCTTGGTCCTGGAGAAAGAGTAGTTACTCACCTGTAACAGGTGTTCTCCAGGAGCAGCAGGAATCAGTCCTCACAACCATCCCTCCTCCCCTTGGAGTTGCAGTCCTATGATTTCGTTTTTGCTAATTTTTTGCTATCTTTTAGCTATGTCATCAGACTGAGCAAGATGGCACCCTTGGGCGGGAAGGGGACCGCGCATGCGCGCTGCAATTCCCAAAGGCTTTCTTTGAAAGCTGGGGAAAATTGCTCCGCGAGGGATCCGTCGGCGCCGACGTCACCCATATGTGAGGACTGATTCCTGCTGCTCCTGGAGAACACCTCTTACAGTTGAGTAACTACTCTGCACCCTATGTACATCCAGGAGCCTAAGCTTCTCTCCGTCTCCCGATTGATCCCTTTCCGCGAAAGAGGGCAGAGATACCGACTGGCTTACATGAAAAGGAGAGATGACCTTAGGTAAGAAAGATGGAACTGTACGCAAGACCACCTTATCCCTAAAGAAGGAGAGAAAGGGAGGACAGGACGACAAGGCTTGTAGCTCTGAAATGCTTTTGGCCAAGCAAATCGCCACTAAAAATACCGTCTTTAGCGTCAAGTCCTTCAGGGAGGACTTCCTCAGCGGTTCGAACGGTTCTCCAGATAAGACACTCAAGACTAGGTTGAGGTCCCAAGGGGGGATAGCAGATCTTTGCTGGGGACGTAACCGTCTAACCGCTCTCAAAAACCTGCCCACATCTGCATGTACCCCTAGACATTTGCCTCTGATCTTCCCCCTATAGCAAGAGATAGCTGCCAGCTGGACTCACAAGGAGCTAGGCGCTAGACCCTTCTCGAAACCTGCCTGCAAGAACTCCAGGACCTCGGGGACTGAAGCAGAGAGGGGCCTGATTCGACGGTTTAAACACCAGGCTTCAAAGATACGCCACACTCTCATGTAAAAAAGGCAGGTGGAATGCTTGCGAGCGCTCAACAAGGTTGAGATTACTGAGCCCGAGTACCGCCGCTTCAAGAACCTCGCCCTTTCAATAGCCAGGCTGTAAGCGAGAACCGATGCACGTGGGGCATGAGAACCGGACCCTGGAGCAAGAGGTCCTCCTTGCAGGGAAGCCGCCACGGCCGGTTGGCCGTCAACCTCACGAGATCTGCGTACCAAGGACGTCAAGGCCAATCCGGGGCTATGAGAATTACCAATCCTTGGTGGGCTTCTACCCGCCGCAGAACCCTCCCTATGAGCGCCCAAGGAGCGAACACATAGAGAAGGCCCTTTGAAGGCCAGCTTTGGGCCAGGGCGTCCAAGCCCTCGGACATCCTTTCCTTTCTGTGACTGAAAAACCGGCTCGCCTTTGCAGACGTGTACCGAGCCATGAGATCCATGATTGGTGTCCCCCACCGGGCAACCACTTGATCAAACACTTCCTGCGCCAGCTCCCATTCTCCGTGGTCTATCCTGAACCTGCTGAGGTAATCGGCAGTCACGTTGTCTGTTCCGGCCACGTGCTGCGCCGACAGCGCCAGCAAATGACTCTCGGCCCACTGCAAGAGGACATCTCCCTCCTTCTCCAGGGATGGGCTGCTCGTTCCCCCCTGATGGTTGATGTAAGCCACCGCGGTAGCGTTGTCGGATAGGACTCGGACTGCCCTCTGGCGAACCAAGAGCTCGAGAGCCCGGAGAGCTAAGGTTACCGCCCTCAACTCCAGCCTGTTGATAGGCCACTGCGACTCTCTCAGGGACCAGCGGCCCTGGGTGAATTGCCCCTTGCAGTGAGCGCCCCAGCCTGCTAGGCTCGCATCCGTCGTCAGTTGAGTCCACTGAGGAGTCTCTAGTGGCATCCCGCAGCCCAGGTTCCTTGAGTTTGTCCACCACCGCAGAGACTTCCTGATCCGGGGAGGGCAGGGAATCCGTCTGGATAAGGGGTGATGTTGATGGGACCATTGCCGCAAGAGGGTACGCTGGAGAGGCCGCATATGAGCCCGGACCCAACGAACTACTTCTATTGCCGCTGCCATGGTGCCCAGCAGTTGAAGGTAATGCCAGGCCGAGGGGCATCTTGTTAACAGAAAACGGGAAACGAGATTTCTCAGGTCGGATAACCTCTGCTTTGAGAGGAACACCCTTCCCCTTCTGGTGTCGAACCGAGCTCCGAGGTACTCGATCTCCTGGTTGGGAATTAAACTGCTCTTCGCACGATTTATGACCCATCCCAACTTCTCGAGGAAATCCACGACCCTGGCGGTCGCTACATGACTCTCCTCTTCTGACTTTGCTCGTATCAGCCAATCGTCCAGGTAAGGATGGACTAGGATTCCTTCTTTCTGAAGAGCCGCGGCCACTACCACCATTACCTTGGTGAACGTCCTGGGAGCTGTCGCTAGCCCGAAAGGAAGGGCCTGGAACTGGAAATGGCCGCTTGGTATGGCAAATCTTAGGAACTGTTGATGAGACTCTCTGACCGGGATGTGTAAATATGCTTCCATCAAGTCCAGGGATGTCAGGAACTCTCCCTGCCGAACGGCAGCAATCACCGACCTCAGGGTTTCCATGCGGAAGTGAGGAACTCTGAGGCAGCGGTTGATTTGCTTTAGATCCAGAATAGGACGGAAGGAACCTTCCTTCTTTGGCACTACAAAATAAATGGAGTATCGACCGTACCCTCTTTGGTCTTGTGGGACCGGCAACACCGCTCCCAGTGCTATGAATCTCGAAAGGGTGACTTCCACCGCCGCCTTCTTTTCTGGTGGGCCGCAGGGGGACAGAATAAATGCGGGGGTTACTCTCTTTCTGAACGCGAGAGCGTAACCCTCTCGGATCACCTCTAACACCCACTGATCGGATGTGACTCGGGACCAGGCGGGAAGGAACTGCCTTAAGCGACCTCCCACCGGCAGCACTCCCTCCTGGACCCCTGTTTTCTCATTGTGATTTTCTAGGTGCCGAGGAGGAGGAGGAGGCTCCAAAACCTCTACCTGTCCCGCGAAACCCACGGAAGCTCTGACCCCTGGAGGGAAAACGGCCCCTGGGAAAAGGGTTCGGTCTGGGCTGTAGGAATCTTCGCTAGTCTTTTGGCTGACTCCGCACCGGCGCCGAAGAACGACCCAGCCTTGGTCTATCTTCGGGGAGCCTACCCCCCTTGGACTCTCTCAGTTCCTTTACCAACTTATCCAGGTCTTCCCCAAACAATAGCTTCCCCTTGAAAGGAAGTCGACTCAGGCGAGCCTTTGAAGAAGCATCCGCCGCCCAGTTACGCAACCACAAGTACCTTCTGGCTGCCACCACCGAGGCCAAATTCTTTGCCAGACTTCTAATAAGATCATACTGGCTATCTGCTAAGAAGGCCGAACCAGACTCTAACTTGGCCGCCACCTCTTGGGAGTCGCCTGAAGGACTGTCAGCCAGTTGCAGCTGTTGGGACCATCTCAAACAGGCTCTAGCCACCCAAGCCCCCGAAACGGAGGCCTGTAAGGCAAGGGCACTAACGTCAAAGGCTTGTTTTAGCAGGGTGTCAAGTCTTCTATCTTGACTGTCTCTCAGAGCTGCGCTGCCCTCGACCGGTATAGTTGTCTTCTTCGTTACCGCCGCGTCCACCCTAGGCGATTTTAGGAGGTCCTTGTCCGTTTCCGGCAATGGGTATAGACGAGACATCGCACATACTCCCCTCAGGGTAGACTCCGGCTGGTTCCATTCCTCCTGAATCATCTGACGAACCACTCTGTGAAATGGAAACACTTTCTGAGATTTCCTTACGGCTTGGATCAGCGGATCCTCCAGAGCTTCTTCGTCTGTTGGAGCTTCCGAAGCCATATCGAGTACCTTTAGAGACTCATTAACGCCGGGAGCTCCTCCCGCCTAAAAACTCTGACTATGCGGGATTGCTCCTCCTCAGGGATCTCTCCCTCTTCAAGCTCCTCCCCTTCATCTACTCCTTCCTTGTCCGAAAGCTCCTCCTCAGGGAGGTCCCGAGGCGGAGACTCAGCATGTTCCTTGGCCAATAGCCTAGCGCGCTTGGGGGGAGGCCCCGGCTCAAGGGATCTAGCGTTTCCTGGCCCCGCATCGATGCTGTCCCTCGCTGCTACTGGTTCTGCCGGTCCCTGCTTGCGTAAGTAGTAGGCTTTGTGCAAAAGCAGAACAAATTCTGGTGAAAATTGACCCCAGTCTCCCTCCGCCCCCGAGGAGAGGGAGGGAAGGGGCTGGGAAGTGCCTGGAGCATCTGAGGATGAAGGCGGAGGAGAATGGGAATCCCTTCCCCCTTCCGGAAGGTCCCCTGACCCCTGAGGAGCTTGAGACATGCTCAGGTGGATCTCCAGCTCCACGGAAGCAGCCTCTGCTGCACACCCCCTGCAGACTCCTGCTTCTGAGGCCGTCCCTCTACGAGTGCCGCAAGAAGGACACCGCAGCTTGCCCGTCATACCTTTTTGAACCGGGCTACCCCCAGGGCCAAAAGAACTTTAAAACTTAAAGTGTGCTGAAAAGTAACAAAAGGGCAACAAAGCAAATCAAGTAAATAAAACTGAAACAAAATAAATAAATTGATGCCAAAGGCTCCCAGCACTCCCCTCCCCTCCAGCCGTGAAAAAACACGGCACCAAAAAGGCTCCAAAACGTCCGATTTTACACTGAAATTAAAAAAACAGATGGAAAGAAGGATTTTATCCAGATACTTGCGGTTTGAAGCTCTGGCGCGTAGCAGCAGCAATGAGGGAACCAGCCGTCCTCTGCTGGCTCCCACGCGGTAGGCCGCAGCCACGTGGAGGCCGGGCCTGCGGGTGGAGGATGAACGCCGCCAAAAGCTACGGGCTCTCTGACCTGGAGACGGGGGAGGAAGTCACTCCGCACCCGCTTTTGCCCACCGCAAGAACCTCAAGCGCCCAGCCGCCTCGGGGCTGTAGTGCGAGGCAGGAAACGCCGCTGCAGGAAGTGTCGGTGCTGCCTCTAGCGCTCAGCCGCCTAGGGGGCTTCGGCACGAGGCAGTAGCGGCTGTGTCAGAAGATCGCCGGTAAACGGGCCGCGGTGTGCGCAGGAGGAGAGCTCTCCTGTCCTCTCCGCTGCACGGGAAATCCCCTTCCTCCGGATCCTCAAGGGAGCCGAGTTGAAGACGGCAGAGGGGAAGGGGGGGGGGGAGGAACAGGAGTCTTAAAGGCACAAGACTAGACTAAAAATAATGTAAAAAGATAGTCTAAATTAAAGAAATTAAATGAATTAAATGAATTAAATAAATCCTTAGCCAAGACCCCGTAAGCGCTCTGGCTTGCAGGAACCCTCCAGCTGCTTGGAGGCTGAGATTACTGGTGCCAGTGGGTGGTGCCAGGGGTATTTATACCCCACCATCATCAAAAGGATGATGGGCTCAGCCTCCAAGCTGCTGGAAGGGTTGCGCAACCCAGAAGTTAAGGGACTGGACTGAAGTTCCTTCAGGAACACTAATTAGCAGGTAAGGACTAATTACTTCTTATGAAAAAAACACTTTTCCACGCCGCTTAGAAGCCTGAGTAAATAACTCTAAAGAAAAGAAAAGTGTTCATAAATAATACTGAATTTCGGGCTTCCATATGCAGGTACAAGATGACCAGAACCCAGCTGAGCTTTTGTTCTGTGCATGCCTGTTTGGAATAACAACAACAGTATTACAGTTAGACTTTTTATATAGTGTCCTTATTTTAATCGGTCAGAGTTGTTGCAAGGGGGATGAGTAAGTAGAACAACTGCCCTTGTTGCCAAACCATGGGTGTGTATGAAGGGGGTGGTGATGCCTTTTTTGAGTCAGTCTGCGAGTCTGCATGCATGTAGGCACAGAAAGGGAAGGGAGGCGCTGAAAGCAACCTTTCACCTTAATGCTATAATTTCTCTCCTCGTTTCTCTGGTGGTGAAGGTTGGAATGGATCACACATGTTTTAATTTATTTGTTTTATCTTGGCTTTTATGGAATATGATTGTGCACTGCTTTGATTGACCTAGGATGTCAGAAAGCAGTACAAAAGCTTTTATAAATGTTTATCGCAGCAACTGCCCCAGACCACAGTGAATTTACAAGCAGCATTTCCAAGACTGGTTCAAATGTGAAGGATAAGTATAGGTCAAAAGTAAAGGCTTCCAAAACCTGTTGGTAGTTTAGTTCATACAGCAAGTTAATGACACATGGGCATTTCAGACTTGTGGTCCAGGAGTTTTCTGAATCGTAGGACAGTGTTCTAATGGTCTGGTGGATAATAGTTGCTTGGTTGGGTTAGGCTGAAATTCAGTCTCCTGACTGTCAGCAGCACGTGCATGCTTTCTCTTTTTCTGAAAAACGTGATTTTGACTATGGCCACACCACCACACCCTTAGTGTGCATGATCTCGTCTGACCTTGGAAGCTAAGCAGAATCGGCTCTGGTTATTACTTGGATGTGAGACCACTTTGGAATATCAGGTGCTGTAGACTTGCTGCATGGAAGAAAGGCCTGGCAGTCTGCTCTGGCCATACCTTGCCAAGAAAACTCTGGGGATAGTTGCGACATGGACAGCCGTCCAGAGGGTCACCAGACGTTGACATTGATTAGACAGCACTTAATGACTGCACCAAGGAGGAGAAATCAGAAAAGGTGCTTATTTTGCAAAGGCAACATAGGCACGTATGTGCCTTTTTATAAAGTAAGCTCTCAGAATTGGCCTTAACAGTGTTCAAATGCTTATGCACAAATTTCATATGGTCTCCAAAGAAGGTGTAAAAGTGTTCATGCTATCTATACATGCCACCTGTGTGGATGTGTATTGCTACTCTACCCAAACTGTCTACAGAAACACCCGTGCATATAAATGCACATGATTTTCTTGGTATGCATATATTTGCACAATTTACTGAAAGTCCTTTGTTTCTAAAACACTTTAAACACAGAAAAAGCTTTATAAAATTATCCTCAAATTGAACGCAGGGTAACAGAAAAACAGATTTGAATTAGTTCAAGTTTACAATATCTGAGCAGTAGCTTTGGCTCACAAGTTTCAGACTTCTGCTATTTTAACCATTCTTTTTTCCTATTTCTTTCTCTGTATCTAACTCGGGGAAAGGCACCCCTCACCACTGCATCTGTAGCCAATTCTGCAGCCTGGAAAGCATTTCTTCCCAACCACAAATTGTGTTGATCTACTCGGAATTGCTGGGTTTGCATTTTTGGCTGTTATGTAGTTATATCATTATAGCGCTTCAAATATCTCCTTCTAAAAACTTGTCCAATGATTTTGGACTGACTCAGTATTATAGTGAAAACTATTTATATTGGCAAAATATTTATGGTTTTAAACAAACCTTAATAGACCTCCCTTCATGTGAAAGTGGTGAAATCTGTTACTCCTTTATCTTAGAGGACACCTCTTTTTATCTATGGCTACTTTGTTTAAAGTAGAGAAAAAAAGATTGTCAGCTAAACCTATGGATTGCACAGTAGGATGCTGTCATAAAACCAGTCAGTGTGTTACAGCTGAAGCCTGAGACTTCCTCAGACAATGTGCAGCTAACCTGGTATATTTTTAACATACTGTTTTGAAACGATTTTCATTAATGGCAAATATGACAGGGCACTAGATAAGGAAGGGAGGATGGGTGATTTGTGTGTCCTAAACTGACTGTGGCAAATTAAATACATGCTGCCTTTGCTTTACATTGGTGGCCAGTTGGCTGCGTGGCTGATTGCTCTGGGAGGAGGATAGAATCCCTATGATTCATTGCTGCATTGCAGCGGACACTCACGAGGAGTGAGCACTTGTGCATTGCTTCAGGAGATAAACGGAGCTGTTCTAAACTTAGCTGACACTTTGCTTCTCTCTGTAATGTAGTGATATAGTAGATGGTGGCAGGAAATGGCCACGTGAGTTGTCACATTTCCAAGGAGGCAGCATCTTAGCTGCCAGGCAGAAACACCAGCAAGATTTCTTCTTCCTATCTTCACCATCGTGGACAGTATAACATACAAGATTTCTGGTGCACTTGTTTATTTAACAGGTTTTTTTAATACCACTTTATCATTTCATTCAAAGCAGTTTACATTGTAACATAAACTTGGTAATGTACATTAAACAGGGGCATTGATAAACTTGGCGTTTTCTGAGTCAATGGAGGATTAAGTGACTTGCCCAAGGCCACAAGGAGTGCTAGTGGGAATTGAGCCCTGGTCTCTTGGTTCCCAAACCAGTGCTCTAACCATTAAACTACTCCTCCACTGCATTCATTCTTAGTTTCCTCAGCACCCAGCATGTCCCAGGCCCAATCACAAAACTCTGCTATGTTCAAAACCACCAGTAGGACCACTCTGAAAACTGTCTGGCAGGAGGTTAGACATTCAGTCTCGCTACATGAGCCCTGCACATCCAGTAACACTTGTAGGTATTACAGAACTTGCAAAATTATTATTTTTGGCCAACATAACCAGGCGAATGCTAGGATACATCAGGGATGCATAAACAGCAGAAAAGAGAGGTGATAGTGCCTCAGTACAGGCCATTGGTGAGATCTTACCAGCAGTACTGTTCATTTCTGGGCTGCCTCTAATTAAGGACGCAGAGACTAATGGCAGCTCAGAAAAAGGTAACCAAAATGGCGTGGATGTGTATTCCTAGAGGAGAGCGAGGGGGACTAGAAGACATTTTTAAATGCCTGAAAAGTGTGTTTATGCACAAGAGGTAAACCTTTTTTTCAGAGGAGGCGGTGCATGCAAATCTATCTCATGCATATTCAGTGTAGGTATCCTTAAAACTAGACTGGCGGGTTGAGGGGGGAGGTTTGGCACACTAGGACCTGCTTGAGAAACACTGGAATACTAGAAAGCATGGAATCAGCATGAGGACTCACAGTAGCAAGAGTATGGAAGTGAAGCACACTGGATAACTTGAGCGGAGAGGCTCTTACAACCCTGCAGTGGCACTTGGGCTCTAATAAAGCACAGAGAAACCAACATTAGGTCAGATAGCAGAGGAGGGTTGAGAGGTTGGGTGGAAGACATTGATGAAGGGGAGGTTGGGTTGTATCTAGGAATATTGAATGCATATCAGTCAAGGGGATGAATCTAAGTTGGATAGATTAGATGGGCCATTTTGTTTTATCTCCAGGAACAAGCAGGAATGAGTCTTCACATATGGGTACATTAGTACCGACGGAGCCTGCGCGGGAACGCTCCCCAGCTTCCCAAAAAGGAAAGCTTTTGGGAGCATCCCACAGCGCCTGCGCGCTGCCTTCCCGCCTTTCCTAACCAGCTCTCCTCAGTTCTTCTTTGCCGCGGAGCCAGCAGGTCAAGCCCTGTCACCGCTGAAGAAGTTCTTTATTTTATTTTATTTCTTTGGTCGCGTGTCTGCCTTCCCCGACTCCGGACCGGTACCGCCGGTCTTTTTCTCTTCTTTCTTCAAAAAAAAAAAAAAAAAATATATATTTTTCTTCACTTAGTGTATTTTTCCTCTTGGGCCTCAGGGCCTACAAGAAAATTTCCCTCATGGAAAAACCAGCCTCCGGGTTCAAAAAATGCACTAAGTGTAGCGGTACTATTTCTGTTACAGATACCCATGAATGGTGACTTAAATGTTTGGGTCCTGAACACTCCATTCCGGATTGTCCGTTTTGCTCTCTGTCTAAACAGGGTTTACAGAACCGAGCAGCTAAGCTCCATGTGCTGTTTTCCGCTGATGCAGCGTTGGTAGCATCGACATCTTCCAGGTCTTCTTCTCCTGATGGATCTCAGGTAACCAAACATGTACCTAGCAGGTCCTCGAAGGGTAGATCTCTCTCTAAACATGGAGATGCCTCCGGGCTTGCCCTTGAGTATCCTGCACCAGCAAAACAACCCCGGCGGGAAGCTCCGGCTTCCAAAGCTCCTCCTATGGGGTTACAGGTTGACATCGATGGCACGGCCTCGACCGATCACCTGTTAGAATGCTCTGGGGTACCGGCACAATCTCCCGGTACCGACTTCCAGGCATTCATGGCGTCAATGGATCACAATGTTTTGTCCATGCAGCAGGCTATTACGGCCTTCATTCAAGCTGCGATGCCGCTGGTACCGAAACAAGCTCCGTTGTCGGGATCGGCTCCGGTACCGGCACCAGCGCCGATACCGGTACCAACTGCATCGACATCGACTAGGATACCGGCTACAGTGGTTCCTTGTCCAGGGCTTACCAGTACCGATCCGGTACCGGGGACGCCCGATGTCGATACTGCTCGATATGCATATCGAGCGTTGGAAGAGCACCCTGACAGGCGATACTTCGATTCCTCTGATGATTCTGATACATCAGACAAGTCTCCTGAAGTATCCATAGCCCTTCCTGAAGAGCCTTCTTCTCCAAAAAGAAGAATGTCTCCTCCAGAGGACTTGTCCTTTCAAGACTTCATAAGAGAAGTAGCTAAAGGACTTTCTATTTCAGTAACTTCTGAATCAGAGCCTAGAGCTAAAAAATTGGATATTTTAGGCTATTCTAGAGCTCCTAAAGAGGCAGTCACCTTACCAATTCATGAGATTCTTTATGAACACATGATTGATCTATGGGAGACTCCTCTCACTCTCTCTCCTCATTCTCACAGATTGGACACTATGTATCGTGTCCCTCCTTGTCCTGGATTTCAAAAAACTCAGCTTCCTCACCATTCCATTGTGATGCAGTCAGCTATGAAGAGGATAAAGAGTACAAAGAGACACTCTTCTGCTCCTCCAGGAAGAGAATGCAGGACCTTGGATGCTTTTGGTAGGAAAATCTTCCAAGCCAGTATGCTTATTGCCAGAATCAACTCATATAGCCTTTACATGGGTATGTTTCTAAAAGAAGTTGCACAAAAACTGCAGACTTTCCTCCCTTTTCTTCCAGAGGATAAAAGGGAGGAATTCCTTATTTGGCTTAAGCATTCTCAAGACATTTCAAAGTTTTCCAACAGGGCAGCTTTTGACTCCTTTGAAGGTGCCAGCAGAGCCTCAGGCATTGCCATAGCTGCTCGCAGAATTGCTTGGCTCCAGGCTTCTGATTTAGAACCCTGGGTTCAAGATGGCTTAGGAAATCTTCCCTGTACAGGTGAAAACCTATTTGGCAAGGAGTGGCAAATAAAAGCCACTCAAATGGATGCAGAAAACTCTGCTCTGGATAGACTTTCAAAGTCAACCTCCATTCCTGCCAAGAAAAAGCCTTTTAAAAAGTCTTTCTTTAAAAAGGGCAGATTTCCTTCTACTTCTGGCCAACAATCTTCTACAGGTCGCTTTTCCACTAAGCGTCAGCAACCTAAACAGGCCAGACCTAAGCCTACAGGGGCTGCTGCAACTCAGCAAGCCCAACCTCCTCAGGGTTTTTGACTTGATGCTAGAGAACTTAGCCTTTCTGGCTCTAAAGCAGCCAGAGCCTCTCGCCATTCCAGGAAGGTTGGCACACTATGGTGAGACACTTCAATTCTCCCACATCTCTTCTCGACCTTCTAGGTCAAGAGGTAGCTACCCTTCTTGCCCAAGGGGCGATAGAAGAAGTTCCCCTTCTTCATCAAGGGTCAGGGTTCTACTCCCCCTATTTTCTCATCCCAAAGAAGACAGGGGGATACAGGCCCATCTTAGATCTCAGAGAATTGAACAAGTTTCTATGCAAGGAGAAGTTCAAGATGCTTTCTCTGGGCACTCTCCTTCCATACCTTCAAAGTCAGGATTGGCTTTGTTCTCTAGATCTCAAGGATGCGTACACACATGTCCTCATCCATCCCTCTCACAGAAGATTCCTGCGGTTTCTTTTCCAAGGAAAACATTACCAATACAGAGTCCTTCCTTTCGGTCTGGCCTCTGCTCCAAGAGTGTTCACCAAATGCATGGCAATAGCTGCTGCATTTCTACGCACTCTGGGAATATTTGTCTTCCCATACCTGGACGACTGGCTCATTCGAGCTCCATCTCAGTCAGAGGCCCAGATTTCCTTGGACCGCACAAGGCGCATTCTGCAGTATCTGGGACTTGTGGTAAACCTCACAAAGTCTCAGCTCACCCCTACTCAGTCCCTAGAATTCATAGGGGCCTGGTTGGATACCACTACTGCAAGGGCCTACCTTCCCCAGGCCCGTTGCCAACGTCTAGTGCAGTTAGCCTCCCAGATTCAGTCAAAGAGCCACTTAACTGCCAGGGAGATACTACAACTGCTAGGCCACATGGCTTCCACAGTGCATGTGGTACCCTATGCTCGCCTACACATGAGAGCAGCTCAATGGACTTTGTCCACCCAGTGGACTCAAGCTTCAGGAGCTCTCTCAGACCAAATAGCAACCACCAAACGTCTCTCCAATGGTGGATGTCCACTCAAAATTTGTTGCTGGGGTTCCCCTTCCAACAGTTGTTGCCCCAAGCAACCCTCACAACAGATGCCTCCCAAACAGGTTGGGGAGCCCATCTACAGGACCTCTCCACTCAAGGCACTTGGTCCCCACAGGAGACCTCTCTTCATATCAACCACTTGGAGCTTCGAGCAGTTTTTCTAGCTCTCAAGGTCTTTCATACCCTCCTCAGCTACAAGACAGTCCTCATTCATAAGGACAATCAAGTAGCCATGTTTTACATAAACAAGCAAGGAGGAACTGGCTCTCTGTCGCTTTGCAACGAAGTTTTAAGATTGGGGGCCTTCGCCAGAGAGCATCAAATCCATCTCCTGGCAGTATACCTCCCAGGAGTCCAAAACTCTTGGGCAGACAGACTCAGTCGAGTTCTGCTTCCACACGAATGGTCCCTGCACATGGATCAGGTACTCAGAATCTTCCAAGAATGGGGAACCCCGCACATAGACCTCTTTGCAAGTCCGTGGAATGCCAAACTTCCCCGGTTCTGTTCCAGAATTCCGCGTCAGGGAGTTATGGCCAAGGATGCCTTCCTCCTTCATTGGGGTCAGGGCCTCCTGTATGCATTTCCACCCATTCCCTTGATTCCCAAGACTGTTCAAACTCCAGAGGGATCAAGGATCTATGATCCTCATAGCTCCACGCTGGCCACGCCAAGTGTGGTACCCTCTACTTCTACATCTCTCCCAAGCCCCCTCCCTGGATTTGGGAGCTGCTCCAGACCTTCTATCCCAGGAGGAAGGGACTTTATGGCACCCAAACCCCAAGTCCCTACACCTCAGAGCTTGGTTATTGAAGGCCTAGACCTTCAAGACTGGAATCTTTCTCAACAAGTGAAGGATATCCTCCATGCTTCCAGAAAACCTTCCACCAGGCGTTCTTATGCTTTTAAATGGAAGAGGTTTTCCATTTGGTGTGCTGAGAAGGGTCTTAACCCTCTAGCACTACCTTTGAATTCTCTATTAGACTATCTCCTGCATCTTTCCAATGCAGGCCTTAAAACAAATTCAGTAAGAGTCCATTTAAGTGCTATTGCAGCATCCCTTAAGCCCATCAATGGACAACCTATTTCCTCTCATCCTCTCATTGCAAGATTCATGAGAGGCCTAACTTTAACTAAACCTCCCATTAGGCCTCCTCCGGTGGCATGGGACTTAAATTTGGTTCTTGGTCAGCTTATGAAGCCACCTTTTGAACCCTTAGCCACTACCTCCTTGAAGTTTCTTTCCTGGAAGGTTATTTTCCTCATTGCAGTCACTTCAGCTCGCCGCATCAGTGAACTGCAGGCATTAGTGGCTAATCCACCTTATACAAGGTTCCATCATGATAAGGTAGTCCTTAGGACAAATCCACACTTTATGCCTAAAGTGGTCTAACCTTTTCATCTTAATCAAGAGGTATATTTACCTGTTTTTTTCCAGTTCCTCATGCATCCAATGCAGAGAGGAATCTTCATACTCTGGATTGTAAAAGAGCTCTTGCTTTTTACTTACACAGGACACAGCAACATAGAAAGTCTTCCCAGCTTTTTGTTGTTTTTGATCCTTCTCATTTGGGACTTCCAGTCTCCAAGAGAACACTGTCAAATTGGATTGCTCAATGTATTTCTTTCGCCTACCAGAGTAAGAACCTTTCTCTGGAGAGCCATGTCACAGCTCATAATGTGAGGGCCATGGCCACCTCTATGGCTCATCTAAATTCTGTGTCCATCGACCAGATCTGTCGAGCAGCCACCTGGGCCTCGGTTCATACCTTCACAGCCCATTACTGCTTGGACAAGGACTCCCGCCGGGATGCCTTGTTTGGTCAGGCTGTCCTCAAACACCTGTTCCATTCTTAAACAACTCCTACCCTCCTTCCCTGGATGGATGCCTGAGATCCATAGGAGGAAGTAGACCCCTTCCCAGGGTCTCATATCCTTGGGGATCTCCCAGGCATCTTAGCTAGGGAGTCCCCATATGTGAAGACTCATTCCTGCTTGTTCCTGGAGATAGCACAGTTACTTACCTGTAGCAGGTGATCTCTGGGAACAGCAGGAATAAGTCTTCACAACCCACCCACCTCCCCTAGGAGTTGTATCTCTTTTTCTATCTTTCCTTTCTTTCTCTATTGTCTCAGCTTTAAACTCGAACTGAGGAGAGCTGGTTAGGAAAGGCGGGAAGGCAGCGCGCAGGCGCTGTGGGATGCTCCCAAAAGCTTTCCTTTTTGGGAAGCTGGGGAGCGTTCCCGCGCAGGCTCCGTCGGTACCGACGTACCCATATGTGAAGACTTATTCCTGCTGTTCTCTAGGACCAAGCAGGAAGTCAGTCCTCACATATGGGTGACGTCGGCGCCGACGGAGCCCTCGCGGAGCAATTTTCCCCAGCTTTCAAAGAAAGCCTTTGGGAATTGCAGCGCGCATGCGCGGTCGCCTTCCCGCCCAAGGGTGCCATCTTAGCCAGTCTTCTTTTTTCCGCGGAGCCCTACAGACGTACCCGTCGTGTCCCCGCTGAAAAAGTTGATTTTCGTGAGTTTTTCTCTTTTTTCACTTTGGTTCGACGCCGGTCGTTTTCCTGCCCGGACTCGCGACGCCGTTGCGAGTCCTTCTCTTATTTTTCGGTTTTTCTGATTTTGGTCAGTTTCGTTTTCGGTTTTTCGCTGGCAGCCCGGTCCTTTGACCTTGCAGGGGCCCTTTTTCCCCCGATGGCTGCCAGTGTTTTCAAGCAGTGTGGTCAGTGTGACAGAAATATGTCACTCACTGACACACACGATAATTGCCTCCGCTGCCTGGGCCCGGATCATGAAGAACTGATCTGTGGAGCCTGTGGCAAAATGTCCTCCAAAGCGTTAAGGAGTCGGCGGCACCAGCGGGATAGAATCTTCGCTGACCCCGGCCGTACCCGGACCTCGTCGGAGGCCTCGGCATCCAGAGGCTCCAGCTCTGACCATCGCCGAAGCTCCTCCGACAGGGGTTCTCCCTCCGGGGACCATCGACGGAAGGCAAAACCCGCGAGGGCGGCGTCGGTGGACGCTCCTGGCTCCGCGAGGGCCAGGTCGCAAAGCCCCGATAGCCGTCCTGGGTCTTTGGAGAAGGAGCACCTCCCGAAGCGACCTCGCCTGGAGTCGGAGTTGCCTGCTTGGGTAAGTCCTGTAGTCCTTCTGGACTCGCCTCCGAGATGTCCGACGTCGGGCCCGACGCCGTCGGGGCCCGAGTCGGGGGCTGCTGGGTCACCTGAGGTCGGACTCAGGTTGACGGCCTTGGAGAGCAGACTATCTGCCTTCATGGACCAGCAGCGGGCACTGATCGCTAGCCTCGCTGGCGCCACTGCCCCGACCGCCGGGACGTCGACGTCTAAGTCGACCCCGGAGACCGAGCCGATCCTCGAGTCCATGCGAACTCGAGTCGATCCTCGGTCGAGGTCACCCTCGGCCTCCCGTTCGGGACCGAGGTCGTCGCCGCCGACTCCCTCGGCGTCGGGGCGGCCGACGCCTCCGCCTGCCCGAGCCGACCCCACCGATTCCTCCTCGGAGTCGGCCTGGGAGTCTGAAGAGGAAGAGTCACCTGATTCGTTTCGGACTCGGTGTGTCCCCTCGGACTCACCTGAGTCCGAACCTCGGAAGCAGTCCCCTCCGGAGGATGCCCGGTTCTCGGACTTCGTCAGGGATATGGCCAAGGCTTTGGCCTTCCCTGCGGATCCCGAGGAGGAGCCTCGAGCCGAAGAGCTCGACGCCCTTCAGTACGACTCTCCCGCCCGGGAGCACTTTACTGTACCGGTTCCTCCCATGCTGGAACGACTACTCTTCCGCATGTGGGAGAGTCCGGCCTCGTCGCCGGTATTAAGCAAGCGGGTCGATTCCATCTATCGAGTCCGCAAGAGTCCTGGCTTCCAAAAAGCACAGCTGCCACACCATTCCATGGTAGTGGAATCGGCCATGCATAGGCTTAAGAGCCAAAAGATGCACTCCTCGGTGCCTCCGGGCTGGGAGGCCCGTAACCTGGATGGCCTTGGTAAGAAGTGTTTCCAGGGCTCTATGCTGGCTTGTCGTGTCCAGACCTACCAGCTATACATGGGCATGTATCTCCGAGACCTGGCTAAAGAGATAGCCGGATTCTCCGCTGGACTGTCCGAGGAACCTTTGCGGAGGTTCCTGGCCTTGACAACTGGTATTCGGGAATGCTCCAAATTCATGTCCCGAGCAGCCTATGATGGCTTTGAAGCATCGGCTCGAGTAGCCGCAGCTGGCATCGGTGCCCGCCGACAGGCTTGGCTTCAGTCGTCTGACCTTGAACCCTGGGTGCAGGACAAGTTGGTCGATGTCCCCTGCAGAGGTGAGAACCTCTTTGGCAAGCCCATGGCTGAAAAGGCTGCACAAATCGAGACGTAGACTCTCACCAGGACTAGGCTTTCTAGGAAGACCTCCGCCCCTTCCCAGAAAAAGAAGGGCTCGGGAAAGAAGTCCTTTTACCCGAGAAAGGCGGCTGCCTATAAACACTACCCTCAATATCAGGCCTCCGCAGCTCCCCCACAGGGCCAGCAGGCCAAGGGACGGGGTAACGGGTCCCGTAGGCAGCAAGCCCCCAAGCCTGCACCACCAGCCCCTGCTCAGCAGGGTGGGGGTTTTTGACTTCCTCAGCATAGCCTCTCCCCCTCAGCTGGCTCCTCCCAGCACCGGAGGCCGGCTGGTTCACTTCGCCCACAGGTGGTCCAACATCACTTCAGATGCCTGGGTGCTTCAAGTCGTGAGAGAAGGATATCTTCTCCACTTCCATCAGGTCCCTCCCTCTTATTTTCCGGGAGAACCTCCTCGACTCCCTCTGCACAGGGACTTACTCCTTCAGGAGTTAGCAAGTCTTCTTCAGGAACAGGCTGTGGAACCGGTGCCCCACCACCTGAGAGGTCAAGGCTTTTATTCCAGGTATTTCCTAATACCAAAAAGGACAGGAGGCCTCAGACCCATCCTGGACTTGCGCAACCTCAATAAGTTCCTCGTGCGGGAAAAGTTCAAGATGCTTACCCTTGGAATCCTTCTGCCCTACCTCCAGCAGGGAGATTGGCTATGCTCCTTAGATCTAAAGGATGCCTACACGCACATCCTCATCCACCCAAGCCACCGCCAATACCTAAGGTTTGTGGTGGCAGGAAATCATTACCAGTACAGAGTACTGCCCTTTGGCCTATCCTCCGCACCGCGAGTCTTCACAAAATGTCTCGCGGTGGTGGCGGCCTATCTCCGGCTTCACAGCCTCTATGTCTTTCCGTACCTCGACGACTGGCTCATCAGAGCATCGTCCTCTCCGGCAGTCACCAATGCCACACACTGCACGGTGACTCTTCTGCAGTACTTGGGCTTTGTCATAAACTTCGCAAAGTCCACTTTGCTCCCCTCACAGGATCTCGAGTTCATCGGCGCAAGACTGCACACTCCTCAGGCACGAGCTTTCCTGCCTCTCGACAGGGCTCAACGGCTCATGGACCTAGCCGGCCGTTTTCGCAGCCAGTCCCTGGTCTCCGCCAGGCGCTTCCTGAGACTACTCGGCCATATGGCTTCCACCGTCCACGTGACCCCCAATGCTCGCCTGAATATGCGGCCTGCTCAATGGTGCCTTTGCAAGCAGTGGCAACAAGCCACCGGCGGACTAGCCGACTTAGTGCGCATCTCCGGGCCGCTGGCCTCTTCCCTACAGTGGTGGCTTCATCGGCCGAACCTGGTGCTCGGAATGCCGTTTCAGTCGCCTCAGCCGGCTCAAGTGCTGACGACCGATGCTTCCCTCCTGGGTTGGGGAGCACATTGCCAGGGGGCATGTACTCAAGGTCTCTGGACCGCGTGGGAGTCTGCTCAACAGATCAACTTCCTGGAGCTCAGAGCAATCCGTCTGGCGCTCAAGGCTTTCTCCCACCTGACTTCTCACCGGTCCGTCCTTGTCCAGACGGACAATCAAGTTGCCATGTTCTACGTGAACAAGCAGGGGGGCACGGGCTCCTTCCTTCTCTGCCGAGAAGCTCAGAAGCTCTGCTCTTGGGCCGTCAGTCACGGCATTCTTCTCAAGGCAGTTTATCTCCCAGGCCAAGAGAATTGCCTGGCGGACAAACTCAGCAGGATACTCCAGCCGCACGAGTGGCGTCTGGATCCCTTGGTAGTTCAGAAACTTTTTCTGAAGTGGGGCCTCCCCACGATGGATCTCTTTGCCAGTCCTCTCAACCGGCAACTTCCTCGCTTCTGCTCTCGTCAGCCACATCCCCTTCGGGTAACGGCAGATGCTTTTCTACTCTCATGGTCGGAAAGCCTTCTCTATGCTTTTCCTCCCATCCCGCTAGTCTCTCGAACTCTATTCAAGGTTCTCCGGGACAAAGCTTCCATGATCCTGGTGGCTCCTCGCTGGCCCAGACAGCCGTGGTTTCCACTCCTGTTGCAATTAGCGGTAGAGGATCCGTTCCCTCTGGGGTTTCAACCGGATCTCCTAACACAGGATCAGGGGTCTCTGCTACACCCCAACCTCAGATCTCTCAATCTAATGGCCTGGCGGCTGAAAGGGTAGTCCTTGCTCCCCTTCTCCTGCCGGCAGAGGTGAAAGAGGTCGTCCTAGCTTCTCGGCGACCTTCTACCCGCAAATGCTACGCCCTTAAATGGCGTTGCTTTTCCGTTTGGTGTGTACAGCAGTCTCAGGATCCCTTCTCCTGCTTGGTGTCGGTGATCTTGCAGTACCTGCTCTACCTCTCTAATCTGGGACTTAAGTCCAACTCCGTCAAAGTCCACCTCAGTGCTCTTTCAGCACACCATGTGCCGGTGGACGGCAGACCTCTTTCCAGCGACCCTCTCGTAGCACGGTTTCTCCGAGGTCTCCTTCTACTTACCACCTCTGCGCCCGCCAGCACCTGACTGGGATCTGAATGTGGTTTTACAGCGGATCACCTGTCCGCCTTTTGAACCGATGGCTACCTGTTCTCTGCGTTTTCTTTCGTGGAAAACCTTATTCCTGATAGCCCTCACTTCCGCTAGACGCGTAAGTGAATTGCAGGCCCTCGTGTCTGATCCCCCTTTCACTCGGTTCTACAAAAATAGGGTAGTCCTACGGACTCACCCAAAATTTCTTCCAAAAGTTGTCTCCCCTTTTCACATCAATCAGGAGGTGGTACTTCCAACCTTCTTTCCCAGGCCTCACTCCAGCCGAGCTGAAAGGGTCCTGCATACCCTGGACTGTAGAAGGGCATTGAACTTCTACCTTGACCGTACGCGGGAGCACCGTAAAGCTGCTCAGCTTTTTGTGTCTTTTGACCCCAATAAATTGGGGCTCCCGGTCTCCAAGCGTACTCTGTCCATCTGGGTTGCTGACTGTATCGCTTGGGCTTATGGGGCAGCCGGACTCTCCTTAGAAAGTTGAGTCACGGCTCATTGTGTTCGGGCGAAGGCTACGTCAGTGGCTTACCTCCGCTCTGTTCCGCTGGCAGACATCTGCCGGGCCGCTACTTGGTCTTCGAGCCAGACTTTTGCGGTCCATTACTGTCTCGAGAGGGAGTCCCGCAGGGACAGTGCTTTCGGGCAGGCAGTCCTCCGAAATCTCTTCGAGGTTTGAGCAACTCCTACCCCCCATCCCGGATGGGGGCTACCGGTGGGTGATAATTCAGTGAAGATTCCTTCCTTCTGTGCCGCTGAGCTAGAGGGAGCTCATTTTTGTGCTTAGGGTCTCCGGTAGCCTTAAGCTTGGGAGTCCCATATGTGAGGACTGACTTCCTGCTTGGTCCTGGAGAAAGCGTAGTTACTCACCTGTAACAGGTGTTCTCCAGGAGCAGCAGGAATCAGTCCTCACAACCCTCCCTCCTCCCCGTGGAGTTGCAATCATCTGCTTAAGTTTTTTTGCAAATTTTTATGCTGTCTTTTAGCTATGTCATCAGACTGGCTAAGATGGCACCCTTGGGCGGGAAGGCGACCGCGCATGCGCGCTGCAATTCCCAAAGGCTTTCTTTGAAAGCTGGGGAAAATTGCTCCGCGAGGGCTCCGTCGGCGCCGACGTCACCCATATGTGAGGACTGATTCCTGCTGCTCCTGGAGAACACCTGTTACAGGTGAGTAACTACGCTTTCCCAGAGATCACCTGTTACAGGAACTGTGCTTTCTCTGCTGTTATGTTCATTTAGAGTAGTGGTTCCTAACCCAGTCCTTGGGTACCCCCAGGCCAGTCGGATTTTCAGGATATTCACAATGATATGCATGAGATAAATCTGCATGCATTGCTTCTACTGCATGCAGATCAATCTCATGATTATTCATTGTAGATACCCTGAAAACATGACTGGCCTGGGGTTATCCGAGGACTGGGTTGGGAACCACTAATTTAGAATGTTACATAAAAAGCCAGTCAGGAAAAGTGTTTGCGTATGTGCCTTTTCTAACATAGTAACATAGTAGATGATGGCAGATAAAGACCAGTATGGTCCATCTAGTTTGCCCAGTAAGATGGCAAGAGTAGGTGCACCTGCCGCTCCGTGCAGGCCACCCCTCCCTATGTCTTTGTTTTAGGGGTGAACCCACCGCTCTGTGTAGGGCACCCCTATTTATTGAGAAATTAGATAGTTAAGTTTATTTTGATTTTATCCTGTTGCTGTAAAGGGATCCACTGTGTCTGTCCCATGCCATTTAGAATTCTGTCACTGTATTTGCCCCTACCACTTCCATCGGGAGGGCATTCCAAGCATCCACTACCCTTTCAGTGAAAATGTATTTCCTGATATTGCCTTTCAATTTACCTCCTTGCAGCTTCATGTTATGCCCTCTAGTTTTACAGCTTCCCCTTCTTTGGAAGAGGTTTGTTTGTTCAATATGGAACAATCTACCGGACGATCTAAGGGCAACTCCAGACCTCAAAGACTTCAGAAAACAACTGAAAACCATGCTGTTCATAGAGCACTATGGTCACATCACATAACCTAAGAGAATGGATAACAGCACTCCAATCCTCCCAAACAACTGAATATATATAAAATATGATTCTAGCACCACTGTAAATAGCCCACCCTGTATATAGCTCAAACAAATCAAGCACCCAACACATCCCTCACACAACTAAGTTTTGTCCTCACTGCATGTACAACACACACACTTTACCTGATTGCTTGCTGTGATACCACCTTGATTATTAAGATAAGGCGGTTTAGAAATACTGTTAAATAAATAAAAATAAATAAATAAATAAATAATGTTGCCTTGGTGGCGGCAGGGGTGGCGATGGCAGCAGCAACAACATCCAATTGCAAAAAGAAAAAAAAAAAAAAAGCAGATCTTTCCAACTCCGCGCTTGCAGGCAGGTCTTATCCCTCCCTCCTCTGATGCAAGCATGTGTCAGAGGAGGGAGCATGCAAATATGGAGTCGGAAAGACCTGCATTTTTTTTCCCCCCAATTGAATGTTGCTGCTGCCACCGCCAAGGCAACACTAAAAGCTGTGGCAGCAGCTGGGCAAGGGCGGGCAGGCAGGCAGCAGGGGGGAGCAGAGGTTGGCAGCCCCAAATATGCCTCTATTTCTTTGTGCCTGTGCGGAGGAGCTGAGCCATCTACCCGAGTCGAAGCCTCATCGAAGGGAGCCTGCCCTGCTCCAGAAGATCGGCGGCAAGAAAAGAGCAAGCCAGCTACAAAAGACCTTGCTGCACACAAAAGAGCTCTTCGGGGGAAGCTGCTTTTTGGCTCCACCCCTCCAGCAGCGTGTCTCAGAGCATCTCTACCCAATCGGGGCACAGCTCTCCATTTAAAAGGAGAAGCCACAGGCACAGGATCCTCTCTTGCTCTGCTTAGCTCCAGGAGGAGCTGAGCCATCTACCCGAGTCGAAGCCTCATCGAAGGGAGCCTGCCCTGCTCCAGAAGATCGGCGGCAAGAAAAGAGCAAGCCAGCTACAAAAGACCTTGCTGCACACAAAAGAGCTCTTCGGGGGAAGCTGCTTTTTGGCTCCACCCCTCCAGCAGCATGTCTCAGAGCATCTCTACCCAATCGGGGCACAGCTCTCCATTTAAAAGGAGAAGCCACAGGCACAGGATCCTCTCTTGCTCTGCTTAGCTCCAGGAGGAGCTGAGCCATCTACCCGAGTCGAAGCCTCATCGAAGGGAGCCTGCCCTGCTCCAGAAGATCGGCGGCAAGAAAAGAGCAAGCCAGCTACAAAAGACCTTGCTGCACACAAAAGAGCTCTTCGGGGGAAGCTGCTTTTTGGCTCCACCCCTCCAGCAGCGTGTCTCAGAGCATCTCTACCCAATCGGGGCACAGCTCTCCATTTAAAAGGAGAACGCCACAGGCGCACCCGCGCCTTGCGGGCCCGCGCCTGAGGGCCGCGCAAGAGGGCCCTTTGGCACGGCCCTTAGGCAAAGGCACCCCCAAGATTGTCACAGAAACATAACAGAAAAAACGACGCTGAGACTACACCTCCCTCTTGGTACAGCTGAGCTCCCTCGGGGTCGAGCTCGCGTACAATCAAGGAACTGACAATCCACCAACTCACAGTGGAAACGCAGAATACCAACTCCGAAGACGCCGAACTGCCTAAAGAGCTGAAACTCTGGGGCACGTAAGTCACACTCATTTGAGTGATTTTTAAACTATCAGCACTGCTTCATTACTTATATGAATTAACTGCACTCCTAACAATAATTGAATGTATAGTTCTGTTTAAATCATCTGATTGCAGCAGCACCACTCTCTACAGCTAGGATTATCCTCCTGCCTCTCATAAAAATACTAATTTAAAGGGTAGAAATTCATGTTTGGGACTAGAATCCAAGATCAGTGTTGGGCACTCTAGTGACTAGTCCCTCTGGATACTGTTGTTAGCTTCCAGCGTTTACAGGCCATATTTGGTATTACCATGTTTGTCCAGATTGATACCTTAAACCCAGAGATATGCCAGTGCTGATGCTATGTTAGAGCAATGTCATCTTTAGCTAGATAAGAACATAGGGACTTGGGATGTACCATAGTGGGTCAGACCAAGAGTTCATCAACAGATCCAGCTGCACACACACGAAACAGGCTCCCTCCACGGGACAGGCTCCCGCACCGCGACAAACCCAGCTCCACATCCACGGGACAGACCCCCGCAACAGGGCGACCACCACAGATCCGGCTCCACCTCCACGGGACAGGCTCCCTCCACGGGACAGGCTCCCGCACCGCGACAGATCCAGCGTCACATCCACGGGACAGGCCCCCGCACCAAGACGACCGCCACAGATCCAGCTCCACATCCACGGGACAGGCTCCCTCCACGGGACAGGCTCCCGCACCGCGACAGACCCAGCTCCACATCCACGGGACAGGCCCCCGCACCAAGGCGACCAACACAGATCCAGCTCCACACACACGGGACAGGCTCCCTCCACGGGACAGGCTCCCGCACCAAGGCGTCCGCCACAGATCCAGCTCCACATCCACGGGACAGGCTCCCTCCACGGGACAGGCTCCCGCACCGCATCAGATCCAGCTCCACATCCAAGGGACAGGCTCCCTCCACAGGACAGGCTCCCGCACCGCAACAGATACAGCTTCACATCCAAGGGACAGGCTCCCTCCACGGGACAGGCTCCCGCACCGCAACAGATACAACTTCACATCCCCAGGACAAGCCCCTGCAACAAGTACAGCTCTCCTCAAAAAAGCAAACAACAGACGAAAACCTAAGGACACAGGCGTCGCCCTATCAGAACATCACAAGCTATCAACATGCACACCACATACTTCCTCCCACTATACCTACTAGTCACACAACTCCTCCCACCAACTACACACCCCCACTACCCCCAAACAAACACACCATGGTACCCACCAACTGCACTGCCATATCTCGGTCCACAACACACACACAAAGAGACACTCGCAACCTCCCAAACAAAGAGACAAAACAGACACAAGTCAAACCCCAACACCGGCCCTAAGGAAGCACACGTCGCAACAACCTCTTCCACAAAGAAAACATCAATTGAGCTCATAAACGCCAGATCCATCTGCAACAAGATACACACTCTGGTAGACCACATTGAAGAGCGACAGCCAGACATAATATGCATCACAGAGACATGGCTCAACCCTACCGACAGTGTACTACTCAACCAACTAGTACCGAACAACTACTCAGCATACAACTGCCCACGCATCCACAAGCGTGGAGGAGGAGTCCTAATAATAGCAAAAACAGAACTCAAGTTCAAGACACTGAATCTCACAGATACAAAGCAGTGTAACACAATTAGCATCAAGAACAAGAATATTGCAATCTGCCTAACCTACAGAGCACCCCGTGCTCCACCCGACGAACTAGCCTTCATACTCGAAGAAGCCTGTGCCATAACGTCAAACAACAAACCAGCACTACTAATCGGAGACTTCAACCTCAAGTCCGCCAATACAAAAGATGCAGAGGCCTTCCTTCAGGCAATGTCATCACTTCAATTCACACAGATAGTCAATGCACCAACACACAGACTAGGATCATCCCCAGACCTCATCTTCGCATCAAACTACCTAACTTCAAGAGACCTAATCTCTACACCCACCATCACCCCAGTACCATGGTCTGACCATTACTTAATCGAGACAAATCTGCAATCACAAGAAGACTGGACAAGCGAAAGAGCGAACTTCCCACACACACAAAGACGATTCAAGTCCTTTGACAAGGACGAATTCATCCAGGACACAATACAACACTTGAACATCGACTCAGAGGACCTGGAGGAACAAGTTTCCAACTGGAACAATGTCCTAGCTAACGCCGCCAAACCATCCGTTGACAGGACCAAGAAACAACACCACAACAAGAGACAAAACAAACCATGGTACTCAGCAAAAATACGACAGGAAAAGAGGGAGCTCAGGAAAATTGAACGGAGATGGAGAAAAAACAAAACTACTTCCGACCAACATCTTTACCTAACAAAGCAAAAACAATACAATGAACACATCAACCAATCAAAGAGAGAATTCCACACAAACCTGATAAATTCTTCCATCAACAAACCCAGAGAACTTTTCGAAATAGTAAAAACCCTGACAAAAGAGCAAGCAGCAGAAAGAGAAATACAAGTGGATCCACAGATATTCGCCGACCACATCAAAGACAAATTTCACTCCACGGAGCGCTCAACACCCAGTAGAACCAACAGAACGAACGTCCACCCCAAAACCTGGGGCACATTCCACTCACCCTCAAAAGAGCAGATATCAGACATCATCTCCACAATCAACACAAGCACTGCTCCTACAGACCCTTGCCCAGTGTCATGGGTCAAAGCCACCAAAGCAAGCCTCATACCAAACATTCATAAAATGGTACACAACTCACTCACTCAAGGACTCATGCCACAGCAATTAAAGCTTGCCTCAGTAAGACCAATCACAAAGAAAACATCTCTCGACAAAAAGGACCCAGCAGCATACCGACCAATCTCCAGCATACCCTTCCTCGCAAAAATAATCGAAAAGACGGTTCAACTACAACTTCAGGAACACATTGACGAACACGGAACTCTCGACGACAACCAACACGGATTTCGTCCCAACCATGGAGTCGAAACTCTCCTGATCTACCTCTTCGACAGCATCATAAGAATAATTGACGACATCAGGAATGGAATTATAATGATCTTCATCGACATCTCCTCAGCGTTCGACATAGTTGATCACAATATACTCCTGGAGAGACTGAAGAACACTGGTATACACGGTACCACTCTAAAATGGTTCCACTCGTACCTAACAGAAAGACAGCTACAGGTCAAGGTGGGACAGGACACCTCCCGGCCCATAAACGTCCAACAAGGAGTACCACAAGGATCCGCACTCTCAGCACTCCTTTTTAACATCTACATCCAACCAATATGCAACATTATGAAAGAGAACAACATCCAATACACAATATACGCAGACGATATAATGGTATACTCCCCGATATCAATCGAAAACCCGGACTTCTCTAAGATAGCAGACTGCCTTACCCAAATGGCGAAGTGGTGCCAAAACAACAATCTAGCTATAAACTACAACAAGACTGAAGCTTTAAATCATCACTCGAAACCAAAGCTTCACACACCCACCAAACATAAAGATACAAAGCACCACGATACCGATAAGATCGGAGGTGAGATACCTTGGGGTTACTCTGGACAGTAAACTCAACCTCAAACCACACATAGACAAAACAATCCAAAAAGCATATTACAGGATGCGAATCATCAGGAGACTGAAACCACTCCTCGCTCCAGAACACTTCCGTACAGTCTGTCAAGCACTGATAACCCCAATACTAGACTTCTGCAACCCGATATACCTCGGACTACCAAAACAAGCTCTCAAACCACTACAGCTGGCACAAAACACTGCAGCTCGAATCATATCCGGAGCCGCAAGGCAGGAGCACATCACACCTACACTAAAGGACTTACACTGGCTCCCAATCATTGCTCGCATCAGATACAAGACTATCATAAACCTATTTAAGATAAAAGAACACACATCAGCCAACAGCCTCCACCTGCTCATACAACCGGAAACCAGCGCACGTCCCAGAAGAAGTCAAACACGCAACCGAGTCAGCACCCCAAATGAGTACAAGCACACACGCAAGGACACAACAGACAGAGCTCTCTCCATGGCTGCTCCAACAATATGGAACAATCTACCGGACGATCTAAGGGCAACTCCAGACCTCAAAGACTTCAGAAAACAACTGAAAACCATGCTGTTCATAGAGCACTATGGTCACATCACATAACCTAAGAGAATGGATAACAGCACTCCAATCCTCCCAAACAACTGAATATATATAAAATATGATTCTAGCACCACTGTAAATAGCCCACCCTGTATATAGCTCAAACAAATCAAGCACCCAACACATCCCTCACACAACTAAGTTTTATCCTCACTGCATGTACAACACACACACTTTACCTGATTGCTTGCTGTGATACCACCTTGATTATTAAGATAAGGCGGTTTAGAAATACTGTTAAATAAATAAAAAATAAATTATTTCTCTTTAAGTATTTAAAGGTCTGAATCATATCTCCCCTATCTCTCCTCTCCTCCAGAGTATACATATTTAGGTCTTCAAGTCTCTTCTCATAAGGCTTTTGACATAGGCTCCAAATCATTTTGGTCGCCTTCCTCTGAACAGTTTCCAGTCTTTTTACATCCTTTGCAAGATATGGTCTCCAGTACTGAACACAGTATTCCAAGTGAGGCCTCACCAGTGACTTATTCAGTGGCATTAGTACCTCTTCCTTTCTGCTGGTAATTCCACTTTGTATGCAACCCAACATCCTCCTGGCTTTTGCCACTGCATTGTCGCACTGTTTTGCCACCTTGAGATCCTCAGAAATAATCACACTAAGGTCCTTCTCCTGTTCCGTGCACACCAACCTCTCGCCCCCTATTGAGTACATCTCCCTTGGATTTCTGCTTCCCAAGTGCATGACACTGCACTTCTTCACATTAACTGCCAAGCATTAGACCATTCTTCAAGCTTTTGTAGATCTTTCCTCATGTTATCCACTCCCTCAGGGGAGGTCCACTCTGTTGCAAATTTTCGTGTCATTTGCAAAAAGACAGACTTTTCCATTCAGTCCTTCAGCAATATCACTCACAAATACATTGAACAGTGCCGGGCCCAGGACCGAACCCTGAGGCACCCCGCTAATCACCCTTCTTTCATCCTAGTGAGCTCCATTTACCATCACCTTCAGTCGTCTGTCAGCCAGCCAATTTCTGATCCAGTTCACCACCTTGGGACCCATCCCCAAACTACTGAGTTTATTGATAAGCCTCCTATGAGGAACAGTATCAAAGTCTTTGCTGAAATCCAGGTAGATGACATCCATTGCATGCCCCTGATCTAGTTCTGTGGTCACTCAGTCAAAGAACTCAATCAGATTTGTTTGGCAAGATCGTCCTTTGGTAAAACCATGTTGCCGTGGATCATGCAACCTGTTGGTTTTGGGAAAGTCCACTATTTGCTCTTTCAGGAGCGCCACCATTACTTTTCCCGCCACCAAGGTAAGGCTTACTGGCCTATAGTTTGTCACTTCTTCCCTGTCACCACTTTTGTGAAGAGGTACCACATCAGCCCTTCTCCAGTCCTGAGGAATTTCTCCTGTTTCCAAGGATCTCTTGAAAACTTCCTTTAACGGCCCTGCAAGAACCTCTCTGAGCTCTTTCAGTATCCTGGGATGTATCCCATCCGGTCCCATGGCCTTGTCCACTTTCAGTTTTGCAAGCTGTTCTAACACACATCATCTTCTGTGAATGGTGTGGTATCTACTTCATTCCCATTTTTATATTTGGGAGTCACAGGTGGTCCATCTCCAGGATTTTCTTTAGTAAAAACAGAGCAGAAGTATTTGTTTAGCAATTTCGCTTTTTCAGTGTCACTTTCCACGAGTCCATTCCCAGCACTTCTGAGTCCTGTAATTCCATCCCTGATTTTCCTCCTCTCCTGAATATAACTGAAGAAAGTTTTGTCGCCACACTTCACATCTTTAGCCATTTTTTCCTCTGCTTTGATTTTGCTTTCCTTATTTCTCTTTTTGTCTTTTTTAGTTTGATCCTGTATTCCTTTCTGTGTCCTCTGTTTGCAAGCTTTTGAATTTTGTGAAAGCAGTGTTTTTGCCTATCTCCAGGAACAAGCAGGAATGAGTCTTCAGATATGGGTACGTCGGTACCGATGGAGTCTGCGCGGGAATGCTCCCCAGCATCCAATCAGAAAGCTTTTGGGAGCATTCCACAGCGCCTGCGTGCTGCCTTCCCGCCTTTCCAACTGTCTCTCCTCAGTTTTTGTTTTTCCGCGGAGCCGGCAGGACATTCTCCTGTCACCGCTGAAAAGTTTCTTTTTATCCTTATTTTTTCTGTGGTCGCGGCTGTCTCCTCGACTCCACCGGTACTGCCGGTGTTTTTTCTTATTTTTACTCAGGGAATTTTTTTCCCTCAGTGTCTTAACTTTTCTTAGGCCTCCCAGGCCTCTCCATGTCCACCATGGAACCGCCAACCATTTCTTCCAGGAAAGGTTTAAAATGTGGCGGTACTACTTTATTTTTGTACTCCAGAAATTGGTGTCTGACCTGTTTGGGTCCTGACCTTTTTCCTCCAGAGCCGTTCGGCTGCACTTTGGTGAAAGGAGAGGTTCCACATCGAGTCTTCCTCGATACCCGAGCCCCTTCTGGTATAGGGGCATCGACCATTTCCTCCCCTTCACAGGATCAGGTAACCCACAAACAGTCTGTGAAGACTAGCCAGTCCTCGAGTGGCAAGTCTCATGCACAGCATGTAGATGGCTCCGGCCTTGCCCTCGAGGGTCCCCTGGCTCAGAACCCCGCGGGAGGTTTCGGCCTCCAAAGCATTAAGGGGTTTCAGATTGTTCCTGGGGCTCACCCCTCACAGAACATACCTGAGCCATGTTCGGTGGCGGCATCCGCTTCGAGCAGTACCGATTCCCCGGCATCGGCACCGGTGTTGGATGTAACGCTCCTCACCAAGGATCGTCATCTGGCCTCCTCGGTACCCTCGGGACCGCTGGTTAAGGACCAGTTTCACTTTCCGGTATCGGCTTCCATACCGATACTATTACCGACGTCGGTACCCTCCAGACGTGCATCGATAGACTCGCTTCTTTCGATGCCAAGTCTGGAATCAATCTCGAGTCTGGAGGACTCGGTACCGACACGGCTCGGTTCCGATACCTATCGGTGCCGGGTGCTCGGTATCGGCGCTCCGTGCCGTACCTCGGTACCGCTTGAGCTGCCACCGATGACTGCTTCGATGTCGGTATCACCCCCGATACTGATACTCCTACCGGTATCCACGCCGGTACCGGTACCTGCAATAGCATTGCAGTCTTCTGCGCCCATGCTTTTTTCAACAGGATCACTCCTTTCGATACCAAGTCTGGAGTCGATACCTGGCATGGACGATGCGGTACTACCTTTCACAGGTCTTGATCCCCAGTACCAGCATACATCCTTTAAGGATTCTGTCTTGCACCGTGCAGATAAACTCTTCGGTGCTCAGGCTAGATCTTCAGATCTGACCTGTCCAAGGGAAGTTCTCTTTGGAGAGCCTTCCTTTCAGAATTTCCTTCTGGATATGGCAAGATCACTTTCCATTTCTATCCCTGGTGATCCTACACAGGCCTTTGTTTCTTCTGAGGCAAAGGCAAACATAATGCTTCCCTTGCATTATTCCTTGCAGGATCTTTTATTGAGAATGTGGGAAGCACCTTTTAAGGGTACCCCCCACCCTCTAGAGCAACTGATCTTTTATATCAGGTGCCCCCTCTAGGGTTTCAAAATCATTCCCTTGTAGTGGAATCAGCCTTGAGGAAGGTGGGAAGTAAGAAGAAGCATTCATCTCCAGGAACAAGCAGGAATGAGTCTTCACATATGGGTACGTCGGTACCGACGGAGCCTGCACGGGAATGCTGCCCAGCTTCCAATCAGAAAGCTTTTGGCAGCATCCCTCGCGCCTGCGCGCTGACTTCCCGCCTTCTCCAGAGCCTCTCTTCAGTTTTCGTTTTTCCGCGGAGCCGGCAGGACGTCCTTCCTGTCACCGCAGAAACTTTTCTTTTTACTTACTTAATTTCTTTAGTTTTTTGTTTTCTTGTGGTCGCGGCTGTATTTCCTGCCGCCACCAGTACCGCCGGTGGATTTTTGCCTAAATTCTGAGAATCTTTTTCTTCAGTTTTTTCTGCCTTAACTTGTTAGGCCTACCAGGCCTCATGGAGCCTTCTTTCCCTAAGAAGTGCATTCGATGTGGAAACACTTGTTTCCTTTTAGACTCCAATAACTGGTGTCTCAACTGTGTGGGTCCTGACCCTTTTTCCCCTGACATGTCCGGAGATATTTTTGTGAGGAAACCTTCAGTTTTTAAAGTTTCCCTCGATGCCGTTTTTTCCTCGGCAGTGAGGGTACCCGGTTTCTCCATTTCACAGGATCAGGTAACCCACAAACAGTCTGTTAAGACTAGTCAATGCTTGAGTGGTATGTCCCATGCCCAGCATGGTGACGGCTCCGGCCTTACCCTCAAGAATCCATTGGCATTACCCCTGCGGGAGTCTATGGGCTCCAAAGCGTTAAAGGGATTTCAGGTTGTTCCTGGGGCTCACCCCTCACAGAACATACCTGAGCCATGCTCGGGGGTGGTATCCGCTTCGAGCGGTACCGATCCCCCGGCATCGGCACCGGTGTCGAGTGTTCCACTCTTCACCAGGGATCGTCATCTGACGTCCTCGGTACCTTCGGGGCCGATCGCTACGCTTCAGATTGACTTCCCTCGATCCCCACCGTGTCCGGTGGTGGTATCTGCTTCGAGCGGTACCGATACCCCGGCATCGGCACCGGTGTCGAGTGTTCCACTCGCCACCAGGGATCGTCCTCAAGCATCCTCGGTACCTTCGGGGCCGATCGATACACTACGCATGGACATTTCTATATCCCAGCCATGCTCGGAGACGGTACCGCCGTCGAGCGTCGAGCGGTTCCGATGCCCTGGCTACGACATCGGGATGCAGTAACCTGTTTCTCGCAGGTGGGTATCCTCGGTACCTTCGGGACCGATCGATGTAACCCAGACTGCTTTATCGGTATCGGCATCGCCGATACTGCCACTGACGTCGGTGCCCTCGAGGCATGCATCGATAGACTCGCTTCCATCGATGCCGAGTCTTGAATCGATTTCTAGTCTCGAGGACTGGGTACCGACACGTCCTGGAACCGACTCCACTCGCTTCCAGATAAGCAGTTCCGCAGATCCTAGCTATAATTCTAAACTCATGATCTCGGTACCACTGCAGCAGTCCCCGATGACAACTTTGACCGCTGGTCCTGTATCACAATCGATGTCGATGCCTCCATTGAAACCGATACCTGGCATTGCTGATGCAGTACTTACTGCCTCTGAGTTAACACGCCAGTATCCCGGTCCATCTACTACGTCTCTTGCTTCACACCATGGTACGTCCTCTGGTGCTCAGCCTCTTTCTTTGGCCTTACCAGGGATGGTTCCCATAGGGGATCAGTCTTTTCAGACTTTTCTCCGAGACATGGCAACCTTTCTTAATATCTCTATCCCTGGTTGTGCTGATACTTATAGCCCACCGGCACAAATGGAAAATATCATGCTTCCTTTACATCCTGCTCTGCAGGATCTCCTTCTGAGGGTTTGGAAATCACCCTTACGGCTTCCTCTAGCTTCCACAGCTACTGAGGTTCAGTACCAAGTGCCTCCCTCTCCAGGATTTCAGAAGCCGCAACTTCCTCATCCTAGTAGTAGAATCAGCACTGAGGAAGGCTAAGAGCAAGAAGAAGCTTTCTTCTTATCCGCCAGGTCGTTCTTCAAGAACACTCGATGCTTTTGGTCGTCAAGCCTTCCAAACATCTATGCTGGCCTTCAGAATTCTTTCATATATTTTCCACATGAGTCTAACACTCCAGGAGGTCACAGAGAAATTGTCTCTCTTGACCCTTTTTTGCCAGAGCCGAAGGCTACTGATTATTCCTTGCTCATCTATCATAGCCGGAATATATCCTGGTTTCTGTCTCATGCTTCTATAGACTCTTTTGAGTCTGTTAGCAGATCCTCTGCTATTGCCATTGCAGCATGTCGCAGAGCCTGGCTCGAAGCTTCAGACTTGAATAGACGGGCACAAACTATACTGGCTCATTCTCCTTGTACAGGAGACGGTCTTTTTGGTAAGGAGGCTTTACGTCAGGTTGCTCAATGCTCCACTGACTCTCCTTCCACTACAGACCATTCTAAGCCATCCCATTCTTCGAGGGGTAGGAAATGTCCTACCAAACCTTCTTTCCCTAAGAAAAGAAAGTTTCATTCCTCTCCTGCCCATCATTCAGAGGTACCTAAGCAAGGGACATCTCAGCCTAGTCTGAAGTCCTCTAGCTCTGGCCACTCTCAGCATTCCCATCAACCATAGGGGCTGAGAATTATAGTCTGCAGTTCACTTCTACCTATTAGAAGTTGCTTCACTGTACTTTTCTTTCTCAGTGTACTAAGATGTCGGAACATTCTTGTTCAGGGACTACGCACTTCTCCTCCTTTACTCTCTAGAGCAGTGTTTTTCAACCTTTTTTGTGCAAAGGCACACTTTTTTCATGAAAAAAATGGAAAATATCATGCTTCCTTTACATCCTGCTCTGCAGGATCTCCTTCTGAGGGTTTGGAAATCACCCTTACGGCTTCCTCTAGCTTCCACAGCTACTGAGGTTCGGTACCAAGTGCCTCCCTCTCCAGGATTTCAGAAGCCGCAACTTCCTCATCGTTCCCTAGTAGTAGAATCAGCACTGAGGAAGGCTAAGAGCAAGAAGAAGCATTCTTCTTATCCGCCAGGTCATTGCAGAGCCCGAGGAAGTGATGTCATGGGGGCGGGCTCCTCACAGGCTGTCTTTCCTTTTCAAATTAACTTGTACTGGAGACAATCTCTTCAATAAGGAGTCTCTTCGACAGGTTGCTCAGTGCTCCACTGACTTCCCTGTGTCTCAAGGTTCTTCTAAGCCTTTCTCTTCCCCAGTAGGTAGGAAAACTCCTATCATACCTTCCTCCCCTAGGAGGAGGAGGTTTTCTTCTTCTCTGGCCCATCGTACAGATGTTCCCAGGCAGGGGAAACACCGCCTTAATCTGAAGGGACCATACTCTCACCAGGCTCAGTAAGTTCAGCAACTATATGTTTCTGATTTCTCTGTTTTTTCTGTCTCTTAAGATTCAGAATTACTGTTTCCATTTCTTACATGGATCTCTTTCCAAGACATCCATTGTTTAGTACTTATATTTTTTTGAGCTGTCAGGATTTTCAGGCTATAAGTCACAGATTGCTCCTCTTCCTCTCACCAGGAAGAGGGAGTTTCCTAACTATCAGATGATAGTCTCTGTGCCAGCTTGAAATTTCTCCTTCCACAGACTTACCACCTGGTACGTCTCCTCTCAGCTCTTCTGTCCCTACCCTCTTATCAGGGTTCCCTCATAAGAGTGGTGCTATCACACTGGTAGGCTTCTCCGTCAGCCTATCTAGTCTTTCTATTGCCAGTGTGGAATTCTCTCTCTGTATTGACTCCCCTCCCTTTTGCTTGGACAGTTCCTCAGACAGATACATGTGTTTCTCCACATTTGGTCTGTTTGTCTGTCTGTAACCTTAAGGTCTGTATTGCAAATTTGCAGTTCAGTTTCCATTAAGGACTCCACAGATAGTGCTGAAGGGTCAAGACCCTTCGAAGCACACCAACTGGAAAACATCTTCCATTTACAAGCAAAAGGGCGTTCACTGGACATCTCTACATAGAAAGATTCTGCTGTTGTCCATCAGCATTTGCCCCTGCAGGAGCCTATTAGTGGGCCCTCTGGTACTTCTTCACAAGTCTCCAGGGCTATCCTTCCCACTTCTGTCTGGTCTTGGTAGTGATTCCAAGAACATCTTCTTGGATAATCTTTATCACCACTTTTCCCTTGGGATTGGCAGCATACTTCCTATGCCTGCCACCTCTCCATCAGACAACTCTTTCTCCTGCATGATGCTCTCTGAAATCCTCAGAGGAGCTCTTCAACTATTGGGCCCTTGCTAGAGAGCATGGAGTTTTCTCTCTAATGCCTTCTTACAGGGTTGCAAAAGGCCTTGCAGTCATCTCCCTCATGGCTGTAGGGGTTCTTCAGCTCTTTTTATTTTCTCTTTAAAACAAAGAGCATAAAACTCCTTTACATGAAAGCATAGAGACTTAGCCAATTCCTATACGGAATATGTTCTTTTCTCTGTAGCTGCACCTTCATGGACAGCACATAGTTATGCCAGGAACCCAGGGTATCCCTGGTTCCTTCAAAGGGATCACTCAGTATCCCCTCTATGTGTTGTCCCTGTCCACTCACTTGAATACAGTTCTACTAGACTCAAGGCTTGCTGCTACAGAGTAACAATATCCTCTGTCTTTCATGTAACCATCCTGGTCATCTTGTTAGATACATTCTGCATCTTTGTTACCAGGAGGGAAAGATTCTTGGGTACATTCTTTCAAAGGGGTTCCACCTCTTGCTGTCACCTGAATCTTTCTTGTTCACATTTCTCATGTGAAGCCAATCGTAGACAATTATTGGACCTATATATCTTTCGATGTATAGGTTGGTCAGCTGAGTGTGCATATCCTCTGCCTTTAGTTCTCGTCATGGAGGGATATATATCCCTAAGTGTTGCGTATCTATATATATTTTTTCCATATATATATATGGATATATACCTATATATATCTCTCTCTGTCGAGTTCTTTTATAACTAGATATGTATTCACATACTTATCTTTTGACGGTCTCTACCCATATAAGTATTACCTTTCTATGGGTTCCAGTCAGGGCTTATCCCTCTTCATGCTGTTCCACAGCATGTTTGGGGGTATTACGCACACAACCACTCCTGTGGTACCTACAGCTTCTCCAATGTCCCTAAGGGCTCGATATCACTGGAGATCCATGCCAGTTAAGACTGTCATGGCTGATCTGTAGTAGGTCTGAGGTTCCACCCCCTCAGACACCTGTCCTTTTCCTGGGAATACAGGTTTTTTTCCTATACCTTTCTTCTCTCAAGGACTTCTTCATTTATTTAAGTCGGTCAGTCTTCCTCCTTTGCTCCTAAATATAAATAACCCTGTAGCTAAAGGAGTGTTTCAGCTTTTCTCATAAAGCTTCCACTGAAGACCTGCCGGTTTTTCTGCTACCCCAGTTCAATCCTGGGGTTACCTTCACTCCACGGTTTGACCTTCACTGTTCTCCTGTGAGTTGTCACCTTCACTTCAGTGAGGTCACCTTGAAGTTCCTCTACTGGATCCACAGTAGATATCATGAATCTCTCTACTTTTTCAATATGTATTCATGGTAATTCTCATATATAGAAGGACTCTTGACCTGTAGTCCTATCTTAACTTAGCTGTTTTCCCACAGCTCTTTTCTCTTCAACTCCTACCCTCCATCCTCAGGATGCCTGGCAGTATGAGGTATGGCATGTCAGTCCCCTGCATGCTAGGACTCCAGGCATCTTAGCTTAGGAGTCCCCATATGTGAAGACTCATTCCTGCTTGTTCCTGGAGATAGCACAGTTACTTACCTGTAACAGGTGATCTCTGGGAACAGCAGGAATTAGTCTTCACAACCCACCCACCTCCCCTAGGAGTTGTATCTCTCTTTCTTCCTTTCCTTTCTTTCTCTCTCTTTGTCTCAGCTCTGAAAATCTAACTGAGGAGAGACAGTTGGAAAGGTGGGAAGGCAGCACGCAGGCGCTGTGGGATGCTCCCAAAAGCTTTCTGATTGGATGCTGGGGAGCATTCCCACGCAGGCTCCGTCGGTACCGACGTACTCATCTGTGAAGACTAATTCCTGCTGTTCCCAGAGATCACCTGTTACAGGTAAGTAACTGTGCTTTATTTGAGCAGCCACTTCTTTGTAGAACCAAATAGGTTTCCTTCTCCTCTTGTTTTTATTTACTTTCCTTACATATTTATCTGTTTCCCCTTTTATTGCCACCTTTAGTTTAGTCCATTGCAATTCCACTTCTCTTAGTCCCTCCCACCCTGACAACTCCTCCTTCAGGTACTTGGCCATTTTACTGAAGTTGGTGTTTTTGAGGTTTAGGGATTTTGAGCTTGCTATGATTGGACTACACCTTGGCTTTTATCTCAAACCACACTGTGTGATTGCTGCTGCTCACAGGGGCACCCACCCAGACATTCGACACGCTATCACTGTTGGTGAGCACTAAATCCAGCATTGAGCTTTCCCTGGTTGGTTCCATCACCATTTGTCTAAGTAATGCATCTTGAAAAGCATCTACAATTTTTTGCTTCTTTCCTGATTCGCAGAAGGAGTAATCCAATACACATCGGGTAGATTAAAGTCACCCAGTATGATCATTTCCCCCTTTGTGGCTATCTTGGCAATATCTATAATCAATTCATTATCTATTTCTTCGATTTGAGTCTGAGGTCTGTAGACTACAGCAGTATGGATGACAGTGCCATCTCCTCTTTCCAACACAATCCAGAGCGCTTCTTCTTTTCCCCATGCCCCCTGCATTTCAGTAGCTTTAATACTGCTTTTGACATACAAGGCGGCTACTCCTCCTTTTCCACTTTCTCTGTCTCTTCTGAATAGATTATAGCCATCAATGGCTATATCCCATTCATGTGATTCATTAAACCATGTTTTTGTAATGGCCACATTGTCCAAATCCATTTCCACCATTAGGGCTTCGAGGTCCGGAACTTTGTTGGCTAAGCTTAAAGCATTTGTGCTCATTGCTTTCCAGCAATTTCCTGTTTGGCTTTGTGCTTTAATTGACGTACTTTTTCCATTGCTTGTTTTGTCAGGAGGTCATAATAATTTTGAAAGAGCTGTCTTATGCCCTCTTTAAGAAATCATACTCTTTTGATGATAGTGGTAACATTAGGGATGCTCTGTCCTTAAATGTGTGGTTTGTAGTCCATTATCTTTCCTCTCCTGGAGAACTCTGGAATAGGCTGTACCAAAAAAAATTAAAGAGGAGTTCTGTGGCTGTCAGTGACATTCACCTCCCAAACCCAGTGTGACTGCTGTGGGTTATGTGGCCTACTGTATTGCAGAGGGTGAAGCAGATAGGTGGGCATGTGGTAGTCTCTTCAATCCTCCCTGTTGAGGGTAAAGGCTGTGGCAGAAAAGCTCACATCTTGGAGATGAGTGCATGGTTGCGTGGATGGTGTCATCGAGAGCGTTTTGGTTTCATAGACTATGGGATTATTTTCTAAGGGCTGCAGAGCAGAGATGGCATCCATCTGTCCAAGAAGGGTCAAAGCGTCTTCCACAGCAAACTGGCCAACCTACTGAAGAGGGCTATAGACTAGATTTGTTGGGGATGAGTGAAGAAAGCCCCTTTGACACTGTTCCTCACAGGCGACTTATAAACAAACTGAGCACCCTAGGGATGGACCCTAAAGTTACTGCTTGGGTTAGAAATTAGTTGGGTGGGAGGTGACAAAGAGTACAGGTAAATGGGGCTCACTCTGAGGAGAAGGATGTTACCAGTAGTGTACCCCAGGGATCTGTCCTTGGTCCGATTTTTTTTTAACATCTTTGTTAGTGACATAGCGGAAGGGCTGTCGGGTAAGCTTTGCCTCTTTGCGGATGATACCAAAATCTGCAATAGAGTAGACACCCAGGAAGGTGTAGATAACATGAGGAGGGATCTAGCTAAGCTTGAAGAATGGTCTAGAATTTGGCAGCTGGGATTTAATGTAAGGTCATGCATTTGGGCTGCAGCAATCCAAGGGAGCAATATAGTATAGGGGGTGAAGTACTTTTGTCCACTAAAGAAGAGCGGGACCTAGGCGTGGTTGTGTCTGATGATCTTAAAGTAGCTAAACAGGTAGAAAAGGCGACGGCAAAAGCTAGAAGGATGCTTGGGTGCATACGGAGAGGAATGGCTAGCAGAAAAAAGGAGGTGATAATACCTTTGTATAAGTCTTTGATGCAACCTCATTTGGAGTATAGTGTGCATTTCTGGAGACCGCACCTTCAAAAGGATGTGAACAGGATGGAGTCGGTGCAGAGGGTGGCTACTAAAATGATTAGTGGTTTTCATTATAAAGCTATATAAACAGTCCAGAATGAACATAACCTTGCAACCCAAACGAACAAAAGTATTAAGAACCGATTTGTTGTAAGCAAAATGTATATATTGCAACCACTGAAACAAAACTGTACATGGCCCATACTGTTTAAATAGTATATAGATGCCTTACACTGTATAAATGAAAACAAAATTTCAATATTCAAATCTGTAAAAAAGCAAGCAAAGCAATATAAAATGTAAATATGTATAAATGTACAGTCAAGTACACCTCAATGAAAATGTAAATTGTTGATTCTTACCATATGTAACCGATGTTTGATGTGTAGAGTAAACCGCTTCTGATTGCTGGAAGAAGCGGTATACAAATGAAACCAAATAAATAAATAAATATGAGGACAGACTTAAGGATCTTAATATGTACAACTTAGAGGAAAGGCGGGATAGAGGTGATATGATTGAGATGTTCAAATACCTCCGTGGCATAAATGTTCAGGGAGAGCGCCTCTTTCAATTGAAAGCAAGTTCTGCTACGAGGGGACATGGGATGAGGGTGAAGGGAGATAGATTCAGGAGTGATATGCGGATATATTTCTTTACGGAAAGAGTAGTGGATCCGTGGAATAGTCTCACAGTGGAGGTGGTAGAGATGAGGACAGTAACTGAATTCAAAAAAGCATGGGACAAATACAGAGGATCTCTAAAGGTAAAAAGGGGACTGTTGTAGTTGTTGATATGGAAGGACAGACTAGATAGGCCATGAGGTCTTTTTCTGTCGTCATATTTCTGTTTCTAAGTAAGTGAAACATTATATACCTTGGTAGAAATTGGTAAAAGGGGCAACATCTGGAAAGCGGTGTTTATAAATGCCCGTAGCATGGGAAATAAGATTACAGATGTTGAGGCTTTAATGGAAGGGGCTGATTTGGATTCAGTGGTGGTTATGGAGACATAAGAAAAGAAATGCCTTACTGGGTCAGACCAAGGTCCATCAAGCCCAATACCCTGTTTCCAACAGTGGCCAATCCAGGCCACAAGTACCTGGTAGGTTCCCAAAGAGGCCGACAGGTTCTGCAGTGCTTGTCCCGGGGCAAGCAGTGGATTGCCCGGTCCTCTTTAATAATGGTTTGTTGACTCTTGCTCCAGGAACTTGTCCAAATCTTTTTTAAACCCAGTTAAACTAACAGCTTTTACTACATCTTCCGGTAACGAGTGCCAGAGTTTGATTATGCGTTGAGTAAAAAAAAATATTTTCTCTTCATAAAATACAAGATATCATAGAAAGAGGAAGACAAGCATTTGTATTTGGAAAAATTAAGAAAAGCTAGCAAAGTAGTCAGGAAAGCAAAGATACAAAAGAAGAGAGAGCCAATACAATAAAATGTGGGGACAAAACATTTTTCGCCTATCAGAGTAAGAACCTTTCTCTGGAGGGCCAAGTCACAGCTCACAATGTGAGAGCCATGGCAGCCTCAATGGCTCATCTGCACTCTGTGTCTATCGACGACATCTGTCGAGCAGCCACCTGGGCCTCGGTTCATACCTTCACAGCCCATTACTGCTTGGACGGGATGCCTTGTTTGGTCAGGCTGTTCTCCAACACCTGTTCCATACCTAATCAACTCCTACCTACCATCCCTGGTAGGATGCCAGAGATCCATGGGGGGAAGTGGAGCCCTGTTCAGGGGCACACAACTTCTGGGGTCTCTCCCTGGCACCTAAAGCTAGGGAGTCCCCATATGTGAAGACTACATTCCTGCTTGTTCCTGGAGATAGCATAGTTACTCACCTGTAACAGGTGATCTCCGGGAACAGCAGGAATTTAGTCCTCACAACCCACCCACCTCCCCTAGGAGTTGTATCTCTCTATCTCTTTCCCTTTCCCTCTCTCTCTCTTTGTCTCAGCTTTAAAACTCAACTGGAGAGAGGCAGTTGGGAAAGGCGGGAAGGCAGCACGCAGGCGCTGTGGGATGCTCCCAAAGGTTTTCTGATTGGACGCTGGGGAGCGTTCCTGCGCAGGCTCCGTCAGTACCGACGATACCCATATGTGAGGACTAAATTCCTGCTGTTCCCGGAGATCACCTGTTATGCTTTATATGGCAGCCTGACCCCGCATGGTGCATTCTGGGATGCACCGCATGGGGCCAGGCGCTGCCATTTTTCAATATGTTGGTGCAGGGGCTAGAGCATGTGGGCAATGCTCCTGGCCAAGATTAATAGTACTGGGAGGGGAAGTAGAGGGGTTTGGGGGCCACCGGGCACACCAGGGATTTTTTTTTTTTGTTTGTTTGGGGGGGGGGGGGGGGTAGGTGCCACTTGGCCACCAGGCAATATTTTTTTTTGCGTGGGAGGGCCACTGAGGATTCTTTTCTCAGATGGGAGGGGGGATCCGGGCTACTGGGCCACTGGGGACTTTTATTTCTGTCGGGGAATTGGTGTTTGGGGGGAGCACTGGCCCCTTCCCCAACAGTGTGGCAACAGAATTTGGGACTTTCCGCGATGGCTAGGTCATCTGAGGTGAAGTGTCAAACTTCACCTTAGATGACTTTGTTTCTCCAGGACAGCATGCCAAAGCTGCACAGATGTCTGTGCGTATGTGTTTGACTTGCTCTCCTAGTTGAACAATGTCTCTTTATGCACTGAGTAATTTGCATCTTGCATTCTAGCAGTGTCGTCATTAAAGTCATGTGAAACCATGTGCTAGAGCTTTAAGCACTTGACTCTAGTGCAGGTTTTCTGCATCGGCCTATACGTTAGTACTTTAGGCAGTGGTGGGTTGAGGGACTTGCCCAAAGCCACAAGAAAATGAGAACGGAACTAAAGGTGTCTTGCTTGGTTATTTATGTAGTTCAGTTGTAGGTTACATGACGAAGTGGTACAATTCATGGTACTTGTAATGGGGCTGACCGAATGCCAACTGCCTCAGTTTGAGCCACAGACAGCAGCACTAGCTCCACTTGCTGGATTATGGTACATTCTGTGCAAATGGTGAATTCTGCGCAAACTATTGCACGATTGCTGACCTTCCTAATTGTATTAAACTAGCACTGTAACCCATTCATGCTCTTATTTTGTTATCCAGTACTGAATATGTCTTGCCTCAACCATTGGATTTTCAGTAGGTATAAGGGCAGTTGCCAAGAACTGGGCAGGGGGCCACATGTTAGAAGTGAAAAATAAATTTTGTATGGGTTTCTGTTTAATCTAAATCTGTATCAAACAGTGCCGTGCATGAAAACGAGTTTACCATTTAGCCTACAGAGCTAAAAGGGGGGGGGGGGGGAAACAGATGCTTCCAATCCACTATAGTTGTGTAAAGTGTTTTTCATATGGACCCTATTACCAAAATGTTCCACAGTCTCATATGCTTCAGAATTTTTTGACCATAGGTATATTTGCAATTCTTTTACACAAATAGTGACAGCTGTTCTCTGACACAGAATTTATATTGGACAGATTATAATCTGTCCATTATGCTTAGAACCAGGTGCACATTTTTATAATATTGCAGCCAGTAATGGAGCCAGTGTGTTGGAGTCAGAGGCCCAGGGGCATCGCCATCGACATCCACCCTCTCCTGTACCACGCAGTCTGTGTTCAGAGGAGATTCTGCATTACTTTGACTTTTTTTTGGAGTCTGATTTGGAATGGGAATCTGAGGTGGGATTGACTGTCGGACTTTCGGGAACAGACTTCCTGTCCAACCCTTCACCCCCTCTGGATTCATGCAAGCTGCCCCGGAAGACACGTCCTTTCAGTATTTTGTTCGGGATTTGGTTAGGCCATCCCCTTTTTTCTGGAAGTGGAGGAGGAATCTAAAGCGGAGGAACTGGAACTCCTCCAGTACTCCTTGGCCCCCCATGAGACGGTGACGGTCCCTGTCCACAATGTCCTGCAGAGGCTGCTGCTGCAGCTGTCTGAGGCAACCCTTATGCTGCTGGTTGTCAGTTCTCCCACACTCCTCGCCCCACTGGCCATGGCGGAGTTGGGCTTCTACTTTCTCCCTTTTGTCACTTCCAACCCCTCATCCTTCCTCAGTCTCACTCCTCTCTCTCTTTTGAGGCCCATTCCATCCGCCTATTCTCTCCTCTTCCCCTTCGGGTTGCTGTAATCTATCGGCCTCCTGACTTGTCTGTTTCTCCAGGACCAAGCAGGAAGTCAGTCCTCACATATGGGTGACGTCGGCGCCGACGGAGCCCTCGCGGAGCAATTTTCCCCAGCTTTCAAAGAAAGCCTTTGGGAATTGCAGCGCGCATGCGCGGTCCCCTTCCCGCCCAAGGGTGCCATCTTAGCCAGTCTTCTTTTTTCCGCGGAGCCCTACAGACGTGGTCTTCTTGTCCCCGCTGAAAAAGTTGATTTTTGTGATTTATTTCTCTTTTTTCTTCGGTTCGACGCCGGTCTCTTTCCTGCCCGGACTCGCGACGCCGTTGCGACTCCTTCTCTTATTTTTCGGTTTTTCTGATTTTTCTGTCAGTTTTCGTTTTTCGGTTTTTCGCTGGCAGCCCGGTCCTTTGACCTTGCAGGGGCCCTTTTTCCCCCGATGGCTGCCAGTGGTTTCAAAAGGTGTGTTCAGTGTGACAGAAATATGTCACTCACTGACACACACGATAATTGCCTCCGCTGCCTTGGCCCAGATCATGAGGAACTGATCTGTGGGGCCTGCAGCAAAATGTCCTCCAAAGCGTTACGGAGTCGGCGGCATCAGCGGGAAAGAATCTTCGCAGATCCCACCCGTACCCGGACCTCTTCGGAGGCCTCGGCGTCCAGAGGCTCCAGCTCTGAGCATCGCCGGAGTTCCTCCGACAGAGGTTCTCCCTCCGGGGATCATCGTCGGAAGGCGAAACCCGCGAGGGCGGCGTCGATGGACGCTCCTGGTTCCGCGAGGGCCAGGTCGCATAACCCCGATAGCCGTCCCGGGTCTTTGGAGAAGGAACATCTCCCGAAGCGACCTCGTTTGGAATCGGAGATGCCTGCTCGGGTAAGTCCTGTAGTCCTCCTGGACGCGCCTCCGAGGGGCCCGACGTCGGGCCCGACGCCGTCGGGGCCCGAGTCGGGGGCTGCTGGGTCACCTGAGGTTGGCCTCAGGTTGACGGCCTTGGAGAGCAGACTATCTGCCTTCATGGACCAGCAGCGGGCACTGATCGCTAGCCTCGCTGGCGCCTCTGCCCCGACCGCCGGAACGTCGACGTCTAAGTCGACCCCGGGGACCGAGCCGATCCTCGAGTCCATGCGGGCTCGAGTCGATCCTCAGTCGAGGTCACCCTCGGCCTCCCGTTCGGGACCGAGGTCGTCGACGCCGACTCCCTCGGCGTCGGGGCGGCCGACGCCTCCGCCCGCCCGAGCTGACCCCACCGATTCCTCCTCGGAGTCGTCCTGGGAGTCTGAAGTGGAAGAGTCATCTGATTCTCCAGGACCAAGCAGGAAGTCAGTCCTCACTTATGGGTGACGTCGGCGCCGACGGAGCCCTCGCGGAGCAATTTTCCCCAGCTTTCAAAGAAAGCCTTTGGGAATTGCAGCGCGCATGCGCGGTCCTCTTCCCGCCCAAGGGTGCCATCTTAGCCAGTCTTCTTTTTTCCGCAGAGCCCTACAGACGTACCCGTCGTGTCCCCGCGAAAAAGTTGATTTTTTCTTCAGAATTTCTCTTATTTTCCATTCGGTTCGACGCCGGTCTTTTTCCCGCCGGACTCGCGACGCCGGTCTCGAGTCCTCTTCTTATTTTTCGGTTTTTCTGACTTAGTTTTTCGTTTCGGTTTTTCCCTGGCAGCCCGGTCCTTTGACCTCGCCGGGGCCCTTTTTCCCCCGATGGCTGCCAGTGGTTTCAAGCGGTGTGGTCAGTGTGACCGAAATATGTCACTAACTGACACACACGACTTTTGCCTCCGCTGCCTGGGCCCGGATCATGAAGAAATGATCTGTGGGCCCTGCGGCAAAATGTCCTCCAAAGCGTTGAGAAGTCGGCGGCATCAGCGGGATAGAATCTTCGCTGACCCCAGCCGTACCCGGACCTCGTCGGAGGCCTCCGCGTCCAAAGGTTCCAGCTCGGACCATCGCCGGAGTTCCTCAGACAGGGGTTCTCCCTCCGGGGACCATCGTCGTAAGGTGAAACCCGCGAGGGCGGCGTCGGTGGACGCTCCTGGCTCCGCGAGGGCCAGGTCGCATAGCCCCGATAGCCGTCCCGGGTCCTTGGAGAAGGAGCATCTCACGAAGCGACCTTAACTGGAGTCGGAGCTGCCTGCTCGGGTAAGTCCTGTGGTCCTCCTGGACTCGCCTCCGAGACAGCCGACGTCGGGCCCGACGCCGTCGGGGCCCGAGTCGGGGGCTGCTGGGTCACCTGAGCTCGGACTCAGGTTGACGGCCTTGGAGAGCAGATTGTCTGCCTTCATGGACCAGCAGCGGGCACTGCTCGCTGGCTTCGCTGGCGCCGCTGCCCCCGACCGCCGGGACGTCGACATCCAAGTCGACCCCGGAGACCGAGCCGATCCTCGAGTCGATGCGAACTCGAGTCGATCCTCGGTCGAGGTCACCCTCGGCCTCCCGTTCGGGACCGAGGTCGCCGACGCCGACTCCCTCGGCGTCGGGGCGGCAGGCGCCACGCCCTGCCCGGGCCGACCCCACCGAGTCCTCGTCGGAGTCGGTCTGGGAGTCTGAAGAGGAAGAGTCGCCTGATTCTTTCCGGACTCGGTGTGTCCCCTCGGACTCACCGGAGTCCGAGCCTCGGAAGCAGTCCCCCCCGGAGGATGCCCGGTTCTCGGACTTCGTCAGGGATATGGCCAAGGCTTTGGCCTTCCCTGCGGATCCCGAGGAGGAGCCTCGAGCCGAAGAGCTCGACGCCCTCCAGTATGACTCTCCCGCAAGGGAACACTTTACTGTACCGGTTCCTCCCATGCTGGAATGACTACTCTTCCGCATGTGGGAGAGTCCGGCCACCTCGCCGGTCCTGAGCAAGCGGGTCGATTCTATCTATCGAGTCCGCAAGAGCCCTGGCTTCCAAAAAGCACAGCTGCCACACCATTCCATGGTAGTGGAATCGGCCATGCATCGTCTTAAGAGCCAGAAGATGCACTCCTCGTGCCTCCTGGCAGGGAGGCCCGTAACCTGGATGGCCTTGGCAAGAAGTGTTTCCAGGGCTCTATGCTTGCGTGTCGTGTCCAGACCTACCAGCTATACATGGGCATGTATCTCCGAGACCTGGCTAAAGAGCTAGCCGGATTCTCCGCTGGTTTGTCCGAGGAACCCTTGCGGAGGTTCCTGGCCTTGTCCACTGGTATTCGGGAATGCTCGAAATTCATATCCCGAGCAGCCTACGATGGCTTTGAAGCGTCGGCTCGAGTGGCCGCAGCCGGCATCGGTGCCCGCCGACAGGCTTGGCTTCAGTCATCTGACCTTGAGCCCTGGGTGCAGGACAAGTTGGTCGATGTCCCCTGCCGAGGCGAAAACCTCTTTGGCAAGCCCATGGCTGAAAAGGCTGCACAAATTGAGACGGAGACTCTCACCAGGACTAGGCTTTCTAGGAAGACCTCCGCCCCTTCCCAGAAAAAGAAGGGCTCGGGAAAGAAGTCCTTTTAACCCCGAGGAAGGCGGCTGCCTACAAACAATACCCCCATTATCAGGCCCCTGCAGCTCCCCAACAGGGCCAGCAGGCCAAGGGACGGGGTAACGGGTCCCATAGCAGCAAGCCCCCAAGCCTGCACCACCAGCCCCTGCTCAGCAGGGTGGGGGTTTTTGACTCACTAAGCATAGCCTCTCCCCCCCCGCTGGTTCCTCACAGCACCGGAGGCCGGCTGGTTCACTTCGCCCACAGGTGGTCCAGCATCACCTCAGATGCCTGGGTGCTTCAAGTCGTGCGAGAAGGCTATCTTCTCCACTTCCACCAGGTCCCTCCCTCCTTTTTTCCGGGAGAACCTCCACGACCCCCTCTGCACAGGGAATTACTCCTTCAGGAGTTAGCAGGTCTTCTACAGGAACAGGCGGTGGAACCGGTGCCCCACCACCTGGAGGGTCAAGGGTTTTACTCCAGGTATTTTCTGATACCAAAGAGAACAGGAGGCCTCAGACCCATCCTGGACCTGCGCAACCTCAACAAGTTCCTCGTGCGAGAGAAGTTCAAGATGCTTACCCTTGGAATCCTTCTGCCCTACCTCCAGCAGGGAGATTGGCTATGCTCCTTGGATCTAAAGGATGCCTACACGCACATCCTCATCCACCCAAGCCACCGACAATACCTAAGGTTTGTGGTGGCAGGAAATCATTACCAGTACAGAGTACTGCCCTTTGGCCTGTCCTCCGCACCGCGAGTCTTCACAAAATGTCTCGCAGTGGTGGCGGCCCATCTCCGGCTTCACGGCCTCTATGTCTTTCCGTACCTCGACGACTGGCTCATCAGAGCAGCGTCCGCTCTGGAGGTCACCAACGCCACGCGCCGCACGGTGACTCTTCTGCAGCACTTGGGCTTTGTTATAAACTTCGCAAAGTCCACTTTGCTCCCATCACAGGATCTCGAGTTCATCGGCGCAAGACTGCACACTCCTCAGGCACGAGCATACCTTCCGCTCGACAGGCTCAACGGCTCATGGACCTAGCCGACCATTTTCGCAGCCAGCCCCTGGTCTCCGCCAGGCGCTTCCTGAGACTACTCGGCCATATGGCTTCCACCGTCCATGTGACCCCCAATGCCCACCTGAATATGCGGCCTGCTCAATGGTGTCTCCGCCAGCAGTGGCGACAAGCCACAGGCGGCCTAGCAGACCTAGTGCGCGTCTCCGAGCCGCTGCTCTCGTCTCTCTCTCCGGTGGTGGCTTCAGCAGCCGAACCTGATATTCGGAATGCCTTTCCAGTCACCTCAGCCGGCCCGGGTGCTGACGACAGATGCATCCCTCCTGGGCTGGGGTGCGCATTGCCAAGGGGCATGTACTCAGGGCCTCTGGACCACATGGGAGTCTGCTCAGCAGATCAACTTCCTGGAGCTCAGGGCGATCCGCCTGGCTCTCAAGGCTTTCTCCCACCTGACTTCTCATCAGTCCGTCCTTGTCCAGACGGACAATCAAGTTGCCATGTTCTACGTGAACAAGCAAGGGGGCACGGGCTCCTTCCTCCTCTGCCGGGAGGCACAGAAGCTCTGCTCTTGGGCCGTCAGTCACGGCATTCTCCTCAAGGCAGTTTATCTCCCAGGCCAAGAGAATTACCTGGCGGACAAACTCAGCAGGATCCTTCAGCCGCACGAGTGGCGTCTGGATCCCTTGGTAGTTCAGAAGCTCTTTCTAAAGTGGGGCCTCCCCACGGTGGATCTCTTTGCCAGTCCTCACAACCGGCAACTTCCTCGCTTCTGCTCTCGTCAGCCCCACCCCCTTCGGGTTGCGGCGGACGCTTTTCTACTCTCATGGTCGGGAAGCCTTCTGTATGCTTTCCCTCCCATCCCGCTAGTCTCTCGGACTCTTTTCAAGGTTCTCCGGGACAAAGCCTTCATGATCCTGGTGGCCCCTCGCTGGCCCAGACAGCCGTGGTTTCCGCTCCTGCTGCAATTAGCGGTGGAGGATCCATTCCCTCTGGGGTTTCAACCGGATCTCCTCACTCAGGATCAGGGGTCTCTGCTACACCCCAACCTCAGGTCTCTCAACCTAATGGCCTGGCTGCTGAGAGGGTAGTCCTTGCTCCCCTTCTCCTGCCGGCAGAGGTGGAGGAGGTCGTCTTGGCTTCGCGACGACCTTCTACCCGCAAATGCTACGCCCTTAAATGGCGTCGCTTTTCCGTTTGGTGTACCCAACAGTCTCAGGATCCCTTCTCCTGCCCGGTGTCGGTGATCTTGCAGTACTTGCTGCACCTCTCTAATCTGGGACTTAAGTCCAACTCCGTCAAAGTTCACCTCAGTGCTCTTTCGGCACATCATGTGCCGGTGGACGGCAGACCTCTCTCCAGCGACCCTCTCGTAGCGAGGTTTCTCCGAGGTCTCCTTCTACTTAAACCACCTCTGCGCCCGCCAGCGCCTGACTGGGACCTGAATGTGGTTTTGCAGCGGATCAACTGTCCGCCTTTTGAACCTATGGCTACCTGTTCTCTCCGTTTTCTGTCTTGGAAAACACTGTTCTTGATAGCCCTCACTTACGCGTCTAGCAGGCCCTCGTGTCTGATCCCCCTTACACTCGGTTCTACAAAAATAGGGTAGTCCTACGGACTCACCCTAAATTTCTTCCAAAAGTGGTCTCCCCTTTTCACATCAATCAGGAGGTGGTACTTCCGACCTTCTTTCCCAGGCCACACTCCAGCCGAGCTGAAATGGTCCTGCATACCCTGGACTGTAGAAGGGCATTGAACTTCTACCTTGACCGTACGCGGGAGCACCGTAAAGCTGCTCAGCTTTTTGTGTCTTTTGACCCCAATAAATTGGGGCTCCCGGTCTCCAAGCGTACTCTGTCCATCTGGGTTGCTGACTGTATCGCTTGGGCTTATGGGGCAGCCGGACTCTCGTTAGAAAATCGGGTCACGGCTCATTGTGTTCGGGCGAAGGCTACGTCAGTGGCTTACCTCCGCTCTGTTCCATTGGCAGACATCTGCCGGGCCGCTACTTGGTCTTCGAGCCAGACTTTTGCGGTCCATTACTGCCTCGAGAGGGAGTCCCGCAGGGACAGTGCTTTCGGTCAGGCAGTCCTCCGAAATCTCTTCGAGGTTTGAGCAACTCCTACCCTCCATCCCGGATGGGGGCTACCGGTGGGTAATAATTCAGTGAAGATTCCTTCCCTCTGTACTGCTGAGCTAGAGGGAGCTCATTTTTGTGCTTAGGGTCTCCGGTAGCCTTAAGCTTGGGAGTCCCATATGTGAGGACTGACTTCCTGCTTGGTCCTGGAGAAAGCGTAGTTACTCACCTGTAACAGGTGTTCTCCAGGAGCAGCAGGAATCAGTCCTCACAACCCTCCCTCCTCCCCTTGGAGTTGCAATCATCTGCTTTAGTTTGTTTGCAAATTTTTATGCTGTCTTTTAGCTATGTCATCTGACTGGCTAAGATGGCACCCTTGGGCGGGAAGGGGACCGCGCATGCGCGCTGCAATTCCCAAAGGCTTTCTTTGAAAGCTGGGGAAAATTGCTCCGCGATGGCTCCGTCGGCGCCGACGTCACCCATATGTGAGGACTGATTCCTGCTGCTCCTGGAGAACACCTGTTACAGGTGAGTAACTACGCTTTCCACTTTTCTTTCTGACTTTGACTCCTGGCTATCTATCTTTTTAGTCCCCTACTCTTATCCTTGGTGATTTTAACATTCATGTTGACAATTCCTCTGATCCCCATGCTCTTAAGCTCCACAGCCTTCTTCTTACCACCCTGTCATCACTCGGCTTTAGAGGCTCTGTACTGTCTTGGTTCTCCTCTTATCTCTCCCATCGCTCTTTTAGTGTGTGTTCTGGTGGCTCCTCCTCCTCTGCCACCCTGCTCCCAGTTGGTGTTCCCCAGGGTTCTGTCCTAGGACTGGTCCTCTTCTCTCTCTATACCCAATCTTTTGGTGCTCTTATCTCTTCCCATGGCTTTCATTACTATCTCTATGCTGATGACTCTCAGATCTACCTCTCTTCGCCTGATATCTCTCCAGCAATCCATGACATATTTGCCTTTCAGACATTGCTACTTGGATGTCTCACCGCCGCTTGAAATTAAATATGGCTAAGACTGAACTCCTTATCTTTCCCCCCAATGCCTCCCCTCCTCTACCGCCTTTCTCAGTCTCTGTGGATAACTCTTTAATCCTTCCTGTCTCTTCGGCCCGTAACTTGGGTGTTATCTTTGACTCCTTCCTCTCTTTCTCCACTCATATCCAACTCGTAGCTAAGACTTGCCATTTCTTCCTTTATAACATCAACAAAATTTGCCCCTTCCTTTATGATGACACTACTAAAATGATCGTCCACTCCTTAATCACCTCCCGTCTTGATTACTGCAATATTCTCCTTGCTGGCCTTCCCGCGAACCATCTCTTTCCCCTTCAATCTGTTCAACATTCTGCTGCTCGACTAATTTTCCATCAGCATCGCTTTTCCGATATCACTCCTCTTCTCAAGTCCCTTCATTGGCTTCCCATCCGCTTCCGGATCCAATTCAAACTCCTCCTCTTGACCTATATATGCATTCACTCTTCAGCCCCCCACTACCTATCATCTCTTATCTCTCCTTACATCCCCTCTTGCGTTCTTCGCTCTTCGAACAGCCTTCGTCTATCTATGCTGTCCACTCATACTGCTAATTCTAGACTTCGCTCCTTTCACCTAGCTGCACCCTTTGCCTGGAACAATCTACCTCTGACTGTGCACAAAGCACCCTCTCTGGACCCTTTCAAGTCCAGATTGAAAACCCATCTCTTCTCTATTGCTTTCTGTTCTTGATTCTTGTTTTTTGCTCTTCTTGTTATTGTATACTTTGTCTTACTTGATTGTATTTGTATTTTGTGATCTTCTTGACTAGATTGTGAGCTCTGATGAGCAGGGACTGTCTCTTCTTCATGTATGTACAGCGCTTTATATGTTTGAAGCGCTATATAAATGTTAGATAGGTTGTCAGTCGCCGGCTGGACTCCCTATACCGGGAACAGAAGGCCCTGGGTTTGAGAAGCATCAGCTGCCCCACAATTACATTGTGGTCGAGTCTGCCTTGAAGCGGGTAAAGAGTGCTAAAACACACTCCTCTGTGTTGCCCACATGGGAGGTGAAGACTTTGGACTCCTTCAGGAGAAAGTTCTTCCAGGGTTCCATGCTGACAGCCCAGATGATTGAGTGATTTTTGGAAGTCCTTAATATTGATCATTGATCTTAAGCTGGCAGGGAGGAAGTTCCAAATGGCGGGTGCTGCCAGGGATATGGCTCTCTTTGAAGTGGTTTGCCTCATTTTGGTGAATTCTTTGGGGGTTGTGATGGTGTTCGTGGTACCTCTTCTTTTGGGTCTGAGGCTGGAGTCAAAGCTGATGATTGCCTGCAGACTGTCCGTTGAGATGTCCTGTTTGATTTTGAATAGGTTCAGTATGGTTTTGTAGCGAACGCAAGACTCTATTGGAAGCCAATGTAGGAGGTTCATAATGGGGGTGATGTGGTCATGCTTTGTGGATCCGGTTATTATTCGCGCAGCTGTGTTCTGTGCCAGCTGTAAGGGTCGGAGTGTGTGTTTTGGTAGGCCAAGTTAAATTTGGTTACAGTAGTCCAGGATCGGTGTGATGATGGCTTGGCAGACCATTCTGAAATGTTCTTGGGAGAGGATTGGCTTGAGGCGTCTGATTCTCATCTTGAAGTATGCGTTTTTCACGGTTCTGCCGATCTACTACTACTACTATTATTTAGCACTTATATAGCGCCACGCACGCAGCGCTGTACAGACATACATACAAGAGACAGTCCCTGCTCGTCAGAGTCGTGCTCGTCCGAGCTTACAATCTAGTCGAGATAGTACAGAGCATTAGTCAATTCGGTGCAAAGCACACAATATGGTCTTTACAATTCGGTCATGAAAATTGGCGGGAGTCAGGTTAAGATAAAGGATAGAATTCAGGATCTGAAGGCAACAGTGAAAAGGTAGGTCTTCAACCTGGATTTGAAGAGGGCGAGGGAGGGTGCTTGGCGTATAGACACAGGTAGGCTGTTCCAGGCGTAAGGTGCAGCAAGGTGAAAGGAGCGAAGTCGGGAGTTAGCGGTTCGAGCGAAAGGCCTAGATAGAAGTAATTTGTTAGCGGAGCGAAGTTCCCAAGAGGGGATGTAGGGGGAGATAAGAGATGAGAGGTATTGAGGGGCCGTAGAGTGAATGCATTTATAGGTCAGTAGGAGAAGTTTGAATTGGATGCAGAATTGAATAGGGAGCCAGTGAAGCAACTTAAGAAGAGGAGTAGTGTGGGCATGGCGAGATTGGCGGAAGATTAGTCGAGCAGCATAATTTTGTATAGATTGAAGGGAAAAGAGATGGCTCGCGGGGAGACCCACAAGGAGTAGGTTGCAGTAGTTGAGGAGATTAAGGAGTGGATGAGCATTTTGGTAGTGTGTTTAGAGAGGAAGGGGCAGATTTTGCTAATGTTGTAGAGAAAGAAGCGGCAGGTCTTAGCTACGAGCTGGATATGTGTGGAGAAGGAGAGAGAGGTGTCAAAGATAACCCCCAGATTGCGGGCCGAGGGAACAGGAAGGATCGTAGATCCATCCATGGAGACTGAGAAAGGGGGAAGAGGGGAGGAGTTGGGGGGAAAGACAAGGAGTTCAGACTTGGCCATGTTCAATTTCAAGCGGCGGTGAGACATCCAGGCAGCGATGTCAGAAAGGCATCTTTCTGACATCTTTCTGGACTGGAGGTTTAGCTCTCTGTCGAGGGTGATTCCGAGGTAGCTTATCTCTGATTTTATGGGTATTGTGACCCTGTTGAGTTTGATGGTGGATGGGGGGGTGTACGTGGTGGTTCTGGTCATTAGTAGAGCTTCTGTTTTGTTGTAGTTTGTCAAATTGTTTTGTAGTAGCCATCTAGTCATTCGTTGTAGGCAGTCTGTTATTTTTGTGTAGTCTGGGTTGTCCAGGTTAATCGGTGTGTATATCATTATGTCGTCTGCATAGATGGAGTATTGTATGTTGTGTTCCTTGATGTTGCAGATGGGCTGTATGTATAGATTAAATAGCAGTGCAGAGAGGGCGGATCCTTGTGGTATTCCCTGTTTGGCTTTGAATGGTCAGGAGGTGTTGGGGCTGCATTTGACTTGGAGCTGTCTGTGAGGTAGGAGGTGAACCAGTTCAAGATGGTGCCATGTAGTCCTATTTGCTGGAGTCTTGATATGAGGATGTTGTGGTCTACTGTGTCAAAAGCTGATGTGATGTCCAGGAAAATTATGATGATGCCTTTTTTTTATGTTGTCAATCACTTTGAGTAGGCTATCAAAGAGGTGTATCAGAAGTTTCAACACTGTGGTTTGGGTGGAACCCGTGTTGATGATGGTCTAGTAGGGCATGGTTGTTGATGTGTTCCTGTAGTTGGTGTTGTACCGTCTTCTCGATGATCTTCGCCATTAGGGGGAGGCTAGATATAGGCCTGAAGGCATCTGGGTTGTCTTTGAGTGTGCATTTCTTTGGGATGGGGCGGATTGTTGCAAGCTTTAGTGCTTCCGGCATTGTCATGAGGGTGAGGGAATTGTGCACTATGCTGTGGATACTTTTGATAAGTTTGTCCTTTGCTGATTTGATCCATGCCACTGGGCATGGTTCAGTCGGGGCGGTGCTGGTGTTGAGCTTAGTGATTATTTGGGAGATCTGCTCCGCTGACGGGATGCTGAACTCGTCCCACCTCTGGTCGGGTGTTGATGTCTTGAAAGGTGTGTTTGGAGTTGTTGTTGTGAGGGTAGCAAGTTTGATTTGGAGGTAGTCCGCGAAGGTCTGTGGATTTATTACCTCTTTCTCTGGTGCTAGTTCCTCGGTGAGAGTCTTTACTATCTCAAATAGTTCTCTGGATCTGTTGGGGGATTTGAGAATCATGTTGGTATAGTATATGGCCATGTTCCTCAAGGATGTCATGCTAGACATGGAGTACTTTGCTCCCCTCATTCCCGTGGATCTTCACGAGTCCTTTCGAGCCTTTGTAGCTCATGGCAAGGATTGCTCAAACTTTATGGTCCGGGACACCTACAACGCCTTCAAATCCACTGGTAGGATGGTGGACATGGGTATCGGTGCTTGGCGAATGGCCTGGTTGCAGTCCTCTGACCTGGAGTGGTAGGTCCAGGACAAGATTGCTAACATCCCCTGTTGGGGTGAGAACCTCTAAAGCAAGGAAAAGGCCGAGGAGCTGGAGAAGGAGCAGGTGACCCTAACCAGACCCTCCAGAAAGACTGCAGACCCCACGCGGAAGAAACGGGTCAAGAAGAAGGCTTTCTTTATGCACCCATGTCAGTATGTGCTATCTCAGGTGCAGGTGCAGCCTAAGGCCTAGACTCCCTGCTTTCAGTGGAGGGAGAAAACCCTAAAGGCACAGCCCGTCCCCCAGCCCAAGCGGGGTGGGGATTTTTGATGGGGTCCTCAGGAGCATAGCCAGATGACTGTTGCACTCAGAGGTCCCCGCACAAGTGGAGTGGAGGCTTGTCCATTTTGCCCACTGGTGGCCTCTGGTCACCTTGGACGTGTAGGTGCTGCAGATTGTCCATAGTGACTATTGGCTGCATTTCACCCAGCTGCCGCCCCCTTACAATCTGGGGGAGTATCCCATGGACCCCCACACACCGGAGCCTGCTACAGACCAAGGTCGTGGCTTTGCTGGTTGACCTCACCATAGAGCCAGTTCCTCCCCCGGCCCAAATCGAGTAGGGCTTCTACTCCAGGTACTTCCTGGTCCCCAAAAAGACCCGCAGGTTCCGCCCCTTTCTACATCTGCGAAACCTTAACTGGTTCCTGGTATGCAAAAAATTCAAGATGGTCTCATTGGGGATACTGATCCCATTCTTTCTCCAAGACGACTGGCTATGCTCCTTGGATCTGAAGGATGCATATGTGCATATTCTGATCCATCTGCATCACAGATAGTACCTTAGGTTCATGCTGGGCGGCTGGCATTACCAATATTGGGTGCTTCCCTTCGGGCTGGCTGCAGCCCCAGGGTCTTCACAAAGTGCCTGGTGGTCGTGGCTGCTTTTCTCTGGACCCTGGGTATCTTTGTCTTCCCGTATCTGGACGACTGGCTTGTAAAGGGTCCCACACCATCCAGCGTACGGCAGTCCACCGAGCTCACCATTCGAGTGCTTGAAGAGCTCGGCTTTGTGATTAGCTATCGGAAGTCCCACCTCCAGCCAGTGCCCTGTAGGCTGCTCACAAAAGATGCCTTCAAACTCGGCTCGGATGCACACCTGGACGGTCTCTGCACCCAGGGCCTGTAGTCCGAGAGTGAGAGCCTCCATCAGAACAACTTATCGAGCTCTGGGCCATTGCAAATGCTTTCCATGCCTTTTGAGCACACCTGGCGAATCAGGTGGTCCTGATTCAGACGGACAACCAAGTTCATATATGTTCTGGGTGAGCAAGCAGGGGGGCACGGGCTTGTACCTCCTGTGTTGGGAGGCTGTTCGCCTCTGGAAGTTTGCCCTGCTCCACGGCATGGACCTCAGGGTGATGTATCTACATGGTGAGAGCAATGGTCTAGCACATCACCTCAGCCAGGTGCTTCAGCCACACGAGTGGACCCTCAGGAGGAATGTGGTGAAGTGGGTCTTCCGGGAGTGGGGCACCTCCAAAGTGGACCTCTTTGCTATGGCACAGGTAGCTGTGTTCTACTCTGAGGCCAGCTAGCCAGCAGCCACCTGGGTTCAGATACCTTCCTGCTACACTCGGGGGGGGGGGGGGGGGAATGGTCATAGACCTGCTCTACACCTACCCCCCGATACTGTTCATAGCAAAGATGCTCCAGGCTGAGGGGGGGATCCATGATTCTCGTCACTCCCTACTGACCCCGGGAACCATGGTTCCCATTAATGCTGCAGCTCTCGCAGATGGAGCCTCTCCGCCTGGGCTACAACCCGGATCTGATTTTTCAGAAGAGCGGTTCCTTTTTGCACCCCAACATCTGCTCCCTGGCACTCACGGTGTGGATGCTAAGCGAGTAGCTCTCGCAGAGCTCATCCTTCCCAAGGATGTTACAGAGATCCTCCTGGTGTCCTGCAAGGAGTCACCGTGTAAGGCCTATGTGTTCAAGTTGCGGTGGTTTGCCATCTGGTGCTGGACCCCTTTACTTACTCCGTGGACTAGCTGTTGGAGTATCTTCTGCACCTCTCCAATTCTGGGCTCAAGTCCAACACGGTGCATGTTCACCTCAGCGCTATAGGAGCATTCCATCGTGGCTGTCGGGGAAGCGCATGTCGGCTCACCCTCTGGTGGGCCATTTTAATGCAGGGCTTCTTTCAAAGCCTTTGGTCATGCTCCTTCCAGCTGCCTGGGATCTGAATGTGGTCTTTGGCCAGCTCATATGAGCTCCTTTTGAGCCACTGGATGCGTGCCCTATGAAGTTGTTAACCTGGAAAGTCCTCTTCCTGGTGTTCATCATGTCAGTCTGGCATGTTACTGAGCTCCAGGCACTGGTCGTGCACCCTCTGTACACCATGTTTTACCAGAACTGGGTGGTGCTCCACACACCCTTGCTTTCTGCCAAAGGTTATCTCTGCTTTTCATCTCAACCAGTCCATTGTCCTTCTGACATTCTTTCCCCGACCTCATCCCAATCGCAGTGAGGTGGCGTTGCACACGGTGGATTGCAAGCATGCATTGGCATTCTACTTGGAGCGCACCAAGGTGCACTGTCGATCCTCCTAGCTATTATTCTCCTTTGACCCCAATAGATTGGGAGTTGCAGTCTGCGAGCCAGAGGGATAGCGTACGCTTCAAAACAGCATCGCCCATGTGTACTGCTTGGCTGGTCTGAGCCTGAAAGGTCATGTCACAGCTTACAGTGTTCATGTGATGGCTACATCGGTAGCCAACCTCCGCTTTGTTTCTGCAGAGGAAATTTTGTCAGGCTGAAACATGGTTTTTGGTCCATACCTTCATGGCCCATTACTGTCTGTATGGGGATTCCCGATGGGACAGCGCTTTTGACCAGGCTGTGCTCTGGCATCTCTTAGAGTCAACTCCTACCCACCGGTCCTTGTGTCCATCCAGGCTACCTGCTCAGAATCTCCTCAGGTCGATGTTTGCTGGGGATACTGAATCAGACTAGTCCCTCGGCAGGACTACCTCTCTGATCTTCCTGATTTCTCCATTTTTTGTTGTCCGGTTGGGCTGTTTATCTCCTCTAGTTTCGGTAGCCTGTAGCTTGGGATTCCCATACGTGAGGACTTATTTCTTGCTTGTTCACGGAGAAAGTGTAGTTATTCACCTGTAGCAGGTGTTCTCCGTGAACAGCAGGAATAAGTCCTCACAACCTTCCTACCTCCCTGGGGAGTTGCTTTTGGTTCCTGCTCTGTGATCTTACTGGACACTATGGTGCCATGGTGGCAGTGAAAGCAGGCGCACATGTGCAGTGTACCTCCTAGAAGCTTCCAAGACTTGGAAGCTGGGGAGCATTCTGTGCAGAGCTCCATCGGTGACATCACCCATATGTGAGGACTTATTCCTGCTGTTCATGGAGAACACCTGCTAGGTATGAGTAAACTATGCTCATGGGTGCAAAAGGCCGGAAAGCTTATATGCCAAAAGATGCAAACCCCTTTCAGAACACACACAGACATCCAACTCTTGCACCACAAACACACACTCACAGTCAATGCAGCACTGCACCACACACACAAGATCCCCACATTACACCCTACACCCTATGCACCCCACCCCAGGCACCACATATGTGTGCACACACACAAACATGATGGCAGAAAAAAACCAAGTGGTCTATCCAGTCTGCCCTTCCATATCGACTACTACAGTAGTCCCCTTTGTTCCTTTAGAGATCCTCTCTATTTGTCCCATGCTTTTTTGAATTCCGATACTGTCCTGATCTCTACCACCTTCACTGGGAGAGACTATTCCATGCATCTACCACCCTTGCTGTAAAGAAATATTACTCCTGAGTCTATCCCCTTCCACCTTCATCCTATGTCCCCTTGTAGCAGAGCTTGCTTTCAATTGAAAGAGTCTCTCCTTCTATGCATTTATGCCATGGATATATTTAAACATCTCTATCATATCTCCTTTATCCCGCCTTTCCTCTAAAGTATATATATTAAAATCCTAGAGTCTGTCCTCATATGCTTTATAATGAAGACCCGTAACCATTTTAGTAGTCACCCTCTGCACTGACTCCAACCTGTTTTGTAGGTGTGGTCTCCAGAACTGCACAAAATACTCCAATTGAGATCGCACCAAGGACCCTATACAGAGGCACTATCACCTTTTTTTTTCTGCTGGCCATTCCTCTGCCTATGCATCCAAGCATCCTTCTAGCTTTTGCTGTCAACTTTTCTACCTGTTTAGCTACTTTAAGATAGTCAGAAACAATCACGCCCAGGTCCCAGTACTCTCCCTTCCCCCCCCCCCACACTGTACCGCTCCCTTGGACGTTTGCTGCCCAAATGCATGACCCTGCATTTTTTAGCCTTAAATCTCAGCTGCCAAATTCTAGATCATTCTTCAAGCTTAGTTAGATCCCTTCTCATGTTATCTACTCCTTCCTGGGTGTCTACTCTATTGCAGATTTTGGTATCATTTGCAAAGAGGCAAATCTTACCTGACAGCCCTTCTGCAATATCACTAATAAAGATGTTAAAAAGAATCGGACAAAGGACAGATCCCTGCAGCACACCACTGGTAACCACCTCCTCAGCGTGAGCTCCATTTACGTATTTATTTATTTTATTTATTTAGCAAGTATTTGTATCCCGCTCCTTCCAGCGATCAGAAGCGGGTAGGATTACATTGAGAAACTGCCGAATCAAGGCAGGTACAATTTTTGTATACATACAGATTGGTTATAGAAGCAGACCACACAGGGGTTAACAATTCTTAGTTATGGGGGAAATCATTTACAGAACACACAGAGTTAACATTTCTTAGTTATAGAGGAAGTCATTTACATATGTACATGTAATCCTTTACATATATACATTCATACAAGATAGGCTTCCTGTGTTGCATATGTGGGATTAGTTATAGGGGAGGTCATTTACATATGTACATATAATCCTTTACATATATACATTCATACGAGATAGGCTTCCTGTGTTGCATATGTGGGATTAGATCAGATTGAAATGGTTTTGGAATATGTGCGTTTTGAGCTTTTTTCTAAAGTCTGTCAGGTCATTGCTAGCTCGTAGCACTGGTGGGAGTTGGTTCCATAGTGTTGGTGCTACATATGAAAAAGCCCTGTTGCTGGTGCTGGCTTTGGTAGATCTAAAATCAGGTGGTGTGTGGAGGATGTTGGCGTTGGTGGTTCGTCTGCTTCTGGTAGGAGGTTGTAAACTGACAAGGGTGGTGTGGAAGGATGGTGCTAAGTTGTGGATGAGTTTGAAAGTAGTTGTCAAAATTTTGTATTTTGTACGAGCTGCTATGGGTAGCCAGTGTAATTGAATTAGTACTGGTGTGATGTGGTCACTTATATTTTTCTTCATAATGACCCTGGCAGCTACGTTTTGTGCCATTTGCAGTATGTTCAGAGTTTTCTTAGGTAGACCTTGAAGGATGGCGTTGCAGTAGTCAAAATGTGGCAACGTATACCCGTTGTTGCCTCCCACTCAACTAATTTCTTACCCAATCAGTAACTTTAGGGTCTATCCCTAGGGTGCTCAGTTTGTTGATAAGTTACCTGTGCGGGATGGTGTAAATGACTTTACTGAAATCAAAGTACATCACATCTAGGGCTCTCCCTTGGTCTAACTCCTTGGTCACCCAGTCAAAGAAATCAATCAGATTTGTCTGACAAGACTTGCCTCTGATGAATCCATGCTGCCTCCAATCCTGTAATTCATTGGACTCCAGAAACCTCACTATTTTCACTTTGAGCAGCATTTCTGATTATTTACTCACCACAGAGTTTAGACTAACTGGCCTGTAGTTTTCAACCACATCCTTACTTCCGTTTTTGTGTAAAGGGACACATGTGCCTCTCTCCAGTCATCTGGCACCACTCCCGACTCCAAAGAGGAATTGAAAAGGTCAGTCAGTAGAGCTGCTAGAACATCTCCAAGTTCCTTCAGTATTCTCAGATGTATCCCATCCGGTCCCATCACTTTGTCTACTTTTAGTTTAGCTAGTTCCTCCCGAACACAGTCTTCTGAAAATCATTTGAGATCCCCATCGCTTCTGTTCCTATTTGAGGTCCTGCTCCTGGCCCTTCATCTGTGAACACAGAACAGAAATATTTGTTAAGCAATTCCACTTTACCCTCATCAGCTTCTACATATTCCTCCCCTTCACCCTTGAGTCTGACAATACCACGTTTGCCCTTCCTCTTCTCACTAACATATCTGAAAAATGTCTTATCCCCCATTTTACTGCATTGGCTATTTCTTCTTCTTTTACTATCTTTGCTTTCCTGACTACTTTGCTAACTTCTCTAAGTTTTTCCAAATATAGATGCCTGTCTTCCTCTCTGTGATCTCTTGAATTTCAAGGCCTCCCTCTTTTTCTTCATCTTTTCAGCTACTTCTTTTGAGAACCATAGCGTCCTCCTTTGCCTTTTACCTTTTATTTAACTTTCTAACAAAAAGGTTGATTGCCCTTAAAATGTCCCCTTTCAGTTTTGTCCACTGTTTTTCTACATCCCCCAGTTGTTCCCATTCTACTATTGCCTCCCTGAGGTATTGGCCCATCTTGGCAAAGCTAGTTTTCCTAAAATCTAAGACCCTCGCTTTTGAATGAATTTTATCAACCCTAGTCCTAATGCTGAACCACACCATCTGGTGATCACTGGAGGTGAGATGATCTCCCACTATAACATCAGAAACACTTTCACCATTGATAAGCACCAAGTCCAGTATGGCCCCTTTATGTGTGGGTTCTGTTACCAGTTGCCTGACTAGTTCTCCCTGTAGAGAATCCAGGATCTCCTTACTTCTAGATGGCACCGCAACAGGAATGTTCCAATTTTATTTATTTAGCTGTATTTATATCCCGCTTTTCACCGGATCAAAGCGGTCAATTGGGAGATACATTTAACACGAGGGGATATGACACACATACGCTAATACTTACAGGGAACATGGGCAATGGAGGGTTAAGTGGCTTGCCCAAGATCACAAGGAGTACCTATAGGACTAGAAATCCCAGTCCCATCCAGCATATTGAAATCACCTATCAATAGCACTTCCCCTTTCTTAGCAATGCTGCGTATGTCTTCTATTAAATATCTGTCTACTTCTTCTCCTTGTGAGGGGGGGTCTGTTTATCACGCCAATGCAAACTGATTTCTCTTTCCCTCTTTTTAGTTTAACCCACAGTGCCTCTTGTCTCACTTTTAAGCCCTGTAATTCTATAGCTTTGTTATTTTTTACATATAGTGCCACTTCTTCTCCCCTTCCTCCTACCCTATCCTTCCTGAAGGTATAGCCTGGTTTAATTACATCTCGGTCATGGGTTGTCCGTGAACCATGTCTTTGTAACCACCACTAAATCCAAGTCAGTCTGTTCCATTAAAGCCTCAAGATCTGCGATCTTATTTCCCATGCTATGGGTATTTGTACACATTGCTTTCCAAATGTTGTCCCTTTTACCCATTTCTATAGAGGTATTTAATGTTTCACTTACCTGGGGGCTTTCTTCATCCATACCCAATGAATCTAGTTTAAAGCCCTCTTCAGTAGGTTAGCCAGTCTGCTACTGAAGACATGTCGATCCTTCTTGGACAGATGGATGCCATCTCTGCTCTGCACCCTAGCCACACACCCCATGCATGTAGGTATCCCATCCCTACTCTTTCACACACACGAATCTCACTTCTGCAACACATACACAGGCAGTCCACACCCACACCACCCACCTACCCAGGTACCCTACACACCACACATGCAGAAAGACACTATATCAAAAGAGACACAAATAGATGGATAATACTAGTTATAAAGATGCCTTATATAGCCATTGAGCTCCTGCTACTGTACTGTACTGTAATGAGATGCAGTATATCCTGTCTGCTTATACCCTCTTCCCCCTCCCCCCCCCCGAGATGTGTGAATTTGTAAATGTAGGAAGAGGAAACACGCCATTAATTAATGGGTATGAATTCTCCTATTTAACTTGATAATTTTCTGATCTTATTTGTTTTTCATAAGCACCTGGTGGTGAGAGAGAGGGGTGATGATGTAGGGAGGCGGGAGAAGAAAGGAAATCTGAGTGCATGTTGTTCACGTGAATTTTCAGCAGCTTCCTCACATGGCTCTAATAATTTACCTCATGCCTGACCTGCTTTAACCTTAGCTGTCCCATTTCAGGATATTGCTTGTTCCAAAATCATGCTGCAGTTGTTATACAACCACATATCTAATCGGGACTGATTTGGGACACCACCAACCTTTGTTTCATTTGGAATCCTAAACTGGGATTTGGAATCTGGTCTCCGGAGCCAGATGCCATTATATGAGCTAAACCTTCAAACTTCCCAACAAGCACCAAATAATTTCCCAGTTATGCCTTGTTAGGATGTTTAAGGTAAAGAGCGCTGTTCACTGTACTGTGAAAGGCTAACAAAATGATTGATCTGCAGACCTCATGGATGCATGCATTTTGCAGTGTCCTTTCTCGCTATATGCACACATTAGATACAAGATGTAAGTGCCCGTTTCGTTACTGAGCGACATACTAAGTACTTCAGTAACAGTGCACAAATTTAAGGAGAAAGCTACAGAAGTGCTTTACTTCATTTTGTTGGTTGTGAGCTGTGCATAGTTTCTGCACACCCAGAATTCTGTTTACGACTAAAAGTAGCAGCAAGAGTGCCTGAACTCTTCCGTCCTCCAGTACAGTGGAGTATCAGCTTAGAGGTTAGAGCAATGGGTTGGGAATCAGGGAGGCCAAGGTTCAAAACCAGTGACACTTCTTGTGACACTGGGTGACCAGTCTCTTCGCCTTCTACTGGGACTCACTACAAAACTTCTTATCATCCTACTAGACCAATACAGCTGAGTGGGTTATGCTCTCTAGCCAGCAGGTGCAAGCAGCCAAGGCAGTTTTCAGTGATATCACTAGTATATCTAAATCGTTTTCCTGGGTGGTGGTTCTTAATATAGAACCTTGCATCTTGTAAGCATAGTTTGGATTGTTCTTTTTTAGGTGCATAACTTTGTCCACATTAAATTTCATCTGCCATTTGAACATCCAGTCTTCCAATTTATGAAGGTCCTCTTGCAATTTTTCACAATCCTCTTGGGTTTTAACAACTTTGAATAATTTTGTCTCATCTGCAAATTTGATTACCCTGCTCTTATTCCCTTTTCCAGGTCATTTATGAATATGTTAAAAAGCAGTGGACTCAGCACAGGTCCCTGGGGTACTCTACTATTCACCTTTCTCCATTGAGAAAATTGCCCATTTAGCCCTACCCTTTACTTTCTATCTTTTAACCAGTTCCTGATCCACAATAGTACACTGCCTTCTATCCCATGACTTTTTAATTTAGACAAGAGTCTCATGAGGGATCTTATCAGAGGCTTTCTGAAAATCCAGATACACTATATCGACCGGTTAACCTTTGTCTACCTGTTTATTCACACCTTCAAAAAAATATAACAGATTAGAAAGACAAGGCCTTCCTTGGCTAAAGCCATGTTGGCTTTCTCTCATTAAACCATGACTATTTACATGTTCAATAATTTTGTTCCTTATAATGGTTTCTACCATTTTGCCTGGTACTGATGATATGCAAACCGGTCTGTAGTTTCCCTTACACTCCTGGAACCTTTTTAAAAATTGGCGTTACATTGGCCATTCGCCAATCTTCAGGTATCACAGGTGATTTTAATGATATAATTCACAGATTACTAATAGTAGGTCTGCAATTTCATATTTCAATTCTTTCAACATCCTCAGATGTATACCATCTGGTCCAGGTGATTTGCTTCTCTTTAGTTTAACAAATAGTTGTAATACATCTTCCTGGTTTATCGATTATTTCTTTCAATTCCTGACTGCTTGGATGTATCCCACTCATCTGGACTGGTCTTGCAGGGTGATAAGGAAGGAGAAATTTTCCATACCTGTTTAATTTTCTTTCATTGAATCCTGCTAGACCTGTCCCAGGACCTGCTTTGGGACGACTTCCTCTATAGTTTGGGAAGTCCTGCTGCATTTGCAGTATCAGTATCTGATGCAGAGTTAAGAATACTAAGAGAGCCAATAATTTTGTATAAAGTTATAATTGTAACTTAATACTTTTTGACATTTTTCAGATTCTTTTTTTCAGTTTTGCGTTCTGTTTAGGAAGTGTCATACTGTCTTCTCTTAGTGCTGCGCCAACTTATTTACAGTTGATGACATCCCTGAAAACTGCTGTGATCTGCCTCCACCTGCTGCCTGGCCTCCACTTGTCTTGACTTGCCTAGCAGGATTCAAGGAAAGGAAATTAAAAATTAACAGGTATGCCATCCATGAACAGAAAAACATTTACTATATGTAAATGTAATTTTCTGTAGCTAAATCTATACAAACATTCAACAAGATATCAGGCATATGTATGTGAGACCCATGCTTCAAATCTGAGTCTGTTATCTGAATATTGCCATGCCACATTGCCATAGAGATTGCTTAATAACAATATTGTAGTTAGAACAGGTGATTGTAGCTGCCATAAAAGAGCTGTTAAGTTTTGGGCAAAATATTTTTAGCATTATGTTGCTAAAGCAGGCATACTTCTGTCCTTAATTTTTTTTCTTTTGTGCCTGTTTTAATTCTTGTACATTCTTGTTTTGCAGATTGGCAGTCTGGATGGTTATTACCATTTTTATCACAGCAAAACTATCAAAAGGTCGGCGCTGAGAAGCCGAGGTACCCACACCTTCCTCAGTATGGACCCAAAGGTACAGTATCTTCTGTAATGTTTCTTCCTCAAATATGGCAGTAGTGAGGGGAATTAAGGCCTGGTACTAGGGGCCAGTGTAGTGGTAATGTAACAAACCTTTCACCTGGAAGAAGTAGTTTTGTGTCCTTTTGAGTCCAAGAATTGTCACTGCAATAATAGGACAAAAGAGATGTGTAAATGGTAACCCCCCCCCCCAACCCAAGAAGGTATAGCTGAAGACTCAGAGCACCATACATCTGGTAGATTTAGATTGAGCCACAAACCCAAAGAAGCAGAGACAGTGGAAAGACCAGTTAAAAAATTAACACTGATAAAATTTACCAGGAATTTAACAAATTATTATTACATCCTGTGAGATTTCGCCTCCTCTTTTTCCTTTGGCTTGTAGTTCAGTCAAAACCAGTATCTACTGAGACTTTGGCACCAAGAGCTTTAATTTGCAACTACATGGGATTTTTTTTTTAAATTTATGAGAATTTTACAGATTATACAAATCAATAAAAAGGAAAGGAAATACTCAAAGTATTATACTATCACACAAAAAATACAGAAGAACCAAGAATTTAAGAATATTAGAGGAGTATCCCACATAATGGAGAGAATAGAAGTACAATCAAGGAAATAAAAAAGAAGCATAATAAAAATCTTCCATACATAAGAGGCTCTTCCTAAATGACTCCTAGCATAACACAACCTTCTTATCCACCAAAAAGTTCTCCCGCTGAGGAGGATTAAAAAGAGGGTAGGTATTGCCCTCTAAGGTTACCTTCCAAATTATCCCTCCAGTCCAGACTATTGCGTTGTACCCCAACCAGCAGGTGGAGACTGAGCATAACCAGTTATCTCTAGGAACAAGCAGGAATGAGTCCTCACATATGGGTACGTCGGAACCGATGGAGCCTGCGCGGGAAAGCTCCCCAGCTTCCCAGAAAGGAAGCTTTTGGGGCCTCCCACAGCGCATGCGCGCTGCCTTCCCGCCTTCCTGACCAACTCTCTTCAGTTCTTCTTTTTCCGCGGAGCCAGCAGGTCGTGTTCCTGTCACTGCTGAAGAAATTGTTATTTTAATTTGTTTCTTTGACCGCGTGTCTGCCTTCCCCGATTCCGGACCGGTACTGCCGGTCGTTTTTTCGTTTATTTTTAAAAAAATAAATAAATAATAATTACCTTTTCTTCACTTGGTGTATTTTTTCTGTGAGGCCTCTAGGCCTTCTCAGGTCTCCTTCATGGAAAAACCAGCTTCTGGTTTTAAAAAATGCACTAAGTGTACCGGTACTATTTCAGTTACAGATACCCACGAGTGGTGTCTTAAATGTTTGGGGCCTGACCATTCCATTCCGGATTGTCCATCCTGCTCTCTGATGTCCAAAAGGGGCTTACAGAACAGAGCAGCTAAATTTCATATGCTGTTTTCTACCGATACTCCAGCATCAACATCCTCCAGGTCTTCTTCTCCTGATGGATCTCAGGTAACCAAACATTCTTCAGGCAAGTCCTCAAAAGGCAAATCTCCCTCTAAGCAGCGAGAGGCCCTTGCAATTGACCCTGAGGACCCTGCCCCAGCCAAACAACCCCGGCGGGAAGCTCCGGCTTCCAAAGCTCCTCCTATGGGGTTACAGGTAGACATCGATGGCACGGCCTCGACCGATCTCCTGTTAGACTGCTCTGGGGTACCGGCTAACACCGGTACCGACTTCCAGGCAGTCGTGGCGACTATGGGTACTACGGTACAATCCATGCAGCAGGCCTTACTGGCTTTCATTAATGCTGCACCGCCATCGGTACCGCGACAATCGGTTCCGATTCCGGTACCACAACCGATACCGGTACCTAGAGCATCTACTTCCAGTAGCATGCCGGTTCCGGTCTCCGGTTCCGGAGCTTTCTTCGATACCGCTCCGATTCCCGGTACGCCCGATGTCGGTACCGATCGGTACGCGTATCGATCTCTGGAAGCAAATAGACGATACTTTGAATCCTCTGAAGATTCTGATACATCAGATGATTCTGCTGACGTCTCTTTTACTCTTCCTGAGGAGCCCTCTTCTCCAAAAAGGAGAATGTCTCCTCCAGAGGATTTGTCCTTTCAAGACTTCATCATTGAAGTAGCTAAAGGACTCTCCATATCTGTATCCTCTGAAAAGGAACCTAGAGCAAAAAAATTGGATATTTTAGGATACTCTAAGGTTCCCAAAGAGGCAGCCACCTTACCCATACATGAAATTCTTCAAGAACACATGATGGACTTGTGGGAGGCTCCTCTCACCCTATCTCCACATTCTCGTCGTTTGGACACCATGTATCGGGTTCCTCCTTCTCCTGGTTTTCAAAAGACTCAGCTTCCTCACCACTCTATTGTGGTGAAGTCTGCTATGAAAAAGATAAAGAGTACCAAAAGACACTCTTCTACCCCTCCAGGAAGAGAATGTAGGACTCTGGATGCTTTTGGGAGGAAAATCTTCCAAGCTAGCATGCTTATTGCCAGAATCAATTCATACAGCCTCTATATGGGCATGTTTTTGAAAGAGATTGCATTAAAGATACGTCAGTTTCTCTCCCCTTTATCCCAGAGGATAAGCAAGAGGAGTTCTTTCTTTTGCTAAAGCACACTCAAGATGTTTCAAAGTTCTCCAACAGAGCAGCCTTTGACTCTTTTGAGGGGGCAAGCAGAGCCTCTGGCATTGCCATAGCTGCTCGCAGACTGGCTTGGCTCCAGGCCTCTGATTTAGAACCCTGGGTACAAGAAGGCTTGGGCAATCTGCCCTGTACAGGTGAAAATCTGTTTGGCAAGGAGTGGCAAATCAAAGCCACTCAAATGGATGCAGAGAATGCTGCTTTAGATAGACTTTCTAAGTCTACCTCTACCCCTGCCAAGAAAAAACCTTTTAAGAAAACTTTCTATAAAAAGACCAGATTTTCCACAAATACTGGCCAGCAATCTTTCCAAGTTCGCTTTGCTCCTAAGCGTCAGCAAACTAAACAGGCCAGAACAAAGTCTACAGGGGCTGCTACAATCCAGCAGTCCCAACCCCCTCAGGGTTTTTGACTTGATTCTAGAGAACTTAACCTTTCTGGCTCTGCAACAACCAGAACCTCTCACCATTCCAGGAAGGTTAGCTCATTTTGCTCCCAGATGGGAACAAATCACATCAGAACCGTGGACCCTCTCTATCATCAAAGAGGGCTACAAACTACATTTCTCCAGCCTTCCTCCCCATTTCATGGTGAGACAATTCAATTCTCCCCCTTCTCTCCTGTACCTGTTGGGCCAAGAGGTGACCACTCTTCTCGCCCAAAAGGCAATAGAAGAGGTTCCTCTTCCTCAACAAGGGTCAGGTTTTTACTCCCCTTATTTTCTCATCCCCAAGAAAACAGGGGGATACAGACCCATTCTGGATCTCAGAGAATTGAACAAATTCCTATACAAGGAGAAATTCAAGATGCTTTCTCTAGGCACTCTCCTTCCATACCTACAGAGTCAGGACTGGCTTTGTTCTGTAGATCTCAAGGATGCGTACACACATATACTCATCCATCCATCCCACAGAAAATTCCTACGGTTTCTGTTCCAGAGAAAACATTTCCAATACAGAGTCCTTCCCTTCGGTCTAGCCTCTGCTCCAAGGGTATTTACCAAATGCATGGCAACAGTAGCTGCATTTCTACGCACTCAGGGAATCTTTGTCTTCCCATACCTGGACGACTGGCTCATCCGAGCTCCATCTCAGTCCCAGGCTCAGACTTCCTTGGACCACACCAGACGCATACTGCAGTATCTGGGACTTGTCATCAATCTGCCAAAGTCTCAACTCACCCCTACTCAGTCCCTAGAATTCATAGGGGCCTGGCTAGATACCACCACTGCAAGGGCCTATCTTCCTCAGGCCCGTTGCCACTGTCTAGTGCACTTGGCCTCTCAAGTTCAGTCCAAAAGCCACTTGACGGCCAGGGAGATGCTACAACTATTAGGCCACATGGCATCCACAGTTCATGTGGTGCCTTATGCACGCCTACATATGAGAGCAGCTCAATGGACTCTGTCCACCCAGTGGACACAAGCCTCAGGAGCTCTCTCAGACCAAATAGCAACCTCAAAACGTCTTTTTTGGTCTCGCCAATGGTGGATATCCAATCAAAATCTGTTGTTGGGGGCCCCCTTCCAACCTTTGTTACCCCAAGCAACTCTCACTACAGATGCCTCCCAAGCAGGTTGGGGAGCTCATCTCCAAGACCTCTCCACTCAGGGCACTTGGTCTCCACAGGAGACCACCCTTCATATCAACCTTTTGGAGCTGCGAGCAATTTTCCTTGCTCTCAAGGTCTTTCATACCCTCCTCATCAACATGACAGTTCTTGTTCATACCGACAATCAAGTAGCCATGTTCTACATAAACAAACAAGGAGGGACTGGCTCTCTGTCGCTTTGCAACGAAGCTCTAAAACTGTGGGCCTTCGCCAGAGAGCATCGGATCCATCTCCTGGCAGTGTACCTCCCAGGAATCCAAAACTCTTGGGCAGACAGACTCAGTCGAGTTCTGCTTCCACACGAATGGTCCCTGCACATGGATCAGGTACTCAGAATCTTTCAGGAATGGGGAACCCCGGACATAGACCTCTTTGCAAGTCCGTACAATGCCAAACTTCCCCGGTTCTGTTCCAGGATTCCGTGTCAGGAAGCTCAGGCCAAGGATGCCTTCCTCCTTCATTGGGGTCAGGCCTTCCTATATGCCTTTCCACCCATTCCCTTGATTCCCAAGACTCTATTCAAACTCCAGAGGGATCAAGGATCTATGATCCTCATAGCTCCACGCTGGCCACGCCAAGTGTGGTACCCTCTACTTCTGCATCTCTCCCAGGCACCCTCCCTGGATCTGGGAGCTGCTCCAGACCTTCTGTCTCAAGAGGAGGGGACTTTGTGGCACCCAAACCCCAAGTCCCTTCACCTCAGAGCTTGGTTACTGAAGGCCTAGACCTTCAAGACTTGAATCTTTCTCAACAGGTGAAGGATGTCCTCCATGCATCTAGGAAACCTTCCACCAGGCGTTCTTATGCTTTTAAATGGAAAAGATTTTCAATTTGGTGTGCTAACAAAGGTCTTAACCCTCTAGCACTACCTTTGAATTCTTTACTCGAATATCTCCTGCATCTTTCCAATGCTGTAAGGGTCCATTTGAGTGCTATTGCAGCATCTCTTCAGCCTATCAATGGACAATCTGTTTCCTCTCATCCTCTTATTGCAAGATTCATGAGAGTCTAACTTTAACTAAACCTCCCATTCGGCCTCCTCCGGTGGCATGGGACTTAAACGTGGTTCTTGGTCAGCTTATGAAGCCACCCTTTGAACCCTTAGCCACTACCTCCTTAAAATTCCTTTCCTGGAAAGTCATTTTCCTTATTGCAATCACTTCTGCTCGCAGCATCAGTGAACTGCAGGCTTTAGTGGCTAATCCACCTTATACAAGGTTCCATCATGATAAGGTAGTCCTTAGGACAAATCCCCACTTTATGCCTAAAGTGGTCTCACCTTTTCATCTTAATCAAGAGGTATATTTACCCGTCTTTTTTCCAGCTCCTCATGCATCAAATGCAGAGCGGAACCTTCATACTCTAGACCAGTGATGGCTAACCTTTTTGAGCCCGAGTGCCCAAACTGCCGCACAAAACCAAAGAATTTCCTCAAAGTGCCAGCACGTCAATTTGCATAAATATTTGCATAATGCTAACATACACTAACTTTTAGTAAACATGTCTCTTAATGAGTGTATGGATAAAGACAGACTAAAAGATTTCTACATTACTATAATCCAGTGCCAACCGCCAGGCACATTAGGAACTACTACAAACACTGCCCATTTAGAACCAATAGCAAACCCGCCGTATCCTAACAGCACTACCAGGACTCACAAAGCACCACACCATACCTATCAAAAGGCAACACTGCAAATATTAAACCAATACATTTCAGACAATAACAATACATGACCTACTGGGGAAAGAGAACAAGTGGCAATGTCAAAAAGGAATTACATAAACAGAATACCTCAGCTCAGTTACACAGTTGCAATTGCTCCAGCCACTTTCTTCTGGTTTCTTCATGTTTTCTGCTAACTCTCCATCATCTGCTGTCCATTTGTCCTTTCTTCTCTCTTCTAGTTTTTTTTTTCCTTTCTCTCTCTCTACATCCGCTTTAACATACTAATCTTTCTCCTTTTGCTCTTTCCTCATTCCTATTTCATCCACTCAAATTTTACCCCTCCATCCTCAATCCCCACTTACTCTCCCAATACCCGGCCAATTGTAGATTTTTTATCCCTCCCACACAAAATATTTTTCCCCTCTCCATTTTACTCTCCCAGCCCCATCCCATTCTAATCCTCCCCCAACATCAGCTCCCTTCTAGTTCCAGCCTCACCCAGCATCCATTCCCTTCTAGTCCCTGCATCAGCCCATTTCCAGTCCTAGCCCCCCATCAGCCCATTTCCAGTCCTAGCAACCCCCCAACCCAATACCAGTCCTAGCCCCCCCCCATCAACCCACTTCCAGTCCTAAACCCCCATCACCCCATTTTCAGTTTAAGCCCCCCCTATAACCCATTACCAGTCCTAACCCCCATCACCCCATTTCCAGACAGCCCCCATCAGCCCACAGCCCATTAGCAGTCCTACCCCCCCAGACCATTAGCAGTCCTACCCCCCCCGCCCGCCCGCCCATTAGCAGTCCTAACCCCCCCAGCCCATTAGCAGTCCTACCCCCCCCTCCCTCCCTGCCCATTAGCAGTCCTAACCCCCCCCCTCCCTCCCTCCCTGCCCGCCCATTAGCAGTCCTAACCCCTCCCCTCCCCTCCCTCCCTGCCCATTCGACGTCCTATCCCCCCCTCCCTCCCGGCCCATTAGCAGTCCTAACCCCCCCCCCTCCCTCCCTGCCCATTAGCAGTCCTAACCCCCCTCCCTCCCTGCCCATTAGCAGTCCTAACCCCTCCCTCCCTCCCTCCCTGCCCATTAGCAGTCCTAACCCCCCCCTCCCTCCCTGCCCATTAGCAGTCCTAACCCCCCCTCCCTCCCTCCCTGCCCGCCCATTAGCCTCCCCCCCCCCTCCCTGCCCATTAGCAGTCCTAACCCCCCCCTCCCTGCCCATTAGCAGTCCTAACCCCTCCCCTCCCCTCCCTCCCTGCCCATTAGCAGTCCTAACCCCTCCCCTCCCCTCCCTCCCTGCCCATTAGCGTCCTAACCCCTCCCCTCCCCTCCCTCCCTGCCCATTAGCAGTCCTAACCCCCCCCCTCCCTCCCTCCCTATTAGCAGTCCTAACCCCCCCCTCCCTCCCTCCCTCCCTCCCCCCCATTAGCAGTCCTAACCCCCCCCTCCCTCCCTCCCTCCCTCCCTCCCTGCCCATTAGCAGTCCTAACCCCCCCTCCCTCCCTCCCTGCCCATTAGCAGTCCTAACCCCCCTCCCTCCCTCCCTCCCTGCCCATTAGCAGTCCTAACCCCCCCTCCCTCCCTCCCTGCCCATTAGCAGTCCTAACCCCCCCCCTCCCTGCCCATTAGCAGTCCTACCCCCCCCTCCCTCCCTCCCTCCCTGCCCATTAGCAGTCCTAACCCCCCCTCCCTCTCTCCCTCCCTGCCCATTAGCAGTCCTAACCCCCCCTCCCTCCCTCCCTCCCTGCCCATTAGCAGTCCTAACCCCCCCTCCCTCCCTCCCTGCCCATTAGCAGTCCTAACCCCCCCTCCCTCCCCTCCCTCCCTCCCTGCCCATTAGCAGTCCTAACCCCCCCTCCCTCCCTCCCTCCCTGCCCATTAGCAGTCCTAACCCCCCCCCCCTCCCTCCCTCCCTGCCCATTAGCAGTCCTAACCCCCCCCTCCCTCCCTCCCTCCCTGCCTGCCTGCCCATTAGCAGTCCTAACCCCCCCCTCCCTCCTCCCTCCCTGCCCATTAGCAGTCCTAACCCCCTCCCTCCCTCCCTGCCCATTAGCAGTCCTAACCCCCCCTCCCTCCCTCCCTGCCCATTAGCAGTCCTAACCCCCCTCCCTCCCTCCCTGCCCATTAGCAGTCCTAACCCCCCCTCCCTCCCCTAACCCCCCCTCCCTCCCTCCTGCCCATTAGCAGTCCTAACCCCCCCCTCCCTCCCTCCCTCCCTGCCCATTAGCAGTCCTAACCCCCCTCCTCCCTCCCTGCCCATTAGCAGTCCTAACCCCCCCCCTCCCTCCCTGCCCATTAGCAGTCCTAACCCTCCCTCCCTGCCCATTAGCAGTCCTAACCCCCCCTCCCTCCCTCCCTGCCCATTAGCAGTCCTAACCCCCCCTCCTCCCATGCCCATTAGCAGTCCTAACCCCCCCCTCTCCCTGCCCATTAGCAGTCTAACCCCCCCCCTCCTCCTCCCTGCCCATTAGCAGTCCTAACCCCCCCTGGCAAATTTAAAAAAAAAAAAAAGCAGGCTCTGGCTGCTGCCGCGGCAGAGGCAATGTCCCGCGGGGCCCCCTCCGCCCGCTAAGCCCCGCTGCAAGGGCTTTCAGAGGCGCGAGGGAGAGCATCTCCCTCGCGTCTCTGTTAAGCCCGCAGGGGCTAATGGGAAATTTCCCATCAGTCCCTCGCGTCTAAAGGGGCTGATGGGAAATTTCCCATTAGCCCCTGCGGGCTTAACAGAGACGCGAGGGAGACGCTCTCCCTCGCGAATCTGAAAGCTCTTGCAGAGGGGCTTAGCGGGCGGAGGGGGCCCCGCGGGACGCTGCATTCTGCCCTTGCCGCGTCCGCGGCAGCAGTCAGAGCCAGCTTTTTCTTTTTTTGCGGACCTTCCCGCGTGCCAGCTGCAAGGCCTTCGCGTGCCACAGCTGGCACGCATGCCATAGGTTCGCCATCGCTGCTCTAGACTGTAAAAGAGCTCTTGCCTTTTACCTTCACAGGACACAGCAACATCGAAAGTCTTCTCAACTTTTTGTTTCTTTTGATCCTTCTCATTTAGGACTTCCAGTCTCAAAAAGAACACTGTCCAATTGGATTGCTCAGTGTATTTCTTTTGCTTACCAGAGTAAGAACCTTTCTCTGGAAGGCCATGTCACAGCTCACAATGTCAGAGCCATGGCCACATCTATGGCTCATCTTCATTCTGTATCCATTGATCAGATCTGTCGAGCAGCCACCTGGGCCTCGGTTCATACCTTCACAGCCCATTACTGCTTGGACAAGGACTCCCGCCGGGATGCCTTGTTTGATCAGGCTGTCCTCAGACACCTGTTCCATTCTTAAACAACTCCTGCCCACCTTCCCTGAATGGATGCCTGAGATCCATAGGAAGATGAGGAACCCTTGGGGGGGGGGATCTCCCCGGCATCTTAGCTAGGGAGTCCCCATATGTGAGGACTCATTCCTGCTTGTTCCTAGAGATAGCACAGTTACTTACCTGTAACAGGTGATCTCTGGGAACAGCAGGAATTAGTCCTCACAACCCACCCACCTCCCCTAGGAGTTGTATCTCTCTCTCTCTTTCCTTTCCTCTCTCTATTGTCTCAGCTTTAAACTCGAACTGAAGAGAGTTGGTCAGGAAGGCGGGAAGGCAGCGCGCATGCGCTGTGGGAGGCCCCAAAAGCTTCCTTTCTGGGAAGCTGGGGAGCTTTCCTGCGCAGGCTCCATCATTTCCGACGTACCCATATGTGAGGACTAATTCCTGCTGTTCCCAGAGATCACCTGTTACAGGTAAGTAACTGTGCTTTACAGTCTCTAGAGTACTGCACATCGGAAGCCAGGCCAGTTTTTCTCATTCTTCCAGCAGATAGGAAGCTCCCTCTGCTCTGAGCTGTATTTGAGGGATTTTGGGGCCTTAGTCCTGGAACACTCAGCTGAATTGAGTAATAGCAGTTGGCAGTAAGGTCTAGAAATCTTTAGCACGCTTTCCTGCTTCCCTTTTTTCCGTGGCAGTGAGCAAGGTACAAAAGAAAAGAAAAGAAAAGAAAATGTTTAATTGCCTCAACAAGTACAGAGGAAGGGTCCTCCAACCTGGATCTTCTGCTACTTGGCCGGGAGTGCCACAGACTGCTCTTGTGCAGTGACGCCTCCCATGCAGTGGAGTGTAAACTCGGATGTCCCGGGTCCCTCCCCCCCTCCCCGGTCTCCGTATAGCTGCACGGTGCAGTGTGTGCTTCTGTGTGCGTGTGTCTGTGTTTTCCCCCACCGGTCTTCTCACTCATTCAGATGCTTTGTGGGGAATGGCGATCTTTCGCTCTCCTGCCCAGCGTACTGATCCACTGCTGGGCCTTCAGTTTTGGCGCCTCTCCAGTGGGGGACTAGGCTGTGAGCTGGTGGCTACGTGTGATATCAGCTATAAAGCTGGTCTGCAGGCCCACAAAGGCACTGTTTCTACCACTGGACTCTGCCATCTTGCTCTCCTCTGAGCAAAGACGGCAGAGTCAGGAGCTCCAAACATCTCAATATTCTGATAAAGGCGCTGGCGCTTCTGGCACCCCTCCCCTACCGTGTGGGCCCGTTTTGGTGACAAAAATGGCCGTTATAGGCTGCGTGGAGGGGGGAAAGGCCAAGGGTGCGTCTAGCAAGCCTTTGGGGGGGCAAAGCCAAGTCTAAAAGGTGTCACTGCGCTGATCAGCCAGCCGTGGGGGAAGCGGGCTTGCCATTCTCCCCCGAGTTTGTGTTGCTCCTCCACAAGGCTTTCTGCTTGAAGCAGGGCTAGTCAGTGGGGCATACTAGGGGCCAGCCAGCACAGGAGGCCATGGGGGATCTATTCCATGCTCTGGCGGCGGCGGCGGAGGAGGCTCTACTGTTGAAGCATAGGTGGGGGGGGCCTCTGACCTGGAGGAGCTGGAGTTCCTGGCCTCGGTAGAGTCAGCAGAAGGGACAGAGGTAGATTGGGACACAAAACTATGGTCTCAACACAGAGGTGGGCGATCGCCTGCTGGGTGACGAGCCCCACTGTGTTGTGTGTTTTCTGGAGGGAGGAGCTGGCTTCGCTCATATCTTATTCTATGGGGGCCCTAAACTTGGCAGCTGGTCCTACCTCTGAGGAGCCGGTGCTGGAAGATCTGCTCCTGCAGGGGCTCCAGTCCCCCCCAGGATTTCTTTCCGGTCCACAAGGCTATCAAGCAGATGATTGATGATGAATGGGAAGCTCCAAAATCTAGTATGTGGAGAAGCTGGACTATGTCTTTCCTCTATCCAATCGTCCTGGAGGAGAGGGAGGTTCTTAAGCTCCCTAGGGTGTGTTCCCTGGTGTTGGCGGTTACCAAGAAGAGCACTATCCTGGTTGAGGAAGACACGGCCCTGCAAGATGTGCAGGATCACAAGCTGGAGACGATGCTTAAGCAGACCATTCGAGTCAAATGCCCTTGCGCTTCAGACCCCTCCATCTGTTGGGTGTATGTGGCCAGGGCATTCCTCCGTTGGGCACAGGGGATGTCAGAGCTGGGTCCTGGCAAGGAGGGGGTCCCTGTTGGAGTCGGGGGCTGCGTACATAGCTGATGACTTCTACATCTCTTCTGGGTTTCCTCCAAAAGCATGGCCTCAGTTGTGGCAGCCTGGAGGTTCCATTGGCTCCGGAATTGGGTCACAGATATCTCTTTGAAGGTTCGCCTCAGATTAATAGTAGTAGTAGTAGTAGTAAAGGCAAATTGCTGTTAAGTGAGGCCCTGGAAAAGTTGATCAAGGACCTAGGGGACTCCAAGGGTGACCGGCTCATGGAGGATAAGCCTAGAGGGGTCCGGCAGAGGGCAGCCGCGTGACTTTCATAGATTTAAGGCAACTCTCTTTGCTCCCTTTCAGCGGGGACAATTCCCCTTTAGGGGTAGTTCATCCTTTCAGGGCTGCAGAAGGGGTAAGGGATTCTTCCCCTCCTCCGCTGGTCCTTTGAAGAACCCCAGTGAAGTGTGAGGTCCCGGGGGAGAAGCTCTTCTACTCTGCCTGGGTTCGGGTCACGCAGGACTGGTGGGTCCTGGAGATTGTGCAAGATGGCTGTGTGCTGGAACTAGTGCAACCCTACTACTACTACTACTAAGCATTTATATAGCACTACCAGTCGTACGCTGCGCTGTACAGACATAAAAATGCAACCCGTTTGCAAGGCCTTTCTCCTTTCGCCCCGCAAGTCTCTGGCCAAGCAGGTGGTGGTCCAGGAGACCCTGGGCAGGTTGCGCCATTTGGGGGCCATCTTCCCAATTCTGCCAGACCCAACGTGGGTCTGGTCAGTACTCCCATCTAATTCATCATCCCAAAGAAGAAAGGAACCTTTCAGTCCTTCCTGGACCTTAAGTTTGTCAATGGATCTCTGTGCATGCCGCAGTTCCATATGGAAACACTGCACTCTGTCATAGTCTCGGTGCAAAAAGGGAAGTACCTCGCCTCCTTGGATCTCATGGAGGCATATCTCTACATTCCGATCTGCGATGAACATCAGCGCTTCTTGCAGTTTGCAGACACCATGGAGCACTTCCAGTTTTGCATGCTGCCCTTTGGGCTGGCTACTGCAACATGCACTTTCACAAAGGTAATGGTTGTCATGGCGGTGGCTCTTCGCCAGGAAGGCATCCTCGTCCACCTTACCTAGATGACTGTCTCATCAGGGCAATGTCTTGTGAAGAGTCAGTGGGCCATGATTCAGGTGGTGGTTCTCCTGTGTTGCTTAGGCTGGGTCATGAACCTTGACAAGAGCCAGTTGGTGCTGGCACAGGAGCTGGTGTACCTAGGAGTACAATTTGATACTAGGGAAGGCCGAGTGGCCCTTCTGCCGAAGCACCCTGGGAAGCCGTGGGAGCAGGTGCGTTGTTCCTCACAATGACTTTGCCTTCTGTGTGGCACTACTTACAGCTCCTGGGGTCCATGGCAGCGATGACAGACCTGGTGGCCTGGGCACGGGCCCACATGAGGCCCCTGTAGCGTGCCCTGTTGTCGTGCTGATCCCCCCCCCCCCCGCGCATGCGAAGTTTGCTGTGTCCGGCGGAGGTGAAGGAAAGCCTGTAATGGTGGCTCCCCTCCCTGGCTGTGATAGAGGCTTTCCTCTGGAGGCACCCTTTGTTGACCATGATGACGGACGCCAGTCTTGTTGGCTGGAGGGCACATTGCCTAGATCATTTTGCCCAGGGTACATGGTCAATGGAGGAGTCAACCTAGTCAATCAACTAGTGCTCTGGGCAGTGTTCCGGGTGCTCTGCACTTCGTGGCCTCCTGAAGGGACAGGCAGTGAGGGTCTTCTTGGACAATGCAACAGCGGTGGCCTACATCAATCGCCAGGGCGGAAAGGTTAGCATGCCATTGATGGAGGAGTTGGCTCTTTTGCTTTAGTGGGTGGAGGGGAACCTCATGGCCTTCACGGCAACACACATGGCCAGCTGTGAGTATGTTCCGGAGGGAGGAGTGGCCTAGTGGTTGGGGCAAGTTACCTCAGGCCGGAAGGTCGGGGGTTCAAATCCCACTAGAGGACAGCAACCTTGGGCCAGAGGGACTGGGGTTTCTAGTCCCACAGGTGCTCCTTGTGGTTTTGGGCAAGCCACTTAATCCTCCATTGCCATGTTCCCTGTAAAATAGTTATCTCCAAGTTATAATGCCCTGTTCAATGTAATTTCAGTTTGTTCAATTTAAACCGCCTTGATGATATGAAAGGCAGTGTATAAGAAATGTTAAATAAATAAAATAAATAAATGTGCAGGTGAATTTCTTGAACTGGTGGACTCGGTATTTCAGGAGCTGGTCCAGCGCCGGGGCCAACCATTCATGGACCTGATGGCCTCTGCGACCAATGCCAGGTCGAGCTGATTCTTCAGCAGGCACTGCAAACACATGTCAGAGGAACTGGATGCCTTGGTCCAGCTGTGTCCTGAGGGGGGTCTGCTTTATAGCTTCCCGCCCTGGCCATTGATAGGGCACATGCTACACAGGATTGGGTGGCACTTGGGTTTTGTGATCCTGATGCACCAGATTGGCAGAGGAGGCCGTGGTATGCAGACCTCATCCACCTAAGGTCGGGGGGCCCAGTAGCATCCCCCCCCCAAGTGCTATGGGCTACTGGTGCAGGGACTGGTGTGCATGCCCCAGGTGGATCGTTTCTCACTTATGGGTTGGCTCTTGAAAGGGTGAGATTGAACGGAAGGGGGTACTCTCTCGTGGTGGTGACATTGCTACTGAAGGCCCATAAGTGTTTGACCTCCCTGTCGTATGTGAGGGTATGAAGGATTTTTGAGGACCGGTGTGCGCCCCAAGGGATTGCTCCCCTTTTGGCTTCAGTGCTGCAGATTCTGGACTCCTGCAGACAGGGTTGGACAAAGGTCTGGCGCCAGGCATGTTACGGGTCCAGGTTGCGGCATTGGCCTGCTACCCCGGCAAGTTGCGTGGGTCGCCACTGGGGGCTCATGTGGATGTGGTTTGTTTTCTCCAGGCTGTGAAGCAGTTTCCCTCACTGAGGCAGTTGGTGGTTCCTACGACTTGAATCTGGTTCTATCTGTGCTCATGGGGGCGCCTTTTGAGCCTCGCTGAAGGATCTTATGTCAAAGACTATGTTCCTGGTGGTGGTTTGCTCTGTGCGTTGCATTTCGGAGCTTCTTGCTCTACCTTGCTGTGAGGCCTTCTTGGTTTTCCACCCAGAGAAGGTGGTTCTGCACATGGTACCCTTCTTTCTGTTGAAGGTGGTGTCTGCATACTATGTGAGCCAGCTGATTTCATTGCCCTTGCTACAGGCTGGTGGGGCGGTTGAGGGTGATGGGCATCTATGACGTCTGGATGCCCAGTGGGTGCTGCGTCTATCTTTGGTGAATGGAGCTGTTCCAACAGTCGGATTGCCTCTTTGTGGTGTTTGGAGGGGAGTGGAAACTCGGCGGCCTCCAAGGTGTCCATTGCTCAGCGATTGCCTTGGCCTGCTTCCTGAAGAGCCGCCCAGTTCCTCAGGGTCTACAGGGGCATTCCATCTGGGCGCAGGCTGCTTCCTGGGTAGAGATGAGTCTGGTGTTTCCCGGGGAGTTCTGTAGGGCTGCAACATGGATGTCCTTGCACACCTTTGCCAAGCACTATCGGCTCGATGTCCAGGCTCAGGAGGAGGTGCATTTTGGTGAACAGAGTTTTGCGGTCTGGTCTCACGGGTCTCTCCCAGTCTTGAATCCCTCCAGTCCAGGTCCCTCCCTGTGGATCGCGCGGCCAGCCCTAGGAAGGCAGCATCTAGTTGTGTAAGTCTGCGTGGCTGCAGTGTGTTGAGGGACACTAGCCATTTAAGAGCAAAGAAGTATACGAGCCATATAATTGTGTTAAAGAGGCATTTGGGGCTGCCAGAGGAACGTGTTGTCTGCTAAAGCCAAAAAAATAAAAAGGAGATAATTTAAAGGCCAAAGGTCTATAGGCTGAGGGAACAGATCCTTGATTGCCTGTTCAAGGAGACACGGAAAGCATTTGAGTGGAGTGGTGGTGGAATCCCACCTGGTGGGGGTTGATGGGACCCTCATCGGTATAGGTTCCCTTCCTCGGAGTTAGATAGGACCTGTTGGTTTGGTAGGCTTGAATTCTGCTCTGTGATTCCATTACTGGCCTGGCTTCTGGTGTGCGGTAGCCATAGGGGCTGTCAGCAGTAAAACCGGTTATGCTCAGTCTCCACCTGCTGGTTGGAGGACACTACCCAATCATCTGGACTGGACTGGACTGGAGGGATTCAAGGAAAGGCAATTAGCAGGTAAGGCCTCACTACCCAATCATCTGGACTGGACTGGACTGGAGGGATTCAAGGAAAGGCAATTAGCAGGTAAGGCCTAATTACACCATACACTTGCAGGGAAGTCTCAAAAAGAAGGTGGCTCCCACCCCTAGTATCTTAGGTTTCAAAATAAGAAACTGTTTACGGTGAAGCTGTGTAGTCCAGGAAACACTGAAAACACAGTGAGCTTCTGCCCACAGAATAAAGAATTCTTGAATTTAAAGAAGTTTCCACATTTTTGATCTTCTCACCTTCAGAACCTAAAGTAACCAGGAAGGTAGACCATCTGGATATAAAATCTTGGGAATCCTCCAAGAAATTAGTCAAATTTTGACTTTTGTTAGTAACCAAAATATCCACTTCCCCCTCCCCAGGCTTAGAAGCACAAAGTCCAGTAGACAAATGCATAACAAGATTGGACAGAAACCACACCTGGCAACATTAATATCTCAGAAAAATACTTATTTAATAGAATTTCTGGAGAGAGAAGATGGGTCACAGGAAAGATTAAGAAACATAAATTGAGAGCTCAGGAGAAATTCTCCAGAGCTTCTAACTTATAATGAATTGCTAACAAATCCTTAATAGAGGAAGGTACTGGTCATCTGCAAACTGGCTTCGGCATCGTGCCTGGAGTATGGGTAGGGGCTTCCAAGCCAGCCTCAAAAGAGTCAGACAGAATCATAGAGGATAGATGTGGATTGGGGGGCGGAGGAGGAGTACGATCGCCAGAGTTCAGGGAACCCCCTCAGGAGAGGCTGAAGGGCCTGCTTCAAACACCACATGTTTGTCAAGCGACCCCACAACCTTGCCTGCCTGTTGAATGGAGGGACAGCCTTAGGCTGGGCCTTACCCTTTCTTTTCCCCATCAGAGGCACCAACATGACAAGTAAACAGTACCTTATATGAAATAGACTCCCACCAACCACGGGAGTGCTCTGAAGGGCTCTAGAGGGGCATGCCCTGCCCTTTTGGATATGAACCTTCGGAGCACACCCTAAGTTCTCACCAGGGTTTAAAGGATCCTCATGATAGATGACATCAGACAGGGTCATCCTCTGCAGTGCCTGCGATTCTACTCCCGACTGCTTAGCACAGTTGCGTTCTTCCAGGGGGGCCCTGAAACAGCTCGTGCACACTTTGCCTCACTCAGCCTTACGTTCTCTCCACTACATGGGATTTATACCAAAATTTTCAATTTGTTCCCTTTCCCTTTTAGCACAGTCAGTCGCCAGCTGGTAGCTACAGACCAGGGGACTCATTCAGAACTTGGTTCATTTGTGCCCTGATTCTGGCCAGAGTGTGTCACTATAGTGCAGAGAGTGGGATGCCCTAACACACCCACGCTGAATGCTGTAAACATGGTCTCTGAAGCCCAATTAACCCAAGGAGAAACTTTCTAGACAACTTGATTTAAAAAGAAAGTGAAAAATTCTGACAGGCTGATGCAGAAAGCAGGTATTAGAGCTGTGCTCTAAAAGCAGTGCGCACGCTTTTCTAGTGCGAGAGTACCACATATGTTGTGTGCCGCTATGCCGTAAACAAATTTCATGCAAATGAGATATACCCAAAACTGCGCTAAATATGCAGTGGGTGCATACGCATGCGCAGAAAACTTATGCATCTGTAGTGAAATTTAAACTAACAATTTTCATTGTGGAGTAACTGTTTACCTACATGATGGTGGGGAAAGTTGTGCACTTAACTTTAGTGCTTGAAATAGCTGTTTGTGGAGTGCTTATATGCTTTGTAGACACAGCAAGGAATGGACCCCTCATGACTGCCAAGCTACCATCAGATACATCACACCAGAAAATGTTTGTTCTCCAACACACCAATCTGTTTTCTCTTAAACACACTGAAATTTTATTTCACCTCTGACCAATCATTTGAACAATGGTGCCACTGAAGTCTGCTGGGTCTTCTGCGCACTTTTCATCTAGGTGGAATAGCTAATGACCTCATTACCATGACTTTCGATACGCACAGTTCATTATAAATTCATTCAGAACTTGGTTCATTTGTGCCCTGATTCTGGCCATAGGGTGTCATTATAATGGCACTTTAATAGGTGCTGTGCTACAATCTGCGCAACCATTTCTGCGCAGGTAACTCTCGTGCCAATCCCCTCTGCATTGTGGCGTACTGGTAATTATATGCAGATGTTGTGCTAGCTGTGTGGAAATGGTGCACTAACGTTTCTGCATCGGCTCCTGAGAGTAATAAGAGACTTCTGTACCTGCTATGCTTCATCCGATTGCTTCTTTCTGTTAGTGTGAAGTGCCCAGAATCTGCATGAGTAAGTTGTTGTACCACAGAAAAGATTACTGTATTATGTGTTGCAGAGCTTTTAGGCTTGGTAGCCAAGTAATGGGGGGGGGGGGGGTGGGTGGGGGGAGATCCCAGGCATATGATGTTTGGTGACTCCAGCAGTATTGTTTCCAATAGTAAATGCCATATAGAACCAAAAATAAAAGCTCTGACTTCTGCACTGCATGGGTTGCAACATGAGACAAACTTGGTTTTAGCATTTCCAGGAAGGAGAGTAGTTTGGTGGTGGTAGTGATTGAGCTGCCTTATGAACTGTGATTCTCAGTTGAGTACTGTTGATTTGTGTATGTCCCCAGGTGCATGCATACTGTTTTGTGCCTTGATAAAATAGTCGGTGTAATGATGTGCCAGCAGTTTTCTGCTGGGTGTACATGGCTTTTCTCCAGGACCAAGCAGGAAGTCAGTCCTCACATATGGGTGACATCGACGTCGATGGAGCCCTTGCGGAGCAATTCCCCAGCTTTCCATGAAAGTCTTTGGGAATGCAGGCACACATGCGCGGTCCACTTCTCGCATAAAGGTGCCATCTTGCTCAGTTTCTCTTTTTCCGTGAAGCCCACCGGACGTGTGTCCTAGTCCTCCCGGAAAATTGTTAGATTTTTTTGCGATTCTTTCGCTATTTTTTTTCTCCGGTTCGATGCTGGTTCCCCTCCCGCCAGGTTCGGTACACCGGTATCGAGCCCGATCTTCTTTTTACGGTGTTTGCCCTTCGTGGCTGGCGTTCGCGCCCTTTTTTTCTTTTTCCCTGGAAGGCTGGTCCTTTGACCTCGCGGGGACTCTTTTTTCCCCGATGGCTTCCAGTGGGTTTAAAAAGTGTGATCGGTGTGAGAAGCTAATGTCTCTCACCGACACACATGACTGCTGCCTTCGGTGCCTCGGTCCTGACCACGATCCTAAGACGTGTGGACCATGTGGAAAAATGTCTTCCAAGGCGCTTCGAAGCCGTCATCACCAAAAGGAAAGGCTTTTCTCTGACTCGGCCTCCGGCCGGGCTCGGACCGCGTCTGAGGCCTCGACATCTCGGGAATCGGATCCCGAGCACCGTCGGGGCTCCTCGGACAGGGGGTTCCCCGACCGGGAACGAAAGAGGAAGAAGCGGCTCGCGAGGGCGTTGTCGGAAGAGATCCCTGGCTCCTCGAGAGCTAGGTCTCAGACACCCGACCATCGCCCCGGGCCTGTGGAACAGGAGAAGCCTCCCAAAGTACCTCGAGTGGAGCCGGAGTCTGCTGGACACGTAAGTCCTGTAGTCCTCGTGGACTCTCCTCCCAGAGAGCCGACGTCGGGCCCGGTGCTGCCGGGGCCCAAGTCGGGGGCTGCTGAGTCTCCTGAGCTGGGTCTCAGGCTGACAGCCTTGGAGAGCAGATTGTCTGCCTTCATGGAACAGCAGCGGGCACTGATGGCCAGCCTGTCTGGCTCATCTGCCCCGACTACTGGGACATCGACATCGAAGTCGACCCCGGAGACCGAGCCGATACTCGAGACCATGAAGGCTCGAGGTTGACCTCAGTCACAGTCTCCCTCGACCTCCCGTTCGGGACGGAGGGCGTCGACGCGGGTGCCTTCGGCGTCGTGGCTGGTGCTCTCAGGCCCCGCACGGTCGGACCCCGATTCCTCATCGGATGAGTCCGCCTGGGAGACGGAGGACGAGGAGTCCCCCCGACACCTTCCGGACTCTGTGCGTCCCGTCGGACTCATCACAGTCTGAGCCCCGGAGTAGATCCCCCCTGGAGGCAGATGAAATTTAATGTGGACAAGTGCAAGGTTATGCACCTAGGGAAGAACAACCCAAACTATGGTTACACGATGCAAGGTTCCACATTAGGAACCACCACCCAGGAAAAAGATTTAGGCGTCATTGTGGATACCATGTTAAAACCCTCGGCCCAGTGTGCAACAGCGGCCAAGAGAACAAATAGAATGCTAAGTATGATAAGGAAAGGAATGGAAAATAAAACAAAAGATATTGTTCCATGGTGAGACCGCACCTTGAATATTGTGTGCAATTCTGGTCGCCGTATCTTAAAAAGGATATAGCGATTTTAGAAAAGGTTCAGAGAAGAGCCACCAAAATGATAAAGGGGATGGAAGGATACTCCTATGAAGAAAGGCTAAAAAGGTTAGGGCTCTTTAACCTGGAAAAGAGACGGCTGAGGGGAGATATGATAGAAGTCTATAGATTAATGAACGGAGTGGAACGGGTAAACGTAGATCGATTGTTTACCTTATCATAATATAGAAAGACTAGGGGACATGCAATGAAGCTACAGGGTAAACTGTTTAAGACTAATAAAAGAAAATATTTTTTCACTCAACGTGTAATCAAACTCTGGAATTTGTTACCGGAGGATGTAGTAAAGGCTGTTAGTGTAGCTGGGTTTAAAAAAGGTTTGGACAAGTTCCCGGAGGAAAGGTCCATAAACCATTATTAAGAAGGGACCCAGGATATCAATGCTTGAACCAATACAAGCATTGTGGAACCTGTGTCCCTTGGGGAAACTGCTAGGTACATATGACCTAGATTGGCCACTGTTGGAAACAGAATACTGGGCTTGATGGACCTTGGTCTGACCCAGTATGGCATATCTTATGTTCTTATGTTCTTATACCCAGTTCTCGGAGTTCGTCCGGGATATGGCCACTGCGTTGGCTATCCCTGCAGATCCTGAGGAGGAGCCTCGAGCCGAGGAGCTCGAGGCCCTACAGTATGACTCTCCTACGAAGGAGGCCTTTACTGTTCCGGTTCCTCCAATGCTGGAACGGCTCCTCTTCCGGATGTGGGAGGCACCGGCCTCGGCGCTGGTTCTAATCAAGCGGGTCGATTCGATCTATCGACTCCGGAAGAACCCTGGCTTTCAGAAGGCGCAGCTACCGCACCATTCTATGGTGGTGGAATCGACCATGCATCGACTGAAAAGTCAGAAGATGCACTCCGCGGTGCCCCCTGGCACGGAGGCCCGGAACCTCGATGGTTTTGGTAGAAAGTGCTTCCAGGGCTCAATGCTTGCTTGCCGTTTCCAGTCTTACCAGCTGTACATGGGCATGTACTTGCGAGACCTGGCCAAGGAGTTGGCCTGGTTCTCTGCTGGTCTCTCCGGGGAACCCTTGCAGAGGTTCAAGTCCTTGTCCTCGGGGATCCGGGAATGCTCCAAGTTTATGTCCCACGCTGCCTACGATGGCTTCGAGGCTTCGGCCCGTGTTGCGGCAGCCAGCATCGCGGCTCGACGCCAGGCATGGCTGCAGTTATCGGACCTCGAGCCATGGGTTCAGGACAAGTTGGTCGATGTCCCTTGCCGAGGTGAGAAGCTTTTTTGTTAAGCCCATGACCGAGAAGGCTGCAAAGTTAGAAACCGAGCACCTCACGAGGACAAGGCTGTCTAGGAAGACTTCTGCCCCTTCTCACAAAAAGAAGGGCTCGGGTAAAAAACCCTTTTACCTGAGGAAGGGCACTGCCTACAAACAGTACCCACAGTACCAGGCCGCCCAAGCTGCCCCTCAGGGTCAGCAAGCCAAGGGGCAGGGTAATGGGCCCCGTAGGCAGAGGACTCCCAAGCCTCCGGCCCCTGCTCCCACTCAGCAGGGTGGGGTTTTTTGACTCCTTAGGCATAGCCTCTCCGTCCCTGCTCTCCTAACCCTGCACAGGAGGTCGCCTCACCCTGTTTGCCCACAATTGACCACTTATCACTGGAGACAGTTGGGTGTTAAGCATAGTCCACAAGGGCTATCTGCTACACTTCCAACAACTGCCTCCTTCATACTTTCCAGGGGAGCCTCCAAGGCCTCCCCTGCACACAGATCTTCTCCTTCAAGAGCTCCAAGGTCTGTTGGTGGACAGGGCGGTGGAGCCTGTGCCTCCCCACTTGCAAGGTCAAGGGTTCTACTCCAGGTATTTCCTGGTACCCAAAAGAACCGGTGGCCTTAGGCCTATTCTAGACCTCAGGAATTTCAACAAATTCCTAGAGAAGGAAAAGTTCAAGATGTCTACTCTTGGAACACTTCTGCCCTACCTCCAGCAGGGAGATTGGCTATGCTCTTTAGATCTAAAGGATGCGTACACTCACATCCTCATTCATCCAGACCACAGAAAGTACCTCAGGTTCATTGTGGGAGGAAACCATTATCAGTACAGAGTACTGCCTTTTGGCCTCACCTCCGCTCCCAGGGTTTTTACCAAATGCCTGGCAGTGGTGGCAGCCTACCTAAGAAATCAGGGAATCTTTGTCTTCCCCTATCTGGACGACTGGCTCATAAGGGGCCAGACGTGACAGGAGGCCCGACAGGCCACCCTCAGAACTATTGCTCTTCTTCAAAGCTTGGGGGTTGTAATAAACTTCGCAAAGTCCACTTTGCTCCCCTCCCAGAACTTGGATTTCATAGGGGCAAGGTTGGACTCTCTGCTGGCAAAGGCATTCTTGCCAGAAGACAGAGCCCAAAGACTGATAGACTTAGCAAACCAGTTTCTCAGCAGGTCACTGGTCTCCGCCAGACTCTGCCTGAGGCTTCTTGGCCACATGGCTTCGACAGTACATGTGACCCCCAATGCCAGGCTCCATATGAGGCCTGCACAGTGGTGCCTTCGGACTCAGTGGTCACAGGTCACAGGCAGCCTCAGAGACAGGATAAGGGTGTCCAGACAATTTCTGAACTCCCTCAACTGGTGGCTGCACCCACCCAATCTGCTGCAAGGGGTATCTTTTCAGATTGCTCGGTTCACAGTGGTTTTGACTACGGATGCCTCCCTGCAGGCACTGGGGAGCACATTGTGTAGGCAAGTGCACCCAGGGCCTATGGTCTCCCTGGGAAGCTGCACAGCAGATCGATCTACTGGAACTCGGGGCTATTCGGTTAGCCCTCAAGACTTTCTCTTCTACCCTTGCTCATCAGTCTGTCCTAGTTCAAACAGACAACCAGGTAGCCATGTTTTATGTGAACAAGCAGGGCGGAACTGGATCCAGGCTCCTTTGTCAGGAAGCACAGGACCTTTGCTTATTTGCTTTCAAGCACAACATGCTCCTCAAGGCTGTGTACCTCCCCCGGCCAGGAAAACTACCTGGCCGACAGGTTCAGCAGGATTCTGCAGCCCCACGAGTGGCAGCTCCTTCCTTTGGTGGTTGAGAGGATTTTCCTGAAATGGGGACTTCCATCCATAGATCTGTTTGCCAGTCCACTGAACAAACAGCTGCCAAAGTTCTGCTCCAGACAACCGCATCCTCTGCGGCTGGCGGCAGATGCTTTTCTGATCCCATGGTCTCAGGGCCTCCTGTATGCATTTCCTCCCACGCCCTTGGTGGCCCGAACCCTGTTCAAGATTCTACAGGACAAGACCTCGGTCCTGCTGGTAGCTCCCAGGTGGCCGAGACAGCCTTGGTTTCCACTTCTACTTCAGCTGGCAGTGGATCCCCCACTGCCTCTGGGGTTGCAACCCGACCTTCTCTCTCAGGATCATGGTTCCCTTCTGCACCCCAATCTCAAAGCCCTCAATTTGATGTCCTGGAGGCTGCAAGGGTAGTTTTTAGCTCCCTGGGGCCTACCTCCAGAAGTTGAAGAGGTTGTCCTAGCCTCTAGGAAACAGTCCACTAGGAAAACCTATGCTCTCAAATGGAAAAGTTTTCTGTGTGGTGTCAGCTCCGTACAGAGGATCCCTTCTCCTGTACTGTACCAGTAGTGCTTCAGTACTTTCTGCACTTATCTAATCAAGAACTTAAGTCCAATTCTGTTCGGGTCCACCTCTCAGTTCTAGCAGCTCACCACTCACTAGTGGAAGGACATTCTCTGTCGGTTCACCCCTTGGTGTCCCAGTTTCTCAGAGGCTTACTATTGCTCAAGCCTCTGATCAGTCCTCCTGCTCCTGAGTGGGAGTTGAATGTGGTCTTGCAGCAACTGACTTGCCCACCTTTTGAGCCGATGGCTACTCGCCCTCTACGCTTCCTGTCCTGGAAGACACTCTTTTTGGTAGCCCTAACCTCGGCCAGGCGAGTGAGTGAGCTTCAGGCCCTGGTCTGTGACAGGCCTTACACCCGCTTCTATAGGAACAGGGTAGTCCTTAGGACTCATCCAAAGTTCCTCCCCAAAGTTGTCTCCTCCTTCCACCTTAACCAAGAGGTGGTTCTTCCAACATTCTTCCCTAGGCCTCATGCAAGCCAGGCTGAAGCAGTTCTGCATACCCTGGACTATAGGAGGGCCTTATCCTTCTACCTTGACAGTACGCAGGGACATAGAAGGGCGACTCAGCTCTTCATATTTTTTGACCCTAATTTAGGGTTAGCTGTGTCCAAGCGTACCTTGTCCATCTGGGTGGCTGACTGTATCACCTTGGCTTACAGGGCGGCTGACCTTCCTTTGCAGGGTCGGGTCACGGCCCATCGTGTCAGGGCAATGGCTGCCTCAGAGGCTCATCTCCGCTCTGTACCGTTGGTAGACATTTGCAGGGCTGCAACTTGGTCCTCAAGCCAGACATTTGCGGCCCATTACTGTCTGGAGAGGGAGTCCCATAGGGACAGTGCTGTTGGCCAGGCAGTACTTCGGAATCTCTTTGAGGTTTAGGCAACTCCTGCCCTCCAGCCCTCCGTTTGGCTACCGGTGGAGGTTCTGTCAGTGAAAAGCCTTTCTTTGATGCTGGGACTAGAGGGAGTTCTCTTGTTCAGCCTGGGTTCCTGGTAGCCCAGAGCTAGGGAGTCACCCATATGTGAGGACTGACTTCCTGCTTGGTCCTGGAGAAAGAGTAGTTACTCACCTGTAACAGGTGTTCTCCAGGAGCAGCAGGAATCGGTCCTCACAACCCTCCCTCCTCCCCTAGGAGTTGCAGTTGTGCATAGTTTATTTTTCATTTTTGTGTGCTGTTTTTAGCTATGTCATTTGACTGAGCAAGATGGCACCTTTAGGCGGGAAGGCAACTGCGCATGCGTGCCTGCATTCCCAAAGGCTTTCATGGAAAGCTGGGGAAATGCTCCGCAAGGGCTCCATCGACGTCAATGTCACCCATATGTGAGGACTGATTCCTGCTGCTCCTGGAGAACACCTGTTACAGGTGAGTAACTATTCTATAAGTTTTCCTGGTGAAATATTTGTCCTGCAGGTGGTGTTTTAAGAAATGCTATTAAAACGTTTGTGTCCAAGATAACGTTGAATGAGCATGTCAAAGATTCATGCTTTTGGCTTGAATGAATGGAAGTGCATTTTGTGCGGTGTTGGAGATGCCTGAAAGATGGGTGCACAGAGATTTTATTGTGTTGCCTGATGAAATGTTCCCATTCTATGTTGTTCTGATTCTATACATTTTGCATCCTTCGTTTAATAACTGAAGATCTGCTTGAAATTATTTTTTTAATGTGAAAGAACTGCTGTGAGTTTGCACTTCTCTGATTTACTCTGCTTTTCCTCAGGCTAAAAAAACAGGAAAACTATTTCTGAAGCGTGGACAGTTGTTTTTGACTTTCATGCCTTTTTCTGGCTGGTGAAATGAACAGTTGAGCAATGCTCAGTCGCATCCCTCTGTCCCTCTTCCAGATTTACTCTTCCCGGAAATCTGCGCACACTATTTAAAATTTTGTGCCAAAAAGTCTGAATTATGCTAAATTTTACGTGTTTGCTTTGTCAAAATAACAAAGCAGTTTTTTTTTATTGATACTTTATTTTCTTTCTGTATTGTATTTTAAATTATTACAAAAGAGCGCAACATTTTGAATTAGTGTGCTGAATTCCAGCAGCAATAAGATATGCATGATAACCCTGGTGGCAGAAACCCTATAAGTATAAGGGGGGGGGGGGGTTACGATCGAGAGCGGGATTAGTCCAGATACCCAAAAGTGCTGAGAGATGTGACATTCCCAGATTGCTAATTTTTAACTATGAATTGCTATTTCTCCCCAAATAACTCTGTGTACAATTTTGCATAACTGAATTCCACCGGATCAGCCATCTCCGCACAGACACACAAGGTGAAAATATTAATTATGATTTATTTATTTTATTTTATTTGGACAGTTTTGTATACCACCTTATCCTTCAATCAAAGTGGTCACAACACAAATGGAGGATACATTTAACACGAGGAGATATGAGACACATACACTAATCTCCAGGAACAAGCAGAAATGTAGTCTTCACATATGGGCATCATCGGTACCGACGGAGCCCGCGCGGGAACGCTCCCCAGCGTCCAATAGGAACGCTTTTGGGAGCATCCCTCAGCACATGCACGCTGCCTTCCTGCCTTTCCAACTGTCCCTCTTCAGTTCTTCATTTTCCGCGGAGCCGACAGGATCTATTCCCTGTCACCGCAGAAAATTCCGTCTTTAAATTTGTTTTCTTGTGGTCGCGTTTGCCTGCCACACGACGCTTACCGGTACCGTTGGTTCTTTTCTTTTCTTTAAAAAAAAAAAAAAATCCCCTTATGCTTTAAACTGTTTCTCTTCAGAAACTTTTCTCTTTTGGTGCTAGGCGCCATTTTGGGCACTAGGCCCCATATTCCTAAAACTTGGAAAAACCAACTAGTGGTTTTAAAACTAACACCCATGATTGGTGTCTTAAATGTTTAGGGCCTGAACATTCTCCAACTGAATGTCTCTCCTGTATGGGGATGACTAAAAGAGGAAGACAGAACCGGCCTGCAAAGCTCGGTACCCTCTTTTCTTTGGATGCCAGATCCATTGCATCGACATCGTCAAGGGCCTCTTCTTCCTCCCATGGATCTCAGGTAACTAAACATAAAAGCCGGTCCTCAAAGGGTAGCTCTCCTGCTAAGCATCGAGAGGCCATTGGCATTGCCCTTGAGGGAACTACACCAGAAAAACAGCCCCAGTGGGAGGTTTCGGCTTCCAAAGCATCAATGGGGCTTCAGGATGTTCTCGAGGCCCCCACCTCGCAAGAACTACCTGTGCCATGCTCAGGGGTTCCGGCCGTTTTCACCGGTACCGACACCCAGGCATCGGCAGCGTCGATAGATAAGAGGTTCCTCGCTATCGAACGCAGCATCACAGCTCTTCTCTCAGCTGCGGTACCGTTGGTCCAACGGGCACCGGTACCAACATCGACACCGATGCCGGTACCAACACTGGTACAGACACTGGTACCAGAACCGACAATAACGGTACCGACGGTACCGGCCCCAGTAGGAATTCTTCCCATGCCATCTCTGGCTGGAATCGACAGATCGGTATCGGGTCAACTTGGTACCGACTTCAATCGATACCGGGACCGTGCTTTGCAGGAGCATCGGGGTCAGGAATACTTTGATTCCTCCGATTCCGAAGACTCTGACAATTCTCTGGTACTAGAGGGTTTTTCCCAGAAGATCCCTCTTCTCCCCAACGTAGAATGTCACCTCCAGAGGACATGTCTTTTCAGAGTTTTATCCGTGATATGGCCAAAGGTCTTTCAATCACAGTGGCTCCTGAAGAGGAACCCAGAGCAAAGGAATTGGAAATTCTCCAATATCCTAAAGCTCCTAAGGAGGCAGCCAATCTGCCTATCCATGAAATTCTGCATAATTTGATGCTCAGAATGTGGGAGACACCTCTGACTACTTCTCCTCAATCTAGGAGACTCGATACTATGTATCAAGTTCTGCCATGTCCTGGATTTCAGAAAACTCAGCTGCCACACCATTCAATGGTAGTGGAGTCAGCCATGCATAGGATGAAAAGCGCAAAGAGGCAAGCATCCAATCCTCCAGGTCGTGAATGCAGGAGTCTGGATGCTTTTGGGCGCCGAACTTTTCAAGCTTCTATGCTTTCAGCTAGGATCACTTCATATATTCTATATATGGAAATGTTCCTCAATGCAGGAGTCTGGATGCTTTTGGGCGCCGAACTTTTCAAGCTTCTATGCTTTCAGCTAGGATCACTTCATATATTCTATATATGGGAATGTTCCTCAAGGAAGTCATAGGAGACTTGGAACTTATGAGCCCATTTCTCCCAGATGACAAGAGACAAGATTTTCTTGCTCTAGTTAAGCATGCTCAAGATGTCTCCTAGTTTGTTAATCGTGCAGCCTTTGACTGCTTCGAATGCATCAGCAGAACGTCTGCTATTGCCAATGGTGCACGACGGATTGCCTGGCTACAGGTATCAGACTTGGAGACTTGGGTACAGGACAAGTTAGGCAACATTCCTTGCACGGGGGAGAATCTCTTCAGCAAGAACTGGCAGGAAAAGGCTAAAGAGTTAGATGCTGACAATACTAATCTAGATAGTTTGTCAAAATCTACAGCCACTCCAGCCAAAAAGAAGCCTTATAAAAAACCCTCTTTTAGCAAAAAGAGGACATTTTATCCTTTCTATACCCAGCAGAGTCAAACTCAAGGTCAGATTGCCCAAAAGGGGCAAACGACAGCAAAAGAAGCCAAAAGGCCCGAGAGCCCAACCAGCTCTCCAGGTTCTGCCCTCTCAAGGGCTTTGACTCCTTCCTAGAGAGCTTTGCCTTCCTGCCTCTGAGGGGTCCCCAACCCCACAATATCCCGGGCAGGTTATGCCACTTTGTCAACAGATGCAGTCCTCAAGGAAAATACCACAAGTAGCCCTCTTCACCCATAAATCTTTTTTTGTCGGGCATAAACCGTGGGAGGAGGATATGATTAATCGTCCCCACCAAAACAGTACATGTCCCTTTTAATCACTTTTATTCGCCAAAAATAATAAACACTAAACTTTTAATTCTTAAAAAGACACTTATCTGATCATGTCACACGACTTGCACGTTTTGGGGCCATCCAAACCCCTGTATCAAGTGCTCCAACGTGATCCAAAGTGTCACTCTCGCAAAAGTAACCGCCAAAAAACGCCGAAAAGCAGGCTGATGAAATAAGGGATACTAACTCTAGATTGGCTAACTGCAAAATAGGCACACCCACAGAGCTGACATCACATCACTGGGAGGTCCCACTCATCAGGGAACCCCCAAATGTGGGAGGAGACTAATCAAGTGAAACCCAACCAATCAATTTCATGATTGAGCCCCAAAGGAGAAACGGCACGTAGCTGAAAGATCCACCGCTGTTCCAGGCGACGCAACTGGTGGGGACGATTAATCATATCCTCTTCCCACGGTTTATGCCCGACAAAAAAAGATTTATGGGTGAAGAGGGCTACTTGCGGTATTTTCCTTGAGGACTGCATTTTATTGATTACCGTTAGGGGTTTGCTTTTGACTTTGCCAACAGATGGCATCAGATAACAGCAGAAGATTGGACTCTGTCCATTGTAGGAGAAGGGTACAAGCTTCATTTTCACAGCATGCCCCCTCCTACAATTCTAAAGCAATTCAATTTTCAAACCTCCACAGACAATCTGCTAGATCACGAGGTCTCGACACTTCTTGCCCAAGGGGCAATAGAGGAGGTACCCATTCTTCAACGGGGTGCAGGGTTCTACTCCCCCTATTTTCTTATTTCAAAGAAAACAGGAGGACACAGACCCATTCTGGACCTCAGAGAATTGAACAAATATCTGTTTCGAGAGAAGTTCAAAATGATTTCTCTAGGAACTCTTCTGCCATACCTTCAAAGCCAGGATTGGCTTTGCTCTCTAGGATGCATACACTCACATTCTCATCCATCCAGATAAGGAAATTCTTACGTTTCCTTTTCAGGGGAATACATTTCCAGTACAGGGTTCTTCCCTTAGGTCTGGCTTCAGCATCAAGGGTATTCATGAAATGCATGGCAGTAGTAGCCGCATTTCTACGAACCCTGGGGATATTTGTCTTCCTTTACTTAGGCGACTGGCTCATTCGAGCCCCTACAGCAGAGGCCAGCACTGCACTGTCCCGTACAATGCGAATTCTCCAATACTTGGGATTGGTAATAAACTTCCCAAAATCCCAACTTGTTCCTTCCCAATGCCTGGAATTCATAGGAGCCTGTCTAGATACCAGACAGGCAAAGGCTTTCCTTCCACAGGCCCGGTGTCTTCGCATAATGCAACTAGCTTCTCAAGCAGCAGGCAAATCCTCCCTCACTGCTCGAGAGCTACTACAGTTACTGGGACATATGGCATCCACAGTTCATGTAGTCCCATATGCTCGCCTCCATATGCGAGCAGCTCAGTGGGCCCTATCCACACAGTGGACACAGGCCACAGGTCATTTGTCGGACAAAATAATAAACTCTCAACGACTAATTTTGTCCCTCCAATGATGGCAATCACTAGAAAACCTGACAGTGGGGTCTCCTTTTCATCAACCCCTTTTTCAGGCCACCCTAACAACAGATGCATCACAGGTGTGTTGGGGAGCACACCTGAATCATCTCTCTACCCGGGGAACCTGGACTCCACAGGAGGCTGGTTTACACATAAACCACCTGGAATTAAGAGCAATCTATTTAGCTCTTCGAGTATTCCACACTCAGCTCAGCTACAAGAGAGTCCTAGTCCAGACGGACAATCAAGTAGCCATGTTCTATGTGAACAAGCAGGGTGGAACAGGCTCTCTGTCGTTATGCAACGAAGCTTTACGACTGTGGGCCCTCGCCAGAGAGTATCAAATTCACCTTCTAGTGGTATATCTTCCAGGCATTCAAAACCTTTGGGCAGACAGACTCAGTTGAGTACTGCTGCCTCACGAGTGGTCCCTCCACCTAGACCAGGTGGCAAAGATATTTCATCTCTGGGGCACGCCAGACCATAGACCTCTTTTCAAGTCCACTGAATCCCAAACTTCCCCGGTTCTGTGGATTCTGGCTCACAATTGCCAGGCAAGGGATGCCTTCCTTCTTCATTGGGGTCAGGGCTTCCTTTATGCCTTCCCACCCATTCCCCTCATCCCCAAAACACTCTTCAAGCTTCAGAGAGACAGGGGTCGCATGATTCTCATAGCACCACGATGGCCACGCCAAACGTTGTATCCCCTGCTTCTACATCTCTCTCAAGCGGCACCTCTGTAGTTAGGGCATGCTCTTGATCTCCTTTCCCAAGAAAATGGGACACTATGGCACCCGAATCCCCAGTCCCTGCATCTCACGGCATGGTTGCTGAAGGCTTAGACCTCCAGGATTTCAACCTGTCTCAACAGGTAAAGGATATCCTTCAGGCTTTTAGGAAACTTTCCACAAGAAGATCTTATGCCTTCAAGTGGAAACGTTTTACTATATGGTGCTCCAAGAAGGGATTAAACCCCCTTGTCATACCCTTAGAATCGATACTAGAGTATCTCCTTCACTTATCAAATTCTGGTCTAAAGACCAATTCAGTAAGAGTCCATCCTGGTGCAATTGCAGCTTCTTATAAGCCTCTGAATGGCCAACCAATTTCCTCTCATCCACTCATATCAAGATTTATGAGAGGCCTTCTATTAACCAAACCTCCCATCAAGCCACCACCGGTGGCATGGGATCTAAATCTAGTTCTCAGGCAGCTTATGAAGTCGCCTTTTGAGCCTTTGGCCACTACAGCCCTTACGTTTTTGATCTGGAAAGTCATCTTCCTAATTGCAATCACCTCTGCACGTCGCATTAGTGAATTGCAAGCTTTAGTAGCTGATCCTCCTTATACTAGGTTTCATCATGATAAGGTTGTTCTTAGAACTCATCCACACTTTATGCCATACTGGGTCAGACCAATCTTCCTGTATTTTTTCCGAGGCCTCATGCTTCTAATGCAGAAAGAAACCTTCATACTTTGGATTGTAAAAGGGCCTTAGCCTTTTACATACAAAGAACACAGCAACATAGAAAGTCCTCGCAACCTTTTATAGCTTTTGACCCTAGTCATTTGGGACTTCCATTCTCCAAAAGAACTTTATCTCAATGGATTGCCCAATGCATATCCTTTGCTTATGAGAGTAAGGGTCTTCCTCTTCAGGACCATGTCACAGCTCGTAATGTGAGAGCCATGGCTACTTCCACGGCTAATCTCCACTTTTTGTCTATCAATGACATTTGTCGAGCAGCCACCTGGGCTTTGGTACACACCTTCACAGCCCACTACTGCCTGGATAAAACCTCCCATTGGGATGCCTTCTTTGGCCAAGCTGTTCTTCAAAATCTCTTTCAGACCTAATTCAACTCCTACCCACCAACCCTAGTGGAATGCCAGAGATCCATGGGAGGAAGGATGCCTATCTTTCTTGGTTGGCACCTTCCTGGGGCTATCTCCCTGGCATCTTCAGCTAGGGAGTCCCCATATGTGAAGACTACATTCCTGCTTGTTCCTGAAGATAGCGTAGTTACTCACCTGTAACAGGTGATCTCCGGGAACAGCAGGAATTTAGTCTTCACAACCCACCCACCTCCCCTAGGAGTTGTCTCTCTATCTCTTTGTCTCTTTCCTCTCTCCCTCTATCCTTTCACTCAGCTACAAACTTAACTGAAGAGGGACAGTTGGAAAAGCGGGAAGGCGGGAAGGCAGCACGCATGTGCTGAGGAATGCTCCCAAAAGCGTTCCTATTGGACGCTGGGGAGCATTCCCGCGTGGGCTCATTCGGTACTGATGATGCCCATATGTGAAGACTAAATTCCTGCTGTTCCCAGAGATCACCTGTTACAGGTGAGTAACTATGCTATACTTACAGGGAACATGGGCAATGGAGGGTTAAGTGGCTTGCCCAAGACCACAAGGAGCACCTGTGGGACTAGAAACCCCAGTCCTTCTGGCCCAAGGTTGCTGTCCTCTAGTGGGATTTGAATCCCCGACCTTCCAGCCTGAAGTACCTTGCCCCAACCACTAGGCCACTCCATAAGGGTAGAAATGACAGAAGCAGGGCCAGTAGTGTTCCCTGGCAGCTGCTCATTACACACATTTTATCGGCCATAAAACGAGCCTTCCATATTTAGGACCCTTTTACTAAACAGCACGTGCTGGCTGTCACAGAGCCCATGGGAATAAAATGAGCCATGCAGCAGAAGTGTTTAGTAAAAGAGGCTCTTCATTCAGAAAGGTTAGCCCGGATAGATAGGCTTTTTAAAAGTCTTAAATTTCTTCAAGGATGATTTTTTCCTAAATTCAAGTGGAAGTAAATTCCATGACAAAGACGCTAGAACCCTAAATGTTGACGACCTTATAGACTCAAAATGAACACTGAGGTATGTAGGGACTATGAATAAGTCCTGTTCAGAAGACCATAGGCCTCTTATGGTTTGTTTATTTCTTAATATGCGAGGATTATGGGATCAGAAGACTAGCCAGAAAAACTGGCAGACCTGAGTAGAAAATATGATGCATTTATAAAGTAATTTAAAAACAAGCGTAACTCTGATTGGAGGCCAGTGGTATTTCCATAGAATCACATAACTCCTTTGCTATCTGTGAATTCTTGATTAGTTTCACTGCAGCATTTTATAGTAATTGAAGTTAGGCCTTTCGTCATCTGGGATTGGAATAATACTGTCTCTCTCATCAATTTCTCCAGCCTTTGAATAAAATGTGTTAAAATACTCTGATAAATCAAATGTTTGACCATTCGCACTTTTTATTAGTTTAATTTGGATACACAACTACCATCACACCTAATCTGTTGTTCTTGGTATCAGGTTCTTTGCTGTCATATATACTAGATCAGTGGTTATTAACTCTATCCTGGAGGAACCATGGCCACTTATGTTTTCAGGATATCTGTAATGAATATTCATGAGAGAGTACCATGCACTGCCTCCATTGCATGCAAATTACTCTCATGCATATTCATTGTGGAGATCCCAAAACATGACTGACTGGGGGTCTTCCAGGAAGGTTTGGGAACTAGGACAGGTTTGGGAACCACTGCATTACAGATAAATAAACAAGTTCTGGAGGAAAAGTTCGTAAACGATCATTAAACTGGATCGTGGAATCTGTCTTACCTTTTGGGTACCTGCCAGATATTTGGAACCTGGATTAGCCACTGTTGGAAACAGAATACTGGGTCTGATGGACTTTTGGTCGGACCCAGTGTGGCAAATCTTATGCTCTTATGGGGTTTCTGCTGTCATCTGTCATGTTACTATGTGCTCGACCATGCATTTGCATCCGCCTCTTGAAAGCTAGTATTTTCTTTTTCTAGTGATGGAACTCTACTGATTTTGCAGTATGGGTGTTTATATGGTTGTCATCATTTTACATCCTAATTATTGCTGTCTTAAACATTTTTGGCAACTAGTGCAGATTATGGCTTCATATAGGAGTTCATAATTTCAACAGAGCCCTCATGTCAACCTCATGATTCACAGCAAAGATCATAACAAGCAAAAGCTGGTGGGGATTGTTTATTTTGGGTGGTGGTTGGAAGAATACTAATTTGTTTCCTGTGCAGTCTGACATGATCGCTATGTTTCCTTGTCAAACAGTACTTAAATTTTCTTGATTTGCATCCATGATATTGTTTGCAACAAAAGGAATGCTAACATGAATATGTCCTAAGATTATATTGGAGGATTCTAGGTTACTCAGACTAGCTGCACTAGACCTGGGTTCCCTCTGTTGCTTGCCTGTAGGTCTGATTTTCTTAAGGCAAACAAGACTACATGTTCATACGTGAAATGAAACAAAATCAGGGCTGCTGTAATCTGCCCCCAAGGACCTGGAGTCATCTGCTATCATCACTATTATCTGTTAAAGCAATGCTCCTTGAGCTGAAAATGATTTTTCTTAGCTCATGTGTTGCCAGCTTGTGTGTGCAATATGGTTATAAGTGCTCCGTGCGTTAGCTTAGTTCTTACATTTGCGCGCACACAATTAAGCACTGTGCACCAAGAGGTACACTTGACCAAATCTGATATGACTTGAAAGTCACCCTGACGTCAGCAAGGTTGAAACATTCCCTTTGTGAACAAGTATAAAAGTCTGTAAGAGCACTGCTTGCTCCTAAAAGATTTATTCATTAATTTCTGTTACGGTATGCAGAAAACATACCACTAGGCATTTTATCATGACATCTTCATCTGACAGCAATTTACAAGTTTAATTATCTGCTTTTTTCATGTTATGTGCTAAGAATCAGCATTGTGTGCCTCCATTTGCTGTATTAGACTTCATATATTTTGGATGTGCAAAACAAACCCATTAGGAGACACTACCCCAACAAATATAAGCATTATGTTTCAATTATTTTTGGCCTTGATTAGTACTTGGGAGATTTGAGGAGAATTCTTTTTCTGCCAGTGCCCCAGTGTCCTGTTAAGCTGGTCGGTGAAGCATAGTTCATAGTAGTATTGCTCAATCTTTTCAAGGCCAAGACACAGCTACATTAACAGATGTGGGGCAGTCCATCCTTGTGTTGACATGGAGAGGACGTATATAGCTAAAAGAACAACTAGGGAAGCGCTGAAAGCCTCATAGGCACTCTACAGTTTGGAAAAGATTGGTCACAATAGAGAGGCCTTCCAGTAAATTTACAAATTAATTGACATGCCTGTGGTTTTTGTTTCTCCAGTCCATTATTAGTTAACTTTCCCCATCTCCTCCTTGGTTCCTCTGATACCGGAGAATGAAATACAGATTGTATTCATACGTTATCCACAGTTTCAGTAACACTTTCTTAGACTTCAGCCACAGTTTGGCCTTGCTGACATACCGAGAGAGTCCTTAGGGCACCACCATCTTCTCTCTTGCTCCTGCTTCACACGCTGATCTTAGCTGTTTTGTTAACCTGATAACTTCAGCCCTCAACACTGCAGATGCTTCTGTTCTCTCTGCTCCTTGCTGCCTTTGAATTCATTGGCAATCGGTACTCTGTATTAAATTGTTACAAGGTCTGGGTTCCATCTGTTTCTCAAATTATTTCCTTACCTTTGCCGATGTCCTATTTAAATGTTATTGGCCTACCTTTTACTACAATTTTCCTTTGGTGGCATTCTCTTCTCTCCAAAGTGCTTGAACTTTATATAGGGACCCTGGACTTTTTTTGCTAAGCCTTTAAGGAGACAATATTTTTGTTTGAAATTCTTGCTTACATTGATTTTGAATTTGCATTGAGGTTCTAGCTGTTAGTATTTAGATTTTGTACTCAAGTTTATTTAATTGATAGGACGTTTAAAATAGCTCAGTATGCATCCCCTAGGATATTAAGGGGGCTTGGAGAAGTTCAGTAGATCTTTAGAGATTGGAGTGGTTTTGGAGAAGGGTAGATAGTCGTCTTCATAAAAGTGGTAGTAGGGAGGAGTCTGAAAGCCAGACTGATTAGTCTGACTTTATTTAGTGCAAACATTTAATGGAAAATTGCCTGAGGGAAAGTATAGTGAAGAATTAGAAACCAGCATGTTGCAGGATCAGTGGCATCATGGTTTAGCCAGAGGGAGATTTGTGTTAAACAAGTCTGATTTCTTTGGATGAGCAGAGAATTATATGGAGGGCAGATGGCTGGTTTTTCAGCAAAGCTTTTGATGCTGTTCTGCCTGGGAAACTCAGGTGGGTCCTGAGATGTACAGAACTGAATTAGAAAGTGGTTAAGAGATAGATAGAGCATGGGGTGGTGGTGGTAAATTTAAGTTTGCTCTGAAGAAGGAAAGGTGGCAAATGGAATGCCTCGGAGATTGATTTTTGGGTCTATTCTATTCAGTATCTTTGGAGGATATGGCGGATGGGCTGGGAGGAAACGTTTTATTTGTGGATAATGCTAAGATGTGTAACAGAGTGAGGCTACATGAGGTAGTAGATGGATCTCATTCTGTTAGAGTTCGAGGAATGACTGACTGCTTGTTAACTATTTTCAGCACTTAAAAATGAAAGTGCAGAAAGCCAAGGAAGCACCTTACAATGAGGTGAATTACTGAGGTCCACAAAGCAGTAAAGAGACGTTTTTGGGTGGTCATTATCCAGTGATTTCAAGGTAGCGAAACAGTATAGAAACATGACGTCAGAAAAAGACCACATGGTCTGTCCAGTCTGCCCTTCCATATTGACTACTACAATAGCCTCTCTTTTCCCTTGATGAGGTATATAGTGGCTGGAGTGGAGAGATGGTGGTGTGCTTAGGGAGAGGCATAACATGGTACAAACAAGTAAGTAATTATGCCATTGTACAGGTTGTGAGATCTCATCTGGAGTACTCTCTCCCCCCACCCCCCAAAAAGAAATACATGCCTCGTGGTGATGCTGGGATAGTTGTGTCTGTGGATGGACTCTCCGTATGGCAGGGGCCCGGAACTGGTTGAATGAATGATAGTTTGGTCCCACAACGGACTGCGAACTTATGCACAGTAGTATTTGGGATTGTTGAAAACTAAAGGCATGGGGAAAGTAACCAGCACTGCACCACAGGTTAAGAGCATAAGTTTCTGCTGTAGCAGTCCTACTAGGCAGGATGGATCAATCAGGTTGGCCGTTATCTGCTGTCATCCACTATGTTATGTTACTATCAGTAAAAGAAATAATGCTGCTTACTTTTGGCCCAAAATATCAGAAAAATCCAATCGAAGGGGCCTCCCACATGTTGGATTATAAGCGAGCTCTTGTGGATTACCTTAAATAAAAACTGGATTGCTTAGAACATCTGTACAACTTTTTGTCTCCTTTGTTCCCAGCAAAACTGGCATACCAGTTGCCAAAAAGAACTCTACCATATTGGCCATATCTGTTGCCACGGAATGAATGTTCCCCTCCTCTCTAAAGTAAATTCTCATACAATCGGAACCATTGCAGCAACATTGGCTCTTCTATAGTCTGCAACAGATATCATTTGTAGAGTAACAACACGAGCCTCACTTTGTACCTTTACTTTGCATTATTGACTGGATCAACCTGGAGTAAAGGACAGTGCCTTAGGTTGTGCTCTGCTGGCCAGAATGTTCATCTGAATTAGCAACTCATATTCTGGCACTGTGGGCTGATCCTGAGAATGGGATAATGCAAAACTAAAAATGATCAGCCCTAAGCTGTGGAGTCATCCACTTGTGTGCCTGATTCAGGCCTGCTTGTCGACAGAAAGAAAAAGCAGTGTTGCTTATCTGTAACAGGTGTTTTCTGTAGACAGCAGAATTGATAAGGTACATAACGTATAATGCCTTCCTGAGGGTTGCCTGTTCTTGAGCTTGAGAACTAATTATAAGCCTTATAAGGCTGGCGTTCATTCTGTTGCTCCTCACTACCTTCCCCCTCTTATCTCCCCCTACACCCCTCTTCTGGCATATCCCTTCTATCTGTGCCCTTTGCTTCTGCTGCCAGCTCCAAACTTCAATCTTTCTACCTTGCTGCTCCTTATGCCTGGAACAAACTATCTGAGTCGGTACGTCGGGCTCCATCTTGGCCCTGTTCAAATCAGGCTAAAAACTATTTTTTAAGACTGCTTTTGGATCCTGATCCCCCTAGTCTTCTGTTCACCTCCTGTGTGTTTTCTTATCATTCCCCTAGGGAGAGAGCCTCTTTCAATTGAAAGCAAGTTCCTTATCGTCACTCCAGTCCAGTCCCTTTACTTTACTTCTGGGTTACGCAACCCTTCCAGCAGCTTGGAGGCTGAGCCCAACCTTTTTGGGGATGGAGCGGTATAAATACCACTGGGACCACCCACCAACTCCAGTATTCTCAGCCTCCAAGCAGCTGGAGGGTTCCGTAAGCCTAGGGCTTACTGGAGTCTTCCTTCTTTAAAACTTTTGTTCTTAAAACTTTGTTCTTTTAATTTAACTTCTTTAAGTTCTTTGATTGGATTTATTGTTTTAATTACCTGCCTAGCGTTTTGCTACTGTGCCTTTAAGTCTAGCCTGCCTGCTTCCTCCCTCCCCCCCCCCCCCCTAGCCGGGCCGGGTGTCGGAGGTGATCGCTGCCCGCAGCAGCGAGGAGGACCGGTCAGCTCCCCTCCTCGCTGCTGATCCGCTGGATTTCTGCACTCTCTCCTCTCCGCGGAGTCCTGCTCTGCCTCGCGCCGAAGCCCTCCTGTGTGGCTGAGCGCTTGAGGCACGCCGCGCCTGAGGTCCTGCTGCCGGTCCCGTCCCAGAGCGGAGGGACGTGCAGTCGAGCTCCGGAGCCCTGATTTCGGCGGTTTTCAACAGCGACGCTCAAGTCTGAGCGGGGGGGCAGCTTACCGCTCCAGTCTGCGCTTCTTCCCCAGATCGGAAGCCTGACTCGCGGCCCTCCGTTTAGGCTCCACGTGGTCTCGGCCTACCACGTGTGAAGCCAACGGCCTGAGGTAGCTGAGCCGGGTCTGTGCTCAGAGGCAGAAGAAACTCTCCAAACAGCAAGTATTAGCCTAATTGGCAGGATTTGTTCTACTTTGTCTTTATTTTACTTTTAATTTTAACTTTAATTTTAACTTTAATGTTATTTTAGGTTTAAGTTTATTTCTATCTTGTTTTTTTTTCAAGGTATTTCTGTCCTTAACTTGCGGAGGGGAGAGCACTGTTAAACCACCTTTGCACAGTTATTTTTCATCTTGCTGGTACAGTTTTATTGCCCAGGTGCTTAAGCATCCCTTTAGTAAGCCTCCTGTAGAGCATGACTGGCAAATCTAGGTGCCCTTCCTGTGGCACGCGGAGGGGCATGGTCTCGGAGGCAGGCATCTGCAGGGGTTGTGCGGCAGTGGCTACCTCCGTGGAGCAAGAACTTAGCTTGTCCATGGCCCAGGTCTCCCAGGGGTCCGGGGACTCCCTGGAAGGGGAGGTAGGCTCCCAGTTACCGCCTGCTATTCGCTCAGAGGTACCCCCTCCTCCTCTATCCCTCCTCCCTCCTCCCTCTTCCCTCCGGGGAGGGGGGGCGGAGATCTCTTCTCCCCTGATTTTGTTCTCTTGCTCCACCAAGCCTATTGCATGCGCAAACAGGGGCTTGGGGCAGGGGAAGCGGGTCCGTCGGCAGAAAGCAGGTTAGCCAGACCTAGGAGGGTAAGCGGTCAGGATTCAGGGATACCGCTGAAGCGCTCCAGGCTAATGAGTGAAGAAATCCCCCCTTTCCTTTCCCAGGGCACTCCAGAGGAGGAGGGCTCTGAAAAGGATTTGGAGGAGAAAGGGGAGGAGCTAGAAGAGGGCGAGATCCCGGAGGAGGACCATTCTCGGATAGTCAGGGTTTTTCGTCGGGAGGAGCTCCCGGCCCTAATCAATGAGTCCCTAAAAGCCCTCAACGTAGCATCAGACTCCCCAGCTGAGGATGAGGCATTGGAGGACCCCTTAATCCAGGCCATCAGGAGGTCCCAGAAAGTTTTCCCTGTCCACAGGGTGGTGCGTCAGATGATACAGGAGGAATGGGATCAACCAGAGTCAGGTTTGAGAGGGGTCCGAACCATGGCTCGCCTCTACCCTCTCCCAGAGTCAGACAAAGAGCTGCTGAAGTCCCCCAGGGTGGATGCGGCGGTTTCAGCAGTTACTAAGAAGACGACTATCCCGGTTGAGGGCGCCACGGCCTTGAGAGATGCTCAAGACAGGAAATTGGATACGCTCCTGAAGCAAGCCTTCGATGTAAGCGCCCTCGCCTTGCAGGCCTCCGTGTCAGGAGCTTGGGTGGCTCGGGCCTGTTTAAGGTGGGCACAACAGATCCAGGCAGCTGAGGGCGCAACGGACGAAACACAGACCAACTCGGCTAGGGTGGAATCTGGAGCAGCCTACTTGGCCGATAGTCAGTATGACCTTATCAGAAGCCTAGCCAAGAACATGGCCTCAGTGGTGGCGGCTAGGCGTTATCTGTGGCTACGGAGTTGGGCAGCTGATGCTTCCTCGAAGGCATGCCTGAGTCGACTTCCCTTTAAGGGGAAGTTGTTATTTGGAGAAGATTTAGAGAAGTTAGTAAAGGACCTGGGCGAGTCTAAGGGAGGCAGACTCCCGGAATATAGACCAAAACAGGGGCGCTCCTTTCCCCCTTCTCGCTCCCAGCCTAGGGACTCGCGGAGGTTTCGCTCAGCCAGACCAAACCCCTTTCCCAGGGGCCGTTTGCCCTCAAAGGGACAAGGTTTCAGAGGGTTTCGAGGAGCAGGTCGAGGTTTTGGGGCTTCCTCTTCCTCCTCCTTCTCGGCACCCAGAAAGCAACAATGAAATGACGGGGGTCCAGGAGGGAGGACAGCCGGTAGGCAGACGCCTGAGGCTGTTTCTTCCCGCCTGGTCCCGTGTCACATCCGATCAATGGGTCCTAGAGGTGATCAGAGAAGGCTATGCTCTCGAATTTGCAAAACAAATGCCCCCGGCTTTTGTTCGGTCCCCCTGCGGTTCTTCTGCAAAGGGGGCGGCAATAGAGGCAACTCTCGACCGCCTAATAACGCTCGGAGCGGTGGTCCCAGTTCCTCCAGACCAGTGCGGCTTGGGTCGGTACTCGATTTACTTCGTCGTACCAAAGAAGGAAGGGTCCTTTCGACCAATCCTGGATCTAAAACAGGTCAATCGCTGCCTCAGGGTTCCTCATTTCCGGATGGAGACCCTGCGTTCAGTCATAGCAGCCGTGAGGGCCGGGGAATTCCTAACGTCCCTCGATTTGACAGAAGCCTACTTGCATATCCTGATCAGTAAGTCCCATCAACGGTTCCTGAGATTCGCAGTACCAAGAGGCCACTTTCAATTTCAGGCCCTGCCCTTCGGTCTAGCTACGGCCCCCAGGACGTTCACCAAGGTTATGGTGGTGGTAGCGGCCTACCTTCGGAAGGAGGGAATATTAGTGCACCCTTACTTAGACGATTGGCTGATCCGGGCAAAGTCAGAAGAAGAAAGTCACTCGACGACATCCAGAGTGATCCAGGTTCTAGAAGAATTGGGGTGGGTCATCAATCGGGCAAAGAGCAGGTTGACTCCCTCCCAGGAACTCGAGTACCTCGGGGCAAGGTTCGACACCAACAGGGGCAGAGTATTCCTATCACGAACAAGATCAAGGGAGCTAAGGCTCCTAGTCACGCAGTTCCTGAACAGACGAAACCCCTCGGCGTGGCATTATCTCCAGGTTCTGGGAACAATGGCGGCGGCGATAGAGGTAGTACCATGGGCCAGAGCCCACATGCGGCCGTTGCAGCGGTCGCTATTGCGTCGGTGGTCTCCTCAGCTTCATCCTCTGTCACAGCAGTTACCTTGCGCGCCGCGGACCAAACAAGCACTCCACTGGTGGAGGGACCCAAGAAATCTGGATCGCGGAATGCCCCTCGAACCTCCTCAGTGGTTACTGTTGACGACGGATGCCAGCCTGTCAGGCTGGGGAGCGCACTGCGAGGACCAGTTCGTCCAGGGACGCTGGACAGCGTTGGAATCGCAATGGCCCATAAACAGGCTGGAATTGCGGGCCGTCTCCCTAGCGTTCAAGGCTCTCGAGACCTTAGTGCAAAAAAGAGCAATTCGCATTCTCTCCGACAATGTCACCACGGTGGCTTACATCAACCACCAGGGAGGCACCAGCAGCCCCGCCTTGGAAAAGGAGGCAGACGCTCTCTTCCAATGGGCGGAGCCCCGACTGCAGGCGCTGTCAGCTCAGCACGTGGCGGGTACGGACAACGTCACAGCCGATTTCCTCAGCAGGTGCAGGATAGACCACGGAGAGTGGGAACTGGAACAGGGGATCTTCGACCAAATAGTAGCCCGCTGGGGTCTCCCGGTCATGGACCTCATGGCAAAGTTCTCCTCAGCCAAGGTGAACAGATTCTTCAGTCGGCGGAAGGAAAGAATGTCCGAAGGCCTGGATGCCCTGTCCCAAAAGTGGCCGTCGGAAGGTCTTCTCTATGTATTTCCCCCTTGGGCCCTGATCGGAAAAGTCCTCCAGCGGGTAGAGTCGCACCAAGGGTTGGTAGTCCTCATAGCCCCGGATTGGCCTCGCCGCCCCTGGTATGCGGATCTGGTGAGGATGCTCGCCGACCAACCTTGGCGGCTCCCTAGCCAAAGGGATTTGCTGAGACAGGGCCCGGTGCGCATGCCGCACGTGGATCAATTCTCGCTTAAGGCCTGGCTATTGAAAGGGCGCTGCTGCTGAAACGAGGGTACTCAGGAGCAGTAATCTCGACGCTGTTGCATGCTAAGAAGCGCTCGACCTGTCTTTCCTATGTAAGAGTCTGGCGCATTTTCGAAGCCTGGTGTGCGGAGCACCGGCGGAAACCCCTTTCCGCCTCAGTCCCGGAGGTTCTGGAATTCTTGCAGGCAGGATTTGACAAAGGTCTAGCACACAGCTCCTTACGAGTCCAGCTGGCTGCCATCGCTTGCTATAGGGGCAAGGTCCGTGGAAAACCCCTAGGGGCTCACGCGGATGTCTCCAGATTCCTAAGGGCGGTTAGACGACTACGCCCGCAACGGAGGTCGATCATCCCCCCTTGGGATCTTAACCTAGTGCTGAATGCCTTGATCGGGGCCCCCTTCGAGCCATTAAAGAGGGCCTTCTTAAAGGACTTAACCCTAAAGACAGTTTTTCTGGTCGCCATCTGCTCGGCCAGGAGGGTTTCAGAATTACAGGCGCTGTCATCTCAGCCCCCCTTTCTGTCCTTCCTCAAGGACAGAGTGGTTCTGCGCATGGTTCCTTTCTTCTTGCCCAAGGTTATCTCTCCCTTTCATGTGAACCAGACGGTTACCCTCCCGGCCTTCTCGGCCGAGGGGCTTGAAGGTAAGGATAGCAAACTTCGTCTCTTGGACGTCCAGAGGGCTCTGAAGCGTTACCTCTCTCGCACAGCGCCCTTCCGGAGGTCCAACCGACTATTCCTTCAGTTCGGAGGCCCGCACAAAGGGGAGGCGGCAGCCAAGGCCTCTATCTCCAGATGGATCAGAGAGGCGATTGCTTCAGCCTACATCCTGAAGGGGAAACAGGTTCCAGCGGGCCTGCGAGCGCACTCCACTCGGGCTCAGGCCACCTCTTGGGCGGAATTCAGCCTAGTTCCTCCACTAGACATTTGTAGGGCAGCGACTTGGTCCTCGCTGCATACCTTCACCAAGCACTACAGGCTGGACGTGCAGAGTTCGGCGGACGCTCGGTTTGGTATAGCGGTTCTTCAGTCCGGTATGCCGGATCCCACCCAGGAGTGAACTGCTCGGGTACTTCCCAGAAGTAAAGGGACTGGACTGGAGTGACGATAAGGAAATAGTAATTAGATCTTACCTGCTAATTAGTGTTCCTGAAGGAACGACAGTCCAGTCCCTGATCCCACCCGGTTCCGGCGAACTTTGAGGCCTATGGTGTACAGAAGGGCCTCGGACCGAGCGTAGAGCCGGTTCGGCATGAGGGAGTGCAGGAGAAAGCCGGCTCGGGCAGGCTCTGACAACCCTCCCCCCCCCCCCGCCCGTTGCCATTTCTCCTCGCCCTTTTCCTATGCCATTAAAAAAAAAAAAAAAAAAAAAAGAATTAAAAAAAAAAAAAAAAGGAGAATTGACTGTTTAATTTTTCCTTTGTGGGAATAGGTTATGTACTTAGGTTGTTGTCGGAAGTTCGTTAGGTCTGCTTTTTCAGTCGAATTCTGGAGTTGGTGGGTGGTCCTAGTGGTATTTATACCGCTCCATCCCCAAAAAGGTTGGGCTCAGCCTCCAAGCTGCTGGAAGGGTTGCGTAACCCAGAAGTAAAGTAAAGGGACTGGACTGTCGTTCCTTCAGGAACACTAATTAGCAGGTAAGATCTAATTACTATTTCTGCTACGAGGGGACATGGGATGAGGGTGAAGGGAGATAGATTCAGGAGTGATATGCGGAAATATTTCTTTGCAGAAAGAGTAGTGGATCCGTGGAATAGTCTCCCAGTGGAGGTGGTAGAGATGAGGACAGTAACTGAATTCAAAAAAGCATGGGACAAACACAGAGGATCTCTAAAGGTAAAAAGGGGACTGTTGTAGTTGTTATGGAAGGACACACTAGATAGGCCATGTGGTCTTTTTCTGTCATCATATTTCTATGTTTCTATATATCCTAGTCCCCACTTGTTGTGTTGTCTGTCTTGACTAGACTGTAAGCTCTTTTGAGAAGGGACCATCTTTTACATAGCTATAGAAATGGTTAGTAGTAGTAAAGAGACTACTGCCAGGGGGAGGGCCATGCATGCTCAGAACTTTACACTAACGTCTGAGCTGTGGGAGAGGAATTTGTGCCGGTGTCTTCGGATAACATCACCCACTTGTGTGCCTTATCAGTTCTGTGGTCTATGGAAATTACTTGCTTTACACTGGCTTCAAGTAGAATGGAGAATAAGATTTAAAATATTGACTTTAATTCACAAGGCAGTGAGTAGGGAGGTGCTTCTCTGTAAATACTGTAGCAAACATTTATAAAACTACCCGATCTCTGAGGCCAAAATGATCTTGTTGGTTATAGATTCCTTTTGATATGCCTAGTGCACTCTGTACTTACCCAGAGCCATTCCTTCTTGATAGCAGACTCTACTGAATGGAACAATAGAAAGATAAAAAATGGTGTCAAATGAAGACCATATGGCCTATTCAGTCTGTCCATCTATACTACCTATTAAGCTCTACAATCCCTTCCTTTCCCTTAGAGATCCTTTGTTTGTCCCATGCTTTCTTGAATTTAGTCATTATTTCTACCACTCTGCTGGGAATTTCACACATCCATCATGCTTTCTGTAAGGAAATTATTTCCTCTTATTTACTCCGGAGTTTATCCCCTTTCACCTTCATTCTATGCCTCTTCATTCTAGAGTTCCTTTTCAATTGAAAGAGGCCTGCCTCCCATTCATTTATGCAATGGAGCTAATTAAATGCTTTAAGGATCAGTTGGTTTTTTTTTTTCCCATCTGTCTTATGTAATACTTACATCTCCAGGAACAAGCAGGAATGAGTCTTCACATATGGGTATCGTCGGTACCAACGGAGCCTGCGCGGGAAAGCTCCCCAGCGTCCAATAAGAAAGCTTTTGGGAGCATCCCACAGCGCCTGCCTGCTGCCTTCCCGCCTTTCCCAACCGCCTCTCTCCAGTTCTTTTTTTCCGCAGAGCCAGCAGGTCGTGTTCCTGTCACCGCAGAAGAAGTTCTTTATTTTTTCTTAATTCTTTTGTGTCGCATCTGCCTTCTTCGACATCGGACCGGTACCGCCAGTCTTTTCTTTTCTTTCTTTCAAAAAAAAAAAAATTATCTTTTCGTCACTGTGCATTTTCAGTTTTTGGGCCTTAGGCCTAAAAATATTTTCCTCATGGAGAAGCCCGCTTCCGGGTTAAAAAAGTGCACAAAATGTGGCGGTACTATTTCTGTCACCGACACCCATGACTGGTGTCTAAAATGTTTGGGGCCTGACCATTCCATCACGGATTGTATGTCCTGTACCATGATGTCTAAAAGAGGTCGGCAGAACCAAGCAGCCAAGCTCAGTACCCTGTTTCCCTCTGATGCAGCTTCGGTGGCATCGATGTCTTCCAGGGCTTCTTCTTCCTCCCATGGATCTCAGGTAACCAAGCATAAATCTAGCCGGTCCTCGAAGGGTAGATCTCCCTCCAAGCATCGAGATGCCTCCGGGCTTGCCCTCGAGGATTCCACACCGGCAAAATTACCCCGGCGGGAAGCTCCGGCTTCCAAAGCGTTATCTATGGGGTCACAGGTTGACATCGATGGCTCGGCCTCGACAGGTCACCTGTTGCCGTGTTCTGGGGTACCGGTGGCTCCCACTGGTACCGACATCCAGACATTGGTGGCGTCGATGGATCAGAAGATTCTGGCCATGCAGCGCACCCTGTCAGCATTCATACAGGCTGCGACGCCTCCGGTACCGCAACAATCCCTGTTATCGGTACCGGCTCCGACACCGGCATCACTCCCGGTGCCGGTACAGATTGCATCGGCATCGGTTTCGGTGTCGACTGCAATGGTACCCTGTCCTATGATGCCCATCGGTACCGAACCGGTACCGGTTACTCCCGATACCGATCCTACTCGGTACGGCTATCGGGCTTTACAGGAGCATCCAGACAGGCGATACTTCGATTCCTCTGAAGACTCTGATGAGTCTGAGGGTTCTGTCGAGGCATCGATACTTCTTCCTCAGGAGTCTTCTTCTCCTAAACGAAGAATGTCTCCTCCAGAAGACTTGTCTTTTCAACACTTCATTAGGGAAGTGGCTAGGGGCCTCTCCATCACAGTGGCCCCTGAGTCAGAACCCAGAGCCAAGGAGTTAGATATTTTACAATATCCTAAAACTCCTTGGTTTGCAGCTTGTCGTGCTGTGAGGGCTTGCGTGCATCAGTGATGCTGAGAGCTAAACTATCGGTAGTTTAACTACTGGCAGGGTCTCCCAAGATGGACAGGTCTCAGCTGAGGTACCAGACGAAAACAAACCACCCATCTGGGCAGCAGCAGAATGGGATAGTGTTGACGGCGGAGGATCACATTTCTGTGACAACGGCAACAACACCAAACTTAAACTGCGCGGAAGGAAGGCCCGGCAATCTACTTCTGTATCTTGCCATGAAAACCCAATGGATAGTTACAACAAAACAAATTGTGCTATGGTGCTGGAAGATGAGACTCCCAGGTCAGAAGGCACTCAACTAGCTACTGGGGAAGAGCTGAAGACTTTTCAGAGTAAAGCCAGCATTTATGATGTGGTTGGATCAAAGCCCTCGGGAAGTCTGACTGCTGATGTAGCTGTGCATGAAATGAGAGTCAGAAGCTGTAAAGATGTCTTACACATTGGAACATGGAACGTACGAAGCATGAACCAAGGGAAGTTGGAGGTGGTCAAGAATGAAATGGAACGTGTACAACTTGATCTGTTGGGTGTCAGCGAACTGAAATGGACTGGCATCGGGCACTTTGCATCAGATGATCACATGGTCTACTATGCTGGAAATGAAAGACAAAGAAGAAATGGTGTTGCATTTATAATAAAGAAGAAACTTGCAAGAACTGTAATGAAATACAATGCAGTCAGCGAACGCTTAATCTCTATTCGTCTACGAGGAATGCCTATCAACACAACTATAATTCAAGTATATGCCCCAACAACAGCTGCAGAAGAGAATGAAATTGAAGAGTTCTATGAACAAGTACAAGCTGAAATTGACAGAACATGCAAACAGGATATCCTGATAGTCATGGGTGACTGGAACGCAAAGGTTGGCAACAAAGAAGGCAAAGTAGTTGGAAAATATGGACTTGGCAACAGAAATGAAGCTGGAGAAAGATTGATAGAATTCTGCAAGACCAATGATCTATTCATCTCAAACACCTTCTTCCAGCAACACAAGCGGCGACTGTACACATGGACTTCACCCAATGGATTGTATAAAAATCAAATTGACTACATCTGTGGAAGTCAACGATGGAAAAGCTCTGTAACATCAACAAAGACAAAACCTGGAGCTGACTGTGGTACAGATCATCAACTACTAGTATGCAAACTCAAGCTAAAGTTGAAAAAGAGCAAACCACTCATGAATGCAGCAAAATATGACCTTGAGAATATACCACTGGAATTTAAAGACTGCCTGCAAAATCGATTTGCTGCTTTAGATACAAATGACAGAGCTCCGGAAGAGTTATGGAATGACGTCAAGAAGGTTGTGCTGGAAGAAAGCGAGAAGTCTCTACAAAAGGTGAAAAAGCAAAAACGGCCAAAATGGATGACGGAAGAAACTCTGAAAATTGCCCAGAAACGCAGAGAAGCTAAAGCCAAAGGAGAAAGAAAGACAATCTCAGAACTCAACAGAGATTTCCAACGTGCAGCAAGACAGGACAAGGAAAAGTACTACAATGACACTTGCAAGGAAATAGAAGCAGAAACTATTAGAGGAAGAACAAGATCGGCTTTCCTAAAGCTGCGAGAGCTAAAGAAAAAGTTCCAGCCTCGAATTGGAATGTTACAAGATGCTCAAGGTTCTATGTTGAATGATGCTGAGAAGATCAAGAAAAGGTGGAAGGAATATACAGAGTTTTTATATGATAAAGATCAAGTGGACCAACAGCCGTTTCAACCTATACCTTATGATCAGGAACCATTGGTGATGAAAGAAGAAGTTGAAGCAGCATTGAAAGCCTTATCAAAGAACAAAGCACCAGGCATTGATGGCATTCCCATAGAAGTATTGCAGCAATCTGATGCAGCTGTTACCGTACTTACAAGGCTCTGCCAAGAAATATGGAAGACAACATCATGGCCAACTGACTGGAAAAGATCTGTGTTTATACCAATACTAAAGAAAGGTGATCCAACTGACTGTGGAAATTATCGCACAATCGCTCTGATCCCACATGCCAGCAAGATTCTACTGAAGATTATTCAAAAGAGACTACAGCCATACCTAGAACAAGAACTACCTGAAGTGCAAGCAGGGTTCAGGAAAGGACGAGGAACGAGAGACATCATTGCGGATGTGAGATGGATCCTTGAAAAGACTAAAGAATACCAAAAGGATATCTATTTGTGCTTTATCGACTATAGCAAGGCTTTTGACTATGTAAACCATGAGAAACTCTGGGCCACGTTAAGAAGCATGGGTATACCAGAACACCTGATCGTTCTCTTGCGCAATCTGTACATTGATCAAGAAGCAACAGTTCGAACGGAACAAGGAGAAACAGAATGGTTTAAAATAAGCAAAGGTGTAAGACAAGGCTGCATACTTTCCCCCTACCTGTTTAATTTATATGCAGAACAAATCATCAGAGAAGCAGGACTGTATGAAGACCACAGAGGTGTGAAGATTGGTGGAAGACTCATCAACAACCTTCGCTATGCTGATGATACCACATTACTGGCTGAAAGTGAAGATGATCTGAAACATTTGCTTCTCACAATCAAAGAACATAGTCTCAAAATGGGCCTGCACCTTAATGTAAAGAAGACAAAGATCATGACAACTGGCATAATCAACAGGTTCATCGTTGAAGGAGAAGAAATTGAAATCGTGAACAACTTTAACCTACTTGGATCAACTATCAATAAAGAAGCAACAAGCAGTCAAGAAATCAGACGACGCATTGCTCTTGGCAGAATGGCTATGAAAGACATAGATAAGATTCTCAAGAGCAGAGATGTCTCTCCATACAAAGATTCGACTTGTTCAAGCCATGGTATTTTCAATAACATCATATGGATGTGAAAGCTGGACAGTGAAAAAGACAGACAGGAAGAAAATTGATGCCTTTGAATTATGGTGCTGGCGGCGAATACTGTGTATACCATGGACTGCCCGAAGAACAAACCAGTCGGTACTAGAGGAGATCAAACCTAAGCTTTCTTTAGAAGCTCAGATGACAAGACTTCGACTTTCATACTTCGGACACATCATGCGAAGAGAGAGATCATTAGAGAAAGACATCATGCTTGGCAAGATAGAAGGTCAACGCAAAAGAGGAAGGCCAGCAATGAGATGGATCGCTACAATAACAGCAGCTACGGGTATCAGTCTGTCAACAATGAGCCGCCTGACTGAAGACCGAACACAATTTAGGATAGCTATCCAGAGGGTCGCCATGAGTCGACTCCGACTCGACGGCACTTAACAACAACAACAAAACTCCTAAAGTGGCAGCTACTTTACCTATCCATGAGATTCTGTATGATCTCATGTTGAGGATGTAGGAGACACCTCTTATCACCTCTCCTCATTCTCGCAGGCTAGACACCATGTATCGTGTCCCTCCTTGTCCTGGCTTCCACAAGACTCAGCTTCCTCACCACTCTATTGTGGTAGAGTCTGCCATGAGAAAGATAAAGAGTGCAAAGAGACACTCATCTAATCCTCCAGGGCGTGAATGCAGGACCCTAGATGCTTTTGGCCGAAGGGTTTTCCAAGCTTCTATGCTAGCTGCCAGGGGATCAACTCCTATAGTCTCTATATATCTTTATCTTTATTTCATATTTGATATACCGCTACGGCAAAAGCATTAAGCGGTGTACAATAAAAACTGATTAAACACGGCAAACCAGGAAATAGAACGCCAAAAAATAGATAGGAAAGAGGGTGCAGAAAAGGGCAAACAAATCATACATTAATACCAACTCATAATAAAAACCATAGGGCCAGAAAGGAAGACAAACAAGACAATTCATGGGATTTCAGGCGAAAACAAAGGACAGTCGGGGGGGGGGGGGGCTTCAGGGGGGAGGTCAAAGGCTTTCTAGAATAAATAAGTCTTAAGCAGTGACTTGAACTGGGGGTAAGATGATTCTAGCCGAAGAGAAGTAGGCAGTGTATTCCATAATAATGGTCCGAGGAAGAACCAAGCAGAGTGCCGTGTCTGTTCCAGATGGGCTTGGGAAGGCGAGGGAAGGGATAGACGGTTGGTATGGATGGAGCGGAGTTGTCGATGGGGAGAGTAAAGGGAAATGCAATCTGCCAAATAGAGGGGGGTACTGGTGTAAATGGCTCGATGAAGTAGAATCAGAAATTTATAGTGGAAGCGGTAATGAAGGGGAAGCCAATGCAAATGAAGGAGGATAGGGCTAATGTGGTCGAATCTTCTAGAAAAGGTGATGAGGCGAGCTGCAGCGTTCTGGATGCGTTGTAGCCTTTGAAGGCAATATTTGGGGAGGTTGGCTAAATAAACATTGCAATAATCCAATCTGCTAATGACGAGAGCAATGACAAGGGTGACTAGGGAACTGGTGGGTAATACGGATCGGACGGCCCTAATTTGCCGTAAAGCAGCAAAGGAGCGGCGGGAGATCATGGAGATGTGCTCATGAAAGGTCAGAGAAGGATCCAAAAGAATGCCCAAGTAGCGAAACGAGGATGTGAGGGGGATGCTGGTTGATCCAATGGAGGGAGCAAGAGTGGGACATGAGCCACTCAGGGAGACCCACATTGCGGAGGACTTTGCTGGATTGAGGTGAAGAAAATTTTCTGATAACCAAGAAGCAATGTGAGAAAGGCAGAGATTCAACTGAGAAATATCAGGGGATAAGGGTGAGGTATGAAACAGGAGAACAATGTCATCCGCATAAAAGTAAGATGAGACCGGATATTGTTGGATAATCAGGGGCAACGGAGCAAGGAAAATATTGAACAGTAGAGGGTAGAGTACAGAGCCTTGCGGGACACCACAAGTGAGGGGAAGGACGGGAGAGGCCTGACCATTAACATGCACAGAAAAGGAGCGGGAGGAAAGGAAGGAGCGAAACCAATGCCAAACAGTACCTCGGAGACCAATGTCGGAAAGTCGGGACAGGAGTGAACAATGGTCAATCAAATCAAATGCAGCGGACAGATTCAGTGAGACAAGAAGAGTGATATTACCACGATCATGAGTGACGTGTAATTCATTTAGTAGTGCAAGGACGACGGTTTCGGTGCTGTGCCCTCGGCGGAAACCAGCCTGACGTGGGTGGAGTGAATTGGTGGATTCAACGTGAGAACTCAATTGGTCAAAAGCGCAGCGTTCTAGGAGCTTAGCAAGAAATGGTAGGTTGGATACTGGGCACCAGTGAGAGAGGACAGATGGGTCTAGAGAAGGCTGTTTCAGTAAAGGGTGTAGAATAGCAGATTTCCAAGACGTCGGAAAGTGGCCAGAAGAAAAGCTGGAGTTAATGATGGTAGTAATGACCGGGACTAGTTGTAAAGCGGGTTCAGAGAGCCACCGAGGGGGGATGGGGTCTAGGATACAAGTAGTTTTCCTAGAATTAGATAAGAACATTAGTACTTCCGCTGAGAGGACAGGACGGAAAGATGCCCAGGTATGAGTGAAGATAAGGTTACTAGAGACAGAAGTAGGTGATGAGGGGGCAGATGGAGAGTTCAGGGGAAGAGGGGTCGAAGTAGAGGAAAAGGGGGGGGGGAAAGAGGGGGAGGGGAGGAGAAAGAGGAGCGTAAGGTCAGTACCTTATCAGAGAAAAAGGTGGCGAGGGACTGAGGGTCCAGGGCAGAAATGGCCAGTGAGTTCCTAGCCTTGACGGACGACAGCTTCCGCAGAATATTAAAAAGCTGACGTGAGGAGTTAGATGCCTCCGAAATTTGAGCAGAGTAGAAGGCGAGTCTAGCAGATTGTATGGCTGAACGATATTCAGAAGACAAGTGTTTGAAATGAAGGAATGTTTCTAAAAGAAGTCACAGATCATCTGCAGACTTTAACCCCTTTTATTTCAGAGGATAAAAGGCAGGAGTTTCTCACTTGGCTCAAACATGCCCAAGATGCCTCCAAATTTTCCAACCGTGCAGCCTTTTGACTCTTTTGAGTGTGTAAGCAGAGCTTCGGCTATTGCCATAGGGGCACACAGAATTGCTTGGCTACAAGCTTCTGATTTGGAGCTCCGGGTACAAGATGAATTAGGGAATATCCCTTGTACAGGTGAAAACCTTTTTGGTAAGGATTGGCAAGCAAAGGCCAATCAGATGGATGCTGAAAACTCTGCTTTGGATCAACTTTCAAAGTCTACCTCTGCTCCTGTTAAGAAAAGATTGTTCAAAAAGACATCTTATTTCAAAAAGGGAAGATACTATCCTGCTTATGGTCAGCAGGCATCTTCTGCAGGTCGTTTTGCTGCAAAGCGTCAGCAACCACCTAAACAGGCCAAATCAAAGGGTGCTAGGCCTGCCATGACCCAGCAGCCTCAGCCTCCTCAGGGCCTTTGACTTGCAGCTAGAGAACTTAGTCTTTCTGGCTCTGGAGGAACCAGAGCCCCTTACCATTCCAGGAAGGATGACTGACTTTGCTCCCAGATGGGAACAAATTACAGCAGAGCAATGGACACTCTCTATCATAAGGGAAGGGTACAAGCTTCATTTCTTAAGCTTCCCCCTCACACCATAGTGAAACAGTTCACTTCTCCAACATCTCTCCTCGACCTTCTGGGTCAGGAGATTGCCACCCTTCTTGCCCAAGGGGCAATAGAAGAAGTACCTCTTCTTCAGCAAGGCACAGGGTTCTACTCCCCTTATTTTCTTATTCCAAAGAAAACAGGGGGCTACAGACCCATCTTAGATCTCAGAGAACTGAACAAATTTCTATTCAAGGAGAAATTCAAGATGATTTCTCTCGGTGCTCTGCTTCCATACCTTCAGAGTCAGGACTGGCTTTGTTCTCTAGATCTCAAGGATGCGTACACCCATGTCCTCATCCATCCAACACACAGAAGGTTCCTTCGGTTCCTTTTTGGAGAAAAGCACTACCAATACAGGGTGCTTCCTTTTGGTCTGGCCTCTGCACCAAGGGTGTTCACGAAATGCATGGCAGTAGTAGCTGCATTTCTACGCACCCTGGGAATATTTGTTTTCCTATATCTAGACGACTGGCTCATTCGGGCTCCCTCTCAGTCGGAGGCCAAGACTTCTCTAACCTGCACAATGTGTGTCCTTCAGTATTTGGGACTGGTAATAAACATCCCAAAATCCAATCTCACCCCTACTCAATCTCTGGAGTTTATAGGGGCTGTCCTGGATACCACAACTGCAAGGGCCTATCTTCCTCAGGCTCGTTGCCTACGCTTGGTGCAGTTAGCCTCCCAAATACAGTTAAAGTCCCATTTAACTGCTCGGGAAATGTTACAACTCTTAGGCCACATGGCATCCACCGTGCATGTGGTTCCATATGCTCGCCTTCACATGAGGGCAGCTCAATGGACTTTGTCCACCCAATGGACTCAGGCATCAGATTGCCTATCAGACAAAATAGCAAACTCCAGTCACCTTTTTTGGTCTCTCCAGTGGTGGACGTCCTCTCAAAACCTGTTGCTGGGGTCCCCTTTTCAACAGTCACTTCCCCAAGCAACCCTTACAACAGATGCCTCTCCAATGGGTTGGGGAGCTCATCTGCAAGATCTCTCCATCCAGGGCATCTGGTCTCCACAGGAGACTTCTCTACACATCAATCTCTTGGAACTCAGAGCAATTTTCTTAGCTCTCAGAGTGTTCCACTCCCTGCTCAGCTACAGGACAGTCCTCATCCACACGGACAACCAAGTAGCCATGTATTATGTGAACAAGCAGGGAGGGACTGGCTCTCTGTCGCTTTGCAACGAAGCTTTGCGACTGTGGGCCTTCGCCAGAGAGCATCAGATTAATCTTATGGCAGTATATCTTCCAGGCGTTCAAAACTCTTGGGCAGACAGACTCAGTCGAGTTCTGCTTCCACACGAGTGGTCCCTCCACATGGACCAGGTAGCCAGGATTTTTCGAATTTGGGGAACCCCGGACATAGACCTCTTTGCAAGTCCGTGGAATGCCAAACTTCCCCGGTTCTGTTCCAGAATTCCGTGTCAGGGAGTTCAGGCCAAGGATGCCTTCCTTCTTCACTGCGGTCAAGACTTCCTTTATGCCTTTCCACCCATTCCCCTAATTCCCAAAACACTTTTCAAGCTTCAGAGAGACCAAGGTTCCATGATCCTCATAGCACCACATTGACCACGCCAAGTGTGGTACCCTCTACTTCTGCATCTCTCTCAAGCTCCCTCCCTGGAATTGGGCTCTGCACCAGATCTTCTATCCCAGGAAGACGGAACATTGTGGCACCCAAACCCCCAGTCTCTCCATCTCAGGGCCTGGTTGCTGAAGGCCTAGACCTTCAAGTTTTTCATCTCTCTCAGCAAGTCAGAGATATTCTTCATGCTTCTAGAAAGCCTTCCACTAGACGTTCTTATGCTTTCAAATGGAAAAGATTTACCATTTGGTGTTCAGAGAAGGGTCTTAACCCTCTTGCAATACCTCTGAATTCTTTACTAGAATATCTTCTGCATCTATCCCATGCAGGCCTTAAAACAAATTCAGTAAGAGTCCATTTGAGTGCTATTGCAGCGTCCCTCAAGCCTCTCAATGGACAGCCTATTTCCTCTCATCCTCTTATAGCAAGATTCATGAGAGGCCTTCTTTTAACTAAACCTCCCATTAGACCACCTCCAGTGGCATGGGACTTGAATCTGGTTCACGGCCAGCTTATAAAGCCACCCTTTGAACCTTTAGCCATCACCTCCTTGAAATTTCTTTCTTGGAAGGTTATCTTTCTCATTGCAGTCACCTCAGCACGTCGCATCAGTGAGTTGCAAGCCTTGGTGGCAAATCCTCCTTATACAAGGTTCCATCATGATAAGGTAGTCCTCAGGACCAATCCACACTTTATGCCCAAAGTGATCTCGCCTTTTCATCTGAACCAAGAGGTATACTTACCTGTCTTTTTTCCAGGACCTCATGCATCAAGTGCAGAGAGGAATCTTCATACTTTGGATTGTAGAAGAGCTCTCGCCTTTTACTTACAAAGAACACAGCAACATAGAAAGTCTTCTCAACTCTTTGTTGCTTTTGATCCTTCCCATTTGGGACTTCCAGTTTCTAAGAGAACACTGTCCAACTGGATTGCTCAGTGTATTTCTTTCACCTACCAGAGTAGGAACCTTTCTCTGGAAGGCCATGTCACAGCTCACAATGTGAGAGCCATGGCAGCCTCAATGGCTCATCTAAACTCTGTGTCCATTGACCAAATCTGTCGAGCGGCCACCTGGACCTCGGTTCATACCTTCACAGCCCATTACTGTTTGGACAAGGACTCCCGCCGGGATGCCTCGTTTGGTCAGGCTGTTCTCAAACACCTGTTCCATTCCTAATCAACTCCTACCCACCTACACTGGTTGGATGCCAGAGATCCATGGGGGGAGGTGGAGCCCTTTTCAAGGACACACAACCCTGGGGTCTCTCCTTGGCATCTGCAGCTAGGGAGTCCCCATATGTGAAGACTCATTCCTGCTTGTTCCTGGAGATAGCACAGTTACTTACCTGTAACAGGTGATCTCTGGGAACAGCAGGAATAAGTCTTCACAACCCACCCACCTCCCCTAGGAGTTGTATCTCTCTATCTCTCCTTCCCTCTCTCTCTCTCTTTGTCTCAGCTTTAAAACTCGAACTGGAGAGAGGCGGTTGGGAAAGGCGGGAAGGCAGCACGCAGGCGCTGTGGGATGCTCCCAAAAGCTTTCTTATTGGACGCTGGGGAGCGTTCCCATGCAGGCTCCGTCGGTACCAACGATACCCATATGTGAAGACTTATTCCTGCTGTTCCCAGAGATCACATGTTACAGGTAAGTAACTGTGCTTACAGCTCACTGGTGTAAGTTTGAAGCATTTGGAGCGCATTATTGGCTATATGGTGATGTCCAGTTTTCCTGGGCAACAAAGCATGATTCAGATGCTACCTTGTGCGATGCTGTCTATTATCATTAAGACATGCATTACCCAACAAATAATCTAATATTGAATCTTAAGAAGGTGAAAATAATTTTGATTAGCTGCTTCCCAATTGTGAATGTTTCATTTTACCTGTGGTTTGATGATCATACTTCATCCTTTTCACATATAGTAAAACTTAGTTATCATTGATGCTAGTTTTGATATTGCGTCGACAATTCAGAAGAGCTGGAGGAATGGCGTTGTAAGTTGAGGTTAATGCATAGGTTAAAAGCCTCTGCTTCAAGCTGACGATCCGTGGTCTCTTGTCCCAGCCCTGCTTCTCATCACAAAGGGCAATTGTAACTTTTGTCTTGGCTTCCCATTTTTTTGCATCAGCAAGCAGGATTGATTTGAACTTACAAATAGACATCCTCTGAGGGTGCCAGGATGGAACAGAGCTTGCGGAGCTCAGTTTTAGGGTAAAGGTCAGAGCATGCATGATTGTTCTCACAAACAGTGTAATAGTAAATTATTTATGAGGATACTGGAATAGTGTTAGTGTAAGCACCTAATAAGGTGAAACCCTGTGTGTGAACAGAAACAAATAAAATATGAGCACCATAAATGCTATGGCTCATATAGACATCAATGTCTTTATTTTACAATATGTAAAACATACTCCAGTTTAGACAATTTAAGAAAATAATATAATCCTATAATCCCCATAGGGTTGCCAACTGACTCCAGATTCCCCCGACAGTTGGATCCAGTGCTGGGTTTACTCTATTGCATGCAGGAACTCGAAGTCTTGTTTTACCTTTGAGTGTAATGCAGAAATCAGAACTAGACTATGAGTCCCTGCATACAGTGGGGTAAATGCAGAAATGGTTCCAGCCTGTCGGCCAATCTGGAGTTGGCAACCCTAAATCCCAATGGGAAAGTTCAGTATAACCTATGTTAATTTTGCTATTTTACGAGTATACTTATCTATTTCATTTGTGGTTCTCTCTCCCTTCTCATCTGGGCTGTCCCTTGCAGTCACAAGAGAATGTAAAGGGCACCTTTGGTTAGTGGGTCATATTTCTTCATTGTCTGTTCTCCTATGGATGAAAATTGCCTAATTTCCCAGAAACCCCTTATTTAGACTACTTAAAATACCATTATTCAGACCAAAAGATCATTGAGGTGATTTACAAACCATAGTAATGTTCCAGAACAATAAAGATAAAAATACAGTCACATTAGGACGGTGGTGAATAACACAACAATCATCAACCTTGAACAGCTTATTATGGACTGCAACACATGAGGAAAAGAAAGAAACATCTACCCAGCCCTACTTCCCTCTGGCAATAACCAATCATCAAATGCTTGGTGCAACAACCTTTGCTTCAACCCCATTTTCAGTTTTTTCACTGAATTCTCGACACGCAACTCCAGTGGCAAGCCTTTCCATAAAACCATCTTGACAACATGGAAAGGTGGTATAGAAGAAATACTAAATAAATAAAGTGGGCACTGCCAAACTAAAATCAGTCAGGTGAGTATGCTCAACCTTAAAGGCGGATCAGCCAACAAGTAAACCCAAGATGAGTGCCCTGGACAGTAAGGAATCACTGCTGAGGATAAATAGGATGGGTTATTGGTATGGAGAACCTTGTGCACCAGTGAAAGTCTTGTACTTAACTCTAAAAGCCACCGGCAACCACGCAAGTTCCCCCAACAGAGGAGAAATAGTTGCTGACCAACTCATCCTATATGAAATCCATACATCAGTAGTCTGGATTAATTGTAACTGGTTTAAAATTAGCAAAGGTGTATGACAAGGCTGCATGCCTTCCCCCTACCTGTTTAATTTATATGCAACAAAATCACCAGAGAAACAGGACTGTATGAAGACAACTAAGGTGTGAAGATCAGTGGAAGACTCATCAACAACCTTCACTATTTATTTATTTAGCTGCATTTTTATCCTGCTTTTCACCGGATCAAAGCGGTTGGGGGATACATTTAACACGAGGGGATATGAGACACATACACTAATACTTCAGGGAACATGGGCAATGGAGGGTTAAGTGGCTTGCCCAAGACCACAAGGAGCACCTGTGGGACTAGAAACCTCAGTCCTTCCGGCCCAAGGCCTGTGGTACCTTGCCCCAACCACTAGGCCACTCCTCCCTATGCTGATGATATCACAGTCTTCACTTTCAGCCAGTATTATCTGAAACATTTGCTTCTCAAAATCAAGGAACATAGTCTTAAAATGGGCCTACACTTTAACGTAAAGAAGATAAAGATCCTGACAACTGGCAAAATCAATAAGTTCATCATTGATGGAGAAGAAATTGAAATAGTGGACAACTTTAACCTATTAGGATCAATAATCAATAAAGAAAAGGGAAGCAGTCGAGAAATCCAACAACGCATTGTTATTGGCAGAATGGCTATGAATGACCTAGACAAGATTCTCAAGAACAGAAATGTCTCTCTCTATAGAAAGATTCAATTTGTCCAAGCCATCGTATTTTCAGTAGCGTCATATGGATACGAAAGTTGGACAGTGAAAAAGACAGGAAGAAAATTGATGCCTTTAAATTATGGTGTTGGCGAAGACTACTGTGTAAACCATGGACTGCTGGAAGAACAAACCAGGCAGTTGTTAAAACCCAAGAGGATTGTGGAAAATTGCAAGAAGATCTTGATAAATTGGAAGACTGGGCATCAAAATGGCAGATGAAATTTAATGTGGACAAGTGCAAAGTTATGCACCTAGGGAAGAACAACCCAAACTATGGTTACACAATGCAAGGTTCCACATTAGGAACTACCACCCAGGAAAAAGATTTAGGCGTCATTGTGGATAACATGTTAAAACCCTCGGCCCAGTGTGCAGCGGCGGCCAAGAGAGCAAATAGAATGCTAGGTATCATAAGGAAAGGAATGGAAAATAAAACAAAAGATATTATAATGCCTCTGTATCGTTCCATGGTGAGACCGCACCTTGAATACTGTGTGCAATTCTGGTCGCCGTATCTTAAAAAGGATATAGCGATTTTAGAAAAGGTTCAGAGAAGAGCCACCAAAATGGTAAAGGGGATGGAAGGATACTCCTATGAAGAAAGTCTGAAAAGGTTAGGGCTCTTTAACCTGGAAAAGAGACGGCTGAGGGGAGATATGATAGAAGTCTATAAATTAATGAATGGAGTGGAACGGGTAAACGTAGATCGATTGTTTACGTTATCAGAATATAGAAAGACTAGGGGACATGCAATGAAGCTACAGGGTAAATTATTCAAGACTAATAAAAGAAAATATTTTTTCACTCAACGTGTAATCAAACTCTGGAATTTTGTTACCGGAGGATGTAGTAAAGGCTGTTAATGTAGCTGGGTTTAAAAAAGGTTTGGACAAGTTCCTGGAGGAAAGGTCCATAAACCATTATTAAGAAGGGACCCAGGCTATCAATGCGTGACCCAGTACAAGCATTGCGGAACCTGTGTCTTTTGGGAAAACTGCTAGATACGTATGACCTAGATTGGCCACTGTTGGAAACAGGATACTGGGCTTGATGGACATTGGTCTGACCCAGTATGGCATTTCTTATGTTCTTATGTACTGAAGGCAATCAAACTTAAGCTTTCTTTAGCAGCTCAGATGGCAAGACTTTGACTTTCATACTTTGGATATATCATCATTAGAGAAAGACATAATGCTTGGCAAGTTGAAGGTCAGTGCAAAAGAGGAAGACCAGCAATGAGATAACATAAATTTATTTATTTATTTATTTAACAATTCTTTTATACCGCGCTATTACAGTCAGTGCGGTGTACATTGAACAAGAAACATACTACAATGCATACAAGTAACATTGAGTTTTACATTGAACAGGGAACTTCAACAATAGGACAACCGGGGGAACTATGTACAGATTAACTTAATGGTATATACAGTAATAAAACTCGTTTGGATATTGCAATGTGGTTCGCTAATAGGACTAGAGAGAAGGTTGATCAACCAGCCCTTTTCAGGTTGTATTGAGGTGCTAGTTTTGTTAATGTCTAGGTTGATTTCTGGGTAGCATTTTGTGAACAAGTGGTATTTCAGTGCTTTTCTGAAAAGGATTAGGTTTTTGATAGCACGGATTTCGTGAGGTAGCGCATTCCAGTTTAGAGGTGCAAATAAGGAGAAGGCCCTGTTGGAGGTGGCCTTAGTGCACTTCGTTATTATTTTTGGGACTATTAAGGTGTTCATTGATGTGGTTCTCCTTTTTCTGTTTTCCAGGGTGCCATGGATAAGCTTGCTGATTGGCGTAGGGGGGTAGTTATTTAGAGCCTTAAAAGTAAGGACTAAAGACTTATATTGGATTCTGGCATGTAAAGGTAACCAATGCAGTTCTTTCATGATGGGTGTTATATGGTCAGATCTTGATGAGCCGGAGAGGACTCTGGCGGCTGTATTCATGGCTAGGCGGAGCGGATTTAAAGTTGATTGAGGGAGGCCATGAAGGATGATGTTGGCAAAATCCAGGTGTGGGAGGACTAATGCCTGGAAGGTTGTTCGGAAGTCTGTGGGATCTAGTAGGGAGCGGAGGTGACGTAGCGATTTGATCTTATAATATATAGTTTTTGTGATGTTCTTGACATGCGTTGCATTATCCAAGTGCTGATCCAATGTGATGCCGAGGTAACGGATTGTAGCTTTTGATTTCAGCTCTATGTTGTTGACGAGTAGTGATGGAGGAGGTATGAACTTACGGTTCCTTGTGACAAAAAGAACGTCAGTTTTGTTGTGATTAATCCGAAGGTTTTGTGATAGCAACCATTCGGCTACAGCTTCAAAACAATTGATTATTGGGGAGAATACTGGATGTTCAATTGTGAACGGCATATATAGGAGGATGTCATCTGCGTAAGCGAGACATTGTACGTTAAAGGATCTGATCAAGTCACATATCGGCTGCATGTAGATATTAAACATTAGTGCCGATAAGGACGATCCTTGGGGTACTCCCTGTGATTGCAGGAATGGTTCTGAGGATGCGTGGCCTGTCTTTACTTGTTGCCACCTGTTCGATAGGTAGGATTTACACCATTCGAGTGCTGTGCTTTTAATCCCCTTATCTTTCAAGCGTTGCAGGAGTATGTCATGACTCACAGAGTCGAAAGCGGCGGAGATGTCCAGGAAGATGAGGACGAAACCCTGTTGAATGTTATTTATTCCTGTTACCAGAACATTGAATAGGGTTGTAAGGACTGTGTCGACTCCATGTGCTTCCCTGAAGCCATGTTGAGATGGATCTAGTGGTGCTTCAGAGTCGATATGATGTTGGATTTGTTGTTGGGCGGCCTTCTCAATGATTTTTGCAAGCTTTGGGATGCTCGAGATAGGCCTGAAGGATTCAACCTTGGATGGGTCCAGTCTATTATTCTTCAGTAGTGGCTTGATGGAAGTGTGTTTCAGACTCTGCGGGAATGAACCTGTTGAGAAGGACTGGTTAAGTATTTTGCTCAATATTTGACTGAGGTCATGTCGCATGTCCTTGATCCAGCTGGCTGGACACGGGTCATTAGGAGCTGTGCTAGGATTGATTGAGGCAATAATGTTCACAACCTCTGTTTGATACAGTGGAGAAGTTGTGTAGTGGCATTGCATGGGATTCCTTAGGTGAAGTGGAGGCGTTGTTGACATTTATGTCTGTGTTGGTTTTAATCATCTTTGATTGCAGGTAGTTTGCGTAGTCCTGCGGCTGAGGCATAGGGGGTTGTGCTGAGACCGGTTCTCCTGTTATGGACTTTACTATGCTGAACAATGCATGTGATTTATTGATGGAGCGTTTTATTAAGCCTGTGTGGTAAGTTTTCCTGCTTTGTGTTATCTTTGCTCGGTGGGTAGTTAGGTATGAGCTGTATGCTGCCAGCGCCTCAGGAGAGTGAGTTCGTCGCCATTGTCGCTCAAGTTTGCGTAGATGGTGGAGAGATGTACGAAGGTCTGTGGAGAACCATGGAGTATGTTCACGTTTTCGAATTCTCTTTTCAGTGAGTGATGGGCAGGAGGCAGCTCTCAGGTTTTCATCCCATTTGGATACGAGATCATCTAAATCCATGGTTGTGTTGGCCATGAGAGGTCTGAGATTCTCTAGGACTACGCTCTGGTTGAGTGGTCTAAAGCGGGTTGTGTGGGTTCCAGATGTGTTAGAAGACTTTCGGCTTTTGTGGGATGTGTTAATGGGTATATTGAAACTGAGAAGACTGTGGTCCGACCAGGGTACTGGTATTACAGATAGTGCAAGAGATAGGGGTATTGTGGCGTTGGAGAGAGGTGCGAAAATGAGGTCTAGTTTGCCACCCTTAGTATGGGTGGGGGAATCGACATGCTGTTTGTAACCTAGGTCCTCAAGGGCGTCAAGGAATGCTGCTGAGTGGCTGTCTTGAAGAGATGGGAGATTGAAGTCACCGATTAGCCAACTTGGTGAGCGTGAGGTGGATGTGGTACATGCCTGCTCAATTATAGTTGGAAGATCATCTGGTGAGGAGGAGGGTGCCCGATAGAAAAGGTTGATTGTACAGAGCTCATTAGCTATTGTGAGGGAGTCAAGGTAAGTTGAGCTAGAGGAGTTGCACATCTTGAAGTGTAAATCAGCTTTGGCCAGGATGAGGGTTCCGCCTCCTTTCTGACTAGATCTGTGGGATGTGTATATCACAAATCCTGGTGGCAGCATCTGATTCAGTAGTACATTGTCACAGTCGGATAGCCATGTCTCCGTGATCATCAAGATGTCGAGGTTATATTGATATATCAGGTCGATGGCTGCGGGCCATTTAGATCGTACTGATCTGGCATTTATTAGTGCACATTTTAGTAGGCGTTGGTGATGTTGCTTCTCTTCTTGTATCCTTTTGATGGTTTGGAGAGGAATGTTGAGTAGATGGGAGTGGGATGTAAAGTTATTTTTTGCCGTGGTGTGGTGGGGGAATTCGGACCATCTCCTTCCGTATGTGCGTAGGATTGGTATATGATATGTGTCATGGTTGAATGCATTTGAGGTGTAAGGGAGACCAAGGGTAAGGAAGGTCACGAATAAGAGCAGAACTTTGTACATTCTCTTGGGTGTTAGTAATGAGAAGGATAATTGTGGAAACGTTGGCTACAGTGCAGTATGATGCAGTATTCGCACTCAGGAAAGATTAATTGCAGTAGTACTGTGAGTGCAAGTGGTAATAGCAATAGTGGTAATAGTACATAAGGATTCTAATTACTGGTATACAGTAAGATAATTGCATGAAAAGCAGTACAGAGTATGCAAAACGTTATCAATGGAGAGAATGGTACAGGGGTATTGTTGCTAGTAGAGTTTAACAACGAAAATAGCTACATGATACCGCTAAAAGCTCAAGTGATTTCTGGTTAATGGACAAGGCAAAGGCTGCTATCTCAAAGTACAGTTAGCTGTGAAGGACTTGCCTTTTTTGGTATTGGTAGCTGGCTCTGGTCCAGGTGTGAGTTGTGGCTTCGTTTGTGGCTTGCTGGAGTGCCACCGCCTACCGCCCCGTTCCACGCCTAAGGGCCACGCCAAAGGGTTGTTCTTTCCTGGGTGCATAACTTTGCACTTGTCAATGTTAAATTTCATCTGCCATTTGAATGTCCAGTCTTCCAGTTTATCAAAGTCCTCTAGCAATTTTTTTACAGTCGTCTTGTGTTTTAACAACTTTGAATAATTTTGTATCATCTGCAAATTTGATCACCTCTCTCATTATTCCCGTTTCTAGGACATTTTTGAATATGTTAGAAAGCAGTGAGCCCAGTACAGATCCCTAGGGTACGCCACTATTCACTTTTCTCCACTGAGAAAATTGCCATTTAGCACTGCCCTCTGCTTTCTTTGTTTTAATGTCAAAGGCTTTCTGAAAATCCAGATACACCGGTTCACCTTTGTCTACCTGTTTAGTCACACCTTCAAAAAAAAATAGATTAGTACGAAGAGTTTCTTTGGCTAAATCCATGTTGTCTTTCTCCCATTAAACCATGACTATCTACATGTTCAGTAATTGTATTCTTTTTAATTGATTCTATTATTTTGCCTTGTACTGATGTCAGGCTCATTGATCTGTAATTTCTTGGATCACCCTTGGAACCCTTTTAAAACAAATCGGCGTTACATTGGCCATTCTCCAATCTTCAGGTATTATAGACTATTTTAATGATAGTTCATAACTTACTAATAGTAGGTCTGCAATCTCATATTTCGGTTCTTTCAACACCTTTGGATGTATACCATCCAGTCCCGATGATTTGCTACTCTTCAGTTTATCAAATAGTTAGATTGATACAATAAGGGCAACTATGGATGTTCTGTCTACAGTGAGCTGCCTGACTGAAGACCAAACACAATTTAGGACAACTATTCAGAGGGTCACCATAATTTAAGACAGACTTGACAGCACTTAACAAAAACAAGATTATAAGCCGGAACCCCAAACAAAAAAGAATTAAAATAATATAATTTAGTAATTTAGGGTTTTATTTCATAGACTCGCATGCCTCTTCCTATTTGCTGTACAGCATGGCAAATTGGATGGTCATCTCTTTGGTGTTTATCTTTGGCAAATCGCTTGGCAACAGTAAACGGGTCTCTTATCACAGATATGCATCTGTATTCTTGTTGTACTGTTTATGAGCATTGCCCCTTCCTTGCCAGTAAATGCGCCAAATCTGTGGACCATTGGTGTAGGTCTTGCTTATCAAAACTCGGGTCTGGTTCCTGATATTTATTTCAACCTAAGTTTGCAGAGAAGTGTCTGTTTCTTTCTTCGCCTATGTCAGTGCTTGACAAATCCCAGGTGCTAAATTGCCATGCAACCAGAAATCTTCACTTGGCACCTGGGAATTTGTTTTCCTCCTCTCCGTTAAAAAAAAAAAAAAAAAAAAAAGCCTCACGATTGAGGCAGAGCCCCTTCTATCTGCCTGTGGTGATCACATCTCCCATGGGCAACACTGCAGGGGAAGGCAGCAGGCAGTTGCGGGGATCCCATCTCCTGCAGGCAGAAAAGGACAGCTGAATTGGGTCCTGAAAAAAAAAAGTTAGATGGGGTAGATGAAGTACCAAAATTTAAAGGACTAGTAGCTTCACGAAAAAAGGAGAATAGAATGGTGAGAATTTTGGACGGAGAGAATCTGGAAGGGAACAGTAGGGAGGGTTGGAGATTAAAGGGATAATTGCATCGGGAGAAAGGGGCATAATGTGTATATGCCAAAAAGAGTTCATCTGCCCCAACACACACACCATGTATCTCTCCTCTGCATGACACACATACACACAGGCACCCACACTCATATAAAAGCACCCACTACCACATTCCAAACAGGCAAACCATCGTTGCACCATACAGACACTTGCCATCTACAAATTTCTGTCTAAAGATCTCATGCAGCCGCTGCTACCATAACAAGGTACACTTCATCATTTTTTTTCAAGGTCTTCCATCCTCTCCAGACATGTATGAGTGTGCAAATGGAGAAATGTCAGTAGAGAATAGAGACAACTGGGGACAAAATTTGTCAAGGCCTGGCCTATATAGTGCAAGTCAGACCAGAATTTTCCTAATTTAACCAATCTACCAATAAAATTAATCTTAATGTTTATTTTTAACCTAGCTCTGTCATAGCAGTAGCAGATTCCTCAGTCCCCAGCTTTCTTTCCAGTTTGTCAAAGCTCTTCTACATTCAATAATTTTTTCACTTCTGCATATCTGACATTGTTTTGTCATTTTTATCTTTAAAAGAAAAAAAATTCTCATTTGAAATGTCCCAAAGTCGGGATTCTCCCCTTGCTTGCAGCATGTGAGAAAGATCCAGAACTTTGACATTCATTCCAAATACTTGATTTGTCTGGGCTCAAAGCATATTAGGGTTAACTGCAAGTACTGTGGAAAGATGGCTCTGGAAGGACTGCCTGAAGTGGATGTTCAGTTACTACAAAGTGAAAAAGATTCCTGCAGCCCAGAAAGAGGGCATCATCTGTGCAGAGATCATCTGACTGCACACTCCAGCAGATCCTGCTCAGTGAACATAACATAAGAAATGCCATAATGAGTCATACCAAGGTCCATCAAGTCCAGTATCCTGTTTCCAACAGTGTGAACAATCCAGGTCACAAGTACCTGGCAGGTACTCAAAGTCCATAGCTTCCACAATGCTCATTCTAGGGCCAGCAATGGATTTCCCGGGTCCTCTTTAATAATGATTTATGGACCTTTCCTCCAGAAACTTGTCCAAACCTTTTTTTAAACCCAGCTACACTAACAGCTTTTACTACATTTATTTATTTTTTATTTATTTTATTTACATTCTCTTATATACCGCACTATTCGGCATCAGCGCGGTTCACATAGAACAAAAAGTCTCAGTACAATAACATGCATGAGTTTACAGATAACAAGGGAAGGAACTTGGATAACAGGGGAAACTATTTACAGTCTATTTACAGATATAATACTACAGCATGGCTACAAGGTATTAGGAACAGGTGCTAATAATATGTTCAATAAACAAAGCGATTCGTCCTATTTCTGTTATTGAGATACCATGGAACTGACTAGCTGGGAGGAATCACTGAAGTCGATGGGTGTAAATGGCTCAATAAGATGTTTGTTAAAGAGGTGGAATTTGAGGGCTTTCCTGAATTGTGTTAAGCTGTCAATGGCCCGTATGCCAGGAGGTAGTGTATTCCAGCACCTAGGGGCACAGAGGGTAAAGGCTCTATTGGCTGTGGAAGAAGAGCAGCTTGTAAGGGCCTTTGGGAGTTTTAAGGAGTTGATGGCTGATGATCTTCTTGCTCTGTTTGGTGAAGTGGTATGGATAAGGTCAGATAAGGAAGGAGCAGAGAGCTTATTGAGTGCTTTGAACGTGAGAAGTAGCGTTTTGAAGATAATTCTGGCCTGAACGGGTAGCCAATGTAATTGAATCAGCAAAGGAGTGACATGGTCAGTCCTGGCAGCCCCCTGGAGTATCCTTGCTGCGGCATTCATAGCCAGCTGTAATGGGTTTAAAGTGGATTGAGGAAGACCTTGGAGAATGACATTGGCGTAATCGAAGTGTGGTATTATCAGTGCCTGGTATATAGTCCTGAAATCTTTTGGTTCTAGCATGGAGCGTAGGTGTCTCAGGGAACGGATCTTGTAATATATTGTTCTGACTGTGTTTCCTATGTGGGACTTCATATCCAGGCGTTGATCCAGAGTGACACCTAGATAGCGTATTGAGGGTTTGGATTGCAGTTCCGCTTCCTTAGTTCTGATAGATTGTGGTGGGGTGAAGTTGGGGTTCCTTGTGATAAAGAGAACTTCAGTTTTCTTATGTTGAATACGAAGGTTTTGAGAGAGCAACCACTCAGAAACTGCGTTGAAGCAGTTTATTAGGGGGGAGAGATCCAAGCGATCAGTGGAGATGGGAGTGTAAAGTAGAACATCATCGGCATACAGCATACAGTCGACATTAAATGACCGTATGATCTTACAGATTGGTTGCATGTAGACGTTAAATAGAAGGGCAGAGAGTGAAGAACCTTGAGGGACTCCGTGATCTAGGCGGAAGGGTTCTGAGGTTCTGCCTCCTGAGCGGACATGCTGCCATCTTCCGGATAAGTAGGACCTGCACCATTCAAGCGCTGTTCCAGTGATGCCCTTCTCAGTTAACCTCATTAAGAGGAGATCATGATTCACTGAATCAAACGCTGCTGCGATGTCCAGAAAGATGAGGGCAAATCCTTGGCGGATGTTGTCTATGCCAGTGATTATCTTGCTGATAATCACTGGCATAGACAATTCCAGAGTTTGATTACTTGTTGAGTGAAAAATTTTTTTCTCTTATTAGTCTTAAATGGGTTACAGTGTAACTTCATTGCATGTCCTCTAGTCTTTCTACTTTTTTATGGCCTAAACAATTAATTTAACCCGTTCTATTCATTAATTTATAAACTTCTATCATATCTTCCCTCAGCCTTCCCTTTTCCAAGTTGAAGAGCCAAAACGTTTTAAGCCTTTCCTCATAGAAGTATCCTTCCATCCTCTTTATCATTTTGATGGCTCTTCTCTGTACCTTTTTCTAATTCTGCTATATCCTTTTTAAGATATGGTGACCAGAATTGCACACACTATTCAAGCTGCTGTCGAACCATGGAATGATAGAGGCATTATAATATCCTTTGTTTATTCTCCATTCCTTTCCTATGATTCCTAACATTCTATTAGCTTTCTTGGCCGCTGCTGCACACTGGGCGAAGGGTTTCAATGTATTATCCACGATGACGCATAAAACCTTTTCCTGGGTAGTGGTTTCTAAGGTGGAAATTCTCTATCATCTTGCGCAGTTATTTCAAAAGCCTTGTCACAAAGGAGCAGTATCGAATATTATTCAGACTGGTGCAAAGCTCCTTTGAAATTTCCAGGCCTAAAGTACAGCCACCTTTTGAAGGCTTGCACAAGCCTGAGGAATAGACCTCTCAAACGTTCCTTCCAAAGCACTAGAGGAGTGCAGACATCTTAGTGCTGATGTCTCAAGAAGCTTTTCTTAAATGCGTACCTGCACAATTAGCTCTTGCACCATTTGTACTATCAAAGAGACTCCAGTAGTGCTGGCCAGTCTCTCTTTGTCAGCATGGTCGTCTTGATACTGTTTCAGCACATTATCTTCCCACCACCGGGATGACTTATTGGCATATGGTTTCCAATCTCTTGTATTTCCACTTCTATGGAGCGGGACCACATTTGATCTACTCCAGTCCCGAAGAACCTCTCCCATCTTTACACATCCTCTAGCAGACCCTCCCACCCAGGACCTCTATGGGCTCCCTTAGCATCAGGAATGAATCGGGTGTTTGCCAACTCTAACATAGTTTCATAAATTTATTTAAGAAACTGCAGGGAAAGTTGTGGTTAAAATTATTCCTAAAAAAATTGAATCAGCTACAGTTTGTCTGATGTAATATATTTGTTAACGGTAAAGAACATTTTGTTTAATCAAAAGAATGTTTCCACAGTGTATTGTATTAGTTCTGACAGGACTGTCTGTTCTCAATTAAGGAGTGATTTGATTTTGTGAGTTATGCTACTCACTGCATCTATAACTGCTGATGTTTGTTTACGTGAGAACTTTGCTGAGCACTTCACGGTGGGCAGTGTTTCCAAGCCGTGCTTGACTAGCCATGGTGTTCACCTTGTACATAAGTGCTCACTTTGTTATGGTGCCATTAAATTCAAAATCTTGAATTTGCTGCCTTACAGTTCTGCATTCCTGGATACAGGAGTACTCCACTCATGTCTCCCTCTCCCCAACGCCACTTTTTCTTTTTTCTTTTCTTGTTTTTTTTTTCTTTTGATATTATTGTGGCTAGCTTTTTTAGTTTTGTTTTGTAAACCACATTGAAAGTTGCAAAAGGTTGTATAAGAAATACAAAATAAACCCCATCCCACTAAATCTGCTTATTATATCTGGTGATCTTAAGGTGGCCAAACATGTTGGTAAAGCAGTGGAAAAGGTCAAAAGAAGGCTTTGGGTGCACAGGGAGAGGAATGACCAGCTGGAAAAAAAAGTGAGAGTTCACCAGACACATCATCATCATCATCATCATTTAGTGTACTGTATGCAATTTTGGAGATTGCACCTTGAAAAAGATGTAAACTGGATAGAATCAGTCCAGGAAATGGCTACTAAAATTGTCAGTGCTATTCCATAACGCATATGGGAATAGACTTAAAAATCTCAATATGTATACTGTGAATCCGAGGTGCCTTCTTTCCAATGTGGGTGGAGGGCCAGAAGGGCAGCAAATAGCTGTGATTCTGGCCAAAGCCAGCACTGTCTGCCAGTGGAGATCCCATCTCTTGCAAACAGACAGTGCCAGTCTCGGCTGCATTAGCGGCACTTTGCAGAGCTTCTACCCACTGGAGAAGGGATCCCCAGGGGAGGAGGTGCTGCAGCGCCTGAGCTTTAAAAAAAAATGCATAGAAGCTAAAGAAATTTAAAGGGTCAGCAGATGATTTAATAAAGAAGGTGGGATGGAGGTTGGGGGGGAGTTCAAGGAGGTGAGAGAGTCTGGGAATGGAAACAAAGAGTTGGGGGGGGGGGGTAGAGGGACAGCAGGAGAAGGGCTGGAGTTGGGGGAAAGTGAAGAGTGCAAACGGTTGGAGGTGAAGCACTGCACCGTGCATTACCCCACTCCAGCACCCCAGCACCACGCATTCATATGCAGGCACCTCTGCACCATACATACATGTGTAGCTTAAAGGGCTGGTGGTGGTGGTGGGAGATGGAGGACGACAATTGGTGCCAGTGGTGGTGGTGGGAGATGGAGGAGGGAGGACTGAGGCCAGTGCCTTCTATTGGCACTGTACAGTGGTCCATTATGAGTCTTATTTGTTAAGCTTTTTCCCATAGAACATGGGAAAGCAGTCTTAGTAAATCAGGCCCTAAAGCCTAACAACGCAACTGTGATTCACCTTTCTGGGGGGCAGGGGTGTGCATTGTGACCTAGGTTTCACTGGCCAGTTCCTAGATTCCAGGGAAATTTGTCAAGATCTGTGATAAGGGAGATATGATAAAGACATAAGTATCTGCATGATATAAATGCACAGGAGGCAGGCCTCTTGCCATGGAATAGAAGCTCTGCAATGAGGAATCATTAGATGAGGGTGAAAGGGGATAGTCCTAGGAGTAAGCCAAGGAAAGGAGAAATCTTACATTTTGCATCATTTACTTCCCTTAAATCCTGCTAGACCAGTTGAGATGTGTGGAACCTGTGTTTCTTTTTGAGAAAATGCCAGGTAGTTGTGACCTGAATTGGCCGCTGTTGGAAACAGGATACGGGGCTTGATGGACCTTGGTCTGACCCAGTATGGCATTTCTTATGTTCTTATGAGTGGGCTATGCTGTCTTGCCAGCAGATGGAGGCAGACTTGAGCAACCTTCAGTGATGTCATTACTTTGAATCCTGGTGCAGCACTGAAAGAAGCCAGTATGAAACTTCCCAAGCAGTAACCAACCATCCATAAATTGCAACAAACATTTGGAGCAAGCATTTGGCTTTCTTGTCATAACTCTGCGTCAGACACTGAGACTGACAAGGTAATCAAGAGGTAACAGGGCCCCCAAACCTATAGGGGAAGTCTAGCAGGATTCAAGGAAAGAAAATTATCAGGTATGTAAAATTTCTCCGTCCTTATTTATTTATTTTATTTATGTAAACATTTTTTATACCGCTTTGTCCTTCACTCAGAGCAGTTTACATTAGAACAGTTCAACTTGGAAACATTATACATAGAACAGTTAAACAGTTAATATAACATAGAACAGTTAAACAGAGGCTAATGTTGTACAAAGGGCAGGATATATTGGGTAGAGGCGGTGTAAAAACTATGTACAGTATTATTTTATTTGAAACCTAACTATATATATTTTATATATTTCGTATATCATATACCCGTCCATATCAAAAGGTTATTCATAGTTGGCCTAGAGCATGTTAACTTGAGGTTATTATGTAATATAGTCGAAGTGATTCTTGAAGAGGAGTGTTTTTAGATTCTTTCTAAAATCCTTATCCTGTTAGACCAGTCCAGATGATTGGGACATACCCAAGGTGGGAGGAAGACTATGCTTTGGACAGAACTGCTCTGCCATTCAAGATAGAAAACACAGCAAACTGGGGACTAGGGTTCCAAACTGTTGGCAGGAATGCATGCATTCTACACCTCTCCTTGGGAACTCTGCATCTCCAGGAACAAGCAGGAATGAGTCTTCACATATGGGTACGTCGGTACCGACGGAGTCTGCGCGGGAACGCTTCCCAGCGTCCAATCAAAGAGCTTTTGGAAGCATCCCTCCATGCCTGCGTGCTTCCTTCCCGCCTTTCCCAACTGCCTCTCCTCAGTTTTCATTTTTCCACGGAGCCGACAGGACGTCCTCCTGTCACCGCAGAAAATTCTTGTTTTATTTCTTTAGTTTTCTTGTGGTCGCGGCTGTCTTCCCGACGCCACCGGTACCGCCGGTGTTTTCTTTTCTTTTTTTGTAAAATCTTCCTTTTCCACGGGATATTTTTTCTTCATAGTGACCCACGGTTTCTTAGGCCTTTTAGGCCTCTTCTTTTTCCTTCATGGAACTGCCAGCCACTTTCTCCAAGAAATGTTCAGACTGTGGCGGTACAACTTTATTTTTAGACCCTTGAAGTCGGTGTCTAACCTCCTTGGGTCCTGACAACAGTTTGGTGAGAAGAGCTCTTCAACATCGAGGTTCCCTCGATACACGGTTGCCCTCCAACTTCGGGGCACCGTCCCCTTCTTCTACACAGGATCAGGTAACCCACAAACAGTCTGTTAAGACTAGCCAGCCCTCGAATGGTAGGTCTCATGCACAGCATGTAGACGGCTCCGGCCTTGCCCTCGAGGGCCCACTGGCTTCAAAACCCCGGTGGGAGTCTTCGGTCTCCAAAGCATATAAGGGGTTTTAGGTTGTTCCTGGGGTTCACCCCCACAGAACATACCTGAGCCGTGTACGGTGGTGGCATCCGCTTCGAGCGGTACTGATACCCCGGCATCGGCACTGGTGTTGGATGAAACACTCCTCACCAGGGATCGTCATCTGGCGTCCTCGGTACCTTCGGGTCCGGTGGCTAATCCCCAGGCTGACTTTCCGGTATCGGTACTGACACCGATACGACCACCGACGTTTGTACCTTCCAGCCGTGCATCGATAGCCTCGCTTCTTTCGATGCCGAGTCTGGAATCGATCTCCAGTCTGGAGGACTGGGTACCGACTCGCCTTGGTACCGGCTCTCAGCAGTACCGAAGGCTCGGTTCCGATGATTCGGATCCGCAACTCTCGGTTCCCTCGAGGCCGATTGAGTTGCCACTGGTTGACCTTCATTCACCGGTATCAGACATGGTACCGAAGTCGGTACCAATGTCCTCATCACCCTTACGGTCGGTGCCTTCCATGCTTCGCTTATCAGGCTCTCTGCCCTCGATGCCGAGTTTGGAGTCGATCTCTAGTCTGGAAGACTGGGTACCAATACACTTTGGTACTGACACAGATCGATACCGGTGGCTCGGTACCGAGGATAGTGGCCGGAGGTTTTCGGTTACCTCGGTACCGATTGAACTGTCACCGATGACTGCTCCAATGTCTCTGTCGGGCTCGACTCCGACATCGGTACCGGTATTGGCATCGTTACCGGTATCCACAGTAGTATCGTGGCCAACTCCTGCCATGCTTTTTTCAACAGGATCGCTCCCTTCTATACCAAGCTTGGAGTCGATACCTGGCATGGACAATGTGGTAAGGACAGTCGCTGCTCCTGACAGCCAGTACCGGCGACCATCCCTTAAGCATTCCACACTGCACTCTGCAGGATCTTCTATTCCTATATGTTTGGATAGCTCTGTGGGTGCTCAGGCTAGTTCTTCAGATCTAACCTGTCCAAGGGAGATTCCTGTTGGGGATCCCTCTTTTCAGAGTTTCCTCCTGGATATAGCAAGATCTCTTGCCATTCCTATCCCAGGACATGATCCTGCACAAGGCTCTATTTCTACCAAAGCAAAGGAAAACATAATGCTTCCTTTGCATCATTCCTTGCAGGATCTCCTTCTAGGAATGTGGGAAACACCTTTTAAGGGTACCCCCACCTTCCAGGGCAACTGATCTCTTATATCAGGTGCCTCCCTCTCCAGGGTTTCAAAAGACTCAACTTCCTCATCATTCCATAGTAGTGGAATCAGCAATGAGGCGGGTAAAGAGTAAGAAAAAGCACTCTTCTTATCCGCCAGGTCGTGAGTCTAAGACACTAGATGCCTTTGGATGTCAAACCTTCCAGACATCTCTGCTTTCTGCAAGAATTCTCTCATATATTTTTTATATGAGTCTATCTCTTGAGGAGGTCACAAAGCAATTACATCTTTTGATTCCTTTCCTTCTAGATTCCAAGAGTACAGACTATTAGAGTATTGTAGATAGTATCAAGTTAACCTGTACATAGTTCTCCCGGTTATCCCCTGTTTTATTTTCCTGTTCATTGTAAACTCAATGTTGCCTGTATGCATTGTAGTATGTTTTTGTTCGATGTACACCACGCTGATTATAATAGCGCGGTATAGAAGAAATGTTAAATAAATAAATATTCCTCACTGCTTAAGCATATCCAGAATATCTCTTGGTTTCTTTCTCGTGCTTCCCTAGACTCTTTTGAGTCTGTTAGCAGGACTTCTGCTATAGCTATAGGGGCACGACGTAGAGCCTGGCTCCAAGCTTCAGACTTAGATAAATGGGCACAACAAAGACTGGGACATACTCCTTGCACTGGAGAAAATCTCTTTAACAAGGAGTCTTTACGTCAGGTTATTCAGTTGTCCACTGATTTACCTGTTCCTAGGGGTTGTTCTACACCTCCTTCTGTCCCAGTAGGTAGGAAATGTCCTCCCAAACTTTCTTTCCGTAGGAGAAGAAGGTTTTTTGCATCATCTGCCCATCATACAGATGTTCCCAAACAGGGGAAGCATCGTCCTGGTCTGCAGAATTCAACCTCTCACCAGGCTCAGCAAACCCAGCAACCACAGGGTTTCTGATCAATCTCCATCAGATGCTTGTGACTCTTGGGGTTAGAATCTGCAGTTGCTTCTTCTCAATAGAGGCAATCCACTGCTGTCATTCTACATCCTAAACATGGATCTCTTCCCAAAGACATCCATTCTTTCTATGTTCTATGAGCTGTCAGGATGTTCATGCTTCTAGATCACAGGCTTCTCCTCTTCTTCCTGCTAGGGAAAGAGGTCTAACCACTATCAAACGATAGTTTCCTGTGCCAGCATGTTTTTTTTCCTTTCTATAGACTTACTACTTTGTAAGTCTTCTTCAGCTCCATTCTTTTTAACCTCTTACCAGGTTTTTCCTCTCTAAGAGTGGTATTGCTTCACTGGAGGGCTTTTTCTTCAGCCTTTCTAGTTTTGTTACTTTTCCAGTGCGGAGTTCTCTTCTCTGAGTTGACTCCTCTTTTTCAATCTTGCCTTGAAGCAGTTCATCAGACATGTCCAGAGTTTTCTACTTTTGTTCTGTCTGTTCTTCTGTTTTTAAACAGTACCATTCTTTCTGCTGTCTGGCAAGCAACTGCCAATGCAGGAGTCTTAATGTTTGGACCACTGGTCCTTGTCCATCAGCAACCAGATTTGTCCTCCACTAACATTCTGTCTGGTCTTAGTAGTGGCTCCAAGTCAGTGCTGTCATCTGTCTTGGAAATTTTTTCACTACAAGCTTGTTGGATTGTCTTCTCTTTCTGCCATCTCCATTCCCCTGGGTTTGGCAGCGTAGTTGACATAGGTACTGGCTCTCCTGCAGCCAGTTCTATCTCCTCATTCTCCTGCATCATGCTCTCTGCAATTCTACAGAGAAGCTCTCCACTATGGGCCCTTGCTAGAGAGCATGGGGGGCTTTTTCTCCAACAGCTATACTGGATGGTTGAAAAAGGCTTTTTCAGTCATGTCTCCCATGACTAGAAAAGTTCTCTTTTTTAATATAAAGGACATAGGCCTCCTCTTACGTGAAAGCTTAAGGAGTTGCTAATTACCTGCTTTGGTCCATAGTATTTCCAATCGGGAATATGTTTTCTCCTTCCAGCTCGTCCTCATGGTGAGAACGCATGATACCTTTTGCCCTTAAGCAGGTCAGCATGGTATCTCATTTTTATGCGTCTTCTGTTCCCTCACCATGCTAGAGTTTTAGAATACTCTGGACTTGCTGGCTGCAGACTGATATCATCCTCTGCTTTTCACGTAACCATCCTGGTTATTCCACTACCTAGCATCCCTGTAGCTCATAACCAGTGGGAATTGATTCTCTATATATCTTCTCAAGTAGGTTCCACCTTCTTGTTAGATGAATCTTTCCTCTCCACATTTTCCTATGTGAATACCATTTTTGTAGGCATATCTCTGTCTGCTTCATTGCAGACTCCCATATAGAGGCCTATATATATTCATACCTATAGCATACATCTTACAGATGTCTATGTCTATCATTTGTGTGTATTTTATGCCCTTCATATCTCACTATAGATATATTCTTATAGATATATTCTTATATATCTATATGATATCTATATATATATCTATATTTCTATCTATCTATCAGGGAGGAGTAGCCTAGTGGTTGGGGCAAGGTACTTCAGGCCGGAAGGTCGGGGGTTCAAATCCCACTAGAGGACAGCAACCTTGGGCCGGAAGGACTGGGGTTTCTAGTCCCACAGATGCTCCTTGTGGTCTTGGGCAAGCCACTTAACCCTCCATTGCCCATGTTCCCTGTAAGTATTAGTGTATGTGTCTCATATCCCCACGTGTTAAATGTATCCCCCAATTGTGTTGTGACCGCTTTGATTGAAGGATAAGGCGGGATACAAAACTGTCTAAATAAATAAAATAAATAAATAAATAAAATGTATCTCTCGAGATTTTTTACTATCGGTAGATATGTATTCTGCATTTATCTACCTGACTGTCCAGGCTGATATAGCTATATGATTCTGACAGATGGGCTTTACCCATTCTTATGCTATCCAGCATGTTTTGGGGTTCCACAACCACTTCGGTGGTAGTTAACAACTTCCACCATAACCTTATGGTTTAGATACCTCTGAAGCTCCATGTCCCAATATCTCTCCTACCTGACTCCAGTTAGGAGAGACATTGCGGATCTTCAGCTAATCACAGGCTCTAACGCCTCCAGCGTTTGTCCTTTCTTTTGGGATACAAGGGGTTCCCATACCCTTTCTCCCCACAAGGACTGTGCCTGTTTGTCCAAATCGGTTAGCCTTTCTCTTTTGTTCCTAAGAGTGAGCCACTCTGCCGCCAAAAGAGTTTGGTTTTTTGTCATAAAGCCTTCCGCTGAAGGCCCACTGTTTTTGTACTACCCCAGTTTTTCCTACTGGGGTTACCTGTTACCTTTCAGGATTCTGACCTCCACTGTTTTTCCTACAGGTATATTACCTCCACTTTACAGTGAGGTCCTCTTCGAGGTTCCTCTACTGGGTTTCCCAATAGATCCCATGAACCTCCATAATTCTGTGAAATCCTGTCAGGGGAGGTCCATATTGCAATATTCTTTGCAATATCATTGATGACAATTATCATCCGCACATGGACTCCTTGTCTGCAGTCCTATGCTAGGTTAGCTGTTCCACAGCATCTTTCTTTCTTCAACTCCTACCCTCCATCCTCAGGATGCCTGGTGTTGTGGGGGATAGCATGTTCCAACCTATAACATGCTGGGACTCCAGGCATCTCAGCTTGGGAGTCCCCATATGTGAAGACTCATTCCTGCTTGTTCCTGGAGATAGCACAGTTACTTACCTGTAACAGGTGATCTCTGGGAACAGCAGGAATAAGTCTTCACAACCCACCCACCTCCCCAGGAGTTTGTATCTCTATCTTTCCTTTCCTCTCTCTCTCTCTTTGTCTCAGCTTTAAAACTTAACTGAGGAGAGGCAGTTGGGAAAGGCGGGAAGGCAGCACGCAGGCGTGGTGGGATGCTTCCAAAAGCTCTTTGATTGGACGCTGGGAAGCGTTCCCGCACAGACTCCTTCAGTACCGACGTACCCATATGTGAAGACTTACTCCTGCTGTTCCCAGAGATCACCTGTTACAGGTAAATAACTGTGCTTTCTCTGGTAGATCCCTTTCATCCGTGCCCTTCTCTGCCTCTGCCAACTCCATACTTGGTTCATCCCACCTTGCTGCTCCGCGCATCAGGCTCCTTCTCTAGCCCTATTTAAATCCAGACTAAAAACCCACCTCTTCAAGGCTGCTTTTGGATCCTGATGCCCCTCCCTCCTATTCGTCACTTAAGCGTATCTTAATGATTTATTTATTTTATTTATTTAACATTTTTATATACTGGTTTACAGTGAAACAGAACGTGTATTACATGGAATGATACTCTCGTCCCCAGTTTTGTAATGATGTTCATCTTGATTAATTTGTAAGCTCTGAGCAGGGACTGTGTACTACATCTTTCTCCGTTTGCAAGCAGGGGATATGCAGCCACACTTGATTGTGAAGCCCGTGGGCTGATCCTTCAAGCGGAGCTCTCTCCTTGCTTCTATAAGATCAGGGTGTTTTTAAATGCAGCATTGGGCATGCGCAGTAGGTCTCATGCCTCCTAACACTTTGACCATCTTCAGTCGTTTTCCACCGCATCCTTCTCGCACACTACCGGCCCTCTCCTCTCCTGACGCTCTCTTATTTTTCGTTTAAATCGGCATCACCCTGTCAACTATCCTATTTTTTTCTACTACTATTGCCTTTGAAAGTAAAAGCAACTGGCGCCAATAGCGTTTTCTTGTTAATTGGCTTTACCTCACGAAACGAGCAAGCATGTCAGAGCACACAGCTCAGATGGCCCCGCTGCCTGATGGATGATGAATGCCTACTACTCCTCCCCCTCCAGGTCCTATCAGTACACCACTGGGGGGAAGAGTGACTTTTTTCAGAAAAAAAAGAGTAAGCCCACACAGGGGAAACTAATGCACCCACGATGGCTTCAGTAACAGGAGCAGCCAGCCATACAACCCTGAACTGTGCCTCCTCCGAAGCGTCTCAGCGATGGCAAAACTGCAGGAATCGGGTAAGAAGTGCTCCAGAGTGAAACATATGGTCGTTGCCTCTTCTGTTCATTCTGTGGTGGAGGGCTTGGAAAAGGAATCCCCAATGCATTTTACTGCACCGGCTCAGCCGGAGCAAGTGCTAGGGAGGGCCAGTTTTCATTGGGTGACCCCTTTATTTATTTATTTTCTTTATTTGACTATTTTTCTATACTGCTTTTGTCCAGGTCAAAGAGGTTTACAAGAAACAGTAACAATTTTACATAAAACTGTTTTAACCCTCATGTTTATCCCTTTGTATAATCACAACAACCAGCCATGTTAGCCCTTCATTCCCAGTCCCGGCAGGACTCTGTTATTTTTAATACAAAGATTTCTATGGGAGACCACTCAGATGTTGCAGAGTAAGGCTTCCCTTGCCTCAGCACGCCCCTTTCACTACTATGCTGCTTTTTGACATATTCATAAATGACCTGGAAAAGGGAATAATGAGTGAGGTTATCAAATTTGCAGATGACACAAAACTATTTAAAGTTGTTAAAACCCAAGAGGATTGTGGAAAATTGCAAGAGGATCTTGATAAATTGGAAGACTGGACATCAAAATGGCAGATGAAATTTAATGTGGACAAGTGCAAAGTTATGCATCTAGGAAAGAACAACCCAAACTATGGTTACACGATGCAAGGTTCAACATTGGGAACCACCACTCAGGAAAAAGATTTAGGCGTCGTCATGGATAACATGTTAAAACCGTCCGCCCAGTGTGCAGCGGCGGCCAAGAGAGCAAATAGAATGCTAGGTATCATAAGGAAAGGAATGGAAAATAAAACAAAGGATATTCCCCTCCGATCCAGCTCATAATCCCCTGTTTTACTGTACGTCCAGTGTAGGTCAGCTACACTGCACAAAATATGTTTTATGTAAACCGCACTGATATTAAAGAGCGTGGTATAGAAGAAAGATAAATAAATAAATATTATAATGCCTCTGTATTGTTCCATGGTGCGACCGCACCTCGAATATTGTGTGCAATTCTAGTCGCTGTATCTTAAAAAGGATATAGCGTTATTAGAAAAGGTACAGAGAAGAGCCACCAAAATGGTAAAGGGGATGGAAGGATACTCCTATGAAGAGACGCTAAAATGTTTAGGGTTCTTCAACCTGGAAAAGAGACAGCTGAGGGGAGATATGATAGAGGTCTATAAATTAATGAATGGAGTGGAACGGGTAAACGTAGATCGATTGTTTACGTCATCAGAATATAAAAAGACTAGGGGACATACAGGGTAAACTATTTTAGACTAATAAGAGAATATTTTTTCACTCAACGTGTAATCAAACTCTAATTTCTTACCGGAGGATGTAGTAAAAGCTGTTAGTGTAGCTGGGTTTAAAAAAGGTTTTGAGAAGTTCCTGGAGGAAAGGTCTATAAACCATTATTAAAAGGGACCCAGGATATCGCTGCTTGACCCAATACAAGCATTGAGGAACCTGTGTCTTTTGGGGAGACATCTAGGTACTTATGACCTAGATTGGTCACTGTTGGAAACAGGATGCTGGGCTTGATGGACCTTGGTCTGACCCAGTATGGCATATCTTATGTTTTTATGTACTAATCAAGTATTTGACAAGAACATATTTGGCTGTCCATAATAGCAGTCATCTCGGGTTGCTGTGTCTCAACCTACAGAGTTGCACAGCATCCGTTGGAAACAATCAGGTGACATCAGCTCTGTGGGTGAGCACTCTATTATCCATGACTCAGATGGCGAACTAGAGGGAGAAGGCATGACATCACTGTTTCTAAAGCACAGCAGTCTCCCAAGCTGAAATGCAGGAGAATCACCCCTATCCCAAATTCCTGCTTAAGCTTGCCAAGGTGCTGGTTTTGGATCATGGGGACATTCCTTCCACCAGGAAGGACTTGCAATCCATTTTTAGGTCCATGTCAGCGCCCAAAGAAGTCCTTGTCCTTTCTCTTCATGAAGTGTTAGAGGACTTACAGCTAACTGCATAGTGTACCCCTCTTTCTCAGTCTAGATGTAAGTACAAATTAACAGAGAGACCAGGACATCTACAACCATGATTATCCCACTCTTCTCTTATCTTGGAATCTGCCCTAAATTCCTCTGAATCCTCTAGAGTCTCTTCCCATATCCTTCGGGGCTGCAGAATGCAAGATGTATTAATCTTCCATGTTGGCCATAAAAATTCTGGCTCACCACCTCCCAAATGCTGCATTATCATCACTCCTTAATGGAACAGGAGACATTTTAATATAGAAACATGTCGGCAGAAAAAGACCATATGGCCTATCTAGTCTGCCCTTCCATAGCAAATACTATAGTCCCTTTTTGTCTTTTAAAGATCTTCTGTGTATGTCCCATGCTTTCCTGAATTCAGATATTGTCCTTGTCTCTTACCTCCACTGAGAGTCTATTCCATGCATCTACCACTCTTTCCATAAAGAAATATTTCCGCATATTTCTGAGTCTATCTCCTTTCACCCTTATCTTATGTCCCCTTGTTGCAGAGCTTAGTTTCAGTTGAAAGAGGCTTTCTTCTTGTTCATTTATGCCACAGAGGTATTTAAACGTCTCTATCATATCTCCTCTATCCCACTTTTCCTCTAATATATACATATTAAGATCTTTAAATCTGTCTCCATATGGTTCATAACAAAGACCACTGACCATTTTAGTAGCCACCCACTGCACCAACTCCATCCTGTTTATAACCTTTTGAAGGTGCGGTCTCCAGGATTGCAAACAATACTCTAAATGAGGTCGCACTTATACAGAGGCATTATCACCTTCTCTTTTTTGCTGGCCATTCCTCTCCCTATGCACCCAAGCATCCTTCTGGCTTTTGCTGCCACCTTTTCTACCTGTTTAGCCCCTTTAAGATCCTCAGAAACAGTCACAACCAGGTCCCGCTCTTCTTTCGTGGATAGAAGTACTTTTCCCCCTACACTGTAATGCTTAGATTTTTGCAGCCCAAATGTGTGACCCTGCATTTTTTAGAATTAAATCTTAGCTGTCAAATTCTTGACCATTCTTCAAGCTTAGCAATGTTATCTACTCCTTCCTGGGTGTCTACTGTATTGCAGATTTAGGTATCATCCGCAAAGAAGCAAACCTTACCCGACAGACCTTCCTGCAATATCACTAACAAAGATGTTAAAAAGAATCAAACCCAGAACAGATCCCTGCGGCATCCCACTGGTAGCTGCCTTCTCCTCAGAATGAGCTCCATTTACCTATGCACTTTGTCACCTCCCACTCAACCATTTTTTATCCCATTCAGTCACTTTAGGGTCCATCCCTAGGGTGCTCAATTTATTTATAAGTTGCCTTTGTGGAACGGTGTCAAAGGCTTTACTGAAATCACAAGTAACCATATCTAGGGCTCTCCCTCACTCCCAACTCTCTGGTCACCCAGTCAAAGAAGTCAATCAGATTTGTTTGACAAGACCTACTTCTGGTGAATCCATGCTACCTCTGATCCTGTAATCCATGGGACTCCAAAAACTTTACTATCCTTGGTTTTAGCAGTGTTTCTGTTAATTTACTCACCACAGAGGTCAGACTAACTGCCCTGTAGTTCTCAACCTCATCCTTACTTCCGCTTTTGTATAAAAGGATCACATGTGCCTTTCTCCATTCATCTGGGACTACTGCCGACCCTAAAGAAGCATTGATAAGGTCAGCCAGTGGAGCCACTAGAACGTCCCCATCCCATCCGGCCGCAGGACTTATCTCACGTTCACACAGCCATTTAAGAATGTGCCTATCACCTCTTTAAGAGTTGCTTACTATGCTTATGACATTGTTACACAATCTGCTGCAGTGGCCATTGCTACGAGGAGAACAGCATGGCTCCATTCTTTTGGACTGTGAGACGACTACCATGACTACCTTGCTGATGCCCTTTGCATAGGGGGTTCTCTTTTTGGTCAGAATGTGGATGTTACCTTCATTCAGAGAAGGATAATTCCTCTACGGTTAAGGAACGTTTTTGTTTCTGCTCCCGATACAGTCAATCCATATCGCAAGGCACAACCTGCCTATTTCAGGAAGCCCTATCCTCAGTATTTTCAGCATTTCTAACCTAGACGAAGATACCAGCCTTATACAAGACAACCATCACCACATCAAGCTGCATCTGTATATTTACCCCACCAGAGACCTAAGGAACACAAGCTGCAGTCCAATCCTGCTGCAGCCCCCACCAAACAGAATCCTACTTTTTGGCTGTCTTCCAGTTGGAGGTTGCCTGGCCCCCCAATTATATCTGATCGATGAGACTTGGCCATAGTAAACCTAGGATACCAACCAGTGTATTCCAACATCCCCCCCCCCCCGCAAACTGATCATCCCTGCACCTGTGCTCTCCTTCCCAGCAGCATTCACACATTCAAAAAAAGTACTCCAGTCCCCTGCTGGAATCCAGAGCGGTGTAACTAGTCTCTTCTTTACAACATGGCCTAGGCTTCTATTCTCCCTTCTTCCTCATTCCAAAGAAGACCGGAGGATGACGACCCATCCTCGACCAGAAACAATTAAATTTGTAACACAACAGAAATTCAAAATGAACACTTCGGCTGCCATCTTGCCCCTCATTCAAAAAGACTACTGACTTGCGTCCTTAGAACTTAAGGATGCTTATGCCCACATCCCCATTCATCCTTACACTGGAAGGTCCTTTGCTTCGCATATCTTGATACCCATTATCAGTATCGTGTCCTGCCCTTTGGTCAGGCCTCTGCTCCCTGAGTATTTACAAAGTGTCTTACTGTAGTAGCGGCATATCTGTGCAAGGACAGCAATTTGGGCTTCCCTATCTCGAAAACTGGTTGATCTCTGGCAAATCACCTCAAATAGTGCACATAAGCCTGATTATCACTATCCAGCTTCTTCAGAGCTTACGTTTCCTCATCAACGAAAACAAATTTCAACTTGTTCCAACTCAGCAGCTATGTTTCATTGGAGCCAATCTGTATACCCATGTGGCCACAGCTTACCTAACTGAAGCAAGAGAATAGACCATAATCGTGTTGACAAACTCAATTTTAGGTTCATGCAGAGCTTCATCAAGGACAATCTTACGCCTCTAGATCACATGGCCGTTGCAATCCAAGTAGTCCCCAATGCCAGATGAAGGATGAGAATGCTTCAGTGGCACCTTGAGAAATGTTGGGATCCAGTCCTTCATCCTCTTTTAAAAAAAAAAAAAAAATTTCAATTCCTAGCTGTTTGAAGGACACTCTTCGCTGGTGGACCTATCCTTCAAACCTGTCAAAAGGTTGCCCTTTCCATCCCCCCCCAGTGCAACAGGTTCTAACCACCAACTCTTCTTCATAGGATTGGGGAGCTCATCTCAGTTCTGTCTGTACCAAGGGTCTCTGGTCCCTTACAGAACGTCAATTACATATCAACCAGCTAGAATTATGAGCAGTTCTTTACAGTCTCAAAAACTTTGCCAGCTGGTTGACAAACGTGAGCCTTCAAATTCATACAGACAATCAAGTTACGATGTTTTATACAAACTAACAAGGCGGGTCGGACTCCCTGTTCCTCTGCAAGGAAGCTACTCTTAACTTCACGATTCAAATGACCTATCTCCCTGGCAATCAAAACCAGGCTTAGATTCCCTATACTGACATCTACAGCCCCATGAATGGTCTCTCAACTGCCAGGTGGCACAATAATATTTCATAAATGGGGCGCTCCATTGATAGACCTCTTTGCTTCTGCGGACAATGCCAAATGTCCCCGATTCTGTTCTTTCAAACAAGCACTGCAAATGTTTTCACCATGCTGCCTTTGAATTTTCCTGGCACAATGGCTTAATGTATGCTTTCCCTCCCTTCCCGCTCATACCCAGTGTACTTCAGAAGATATTACAAGATCAAGCTTTGGTGATTCTCATCATCCCCAGGTGGCCCAGAGAAGTCTGGTATCCTCTGCTCCTTTCGCTGCTAGTCGACACTTCATTACCACTGAGCTCTCCTGATCTGTAAACACAATAGAACAGCCACCTTCTGTGCCTGAATCTTCGCAGCCTTCCTCTAACAGCATGGATGTTGAAACCCAATTAGCTCTTTGACTTTCTGTCTCTGACAGCATTCGCCATGTAATTCTTGCATTCAAGAAAGATTCAACCAAAATGTCCTGATCTTTGAAATGGTCACGTTTTTCTCAATGGTGCTTGGATTTCACCTTCATCCCTTCTCCTGCTCTCTACCTGAGATACTCACCTATCTTATGTCACTCTCAGACAGTGGACTCAAAACCTCCTTAGTACGCATGCATCTGGTTGCTGTTTCTAGATACTATGATATAATTGAAGGCAAACCCATTGCTCATTATCCCTGAGTAAAAAAATTCATGCATAGGCTAGTGAATCTGACCGCCACATCGTCAGCCAACACTGGTGTGGGACCTAAATGTTGTTCTTTCTGCCCTGGTCAAACCATCATTTGAACTGTTTGCATAGGCATCCCTGAAACGCCTTTCATGGAATGCAGTTTTCCTTATTGCTATAATATTAGCATGACTGAACTTCAAGCTCTAGTTCACTATCCACTGTATACCCAGTTTCTACCTACTAAAGTCCTCCTTTGCACTCATCCATAATTTTTACCCAAGGTGGTTTCTGCCACTTGAACAAGTGAATAGTTCTACCTTTTGTTTTTTCTTAAACCTCATGTGTCTAATGGGAATTGGAGTAGTAGCCTAGTGGTTAGAGCTCTGGCTTGGGAACCCAGAGACCAGCGTTCAATTCCCACTAGCACTCCTTGTGGCCTTGGGCATTGCTCAGAAAAATCCAAGTTATCAATGTCCCTGTACATTTACCAAGTTTAAGTTACAATGTAATCCGCTTTGATTGAAATGATAAAGTGGCATTAAAAAAAAGGCTAAATAAATAAATTAAAAAAGATAAAATAAAATAATGCCAAAGCGACACTTCATTAGACTGTCAGTGTCTTTATTATCTTCATGCAACGCAAGACTGTCGTAAGACTTCCCAACCTTTTGTTATATTTAATACAGATAACCCTGGCCTTCCGGCTTCCAAAAGGACTCTTTCTACCTGGATCTCAGACTATTACTTTTGCATATCAAACAGAGATCACCCCATTTCTGGAAGAGTCCTACCCCCTCCCCATCATCTCAGAGCAAAAACCTCGATAATAGCTATTCTCTGCTCAGTCTCCATAAGACTTATGCAATGCAGCTACCTGGTCAACTATCCACACCTTCACCAAGCATTACTGCCTTGATTATTCATCATCTACAGATAGAACCTTCGGACAATAGGTTCTACCAACCTCTTCGCACTCTAAATTCTCTTAGTATCCATCTCCTAAGGAATATATTGGGTCACATACAAGAGCAATTACACCTCATTTTCTTCTCTTCAGCGACCCTCTACTCTGGACTCACCATCAAGTGTGGCTGCATATCCCCCTGCTTGTTAACGGAGAAAGTGTGGTTGCTTACCTGTTACAGGGGTTCTCCGTAGACAGCAGGGGAATGAAGTTACACTTTTCCCTCCTTCCAATTCCCCCTTCTGTTTTTTTTTTTTTTTTTGCTTAAGCTCTGGATAGACTGAAAGTGGACAATGTCAGGAGCCGTGAGACCTACCACGCATGCCCAATGCCGTATTAAAAAACAAAAACAACCCCCCCCCCCCAAACTGTTTTTATAGGAGCGAAGAGAGAGCTCTACTTGAAGGATCAGCCCACGGGCTTCACTATCAAGTGTGGCTGCATTCCCCTGCTGTCTATGGCGAACTCCTGTTACAGGTAAGCAACCATGCTATGTGTACAGCGCTGCATACACCTTGTAGTGCTATACAAATGATAAATAGTAATAGTTTGCTGCCTGTGCTCTTGCTTCAACTGTACATTTTCAGCACACTGCCTGGTGGAGGAACTGCCTTCTTTAAAAAAAAAAGTATCATTTATAGTCAAGGGATTTACTGGCTAATTTTCCCCCACTTTTCTTTGTTTTATAACCTGAACAAAATAAATACAAGCAAAAAAAGCAAACAAAAGGAGTCAATGTCTGCGCTTTACGTTAAATGGCACATCAGTGTGTCCGTATGTGACTGGCAGAATAGATAGTTTTCACCTCTCATTATCAGACTGCTGTATTTGATTCTTATGATCAGGATACGAAAGGGCAAATTTAGAGTGATCAAGGAATATATTTCAAACTTAAAATGATCAAATGCTTTGGAACTCACATAAAAGGACTTAACAATCTTTGTTTTTTTAACTCGCTGTCCAAACAACTCTACTGCTTTTGTCGGCTTTTTATCATTCCTATCAAATGCCTCTTTATCTGCAGGAACAAGCAGGAATGTAGTCTTCACATATGGGTGTCATCGGTACCGACGGAGCCCACGCGGGAACACCTCCCAGAGTCCAATAGGAAAGCTTTTGGGAGCATCCAACTGCGGCTAAATAGCTGCCTTCCTGCCTTTCCAACTCTCCCTCCTCAGTTCTTCGTTTTCTGCGGAGCTGACAAGAAGCAATTCCTGGCACCACAGAAAATTAGATTTTTCTTATTTTTTTGTGGTCAGGTCTGCCTTCCCGTTGGCGCTGGTACCGACCCTGTCGGTGCTCACTTTCCTTCCTTCTTTCTTTCTGTTAAAAAAAAAAAAAAAAAGGAACTTTTCTGAGGGGCCCTTTCCCTCAGGGTGCATCAACGCCATTTTAGGCTTAGGCCTTATTTTTCCAAAATGGACAAACCAGCTAGTGGTTTTAAAGAGTTCTAAGAACGATAGTACAATTTCAGCCACAGACACACGACTGGTTTCTAAAATGTTTGGGACTGGATTATCAACAGACTGACTGTCTTCTCTGTAGGAAGATGACAGAGAGGCCTGCAGAACAGAGTTGCGAAACTCGGCACCCTCTTTTCCACCGATGCAGTATCAGTAGCATCGACGTCATCGAGAGCTTCATCTTCCTCCCAGGGATCTCAGGTATCAAAACCCAGGTCTTCGTCGAAGACTAGCCGGCCCTCCAAGGGTAGATCTCCTAAGCATCGAGATGCCCTAGGTGTTGCCCTGGAGGAAGACACACTGGCCAAACAACCCTGGCGGGAGGTCCTTGCCTCTAAAGCATTAGGGGGGGGGTCCCAGGATACTCCCGAGGCCTTGACCTCCGGAGAGCTCTTGGTGCCATGCTCAGGGATTGTGGCCCGCAATTCAGGTACTGATACCCAGGCATCGGCAGGCTCCATAGATCAACATATCCTGGCTATTTAGCGTAGCTTAGCGGCCTTGTTAGCGGCTTCTGTACTGCTAAAGCCTCTACAGTCGATTTCCCAGCCATCGGAACCGACAACGGTGCTGAAGGTACCGGCATCGTCATTTTTGCCGCATACCACTCTACTACCTATGCCAGCCCTCGAGTCCATCTCCGGTACCGAGGTTCTGGCACTGAAACTTTCTGATGCCGGTTTCAAGCGGTATCTAGTATAGGTAGAGCACGAGCATCCAGCCTGTTGATATGAATCTTCGGACTCTGATTCGTTGGATGATGAATCAACCGGTACAAGGGAAATGAGAATTCTACCGGAGGATCTGTCTCCATCCCCACAATGCCGCATATCCCCTCTGGAGGACGTGTCTTTTCAAGATCTTAGCCATGATGTTACTCGGGACCTCTCCATCACCATGACTTCGGATTAGGAGCCTAGGGCTGAGGAGCTTGAAATCCTTCAATTTCCTGCAGCACCAAAGAAAGCTGCCACTCTTCCTATTCATCCAATACTTCATGACCTTATGCTTCGAATGTGGGAGACACCCTTAACCATCTCTCCACATACTCGAAGGCTCGATACTATGTACCGGCTACCGGAGTGCCCTGGTTTCTAGAAGATGCAATTACCACACCACACCATTCCATGGTAGTGGACTCGGCAGTGCATCGAATTAAAAGTGCCAAAATGCATTCTTCGAACGCTCCGGGCAGGGAATCGAACCCTCGATGCTTTTGGTTGTCGATGCTTTGAGGTTTTTATGTTATCAGCCAGAATCAGTTCCTACATACTCTATATGGGTATGTTTGTTAGAGAGGTGACCAGGGATTTGGAGTTGATGGCTCCTTTCTTCCCTGACGATAAGAGAGTTGATTATCTCACTCTGGTGAAGCATGCCCAAAATGTTTCTAAATTTGTTAACAGGGCAACTTTCGACTGTTTTGAATGCATTAGCAGGACTTCAGCTGTATGCATTGGTGCACGCAGGATTGCTTGGCTCCAAGCCTCTGCTCTTGAACAGTGGGTTCAAGATAAGTTGGGTAATTTACCTTATACAGGCGAAAACCTGTTTGGCAAAGATTGGCAAGATAAGGCATCTCAATTAGAGTCTGAGAATATCACTCTAAATAGACTTTCTAGATCAACTGCCAGCCCAGCTAAGAAGAAAGTAACAAAGAAACTCTTTTCAATAAGAAAAGGAAGTATTATTCTTCTTACAACCCTGCATTGCACTGTCCCATCCATGCTCCTTAAAAGGGACAACAACATCCAAAACAACAAAGAAAGGCCCAGACTCCCAGGTCTCAGCCAGCTCAGCAGACCCAGCCTCCTCAGGTCTTTGACTCCTTTCTGGAGAACATAGCCGTCCTGCCTCTGGAGATTCCAGATTCCATTCCCATTCCAGGCAGACTGTCATTTCGCCCACAGGTGGCATCTTGTAACATCAGAGCACTGGACTCTTTCCATAGTGAGGGAGGAGTACAAACTTCACTTCTGAAGTCTACCCCCCCCCCCAGTCTCCCTTAAGAGAGTTCAGTTCTCAACCCTCTCTCACCACTATGTTATTGCAGGAGGTCACTTCCTTTCTCTCGCAGGGTGCAATAGAGGAAGTGCCACTCTCCCAGCAGGGTCTGGGCTTCTATTCTCCTTGCTTCCTCATCCCAAAGAAGACAGGGGGATACAGGCCCATTCTGGACCTCAGACAACTGAACAAGTTTCTACTCCGGGAGAAATTCAAGATGATCTCCCTAGGTACTCTGCTCCCTTATCTCCAGAGTCAAGACGGCTCTGTTCTCTAGATCTAAAGGATGCATATACTCACATTCTTATCCACGTAGAACACAGAAAGTTTCTGCATTTCCTGTTCCAGGGGAAACATTATCAGTACAGAATCCTGCCTTTTGGCCTCGCCTATGCCCCAAGAGTCTTTACAAAGTGCATGGCAGTTGTAGCTGCATTCCTATGGACTCTAGGGATATTTGTCTTCCCCTACTTAGATGACTGGCTCATTCGGGCAAGCACACCTCTAGAGGCCAATCTGTCTCTGAAGTGCACCAGGCAGGTGCTGCAACACTTGGAATTTGGAAGATTTATTACAAAGTCCCAACTTGTTCCCCCTCAAACTCTGGAGTTTATAAGAGCCCTCCTAGACACTCGACAGTCAAGGGCTTTTCTCCCTCAACCCTGTTGTGCTCGACTCATCCAGCTTGCATCCCAAGCAGGCCTCAAAACCTTTCTCTCTGCTCGAGAAATGCTGCATCCACTGTTCATGTGGTTCCATACCCTCGTCTACGTATGTGTGCAGCTCAATGCACCCTGGCTTCCCAGTAGTCTCAAGCCTCTGGTTATCTGGGAGACAAGATAACACACTCTACATGTCTCATCTCATCTCTCCAGGGGTGGCAGTCTCCAGAACACCTTCTTGTAGGGTCACTTTTTCAGAAGCCAATGGCCGAAACGCGTAGGGGACATTAAAAGGGGTTTGCAAAACCTGAAAATATTTGCCGGTCTTGGTATCTGTTCTTTTGTTCTCACATATTCTACAGATACTCTTGTTGCTTCTTTTTGGTCTCAACATCTGACAATACTGCATTTGCACTTGCTCCTCTCACTAACATATCTGAAAAATATTCTGTTCCCCCATTTTACTGTTTTGGATATTTTTTGTCTATTTGTATCTTTGTTTTCCTAACTACTTTCTAAGTTTCTCTAAGCTTTTCTGAATATTGATGCTCGTCTTCCTCTTTCTATGATCTTTTGTATTTTATGAAGGCCACCCTTTTTCTTCACCTTTTCAGCTACTTCTTTCGGGAACCATAGAGGCCTCCTTTTCCTTTTACATTTACCTACTTTCTTAATAAAAAGGTTTGTGCCCTTAAAATAGCCGCTTTCCATTTCATCCACTGCTTTTCTACATCTTCCAGCTGTTTACATGCGTTTGTACAGTGCTACATACACCTTGTAGCACTATACAAATGATCAGTAGTAGTAGTTCCCATCCCGCTAACGACTGCTTGAGGTATTGTCCCAGCTTGGCAAAGTTAGCTTTCCTAAAGTCTAGGACACTCACTTTTGGCCGGACTTTATCAGCCCCAGTCCTAATACTGGACCACACCATCTGGTGATCACTGGATGCGAGATGATCACCCATTGTAACATCAGAAACACTCTCCCCATTTGTTAGCACCTGGTCCACTATGGCCCCCTCACTTGTGGCATCTGTTACCAATTTGCAGAGTTGCTTAACAAATATTTCTGTTCTGTTCCGTGTTCACAGATGAAGAACCAGGAACAGCACCTCAGAAAACACCCTCAAACAGGAACAGAAGTGAGGGGCATCTTGAACAATTTTCAGAAGACAGCATGAGAAACTAGATAAACTTAAAATAGGCAAAGAGATGGGACCAGATGGGATACACCCTAGAATACTGAGGGAACTTGGGGATGTTCTAGCAGCTCCACTGACTGACCTTTTCAATGCCTCATTGGAGTTGGGAGTGGTGCCAAAGGATTGGAGAGAGGCACATGTGATGCCTTTACACAAAAGCGGAAGTAAGGATGTGGTTGAAAACTACAGGCCAGTAAGTTTAACTTCGGTGGTGAGTAAATTATTGGAAATGCTGCTGAAAGAGAAAATAGTGAGGTTTCTGGAGTCCAGCGGATTACAGGATCCGAGGCAGCATGGATTCACCAGAGGCTTGTCAGACAAATCTGATTGATTTCTTTGACTGGGTAACTAGGGAGTTGGACCGAGGGAGAGCCCTAGATATGGTGTATTTAGATTTCAGTAAAGCCTTAAACACCTCTCCTCACAGGTGACTTATAAACAAACTGAACACCCTAGGGATGGACCCAGGGCCGGCCCGTCCATTGAGCAAGAATGTTTTTTGCACAGGGCCCCGCGTTTCAGGGGGCCCCGCGCAAAAAACATCTTGCATCCCAGATTCCCAGCTAAGTTTAAAAAAAAAAAAAAACCAGAAACCGGCTGCTGCTGCCGCTGCCGCCGTGGCAGCGGCAGAATGGAGAGGGGCCCATTTACAGTCCTTACCACCCCCCCCCCATCAGCCCAGCTAAGTTAAAAAAAAAAACCCAGAAACCGGCTGCTGCTGCTGCTGCCACCGTGGCAGCGGCAGAATGGAGAATCCCGTGGGGCCCCCCTGTCCTGAAGTCTTCTATGCGGCCTCCGTCGGCTGTCAGAGCTGCGCGAAGAGAGAGAGCTTCTCCTCTCGCAGCTCTGTTAATCACGCCGCGGGGCTGATGGGAAATCCCATCCGCCCCGCGGCGGGATTAACAGAGCCGCGAGAAAGGGAAACTCTCCCTTCGCGCGGCTCTGAAAAGCCCGCGCTGAGGCCGCTTAGAAGACTGCTGGACAGGGGGGCCCCGCGGGATTCTCCATTCTGCCGCTGCCACGGCGGCGGCAGCGGCAGCAACAGCCGGTTTCTGTTTTTTTTTTTTTAAACTTAGCTGGGCTGATGGGGAGGGGGGGGAGGGGTAAGGACTGTAAATGGGCTGATGGGGGGGGAGGGAGGGGGGGTAAGGACTGTAAATGGGCTGATGGGGGGGGAGGGGGGTAAGGACTGTAAATGGGCTGATGGGGGGGTAAGGACTGTAAATGGGCTGATAGGGAGGGGGTAAGGACTGTAAATGGGCTGATGGGGAGGGTAAGGACTAAATGGGCTGATGGGGAGGGGGGTAAGGACTGTAAATGGGCTGATGGGGGGGTAAGGACTGTAAATGGGCTGATGGGGAGGGGGGGGTAAGGACTGTAAATGGGCTGATGGGGAGGGAGGGAGGGGGGTAAGGACTGTAAATGGGCTGATGGGGGGGTAAGGACTGTAAATGGGCTGATGGGGAGTAAGGACTAAATGGGCTGATAGGGAGGGGGGGTAAGGACTGTAAATGGGCTGATGGGGAGGGAGGGAGGGGGGGGGTAAGGACTGTAAATGGGCTGATGGGGAGGGAGGGGGGTAAGGACTGTAAATGGGCTGATGGGGGGTAGGACTGGTAATGGGCTATAGGGGATTCGGACTGGAAGTGGGCTGATGGGGGGGGTTAAGACTGGGAATGGGCTATGGGGGGTTAGGACAGGTAATAGACTATGGAGGGGCTAAGACTGGAAATGGGCTGATGGGGGAAGTTATGACAGGTAATGGGCTATGGGGGGCTATGACTACAAGTGGGCTGATGGGGGGATTAGGACTGGAAACGGGCTATGGGGCGGTGGCCTAAGACTGGAAATGGGCTGTGGGGGGCGTTAGGACTGGTAATGGGCTGTGGGGGGCATTAGGACTGGTAATGGGCTATGGGGGGGGTTACAACAGGTAATGGGCTATGGGGAGGTACGACTACAAGTGGGCTGATGGGGGGATTAGGACAGGTAATGGGCTGATGGGGGGTTACAACAGGTAATGGGCTATGGGGGGGCTAGGACTACAAGTAGGCTGTTAGGGGGTTAGGACTGGTAATGGGCTGTGGGGGCGTTAGGACTGGTAATGGGCTGGGGGGGTTAGAACTGGTACTGGGCTATGGGGGGGTTACAACAGGTAATGGGCTATGGGGAGCTACGACTACAAGTGGGCTGATGGGGGGGGTAGGACTGGTAATGGGCTATAGGGGATTCGGACTGGAAGTGGGCTGATGGGGGGGTTAAGACTGGGAATGGGCTATGGGGGGTTAGGACAGGTAATAGACTATGGAGGGGCTAAGACTGGAAATGGGCTGATGGGGGAAGTTACGACAGGTAATGGGCTATGGGGGGCTACGACTACAAGTGGGCTGATGGGGGGATTAGGACTGGAAACGGGCTATGGGGCGGTGGGCTAAGACTGGAAATGGGCTGTGGGGGGTGTTAGGACTGGTAATGGGCTGTGGGGGGCATTAGGACTGGTAATGGGCTATGGGGGGGTTACAACAGGTAATGGGCTATGGGGAGGTACGACTACAAGTGGGCTGATGGGATTAGGACAGGTAATGGGCTATGGGGGGGTTAGGACAGGTAATGGGCTGATGGGGGGTTACAACAGGTAATGGGCTATGGGGAGGTACGACTACAAGTGGGCTGATGGGATTAGGACAGGTAATGGGCTATGGGGGGGTTAGGACAGGTAATGGGCTGATGGGGGGTTACAACAGGTAATGGGCTGATGGGGGGTTACAACAGGTAATGGGCTATGGGGGGGCTAAGACTACAAGTAGGCTGATAGGGGTTTAGGACTGGTAATGGGCTGTGGGGGGCGTTAGGACTGGTAATGGGCTGTGGGGGCGTTAGGACTGGTAATGGGCTGTGGGGGCGTTAGGATTGGAAATGGGCTGATGGGGGACTAGGACTGGAAATGGGCTGATGCAGGGACAAGAAGGGAGCAGATGCTGGGTGGGGCTGGAACTAGAAAGGAGCTGATGTTGGGGGAGGATTAGAATGGGATGGAGCTGGGAGAGTGAAATGGAGAGGGAAAAATATTTTGCGTGGGAGGGAAGACAAATCTACAATTGGCCGGATATTGGGAGAGTAAGTGGGGATTGAGGATGGAGGGATAAAATTTGAGTGGATGAAATAGGAATGAGGAAAGAGCAAAAGGAGAAAGATTAGTATGTTAAAGCAGATGTAGAGAGAGAATGGAAAAAAACCCCAAGAAGACAGAAGAAAGGACAAATGGACAGCAGATGGAGAGTTAGCAGAAGACACGAAGAAACCAGAAGAAAGTGGCTGGAACAATTGCAACTGAAAAAAAATGCACAAAAGGTAGAAAAATATCTCTTTATTTTGAATTTATTAACTGGAATATGTCAGCTCTGGGAAATGTGCATCATTAATTTTTGCGCCTTGTTTAGTACAAGAGGAAATTAATTTATAGTTTTATTTCTACAGTGTTGTTGTATATTCCAAGTTTGGCTTTTGGGGTTCCCAGTTTAATTATTGTCTTCCTGTTTCTAAATTGTGATTCCTTGTTTGGTGATGGTCTATGTGCTGCATGTGTAACTGAGCTGAGGTATTCTGTTTATGTAATTCCTATTTGACATTGCCACTTGTTCTTTCCCCAGTAAACATAGAAACATAGAAATATGACGACAGAAAAAGACCACATGGCCTATCTAGTCTGTCCTTCCATAACAACTACAACAGTCCACTTTTTGCCTTTAGAGATCCTCTGTGTTGGTCCCATGCTTTCTTGAATTCAGTTACTGTCCTCATCTCTACCACCTCCACTGGGAGACTATTCCACGGATCCACTACTCTTTCCGTAAAGAAATATTTCCGCATATCACTCCTGAATCTATCTCCCTTCACCCTCATCCCATGTCCCCTCGTAGCAGAACTTGCTTTCAATTGAAAGAGGCTCTCTCCCTGAACATTTATGCCACGGAGGTATTTAAACATCTCAATCATATCACCTCTATCCCGCCTTTCCTCTAAGGTGTACATATTAAGATCCTTAAGTCTGTCCTCATATGCTTTATAATGAAGCCCATTAATCATTTTGGTAGCAACCCTCTGCACCGACTCCATCCTGTTCACATCCTTTTGAAGGTGCGGTCTCCAGAATTGCACACCATACTCCAAATGAGGTCGCACCAAAGACTTATACAGAGGCATTATCACCTCCTTTTTTCTGCTAGCCATTCCTCTCCGTATGCACCCAAGCATCCTTCTAGCTTTTGCTGTCGCCTTTTCCACCTGTTTAGCTACTTTAAGATCATCAGACACAACCACGCCTAGGTCCCGCTCTTCTTTAGTGGACAAAAGTACTTCACCTCCTATACTGTATTGCTCCCTTGGATTGCTGCAGCCCAAATGCATGACCTTACATTTTTTAACATTAAATCCCAGCTGCCAAATTCTAGACCATTCTTCAAGCTTAGCTAGATCCCTCCTCATGTTATCTACCCCTTCCTGGGTGTCTACTCTATTGCAGATTTTGGTATCATCCGCAAAGAGGCAAACCTTACCCGACAGCCCTTCCGCTATATCACTAACAAAGATAGGTCATGTATTATTGTTCTCTGAAATGTATTGGTTGAATATTTGCAGTGTTGTCTTTTGATAGTTAGGGTATGGTGCTTTGTGAGTCCTGGTAGTGCTGTTAGGATACGGCAGGTTTGCTATGGGTTCTAAATGGGCAGTGTTTGTAGTAGTTCCTAATGTGCCTGGCGGTTGGTACTGGATTATAGAATGTAGAAACCTTTTAGTCTTTCTTTATCCATATACTCATTAAGAGGCATGTTTACTAAAAGTTAGTAGTGTATGGTAACATTATGCAAATATTTATGCAAATGAGGCACCTTATGCAAATGAGGCCCCGCACCGAGTCTCCGCACATGGCCCCGCACCCCCCTTGGGCCGCCCCTGGATGGACCCTAAAGTTACTGCTTGGGTTAGAAATTGGTTGAGTGGGAGGAGACAAAAGATGCAGGTAAATGGAGCTCACTCTGAGGAGAAGGAAGTTACCAGTGGTGTGCCCCAGGGATCTGTCCTTGGTCCGAATCTTTTTAACATCTTTGTTAGTGATATAGCAGAAGGGCTGTCGGGTAAGGTTTGCCTCTTTGCGGATGATACCAAAATCTGCAATAGAGTAGACATCCAGGAAGGTGTAGATAACATGAGGAGGGATCTAGCTAAGCTTGAAGAATGGTCTAGAATTTGGCAGCTGGGATTTAATGTTAAAAAATGCAAGGTCATGCATTTGGGCTGCAGCAATCCAAGGGAGAAATATAGTATGGTGGGGGGGGGGGAGTACTTTTGTCCACTAAAGAAGAGCGTGGTTGTGTCTGATGATCTTAAAGTAGCTAAACAGGTAGAAAAGGCGACAGCAAAAGCTAGAAGGATGCTTGGGTGCATACGGAGAGGAATGGCTAGCAGAAAAAAGCAGGTGATAGTGCCTCTGTATAGGTCTTTGGTGCAACCTCATTTGGTGTATTGTGTGCAGTTCTGGAGACCACACCTTCAAAATGATATAAACAGGATGGAGTCAGTACAGAGGATGGCTACTAAAATGGTTAGTGGTCTTCATTATAAAGAATATGAGGACAGACTTAAGGATCCTAATATGTACACCTTAGAGGAAAGGCGGGATAGAGGTGATATGATTGAGATGTTTAAATACCTCCGTGGCATAAATGCACAGGGGGAGAGCCTCTTTCGATTTGAAAGCAAGTTCTGCTACGAGGGGACATGGGATGAGGGTGAAAGGGGATAGATTCAGGAGTGATATGCGTAAATATTTCTTTACGGAAAGAGTGGTGGATCCGTGGAATAGTTTCCCAGTGGAGGTGGTAGAGATGAGGACAGTATCTCAATTCACAAAAGCATGGGAGAAACACAGAGGATCTCTAAAGGAAAAAAGGGGATTGTTGTAGTTGTTGATATGGAAGGACAAACTATATAGGCCATGTGGTCTTTTTGTGTCGTAGTTTTTCTCTGTTTCTATGTTTCTAGTACTGATTGGTTTGTTCTTTGGGCAGTCCATGATATACACAGTATTCGTTGCCAGCACCATAATTCAAAGGCATCAATTTTCTTCCTGTCTGTGTTTTTCACTGTTCAACCTTCGCATCCATATGACGTTATTGAAAATACCATGGACCGGACAAGTCAAATCTTTATATGGAGAGACACATCTCTGCTCTAGGTCCTTCAGAGCCATTCTACCAAGAGCAGTATGTTGTTGGATTTCTTGACTGCTAGTCCTTTTTTATATTGATTGTTGATCCAAGTAAGTTAAAGTTGTCAACTATTTCAATTTCTTCTCCATCAATAATGGTCATTGATTTTGCCAATTGACAGGATCTTTGTCTTTTTAACGTTAAGGTGCAGACCCATTTTAAAACCTATGCTCCTTGGTCTTGAGAAGCAAATGTTTCAGATCGTCTTCACTTTCAGCCAGTAATGTGGTATCATCAGCTTAGCGAAGTTTGTTGATGAGTCTTCCGCCAATCTTCACAACTTGGTTGTCTTCATACAGTCCTGCTTCTCTGATGATGATTTATTCAGCATATAAATCAAACAGACAGGGGGAAAGTATGCAGCCATGTCGTACACCTTGCTTATTTTAAACCATTGTTTCTCCTTGTTCCGTTCGAACTGTTACTTCTTGAACATTGTACAGATTGTACAAGAGGTGTTCTGGTATACCCATGCTTCTTAATGTGGTCTAGAATTTCTCATGATTTACACAGTTAAAAGCCTTGCTGTAGTCGATAAAGCACAAATAGATATCCTTTTGGTATTCTTTAGTCTTTTCAAGGATACATCTCACATCCGCAATGATGTCTCTCATTCCTCGCCCTTTCCTGAATCCTGCTTGCACTTCAGGTAGTTCTTGTTCCAGGTATGGTTGTAGTATCTGCTAAATAATCTTCAGTATAATCTTGCTGGCATGTGGGATCATAGCGGTTGCGCGATAATTTCCAGTCAGTTGGTCATGTTGTCTTCCAAATTTCTTGTCAGAGCCTTGTAAGTATGTTAGAAGTATTACAGCAGTCTGCAGCTGTTATGGGAATGCCATCAATGCCTGGTGCTTTGTGTTTTGATAAGGCTTCCAATGCTGCTTCAACTTCTTTCATCACCAGTGGTTCCTGATCATAAGGTAGAGGTTGAAATGGCTGTTGATCCACTTGATCTTTATCATATAAAAACTCTCTATATTCTTTCCACCTTTTCTTGATCTTCTCAGCATCATTCAACATATAACCTTGAACATCTTGCAACATTACAATGCGAGGCTAGAAGTTTTTCTTTAACTCTCGCAGTTTTAGGAAAGCCAATCTTGTTCTTCCTCTCATAGTTTCTGCTTCTATTTCCTTGCATGTGTCATTGTAGTACTTTTCCTTGTCCTGTCTTGCTGCACGTTGGAAATCTGTTGAGTTCTGAGATTGTCTTTCTTTCTCCTCTGGCTTTAGCTTCTCTGCGTTTCTGGGCAATTTTCAGAGTTTCTTCCATCATCCATTTTGGCCGTTTTTGCTTTTTCGTCTTTTGTAGAGATTTCTCACTTTCTTCCTAAACAACCTTCTTGATGTCATTCCATAACTCTTCTGGAGCTCTGTCATTTGTATCTAAAATAGCAATTTGATTTTGCAGGCAGTCTTTAAATTCCAGTGGTATATTCTCAAGGTCATATTTTGCTACATTTATGAGTGGCTTGCTCTTTTTCAACTTTAGCTTGAGTTTGCCAAACTTTGTATCACAGTCAGAACCAGGTTTTGTCTTTGTTGATGTTATAGAGCTTTTTTTATCGTTGACTTCCACAGATGTAGTCAATTTTATTTTTGTACAATCCATTGGGTGAAGTCCATGTGTACAGTCGCCGCTTGTGTTGCTGGAAAAAAGTGTTCGAGATGAATAGATCGTTGGTCTTGCAGAATTCTATCAGTCTTTCTCCAGCTTCATTTCTATTGCCAAGTCCATATTTTCCAACCACTTTGCCACCTTCTTTGTTGCCCACATTTGCGTTCCAGTCACCTGTGACTATCAGGATATCCTGTTTGCATGTTCTGTCAATTTCAGCTTGTACTTGTTCATAGAACCCATCAATTTCGTCCTCTTCTGCAGCTGTTGTTGGGGCATATACTTGAATTATAGTTGTGTTGATAGACATTCCTCATAGATGAATAGAGATTAAGCGTTCAACTACTACATTGCATTTCATAACAGTTCTTGCAAGTTTCTTCTTTATTATAAATGCAACACCATTTCTTCTTTGTCTTTCATTTCCAGCATAGTAAACCATGTGATCATCTGATGCAAAGTGCCCCATGCCAGTCCATTTCTGCTCGCTGACATCCAACAGATCAAGTTGCACATGTTCTGTTTCATTCTTGATCACCTCCAACTTCCCTTGGTTCATGCTTCATACATTCCATGTCCCAATATGTAAGACATCTTTACAGCTTCTGTGCAGCTACATCAGCAGTCAGACGTCCCAAGGGCTTTGATCCAACCACATCATAAATGCTGGCTTTACTCTGTAAAGTCTTCAGCTCCTCCCCAATAGCTAGTTGAGTGCCTTCCAACCTGGGGGTCTTATCTTCCAGCAATATAGTGCAATTAGTTTTGTTGTGACTATCCATTGGATTTTCATGGCAAGATACAGAAGTAGATTGCCAGGCCTTTCCTCCATGCAGTTTAAGTTTAGTGTTGTTGCCATTGTCACAGAAATGTGATCCTTCGCCACCAACACTGTCCCATTCTGCTGTTGCCCAAATGGGTGGTTTGTTTTGGTCTGGCACTTCTGCTGAGACCTGTCCATCTAGGGAGACCCTGCCAATAGTTAAACTACTGATAGCTTAGCCCTTGGCATAAGTGATGCACACAAGCCCTCACAGCACAACATGCTGCAAACCAAGTGAGGGCTAATTTCAAGTACATTTCAACAAAATTCACCCCTTCCTTTTTGAGCCCACTACTAAAAATCTCTTCTACTCCCTAGTTACTTCCCATCTAGACTACTGCAACCTCCTCCTTACTGGTTTCCCTTTGAGTCATCTCTCTCCCCTTTAATCTGTTCAGAACTCCGCTGCATGGCTAATCTTCTGCCAGCCACGTAAGTTTCCATATCCAGTTCAAACTTCTCCTTCTGATTTACAAATGCACTCATTCTATTGCTCCCCACTACCTTTCCTCTTTCCTCTCTCTACACCCCTCCTCGTGAACTCTGCTCTTCTAATGGCTTGCTTCTGTCTATGCCCTTTTCTTCCTCTGCCAACTTCAGACTTTGTTCCTTTCACCTTGCTGCTACATACACCTGGAATATACTACATAAGTCTGTACATCAGGCTCCATCTCTGACTCTTTTCAAATCCATGCTAAAGACTCACCTCTTTGAGGCTGCTTTTGGATCCTGATCCTTTGCTTTCCTTCCTTTCCTTATTTGTACCCTTGTTCTCAGCTATTGTATTGTTTATCTTGATTAGATTGTAAGCTCTGACGAGCAGGGACCGTCTTTTATGTGTGTCTGTATAGCGCTACGTATGCCTTGGAACACTATATAAATGATGAATAGTAGTAGAAGGTCTTGAGTAGAATATCCAAAGCGTAAGCTATTTAAATAAAAGTTGTATAAATAAATTTACGATAAGCTGAAAGGATTATTGGATAAAATGAAATAGAAATGAGTTCATAAAATCCCCCAGCAAAATAAGGTGATGCCTTTTTTTTTTCTTACACTAACAATACATTTTTGACTAGCTTTTTAGTTGACACTCTCTTCCTCTGATCTAAGCAGAATAAGCATAAGATATTGCAAGAAAATATATGTGAATCTTGAAATGCAATGTGTGCCTTCAATCAACATTGACTCCTGGCGATCCAGCAACTCCTGGTTAATCACCTGTAAAAGGTGATCTCCAGGAACAGCAGGAATTGAGTCTTCACATATGGGTGACATCAGTACCAATGGAGCCCGCATGGGAACTCTCCCCAGCGTCCAATAGGAAAGCTTTTGGGAGCATCCCACTGCACCTGCGTAGCTGCCTTCCCGCCTTTCCAGCTCTCCCTCCTCAGTTGAGTTTGTAACTGAAATAAAAGGAGAGAAGAAGAAAGTACAACTCCTAGGGGAGGAGGGTGGGTTGTGAAGACTCAATTCCTGCTGTTCCCAAAGATCAACTGTTACAGGTGAGTAACTACGCTATCTCCAGGAACAAGCAGGAATGTAGTCTTCACATATTGGACTCTCTAGCTTGGAGATGCCAGAAAGATGACCTCAGAGCAAGCTGTGGAACACAGGCCTAAGAAGTAGGTCATATATCCTCCAAGGATGTCTGGTATCGAAACCTGGGACAGGGGGTAGGAGTTGATCCAAGTATGAAAGAGATGCTGGAGAACAACTTGGCCAAACGAGGCATCCCAGAAGGAGTCCTTGTCTAGGCAATAGTGAGCAGCAAAAGTATGGACAGAGGACCAGGTTGCTGCTTTACATATCTCATCATTCGCCATGGAGGCAGCCATGGCTCAAACATTATGTGCAGTGATGTGACCCTCGAGAGAGAGTCCTACACTGTTGTAAGCAAAGAAGATACATTCCTTATCGTCACTCCAGTCCAGTCCCTTACTTCTGGGTTGCGCAACCCCTCCAGCAGCTTGGAGGCTGAGCCCAACCTTTTTGGGGGATGGAGCGGTATAAATACCACTAGGACCACCCCCAGGCACCAGTATTCTCAGCCTCCAAGCAGCTGGAGGGTTCCGTAAGCCTAGGGCTTACTGGAGTCTCCTTTTTATTTCCTTTTTTTAGTCAAATTTACATTTACTTTCTTTATTAATTCTTCATTAATTCTTTGTTTGAGTTTTAGCAGGCCTGTGCCTTTAAATTTTGCTTGCTCTCTCCTCCCTCCCTCCCCCCCCCCTGACTGACCGGGCCGGGGATCGGAGGTGGTTTCCCTGCAAGCAGCAGTGGGGAAGATCGCGTAAAGCTCCTCTGCTGCTTATCCGGCCGGCTCCTGCTCAATTCTCTCTTTTCAGCCCTGCCTTGCCTCGCGCCGAAGCCCTCAGGTGGCTGAGCGCTAGAGGCAACACCGCGTGTTCAAGCTCCCCGCAGGCCCCGTCCCGGAGCAGAGGGACGCAGGGTTGAGCTCCGGTGGCCGCGCTTCCAGCGGGAGGCTGTTTGAAGCGGCGGTCCCGGCTCTAAGGCAATCGCGGGGTCCATCCCTCTTTCGGCAGGCAGAAGGAAGATCGGGGCTAGGCAGACTCGCGACTCCCGTTTTCGGCTCCACGTGGTGAGGCCTACCACGTGTAGAGCCAACGGTGGCAGTTCGCGGATTCGGGCCTTTCATCAGCAAAGCTTCAAAATCGCAAGTACTGGGCATTGCCTTAAGGGATAGTCTAAAGACGATTTTAATGTTTCTTTGATTAATTTAATAGTTTTAATGTGACTTGTTATTTTTACATTTATTTGTTTTGATTCTAAGTTCAAGATTTAAAGAGAAAATTATAATTCAAATAGTGGAGAGAGCACATATATTTGTATTAAAGGAACGGTTTAACTCTCCCCCTGCCTAGACCCAGTGTTTCAGCCCCGAGGTTCAGGAGGGCCTACTGTACCCCCCCCCCCCAAGCTCATGGTGACCAAGCCTAGGTGTCCATCCTGTGGCACCCGGCGGGGTACCTCCTCGGAGACAGGGATCTGCAGGGGTTGTGCTGCAGTGGCTGCCTCCGTGGAGCAAGAAATCAACTTGGCCATGTCACAAGCTTCCCAGGGCTCCGAAGACCCCCTACAAGGGGAAGGGGGTTCCCAGCTACCTCCTTCTACGTCCTCGGATTTATCCACCCCTTCCCTGCCCCCCATCTCCTGTCCTACCGGGGGAGAGGAATCCGGGGACTTTTTCTCCCCAGACTTCGTACTGTTACTACACAAGGCCTATGGCTTACGGAAGCAGGGCTTGGGGCCAGGGGATTCTGGATCGGCAGCAGAGGTCAAATCGACCAGGCCCACGAGAGTAGGCAATGCAGAGCCAGGAATCCCGCCTAAGCGCCCCCGGCTGAGCTCCGAAGAACCTCCCCCATCCCTCTCACAGGATATCCCTGAGGGAGAGACCTCCGACAGGGAGTTCGATGAAGAAGAGGAGGAGCTTGAAGAAGGGGAGATCCCTGAGGAAGATCATTCACGTGTAATCAGGATCTTTCGTCGGGAGGAACTCCCGGCACTGATTAATGAATCCCTGAAACTTCTCAATGTTGCCTCGGACACGCCGGCAGAGGAGGAGGCGTTGGAAGATCCTCTAATCCAGGCCATCAGGAGATCACAGAAAGTTTTCCCTGTCCACAGAGTGGTGCGTCAGATGATCCAGGAGGAATGGGATCAACCAGAGTCAAGCCTAAGGGGAGTCCGATCCATGACCCGCCTATATCCGCTCCCAGAGTCGGATAAAGAGCTGCTGAAGTCCCCCAGGGTGGATGCGGCGGTATCAGCTGTTACGAAGAAGACTACTATCCCAGTCGAGGGCAGCACAGCCCTACGAGATTCTCAAGACAGGAAATTGGATACACTTTTAAAACAAGCCTTTGATATTAGCGCTCTGGCATTGCAGGCCTCCGTCTCAGGGGCCTGGGTAGCTCGGGCCTGCTTAAGATGGTCACAACAGCTTCAATCAGCAGAGAGCTCCGTGGAAGAGGCGCAGGCCAACGCTTCTAGACTAGAATCAGGAGCGGCCTACTTGGCGGATAGCCAGTATGACCTCATCAGAAGCCTGGCCAAGAACATGGCATCGGTTGTGGCTGCTAGGCGTTATCTCTGGCTACGGAATTGGGCCGCCGATGCCTCCTCCAAGTCACGCCTCAGTCGCCTCCCATTTAAAGGAAAGCTGTTATTTGGGGAGGACTTAGAAAAGCTAGTAAAGGACCTGGGCGAATCTAAGGGAGGCAGGCTCCCGGAAGACAGACCGAAGCAAGGGCGTCCCCTGGCCCCGGCACGTAACCAATCAAGGGAACTCCGGAGGTTTCGCCCACCCAGGTCTAACCCCTTCCCCAGGGGCCGCTTTCCCTCAAGGGGTCAAGGTTTTAGAGGGTTTCGAGGTGCAGGGAGAGGCTTCGCCGCCCCTTCCTCCTCCTCGGCCTCTAGAAGACAGCAATGAGACAACGGGGGTCCAGGGGGCCGGACTGCCAGTCGGCGGCCGCTTAAGGCAGTTTCTTCCCGCCTGGTCCCGGGTTACATCCGATCAATGGGTCCTAGAGGTGATCAGAGAGGGCTACGCTCTCGAATTCGAAAAACAAATACCGCCAGCCTTCGTTCTGTCTCCCTGCGGTTCCCCTGCAAGGAGCGCGGCGATAGAGGCAACTCTCGCCCGACTAATAGCTCTTGGGGCCGTGGTCCCGGTCCCACCGGACCAGTACGGCTCGGGTCGGTAGTCTATCTACTTCGTGGTCCCAAAGAAAGAAGGGTCCCTTCGCACGATACTGGATCTAAAGCAGGTCAATCGCTGCCTCAGAGTACCTCACTTCCGGATGGAGACCCTACGTTCAGTCATAGCAGCCGTAAGGGACAGGGAGTTCCTGACGTCCCTAGATCTGACAGAAGCCTACTTGCACATACCAGTCTGAAAGTCTCATCAACGTTTCCTGAGATTCGCTGTACACACGGGTCACTATCAATTCCAGGCTCTACCTTTCGGTCTAGCTACGGCCCCAAGAACCTTTACCAAAGTGATGGTGGTAGTGGCGGCTTCCCTACGGAAAGAGGGAATACTAGTGCACCCTTACCTGGACGATTGGTTAATCCGGGCAAAGTCGGAAGAGGAGAGTCGCTCGGCAACGGCCAGAGTAGTCCAAGTTCTAGAGGAGCTGGGGTGGATCATCAACCGAGCAAAAAGCAGGATGACCCCCTCCCAGGAAATCGAATACCTCGGAGCAAGGTTCGACACCAACAAAGGCAGAGTCTTTCGGTCACATACAAGATCAAGAGACCTAAGGCTCCTAGTCACACAGTTTCTGCACAGAAGGAACCCCTCAGCGTGGCATTATCTTCAGCTCCTGGGAACCATGGCCGCGGCGATAGAGGTAGTTCCATGGGCCAGGGCCCATATGCGGCCTCTGCAGTGGGCCCTGTTGCGGCGTTGGTCCCCTCAGCATCATCCATTGTCAATGCAGTTACCCTGTGCTCCACGGACAAAGCAGGCACTACACTGGTGGAGGAGCCCCAGAAATCTGGACCGCGGGATGCCTCTCGAACCTCCTCAGTGGTTACTATTAACGACGGATGCCAGTCTATCAGGCTGGGGTGCACACTGCGAGGGCCAGTTTGTCCAGGGTCGCTGGACACCGTTGGAAGCTCAATGGCCCATCAACAGGCTGGAACTACGGGCCGTCGTCCTAGCCCTCAAGGCTCTCGAGACCTTAGTGTGGAAAAGAGCAATTCGCGTCCTCTCCGACAACGTCACAACAGTGGCATACATCAATCACCAGGGCGGCACCAGCAGTCCCGCCCTAGAGAAGGAGGCGGACACCCTGTTCCGCTGGGCCGAGGTTCAGTTGGAAGCACTCTCAGCTCAGCACGTGGCCGGCACGGACAACGTCACGGCAGATTACCTCAGCAGGTGCAAGATAGACCAAGGAGAGTGGGAGCTGGACCAGGGGACCTTCGACCAAATAGTTGCCTGGTGGGGTCTTACGATCATGGATCTCATGGCACGATTCGAGTCCGCCAAGGTAGCTCGCTTATTCAGCCGAAGAAGGGAAAGAATGTCCGAAGGACTGGATGCCCTGCCCAGAAGTGGCCGTCGGAAGGGCTCCTCTATGTGTTTCCCCCCTGGGTTCTAATCGGGAAGGTCCTCCAGCGAGTGGAGGCTCACCGGGGATTGATAATTCTCATAGCACCGGATTGGCCACGCCGTCCCTGGTATGCGGATCTGATGAGGCTACTCGCCGATCAGCCTTGGCGTCTCCCCTACAAAAGAGACCTCCTGAGGCAAGGGCCGGTTCTAATGCCTCACGTGGATCGATTCTCGCTTACGGCCTGGCTATTGAAAGGGCACAGCTCCTGAAGCGGGGCTACTCAGGAGCGGTAATCTCGACGCTGCTGAAGGCGAGGAAGCGCTCAACCTGTCTCTCCTACGTCAGAGTTTGGCGCATCTTCGAAGCATGGTGTGCGGAGCACCGGAGGAACCCTCTTTTGGCCTCGGTCCCTGAGGTCTTAGAGTTCTTGCAGGCAGGTTTTGACAAGGGTCTAGCGCCCAGTTCCCTAAGGGTCCAGCTAGCTGCCATCGCCTGCTATAGGGGGAAGGTCGGTGGGAAGTCCCTAGGGGCCCACTCGGATGTTTCCAGGTTCCTTACAGCCGTGAAACGATTGCGTCCTCAACGAAGGTCGATCATCCCCCCTGGGACCTTAACCTAGTATTAAATGCCTTGGTCGGGGAACCCTTTGAGCCAGTTAAGAGAGCCTCCTTAAAGGATCTAACCTTGAAGACAGTCTTTCTGGTCGCTATATACTCGGCCAGGCGGGTCTCAGAACTCCAAGCGCTTTCCTCTCAGCCACCCTTTCTATCCTTCCTCAAGGACAAGGTGGTTCTAAGGACGGTGCCTTCCTTCTTACCTAAGGTTATTTCTCCCTTTCATGTTAACCAGGTAGTTACTCTCCCGTCCTTCCCGGCCGAAAGGTTAGAAGGAGGGGAGAACAAGCTTCGCTTACTGGACGTTCAGAGGGCTTTGAAACGTTACCTCTCCCGTACAGCTTCCTTTCGGAAATCTGAACGCCTTTTCATTCAGTTCGGGGGTCCGCACAAAGGGGAAGCGGCCGCCAAGGCCACCATCTCCAGATGGATTAGAGAGGCTATTGCCTCCGCCTATATCCTGAAAGGGAAACAGGTGCCAGGGGGCCTGCGGGCGCACTCAACCCGGGCTCAGGCTACCTCTTGGGCAGAATTTAGCCTAGTTCCCCTGCTGGATATTTGTAGGGCAGCGACCTGGTCCTCCCTCCATACCTTTACCAAGCACTACAGGCTGGACGTACAGAGTTCAGCGGACGCTCGGTTTGGTCTTGCGGTTCTTCAGTCCGGTATGTCGGACCCCACCCAGGGTTGAACTGCTCTGCTACATCCCAGAAGTAAGGGACTGGACTGGAGTGACGATAAGGAAGAATCAATTAGATCTTACCTGCTAATTGGTGTTCCTGAAGGAACGACAGTCCAGTCCCTGGTCCCGCCCGGTTCTCCGACATCTGTTAAGGCCTATTAGACCTGTTAGTCAGGGCCGGAGCGGAGGGCCGAGCGTGAGGCAGGTGCTGGGGCGAGGGGCCCAAGGGAAGGACGGCATGGACAAACGCAAGTTAACCACCTCCCTTCGTGGTCCTCCCTCTCCTACTCCTAATTCCAAAAAAAAAAAAAAAAAAAAAAGTTCAAGTTGTTAGTTATAAGTAGGTGTTTGCCTTTCGGGGTGTATTTACGTAGGTCTTTAGGGGAAGTTTTTTAAGTCTGCTTTTTCATTCGATTACTGGTGCCTGGGGGTGGTCCTAGTGGTATTTATACCGCTCCATCCCCCAAAAAGGTTGGGCTCAGCCTCCAAGCTGCTGGAGGGGTTGCGCAACCCAGAAGTAAGGGACTGGACTGTCGTTCCTTCAGGAACACCAATTAGCAGGTAAGATCTAATTGATTCATCTGCTGTCCATTTGGAGAGAGTTCTTTTGGATACTTGTAGTCCTAGGTGACTGGAATCAAAAGCGATGAAAAGTTGGGAAGCTTTTCTGTGCTCCCGTGTTCTCTGGAGATAAAAGGCCAAAGCACGTTTGCAATCCAGAGTATAAAGTGTTACTTCCACCCTAGAAGAATGAGATCTAGGGAAGAAAACAGGGAGGTACACTGGCTGGTTTAAGTGAAATGGCAAGACCACCTTTGGCATAAAATGAAGATGAGTCCTAAGGACTACCTTATCATGGTGGAAATGAGTGTAAGGAGGATCAGCCACCAAAGCTTGAAGCTCACTGATGTGCCTTGATGAAGTAAAAGCAATAAGGAAGGTGACCTTCCAGGTAAGAAACTTCAGGGAAGTAGTGGCTAAAGGTTCAAAGGGTGGCTTCATAAGCTATCCTAAAACCACATTAAGATCCCATGCCACTGGGGGTGGTTTAATGGGAGGCTTAATTTTATTTATTTATTTATTTATTTATTTAAATAAATAAATAATTAAGAGAAGTCCTCTCATGAAGCGTGCTACAAGTGGCTGAGGGGAGATGAGCTGACCATCCAAGGGTATGTGGGAAGCCGCTATGGCACTTAGGTGTACCCTTACTGAATTGGTCTTGAGTCCAGAGGAAGAGAGGAGAAGAAGATATTCAAGTAATGTCTCAACAGGAGCTGAAAAGGGGTTAAGATCCCTTTTCGAACACCAGACAGAGAATCTACGTCACTTGAAGGCGTAGGAGTGCCTTGTGGAAGGTTTCCTAGAAGACAAAAGGATATCTTTCACCTGCTGAGAGAGGCTGATGTCCTGGAATTCTATGCCCTCAGCAGCTATACTGTTAGGTTAGGGACTGCAGATTGGGATGCAGCAGTGTCCCGTTCTCCTGAGAGAGGAGATCTGGGGCAGACCCCAAATCTACTGGTTGAATTTGAGAGAGACGTAGAAGCAGAGGATACCACGGTTGTCGTGGCCAACGCAAGGCTATAAGAATCATGTAGCCCTTGTCTCTCTGGAGTTTGAAAAGAGTTTTGGGAATGAGGGAATGGGGGGGAAGGCGTATAGGAAACTCTGACCCCAGTAAAGGTGAAAAGCATCTACCGCTTGGCTGTTGCGAGCAGGGATTCTGGAACAGAACCGGGGAGGTTTGGCATTCTGAAGACTTGCAAACAGGTCTATGTTTGGGGTTCCCCAGATGTCGAAGATATGAGCAACCCTGTTTGCATGGAGAGACCACTCGTGGGGTTATAAGACCCGACTGAGTTTGTCCACCAAGAGATTCTGTTTGCCTGGGAGATATACCGCAAGTAGGTGAATCTGATGTTATATGGCGAAAGACCATAGGTGTAGTGCTTCACTGCAAAAAGTGTCCAAGAGCCTGTTCCGCCCTGCTTGTTCAAGAAGAACATGGCTACCTGATTGTCCGTCTGAACTAGAACTGTGCGGAAGCAAAAATGGTCGTGGAACATTTTGAGAGCATTGTGGATGGCTCTGAGTTCCAGCAGATTTATGTGGAGTTGCGACTCCTGATGCGACCAAAGACCCTGAGTGAAGAGGGTGTCCAGATGAGCTCCCCAGCCCAGTTTGGACACATCAGTCGTCAGGGTACATTGATGATTATAATTTTGTTTTTAATTAAAACAAAATTTAAAAACAAAATTATAATCATAATCAAAATTAATTTATCTTTTGACGGTGTTTTTAATTTTGATTATGATTATGTTCTTTCAAGGTTTGCTCCCCCACCCGATACCCCCCTGAGGAAGGCCAATGGCCGAAACGCGTAGGGGACATTAAAAGGGGTTTGCAAAATCTGAAAATATCTGCCAATCTTAGTATCTATTCGTATTGTCAGATGTTGCCTTTTTTTGCCCATGTTTACAGAGGTATTTAATGTTTTTTATGTACCTGAGGGTTTTCACTTATCTGGGGCTTTCTTCACACTTCTCCAACAAATCTAGCTCAGAGCCCTCTTTAGTAGGTTAGCCAGTCTGCTGTGGAAGACAAGTCGACCCTTCTGAGATGCTGCTTGTATTTTGGACCAGCTGTAATCAATTCATTTTCTGTAAGCTTACAAACGAGTAGCAGTAGTCTAGATGTGTGGTTAGCAAGTCATCAACTACAGTGGCAAGGCAATTACATGTAGCAAAAGGTCATAGTTATCTAATAAATTGTTTGTGGACGTCAGATTCCTTGGTATGATGCAGTCTCATCTTTCTGCTATTAAGATGTCAGCAACTAAAATTTGTAGGCGACTTAAGACCTTCTTTATTTGTACAGCTGAACCCAGATGTTTTACATCTGAAGGGGTAAAGTTGAAAGATGAATTATAAGGCTTCTATTTCAGAAGGTTTCAGCTGAAATTTATTTTCCGACTACTAATGAAACCTATGCTTTAAAGTGTTATCTTTGCTATTTCATTGAATTACTTATCTAAATGGGATAAAATGTTTGTTTGTTTGCCTTTATTTGATATGCCACAGTTCTCCAGGACCAAGCAGGAAGTCAGTCCTCACTTATGGGTGACGTCGGCGCCGACGGAGCCCTCGCGGAGCAATTTTCCCCAGCTTTCAAAGAAAGCCTTTGGGAATTGCAGCGCGCATGCGCGGTAGTCTTCCCGCCCGAAGGTGCCATCTTAGCCAGTCTTCTTTTTTCCGCGGAGCCCTACAGACGTCCCCGTCTTGTCCCCGCGAAAAAGTTGATTTTCCTCTGTATTTATCCTTTTTTCTTTCGGTTCGACGCCGGTCGTTTTCCCGCCCGGACTCGCGACGCCGGTCTCGAGTCCTCTAACGGTTTTTCGGTTTTTCTGACTTAGTCAGCTTTCGTTTTCGTTTTTTTCCCTGGCAGCCCGGTCCTTTGACCTCGCAGGGGCCCTTTTTCCCCCGATGGCTGCCAGTGGCTTTAAGCGGTGTGGTCGGTGTGACCGAAATATGTCACTCACCGACTCACACGACCTTTGCCTCCGCTGCCTGGGCCCAGATCACGAGGAACTGATCTGTGGGCCCTGCAGCAAACTGTCCTCGAAGGCGTTGAGAAGTCGGCGGCATCAGCGCGAAAGAATCTTCGCTGACCCCAGCCGTACCCGGACCTCGTCGGAGGCCTCACTGTCGAAAGGCTCCAGTTCGGACCGTCGACGGAGCTCCTCCGACCGGGGTTCTCCCTCCGGGGACCATCGACGGAAGGAAAAACCCGCGAGGGCGGCGTCGGTGGACGCTCCTGGCTCCGCGAGGGCCAGGTCGCATAGCCCCGACAGCCGCCCCGGGTCCTTGGAGAAGGAACACCTCCCGAAGCGACCTCGCCTGGAGTCGGAGATGCCTGCCCGGGTAAGTCCTGTTGTCCTTCTGGACTCGCCTCCGCGTCAGCCGACGTCGGGCCCGACGCCGTCGGGGCCCGAGTCGGGGGCTGCTGGGTCGCCTGAGCTCGGACTCAGGTTGACGGCCTTGGAGAGCAGATTGTCTGCCTTCATGGACCAGCAGCGGGCACTGCTCGCTGGCTTCGCTGGCGTCGCTGCCCCGACCGCCGGGACGTCGACGTCCAAGTCGACCCCGGAGACCGAGCCGATCCTCGAGTCGATGAGAACTCGAGTCGATCCTCGGTCGAGGTCGCCCTCGGCCTCCCGTTCGGGACCGAGGTCGCCGACGCCGACTCCCTCGGCGTCGGGGCGGCTGGCGCCGCACCCTGCCCGAGCCGACCCCACCGAGTCCTCGTCGGAGTCGGTCTGGGAGTCTGAGGAGGAAGAGTCACCTGATTCTTTCCGGACTCGGTGTGTCCCATCGGACTCTCCGGAGTCCGAGCCTCGGAAGCAGTCCCCCCGGAGGATGCCCGGTTCTCGGATTTCGTTAGGGATATGGCCAAGGCTTTGGCCTTCCCTGCGGACCCCGAGGAGGAGCCTCGAGCCGAAGAGCTCGACGCCCTCCAGTATGACTCTCCCGCGAGGGAGCACTTTACTGTGCCGGTTCCTCCTATGCTGGAACGACTACTCTTCCGCATGTGGGAGAGTCCGGCCTCCTCGCCGGTCCTGAGCAAGCGGGTCGATTCTATCTATCGAGTCCGCAAGAGCCCTGGCTTTCAAAAGGCGCAGTTGCCACACCATTCCATGGTAGTGGAATCGGCCATGCATCGTCTTAAGAGCCAGAAGATGCACTCCTCGGTGCCTCCTGGAAGGGAGGCCCGTAACCTGGATGGCCTTGGCAAAAAGTGCTTCCAGGGCTCTATGCTCGCCTGTCGTGTCCAGACTTACCAGCTCTACATGGGCATGTATCTCAGGGATCTGGCTAAAGAGCTAGCCGGCTTCTCCGCTGGTTTGTCCGAGGAACCCTTGCGGAGGTTCCTAGCCTTGTCCACAGGTATTCGGGAATGCTCAAAGTTCATGTCCCGAGCAGCCTATGATGGCTTTGAAGCCTCGGCTCGAGTAGCCGCAGCCGGCATCGGTGCCCGCCGACAGGCTTGGCTTCAGTCGTCCGACCTTGAGCCCTGGGTACAGGACAAGTTGGTCGATGTCCCCTGCCGAGGCGAAAACCTCTTTGGCAAGCCCATGGCGGAAAAGGCTGCACAAATTGAGACTGAGACTCTCACCAGGACCAGGCTTTCTAGGAAGACCTCCGCCCCTTCCCAGAAAAAGAAGGGCTCGGGAAAAAAGACCTTTTACCCGAGGAAGGCGGCTGCCTACAAACAATACCCCCATTATCAGGCCCCTGCAGCTCCCCAACAGGGCCAGCAGGCCAAGGGACGGGGTAACGGGTCCCGTAGGCAGCAAGCCCCCAAGCCTGCGCCACCAGCCCCTGCTCAGCAGGGTGGGGGTTTTTGACTCGCTCAGCATAGCCTCTCCCCCCCCGCTGGTTCCCCCCAGCACCGGAGGCCGGCTGGTTCACTTCGCCGACAGGTGGTCCAGCATCACCGCAGATGCCTGGGTGCTTCAGGTCGTGCGAGAGGGCTACCTTCTCCACTTCCATCAGGTCCCTCCCTCCTATTTTCCGGGAGAGCCTCCGCGCCCCCCTCTGCACAGGGAGTTGCTCCTTCAGGAGTTAGCAGGTCTTCTGCAGGATCAGGCGGTGGAACCGGTGCCACACCACCTGAGAGGTCAGGGCTTCTATTCAAGGTATTTTCTGATACCAAAGAGAACAGGAGGCCTCCGACCCATCCTGGACTTGCGCAACCTCAACAAGTTCCTTGTGCGGGAGAAGTTCAAAATGCTTACCCTTGGAATCCTTCTGCCCTACCTCCAGCAGGGAGATTGGCTATGCTCCTTGGATCTAAAGGATGCTTACACGCACATCCTCATCCACCCAAGCCACCGACAATACCTAAGGTTTGTGGTGGCAGGAAATCATTACCAGTACAGAGTACTGCCCTTCGGCCTGTCCTCCGCACCGCGAGTCTTCACAAAATGTCTCGCGGTCGTGGCGGCCCATCTCCGGCTTCACGGCCTCTATGTTTTTCCGTACCTCGACGACTGGCTCATCAGAGCAGCATCCGCTCAGGAGGTCACCACCGCCACGTGCCGCACGGTGACTCTGCTGCAGCACTTGGGCTTTGTCATCAACTTCGCAAAGTCCACTTTGCTCCCCTCACAGGATCTCGAGTTCATCGGCGCAAGGCTGCACACCCCTCAGGCGCGAGCGTACCTACCGCTCGACAGGGCTCAGCGGCTCATGGACCTAGCCGACCGCTTTCGCAGCCAGCCCCTGGTCTCCGCCAGGCGCTTCCTGAGACTGCTCGGCCATATGGCTTCCACCGTCCATGTGACCCCCAATGCCCGCCTGAATATGCGGCCTGCTCAGTGGTGTCTCCGCCAGCAGTGGCGACAGGCCACGGGCGGCCTAGCAGACCTGGTGCGCGTCTCCGAGCCGCTGGTCTCGTCTATCCGGTGGTGGCTCCGGCAGCCGAACCTGGTATTGGGAATGCCTTTCCAGTCACCTCAGCCGACCCGGGTGCTGACCACCGATGCATCCCTCCTGGGCTGGGGAGCCCATTGCCAAGAGGCACGTACTCAGGGCCTCTGGACCAAGTGGGAGTCTGCTCAGCAGATCAACTTCCTGGAGCTCAGGGCGATCCGCCTAGCTCTCAAGGCCTTCTCCCACCTGACCTCCCAACAGTCCGTCCTTGTCCAGACGGACAATCAAGTTGCCATGTTCTACGTGAACAAGCAGGGGGGCACGGGCTCCTTCCTCCTCTGCCGGGAGGCACAGAAGCTCTGCTCTTGGGCCGTCAGTCACGGCATTCTCCTCAAGGCAGTTTATCTCCCGGGCCAAGAAAATTGCCTGGCGGACAAACTCAGCAGGGTCCTCCAGCCGCACGAGTGGCGTCTGGACCCCTTGATCGTTCAGAAGCTCTTCCTCAGGTGGGGCCTCCCCACAGTGGATCTCTTTGCCAGTCCTCACAACCGGCAGCTTCCTCGCTTCTGCTCTCGTCAGCCTCACCCCCTTCGGGTGGCGGCGGACGCCTTTCTGATCTCATGGTCGGGGAGCCTTCTGTACGCTTTCCCTCCCATCCCGTTAGTCTCTCGGACCCTTTTCAAGGTTCTCCGAGACAAAGCTTTCGTGATCCTGGTGGCCCCTCGCTGGCCCAGGCAGCCGTGGTTTCCGCTCTTGCTGCAACTGGCGGTGGAGGATCCAATCCCTCTGGGGGTGCAACCGGATCTCCTCACCCAGGATCAGGGGTCCCTACTGCACCCCAACCTCAGGTCTCTCAACCTCATGGCCTGGCTGCTGAGAGGGTAGTCCTTGCTCCTCTCCTCTTGCCGGCAGAGGTGGAGGAGGTCGTCTTGGCTTCGCGGCGGCCTTCTACCCGCAAATGCTACGCCCTTAAATGGCGTCGCTTTGCAGTCTGGTGTACCCAACAGTCTCAGGATCCCTTCTCCTGCCCGGTGTCGGTGATCTTACAGTACTTGCTACACCTCTCTAATCTGGGACTTAAGTCCAACTCCGTCAAAGTTCACCTCAGTGCTCTTTCCGCACATCATGTGCCGGTGGACGGCAGACCTCTCTCCAACGACCCTCTCGTAGCGAGGTTTCTCCGAGGTCTCCTACTACTTAAACCACCTCTGCGCCCGCCAGCGCCTGACTGGGACCTGAATGTGGTTTTGCAGCGGATCACCTGTCCGCCTTTTGAACCTATGGCTACCTGCTCTCTCCGTTTTCTGTCTTGGAAAACGCTGTTCTTGATAGCCCTCACTTCCGCTAGGCGCGTAAGTGAATTACAGGCCCTCGTGTCTGATCCCCCCTACACTCGGTTCTACAAGAATAGGGTAGTCCTACGGACTCACCCAAAGTTTCTGCCTAAAGTGGTCTCCCCTTTTCACTTGAATCAGGAGGTGGTACTTCCAACCTTCTTTCCCAGACCACACTCCAGCCGAGCTGAGACGGTCCTCCATACCCTGGACTGTAGAAGGGCGTTGAACTTCTACCTTGACCGTACGCGGGAGCACCGTAAAGCTGCGCAGCTTTTTGTGTCCTTTGACCCCAATAAATTGGGGCTCCCGGTCTCCAAGCGTACTCTGTCCATCTGGGTTGCGGACTGTATCTCTTGGGCTTATGGGGCAGCCGGACTCGCCTTAGAAAGTCGAGTCACGGCTCATTGCGTTCGGGCAAAGGCCACGTCAGTGGCTTACCTCCGCTCTGTTCCGCTGGCAGACATCTGCCGGGCCGCTACTTGGTCTTCGAGCCAGACTTTTGCGGTCCATTACTGTCTCGAGAGGGAGTCCCGTAGGGACAGTGCTTTCGGACAGGCAGTCCTCCGTAATCTCTTTGAGGTCTGAGCAACTCCTACCCTCCATCCCGGATGTGGGCTACCGGTGGGTGATAATTCAGCGAAGATTCTATCCTTCTGTGCTGCTGAGCTAGAGGGAGCTCATTTTTGTGCTTAGGGTCTCCGGTAGCCTTGAGCTTGGGAGTCCCATAAGTGAGGACTGACTTCCTGCTTGGTCCTGGAGAAAGCGTAGTTACTCACCTGTAACAGGTGTTCTCCAGGAGCAGCAGGAATCAGTCCTCACTACCCTCCCTCCTCCCCTTGGAGTTGCAATCGTCTGCTTATGTTCTTTTTGCAAATTTTTATGCTGTCTTTTTAGCTATGTCATCTGACTGGCTAAGATGGCACCTTCGGGCGGGAAGACTACCGCGCATGCGCGCTGCAATTCCCAAAGGCTTTCTTTGAAAGCTGGGGAAAATTGCTCCGCGAGGGCTCCGTCGGCGCCGACGTCACCCATAAGTGAGGACTGATTCCTGCTGCTCCTGGAGAACACCTGTTACAGGTGAGTAACTACGCTTTTCCGCAAGCAAGCAATGTGGTTTATATTAAAAAATTACTAGTTAAGAATGAAAGGAAAGGAAATCCATCTTTAGTGATTGGAAAGATGAAAATAGAAAAGTATGGAGGGAGTGAGGAGGGGAGGAGTCAGAGCAGGAAGGGAAGAGGGGTTTTTGTTCCGCCAGACAGCGACCCAGTGGTGCCTAAACTATGGGAGCCCAACTTGAAGGGATTCAAAAAGCTGATTCAAACATTCAGTGCTGCCTTAAAATGTTTGAAGTTAGACTCTAAGCATAAAGGGATGGGCAGACTGTTCCAGAGAGAAGGAGCTAGAATAAAGAACTTGGATTGTTGAGTAGATTCATATTTAACTTTGCATGGTATAGGGATATAAAGTCTGTACCCACAGAGAGAATGGCGCATATGGGCAGGAGCATATAAAGTGATTAATGAGAAGATGTAGTCAGGAGCTGCGTCGTAAACAGCTTTGTGTGTTAGTAACAAAATTTTGAACTGAATACAAGATGTAGTAGGGCGCCAATGGTAATGAATAAGTAATGGGATTACATGATCAAACTTTGGGCATGTGTGAGAATACATACAACAATGTTTTGGATGGTCTGTAAATAATTATGATGCTGATTTATCAGAGTTTATTATGCTGGGGATGTGCGGTCAATTATAGCACGTGCTAAGTTGTAGAGTGAGCACTCAAACCATGTAAAATGCATTAAATGGTTTTAGTACATACAAAATCAAATTAATGCATGTTAAAAATGAAAAGACGACCCCAAACTTAATGGTGACATGATTTTTGACATTCAAAACAGCATTCTTCTCACCCCCACGCATATCCTTAGTTTATATGCACAGCAAAAAAAATGTCCCAGTAGGTACCTAGTGTTTCCATTGGCTCTGGATTCTTCATATAACATCTACATAAAAGTGTAAAGGTTTAGTGGCAAAATTCTAAGGTAGTTGGTCACCTAATTAGTCCACGTGGTTGTAATTAAACGTCAACAAATGATTAAAAATAGAATATTGGGTGATACCTGTTGTTGGGCTGCCTTAATTTCTATGAGCGTTTTTGCTCATCAAGTTGACCTGTGGTTGGCTCTGATGATGCATGTTGGTTGTGGTGGTGATTAATAGATGGTGACTGATCTAATTCCCTAATAGCATAGCTAGAGTTCAGGGAGAAGACATGCCATTGTTTCTATCGGTGTGGAACCATTTCAGATAAGTTTAATTCTAGTCCCTAAAGCAAGTTTGATGAAATAGTGCTAGTCAGACAGATTGAACTTGTTATATGGACATGCATTGATATGATTAATTTTTATGAAATGGATAACATAGCAGGTATTTTTCTTTTCATGCACTAATAGATACTTTAAAAATAACTTTGAAATTAAAGTTGGGACAGATTTTTGTCCTGAACATAGGATTGGATGTTAGAGGTTACATAGTGGCCCTACATAGTTAATTTTACAAGTCTCTTTGGGTTTAATTTAGTTTTTTGGATTAATAAAGATTTTGACAAGCTTTCAGGTGTCAATTGTAAAAGGGAATGATCTGATTCGAGATTCTGATTTGTGGTAAGGCATAGATCAATACTTTTGTACAACACAGCTCCTTTTCGGGTAACAGCAAACCTTGAACATAGTAAATGGTGGCAGATAAAGACCAGCATGGTCCATGCAGTCTTCCTAGTTATAGAGTTGCACCCACCGCTTCAGGCATGTCACCCCTCTCGATTTACATTTGCTTTGATTCCATCCTCCTGCCGTGTAGTGATCCTCTGTGTCTGTCCAATACCTTTTGAATTCCATCACCATTTTTGTTCCCAACGCCTCCTTTGGGGAGGGCATTCCAGGCATCCACCATCCTTTCCGTGAAAAAGTATTTCCTGATGTTGCTTTTAAGTGTATCTCCTTACAGCCTCATTTCATGTCTCCTTGTTTTGCAGTTTCCCCTGTCTTTTAAAAAAAGGTTTGTTTGTTTGTTCATTAATACTATTAATGATTTAAACCTCTGTTGCATATCCCTCCTATCTTCTAGGGTACATATTCCTCAAGTCTTTTCACATGTGTCTTTTGGTGTAGACCCCATATCATTTTGTTTGCTGCCGTTTGAACCGTTTCAAGTCTTTTTATATCCTTTGTAAAGTATGGTCTCCAAACTGAACACAATACTCCAAGTGAGGCCTCAACAATGACATGTACAGGGGCACTGATACCTCCCATTTCCTGCTGGTTATTCCTCTCTGTATACAGCCTAACATCCTTCTGGCTTTGGCCACTGCCTTGCCACCTTGAGATCCTCAGATATTATAACCCTTTGGTCCCTCTCTTGGTCCATACACACCAGTCTCACATCCTCTATCATGTACAGCTCCTTTGGATTTCTGCATCCCAAGTGCATCACTCTGTACTTCTTTGCATTAAACCTTAATTGCCAAGCATTAGACCATTCTTCTAATCTTTTTTGTACTTTTCTCATATGGTCTACTCCAGTGTTTCCCAACCCAGTCCTATGGGGCACACCGGCCAGTCAGGTTTTCGGGATATCCCTAATGACTATGCATGAGATATATATGCATTAGAGATATCCTGCCAACCTGACTGGTTTGTGGCCCTCTAGGGCTGGATTTGGAGACCCCTGCCTAACACCTCTGTCATCTAAGATTGTGAGTGGGCAAGGTGCAGATGTCCTAGACATCGAAAGGGTATATAGAATGTGACACATTCCTCCTCACTTCTCACCACCACCAAAATATTGTCTATTAGACAACTTTTTGGTGGTGGTGAGAATCGAGGAGGAATGTGTCACATTCTATATACCCTTTCGATGTCTAGGACATCTGCACCTTGCCCACTCACAATCTTAAATGACAGAGGTGTAAGGCAGGGGTCTCCAAATCCAGCCCTGGAGGGCCACAAACCAGTCAGGTTGGCAGGATATCTCTAATGCATATATATCTCATGCATAGTCATTAGGGATATCCCGAAAACCTGACTGGCCGGTGTGCCCCATAGGACTGGGTTGGGAAACACTGGTCTACTCAATCTGAAATGTCCACTCTATTGCAAATCTGTGTCATCTGCAAAAAGGCAAACTTTTCCTTTTAACCCTTCAGCAATATCACCCAGTGTCACTGAACAGTAGCTAGTGGTCCCAGCACCAATCCCTAAGGTATGCCATTAATCACCTTCCTTTCTTCAGAGTGGACTCCATTCACTTCTACCCTCTGTAGTCTGTCAGTCAACCTTAATCTAGTTTACCACCTTGGTATCCATCCCCAGGCTGCTCAGGTTTTCACAAGCCTCCTATGGGGAACAGTATCAAAGGCTTTGCTGAAATCTAAGTAGACCATATTCATTGCATGCTTTTGATCTAATTCTCTGGTCACCCAGACAAAGAAATCAATCAGATTTGTTTGGCATGATCTTCCTTTGGTAAAGCCATTTTGCCTCAGATCTTGCAACTCATTGGCTTCCAGAAAAACCACTGTCCTTTCTTTCAGCAGTGTCTCCATTACTTTTCCCACTATGGATTTTAAATCTTTAAGTTTTCTAAGAGAATGAATCTTTGTCCATGTACCAAGCCTGATGGCAAAAAGTCTGTCTTGTTAATAATTTAAAATGGAGGTAAACTCCCCCCCCCCCAATTATAAAATCACGTTTTCTTGTGGAAAATCTACCATCAGTTTATAAACTAGCTCTTACTCAAGAAACTCTTTATTAAACACATCAAAAACTATCAAATACTACACATTCATTATTGGTTTACTTCCTAACCATTACTGCCTTTTATTACTTTGAGTTTATCAGTTTTTTCTTTTTTAATGTTTTAATTGCATTACACCTCTGGAGCTATGTGCAGAGACAGCATGAAACATCTGGTCCATTCATCAATTTATCACTGCATTTCTAGCTCTGGATAATGTCTGCTTCCTGCCTTTTAAGATGCTGTACTGTGGCTGTTCTGACTATCCACATGAGCACGCTCAATCTGCTCGTTCCACCATTTATTTAAAATTGATATACAAATGAGACATCAGGACAGATTACATTATGAAAAAACAAACAATACATTTGGGAATCCCCTCAATTAGGCAGTGTGAGATACTGGTTTCTATTGTATCCAGAAAGTCTCAGCTTCTTTCAAGAAGCATAGGTCCCCAGCTCTGTGGGTGCCAGAGGTCTCTTCCCATTCGGAGAACTTTCAGTGTAGCCAGAGGAGGTCATTGATGATGAGTTTTGAAAAGTTGGCTCCTATGCCCAGAAGTCCTTTAATTCATTCTAATGAAATCTTATAGTAATCAACAATAAAATGCCTGTTCAAAATACCTTGTGTTAAGTTTCTCCCTAAATGATATCTCCCTCCTCTTCCCCCTGTACTCCGTTCTCTATTCCTTTGGATAACACTTCTTGGCTCACAACCTTGGGGTCATCTTTGACTCCTTTCTCTCATTCTCCACACACATCCGCACCGTCAAAAGGATATAGACAGGTTGGAGTCAATACAGAGGGTGGCTACTAAACTGGTTGGTGTCTTCATTATAAAGCATATAAGGACAGACTTAAAGATCTTAATATGGATACTGCAGAGGAAAGGCGGGAAAGAGGTGATATGATAGACATTTAAATACCTCTGTGGCATAAATGCATAGGAGGAGAGCCTCTTTTGATTGAAAGCAAGTTTTGCTTCGAGAGGACATAAGATGAGGGTGAAAGGGGATAGACTTAGGAGTAATATGCAGAAATATACCTCCAGGAACAAGCAGGAATGTAATCTTCACATGTGGGTGATGTCGGCACTGACGGAGCCTGCGCGGGAATGCTCTCTAGCGTCCAATACGAAAGCTTATGGGAGCATCCCACTGCACCTGCGTAGCTGCCTTCCCACATTTCCAGCTCTCCCTCCTCAGTTCTTAGTTTTCCACGGAGCTGACAAGAAGCAATTCCTGTCACCACTGAAAATTTGTCTTTTTCATATTTTTTTGTGGTCGCGTCTGCCTTCCCATCAACTGATACCGACTCCTGTTGGTAGTGCTTTCTTTCTTTCTTAAAAAAAAAAAATCGTTCTGTGAGGGAAAGAACATTTCTTTCCTTCGGGCGCATTGACGCCATCTTACGCTTTGGCCTTCCATTTTATCACAGACAAAATGGAAAAACCATCCAGTGGTTTTAAGAAATGTTCTAAATGTGGCAGTATCATTTTGGCCACAGACACCCATGACTGGTGTCTAAAATGTTTAGGGCCGGATCATCAGCCGTCAGGATGTCCTCTTTGTAGGAAGATGACAAAGAGAGGCCTACAGAATCGAGCTGCAAAGCTGAGCACCCTCTTTGCCTCCGATACAGTTTTTTTTAGCATCATCGTCATCGAGAGCTTCATCTTCCTCCCAAAGATCTCAGGTATCGAAACCTAAGCCTTCATGGAAGGCTGGCCGGTCCTCCAAGGGTAGATCTCCTAAGTATTGATATGCCTTGGGCGTTGCCTTGGTGCGGGACACACTGGCAAAACAACCACAGCGGGAGGACCTTCTCTCCAAATCCTTAGTGGGGTCCCAGGATGCTCCCGAAGCCTCCAACTCTGGCATGGTCTGGGATTGTGGCCCGCAATTCTGGTACCGATACCCAAGCATCGGCAAGCTCCATTGATGAACGTATCCTGTCCATCAAGGGGAGCTTAGCGGCCTTACTGGCGGCCTCGGCCTCGGTACTAGTAAAACCCTTAGTCTGTTCCGCAGGCGCCTGTACCGGCTCCGGTACTGATACAACCCGCACCGACTTTTGTACCGCATACCATGCTACCCCCCATGCCGGCCCTCGAATCTGTTTCCAGTACCGAGGTTCCGGCACCTCAAGCCTCAGCTATTGGTTTTGATCGGTACTAAGTTTGTGCGGAGCGAGAACACCCTGCTCGTCGAAACTGAGTCTTCGGACATGGGATGAGGGTGAAAAGGGATAGATTCAGGAGTGATATGCGGAAATATTTTTTTACGGAAAGAGTGGTGGATCCATGGTATAGTCTTCCAGTGGAGGTGGTAGAGATGAGGACAGTATCTGAATTCAAAAAAGCATGGGACAAACACAGAGGATCTCTAAAGGAAAAAAGGGGACTGTTGTAGTGGTTGATATGGAAGGACAGACTAGATAGGCCATATGGTCTTTCTGTCGTCATGTTTCTATGTTTCATCGGATGATGAATCGGTTCATAACTGGGACATGAGAACTATCCAGGAAGACCCATCTCCATCTCCACAATGTCGCATGTCCTTTCCAGAGGACATGTCTTTTCAAGACTTTATTCACGATGTTGCCAGGGCTCTGTCCATAACAGTGACATCGGAGAAAGAACCTAGGGCCAACAAACTCAAAATTCTTCAATACCCTATAGCCCCGAAGGAGGCTGCTGCACTCCCCATCCATCGGATACTTCACAACCTTATGCTTCGTATGTGGGAGACACCCCTTACCATCTCTCCCCATACACGGCGACTGGATACCATGTACTGGGTACCGGAGTATCTCAGTTTCCAAAAGATGCAATTGCCGCACCATTCCATGGTGGTGGAATCGGCAATGCATCAAAAAGAGTGCTAAGACACATTCCTCTGGGTAGAGAATTGAGAACCCTTGATGCCTTTGGTCGACGTTGTTTCCAGGCCTCCATGTTATCGGCCAGGATCAGTTACTACATGGGTATGTTCCTTAGAGAGGTGGCTAAGGATTTAGAGTTAATGGCTCCTCTTCTCCCCGATGTAAAGCATGCTCAGAATGTTTCAAATTTTGTTAATAGAGCAACTTTTGACTGTTTTGAGTGCATCAGCAGGACTTCATCCATCTGCATCGGTGCACACAGGATTGCTTGGCTTCAAGCATTGGATCTTGAACAATGGATTCAAGATAAGCTGGGTAATATCCCTTGCACTGGTGAAAACCTTTTGGCAAGGATTGGCAGAACAAAGCCCTTCAGAATCTGAGAACACTACCCTCAATAGGCTATCTAGATCTACTGCCAACCCCGCTAGGAAAAAAGCAGCAAAGAAAGCTTTTTTTCAATAAGAAGAAAAAGTACTATCTTTCTTATACCCCTGCTATTCAGTGTCAGCATCATGCTCCTCATAAGGGGCAGCAACCATCAAAGCAGCAAAAAAGGCTCAGACTCCTAAGCCACAGCCACCTCAGCAGACCCAGACTACTCAGGGTCTTTGTCTCCTTTCTAGAGAAGATAGCAGCTCTGCCTCTGGAGATTCCAGATCACGTCCACATCCCCAGCAGACTCTGTCACTTTGCCCACAGGTGGCATCTTATCACACCAGAGCAGTTGACCTTTGTCCATAGTGCGGGAGTGGTACAAGCTTAAAATACAAAGTCTGTCCCCCTGGACTCATCCAAGGGAGTTCTGCTCTCAACCTCCCCTCACTGCTCTGTTCCTCCAAGGCGTTACCTCCCTTCTCTTGCAGTGTGCAATAGAAGAGGACTACAAAAAGGGTCTGCTACTTCTGGAGAGAGATCTGTAATTGTAAGTATTTACTTCTGGGAATTTTTCTAAATCTTGGTGAAAAAGGAATTCTTTAGATTAAAACTGATTAATTTGTGAATCCAGTGTATTTGTTAAATCAGTCAGGGTCTAGTATCAGCAAAGAGCTTTTAGTTAAATTAAAAACTCAACAGGTAGCTTTCAGTTTAAGTTTAAAACACAGCAGAGAGCTTTCTTGTTAAATTTAGAACCCAAGACTCCCTCAGTCCAAGCAAGGGCTGTGTGAATCACCCAGGAAATTGGTCACAGATTACTTTAGAAGCACAGGACAGGGTAATGTGTAGCAGACAGTTTTAATAAGTCTTCTTTCCCTCCCTCCTTCCCCGACACCCACCCACCCCCCCCCCCTGGGATAATCGTAGCTTTATAAGTGCTTAAATCTTTTAAAGGAAAGGAGGTGCCATATTCACTCACGGGTGCAGCTGTTTATCCTTATCAAGCATACATTAAGGACATGAGATTAATTAAGCTTCAGATGAACAAGGTACATTAAACGTATTAGGTATAGCTTTATTAGTATAAGTATCCCTAGCAACCCTTAGTAAGTACCTAAACACAACCTTAAAACTAAGATGCAGACAGCAGTCCAGCAGCGAGATGGGGGTTTTCCAGTCTTTTGCATCGGGTGTCATATGTATGATTTTCTCCCAGTTGGTGAGAGGTCTTACGTGTGCACTAGGTGCAAGGAGCTCTTTGCTCTCAGGGAATGAGTCCGATCTTTGGAAGCTAGAGTAGCAATTTGGAGGACATAAGGAAGACAGAGAGGTATATAGACGAGACCTACAGGGATATAGTACTGAAGTCCCACTTCCAGTCTGGCAGCATCCCTCTTGCCATGGAGGAGAGAGGTCACGTGACATGAGAGCATCATCCTGGTGTGGCAGGAAGTGATACTGTAGCTACGACCTGTCCTCCAGATGATGTAAAACCCTCTCACACCGAGGAGGTTTCTCCAGGGCCATGTGCCAACGAGGGAAGGGTTAGGCATGTAGATAGCTGGGTGGCTGGTGGATGTGAGGATCGCCTGGTAACATGTCTGCCTGGTGCAAAGGTAGCGGACCTCACGCGCCACCTAGACAAGGTCTTAAATAGTGCTGGGGAGGAGTCTGCTGTCTTGGTACATGTCGGTACCAATGACATAGGAAAGTGTGATAGGGAGGTTCTGGAGGCTAAATTTAGGCTTTTAGGTAGGAAGTTCAAATCCAGAACTTCCAGGGTAACATTTTCCAGAATGCTTCCTATTCCATGCGCAGGACCCAAAAGGCAGGCAGAGCTCCGGAGTCTCAATGCGTGGATGAGACAATGCTACAAGGATTAGGGTTTTGAATTTGTTAGGAACTGGGGAACATTCTGGGGAAAGGAGGGGCTCTTCCGAAGGGATGGGCTCCACCTTAACCGGAACGGAACGAGGTGATTGGCATCAACCTTCAAAAAGGAACTAGAACAGCTTTTAAACTAGATAATAGAGGAAAGTTGACAGTCGTCCAAGAGCACGTGGTTTGGAACAATGTATCCTTGAAGGATACTTCCAAAAGACTGAAGTTAGAGCATATTAATAGAGAGATTCCATAGAGACAAAAGTAGCCCAAATGCCCTTGAGTATAGAGCAGACAGAGCTTAAAGATTCCAAATTACCCCTGCCTACAGATAGCCGGATTAATATGAATAAAATACAGCCTCTAAAATGCTTATATGCAAATACTAGAAGTCTAAAAAATAAGATAGGTGAGTTAGAATATATAGCACTAAATGAGAGGTTAGATATGATTGGTATCTCAGAGACATGGTGGAAGGAGCACAACCAGTGGACACTGTGATACCTGGGTACAAACTATATTGTAATGATAGAGCAGATCAAATTGGTGGAGGGGTTGCGCTCTATGTTAGAGAGGGCATTGAATCACAAAGGATTAAAATTTTTCAGAAAACAAAATTCACTGTAGAATCTCTATGGATTGAAATTCCATGTAGAAAGGGGAAGGGGAAGGCGATGGCAGTGAGGGTGTACTATCGACCACCTGGCCAGAATGAACACATGGATGATGAAATGCTCAAAGAAATCAGGGAAGCTAACAAACGTTACAACACAGTAATAATGATGGGTGATTTCAATTACCCTGGTATCGACTGGGTCAGTGTCATGTCAGGACATGCTAGGGAGATAAAGTTTGTAGATGAAATAAATGACTGACTGCTTCTTGGAGCAGCTGGTTCATGAACTGACCAGAGGGGAAGCCATTTCTGATCTAATCCTTAGTGGAACACAAGATCTGGTGCAAGAGATAACGGGTTGTGGCTACTTAGCAATAGTGATCATAGCATGATCGTGTTTGATTTAATAAATGAAGGAAGGACGGTAAGGAAATCCACAGTAGTACATTTTAACTTTCAAAAGGAGACTATGATAAAATGAGGAAAATAGTTAAGAAAAAACTAAAAGGAGCAGTTCCAAAGGTTAAAGATGTAAATCATGCTTGGGTGTTTAGAAATACTATTTTGGAAGCCCAGACCAGCTGTATTCCACACTTTAAGAAAAGTGAAAGGAAGTCCAAAAAACTGCCAGCATGGTGTAAAGGTGATGTCAGAGAGGCTGTTATTGTCAAAAAAGCATCTTTCAGGAAATGGAAAAAGGAGCCAAATAATGAAAACTGGAAACAGCACAAGAACTGGCAAGTTAGATGCAAGGTCTTGATAAGGCAGGCAACGGGAAATTTTGAGAAGAAACTTGCTGTGGAAGTAAAAACACATAATAAAGACTTTTTTCAAGTATATTTGTAGCAAAAAAACAGTGAGAGAGTCAGTTGGACCATTAGATGATGGAGGGGTAAAAGGGGCACTAAAAGAGGAGAAGGCCATTTTGGAGAGACTGAATGAATTCTTTGCTTCGGTCTTTACTGAGGAAGATGTAGGAATGTTACCATGACTGAAATGGCATTTAAAGGAGATGCTGCGGAAGAATTGAAAGAAATATTGATACACCGGGAAGATGTATTACAACTATTTGATAAACTGAAGAGTAGCAAATCACCAGTACCGGATGGTATACATCCAAGGTGTTGAAAGAACTTAAATATGTGATTGCAGACCTACTATTAGTAATCTGTAATACCTGAAGATTGGAGGATGGCCAATGTAACGCCAATTTTTAAAAAGCGTTCCAGGAGTGATCCGGGAAACTACAGACCGGGTGAGCCTGACGTCAGTACTGGGAAAAATGGTGGAAACCATCATAAAGAACAAAATTACTGAATATGTGTATAGTCATGGCTTAATGGGAGACAGCCAACATGGCTTTAGCCAAGGAAGGTCTTGTTTTACTAATTAGTTATGTTTTTTTGAAGACGTGAATAAACAGGTAGACAAAGGTGAGTCGGTTGATATAGTGTATCTAGACTTTCAGAAAGGCTTCAACAAGGTCCCTCATGAGAAACCTTTGGCAAAATTTAAAAATAGGAGGCAGTGTATTATTGTGGATCAGGAACTCGTTAAAAGATAGAAAGCAGATGGTAGGGCTAAATGGCCAATTTTTCCAATGGAGAAAGGTGAATAGTGGAGTATCCCAGGGATCTGTGCTGGGTCCGCTGCTTTTTGACATACATAAATGACCTGGAAAAGGTAATAAAGAGTGAGGTTATCAAATTTGCAGACGACACAACTATTCAAAGTTGTTAAAACCCATGAGGATTGTGGAAAATTGCAAGAGGATCTTGATAAATTGGAAGACCTGGCATCCAAATGGCAGATGAAATTTAATGTGGACAAGTGCAAAGTTATGCACCTAGGAAAGAAAAACCCAAACTATGGTTATACAATGCAAGGTTCCACATTAGGAGCCACCACCCAGGAAAAAGATTTAGGTGTCATTATGGATAACATGTTAAAACCCTCTCTTCCCAGTGTGCAGCGGCGGCCAAGAGAGCAAATAGAATGCTAGGTATCATAAGGAAAGGAATGGAAAAGAAAACAAAGGATATTATAATGCCTCTGTATCCTTCCATGGTGCGACCGCACCTTGGATGTTGTGTGCAATTCTAGTTGCCGTATCTTAAAAAGGATATAGCATTATTAGAAAAGGTGCAGAGAAGAGCCACCAAAATGGTAAAGGGGATGGATGTATACCCCTATGAAAAGAGGCTAAAAAGGTTAAGGCTTTTTAACCTGGAAAAGAGATGGCTGAGGGGAGATATGATAGAGGTCTATAAATTAATGAATGGAGTGGAACGGGTAAACGTAGATCGATTGTTTATGCCGTCAAAATATAGACTAGGGGGCATGCAATGAAGCTACAGGGTAACCTATTTAAGACTACTAAGAGAAAATTTTTTTTTTACTCAACGTGTAATCAAACTCTGGAATTTGCTACCGGACAATTTAGTAAAAGCTGTTAGTGTAGCCGGGTTTAAAATAGGTTTGGACAAGTTTCTAGAGGAAAGGTCCATAAACCATTATTAAAGGGGACCCAGAATATCCACTGCTTGCCCCAATACAAGCGCTGTGGAACCTTTGTCTTTTGGGGGAAACTATCAGGTTCTTGTGACCTAGATTGGCCACTGTTGGAAACGGGATACTGGGCTCGATGGACCTTGGTCTGACCCAGTATGACATATCTTATGTTCTTATGTAGGTTCCACCATCCCAACAGGGAAATGGCTTTTATTTTCCATACATTCTCATTCCAAAGAAAACAGGAGGGTACAGGCCCATCCTGGACCTCAGGGAACTAAACAAGCATCTCCTGTAGGAGAAATTCAAGATGATCGCCCTAGGAACTCTTCTTCCCTATTTCCAGAGTCAGGATTGGCTCTGTTCTCTAGATCTAAAGGAAGCATACACTGCGACGCCCCTGCCCCGCCTTAGGGCTAAAAGACAGGAGCGGCCTATTGCCTCGTGAGGAATGGAGTTAAAAACTGTTCCCTGGTAATGCTGGGTAATGTAGTTCTTGTGCTCCTTTCACTCCGAAATAAGTGTAGTTGTGCGCCAGAGACGGTAAGGCTTGTTTGCGAGTATTTTATTGTTGTTGGGGAGATTCTTCCAGTGCATCACAAATTCATACACATGAACAAAAACTGGTGCTTTAACATGAACAGAATAAACTTAGGAATAAAGTCAACTAAAGTAGAATTCAGCTTTAACTTCAGCTTTACTTCTAGGGAGTTTGACTCAGCTCTGCCCCAAGAGGTGATTCCCATTTAATGCAGCCTCTTTACATGCACTGTTACGTTCACAGTGGAAGCTTAATTCAGGTGCAAGTAATTAAGGTTTCCAAAGCATGGCAGTAGAAACAGCTCCGTTGTATTTTACTCATACACGGCACAGCAAGCTTCTTTACTCTGGTATTTCCATACAACACAATGAACAATCCATACTATTACAGTCAGGTAAGTCAGAATCAGTTTGCATTAATTCTTCAGACTGTATAGAATTAGTATCTTCATTCAGTACTGGTTGTCTGCCTGCTTTTAGATCTAGAAACTCTTTAAAGCTTTGGAGAAGCAATTCAGCCTGTTGGTTGCTAGATAAGCAATTGTCTGCAGCTATTAAGCTTCTCTCTTGGTCAGTAATGTTTCCCTTTTCCCCTCTCAGGCTAAATAAGTCAGGGTAACATTTAGGCTCTCTTAGTAAGGCTTCAAACATAGGAGAATTGAGTTTACCTTCACTCTTGTAACTCCTAGGAAAACTGCTTACTTTTTGCCAAGCCCCTCTCGTCCTAGGTAGCTCAGACGTCTTCCAGCTGTGAGGGTTCCTGTGTCTCTCTGGTCCCAACTGTATTCCAAAGAATGAGTTTTCTTTCTCACTTGCCTGCCGTGGAGGCTTCCTCTTCCAGGGCTCTGCCTTCTTCCAGGAGTCTAATCCAGGGCTACGTCCACTTTCCTCAGGACTTTCATTCACAGCCCTTGAAAAGATCCTTGCAGGTCTTCTTTTATTACCAGGGTCAAACGTACTGCCACACTGCTTCCTGGTCTTCCATTCACTCTCTGACTCACTCTCAGCTGACGTACCAAACGTCTTTCCACAGCTCGTCCTCTCACAGGTCCTTTGCTCTGAGGTCCTCTGCTCAGAGTTCCTTGTGCAGCTCTGTGCACTGCTCTGCCTACTTCGGCTCAGTCCTTTGCTGCTCTCTTTGCTCCTCCTGCACTCTCTGCTCCCTTTGCTCTCTTTAGCAGGGTCATTCTCAGGTTTAAAACGAGGTTCTCTTCCAGGCACGCCCCTTCCAACCACTGGGTGTGCCCAATCAGGACTACTCAACTCCTCCCCTGGGCTGGTATCCATTCTTAGCTCAGCAGAAAGGAGTTTTTCTTTCCTTCCAGTATTGTCAATCTGGCGTAAATCCTGTTGCCCTTCAGGATTTTCCTCGGTCTCCATTGCCTCAGGAGGGCGCTCTTCACCACAACACTCACATACTTATTCATTCGCAGCACCGAAAATTCTTGCCCTTCATTTTTCAAGGAGGCATTATCAATACAGAGTCCTGCCTTTCGGCCTTGCCTCTGCCCGAAGAGTCTTCACAAAATGCATGGCAGTAGTAGCCACATTCCTTAGGACTCTGGGGATATTTGTCTTCCCTTACTTAGATGACTGTCTCATTCGAGCAAGCACCTCTCTAGAAGGCAGCCTATCCTGCTCGCGCACCATGCAGGTGCTACAACAGTTGGGATTTGTAATACATCTTCCAAAGTCCCAACTCATTCCCTCTCAAACTTTAGAGTTTTTATAGGGGCTCTCCTAGACACTCAGCAATCAAGGGCACTTCTGCCCCAACTCCGCTGTGCTTGACTCAATCAGCATGTCAGGTATGCCTCAAAAACTTTCTCAGTGATCGAGAAATGCTACAGCTTCTGGGCCATAGAGCAATGGACACTGGCAACTCAGTAGTCTCAGGCATCAGGTCGTCTAGGAGACAAAATGGAGGTCTCTACCCTCCTAATCTCGTCTCTTTGGTGGCAATCCCCACAAAACCTCCTGATAGGGTTACCTTTTCAGATGCCAGCACATCAGTGTACCCTGACGATCGATGTGTCCAGATTGGGTTGGGGAGCTCATCTGGACATTTCTCCACTCAGGGACTCTGGTCTCGTCAGGAGTCACAACTCCACATAAATCTGCTGGAACTCAGAGCCATTCACAGTGCTCTCATAATGTTCCAGGACTATCTTCGAGACCGCACAGTTCTAGTCTAGACGGACAATCAATTAGCCATGTTCTACTTGAACAAGCAGGGCGGAACAAGCTCTTGAACCCTCTGCATCTGTGTTCCTTACCATACAGCACCGCATTCACCTGCATGCGGTGTATCTACTGGGCAAACACAATATCTTAGCGGACAAGCTAAGCCGGATCTTCTCCCCCATGAGTGATCTCTCCATGCAGACAAAGTCTCCCATATTTTTCAAATCTGGGGGACTCCAGAGATAGACCTGTTCGCAAGTCCTCAGAATGCCAAGCTCCCTCTTTTCTGCACAAGGACTCCTGCACTACACAGCCAGCAATTGGATGCTTTTAATCTCCACTGGGGTCAGGTCTTCCTATATGCTTTCCATCCCATTCCCCTAATTCCCAAGGCTCTCTTCAAACTCCAGAGAGACAAGGGCTGCATGATACTCATAGTCCCACGTTGGCCACGTCAACTGTAGTACCCTCTCCTCCGTCTTTCTCAAGCTCAGCCCATAGAATTGGAGTCTGCTCCAGATCTCCTCTCTCAGGAGGAGGGGATGCTGCTCCATCCCAATCCACATTTCCTCTATCTCACAGCATAGCCTTCCAAGACATCACCTTTCCCAGGAAGTTAAGGACATCCTCTTAGCTTCTATGAAACCATCCACCAGGTGTTCTACACCTTCAAGTGGCATAGATTTTCTCTCTAGTGTTCTCAGAGGGATTTTATTCCTTTCTCAGCTCCGGTAGTGGTATTACTTGAGTATCTCTTCCATCTTTCTTCTTCTGGACTTAAAACCAATTCGGTAAGAGTACATTTAAGTGCAATTGCGGCCTCTCACAAGCCTTTGGATGGCCAGCCCATCTCTTCTCAGCCACTCATAGCATGCTTCATGAGAGGTCTTCTATTAACAAAACCTCCCATTAAGCCCCCTTCAGTGGCATGGGATCTCATTGTTGTTCTAGGATAGCTTCTCAAGCCACCCTTTGAGCCTCTAGCCACTACTTCATTGAGGTTTCTCATATGGAAGGTCATCTTCTTTATTGCCTTCACTTCAGCTAGATGCATTAGTGAGCTCCAGGCTTTGGTGGCTGACCCTCCTTATGGAGTGGAGTGGCTGACCCTCCTTGTGGAGTGGAGGAGTGGCCTAGTGGTTGGGGCAAGGTACTTCAGGCTGGAAGGTCGGGGGTTCAAATCCCACTAGAGGACAGCAACCTTGGGCCGGAAGGACTGCGGTTTCTAGTCCCACAGGTGCTCCTTGTGGTTTTGGGCAAGCCACTTAACCCTCCATAGCCCATGTTCCCTGTAAAATAGTTATCTCCAAGTTATAATGCCCTGTTCAATGTAATTTCAGTTTGTTCAATGTAAACTGCACTGATGCAGAATAGCACGGTATATAAGAGAATGTAAATAAATAAATATACACGATTCCACCAGGATAAGGTTGTCCTTAGGACTCATCCTCACTTTATGCCAAAGGTGATCTTGCCCTTCCATTTAAATCAGTCAGTCTACCCTCTTGTGTTTTTTCCCTAGACCTCATTTCTCTAAGGCAGAGGCAACCCTTCACACTGTGGACTGCAGACATGCCTTAGCCTTTTATCTCCAGAGAACTTGAGAACACCGAAAAGCTTCCCAACTTTTCCTCTCCTTTGACTCAAGTCACCTTGGCTGGCCAGTATCCAAACAAACTTTCTCCAAGTGGATAGCTGACTGCATCACTTTCGTTTATGATAAGGCAGGACTTTCTCTTGAGGTTCACGTCACTGCCCATAATGTTCGAGCCATGGTTGCCTCTATGGCAAATCTACGCGCTCTAGCTATTGACGAGATATGCAAAGCAGCAACTTGGTCTCTGGTCCACACCTTTGCTGCTCACTACTGCAGGGACAAGGACTCCCGCCAGGATGCCTCGTCCAGACAGTAGTTCTCCAGCATCTCTTTCAGACTTAGAGCTACTCTTATCCTCCGTCCCAGGTTTTGATACCAGACATCCTTGGAGGACTCGTGACCTCTATAGGCATACCTGTGTGATCCACAGCCAACCCTGAGGTCATCTCTCTGGCATCTCCTAGCTAGGGAGTCCCATATGTGAAGACTACATTTCTGCTTGTTCCTGGAGATAGCGTAGTTACTCACCTGTAACAGGTGATCTCCGGGAAGAGCAGGAATTGTCTTCACAACCCACCCTCCTCTCCTAGGAGTTGTAGGTCTTTTCTTTCTCTCCTTTAATCTCAGCGACAAACTCAACTGAGGAAGGAGAGCTGGAAAGGCGGGAAGGCAGCTTTGCCGGCGCAGTGGAATGCTCCCAAAAGCTTTCCTATTGGACGCTGGGGAGCGGTCCCACACAGGCTCTGTCGGTGCCGACGTCACCCATATGTGAAGACTTAAATTCCTGCGGTTCCCGGAGATCACCTGCAGGTGAGTAACTACGCCTTCTTTCGTGAAAGAGTGGTCTCCCAGTGGAGGTGGTAGAGATGAGGACATTATTTAAATCCAAGAAAGCATGGAACAAGCGCAGAGGATATCTAAAGGAAAAAAGGGGATTCTTGTAGTGGGTGATATGGAAGGGCAGACTAGATAGGTCATATAGTCTTTTTCTGCTGTCATGTTTCTATGTTTCTAGATAGCTAAAACCTGTCATTTTGTTTTCTAAAACATCAGCAAAATTTACCCCTTCCTTTCTGAACACACTACTAAGACCCTTAGCCATTCTCTAGTTGCCTTCCATCTAGACTATTGCAACCTCCTCCTTGCTGGACTTCCTCTGAATCATCTCTCCCCACTTCTATCTTTTCAAAACTCAGCTGCACGGCTAATCTTCCGCCAGTGTCACTATGCTCATGTCACCCCTCTTCATTGAATCCCTTTCCGTTTCCACATCCCATTCAGACTTCTACTACTGACCTATTAGTGCCTTAATTTGGCAGCTCCTCACTACCTTTCCTCCCTTATCTTTGCTTACACTCCTCCTAGAGAACTCTGTTCTTTTGGCAGATCCCTTCTATATGTGCCCTTCTCTTCCACTGCTAACTTCAGACTTAGATCTTTCCACCTTGCTGCTCCTTTTTCCTGGAATAAACTACCCGAGTCAGTCTTCATCTCTGGCCCTGTTCAAATCTATGCTAAAAACTGACTTCTTTGAGACTGCTTTCAGATCCTGATCCCCTCAGCCTCCTGTTCACTTCCTATGTGTTTCCTTCCCCTTCCCCTAGATATATCCTATTCCCCAGTTGTTGTGTTGTCTGTCTTGACTAGACTGTAAGCTCTAATGAGCAGGGACTGTCTCTTTTATATGTGTCTGTACAGCGCTGCCTACACTGTGTAGGGCTGCACAAATGATTAGTATTAGTAATGGGACTCTGGCTGACTTTCTAATGCAGAAAGTTTCCATAGGATGGGGCAAAAGCTTGTGCCATGACCTGTGGCGCTTAGTTTGACCTTAGAGCAGGGGTTCTCAACCCTGTCCTCGGGACCCACGTAGCCAGTCGGGTTTTCAGGATAACCACGATGAATATGCATGGGAAAGATTTGCATATAATGGAGGCAGTGTATGCAAATCTCTCTCATACATATTCATTGTGGTTATCCTGAAAACCCAACTGGCTAGGTGGGTCCCGAGGACAGGGTTGAGAACCCCTGCCTTAGGGGGAGGCAGAACAGACAACCATGCCTGCGTACATATTGCATCCTGCATATTGTCTTATCCTATGAGATACGTTTACCACATTAGTGTAATCTGCTCTGGATACCAAACAAAAGTGAAAGTCAAACCCCCAATCTCTGACCTCCCCTCGTGTATCTTCCTTAGAAAAAAGCCTAACAACAAACACATGAAGAACACTTGTTGTCCCCTATGGCTAACAGCAGAATACACAACCTGGGCTCTGAGTGCGGCAAACACAAGTTACTGAAATTTCTAAAAGGATCCCGTGTGGGCTGGGCAATTTAGATGTTTGTTGCTGTGACTGCTTGCCAGACAGAATGTTCTATGGTGCATTCTGATTCGATTTACGGATTGTAATCTCAACCCAATTAATAACTTCCTGTGGGTTATAGAAAAAACGTCTGACACTGAAACTATAAATGGCATCTGGCAAGGAACAGTATTGCAAATATAACTCCTAATCTGCGTTTTTGAATTTAACGTTGCGTAAACAGAACACTGTTGGGTTGCAGAGTTGAAGGCTAGTTGACCTTTTTTCCTTCCTACAACTTAATTATGATTTTAGCCTTAAAATTAAGGATTCTTGCAGTAATTGCTTTTGGAGAAGTGCCCAGAGGTTGTGTGCTTTTTGTTTTTTCACCTCAATAGAATTGTAGAAATCAAACGTATCTTTCAACCAAGACAAGACAAAATTCTCTGAGCTCTCCCCCCTCAGGGATCCGAGAAAGTCTTATACTAGTTCTTCTGGAATGATTTTCCAGATGATTCGGCACAGACATGAGTCTCTTTCTTAAAATGTTTTTACAGCTTTCCAGCCTCTTTATTCTGTCCTCCAGTGTGCTGATAGCTTTGTTTTTGTTTTCTTTTGTTGTCTTTGTCTTCTAGCCTTTGATTTTGCTTTTTCAGATCCTTCATTCTAAAAAGAGATGTCTTACAGTCTATCACCTCCCACTATTATTTAATCTATTTACCACCACTACTATTATTAATCATTTGCATAGCGCTACAAGGCATATGCAGCACTGAACATATAGATGTAAGACACAGTCCCTGCTCATCAGAGCTTACAATCTAATCAAGACAAAAAACATCACAAAACTGGGGACTAGAGTATTGTACGATACACATAAGTAGTGAACAAGAGAGGGAGGAGCATCAGGATCCAAAAGCAGCCTCAGAGGTGGATTTTTAGCCTGGATTTGAATAGGACTAGAGAAGGAGCCTGACGTACTGACTGAAATAGTCTGTTTCAGGCATATGGATCAGCAAGGTGGAATGAATAAAGTCTGGAGTTGGAAGTAGCAGAGAAGGTTACAGATAAAAGGGATGTGCCAGAGGAGCAGAGTTCCCGATGAGGGGTGTAGAATTAGATAAGAGCTTCCCTAGTGCTCCCAGCTTCTCTCTTGGTCTTGATGAGCAAGTCCTGTGTTAGGACGCCATGCTAAGTTCCAGCATACAGTCGTCTAATGCAAGTACTAAAGCAAATTTTTACTTCTAGAGCAGCGAACTAAAGGCATGCAGATTACCACTGAATTAAAGAGTATGCACTGTTGGGAAAAAAAAACAAACAAAATGCCAGTGCACATCATAGCAGTAAGATGAAGCCTTTTTCTGCATTCTGAGAAAACCTCTCTCTTTCTGACAGTGCATGAGGCAATCTCTGCTCATGCACTGAAAGAAGGGAGATTAAAAAAAACACAGGCCCCCAACTCCTGCCAGATTCCTTCTGCCCAGACACACCCCCCCCTTCTCCCTCACCCCTGACATCAGTGAAAGTCTCATTGGCTTGTGAGCTCCCCTCCCATACACATGTAGCCCTCCTTGTGCACTTGCAGTGTTGGGAGGCAGGAGTGATGCCCACACACTTCTACCTCAGTACTGCCATCTTAGAAAAATGGCAGCATGTAATCCTGAGCGGTACTAGTTTGCCAATTAAGGCAGTTCAGGCAATTGCACTACTTGGTATTCTGACCCCATGTGGTGTGTCCTGAAGCATTGTGAGGGGTCAGGTGCTGTTGTCGTTTTTTAGATGGTGGCAAAGAGATAGGAGTGTGTGAGCATTGCTTCTGTTTTCTATTGCATCTGCTTGGAGGGGAGGGGGAGAGGGTTGCAGTATGGGAGGTAGGCCCATGGCCACCAGTGATATATTTGGAGGGTCAGGGAAAGAGACTGTTCGGAGATTGGGACCTGGTGCCATTTGGTCTCTGTGCCATCCCTGAACTGGTGTAAAGATTTAGTGTTAAGGGAAGCGTGAAAACCATGCTAAGTTTCACCACCGGTTTTTTTGTGGTTTGTTTATTTTTTTAAATATCTGGATCAATTTCTTACTTTGTAATTTGCATGTCCACTGTGCAATGGTTTTGCTTGCATCGGGAGTAAGATTAGCATAGGAAAATGTCAAGCAAACTGCTATGTTAGAGCATAGTACAGTCTACTGCATCGTCCCCTTTGTCTCAGCTCCCGAGAAGATGGCAACCAAGGATCTTCTATCCCAGTTCAACCTGCAAGTAAGTGAATGTCTCCAAATTTTGCTAGGTCTCTAGATATTCCATTATTTAAAGAATTCCCAGTAACTATGGGCCTAGTGTCTTCTAGGCAACTATCATGCGACTCCCTCCCTTTGCTGCTGTTAATTAATTTTGCCCATTTTAATAGGAATGTCTGTTGACTGATAACTCACTGGACCAACATATTTACAACCCAATTATAGCTGAGATATGGAGACTCATTATTTGATTACTCAGTCTCCAATGTTTTGCCTTTGTTGCCCAAAGAGCATTACTGTTTTCTGGCCCCGCATCTATAGGTAGAGCTTTTCCAGTCTGCAGTCACAACTCTTTCTCCATCATATTCGCAATCCACTGTAGCTTTTTCAAGCCCTTTGTGCTCCCCATCTGCACATATCCCCCCTAATAGTTAGAGCACTGGCTTGGGAACCAAGAAACCAGGGTTCGATTCCCACTAGCAGTCCTTGTGGCCTTGGACAAGTCACTTAATCCTTCATTGCCTCAGAAAAATCCAAGTTATCAATGTTCCTGTTTAATGTACATTACCAAGTTTGTTACAATGTAAACCGCTTTGACTGAAATGATAAAGTGATATATAAAAACCTGTTAAATAAAAATAAATAAATACTGACTGTCAGTGTCTCTCTGTTTGACCCTGTTTCAGTGGTTTTCTCTTTAATCCACTGTTAACACCTGCCATGTTCTCTCCCTGAACTTTTTTTTGTTTTGCCTTCCAGTTTGTCTCTGTTCTTGACACATTAATTACCTGCTGTCCCACTTTCCTGTTTTAGCATTTCATTTGCATCCAAGTAAATGGCTGTAAAACATTTTGCTGTAAGTGTCAAATTAAACAAAATAGTCCTAATTAGGATGGCAGATCTAGTTTTATTGTAAAAGGAAATTACCAACATCAATTTTAGTTTGTTGCATCTTTTGTGTCTATTTTCTGATAAAGTGCACTCTGCTTAGTGGAACTGCTTAAAGAGAAGCTCAGTTCTGTAGAAATTGGACTTGTTCAGGGGGATGTGGCTCACCGTTTATTTATTTTATTTTTTATTTATTTAGACAGTTTTGTATACCGCCTTATCCTTCAATCAAAGCGGTCACAACACAATTGGGGGATACATTTAACACGCGGGGATATGAGACACATACACAAATACTTACAGGGAACATGGGCTATGGAGGGTTAAGTGGCTTGCCCAAGACCACAAGGAGCATCTGTGGGACTAGAAACCCCAGTCCTTCCGGCCCAAGGTTGCTGTCCTCTAGTGGGATTTGAACCCCTGACCTTCCAGCCTGAAGTACCTTGCCCCAACCACTAGGCTACTCCTCCCTCCTTTGCCAGCATCCTGCAGGTAACTAGGGGTAGGATGGTCAATTCCTGTCAATCTTTGTGCAAGCAGGAAAACTAGAATCATCTCTTTTGAGGGGAGAATACATAAAACTTAGTACAGAAATTTCTCTCTCAAGCATCGTTCTCCTTACAGATTCCCTTTAACTGAACAGGTGGGGGAAGTGGTGGAGCTTGGCTCATGGAATTCTTTTTGGACACTCTGCATGTGTATCTGTGTGTCCATCTATCTGTGGTGTCTGTGACCGAGAAGGGAGAGACGGTTTGAATAGAGTCGTAGCCAAACATTCTGTTCGGCAAGAAGTAAAAATGAAACCAAGGGGCATGTTCACTAAACGTTTCTTGAATGTTAATTAAGGTAATAATGCCATTAAGTGCCCACCGCTCTTTTATTTCTATGGGTGCAATAGCACTTAACGTGCATTTACTAAATTAACGTATGGAAATGTGCCCCAAGTGCGATGATAATCTAATCATTAGATATTTTGGTCAACAGAATTCAAAGGATGTAGTATAGTTGTCCTTCTCCACTAGTTAGCAGTACTCTTAGCAAACATCAGCAAATTACACAGTTCAGTTAACATCACTGTAAATAGCAACCATTAAGAAAGCTGTACAGTTCAGATACTAGGTTTCACAATGAAATTTACAACAGCAAAACCTATGCATCTGAAGCACAAAGAGTTGACCTAGCAGGTGACAGGGGAGTGGCAGCAAGGGGCGAGGGAGGAGGGGAGGGTGTACTTGGTGGTGAAAGTATGTAGAATATGCCTCATGGAATTATTTCCAAACCATCTGCATGTTGAGTGGGTGTATTTGTGACTGTGACTGTGCCTGTGTGTGGGTATGACTGGAAAGTAGAGAAGAGGAAAGGTACAGTTTGAAAGAGTGATTCCATAACAGCTATGTTTTAGTGCATCATTTTCTATGGTGTAAAACTGGAGCTGCTTCTCGCTTAGAAAAACAGAATTTATGGCAGAATTTATTTCAACGATGCCCCCCGTCTGGACTCACCGGTCCTTCTCCCATGCCAAATTTGGTCCCATTCTATTAAATATTTGCATAATTATTTTGCCAACAGACATCCATTGAGTTGGAAAGAATAAAAAATTGGCACATGGGAAAATGAGAAGTACTCATTGCTTAGAAAATACCATTAGAAAAATAAAACTTGTTTCAAAATAATTTTGTAAGACTTCAAAGAGCCCGTCTTCCAAACACTTTGCACAGTACTGACATTAGTACTGGGGAGGGTGATACAGGCCCAGCAGGGACGTAGCCACATAGTGTCTGCTGGTAGCTATAAGGCCTCACCATCCTCCTAGTAGGGAGAGGAGGACTCACAGGAACGTATATACCAAGGTATGTTGCCAGACTTATCTAGCCTAAAGGGGTTTCTGAAGTACTACATTTCAAAGCCCATTGGCGGTCCAAATTGTTAATTTATTAATTTGACCCATACTTCTATGGAAATGTTCACACACACATTCCCAGTCTTTTCAAGCCCAAGGCACACCTAAATTAACACAAACAAGTAGCATCCACAAAACAGCAACTGCGGACATGGAAAGAACCTGTAAAGCTGAAGGAAGAGCTAGGAACGTACTGAAAGTGCCACCGGTATGCCTTCCAAATTTTAATATAAAGAAGCTGTTGCACTAAGCTGTGCTACCTTTTTTTTTTTTTTTTGGGGGGCAAAGAGGTCTTCATATGTTAAAGTGCACAGTCCCTTTTACAAAAGAATGTGCAGAAATTCTGCATTTAAAAGTTATCTAAATTTAATAATTATTTATTATGAGTTGCTATGATGCAAAATCATGCAAAGCAGCTCATTTATTGTCAAATTTTACAAAAAGTGGGCATGTGAAAAAAGTATAAGCTGGCCCTGTAACCAACAATTGTGTAAAGCCTAATGAATCTATGCATGGTTGAGGAACTTTTAATTTTATGAGCCCATGGAGGTACAGAGACCCTTATCTTTCCTTTTGATGATGTTATGTAGTATAAGTTGAAAAATCAATGTAAAGCAAAAATGGATCTGGGAAGACAGGTGGCAGGCTGCTCTGCTTTCGTACTTCGCTATGGGGTGTTGGGCACTAAGTGTGTGTCTAGGGTGCTGTAGAAGAGCAAGTGAGTGTTCTGAGTCCTTAAACCTACCATCTGTCATGCCCGAGCGTGATGAAATTAATTTTCTCTCCAGTAGTCAAATGTGACACAAGGGTCCATTTGACACTCGGGACAAGATATGGCATATAATAATTCTGCTAAGTTGTGGCATCCGAATGAGAATTGAGGGTATCATGCTGTGGCATCACTCCCTAACTAATGTGCAGATTGAACGCAACCATGCCCTTTGGACATTCTTCCAGCCGGATTAGAAAAGTCCAGAGAGTGTTCTTTCCCGTTGAAGTTCAGTTGCACAGCTCTGTGTGTGTGACAGTTGCATGTTGACACACATGTTTTGCAGGTTGTAATACTTTTCATTAGACTATTTTTTTTTATTTAAAAACTTTTAAATATATTGCGTCCCTGAGACAACCCTCATTAAGTGGTTTACGATATAAAACCTAAAAACAATACCAATGAGGCAAATATAAGCAGACAAATTCTACTCAGGCCAGATGCTGAGAGGAGGAGCCTCCACAAGGCACTGCTCAAACTTTCTAGTCCCTAAATACCTCTGGAAAAAAAGAGGCCTTAACCATCTTCTGGAACTGTAAAAAGTTAAATTTTTGTCATAATTCTAATGCCAAAGGTCAGGAGCAATTACAGGAAAGGCCCGGCCGGCAGCTTAGCCAATCAGAGCACCTGCCCAGTAGGAATCTCAGGAAGATGGATGGACCAGAGTGCAAGTCACACCTATGTGCTCAATTTAGGTAAAGCAACCAAATAGGCAGGTCTCTGAAACCATAAGGCTACACTAAGAATGTGAAGGAGGTCTTAGAAGCCCGTACATATTTACATTTTTGGATGATTATTATGTCAGTCTAATAACCAGTATTACAATCTCAAAGGGGTCTAGTTTTCCCCAGGACCATTTCAAATAGCAGAACTCTGCCAATTGGCCCTGGTTATGGAATTAATAACTTTAGGCTATTTGGCTGAAGAAGAACTTTTTTCCCTTCTGTATGAAAGTTAATTTTTTGTCTTGCATATCCTCGTTGATGTAGGATGTCTGTTCTATTGTTAATGTGCATTCTGTTAACTGCTTTGGACAAATGTATTTTTGGATCAGCGGATTATAAGTGTTGCAAGCTGAAAAACTTCTATTTTATTTACAAGTTTATCAAGTTTAGTATTTTAGTACAGTGGGTGCATACTGCTAGAATATAATGCAGCACCTCCCTATAAGGAAGAATTTATTTAAATGAAAAATTGTGTTTTCCTGCAGTTTGAGTTGTCCTCGTCAAATGATTTTCCATTGTTACAGAGTCTGCCTGAGGGTTGGGTCCGCTGCATACCCCCACCCCTCCAAACTATGGATGTGCACTCAGCTCCTTGTGGGAAGGAGAGAGGGCAGTCAGATTTTGTGGATTAAGAAGGAATTCCTCAGTCAAGAACTTTTTTGCCTTATAAATTCTTTTCTGGTCTTGAGGGCATACAGCACTACATTTGGCTGGGGGACGCATTTGAACTTCGACTTCTGAGCTGGCCAAGTGGAAGTAAGCCAGAGCTGCCAAGAGCAACAAGTCTCAAGCAAGGAATTTATGATTACACACTTCCTGCCCTATCCCCAGGTCACACCCCTGGCTTTCTTTGTATGCTGCTGCTTCAAGTTGGGAAACTAAGCAGTCCAGGGGGGAATGGGGGGGACGGGACAGGTTCAGACTTTGCCATTTGGAGTTTTGCTGCTGTTTTCATGCTTCACATGTACCGGCTTGCTAGTCTTATAACCCGCTGCTGCTGTTTTCATACATCACACGTACTGGCTTGCTAGTTTTAAAACCCGCTGCTGCTGTTTTCATGCATCACATGTCCTGCTTGCTAGGCTTGTAACCCACCACTGCTGTTTTCATGCATCAAATGTACTGACTTGCTAGGCTGGTAACCCACTGGCTGTGCTGGTTTGGACAGTATGCAGCAGCAGAGCAAAATTGCATTAGATGGGAATTTTCCTGCTTTTGCACGGAAGAGTGGGAGATGGATTCCCAAAATGAGGGACTCTTTCCCCCCCCCCCCCCCCATCCTCTATAGTGTTGTCATACATGCAGTTTATTCTCCAGGACCAAGCAGGAAGTCAGTCCTCACTTATGGGTGACGTCGGCGCCGACGGAGCCCTCGCGGAGCAATTTTCCCCAGCTTTCAAAGAAAGCCTTTGGGAATTGCAGCGCGCATGCGCGGTCGTCTTCCCGCCCGAAGGTGCCATCTTAGCCAGTCTTCTTTTTTCCGCGGAGCCCTACAGACGTCCCCGTCTTGTCCCCGCGAAAAAGTTGATTTTCCTCTTTATTTTATACTTTTTTCTTTCGGTTCGACGCCGATCGTTTTCCCGCCCGGACTCGCGACGCCGGTCTCGAGTCCTCTTACGTTTTTTCGGTTTTTCTGACTTAGTCACCTTTCCAGTCACCTCAGCCGACCCGGGTGCTGACCACCGATGCATCTCTCCTGGGCTGGGGAGCACATTGCCAAGAGGCTCGTACTCAGGGCCTCTGGACCAAGTGGGAGTCTGCTCAGCAGATCAACTTCCTGGAGCTCAGGGCGATCCGCCTAGCTCTCAGGGCCTTCTCCCACCTAACCTCCCAACAGTCCGTCCTTGTCCAGACGGACAATCAAGTTGCCATGTTCTACGTGAACAAGCAGGGGGGCACGGGCTCCTTCCTCCTCTGCCGGGAGGCACAGAAGCTCTGCTCTTGGGCCGTCAGTCACGGCATTCTCCTCAAGGCAGTTTATCTCCCGGGCCAAGAAAATTGCCTGGCGGACAAACTCAGCAGGGTCCTCCAGCCGCACGAGTGGCGTCTGGATCCCTTGATCGTTCAGAAGCTCTTCCTCAGGTGGGGCCTCCCCACGGTGGATCTCTTTGCCAGTCCTCACAACCGGCAACTTCCTCGCTTCTGCTCTCGTCAGCCACACCCCCTTCGGGTTGCGGCGGACGCCTTTCTGATCTCATGGTCGGGGAGCCTTCTGTACGCTTTCCCTCCCATCCCGTTAGTCTCTCGGACTCTTTTCAAGGTTCTCCGAGACAAAGCCTTCATGATCCTGGTGGCCCCTCGCTGGCCCAGGCAGCCGTGGTTTCCGCTCCTGCTGCAACTGGCGGTGGAGGATCCAATCCCTCTGGGGGTACAACCGGATCTCCTCACCCAGGATCAGGGGTCCCTACTGCACCCCAACCTCCGGTCTCTCAACCTCATGGCCTGGCTGCTGAAAGGGTAGTCCTTGCTCCTCTTCTCTTGCCGGCGGAGGTGGAGGAGGTCGTCTTGGCTTCGCGACGGCCTTCTACCCGCAAATGCTACGCCCTTAAATGGCGTCGCTTTGCAATCTGGTGTTCCCAACAGTCTCAGGATCCCTTCTCCTGCCCGGTGTCGGTGATCTTACAGTACTTGCTACACCTCTCTAATCTGGGACTTAAGTCCAACTCCGTCAAAGTTCACCTCAGTGCTCTTTCAGCACATCATGTGCCGGTGGACGGCAGACCTCTCTCCAACGACCCTCTCGTAGCGAGGTTTCTCCGAGGTCTCCTTCTACTTAAACCACCTCTGCGCCCGCCAGCACCTGACTGGGACCTGAATGTGGTTTTACAGCGGATCACCTGTCCGCCTTTTGAACCTATGGCTACCTGTTCTCTCCGTTTTCTGTCTTGGAAAACACTGTTCTTGATAGCCCTCACTTCCGCTAGACGCGTAAGTGAATTGCAGGCCCTCGTGTCTGATCCCCCTTACACTAGGTTCTACAAGAATAGGGTAGTCCTTCGGACTCACCCGAAATTTCTGCCTAAAGTGGTCTCCCCTTTTCACATCAATCAGGAGATGGTACTTCCAACCTTCTTTCCCAGACCACACTCCAGCCGAGCTGAAACGGTCCTCCATACCCTGGACTGTAGAAGGGCATTGAACTTCTACCTTGACCGTACGCGGGAGCACCGTAAAGCTGCTCAGCTTTTTGTGTCTTTTGACCCCAATAAATTGGGGCTCCCGGTCTCCAAGCGTACTCTGTCCATCTGGGTTGCGGACTGTATCTCTTGGGCTTATGGGGCAGCCGGACTCTCCTTAGAAAGTCGAGTCACGGCTCATTGCGTTCGGGCAAAGGCCACGTCAGTGGCTTACCTCCGCTCTGTTCCGCTGGCAGACATCTGCCGGGCCGCTACTTGGTCTTCGAGCCAGACTTTTGCGGTCCATTACTGTCTCGAGAGGGAGTCCCGTAGGGACAGTGCTTTCGGACAGGCAGTCCTCCGTAATCTCTTTGAGGTCTGAGCAACTCCTACCCTCCATCCCGGATGTGGGCTACCGGTGGGTGATAATTCAGCGAAGATTCTATCCTTCTGTGCTGCTGAGCTAGAGGGAGCTCATTTTTGTGCTTAGGGTCTCCGGTAGCCTTGAGCTTGGGAGTCCCATAAGTGAGGACTGACTTCCTGCTTGGTCCTGGAGAAAGCGTAGTTACTCACCTGTAACAGGTGTTCTCCAGGAGCAGCAGGAATCAGTCCTCACTACCCTCCCTCCTCCCCTTGGAGTTGCAATCGTCTGCTTATGTTCTTTTGCAAATTTTTATGCTGTCTTTTTTAGCTATGTCATCTGACTGGCTAAGATGGCACCTTCGGGCGGGAAGACGACCGCGCATGCGCGCTGCAATTCCCAAAGGCTTTCTTTGAAAGCTGGGGAAAATTGCTCCGCGAGGGCTCCGTCGGCGCCGACGTCACCCATAAGTGAGGACTGATTCCTGCTGCTCCTGGAGAACACCTGTTACAGGTGAGTAACTACGCTTTCTCCTCTTTCAGGGACATTAAGAAAGTGCTGGTCAGACAGTCTGGAAACAGCCAGCACCAGGACTTGCCCATTAAGCAAACAGTGAGAGCGGGTTTCTATTTTGATTTTTTTTCCTCACTAGGCACCATGCACATTCCCAGGTAATTTAAATTACAAACCAACTAATATAGATTAAATTCCTTCTTTTAAGGCACCCTGCTTTGCTTTTTTTTGTTCTCCTTTTCCCTTCCCGCTTAACTGAAAGGCAGGAGGATGCTCATGGTGTCCACTATCTTTTTTTTTTTTTTCCTTATGGTACAGATTAGTTCATGTTGGAAGGCAGATGTGGGCATCTCGGGCTGAGTGGGTCTTGGTGGTATGTGTTATTTCATTACAGCTGTCTTTGTTTTCTGTAATTTTCCTATAAGGATTAAAAGAAAATTTAGGAACAGCGAGATAGCTCAGCATTTTTCTTCTGTTCTGGTTTTATTTGTGAGAATTGCAAGGGGACCTTGAAAAATTGGAAGACCGAATGTCCAAATGACAGATGAAATTTACTATGAACAAGTGCAAAGCTATGCACCTAGGAAAGAACAAACCAAACTATGGTTACACAATGCAAGGTACCACCTAAGAAACCACCACCCAGGAAAAAAGATTTAGGCAACATCTTGGATAATACATTGAAATCCTCCGCCCAGTGTGCAGTGGCAGCCAATCAAGCAAATACATTGTTAGGAATCATAAGGAAAGGAATGGAGAATAAAACCAAGGATATTCTAATGCCTCTGTATTGTTCCATGGAGCGATTGTACCTTCAATATTGTGTGCAGTTCTGCTCGCCATATCTTAAAAAAGATATAGCTGAATTAGAGAAGGTACAAAGAAGAGCGACAAAAATGGTAAAGGGAATGGAAGGATACCCCTATGAGGAGAGGCTTAAAAGGTTGGGGCTTTTCAACATGGAAAAAGAGACAGCTGAGGGGAGATATGATAGAGGTCTATAAACTAATGAATGGAGTGGAACAGGTAAACATAGATTGGTTGTTTACGCCATCAAAAAGACTAGAGGACACACAATGAAGCTACAATGCAACCCATTTTAGACTAATAAGAGAAAATATTTTTTACTCAATATGTAAACTATGGAATTCGTTACTGGAGGATGTAGTAAAAGCTGTTAGTGTACTAGGGTTTAAAAAAGGTTTGGACAGGTTCCTGGAGGAAAGGTCCATATACCATTATTAAAGAGGACCCAATAAATCCATAGCTTGCCCCAGGACAAGCATTGTGGAATCTGTGTGCCTCTTTTGGAACCTGCCAGGTACTTATCGCCTGGATTGGCCAGTTTTGGAAACAGGACACTGGTCTTGATGGACCTTGGTCTGACCCAGTAAGGCATTTCTTATGTACTTAATTTATATACATATGACTATGGTCCAAGAAAAAAAGCAAATTTAAATAGGAATGTCATAGGATTGACCATCAGGCAGGAGAAACGTGAAAAACATCTAATGGCAATATGCTAGTGCAAGGCTAGGCTGGATGTACCAAGCCACCTTAATCTATAGGCATTTATAATAATCTCCTGAAATAAGTGAATCCCAGACCTTAAATACTTTGTGAGCCACTAGCCTAGTGGTTGGAGCAGCTGCCTAGTACCCACTGGCACTCTTTGTGACCTTGGGCAAGTCACGTTACCCTCTTTATTCTTTATCTTTATTCTTTATTAGTAAAGTTTGATATACCGCCCATGCCGGAGCGTCAGAGCGGTGTACAATACAAATTATATATTGGCTACTGAAAAATAAAGTCAGAAAGGAATGCCATCAGTGGACAGGACAGGGATAGAAAGAGGACAGAAACATATCTAGAAGGAAAAACATGGTGACAAAGGACAAGGAAGGGGGAGAGCAGAGGAGTACTGAAATTATGAAGATACCACATTATGAAAAGTAGGGGGCACGGCTGGGGGATGCGGGGCCATCGATGGGGATGGGGAGATCATAGGCCTGGCAGAAAAGGTGAGTTTTGAGAAGAGCTTTGAAACGGGGGAAGGATAATTCAGTGCGAAGAGGTTGTGGGAGCGAATTCCATAAAGCAGGGCCTAAAAAGAAAAATGCGGAGTGACGGGTGAGTTCAAGGTGAGCCTGAGATGGGGAGGGGAGGAAAAGGCGATTGCTGTGAGCAGAACGAAGAAGATGCAGGGATGGTTGGAGGTGGATAATGTCAGCCAAATACTGAGGGTTACTAGTATGGAGAAGCCCTATGTGCAATGATGAGCAGTTTATAAATGAATTTAACCTTAACCGGGAGCCAGTGGAGAGTGAGAAGGCAGGGAGTGACGTGAGAGTGAGCGGGGGAACGAGTGATGAGACGAGCGGCTGTGTTTTGGACTAACTGGAGATGGCGAAGCTGGTAGGAGGGGAGGCCTGCAAAGATGGCATTGCAGTAGTCTAAACAAGTAATCACAAGTGACAGAACAAGGATGATAACAAAAGAAGAAGGGAGAAACGACCGAATAGCCCTTATCTGACGAAGGTGAAAAAAGGAAGTATGCACCACAGAGGAAATATGTTGATGGAAAGAGAGAGAAGAGTCCAAGGTGACGCCCAAATACCGTAGAGTTGATACCAGGGAGATGGGGCGAGAGGACATAACAGGTGATAGATCAGGAGAAGGGACCCCGAAGGAGAACCAGATAGCAGAGGATTTAGCTGGGTTAGCGTGGGGAAAGTTTTGATTGAACCAGGAGGCAACTGAGGTAAGACAGGAGTTAAGTGGGGCGAGGTCAGGGGAGGAGGAAGAGGTGTGATGAACCAGGAGAATGCCATCAGCGTAGATGTAGGCAGAAATTCCAGCTTCTTGAATAAGCAGGGCAAGGGGGGCGAGAAAGACATTAAAGAGTAGAGGGGCAAGAATAGAGCCCTGAGGAACACCACAGATTAAAGGGAACGAGGGTGAAGCAGAGGAACCTGAGTGGACAGCGAAGGAACGAGAGGAAAGAAAGGAACAAAACCACTGTAGAACCGTGCCACGAATGCCAAAGTCAGACAGATAGGTGAGAAGAGTGTGGTGATCGACAACATCAAAAGCAGAGGAGAGATCCAAAGAAACAATAAGAGAAAGGTCCCCACGGTCGTGAGCGCAGTGAAGTTCAGAGAGCAGTGCTACGAGGATAGTCTCTGTGCTGTGGCCGGCTCGAAAACCTGATTGGCGTGGGTGGAGTGAAAAGGTAGAGTCGAGGTGGGTGGCAAGTTCTGAGAAAACAAGCTTCTCGAGTATTTTTGAAAGAAATGGGAGGTTGGCAACTGGCCGCCAGTTGGCGGGAATGGCAGGGTCGAGGGTGGGCTTTTTTAGAAGGGGGCGTACTATGGCGTGTTTCCAACCAGAAGGGAAGTGACCGGAGGTGAGACTGGAATTAACAATGGAGAGAACATAGGGGATGAGCGCGAGTGCAGGGTTGAGCAACCAGGAGGAAGGTAGGGATCAAGGGGGCAAGTGGTCTGGTGGGAGGAGGAAATGGCTTTGATGAGTTCAGGGGAAGTGATAGGCCAGAAAGAGCGCCAGATATGAGGAAAAGTACAGGAAGGGGGTGAGAAAGCATCAGCAAGGGAGGTGGGGGTGTCAGGAGGGGGAGAGAGAGGAGGAGGGCAGATGGGGAAAGAGGAGCAAAGGGAAAGGACTTTGTCTATGAAAAAAGAGGCAAGGGTAGAGGGACTAGGGGTGGAATGAGGTGGAGGGTTGGAGGTAGAAGGAGAGGAAAGGGATTTGAGAATATGAAAAAGGCGTCTAGAGGAGTTTGAGGAGGAAGCTATGAGTTAAGAGTAATATGATTGCTTGGCAGAAGTTATCATAGAGCGATAGAGGAGGTGTGCCTGACGGAACGCAGTGTTGGAAGCAATTGACGGGTTCTTCCTCCACAGACGCTCTGCGCGGCGAAGGTGGGTATGATGCAGATATAGACCAGGATGGTACCAGGGGTGGTTGGAGGGGGAACGAGGGGAGATGGGACGAAGAGGGGCTAGAGTGTTAAGAGCGGCAGAGAGAGTAGAAGACCAGGTGTCCACCTGTTGTTCAACGGGTAGGGAAGAAAACTCAGGAGGGAAGAGGGAGTTGGCTGGGGGGAAAGACTGTAGAGTGTGAGGGGTAATGTGGCGTTTAAGAGGCTGAGAAGAAGAGACCAAGGGGAGAGACCTGGACATTCCGGGAGAAGGAAAAGGGAAAAAGAAAAGCAGACACTGGTGGTCAGACTAAGGGATAGGCATAGGTTGAATGTAGGAAGGGAGATGAGGGGAGGACTCAAGAGTGAGAATGAGGTCCAGTGTATGGCCAGAGACATGGGTCGGATAAGCTACATGTTGAGTGAGACATAGATCGGAGAAGAGTGAGGTGAGGACCTTATCACGCGATCTCATTTGAGCACCCAGGTGGACATTGAAGTCACCCAGGATAACTAAATGTGGGGATAGAAGAACAGAGTCAGATAAGGAAAGTAGAAGGGAATCCCAAAGATCTGAACGCAAAGAAGGGGGAACATAGAGGAGGAGAAAATATATTGGGGTGGGAGAATCCGAGCGAACTAGAAGGGATTCAGAGTAGGCGGGGGGGGGGGGGGGCGAGACGAGTGATAAAGAGAGGGTAGGTCTGTAAATTAATGCTAACCTGCCGCCGGATCGACGGAGGTGGGGTGTGTGAAAAGCAGAGTAGCCCGGGGGAAGGCATTGATAGAGAAGAGTCTTCCCCCTCACGGAGCCAAGATTCTGTAATAAAGAAGGCGTCCAAAGAGTGTTGAGTCAGAAGGTCATGGACTAGGTGGGTTTTTGTTCAGAGGGAGCGGCAGTTCAGGAGGGCAAGTGAAAGTGCTACTATTGTAGCAGCTGCAGACAGTGAGGGGGGGAAGGCTGGAGGAGCCCGGCATGAGTGTAGGGAGAGATAAGAGTAAAGGTAATGAGGAGCAGCAGAAATAATCCACTTCTAAGTCAGTAAGAGTAGTTTCTACTGGATGTAGAAACAGATAGGGAGCCAATGAAATGAACTGAGAGGGGTTATGTGAGCACAGTGATACCGGTGGAGGATTAGCCTTGCAGCTGAGTTCTGAATGGATTGAAGAGGAGCAAGATGATTCAGGGGGAGACCAGTGAAGACAGGTTTGAATAGTCTAAACCAGGGGTTCTCAACCTAGTCCTCAAGACATACCTAGCCAGTCAGGTTTTCAGGATAACCACAATGAATATGCATGAGAGAGATTGCATGCCCTGCCTCCAATGTACTATATGTATGTCTCTCTCATGCATACTTATTCTGGTCATCCTGAAAACATGAGTGGCTAGGTGTGTTCAGAAGACTAGATTGAGAACCCCTGGTCTAAACAGAGGTGACGTGAGCGTGAATAAGGGTCTTGGTAGTGTGTTCAGAAAGGAAGGGAAGAATTTTAATAATGCTGTAAAGAAAGAAAAGGGAGGTTTCGACTATATGTTGGATGTGTGGAAAAAAAGAGAAGAATCAAAGACGACTTGCACTCTCAGTGGGACTACAAAACATTCAACAGAATATGATGCATACATAAAACCATGACAAACAGACTACATAAGACACCCAATAAAACCCAGAGTAACATGAAATAATTCACATCAACTTCCACCCCAAATGCTTCTGTAAAAAGCCCAGCTTTAAACCTTTTACAAAATAATCTCATGCATCTCTGAGAAGAGGCAACAATGAATTCCACCTGACAGGACCAGCTAATGAAGAGACCCTCACCTCGGTAAAAAATGGAATCACTAACAGGTTCAAACAGCAAAAAAAAATAAAATTAGTTTTTAATAATCTTCCACCTATAACTGCAACTTGCAGGACCAGTCGTGCTACTAATAATGACTAACTTCAACTTACTGTATATTCATGTTATTAATTTAAACATACTATGGGACAAAAATTCAAAAATAGGGGAAAAGACTTCAGTTTGCCCTTAGGTCAAAAATATGGATCCATGTTTTGATAAAACAAGAACTAACTTCCTCACTGGTCAGAAAAACCCGCTGAAAACATCTTTTTATTATTTCATATTTGGTGAAACTTTTTAAAATATATTTTTTAACTTGTTTTAAAACCACCTCATTTCATTTTTGAAAAGATAGCAATAAAATCTCCCAATTATCTTATTCGTGGTCCACCGTTGCATAAATTAATTCTCCGAGAACACATGAAAAGTCACTCAGCAACCTAGACAGTGGATCTCATTCAATATCGCCATCTATGCAGTCAAACAGTTTCAGCAATTAATGCCACAATAGAGCACTCAACGCTATGTTTCGCCACTGGGCTGCCTCAGGAGTGTAGCCAAATAGCTGTGTGTTACAGCAGTTTCATTAATCTCATTTGTTTAATAAATTAATGGACTTTTCTGCTGCACCATTGTCACTCAGTAATGGCAAACAGGTCTTTTCCTCCTATTTTTTAATTTTTGTTTCATAGTATGTTTAAATTAATAATATGACTATAAGTTGAAGTTCAATTTATTATTAATACGGCTGGTAGTGAAAGTTGCAATTATAGGTGGAAGATTACCAACACGATTTTTTGTTGTTTGGATGTTTGCAAGTACCTGTTATTGGCTGTGGATATTCGATAATCACTAACCATCAGCTGACCTTAATCAAAGTCAGAGACATATGGACGCAGAGAATTCTTCAGACAGCAAGAGACAGCTAAAAAATGCAGGGTCATGCATCTGGGCTGCAAAAATCCAAGGAAGCAGTACAGTGTAGGAGGTAAAGTACTTCTGTCCACAAAAGAAGAGCGGCACCTGGACGTGATTCTGTCTGATGATCTTAAAGTAGCTAAAGAGGTATTTATTTATTTTATTTATTTACATTCTCTTATATACCGCGCTATTCTGCATCAGTGCGGTTTACACTGAACAAACTGAAATTACATTGAACAGGGCATTATAACTTGGAGATAACTATTTTACAGGGAACATGGGCTATGGAGGGTTAAGTGGCTTGCCCAAGACCACAAGGAGCACCTGTGGGACTAGAAACCCAGGTCCTTCCGGCCCAAGGTTGCTGTCCTCTAGTGGGATTTGAACCCCCGACCTTCCGGCCTGAGGTACCTTGCCTCAACCACTAGGCCACTCCTCCACTCCAAAAGGCAATGGCCAAAGCTAGGAGGATGCCTAGGTGCATAGGGAGAGGAATGGCCAGCAGATGAAAGGAGGTGATAGTGCCTCTGTATAAGTCTTTGGTGCGACCTCATTTGGAGAATTGTGTACAATTCTAAAGACCACACCTTCAAAGGGATATAAACAGGTTAGAGTCAGTGCAGAGGGTGGCTACTAAAATGGTTAGTGGTCTTCGTTCTAAAGAATATGAGGACAGACTTAAAGACCTTAATATGTATACTTTAGAGGAAAGTCAGGACAGAGGTGATATAATTGAGATCTCCGTGGCACAAATGCACAGGAGAAGAGCCTCTTTCAATTGAAAGCAAGTCTGCTCCAAGGGACATAGGATGTGGGTGAAAGAGGATAGACTCAGGAGTAACATGTGGAAATATTTCTTTACGGAAATAGTGGTAATGCGTGGAATAGTCTCCCAGTGGAGGTGGTAGAGATGAGGACAGTATGTAAATTCAAAAAAGCATGGGACAAACACAGATGATCTCTAAAGGAAAAAAGGGGACTGTTGTAGTAGTTGATATGGAAGGGCAGACTAGATAGGCCATGTGGCCTTTTTCTGCTGTCATGTTTCTACGTTTCTATGTTTCTAAGAGGACTGAGGGGAAGAGGGGGATTCCTATTTGCTATAATGCCACAATGTAGCTAACTCTCTCCAAATATATGCAATGATTATGTACCCCTTAGTACTTTTTGATTCTGTTCTCTGCCATACTAAGGATTTCCTCTCATTTTTAGAAAATAGGAGTTGCTTACTACTTAGCGTAATGGAACTGGAAAGCAAAAGACAAATGAAAATCATGGGCTTGTGACTGTATCCCTTACTTCTTCAGGAAGAGGCAGCAGAATAGGGTGGGCCCCACCAATATTTTGTCCAACACAGCATCAGCCACTAGAGATCTTGGGGCAGCGATGGAGATTGGTTTGTTGGCCCCCTCCAACCAAAAAGATGCTCCATTGTCCCTGGCCTCAGGTACCCACTTCACTTAAGCATTTTTTTTTTTTAGTGCCATTAAGTGAGAGCTGACTCCTGGTGACCAAGCTGTCTCTGGGTTTTCTTGGCAGTGTATCACCAGAAGTAGATTTCCAGGTCTTTTCTTCCAAGGCTGCTACTTCGTCCTGCTGCTTGCTTTGTATGCTATCTACTGCTTGTGTCTCCCTCCTACAGGCTTCCTGGTGTTCTCCTGCCTTCCAGTGCTCTCCTGCCGCTCAATCAGTGATGTCCCGCCTCCCGAACGTGACGTGGACGCGTGCAACGCGTCCACGTCATCCTCCAGGGACTTCCCAGCATTTAAAGTCCTCAGGGGCGGTGCGCCACGCCGCCATCGCGGCGTGCGCCAAAGGAGCGCGCACAAGGAGCAAGTGCTCCTTGTGCGCGCTCCTTGAGGCGACGACTGGGGCGACTGGTGCCATGGGCCCCCTCCCAGCACTCTCTGCATTTGGACGCTCCTCCTCTCCACCACACTCTTTGCAACCTTGTTCCCTTCTCCCGGCTCCTCACCACCTGCACCTGTGCTTCTGTTATCAGAAATAGTCCCTCCAGCCTCGCTTGGTATGGCCACTATCCCTGTCTTCTGGGGCCACCGCCCATCTGTCGCTGCCCCTTCACCACCAGGCTTCATAGCACGTAATCCGCTTAACCTCTCTGGGAACTCCACTTTTCTCTGGGACTAAGCAGGAAGTAAGCCCTCACATAAGGGTGACATCATCGGAGCCTGTGCAGGAACGCTTCCAAGCTTCCATAGGAGGCTTTTGGGAGGACCATTGCACATACGTGCTCATCTTCCCGCCCAAAAGGAGCCCTCTTAACTCAGTCTTTTTTTCCACGGAGCCCATCGACTGCTGTCTGATCCTTGGAAAAAATGGATACCCTTGTGGGTATGTCTGTATCATGTTTTATTCTCTTTTTTCGGTCACATGCTCTATCACCGTCTACTTATCCATTCCCGGGAACATCGGTGTCTCGACACCACGTTTTTACTCAGGTTTGTTTGTTCCTTTTGAGGCGCATAGGTTTTTTTTCTCTTGTGACCCCTGGTTGGCTAGGACGTTGGCATTCTTCAATTTGGTGGAAGCTGTCTTCCCCGATATGTCTAAGCCGGCCAGTCACTTCAAAAAGTGCACTCAGTGTGGCCGGACCATGTCAGTAATGGACCTCCACAGCTGATGCCTTCAATGCCTCCAGTGCCTCAGGCCTTATCATGTGCCCTCCATCTGCGCTCTGTCTTCAGATGATGCGCAAGGGACACAAGAATAGAGAAAAACAGCGGGAATTGCTGTTCGGTTCCGCTGAGTCTTAAGCTTTGGCTCCACCATAGACATCGGAATTGACATCCTCAAAGACTTCTGCTGTGGCTTTGGCTTTGAAGAAGAGCATCTCCAGAAGAACTGGATTCCAGCCCCATCCATGTACAATGCAGAGTCCTGGATAAAAACCCATGGGCACCAGCTTCGTAGTCCTTGACGAGACACTTGAGGGTGAGGGCCAGAAGTGGACCCCTAAGCTGCCCTGGCAGGAGGAGCCACCTCCCAAGGCCCCCGGAGGGCTGACGGGAGGCCCCCGGAGGGCTGACGGGAGACTCCCGAGGCTGACACAATCTTAGAGTCACTGCCGAAGAAACTGGCATCTGTGCCGGTGGTTGCTGTGTCAGTTCTACTGGCATCGGAGACCACACTTCTTGCACAGCACATGGAAGCCCTTGAGTGCTGTCTGTCTGCACTTCCTGACCCAGCAGGCTACCTGAGACCCGGTCACTTTGGGTTCCTCGTCACTGGTGATGGTGCCATCTACAGCAGCGGCCTCTCTGTCAGAGGTGCAACCCATACTGGAATTGCATGCTTTCACAAGAGGGTAGTGGTTCCAGGGCATGCTCAAGGTTCTTCTTGGCGTGCTGGCTTTCTCCTCCAAGTGTTTTGGGGTTGGACCGTCAGGGGCCTCTGTTTCCCTTCACTCTGACTAAGTGCCATTGACACCATGAGGAATTGCATCGATACTTCGATTTCCTCCTGGAATCGGATTCTGATGATTGGGAAACCGAAGAGGAATAGCCTGAAACCGTGTATCATTGGGACATTCCCTCTGATCCCTCGCCCCCATATCAATGGAGGAAGCCCTCTCTGGAGGACTTGTCTTTCCACGAGATCATATGGGACATGAGGAAGACCTTGCTGTTCACCATCGAGGCAGAGAAATTGGATATTCTCCAATACACTTCTCCCCTGAAGGAAGCCATTACGGTGCTGGTACGTTGAATCCTTGAGCACCTCCTCTTTCGAATGTGGGAGACTACACTCACGGTGGCCCAGGTGAGCCACTGTCTTGATTCCCAGTATCGAGTGAGCAAGAGCCCCAGCTTTGAGAAACTGCCACTTCCCCATAACTCCATGTTTGTGGAGTTGGCCATGCGCAACATCAAAAGTTCGAAGAGAAACTCCTCGGTGCCCACGAGCCGGGAGGCATGGACCATGGATGGCTTTGGAAGTAAGTGCTACCAAGGCTTAATGCTGGTGGCTTGTATCCAGACCTACTAACTGTATATAGGGATGTACCTCCAAGATCTCTCAGGGGATCTCACCGGGTTCTCTGCCAGCATGTCAAGGAAGCAGCTGCAATGCTATCAAGCTCTTGTGTCCAAGACACAGGAGTGCTTTAAATATCACTCGAGCTGCTTATGATGGGTTTGAGTTGATCGCCCAGGTTTGAGTCGCCTCGCCTCGCTTCAGTCCTCAGACTTGGAATAATGGGTCCAAGACAAGTTAGCTGATGTCCCCTGCAGGAGTGAAAGCCTCTTTGGGAAACCAATGAAGGAGAAAGCTGGAGAGTTGCAGAGAGAACAACTCACGATGAATAGACTCTCTAGAAAGACATTTGACTGCTCCAAACGAAAGTCATCGGGGAAAAATTCTTTCTTTCCCATGAAGAAATAATACTATGGTACCTACACTCCTCACCATTCCTACCAGGCACCTCAGCAGGGACAGTAGCAGCAAAAGGGCCAGGGCCAATGCCAGTAGCGCTGGCTGAAGCCTCAAACTTCACCCAGCACCGCAACCGCAGTCTGGTGGGGGGTTTTGATTACTTCCTCTGGAACATGGCCCTTCTTCCCATTTCAGACACAGTTCTGCCACAGGTGGGAGGCCAACTGGTTTATTTTGCTCACCGGTGGCCCAGCATCACAATGGACACTTGGGACTTCCAAATCATCGGGGGGGGGGGGGGGAGGGGAACCGGTTACACTTTGTTCAACTTCCTCCCAAGTTTATATAGCGCTACAAGGCATATGCAGCGCTGCACAAACACATAGAAGACAGTCCCTGCTCATAGAGCTTACAATCTAGTTAAGACAGCACAATACAAGAGAAAAAAAAGGAGTTCAATAGGGAGAGGAGACACAATGGGAACAAGGGATTAGGATACAAATGCAGCCTCAAAGATGTAAGCCTTTAGCATAGATTTCAAGAGGGTGAGAGATGACACTTGACGTAAAGATACAGAAAATTTGTTCCAGGCATAAGGAGCAGCAAGGTGAAAAGATTGAAGTCTGGAGTTGGCATAATTTAGTAGTTGTACTTTTATGCTATATTTAAAACCAAATTCTGAATAACATGTACCCCTGTATGCCTTCAGAGTCTTGCCACGTCTAGGAAGTACATGAATCTTGAGGATAACCCCTTCGATCCTCACCATCTCCTCTTGCTCCAAAAGGAGGTCCAGTCCCTCCTGTCTGACCGGGCTGTGGAGATTGTTCCTCCATCTCAAATGGGGCAGGAATTCTACTCTCACTACTTTCTCTTTCCAAAGAAGACCAGAGGCCTTCGGCCCATTCTGGATCTGCAGAACCTCAACTGGTTCCTAGTGAGGGAAAAGTTCAAGATGGTATCCCTTGGAACCTTATTGCCCTACATCCACTGGGAAGATTGGCTAGGCTCCTTGGATCTCAAAGATGCTTATACACACATTCTCATTTATCCCCTTCACCGGCAGTGTCTCCGCTTCGTACTCATCAGACAGCACTATCAGTACCGGTTGCTACCGTTTGGTCTTGCCTCCACCCTCAGGATCTGCACAAAGTGTCTAGCAGTCATGGCCACTTTTCTCTGCACCTAGGTGATCTTTGTCTTCCTTAACTAGATGACTGGTTGATCAAGGGGGTGTTGCGAGAGGATGTTCAACATTCGGCACAGCTGACCGTACAAGTCCTGGAGTGCCTGGCTTCATCACCAACCACCCCAAGTCTCATCTTCAGCTCTCTTAGCTTGAGTTCATTGAGGCTCTACTCGATACCACTCTAGCTCAAGCATACCTGCTGAAGGACAGGGCCCACTCTGGTTGCCCTGGCTTACACCATTCAGCGCTGCCCCCTCAAGACAGCTCGGCAGATGCTACGTCTTCTCGGCTACATGCCCTCCATGTCACATCAGCGGCAGGACTCCGCATGTGTCAGGTGCAGTGGACTCTGCATGCAGTGGCAGCAGGTGACCAGCCGCCTCAGGAACAGGGTCAGAGTGATTCACTCACTCAGGGAGACCCTCACCTTGTGGCAACAGCCCTCCAACCTTCTTGCAGGGCTGCCTTTCCAGATCCCATTGCATCAGTGTGTCCTAATAACTGATGCATCCAAGGTGGGCTGGGGAGCACACCTGGATGGTCTATGCACAATTTGCACATAGGGTATCTGGTCAGCTCGGGAGAGCCTCCACCAAATCAATGTCCTGGAACTCCGAACTGTCGCCAATGCCCTGAGGGTTTTTCAATAACAGCTCTTCAATGAGGTTGTCCTAATTCAAATGGACAACCAGGTGGCAATGTTTTATAGCAACAAGCAGGATGGGACTGGGTCGTACCTTCTCTGTTGGGAGGCATTCTGCCTATGAAAGTTTGTCATCTCGCATGGTGTGCTCCTAAGAGCAGTCTACCTGCCATGAGAGCTCAATGTCCTGGCAGATCGCCTCAGCAGTGTCCTTCAATCATGCGAATGGTCTCTCAACAGGCAGGTAGCAGGCCATATCTTTCAGATGTGGGGCACACCATCGATAGACCTCTTTACCATTTCTCACAATGTCTAGCTACTACAGTTTTGCTCCAGAGTATCATGAAAACATTGAGTAGCGCCTGGTGTTTGCCTCATGTATGCATAGCCCCCCAACTCTGATGGCCAAGACCCTCTTCAACTTACAATTAGATGGCGCTACCATGAGTCTCATAGCGCTGCATTGGCCCAGCAATCCTGATTTCCCATGTTGTTCCAACTGTCCTGGCCCTCAGACTTGGCTGCGCTCCAGACCTCGTTTCTCAGGATGAGGGGACCCTACTGCATCTCAGTGTGATATCCCTAACACTCATAGCATGGATGCTGAATGCATACCTCTTGCCCCCCTCCACCTACCGGTGCTCCTGGCCTCATGTAAGGATGCTACATGACGTGCCCACGCCTTCAAATGACACAACCTTTCCATGTGGTGTGCGTTCAAGGCTTTGAACCCTTTCTCTTGCTCAGTGGATGCTTGTACTGTCTTACCTCTTACACCTCTCTGACTCTGACCTAAAATCCAATTTTGTCTGGGTGCATCTCAGTATGTTGCTGCTTACCACCACACTGTGGCTGATAAGCCCATCTTGGCTCACCCATTGATTGGTCACTTTATGAGGGGTTTCCTGCTATCTCATCTAGCTATTAGACCACCTCCAGTGGCCTGGGACCTTAATGTCATATTGGGACAGCTTCTCTCTCTTCCATTTGAGACCCTCAACTCCTGTCTGTTCGTATCTCTCACCTGGAAAGTCATCTTTCTGGTGGCTCTCACTTCTGCACACAGAGTCAGTGAACTCCAGCGTTGGTGGCATACTCGCCTTACACCAGATTTCATAAGAACAGGATGGTTCTTTGAGCTCACCCGAAGTTCCTACCTAAAGTAGTTTATGCTTTTTACATAAATCAGTCAGTGGTCTTGCCCACCTTTGTTTCCAAAGCCTCATGTCAACAGAGCTGATGCTTCGATACACACCTTGGATTGTAGGAGAGGATGAAAGCCCACCGCTGTTTCTCCCAGCTATTTGTCTCATTTGACCCCAGCAGTCTAGGTGTGGTGGTATCGAAATGCACCCTTTCAGTTGGGGGGCAGAATGAATCTTCTTCGCTTATGCTCAGGCTGGACTCACTTTGGAATGCCAAGTCATGGCACACAGTGTTCACGATGAAGATATGTAGGGCTGCCACGTGGTCTTCAGTCTACACCTTTACGGTGACATGCAGGCTCTGGTCTAATTGACATGAGCCAGTGTTTTGATGAAGCTGAGAAATGCTTATTGCAGTAGGGAGAAAATATTATGTGTATGCAGCACAGGTGGTCAGAACAGGAAACCTTAATGCAGACATCTTAAATGGGAAGATCTGGAAAATTACTCCAGAAGGAACAATTGAAGACTGAGAGGAATTCTGGAAGGGGAAGAATCTTGAGACTATGCAAGTCTTGCTGAGCAGTTATGTAAAGCCATTCTGTCTGCGGCAGCCATGGAGAGCTCCCATTTGTGTTTTAAAGTTGAGAGTGCACATCGTGCCCTAGGCCTTCTGAGAGAAGGGAGGCCTAGAGAAGTCGTGGCCTGCTTCCTTGAATATGCAGCCAAAGAGATGGTGATGCAGGCAGCCAGGAAACTAGGTTATAGTAAATGGAAGGACTACTATGTAGAATATTTGCAGATCTTTCAAGTCTAACTATGCACAAACATAGATGCTTTAAAGAGGTCATGAAAAGGCTCCATGTAGGCAATATTAAATACAAGTGGTTATTCCTGTCAGCCTGCAATTTACAATTTCAGGGGCTACGACAATAGTGAAGACGATGGAAGAGGCCCTGAGAGGCATGCAGAAGCTGGCTGGAAAACCTTCCTTAAGGCTCAGCTGTATAAGATCAGGAGAAGAGAGAATTGTGAGGTCATAACAAGGTAGCAAGAGGCTTTGCCATCATGCCTGATCTGCTACCATCAGGCCAGGGAGATGTGGAATGATGCACCTGAATTTGTCAAGAAGCAGGCTTTCCTATGATGAGCTTAATATTTGTAGTTGTTACCTTAGAGGTGCTCAGATTTTTGTGTGATATGGCTATACGGGAGTATGTCTGGTGTGTATGGAAGAGGGGTGGTTCCAAAGGAGAAATTGTACTAAAGATTAAGACTATGTGTTTGTGCAGTTATGGGTCAGGATTTAGTGCTAAGTATTACAGCTAAGAGTCTGAGTTCTAAGTTATTTAAATATACGTCAACTTGCCCTATGTGTGCATACAAAATGCGCTTTTCCTCCCATCATTATACAGTTCTAGGACCAGACCACATGGACTAGGGTATTTACCATTTATGCTCGAGATTGTGGAACTCCTTTCCTAATGAATGATGGTTAGTTAGAGAGTTACCAGTTTTTCATATAAAACTAAAGACTCATTTATTCACTGAATATTTAGGGATTCTCTAGGAATGTGATAGTACGCTCTTATTCTTTTTTTAATATAGGAAATGTAATCTTCTACTCTGTTTGAATTGTTGTTATATTGTTTTGTATTATGAAGGATGGTTATTACCCGCTTTGACCAGCAGTAATTAAGTGGGACAAAAATTGGATGGATAGATAAATAATAAATAATGCCTCAATGGAGGATGATAGAGGATGGAGGGACAAGGACGAGGGAGGAGTGGCTTAGTGGTTGGGACAGGTTACCTCAGGCCGGAGGGCCGGGGGATCAATTCCCACCTGGGGACAAGCAACCTCAGGCCGGAGGGACTGGGGTCTATATTCCCATGGGCCACTCCTTGTGGCCTTGGGCAAGTCACTTCACCCTCCATTGCCTCAGGTACACTTAGATTGTGAGCCCTTTGGGGACAAGGGAATAAAAAGTACCTGTTAGTATACATGTAAACCGCACTGATTCTAAAGAGCGCGGTATAAAAAATAAATTAAAAAAAAAAAAAAAAAGGATGTGAATCCATCCAGGTCTCTGGGGAGGGGAGGAATTTGAGAACTTGAATGTGGTGCTGCATATTGACAGGGTTTTATGCAGTGGAGCACCAGTTGTCTTGTGGGTGGTTGTTCTATCAATATTATAAAAGTCATTACCTTAAACATATGTGAGTTAAACTCCTACAGGAAACATTGATATTGAAGGAAATTTCCCGCCTACACTCAAGTATAGCCTTTAGGCAAGAAACACATTTACCAAGCAAAGATAAATATAGAGTTCAGCATACAAAATTCAATTCTATCTGGCTGGCCTCCAGTAAGAGAGTGAAAAAGGGTGGAGATAGAGTGTTCATCTCTGGAGAGTTAGAACTCCATATTCTGGATGTGAACAGAGATGAAGGTAGACTATTTTTATTAAGCTGAGGTTTGTGATAAGGAAGCTTATCATAGCTCAGGAAGGAGCTATAGTAAAGGTGAAGTGACTCTGAACAAGCAACCTGTCAGTTCTGGTAGAAATAAGAAAACAGAATATTTCCATAAAAGACTACCAGTCCCAGAATGCACCAGGTTTCCAACAGCCATTAGAGGAGCTGAAGTGGGGAAACGTGTGTTCAATCAGGAGGGCTATGAGGTAATCCCCAAGCACTCATCTCAAAGGGCAGGGCCTGATTCAGCACAGCTGCGCTGTGCTAGGGTGGAGCACTCATCTAAGCAGAATAAAGGTAGAGTTTATTCTACAGAGAATTATCCTCATCCTCAGTTTCATCTGGGAGATCCTCATCCTCAGGATCAGCTTGGAGATCCTCATCTTGGACAGCTTCATCATCTGGAGGATCATCATAAGCAGAAGCCAGAGCGGACGGACAGAGAGGGCAAGAAACCCTTTGGAAGAAAGAAGAGAAAAGCATTTGGGAGGTCTAAAGGAGTCCAGAGCAGTACGTATACTGGGAGACATTCAAAAGGCAAGCTTACACCATTGGACTGGGGAAAGCCAGAGGAATGGTGCTGCAGGGCTAGGAATCTCCAGACGGTACCTGTGAGGGAGACGGCTGCACGTGGAAGGGACCCTAAGACCCGTGCCAGAAGGTATGTGAAGAGAGATCCAGTGTCCAGGGATCTGGATTGGAAGGCTGGACATAAGAACTGGACTACATACTGGCCAGGCTATATAGAGAGGAACTCTAACAGCAATGGAAGCTCAGGTATGAACACTGATCTATGCCCTAGCTATAACCTTGAAAGACAGCAGGGAAACAAGTATTCTCCTGAAAGTGCTCCATTGAGAAATTCCTCTGTGCCAATCCCTGATATTGAACCCATGATTGTTAAAGAAGGGGAAGGAGCGGTCTTAGATACAGGCTGTGAATATATGGATTGCTCTCTGTCTAAACTCCTTTGGTAATTTTCTGTTACAAAGTACAGCAACCATCACAAAGAAACACAAACTTGTTCTTTAATCTACTCAGAAAAGCTCCTGAAATAGGATTTGAGCCACGCAGTAGAAAGCAAGCCAGCTAAGGGGTTTCAGCTGGGTAACTGCTAGCAATTGAGCCGTACCTAATTGCTTGTGAGCTCTGAGGGAATCACTTCTGAGTCTATGTGGGAAGATATAAGAAGTTAACCTGAAAAGAACAGTTTTTCCCTTCTTTGTGGGATTTGCTTGTTGTTTGATGCACTGCTAAGAAATTATTAGCTAGAGCCTACAGAAAAGACCAGTTTGTTACCAACCAGGTCTTTATTATTTTGTTTTGATTGCCTGACAAGTTCAGCTGTTGTTTTCCTGATTTTGTTTTTCTAAATTTAACACTGAAAGCAAGTATCCTGTTTTATGTGCTACCAAGTATATCTGTGTTGGGAGAAATAACCCCATAAATAAATATCTTATTGGCTTTACACTCAAGCACAACTAATTATTGTGAGCAGCTGTGTCTGGTGTGAATGGACTGCATTTCCCACAATCCCTTGCAAATCATATTGATATATGCACTTGCCAAGACTGTGAACATTCTCACCCAGGCAGCCATCTGACAGGTTATACAATAGTCTCTAAGGAATCTATATGCTCCAAGATTAGTTTGATGAAATAGTGCATTAATTAAGTGGATTTGTTGAGGGGTCATTGATCGTGGGGGAAGGATTTCAATCTAATCCTCAGTCCTGAATTGGACACATCTTAAGGGGGAAATTTCTAATACTGGTAGAAATCATCAATGCCTTATGCTTTTTTCTTAAGCATTTTGATGACATAAAATGGACAGATTTAGATCTGGGGCAGAGGAAATATCCATATTTGAGCACTCATGACACTTACTCACATTGATTATATATGTGTGGATATGGCAGTGGGCTCAGAATGCAGTGTAAAACTGAGTGCATCACTTGGTCAGATCACGCTCTGGTTTGGGGTGCAATTGTGCTAAATGTAGCAGATAGAGGTGCATAATATTAGAAATTAAATGATACTGTATTAAATGATGAATGGGTTTGTACTCAAAACCAAAATAATATTGAGGAATACCTTGAGTTGAATTACACAGGGTACTATCTCCTGATACCACATGGGATTGTCTCAAAGCAGTACTTGGAGGCAATCTTACAACAGTGGATACTCCATAAAAAGTGGGAAAAACAAAGCAGAGGAAATTCTAAGGGATATCTCCTACCTGGAGGGGGAAATGCAAAAGGGGGACTTTAAATATACACAAAAATAAGCAATTGCTTTTGGATCCTGTTCTATTTAGTCTCCTATCTATTTACTTTATGTTCCCTGGATGTACCCTTATCTTCAGCTGTTGTGTTGTCTGTCTCGACTAGATTGTAAGGTCTTATGAGCAGGGATCGTCTTTTTACATGTGTCTGTACAGAACTGCATTCGCCTCGTAGTGCTATATAAATAAGTAGTAGTAGTAAGTGTCAGAAGCAAGAGTTTGGCTTGGGGAGCTCAACAAAATAAATTAAAATTAATCATGAGCTGGAGAAATTGAAAGAAGTCCATTTTGAACAGGAGTATAAAGCCAGTAGGCTTCTGGCCAAGAAATTGATGAGGAAATTTCAATTTAGGAATCAAATACTGAGAATTTGGAATAAAAACGGTGTGAAGCTCCATAATGCAGAACGGATAAGACAGAGATTTGTGGAATTCTATTAGGGCCTTTATATTCTAGAATGCCTGGCTACAGTGGAGGAGATTGGGGCATATTTGCATGGAGTGAGGAAGGGGAATGGTTGTGGAAGCCCATAATGAAGCACAAAGTCCTAGAGGTGATCACATCCAAACCCATGGACAAGGCCCTGGGGTCGATGGATTTACGAATACATTTCATAAAACGTTTAAGAACCCGTTAGTAGATCTGCTGGTAAGAAATTTTTAATGTTCTGTTAGAAGTTCCAAAATTGCCATATTTGATAAGAGTGGTTAGAATCACCCTAATATATAAGGAGGGTAAGGACTTAGTGATGTGTGGGTCTTACTGCCCACTTCTTTACTGGGGGTGGACCTAAATGTTTTTACTAGGGTCTTGGTTAATTGCCAGCTTACTTTTCTCCTCCATTTAATGCATGTGAACCAATGGGGGTTGGTTACTGATCGACAGGCCTCTGATAATATTTGTAAAGTATTAAATATATTTTTGAGAGATAGAGAGATAAGCAGGATAGATTTTTATTAGCTATCAGTGCTGAAAACAAATTAGACATAGAAAATGGGGCTGGAAGGGCATTGCCTCCAGTGAGTGCAAGCTTTACATAATGAACTCTTGGCCTGTCTGAAAGTAAATGCAGGTTATACGCAGATATTTGAGTTAAAGCAGGGTTACACACAATGAAGCCACAATGTAGCCCATTTAAGACTAATCAAAGAAAATATTTTTTCACTCAACGGGCAATGATCTTCCCACACTTGGATTTCTGCAGTGTACTACTAATAGGTCTCCCAAAACAAGTCATCTGCCGACTTCAACTAGCACAAAATACAGCGGCTAGAGTAATTGCACAAGCCCCAATCAAAAATCACATTACCTCGTACTCCACTATTAAAACATCTACATTGGCTACCAATAGAAAGCAGAATAAAATTCAAGGCTATTCACACAATATTCAAAACCCTCCAAACAGAAACACCAAAATGCCTGAAGACACTTATTCTAAGCACCTTGGAAAACAGACCACGGAGAAACCGAAACAAAAGCTCACTTGTGGTACCCACCAAATTCAGGATATGCAAGTCTTCCACATCAAAGAGAGCCTTCTCCCTCTACGCACCAATCCTGTGGAATTCATTGCCTGAAGACTTAAAAGACTCTAAGGACCCAAACACTTTCCACAGACTACTAAAAACATATTTATTCAAAGAACATTTCGGGGAGATAATTACTTAATAAAAATTTTATTAAAGGTGAATTGTAATACCAAACAGATCCAGCTCCCTGCCAAAATTATTAGTCACAATCCACAATAATTATTAAGATCATTGTAATCAAAAGTTTATATTTCACTCCCTAGATATGATCTTCATTCCTTGAATATAGTTTATAACTGAACGAAGCAGAATGCGAGATCAAAATGTTATTTTCTTTAATCCTCGTCATTCCTTTTTACCAATGTTCCCTGTTTAACCCTTTCCAGGCCGAGCCCAAAACTCTCAGGATCCAAAATTCTGACTAAATATTCCTATCAAATGGTATATAATACATGACCATAGCAGAAGGAAAATCACTATTAGAACATATCAAATAAGACGGGTACAATTTTCCTGAAATATGCAAATATTAACCCGGCTGCAGAATGTGGATTAAAAATTTAAAGTAGGCCTTCAAAGGGTTAATGTGTTAAATTTGTTAATTTTGTTAATGTTGTTAAATGCACTATATCAAACTTTGTTCAATGTATGCCTCTACATTTTGAGTTCCTTGTAAACCCCTTTGATTCACGAAAAGTGGTAAATAAGCACAAATAAATAAATAAATACTACTACCACTTATCATAGTAACATAGTATATGACGGCAGATAAAGACCAGTATGATCCATCTAGTCTGCCCAGCAAGGTGGCAAGAACAGGTGCACCTGCCGCTCTATGCAGGTCACCCCTCTGCATGCCTTTGTTAAGGGGTGTACCAACTACTCCGTGTAGATCACCCCTATTTGTTGAAATAGTTATGTTTGTTTTGATTTTATCCTGTTGCTATAAAGGGATCCACAGTGTCTGTCCCATGCCGTTTTGAATTCCATCACTGTCTTTGCTCCCACCACTTCCATCAGGAGGGCATTCTAAGCATCCACCACCCTTTCAGTAAAAAAGTAATCTCCAGGAACAAGCAGGAATGTAGTCTTCACATATGGGTATCATTGGTACCGACGGAGCCTGCGCGGGAACGCTCCCCAGCGTCCAATAGGAACGCTTTTGGGAGCATCCCTCAGCACATGCGCGCTGCCTTCCCGCCTTTCCAACTGTCCCTCTTCAGTTCTTCGTTTTCCGCGGAGCCGACAGGACACATACCCTGTAACAGCAGAAAATTTCCTCTTTAAACTTGTTTTCTTGTGGTCGCGCCTGCCTCTGCATGACACCTACTGGTACCGCCAGTTCTTTCTTTATTATTTAAAAAAATAAAAAAAATATATATATCTATATATTTTTGAACGGTTTCTCTTCAGAAACTTTTTCTTTTGGTGCTAGGCGCCATCTTGGGCATTAGGCCCCATTTTTCCCAAAAGATGGAAAAACCAGCTAGTGGTTTTAAAACATGTAATAATGTGGCAGTACCATCTCCGTCACCAACACCCATGACTGGTGTCTAAAATGTTTAGGCCCTGACCATTCTCCATCTGAGTGTTCCTCCTGTATGGGGATGACTAAAAGAGGAAGACAGAACCGAGCTGCAAAGCTCGGTACCCTCTTTTCTTCGGATACCAGGTCCATTGCATCAACGTCTTCAAGAGCCTCTTCTTCCTCCAATGGATCTCAGGTAACTAAACATAAGAGCCGGTCCTCAAAGGGTAGCTCTCCTTCAAAGCATCGAGAGGCCATTGGCATTGCCCTTGAGGGAAGCTACACCGGCAAAACAGCCCCGGCGGGAGGCTTCGGCCTCCAAAGCATCAACGGGGTTCCAGGATGTTCTCGAGGCTTTGACCTTGGCAGAACTACTGGTGCCATGCTCAGGGGTTCCGGCCGCTTTCACCGGTACCGATACCCAGCATCGGCAGCGTCGATAGACCAGAGATTCCTCGCTATCGAATGCAGTCTTACAGCTCTCCTTACAGCTGTGGTACCACTGACACCAGTGGTTCAAAGGGCACCAGTACCGACACCGGTACAGATAATGGTACCAGCACCGACGGTTCCGGCCCCAGTGGGAATCCTTCCCATGCAGACTTTTTCTGGCATCGACAGATCAGTACCGGACCAATTCGGTACCGACTTCGATCGATACCGAGACCGTGCTTTGCATGAACATCGGGATCAGAGATACCTCTGAGGCAGCCGGGAAGGTAGCTGCCCCCCTCAGCCATGCAGCTTTTACGTAAGGATCAGCTTGTTAAACGTGAACACAGAGATCTCAGCAGGCACCTCCCCCAAGCCAGAGCTGCTACAGTGAGACAAACCTAAAGCACAATACCCTCTCCCCTAGATAACAGCAGACCAGAGAATACCAGTTTGGACAGGTCACTGAGAATACTTTATGATAGCCCACCTTACCCCCCCAGGGACCACTGATTGGTGGACAAAAGATACCTGAGGCGAATCAGAAAGTAGAATGAGCTTGAAAATATACTGTATATAAGACAATGTATGACGTGGAGAGGGAAGTCAGATCTTTTGTTCAGGGTGGCCGGCTCTGTCTCTGAGACTGTGTGCACACAATAAAAGATTCTGTTTGCATTCTAGTCTGTCTGACTCATCTTCCTTCTGTGGGTGTGAGAGAGAGCTGTTATTAGCTGCATTTGGGCTATTTCAATTCGAATCCTCCGATTCCGATGACTCTGATAATTCTGCCGGTACCAGAGTGTTAATCCCGGAAGACTCCTCTTCTCCCCAATGCAGAATGTCTCCTCTGGAAGACATGTCTTTTCAGGATTTTATTCGTGATGTGGCCCGAGGCCTTTCAATCACGGTAGCTCCTGAAAAGGAACCTAGAGCAAAGGAATTGGAAATTCTCCAATACCCTAAGGCTCCCAAGGAGGCAGCCACTCTGCCCATTCATGAAATTCTTCATGATTTGATGCTCAGAATGTGGGAGACACCTTTGACCACATCTCCTCATTCTAGGAGACTCGATACCATGTATCGAGTTCCACCATGTCCTGGATTTCAAAAGACTCAGCTGCCACACCATTCAATGGTAGTGGAGTCAGCCATGCATAGGATGAAAAGTGCAAAGAGACATGCATCCAATCCTCCAGGTCGTGAATGCAGGAATCTTGATGCTTTTGGGCGTCGAACCTTTCAGGTTTCCATGCTTTCAGCTAGGATCAGCTCATATAGTTTATATATGGGAATGTTCCTCAAAGAGGTCACAGGAGATTTGGAGCTTATGAGCCCCCTTCTCCCTGAGGACAAATGACAGGACTTTCTCACTCTGGTCAAGCATGCTGAAGATGTCTCCAAGTTTGTAAACCGTGCAGCCTTTGACTGCTTTGAATACATCAGCAGAACCTCTGCTATTGCCATTGGTGCACGTCGGATTGCCTGGCTTCAGGCATCAGACTTGGAGATTTGAGTACAGGATAAATTGGGAAACATCCCTTGCACAGGAGAAAACCTCTTTGGCAAGAATTGTCAGGAAAAGGCTAATGAGATAGATACTGACAATCTCACTTTAGACAGATTGTCAAAATATACAGCCACTCCATCCAAAAAGAAACCCTATAAAAAACCCTTTTTCAGCAAAAAGAGGAAGTTTTATCCACCCTGTACCCAGCAAGGGCAAGCTCAGGGTCAAGTTGCCCAGAAGGGTCAACAACAGTAATCCAGACAAAAGAAGCCAAAAGGCCTTAGAGCTCAACCAGCTCCACAGGCCCAGTCCCCTTAAGGGCTTTGACTCCTTCATAGAGAACTTAGCCTTCCTGCCTCTGAAGGGGCCAGAACCCCTAAACATTCCAGGCAGGTTGTGTCATTTTGCCAACAGATGGCACCAAATAACAACAGAAAACTGGACTCTGTCCATTGTGGGAGATGGGTACAAGCTTCATTTTCACAGTATGCCCCCTCCTACAATCGTAAAACAGTTCAGTTCCCAAACCTCTACAGGCAGTCTACTGGATCAAGAGGTCTCAACACTCCTTGCTCAAGGAGCAATAGAGGAGGTGCCCATTCTTCAGCAGGGTGCAGGGTTCTACTCCCCCTATTTTCTTATTCCAAAGAAAACAGGAGGACATAGACCCATTCTAGACCTCAGAGAATTGAACAAATATCTGTTCCGAGAAAAGTTCAAAATGATTTCTCTGGGAACTCTTCTGCCATACCTTCAAAGTCAGGATTGGCTTTGTTCTCTAGATCAAAAGAATGCATATACTCACATTCTGATCCATCCAGATCACAGGAAATTCTTACAATTCCTTTTCAAGGGAAAACATTTCCAATACAGGGTCCTTCCCTTTGGTCTGGCTTCGGCACCAAGAGTAGTCACGAAATGCATGGCAATAGTAGCTGCATTTCTGCGAACCCTGGGGATATTCGTCTTCCCTTACTTGGACGACTGGCTCATTCGAGCCCCCACGGTTCCAGAAGCCAGCTCTGCACTGTCTCGCACAATGCGAATCCTTCAATACTTGGGTTTGGTCATAAACCTCCCAAAATCCCAATTTTCTCCGTCTCAGTTCCTAGAGTTCATATGAGCTTGTCTAGATACCAGACAGTCAAGGGCTTTTCTCCCACAACCCCGCTGTCTTCGTATAATGCAGCTAGCTTCTCAAGCAGCGGTGAAGTTCTCCCTAACTGCTCGAGAACTACTACAACTATTGGGACATATGGCATCCACGGTTCATGTGGTTCCCTACGCTCGGCTTCATATGCGAGCAGCCCAGTGGACCTTATTCACACAGTGGGGACAGGCCACAGAACGTCTGTCGCACAAGATATCAAATTCACAACAACTGATCTTGTCCCTACAATGGTAGCAATCACTGGAAAATATTCTAGTGGGGTCTCCTTTCCAACATCCCCTATTCCAGGCCACCCTAACAGATACATCATAGGTGGGATGGGGAGCACACCTGCATCATCTCTCTACCCAGGGTACCTGGACTCCACAGGAGGCTTGTGTTCACATAAACCTCCTGAAACTCAGAGCAATCTATCTAGCTCTTCGAGTATTCCATGCCCAGCTCAGCTACAAGACAGTCCTAGTCCAAACGGACAATCAAGTAGCTATGTTCTACCTGAACAAGCAGGGCGGAACAGGCTCTCTGTCATTATGCAACGAAGCTTTATGACTATGAGCCCTCGCCAGAGAGCATCAAATTCACCTTCTCGTGGTATATCTTCCAGGCATTCAAAACCTTTGGGCAGACAAACTCAGCCGAGTACTGCTACCCACGAATGGTCTCTCCACCTAAACCAGGTGGCCAAGATATTTCAGATCTTGGGAACCCCAGACATAGACCTATTTGCAAGTCCACTGAATGCCAAACTTCCACGGTTCTGTTCCAGGATTCCGGCTCAAAATTTCCAGGCAAGGGATGCCTTCCTCTTCACTGGGGTCACAACTTCCTCTATGCCTTCCCACCCATTCCCCTCATCCCCAAAACACTCTTCAAGCTTCAGAGAGACAGAGGTTGTATGATCCTCATAGCGCCACGGTGGCCATGCCAAACGTGGTATCCCCTGCTTCTACATCTCTCTCAAGGTGCACCTCTGGTGTTAGGCTATGCTCCAGATCTCCTCTCCCAAGAGAACGGGATGCTATGGCACCCAAATCCCCAGTCCCTGCATCTCAGGACCTGGTTGCTGAAAGCTTAGACCTTCAGGATCTTAACCTTTCCCAACAGGTAAAGGATATCCTTCAGGCTTCTGGAAAATCTTCCACAAGACGCTCTTAACGCTTTCAAGTGGAAACGTTTTGCTATATGGTGTTCACAGAAGGGGTTAACCCCCCTTATGATACCTTTGGAATCGATACTAGAGTATCTACATCATTTATCAAATTCTGGTCTAAAGACCAATTCAGTAAGAGTCCATCTTAGTGCAATTGCAGCTTCCTATAAGCCTCTAAATGGATAACCAATTTCCTCTCATCCACTCATAACAAGATTTATGAGAGGTCTTCTGTTAACAAAGCCTCCCCTCAGGCCACCACCGGTGGCATGGGATTTAAACCTAGTTCTCGGGCAGCTCATGAAACCGCCTTTTGAACCTTTAGCCACTACATCCCTAAAGCTTTTGTCCTGGAAGGTCATCTTCCTAATTGAAATCACCTCTGCACGTCGCATTAGTGAATTGCAAGCTTTAGTGGCTGATCCTCCTTATACTAGGTTTCACCATGATAAGGTTGTTCTTGGAACTCATCCACACAGGGGTTTGGATTTGTTAGGAACTGGGGAACATTCTGGGGAAAGGAGGGGCTCTTCCGAAGGGATGGGCTTCACCTTAACCGGGATGGAACCAGGCTGCTGGCATTAACCTTTAAAAAGGAGATAGAGCAGCTTTTAAACTAGATATTAGGGGAAAGCTGACAGTCGCCCAAGAGCAGATGGTTCGGAAGAATGTATCTTTGAAGGATACTACCAAAAGCAGAGAGGTTCCACAAAAGAGTAAAGTAGCCCAAATGCCCTCAAGTATGGAGCAGACAGAGCTTAAAGATCCCAAATTACTCATGTCTAACAGACAAATTAATATGGATAAAATACATTCTCTAAAATGCTTGTATGCAAATGCTAGAAGTCTAAAAAATGAGATGGGAGAGTTAGAATATATAGCACTAAATGAAAGGTTAGATATGATTGGAATATCAGAGACATGGTGGAAGGACGACAACCAGTGGGACACTGTGATACCTGGGTACAAACTATATCGTAATGATAGAGCTGATCAAATTGGTGGAGGGGTTGCTCTCTATGTTAGAGAGGGCATTGAGTCAGAAAGGATTAAAGTTTTGCAGGAAACAAAATCTGCTGTAGAATCTATATGGATTGAAATTCCATGTAAAAGGGGGAAGGCAATGGCAGTGGGGGTGTACTATCGAGCGCCTGGCCAGAATGACCAAATGGATGATGAAATGCTCAAAGAAATCAAGGAAGCTAACAAAAGTTACAGCACAGTAATAATAATGGGTGATTTCAACTACCCCGGTATCGACTGGGTCAGTGTCACGTCAGGACATGCTAGGGAGATAAAGTTCCTAGATGAAATAAATGACTGCTTCTTGGAGCAGCTGGTTCATGAACCGACCAGAGGGGAAGCCATATTAGACCTAATACTTAGTGGAACACCAGATCTAGTGCAAGAGATAAGGTTGTTGGGGCCACTTGGCAATAGTGATCATAGCATGATCGCCTTTGATTTAATTAGTGGAGGAGGGATAGTAAGGAAATCCACAGTACTACCTTTTAACTTTCGAAAGGGAGACTATGATAAAATGAGGAAAACAGTCAAGAAAAAACTAAAAGGAGCAGTTGCAAAGGTTAAAGACGTACATCAGGCTTGGCTGTTGTTGAAAAATACTATCTTGGAAGCCCAGACCAGCTGTATTCCACGCTTTAAGAAAAGTGGAAAGAAGTCCAAAAAACTGCCAGCATGGTTTAAAGTTGAGGTCAGAGAGGCTGTTGTTGCCAAAAAAGCATCTTTCAGGAAATGGAAAAAAGAGCCAAACAACGAAACCTGGAAAAAGCACAAGCACTGGCAAGTCAAATGCAAGGCATTGATAAGGCAGACAAAGGGAGAATTTGAGAAGAAGCTTGCTGCGGAAGCAAAAACGTGAAGTAAAGACCTTTTCAAGTACATTCGTAGCAAAAAACCTGTGAGAGAGTCAGTTGGTCCATTAGATGATAAAGGGGTTAAAGGAGCACTAAGAGGCGACAAGGCGATAGCGGAGAGACTGAACAAATTCTTTGCTTCAGTCTTTACTGAGGAAGATGTAGGGATGTTACCCATGACTGAAGTGGTATTTAAAGGTGCAGAAGAATTGAAGGAAATATTGATACATCGAGAAGATGTATTACAACTATTAGATAAGCTGAAGAGTAGCAAATCACCTGGGCTGGATGGTATACATCCAAGGGTATTGAAAGAACTGAAATATGAGATTGCAGACCTGCTATTAGTAATCTGTGAACTATCATTAAAATCATCTCTAATACCTGAAGATTGGAGGATCGCCAATGTAACACCAATTTTTAAAAAGGGCTCCAGGGGTGATCCGGGAAACTACAGACCGGTGAGCCTGACGTCAATACCGGGAAAAATGATAGAAACCATCATAAAGAATAAAATTACTCAGCATGTAGATAGTCATGAACTAATGAGACTCAATCAATAAGAACTCATTCAACAATTAACCTATGTATCACAAATGAACATCTGTTTGAGTGTCTTTCCGCAAGCCTCAGAAAACAACCCACAAAGCACCACAATATCAAAGAATATTGAATAATCTCTTGTGTGTGCAGGGGTGTATGTGATACACCCCTACACCCCTGCACACACTCAAGAGATTATTCAATATTCTTTGATATTGTGGTGCTTTGTGGGTTGTTTTCTGAGGCTTGCGGAAAGACACTCAAACAGATGTTCATTTGTGATACATAGGTTAATTGTTGAATGAGTTCTTATTGATTGAGTTGTATTTATCATTCACAAAATTTGGCCGTTTAGGTATTTAGTACTCCTATGAACTAATGAGAGACAGCCAACATGGCTTTAGACAAGGAAGATCTTGTCTTACTAATCTGTTATGTTTTTTTGAAGGAGTGAATAATCAGGTGGACAAAGGTGAGTCGGTTGATATTGTGTATCTGGACTTTCAGAAAGCCTTTGACAAGGTCCCTCATGAGAGACTTTTGGCAAAACTAAAGAGTCATGGGATAGGAGGCAGTGTACTATTGTGGATCAGGAACTGGTTAAAAGATAGAAAGCAGAGGGTAGGGCTAAATGGCCAATTTTCCCAATGGAGAAAGGTGAATAGTGGTGTACCCCAGGGATCTGTGCTGGGTCCGCTGCTTTTTGACATATTCATAAATGACCTGGAAAGTGGAATAACGAATGAGGTTATCAAATTTGCAGATGACACAAAACTATTTAAAGTTGTTAAAACCCAAGAGGATTGTGGAAAATTGCAAGAGGATCTTGATAAATTGGAAGACTGGGCATCAAAATGGCAGATGAAATTTAATGTGGACAAGTGCAAGGTTATGCACCTAGGGAAGAACAACCCAAACTATGGTTACACGATGCAAGGTTCCACATTAGGAACCACCACCCAGGAAAAAGATTTAGGCGTCATTGTTGATACCATGTTAAAACCCTCGGCCCAGTGTGCAGCGGCGGCCAAGAGAGCAAATAGAATGCTAGGTATGATAAGGAAAGGAATGGAAAATAAAACAAAGGATATTATAATGCCTCTATATCGTTCCATGGTGAGACCGCACCTTGAATATTGTGTGCAATTCTGGTCGCCGTATCTTAAAAAGGATATAGAGTTATTAGAAAAGGTTCAGAGAAGAGCCACCAAAATGGTAAAGGGGATGGAAGGATACTCCTATGAAGAAAGGCTAAAAAGGTTAGGGCTCTTTAACCTGGAAAAGAGACGGCTGAGGGGAGATATGATAGAAGTCTATAAATTAATGAGCGGAGTGGAACGGGTAAACGTAGATCGATTGTTTACCTTATCAGAATATAGAAAGACTAGGGGACATGCAATGAAGCTACAGGGTAAACTCTTTAAGACTAATAAAAGAAAATATTTTTTCACTCAACGTGTAATCAAACTCTGGAATTTGTTACCGGAGGATGTAGTAAAGGCTGTTAGTGTAGCTGGGTTTAAAAAAGGTTTGGACAAGTTCCTGGAGGAAAGGTCCATAAGCCATTATTAAGAAGGGACCCAGGATATCAATGCTTGAACCAATACAAGCATTGTGGAACCTGTGTCCCTTGGGGAAACTGCTAGGTACATATGACCTAGATTGGCCACTGTTGGAAACAGAATACTGGGCTTGATGGACCTTGGTCTGACCCAGTATGGCATATCTTATGTTCTTATGTTCACTATGCCAAAAGTGGTTTCGCCTTTTCATTTAAATCAATCATGTATTCTTTCCGAGGCCTCATGCCTCTAATGCAGAAAGGAACCTTCATACTTTGGATTGTAAAAGAGCTTGGCTTTTTACCTACAAAGAATGCAGCAACATAGAAAGTCTTCTCAACTTTTTATTGCTTTTGATTCTAGTCATTTGGGACTTCCAGTCTCCAAGAGAACTCTGTCCAAATGGATTGCACAATGCATATCCTTTGCTTATGAGAGTAGGAGTCTTCCTCTTCAAGGCCATGTCACAGCTCATAATGTGAGAGCCATGGCAGCCTCTATGGCTAACCTTCACTCTGTGTCTATTGATGACATTTGTCGAACAGCCACCTGGCTTCGGTACACACCTTTACAGCCCACTACTGCCTAGATAAAGCCTCCCGTCGGGATGCCTTCTTTGGCCAAGCTGTTCTTCAAAATCTCTTCCAGACCTAATTCAACTCCTATCCACCAACCCTGGTGGGATGCCAGAGATCCATGGGAGGAAGCATAGCCCACCTTACTTGGGTGACAGCTTCCTGGGGCTATCTCCCTGGCATCTTCAGCTAGGGAGTCCCCATATGTGAAGACTACATTCCTTCTTGTTCCTGGAGATAGCGTAGTTACTAACCTGTAACAGGTGATCTCCAGGAACAGCAGGAATTTAGTCTTCACAACCCACCCACCTCCCCTAGGAGTTGTCCCTCTATCTCTCTCTCTCTTTCCTCTCTCCCTCTATCCTTTCACTCAGCTACAAACTTAACTGAAGAGGGACAGTTGGAAAGGCGGGAAGGCAGCGCGCATGTGCTGAGGGATGCTCACAGAAGCGTTCCTATTGGACGCTGGGGAGCGTTCCCGCACAGGCTCCATCGGTACCGACGATACACATATGTGAAGACTAAATTCCTGCTGTTCCCGGAGATCACCTGTTGCAGGTAACTATACTTTTCCTGACATTGCCTCTCAGTTTACCCCCTTGCAGCTTCACGTTATGCCCTCTAATTTTACAGCTTACCCATCTTTGGAAGAGTTTTGTTCATTAATACTCTTTAAGTATTTAAAGGTCTGAATCATATCTCCCCTGTCCCTCCTCTCCTCCAGAGTGTACATATTTAGGTCTTCAAGTCTCTTTTCATACGTCTTCTGATGCAGGCTCCAAATCATTTTGGTCGCCTTCCTCTGAACAGTTTCCAGTCTTTTTATATCCTTTCGAGATACGTTCTCCAAAACTGAACACAAGATTCCAAGTGAGGCCTCACCAGTGACTTGTATAGTGGCATTAGTACCTCTTCCTTTCTGCTGGTAATTCCTCTTTGTATGCAACCCAGCATCCTTCTGGCTTTTGCTACTGCCTTGTTACACTGTTTCACCACCTTGAGATCCTCGGAAACAGTCACTCCAAGGTCCTTCTCCTGGTCCCTTGCACACCAACCTCTCGCCCTAGATCGCATACAGTTCCCTTGGATTTCTGCTTCCCGTGCGTGACACTGCACTGCTTTACATTAAATATTAATTGCCAAGCATTAGACCATTCTTCCAGCTTTTGTAAATCTTTCCTCATGTTATCCACTCACTGAGGGGAGTCCACACTGTTGCAAATTTTTGTGTCATTGCAAAAAGACAGACTTTTCCATTCAGTCCTTCAGCAGTATCACTCACAAATACATTGAACAGTACCGGTCCCAGGACCGAACCGTGGGGCACATCGCTAATCACCTTCCTTTCATCTGAGTGAGTTCCGTTTACCATCACCTTCTGTCGTCTGTCAGTCAACCAATTTCTGATCCAGTTCACAAACTTGGGACCTATCCTCAAGCTATTGAGTTTATTGATAAGCCTCCTATGAGGAACAGTATCAAAGGTTTTGCTGAAATCTAGGTAGATCACATCCATCGCATGTTCTTGATCTAGAAACCAATCGGATTTGTTTGGCAAGATCGTCCTTTGATAAAACCATCTTGTCTTCAGTCATGCGATCTGGTGGTTTTGAGAGTCCATTATTCGCTCTTTCAGGAGCGCCTCCATTACTTTTCCCACCACTGAGGTAAGGCTTTTACTGGCCTGTAGTATGTCAGCTCTTCTCTATTACCACTTTTGTGAAGAGGTACCATATCAGCCCTTCTCCAGTCCTGTGGAACTTCTCCCATCTCCACGAATCTATTAAAAACATCCTTTAACGGTCCTGCAAGAACCTCTTTGAGCTCTTTCAGTATCCTGGGATGTATCCCATCTGGTCCCATGGCCTTGTCCACCTTCAGTTTTGCAAGCTATTGTAACACAACATCTTCTGTGAATGGTGTGCTATCTACTCCATTCCCATTTGTATATTTGTCAATCACAGGTGATCCTTCTCCAGGATTTTCTTTAGTAAAAACAGAACAGAAGTATTTGTTTAGCATGTTCGCTTTTTCAGTATCACTTTCCACAAATTAGTTCTCTTTTGAATCCTGCAATTCCACCTCTGATTTTCCTCCTCTCCCGAATATACCTGAAAAAGGTTTTGTCGCCACACTTCACATCTTCTGTCATCTTTTCTTCTGCCTTTGAATTTGCTATCCTTATTTCTCTTTTTGTCTCTTTTAGCTTTATCATGTATTCTTTTCTGTGTTCCTCTGTTTGTGAACTTTTGAATGTTGTGAAAGCTGTGTTTTTCACCTTTATTTGTGCAGCTACTTCTTTAGAGAACCAAATAGGTTTCCTTTTCCTGTTGTTTTTATTTACTTTCCTTACATATGCATCTGTTGCCCCTTTTATTGCCTTTTTTAGTTTAGCCCATTGCAATTCCACCTCCCTTATCGTCTCCCACTCTGCTAACTCTTCCTTCAGGTACTTGCCCATTTTACTGAAGTCAGTGTTTCTGAAGTCTAGGACTTTGAGCTTGTTGTGATTGGACTCTGCCTTGTCTTTAATCTCAAACCACACCATGTGATGGTCGCTGCTGCTCACATGGGCGCCCACACGGATATTCGACACGCTATCTCCGTTGGTGAGTACTAAATCCAAAACTGAGCCTTCCCTGGTCAGTTCCATCACCATTTGTCTAAGTAATGCATTTTGGGAGGCATCTACAATTTGTTTTACTTATTTCCAGATTTGCAGAAGGAATCCTCCAGTCCACATCAGGTAAATTAAAGTCGGCCAATATGATCACTTCCCCCTTCATGGCTATCTTTGCAATATCAATAATCAATTTTGCTATCTATTTCTTCGGTTTGAGTTGGAGGCCTATAGACTACACCAATATGGATGACATTGCCATCTCCTCTTTCTAACACAGTCCACAGTGCTTCTTCTTTTTCCCACATCCCCTGCATTTCAGCAGCTTTAATATTGCTTTTGACATATAGGGCTATTCCTCTATCTTTTCTACCCTCTCTTTCTCTTCTAAATAGATTGTAGCCAGCTATGGCTATATCCCATTCATGCGACTCGTTAAACCATGTTTCTGTAATGGCCACAATGTCCAAGTCCTTCGCCAGCATTAGGGCTTCCAGGTCAGGCACTTTGTTGGTTATGCTTCTAGCATTTGTGCTCATTGCTTTCCAGCATTTGTTGACCGGCTTGCCTGTATTTTGCATGGATTTTGTTCTACACATCTCTTCCCACTTGCCATTGATGTGTGATTTAAACGTTTGGCTGTTTCCAATGTTATGTTTTAGCTGGGAGCGACATCCTGAACTTATTGTTCTCCATCCGTCACCCCCTTTACCTGGTTTAAATGCCTGTCCACATATTGACTGAATTTTTCACTTGGGATCCTTTTCCCTGCGACAGAGATGTAGTCCATCAGCATAGTATAATCGCTTGTTGGTCCATCTGTTTCCCCAGTCGCCTATATATCCAAATCCTCCTTGTTTCCACCAGATTTGTAGTAATGTTTATGTAATGCAGCCTTTCTGCCCCCTTACCATGAACAGGTAGAACTTCCGAGTATGCTGTGGTGTTAACAATGGGCTTGAGTTTCTTTCCCAGAGTTTGGAAGTTCCTTGGAACTGCTGAGGCACTGTTTCTAGACAGGTCATTTGTACCCAAGTGGATAACAATGTCAATTTTGGAGTGCTCACTTTCTGCACTAACTATACCAACAATTTGGTTTGTATTCCTGCTGGCTGAAGAGCCTGGGAGACATTTGACCATCTTCTTTCCTTTGAATTGTGTTCTCAAGTTGGTGTCTCTGATGATGGAATCTCCAAGTAGTAGTAGTTTCCTGTTTTGTGATTTTTTTTTCTTCATATTTGGTGCATTAACAGTAGGTTGGGCATTGTCTCTCTCATGTAAGGGCACTGCAGTTTCCAGGGATTGGGCAGGAGCATTATCCAAGGCAGAGAAGTCATTATGCAAGGATATAAGAACATAAGATATGCCATACTGGGTCAGACCAAGGTCCATCAAGCCCAGTATCCTGTTTCCAACAGTGACCAATCTAGGTCATACGTACCTAGCAGTTTCCCTAAAAGACACAGGTTCCACAATGCTTGTACTGGGTCAAGCATTGATATCCTGGGTCCCTTCTTAATAATGGTTTATGGACCTTTCCTCCAGGAACCTGTCCAAACCTTTTTTAAACCCAGCTACACTAACAGCCTTTACTACATCCTCCGGTAACAAATTCCGGAGTTTGATTACACGTTGAGTGAAAAAATATTTTATTTTATTAGTCTTCAATAGTTTACCCTGTAGCTTCATTGCATGTCCCCTAGTCTTTCTATATTCTGATAACGTAAACAATCGATCTACATTTACCCGTTCCACTCCATTCATTCATTTATAGACTTCTATCATATCTCCCCTCAGCCGTCTCTTTTCCAGGTTAAAGAGCCCTAACCTTTTTAGCCTTTCTTCATAGGAATATCCTTCCATCCCCTTTACCATTTTGGTGTCTCTTCTCTGAACCTTTTCTAATAGCGCTATATCTCTTGATGTAGAGGGTGTCTCTGTGTTACAGGTCGCAACCTACCAGAGCCCAATGTGATCCATTTGTTCCTGGGCTGTTTGATTCGTTGTGGGAAGCAGTGGTGGATTTTGTACAGTTTGTACCCTTGAGAAGGTGTGTTTAATTGCAACTAATTCTTCCCTTAGTAGAGTCAGTTCTTTATGCATAGCAGCTAACTTGAGGCATATAGAGCAAGCTCTTAGGTTCCAAATGATTCTTCTAAGAATGAAGGCACCACATTTATTGCACTGAATACACGACATGCTGAATAAGACTGTAATAAAGTGGTCCTAGGAGAAAGAGAAAAGGAAATAAAGGTGGGTGTAACACCTAATTGAAGGGCAGATGTCAATGTATATGACGACTATATAGGCAATGTAACCCTGGGGTGGGTGGGGTGAAGGGTAGGGTGGGCGGGAACTTAAGTGTCCCTGACCAGTAAACCTCATATGAACTGAGGACACATTCAGATATCTGATTTAATGGCTATGCAAGGAATGTAGGCAGTCTGAATAATTCTAAACTTATAGCCCAAGCTGAAATTTATATTAAAATAAAAACAGGCACTTGTAAAATCTGAAAACTTAGTAACAGAACAATGGCTGCTGAAAAGTTCAAACTGAAATCTTACTTCTGTGAATCAGCCCCAGTATGCAAGGGCCCATGTAAATTTAAAATGTATAGCCTTGCTACACATTAAAATTAAGCAGGAAACTAAGTAAAAGACTGGGTCTCTGCAACTCTAAATTAAATGTGCACTTCAATTCCAGGTAGCTAGCTGTATATCACAATTGTCTCTGGCCAGTAGACCTTATATGAACCGAGGGCACGCTCAGATATCTGATTTAATGGCTATGCAAAGAATGTAGGCATTCTGAATAATCCTAAACTTATAGCCCAAGCTGAAATTTATATTAAAATAAAAACAGGCACTTGTAAAATCTGAAAGCTTAGCTTTGTGTAGTCCTTCGTGCTGTGATGAGCAGAACTGGATCATTTGTGTAGCGCTACAAGGTCCATGTAGTGCTGTACAGAGACAAGTAAGAGACCATCTCTGCTCATAAGAGCTTACAGTCTAGTCAAGACGGACAACACAACAAATGAGGACTAGGATATATCTAGGGGAATGGTAAGGAAACTCATAGGAGGTGAACAGGAGACTAAGGGGTATCGGGATCCAAAAGCAGTCTCAAAAAAGTGAGTTTTTAGCCTGGATTTGAACAGGATGAAACACACTTCTTTGAGACTGCTGTTGTTACTGGAGGATATAGTAAAAGCTGTTAGTGTAGCTAGGTTTAAAAAAGATTTGGACAAGTTCCTGGAGGAAAAGTCCATAAGCCGCCATTAAAGAGGACCAAGTAAATCCACCGCTTACCCCAGCATAAGCAACATGGAATCTGTGACCTGGATTGGCTGCTGTTGGAAACAGGATACTGGGCTTGATGGACCCTTGGTCTGACCCAGTATGGCATTTGATTAAGTTCTTATGTTCCCCATTTCACCTCTATTATTCATATTGGCTATAGAATCATTGGCTCAAAAGATTAGAGAGGGCTCTCAAATTGAGGGTATAAAGTTGGGGAGGGAACAATATAAAACTTGACTTTTTTTCAGATGGTATTTTTATATACAGTAATAAACCTGAGAGAAATGTTGGGACCGTTATTGCCCAAAATGGTGAAGTTTGGGAATGTTTCTGGTTTCAAAATTAATGTTACTAAATATGAGATCATGAACATTTCTGTACCTCCAGAAAGATGTGCTGAGCTCCAATAGAAATTTCATTTCCGTTGGGCCAAAGACTTGATTATATATTGTGATAAGGAAGCTTATCATAGCTCAGGAAGGGGCTATAGAAAAGGTGAAGTGTCTTTGAACAAGCAACCTGTCAGTGCTGGTAGAAATGAGAAAACAGAATTTTGCCATAAAAGACTACCAGTCCCAGAATGCACCAAGTTTTCAACAGCCATGAGAGGAGCTGAAGTGAGAAAACGTGTGTTCAATCAAAAGGGCTATGAGGTAATCCCCCAGCACTCATTGCAAAGGGCAGGGCTTGATTCAGCACAGCTGTGCTGTGCTAGGATGGAACACTCATCTCAAAGGGCAAGGCCTGATTCAGCACAACTGCGCTGTGTTAGGGAGGAGCACTCATCTAAGCAGAATAAGAGTAGAGTTTATTCTACAGATGACCATCTTCATGATCACCTTGGATATCCAGAGAATTGTCCTCAGTATCCTGAGAATCAGCTTGAGTTTGATCATCAGTTTCATCTGAAGGATCATCAGAAGCAGAAGCCAAACCGGACGGACAGAGAGGAAAAGAGAGCCTTTGGAAGAAGGAAGAGAAAAGCCTTTGAGAGGTCTAGAAGAGTCCAAAGCAGTACGTATACTGGGAGGTATTCCAAGGGCCAGCATACACCATTGGACTGGGGAAAGCCAGAGGAATGGTGCTGCAGAGCTAGGAATCACCAGAGGCTACCTGTGAGGGAGACGGCTGCACGTGGAAGGGACCCTAAGACCTGTGCCAGAAGGTATGTGAAGAGAGATCCAGTGTCCAGGGATCTGGATTGGAAGGCTGGACATAAGAACTGGACTACATACTGGCCAGGCTATATAGAGAGGAACTCTAGCAGCAATGGAAGCTCAGGTATGAACACTGATCTATGCCCTAGCTATAACCTTGAAAGACAGCAGGGAAACAAGTATTCTCCTGAAAATGCTCCATTGAGAGATTCATCTGTGCCAATCCATGATATTGAACCCATGCTTGTTGAACAAGGGGGAATAATAGCAGATGAGGATCCTGTTTATATGGACTGCTCTCTATCTAAACTCCGTTGGTAACTTTCTGTTATAAAGTACAGCAACCATCACAAAGAAATACAAATTTGTTTTTTAATCTACTCAGAAAAGCTCCTGAAGCAGGATTTGACCCACACAGTGGAAGGCAAGCCAGCTAAGGGGTTTCAGCTGGTGACTGCTAGCAATTAAGCCTTACCTAATTGCTTGTGAGCTAGGAGAGAATCACTTCTGAATTTATGTGGGAAGTAATCAGAAGTTAACCTGAAAAGAACAGTTTGTTTCTTGCTTTGTAGCTTTTCATTTGTTGTTTTCCTGATTTGACTTTGTTTTTCCAAGTTAACACTGAAAGCAAGTTACCTAATTTATGTGCTACCAAGCATATCTGTGTTGGGAGAAATAACCCCATAAATAAATATCTTATTGGCTTTACCCAAGAGCACAACTAAATTATTGTCAGCAGCTGTGTCTGGTGTGAATGAACTACATTGCCCACAATACCTTGCAAATCATATAGAAATATGCACTTGCCAAGAGTGTGAAGATTCTCACCCAGGCAGCCGTCTGACAATATTTAGGAAAATTGTTTGAAATTAACTATATCCCCCTTTGGCAAAAGATCAGTCAAGATCTTTGAGCAATGGCAGAGGCTGAGTATGTCGTGGCTACTAAAATGGTTAATGGTCTTCACTATGAAGCATATGAGGACAGACTTAAAGATCTTTATATGTATACTTTAGAGGAAAGGCGGGTTAGGAGCGATATGTTAGAGACATTTAAATACCTCTGTGTTATAAATGCACAGGAGGAGAGCCTCTTTCAATTGAAGGCAAGTTTTGCTAAGAGGGAACATAGGATGAGAATGAAAGGGGATAGACTCAGGAGTAATATGCGGAAATATTTCTTTATGGAAAGTGTGATAGATGCGTTGAATAGTCTCCCAGTGGAGGTGGTGGACAAGAGGGACAGTATTTGAATTCAAAAAAGCATGGGACAAACACAGAGGATCTCTAAAGATAAAAAAGGACTATTGTAGTTGATATGGAAGGGCAGACTAGATAGGCCATGTGGTCTCTCTTTTTTTTTTTTGCCATCATGTTTCTAGGGTGAATTGCTGGAATTAAAATGATGGTGTTACCAAAATTCTTATTTCTTTAATACCCTTCCCATTGAGACTCCAGTTACATTTTTAAAGAATGTCCAACAAGGGATGTTCAATTATAATTGAAAACACCAGTGCCATAGTGTCTCCAGAAAAATTGTATATTGCACGTGAGATAGAGAGGGGGTTTGCAGTGCCAAATTTTCAAAGATGATTTGAGGCAGTGCAAATGAGAGCAGCATTAAAATGGACTGTTAGGGAAAATGAGGAATAGGGCTGGGCTGGGGGGGGGGGCTCGCAAGGTGCCTTTCTGACATAAGCAATGGCTTCTGGGAACTAGGTTTGGACCGAACCCTCCTATGAATACCCTTAACGGCCTTAAAAGAGAGATGAAAGTATTTGGATCAAGGAGATAATGCCAGTTTGCACTTCTTAAACTTAATGATGATTTCTTTCCAGATATGGAGTTTGAGGTTTCTGTAGAGGAGAGAAATCAGGGCTTCAATGTTCTGGATAATTAATGATGATGGGCGTGTACGTTTTGAGGATTTCCAAGACTCCTCTCAATTAGAGCCTAAGGAGGTTTATCGATTCTGTTAGGCTAGGCATTTGTTGGTCCTCTATAAGGTATTGCAGCTTGCAGAGTCCTGTGTGTAAATGCAGAGAGATTTGTTTTGTGATGGCTGGCTGTTATTGCTGCATACTATTTCAGCCTAATTCTTTCATCAGCTGTATTGAAATGTGATCTCTACATGCATATTTACCTATTCTGAATGGTTTGGTTTAAAAGGTTATTTAAATTGCATTCTGATTACGGAGTTTGAAAGAAAATAGACTGAAAATTGAGCAATTGCTTTGGTTTTGAGTGAAAGTATCTCAAATGTCTTATTTGTCTATTTTTAATTGTACATAATTAAAACCTTTTCAGGTGGAATGGGTTCAACAGCAGGAAGTCAAAAAAAGAGTTAAGAGGCATGCACGAGGTGAGCCTCATTTCTTGTACTTCAGTGACCTGATGTGGCCCAGCATGTGGTACTTGGTAAGTGTATCTATATAATGAGCCTCTGCTTTCTGGGGCGATCTTAATTTTGCAGTAGTTGATGGCCATTCTGCTGTCTCTGCTAGGCTGCAGGTGCCTTTTGTTCTCTAGGTTAATTGCATTGCCTTTTCCCTTCTGCCCTGGCTATATTTGATTTTTGATTTATTTTGGAGGATTTGGAGAAAAGCTCTGCGGCTGGGTGTCTGATGTATACATGAGCATCTGCCTGGTTGCTGCCAGTTTAATTGCTCCATTTACTCATCTCCACATACATCTGCTCTTACTTCACAATTTTCTACAAACTTCTGGTTGTGTTCCAGCTTGTATCTGTTTTCAGAAAAATGGCTGTAACTCTCAAACTGAGAGAAGTGTTTGTAAATTATTGTGATGGCCTGTGTGTAATGGTAGAGGTACAGGCTAGCGTGAGGATGGTATGTGCACAGAGGAAGGTGTATAGTTATGGGGATGTTTTGTGTGTGTGTGTATGGAGAAAGATGTAGGCTTATGGGGAAGTAGTGGCGTGCAAGGTTGTGTGGGTGTATGGAGAGTACAGTGCAGACAGTAAAAGGTGTTATACGAGGGGAGTGCACACACTGAATGCTGCAGGGCTGTGAGGGTGCTGCGTGCATACAGGGAAGGTGTAGGATTGTGGGGAGTGGTAGGATGCAGGATTGGGGAAAGGATCGTAGTTGAACAACTCTGTGGAGAGGGAAGGTAAAGGGTCATGCAGAGGCAGTAAAGTGCAAGATGGTTTGGGGGTAGACGGGCATATTTGCAGTTGTATGAAAGTACCCACTGTCTTGCCTGCCCTTAGTTTACTAGAACAGCGTTTTTCAACCACTGTGCCGCGGCACACTAGTGTGCCGTGAGATATTGTCTGGTGTGCCGTGGGAAAAATTCCAATTTCATCCGTAACATGTGGCCTCGGCTCACAAATTAGGGTTGCCAACCGGACGGTTTTCAGCCGGCCTGGCCGGTTTTTCCATGGCCAGGCCGGCTGCCAGCACAGTTGTAAAACCGGCCATTGAAAAGCCGGTTTTTTGCTCTGGCCGCAAGATCGGGAGCGGCCAGAGCAAAAAAACGGCTTTTGTGCCGAAGTCCGCGGCGCGAACGCGATCGCGATTCCCTATAGCAGTGCAGCCGCTGGTTCTGCTTTGTACAGAGCAGCGGCTGCACTACACTTACATTGAAAAGTAAAGAGAAACTGTGTCAGGAGCCCTCCGATCATGCAGAGCCCGAGGAAGTGATGTCATGGGGGCGGGCTCCTCACAGGCTGTCTTTCCTTTTCAAATTAACTTTAGCTGCAATAAAGTTAATTTGAAAAGGAAAGACAGCCTGTGAGGAGCCCGCCCCCATGACATCACTTCCTCGGGCTCTGCGATGCCCGGTGGGCTCCTCACACTGTTTATCTTTACTTTTCAATGTAAGTGTAGTGCAGCCGCTGCTCTGTACAAAGCAGAAGCAGCGGCTTGGGCAGAGGGGGGGGTGTGTGTGTGTGTGAGTGAACCAGCAAGGGGGGGGGGGGGGGAGTGGGAGTGAACCCGCAAGGGGGGGGGGAGGGTGAGGGAACCAGTGTGAATGAACCAGCAGTGGAGGGGGGGTGGTGTGAGTGAACCAGCAAGGGGGGGGGGGCGATGGTGTGAGTGAACCAGCAGGGGAGGGGGGGTAAGTGAGTGAGTGACCCAGCAGGAGGGGTGAGTAAGTGACAGGGGGGTGGGTGAGTGAACCAGCAGTGGAGGGGGGGGGTGGTGTGAGTGAACCAGCAGGGGAGGGGGGTTGGTGTGAACCAGCAGGGGAGGGGGGTTGGTGTGAGTGTTTGATTCCTATTCAAGAGAATTACTTTATATATAGTCAATATAGGCACAGAGGTAAATTTTTTTAACATTTTCTAATGGTGGTGTGCCTCGTGATTTTTTTCATGAAAAAAGTGTGCCTTTGCACAAAAAAGGTTGAAAAACACTGTACTAGAATATAGTGTAAGCTAGTTCCTGAGCTGCACTGTAAGAGACTTGACTGTGCAGTGATAATGCTCCTTGAGTTTAATTCTTTGGTTTGGTTTGTCTTCAGCATTGTGGTGATAAAAACAACCGTTGCAGGTCCGAGATGAATGTTTTGGCAGCGTGGCAAAGAGGATACACTGGCAAGAATGTGGTCGTAACCATTCTTGATGATGGTGTAGAGAAAAATCACCCAGATCTCATGCAGAACTATGTGAGTTTGGTTTCTCTGTAGTAGATAACAATTTATTTTGAAGATAGTTGGAAGAGACCGTGCCCTTGAGCATAAGATACTGAAATTCTGGTACTGGCAACCCCTAAGGGCTCTGGATATCTCTAATGCCTTGTTTGCTGCTGTTCTCTCTGAAAGATGTCCACTGCTGTCTATTTCTTTGTGCCTTTTGTAGTGCTTGTCAAATCTCTTTGTAAACAAAAAGTGCTACATGTCTGTTTCTTTCATTAGGACTGTTAATATCTCTAGGATTGCTATTTCACTCGTTTTCTAATATCTAACAACCTTTTTGATGAAGGGTGTTAAGCACTGAACGCCCAAATTAGCATGGTATTAGCACAGGACTTTAGTGGCTTGTCACTTAGCATGTGCTGATTTGCATGTGAAAAGCATAGCATAGAAAGAGATAGGGAATGGGCTTCGCAGTTAGTGCATGGTAACTTATCACATGTTAAGTGGTCTGCACTGTCTGCCGCGGTAGTAGTTAACATCACCTCATTAGTTGGCACTAAGTGTATCCGCATTATGTCATGCACCCAACACACAGTAAACGGTTTTTCCTCTGTGCTAACTGTATGTGAAGATGTTGGGCAGGCCCCAACAGTTATTGCAGGTTAATTTTTGCAACTAGCATTCAATAACTGCAAGCCTTTACTACACTTTACTAAAAGAGTCCTGTAGCATGGGGGAGGGGGGGGGGAAGCAGACGGGTGATTGAGCACTAGCATACAATAACTGCAAGCCTTTACTACACTTTACTAAAAGAGTCCTGTAGCATGGGGGGGGGGGGGAAGCAGACGGGTGATTGAGCACTAGCATACAATAACTGCAAGCCTTTACTACACTTTACTAAAAGAGTCCTGTAGCATGGGGGGGGGGGGGGTGGGGGGGGGGAAGCAGACGGGTGATTGAGCACGTTTCAGTTGTGAATGTAACTTGCCTTGAGCTACTCCAGAAACCATAGACTAGACAAGATGACCAGGAAAAGAGAGATGGGAAAGTAGTTTCTCCCATCCCTCTTTCTTTCCTTTTTATTTTATTTTTTAAATTATTCATCAAGGATAAATGGCAACCAGTGCATTTTTTTTTTCAAGAAAAAAGGTGCCAATACTCATGCAGGGCTCTTTCATTAAGACATGAGGACTATGGGTCAATTTTAGCATACCCCCTCAAAAAAAGCCTTGAATGCAACTATATTTTATTTACACAGAACAGTGTTGCTTAACTTAATGCTACCATTTATGTATGTAATTCTGTTTTCAGCTCTCATTTTCTTGCGTTAGTTCTTTCCTGTTTACCCTGTGGCTGGACTTGATTTGTAAGATTTCCAATGTCTACTTCAAATGAATGTTTTTCAGGACCCACTTGCAAGCTATGATGTGAATGGAGAGGATGACGACCCCACCCCACGTTACGATGCCAGCAATGAGAATAAGTATGTTACTGTCTGCGTTACAGGAGTGAGCTTATGACCTTCTGTTAACTCTTGGACAGTCTGCTTTATACTAGTTCAACTCATTTTCGTATTAGATATTTACATGACTTGAAGCTTCCAGTTCTGTAGTGAATTAAAATAATCTGTATGTAGAAATATATTTATAAACATTTCAGATGTTCACAATTAAAAGGTAGCTTGGTAATGGAGACAGCTGCAACAATGTGTGGGTGGTCTGTTTGGGGCCGTTAAGACTGAAAATCAGGTTCACGTGGTCAAAATAACAACAACAAAAAAAAGAATAGGAGATAAGCTTGTGAAATTTAGTCCCATGTGCATTCTGTTACAGCAGCACGGAAAGAGCTTCATTGCATTTTGCAAGTTTGGGCTGTGTTCCTCTGTTGACATTATCACACAGTTACCAATAGCACTTCCTTAGCGTCCCTGCAGTCTAGTCCCGGAAACTCTGGAGTTGTGATCCTCTTCCAGCAGCTTGGAGACTGATGCACATCATTCTTTGATGTCACTGGTATAAGGACACAGGCACCGCCTCCTCCCTCTCCTGTTTAGATCAGTCTCCAAGCAGCTAGGAGCTGGTGAGCCGGAGTCCCGGCTCACTAGAGGAGCAAGTAAGGCTTTAATCTGTACTAAATTGGGGATTTTATTTCTTTCTTTATTTAATTTGGTTGGTTTGATTCACTGAGGAAATTGAGGGGGGTGCTCAAACTTTTTCAGGGTCTGTGCCTTTAAATTTGGCTGTGAAGGGCCTCCCTCTCTTTAGCTTCTTAATCGGGGGCTAGCTTTGGCGCTCCGGTGAAGGAGGCAGTGTCCGGGTGCGAGTCTGCGGGTGCAGATGTGTGCTTGTGCTCGTCAGCCCTCTCCCGACGCCACACAGAAGTACTTGCCTGTTTGCGTCTGAGGAGTTGGGCGGAAGAAGTGTGTGAAGACGCGCTGCACAGCTGTCTGCTTCTGCCGGTTCTCTGCATCGGGGAATCGGGACCGGGAGCGTGAATCAGAGCACAGTGGGCATTCGAGAGCCGAGCTGCAGGGCTCAGACTTGCATCAGGCAGCAGGTAAGGCCTGAATTATTTCATAGCAGCGGGTGCCTTCCTATCGCCAGGCCGGACAGCAGGCCGCGGCGCGTGGTTGTTTTCGGCGGGAAAACACTGACAGCGGGAGCGGGGCAACAAGCGCTTGTAGCTTGTTCCTGGAGCCTCGTTTTTAAATCTTTCTGGTGGGATTCGACTCCCACGGGGTCCTGCTTACTGGTGTGATTAAAAAAAAAACAAAATAAAACGGCCCGGGTTTTCGGGGTCCGTTGGAAGCACTGCTGCTGAGGCTCCTTGCAAGGGGTAGTTTGTCTTCTGGAGGGGTCCAGGCCAGGCAGCAGCACTCTGGGTCAGAGCATTCAATATGCCAGGAAAGGTATTATGCCTGCTCTGTGGCGTGAAGAGGTCAGCGGTGTCAGAGGCCGGGGTGTGTAAGAGCTGTGGCCAAGCGGCCCTGGCGGATCAGAAGCTGGATGAGGAAGGGGAGGCTCCTTCCGGGCCTCTCGAGGGTCCTCGGTCGCCGGGAGTACAGCTTGAAGATCCGGTATCGGGCCTGTCCTTGAGGCCTGATGGGCCGGTGGCTCAGGCTCCTTTTCCGGGAGAGTTGGCTTCTCTTTTCTCCCTGGACTTTGTGGCTCTGATCCAGAAGGCGTTTGGTGGTGCATCCCGGGAGCTGGCGTCCTCGGCGGCTGGGCTAGGGCCCGTGGCGGGGAGCCTGGGTCATAAGAGGCCAGGAACTCCGCTGTCAGTAGCAGCTTCGGCGCCCTTGCCGAAGAGAGCGCGAGGGGAGTTTGAGAAGCAGAGTCTGTCTGGAGTTTCCGAGGACTTGCATATGGCAGATGAGCAGGATGCGGACCTGGAAGAGGAATTGGAGGAAGGTGAGTTTGCAGAGCAGGAGGATCAGGCCAGAGTGGTGCAGATCTTTCGTAGAGAGGAATTGTCTGCTCTCATCTCGGAAACGTTGAAGGCGCTGAATGTTCCGGTGTCGGGGCCAGCAGAAGAGGCGGCGTTGGAGGATCCGCTTCTGCAGGCTTTTCGGAAGACACAACGGGCTTTCCCTATGCATAGAGTGGTCAAGGAAATGATTCAAGGGGAATGGGACATGCCTGAGGCTACCCTTAGGGGTTCTAGGGTGATGTCTCGCTTGTACCCCCTGGTGGAGCAGGATAAGGAGATCTTTAAGTCACCGAGAGTGGATGCGGCGGTTTCAGCGGTGACTAAGAAGACAACCATTCCCGTTGAAGGCAGTGCGGCGCTCAAGGATACTCAGGACAGAAAGCTGGATGCCTTGTTAAGGCAGGTGTTTGAGGTGAATGCTCTTTCCATTCAAGCATCTATTTGTGGTGCTTGGGTGGCAAGAGCCTGTTTGCGCTGGGCCCAACAGGTCCAGGGAGATTGAGAGCAAGAATCACTGGATGAGGCAGCTCGGCTGGAGTCCGGTGCGGCTTACCTTGCGGATATTCATTATGACCTTATCAGGGGGCTGTCCAACAGTATGGCCTCGGTGGTAGCAGCGAGGAGGTATCTGTGGTTGCGCAATTGGGCAGCGGATGCCTCCTCTAAGGCCAGGTTGAGTAAGCTGCCTTTTAAAGGGAAGCTTCTATTTGGAGAGGATTTGGACAAGATAGTTAAGGATTTGGGTGAGTCCAAAGGGGGTAGGCTTCCCGAGGACAAGCAGAAACCGGGAAGGTTTCCGTCCCTGTCTAGGGGCCTACAGAGAGAGTTTCGTCGTTGGCAGACGTCTCGGTTTCCTCCTCCTCAGAGGGGGCATTTTCCTTATAGAAACCAAGGGTTTCGTGGTTTCCGGGGGGCCAACAGAGGATTTGCGGCCTCCTCTGCGGGTGCCAAAAAGCCGCACTGAAGTCAGGGAGGCCCAGGTGGAGGTTGCAGTCGGAGGTCGTCTGCAGGAATTTTATGCTGCCTGGGCCGCAATTACGACAGATCAGTGGGTATTAGAAGTGATTCGAGAGGGCTATGCGTTGGAGTTTCAGAGACTGGTGACCGACTCCTTTGTCCTGTCCCCTTGCAGGGCGCGGCAAAAGCGCGATGCGGTTCAACAGACGTTAAACAGGTTGTTGGAGCTCAAAGCGGTTGTGCCGGTGCCGCCAGAGCTTTGCGGCTTAGGTCGATACTCCATTTATTTTGTAGTCCTGAAAAAAGAAGGGACTTATCGGCCCATTTTGGATCTGAAAAGAGTGAACAGATGTCTCCAGGTTTCCCATTTTCGTATGGAGACGCTGCGGTCGGTCATCATGGCGGTCAGAAAGGGGGAGTTTCTGATTCGCTCGATTTAGCCGAGGCGTATCTGCATATTCCGATCCGTCAGGAGCATCAACGGTTCCTCCGCTTTGCGGTGCCGATGGGGCATTTTCAGTTTCGGGCGTTACCGTTCGGTCTCGCCACTGTGCCGCGCACTTTTACCAAGGTTATGGTGGTCGTGACGGCGGCGTTGCGGAAGGATGGTGTTCTGGTTCATCCATATCTCGACGACTGGTTGATTCGAGCGAAGTCCCGCACGGAAAGCGAGGAGGTGACTGCCAAGGTCGTCGGCTTCCTTCAGAGTTTAGGCTGGGTTGTCAATATGGCCAAGAGCAGTCTGGTTCCATCTCAGAAGCTCGAGTATCTGGGCGCAAGGTTCGATACGGAGGCAGGGAAAGCGGTTTTGCCTCCGCTTCGAGCCGTGGCTTTACGGACATTGGTGCAGTGGTTTCTCGACAGACCTCGTCCCATGGCCTGGCATTATTTACAGCTCCTAGGAACGATGGCGGCGGTGATGGAGTTGGTGCCCTGGGCAAGGGCTCATATGAGGCCACTGCAGCGGGTGTTGCTCCAACGGTGGTCTCACCAAAACGACCCGCTGTCTCGGCGGTTGGTCTGCCCGGAGGAGACTCGGGAAGCGTTGCAGTGGTGGTTGCGTCCGGAGTCCTTGGCGAGAGGGATGCCGTTGGAAGCACCGAATTGGATTCCACTGATGACGGATGCCAGCCTGTTCGGTTGGGGAGCGCATTTTCAGGGCAAGTTTGCACAGGGTCAGTGATCCGTACAGGAGAGGGCCTGGTCGATAAACAGATTGGAGCTCAGGGCCGTGTTCCAGGCGCTGCTAAGTTTTCAGCGAGATCTGAGAGGGGCGGCGATCCGGGTACTGTCGGACAATGCGACGGCAGTGGCCTACATCACCCGGCAGGGGGGGCATGGGCAGTGTGCCTTTAGAGGACGAAGCGGATCACTTGTTCTGGTGGGTCGAGGAGAATCTGCAGGCGCTATCGGCGGCGCACGTGGCAGGAGTAGACAATGTGACGGCCGACTTCTTAAGTCGGGTAAAGGTAGACCCCGGAGAGTGAAGCCTTCATCCAGAGGTGTACGGCATGGTGGTGCAGCGCTGGGGGGGCTCCAATAATGGATCTCATGGCCACGTTCCACTCTGCGAAGGTCTGTCGGTTCTTCAGCAGGCGTCGAGAACCAATGTCGGAAGGGCTGGATGCCCTCATCCAGGACTGGCCGATGGGTCAGCTTCTTTACGTATTTCCGCCCTGGGTGCTAATCGCACGCGTGGTGCGTCGCATCGAACGTCACCGCGGAGTGGTGATTCTGATCGCGCCGGATTGGCCGCGGAGGCCCTGGTATGCGGATCTCCGGAGATTGTTAGTGGACGAGCCTTGGCGTCTGCCAGTCCGGCAGGACCTTCTGGTTCAGGGGCCGCTGTTCATGCCTCAGGTAGCTCGGTTCTCGCTTACGGCATGGCTCTTGAAAGGGCAAGGTTAAGAGCTAAGGGCTACTCGAAGGCGGTGGTATCCACCTTGCTAGGTGCGCGTAGACGGTCCACTTCTTTAGCGTATGTTAGAGTGTGGTGCATTTTTGAAGCATGGTGTGGTGAGAGGCATTGTGAGGCTTTGCGAGCGTCTGTGCCTCAGATCTTGGCGTTTTTGCAGGACGGTTTTCAAAAAGGATTGGCAGCCGCTTCCTTATGGGTACAGGTGGCGGCGATTTCCTGTTACAGGGGGAAGGTTAAGGGCCAAGCGTTGGGTGTTCTCCCTGATGTGAAGAGGTTTTTGACGGCGGTGAAGCTGTTGCGGCCTCCGGGCAGGTATCTTGTGCCTACCTGGGATCTGCAATTGGTCTTGCAAGGTTTAGGAAAGCGGCCGTTTGAGCCTTTGGCAGAGGCAACGTTGAAAGATTTGACGTTGAAGGTGGTGTTCTTGGTGGCTATTGCGTCAGCGAGGAGAATTTCAGAGTTACAGGCGCTGTCGTGTAAGGAACCTTTTTTGACCTTTTTTGAGTCGAAGGTGGTTTTGCGGCCGGTGCCGTCCTTTTTGCCAAAAGTGCTGTCGCCCTTCCATCTGAATCAGGTGGTATCTTTGCCGGTTTTCCGCGTGGATTCGCAGGGGTCCTTGGGTCGGCAGTTGCATCGCTTGGACGTCCGGAGAGCGTTGAAGTATCTCAGTAGAACGGCGGAGTTCAGGCGCTCGGATAGGCTGTTTGTGTTGTTTGGGGGGCCTCGCAAGGGTGAGGCGGCGTCTAAGGCATCCATTGCCAGATGGATAAAAGCGGAGATTGCGTCGGTGTATTTACTGAAAGGAAAGGAAAGGAGGTTCCTGAGGGGTTGCGAGCTCATTCGACTAGGGCGCAGGCCGCGTCTTGGGCGGAATACAAGTCTGTGCCGCCGGTAAAGATTTGTCGGGCAGCAACGTGGTCCTCCCTAAATTTGTTTGTCAAGCATTATCGTCTGGATGTGCAGGCGAGTAGGGATACCTGTTTTGGATCGGCGGTGCTTCAGACTGGTCTGGCAGGTCCCGCCCGGTGAGTTCTTTTACTGCTCTGCTACTTCTCCAGAGTTTCCGGGACTAGACTGGAGGGACGCTAAGGAAGTGTAAATTAGACTTACCTGCTAATTGTAGTTCCTGAAGGAACTCCAGTCTAGTCCAGGACCCCGTCCCGTTTCTTTGCCTGAAGTGGAGCCTGAAGCGCAAGAGGTTACAGGTAAGAGATTGCGGTGCAGGCCGCGGCTTCGCATTCCGGTGAAGGGATTGTACATCAGATTTCATAGGTGGGGGCTTCCAAGGGAAGGGAAGCGAGGACCTTCACAACTGAATTTCAAGGTAGTGACTATATTAGTTTAAAGTTTACAGGATTTCGTTTTAATATGGTTGGTTTTTCATGTGTTTTGTCTTATACTTAATTGTTGCTCTGGTGAGTCTGCTTTGTCAATAGGTTACTGGAGAGGGAGGAGGCGGTGCCTGAGTCCTTATACCAGTGACATCAAAGAATGATGTGGATCAGTCTCCAAGCTGCTGGAAGAGGATCACAACTCCAGAGTTTCCGGGACTAGACTGGAGTTCCTTCAGGAACTACAATTAGCAGGTAAGTCTAATTTACACATATGCGGCAGATATTGATTAATGTTCATAAGCTAATTTCTCTGCACTGCCCCAGTGCAAAAAGATATAGTAAAATATGTGTTGAATAAATGGAATTTTTCACAGTCTATGGAAACTGTGCTGTACCTATACTTTGACAAGGAGGATTGATTAGTCACACAAATGGGTGATATCCATGCATGGCACTGGGATTGACAGTTCTCCCAGAGCTCAGAACAGTTCTGAGTATATATGGCTCTTCCCACAATCAGAAGTCTCCTCAGAACCTCAGATTTTTTTTCCACTCTGCTGAGTGACCACAAAAACAAAGCGCTCCAGTGGTTTTTTTTAAGAGTTTACTCTTCTTTATTTTTCTGATGTTGTCTCTCATGGTTTTCAGAGGAAAAAATACAATTTTCTTATTTTAATTTTCCTTTGTTTCTGTGGATCAAGGTTCAGACCAAGTCAGGGTTTTGGTTATGTCTGCAGTGTGATAGAAAGATCCAGAGTTTTGATGCCCATTCCAGGTGTCTCGTTTTGTTTGGGCTCAGATCATAACCAAGTGGAATGCAAGCACTGCAGAAGAATGTCTGTGAAAGTACAAAAGTATGACCTCAACCTCTTCTGTAACCATTCTGAAGCAGAAAGGAGGTTCCTGTTTGTGCATAAAGTAGAGCAAAGATTGGCTTCTATGCAGAGATTGGCTGACTGCACACTCAAGTAGGGGAATACTCTTCTGCAAATGTTATTTCTACATCCCTGAGTTTGTCATGATGGGGCAGCGCCATGGATCCTCTAACTTGATATGAGTTTTGGGAGAGACTTCACCACTTAAAACATGATGGACATCTTTACTGAAGAGGCTGATTATAAAGAAATTCCTAAGCACTGTTGAGAAGTACTGTCATTTCTCCTAGGACAAGCAGGATGAGTCAACCACAATAGGTGTCGTCATCCGACGGTGCCGAGACGGAAGTACTACTCTCTATAGCTCAGAAGGACTTTGCCCTTCTGAGCATGGGCCACCCAGGCCACCCCCCCCCCCGGGTCCACCCCTAGCCAGCCACTCTTCATTCTTCCGCCTTGACAACAAGACGGATTTTCCTACACTGTCGTCATCAAACATCTAATTTCACGAAAACAGCAATTTCAGCAATTTTGCAAAGACAGAAACTCCAATCAACCTCTATTATGCCCAAACCCGGTTTTAAAAAATGTCCTACCTGCTCCAGAAAGATGAACTCCACGGGCACCCATGTCTGTTGCTTGAGATGCCTCGGAGTCTCACACAGGGTGGAGGACTGCACTCACTGTGCAAGAATGTCCCCCTGTGCCAGGAAATTCAGAAAACATGCTCTCCGGGATCTTTTTCAAGAGGTAGGAACTTCAGCGCTGCAAGCTTCTGCTGACCATGCTGCTGCTGACCATGTGGTCGCCCATGCTGCCCCCGATGCTCTTCCGATGCAGCCAACCTCCTCCGCAACTCCGGATGTGCCATCCCTGGCCTCCATCAGCAGCTGCAAGACTCCTACCTCCCACTCCGGGCTTCTGACTCTTCCTGCAGCTTCTTCTCAGCCACTGGCTTCCCCGGAACCCCCTCTGCAGACAATGTGGGAGCTCCAGGGCATTTAGGCAGCCATCTTGCCTTCCTTCTCTGCCTCTGGCTCCACCCCCTGTGGCGCCATTGTTCAGCGCAATGGCAACGAGTCCTCCCCTGACTCTGCCCCGTGGCGCCATTGGACGGCACCATGGCAACGGGACTGTATCACGGACTGCATCACCAGGTAGCCTAGGACACTCCCCCCCTGCACTGGCAAGCCTCTCTGTCGGCATGGAGACACCCACGCCGACGTAGCAGAGGTTCAGGAAGACAGCACAGGCACAGGAGGAGGCACTCAAAGGGCAGTTCTCTCAGCAGCAGCCGAGCCCCAAAGAGACATCACAGACATCGCAGGCACAGAAGCAGCAGCAGACACAGAAACAGAAGCAGCAGCAGCAACTCCAGCAGCAGACATGCTCACAAGAGATACTACAGGCAGAGGAGCAGGGACAAGCACAGATCCTCCCACAGACACATCTATGCACCCTCCAGCAGCCCCTCCTCTGTTCTTCCCCCTTCCTCTGACTCAGAACCCAGAGAGGGTGGGGAGACCACCATCCAGACCCCCACGCTGCTTGAGGCACAGGACAAAGTTCAACACCCAGACTTATCGCGGATTTCAAACTTTCTTGCCAGCCTCTTTGACCAATGGGCAAAAAATCAAGCACCTACCTCTACTTCATTGGACCCGAAGGTCCCTAGATCACTAGCCGCGTCCACAGAGCCTATACCTACAGAGGTGGCTCCCCTGCCCTCCTGTAATGCTGCTGTCCCAACTGACCCTGGGCCACCTATGAGTGCGGAAACCTCAGAGCTCGATTTAGCATCCGCACCGGCAGATCCCGCCACCAGCATCCCAGAGGACCTCACTTATCCCAGATTTCTCCACAAACTGGCATCAGCTATGGACCTCCCTACTACTGGACATCCCTCAGACCAGCGTCCAGAAACCCAAGCAGCACGGAAATTCCTCGAGACCCCGAAAGCCCCTGCAATGATTCCGGTGCATCCCCTACTGCAGGAGAACCTCCTCCAGCTTTGGCAAAGCCCGGCTCGGGACCCCCCTCTACGCACAAACTGGACTTAAAATACCAAGTCCAGTCCTCTCCAGGATTCGACAAGTCCCAACTCTCACACCAATCCATTGTGGTGGAGTCTGCCCTTAAGCTCTCAAAGTCCACGCGGACACATTCCAACAACCCCCCAGGCAGAGATCTTAAGCTTCTCAACGATATTGGCAAGAAGACTTTCCAAGGTGCCATGCTCAGCGCAAGAATCTCTGCTCACAAACTACAGCACGGCCTCTACCAGGATGTCCTCCTTGATCGCTTGAAAGACGTCATTTCAGCCCTGCCACAGGACAGTCAGCTTTCCGCCAATACCTCTTTAGCAGACCTACAGGAATGCATGAAGCACCAAGTGCGAGTATCCTTTGATTCCTTTGATGCGGTCACACGCACAGCTGGGACTGCTATCTCCGCCTGCAGACTCGCCTGGCTCTGGGCCTCCGGTCTCAGAGAAACATAGAAACATAGAAACATGACGACAGAAAAAGACCACAAGGCCCATCTAGTCTGTCCTTCCATAACAACAACTACAACAGTCCACTTTTTACCTTTAGAGATCCTCTGTGTTGGTCCCATGCTCTTTTGAATTCAGTTACTGTCCTCATCTCCACCACCTCCACTGGGAGACTATTCCATGGATCCACTACTCTTTCCGTAAAGAAATATTTCCGCATATCACTCCTGAATCTATCTCCCTTCACCCTCATCCCATGTCCCCTCGTAGCAGAACTTGGCTTTCAATTGAAAGAGGCTCTCTCCCTGAACATTTATGCCACGGAGGTATTTAAACATCTCAATCATATCACCTCTATCCCGCCTTTCCTCTAAGGTGTACATATTAAGATCCTTAAGTCTGTCCTCATATGCTTTATAATGAAGCCCATTAATCATTTTAGTAGCAACCCTCTGCACCGACTCCATCCTGTTCACATCCTTTTGAAGGTGCGGTCTCCAGAATTGCATACCATACGCCAAATGAGGTCGCACCAAAGACTTATATAGAGGCATTATCACCTCCTTTTTTCTGCTAGCCATTCCTCTCCGTATGCACCCAAGCATCCTTCTAGCTTTTGCCGTCGCCTTTTCTACCTGTTTAGCTACTTTAAGATCATCAGACACAACCACGCCTAGGTCCCGCATGACCGCATCGCTGACGCCCCATGTACTGGCGACTGTCTGTTTGGAGACAGAGTCAATGATACCGTCTCCACTATAAAGGACAATTGCACCACACTTCAGACCCTCGCTGACGAGGGCCTTGAGCGCAACAACCGCAAGAGCTCCTACCAGCAGAGACAGTACCACACTTCAAAACGGCAATACACTACATACCGGAAGTGGCAACAGCCATGGTACAAGTCACAACAGCAGCATTCCTCCTACCGCAATAAGCCCCGCCAGTGCGACCGGAGACAGCAAAAGGCCCCCCAAGCTGGGCCAGCGAAACAAAGCCAGCCTTTTTGACAAACAATGCACAGCCTGCCCCCCCCCCCCCCCCCCGGGAGGCCGGTTCACCACCTTCCTCCCGGCATGGGAGTCCATCACGACAGACAAGTGGGTACTACAAATAATCAGGAGCGGGTACCGCATCAGGTTCCACTCTACTCCATGCCAACGAAACCCCCCCCCCCCAAGAGAGGGCGGACTCCGCATTGCCCACAGGTCTACCTCAAGAAATATCCTCCCTCTTGACTTCCAAAGCAATCGAGCCCGTGCCACCGGAGGAAATTCACACTGGCTTCTACTCCAGATACTTTATGGTTCCCAAGAAGTCGGGTGGTTCGCGCCCCATCCTCGACCTGCGCAAACTCAACAAATTCATAGTCAAGGAAAGGTTCCGTATGCATTCCCTTGGGTCCATCCTCCCCCTCATCCAGAAAGGGGAGTGGCTTTCATCCCTGGACCTAATGGACACCTACACCCACATCAGCATCCACAAGGACCACCGCAAGTTCCTCCGCTTCCAGATCCAGGGGAGACACTTCCAGTACGAGGTCCTCCCCTCCGGCCTCTCTCCGGCACCAAGAGTTTTAATCAAATGTGTCATTGTGGCGACTGCTCACCTGCGCAAACAGGGCATATGTGTCTTCCCATACCTGGACGACTGGCTGATTTCAGCGCCATCCCTACGGGAAGCCACAATGTCGACCCGGCGGACCATCGCCCTCCTGTCATCTCTGGGCTTCCTGATCAACTACCAAAAGTCGCACCCGTGACCCATGCAACGCCTCGAGTTCATCGGAGCTTTAATAGACATCAAAGCCTCACGGGCATTTCTGCTTCCCCCTCGAAGGAACGCCATCATCCGCCTGATAAAACAAGTCTCGGAGACGGATCACACGCACGCGAGGACACTCCTACGCCTTCTGGGACACATGGCAGCCTCTACCCAGGTCGTACTCCTGGCGAAGCTACACATGCGCCACTTGCAATGGCACCTGAGGTCATACTGGAACTAGCACTCGCAATCCCTCAGCTTCTACGTCTGCATGGACACTGCAGTCAAAGCGTCCTTCCTCTGGTGGACCCGCAAGAAGAACCTGGCACAGGGACGCCCACTATGGCAGCCCCCAACTCAGCTGTCCATAACCACGGACGCCTCCCCGTCCGGCTGGGGGCACACTGCCTTCATCTCCGCACCCAGGGAGCATGGATGGCACGGGAGCGGAATCAACACATAAACCTCCTGGAACTCAGGGCGATCCGACATGCCCTTCAGGCCTTCCGGAGTCAGACCCACAGAAAACACATCCTCCTTTGGATGGACAATCAGGTGTCCATGTTCTATATCAACAAAGGGGGGTACAGGCTCGCGTGTGCTGTGCAGGGAAGCTCTGAAGATCTGGATCTTTGCTCTGCACCACCGGTGCTACATCCAGGCTTCCTACCTACCAGGGCTCCAGAACGAGCTAGCAGACCGCCTCAGCCGACAGCTCAGCCCACACGAATAGGCACTCCCCGGCCAAGTGACCCTCACCATCTTCCAGCGGTAAGGTCAACAGCAGATAGACCTTTTTGCCACGAAAGAGAACAGCAAATGCAACCTCTTCTGCTCAAAACGGCCGTCCCCCCGCAGCACCGCCCCGGATGCATTCGACGTGTTCTGGGGGGACTGGTCACTGGTGTATGCCTTCCCGCCGTTTCCACTGATACCACTGAGCCTGAAACACATCATTTCGGACAGGGCACAGGCCATCCTCATAGCCTCCTTCTGGCCCTGCCAGGGATGGTTTCTGCTCCTCAGCTGCTTGGCATGGGAAGCACCTCTTCGCCTTCCCCTACGGCCGGACCTCATCTCTCAGGACGATGGTAAAACCCTGTGCCCCAATCTACAGACCCTGTCCTTGGCAGCATGGAGGCTGAACGGGTCACTCTAACACCGCTCCACCTCCCGCCAGAGGTCGTGCAAGTGGTGCTTGCAGCACGCCGTCCGTCTACTAGAAAGTCATACGGCTTGAAGTGGCAACGCTTCTCCTTCTGGTGCTCCGCCCTGCAGCTCAATCCTTTCTCCTGCCCCACGTCGCAGGTGCTGCAATATCTGACAGAACTCACCCAGAAGGATCTGCAACCTCAGTCAGTACGAGTTCACCTGGCCGCGATCGCAGCTTTTCATGACTGCTGCGATGACACTTCCATCGCGGCCCAACCCATCGTTGCTCGGTTCATGAGAGGACTCACCAACCTGTACCCTCCGCGCAAAGACCCGATCCCCCTCTGGGACCTCAACGCCGTCCTCGGCCAACTCACGCTTCCCCCTTTTGAGCCCTTGACTACAGCGGACATGAAACATGTCTCATGGAAAACTCTGTTCCTGGTCGCCATCACATCAGCCCGACAAATCAGTGAGTTGCAAGCATTGGTGACGCACCCACCCTACACACAGATCACCAATGAGAGAGCCACCCTCCGGACGCATCCCAAATTTGTGCCGAAGGTGGTCTCGGCCTTTCACATGAACCAGTCCATAGAGCTACCTAGCTTCCTTCCAGAACCCCACTCCACTGCAGAGGAACAGAAACTACACACCTTGGACTGCGTCAGAGCTCTCCGCATCTACCTCCAACGGACTGCGCCCCACCGCTCGGGCACGCAGTTCTTCATCTCCTATGACCCCAACAAACCCGGGCGTCCTGTCTCCAAACGGACCCTGTCCCTCTGGATCTCAGCATGCATCGCCTTCTGCCTTGGGCGGGCAGGGGCTGAGTCTACACTTCCAGTCAACGCGCACCAGCTACGGGCAATGGTCTCCTCCATTGCCAACCTGAGATCCATCCCAGTCGCGGATATCTGCAAAGCCGCCACTTGGTCATCACCCCATATGTTCCAGAGACACTACTGCTGCAACTTCTCCAGCGAAGACCTTGCTTTTGGTCGGGCAGTCTTGACCTCAGTGGACCAGCGCTACCTGTAGCACGGTCCAATCCACATCTGTGGTTGTGATTTCCCTCAGTACCTGAACTGACGTTTGCTCTGTTACTGCACTGTGTGCACAGCTACTTGCACTGTTTACACTGTTACTTGCACTGTGTTTTGCACATTGTTCTGCACCTTGTTTTGCATATTTGCACTGTTTACACTGTTATTTGCACTTTGTTTTGCACATTGTTCTACACCTTGTTTTCCATATTTGCACTGTTGAACTGGTTTACATTGTAATTGCACGGTGTTTTGCATACTGACTATTGCCCTCTGTGCATGGGCAACCGCCAGCTTTAATAAAGCAGGCAAATTGTTCTTGGTCACCGCCTGGTCTCCTTGATCTCCCTTGCACCACAGCTCCATATAGCTAGGGAGGCACCTATTGTGGCTGACTCATCCTGCTTGTCCTAGGAGAAAACGAGGTTACTTACCTGTAACAGGAGTTCTCTGTGGACAGCAGGATAAGTCAGCCACACATCCCACCCTCCTCCCCTGCAAGGTACCGGTCTAAATCCCACGGGTGCATGCCCCTAGCAGTTGACAGCTAGTAACTCAGTGGCTGGCTAGGGGCGGACCCGGGGGGGGGGGTGGCTTGGGTGGCCCATGCTCAGAAGGGCAAAGCCTTTCTGAGCTATAGAGAGTAGTACTTCCGTCTCGGTGCCGTCGGATGACAACACCTATTGTGGCTGACTTATCCTGCAGTCCACAGAGAACTCCTGTTACAGGTAAGTAACCTCATTATCTGTGCAGATTATCATTGTCTAAGCGCTAGCAGAAGCAAATCCCTACTTGACTACATACCTCTGCAAGAATACAGAACAGATGTACATTGGTTTCCATCTGCCCAGAAAGGTGCATGTCATTTTCTGGAAGTGACAGAGTGAAAGGAATATTTGGGACTGGTTAATTCCTTGAACAGATGAATACTTACCCAGGTGCAGTACTGTGAAAGTCTGAAACATACTGCTGTGTCGAGTTGCTGACTGACATGCTGAATGTGCCCCTATATTTTTGAGACTTTTAATGGTGGTAGTTTTGAACTTGGACACTAAGTTGGGAAAGTGGACATTCCTAATCGTCTCTCCGGGCCAGTCCAGGACATTTGGGTGGTCAATCCGCTCCAGCAGCTGGGGACTGAATACTGAACGGTTTTTCCTGACAGCTTACCCAGCTCCCCCTGGTGTCAGAGCCCCAGTCTTTCAGTCCTCAGCAGCTGGATAGGACGTCAAATTGACCAGCTCCCCAGAGAGACAAATTGGACATTTTTAGTTCTAGCACAGTATTGAAGAAAAAAAAAAAAGAGAAACAGAACATAAGCTAAGAGAAAGGCTATTCTATGAGTCGGGCTTGAAAAACCCCACAAAACAAAACGATTTTTGCACTTCTCCTTTGCTGAATCCTCTGTCCTAGCAGGGCAGTTCTCCAGCGTTGAAGAGAGCTCCGGTTCTCCTGCCGGCGGAGTTAACCGGCTGGTGGAGGCAGAGCCTGTCTCCTAGGGGGATTTCAGCCCGCAGTAGTGGAAATAGGCCTGGGAGCCCCAAGATTCTTTTCCTTATCCCTGAGTGGAGTCCCTCACCGGCTTACCGCTAGCAGCGGCACAGCGTTTCCGGGGGTTTGAAACTCCTAGAGGACACTTCAGGTAAGCCTCGGAAAGGGGGCAAGGGCAGCTCTTAGCTACTCCGGGGTGTTTTCGGCGCCGCGAGGTTGGCTGGTTTTATAGATCCGGTTTCTGTCTTTGCGGCAGTTTGGTGTTCTAGTGCGGGAGCAGAACACGCGGCATTGCCTCGGGGTCCCGGTTGTAGCGGGTTTAGAGAGGAGCGAGTCTTTCGGTTTTTAAAGCCTCTTATTTCTTTATTTCTTACTTTACTGGGGTTGCTTTTAGTTCGCCACAGCTAATGGAGGGCAAAGTGGCAGAGGACGGTGGGGCACTGTCTCACAGCTCATCGGAAAGAGAGGGAAAGGCGGCCATTTTGAGTGAGCCGGCCGTCTCTCCCGCGCTGCATGGGAAACCTCAGAAAAAGAAAGCTAAATCGCATAGAGCTCCTTCTCCGGAGGAGTCAAAACAGCAGTCTTCCTCTTCAGTACAGCAGACTTTGGGTGCCTTCTTCTCCCCCGATTTTATTTTATCGCTGCATAATGCTTATATGTTAAAGAGGGATCAATTGTCTCACAATTCTGCCCCAGACAGCCTGTTTGGATCCCAAGCTGTGGGACCGACAGTGTCAGACCCTGGGGAAGGCAGTTCTTCAGGGGAGAAGGGTTTGGAAGCAGCATTGGATGCAGGAGTGGTGCCTAGTGCGTTGTCCCAGGTAGCTGAGGAGGGCGAGATTCTCTCGGACTCAGGGTTTGATGCCTGGCCAGGAGAGCTGGAAGAAAGTGAATTGGGACTAGGAGAGGATCCCAATGTATTTAGAGTTTTTCGTAAAGAAGAACTAGGGGCGTTGATTTCTCAGTCGCTAGTGGCTCTAAATATAGTGCTCCCAGCAGTGCAGCAGGAGCCGCTTGAAGATCCCTTGTTACAGGGTTTTCGTTCAGAGTAAAGATGTTTTCCGATTCATAGGGTTATTAAACAAATGATAGAGTCAGAATGGGAATGTCCAGAAGCGTCCTTAAGGGGTGGTCGCGCTATTGCTCGCCTTTACCCCGTGCCCCAGGAAGAGCAGGACTTATTGCGTATGCCTAAGGTGGATGCGTTAGTTTCAGCGGTCACTAAGAAGACCACCATTCCTGTGGAAGGCGCTGCAGCGCTTAAGGACTTGCAGGATCGTAGGTTGGAGGCGCTGCTAAAGCAAGCATTTGATTCCAGTGCTTTAGCTATGCAGGCTTCCGTTTGTGGAGCCTATGTGTCCCGGGCCTCTATCCGTTGGCTCCAGGGAGAACAGAGTCTGGATAAGGTGGAGAATGCTTCAGACGGAGCCAAGTTGGAGTCGGCGGCGGCTTATTTAGCAGATCTCTGCTATGATTTAGTGCGTATTTCGGCGAAGTCCATGGCATCGGTAATTGCTGCCAGGCGTTTCCTATGGCTAAGGAATTGGGCGGCCGATGCGTCTTCTAAGGCGCGTCTCAGTAAGCTTCCGTACAAGGGCAAGTTGCTGTTCGGGGAAGCGTTAGAGAAGATAGTTAAGGATTTGGGGGACTCCAAAGGGGGTCGTCTTCCCGAAGACCGTCCAAGAGCGGTGAAGTTGTCTTCCGTGCAGAGAGGTCACGGCAGAGATTTTCGTAGATTCCGCAGATCGTGTTTCTCTCCTTATCAGCGGGGCCGTTTTGTGGCCCGGGGGCAGTCCTTTCGAGGGGCCAGATCGTTCAATAGGGGTTTCTTTAACGCCCAACAAAACTCAGTTAAGAAGCCGCAATGAAGGGAGGCCGGTCCAGGTGGAGACTCCGGTAGGGGGACGTTTACACCAGTTTCTCTCCGCCTGGGCCAGCATAACTACGGACCAGTGGGTTCTCGAAATTGTCCGGGACGGGTATGCACTGGAGTTTGCGCAGCCTTTACCGGACGCTTTTGTTTGTTCGCCGTGCGGTCCTCAAACAAAGCGGGATGCTGTCGGCGAGACGTTGCTATGCTTGTTGCGTCTTCAAGCAGTGGTTCCAGTACCTCCCGACCAGTACGGCTTAGGTCGATACTCGATTTATTTTGTGGTTCCCAAGAAGGAAGGTTCTTTTTGGCCTATTCTGGATCTCAAGCACGTAAATCAAGCCTTACGGGTGCCACATTTCCGGATGGAAACTTTGCGTTCGGTTATCCGGTCCGTCAGGCAGGGCGAAGTTCTTACATCCATAGATCTAACGGAGGCCTATTTGCACATCCCCATCAGGAAAGAGCATCAAAAGTTCTTGCGTTTTGCAGTCCCCTTGGGCCATTTTCAGTTCCGAGCTTTGCCTTTTGGCCTCGCTACAGCGCCGCGGACGTTTACCAAGGTGATGGTGGTGGCGGCTGCGGCGCTGCGGAAGGAAAAGAATTCAAGTCCGTCCCTACCTGGACGACTGGCTCATTCAGGCGCCGTCGCAAACGGAGTCTGTCGCGGCCACTGCTCGCGTGGTGGACTTCCTCGAACAGTTAGGCTGGGTCATCAACCGCGCGAAGAGTCATTTGGAGCCGGCCAGGCGGTTAACTTATCTCGGAGCTCTCTTTGACACGGAGATAGGCTCAGTATTTCTTCCTCAAGAAAGAGTGAACAAGATTTTGGCTCAGGTGTCGGCTTTCCTGCACGTACAGGCTCCGACGGCCTGGAGGTATCTACAGTTGTTAGGGTCAATGGTGGCGGCTTTAGATCTGGTTCCGTGGGCCAGAGCCCATATGTGGCCGCTTCAACAGGCGTTGTTGTCCCGGTGGTTGCCGCAGGATCATCCTCTTTCTCGAAGACTGCCCTGTCCGGAGGAGGTGCATAGTAGTCTACAGTGGTGGTTGGTTCCCGCCCACCTGAGAGCAGGAGTTCCACTGGATCTGCCGGATTGGACCTTACTCACGACAGATGCGAGTCTCTCCGGCTGGGCGGCTCATTGTTTGTCGCGGATAGCTCAAGGAACGTGGTCGGCAGAAGAGAGCGTTTGGTCGATCAATCGTTTGGAACTGAGAGCGGTGCGCTTGGCGCTCTTAGACTTTGGCGCGGTGCTCGAGGGGAAAGCCGTTTGGGTGTTCTCCGACAATCGGATGACTGTGTTTTACATAAACAGGCAGGGGGGCACCGGCAGTGCTCCGTTGTTGGAAGAAAGTCAACTCTTGTTTCACTGGGCAGAAATCCATCTCGTAGCGCTTTCCGCAGCCCATGTGGCAGGCAAGGACAACGTTCAAGCCGATTATCTCAGTCGTCGTCTCCTAGACTCCGGGGAATGGGAGTTGAGCTGGACGATATTTCAAGAGATTTCTCAGCGTTGGGGTCAGCCAGTAATGGACCTCATGGCTACCCAGTCCAATGCCAAAGCGGCACGGTTTTACAGCAGGCGCAGGGAGCACATGTCGGAAGGTCTCGACGGCTTGGTGCAGCCTTGGCCGCAGGATCAGCTGCTTTACGTGTTCCCTCCGTGGCCGCTCTTGGGGCGAGTTGTGCAGAGGATTGCAAGTCACCGGGGAACGGTGATTCTAGTGGCTCCGGATTGACCCAGACGACCGTGGTATGCCGACCTGATGAGGCTTCTCTTGGCTCCTCCCTGGCGTTTGCCCGTTCAGTTCGACCTGTTGAGGCAAGGTCCCATGCTAATGCCACAGGTGGATCGGTTCTTGCTTACGGCTTGGCTCTTGAAAGGGAACGATTGCGCCGGAAGGGCTACTCGAGGGCAGTGATAGCCACTTTGTTACAGTCCAGGAGACGATCCACTTCGTTAGCGTATATTAGGGTCTGCCGCATTTTTGAGGCATGGTGTAGCGATCGCCAAGTTACGCCGTGGGGGGGCGCAGCTATCCGACATTAGGTTTTCTTCAGGCAGGGCTTGAGAAGGGCCTGGCAGTTAGCACGCTGAGGGTACAGCTGGCGGCGCTGTCCTGCTACAGAGGGAGAGTGCAGGGCGGTACTCTTTCTACACATCCCGATCTTATACGTTTTTTGAGGGCGGCCAAAAACATTAGGCCCCTGCTGCGGGCAGTAGTACTGCCTTGGGATTTGAATTTGGTCTTACAGGCTTTGACAGAACCTCCTTTTGTGCCGGCATCGTCGGGACATCTTTGTGAGTTGTCCTGGAAGACGGCTTTTCTGGTGGTGTTGTGTTCGGCTAGTAGAATTTCAGATCTGCAGGCTCTCTCGTGCAAGGAGCCTTATCTTCATTTTTCGCAGGAAAAGGTGGTGTTACGGCCGGTGCCGTCCTTTCTTCCTAAAGTAGTTTCCAGTTTTCCCGTGAACCAGGTCGTTTTGCTTCCAACCTTTAACGAACCGGGCGGCGGTAGCGTGGATCGTGCGCTTCGGCGGCTGGATCTAGGTCGAGTGTTGCGTACCTATCTCAAAAGAACGGAGTCCTTTCGGCAATCGGACCGGTTATTTGTCCTCTACGGGGGACCGGCTAGAGGAAAGGCACAAAGGCGTCTGTCGCTCGGTGGGTGAAGCATGCCATACGGGCGGCCTATGAGTCCAAGGGCAAGCCTGTTCCGGTGGGACTCGGGGCGCATTCAACTAGGGGGCAAGCTGCTTCTTGGGCGGAATATGCGTTGGTTCCGCCGGTGGACATCTGTCGGGCAGCGACGTGGTCTTCGTTGCATACATTCGCGAAGCATTATCGGTTAGATGTTCAGGCCAGGGCTGATGCGGGCCTCGGCAATCATTGCGGGGCTCGCAGGACCCTCCCGGATTTAGGTACTGCTTTGGTACTGCCCAAATGTCCTGGACTGGCCCGGAGAGATGATTAGGAAGAAGAAATTAGACCTTACCTGCTAATTGTCTTTCCTTGAGTTCTCTCCGGGCCAGTCCAGGGCCCTCCCGAGCTGTCTGCGAGCCTTTTAGAGGAGTGCAGCCTCGGCGTGAGTGTTGGCAGATTTCGCAGGTGTTGTCGAGCTTGTGTCGGAGCTGCAGCAGTGTGTATCATATTAGAAATGGATCCTGGGGGGGGGGGGGAGCGGGAGTTCCTTTTCAGAAAGCAGGGGTTCTTCCCAGAGAAAAAAAAACACACAGAATGAGGGGAAGCACAGGAAATGGAAGGGAACGCATAAAGTAGTTCTTTCTCCTCATGCTGTATGTTCTGACGGCTTGTCCGACAGTTAGCGTTTGTTGTTTTTGGTTCCAGTGCTAGTTTGAGTTTCACTGCTTTGTTACTGTAAGACTGAGGCTCTGACACCAGGGGGAGCTGGGTAAGCTGTCAGGAAAAGCCGTTCAGTATTCAGTCCCCAGCTGCTGGAGCGGATTGACCACCCAAATGTCCTGGACTGGCCCGGAGAGTACTCAAGGAAAGACAATTAGCAGGTAAGGTCTAATTTCTTCTTATAAAGTAAAATGGACCTGGTGTGATACTAACAGTTTGTCTAGAGTGATACTAAGATTTGACAACAGTTTTTAGAGTGTTTATTGAAGAGTGAGGTTATGTCACCTTATTACCCCAGGTTCAATGTCCAAATGATTTGATGTTGTTTTGACTCCATTTTTGATCCACTATTAATTTGTTCTAGTGACTGTGACATATAAACCCTCTGATCAGTGTCTCCACCTCTGCTGAAGTAGTCACACTTATTCTTGCAAAATATGTTCAATGACTTAGTCACAGTACCGTGAGGATCTGTCAGATGCAAACTTATCAGGACCTGGCCACATCATAGACCTCTCAATCTACTGGAATTACACTTGGATAGAGAGAGACTCATTCCTCCGAAGATCTCGGTTTCTCTGTTGTCCACTTTGGGTTCAGAGCAGCAAGAACAACGTTCTTTACCAACCTCTTCCCTAGCTTTCTTTGCCAACCTCTTTGCCCCCCAGCTCCTACCCCTTCTAAACCTTTCATACTGACAACCAATATCTCGGTAAATACCTTTGTAAATAGTTGTTTATTCTCATGATTAGTTCTCATTGTTATCTTATATATTTGTTACTTTGTTCTATGTAAACAGTGGAAACACTCTATTTTAATTGTTTTATGTAAACCGTCTTGATTTGTAGAAAGACGGTATATAAAATCTGTTAAATAAATAAATAAATAAACAAACCTCTTCCCTAGCTTTCTTTACCAACCTCTTCCCCAAGGTGTTAATTCTCAATGGCCTTGAGGATTATAGAGACCTTTTTTACGTTCCAGAGAAGGGAACGCATATTCTACGGGGATTCCTTCCCTTCCAACTTTTCTCCTGCTCAATATGGATCTCCTTATAAAGATATTTCTTACCCAAAGTTTGTTCAAACATGTCCTGGGAGGTTTGTTTTCCCTTACAACAGGGGACTGAATGTACATCTTAGGTTTTTAATGTTAGTTTGATTTTCACAGCCACAAGACATTCAGAAAGGCGATATACAAAGTAATAAAACAGAGTAGAATTCAAGACTACAGTGATACAAATTTGTCAGATACAAAGATAGCGAAAGAAATTTACACCTGATAAAACAAGGTTCATAGAGAGAAACCCCCAAAAGAACAAGGAATTTCTCAAAATAGCCATGTAGGACATAGGGCACAGTATAAAACGAGTAATACAGTATGTAGAAAGCATCAGTAATGACAATAATTGAGCATAATAATCCATAATGGGAAAAACGGCAACACAGCCATAAACATTTATAGGGGAGCACAACCAAGGGAAAAACAAAGAACCTAGACACCAACCCGTCCAGAGACCAGAGTGCAGACCAGGACAAGACCTACATCACTTAAGGAAAGCTTGGGAGAAAAGACAAGTCTTTAAAGCTGTCTTGAATTTTATATGGGAAGTCTGCAGCCTAAGAATGTCTGGGAATTTGTTCCATAGTAAAGAGGCTGCATAAGCAAAGAAAGTTTTGTGTGTTCTCTATCCAAATACATATTGGAAAAGGAAGGGTTAAAAGATTTCTGTGGAACTATCTAAGGGCTCAGCAGGGGACATAAGGGATGTGTTTAGACAAGCAGAAGTCTCCCGTCCTCCAGCCCAGCAGTGGCTCTTCCTCCCAGGATCGATCTGCAGGAGCCAGAAGACAGCAGCCATCTTTGGCGTTCTGCCCAATTGGGGCAGCCGCCTCTACTTTGAAAAGGAGCGCCATCGGGCGCACCCGCGCCTGAAGGCCCTTTGGCATGGCCCGTAGGCGGGGTCCGACCGGCATAAGGCCAGGCGCAGCTGCCGAGAGCCAACCCAGCTCCGTTTTCCTCGCCGGATGCCACCACCCTCATAAGTACTTCAAGGCACTAACCACCGAACACACCTGGATAAACGTACAGGCAAAGCACACCAGACTCAACCCGAGGGTACAGGCCCGAACGATTGACAATGCTATCTAACTGCAAGGTAATCTATCTACCACTAGTTAGATACATAAAATATAACCACGCAACACAGTAGCCTCCGATACAAAGTAACCCATACTGTGCATGCCTTTTAGGTTACTTTTGCCACTGTTGTACAGAGGAGCTTCTGCTATATCTGTTGTTCAAGGGAGCGATTACTATAAACTGACTCAACACCCAGCAGTCCAACATGGCCATTTCCATATTATCTCTCACCAGCTTTTATCTCCTTGCCAACACCATTTATGATACCCACGCACTCACCTCCAACCACAATCCCATCCCCATCCTTCACAGCATGGGTAAGATATGTTACAGCAGCTCCCATCGTCCATTATCAAACACATACCATGACTGGCACCCGCACCTACTCTACATAACAATCAAACACCCCGAGAACCCCAAGACGGCGTTATCCCAAGTACCTCACGACCTGAGATGTGTCCTCATAAGTGCATGCTCGGTTCGCAAGAAATGGCCAGCCATCACGGATCTCATAGCACACCTCGATCTTGACATACTAATGGTCACAGAATCCTGGCTTGCAGACTCAGACACAGTTCTCCTAAACCAACTTATCCCCCCCAACTTCTCAATCCACACCCGCCACAGAACTGGCCGGAGAGGCGGAGGGGTCTTCATCCTAGTAAAAACAGAGCTCCAATACCAGCTGCTCTCCTCCAAAAGCACACTGCACCTAGACACAATCACCATAGCTAACAAACACAACACCATCAACCTCATATACAGAGCCCCAACCTCTCCCCCGGAAGACCTCGCTAACATTTATTTTATTTATTTATTTAGTGTACACTTGTATCCCGCTGCTTCCAGCGATCAGCAGCGGTATTCTATACATAATGGGGCGGCTGTACAGGCCAGAATTTGAACATACATTGATTTCAGGGGGGGTGGAAGGCACAACAAGCAATTACAATTTTTACATTGATTGTATAAGAGGAGACTTTACGTATCTACATTGGATTGTACTAGTGGAGGCTTTTCATGTATCCATATACACGTATATTACATACTCTGACTAGGTCAGGTTGAAGTGAGTCCTAAAGAGGTGAGTCTTTAGCTTCTTCCTGAAGTCCTTCAAGTCTTTGTTTGCTCTTAGTTCATAGGGCAGTTGGTTCCAGAGTGTTGGTGCAATAAATGAGAACGCTCTGTTGGTGGTGTTTGCGTTACAATTTCTCATGCTATTCGGGACATGGAGGGTGTTGCTATTTACTGTTCTTCTGTTTCTGATGATTGGTTGCTCGGATATTAAGGTGTTTAGGTATGAGGGTGCTATGTTGTAAACAAGTTTGAACGTGGTTACTAAGAGCTTGTATTGGATGCAGGCTTTGATGGGGAGCCAGTGAAGTTCGATTAGTACTGGAGTGATGTGACCTAGCCTGTAACCCTGAAAACCTACGCAAATCAAACTAGGTGATGGGTGATTTTAACCTTCCAGCACTTCAAAGCAGCCACGCCAATGCCTTCCTCAAGGCAATGACTGAGCTGGGCTACGAACAGGTTGTCAATGCTCACACCCACCACAGAGGAAACTCACTGGACCTGGTCTTCGCCCCACGACCAGACACAAGCCAAGACCACAACTTCAACCTATCCATCACCCCCATCCCATGGTCTGACCACAGCCTAATCACATTCCATATTCCCCCACAGCAAGAACACGATTCACCCAGCGGCACAAGCGACGCATCATGGGCACCTGCAGGATGCTTCAAGTCCCTTGACAAAGAAGAGATCATCAAGTGCGTACTTCCAAAACTCAAGCAGCCGTCATCCAACCTCAGTGACATGATAGCTAGGTGGAACAACACCCTGAGCTCACTATCTCGGCTACCCTCTTCGGACAAACCACCCAATCATAACAGACAGGCAAGAAGAAGGAAGCCGGCCCCCTGATTCTCTGCAGAGCTGCAGACTTCTCTTCTCCTCCTCAGGAAGCTCGAGAGAAAATGGCGATGTTCCCGTTCCCCAGTGGACCAGTCAGCATACACATCCCACTTAAAAGTACACCGTGAAACAATCTCAGAGAAAATGAAAGAATACCACCCCGAGCTTCTTCATCGCTCCCTAAACAAGCCCCGGGACCTCTTCAACTTAGTAAAGTCCTTAACGAAAGAACCATCCTCTCCCCAGCACGGATTCAGGGAATCACACGGAGTGGAGACACTACTTACCACGCTAATCAATACCTTAACCAGAGGGATTGACAATATCAAAAATGGGTTTGCACTTATCTTCCTTGATATCGTCGCTGCATTCGACTCCGTCAACCATGATCAGCTCCTGACACGCCTCCATGAGAAGGGAATTCAGGGCTCGGCCTTGGACTGGTGCAAATCCTACCTAGCAGACAGATGGCAACACGTACGGATGGGATCCAAGACCTCTGAGCCTTTTCAACAAGGCCAGGGGGTACCCCAGGGCTCCTCTCTATCAGCGTTACTCTTCAACATATACATGCAGCCTATATGCGAAATCATCCGCTCCTTCAAAATTTCCTGCCTGATCTATGCAGATGATGTACTGCTACTTGCCCCAATCAACGTCACGCAACCCGACTTTACAGCACTAGTGAATTGCTTCAGTGCAATCACCAACTGACTTCATTCCCAGAACCTCCGAATCAACTTCAAAAATACCAAGGTCCTGTTCATCACAAAAAACAAAAACTTTTCTCCCCCCACAACAATAAAAGTGAGAGACGCAGAGCTCCCAAGTAAACCCACAATACGCTACCTGGGTGTCACGCTAGACCAGCATCTTGATTTGAAAGTGCACAAAAACAACACCATCAGGGCCTTATACCACAAGATCAGGGCACTACGACACCTAAGACCCATGCTGCTGCCAGAGGACTTACGAACAATTTTCCAAGCGCTTGTAACACCCCATTTTGACTATGCTAATGCCATTCTGTAGGGTCTCCCCAGGAGCTCTCTAAACCCACTACAACTTGCGATGAACGCTGCTGCCCGCGTCCTCTGCGGGATATCCAGAAGAGACCACATAACCCCAATCCTGAAAGACCTACACTGGCTACCGATCAACTGCAGGCTCACATACAAAGTGCTACTCCTGATTTTCAAAGCCATCAACAAGATATCCTCCTCCTCCCTCACTGACCTCCTCACCCCCACCCCCACCCCCAACAACAGATCAAGAAGGACATTAGCCACCAACACATTGTTAATCCCCATGGAAACAACAAAATGTTCCCAGGCAACAAGGAACAGAGCCTTCGCGTTCTATGCCCCGAAGTGCTGGAATAACCTCCCTCCCAATATCAGAGTGATCAGGGACCTCACCCAATTCAGGAAAGCCCTTATGCATCACCTATTTCTTCTACACTATTCACAGCCTAACGGTGCATCCCCAACCCCCACACCCACACCCAAGCCCACACCAACAGCACCCCCCCACACACCCCATGCAGACCAGGATAATGGTAGACTCCAACCCAGCTACTGGATATGACAATGATGTTAAACAAATGTAAATATAAAAATATAATGGTCTAACATGTAAATAGTCACCCCAGTTACAACTCCAAGTTACCGTTCCTGTTCAATGTAAGCATAAGGCAGATCTCCCCTGCCCTGTACAAGAATGGTTAACTGTGAACCGCACTGATATTAAAGAGCGCGGTATAGAAAAGCTTTTAAATAAATAAATAATAAGACTGTGATGTTAAACAAATGTAAATAAACCGACAAGATCTGGACCTAACCACGCCGTTATACAGCATGGTGACAAAGGTCTAACTGTATATAGTTACAACTCCAAGTTACTGCGCCTGTTCAATGTAAGCACAAGGCAGGTCCTTCCTGCTTTGTACAAGAATTGTTGATTGTAAACCGCACTGATATTAAAGAGCGCGGTATAGAAAAGCTTTTAAATAAATAAATAAGTACAGAGGGAGTCTTATCCTAGTACTCCATGTGTCAGGAACAAGATTTTGAACTGAATCCTGAAGGTAACTGATAGCTGATGATACTTGACAAGAAGGATCATAATGTGATCAAATTTCCATGCCCTAGCAAGGACATTCACTGTAGTATTTAGGAATAAGTGTATTCCTTATCATCCCTCCAGTCCAGTCCTATACCTCTGGGTGGTCAACCCCCACCAGCAGCTTGGAGACTGAACATGTCAACCTTTGATGACATCAGTGAACTTAGGCAGCTGGCACCACCTACTAGTCCCAGTAAGCTGAGTCTCCAAGAGCTGGAGCAGGTGATTACTGAGGTCTGGACTCACTGAAGGGACAACTAACGAGTCTGTTAGCGTTTTCCCCCTTGCTTTTGGTTGTCTGGCTGTCTTTTTTTTATATGGCCAGCTAATGGGAGCCCTTAGTGCTGAAAACAATTAGCAGCAAAAATTTGTCTGGCACTGTAAGCTAAACTATGTATTGCTCAATCTACCACTATGGAAATTCAATTATATTCTTGTTCCCATAAATTCTTCCACCAGATACATTTCAACCATTACTGATGTTATCATTAAGCAACTGGTCTCAGACCTCCCTGGAGCTGCAATTTCCGGTTTCACTTTTTAACCATACTAGCGCGCCTTCTTGCATCAACGACCATTTATGTTGCTTATGTCAAACTTATATTTCAATATATCCATAAGAAACTGTGCTTATCTTAGTTTCAATCTCCCAACGCCATCTTCAGCGCTATCGCGTTTCACTATCATATGTTTCTTCAGGGGTTCCTCGCACAGCCTGCTATCTTCAAGCGCACGATTACAATTCTATTAGCGGATAGTGAAACGCAATAGCACTGAAGATGACGTTGGGAGATTGAAACTAAGATAAGCACAGTTTCTTATGGATACATTGAAATATACGTTTGAAATAAGCAACATAAATGGTCGTTGATGCAAGAAGGAGCGCTAGTATGGTTATTTTATTTATTTTTATTTACATTCTCTTATATACCGCGCTATTCTGCATCAGTGTGGTTAAAAAGTGAAACCGGAAATTGCAGCTCCAGGGAGGTCTGAGACCAGTTGCTTAATGATAACATCAGTAATGGTTGAAATGTATCTGGTGGAAGAATTTATGGGAACAAGAATATAATTGAATTTCCATAGTGGTAGATTGAGCAATACATAGTTTAGTCTCAACAGTAGATTTGCTCTAAGAAGAGACCATTTAATTTATTGGCACTGTAAGCTAACTGCAAAAAAAAAAAGGAAGATCATCGGGACTGCAATCGGGGCAGGGATCTTTCCTCCGCGAATGAAGAGGCTTGCCATTCACGCGGTGACAGCTGCAGCGGCTCACGAACCCTTCATTGGTTAGGAGCCTCTTTGGAAGTGCAGACCTGTCCAATTTGAGTGCAGTTGTAATATTTTCAGAAGGATAAGTCTTAGGCTGTTGTAAATTTAGAAACATAGAAACATAGAAATATGATGACAGAAAAAGACCACATGGCCTATCTAGTCTGTCCTTCCATAACAACTACAACAGTCCCCTTTTTACCTTTAGAGATCCTCTGTGTTTGTCCCATACTTTTTTGAATTCAGTTACTGTCCTCATCTCTACCACCTCCACTGGGAGACTATTCCATGGATCCACTACTCTTTCCGTAAAGAAATATTTCCGCATTTCACTCCTGAATCTATCTCCCTTCACCCTCATCCCATGTCCCCTCGTAGCAGAACTTGCTTTCAATTGAAAGAGACTCTCTCCCTGAACATTTATGCCACGGAGGTATTTAAACATCTCAATCATATCACCTCCATCCCGCCTTTCCTCTAAGGTGTACATATTAAGATCCTTCAGTCTGTCCTCATAAGCGTTATAATGAAGACCACTAATCATTTTAGTAGCCACCCTCTGCACCGACTCCATCCTGTTCACATCCTTTTGAAGGTGCGGTCTCCAGAATTGCACACTATACTCCAAATGAGGTTGCACCAAAGGCTTATACAGAGGCATTATCACCTCCTTTATTTCTGCTAGCCATTCCTCTCCGTATGCACCCAAGCATTCTTCTAGCTTTTGCCGTCGCCTTTTCTACCTGTTTAGCTACTTTACGATCATCAGACACAACCACGCCTAGGTCCCGCTCTTCTTTAGTGGACAAAAGTGGAGTGGAGGAGTAGCCTAGTGGTTGGGGCAAGGTACTTCAGGCCGGAAGGTCGGAGGTTCAAATCCCACTAGAGGATAGCAACCTTGGGCCGGAAGGACTGGGGTTTCTAGTCCCACAGGTGCTCCTTGTGGTCTTGGGCAAGCCACTTAACCCTCCATAGCCCATGTTCCCTGTAAAATAGTTGTCTCCAAGTTATAATGCCCTGTTCAATGTAATTTCAGTTTGTTCTATGTAAACCGCACTGATGCAGAATAGCGCGGTATATAAAAGAATATAAAAAAAAAAAGTACTTCACCCCCTATACTATATTGCTCCCTTGGATTGCTGCAGCCCAAATGTATGACCTTACATTTTTTTAACATTAAATCCCAGCTGCCAAATTCTAGACGATTCTTCAAGCTTAGCTAGATCCCCCCTCATGTTATCTACCCCTTCCTGGGTGTCTACTGTATTGCAGATTTTGGTATCATCCGCAAATTAATTCTCCAGGACCAAGCAGGAAGTCAGTCCTTACATATGGGTGACGTCGGCGCCGACAGAGCCCCCATGCGGAGCATTTCCCCAGCTTTCAAAGAAAGCCTTTGGGAATGCAGTGCACCTGCGCGGTCCCCTTCCCGCCCAAGGCTACCATCTTGCTCAGTCTTTCTTTTTCCGCGGAGCCCGACGGACGTGAGTTTGTGTCACCCGGGAAAAGTTGGGTTTTTTTGCCGATTTTCACATTACTTTATCCGCGTTCCCCTTCCCGCCTGGGCTCGGTACACTGGTATCGAGTCCGGACTTGTGATTTTCGTTTTTTGTCCTTTGTGACTAGCGTTCACGCTCTTTTTGTGTTTTCACTGGCAGCCCGGTCGTTTGACCTTGCAGGGGCCCTTTTTCCCCCGATGGCTGCCAGCGGGTTCAAAAAGTGTGATCGGTGCAAGAAACGTATGTCTCTCACCGACACACATGACTGCTGCCTCCGATGCCTCGGGCCCGACCATGACACGCTGGCCTGTGGCCCGTGCGGCAAAATGTCATCGAAGGCGCTTCGGAGCCGTCAGCATCAGCATGAGAGAATATTCTCTGATTCCGCATCCGTCCGGGCCCGGACTTCGTCAGAGGCCTCGACATCTCGGGAGTCCGACCCCGAGCGCCATTGGGGGTCCTCTGAAAGGGAGTCTCCCTCATGGGAGCACCGAAGGAAGAAGAAGCTCGTGAGGGCGGCGTCGGTGGAGGCTCCTGGTTCCTCGAGGGCCAGGTCGCGTAGCCCTGACCGCTGCCCCGGGCTCTCGGAGTCGGAGAGGCCTTCCAAGCTACCTCGTGTGGAGCCGGAGTCCTTGAGTCACGTAAGTGCAGTTGTCCTCGTGGACTGTCCTCCGGGGGCCCGAGTCGGGGGCTGCTGAGTCTCCTGAGCTTGGACTCAGGTTGACGGCCTTGGAGAGCAGCTTGGCTGCCTTCATGGAACAGCAGCGGGTGCTGATCGCCGGTCTGACCGGTGCATCTGCCCTGACCACCGGGACCTCGACGTCTAAGTCGACCCCAGAGACCGAGCCAATCCTTGAGTCGATGAAGTCTCGAGTCGATCCTCGGTCAAGGTTCCCCTCGACCTCCCGTGCGGGGGTCGTCGACGCTGTTACCCTCGGCATCGGGGTGGGTGGCACTGAGGCCCACACGGCCGGAGCTGCTCGACAACTCCTCGGAGGAGTCGGAGTGGGAAACGGAGGGCGAGGAGTCCCTGGACACCTTCCGGACCCAGTGCGTCCCTTCAGACTCACCGGAGTCTGAGCCTCGGAGAAGGTCCCCTCCCCCCCCCCCCCCGGAGGATACCCCGTTCTCGGACTTCGTGAGGGACATGGCCAAGGCCCTTCGATGCCCTCCAGTATGACTTTCCTCAGAAGGAAGCCTTTACTGTACCGGTTCTTCCGATGCTGGAACGGCTGCTCTTCCGTATGTGGGAGGCACCGGCCTCGGCGCCGGTTCTTAGAAAACGGGTTGATTCTATTTATCGAGTCCGTAAGAGCTCTGTGTTCCAAAAGGCGCAGCTACCGCACCACTCAATGGTTGTAGAATTGGCCATGCACCGTCTGAAGAGTCAGAAGATGCACTCCTTGGAGCCCCCCGGCCGGGAGGCCCGGAACCTGGATGCCCTCGGTAGAAAGTGCTTCCAGGGCTCTATGCTGTCTTGCCGTGTCCAGACCTACCAGCTGTACATGGGCATGTACTTAAGAGACCTGGCAAAGGAGATTGCCGGGTTCTCAGCTGGCCTCTCCGAGGAACCTTTGCAGAGGTTCAAGGCTTTGTCAACAGGGATCTGAGAGTGCTCGAAGTTTATCTCTCGAGCAGCCTATGATGGCTTCGAGGCTTCGGCCCGGGTAGCCGCGGCCGGCATCGGTGCACGCTGTCAGGCCTGGCTACAGTCATCGGACCTGGAGTCATGGGTGCAGGACAAGTTGGTCAATGTCCCCTGCCGAGGTAAAAACCTTTTCAGTAAGCCCATGGCTGAAAAGGCTGTGGAAATCGAGATTGAGACTCTCACCATGACTGAGACTCTGTCCAGAAAAACTTCTGCTCCTAATCAGAAAAAGAAGGGCTCGGGGAAAAAGTCCTTTTTCCCGAGGAAGGGTGCTGCCTACAAATCCTACCCTCACTATCAAGCCTCTCCAGCTCCCCAACAGAGCCAGCAGGCCAAGTGGCAGGGGCATGGGCCCCGTAGGCAGAAGATCCCCCAAGCCGCCAGCTCCGGCTCCTGCACAGCAGGGAGCGGGGTTTTGACTCCCACAGCATAGCTTCTTCTCCACAGCTGGCTCCACTCAGCACAGGAGGTCGGCTGAGCCTGTATGCCTTCAGGTGGCCAGCCATCACAGGGGATACCTGGGTCCTCAGCATAGTCCAACAAGGCTACATGCTCCACTTCCACCAGATACCCCCCTCCTACTTTCCAGGGGAGCCTCCAAGACTCCCTCTGCATAGACACCTCCTCCTGCAGGAGTTGGCAAGTCTTCTAAAGGATCAGGTGGTGGAACCGGTGCCTCACCACCTGAAAGCAGATGCTCCACTATAACTATTACGTTGTGGCTTAAAGAAACAGTGTGAAGTAATATCAAATTATGGAACAATCCATTAATATAAAAACTGTATAAATAAGTTTTTAAAACTCCAGAAAAGGTCTCAGACTCAATAGCGCAATGGTCACTTCAGTATAGAAATACTGTTGAACGCGCTGGCAGCATCAATGACCAATCTGGAGTACACCTAATTTTTTTCTATATTAATGTCCTTCACCTAAAAAGTCCACACTATTACATTAACTGTGATTGCTTATCTTTCAAATATCATGATGTTGTTCCCCTATGCCTCCTCTGGCGCCTTTTCTGAATGTTTCACTCTCTCAACAGAGTTTCTTCAGGGGATCTGCAGATAAAGACGGCAATGTATAATACATATACTTTTGGTGTCACAACGTTACTTGTCCATTATTATCATCAAACACTGCAAGACACATACCATTTAAACACATATTACATGTGCACAGATGCTGCCCACATTCTTCATTCACTTCTCTTCTTGCTCAATAGATGCTATCAAAAAACGCCGCACATGCGGCCTGTGTAGCAATACACACCATTTAAACCCCATAGCTCAGTGACGTCAGCAACAGCTGATTGAAGTTAATTCTACCCTTGAACTACTAAAAAAGTCTGTTAAAACTAAAGAAAAAGCTGTTAATATAGAACAGGTAAATTTCATCACTAAATTTTCACCTTTAAGCTATAAAATTTAGAAAATCCTTAAAAGACATATGAATGTCCTGGGCAATGTGGTGGGCTTGGAAGTTAAACAAATTCGGTGCGAAAGGAAAAAAGATAAGAACTTGAAAGAACAATTAAGCCCGGCGGCTCTCAAATCTGATGACAGGAACACGAGTAGCCTTGTAATGAAAGGCCATCATAAGTGCGGTGACTGCGACGTCTGTGTGATAATGGAGGAAATAACTGGATTCACATACCATGCCAAATCGTACCATTTGGAAAACAATACATCGTATGACTCAAGCTCAGTGGTTTATGCAATTCGCTGTCCTTGCGATCTTCTATATATAGGAAAAACATCTCGTTCCTTAAAAGTGCGAATAAGGGAACATAAAAGTCGTCTCACATGTAATGTCGAGACAGCTCCCATAGTACAAAACTGTAAAGACTTTTCTCATATTTTTGGAGAGCTGCGCTGTTTCGCTATAGAACAGGTTAGTTTTGCGATATACGGCAAAACATTGGAACAGACTTTGCTGTTACATGAGCAACGCTGGATATTTAAATTGGGGACGTGGACACCAATGGGTTTGAACACTAGCATTGATTGGGGAGTGTGCTTGTAAGGATGTAGCGGATTAATTTTGATGGTGCTTCATATGTTTTTGTAGATGTGACACACATGGAAAAATTTTTGATTGATAGGCAGGGTTAGTTAGGGAAGGCAATATCTGATTATAATTATCTCCTAAGCTGTGGGCTTATAGCCCTGTTTTCTGATTAATTGTTAAACTGTTTGCTTTTTTCTTTAATATTGTAGTTGTACTCTGTTAACGTGGACTGTAATTCCCGTTTTCTTTATTTTTTGAATTCTATATGTATCTTAAAGTTTTGGGAGAGTGTCTTTTATCATATTTGGTGATTGTACTTTGACTAAAATCTCATAAATTAAAAAAAAAAAAGCTGTGATGCCGGCTGCCGCAAAATAGAGTTAATTCCCCACAGCATGACCCCCGATCCAGCCTCCTAAGACCAGGGTTGGACTGCGTGGAATTAACTCTTGCCCCCCAACTCCATTCACGCCCCGGAGCTGAACAAAAGAGATGACCAGGGACGTTATTCCACCCAGGGGATGGAATATGTTCCCTGGAATTTCGCTGGCTCTGGACGTTCAGGGCTGACATTAGACATTGGGACGTCCATCCCCGCTATTCGTGCCTCAGAATAATCCCCCAGAGTGAAAAGGTCCAGTGCTGTCCAGACAGAGCCTACTTGCACTGCAGCCATATAGGATTTTCTTTAGTAAAAACAGAACAGAAGTATTTGTTTAGCATTTTTGCTTTTTTGAATGTCACATTCCATGAATCTGTTCCCGGCACTTTTGAGTCCTGCAGTTCCACCTCTGATCTTCCTCTTTTTCTGAATATACCTGAAAAAATTGTCATCACGCTTTAGATCTTTAGCCATCTTTTCTTCTGCCTTTGATTTTGCTATCCTTATTTCTCTTTTTGTCTTGCTTAGCTTTATCCTGTATTCTTTTCTGTGTTCCTCTGTGAACGTCTGAATTTTGTGAAAGCTGTGTTTTTTGCCTTTATTTGTGCAGCCACTTCTTTGGAGAACCAAATAGGTTTCCTTTTCCTCTTGTTTTTATTTACTTTCCTCACATATCTATCTGTTGCACCATTTATTGCCTACTTTAGTTTAGCCCACTGCAGTTCCACTTCCTTTACCTCCTCCCTCCCTGCCAATTCCTCCTTCAGGCACTTGGCCATTTTACTGAAGTCAGTGTTTTTGAAGTCTAGGACTTTGAGCTTGCCTTGATTGGACTCTGCCATGACTTTTATCTTAAATCATTAAAGATTGTTTGTGATCTCCCCTTAATGTACATCCCTTCCCAGACTATGATATTACAATGTATGCAAGTTAGAGTTGAATGCAAACCATATTGTTACAATGTAAACAATTGAGTTCACTGTAAACGGATTTAAGGAAAAGGTGGTAATAAATACTGTTAAATAAAAAGAAATTTAAAAAACCACACTGTGATCGCTGCTGCACACACGGGCACCCACCTGGACATTCAACACGCTATCTCCATTGGTTTGTACTAAATCCATCATCCAAATTTCCCTGGTCTGTTCCATCACAATTAAACTTTTTTTTTTTTTTTTTAGTGCTGTCAAGTCAGTGCTGACTCCTGGCGACCCAGTTGCCTCTGGGTTTTCATGGCAATGCAAAACTAGAAGTAGATTGCCGGCCTTTTTTTTCCAGAGACAATGGAGGGTAAAGTGACTTGCCCAAGGTCCCAGGGAGTGCCATTGGGAATCAAACCCTTGATCTTCTGGGTACTAGGCAGTTTCTCTAACCACTAGGCTACTCCTCTGAAAACATTCACTTCACAGTGCTGCTTGGACCAGTCTGCAATCAAACAGTGCTTTTGTTGCAGTACTGACCAACCTCTCTGGGGTCAGAGCAAGTCTTGCTTCATCTGATCGGGCCATTCTTCCACAATGGACAAGTTTTCTATAACATTTAGTAGCTTTGAGCTTGGGAATCGCCACTTGTGTGCCTGATTATATTCTTGTCAATGGAGAAAGCAAAATTGTTCACCTAGATAGCAGGATTAATCAGATAACACAATCCCTCCCAACTCCCTAAGGGTTGCAATACTTGCAATACTATGGAATTAACTGAGGCAGCCGAGGAGACTAATGAGCATGGGACAGGTTGCTCATGCTCAAAATTTTACATCACATACGAGCTCTGAGAGAGAAGAGTTCTGCTGCATGTCATGCAATGTCACCTCACTTAAGTGCCTAATTAATCCTGCTGTCTATGAAGACCACCTGTTACAGGTAAGCAACGTTGGGGCTGATATTCAAAGGTATTTACCAAGTTAGCAACATTTGCCCTGCCAAGCCTAATAGTGCTGCTGAATATTATCTCTGACTGCAGCTGAATATCTGAGATTTTTTTTACACATGCTAGCTGGCATTTTTAAAAAAATATGCTGACTTCATTGTGCTGAATATTGACCCCCTTTGTTTACAGAAGGATGTCTGGAAGGCTGATGAGCACAAAAAGGAGCAGAACTCGCTGAAAGTCAGTCACAGATGGGTTAGACTAGTTTAAGCATACGTTTTCTATCTTTTAATCTCCAGGAACAAGCAGGAATGTAGTCTTCACATATGGGTATCGTCGGTACCGACGGAACCTGCGCAGGAACGCTCCCCAGCGTCCAATAGGAACGCTTTTGGAAGCATCCCTCAGCACATGCGCGCTGCCTTCCCGCCTTTCCGCCTTTCCACCTTTCCAACTGTCCCTCTTCAGTTCTTCGTTTTCCGCGGAGCCGACAGGACACATACCTTGTCACCGCAGAAAATTTCTTCTTTAATCTTGTTTTCTTGTGGTCGCGTTTGCCTCTGCATGACGCCTACCGGTACCGCCGGTTCTTTTCTTTTCTTAAAAAAAAAAGAACAGTTCTGAATTGTTTCTCTTCAGAAACTTTTCTTTTTTCGGTGCTAGGCGCAATTTTGAGCACTAGGCCCCATTTTTCCTTAAAGACGGAAAAACCAGCTAGTGGTTTTAAAAAATTTACTAAGTGTGGCAGTACCATTTCTGTCACCGACACCCATGACTGCTGTCTTAAATGTTTAGGCCCTGACCATTCTCCATCTGAGTGTCTCTCTTGTATGGGAATGACTAAAAGAGGAAGACAGAACCGGGCTGCACAGCTCGGTACCCTCTTTTCTTCGGATGCCAGGTCCATTGCATCGACGTCTTCAAGAACCGCTTCTTCCTCTCATGGATCCTCAGGTAACTAAACATAAAAGCCGGTCCTCAAAGGGTAGCTCTCCTGCAAAGCATCGAGAGGCCATTGGCATTGCCCTTGAGGGAACCACACCGGCAAAACAGCCCCGGCAGGAGGCTTCGGCCTCCAAAGCATCAGCGGGGTTCCAGGATGTTCTTGAGGCCTCGGCCTCAACAGAACTACTGGTGCCATGCTCAGGGGTCCTGGCCGCCTTCTCCGGTACTGACACCCAGACATCGGCAGCGTCGATAGACCAGAGATTCCTCACTATCGAGCACATTATTGCAGCTCTTCTTACAGCTGCGGTACTGTTGACACCGATGGTTCAACGGGCACCGGTACCGATGCTGGTACCGGCACAGATACCAGTACCAGCACCAGCACCGACGGTTCCAGCCCCGGTGGGAATTCTTCCCATGCAGTCTTTGCCTGGCATCGAAAGATCGGTACCGGATCAACTCGGTACCGACTTCGATCGATACCGGGATCGTGCCTTACATAAACATCGTGATCAGAGATCCTTCAAATCCTCTGAGTCCGATGACTCTGATAATTCTGCCGGTACCAGAGTTTTTCTCCCGGAAGACACTTCTTCTCCCCAACGCAGAATGTCGCCTCCGAAGGACATGTCTTTTCAGGATTTTATTTGTGATGTTGCCAAAGGCCTTTCAATCACGGTAGCTCCTGAAAAGGAACCTAGAGCAAAGGAATTGGAAATTCTCTAATATCCTAAAGCTTCAAAGGAGGCAGCCACTCTGCCCATTCATGAAATTCTTCATGATTTGATGCTCAGAATGTGGGAGACACCTTTGACTACATCTTCTCATTCTAGGAGGATTGATACCATGTATTGAGTTCCACCATGTCCTGGATTTCAAAAGACTCAGCTGCCACACCATTAAGTGGTAGTGGAGTCAGCCATGCGTAGGATGAAAAGTGCAAAGAGACATGCACCCAATCCTCCAGGTCGTGAGTGCAGGATTCTTGATGCTTTTGGACGTCGAACATTTCAGGCTTCCATGCTTTCAGCTAGGATCAGCTCATATATTTTATATATGGGAATGTTTCTCAAAGAGGTCACAGGAGATTTGGAGCTTATGAGCCCACTTCTCCCAGATGACAGACGACAAGACTTCCTTATGCTTGTCAGGCATGCTCAAGATGTCTCCAAGTTTGTGAATCTTGCAGCCTTTGACTGCTTTGAATGCATCAGCAGAATCGCTGCTATTGCCATTGGTGCACAACGGATTGCCTGGCTTCAGGCATCAGACTTGGAGATTTGGGTACAGGATAAATTAGGCAACATCCCTTTCACAGGAGAAAACCTCTTTGGCAAGAATTGGCAGGAAAAGGCTAATGAGATAGATGCTGACAATATCACCTTAGATAGATTGTCAAAATCTACAGCCACTCCAGCCAAAAAGAAACTCTATAAAAAACCCTCTTTCAGCAAAAAGAGGAAGTTTTATCCATCCTATACCCAGCAAAGCCAAGCTCACAGTCAAGTTGCCCAAAGGGGACAACAACAGCAATTCAAACAGCAGAAGAAGCCAAAAGGCCCGAGAGCTCAACCAGCTCCGCAGATTCAGCCCCCTCAAGGGCTTTGACTCCTTCCCTTAGCCTTCCTGCCTCTGAGGGGGCCAGAACCCCTAAATATTCCAGGCAGGCTGTGTCATTTTGCCAACAGATGGCACCAAATAACAGCAGAAAATTGGACTCTGTCCATTGTAGGAGAGGGGTACAAGCTTCATTTTCACAGCATGCCCCTCCTACAATCCTAAGGCAGTTCAATTCCCAGACCTCTGCAGACAATCTGCTGAATCACGAGGTCTCAACACTTCTTGCCCAAGGGGCAATAGAGGAAGTACCCATCCTCCAGCAGGGTACAGGGTTCTACTCCCCCTATTTTCTTATTCCAAAGAAAACAGGGGAGCACAGACCCATTCTAGACCTCAAATACCTGTTCCGAGAGAAGTTCAAAATGATTTCTCTAGGAACTCTTCTGCCATACCTTCAAAGTTAGGATTGGCTTTGCTCTCTAGACTTAAAGGGTGCATATACTCAAATTCTGATCCATCCAGATCACAGGAAATTCTTACAATTCCTTTTCAAGGGAAAACACTTCCAGTACAGGATTCTTCCCTTTGGTCTGGCTTCCGCACCAAGAGTTTTCACGAAATGCATGGCAGTAGTAGCTGCATTCCTGCAAACCCTAAGGATATTCATCTTCCCTTACTTGGACGACTGGCTCATTCGAGCCCCCACGAGTGCAGAAGCCAGATCTGCACTGTCTCGCACAATACGAATTCTCCAATACTTGGGATTGGTAATAAACTTCCCAAAATCCCAACTTGTTCCTTCTCAGTCTCTGGAGTTCATAGGAGCCTGTTTAGATACCAGACAGTCAAGGGCTTTCCTTCCACAGGCCCGGTGTCTTCACATAATGCAACTAGCTTCTCAAGCAGCGGGAAAATCCTCCCTAACTGCTCGAGAACTGCTACAGTTACTGGGACACATGGCATCCACAGTTCATGTAGATCCCTATGCTCGCCTCCACATGCGAGCAGCCCAGTGGACCCTATCCACACAGTGGACACAGGCCACAGGACGTCTGTCAGACAAGATATCAAACTCTCAGCGACTGATCTTGTCCCTTCAATGGTGTCAATCACTGGAGAATCTTTTAGTGGGGTCTCATAAGAACATAAGATATGCCATACTGGGTCAGACCAAGGTCCATCAAGCCCAGTATTCTGTTTCCAACAGTGGCCAATCTAGGTCATATGTACCTAGCAGTTTCCCCAAGAGATACAAGTTCCACAATGCTTGTACTGGGTCAAGCATTGATATCTTCGGTCACTTCTTAATAATGGTTTATGGACCTTTCCTCCAGGAACTTGTCCAAACCTTTTTTAAACCCAGCTACACTAACAGCCTTTACTACATCCTCCGGTAACAAATTCCAGAGTTTGATTACACGTTGAGTGAAAAAATATTTTCTTTTATTAGTCTTAAATAGTTTACTCTGTAGCTTCATTGCATGTCCCCTAGTCTTTCTATATTCTGATAAGGTAAACAATCGATCTACGTTTGCCCGTTCCACTCCGTTCATTAATTTATAGACTTCTATCATATCTCCCCTCAGCCGTCTCTTTTCCAGGTTAAAGAGCCCTAACCTTTTTAGCCTTTCTTCATAGGAGTATCCTTCCATCCCCTTTACCATTTTGGTGGCTCTTCTCTGTACCTTTTCTAAAATCGCTATATCCTTTTTAAGATACGGCGACCAGAATTGCACACAATATTCAAGGTGCGGTCTCACCATGGAACGATATATAGGCATTATAACATCTTTTGTTTTATTTTCCATTCCTTTCCTTATCATACCTAGCATTCTATTTGCTCTCTTGGCCGCCGCTGCACACTGGGCCGAGGGTTTTAACATGGTATCCACAATGACGCCTAAATCTTTTTCCTGGGTGGTTGTTCCTAATGTGGAACCTTGCATCATGTAACCATAGTTTGGGTTGTTCTTACCTAGGTGCATAACCTTGCACTTGTCCACATTAAATTTCATCTGCCATTTTGATGCCCAGTCTTCCAATTTATCAAGATCCTCTTGCAATTTTTCACAATCCTCTTGGGTTTTAACAACTTTAAATAGTTTTGTGTCATCTGCAAATTTGATAACCTCACTCGTTATTCCACTTTCCAGGTCATTTATGAATATGTCAAAAAGCAGCGGACCCAGCACAGATCCCTGGGGTACACCACTATTCACCTTTCTCCATTGGGAAAATTGGCCATTTAGCCCTACCCTCTGCTTTCTATCTTTTAACCAGTTCCTGATCCACAATAGTACACTGCCTCCTATCCCATGACTCTTTAGTTTTGCCAAAAGTCTCTGATGACGGACCTTGTCAAAGGCTTTCTGAAAGTCCAGATACACAATATCAACCGACTCACCTTTGTCCACCTGTTTATTCACTCCTTCAAAAAAGCATAACAGATTAGTAAGACAAGATCTTCCTTGTCTAAAACCATGTTGGCTGTCTCCCATTAGGTTGTGACTATCTACATGCTGAGTAATTTTATTCTTTATGATGGTTTCTACCATTTTTCCCGGTACTGACGTCAGGCTCACCGGTCTGTAGTTTCCCGGATCACCCCTGGAACCCTTTTTAAAAATTGGTGTTACATTGGCGATCCTCCAATCTTTAGGTATTAGAGATGATTTTAATGATAGTTCACAGATTACTGATAGCAGTTCTGCAATCTCATATTTCAGTTCTTTCAACACCCTTGGATGTATACCATCCGGCCCAGGTGATTTGCTACTCTTCAGTTTATCTAATAGTTGTAAGACATCTTCCCGATGTATCGATATTTCCTTCAATTCTTCCGCACCTTTAAATACCACTTCAGTCATGGGTAACATCCCTACATTTTCCTCAGTAAAGACCGAAGCAAAGAATTCATTCAGTCTCTCCGCTATTGCCTTGTCGCCTCTTAGTGCTCCTTTAACCCCTTTATCATCTAATGGACCAACTGACTCTCTCACAGGTTTTTTGCTACGAATGTACTTGAAAAGGTCTTTATTTTGTGTTTTTGCTTCCGCAGCAAGCTTCTTCTCAAATTCTCTCTTTGCCTGCCTTATCAATGCCTTGCATTTGACTTGCCATTGCTTGTGCTGTTTCCAGGTTTCGTCGTTTGGCTCTTTTTTCCATTTCCTGAAAGATGCTTTTTTGGCAACAACAGCCTCTCTGACCTCACCTTTAAACCATGCTGGCAGTTTTTTGGACTTCCTTCCACTTTTCTTAAAGCGTGGAATACAGCTGGTCTGGGCTTCCAAGATAGTATTTTTCAACAACACCCAAGCTTGATGTACGTCTTTAACCTTCGCAACTGCTCCTTTTAGTTTTTTCTTAACTGTTTTCCTCATTTTATCATAGTCTCCCTTTCGAAAGTTAAAAGGTAGTACTGTGGATTTCCTTACTATCCCTCCTCCACTAATTAAATCAAAGGCGATCATGCTATGATCACTATTGCCAAGTGGCCCCAACAACCTTATCTCTTGCACTAGATCTGGTGTTCCACTAAGGGCTAGGTCTAATATGGCTTCCCCTCTGGTCGGTTCATGAACCAGCTGCTCCAATAAGCAGTCATTTATTTCATCTAGGAACTTTATCTCCCTAGCATGTCCTGACGTGACACTGACCCAGTCGATACCGGGGTAATTGAAATCACCCATTATTATTACTGCGCTGTAACGTTTGTTAGCTTCCTTGATTTCTTTGAGCATTTCATCATCCATTTGGTCATTCTGGCCAGGTGCTTGATAGTACACCTCCACTGCCATTGCCTTCCCCCTTTTATATGGAATTTCAATCCATATAGATTCTACAGCAGATTTTGTTTCCTGCAAAACTTTAATCCTTTCTGAGTCAATGCCCTCTCTAACATAGAGCGCAACCCCTCCACCAATTTGATCAGCTCTATCATTACGATATAGTTTGTACCCAGGTATCACAGTGTCCCACTGGTTGTCCTCCTTCCACCATGTCTCTGATATTCCAATCATATCTAACCTTTCATTTAGTGCTATATATTCTAACTCTCCCATCTTATTCTTTAGACTTCTAGCATTTGCATACAAGCATTTTAGAGAATGTATTTTATTCATCTTAATTTGGCTATTGTTAGACATGGGTAAATTGGGATCTTTAAGCTCTGTCTGCTCCATACTTGAGGGCATTTGGGCTACTTTACTCTTTTGTGGAACCTCTCTGCTTTTCGTAGTATCCTTCAAGGATAGATTCTTCCGAACCATCCGCTCTTGTGTGACTGTCGGCTTTCCCCTAATATCTAGTTTAAAAGCTGCTCTATCTCCTTTTTAAAGGTTAATGCCAGCAGCCTGGTTCCATCCCGGTTAAGGTGAAGCCCATCCCTTCGGAAGAGCCCCTCCTTTCCCCAGAATGGTCCCCAGTTCCTAACAAATCCAAAACCCTCATCTCTGCACCATTGTCTCATCCACGCATTGAAACTCCGGAGCTCTGCCTGCCTTTTGGGTCCTGCGCGTGGAACAGGAAGCATTTCGGAGAATGCTACCCTGGAAGTTCTGGATTTCAACTTCCTACCTAAAAGCCTAAATTTTGCCTCCAGAACCTCCCTACCACATTTTTCTATGTCATTGGTATCGACATGTACCAAGACAGCAGACTCCTCCCCAGCACTATCTAAGACCTTATCTAGGTGGCGCGTGAGATCTGCTACCTTCGCACCAGGCAGGCATGTTACCAGGCGATCCTCACGTCCACCAGCCACCCAGCTATCTACATGCCTAATGATCGAATCACCAACTATAATGGCTGTCCTAACCCTTCTCTCATGGGCACATGGCCCTGGAGAAACTTCCTCGGTGCGAGAGGGTTTTACATCACCTGGAGGACAGGTCCTAGTTACAGGATCACTTCCTGCCACACCAGGTGATGCTCTCCTGTCACGTGACCTCTCTCCTCCATGGCAACAGGGGTGCTGCCAGACTGGAAATGGGACTTCAGGACTATATCCCTGTAGGTCTCGTCTATGTACCTCTCTGTCTGTCTTATGTTTTCCAAGTCTGCTACTTTAGCCTCTAGTGAACGGACTTGTTCCCTGAGAGAAAAGAGCTCCTTGCACCTAGTGCACACGTAAGACCTCTCACCAACTGGGAGAAAATCATACATGTGACACTCAATGCAAAAGACTGGAAAGCCCCCATCCCGCTGCTGGACTGCTGTCTGCATCTTAGTTTTAAGTTTGTGTCTAGATCTTTAAGTTCTTACTTACTAGGGGTTGCTATGCGTATTTATACCAATAAAACTGTACCTAATACGTTTAATATACCTTGTTCACCTGAAGCTTAATTAATCTCAGGTCCTTAGTGTATGACTGATTTGGGTAATGAGCTTCACCTGAAAGCACCTCCTGTCTTTTAAGATGTGTAAGTACCTATAAAGCTATGATTATCCCAGGGGAGGGAGGGAAATAACACTTATTAAAAGAGGGCTGCTACACATTACCCTGTCTTGTGCTGCTGAGGTAAGCTAAATTCTGATTTGATTTAAATTATAGCTCTTAGCTGCTGCTAGGCTCTAACTTCTTATGAAATTTAAACTACAAGCTCTCTGCTGGGTACTAAATTTAACCAGAAAGCTCTCTTCTGTGTGTTAAATTTAAACTAAAAGTACTTTGCTGTTACTTGACCCTGAGTGACTATTAAATGTAAACTACAAGCTCTCTGCTGGGTATGAAATGTAACCAGAAAGCTCTCCTCTGTGTTTTAAATTCAAACTTTAATTGCTGCTACTAGGCCCTAACTGATCCAACAAAAAACAGTGGGTTCACAGATTAAGTAGCTTTAATACAAAGAATTATTTTTAGAAAATTACCAGAAGTATATACTCACAGTTGCAGATTTCTCTCCAGAAGTAACAGTCCCCCTTTCTAGTCCTTCAAGTCCTTTCTAGTCCTCCTTTCCAACAACCCCTATTCCAGGCCACCCTAACAACAGATGCATCACAGCTGGGTTGGGGAGCACACCTGCATCATCTCTCTACCCAGGGCACCTGGACTCCACAGGAGGCTGGTCTACATATAAACCTTCTGGAATGAAGAGGAATCTATTTAGCTCTTCGAGTATTCCATGCCCAGCTCAGCTACAAGACAGTCCTAGTCCAATCAAGTAGCCATCTTCTTTGTGAACAAGCAGGGCGGAACAAGCTCTCTGTCGTTATGCAACGAAGCTTTATGACTTTGGGCCCTCGCCAGAGAGCATCAAATCCACCTTCTTGTGGTATATCTTCCAGGCATTCAAAACCTTTGGGCAGACAAACTCAGCCGAATACTGCTGCCTCACGAATGGTCTCACCACCTAGTCCAGGTGACAAAGATATTTCACATCTGGGCAACTCCAGATATAGACCTCTTTGCAAGTCCACTGAATGCCAAACTTCCCCGGTTCTGTTCCAGGATTCCGGCTCACAATTGCCAGGCAAGGGATGCCTTCCTCCTTCACTGGGGTCAGGACTTCCTCTATGCCTTCCCATCTATTCCCCTCATCCCCAAAACACTCTTCAAGCTTCAGAGAGACAGAGGTCGTATGATCCTCATAGCGCCACGGTGGCCACGCCAAACGTGTTATCTCCTGCTTCTACATCTCTCTCAAGCTGCGCCTCTGGAGTTAGAGTGTGCTCCAGATCTCCTTTCCCAAGAGAGCGGGATCCTATGGCACCCGAATCCCTAGTCCCTGCATCTCACGGCCTGGTTGCTGAAAGCTTAAATCTTCAGGATCTCAACCTTTCCCATCAGGTAAAGGATATCCTTCAGGCTTCTAGAAAACCTTCCACAAGACAATCTTATGCCTTCAAGTGGAAACGTTTCACTGTATGGTGTTCCCAGAAGGGGTTAAACCCCCTGGTGATACCTTTGGAAGCGATACTAGAGTATCTACTTCATTTATCAAATTCTGGTCTAAAGACCAATTCAGTAAGAGTCCATCTTAGCGCAATAACAGCTTCCTATAAGCCTCTAAATGGACAACCAATTTCCTCTCATCCTCTCATATCCATATTTATGCGAGGTCTTCTATTAACAAACCTCCCATCAAACCACCACCGGAGGCATGGGATTTAAATATAGTTCTCAGGCAGCTCATGAAACCGCCCTTTGAACCTTTAGCCACTACTACCCTGACGTTTTTGTTCTGGAAGGTCATCTTCCTAATTGCAATCACCTCTGCACATCGCATTAGTGAACTGCAAGCGTTAGTGGCTGATCCTCCTTATACTAGGTTTCACCATGATAAGGTTGTCCTCAGAACTCATCCACACTTTATGCCAAAGGTGGTTTCGCCTTTTCATTTAAATCAATCGATTTATCTTCCTGTATTCTTTCCGAGGCCTCATGCCTCTAATGCAGAGAAGAACCTTCACACTTTGGACTGTAAAAGAGCCTTAGCTTTTTATCTACAAAGAACACAGCAACATAGAAAGTCTTCTCAACTTTTTATTGCTTTTGATTCTAGTCATTTGGGACTTCCAGTCTCCAAGAGGATTTTATCCAAATAGATTGCACAATGCGTATCCTTTGCTTATGAGAGTAAGAGTCTTCCTCTTCAAGGCCATGTCACAGCTCATAATGTGAGAGCCATGTCAGCCTCTATGGCTAACCTTCACTGTGTGTCTATTGATGACATTTGTCGAGCAGCCACCTGGGCTTCGGTACATACCTTCACAGCCCACTACTGCCTAGATAAAGCCTCCCGTCGGGATGCCTTCTTTGGCCAAGCTGTTCTTCAAAATCTCTTTCGGACCTAATTCAACTCCTACCCACCAACCCTGGTGGGATGCCAGAGATCCATGGGAGGAAGCAGGCCCACCTTACTATAGGTGGCAGCTTCCTGGGGTTATCTCCCTGGTATCTTCAGCTAGGGAGTCCCCCATATGTGAAGACTACATTTCTGCTTGTTCCTGGAGATAGCGTAGTTACTCACGTGTAACAGGTGATCTCCTGGAACAGCAGGAATTTAGTCTTCACAACCTACCCACCTCCCCTAGGAGTTGTCTCTCTATCTCTCTGTCTCTTTCCTCTCTCCCTCTATCCTTTCACTCAGCTGCAAACGTAACTGGAGAGGGACAGTTGGGAAAGGTGGGAAGGCAGCACGCAGGCGCTGTGGGATGTTCCCAAAAGCGTTCCTATTGGACGCTGGGGGAGCGTTTGCACGCAGGCTCCGTCGGTACCAACGATACCCATATGTGAAGACTAAATTCCTGCTGTTCCTGGAGATCACCTGTTACAGGTGAGTAACTACGCTTTGTCCAAAATTGTTTCTGTCCCCAGTATTCGTAGGATCCTGTTAATAAAACAAACAAAAACCCTATAAGAAATAACATATATGTAAGTCACATAAAACCAGGTGTTTCAGGGAACTGATGCAGTAACCATATTACTTTATCCAAAATTGTCATACCTCTTTGGCATGGTCTGAAGTAACTGGCTTGGTGGGGATGTTTAATCTTTGATGGCACTGTAATTTCAGAATATTGCACTTCGCGTTCTACAATCTTGCGCATTCTATTTCAGGCATGGCACGCGATGTGCTGGAGAGGTTGCAGCATATGCGAACAACTCGCAGTGTATAGTGGGTATAGCGTACAATGCGAAAATAGGAGGTAAGTCCAGATAACGAGAAGGTGTCTCTTCCAGTTAGTGTTTTTCCTGAGAGAAATGCGGAGGTGTCTGCTTAAGCAAGCTGTTGAAGCTAGAACCGTGTTTTCTAGATGCTAAGTAATAAGTGTCACTAAGCCATTTTGATAGGAGGGTGATCGTCAGCCTGGGTCTCAGGAGCTACATGTGGCTACTGGCACTATCAATATGACTTACACATCACAGAAATTTTAGAATGGCATGGGGCAGAATGCAGCTAGTGTGTACAGTTTTTTGGGGCTCAGCTGTTTCCTCCTAGGGTTTGGGGTTTTTTTGGGCTGCAAGCTCAACTGGACCCAGATTGACGGGTGACACCTGGGATAACCGGGCAGCAGCAATATTTAGCTGTTGCCTGGTTATCCCTCAGTGACAAACGTTAGGCACATTAAAGGCTGTCCTAACTCTCATGGCCTAAGCTAACCGGGCAGTGGCTGAATATCACAGCTGCCCAGTTAGTTTTGCCACTATCTGACTAACTAGGATATTTAATGCTTGTGGCTGGATATGGCCTCTACATTGAATATCCAGGTCTGAAGTTTAGCAGCGATGGCTAGCCGCTCTAGAAGGGCTAGCCATCGCTGCTGCTGAATATTGGGCCTATAGCATTTAAACTGTTAAAAATGCAAAGGAGGTTTAACCAACACAGATCTTTTTAATGATTAACCCGTTCAATACACCATGTCCAAATATATCTGAATCTATTTTTATGTTGTGCCATTTGAATGAAAGCTTTAAGGAAATTTAGTTGTTTAAGACTGCACATTTCATGTCATCTAGCATGGGAGGGTGGTCAGCCTTCTATGGTATTTACTTTTAGTGCTGTGATCATTTTGAAGTATTAAAACTGAAAGTTTCATCTCCTGAAAAACACTGACTGCCTGCTCAGTCATGGTGTTAGAGACTTTTGGGTGCAGTGGGTTTGTCAAACAGGTGAAGAGTTTGTGCATGGTACATGCTGCTAAAGAAAGAGATAATAGCAACATAAGAGATGCCCTGCTGAATGAGCTCAATGGTCCCTTGAGCTCAACATCCTGTTTTGGGCAGTGTCAGTCTAGATCACTTGGAAGTACTCATTCAACCTCAGTAAGTAAAATCATGCCATATTTTATTCAATTCATAAATATACTTTCTAGTTCTGACTTTCCCTTCCACCTGGTCCTGTTTATTGCAGAACCTTCTGTGATGCTTTTCTTGCAGTAGGTTTGATGTTGGTCTCGATTTGCATTTGATATGGATTGCAGTAATATACAGTGTTATCCAGTGGTGTAAATAACAATCTTAGAGAGATTAATTTGGGATGAGAATAAGTGAGGGGAAAAATGCCACAGCAAGCAAGCGTTCAAACAAGCCAAGCATGTATTCAGATTTGAAAAATTGCTCATCTCCAGGAACAAGCAGGAATGCAGTCTTCACATGTCGGTACCAATGGAGCCCGCATGAGAATGCCCACCGGCGCATCTGCTTTCCCTCCTTCCCAAGTCCTCTCCTCAATTCTTCATTTTCCACGCTGCCAGCAGGTTGTTTTGTTCCTGTCACCACCAAAAAATGTCATTTTTTCCTTTAAATCTGTGCTCTCCTTTTCGTCGACACTGGTACCTTCCCCGATACTGGCCCCGATATTTTTTTTTTCTTTTGAAAAATGAAAAATAAAAGAAAAATATTTTTTCCAGTTTTGGTGGTTTCTACCTTCAAATTAGGCCTTGGCCTATTTGTCTTCAGCCACGATGGAAAAATACATCAGCAGCTTCAAAAAATGTAGCAAATGTTCTGGTACAATATCAGTCATCGATAAACATGACTGGTGTTTAAAATGTTTGGGTCCGGACCATTTACCGACTGAGTTGTATTTGTGTCAACTACTACTACTACTACTAAACATTTGTATAGCGTTACAAAGCATGCGCAGTGTTGCACAGACACATGTAAAAGGCGGTCCCTGCTCTTTGGAGCTTACAATCTAGTCGAGATAGACAACATAGTAGCTGTAGACGTGAGATACAGCTAGGGGGAATGGTAGGGAAACACAAAGGATATCAGGTGAGTCAAGATTCAAAAGCGTCAGTGAAGAGGTGAGTTTTCAGCCTGGATTTGAAAAGGATCAGAGTCGTACAGACTCAGGTACTTTGTTCCAAGCATAAGGAGCATTAAGGTGAAAGGAGCAGTCTGGAATTGGCAATAGAAGGGAACAGATAGAAACGATTTGCCAGAAGAGTGGAGTTTCCGCGGAGGGATTTAGGGAGAGATAAGAGAGGAAAGGTAATGAGGAACTGCAGAGTGAATGCACTTATAGGTCAGCAGGAGAAGTCTGAACTGGATGCGTAAATGGATAGGAAGCCAATGAAGAGACTTGAGAAGAGGGCTAATATGAGCATGATGAAGCTGACAGAAGATTAGCCGCACAGCAGAGTGCTGAATATATTGAAGGGGAGAGAGATGACTCAGAGGGAGACTAGCAAGGAGCAAGTTACAATAGTCTAGACAGAAGGTGACTAAGGAGTGGATAAGTGTCTTAATAGTGTTTTCAGAAAGGATTGGGTGAATTTTGTGAATGTTGTAGAGAAAGAAATGACAGGTTTTAGCTATCCGTTGGATGTGTGTAAAGAAGAAGAGAGGAGTTGAAGACCATCCCAAGGTTGCGAGCTGAGGAAAAAGGGAGAAGTAGAAAGTTACCACAAAGACTGGGAAAGGAGGGTATCTCCAGGAACGAGTCTTCACATGTGGGTATGTCGGCGCCGACGGAGCCCGCACGGAAAATGCTCCCCAGCATCCAATCAGAAAGCCTTTGGGAGCATCCCCTGCGCCTGCGCGGTGACTTCCCGCCCTTCAAACAGTCTCTCCTCAGTTTTCGTTTTTCCGCGGAGCCTACAGGACGTACCTCCTGTAACCGCAGAAACCTTTTTTTCTTATATCCTTATATTCTTAATTTTTCCTTGTTTTGTGCGGTCGCGGCGGTCTTCCCCATTGATACCGGTTCCTCCGGTGCTTCAGGGTATCCCCGATGCCGTTTTTCCTCCTCGGGTGAGGTCCTCGGTTTATTCTTCTCTCCAGGATCAGGTAACCCACAAACAATCTGTTAAGACTAGCCGATCCTTGAAGGGCAAGTCTCATGCCCAGCATGATGACGGCTCCGACCTTGCCCTCAAGACCACATTGGCAATAAGACCCCGGCGGGAGTCCTTGGGCTCCAAAGCATATACGGGGTTTCAGGTTGTTCCTGGGGTTCACTCCTCACAGAACATACCTGAGCCATGCTCGGAGGTGGTATCCGCTTCGGGCGGTACTGATTCCCTGGCATTGGCACCGGTGTCGAGTGCTCCACTCCTCACCAAGGATCGTCAGCTGGTGTCCTCGGTGCCTTCGGGGCCGATCGATTCGATCCAGACTGGCTTTCCTGCACCCCAGCCATGCGCGGGGTTGGCACCGGCTCCCCCGGTGTCAACGTCGAGTGTTCCACTCGCCGCCGGGGATTGCGGTCTGGCTTCGAGCAGTACCGCTCCCCCGGCATCGGCACCGGTGTCGAGGGCCCCACTCTTCACCAAGGATCGTCGTCTGGCGTCCTCGGTACCTTCGGGGCCGGCCGGTTCGACCCAGACTGGCGTGCCTGCACCCCAGCCATGCGCGGGGTTGGTACCGTCTTCGAGCGGTTCCGCTCCCCCGGCATTGGCCCCGAAGTCGAGTGTTCCACTCGCCACCAGGGATTGCGGTCTGGCTTCGCGCGGTACCGCTTCCCGGGCATCGGCACCGGTGTTGAGTGCTCCACTCTTCACTGGGGGTCGGCGTCTGGTGTCCTCGGTAACCCCGGGACCGTTTGACCCGACCCGGGCTGACTCTTCGGCCTCCCAGCCTTGCGCGGGGGTGGTGCCGCCCTCGAGCGGTGCCGGCCCCCCGGCATCGCCACGAGTGTCAAGTGCTCCGCTCTCCACTAGAGATCGCCCTCTGGAACCCCCGGTACCTTCGGGTCCGATCGACGCGGACCAGGCTAGCTTGCCTGTATCCGGGCCAGCCACAGGGCGGATGCCGGCTTCGAGTGATACCGATGCCCCGGCATCGGTGTCGGGTGTCCCACTCTTCACCGGGGTTCGTCACCGGGTTTCCTGTCGGAGCCGATCGATACACCCCAGAGGGACGTCCATCTCCCTTCGCCATGCTTGAGGGGGGTACCGGCTTCAGGCGGTGCCGATGCCCCGGCGTCGGGGCCGGTGTCGAGTGTTTCTCTCGTCACGGGGCATCGTCTTCGGATGTCCACGGTGCCTTCGGCACCAACCGCCTCGATCCTGATCGCCTCCCATGTGGGGGCATCGCCGGTACCATCACCAACGTCGGTGCCTTCTCGGCGGGCATCGATAGCCCCGCTCGCTTTGATGCCCAGTCTAGAATCAATATCCAGTCTATATGACTTGGTTGCGGAATCGCCGATGCCACCTCCGACGTCGGTGTCTTCTCGGCATGCACCGATAGCCTCGCCCTCTTCGATGCCCAGTCTAGAATCGATATCTAGTCTGGATGATTCGATTCCGACGCGGTGGGGATCCGGTCCAGGTCGTCTCCGACTACGCAGTACCGAGGGTAATCTCCAGAGCTCTCTGGTTACCTCGGTGCCGTTTCGGCATCCTTCGCTACCTGCTCAGCTGGCACCGATGCCGGCATCGGTATCGATGTCGACTCCTGCAACTCCATCGGTGCCATCGATCCTTTCTATGCCTAGCTTGGAATCGATACCGGGTGCCGATGATGCAATACTGACTGCCTCGAATCGGAGCTGTCAGTACCGTCCCCCATATGGCAGAATTCTTTCTCTGCACCAGTCCCGTGGGTCTTCTGGTGTTCACGACCCTCATTCTGCCTCAGCCGACCCGGGAATAACTTCTCTGGGAGATCCTTCATTTCAGAAATTTCTCCTTGACATGGCTGCTTTTCTTGCCATTCCTATTCCTGGCGCTACCCAAGATTCTGCCGAACAGGGGACCGTCATGCTTCCTTTACATCATTCCTTGCAGGACCTTCTTTTGAGGATTTGGGAATCACCTTTGCAGGTTCCTGCTCCCTCTACGGCCATGAATGTTCTATATCAGTTGCTCCCCTCTCCGGGGTTTCAGAACAACCAGCTTCCGCATCATTCCCTTGTAGTGGCATCAGCGATGAGGAAGGTCAGAAGTAAGAAGAAACACTCTTCTTATCCGCCAGGTCGTGCATCTAAAGCACTCGATGCCTTTGGACGTCAAACCTTCCAAACTTCTATGTTGGCTTCCAGAATCATTTCATATATTTTTTATATGAATCTAACACTTCAGGAGGTCACAGAGAAATTATCTCTTCTGTCTCCCTTCTTGTCAGAACCTATGGCCTCTGACTATTCCTTGCTTCTTAATCATAGCAGGAACATCTCTTGGTTTATTTCCCGTGCTTCCCTAGACTCTTTTGAGTCTGTTAGCAGATCCTCGGCTATTGCCATTGGAGCACGTCGTACTGCGTGGCTGCAAGCCTCAGGCTTGAACAGATGGGCACAACATACACTGGGTAACTCTCCTTGTACTGGAGAAAATCTCTTCAATAGGGAGGCTTTACGTCAGGTTGCTCGCTGCTTCACTGACTTCCCTGGCTATGGAAACCAACCCAAGCCCCCTTTTTCCCCGGGACGTGGGAAATGTCCTACGAACCCTTCTCTCCCGAAGAGGAGGAGGGTTCGCCCTTCTTCGGCCCATTCCCCCGGTGTACCCGAGCAAGGGACGTCTCCCCCTAGCCTGAAGTCTCCAGGCTCAAACCAGTCTACCCATACCAGCGCCCATAGGTTCCGGCATGGTGCACCATACAGTTAACTTCTTCTCTGCAGAAGTTTCTTCTCAAACCCTATGCTGGGTTTTTTCTTTTTTCCAGTATGCTATGCTCTTGGGATACTTTCTCCATGGGTCACAGACTTCTCCCATTCTTCTACCATGAAGGGAGGTTACAACTATCCCAGGATAGTTTCGGTCCCCACTTGGACATCTTTCCTTCAGCGGACTTACCACATGGTGGGTCACTTTCCTGATCCCTCTCTTCCAGGGTTTCCCCTGCTTGAGTTGGTGCCATACTGAAATACTTCTTTTTCTTTCCAGCGTAGTCTGGTTGTCTTCCTTCAATGCATACTCTGAACAACTCATCCGGCAGGGACGGAGTCTCCGCTGCCTTGCCTATTTTTTCTCTCTGTCCTCATACAGGAGAATCCCCTCTATTGTTTTGTTCAGTTGCTGTCGGTTTTTTCTTACAAGAGACAAGTTCCTTTGCGTGAATGTACACGGAGCTCTCATTCTGACCGGAGTATACCCCTGTTCCACAGAAATGGAGTCCCCATATCTCTTCCGGTGGGTTCACCCCTATTATTGGACCATTACATTCCCCATGTGAAGATTTTTTCAGTGGCAGGCATGTCGTCTTCAGATTATTTCATGTCCGTAGGCGCATACCTGTTTTTTTACGCCTGGGTGGCGTAACCGCCCCGTAGGTATATGTATATATATCACCCTTGTCTAGGCATATCTACTCTCACATGCTTTGACATGTATGCCTCCCGTATGCATATCTATCTATCTACATATATATATATATATATATATGTATGTGCATGTCAGGAGATGTCCATAGCGCCCTATGTCATGCCTATCTCCATGACTGTCGGTGCTTAGGTTTAATTTTCTATGGGGTCCAGACAGTCACCTTGCCTGTTATTATATGACTCAGTGACTGGGACTGGTTATTCTAACCATTACTGCTGTGACGTTAACAGCTTCTATTTTTGTTATGAATCTCCCTGTCTATGCAGCCTTCCCTCAGTGTCTTCCTATCTCTTGCCAGTTAGGAAAGACAGTGTGCGTCTTCAGTATTCCTGAGTTCACTTCGGTTCTCCTTGGGAATAGGGGCTTTTTTCCATCCCCCTCTTCCCTCCCGGACTGGGCCAATTTACCAGATCGGTCAGTCTCCTTTTTAGTCCTCACTGTTTATGACTCTGTGCCTGAACGAGTCCCAGCTTTCCCGTAGAAGCTTCCCTGTGGGGACCTGCCGATCTTTTCCTGCCCCGGTGGACACCTGGGTCTCCTGCCCATTCCAGTCTGGAACTTCTCCTCACTGCTGTGGAGTTTCCTTGAAGATTCCGCTACTACATCTACTGTCTACTTCCTACAATCCAGTAGGTAAGCTCTACTTTGTGCCAGTTCATTAAATTTTCTTTAATGATGCTTGTCATGCCTTCTAAAGACTTTTCCCTGTACTCTTTAGTTCCGCTGTTCCTCTACAGCTCTGCTCTACTCAACTCCTACCCCCCATCCCTCGGAGGATGCCGGGGATCCAGGTTGGAAAATGCCGTCCTGTTCCGGGATATGCATTTTATGGGATCTCCCCTGGCACCCTTAGCTAGGGAATCCCCACATGTGAAGACTCATTCCTGCTTGTTCCTGGAGATAGCACAGTTACTTACCTGTAACAGGTGATCTCCGGAACAGCAGGAATTAGTCTTCACAACCCACCCGCCTCCCCTAGGAGTTGTATCTGTCTATTTCCTTTCCTCTTCTCTCCTTCTGTCTCAGCTATGAAACCCAACTGAGGAGAGACTGTTGGAAGGGCGGGAAGTCACCGCGCAGGCACGGGGGATGCTCCCAAAGGCTTTCTGATTGGATGCTGGGGAGCATTTTCCGTGCAGGCTCCGTCGGCGCCGACGTGCCCACATGTGAAGACTAATTCCTGCTATTCCGGAGATCACCTGTTACAGGTAAGTAACTGTGCTTTAGGGTGAAAAATAAGAAGCTCAGTTTTGGCCATGTTCAATTTCAAGTGGCGGTGAGACATCCAAGATGCAATGTCAGAAAGGCAGGTAGAGATCCGGGCCTGGATTTCTGGAGAGATTTCAGGTGTAGAGAGGTAGATCAGCATAAAGATGGTATGGAAAGCCATGGGAAGAGATGAGTGCACCAAGGGACTGCATATATATAGAGAAAAGGAGTTGGACCCAAGACAGATCCTTGGGGTACACCAACTGAGAATGGGATAGCAGTAGAGGAGGAGCCACCAGAACAAATACTGAAAGAGCGATGGGAGAGATAAGAAGCAAACCAGGATAGCACAGAGCTCTTAAAACCAAGTTCAGGACAAGGGGGTTCAAATCTGTGAGGCCCTGTTACTCACAAAAGACCGATTACTAATTATCACTAATTTCCTGTATAGTCCAGATCCAAAAGTCAGTACAGGTGCAATCAGAATCTCTGTTTATTAGATAACTGATGGACAATACAGGCAGCGGAGAGGAGAGCTTCTGTCAGTCATCAGACACCAGACACCTCCAGAATTCCTCCTCCCCCGAGTACAATAATCATGTTACATATATACATTTTTTGCTTCCGTGTATGCATACAGTTTCCAAATCCATTCCTCTTTGGGTCCTCTCCCCTCCTCCCTCCTTCTGTTTCCTGTCATTGACCTTTCTGTCCCCTCTATGTTCCTGTTTCAACATTCCCCCAGGCCTCTCTGTCTTGCTTATACTCACCAACTGTCAAAACCATCTACTGTCTTCAGGACTAACGGCTCAGCTTATACTTTTTTGCATGGTTTCCTGTGTACGTGCCCTCTGCACAAAGCCTCTGCATGGACTCTTCAGTCCAGGCAAACACTCTGCTAAGGCTTATGATATATGATATTTCCTTATATGGTTCCTTATGCTGGCCTTGGTTTTTTTCTTTGTCCACAATATAGTAGTTTGGTTGACATATTTTTATTAGAGCAGACATTTATAAAGGCCATTGAGTGATTATGAACCAGGAACATATCCCTAAACCTTATAATCCCTACAATTCACCCTTTTTTTTTTTTTTATTATTGTGGAGGAGATAAGACCAAGTCAGAGAATTCAGAAGTGGGGACCGCAGCATAGGAAACATTCACATGTGTATGGCATGTTTGAACAGGCATAAGGGAGGTGGACACTTTGGTACACTTTTTCTTACAACAGGAGATGACAAGCAGGGCCGGATTTACCTATAAGCCATGTACGCCATGGCGTAGGGCCCACAGCTGGCAAGGGCTCACCCACCGCAGGGCTTCAGAGGGAGCAGGGTAAGCTCGCACGAGGCCCCGGCTCCCTCTGTACAGCCGCCAGCGTGAAGAGCCTTTTCCTTCACGCTGGCGGCTGTATCTGTAAAGCCGCGATTGCTGGGAAAGGTTAAAGGCAATGCCCTTTAACCTTTCCCAGCATTCGCGGCTTCACAGATACAGCCGCCAGCGTGAAGGAAAAGGCTCTTCACACTGGCGGCTGTACAGAGGGAGCCGGGGCCTCGCGCGAGCTTACCCGGCTCCCTCTGAAGCCTCTCAGCCGCGGTGCTGGTCGGGGGGGGCCAAGGACTGCATGGGCTGTGATTGGGGGGGGGGGACCTGGACTGTAAAAGGGCTGGGGGAGGGGGACTTGGACTGGAAAGAAATGGGCTGTGATATGGGGGGGGGGGGAACCTGAACTGTAAAAGGGCTCTGGGGGGGGGGGAATTGGAGTGGAAATGGGTTGTGATGGGGTGGGACCTGGACAGGAAAAGGCATATGGGGGGGGGGGGGACTTGGACTGGAACGAAATGGGCTGTGATGGGGGGGGGGGACCTGAACTGTAAAAGGGCTATGGGGGGGGACTTGGACTGGAAATGGGTTGTGAATGGGGGGGGGGACCTGGACCGGAAAAGGGCTATGGGGGGGGGGGGGACACATGGAAAGGAAAAAAATGGGCTTTAATGGGGGGGACCTGAACTGTAAAAGGGCTATGGGGGGGGGACATGGACTGGACATGGGTTGTGCTGGGGCGGGGGACCTGGACCGGAAAAGGGCTATGGGGGGGGGGGACTTGGACTGGAAATGGGTCGTGATGGGGGGGGGGGGACCTGGACCGGAAAAGGGCTATGGGGGGGGGTAACTTGGACTGCAAATGGGCTGTGATGGTGGGGGGGGGGAACTAGGACTGCAAATGGGCTGTGATGGTGCAGGGGGACTCGGACTGCAAATGGGATGTGATGGTGGGGGCTAGGACTGGAAATAGGCTGTGATGGGGGGGCTAGGACTGGGAATGGGCTGATGAAGAGCTAGAATAGGACTGGAAATGGGCTGATGTGGGGCATGGGAGAATGGGACTAGAAGGGAGTGGATGCTGGGTGAGTCTAGAACTATAAGGGAACTGATTTTGGGGGAGGACTAGAATGGATGGGGAATGAGAATGGAGAGGGGAAAAATATTTTGTGTGGAAGAAAAGTCTATGATGGGCTGGGTATTGGGAGAGTAAGAGGGGCTTGAAAATGGAAGGGTGAAATTTAAATGGATGATAAAGGAATAAGGAAAGAATTGGGGGAAAGAGCAAAAGGGAAATGATCAGTATGTTAAAGCAGAAATAGAGAGAGAATGGAAAACATCTAAAAGAGAAGAAAGGACAAATGGATAGCTAGCAGAAGACACGAAGAAACCAGAAGAAAGTGACTGGAGCAATTGTAACTGAAAAAATGCCCAAACAGAAGGTAGAAAAATACTTTTTATTTTGAATTTATTAACTGGAATATGTCTTTTTTAATGTATTTCTTGAATTCCGATGCTGATTTTGTCCCTATTGCCTCTTTATGTCAGGCAATTCTATACATCTATTGCCATTTCTGTTTTGGTAAGTTGATCTCGTTTTTATTTTTTCTGGGGGCCCACAATTTTTGTTGGCGTAGGGCCTCACTCAAGGTAAATCCGGCCCTGATGACGAGAGAAACAATACAACAAAAGGACAAGGCAAAAATTAAAAAGATGCCAGCAGAAATTAAAAGGCCTTTTAGGCGAGCACCTAGCGAGTGAAACCAGGAGGTAAGGGATAAGAACCAATTACCTACATTCAGTCCTCCCTTAAAGTCATCCATATGTAAATCTGACAGGTGGCGTATTTTATCCATAGCATTAAGCACAAACACTGAATGATTCGCTATGACCGTACAACAATTAGTGGCATTAATAAAAAGATCACAGGCCTCCTTCAGATGCAAGGAGCAAATCTAGCGCTTGTCTATTTTGTAGGGTCATTTGGGTATTCTGATCTAGGGACTCTGATAGCTTAGTTATAGAATCAGTAACAACTTTCATTTGAACATACAGTAAGCATTGCAGACGGCGTATAGCCATACCAAGTTCAGCAGTTATGGCAGGGGTCTGGAAAGGTACCAAGGAAGTCCAGCATCTAACCTATGTTTAATAGCAATGGAGAACACAAGGGTATCAAAACGTTCAGCAGAATGTCCCGATAAGAGTTCAGTTCAAGGCAGGGTTGAAGTGAGAACTTCTTTGAAGATGTGGGTTGTATTGTGAACACTTAGAAGTAAAACTAATTGTCCATCAGGATGAAGGAAACAGATGGTGTCCCAAGGAGCAGCTTTGGCAGCAATCATCTTGGTCAACAACAGTTCATACAGGAAGGAAGTAGATCAAACAGAGGTGACAGTTGGAGAAACCTTCAACTGACTGACATGAGTCCAAGTGCAGTGACAATGTGAGGTCCTGTGAAAGTAGAGCAATCTCAGGATGCACAGACAGTTTTTTTTTATATACAGTAGTCCCTATGAAAAATAAAGTTGACAATGGCGAGCTGGATACAGACTGTGTAGTAGCCACCCGATCAGCAATTTCTTGGAAAGTGATCCGAAGCCCTGCAAGGGAAATCACGGAGGCTCTGGTCGAACCTCTCTAATGTAATTAGCTAAATCAAATAGACAATGTGGGAATCACTTATTCAAAAGTAGCCTTAAAGAGGTAAGCCTAAAGCATGGCTTAGAGAGCCAAAGAGCAGAAATAGAGCCTGATACACTAGCTTCCAGGCATAAAAAGGATTAAGTACAACAGCAGTGAAACCCTGATATTCCTGGATACATGATGGCATTTAAAACATAATGCAGCAGACACTTGCCACTCTTGAGAGAGAGAGCAGAAGGAGAAAACTCATAATACTGTTTATACCATTCTACATAAATTGCAAACAAGCTTGAACCAGTTCAAAAGGTCACACAAAAGTCAGCATTATGTAGTTGCAGTAGGGGTCGCTGTTGTCCACAGGTGTGCTGCATCAGATCTGAAATAACTTCTTATCAGAATGTCCTTCACTCGCTCCACCAATTCAGTTGCCTGAAATTCTACAAGTACAAACAAAAGAATGCTATTTCCTTCCCCCCCCCCCCTTCTTCTTCTTGGAATGCTTTCTGGGATTGCTGCTCGCACACAACAGCTAATCCTGCTTCTAAAACAATTGTTAAAAGTCAGTATTGTGGCAAACAAATGGGAGGCAGAAAATATAAATTTAGATTCTTAAACAGTGTCCCAGTCCCACCAACTTAATTGGTGTAGTTTTGAATGGATATATGTGCTCATTCTAAACAGCAACTAAAGACTGAACTCCTGGAACTGAAATTTAAAAGAGTTCCAAAACAAAGTACACTTTTGCTCTGGACACTAACACATAACTTTAAAAACAGGTGAATGTATCCTAAAATCCAATATCGTAGCAAATAAAACTGGGAAGATGAGTGAACGCCCATGGTGTCACTGGCCTGTTCATCAGTCATCAGTGCAGAGCTTAACAACACACACAGTAATTTACCTTGAATCTTACAGTTCGGGGAAGCAGACATTTAAAACTGATACTTTTTCATGAAAAGACTGGTGGACATCTGGAATGCAAACACTTCCCTTTGAAGTTATTTCAAAGCAAATCACTGAGAGTTACAGTCAACCTCGACCTCCATGAGGTGCTTGCCATAATATATAAAATCCCTGTTTAACTTCTAATTTTGCTTAATAGCATAACAATCAGAACAAAATCCAAACATGATTAACTTCTTATTCACTCAGGATTTAAACCATTCCCAAGTTGCAATCTGGCAACCACTGGCCCAGAATACCACATTATCCTGCAGGGCTCTTAACCTCTACTTTGAAGGTCAAAGGAAAAACGGAAACAGTTTTCTTTTGTTGTATCAGTTTATAGTCCCATTGTGGATCCCCCTCCCCTCCACGGATACATCTACGAGCTAGGTTTAAATCTGTAGTATTCAGTGACCCTTGTTCTGGCCAAATTCTCATTTGCGGGGTACAGGCTGTAGTCCACCCATGTAAGTTTGAACTCCAATGATATACATAGAAACCTTCACCTCCTTCTTCATTAAAAACAAAATCTACAAGGGTTTTCTTAGGTTGAACTGGTTCTTTAGAACTTTGTACGGGCATTAAGTGATATTCATGGGCTCTGGTCGTCCAGTTCCTAACATTCTGCCTACTTTCACATGGTTGTTTAGATCCCATTGACCCATGGTTGTGAAAATCCCATTGACCTTCTGATAAATCAATACTACCAGGGAATTTGTCCGCTGACATCACGGGAAACTTATCGCAATTAATGGAGTCAAGGACAGAGGGAGTGGACTGTACTTGGGTTTGATTACCCCCTGTGGCTCCCAGCAATGACTGGTCACACACCGGGGGCTCAGGGATTGGATCAGGGGTCAAATGTAATTTACCTGCTACCTGGACCCATCCCATATGCTGTTCCCGGCGGGGAGATGCAGACCGGGATCTTCTACGTGGTTGGGAGTTATTATTTCGCATTATGTCTTCCAATTCCCGATGGGGATATATTGGATTACATGGGGGAGTCTCAATAAGAGATGGTGTTTTTATCTCATCCCAGTATCTAACTCTTTCCTTGTGTGTTTCTGCTGGTCTTTTATCTTTAATTTTATCTTTAATTCTATCTTTAGGTCTGTCCTCTAATTCTGTCTCCTTGGTGTCTAGATCTATGGAAGGGTCTGCATAACCTATCGCTGCCATTGTACGACTCTGTCGTCCAATAGGGGGGTGGATCATCACTACTGAGGGTGTTTGGATCTACCTGTTTCATCCACATGGAAATGTACCTTAAGTGTTTCAGCTGACTAGCCCCAGTCTTGTGGAATAGAACATAATCCCTAATTTTTACTAAACAACGACCATCAAAGGACCCCTCCGGTGGCCAGCCGAGAGGAGTTCCAGGAGCAGCGCTCCATTTTGCCCATTTAAGGCAAACTTTCAATATTTCCTTTCCTAATAAGGGATTATCTCTCATCATCCGTTCGACTGGAGTCACTGGGGAAACTTGATTTACCATTATGTCCTGACTGCCATCTTTCTTTCTCCTAAACAGAGACATGATTCCTACATGCAACCTTTTATTTAAGGATCTCAATATCCAACCTCTTTATTTACAGAGGAAGGAAGTGCATGAAATGTCCAGGACACCTTTCAAACAAGAATTCGCTTCGTTCAAGCCCAGCCAATCTCCTCGCGGAGGTATGGAACCGTGAGCAAGAACACACACACGCTTCGTGTCAGACGACACGTACAGTCTCAAACACTTATCATTCAGTCCCAGTTTAAAACAGCAAATTTTTCTTACACTTTATTCATATAACAAAACAAAACTTAAACAACACTTACCAAGCTTGGTTAAAAATAGTTATACTCACGACGCCGTCTTCACAGCCGCCGTCATCCTAGGGAATCTGTCACTCACTTCTTTTCCTCCGGTCTCTACTACGCACCGGGAACGTACCTCCCTCTTCTTTCTTGAGGGGAATCCAAATCTTTAAATTTGTATCTTGGTCATAAAGACCCACCCGTACCCCAAAATTAAGGGGTAATCCCGGGTGTTCGGCGCCAATTGTGAGGCCCTGTTACTCACAAAAGACCGATTACTAATTATCACTAATTTCCTGTATAGTCCAGATCCAAAAGTCAGTACAGGTGCAATCAGAATCTCTGTTTATTAGATAACTGATGGACAATACAGGCAGCGGAGAGGAGAGCTTCTGTCAGTCATCAGACACCAGACACCTCCAGAATTCCTCCTCCCCCGAGTACAATAATCATGTTACATATATACATTTTTTGCTTCCGTGTATGCATACAGTTTCCAAATCCATTCCTCTTTGGGTCCTCTCCCCTCCTCCCTCCTTCTGTTTCCTGTCATTGACCTTTCTGTCCCCTCTATGTTCCTGTTTCAACATTCCCCCAGGCCTCTCTGTCTTGCTTATACTCACCAACTGTCAAAACCATCTACTGTCTTCAGGACTAACGGCTCAGTTTATACTTTTTTGCATGGTTTCCTGTGTACATGCCCTCTGCACAAAGCCTCTGCATGGACTCTTCAGTCCAGGCATACACTCTGCTAAGGCTTATGATATATGATATTTCCTTATATGGTTCCTTATGCTGGCCTGGGGCTTTTTCTTTGTCCACAATATAGTAGTTTGGTTGACATATTTTTATTAGAGCAGACATTTATAAAGGCCATTGAGTGATTATGAACCAGGAACATATCCATAAACCTTATAATCCCTACAAATCCCACTAGAGGACAGCAACCTTGGGCTGGAAGGACTGGGGTTTCTAGTCCCACAGGTGCTCCTTGTTGTCTTGGGCAAGCCACTTAACCCTCCATAGCCCATGTTCCCTGTAAAATAGTTATCTCCAAGTTATAATGCCCTGTTCAATGTAATTTCAGTTTGTTCAATGTAAACCGCACTGATGCAGAATAGCGCGGTATATAAGAGAATGTAAATAAATAAATTAAATAAATAAATAAGGTATCAAGGAGAAGGTTGTGGTTAACAGTGTCAAAAGCAGCAGAAAGGTCAAGAAGGATGAGAATCGAGTAAAGGCCCTTGGATTTAGCCTGAAACAGGTCACTGGAGACTTTGGCAAGAGCCGTTACAGTAGTATGTAAAGGATGAGAACCAGATAGTAGAGGATCCAGAATGGCTTGAGAGAAAATCGAGGCAACAACAGTGAGCCGCATGTTCAAGTAGTTTAGGAATGAAGTGGAGGGAAATGGATAGATAGTGAGAAGGACAGGTAGGGTCTAGTGAGGGTTTCTTGAAGAGAGGAGTGAACACAGCATGCTTGAAGGCTGCAAGGAAAATTGCAGTGGAGAGCAATAGAATGAGAATATGAGAGATGGAAGGGACTACAGTGGAGGAGATGGAGCTAAGGAGATGGGTGGGAATAGGATCAGAGGAGCAGGTAGTGAGTTTGGATGAGGAAAGACTGTGAATGATTTCCTCTTCGGAGATCATAGAAAAGGAAGAAAGGGTAGCAGAGGTAGAGGATGAAGGTTGGGAATGAAGGGGGGGGGGGGAGATGGGGAGTAGCTGACCTCATGGAGAATTGGAGTGTGATCTTATGGATTCTGTCATGGAAGTAGTTAGCCAGGGTTTGGGCAGAAAGGGAGAGAGGGATCCGAGGCGGAGGTACAGGCACCTTTGAGGAGAGAGTTGAGAGTTGTAAAGAGACAGCGAGGGTCAGAGGTAAGAGAATTAGTCAGATAGACATAATAGTCGTCTTTGGCAAGTGTTATGGCTTTCTGGAAAGAGACAAGCATGAATTTGAAGTGTAGAAAGTCCACAAGGGTGCCTGGATTTGAGCCATGCACGCTCAGCTGAGCAGGCACAAGAACGTAGATAGTGGGTAGTGGAAGATAGCCAGGGTTGAGGTACAGTACGTCTCACAGGACATGGCATGGGCAGAGCAAGAGAATCCAGAGCAGAGGAAAGTGCAGTGTTATAGGAAGCTACTGCCTCATCGACAGAGACAGATGACATACTGGAGGAAAGAGGTGATGAGACAGTGGAGGTGGAGCCATGGGTCAATAGCATGAAGATTTCTAAAGAGGTTGAAGGAGACAGGGCGAGATTAAGGTTGTGCGTGATGAAGAATGAAGCTTAGCAGGTGATGCTCTGATAAGGGCAGAAGTGAGGTATGGAAGTTTGAGGGTAGGCAATTAGAGAAGAATACAAGATCAAGGCAGTGGCCTTGCTGGTGAGTAGGGGCAGTAGACCAAAGCTGGAGGTTGAATGATGAGGTAAAGGAGAGGAGTTTTAAAGCATAAGGGTCAGAGGGTTATCAACATGAATGTTAAAATCACCAAGAATAAGGGAGGGGAAGATGAACCCAGAAAGAAGGAAAACCACGAGTCAGAGAGAAAGTTGTAGAGGTGGACTTGTCAGAGGGTCGATAAATAATAGCTTGTCGGAGAGGTAGTAGGGTAAAAAGCCGGATGGAATGGACTTCAAAGGAGGGAAAGGAGTGAGACTGAGGCAGAAGGAGGGGTTGAAACTGACAGGAAGGAGAGAGTAGAAGCCCAACATCTCCACCACAGCCAGTAGGATGAAGCATGTGGGAGAATTGATAGCTACCATGACAGAGAGCAACAGAGCTACCATGACAGAAGCTGAGTCCTCAATTAGAGCAAGGGAGATGGAGAGCAGTAGAGATCATGAGAAAGGACAAGTTTATTTGGTATGGAGTGTGCATTCCACAAGGCACATGAAAAAGGGAGAGAGGGATATGAATAAGATTTGAACTGTTGCATAAGGATCTATTCTGGGAGTGTGACAGAAGTCTAGGGGGACCAGGGTTTGGGTTGATATCTCCGGAATAGAGAAGGAGAAGGCCTAAAGAACAGAGCCAGACAGTATGGTTCTCTCTTTGCCCTGGAATTGATTTCAGTGGCTTCCACATCGTCAAGGATGTCTGCCTCTTCTCTTGGTTCTCAGGTCTCTTCAAAATCCAAACATAAGACTAAGTCTAAGTCATCGGTATCGAAACCCCATACTGATCCCCGAGGTAAGTCCCTTCATCGGCATTGAGATTCACTGAAAGGTGCATCTGATGCTGACTGGCCTTCCAAACAGCTGCGGCGGTAGGACCAACCCTCCAAAGCACAGCAGGGGCTCCAGGATGCTCCCAAGGCCTTGACCTCCGGAGAGCTACTGGTTCCATGTTCTGGGATGGTGGCTCAAAACCCTATGCGGGATTCCACAGGCATCGGCCGCCTCCCTTGACCAGCGCATCCTGGCTATCAAGAGGCATTTGGCAGCACTCCTTAGCAGCCTCCGTACCATCTGTATCGACAGCTCCAGTGGTGCAGGCATCTGCATCTGGCCCATAACCGATACTGAACCTCAAACCTGCATTGGGGGATCATCTCCTTCCATTGCCTCCTTTGGAACAGCCAGCCATTGTTGGCACCCAGTAGGTTCCCAATGCGGTCTTCAACATCCACACGAGACCGTCATTACTTTGATTTTCTGTTGGAATTGAATTCTACCTCCTCTGATTCCGATGATGCATTGGAGGATTCCAGGGTAACCCAGGACCTCCCTTCTGATCCGTCCCTTCTTTATGAATGGTATCGGTCTCTGCCAGAGGACATGTCTTTTCAAGACTTCATTTGGGTCATGGCAGCAGGCCTGCAGTTTACCATGGCATCTGAGATGGAACTGAGGGCAGAGGAATTGGAAATCCTCCAATATCTCTTGGTGCCCAAAGAGGCGGCCACATTACCGGTGCATCATATGCTGCTGGATCTAATCTTATGTATGTGGGAGGCCCCGCTATCTGTTCCGCCTATCAGCAAATGACTCAGAACCATGTACAGAGTTCCACCATGCCCTGGCTTCCAAAAGCCTCAACTTCCACACCACTCCTTGGTGGTGGAATCTGTGCTGCAGCGCATCAAGAGTTCTAAGAATCATTCTTCATGTCTCCGGGCAAGGACTCCAGAACTCTAGATGCCTTTGGCCATTGGTGTTTTCAGGCGTACATGTTCACTTCTAGGATTACTTCCTATTTGTTCTATATGGGCATGTATTTCAAGGATATTTCCAGGGATCTGCACTATATTTCCTGATGACAAATGTGATGCATTCCACTCCTTAACCAGGCAAAATTAAATACATCCAAATTTCTTAGAATTGCATCTTTTGATGCCTTTGAGCCATCCAGCAGAGCTTCGACAGTCTGCATCGGTGTCTGCAGAATGGCCTGACTACAGGCATCTGACCTTGAGCAGTAGGTTCAAGATAAATTGGCCAATATCCCCTGCTCTGGAGAGTACCTTTTTGGAAAGGGTTGGCGAGAAGGCTGGAGAGATTGAGACAGATTATCTCATTCTCCAAGACTAAGCAGGAAGTCAGTCCTTACATATGGGTGACGTCGGCGCCGATGGAGCCCCTGTACGGAGCATTTTCCCAGCTTTCAAAGAAAGCCTTTGGGAATGCAGCATGTCTGCGCAGTCCCCTTCCCGCCCAAGGGTGCCATCTTGCTCTAGTCTTTCTTTTTCTGCGGAGCCCGACGGACATGAGTTCGTGTCACCCGGAAAACGTTGGGTTTTTCCTGTGATTTTCACGTGGTCTTATCCGGTTCGACGCCGGTTCCCCTTCCCGTCTGGGCTCGGTTCACGGGTATCGAGTCCGGAGTTTTGATTTTTGGTTTTTTTTTTCCTTTGTGACTAGCGTTCATGCTGTTTTTGTGTTTTCACTGGCAGCCCGGTCTTTTGACCTTGCAGGGGCCCTTTTTCCCCTGATGGCTGCCAGCGGGTTCAAAAAGTGTGATCGGTGCAAGAAACTTATGTCTCTCACCGACACACACGACTGCTGCCTCTGATGCCTCGGGCCCAACCATGACCCGCTGGCCTCTGGCCCGTGCGGCAAAATGTCGTTGAAGGCGCTTCGGAGCCGTCAGCATCAACGTGAGAGAATTTTCTCTGACTCCGCGTCCAGCCGGGCCCGGAATCCGTCAGAGGCCTCGACATCTCGGGAGTCTTATCCCGAGCGCTGTCTGGGTTCCTCTGAAAGGGAGTCTCCCACCCGGGAGTATAGAAGGAAGAAAATGCTAGCGAGGGCGGCGTTGGTGGAGGCTCCTGGTTCCTCGAGGGCCAGGACGCATAGCCCTGACCGCCGCCCCAGACTCTCGGAGTCGGAGAGGCCTTCCAAGCAATGTTCCCTCTAATTTTCTGTAGGCTGTGTGTACATAAAATATCAACTGTGCAGCTTTTGAAGGAAGGTTAAATTTCTGTGCGCCACATAACGAAACTCGGAGTTATATACTTTAAAATTTGACTACATTTCAGAATACAGTATGTACACCACATTGATTGCACTAGAAAATATTGTAGAACTTGTGAAAACAATAAATACACAACAACTTTTAAATTTTAAGAACGTCTGTGTTGTTTTCTATCAGAATCAGAACCGTAATTTTTGTGCGCTCTGTTGTAAAGTATGTGCGCTCACTCGGCGAGGTGTGTGCGCGCGCACACGCGCACAGCTTAGAGGGAACAGTGCTTCCAAGCTACCTCGTGTGGAGCCGGAGTCCCCGAGTCATGTAAGTGCATTTGTCCTCGTGGACTCTCCTCCAGGGGAGCCGACGTCGGGCCCGATGCCGTCTGGGCCCAAATCGGGGGCTGCTGAGTCTCCTGAGCTTGGACTCAGGTTGACGGCTTTGGAGGGCAGCTTGGCTGCCTTCATAGAACAGCAGCGGGTGCTGATCGCGGTCTGACCGGTGCATCTGCCCCGACCACCGGGACCTCGACGTCTAAGTCGACCCCGGAGACCGAGCCGATCCTCGAGTCGATCCTCGGTCAAGGTCCCCCTAGACCTCCCGTGCGGGGCCAAGGTTGTCGACGCCGATACCCTTGGCGTCGGGGCGGGTGGCACCGAGGCCCACACGGCCGGAGCCACTCAATTCCTCCTTGGAGGAGTCGGAGTGGGAGACGGAGGACGAGTAGTCCCCGGACACCTTCCGGACCTGGTGCGTCCCTTCGGACTTGGAGACGCCCACCCCCCCCTGAGGATACCCGGTTCTCGGACTTCGTGAGGTATATGGCCAAAACCTTGGCCTTCCCTGCGGATGCTGAGGAGGGCCGAAGAGCTCAATGCCCTCCAGTATGATTTTCCTCCGAAGGAAGCCTTTACTGTATCGGTTCCTCTGATACTGGAACGGCTGCTCTTCCGTATGTGGGAGGCACCGGCCTCGACGCCGGTTCTTAGCAAATGGGTTGATTCCATTTATCGAGTCCGTAAGAGCCCTGGGTTCCAAAAGGCACAGCTACCATACCACTCCATGGTTGTGGAATCGGTCATGCACCATCTCAAGAGTCAGAATATGCACTCTTTGGTGCCCCCCGGCCAGGAGGCCTGGAACCTGGATGCCCTCGGTAGAAAGTGCTTCCAGGGCTCTATGCTATCTTGTCGTGTCCAGACCTACCAGCTGTACATGGGCATGTACCTACGAGACCTGGCAAATGAGATTGTCGGGTTCTCAGCTGGCCTTTCCGAGGAACCTTTGCAGAGGTTCAAGGCTTTATCAACAGGGATTCGAGAGTGCTCGAAGTTTATCTCGAGCAGCCTATGATGGCTTCGAGGCTTCGGCCCGGGTAGCCGCGGCCAGCATTGGTGCACGCCATCAGGTCTGGCTACATTCATCAGACCTGGAGCCATGGGTGCAGGACAAGTTGGTCGATGTACCCTGCCGAGGTGAAAACCTTTTCGGTAAGCCCATGACTGAGAAGGCTGCGGAAATCGAGACTGAAACTCACACCAGTATAAGGCTGTCCAGGTAGACTTCTGCCCCTTCTCAGAAAAAGAAGGGCTCGGGAAAGAAGCCCTTTTTCCCGAGGAAGGGTGCTGCCTACAAATCTTACCCTCAGTACCAGGCCTCTCCAGTTCCCCAACAGGGCCAGCAGGCCAAGGGGCAGGGGCATGGGCCCCGTAGGCAGAAGCCCCCGAAGCCACCAGCTCTGGCTCCTGCACAGCAGGGAGTGGGGTTTTGACTCCCACAGCATAGCCTCTTCTCCACAGCTGGCTCCACTTAGCACAGGAGGTCGGCTGACCCTGTATGCCTACAGTTGGCCAGCCATCACAGGGGATACCTGGGTACTGAGCATAGTCCAGAAGGGCTACTTGCTCCACTTCCACCAGATACCCCCTTCCTACTTTCCAGGGGAGCCTCCAAGACCCCCCTCTGCACAGAAACCTCATCCTTCAGGAGTTGGCAGGTCTTCTAAAGGAACAGGTGGTGGAACCGGTGCCCCACCACCTGTAAGGGCATAGCTTCTACTCCAGGTACTTCCTGGTACCGAAAAGGACAGGAGGCCTCCGGCCTATCCTAGACTTGCGAAACTTAAACAAGTTTTTGGAGAGGGAAAAGTTCAAGATGCTTACCCTGGGGATACTGCTGCCCTACCTCCAGCAGGGAGATTGGCTAATCTCCTTAGATCTAAAGGATGCTTATACTCACATCCTCATCCATCCAGACCACAGACAATATCTCAGATTTGTGGTGGGAGGAAACCATTTCCAGTACAGAGTACTTCCCTTTGGCCTAACTTCCACCCCCAGGGTTTTCACCAAATGCCTGGCGGTGGTGGCGGCCTATCTCAGAAATCAGGGAATTTTCGTCTTCTCCAGGACCAAGCAGGAAGTCAGTCCTCACATATGGGTGTCATCAGTGCCGATGAAGCCCCAGCGGAGCATTTCCCTAGCTTTCTATGAAAGCCTTTGGGAATGCAGGCATGCATGCCCGGTTCCCTTCCCGCCTAAAGGTGCCATCTTACCTCAGTGTGTCCTGTCCTCCCGGTTAAAAGTAGATTTTTTTTCGGCGATTATCTCCCTTTTTTCTCCCGGTTCGATGCCGGTTCCCCTCCCGCTGGGTTCAGTACACCGGTATCGAGCCCGATTCTTCTTTTTTGGTTTTTGCCCTTCGTGGCTGGCGTTCGTGCCCTTTTTTCCATTTTTCCCTGGAAGGGCGGTCCTTTGACCTCGCCCGGGACTCTTTTTTCCCCGATGGCTTCCAGTGGTTTTAAAAAGTGTGATCGGTGTAAGAAATTAATGTCTCTCACCGACACACACGACTGCTGCCTTCGGTGCCTCGGCCCTGATCACGACCCTAAGTCGTGCGGGCCTTGTGGGAAGATGTCTTCCAAGGCACTCCGAAGTCACCAGCAGCAGAAAGAAAGGCTTTTCTCGGACTCAGCCTCCGGCCGGGCCCGGACCTCGTCTGAGGCCTCGACATCTCGGGATTCCGATCCCGAGCACCGTCAAAGCTCCTCGGACAGGGGGTCCCCCGACTGGGAACGGAAGAGGAAGAAGCGGCTCACGAGGGCATCGTCGGAGAAGGTCCCTGGCTCCTCGAAGACCAGGTCTAAGACCCCCGACCGTCGCCCCAGGCCCGTGGAACCAGAGAAGCCTGCCAAAGTTCCTCGTGTGGAGCCGGAGCCTGCTGGACACGTAAGCGCCGTAGTCCTCGAGGACTTTCCTCCCAGAGAGCCGACGTCGGGCCCGGCACCACCGGGGCCCGAGTCGGTGGCTGCTGCGTCTCCCGAGCTGAGTCTCAGGGTGACAGCCTTGGAGAGCAGACTGTCTGCCTTCATGGAGCAGCAGTGGGCACTGATGGCCAGCCTGTCTGGCGCATCTGCCCCGACCACCGGGACATTGACTTAGAAGTCAACCCTGGAGACCGAGCCGATACTCGAGTCCATCATGGCTCGAAGTCTACCTTAGTCGCGGTCTCCCTCGACCTCCCGTTCGGGACCGAGGGTGTCGACGCCGGTGCCTCCGGCGTCGGGGCGGGTGCTCCAGGGCCCCGTGGGGTCGGACCCTGACTCCTCCTCGGATGAGTCCGTCTGGGAGACGGAGGACGAGGAGTATCCCGATACGTTCAAGACTCGGTGAGTCCCGTCCCGTCGGACTCACCGCAGTCTGAGCCCCGGAGTAGATCCCCTCCGGAGGATACTCTGTTCTCGGAGTTCGTCCGGGATATGGCCACTACCTTGGCTATTCCGGCGGACCCCGAGGAAGAGCCTTGAGCTGAAGAGCTCGAGGCACTGCAGTATGACTCTCCTCCGAAGGAGGCCTTTACTATCCCGGTTCCTCCGATGCTGGAACGGCTCCTCTTCCGTATGTGGGAGGCACCGGCCTCGGTGCCGGTTCTGAGCAAGCGAGTCGACTCAATCTATCGACTCAGAAAGAGCCATGGTTTTCAGAAGGCACAGCTACCACACCATTCTATGGTTGTGGAATTGGACATGCATCGTCTGAAGAGCCAGAAGATGCACTCCGCAGTGCCCCCTCGCAGGGAGGCCCGAAACCTTGATGGCGTCGGTAGAAAGTGCTTCCAGGGCTCGATGCTTGCTTGCCATGTCCAGTCGTACCAGCTGTACACGGGCATGTACTTGCGGGACCTGGCCAAGGAGTTGGCCGGGTTCTCTGCTGGTCTCTCCGGGGAACCCTTGCAGAGATTTAAGTCCTTGTCCTCGGGGATTCGGGACTGCTCAAAGTTCATGTCCCGTGCCGCCTACGATGGCTTCGAGGCTTCGGCCCGAGTTGCGGCAGCCAGCATCGTGGCTCGACGCCAGGCATGGCTGCAGTCATCGGACCTCGAGCCATGGGTTCAGGACAAGTTGGTCGATGTCCCTTGCCGAGGTGAAAACCTTTTTGGCAAGCCCATGACCGAAAAGGCCGCTCAGCTCGAAACAGAGCACCTTACACGGACAAGGCTGTCTAGGAAGACCTCTGCCCCTTCTCATAAAAAGAAGGGCTCGGGTAAAAAGCTCTTTTACCCGAGGAAGGGCACTGCCTACAAACGGTACCCTCAATATCAGGCTGCCCAAGCTTCACCCCAGGGTCAGCAAGCCAAGGGGCAGGGTAATGGGCCCCGTAGGAAGAGGACCCCCAAGCCTCCGGCCCCTGCTCCCACTCAGCAGGGTGGGGGTTTTTGACTCCTTGAGCGTAGCCTCTCCATCCCTGCTCTCCCAACCCTGCACAGGAGGTTGCCTAGCCCTCTTTGCCCACCAGTGGCCCCTTATCACCAGGGACAGTTGGGTGTTGGACATAGTCCACAGGGGCTGTGCATTGCATTTTCACCAACTGCCTCCTCCTTACTTTCCAGGGGAGCCTCCAAGGCCTCCCCTGCACACAGACCTTCTCCTTCAAGAGCTTCAAGGTTTGTTGGTGGACAGGGCGGTGGAGCCTGTGCCTCCCCACTTGCAAGGTCACAGATTCTACTCCAGGTATTTCCTGGTACCCAAAAGAACTGGTGGCCTTTGACCCATTCTGGACCTCAGGAACCTCAACAAGTTCCTAGAGAAAGAAAAGTTCAAGATGCTTACTCTTGGAACACTTCTGCCCTACCTCCAGCAGGGAGATTGGCTATGCTCCTTAGATCTAAAGGATGCGTACACTCACATCCTCATTCATCCAGACCACAGAAAGTACCTCAGCTTCATTGTGGGAGGAAACCATTATCAGTACAGAGTGCTGCCTTTCGGCCTCACCTCCGCTCCCAGGGTCTTTACTAAATGCCTGGCAGTGGTGGCGGCCTACCTGAGAAATCAGGGGATCTTTGTCTTCCCCTATCTGGACGACTGGCTCATCAGAGGTCAGACGTGCCAGGAGGCCAGACAGGCCACCCTCAGGACTATTGCTCTTCTTCAAGGCCTGGGGTTTGTCATAAACTTTGCAAAGTCCACTTTGCTCCCCTCCCAGAACTTGGAGTTCATAGGAGCAAGGCTGGACTCTCTGCTGGCAAAGGCTTTCTTGCCAGAAGACAGGGCCCAAAGGTTGGTGGCCTTGGCAAATCAGTTTCTCAGCAGGACACTGGTCTCCGCCAGGCTCTGCCTAAGGCTGCTTGGCCACATGGCTTCGACAGTACATGTGACCCCCAATGCCAGGCTCCATATGAGGCCTGCACATTGGTGCCTTCGGACTCAGTGGTCACAGGCCACAGGCAGCCTCAGAGACAGGATAAGGGTGTCCAGACAATTTCTGAACTCCCTCAACTGGTGGCTGCACCCACTCAATCTACTAAAGGGGGTGCCTTTTCAGATTCCTGGGTACACGGTGGTACTGACCACAGACGCCTCCCTGCAGGGCTAGGGAGCTCATTGTCTAGGCAAGTGCACCCAGGGTCTGTGGTCTCCTTGGGAAGCTGCACAGCAGATCAATCTCCTCGAGCTCAGAGCTATTCGATTAGCACTCAAAGCTTTCTCTCCTGCCCTGGCTCATCAATCTGTCCTGGTTCAGACAGACAACCAAGTAGCCATGTTTTATGTGAACAAACAGGGCGGGACTGGGTCCAGAATCCTTTGTCGGGAGGCTCAGGACCTTTGTTCATTTGCCCTCAAGCACAACATGCTCCTCAAGGCTGTGTACCTTCCAGGCCAGGACAACTACCTGACCGACAGGTTAAGCAGAATTCTGCAGCCCCACGAGTGGCAGCTGCATCCTTCAGTAGTTCAGAGGATCTTCCTAAAATGGGGTCTCCCTTGGGTAGATCTCTTTGCCAGCCCAATTTATTTATTATTTATTTATTTTATTAACAATTCTTATATACCGCACTATTAGACATCAGCGCGGTTTACATTAAACAGAAAACATCCGACAGTTTATACATGTCTGGTCGTTACATTTAACAGGAAGTATAACTTGGCGAAATAGGGGAAACTAAATACAATGCAGGGTTATCTGATGAAGGATATCCTGGTTAACTATATACAACAGTGAACAATGAACAATCAACTGCCAAGGTTCTGCTCCAGGCAACCGCATCCTCTGAGAATAGCAGCAGATGCTTTTCTGATTCCATGGTCTCAGGGCCTCCTGTATGCGTTTCCTCCCACGCCCTTGGTAGCCCGAACTCTCTTCAAAATTCTTCAGGACAAGGCCTCGGTCCTGCTGGTGGCTCCCAGGTGGCCGAGACAGCCTTGGTTTCCTCTTCTGCTTCAACTGGCGGTGGATCCCCCACTGCCTCTGGGGTTGCAACCTGACCTTCTCTCACAGGAGCAGGGTTCCCTTCTGCACCCCAATCTCAAAGCTCTCAATTTGATGGCCTGGAGGCTGCAAGGGTAGTTTTGGCTCCCTGGGGCCTACCTCAGGAAGTTGAGGAGGTTGTCCTCGCCTCTAGAAAACAGTCCACTAGGAGAACCTATGCTCTCAAATGGAAAAGGTTTTCTGTGTGGTGTCAGCTACGTACAGAGGATCCTTTCTCCTGTACTGTGCCAGTAGTGCTTCAGTACTTACTGCACTTATCAAATCAGGGACTTAAATCCAATTCTGTTCGGGTCCACCTCTCAGCTCTAGCAGTTCACCACTCACTGGTGGAGGGACATTCTCTGTCAGGTCACCCCTTGGTGTCCCGCTTTCTCAGGGGCTTGCTTTTGCTCAAGCCTCCAATCCGTCCTCCTGCCCCTGAGTGGGAGTTGAATGTGGTCTTGCAGCAACTGACTCGCCCACCTTTTGAGCCGATGGCTACTTGTCCACTCCGCTTCCTGTCCTGGAAGACACTCTTCCTGATAGCCCTTACCTCGGCTAGGCGAGTGAGTGAGCTTCAGGCCCTGGTCTGTGATAGGCCTTACACCAGGATTTATAGGAACAGGGTAGTCCTCAGGACTCATCCAAAGTTCCTCTCAAAGGTTGTCTCCTCTTTCCTCCTCAATCAGGAGGTGGTTCTTCCAACATTCTTCCGTAGGCCTCATGCAAGCCAGGCTGAAGCAGTCCTGCATACCCTGAACTGCAGGAGGGCCTTATCCTTCTACCTTCGCCATACGCAGGGGCATAGGAGGGCTACTCAGCTCTTCGTATCCTTTGACCCCAATAAATTGGGGTTGGCTGTGTCTAAGCGTACCTTGTCCATCTTGGTGGCTGACTATATCACCTGGGCTTACAAGGCGGCTGACCTTCCTTTGCAGGGTCGGGTCACGGCCCATCGTGTCAGGGCAATGGCTGCCTCAGTGGCTCATCTCCACTCTGTGCCCTTGGTAGACATCTGCAGGGCTGCAACTTGGTCTTCAAGCCAGACTTTTGCGGCCCATTACTGTCTGGAGAGGGAGTCCATAGGGACAGTGCTTTTGGCCAAGCAGTACTCCGGAATCTCTTTGAGGGATTAGGCACCTCCTGCCCTCTGTTGGGCTACCGGTGGAGGTTGTGTCCTTGAAAAGCCTTTCTTTGCTGCTGAGACTAGAGGGAGTACTCTTTTTCAGCCTGGGTTCCTCGGTAGCCCAGAGCTAGGGAGTCACCCATGTGTGGTAAAGGGGATGGAAGGATACTCCTATGAAGAAAGGCTAAAAAGGTTGGGGCTCTTTAACCTGGAAAAGAGACGGCTGAGGGGAGATATGATAGAAGTCTATAAATTAATGAACGGAGTGGACGGGTAAACATAGATCGATTGTTTACCTTATCAGAATATAGAAAGACTAGGGGACATGCAATGAAGCTACAGAGTAAACTATTTAAGACTAATAAAAGAAAATATTTTTTCACTCAACGTGTAATCAAACTCTGGAATTTGTTACCGGAGGATGTAGTAAAGGCTGTTAGTGTAGCTGGGTTTAAAAAAGGTTTGGACAAGTTCCTGGAGGAAAGGTCCATAAACCATTATTAAGAAGGGACCCAGGATATCAATGCTTGAACCAATACAAGCATTGTGGAACCTGTGTCCCTTGGGGAAACTGCTAGGTACGTATGACCTAGATTGGCCACTGTTGGAAACAGAATACTGGGCTTGATGGACCTTGGTCTGACCCAGTATGGCATATCTTATGTTCTTATGACTTCCTGCTTGGTTCTGGAGAAAGAGTAGTTACTCACCTGTAACAGATGTTCTGCAGGAGCAGTAGGGATCAGTCCTCACAACCCTCCCTCCTCCCCTGTGAGTTGCAGTTGTACATAGCTTATTTTTTCATTTTTGTGTGCTGTTCTTAGCTATGTCATTTGACTGAGGTAAGATGGCACCTTTAGGCGAGAAGGGAACCGCGCATGCGTACCTGCATTCCCAAAGGCTTTCATAGAAAGCTGGGGAAATGCTCCGCTGGGGCTTCATCGGCGCCGATGACACCCATATGTGAGGACTGATTCCTGCTGCTCCTGGAGAAAACCTGTTACAGGTGAGTAACTACTCTTTCCCATACCTGGACGACTGGCTCATCAGGGGCCAGTCTCTCCAGGAGGCCAGACAAGCCACTCTTCGCACTGTCTCTCTTCTTCAGCACCTGGGCTTTGTCATAAATTACGCAAAGTCCACTTTGTTCCCCTCATAGAACCTAGAGTTTATAGGGGCAAGATTAGACACCCTGCAGGCAAGAGCTTACTTGCCAGAGGACAGGGCCCACAGACTGATGGATTTGGCCAACCAGTTCCAAAGCAATTCTCAGATCTCTGTCAGGCACTTCATGTGGGTCCTGGGCCACATGGCATCCATGGTACATGTGACTCCGAATGCCCATCTGCACATGCGGGCTGCTCAGTGGTGCCTCAGAGCTCAGTGGGCGCAGGCCACAGGCGACCTCCGAGACAGAGTAAAGGTGTCCACACCACTTTTGGACTCCTTGCAGTGGTGGCTACATCTCCCAAACCTTCTCAGGGGGGTACCTTTTCAGGCCTCAGCACACACAAGGGTGTGTTGACGACTGATGCTTCCTTAAAGGGCTGGGGTGCACATTGCCAGGGCACGTGCACTCAAGGCCTCTGGTCTCCTCGGGAGGCCACACAGCAGATCAATCTGTTGGAGCTGCGAGCAATCCGCTTGGCTCTCCAGACTTTTTCTCATGCCCTCTCTCACCAGTCTGTCTTAGTTCAGACAGACAATCAGGTAGCAATGTTCTATGTGAACAAGCATGGGGGCACAGGGTCCAGACTCCTATTTCAGGAGGCGCAGGCCCTTTGCTCCTTTGCAGTCAAACATGGCATGTTTCTCAAAGCAGTTTATCTACTTGGTCAGGAGAACTTCTTAGCAGACAAACTAAGCAGGATTCTCCAGCCTCACGAATGGCAGTTGAATCCGCTGGTGGTCCAGCAGATCTTTCTACGATGGGGGCTTCCATCAATCGATCTCTTTGCAAGTCCACTGAACCGTCAACTGCTCAGGTTTTGCTCCAGGCAACCGCATCCCCTGAGAATGGCAGGAGATGCGTTTCTGATCTCTAGGTCTACGGGCCTCCTGTATGCGTTTCCTCCCACGCCCCTGGTGGCCTGAACTCTGTTCAAGATTCTACGGGACAAGGCCTCTGTGATTCTGGTAGCCCCCAGATGGCCGAGGCAACCGTGGTTTCCACTTCTTCTGCAGTTGGCGGTGGAAACTCCACTCCCTCTGGAACCCCATTCTCCTGTCTCAAGATCAGGGTTCCCTTCTGCACCCCAATCTCAGATCCCTCAATCTGATGGCCTGGCTGCTGAAAGGATAGTGCTAGCTCCCTTACTTCTACCTAAGGAGGTTGAGGAGGTGATCTTGGCCTCTAGGAGACAGTCCACGAGAAAGTCCTATGCCCTCAAGTGGCGTAGGTTCTCAATATAGTGTGCTCAGCGAAATGAAGATCCTTTCTACTGCCTTGTGCCAGTAGTATTACAATATCTACTTCACCTGTCAGACCTAGGCCTTAAGTCCAACTCTGTTCGGGTCCACTTCAGTGCTCTATCAGCACACCACTCACTGGTGGAGGGTCAGTCTCTGTCGGTTCACCCCTTGGTGTCCTGCTTCCTCGGAGGCTTCTGCTCAAGCCTCCGATTCGTCCACCAGCCACTGAGTGGGATTTGAACGTGGTCTTGCAGCAACTTAATTGCCCACCTTTTTAGCCGATGGCTACTTGTCGTTTACGCTTCCTTTCTTGGAAGGCACTTTTCCTGGTAGCTCTTACTTCGGCCAGACGTGTGAGTGAGCTACAAGCTCTGGTTTCTGATAGACCGTACACACGGTTCTATAGGAACAGGGTGGTCCTACGGACCCATCCGAAGTTCCTTCCAAAAGTTGTCTCCTCCTTCCACCTCAACCAGGAGGTGGTTCTTCCGACTTTCTTTCCCAGGCCGCATACCAGCCAGGCTGAAACACTTGCATACCCTGGACTGTAAGAAGGCGTTGTCCTTTTACATTGAACGTATGTGGGGACACCGAAGGGCTACTCAGCTCTTCGTCTCCTTTGACCCTAATAAACTAGGGTTGCCTGTCGCCAAGCGTACCTTGTACACTTGGGTAGCAGATTGTATCACCTGGGCGTACAAGGCAGCTGGCCTCTCCTTGCAGGGTCGAGTCACGGCCCACCGTGTCAGGGCGAAAGCCGCATCAGTAGCTCATCTCTGCTCTGTTCCGTTGGCAGACATCTGCCAGTCCGCTACTTGGTCTTCAAGCCAGACTTTTGCAGCCCACTACTGCCTCGAGAGAGAGTCCCGAAGGGACAGTGCTTTCGGACAGGCAGTATGGTTTATGGTTATGGTTTAGGCACTTGATATACCGCCCTTTACTTGCACATCAGAGCGGTTTACATGTATAGTAACAGGTACTTTTTAATTCCTTGTCCCCGAAGGGCTCACAATCTAAGTACTCCCTAATCTCTTTGAGGTTTAGGCAACTCCTGCCCTCCGCCCTTGTGTTGGGCTACCGTACGGGGGCGTTCTCAGAGGGAGCCATTTTTTCAGCTTTGGGTTCCCGGTAGCCTAGAGCCTGGGGAGTCCCATATGTGAGGACTGACTTCCTGCTTGGTCCTGGAGAAAGAGTAGATACTCACTTGTAACAGGTGTTCTCGAGGAGCAGCAGGAATCAGTCCTCACGACCCTCCCTCCTCCCCTGGAGTTGCAGTCATATACTTTATTTTGTTTATTTGCTGTCTTTTAGCTATGTCATCAGACTGAGTAAGATGGCACCCTTGGGCGGGAAGGGGACTGCGCAGGCGTGCTGCCTTCCCAAAGGCTTTCTTTGAAAGCTGGGGAAATGCTCCGCATGGGGGCTCCGTCGGCGCCGACGTCACCCATATGTGAGGACTGATTCCTGCTGCTCCTGGAGAACACCTGTTACAGGTGAGTAGCTACTCTCTCTAATGCCTATCCAGAAAGACATCAGATCCTTCTAGGAGAAAGACTAAGCCAAAGAAATCCTTTTGCCCTAAGAAGAAGAGAGATTATCCTTCTTATCCACCTGCAACTGCTTACCAACCTCAGCAGCGACAGCAGGGCCCTTTCCAGCCCAAAAAACCTAAGACGCCTAAGCCACAACCGACTGCACAGCCACAGCCAGCACCTGGTTTTTGACTTCTTCCTAGAGAGCATAGCTGCCTCTGCACCCCTACACATAGCAGGCAGATTCTGTTCCTATGCCCATAGATTGCACCTCCATCACACTATCGTCCAGTCTCCAACCTTCCATTTCTATCAAAAATTCTTGAAAAAGTAGTCTTTACCCAACTATCTCACCATCTCGACTCGGTACACTTTCTCCATCCCCGTTAATCCAGTTTTCGTCCTGGTCATAGTGCAGAAACAATCATATCAGCCTTCCTTAATGAGATCCATTCATTCCACGATCATGGTGATATCTTGGCGGTATCTTTAGATCTTTCATCCGCATTTGATCTTGTACATCACTCCTTTCTAGGTTGCAGGTTTGCGTGGTTTAGTGTATCACTGATTTCATTCTTTTCTCCAGGTCGTTTTCAGTCACTTCGGGTAGGACCACTTCACCTCCCCTTCCTCTTCACTGCGGTGTCTCTCAAGGCTCATTGCACACCCTCTAACCAATCATATCACACCCATTCTATATAAGTGGAGGAGTGGCCTAGTGGTTGGGGCAAGGTACTTCAGGCCGGAAGGTCGGGGGTTCAAATCCCACTAGAGGACAGCAACCTTGGGCCGGAAGGACTGGGGTTTCTAGTCCCACAGGTGCTCCTTGTGGTCTTGGGCAAGCCACTTAACCCTCCATAGCCCATGTTCCCTGTAAAATAGTTATGCCCTGTTCAATGTAATTTCGGTTTGTTCAATGTAAACCGCACTGATGCAGAATAGCGCGGTATATAAGAGAATGTAAATAAATAAATAAAAAATAACCTCCACTGGGTCCCAGTACTGAGCCATATAAAATACAAGACTCTCATGACAACCTTTAAACTGGTCAACAATATAGCGCCATCTGCCCTCTCGACACTCCTTCAGACACCACTGCCAACTAGATCTCAAAGGGAAAATGCAGCACACTCCCTTGAGATCCCCAGCTCAATTCGCAAAACGAAACAGACTAAAAGCTGCGGAGCTTTCAACTTCACCACCTATGGAACTCCCTCCTGCCCTCAATCCGAGCAATTAAAGACCTTCAGACTTTCAGAAAACCCCTCAAAACCCACCTCTTCACCGCTCACTATGGAGTTGACATTACCTGCCTAAACTCACAAATAACTTAGCCACGCATGTAATGACAGCACCTACCTACCTCCCCTCCCCCAACACACTGTATCCCACTCTCATAAGCCTGGTTAACATGTATTTATAGTTATATGTATATAGTTTCTCTGGTTTAGTTAAGTCTATGACTAATAATGTTATAATGTAAAAAGTTCAAGCCCTGTTATATGTAACATGTTGGTTCCTTGTAAACCAGAGGTTTTCAACCTGTGGTCCGCGGACCAGGAGCTTCCAGGGGGTCCGTGGACAAGCCAAGGAAACGATAGATTTTTTCTTGCAATTTCTTGCTTGATTGATTGGTTAGCAGCAAATTAGCAGTTAGCTCAGTAGACCCATGTCGTCTTGACAATTTTTCTTACTTACTCATACCTGCGCTCTGACGTCACCGTTAAACCATCCGGATGTGCGCAAACGCGGCAAGCATTGTTTGCACCCGACATGTTGCAACAGTTGCCGCCACTTCGCCACAATTGCCATCGCTACTACCACTTGCACGACGATTGACTTCTTGATTGAACAACGGTGCTCCATGCAGCAGTGTGTGGTGAAAACCATTGCAAGCAACGCGGCAAGTGTGTGCATTGTTGATATTTTTTACCATTATTTTGTTTATCAATATTTGTATAAGTGTCCAAGCCCACTAACATGAATAAATTTGTGAAGAGGAAAGCTGACCAGGATTTGGAAGATTCTGATGATAACGCAGCCAAAGATGAACGAAAAAGAAAACGACGCAAGTATGATCCGGAATATATATCATTCGGCTTCATCGCAGTGGGGACCGATGCTGAGCAACCTCTTTGTGTCGTGTGTTTGCAAACATTATCGAACGATGCGATGAAGCCTGCGAAATTGAGGCGCCATTTAACTACAATGCATTCGGCCCTTGCCAGTAAACCGAAGGAATATTTTGAGAGGCAGAAAGAGGTCTATTTGAAACAAAAAGGCAAAATGACGGCCTGCACTACTGTGAATAGGAAACTTCTTTGAGCGTCGTATTTGGTAGCATTACGAATAGCGCGTTCCAAAAAACCTCACACAATTGCAGAAGAGTTAATTTTACCAGCAGCAGTCGACATGTGCGAGGTCGTTCTAGGAAGGGAATACAGTCAAAAACTGAAAGCCATTCCACTGTCTGATAACACAGTGAGCAGACGCATTACTGACATGTCTGAAGATGTTCGCTGTCATCTGGTTGCACGCCTTCAGCAGGTCAAATTCGCAATTCAGCTTGACGAAAGTACAGACATTGCAAGCGCAGCCCAATTGTTGGTTTACGTTCGATACTGCTGCGAGAGTGAAGTATTGGAAGACTTTTTGTTCTGCAAGTCGCTGCCGTGGCGTACAACTGGCGAAGAACTTTCCGTGTACTTGATGCATTTTTTGAAGAATCAGGACTGGCCTGGACACAATGTGTTGGCGTGTGCACGGACGGCGCGGCTGCGATGACTGGTCATAAATCAGGTTTGGTCGCACGAATAAAACAAGCAGCGCCTCACATACTATCAACCCACTGCATGATTCACCGTGAGGCCTTGGCGGCAAAAAACATGAATGAAGATCTTGCTGACACGTTTTCCACATGTATTAAAATTGTTAACTTCATCAAAGCTAGGCCACTCAATCACCGTTTGTTTGAAAACATGTGCCGGGAAATGGAAGCCGAACACAAGCATTTGTTGCTACATACAGAAGTCCGGTGGCTATCACGCGGTCGTGTTGTGCAGCGTGTTTATGAATTACGAGACGAGCTGCTTATTTTTCTAAACCAGCATAACAAATCGATGGCACACTTCTTTACTGATGAAATATGGGTTGCCAGACTAGCTTATCTTGCAGATATTTTCAACATTTTGAACAGTTTAAATCTGTCATTGCAAGGACCTGACACAAATGTTCTGAAAACGCATGACAAAGTCGATGCCTTCCGGAAGAAACTTCGTATATGGAAGAAAAGATGTGAAGAGGGCACCTACGATATGTTTCCGTTGTTGGCTGACTTTCTTACAGTGAACGATATTTCGACAAGCGTCATTTCTGACACGGTTTTGAACCACCTACAGCAGCTGTTGCATTACTTTCATCAGTATTTCGGCGACGATGATATCAGCACATTTGATTGGATTCGAAATCCCTTTGAATGCGAGCTGACCGATTTAACTGGTCGCGAACAGGAACAATTGGCTGAATTGTCGTCTTACAGGACATTGCGCTTGCAGTTCAGCAGACTGCCACTGTTGTCGTTCTGGCTAGCCTGTGTCCAGGAGTACGCGCTGCTGTCAGACAAAGCCATCAATGTCCTGCTACCGTTTTCAACGACGTACTTGTGCGAAACTGCATTCTCTGCTGTTACTGCGATAAAGACAAAGTACAGGTCCAGGCTGGACATTGAACATGACATACGCGTATGTTTATCACGCATATCACCACGTTTGGACAAACTCTGTAGCGCAAAACAGGCACAGCCTTTACACTGAACAGAACACTGTGTGTAATTAATCATACCACTGGAATATATTATCGGTGACTCTTTCACTTTTTGAATAAATATAGCTATTCCGGTGTGTGAACTGACTTTTACATGTTGCGCGCGTAACTTAAACTAGAGTTACTATAGGCCTATACCGTTTAGCAAAATTCAAAGTCGATTGCATGCAAATAAATAAGACATATTTTGGCTCAATCTGAGGTACGAAAAGTTGAGGCCAGGGCGCCTTGGGTTATGGGGGTCCGCCACCCGAGCTTGAAGTATCTGTGGGGTCCACAGTACAAAAAAGGTTGAAAACCTCTGTTGTAAACTGCCCCTGATATCTGGAAGGGGCGGTATAGAAAGGTGCAATAAATAAATATTGACCCCCTCTTCGTGCCCGGTGGAATTGCTTTTACACTATCTCCCGCACTTGTCCTTGGCAGTCTCAAGACTAACTCAGTCAGAGTTCATCTGAGTGCCATCTCAGCCTATCATAGGCCAGTGAATAGGCATCTTATTTCTTCACACCCCTTGGTGCAACGATTTATGCAGGGTATCCAGTCAAACCACTACCAGTGACCTGGGACCCTCAACATGGTCGTAGTGCAACTTCTAATGCCTCCTTTTGTGCCTTTAACCACCACTTCTTTAAAATTCTTATCTTGGAAGTAATCTTCCTCATTGCCCTCACCTCAGCTCGCCGTATCAGCGAACTGCAGGCTTTAGTGTCAGATCCTCCGTACACACGGTTCCACCATGACAAGGTGGTTCTTCGTACTCATCCACACTTCCTTCCAAAGGTGGTCTCACACTTCCACCTCAACTGATCTGTGATTCTACCAGTCTTTTTCTCGAGACTGCATGCTTCTAGGATTGAAGCAGTGCTTCACACTTTAGTTTGTAAGCGCGCACTGGCTTTCTATTTGAACAGAACCAAAAATCACAGGAAATCCTCTATTATTCATTTCCTTTGATCCAAGTCACCTTGGACTGCCAGTTACGAAGCACACCCTATCCAACTCGATTGCGGATTGCATCTCCTTTGTCTGTGCTCAAGCAGGACTCTCCCTTGAGGGTCACATTACAGCTCACAACGTGTGAGCCATGGCAACCCTCAGTTGCCAACCTTCATTCCATCTCCATTGAAGAAATCTGTTGAGCAGTTAACTGGTCCTCCATTCATACCTTCACCACCCACTACTGCCTAGACAGGAACTCCTGTCAGGATGCTTTCTTTGGTCAGGCTGTCCTCCAGCATCTTTTTGGAACTTAACTGCAACTTCTACCCTCCATCCTGGACATCTCCAAGGACCAGACTTCTCTGATAATGGTCTTGCGAAATGCAGTTTAGTCCCATGGGGCCACTTTGTATTCACACCTTCTCGGCTGTATCCTTTAGCCTCGGGGTATCACTTTTTCCAACTCCAGCCTGGTACCTCAGAGCTAGTGAGTCCCATGTGTGAAGACTGCATTCCTGTTTGTTCCTGGAGATAGCGTTTTTCCTCACCTGCAGTCTTCACAGCCCACCCTTCTCCTCTAGGAGTTATAGGGTATTCTCTTCTTCCTCTATCTCTCAGCTACAAACTCAGTTGAGGAGAGGACTTGGGAAGGCGGATGCACAGGCACAGTGGATTGCTCCCAAAGCTTTCCAATTGGACGCTGGGAGCTTTCCCACGCGGGCTCTGTCGGCATCGATGATACCCATATTTGAAGACTAATTCCTGCTGTTCCCGGAGATCACCTATTACAGGTGAGTAACCCTGCTTTATTCAAACATCTTTCAACATTAATTGAATGGATATTTGCTTTTATTGCTTATAGCTGCTTGCCTGGTTTATACTGTAGTTAGTGTCTAATGTATCATCCTTGCATGAAAGACTTACCTTTTAGCAGCAAGCTGTTTAGAACAAATTAACAGAATGTTGCAGTTTTGAAGACATGTTTTGCTTGAGCGTAGCACCTATCGTCGAGGGTCAAGTCTGGAGAATTGTCTGCTTATGACCCTCTCATGCCATTGTGGCTACAGGATGAAGAGCAGACAAGTAGTCTCATTCCCATTCACATGAGTAGTCAGGGCAGTGGCCAGAAAAAGCCGGTGGGAAGCACTGGGTTCTGCTGGCCAGAGAACAGAGCTGCAGTCTGAAGAGAAGGGGTGGAGTCTAAGGGAAGGGGTGGGGTTAGAAGGACAGGGACAGGGCATAAGGGAAGGGGTGGGATTAGAAGCATAGGGACAGGGCATAAGGGAAGGGGTGGGATTAGAAGCACAGGGACAGGGCATTAGGGAAGGGGCTGTGCTAGGGGTGGAGCATAAGGGAAGGGGCAGGGTTAGAGGAGAGGAGGAGAAGAGATGGTGAGTGTATTAAATTAAAAAGGGAATGCAGGGGGAAGGGTGTGCAAGATTGGTTAGCAGCTGATGGAGAGTGCAAGAGAGCAGTGAAAGATAGTAATAGGGAATAGTGCAAGAGGATGGGAGGGACAAGGACTTAGGTGCATGAGGACAAGGGAAGGTGCAGACACACATGGATAGACATACAGCCACTGCCTGACACCTACCACACACGCATGCATGCACACTCCAGACACCCCCCACCACACCCAGATGCAGCCAGACACCCCCTACCACACAGCCCTGATGAACATCATACATGCACAGAGCCACCAAGACACAAAAGCACAAACACACACCAGCAGATACACGCATCCCCTGACATTCCTCATGACACATGCCCTACATGCCGGATTCTGAAAATGGGGGAGACATGCCATTATATCTCACTGCAAGTGTGCACTTTTCAACTTGTTCTTTTTAGTGTGCTGGAGCATAAAAATGCACCTTGTAACATCCTTATACCTCTGATATTCAGTATTAGTGTGAAAACATCTTCGCATGTTCTCCGGTTCATGGAATTGTTACATTTGTCATACTGTAGCATTAATTTCTCTCAGTGATACTGCAGCCTGCTTTTTTTAGAAACATTTTGTATGCTAAGATGAGGCACAAAAGATTGGAAAGCAAGTTTTTGTTTTGTGCTCTGGTGAATTTCTCTGACTTTTTCTCAACCTTGGCTTTTATGTTATTGCGTAATATACATGGGAGCCTGCTCAGAAACCTAAGAGCCAATGTACCCACCACAAGCATTCCACTGGCATATATATCCCCCGAATGTCGCACCTTGCCTGTCGCTGCATCTCAATACCCAAACAGTCTTCATCTCCATCAACTTGCCACCACCTCCTCTCCCCCAGAACAATCTTTTCCTCTATTTTTGGGAATGGGGAGGGTTGAGAGAGAGTGTGCTCGGGGATTAGAAGAAGGGGGGCTGGAAGAATCTCCTCCTCTCGGCCCTTTGGATTCCCAAGCAATTTCCGTCATTCATTGTGCTGTACTCTAGCACAGTTGCTGATGCACTGCTCCTTCAACACATGCATATCATACCATCGACCATACCTCTTCTTTGGCCCATGTGGGACCCATTGACGTTCCTGCACTCCACTGGCTTACCAGACTGTTCATTTCCAGCTGCACGTGGACCTTTGACTTTGATCCCTTCAATTGGCCTGCCTGCTCCTTTTCAGTATGTACAGACGCACCAGCGTGGTTGCCACATCATCCTTTCTGGACTGACCGAGCCATTGCTTCTGATTTTACTCTTTGGCAACCCACGTCCAATAACAAAAGACACACTTTGGGTCACTATGTTGACCTGGCATCTGAGGTTGGTAAAGTCCTGATTTACATATTTGTCTATATTCATATATTATGACAAGGACCACAGGCAAGTTACAAGATCTAAAAATATACAGCAAAATACAAAATATAAACACATCACACAATAAACATCTAGAAACATTCACATCACATTGAATAAAACTGAAGGGAACAGCAAAGCAGTTCAAAAATCAAATAAAAACCTGTGAAAACAAATATCTTGTTTAACTTCCTAAATCTGTTACTCCAAACATGAGCTTCCAAAGGAATTATCATTTTATCCAATTAATTTCCTTTTCTTTATAGTTATTGTTGAGTGTAATTTGTTCCTGACTTCCTGGCCGAAGTCTCAGTTCTTGGTTTCCTATCCCTGATCTTAGAAATAAGTGAGAAGAAATGAGAACACACAGAATTATACCTTAACAATTCTGCTTAAAGCTTTAAGTGAGGGATTTCATAGGTCTGTAAACCTGATCAGTCTCCTGTAAAAACCCTCCCTAGCTTGGCCGCAGCACTTTATTTTATTCGGAAAGAACGATCACTTTGTACAATTTCATCTTATCACTCTGTGCCATGCTTTTGCTTCACTTTTTATCTACATATTACACACCAAGCTAAACACTACATATTTCAGCTGAAGTTGGACACAGACATAGATATTGACCACTTCTAATCATGGAAAAGTCTTGCAAGCAAGAACATTCAATGTCTTGCAATCAAGTGTAAACCTGTAATCTGAATGTTTGTGTCCTGTACTGAATCATTATGTATGTTTTAATCCATGGCCTGTACAACCATACTGTTATGTATAGCAAACCGCTGCTGATCGCTGGAAGTAGCGGGATATAAGTGTACACTAAATAAATAAAAAATAAATAAATTCTGTCTAGCTCTCACAAACATATGCAAAATGCAACCTAAGGTACTGGAAAAACTGGCATTTGGTCAGCTGTCCTTGCACCTCTCCTCTACTCTCACCCTTCATCCACGTCAGTCCGGTTTTTGTCCCGGCCATTGCAATGAAACTGTTCTTCTGTTCTTTCTAAATGAAATATACTTATGCCTGGAACAAACTACTGAGTTTGTATGTCAGGCGCCTTCTCTGACCCTTTTCAAATCCAGGCTGAAAACTCACCTCTTATTTTATTTAAAAGTTGTTTTTTTTTATACCGCCCCTTCCAGAGATTAGGGGCGTTTTCAATGAACAGAATAGGTACATTGAACTTTTTCGAACATGTTTGTAACAAATGAATTACCTAAACATATAACATTTACAATCAACATATTTACATAAAATTATTTTACATTCATTACATACCTATAGGAGTTAAGAAGCATGGGTATACCAGAACACCTGATCGTACTCTTGTGCAATCTGTACATTGTCACCAGTAGTCGGCCCGTAGCATAGGCGTACGGGATAGACGGCCTGGGGACCCTTTATTGAAAGACTGGAGCAATGCTTTAGGCTTGCATTGCCTCCTGGGAGTTGTAGTATTTTTCCCTTTTCAATAAGATGCAGTTGTGGTGCGAGTGGTACAGGTAATGACAGGCTTTTAATTCCCCTCCCGGGGCGGATTCAAACACAAAATAACTCAGGACAAAAAGCCATACACTCTGGCACAAAATAAGAAAGGAAATAATAACAGCTTCTCAACTTAAATCCAAAGTTCCACGGTATTTACAGCATATAGTCACTTTGTATAAGCAAGGAAAACGCTGTGCTCTTCAACTGCCAGTTTAAACAGCTTTCACATCACCTGGCTCAGCACAGAGAAATTATATCATCTGTAACCATTAAAGTACAGTCCATTTGGTTATCTGATATTTCTTCTTCTTGAGGATCAAGCAGCACTGCCTCATGCTGATTCTCTGGTAATTACAACTTCTGCTTGGTATACAACGTTTCCAAACTTCCACCCTCTATCTGTTCCTGAGGCTTCTCTATCAAGCCCTCCGTGAGATAGGGTTCAGTATTACCATATATTTTAGAATAGCAGAGAGGAGAGTCACACCCTTTAGGGTTTCTATAAGAGAACTTCTTATCACCACTTTTATCCTTATAGTAATTAGACAGCCTACCTTCTGGCTTAGAGACAGGGGAAAGTCCGTGCACAGCTTGGTTAGGAAGGGGTTTAATCCTCTGAGGTTTTCCTCTGTACTTAGGCTTTTTAACCTCTTCCTCTGACATGCAAATGTCCTCCACCGAATACCTTTCACTCCCTGGAGCTTGCAAGTGCTTCCCAGATAGCTTTACCGGTAACGTTTCCCTCTGTGTGTCTTCCCAATAGGATAATTGCCTGGAGTTCTTGCCACAGGGTTTTTGGGCCCTGCTCCTCCAGTTATTCCTGTTGGTTACTTCCTGTATTTCTCTATCACTCTCAGAATCACAATCCTCTGAGTCACTCACGTACTTTCTCTCGTGCTTCCTTCCACACTGAAACACACGTTGCTTCTGAGTCTCAGACTTCAGCTTACTCAGCTTTCCCAGCTGGGTCTGTCCAAGCTTTCTCTCTCTCTCTCTCTCTCTCTCGTTCTCCAGTTCCTCTGCTCCTCATGCTCTTTGCTTCCCGTGCTTCTCTTGCTTACTTTGCTGCCCCTCACCCTGAAACTCTAATGAGCGTTTCTTATATGTCTGGTTTGGAGCTAATCTAGCCCTTCCCCCTCTCAGGTGAAAACTATTGGGCTCAGGAGATGGGGATTGTTTGCTAGCTGGGCGGGGCTGCTGCACTCGTGGCTGGGTTTGTTTATGTTGCTCCTGGCAACTGGGAGTCCTGTGCTTTGCCTTCCTGTCAGCAACAGACCTACTTCTCTCAGGTTCCTCTATTTGCATGGCAAAGGACGTCTCTTCCCCATTACATATCCCCCCCCTTAAGATATTACGGGCTGCAGCTTTCTTAGTCTGCCAGCCTGTAATCCTAGATAACGCGTCAGCGTTGCCGTGTAATCTTCCTGGCCTATGCTGCACCTCAAAGTTGAAAGCTTGCAGCGCTAAATGCCACCTTGTTAAACGAGCATTGTTATTTTTCATTTGGCTGAGCCATTTTAATGGAGCGTGGTCCGTGACCAGGAGAAATCTGCGCCCTGTGAGGTAGAACCTCAATGCCTCCACAGCCCATTTTATAGCCAGGCATTCTCGTTCCACCGTAGAATACTTTCTTTCGGCACCAGATAATTTCCTGCTAAGATAGGTGACCGGATGCTCTATCCCTTCAAACTTTTGAGACATGACTGCCCCCAACCCGGTCTCCGAGGCATCAGTCTGCACTATAAAAGGTAACCTAAAATCAACTCCTCTCAGGACCGGAGCTCTACAGAGCTTCTCCTTAAGGGATACAAAGGCTTCCTCCGCCTCCGGGGTCCACTTTACAGAGTTAGGCGCATTCCTTTTAAGCATTTCCGTGAATATTGCACTCTCTTCCGCAAACCTGGGAATAAATCTGCGGTAATAACTTATGAGGCCTAAAAAGCTGCGTACGTGCTTTTTATCAGATAGTCTGGGAAAATTCCGGACACTATCGATTTTACTCGCCAAGGGCTTTACCAGTCCATTCCCCACTACATGACCTAAATACTTGGCCTCCCTACTTGCAAATAAACATTTCCCAGGGTTTAGGGTTAAACCGGCTTTCCGTATGGCCAGTAAGACCGCCTCTACCCTGGATAGGTGTTCCGCCCACGTGCTGCTATATATGACTACGTCATCCATATAGGCTAACGCATAGTCCTGGTGAGGTCTTAATACCTGGTCCACCAGTCGCTGGCACGTAGCCGCTGCGCCATGCAATCCAAACGGCATCCTCCGAAACTGATACAACCCCACTGGCGTGCTAAACGCTGTTTTGGGTTTCGAGTCCCGAGTTAATGGTATTTGCCAATACCCTTTGGTTAAATCTAGCGTGGTTAGATATTGCGCCTGGCTCAAGCAATCCAACAAGTCATCAATTCTGGGCATCGGGTATGCGTCGAATTGGGATATGTTATTGACTTGTCTAAAATCGATACAGAAACGGAGGGTTCCATCAAGCTTTGGGACTAACACAATTGGACTAGACCAGGGGCTTCTAGATTCCTCTACTATTCCCATCTCCACCATTTCTTTTACTTGGGCTATAACTTCATTCTTTTTGGCCTCGGGTAACCTATACGGCCGTTGCCTCACTACTTTCCCAGGTGTTGTGACAATCTCATGCGCCGCGATATGCGTCTCCCCTGGCACCGTCGTTAAGATGTCCGAGAACCTTGCCAACACCGTAGCTAACTCTTTTTGCTGTTGTAGGGACAGATCCGTGCCTATTATTGACTTCGGATGTTCCTTCCAATCGGCTGGTTGCGGGCCTAGGTCTTCTTCCCTCTTTTCTTCGGCCAAAGCTGTCAGACTTTTTACCTCCCCCACTCCGGTAGAACCGAAACCACTCGCTCCCCAACTTGTGGAAGTCAGCGAGGGTACCTCCACTACCGTTGGGAAGCCTACTCGCTCGCAAATTAATTGAGCAATCCTATTGCCCGTCTTAACTTTATAGTCCTCTTTACTAAAATTAAAGAGTAGGACCTTTATCGGGCCTCGATAGTCGTGATCTATTACCCCGGCTCCGACATCAAGAAAGTGCTTGACTGCTAACCTGGATCTCGGTGCTATTCTCCCATAGCAGCCTTCAGGGATTTGTATTTGTAAACCGGTGTCAATTAGTACTTTCCCCCCATTTGGGACTACAACATCCTCTATACTAAATAGGTCGTAGCCTGCGGCGGCTTCAGAAGCCCTCTGCAGACTTTGAGCCTGAGGAGATACCTTAGTAAACCGCAAAACAAATTTCTTCTGCGCTAAGGACTCATCCCCTACCTGTGGCTTGGATTGGACGCTATCTTTGCGGGGTTTCTCAAATAAAGGACTAGAGATTTTCTTTGCTAGCGCTTCTGTCTTAGGGATCCCGGGCTGCATGCTACCTATTCCTGGAGCTTCTGTAAAGGACGGGCCTGGTTTTCCCCTAAGGCCTTTCTCCATTTCCTTAACAAATGGAGGCCAATCACGCCCCAAAACAACAACATACGGGAGTTTTGGGACTACTGCCACCTGCACCTCTTCGTTAGTGCCTAGCCCCTGTACTGACACTTCATACAAAGGGTAATATGAGGATGCCCCATGTACACATCTCACCTTTACTCTCCCATCTGCTTGGCTCCGGGCGGATCGGTCATGGTCAGTGATGGTCTTCCACAGCTTCTGGGAGACCATGCTCTGGTCTGCTCCCGAGTCAAGCAGTGCTAGAGCCTCTACCCCTTCCACTCGGACCTTTAGCAGAAATCCCTCCCCCAAATGTTTCTCTCTTCCTGACACTAGGGCAGTGCGTACTTTACAATTTCTGCGTATGTGTCCTACCTGGCCACAGTTATAACATTTTCTCCTGGAAAGATTTTCTACATTTTTGTCAGTTACATTCCTCCTAGAGGTCTTTTCTAAGCTCCATAGCTTATCAATGCCAGCCACCTTTAAAACATTTCCTCTAGAGGTCCCAGCTAACTCCACCTCAAAATATCTTTCAGTGAGGTCAGCCGCTTCCTCGGTGGAACTGCATTTCTGGAGCATTAGGAAAGCTTTTACCTCGGGAGGCACGGCTTCAAGGTATTGCTCCAAAATGATGGTGTCTACTGAAGATTCCACCGTCCTCCTTTCAGGAGCAAGCCATTTCACTGCTAGTCCCTTCAGTCGCTGAAATAGGGCTTTTGGCGTCTCTGTAGGCATAAGCCTAGCTTCCCTAAATAAGCGCTTGTAGTGCATGGGAGTCAAACCCAATCTATCTCTCACAGCGGTTTTTACATCCAGGTAATTGGACGCCAGATCAGCGGGCATTGTTTTGTAGGCCGCTAGTGCCTCACCTGACAGACATAGCGAACCTGACGGCCCACTGGTCAGCCGGCCAGTTAGCTGACTCTGCTATCCGTTCGAAAGCATCGGCAAAGTCATCAAAATTATCATGTGTTTTAAACTGTCCCAGTGCTAGTGCACTGCAATTAGAAAGTCCTACCCCCACTTGTAATGAGGGAATAGTTTCCTCTCTGTCCACAGTTTTCTTCACCAGAGCTCCCAGTAGCTCGAGGAGTGGCTGCTGTTGCGCATTCATTGCGGCTACAGTCTTTTCCTGGATCACCCTCGCTAACTCGCTCTGCGCCTTCCACTGAGCTTCCATCCAGCTCTTGACGTCCTGGGGATCCATCTCGGGTTTCTGTACCTGTAGGGGTAGAAAAAACAACAGAGACCCACCAAGTGCGGCACCAAACATTTTCTGCCTCCTTCCTATAGCACAGATATTCACACCTTCTCACCAATCCGTGTACTCCCGTGCCCCCTTACTTTTACCTGAGCACGGTGTAGGATCTTGCACTGAGAAAGATGTCTTGGGTGTCTCCAGGTCAGGTTGTATCCGAAGTTCAGACCAGGCTTTCTTCTTTTTCTCTCAGGATAGCCGAACTTCTCCTGTTCCAGAGGTGATATCCTTTTTCCTTTATAAAAAGCTGATATCCTTTTCTTAATAATGTCCTTGTACTGTGTTTAAAAATCCATAAAACTACGCCAATTCCTGTCACCAGTAGTCGGCCCGTAGCATAGGCGTACGGGATAGACGGCCTGGGGACCCTTTATTGAAAGACTGGAGCAATGCTTTAGGCTTCCATTGCCTCTTGGGAGTTGTAGTATTTTTCCCTTTTCAATAAGATGCAGTTGTGGTGCGAGTGGTACAGACAATGACAGGCTTTTAATTCCCCTCCCGGGACGGATTCAAACACAAAATAACTCAGGACAAAAAGCCATACACTCTGGCACAAAATAAGAAAGGAAATAATAACAGCTTCTCAACTTAAATCGAAAGTTCCACAGTATTTACAGCATACAGTCACTTTGTATAAGCAAGGAAAATCCTGTGCTCTTCAACTGCCAGTTTAAACAGCTTTCACATCACCTGGCTCAGCACAGAGAAATTATATCATCTGTAACCATTAAAGTACAGTCCATTTGGTTATCTGATATTTCTTCTTCCTGAGGATCAATCAGCATTGCCTCATGCTGATTCTCTGGTAAGTACAACTTCTGCTTGGTATACAACGTTTCCAAACTTCCACCCTCTATCTGTTCCTGAGGCTTCTCTATCAAGCCCTCCGTGAGATAGGGTTCAGTATTACCATATATTTTAGAATAGCAGAGAGGAGAGTCACACCCTTTAGGGTTTCTATAAGAGAACTTCTTATCACCACTTTTATCCTTATAGTAATTAGACAGCCTACCTTCTGGCTTAGAGACAGGGGAAAGTCCGTGCACAGCTTGGTTAGGAAGGGGTTTAAACCTCAGAGGTTTTCCTCTGTACTTAGGCTTTTTAACCTCTTCCTCTGACATGCAAATGTCCTCCACCGAATACCTTTCACTCCCTGGAGCTTGCAAGTGCTTCCCAGATAGCTTTACCGGTAACATTTCCCTCTGTGTGTCTTCCCAATAGGACAATTGCCTGGAGTTCTTGCCACAGGGTTTCTGGGCCCTGCTCCTCCAGTTATTCCTGCTGGTTACTTCCTGTATTTCTCTATCACTCTCAGAATCACAATCCTCTGAGTCGCTCACGTACTTTCTCTCGTGCTTCCTTCCACACTGAAACACACGTTGCTTCTGAGTCTGACTTCTGCTTACTCAGCTTTCCCAGCTGGGTCTGTCCAAGCTTTCTCTCTATCTCTCTCTCTCTCTCTCTCGTTCTCCAGTTCCTCTGCTCCTCCTGCTCTTTGCTTCCCATGCTTCTCTTGCTTCCTTTGCTGCCCCTCACCCTGAAACTCTAATGAGCGTTTCTTATATGTCTGGTTTGGAGCTAATCTAGCTCTTCCCCCTCTGAGGTGAAAACTATTGGGCTCAGGAGATGGGGATTGTTTGCTAGCTGGGCGGGGCTGCTGCACTCGTGGCTGGGTTTGTTTATGTTGCTCCTGGCAACTGGGAGTCCTGTGCTTTGCCTTCCTGTCAGCAACAGACCTACTTCTCTCAGGATCCTCTGTTTGCATGGCAAAGGACGTCTCTTCCCCATTACAACATTGATCAAGAAACAGTTCGAACAGAACAAGGAGAAACAGAATGGTTTAAAATAAGCAAAGGTGTAAGACAAGGCTGCATATTATATGCAGAACAAATCATCATAGAAGCAGGATTGTATGAAGACGTGTGAAGATTGGTGGAAGACTCATCAACAACCTTCATTATGCTGATGATACCACATTACTGGCTGAAAGTGAAGATGATCTGAAACATTTGCTTCTCACAATCAAAGAACATAGTCTCAAAATGGATGTGCACCTTAATGTAAAGAAGACAAAGATCATGACAACTGGAATAATAACAGGTTTATTGTTGGAGAAGAAATTGAAATTGTGAACAACTTTAACCTACTTGGATAAACTATCAATAAAGAAGCAACAAGCAGTCAAGAAATCAGCTGACGCATTGCTCTTGGCAGAATGGCTATGAAAGACCTAGATAAGATTCTCAAGAGCAGAGATGTCTCTCTCCATACAAAGATTTGACTTGTTCAAGCCATGGTATTTTCAGTAACATCATATGGATGTGAAAGCTGGACAGTGAAAAAGATAGACAGGAAGAAAATTGATGCCTTTGAATTATGATGCTGGCAGCGAATACTGTGTATACCATGGACTGCCCGAAGAACAAACCAGTCGGTTCTAGAGGAGATCAAACCTAAGCTTTCTTTAGAAGCTCAGATGACAAGACTTCGACTTTCATACTTTGGACACATCATGTGAAGAGAGAGATCATTAGAGAAAGACATCATGCTTGGCAAGATAGGTCAACGCAGAAGAGGAAGGCCAGCAATGAGATGGATCGATACAATAACAGCAGCTACGGGTACCAGTCTGTCAACAATGAGCTGCCTGACTGAAGACCGAACACAATTTAGGATAGCTATCCAGAGGGTCGCCATGAGTCGACTCCAACTCGAAGGCACTTTACAACAACAGGAGTTATGTGTCTCAATTTATGTATTATAAGGGTGGGTAAAGACTGTTCTTTATGTGTCTGTGAATAAAGGAGGGGAGCTATAGTTCCAGATGGGGTTAGGAACAGGGACTGGAAAAGTGACAATCAGAACTATGTTGGGTAGAGCTGATGCTGGTCGTGATTATCTACAAAATGTTAAGTGAATAAGAATGTCTTAATTTCCTTATGGAACAGTTGGAGGTTATTAATAGCTCTTAGTTTATCTGGGAGGGCATTCCATAAGATTGGGGCAAAGTATGAAAAACGTCTTCGCTTCAGCTTTCCAATCTTGACTCACCTGATCTCCTTTGTGTTTCCTTAACATTCCCCCTAGCTTTATCCCATGTCTACAGCTACTATGTTGTCTGTCTTGACTAGACTGTGTCTTGTCTTCACTCTGTGGCTCCTCAGTACCTTTCTTCTCTCATTTCTCCCTACTTCCTCCCTCGTGAACTCTGTTCTACCCAGTTGCTTCTTGCTATGCCCTTCTCTATTGCCAAATCCAGATTCTGCTCATTTCACCTTGCTGCACCTTACGCTTGGAATAAACTTCCTTTGTCTTTACGCTCTCTTATCCCTCTTCAAACTTAAGTTAAAAGCTCGTCTTTTCGCCTGTGCCTTTGGCTCTTGATTTTGCTGTTCTTATTCTTCTCCTTTTCTTGCTTTGTCTTATTTAGATTGTAAGCTCTTTGAGCAGGGACTGTCTCTTGTATGTTTTCACTGTACAGCGCTGCGTGCGCCTGGTAGTGCTTTATAAATGCTTAGTAGTAGTAGATTGTCAGCTCTGATGAGCAGGGACCATCTTTTACATGTGTATGTGCAGCGCTATACAAATGATTAGTAGTAGTAGTAGCGTTACTGCTTATCCAACAGCTTGGCATCTTGACATATTCATATGTCGATGATATCATCCTTTTTAGATCATACTGATCCCTCAGATCCTGATCTGTTACCCCTCAATTCCTGTCTTACTGCCATCAGCTCCTGCTTATAATCAAACCTTTTGCACCTTAACCCCTCCAAGTCTGCAGTAATCTGGTTCACGTTTGGTGGTCCCTGTCCTCCTTTGGTACCTCTGTTGTCTGATGCCCCTATTCCTCTGGTTTCCACTGCTTGATACCTTGGCGTTACCTTAGACTCCTCAATGTTCTTCCGCGCACACCTCTCCACTCTCATTTGCTGTTCTTTTTTTTGCCTTGTGCCAAATCCGAGCAGTTTGTCCCTTCCTGCCTATTCTGCTCTCACTCATCAAACCTTAGCAAGTAAAGCCACAGTAGTATCCTATGAAAAAAGGCCACTCACTATATCCCTATGCTAAACACCATAATCATGCTTCAGTGGTACACACATTTCAAAAATATTTTTTTTCGAATCGTCTGTATTGAGGATGTGAAACATATTCGTTTAACAGACCCTCCTTTTATTCAACTTTTTAAAAGGTCATCTCGACCAAATTATACCCGAGGCTATAAACGGCCTATAGGACCAGCCCCTGCATGCAATTAATGCTATATGCAAAATCTTCACTTTCAAACAAGTACTGTAACCTTTTGAATGTCTATTACATGGGGATGGTATTACTTAGCTGAACCGTTAAAAATTCTTGCAAGACGGCATCTAATTTCCATTTTCCAGGCTATTGCCGAAAGCTCTCTGCCATGGTTCAACGCTGTTAAATCCGTCCAACTGGGAATCCAAAAGGCATACCCGCTATTACCAATTCCTCAAAGACATTCCTGCAGCTGTTGGGTAAATGGCTCTTTATCAAGCTGAACCTACCCAACTTCCTGTTCCGTTCAAACACGAATGACGTCATCTCTACTTTGTAGAAATGTGTAGGAACATATGATGGCATCTAAAACACAAAAAGCTGAAGCTTAAGTCAAAGACCACCATTCTATCTCTGTGTTCAATCCAAATGGAATGATTGTTTAAAGCATAAAAATCCACCGTTGTTCTTTTTGATGCAGCAATGCTTGGCGATCACCTCCCCGCGGTAGCGGGGGAACCATATCCAAAATCGTCCATCGTAACTGCTCAAAAGTATGGGAGTAGTCCATGCAATGTTGAACCATCGGGGCATTTTGCACTTCTGTGTTTATCCGTGATCTATGTTCTTGCAATCTCTTCCGAATTATCCTGGTTGTCATGCCCACGTAAAACATCCCGCAGGGGCACATGATCAGGTAAACTACATCATTCGTGCTTGAACGGAACAGGAAGTTGGGTAGGTTCAGCTTGTTAAAGAGCCATTTCGACAGCGGGCTTGAAACACAAAGTTTTGTGTCGCACGATTACCCAACAGCTGCAGGAATGTCTTTGAGGGATTGGTAATAGCGGGTATGCCTTTTGGATTCCCGGTTGGATGGATTTAACAGCGTTGAACCATGGCAGAGAGCTTTCGGCGATAGCCTGGAAAACGGAAATTAGATGCCGTCTTGCAAGAACTTTTAACGGTTCAGCTAAGTAATACCATCCCCATGTAATAGACATTCAAAAGGTTACAGTACTTGTTTGAAAGTGAAGCTTTTGCATATAGCATTAACTGCATGCAGGGGCTGGTCCTATGGGCCGTTTATAGCCTCGGGCATAATTTGGTCGAGATGACCTTTTAAAAAGTTGAATAAAAGGAGGGTCTGTTAAACGAGTATGTTTCACATCCTCAGTACAGACGATCCGACAAAAAATATTTTTGAAATGTGTGTACCACTGAAGCATGATTATGGTGTTTGGCATAGGGATATAGTGAGTGGCCTTTTTTCATAGTATTCTGCTCTCACTACTTTGGTTCCCTCTCTTGTTATATCACACCTCGATTACTGTAACATCGCCCAGGCTGGACTTCCACAATATCAAATCAACCATCTTCAACTCCTTCAGAACACTGCTGCTCACCTGATTACCCACCCCTCCCACACTGGTCACATCACACCCACATTCATTCATCTTCATCGGCTTCCCATTCAGTTCCACATTCACTACAAGATACTCACTCTGGTTCACAAGGGCATCTATACCAGTTCCCCTCAGTACCTCGCCGATCTCATCCATCTTCATGGCTCTCGCCGTGCCCTCCGTTCCCATCATGTTAACAGGCTATATCTCCCCTCCGCTTCACAGGCTCATTTACAATCCACTTGTAACTCAGTTTTCTTTTTCCTAGTTCCCTCCTGCTGGAACTCTCTTCCTTCTGCCCTCCGCCTTGAGTTCTCCTTCCAAATATTTAAAGCCATGCTGAAAACGCGCTTGTTTTCCCTTGACTTTGACCTCCTGCCACCCACTGCATAATCCCTCTCCTCCTCCCCCTTTAAGGTTCCTCTCTCTCTTCCTCTTGCTCCTCCTGTATGATTGTATCTTTCTTGTCCTATCACATTTTGGCATTTTTTCTTTTCTTAGCAGCTAATTTTCTATTGTAAACTGCTTTATTGCTCATGTACCGAGCGGTATATCACAAATGTTAATAAAGATAAAGGCCTTGGCTTGTATTACGATATTCTACTAGGATGTCAGCAAAATCCAGGCTGTTCTCATCCATATTTCTGAACCTTGCAGATATAAAGAAATGAAAAAAGAGAAGTGGATTTCTTTGAAATATGAAAACAAAGAACTTTTCCATATTCTTAGATTTAAATAAACAGAAATGTAACGAAACCTAAGTCTGAAAATCCCTCTGTATAATTTGCTATGCTTGTGCATTGGTCACGATCACACGCGCAAACCACTGTACTGCCATTGCTTTTTCAGATTGCTTACTGATTTTGCTTTCTTTGGATCTACTTTTGGTATCCTACCAAAATTTAACCATTAACACCCCTAATTGAACCTGAAATAGAGTAGAAATGATTTTCTTGTGGGATATAAGAACATAAGAAATGCCATACTGGGTCAGACCAAGGTCCATCAAGCCCAGTATCCTGTTTCCAACATTGACCAATCCAGGTCACATGTACCTAGCAGTTTCCCAAAAAGAGACACAAGTTCCATAATGCTTGTTTTAATGCTTGTATTGTGCCATAATGCTGGGTCCTCTGGTTTATGGACCTTTCCTCCAGGAACTTGTCCAAACCTTTTTTAAACCCAGCTACACTAACAGCTTTTACTACAACCTCCAATAACGAATTCCAGAATTTGATTACGCTTTGAGTGAAAAAATATTTTCTCTTACTAGTCTCAAACAGGTTACAGTGTAGCGTCATTGCATGTCCCCTAGTCTTTCTACTTTTTGATGTCATAAAGAATTGATCTACATTTACCTGTTCCACTCCATTCATTATAGATCTCTATCATATCTCCCCTCAGCTGTCTCTTTTCCAGGTTGAAAAGCCCTAATCTTTTAAGCCTCATAGGGGTGTCCTTCCATCCCCTTTACCATTTTGGTTGCTCTTCTCCATACCTTTTCTAATTCTGCTATATCCTTTTTAAGATACGGCGACCAGAATTGTACACAATATTCAAGGTGCGGTTGCACCATGGAACGATACAGAGGCATTATAATATCCTTTGTTTTATTCTCCATCCCTTTCCTTATGATTTCTAGCATTTTATTTGACTTCTTGGCCGCTGTGGCACACTAGGCGGAGAGTTTCAGTGTGTTATCCACGATGACGCCTAAATCTTTTTTTCTGAGTGGTGGATCCTAATGTGGAATCTTGCATTGTGTAACTATAGTTTGTTTTTCTTTCCTAGATGCATAGCTTTGCACTTGTCCACATTAAATTCGATCTGCCATTTGAATGTCCAGTTTTCCAATTTATCAACGTCCTCTTGCAATTTTTCACAATCCTCGTGGTTTTTTTGAAATTTTTTTATTTATTGCAATTTTTCACTTCATATCCACAATAGTGAAAATGGAAATATAATCAAATAATTAAGGAAAATCACTATCAAATTCAAACTAAATCTACTCTACAGCCCACTAATACAGCATAGAATAGATCCAAGTATTAAGGAAAAAAAATATATATCATATTAGAACATGAAGAAACACATTAGAGAGTCCCCCACCCAAGTGATTATAGTGGTGCAATTTACGAGCAAATCACCTGTAGACTTTCCTCCTCTTTTGCGACAATAAAACCTAATAATTGTCTTGGTTCAAAATAGACCGAACGTTTACCATTACATTGCACCATACATACACAAGGAAATCTTAACATAAATGAGAATGCCAAGGCTAACACTCTTGGGCGGAGCGACAGGAACTCCTGCCAGCGCCTCTGAGTAAGTCAGGAAACACCTTTATCTTAGAACCAAAAAAGAATTTATCCATAAAGTGGAAATAAAGCTTTAAGACAGCATTGCGGTCATATTCAAAAGCAAAAATAACAATCAGCATGGACCTTTGTGTAACAACCTCCAAAGAGGACTCTTAAGAACCCAGTAAGGCCCACCCCCAAGGGGTCACCAAGCCTTCCAGAAGTCTGGCCAGGGGAGCCCTAACAATAGGAGGCAAGTTCAGAGAGTCTATCCCTAATACCTCGACCAGATATTTCTTCACCATGTCTATTGGCATTGTAAGAGGAGACCTGGGAAAGTTAAGAAACCTAAGATTATTCTGACGCACTTGATTCTCCAGGTGTTCCTGCTGTCGAGAGATGACACTACTGTCTTTCACCATGGAATCCCCTCTAACCTGGACAGCACTAAATCTCCAGGAACAAGCAGGAATAAGTCCTCACATATGGGTACGTCGGTACCGACGGAGCCTGCGCGGGAATGCTCCCCAGCTTTCCAGGATGAAAGCTTTTGGGACATCCCACAGCGCATGCGCGCTGCCTTCCCGCCTTTCCTACCAACTCTCCTCAGTTCTTCTTTTCCGTGGAGCCAGCAGGTCGTGTTCCTGTCACCGCTCAAGAAGTTCTTTATTTTAATTTATTTCTTTGGTCGTGTCTGCCTTCCCCGACGCCGGATCGGTACCGCCGGTCTTTTTCTTTTCTTCTAAAAAAAAAAAAATAATAATAATTTTTCTCCTCACTTGGTGTATTTTTCTTCTTAGGCCTCCAGGCCCACAAGAAACTTTCCTTCATGGAAAAACCAGCCTCTGGTTTTAAAAAATGCACTAAGTGTAGCGGTACGATTTCTGTTACAGACACCCATGAATGGTGTCTTAAATGTTTGGGGCCTGAGCACTCCGTTCCGGATTGTCAGTCCTGTTCCCTAATGTCTAAACGGGGGTTACAGAACCGAGCAGCCAAGCTCCATGTGCTGTTTCCCACGGATGCACCGGCGGTGGCATCGACATCTTCCAGGTCTTCCTCTCCTGATGGGTCTCAGGTAACCAAACATACTTTTAGCAGGTCCTCGAAGGGCAAATCTCCCTCCAAGTATTGAGATGCCTCCGGGCTTGCCCTTGAGGATCCTGCCCCAGCCAAACAACCCCGGCAGGAAGCTCCGGCTTCCAAAGCTCCTCCTATGGGGTTACAGGTTGACATCGATGGCACGGCCTCGACCGATCACCTGTTAGACTGCTCTGGGGTACCGGCACAATCTCCCGGTACCGACATCCAGGTAGTCGTGGCGTCCATGGATCACACTGTGCAATCCATGCAGCAGGCCATCCTGGCTTTCATCAAGGCTGCGACGCCGTCGGTACCGCAACAAGCCCTGTTGTCGGTACCAGCGCCGGTACCGGTACCAACCTCAATACCGGTACCGGCTGTATCGATATCGGCTAGGATGCCGCTTCCGGCTCCCTGTCCTGGGCTTTTTCTCGGTACCGACCCGGTACCGGGGACACCCGATGTCGGTACCGATCGATACGCCTATCGATCTTTGGAATCGGGCAGACGATACTTCGATTCTTCTGATGATTCTGAGTCATCGGATGAGTCCCCTTAAGTATCTGTCACCCTTCCTGGGGAGCCTTCTTCTCCAAAAAGGAGAATGTCTCCTCCAGAGGATTTGTCCTTTCAAGACTTCATAATAGAAGTAGCTAAAGGACTCTCTATTTCAGTATCCTCTGAAAAAGAACCTAGAGCAAAAAAATTAGATATTTTGGGATACTCTAAGGTTCCCAGAGAGGCAGTCACCTTGCCAATTCATGAAATTCTTCAAGAACATTTGATTGAATTGTGGGAGACTCCTCTCACCCTTTCTCCTCATTCTCGTAAATTGGACACTATGTACCGTGTCCCTCTCTCCTCCTGGATTTTAAAAAACTCAGCTTCCTCACCACTCCATTGTGGTGCAGTCAGCTATGAAGAGGATAAAGAGTACCAAAAGACACTCTTCTACTCCTCCAGGAAGAGAATGCAGGACCTTGGATGCTTTTGGTAGGAAAATCTTCCAAGCTAGCATGCTTATTGCCAGAATCAATTCATACAGCCTTTATATGGGTATGTTTCTGAAGGAGGTTGCAGAAAAGCTGCACAACTTTCTCCCTTTTATTCCAGAAGATAAAAGGGATGAGTTCCTTCTTTGGCTTAAGCATACTCAAGACATTTCAAAGTTTTCCAACAGGGCAGCCTTTGATTCTTTTGAGGGTGCCAGCAGAGCCTCAGGCATTGCTATAGCTGCTCGTAGAATTGCTTGGCTCCAGGCTTCTGATCTAGAACCCTGGGTTCAAGATGGTTTAGGAAATCTGCCCTGTACAGGTGAAAACCTATTTGGCAAGGAGTGGCAAATTAAAGCCACTCAAATGGATGCAGAAAATGCTGCTCTGGATAGACTTTCTAAGTCTACCTCCACTCCGGCCAAGAAAAAATCTTTTAAAAAGTCTTTTTACAAGAAGGGCAGATTTCCTTCCACTTCTGGTCAACAGTCTTCTACAGGTCGCTTTGCTACTAAGCGTCAGCAACCTAAACAGGCCAGGCCTAAACCTGCAGGGGCTGCTGCAACCCAGCAGTCCCAAGCCCCTCAGGGTTTTTGACTTGACACTAGAGAACTTAACCTTTCTGGCTCTACAACAGCCAGCACCTCTCACCATTCCAGGAAGGTTAGCTCATTTTGCTCCCAGATGGAAGCAAATCACATCAGAGCAGTGGACCCTCTCCATCATCAGAGAGGGCTACAAACTTCATTTCTTAGACCTTCCTCCCTACACCATGGTGAGACATTTCAATTCTCCCACATCTCTCCTCGACCTTCTGGGTCAGGAGGTGACTACCCTTCTGGCCCAGGGGGCCATAGAAGAAGTTCCCCTTCTTCAACAGGGGTCAGGGTTTTACTCCCCCTATTTTCTCATTCCAAAGAAAACAGGGGGATACAGACCCATTCTAGATCTCAGAGAATTGAACAAATTCCTATGCAAGGAGAAGTTCAAGATGCTTTCTCTAGGCACTCTCCTTCCATACCTGCAGAGTCAGGATTGGCTTTGTTCTCTATATCTCAAGGATGCGTACACTCATGTCCTCATCCATCCATCTCACAGAAGATTCCTACGTTTTCTGTTCCAGGGAAAACATTACCAATACAGAGTGCTTCCTTTTGGTCTAGCCTCTGCTCCAAGAGTGTTCACCAAATGCATGGAAGTAGTTGCTGCATTTCTTCGCACTCTGGGAATATTTGTCTTCCCATACCTGGACGACTGGCTCATCCGAGCTCCAACCCAGTCAGAGGCTCAGATCTCCCTGAACCGCACCAGGTGCATTCTGCAATACCTGGGACTTGTGGTAAACCTCCCAAAGTCCCAGCTCACCCCTACTCAGTCCCTGGAATTCATAGGGGCCTGGTTGGACACCACTTCTGCAAGGGCCTACCTTCCTCAGGCCCGTTGTCAACGTCTAGTGCAGTTAGCCTCCCAGATTCAGTCAAAGAGCCATTTAACTGCCAGGGAGATGCTACAGCTGCTAGGCCATATGGCTTCCACAGTACATGTGGTACCCTATGCTCGCCTACACATGAGAGCAGCTCAATGGACTTTGTCCTCCCAATGGACTCAAGCTTCAGGAGCTCTCTCAGACCAAATAGCAAACTCCAAACGTCTCTTTTGGTCTCTCCAATGGTGGATGTCCACTCAAAATCTGTTGCTGGGGTCCCCCTTCCAACCTTTGTTGCCCCAAGCAATCCTCACAACAGATGCCTCCCAAACAGGTTGGGGAGCTCATCTACAGGACCTCTCCACCCAAGGCACTTGGTCCCCACAGGAGACCTCTCTTCATATCAACCTCTTGGAACTTCGAGCAGTGTTCCTAGCTCTCAAGGTCTTTCATACCCTCCTCAGCTACCAGACAGTCCTCATTCAAACGGACAATCAGGTAGCCATGTTTTACATAAACAAGCAAGGAGGAACTGGCTCTCTGTCGCTTTGCAACGAAGCTCTAAGATTATGGGCCTTCGCCAGAGAGCATCAAATCCATCTCCTGGCAGTATACCTCCCAGGAATTCAAAACTCTTGGGCAGACAGACTCAGTCGAGTTCTGCTTCCACACGAATGGTCCCTGCACATGGATCAGGTGCTCAGAATCTTCCAGGAATGGGGAACCCCGGACATAGACCTGTTTGCAAGTCCGTGGAATGCCAAACTTCCCCGGTTCTGTTCCAGAATTCCGTGTCAGGGAGTTCAGGCCAAGGATGCCTTCCTCCTTCATTGGGGTCAGGACTTCCTGTATGCCTTTCCACCCATTCCTTTGATTCCCAAGACTCTGTTCAAACTTCAGAGGGATCAAGGATCTATGATCCTCATAGCTCCACGCTGGCCACGCCAAGTGTAGTACCCTCTACTTCTGCATCTCTCCCAAGTCCCCTCCCTGGACTTGGGAGCTGCTCCAGACCTTGTCTCAGGAGGAGGGGACTTTGTGGCATCCAAACCCCAAGTCCCTTCATCTCAGAGCCTAGACCTTCAAGACTTCAATCTTTCGCAACAAGTGAAGGATATCCTCCATGCTTCCAGGAAACCTTCCACTAGGCGTTCCTATGCTTTTAAATGGAAAAGATTTTCCATTTGGTGTGCTCAAAAGGGTCTTGACCCTCTGGCACTTCCTCTGAATTCTCTATTAGAATATCTCCTGCATCTTTCCAATGCAGGCCTTAAGACAAATTCAGTAAGGGTCCATTTAAGTGCTATTGCAGCATCCCTTAAGCCTATCAATGGACAACCTGTTTCCTCTCATCCTCTTATTGCAAGATTTATGAGAGGCCTAACTTTAACTAAACCTCCCATTCGACCTCCTCCGGTGGCATGGGATTTAAATTTGGTTCTTAGTCAGCTTATGAAGCCACCTTTTGAACCCTTAGCCACTACCTCCTTGAAATTTCTTTCATGGAAGGTTATTTTCCTTATTGCAGTCACTTCTGCTCGCCGCATCAGTGAACTGCAGGCCTTAGTGGCTAATCCACCTTATACAAGGTTCCATCATGATAAGGTAGTCCTTAGGACAAATCCTCACTTTATGCCTAAAGTGGTCTCACCTTTTCATCTTAATCAAGAGGTATATTTACCTGTCTTTTTTCCAGCTCCTCATGCATCCAGTGCAGAGAGGAACCTTCATACTCTAGATTGTAAAAGAGCTCTTGCTTTTTACTTGCACAGGACACAGCAACATAGAAAGTCTTCCCAGCTTTTTGTTGCTTTTGATCCTTCTCATTTAGGACTTCCAGTCTCTAAGAGAACACTGTCCAATTGGATTGCTCAGTGTATTTCTTTTGCTTACTAGAGTAAGAACCTTTCTCTGGAGGGCCATGTCACAGCTAACAATGTGAGGGCCATGGCCGCCTCTATGGCTCATCTTCATTCTGTGTCCATTGACCAGATCTGTCGAGCAACCACCTGGGCCTCGGTTCATACCTTCACAGCCCATTACTGTTTGGACAAGGACTCCTGCCGGGATGCCTTGTTTGGTCAGGCTGTCCTCAGACACCTGTTCCATTCTTAAACAACTCCTGCCCTCCGTCCCTTAATGGATGCCTGAGATCCATAGGAAGACGAGGAACCTTTCAGGGTCTCATACCCTTGGGGATCTCCCAGGCATCTTTGCTAGGGAGTCCCCATATGTGAGGACTCATTCCTGCTTGTTCCTGGAGATAGCACAGTTACTTACCTGTAACAGGTGATCTCTGGGAACAGCAGGAATTATTCCTCACAACCCTCCCACCTCCCCTAGGAGTTGTATCTCTTTGTCTTTCCTTTCCTCTCTCTCTCTATTGTCTCAGCTTTAAACTAGAACTGAGGAGAGTTGGTAGGAAAGGCGGGAAGGCAGCGCGCATGCGCTGTGGGATGTCCCAAAAGCTTTCATCCTGGAAAGCTGGGGAGCATTCCCGCGCAGGCTCAGTCGGTACCGACGTACCCATATGTGAGGACTAATCCCTGCTGTTCCCAGAGATCACCTGTTACAGGTAAGTAACTGTGCTTTCTGGTTGACAGCTTCCATTTTCACGTTAACAGAGTCTAATACTTGAGTATGATCCACATCCGCCTGTGCCACCACAGCCAAGTCGCCCACAAATTTCCCAGAGAAAGTCAGAATGTAGAGGACAGTCCCTGAATGGCGTCCCATAAAGACTCCAATGTCACAGCCATAGGTCTAATAACCTCACCAACTTTCTTCCTGGAAGCAAGCTCACCCAAGTCGTGCACAACATGCTGCGCTGTTCTTGAGGTCTTTGGGAACATCCCCACTGCCCCATCCACAAGGGGCGTCGACTCCACTGCCGAGGATCCTCCTGGCAGGAAAACAGTCTATCCTTTTGGGTTTTAACAACTTTGAATAATTTTTGTGTCGTCTGCAAATTTGACTACCTCACTAGTTGCTCCCATTTCCAGGTCATTAATGTATTTGTCAAAAAGCAGCTGACCCAGCACAGATCTCTGGGGTACTCCACTTCACCTTTTTCTATTGGGAAAATTGGTCATTCAGCCTTAGCCTTAGCTTTGTATCTTTTAACCAGTTCCTGATCACAATAGTACACTGCCTCCTATCCCATGACTTTTTAACTTCACCAAGAATCTCTCATGAGGGACCTTGTCCAAGTCTTTCTGAAAATCCAGATACAATATATCAACAGACTCGCCTTTCTCTACCTGTTTATTCACACCTTCAAAAAATATATAACATATTAGTAAGACAAGATTTTCCTTGGCTAAAACCATGTTGGCTTTCTCCCATTAAACCATGACTGTCTACATGTTCATTAATTTTGTTTGTTATAATGGTTTCTATCATTTTGCCCGGTACTGATGTCAGGCTCACCAGCCTGTAGTTTCCTGGATCGCCCCTGGAATGATGCTTTTTTTGGCTACAAACAACCTCTCTGACCTCACCTTTAAACCATGTTGGCAGTTTTTTTTAGACTCCTTCCACCTTTCTTACTTGGAAATCCATTTTTAGATGCATGCAAAAGCATTATTTTGTTTGTCAATAAGAAATATAATTAGCATGATTTAGACCTGTATGCCTAGTGCCCCCCCCATCATAATCTCTGGCCCTTCCCAAAAAAAAATCCGTTCTGGCTACACCACTGCTAAATTCACCCTTTTACCAGAATTGGTTATCTTAATCCCCATCCAGCAATGGTCAGTTCTTAAACTCATTAACATATTTAGATAGAAAATCCCAAATTGCTCATGGAGTTCAATTCTCTCCAAATTGCCTCCTCTCCATTGGGGAATAAACGAATCACTTACCCACCATTTTAAGTGATGGGCTTTATGCCCTTTCAATAAACAATGATTCACTCCCTTAGTAATCTGGCTTTTATGCTTATTAAGTCGCAGTCTAACTTTTCATTTAGTGTGTCCTTCATATATCAAAGAGAAGGGCACACAATTACGTAAAGACGATATGCTGATTTATAGTCAGTTCTGTTAGCACTGATGTTTTCCCACTCATTGAGTGAATACAATCTGTACTTTCTATAGTTCTTGCACGACAATCACAATTTAGCATTTTCAGATGAGTCTTTTTACTCTTTCTTATGATGAAGTGCATATATTGATGAAATTTTTATATATTTTGATACAAAAAATTGGATGAATTGATTTTAAATATAATTGCTACATAAATTGTGCCTTTTAAAGAATGGACTTTGATTTGAATAATTCTTAAAAAAATAGATAAACATTAAAAGTGGAGTGGAGGAATAGCCTAATGGTTACAGCGCTGGCTTGGGAACCAAGAGACCAGGGTTTGATTCCCACTAGTACTCCCTGTGGCCTTGGGCAAATCACTTAACCCTCCATTGCCTCAGAAAAATCCAAGTTATCAATGTCCCTGTTTAATGTACATTACCAAGTTTAAGTTACAATGTAAACCACTGTGACTGAAATGATAAAGTGGTATAAAAACCCTGTTAAATAAATAAAAGGGCCTGTGATGAAATTTGTGAAGATTTCATACTAGACTATAGAGAGGAGTGGCCTAGTGGTTGGGACACAGTACCTCAGACCAGAGGGCCGAGGGTTCAATTCCCATCTGGTGACAGTAATCTCAGGCCGGAAGGACTGAGGTTTCTAGTCCTATAGGCACTCCTTATGGCCTTGGGCAAGCCACTTAACCCTCCGTTGCCTCAGGTACACATAGATTGTGAGGCCTTTGGGGGACAAGGGAATATATCCACTACCTGTTTGTAGTGAATACATAATGTAAACCGCTTTGATTGAAGGATAAGGCAGTATAGAAAACTGGTTAAATAAATAAAAATACTAGACTATACACTTTAAGAACTAGTGTGCCCCTATGTTTGAAGCTCTGTCTTTATTAATACATACAATTTATGAAGTTTGAAGAACTTCACAGTGAATTGTGATTGCCATTTTTGTTTAATTTCATTGTGAAGGATCATTTCTGTGATATTTTGATATAGATCCATTTTTTCTTAAGCTTAACTTACAAGGGAGGTAGAAGGAGGTGGTGAGGAGAACTGGATTCCTCTTAGTTTTTCAACTTATGATATGTTGGAAATAATTATGTACAAGGGACCAGTATCTGATCAGGAAGCAAAATAACTCCAAAGAGAAGGGAGAAAGTCGCCAAACATGGCTCACTGGAAGAAAATTGAAATATTTTAAATGAGGTTGAAAACTAGAACCCTTTGACTTAATATCTCTGTAGATGTAAACCCTTAGTCCCCATTGCTTAACTAGGAACAACAGTTAGACACTGTTGAATGCTGGAAATTTTTCCATTCCAAAAGTCCCCCTACCCCTCCTCTGATTTAGCAGCTTGACCCACAGCAAGAAAAGGTAGGCAGACACAAGCAGGGAAAGAAACTGAAGCAGCTGGCAAAGGATGGCACAGACATCTTGAGGCAACCCCATTCCCACACACATCCACCACGTAAAGGGAGCAGATGTTGCCTTTATAAAATTAGAACAACCTGTACACCAATGCTGCTCAGCCAATATTTAGTGGCACACTGGTGTGCCTTTGGAAAGTCCCTGGTGTGCCTTGGGGTGACTGAGAGGTCCAGGGTTAGGCATGAGTTCATTGGACAGTGCCCCAGAGAACAGCCCTCTGTTTTCTACTCTGGTCTGTCTTCTCGGAGCCAGCATGTAGAGAACAGGAGAGGGAGGGGTTGAGACTGGAACATACAGGGCAAAGAGGAGCAACTTTGCTCCCTATTCTGCCCTTCTCTCTTGTCATTCGAGGAATGTGGCTGGAGCAGACCCTGCATAGCAAAGGAGATCCCTTACTCTCCCTGTTGTAGCACTTTTCTCTTCCCCTGATAGAAGAACAGTGCTTCTTTCCTGTGCGTGTCTTTGCTGGCTTCAGTCTGATGTCTGAGTAAATGATCTCATGTATTCACACATCAGATTGAACCCAACAGAATGAGACTCATGCAGGATAAAAGTGCTACTCTCCTGTAGCTAGTGGATGGGATTGAGAATGAGGATCATGCAAAACTGGGTTTAGTGTGCCGCGAGGATTGAACAAACTCAAAAGCGTGCCACAAAATTAAAAAAGGTTGAGAAGCACTGCTGTACCCCTGTGTGAGTTTTCTGCCTAGAGTGCCCTCATAAAATTACCCTCAAGGTGTCGCTAGTGCATAGTGAGTTAGTGAGTAAGACGTGCCCCCCCCCCCCCCCAGCGGCTATAAATATTTCTTATAAGTCACCCTGAGGAGTCGAAGACAGCTGTGTATTGAACTATGTGGCAGTGCAGGCAGAACAGATTTCAGCAGTCCACTGAAATGATCGAGCCACCGGCAGCAGCAGGGGCCTGCTGACTCCCGACGCCCAATCCGGGCCCAGCAAGGGACCTAAAATACACGCGCCTTCAGGCGCCGACATCCGGCAGCCCCCACCACCACCAGCAGCTCTCCCCTTCCCGGGGATCGAGCCACCGGCAGCAGCAGGGGCCTGCTGACTCCCGACGCCCAATCCGGGCCCAGCAGGGGACTTAAAATACACGCGCCTTCAGGCGCCGACATCCGGCAGCCCCCACCACCACCAGCAGCTCTCCCCTTCCCGGGGATCGAGCCACCGGCAGCAGCAGGGGCCTGCTGACTCCCGACGCCCAATCCGGGCCCAGCAAGGGACCTAAAATACACGCGCCTTCAGGCGCCGACATCCGGCAGCCCCCACCACCACCAGCAGCTCTCCCCTTCCCGGGGATCGAGCCACCGGCAGCAGCAGGGGCCTGCTGACTCCCGACGCCCAATCCGGGCCCAGCAAGGGACCTAAAATACACGCGCCTTCAGGCGCCGACATCCGGCAGCCCCCACCACCACCAGCAGCTCTCCCCTTCCCGGGGATTGAGCCACCGGCAGCAGCAGGGGCCTGCTGACTCCCGACACCCAATCCGGGCCCAGCAAGGGACCTAAAATACACGCGCCTTCAGGCGCCGACATCCGGCAGCCCCCACCACCACCAGCAGCTCTCCCCTTCCCGGGGATCGAGCCACCGGCAGCAGCAGGGGCCTGCTGACTCCCGACGCCCAATCCGGGCCCAGCAAGGGACCTAAAATACACGCGCCTTCAGGCGCCGACATCCGGCAGCCCCCACCACCACCAGCAGCTCTCCCCTTCCCGGGGATCGAGCCACCGGCAGCAGCAGGGGCCTGCTGACTCCCGACGCCCAATCCGGGCCCAGCAAGGGACCTAAAATACACGCGCCTTCAGGCGCCGACATCCGGCAGCCCCCACCACCACCAGCAGCTCTCCCCTTCCCGGGGATCGAGCCACCGGCAGCAGCAGGGGCCTGCTGACTCCCGACGCCCAATCCGGGCCCAGCAAGGGACCTAAAATACACGCGCCTTCAGGCGCCGACATCCGGCAGCCCCCACCACCACCAGCAGCTCTCCCCTTCCCGGGGATCGAGCCACCGGCAGCAGCAGGGGCCTGCTGACTCCCGACGCCCAATCCGGGCCCAGCAAGGGACCTAAAATACACGCGCCTTCAGGCGCCGACATCCGGCAGCCCCCACCACCACCAGCAGCTCTCCCCTTCCCGGGGATCGAGCCACCGGCAGCAGCAGGGGCCTGCTGACTCCCGACGCCCAATCCGGGCCCAGCAAGGGACCTAAAATACACGCGCCTTCAGGCGCCGACATCCGGCAGCCCCCACCACCACCAGCAGCTCTCCCCTTCCCGGGGATCGAGCCACCGGCAGCAGCAGGGGCCTGCTGACTCCCGACGCCCAATCCGGGCCCAGCAAGGGACCTAAAATACACGCGCCTTCAGGCGCCGACATCCGGCAGCCCCCACCACCACCAGCAGCTCTCCCCTTCCCGGGGATCGAGCCACCGGCAGCAGCAGGGGCCTGCTGACTCCCGACGCCCAATCCGGGCCCAGCAAGGGACCTAAAATACACGCGCCTTCAGGCGCCGACATCCGGCAGCCCCCACCACCACCAGCAGCTCTCCCCTTCCCGGGGATCGAGCCACCGGCAGCAGCAGGGGCCTGCTGACTCCCGACGCCCAATCCGGGCCCAGCAAGGGACCTAAAATACACGCGCCTTCAGGCGCCGACATCCGGCAGCCCCCACCACCACCAGCAGCTCTCCCCTTCCCGGGGATCGAGCCACTGGCAGCAGCAGGGGCCTGCTGACTCCCGACGCCCAATCCGGGCCCAGCAAGGGACTTAAAATACACGCGCCTTCAGGCGCGCCCGCGACTGGCGGGCCCGCGCCTGAGGGCCTCGCCAGAGGGCCCTTTGGCGTGGCCCTTAGGCGGAGCACGAGAGGCGGCACACCAGATGCCTCACCAGTGACCTAACTGCCGGACACCTGACACCTGACCAAGATTCCAGCGTTCTACCAACATCTGAACTGTGAGAATGTGTTTTTGTTGAATATCTCCATCTATTGTAAGCCACATTAACTTACAAAGTAACCTGATAGCATCATAACGTATTAGATACTATCTTAGCAATACAATCTTGCCAGTTGGAAGTCAATTTAAACTGCCAGCTTTGCACTTCTTACAGTGTTCACATTACTGCAATACTGCATTCTCTCTGTAAAGTTAGTCATTATCTTGCATGTAAACTGTACCTGCTCTATTGTGCGCTCTCATATAATTACTCCTCTACAGTGTCTCACATACAATCCAAACTCTCAGAATGGCCCTCCAGGTCGCTGTCATTCTTAGCCTCTACCTCCTCACCCACTGGCTTGGAACCTCCCAATCTCTCTACATACCACATGGCAGGATTCCAATCCTGAATAGCCATGGCAAAAGATGGAATAGTCCCCCTTACTTCAACACAGAAAGTAACACCTACCCACGCCACTCCCACCTGATACATGTAGCACTCCAGCTATCCAATACACCCAACCAGGAAAAACCTTGTAGATGCCGACCCCTAAAATGTGCCATCATTAACGCACGTTCCATCCGCAAAAAATGGCCTGTTGTCCTTGACACAATCTCCTTCTATGACCTTGAGATCCTCATGATCACAGAAACATGGCTATCACCAGAAGACAACGTCCTCCTCAATCAACTACTTCCCCCCAATTTTTCCATACACACGAAACATAGGGAAAACAAAAAAGGAGGAGGGGTGCTCATAATCTCCAAATCAGACCTCAACTTCCAGATTGTGGACTCTTCTAGCACAAACAGCCTGGACACTCTCTCTATTGCTAACCAACAATTCTCCCTTACCCTGTTATATAGAACACCATCTACTTCTCCAGCTGACCTTCCAACCATCATTGACCTTGCAGCTAACACCCGCACTCCCAACAAACCAAATTGGATAATGGGTGATTTCAATCTCCCATCGCTACACCAAAACCACGCAAATGCGTTCCTTGATGCAATGGAAGACCTGGGTCTCAAACAAATCATAAATGAACCCACACATACAAAAGGGAACATTCTGGACTTGGTTTTTATGCCACATCCAGTCAAGGACAAAAGCCACAATCTGCCAACATCAGTCGTGGATGTACCCTGGTCCGACCACAAATTGATCATTATCCAGATTCCCAGCAACAATGACCAGCTGAACAGAAGCCAACCCACGAACATCACCTCTCGCACTTCCACTAGATGCTTCCGCCCCTTCGATAGGGAACTCATCCTTTCGGAGACCCCATCACTCATCAACAAAACAACACCTGATCTTGATGAACTAATCTCTCACTGGAATTCCAGCCTGCTTGCCATCTCACAACACCCAAACCCTAAAAATACAGCAAGAGCGAAAAGAAAATCCGCCCCATGGTTCTCTCCTGACCTACGCGCTTCCCTCATGCAACTACGTAGACTCGAACGCCGATGGCGCCGATCACGCTCACCGGAAGATCAGACCGCATACCTAACCCACCTTACAATACATCGAGGAACAATCTCTATCAGAATGAGACAATATCACACTGACACCCTAAAGAGGTCATTGAATAAACCTCGTGACCTCTTCAATTTGGTCAAATCCCTCTCAAAGGAACCATCACCCGAGCAACACATCAACATACACCCACAAGATTTCGCTGATTATCTGCAATCCAAGATTGTACAAACTAACAAGGTCACAGCAGTCCAATATCAAGAACCGGCGGACCTCTCTCCACTTAACTTTTTTTCCACACCATCCAATAAATGTATTGAGAACACCATAGCATCACTCAACACCTCCACTGCACAGACCGACCCATGTCCAGCTTTTTGGATCAAGGAACTACGTGATGTGCTCAGTCCTGTCATCGCAAATATAATGAAACTCTCCTTTACAACAGGTTATTTTCCCACTTCACTCAAGCAGACTTCCATTAGACCATTACTGAAAAACCCCAAACTGGACCCCCAAAGGGTGGACTCCTATCGACCAATAGCTAGCATCCCTATCTTAGCCAAAATAATTGAGAAGGAAGCACAACGGCAAATTCAAGATCACATAGACTCTGTTGCTCCCTTAGATAACTGCCAACATGGGTTCAGAGAACATGCTCCTGTATATACAATCAGAGAACATGCTCCTGTATATACAATCCAAAGCTAATTATATTTTGTACATAGGTTTTTAGTTCCCCTGTTGCTCCAAGTTTATGCTCCTGTTACAATGTATGTTCCAAGTTTAAACTCCTGTTACAATGTAAGCACAGAACAGACTTCTGACTGTGCACCCTTGTTGTATGTAAACCGCACTGATAACAAATAGCGCGGTATATAAAAGTTATAAAATAAATAAATAAATAAATCATGGGGTTGAGACACTACTCACTGGTCTAATCAACAATATCATCACAGGAATTGACAACATCCATCAAGGTTTTGTCCTCATTTTCAACAATATCATCACAGGAATTGACAACATCCATCAAGGTTTTGTCCTCATTTTCCTAGACATCGCCGCGGCTTTTGACTCCGTGAGTCACGAAATCCTCCTGGGAAGACTAAAAGAAAAGGGTGTCTGCAACAAGGCACTAAAATGGTGCAAGTCTTATCTGGACGATAGATGGCAATATGTGAAGTCTGGATCAGAAGAGTCTAGCCACTTCCATCAAAAACAAGGGGTACCTCAAGGATCCTCATTATCCTCCTTACTCTTCAATATCTACATGCAGCCCATATGCAATATCATAAGATCATTCAACGTAAACTGCATGATATATGCAGATGACATTCTTTTATACATGCCTTTCTCCACAACCCACATGGACCTGACCCCACTCACAGATTGTTTCAATGCAGTTTCAACATGGCTCCAGACACAGAACCTACGTATCCAGCATAAAAAAACAGAGGTCCTTTTCATCTCCAGAGACTCCAACTTTACGCCTCCATCCCACGTCAGTGTCAAGGAAGCTGATTTGCAAACTAAAGATGCAATAAAATATTTGGGAGTTACCCTGGACCAACATCTAGACATGAGACGCCACATAAGCAGCGTAGTCAAAGCCATCTACTTCAAAATCCGTTCCCTCAAACACCTACGCTCCCTGCTGGACCCAGACGATTTCCGTACCATATATCAAGCGCTGATCCTGCCGCATTTTGACTTTGCAAATGCCATCCTACAAGGTCTCCCCCAATCCACACTAACCCCCTTACAGTTGGCCATGAATGCCGCAGCTAGGGTCCTCTACGGTGCATCCAGAAACGACCACGTGACTCCTATTCTCAAACAGCTACACTGGCTACCAATTCACGGGAGAATCACCTTCAAATCCCTTGTATTAGCATTTAAGGCAATCAAAGGCACCTCATCCCTCTCACTCACGAATCTAATCCACATGGTCCCCCCCAACACAGCAAGAAGAACATCAGCTGTAAACTTGCTAGCAATACCAAAGGCTTCAACAAAGTCCAACACGAACACCACAAACAGGGCATTCAGTTTTTATGTACCAAAATGCTGGAACACCCTACCCCCTGACATTAGAGCCATTACCAATCTATATCAGTTCAGGAAGGCTCTCAAAACATACCTTTTCTGCCAATATTTCCCAGACAGCAACTGAACTAGATATCCCCTCCAAGAAATGACCCAATCTAGAAATGCCCTCACACTTCAGTGTAGATAGTTTATGTATATAGTTAACCCAGTTATCCAAGTTTGTACTCCTGTTCAATGTAAAACCTGACAGTTTGTCGTTATGGTCGTTTTGTTATGATGTAAACCGCGCTGATTCTAAATAGCGCGGTATATAAGAAACTGTAATAAATAAATAAAATAAATGATGAATCCATAAACTTGCTGATAAATCAGGGCCGTCTTTAAACAGAAACCAATCCAATTGATGTGTGAATATATAGTACTGAGGGAAAAAGACCCCAGAATATACATTGTACTTGCCACTTGAGTTACTGGGTCATCCCAATCTATCTTTTTGACTGCCAGGTGGTTCAGCCCTTAGACCAGAAATTTGCTGGTGCTGGATTCAACTGGTGCACAATATCTTCATAGCATGCCATTACCACCAGTAGTAGTTTTGCTATAAAGGTGAACATAACTGTCTTTGACATTTTTCTCTTTCATATTTTAAGGTTGGATTATTTCTGGTTTATTATAATGCTGACGATCCTGATTTGTTTTTTTCAAGAGTCAGTCAATGAAAAATGATGTGCTATAGTTTAGCTGAAAAATGACTGTGTGAGCTTCCTGGATGCTTGCATGTAATGAGCCTAAACGAGTGGTGATAGGAGTGAGCATTGCTTGTCACACTCCATGAAATGTTAGTCTTATGTTACTTGCTGCTTTTCTTATTTTTTCACTCTGCTTCTCAGTTGCTTTAGGCAAAACACATTACTACTCAATAATAAGAAAATACTAGATGGCAGCTGTGGTGTAGGGCTTTTTCGTAATTCATTCTAGCCCCCATCTTGAAGCATTTTTTGCCTCTTCAATAAATAATAGTTTGTTCATATGCTCTTCATTTCTCCGTTTCCCTCTTTCTTTGTTGCCTTGCAGGATACTGATGGTCATCTTCTGGCATGCCTAGGATATGCACTAACTCGGATTGAATGTTAGCCTTCAAACTTGACCCTGTAACTAGAGATTGATGACGCACAAATTTGCTAAGTTTCGTAGAAGTGCATGTTGTGATTAGAAAATTGAAGGAAGACGCAAATGTGTTAAACCATCTTTTCTTTCTACAATTCTGCAGCCATGGCAGCTGTTGCGGGATTCCTGGAGGGTCGTGTTTCTTGCTGCAGAATTTGTCACTCCCCAGACAATCTGCTGCTAGTGCTGGTAAATGGGCATCAAGGAACCTTCAGACTCATACACCCAACAACTACCACAATACCCCCTCCACTAGACACAAGTTTCTTTCGCAGCACTCTCCATTCACCAGACAGTCCATTAGGCATACTTCCTCCTTGCCCTCCCCTAGACTCACCTGCCTATGTAGTTTGGGTAAAAGGGCATATAAATGCCCATATGCAAAACATCGGCCCCTGCCTCAGTCTTTTGCTGTCTTGTCTTTTACCTGACCCCTTAGCGCTTTTCCCACCACCACCCTTGATATCATAATCATGCAGTTTGCCAAACATTCTGGAATGCTATTTTAGGCCTTCTCATTTTCAGTTTAATGCTTCAAGTGTTTTTTAAAACTTTTATTGTTATTTACTATTTAATATACCCCTGTTCTTCTTATTCTCCAGGAACAAGCAGGAAGTCAGTCCTCACATATGGGTGACGTCAGCACCGACGGAGCCCTCGTGCAGAGCAAATCCCCAGCTTTCAGAGAAAGCCTTAGGGAGTTGCCATCACGCATGCGCGGTCCCCTTCCGGCCCAAGGGTGCCATCTTGCTCAGTCTCCTTTTTTCTGCGGAGCCCTTTAGACATAGTCCTTGTGTCCCCCCAAAAAAGTTGATTTTTCTCTTCTTTTCTCGACCGGTTGACACCGGTACCTCTTCCCACCTTCGGCTCGGTACACCGGTATCGAGTCCATCTCTATTTTCGGTTTTTGTCCTTCGTCACTGGCGTTCACGCCTTTTTTTTTCTTTTTCACTGGCAGCCTGGGTCTTCTACCTTGCAGGGGCCCTTTTCTCCCCCCCATGGCTGCTAGTGGGTTTAAAAAAGGCGATCGGTGTGTGAAACCTATGTCCCTTACCGATACGCACGACTGCTGTCTCCGGTGCCTCAGGCTCAACCATGACCCATCAGTCTGTGGCCCATGTAGGAAAATGACCTCTAAGGCCCTGAAGAACCGCCAGCAGCAGCATGATAGGATTTTTTCTGTGTCCTTGCCTCTGAGAGCCCGGACCTCATCTGAGGCTTCCACATCTCAGGGGGAGCATTCCATGCCTGAGCAGCATCGAGGTTCCTCGGAAAGGGGGTCCCCCTCGAGGGAGCACAAGAGGAAGAAGAAATCCTCAAAGGCGGTATCTCTGGATGGCTCTGAGCGACCCGGCTCCTCCCGGGGCCTGTCGCGGATTCCCAAGCACCGGCCAGGATCTTTGGAGAAGGAGCACCCGGCAAAGATGCCTTGTCGGGAGACGGATCAGCCAAGGCAAGTACCAACTGTCCTCGTCGAGGGCTCCCCTCTGGGGGGAACCAGCATCAGGCCCTGTCTTTTGACCTTGCGGGGGCCCTTTTTCCCCCATTGGCTGCCAGCGGGTTTAAAAAGTGTGATCGGTGTAAGAAACTTATGTCTCTCACCGACACACTGATAATCTGTGGTCCGTGTGGGAAGATGTCCTCTAATGCGTTAAGGAGTCGGCAGCACCAAAAGGAAAGAATCTTCTCTGACTCCGCGTCCGGTAGGGCCCGGACCTCGTCAGAGGCCTCGGCATCTCAGGACTCCGGCCCCGAGCAGCGTCGAGGCTCCTCTGAAAGGGGGTCTCCCTCGCGGGAGCATCGTAAGAAGAAAAAACCCGCGAGGGCGTCGTCGGTGGACGCACTTGACTCCTCGAGGGCCCAAGTCGCATAGCCCCGAGCGCCGTCCCGGGTCTTCGGAGTTGGAGAGGCCTGCAAAACAACCTCATGTGGAGATGGAGTCCCTGGGTCACGTGAGTACTGTAGTCCTCGTAGACTCACCTCCAGGGGAGCCGACGTTGGGCCCGGCGCTGTCGGGGCCTGAGTCGGGGGCTGCTGAGTCTCCTGAGCTCGGACTCAGGTTGACGGCCTTGGAGGGCAGCTTGGCTGCCTTCATGGAACAGCAGCAGGCACTGATCGCCGGTCTCACCGGTGCATCTGCCCCGACCACTGGGACATCGACGTCCAAGTTGACCCCGGAGGCCGAGCCGATCCTCGAGTCCATGCGAGTTCGAGTCAATCCTCGGCCAAGGTCCCCCTCGGCCTCCCGTTCGGGACCGAGGTTGTCGATGCCGGTACCCTCGGCGTCGGGGCAGATGGCATCGATGCCTGCCCGACCGGAGACGATCGATTCCTCCTCCGAGGAGTCTGGTTGGGAGACGGAGGATGAGGAGTCGCCCGACACCTTTCGGACTCGGTGCGTTCCTTCGGACTCGCCCGAGTCCGAGCCTCGGAGAAGGTCCACCCCGGAGGATACCTGGTTCTCGGACTTTGTGCAGGACATGGCCCAGGCTTTGGCATTCCCCGCGGATCCCGAACATAAGAACATAAGATATGCCATACTGGGTCAGACCAAGGTCCATCAAGCCCAGTATTCTGTTTCCAACAGTGGCCAATCTAGGTCACATGTACTTAGCAGTTTCCCCAAGAGACACAAGTTCCACAATGCTTGTACTGGGTCAAGCATTGATATCTTCAGTCACTTCTTAATAATGGTTTATGGACCTTTCCTCCAGGAACTTGTCCAAACCTTTTTTAAACCCAGCTACACTAACAGCCTTTACTACATCCTCCGGTAACAAATTCCAGAGTTTGATTACACGTTGAGTGAAAAAATATTTTCTTTTATTAGTCTTAAATAGTTTACCCTGTAGCTTCATTGCATGTCCCCTAGTCTTTCTATATTCTGATAAGGTAAACAATCGATCTACGTTTACCCGTTCCACTCCGTTCATTAATTTATAGACTTCTATCATATCTCCCCTCAGCCGTCTCTTTTCCAGGTTAAAGAGCCCTAACCTTTTTAGCCTTTCTTTATAGGAGTATCCTTCCATCCCCTTTACTATTTTGGTGGCTCTTCTCTGTACCTTTTCTAAAATCGCTATATCCTTTTTAAGATACGGCGACCAGAATTGCACACAATATTCAAGGTGCGGTCTCACCATGGAACGATATAGAGGCTAGCATTCTGTTTGCTCTCTTGGCCGCCGCTGCACACTGGGCCGAGGGTTTTAACATGGTATCCACAATGACGCCTAAATCTTTTTCCTGGGTGGTGGTTCCTAATGTGGAACCTTGCATCGTGTAACCATAGTTTGGGTTGTTCTTCCCTAGGTGCATAACCTTGCACTTGTTCACATTAAATTTCATCTGCCATTTTGATGCCCAGTCTTCCAATTTATCAAGATCCTCTTGTGAGGACTGACTTCCTTCTTGGTCCTGGAGAAAGAGTAGTTACTCACCTGTAACATGTGTTCTCCAGGAGCAGCAGGAATCAGTCCTCACAACCCTCCCTCCTCCCCTTGGAGTTGCAGTCATATGATTTATTTTTGCTGTTTTTGCTGTCTTTTAGCTATGTCATCAGACTGAGCAAGATGGCACCCTTGGGCGGGAAGGGGACTGCGCATGCGCGCTGCATTCCCAAAGGCTTTCTATGAAAGCTGGGGAAATGCTCCGCACGTGGGCTCCGTCGGCGCCAACATCACCCATATGTGAGGACTTATTCCTGCTGCTCCTGGAGCACACCTGTTACAGGTGAGTAACTACTCTTTCCTCTACCTCAACGACTGGCTCATCAGAGGCACCTCCAGCTGTCGAGGTCCACCAGGCCACAACTTACACCATCCAGGTGCTGCAACACCTAGGGTTCGTGATCAACTACCCCAAGTCCAGCCTTACTCTGACGCGTCTCTGAGAAAATTGGAACAGCGATGGATTTTCATTTTAAATACAATGACACCTGTGGGTTTAAATAAGGACATTGAGTGGCTAAATGTTTGAATACTTCCCATTCACCCTGTTGGGAATCCTCTACTCAGTGGGGTTATCCCTTCTTTGGTGATTGGTTGATGTGATATGGGCGGCACTATAATTGGCCTATTTGGAGAATGGAATCCCCTGACATCACCCGCCATTGAATAGGCGTTTTTTGAGAAGAGAGAAATGGTTTCACTGCCTCCTCAACGATACACGAAGCAGGAGCCTAGTGCTTCGAAACGTGCACGTCGTGTGCTTGAGCAGCTAAGTGGGATTTTCTTTTTGGATTTTAATATTATATATTGAAAAAGCTTGATAATAAAAGAATAATAAAAAAAGGGGCATGTACTGCGTGAGGTTTAGAGGTTTCTCCTCTCTACCTTGCGGTTTATACCCGACAAAAAGTTGGTGATTTCCATTGGGGGATCTAGTATTCTATTTTTGATGATTGATTGACTGGAATACTAATATTTGGGAGCATTTGATTTTGAATTACTCTGACGCAGCAGCTAGAGTTCATTGGGGCCAGACTCAACACCCTTCAAGTGAAGGCCTATCTGCCTGCGGACAAGGAAGGCAGGCTTATGGCTCTGGTAGGACAAGTGAGTCGCAAGTGTCAGCAAGATATTTCCTGCGCCTCCTTGGGCACATGCCTTCCACAGTCCATGTGACCCCGGTTTCCCATCTACACATGCGGACCGCTCAATGGTGTCTCAGAGTCCAGTGGTCTCGGGCCACAGGGCACCTCCGGGACAGGGTCAAAGTATCCAGACATCTGGTACGGTCCCTGGTGGCTCCAACCGCAACACCTGTAGGCGGGAATGCCTTTCCAGGCCCCTCTGCACACGAGGATCCCGACCACAGATGCATCCCTGCTGGGCTGGGGGGCCCATTTTCAGGGTTTCCGTACTCAGGGAGTATGGTCCTCGAGTGAGAGGACCCAACAAATCAATTTCTTGGAACTACATGCCATCCACATAGCACTAGAAGTTTTCAGGCAGCTCCTGACCCACAAATCTGTCTTTGTGCAAACAGACAACCAGGTGGCCATGTTCTATGTGAACAAACAGGGTGGTATGGGGTCCCGTTCCCTCTGTCAGGAGACCCTGGACCTAAGCTCCTTTGCAGCCCATCACGGCATTCGTCTCCGAGCAGTCTACCTGCCGGGCCAGGATAACTGGCTAGCCAACAGGTTCAGCAGGATTCTCCTGCCCCCACGAATGGCAGCTGGACCGCAGGGGTAGTCAATTGGCTCTTCCAGACCTAGCGGTGGCCGGTGATGAACCTGTTTGAAAGTCCGGACAATCACCAGTTGCCCCATTTCTGCTCCAGGCGATCCCACCCACACAGGGTGGCTGCCAATGCGTTTCTGATATCATGGTCTGGGTACTTTCTGTATGCGTTCCCCCCGACATCTCTGGTAGCCAGAATGCTGTTCAAGATTCTCCAGGACAGAGCCTTGGTCATCCTTATCGCCCCACGGTGGCCCAGGCAACCCTGGTTCCTGCTTTTTCAGCAGCTAGCGGTGGAGACCCCAATTCTCTTGGGGTCCTCCCCACGCCTCATATCTCAGGAGGGGGCTCTCTTCTGCACTCCAGTCTCAGCTCCCTCAACTTGATGGCATGGCTGCTGAAAGGGTAATTCTCGCTTCGCTCCTCCTTCCAAAGAATATTGAAGAGGTCTTGCTGGCCTCCAGGAGGCCGTCGACTAGTCGGACGTATGCCATGAAGTGGCACAGATTTGCGTCGCAGTGCAAGGAGCGGGAGATAGATCCTTTCTCTTGCCCGATAGGGGTGGTTCTGCAATACCTTTTCCACCTCTCTGATTTGGGCCTCAAGTCAGGGTGCACCTCAGTGCCCTTGAAGCGCACCACTTTTCAGTGGATGAGAAGCCTCTCTCCGTCCACCCCTTGGTCTCTTGGTTTCTGAGAGGCTTGCTTCTCTTGAAACCCCCTGTCCGCCCCCCGGACGACCAATTGGGATCTGAATGTGGTGTTAGGGCAGCTTACTAGACTGCCCTTTGAACCAATGGTTACCTGGCATCTACGCTATTTCTCTTGGAAGGTGGTTTTCCTGGTGGCACTCACATCCGTGCGGCGGGTGAGTGAGATCCAGGCCCTAATGTCGGAAAGACCCTATCACCAGGTTCTATAGGAACCGAGTAGTGCTTCGCACGCACCCCAAGTTCCTTCCGAAAGTGGTCTCTTCATTCCACTTCAACCAGGAGGTGGTTCTGCCTATCTTTTTTCCCAGGCCACATGCCAGTCGGGCAGAGTCAGTCCTGCATACCCTGGACAGTAAGAGGGCATTGGCCTTCTATATCCAGCGTATGCAACTGCATCGGAAGGCTTCTCAACTTTTCGTATCTTGAGACCCCCAGTAAGCTGGGGGTAGCGGTATCAAAGCATACGCTGTCCAGCTGGGTGGCAGACTGCATTGCCTGGGCATACAGGGCAGCCGAGCTTCCGATGGAGGGTTGTGTTACAGCCCATAGGGTCAGGGCCATGGCGGCATCATTTCTCCAGGACCAAGCAGGAAGTCAGTCCTCACATATGGGTGACGTCGGCGCCGACAGAGCCCCTGTGCGGAGCATTTCCCCAGCTTTCAAAAAAAGCCTTTGGGAATTGCAGCACGCATGCGCGGTCCCCTTCCCGCCCAAGGGTGCCATCTTGCTCAGTCTTCTTTTTTCCGCGGAGCCCGACGGACGTAGTTCGTTTTTCGCCGAGGAAAAAGATGATTTCCCTGTTTTTTGTTCTTCTCCTTCGGTTCGACGCCGGATCCTTTTCCCGCCTGGGCCCGATACGCTGGTATCGAGCCCACTCTCTCTTTTTCGGTTTTTGTCCTTCGTGACTAGCGTTCGCGCCATTTTTCGTTTTTCACTGGCAGCCCTGTCTTTTGACCTCGCAGTGGCCCTTTTTCCCCCGATGGCTGCCAGCGGGTTTAAAAAGTGTGATCGGTGTAAGAAACTTATGTCTCTTACCGACACACATGACTGCTGCCTCCACTGCCTCGGACCCGATCATGACCCGATGATCTGTGGTCCGTGTGGCAAAATGTCCTCGAAGGCGTTGAGGAGTCGGCAGCACCAAAAGGATAGGATCTTCTCTGACTCCGCGTCCGGATGGGCCCGGACCTCGTCAGAGGCCTTGACATCTCGGGACTCCGGCCCCGAGCAGCGTCGGGATTCCTCTGAGCGGGGGTCTCCTTTGCGGGAACAGCGCAGGAAGAAGAAACCCGCGAGGGCGGCGTCGGTGGACGCTCCTGGTTCCTCGAGGGCCAGGTTGCATAGCCCCGATAGCCATCCCGGGTCTTCGGAGTCGGAGAGGCCTCCCAAGCAACCTCGTATCGAGATGGAGTCTCCTGGACACGTGAGTGCTGTAGTCCTCGTGGACTCTCCTCCAGGGGAGCCGATGTCGGGCCCGACGCCATCGGGACCCGAGTCGGTGGCTGCTGGGTCTCCTGAGCTCGGACTCAGGTTGACGGCCTTGGAGAGCAGCCTCGCTGCCTTCATGGAACAGCAGCGGGCATTGATCGCTGGTCTCACCGGTGCATCTGCCCCGACCACCGGGACATCGATGTCCAAGTCGACCCCGGAGGCCGAGCTGATCCTCGAGTCCATGCGGGCTTGAGTCAATCCTCGACCACGGTCTCCCTCGGCCTCCCGTTCAGGACCGAGGTCGTCGACGCCGGTACCCTCGGCGTAGGGGCGGAGGGCATCGGTGCCCGCCCGACCGGAGCCGCTCGATACCTCCTTCGAGGAGTCGGGCTGGGAGACGGAGGACGAAGACTCACCCGACACCTATCGGACTCGGTGTGTCCTATCAGAACCGCCGGAGTCTGAACCTCGGAGACGATCCCCACCGGAGGATACCAGGTTCTCGGACTTCGTGCGGGATATGGCCAAGGCCTTGGCATTCCCCGCGGATCCCGAGGAGGAGCCTCGAGCCGAGGATCTCGAGGCCCTCCAGTATGACTCTCCCCCGAAGGAGGCCTTTACTATACCGGTCCCTCCGATGCTGGAGCGGCTGCTCTTCCGCATGTGGGAGACCCCGGCCTTGACGCCGGTGTTAAGCAAGCGGGTCGATTCCATCTATCGAGTCCGCAAGAACCCCGGGTTCCAAAAGGCACAATTACTGCACCACTCCTTGATTGTGGAATCGGCCATGCATCGACTGAAAAGTCAGAAGATGCACTCCTCGGTGCCTCCCGGCCGGGAGGCCCGGAACCTGGATGCCCTCGGTAAGAAGTGCTTCCAGGGCTCTATGCTTGCTTGCCGTGTCCAGACATACCAGCTCTACATGGGCATGTATGTCCGAGACCTGGCAAAGGAGATTGCCGGGTTCTCTGCTGGTCTCTCCGAGGAACCTTTGTAGAGGTTCCAGGCCTTGTCCACTGGTATTCGAGAGTGCTCGAAGTTTATCTTTCGAGCAGCCTACGATGGCTTCGAGGCTTCGGCCCGAGTAGCCGGAGCCGGCATCGGTGCCCACTGACAGGCTTGGCTACAGTCATCTGACCTCAAGCCATGGGTACAGGACAAGTTGGTCGATGTCCCCTGCCAAGGTGAAAACCTCTTTGGCAAGCCCATGGCTGAAAAGGCTGCAGAACTCGAGACCGAGACTCTAACCCGGACTAGGCTATCCAGAAAAACCTCTGCCCCTTCTTAGAAAAAGAAGGGCTTGGGGAAAAAGACCTTTTACCCGAGGAAGTCATCTGCCTATAAACAGTACCCTCATTATCAGGCCTCTGCAGCTCCCCAACAGGGTCAGCAGGCCAAGGGGCAGGGTCATGGGCCCAGTAGGCAGAAGGCCCCCAAGCCACCAACACCGGCCCCTGCTCAGCAGGGTGGGGGTTTTTGACTCAGAAGGCATAGCCTCCTCTCCTCAGCTGGCTCACATCAGCATAGGAGGCCGGCTGTCCCACTTTGCCCACAGGTGGTCAGCCGTCACATCAGATACCTGGGTGCTCCATATAGTCCAAAAGGGCTATCTTCTCCATTTTCACCAGGTACCTCCCTCCTATTTTCCAGGGGAGCCTCCAAGACTCCCTCTACACAGGGACCTACTCCTTCAGGAGTTAGCAAGTCTGCTAAAGGAACAGGCTGTGGAACCGGTGCCCCACCACCTGAGAGGTCACAGTTTTTATTCCAGGTACTTTCTGGTACCAAAAAGAACAGGAGGCCTCAGACCCATCCTAGACTTGCGCAACCTCAACAAGTTCCTGGAGAGGGAAAAGTTCAAGATGCTTACCCTTGGAATCCTGCTGCCCTACCTCCAGCAGGGAGATTGGCTATGCTCCTTAGATCTAAAGGATGCTTATACTCACATCCTTATTCACCCAGACCACAGACAATATCTCAGATTTGTTGTGGGGGGAAACCACTACCAGTACAGAGTCCTACCCTTTGGCCTAACCTCCGCTCCCAGGGTGTTCACCAAGTGCCTGGCGGTGGTGGCGGCCTACCTGAGGCTTCAAGTTCTTTTTGTGTTTCCATACCTGGACGACTGGCTCATAAGGGGCCAGTCTTCCCAGGAGGCCAGTCAAGCCACCCTTCGCACTGTGGCTCTGCTTCAGCACTTGGGGTTTGTCATAAACTTCGCAAAATCCACTTTGCTCCCATCCCAAAACTTAGAATTCATAGGAGCAAGGCTGGACACTCTTCAGGCGAAGGCTTTTCTGCCAGTGGACAGAGCCCACAGGTTGATGGATCTAGCCAGGCAGTTTCACAGCAATTTCCTGGTCTCCGCCAGGCAATTCCTGAGACTTCTCGGCCATATGGCTTCCACGGTTCATGTAACCCCCAATGCCCGCCTGCACATGCGGCCTGCTCAGTGGAGCCTTCGAACTCAGTGGCATCAAGCCACAGGGAGCCTTGCAGACTCAGAATATCCACCCTGCTCGTCTCCTCTCGGCAATGGTGGCTTCATCTTCCAAATCTGGTACTTGGAGTGGTTTTTCAATTCCCTCCGCATTCTCAAGTGCTGACGACAGATGCTTCTCTTCTAGGTTGTGGAGCACATTGCCAAGGGGCTTGTATTCAGGGTCTCTGGACCACTTGGGAGGCTGCTCAGCAGATAAACTTCCTGGAGCTACGGGCGATACGCCTAGCTCTGAGAGCCTTCTCCCACCTTACATCTCACCAGTCTGTACTGGTCCAGACGGACAATCAAGTTGCCATGTTCTAAGTGAACAAACAAGGAGGCACAGGCTCCTTCCTTCTCTGTCAGGAGGCACAACGGCTGTGCTCTTGGGCCGTCAATCACGGAATCCTCCTCAAGGCTGTCTACCTCCCAGGTCAAGAAAATTACCTAGCGGACAGACTGAGCAGGATCCTGCAACCACACGAATGGAGATTGAATCCATTGGTGGTTCAGCAGATCTTTCTCAGGTGGGGCCTCCCCACCATGGATCTTTTCGCCAGTCCTCTGAACCGGCAATTCCCGAGATTCTGTTCCAGACAACCGCATCCTCTCAGAGTAGCAGCGGATGCGTTTCTGATTCCGTGGTCCCAAGGCCTACTGTATGCGTTTCCTCCCATGCCATTAGTGTCCCGCACACTGTTCAAAGTCCTCAAGGACGGGGCCTCAATGATTCTAATAGCCCCCAGGTGGCCGAGGCAACCGTGGTTCCCACTTCTGCTGCAACTGGCGGTGGACACTCCTCTTCCTCTGGGGATTCAACACGATCTCCTGTCTCAGGATCAGGGATCTCTCTTGCACCCCAACCTCCAGTCCCTTCATCTGATGGTCTGGCTGCTGAAAGGGTAGTCCTGGCTCCCCTACTACTGCCTAGAGAGGTGGAAGACGTAGTCTTAGCCTCTAGACGGCAATCCACCAGGAAATCCTACGCTCTTAAGTGGCGTAGATTCTCCGCATGGTGTGCTCAGCACATCGAGAATCCCTTCTCGTGCTTGATAGCGGTAGTATTGCAATATTTGCTTTACCTCTCCAATCTAGGCCTTAAGTCCAACTCTGTCAGGGTTCACCTCAGTGCTCTCTCAGTGCACCACTCGCCGGTGGACGGAAGGCCTCTTTCCAACCACCCTTTGGTGGCTCGTTTTCTCAGAGGTCTCCTCCTGCTTAAGCCTCCTTTACGTCCAACTGCCCCTGAGTGGGATCTGAATGTGGTCTTACAGCGGATTACTTGTCCGCCATTTGAACCTATGGCTACCTGCCCTCTCCGTTTTCTCTCCTGGAAAACCTTGTTTCTGGTAGCTCTTACCTCTGCTAGGCGAGTAAGTGAATTTCAGGCTCTAGTGTCTGATCCCCCTTACACTAGGTTCTACAGGAATAGGGTAGTCTTACGGACTCACCCGAAGTTTCTCCCTAAGGTTGTCTCCCCTTTTCACCTCAATCAGGAGGTGGTTCTTCCGACCTTCTTTCCCAGGCCGCAAGCCAACCGGGCTGAGATACCTGCATACCCTGGACTGTAGGAGGGCATTATCCTTCTACCTTGACCGTACGCGGGAGCATTGGAGGGCTGTTCAGCTCTTCATTTCTTTTGACCCCAATAAGTTGGGGTTACCTGTCTCCAAGCGTTCTTTGTCCATATGGGTCGCTGACTGTATCGCCTGGGCTTATGGAGCAGCCGGCCTCTCGTTGGAGGGTCGAGTCACGGCTCATCGTGTCAGGACGAGGGCTGCGTCAGTGGCTCATCTCCGCTCTGTTCCGTTGGCAGACATCTGCCGGGCCGCTACTTGGTCTTCAAGCCAGACTTTTGTGGCCCATTACTGCCTTGAGAGGGAGTCCCGCAGGGACAGTGCTTTCGGACAGGCAGTACTCCATAATCTCTTTGGGGCTTAGGCAACTCCTACCCTCCGGCCCTGGTGTTGGGCTACCGGTCGGGGGCGTTCTCAGAGAAGATTCCTTCCTTACATACTGACGAGCTAGAGGGAGCTGATTTTTTCGGCTTGAGGTCTCCGGTAGCCTTAAGCTGGGGAGTCCCATATGTGAGGACTTACTTCCTGCTTGGTCCCGGAGAAAGAGTAGTTACTCACCTGTAACAGGTGTTTTCCAGGAGCAGCAGGAATCAGTCCTCACTACCCTCCCTCCTCCCCTTGGAGTTGCAGTCATATGATTTATTTTTGCTAATTTTTTGCTGTCTTTTAGTTATGTCATCAGACTGAGCAAGATGGCACCCTTGGATGGGAAGGGGACCGCGCATGCGCGCTGCAATTCCCAAAGGCTTTCTTTGAAAGCTGGGGAAATGCTCCGCACGGGGGCTCCGTCAGCGCCGACGTCACCCATATGTGAGGACTGATTCCTGCTGCTCCTGGAGAACACCTGTTACAGGTGAGTAACTACTTTTTCCGCTCTGTTCCTTTGGCAGACACCTGCCGGGCCGCCACCTGGTCTTCGAGTCAGACTTTCGCACCCCATCATTGCCTGAATAGGGAGTCCTGACGGGACAGTACGTTCGGCCAGGCTATACTCCATAACCTTTTCGAGGTCTAGGCAACTCTTGCCCTCTGACCCTTCTCTGTTCAGGCTACCAGAGTGCTATTCCCTTAGTTTGGATTTCTTTTGCGGCTGCTTGCGGCTCTCGTAGAGGGAGCTTTTTTAGCTAAGGGTTCTTGGTAGCCTATAGCTGAGGAGTCCCATTTGTGAGGACTGACGTCCTGCTTATTCCCAGAGAAAGTGTAGTTACTCACCTGTAACAGGTGTTCTCCGGGACAGCAGGAATCAGTCCTCACGACCCTCCCTCCTCCCCTTGGAGTTGCAGTCCTATTATTATAATTTGTTCTTTTTGCCGTCTTTTTGGCTATGTCATTTGACTGACCAAGATGGCACCCTTGGGCGGTAAGGGGATCGCGCATGCTTGATGGCAACTCACAAAGGCTTTCTCTGAAAGCTGGGGATTTGCTCCGCACGAGGGCTCCATTGGCGCCGACGTCACCCATATGTGAGGACTGATTCCTGCTGTCCCTGGAGAACACCTGTTACGGGTGAGTAACTACACTAAATCTGCACTCTGCAAGTTGCCCCAGTTCCATTTTAATTTTTTACGTGGTAAAAAGTATAATAAATTGTAAGCTCTTCAGGGATGGGAAAATAAGCTAGAATTCTCAAATGTAAGTCATCTTGAACTACTACTGAAAAGGTTTGATCTTGTACCTGGGTCATTAGACCCTGAATTTGGAGCAAAGGTTTTCCTCAGCTTGGCAATTGCCTCCCATATGGCCTCTAAGGAAAGGTCTTAGTGCATGAAATAGAGAAGTCTAAACTCAATGAAGGCAAAATATTTATTTCCAAACATCTATACCACGGTTTCTATACGATCTCTGTGGTTTACAATATAACAAGAGAAATAATATAATACATACGTACATAAAACATAATCACAAACTTCTATTAATAAAACATCATATAACCATATATAAAAATTAAAACCTAAATCAAATCATAAAAGCAAAATAAGAATAAAATTACATATCCCATCAGCAAAAATACTTTTTTTTAAAAACTCCTGAGCTAAATGCTCCCCTAAAATAAAAGGCTTTCACCTTCTTCCAGAAATCATGGTAATCCTGTAACACCCAAAGGTGCAAGAGCAGTTTATTCCAGACAAGAAAGTGAATTAAGGACGCCAAATAACTCTGAACTCTAAACCCAGTACCCAAATGGACATCTCAACTGCCCACTTCCCTGGAATTGCAATGAATGTCAAGATGTAAAACTTCCCAATAAAGTCTTAACCTTTAAGACATCTTAACATTTTAAAAATGATTATCAATCTAAAAGAAAAGCAAAATTTGAAAGGTAGAAAATGGAGCAACTCCAAATAAGGGGTAATATCCTCCATGCAGTTTTGCATCTGTCAGTAGATGAACCACATTATTATGTTCTTGCTGAAGAGGTTCTAAGAGGGAGGAGTAGCCTAGTGGTTGGGGCAAGGTACTTCAGGCCGGAAGGTCGGGGGTTCAAATCCCACTAGAGGACAGCAACCTTGGGCCGGAAGGACTGGGGTTTCTAGTCCCACAGATGCTCCTTGTGGTCTTGGGCAAGCCACTTAACCCTCCATTGCCCATGTTCCCTGTAAGTATTAGTGTATATGTCTCATATCCCCACGTGTTAAATGTATCCCCCAATTGTGTCATGACCGCTTTGATTGAAGGATAAGGCGGTATACAAAAACTGTCTAAATAAATAAATAAATAAATAAAATTAGATGTTGGTAGCCCATACAAATTAGTACTCCATTGGTCAACCGTCCTTAAATCAGTGGGTACAAGGAAATACTTCAATCTCCAAAATAACCGCATTTTCTAAAAGAATCTTTCAACTAACAACTAACACTTATATAAGGGCGGAAAGACAAATTTGAATCTAACAGAATAACTAGATACCAAATTTATTACACAAGTGTAACTTGATGAGAGCCAATAGAGATCTTTTCAGGTAACAGAATAATAATTGTATGATGAATAACTAAAATTTCAATCTTAAAACCCAGGTGCAGCTTAGAGATTCTGCACTGGTGCATTTGAAGCTGCAAGCTCTTCTGCCACTAAAGCATGCAACCCCCCCCCCCCACACACACACACACACTACACAGCACATCAGCGTTCTGTGAAACATTCTGTAGATGGCACACATTCACTCCAGACTCTTAACCTCAAGGCTGAGGATCAACTGAATCCTGTTCTGGTTTCTTCAGGCCACAGCCTTCTGGGGTAGTCTCTAACCAGAGGGCAGTAGTGGAGGTAACAGTTGCTCAGGAGAGAGTGAAACATCCATCATACCTAAGGATGATGCCAAGCCTCATCCTCCTGGGCTCCAGTGTTGTCACAGCCGAGGCTTTTCTGAGTATATAGCCTGAAAGTCCAGGCATTCAACAAAGTGATCTATTGGTCCAACTGAGAATGCCAAATCAAGGAAAGTTACCTATACCAGAAATGGTATTTAAAGGCGATGTATCAGAGTAATTGAAACAAATCTCGATAAATCAGGAAGTTGTAATACAGTTATTTGATAAACTAAAGAGCAGCAAATCACTTGGACTGGATGGAATACATCCCAGGTGAAAGAAATGAAATATGAGATTGCAGACCTACTTTTAGTAATCTGTGAACTATCCTTAAAATCATATATGGTACCTGAGGATTTGAGAGTGCCAATGTAACGCCAATTTTTAACAGTTTCAGGAGTGATTCGGGAAACTACAGACGTCTGTTTTGGTGTAATCTACAGGCCTCCAACTCAAACGGAAGAAACAGATAGAGACTTGTTTATTGATATTGCAAAGGTGGCCATGAAGGGAGAAGTATTCATATTGGGTGACTTTAATCTACCCGATGTGGATTGGAGTATTCCTTCTGCAAATCTGGAAAAAAGTAAAAATAATTGTGGATGCCTTCCAAGATGCATTATTAAGACAAATGGTGATGGAACTGACCAGGGAAAATTTGGTGCTGGATTTAGTACTCGCCAACGGAGATAGTGTGCCGAATGTCCGGGTTAGCGCCCATGTGAGCAGCAGTGATCATCACTCGGTGTGCTTTGAGATAAAAAATCAAGGCAGAGTCCAATCACAACAAGCTCAAAGTCTTAGGGGCATGTTTACTAAAAAGCGCTAATTTGCGCGCCGCAAAATAGCACACTAAAAGCAGCACTTAAGTGCTCTTAAACGCCCCGCAAACGTGCGATGAAGCCCCGCACACTTGCGCGGCACAGTAATGGGTGCCGCACAAGTACGGGCCCGCAAATGTCCGATAGAGGCGTGGAAAGGCTAACGGAGGGCGGAGGAAGGCCCCAGAGGGGCGGAGAGAAGGGGTTAATGGGCGGGGAAGGGGAGGGGAGAGGCGCCCCGCACATTATCGGTGCTGAATTTCCAAAATAAAATAGCACGAGTGAATCACTCGCGGTAGAATGCATTTAAAGGGAAGAGAAACCATTTCCGTCAGCAATGTACAGCAAAACCGGGGAAACCTGCAAAATGTGAGCAGTGTGATACATGTGCACAGCCCAAAAGTGGAAATAAAAATAGAAAAGGACCACAACAAAAATTATAAAAATAGGAAGTCAGCTGGGGAACAGTTATAGTAATGGGCAAAACCAATAAACACACCCAGGAAAGCTCCAGCAAAAAGAAATGTTTTTTGGAAAGGTGTACGGAGTGGAGACTCTTCCAAAAACATTTCCTTTTTGTTGGAGCTTTCCTGGGAGTGTCTTCTATGGTTGCCCATTAATATCACTGTTGCCCAGCGTGGTGATACTGTGTCCCCCATTTGCCGTGGTCATTTCCGGGGTTTATGTGCACGTTTGTCACCAGACAGGGTGCATGTGCCCACAGTAAAAATGCGTACAGCAGGGTTTGTGACTCCATCCTGCCAGGTTTACTACCTCCAGGGGCTGCACTGTCTCTGTGGCCATAGTGTGGTGCAGCGGACAGAGCCATTACCTCTAGGACTAGAGGGCCAGAGGTTCAAATCCCAGCTGGGGCACTTGCCAGCCCAGTCCCTATATTTTACCCACCACTAAACAAAGATAGCGCAGACACCCCTGTATTGCAGGGAACATAAGCATGGGGGAAACACCCATATTTTACCCAACACCGCACACACACCACAACAATGGGCATTACCTACAGCCAAGTCCCCCAAATGCAGTCCCGTACTGCCACATTGCAATCAGGTCATCTTCTTTTTCTGAGAGAAGCTCATGCCAGCATGTTGGCGGACGAGTACATGTGGTGCAGGGGGCAGTGGCTGCTAGCCACAGAAGACAGAGGCCTAGCCATGTGCAGGCTGGCACAGTCCACTGCAACAGACAGGCCCTGCCGGATCCACAGGCATGGACGTTCCAGGGAATCCAGCCAATCTGTGGCTACACGGTGGTGCAGTGCACACAGACAGTGCATGCAAGAACAGAAGGTCACAGGTTCAAAGCCCAGCTGGGGCTACCGCCAATCCTGCCCACATATTTTTCCCACAACTACACAGTGATAGTAAGGACAAACCTTTCGTGGCGAGGACATATGCAATGGTACTACGTCTATCTTTTACCCCACTGAGCACAGACACCATGTACATGGGCAGTACCTAGAGCACAATCTCCCAAATGCAGTCCTGGTGGGCCACACACCAGTCAGGTTCCATGCTGCCACTCATACAAATGCCTGTGCTGTATATCTATGCACCACCCCCATGGCATGTAGATATAGCTCATGCATATTCATGAGGAACAGCAGGAAAACCCGAACAGTGTGATGGAAACCTGGACTGGAGTTGGGAATCTCTGCCATAAAGCAGCAGCCAACAGGGCCAGACACACCCACACACACCCACAGGCCCCATTGGCCAATGTCTTCTGGAGAGGCAGAACATTAGACCCTGCGTGCATCTCCCAATACTAGCACCTGCATACCTTAGCAATGTCACCCTACACCTGAGGTATACGGTACACAGCTCTGAGACGCTTGCTAGGAGTACTGGCAGATAGATATCCATACGTTACGCACATACTGCTAGTTGACCCCATCCGAACAATCTGTTCGGTGTTTGCGATGCGTGCTCCAGCCCTTGCCTCTGACGGTGTTTACCACCCTGGGGAGTGACCCCCAGCAGTACTGCGTAGCATATCCATGCCTTGCCGTGCCCAGCACCGGTTTTGTGGGCAAGGCTAATTACCTTCTCAATAGTAGCACCATGATGGCATAGGTGTGGAATTGTGTGTCTGTCTATACAGTGGGTGTTGGCTGCAAGCCCCTTCCACAGCCCACACTGCCAACACTGTTGCCAGTATTGGCCTGCCAATGTGCATAATGAGTAGCAAGGGACCATGGGTATATCTCAGACAGAGTGGACTGACCAGGATGCAGCTGCACAGGGCATAGGGCACTGGCAGGGGCATGGTAGTGCCCGGCCACCACCTACACAGACAGGGTGACCTCTGTATGTGCTGCTGGGAGATCACTCTCACCCTGAGTGTGCAGTGACGGCAGCATGGCTAGGCACCCCCATAGTGCTATATTGTGATTCTCCCATGTGATATGTATGGGTGTCCTGTGGGGGCCTCTTCATGGACTTATCTGCCTGTGTGTGCTGCCACCCCAGTTGTGGGTGCATGCATATCCATCAGGACCAGCCAGCAGACTGTTCACAGCTGGTATGTGTTGTGATGGAGGGCCTTGCAGGGTGCAGTGGCTGATGGCTTGCTGCAGTTGAATATCAGATAGTGGTGAGGTGCATCTGTGTATATCCAGGCCTAATGTCTGTCTGATATTGTGTTATGGATGTGTGTGGAGCTGCTTGGACTGCCCTGTAGGGTGTCTGTTCCCTAGCAGGACTGGGGTTGATGGTCCACTGTACTGGCATCAGTGCAGGGGAGGGTGGGGTGGGGATCTGTTGAGGGGAAGCCCTGTTTTATCCACCTGGGGGTCCATGGGGGGGGTCCCCACTAACTGAGCCAGACAGAGATCTCCAAAATGTTTATGCAGCACCTACCTATTCCACAGGTTATTGCTGCTTTGGAGCTCTGTCATGGCCGCATTCAGCCATGGCTGGTGTTGTGGACCTGGTCCTGGGCGCAACATCTCACACTCAGGGTGAGCACAGTAACCGCACAATGTGATGGTGTTTAGCTACTCTTTGCCGTTTGTCCACCCACTCAGGACACCCTACCAGGCCGAGGTGCTGTGTGGGTGCACACGGACACTTCCCCCTACCAGGCCGGGGAGCTTTAGGGGTGCATTTCCCATCCTGTGTTCAATCGTGGACAGCTGATTTGCATGTGCAGTGCATCATGGGTACAGCTGGTTCACAACAGCAGACTGTCAGTGAGGTGATGTACAGGCTATCTGCAGCCAGCCAGGGGCTGCTTACAGCTATAGAGCTGTAGCCCAATGGTTACATCACTGCCTGTACAGCCAGATGTCATGGGTTCAAACCCACAGTGGGGTTCTGTGATAGGGGTGTCCAAAGAGTTATTTTAATTTACTGTACATATGTTGCTGCCAGCAATAGCACCCTCAGCGTACTGTACCCATAAGGTGCCTCTGAGGGTGCTTTATGGGGCGCCCTATAGGGCACGTTACGGTTGCCAGCCATATAGGGTGCACTATACATTATCCTGTGTCGCAACATACATGCTGCCCTATAGGGGACATTCTAGGGTGCCTTGTCGGATGGTGCACTGTAACATGTGCCTTATGGGCCGCCTTATATTAATATGCTGTGAGAGTGCGTTTGCTAGTAGTTATCACAAAATAAAATTAAAAAGCCTCCTACAGCACTCCACAACATATAACATACTGCCTCAGCTAGCCTTTTTCACTGGCCATTGTGAGGGATTGAACCCCTGGTCCCTGCACCATTGCTCAGTGTCTTCACCATTGTGCTGTGGCTCTGGTCCTGTGTTTGTGCAGCAGCGCGCAGCCTTGTAGCCATCGGCGCGCCGTCTTGTGGCGCACAAAATTAACAGCGCGCCGCCATCTGCCGCCCACAGTGAACAGTGCGCCGCCTCATGCCGTATAAAAAAAGAGTGCGCCGCCTTCTGCCGCCCATAATCAATATGCCTCCTACACCACTTTTGCCCATAAAAGTTGATGCCTCAGCTGGTCTTTTTCGTTGAGCGCAATGGGGGTTTGAACCCATGGCCCCTGCACCATAGGTCAGTGTCTTCACCGTTGTACTACGGCTCTGTTGTTTGGTTACACAGCATCGCCCCACTTAGCCTTCCCACGCGCTAATGTGGGCCCCGCACATTAGCGCGACGCACACACGTATGGTCGGGTTTTTTTCTTTTTTCTGCCTGAACCGCCCACTCCTTATATGGCACACGCACACTAATGGGGACCCGCACAGCAACGGCGTTTAGTAAACATACCCCTTAGACTTCAAATACACTGACTTCAGTAAAATGGCCAAGTGCCTGAAGGAGGAGTTGGCAGGGTGGGAGGAGGTAAGGGAAGTGGTATTGCAGTGAGCTAAACTAAAGGAGGCAATAAAAGTGGCAACAGATACATATGTAAGGAAAGTAGATAAAAACAAGAGAAAAAGGAAATCTATTTAGTTCTTCAAAGAAATAGCTGCACAAATTAAGACAAAAACCACAGCTTTCACAAAATTCAGAAGTTCGCAAACAGAGGAACACAGAACAGAATACAGGATAAAGCTAAAAGAGACAAAAAGAGAAATAAGGATAGCAAAATCAAAGGCAGAAGAAAAGATGCCTAAAGATCTGAAGCGTGGACAAAACTTTTTTCAGGTATATTTAGGCGAAGAGGACGATCAGAGGTGGCATCGCAAGACTCAAAAGTGCCGAGAACGCATTTGTGGAAAGTGACATTGAAAAAGAAAAGTGCTAAACAAAGACTTCTGTTTTGTTTTTACTAAGGAAAATACTGGAGAAGGACCACCTGTGATTGACAAATACACAAATGGGAATGGTGTGTATACCACACCATTCACAGAAGATGATGTGTTTGAACAGCTTGCAAAACTAATAGGATACATCCCATTATACTGAAAGAGCTCAGAGAGGTTCTTGCAGGGCCTTTAAAGGATGTTTTTCCTAGATTCTTGGAGACAGGAGAGGTTCTACAGGACTGGAGAATTGCTGCTGTGGTACCTTTTCACAAAAGTGGCAATAGGGAAGAAGTGACAAACTACAGGCCAGTAAGTCTTACCTTGGTGGCAGGAAAAGTAATGGAGGCTCCCCTGAAAGAGAATAGTGAGCTTTCTCGAAACCAATAGATTGCATGATCTGAGGCAACATGGTTTTACCAAAGGACGATCATGTTCAAACAAATCTGATTGAGTTCTTTGACTGGGTGACCAGAGAACTAGATCAAAGGCATACGATGGATGTGATCTGCCTAGGTTTCAGCAAAGCCTTTGATACTGTTCCTCATAGGAGGCTTATCAATAAACTGAATAGCCTAGGGATGGATCAGAAATTGGTTGACTGACATACGACAGAAGTTGGTGGTAAACGGAGCTCACTTGAATAAAAGGAAGGCGATTAGCAGCGTGCCCCAGGGATTGGTCCTGTATTTGTGAGTGATATTGCTGAAGGACTGAATAGAAAAGTCTGTCTTTTTTGCAAATGACACAAACATTTGTTATATGTAACTGTTCTGGTTGAGTTTACTGTTATAATGTAAACCGCTTCTGATCACTAGAAGTAGCGTTATAAAAATGTAAACAAATAAATAAAATTTGCAACAGAGTAGACTCCCCTGAGGGAGTGGATAACATCTCTGCCTGCTTATCCGACATTACTGCCTGGAAGTCTCACTGCAGTCTCAAATTGAACATGTCCAAAACTGAGCTATTTATCTTTCCCCCTAAACCCACCTCCCCCTTCCTGCCTTCTCTTTTCTGAGGAAAATAGTACTCTGTTTCCTCAGCTCGAACATTGGGGTCATCTTTGACTCTTCTCTTTTTCTCAGCACACATCCAATAGATAGCTAAAACCTCTCCTCTTTTTCTCTATAACATTGGCAAAATTCGTCCCTTCCTTTCTACACACACTACTGAGACACTATCCACTTTTTAGTCACCTCCCGTCTAGACTATTGCAACCTTCTCCTCACTGGTCTACCTCTGAATCATCTCTCTTTCCTTCAGTCTGTTCAAAACTCTGCTATGTGACTAATCTTCTGCCAGCCTCAATACAGTCATATAATCCCTCTTAATTCACTTCACTGGCCTTTCCGGCTTCATCTCTGGCCCTTTTCAAATCCAGGCTGAAAACTCACCTCTTCAAGGGCACTTTTCGATCCTGATCCGCTTAGTCTCCTATGTGTTTCCTTACCATTTCTCTAGATATATCCTTGTCCTCAGCTATTGTGTTGTCTGTCTTGACTAGATTGTAAGCTCTAATGAGCAGGGACCATCTTTTACATGTGCCTGTACAGCGCTGTGTACACTTTATAGCATTTTACAGATGATTAGTAGTAGTAATACACATTCTGTCTCCAATAAACTTGTCTTCATTCATGACTTTTTTATATCTAATACTCTGCATCTCCTGGCTCTTACTGAAACCTTGGCTTCTCCCTGAAGACTTTGTCATGGAGACTACTTATTTTCCCAACACCTCAGCCCATTGGCCGTGGTGGCGGTGTTGGATTTCTATTCTCTTTTTCTGACAGTTTCAGCCCCTCCTTCTGCCTCTGTCTAATTCATTTGCTTCCTTTGAAGTCCACGCCGTCCACCTATTTTAATCCACTATCTCTCTGGGTAACTGTCATCTATTGAAACCCCCCCTACCCCAACAAGTCCACCTCTACCTTTCTCATAGGCTTTGACTTTTGGCTGTGCTCCTTTCTGGATGCATCTTCCCCTTCCCCTATTCTTTGGGATTTTAAAATTCACATTGATGACCCTTCTGACCCCTTATGCCTTAAAGCTACTTTCCCTGACCTCCTCATTAAACCTTCAGTTGTGCTCTACCGCTCCTACTTGCAAGCATGGCCACTGCGCTGGCCTCGTCATCTTCTCCAGCTGCTCACCTTTAAACATCTCCACCTCAGTTCTTCCTTATTTGGCCAACACCTGCTAACCTTCACCTTTAACTACCCCCCATCCTGATGTCGCCCCATCTCCACCAACATTTTTAGGAATCTTCACACTATCGATCCTTCAGCTTCTTCCACTACTGTCTTATCACCTCTTTCCTCCACTATGAATCTGTTGATGAGGCAGTATTTTTCTATAACACTATACTCTCCTCTGGATGCACTGGCTCTTTCCATTCCATGTCCTGTGAGGCATATACCGTACCTCAACCCTGGTTATCCTCAACAACTCGCTACCTATGTTCCTGTGCCTGCTCAGCTGAGCACTTTTGACTTAAATCACATACCATTGCTGACTACTTACATTTCATAAGAACATAAGATATGCCATACTGGGTCAGACCAAGGTCCATCAAGCCCAGTATCCTGTTTCCAACAGTGGCCAATCTAGGTCATATGTACCTAGCAGTTTTCGCAAAAGACACAGGTTCCACAATGCTTGTATTGGGTCAAGCATTGATATTCTGGGTCCTTTCTTAATAATGGTTTATGGACCTTTCCTCCAGGAACTTGTCCAAACCTTTTTTTAAAGCCAGCTACACTAACAGCCTTTACTAGCTGAGAAGTATCCATTAAGCTAAGAACAAACCTTTCGATCTTCTCTGCTGGCTTAAAACTATAAATTCTAACTGTTGATTTTTGGGGGTATTACTATTATAACTTTTAACTGTGGTTTTAGACTAAGCTTGGGGACATTTAGACTGCTTTCCTTGTATAGACTTACATCAGATATCTGTATGTGTGGCAGATAGAGAGATATAACAAACTAGGTTTTTACTCCTGCTGCACTGGTTGGTGAACCCCTTATTCCCAGGGAGGGGCTGATTTTGGAGCATTGTACACCTGGCCTGACACTGGTCTGAGCCAGTTCGTAGAAGCTGAGAAGCATCCATTAAGCTAAGAACAAACCTTTCTATCTTCTCTGCTGGCTTAAAACTATAAAGTCTAACTGTTGATTTTGGGGGGTATTACTATTATAGCTTTTAACTGTGGTTTTAGACTGAGCTTGGGGGCATTTAGACTGCTTTCCTTATATAGACTTACATCAGATATCGGTGTGTGCCCACGGTTCAGGAACAGCCTACTCGCCAGAGACACCTAGGTTCCTGCCCACCCTACCCCTCTCCCCACCCACCCCAGGGGCTACATTGCCTTTATAGTGGTCACATACGTGCCATCTATCCTTTCTTACTTGGGTTAAAAGTCCACATCTTCTTCATCCTTTCTTCTTCTTCTTCCTCTTCTGGGACTGCTTAACCAACATGTCTTGTATTCAGTGCAATAACTGTGGTATTTTCATTCCAAGATGAATCATTTGGAGCCTAACAGCTTGTCCTATGTGCCTCAGGTCAGCTGCCATGCATGACGAACTGACTCTACTAAGGAAAGACCTAGCTGCCATGCATAAAGAAGTGACTCTACTGAGGGAGGAAATGGCTGCAATGAAACACACCTTTTCTAATCAAGAATCAAACACCCCAGGAACAAATGGATGACAGTGGGTTCTGGAAGACTGCGACCTGTAACACAGAGACATCCCATACATCAAGAGATATCCCTGCATAATGCCTTTTCTGCCTTGGCTAATGAGGATGCTCAATCCAAAGAAACTGAAGGGCCCTTAAATGAGTCAGACAATGCCCAATCTCCTGCTAAAGCACTAAATATGAAGAAAACCTCATGAAACAGAAAACTACTACTACTTGGAGATTCCATCATCAGAGGCACCAACTTGGGAACACAGTTCAAAGGAGAGAAGATAGTCATGTGCCTACCAGGCTCGACAGCCAGCAGGAATGCAAACCAAATTGTTGAAGTACTTAGCGCAAAAAGTGAACACTCCAAACTTGATGTTATCCACTTGGGCACAAATGACCTGGCTAGAAACAGTGCCTCTACAGTCCAAAAGGACTTCCAATCTCTGGGAGAGAAACTCAAGCCCATTGTTAACACTGTTGCATTCTCAGAGGTTCTGCCTGTTCTTGGTAAGGGGACACAAAAAGGCTGCATCGCATTAACAGCTTTAATACATGACTCCAGACCAGGTGCAAACAAGAAGGATTCAGATTTATTGGCGACTGGGGAAATAGATGGACCAACAAGAGACTATACTGTGCTGATGGACTACATCTTTCTGTCGCAGGGAAAAGAATCTTATGTGAAAATTTCAGGCAGTATGTGGATATGCATTTAAACTAGGAAAAGGGGGGTGACGGATGTGGAAGGTCAAGACCTGCACGCCACCCCCTGCAAAAGCAGAATAACATCAGAAACAGCCACACTTTTAAACCACACACAAAAAACAAGTGTGAAAATGTGGGCAGAACAAAATCAATGCAAAATACACCCAAGCCAGGTAAATGCTGGAAAGCAATGAGCACAAATGCCCGAAGCTTAGCCAACAAAGTTCTGGACCTGGAAGCCCTAATGGTGGAAATGGATTTGGACATTGTGGCCATTACAGAAACATGGTTTAATGAATAGCATGATTGGGATATAGCCATAGTTGGCTATAATCTATTCAGAAGAGACAGAGAAAATGGAAACAGAGGGGGAGTAGCCTTGTATGTCAAAAGCAATATTAAAGCTACTGAAATGCAGGGGACATGGGGAAAAGAAGAAGCGCTCTGGATTACGTTGGAAAGAGGAGACGGCACTGTCATGCATACTGCTGTAGTCTACAGACCTCCGACTCAAATTGAAGAGATAGATAGCGAATTGATTATAGAAATTGCCAAGATAGCCACAAAGGGGGAAGCGATCATTTTGGGTGACTTTAATCTACCTTATGTGGATTGGATTACTCCTGCACATCTGGAAAGAAGCAAAAAAAAATGTAGATGCTTTCCAAGATGCATTACTTAGACAAATGGTCATGGAACCAACCAGGGAAAGCTCAACGCTGGATTTAGTGCTCACCAACGGTGATAGTGTGTCGAATGTCTGCGTGAGTGCCTTTGTGAGCAACAGCGATCATCACATGGTGTGGTTTGAGATAAAAGCCAAGGTACAGGCCAAACATAGCAAGCCCAAAGTCCTAAACTTCAAAAACAATGACTTCAATAAAACGGCCGAGTACTTAAAGGAGGAGATGATGGGGTGGAAGGAGATAAGGGAAGTGGAATTGCAATGGGCTAAACTAAAGGTGGCAATAAAAGGGGCAACAAATAAATATATAAGAAATGTAAATAAAAAGAAGAGGAGAAGGAAACCTATTTGGTTTTCCAAAGATGTGGCTGCTCAAATAAAGGCAAAAAACACAGCTTTCGCAAAATGCAAAAGCTTGCAAACAGAAGAACACAGAAATGAATACAGGATCAAACTCAGAGTCAAAAAGAGAAGTAAGGATAGCAAAATCAAAGGCAGAGGAAAAGACGGCTAAAGATGTTAAGAGTGGCAACAAATCTTTCTTCAGGTATGTTCGGGAAAGGAAGAAGATCAAAGTTGGAATTGCAGGACTCAGAAGTGCTGGGAAAGGACTCGTGGAAAGTGACATTGAAAAAGCGAAATTGCTAAACAAATACTTCTGCTCTGTTTTTACTAAAGAAAATCCTGTTGATGGACCAGCTGTGACTCCCAAATATAAAAATGGGAATGAAGTAGCTACCACACCATTCACAGATGAGGTGTTGGAACAACTTGCTAAACTGAAAGTGGACAAAGCCATGGGACTGGATGGGATACATCCCAGGATACTGAAAGAGCTCAGAGAGGTTCTTGCAGGGCCGTTAAAGGATGTCTTCAACAGATCCTTTGAAACAGGAAAGGTTCCTCAGGACTGGAGAATGACTGATGATGTACCTCTACACAAAAGTGGTGACAGGGAAGAAGTGTCAAACTACAGGCCCGTGAGCCTTACCTCAGTGGTGGGAAAAGTAATGGAGGCGCTCCTGAAAGAGTGAATAGTCAACTTTCTCAAAACCAACAGTTTGCAAGATCCGAGGCAACATGGTTTTACTGAAGGATGGTCTTGCCAAACAAATCTGATTGAGTTTTTTGACTGGGTGACCAAGGAACTAGATCAGGGGCATGCGATGGATGTCATCTACCTGGATTTCAGCAAAGCCTTTGATACTGTTCCTCATAGGAGGCTTGTCAATAAACTCAGTAGCATGGAGATGAGTCCAAAAATGGTAAACTGGATTAGAAATTGGTTGACAGACAACAGAAGGTGATGGTAAATGGAGCTCACTCAGATGAAAGGAAGGTGATTAGCGGGGTGCCTCAGGGTTCGGTCCTGGGCCCAGCAGTGTTCAATGTATTTGTGAGTGATATTGCTGAAGGACTGAATGGAAAAGTCTGTCTTTTTGCAGATGACACAAAAATTTGCAACAGAGTGGACTCCCCTGAGGGAGTGGTTAACATGAGGAAAGATCTACAAAAGCTAGAAGAATGGTCTAATGCTTGGCAACTACGATTTAATGCGAAAAAGTGTAGTATCATGCACTTGGGTAGCAGAAATCCAAGGGAAATGTATGGGATAGGAGGCGAGAGGTTGGTGTGCACGGTTCAGGAGAAAGACCTTGGTGTGATTATCTCTGATGATCTCAAGGTGGCAAAGCAGTGCGACAAGGCGGTGGCAAAAGCCAGGAGGATGTTGGGCTGCATACGAAGAGGGATTACCTGCAGAAAGGAAGAGGTACTTATGCCACTGTACAAGTCACTGGTGAGGCCTCACTTGGAATACTGTGTTCAGTTTTGGAGACCATATCTTGCAAAAGATCTAAAAAGACTGGAAACTGTTCAGAGGAAGGCGACCAAATTGATTTGGAGCCTGCGTCAGAAGCCTTATGAGAAGATACTTGAAGACCTAAATATATACACTTTGGAGGAAAGGAGGGACAGGGAAGATATGATTCAGACCTTTAAATACTTAAAGAGAAATGATGAACAAACAAACCTCTTCCAAAGACGGGGAAGCTGTAAAACTAGAGGGCATAACATGAAGCTGCAAGGTGGTAAATTGAAAGGCAGTATAAGGAAATATTTTTTCACTGAAAGGGTGGTAGATGCTTGGAATGCCCTCCCGATGGAAGTGGTGGGGGCAAACACGGTGACTGAATTCAAAACGGCACAGGACAAATACCGTGGATCCCTTTACAGCAACAGGATAAAAACAAAATAAATTGAAACATATAACTTCTGAACCATCTAATGTCTCAACAAATAGGGGTGTCCTACATGGAGAGGTGGTTCACCCCCAAACAAAGACATAGAGAGGTGTGGCCTGCATGTACTCTTGCCATCTTCCTGGGCAGACTAGATGGACCATGCTGGTCTTTATCTGCCATCATCTACTATGTTACTATGAATACTCTCAATATGATTTATGGCTACAGAGTAAGTCAGTACATGTACAAGAAGAGGAAAACTTAACCCTGGACACCACTAAATGTTTACATTATTTTAGAGGGAAGATTGATGATAATAGGCAAAGATGAGCTGACTGCACCCTTCAGGTTACTTGGGCATTTAGGATGACTGTGGAGAGCAAATTCAATTCTCTTTGAACCTTTATAAGAGGATTCCTCACAATCTGTTGTAAAGGTTTTGAAACCCAGTGGTAGCCCCTATGACCCAGTTCCAGCATAGTTTGTGATGGAGTGTGGTAATTGTCAGTGTCTTCCTTCAGAATCAATAGTCTATCCTATTCTCAAGAAAAATAATTTGGATATGAATGTGTTGAGTAATTGTAGGCCTATTGGGTGCAATAATAGAAAAGAGAGTGATTCGTCTGCAAGAGATCACAGAAGACCAGAATATTTTTAGATCTTTGTCAGATGGGCTTTCTCAAGCCACGGCACAGAGGGGTGTGTCATAGTTTTGATGGATGCTCTGTGTAGGGGTTTCCATCAGGGTGTTGACTCTCTGTTGCTGAATCAGGGTAGCACGAGGTAAAAGAAAAACATTGAAGAGGAGAGGGGCAAGGACAGCTCCTTGAGATACACCACAGTGAAAGGTATGATAGGAAGAATTAGAACCCTGATAGGAATCATGAAAAGACCTAGAAGAGAGAAAAGAACAAAAACAGTGAAGGTACAGCATCTCACAAGCTTGCCGAGGAGCGATTAGTGAGTAGAAGAGAGTGGTCTACAAGATCAAATGCAGAGGACAGATCTAAGGAGACAGCCAATGTGACATCACCCTTATCTAGTGCAGTATGAACCTCTACCTGTGACCAACTCTAAAGCGAGATTGGCGGGGATGTAAGAAATTAGTCTGGGAGAGATATGTTGAGAGTTGTTTAAAAAAAAAAAGTTGTTCAAGAAGTTTTGAAAGGATAAATTGAAGACGGGGAGAAAGCTTGATGGAAAGGAAGGGTCAAGGGAAGGATTCTTTAAAAGAGGATGGATAATGACATGTTTCTAGCATTATAGAAAGGTTCCTGTATTAAGACTATTGTTAAAAATGAGGAGTATGACAGATAAGAGAGCCAGAGAAGGTTCAGAAATCCAGGCGGAAGGCATGGGATCCAAGGAACACGTAGTCTTGTGTGATGTAGTAACAGCTTTAGAAACAATAATGGGAGTAAAATCTGACCAGACATTGGAGAGGTGTGACATACATGGTGCTGTGACAGAGGAAAGGGTAGAGGACTCGCCAGAGGAGCATTTTTTTTTTTAAATATTTATTTATGAAGATACCTTTTACATAGTTATACTGTGAAACCAGTTACAACCAAGAAATAAAAAAATAAACAAATTAAGATGATTGTGCAGACATAATATAACAAAATTTAACAGTCCACATCTCGGGGAGATATCCAACTAAAAAACAAAATATAGCAGTAGAAATCAAGGCAAAGACCTAAAGGGGTCAAAAGCCAACTAGTACAGCCGGAAGAGTTCCCTCGCTTCCCACTCTAGACAATTATAAAACAGAAGATGCCTTTTCCCGATCCAAAATCCACTTCTCTAAATCAGATGAGGAGAAAAATACAAACTTATCATAATGTAACGAAATACAGCATTTACAAGGATATTTTTTTAAAAAACGTAGCCTCTAAAGCAAGTACTCTGGGTTTCAACAACAGAAAAGATTTCCTACGAAGCATTTTGGATAGCCTGATTGAGATAAGCAGTGCCCCATGGATTTGTTCTGGGCCCGCTGCTTTTTAACATATTCATAAATGACTTAGAAATAGGAGTAACAAGTGAGGTGATCAAATTTGCAGATGACACCAAATTATTCAAAGTTGTTAAAACACAAGAGGATTGTGAAAAATTGCAAGAAGACCTTGAAAAATTGGAAGACTGGACATTCAAATGGCAGATGAAATGTAATGTGGACAAGTGCAAAGTTATGCACCTAGGAGAGAACAACCCAAACTATAGTTACACAATGCAAGGTTCCACCTTAGAAACCACCACCCAGAAAAAAGATTTAGGCATCATTGTGGATAATACATTGAAACCCTCCACCCAGTGTGCTGCAGCAGCAGCCAAGAGAGCAAATAGAATGCTAGGAATCATAAGGAAAGGAATGGAGAATAAAACAAAGGATATTATAATGCCTCTGTATCGTTCATAGGAATGGAGAATAAAACAAAGGATATTATAATGCCTCTGTATCGTTCATAGTGCAACCGCACCTTGAATATTGTGTGCAATTCTGGTTGCCATATCTTAAAAAAAGATATAGCTGAATAAGAAATGTACAAAGAAGAGCGACAAAAATGTTAAAGGGGATGGAAGGAAACTCCTATGAGGAGAGGCTTAAAAGGCTGGGACTCTGCAACTTGGAAAAGAGACGGCTGAGGGGGATATGATAGAGGTCTATAAATTAATGGAGTGGAATGGGTGAACGTAGATCTGTTCACATTATCAAAAAGTAGGACTAGAGGACACACAATAAAGCTACAATGCAACCCATTTAAAACTAATAAGAAAAAATATTTTTTCTCTCAACATGTAATCATACTCTAGAATTTGTTACTGGAGGATGTAGTAAAAGCTGTTAGTGTAGGTGAGTTTAAAAAAGCTTTGGACAAGTTCCTGGAGGAAAGGTCCATAAACCGTTATTAAAGATGACCCAGAAAGTCCACTGCTTACCCCGGGACAAGCATTGTGGAACCTGTGTGCCTCTTTGGGAACCTGCCAGGTACTTGTGGCCTGAATTGGCCACTGATGGAAACAGGATACTGGGCATGGACTTTGGTTTGACATAATAAGGCATGTTCTTATCCTGAACACATTTACATTATGATCAATAATCAAATTATGGATTGCGGCTGCTTTAGAATGCACTGCGCATACATTTAGGAAGATAAAAACGTAATCCGGGAACCTTTATATCTGATTTTAAAGCAAAAATTAATTTTATTTGACACAACACGCTGTCTTCGTTTACAGAAAGAATATCCATTTCTAAAATCATTCACATATCTACCTCATTTCTATTGGATGCATAGCACAGTTCTGGAAGCATGTTACACCTCTTCTCACGCCATAGCACCCCATACTAGATAATTGAACACTAATAAACATAAAACCCTAAAAAATACACAAAGATTTACAAATGCAAATAAGAGACCACTATTTATAGCTCAATGAACTTAAAGGTTTAAAATTCAATAAAAATACCTCTAATTCCTCTTGGTCCTTTAGAGTCCTGGAAAGAGACATGCCCCTTGGACTCTGCCTCATCAGTGCCAAACCTGCCCCCCCCCCCCCCCCCCAAAGCTGGTCAAATGCAATGGATCACAGAATAGTGACATTGGAGGGTTTGGCTTATACCCAGGAAGCACCTACAAAGTGTCTCTGGAGATGAGTAAACCATGCCAGTCCCTGCTTGGCATCTAGGGGGAAGCGCTCAGCTCTCTGTCTGCACAGGAAACCATCCTTATTGTTTTCTGTAAGTTACTGGCTTCTCATTTCAGCTTTAGTTAGGGACAGCTCGTTGAGATTGATTTTGAATTCTAAAATCCTAAATCATCCTGGTCTGTCTTACATGGTTGCTAAAAATTATTTTTATCATCTGTCTCATCTAGATTGTAAGCTTCACAGAGCACGGGCAGTCATATACATGTACAGTACTGTGTATACCTAGTCTCGCATTCCTTTACAGTGAGTAGTAACAAAGGCCTTTGATTGTAATTAACACACACTCATAAAAACACTAAACCCCATTGTGGAATGTTTTTGTGTTTTAGGCATTCGTATGTTAGATGGGGATGTAACAGATGTTGTAGAAGCAAAGTCGCTTGGCATCCGGCCCGATTATATTGATATATACAGTGCAAGCTGGGGACCCGATGATGATGGGAGGACTGTCGATGGGCCGGGCCCACTGGCCAAGGCTGCCTTTGAGCAAGGCATCAGGAAGGTGAGAATGGAGGGGTACCTTAGTGAACAACCTCAAGAACAAAAGCCCTTGCAAGTGACTTAGTAGTTAAGCATAAACAGACTCTGAAGGACATCAGTTTTGTAAGTTACATATGAAAAAATACTTGTATGGTGGACATAAGGCTATAGATGCAAAAATGGGTTTAATTAGCACAACTTTGAAAGTTGCACCAGTTATCAAAGTGAAGCCATCTAGTGATTGGAGTAGTAAACTTGAATCGGGGGTGTTAGGGATGCAAATCCCACCAATGCTGATTCTCTTTGTGACCTTGGGCAAGTCACTTCACATTCCTTATCTAAGGTACAAGCTTAAAATCTAAGTTTCTGGGGACTGGAAAATACCTAATGTATCAGGACGTAAATTGTGCCTACTTGTTTAGTCAGGCCTTTATTATGTCCGGAAAGTGAGAGATTTTATAGCTTTTGTGTGTTACTGAGTTTTCAACTGTGCTTCAGTGTATTGTTATAATATTGTTTCTGATGTTACAGTGTAATCCATCACAAACTTTAGTAGAATATATTTTTTTAAATAAATAAAATAAATGTTATTTGCCTTAACTACTACTAATGGAAAGGAGTGAGCTGAACCTTAATAAATAAAACTGTAGCCAAGGTTGAAAGTCTTAAGAATTGCTGCTGCAGTTCATAAGTTTCAAACTTACGCCAGTTCAGCCCCTTTTGGTTTAAGTTATATAACACTACAGACTAAAATGTAACATATTTTTTTTTATGTGAAATCATGAGAATGTGATATGTTTGTGTACAGTAAGGAGAATTTTTAAAGCCATTTACCTGGCTAAACTAGCTGTCTGAAGATCGTCTTGCCTCAGACTGGTTCAGAGTATGTACAGTGTGTCACAGCCAGATTGAGGGCAGGTAACGTTGGGGAAAACACATTTAGATTTTGCAGATCTATGTACATTGTTTTCTAACAAAAAAGCTTTTCTCGCAGAATAAAAAGTGCAAGATTCTTTGCATTAGTTGGCAATTTTCATATAAGAGTGCACATATATTTCCTTTGAAAATAAAGTATAAGGCCCAGAGGGTACAGAGTACTGGAAGAATTTTCACTTAGTTGGGGAGGTAGAAAATTTTCCCCAGTGTTTGCTTCACTGTAGTGTCAGTCATGGGCCATATTTTTTTTGTATTGAAGTTTTTATTGACAACATTCCAAACACATTCAGTAACAAAGATTCATAACACTCTAACATCTAAACACCGGAGTCACCTCAACCTGGCTTCCGGCTCCAATATCATCCCCCCACATGTAATATCAACGTTTCCTGACCCGAGCCTTCAAGTTAGCATCATAACAACTGTTCTCATGCTTAGAACCCCAACACCCAGTGTTATGACTATGCAAGTTATCATTAACATTTTTGTTTACCATTTCCCCCCCCCCAATAAACCCGTTCATACCCACGCCAACAGGGCTTCGCCCACAAGAACCACTATCCATCCCTTCCGCCTTCTGTCCCCCCCACTGATCCCCCTTCCCTCCCCCCCCTCCCCCCCCGCCTACCCCCCCCGCCACCCTTCATACCTGCCCCCCCTCTATTCCGCTTGCCCCCTCCTTCCATACCGCTTTACAACCCCCCACTCCCCCCATAACATAGATCCCCCCTCCCCCCCCTACCCAATACCCACCTCCCCAATCTAGAATCCCCCCTCTATACCCCCCATCTCCCACCCCCCCCACCGCCCACCCCCCCTCTCCCCTTTCCTATGCTGACCCACTCCGTCCCCCTACACATTACCCCTCCCCCCCCTGCCCCCCCAACCCGAGAACACCCCCCAGGACCCCCCATTGTTCCTCATATCTGGCTGAAGTCTGCCTACGAGCCGCCGTCAATTTTTCCATCAGCACCGTGCGCCGAACGCGTTGTTCAAAGAGCTCCAACCCGGGGACCCCACTCTGTCGCCACGCTGCGGCAATTTCACAACGAGCCGCACTCAAACAAGCCATCACCATCTTACCTCCCCTATTCCCTTGCCCCTCCTCCCAGAGGTTCAGCAAACACACTGTAGGGGCCAACGGCACCACTACCCCTAACTTCTGGAGTATCCAACCAACTATCCTCCCCCAATACTCTTGTACCTTCTGACAACTCCACCACACATGCCAAAAAGTCCCAACTTCACCACATCCCCTCCAGCATAGAGGCGACACCCCCACATACATTTTATGCAGACGACTAGGGGTGTAATACCATCGCAGCAGCACCTTATAACTATTCTCCTTAGCCCCACTTGACATAAGCCCCCTCCTAATCTGATCCCACACCCTCTTCCACTCCACAGCCGATACCGACCGTCCGATATCCGCCTCCCACTCCTTCATATACCTATGTTGCCCCCCTGCCTTCTCGCGGGCCACCTGGTACAACCCCGATATCATCCCTTTCGCGCCCCTCCTCCCAAACCACATTGATTCCAGACTGGTAAGCTCCCTACCCCCCTCCTCCTTCCCCACTACCTTCCCTATAAATGAGCGAACCTGCATATATGCATACCTATCCTTATCGTCCAACTGATACTCTGCCTTGATCATGTCAAAGCTCTTCATTTCTCCCTCCTCCAAGCATTGATAGCTGCATAATAAGCCTTTCTTCGTCCATTCATCAAATCTCCCCCCTTCCCACCCTGGTTTAAACTCCCGAGCCCCCCTCCAAGGAGTCAGCAAGGAATAACCCCCCCCTCCGTGACCCACTCTCCGTGCCCCTCACTCTATCCCATATCCGGACCCCTTGACACATCGCTGGGGAACCGCTCCCCAGAGCCCTCCTCCCCTCGGCATCCGCCCACAGCCAGGCCGTCAAATGACCCCCCTTGACTCTCCCCCGCTCTAAGGACACCCATGGCCTTTCCTCCCCCCCCTCTCGCCAGTGCATAACATGCACCAACTGTGCCGCTCGGTAATACGCCCACAAGTTCGGTACCCCCAACCCCCCCTCCTCCTTGGGGGCATACATCACTTCCCGCGCCACCCGAGGTGGCTTCCTCTTCAAGATATACTGGAAGACTCGCCTCTGCAGCCCACGCATCGCCCCATCCGGTATCGCTACCGGCAAAGCCTGAAACCCATACAGTAACCGGGGCAGAATATTCATTTTGATAGCTGCGATCCGCCCGATCCAGGATATTTCTAATCCCATCCACCCTTCTAAATCTCTCCCAATTTTTTGGAACAAACTTGGATAATTAGCCTGATAGAGAGTCTCGTAACGATCGGTAATGCGAACCCCCAAATACCCCAGAGATCCACTAACCCATCGCAGAGGGAACCGGCGCTGCAAATTCTCCTCCACTTCATCTGGCAATCTCACCTTCAAAACCTCTGTCTTGTCTACATTCATTTTAAAGCCCGATACCTTTCCATACCTGTCCACCTCCTGCATCACCTCTGGAAGCGAGACAGATGGGTCCCCCAGATACAACAATATATCGTCCGCATACAAGGATATTTTATGCATCCTTCCCCCTCTGTTCAAGCCTATGATCTTTTCATTCCCCCGAATCCTTTCGGCTAGGGGCTCCACCGCTATGGCAAAGAGGAGCGGAGACAGGGGGCATCCCTGTCGAGTCCCCCTCCCCAATTCAAAATCTCGAGAATACATCCCATTGACTTCAATTCTAGCTCTGGGCCCCCCTATACAACGCCTTGATCCACCCCAAGAGATTAGGACCACACCCCATCCGCTCCAAAACCTTCAACAAAAAGGCCCAGTGCACTCTGTCAAATGCCTTTTCAGCATCAATTGACATCAGTACCAAATCCTCCTGTCCCTCCCTCGCTTCCCAGACGACTCCAATCGCTCTCTGGATGTTATCCGCCGCTTGTCGTCCTGGTATGAAGCCCGCTTGATCTCCTCCTATAAGCCCCGGCATCCACTCAGCTAACCGTCCCCCCACCACTTTGGCTAATAATTTGGTATCCACATTCAACAGGGATATCGGCCTATAGGAGCCGCATTTCCCCGGGTCCTTCCCAGGTTTTAATAGCACCGTTATCCCAGCTGTCAGCATATCCCGTGATAGCTCCCCCCCTTCTACCAGCACACCATTGAACACCCTTCGCATTATCCCTTTTACATCCTCCCAAAAAACTTTATAGAAGAGACCTGTCAAGCCATCCAAACCTGGGGACTTCCCTCCGACCAGCCCTTTCACTGCCCGGGCTATTTCATCCTCTCTAATCTCTGCCTCCAGGAGCTCAACCGCCTCCACTGGAAGCACTGAGAGTGTGATCCCCTCCAAATAGGCCTCTATCTCCCCCTCGGTCCCCCCATCCATCGCCCGGTACAGATCCAGGTAGTAATCCCGGAATCTCTCCCGGATGGCATCTTCCTCCCAGCACCGCCGCCTGTCTGCACCTTCTAAATAAGCTATAGTGGCCACCCCCTGCTTCCGCCGCAGTCTCCGCGCCAACAAGCGCCCCGCCTTATCCCCAAACTCGTAATGGGTCTGCTGAACCCGTTGCAGCAGAAATGCCACTTTCTCTAGCTGAAGATCCTTCAACGCGTCCCGCGCCTGTTCCAAACCCATTCGATCCGCCTCGGTCCCTGACCCTCGAAACCGTTCCTCCTTTTCACCCACTTCCCTCTTCAATTCATCCTCCTTCTGTTCGCGCTCCCTCTTTTTCTGAGCCCCCCACATGATAAATCTCCCCCGTACCACCGCTTTCAGCCCCTCCCAGACCATAACCTCCCTCACCTCCCCATTATCATTAAAACCCAGGTATTCCTTAATCACCCCCCGAATATCATCCACCACTCGCCTATCTCGGAGAAGACTATCATTCAATCTCCAGAAGGCTCCGCCGGACCTCCGTACATCCCGTAGAAGAATCTCCACCCCTTTATGATCTGTCCATCCCACTTGCACTACTTCCTCACTTTTAACTGCAGGCATCCAGGTCTGATCTATCAAGAACATGTCTAACCGGCTCCAACTAACATGTGGAGCCGAATAGAAAGTGTACCCCCCCACCTGCGGGTTCATCACTCTCCACACATCCAGCAAGTTGAATCACTTCATCAACCCCCTCAGTCCCCGTCTATTCTTCCGCCCACCATCCCCCCCTTTCGGCTGCCTATCTAACCCCGGGTCCAACACAACATTAAAGTCCCCTCCCACTAGCACCTTCCCTCCCCCCCCCCCCCCGGCTTTTTCTATTAAAGCCCCCACCTCCCTCCAGAAACCCCTTTGCTGCCCATTGGGCCCGTACACAGCCACAATCACAATATCTTTCCCCCCCCCAGCTTCCCTGTGATCCCCACCACTCTCCCCTCCTGGTCTTTAAAGGAGCACCCCACCTGGATCCCCCGCCCCCCCCTGAGCATAATCCCCACCCCACCTTTCCGCCCCCCCCTCCTTGTTGCAGGAGTAGAATTGGTCAGGAAATTGGCGGTGCTTCAGCCGTCCAACATCCCGAGCCCGGAGATGAGTCTCCTGCAGGAGGACCACATCCCACTTATTCCTCTCCACTTCCCGGAACAGCATCCCTCTCTTGTTGGGCGTGTTCAGCCCACGGACATTGATGGTGCCTAAGCGTATCATCCCTCAGCCTCCCCCTTCTTCCCCACACTTACCCAGTTGGTGTTCCTTTCCCCCCCCCTCCCCCCCCTCCCATCCCACCCCCCGCCCCCCTTCTATCCAGCCCACTCCTCCCAATCTTCCCTACCTCCCAGTCCTGACGTCCAATCCCACCACTTTAACCCCCTCCCCTGCCCCCTCCACATTCCCGCTCCCTCTGCCCCCCTGCTTAACTCAACCCCGTTGTCTATACCCAACCCCCCTGAACACCCTGCCCCACCTGTGTTCCCCCTACCCTCCCCTCTTCCCACCTCCCTGGTTCCCCCCCTCCTTAGCATGCCCTACAAGTCCAGTGTCCAGATACCAAGGGCTCCAGAGCTCTACCGCTCTTCACCTGAGTCCTGCCAACATCCTGGCCAGTACCCCAGTGCTCCCGGTTCACATCACCGTCTCGTCTGATGTCATCTGCCGTTCCTTCGACAGCCGCTTCAAACGCTTCCCTTGCTCCCCCACTCGTTGCCACTGAGAGCTGGCTTGCAACCGTTGTTTTCCTTTCCCCACGCTGGACTTGTGTTGCTTTTCGCCAGGTCCCACCGCCGGCAGGCCTTCGCATCCCGCTGCTCTTAACACCTCCCAGGCCTCCTCCGCTGTTTTAACTTTACGATTCAGTCCATTAATGGAGATCAACACCCCGAACGGGAACAGCCAGCGGTACCGGTATTGTTTTCTCCCTCAAGTAGGCAGTCACAGTTTTTCATTGCTCTCCGCCGCTCTAGAGTCCCCTTCGAGAGGTCATTAAACATTTCAATCTCAGCGCCCTCCCAGGCCACTCTCCCAAATTTCCGAGCCACACTGAGAACTTGTTCTTTCAGAGGGAAGCTACTCAGACAGGCTATTATGTCCCGGGACTGCTTCTCTTTCCGGGGCCCCAGACTCCGATGTGCCCGCTCCACACTTATTTGCTCTGGAGTATGTCCTGACACTTCTCCCAATTGAAGCACGTGGCTACAGATTCACCGGACCAACCCCACACAGTCCTTGGGGTCCATCTCCTCCGGAACCCCTCTGATCCTTAAATTGTTCCTCCGGGCCCGGTCCTCCATCTCTTCAATTTTCTCCTGCACTGCGTCTTGCTGGGCCTGCAGTGAGCTTTGCATAACCCCTAGGCCGCGCAGTTCCCCCTCCCAGTCTTGCACGTGGGTTTCCATCTCTTCTACCCGTCCTCCAAGGCTGCACAGCTCCTGTTGTATTGCCTGGAGAGTTGCCCTCATCTCCTTCCTCATCGCCTTTATCTCTCCCTTCATGTCCGATTTGAACTCCTGCAGCCATCTCCGCAGGGGCACATCTTCCTCCCCCTCAACATCCGTGGCATCATCCTCCTCCGAGGCGCCTCCGCCGGCCGCCTCCTTTGCCGCCGCTGCCATCAGCTCTTTCCGGACGTAAGGAGATTGAAACCCCTCCAGTTTCGCCCGTGCTGCCATCCCCGACTGAGATGCCAGCAGATTTTCCACTTTTATTTATGGGGTCCCACCGTTTATTGCACTGCACTTGGGATTCGAACGGAGCTCGGCGTTCAAGCTGCCATGAGCTCCGTGACGTCACCGGAAGTCCCATGGGCCATATTTAATAACATTTTCTCCTGAAGTACAGAGTGAAAATCTAATGCTAGGTCATGTCATATACACTATCTCCAGGAACAAGCAGGAATGAGTCTTCACATATGGGTACGTCGGTACCGGCGGAGCCTGCGCGGGAACGCTCCCCAGCGTCCAATCAGAAAGCCTTTGGGAGCATCCCACAGCGCCTGCGTGCTGCCTTCCCGCCTTTCCAACTGTCTCTCCTCAGTTTTCATTTTTCCGCGGAGCCGGCAGGACGTACTCCTGTCACCGCAGAAAATTTCTTTCTAATTATTAATTTTTTGTTTTCTTGTGGTCGCGGCTGTTTTTCCCGCCTCCACCGGTACCGCCGGTGGGTTTTTTCTTTTTCTCAAACTCAGGGAAAGTTTTTCCCTCAGTTTCTGTCTTAAATTTTTTGGGCCTGTAAGGCCTCTCCATCATGGAGCCTTCTTCTTCTAAGAAGTGCCTTAACTGTGGAAAGACAGTTTTCTTTTTAGACTCCAGCAACTGGTGTCTAACCTGTTTGGGTCCTGCCCCTTTTCCTCCGGAGCCATTAGGCTGCAATTTTATGAGAAGAGATTTTCCATTTCGAGTTTCCCTCGATACCGAGTTCCCTTCCAGTGTCAGGGCACCGGCTAATTCTTCTCTACAGGATCATGTAACCCACAAAGAGTCTGTTAAGACTTAGCCAATCCTTGAGTAGTAGGTCTCATGCCAAGCATGATGACGGCTCCGGCCTTGCCCTCAAGACCCTATTGGTTTCAAATCCCCGGCGGGAGTCTTCGGTCTCCAAAGCCTTTAAGGGGTTTCAGGTTGTTCCTGGGGCTCACCCCTCACAGAACATACCTGAGCCATGCTCGGTGGTGACATCCGCTTCGAGCGGTACCGATACCCCGGCATCGGCACCGGTGTTGAGTGATCCACTCTTCGCCAGGGATCGTCATCTGGCGTCCTCGGTACCTTCGGGACCGATCGATATGTTCCAGTTTGACTTTCCAGTATCTGAGCCATGCTCGGTGGTGGCATCCGCTTCGAGCGGTACCGATACCCCGGCATCGGCACCGGTGTTGAGTATTCCACTCTTCGCCAGGGATCGTCATCTAGCATCCTCGGTACCTTCGGGACTGGTCGATACGTCCCAGATTGACTTTCCAGTATCGACAGCATCGCCGATACTACCACCGACGTCGGTACCCTCCAGACATGCATCGATAGACTCGCTCCCTTTGATGCCGAGTCTGGAATCGATATCTAGTCTAGAAGACTGGGTACCGACGCGTCTCGGAACCGATACTTATCGATTCCGGATGCGCAGTACCGAGGATACTCACCAGGGGTTTTTGGTTCCTCGGTACCGCTTGAGCAGCCTCCGATGACTGTTTCGATGGCGTTTTCGCCTCCGATTAGGGCACAGCTACCGGTATCGGTATCGATGTCGATTCCTGCAGTTACATCGGGACAAGCCACTTCCATGCTTTTCTCATCAGGATCGCTCCTTTCTATACCTAGTTTAGAGTCTATACCTGGCATGGACGATGCAGTTCTGCCGGTCTCAAATCGTGACTGCCAGTACCAGTATCCATCTAGTGCGGCTCTCTTTCTGCACCGGACCAGTACATCCTCTGGTGCCCAGGCTGCTGCTTCAACTTTAGCCTATCCAGGGATGGTTCCCATTAGAGATCTTTCTTTTCAGAAATTTCTCCTTGACATGGCAACATTCCTTGCTATTCCTATCCCTGGCTATGATCCTACTCAAGGCTCTCCTGCAGAAAAGGAAACTATAATGCTTCCTTTACATTATTCTTTGCAGGATCTTCTTCTGAGAATATGGGAAACACCTTTAAGGGTTCCCTCACCTTCTACAGCAACTGATGTTCTGCATCAGGTGCCCCCCTCTCCAGGGTTTCAAAAGACTCAACTTCCCCATCATTCCATTGTAGTGGAATAAGCAATGAGGAAGGTTAAAAGCAAGAAGAAGCATTCTTCTTATCCGCCAGGTCATGCATCTAGAGCACTTGATGCCTTTGGACGTCAAACCTTCCAAACATCTATGTTGGCAACAAGGATTATCTCTTATATTTTTTATATGAGTCTATCTCTCCAGGAGGTCACAAGGAAATTATCTCTATTGACTCCTTTTCTATCAGAGCCCAAAGCTACAGACTATTCCTTACTTCTTAGTCATAGCCAGAACATCTCTTGGTTTCTTTCTCGTGCTTCTCTAGACTCTTTTGAGTCTGTTAGCAGAACCTCTGCTATAGCCATAGGAGCACGACGTAGAGCCTGGCTCCAGGCTTCAGACTTGAACAGATGGGCACAACAAAGACTGGGTAATTCTCCTTGTACTGGAGAAAATCTCTTCAATAGGGAGGCTTTACGTCAGGTTGCTCATTGCTCCACTGACTTCCCTGTTTCTGGAGACCATCCTAAGCCTTCTCCTTCCCCAGTAGGTAGGAAGTGTCCTACCAAACCTTCTTTTCCTAGGAAAAGAAGGTTTCACTCTTCTTCTGCCCATCATCCAGATGTTCCCAAGCAAGGGACACCTCGTCCTGGTCTGAAGAATCCAAACTCTAACCAGGCTGAACAAACCCAGCAACCATAGGTTCCTGAAGGTTGCAACCTACAGTTCACTTCTTCTTAGCAGAGGTTTGTTCACTGGTTTTTTCATCTTTTTCCTCCTAGATATACTGAGCTGTCAGGATATTCATGTCTATGGGTCACAGATTTCTCCTCTTCTTCCTACCAAGAAGAGAAGTTAACAACTACCCCATGATAGTTTTCTGTCCCAACATGAACATTTTTTTCTTCAGCAAACTTACCACATGGTAAGTCACCCTTCAGCAGCTACCCATGCAGGAGTTCCAGTGCTTAGACTACTGGTACTTTTCTACAAGTTTCCAGTCCGTCTTCCACTACTCTCTGTCTGGACTTGATAGTGATTCCAGGATAGTGCTTTCATCTATCTTGGATAATCCTAATCACTTCAGGCTTATCATACGGTCTTCTTTTCTTGCCATCTCCACTTCCTTGGATTGGGCAACAGAGTTGACCTACAGCCAGTTTTATTTCCTAATTCTCCTGCATAATGCTCTCTGCAATTCTCAGAGAAGCATTCTACTATGGGCCCTTGCTAGAGAGCATGGGGTTTTGTTTCTGACTATTCTATATGGTTGGGAAAGGCTCTTCGTCTTCAGTCATTTTCCACGACTGTGAGGGTTCTCCACACCCTGTTATCTCCTGTTATATTCAGGATATAAGCCTTTTCTGCGTTAATGTCCAAAACGTTTTCCAATCCTGCAGGATTATGTTTTTTTTTTCCTTGCAGCTTGTCCTCATGGTATCCTACTCTCATGGACAGCACATATTCTACTAGTAACGCATGATACCCCTTGTACCCCTCCAAGGGGGTCAACTTGGTATCTCCTCCTATGCGTTTTCTGTCCATTTACCATGTCAGAGTTCTACAAGACTCAGGACTTGCTGCTTACAGACTGATTTTATCCTCTGTTTTTCACGCAACCATCCTGGTTATTTATTTATTTATTTATTAATTACAGTTTCTTATATACCGTGCTATTTAGAATCAGCGCGGTTTACATCATAACAACAACGACCATAACGACAAACTGTCAGGTTTTACATTGAACAGGAGTACAAACTTGGATAACTGGGTTAACTATATACATAATCTATCTACACTGCAGTGTGAGGGCATTTCTAGATTGGGTCATTTCTTGGAGGGGATATCTAGTTCAGTTGCTGTCTGGGAAGTATTGGCAGAAAAGGTATGTTTTGAGTGCCTTCCTGAACTGATATAGATTGGTAATGGTTCTAATATTGGGGGGTAGGGTGTTCCAGCATTTTGGGACATAAAAACTGAATGCCCTGTTTGTGGTGTTCGTGTTGGACTTTGTCGAAGCCTTTGGTATAGCTAGCAAGTTTACAGCTGATGTTCTTCTTGATCTGTTGGGGGGGACCATGTGGATTAGATTCGTGAGTGAGAGGGATGAGGTGCCTTTGATTGCCTTAAATGCTAATAAAAGGGATTTGAAGGTGATTCTCCCGTGAATTGGTAGCCAGTGCAGTTGTTTGAGAATAGGAGTCACGTGGTCGTTTCTGGATGCACCGTAGAGGACCCTAGCTGCGGCATTCATGGCCAACTGTAAGGGGGTTAGTGTGGATTGGGGGAGACCTTGTAAGATGGCATTTGCAAAGTCAAAATGCGGCAGGATCAGCGCTTGATATATGGTACGGAAATCGTCTGGGTCCAGCAGGGAGCGTAGGTGTTTGAGGGAGCGGATTTTGAAGTAGATGGCTTTGACTACGCTGCTTATGTGGCGTTTCATGTCTAGATGTTGGTCCAGGGTAACTCCCAAATATTTTATTGCATCTTTAGTTTGCAAATCGGCTTCCTTGACACTGACGTGGGACGGGGGCGTAAAGTTGGAGTCTCTGGAGATGAAAAGGACCTCTGTTTTTTTATGCTGGATACGTAGGTTCTGTGTCTGGAGCCATGTTGAAACTGCATTGAAACAATCTGTGAGTGGGGTCAGGTCCATGTGGGTTGTGGAGAAAGGCATGTATAAAAGAATGTCATCTGCATATATCATGCAGTTTACGTTGAATGACCTTATGATATTGCATATGGGCTGCATGTAGATATTGAAGAGTAAGGAGGATAGTGAGGATCCTTGAGGTACCCCTTGCTTTTGATGGAAGTGGCTAGACTCTTCTGATCCAGACTTCACATATTGCCATCTATCGTCCAGATAAGACTTACACCATTTTAGTGCATTGTTGCAGACACCCTTTTCTTTTAGTCTTCCAAGGAGGATTTCGTGACTCACGGAGTCAAATGCCGCGGCGATGTCTAGGAAAATGAGGACAAAACCTTGATGGATGTTGTCAATTCCTGTGATGATATTGTTGAATAGACCAGTAAGTAGTGTCTCAACCCCATGATGTTCTCTGAACCCATGTTGGCAGTTATCTAAGGGAGCAACAGAGTCTATGTGATCTTGAATTTGCCGTTGTGCTTCTTTCTCAATTATTTTGGCTAAGATGGGGATGCTAGCTATTGGTCGATAGGAGTCAACCCTTTGGGGGTCCAGTTTGGGGTTTTTCAGTAATGGCCTAATGGAAGTCTGCTTGAGTGAAGTGGGAAAATAGCCTGTTGTAAAGGAGAGTTTCATTATATTTGCGATGACAGGACTGAGCACATCACGTAGCTCCTTGATCCAAAAAGCTGGACATGGGTCGGTCTGTGCAGTGGAGGTGTTGAGTGATGCTATGGTGTTCTCAATACATTTATTGGATGGTGTGGAAAAAAAGTTAAGTGGAGAGAGGTCCGCCGGTTCTTGATATTGGACTGCTGAGACTTTGTTAGTTTGTACAATCTTGGATTGCAGATAATCAGCGAATTCTTGTGGGTGTATGTTGATGTGTTGCTCGGGTGATGGTTCCTTTGAGAGGGATTTGACCAAATTGAAGAGGTCACGAGGTTTATTCAATGATCTCTTTAGGGTGTCAGTGTGATATTGTCTCATTCTGGTAGAGATTGTTTCTCGATGTATTGCAAGGTGGGTTAGGTATGCGGTCTGATCTTCCGGTGAGCGTGATCGGCGCCATCGGCGTTCGAGTCTACGTAGTTGCATGAGGGAAGCGCGTAGCTCAGGAGAGAACCAGGGGGAGGATCTTCTTTTCGCTCTTGCTGTATTTTTAGGGTTTGGGTGTTGTGAGATGGCAAGCAGGCTGGAATTCCAGCAAGAGATTAGTTCATCAAGGTCAGGTGTTGTTTTGTTGATGAGTGATGGGGTCTCCGAAAGGATGAGTTCCCTATCGAAGGGGCGGAAGCATCTAGTGGAAGTTCGAGAGGTGATGTTCGTGGGTTGGCTTCTGTTCAGCTGGTCATTGTTGCTGGGAATCTGGATAATGATCAATTTGTGGTCGGACCAGGGTACATCCACGACTGATGTTGGCAGATTGTGGCTTTTGTCCTTGACTGGATGTGGCACAAAAACCATGTCCAGAATGTTCCCTTTTGTATGTGTGGGTTCATTTATGATTTGTTTGAGACCCAGGTTTTCCATTGCATCAAGGAACGCATTTGCGTGGTTTTGGTGTAGCGATGGGAGATTGAAATCACCCATTATCCAATTTGGTTTGTTGGGAGTGCGGGTGTTAGCTGCAAGGTCGATGATGGTTGGAAGGTCAACTGGAGAAGTAGATGGTGTTCTATATAACAGGGTAAGGGAGCATTGTTGGTTAGCAACAGAGAGGGTGTCCAGGCTGTTTGTGCTAGAAGAGTCCACAATCTGGAAGTTGAGGTCTGATTTGGAGATTATGAGCACCCCTCCTCCTTTTTTGTTTTCCCTATGTCTCGTGTGTATGGAAAAATTGGGGGGAAGTAGTTGATTGAGGAGGACGTTGTCTTCTGGTGATAGCCATGTTTCTGTGATCATGAGGATCTCAAGGTCATAGAAGGAGATTGTGTCAAGGACAACAGGCCATTTTTTGCGGATGGAACGTGCGTTGATGATGGCACATTTTAGGGGTCGGCATCTCAAAGGTTTTTCTTGGTTGGGTGTATTGGATAGTTGGAGTGCTACATGTATCAGGTGGGAGTGGCGTGTGTAGGTGTTACTTCCTGGGTTGACGTAAGGGGGACTATTCCATCTTTTGCCATGGCTATTCAGGATTGGAATCCTGCCATGTTGTATGTAGAGAGATTGGGAGGTTCCAAGCCAGTGGGTGAGGAGGTAGAGGCTAAGAATGACAGCGACCTGGAGGGCCATTCTGAGGGTTTGGATTGTGTGTGAGACACTGTAATTAGGAGGTGGGGCAGTGCAAAAGTATGGTAGTACCCCGCAGTTATGTGGTATAGTACAGTGGTGAGAATCTTATGTACAGAATCTTATGTACAGAGGAGTAATTATATGAGAGCGCACAATCGAGCAGGTACAGTTTACATGCAAGATATTGATTAACTTTACAGAGAGAGTGCAGTATTGCAGTAATGTGGTGAACACCGTAAGAAGTGCAAAGCTGGCAGTTTAAATTGACTTCCAACTGGCAAAATTGTATTGCTAAGATAGTATCTAATACGTTATGATGCTGATGCTATCGGGTTACTTTGTAAGATAATGTGGCTTACAATAGATGGAGATATTGAGCAAAAACACATTCTCACAGTTCAGATGTTGGTAGAACGCTGGAATCTTGGTCAGGCGTCCGGCAGTTAGGTCACTGGTGAGGTATCTGTTGTGCCGCCTCTCGTGCTCCGCCTAAGGGCCACGCCAAAGGGCCCTCTGGATAGCATTTCACTGGATAGCATTCCTGCACTATCTTAACCAGGAGAAATAGATTCTCTATATATCTTCTCAAGTAGGTTCCACCTTCTTGTTCTTGGATGACTCTTTCTCCTTCACATCTCTCATGTGAATGTTCTTATGGGCATATCTCTATTTGCTTAGTTGCAGATATGTATCCTTACACATACATATTCATGTATGTATATATTTCTATATACTTCTATAGATACATATGTCTGTATGCTGTGTGTGCATATGTTATGCCCCTATATATATATATATATATATATATATATACATACATATATATATATGTATGTGTATCTCTTGAGATGCTTCCTTATAGGTAGATATGTATTTACATACTTATCTCCCTAACTGTCTATGCTATAAGGGTTTTTACCTTCCTAGAGGTTCCAGACAGTAGGCTTGCATATGTTCATACTGTCCCTCAGTATGTCGGGGATATTATGCACACAACCACTACTGTGGTACTGATAGCTCCCACTTTACTCTAGGTCTCGCTATCCCTGAAGCACCACGCTTCAATATCTTTCCTATCTCTCACCAGCTAGGAAAGACAGCGTGGATTTCAGTGGTTCTGAGGTTTTCAGCCCTTCACACTTTTGTCCTCCTTGGGAATAGGTTTTTTTTTCCCATACCCCTTCTTCCCTCCAGGACTGGACTAGTTGTCCAAATCGGTCAGTCTTCCTCTTTTGCTCCTACATGTTAATGACTCTGTAGCTAAAAGAGTTTCAGCTTTTTCCCACAAAGCTTTCCACTGAAGACCTGCTGTTTTCATACTACCCCAGTTGACACCTGGGTCACCTGCCAATTCCAGATTTGGACCTGCACCTTCACCGCTGTGAGGTCACCTTGAGGATTCCTCTACTGATTCTCCAGTAGACTCCATCACCCCCTCTACTTCCTACAATCCAGTAGGTAAGGTCCATATTGTGATTGCTCATTCAATATTTTTAATGGTAACTATCATACATACCAAGGACTCTTCTCCTTTAGTCCTTAGGTTAGCTGTTTTTTTTCCTACAGCTCCACTCTTTTCAACTCCTACCCACCATCCCTCATGGGATGCCAGAGGTCCATGTGTGGGAAGTGCAGTCCCGTCCCAGGGACACGCATTTATGGGATCTCCCCCTGGCATCTGCAGCTAGGGAGTCCCCATATGTGAAGACTCATTCCTGCTTGTTCCTGGAGATAGCACAGTTACTTACCTGTAACAGGTGATCTCTGGGAACAGCAGGAATAAGTCTTCACAACCCACCCACCTCCCCTAGGAGTTCTATCTCTTTATCTATCTTCCTTTCCTCTTTCTCTCTCTCTTTGTCTCAGCTATGAAACTCAACTGAGGAGAGACAGTTGGAAAGGCGGGAAGGCAGCACGCAGGCGCTGTGGGATGCTCCCAAAGGCTTTCTGATTGGACGCTGGGGAGCGTTTCCGCGCAGGCTCCGCCGGTACCGAAGTACCCATATGTGAAGACTTATTCCTGCTGTTCCCAGAGATCACCTGTTACAGGTAAGTAACTGTGCTTTCTGTGACCTCGTTCAGTTATCAATCCTGGCAGGTTGCTGTCACAAAGTGTCTGCCGTCTCAAGAGTTCGGCATCCATGCAGAATCCCTCAGGGCTCAGTATTAGCTCCCACCCTTTCTAATATATTCCGTAGTCCCTTATCTACACCCTTCCAGAACATGGGAGTTTCAACATGCATATAGGCAGATGACATTTTTAATTGCCCACATGAATAGTAGTGATCTGGAACTGTCTGCAATGAATCAATGTCTTGTGTAGGTCTCTGGCTCCATGTTAACTGCTAGCAGTTAAACTCCGGGAAGGCCACTGCCACCCAGATAACAGGTGGTTCCCAACCCCTAGTTACCGCACCAGTTCTGCAAGGTATCCCATCACCCCTGGAAATTGGCCAATAGCTATTCATAGCAAACCGCACCAATAGCACTTTTTTTTTTCCTGTTTCTATAGTGGAGGTGGTAGAGATGAGGACAGATCTGAATTCAAAAAAGCATTGGACAAAAACAGAGGATCTCTAAAGGAAAAAAGGGGACTGTTGTGGTTGTTGATATGGAAGGACAGACTAGATAGACCATGTGGTCTTTTTTTCTGTCGTCATTTTTCTGTGTTCTATGTTTCTTCTGCTCCCTTTCAGGGGACCCTTGCTCAGAGTGGCGCTGGGGCCACGGAGGACTCCAGAGGCTGAAGGTTGGTGGAACGGGAAGCTACCAGGGACACCTTGTGGAAAATGTTGTCCAGTTTCTGCTTTTGGCTCTGGATGGTCTTGGAGGACATCTTTTTACAAAGGGAGTAGAGATCCGGGTTGTGGTCAGCTCTTAGGCACCAAAGATAACAGTAATGGGTGTCCATGAGCGACTGTCACACTTTTTGAATCCGGAAGCCATGGGGGCAAAAAGAATTCCTGCAAGGTCGAAGACCTTTGGCTCGGCAAGTGGTTCACAAGGGTGCGAAAACGCGCTGCTCAAAAAAAAAGAAAAACAAAGTCCTGGGCCTGTTGCCAAAGCAAGGGCACTGGGGATGGCGGGAAAAAGATGAGAAAATCGGATTGGAGAGAGAAAGTTTGAAGACTTTTCCGAGGTACAGGACGTGCGTCCAAAGAGCTCCTCAGAAAAAAGGATACTGATTAAGATGGCACCCTTGGGCAGGAAGGGGACCACGCATGCATGGTGGCATTCCTAAAGGCTTTCTTTGAAAGCGGGGGAAATGCTCCGTGCGGGCTCCGTCAGTGCTGACATCACCCATATGTGAGGACTGACTTCCTGTACAGGTAGAGGGGACTGAGAAGCCAAACGGACAACTGAGTAGCAATGTTCTATATGAACAAGCAAGAGGGCACCGGCTCTTAGAACCTCTGCCTCGAGGCAGTAGCCCTGTAGTCCTTTGCGGTTTGCCAGGGCATAACCCTACGGGCTACCTATCTCCCAGACCAGGACAATGTCCTGGCAGACAGGTTAAGCCGGCTCCTCCAGCCTCACGAGTGGCGACTCTGCCCGCAGACGGCGCAGCGGTTGTTCCATTGTTGGAGGATTCTGGTCCTAGACCTCCTCACCAGTCCGGTGAACTCGCAGCTCTCATGGTTCTGCGACCCGGTTTCCCACCCAAACAAGGAAGCCCCCGATGCCTTCCTCCTGCTGTGGTGTCTCCTATATGCGTTTCCCCCCACTTCGCTTACAGCACAAACTCTCCTCAAAATACAGTGGGACAGGGCCTCTGTGATTCTCATGGCCCCTACAGCCCTGGTTCCTGTTGCTATTCTGCCTCTCATCAGAGCCTCCGGTTCCCCTGGGCGACGCACCGGGCTTGTTGACGCAGGAGGAAGGTCTGCTACTTCACCCGAACTTGAGGTCCTTATCTCTCACGGCTTGGCGGCTGAATGGGTCATTCTAGCCCCCCTTCATCTCCCAGTGAAGGTCAAGAACATACTGCTGGCCTCGCGCAGGGACTCGACTGCCTTTAAATGGCGTCAGTTCTCGGTTTGGTGCTCGGAGATACGGGTCGACCTGCTCTCTTGCCCCACACACTTGGTCCTGTGATACCTGCTCCATCTCTCATGTACGGAACCAAGGGTCGGCTGGACTGTTGGCCAGACAGTTCCCGAGCTGACACCTTCCTCCGTCCAGAAGGGGAACCACTCAGGGAAGACATATCACTTCCCAACAAAAGAAACATCACAGAGAGGACTCACACTTCCTAACAAAATCTCACCTTATACAGAACAAAATCTCACCTTATACAGGACAACACACTCGTACATGATAATAACTATCTCACAGATTTTTCTTCCCAAAGGATCTTTTTATTATTCCCTATCTTACAGAAAAAGAAAACTAAGAACAAAGGAAAACAGTCCAGTGGAATTACAGATCTTACAACCTTTCACAGCAAACAGGGTCATTCTGTCTTATCTTAGATGCAGATTTCTAAACAATTACAACTCAGAATGTCTGGTGGTCCTGCCTGCCTGCCTGTCTTACTTCCTGACTCAACAGCTAGTGATAGAATGTATGACAGGCCTTACTGGACACAAGAACAAAGGAAAAACAGCGTAATAGACATACACACAAGACATACTACATGCACACAACTCTCAGACATGACAATAGAGGTACTGGGGCCATAGAGAACCCAGGAAATCCATACCCCATGCAGCCTCCACTGTACAGGAAACAAATTCCCCGTGTATCTGGTCCTGTCAAACGGGGTTACTTACCTGTAACCGTAGTTCTCCGTGGACAGCAGGATAAGTCAGCCACACCTGGTGACGTCCTCCGATGGCACCGTACACGGAAGTGCTCTCTAGTGCTCAGAAACCTTCTGAGCATGAGCCAGAGGCCCAGCCCACAAGCCCGCCCCTAGCTGGCCAGTGTGTCCCTAGCTGAGCGCTAGCACGAAAGTAGCTAGAGGGTGGACGGAGGACGACCTCGACCTGGGGAGGTGGGTGGGATAGTGTGGCTGACTTATCCTGCTGTCCACGGAGAACTACCGTTACGGGTAAGGAACTCCGTTTTCTCCAGGACCAAGCAGGAAGTCAGTCCTCACATATGGGTGACGTCGGCGCCGACGGAGCCCTCGTGCGGAGCATTTCCCCAGCTTTCACAGAAAGCCTTTGGGAATTGCAGCACGCATGCGCGGTCCCCTTCCCGCCCAAGGGTGCCATCTTGCTCAGTCGTCTTTTTTCCACGGAGCCCGAAGGACGTGGTTCGTTTTTCCACGAGGAAAAAGTTGATTTTCTCTATTTTTCTATTTTTTCTCCGGTTCGACGCCGGATCCTTTTCCCGCTTGGACTGATACGCCGGTATCGAGTCCTTTTCTCTCTTTTTCGGTTTTTGTCCTTTGTGACAGGCGTTGACGCCTTTTTTCTTTTTTCCCTGGCAGACCGGTCTTTTGACCTAGCAGGGGGCCCTTTTTCCCCCGATGGCTGCCAGCGGGTTTAAGAAATGTGATCGGTGTAAGAAACTTATGTCTCTTACCGACACTCATGACTGCTGCCTCCGTTGCCTCGGACCCGATCATGACCCGATGATCTGTGGTCCGTGTGGCAAAATGTCCTCGAAGGCGTTGAGGAGTCGGCAGCACCAGAGGGATAGAATTTTTTCTGACTCCGGGTCCGGACCTCGTCAGAGGCCTCGACGTCTCGGGACTCCGGCCCCGAGCAGCGTCGAGGTTCCTCTGAGCGGGGGTCTCCTTCGCGGGAACATCGCAGGAAGAAGAAACCCGCGAGGGCGGCGTCGGTGGACGCTCCTGGTTCCTCGAGGGCCAGGTCGCATAGCCCCGATAGCCGTCCCGGGTCTTCGGAGTCGGAGAGGCCTGCGAAGCATCCTCGTGTCGAGATGGAGTCTCCTGGACACGTAAGTGCTGTTGTCCTCATTGACTCTCCTCCGAGGGAGCCGACGTCGGGCCTGACGCCTTCGGGGCCCGAGTCGGGGGCTGCTGGGTCTCCTGAGCTCGGACTCAGGTTGACGGCCTTGGAGAGCAGTTTTGCTGCCTTCATGGAACAGCAGCGGGCATTGATCGCTGGTCTCACCGGTGCTTCTGCCCCGACCACCGGGACCTCGACGTCCAAGTCGACCCCGGAGGCCGAGCCGATCCTCGAGTCCATGCGTGCTCGAGTTGATCTTCGGCCACGGTCCCCCTCGACCTCCCGTTCGGGGCCGAGGTCGTCGATGCCAATTCCCTCAGCGTCGGGGCGGAGAGCATCGGTGCCCGCCCGACAGGAGCCACTCGATTCCTCCTCCGAGGAGTCGGGCTGGGAGACGGAGGACGAAGAGTCACCCGACACCCATCGGACTCGGTGTGTCCCCTCGGACTCACCTGAGTCCGAACCTCGGAGACGGTCCCCTCCGGAGGATACCCGGTTCTCGGACTTCGTGCGGGATATGGCCAAGGCCTTGGCCTTTCCCGCGGATCCCGAGGAGGAGCCTCAAGCCGAGAAGCTTGAGGCCCTCCAGTATGACTCTCCCCCAAAGGAGGCCTTTACTGTTCCGGTTCCCCCGATGCTGGAGCGGCTGCTCTTCCGCATGTAGGAGACCCCGGCTTCGATGCCGGTGTTAAGCAAGCGGGTCGATTCCATTTATCAAGTCCGCAAGAGCCCCGGGTTCCAAAAGGCACAATTACCGCACCACTCCATGGTTGTGGAATCGGCCATGCATCGACTGAAAAGTCAGAAGATGCACTCCTCGGTGCCTCCCAGCTGGGAGGCCCGAAACCTGGATGCCCTCGGTAAGAAGTGCTTCCAGGGCTCTATGCTTGCTTGCCGTGTCCAGACTTACCAGCTCTACATGGGCATGTATGTCCGAGACCTGGCAAAGGAGATTGCCGGGTTCTCTGCTGGTCTCTCCGAGGAACCTTTGCAGAGGTTCCAGGACTTGTCCACTGGTATTCGAGAGTGCTCAAAGTTTATCTCTCGAGCAGCCTACGATGGCTTTGAGGCTTCGGCCCGAGTAGCCGGAGCCGGCATCGGTGCCGACTGACAGGCTTGGCTACAGTCATCCGACCTCGAGCCATGGGTCCAGGACAAGTTGGTCGATGTCCCCTGCCAAGGTGAAAACTTCTTTGGCAAGCCTATGGCTGAAAAGGCTGCAGAACTCGAGACCGAGACTCTGACCAGGACTAGGCTTTCCAGGAAAACCTCTGCCCCTTCTCAGAAAAAGAAGGGCTCGGGAAAAAAGACCTTTTACCCGAGGAAGTCATCTGCCTACAAACTACCCTCATTATCAGGCCTCTGCAGCTCCCCAACAGGGTCAGCAGGCCAAGGGGCAGGGTCAAGGTCCCGTAGGCTGAAGACCCCCAAGTCATCTACACCGGCCCCTGCTCAGCAGGGTGGGGTTTTTTGACTCAAACAGCATAGCCTCTTCTCCTCAGTTGGCTTCTCTCAGCACAGGAGGCCGGCTGGCCCACTTTGCCCACAGGTGGTCAGCCGTCACATCAGATACCTGGGTTCTTCATATAGTCCAGAGGGACTATGTTCTCCATTTTCACCAGGTATCTCCCTCCTATTTTCCAGGGGAGCCTCCAAGACTCCCTCTGCACAGGGACCTACTCCTTCAGGAGTTGACAGATCTACTACAGGATCAGGCTGTGGAACCGGTGCCCCACCACCTGAGAGGTCAAGGCTTTTATTCAAGGTACTTTCTGGTACCAAAAAGAACAGGAGGCCTCAGACCCATCCTAGACTTGCGAAACCTCAACAAGTTCCTGCAGAGGGAAATGTTCAAGATGCTTACCCTTGGAATCCTGCTGCCCTACCTCCAGCAGGGAGACTGGCTATGCTCCTTGGATCTAAAGGATGCGTATACTCACATCCTTATTCATCCAGACCACAGACAATATCTCAGGTTTGTTGTGGGAGGAAACCACTATCAGTACAGAGTGCTTCCCTTTGGCCTATCATCTGCTCCCAGGGTGTTCACCAAGTGCCTGGCAGTGGTGGCGGCCTACCTGAGGCTTCAGGGTCTCTTTGTGTTTCTGTACCTGGACGACTGGCTCATAAGGGGCCAATCTTCCCAGGAGGCCAACCAGGCCACCCTTCGCACTGTGGCTCTGCTTCAGCACTTGGGGTTTGTCATAAACTTCGCAAAGTCCACTTTGCTCCCGTCCCAGAACTTAGAGTTCATAGGGGCCAGACTAGACACTCTTCAAGCAAAGGCTTTTCTGCCTCTGGACAGGGCCCACAGGCTAATGGATCTGGCCAGCCAGTTTCGCAGCAATTCCCTGGTCTCTGCCAGGCAATTCCTGAGACTACTCGGCCATATGGCTTCCACGGTCCATGTCACCCCCAATGCCCGCCTGCACATGCGACCTGCTCAGTGGAGCCTTCACACAGTGGTATCAAGCCACAGGGGGCCTAGCGGACTCAGTGAGGATTTCCGACCTCCTGTTCTCCTCTCTGCAATGGTGGCTTCACCTTCCAAATCTAGTGCTCGGAGTGGTTTTTCAATCCCCTCCGCATACTCAGGTGCTGACAACCGATGCCTCTCTTCTCGGTTGGGGAGCACATTGCCAAGGGACATTTACTCAGGATCTCTGGACCCCTTGGGAGGCTACTCAGCAGATAAACTTCCTGGAGCTACGGGCGATACGCCTAGCTCTGAGAGCCTTCTCCCACCTCGCCTCTCACCAGTCTGTACTGGTCCAGACAGACAATCAAGTTGCCATGTTCTATGTGAACAAACAAGGAGGCACAGGCTCCTTCCTTCCTTTGTCTGGAGGCACGACGACTGTGCTCTTGGGCTGTCAATCACGGAATCCTTCTCAAGGCTGTCTACCTCCCAGGTCAGGAAAATTGCCTGGCAGACAGACTGAGCCGGATCCTGCAACCACACGAATGGAGATTGAACCCATTGGTGGTTCAGCAGGTCTTTCTCAAGTGGGGGCTCCCCACCATGGATCTTTTCGCCAGTCCTCTGAACCGGCAACTCCCGAGATTTTGCTCCAGACAACCGCATCCTCTCCGAATAGCAGCGGATGCGTTTCTGATCTCGTGGTCCACAGGCCTACTGTATGCGTTTCCTCCCACACCACTAGTGTCCAGGACGCTGTTCAAAGTCCTCAGGGACGGGGCTTCCTTGATTCTCATGGCCCCCAGGTGGCTGAGGCAACCGTGGTTCCCGCTCCTGCTACCTCGAGAGGTGGAAGATGTAGTCTTGGCCTCTCGGCGTCAATCCACCAGGAAATCATACGCTCTTAAGTGGCGTAGATTCTCCGCTTGGTGTGCTCAGCACAGTGAGAATCCCTTCTCGTGCTTGGTAGCTGTAGTATTGCAATATTTGCTCTACCTCTCCAATCTGGGCCTTAAGTCTAACTCTGTCCGAGTTCACCTTAGTGCTCTCTCAGCGCACCACTCGCCGGTGGATGGCAGGCCTCTTTCTAGCCACCCTTTGGTGGCTCGTTTCCTCAGAGGCCGCCTTCTGCTTAAGCCTCCTTTGCGTCCACCGGCCCCTGAGTGGGATCTGAATGTGGTCTTACAGCGGCTTACTTGTCCGCCTTTTGAACCTATGGCTACCTGCCCTCTCCGTTTTCTCTCCTGGAAAACTTTATTTCTGGTAGCTCTCACCTCTGCTAGGCGAGTGAGTGAACTGCAGGCACTAGTGTCTGATCCTCCTTACACTAGGTTCTACCGGAATAGGGTAGTCCTACGGACTCACCCTACGTTTCTTCCTAAAGTTGTCTCACCTTTTCACCTCAATCAGGAGGTGGTTCTTCCGACCTTCTTTCCCAGGCCTCATGCCAACCGGGCTGAAATGGTCTTGCATACCCTGGACTGTAGGAGGGCGTTATCCTTCTACCTTGACCGTACGCGGGAGCATCCGAAGGCTGTTCAGCTTTTCGTTTCTTTTGACCCCAATAAGTTGGGGCTCCCTGTCTCCAAGCGTACGTTGTCCATATGGGTCGCTGACTGTATCGCCTGGGCTTATGGGGCAGCTGGCCTCTTGTTGGAGAGTCGAGTCACGGCTCATCGTGTCAGGGCGAAGGCTGCGTCAGTGGCTCATCTCCGCTCTGTTCCGTTGGCAGATATCTGCCGGGCCGCTACTTGGTCTTCAAGCCAGACTTTTGCAGCCCATTACTGCCTTGAGAGGGAGTCCCGCAGGGACAGTGCTTTCGGACAGGCAGTACTCCATAATCTCTTTGGGGTTTAGGCAACTCCTACCCTCCGGCCCTGGTGTTGGGCTACCGGTCGGGGGCGCTCTCAGAGAAGATTCCTTCCTTCTGTGCTGTCGAGCTCGAGGGAGCTCTGTTTTCCGCTTGGGATCTCCGGTAGCCTTAAGCTGGGGAGTCCCATATGTGAGGACTGACTTCCTGCTTGGTCCTGGAGAAAGAGTAGTTACTCACCTGTAACGGGTGTTCTCCAGGAGCAGCAGGAATCAGTCCTCACAACCCTCCCTCCTCCTCTTGGAGTTGCAGTCATGCTTTGTTTTTTGCTAATTTTTTTCTGTCTTTTAGCTATGTCATCAGACTGAGCAAGATGGCACCCTTGGGCGGGAAGGGGACCGCACATGCGCGCTGCAATTCCCAAAGGCTTTCTGTGAAAGCTGGGGAAATGCTCTGCACGAGGGCTCCGTTGGCGCCGACATCACCCATATGTGAGGACTGATTCCTGCTGCTCCTGGAGAACACCTGTTACAGGTGAGTAACTACTCTTTCTCCTTGGACAAGCAGGATTTGTCAGCCACACCTAGTGCCTCCCTAGCTGCTTAGTTATGTTCACTTACATATATACTCATTGTTATATTGTTCCATGTAAAAGGTTGAAAAATACCGACTGTTTTGTTCTCTGTAAACCATCTTGACTGGTAGAAAGACGGTATATAAAACTTGTTAAATAAATTAAATAAATAAATAAATAGCGCGGTGTTGCAGTGGAGAGGGAGGCCGATACCAAGTGAAGTATTATCTCTTTTATTGCAGCATGCTATAATTGACAGTGCAAGGTGTCAGTGACAGTGCAAGGAATCAGTAACCGTGCAAGGTATCATAAAAAACAGTGCAGGAAGCATTGTGCAAGATAGCATGGTAGTGCATTGGAGCCAACATGGCCCAAGAACGTAGAACTCACAAAGGCCAATGTGGCTGAATATAAGAGGCCAGTGCGGCCGAACTATGATGAAAACACTCAGTCATAACAGTTAATCAAGATTTGTCTCAATGTTCATCAGGAAGAGGAAGCGTAGAGCTCACTGCTGTATAGTACTCCACTCTTCGTTGGTGGCTGTGGTGAGGACCGCCTGGCTAAACGTGCATCGCGCGTGGATGTCTAGGTCCAAACAATGTGCTTCTGAAAAGTGTGGACGGAGGACCAAGTTGCGGCTCTGCAGATGTCCGTAATAGGGACAGAGCACAGGTTAGCAATGGTAGCTGCCAGGGCTCTGAGATGATGAGGCCCGATGTTCAGCGCCTCGCGGGCACCCGCCTGGTGGTGGCAGAATGCGATGCAGTCCGAAATCCAGTGGGCCATTGTGCATCTCATGACAGGCTGTCCTGGCCTGTTGGGGTCATAAGAGACAAACAGCTGAGAGCCCTTTCATAGTGGGTGTGTTTTCAGAAGGTAGATACGGAGTGCTCTGGTGCAGTCCAGGGTGTGAAGCCTTTGCTCTTCTGGAGAGGAGTGGGCTCCGGGTAAAACGTGGGCAGCTCAATAGTTTGGTTGATGTGAAAAACCAATGTTACCTTGAGTATGAACTTGGGGTGTGTATGCAGGGTAGCCCTGTCATGGAGAAGCTGTGTGTATGGAGGGTGCGATACGAGAGCTTGTAGTTCACTGATCCTGCATGCCGATGTGATGGCAATAAGGAAAAGTGTTTTCCAGGTCAAGTGTTTCAAGGATCCTGAGAGCATGGGCTCGAAGGACGGCTGTGTCAACTGGTGTAGGACCAGGTTGAGGTCCCAAGATGGGATGGGTGTGCAGACCGGAGGCTTCAAGTTGTTCAGTCCTTTCATAAAACTGCCCACTAGGGGTAGGGAGGAGATGGTGTCGCTACCTATCCAGTCATGAAGAACTGCAATTGCGGAGGGATGCACCCGAATGGAGGTAGTTTTGAGTCCTTGATCAGAGAGATAGGTGAGGTACTGTAGAATGTGTGGTACCGGACATGTGGTCAGGTTTAACCCTTTTGAAGGACACCACAGGCTGAATCGTTTCCATTTCAGGCCGTAAGACTTTCTCGTGGAAGGTAGGTCGCCTGGCAGCAAGGATAATGTGTTGGACCTCCTCAGGTATATTGAGGGAGGAGAGGTTCACCCTCTCAATCTCCAAGCTGTCAGAGCAAGCGCCTTCAGGTTGGGGTGCAGGGTGCACCTGTTGTCCTTGGAGAGAAAGGATGAGTTGAAAGGAAGGTGGCGTGGTTGAGCTTGTGCCAGGAGGGCGAGGGTTGGGAACCACATCTGCCTGGGCCAGTGTGGAACCACCAGGATTATGTGGGCCTTGTCCTGGACCACCTTCTGCAGCGTTTTGGAGATCATGGGAGTGGGAGGGAATGCGTACACGAGACACCACCCCCCCCCCCCCAGCACACGTCAAAGGCATCCGAGGCTATGCTGAGGGCTGACGGGCGTTTCGAGCAGAATAGGTGGCACTTCCTGTTCTGTTCTGTGGCAAAGAGGTCGATCTGTGGCTGGCCCCAGCGGAGAAAAATGTCGTTGGCAATCTCGGGGTCCAGAGTCCATTCGTGAGGGCTCAATTGTTGGCTCAGCCTGTCCGCTAGCGCGTTTTCCTCGCCTGGGAGGTATGACGCTTGCAGCCAGCAACGGTGTGCAAGGGCTAGGGACCAGATGGTGAGAGCCTCCTTGCACAAGGGTCGTGATCCCGTTCCTCCTTGCTTATTGATATAGAACATGGCCATTTGGTTGTCTGTCTGGATGAACACAGACTTGTTCTTGATGTGTAGCTGGAAGGCTTGCAGGGCATATCTGATGGCCTTGAGTTCCAGGAGATTTATGTGGCAGTACGCCTCTGACTTGTCCAGGCACCTTGTGTGCAAAGTTGGAGCATGTGGGCTCCCCATCCAGTCGGTGATGCATCCATGGTAATAGTGACCTCGTAGCTGGGTTGCTGGAGGCAACTCCGCACTGTGAGGTTCTGTTTGTTGATTTACCATCGGAGGCTCAGCTTGGTACTTGTGTTCAGAGTTATGTGTGTGGACAGGGGCTGTGTGTGTTGATTCCAGCAGGACCTCAAGCGCCATTGAAGGGTGCGCATGTGTAGCCGCACAAGGGGCAGAACTTGAGTGGTGGCAGCCATGTGACCCAGGAGTCGTAAGAGATTCCAGGCAGCAGTTGTCGTCTGTGAGGTGACTTCCCGGGCTAGAACAGATATCTTCTCCACACGGGGAGCAGGGAGAAAAGCCTTTGACTCCACCGTGTCTATGTAGGCTCCAGTGAACTCCAGCTGTTGTGTTGGGGTGAGGTGCGACTTCTGGTAGTTGATTAGGAACCCGAGGAAGCTGAGCAGGTGGATTGTTTTTTTGACTGCTGCTTGGGTTCCCTTCGCCGATGGCGATGATATGAGCCAGTCGTCCAAGTACAGGAAAACATGAATGCCCTGTTTGCGCAGGTGTGCAGCTGCCACTGCCATGCACTTGGTGAATACCCGAGGGGCCGGGGATAGGCCGAATGGCAGGGCTCTGTACTGGTAGTGGCCTTCCAGGGCCCGAAAACGTAGATATTTTCTGTCGCCTGGGTGGATTGGAACATGGGTGTAGGCATCCTAGAGCTCCAACGCTGCCATCCAGTCGCCGGGCTGCAGGAGAGGTAGGATCGAGCCCAGCGAATACATACAGAATCTCTCTGTGTGGATGAATTTGTTGAGGTTCCTGAGGTCGAGGATGGGGCGAACCCCTTCTGACTTCTTGGGCACCAGGAAGAATCTGGAGTAGAAACCTTGGTTGATTTTATTGTCCGGGATGGGTTCTATTGCCTGTGACCCCAGGAGATGGGTCAATTCTTCGTGCATCCGCAGGGGTCCCTCTCCGGGGTTGGCTTGTGCTGGAACTGCCCGCTGGTAAGGAGGGGACCGGAAGCGCAAGTGGTAGCCTTTTTGAATGATCTGTAGAACCCATCCGTCGGTGGAGATATGTTGCCAGTGTTCGGAGAAAGCAGACAATCTTCCCCCCACCGGGAGCGTGGATCACGCCCCCTGTTGCTGTTTCTCAAATGGAAGGGCCACTTTTCCCTTGGGTGAGCGGCTGTTTTTTCTGTTTCCTGTCCCTTTGGTGCTTCTGGTGCTGGGGTGCACCATATGAGGGTTGGAAAGCCGTCTGTGTGTAACGCTGAGGTTGCCATTTACGGTAAGAGTTATACTTCTTATGTGAAGGGTAGGGCTTGCGGTTGAAGTTGCCTTTCGTATTGGAGGAGCGTTCCAACCCGTCCTCAGCAAGGGTTTGGAGGGTGGTACAGTGTTCCTTCATGTCATTGACAGTATCAGTAACTTTTTCTCTGAAGAGGGACTCATCGTTGCAAGGGGGCATCAGTTATTCGCTCGTGTGTATCCTCACGGAGTCCCGATGCACGCAGCCACGCTAGTCTCCTGGTGGAGATGGCAGTACCCGCAATGCGGGTGGCTGTCTCGAAAGCATCATACACCGTACTTATTAGGTGCCTGCTGCATTCCTTGAGTTCACCGAGGGTGGATGTGGCTGTTGCTTGGGCTTCCGGTGAGAGGGAAGCCATGGTCTCTTTGAGGGTTCCCGGTAGTGAGTCCTGGAACAGGATATGCTGGAATTGATGCGCAGCAATCCTGGCATTTAGCATGGACCCCTGGAAGACTTTCTTTCCCACGTCGTCCAGTAGTTTGGGGAGTTTGCGTGGGTGCGCGATGACTTTATGCGCTTCAAGGCAGAAGACATCACAATGGAATGGTGAGGGAATTGACTCTTTCTGAAGGCTGGTGCTTGTCTGACTTGGTATTTGGTGTCGAGTTTGCGTGGGCAAGTGAGTGCGGAGGCCGGACTCTACCAGATTTTTGCCTGTGTGTCTAACAGGCACTGGTGGACTGGAAGGGAGACAGGCAGCTTTGGTGCATTGATGTACATGAGGACTTCAGGTCCAGCTTGGTCCAGAGGGTCAGATGGCGTAAGGGTCAGGGTGGATGCCACCTTACGCAGGAACCTGGGATATGTGAGGTCCTTTGCGGTCGGTGTTGCCGAGGGAGTGCCAGTGCCTGCGCTAGAGGCCACAGTGGACCCCTCCTTTGAGGTGGCGGCAGGATCCTTGTCCGGGGGGTTCAGAGCCCAGAGGCTACTCCATCCTCTTCCTCCTCCTCTACCGAGCTGAGGAGGGACAGGGGCTTGGAGTAGTCGGTGTGATTGCTGCGCTATGTATTCTCGTTATTCCTCTCGGGGCTCGTGGTTCGGCCATCCGGAGACGCAGAGGCAGACTGGATACCTTCTTGTAAACGAGAGGTGAGATTGGATAGCAGCTTCAATATTGCCCCTTGGTTGGGGAGAGCTTGCTTGAAGTTGTCAGGTTTTGCAGGTGCAGGAGGAGGAACAGAGCTGTTATTAGCAGTATTGGCCCCATAGCTGGTCCCAGCATCCACCGGCGTGGTGTTGGCCTCCAAATCTGTAGGGCGGTGCCCTTTGTGGTGCCTCCTGCTCTTTTCACTGACATCAGGGCTGTGAGAGGGCCTGCAATGGCGTTTCTGGGATGAGCCATGGTCCCTGCCCCGATCGTGGCTCCTGCTTCTGCTCCAATCGCGGCTCCGGCATTTCCCTGAACGGCGCTTGGAAGGGGACTCCCTCCTGGCATGTCTCTGCCCCGACAGGGATTCCCTGAGGGGGGAGTGTCCAGCGTCGGTGCCGGGAGTGGGCGGAGCTTCGGGGGTGACGTCGGCCAGCCTCCTGATGACGTCGTCCAATGGCGTGCAAGTGGGCGGATCCGTGCAGGTTTCCAAGATGGCTGCCCCCATGAGAAACGTGGCTTGGGGTGGAGTCTCGAGGGGGCGAACGGAGACAGAAGCAGTAACGGAGGTCTCTGCGATCGGGGATGGAGGCCTCCGTAGGCGCATCTCGGATCAGCAGCAGAGGAGCAGGCAATTGAGCAGGGAGGGTGGTCTCTGGAGACGGCCAGGTAGCCAGGACGTCCTGCAGAGTGTGGCCTCTGGATCTGCGGGCTCTGGGGGACATTTCCGCACAGTGTGTGCAGTCAGCGACCTGGTGATTAGCCCCTAGGCAGCACAGGCAGACTTCATGAGAATCGGTGCTGCTCATCTTCCTGGTGCACCGTGTGCATTTCTTGAAGCCTGGTTTTGCTGGTTTGGCATTGTAGGATGTTGATCTTCGTCAGGTAAGTGTTCTTTTTTAAGTCTCTGGCTAGAGAGAGAGCAGGAAGCGTGTGGTAGGCACAGCAGAAGGAAAAAGACTGGCCAGCTAGGGGCGGGCTAGTGGGTTGGGCCTCTGGTTCATGCTCAGAAGGTTTCTGAGCTCTAGAGAGCACTTCCGTGTACGGTGCTGTTGAAGGAAGTCACCAGGTGTGGTTGACCAATCCTGCTTGTCCAAGGAGATTATATACCCTTGCTCAGGACCATACTTACTATTGGGGCATTCTTCTCTAATTAGCTAATTCTTGTAAACGTAGATCGATTATTTACCTTATCAGAATATAGAAAGACTAGGGGACATGCAATGAAGCTACAGGGTGTAAACTATTTAAGACTAATAAAATATTTTTTCACTCAACGTGTAACCAAACTCTGGAATTTGTTACCGGAGGATGTTTTAAAGGCTGTTAGTGTAGCTGGGTTTAAAAAAGGTTTGGACAAGTTCCTGGAGGAAAGGTCCATAAACCATTATTAAGAAGTGACCGAAGATATCAATGCTTGACCCAGTACAAGCATTGTGGAACTTGTGTCTCTTGGGAAACTGCTAGGTACATATGACCTAGATTGGCCACTGTTGGAAACAGAATACTGGGCTTGATGGACCTTGGTCTGACCCAGTATGGCATATCTTATGTTCTTATGTTGTTCCAGCTGTCTGGGGCCCCACTTGTGTGATGTTATTCTACTCATGTCTGTACCGCTCTCCGATGACCTTTCTTGGGCCCATGTCTTCAATTATCAGTCTGGGCCTTGTCAGATTTATATTGTTATCTGACCTCTGCCCCTTCACTCAATTCTTTACCTGGTTTTCTTGGTTCTCTTGTTTGGTTCTCTCCCACCTCTTGGTTCCCAAGAAATATATCTCTTTTTTTTTTATTTTTTAACTGTATTTATTAACCATCAGAAACATAACATCCAATACATTACACAGCAAGGGGCCCACGAGGAGTGGAATCTTATCTCCTCCGAGGCCAAGGCAATAGACCAGTGATGGCTAACCTTTTTGAGCCCGAGTGCCCAAACTGCCGCACAAAACCAAAGAATTTCCTCAAAGTGCCAGCACGTCAATTAAAGCCCCATTTGCATAAGGTGCTTCATTTGCATAAATATTTGCATAATGTTACCATACACTAACTTTTAGTAAACATGCCTCTTAATGAGTATATGGATAAAGAAAGACTAAAAGGTTTCTACATTACTATAATCCAGTACCAACCGCCAGGCACATTAGGAACTACTACAAACGCTGCCCATTTAGAACCCATAGCAAACCCGCCGTATCCTAACAGCACTACCAGGACTCACAAAGCACCATACTCTACCTATCAAAAGGCAACACTGCAAATATTAAACCAATACATCTCAGAGAACAACAATACATGACCTACTGGGGAAAGAACAAGTGGCAATGTCAAATAGGAATTATATAAACAGAATACCTCAGCTCAGTTACACATGCAGAACAGACCATCACCAAACAAGGAATCACAATTTAGAAACAGGAAGACAATAATTAAACTGGGAACCCCAAAAGCCAAACTTGGAATATACAACAACACTGTAGAAATAAAACTATATATTAATTTCCTCTTGTACTAAACAAAGCGCAAAAATTAATGATGCACATTTCCCAGAGCTGACATATTCCAGTTAATAAATTCAAAATAAAGAGATATTTTTCTACCTTTTGTGCATTTTTTTTCAGTTGCAATTGTTCCAGCCACTTTCTTCTGGTTTCTTCGTGTCTTCCTGCTAACTCTCCATCTGCTGTCCATTTGTCCTTTCTTCTGTCTTCTTGTTTTTTTTTCCATTCTCTCTCTACATCTGCTTTAAACATACTAATCTTTCTCCTTTGGCTCTTTCCTCATTCCTATTTCATCTACTCAAAATTTACCCCTCCATCCTCAATCCCCACTTACTCTCCCAATACCCGGCCAATTGTAGATTTTTTATCCCTCCCACACAAAATATTTTTCCCCTCTCCATTTTACTCTCCCAGCCCCATCCCATTCTAATCCTCCCCCAACACCAGCTCCCTTCTAGTTCCAGCCTCACCCAGCATCCATTCCCTTCTAGTCCCTGCATCAGCCCATTTCCAGTCCTAGCAGCCCCCCAACCCAATACCAGTCCTATCCCCCCAACCCAATACCAGTCCTATCCCCCCCTCATCAACCCACTTCCAGTCCTAACCCCCCATCACCCCATTTTCAGTTTAAGCCCCCCCCCTATAACCCATTACCAGTCCTAACCCCCCACTTCCAGTCATCCCCCATAGCCCATTGCCAGTCCTAACCCCCCCATCAGCCCACAGTCCATTACCAGTCCTAACCCCATCAGCCCACCTCAAGTCCTAACCCCTCCCCATCAGCCCATTTCTTGTCCCAGCCCCCCCCATAGCCCATTATCAGTCCTAAACCCCCCCATAGCCCATTACCAGTCCTAACCCCATCAGACCACCTCCAGTGTTAACCCCCCATCAGCCCATTTCCAGTCCTAACCCCACCCAACAGCCCACCTCAAGTCCTAACCCCTCCCCATCAGCCCATTAGCAGTCCTAACCCCCCCCTAGCCCATTAGCAGTCCTAACCCCCCCTCTCTAGCCCATTAGCAGTCCTAACCCCCCCCCCATAGCCCATTACCAGTCCTAACCCCCATCACCCCATTTCCAGACAGCCCCCATCAGCCCACAGCCCATTAGCAGTCCTAACCCCCCCTAGCCCATTAGCAGTCCTAACCCCCCCTCCTAGCCCATTAGCAGTCCTAACCCCCCCCCTCCTAGCCCATTAGCAGTCCTAACCCCCCCAGCCCATTAGCAGTCCTAACCCCCCCTCCTAGCCCTTTAGCAGTCCTACCCCCCCCCATCCCAGTAGCAGTCCTAACCCGCCCTTGCCCATTAGCAGTCCTAACCCCCCCCGAGCCCATTAGCAGTCCTAACCCCCCCCCCTCTCTAGCCCATTAGCAGTCCTAACCCCCCCCATAGCCCATTACCAGTCCTAACCCCCCATCACCCCATTTACAGACATCCCCCATCAGCCCACAGCCCATTAGCAGTCCTAACCCCCCCCTCCTAGCCCATTAGCAGTCCTAACCCCCCAAGCCCATTAGCAGTCCAAACCCCCCAGCCCATTAGCAGTCCTAACCCCCCCCCCCTGCCCATTAGCAGTCCTAACCCCCCATCACCCCATTTCCAGACAGCCCCCATCAGCCCACAGCCCATTAGCAGTCCTAACCCCCCCCTAGCCCTTTAGCAGTCCTAACTCCCCTCCCCAGCCCTTTAGCAGTCCTAACCCCCCCCTTGCCCATTTGCAGTCCTAACCCCCCCCCTAGCCCATTAGAAGTCCTAACCCCCCCCCCAGCCCATTTGCAGTCCTAACCCCCCCCCCAGCCCATTAGCAGTCCTAACCCCCCCCCCCCGGCAAATTTAAAAACAGAAAAAGCGGGCTCTGGCTGCTGCCGTGGACGCGGCAGCATGCAGTGTCCCGCGGGGCCCCCTCCGCCCGCTAAGCCCCTCTGCAAGGGCTTTCAGATTCGCGAGGGAGACAGCGTCTCCCTCGCGTCTCTTGTTAAGCCCGCAGGGGCTAATGGGAAATTTCCCATCAGTCCCTCGCGTCTAAAGGGGCTGATGGGAAATTTCCCATTAACCCCTACGGGCTTAACAGAGACGCGAGGGAGACGCTGTCTCCCTCGCGAATCTGAAAGCCCTTGCAGAGGGGCTTAGCGGGCGGAGGGGGCCCCGCGGGACACTGCATGCTGCCGCGTCCGCGGCAGCAGCCAGAGCCCGCTTTTTCTGTTTTTGCGGACCTTCACGCGTGCCAGCTGCAAGGCCTTCGCGTGCCACAGCTGGCACGCGTGCCATAGGTTCGCCATCGCTGCAATAGACAGTTATGTCACCATAGCAAAACACGATTCAACATAGAACAAAGTGCAATCATGGTTAAACATTTTTCCCCTCTGTTTGTATTCCTAATATCCCCCCCCCCTTCCCACCCCCTACCCCCCCTTCCCACCCCCTACCCCCCCTTCTATTCCCCTATCCCCAACTCCCCGTCATCGCACCCCGAACTCCACGACATTACAGCAGTACACTTCACAGCCTTCTCCTGTGTCCCCTCCTCACCCCACCATCCATGCCTTAAAGGCCCACATTAACTACTTTGCTCCGGCATCGGGGGCCCAGGGTCTGGATATAGGGTTCCCAAAGCAGCATAAAGGTAGCCCACCTCTTCACTGAGCCCTTAGCCCTCTAGCGCTCCGCCAGCATCAGCTGATGAAAATTATTGCGCCACTCCGTAAACGTGGGCTGGTCCCGATCTCTCCATCTGTGTAAAATCGGACCCTTCCCCACCAAACATGCTTTGCGCACCAATAACCGCTCCCATCTCCCTGTAGGAAGGGTGTGATGCAATTGATCCAGGGTGACTAAAACTCCGGTCCAGGGAAACCTTTGTTGCAATAGTCGCATAATATAGCGGCGTATATGGGACCAATAGGGAAGGATGCGCCTGCACTGCCACCACATATGGGTTAGAGTGGCCAATGGCATCGAACACCTGGGGCAAGACCCGTCCTGCGTAATACGACTCCGTAACGCTCGTCTCGGTGAGAAATACACACGGGTTAAGGCTTTGTATTGGATTTCCCTCCAACGCACTCCCTCCGCCAGTTCCACTATCCGCCCCACTGCCGCACAGATCGTACCTGGCAGTATTTCTCATCCCAATTCTCCTCCCCAGGCTGCCTCAGCCCGCCCATAGTCCGGCCCCACCCCAAAGCACTCCAGCTTTGCCTTCAGCCCGGCTATCGTCAGGTGTGCATCCTCCCCCAGTTCCAATAAATCAATAATCTGCTTCGACCGGTCCTCCCCCAGTTCCTCCCGGGGCAGCGTAGCCACATAGTGTGAAAGCTGAAGATACGCAAAGTATTGGGTGCGGGGGAGCTGGAACTCCTCGCATAATTCCAAAAACGGCTTGCACGTACCCGCAAGGTCCACTGCATGCCCTAAATATCGTAGTCCCTGCCGATGCCATAACTGAAACGCGCTCGAATCCGAACCTGGCAGAAAGTGCACATTGCCTCGTATGGGTAACCAACTAGATACCTGCCAATTACGCTGCCAAAAGCTGTTTAATTGTCTCCACGTACGCCTCATCGTATTTAACAACGTATTCCGTGTAAGTCGCGTTGGCAATTGTGCACTTTCCACATGTAAAGCCCCCACTAGGGAGAAAGGAGCCACCAGCGCCGCTTCCAAAGCTCTCGGCGTATAAACGTCTGTTCCCCCTAGGCAGTCTCCTATATGCCGCGCTTGGCAAGCCAAGGCATAAAGTCTTAAATCTGGAAGCCCAAGGCCCCCTCTACGCCACTTACCGATCATACGAGATATCGGGATCCGCGCTCGGGCCCCCCTCCACAAAAACGCTTGTATCTCCCTTTCCATTTTAAGCAAATCCCTTCGGAATAACCAGACGGGCAGAGTTTGCAGCCAATAAAGTATACGCGGCAAAATCACCATTTTAACTGCTGCAATTCTCCCCAGTAGTGCCAAGGGAAGCGGGTTCCAGGCTCTCAATTGACGCCGCATCCCAGTCAAGACTTTCTCAAAATTCGTGTAATATAGATCTTGTGGTAATCTTGTTAAAATGATACCCAAGTAATTAAACCCATGGTCGGACCATTTCAAAGGGAAATCCTCCCCCCATCCATCCCGCAACCTCCCCGAAACATCCAAGGCCTCCGATTTATCTGCATTTATCCGAAGGCCGGCAAAACTTCCAAACCTCCGAAACTCGGCCAACAGTCTCGGCAATGATTCTTGCGGCGCCAGTATATGTACGAGCATATCGTCGGCGAAAGCCGACACCTTAAATCCCTGTTTGCCCACCTCAATCCCACAAATCTGTCGGTCCCGTTCTATACTGCGTATTAGAGGATCCAAAGACAAAACGAACAATAGGGGGGATAAAGGACAGCCCTGCCTAGTACCTCTATACAATGGGAAGGGGGCTGACAGGACCCCGTTACACAGCACTCGAGCTGTTGGAGTATCGTATAAACTCTTTACCATAGCACAAATAGCCTGTCCGAAACCATACATCGGTAACAAATGGTCCAGATAAGTCCAGTCAACCCTATCAAACGCTTTTTCAGCGTCGAAACTCACCAAAAGTGATTGCAACTGATGGCTGTGCACCCACTCCAGGGATGTTAAAATTCGGCGTATGTTACGAACAGCATAACGGCCGCATACAAATCCCACCTGAGATTCATGCACTATGTCACCTAATATCCCCGCTAGCCGCTCTGCCAGAATTTTTGCCAATAGCTTTGTGTCAAAATTCAGCAAAGAGATCGGTCTATAAGAGGCCGCCTGCAAAGGGTCTTTGGCTGGCTTCGGTATCAACGTAATATAGGCTTGATTATCTCACCAACGCCTACCACCCCCTTCTATTCTCCGCTGGTAGGTATCCATTAACAGGGGTCCCACCCAGTTGGACAGGAGTTTGTAAAACTCAGCCTCATAGCCATCTGGGCCTGGAGCCTTACAACAACTGGCGTGTGCAATTACAGACTGGACCTCCTTTAACGTGATCGGTTGTCCCAATTGAACCCGTTGCGCCTCCGTCACCCTTGGGAGCTTCAACCCTTGCAGGTAGGCCTCCATTGTAGAAGGGTTAGTCTCCTCAGCTGCATAGAGTTTTTGAAAAAAGTTTCTAAAAAGTGCACTTATCGCCTCTCGATTTTGGTGGAGTTTCCCATATTCGTCCCGAAGGGCCGCTACCCCCTTCCCTCCTCTCGGACCCCGCAAACATCGTCCTAATAACTTTCCCGGCTTGTCACCAAAGCAATATAACCGATATTTGTAATATAGCAAAGATTTCTTAGCTCGCTGGTGAAGCAATTCATTCGAGGCAACCTGAAGTTCCCATAGCCGTTTTCTATTCAACACTGTAGGTGAGTGACCACTAAGCACTCGCACATGAGAGACTTGTCGCTCCATCCAGACGATCTGCTCCGCCAACAGTCTGCGTTTCCGGGCGACAAACCCAATAATGTCACTTCTCAGTATCACCTTGGCCGTTTCCCAAACCAACTCTGGGTCATCCCTGTGTGCCTGATGGTTTAACTCAAAATCACGCCAGCGTTGACCCAGGAATTGCCGGAATTGATTATCCTTATATAACTCGATGGAGAACCGCCATATATGAGATGTGCCAGTTCCTCCCCCCCATTGCATCTCCACCCAAACCATGGCATGGTCGGATATCTCCAGGGGACCGATCTGTACCTCCTCCACCTGTGCAAAGACAGTTGTAGAGAGCAAGATATAGTCGATTCTCGCACTCGTCCCATGCGCCCTCGAAATGTGAGTAAATTCCTTCTCGGTTGGATGCAAGACCCTCCACGGATCCATCAGGCCCAATCGATTCCGAAATCGTTGCAACACCTGAGAGCCAAGTGTTCTGTCCCTCGTCCCCCTTCCACTGGAGGTGTCCAGACTCACTTCAAACACCCCATTCAAGTCGTCCCCCAATAGTAAAGGTACATCTGGCAGTTGTTCCACTTTGGCCGCAATACGATCGAAAAACTCCCGGTCCAAAATATTGGGACTGTATACATCCCCTAGTATAATCTCACGATCTTCCAATAAGCCCCACAGTAACAGAAAGCGCCCCTCGGGATCAGCCACCTGTCGATTCAGCGAGAAGCGCACTCTCCTATGGATTAAGATAGCCACACCCCCCTTCTTCCCCCGTGCAGGCGCACCCCACACCTGGCCTACCCAGTCTCGACCTAATTTAGCATGCTCTTCAGCTGTTTGGTGGGTTTCCTGGAGAATCGCAATATCACAGCGTTGTCTAGCCAGCGCCTTCAGTACTTTATATCGCTTTATCGGGCTACCCAAGCCACAAACATTCCAGGTTATGACCCTCAGAGGATCACCGTAGGTTTATGGCCCAGCTGCCAGCAAAGCGTGTTTAGGGAGACCCTCCCAGCCTGGAGCCTCCCAGCAGTCTTACTTGGAAAATTGACCCTATACCTCTTCATAAAGTTCAGAGTGCGATGACCCCTCCCCCAGCCTCCCCTCCTCCCCTGAGTCCCCCAGCCCCCCCACTGGCTTACCCCTCTTCTAACCCTCCCCACCTCTATCCTAACCCTCCCCTGACCCTTTCCTCTAATGCCCCCCCTCACTCCCCTTCAACCTACTCCACCTATCTACAGGACTCCCCGCACCTACCCCCACCCAAGGAGTCCTCCCGAGACCCCTTTGAGCGTGTCCCCCGACCAAGCCCCTAAAACAAATCATAATACCACAATCCAACTGTATTGATCCTTTTACCATAAAGGATCTAAACTCTCCCCCAACTGCCCGGCAACCACCTGAAAATCAGAGCTAGAGAGCAGGCCTAAATTTTTCGCCCCCCCTCCCCCCCCCCAGTGTCCAAGCTCAGCCGGTCCCATTATACGGGCCCCGCTTATCACACTGCAACAACCCCCGAGGCCTCTCCAGGTCAGGCTCCTTCTAGCCTTCATCGTTATTGTCATTAAACCCCACCCACCTAGGGCACTCCCCTTGCCCGCCACCACCACCCGGGGGAATGGCAGCCACGACCTCCACGGAGAAATCCTGCCTTCTCCCCCACAGGGAGTGTCGGCAAGTTTTACAGAAAGCAAAATGGCCGGGGGGGCACACCGGCATCTACAAAATAATGTCGGATCAGCCAGGAAAAGCCCCCTCCCCCTCCCCCTCCCCCCAATGGTTCACATCATGCATAACAATAGTAAGGAAAACCCTTCAAATCCTCCTGCATTTTTAAAATAAAGCAACATTGTACAAGGTATATAAACCCCATCAGGGAGAAGAACACAGAACATAGACAGGCCTAAATTTTGCATCGCAGGATAGGAAAGAAAGAAACAATAAAACTAGAAACTTTGTAACACCGTCCGAAGTAGGGCCCTCCGCGTCCCTGGGGGGGACAAATAGATACAAAGTTACTTGAAAGTTGTAGCTCTATTTCAGGTCATCAACAGTATCCAGTTGTTATGTCTGTTGTTACATTACATTTCCCCACTCTTCACTCTAAAATAAAGGGTTTCCATGCCAGCGTAATTCCAGCAGCCGCAAGAGACTTCATTTAGAGGGCGGCGACGCAGCTCTCTTTTGGGTATGAAGCTGCTGAACATAGTCCTCTGCCGCAGCGGCCGACTCGAAGATGCGGTGAGCACCATCGCAGAGCACATGCAGCCTGGCGGGGTACTGCACCGAGAACCGGATTCCGGCCTCTATGTTTGCCGCAGAGGGGTGCATATTCCCGCCGTTTTCTGCTCAGCGCCATTGAGTAATCTTGTGCCACACAAAGTTTGGTATTATTATATGACACTTCCCCCTTCTGCCGTGCTTCCCTGAGGATCATTTCTTTTTGTGGGTACTGTAGGAACTTGGCTAAAACAATCCTGGGGCGAGGATCGCGCGTTTGTTTGGCGCCTACCCGATGCACCCGTTCAATGTGCAAGATGCCTCCAAGCTCATCTTCACCCACAATATGTTTGACCAGGGCCTCCAAATATCCTCGTAGGTCTTTGTCAAGGACAGTCTCCGGAACCCCCAGGAAGCGTAGGTTATTTCTTCGCGACCTGTTTTCCAGGTCGTCAATCTTTGCTTCCTGCAGAGTTATCCGGGACTTTAAGTCCGCCACCTCTACGACCAGTGTCTCCGTCTTCTCCTCCACCTGCCCCACACGTTCCTCGGTCTCTCGCAGCCGATTGCCCAGCTGGTCCACAGAGGAACGCAACCCGTCGATTTTACTGTGGAGGGCATCAAATTGAGGCATTAAGGCTGTCGCTACCACCGAGGACATCTCGTCCAACGTGGTGGGAGATCTGGGTGAAGCCGGCATCGAGGCCGTGTCCGCCATCTTACCCAACCCGGCCGCTCGTTCTCGGTCCCTTCTCAGCGATTTTACTGCCGTCGCCATGCAGTTCAATCTCCCAAACCGCACCAGGACAGTCTCCAGGCACTCTGAAGCAGTAGAGCCAACTTCTTGACCGATACTTGTGTATTTGCACGGTACTAAATCGCCGGCTTTAGGCTATGGGCAGCGGGACACGCTCAGGATACGACCCCTACCCTGTCCGCATCACGTGGTCTCGAAATATATCTCTTTAACTCCCCGTGTTCTGACAACTATACTGGGGGCCATATGTTCTTCATGCTAAGCTGGTGTGTTTATATCTCATAATTGCCTTTTACCCTCTCTCTGGCCACCATTTACTGATAAGTGTGTTTTCACATACTTTTCCATATGATGTCACATATCTCTGAAAGCTGCACGTACGCATCTCAGTACAAATGCCAGCATTCAGACATTTCAATGATTTTTCTTGTATTATTGTGTTAACTCTTTCTCCTCTGGCTCTCACACTCACTGGCAGGCTTGAAAGCCAACTCGGTCAGGGTGCACCTGAGCACTGTCTCGGCTAACCACCACCCTGTTGGGGGTGGACCTCTCTCGGGTCAACCACTGGTTTCCTGCTTCATGCACGAGCTGCTGTTTTCCAAGCCCCCCATCTGACCACCTCCAGCAGAGTGGGAGCTCAACGTCATCCTCACGCAGCTGACTCAGCCACTCTTTGAGCCAATGGCGTCCTGCATGCTTCGACATCTTTCCTGGAAGGTGGTTTTTCTGGTGGCTCTCACGTCAGCCCGGAGGGTCAGTGAGCTTCAGGCCCTGATGACTGATGCCCCGTACATGAGATTCTACAGGAACTGGGTAGTTCTCCGAATGCACCCGATGTTCCTCCCAAAAGATGTCTCTTTATTTCCACCTCAACCAGGAGATAGTATTGCCGACCTTCTTCCTGAAGCCTCACATTGACCGGGCATCAGCGATCCTCCATACTCTTGACTGCAGGAGGGCTCTCTCCTTCTACCTGCAGCGTACACAGCTTCACCGGCGCTCTGAGCAGCTTTTTGTCTTCTATGACCTTGCCCACATGGGACTCGCAGTCACTAAGCTGACCTTTGCCATCTGGGTGGCGCATTGTATTGTCTTTGCCCAGGCTCAGGCAGGTCTGCCCCTGGATTGAGGCACGGCGCACGGTGTTCATGCGAGGGCAGTGTCAGTGGCCTATCTGTGCTCCGTGCCACTGGCGAACATCTGCCAAGCTGCAGTCTGGTCCTCGACTAACACCTTCTTGACACATTACTGCCTGGAGAGGGAGTCCCGTCGGGACACCGCCTTCGGCCAGGCTGTATTCTGTAATCTGTTTAGGGTTTAAGCAACTCCTGCCCTCCAACCCTTCTTCTGCGACTACCAGGAGCATGGTTTTCCGGGGTCCTCGGGCTGTCTTCGGTTACCAGTGACTGCTCACGGCTCACCGTGTCATTTTTCTACAGGTCCTCAGTAGCCTATAGCTGTGGCTTCCCATATGTGAGGACTGACTTCCTGCTTGTTCCTGGAGAAAGTGTAGTTACTCACCTGTAACAGGTGTTCTTGAGGGACAGCAGGAATCAGTCCTCACAACCCACCCATCTCCCCTTTGAGTTGCCCACTGTTCTTGGTATTTTATGACTTTGCCTGATCTATGTCATCTGACTGATCAATATGGCACTCTTGGGCGGGAAGGGGGCTAGGCATGCGTGGTGGCATTCCCAAAGACTTTCTTTGAAAGTTGGGGAAATGCTCTGCGTAGGCTCCGTCGGTGCCAACGTCACCCATATGTGAGGATTGATTCCTGCTGTCCCTGGAGAACACCTGTTACAGGTGAGTAACTATGCTTTACTGCTAGGACTTAAACATTTTGCATTAATTGCTTTGCCGTATATTCGAGCAGCCTAAACGTGGTTTCCCCGTTCAACTTCCTACTTGTTCCCTTACAAGCAAATCCTGCAATGGGGTGTCCAACTCCAGTCCTTGAAGTTGTAATTGTGAAGAAATCTAGAACGACTACTGTATTTAAGAGATTTTTCTGCATGCAGTGATAACAATTTATGGTTAATTTATATGCTTTGGTAATTGTGAAAAACAAGACTCTTGGCAGCACACAAGGAATGGAGTTTGGACAATTGCCCAAACATCATATGACATTTTACAAAGCATCACAGCAGAATGCCTGATTGATCATTCTGCCTTCTCTAGATTTCATTATTTGTACTTTCAGCCAGTCAAATTTGGTGAATATTTTCAGAGAAAAACATAACACAATTCTTCAAAATTCAGCACAGAAATTACTGTTCCATATCATCCTGCTAGACCAGTCCAGACAAATGGGTTGTGCTTCCCTACCAACAGATTGGTGGATACAGAAAACCAATGAAATGCCTAGGTTTCAAAGAGGACATTCCCATGCCTCTATACGGAAAGAGTAGTGGATTCATGGAATAGTTTCCCAGTGGAGGTGGTAGAGATGAGGACAGTAACTGAATTCAAAAAAGCATGGGACCAACACTGAGGATCTCTAAAGGTAAAAAGGGGACTGTTGTAGTTGTTGATATGGAAGAACAGACTAAATAGGCCATATGGTCTTTTTCTGTCATCATATTTCTATGTTTCTATGTTTCTTATACACCTCAGCCACCAGAGGGCCCTTCAGTATTCTTCTGTCTCCAGCAGATGGTGGATGGATTTTTTCCACTCTAAAGAATATCTGAGCAATTGAGAGGAAAGATTGATTTCGCTTGTGAACGACTACCTCGAGGGTGATCTCTCACATGAGCATGATGTGGGAGATTCCACTAGAGTGCGGTCTTTTCGGTAGCCAGAGGACGAGGGAAAAGTACTTCACACCATGCTCTTATCATGATAAGAGCCTATTGAGCAGCCAGGAAAAAAAACAGGAAGGATTTGGAAGAATTAGGCAACCTCACACAACTTCAACGCTCCCTCATAAGAACATAAGAAATGCCATACTGGATCAGACCAAGGTCCTTCAAGCCCAGTATCCTGTTTCCAACAGTGGCCAATCCATGTCACAAGTACCTGGCAGGTTCCCAAAAAGGTACACAGGTTCCACAGTGCTTGTCCCAGGGTAAGCAGTAGATTTCCTGGGTCCTCTTTAATAATGATTTGTGGACCTTTCCTCCAGGAACTTGTCCAAACTTTTTTTTAAACCCAGCTACACTAACAAGTTTTATTATATCCTCCGGTAACGGATTCCAGAGTTTGATTATGCGTTGAGTGAAAAAATAACTTCTCTTATTAATCTTAATTGGATTACATTGTAGCTTATTGCATGTCCCCTAATCTTTCTAAGTTTTGATGGCATAAGCAACCAATATACTTTTACCCGTTCCACTTCACTCATTAATTTATAGACTTCTATCATATCTCCCCTCAGCTGTATTTTTTTCCAAGTTGAAGAGCCTTAACCTTTTAAGCTTTTCCTCATAGGGTATCCTTCCATCCCCTTTACCATTTTGGTGGCTCTTCTCTGTATCTTTTCTTTTTTTTTTTTAAACTTTTATTTTCATTTTGCAACAAACAAAAGAAACAACACACCAAAAGAGACAGAACAAGTATACAATAAGGAAAAGTAAACCCATTACCCCCCACCCCGATGCTTCTTCTCTACCCGATTATATCAGCATGTGAGCGCTTCCAATTAACAGTGATTATACATCAAATGATCAAAAGAGTATCTACAATACAGCATGATCATGGGACAGAGATATATACAAAGTTAGACAGTCAGATGAGAGCATTTAGCAAAATGTACATAGTCATTGAGCATCTTCCATTGAGACCAATGAGAAGGAGTCTGAACGGAGGAAGCGAACAGACGAGGTATTTGTTCATAGTTACTGTAAAGACAGGCATGATTCCACCATTCATTGGGGCTCAGATGGGAGCTAATTTTCCAGTATTACTTAATTAGGGAAATAGCAATGCCAAGCATAAAGTTCGAGAGGAGATAAGCCATTTTTGGGAGAGAGGGGATCCCCGCAACTGGGCGAAGTCCCACTATCCTCCAAGAAAGGGGCTCCTGAGAGTGCGAGATAGACTAAATACGACCCCAGACCCGACGCCAGTAATACTGTAGTGCGGGATATTCATGCATAACATGAGGCAATGAACCAATGGCCGCAGGACGTGTCCAGCAACCATTGCCCTGAGTAGTGTTCCATTTGTCTAATCTGTGAGAAGTGTAAAAACACCGGTGGGCTAGAAAGAAGAGGGTCTGAGTGAATGAGGCGGATCGGGAAACCCGTGTCCCTCTACTCCAGATAAGGCTCCATTGCTCCGAGGTCAAAGTCACATGCAATTCTCTCTCCCATACTTTCTGCGCTATAGGGGTATCTCTAGTTATAGCATTACATAAGGTTTAGTAAAATTGGATGCTACACCCGGTGAACTACCGAGAGATCGGAAAGTCTCCAATCAACCTTATGTAGGGAATGCCGATGGCGGGAGTACTCTAGTGCTCCGAAGGCGATGCTGAAGTTGCACTGACCAGAGTCGGGAGTCTAAAGATTGCATAAGAGTATTAAAGGCACCTAAAGTGTCTAAAAGCATTGGTGGATAGTGGGAGTCTGATGGGAGAGTCATACCAGGGAGAAAGGTAAGAGGAATCGGTTTGCAAAGGCCCGCTTCTATATCTAGCCACACAGGTCTACTCGGTACTGGATCTTCCAACCAACGAGCACCGTGTTTGAAAAGAAAAGATTGAGGGAACACTTGAGTAAAATCGCCACCAAGTATTAATGGAGCATTGGCAGAGGCCAAGGCCAACTGCGCAATACTTGCATAGTAAGCAGGGTTGTCCACATTCGGGGCATAATGCAAATACACGTGAATTCACTATCTCCAACCTCAAGGTGTACACGGGCCCATCTACCCTCCTTGTCAGCGCTAATATCAAGTACAGTAGCGTGCAAAGACTTCTTAACCAGAATGGTTATCCCGTACCATTTGGAAACGGTGGGAGAATAGGCAGCTACCATATGAGGCTTAGCATTGAGTTTCAGTGTTTCAGCAGAGTTTAAGTGCGTTTCCTGAAGAAACACTAAATCAACATGCTCATGGCTAAGATAGCTAAGGATTTTCTTTCCTTTGAGTGGACCATTAATGCCTTTGACGGTGAATGATAAGATTTTACATAAGGCCATTCAGAAAAGTTAAAAATTCTGAGCATGATAGCACACATAATTTCACTATGTCCCTCAAGCTGACTGTATCTGGCTGTACACATGACATAGGAAAAATAAGCTAATATAATACAATGAAGCGCCCCACATTAACAAAGAAAACCGCAGTACGGTAGAGGAGAAGCAAAACCCCAAAATTACTGGCGACCATGTGTCTGCGGGGAGAAACCCCAGAGAAGGCCGAAATTGAAAAAACACATAACCTGTAGGACTGTGCGTGCTCCGAATCCGACCGAGGCACACATCATGAAGGGATAGGAGACCAAAAAACAAAAGTCATATAGAGAAAGAAAGAAAGTCCAGGCTATTTCTGTGCTTGGCTATGACCGCCGCATCGGGCCCTTCAAAATGGCGGATAGAGCCGGCAGATAAGAGTCCAAGATTTGGGATTAGCGCATCTGCTCTGCTTCTTTGGAGTCTAAAAATGTTGATAGTAGATCAGGATCTTCGAACGTCCTGGTTTGGTTGTGGAGAGTCACTCGGAGCTTCGCTGGATACAACAGGCCAAAGCGAGCCTGTAGCTGTTGAAGTCGAGGGCGAAAAGCAAGGAGTTTCTTCCGACGGTCAACGGTAGGCTTTGCCAAATCAGGAAAGAAGGAGACCTTACGACCTTCAAATTCCAAATGATGATTCGCTCGGGCAACATGTAAAATTTGTTCCACTTGTTGATAGCGTAGCAAGCTAAAGATAATAGGCCGGGGGGTCGTGCGGTTGAGCGCCATGTGGGCAGGAACACGGTGTGCTCGATCGATTTCCAGTTCTCTGTGAAAAGTGATCTTCAGCAAGGAGGGAAGAGTTTTGAGCAAGAATTCTCTTATATCTCCTGCTTCCACCCCCTCCGGCATTCCGAGGAGCCTCACATTGTTGCGACGGGCTCGATTATTGCTATCTTCTAACTCCTTTTGAAGATTCTGTATCTGGCGCTCAGCCTTGTCCAGTTTGCCCAAGCGCACCTCGTGCGAGTCGAGGACCCCCGCCATGTTGTCCTGCCGTAATGAAAGACTTTCAAGTCGGTCCTGGAGCACTCCAAAGTCTTCTCGCATGGCTCGAAGCGCTTCTCCATTAGACTGCACCAATTCCTTCACGCCGCGTATTTCCTCCAAAATCTCCAGGTGCATTTCGGGGTTTTCACGAAATGGGACCATCTTCTGTGGGGAGGACACCTCTGTTTTGGAGCATTTTCCGTGAGAAGAAGAAGGAGACCCGAAGTCCAAGCGCGCTGGTTTATGGGCCGCCATCCCCCCCGAGGTGCCCCGGTCAGCTCGGAGCGAAATAGTAAATTTGTATAGGTATTAAGTCAGGATTCTAAGTAGGCCTCTCGGGAGCTTCAACGCAAAGCGTCCTACCCGCTGGACATCAGGCTCCGCCCCCACTCTCTGTATCTTTTCTAATTCTGCTATATCCTTTTTAAGATATGGCGACAAGAATTGCACGCAGTATTCAAGGTGCGGTCGCACCATGGAATGATACAGAGGCATTATAATATCATTGGTTTTATTCACCATTCCTTTCCTTATGATTCCTAGCATTCTATTTGCTTTCTTGGCTGTTGTTGCACACTGGGCAGAGGTTTCAACGTATTATCCACGATGACGCCTAAATCTCTTTCCTGGGTGGTGGTCACCATTGTGGAACTTTGCATTGTGTAACCATAGTTTGGGTTGTTCTTTCCTAGGTGCATAGCTTTGCACTTGTCTACATTTAATTTCATTTGCCTCTGTCCCCCTGCTCTCCCACGAAGATCACAGAAGGCTGCCAGAGTTATCTGCCTACCAGCCACCTTAAAACCCAGTGTCTGCAAAGCAAGAGAAGTAGTTTCAGGGGAGGCGAGCTGAGCCCGGCTTGAGTTTTCTGCCTGGGACTCTCAGGGGGTGAGTACCAAGGCTTGACCTCATGATTGTCCTGGTTGGCAGCTCCTGATTTCTGTTTGTTTGGTGCGCAATTCGGGGTGGACAGCTGGCAATTGTTGGAATGGTATAAAGTGTACCATCCTTTTCTACACGCGTTAGTAGAATCTTTTAATATTGTGCGTCTGGTGGTTGCATGTTCCAGCACGCATTCTGCCTGAGCTGCTCTAACGTGTGTTCCTACCCAAGCACCCGTTTAGCATGTTGCTGTACAAGCGCTGTTAATGTGCACCTTCCGGGCCGTAGTGGTCTTAGCATGCGCTGTTGCTGTACATGCCTTAACTTCTATGGGCCCAATAGTCATTTGGGTAGGCTATGCGCCTCTATGGCGTGTAGCCATACCTGCCGACCCTTAACTCCAGATATTCAATGCAGGGGTCATATGCGGCCACAGCATTGATTATTCAGGTAGGCTGTACATGCCTGGAAGCCTCAGTCGCTAACTAGGCAGCAGCGATAATGCATGCTACCTGGTTAGCTCCTGCGGCTTAAAGATAGGCAAAGATTTTCCTCCCTTATCTGTTAGCCACAGGTCCCTAACTGGGCAGCATGTAATATTGCTGCTGCTTGGTTATGGACTGTCGCTGCCTGCGCGCCTCTCTGTAACGCCCCCAACATGCCCCAATGCTAAGCGATTAGCACTGGGGCACATAAGGGAGCAGAGAGGGGATATTCAGAGGCACCTTGGTCTGACCCAGTATGGCATATCTTATGTTCTTATTGAATATCCTGTTCAGCGGCAGTTACACAGTTTACAGGTCTGTAAACTGTGTAACTGTCTTTCGAATATCTGGCCCTATGTCTTTTTCCAGGAAACGTTGTTTGGCCTGTGTCGTGAGGTGCCTCGTCTGTCTTCTCGACTCTGCTCTTCTTGCATGACAGCTTTTGAATCATTCCAGGAGGGCCTGCTCACTCACGCTCAGTCAGGGGATTCAGTTGGTTCGGCCATGCCTGTTTCAGAGCAGGAGGTAGCGGATGGTGCTGTGGCTAAGGATGGTCAGCCAGCTGGAGGTTCTGGCAACCATGCTGTTGGTCGCTCTGCATTCTCTGGGGGTTTAGCGGCATTTATGTCCCCTGGTGCTGGGGGGTCTTTCCAAGAGGAGAGCTTCTGGACTCTGGATTGTTCTCTAATAGAATTATTTTACTTTTTACAACAGGCCTAGTCATTCTGGCATGGAAGTTCAGACCTTGCGATCTCTGGGTTCCTCCAAGTGCATTCTCGTGAGGGGACAGGCTGACAGTGGAATCCCAGTTCGGTTGCCTCCAGGTCGCCTCCTGGAGTTGTGGAAATGCTGGGGTTTGACTGAGATCTGGACTGGACTGGATTTGGGTCGAGATGTGTCTGTTTTGGGCTCTGATGTGAACAAAGGATTTATTTTATTTATTTTATTTATTACAGTTTCTTATATACCGCGCTATTTAGAATCAGCGCGGTTTACATCATAACAAAACGACCATAACGACAAACTGTCAGGTTTTACATTGAACAGGAGTACAAACTTGGATAACTGGGTTAACTATTCAACTAACTAGTTACCTATTCAACGCCACGCATATGTATATAGTTTTCCCGGTTATCCAAGTTACTTGTTCCTGTTCAATGTAATGACCTGACTTTTGTTTATTGTCGGATACTGTTTGTTTTATGTAAACCGCGCTGATCGCAAATAGTGCGGTATATAAGAAATGAAAATAAATAAATAAATAAATAAATAAAATTAACTATATACATAAACTATCTACACTGCAGTGTGAGGGCATTTCTAGATTGGGTCATTTCTTGGAGGGGATATCTAGTTCAGTTGCTGTCTGGGAAATATTGGCAGAAAAGGTATGTTTTGAGAGCCTTATGAAAAGAGCTGGTGTTATCTGCCTTTTCCAGTAGGAGGAACTGGTGGCATTGATTGCCAGGGTCTCATCCACCTCAAAGGAAGGTTGTGACGTTGTTGTGTGCTCTGTGGTCTTTTACTGGGATTCAAATGGTTTTATCTGTTTATTCAAACACAGTGTGTTTTCACTCCCTGAAGAAGGCACTTGCCGAAATGCAAAGGGGTTTCTAATAAAGCAAGTGTGACCGATTTACATACTTTGCTTTTGTGTGTTTCCCTTTGTCCTTTGCGAGTGTGCTAACTCTTTTGTGGTCAAGGGCTGAAAGTTCATCTACTCCTGCAAGTGGTGCATAAATCCACTATAGTCTTCCCGTTCCTGAAGGTGATCAAGGACATGATCAAGTCTGAGTGGGATTCTTCCCCATCCCTGCTTAAGGGCTAAGGGTGTATAAGAAGATGTATGCTGTCCCAGAGAAGCTGTGTGAAACGGAAGGACAGACTAGATAGGCCATGTGGTCTTTTTCTGTCATCATGTTTCTATGTATTTTGTGGTTTGATATACCCAAGGTGGATGCACAGGTCTTGGCAGTTACAAGAGTGACCACCATTTCTGTAGAAGATGGATCGGCCTTGAAGGATACTGGACTGAAAGGTGGATTCATTGTTGAAGACCAGTTTGCTGTGGCAGCTGCTATTCATGAGTTGGCGATTTGTGCAGGATTGATGTTTCGAGCTCTGCTCCAGTGGATTCAGTCTCTCCAGCCAGACAATAATTCCCCTCTTTTGAAGTTTGCTATTGCCTTCCTTTCTGATGTCATGTATGACTTTGTCCACCTAGCGGCCTGTCGACAGTGACATGGTGTTGTATTTGGCTTCGCCAGTGGGCAGCGGACACTTCTGCCAAAACCCAGTTGACTCAATGGCCTTTAAGGGGAAGCTTCTGTTTGGAGCCGATTTGGAGAAGCTGGTGAAGGACTTGGGTGAGACAAAACCTTACTGTCTTCTGGAGGACCAGTCTAAAGGGCCTGGGGAGCGAGAAGGAGCCCCTTTTCCATCAGCCTCCACCCACTCCTCGTGGGCATGCTGGTCAGATTTCTGAGGGTCTCAGGACTCCCATCGCTATTGACCTGAAAAGCCTTTCTTCCTCTCTGCTTCTGGATTTCAGGCTTGTTCTCAGTCCTTTCGAGGAGCTCATGGATCTAAGGACTCTGGCACCTCCAGAGGATGGCCCTCCCATTCTGTTCAATGAAAGTTTGAGGGCCCATTCCCTGTAACCTCCAGTTGGAGATAGGCTTTGCCTTTTCTTTCAGGAATGGGCCTGGATCACCAAGGATCGCTGGGTGCTAGACACCATTCAGCACTGCTGTGTCCTGGAATGCAGAAAGTTGATTCTGGATGCATTCATCATCTACCTTTGTGGGTCAGCGAACAAAAGGGTAACTGTGCAGATCACCTTGGACAAGTTGCCTCTCCTGAAGGTAGTCGTGCCCGTTCCCCCAGGTGACTGGGGCAAGGGCAGATATACCATCTATTTTGTAGTGCCAAAAAAGAATGGCTCATTCTAGCTCATTTGCGACCTCAAGAGTGTCAACGCACACTTTTGCGTCCTGCACTTCAGGATGGAAACCTTGAGATAAGTGGTTCAAGCGTTCTGCTGTGGGGAATTCCTTGCATCTCTGGATTTGACCAAAGTATATTTTCATATCCCGATCCAGGAGGATCAGGAAAAGTATCTGTGTTTTGCTGTGCTTGGCTCGTGCTTTCAATTTGCTGCACTGCCTTTTATTTATTTATTTATTTAATCAGCGCGGTGTACATTAGAACAAACAAGAGACAGTCCCTGCTCATTAGAGTCACAATCTAATCAAGACAACCACAGAGGGTGCAGGCATGGGCAAAATAGGTGCGAGACAGGGTAGAACAGGGTCAGATGAGGGTAAAAACGGGTAAATGTTATGTTACAGGCAAATGAGGTAGCAGTACATACATTCATCATGGAGCAGCCGTTTCGCTGGTCCTGCACGGTTCTATGCCTAATGGCCACGCCAAAGGGCTCTCTAGTGAGGCCCTCAGGCATGGGCGCGACTCCGGAGCATCGGTTTAAATGCCCTCATGGGCCAGGTGATGGACAGTCCCATGGAGGCAGGGAGGAGCTCCTGCTCAACTCCTGATCGTTCTTATGGCCGCCAATGCACTCCCCGATGGTTTTCGCGCCTCTGGAGCGTCAGTTTAAATGCCCTCATGGGCCAGGTGATGGGCAGTCCCATGGAGGCAGGGTTGAGCTCTCGATCGTTCTTATGGCCGCTGATGGGCTCACCATTGCCCTAAGGGCATTCTCCAAGGTCATGTTGCCATGAGATGTGCTTAGTTATAATGTTATAATGTCATCATGTCATTTAGTTGGAGAGTGAGTTTGGGTCGGTCATTGATGTTACAGGGCTTAGGACTGGCGTTTTTCTCCAGTCTCCAGTCTTTGGTAGATGCCTGGTATTCTGATACCTTCCCTCCTTCTCTAGTTAGATTGTCTGCACTAGAATTGTGCTTTTGACATCCCTTACCTTTGAAGTTTGTTATGAATGGAGTGTATTTGTTTGAATGTATTAGATTTTTCACTCTGTAAGTGACCTTTTTGCTTTTTGGAGATTTGTCTGGCGGCCAGACTCCACATCATTCCAGACCAACTTCTGCTGTTTAAATCTAGCAGGGGCGCGTACAGAAAATATTTTGTTTCATTTTGAAAAGTATACTATTTCATTTTTATTTTTATTTTTTTTTTAACAGCGCTGTAGTGCCTAATAAATGTCCTGAACCAAAAAATAGTAGTTCGTTAATCTTTTGTGCCGTTTTAGATATAAAATGACACAAAAAAGGACAGGAAATATCATAGTTTTAAAAATGACAGCACATCCCTAATGGAGAAAGATCTGTCCAGTATCCAGATGCAACAGATGACCATCTGTGTCTGGGTCATTCTGTAGTGCCAGAGTTTTAGTTCTCTCATTAGCCTGAGAGAAAATGTTTTGTTTCCAAGTTGCAGTACCCATTATTGCACAATCAAGTAAATTCAAGTCCCAAAGGTCTCCTCTAGATCAGGAGTGCTTGAGCTAACTACAGCTGGACTATGGGTATGTTGTTCTTTACTAATAAAAAAATTTGCTGAAGCAAGTTTGCCATGACCCACTTTTAAGTCCCAGTGTACAGGTTAAGCACCAGCGATATAAAAATGGTATATGACAGAACAATGCTTAAACAAGCCACCAACACTACTACAAAATCATTTTCCATCCAAAATAGCACATCAGATTCAACAAGAAGATGTTTTAAAATAGTACTTTCCAAAAGAGGATTTGTTCTGACAAGCCACAAATTTATCTATAAATTGTGGGGGAAGAGGGTCCCACTTTTCCCAGCATCTTCTGTTTCTTACCCCATACCCCAGCATCTGCCCCTACCCTCCTGTCAGCATTCTCAGTGAGCATCTCTTACTCCACACCCCCCTCTCTTAACCACTCTCCATCCCAAGCATTTGCCACAACATCTACCCACCCCCATGGGTAATCTATCTGTCAAGCAGTAGTGCTTCTACCACCACTTCTCCTTGTCTGTGCCAGCCCTCCCAACATGTTCAAAATTCACAGGCTAGCACTTCCTGTATGCTGAACTCATAGTGCATGAGATCAGCATACAGGAAGATTATGAACATGTTTGCCAGGCTGGGAAGCACGGTGGCAGCAGTGGGCTCCTACTTTCTCCATATCTTCCACTGAGGCTACTACTACTACTATTTAGCACTTATATAGAGCCACGCACGCAGCGCTGTACAGGCATACATACAAAAGATAGTCGCTGCTCATCAGAGTCATGCTCGTCCGAGCTTACAAACTAGTTGAGACAATACAGAGCATTTGTCAATTCGGTGCAAAGCACAATATAGTCTTTACAATTCGGTCATGAAAAATTGACAGGAGTCAGGTTGAGATAAAGGATAGAAGTCAGGATCTGAAAACAATAGTGAAGAGGTGGGTCTTCAACCTGGATTTGAAGAGGGCCAGGGAGTGTGCCTGGTGTATAGACACAGGAAGGCTGTTCCAGGCGTGAGGTGCACCAAGGTGAAAGGAGCGAAGTCAGGAGTTAGCGGTGCGAGTGAAAGGCCTAGATAGAAGTAATTTGTTAGCAGAGCGAAGTTCCCGAGAGGGGATGTAGGGAGATATAAGAGATGAGAGGTATTGAGGGGCCGTAGAATGAATGCATTTACAGGTCAGCAGGAGAAGTTTGAATTGGATGCGGAATTGGATAGGGAGCCAGTGAAGTGACTTGAGAAGAGGAGTAATGGGGGCATGGTGAGAATGGCGAAAGATTAGTCGAGTAGCATAATTTTGTATAGATGGAAGGGGAAGGACATGGCTCACAGGGAGACTGGCAAGGAGTAGGTTGCAGTAGTCAAGGCGAGAGGAGATTAAGGAGTGGATAAGCGTTTTGGTAGTGTGTTCAGAAAGGAAGGGGCGGATTTTGCTAATGTAGAGAAAGAAGCGGCAGGTCTTAGCTAGGAGCTGGATATGTGTGGAGAAGGAGAGAGAGGCATCATAGATAACCCCCATATTGCAGGCCGAGGGAACAGGAAGGATCATAGATCCATCCATGGCGATTGAGAATGGGGGAAGAGGAGGGGAGGAGTTGGGGGGGAAAGACAAGGAGTTCAGTTTTGGCCATGTTCAACTTCAAGCGGCGATGAGACATCCAGGTAGCGATGTCAGAAAGGCAGGCAGAGATCCTGGTCTGGATTGCTGGAGAGATGATAGGTGTGGAGAGAGAGATTTGGGAGTCATCGGCATAGAGATGGTACTGAAAGCCATGGGAAGGAAATAAGCGTGCCAAGGGACTGGGTATAGAGGGAGAAAAGAAGGGGGCCCAAGATGGATCCTTGGGGTACACCAACATGGAGCGGGGTTGGGGAGGAGGAGGAGCCACCAGAGCATACACTAAAGGAGCGATGGGAGAGGTAGGAGGAGAACCAGGATAGTAAGGAGCCCTTGAAACCAAGCTAGGAGAGGGTGGTGAGGAGAAGATTGTGGTCAACAGCGTCAAAGGCAGCGTTGATGTCGAGAAGGATGAGGAATGAGTAGAGGCCCTTAGATTTAGCTAGGAACAAGTCATTGGAGATTTTAGTAAGAGCTGTTTCAGTGGAGTGAAGGGGACGTAAGCCAGATTGTAGTGGGTCCAGGAGGGCATAGGAGGTGAGGAAGTCAAGGCAGTGGCAGTGGACTGCTTGTTCTAGTAGTTTAGATATGAAGGGAAGGAGGGAGATGGGTCGATAGTTAGGACAGGTGGGATCAAGTGATGGTTTTTTGAGGAGAGGTGTGACAACAGCATGTTTGAAGTCTACGGGGACAGTTGCAGTGGAGAGTGAGAGATTGAGAATATGAGAGATGGAGGGGACAACGGTGGGGGAGATGGGGTGTAGGAGATGAGTGAGGATTGGGTCAGAGGAACAGGTGGTAGGTTTGGAGGAGGAAAGGAGTGCGGTTTCCTCTTAGGAGATCGTAGGGAAGGAGGAGAGGGTGGGAGAGGAAATATGGATGGGGGGAGAATTGGGGAGGGGGGAGGTAGATGAGGAAGTGGGGAATTGGAAGGTAATTTTGTGGATTTTGTCGTGGAAGTAGTCGGCTAGGGTTTGAGCAGAAAGGGAGGGCGGGACTGGGGGCGGGGGCACCTTGAGGAAAGAATTGAGGATATTAAAGAGGTGGCGAGGATCAGAGGTAAGGGAGTTAGTCAGATGGATGGCAAGTGCTATGGCTGACTGGAAGGAGCCAAGCATGAATTTGAAGTGTAGAAGGTCTTCTGGGGAGCAAGATTTGGTCCAAGCACGTTCAGCAGAATGGGCACAGGTGCGTAAATAGCGGGTTGTGGATGAAAGCCAGGGCCGGGGAGCAGAAGTCTGACAGGACATGTGGTGCGTGGGGCCAGAGTGTCAAGAGCCGCGAATAGTGCAGCATTATAAGAGGATACTGCTTCGTCGACAGACTTGGAGGACATAATGGAGGAAAGGGATGGAGAAATGGTGGAGGAGAGAGTGAAGGGATCAATATTATGAAGGTTTCTAAATAGGTCAGAGGAGACAGGACGAGGTTGAGACAGCGGAAGTTGAAGATTAAAGGTTAGAAGGTGATGGTCAGATGAGGGAAGGATTGAGTTGCAGAGTTTTGAGGGAGAGGAATTAGAGAAGAGTATCAGATCAAGGCAGCGGCCGTGCAGGTGGTGGGTGGGGGCAGTGGAGCAAAGTTGGAGGTCAAACGAGGAGGTGAGGGTGAGGAACTTTAAAGCATGGGGATCGGAGGGGTTATCGACGTGAATGTTAACCCGTTTTGGACAGCTCGCATATTCTTTCTCTGTTCTGGATGATTTATTAGATTTGTTACACTCAAACAACTATGAAATACCGGCAATAATAAAAATATTAAAACTTTGCAGAAAATAGAAGTTTCACATAGTGTATGTTTTTCATACACTGGTCCAATATAGTATATTGTCCGTCTTCAGAAAAGATAGGATTCAGTTCCAATATTCATTGACATAAACATACTGCATGATACTATTGAAACTGCAGTTTTCATTAAAACACTTTATTATGATATAATATAGTTTGTCAACAGTCCATTCTGACGGCGGAATATGATACACGTGAAAACACTTCTGATGCAGTGCGTCGATATTGCACCATTGAAACATCTAGAACAGAGTGCTTGACAGCAATTAGTTTCGACAGCATATTAGCCCAGCATATGAAAAACATACAAGGCCGATATACGCACCAATAACTCTGACACTAAGTAACTTAGTTATCTAAACCTATTTTCTAAAGTCTACAAATACTTTTATTTGCAAAATAGTAGCTATTACAGCATTATAAGCTACTTAGTATTTTTTGTGATCTTTTTATATTGAGTTGCCAGTACCGTCAAAATCATCAAACTTCGAATACCTATTAAACTAACTAGATCTCAGATAAAAAAATCTGTATATAATGCTTTTTGACATAACGATAATAGCTAAACATAGTTCCATTGAATTTATAACCATTAATTAGTAAACAGTTGAGTAGTAAGTATGGAAACCTTATGTATGTAAAACATACGCTGGTCCAAAACAGGTTAAAATTGCCAAGAATAAGAGTTGGGGAAGAGGGATCCAGAAAGACGGAAAGCCAGGAGTCGAAGTCGGTAAGGAAGGTCAATTTGGATTTGTCGGGTGGGCGATAGATAACAGCTACTCGAAGGGGAAGTGGTGCGAAGAGTCGAATGGAATGGACTTCAAAAGAGAGGGAGGAGTGTGATTGGGGCAGCAGAAGGGGTTGGAATTGGCAAGAGGGAGAAAGTTAGAAGCCCAACACCACCACCGCAGCCAGTGGATCGAGGTGTATGGGAGAACTGGTAGCCGCCATGGCAGAGAGCAGCAGTGGATGCAGTATCGTCTGGGAGGAGCCAGGTCTCAGTTAGGGCAAGAAGGGTGTAGTGCATTAGAGATAAAGAGATCATGAGTAAAACGAAGTTTGTTAGTGACTGAGCATGTGTTCCATAGAGCACATGAGAATGGGAGGGTGGAGGGGGAAAGAGGGATATGGATAAGGTTGGACAAATTACGTGAGGATTTCTTTCCAGAGTAAGACAGCGGTCTAGGGGGGTCGTTACGTGAGGATCTATTTTCAGAGTAATACAGAGATCTAGAGGGGCCAGGGTACAGGTGGGTGTCACTGGATGAGCGTGTTCTCCATGAGGGACATGAGGGAGGGGGAGTGAAGGGGGATGTTGATGATGTTAGGTTACGTGAGGATCTCTTTTTAGAGTGAGATAGAACTTAAGGGGGATAGTGTTGGGGTTGATAACTCTGGATGAGTGATTGGGGCATGAGTGAGAGAGGGTGGAAGGGGAAAGGAGAGGGATATGGATGAGATTAGATAAGGTACGTGAGGAACTCTTCTTAGAGTGAGAAAGAAATCGAGGGGGGCCAGGGTTGGGGTTGATATTACCTGATGAGAGAAGGAGAAGGAGTAATAGAGAGCGGGGTAAAGCGGAGGCAGTACAGCGGAAGAGAGGGTGGGGTTGTTGCCTTAAAGAGAGAGGGGCTGGTTGAATGACGGGGAGGGTGTGATGAAGCTCAAGAGCAGATGCTAGGTTAGAAGACAGAATGGAGGGAGAAGTGAGGAAGGTAGCGGGAGAGTAGGGGGAGAGGAGTGAGGGTGCTGGTAGGAGGGGAGGCAGTTGGGGAGTATGAGGAAGAGAAGGACAATGTGATGTGGGGCCATAGAGGAGGAGTAGTGGGGCTATGCAGCCTATGTTATCTTACAAGCAGTGAGGTGGCTAAGGATTCTATACACTATGCAGTATATGTTGAGTTACAAGTGGGGACTACATGCTATGTGGTATAGGTTAAAATACAAGCAATGGGGTAGTGGGGAGACTATAGCCTGTGCAGTAAAGCTCAATGTAGGCAATGGGAAGCAAGTTCAATGTAAGCAGAGGGAGCAAGTTCAATGCAAGCAATGTCCAGGCAAAGCAGCAAATGTTAGCCTACAAACAATGAGGCAGCAATGGATTGTTCAGGTAAAGCTAAGCTAGTTCAAGCAATGAGGTAGCAAACAGACATGCGGTAGCAATGGACTCTATATGGTATACAGACATGCGGTAGCAATGGACTCTGGTATACAGACATACATTTGGTATGCAGCATAAGCTAGATCAAGCAATGAGGTAGTAAAAGAGTCAACGTTTGTATTTGCAAGCAATGAGGTAGCAAGGGTCAGGTTGTTTTACTTAGCTTGAGCTGTTCCACTGTCGTTTCCTGCTGTAGGGTATGGTCATTGGTCTGTGTGATCGGTCCACGTCTAAGGGCCACGCCAAAGGGCCCTCTGGCGAGGCCCTCAGGGGCGTGCCCGATGGCGCTTTCCTTTAAATCATTTATTCTCAACCTTTTTTGTACCGTAACCCCTTTTACCATTGGTCAACTTGTGGTGACCCCCAATGATAAAATCAAATGCGTCTCTCTTCCTTTACCGTTAATGCATTGTCACTGTAATCATTTGTTGAATGAATTAATATATTTTAGGCCTTTGCAATATGTTTTTATTTATAAAATTTACTTATTTAAACCACAATAATTAATCACAATAACAAATAACAATATTTGATTTTGAAATTATGATTTTGTAGTCAACGGTTTTAGTATGCTTTATTCAAAAAGACTGACGAAGGGCAAAAATGTTAGCGTTGTCAAACCTAAAAAATAGGCCTATGCTTCAGTGCGAAGGATGTGCTTGCTTCCTTCTCGCAAGATGTGAAATTCTCGACTCAGTCTTTGCGAGAGCACAACAAAGATCATCTTCTGCAGCTAGTCTATTTTGGTGTTTACTCTTGATAAGCAGCAAGCTTGAGAAGTCGGTTTCACACAGATATGTTGCTGGAAACGGAAGAAGTAGACGCAACACAATCTCAGACAGTCCAGGATAGAATTGAAAATGCTTGATCCAGAATTTAATTACTGACATTGAAGAAAAATCATTTTTCGCTGCATCACTGGTAATGAGTTCAATGAACTCTTCTTGTGCAATCTCAGGAACATCCTCAACTTTAACTGTGAATGGACTTCTGGCAAGTGCAAATGGTGTGCCAGGTAAATTTGGAAAATACGCTGTAATTTCTTCTTCCAGCATTTCTAAGTGCTGTTTGACAGAAATTATAATTCCATTTCTTGTGTCAAGTTCAATCTCGTTTTCTTCAAAGAAAGCGGATAAGTTGAGCAACATGTACATTTATTTATTTATTTATTTTATTTAACAGCTTTTATATACCGCGCTATTTGTTATCAGTGCGGTTTACATTGAATAACATTACACTCAGACTTAGAGATCTTGTCCAAGTTTACAGGTAACAGGTAATAAAAACAATAGTTAACTGGGGAATAATATACAGCAGTTAACTTTTTCTGCCAAAGCCGAAGTTTCATTTGAAACGCTTGGATCTTTTTGGACAAATCTAGGCATGTTGCGTTTGGTCCTTGCAGTGATAAATTTAATTCTTTCAATATTGCAAAGAAATTAAACAAATAATTTTAGTCCACAAATGGGGACAAGAAAAAGGAAAAAAATTATAAAGATAAGAAAAAGAGAACCCCAAGAGGCAGGTAGGGGTAGGGCACATCCCTTGATTATAACCCACACTTCCCAGGAGTGATCAGGGCGGGTTATAGTCAGGGGATGTGGACTTGACTGAGTTCCTAGAGTTCATTTGGAGATCATCACTGGCTGAACTACCCTGATCGTATCTTCTGCTCTGGAATCAGACTGGGGTATTGTATTGTGCTTGTTTTGCAGGAATACTAATGTGAGTTTTTGGGTTCAAAATTGTGAATATTTCCTGATTTTTCTCCTTAGTTTCTGTTACAAGGAGGAGATAGTGAAGCTGTGTGGTCCCCAGCCAACCGCAGCTGCTTATCCCCCTACCTGCCTCTTGGGTTTCTCTTTTTCTTATCTTTATAATTTTTTCCTTTTTCTTGTCCCCATTTGTGGACTAAAATTATTTGTTTAATTTCTTTATGTAATTCCTTTCTCATTGTGATTTTTCTGGGATCATTCAATGTTACCTGAATGTTATGTGATAATTTGTATAAATACCTCCCCTTTTTATAGGCAGGTGGCTGTATTATCTAAACAAAATTTTAGACAGTGCTAGAGAGAAGCTAACTGATTGCCATTTTACATATGGGTACCAATGATATAGGAAACTGTTCATGTGAAGGACCCATGAAGCAGCTGGAGTTCCTGAAGTCTCCATACACGAATGAGATGGTGCAGAGAAGAGGGATTTAGATTTCTTAGAAACCTAGCAACATTTTGAGAAAGGGAGAGCCTCTTTCAAAAAGGGCTCCATTATAACTGGAGGTGGGACTAAGTTGCTGCAGTAATGTTTAAAAGAGAAGCTTTCAAAACTAGAACATGGGGCAACGCTGACAGCCCCTCAGGAGCATATGTTTTGAAGTATACTAGGAAACATGTAAGCAAGGACATCCTCAACTGCAATATGCCGATCAGAGGGCAGGCTGTGGGGGAGATCGGTGCGCTGGTCTTCTGATCGCACCCCCTGCCGCTGGTAAAAGTAAAGCCCTTTGAAGCCTCTGGATTGCCAATGGGTGCGCTGTTCGGGAAGGCGCTTGGCTTCCCTCTCATTCACCCGACACCGATCGGGGTAACTGGGCTGGTCCGATCATGGTCTGTCTTCGCGCCCGATGGTGCTTAAAATTTTAAATGCAGTTCCTAGGCCCTGATTGGTCTGCGGTCTGCGATCGGCCTGCTCCGGAGAATCGGGGAGGAGCTGAGCTCACCCGCTCCATTGTAGACTGCTGATCGGGGCTCCGGTGTGGGCGGGGGGAAGTGGCTGCAGAGTTTAAATGTCCCGTCAATCGGCCTGCTCAGGAGGATCGGGTAGGAGCTGAGCTCACCCCGCTTCTTTGTAGACTGCCGATCGGGGCTCCGATGTGGTAATCTGCTGCTGCCGAGAAGTGGACTTCGCAGCAGAAGCAACGTGCGACCCCTGGCAAATCCTGAGGCGACCCCCATGGGGGTCGCTACTCACAGGTTGAGAACCGCTGCTTTAAATGGTGCCGCTTCCTTTGATATGTTGCTGGGGTGGGCTGATGCCGCGGCCCCCTGCTCAACCACGATCACTCAGGGGAGCTCTTGGTGGCGTCGGGAGAGTGCGAAGTGCCCAATGGCGCTTTTCTTTAAATGGTGCCGCTTCCTTTGATGTGCTGCTGGGGCTGGCTGTTGCCGCGGCCCTCCGCTCAACCCTCATTGCTCAGGGGAGCTCTTGGTGGCTCTGTATAGCTCTGTGCAGCTTGGTGAGATGAGGTACAGGCAGTCACTTAAGGAACCCTACTAGGCTGAACACACTCACACCAAACTGATGCTGGTCGTGGTTGGCGGCACCTCTTATTGCTTGTTGTCCATGGGCAACTAGCCTGCTCATCCTACCCTAAAACTGGCACTAGTTTCATTTCAAACTGAATCATTTAGCTGGCAAATAAATGCCCTCAGTTTCACTAAGAATTGTCCCTATTTCTAACAAGCTTGAAAATAAGATTCTAAAAGAATCCTGAGAATGAGAACTGCTGGCAAACTAGTTTCCCAATGGCAGGGTTTAATTATAAACAAAAGGGAGTGGAACTATGGAGCAAAGAGAGAGGCTGGGGCCAGGGATGGGTCCAGGGCTGGATGTGAACCATCCCTCCCTAAAATTCCTCTACACACATGCAATCACACTTCCTCCTCCTCATGGCACACTAGTGGGCCAAGGATGGCTGGGGGCGGAGCACTGGTAGGGGCTAGAGGCCACTGGGGTGAGTAAGAGGGTAGAAATAATAGGCTTGATGGACCATTAGTCTGATCCATTATGGCAAAGCTTATGTTCTTATGTATCTTTCTCCTTTTGCCTCCTCAAATCCCTGGTGGTCACCAATTCCTTCTCCATGGAAAATTGTTCTCTATTGAAACTCTTCTCTTCTCCCTCCTTGGCTTGTAAGGCACAAGCTTCCTCTTCAAGGTGGAATCGGCTGCTTATCTTGCCGCATGGGATGTGGGGGCAGGCTGTCTACTTTGCTTTCTCTCTTCAGATGCCTTGGATGGGTGGGGGGAGGGGGTTTATTTATTTATTTATTTATTACAATTTCTTATATACCGCACTATTGTCAGCGCGGTTTACATACAACAAAATGACCATAACAAACTGTTTGGCTTCACATAGAACAGGAGTAACAACTTGGATAACATGTTTTGCTTTACAGAGAACAGGAGTAACAACTTGGATAACGCGGGGGATGCAAACTGAACTACTTACATATGTACAATGAGATTGATTGCTGAGAATTTAGGGTGTTACATGTGTACAGTAGGGTTGAGATGTTATCTTGAGGAGGTAAGAGGAGAGGCAATTAGGTAGGGGTTAGGTTAATCTGGTAGTACTGTGTAAATAAATGGAATTTGAGAGCCTTTCTGAATTGTGTTAGGTCAGTAATTGCACGGATGCCTGGTGGTAATGCGTTCCAACATTTTGGGGCATAGATACTGAATGCCCTGTTAGATGTTGCGGTTGTGTACTTTGTTGAAGCCTTTGGGATTAGTAGTGCATTTGTAGATAGGGATCTCCTTGTTCTGTTGGGAGGAATGGGTTGGATGATATCGGTTAATGAAGGGGAGGTGATGCCATGGATGGATTTGAAAGTGAGTAACAAAGATTTGAATATAAGCCTTCCTTGAATGGGGAGCCAATGCAGCTGTATTAGGATAGGCGTTATATGGTTGCATCTTGCTGCTCCCACTAAGACTCTGGCTGCGGCATTCATGGCAAGTTGCAACGGGTTGAGTGTTGATTGAGGGAGACCTTGAAGAATAGCGTTGGCGAAGTCAAAGTGTGGTAAGATCAGGGATTGGTATATTGTCCGGAAGTCTTCAGGGTTTAGAAGGGATTGCAGGTGTCTAAGGGACCGGATTTTGAAATAAATGGCTCTGACTATGTTGGATATATGGGTTTTCATATCTAAATGTTGATCGAGGGTGACTCCTAAGTACCGAATTGTTGATTTGGTTTGGAGCTCAGCCTCATTGACCTTTATATGAGGTGGAGGGCAGAAACTCTGGTCTCTGGTGATGAATAGCACCTCAGTCTTTTTGTGTTGTATCCTAAGATTTTGGGACAGAAGCCATTCGGAGGAATTCAAAAGCACAGCCTGCTTCTTGACATCTTGGAGGGTGGACAGGAAGGAATGAAGGAAGCAGTACCGTATCCTTTCCCTGCTCACTGTATTATCTCCCTCCCCTACTGCACCAAAGTCTCATTTCTCTCCAATTGCATACCTCAATCCTTTCAATTCCCTCATGCTTCTCTCTCCATTTCCCTTAACTGAATCTCCTTCCCCTGCTGTGGTCACCAAGGGTAAAGGTAGAGGGGACTGAGAAGCCAGCACAAAATGCACTAGTAGGACCAGGAAGCTGACATGCCAAGTAGCATGTCAATTTATTTCATTCATTTATTCAGCCACCATTTACTCCTGGTCTCTGATCTTCTCCATTCTCCCTCATGGATTCCTAAATTATTCATGAAAATTGTGCACAAATTGTCAGTGGGGCTGCTTCTATTCCATGATAGGCAGCTCCTACACTTTCGGCTCTGCTCTGCTTTTTCTGGGAGCTGAGGAAAGGAGAGAAATGATCCACACCCATTGGCAGCTCAGTTTCATTTCCACAAGGGTGCCAGAACAGATTACACTAATGGCGGCTCTTCACTTCTTGTGGCCTGGAAAAAAGTGGTAAATTGCTGTTCAAGATCATTCTGCAGCAAATAAAGGAGGTAATTCAGGTCTTGCACATGTATGTGCTGACACATACACATGTAAATAGCAGTCACATATAAATAGCCATTTTAGGAAGGGCTCATTTACACATAGATGTCCCTGTTATATCTGTGTTACATAGGGATGTGGCAGGGGCATGGTTAGAAGTGGCCAGGGTGGGTCAAAAATCTGCATGTGTATTCCCCGTTTCAAATAAGGAATATGCGTAGATGACTGCAATAGCGCACATCACAATTTACATTTGCTGCCTGTCACGTGCAGATTTTCAAAAAGTGCTTGTTTTGGCCAGTTCTTTACAGAATAGATTGAGAAAATGATGTCACTCTAATGAGATGGCAGCCTGAGTCTGGTGCTCTCTCTGTATCCAGGCGTTAAAAGTGCTTGTTTGGTGGCTTACATGTTTGAATACCAATCCTCATTGCAGCGAAGCAGTACATGTTGATATGGAAGCAATTAGAGGCTTTTAAATCCCCTTATTCTTGCCAGGAGGAGGCCAGAGGCAGGATGATGGCGGAGACTTCAATCCTAGCCCCGAGGAAGACAAAGCAGATAGGACCAGGCTCTTTACCAAGCATGAGATAGGCAGTTGGCTTGGTTGTACTTAAAAAGGAAATTGCATCAGTGAAGACCAACTGCAGTGTTTCAGCAGGATTTGGATGACATGGAAGTGGAGGTGGCTGAAGAATGGGAAACTGCTAGGTATGTATGACCTAGATTGGCCACTGTTGGAAACAGGATAATGGGCTCGATGGACCTTGGTCTGACCCAGTATGGCATATCTTATGTTCTTATGTAATGTGGAGAGTAGCAAGATGAGGAGGCCACACAGTTGTAGCAGGAGCAGGACCAGCTTGTGGTAGAGCATCGGGCACTCATAGAGAAGGTTCCGACGTGACAATCTTCACATAGGGAGCATTTCAGAATTGGAGCAGTATACAGACTGCAGTGCGGTAGTACAGATGTTGTGCATGCACATACTGACTCTGGGCCAAGGGGACCACGCTGGCAGATGACATCTAGGTAGGGAGTGCACATTTCTGCTTGGGCCAGTGGAGGGGCAAAGCCCCAAGGGACACAGTGGTCTGCCTGCATTGTTCAGACATGGAGACGGTGTATTTGATAGTATGCAGGCAGCGAAAGATTAACTGGCAAAATCTACAAGTAAAAGTATTCAATAATTCGTCCTCTGTAATGCTGCAGCTTTGGCATGAAATGCAGGAGGTGACAGCGAGTCTGTGGCAGTAGGGCATCAAGTACAGGTGGACTTTCCTTTTTGAACTGGCATTCATGGTTCGAGGGGGTGACAAGGCATGTCTGCTTGCTGGTGGCAATTTGGGTAGTTCTGGAAGAGATTGGCTTCACAAGAGTTCTGTCATGTAAGAAGAAACTACAGGAAGAGACCCAATGAAGTGGCGGAGAGGCAGAAGTGCCAGCGCGTGGTGGTAAAAGGAAGAGGTTGAAAAGACTTTCCAGCCCCAACCTCAAGAGGATGGAGTGGAACATGGAGAAGGGCCCAGTATGGGAGACCGGGGACTTTGGGACTCACAGTGACACATAAGTGCTGCTCTAGGTAGGGGTTGGAAGTGGCAGTGTGGTTTAAACATGAGGGGTGACTGTAGTGATGGGGGAGACTTAGATGTGGTGTGTTGCGATGCAGGTGAGAAAGGGGAGTGGGATTTATGTAAAATCATTTTTATTGTTTTCACAGAATGCATACAGTCAACAGACATATAGTCAGTCGTGCCGGCAAATGCCCAAAGATAATAACAGCAAATGTAAATGCGGTTACCAACAAAGGCAAGTTAACATACAAACGAACATTCTAAAATCAACAAGAGCAGAGGAATACAATCAGGACATAGTCTAGAGCAAAGGAAGTAACAAAGTGTTCAACACAAAGAACAGCGGTGCCCTAACTACCATGACAATATGCGGCCATATCTGAAGCCCCATAGGTTATGTTCTTACAACAGCATAGAAACATCCTTCGAGCCCAACACAACAAGGACATCAACTGTACCTACCCCCCTCCCCTAACCACCCACCCCCCATCTTAGCTAAAGAAGCCTTCAATACCCCCCACAGGTCTCCCCTATGTTCGTCAGCCTAGTACCCCCCTTCTCATATTAGAGTCCTCCTCCAGTGGCAGCAACCAGTTCCTAAGCCTACTCCTGTTCCCGGTTGGGGTCTAAACTCGAGGTTTGTAACAATGGTGCCCAGATGGTTTGAAAGCGGGTCCATGCTTTACTCCCCAGAAGCCGGGCCGTTCTACCTTCCATACGCATGAGGTCCCCCACTAGTCGCTCCCACTCCACTATCCCTGGGCCACCCTCCGATAGCCAATTACGTAAAATACAATGTTTAGCTACTAGAAAACTTTTCTCACACAACCTCCTCTGGGCGGCCGTTCCCTGAACCCCCACACTACCCACATGAAATAGACACCACAGCGGGTGCAGGTCTACCTCCCCTCCCACCCAGAGTGTCAATTTACTCCTCACCGCCCCCCAAAAGATTTGAATTAAAGGGCAAAACCAAAACCGGTGTGACAGGGTGCCCACATTCCCTTTACAGAGACCACACACATCCGACGCCAGAAGCCCCATCTTCCTCGTGCCAGTTTCAGAAACATACGCTCGCCACAGTAGCTTAAACTGCAGCTCACGGTATCTAACAGCCTCTGAGAGTTCTCGGATTCTATGAAAGGCTAGCTCCGCCAATTCTACCGTGAGCTCCGCCACTCCATCTCGTTGCCATCGCTCTACCAGCGAAAATAATCTTCCCAAGCTTCCAGGGGGAGTCAAGAGTTCCTGCAACTGCCTAGCTGTAAGATGTTCCTGGCATTGCTCCAGTACCAACCAAAGGCTATTCGCACGGGAGAGCAGCTCAGTTCCCCCAGGGATACTGCTCACATAATGCCTCACCCTGTAAGTAATAATAAAATGTCTCTTTCTTCAGATTATATTTTCTCGACAAAAGTTGAAAAGAGTCAAGCTGATCCATATTCTCCATTCGCAACTGCCCAAGGTACTCTATACCTGCCCGCGACCAAAGTTGGCCCACCCCGCTGGCAGTTCCCGGCATGAAATTCCCGTTGCCTTTCAGAGGCAAACAGTCCGTGGCTCTCAAAGGCCTGCCTCGAGACCGACATAAGAATATCCAAACCACTCGGAGCGTGCGGAGATATGGGGACGCTCGCCACGCCAGTGGGAGCGCCATGCCGCCACAGTGAAGCAGATATACTCTATGCCACCTCTCAGAGAATTGATCGATCAAAGTGATCGGTAGCCTCTCGGCATTCCCCATCACCAAATCACTTAATCGCCGCGTGACATAGCATAAATTATAGGACCGTAAGGGGGTCAGGCCTAGACCCCCTTCCGCAACCGGCCGCATAAGTGTCTCTAGCGCTATACGTGATCTCTGGGATCTCCACAGAAAGCGACCAATCTGTCCATGAAGCTCCCGCAGATCCTGCCCAGTCAGCCAAAGGGGAAGATTCCGCAACAGATACAACCAGCGTGGCCATTCTATCATCCGTACTAGTGCAACCCGCCCCATCAGAGAGAGGGGGAGATCTCTCCACCTCTGCAGTTTCGTCGTTGTAGACTTGAGAAGTGGTCGAACATTTGCTTCGTATAGGGATCGCAAACGGGTTGGAATTTGGACGCCCAAATAACGAATGTGCCCCTCCGCCCAACTAAGCGGAAAGGTACCTCGCCAATTACACCGCGATTGGTTATCCACATCTAAGACCATCGACTTGGTCCGGTTGATGCGGAGCCCTGAAAACCCGCCGAAATGTTCAATCACACGGAGAGCCTCTGGTAAGGACCCCATCGGCTTCGTCAGACACAGCAGAAGGTCATCCGCAAACGCGCTGACCTTGATGCTCCCTCCCCGCCATACAATGCTAGATATCTGCGGGGACGCTATTAGAGAGAGCAGAAGAGGTTCCAGTTGCAACACATACAGTAGAGGAGAGAGCGGGCAGCCCTATCGCGTACCATGATGTAGGAGAAAGGGCTTGGAGCATACCCCCCCAACGTCAACCACAGCTCGGGGAGCTGCATATAACGCTTGCAGCCCCTGCAGGAAAGCCCCCTGAAAACCAAACCTCCGGAGGGCCGCAAACATATAGCGCCACGACACCCTGTCAAAGGCCTTCTCTGAGTCCAAACTGGCAAGAATCAGCGGGTCTCGGGCCAGTAAGGTCCGCTCCATACCCAGCAACACTCTGCTGATGTTTACCGAGGCTTCTCTACCCTTGACAAAGCCAGCCTGGTGGGGACCCACTAGCTCAGGCAGGAACAACTGAAGCCGCGCAGCTAACACCGATGCAAAGAGCTTTTGATCGACATTGATCAGTGAGATAGGCCGATAAGAGGCGGGATCCTCAAGATCCTTTCCCTGCTTCGGAATCAATGTAATTCTAGCCGTTCGCATATCTCTCGGGAAAGTGCCTGACTCCGCAACTTCGGCATATAGTGCCACCAGCGTAGGGACTACCATACTTCCAACATTTTGTACGCCTCATAAGTGAATCCGTCCGGACCAGGAGCCTTGTGCGCTTTCCCATTTCGAATCGCTTTCTGGAGTTCCTTGCCCTTGACCTCCTGATTCAACACTGCGATTTGCTCTGCTCCGAGCCGTGGGAGCGACACACGTTCCAAAAAGTCCTCCATGGAGGCCTTGTCCCCCTCCTCAGACGTATACAACTTCTCATAAAAGGAGCGAAACACCCGCGCTACATCCTCTGCCCTGGTATGTCGTCTGCCCTCTTCGTCGCGGATTACCATCACCCCGCGGGGTCCAGCCTGATCTCTCACCAATCGAGCCAACAACTTCCCCGACCTGTCGCCGTAGCGAAAGAACTGATGACGATAGTATTGTTGGGATTGAATGGCTCTTTCCTGCAGCAAGTCATTCAGCCGCTTCTGAAGCTCAAGATAATCCGCCAAGCCCCTCGATTGCCTGAACGCCACAAGCTTTGCTGTACGAAGCTCCCCGGTTAGTCGAAGCACCTCCGCATTAACTCTCTTCCGCTCCGCACCGACATATGCGATAATATGCCCACGGAGAACAGCTTTCCCGGCCTCCCAAAAGGAAGCCGTGGAGCTGACCGTCCCCTCATTGAACTTAACATATTCAGCCCAATGCCTGGCCACAAATACGCGGAAATCCAGCCGATTCTCAAGGTGGCTTGGAAAGGACCATTTGGTAGCTCCCGTCCGCTCACATCGCCATGTCAAAGTGACCATGGCATGGTCAGACACAAGAATCGGTCCTATCTCCGCTCGGATCACTTTCCCAAACCATTGCTGCGATACCAATATGTAGTCAATTCTCGACCACGTCTGGTGGGCACGCGACAGATGTGTGTAGTGTCTGCTATTTTGATGTAGCACTCTCCAGGCATCCACCAGCTCTCCTAATTCACAAAGATAGCTAATTCCCCTTTTACTCCAGCCACTCCCCTTGTAGGGGCGAGAGCGGTCCAAGTGGGGGTAATGAGGACAGTTATAATCCCCTGCTAGTACTACCGGGACCTTTGGGGCACCCAAAACCCTATGCAGAATAACTTTAAAAAAGTCATGATCATAGCTATTGGGGGCGTACACATTTCCCAGGAACAGTTCTTCTCCCTGAAGCTTAACGTGGGCGAACAAAAATCTACCCTTGGGGTCCATCTCTACCTTTAAGACCTCACAAGCTAAATTCTTGTGTATCACGATGGCTACGCCTTTTTTGTGCGTGTCTGAGGGGGCTGACAAAACCGTCCCCACCCAGTCTCGTTGCAGCTTGGAATGTTCTGTGGCAGTCAAATGCGTCTCCTGCAATAGAGCCACTTGGGCCTTTTGTCGCTTAAGAGCTTGGATAATTTTGGTACGTTTCACAGGAGTAGTGATCCCCCCTACATTCCAAGTTACAATATGTAAATCATGGTGGGTGGTGTATTCTTTCGATGCATAAAATCTTAGGATGAAACAGCTGGAATTGAGCATGGGGCAGCCCAGCCTCTACCCCACCCCTTCTCAACTGAACTCTAGAAATTAGGATTTTCCAGACATGACGAGACCACGACCCGTCTGGGGGTGTGGGCCATTGTATGAACAAACCTCCCAATGATTCCCCCTCCCTCCTTACTCCCCCTACTTCCCCCCCACCCCTCCTATCCCCCCCAACCCCCTAACCCCTTCCAGTTCCCCTCCCCAGCCCCCCGTAAAACCCTCATCTGCCATTTCCCTCAGAATCTTCAACTGAGGCCTCGGTCATAGCGATGCTGCAGGGCAGCCCCCGCATTCCTCCCCGCTCCCCCCCGCCCCATAAGCTGGCACAAGCTTACCATTACAAGGTCCTACCTCATAGCCTAGTATAGCAGTACAGAACAAAGAAGGAAGAAAGTGACAAAAGACAATCAATAGATAATGCACACTAAAGACTAAACTGCACGTCCATGGACCTGCTGGGTCTCCCCTGCCTCCAAGGTCATAAGCCAGGGTCATCCATCTCTGCAACGTGCCAGGCAATATCGGTCTGCCCCATCAACAGGATGGATACGTCTTCTCTTTGCGCTCCACATTGTCACCGACAGCAGGGTTGTTGTCCCATCTCTCAGTCCTCCACCTGTTCTGCAGGTAATTCCGCCAAAAATTGCTTTGCTTTCCCGGCTTGCTCAAAGGTATGTGCCTTCCCTCGGAAAGTAATCCTCAACGTGGCTGGAAAGGCCAAAGTAAAGCGGGCCTTCCGACGGAATAGCTCTGCACAAACTGGTGCAAACTCCCTCCGTTTTGCTGCTACCGCCGCAGAGTAATCTTGGAACATTAAGATTTTCCGGTTATTCAGCAACAGCTCAGGAATTTTCCTGTACGCTTGCAGAATTAGAGTCTTATGTTGAAAGTTGAGCACTCTCAATATCACCACACGTGGTCGGTCGCCATCCTCTCGGCGGGCTCCCATCCGGTGCGCACGCTCGATTCTGAAACGGCCTCGTAGATCCTCAAGGCCCAAAGCCTCCGGAAGCCAAGTTTCCAAGAAGGGGAGCAACTCTCTCTCTGCCTTCTCCTCCCCTATCCCCAGAATGCGCAGATTATTTCGCCGTGAGCGATTTTCTAGGTCATCCAGCTTCTGCTGCATCTCCTGCAAGAGTTGTGTGTGCTTGGTCATTTCCCTCTCGCCGGCACCCCTCTTCGCTCTCAAGGCTAGCGACCCGGTGTTCTAATTCATCAACTCGCTTTCCAAAGTCTGCCAGTGAGTCTTCCATACTATCCAACTTTTTCATGAGCAAATCAAATTTCGGGTCCAGGAGCTTGACCACTTCCTTGGCGAGCTCCGCTGGGGCCGAGTCTATACTCTCACCTCCTGGAGAGGCGGGCTGCGTCAGCACCGACGTGGAAGGCCCAGCTTTGGGAAGCTTTTCTCGCTCTCGTTTCGGCGCCAGCGGCATGGTTGGGAGCGCGGGTTCCTACCGTTGGTAGTGTGCAGCTTCAGAAACACTCTCAGAGAGCAGGGGAGTGTTGGGGAGGCAATTAGCAGAGTTTAAAGCAGATTAATTCTTGTGGCTGCCCCGGAGCGAGCGGAAAAGCGTCCACGCTCACTCACGCATCACGTGACCTCTCCAGGGGAGTGGGATTTAAAGGGGGAATGGGAGAGTTATGCGGGAAAGTAGATTTTGATTTTGGCGGTGTTGCTTCCTCTGTAGAAGCAGCACAGGATTGCTGCCTTGGAGAAAGGGGGAGAGGAAGAGGGAAAGGATGGGAGATGAAGGGTTTCCAATATGAGTGGGAAGCTTACCCAAGCGATATGGGAACTCGTGATGTTTTGGGAGATGAAGCAGTTGCAGGGAGGTGGGAGGAATATGCTTTGTTCAGGAGAGACATCTAGTAAGGAAAGATGAGGGGTTGGTGAGACATCACCTCTACCCCAAGATCAGCTTTGCCTCAAATATAGAAGGGAGGAAAATGAGGAAGTTGGAGTTATGGTCTCTTGCAGGGTTCAGGGGGAAGTTTGGAAGGTAGTAAGGAATAAAGAGTGGGGGGTGGTACTTGGTGGTAGAGATGGTTTTGATAGGGGTGATGTGTACATCCTGGTCAAAGTTTATGCCCCGAATAGACAACAGGAAGATTTTCTCAAGAGTTTGGGGGGGAGGGGGTGGAATTCTCCTGAGGTATGGAGAGGGGATTGTAGTGGTGATGGTGGTGGGGATTTCAACAGGATTTTGGCCCCTGAATTGGATAATACCGGGGGGGGGGGGGAGGAGAGGGTATAGGGAGGATCAGATGAAGCTGAGGGTTAATGCAGGAAAGGGGTTGGTGGGCGGATGAATGGATATCCCAAAGATAGGGCTTGTTAAGGATCAAGAACTAGGTTGAGAACCACAAAATTAAGAGGGCGGAATAAGTGTTCAGTCTGCATCTACCCAAGAATTACTAAAGCCCTGCAAGAGGTAAGAAGGTACAAATTTCTCTCTGAATCCAAATGTAATGCTAAAGATGTTCAGTAGGTGTTTGCTATATGTTACAAGCGCAGTATTCTGCAGTAAAAGTTCAGTTTTCCACTTAACTTTAGCTAATTAGTTTGCAGAGCTCCAGGACATGTCCTGTTTCCTCTCTATCTCCAGGAACAAGCAGGAATGAGTCTTCACATATGGGTATCGTCGGTACCGACGGAGCCTGCGCAGGAACGCTCCCCAGTGTCCAAAAGGAAAGCTTTTGGGAGCATCCCACAGCGCCTGCGCGCTGCCTTCCCGCCTTTCCTAACCGCCTCTCTCCAGTTCTTCTTTTCCGCGGAGCCAGCAGGTCGTGTTCCTGTCACCGCTGAAGAATTTCTTTATTTTATTTCTTTGGTCGCGCGTCTGCCTTCTCGACGCTGGACCGGTACCGCCGGTCTTTTCTTTCTTTATTCTAAAAAAAAAAAAAATGACTGTTTTTCTCACTTCAGTGCATTTTGTTCTTTGGCCTTAGGCCTAGGAAATTTTTTCTCATGGAAAAGCCCGCCTCTGGGTTTAAAAAATGCACGAAGTGCAGCGGCACTATTTCTGTCACTGACACACATGAATGGTGTCTAAAATGTTTAGGTCCTGACCATTCCATTGCGGATTGTGAGTCCTGCTCCATGATGTCTAAAAGAGGCCTACAGAATCGAGCAGCTAAGCTCAGTACCCTGTTTCCCTCGGATGCAGCTTCGGTTGCATTGACGTCTTCCAGGGCTGCTTCTTCCTCACATGGATCTCAGGTAACCAAACTTAAATCCAGCTGGTCCTCGAAGGGTAGATCTCCTTCCAAGTATCGAGATGCCTCCGGGCTTGCCCTCGAGGAATCCGCACCGGCAAAATTACCCCGGCGGGAGGCTCCGGCTTCCAAAGCTTTATCTATGGGGTCACAGGTTGACATTGATGGCTCGGCCTCGACTGATCACCTGTTAGCATGTTCTGGGGTACCGGTGTTTCCCACTGGTACCAACATCCATACATTGGTTGCGTCAATGGATCAGAATATCCTGACCATGCAGCGTGCCATCACGGCATTCATACAAGCTGCGACACCTTCGGTACCGCAACAAACTCTGTTGCAGGTACCGACTCCGGCACCGGTACCGATTGCATCGACATCTGTGGAATGCCAAACTTCCCCGGTTCTGTTCCAGAATTCCGTGTCAGGGAGTTCAGGCCAGGGATGCCTTCCTCCTCCATTGGGGGCAAGACTTCCTCTTTGCCTTTCCACCCATTCCCCTAATTCCCAAGACACTCTTCAAACTTCAGAGAGACAAGGGGTCTATGATCCTCATAGCACCACATTGGCCACGCCAAGTGTGGTACCCTCTACTTCTGCATCTCTCTCAGGCTCCCTCCCTGGACTTGAGATCTGCTCCAGACCTCCTGTCCCAGGAGGAGGGAACATTGTGGCACCCAAATCCCCAGTCTCTTCACCTCAGAGCCTGTTTGCTGAAGGCCTAGACCTTCAAGATTTGCATCTTTCTCAGCAAGTGAAGGATTTCCTTCATGCTTCCAGAAAGCCTTCCACCAGACGTTCCTATGCTTTTAAATGGAAAAGGTTTACCATTTGGTGTGCAGAGAAGGGTCTTAACCCTCTGGCAATACCTCTGAATTCTTTACTAGAGTATTTGCTGCATTTATCCCATGCAGGCCTTAAAACAAATTCAGTAAGAGTCCATTTGAGTGCCATTGCAGCATCCCTTAAACCTCTCAATGGACAGCCTATTTCCTCTCATCCTCTTATAGCAAGATTCATGAGAGGCCTTCTTTTGACTAAACCTCCCATCAGACCACCTCCAGTGGCATGGGACTTGAATCTGGTTCTTGGCCAGCTTATGCAGCCACCCTTTGAACCCTTAGCCACTACCTCCTTGAAATTCCTGTCCTGGAAGGTTATTTTTCTCATTGCAGTCACTTCAGCTCGCCGCATCAGTGAGCTGCAAGCCTTGGTGGCTAATCCTCCTTATACAAGGTTCCATCATGACAAGGTAGTCCTCAGGACTAATCCACACTTTATGCCTAAAGTGGTCTCACCTTTTCATCTGAACCAAGAGGTTTATTTACCTGTCTTTTTTCCAGGACCTCATGCTTCAAGTGCAGAGAGGAATCTTCATACCCTGGATTGTAAAAGAGCTCTTGCTTTTTACTTACAGAGGACACAGCAACATAGAAAGTCCTCTCAACTCTTTGTTGCTTTTGATCCCTCTCATTTAGGACTTCCAGTCTCTAAGAGAACTCTGTCCAATTGGATTGCTCAGTGTATTTCTTTCGCCTACCAGAGTAAGAACCTTTCTCTGGAGGGCCATGTCACAGCTCACAATGTGGGGGCCATGGCCACCTCTATGGCTCATCTAAATTCTGTGTCTATCGACCAGATCTGTTGAGCAGCCACCCGGGCCTCGGTTCATACCTTCACAGCCCATTACTGTTTGAACAAGGACTCCCGCCGGGATGCCTTGTTTGGTCAGGCTGTTCTCAAACACCTGTTCCATACTTAATCAACTCCTACCCTCCATCCCTGGTTGGATGCCTGAGATCCATGGGAGGAGGTAGAGCCCATCTCAGGGTCTCACAACCTTGGGGATCTCTCTGGCATCTCTAGCTGGGGAGTCCCCCCATATGTGAAGACTCATTCCTGCTTGTTCCTGGAGATAGCACAGTTACTTACCTGTAACAGGTGATCTCTGGGAACAGCAGGAATAAGTCTTCACAACCCACCCACCTCCCCTAGGAGTTGTATCTCTCTATCTTTCTTTCCTTTCCTCACTCTCTCTTTGTCTCAGCTTTAAAACTCGAACTGGAGAGGGGCAGTTAGGAAAGGCGGGAAGGCAGCGCGCAGGCGCTGTGGGATGCTCCCAAAAGCTTTCCTTTTGGACGCTGGGGAGCGTTCCCGCGCAGGCTCCGTCGGTACCGACGATACCCATATGTGAAGACTTATTCCTGCTGTTCCCAGAGATCACCTGTTACAGGTAAGTAACCGTGCTTTATGGCAGAAAGATAAATCTAAATGTTTGCTAAGTATTTTAAAATGATATCAGTACTTTTTTAAAAATGCCAGAACAGGAAGTTATCCTCTTTTTTCCCCCTCTATAGAAGCTGCTCATAGATTTTTTTTTTCTTTCTGAAAGAGTGTTAAAAATACAGAGAGAGGGGCGGAGAAGTAACAGAGCATGAACTGTGGTTTTCCACCACCATGATTCACTGAACTGTGAGAAGATCCAGGGCTGTACAGCAGAGGTTTAACTCCCCCTCCTCCCCACCCCACAAAAAAAAGTTATTTAGGAACCTCTCTTAAAATCCTTGCCAACTGTTTCAGGAGCCTGCCAAAACATAATTCAAAAAAAATATTAATTTACTTTCCTTCAAATAAATTGAGATGTCAGAACGTTAGTGTAGCTGGGTTTACAGAAGGTTTGGACAAGTTCCTGGAGGAAGGTCCATAAACCATTATTAAAGAGGATCCGGGAAATCCACTGCTTGCCCTGGGACAAGCTTTGTGGAACCTGTGGGAACCTGCTAGGTACTTGTGGCCTGGATTGGCCACTGTTGGAAACAAGATACTTGATGGACCTTGGTCTGACCCAGTAAGGGGTTTCTTACATTCTTATGTTCACTTTCAAGCTAGTTCTGTATGCAAGCTATGAGATGGTGAAAAATGGCTTTGACTTTAGTTTGCCTTTTGATGTGCATCTACAGTGAGTGCAGTATTTTGCAGTAAAAGTTCAGTTTTCCGCTTTAGCTACATAGTTTGCAAAGCTCCAAGACTAGAGATGAGGACAGTATCTAAATTCAAAAAAACATGGGACAAATACAGACTCAGTGGAGTGGAGGAGTGGCCTAGTGGTTGGGGCAAGGTACTTCAGGCCGGAAGGTCGGGGGTTCAAATCCCATTAGAGGACAGCAACCTTGGGCCGGAAGGACTGGGGTTTCTAGTCCCGCAGGTGCTCCTTGTGGTCTTGGGCAAGCCACTTAACCCTCCATAGCCCATGTTCCCTGTAAAATAGTTATCTCCAAGTTATAATGCCCTGTTCAATGTAATTTCAGTTTGTTCAATGTAAACCGCACTGATGCAGAATAGCGCGGTATATAAGAGAATATAAATAAATAAAATAAAGGAACAAAGGGGACTCTTGTAGTAGTTGATGTGGAAGGGCAGACTAGATAGGCCATGTGGTCTTTGTCTGCCGTCATGTTTCTGTGTTTCTGTTTTTTGGTCTTCCTTCCACTTTTTTATAACATGGAATTCATCTGGTCATTTTAGTTTTTTCTTAATTATTTTCCTCATTTTATCATAGTCTCCCTTTTGAAAGTTAAAAGATAGTACTGTGAATTTCCTTGCCATCCTACCTCCATTTATTAAATCAAATGCAATCATGCTATGATCACTATTGCCAAGTGTCCCCAATACCCTTCTCTTGCACCAGATCCTGTGTTCCACTAAGGACTAGGTCCAAAATAGCTTCCCCTTTTGTTGATTCATGAACCAGCTGCTCCAAGAAGCAGTCATTTATTTCATCCATAAACGTTATTTCTCTAGCATGTCCTGCTGTGGCATTGATCCAGTCGTTACTGGGGTAATTGAAATCGCCTATTATTACTGTGTTGTAACTTTTGTTAGCATCTCTGATTTCTTTCAACATTTCATTATCCATCTGTTCATTCTGGCCAGGTGGTCAGTGGTACACTCCCACTGCCATCGCCTTCCCCTTTTTACATAGAATTTCTGTCCATAGAGATTCTACAGTGAATTTTGTTTCCTGAAAAACTTTAATCCTATGTGATTCAATGCTCTCTCTAACAGAGTGCAACCCCTCCACCAATTTGATCTACTCTGCCATTGCAATATAGTTTGTACCTAGATATCACGGTGTCCCATTGGTTGTTCTCCTTCCACCAGGTCTCTGAGATACCAATCATATCTAACCTTTCATTTACTGCAATATGTTCTAGCTCTCCCATCTTATTTTTTAGACTTCTAGCATTTGCATACAGGTGTTTTAGAGGTTGTATTGTATTCATATTAATCTGGTTATCTGTTAATAGGAGTAATTTGGAATCTATCAGCTCTGTACCTAAGGGCATTTGGGTTACTTTTATCTTTATTGGAATCTCTGTTGGGATGCCCTTTTTTGCTAATATCCTTCAAGGATACATCCTTCCGAACCATTTTCTCCTGGTTGACTGTCGACTTTCCCCTATTATCTAGTTTAAAAGCAGCTCTATCTCCTTTTTGAGTGGAGGAGTAGCCTAGCGGTTATAGCAACTGCCTAGTACCCAGAAGATCAAGGGTTCGATTCCCACTGGCACTCCTTGTGACTTTGGGCAAGTCACTTTACCCTCCATTGCCTCGGAAGAAAAGGCTGGCAGTCTACTTCACTGATACATTGCCAAGAAAACCCAGAGGTAGCTGGGTCGCTATGAGTCAACACTGACTTGATGGCACTTAAAAAAAAATCTCCTTTTTAAAGGTTAATGCCAGCAACCTGGTTCCATCCCAGTTAAAGTGGAGCCCATCCTTTCGGAAAAGCCCCCCTCCCTCCCCTTAATTGTTGCCCAGTTCCTAAGAAATCCAAAATCTCATTCATGCATTGAGACTCCAGAGCTCTGTCTGCTCTTTGAGTCCTGCACGTGGAACAGGACGTATTTCAGAGACTGCTACCCTGGAAGCTCTGGATTTCAACTTCTTACCTAAAAGTCTAAATTTGGCCTCCAGAACCTCCCTACCACACTTTCCTATGTCATTGGTGCCAACATTTTCCAAGACAGCATACTCCTCCACAGCACTATCTAAGACCTTGTCTAGGTGGTGCGTAACGTCCGCTACCTTTGTACCAGGCGTAGCTCTATATAAATGCTGAATAGTAGTAGTAGTAGCAGGCAGCCATGTTACCAGGCGATCCTCATGTCCACCAGCCCCCCAGCTATCTACACGCCTAATGATTGAATTGCCAACTATAACGACCGTTGAATCCCTTCCTTGATGGGCATATGGCCCTGGAGAAGCTACCTCGATGCACGAGGGTTTAGCATTTCTTGGCAGACAGGTCCTAGCTATGGATCACTTCTGCCACACCAAGGTGATGCTCTCCTTTCACATGACCTCTCTTCTCCATAGCAACTGAGAGGCTGCCAGACTGGAGGTGTGACTTCAGTAAAACGTCTCTGTAGGTCTTGTCTGTGTACACACCTGTCTTCCTTATGTCATCGAAGTTTGCTACTCTAGCCTCCAGAGATTGAACTCGTTCCTTGAAGGCCAAGAGCTCCTTGCATCTAGTGCACATATAAGACCCCTCACTAACTGGGAAAAAATTGTACATGTGACACTTAATGCAAAAAAACTGGATAGCCCCCATCTCGCTTCTGGACTGGTATCTGCATCTTAGTTTAATGTGCTAACCTTACACAGCAGTCACATTGAATTAATTTGGATATGTTATTTTAAATACCTATCAAGTATACATGGAGTGGAGGAGTAGCCTAATGGTTAGAACACTGGCTTGGTAACCAAGCAACCAGGGTTCAATTCCCACTAGCACTCCTTGTGGCCTTGGGCAAGTCACTTAACCCTCCATTGCCTTGGAAGAAAGGCCTGGCAATCTAATTCCAGTCACACTGCCAAGAAAACCCAGAAGCTTCTGGGTTGCCAGGAGTCAGGACTGACTTGAAGGCACACATTGCATTTGCATCAAGTATACACCTCAATTACAGTAGTTTGTTATGCTTCCACCACAAAAAAACCCTGTCTGTGCATGTACTATAGCGGCTCACAATTACACATTTGAAAAGTGCATGCTGTAAGCATCATACAGACATGCTTTGCTGAGAAAGTTATAGCTGGGTGTGTGCATAACTAAAGAAGTCAGTAAATACATGAAGTTATGGCTGGGGAGGGGGGGGGGGCTTGAGGGAGATCATAAGTGCCAGAAACACAGTGGGGCTGATGCAGAAATGTTAGCATGCCATCTGCATATACGTAATGTGACATCACACTCTTTTTATATGTGGAGGTCACGCGGCAATGCAGAAAAGGAATCGACACAAATGTAATTACTGCACAGAAGCCAACACTAATGCTAGCGCACAGCCCTTGTAAATCCATTCAAATTGCATGATGATCAAACAATTAGCTATTCCGCCTGGATGCAGAGAAGTGCGCAAAAGAGCGAAGACTGAACTTAATGTTGGAATTTTCAACGCCTATGTGAAGGTGATGCAAGGGGTCTGGCGCTCAGTGATGAGGAGGATTTTATCTCTGTTTCGTGAGTGGACCATTGTAACTACAGCCAACATGGTGCCATGGCTCTTCCAGCTGCTCAGTCAGCTGCCTCAACTCCCAACAATGCCCCAGATTCCCAGCCTGCAAGAATCATGTTGAAGTGGAAATACTTCCATACTCTGCCACCTCAACAGCCTCCTATACAGCTGTGCAGCTGCCTATACTAGACACTACACCCTTTTCCATATATTGGGACACGTTCCCTGCAGAAGGGGGGAAGCCCCTCCGATTTCCCCATTTCCATAAGGTTACCCATCAATTTGATAGTCAGGATAAGGGCCCAGGTAGCTCTTCAGAAGGTATTGAAACCTCATCCAGCACACCTCTGGGCAGGCTCAGGAACACGAGTTAGGTGGGAAAAGTCAGAGACAAAGGAGATAGGGGAGGGAATGCAGAAAGAAATAGGTCTTCCTAGTCTGTGCACACTGAAAGGAGGAGAGCCTGAGGACTGGCAATGGAGGATTGGGTAGTTGATGATAAAGAGAGTGGGGATGGATGCTACTCTGAGGGTGGAAGGACCTGAGGTGGGCAGGGGTTGGGGGGATTTGCTGGTTGAGAGGTTTACTTGTAGACTACAGTTAATTCCTGCTAGCCGCCAGGGATACTTTCTTGAAAAATCCCACGGAAAGTGAAATAGTGGATACTGAATAAATAATCTTATGGAAAAAATTAGAATAGCTTCCAGCAGACCCCATTCACTATACACTTTTGCCACCTATGTTGCCATAAACATGTGTTTAAAACACTTCCCTTGTTATCACCATCTCAGTTATCCACAAACTATGCCGCATTTCCATTTTTTCCATTGCTTCATCACGATTTGGAGCTCTTGGCAAAACACTTTCATTACCACTATGCTTCGCGGCCATATTTTAAATTCAATAAATATATCTGAAAGGCACTGAAAAAATATAATATATATTATCACAAACCCATGCACGCTTGCTAACACAAGAGAAAGCCGCGAGAACAAGACCGCATATGATGTGCCCTTACGGAAGCCCAATTCACTGTGTGCAAGAAGCTACTCTGAATTTTTCTTCTACTGCACACCATCGTGGAGCAGGCCGCGGGTGTTGTGAAACAGGTTACCATTTTTTAGATGTCAATAAGCGAATACATTTGTACTGAAGTGTTGCTAGTGAGAATAGACTGTATTTACTTTTCATTCTTAAAGCACCTATCTTCACTTGAAATGTCTGTATCTGAACTTGTTTCTGGCTATGAGGCCAAACTGGTGCAGATGGGCAGTGTCCTGTTGCCGTCAACCTTCAGTGTCATCCATGTTTGGATCTGCCAATTGTACTCCCTCTCCAAAAAATATATCCTTGGTTCAGTCAACAATAAATAATCATAATAAATAGAACCAAACCCAACAATAATATCTCCCAAATCTAAGGAATTTCTTTTTGTCGACCCCCCATGAGGTCATGGCATGCTTGTCCACCTACTTCGACTATGAGAAATGGCAGTGGGATCCAGGACGTTCCCCCGGCTCTTAGCAACAGCTTGAGGATCCTACATCACACAGCCAAAGCTACAGCACGAAAGTAGTTCTTCAGCTATTCCCTCGGGTGACACATTCACCAGAAAGGCTCTCATCCGGTCACGGTGGACCAAGGCCTCGAAAGGCTACAGTAACCCAGGTCATACCTCGTATGGGTGATACGCAATGCCTGCATGGGAAACCCAGAAAGGACGGAGGGTTACACGTCAGTAACAGGACGTCAGTGACAGGAAGACACAGGTCACTCTGTCCAAAGTAGCACTTTGGGTGCCTGCCCCTAGACTTGTCCAAGGACTTAAAGGATCCTCTCCTCACCTAGAGACTAAGGATCCTCTCCCTACACTTAGGTGGCCTGCACCGGCCCCCAATGGTAGCCTTGGCATCCACCACCATTGCTGTGGCAGCAGGGGGGTAAGGTGTATCCGATCAGAAGGTCACAGTGCAATCCCAGCGGTGGATCCTGCAGTGCATCCCCTACGTCAGACAAGGAGTCATCTGGGAGTGTGAAGGATAACATTCACGATGGGGGTACCTCATGGCCTCTGTTCCCACAGGAACTCCAGAGAGAGAACCCATCACCTACTTGACCCGCTTAAGGAGCACCGTAGCTCCAACGCCTAAGGTGCCCCCATAATGGTCGCTATCCATGAGCAAGGGCCATGGATCATGCAAAGGTCTCTGCGCACTCCCACCTGACAAGGAAACAGCCTGTTCTCACACCGACTGAGGCCACGCGACCACATACCCTCCCATCATATCTACTGAATAACCAGCACCAGCATAAGCAACAACGAGACAGGCTTCAGGTCAGAACGAGGGTTGCTGAATAACTCTCTGGCTGCTCCCGATCTAGCCTTCCACGTGGCACCCATGGCGGCGGCCATATTGCCTTGACGTCATGAACAAGCTCCTCCCCTACGCCGCCATTGGCCGGCGCAGATCCAGCGTCACGGTAGGAGGAGCCACGGGCAAACTACACCTTCTTTGGTCCTGTTTGGCACAGAGGCGTTGGCAGGGACACTTGACTTCGGGGCGCTTACTCAGTTCGGCGCTGAGGCATCGGCGGGGGCACTCGCCCAGTTCGGCGCAGAGGCGTCGGCGGGGGCACTCGCTCAGTTCGGCGCTGAGGCGCCGGCGGGGGCACTTGCCCCGTTCGGCAAAGGAACCTAGCCCCCAGCTCTAGGACCAGACATAGCTCCCTCGCTGCTCCAGCTTCAGCACTGAGAGCGGAAGTGTGCGGGAGCGAGGGGGGGGAAGGTCCACCAATATGGGTATGTCTGCACCTTCTTACGGCTCAGCTCCTGCATTAGAAGGGAGCATTTAGGCTCTCTCGGCTTCTTCAGACACGATGTCAGCACAGAGGGCGGCGTGGCATCGATCAGAAGCAGATGAGCGTCATAGCTCTCTCGATTCCATCTCTCACATTGCCGGGGCACTCAGGCCGAATTCACTCTGAGCGAATGGCTTCACACCGCTCCGCATATCGGCGCTTCCAGTGCCCAAAAGAAATGGCGGCTTCGGCACGATCCGGAGGCTTAGCACCCCCACTCTGTCATTCAGCCCACAGACTACACGTGTGGGAAGCTTTCACAATGGTTAAAGACACTGACCAATGATGCAGAAGTCATGGGTTCAATCCCCCACTGCGCCTAATGAAGAAGGCTGGTTGAGGCATTACCTGTTATAGGTAATATTGCTGTAGGGGGCATTTAAAAAAAAAAGTGGCAACACTGTATGCAAGAACAGAGGGTCGGAGGTCCAAAGCCCAACTGGGGCTCCTGCCAATCCAGTCCTGAGGAACTGAGCCACAGTACAATGGTTAAGACACTAACCAATGGTACAGGGATCAGGGGTTCCATCCCCCACAATACCCAAAGAAGAAGCCTGGCTGAGCCATTACCGGTTATATGTTATACAGGGTCAAACCAAGGTCCATTAAGCCCAGTACCCTTCCCAACAGTGGCCAATCTAGATCTTACGTACCTAGCACTTTCACCTTTTGTAGAGACTTCTCACTTTCTTCCAACACAACCTTCTTGATATCATTCCATAACTCTTCTGGAGCTCTGTCATTTGTATCTAAAGCAACAAATCGATTTTGCAGGCAGTCTTTAAATTGCAGAGGTATATTCTCAAGGTCATATTTTGCTGCATTCATGAGTGGTTTGCTCTTTTTCAACTTTAGCTTGAGTTTGCATACTAGTACTTGATGATCTGTTCCCACAGTCAGCTCCAGGTTTTGTCTTTGTTGATGTTATAGAACGTTTCCATCGTTGACTTCCACAGATGTAGTCAATTTGATTTTTATACAATCCATTGGGTGAAGTCCATGTGTACAGTTGCCGCTTGTGTTGATGGAAGAAGGTGTTTGAGATGAATAGATCGTTGGTCTTGCAGAATTCTATCAGTCTTTCTCCAGCTTCATTTCTGTTGCCAAGTCCATATTTTCCAACTACTTTGCCTTCTTCTTTGTTGCCAACTTTTGCGTTCCAGTCACCCATGTCTATCAGGATATCCTGTTGCATGTTCTGTCAATTTCAGCTTGTACTTGTTCATAGAACTCTTCAATTTCATTCTCTTCTGCAGCTGTTGTTGGGGCATATACTTGAATTATAGTTGTGTTGATAGGCATTCCTTGTAGACGAACAGAGATTAAGCGTTCACTGACTGCATTGTATTTCATTACAGTTCTTGCAAGTTTCTTCTTTATTATAAATGCAACACCATTTCTTCTTTGTCTTTCATTTCCAGCATAGTAGACCATGTGATCATCTGATGCAAAGTGCCCGATGCCAGTCCATATCAGTTCGCTAACACCCAACAGATCAAGTTGTACACGTTCCATTTCTTTCTTGACCACCTCCAACTTCCCTTGGTTCATGCTTCGTACATTCCATGTTCCAATGCGTAAGACATCTTTACAGCTTCTGACTCTCATTTCTTGCGCAGCTACATCAGCAGTCAGAAGTCCCGAGGGCTTTGATCCAACCACATCATAAATGCTGGCTTTACTCTGAGAAGTCTTCAGCTCCTCCCCAGTAGCTAGTTGAGTGCCTTCCGACCTGGGGGTCTCATCTTCCAGCACTATAGCACAATTTGTTTTGTTGTAACTATCCATTGAGTTTTCATGGCAAGATACAGAAGTAGATTGCCGGGCCTTTCTTCCGCGCAGTTTGTTTGGTGGTGTTGCCGTTGTCACAGAAATGTGATCCTCCGCCGTCAGCACTATCTCATTCTGCTGATGCCCAGATGGGTGGTTTGTCTTGGTCTGGCACCTCAGCTGAGACCTGTCCATCTTGGGAGACCCTGCCAGTAGTTAAACTACCGATAGTTTAGCTCTCAGCATCACTGATGCACACAAGCCCTCACAGCACGACAAGCTGCAAACCAAGTGAGGAAACCTGGAAAAGAGACTGCTGAGGGGAGATATGATAGAGGTCTATAAATGATTGAATGGAGAGTTACGGGTAAATGCAGAGCGATTCTTTATGGCATCAAAAAGTAGAAAGACTAGGGGACATGCAGTGAAGCTACAGTGTAACCCATTTAAGACTAATAAGAGTTTTTGAACGCTATGCACCATCTCTTAGGAACTCTCTGCCAGACACAATAAGGAATATTACCAACCTCCCCTCCTTCCGCAAGCATCTGAAAACCCTATTATTCTCTGAACGTTTTGGACCTACCACCCCCTCCAAAATGACACCAAGACAGAATCTGCACTTGTAAATAGTTTAGAATACATCACCTGTGTACCCTATATACTCGAGTATAAGCCGACCCGAATATAAGCCGAGGTACCTAATTTTACCACAAAAAACTGGGCAAAACTATTGACTCGAGTATAAGCCGAGGGTGGGAAATGAGGCACCTACTAGTCAATGTAAAAAATAAAAATAGAGACCAATAAAATTACATGAATATTTATTTAAACGAAAAACAGTAAAATAGCTCTGTAAGTGGAAAATGGGGTCAACAAAAACAATATGGTATCAAACCTTAAACCCGCTCCGCCTAGCTTTGAATGCAGCCGCAAGAGTCCTCTCTGGATTGTCAAGATCCGACCACATAACGCCCATCATGAAGGATTTGCATTGGCTACCTTTACATGCCAGGCTCCAGTACAAGTCATTGGTCCTCTCCTTCAAAGCCCTAAATAACTACCCCCCTACGCCAATCAGCAAGCTAGTCCATGGTACCCTGGAAAATAGAAACAGAAGGTCTACTGCACTGAACACATTAGTAGTCCCCAAGCTAATAACTACATGCACAAAGGCTACCTCCAACAGAGCCTTCTCCATATTTGCCCCTTTAAACTGGAATGCACTCCCCCATGAAATCCGTGGTATTAAAAGCCTCTTCCTATTCAGAAAAGCCTTAAAACTCCACCTGTTCACAAAATGTTACCCAGAAACTTCCAGTGATAGAAGCACAACCAGCAAGCTTCCCTCATACCCCAGCCGCCCCTGAACGTCAATACCACAGATATAATAGGTAGTCCCCACTCAAGCCCAACCAACCACTAATCTTCATCTTCACAAAATCAATGCAACACCCATTTATATTAGAGTATTGTACATAGTTTCGAGTTAACATGTATTTAGTTTCCCCGGTTTCGATCCCATGTTCAATTCCCTGTTCTTTGTAAACTCAATGTTGTTTCTGTACATTGCAGTATTTTTGTTCGATGCACACCGCGCTGATTTTAATTGCGCGGTATAGAAGAAATGTTAAATAAATAAATTAATTAATTCAAAATAAAGAGATATTTTTCTACCTTTTGTGCATTTTTTTCAGCTGCAATTGCTCCAGTCACTTTCTTCTGGTTTCTTTGTGTCTTCCGCTAACTCTCCATCGTCTGCTGTCCATTTGTCTTTTCTTCTCTCTTCTAGTTTTTTTCCATTCTCTCTCTACATCTGCTTTAACATACTAATCTTTCTCCTTTTGCTCTTTCCTCATTCCTATTTCATCTACTCAAATTTTACCCCTCCATTCTCAATCCCCACTTACTCTCCCAATATCCGGCCAATTGTAGATTTGTCTTCCCTCCCACACAAAATATTTTTCCCCTCTCCATTTCACTCTCCCAGCTCCATCCCATTCTAATCCTCCCCCAACATCAGCTCCATTCTAGTTCCAGTCCCACCCAGCATCCGCTCCCTTCTAGTTCCCGCATCAGCCCATTTCCAGTCCTAGCCCCCCATAAGCCCATTTCCAGTCCTATCCTAGACCCACCATCAGCCTATTTCCAGTCCTAGCTCCCCATCTATTTCCAGTCCAATCCGAGTCCCTCCATCAGCTCATTTCCAATCCCAGCCCCCCATGAGCCCATCAGCCCATGTCAAATCCTAGCTCCCCTCCACTCAGCCCATTTCCAATCCAAGCCCCCATGAGCCTACTTCCAGTTCTAGCCCCTTCATGAGTCCATTTCAATCCAAACCCCCACCACAGCCCATTTCCAATCTTAGCACCCCCCCAACAGCCAATTTCCAGTCCTATTCTAGCCCCTCCATCAGCCCATTTCCTGTCCTAGCCCCCCCCCACTCACCCATTTCCAGTCCTAGCTCCCTCCCCCTCACAACCCATTTCCATTCCAAGCCCCCGTCCCCATCAGCTATTTGCAGTTCAAGCCCTCCTTCCACTCAGCCCATTTCCAGTCCTAGCAACCCCCCCAGCCCATTAACAGTCTTAGCCCCCCCAGCCCATTTCCTGTCCTACCCCCCCATCCGCCCATTTCCAGTCTTAGCCCCCCCCAATAACCCATTACCAGTCCTAAACCTCCCCATCAGCCCACTTCCATTCTTAGCCCCCCCATAACCCATTACCAGTCCTAAACCTCCCCATCAGCCCACTTCCATTCTTAGAAATCCCCCCATAACCCATTACCAGTCCTAAACCTCCCCATCAGCCCATTTCCAGTCTTAGCCCCCCCATAGCCAATTACCAGTCCTAACCCCCCCCATCAGCCCATTTCCAGTCAGCCCCCCCCATAGCCCATTACCAGTCCTAGTCCCTCCATCAGCCCACTTCCAGTCTTAGCCCCCCCCCATAGCCAATTACCAGTCCTAACCCCCCCATCAGCCCATTTCCAGTCAGCCCCCCCCATAGCCCATTACCAGCCCTAACCCCCCCCCCCATCAGCCCACTTCCAGGTTTAGCACCCCCCCCCCCATGGCCCATTACTAGTCCTAACCCTCCCCTATCAGCCCACTTCCAGTCTTGGCCTCCCCCCCATTACCAGTCCTAAACCCCCTTCCGCCCTATCAACCCAAATTAAAAAAAAAACAACCCAGCTGCTTCTGCCGCGGCAGCATCAAGAGTGCCGCGGCAGTATCAAGAGTGCCGCCGCCGCCGCCGCGGGGCCCCCCCGGCAGAGCCTCCCTGCATCGCAGCCTATCCCCGAACACGGGCTTCTTTCAGAGCCGCGAGAGTTTCCTTTCTCGCGGCTCTGTTAATCCCGCCGGGGCTGATTCAGCCCCGGCGGGATTAACAGAGCCGCGAGAAAGGAAACTCTCGCGGCTCTGGAAGAAGCCCGCGTTCGGGGATAGGCTGCGATGCAGGGAGGCGATCCAGGGAGGCTCTGCCGGGGGGGCCCCGCGGCGGCGGCGGCACTCTTGACACTGCCGCGGCGGCACTCTTGACACTGCCGCGGCGGCACTCTTGACACTGCCGCGGCGGCACTCTTGACACTGCCGCGGCGGCACTCTTGACACTGCCGCGGCGGCACTCTTGATACTGCCGCAGCACTCTTGATGCTGCCGCGGCAGAAGCAGCTGGGTTGTTTTTTTTTTTTAACTTGGGATGAAGAATGTTTTTTGCGCGGGGCCCCCTGAAACGCGGGGCCCTGTGCAAAAAACATTCTTGCTCAATGGACGGGCCGGCCCTGCCCAGCACATCACTGCAAAGGTTTCCATATCTGCAGCCGCGGTTATGGAAACCTTAGCTTTAAAAGCAGTGCCCCCTGCTAGACATCTGCAGACGTTGACTCGAGTATAAGCCGAGGGGGCCGTTTTTCAGCACAATAAATGTGCTGAAAAACTCGGCTTATACTCGAGTATATACGGTATGTCTTTCCTATTGTAAATAGTTCAATAATTGCAAATAGTATGGTTATATATACTGTATAACCAAAGTGTTATTTGTTCCATGTAACTGTTACTTGCTAACCAAGATGTTATTTTTTCTGTGTAACTGATGATCTGTTTTCTGTAAACCACTTTGACCCGGTGAAAAGTGGTATATAACATAACTAAATAAATAAATAAGAGAAAATATTTTTTTTCACTCAACGCATAATCAAACTCTGAAATTCGTTACCAAAAGATGTAGTAAAAGCTGTTAGTGTAGCTGGGTTTAAAAAAGGTTTGGACAAGTTCCTGGAGGAAAGGTCCATAAACCATTATTAAAGAGGACGCAGGTAATCCACTGCTTGCTTCAATGCAAGCATTATGGAACCTGTGTGTCTTTTAACTGCTAGGTACTTGTGACCTGGATTGGCCACTGTTGGAAACAAGATACTGAGCTTGATGGACCTTGGTCTGACCCAGATGGCATTTATGTTCTTACGTTAGTTGCTGCCTAATGACCAGATTATGCAGCATGGGGCAGGCCATGAGGATTTGGTAGACATTAGTAGTTGTTGAAGAGTTCTCCCCTGAATCAGTCCAAGCACCAGAAGTGGCTCAATGATAGCATGGGTGTGTCTGTGGGCCCTGTTGTACCATTTCTCTGCCTCTATGTGGGGTGTGACAGTGGAGGTCAGGAACCTCTCCTTAGAGGATAGCCTCTGTCTCCTATGTGTGGGGGAGAGAGATAGAACAGATAAGACAGCAGCAAGGATACTGGGTGTGGTTGGTAAGCACAGCCACCCCGTATTTCATTTATAGGTCATTGCAGCCAGGGACCACTGTGATCTCCTAGCATGTGCATGTCTAGATGATAGAGTGGGCTGGTACAGGGCTTTTCCAGGTCATACTGCTAGACCAGTCCAGACAAACGGGTTGTGTCCCCTGCCAGTAGATCCTGGAGACAGAGAATTCTACCAGAGCTCTGATAGGCTGGACTCTGGTGATATGGTCCTACCCCTAGGGGTCTCCCTCAGTATTGTATTTCTCTGTCTCCAGCAGATCTGGTTGCTTTTGTTGTTTTTCCCTCAAAATCTTTAAAATTATTTAGAATCCCTTTGGGGATTGATATTTCCACTTGCCTGTTGCTACCAGTATAGTTTCACTGTGCACCAGGGTGTTTGCAGCTGAGCTCCTGTTTCTGACACAGTAGAGCTCGCTGACAGGAAGAATCCCCAGCATCTGGCCATGAGGGCTTGTTAGCTGGACGAAGGCCTCCCTAAAATCAGATTTCTCTGTATCTTGAGGCTCCTGGATGCACCCAGATTTCACAAGAGGTGTTACTCTGGATTTCCCAGCAACTTGATTCCCCAGATAAACTTGTGGAGCTCTTGGGCCTGGCTTCAGTAGAGCTCCTGATTTTCTTTAAGCAGCACTGAGTCTTTGCCACGAGAGCTTAGACAGCAGGAGGATCAGGTATCAATTTCTGAGAGAAACTGTAAGTAAACTGTTTTTCTCACTTGCCTCAACTGCCCTGGGTTTATTTCAACTGCATTGGGACCGGCTGTCTCTGACCTGATTCCTTCACTTCCGGTTTCATCAGGGTCTGTTCAACTGGGTTTGAAGTTCCTATTTTCTTCATTTTAATTTCCTGGATGCACCCAGAGCACACAAGAGGTGTTTCTCTGGGTTTTCCAGGCTTCCCTCCTTAACAGCTGTATTTTCTGTTTCCTTCTCTCCTCTGTTTCTGGTGATTCAGGGTTCGTCAGGATTTGAATTTTTAAGTTGCTAGCAGCACTCCTTGCCTCTTCCCCAGCGATTTCGCTGCATTTTTAAGGTTTTTAGAGCTTAGGGAACTTTTATTTTGCAGTTTTTCTGTGCCAGCGGCCATTTTGAAAATCAGGAGGGATTTCTCTTCAGTGTTGTTTTTTGGAGGGAACAGCTCTGGGCAGCCATTTCAAAACATTTAAACATGCTGTGAAGGCACTGGGAGTTTCATAATCCCTTTTCTTTGAAGAGTCTTCTGTTTCCCTAAGCCTACCTTGATTTTTGTTTACAGAAAAAAGGGTTTATGCCTCTGCAATGCCTGTTTCTCTGCACAGCTGTATTATATGTAATAATAAGAAAAAGGAGTTAATAGATTGCTTGTGTTCCACCTGCATGCTGCATCCAGGAGAAACTTCTTCCTCCATTCCCTCTGCGCTGCCAGCTGGGGACATCAGCGCCTTAACTCCTCCCTCCTTAGAGCCCCTGCAGCAGGATCTTCCTGCAGAAAAGATTCAGTCAGCTCCCATTTTGCTTCCACAGCCGCTGGAAGCCACTGCAGCCTTGGCTGACAGGGAGTTCCTGACGCTCTTCCGCCAGGTATGGCACCTGTGGCGTTCTGAGTCTGTTGGTATACCTTCAGCACCCGCCCGGTAGCACACAAGGATATGGTGGGGTCTCGCAAGTGGTCCCGAAAATCTTCAGACCTTAAAGCAGTACGTCCTTCTAGGAACGTTGCATGTGGCTTGCGGGACACTACGGATATTCCAGAAGACTTTAAATCGTCTGAGGTGAGCCCTGACTCATTGGAGAAAGAAGATGGGGAATATTCTCCGTCTGATTCTTCGCTGACAGTTCACGAGGGCTCTCAAGATATCAGACTTTTTCGGAAAGAGGAGTTGCCGGCCCTAATCACACAGGTGATGGAGTCGCTACGCCTAGTCGACACGCCTGATCCTCAGAGTTCTCAAACCCTGTTGCAGCCGGATCCCATTTTACTGGGCATTCGTAAGCCTTCCAAAGCTTTTTCCTTTCCAGCCGAGTTACAGCATATGGTATCTCGAGAGTGGGACTCTCCAGAGTCCTCTCTACGTACGGCACGCGGTATTGGTCAGTTATACCCTTGGTCTCCTTCTGACTTGAACCGTTGGCTGACATACCCGAAAGTTGATGCGTTAGTGACCGGGGTCACCAAGCATACCACAATTCCGGATGAGGGCGGAGCGGCACTCCGCAACCAGCAAGACCAAAAAAAAAAAAAAGTTGAGAGTCTGCTAAAGACGGGTTTTCGTTGTCCGCTCTTTCCCTTCAAGCAGGGGTGTGCGCAGGTCTAGCAGCACGGGCCTCCCTTCGATGGATTCTGCAGCTTCCAGGTGATCCCGAGTTGGCTCGTTTAGAATCCATCGCTGCATTCCTGGCAGAGGCCTTCTCTGATCTCTTGCGGCTGTCAGCTCGCTCCGTAGCACCGGTGACAGTAGCTCGGAGTTGGCTCTGGCTGTGTCAGTGGGCAGCGGATGTTGATTCGTTCAAAGACTCCAGCGTTTAGTTGCCATTCGTCCAGTTCCACCGTTGGAAAGAGGACTAGGCCGTTACGCTGTCTATTTCGTGGTGCCAAAAAAAAAAAAAGCCGGCTCCTTTCATCCTATCTTGGATCTCAAAGGTGTCAATCGCAGTCTGCTGGTACCACACTTTCGAATGGAGACTCTGCGATCCGTTATTCAAGCGGTACGCAAGGTGGAATTCTAGCTTCCCTCAATCTCACAGAAGCATTCTTCACATTCCCATTCGAGAGGGGCATCAGCGACTCGTTCGATTCGCGGTACTCGGTCAACATTTCCAATTTTGTGCGATGCCCTTCGGTCTAGCTTCGGCGCCTTGAACCTTCTCCAAGGTAATGGTGGTAGTAGCTGCGGCCTTACGCAGCCGCGGCATCAGAGTTCATCCTTATCTGGACGTCTGGCTCATTCACGCAGACTCTCTCCCCGAGGCTTGCAACACAGTCTCGGTGGTTGTTGCCTTTCTCGAAAGCCTCGGCTGGGTAATCAACCGCGACAAGAGTTGTCTTCAGCCGTCCCGGGAGATCGAATTTTTTGGGGGCTTGATTTGATACAGCCTTAGGTCGGGTCTATTTGTCAATGCCTCGATTCCTCAAGTTAACTTCTCAAGTTCGCAGTCTCCTAGCTCAGGTCTCGCCTCGAGCATGGTGTCCAGAGGATTATCAAGTTTGGTTGCCTGTACTACCGGCGGTGCGACTTTGCCTCCGTTGGTGGCTCCGGCCCCGCAGTCTCATCTCCTTCGAAGGGTTCCCTTGGAGACTCCGCACTGGGTGTTGGTAACGACAGACGCCAGTCTCTCCGGTTGGGGAGCGCATTGCGGCTCGCTCTCAGCGCAGGGGATTTGGTCTCCTCGGGAGGCCCGGTGGTCCATCAATCGCCTTGAGACGCGAGCGGTGCGCTTAGCCTTGCGAAAGTTTCAGCCTCTTCTGCGGCGTCAGGCGGTTCGAATTCTGTCCGACAACGCTACGACAGTGGCATACCTCAACCGCCAAGGGGGCACAAAATGTCCAGGTGTATCGAAGGAAATGGGTCTTCTCCTTCCGTGGGCGGAGAGGCATCTGCAGGCGATCTCGGCGCAACACATCGCGGGGGCAGACAATGTAAAAGCCAATTTCCTCAGCTGACATGCTCTGAATCCGGGGGAGTGGGCTCTGGCGCCAGAGTCCTTTCAGTCCATTGTTCGACGATGGGGTCTACCGGCAATGGATCTCATGGCTACGGCGCAGAATACCAAGGCACCGATCTATTTCAGCCGTTGGAGAGATAATGGGTCGCACGGGACAGATGCTCTGTCTCAAGCGCGGCCAACCCATCTCCTTCTGTATGTCTTTCCTCCCTGGTCCATGATCGGTAAGATTCTCCAGAGTCAGGGAGCTTCGCGGCCCGGTGATCCTGGTGGCACCGGATTGGCCTCGCAGACTGTGGTATGTGCATCTCGTCCAGCTGTCTCTGGCGTCTCATCTACGCCTGGGGGCGTTCCCAGGGCTCCTGCTCCAAGGGCCTCCACTGCGAATGGGAAACCCGGCTCCTTACTCGCTTACGGCCTGGCTCTTGAACGCTGCAGGTTAGTTCAGAAGGGATATTCGTCGAGTGTGGTGGCGACAATGCTTAAGTCACGGCGGTCTTAGATGTCGCTGGCTTACGCTCGTGTGTGGCGTCTCTTTGACACTTGGTGTTCGCTACATCACATCTCGCCCTGGCGTTGCAACATCCCGGAAATTCTTTCCTTTCTGCAGGCCGGTCTAGGTAAGGGTCTGGCGCTCGGGACCTTGCGCGTGCAGGTTGCTGCGCTAACTTGTTTTCGAGGACCGATAGCGGGGCGTTCTCTCGCCTCGCATGTGGACTTTTCGTGTTTTCTTAAAGGGGTTCAGACATTACGGCCCCCGATACGTCCTTTAGTTCCTTCTTGGGATCTCGCTCTCATTCTCCGTGCCCTTGTTGCTCCTCCCTTTGAGCCCCTGAAGGCATGTTCCCTTAAGGATTTAACGCTAAAGACGGTTTTCCTAGTGGCCATAACCTCGGCACGTCGGATTTCCGAACTTCAGGCTCTCTCTTGTCGAGACCCCTATCTCTCGTTTTCTTCGGCGGGAGTTTCTCTTCAAACTGTTCCATCCTTTTTACCTAAGGTGCTTATCCCGTTTCATGTCAACCAGCCTCTTTTCTTGCCTACCTTTGAAAGAGAGCAGTGTTCCGGTCACCTTCGTCCATCGCGTGCTGTGGACCTGAAGAGAGTGCTTTATCGGTATCTTAAGATCACGAACGCCTTCTGTAAGACCGATCATCTTTATGTCCTGTTTGCGGGCCCTCGACGGGGGTCCGCAGCCTCCAAATCCACCATTTCTAGATGGTTGCGAGGAGCTATTGAGGCAGCTTATATACTGCAAGGCAAGCAGGTTCCAGCAGGGCTCCGAGCTCACTCCACTCAGGCTCAGGCTTCGTCTCGGGCTGAGCGGTCTCAAGTAGCCCCTCTCGACATTTGCCGGGCGGTGACTTGGTCATCGTTGTCCACGTTTGTCCGTCAGTAAAGATTGGACGTTCACGCTTGGCAGGAGGGGCAGTTTGGAGCTGCAGTGCTGTCGTTGGCATTGACCCCCCCCTTGAAAGCAGGTAGCTTGGGTACTGCCCGTTTGTCTGGACTGGTCTAGCAGTATGACCTGGAAGGAGAAATTTCACTTACCGTTAATTTCCTTTCCTGGAATACTGCTACACCAGTCCAGGACCCACCCTGCTGTCAGTTACGGTGCTGCTAGTGCGGTGAAGCCGCTGGCCTCTGTTCCTTCCTTGTCAGTATGCCTCACCATGGGGGCCCGATGGCTGCGTTATCGGTCTTAGCAGCTTTCAGTTCTGGGGATACTTTTAGCTCCCTTGTACATAGTTGAATTAAACGTCCACTATGTGTGGTCTTATGGTTTAGTTGCCTTACATGTTTGGGTTCGCTTTACAGACAATACTGAGGGAGACCCCTAGGGGTAGGACCATATTACCAGAGTCCAGCCTTTCAGAGCTCTGGTAGAATTCTCTGTCTCCAGGATCTGCTGGCAGGGGGACACAACCCGTTTGTCTGGACTGGTCTAGCAGTATTCCAGAAAAGGAAATTAACGGTAAGTGAAATTTCTCCAACTAGCAGTCATCCATTGGTGATTTATCCGTTTTCACATCTCTCATAGATGCCAAAATGGGTAAGGATTCACCTACAAAACCTTTTGAAGTAAAGCCACAATTTAATCCAATAAAAAAGGCTCACTTTTATAATCCCTATCCTATCGTCACTAACATGTTTTAGCAAACAGTATATAATGTCCTATAGTATTTTTTTGTTGGATCGTCTGTAATGAGAATTTGAAACATACTCGTGTAACAGACCCTCCTTTTTATTTGGTTTTAAAAGGTCACATCGAACAAATTTGCCTGGGGCTATATATGGCCCTAGAGATCAGCCTCCGCAAATAACCAACTTAATAAGTGCTATATGCTAAATGCTCCCCTTCCATAGATATTTTTCTGTAACTACTGAATATCTCATATGGGGAAACAATATTACTCATCTGAACCATTGAGAGTTCATGTGGTGTGGCGATAATCATTCTCTTTCTCCATTTTTCTTCATATCTCTCCCGCATAATCCAATACACTCATTTCATCTTACCGGGAACCCGAGGACTTGCCCACCACTATAGTTTCCTGTTAGACATTCAAACAACAGTTGGGTACTCATGCGACAGAAAAATACAAAAAAATACTATAGGACATTATATACTGTTTAAAATGGGTAAGGATGCAGGAGTCATGGCAGGAACCTCGGGAATAAATCAGTTATTTCACCTGGGGCAATGCAGACTCGCCTACATGTTGAATGAGTCGACACTCTTCTTGTTGGCCACGTATGCAGTGAGTCCCAGTACTGATGGAAATCTGGGTTCCTCATAGAACTGGGTCATGGTTAGTTGCTGATGCTGCATTCTGTGGGAAGGCAGTATGTTCAGCGGTGTGGATGAGGGGCGCTTAGTAACTGTGAAATGCCCCTTCCTTTTGAACACGCTACTAAGACACTTATCCACTCTTTAGTCACCTTCCGTCTAGATTATTGCAACCTCCTCCTTGATGATCTCCCTCTGAATCATCTCTCTCCCCTTCAATTTATTTATTTATTTTATTTTTATTTAGTATACACTTATATACCGCTACTTCCAGCGATCAGCAGCAGTTTGATTACAAATTTGGGAGTTGTCAAATCATGACAGAAATGTTGGGGAAATATACACATAGATTTGAGGGTATGGCACATCACACAGAAATAGGGACTTAAAGATTAGGCTTTACATATTTACATTTCTACATTTGTACATATAACATTTAATTCAATCTATTCAAAACTCAGCTGCGTACCTAATCTTCCTCCAGCTCCGATATGCTCATATAACCCCTCTTCTCAAGTCGCTTCATTGGCTTCCCATCCGTTTCCATATCCAGTTCAAACTTCTCCTGCTGACCTATAAGTGCACTCATTCTTCTGCTCCTCACTACCTTTTTTCTCTTATCTCTCCTTACTCCCCTTCTCAAGAACTCTACTCTTCTGGTGGATTTCTTCTGTTTCTGCCCCTTCCTTCCACTGCCAACTCCAGACTTTGATCCTTTCATCTTGCTACCATTTATGCCTGCAACAAACTATCTGAGATTGTTCATAAGGCTTCATCTCTTGCCCTTTTCATATCGATGCTAGATACTCATCTCTTCAAGGCTGCCTTTGGTTCCTGATCCACTTAGTCTCCTGTCTCCTTACCATTCCTTAAATGCATCCTTGTCCTCAGCTGGCTGTTTGCTTTAATTTAATATACCGCAATATCTGCGAACAAGCATTGCGGTTTGCAATAAAATAAATCAAGGAGGAAAGGAATGCCAGCTTCAAAATAGGAAAGGTATAGAGAAACCATAGAGAAGGAAGAAGAGTCCAGGTACAAAGGGAAAAGCAAAGAAGGAGGGGTAGGGCTCGTTAGAGGGGAATGGGAAGGGGGTATGCCCTGCCAGACCTAAGATGATAAAGAACATCTCATGGGTTGGTTTTTGAGGAGCCGAAGGCATTCTCGAACAGGTTTTTGGTGCCTTTTTTGAAGCTTTTGAAATTTTGTTCAGTGCATAGTGAGACAGGTAAACTATTCCACAAAGTGGTAGCTGCAGCGAAAAATGCGGTTTTCCAAGTGGACTCAAATTTGATTGAAGCTGGGGAAGGGGTATGCAATCAAAAGCCATGCAAAGAACGATCTAATTTATGAAAGGCATTTGTAATTTCCAAGTACTGGAGAAACACCCTCTGGACATCTACAAGGTGAAGATCCTTCCCCTTCCCCCGACTTTGCCCCTTAGAGAAGGAAGACAGACAAAACCACCTGGTTCACACGAAAGGGAGTTAAATAAATAAATAAAAAACCTTTGGTAAAAGGAAAGGCACAGGCCGAATAGGCCCAGCCTCCTTCAAACAAGCCAGATAAGGATCCTGGCAAAACAAAACTCTGTCTTGTAGATTGTAAGTTCTGATGAACAGGGACCGTCTTTTATATGTGCTTGTGCAGTGCTGTGTATGCCTTGTAGCGCTATATAAATGTTCAGTAGTAGTAGTAACACAACTGACTGTCTGAGATGGACAGTGACTGCCAGTGGCAAAGAAGACAGTGGCTGTGGTGACCTTGAGGTGGGTAGGCATGGGCTGGCCCTATGGTAGAACAGAGGAGCAGCTCCAGCTGCTGGCAGAGATGGCTTTTTTGTCAAATCAAACTGTGGTGAGGCACTGCTCATTGATGAGGTCTAGAAATTGGGTCCAGGGCCTGTACAACCTCTGATATGACTATGGTGGCTCTTATGTTTCCTGCATGCCTCATGCAGCATGGCCTGTGCAAATCATCAGTCCAGATTACCCAGGTCTCCTGCCTCCCTCTACCAACACCCAATAACTCCCTCCATCAACAGCTACTTATTTAGACATCCTCACAGCAGAGACGTCTAAAAAAGCCATTAGTAAAATAGCTCTGGGGATGTGTCTGCGATTTGGACATCCGCAAGGACATTTTTGGACATCCAAATTGTGTCTAAGTGATTTAAAATGACCCTCATGTGCAGGAAGGTGGAGTGATGGCATAAGGAGTGATCAAGCTTGTGAGGGATATAGAGGAAAATAAGATAAGGATGAGAGTCTTGAATTTGAGGCAGCCATAAATTAGGAGCCAGTGGTGTTGAGAAGTGGCATCGTCAGATCGAGCATTACACAGAAGCTTGATGTCTGTAGACTGGATGAGTTGGAATCATTTAAATGCTTAGCAATGGCAGCTAAATGTACAAGTCTGCTATCAGGATTTTCAGCAGCATGCTGTTCAGATAATGTTGGGATAGAGTTAATCATTGTGCCATTGCTCCATCTAGGTATAAGTATAGTGGTGAGACTGAGCCACTATTCGTAGAGCTAAGTATTTTAATTAAGGCTGCAAAAAGCAGCTCTGAATTAAATTGTTTAGCTATACTTAATAGCAGTGATCTTCAACTGCTTATGTACATTTGCCATCAGTGAACACATTATGAGGCCTTTTCTAAACAGGACACATCTGGCCCTGTCCGGATGTCCAAAATCTGGACGGGCCGGATCTGTACCCGATTCCGCACCTGCAGGAGCTATATGTTTCCCAGGTGCAGAGGGCCTGGACGTGCCAGCTGTGCCCCGATTCTATGCCACTGCACACCTAGAAAACGCCCCCATCTAGACAGCCCTATGCTCCTGGATGCAGCTTCTGCATGGCACCGGGACGCCATGCAGGAGCCCTGGTTGCCTGCAAGCTTTTCACTTTTCTTTTTTCCCACCACCCAATCCCCGATTTTGCCTGCCAGGGCAGGGATTGGGTGGCAGCGATCCTGCTGGCCTGCCTACCTCACCGGTGGTGGTCTCGCCACCGCTATCCTCCGGTTTTGGGGGGATTTATTCCACCTCCGAGGTGGAATGTCCCCCGTCTAAGTCAGCAACCTCGGACGTATAGGGTGGCAACCGGAATCGGCCTTGTATGTCCAGGGTCATGGGTCCAGCCTCTGCCCCGCCCAAGCTCCTCCTCTAGCACTCCCCATCCCACCCCCTCCAGAGCTCCCCCCATATCTCTTCTGTATGTGCAGGGAGCTCAGAATGACCCCCTATATGTATTTTCAGCACTGCTGCTTATCTGTATAGCCTTGCTGAAGATATGTATTTATCTACAGGAACAAGCAGGCATGCAGTCCCCCAACAGAGCCCACACAGGAATACTCCACAGCATCCAATAGGAAGCATTTGGGAGCATCCCTCTGCATATGTGTGCATGCCTTCCCACTGAATCTCATCAGTCTTAGTTTTTCCACGAAACCATACGTACGCTTGTCCTGTCACTGCAGTTAAAATTTTCTATTTTTGCCCTTCGGGACTGACGAGCACAATTGGTGATTTATAGTGCTTGGGGCCCAACCATAATCCAGACTCTTGTAATCTGTTTCAGCAAATGACAAGGAAAGGATTAAAAAACTGGGAAAAGAAACACGCAAGAGTCTTTTTGGATTTGACTCGGAAGCCTCAGCACACTTTTCTTTGACATCGATGTTCCCATTCTTTGCGCGGTTTCTACGCTCCCTCGGAATCAAATGGCTGTGGTAAGAAACAGCCAGCCACCAAAGCTGCATCGGCATCTCAGCCTCAGATGTCGAGGACCAATGCTGATTCCCAGGATTATTCCCTCAGACATCAACACTGTAGCACCTCTCGATGGGATTCCAATCCTGAGAGCAGAGAATGGAGGCATCCACCTCCAAAGCACAAAAGGGGCTCTGGAGTGCTACCCAGGCTTTGACCTTGGGAGATCCCCCAGTTCCATTGTCTGGAACAGTGGTCCAGACTCCTGTACCAGAGTCCACCCAGACATCCTCCTCCCTTGAGTAGCACATGCTGACCATCGAGAGAAGTTTGGCTGCGCTCCTGGCGGCATTCGTGCCGGTGGTCTTGAGGTCCTCAAGAGTCCAGGTCTCCATACCGGTCCTGGAATTGGACATCTTAATGCCTTTGGCGACCCAGGCCTCGATGCTGAGCCTGGAATCAGCCAAATCCCATTGGCTCCGAGGAACAGGCTCCGAGCATTGGCATCAAGATCGTCCTTTGACATTGGATTGGTGCCGGAGACGCAACGGTGACCGTTGCTATTTTGACTTTCTTACCGATTCCAATTCCAATGCTTGGGAATTGGATGCTGAATCCCCGGTTTTCCATTGACACTGGGATGTGCCGACAGACCTGTCACCACCTCATGAGTGTCAGCGTTCCCTACTGGAAGACATGTCCTTCCAGAACTTTATCCGTGACATGACCAGAGCTCTTTCCATCTTGATGGGCACCGAGAAAGAGCCGAGGAGCTGGAGATACTGCATTATCCCTCAACGCCGAAGGATGCGGCTATTCTCCCGGTCCATCGTATCTTGCAGGACCTTATGTTTCGAATGTGGGAGACTCCTCTCTTGGTTCCCTCAGTCAGCAAGAGACTGGACACCATGTACAGGGTCCTAGATTCCCAGGGCTTCCAGAAGCCTCATCTCCCACACTATTCTATGGTGATTGAGTCAGCCATTCACTGGCTCAAGAGTACCACTCTTCAGTTCCTCCTGGGAGGGAATTGCATACCCTCAAAGCTTTTGACCATCTTTGCTACCAGGCATCAATGTTGGCTTCCTGCATAAATTCTTATATGCTCTACAGTATATGGGCATGTTCCTCAGAGATATTGTCAAGGATCTAGACAAGTTCTGTGCTGTCATCCCAGCAGAGAAGAAAGAGGCCTACAGAACTTTGGTTAAGCATGGTCAAGATTGCTCTAAATTCATCACTAGAGCAGCTTTTGACTATTTTGAGTCAACTAGTATAGCTGCAGCGATAGACATTGGGGCCAGAAATCTGGCTTGGCTACAGTCCTCAGACCTGGAGCAGTGGGTCCAAGACAAGCTGGTGGATATTCTTTGCAGAGGTAAAAACATCTTTGATAAGGGCTAGCATGAGAAAGCTGCTGAAATTGAGGCAGATGACCTTACTATGAAGTGTCTCTCTCGTAAAACAGCTGATCCTTCCAGGAAGAAGGCCTCTGGAAAGAAACCCTTCTATCCTAAGAAGCAGAATTTTATCCGGCTTATACATCTTATCATGCCTATTTTATCCGGCTTATACATTTTATCATGCCCACTAAGGTCAGCAGAAGCCTCAGGCTCCTCACCAACCTAAGAGGCCTAAAACTTTTAAGCCACAACCATTTCCACAGCACCAACCTGGGGCTAGTTTTTGACGGCTTCCTAGGGAACATTGCCACTCTTCCCCTAAAGGAGCCCCAGCCTTCTCACATTACCAGCAGGCTGGTTCATTTTGTCCTCATAACATCAGAACCCTGGGCTCTACAGATCGTCCTCAAGGGCTACCTGCTCCATTTCACCCGGTAAATTCCTCCCTTCTTTCCAGGAAGTATCTTCTAGACCCTCTCCATTGGGATCTCTTGACGCAAGAAGTCACCACCCTTCTAAAGGGGAGGGTGCCATCGAGCTTGTGCCCTGCGCACAAGAGAGATGGGGGTTCTACTCCCAATACTTTCTTATTCTCAAAAGATCAGGAGGGTTCTGTCCCATTCTAGATTTCCAGAACCTAAACAAGTTCCTAGTATAAGAAAAATTCAAGATGATTTCTCTGGGAACCCTACTGACGATTAATTGTCTCTGTTCTCTAGATCTAAAGGATGCATAAACGCACATTCTCATTTTCCCGACTCACAGGCAATACCTGCACTTCATGTTCGACGGCGGACACTACCAATACTGAGTCCTGCCCTTCAGGCTGGTATCTGCCCCAAGGCTGTTCACGAAACATCTAGTGGTAGTCGCAGTCTATCTCTGCACCCTAGGCTTCTTCGTCTTCCCTTACTTAAAAGACTGGCTCGTCAAGGGTAACTCACCACCCACGGCGCATCTGTCCGTTCAACACACTGTTACAGTGCTTCAACATCTTGGTTTTGCCATAAACTTTCCAAAATCATACCTTTCTCCTACTCAGAATCTAGAATTCTTAGGTGTCCTTCTCGACACGACTCAGGCTCGGGCTTTCCTGCCCAGAGACTGTCTCAAACGCCTCACAGAGTTGCAAGGCCTCATTCAGTGCAGCCGTCATACTATGGTATGAGGCATGCTTCATCTCCACAGTTCATGTTGTTCCCTATGCTCGTCACCACATGCCACAAGCGAAGTGGGACCCTCTCCTCTCAATGGAAGTAGGCAACAGGCCACCTACGGGACAGAGTCGTGGTAACCCCATTTCTAGCAATCTCCTCAAAACCTCTACAGACCCTCACTACTGATGTGTCCAAACAGGATTGGGGGGCTCATCTGGACGCCGTGGGCATGCAGGGCCTATGGTCTGAACAGGAAGCTTCCCTTCAAATCAACTTCTTGGAGTTGAGGGCGATAACCAGTGTTAGATGTTTCGCCATCAGTAATCACATCAGTCAATCCTGCTTCAAACGGATTATCAGGTTGCCATGTTTTACGTGAACAAAGAGACACTGGCTCCCGATTTACCTGTGGTCGTTTGTCCTGGCTCATGGAATGCTCCTACAAACCATTTGCTTGCCAGGAGAGCAGAATGTTCTCACAGACAGTCTGTCGGGTCCTCCAACCTCACGAGTGGACTCTTCATCAGAGAGCAGTTGCTCACATTTTCCAGCTCTGGGGAGTTCCACAAATCAACCTCTTTGCCACTCCGCTCAACGCACAAGTCCTTTGCTTCTGCTCCAGGGTGCCCTCTCCACAATGTCAAGCCTCGGATGCATTCCTTCTCCATTGGGGAACAGGTCTGTTATATGTTTACCCTCCCATTCTGCTCATAGCCAAGACACTGTTCAAATCGCAGGCCGACAGAGGCACCATGATCCTGGTATCCCCTTTCTGACCCTGACATCCATGGTTTCCTCCTCTTCTTTGTCTAGCTCATCAGCTGCTTCGTCTCAGCTGTGCACCAGACCTGATCTCACAGAATCAGGGGGTGTTGCCCCATCCCAATATCCGGGTGCTCTGCCTGATGGCTTGGCTGCTGACAGAGTAGTACTTTCAGACCTGAATTAACTGGATGCTGTAAAGGACATCCTTCTGGCATCTGGGAAAGACTCCATGAGACGCACATATGCCTTTAAATAGCGCAAGTTCACATTGTAGTGTGCACAGCACACTATCAACCCTTTCATTTGTCTGGTGGAGAATCTTCTACTGTATCTCCTCTACCTTTCTTCGATGGGACTCAAAACTAGTTCCATTTGTGTCCACCTCGGTGCCATTTTGGCTTCTCATAGGCCATGTGGCCTTTTTCTGCCATTATGTTTCTATCAGCAGCTGGCATCGGAGGTTGTGAGCGGGAGCTCCACCTCACCCCTCAGAGCCTGCCAATCACATCAGCAGGGCAACGGCTTTAAAACCGCCACTCCACCGGCGCGCACAGAAACGGGGGGAGCAGCAGCCGGCATCTGAGGTTGTAAGCGGGAGCTCCACCTCATCCCTCAGAGCCTGCCAATCACATCAGCAGAGCAATGACTTTAAAACCGCCACTCCGCCGGCGCACCTGCGCCTTGCGGGCCTTGCCAGAGGGCCCTTTGGCGTAGGACTGTGTGGGACCGAGTAAACTGCTGCTATATTGGTATGATATCTACCTCTCTGGATGCTATATGGAGCCTTCCCTCTTGTCTCCTCTATTCCTTTAGCTATCACTGTATTTCTTATTCTGTCCTAATCTTATAAATGGCGTTCTCTTCATATTTTCTGTAACATTTATGTAATATTGTAAACTGCTCTGATGCTTTGGCCTGAGCGGTATATCAAATGTAATTAAACTTAAACTTAGTGTGCCCTTTTATATCAACTGAGGGGGATTGATACTCCACACTTCTACTGGTGGCCTGCTTCATGCACAGACTTCTATTAACTAATCCACTGATTCAGCTTCTTCCTTTTGCCTGGGACCTCAATGTGTTTCTTGCCCAGCTGCTCAAACCTCCGTTTGAGCCTCTGGCCATTACCTCCCTCAAGTTTCTCACTTGGAAGGTTTCTTTCCTAGTTGCACTCACATCGGCTCACTGAGTTAGCGAGCTACAAACTTTGGTTCCACATGTCCCCTATACACCTTTTCATCATGATAAGATGGTACTGCAAATGAATCCCTGTTTCCTTCCAAAGGTTGTATCGCCCTTCCATCTCAACCAGTTGGTAATTCTTCCCACCTTCTTTACAAAGCCACATGTGTCTCGATCAGAGGTGACGCTTCGATACCCTTGATTGCAAGTGAGCAGTGGCTTATTACCTAGACAGAACCAAGGCTTGTCAAAAATCTTCACAACTATTCATTTGTTTGACCCCAGTCATCATGGTCTTCCTGTGACTAAATGCACTCTTTCTCTTTGGATAGCAGATTGCATATCCTTTGCGCACACTCAAGCGGGCCTGACATTAGAGGGGCATGTCACCACCCACCATATTCATGCCATGGCCACATTGGTGGCACACTTATGCTCTTTCTCCATAACTGAGATCTTGCATGCTCCATTCACACATTTGCAGCTCACTACTGTCTGGACAAGGACTCTCATAAAGACAGTGACTTTGGCCAAGCTGTGCTTGGCACCTCTTTGGGACTTAGCTGCACCTCCATCCCTCCGGCCCTCTGTCCATCCAGCTACTGCCATTATCAGCTCGAGGGGGGTGTGCTGGGAATGCTGAGTCTTCTAGTTCCCCTGGACTCTCCATTTTGTTGTTCAGCGTTTTTTCCCCATTACAATGGGCCATGCTCCTCGCTGTTTTCTGGTATCCTGGAGCTAGGGAATCCCATATATGAAGACTGCATTCCTGCTTGTTCCTGGCGATAACATAGTTACTCACCTGTAACAGGCGATCTCTGGGAACAGCAGGAATCAGTCTTCACAACCTGCCCTATTCCCCAAGGAGTTGTAGGGTTTTTATCCTTTTTTTCTCAGCTATATACCTCACTGAGGAGATTCACTGGGAAGGTGGGAAGGTATGCACGCATGCGCATGTGAGGACTGATTCCTGCTTTTCCCAGAGATCACCTGTTACAGGTGAGTAGCTACGCTTTTAAAACACTGCTTCTGGTGTTAAAAAAAATGCAGCCACCTGTGGCTTTAAAAATTGACCTGTATGTCACTTGGTCTACATAGTGCAGTAGGTGCTGTAGTTGAGAGTACAGGTTTTCCTAGTTCTCTTCTTTCTTAATGAAATTCCATTATCTGTGTTTCAGCGCTCTCTGGTTTGCTGAGTATTCTCTGATAATGCAGATAGAGAATATTTTTTCTTAAAGGTATCCAGACAACCCCCCCCCCCCCACCGTGCAGCATCTTCCTCCTAGAACCTTCACACTGAAGGACAGTTTCAAGGCATTAAGGCATATTAAACTAGGGAAATCTTTGGATTGTTGGGATTGTGCCTCCTGAATGCTGGTGAATTTATGTGCAAGTTGAATGAAGACTAGTATATAAATGCCTCATCTGTCGTCACCTCTTTCTGATCAAACATTATTTCATTAATGCACAGGGTCGTCATGGTTTGGGCTCAATTTATGTCTGGGCTTCTGGAAATGGTGGAAGAGAAGGCGATTACTGCTCTTGTGATGGCTATACGAACAGCATATATACCATCTCAGTCGGCAGTACCACTGAGAATGGTTATAAACCCTGGTACCTGGAGGAATGTGCATCGACTCTCGCCACCACCTATAGCAGTGGAGCGTTCTACGAGAGGAAAATAGTAAGTTGCTCTTTTTGAAATAATCCCAACTTATACTGTTTTAGCATTTTTAATTGTTTTACCTATTTGAGAATTATTGTTAATTGGGTCAGTATTCAAATGAACGTATGCACTGACCACCAGATGGTCAGCACATAACTCCCATATGGATGTTTTTATTTATTTTAAAGGTTATCCAGGTAATATCTGGCTAAAGTAGCTAAAAAGCCAAGTATTATCCAGATAAAAGGGGATGGATGGGAAGGAGTAGAGGAGGCACTGGGATTTATCAAGCTAACAGCAATATATTCATCTGCTATCTAGATAATGCCGGTACGATAACTGCTCAGCACATAGATATTAAGGACTGCCGATTATCCGCATAGCAGTGATGATGAATATGTGTATTAAGGCTGGATGAATATGAGGTTTTGTTTTATAGTCGTACTTTCCATGAGACCAAGTGGGTGAAATAGATCCTGTCTGTGGGTTAAATCATTTAACCACCTGTGCTTGAATATGATATCCCCATAGTGGCAGTTATCTCCCCCAGCCCCCTCTCTGCCCTCTTTATATCTGGAGGGGAAGTGTTTTCATATCTATGACTGGCTGTTCCTTGATAGATATGGGACCTGGGTCCAAGTCTTGGTCTTTACAGTCTTGCTGTTTGCTTATGGTATTGGATAGTTTAATTTATTCAGAGACATATGGCAGCTAAAGGGCTGGTGAGAACCTCTACCAAAGAGCTGCTAAAATGTCTTGGGCCTTTGAGAACTGCTCACTTGCTAGATCCAGCCACGAATCCCTCATCCACCTAATGCAGAGGCATTCAGTGTGTGGATCGTGGCCCCTCTTTATTTTTGGTGTCATCTGTATACCTAGCACTGTACAAAGGAAGGGAAATGAAAGTATGAAAAGCTAGAAACCTGTGCCTTCCTTTTTTTGTGGATCGTGTGCTATCAAACCTCTATGGGTTGGTCATCTGTTCTCTTGGAAGAGCCAGTCAACCACAATGTAACTGTTTCTCAAGCCGACCACAGAGTGATCTCCAGCCCGTCTACTTTTCAGGATATCCACAGTGACTATGCATGGGAGAGATCTGTATATGTAATGGAGGCAGTGCATGCAAACGTCTCTCATGCATAGTCATTGTGGATATCCTGAAACCAGACTGGCTAGGGGTCACTCTGGGGCCAGCTTGAGAAACACTGCTCTACATGAGAGATGGTCCTCATGCAGTCATTAGCTCTGAAAATTTTATCAACAGGTCACTACAGACTTAAGGCAGCGCTGCACAGATGGACACACGGGTACTTCGGTGTCTGCTCCCATGGTAGCAGGTGTCATTGCTCTGGCGTTAGAGGCAAAGTAAGTCTTGATTGCTATTTTACCTTATACTGCATGACAAATATTACACTTACTCATTATGCCAGACTCTGCCTGACGACCAGATGACAAGTCGTCTGGTTATATAGGTGGTCAGGAATCAGAGGACCCCAGATGAAATAGAGTTGGAATGTTAATGAGGAGCAAGTGACTTCAAAGACCTGTATAACTAAAGCTGGCAAAATATTAGGATTTTGTGAATTAGCATTTCTGTTTGGTTTTTGAGGTGTCAGTATGAATAGAACTTCCTCAGTCCCACGTTTTTGAGAATTTCAAATCCATGTGTTAAAGTTGTCCCCCAGGGGCAGCCCGAGGGTGATGCGGAGCCATATGCAGAGAATAATTTTGGGGCCTCATTTTCATAAAGTTAATTTATTTTTAATGTATATGCCACCCATCTAAAAGCCTAGTCAGCTTCCAAAGGAGCCCTTCACAGACCTCTCTTTTTTGTCCCAACAATGACTTAGGGGCATGTTTACCAAAGATTAACGTGCATTAAGTGCCCCTGAGCCCATAGAAATAAATGGGTGCTGCTGCACTTAGTGGCGTTATTGCACATTAACCATTAGTAAACATGCCTTAATGAATCTATGAGTGTCTGAATACCATTTGCAAGGACAGTGAGATTAGAGAGGCTACCTGATGTCTACATTACTGTCCTCCAGTGCCAACTTCTTGGGTATTTATTTAAGGACATAAGAACATAAGAAATGCCATACTAGGTCAGACCAAGATCCATCAAGCCCAGTATCCTGTTTCCAACAGTGGCCAATCCAGATCACAAGTACCTGGCAGGTTCCCAAAAAGGTACATAGGTTCCACAATGCTTGTCTCAGGGCAAGCAGTGGATTTCCTGGGTCATCTTTAGTAATGGCTTATGGACCTTTCCTCCAGGAACTTGTCAAAATGTTTTTTAAACCCAGTTACACTGACAGCTTTTAATATATCCTCACGTCATCACCCACATGACTTGAATCAACCAATGAATGATGTCTCTAATGTTTAAAATGGCCGCATTCACTCTCTTTGTTCGATTTTCACAATGGTGAAGACAAGAAGCTGCCTGAAACCATCAGAAAAGCCATTATCATCAAACTTCAAAGGGGTACAAGGCCATCTTCAAAGACCTTGGTATTCGCAATATTAAGACATTTTCTGCTTGTGGAACAGTCAAGAACCTCCCAGGACGTGGTGGGAAGAGGAAAATTAATCCAAGAAGCCTTCAAAGGTTAATGCAGACTGTTGGAAAAACACCACATATAACATCCAAAGAGATTAAGGCTGACCTGGAGCGGTGCTTTCAACGCACACCATATGCCGTGCACTAAATAAAAAAGGACTTCATGGGCAAAGGCCCAGGAGTTACCCACTGCTCAAAGACAGACACAAAAAGGAACACCTGATCTTTGCCCAAACCCCACCTTGAGAAACCCCAATCCTTCTGTGAAAATGTTCTGTGGATAGATGAAACCAAGCTTGAGCTCTTTGGCAATGCAAACCAGTGATAAATTTGCAGGTGAAGAAATGAAGCTTATAAGGGAAAAAATACCTTTCATATTTACAGTTAAATATGGCGGAGGTTCCATAAGAACATGAGATGCTATACTGAATCAGACCAAGGTCCATCAAGCCTGTTTCCAACAGTGGCCAATCTAGGTCACAAGTACCTAGCAGTTTTTCCAAAAGACACACAGGTTTCACAATGCTTGTATTGGGGCAAGCAGTGGATTTCCCAGGTCTCCTTTAATAATGGTTTATAGACCTTTCCTCCAGGAACTTGTCCAAATCTTTTTTAAACCCAGCTACACTTTTACTACATCCTCCGGTAATGAATTCCAGAGTTTGATTACGCATTGAATGAAAAAATATTTTCTCTTATTAGTCTTAAATAGCTGTAGTTTCATTGCATGTCTCCTAGTCTTTCTATATTTTGATGGCATAAACAATCAATCTATATATCTCCAGGAACAAGCAGGAATGTAGTCTTCACATATTGGGAGTCTTTCTTCTTCTTTTTTTTTTTTTTTTTTTGTGGTTGCATTTGCCTTTCCATTGACGCCGGAACCGACATCCTCGATTCTGTTCCTTTTCTTTCTTCAAAAAAAAACAAAAAACGTAAACTTCTTCTTCAGGCGCATTGATGCCATATAAGGCCTTAGGTCTTCCATCCAGTCCACAGACACGATAAAAAAAACCAGTCGGTGATCTCTGCTACTGATACCCATGACTGGTGTCTCAAATGCCTCTGCCCAGATCACCAGCTGTCTGATTGTCCTCTATGTAAGAAGATGACAGAGAGAGGCCTACAGAATCGGGCTTCAAAACTCAGCTCCCTCGTTGCCTCAGATGCGCTCGCTCGCTTCAACTTTGTTGAGGGCATTGTCTTCCTCTCATGGATCTCAGGCATCAAAACACAAGTCTTCATCGAAAACAGGCGGTCTCCCAAGGATAGATCTCTGTCTAAGCATAGAGATGCCTCGAGTGTTGCCCTGGAGGTGGATTGACCAGCCAAACAGCTCCCGCAGGAGGACCTTCCCTCCAAAGCCACTCAGGGGTTCCAGGATGCTCCCGAGGCCTCCACCTCAGGAGAGCTGCTGGTGCCATGCTCTGGGACCCATGCTTCCGGTACCCAGTACCGATACCCAGGCATCGGCGGGCTCTATGGACAGCGTATCCTGGCCATTGAGTGGAGTCTAGCGGCTCTGCTGGCGGAGTCTCTATCGGTTAGAACGTTACTGGTGGTTCCGCCGACACCAGTTCTACCAATGCAGTCAGCATCGGGTTTTATGCCGCTTGCCGCACTCCCACCTATACAGGCCCTTGAGTCCATTCCCGGTTCCAAGGTACCGATCAGACAGGTTTCTCAGGCTGATACCGATCTTGATCGGTACCGGAGCTTGCAAGAGCATGAGTATCACTCACGCTGATACTTTGACTCTACTGATTCCAATTCTTCGGATGATGAATCAATCAGTACCCGAGAAATGCGAAGTCTTCTGGAGGAACCCACACTGTCTCCACAATGGCGCATGTCCCCTCCCGAAGACATGTCTTTTGATTCAAGAGTTCAACAAGGATATGGCGAAGGGCCTTTCCATTACACCTACATCTGAGAAGGAGCCCAGAGCAGAGGAACTGGAAATCCTCCAATATCTTACAGCTCCTAGGGAGGTGACTACTCTGCCTATTCATCATATACTCTAGGACCTCACGCTCCGGATGTGGGAAATGCCTTTCACCATTTCCCCCCATACTCGACAATTCAATACCATGTATCGGGTACCGGAAAGTCCCTTTTTCCAAAAAACACAGCTTCCACACCACTCAATGATGATGGAATGGGCTATGCATCAGATCAAGGGTTCTAAGATGCACTCCTCCAATCCCCCAAGTAGGGAATAGAGAAACCTCAATGCCTTTGGGCATCGGTGTTTTCAAGCTTCCATGCTTTCAACCCGCATAAGTTCTTACATACTCTATATGGGTATGTTCCTTAAGGAAGTAACTAGTGATCTGGAATCAATGGCTCCTCTTCTCCAAGATGATAAGAGGGCAGACTATCTTACATTGGTCAAACATGCCCAAAATGTTTCAAAGTTTGTCAATTGTCAACAGGGCAACCTTTGACTGTTTGAGTGCACTAGCAGAGCAACATTTATCTGCATCTGTGCACCTAGAATTGCATGGCTCCAAGCATCAGACCTTGTGTTCCAGACAAGCTGGGTAATATTCCCTGTACAGGAGAGAACCTGTTTGGGAAGGACTGGCAGGATAAGGCTTCTCAGTTAGAATCTGAGAATACCACCCTCAAGAGACTTTCCAAAACCACTGCCAACTCTGCCAAAAAGAAAGCAGCTGCAAAGAAAGCTTTCTTTGGTAAGAAGAAAAGATTTTACCCTTCTTACCTCCCAGCTTCTCAATACCAACCTCCGGGTACCCAGAACAGGCAACAGCCTCCCAAGCAAGAAAAGAAGCCATAGGCTCCTAAACCTCAACCAGCTGTGCAGACCCAATCTGCGCTTGGTTTTTGACTTCTTCCTGGAGAACAGAGCCACCCTGCCCCTGGAGAACCCCACCCCCTCCACATAGCAGGTAGACTCTGTCATTATGCCCACAGATAGCATCTCATAACCTCAGAGCAGTGGACACTAACCATAGTGTGAGCAGTGAGGATTACTAGACCAATTAAATTACGACTACAAGAACATCAGTCAAGGCATCAGACACAGACGTTGACAGCACCGGTGGTATCACATAGTATTTTCAAAGAACATTCCTTCCAAGATTATACCTGGCGGGTGATTGATCATGTTCCCCATCATTTCGGGGGGGAGATAGAACCCAAAGGTTACAATATTTGGAACAAAATTTGATTTTTCGACTGCAAACGGTAATTCCTCATGGTTTAAACCTAGAACTCGATTAGTGGAGCCTGTTATGAGTGTGGCCAGGGGTTTTCTAATTGGTTCTGATTTAATTGACGTCAGAAGGAATTTCCCCATATGAGTGAAATGTGATTGGGGCGAGGCATTCAGCTTCGGATTTAACCTGATGAAGGGTCGAGAGAAAGCAGGACCTGAAACATGGCGCTAGGTAGCTTATGTTTAAGTTCACGCTACTTGCTGTTTTAGTGAAAGTTAAACAGCTCTATTATAAGAATTTCAATGGAATAAAGTATGCTGCTAGTTGGAATTCGTGAGAAGAAAGCAGCGGTTCTTTTTCCTTGAATGAACATTGGAGATTGACGATTCGCCTTGAAAGCTAAATTGGCGGGGTTTTTTACTATTAGAAACATAAAAACATAGAAATATGATGACAGAAAAAGACCACATGGCCTATCTAGTCTGTCCTTCCATATCAACAACTACAACAGTCCCCTTTTTACCTTTAGAGATCCTCTGTGTTTGTCCCATGCTTTTTTGAATTCAGTTACTGTCCTCATCTCTACCACCTCCACTGGGAGACTATTTCATGGATCCACTACTCTTTCTGTAAAGAAATATTTCCGCATATCACTCCTGAATCTATCTCCCTTCACCCTCATCCCACGTCCCCTCATAGCAGAACTTGCTTTCAATTGAAAGAGGCTCTCTCCCTGAACCATTTATGCCACGGAGGTATTTAAACATCTCAATCATATCACCTCTATCCCGCCTTTCCTCTAAGGTGTACATATTAAAATCCTTAAGTCTGTCCTCATATGCTTTATAATGAAGCCAACTAATCATTTTAGTAGCCACCCTCTTCACCGACTCCATCCATTCACAGGAAGTGAGCTCCCTATTTGTTCACTGGTTTGGTGAAATTGAGTTTGATTTACTCATTAAAACGAATAAAAGGAAAGTTTGCTACAAATGGGGGTTACCTCTCATGGCAAATAGTCCGACAAAAATAGAGTATATATGTTTATGTGGAAGTAGGGGATAGTAATAGGGAATCTAATAGTGCATATATTTGTTCATGACATTGAGGCAACAGTCTTCTGAAAAATATTCCAGATCTGCCTTACTTTCATTCCTATTTGTGTTCTGAGATTTAATTCCTTGCCTTTCATCTGTGAACGCACAGAAATAATTGTTAAGCAATCCCACTTCATCTTTCTCAGTCTCCACATATTCCTCCCCTGCATCCTTGAATCTGACAATGCCACTTTTGCACTTCCTTCTGTCACTAATAAGACTTTTTTTTTATATTGCCCCCCTGTTTTACTGTACTGCCAATTTTTTTCTTCTGTTTGGATCTTTGCTTTTCTGACTACATTAGCAACTTCTCTAAACATCTTCTGATATTGTTCTTTGTCTTCCCTTTTCAGTGATTTCTTTGCTAACCCTGGCAATAGAAGGCACATTTGTGTTAGCAAAGGAAGAGATAAATTAGCTCTCGTACTTTTCAGCTGAATGGTTTATACTGGGCTCTGATCTTGGAAGTGACATCACACAACTCTTTGGGGGCCTTTTACTAAAGGGCCCTACCTGGCAGCGCATTTACTGGCATGTACTGAATGCGTGTTAGGACACGCATCGTCAACTAGCGTGGGGCCATGATTCCCACACACTGTAAACAGAGGTAGGGTAGCAAATAGTCGAGTTAGGGGTGGACAGTGTGCGTGATGAATTCAGAGCAGTTAGTGCTGGTTCACACTGCACGCTACCTGCATTAGCTAACACCACCTTAATAGGTGGAGTTAAGTGCACCCGCGCTAATGTGCTGTGCAGTCTGGCAGCATCCCTGTTGCCATGGAGGAGAGAGGTCACGTGACAGGAGAGCATCACCCTGGTGTGGCAGGAAGTGATCCTGTAGCTAGGACCTGTCCTCCAGGTGATGTAAAACACTCTCGCACCGAGGAAGTTTCTCTAGGGCCATGTGCCCATGAGGGAAGGGTTAGGACAGCCGTTATAGTTGGTGATTCGATCATTAGGCATGTAGATAGCTGGGTGGCTGGTGGACGTGAGGATTGCCTGGTAACATGCCTGCTTGGTGCGAAGGTAGCGGACCTCACGCGCCACCTAGATAAGGTCTTAGATAGTGCTGGGGAGGAGTCTGATGTCTTGGTACATGTCGGTACCAATGACATAGGAAAATGTGGTAGGGAGGTTCTGGAGGCTAAATTTAGGCTTTTAGGTAGAAAGTTGAAATCCAGAACTTCCAGGGTAGCGTTCTCCGAAATGCTTCCCGTTCCACGTGCAGGACCCAAAAGGCAGGCAGAACTCCGGAGTCTCAATGCGTGGATGAGACAATGGTGCAGAGATGAGGGGTTTGGATTTGTTAGGAACTGGGGTACATTCTGGGGAAAGGAGGGACTCTTCCGAAGGGATGGGCTTCACCTTAACCGGGATGGAACCAGGCTGCTGGCATTAACCTTTAAAAAGGAGATAGAGCAGCTTTTAAACTAGATAATAGGGGAAAGCCGACAGTCGCCCAAGAGCAGATGGTTCGGAAGAATGTATCCTTGAAAGATATACTACTAAAAGCAGAGAGGTTCCAAAAAAGAGTAAAGTAGCCCAAATGCCCTCGAGTATGGAGCAGACAGAGCTTAAAGATCGCAAATTACCCATGTCTACCAATAGCCAAATTAATATGAATAAAATACATTCTCTAAAATGCTTGTATGCAAATGCTAGAAGTCTGAAAAATAAGATGGGAGAGTTAGAATATATAGCACTAAATGAGAGGTTAGATGTGATTGGAATATCAGAGACATGGTGGAAGGAGGACAACCAGTGGGACAATGTGATACCTGGGTACAAACTATATCATAATGATAGAACTGATCAAATTGGTGGAGGGGTTGCGCTCTATGTTAGAGAGGGTATTGAGTCAGAAAGGATTAAAGTTTTGCAGGAAACAAAATTTGCTGTAGAATCTCTATGGATTGAAATTCCATGTAAAAAGGGGAAGGCGATGGCGGTGGGGGTGTACTATCGACCGCCTGGCCAAAATGAACAAATGGATAATGAAATGCTCAAAGAAATCAAGGAAGCTAACCAACGTTACAGCGCGGTAATAATAATGGGCGATTTCAATTACCCCGGTATCGACTGGGTCAGTGTCACGGCAGTACATGCTAGGGAGATAAAGTTCCTAGATGACATAAATGACTGCTTCTTGGAGCAGCTGGTTCATGAACCGACCAGAGGGGAAGCCATATTAGACCTAGTCCTTAGTGGAACACCAGATCTAGTGCAAGAGATAAGAGTGTTGGGGCCACTTGGCAATAGTGATCATAGCATGATCGCCTTTGATTTAATTAGTGGAGGAGGGATAGTAAGGAAATCCACAGTACTACCTTTTAACTTTTGAAAGGGAGACTATGATAAAATGAGGAAAATAGTTAGGAAAAAACTAAAAGGAGCAGTTGCAAAGGTTAAAGACTTACATCAAGCTTGGGTGTTGTTGAAAAATACTATCTTGGAAGCCCAGACCAGCTGTATTCCACGCTTTAAGAAAAGTGGAAGGAAGTCCAAAAAACTGCCAGCATGGTTTAAAGGTGAGGTCAGAGAGGCTGTTGTTGCCAAGAAAACATCTTTCAGGAAATGGAAAAAAGAGCCAAACGATGAAACCTGGAAACAGCACAAGCACTGGCAGGTCAAATGCAAGGCATTGATAAAGAAGGCAAAGAGAGAATTTGAGAAGAAGCTTGCTGCGGAAGCAAAAACGCAAAATAAAGATTTTTTCAAGTACATTCGTAGCAAAAAACCTGTGAGAGAGTCAGTTGGACCATTAGATAATAGAGGAGTTAAAGGGGCACTAAGAGGCGACAAGGTGATAGCGGAGAGACTGAATGAATTCTTTGCTTCGGTCTTTACTGAGGAAGATGTAGGGATGTTACCCATGACTGAAGTGGTATTTAAAGGTGCAGAAGAATTGAAGGAAATATCGATACATCGGGAAGATGTATTACAACTATTAGATAAACTGAAGAGTAGCAAATCACCTGGGCCGGATGGTATACATCCAAGGGTGTTGAAAGAAGTGAAATATGAGATTGCAGACCTGCTATTAGTAATCTGTGAACTATCATTAAAATCATCTCTAATACCTGAAGATTGGCGGATCGCCAATGTAACACCAATTTTTAAAAAGGGTTAGAGGGGTGATCCGGGAAACTACAGACCGGTGAGCCTCACGTCAGTATCGGGAAAAATGGTAGAAACCATCATAAAGAATAAAATTACTCAGCATGTAGATAGTCATGGCCTAATGGGAGACAGCCAACATGGCTTTAGACAAGGAAGATCTTGTCTTACTAATCTGTTATGTTTTTTTGAAAGTGTGAATAAACAGGTGGACAAAGGTGAGTCGGTTGATATAGTGTATCTGGACTTTCAGAAAGCCTTTGACAAGGTCCCTCATCAGAGTCTTTTGGCCAAACTAAAGAGTCATGGGATAGGAGGCAGTGTACTACTGTGGATCAGGAACTGGTTAAAAGATAGAAAGCAGAGGGTTGGGCTAAATGGCCAATTTTCCCAATGGAGAAAGGTGAATAGTGGTGTACCCCAGGGATCTGTGCTGGGTCCGCTGCTTTTTGACATATTCATAAATGACCTGGAAAGTGGAATAACTAGTGAGGTTATCAAATTTGCAGATGACACAAAACTATTTAAAGTTGTTAAAACCCAAGAGGATTGTGGAAAATTGCAAGAGGATCTTGATAAATTGGAAGACTGGGCATCAAAATGGCAGATGAAATTTAATGTGGACAAGTGCAAAGTTATGCACCTAGGGAAGAACAACCCAAACTATGCTTACACGATGCAAGGTTCCACATTAGGAACCACCACCCAGGAAATAGATTTAGGCGTCATTGTGGATAACATGTTAAAACCCTCGGCCCAGTGTGCAGCGGCAGCCAAGAGAGCAAATAGAATGCTAGGTATCATAAGGAAAGGAATGGAAAATAAAACAAAAGATATTATAATGCCTCTGTACCGTTCCATGGTGAGACCGCACCTTGAATATTGTGTGCAATTCTGGTCGCCGTATCTTAAAAAGGGTATAGCGTTATTAGAAAAGGTTCAGAGAAGAGCCACCAAAATGGTAAAGGGGATGGAAGGATACTCCTATGAAGAAAGGCTAAAAAGGTTAGGGCTCTTTAACCTGGAAAAGAGACGGCTGAGAGGAGATATGATAGAAGTCTATAAATTAATGAACGGAGTGGAACGCGTAAACGTAGATCGACTGTTTAGGTTATCAGAATATAGGAAGACTAGGGGACATGCAATGAAGCTACAGGGTAAACTAAGACTAATAAAAGAAAATATTTTTTCACTCAACATGTAATCAAACTCTGGAATTTGTTACCGGAGGATGTAGTAAAGGCTGTTAGTGTAGCTGGGTTTTAAAAAAAGGTTTGGACAAGTTCCTGGAGGAAAGGTCCATAAACCATTATTAAGAAGGGACCCAGGATATCAATGCTTGACCTAGTACAAGCATTGCAGAACCTGTGTCTTTTGGGGAAACTGCTAGGTACGTATGGCCTAGATTGGCCACTGTTGGAAACAGGATACTGGGCTTGATGGACCTTGGTCTGACCCAGTATGGCATATCTTATGTTCTTATGTTATGTTAAGGGACAGGGCTCTGTGTTAAGTGCTGGGGAAATGCTTTCCATGTCCCTGAGTATTAACGTAGGGGTGTTGAACATAACGCACCATTGTTTAAGAGCTTTTGCTGTGTTGGGCACAACACCATAGTGCCTTTTAGTAAAAGGGCCCCTTTGTGAACCAATTTAGTGTACAATGTAACCTCTTCCAGAAATACTGGGGAGCAGCTTCAAAACTGTTTTAAAGCAATGGCCCCTTGTTAAAACGTTTAGGATCCTGTTTATGGGGTGTGATCAAAAAGTATTGAGACTTGTTGTGTAACTATATAACAATACATCGCACCATGATGCTATTAAGCATGCAGTGACCTAGTTATGTGCAGAGTGTAACATGGTTGCAGCACACCTGTACTTTTTTTTAATCACATATTTGGTATCATGTAAAAATAGTTTGTCAGATTTATGATGAGTGAAAAAAATTGAACAACAAATTTGCATTAAATTCTGCCAGAAACTTGGAGATTTGTGCTAATGAGACTTATGACAAGTTACAGCAAGTGTATGGCAATGAATGCATGAGTCGTGCTAGGGTTTATGGCTGGTACAAACATTTCTAAGAGGACCGCCAAAGTGTTGAGAGTGACGAATGTTCTCGAAGGCCATCCACGAGCAGGAATGAAGACAAAGTTGAAGCAGTGCGTGCTGCAATACGCTCAAATCGTTGATTGAGAGTTGGTACAGTCCATTCTTACTGCCGATTTGGGAATGAGACATGTACCTGCAAAATTCATGCTGAAACTCCTATCCCCTGACCAAAAACATCAATTGTCTGCAGCCAGGGAGTTGTTGGAATGCATTGAAAATGACTCAGATTTCATCAAAAAGAATATTACTGGTGCTGAATCATGGGTTTATGGTTATGACCAGGAAACTAAGACTCAGTCCTCACAATGGAAGACTCTAAACTCTCCCAGACCCAAGAAAGCCTGTTAGGTGAGGAGCAATGCCAAGGTCATGCTCACAGTTTTCTTTGATTACCAAGGTATTGTTCATCATGAGTGTGCTCCAAAAGGCCAAACCATCAATAAGGAGTACTACATCCAAGTTCTGACTCGTTTAAGAGATGCAGTTCATCGTAAGAAGCCTTTAGAATTGCACAGGAATGGTGAATGGTTGCTTCATCATGATAACGCCTCAGCTCGCACATCACATCTTGTTCAACAGTTCTTGGCCAAACACCAAATCAGGCAAGTCTGGCTGCATCCGTACTCACCTGACCTTGCATCCTGTGACTTTTTCTTGTTTCCAAAACTGATATTACCACAGAAAGGAAGGCGATTTGACGACTTGGAGACCATTGAGCAAAATTCGCATAGCAAAAGAGGCATTTCAAAATTGTTTCCAGCAACTGCAGGAATGCTGGAGGAAGCGTATTTTTTCAGAAGGGGACTACTTTGAAGGAAACTGGATGCAGTTATATCTCTTGTGTCATGTACAAGTCTCAATACTTTTGATCACATCTCGTATTAAGCATTTTTCCCATAGATAAAAATGGCATAAAACCTTTAGTAAATTGGGTCCTTAATGTGGTGGTGTTTTTTTTTTTCAATCTTTCTTCACTTAGTTTTTCTCTTCATTTGTTTGCCAGTGGCTAGTTAAACAGCTGTAGTTAATGCAGCCACTCTTTGCGACTATCCCAATCGAAAACTATAGTACAAGGTTAGTATTTTTAAAACAGTCTAGATATGCCATTGGTGTTCCCTCGGACCCTCACCCACACCAAAGAGGTGCCCTGGCTGCCTGCAGAGAATAGCTTCTACTTTCCTGGCTTCTTAAGAGCAATAGCAAAACCATTCGATCTGAGAGGTATCAACTCCAGAATTTGATGAGACCCACTTCTTATATTCACAGAGAAGACAGTATATAAAAAGATAAGCAGGTTTGGGGGCATGCTCATATTACCATGCTAGATACTTCCACTTCCGTGCCCTCAGAGCCAATAATCCAGTTGACATCATTAGGTGTTAGTTAACACAAGGCAATATATTTTTATGTATATAATGAAGTAGTGCTCAATGTGCTATAATGGGTACCTCTATTTCTTTTTTAATGCCTCCATTCCCCCCCCCCCCACACACACGTTTTAAATTGTGGACCGATATGTATTGAGTATGTTTTTGTACTGAGTATGTTTGCTTATGATGTTTTGGATTGTATTATCAGTTGAAAACTTCTAATAAAAAACAGTTGTGGACCTTAGGTGAGGTATGTGTTTGTGGGATGGGGGTGTTTAGGATTTTTAACTTGTTTTGACTTAAAAACAATATGAAGATTGTAGATGGCAAAAGGAGAGGTCGCCTCCGTGAATTAATCATTGCACAGAGAAATACATTTACTTGCACTGGTTTGTTTATGCCCTTCCTTTTGCTATTAATTATAAACAGCAACAGAAAGTAGAGCTTTTTAATACTCCCCGGAGGATACAAACACTGAAAATGTTAATTGGCAATGAAATATCTCTGTACTGAGGTCCATGTCAGCAGACGGCAGATGGATTTTATGAGGAACCTGATTGAAGACTGTTTGCACATTTGCACTATGTGAAACCTATTGTAGCTTTATGAACCTATTAAACTATCAGCAGCTGTAACAACCTGTTTAATGTTTGCATGGCAACGCCTACCCAATCTGTGGTTCAGAAGCTGCTGCTGCTTGTCAACATACCCTCTTCACTGTCTGACGCTAAAAATAATCGTGTCTGTTAGAGTAATATGCTGAGTGCTGCATTTTGTAAGTTACAGTTCAATATTTGCTCTATTCCCTTTGTATGACTGAAAAGTGTGCCTCTCATAAAACCACCTGCAGTAATAAAAGGAAACTCGTGGCAACAGCAAAACAGAGAGCAGGGTTAGCGTTAGCTATATGTGATTCTCGGTACAAATTTATCTAATTATCCCGTACGCAGGCAAAACAAAATGGTTTGTTTTAGTTTTTCTTATTTTTGGATGATTTTTTTTTGGTTAGTTTCACACATTTGTTTTATTAGCAATTTATTGTGCGCAATAGGGTTTTAATGAACACTAATTGAATTTACACTGGTTAATTCATAGACTAGTGCACATTAAACCCTTTAGCGTATGCTAATGAACCAAATACTCACAAATATCTGTCCCTTCTGGCTGCAGAAATGAAGAGATGATTCTAAGCTAAAACATTTACATAGCGTTTTGGTTCAGTAATTTGTACCTTCCTTAGAGTATCCTATACCATCACTGATCATTGCTACCCAGGAGAGACCAGGGCCGCAGAAGTCCCATCTTCATGCGGGAAACTGCTGTGTGACGAAGGGACCCTTTCTAGAGATCCGACACATCATCTTTGGCTAATTTTTCCTTTGGTTAAATGAAAGCCATCACAGCTTGCAGGAAAACCAGTGAAGAAAAGAAAAGAATGCATTTGCTAGCACTTAAAATCTTCTTGCTTGCTTTACTTAAAGATTTTTTTTTGTTTTCCTTCAGTTCAGTGACTGCTATACTAGAGTGCTGTTTGTTCTTTTTCAATCATTATTCAGAGATGGGGGTTTCAGAATTAAAAAAAAGAAAACAACCTTTCATAAATTTGTCCATTTCAGATGAATATTAATTCTGATCACTGTGCAAGAAACGTGCTTGATACAGGAATTAAAGTACAGTTTAGGAAAAAAGAATTGTCAGTCGCCACTGCTGACCAGCCTCGGCTGCGATGGTAGTGTAGTGAAGTCATCACACAGGGTTATGAGTGTGCTTAATCTTTTAATTGCAGCCCTCACTTAACTTGGAGAGATGTTCAACATCTAATTGTGAAAACTTCCCGGCCGGCCCACCTCAGAGCACCTGACTGGAAGATAAATGGAGCGGGTCACAAGGGTGAGAATGATCAAGCACTTTTGTAAGAGTGGGCTGGGTAGTACCAGGAAAAAGATTTTCCATTGGAGATAATCTTTTGCACCAACAGGAAAAAGCAACATTGGCAAAATCACTGTCTGTCTCTTTCCATAGACTGAAACCTTTAAAAGGCAAATAAATCTACACTCAATGTCAAAGTCCCTTGTTCAAAAAAAACCTCTCACCCCTGTGACAGAATGACAGGTGGATTGTGAGCCTACTTATTTGGTGGAAGAGCGCTCTCTTTTAAATACTTCTGGAAGCATTCAGTTTATATCAGCAAAAGTCAGTCAGTAATGTCCCAAAGTCTTCTCACTGTGGAAGGCTTTCTACGATTATTGCCTCACTGCTGCCGCCAAAGAATTGGTCTTCTCCACAGCTCTAGAAATCCTCCTTCAGGGTAACCTACTTCATAAAACTGTGAAGTCTAAAACCCAGGGTATCGTTAGACCCAGGGATATGTTTTCACATTTTGATATGAGTCTTTGTTCTCTGGAAAATAATCACCTAATGGATCTGTTTTACAGTGTCAGATCATCTCTGGATCTTTGTTCCCTGCAGGTTTAGGCATGCCCTCATGTAAAATGGCAATGATTCCCCCACCCCCCGCTTTAAAAAAAAAAAAATCCCACAAGATCTTCAGTATTCATATCCCCACAGATTTTCCAGCAATTTGTAACTTACTGTACAAGTTGCCATGTCTTCAGAGCATAGCACAAGAACTGATCAGATGGGGTTGTGTTGCATGAGCTGACTGGGCCATAGAGCAGTTAGAATAACCCTCTTCTTCAGGGCACTTCACCTATTTGGTATTTTTCTAAATCACTGTCAAGTCCATCCAAAGTTGCAAACAATGTTTAAAAACTGTTAAAATACCTATACATTCTTAAGAATACTAGCCTGGTGACTATAACTATTATATTTCTAGACCTTCTCAAGGTATAAGATCTATCTCCAGGAACAAGCAGGAATGAGTCTTCACATATGGGTACGTCGGTACCGACGGAGCCTGCACGGGAATGCTGCCCAGCTTCCAATCAGAAAGCTTTTGGCAGCATCCCTCGCACCTGCGCAGTGACTTCCCGCCTTCTCCACAGCCTCTCTTCAGTTTTCGTTTTTCCGCGGAGCCGGCAGGACGTCCTCCTGTCACCGCAGAAACTTTTCTTTTTAATTACTTTAATTACTTTAGTTTTTTGTTTTCTTGTGGTCGCGGCTGTATTTCCCGCTGCCACCGGTATCGCCGGTGGATTTTTGACTAAATTCTGAGAAACTTTTTCTTCAGTTTTTTTGCCTTAACTACTTAGGCCTACTAGGCCTTTTCATCATGGAGCCTTCTTTTCCTAAGAAGTGCATTCGATGTGGAAACACCTGTTTCTTTTTAGGCACCAATAGTTGGTGTCTCAACTGTGTGGGTCCTGACCCTTTTTCCCATGACTTTTCAGGAGATAATTTGGTGAAGAAACCTTCAGTGTTTAGAGTTTCCCTCGATACCGTTTTTTCCTTGGCACTGAGGATACCCGGTTTCTCTACTTCACAGGATCAGGTAACCTAAAAACAGTCTGTTAAGACTAGTCAATGCTTGAGTGGTATGTCCCATGTCCAGCATGGTGATGGCTCTGGCCTTACCCTCAAGAATCCATTGGCTTTACCCCTGCGGGAGTCTTTGGGCTCCAAAGCGTTAAAGGGGTTTCAGGATGTTCCTGGGGCTCACCCCTCACAGAACATGCCTGAGCCATGCGCGGAGGTTGTATCCGCTTCGAGCGGTACCGAGCCTCCGGCATCGGCACCGGTGTCGAGTAATCTACTCTTCACCAGGGATCATCATCGGGCATCCTCGGTACCTTCGGGACTGATCGATACGCACCGCATTGACTTCCCTCAATCTTAGCCATGCTCCGGGACGGTACCGGCATCGATCGGTTCCGATACCCTGCCATCGGCATCGAGATGGACCGCCTTTGTAAGAGGTGCTCCTTGGGTATCCTCGGTACCGTCGGTATCGATCGATGTAACCCAGGCTGCCTTGGTGGTATCGGCATCGCCAATGCTGCCACCGGCGTTGGAACCCTCGCGACATGCATCGATAGCCTCGCTTCCTCCGATGCCGAGTCTTGAGCCGATATCTAGTCTCGAGGGCTGCGTATCGACGCGTCCGGGAACCGACTCCTGTCGTTTCCAGATAGGCAGTTCCGAAGATCCCAGATTCATGATCTCGGTACCACTGCAGCAGTTCCCGATGGCGACTTCACCTGCTAATCCTGTATCAGTATCGATGTCGACGCCTGTTCTTGCACCGATGCCTAGTTTGGAACCGATACCTGGCATTGGTGCAGTACACTGTAAGTCCTCTGGTGCTCAGGCTTTTCCTTTAGCCTTACCAGGGATGGTTCCCATAGGAGATCTGTCTTTTCAGGCTTTTCTCCTGGATATGGCAACCTTTCTTAATATTTCTATCCCTGGTTGTGATCCTACCCATGGCTCACCGGCACAAATGCAAAATATACAGTTTCCTTTACATCCTGCTCTGCAGGATCTCCTTCTCAGGGTTTGGAAATCGCCCTTACGACTTCCTCAAGTTTCTACAGACATTGAGGTTCGGTACCGAGTGCCACCCTCTCCAGGGTTCCAAAAGCCTCAACTTTCTCATCGTTCCCTTGTAGTGGAATCGGCACTGAGGAAAGTTAAGAGCAAGAAGAAGCATTCTTCTTATCCGCCAGGTCGTTCTTCAAGAACACTTGATGCTTTTGGCCGTCAGGCCTTCCAAAACTCTATGCTGGCCTCCAGAGTTCTCTCATATATTTTTCACATGAGTCTAACACTCCAGGAAGTCACAGAGAAATTGTCTCTGTTGACCCCTTTTTTACCAGAGCCCAAGGCTACTGATTATTCCTTGCTCATCAATCACAGCTGGAATATATCCTGGTTCCTGTCTCGTGCTTCTATAGACTCTTTTGAGTCCGTTAGCAGATCCTCTGCTATTGCCATTGCAGCACGTCGCAGAGCCTAGCTTGAGGCTTCAGACTTGAGCAAACGGGCACAAACTATACTAGCTCATTCTCCTTGTACAGCGGAAGGTCTTTTCAATAAGGAGGCTTTACGTCAGGTTGCTCAATGCTCCACTGACTCTTCTTCCACTAGAAACCATTCTAAGCCACCTCCTTCTTCAAAGAGTAGGAAATGTCCTACCAAACCTTCTTTCCCTAAGAAAAGAAAGTTTCATTCATCTCCTGCCCATCATTCGGCTGTACCTAAACAAGGGACACCTCAGCCTAGTCTGAAGTCCTCCACTTCTGGCCAGTCTCAGCATTCCCAGCGACCATAGAGGCCAGAAATGGTAACTTACCTCACTTCTACATATTAGAAGTTTATTCACTGTGCTTTTCTTTTCAGTGTATTAACCTGTCGGAGGGAAAAATTCTTTGTTCAGGATCTGCACCCTTCTCCTCTTCTTATTCCCTAGAAGAGCAGTTGCAACTATCCCCTGATAATTTTTATCCCAACTGAACATTTTTTCCTTCAGTTGACTTACCCTATGGATACGTCACCCTCTAATTACTTGAAGGGTACCATACTGAACAGCTTCTTTAGCAAGCTCGTTCCCCAGACAGAGAGAAAAGATATCTCCTCTCTTTTCTTCTCTGTTTTTCTTTATTCAGCACTGGACAACATCTCTGCTGTTTCCGTCAGCAGCTCTGCCTGCAGGAGTTCCAGTGATAGTATTACTGGGACTTTTCCCATGTTCCAGTCCCTTATTCAACATTTTGTCTAGCCTCAGTAGTGATTCCAAACTATCTGGATCCTCCTACTCGTTTAGGCTTTCTCACATTATTCTACCATCTCCTCTCCTAGGATATGGCAACACACCTGACGTCAGTCAGTTTATCTCATAGCTCTCCTGCACAATGCTCTCTGTAGTCTTCAGAGAAGCTTTCTACTATGAGGGCCTTGCTATAGAGCATTGACCTTGTGTCTGAAGTTTTCTTTATTAGTGAGGAAAAACTTCTCATCCCTTCTTATACTTATGAAGGATCTCCACACCCCCTCTGGCCTGGGGTGTTAACACGAGATATCAGTTCTTCTGCGTGGGACTCCAAAGCTTCTGTTTACACATGCTACCTCTGGGTCCTTCCATAGGTCCCTCTGGTATTTCCCCTGCGTTTCTCCACATCTACCATATCAGTGTTCTGTGGAGCTCCCACCTTGTTCTTCACAGATTCATATATTCATCTGTTCTCAAGTGAACATCACGATTATCTGGTTAGATTGCTTTTCTGCATCCCTCAATCCTTGAAAATAGATTCTCTCTACATATCTCAAGTGGGTTCACCCTCTTGTAAAGCACAGAATCTTTTTCTTTATATTCCCCATGTACAATTATGGGGATGGGTGGTAGACATGTATCTTCAACCTATTGTCTGCTATGTAGCATCTCCATATATGTCTACATACCTATATCATTACCATTGTGGTGCTAGACCATGCCCCACAAATTTACATATATTCAGGTATATCATATATATATATATATATATATATATATATATATATATATTTGATATATTTTACCACCCATATCCTAATATACATCTGTACATATGTGTGTATATATATATATATATATATACACATATCTTCCAGCCACATGTATATATCCCTATATATATATATGTGTTTCATGGAGGGCCTCTTAAGGGTTGGTCTGTCTTACACACTATCACCCTTACTGTCTATACTACATGTTTTACCTCCTAGAGGTTTTAGACAGTCTGTCGCCCTACGTCCCATGCCATATTTCGATGCAGAAACTGTTAGGCACCACTAACCACTTTGGTGCTAACATTTGCTATTTTTTCTTTAAGTCCATGAAGCATCAAGCTTCAATATTTTTTTCTATCTCTCGCCAGCTAGGAAAAACAATGTACCTCTTTATCTTGAGTACACAACTGTTTTCAGTGGGAATAGGGGTTTTTTTCCAGTCCCCCTCTTCCCGCCAGGACTGGGCTAGTTGTCCAACTCTGTCAGTCTTCTTCCTTTAGTCCTCAATGTTAATGACCTTATGCCTAAAGGAGTTTTTCAGCTTTTCCCATAAAGCTTTCCATTAAAGACCTGACGTCACATCCTACCCAGTTGACACCTGGATCATCTACTACCTCCAGGGCTGGACCTTCATCCTCACTACTGAGAGGTCACCTTGAAGATTCCGCCACTGCTTAACCAGTAGACTCCATCATGCTTTCTACTTCCTACAATACAGTAGGTAAGCTGCATATTTTAGGTGTACATTAAATGTCTTTTAATGCTACTCATCATATCTACCAAGGACTCCTGTAGTTTGTAAATCCCTCTAGTCCTTGACTATGCTGTTTCTTTCCTCACAGCTCCTTTCTTGTCAACTCCTGCCCTCCATCCCACATTGGATGCCGGGGATTCCTGGAGACAAAATGCACCCCTGGTCCAGGCTCCTGCATTTTTATGGGATCTCCCCCTGGCATCTCCAGCTAGGGAGTCCCCATATGTGAAGACTCATTCCTGCTTGTTCCTGGAGATAGCACAGTTACTTACCTGTAACAGGTGATCTCTGGGAACAGCAGGAATTAGTCTTCACAACCCTCCCACCTCCCCTAGGAGTTGCATCTCTTTTATCTTCTTCCTTTTTTCTCCTCACCTTTGTCTCAGCTCTGAAACTCAACTGAAGAGAGGCTGTGGAGAAGGCGGGAAGTCACTGCGCAGGCGCGAGGGATGCTGCCAAAAGCTTTCTGATTGGAAGCTGGGCAGCATTCCCGTGCAGGCTCCGTCGGTACCGACGTACCCATATGTGAAGACTAATTCCTGCTGTTCCCAGAGATCACCTGTTACAGGTAAGTAACTGTGCTTTCTACATAAGAGACAAAGGCCCTCATTCTCGAACGCGGGTGGTGGGCTGTACGTCCTGGTGGGACTTGCAGCCCCGCAAGCCGTCTGAACCTTATTCCCCCTCTGGCTCTCCCTGTGTGTCCTGTGCATCAGGATGGGGAGAGCCGGGAGGGGCCGGGATCAAGGCGGACCAGCCCAGCAGCACTTTGTGTGATCAGAGCCAGGCAACCTCCCCTGGTGCCGGGTGCGAGGTGGTCTCTGCCGCCCGATCCTGAGCACAGCAGGCAAGCCGTGGGTCAGGTGGCAGAGATATTGAGGGCTGGAGCCGCAGATGTCTGGGGCACCTGCGGAGAGGGAAGGGGCTGATTCTGGCAACTGCGGGAATGTTTTGTTCTCACAGACCTGAATTGGGTCCTAACAGCCCCGTTTTCATCGGGGACGTCCGGACAGCCCAGATGTCCCGCTCCCGGAATGGGGCTCCCTGTGTGATTGCTTTGGGGACAAACTTTATGTTGTAATTCCCATGCTTGTGTTTGGTAAAACTATGTGGTTATATTATTATGAACCAAAATAGGTGCAAGAATTCCTGGAGCATGGGATTTTTTTGAAATTTTTTTTGTTTTCTAGAGGGAGGGGAGAGGAGAGTTGCAACTCAACTGGAATTTGTGCCACTATCTCCAGGAACAAGCAGGAATGAGTCTTCACATATGGGTACGTCGGCGCCGACGGAGCCCGCACGGAAATGCTCCCCAGCATCCAATCAGAAAGCCTTTGGGAGCATCCCTCGCGCCTGCGCGGTGACTTCCCGCCTTTCCCACTGCCTCTCCCCAGTTTTCGTTTTTCCACGGAGCCAACAGGACGTACCTCCTGTCACCGCAGAAACCTTTTTCTTTAAAATCCTTTTTTTCTTGTTTTCTTGTGGTCGCAGCTGTCTTTCCCGCCGATACCGGTACCGCCGGTGCTTTATTCTTTTCTTTTCCAAATTAGAGAAATAATTTCTCCTCAGTTTTTCTTTTCTCCTTTTGAGGCCTACCAGGCCTTTCCAACATGGAGCCTTCTTCCCCTAAGAAGTGCCTTCACTGTGGAAACTTAGTTTTCTTTTTAGACTCCGATGCCTGGTGTCTAACCTGTTTGGGGCCTGACCTTTTTTCCTCTGGTCCATCGGGCTATAGTATTGGGAGAAGACCTTCTCTTTTTCGGGTATCCCTCGATGCCGTTTTTCCTCCTCCGGTGAGGACATCGGTTTATTCTTCCCTCCGGGATCAGGTAACCCACAAACAGTCTGTTAAGACTAGCCAATTCTTGAAGGGTGGATCTCATGCCCAGCATGATGACGGCTCCGGCCTTGCCCTCAAGACCCCATTGGCAATAAGACCCCGGTGGGAGTCTTCGGGCTCCAAAGCATTTACGGGGTTTCAGGTTGTTCCTGGGGTTCACTCCTCACATAACATACCTGAGCCATGCTCGGGGGTGGTATCCACTTCGAGCGGTACCGATCCCCCGGCATCGGCACCGGTGTCGAGTGTCCCACTCTTCACCGAGGATCGTCAGCTGGTGTCCTCGGTACCTTTGGGGCCGATCGATACGACCCAGACTGGCTTTCCTGCATCCCAGCCATGCGCGGGGATGGTACCGGCTTCGAGCGGTACTGCTCCCCCGGCATCGGCGCCGGTGTCGAGTGCTCCACTCTTCACCAGGGGTCGTCGTCTGGTGTCCTCGGTACCTCCGGGGCCGATCGATCCGACTCAGACTGGTTCTCCTGCATCCCAGCCATGCGCGGGGTTGGTGCCGGCTTCGAGCGGTGCCGATCCCCCGGCATCGGCACCGGTGTCGAGTGCTCCGCTCTTCACCAGGGATCGTCGTCTGGAGTCCTCGGTACCTTCAGGGCCAATCGATACGACCCAGTCTAGCTTTCCTTTGTCCCAGCCAACCGCGGGGCTGATACCGGCTTTGAGCGGTACCGATGCCCCGGCATCGGTGTCGGGTGTTCCACTCTTCACCGGGGATCGTCATCTGGTATCCTGGGTACCTTCGGGGCCGATCGATGCGCCCCTGATGGACTTTCCTCTATCTACGCCATGCTTGGGGGGGTACCGGCTTCGAGCGGTATCGATACCCCGACATCGGCGCCGGTGTCGAGTGTTCCTCTCTTCACCAGGCGTCGTCTTCGGACGTCCTCGGTGCCTTCGGTACCGATCGATACCATTCCGATTGACTTTCATGTAGCGGCAACGCCGATACCACCACCGACGCTCGTTTCAATGCCCAGTCTAGAATCGATATCCAGTCTAGATGACTTGGTTCCGACACGTTTCGGAACCGATCCATGTCGTTTCCGACTACGCGGTACCGAGGATAATCACCCAAGCTCTCTGGTTACCTCGGTACCGCTTCAGCAACCTCCGGTACCTGCTACGATGGCATTACCGTCCCCGATGCCGGTACCGGTATTGATGTCGATTCCTGCAGGTCCATCGGGGCCATCGATCCTTTCTATGCCTAGCTTGGAATCGATACCGGGAACCGACGATGCAGTACTAACTGCCTCGAGTCAGAACTGTCAGTATCGTTCTCCATCTAGCAGGATCCTTTTTATGCACCAGTCCAGTAGGTCTTCTGGTGTTCACGCTGCCTCAGCCTACCCAGGAATAGTTCCTCTGGGAGATCCTTCTTTTCAGAAATTTCTCCTTGACATGGCAGCCTTTCTTGCCATCCCTATTCCTGGTCCTACTCTTGACCAAGATCCTGCAGTAAAGGGAACCATAATGCTCCCTTTACATCATTCTTTGCAGGACCTTCTTCTGAGGATTTGGGAATCACCTTTAAAGGTTCCTGCGCCTTCTACAGCCATGAATGTTCTGTATCAGGTGCCTCCCTCTCCGGGGTTTCAGAAACACCAACTTCCACATCATTCCATTGTAGTGGAATCAGCAATGAGGAAGGTCAGAAGCAAGAAGAAGCATTCTTCTTACCCACCGGGTCGTGCATCTAAAGCACTTGATGCCTTTGGGCGTCAAACCTTCCAAACTTCTATGTTGGCTTCAAGAATTATTTCATATATTTTTTATATGAGTCTCACACTTCAGGAGGTCACAGAGAAGTTATCTCTTTTGTCTCCTTTTTTGTCAGAACCTAAGGCCTTTGACTATTCCTTGCTTCTTAATCATAGCAGGAATATCTCTTGGTTCCTTTCTCGTGCTTCTCTAGACTCTTTTGAGTCTGTTAGCAGATCCTCTGCTATTGCCATTGGAGCACGTCGTACTGCATGGTTGCAGGCTTCAGACTTGAGCAGATGGGCAAAACATACACTGGGTAATTCTCCTTGTACTGGAGACAATCTTTTCAATAGAGAAGCTTTACGTCAGGTTGCTCATTGCTCCACTGACTTTCCTAGTTCTGGAAACCATCCTAAGCCTTCTTTTTCCCCAGGACGTAGGAAATGTACTACCAAACCTTCTTTCCCGAAGAAGAGAAAGTTTCATCCTCCTTCTGCCCATCCTCCCGGTGTACCCAAGCAAGGGACATCTCATCCTTGTCTGGAGTCTCCAGACTCTGCCCAGTCTGCTCATAACCAGCAACCATAGGTTCCTGTGTATTGCAATCTACAGTTAACTTCCCCTTAGCAGAAGTTTATTCTTCAAACTCTACACTGGTTTCTTTTCCAGTATGCTATGCTCTCGGATACGTTTGTCCATGGGTTACAGAATTCTCCCATTCTTACTACCATGAAGGGAGGTCACAACTATCCCATGATAGTTTCTGTCCCCATATGGACATCTTTTCCTTCAGCTGCCTTACCCTATGGTAAGTCACTTTCCAACCCCCTCTCTTCCAGGGTTTCCCCTGCTTGAGTTGGTGCCATAGTGAAACACTTTTTTTCTTCCAGTGTAGACTGTTTGTTTTCCTTCACTGCGTGCTTTGAACAGCTCATCGGACAGGGACGGAGATTCTCTCCGCTGCCTTTGTCTGTTTTTCTCTCTGTTTTCTACAGGAGAATCCCCTCTGTTGTTTTGTTCAGTTGCTGTATATGCAGGAGTTCCAGTGATTACTTTAATGCTCATTTATCTTGCATAATACTATTCACTGCAGCTTATCTTCTTCTAGCCATATCCTTTCCTCGGATGTGGCAACACGCCTGACTTCTGTCAGTTTTATCTGACATCCTCCTGCACAATGCTCTCTGCAACCTTCAGAGAAGCTTATACTCTGGGCCCTTACTACAGAGCATTGAACTTTGTCTCTGAGGGTCTTTCATATACAGCAGACAAGCTTTTCTGCGTGAATGTCCACGGAGTTCCCAATCTGACCGGAATATGCTCCTGTTCCTTACAGCTTGGCATTATGTTTTTCTACTCCACTTGGACAACGCATACTCTTTTATCGCACATGATACCCCTGCACCCCATGGCTGGGTCACTCTGGTATCTTCGTCTATGCGTTCTTCTTGTCCTTTGGACGTATCAGAGTCCTAAAGTACTGCTGACGTACTCTTGCCAGACTGCTGTTATCCTCTGTTTTTCACGCAACCATACTGGTTCTTCCACTGACCTACATCCCTGCTCCACAGAAATCGATTCTCTATATTTCTTCAGGTGGGTTTCACCCCCTATTATTGGATGAATTTTTTCCCATCACATTCCCCATGTGAATGTTATTTTCTGTGGCTCAGTTGCAGGCATGTATTCTGAAAAATTATTTTTATGTATGTGGGCATGCATGTTTTTGTACCCTGGGTGGGCATCAGCCATCCCACCTCTATCTATACATATATCTATCTACATGTCTATATGTAGATATATATATAAAACTACTTGTCTGGATACATATATTCTCAGAGGTATAGATATGTATGTCTTCCAGATAAACCAAATGAAACCACAAGATGCACCAGATCAACAGCCAACAGAGCCTTCCAGCTCTGCGCCCCAACTCTATGGAACGCTTTACCAGCACAAATCGGAGCAATCCCCAACTTGAGCCAGTTCAGAAAAGCGTTAAAACATTTCCTCTTCCTTAAATATCTCAATGACAGCTCCGAACATAACTCCCAAGCGAGTAGCAGAAGTAGTCAAACAGGCAGACCCACGCAACAGGCTTACCCCACAATGTAAATAACAAGCAGTTTCCTGTATTGTTGTACCACCTATGTATATAGTTGACCGTGTCCATTATCAGGTGAACCACCAATGTATATAGTTAACCCGTTTATCCAAGTTCTACTTCCTGTTAAATGTAATGACCAGACATATGTAAATTGTCGGATGTTTCTGTTCAATGTAAACCGCGCTGATGGCTAATAGTGCGGTATATAAGAATTGTTAATAAATAAATATAGGCATACGCATATTGGGAGATGTCCATAGCACCCTATGTCTACCTATCTCCCTGACTGTCGGTGCTTAGGTTTTTATTTTCTTATGGGGTCCGGACAGTCAACTTGCCTATTATCATACGGCTCAGTGACTGGGACTGGTTATACTAACCATTACTGCTGTGACGTCAACAGCTTCTATTTTTGTTATACATCTCCCTATCTGTGCAGTCTCCAACTTCAATGTCTTCCTATCGCTTAACAGCTAGGAAGGACAGTGTACATCTTCAGTGTTCCTGAGTACACTTCTGTTCTCCTTGGGAATAGGGGCTTTTTTACATACCCTCTCTTCCCTTCCGGACTGGGCTAATTTTCCAGATCGGTCAGTCTTCTTCTTTTCGTCCTCAATGTTTATGACTCTGTACCTAAATGAGTTCTCAGCTTTTCCCATAAAGCTTTTCATTGGAGACCTGCTGATCTTCTCCTGCCCCGGTTGACACCTGGGTCACCTGCCCATTCCAGATTGGAACTTCTTCCTCACTGCTGTGGAGTCACCTTGAAGATTCCGCTACTGCATCTACAGTCTACTTCCTACAATCCAGTAGGTAAGCTCTATATTGTGCTAGTTCATTAAATATTTTGATGATACTTGACATACCTTCTAAAGACTTTTTTCCCTGTAGTCTTTAGATTCGCTGTTCCTCTACAGCTCTGCTCTATTCAACTCCTACCCTCCATCCCCCAGGGGATGCCGGAGATCCAGGTTTGGGAAATGCCGTCCTGTCCCAGGGATACGCATTTTATGGGATCTCCCCTGGCACCCACAGCTAGGGAGTCCCCATATGTGAAGACTCATTCCTGCTTGTTCCTGGAGATAGCACAGTTACTTACCTGTAACAGGTGATCTCCGGAACAGCAGGAATTAGTCTTCACAACCCACCCACCTCCCCTAGGAGTTGTATCTATCTATTTCCTTTCCTCTTTCTGTCCTTCTGTCTCAGCTATGAAACTCAACTGGGGAGAGGCAGTGGGAAAGGTGGGAAGTCACCGCGCAGGCGCGAGGGATGCTCCCAAAGGCTTTCTGATTGGATGCTGGGGAGCATTTCTGTGCGGGCTCCGTCGGCGCCGACGTACCCATATGTGAAGACTAATTCCTGCTGTTCCGGAGATCACCTGTTACAGGTAAGTAACTGTGCTATCTCTGTTCTTTTCTTTAAGATAGATATTTCCTTTTATATTTATAATATCTGTGCCTTATTTGTATTTAGCTTTACTCTTCTTTTCATAATTGTATTAGTGTGCTGGGGTAACTTTTTTTTTATTTTATAAAATTGTGGTTTGGATTCTATTTCTTTTTGATAAATTTGATTTGTACCTATGGTGTATTGTAGTGCTTTAAGTAAGAATTATGTCGTGTGTATGGTGTTAAAATTGTAAATAATTTTAAAAAAAATCTAACAAAAATTTCCAACTCATCCTGCTAGACCAGTCCAGACTAATGGGTTATCTCATCCTGCCAGCAGATGATGGAGACAGAAAAAAAAGCCATAACAATGCAATGACATCATTACTAGTAAAAAAGGCAGTTCAGCTAGGGGCACTCTCCAGTGTTTTCTGTCTCCGGTGGATGGTGGTTTCTGTGTCTGTGAGCCTTGAGGATACCTGTCATTCAAGCTCGGTTCTTGGGGATATGTATTTGAGATTGCCCCCAAAGAACAACACCCAGAGGGGTATCTCCTGGTTACGAGGACCAGTTGAGTAGTGTGGAGATTCCTCGCTGGGGGTGTCTAGACTACTGTTTGGCTGTTTTATTTTTATTTCATGAGCTGTCCTTTTAAGGCATTGGGCTGACTGAGCAGCACTCCCCCCCCCCCCCTCCTCTCTGGTGGTGACTGTGTTAGTGAGTGTGTTCACCCAGGAGGATTTCTTTGGTTTGTGAGTACCCTCTCCAGGGCTGCGTGTCAGCGGGCCTGTTTGTTGTCCTGTTTTCCCACCCAATTTTTGATCTCCATGTGGCCACTTGTGCACGCGAGTGCATGTTCCTGATCATCCCTCCAGTCTGGTCCCGGAATCTCTGGGTTGTCAGCCTCCTCTAGCAGCTTTGGAGACTGAGAAACTTCACTCCTGTGATGTCATCGGTATATAAGACCTGGCACCTCCTCCTCACACCAGTTTATCAGTCTCCAAAGCAGCTAGAAGGGTGGTGAGCCCAGGGATTTCAGGGCTCACTAGAGAAACGATTGAGTAGAGTGCTAGGAATATTAAAAAAAAAAAAAAAAGAAAGCAAAAAGGGAACAAAGGAAAGCTAGTTTGGCATTTCTCTGCCTGCAGGGGTGGGGGATGAGCTGTTTCCGTTGCACTGAGGTCCTCTGCTCTCCTCCTTTCCTTCCTTTAGGGGCAGTCAGCAGCCAGTGTTTTTTATTTTAAGAGGATGGAGGAGAGAGGACCGGCACCCGGTTTACCTTCCCAGTAAGAAGGGACAGGATCCGGAGGACAGCTGTGCTCAGCGCGTGCAGATGAATTGCCTGCCGGCGCTTAGAGCTACTGTCTGCAATCGGCAGTGATTTATCACTGTTTTGGGGCTTGGCTTTGCGAGCAGATTTGGAAGGGCTGCGGAGGTGCTGGCAAGAGCGGCAGTAACACCTTCATTTCAGCCTCAACAGGATCTTGAGGTAAGTAGTCTTTTTCGACGGGAATCGGCGGCTCTACGGGTGCAGGCCGGACTGCATGTTTCAGAGGCGGGAAAATCGCCGGTTTGAACTGCCGGGCTTTGACGGCCCATATCTTCAGTTCAGAGCCTCGTTTTGAATTGCTTTCTTCAGGAATCAGCTGGGGGAGCGATTCTGAAGAGATTACAATAAAAAAAATTTAAATTAATCGTTGGGGGGGCCACTTGCTGCGTGGTTCTCATCACAGCATGCCTTCCAAACAGCTCTGCCTCTTATGTGGGGCTAAGAGGAGTTCCGTTTCACAGGACAGGGTCTGTAGGGGCTGTGCTCTGGAATTGGAGGCCAGGGAGTTAGTCCCCGCACCAGAAGGGGGAGAGCAGGACAGGTTGGAGGAAGTGGTAGAGGCCATTCTCCCCTCCCTGGCGGCTGTGGAGCCGGGGCTCAGCGCAGCATCAGGGCCAGAGCTCCAGGTTGCTCAGCAGCCAGTAGTGGGAAGTTTGGCGTCAATTTTCTCGACTGATTTCATGGCTCTGCTCCAGAAGACTTTAGCTGGCTCTCAGGGGGCGTTGACAGCAAGTACCTCAGGGGCTGGCCTGGGGCAGAAGAGACCAGGTTCCACTTTGGCGGCGGAAGCGTCGGGCGTTTGTGCTAAGGCGCCTAGGTTAGATAAGGATCTCCTGGATCAGTCAGTGGTGTCAGAAGACGTGCGTTCAGAAGAGGCAGATATGGAAAGGGATCTAGGGGATCTAGAGGAAGGTGAGATTAGGGAGCAGGAAGATCAGGCGCGAGTAGTTCGTGTGTTCCGTAAGGAGGAACTGCCGGCGCTTATAGAGGAGTCGCTCAAGGCACTTAACATGCCAGAGTCTGAGCCAGCTGAGGATGCTACCCTTGAGGATCCTCTGCTCCAGGCGGTTCGGAAGACTCAAAGGGATTTCCCGGTAAACAGGGTATTTAAGGAGATGATTCAGGAGGAATGGGATATGCCAGAGGCCGCCCTTAAGGGAGCTAGGGTTATGGCAAGGCTGTACCCTCTGCTGGATCAAGATCGGGAGTTATTTAAGGCCCCGAGAGTGGATGACTAAGAAAACTACTATCCCCGTAGAAGGGTTTGCGGCACTGAAAGATGTTCAAGACCGTAAATTGGAGACCTTTGCTGAAGCAGGTCTTTGAGGCTAATGCCTTATCCTTACAGGCTGCTATTTGTGGGGCCTGGGTAGCACGAGCCTGCGCTGGGCGCAGCGGGTCCAGGGTGACAATGCGGTAGAGGTGACCGAGGAGGCGTCCAGATTGGAGTCCGGGGCGGCGTATCTCGCCGACGTCCATTATGATTTGATCCGGGGGTTTTCAAAGAGTATGGCTTCCGTAGTCGCGGGGCGAAGATGCCTTTGGCTGCGCAATTTGGGCGGCTGATGGTTCTTTCAAAGCGAGGTTGAGTAGACTTCCCTTTCGAGGTAAGCTGCTGTTTGGCGAAGATTTGGACAAGTTGGTGAAGGATTTAGGAGAATCTAAAGGTGGTAGGTTGCCAGAGGACAAGCAGAAGCAGGGCCGTTCAGTTCCCGGGCCTCGGGGACAACAGCGAGATTTTCGTCGATTCAATCCTCCGAGGGCGGGTCAAACGCTAAGGGGGCGTTTCTCTGGTCGGTCCCACAGCTTTCGGGGGTTTCGAGGAGCGAGCAGGAGGTTTGCACCTGCATCCTCGTCCTCCACTTTCAAAAAGTCACAATGAAGTCAGGAGGGTCCAGGGGGAGTTGGTTCCCGTAGGAGGTCGGCTGCGGGAGTTCTATCCTGCCTGGACCCAACTCACGTCCGATCAGTGGGTCTTGGAAGTGGTTCGCGAAGGTTATGCGCTGGAGCTGCAGCGTCCGGTGTCTGATTATTTTGTTCGGTCGCCGTGCAACGCTGTAGCAAAGCGCAAGGCGATACAGGAAACTGTACAGAGACGTCTACGTCTCAGAGCGATTGTCCCGGTTCCGGCCGACCAGTTAGGTTGTGGTCGATACTCCATTTACTTCGTGGTACCGAAAAAGGAAGGGACATGGCGACCCATTCTGGATTTAAAAAGGGTAAACCGCTGTCTGCGCGTATCTCATTTTCGGATGGAGACCCTCAGGTCAGTCATTGTTGCGGTACGAAAGGGGGAGTTTCTGACATCCCTGGACCTGTCGGAGGCGTATCTGCACATTCCGATTCGGCAGGAACATCAGAAATTCCTCAGGTTTGCAGTGCCTATGGGGCATTTCCAGTTTCAGGCGCTCCCCTTTGGCCTGGCGACGGCGCCACGAACCTTCACCAAGGTAATGGTGGTAGTGGCGGCAGCTTTGCGGAAGGACGGAATCTTGGTGCCACCCGTACCTGGATGATTGGTTAATCAGAGCGAAGTCCAGAGAGGAAAGTGTTTCGGCTACGGCCAAAGTGATAGCTCTGTTGCAGAGTCTCGGTTGGGTGGTCAACGTGGCAAAGAGCAAATTGGTCCCGTCTCAAAACATGGAGTACCTCGGAGCGCGTTTCGATACGGGCGTGGGGCGAGTTTTTCTACCTCGGCAAAGGGTACTCGGCCTACAACAGTTGGTGCGCCGTTTTCTCGGGCTACAATGCCCCACGGCCTGGGAGTATCTGCAGGTGTTGGGGACAATGGCGGTGACCTTGGAGCTGGTGCCGTGGGCGCGGGCTCACATGAGACCATTGCAAAGGGCTCTGTTAAGAAGGTAGTCGCATCAAAGAGATTCGCTGGGACAGAGTTGCCTTTCCCGCCACAGGCTCGTCTGGCTTTAAGTTGGTGGCTGAGGCCAGGGAGTCTAGAGAAAGGGATGTCGTTGGAAGCTCCGGCTTGGATTTCCCTGATGACCGATGCCAGTCTCTACGGCTGGGGTGCCCATTGTCAAGGTCGCCTGGTAGAGGGCCAGTGGTCCGACCTGGAAAAGACGTGGTCGATCAACCGATTGGAATTGCGGGCGGTGGTGCTGGCGCTGTGGGAATTGACACCTTTGGTTCAGAGAGAGGCCATTCGGGTGTTCTCAGACAACGCCACGGCAGTGGCTTATGTGAATCGTCAAGGCGGCACCAGCAGCGTGGCGCTGGAGGACGAAGCGGAGAGTTTGTTCGAGTGGGCGGAAAAGCATCTGGTGGCCTTGTCGGCAGCGCATGTTGCAGGAGTGGACAATGTGGAGGCCGATTTTCTGAGTCGAGTAAAAGTAGACCCAGGGGAGTGGGTCCTCCATCCCTAGGTGTTTGCGATGTTAGTGCGGCACTGGGGTCTCCCAGTGATGGACCTCATGGCGACTTTTCAATCAGCAAAGGTCGATCAGTTCTTCAGCAGACGAAAGGAGCGGATGGCAGAAGGACTAAACGCCCTCGTTCAAAAGTGGCCGGAGTAGCAGCTGTTGTACGTCTTTCCGCCGTGGGTGTTGATCGGTCGGGTGATACAGCGCATAGAAAGGCACAAAGGGCGAGTGGTTTTAATTGCGCCGGATTGGCCGAGACGGCTGTGATACGCAGACTTGATCAGGCTCTTGGTGGGGCAGCCTTGGAAGCTTCCCAGTCACAGGGATCTTCTCACTCAGGGTCCTCTCTGCATGCCCCAGGTGGATCGATTCTCGCTTACGGCCTGGTTATTGAGCGGGCTAGGTTGAAAGCGAAAGGCTATTCGGGGGCAGTGATAGCTACCTTGCTGAAGGCGCGGAGGAAGTCTACTTCATTGGCATACGTCAGAGTGTGGCGTGTCTTTGAGGCTTGGTGTGCGGAAGAACTGGGTCCCCTTAAGGGCCTCGGTTCCACGGGTACTTTCCTTTTTGCAGGATGGGTTTCAGAAGGGACTAGCTGCGGCCTCCCTGAAAGTGCAGTTGGTAGCGTTATCCTGCTATAGAGGCAAGGTGCAAGGAGTCGCGCTGGGGGCTCATGCGGATGTTAAGCGTTTTTTGAGAGTGGTCGCACTTCTTCAGCCGCCACATAAGAGATTAGTCCCGGCATGGGATCTGCCTTTGGTCTTGGACGCCTTAGGGAAGGCGCCGTTTGAGCCCTTAGCAGATGCTTCGTTGAAAGACCTTACGCTGAAGGTGGTGTTTTTGGTGGCAGTGGCTTCGGCCAGACGAGTTTCCGAGTTACAAGCGCTGTCTTGTAGAGAGCCTTTTCTGTCTTTCGGCGATTCTAAGGTGGTTTTGCTGCCCGTTCCGTCATTCCTGCCGAAGGTGGTGTCGGCTTTCCATTTGAACCAAGTGGTGTCCTTGCCGGTTTTTCGCGAGAAAGGTAAGGGTCAGGTAGCGGAGTGACTTCATCGCTTGCATATTCGTAGGGCGTTGAAGTATGTTTCTCGGACAGCGTCATTCCGTAAGTCAGACAGGCTGTTCGTGCTGTTTGCAGGGGCAAGGAAAGGGGAGGCGGCTTCCAAGGGTTTGATTGTGCGATGGGTGAAAGAAGCCATCGCTTCGGCATACATCTTGCGAGGTTGCCCGATTCCAGACGGTCTGCGGGCTCATTCCGCGAGGGCGCAAGCGGCGTCTTGGGCGGAATGTAGTTTAGTGCCAGCGGTGGAAATCTGTAAAGCGGCAACGTGGTCGTTTCTGCATACCTTTGTGAAGCATTACCGTCTGGATGTTCAGGCAAACAGACACCTGTTTTGGCTCGGCAGTGCTTCAGGCCGGGCTAGCAGGACCCTCCCGTTGATTGTGTTCACTGCTCTGGTACATCCCCAGAGATTCCGGGACCAGACTGGAGGGACGATCAGGAAGATTAAATTAGACTTACCTGCTAATTGTAGTTCCTGGAGGAACTCCAGTCTGGTCCCGTATCCCGCCCGGGTTCATTACTGCGCTGTGGCCTGAAGCAGGAGCTGTTTTTACTGGTAAGCAATACTTTCAGTTTCTTGGGGGGCGGGGGTCATGATAGCGTGGGTTCTCCCCTGGAAATGAGTGGTTATCTGTGCATAATTGGCACGGGGGTGAACGGGGGAGCTCAAGGCATATGGAGAGTAGTTAGCGGGTAACTTTCTTGTTAACTTTCTTGTTAATAGTTGGGCCGACAGGCCTTTACAGTTCGGTGAGGCAGTTATTTTGGTGCTGCTTTTCACTACTTACTTGTTGCTCTGGTGAGTCTGCTTTGTCAGTAGGTAAACTGGTGTGAGGAGGAGGTGCCAGGTCTTATATACCGATGACATCACAGGAGTGACGTTTCTCAGTCTCCAAAGCTGCTTGAGGAGGTTGACAACCCAGAGATTCCGGGACCAGACTGGAGTTCCTCCAGGAACTACAATTAGCAGGTAAGTCTAATTTAATCTTCTCTTAACCCAGGCATGTCGTCTCCTCTTCCTCACTGTCTCCTCTCTTCCCTGCTGTCTGCTTTCTTCCCTGCTGTCTCCTCTCTTCCCCGCTGTCTCCTCTCTTACCCGCTGTCTCGGCTGTGGCAAGTGGCGCTGGTATCTGTTAGAGCAGTTGCATGCTGCTTGTGCAGCTGATCCTGGAGGCACTAAACAGCACTCCATGGCAGTTTCTTCTGGGGGGCACAATTCATCTCGAGCTCTCCTATCCCAAATTTAAAACACTAATAAAGACTCATCTCTTTCAGTTGGCGTTTGATTTATCATCTTGGGTATAGATTTCTGCACCTTTCTTTCCCTCCCCCCTCTGGTTCCTCTCTCCCACTCCCCTATGACTAGTCCTGTTCTTCCTTTTCCTTCCTCTCCTTTCCTATCATTTTAATGGTGTTCCTTTTCTTCTAAGGGAATAAGCAGGAATGACAGAGCCCACACGGTAACCTCTCCCCAGCTTTCAAAGAAAGCCTTTGGGAGATGCACCGCGCATGCGTGGTCCCCTTTCCGCCTAAGGGTGCCATCTTGCCTCAGTCTCCTTTTTTCTGTGGAGCCCATCGGACATTTGTCTGTTCTCCCCAGAAAAAGTTTATTTTTTTCTTGCCTTTTTGCTTCAATTCCTTCTCCGGTTGCATACCAGTGGGGCCCACCCCCACCTCCTCAGGCTGATTGCCTTCCGCATTACATTTTTTCTCGGGTTCTTTTTCTTCCCCTCAGGGTTTTTTCTTGGTAGTGGTTTTTCAGGCCCTTTTTGGCTGGGCCAAGGGAGTTTGACCTCGCGGGGACCACTTTCCCCACCATGGCTTCAGTCAGTAGCTTCAAGTCTTGCAACCATTGTGCGCAAAGACACACATGATTGTTGCCTTCCGTGCTTTGGGTCGCATCATGATGCCTTGGCATGTGGTCTCTGCCAGCAGATGACCCCCAAGGCCTGCCGAGGCCCTAAGAAGCAGCACAAGTCAATTTTTCACAAGTCCGACTCAGCCCCAGAGTCGTCTGCAGTCCAGCACCCTTGAGGGCCGCCACAGGTGCTTCGGCCTCGGCATCATGTGGCAACTGTGCTGCCTTGGAGCCATTGGTGTCCGAGAATTGGTCTCGGTCCTCCATCCTCAAGGACACCCCCTCAACAGAGCCAGTGCCAGGCCCAAGATCCTTGGTGCCTGTGGCTGCGGAGCCTTCTGGTCTCGAGGCCAGGATGGCAGCCTTGGAACGCAGTTTGTCTGCCTTCATGGCCCAACAGCACTCCTGAGCATTACTGGCTTTGAGAAGCTGCCCGGGCCCAGTTCTGCTCAGGCCATAGACCTCCCTGCACAGCGCTCCTGACTCGGAACGCAGGGGAATCAGGGACCCCTGAGGCATTGGGGCTGGGGCACCAGAGGACCCTTGAGGTCTCCTCTGGGTCGGACTGGGAGACAGAGGACGACAAATCCCCAGACATTCAACTCCACAGGGATGTGCCCTTGGACCCTTCCCCTCCCGAGGCCCAGCGCCAGTCCCCACCCGAGGACCTGGCCTTCATGGACTTTGTTAGGGATATGGTGAAGGCTCTTGCTTTCACCACTGAGTTCGAGGAGGAGCCTCAGGCGGAGGACCTCTAGATCCTCCAGTACCAGACTCCCCCCATAAAGGCCCTTACAGTGCCCATTCCCCCTATCCTGGAATGGCTGCTATTCCTTATGTGGGAGACCCCAGTCTCAGTTCCCATTGTGAGCAGGCATCTGGATTCAATGTACCTGGTCCGCCGGAGCACTGGCTTCCAAAAAGCTCAACTGCCTCACAACTCCATGGTGGTGGAGTCGGCAATGTGGAGGCTCAAGAGCCAGAAAACGCACTCCTCAGTGCCCCTGGGTAGGAAGGCCCACGCCATGGATTCCCTGGGCAGGAAGTGCTTCCAGGGCTTAATGCTTATCAGCCAGATCCAAGCCTACCACCTGTACATGGACATGTAGTTGTGGGACATGGCAAGGGAACTTACCATGTTTTCAACTGGTCTCTCTGAGGAACCTCTTCAGCGATTCCAAACCTGGCCTCCATGGTCAGGGAGTGCTCCATATTTATGACTCAGGCGGCCTATGACAGCTTCGAGTCAGCAGCTAAAGTAGCAGCAGTGGGTATCAGTGACTGCTGCCAGGCCTGGCTACAGTCTTCCATCTTGGAGCAATGGGTGCAGGACAAGTTGGTAGATGTCCCTTGTCGGGGAGAGAACCGCTTCAGCAAGCCCATGAAGAGCAAAGCTGCCGAGCTGGAGTCTGAGTTCATGACCAGGCTTTCTGAAAATCCCACTGACTCTTCCTGAAGGAAGGCTTCGAGTGAAAAGCCCTTATGCTCTACGAAGAGGAAGGCTTACGGAAACTACCCTCAGCACGCGGCCTTCCCAGCTCCCCAACAGGGCCAGCAGATCAAAGGACAAGGGCACGGCCCTTGTAAGCTAAGACCCCCAAGCCCCAGACAGATTTCTGAGGCACATCCTGGGGGGAGGGGGTCCTAGCACACAGGGCAGTGTCTGGTATTTTCTGCCGACCGGTGGTCTCTCATCACCACCAACGCATGGGCCTTACAGGTGGTGAAGAAGGGGTACTTCCTCCATTCTTTCCGGGAGAGTCTCAATGCATCCCCTCCACCGGCGCCTGTTCCATCAGGAACTCGCAAGTCTTCTGGCAAACAGGGCAGTGGAACTCATCCACCTCCATCTCAGGGGCAAGGAGTTCTACTCCCGCTATTTTCTGGTGCCCAAAAGGATCAGAGGGTTTCCACGCATTCTATACCTGCAGGATCTCAACCGGTTCCTGGTGAGGGAAAAGTTCCCTTGGAACATTGCTGCCATACTTCCAGCAGGGAAACTGGCTATGCTTCTTGGATCTAAAGGATATGTATACACACATCCTCATCCATCCTTTTCATAGGCAGTACCTCCATTTCATGGTAGGAGGCTGCAACTACCAGTACTGGGTTATACCGTTAGGTCTGGCCTCCACCCCAAGGGTATTCACTAAGTGTCTGATGGTAGTCGCTGCCTTCCTGCGTCTCCAAGTGGTTGTCTTTCCCTGTCTGGACAATTGGCTCATAAAGGGCAGCATGCTGCCGAAGCTCATCAGGCAACAGCCCACACCATCCTCAATCTGGAGCACTTGAGGTTCATCATAAACTACCCAAAGTCCCATCTCCATCCGGCCCAACGCCTGGAGTCCATAAGGGCTTTGCTGGACACTGTCCAGGCCAGGGTCTTCCTCCCTCCAGAGAGGGCCCAGTGCCTCAAGACGCTCGCAAGGTATGTCCAGGACCACACCTCGATGTCTGCTTGCCTGCTGGGTCACATGGCATCCACGATGCATCTTGCCCCAGACACCCATCTACATTTGGGCTGGCTCAGTGGGCCCTCCGCTCCCAGTGGTCTCAAGCAACGGGGCGCCTGCAGGACAGTGTGGTCGTGACTCGCCCTCTGGCCAACTCCCTCGGCTACTGGAATTTTTGTTCCATGTAAGTCTTTTGACATGTTTGCTGTAAACTGCTTAGACTCTGATTTTTTTGTATATAAAATTGGTTAAATAAATAAATAAGATATTCCATCTACTGTTGTCATGAAAAAGGACTGTTCTTTTCAGCCCATCCTTTATCTAAAGAGAGTCAACCAGGACTTGAGAGTTTCCCTGCTTTTGCATGGAAACACGCCGATCTGTAATTCAGTCCATTCAGCGGGGCGAGTCCCTTGCTTCTTTGGACCTAGCAGAAGCTTACTTCTGTATTCCCATCAGGGAGGATCAACAACGATTCCTCATGTTTGTGATTCTGGACAGTTACTTCCAGTTTTGTGCTATTCAGTTTGGTTTAGTGACTGCAACTTGAACATTTTCAAAGGTAATGGTGGTGCTCGCTGTGAGCCTTTGGCATCAAGGTATTTGTGTACATCCTTACCTGGACGACTGGCTGATTCAGGCCATGTCTTGTGTAGAAGCTGTCTGGTCCATGGAGCGGGTGGTATAGCTTCTCGAGAGTCTTGGTTGGGTAATCAATCACAAGAGCTGTTTGACACCCTCTCAGAACTTGGAGTTCCTTGATGGTTGCTTCAACACTCATTTAAGATGTGTGTTTTCCAATGGTTCCTTTGTTCGCAGGACTACGAGATGCGTCTTCCACTGCTTTCCAGTGTGCAGAATCGTCTTATTTGGTGGACGTCTCCCTGCAAGATGCTCTTGGGCACGCTATTCGAGATGCCAACCTGGGTAGTGGTCACCATGGATACCATCCTGAGGGGATGGGGAGCCCATTGTCGAGGTTAGTCTGCCTAGGGGGGGATGGTCCAGGGGAGAGGCCAGATGGGCTATAAATTGCCTTGAAGTGAGAGCCATTGGTTTGGTGCTCATGCATTTCTTTGCCTTGATTCGGGGTCGTGCCGTTTGTATTCTCTTGGAGAACACCATGGCAGTGTCATATGTCAATCGGCAGGGAGGTACCAGGTGTCCAGGTGTGGCACAGGAGATGCGTCTTCTGTTCCCTTGTGTGGGACGTCATCTGCTGGCCCTCTCAGCTCAACACATCATGGGGGTTGACGATCTGGAGGCTGATTATCTCAGGCATCATCTCCTAGACCCTGGTGAGTGGGAACTGGTGCTGTGGGCCTTCAGTCGCATAGTGGACCATTGGGGCTTCAGAGTTTTGACCTGATGGCGACAACATCCAAAGCAAAGTTGCCCACATTTTTCAGTCATCAGAAGGATGCCAAGGCAAAGGGTATGGATGCACTGGTACAGCAGTGGCCCCAGTCTCCCCTGTTGTATCTATTTCCTCCTTGGGTCCTCATTCCCCGTGTCCTTCGAAGAATAGAGAGACATCCCCACCTGGTGATCCTAGTGGCTCTGGATTGGCTGTGTCTCTCATGGTATGCAGACCTTGTGTGGATCCTGGTATCTCATCCTCAGTGTTCGCAGAGGGTTGCTGCAACAGGGATGCATCCTCATGGACAACCCTTCTCGCTTATGGCTTGGCCCTTGAGAGGCGCTGCCTAGTGCATAAAGGATATTTGGCAGTGGTGGCTGACACTCCTTTTAGAGCCCAACACCAGTCCACTACTTTGGCTTATGTGCATGTTTGGTACCTGTTTGAGAACTAGTGTCGCTGTCACAAGATCTTGCCATAGAAGGTGCAGGTGCTAGTGCTAACTGTCCTCGCCTTCTTGCAGGATGGTCTTGAGAAGGGTTTGTCTTGGAATTCCCTTAGTGTGCTGCTCTTTCCTCTTCCTGGGAACTGGTGTCAGGCTATTCTCTGGCTTCTCACCCAGATGTGGCCCATTTTCTTACAGGAGTATGAGCATTGTGTTTTCTGGTCCATCCGGTGGTTCCTTCTTGGGATCTGACGCTCATTCTTTGGGCACCCATGTATTTGCCTTTTGAACCCCTGAAGAGAGCTACTCTCACAGATTTGTCTTCGAAGATGGATTTTTTGGTTGCTGTTACTTCAGTGCATCATGTTTCTGAGTTGCAGGTGCTTTTGTGTTGGGATCCTTTCTTGTTCTTTTCAGCCAAAGAGGTTACCTTGCCTCTGGTGCCTGCCTTCCTGCCTAAGGTCTTATTGCTTTTTTCATGTGGGCCAGGTTATTTCTCCGCAGGCCTTCTCCTGAGAAAGGTAACATAGAAACATGACGACAGAAAAAGACCACATGGCCTATCTAGTCTGTCCTTCCATATTAACCACTACAACAGTCCGCTTTTTTCCTTTAGAGATCCTCTGGGTTTGTCCCATGCTGCTTTGAATTCAGATACTGTCATCATCTCTACTTCCTCCACCGGGCGACTATTCCACGGATCCGCCACTCTTTCCGTAAAGAAATATTTCCGCATATCACTCCAGAATCTCCCCTTTCACCCTCATCCCAAGTCCCCTTGTAGCAGAGGCCTCCATTTCCTGAATGTGTGCAAGGTTTTATTACGCTCCTTGAGGTGACAAAGCGTATGGAGCAGGAGGCCTTCAAGGCCACCCTTATGTGATGGAGTAAAGAGACTATTGCTTCAGCCTATTTCTTGGCCAGCAAGACTGTTCCCGACAATTTACGAGCCCATTCCACTCTTGCCCAGGCGGCTTCCTGGGTTAAGTTCTCCTGTGTATCTCCTCTAGATATCTATAGAGCGGCTATATGGTTGGTTTTGTCCACCTTTGTAAAACATTACCGTTTGGATGTGCAAGTTAGAACAGTGGCTCGTTTTGGCACCAGAATGCTCACAGCTGCTGTCTTCCTGTTCAGATGTGGCATAGCTTTGATACTTTCCACTAGCCTGGACTGATCTAGCAGGATGATCTGGAAGGTAAAATTTTACTTACTGATAATTTCCTTTCCTAGCGTCCTGCTAGACCAGTCCAGATCTGCCCCCCCCCCCCCCCCTTTGTAAAAGGCAATCAGTTTGGGCAGAATATTTTTCTGTCATGAAAATTCTCTTGTAAATAAATAATTCATGGTATGGCTGATGTTATCCATTCTATCAATATTGTTTTTTTTTGCTCTCAGGGGGTCCCTGTAGAGGATTCTTCTGAGGGTTCTTCTAGTTCCCTTTGCTTTGTTATGAAAATACTGCAGAGTGCCCCTAGCTGCACTGCCTTTTATACCAGCAATGATGTCATCACATTGTTCAGTTTTGTGTTCTTTTTCTCCATCATCTGCTGGCAGGGTGGAGATAACTCACTAGTCTGGACTGGTCTAGCAGGATTCCAGAAAAGGAAATTATTGGTAAGTAAAATTTCACCATATCCGTAAAAATCCCAGATATCATCTTTTGCAACTTTAAACGAAATACTTAAGAGGGGGAGGAAAGGAAAGGGAGGAGGGACATGCACAGGTAGAATGGAAAACATTACAGGTCCCTACAGAGAGGGATGAAAATGGTCTATCCCAATCTGTGGTACAAGGCCACAATCCTTAAAGTAGTCAGAATGTACTATTGGCGTTCTCCCTCCCCCTGTCCCCCACGCACACCAACAAGGCCCTCTGGCTATATGTAGAGAATTGCTTCCAGTCTTCTGGCTCCTTTTTTTAAAATATTTTATTTATTAAGTTAAACAAAAATTTACAAGTATACACTTAAGGAATAAAAGCATCAAAGAGATAATACAGCATAAAGTAAAAGGAAATCATTATACCATCCAGAAAACAAAAAAAAGATTACTCCCCAGGCTATTAAAACAAATCATCGTGGAGGAGGATATATTGCACAGAGTGGAGCACAAATAAAAAGGAAAAACAGATTCTGAATCCTTAAAAGCAATGGCAAAAACCATATGGGCTGAGAGGCATCAATTTGGAATTCAGTGAGACCCATTTCTGTCCCTCACATTGAAGGCAGTAAAGAAAAAGAGGGAAAACCACCTCTCTGCCCCCCTCCAACCAGAACTCAGACATTTATAGTAAAAGGGAGATGTGCGGCCCAGAGTATGCAAGAGTAGATAATCAAACTCAGAATGGTGGTTGCTGAAATAATTTCCCATCTTTATGATGAGAACAAAGTCTTCATCTCTGTGCAACAAACAACGAACCAGACATACTAAAATACCCTTCAATCAATATTTCAGCACAGTGACTTTGCAACTTAGAAAGCATGTTGAGCACAGGTCCTCTGGAGACCACATGAAATCGGTGGCACTTTTGAAACATAGATAACACAAAGGCCTACTGATCAGACTACATTAAATCCTAGCCAGTGAATTTTATGGCAGAACCATGGCCATGCATTCTGTTTTCAGTAGATCTTTTAAATGAGATGCAATTGAGATGAATTGACGCATTAAGTGTGTGGAATCACAGTATAGATTTCTCATGAGAGCACATTTAACGCTACCTGTGTAAGGCCAACTCCCTTCTACGCAAGAGAGCTTAAGTGAAAAGAAGACATTTTTTCCACAGCTGGTGGGAGTGACCACTGATCAAAACCTACTGGCAAAATTTGCAGTTCTGGATCAACAAAATCAGGCTTAAGCTTAGACGTAGAATTGGCCCTAAACTACTGTTCTTAGGCTATCAAAACAGTCAGCCCTAGGCAACCAGTTTAAATTGATAATGCAAGTTACAGCTGATAATCAGGATACAGCTAAATAGTGTCACAAAAATGACTAGCTAATTCAAAGAGAGAGACTGCTTGCATGAAGACAAACATTTTTTTAAGGAGCTCAGAAATCTTCACGGGCCCTTACTCCAAACACCCTGACTTAACTGTCATTCCCATAACTTCAATTTGTGCCAAAAGTTCAAACAAGCTCATACAAAGATAAGGGTTCCCGATAAATCACTTATGTCAAAAAGTACTTCTCAAACAGCTCTTTCATTGAGCCTATTCATATAGGTGTCACAAAACTCCTTGCTGCAAACTCTATTATCATTGCTCTGTCATCCCAACATGAATGTAAAAAAGCATTACAACATATTGCCTCCTCTCACCACTTCCCCTCCGAATAGCTGTTATTTATCACCAACCAGAGAAATCCAAATCAACCTTCCTCACCGACTTCGATTCCTGGCTTGCTGCCTTTATGGATCCCTCCTCCCCCACTCTTATTCTTGGCGATTTCAACATTCACATCGACAACCTCTCCGACCCCCATGCCTCAGAGTTCCTCGCTCTTACCTCCTCGTTTGACCTCCAACTTTGCTCCACTGCCCCCACACATCTACACGGCCACTGCCTTGACCTAATACTATTCTCCAACTCCTTTACTTCAAACGTCCGCAAATCAATCCTTCCCTCATCTGACCATCACCTCTTAACATTTACTCTTCAACTTCCACCATCCCAACCTCGTCCTGTCTCCTCCGTCCTATTTAGAAACCTTCATAATATTGATCCCCTGACTCTCTCCTCCACCAACTCTCCATCTCTTTCCGCCATTTTATCCTCCAAGTCCGTCGATGAGGCATTATCTTCATCCAATGCTACATTATCCTAGGCCCTTGAGTGTCTTGCCCCTCCCACCCTACGTCCTGTGAAACGATCTACTCCCCAACCCTGGCTTTCACCCACAATCCGTTACCTACGCATCTGCGCCCGTTCTGCCGAACGAGCTTGGTCCAAATCCCGCTCCCCGGAAGACCTTCTACACTTCAAATTCATGCTTGGCTCCTTCCAGTCAGCCTTAGCACTTGCCAAACAAGATTACTACGTCCATCTGACCAACTCCCTTACCTCTGATCCTCACCGTCTCTTCAATACCCTCAACTCTCTCCTCAAGGTCCCCCTGCCCACGATCCCGCCCTCCCTTTCTGCCCAAACCCTAGCCGACTACTTCCATGACAAAATCCACAAGATTACCCTCCAGTTCCCTACCCCCCATCTACCTCCCCTCCTCCCCAATTCTCCTCCCCCATCCATACTCCCTCTGCCACCCTTTCCTCCTTCCCTCCGATCTCTGAGGAAAAAACTGCACTCCTTCTGTCCTCCTCCAAATCCACCACCTGTTCATCAGACCCTATCCCCACCCATCTCCTATGTTCCATCCCCCTCACCATTGCCCCCTCCATCACTCATATCCTCAACTTCTCACTCTGCACGGCAACTGTCCCCGTTGACTTCAAATATGCTGTTCTCACACCCCTCCTCAAGAAACCCTCACTTGATCCCACATGCCCTTCTAACTATCGACCCATCTCCCTCCTTCCCTTCATATCCAAACTACTAGAACGAGCAGTCCACCATCGCTGCCTCGACTTCCTCACCTCCCAAGCCCTCCTCGACCCACTTCAATCCGGCTTCCGTCCTCTACACTCCACTGAAACGGCAATCACAAAAGTCACAAATGACCTGTTCCTGGCTAAATCCAATGGCCTCTACTCTATCCTCATCCTTCTTGACCTTTCTGCTGCCTTTGAAACCGTTGACCACGACCTTCTCATCACCCTCTCCTCGCTTGGCTTCAAGGACTCCATACTATCCTGGTTCTCCTCCTACCTCTCCCATCGCTCATTCAGCGTATGCTCTGGTGGCTCCCCTCCTCCCCTACCCCGCTCCATGTAGGGGTACCCCAGGGGATCTGTCTTAGGCCCCCTCCTCTTCTCTCTCTATACCCAAGGCCTTGGAGCGCTTATCTCCAACCATGGCTTTCAGTACCATCTCTATGCCGATGACTCACAAATCCATCTCTCTACACCTAATATTTCTCTGGCAACCCAGTCCAAGATCTCTGCCTGTCTTTCGGACATCACTGCCTGGATATCTCATCGACGACTGAAATTGAACATGACCAAGACTGAACTCCTTGTCTTTCCACCTAACTCCTCCCCCCCACTTCCTCCTCTCTCAATCCATGTGGATGGATCTACTATCCTTCCTGTTCCCTCGGCCCTTAATCTAGGGGTTATCTTTGACACCTCTCTCTCCTTCTCCACTCATATCCAGCTTGTAGCTAAGACCTGCCGCTTCTTTCTCTACAACATCAGCAAAATCCGCCCCCTCCTCTCTGAACACACTACCAAAACGCTTATCCACTCCTTAATCTCCTCCCACCTCGATTACTGCAACCTACTCCTTGCTGGTCTTCCCGTGAGCCACCTCCTTCCCCTTTAATCTATACAAAATCACGCTGCTCGACTAATCTTCTGCCAGCCTTGCCATGCCCATATTACTCCTCTCTTCAAATCACTTCACTGGCTCCCTGTCCGGTTCTGCATCCAATTCAAGCTTCTCCTGCTGACCTATAAATGCATTCATTCTATGGCCCCTCAATACCTCTTATCTCTCCCTACGTCCCCTCTCGAAATTTGCATTCCGCTAACAAATTACTTCTAATCAATGCCTTTCACCTGCACCGCAAACTCCCGACTACGTTCCTTTCACCTTGCTGCACCTCACGCCTGGAACAACCTACCTGCATCTGTGCGCCAGGCACCCTCCCTGGCCTGTCAGACGGGTGCCTGGGTGAGAATGTTCACAGTCTTGACAAAGGCATATATTAATATGATTTGCAAGGTATTGTGGGAAATGTAGTCCATTCACACCAGACACAGCCGTTCACAATAATTAGTTGTGCTTGAGTGTAAAGCCAATAAGATATTTATTTATGGGGTTATTTCTCCCAACACAGATATGCTTGGTAGCACATAAAACAGGATACTTGCTTTCAGTGTTAAACTTAGAAAAACAAAATCAGGAAAACAACAGCTGAACTTGTCAGGCAATCAAATCAAAAGAATAAGACCATGAGGGTAACAAAATGGTCTTTTCTGTAGACTCTAGCTAATATTTTCTTAGCAGTGCCTCAAACAACAAGCAAAACCCCCAAAGAAGGGAAAAACTGTTCTTTTCAGGTTAACTTCTTATATCTTCACACATAGATTCAGAAGTGATTCCCTCAGAGCTCACAAGCAATTAGGTAAGGCTCAATTGCTAGCAGTTATCCAGCTGAAACCCCTTAGCTGGCTTACTTTCTACTGCCTGGCTCAAATCCTACTCAGGAGCTTTTCTGAGTAGATTAAAGAACAAGTTTGTATTTCTTTGTGATGGTTGTTGTACTTTGTAACAGTAAATTACCAAAGGAGTTTAGACAGAGAGCAATCCATGTATTCACAGCCTGTATCTACCACCGCTCCCCCTTCTTCAACAATCATGGGTTCAATATCATGGATTGGCACAGAGGAATCCCTCAATGGAGCACTCTCAGGAGAATACTTGTTTCCCTGCTGTCTTTCAAGGGTATAGCTAGGGCATAGATCAGTGTTCATACCTGAGCTTTCATTGCTGTTAGAGTTCCTCTCTAAATAGCCTGGCCAGTATGTAGTCCAGTTCTTATGTCCAGCCTTCCAATCCAGATCCCTGGACACTGGATCTCTCTTCACATACCTTCTGGCACGGGTCCTAGGGTCCCTTCCAAGTGCAGCCGTCTCCCTCACAGGTACCGTCTGGAGATTCCTAGCCCTGCAGCACCACTCCTCTGGTTTTCCCCAGTCCAATGGTGTATGCTGGCCTTTTGAATGTCTCCCAGTATACGTACTGCTCTGGACTCCTTTAGACCTCCCAAATGCTTTTCTCTTCTTTCTTCCAAAGGGTTTCTTGCCCTCTCTGTCCGTCCGCTCTGGCTTCTGCTTCTGATGATCCTCCAGATGATGAAGCTGTCCAAGATCATGAAGATGTCCAAGCTGAATCTGAGGATGATTCTCTGTAGAATAAACTCTACCTTTATTCTGCTTAGATGAGTGCTCCACCCTAGCACAGCGCAGCTTTGCTGAATCAGGCCCTGCCCTTTGAGATGAGTGCTTGGGGATTACCTCATAGCCCTCTTGATTGAACACACGTTTCCCCACTTCAGCTCCTCTAATGGCTGTTGGAAACCTGGTGCATTCTGGGACTGGTAGTCTTTTATGGCAAAATTCTGTTTTCTTATTTCTACCAGAACTGACAGGTTGCTTGTTCAGAGTCACTTCACCTTTTCTATAGGTCCTTCCTGAGCTATGATAAGCTTCCTTATCACAGGCCCTCTTCAAGTCCAGGCTGAAGACCCACCTCTTCACCGTTGCTTTCAGATCCTGACTCCTTCCTCATCCCACCCTAACCCCCGTCAACGTTTATGACCAACTTCAGACCAAACTGCACCACACCGTACCTTGCGTAGAACCGATTAACACTCTGCACTGTTTTTGACTAATGTACTACTCCAACTAGATTGTAAGATCCGATGAGCATGACTCTGACGGGCAGGGACTGTCTCATGTATGCTGACTACCTCTTGTAAGTTAGGTTAGCTGTGCAGCGCTGCGTGCGTGGCCCTCTAGAAGTGCTAAATAGTAGTAGTAGTAGTAATATCTCAGAAATCAAAACAAGTGGTGCGATGCATGTCTTGCCCCTCTTTGCACAAGCAGACTGAAGTAGAACAGATTCCACTTTAGACTGGGCCCTTTCGCTCAGGCATTAGCAGGACGCCATTTAATTGTGCTCATAGTATCTTTTCTGCTTCACTACCATAATCTCAATATACATGATGCGATCAAAGAGTATTGAGACTTGTACAATAGCACAAGAAGTATAACACTAACAGTTATTGCACTCAGTCTCCTTCAAAGTAGTTCCCTTCCGATAAAACATACTTCCTCCAGTGTTCCTGCCACTGCTGGAAACAATTTTGAAATGCCTCTTTCATTATGCTGTGAAACTACTGTGTTGAATTTTGCTTAATGGTCTCCAAGTCGTTGAATCTCCTTCCTTTCAGTGGTAATTTCAGTTTTGGAAAGGAGAAAAAGTCACAGGGTGCGAGGTCAGGTGAGTACGGAGGCTGACAGACTTGCTTGATTTGGTGTTTGGCCAAGAACTGCTGGACAAGATATGATGCGTGAGCTGGGGCGTTTTCATGATGAAGCAACCATTTACAATTCCTGTGCAACTCTGGCCTCTAACAATGAAGTGCATCTCTCAAATGAGTCGGAGTTAGTACATTCACGCTAACCGTTTGCTCCTACCATCCCCCTCACAGGCTCACCTTGAATCCACCCGCTCTTCTGCCTTTTATTTCCTTGGGCCCCGTCTCTGGAATTCGCTTCCCCCGGACCTCCGTCTGGAACCTTCCCTGAAAACCTTTAAGACCCACTTAAAGACCTACCTCTTTTGTCTTGCTTTTGATCTTTCCCCACCTCCTTCCCCTCCCCTCCCCCCCTCCACTGACTTCTCTGTAGGTATTCTTCCTGTTACCTTTCCCCCGCCCTTTAGCTTTCTCCTTTTCTCCTAATCTTTCCTGTCATATATTTGGCGTTCTTTTCTTTCTTCCCTGCAGCTGTTTTGCATATTGTACACCGCTCTGACGCATTTTGCCTGAGCGGTATATTAAGTCACCAATAAAGATAAAGATACTCTTTATTGACTGTTTGGCCTTTTGCAGCATACTTATGATGAACAATACCCTGGTAATCAAAGAAAACTGTCAGCATGACCTTGACATTGCTCCTCACCTAACAGATTTTCTTGGGTCTGGGAGAGTCTGGAGTCTTCTATTGTGAGGGCTGAGCCTTAGTTTCCGGGTCATAACCATAAACTCATGATTCATCACTAGTAATAATCTTTTTCCGGGAGCAAGCAGGAAGTCAGCCCTCACATATGGGTGACGTTATCACCTATGGAGCCCATTTGAATCCATTCCCCAGCTTTCAAAGAAAGTCTTTGGGACCTACACTGCGCATGCATGGTCACCTTCCTGTCCAAAGATGCCATCTTACCTCAGTCTTCTTTTTAACGCGGAGCCCTGCAGATGTGCTCTCTGTGCACCCGGATAAAGTTGATTTTTTTTTCCACTGGTATCGCTAATATTTTCTTCTTTTCGGTAATCAATTACCTTTCCGTGCCCAAGTCCAGCGCCTCTGCATCATGCTTTTTGTTTGGGTACCTTTCTTTTATTTTTTAGCCCGCGGGTTTTTCACTCGTGGCCTAGCTGGTCAAGATGTCAGAGTTTAACTTGGCGGGGCTCGTTTTTTCCACTGTGTCTTCGACCAGCGGCTTCAAGCAGTGTGGTAAGTACAATTGCACTATGCCCCATACAGACCACCACAGTTCCTGAATTTATTGCTTTGGGGCGGACCATGATGTGTCTTCCTGCCTATTGTGCCTTTTGATGTCGTCTAAGACCCGGAAGGAACGTGAAAGGTAGCAGGGGGAGCTGTTCAGCAAGTCGGCCCCAGGATTGGCATCGGGGGTGGAATCCCTGCCTTCGACGCTGGCATCGGGTGACTCGGTGTCATGCTTCTGGGCCCGGTCGAAGCCGCGGGATCAATGGGCATTGGAGTCGTCTTCGGAGGCTCTTCCCCGGCAGAAGACTTCATTGGCCTGGGAGGTAAGACCTTGGGGACCCGGGCACGAAGCTCTCAACTCGATGCCAGGGATGACAGAGTGGCCCCCTCCAAGCTACCTCGGAGGGACACGCCGACTGCAGAGTGGGGGGATCACACCGGTTCTCCGAGGCCATCACCATCCAGGACTCATCCTCCCGGGACCCGGTTCTAGCTTCAGAGCCCCTGAGGTCAGCGCCCATCAGGAATCGAGGCCAGGATGCTGGCCCTCAAATGCAGCTTCACTGTGTTCGGGGCTCACAGAGACCCGACTCTCGGTCACTCTGGGCTGTCGTCCTCCAGGATGTCCTCAGAGTATGCCCCTCCTATCCTGGAGAGATTGGCTCATTCGGTGTCGACCCCTTTGGCTTCCGAGTCACGGGCTGGCACATCGTCAGACATAGCTGCGCCAGAGCCCTGATGCTGGGAGTCGTTGACACAGAGTCTGTCCGACGACTATGGAATGCTAGCCAACTCCTCTGGTTTAGAGTCAGCGTGGAAGACAGATGAAGATTCTCCTGACACCATTCTCCACAGGGACATCTCCTCTGACCCTTCTCCACCACACCATCCGTGACGGTTGCTTCCAGAGGACTTGGCTTTCCTGGAGTTTTTCCAGGAGATGTCCCAGGCTCTCGCCTTTGTGGCGGTGCCTGAAGATGAGCCGCATACCAAGGATCTTGAGATCCTTCAGTACGAGGCTCCCCCCTTGGGAGGTACTGACTGTGCCCATGCCCTCCATCCTGGAACGGTTGCTCTTCAGGATGTAGGAGACCCCAGTGACGGTGCCTATTGTGAACCGTCAACTCGATTCACAGTATCAAGTCGGCTGGAGCCCTGCCTTCCAAAAATCGCAGCTGTCAGATAACTCCATGATTGTGGAGTCAGCTATGTGTCGCATTAAGGACCAGAATATGGATTCCTTGGTGCCTCCAGGCAGCGAGGCGCACACCATGGACGCTTATGGCAGAAATTGTTTCCAGGGCTCCATGCTCACAGCCCAGATCCAGGCATGCCAGCTGTACATGGGCATGTACTTGAGGAACCTGACCAAGGAAATTGTGGGGTTAGTAGGCGAATCTCTGGAACACTTCAGGACCTTGGTGTCATTGGTCAGAGAATGCTCCAAATTTCAAACTTGAGCAGCTTTGATGGCTTCAAGTCGGTGGCTCGAGTAGCTGTGGTGGGCATTAGTGCCTGATGCCTTGCTTAGCTACAGTCCTTCAATTTGGAGCAGTGGGTTCAGCACAAGTTAGCCGATGTCCTGTGCCGGGGGGGGAGAATTTCTTCGCAAGCCCATGACAGAGAAGACTGACGAGCTGGAGAAGGAATTCATGACCAGAACCAGGCTTTCCAGGAAAGTGCCTGAGCCTTCCCGTAAGAAGGCTTTAAAGGAAAAAGTCCTTCCACCCGAAAACCAAGTTTACGGAAACTACCCCAAGTTTCAGGTCTATCACTCTCCTGAAGGCCACCAAACCCCAAACAATGCCTCAGCCGCAGCCTGGGTGGGGGGTTTGACTCCTTGGGCAAGCTGCCTCCCTCAGGAGGTACAGGGCCCAGGGTTCAAAGGAGGAACAGCTGGTCCACTTCACTTGCAGTTTGCCCTACATTACTATGGATGCCTGGTTGCTGCAGGTGGTCAGGAAAAGTTATCTCTTCCACTTTGCACAGCTGCCTCCTCACTTTTTCCCTGGAGAATTACTACTGGACCCTTTGCGCAGGGAGCTTCTGCTGAAGGAGCTCGAGGGTTTGCTCAAAAATCAAGCAGAAGAGCCCATCCCCCTGCATCTTCTGGGCAAGAGGTTCTGCTCCTGCTACTTTCTTGTCCCCAAGAATACCGTGGGCTTCCGGCCCATCCTGGATTTATGGGACCTAAACCGCTTCCTGGTCAAGGAAAAGTTCAAGATGGTATTCCTTGGAACCTTGCTGCCCTACCCTCCTGCAGGGAGATTGACTATGCTCCTTGGATCTCAAAGATGCCTACACCCACATCCTGATCTACCCGAGGCACCGTCAGTACTCCGGTTCATCATTGGCGGACAACATTATCTCCAGGGAGAAGCAGGAAGTCAGTCTTCACATATGGGGCAACATCGGCACCAACAGAGCCCAGCGCAGGAACACTCCCCAGCATCCAATAGGAAAGCTTTTGGGAGCATTCCTCCACACAAGCCGTGGCTGCCTTACCGCCTTCTCACCCGGTCTCCTGTCAGTCGCGTCAAGAGATTTCTTAGTATTTTTGTGGTACCGTCGAGTACTTTACTTTTTTGCCTTCCTGTCGCTGACACGACCTCCCTTCAATTCCACTTCCATACCCATTACAATTTTTCTTGTCTTATTTTAGATACTACCCCAGCCCACCCTCAACAGGACAACCCAACAGACCACCAGCAACACCCTCACTATCCCCCATGAACGAACTAAGTGCAATCAACAGACCTGCAACAGAGCTTTCGAACTGTACGCACCCTCCCTCTGGAACTCCCTGCCGAGCCAAATCAGAAACAATGTTGACTTTTCCACATTCTGGAAACAACTAAAAAACATCCTGTTTCATAAATACCTTGGACCAGAAACAGACATCCATCTCTGACAACTCTTCCAGACCTTCTGACATATCCCCAGAACTACCTACTAAGAGACTCATGTCAGTTGTCTAAGTTATTACTTTCTTTTCGGATCATCAATGTTGGCCCCCTTGGTGACGGCCCCCCCCCCTCTGTGAATTGATTACTGTCCTCCCCCCCTCCCTTTTTTGTTAAACCGCATTGACCCGGTGAAAAGCGGGATATAAATACAGTTAGTTAAATTAAATAAATACATTTTTCTTTCATTTTTTCTTGTATTTTGTCAGTCTTAAGGCCTACGGCTTTATCATACGCCATGGCGCAATTTGACTTTGCCTCAGTCCTTTTCCCAGAAATGAAAAGCCCCACAGTGGTTTAAAAAAAATGCTCGAAGTGTGCTAGTGCCATTTCTATCACAGACAAGCATAGCTGGTGCTTCAAATGTCGAGGCCCAGACCACGATGTGGATTCCTGACCTCCTGTCACCACATGACTGCCAAAGATAGGAAGAACTGGGATAAACAGAAGGCTAAGCTGTCTCCAACAGACTCAGCTCCTTCGGTGCACTCCTCGGGGGGGGTTGACTCCATCTAAGTCTTCCTATACCTCTAGATCCCCACTTAGTCAAAAGGACAAGCATTGATCTGAGTCTCCAGTGTAAAATAAAAAAGACGTCAATAGCATCAAGATCATCGACCTCGAGGTCGGCGTTGGCATTGGACACGGAGCATCAGCATCATCACCGACACTCCTCTCACTCCGATGCAGACCGGCCAGCGAAGCAGCCCCGGTGGGAGGCGTCACCCTCTAAAGCCGTAAAGGGGTTCGAGGATGCCCCTGAGGTACAATCCTCAGCGGAGCCCCCAATACCGGCGTCAGGAATTGTGGCCCACACAATCGTGTCCAGAGCCGCTACTCCCCCGGTATCAATGCTCGATGACTGGGTCATCGCCATTGAAAAGAGCATTGCTGCACTTCTGGCAGTAGTGACACTGTTGGCTTTGGGGGTATCGAAATTGGCACTGGTTCCACCACCAATGGCGGCCATAGAGAACCCTCTTGTACCCTTCCGCAGGCATCACCTGCGTCTCATTGGGTTGTCGAGCAACCGGTACAGAGGTCTCCAGTACTGCCATTCTCGATACCCTCCAATTAAAAAATCAGATCATGTGTTAGGACAAACATAAATTAACATTCACAACACAAAACATATATGATTAAATGTAGGAACATCCGTCAAGTCAGGGGACAAGAGACCCCTTCGTGTGAACGGACTTCTCCCTTTAATCTTTTTTATTATTATTATATTTCTACAACAGTCCTAGTAAAAGCAGACCCAAAGAGCCACAGTGCTAAGAATAAAAATTCTTAATGACCAAAAAGTCAAAATCAAACTTAGCTGGCAATCGGGTCCTGCAATGGTCTCCCAAACACTCCTTCCAAGATACTTTAGCGAGAAAATCAAGAAGACATTCTTCAAGGCTCCAATCCTCCCAAAATATTGCAAGGGAAAAACATCCTCTTAAACAACTCATCGAGAAGACATTTCTTCAAAACTCCATAACCAACCGCTGTGTTTCGGATCCTCCGACCCTGCCTCAGATGGCATTGAAATAAACATCTTTAGATTTTGGGATATTCATTCAGGTAGTCTCACTGGGATATTCATTCAATTAGTCTCACAAATGACCGTTGCACATTCAAAGAACGTCCTTCCAAAGACGCCACTCTTTGGAAGGACGTTCTTTGAATGTGCAACGGTCATTTGTGAGACTAATTGAATGAATATCCCAGTGAGACTACCTGAATGAATATCCCAAAATCTAAAGATGTTTATTTCAATGCCATCTGAGGCAGGGTCGGAGGATCCGAAACACAGCGCTGGGTTATGGAGTTTTGAAGAAATGTCTTCTCGATGAGTTGTTTAAGAGGATGTTTTTCCCTTGCAATATTTTGGGAGGATTGGAGCCTTGAAGAATGTCTTCTTGATTTTTGTCGCTAAAGTATCTTGGAGTGTTTGGGAGACCATTGCAGGACCCGATTGCCAGCTAAGTTTGATTTTGACTTTTTGGTCATTAAGAATTTTTATTCTTAGCACTGTGGCTCTTTGGGTCTGCTTTTACTAGGACTGTTGTAGAAATATAATAATAATAATAATAAAAAAGATTAAAGGGAGAAGTCCATTCACACGAAGGGGTCTCTTGTCCCCTGACTTGACGGATGTTCCTACATTTAATCATATATGTTTTGTGTTGTGAATGTTAGTTTGTTTGTCCTAACACATGATCTGATTTTTTAATTGGATTTCATTATACAGATCTGAGATTTGGCAATTGTTTTTGATTCTCGATACCTTCGGCATCTAAACACGCCAAATACCGGAGTTATAGGGGGCCTCATAAGGATTATTTTGATTTACTTCCAGACTGATTCAGCGCCGGAGACTTCCGACTCCGAATCTATCAATCCTGATACCATCAGTTATGTGCCATCAGATCCATCGCCTCCCTATGAGCGTTGGATTTCTCCGCCCGAGGACATGTCTTTTCAAGATTTTCTTAAGGACATGGTGGCTGCCTTGGAGGTATCGGTGGCTACAGAAACAGAACCCAGGAAAAAGGAGCTGCACATTCTCCAGTATCCATCGGCACCGAAGGAGACTGCAACCCCTCCCGGTGCATAACATCTTGAAAAACTTGATGGCTCAATTCTCCTGCACTCTAAGAGGCTGGATACTCTTTACAGAGTTCCTTCTTCTCCAGGGTTTAAAAAAACCTCAACTCCCTCACTACTCTATGGTAGTTGAGTCTGACATGAGAAGAATTAAAAGTCAAAAGAATCACTTCTCAGTTCCTCCTGATAGGGAGGCCAGAATTCTCTGTGCTTTTGGGAGAAAGGCCTTCCAGGCAACAATGTTAGCTTCTAGAATAGATTCTTACATGCTATATATGGTCATGTTCCTTAGGGTTGTCTTAAGGGATCTAGCAGAATTTACCACCTTGCTGCCTCCTGAGAAACAGGCAGCTCATCAGTTTCTAACAAGGGCAGCCTTTGAGGCCAACAGCAGGGCAGCTTCAGCCTGCATTGGAGCTAGATGAGCAGCCTGGCTTCAGGCATCTGCCCTGGAACAATGGGTCCAAGATAGGTTCTCACCATTGCACTGAATGTTAATTAACTTTTTTGGCCAAAGGTGGAGGGAAAAGGCAGGTGAGAGAGATGGATGACCTCACCATGAAGAGGCTTTCTAGAAAGACTGCAGATCCTTCTAAAAAGAAGACTGCCACAAGAAACCCTTCTTCCCAAGGAAGAGATGTTGTTATCCCCACTCTATCATTCCTATTCATCCTATTCTTCTCCACAACAACAAAGGCAGCAGGCCAAAAATAATCCAGAAAACCCAAGGTTACCAAGCCACAACCTGCTCCTCTGCTCAACCTTCTCAGAGTTTTTAACTCCTTTCTGGGGAGCATGGTCAATCCTCCCAGGTTCTCAGGGAGACTAATGTATTTCGCACACCGCTGGAGCAACATCACCTCAGAACCCTGGACTTTACATCTAGTAAGCCAGGGTCTGCAGTTGAAATTCAGAGATCTTCTACCCACTCATTTTGTAAGCCAACCCTCCTTAGATCTCCATCAAACCACACAATAGGAGATCCACACTCAACTACTTCAGGGGGCAATAGAGGAAGTACCTCTCTCTCAACAAGGCCTGGGGTTCTACTCCCGATACTACTATCTTATCTCAAAAAAGATGGGAGGCCACAGGCCTATACTAGATCTCCGAAATCTCAACAAATTCCTGGTTAAGGAAAAATTCAAAATGATTTCTCTGGGTACCATTCTTCCTTGCTCCTTAGACCTAGAGGATGCTTATACATACATTCTCATCCACCCAGATTACAGAAAGCTGCTCAGATTTGTTTTCCAAAACAATCATTACCAATATCAAGTCCTTCCCTTTAGTTTAGCCTCGGCATCCAGAGTGTTCACAAAGTGTCTGGCTGTGGTTGCAGCCTACCTTCAAATTTTGGGGATCTTCCTGTTTCCCTACTTAGACAATTGATTGTTAAGGACAGATACCGCTTTAGCAGTCACTGCTGCCCTCAAAAAGACCATCAAAATCTTACAGGAATTAGGGTTTGTCATAAATTATCCAAAATCACACCTCACTCCAACTCATAATCTAGAGTTCATAGGAGCTCATCTAGCCATGCTGCAAACCCGAGCTTTTCTGACAGACGACAGATGTGCCAAACTAATGACCTTGGCCTCACAAGTACAACAAGTATCAATAACGGCCAAAACATTCCTAAGCCTTCTAGACCACATGGCCTACACAGTCCATGTCGTCCCATACGCCCATCTAAACATTGGGACTAGCACAATGGGTCTCTCACAGCTATCATCTCACTTAGATGCTGTCTACGCACTCCACCCTAGACAATCCGGTTTTAGGCCAGCACGGAAACTATTCTCCTTGCACTACTCAACAAGATTCACGTAGCACACGACCAGGGTGATATTTCTCTTGCTGTCTCACTGGATCTTTCTGTGGCCTTTGACTTAGTTGACCACTCTTCTGCTCACTCGTCCTCACGATTGAGTGCTGTGACGGTGTCTTTCGTTGGTTTGAGTCGTTTCTATTCCTTCGTTCCTTGCCATCTCTTGTGGGTCATCCAATTCTTCTACTGTCCCTCTCACCTGTGGGGTACCCCAGGGCTCAGTATTGACCCCACTCCTCTTCAGCATTTTCCTAGCACCCCTCGTCCTGCTTATCCAGAAATTCAGTATTTCTTCCTACTTCTCTGCATGGTTAAGCACAAATAGTCTCTATCTCAATGCCTCTAAATCGGCTGCCATTTGGTTTGACCTTCACACTCCTTGCCCTTCACTCACTCCTCAGATCGCTTGTACACCTGTCCCCCTCGTCCAGATGCTACAATACCTCGGGGTTGTGCTTGACGCCTCCCTCTTTCCACAAGCATGTATCCTCCTTGGTCCAGCGATCCTCCTTCTCCCTCCGTCAAATTCGTGCCGTTTGCCCTTTTCTCACAGTGCCTTCCCTCATGACTCTCCTCCTCTCACTAGTTATGTCTAGGTTAGACTATTGCAATGTTGCATATGCGGGTCTTCCACTTTATCAGCTCTGCCGCCTTCAACTCCTACAGAATATCGCTGCACACATACTCACTCACTCCTCACGGTGCGACCACGTCATCCTACTTCTAATCCACCTGCACTGGCTTCCTCTCAAATTCCAGATTGATTAATTCTCACCCTTGTTCACGGGGCCATGTATACCGGCACCCCACAGTACCTCTTCAGCGGACTCTCAGGCAGCCGATCCAGCACCAGGAGTAGAAGCGGGAGCTGCTAGCCCCTCCTGCTCCCCCAACCAAGATCCAATTGGCTCTGCACCTCCACAGCATAAAAGCAGGCACGCTGCCAGAAGAAAGCCTCTTCACCGGACTCTCAGGCAGCCAATCAAGCATCGGTGGTAGAAGCAGGAGCTGCTAACTCCTCCCTCTCCCCCCGCCAAGATCCAATCTGCTCTGCACCTCCACTGCATAAAAGCAGGCATGCCACAGGTGTGCCCACGCCTGACGGGCCCCGCCAGAGGGCCCTTTGGCGGGGACCTGAGGCGATTAAAAAAAAAAAAAAGATTTCATCCAACAAGATCCTGCTCACGTCATCCAGGATCAAAGGACAACTACAATAGCATAATGCAACAGCTACAGAGAAGGACAACCACAGAAAACAGAACTCCCTCAAGGTCTCCAGTTAAGAACTGTATGTACAAATATCACATATTCCTGCACATGTAGAAGACAATCAAGCAGAGGTTGGCCTCTATAGGGAGCGAGCTAGACCCGACCCTCATGCCTATCTGCTGAACTCTCCACCAACCTTATTATCTTTATCTTTATTAAAACACTTGATAGACCGCCCAGGCCAAAGCATCAGGGCGGTGTACAATCGTAAAAAATGACAGCCGCTGGAAAAGAAGGGAAGAAAGGAACGCCAAAAAATGACAGGACAGGAAGAGAAATAGTAAAGAACAGAGAGAGGACAGTAAGAATGCAAAAGGAACAGAGGGGAGGAGGGACATGGGCAAATTTAAAAGGGATGTAAGTTACATTTACCTAATATACTAATAGCTATATACAGCATCCAAATCAGCTTCCTCATTCTATCGGGCTCTACAATTTGTCTGACATTGAACAGCAAAGTATCTTACTTTAACATAATACCTACAAATGTCACGCCATCTGCTAGATCAGTATTATTGTAGTGTATTTCTTGCATTTTACACTTCGGTTGTTAAATCAGCATTATTGTATTTTACTTCATGCTTAGCATACCTGTCTAGCCTAATTAACACTTCTGTTTACCCAGGATTTTGCTAACAATTTAATATTGTCCCAGTCCCATCGCATTTACCTTGCAGTTATTGACCTTCAAAGTTGCACACCTTGAACATTGTATACAATAATAGCTGCCTGCGGCTACAATAGCCAACACTGTTCTGCAGTATACCACCTAATTCGTCACTGCACATAACCATTGACCTCTACCCTACCTGGCAGATGCCAATGAGTTACTGCACCCTTTCCCAAAATTAATAGCCTGAAGTATTCTGAGTACTCCGTACAACAACCTAACAAACTGTGTCTACTATTATCAGGCAGATCTTGCACGAACAGCAAACATGTATTCCCAACTTTTATTACCCCTAATATTTGGTACAATTATACTTGCTAGCCTAACATCAAAACTAAATGCACAATTCTCATTGCATGCTTAATCTGAACCAATCCCAATCATCCGTTCTTACTATGCTGCTCACAGAGCTCCCCCCCTTCACAAACACGACAACAGATTCCCAAATTACCCACAGACCCGTAGACTAATCTACATAAACACCTCCCCCTTACCCACCCACACACAAAAGAATGCTACAAAAATTATCACTCCACTCAAATATACATACATAAATGCAAGGTCCATAAAAAGATATTCCAATAATAGCTGATTATGCAAAAGATGTTAACCCAGATATAATATTCATAACAGAAACCTGGCTCAGTGAATTTGATAATGTACTTCTAAACCAATTAAATCCTCCCAACTACAAAATATTTCACACACCCAGGGCAAATAAACAGGGTGGTGGTGTAATGATACTTATAAAAGACTCACTATTACCATGTCCTCATAGCTCCAGAACAACATCTAACAAAGATTTTCTCCTAATAGATAGCAGAAGTATGGCTTTCTGTCTAATTTATAGACCCCCAACCTCTAACTCGGACGGATTAATAAACATTATTGATGAAACAGCATATCACCAAAGAAAAAAGTAGCCCTCCTTGGTGATTTCAACCTCCCTTCACTCCAAAGCCCATGAGCTTCCTCCTTTATCAGTGCTATGGAACAACTTGTCTATAAGCAAATTATTACCAACCCCACCCAAAAAAGGCAACATACTTGACCTCATATTTATACCACGTGAGATACAACTTCATAATTATTCCCTCCCTTTTATAACTCCGGTCCCATGGTCAGACCACCACCTCATTGAATTCTCGCTAGAGGCCACACAACCACACTTCTTGTCTGAAAAAAAAGCATTTTAAGCAATACTCCAAATATGTTCAATTTGAAAAAGAAGTCTTCACAGATGAACTCTTACAGTCCATACACACAAGCACAGAAAATCTTGATGATCTCATAAATAATTGGAACACCTCCATCACCAATTTGGCAACTAAGCCACAGAATTCGCAATAAACTTCAAAAAATCCCTTTAAGCAATGGTACTCACATGATTTAAAACTAATCAAAAGAGAACTTAGAAAACTTGAACGCACCTGGTGTAACAAAAAATCCACTGAAAACAGGGACAAATACTTGTGCATGCTCACAAAATACCATCATCATATTAACCTGGCTAAAAAAGAGTACCACACAATGCTTCTCATGAAATCAATTAACAAACCAAAAGACTTATTCTCAATTGTAAATCCCTCACAACTCACCCATCCTCTACAACTGATTCACCCAAGATCTCACCACAAAATCTAGCAGACTTCTATGCATCCAAAACAAACTCCGCCACAAACTCACCTAGAATGTATATTACTGTTACTCCACTGTGTACTGAAACCTGGGATGAATTCCATCCCATACACTTAGATTCCCTCAAACGAACAATAGCTAATATGAACACCACCACATCTAAAGCTGACCCCTGCCCTGTCAAATGGATTAAAACTGCTTGTAATGAACTAGCACAATAGTTAACCTCTCCCTCTCTCAAGGATACATGCCTAGTGACCTAAAAAAAAATCATACGCCCAATATTAAAATAGAACTCTTGACAAAGAGAGCTCATCCTCATACAGACCCATCTCTAGTTTACTGTTCCTGGTCAAAATAATAGAAAAAACCGTATATATGCAACTTCAAGACCACAATTACCTAATTACTGTGTGTTGTGCTCACCCTACGAATCACCTTGTATATACCATAAATTTGTCTGTCCTGATTAGACAGTTTCCAATATGTAATCTAATCCGCTACTGATCGCTGGAAGTAGAGGTATACAAATGTACGCTAAATAAATAAATAAAAACATTGATCTCTATTGGTTATTCTCTATGATAACCAATATGGGTTTAGACCTCACCATAACATCGAGACCCTGATGTTAATACTCTACAACAAGATCACAAAAGGGATTGACAACAATCAAACCTTCATACTAATTTTCCTAGACATTGCTGCCGCGTTAGACCTAGTTATTCATACATATTTAATACAAAGACTAAAATAAATAGGTCTTACCAATACTACCCTGAAATGGTTTACATCCTATCTCTCAAACAGAACACAAGAAGTCTGCATATATTAATCATTCTCTAATGCATGACCACAGGCATACCACAAGGCTCTGCACTCTCGGCACTACTGTTTAATATTTATATGCAGCCAATTTGCCAAATAATAAAAAATTTCTCGATTGATTATGCCTTCTATGCTGATGACATAATGTGTACATTCCCTTTAATATCAACATGCCTAACTTTGATCTTATAACCTCATATTTCAAAGAAATAGCAGCCTGGCTCAAAAGTCATGGGCTAAACATAAACTACAAAAATACTGAAGTCCTGATAATCTCCAGAAATAAAAAATACAACCCACCACAAAATATAACTATTGATGATTTTGACCTTGATGTTAAAGATGAAGTAAAATACTTATGTGTAACGCTGGACAGACATCTATCATTTAATAGCCATATTAGAAACACAGCAAGGACAATATTTAACAGAATCAGACTCCTACAACACCTTAAATCCCTACTGCAGCACTCTGATTTTAGAACCCTAATGCAAGCTATGATGATCCCGCACATCGCCTACTATAATAATCTTCTGCATGGCCTCCCTAAAATATCCTTACATCCGATTGTAATGGCACAACACACAACTGCTCGAATCATCCACAATTCCCACTGTTCTGACCATATCATCCCAATTCTACACGACCTACATTGGCTTCCTATTCATAGCCGAATAAAATACAAATTACTATTGACCACATTCAAAATCATTAAAAAGTTAGCACCATCTACTCTTTCCCATCTGATCAAAGTTGCACCTAATGACCACCTAAGACAGGGTCAAACTAACAACATGCTCAGAAACCCATCTGACTTTTGTAGAACAAAACAAAATATCAGCAACAGGGCATTTGAATATGTATCCCCAATGCTGTAGAACTCATTACCTGAAAAACTCAGAAATATCACTGACCTAACCTTGTTCCAGTCACATCTTAAAACCTATTTATTCATTGAACACTTCGGTCTAAACGAGCACCCACCATAAATTATCCCAGCATAATATATTTCCCATGACAGCCCCAACCATTAACAACTGAAACAATCAACATAACATATCTTTTACCTCACCTTCCTCGATACCTACCCTTAACCTTTGCAACATTTCTTATCACACGCAACTCGAGTCTCTTACCTACCCGGTTTGCATCTTTCAATTTATTACATTGTAAATAAGTTATACTGTTTTTATAATCCTGTAAACTTTATTGATTTTAGTTCAGCACCTGTTCTATTGTTAATATGTTTTGATGTACCTGTTGTTTCAAATGTAAACCGCTAAGATTACCTGAAATGGTGGTATATAAAACTCACAAATAAATAAATAAATCTGCTTTGGTTTCACACTCCTCATAGTCTCCTCAGGTCCTTCCACATCAACCGCTTGGCCCTCCCTGCAGTTACTCAAGCCCATCTGGAGCAGACCAGGAAATCCACTGTCTTCTATTTGGGCCCTTCCCTATGGAACTCTCTGCCTCCTACCGGGCACTCTGAAGCCTCCTTCTCCAAGTTCAAAGCACTCCTGAAAACTCACCTTTTCCTTACTGCGTTTGATCTCCCTCTCCTTACCCACCCAGCAGGTCACTCCATGCTCCTTCACACCCCCCTAGTCCAGCGTATCTTTTCTGTTCTGTAATCACTCATTCTCTGCTTCTCCTTGTTCTCTCCTGCTCTTCCTTGCCTCTGCTTTCCTGTCTTAACTCTGGTGTTCCTTTTTCAATTTTCCTACAGCTACTGTTTTTATTGTTAACCGCTCTGATGACAGGGTCGCCTGGGCGGTATATCAAATGCCAAATAAAGATAAAGTGGAAGTAGTCCACAGATCACCTCTCAGATTCCATCATCGTCACTTCTCAGATGAGGTCAGCCCTTCAGTGGTGGTGCAAACCACACAACCTCTTCATAGGGTTACCTTTTCAAAGGTCTGTACCACAATGTACCCTGATGACTGATGCATCAAAGCTAGGTTGGGGGGCTCCCCTGAAGGGTCTTACGACCCAGGGTCTATGGACTACTCAAGAGAATCTCCTACACATCAATCTCCTCGAACTCGGAGCACTCTTCAATGCCATCCGAGTCTTCTCTGCCCAACTCAGGGACCACTCAGTCCTCATCGAGACACACAACCAGGTGGCCATGTTTTATATAAACAAACAGGGGAGGGACAGGTTCTCTCCCATTATGCAGAGAGGCCATCTGGTTGTGGAACTGGGTAATCTCTTGGGGAATTCACCTCCATGCAGTATACCTTCCAGAAACAGAGAATTCTTTAGCCGACTGAGTGAGTCACATCCTCTATCCACACAAGTGGCAGCTGGAACTTCAAGTAGCACAACACTTGTTCCATCTTTGGGGGAGGCCAATAATTGACTTATTTGTTTCTCCTGTAAATGCTCAACTACCAAGACAAACCACCCATCTGGGCAGCAGCAGAATTAGGATAGTGTTGACGGCGGAGGATTACATTTCTGTGACAACAGCAACACCACCAAACTTAAACTGCGCAGAAGAAAGGCCCGGCAATCTACTTCTGTATCTTGCCATGAAAACCCAATGGATAGTTACAACAAAACAAATTGTGCTATAGTGCCCGAAGATGAGACCCCCAGGTCGGAAGGCACTCAACTAGCTACTGGGGAAGAGCTGAAGACTTCTCAGAGTAAAGCCAGCATTTATGATGTGGTTGGATCAAAGCCTTCGGGACGTCTGACTGCTGATGTAGCTGCGCATGAAATGAGAGTCAGAAGCTGTAAAGATGTCTTACGCATTGGAACATGGAACGTACGAAGCATGAACCAAGGGAAGTTGGAGGTGGTCAAGAATGAAATGGAACGTGTACAACTTGATCTGTTGGGTGTCAGCGAACTGAAATGGACTGGCATCGGGCACTTTGCATCAGATGATCACATGGTCTACTATGCTGGAAATGAAAGACAAAGAAGAAATGGTGTTGCATTTATAATAAAGAAGAAACTTGCAAGAACTGTAATGAAATACAATGCAGTCAGCGAACGCTTAATCTCTATTCGTCTACGAGGAATGCCTATCAACACAACTATAATTCAAGTATTTGCCCCAACAACAGCTGCAGAAGAGAATGAAATTGAAGAGTTCTATGAACAAGTACAAGCTGAAATTGACAGAACATGCAAACAGGATATCCTGATAGTCATGGGTGACTGGAACGCAAAAGTTGGCAACAAAGAAGGAGGCAAAGTAGTTGGAAAATATGGACTTGGCAACAGAAATGAAGCTGGAGAAAGACTGATAGAATTCTGCAAGACCAACGATCTATTCATCTCAAACACCTTCTTCCAGCAACACAAGCGGCGACTGTACACATGGACTTCACCCAATGGATTGTATAAAAATCAAATTGACTACATCTGTGGAAGTCAACGATGGAAAAGTTCTATAACATCAACAAAGACAAAACCTGGAGCTGACTGTGGTACAGATCATCAACTACTAGTATGCAAACTCAAGCTAAAGTTGAAAAAGAGCAAACCACTCATGAATGCAGCAAAATATGACCTTGAGAATATACCACTGGAATTTAAAGACTGCCTGCAAAATCGATTTGCTGCTTTAGATACAAATGACAGAGCTCCAGAAGAGTTATGGAATGACATCAAGAAGGTTGTGTTGGAAGAAAGCGAGAAGTCTCTACAAAAGGTGAAAAGAATAAAAGCCAGCGCCGAGAGGTGCGCCCACACCTTGTGGGCCCGTGCCTGAGGGCCTCACAAGAGGGCCCTTTGGCGTGGCCCTTAGGCGGATGCCCTAATCACCCAAGCAGCAGCTGAGAGAGAACGCATGAACAGAGCCTCACCGAAAGACGTCGGACCAACGTAAAACACCCTTGAAGTAAGACAATATTTTCTATGATACTGTCAATCTAATTTACTCCGACTAAGAAGTATCATCAAATAATTCTGACTCGAGCCCCAAAAGGTCTCTCAAGTCTCAACCCATATATAGGCAAAGTCCCGAGTATGTAATACAGTCCTAGGGCACTACTCCACTATTATTCTGTTGCCATTCGCTCTTTCTCAAGCTACCCCAAATCTCTGAAACTGTATATTGTTCTGATACTGTTTTACTACTTCATTGTCTTACTACTGCATTCTATTGAATACTGTTACAACTCCATTGATATACTGTCACAAATATATGGTTATAGTGTTGAAACCCACTCAATGCGAAACTGTTACTAACTCCAATACTGAGTTACCCAACTCTTTTCCCATTGCTCATATCAAGCTGTCAGCATACACCTAAGAAACATAGTCAGCTCAAATCATAGTGTTATCATAACCTATCTAGCTACACCGAACAGTTACAGAGCATTACCTCCAATCACCCACCATGATTCCACCCACTACAACTACACTTTCATACCCCCTTGCCTGTTGTTTCATGATGCTTGTACTCACCCACGGAGCTCAAGCCCTCACATACAACCCCATCCCAACGATACATGGCTCATGGAGACGATACCATACACCCCCTCGTCACCAGACAGAGAGGCCTGGATTCATGCAGCACCCCCACCTCATTTATGTTGCCCTACAACAGGCCCCCTCTCCTAAGCAGGAATCACCCGCCCCCCCCAATGACCTCAAATGTGCTCTCATAAATGCCCGCTCCATCCGTAAAAAATGGCCCGCTATAACAGATATGCTAGCCGAACACAACCTTGACATTCTATGTGTTACTGAGACATGGAAGTCTGCCTCGAATTCTGTTCTCCTCCATCAATACATCCCCCCACGTTCTCTATACACTCATGCCACAGAACAGACCGAAAAGGAGGAGGAATATTGATCCTGACCAAAGACGCCCTACAATTTCAGCTAATCACCTCCAATAGCACTCCTCATCTGGATTACCTCACCATAGCAAACAAACAATGCACCATCAATTTAATTTATAGAGCACCCTCTCCAGCACCAGATGACCTCTCCATAATCATCGACCTTGCCTGCAACCCCTGCAAAACACGCACAGCAAACTGGGTGCTAGGTGACTTCAACCTCCCTGCCCTTCAAGACACTCAGGCAGAGGCCTTCCTCGAAGCCTTTAAAACACTCGGATACACCCAGCTGATTGATTCTTCCACTCATATCAAGGGAAACACACTTGATCTTATATTTGCCCCACAAACTGCCACCCACATCACACACAAATCCGATCTCTCACTAAGCTCAGTACCATGGTCTGACCACAGTCTAATCAGATTCCTAATGCCCTCCCACTACAGATCTGTAGATCCCCGTACCCTGAACGAACCCCCCATTTCAACCTCTAAAAGCTTCCGCCCATTCAACAGAGAAGAGATCCTCGAAAAGGCACAGCCTCTCCTAAAGTCAACCGAACAAAACCTAGATGCCATGATCTCCCTATGGAACAATAACCTTAATGCTGTAACCAACACCCGAACGAGCATGAAAACTACTGGTAGAAGAAAAAAGGCACCCTGGTTCTCACCTGATTTAAAGGCATCCCTTCGTCAGCTTAGACAACTTGAGAAACGATGGCGCCGATCAAGGACAACTGCAAATCACGACGCCTACATGACCCATCTTGAATCTCACAGAGCAGCTGTTTCCGCAAAGATGAAGAAGCACCATACAGAAGTTCTGCAACGAGCCATCAACAAACCACACGAGCTATTTAATCTCGTCAAGAACTTGGCCAAGGAACCTACCCCCAGCCAATCTGCCCTTCCAGACCCACAGGAATATGCGAATTATCTGCGAACCAAATCATCCCAACCCACCAATCTGTCAAGTAATCACACCACAGACCAGTCTCCTTGACCTCCTCCCATACCCTCCCACACATCAACCTCAGTAGACACCCAACATACTATTACCTCCTTTTCCCCACCAACCGTAAAGGACATTCAAGACATTCTAACAACTATAAACACCACCACAGCACCAAACGACCCCTGTCCGGCACAGTGGTTAAAAACTCTAAGAGCTGAGCTCAGTCCTTTTCTAGCCAAACTAATAGGCACATCCTTCCTTTCCAGTACATTCCCCCAGGAACTAAACCAAACATCAATAAGACCACTGCTGAAAAACAACAAGCTTGACCCCACAAAGATGGACTCATACAGGCCAATCTCGAGCATCCCGCTCCTTGCCAAAATCATGGAGAAAATAGTCCAACAGCAGTTGACACACCATATCGAAACAAGTGCACCTCTAGACTCTTGTCAACATGGCTTCAGGGAGTCGCATGGAGTTGAAACCTTGCTGACAACATTATTCAACACCCTCACCATTGGACTTGACAATATAAGACAAGGCTTTGCCCTTATCTTCCTAGATATCGCAGCAGCCTTCGACTCAGTCAGCTATAAACTACTCTTAGCCCACCTTGCCGAGAAGGGCATCCATGGAAATGCCCTTGCCTGGTGTGCCTCTTATCTAAACAACAGATGGCAGCATGTCCGCTCTGGCCCCCCCAATTCCGCACCTTTCCTGCAAGAGAAAGGGGTCCCGCAAGGATCTTCACTCTCTGCCCTTCTGTTCAACATCTACATGCAACCCATCTGTAACATCATTCGGTCATTCAACATCAACTGCCTAGTTTATGCCGATGATATCCTAATATTCACCCCAATAGCCACAGATCACCCCGACCTCTCTCAGCTGAGTACGTGTTTTGATGCTGTCGCAGACTGGCTACAATCCCAAATGCTCAAAATAAATTTCAAAAAGACAGAGTTTTGAGATCAGACATTTGCCCCCCCCCCCCTTCTTCAATAAAGGTACGCGACGCCGAACTCTCCTCTAAGGAGACGATCAAATACCTAGGTGTAATGCTTGACCAGCGCCTCGACATGCATGCCCAGATAAGCAACACAGTGAAAGCAATCTACCATAAACTCCGGATATTACGACATATGAAGCAAATCCTTGAGCCACATGACTTCCGTACAGTCTTTCAGGCCTTAATAATGCCCCATTTTGACTACGCCAATTCCATCTTACTTGGCCTCCCAATGAGCTCGATAAATCCTCTGCAGCTTGCAATGAACACGGCAGCTAGAACAGTCTATGGAGCCTCAAGAAAAGACCATATCACCCCCATCCTAAAAAACGTACACTGGCTCCCTATCCACTGTAGGATCAACTTTAAGATCCTAACCATGACATTCAAGGCAATCAAAGGAAGCACGGCGACCACCCTCTCAGACCTTGTTCACCCTACCCCCTCAACAGATCAAGGAGATCTACAACCTCCAACACCATAATTCTCCCAAAAGCCATCACCAAATGTAACAAGACCACGAGAAAATGCGCCTTTGCACTGCAGGCACCCTCCAGCTGGAACTCTCTCCCATCAGACGTCCGTGCCTTAAACAGCCTCCCCCAGTTCAGAAAGGCACTCAAACATTATCGTTTCTTGCAACACTTCTCCAACTCTGACAGCATCACCTAGCCATCCCCACCCGACAAAAGCAGCTCTTACAGATCAACGTATCTATCACAACATCTTGCATGATAAACACATCATCACTGACTACATGCCCTAAATACCCTATTTTATTTTTATTTATTTAACAATCATTTATATACCGCACTTTCCCAATGATCAGGTGCGGTTTACAAAAAACAAGTTAAGGGACAGATCAAAGATCTGTGTTGTTACATGGAACATCAGAGAACTATGTACAATCGGCCTGAACCTTAAACAAAACATATTTAGTTACAGTTGAAACTGAGATCAAAGTAAAATAACAAAAAACTAAACCCTAGACTATCGACACAAACATTTACATACATTTAGCCACCCTGCCCAATGTAAATATCCCACACCTCATTTACATCCCCCTACTATATTGTATATAGTGTATATAGTTTATCTGTTCACCATGTTAACTTCCCTGTTCATTGTAAGTTCAATGTGAGGCTGTTCTACATTGTTCAAATTGTGTTGTTTGTAAACCGCGCTGATGATAAATACTGCGGTATAGAAAAACCATTAAATAAATAAATAAAAGCAAAAACGGCCAAAATGGATGACGGAAGAAACTCTGAAAATTGCCCAGAAACGCAGAGAAGCTAAAGCCAGAGGAGAAAGAAAGACAATAACAGAACTCAACAGAGATTTCCAATGTGCAGCAAGACAGGACAAGGAAAAGTACTACAACGATGCATGCAAGGAAATAGAAGCAGAAACTATTAGAGGAAGAACAAGATCGGCTTTCCTAAAGCTACGAGAGTTAAAGAAAAAGTTCCAGCCTCGAATTGGAATGTTACAAGATGCTCAAGGTTCTATGTTGAATGATGCTGAGAAGATCAAGAAAAGGTGGAAGGAATATACAGAGTTTTTATATGATAAAGTGCGACGCCTCCAGCTGGGCCCAGGGGCTTACAGCTTGGAAGACAGCGTTGTATGTCCTTTTGGAATAAAGTTCTTTTAAAACACCAGAGGATTCTGGGTCTTGTAGTATTCTTTACTCCTCGAGGGAAATAATGTAGTTGAGTCGGTGGTAAGGCATGCAAGAAAATTTATTTGTGGGGGATTTCCAAAACACACTAGGGCTCATACACAACTAAGGCAGTAGGATACATCTCCAAAGGAAAGGATGAAATCAGGATTTAAACCAGGAGCATAACAAACAAAAACCTTTTCACTTCACAGCTGTTCTGCTTTCCTATACATTCACCGGGGACTGCCCCGTGTGGTCAATTAGCAGAGTTTCAACAAACTTTGTCACAGCTGGGTTTCCTTTCAAACACACAGTTCCTCACTGCTTCTTTACTTCAGCCAGTGATACAATACACAGAATTAGCTTTCTTCAAACAAGGTAAGAACTGCCCCTATTTTCCTATAGGGTTTTCAGACTCTCTGTTCTTGTTCACAGCTATAGAATTCTTTCTTTGTGCCATAGAACAATCCATGGGCATAGGCAAATATTCAGAGCAAGGCTCAGATGCATCTATTTGCATTCCCTCACTATCGTTGGGGTAAACAGAGTCTCTCTCACAATTCGGAGCTTCCTCAAACTTCCTTTCTTTTAGGAACTCCAGAAAATGGCTCCACAGCAACTCAGCCCTTGTTGGCACTTTTAACTTAGGGGAGTGAAACTTCTCTTCAGAGAATAGCTTCCTTAATGCCTCTGGCTTAGAGGTCTCACAGACTTCACTGTTATCAGAGCTATGGCCTTTAACATCAGATAAGCTTTCTATCCACTTCTTAATTGTGGTAGGTGAGGGCTCAGCTTCCTGCCCTTTAAAGCTAGCAAATTGTCTTTCTGCTATATTATCAGAAATGAAAGTGTTGGCTTTACCTTGAGGCTGTTTCTTCACATAAGCACTGCTTTCTTTCCTCCTGGGTCTCTCCAGGCTTTTAAATGCAGGCTCCTTCTCTCCTACTCCAGTCCCTCTGAGGTAAGTGCTTTCTTTCTTTTCTCTCGGACCTTTCCAGCTCTCACAGCTGTTCCTGTTCCTTGCCTGACGTCCAGCTCTCCTCCATTCACTCATGCCTCTGCCTTCAGTTGCTGGCTCTGTCTCTTCCTCCTCCCAGTCTGTATCTGTGTCCGGGCTCCAGCCTGAGACTGCCACTGCCTCTCCGTGTCCTTCCCCGTGTGCTTTTCTGTGTCCTACCCCGGGTGCTTCTGCCTTGCTTTGCTTTGCTTTGCACGTGTTTTTAACCACTGCTGCCTGCTGGGCCTTCCCTTCTCTCTGCCCCCATGTGACCAATCAGCAGGGAATCCTGTCTCCACCCCTGAGCTAGGGCGTGGTCTGACTCTTGCAGGGAGCTGACTTTGCTTCTGACCTGGGCTGTAATTCCCCTGCACATGTGCACTACCATCCACTTCCATGGGGAATTCAGGATCTTCATCCAGTTCCATGATTTCCAAAGGGCTTTCATCACCACAAAAGATCAAGTGGACCAACAGCCGTTTCAACCTGTACCTTATGATCGGCAACCATTGGTGATGAAAGAAGAAGTTAAAGCAGCATTGAAAGCCTTATCAAAGAACAAAGCACCAGGCATTGATAGCATTCCCATAGAAGTATTATAGCAATCTGATGCAGCTGTTACCGTACTTACAAGGCTCTGCCAAGAAATATGGAAGACAACATCATGGCCAACTGACTGGAAAAGATCGGTGTTTATACCAATACTAAAGAAAGGTGATCCAACTGACTGTGGAAATTATCGCACAATCGCTCTGATCCCACATGCCAGCAAGATTCTACTGAAGATTATTCAAAAGAGACTACAACCATACCTGGAACAAGAACTATCTGAAGTGCAAGCAGGGTTCAGGAAAGGGTGAGGAACGAGAGACATCATTGCAGATGTGAGATGGATCCTTGAAAAGACTAAAGAATACCAAAAGGATATCTATTTGTGCTTTATTGACTATAGCAAGGCTTTTGACTGTAAATCTTGAGAAACTCTGGGCCACATTAAGAAGCATGGGTATACCAGAACACCTGATCGTACTCTTGCATAATCTGTACATTGATCAAGAAGCAGCAGTTCGAACGGAACAAGGAGAAACAGAATGGTTTAAAATAAGCAAAGGTGTAAGGCAAGGTTGCATACTTTCCCCCTACCTGTTTAATTTATATGCAGAACAAATCATCAGAGAAGCAGGATTGTATGAAGACAACAGAGGTGTGAAGATTGGTGGAAGACTCATCAACAACCTTCGCTATGCTGATGATACCACATTACTGGCTGAAAGTGAAGATTATCTGAAACATTTGCTTCTCACAATCAAAGAACATAGTCTCAAAATGGGCCTGCACCTTAATGTAAAGAAGACAAAGATCATGACAACTGGCATAATCAACAGGTTCATCGTTGAAGGAGAAGAAATTGAAATCGTGAACAACTTTAACCTACTTGGATCAACTATCAATAAAGAAGCAACAAGCAGTCAAGAAATCAGACGACGCATTGCTCTTGGCAGAATGGCTATGAAAGACCTAGATAAGATCCTCAAGAGTAGAGATGTCTCCCTCCATACAAAGATTCGACTTGTTCAAGCCATGGTATTTTCAATAACATCATATGGATGTGAAAGCTGGACAGTGAAAAAGATGGACAGGAAGAAAATTGATGCCTTTGAATTATGGTGCTGGCGGCGAATACTGTGTATATCATGGACTGCCCGAAGAACAAACCAGTCGGTACTAGAGGAGATCAAACCTAAGCTTTCTTTAGAAGCTCAGATGACAAGACTTCGACTTTCATACTTTGGACACATCATGCGAAGAGAGAGATCATTAGAGAAGGACATCATGCTTGGCAAGATAGAAGGTCAGCGCAAAAGAGGAAGACCAGCAATGAGATGAATCGATACAATAACAGCAGCTACGGGTACCACTCTATCAACAATGAGCCGCCTGACTCAAGACGTAACACAATTTAGGATAGCTATCCAGAGGGTCGCCATGAGTCGACTCCGACTCGACGGCACTTAACAACAGCAACCTTGTTTCTGCTCGAGGATCCCATCCCCTCACAGGGAGAGCTTGAATGCATTTCTTCTCCATTAGGGACAGAATCTTTTCTATGCTTTTCCTCCTTTCACACTCATAGCAAAGACACTATTCAAGCTTCAGGCCGACAGGGTAATGATGATCGTCATCTCCCCTTACTGGCCCAGGCAGCCGTGGTTTCCTCTGCTTCTTCAACTAGCTCGGAAACTTCCCCTCAACCTCTGTTACTCTCCCAACCTTCTATCTCAGGAACAGGGGACCCTCCACCCCAAACTCAAGACATTTTGCTTGACAACCTGGCTCCTGAGCAAGTAGTCCTCTCACACCTAGTATTCCAAGAAGAGGTTTTACAGGTTCTCCTATTTTCCAGAAAAGATTCCACCAAACATTCTTACGCTTTCAAGTGGCACAGATTTGCTATTTGGTGTTCACAGAAAACACAGATCTTTCAGTTCTGGATCTACTTCTATACCTGCTCCACTTGTCCTCCTCTAGCCTCAAGACCAACTCGCTGAGGGTACATTTATCTGCCATTGTGGCCTCTCACCATACTTTGGAAAACCGGCCTATCTCCACACATCCCTTGGTGGTTAGATTTATGAGGAGTCTTCTCCTGACCAAACTGCCTCTCTGCCCACTACCCACAGCATGGGATTTAAATGTTATTCTTGCACAGCTCATGCGCAGTCCTTTTGAGCCCATGGCATCAGCTTCTTTAAAATTCTTAACATGGAAAGTTCTTTTTCTCATTGCAGTGACCTCTGCCTGTAGGGTCGGCAAACTGCAAGCTTTGGTAGACTACGCTCCATAAACTACATTCCACCATGACAAGGTGGTCCTTCGGACACATCCTACATTCTTACCAAAGGTTATCACCTCCTTCCACCTGAACCAATCCATCTCACTTCCAATGTTCTTTCCAGGACCTCATAGCTCCCCTGCTGAGGCTAGACTACATACGCTGGATTGTAAAAGAGAATTATTCTCATACCTTGACTGTACTAAGGCTCATCAGCAATCCTCTCAGCTATTTGTCTCTTTTGACCAAAGTCATCTGGGGCTACCATTTTCCAAAATAACAATTCCTAACTGGCTAGCAGACTGCATATCTTTCACTTACACGCAAGCTGGTCTATCTCTTCAGCATCATGCCACTGCCCATAATATCCAGGCCATGGCTACCACTGTAGCTAACTTCCATCCCGTCCCTATTTCAGAAACCTGCCAAGCAGGGGGGCGGAGCCTGATGTCCAGCGGGTAGGACGCTTTGCGTTGAAGCTCCCGAGAGGCCTACTCAGAATCCTGACTTAATACCTATATAAATTTACTATTTTGCTCCGAGCTGACCGGGGCACCTCGGGGGGGATGGCGGCCCACAAACCAGCGCGCTTGGACTTCGGGTCTCCTTCTTCTTCTCACGGAAAACGCTCCAAAACGGAGGTATCCTCCCCGCAGAAGATGGTTCCCTTTCGTGAAAACCCCGCAATGCACCTGGAGATTTTGGAGGAAATACGCGGCGTGAAGGAATTGGTGCAGTCTAATGGAGAAGCGCTTCGAGCCATGCGAGAAGACTTTGGAGTGCTCCAAGACCGACTTGAAGGTCTTTCATTACGGCAGGACAATATGGCGGGGGTCCTCGACTCGCACGAGGTGCGCTTGGGCAAACTGGACGAGGCTGAGCGCCAGATACAGAATCTTCAAAAGGAGTTGGAAGATAGCAATAATCGCGCCCGTCGCAACAATGTGAGGCTCCTTGGAATGCCGGAGGGAGTGGAAGCAGGAGATATAAGAGAATTCTTGCTCAAAACTCTTCCCTCCTTGCTGAAGATTACTTTTCACAGAGAACTGGAAATCGATCGAGCACATCGTGTTCCTGCCCGCATGGCGCTCAACCGCACGACCCCCCGGCCTATTATCTTTAGCTTGCTACGATATCAACAAGTGGAACAAATTTTACATGCTGCCCGAGCGAATCATCATTTGGAATATGAAGGTCGTAAGGTCTCCTTCTTTCCTGATTTGGCAAAGCCTACCGTTGACCGTCGGAAGAAACTCCTTGCTCTTCGCCCTCGACTTCAACAGCTACAGGCTCGCTTTGGCCTGTTGTATCCAGCGAAGCTCCGAGTGACTCTCCATAACCAGACCAGGACGTTCGAGGATCCTGATCTATTATCAACATTTTTGGACTCCAAAGAAGCAGAACAGATGCGCTAATCCCAAATTTTGGACTCTTATCTGCCGGCTCTGTCCGCCATTTTGAAGGGCCCGATGCGGCGGTCATAGCCCAGCACAGAAATAGCCTGGACTTTCTTTCTTTCTCTGTATGACTTTTGTCTTTGGTCTCCTATCCCTTCATGATGTGTGCCTCGGTCGGATTCGGAGCACGCACAGTCCTACAGGTTATATGTTTTTTCAATTTCGGCCTTCTCTGGGGTTTCTCCCCGCAGACACATGGTCGCCAGTAATTTTGGGGTTTTGCTTCTCCTCTACCGTACTACGGTTATCTTTGTTAATGTGGAGCGCTTCATTGTATTATATTAGCTTATTTTCCTATGTCATGTGTACAGCCAAGATACAGTCAGTTTGAGGGACACAGTGAAATTATGTGTGTTATCATGCTCAGAGTTTTAACTTTTCTGAATGGCCTCATGTAAAATCTTATTATTATTCATCGTACAAGGCATTGCTGGTCCACTCAGCAGAAAGAAAATCCTTAGCTATCTTAGCCACGAGCACGTTGATTAGGTGTTTCTTCAGGAAGCGCATTACACTCTGCTGAAACACTGAAACTCAATGCTAGGCCTCACATGGTAGCTGCCTACTCTCCCACCGTTTCCAAATGGTACGGGATAGTCATTCTGGTCAAGAAGTTTTTGCACGCTACTGTACCTGATATTAGCGCTGACATGGAGGGTAGATGGGCCCGTGTACACCTTGAGGTTGGAGATAGTGAATTCACGTGTATTTGCACTATGTCCCGAATGTGGACAACCCTGCTCACTATGCAAGTTTTGCGCAGTTGGCCTCGGCCTCCGCTAATGCTCCATTAATACTTGGTGGCGATTTTATTCAAGTGCTCCCTCAATCTTTTCTTCTCAAACAAGGTGCTTGTTGGTTGGAAGCTCCAGTACCGAGCAGACCTGTGTGGCTAGATATAGTAGCGGGCCTTTGCTCACCGATTCCTCTTACCTTACTCCCTGGTATGACTCTCCCATTAGATTCCCACTATCCACCAATGTTTTTTCGACATTTTAGGTGCCTTTAATATTCCTATGCAACCTTTCGACTCCCGACTCTGGTCAGTGTAACTTCAGCATTGCATTCGGAGCACTAGAGTACTCCCGCCATCGGCACTCTCTGCATAAGGTTGATTGGAAACTTCCGATCTCTCGGTAGTTTACCGGGTGTAGCATCCAATTTTACTAAACCTTATGTAATGCTACCACTAGAGATACCTCTATAGCGCAGAAAGTATGGGAGAGAGAATTGCATGTGACTTTAACCTCGGAGCAATGGAGCCTTATCTGGAGCAGAGGGACACGGGTTTCCGACCCGCCTCACTCACTCAGACCCTCTTCTTTCTAGCCCACCGGTGTTTTTTTTTTTTTTACACTCCTCACAGTTTAGACATATGGAACACTACTCAGGGTAATGGTTGCTGGACACGTCCTGTGGCCATTGGTTTATTACTTCATTTCATGTTATGCATGACTATCCCGCACTACAGTATAACTGGCGTCGGGTCTGGGGTCGTATTTAGTCTATATTGCACTCTCAGGAGTCCCTTTCTCGGAGGATAGTGGGACTTCGCCCAGTTGCGGGGATCCCCTCTCTCCCAAGAAATGGCTTATCTCCTTTTGAACTTTATGCTTGGCATTGCTGTTTCCCTCATTGAGTAATACTGGGAAATTAGTTCCCATCTGAGCCTCAATGAATGGTGGAATCATGCCTGTCTCTACAGTAAATATGAACAAATACCTCGTCTGTGTGCTTCCTCCGTTCAGACTCCTTCTTATTGGTCTTAATGGAGGATGTTCAATGAATATGTACATTTTGCTAAATGCTCTCATCTGACTGTCTAACTTTGTATATATCTCTGTCTCATGATCATGCTGTATTATGGATATTTTTTGATTGTTTGATGTATAATCACTGTTAACTGGAAGCGCTCACATGCTGATACAAACGGGTAGAGAAGAAGCACCGGGGTGGGGGGTAATGGGTTTACTTTTCCTTATTGTATACTTGTTTTGTCTTTTTTGGTGTGTTGTTTCTTTGTTTGTTGCAAAATGAAAATAAAAGTTTCAAAAAAAAAAAAAGAAACCTGCCAAGCAGCTACCTGGTCTTCATACCTTTGCAGTGCGCTATTGCCTGGACAAGGACTCCGGAAGTGATGCTCAATTCGGTCTATCTATTCTATGTAATGTTTTTCAAATTTAGACAACTTGCCCTCCACTCACTGGACTACCTTGCAAGGAGTGCTCCGAACGAACTGTTCGATCCTTGCTGTGACCTCTTGTTACGCCAGGACTCTTCTCTCGCTCGGCAGAAAGCAGCTAGGGCGTCCCATATGTGAAGACTGACTTTCTGCTTTGTTCCTGGAGATAGCGTACTCACCTGTAAACGGGTGACCTCCGGGAACAGCGGGAATCAGTCTTCACAACCCACCCACCTCCCCTTCAATTTGTCCCAATTTTTCTTTTTAATCTCAATTTATCTCCACTATACACCTGACTGAGGAGACCAGGAGCAAAGACAGGAAGGCAACATTGCATGCATGGAGGAACGCTCCCAAAAGCTTTCCTATTTGATGCTGGGGAGTGTTCCCGCGCCATGCTCAGTCAATGCCGACGTCACCCCATATGTGAAGACTGATTCCTGCTGTTTCCATAGATCACCCATTACAGGTGAGTAACTATGCTTTTATTACCAGGTACTCCCCTTCGGCCTTGCCTTGGCTCCAGAGTATTCACAAAATGCCTGGCAGTCGTGGCAACTCGCCTCCGCCTCCTGGGGTTATTTGTCTTCCCTTATTTAGATGATTGGTTTATTTGAGCCATCACATCAGGGGAAGCCCTCAATGCAGTGCAACACAATGCACCATCAGGCTACTCCAGAGCCTGGGATTTGTGGTCAACTTCCCGAAGTCCCATTTTTGGCCCATCCAGCAACTGGAGTTCGACGCCCTCCTCAGTTTCACTCGGGCGAAGGCGTTTCTGCCTCTCGATCGAGCTCAGTGTCTATCAGCCCTGGCCTAGGCCATCCAGGGAGGCGCATTAGTGACGGCCAGGCAAATGCTCAGTCTACTGGGGCACATGGCCTCCACCGTCCATGTCTCCCTGTTTGCCTGCTTCCATATGAGGCAGGCGCAGTGGGCACTCAGCGCACAGCAGACACAAGCATCCAGGTGTCTGGAAGACCGTATTCTGGTAACACAGTCCTGAAAACCTCCCTCGACTGGTGGCAGGGCCCCCTCAATCTCAGGGCCAGCCGGCCGGCCCTTTCAGGCTTCCCCAGTGTGATGCACCCTCACAATGGATGCATCCAAGCTGGGCTGGGGGTCCACTGCGATCATCTGCAGTCGCAGGATCCGTGGCCACCAGAGAGAGTGCCTTGCAGATCAACCTGCTGGGAACTCAGGGCAGTCTATCATGCATCTTCCAGGATCATCTGGAAGGCCAGGTGATTCCAGTCAAGATGGACAACCAGGTAGTGATGCACTACATTAACAAGCAAGGGGGGCACAAGGTCGAACCACCTTTGTTGGGAGGCGGTACGCCTCTGGAATTTCACAGCAGGGAAAGACATCTCCCTCAGGGCAGTGTACTTACCGGGCCAGGACAACGTGTTGGCTGACTGACTGTGCTATGTCCTTCAGCCCCATGAGTGGAGGCTGAATCCGGCAGTGCTAGGAGAAATTTTCCGGCATTGGGGGATCCTGGAGATGGACCTCTTTGCCAGTCACGACAACACACAACTGCTGCATTTCTGCTCACGGAGGCTGGCCTGGGGCCAGGAGGCAGCAAACGCCTTTCTCCTTTCCTGGTCTGGAAGCTTCTTCTGTGTTTCCTCCCATGCTCCTGGTGCTGCAGACCCTCCTCAAGATCCAGCAGAAGCGGCCTCAGTGATTCTCATTGTGCCAAGGCGGCCCAGGCAACCCTAGTTCCTCCCTACATTTGCAGATGTCCCGGAGGGACCCGCTACCACTAGGGAGTGCCCTGGACCTGCTATCACAGGACAACGGGACCCTACTGCACCCCAATCTCCCATCACTGGTGCTAATGGCCTGGATTTATTTATTTTATTTTATTTATTTATTTATTTAACAGTTCTTCTATACCGCTCTATTTTAGATCAGAGCGGTTTACATTCAACATCAACCATACAACACAGGAACCCTGAGTTGTATTTACAATAAACAGGAGATCAACTTGGAAGTAACTGGGGGGAACTATGTACATTGTATAACATATCTACATCTTATTTACACTGGGGGTCCTGATGCTGAGAGATTAGCTATAGCGCACCATGGCCTCTCCAGGCCGGTCGAGGATGCTCTCCTGGCCTCGTGTAAGGGCTCTGTGTGATGGGCATATCCCTTTAAGTGGCACAGGCTTTCACTCTGGTGTGCAGAGGAAGGTCTTAACCCCTTTTCCTGCGTGATGCCAGGCATCCTGCGGTACCTTCTGCATTTGTCAGGGGCTGGCCTTAAGTCCAACACTGTTTGAGTGCACCTCTGTGCCATCTCGGCTCACCATCACATAGTGGAGAGTCAAGCGATGTCATTGCACCCCCTGGTGAGCAGATTCATGTGGGGCCTCCTTCTCTCCTGGCCCCCAATCCATCTGCCACTGGTGGCTTGGGACCTCAATGTAGTTTTGGGGAAGCTTATGGCTCCACCTTTTGAACCCTAGGCCACCTGCCATCTCTAATTTCTTTCCTGAAAAGTCGTGTTTCTGTTGGCGCTCACCTGTGCTAGAAGGATGAGCGAACTGCAGGCGCTGGTGGCTTACGCACCTTACACCAGATTCCACAAGAACAGGGTTGTCCTTCAAACTCACCCGAAATTCTTACCAAAGGTTGTCTTGGCCTTCCATTTAAATCAAAAGGTGGTGTTACCCAACTTCTTTCCTAGGCCTCATTCATCTAGAGTGCAGGCCTCATTGCACATGCTCGACAGTAAGCAGGCATTGTCTTTTTACATTCAGAGGATGCAGTCCCATCGCCACTCAACACAGCTCTTTGTCTCTCTTGACCTCAGTCGACTGGGGTTCTCAGTCTCCAAGTGCACCCTTTCACGCTGAGTGGTCGACTGTAGTTCCTTCGCCTACCAATAGGTGGGGCGCTCTCTCGAGCATCATGTAACTGCGCACATTGTGGATGCCATGGCGGCCTCGGTGGAGAGTCTGCACTCACTGCCCTTACTGGAGATATGCTGGGCCGTCACCTGGTCTTCATGCACACCTTTGCTGCACATTACTCTCTGGAGGAAACCTCCTGGAGGGACAACACCTTCGGCCAGGCAGTACTCTGTCACCTCTTTGGGGAATGATGCAACACCTCCCTGTATCCTGTGGAGGCTACCGGAGTGGGGATTGCATCCTCCATGCTGCTACTGTAGTGTCAGACTTCCAGCCAAACAGCGCCCCTGCTACCCTTACGGTCCACTTTTTGAGTCGCCCATGGCTTTTACAGGTTTTTTCGGTAGCTTGTAGCTGGGGAGTCCCATATGTGAGGACTGGCTTCACATATGGGACTCCCCAGCTACAAGCTACCAAAACACTTGGGCGCTGTTTGTCTGGAAGTCTGACACTACAGAAGCAGCATGGAGGATGCAATCCCCACTCCAGTAACCTTTTCCTAGAGAAAGCATAGTTACTCACCTATAACAGGTGTTCTCCAGCGACAGCAGGAGTCAGTCCTCACAATCCTCCCTCCTCCTTGTGAAGTTCTTTTTTTCTTTTTTCTGCGTTTGAGCTATGTCATCATACTGAGGTAAGATGGCACCTTTGGGCGGGAAGGTGACCGTGCATGCAGCAGTGTAGGTCCCAAAGGCTTTCTTTGAAAGCTGGGGATTGGATTCACACAGACTCCTTCAGCGCTGACATTACCCATATGTGTGAGGACTGATTCCTGCTATCCCCAGAGAACACCTGTTACAGGTGAGTAACTATGCTTTTTAATGAAATCTGAGTCATTTTCAATGTATTCTTTCTTCTTTTTGGTCAGGGAACAGGAGTTTTGGCAGAAATTTTGCAGATACATGTCGCATCCCCAAATCGACTGTAAGAATGGACTGTACCGACCCATAACTGATGTCTATGTCCTCAGCAAACTCCCTAGTAGTCAATCGACAATTTGAGCGTATTATGGCACACACTCCTTCAACTTTGTTTTCATTCCTGCTCATGGATGGCCTTCCAGAATGTTGGTCACTGTCAACCTTGGGCAGCCCTCTTGGAAACATTCATACCAGTCATAAACTCGAGCACGACTCATGCATTCATTGCCATGTACTTGCTGTAAGTTGTCATACATCTCTTTGCATGAATCTCCACATTTCTGGCAGAATTTAATGCAAATTCGCTGTTCAGTTTTTTTCACTCATCGTAAATATGACACTGCTTTTACTAAACATCACCTGATTTAAAAAAGTACAGGTGTGCTGCAGCCACAGTACACTCTGCATATGCAGAGCACATAACTAGGTCACTGCATGCTTAATAGCATCATGGTGCAATGAATGGTTATATAGCTAACCAACAAGTCTCGATACATTTTGATCACACCTCATACTGAAAATGGGTCAGACCTGTCCACAGAGGCAAGTAAACCGTTCCAGGATGGTGGTCTCCTAGAGAAAACAAGAGAAGACTTGATAAGATGCAGCAACTTGGTCAGATACCTACAAATAATTGTGTGAATTATCTTTATATATGCCGGGCAAGCAGTACCCTAATAAAATTAAATAAAAACAACTCCCCATACTCTCTCTATCCCTTAAGGTGTGGGCAGAAGCTCCTAGGCAGCATTATATAGGTAGAGCATCACCGTTTGTATGGTTAGAGCAACAGCCTAGCACCTAGGAGATCTGGGTTCGATTCCTGGCACTGGCACTCCTTGTGACCTTGGGCAAGTAACTTTGCCCTACATTGCCTCAGAAGAAAAGGCCTGGCAATCTACTTCTGGTCATACCTTGCCAAGAAAACTCAAGGGCTGCTGGGTCGCCAGGAGTCAGCATTGACGTGACAGCACAAAAAAATAAATGTTAACCTGGATTTGCTGATGACCACAAGCTCGTCCCTTTTTAATGAATGAATTAATAAAAGGTAGAACATCTAGCAGAACAGAATACATTGACTCATTTTAGACATTCTTGGGACTATCTGCAATAGATTACCTTGGTTTGCTTGTCATCTGGAGAATTTAACTAGAATAGCTAACCCATTAGTACCCTACATGGCCTTCCACCTGAGGGCCATTATTGACTTCATATGCTGCCATCTTGGCAAATGGCAGCACCCTCCTCCTCATGGCACACTAGGACATACTTCCAGGGGTCTGGCGCCATTTTTTTTTCAAGATGATGGTGCTGGAAAAAGGAGCAAGTTGGTATTGGTCCTGCCTCCCGATTCAAGATGAGTGACTAGGTGGAGGACTGGGGTACATTGGTCCACAAGGAATTTTCAGCAGCAGAGGTATCCAAGGCTTATTTATGTTACCAGGAATCTTTGCTGACTACAGTCATCTGAGGTGAAGTGCTGCAATTCACCTCAGGCGACCCTGTGCTCCCATACTAGAATCTTTACTCCAGCCCTCCAAGGAAAATTAAAAAAAAAAATTAGCATGCCCTTTCTTATTGAAGAATAGTGCAGCTTATTACTTCAGCCCCATGGACTGGTAAATAAAAAAGTCTTAGTAAACCAGGCCCTTAGTTAAGCAAGTATAATCTGTGCTGATGTATTAGGTTGTGTACCTTTTAAAATTCAGAAAAAACAGATTTATTAAATGAAAAATAACTAGCTGTGCATTTCTCAACCACTCGTTGAGGTTGTTTAGATTCCTCCCTGTTTTTCCACGTCGTCTGCTGTGGCTTTGTAAAGCCCTTTCAGTCATGCTTGATGTTCTAAATCCTACCCTTGCTACCAGTTTTCAGGTAAACGGATCACACTCAGGTGATTGCAAAACTTTGTCAAAGTATAGAAATGAAATTCTCTGGCTTATATATTTTCAGTCAGTCATCTGTATGGATTCGGTTTGGTGGATGCAGAAGCCATGGCTGTGGAAGCTAAGAAGTGGAAGACTGCACCAGCTCAGCACATCTGCACAGCAACTTCAGACAAGAAGCACAGGTGAGTCTTACAAAATCATAGGAAATGCCAGACTGGGTCAGACCCTGCAACCCTTCTTTCCAAGCTGTTCAGTGTGCACGTATGCGCGAGTGAATGACATTTAATTTGAATATGCAGCAAGCACAATTATCCATTAAAAGCTTCCCCATGTTGTGTCTTGGCATCTTTTCTCAATAAAAACATTTGGATAGTTCTACTGCCAAATCTGGACCGATGTTTATGCTGGAGGAAGTTTGATGTAACTGACCCTGAGAGCACAGTCATTTAAATGAAGACTGGATGTGTTCTGTGCCCAGATTTATTCACCGCATAAGGAAAATTCGGTAACTCTTGGTACCATTGACAACCTGATCAGCTTCTAGTGTCACATTTTCAAATTGTGGAGGAAAAAAGCAGAGTTTAGTTTTTGCAAAGATGCTCTCTCCCTCCTCTTCTTAATTTGTTTTATTTTCTTGTCTTCATTAGCCTACATATGATTTCCCCATCTCAACTATTAATACTACTTAATACTTCTAAAATGCTACTAGGCATAACAGGCGTTGTATAAATTCATATACAAGAGTCCCTGCTCCACGGAGCTTACATTCTAGTCAAGACAACTATCATGACAAAGAAGAGAGCGGTTAAAGTTTAAAAGCATCCTCAAAAAAAGGTGAGCTTTTAGTTTGTATTTGAAGGGAGTTGATGTGCCAGCTCAGAAAGTCTGTTTCAGTTTATAGCACAGCAAGGTGGAATGAGTGGCGTCTAGAGCTGGAAGCGGAGAAGGGCACAGATCAGGGGGACTTGCTGGTGAATGAACTTCATGGGGAAGGACGTAGAGCAAGAGAAGAGGAGCTGTGGCGTTCATAAATTTGCAAGTAAGACATTTTGAAGAGTATGTGGAAATGGATGGAGAGCCAGTGTAATGACTTGAAGGAAAGGGGTTACATGCTCACAGCAGTACTGAAGAAATTTTACCTATGGAAAAGGTTTATAAAATCACTTCTTGTATCTGACCACGAGTGGGTCACTTTGGGGTATGTTTACTAAACTGCGTTAGTGCAATTCGCGTTAGGAGCCGCGGTAGTGACAGAAACCCCAAATAAGGATATGGGCGGTACATCGTTAACACTAACGCGCGTTCCAAAAACTAACGAGCGTTACAGGGCGCCGTGGTGCGTTACTGCGCGTTAATCGTAAGAAGGCGTACAGACACAAATCACTGAAACAGAGCTGTAGCACAATGGTTACTGTACTGACCGCTGTTACAGGCAGCATGGGTTCGAGTCCCCAGTGTGCCTAACGCAGAAGGCTGGCCCAGGCATCACCCTGTACATTACATAAGGAATGAGGAGGCATGTTTTTCTTTACGTTGAGTAGTGGTGTCAGAAACACACCCTCGCAGTGTGCGTAACCACGTACGTTGGTGTGTGCGTGGCTGCTTGCGTTGGTAGGGGCGTAGCTACGTGCATTGGTGCGTGCGTACAATCGTGCGTGGGTACGTGTGTTTTTACCAGCATGGGCACCTTATATTACAGACTCTTTAGGGTGTCTTGCACCTATGCATTATGCTAACAGATGTACGTGTGATGGCCTATGGTTTATCAGAGCCTGTGAGCAGGTGCTGGATTTTCCCATGATGCACTGCACATGCAAATCGGCTGTCCACAGATACACACCATGGGGAATGCACTCCCACAGCACCTCGGCCTGGTAGGGGGAAGTGACCATGTGCACCCCCACAGCACCTCGGCCTGGTAGGGGGTACTGACCGTGTGTTGTACTGGTACAGAGTAGCTACACACCGTCACATTGTGTGGGTACTGTGCTCACCCTGAGGGTGCAGTGAGGCGCCCAGCACCAGGTCCACAGCACCGTCCAAGGCTGAAAGAGGCCATGGCGCAGGTCCAAAGCAGTGTTAATGTGTGAGATAGGTAGCTTCTGCAGAAACACCTTGGATATCTCTGTCTGTTTCAGTCAGGTGTAGCCCCCATTGACCCCTAGGTGGCCCATGTACCACCACCCCCTCCCCCAGGGCTGAGGGTGGCAAACAGGGTCTCCTAACAATAGATCCACATTCTACCTCCCTGTAAAGGTAGCAGTAGAAGGGAACAGTAACCCCGGTCCTGCTGAGGAACAGACACCCCAAAGGGCAGTCAATGCAGCTCTGTACACATCCATAACACAATAGCAGACAAACATTAGGCCTGGATATGCTAAGCTGCACCCCACCACTATCTGATATTCTCCTGCTGCAAGCCATCAGCCACTGCACCCTGCAAGCCACTCCATCAAGACACATACCAGCTGCAAACAGTCTGCTAGTTAGTCAATAGTGCATGTGCCCAGTGGAGATGCATGCACCCAGAACTGGGATGTCAGCATACACAGCAAGCAGATAAATCAGTGACTGGGCCCCAAAAGGAAACCCATATCTATCACATGAGAGAAATATTATATAGCACTATGGGGGTGCCTAGCCATGCTGTGGTCACTGCACAGTCAGAGTGAGAGTGATCTCTCAGCAGGACATACTGAGGTCACCCTGTCTGTGTAGGTGTTGGCCGGGCACTAAAATGTCCCAGTCAGTGCCCTATGCCCTGTGCAGATGCACCCTGGCCAGGCCACCCTGTCCGGCCTATACCCATGGTACCTTGCCCCTCATTATGCACATTGGCAGCCCAATACTGGCAACATTGCTGGCAATGTGGGCTGTGGAAGATGTTTGCAGCCACCACACACTGGATAGACAGACAGCCACCCCCACACCTATGCCAGCATTGTGCTACTATGGAGGTGTTCAGCAGCCATACCCACCACACCAGTCCTGGGCACAGTACAGGCATGGATATGGTACGCAATACTGTTGGGGGTCACTCCCCAGGGTGGTAAACACTATCAGAGACCAGACCTGCAGCACACACCGCAGACATCAGAATGATTGTTATGGTGGAGCTCAATGAGCAAAATGTGCTTAACGTAGGAATTGATATCTGCCAGTTATCAGAGGAAACGTTTGATAGCTGTGTACCATATACCCAGGTGTAGGGTGGCATTGCTAAGGTATGCAACTGCTAGTATTGGGAGATACAGGCAGGGCCCAATGTCCTGCCTCTCCAGGAGGCATTGGCCAATGGGGCCTGTGGGTGTGGGTGTGTCTGGCCCTGTTGGCTGCTGCTTTACGGCAGAGTTTCCCAACTCTAGTCCTGGTGTTCCAAACACTGTTCGGGTTTTCATGCTGTCCCTCATAAATATGCATGAGCTACATCTGCATACCATGGGGGTGGTGCATAGATATGCAGCACAGGCATCTTTATTAGAGGCAGCATGGAACCTGAATGGTGTGGGGCCCTCCAGGACTGCATTTGCGAGACTCTGCTCTAGATAATGCGCCTGTTTATGGTGTCTGTGTTTGGTGTGGTAAAATATAGGCGTATTAACCATGCGTATGTTCTCTGCAATAAAGGAGTGTCTTTACTATCACTGTTTAGTGGTGGGTAAAACTATGGGGAGCCCCAGCTGGGATTTGAACCTGTGACCCTCTGGTCTTACAGGCACTGGCTGTGTCCGTTGCACCACACTGTGGCCACAGAGACAGTGCAGTCCCTGGAGATAGGAAAACTGGCCTGACAAGTCAGAAACCCTGCTCTGCACAATTGTACTGTGGGCTCATTTACCTTGTATGGAGACAAGAGTGCAAAGAAACCTCACAAAAAACCTCGAAAAAAGGGGCAAACACCCATAACCAAGCTGGGCAACAATGATATCATTGGGCAACATTGAAAAACACTCCCAGGAAAGCTCCAATAAAATGAAATGATTTTTGAAAGGGTCTACGGAGCGTAGACCCTTCCAAACATCATTTCTTTTTTTTGGAGCTTTCCTGGGAGTGTTTGTTATTGTTGCCCATTGCTATCACTGTTGCCCAGCTGAATTATAATTTTTACCATTTTTCTTGTGGTCATTTTAACGTTTTATTTGATATTTTGTTCTGTGCACATGTATCACACTGCTCACGTTTTGTAGGTTTCCCCGGTTTTGCTGTACATTGCTGACGGAAATGGTTTCTCTTCCTTTAATATGCCTTTAACGACAGGTTTTCATTCGCGTTGGAATTGAGCTCTGAAATTCAGCGCGTTAGTGTGAGGGGAGCCTCTCCCCGCCCACTCTCCGCCCATTAGGTTTAGGTTTAGGTTTATTGACTTGATTGACCGCCCTTCGTGGGTAAGCAGAGCGGTTTACAAAAACATTTCTTCATTGCAGTAGGCACAAGGCCGGAAAAGGAAAAGAAAGTTACAACTTGGTAAAAGTAGAAAAGCGAGTACAGGAAAGGAGGATCAAAAGGGGAAAGGGGAGGCTAGGGAGGAGAGAGGTTGAAGGCAAGGGAGAAGAGGTGAGTTTTCAGGGCGTGCTTGAAGGTAGGATGGTGGGGCTCCAGACGGAGAGTAGAGGGGAGGGAGTTCCAGAGGGCCGGACCTGCAAAGAAGAAGGCAGAGGAGCGGGTGGATTGGAGGTGAGCGTGTGAGGGGGGAGGAAGAGTGAGGCGATTGAGGTGAAAGGAACGAGGAGTGTGCCGGGGGGTGTGAAAGTGGATGAGGTCAGCAAGGTACTGAGGCGTGGTGGTGTGAAGAACCTTGTGAACGAGTGTGAGAAGCTTGAATTGGATCCGGAAGGAGACGGGAAGCCAGTGGAGACGAAGGAGAAGGGGTGTGACATGGTCCCTGTGGGAGGCGGAAGAAACGAGACGGGCAGCGGTGTTTTGGATGCGTTGTAGACGAGAGAGGTGGAGCTTAGATAGGCCAGAGAGAATGGAGTTGGCAAAATCGATCCGAGAGATGACAAGGGCTAAGAGCAGAGTGACAAGAGCGGAGGGAGAGAGGAAGGGGCGAACAGCACGGATCTGTCTAAGATAAAAAAAGGAGGATTTGGACACGTGAGAGACATGGGCAGAGAAGGAAAGGTCTGAGTCAAAAATTACCCCAAGGTACCTAAAGGTGGAGACCAGAGAGATGGGAGTGGTAGGGAATGATGGGGCAATTGATGGGAGCTGATGACCGTGGGGGAACCAGATGGCTGTGGTTTTAGAGGGGTTAAGATGCAAGCAGTTATGGGTCATCCAATCTGAGATAACAGCAAGGCAGGAGTTGAGGGGAGTGAGATCAGGACAGGCTGGGGACGTATGGTAAAGAAGGAGGATGTCGTCAGCGTAGTAGAAGGCTGAGATACCAGATTGTTGGATCAGAAGTGTGAGAGGAGTCAGGAAGAGATTGAAGAGCAGGGGAGCCAGCACAGAACCCTGGGGGACCCCACAGGGGATGGGAAAGGAATCAGAGGAGGGGTGAGAGGGGGAAGAGGATAGAACAGCACCTGAACGGGAGGAAAGGAAGGAGTGGAACCACCGAAAAACAGTGCTGCAGAGGCCAGCATCACGCAACCGGGAGAGAAGAAGGGAATGATCTACAAGGTCAAAAGCAGCGGAAAGATCAAGGGCCACCGCCACCGAAATTTCACCGCGGTCGTGGGCAACATGCAGGGCATTGGTAAAGGCAAGAAGGATAGTCTCAACACTGTGCCCAGGACGGAAACCGGATTGACGGGGGTGAAGGAAATTGGTGGAGTCAAGGTGATGGGATAATTGGGCAAAGACAACCTTCTCTAGAAGTTTAGACAGAAACATTGATCCCTTCTCTCCGCCCACTCCCGCCTTCTGCGCTGTTTTAACGCGCCGCGGGGGTTTACGATCGTTAAATGCGGTTAACGCGCGTAATGTACGGTTAACGATCATTCGCACGTCAGAACACACGTTATGACGTGCGAACGATCATTAATCGTACATTACGCGCGTTATTCACGATTACCGCGGTTTAGTAAACATACCCCTTTGTCTCCCTGCATGTCTGTGCTAGATGCAATTACTTAAAAAGAAGTTATCAACTTGAGGGGTGAGACCATGTTTGTTTGTTTGTTTATTTAAGCATTTTCCGCTCCTTCCAGAGATCAGGGGCGGTTTACATTAAACAAACCAGTTTACAGAGAACGGATATTACAAACCATAACACAGTATAACTATTGTGATGTAGCAGGCTCTTATGAAGCAAGAGAAACTAATAGTGATCCGGTGGAGAGAGCCGGTACTGCAGGGGAATGCAGGATTTTCTCTGATGAGAGGAAAAAAGAATGCAGAGCTAATCAGGAACCACTCCTCACTTCAAGGCAGGTGAGAAGCCAAGTCCCTGATTGGGCACGCCCAAGCAGGAGGCGGGCAGTGCAGCACTCAGCCAGCTTGTTAAAACAGAAACAGTTAGAGAAGCCAGGGAAGCAACGAGAGAGGGAAGAAGGACACAAGCACCTGGACGAGGACAGGTCAGATGACCAGGCACAGGAATCGTGGGAGAGAGAACCACTAAGCAGCTGTGATCCAAGAAGGAGCAGACAGGAGCTTGGAGACTCAGGGGCAAAGAAAGATTTCTGGAAGCAGAAGAACTCTAAGGCACTGAGAGACCCAAGGCTGCAGCTCAGGAGTTTAAAGGACCCAGAAGAACCTTGGAATAGGAGGCAAAGGGATAAGGAATTACCCTGGAAGAAGCCCAAGCACAAGGTATCTGGTGGGAGTGGCACGGCTAGCAAGCTTAACAGTGGAAAGCCAGAGAGAGTGAATTTTAATTGTGAAAGACAGGATAAAGGCAGAGAGTTTGATACTAACTGGTTAAGTCAAGAAAAGCCTGACTGTTTTCCTTTTAACACTCTGAGAGACTCTCTAACCACAGCTGAAGCGTTTTACCCTGCACTGCCATGTGGAGATAGGTGGGGGAAGGGAAATGCTTACACCTGAAATGTTGTCCAAGTAAAAGCACTGATAATTGCCTGGAGATAAGAAATACAAACAAGCATTTACCTGAAGGAGGATGTGCTCAGCCTAGCTCAGAAAATACACAGGCTGAATTACTTCTCACTGAATTCAGAGAGTTCCTTAAGAGCAGAGCAATTTCTACTCAGAACGTAGCAAAGCCATTGATCAGCTGGCAAGAAGAAATGCCTTTAATTTCTTTGCCATCTACGGAACAGGAAGTCCCGATGGATTGCTCTACCTGTATGATTTCAAAGGACATTTAAATGACTTGCTTGCCAGTGTTGTATGTAAGAAAATAGCAAAGTTACCTCACTGTTTGCTGTGATAAAAGAGCTTATCCGAAGGGAATAAGTGGAAGCATATTCTGTGCAATTCAGGAGCAGTGCTGGTATAAGAGTTTTCTGTTACCTTAATGAGATCACATGATGGGTGAATGTGATCAGTAATGGACATTCAGTCAAGCAGTGAAAAAAGCCTTGTTTAAGTTCAGTTTCTCAACCTTGTTTTGTACCATATTATTTCATTTTCGTCTGCTGCATTTGAACTGCGAAAGCGGGAATAAACCTCAGGAAAAAGAAATATTCTTTGCCTTGCCTTATCACTTGAGCACCGACACAACTACAACATTAACCCTCAAGGGCATTCAAGGCCAGCCCCTCCCTTAACCCTCAAGGTCCAGGGAGTGGGTGGGTGGCACTATGTATAGTTACAGAAAAAGCATTCAACTATGTACAAGGTATCCCCCTGTCTCAGGTGAATTGGGATATCAACAACTATATACATGTATGCATGGGTTGGGTGTGACGGGAGTGAACAATTATGCTTCAATCATTGATGTTAAAATATTCAGTAAAGAGAAGTGTTTTTAGCTCTCTCGAAAATGTCTGTAGGTCTTTTATTGACTTGATGGTGTCTGGCAGAGAGTTCCACAGTGTCTATGCAGTGTAAGTAAAGGCTCTATTGCTTTTAGTTTGCTTTGTTTTAAGTATTGACGATGGTATCGCAAGTGTGTTCTGGTTGCTCTTTCTTCTGTTCCTGAAATCTGTTTGTGTATGAATTCTAGATGAGAGGAAGAAGGGTGAGATGTTGAGTAGTTTGAACATGGTGATTATTGTTTTATATTTTACTCTGCTCATTATCGGTAGCCAATGTAGGTTCTTAAGTACCGGCATAATATGGTCTGTTAGATGAGTTCTGGAAATAATTCTAGCGGTCACGTTTTGGGCTAGTTGTAAGGTATTGATGGTCTTTTTGGGGAGACCCTGTAGTAGGCTGTTACAATAATCCCAGTGTGGGGTTATAAGGGCTTGGACAACGGTTCGGAAATCGCTAGGTTCTAGGAGAGGTCTGAGGTTCTGGATGGATCTTAGTTTATAAAATATCATCCTGGCCATTTGTTTTATATGAGACGACATAGTGAGGGATTGTCCAGAATGATTCATAGGTATTTCACCTCCTGCTTTACTGGAAGTGTGGTGTGTTGTATGTTAATTAAGTGGGGGGAGGGTGAAACTTGGATTTCTTGTTGTGAACATAATTTCAGTTTTATTTTAAGTTGATTTGTAGGTTGTTTTTGCCGAGCCAGGATTCCGCCTCAAGAATGCAGTCAATCATGTCGTCATAAATGGGGGGTTTTTTGTCTATCTCCTTGAACAAGCAAGAATGTAGTCTTCACATATGGGTATCGTCAGTACCGACGGAGCCTGCGCAGGAACGTTCCCCAGTGTCCAATAGGAACGCTTTTGGGAGCATCCCTCAGCACATGCGCACTGCCTTCCCGCCTTTCCAACTGTCCCTCTTCAGTTCTTTGTTTTCCGCGGAGCCAGCAGGATCCATACCCTGTCACCACAGAAAATTCCGTCTTTCAAATTGTTTTCTTGTGGTCGCGTTTGCCTCCGCACGACGCTTACCGGTACCGCCGGTTCTTTTCTTTTCCAAAAAAAACTCCTTACACTTTGAACTGTTTCTCTTCAGAAACTTTTCTTTTTTGGTGCTAGGCCCCATATTCCTAAAACATGAAAAAACCAACTAGTGGTTTTAAAAAATGCACTAAGTGTGGCAGTACCATTTCCGTCACTGACACACATGCTTGGTGTCTTAAATGTTTAGGGCCTGAAAATTCTCCATCTGAATGTCTCTCCTGTATGGGGATGACTAAAAGAGGAAGACAGAACTGGGCTGCAAAGCTCGATACCCTCTTTTCTTCGGATGCCAGATCCATTGCATCGACATCTTCAAGGGCCTCCTCTTCCTCCCATGGATCTCAGGTAACTAAACATAAAAGCCGGTCCTCAAAGAGTAGCTCTCCTGCTAAGCATCGAGAGGCCGTTGGCATTGCCCTTGAGGGAACCACACCGGCAAAGCAGCCCCGGCGGGAGGCTTCGGCTTCCAAAGCATCGATGGGGCTCCAGGATGTTCTCGAGGCCTCGACCTCGCAAGAACTACTTGTTCCATGCTCAGGGGTCCCGGCCGTTTTCACCGGTACCGGCACCCAGGCATCGGCAGCGTCAATAGACCAGAGGTTCCTCGCTATCGAACGCAGCATTGCAGCTCTTCTCTCTGCTGCAGTACCGTTGGTCCAACGGGCACCGGTATCGATACCGATGCCGGTACCTACACCAGTGCAGATACTGGTACCGGTATCGGCCCCGGTGGGAATTCTTCCCACGCCATCTTTCGCTGGAATCGACAAGTCGGTACCGGATCAACTCGGTACCAACTTCGATCGATACTGGGACCATGCTTTGCATGAGCATCATGGTCAGGAATACTTTGAATCCTCCAATTCCGAAGACTCTGACAATTCTGCTGGTACTAGAGGGTTTCTCCCAGAAGATCCCTCTTTTCCCCAATGCAGAATGTCACCTCCAGAGGACATGTCTTTTCAGGATTTTATTTGTGACATGGCCAAAGGCCTTTCAATCACGGTGGCTCCTGAAGAGGAACCCAGAGCAAAGGAATTCGAAATTCTCCAATATCTTAAAGCTCCATAGGAGGCAGCCACTCTGCCCATCCATGAAATTCTGCATAACTTGATGCTCAGAATGTGGGAGACACCTCTGACTACATCTCCTCATTCTAGGAGACTTGATACTATGTATTGAGTTCTGCCATGTCCTGGATTTCAAAAGACTCAGCTGCCACACCATTCAATGGTGGTGGAGTCAGCCATGCGTAGGATGAAAAGTGCAAAGAGGCATGCATCCAATCCCCCAGGTCATGAATGCAGGACTCTGGACACTTTTGGGCACCTAACTTTTCAGGCTTCCATGCTTTCAGCTAGGATCAGTTCATATATATTATATATGGAAATGTTCCTCAAGGAAGTTACAGGAGACTTGGAGCTTATGAGCCCATTTCTCCCAGATGACAGGAGACAAGACTTTCTTGCTCTAGTTAAGCATGCTCAAGATGTTTCCAAGTTTGTCAATCGTGCAGCCTTTGACTGCTTTGAATGCATCAGCAGAACCTCTGCTATTGCCATTGGCACACGACGGATTGCCTGGCTTCAGGCATCAGACTTGGAGACTTGGGTACAGGACAAGTTAGGCAACATTCCTTGCATGGGAGAGAATCTCTTTGGCAAGAACTGGCAGGAAAAGGCTGAGTTGGATGCTGACAATACTACTCTAGATAGATTGTCAAAATCTACAGCCACTCCAGCCAAAAAGAAGCCTTATAAAAAGCCCTATTTCAGCAAAAAGAGGAAATTTTATCCTTCCTATACCCAGCAGAGTCAGACTCGGGGTCAGGTTGCCCAAAAGGGACAAACTAGACAGCAAAAGAAGCCAAAAGGCCCGAGAACCCAACCAGCTCTCCAGGTTCAGCCCCCTCAAGGGCTTTGACTCCTTCCTAGAGAGCTTAGCCTTCCTGCCTCTGAGAGGGGTCCCCAACCCCCCAATATCCTAGGCAGGTTATGCCACTTTGCCAGTAGATGGCATCAGATAACAGCAGAAGATTGGACTTTGTCCATTGTAGGAGAGGGGTAGAAGCTTCATTTTCACAGCATGCCTCCTCCTACAATTCTAAGGCAATTCAATTCTCAAACCTCCACAGACGATCTGTTAGATCACGAGGTCTCAACACTTCTTGCCCAAGGGGCAATAGAGGAGGTACCCATTCTTCAACAGGGTGCAGGGTTCTACTCCCCCTATTTTCTTATTCCAAAGAAAACAGGAGGACACATACCCATTTTAGACCTCAGAGAATTGAACAAATACCTGTTTTGAGAGAGGTTCAAAATGATTTCTCTAGGAACTCTTCTGCAATACCTTCAAAGCCAGGATTGGCTGTGCTCTCTAGACTTAAAGGATGCATACACTCACATTCTGATCCATCCAGATCACAGGAAATTCTTACGATTCCTTTTCAGGGGAAAACATTTCCAGTACAAGGTTCTTCCCTTTGGTCTGGCTTCAGCACCAAGGGTATTCATGAAATGCATGGCAGTAGTAGCTGCATTTCTGCAAACCCTGGGAATATTCGTCTTCCCTTACTTAGACAACTGGCTCATTCAAGCCCCTACATTTGCAGAGGCTGGCACTGCACTGTCTCGCACAATGCGAATCCTCCAATACTTGGGGTTGGTAATGTTGTTGTTAAGTGCCGTCAAGTCGGAGTCGACTCATGGCGACCCTCTGGATAGCTATCCTAAATTGTGTTCGGTCTTCAGTCAGGCGGCTCATTGTTGACAGACTGGTACCCGTAGCTGCTGTTATTGTATCGATCCTTCTCATTGCTGGCCTTCCTCCTTTGCGTTGTGTAAACGGGGGCGCTGGTCGTGAATGTCCACAGTCTTGGCAAAGGCAAAATATTATTATGACTTGCAAAGGATTGTGGGGGTTGTAGTTCATTCGTACCAGAATCAGCCGTTCACAAAATAATGAGTTGTGATGCTCGAGTGTAAGCAAAGAAAAACAGATTTTATTCATGGGGTTAATTCTCCCACACAGATTTACTTGGTAGCACAAAAGGACACTTGCTTCAAGTATTGTACTCAGGAAAAACAAAACATGATATAAGGTAACTGAACTTCTTAAGCAATAAATCAATAAAGACCTTGATGGGAAACAGAAAAGGTCTTTTTGATGGCTCCTGCTAATGACCTTCTTAGCAGTGCTCCAAAAGGCAAAAACAAACCCAAAAGTAACAAAAAAAACCTGTTCTTTATCAAGGATAACTTTCTTCTATTCACACACACAAGAAAGAAGTTTCCTTCTAGAGCTCACGTGCACTTGTGCCTGGCTCAATTACAAATAATTAGCCAGCTGCAAACCCCTTTGCTGGTTCACTCTCTCTACGTGGCTCTATCCTACCCTAAAGCTTTCTTGCAGAGACTTTTCTGGGTAAATAAAAGAACAAGTTATAGTTCCTTTTGGTGGTTGTTGTATTAGTGAGAAACTACTTTAAAACAGCAGTCTAGACAGAGAGCAGTCCATGTATTTCAACTGATCATTTGATAAATCTCCTTCTTCCTCAAATATCATGGAAACAATATCATGGTCTGGCTCAGAGGAATTCCTTAATTAATTGATCACTCTCAGGATAATACTTGTTTCTCCTAGGACAAGCAGGATGAGTCAGCCACACTTGGTGACGTCATCCGACGGCGCCGAGACGGAAGTACTCTCTATAGCTCAGAAGGGCTTTTGCCCTTCTGAGCATGGGCCAACAGGCCCCACCCCCCCTGCCCGCCCCTAGCCGGCCAGTTTCACTTCTTCCGCCTTGCCAGCAAGACGGACCTCTCTACTCTCTACAAAGATTACCATCTAAAGAAAGAGGAAAATCCCTCTTATCCACTTCAATTAATACTGACGCTTCTGTCTACATTTCTACAGAAAGATGATTTTCTATCATTGGAAGCAGATTTCTTGAACTACACGTGCTCCAGGAAGAAGCAGGAAGCTCCCAGATGGGAGTAGTCCTCGGCAGCCCAGGACGTGCCAAATTGGCCTCTGTTCCCGGCTAGCCTCCTCCTCTCTCCTTCCGTAGGGCAGAAGAAATCCAGACTACGGACTGGTGGGAAGATAGCCCTCGTGGCAGCCCGGGACGTGCCTGAAAAGGCCTCCGTCCCCAGCCAGCCTCCGCTGCTCTGCCATCTCACCGGAGAAGGAAACTCGCGGAAAGCAGCCCTCGCGGCAGCCCGGGACGTGCCTGAGAAGGCCTCCGTCCCCGGCCAGCCTCCTCTGCTCTGCCATCACACTGGAGAAGGAAACTCGCGGAAAGCAGCCCTCGCGGCAGCCCGGGACGTGCCTGAGAAGGCCTCCGTCCCCGGCCAGCCTCCTCTGCTCTGCCATCACACCGGAGAAGGAAACTCGCGGAAAGCAGCCCTCGCGGCAGCCGGGACGTGCCTGAGAAGGCCTCCGTCCCCGGCCAGCCTCCTCTACTCGGCTCGCTCCGGGATTCCCCATCTCACGTGTGGACCATGGGGGCAGCCATCTTGACCAGCCAGAGGCGAGGTCAGCGATCCTCCCCACCTCACATCGCAACTAAATTGCACTATAGATCTAAACAACTAAAAGAGTGAGTCTCACCTTCTTAGGTATGTTAAACAGCTGCCCTTCGTGAGCCGCCTCCTCAGCCGCAAACTCCCGGTTGCCGTCGCAGTTCGGGGAGACTCGGCAGCCCAGGACGTGCCTGCGGGCCTCCGTCCCCGGCCAGCTGTAGCTCGGCGCCCCCCTCCTCTGCACGGGTCCACCTCACGTGGGGGACCATGGAGGCGGCCATCTTGCCCAGACCGGCAAGTCTCCGCCCACCCTTCTGCGGCCGTGAGGTTTCCTGCACGGCAGTCACCTGGCCTATGACATCACGGCCTCCGTCTTCCCCTGCGGCGCCATTGGCCTGATTGCCGTCTCCTTCCTGCAGCATCGGCGCCGCTCCGAGCAGGGAGTTTGCCTGATTGCTCGGCATCTGCCCTGCAACGTCGGCTCCTTCCGAGCATCAGCTCCGCCCAAGCTGTAGGAGGGTCCGCTTCCCTCTCCGGATGGCACGGGTAGGTGGGATGCACCAAGCCTTCTACTCTGAGAGCTCTGTACTAGGCTGCACTAAAGAAACCCGTTCCCTGCGTCAGAGCCTCCGCATCTTGCCAATCGGAGCGGTGTAGCATCGGGGGAAGGAGTTCTCAGCGCCTTGCTTCTAGCGGCGCCATGAGCCCGTGCCGGCAACAGATCACCCCTGTCAGCGCCGACGATTCCAGCGCCCCCCCCCCCTACACACACACGATTTAATGCTTCGCTGCAATCCCTTGCCGTTGCGGCCAAGGAGACATTCCATGCAGGTGTGGCAGCTTGGGCCGTTATCTAAAAGGAAAACCTTACAGGTGGTCAACCCCTGTTTAGTCTGCAAGTGGCAGCAAGGCTGCGGTCTGATGTTGTCCTGGCCAGCATGGGAGCGCCCTCGAGTCATCTGAGGGGTTGGAGACAGTGAGTCGCAGTGCCAGGATGTCGTGTTTGGCACCAGGATACCTTCTGTAGGACGGGGGCGAGCATACTCCTGACTAGAGATCAAGGACCAGCCGCTCTTACTAGGAGAATCCGCCTGGCATTGCCTGTTGCCGAACGTGGTGAAGGAGGTCGGCGGCAGCAGCGGCGGCCATACGTTCAAATTCTCCCTCTGGCGCAGGACTATTGCCCGAACCTCCCTGTCCTGCATATGTCATGGCGATGGACTGCCTGCCCTGGACAGCAATTAGTGAAAGGAATCCCTAACAGAGCTGCAGCCCAATGGTTAATACACTGACCGGTGATACAAGGTCATGAGTTGATTCCCGAGTGGACCTGATGACTAACAATAATTTACTACCGAAGGGAAGCTCTTGCTGAAGGGGTAGCCTTGCATGGTGCAATAGCTACCACATTCCTGCTGGGCCAGATGGAGTGGAGGAATAGCCTAAGGTTTCGAACCCTGCCTTGGCAACTGAAACCAAGCTTGGATTCCACCACTCTCCATTAAGACCATCACCGCGCCTAACGGCCATGAGAGGAAGAGCTCACGCACCACCAGGTCCCTGGGTGAGACCCTCGGCATCAGTGCGGTCAGCCCTGTTATCAGAGAACAGGCCTGTGGCAATGATCCAACCGCCGTTCTCCTCATACATTGTCAAACTAAAGCAGCAATCCGCTGTCGGCAGGTCCACAGGCTCTTCCTCCACGTGGAATTCCTTGGATCTTGGATCTCGCCCTTATGAGCGGTCTTGCCCCTTATAAGTGCTGGTGTCAGGCACAATCGGGGCCTAAACACAGCCTGCATTAAAATAAAATTTTAAAATTATTATTATTATATATATATATATATATATATATATATATATATATATACACATACAAAAATGCTATGCAATGTGTGCCTTAGAGTCAGTCCTGACTGCTGGAGACCCAGAAGCTCCGGGGTTTTTCCTGGCGGTGTCACCGGAGGTAGATTGCCAGGCCTTTCTCCGAGGCAATGGAGGGTTGACTGGCTTGCCCAAGGCCACAACGAGGACTAGTGGGAATCGAACCCTGGTTGCTTGTTTGCCGGGCCGGTGCTCCAGCCACTCGGCTACTCCTCCACTCCTATATATATATATGTATACATAGGGAATGTAAGACAACTGCCAGACTGGTCAAGACCCGTTCCATCAGGCCCACACCTCCGGCATTATTGCTTCACGAGGCATGAAGCTACTTAGGACAGTGGCAACACGGTGGTGCAGTGCACACAGACAGTGTGTGCAAGAGCGGAAGGTCACAGGTTCAAAGCCCAGCTGGGGCTACTGCCAATCCAGTCCACATATTCCCACCTGTGAACTATGTCACGACTCACGGGCCTAAGCGTGGCTCTGCTCCTCGCTGGCCAGCAACTGCCGCACCTTCCTTATTACACGACAAGCTACCACTTAACAAAGAATAAGGTGATAGGGCACAAATGGTGCCATCTGATACAGAGCTCTTGGAGCCCCGTTTCGCCAAGGGCCGCCTCTAGAGTGGCTACAACGTGGTACAACTCATACAGGCCGGGGTGTTCAAGCAAGTCAAAGGCTCCCACAAAGGCGCTCATCTATAGAGGCTCTCACCACTGTCAACTGAACAGCCGCCTCCCTCTGACTAAGTGCTCAGGTCCCAGATGGGGCTCCTGTCACCACCCTGTCTCTCTGGTGTTGTCGGCTATGGCCACAAGGGGAAATACAATGCATCCCTGGTTTTCCCGGCATTGCCTATGGACAAAGCTTTGACCACCCCTTAATATCGCTCTGGACAACGCTTGGGACATTCCCAATGGGGGCACGTGCCTAGTGGTTAGGACCATGAGGCACGTACCAAGCGGATAAGATCACTGCTTTGGGCCTGTAAGTGGGCAGTCTCTTTGCTACATGCATCAGAAAGTGCACCAGCAATTGCACTCAGAAGCCATCCTGCCTTCTTCTATCCTCCCACCATCGTGTTCTGACAGCCTAGCGCCGTGTTCTGACAGCCTAGCGCCTACCGACAGGAGGCCTGGCACTTGACATAGCAACGCTTCGGCTCCCAAAGCACATGGCAGCAATTGGATGTCTTCTCCTTCCCAGGTTACTCCAAACGTAACCCTCCACGAGCCCTCCGGTGCCTCACCGCTGCTGTAAGTACCTACCGCTACAACTCTCCACCACTACGTCAAGGAGAGCCCATCAGGGAGAGCTACACGTCTCAGGAGGGACCTAACAAGAACTAACCAGCCTCAACTTCAGGTAGCTTAGCACCATCCTCAATTAACCAATGCCTGAGCCCTTGCCTGCTCATGTTACTGCTGAAATGAAGCTTAGTGGTTAAGTGCCGTCGAGTCGCAGTCTCTCCTTGACGACCCTCTGGATAGTTGTCCAAATCCAATTACTGTCTCCGGTAGGGCTGCTCACGGTGGCAAATGGGCAACCCCTGCTGCTGAGATTATCTGGACCCACTTTTACGTTAACCGATCTTTGCGGGACGCTCACCCACCAAGAGGCCCGGCACTCACCCAACACGCAGTTCTCCAGATATGAGCCACTCCCCGGATCGGCTACGCACCACGCTCCCTGGGAGGTACAGAGCCCCACGGAGACAGGATGGCACACGGTCGGGTGATCACGCACCAGCGTCAAGGGACCCAACCCTGTTCCCTCCTACACAGTACTTGCATTCTCCAAGGAGGACCTGTCAATAACTAATTCCTGCCTAGACCAGACAGGAGCCTCAGCCAGGCAGGGATATTCTTACACTGGCTCCAGACTCAATACCTCCCATACATGCATACCGTGCCGGGGTCCAACGTGGGTGAAACCAACACCCGGTCTTCTGACAACACCTTATCTCAGATTGCCCCATAGGCAGGGCAGTTCTGGCCATGGCGCAGATGCCAGCAGCAATGCGTAAGCATGCAGGGAGTGGGACATGCACCCTGAAGGCAGGGTACCACTGGCAGTGCAGTATTCTGTCCCCAACAGTGGCCAATCCAGGTCACGTCTTCCGGTCCCTCTGATATCCTGCCATTCTATTGTTCTCAAAAAAAAAAAAAAAAGAGGGAGGAGCCTCTCTTATTAGTGAGGTGTTAGATGATGTGAATGCTCAGTGTTACCGATGCCCTGCTTCGTCTTCATGGCAACTACTACTGCGAAGTACCTACATCTCTTATGGTGCAGGTGTGCCTCGTCCTCGCAACCTCTGCACATGCGTGCATCGCGACAGCGGTGACCCCGCAATACTACTGCTACGCGATGACAACTATGACTACTGCTAGATGGCATGCTTCACGACAGCGGTGAATCCCGCACCCTACTATTGCTCGATGGCTGAATATCGCACTACTACTGATCGATATGACTCATCTCCAGGTGTACCTCTATTTTCACCCTCTGCATGTGTGTTCGCATCCGCAACCAGCATGCGGGTAACTTCACCTCCTGCACATGCGTGCATCACAATCACAAGCTCACACGGAAAGGGCCTTCCTACTGCACCCTCTCACAATGCTGCTACTTCACATGCGTGTTTCGCCACTGCAGTACGGCAGTTCCGTTGCAGCATCCTGCTTCACAAAGGCTCATACCAGCCCTGAAGTAGTGTCTCGGCCTTCCCCCATCCACCACAGCACGTGGCAGCTTGGGAGGCACCAAGTGTGGCTGACTCATCCTGCTTGTCCTAGGAGAAAACGGAGTTACTTACCTGTAACTGAGTTCTCCGGGGACAGCAGGATAAGTCAGCCACACATACCCGCCCACCTCCCCTGAGATGGGGTCCGCCTCTTCCTAGTGTCCGCCTCCTAGCGGGAAAAAGGCTCAGCTAGTGACGAACTGGCCGGCTAGGGGCGGGCAGGGGGGGTGGGGCCTGTTGGCCCATGCTCAGAAGGGCAAAAGCCCTTCTGAGCTATAGAGAGTACTTCCGTCTCGGCGCCGTCGGATGACGTCACCAAGTGTGGCTGACTTATCCTGCTGTCCCCGGAGAACTCAGTTACAGGTAAGTAACTCCGTTTTCCCTGCTGTCTTCCAGATGAAAAGCTAGGGCATAGATCAAAGTTCATACCTGAGCTTCCCTTGCTGTTAGGTTTCCTCTCCTGGTATCCTGGCCAGTAAGTAGTCCAGCTTTTATGTCCAGCCTTCCAATCAAGATCCCTGGACGCTGGGTCTCTCTTCACATACCTTCTTGCACCGGTCTTAGGGCCCCTTCCAAATGCAGCCGTCTCCCTCAAAGGTGCCGTTTGGGAGTTCCTGGCTCTATAACCCCAATCCTCTGGCTTCTTCCAGTCCAAAGGAGTATGCTTGCCTCTGGAATCACACCCAACACACGTACTGCTGTGGCCTCCTTCTTTAGACCTCCAAGATGTCTTTCTGTTCTTCCTTCCACGTTGCTTCTGCTGTTGTAGTCCTCTCTCTTCTTTCTCCAATGGCTTCTGCTTCTGTCTCTCCTTGTTCTGTTCCTCCCTGTTCTGTCTCTGTGTAGAATATCTTTTACTTTTAAAGTGCTTAGAGGGACACTCCACCCTAGCATAGCCCAGGTGTGCTGAATCAAGCCCTGCCCTTGGAGATGAGTGATTGGGGATTACCTCATAGCTCTCCTGATTGAACACACGTTTCCCCACTTCAGCTCTTCTAGAGGCTGTTTGTAACCTGGTGCATTCTGGGACTGGTAGTCTTTTATGAAAACATTCTGTTTTAGTATTTCTACCAGCAAAGACAGGTTGCTTGTTCAAAGCCAATTCACCTCTTTTATAGCTCCCTCCTGAACTATGATAAGCTTCCTTATCACAGTTGACCTTCTATCTTGCCAAGCATAATGTCTTTCTCTAATGATCTCTCTCTTCGCATGATGTGTCCAAAGTATGAAAGTCGAAGTCTTGTCATCTGAGCTTCTAAAGAAAGCTTAGGTTTGATCTCTTCTAGTACTGACTGGTTTGTTCGTCGGGCAGTCCATGGTATACACAGTATTCGCCGCCAGCACCATAATTCAAAGGCATCAATTTTCTTCCTGTCTATCTTTTTCACTGTCCAGCTTTCACATCCATATGATGTTATTGAAAATACCATGGCTTGAACAAGTCAAATCTTTGTATGGAGAGACATCTCTGCTCTTGAGAATCTTATCTAGGTCTTTCATAGCCATTCTGCCAGAGCAATGCGTCGTCTGATTTCTTGACTGCTTGTTGCTTCTTTATTGATAGTTGATCCAAGTAGGTTAAAGTTGTTCACAATTTCAATTTCTTCTCCTTCAACGATGAACCTGTTGATTATGCCAGTTGTCATAATAAACTTCCCAAAATCCCAACTTGTTCCTTCCCAATGCTTGGAATTCATAGGGGCCTGTCTAGATACCAGACAGGCAAAGGATTTCCTTCCACAGGCCCGGTGTCTTCGCATAATGCAACTAGCTTCTCAAGCAGCAGGGAACTCCTCCCTAACTGCTCGGGAGCTACTACAGTTGCTGGGACATATCGCATCCACAGTTCATGTAGTCCCATATGCTCACCTCCACATGCGAGCAGCTCAGTGGACCCTATCCACACAGTGGACACAGGCCACAGGTCATTTATCAGACAAAATATTAAACTCTCAACGACTAATTTTGTCTCTCCAATGGTGGCAATCATTAGAAAATCTGACGATGGGGTCTCCTTTTCATCAACCCCTCTTTCCGGCCACCCTAACAATAGATGCATCACAAGTGGGTTGGGGAGCACACCTGAATCATCTCTCTACCCAGGGCACCTGGACTCCACAGGAGGCTGGTCTACACATAAACCTCCTGGAATTAAGAGCAATTTATTTAGCTCTTCGAGTATTCCACGCCCAGCTCAGCTACAAGACAGTCCTAGTCCAGACGGACAATCAAGTAGCCATGTTCTATGTGAACAAGCAGGACAGGACAGGCTCTCTGTCATTATACAACGAAGCTTCACGACTGTGGGCCCTTGCCAGAGAGTATCAAATTCACCTTCTAGTGGTATATCTTCCAGGCATTCAAAACCTTTGGGCAGACAAACTCAATCGGGTACTGTTGCCTCACGAGTGGTCCCTCCACCTAGACCAGGTGGCAAAGATATTTCATCTCTGGGGCACTCCAGACATAGACCTCTTTGCAAGTCCACTGAATGTCAGATTTCCCCAGTTCTGTTCCAGGATTTTGGCTCACGAGTGTCAGGCAAGGGATGCCTTCCTCCTTCACTGGGGTCAGGACTTCTTTTATGCCTTCCCACCCATTCCCCTCATCCCGAAAACACTCTTCAAGCTTCAGAGAGACAGGGGTCGCATGATTCTCATAGCGCCACGATGGCCACGCCAAGCGTGGTATCTCTTGCTTCTACATCTCTCTCAAGCGGCACCTCTGGAGTTAGGGAATGCTCCAGATCTCCGTTCCCAGGAGGACGGGATGCTATGGCACCCGAATCCCCAGTCCCTGCATCTCACGGCCTGGTTGCTGAAGGCTTAGACCTCCAGGATTTTAACCTGTCCCAACAGGTAAAGGATATCCTTCAGGCTTCTAGAAATCTTTCCACAAGAAGATCTTATGCCTTCAAGTGGAAACGTTTTACTATATGGTGCTCCAAGAAGGGATTAAACCCCCTTGTCATACCTTTAGAATTGATACTAGAGTATCTCCTTCACTTATCGAATTCTGGTCTAAAGACCAATTTGGTAAAAGTCCATCTTAGTGCAATTGCAGCTTCTTATAAGCCTCTGAATGGACAACCAATTTCCTCTCATCCACTCATATCCAGATTTATGAGAGGTCTTCTATTAACCAAACTTCCCATTAAGCCACCACCGGTGGCATGGGATCTAAATCTAGTTCTTGGGCAGCTCATGAAGCCGCCTTTTGAGCCTTTAGCCACTACAACCCTTAGGTTTTTGACCTGGAAGGTCATCTTCCTAATTGCAATCACCTCTGCACGTCGCATTAGTGAACTGCAAGCTTTAGTGGTTGATCCTCCTTATACTAGATTTCATCATGATAAGGTTGTTCTTAGAACTCATCCACACTTTATGCCAAAGGTGGTTTCGCCTTTTCATTTAAATCAATCAATTTATCTTCCTGCATTTTTTCCGAGGCCTCACGCCTCTAATGCAAAAAGAATCCTTCATACTTTGGATTGTAAAAGAGCCTTAGCCTTTTACCTACAGAGAACACAGCAACATAGAAAGTCCTCACAACGTTTTAGAGCTTTTGACCCTAGTCATTTGGGACTTCCAGTCTGCAAAAGAACTTTATCTAAATGGATTGCTCAATGCATATCCTTTCCTTATCAGAGTAAGGGTCTTTCTCTTCAAGGCCATGTCACAGCTCATAACGCGAGAGCCATAGCAACTTCCATGGCTAATCTCCACTCTGTGTCTATCGATGACATTTGTCAAGCAGCCACCTGGGCTTCGGTACACACCTTCACAGCCCACTACTGCCCGGATAAAGCCTCCCATCGGGATGCCTTCTTTGGCCAAGCTGTTCTTCAAAATCTCTTTCAGACCTAATTCAACTCCTACCCACCAACTCTGGTGGAATGCCAGAGATCCATGGGAGGAAGGATTCCCACCTTTTTAGGGTGGCACCTTCCTGGGGCTGTCTCCCTGGCATCTTCAGCTCTGGAGTCCCCATATGTGAAGACTACATTCCTGCTTGTTCCTGGACATAGCGTAGTTACTCACCTGTAACAGGTGATCTCCGGGAACAGCAGGAATTTAGTCTTCACAACCCACCCACCTCCCCTAGGAGTTGTCTCTCTATCTCTTTGTCTCTTTCCTCTCTCCCTCTATCCTTTCACTCGGCTACAAACTTAACTGAAGAAGGACAGTTGGAAAGGCAGGAAGGCAGCGCGCATGTGTTGAGCGATGCTTCCAAAAACGTTCCTATTGGACGCTGGGGAGCGTTCCTGCGCAGGCTCCGTCGGTAACGACGATACCCATATGTGAAGACTATATTCCTGCTGTTCCCGGAGATCACCTGTTACAGATGAGTAACTACACTTTACTGGTGTAAATAATATCATGTCGTCGGCATATATTAGGTATCCTGTATTGTGTTTTTTGAAAATTGAGCAGATAGGTTGAATGTAGAGGTTGAAAAGAAGGGCTGATAAAGCTGAACCTTGGGGGATTCCCTGTTCTTGAGGAAAGGACGTGGAGGCTTCTTGGTTAATTCAAACTGTACCAGCTATTCCTAATTGTGCTAGTCTAGCGATGAGAGTATTATGATCCTCATTATCAATGGCTGAGGCAGTGTCTATGAAGGCAAGTAAAAAAGCTTGGTTCACATTATCCATGCCACGGATGAGCAAGTCAAATAAGACCGTTAATAATGTTGTGACTCCGTGGCCTGGGTGGAAGCTGTGCTGGTGATCGTCAATGGGAGCGTTTGTGTCATTGAAGTTCTACAATTATATTTGGATTATTTTTTTGATGATTTTTGCTTGGAAGGGGGATGTTTGCAATTGGCCTATAGGAGGTGGGGTCATCACTATTTAGGGATCTTTTCTTGAGTATTGGACAAATGGTGGACCGTTTGAGATCATTTGGCATAGTTCCTTGAAGGAGGGATTGGTTAACCATGCTGAGTATGAATGGGGCCTAGTTAAGACTTAGCTTTTATTGAAGCAGCAGGGTGCAAGCAACAGATGAGAGATGGTGCATACGGTAACATCCAGTTTGAACACAGGGTACATCTTTCCTGATATGATGCTACTGAAGAACAGCCTTCCTGAAGACCCTGCTCTGCTTTATTTGTGGCTGGTAAAATGTATGTTACAGTTCCAGTCTCTTCCTTGCATGTGAATAGCACTAGCAGGAACCTTCTGACAGAGCTGGCTTCTTTGGGAAAATTTGGGTTTCCTATGGTAGAGAGTGCCTTGACCATTAGACATGAGGGTCTGGAATATGGGAGCCAAATTTATTGTCAAGAAAGACATCATTCTTTTCATTTTTTCTGTGATTCATGGAGCAGAATTGCATGGTTTAGTAAAGGAATGCAAAGCTGCTGTTTTTCTTAGATGATAATATGTATATATCTGAAAGATGTAAGCAGTGACCTTTAGGAAAGTCCAGAATTATGAAGGTACCATATTTGAATTGGATTTGGAAGGCGAATGTTAGCGACAGCTCAAAGCTCCTGTGTTGCCTCATTCCCCATTGATTGCTGCATTAGGCTGTCACTCTGCAGCTCTGTATGTTGAAACTGCGGTTTGCTCTCTTTTCAGACAATTTTCTCGTAGGTTACAGAATGCTAGGAGAGCGGCTGGAGCGAGAGCTCCCATATAAAACTCTCAGATTTATCTCTTGATCTTCTAGTCTCATCATCCTTTTTCTGTGAAATATGTTAAAACACGTTACATGCAAAAAAACCCCGAGGAAAAAGCATTTGGAGCAGATATTCAGTGGAACCTGAATTACATTACCTAAGAGCAGCGCTCATTCTATGCTAAAAGATGCACTGTTTTTCAATTTCTCATAGTCTATTTGAAGTCTTAAGGTCAGACGTATCAAGCATTTTTCCCAGGCACCGAAATGTCAAAAAATCTTAGTTCATTTGGCCTTAAGTATATCCACCAGAAAGGTTCCTCTCAGGCAATTTTTCCAAATGAGTTAGTTTTGCACATAATCAACCGAATCACCTTAAAATGACACTTCAAACGCTTTTTCTTCTTGGCTTTCCACTGAAACAATGATGACAAAATATCAATTTTCAATAACTTAAAAAAGAGGAGGAAAATACCTCAGTATTGTCCCATAAAGTTTAGACCTCTTGATTAGGGCTAGGGCACTTGTCCTCATAGGTCATAAAAACGGGGGTCTTTTCCCCTTCTTTTTTAAGTTGTTGTTGAAAGTTGATATTTTGTTATCATTGTTTCAGTGGAAGCACAATAAGAAAAAACGTTTCAAGTGTCTTTTTCAACTGACTGGTTCCTTGTGCTATTGGATTTCACCTGGTATAGCCTTCTTTGATGTTGGTTATTTGGTTTGGCACATACCCTGACAATCGTGAATCACACTCATAAGCCCAGGGTGTGAGGTATGATCTCAATCTCTCAAATTCACTGCTAACGTTTGCTTTAATACTTCATTGTGCCAAAGAGAGCTTCCTTTGGGAGTTTGTAAGATTTAACATGTAAAGCAACTTATCAAGGTGTGACTGGAAATTCTTCTTAACCAAGCCTGTGGCTCCCAATATGATGGGAAATATTTCTGTATCTTTCTGCCATATTTTCTTGGTCTCTGACTGCATTGTTTGGTATTTCGGAACCGTCTCCCTCTTCACACGATTCACAGAATAATCGCTTGGAACAGATACCTCTTTTATCAATGCCATTCTGGTGTTCTCCTCCTTTACCACTGTTTCAGGTTTCCTCGCATCCAGCTTCTTATCCATTGGAATGGGAGTGTCCCATGTTATCTTAACTTCTTCATTCTCCATTATTCTTATAGGGTCATGATTCCAGTACTTTTTCAGTACAGTGATGATGTAATGCTTGCAAAATTTCCAATGGATGGGTGCCATCTTGTTGTGTTCCTGTGAGCCACCACAAGTTACTATGAGCCTTCTTTTGTGGTGCTAGCTTCTATCAATGCAGGGAGTTCCTTTGTCTTGTATAACAGACTGAATTGGAAAGAGAGGCAGTAGGATGAGTGACGGAACCTAAGAGGCTAAATGATTGGAGAAATTCCTCCAGCTCTATGGTGAGTCCTTGGCTTAGAGCTAGTAACTTACATGTTCAAGTCTTGATAATCCCCTATGAGAAACAGTCTTGCTGGTGCTGCTTTCCACAGCACTGTTACATACATCTCTGGCTTGTTTCCTAAAGAATTTGAATCCTTGTCTTTGTATGAAATCACTGATGGAGAAAAGGAACTAAAATTCAGTATCGTCCTGCTAGACCAGACCAGGCAAATGGGTCGTGTTCCCATGCCAGTAGATTGGTGGAGACAAAGAACCAGGTTTCATTGACATAACTCCCATACCTCTGTCTGCCTCAGCCACCAGAAGTCTCTTAAGTATTTCTTTGTTTCCAGCAGATGGTGGATGGATTTTCTTCTCTCTGAAGAGAATTCTGAAGAATGAGAGGAAAAAGATTAATTAACCTTGAGGGTGACTCTCACTTGAGCATGACGTGAGAGACTCCACTGGACTGCGGTCTTTTCAATAGTCAAAGTAGGAGGGAAAATTGGTTCATCTCCATGCACCTATCATGATAAGAGCCCATTGAGCAGCCAGAAATTGGAAGGATCTGGAAGAGTGTAGCAGCCTCACACAAACTCATTGCCCTTCTCTTCCCCTGCTCTCTCTCAAAGATTGCAGAAGGCTCTCAGAGGGATCTGCCTGCCAGCCATCTTAAAGGCAGTGCTGCAAAAGCTAGTGTAACAGTATCGGAATAGAGCTGAGCCCAGCACAGATCCTCTGTCTGGGGCTCTTGTGGGAGGGGGAGTGAGTTCCAAGGCTTGACATTGTCCTTGTTGGGGGCTCCCAGGCCATCTATGTGGGACACAATTTGGGGTAAACTGCTGGTGACCATTGGCACAGTATGGAGGTTTCCTGACGTTTTCTGCATGCGCTAGTAGTGTTTTCTCCTATTATATTCCTGGAGGTCACGCTATCTGCCCAAGCAGCTCCAACTTTAGCGCCTGTAATGAGCGATGCAGTAAAAACACAGTTAACACATGCCTTTATGCTGCAGCAGCCTTAGCGCACGCTGTTCTGATATATGCCTTAACTCTCTTATGTCTTCTTCCAGGAATTATTGTCTGGCCTGTGGCAAGAGTGGTGCCTCATCTCTGGCTTCTGGGCTCTGCTCTTCTAACATGGCAGCTCCTGAGTTGTTCCTGGAGAGATTGCTCCCTCTCTCTATGTCGGGGGATGCAGTTAGTCCGGCCTTGAATGTCTAAGGGCAGGAGGTGGCAGATGGTGCTGTGGGTAAGGATAACCAGCCAGCCGGAGGTTCTGGTGACGGTTCTGTGGGCCACTCCCTGACCTCTAGGGGATCGACAGCAACTATGTCTCCTGATGTAAGGGGAGCTCATTTCCTCGAGGAGAGCTTTTGGAGTTTGGATTGTCCTCCCCAGAATTCTGTTCCTTTTTACAACAGGCCTGGTCATTCTGGCATGGAAATTCAGACCTGCGGCCTCTGGGTTCCCCCGAGTGCCATCTTGTGAGAGTCAGGCTGAGGGTGGAAGCCCTGTTCATTTACCCATGGCCAAGAGTCCCCGGCAAAGGGTGCCCCCTGGAGATGGGGATTAGCTGGGATCTGTCCGAGATTTGGACTGTGGCTTAGATTCAGATGTCTGATGTGGATGAAGAAATACTCTCGCCTTCAGAGGATTTTGAGGAGGCTGGTATTATCCGCCTGCTCCAGAAGGAGGAACTGGAGGCATGGATTCCCAGGTTCTTATCCACCTTGAGCTTGCCGGATGCTCCAGGTATGGAGCAGGATTTAGTGGCGGTTACGGAGACATGGTTCACGGACAACCATGACTGCGATGTAATTATACCGGGCTATACATTATTCAGAAAAGACAGGGGAGGAAGAAGGGGGGAGGAAGACTGGCACTATGTATAAAAAAATAATATTAAAGCTATAGAATTACAGGGCTTAAAAGGGAGAGAGGAGGCACTGTAGGTTAAACTAGAAAGAGGGAAAGGGACATCCCTGTGCACTGGAGTGATACACAGATCCCCCTCACAGGTAGAAGTGGTGGATGGAGATTTAATAGAAGATATACGCAGCATTGCCATGAAAGAAGAAGTGCTACTGATAGGTGATTTCAATATGCCAGATGTTGGTTGGCACATCCTTGCTGCGGTGTCATCTAAAAGTTAGGAGATGCTGGATTCTCTACAAGGAGAACCAGTTAGGCAACTGGTAACAGAACCCACACGTGAAGGAGCCTTATTGGACTTGGTGCTTACCAATGGAGAAAGTGTTTCTGATGTTATAGTGGGAGATCATCTCGCATCCAGTGATCAGCAGATAGTGTGGTTCAGTATTAGGACTAGGGCTGATAAAATCCATTCAAAAGCGAGGGTCTTAGACTTTAGGAAAATTAACTTTGCCAAGATGGGACAATACCTCAAGGAGTCGTTAGCTGGATGAGAACAGCTGGTGATGTAGAAAAACTGTGGGCAAAACTGAAAGGGGATATTTTAACGGCAATAGATCTTTTTGTTAGAAAGGTAAATAAATGTAAAAGGAAAAGGAGGCCACTGTGGTTCTCAAAAGAAGTAGCTGAAAAGGTGAAGGAAAAGAGGGAGGACTTCATGAAATACAAGAGATTACAGAGAGCGGAAGACGGGCATATGTATTTGGAAAAACTTAAGAGAAGCTAGCAAAATAGTCAAGAAAGCAAAATTACAAAAAGATGAAATAGCCAATGCAATAAAATGGGGCGATAAGACATTTTTCAGATATGTTAGAGGAGGAAAGGCAAAAGTGGTATTGTTAGACTCAAGGATGAAGGGGAGGAATATTTAGAAGCTGATGAGGTTAAAGCAGATGGGATATATCTGAGAATACTGAAGGAACTTGGGGACCTTTGCACGGCTTCACTGACCTTTTCAATGGCGCTTTGGAGTCAGGAGTGGTCCCAGAGGACTGGAGAAAGGCACATGTGGTCCCTTTACACAAAAGCAGAAGTAAAGATGAGATTGAAAACTACAGGCCGCTTAGTTTAACCTCCATGGTGAGTAAATTATTGGAAACACTGCTAAAAGAGATAATATTGAGGTTTCTAGAGCCCATTGGGTTGCAGGATCTAAGACAGCATAGGTTTACCAGAGAGGCAGCTCTTGTCAGACAAATCTGATTGAATTCTTTGACTGGGTGACCAGGGAGTTGGATCGAGGGAGAGCCCTAGATATTGTGTACTTAGATTTCAGTAAATCCTTTGACACCGTTCCACACAGGCGACTTATAAATAAATTGAGTACTCTAAGGATGGACCCTAAAGTTACTGACCGGGATAGAAATTGGTTGAGTGGGAGGCGGCAAAGGGTACAGGTAAATGGAGCTCACTCTGAGGAGGTGGTTACCAGTGGTGTGTCGCAGGGATCTGTCCTTGGTTCGATTCTTTTTAACATCTTAGTGATATCTTAGTGATATTGTGGAAGGGTTGTCGGGTAAGGTTTGCCTGTATGCGGATGATACCAAAATCTGCAATAGAGTAGACACCCAGGAAGGGAGTAGATAACATAAGGAGGGATGTAGCTAACCTTGAAGAATGGTCTAGAATTTGGCAGCTGAGATTTAATGCTAGAAAATGCAGTCTCATGCATTTGGGCTGCAAAACTCCAAGAGAGCGGTACAGTGTATGGGGTGAAGAACTTCTGTCCACAAAAGAAGCGTGGAACCTGGACATGATTATGTCTGACGATCTTAAAGTAGCTAAACAGGTAGAAAAGGTGATGGCGAAAGTCAGAAGGATGCTTAGGTGTATAGGGAGAGGAATGGCCAGCAGAAAAAAGGAGGCAATAGTGCCTCTGTAAGTCTGTAGTGCAACCTCATTTGGAGTATTGTGTGTGATTCTGGAGACTACACCTTCAAACTGATATAAACAGGATAGAATCTGTGCAGAGGGTGGCTACTAAAATGGTTAGTGGTCTTCATTATAAAGCATATGAAAACAGACTTAAAGGTCTTAATATGTATTGTGAGACTATGCCGGTCTTAGGCGGTTGCCTAGACCTGGGCATAGCCTGAAGTTGTGGAAATAAAGACACTGCAGTCGTGTCCAGAGTGAAAATTAAGGTTGGGTTTTATTCCCTTTCCCTTGAGGATGTCTTCAAATAAGGACAACACAAAAGAAACGGTTGCTTCACCGGTGCAAAGGATTCTTAACAAATAATAATTATGCTTCTTTCCAGCAAATAAAGTGTCCATCACATTCAAAATGTGTAAAACACAATTCTTTTCTTTCTCCTTTCTTAACAGAGAGACTCTATGTCATCAGCTATACCTAAAGCACATTCCATGGGCTCAGGGATGTTTTCTGGGCTATAGCTTTCCCACTGCATAGGGCCTGGACCTGGTCCTGTGTATGGGCACTGAGCCCCTGTGAAGCTGCTCTCCAAGCCTTGCCCTTGGGAAACTTCAGCTGCTATGAGTTGGAGCTGCTTTTGGGTGTCACAGATAGCAGGGGCTGTGCTGTGGATTGCTTCCCACGTCTTCTGCCAGTAAGGATTCTCTAGCCTGTTGTAAGCCTGGCTTCTCCCCCGGGGACTCACTTCTCTCCCTTTACCAAAGACAGGGTACTTATCTCTTTCCGTTGAGAAGATGGTTTCAAGCCCTTCTGCTTCCAGCCAAGGCTTCCTCTCTGCCTTGCACACTGCATTCCTCTGTGAACATTGGTTACTGTGTTTAGCTGAATAAAACTCACTTCCTGCCTTCAGTGAGCTTCCCTGGATGTGACCTTTGCTCTCTGTTGGCTTGGCTGTTTGCCTCGGTACGAGGACCCCTCTGGCTGGGAAGACTTTGTCACTGTCTTTCTTAGCTCTCCCGGGTTTATCAGCCTGCCTTTCTTCAGCCCTGGTTCTCCAAGGCAACGTGTCTTTCTGTAACAGCTTTGGAGTTCTTGTCTCACCTTCTCTCTGAGACTGACCTCTCAAACTCCTGGGCTGCACTTCAGTCCTAGCTCTCCAAGCCTGCCTGGAACTGCAGTCAGACTTCCTTTGGTCTCTGCTTTCCTCCTCAAACTCAGACTCCAGCCCTAGTCCAGGCTCCTGCTTGAGCTCTCAGTCTCTCTCAAGTTCCAGCTTGAGCTCTCGCTCAATTTCCAGCCTGCTCTGTGGGCTTTCCCACCTGTTTTTATCTCTCTGCTCATCAAACGTAGAACGTGAGTCTGGCTCCAGGTGAGCCTGATTGGAACCCTGAATTCTTACTGCGTCACTAAAGCCATGAGGAAAGTTTGTTTCCCTTTTCCCTGCCCCTCTGCATTGTGAATGCTGCAACTGCCCACGTGGCTGTAAGGTAAGCTCTTCTTTTATACTACTCTCTAATATTTCAGGGTCCGTGCTGTCTACCTCATGACAGTATACTTAAGAGTAAAGGCAGGCTAGATGAGATATGATAGAGATGTTTAAATACCTTCATGGCATAAATGCACAAGAGGAGAGCCTCTTTCAATTGAAAGCAAGCTCTGCTACAAGGGGACATAGGTTGAGGGTGAAAGGGGATAGACTCGGTAGTAATATGCAGAAATATTTCTCGACGGAAAGAGTGGTAGACGCGTGGAGTAGTCTCCCAGTGGGAGGTGGTAGAGATGAGGACAGTATCTGAATTCCAAAAAGCATGGGACAAACACAGGGGATCTCTAAAAGAAAACAGGGGATTATTATTGTTGATATGGAAGGGCAGACTAGTAGGCAATGTGGCCTTTTTCTACCATCATGTTTCTAGGAACCGAAGATGCATCTATTCCTGCAAGGGGTGCAGAAATCCACTACTGTCTCCCCGTTCCCGGAAGTGCTAAAAGGCCTGCTTCAGTCAGAGTGGGATTCTCCTAAGGGGCTAAAGGTATATAAGAACATGTAGAGTCTCCTGGGGAAGGAGTGCTTTGTGTGGTTTGATATTTTGAAAGTGACTGCGCAGGTGATGACGGTTACCAGTTGGATCACCATTCCTATGGAAGGCGGATTGGCTTTAAAAGATGCTCTTTACTGAAAGGTGGATTTGTGTTGATGAACCAGTTCCCTGCGGTGGCTGCTATTCTTCAGTTGTGGTATGGTCTAGTGTGACGCCTTCAAAGCCACCAACGGTCTCTCGTCAACATCACTATCTGAGATAGTCCAGAAGACACCCCACAATAGGGACAGAAGGTCAGTAGCACAAAACACCTTGATAGTCCCAAGATCAATGACTCAATGCACCAAGTCAACATCCAGCAGGGCATTCAAACTTTATGCACCAATGATCTGGAACAGCCTCCCTCACAACATCCGAACAATCCCAGACATATTCCAATTCAGGAAGGCTGTGAAACACTACCTCTTCCTCCTACATTACCCAGAAACCAATGAAAACTCAGCACCAATTACCGAAACCTCACAAATCTCCTCTGTCTGAAACCATAAGAACACATGACCAGCCTGTAAATTGTATATATTGTTATTGTATATAGTTACCCTGTTAGCCAAGTTGATTCTCCTGTTCATATGTAAACACAAAGTACTATTGGAAATGTGTATGTTCGTTGTTTATTGTAAACCGCACTGATGCTGAATAGCGCGGTATAGAAGAGACTTTAAATAAATAAATAAAATAAATAAATAAATAAATGTGCAGGCCTGACATCTCAAGCTCTGCTCCAGTGGATTCATTCTCTTCCAGTTAATTCTACCTCTCTTTTGGAGCCAGCTATGGCCTTCCTTTCTGATGCCATGTATGGCCTGGTATGTCTAGTAGCCAGAGAATGTGCTCTGTCGACGGTGACACGGCATTGGCTTGGCTCTGACACGGGGCAGCGGACTCATCTTCCAAATCCCGGTTTCCCATCTGGCCTTAGAAGGGATGCTTCTTTTGGATCCGATTTGGAGAAACTGGTGAAAGCCTTGGGTGAGATGTCGTCATCTTACCACCTTCCAGAGAACAGGTCCAAGGGGCCTGTGAAGTGAACAGGAACCCCTTTTCTGTCAGCCTCCACCCGCTCCTCGTGGGTGCACTGGTCAAACTCCCGGGGGTCTTGAGACTCCCATCGTTGCTGGCCTGGAAGCCTTTCTTCCCCTCTGCTTATGGACTTCAGACTTGTTCTCAGTATTTTTGTGGAACACTTGAGCCCAGGGACCCGGTCCTATCCAGAGGAGGACTCTCCCGGGCTGTGCAGTGACAGTTTGGGGGTCCATTCCCTGGGTCATTGGTTGGGGGCAGGCTAAGGCTCTTCCTTCAGGAATGGGCCCAGGTAGCCAAGGATCATCTGGGTGCTAGTCCCCATTCAGTATGGCTATATCCTGGAATGTAAGAACCAATCCTGGCCGCTTTCGTCTTCTCCCCTTGTGAGGCTATGAACAGCAGGGCCGCTGTGCAGATCCCCTACGACAGGTTGCCTCTCCTGAAGGCAGTGATGCACATTCCCCCAGATGATCAGGGCAAGGGCATCTATTCAATCTATTTTGTGGAGCTGACACAGAACATTCCGGCCCATTCTGGACCTCAAGTGTGTCAACGAGTACTTGTGCTTCTGAATGGAAGCTTTGCGATCCATGATTCAAGTGGTGCGCCAAAGGGAGTTCCTGGCATCTCTGGATTGGCTGAGGCATGTTTTCATATCCCGATCCAGGGGATCAACAAAGTATCTGATTTTCTATGCATGGCTCTCACCTTCAGTTTGCTGCACTCCCATTCAGATTCTCCTCTGCCACAAGGATGTTTTCCAAGGTCATGGTAGAGGTGGCTGCTGCATTACATCCAAGGGATTTCTGTGCACCCATATCTGGACTACTGGCTCTGGACCATTCTCTTTCAGAGACGTCAGGTAGCTCCCCGAGTGGTGTCTGCTGATAATCCTCGGCTGGGTGACCATCTGGAGTTCCTGGGAGCATGTTTTGATACTCAAATGTGCAGTGTTTTCCTGCCAAGAAAGAAAGAAAACAAGTCAAAGGCTGTTGGATTGCCCAGCACTGTTCTGTTTGCAGCAGGATTATCTTCAACTCCAGGATTATCTTCACCTCTTCGGATTGATGGCAGCAACATTCAAGATGGTGCTGTGGGTGCATGTTCTTTTGTGACCACTCCAGTGGTCTTTGCTGACTCTGTGGTTAGAACATAAGAAATGCCATACTGGGTCAAACCAAGGTCCATGAAGCCCAGTGGCCAATCCAGCTCACAAGTACCTAGCAGTTTCCCAAAAAGACACACAGGTTCCATAATGCTTGTATTGGGGCAAGCAGTGGATTACGTAGGTCCTCTTAAATAATGGTTTATGGACGTTTCCTCCAGGAACTTGTCCAAACCTTTTTTAAACCCAGCTACACTAACAGCTTTTACTGTATCTTCCAATAACAAATTCCAAAGTTTGATTATGCGTTGAGTGAAAAAATATTTTCTCTTATTACTCTTAAATATGTTACACTGTAGCTTTGTTGCATGTCCCCTAGTTTTTCTACTTTTTGATGGCGTAAACAGTCAATCTACGTTTACCCATTCTACTCCATTCATTAATTTATAAACCTTTATTATATCTCCCCTCAGCCGTCTCTTTTCCAGGTTGAAGAGCCCTAACCTTTTTAGCCTCTCTTCATAGGGGTATCCTTCCATCCCCTTTACCATTTTGGTGGCTCTTCTCTGAACCTTTTCTAATGATGCTATATCCTTTTTAAGATACAGCGACCAGAATTGCCCACAATATTCAAGGTGCAGTCGCACCATGGAAAGATACAGAGGCGTTATAATATCCTTGGTTTTATTCTCCATTCCTTTCCTTATGATTCCTAGCATTCTATTTGCTTTCTTGGCTGCTGCTCCACACTGGACAAGAGGTTTCAACGTATTATCCACGATGATGCCTAAATCTCTTTCCTGGGTGGTGTTTCCCATTGTGGAACTTTGCATTGTGTAACCATAGTTTGGGTTGTTCTTTACTAGGTGCATAACTTTGTACTTGTCCACATTAAATTTCGTCTGCCATTTAGATGCCCAGTGTTCCAATTTATCAAGATCTTCTTGCAATTTTCCACAATCCTCCTGGGTTTTAATAACTTTAAATAGTTTTGTGTCATCTGCAGATTTGATAATCTCACTCATCATTCCTTTTCCAGGTTATTTATGAATATGTCAAAAAGCAGCGGACCCAGCACAGATCCCTGGGGTACTCCACTATTCACCTTTCTCCATTAGAAAATTTGGCCATTTTGCCCTATCCTCTGCTTTCTGTCTTTTAAACCAGTTCCTGATCCACAATAGTACACTGCCTTCTATCCCATGACTTTTTAATTTCGCCAAAAGTCTCTCATGAGGGACCTTGTCAAAGGCTTTCTGAAAATCCAGATACACTATATCAACCGACTCACCTTTGTCTACCTGTTAATTCACACCTTCAAAAAAACATAACAGGTTAGTAAGATAAGATCTTCCTTGTCTAAAGCCATGTAGGCTGTCTCCCATTAAGCCATGACTATCTACATGTTCAGTAATTTTGTTCTTTATGATGGTTTCTATCGTTTTTTCCGGTACTCACCGGTCTGTAGTTTTCCGGATCAAACCTGGAACCCTTTTTAAAAATTGGTGTTACATTGGCCATCCTCCAATCTTCAGGTATTACAAATGATTTTAATGATAATTCACAGATTATTAATAGCAAGTCTGCAATCTCTATTTCAGTTCTTTCAACGCCCTTGGATGTAGACCATCCAGTCCAGGTGATTTGCTACTCTTCAGTTTATCAAATAGTTGTATTACATCTTCCCGGTGTATCGATATTTTTTTCAATTCTTCCGCAGTATCACCTTTAAATACTACTTCAGTCATGGGTAACATCCTTACATCTTCCTCAGTAAAGACCGAAGCAAAGAATTCATTCAGTCTCTCTGCTATGGCCTTGTCCCCTCTTAATGCCCCTTTTACCCTTCTATCATCTAATGGTCCAATTGACACTCTTACAGGTTTTTTGCTATGAATGTACTTGAAAAAGTCTTTATTACATGTTTTTGCTTCCACAGCAAGCTTCTCAAATTCTCTCTTTGCTTGCTTTATCAATGCCTTGCATTTAACTTGCCAGTGCTTGTGCTGTTTCCAGGTTTTGTCATTTGGCTCTTTTTTCCATTTCCTGAGAGATGCTTTTTTTGGCAACAACAGCCTCTCTGACTTCACCTTTAAACCATGCTGGCAGTTTTTTAGACTTCCTTCTACTTTTCTTAAAACGTGGAATACAGCTGGTCTGGGCTTCCAAGATAGTATTTTTAAACAACACCCAAGCTTGATGTAAGTCTTTAACCTTTGCAACTGCTCCTTTTATTTTTTTTCTTAACTATTTTCCTCATTTTATCATAGTCTCCCTTTCGAAAGTTAAAGGTAGCACTGTGGATTTCCTTACCAGCCCTCCTCCATTAATTAAATCAAACACGATCATGCTATGATCACTATTGCCAAGTGGCCCCAACACCCTTATCTCTTGCACCAGATCTGGTGTTCCATTAAGAACTAGGTCCAAATGGCTTCCCCTCTGGTCGCTTCATGAATCAGCTGCTTGAAGAAGCAGTCATTTATTTCATCTAGAAACTTTATCTCCCTAGCATGTCCTGCTGTGACACTGACCCAGTCAATGACGGAGTATTTGAAATCACCCATTATTATTATTGTGCTGTAAGTTTTGTTAGCTTCCCTGATTTCTTTGAGCATTTCATCATCCATTTGTTCATTCTGGCCAGGGGGTCGATAGTACACTCCCACTGTCATCGCCTTCCCCTTTTTACATGGAATTTCAATCCATAGAGAATCTACAGCAAATTTTGTTCCCTGCAAAACTTTAATCCTTTGTGACTGAATGCCCTCTCTAACATAGAGCGCAACCCCTCCACCAATTTGAATAGCTCTATCATTACGATGTAGTTTGTACCCAGCTATCACAGTGTCCCACTGGTTGTCCTCCTTCCACCTTGTCTCTGAGGTACCAATCATATCTAACCTCACATTTAGTGCTATATATTCTAATGCTCCCATCTTATTTTTTAGACATCTAGCATTCCTGATCCACAATAGTACACTGCCTCTTATCCCATAACTTTTTAAATTCCCCAAGAGTATCTCATGAGGGATCTTGTCAAAGGCTTTCTGAAAATCAGATTGACTATATTGGCTGGCTCACCGTTGTCTGCCTGTTTTTTCACAGGTTCAAAAAATATAGAGAGTCATGTGATGTGGTGAGAACGGGTGGACGTGAACCACTCGAGCTCCGGGGCCCGCCCCCCTCTGCGCCAGTAAAAACACCACTTTTTCAGCTGTAAAGCTGCATATAAATAGAACAGCGGAGGGGCGGCAGAGGTAAGTGAGTGATGGCGGTGGGAATGGCGGCAGCAGCGGTGAAAGCGGGATGCCAAGAAAAAGAACAGCCAGCTGGGAAGCAAAAGATGGTGGAGATGCCTCTGACGCCTAGATCGCCAGCCTCACCAGAGTTTATCGAGGAGATCTCGTTGGCAGTAGCGGGTGCGCTCTCTGCTCAGTTCAATGCCCTGCACAGTAAAATGGATCTGCTGCAGAACTCAGTGGGAGCCTTGGGCAGTTGGATGTTGGAGACGGAGACATGGATCGGGCAGACTGAGGAGAGTGTGACGGAGGTGTTGCAGGAGGTAGGCCGCATGTGAACAGTGCTACAAGCACAAGAGGCCAAGATAAATGACCTGGAAAACGGGTCTCGCCACAACACTCTGCGCTTCCTGGGTATCTCAGACCACATATTGGACCGTGAGTCACGGACATATTTGGAGACTTTGGTGGCACAGATTTTGGAGGGAGGAGAAGAATGTGGCCTGGTGCAGATCAAAAGAGTGCATTGAGTGGGGCCCAGGCAATCAAGGGATGGCAGGCCTCGTGTGGTCCTAGCAAAGTTTTTGTACTTTCTCCAGAAGGAAGCTGTGTTAAGAGCGGCAAGGAAAACAGGAACTGTCATAAAAGACAATGTAAAATTGCGGATTGTGCAGGATTATTCGGCTGCCTTGGGTCAGCGCAGGCGGGCATATGCCCCCCTTTGCCAGAAGCTGATAGAGGCCAATATTAAGTTTATTATGCAATATCCTGCTAGACTGATCGTCACCCATGAGGGAACACGCCAGATCTTTGAGTCAGCGATGGAAGCAACCCACTATGTGGCGGAGTTTGCGGGCAGGGCAACAGCCACATCAGCGGAGCGCCCTAATAGTGTGGAGAATGAGACCTGAGTAGCCAGCGGCGGGGAGCAGTAATGGAGGAGTTCCAAATGAAGAGAACTGAAAAGATTTGCTGCACAGCTTTGGATTAACAGAGACTGAGCTCGAGTGGCGCTGCCTAGGAGTAGGCTACCTGAAGGCCTAGAGCTGTGCTGAACCCACAAGCTTGGACTGTTGTGGATTTGTAAGCGGTTACAGAAACGGAGACATAATACTGTTTGTTTGATTCGTTGATTACTGCTTGTAGTTTTCACTGTCTGTGGAGGTGGGAAATTAGAGGGTATAAGTTGGGGTTCATATGGCTGAGAGCGATGTATAAAATTGAATAATAATACTGTTAATGGGGGAGAATTGTTATGGGTAGGGTACAGCCCCAGGTGAGCTGGGTTAATAGAGCAGGGGTGGGGGGGGTTACCGAACACATCTTTAGTGACTTCAATAGAGGAGGCGGGTACAGAAGGGAGGACTAGGAGTAGGGAGAGGATTTGGTGGGGAGGGGAGAGGGTGGGGGGGAGGGGATGGGATTAGGGAGCAGGAACCAAGAAAGGGAAATTTGCAGCCAGGGGTGGATAATTGTGTGGAAATTTAGATATGGGAGGAAGGTACGGGGGGGGGGGGCTTCAGGCTGGGGAGGCGCCTCCTGAGGGAATGCTAAGAACTGAGAGTTATAAGCCTGAGTTGCACGTGCCAATCTGAAGATTATTTCTTGGAATGTATGTGGGGTTGGGAACCCGGTCAAGAGAGATAAGCTGTTGAAAGCCTTAGCTCGACAAAAATGTGATATTGCTATGCTGCAGGAAACCCACCAGACTGCTGAAGAGCACCAAAAACTACAGAGAGATTGGGTGGGAAAAGTTTGGGGGGCGCTGGCGAAAGGAAAGAAAGGGGGAGTGGTCATTTTGATACACCGACAAGTGCGATTTGTGTTGGAGCGAGAATATAGGGACCTGGAGGGAAGATTTGTGTTATTGTATGGGATATTGGAGGGGAAGCCCATCGTGCTGGGGAACCTCTACAGTCCTAATGTTTTGGACAGGGAATTGTATATGTGATTGCCTTCCAGGGTGGAACAATTACCAGATGCTCCTTTGATATTGGGCGGGGACTTCAGTGGGGTGCTGGATGTGGAACTAGACACGACAAAGGGGGGCGATAGAGCACGATCGCAAACCGCCAGAGCGCTACAAGGGTTTCGACGACGAATAAGGACCGTAGACCCGTGGCGCCTGCTACACCCGACGGACAGATATTTTACCCTTCAATCTCGGGCGCATGGTTCGCGTGTAAGAATAGACTATATTTTAGTCTCAGAAAGGCTCTTTGCCCAAATAGTAGACACACAAATTGGCCCTGCGGAGATCTCAGACCATGCCTTGATCTGGGTAGAGCTGGAGTGGCATGATGTTAGTACACAGACGAGTTTGGCGGTTCCCACTAGATCTGTATAGAGACACTGAGTTCCACCTCTATTTAAAACCAGAAGTAGCAAGATTTTG